>JBAJHW010000005.1:37592139-42592139 GCA_037013535.1 Intellagama lesueurii | reverse complement strand
GCAGGAAATGAAGTGCCACCCCAGAAATCTGAGACTTGTCTCCTGTCTCCTGCATACATGTATGCATGAATCTACCCAGCCACTTGCTGGGCTGAGCACATGCCAGAAAGTGAGGAAGCCATACCCATATGCCACAGAAATTTCTGCAAACCACACCCCACACTGGATAAAGGAGATGGAGGAGGCAGGGTCAGGCTTATTTGCCACACATCATCCTGCAGAGACTGGCTCTACAGAGAGCTAGCCACTTCCTCAGGAAGACCATTTATGGATTTTTCAGTTTGTCCCTCCCATTGTGGCTTGGCTCTGAGGACTCCTCGAAGCCAGGCATTCTAGAAAGAGACAGCTCTGGAAAGCTGCCCATGGCAGCAGCTCTCCAGAGCAGCTTGGGTCCTTCTGAGGTGTGGTGACCAACTAGTGAATTTCAAACCTCTGTACTCCAAATGACTTCAAGTAACCACCTCATGCCACAGTAGGGATGGGAGTGATGGTGTCGGGAGTCATTACCATTTCCTGTTCAGACATCATGTTTGAAAAGGGCTCATGTGTTATCCTGAAGACTAGGATTTCTGGGGTGGCACTTCATTCATTTCCTGCCTAACACAACAAGAGAATGATGGCTATCCCATCTCTCAATCTGGGTGATAAGAGGGTTCACGTATCTTGTCTAAAAATACTGACAAGTGAAAGATTGTCAGCTTGATTTTGAATAGAGCCTTGAAATTGATCACTATTATATTGGAGTTTGTTTTTTACCTTGATATTCATTTTAAGGTTTATAGACTTTTTGTTGTCTCTCTTCTCCCCCCTCCACTTCAATAATGTATTTTTGCTAACATTTTTGGACAAACAAGTGCAGTGACTCAAGCTCTAGTGCGTTTGGAGCTTAGTCATTGTCAATCACACAAGAAAATCTACAATCTGCTCTCATATTGAAATGAAACACTGCAGAGAGCACAGCACACATGTCCAAAGCTGAGTCACTCTCAGCTGTTCACCAGACCTCAGCACTGCTAAACAATTAATTTTATGTGATAAAGATTGCTTTATCCTTCTCTCTCTCTCTCTCTCTCTCTCTCTTTCTGTTTGCTTTTTAAAGTTTTATTTCACTATTCAATCGGCTGTGCAAAATCAACAGAGCATTTTCCTCTCTCTTTGTACTTACCATTCAAGCCGAATCCTATATCTCTAAGTTTGTCTTCTAGGCTTCGTGAATCACAACATTTCTCGGAAGAACAAATGCTAGACAACGAGCTGTTAGAGTAAGAAAAAGGGATCTTTGATTGGGATCTGAAATTGGGAACTCCCGAGGAAGGCTAATAAATTCAGCTGCTGAATATTGGATTTGGCCAATAAATAGTACCTTGCCTGCTTAACAAAATAGCACTTAGTAAATTGCCTGTATATCTGTGTAGTTATTGACATTTTACTGGTTTTGTTCTGCTGAATAACAGCAGGCAAATCATCTAGATGTCTATATCCTAGCAATAGTACACAGTTTTGTTCAAATTCTATAAAATGGATGGAAGTTTGGTGTAAAATGCCTATTGTGCAGAAAGGATGTGTATGTACCCACGAGTGCAGTGTGTTTATTTGAGAAGCAATATCAGGCATTTTTAAACAGGGGATTTTATACTTGCATCTAATCATGCACTATTATTCAATATTCCGTAAGACACATAAAAAAATAGAAGTGTCCCAAACAAAAAAATTATAACTATGAAACTGGACCTCAGATCAGCACCAAATTTGGCACAGATATAGCAAAAAGTCTGCTCTTGCTCTGTGCTAAATTTGGGGGTGTTTGGGCAAAGGGTTTCGGAGTTGTGATTTTTAAAAACAACAACAACACTGTTTTACCCCCATGCAGAAACGTAACTTCTGAGAATTCCAATATTTGCATAGCATTCTGGCCAATCAGAATGTGTCTCCAGTCAACTCACAGAGCAGGTGTCTGTCACTTTCATGTCCTCCAGTGTGAAAGAAAGAAGACATGGTGTGGTGAAAGAGAGCCTCCCATTATGGGGTGTTATGATCACGGCTTGAGGAAAATTGCTTATTTGACCTATAACTCCCAGGATTCTCCCTGAAGGCAAAATTACATTTAAATGGCATATTTCTTCCCTTGTAGATTCTACAGTGAAACTGGGGCTAGGGGTGGGCTGGGCGACCACATAGTAGGGTCTGAGAGACTGAGAGAAGGGCCTCCTGGAAGATCTTAAAAAGCAGATGGAGTTGGGTGTCATCAGCACCCTGGTGGTACCAGACCACAAAATTCTGGACAGTTTCTTTCAGGTTTCACATGTATATGTGAAATAGTATGGGGAATCATGGAATCCTGAGACACACCACAGGCTAATAGTTAAGATGTTGAACAAGAGTCCCCCAGCACCACTACCATTCACAAAGTGACACCATGCAAGGGAAAATTCCTGAAGCTGACTCCATTTTTCATCAATTCACCACTTCTCACACATACACAAAGCAATTCTCAGACCTGTTTTTCAACAAGTGTGAATGGTAGTAAGCAGACGAGGGTATCCTGAAGACCATCTTGAATGCTGCCAATGGTGTTGCCAACATTCAGGCTGCCCTTTGCTATGTAAAGCTTGGCATCATTTGTCCTGCTGGCAATGTGGGCACAATATTGTGCAGCAATATTGGGTTATTTCCTGGCTTTTTGAATCATGGGTACAGAAACACAATATCCCACATTCATAAACCAGAGGGTTTTTTTGGTTTTGTTTTGTTTTTTGTTTTGAATAATTGAATATACACTTTAAGGAAGAAAGACTCAGGCTAAAGAGAAAAAGGGTTGTTCGGTGTGTTTGTTCGTGGGACCACCTGCATACAGTAAGCAGAGCTCTGTGAGGAGATATTTGAAATTCAGTTACTATCATCACTCTGATTATTTACCAACAAAATTAGTTAGTAAAAGACTTCCCTCAGCCAGTTGTTGACTAGGCATCAATTAGTCACTGTGATGTTATTTAAACATTGAGCTGCAATGCTGAAGGGTGCAACCACAAGGACTTTGTAAATTAGGCAGTACTAGAGATTTTGGTTATCACAAGGACTTATTTTATATTGTTGTCTATTAGTTCTTCATTATCTCTGCTAACAAAAGGTTAAGATGTGAACTTTAGATTCTTAACCACCTTTTTAAAAAGTCAGAGAGGGGGAGGATCAGATTCTACTGTCAGAAGCAGTTTCCGGACACTGGTTCAGAACAGCTCAGTTTTGTCTGTTGAGCTATTTCTAGTTATATCAAATATACTGCTTTTCTGATGCATTTCTGCATACTTTAAATACTTATCTTTTCCCTTAAAGGTTGTTAAGCTTGTTGCTTAGATACCATAGAGATAAGCACCTGAAAGTACTTATAATAGAGAGCTCGACACTGGAAAATATCTTTGGCCTGTTTACTCCCTGAAATGTTTTATGAGACAAGATAATGGCAAAGGCATTTTCCAAATGTCCCTAGTGTGCCAGTATATATTCAGTGACTGACCCTGTCGACTGAAAAACACCTCCTTTTTACAATCTCCAGGACTTTTCCAGCTTGCTTCTAAAGCCATCTAAGTCAACACCCAACATAGAAGGTGATACATTTTGGTGCTCATTATCTTTGAAATGAAAACATTACACTCAGGCATGTATTGTGGTATGTTCACTCACCAAAGTATGCTTGTTGTTATGTGCTGCCAAGTAACGTCCAGGTGATAGTGACCCTTACAGGTTTTTCAAGATATGTGAAATATTCAAGGAGTGGCTTTTCCACTGCTACCTCATGGCCAAGTGAAGATTTGAACACAAGTATCCTGAATCCTAAGTCCATTACTTTACCGAGAACAACACACTGGCTCTCAGAGTATGATTATAAGTATTATAATTGGGGAGGGGGCAGTCCAGCTATAGCTTGTTATCAAATTCATCTTGCAGACTAAGGGGAAGGTAATGTACATACGGTGGCCTGGTAGGGGATGGGAAGAAGAAGAAGAAGAAGAAGAAGAAGAGGAAGAGGAAGAAGAGGAAGAAGAAAGACAGGGACTACCTTTAATATAGTTGTAAAGAACAGGAAAAGCCAGGGTCAGGCCTATGAGAGCCATCCACATTGCAAAAGCCATATATTTAAATCTGAAGAATTTGAGCCCAGGGATTTTCTCCGTGCCCCAGCACCAGTACTCCATGGGGATTTTAGTCCCCCCTGACACAAAATCAACTCCTGGTTGCTCTGAGCTTTCTTAATTTCAATGGTATATTTTGGGGAGTGGGCACAGTAATGTTGTGGTTGAGATTATTAAGCCACTAGGCATCCAAAATCATTATGGGTCTGCTACAAATCACATACAGATTGAGCCAAATGTACCCACCCCTGGTGCAAAATGGCAAATTTCAGGAGGTGGCACCAGATGTCAGTTGCCATGCAAATTCCCTGCTTCATAAAACTAACGAAGGCACACAAAAAAAATTATATAGCAAACATGATCAATGAAGGACTAGCTTGAGGACTGGGAACCAAAATCCTGTCCTTGGCTTTCATATGAGTAATGCTCTAAGTTGAAAACATTATTTGGCACAAACAATAGATTAATAAACTGATTCATTAATATCTGTATGAAAACAACAAGTTTTGTGTTTAAAAAATGCAAGCTGTATATCAGGTTTTGGTGGGAGCTGCCCTGAATTAAAAAGAAAAAGAAAAACACACATTACTGACAGCACCGGTGTAAACAATGTATGTGTGAGTCCTGATTTCTGATCCTGTTTTAGGATCCTTAATCCTATTTAAGAATATTTCCCAAGAATTAATCTCCTAATCTGTTATTAGAACCTCAGCTCTAAACACCTTCACTCAGCAATATTCCCGTTGGTTTGGATCATAAGGAAATTCACAGAACGACATTTTCTTCTCCCATCCTTCTCCCTTGAGCCCCCTTTTCCCCAGACCAAACTGCAGTTAATTAAAACTAAGTAGCAGCTCATGCTTGAGGATGCTTATGGAAATTTATTTTGCTGTATTGATGTAATCCTTGTGTAGATCAAGTGAGAGTTACTTAAGCCAGACAGAAGCAGGGTTAGAATAGAATAAGTAACAATTTGGATAGTGTGCTGCTAGTATACCTAGGCTTTACAGATACCATAAGATGCAAGAAGGGCAAATAAGTGGGTTCTAGATCAAACCAGCACTGAACTTTCCCTAGAAATGGAAAAATTTTAATGTTTACCTGGTTTTAATTATCCAATTATATTTTAATTAGTGTATAGTTTATTTTTTAATGTTTAATTCATTGTGTTTTTAATTCTATTCTTTTAATATTGTGAGCGATCTTGGGTCCCCTTATTGGGAGAAAAGTGGCCTATAAAACAAACAAACATTATTAAACTGAGGCTACGATCACCACCACAAGACAAAACTCATTGGAGAATGTAATGCTAGGAAAAGTAAAAGACAGTAGAAAAGTGAAAGATTTAACATGAGATGGCTTGACTCAATAAAGGAAACTATGGCTTTTAATGTGCAAGACCTGAGCTAATGATAGGAGGTCATGGATTAATAGGTGCTAAATTCACCTATTGGCATTATATAGCAGCACTAATTTAAATAGTGTAGGTTTTGGAGGTGAATTGCCTCAAGTAATCCCTGTTTTTAAATTGCAAATATCTAACTGTGACTGATAATAGGTGGCAATTGCAAATTATAAATACATAAAATAGATTACAAACAAGCAGTTGTTGTTGTTTAGTCGTTAAGTCGTGTCCGACTCTTTGTGACCCCATGGACCAGAGCACGCCAGGCCCTCCTGTCTTCCACTGCCTCCTGGAGTTTGGTCAAATTCATGTTGGTCGCATCGATGACACTCTCCATCCATCTTGTCCTCTGTCGTCCCCTTCTCCTCTTGCCTTCACACTTTGCCAACATCAGGGTCTTTTCCAGGGAGTCTTCTCTTCTCATGAGATGGCCAAGCAGTAGGTTTGATTAAATAGAGTACAGGATAATACAAACAAACAGCAGTGGACACTTCTATCTTTCCAAAGGGACACGAGAAAAAGAAACACATTAATGAGAAATGAGAACAAACCGTGTGAGGGGACACATTTGCATAATATTTGCATAGTCTAGCATATGTATAGAAGCCATTTTAGAAAGAGTTGCTAGAATCTGAGTAAACATACTGTACAAGATAATAAGGGGCAAAGCTCTGACCATTGTGCCTGCTCCGTCTGCTTTCCGGGTACTAATGGTTGATGGCCAACTTTAAGGGCCCTCCTGCTCTCCCTTTGTAGGGCTCTTTATCCAAAAAAAGGGCTTCAGCTAGTCAGCTCTTGACTTGAGACAGAGGGCTGTCCTTTGACAGTCACCAGAGAACTCCACACTGCAGCTACTCAAAAATATAGGGTCTCCCCTCTCCAGGCTGTTTCTGTGCAGGACCCCAGATGCCAGAAAAGGGGAAAGAAATATATTCTCACTTCCCCCTGTGACTGGAATATGACTCTTTGCCCTCCCAACCCCGGAATAAAGATGCGAGACAAGAAATATGGATTAAAACATGGGCCACACTTTATTAATCATAATCAATGTTGCCATCCTTTTGGCAAAGGGGGGCCTGCCGTAGTGCGGAATCAGGTTAAAACGCAGAGGTCTCACCGGACCCCCTAAGCAACAAATGGGTGAGTCCCCGGCCCCACGTTTTCACGGTCTTAAAGACAGCAAGAACCCAGCTGGCCGCAATTTGACCACCCCCGGACCTCAAGCCAGCTTTTCCTTGTTGACTGTTGGTTCAGTTGTGGCCCCAGCGCATCTTTCCCCCCAAGCACTGTAATCGCACGATCCGCAGCGCTGGGAGGCCAGATGGGCTACTGCTTACCTGAATTTGCAATGGGACTCACCAGAAAACCTGTTATATCTGCACTACCCACCAGTGTGACCGAATTACCACCTCTCAACAAGATAGCGCCCTGTTCCAGTGTGGGATAGGCGAAAAATCCCTGCATCCAAGAGCCAATCAGGATATAGGTCAAAAATTCTTATCCGGCCCCATAGGCGACGAGATAAACTCACACTAGAATATAGGGCTGGCGGGTGGGTGCCAGAAAAGGAAGAGGACGGGGAGAGGGGGGAACATCCCTTAAATAACCTAACGTTCCCCCCTCTTGCCCGATTGCTCTCATGAGACCAAAAGGTCTCGCGTTATCCAGGGAGGGGGGCAAAGGCGAGCTGCGCTGCCGAAGCCTTAGCTCAGCAGCGGCTCGAGCATTTGCTTCCATCCATCCAGCAAGCTCAGCACATTTTAAAAAGGAAGGGAGCAGGGTGAGAACGGACTGGTAGGTCAGCAGTGTGGACAGAAAGGAAATGAGCAGAGTTTCGGGGCTGTGGGCTCCTGGGAAAGTGGTTAGCCTGAATCTGAAGTGATTCAGAAATAAGCCACACTCTCTCCTATTGCTCCACTTGTTTATGAGCTTCCCTGTTGTTTATCTGGGAAGACTGCACAATGCTGAACCTCACTATTGTATATACAACTGAAGCATCACAGGTACTGTACCGCTTCCAGAATGCAGTCTTGGGTTACTTTTCTTCCAAGTTATATAGGAATCTAATATTTATGTATGGCCTGGGGCTTTACTGAACAGATTTTAATGATTCAAAAGACATTATACACAATCGGTCTTCTCCTGTGTTATAAAATGAAAAATCTCCTCTCATGACAGGCAGCATTCTGGTATAGAACATACAATGAATCTTATCCTTTGCTTTCAGATAAAATAATCCCAGTGTTGCGTTGTGTTTTTAAAAAGATCAACTTCGTTCTACAGTATTATGTCTGCCCAAACACAAATTTAATCCTTTTTTTAACAGCAAATGGCAAAGACCATGCCTGCTTCATAGTTCAGTTTCTTTTGACAGAAGCTTCTTGTAAAAACATAATTGCTGCTGGGTAGTCTGAGAGAAGGACAAATCGCTTCTGGCTTCTTGCACTTGTGTTAAATGCCCCCACTTATTTTTTGGTTAGAGAAAGGCAAATGTTAATAATCTCTGAATAAGCATTTCCTTACACCCAGACAAGCAAGGTGACACATAAGGCTTCAGAGTGAAGGAAGCAAGACAGATATATAGTTGAGTCACAGGGGCAATGTCTCTGCCCCCTGCCTCCACTTTTTGTTCTTTGTGAATCAGCTTGTTACTGGAAATGAAATACACTTACCTGCAGTTAATCCTCAAAGTAATTAAATGGAAAGGGAGTGATTAAACCACTGAAAAGGAATGGTGGCTGTTTCAGAGGATGAATCTAAGCGAGCTGAAGAACCTTGCTGTTTACTTGTTTATTCCACTCATTACTTTAAACAACATTTCCTGTTTACATAATTAATTACAGTTTGTGCAGTAATTGTGCATGGGGACAATTACCCAAGAATGGACATGGATGACAGTATTACTGTAGTCTGCTAGGCTATAGAAAAGTACAGCTGCCCCCCTCCCCTGGTAATAGGATAGGATTAAAATGATGGGATGTCTAAAACTAGTACAAGTATATTTGGAGTTCACTTAAGATTTGGCAGCCACACTCATTATACAGAATGTGAGCATCAGCCATATTAACACATAGTGGATTATCTAGAATACTGTTCCCCCCCCCCCCCCACATTATATAGGTTGAAATTCTGTTCACATAAGTGATGCTGTGTTAGGAAGATGACATTTCCTACTTCTGCCAGGAGGCACCCACAGTCCCATGTAATCTCTATCACTGGGAACCCATAGAGTCTTTAATTATCAAAAAATCCCACTGCTGGGACAACTTTACCATCAGCAGCAACCTTCTGTAATTAAAGACTTCCTCCACTGTCCTGTGGCCCCAATGGGTTTACACAGGAGCCATGGATGATGCATCAGGACAGAGGCAGAAAACATTTAATTTCCCAAAAAAATCATCCCACTTGATGACATTATGAGTCTCATGCAGCATAATTTATAGGAACAGGATTTCAGCCTTCAAAAAAGAGAGAAATAAATTTTCTGGTTCTCTCTAACGAATATGTGATGTAAAAATGTTGGTTTTTCCCCCCCCCCAATAATGAATTGATCTGGAACAAGGTAATTTTCCATTTCTACTGGCCAAATAGAATAGTGACACCTATTCACAGTATGGAAAAGAGCCTCATAGAAGGAAGAAGCAGCAATACCAGATTAGCACTAATAGGGTTAGATACACAGATATTCAAAGACAGGCTTTTAAGAATTAACAATTGAAAGTCCTTGGGTGAGATAGATGAATCTATCATTTTTGGCTTCTCCTACATTCACATTTCTTTCTTAAACTCTTAAGTTCTTTCCATTCCAGATATGAAGAAATTATTAAATGTTGAAAAATGTTTATTAAAAATTGGTTTAAATTCACCTCTTGTCCTTCTTGCAGGCTAGCTGGTCCCAGTGACAAAGTCTTAGGCAGTCAAAGGTCAATAGAAGTCAGGGCAGTACAGCAATAACAGCTCAAAAAAAAGGAGAATCCAGCAGCAAAGTCAAAAGACAAAGCAGAGGACAAACAAGCAGTTTCCTATCACTGAGTGAAGTAAAATAGGTAAGGGAGATCAAAAGCCGAAGTCCAATAACAGAGTGAAGCCCTTCCAGTACTAACAGAGAAGAGGCAAGGGGAGATTTCAAGAGACAAAGTCAATTCAGTCCAAAGTCATACACAGCAAGGCATAAACCCCAAAGATCAGAATACAAGCATTTCAAAAAAGACATTATCTTCAGCCTCACGCTTTGGCAGACTGAAAGTTGATATGCTGAGGCTGCCAGAGATACTACTCAAGGCTGGTGTGTGGATGATACAATCTTAAATTTCTTGGTGAATACAGTCTTACTCCCAAGGAAGCCACTGCTCCTTGCAACTAGGCACACCTTCTGACTGTCCCTAGCTGAGGGCTTGTCTTTGCTTGGTGTTATTACTGTGAGAGGGTAGACCTCCTTCTCTGAATGTGGAGCCAAGCCTCTTCCATACAGAGAGGTAGTTTCCTGCCCCTTGGAGGGCTCTGGATCCACATGGACAGCCTTCAGCATTCCTAAGGTCAAGGTGCTCAGACTCCTTCTTGGGGGAGGAGTCTTCTAGCAGTGTCATGATTACTTTCTGGGGCTGTTACTCTCATAACTCCCCAGCCAATATAGGCATAGGCCAATGTTGGCTGGGGGAGTCTGGGAGTTGTACTCTAGAAACATATATTTTCTGAGTTATGAGAAGGATCTCTTATAGTCAGGTGTTCTGCCAGTCTGGATAGAGATATTTATCCCCCACTTTTTATATATGAGTTTTTGGACTCACTGTGCAGATTCATGTTTACAGCTGGAGAAGCGGTGTCTCCGGGATGTAGTGTTATTTATGGATATTTAGAGCTCCAGTTCACACCGTATCTCCTAGGGAGGGGATTGTCAGTCAGCCAAAGCTAAATCTGAACTTAGATTCCCTGTCGATTTCCTCTTGTCTCTCTTTCTCTTTTGGTGGATGTTACATACTGAACCAGAGTCCACTCTTCAGCTTCCTGTGCACCTGCAAACCATTATCTTTCTGAAACCATAAAATCAAACTTGTTTTCTGCTTCTTCTGTGCCTTTTGGGTGGCCAGTTATGACTTGGGTTGAAACAATAACACCTGATTAGCGTCCTTCACCTTCTATTCCAAACACATGGCTCACATTATCCAGCCCTCCCTTGGCCTTCATCTATTTGTGCTGTCAGAAGTGGAAACTATGTAGGAGCCACTTTTAACAGGATGTGCCCAAAGAGTCTGCTGGACGTTAATAAATGTAGCCACGGGAATCAAAATACAAGGGCTTTATTTAGAACTTTAAAAGCTTTGCACCACCACAGATTTCCCATAAGAAAGGAATAGAGGGCACTCAGAGAAGATTTAGGCCAATCATTCCTCATTTTCAGTGCTTCTACCCCCTTTAGCTCAAATTGCAAGTGACAGCAGGAGACCCTCTTACCCATTAAGCTTCAATTAACTTGGATTGTCAGCAAAGGTGGACCTATTACATTCAAACAGTTGTCCTTTACTAAGACAAGCTGTTGGCTGTTGGCTACAGCTCTTGTCAAAGTCAGCCGTCTTGCAACTGCACCTTTCATGTCTTCTGGACATTGGAAAAAGAGAACCGAAGATGGCAAGCTATTCAGCTTCTTCACTCTGGTTTTGAAAACCTGAGGAGAGAATGTACTTAATTGAAAAAGGGAACCATGGAAAAATTATAGTGTCCAATAAGGCCCACAACATCAGCAACTCAATATCAAAGCTTAGAGATGGCTATGCTGCTAGGAGATCCTGGGAGTTCTAATAAAAAGAAAAGTAACATTTGCATACTCTTGCACACAGGTGATGAATACACGAAGGGTATACTGGACTATGTAACTCATCCTTCTGCCAATAGTGCCCAGCAGCACCATAGCAAAGAATGGGTTCACAGAATGGAAGCCCTAGAGATCTTTCTGATTGGCTGAACTGCTACTCCGTTTGAGTTTAGCTGGAGTCCTCACAGCTGGATAGTGAGGTAATTGAGTTGTGGAATTTTTCTAGAAATGTTATATTGTTGTGAACCATCTCTGTTTTAACCAATGAGCTTGAGGGGACAGTTTTAAGTGGACAATTAGGATCCATTAACTTTACAAGATACCTGTTCCTGGTGGTTAACAGAACTGGTGGAAGGTTAACAGAACTGTTTTCTTATTATAGATTGCTACATTTTGGACTCTTCTTGAAAGTTATAGCTGCCAGAGTGCCATGATGAACCTCCTGCACTTCAAAATTTACCAGCACACCACAGGTCTCCAGCTGGCTGTTCCAGATGGCATTTCACAAACAGGAGATAACCAGAGAGGCTCTCTTTGCCTAATTTTCTATGGAGACTTAGCGCAAATAACTAGAGAGACTTCTTTTTATTTCTCTTAAGTGTTTTACTTCCCTGCAGACCTTTTAAGGTATTGTTTTGTATCCAAAAGGATTTAATCCTATAGTGTGGCTATTAAAAATGTTTAAAAGTGCCCTTGGAGCATTACCAGGCAGCAGCAAATATTCACTTTTTCATTTCCCAAAATGTTGCTCTATGTTTTCAAAATGTTGGTCTATGGCAGTGGTTCCCAACCTTGGGTCCCTAGATGTTCTTGGACTACAACTCTCAGTAATCCTGGCTGGCACAGTGAAGGCTTCTGGGAGCTGTAGTCCAAGAACATCTGGGGATCCAAGATTGGGAACCACTGGTCTAGGGCATTGTGAGAAATGATAGTGGTGCCTAGAGCTGAATGCTGCTTGGAGGAATATAACTGTCACAAGAGAAAGCCAAGTTGGTGGCTTTCCTTATATAGAAGACTGCTCACATAGAAGTTTCCAAGGCCCCTCAAACACAGAAGTGACACTAAGACTGCTTATAAGGCCTCTTCAGGCCTTCTCCCCACATAGGCTAAACTTTTGGGGAAAGGATGGGATGTAGCAGGTATGGTAACTGAGAGATTCTGAGTGTCATAGTCTTAAATAGTAATTTTCTAAGCTCTCACGTAGAACTGCACCACTGGTTCTTCCCCTAAAGTTACACATGCTAGTTTTCTTACATTTTTCATGCATGCACACATGCTTAGCATGACATCTGCATGAAGGTGTGTGCTTTCTGAAACCCATATGCATTTAGGTGCTTCATGCTGCTTTGAGGGATGCTCACTTCTCGATCTGCTTAGCCTACTCACAGACACCCTCCAAAAGGGAGGGGATGAGAACGGGGAGTGAGTCCTACTGCTGAGATCCCATTCCCTTAAGTACACATGTTCTATATGGCTAGTTCTATTGTCTAAGAAGTTCTGTGCCCTGCTTTCATTAGCTTGTCTTGTCTATGTGTGACCCAACTTTGTTTGGTGCACTAGAAACCTAATTGGCTATAAACCATTTTGCTTATATTACAAAGAAGAAAAAGATGAAGTTGAAGCTGTTAACAGCTTCACAGGAAAAAGATCAACCAACTGACCTGCAACATGTGTTATTATTGGCCTTGTTAGAGCATTCCGTTCAGAAGAAAAAGGGAGATGACAATTAAAGTCCTGCTTCTGTCACAGACATTTTGGGGATGCTGAAGACTTATCTCATATGGTTGTTGTCAGGTATCAACATGAGAAACATTTTAAGTATTTTAAATCTGCAAATTCTAATGGTAACTTAAGTCACAGCATTAATAGCCAGCAATCTGGGCACCTGAAGCTTTCCTGCTCTATTGGTTAATCTTGAGTCACATGAGATTGGCATGCACAGGAAGAAGAGAGAAGAATGGGAGAGAATCTCTAGGTATGAGGGCATAAAGGTTGTGTACCGAACCTGCCTTTTTTTGTATGCTCTTTTGCCCAGATAGGAAAGGTTGGATACAATATACATGCTCAGCAAGTATCAATGTGCAGATTTCTTCCAGCAGCAAATTTTTGCACCAGCTAAATTTTAGTGCCTTGGGTCAAAACCCAGTTACTTTGCTCTAGCTGTGACTCTGACCTAAGCAGGATAAGTAAAGAACAGAAGGATTTGTAAAAGTGGAGTTAACAGCTTAAAATAGTCTCTATGCAGAACAATTTATGCGTGCTTTCTCAGTGTCATTGGACTGGCGGGACTTATTCCTGGTAAACGAGTGTAGAATTCCCACCAGGTTATGAAAGCAAAATGAAAGAAAGAACACTCATTCACCCAATTATAATATTTAGATGTTTTCTATAACCATGTTTTCAGAGTGGCTTACAAAAAAAAATGAAAACAAATTAAACATGCATACAATAATCTAATGAAACACTTAAAAAAAAGCACACTTCTCTTCCATTCCTATTTTGCTTCCCATTTCACTGTTATTTTTCTGCCCACAGATAAACCATTAAATGCATCAATATAAATTAGTAACATTTTCCAAGGGAACAACAAATCTTTCTAGCTGCATTCATTGAAGAGGGTTTTGGTGAAAAGATTTATAATATATTCCTGCAAGTGATAGATGTGTAGGCAGATACTTTGATTTAGAGGCCAGGTGATTTATTCCTATATGATTCATATGACTGCAGAATTTGCATTACACATGTCCTGTATGGTATTTTTATTTAGCCATATGGCAGTATGAGATTAATGTGTTGGGAACTGATTTTTACAAACTGTTGAAAAATCTCAAAATTGTGTGTATTGCTTTAAAGATAAAAACCTGCTGCACCATTTTATAACTTTGTCTGAAGGAATGGAATTTACAAGGATTCTACAGTCCTCAGATGGCATGCATGATATGTGGTTTGGTTCCCTTGGGTGGGTGAGGATGGTTGCTTGGATAAAATATTTTGTCAAGAAGCCACATCTCCTGCCCTAAATATAGCTGCCTAATTCTAATTCCAGTAGATATCACAAGAATGTGTTAGGAATGTGCTCTAGATTTTGTATTCCACCTTTTCCTTAAAATAGGTATCCAGCCTTCATACTAGTTGAATGGTATAGCTGTTCTTGGCCTTCTACCAAATGTAGTTTGGGTACTGTAATTTGATGAACCCACGAAGGTTGTGTTGTTAGAGGAACTTTGCTCTCATTGTTAATCTAATTTTTCCCCCCAGAATGTGGGTAAAGTTGTCAAAATAATTAGCCTTTCCTAAACTGGTTCCCTTCAGAGAGTACTGACCATTGAATGACAATTCCATGGCTGGGGATTTTGGGAAATGTAGTCTAATAAATCTGGAGGGCACCATGTTCTGGAAAGCTACTCTAGATATACTCTTAGGTTAAATATCTCATACATGTATTTAATTCTGAATTATGTCTTTGAAAGCATAGGGCTGTAAAAGATAAGATGCTAAAAGCCATGACAATCTGAAGCACTAACAGATTCCTATATCAGTTCTGACCTGGAATGACCACCCTAGTGAGTCTATTTCCATCTTCATACAGAAAAGCCTCTGCCAGAAAATATTCATGGGGTTTATTGGGTGAGCTGGGGGCATTCCTAAATATTTTTCTGTATGATTGAGGAGAGAACTTTCCTTGCTTTGAACATGGAGGTCAAATTACATAAGCTCAAAATAAGGGCCAAGTCTAAATTCAGAAGGGGAAAGTGAGAGTGTGAACACACAACTGCCTGGAGCAGTGTGTGGTGATAAGTAAATTATGCAGGAAACACAGCCTTCATTCTTGTTCAAACACCTAACGGGTTTTTGTGCAATCAGTTATGACACAGAGCTTTCAAAAATTGAATTGACTTGAATCAAACCCAACCGAACGGAACCAAACAGAACAGAACAGAATGGAACAGAATGGAATGGAATGGAATGGAATTCAATTCAGTTCAGTTCCATAACTAAAATCCTAGTACATACCAAAAGTGTGTAACTTGTGGCCCTCAAAATGTAGCTGGACTGATTCTTCCACCAGCCCTAGTCAGCACAGGCAATAGTGAAGGTTGATGGGAATTGCAGTTGAATGATGACATTTGGAGAGCCACATGGTGCCCATTCCCGCTATATACACACAATAAATCCAATTATAAAAGACTTATTTCTGAGTAGCTGTTGACTGGATTGTGCCATAAAGCAGAGATTTCATCTGTAAAATCTGTAAAATGGAGCTCATCTTCATCTGGGTGGATGCTTGAAGCCTGCAGGGTTTCACACAAAATGAAGCCATTGTAAGAATATGACAGCAATGAACCTGGTGACATCACGTGTTTTACAACCGGAACCTGTGACAATACGTTCCATTGTGGTATGCAGTGTTTTGGTCAGTAATCTCTGCTGTTTCCCATGATATATCATTCCATCTCCCATCAGTGCACTGTCCTTCCCATAAAGCCATAACTAGTGTGGGGAGACTAGGGCTTTGACCCAAGACCCTGAATTTATGGGGTGCAAAAATCTGCTGCTGGAAAACCATGAACTTGCCTCTTGACACTTGTTGCTGGAGGAGCACCCATCAATTCTTAGTGCATGCCCTGCATGCCAATTGCTGCTCCCTAAGCAGAAGGTGGGTGGCGGCTCAGCATGGGACCAATAACAGACTGAGACTGAGGCATTCTTCCATTTTCACCATGCTAATACCCATCCAACATAGCTCAAGCTTAACTAGTAAGTCAGGGAAGTCCCAGGCCCCAAATTGCTAGCTTAAACCTTTGCCCCCCCTCCATCTACTATTCAGTCTGGATTCAATGGTTGCTCAGCATCCTAAGTCATAATTGGTCAGTGTGTTGGGGGGCATCTGTGTAGGGATTTCTTTGTCTGAACAATTGCTGTACTTCTACAAATGGTGGCGTTTCTCTAATGCATGAGCTTCAGGAAATAGAAGGAATAATTGTTAAGGGGAGGGCTTAATGTACTGCATTTTGTTGATTGGAGGGCTCACCAATTGCTTTATATGTTGTCAGCAGCTGTGATGAGTCCTTTGGAGGGGTTTGCATAGTGTGTACTGTAAATTTCAGTGAAGGGAGAAATGAACAGAAATATAACTAACTAAATCATTTTCCATTTTGGTGCTGCAGTAAAATCTTTTAACATCATCTCTGGGTAGAGACCCATGTGAGGATTAAAAAAAACCCCTCTGCATTTCTGCTCAGTGGAATCATGTGTGTGTGTGTGTGTGTGTTCATGCCTAGTACGTTCCATCATTTTAGCTTCTAGTGTCTTCGATCTTTTCATCTTCCTTTTAGCCAGTATAGCATTTTGAAACAAGTCTGACTAAATAATTAGGCTCAGTTGTGCCTGATTACTTCCTGGCTAAGGGCACTGCTATGAACTGACGGTGGGGGGTGGGGGCAGAACCCATTTGGAAGGATTAAACTCAGAAATCCTCATGTCACTGATTGTCTGGCAGCAGAACTACTATACAGATCCTGCATTCTCTAATTGCAGTGTCCACTCCGTTAACTCCAAAAACACAACAAAAAGACATTAACCAGCAAGACCTAATTGTGAGTCTCCTTTCAAGAGACCAGATTTCCTGTGTGAAAGAAAACATGTATAGGCTGAAATGAGAAGTCAGTGGTCTAAAGCTATTTCCTCCGGCAGCTGAATTAACCGTTTCTGGGAGATGAGGTAGGGTGTGTGAGAGCGTGTTTAAAGAGATGCACATTAATCCTCTAGGATTATTCCAGTTGTGCAAGAAAATCACCCAGCCCTCTTGGATGAATAATTTAAAAAGCTAACCACGCTAATTTTTTTCCCCAACAACAATCTTTTATTGAATGGCAAATTTCCCTCAGAAAAACAACTTACGAGCACTGCAGCTGCAGTCTGCAAGCTGAGTAAATCCTGCTACTATTTTTAGGGATTTAAAACCTTGGCGTCAGTAGTGCTCTGGTGGTTAGGCTAAGAAGATTTTACAAGTGTGGAGGATTAGCCCCAGAGGCGGTTGTATGACAAAGCAATACATTTGCCACAGAGAAGTCAAGAGATGGAACTGAAAATTTTGTGTATATTTCGGCATGTCCCCTGATTTGAAAAATAATATAAAACAAAACCATACAAAATGATGTGCTGTGCAAATAGCCCACTGCAACTTAGTTTCCAACCCATGTCTCATGAGTATTTATTTCACCATCTTGTAAATAGTAGCCAATGAAGACTCAGAATGCAAAAAGGAGTGTAACTATGGCAGTAACTGTGTATCTATAATGCACAGCTATGACAGTTTAATTCCACTTTAACTGCTATGGTTCTATCTTATAGACCCCTGAAATTTATAGTTTAGTGAGGTACTTAGAATTCCCTTTCAGGGAGCTCTGAATTGTAATGAACTACAGATCCTTTATTCAGCCCTAAGGCAGCTGTTATAAGAAGCTCATTTTAAAAGCCGTTTCTGGATATCAGCATGTTGGAAAACTACTGAAGAGCCTGAAATTTGTCATGTTTGGACAAGGTTTTCGATATAATGACATCTAAGTTCCAACAGTTCTTGGATGAAACAAATCACCTAGATCCAATTCAGTCCCCATTCAGGACTGGTTTGGGCCCTGAGATTATTTTGGTTGCCTTTATGGATATTCTTTGTAAGGAACCAGACAGGAGGAATAAGGCTGATCTAATTTCCCTGTTGCATAGTTAAATGCAATCAATGAGCTGTGCTTCTAGATAGGGGAGAGGAAGAGTTTTGGAAGTATTCTTTCAGCCCTTTCTCAAGAGTTGTTTCCAAATAGTTATTTTAGGGTTTTCCTGTCCTGTATCTTGGCCATTCATTTACAAGGACCAATCTTATCTGCTAGGTAATGGAGAATTCACAGAGTGACTGGCTCCCCACCCCTGATCTACAGAGACAGAAAAAGGCAACTGATTCTCTACTTGACATAAAACCTGATACCAACACCTCTGACATTGATCTTCAAATTTTGCAGTTCCTCATTTGGAATGTTACTTTCAACTACAGATCTTGAAACTTCAAGATTTAGCCAGGATGATTTTTGGATTTTTCCATTCCCAGACTCTGTCCAATAAAAAGTCCTGCAGAACCTGAAAGCTTGATTTTTACAATATTTCTGTGGTCCAGTTAAGCTAATAGCCAGTCCTACTTTGGGAGTTTAAAAACAAAGCAAAGGGCTTTGTTTCTTTTTTTCTTTCTTTCTTGTATTCTATATTATTTAACATCAACATGGAGCCACTGAAAGACATCATACAGGGATCTGAGATGTGTCGTTATAAATATGCAGATGACACACAACACCATTTCTGGTTTTGGTCCAACCTGGAGGAAGCTGTTGACATTTAGAATTGGTGCTTGCAAGTGGTAATAGTCTGGTTGAACAGAAAGCTGAAGCTTAATTTTGTAAGCCGCCCCGAGTAGACTTTGTCTAGGGGGGCGGGGTAAAAAAATATATATATATATAGGTACAGTCTATATATACAGAATATATATATATATATATATATATATAGGTACAGTCCCAAAAAAGGGGAACTTTTACAAGCTCTGTATTTATTTATTTTTAAAGCATGTATGATTTCCTTCATAGTCACATGCTTTTGCTTTATTTTGCATTTTTAAATTTTGTTTGTTGTTTGTTTGTTTTTGTTTGTTTGTTTGTTTGTTTGTTTTGGATATCCACAGACCCTTCCATACAGGAAAGCAGAATATTAAGTTGTTTTGGCAGTGTAACTAGGAAGAATAGAGACAGCCCCTTGAAAATCAATATTCTCCAGTGAGCCCAGGAAGTGCCAGAATTACTGCATGGTTGCCTCCCCTCCAGCAGTGAGGTGGCTGTTACCATCTGGTCTGCACTAGATCATAGTATCTCCATGGTCCTGTTTGTCATTCAGTTCTGTTACAGCTGCCCAGAAGTTGCTGTTTAGAAACATATAGAATGAAATTAAGTGGTCACTAGAGGAAAGGAGAACAGCATGACAGCTGTGAGATTAGTGCTACCTTACTGGTTCATAAACCTTTACATTATTAACTTCAATAGGAATTAACCATAACTACTACTCTCTGGATAGGGGTGTAGATATTATTTTGACTTGTGGTTCCATAGCCTGTATCTTCCGGGTGGAGTTGGGATCAAATGGAAATAAACAACACCAGTTTTGACCACTGATTCTGGAAGTGAAGCAATGCAGAATGTATGACCCACAGTAATTTGGTGTCAGAAGAAGAAAAATGTTGGAATAACATCATGCCACAGATGCTGCTTTCTGGCAAAAATCCATGCCCTTTAAAGTATGCCAGCAATTCTTCCATTAAAGTGATTGCTACAATCCATACATACCACAAATTGAAAGACGACGTGGCTTTTATCACTTAATCTTCCCAATTAGGGTTTCCCACCATTTCCACAGGACACTTCAGATGAATTGTTCTAAAGATGATGTAAGTTCTTCTTACATTACTAAATTAGATTGATTAAAGAGAAAAGGTATCTCTTCTGGGCATGGTCAAAAATAGGTTGAATCCTTCCCCACTCTCTTTTCAAATCAATGTTTTTCCAAACCACTTCTCTAGATGAGGAGGTGAGCAGGTTCGGTGAGTCAAGGGGCCAGCTGTCTGGCTTCCAGGAGCTTCAGTTGGCTTATTTTGGGGTGGGGGGGAGGGGAGGAGTCTCAAAAGCAGAAGCATGAGCAGCTGAGAGCTGCATTTTGCCCATAACTGTCCTATGCTCAAAGCCTTTGGCACCCCTTTATATATACACACACACAGCACACAAGAAGAGGCTACTCTCTGTTTGTATACACAGAACCAACACTACTTGGAAATGTTACCTTTTTTTTTTTTTGAGCACAGCTCCCAGAATTCTCCAGCCAGTGTGGTCAAAATCATGCTGGTTGTGGGTATTTGGGAGATGTACTCCAAAAAGGCCACTTGTCCAAGCTCTGCGCAGAGCCTACAGATACACCACTGGTATGCACACGGGCTTTGTCCTCATGACTAGATGGGAGAAACCATCCTTTTTTGCAAGCCAAGTTGTAATACAAATGAGGTGTCCCAGTACTTGCAATGCCCCGATTCCTATTTCACTGGTGTAAAGCATTTGTATCCAGGTGTTGCAATATTACTTCTTGAAAGACAAGATGACATGGCAGAGAAAACAGACAGTATGTCCCATTGTCACCTAGAATAACTTAATGCAGAAGGTTTTATGGGAGTGCACCTACATAATGTATCTGTAGTTATAAGAGGTAATTAGCATTCTCTGCTGGGAAAATTCTTTTTGGGGGGACTGCAACCAAAAATTCCCAGCAAGCATATTTACAGGCCATACTAGCTGGGGGAATCTGGGAGCTAAGTCACTTTTCCAGGCTGTGTCCCAGGAAAGGTTGCATCTGCCTCCTCTGACAGCTGTACAGCTGCTAGGAGAGTTCTTCTTGTTAAATGGGACAGAGCAACCTCAGCCCCAGTGTAGTATGTATGGACTGCATGGACGGCAGCCATGTTCCAGGGCTGTATGGGTAGAGCATAAACACAGCTGCCCACTTTAAAGAGCCATGGTGTCTTTTTTTTGATTGACATCAGCAAGCCATAGCATGCCACTCAGCTTCAATCAGCATTTCTCTAAAGTCAGAATACATTAGTTAGGGTCAATAATATCAGCATTCCCATGGGACAAATTTACTTCCACATCTTTGTCTGGTAATGATAATGACATTGCCTGCCTCTGGCAAGCTGACGTCACAGCAACCCAGGGAGGGCTGGGTGTGAGAGAAGCAGCCAAGAATGTTAAGGACATTGACTGCTGATGCATCCTCTATTGATGCTGTTGTGCACAGCCAGTGACAGGAAAAGTTACTTTTTGGGGGAGGGGACTACAACTTCCACTATGACAGAATACAACAACAACAACAATGTTTCCCATTTTGTGTGCCAACAATGGAGAGAGAAATAGAGAAAAGACTTCGAGGACAATCCAGAATACTAAAATACATGTGAAGTTCTGCCATAGGTGGCATATTTATAAGAGCACTGCTCAGAGCAGTTTCCAAGGCATAGGGTTGAGGAGGCACAGGTGGGACCTTGACCCTTTGCACTCTAGCAAAGAGGTGGACAGGCAGCGTCCATGCCTGGCACCCTTGGGCAGCTTTCAGTCTAATACATTTGTTATGGCCCCATGGTACAACAGATTTCTCCGTTTAATTTTCCAGCAGGCCCCCAATACAGTGTTGCTCCAGAGACTTGTGGGGAATTAAAATAGGCACCTGGGGTTGCTTGGAGTGTCACTACTGTCCACCCCTACTGATGACTGCACATGCACTGGATTAGGCATGGGACTTTTGAATGTCTCAGACTCCCAATCCCAGAATGTACTCAGAACCCAACTCTCCAGGCCGATTTCTAGAACTGAGAGTGCAAAAGCAAAATACAAAAGGGAAATCTTCCTGCCTCACTATATGTGCTTCAGCTGGGAAGAAGAAGGAAATGTCCCCTGTGTCCCACCGCTTCCTGGTAGTCTCCCTGATGCTCCATGGGAAGGATAGTCTCACCACATATTCAGCTCTATAGGGAGAACCTCTCACGGAACTGCTGTTCCTCCTGGATTGTCCTGCATCAAAGAAGCATTATTCTATGCAAGCATAGCCTTCTAATATCACATATCACTTCGATTCTAAAATATTGTGATTCTTGGGTTCCAAATCGACCAGTCTTTCTTCATTTGTGCTATGGCTGGTTTTGTACTCTGGGTGAGTCAATATTTTCCATTTTGCTGCTCCCCCATTCAGTAGATTGGACAAAGCACATTGGAGTCTAGTGATAGATATGGATTATTTCCCTTTCCCTTTCACAAGCTTCCCTGGGGCACTGGGTAAATTGGTTGCTTGTACTCTTCTTCATTGCTTTTTAAAAAAAATTTAACTATGCATCCAGATACAATCAAGAATACACTAGAAGGCCACATCTCTTGCAGCAGCTGTTACAATAAACATAACTACTACAACAATAATATGATGTTCTAGCCAGATGTTTCCCATTCTGAATTACATGCAAGAAGCAAGCACTGACCTTTATAATCCACTTGTTAACCTATTACATAATTACTATTTAGGGTATTCCTCTTGCCACACATGTGGCAATGCCATTGAGCATGCATCAAACTCTGTATGTAATAGAACTACTACACAGAAGAAACCATAATGGCCCTTGGCATTTAAACAGTAGAGAGCAAACTTCAGCTGCTGGCAGGATGCCTGAAAGAGGCTGTCCACTATGCTGAGTCAATCTTATACACTGGGCCCGATGGACATGGCACTGGCCCTAGACATGCGAGTCTTGAACTGGAAGAAATGGAAGGTGTTTGCTGGCAATCATTGTATGATACAAGAAATGTCGACTGGTTGCAAGGGATTTGCATAAAAATGTGTCTGCTAGGGGGAAGAGGAAAAAAATCACACATCCCAGGACAGAAATGTTTGCTTGTTCAGTAAAGCCATTTCCTTTGCCTAGCTAACAGGGAGTGCTGGCTGGCTTCTTTGACTGTGCCATGAGATGGGCTAGTTTCAGCTCCTCTTTGAGTCTCCTCTTTCCAATTTGGACATCTCAGAACCTTGGCCATGCATAAAGACATGTTGAAATGGTGTCTACATTTACTTGGAAGGAGGCTCCATACTAAATGCAGTGAGTATAACAGATAAGAATGATTGACAGAAAGGGCCAGAAGGGAATAATAGGTGGCATTAGTGTCAATTGAGAAAGTCAGCAATGGTTGGTTCATTAGGGCAAAAGGGGTGCTGCCCAACCTCTGCCTCAGGCTGTGCCTAAGTATCTCATTCCCTGTCTGCCCCATTAGCAAAACATAGAATGTCAAAGCCTCACCTGCATTTCATTCCTGCTGAACCTCCTACAACAGAAACTGGGTGGGAAGGGATAGAGAAAGAAGAAGCAGGCTGTAGTAGTGGCAGGCTACTGCCCTTGGATCCACCCAGCAAGAGAAGCTGTGTTTTCTGCTGAACCAACCACAAGGAGCACCAGCTGCTTGTGAGCAATGAACAGGACTCAAAAAATCTTGCTTAGAAGATGTATTGAAGTGTTATGCCTGAACCATATATAGTGAGACCTATAAGAGTTTGGAAAAGGTACTTTAAAAAAAAAAAAGACAACTTCCAGAATCCCTCCAGCCAGCTTTATTAAACCATTCCAATTAATACTATTTTTAAATATGTCTTAATGGTGGAATAAAAAAGGAATAGCAGAATCCCAGTCACAGCAAAAATAATAATAATGCTTTTTTAAATGTTCATTTTCTTTGTTCTTAACATATTAATTAACATAACAATTCAGACGATTACCATATCTACTATTGTGGGCAAGAATCCCGTAGAAGAAATGGAGTAGCCCTCATAGTCAACAAAAGAGTGGGAAAAGCTGTACTGGGATACAATCTAAAAAAAGGATAGAATGATTTCAATACAAATCCAAGGCAGACCTTTTAACATCACAGTAATCCATGTTTATGCACCAACCACCCATGCTGAAGAGGCTGAAATTGATCAATTCTATGAAGACCTACAACACCTTCTAGAACTGACACCAAAGAAAGATGTTCTTCTCATTATAGGGGACTGGAATGCTAAAGTAGGGAGTCAAGAGATAAAAGGAACAACAGGTAAGTTTGGCCTTGGAGTTCAAAACGAAGCAGGGCAAAGGCTAATAGAGTTTTGTCAAGAGAACAAGCTGGTCATCACAAACACTCTTTTCCAACAACACAAGAGGCGACTCTACACATGGACATCACGAGATGGGCAATACGGAAATCAGATTGATTATGTTCTCTGCAGCCAAAGATGGAGAAGCTCTATACAGTCAGCAAAAACAAGACCTGGAGCTGATTGTGGCTCTGATCATCAGCTTCTTATAGCAAAACTCAAGCTTAAACTGAAGAAAGTAGGAAAAACCACTGGGCTAGTCAGGTATAATCTAAACCAAATCCCTTATGAATACACAGTGGAAGTGAAGAACAGATTTAAGGAACTAGATTGGTGGACAGATTGCCTGAAGAACTATGGATGGAGGTTCGTAACATTGTACAGGAGGCAGCAAAAAAAACCATCCCAAAGAAAAGGAAATGCAAGAAAGCAAAGTGGCTGTCCAACGAGGCCTTACAAATAGCAGAGAAGAGAAGGGAAACAAAATGCAAGAGAGATAGGGAAAGTTACAGAAAATGGAATGCAGACTTCCAAAGAATAGCAAGGAGAGACAAGAGGGCCTTCTTAAATGAACAGTGCAAAGAAATAGAGGAAAATAATAGAAAGGGAAAAACCAGAGATCTGTTCAAGAAAATTGGAGATATTAAAGGAACCTTTTGTGCAAAGATGGACATGATAAACGACAAAAATGGTAGGGACCACACAGAAGCAGAAGACATCAAGAAGAGGTGACAAGAATACACAGAGGAATTATACCAGAAAGATCTGGATGTCCCGGACAACCCAGATAGTGTGGTTGCTGACCTTGAGCCAGACATCCTGGAGAGCGAAGTCAAGTTGGCCTTAGAAAGCATGGCTAACAACAAGGCCAGTGGAGGTGATGGCATTCCAGTTGAACTATTTAAAATCTTAAAAGATGATGCTGTTAAGGTGCTACACTCAATATGCCAGCAAGTTTGGAAAACTCACCGGTGGCCAGAGGATTGGAAAAGATCAGTCTACATCCCAATCCCAAAGAAGGGCAGTGCCAAAGAATGGTCCAACTACCGTACAATTGCACTCATTTCACACGCTAGCAAGGTTATGCTCAAAATCTTACAAGGTAGGCTTCAGCAGTATGTGGACCGAGAACTCCCAGAAGCACAAGCTGGATTTTGAAGGGGCAGAGGAACTAGAGACCAAATTGCTAACATGCGCTGGGTTATGGAGAAAGCCAGAGAGTTCCAGAAAAACATCTACTTCTGCTTCATTGACTATGCAAAAGCCTTTGACTGTGTGGACCACAGCAAACTATGGCAAGTTCTTGAAGAAATGGGAGTGCCTGATCACCTTATCTATCTCCTGAGAAATCTATATGTGGGACAGGAAGCAACAGTTAGAACTGGATATGGAACAACTGATTGGTTCAAAATTGGGAAAGGAGTACGACAAGGCTGTATATTGTCTCCCTCCTTATTTAACTTCTATGTACATGGGTGAAAGAGGAGAGCACAAAAAATGGTCTGAAGCTCAACATCAAAAAAACTAAGATCATGGCCACTGGTCCTATCACCTCCTGGCAAATAGAAGGGGAAGATATGGAGCCAGTGACAGATTTTACTTTCTTGGGCTCCATGATCACTGCAGATGGTGACAGCAGCCACAAAATTAAAAGACGCCTGCTTCTTGGGAGGAAAGCGATGACAAACCTAGACAGCATCTTAAAAAGCAGAGACATCACCTTGCCGACAAAGGTCCGTATAGTCAAAGCTATGGTTTTTCCAGTAGCGATGTGTGGAAGTGAGAGCTGGACCATAAAAAGACTGACCGCCGAAGAATTGATGCTTTTGAATTGTGGTGCTGGAGGAGACTCTTGAGAGTCCCCTGGACTGCAAAGAGAACAAACCTATCCATTTTGAAGGAAATCAACCCTGAGTGCTCACTGGAAGGACAGGTCCTGAAGCTGAGGCTCCAATACTTTGGCCATCTCATGAGAAGAGAAGACTCCCTGGAAAATACCCTGATGTTGGGAAAGTGTGAAGGCAAGAGGAGAAGGGGACGACAGAGGACGAGATGGATGGGCAGTGTCATCGAAGCTACCAACATGAATTTGACCCAACTTCGGGAGGCAGTGGAAGACAGGAGGGCCTGGCGTGTTCTGGTTCATGGGGTCACGAAGAGTCGGACACGACTTAATGACTAAACAACAACAACATATTAGAAATCAGAAGCTCTTGCTGATCTACCACAAAGATCTATTAGTTGATCTAGAGTTACCTTCTGCTCACTCCAGCTTTAGACAATAGAGAATGGATCTTGTTTTACTTAG
Organism: Intellagama lesueurii; assembly: GCA_037013535.1. Classification (NCBI taxonomy): domain Eukaryota; kingdom Metazoa; phylum Chordata; class Lepidosauria; order Squamata; family Agamidae; genus Intellagama; species Intellagama lesueurii. Next base: position 42,565,746 of record JBAJHW010000005.1, on the reverse strand, counting down.
CTCTATATTGACTGAAATATTTATTTGTGCAATCAATTACTTCCTTCAGCTGGGTGGTGGGTGCATAGGTGGAAGCAGTAGCTGGCTCCTGGAAGGGAAGCTGGACCAGCTGCCTCTGAGGACAGTGGCGGTGGCAGCAGCAGGAGCAGTTAGGGAGGCCCATTCCTAAAAGGGACTTGAAAACGTGACAAAAAAAATGGGTCCAAGTTACAGGTTGAGTCCAACTCCCCCCAAAAATTATGCAAGACAAGTCTGAGTCAAGTTGCCGGTATGACATTTTTCAGACTCAACAGTGAGTTGTGACTCATGAGTCCCCATCCCCGATAAAGAATATCACTAAAGTCTTAATATCATTGATTTAGGCTCTCTTCGTACAATGAGACACCTCAACAAAGAGTTTTTGGGCTCCATCAGATTCTTCACCTCCTTGAGATCTCCATAAGTTGGTTGTTTAAAAAGATGTAAGCAACCCTTCCTTGAAACATGGAAGTCATTAGGTTACATAATGTGAATATTTGAACAATGTTTCTTCACTAGAGAAAAATTATTCTCATTGTCATCTCTTTTTGAGATGGAGGCAAGATCCCCTTGCAGGGCAAGGAATGTAATTCTACAGTCCTTGCATGCAAGGATGAGAGAAGCAAGGATTTACTTCCCTAGACCAGATAAGTCCCAGGTCAGTCCCAGGAAATCCCATCCCAGGAATCAACCAGTGCTGCTAGTTTGTGCCAGTACTCTTTCCCAGCTAGTCTTGCAGTTGCCAACTTTGTGCGCTGTTGACTGCCTTATCAAAAGGAAGGTTGGGGTTTCTCTCCACTGTACGTGTTCTGCACAAGACATAAACAGGGCACTTGGGAAGTGGGTGCCCATGTCTTTTAGTTCTTATTCCAATTCTTTCTGAGAATGATTAGATGGGTATTTGTCCTGCTGTTTGTAACATTTCTCACTATTCCTTTTAATATTTATTCCATCAATGACACAACATAATCACTAATCACAAGTAGACCCAATCTTTTGGCATGAGAATAGGGTAGATTTTGTTCAGCCATTAGGGCTTGTCTTTTTTATTTTTGTTTTGTAGCATTTCCACTTGCCTCCAACCCTGGAGGCATTCAAGAGAAATTTAGACAACCACCTGGCAGGTATCCCTGATTTGTTTCCCTGCACTGAGCACGGAGTTGGATTCGATGGCTTTATAGGCCCCTTCCAACTTCATGATTCTATGATTTTATGATTCTATAATCTTGCTTCTGGAATGCCTATATTGTTCCTTTAGGGTGATTGTTGGGCATGTTCAGATGATAACACTGTTGATGCACAGAGTGGGGCATGGTGTGGGATTGAGCCCTACTCTTTTTGCGTACCTTCTGCTCAGATTGATAAGGAGTTCTTTGTTGTTGTTTAGTCGTTAAGTCATGTCCGACTCTTCGTGACCCCATGGACCAGAGCACGCCAGGCCCTCCTGTCTTCCACTGCCTCCCGGAGTTGGGTCAAATTCATGTTGGTAGCTTCGATGACACTGTCCATCCATCTCGTCCTCTGTCATCCCTTTCTCCTCTTGCCTTCACACTTTCCCAACATCAGGGTCTTTTCCAGGGAGTCTTCTCTTCTCATCAGATGGCCAAAGTATTGGAGCCTCAGCTTCAGGATCTGTCCTTCCAGTGAGCAGGAGTTCTACAGCATTGCAATTTGTAAACTGTATTTTTAAACTGGAATAGGAACACACTGATACAGCGCTAGTTCAAATGCTTACCATGACTTATCAGTCTAGTGCTATTTCACTTGCTAAACATTAAAAGAAGAAGAAGAAGGGATTTGAATGCAAGTAAGAGGGTGGAGATAATGATAGAGAAGAGGGGGGAAGAAAGAGGACTGTGTGATCTCTGGACACCTGAAATGCATCTTCCCAGGATAATTAAAATTTCTGTGTGAACCACGGCAGTGATTTAAATGCTGGGGTCTGGTATAGCAAAGTTTGCATCAACCTGGGACAAACGTCTCTGTATTTACACTTTCTCTCTCATTCATACACAGTGAGCCATCTTACCAATTGAAGACATTTGTCGCCTCACAGAAAGACATGCAGAAAATGGATATACTCCTCTTGAATTAAAATGATTTTCATAGAATGAACAAATGTATGCAGTTGGTATGTTAGCATTAAGTCATGAATAAGATCCCCCCAGCCCTGCAGTTATCCTAGAGGGGAAATAGAAAGGTTACAGTCATATATTTTCTAATTATATCCATCTTCTTATTTCATCCTAAATGTATTCTCACCATTTCTGAATGTTAAATCACTGCACAGAGAGTGCACTTGTCTCTCCATCCTCTTAAGATTATGAGCCTTCCTGAGCTGGAAACCTTTCAAATATGCCCTCTCAAGATTCTTCTGGAATGCATCCATCTTTTCTCTGACAATTCACCTAGCAAATATTTGCCCATGTTAATTGTAGATAACCAAAATGCCATTAGTATTTACTTTAATGATGCATCATTTCTGAATTATAATTGGACAGCATGATGATGGAAATTCTACCTGAGGCAGTATCTACCTTCAAGCCAAGTTAGTTCATTACTTTTTTGAGAAGTTCAGTTCAGCCACAGGAAAAGAAGAAGAAAACCCCTCAGAACGTTTAAATTAACATTAAAAAAAGTTCATCTCCACATTTGCTCAAAATCCTCAGAGTGTCACTCTTAAGAATATTAATCCCTTGTAGCTATTGATGCTCTGTTGAGAAGCCACAGTAAATAAGAATTTTCAGTGACACTTAAAATGCCTATTCATTTTCCTACTAGCAAACCCAACCCAGATTGAAAACATTGTATATACACTGAAAGGATGTTTTATGAGCAGTTTAGATACTATTTGTTGTGCGTGCTATGCAGTATATATGAAAGGATACTCTAAACTTTTGGCATGTCAGTTTCATTGCTTTTTTGGGAAACTGTGGAACTACCTAAAGACTTCTGGTATTCTAGGTGTTGGCTCTACTCTTCTGGAGGATACACAATGAAGCCTGACAAATTTCAATCAAATATGTTCAGGAGCCATGAAGCAATGTATTCAGTTTAGAATTTTTTTTTTTTTTTTTACAATTTTTACGATACTGGGATGGTATGAGGTCTCCTGCCTTGGGGAGGAGTTTGGACTAGAAGACCTCCAAGGTCCCTTCCAACCCTACAATAATTCTATGATTCTATTCTATGATTGTCCGTCTTCCTGTTTAGCCATCCATCCGCCTATTGGGCTAGTCAAAATCCAGTTGGTAGTCTCTACAGTTGGTAGTTTCATCTAGACTCATGAAATCAGTTGCTGAGTCAAAAGTTATGTTCAGGCCTGCATTCCCCACCACCACCATTATTGGTGGATCTGAGTGACATTTGTAGGCACAGTAAGTTCCTCTGAGAAAGAAGCATGGCAAATTTAAGACAAACAGGTGCATCTTTTTAATGTGTTTGTTCTTTTGGTGAAGGAGTGGGCTTCTTCCTCTGTTGTTTTGTGGCCAATTTGTATGAATTTGTGGAGGCAACCCCCTTAAGACTATGGTTCCCAACCTTGGGTCCCCAGATGTTCTTGAACTAAAACTCCCAGAAGTGTTCTGTGGACATCAAGAATTCTGGGAGTTGTACTCCAAGAACATCTAGGGACCCAAGGTTAGGAAGCACTGCCTTAAGGTAAGTAACCTGCAAAATCTCAGACAAGTTTAAGGCCTTGTATTTGGTTTAGTGTCCTGCTGAAGATTAGTACCAAGGCTCTTCCTCTTTGATGGAGTGGATGACACTGCTCTGAGGAAATGTATGAGGGTATACAAGATGTTTATGAGGTCTTGTAGGTTTCAAGGTCTTAGAGTACCAACTGACATCTGAGACACTTTTCAGACTTCTGTAGATCTCCAGATGCAGAGACAAATCTCAGGGCACCATGCAAGACTGGAGAAGGAAAACATTTGATTTTTTTTTGTGTGTTAAGTGGCTTTAAAGCATGTTCACCCATCTCTATCATTCCCAGGAAGCACCACTTACTCAACAGTGTTTTTATGTGTTCAGTGCTTGTGTGATGTCAACACAACTGAAAACTGAACATGAGGAAAGGAGACTGAGGAAAAAGCTTGTGTGTTTATGCCTTTAGCTCCTCTATAGTTCCTTCCCTCCAGGAATGCTCGCAAATTTGAACAACAACCCTCTGTCTTGGTGAGTTCACACATTTCTGTCACGGGCTTTCTTAATAGCCATTTAAAAAAAACAACACAATTTTCTGTTAAGAATGTTGGAACTGATTTATGTTACCATGGAAAAGAGTGGAATTACGGATCAGGAAAAAAGAATACAAATCTGTAGTAGAAAAAAAATATTACAAAGAGTTATGATAGATTAGAGTGCACTGGACAGGGCGGCCAGTGCTCGCCTAAGAATTTTGTGCCCAGGGTGACCACTGCTGTAGCCCCCCCCCCCCCCGCTATGCCACTGTAACTAGTTGCCTATGTGAGACCCATAAGATATAGGTGTAGCTTTTTTTGTGTGGTTTTTTTTTTTTTTTTTTTTGGTCCATTGGTGTTGTAAAACTTCTCTGTGGCTACTCCCAAACTGTGGTTGGCCCCCTCCCTTTTGTCTGTCAAGTGGCAAGTGAAGACAGGCTTTGAAACACTAATTGGGCAATTTTAGATCTTGTGTGCTGGGTGGTATTATTTCATGTGTATTTTTAATGCTTATTTTAATGGTCTTTTGCTGGCTGGGTAGCTCAGTGATTTCATTATCTGGCTGCAGAGTCAGTGGCTGGGAGTTGAAATCCTCATGGTGTATCTAAGAAGATCCAGCCTGTGTGGCCTTGGGCAAGCTGCACAGTTCCAGGATGCCCCCAGAAGAAGGGAATGGTAAACCACTGTTGAATGCTGTCTACCTAGAAAACTCTGAAACCACTTTTGAGTGCTTTTTGAGTGCTCTCTACCTGGAAAACTCTGAAAAGGTTCACCATAAGTCAGAATTGACTTGATGGAACATGATTATTATTAATTAATAGTCTTTTACAGAGTTTTAACTAATTGCTTTAATACTGTGAATGTTTAATTGTTTTTAATGTCATAATTTGTTGTGTTTTTTAATGGTTTGTTGTTGTTCTTCAATTACTTGTGAGCTGCCTTGGGTCCCTTAATCGGGAGAAAGGTGGCATAGATATGTAAATAATTATAATGCTAATAATAAATAATTAAATAAGCATGACAGGATTGACAAAAAAAGCCTGGATCGTTGCGAGCTGGAAATGTTTCAGCTCCCATGAGGCTTCAGAGCCTTGCTGAAAATAATAAAAAAAGAGCCCCTTGCCAATTTATCTCCTGTTTAGCAACTAAAGATATTGCCACAAAACAATACCTCTTTGATGGCAAAGTTACATAGAGTGATACTACATTGTGTCCATTCTGGGATTTCAATGATAGCTTTCTGATCCAGCCACCCTACACTGATTGGAATACCACAAACATATATTGTCCAGTGTAAATGGTGGGCTCTGGTAGGAACCTAACAATGTCCTGAGCACACTGCATGTTAGCACTGGGCCTTTAGGTTGGACTGATGGTGATGTAACTTGTTCAGATTACATGGGAAGCTGTTTCACACAAAGTGCTCGCCATCTGGATCCACATTTGTGAGATGCATTTTCAATCAGGTATCCCACAGCAGATTTTGAAGTTATTGCAGAGATCAGGAAAAGCAAGCCAATGTCACTTCCAAAACAAAATGTGGTCCTCTCTTGATCATTCACTTGTCCTTCAAATTTCCCCGACTGTTCTTACATCAGCTTCCCCACATCTTCCAGTCTTCTCCTTTCTTCACTCCCCCTACACCTGCTTTTTAAAGAAATGCCATCAGCTCTGAATAATCTGAATCGAGCGGCAGAGCTTTCTGTCACTTCCTCAAACAGAATTACTTTCTAGCACTGCACTTCAAACTGTCTGCTAGTAGAATATTTTCAATCTGTTTTTTCAAAGTGCAAATGTGGGAAGTAGAAGGAGGGTTGGTGGGGGTGGCAGGAAGGAACAATACCAAAGATGTATTGCTTTCCCTCAAATGGTCTATTGATATTCTGCTTTACACAAACATGGCTTTTTGTTTGATTTTAGGCAAGGGGCTGTTTTTTGTGTTTTATGCCATTTACTTTCCACTCCATCAATGAACCTTGAAAACCAATCAGGACAACATTTTCTAGTCCATTCCAATACTTTTTCCCCTTGGTATAATAGTACAGAAGTAAATTTGGACATCCAGACACTCGTTGTGACAGTCCCCATAGCTTCCTCTTTCCATAAAGGGAAATCAAACACAGGCCATAGGATCAGTGCATATGAAAGAACAGGTCTTTTGTAAAGGTAATGGTTCTACGTTGCCCATTCAAGACCAAAATACCTTCAAATATTGTCAAAGCAGCAATTTGTTCTTGGGTTACATGTGCTTACCTACATAATTATAGCTGTATTGCAGTGCAGCTATGTTGTTACGCAGAAGTGCAAATCAACATTCCTCAAGGCAATTCTAAAAATGGGGGCAGCCCAAACAAAAACTTATAACTCTGATGCTGGACTTTAGATCAACACCAAATTTGGTACAGATGTAGCAGACAGCCTGTTCTTGCTCTGTGCCACATTTGCAGAAATTTGGACAAAGGGTTTTTGAGTTATGATTTTTTAAAAAGCAAACATCCCCAGATTTAAAACAGATCAAATAAATTAGATAATGAGCATAGATATTTGCTTCTCATCTCTCAGAGGCATTCCTTTATGAGTCTGCCTGGTTGTTGAGATCATCAGGAAAGGTCTTTCATTTGGTCCCACCACCCTTAAAGGTGTGTTTAGCGGGGACACGTGAGAGGGTCTTCTCTGTTGCTGCTTCCAGACTTTGGAACTCCCTCCCACAAGAGGTCAAGCTGGCCCCATCTTTGCTGTCCTTCCACATGCAGGCGAAGACCTTTCTCTCCAGGCAAACTTTCTCTTGGTGACTGGATACTTGAGTGGGATTTTCAAATAGATGGTTGTGCCTTAATGCTTTGAATGAGTTTTTGATGTTGCTTTTGTCTACTGTCTTTTAGGGTGGTATCTGTTTGATCCTTTTTAAAGTATTTGTATTCTTGCTGTTTTTAGCTCTTCATGTTGTCTTTCAATGATGTAAGTTGCCTTGCGTCCTTCTCAAGGAGAAAGGTGGGGTAAAAATATTTTAAATAAAATAAAAATAAATAATTGTGGCCATACTTCTCTACCAAGAAAAAGCAGGAAGGCTTCCTTCTGGTTCCTCCTTTGTATGTATGGCCATATTTAAAGTGCAGTTTGAATGGTTTAAAATGAAAACCTGTGAATTAAGAATAAAAGCTATAGCTATTAGTATTGCTCAAAAGTAATCCCCCCCCAATTTTTTTTAAAATCAGCAGTGTTTCCAAACCACCTAAATTCTTCGAAGAGTGGACATATTACAAAATTAGAATATTGGCAGTGGGATTTACAGTTCCAGGAAATTTCTTGTTGCCTTGGAATATCAGTAGTAGGCTGTATCTTTAAGATGAACATCTTTCATAGAAGAGAAGGGCAATGAGATAAACCTGCAATGAACAAAATTTTCAGGAATGGATGTGCATTCTCTTACCCTCAATGACTCCTTAAGTGGGCAGCGTGTCCATTATTTCAAGGATTCTTTCTTATTCCAGTACACCACAAAATCCCATAGAATTTCGAGCAAGCAACTCCAACCAAGACAGTTTGTTTCTACAGTGTCTGTATTTCTAGGCCAGAATCTTGTTCAGCACTGGAAGAGTGGAAAGCTCCACCAGTATTGTAATACAGGATCTCCTGACTTGCTGTTGCATAAAGCAGAGACCAACAATTGAGCAAATTGGCTTCTGATGGTACTGGATACCTCCTGGCATATGCAGGGGATATATCAATACTTTTGTGCTACAATCCACTGCACAAGCAGATGGACTGAAGAGGACCTTAGCTGTAGTATTTTAAAGCAACATCCCTAAAGTGGTTGCCTTTAAGCCAAGGGAATGTAATGGGAAATGTTTTGTCATGACACCACAGGAAGGGGAATATTTTTGTAGCAGGTCACCATTGCTGTCATATTATTGATATTCTATGAAGGCATCTCCAGGGTTAGCAGGGTTATTCTTTTGCACCAAAAACTGCAAAGACTCTTATGGTAGCTTGCAAACTAGTACATGTCATTTGGCATGAGCTTTTGTGGCCTTTAGCCCACTTCTTCAGATGCACCCATTTTCACATTTAAAGTGTACTTTTTGTACTTGAAGAAGTGGGTTGAACTCTGCAAACACTTGTGCCAAATAAAGCTTACTTTAAGGTGTTGCAAGACTCTTTGTTAGACTCTTTGTTGCTTTTTTTGATGAAGATTTAATCTGTAAGAAGTTTCCCTAGCGCAGAGCGAATTTGTACAAGAGCCTATGAATGAACTTCCAGGTGCTTAGATGCTTTCAGGTGCCTGTATCAACAATAATTTTGACAATCACCCAAAAAGGCTCTCTTTCTCTCTGACTGGTTCTGATTCATTCCTCTTTCACTGCTTGTTTGCTTGCTTGTAACTTTTATATGTTACTCAGTAATGTAAATACTCAGTAAGTGTAGGGATTTTTTTTTTAAAAAAAAAGCATTGGTGCTAGGCAAGCCTGCCTGTGGTACAGCTACTGAAAAGTCACCAGAAACTCGGTCTTTTCACTAGCCACCTTCTAACAAATGCAGAATCACAAATGAATGAATGATCTCAGGAAGCTACCTTCAGAGCCAGGTAGGTGTAAGGAGAAGAGCCAATCCTTCTGCTAAACTACTTCTGAGCTCTTTAGGGTAAAGGTAAGTGAGGATGGGTACCCAGTGTAGTGTAGTGGATAATGGCTTAGGACTCACAAGGCCAAGGTTCAATTCCTGGATCTGCCATGGAAACTCACCGGGGGTGTGGAAGTGGTAAAGTCACTACTTACATACCTCACTTACCTTGAAGACCTTATTAGGGTCACTATGTCAGTTCTGACTTGATGTCAAATAACAACAGGGTGAGGATGGATTCTGCAACCTTTAGGTCCCTTCCCAGGCTAGATGATGTTGAGAGTAGACAGTTCTGACAGCAGGGTTGTGCCCCTCATCCATGCCAATTGACTTCTTTGGATTCCCTGACTGGAACACCACTGGGAATCTTATGAGTTGGCACTTTGGCCAGGAACCTCCTCCAGCCAGCACTTTCATTGGCAGTGGTGCTTCAGTTCAGATGGCTTCACTCTTCTTTTATCTGTCAAAGCTGTGACTGAGTCTTTCTCTGAACCACTCTCCTTTCTAAGGCATGTGGCTTCAGAGAGTGCAACTGTGTGGTCCCAAGGCCCCATAGGCCTAAAAGACTGTCCTGCAGTCCAGAGCTTCTTCATCTCTGGGTTAGAGCTTTAAAAATTAACACCACTGAACTACAGAAAGGGCAACACTGGCATGAGACAACCATTTTATCCCAACTCTCTTTAATAATCTTGCTATCCTACTGTGGACAAACTGAGGTTCCTGTCCAGTAATCTGAATGACAGGTCATGAAAACGTGGATGACAGTACCAAGGCTATACCTGTCCACAGAGACCACTTGTGCCTTGAGTGAAAATGCTGGATTCACGAGCTACTTCAGTCAAACAATCTGATTTTTTAGGACAGGAGTGGTCAACCACTAGAGATTCAGGGGCCATTTTTCCAGCCCCAGCAGAGATCACACCAGCTGAACTCCCTGTGTTTCTAATCACACAGAACCTAAAACCCAATAAGTTGCAAATCTTATAGGCAAACAGTAGTAGGAGCTGGAGCTTGTGGGAATTGTAGTGGTATCCTGAAAAGAATATGAGAACCCTTTGTGTTTACCATAATGTATTGTAAGGGAAGGCTTAAAGTGTCAATTCAAGGTGGGATTGTTATGAGTGGTGGGATTACCATTGTGTTGATAACACTACAGTCCCAGTTAAGTATTTCCCACTTTTGTCCTTGCTCCCATGCACCCATATGGCTATATTTGTTTGCATTTATTTGCTTGGGGGACATTTAAGGACATTTTAAATTGAAAACAGCCTTTTATTTACTGATTCACTTACTTGGAAGCCACACATTCTGATCCAGTAAGGTTATTAATTCAAGTGAAATTGCCGGCTATTTCTGAGATGTGGACTAAGTGGCTAAGTTATTGCATTTAGCTATCAAAGTCTTCAGGTTGTACATCTCTGATTCTTTTGAGTGGGGCTTATCCTGGAAAATGCGCTGAGCCTTGCCTCGTTGATTGCCAAGGCGTGTTTGAAAATGTTCCACCATGTGCTGTTTCCTTCTGAGGGCTAATTGCATTTGGCATGCATAAATTTGCAAAGGCAGTTCAATCAATTCATCCTTCACAAAGATAAGAGATTTATTTTTAATGGGAATGTAGAACAACCGGGTGTATATTTTAAATGTTAGATCATTGTGTCACTCAATGTACCTTACACTCTGTACCAGACAAAGATTGGGATCTACAGCTTTGTTCTGTTTTGCAATACATTGTAGCTGTTGAATATGTGCCACAAAGTATGCTAATGAGTCAGCCGGAGAATCAGCTGTGATCACTCCTACAGAGAATTCCAGAGATATTTATCCACACTTAATGCTGTGGGGTTGTGGACAATTCACAGGGGATAAATCTGCTTTAGGACAATATGGTGAAGTATTTTTGCAATCTGCAACTGAACCCTCATGCCCATATTTCTTCTAGTGTTGTCATATAATGTGTATAATCGTGCGTGAACGATCCTGTAAATGTAGGAATATTTTGTGTGTAAGGTATGTAAAGTATGATGTAGCTGGCTGGACAGCTCAGTGGTTTAGGTATCTGGCTGTGGAGTCACAGAATGGGAGTTCGAGTTCCCACTGTGCAAGTACTGCCCGTCTGTGTGGCCTTGGGCAAGCTGCACAGTCCCAGGATGCCCCCAGAAGAAGGGGAAAAGGTAACCCACTTCTGTGTATTCTCTACTTGGAAAACCCTGAAAAAGTGTTGCCATAAGTCAGACTTGACAACACATTATCATTATTATTAAGGTATGATGAAGAAATAGCAGATATTATTTTGGGACATCATTTATCTAAGCAAAAGTTTGTAATCTCTCCGTAGCAGAAATCAAGAAAAAAAATCAGTACTAAAGATGCCTGCAGAATTATCATTTTTTAAAATCCCTTTATTCATTTTCCATTCCTGAGTACATTCTCCTCAATTTTTGTTTCAGCTCGGTGTAATCTTGAGCACACTTTCCTGATAGTAAACCCCACTGAATGCCATGGGACTTCCCTTCTGAGTAAAAATACGTAGGATTGCATTAACAACAACTTATTAAAGAAGTTCATATAAAATTGATATGTGTTTTCATAAGTATTTATCTGAACATCTGCAATTTTAATGTGTTCTTTAATGCAGACATATTTTTCAAGCTGTTTCTCTTTATAGGTTATATTGAGGTTTCTTTTCTTACATTATCCTTTATGTTTTTTTCTGCATGTTACCATTATATCTATATTGTGCTTGGGTTTTGTTTTGTTTTTTTGGTCTGTGTTTTGTTTTGTTTTTTAATTTGAAGAACTTCATTAGAAAATTCTGAACACAGATAACTACATTTTGGTTCCCATATTGCTTTGGGAAGTGCAAATTTGCTAAGTTTTTATTAATATGCAAACTGAATAAAATTCTCCCGCATCCCTGTACCTGATTTGCATGATTTTGTGTATGTATTTGTTATGTCATGTGCTGAATTTCAAATATTCATAAGCCACTTTTCTGCAAAAATTATTCAACCAGATGAGTCAACAATACATATTAAACAAGCTTCTAAAAAAACAAACAAGATAAAGTAAGCATCACTAAGGAAAGTTAGTAAGATCAGAAGCTATTAAAATAGTATACTTCGCGGGGGGGGGGATACATTAAAATACTCAGTAAATAAAAAGCTTTGATTTACCATCAGAATGTCCATGTAAAAGCTTCTTCTGAACTGCTTTGGGGATGAGGTGCCACCATCTAAAAATCACATGTTATAACCCAAAAGTTTTGAAAACCACATGCCTCACCTGGGATTGAGGGACATCAAAAAGTCCTTCTTTGTTTGATCTTAAAGGTTTAGTTCATAAAGGAAAGGGATGGGAAATCCTTTAAGTACCAAAGTCTGAGTGTTTGAGGGCAGAAGCAGGCACAAGTGCTGTTTTGCAAGTAGAAGATGATAAAACATTATCCTTTAAATTTTTCAAAGTTTCCTGTGTCTGCACAATCAACATGCAAATGAATTATTTTATTATTTCCTGATGACTAGTCACTGAACAAAACAGACTGATTTTTAACTTGCAGAGCTACAAAGCATTGTTGTTGGGGAAAAAACATATGCCTTATAGCTTCCAAGGGAGCTCTGCTTCTAAATATGAAGCTGAGATCTCATTTATTTCTGCCCTGAGCTATAGAGTGTGATAGCATCACCTAGAAGTAAGCCCCAAAAGAAAATCATACCCGTTATAGATATTTTGGTCTGGGTAAGATAAGAATTTGACTTAGGGAACAGGAGAACGACTCATAGAGTTCTGCAAAGCCAACAATCTTTTTATTGCAAATAAAAGCAACCAAACAGACAAGTGAACACGTGAGCATCACCAGATGGTCAGTATAGAAACCAAGCACATGAAATAACTAGAAGCAGGAGATGGAGAAGCTGTATTATCTCTGTCAAAACAAGACCAGGAGCAGATTGTGGTACTGATCATGAACTGTTACTGTCCAACATTAGAGTAAAGCTGAGAAAACAATAGAAGAATCATAATGCCAAAATATAATTTAAACAAAATACCTGATGAATTTGAAGTCCATCCAAGGAATGGATTTGCAATTGACTATTAACCAGAAGAACTGTGGATTAAAACCAGAGATATTAATAGGGAAGAATGCAAAAAGACAATTCCTGCAGTAAAAAGAAAAGGACAATCAAGATGGATAAGAGAAGTACTTAAAATTGCAAAGGATAGATGAGAAGCGAAAGTAAAAGGTGTAAAAGGTGGCAGAAAGAGTCAGAACCCTGAATGCAGTTTTTCAGCCACTTTCACGAACCATTACAATAACAAATGCAAGGAAATAAAGGAGGACAGCATATGGGGAAAAAAGAAGAGATGTCTTCCAGAAGATGCAAGAAGTCAAAGGGAAATTTAAGCCTAGATTAGGAATGCTGAATGACCAAAAGAGAAGCACACTGACCAGGAGAAAATAAAGAAAATGTAGAAACAGTACACTGAAGACCTAGACAGAAGAAATAAAAGACTGACAAACTCCTTTGAAGAGGAATCCTATGATGAAGAACCTGCAGTTCTAGGAAGTGAAGTGAAAGCTGCTTTGAAAGCACTAGGAAGAAACAAATCACCAGGAATAGATGGGAACACCAATAAAACAAATAGAACTATATCAAGCTACGGAGACTGAATCTGTCAAAATCATAACAAGAATATGTCAACAAAGCAATGACCCACAGACTGGAAATATCCTATTTCAGTTCCCAAGAAAGGAGATGCCAAGGATTGCAGTAACAATAGGATCATTACAAGCAAAGTGGTGCTTAAGATGTTGCAACAAAGTGTTATAGCTTATATGGAGTGAGAAATGCTTGATGTTCCACCTGGATTCTGAAAAGGAAGAGGCACTCGAGATCCTACTGCAAATATCTGTTAGCTACTGCAGAACACCAAAGAATTTCAGAAGAAGATCAGTCTATGCTTTATAGACTCTAGCAAAACCTTTGACTGTGTGGATCATGAGAAACTATGGGTTGTTTTTTTGGAAAGACATGGGTGTGCAAAGGTGTCAGACAAAGAACATTTCATCCCGTAATCTGTTCAGTCTGTATGCAGAACATATTGTACAGAAAGCCAGGCTAGATTCAAGTGAAGGAAGAGCATTGCCCATTGTTCTTGAGAACAGCTGATTAGCTCGGGAGGTGTTAGGCAGGCTGTTTGGAAGATACAGCGCTGTCCTCCAGCAGAGTGGAGCAGCAGGTGGCTGTCCCTGCAGCCCTCTCCAGACTATTCACTACCTGCTCTTGAGGTGACTGCCTCACTCTACTTAACAGGAGGGCAGGCACTAGAGCTGGGAGCAAAGCTATGTGTTTCAGCACATTCATGCTTAATGGAACATTTCAGAATGTTTACTATAGTTTGTGCGAGCATTTTCCTCAAGGTGGCCTTGAGTGTGCCCTATTCCTGGCATCTTCATGTGCGGTTGCTCCCACATAAAGAGTTCCCATTATTCTCAGTGATGCCATGAGTCACCAATGGCTTCAATTCAAAAAGCCTTGTGTCAAACTATTATCTTCATGCGTGTGGTATAAAACAAATTATTCATGACTAAATGAACTTTTTGTTCAACAACTTGTGCTGCCCCAATTCCAGATTCACAAGGTTAACTGTGCATGGCCAGCAAAGAAAGAAACCTAAATATGTGCTCTCATATATCATGACTGGCTTGTACAATTCTCTTTGTTTTTTAATGGGTTCTCTAGTAAGATTTGTTAAGCAATCGGAGAAGGTGAATCCATGAATGCTGTCATCTGTCTCATTAGGATCTTCTTCCAGTCATGAACGTTATTAGCAGAGAATAGGAATATTGAGTCACATATGAGCTTGTAGTAATTTAATTAGTAGGATTACCAAGGCATACTAGAGCTCAGATTTTTTCCCCCCTGAGATGTATCTCAGCATAGGTTTGTCGAAATTACTTATTACTTTCTTAGTTATTATTAATTTACTGCAGTTGTATGACCCCATTCCCTCAATGAGTTCAAACACTTGGCTTTTTTTTCTTCCCACTTTCTTGTCACAACAATCCTGTGAGGTAGACCAAGGTCAAACTGCTAGATAGCTCAGTGGTTTAGGTCTCAGAGCCAGAGGTTGAGAGTTCAATTCCCCACTGTGCCTCCATGACAGGGGCTGGACTTGATCCCTTCCAGTTGGTTGGGTCCCGTTTCAGTTTTCTGTAGGTGGTGGGGTCTAGAAGTTCCCTGATTTTGTCCTTGTATTCTTCTGTTTGCATGATTACTGTGGCAATGCCTTTGTCTGCTGGCAGAATGATGATGTCAGGATCAGAGTTTAGGGACTAAAACCTGACCTCCTATTGGGACACAATGTCTACAGAAAATGCACCTACACAGACCGGTACCTACACAAAAACTCCAACCACTACCCACAACAAATAAGAGGCATAATCAAAACACTGGCAGACCATGCAAATCGGAACTGTAAAGCTCAATTTCTGAGCACCAAACTGAAGAGGAAAAACAGCCACCCACAAATAAAGTATTTATTTATTTATTTATTTTATTTATTCGATTTTTATCCCGCCCTTTTAGACAAAGTCTACTCAGGGCGGGTTCCATAAACATTAAATATAAAAACACTAGAACAATTAAAATTAAAATAAAACAGTTCAAAACAGTAATATTAATATTAATAATACTCAAGATGGAGAAAAAACAAAAATTATAATAAAATAAAATCAAATATTGACAGGAGGGAAGGCCTGCCTGAAGAGCCAAGTTTTTAATTGGCTCTTAAAAACACCCAGCGAGGGAGCCAGGCGGATCTCTGATGGAAGGTTATTCCACAGCTGAGGGGCCACTGCCGAGAAGGCCCGGTTTCTTGTTCTTTCTTTCCGGGCCTCTCTCGGCGTTAGGCCCCTCAGCCGTCCCTGCTGGCTATTCCGGGTGATTCGGGTAGAACTAGGTGGGAGAAGGCGATCTGCCAGGTATCGAGGTCCTAAACCGTTTAGGGCTTTATACGTCATCATCAACACTTTGAAATCAATGCGGAAGCGAATGGGCAGCCAATGCAAGGCAGCCAGAGTGGGAGAGATATGTTGGTATTTTCTCACCCCACTAAGGAGTCTGGCCGCCGCATTCTGCACCATTTGAAGCTTCCGCAACAATCTCAAAGGTAGCCCCACGTAGAGCGCATTACAGTGATCTAATCTCGAGATTACAAGTGCATGGACAAGAGTGGTGAGGGCCCCACCATCAAGATAGGGTCGCAGCTGGGCAATCCGCCATAGGTGGAAATAGGCGGAGCGGGCCACGGACGCCACCTGGGTTTCCATGGTAAGCGCCGGGTCCAGATGTATCCCCAAGCTGCACACCTCACTCTTTGCGGTGAGAGTCACCCCCCCAAAAGAGAGGGAGTTTCCCAAACCACCAACGGAGGGGTCACCCACCCTCAAGACCTCCGTCTTGTCCAGGTTCAACCTCAACCCATTCAGCTGCATCCATTGCAGCACGGCCTCCAGACAGCGCTCAAGGGACGAAACGGCATCCACTGAGGTAGGTGAAAAGGAGATGTAGAGCTGGGTGTCATCAGCATACTGATGGCACGAAGCCCCACACCCCCTGATGACCCCTCCCAGCAGCCTCATATAGATGTTAAACAGCATTGGGGAGAGGATCGACCCCTGCGGAACCCCACAATTGAGACTCCACGGGGCCGAAACACTCTCCCCAAGCTGTACTCTCTGGGGACGGTCCTCCAAGAGGGATCGGAGCCAGGCAAGCACCAGGCCACCGATTCCCAGCTCGGAGAGCCTCCCCAGGAGGATACCGTGGTCGACGGTATCAAAGGCGGCTGAGATATCGAGGAGGACCAACAAGGACATTTTGCCCCGGTCAGCCTCCCTCAACAGGTCATCCAACAGTGCGACCAGTGCCGTTTCTGTGCCATGACGCGGCCTGAAGCCCGACTGGAATGGATCCAGGGCATTGGTTTCATCCAGAAGAGCCTGAAGCTGATCAGCCACCACCCTCTCCACCACTTTGCTGAGGAAAGAAACATTGGCGATGGGCCTATAATTGCCAATATCGTCCGCCGCCAAATTTGGTTTCTTCCTAATGGGCCTAATGAGTGTCTCCTTGAGAGCAAGGGGAACCTTGCCCTCCTGGAGAGACCCATTAATTATTTCTGTGGCCCATTCCGTTGTTATAGGCTTGGCTGCTTTGATTAGCCAGGCCGGGCAAGGGTAAAGGGAGGTGGTGGTGGTGTATTTCTGCCATACATCAAAGGGGTCACGGACCACATGGGGAAACTTTTGAAAAAACACAACCTACAAACAGTATTCGGGCCCACCACAAAAATACAACAAATGTTACGGTCAGCAAAGGACAAAAGGGACCCCCTCACCTCTGCAGGAGTATACTGGATACCTTGCAGTTGTGGCCAGGTATATATTGGGACCACAAAACGCAGCATCCACACCAGAATCAAAGAACATGAAAGACACTGCAGATTAAAACAACTGGAAAAATCAGCAGTAGCTGAACATGCCCTGAAACAAGCTGGACATGAAATCCTATTTCAAAACACAGATGTACTGGACAACACCAGCAATCATTATGCTAGACTACACAGGGAAGACATTGAAATCCACAAACATCAGCACAGCTTCAACAAAAAAAGAAGAAAGTCTAAAACTCAACAAAGCCTGGCTCCCAACACTGAAAAATACAGCCTGCAAAAAGGTCAACGAACTCTACCCAGCCACGAGGACCCGTGATCATTGTGATCAATGACAGAGTAGTCATTGACTAGATGGGCGGGGTATAAATGCAATAAATAAATAAATAAAATAATAAATCACTGCACACAATAGACTAGCTAACGAAACCCATCAATCACAGTGACAGATCATCTCCCCCCTTATCACAACAATACACCCATAACAAAAAACACCCTGATCACCATAATCACCCAATCTCCTGAAAAGGACAAAGAGCTGATCCCACAGCTACAAATTCTCAACTATCCCACACATTACACCAGAACACAGAAAGAGTTCTAACTCCTGTCCTCTGAAGATGCTGGCCACAGAGACTGGCAAACCATTAGGAAGAAAAACCTCCAGAATATGGCCAAACAGCCCAAAAAACCTACAACAACCATGCTTCTAAGTCCTTTATACCTACACAGCCCTATGAGGATCACCGCAGGTTGGAAATGACAAGAGGCACATAATTACTACTAATCATTCATTGTACTATTAAGTCTGAATTCAACTCTGAATTCCCAGTTGTGGCCACCATCAGATATACCAACTGCCAGCACTGCTGTTACCTTATGTTTTATCTCTCAGAAGCAGGCTCTTCACTGTCAGTATTCATGGAGCTTCACTGTCAAGTAAGCATACATAAAATTAGAGCCTTCCTTCCCAGGAAGTGTGGTTCAGATTACAGCCCTACTGGGGCTTACTAGACAATGAACATGTTAAAGGTAAAGGTAAAGGTTCCCCTTGACAATTTGTCTAGTCGTGTTCGACTCTAGGGGGCGGTGCTCATCCCCGTTTCCAAGCCATAGAGCCAGCATTTTGTCTGAAGACAATCTTCCGTGGTCACATGGCCAGTGCGACTTAGACACTGAATGCTGTTACCTTCCCACCGAGGTGGTCCCTATTTATCTACTTGCATTTGCATGCTTTCGAACCGCTAGGTTGGCGGGAGCTGGGACAAGCGACGGGCGCTCACTCCGTCACGTGGATTCGATCTTACAGCTGCAGATCTATAGATCTTACAGCACAGAGGCTTCTGCGGTTTAACATGTTAAAACAGGACCACAAATGTCCCACCTGTAAGAAGGTTATAGCTTGTCCCCAGCTGTTATCAAGGTTTCTTGCATTTGTATTCTCTTTATGTTGAGGCAACGAGTTGTTGAAAATAGAAAAGCTTTGCAAATTCTAGATTATTTCTTCTGCCAGGCAAGCAATAAAAACAGAAGAATACAGAATGAGGTAAGAGGGGGGAAAGAAATATTTCTTTCTAGTAACAATACGGTTGGGTCCCCACCCCACCCCCTTTTTGTGGTCTTTTGGATCTTATACATTTCTTTCCCATCTCCTGGCTGGGGTTGCTTCCAGGATCATAGTCTTCATGGAACTGGAGGGCAGTATTTCAGTAGAGAGGTAAGTCGTGGAAAACTGGGAATGATTTTTACAGTGTTTGTAGGCACATAGAATCTTAGAATAATGCAGCTGGAAGGGGCTTATAAGGCCATCAAGTCAAATTCCCTACTCACAGCAAGAATCAAAGTCAAAGCAGATCTGACAAATGGCTGTTCAATTTCCTCTTGAATGCTTCCAGCATTGCCGACAGGGGCAAAATGTCTCTGCTGGTCCTCCTCGATATCTCAGCCGCCTTTGATACCATCGACCATGGTATTCTCCTGGGGAGGCTCTCCGAGTTGGGAATCGGTGGCTAGGCTCTTGCCTGGCTCCGTTCCTTCTTGGAGGACCGTCCCCAGAGAGTGCAGATTGGAGAGAGTTTCTCGGCCCCGTGGAGCCTCAATTGTGGGGTCCCGCAGGGCTCGATTATCTCTCCAATGCTGTTTAACATCTATATGAGGCCACTGGGAGGGGTCATCAGTACGCTGATGATACTCAGCTCTACATCTCCTTTTTTCCAACAACAGTGGATGCTGTTTCGTCCCTTGAGCGCTGCCTGGGGGCTGTTCAGCAATGGATGCAGGTGAATGGATTGAGGCTGAATCCGGGCAAGACGGAGGTCCTTCGGGTGGGTGCCCCAGACATCAGTGGTCTGGGAAACTCCCTTTCCTTTGGGGGGGGTGACTCTTACCACCAAGAGTGAGGTTCGCAGCTTGGGTGTACATCTGGACACAGCGCTCACCATGGAGACCCAGGTGTCGTCAGTGGTCCGTTCTGCACATTTCCACCTTCGGTGGATTGCCCAGCTGCGTCCCTATCTTGATGTGGGGGCACTCACCACTTTGGTACATGCGCTCAAGATTAGACTACTGTAATGCACTCCAGTAGCGCATTACAGTAGTTGTTCCAGAGGCGTTGTATGGAAGTGAGAGCTGGACCATAAAGAAGGCTGACCGCCGAAGAATTGATGCTTTTGAACTGTGGTGCTGGAGGAGACTCTTGAGAGTCCCCTGGACTGCCAGGAGAACAAACCTATCCATTTTGAAGGAAATCAACCCTGAGTGCTGACTGGAAGGACAGATCCTGAAGCTGAGGCTCCAATACTTTGGCCATCTCATGAGAAGAGAAGACTCCCTGGAAAAGACCCTGATGTTGGGAAAGTGTGAGGGCAAGAGGAGAAGGGGACGACAGAGGACGAGATGTTTGGACAGTGTCATCGAAGCTACCAACATGAATTTGACCCAACTCCGGGAGGCAGTGGAAGACAGGAGGGCCTGGCGTGCTGTGGTCCATGGGGTCACGAAGAGTCGGACACGACTCAACGACTAAACAACAACAATGCGCTCTACGTGGGGCTGCCTTTGAGATTGACGCAGAAACTTCAGATGGTACAAAATGTGGCGGCCAGACTTCTTACAGGGGTGAAAAGATACCAACATATTTCCCCCATGCTGGCTGCCTTGCATTGGCTGTCCATTCGTTTCCGCGCTGATTTCAAAGTTCTTACGCTTACATATAAAGCCCTAAACGGTTTAGGACCTCAATATCTGGCAGAGCGCCTTCTCCCACCCAGTTCTGCCAGAGTCACTCGTTCCAGCCAGGCTGGGCAGCTGAGGGGCCTAACGCCGAGGGAGGTCCGGAAGGAAAGAACAAGGAACCTGGCCTTCTCGGCAGTGGCCCCTCGCCTCTGGAACAACTTGCCAGTGGAGATCCGCCTGGCTCCCTCTCTGGGTGTTTTCAGAAGCAAACTCAAGACCTGGCTATTTGGGCAGGCTTTCCCTCCTGCTGTATCTTAAATTCACATCTTACCATCTTGGATTTATAGTGCATGTTTATTGGTTTTACTGTTTTTAAATTTGTAATGCCGCCCAGAGTAGACCTTTGGTCTAGATGGGCGGGGTAGAAATCTAATAAAATAAAATAAATAAATAAATAAATTGCAGTGCTCACTATCTGCCAAGGTAGTTAATCCCATTGTCATACTGCTCTAACAGTTAAGAATTTATTTCTGATGTTCAACCTAAATCTGGCTTCTTGTAGCTTGAGCCCATTGTTACATGTCCTGCACTCTGAGATGATTAAGAACAGATCCTGCCCCTCCTCTGTATGACTACCTTTCAGGTATTTGAAAAGTGCTATCACATGAAGATACAGAGAGTAGACAGTCCCCTTCCTTGCACACTCAGTTGAAGTGCTTGCATCCCTACATCAATTCCAACATTCTTTGACCACCCCCCCCCAAATCAAGTGTGCCAAATTGATGGGATCCCCCCTACACCTTCTTTTAAACCTCCTCCCTGACATAATGGAGTCCCTTGCTTACTTTCTGATCCCCATTTCCCAATGAGCTACCTAAGCTAGCGAAGTGCAAGGGAAGGAAGGACTTAATGGATTTAGCCAGCTGGGCAGACAGTAAGAACAGCAGCTGTAGTCCCACTCTTTTTCACAATATAGAGTAGCGGGAAATGAGAGAAGGGGGAAGAGTGAGCAAGAGCCTCCTGTGCTGCTTTTTGAACCTAGCCCTGTTCACTTATCTGCTTGCTTCCCATCTTCAAATGATGCAGCTATATGACATAATTTCCTGCTATGTTGCCAAGCTATGGTGTTCACTCACAGGGAAGCATCAGGGGAAGCGGAGAGATGGCCACAAAGAAATAGAAGAGGTTGAGGCTGTTTTCCCCCTACACTCAGTCCCCCCCCCACAGTTTTTTTCTCTCTTTTTGGAAGGAATTTATATTTTATTTCATTCTCTCTTTTGCTTTGCTCTGAAACCTCTGCTATGTCTTGAAGAGGAAGTCCTTTTAAGAAGCTTTAGTTCCCCCAAAGGCTATCCAGCCATTGGGATGGAGATCCAGTTTCACTTCCAAGAGAACGGCTACAAACCAACGGGAACCAACCTGCACTGGGTCTCTGTGCACCACTAGCCTTCCTCCCAGATTTACCTAGAAGTAGTTATGGGCTGATACACATTTAGAGTAAACAAGTATATTTGAAAATCCTTTCAAACCAGTAGGAGATACAAACCAAGTATGGTTTGTAAAGTAGTGCCCTTCTGATTGACCTGAGTGCTGTGGTTTGTCTCCATTACATTTCTCCTCTACTCATAGAATTACTTGGCAGCTGTACAAATCAACATGCTATGTTCTCTCAACCACTTTTCAGCTGTGATAAATTATTACATGATGTTAGCTCAAGTGCCTTTTTTCTGTTAAGCCACAGGCCTCTGTAATATATTGCAAAGTCATTGGCAAGTGAAAACCCATTATAACTCCTTATCCTTTTGATTATATTGGATAAATGCATCATGTTGGTAAGCTGAGTCTTCACTCAAGATCTACGGGCAATCTATAAACCCATTTTTTTTGCAGTGCATCATCTCACTTAAAACAACAACAACACAAGCTGCACTGAGTCAATTCAAGCAGCTCATTCTGTAGTCTCAACAGAAAGCTAAAACCCACTTCTTCCTAAACATCTAGTGATAGTCCCAACTCCTTAGCATTCCAGACTAGGGCTGGCACAACCTCTCCTGTTGCCTAAGCAGGAAACAAGGTGCCACCCCTATTACACTGCCATGGCAGCATAGACTCAGCTCCCTGGGGAAGGAAGAGAAGGATAGAGGCAGTGCTGCCCCACTCACACCCAAAAGAAGAAGCAAGAAGATGACACAGGCATTATTCTTGGAGGAGGAGGAGGAAAGGTGGCAAGACTGTCCTCCACCTGCCAGAAAGATGAAGAAGGTGTGACAATATGATGTGATCCTTATTAAATCTTTTAATCCTAACACTGTTTTCCTTGCATTAAATTACCCTGTTTCCCCGAAAATAAGACAGGGTCTTATATTAATTTTTGCTCCAAAAATGCATTAGGGCTTATTTTCAGGTGATGTTTTATTTTTTTCATGCACAACAATCTACATTTATTCACATACAGTCATGTCATCTTCTGGTTGCTGCACAATGGTGGAGGGCGGGGTTTCACTTAACTAGGGCTTATTTTTGGGGTAGGGCTTATATTAGGAGCATCCTGAAAAATCCTACTAGGGCTTATTTTCAGGTTCGGTCTTATTTTCGGGGAAACAGGGTAGTAAAGCAAAGCTTTTAAGAAAATGAAATGTGTCCATGCTAATCCTTTTGGCCAAACCTACTTTTAGTTGATGATACTCCCCAAATCCACTCCTCTCTGTGTACATTGTGTCTTTTCCTTCATTTGGCTTCAAGGAAACTACCATTAAGCCGAGTGAGGAGACTGGCTTAGTCAGTAGATACTGGAGGTTCAGGGACAGGCACTGAAGTACTGACAGAGCTGGATGTGTAAAATGGGTTCCTGTGCACGCCCTAATCTAGTCTGTGGCTCTCAGATGTAGCTGATAATGGTGGTTCATCATCAGTGCTGAAGCAGGATTCAACCAATTATCAAGTCGCCGTATAAAAAAACTGGGATATGAGAAGATACCATCTTATCTGCTTCAATCATCACAATTTCTGGGTCAGCCTTGATAATAAAGGATCTTCAGATGCTACAGAAATGCAGAGGCAGAGGAGAACAAGCACAAGTGAGATGCCCTTCCTCTTATCTAACAACCTTCAAAGCATACTTCATTTTGAGTGGCTTTAAATAAAATGTTATGACAATAGTATTTCTTTTAAAAAAACAAAGGACTATATCTGAATATTGTAAAGAAAGAGAATAATTTATCAGATGATATGGGGAGGGGCACTTTTGAACAACCCCCCAAACTGGTAGGTCAGAAATCCTGAAATGGAAACCCATCAAGATGAGAGCCGCTTCAACTTAATGTGATTCACATCTCCCTATATGCGAGAATAACCTTTCTTACAGAGCATGTACTCATGCTATGGGCATTACTGGTATTTGGGGAAATATTTGCTAGCTGGTCTTCCTGCGTTTTATAACCCCAGATTCAGAAATTTTGGAGAGCAAGCCGTTATGAACCAACAAGTTCCATACTTCCTCATCCACTTTGCATTCAAGAATAGCTCAGGAAAATAACTTTAACACCAAACAGGAGATAAATAGGATAGTCATCTCAATATCTTCCTACTTCTCTGTTTACATGGCTGTATAAGGTTTCTGATCTATCTTTGTTTCTTGTTTCCTCTCAGCAACTTCCTCTTTGCTATTTTAAGGAGTAAGTTGATACCTACATAAAATTCAAGCTATCTGCTGTGTTTAGTTCATCTTTATTTTAAGACTGCAAAAAGACAACTAATAAGTATAGGTCCTACTCACCCCACCTCAACATCATATCAGTTTACACTCTCTGCTGAAAGTGGTGGAGACCTCTCAGCTGTTTCACTGTGAACCACATATTTGGGGAAGACTTTTGTTATACTTAGTCAGGATGGAAACTCCAGTCTAAGAATCTGTGCTGACTTTCAGAGACAGTCCTATCCTTTATTGACTTTATCACAGCTTGTACGCACAGGAGACAAGTTATGTAACCTACCTCTATTATATTTAATCTAAGAGCTCATCATATTATTCTGCATGTCAACAATTCCTCCAAGTAAAAGGAAGCCTGGTAGCCAAAAATGAAATATTTTTCCACTGAGCTCTTGCCCTGCATGACAGAATGTTAAGTGTGACTATGTAACCCTGCTCCACATTCAGCTGAAAGCTTATAAGAAAGAAGATAGCCATGGAAACCAACTCTGAAAGATTTTATTTAATTTTATTAAATTATTTCATTTGGGTTTTTTATTGATCACCATTGCTTGGCGTATAGTTCTGAGAGTTGTAGTCCAGGAATTTAACTGTCCCCGTCTCTGAACATGATTCCAACTGGCTCTGCCTGCAAATATTCCAGCAACTGTATTCTGTACCAGCTAAAGTTTCTAGGTCATTTTCAAGGGCAACCCCATATATAACATAAAAGAAATGAACCACCTTCCAGATGGTGCATGCATATAATATCAATGAGTTCGGCAGCTGATATATGAAGTGACCAATGAAAGACAGAGTGGCAGTGTCTCATTCTTCTACTCTTGTGAATTCATTTGCACACTTAAAATACCACAGCCCTTGTCAATTAAGATGGACTGTGATGAGCAGGAGGTGGGAGCAAGGGATGCTTAATTGTTTTTGTCTATGGAATTCTTTGACAGTGAAACTTCTAAATATCAAAATAGATGAATTTTCCTGACAGTGTTATGTGATTCAAATTCCAAGAAGCTCTCCCAATAGCAATGGATGTTACTTGAAATACATACATACATACATACATACATACATACATACATACATACATACATACATACATACATACATACATACATACACTTTCGATTTATTATAGTTAATATTGCTTCTGTTACTCTTACTCTTATTCTAATTACAGTAGGCTGAAATGCCCCCTAGGGCTCATGCCAACTCTTGAACAAACCACTTTTGACATTCCATTCATAATTGGGCAGGGGGGCTTGCAGCTAAAGTTTTTCTCTGACCATTGTTGGTTTTCTTTGTCAATATCCAGCTTGTGAAATAAGAAGTGGAAATAGTGTATTAATAGAAGGAAAGAATGAAATACTGGATTGTGAACTGGTTTTCGACCCCCTAGCACAGCAGGTCTGTGTTTGTTTCATTGTGCACATTTCCCATTACAATTTGTTATTTCATTGCACCTCTGCTTCTGGCCTTTTCTTGGAATTCTTTATGGCGACATGGTAAAAGGTCTGCCTATGTTGAAATAAGCTGACTGGATAGTTCGTTGAGTTATATTTCTGTCTGCAGAGCCTGAGATTGGGAGCTCAGTTCCCCACTGTGCCTCTTGGGAGAAGAGCCAGTCTGTGTGGCCTTGGGTGAGCTGCATGGGATGCCCACAGAAGAAGGGAATGGAAAACCATTTCTGAGTATTCTCTGCCTGGAAAACACTGAAAAGGATCACAGTAAATGAGAATTGTCTTGAGGGAACATGATTGTTATTTTTTAAAAAAATAAATTATTTGTCTAGAGGAGCAGCATTTGCCAGAGCTTGGAGACATTTCTTCTTTTAGATGACAACTCCCAGAATCCCTCAATCAGCATGAATAAACTCTGCATTTTACCATATGCCCAGTTTCAGCCTACATAACCTATTTTGCATCCCACTCTCAAGAGACTATATGAGTAGGGTTAAGCCACATACTGCATTTCTTGGAACATCACTGAAAACCTCATTTTATCCTCCTCTTGTATCAGGTTACTATACTTCCCCCCATTCCCACATGGACATTTTAGGTGTATTTGTACACATTTTTACAAAATGTGTTCATTTTTCTTCATTGCATTCTTGTACATATTCTTTTTCATTGACACAAAAATATTTGCACACATTTTCCAAATGCACTTTTTTCTCCATTCAGCCTGGTTTTTTGGATGGAAACTTGAGTGTGCACCCATTTTCATTCCCTTCCTGCAAAACAACAACAACAACAAGAACAATAACAACAACAACATTGTAAGCGTAAGAAACATATGGATTTCCTGGGTAAGATGCAGTTTCTATTGCCAGTTTTGTGAGGTGTGAAATGGATATGAAGTGTGATATGAGGTGTGAAGTGGTGGAGAGGGTGGTGGCACACCAGCTTCAGACACTTTTGGACGAAACCAACGCCCTGGACCCATTTCAGTCGGGCTTCAGGCCGCGTTATGGCACAGAAACGGCACTGGTCGCACTGTTGGATGACCTGTTGAGGGAGGCAGACAGGGGCAATATGTCCTTGTTGGTCCTCCTCGATATCTCAGCCGCCTTTGATACCGTCGACCACGGTATCCTCCTGGGGAGGCTCTCCGAGTTGGGAATCGGTGGCCTGGCGCTTGCCTGGCTCCGATCCTTCTTGGAGGACCGTCCCCAGAGAGTACAGCTTGGGGAGAGTGTTTCGGCCCCGTGGAGTCTCAATTGTGGGGTTCCGCAGGGGTTGATCATCTCCCCAACGCTGTTTAATATCTATATGAGGCCGCTGGGTGGGGTCATCAGGGGGTGTGGGGCATCGTGCCACCAGTACGCTGATGACACGCAGCTCTACGTCTCCTTTTCACCTACTTCAGTGGATGCCGTTCTGTCCCTTCAGCGCTGCCTGGAGGCTGTACTGCAATGGATGCAGATGAATGGGTTGAGGCTGATTTCCATTTCCGCCTATTTCCATCTATGGTGGATTGCCCAGCTGCGACCCTATCTTGATGGGGGGCCCCTCACTACTCTTGTCCATGCGCTCGTAATATCGAGATTAGACCACTGTAATGTGCTCTACGTGGGGCTACCTTTGAGATTGACGCGGAAACTTCAAATGGTGCAGAATGCGGCGGCCAGACTTCTTAGTGGGGTGAGAAAATATCAACATATCTCTCCCGCTCTGGTTGCCTTGCATTGGCTGCCCATTCGTTTCCGCGTTGACTTCAAAGTGTTAATGATGACGTACAAAGCCCTAAACGGTTTAGGACCTCGATACTTGACAGATCGTCTTCTCCCACCTAGATCTACCCGAATCACTCGGCATAGCCAGGAGGGACGGCTGAGGGGCCTAACGCCGAGAGAGCCCCGGAAAGAAAGAACAAGAAACCGGGCCTTCTCGGCAGTGGCCCTTCGGCTATGGAATAATCTCCCAACAGAGATCCGACTGGCACCCTCGCTGGGTGTTTTTAAAAGCCATTTAAAAACTTGGCTCTTTAGGCAGGCCTTCCCTTCAGTCGATAACTGTTATCTATTCTTTGTTTTAAAATCACTCCCATCTTGGTATTAATCTAATCTAATTGTTTAAAAATTATGATGTTTTATGATTTTGTTATATAATGATGTTTTTATGATATTTGTAAGCCGCCCCAAGTAGACTTTGTCTAGGGGGGCAGGGTAAAAATCCAGTAAAGTAAAGTAAAGTAAAGGATATTTCCACAGGGAAACACAACTCCAGGACATTTTTCCCTATATATGAGGCTATAATTTCAGCATTTGGTTTAGAGTTAAAAGTTAAAAGTATCCACTCTGAAGCTGGGTGAGCAAGTGCAAAACTGTGCTGCTTTTTATGCTGTTAATTCAGGAAAACTGTGTGGGAAGAAACAATCTGACAATCTGTACCCACAAGACATGCAGTGAACCCATTTGTTTTTATATTGAAATGTTCTTTTCTGAAGCAACTACATCATGGAGAGAGAAAAGAAAAGGATGAAATAAACCCTGCATTCATTGTCGCCATTAATCTACAAGTCTTTAAAATGAAAAGAATATTGTTAAAATATAAACCTCTGTGTATGACCTGCAAAACTATTTGGCACAGCATTAAAACAGAGACTGTAAAGCATTCCATTTATGAAGCTGAACTATGCTGCATCCAAAGGTTGACTGGCCTCAGCTACTTTGGCAAGAGTCCCTGACAAGAAAAAGGTCAGGAAGCATGAAAAGGCATCACCATCGGCACTGGTGCTGATAGGAAAGATCTTATCCCTTGCTCTCAGAGCTATCACTTTGTAAATGATATTCTAGTCTTTGGACTGCAATACACCAATCTTCTTTGCCCTCCCCACCCCGGAATGAAGACGCGAGACAAGAAATGTGGATTAAACATGGGCCACACTTTATTAAGCATAATCAATGTTGCCATCCTTTGGCAAAAGGGGGGTCCTGCTGTAGTGCGGAATCAGGTTTAAGCAGAGAGGTCTCAAAGGACCCCTTAAGCAACAAATGGGCGAGTCCCTGGCCCCAAGTTTTCACGGTCTTAAGGACAGCGATAACCCGGCCGGCCCCAATTTGACCACCCCCGGACCTCAAGCCAGCTTCTCCTTGTTGACTGTTGGTCCGGGTGTGGCCCCAGCGCATCTTTCCCCCCAAGCACTGTAATCGCATGATCCGCAGCGCTGGGAGGTCAGATGGGCTATAGCTTACCTGATATTGCAATGGGACTCACCAAAAACCTGTATTATCCGCACTACCCACCACAGCATAGGGACTAGCCATGCTACGTCCCATGCCCGCCATCGAGCCGATCAAGCTCAGCAAGCAGTCCCCCTTGATGTCTTCCAAGAAGACATCCAAACCCAAATCGGACAGATGTACACCATAGTTCCGAAAAAACTCAGGCCTATCCATGCAGATCCTCTGGTGACCAATGACTGATCCAAGGCCTCTGCATACCGCTCTGCAGACCTCCCGGTTAACACGCCTGTGCGCAGTGTTAATGGAGAAAAAATCCCTGGCATCTCTCCATGCCAACCGAGGGACGATCGTTGACCACACAATATGCATGGCTGGGTACATGGTCTTCAGCCATGTCAGATCGCGTAGAATATCCAAAATCAATGCCTTTCCTCGACACCTGGCCAGATTGTTGCCACCCAGATGTATTACCAACAAATCTGGGGGAAATTGTCCAAAAGCAACCGCTCTGCATAGCTGGCTCCACAGCATTCTACGCAGCCCTCTCCATTCAATGTGAGCTCTGGCTCCAAGGCCCAGGTTGCTCCCCCATGGGGTTGCAGCCGCATGTCGCGCTGCCCAAAAAACATAACTGTGGCCTATGATCAAAGCCTGCTTCTGCCTTGCTGTCACCACCGGACTTGCAGAGACAAAACAAAACCAGGCCCCTGCCTAGATGTTAGGAAGAGCTCTGATATATCTACGATAGTTGGATGAAGACCACCGACCCAAATGCTTAATTTCCTCTGTGTTGTATCCCAGGGCTGCGGTGGTGGATGCCACACCAATTCTAAAAGAGTGTGTGCCGAATCTCAACCCCTGCACTCCCACCTTATCCAGCGCTAAGTCTGTCAACTTCCAAAACTGGTACTTAGTCAATGGCGAACCATCTCTATGCTGGAAGAAATATCCCTGCTCTTGTCCCCTATGTTCAAGGTATGCATTCGTGGCTTTTACTGGGCAAATGCCGTCCCTATGGCAGTGTGCTAGTATAAGTTGCACACCCCTTCCTGACTGATCAGCCTTGGATCGCCGAATGTTCATCTGAACCATCCCGTCTACAACCCTAACGTCCTGCCATTGTAATGCTACCCCAGTCTTATCACCTTTTCCTGTAGCGGCAACCTCGCTAATCCTGAGGGCACCGAAAAAACGTCAACAGGGACGCTGCTTTAAATAAAGCAATTTCGTATTCATCTTTACACAGAAGCTCCCACTGCTTGCAAATGTGTTCTAACAGCACGGGTGATATGGAAACCCTGGTATCCTTGGCCCTACCCCTTTCCTTAAACCACCCCTCTATTATTTTCTTAATGCGGTAATCAGAGGAATAATCCTGATAGCCATGGACCCTAGCGTAGAAGGCAAGCGCTGACAACCTACCTTGTATGGTTCCCGGCGCCAATCCCTTCCTATTCAAATGCACTATAAATTGCTGCAGGTGTTCCACTGGAGCAGGCCAAACTGGCTCCAAATTGACCAGCTCCCTAAATTTCTGAAACTCTATACTCACATCCGAGTACCCTTTTCGTGTCCTCGGTGCCAGGGCCAAACCTATTGCTCTTTCCGTGTCTTCACGCCAATTTGCCAGACCTCTGGGGGCAGAATCTCCGGGAACTTGTTGGCTCCTGGGTCTAGCTCCCTGAACAGCTCAATCTGTTGGTGCCACAATGCATCAGCTAATCTATTGTCTATACCTGGTACATGCCGGGCTTGCACTAGAACGTTAAACTGCAAGGCCCGCAATGTAAATGCCCTGACTAATGTCATAACCCATTCTGAGTGTGGCGTAAGGTTGTTTATGATGTAAACAACCGCTTGATTGTTGCACCAAAACCGGACCACAGAATTGGACCACTCTTCCTCCCACAGCCACAGCGCGCCAACTATTGGGAAGAATTCCAAAAATGTTGAATCCCTGGTAATGCCATTCAGATGCCAATCTTCTGGCCACGTGCTGGCACACCATCTACCCCTGAAATAAATTCCAAACCCTAAAGAACCTGCTGCATCTGAATGGACCTGGAAGTCTGCCTTCAGCCCTATTTCACCTCTCCAGAAAGATATCCCATTGAACTCTGCTAAGAACTGACTCCAGACTTGTAAATCCTCCCTCATACCATGCGTGATCCTAGTCCTATGTGAAGGGCGATGCAGACCCTTCACTGCATCGCAAAGTCGACACAGAAAGGCGTGCCCAGGCGCCACGACTCTGCGTGCAAAATTTAAGTGGCCAACTATCTCCTGCAGCTCTCGCCTTTTTTCTTTGCAAGAGTGAGGCTAACTGAATTTTAAGGTCAGCTAATTTGTTGTCAGGCAGCCGTGATGCCTGCTGTACCGTATCTAGCTCAATATCTAGGAAAGTAAGGGACATGGTGGTCCCTCCATTTTTTCTTCTGCCAGGGGTAAGCCAAGCTCCCCTGCCATCTCTTGAAAAGTGTTTAAAATAAATCTACACCTTCCTGTGTTCCTTTCACCACAGAAAAGGTAATCATCTAAATAATGGGCCGTACACTTACAGCCCACCCTACGCCTGATCTCCCACTCAAGAAATGAGCTAAAACGCTCAAATGTGGTGCATGAAACCTAGCATCCCATAGGTAAGGCTCTGTCAATGTAAAAGGATCCCTGAAAATAAAATCCTAAGAGATCAAAATCCTGCAGGTGGACTGGCAAAATCTGGAACACTGATTTTATATCGCATTTCGCCATCTCAGCCCCCACACCACACTTTCTTACCATGCGGACCGCCTCATCAAAAGAGGTGTAGCGCACGGTACAAAGCTCCTGAGGGATGGCGTCGTTAACCGATGCTCCCTCTGGGTAGGACAGGTGGTGAATTAATCTAAACTCATCTTGGGCCTTTTTTGGAACTATTCCCAAAAGCGACACCCTTAAGGTCTCCAAAGGAGCCGTTGCGAAGGGTCCCAGAACTCTCCCTTCCTTTACTTCCTTCGCAGTCTTCTCCTGCACAACACCTTCCATTCCCTGTATGGATTTTAGGTTGTGCGCAAAAAATGCTTTGCACTCACCAACTGCCGGGATCCTATAGCCATACCTAAAGCTATCCAACAAGTAACTAGCGTTTTCTCTGTAGGGGTAATTGCTCAACCACGCTTCCAGAACTGCAACCTTAATTGGGCTGGGGCCCTTTACCAGGGTTACCCCCGCCGCTACTGGGTTTCTTACCCGCTCCTGGGCCCTAATTCTGTCACTGAGCCCCAGCCCTGAAGCAGGATACATTGGGGTGCTGACTCCCACATGCCAAACACTCATGCTGGAAACGGCATGGTTTCATCACCTACACGGGGATTTTGAGTCAGGGCAGTCTTTCTGTTCAGATGGCCGCTATCAAACCTATCCCCCAAATTGGGCCTGGCCGGTGTCATATACTGCAGCCAGAGACCCGGCAGGGGCTCGTCCCATCTAAGATTCGGGTGAATCGCGCTCCGCATATGGAACGATTCATCATAGTTAAGCCACGCCTGCCCCACAAAATCTACATAAGCCCTGTAGATCAAATCCAAATATTGAAATAGGAACTGTGCCCGCCAAGGTTGGGCCTTTACTACCACCCCGGCATAGATTAGAAACCCAGGAAGCCAATTGGACCATGTCCTGTCCGGCTTCTTCTTCCTACGCTGCTCTTTGTCCTTGTCATCCTCCTTGTCTACCTCCTTCTTTTCAACACTTCTATTTAATAACTCGAATAAATCTACATATTCACCCCTCTGTAATTTTTCCTGAGTCGCCGGGGTGAGATGATCACCCAGGGGCATCGAGTAATCACCGTATGGTAATGCTCGTAAAGGCACGGTATTGTAACCTGTGTCGGGAACAGACGGGTATGGCCAAACCCCTACACCAGCCATAGTATGTAACAGGGCTGGTGACGCAACCTGGGGAAATGGTGTTCCCCATCCGCCAAATTGCGTGCTTGATCAAGGCCAAGGAGTGGTGGGAAGCCATGGAGCGCATGGGGCCCTGAAACTCTGTATGTCATAAGGCACGTAAAAGGGTGAATTGAATTGTCCACTGCCAGCCCAAGGCCAAACAGGGATCAGTGGTGTAGTGCCCGATGCAGTGGCTGAGTCACCTGATGAAGGTGTTGCCAGGCCTGTGTCGTCCCCTACATATGGCGTTTTTGGGCTATCTTTGTCCACAACCTCCAGCCTGTCGGGAACCTCTGCTGCTGAACCGGATGCCACCAGGGTCGCCGACCTCCTACCTTTCCCTGTACACTGCAACTGAGGTGTTGAAGCTGCGCCGTCCACCTCACGTCTGGATGTCTCTCCCGTCTGCTGCCCAGCTTCAAGAATAGCAAACCTAGACATTAGATCATCTTGCTATAGCGTTGAGCTTGGCCCTATGATGGCTCTTGTACTCCCTAGCTGAGTGGCGTGGCTGTGTACCACAAGGTTGTGGGGCCTGCCTCGCCTGCCTCTCAGCTTCCAGAGCAGAGATCTTGTCCTGCAGCTGCTGCCATACTGGCCAGGATTCCTCGTCCAATGAAGATGGAGGCGGAGATACCTGAGGAACTGGCCGTTTCTTGGCCGGTTGCTTTCCTTTTTTATTGCGCTGACCCTCATGTGAGGCCATTATTTTGAACCTAGTTCCTGATACTAGTCCAAAGGCACCACGTGTTTTCCAGGCTTCGCTGCAAGCTAAGTAGTAGCCCCCACTTTGCGGTGACCAGCGAAAAGGGGAACCAGCTGATAACTATCAGCAGTGACCTGTTGTACTAAATGCTACCCTACCATAGTCAAAAGCTGTTTGGAGGCTCTACAACCACTATTTAAAATTTTAACTTATTAAAATTGCTTATTGCAAGCAATTTGGCCACTGTAAATGTCCTAATTAACTATGTAATGATTATAAACTTGATACCTTGTGCAATTTTCTGTGACCAAATTTAGTTATTCAATTACTATATTAATTAACTAACGCACTTAAGCACTTTCCACTAAACAGTTCCTAACACAATTGCTAATCTATGCAAGTATAATGAATTAAAGGTAATCTCAAGCCCACAGAGAATGATTGCTTGACTCAAATCAACTGTACATTAATCCAACCAATCTACATGTCTTGCAGCTAATTGTTTATTTATTCTTATAGTCCTATATTATTTAACTTGACAATATTGTTGTTGTATTTATATATATTTATTTTATTCTATTTATTTTATTCTACTATTAATATTTATTTATTTATTTATTTATTTATTTATTTATATCCTTAATTTGAATAAGCCAATCAAAATTGAAGGTCGGTTCAAATTTGGCGCCTCGTGACCTGAACTTGCTCTTCTGTATCCTAACGTGTGGCGCTAGCACCACCCGGGCGTTGCAAACACCTTACAGGAGGAGGGAGGATGGGGGAAAAAAAAGAGCTCAAAGCGCCGAACGGCTGAAAAGCCAAGCCCACCGCACTGCGATGGCCCCAACAGCCAAGCCAAGCAGGCGTGCCGCTCCTCAGTAGCCTCTTGTCTACCTGGTCCTCGGCAAAGGCAAAGTGACGGATAGGCACTCGAACGCGGCGGCCCCTTCTCTGGCCCTTCTACCTCAAAAAACTCTTTACTTCAGGAGCCTAATGGCCAAGAAGCCAAGCGGCCGCACTTCAAGCACCCTAACGGCGGAGCCAAGCAGCCCCGCCAATCTACAGCTGTGCCCTGCCTCCCCGGCCCCTGCTTAAGGTAAGGTTGTGAGCCAGGAAACAATTGTGGTGGGGGCCCCCATTAACCCTTCTGTTCTGCGGACTCTTTCCCTAGAGCCGAAACTTTAACCAAGACCCAAGCTCCGATCGCGCTGAAGCATGAGCCGCGCAGTCGCAACACCCCTGCTCCCGCTATTAATTTTAACACGTTATACCAAATATTTCAGAAAAATTAAAGAAATCAATTAGCATCAGATAATTCTAAATTAAATAAGAAAGGCAACAGTAAACAAAATTGGTGTCAAACCACGGGAGGGAGCCGATGCTACCCTCCCCAGTCTCCGAACAGGGGTCCTTGTAGGCCTCAATCAGTGACGCAGCTCGAGATAGCACTGAGCGGCGGAACTCTGTCCTTGACCGATGCCAGAAAAGGAAGAGGGCTGAGAGAGGGGGGAACATCCCTTAAAAAACCTAGCATTCCCCCCTCTCTTCCTACATTGTTCTCACAAGTTAAATGAAGTATCGCGTTATCCGGGGGGGGGGAGGCAAAGGCGAGCCGCGCTGCTGAAGCCTGGCTCAGCAGTGGCATGAGCATCTGAGATTAACACACACACACAGCCTCTTCCTCGAACACTGGACTTTACAGGTATTCCTAAAGGATGCCTCTGCATCAATGTGGCTAGTAAACAGACAGCTGAACTTCAATCTGCATGCTGTAACTTCCACTTTGGAGTCACTGTGTGAGCTTCACAATGTTACTTCCAGTCTGCATAACTAAATAAACCAGACATATTTTACCATGTACCTCACAAGTTTGCTTGTAGGGGTAAGCTAAACAAAAGACACTTAAACACACACAGAGGTGGAAAATACTTGATTTTTCATCTATAATCCCCAGAATCCTTGGAAAGTTGGTTGTGAATTCCAGAATTTGTAGTCTGACACCCATACAAACATTTCCCATCTCTGAAGGCAATAAAATATAATTACAGCAATAAGAACTCAAAAGAAATGTCATCAAAACAGAGCAAGGCTGCAGGTAATAATGGTACAAACAAGGAATAAGCAAAGAGGTTTTGAGCTGACACAAGTTTATTTGCACAGTAGGTGCCAGTCACACCTCCACAGGAAGGATTTCCATAGCTGGAGCTTAAGATGTGTGAGAAATACAGCTGTGGCCTGAGTTTTTAATGGGCCTCAGATTCCAATTTCCCAATTATGCATGGGGCAGATTTAGTTTGTGCCATGGAATCCTCCTGTTTACAGACAGCTAGAGATGCTACCAACCAATATGAATTTGACCAAACTCTGGGAGGCAGTGGAAGACAGGAGGGCCTGGCGTGCTCTGGTCCATGGGGTCACAAAGAGTCAGACACGACTTAACAACTAAACAACAGAGATGCTACATTAAAGCAGTGAAGGGGCCATCCTGATCTCTTGTGATAGGTCCAGCAGAACCAATGGACCCGAAGTTAGATTGAAACAGATTGAGATAATCCATTTATTCAGAAGCCCCTGGAACTGAGAAGCCTCCACATTCCCAGAACATTGCCCAATAATGGAATATTTTATGTGGATCCTGTGTTTCTGTTAATGCAACCTAGTATTGCATTTACTTTGTTTGTTTTTGTTCTTTTTTCTTTTCTTTTTTTGCTTTGCTACCACATCACATTGTGCGGTCCTGTTTAGCTTATAGTCTACTAAGACTTCTTTTCACTCATACAGCCATCAAGCCATCACCCATTTTATATCTGTGCATTTGTTTTTTTCCTCCCTGCCTAAATATAAAACTTTACATTTTTCTCTGTGAAACTCATTTTGTTTGTTTTGGCCTAGTTCTCCCATCTGTTTCATCTTTAATCCTGATTCTGACTTCTCATGTATTAGCAACCCTTTCCAGTATTTTGTCATCTGCAGATTTGATTACCTCCATAGCCTCACCCAAGTCATTCATAGATATGTTGAATAGCACTGGACCTTGGACAAAACTCTGTGGCATCCCGCTTCTCTCCAGGATAATAAAAAACCATTATTGAGCATCTTCTGGGTGCAGCTCACTAGCCAATCACAAATCCACCTAAGGGTGACACCATCTAGTCCACATTTTACCATCTTGGTCAGAGGAATATCAAGAGGGACCTTGTCCAAAGCCTTGCTGAAGTCAAGGTATACTATATCCAAAGCATTCACCATTTGTACCAAGTATGTGACTCTATTAGGGGGAAAAGGATTATATTAGTCTGGATTGACTTGTTTTTGAGAAGCCCATGCTGCGTTTTAGAAATCACAGTATTCTAAATAATCCCAGACTGACTGTTCAATGATCTGTTCTCAAACCTCTCCTGCTATTCATGCCAAGCCGCCCGGTCAATAGTTGCCTGATCTCCTTATCCCCTTTTTTGCAGATAGGGCTGACATTAGCTCATCTTCTAACTTTAGGGACCCCCTCAGAGACAAGAGTTCTCAAAGATTTTAGATAGAGACACCCTTAAGACAGCAGTATGCCATATCCCGGGAATTGTGGACATAAAAACTGATGGATTGCGAGGTGTTTGGAAGAGCAGTAGTCTCTTTAATCCATCTTTCTGGACAAGTATCAAGTATAAAGTGTCAGACCTAGCCCTTGAACAAACTGGTCCCTTGGTAAGGTAAACTGATTCTTTATGAGTGAGAGCAGCACTATCTCTCTGCCTATGTCCATGTATACTATACATCCAAATAGACAGAAGAAGGGAAGATCTATCCCCCACCGTCTCTTCTATCCCAGTGTTGATCATATACCAGATTGGCCTACTCATTATGGAAGAGATTTGTCTTATTGCAATCCACACAGGCATTTCTAAGACGCACCCCCAGACTAGAGGGGAGGCTAATAAGACAATTTAAATCTGACTGGTTCAGATTTAAACTGGACTGGAAGAGGGGATCACTCTGAACCACTCTCATATTCACTAGATTAATCTAGGCCCTTTGGACCATACCTCCTTATAGGAAAATTTTGGTCATCTGTTGAAGATGGATTATAGCTTGTGCTGAAACCCCTGCTCATCAGCAAAGTCTACACTGGCCACTTAGGATTACTGCCCAGTTTGGCCAAGCATGGGTTCTGTGATATTGGCACACACAGGGAAAGGATGAAGGAATGGTGAGGAATGCTTGGCTCTGGCAGCACAATTGCCACGTTAGTTTAATACTGAATCTGTCTGTTTTGTGTTGCCTTGATCCTGGAAAAAAACAGCTGGTGGTGGTCTGCACGCTCAGGAACAGGGAGGTTCGGGTCATTCGAGGAGCAAATACAAACATCTCTTCCAGCAGCAAATTTTTGCACCCTTGAAATTTCAGTGTTCTGGGTCAATGCCCCAGTTGCCCTGTTCTAGTTGGGGTTATGCTCTGATAATGAAGGAGACTATTTCCCAGCATCTTCACAGCCACAGCACTAATGGTAACAGTAATTCATTAATAAGGGTGTGTCCACTTATATTACTGACAGGGTGTCTAAATTTTTGTTGACTGCTATGAGAACTAGAGAGGAAATGTTGAAATCACCCTGAAAGGAGGTTTTATATACTACATATACCCCGTTTCCCTGAAAATAAGACCTAACCTGAAAATAAGCCCTAGTCTGATTTTTCAGGATGCTCGTAATATAAGCCCTACCCCCAAAATAAGCCCCAGTTAAGTGAAACCCCACCCTCCACCATTGTGCAGCAACCAGAAGAAGATGACATGACTGTATTTGAATAAATGTAGATTATTGTACATGAAAAAAATAAAACATCCCCTGAAAATAAGCCCTAATGCATTTTTGGAGAAAAAAATAATATAAGACCCTGTCTTATTTTCGAGGAAACACGGTAGGAGTTTTTTTTCTATATGTTTCTTTATAATCTTGCTGGTCTGTGACCATAATAAAGAATGACGGTGATTAATAACAAGGAGAGCTATACGTAGCAATTGTGGCAACTGGGGCAACACAAATTGCTTTTGTAATTCATGGTATAAAATGATGCAAGAAGTATTTACAACACTGAACACCTTGCCAGCATCTCCCCTCCTCCACAGGTGAACAACAGCACTGTCAAAACTACAAAAACAAATCAGTTGTGTGTTTATATATCTCTTACTTAATATATATTTACTGTGTATTTATTCTGTTAAAACATCTGTATATATATCTCCAGTCCACCAAACCCTAGGCAGATTTTGCCTTAGGAAGGCCTCATATACCAACCACCTTTTCTCTGCTCCTCCCTGTCACCCTGGTCATCCAACTGTACAGTGGGCAAAAAAAAAATAAAAATAAAAATGGTAGTCTTTCCTGGATGCCTAGTCTACCACCTTCTTGTCCTATGGCAGTACAGCAGGCAACCAGACCAATCCTGGAAGCCTGGTTAGATAAGCCTTTGCTGCAGGTGGCCAGGGAGGGGAGCACCCTGTAAATTTGGCCTTGATTACCCCACCCACTCACCTCATCTTCAGCCAAGTAATAAGCCACCAGGACATGTGACTTTTGCAGATGGGGTAACAGTAACTATCTCCTACTGATCTAAAACTTCTGCATTAACAGAGGTAGAGTCTCCAAATACAACAGTGTATTAGTTCCCCTCTATTTGACGTGGGTTGGGCCGCATCTTAAGTACTGTGTCTAGTTCTGGACTCCATACTTCAAGAAGGATGCTGACAAATTGGAACATGTTCAGAGGAGGGCAACAAGAATGATCAGGGGGCTGGAAACCAAGCCTTATGAGAAAAAGATTGAAAAAAACTGGGTATGAATGAATGAATGAATGAATGAATGAATGAAAAAACTGGGTATGTTTAGCCTAAGAAAAGAATACTTGAAAGGCTTTCATACAGAGGAGGGGCAGGATCTGTTCTTGATCATCCCAGAGTGCAGGACATGCAACAATGGGCTCAAGTTACAGGAAGCCAGATTTTAGTTGAATATCAGGAAAAACGTCCTAACTGTTAGAGCAGTATGACAGTGGAACCAACTACCTCGAGAGGTGGTGAGTGCTCCAAAACTGGAGGCATTCAAGAGAAATTTAGACAACCACATGGCAGATAGCCTTGGATTTTGGATTCCTGCATTGAGCAGGGGGTTGGACTCAATGGCCTTATAGGCCCCTTCCAACTTCATTATTCTATGATTCTGTGAAAACAGTGAGTAACATAATGGTATCTGGCTGAAGAGCTGGAGGTTGGGAGTTTGATTCACCTCTGTGCCTTCTTGATAGGCTGGACCCAATGATCTGTAGGGCTCCTTCCAGCTCTGCAGACATAAGATGATGATGAAGAAATTCCTTTTGAAAAAAATCAACATTCTGTGCTCTGTATGTCTTTGTGCATGACCACTGTTGTGTAGAAAGAAAGAATGTCTTGCATCTGCTCCAGAAGACCTGAAATCCTCTGAGGTGAAATGTTCTGAGGCTTCTGGAATGCTTGAGTGAAAAAAAAAAATACAATTGATGCCTAAATTCAATCTGAGAAAGAGCTCTGAGGAGAATGTCAGTGTGACGTGAGAGAGGAACTAGCCTGCTGTCATATTCAAAGTCTTTTAAACAGCCATCCGGTCTTTCTGTCTAGTTCAGGCCTGAAATTATTTTAAAATTCATCTAAGTACTTCAAAGATAGATTTCCTGGTCATCCTTAGATGGCCTTTTCCTCAGGATGAAAACTCATGATGAAGGGCTGTTTCATAATGGTTGCTGTTGTTGCAAAATCAAATCAAAATACTGCCTTGAGCTATGATGCTTTATGCAGAACAAGTCTGGCCACAAATAGAATGCATAATAAAAACAAAATGAAAGCAAAAGTGTTCTGGTACCTTAAAGTCTAACAAATTTATTTCAATGTGAGCTTTCATAGACTACAATCTACTTCCACAGATAGATGGAATACAACATTCAGACTCCCATTTTATATACTAAGTTACACAGTTCTACTGGTGGAAACCAACTGAGGAGGGATACAGGCCCAGATAAAGAACTTCCAACATGACAGTAACATTATTAACACAGATAATGAACTTTCAAAATGTTGATTACATAAACATTCTGGCAACAGGCAGAGTGATTAATTAATGCAAATAGACTACTAGGTAAGCATATGGCTGTCTTTGAGGTACAAAGAATTTGTTTCAGGAAGTGTCTGGTTCTTCCTGACTTAGTGTCTGATTGTGAGGCCAGAGTTGCACCAGAGGAAACAACATTTTTTAAAATGCAGGAATATAAAGAAAACCAGCATGTTCATATACCGTATATAGTGACGTTATGAGCTTTATTCAAGTCTTTAGATGCACACTGGAATTTATGGATATGCAACATGAGTTTTAAGAGCAATTTTGAAAGAGGTAGTCATGTTAGTTTGTTTCAGAATGGGGGGGGGGGGAGGAAGGGAGAAAAAAAGGGAAAAAGAAAAAAAAGGAAAAATATTATGGCTCCTTAAACTCTAAGAGATTTGTTAACACGGGGGCTGTTGTGGATCAAACTCCACTTCCTCAGACATAGAGAGTACTGCTACTATGTCATCTGTATTTATACATACCCCTATGGGGGTGAAGATCACGACCAGGTAAAGATACAAAACAATAGGTTGCGACCATCACCATCCCTGCCCAGTGTTGGGGCAGCCAAGAGGGAGGGGGTTAGCCCCATGGCCTTCAGGGGGGCTTAGTTAGCCCCACTAGCCCCTCATTGCCTTCAGTCCTCAGCTGGGCCCAAGTTCCATTTACTAGGTACCCAGCATCTCCAGTATGAGGCTGGGGTCCACTTTGTAGCACTGATCCCTTGTATCTGATTTTAGGGAGGGTCTGTAGTGCTGGGCTGACACAGGTCCCTAAATTCCAACAGTTTGTCTCCCTCTGGACAAACTGCAGGCACTTGTGGTGCTTCTTCTGCCATCACCACTTCTATTTTAGGGTGGAGCCAGGGGCTTTTAGGCTTAGCTGAGCACCCATGTCATTGTTGTGGGGTCCCAGATTGGTGATGATGAGAGAACTCCCACAGCATGCTTTACTAGTGGAGAAGTGGATCAATTTGTTGTATTTTCTCTCCCTTTCAGGAACCTGAAAAGGTTGAACCTGTCAGAGGAATCAGACCAGACGTTTTACAACACACACATCTGTCCATAGTTCTACACCAGTCAGTCTGCACCAAGGCTGCAGAAGATGTGAGGGAATTCCCCAAGGTTTCCACTGAGTCCTTTCCCTCCAAGTTTGCTGAGAGTGAAGAGTCTTCTTTTCTTCCTTCTTCTCCTTTAAATCCAGGTTCCTGGCCTCCATTCCTCCTTCCATGAACATCTCATATTCCTCGGCCTTCACACTGCCAGGTGCCCCTCCACCTTCTCCACCCTCTGGCCATCCTGCCATTAGGGCCTCTGTGAGATCAGAGGTGGCCAGGACAGCCAGATTGTTTCCTTCACAGGCAGAGATACAATGTATTGATAACACAGGAATGGGACTATCAAGATGTTAATTACATAAAATAGTAAGCCATACCTGAGCTGACATCTGCCTGTCAGTTAGTTTTGGCAGTCATAGAAATGCTAAGAGTTCCTGAAGTTGCTTCATTTTGCATTGAAAATAACGAGAGAAATGGCTGGAACCTCCTCCTGGCCCATGCTTTCAAACTGTCTCCTTTTTGAATGCTTGGATAAGATGTCTGTTGCTGCTGGAGGTCGGTAAGCATGCTTGATCCCTGTTGTCTATTTTTTGCCCCCTTGAGAGTATTTCCCTGTTGTTTTTCAATGGTCCCCTTAGCTCTAATCTTGTTAGCACAGTCATGTGAAGTTCAGTATCAAAGAACGTGATCCTGGTCCCCTTTTTATAAATAGGACACTACTGTGTTATAGAAGGAATATGGCACCTTATAGTCCTGAAATAAAGAGGCCCAAAAACAAAAGCTAAAGAACAGTAGGAGAAATACACTTTTTCTATAACACAAAATAAATGTGTAACAGCTTGTGCCTTTAGGAGGCTTCGGAGGATTCTTATAATACTGACACGCTTTTGAAAAAGATCCTTGCCTCAACTCTTTCACACAAGAACCAGAGCTTGTCATCTGCTAACATTATACTAGGTGTTGCTGGGTAGTATTATGGCTAAAAATGTGAACTGGCAACTTGCCCGCCCCTGCTTTCATATCAGCCTTAGAATGAACTCGCTCAATGGTTTAAGGCAATCCTTCCTCTCTCAGTCTCAGTCGTCTCTAGGGATGGGTCTTTTGTCTTTTAATAAAAGACCCAAAACATAAAAGACACTCTCTTTTGTGCAACTGGTGTTCGACTGCTGAAGGAGAGCTTATTAAATATCAGTGATTCATGTCTACCAAAGAGGGATACACAAATGTTTCGTGTTTTTTAGTGTTCTTTCATGTGTCACTCTTTTGTGTAACCTTTCTTTCACCCTTTGTCTGTCAAATTGTGTGACAATTTTTCATCCAATAGTACTGCTGCAAGGACTGTCAGCAGCCAATCAGAATGTCTTGGGGGGGGGGGGGGGACAGGAACTTTGAATCTGTAGAAGGGCTTCGAAGCCAGTGAGGAATGCTCTTTTTGCTTCAGCTGTTCCTTGTGGGTGAAATTACTGTTTGTTGAGCTCCTGATGCTGACCAACTTAGATTACTGGCTCTGCCTGCCTCCATCTTGGAGCCTTTCCTTTTCTCCCCCCCCCCTTGACTTTTTGAGGACTTTTGCCCCTTTTAAAATTATTATTATTATTATTATTATTATTATTATTATTATTATTATTATTATTATTATTATTATTATTATTATTATTATTATTATTATTATTATTATTGCTGCTGCCCTTGGCCTGTCTGTCTGCTTTCCTGCTGTTGCCAGCTGGACTCGAATAAGAGAAGACATTAAGTGGCAGAAGAGAGAGAAATCTCCCCATACTCTAGTGGGTGAGATGTAACAGTTGATCCTTGAAGACAAATTTTTACCAGAGCTAATGAGGGTGGTTACCATGACGCCTTTGGCTGCTTCCTGTTTACTAGAATTCATAATCTGGCTGCAACCCTTTAAATCATTTGTCTTGTAGTATTTTGAAATGCATTTTTTTAAAAAGGGATGATTTGAAAATAACTGTAAATCCAAGTAAATCCATTTATTTGCTGGGAAAGCATTTTGAACATTCATTCTCCTCTAAACAAATAAACACTCTAATGTTGGAAAAGTTATGCAATGCTGTATATAGGCTACACAGAGACTGAGGACTCATTCAAACAGGCATTTTCCCCACTGTTTGGTGCACTGCAGAGGTAGATTGGTTTGTTCTTTTTTTCCAGCAGCCACACAACATAATTGCTAGAGCAGACCAATTTACCCCAATTTGCCCCAATGGCATGCCAGTCTGCACCTTTTTGAGCCCTGTCAGAGGCTTTTACTTTTTTGATGTAGGTTTGTGTGCTCCAGTTTCCTCC
The DNA here is from genome assembly GCA_037013535.1 of Intellagama lesueurii. NCBI lineage: Eukaryota > Metazoa > Chordata > Lepidosauria > Squamata > Agamidae > Intellagama > Intellagama lesueurii. The sequence continues at coordinate 42,521,787 of JBAJHW010000005.1, read as the reverse complement.
ACTCCCATTGTGTGGGAATGGCCTAAAATCAAGACTTGCAGCTATCAAAGCTGCCAAGGTTCCTTCTGGAGTCAATTTCTGATATTGTGAAGTGGCTTAATAAACAAGCTGCTTCAGGATATTGGCATATTTAACCCTTCACCTGCTCCTCTGTGTAGAGGCAGGAGAACTAAGGGAGGGAGGGTGTCTACTAGACCATCACTGATGTGCCTAATCGCTTAGATTAAATTACAAAATATAATTTTCTCTCTCTTGTGCCAATGAAAATCATGGCTGCAGTTCCCTGGTTGGCACTATACAAAAGGGATCCCCCCCCCCAATTTAATCTAAGTGATTCAATGATGGTCTTGCACAGGCAAAAATAATAATTTCCTTTTCCCTACATTATCCAGGGGACATGGTGGCACTGTGGGTTAAACCGCATAGCCTCTGGGCTGCAAGGTCGAAAGATCAGCAGTTCGAATCCACGCAACGGAGTGAGCTCCCGTCGCTTGTCCCAGCTCCTGCCAACCTAGCAGTTCGAAAGCATGTAAAAATGCAAGTAGATAAATAGGTACCACCACGGTGGGAAGGTAACAGCGTTCCATGTCTAGTCGCGCTGGCCACATGACCACGGAAACTGTCTATGGACAAATGCAGGCTCTACGGCTTGGAAACGGGGATGAGCACCACCCCCCAGAGTCGGACACTACTGGACAATTTGTCAAGGGGAACCTTTACCTTTACCTTTTACATTATCCAGATCTCATCAAGTACCATAGCAGAGAGTGAGGGATATTTCTTGTTGCCAATCCTGCCCTATTAACTAAGGAATGGGGTTCGGATGGTCATGGGTAGAAGAGAGTAGAAGAGGGCCAGGTGACTGAGTATCTGGAAGTGAGAAAGCAGTTCAGTTCTTCTCCTGGCTAGATTAAAATTTTATTTCCAAGGATGGAGTACAATTTAGGCAACATGGCAACCATTCACAAACACTGAATGAACAAGAGAAACATATTTGGGGATCAGGGATGACTTGGCAATCTGATGCACTTGTATGCTATTTAGACCTTTTACATAGTGATCCCTCTGGGTTTTTTTCCCCCCTTGTTTCTTTTTTGGTCCATTTTTTGGTCTAATTGTAAACTTACAGCTATAACTGACTTTTTTTTTTACATGGGCCATTTGTTTGGAAGCATTCTGCTTTGTTCTCATTAGTTTTCCTTGGTTTCTGTACATTGTGTATTTCATATTATAATATAAAAATACTGTGGCCTATGAAATGAATGGAAAGAATTGTGACACTGAGGCAGCATTAGTCCCAATAAAAATTCATGACAACACCATTGTGTGTCTTTCCTTTGTCTTTCTTTTAAGCCCTGAGCCACGGCAGCAGCTGCTAAGTGTCAATGGCTTTCAGCTCAAAATGACCTGCCAAGTGTCACTTCTAATTATTCCTTGGGATAATCAATTTACTAATTAAAATATTTCAGAAGAGCCTTTCCAAATGCTTTCAAGATATTGCTGGGGTTAGCTGTTTATACTTACATGTCACTTTGAGCCAGACTGTGATACCATTGTACCATTTTGGAAGCAGCACCTTGTTAAGTGGGAAAGGGGAAACCTTCTCAGATATTATCAATGCATTTGGAATAATAATAACATTTTAGACACTCCTAGACCAAGATCTGAACATAGAAAGTTTAAAATAATCCTTCTGAACAGCAAGAAGCTGAACACTGGATGTCTGAGGTCAAAATTGCACATGATGCGAAGCATGTTTTTTGAGTGTCCCAACCCCATCAGAGTCTCTCTCTCTCTCTCCATATAAAAAATGGGTCTCTCTCTCCCAAACCAAACTGCTGCTTCTGGGAGCCTCCAAGAGCCACTTTCATTCTTGAAATAGCCCACAAGCCTTTCCCCACAATGTTTAACACACACACACACATACACCCCTTTTTCCAAAACTATAAAATTCACTGCCACTTCTGGTTACTGTTCCCCCTCATTTTGTTGGTCTGCAGAGCCCCCAGAGGATTTCAGTGGGGAGAAAATTAGCCCTCAGAGCCGTCAAAGTTGTTCATCTTTGCATTACATAGACTTGCATGTCCTTCAGTTTTAAAGTGAAAGTCTCCTCTGAAGGTGTGACTTTTCAGCAGGTGAATGGTGACAGCAGGGCTGCTTCACCCTTTTTCTGTGTGGAGAAGATGTTCTGAGTGGAGGAATGGATGAACAGTGAGAGCTCCGTAGCCCTTAGGCACATCATACATTCCTTGGCTGAAATTCAGAAGCTGCTTTCATTTATAACAAGCAAACAAACACAGGAGAACAGATACATATGCTATGCTTAATATATCGTTTGGTAGTAATGAGTTTCAGTTAATATGAAATCAGATGTAATAATTTAATTATGGTACGATGCTGAAGTATTCTCGTTGGTTCCAGTCACTTAAAATTTGTGTATGCTTTACTGTGATTAGTTCTCAAGCAACAAAAAATAGCCACTAGGAAAAACAATCACTAAGTGCCAATTGTGGCTGGAAGAAGGGGCACCCCTGCACCCTCCAGCCTGTCTTCAAGCAAAAGAACGTATCATTGAGAAGCAAGGGACATGGAGCACTCCACTACACCACCTCTGTCGAGCCTTATGCCTTTTCCCCTACCTCTTTATTTCTCCTTTGCTTCATGAAGCCTGACATAGACTGGGGCAAGCATGAATTGACAGACAGTCAGAAACCTTTATTGGCATACTGTACAAAATTAAAACACACTAAGATGCAAATAAAACATTCAGCAGCTAACGTGTGGCAGGGAACAGCCAAATAACACCATTAGGGCTTGGCATCGTGCATGAATTGAAATGTCAGTCTACTGCAAAAGATTGGCAAGCTACCTCACGTCTCAATGACAGGCAGTGGATGGGTGGATGTATTCTTTTTCTTAGTTCAGTAGCTGAAATCCTGTTGTGAAATTAGACAAAAGGTGTAACTTTTGGAATCAAATTGCCCTAAATTAGGAAATTTCCGTAGATCTTATCTGCTGCATGCTTGAGTCATGCAACTTGGCATGCAACAGATAACGCCTACAGAGATTCCTTAGCGTTCGACAATTCACTTCCAAAAATGATGCCTTTTGTGTAACTGTGCAACAGGATTTCAAACAATGTGATTTATGGTTTCAGTCTTCTGCCTGTCAGAATTCAACCAAGCTTCCTGGCATGCAACTCTGCATATGACTGTAAATTTGCTGACCCTAATAAACTGGGCAATTTGCTATGTGGTCTGGTTGATTATGTAGCCTATACTTTGCCATGATGAGCTCCTGCACTTAAAAATTTATAATTTTCCCACTCATCCCCACCCCTTTTTTTCTTTTTCTTTTGATTGAAAAAAGTAATTCTGCAGACCTACATGAAATATGTTTCTTGGTGGAATTGGTCACATAGAGATGTAACAGTTTTCATTGTAGGCTTCCTCAGGATCTTGTTCCTGCAACTTCTGAGTTCCTAAATGGGTCAAAGGAAAATAAGAAACAGTTAAATGTTCTGGTTGTGAAGGCAATAGGTGGAGTTCAATTTCTTCAGTAAAATCAGAGGCTGCTAATTTTTCCCCCTATTTATTTGTCACAGTTCAGCAAGCAGCTTGATGTGTCAGCTATTCGTACCCATCAGAGAACGGGCATGTAACCTATTTCGCAAAACTCTCACATGCCTCACAACTAGAGTGATCAGCTGCTAAGCTCTGGCCTTGAGGTGAAAGCAGTTTTGTTAACAAAACCATCAAAAAGAAAATGGGGTCTTACCCTGAGGCCCACAAAATACTTTGCTTGGCATGTTTGCACTTAAGCCTCTTTGGTTCCATTAGAGTAAATGTGATTCAACTGCTCTGACCACATGCCTGCCAGTTTAAGCTCTGCAAATCCTGGACTTGCTTTTTTAAAATTTTGAAGGTATGAATTGCATGCCATTTTTATACAACTCAAGGAACTCTCTCCTACAAGGATTGCACTATCCATAGCATCACCTAAAAAAAATGAACAATTGGGAAAAGCCAAGGATGTAAATTGAATTGTAAGTAATTAACCAAATAATTAGTTGACTCTCCTTATCATGCTCCTTTTGTATAGACAACACATGAGAAACAGCACAGAGAAAGTGACTCACAGCTTAAGTGAATGACACTTTTTGTCCCTTTCTAACCTTGTATGCTAATGTTGTCTGTTCACATGAATGCACAAAAATCATTCAAGTCATGCAGTTCAGCATGCAAACTTTTAGGCTTGACTGCTAAATTCTGTGTATGCAGACACCTTAAGTGGTATCATTCAGAAGAAAAAATAATTTTATTCTGCTGCAGGGATATTTTTTATACTTACATTCTGTAAGGCCCAATTTCTGGGTAGGCAACAGTAGGCTGCAGGGGGACTCTGGGACAGAGTTCTGTGGTGAGGCAGTTAGAGTGTTGTTGTGCAAAATAGACAAAGTGGTATGGGAACATCTAACTGCTTTAAATGAATTCAAGTCTCCTGAGCCAGAGGAAATACATTTGAGGGAATCAAAAGAACTTACAGATGTAATCTCAGAGCCTCCGTCTCTAATATTTTAGAATTCTTGGAGAACAGGTGAGATTGTCTCATTCCCCCCCCCCCCCCATCTTCAAAAAGAAGGAAAGAGTAGATTCTGGTGAATATCAATCAGTCCGTTTTACATCAACAACAGGAACGGTTCTAGAACACAGATCATGAAACAGTTGGTCTGTGAGCATTTAGAAAAGAACATTGTGATTTGAGAAAATCCTTTTCAAGAACAAGTCTTGCCCAGACTAATCCCCCCCTCTCTCTCTCAATTTTTTTTTTTTTTTTTGACAGATTCACTAGCTTAGTAGACAAGGGAAATGCTGTGGATAGATTGCATCTTAATTTCAGCAAGCCATCTGACAAGGTCCTTCATGCTCTTCTTGCAGCCAAGCTGGTAAACTGATATTGTGAGGTGGGTTTGTAGCTGGCTGACAAGGAGAATCCAAATAGTACTCACCAATGGTTCAGCTACCGTTTTTCCCTGAAAATAAGACAGGGTCTTATATTAATTTTTGCTCCAAAAAAGCATTAGGGCTTATTTTCAGGGGATGTTTTATTTTACAGTCATGTCATCTTCTTCTGGTTGCTGCACAATGGTGGAGGGTGGGGTTTCACTTAACTGGGGCTTATTTTTGGGGTAGGGCTTATATTACGAGCATCCTGAAAAATCATACTAGGGCTTATTATCAAGTTAGGTCTTATTTTCAGGGAAACAGGGTATTTCAGGAGGGAATATTTTATTTAGAGATTGCTCTAGGTCTATAGCAATACATCTCAGGTCTGTGTGAGATACATAACAACAGAATTAAGAAATACATAAAACATATATCCTTAAGGCATGAAGAATAAACATATGCTGTGAACCAAGCAGTTAAGCGTGTACTTTAATGTCTTTATTAAAATGTATGGAACATAACAGTGCAGTATTATGCAAGTCTACTCCAACTAGCAGTGTGACTCCTTGCTTGTTTCATTGTCACAGGCAAGTATGAGGAACTGCAAATATTTTCTCTTCGCTTTGTGAGAATGTGAGATACTTTCTAGAGGTTTTGATTTGATAATTTTACATTCATTGCATAACTTGTTCAAATGGGAATCACTGACGTTTTATCTCACAGACTTTCTAAACTGAAGTGAAAACTGAATCTACAGGTGGGTTTCTTTCTTACTAGGTTGAAACGTTTCGCTACTCATCCAAGTAGCTTCTTCAGTCTGAGGAGAGTTGGCAGGAGACTCCTAAACATTTCGGCATAGTAAGAAAGAAGTACAGTTGCCATGACTCAACGTCCAGATATCTTCACCTGGATGAGGTCTATATTCACAGATATACAACAGGTGGGTTCTTTGCATCTTTTAAAATGGGGGTCCCCAACCCCTGGTCTGTGGCCCGGTGCCGGTCCGTGGCCTTGGCAGGACCGGGCCATGGGGACAGATCTCCCCCCCACACGCACTCCCCCCACACACCCATCCGCACATGCTCTCGAGCGCACCCCACCCGCAAGCACGCCCTGCCCATCTGCGCATGCGCGAGCACACCCTGCCCCCCTGTGAGCACGCCCTGCCCCCCTGTGCACAGACTGCACCCCCCAACCAGTCCACGGATCAGAAAAGGATGGCGACCACTCGTTTAAAACAATCAGCTACTACATCTGTGTAGGGATGTGAACTTCATTGCTTATCACTCTCTGCAAGAAAAAAAATCCATCATTTCACCTTGTACTAAGAGTTCTGAAGACAGGATTTTTTCCCAAGAATTTTCACAGAAAATCTTAGGATTTCATGGATGTTTCACTGTCATTTTTTTCCTGAAAGAAATGGCAACTTGTGCAGGCTTATTACACTTTCTGCACAGAATAGCATCTTTTCATTTCCATGGAGAATTTGGCAGTTACTATTCCTGTGTAAAAGGGGCATTAGTTTGCACAGCATTTTGGCAGCTTCCTGCGACAGAACAAGAAGCTAAAAATGAGAGAGAGACTGAGAGAGAGAGAGAGAGAGAGAGAGAGAGAGAGGATAAATAGAAGCAAGGTCTTGTTCTACAGTGTGAAATCTTTCTAGTGCAAAGGGAAGTTTTGGATGGAGGAGTCTCACCATCACTGAGAATAAGAATTGTTTAGTAGTAGCTACCTTCCTATTTTGATGCTTGCTCTCTCTTCCTCTCTTTATGTTGTTTTATAAAAGACAAGGACACTTTTTTGTCACAGACTTCCTCACAGACATTTTGCAGAAATTGCAGTCATGCTGATAGGAGAAAAGCATTTCTTGTCTTGCTCTCACATAGACTGAAATCATGTTTGTGTAAATGTTGAGATGTAAAGCTAACAATGACATCAGCTGAGGTTATTTTTTTTAAAGAAATGAAACATTTCCTCTCGCATCTCCTATGGCTCCTGGGTAATCCCTTTCATTGCCAGGAGTCTGTGGGGGCTGCGAGGCAGGAAGGGGAACTCTTTAAGTATTGAAAAATCACTACCACTGGGAAAGTCATCCCGCTCGCAGTGATTTTCAATAATTAAGGACCTCCCCCTCTCACCCTGAAGCTCCCATGAGTTCCCAACAACAAATGGGATTACTCAAGAGTCATAGCGGTCAGGGGATGGGAGGAAGAAATGTTTCATTTCTAAAAAAACAACAAGTAAATGCCTCAGCTGATGACACCATCAGCCATATGCCTTAGAACTTAACTTACAGAAACAAGATTTCACTCAGTGTAGGTTGAACAAGAAATTTAGCAAATATTCTTTCCATTCCTAACTCAAGGCTCATAGAGTTCAGGTAGAATTATGTCCATATAAATGTTTGTAGGATAGCTACCTGATAGCTTTGCCTGGATTGTGCCCCTTGCAATTTGATAGTTTTCTGAAAAACATAGTCAAATCGAGTTGAAGGAGGGGAAAGAGGAAATGCAGTAGAACAGCATGGAAATGGGAAACTGTAATCTATATTATTCAAAATCCCTAAATGCCTCTTGGGACCAATACATGCAATATATTCTCCTCCACACATGTATCCTTGTTCTATTCTGGGTATTTGCTCATGCAGAGAAACGTAACACACACACTAAGCACTCCAGACTATAATTAGCAGCAATTTGCATGACTGCCACAGGGGTCGTAGGAGTTTTTCCCAGACATCACAGTGATGTGGAATGACTGTTGTTCATGGTTAGGAAACCCTAGTTCACCCTTTATAGTTCATCAGCAAGTATGTGCTAGGGAAGGTAGTGAAAGGAAGTGGGGGGGGGGGAAGTACCACAGAAATATTTGGTTAGGTTACCTTGCCGATAGCTCAAAATATAGATTGAATTCTATCTAAATTCAGTAATTGCAAGGTGTAGTCCAAGAATTCAGCAACTCCATCAGTGAACATTCATCATGAAACTGCAGTTCTGGCACCATTTGTCAACACTACATGAAATGCTTCTTCCCTGTAATTTCCTCCGATTAACTGCATATTTGGCTATCTATTTGGTTGTATCATATTTGGATGCAATGGTTGCCCATTTTGTTATGGAGCAGTTATTAATGGAAAGGAAACTGGGCATAAATTAGCACTGGTATGAAGAGGGAGGTATGTTTTCAGTAGAAGCCCTTGAATGAGCTTCCTGCTGAAGCAGAAATTAAGTTGCTCTTTGCGCCAGCACAGAAGGGTTTCTGAGGTCAGAATCTGTTTACGGTGTCAGGCAGTACTAATTTCCTTGCATCCCTGAGCTGTGAGCTATGATATCCAAACTTCTGATGCCTATGTTAACACTTTGTGACCTTGAGGCAGAGAGAGGATATGTTAGCAAGGATGGCTTAACAGGGCACCTGCTCTGGGGATTTCTTGCTGCTGAAGCCAATAGCAGGCCATATTTAGGTGGCAAAACCCATGCTTAGTGCATTTGACATTCTAGAGGGATTTCCTAAGAGGAAAATGCCACCCTGGAAATCCTAGGTATTATTTTTTAGCCTTGTAAAAGCCAGACATGAAGCTGATCTTACAGAGCAGTCTAACCAAACAGGATGTCCTTTCCTATCTTCCCAAACCAAATTATCTTCCTCAGTCAGATCTTGGATTAATATCCCCTCTGTATGGAATAAGTGAATCAGATTGGCTTTCTTTTTCTGCAGGTTTGTGTCTCTTACTTGGGAGCCATGGATAAAGTGCTGGACTATGGCTTGTTCTTGGTGATTTTCCAAGTCCCACCCAAAAATACCCTTACATGCCACCAGGATTTCCCAGTTTTCCAGCAAAAAAACAAACAAAAACAGTCAGACGGTCAGTCTGTCTGTCTCTCTGTGCAAAATTTGTGACAATCTGTACAGTTTTGGATTTCTTTCAGAAAAAAAAACCACGCAGTTTCTGAGAATTCCCACAAGATTTCTTGAGGAAAACACTTCATGCAGAGAAATCTCATTGTTAAGAGAAAAGGTGATTCCCCTTCTCCCTATTTCTGCCTGAGAGCAAGAGGCAGCGAGATCCACAACCCTAAACTAAGCAATCAAATGTCCATTGTTTCCCCTCTGGGTCTTTAGCTTTAATCCTCTCTTTAAGAATTGTTTATAAAGGACAATGCATGTTGATCCTGTATAACAAGTAACTGAAGTGCTACAAATTATTGCAAGATGTCGAGACATTTCATGGTTTCAACCAAGCACGTAGTATTCTGAGGCCTTCCAGGAACCAACTAAGGAAGTGTGTTAAAAAGAGAGAAAGCTTTCAAACATGTATTCACAAAATTCTGTATTATCTCTGTGCCATTGCAATTGCACTGTCAGGGCTATCTTGCTACCATTACTCCAAGTGAGGCAACTGCTTTACATGGCAGACATCAGAAGTCAGCATCAGCAGAAGCCCTTAACTATTCTTTCCCAGTCCCTTACTCATTCTCCTCTCCTTGAGGACTAAGCTGTGCATGTCCGATATCCTGTTCTGCCCTTCTGCTTGCTGTTGTCCTTGAATGTGGTGGTAAGTGCCATCCTATTGTTAGTGTTGAAGGAAGATTTGGCTGCCAGCCTAGTCAGCTTCAGTACATGGAATAGGATGGGAAAGTTGTCATGTACCTGAAGAAGCAAAATCTCTTAGCCTAGCCCCGTGTCTTGTTCGGCTTCCTTGTGGCACTCTCTAACACTGAGCCCAAATAAGGAATTCAGGAGAACCAAAAGGCACAACACAGTTATGGAAAAGTGTTACTTTTCACAGCACTCATTAAATCACTGCTACAGAAATAATTTCCAACTGCCGGTTTCCTCCGTTGGCTAGGGCAGGCGTCAGAGCCCATGTATGGACTTCATCTTGGGAAGTGTTTGACATGGCAGCAATGAAGCAACACAGGCCCACTGGTGTTGCTTCACATTTTCCAAAGAAATGTGGGCCTTACTTTATAAGAAGCTGGGCATAACTTGTGCAAGAGGCAAATGGCAGATGCTGCTTTCCTGCTTTGCAGAAGGGATGCCTGGACTGCTTTTATTCAATTAGGAAAAATGACAGATACTCAAAACATCCCAGCATGAGCCAGAGGAAAGAGGGTGGGTGGAAGAAGGGGCATCCTTTGCTAATCTTCTCTTGGATGTGTGGTTTTTACAAGAAATTAAAAATATATTTGCTATTTAAAACATACTGCTTTTCCAGTCTATATGCAAATTAATATATTAAACAGATTCCAATATGATTGTTAAATGAGATTTCTTCTGAGAGACCAAAGATAATTTTGTTCATTTCCCCCTCCATTCCAGGTAATGTTTGACACTCCTGCTTGATACAGGAACTATGCCTTCCAGGTATAATTCTGTCTTTTCTAAGTTCTGGTTTCTAATTTGTGTATCTGATTTAAAAGGGTGGACAGTGCTAAGCAGCACAAAGCATTTACCCTCATGCTCAGCTTACGTAGACTTTACTTCCATTAGGTAATAATAGAAGGGAAGAAGGAGGATGATAGGGTGAAGAAAGTTGGGAGAAAGAGAGGAAACTCCTGAAAAGGACATCCTCACCATTCTCTTGACATAACAGGAAAGAACACATGAGGTTCAAGAGGAAATAAAGCCTAGCAATAATTGAAAGGATAAACAATGCAGTGAAGTATAGCTCCATTGTTAGTTTCCAGTACTGGGACCTCTAGGGACAGAAGCATAGCACACATGGCTGCCAATCACAGGAAACCATCCAGAGGCATGGTGACCTTTCTTGATGGTCTCCTTGTGAGTTTTCCCTAGACATGGGGTAAGAATTTGGCAAGCCCTATCTGCAGCTTTCACACTAACATGCAGACTGGACATTTGGTCTGCTTTGGAATTTGCACTGTCACTAAAATCCATCAGATGATTCAAGGACTGCCTTTATATACAATTGCTGGACAGCTCAGAGCCAAAGGGTGGGAATTCGGTTCCCCACTGTGCCTCCTTGATAGGGGCTGGACTCGTTGATCTGTAGGGTACTATCTAGCTCTGCAGTTCTAAGATGACGATAATTGCATTTCTCCTTTTTACAAACAGGAACTAGCTATCTGACGTAGCCAGGGAGTGACGGTTTTGCTGCACAGGCTACAGACAGAACCCAAAATACTCCCTGAGAGTGATGTTGTATGATGAAATGCCATTCATTTTGGCAAGGCTGTTTGGGAAGAACATGGCTACTTTTCTGGACTTGGTGTTCAATGATACAGAAAAAACATGGCTGGCCCTGCATGTTCAGCTACTTCAGGCAGCTAATAACTGTCAGAATATGCTTGAATCAGTCCTTGCAAAATTATTAAATTGTTACAATTTTTATAGCAAGTAATCCACACAGATCTCCCATTCATATGGTTGTCATAGGTCAGAGGCAACTAGACAGCTCATAACAACAACAAAATCCTCACAGATATGCGACATAACAGATGAATGCATTAACACATGGAAGCAGAATGTGAACTGGCTCAAGAATAAGGGTCCAACATGACATTAAGAAAAATGTATATATCCAAGGATTGATTTACTTTTCCTTCTGACAATAGAATTTCCTGAGATGCATTCCTTAACAATCAGACTTTTGAATCACACCTGTACTTACTTTTCTAATGGTGAATCATTAAACCAAGCATGCTGCATGTCTTTCACTATTTGAGGGAGCTTTTTCTCTGAGAATGTAATGTCTAGTTTAACCCTGCCCAGTTCATCTCAAGCTTCTAGCTCCATCTAGCTGGCTGCTATAGGAAAAAGAATGTTAAACTAGATTTACCTTCAATCCAATGTAAGAAGGCAATTTGTATGCTCCTCATCTTCATTACTAATATGGGTTATGTCCCAGCAGACCCTCTGCTAAAGACATCAAAAGTGAGCAGTACCTTCAGAGGTAAGCATCGTCTCTTTCATGCATTATCAAATCTGACATATCTATAAATTCATAGAATCATAGAATAATGGAGTTGGAAAGCACCCATAAGGCATTGGGTTCAACCCCTTGCTCAACATAGGAATCCAAATTAAAGTATATCTGACAGATGAATATCTGATTTTCTTTTGAATGCCTCTAGCATTGGAGCACTCACCACCTGCCGTGGTAAGTAGTACCATGGCTGTACTGCTATAATAGTTAGAAATATTTTTCTGATATTCAACCAAAATCTGGCTTCCTGTAACATGAGCCTGTTATTATGTGTCTTGCACTCTGGGATGATTGAGAATAGATTCTGTCCCTCCTCTGTATGGCTATCTTTCAAATATTTGAAAAATGCTATTATATCTTCCCTCAGTCTTCTTTTCTCAAGGATAAACATGTCCAGTTCTTTCACTCTTTCCTCATAGGCGTTGGTTTCTAGTCCTATTATCATCCTTGTTGCCCTCCTCCGAACGTGTTCGAGTTTGTTGGCATCCTTCTTTAAGTATTTGTGTTCAAAACAGAGGAGAACTAGTACTTCACGGGATTTGGAGATTAAGGCAGCCTAAAATAGTATTTCCCTTTTTTGCAGCCATCTCAGTTTTATTCCTCTGCTGTGCTCTATTAGGAGTCAGCAAACAGAAAGGTCCTCTCAGCTCTTACAGTTCCTACTTACTACTCTCAATAGTTATCAGGCCATGCCCCTTTCTCTCAAATTGAGCATACAGTGCTTCTGAATAGAGCACACAGTCCTTCTTTAATCTAAACCAGTCACCTCTCTGCCTTTGTCTCCTTGCTCTCCCTTTTCTTTTTTCTCTTCCTCCACTGGACCCTTTCCTTACTACTACTTCTAGTGCAATACTACAGTGAAGACTCTGCTCATGACCTGAGTTTGATCCTGGGCTCAGGAAGTTGGCTTGAGGTTCACTCAACATTCTGTCCTTCCAAGGTCAGTAGATTGAGTACCCAGCTTGCTGGGGGAGGGGACAGTGTGTAGCCTACATAATTACATTGTAAACTGTCCAGAGAGTGCTTTAAGCACTATGGAGTGGTATATAAGCAACACACTTTGCTTCTTGCTTTTACTACTCTTCTGACAAACTCTGGTTGCTCTGACAAACTGTCTCAGTTTTATTCCTATGCTATGTTTATTCTTACAGGACAGATGTTTGATTACTCATGAGAGTTATTTTCCAAAACTTTTAGGATTTTTTAATGAATCCAATGCTGTGTGTGCTGACAAAGCTAGCTACTGGGCCTAAATGAAGGTCAGGTAGTCAATGTTGATACCAGCCTGAAGTGCAGTTGACTCACTGTATGACTCTCAACTGAAGTTAATGGAGATACAGAAGAATAAGAATATCTGTGTCAAATTGATCCACATTTTCAAATTGTATAAAGTGACACTACTTGAGGCTCATGTCAGTTTGATCACTGGGAGGCAGAGGCTTGATCAGCCTTTTTTCAATGGATGGGTGTGAACATTTTTGTCATATAGTTTAGTCACTAGCTGGAACTGTACTATCTGACTGGAACAGGAAATTTCTGCTCTTGCTTCAGAGCAACGACAAAGTGCTTGTCTAACTTCCTGAATGACTGGCTGTCCTCTAAGCTTTCTGCCACAGACTGAATACAATGCAAATTAGTTATCCATTAACACATTCTAGTTTCGCCACAAATAATCCTTTCAGTGTATACTCATGAATGATGCAAATGTTAGTCATTGTGCATATAGAACCAAGGTGTGAGATACAGTAACGTGACATAGAACAATTTAATAGTGTATATGAGAAATAAGAAAATGGATATTAACACACTTTATCCAAAGAGTAGCCGGATTAGTTGACATTAGGGATGTGCTTTGACTTCAGAATTTATTCATATTCTGAAGTGAAGTGGGAATATTTGTCCATTTCCAAAGTGATCCAAATGAAACACACACACAGAGTGTGTCAAAACATTGCTTAAATTGAAGAAGGCCTCTTCAAAGCACCAAATATTGCTTTAGCATTTTTGTGGGGATTTAAAAAAAATCCCTTATGAATACACAGTGGAAGTGGAGAACAGATTTAAGGAACTAGATTTGGTGGACAGAGTACCTGAAAAACTATGGATGGAGGCTCGTAACATTGTACAGGAGGCAGCAACAAAAACCATCCCAAAGAAAAGGAAATGCAAGAAAGCAAAGTGGCTGTCCAACGAGGTCTTACAAATAGCAGAGAAAAGAAGGGAAACAAAATGCAAGGGAGATAGGGAAAGTTACAGAAAATGGAATGCAGACTTCCAAAGAATAGCAAGGAGAGACAAGAGGGCCTTCTTAAATGAACAGTGCAAAGAAATAGAGGAAAACAATAGAAAGGGAAAATCCAGAGATCTGTTCAAAAAAATTGGAGATATTAAAGGAACCTTTTGTGCAAAGATGGACATGATAAAGGACAAAAATGGTAGGGACCTCACAGAAGCAGAAGACATCAAGAAGAGGTGGCAAGAATACACAGAGGAATTATACCAGAAAGATCTGGATGTCCCGGACAACCCAGATAGTGTGGTTGCTGACCTTGAGCCAGACATCCTGGAGAGCGAAGTCAAGTGGGCCTTAGAAAGCATGGCTAACAACAAGGCCAGTGGAGGTGATGGCATTCCAGTTGAACTATTTAAAATCTTAAAAGATGATGCTGTTAAGGTGCTACACTCAATATGCCAGCAAGTTTGGAAAACTCAGCAGTGGCCAGAGGATTGGAAAAGATCAGTCTACATCCCAATCCCAAAGAATGCTCCAACTACCGTACAATTGCACTCATTTCACACACTAGCAAGGTTATGCTCTAAATCCTACAAGGTAGGCTTCAGCAGTATGTGGACCAAGAACTGCCAGAAGTACAAGCTGGATTTCAAAGGGGCAGAGGAACTAGAGACCAAATTGCTAACATGCACTGGATTATGGAGAAAGCCAGAGAGTTCCAGAAAAACATCTACTTCTGCTTCATTGACTATGCAAAAGCCTTTGACTGTGTGGACCACAGCAAACTATGGCAAGTCCTTAAAGAAATGGGAGTGCCTGACCACCTTATCTATCTCCTGAGAAATCTATATGTGGGACAGGAAGCAACAGTTAGAACTGGATATGGAACAACTGATTGGTTCAAAATTGGGAAAGGAGTACGACAAGGCTGTATATTGTCCCCCTGTTTATTTAACTTATATGCAGAATACATCATGCGAAAAGCTGGACTGGAGGAATCCCAAGCCGGAATTAAGATTGCTGGAAGAAATATCAACAATCTCAGATATGCAGATGATACCACTCTGATGGCAGAAAGTGAGGAGGAATTAAAGAACCTCTTAATGATGGTGAAAGAGGAGAGCGCAAAAAATTTGAAGCTCAACATCAAAAAAAACTAAGATCATGGCCACTGGTGCCATCACCTCCTGGCAAATAGAAGGGGCAGATATGGAGGCAGTGACAGATTTTACTTTCTTGGGCTTCATGATCACTGCAGATGGTGACAGCAGCCACAAAATTAAAAGACGCCTGCTTCTTGGGAGGAAAGCGATGACAAACCTAGACAGCACCTTAAAAAGCAGAGACATCACCTTGCCGACAAAGATCCGCATAGTCAAAGCTATGGTTTTTCCAGTAGCAATGTATGGAAGTGAGAGCTGGACCATAAAGAAGGCTGACCGGTGAAGAATTGATGCTTTTGAATGGTGGTGCTGGAGGAGACTCTTGAGAGTCCCCTGGACTGCAAAGAGCGCAAACCTATCCATTTTGAAGGAAATCAACCCTGAGTGCTCACTGGAAGGACAGATCCTGAAGCCGAGGCTCCAATACTTTGGCCATCTCATGAGAAGAGAAGACTCCCTGGAAAAGACCCTGATGTTGGGAAAGTGTGAGGGCAAGGAGAAGGGGACGACAGAGGACAAGGTTGTTGGACAGTGTCATCGAAGCTACCAACATGAATTTGACCCAACTCTGGGAGGCAGTGGAAGACAGGAGGGCCTGGCGTGCTTTGGTCCATGGGGTCACAAAGAGTCGGACACGACTTAACGACTAAACAACAACAACAACAAAATATCTGAGAATCTTTAAAAAAAAAACCCTGATGTTAGAAACCAAAAAATAATACTGGAACGAAACGAAGAAGCCTGAAGCAGAACTAGATTGACAGTTTGAGTGAGTATGAAAAGCCCAGACTGTCCTAGAAACCCCAATCACAGAGTCCCTGAGAGGGAATCCTCTGTCCTTGTGATTAATGGCCATTTTGCTAGCATGTTTTTGTGACCGGTGGCCATTTTGCTAGCATTGCTACATTCACATCGCTTTCATTTTAAGCGGGGGAAGAGAACTGGAGGATTTTTCATCTTTTTTCTGTCCAAATCACTTGATTGCCCTTGTGTGAAATTTGTGCCATCGTGTGGAATTTGAGTGTGTTAGGTCATAGTGGCATTAGGAACAAAGCGTAACAGTTATCTAAATTGCACAGGTCCCACCTGGGGTGGCAGGGAAGGAAGAAAGGAAACCAGTGAGAGTTCAGGCAGTACATTGGAGGTCAAGTCGAGTAGAAGTTGATGGCACTGAGATTTATTTCCCCTCTCATCCCAGGTCAAATTCTTTTATTTTCCCCATTTTTATGTATTTTTCACTAGTCAGATCTATGCAAATACATATTTCAGAATATTCAAATACAAATTGAAGCAGAGAGGCTACAAATTAACTCACAGCACTTGGGTTGTGATTTGTAAGACAAATAATTTGGACTGAATCAAAGTGGATTATATTAGCCAACCCCAGGAATGGGAACTTGAGTCGCAGGACTCGCTGCTTATGTTGGACTGGTGACTCAACTCAAACTTAACTCAGGCTTTTTTCAATGACTTGGACGTGCCTTGGAACACACCCCTCCCTCCTTATTTTTTCGGGAGGGGGGAGTTTGTTTTAATAGGGACTTGGACTTGGGACTTGGATCCAAAGACTTGCCAACAGCCCTGGCTAACCACTACTTGCATTTTAATCACACATAAAGGAAATATTAATCTGGTTACAGGAGAGGTTCATTAGATCATAAAGTCACTACTTGTAACTAAATAGAGGACCACACACCAATCAATGGATCAAGATTTAACGAGCATTTTAAAACATCTGATTATGCTGTCTAAAAAAACACAGGGGCTTCTAGATAACAGAATAAGCCAGGGAGAAATGTTTTAATTCACTGATGTATTTTGAAACTACTGATAAGTTAGGGAGGAACTATTAAGTGCTGCAGAAGACAAGGGGAAGCTATGGTCTCTCTGAAGTTGCTTGACTACAACTTCAATCAACTCCAGTTAGCATGGCCAGTGGTCAGGGGTGATGGGAACTACAGGCCAGCAACATCTTGAAGGCCCAAATCTCCTCACCCCTGTAATAAAGCAATGAATTTAGGAAAGGGTTGCATTCCAAAAGGACTGGGCTTGAAGTGATGTGAGAAAATAATAATGTTATTATTTCCTGTGATGGCACATTCTCACATGCAAGTTGTCCTATAATTCAGTGGCTATCAAACTGATGAATGTGCATGTCTGAACAGGCCTGTAATCTCATGGAAATCAATGGACTTTGTATAGGAGTACCTCTGTTCAGGACTGAACCTTTGCTAGCTCTTTGCAAAATAATACTTGTCCAATTGTGGATATGGCATTTCTTTCTTCTCCTAAATTGTATTTGAAGAAGAGGATTATTCTGCATAATGCGAGATTACTTGGCACTGCAGGATATCATGATTCAAATCCGCCCCCTCCCATGCATTGATTGATGGATTGTACACATAGTTTGTTGGCAAGCAGGGTTTATGGCTTTGTATAAGGCACACCAATTATGGCTTGTGTAAACATGGAAACAAAACAGCTACCACTCTTCTGTCTTTTCTCAGGGTATGTGTTTGGTGTGGTGGAATGGAAGCAGGGGTGGAGGGAGATTTTCCTCCTCTTTCTTTAAGTATATTACCAAAGCCATTCAATTCCATATTGCCTTCGATGGGATGCCATATAGATTGAACCCTGAGAGCCTGATCTTTGTCTCACAGAGATTATGAATTTACATCAGTACAAGTCTATCAGTCTAAATGAAATTGCTTTGAGTTCAGCCAAATGTAAATAATAGGGATGGGCTGAGTCTGGCAGATCAGAACGCGAATGCTTCATAGCAAGCTCTAGCGGGAATCCCAAGCCCTCTCCCTGGCTTTGCCTGTAATAAGAAATTCTTATCACCGTGTTTTTGCTTAGTATTTAAAATATTGTTTCCAGAGAAAGCAAGTAGATTAAAATGGCAAAGGGCCAGATAATATATCACAATGTCATATCTTCCATCAGGGAGGGCTGGGATAGGACGGAGGATGAGAACTTGATTATTCTCTCCCCACCCCCTTTCCTGTCTCTCTGCTTGCCTTCTGCATGACTGTTTGCAAGTAGCTCCATTCGCATTACTCTTCTGCTTATACAGTGGAAATGCTTTGACATCTACTGGCAAAGTTACCGTAGAACTATTTCATCAACTATACAGGAAATCAGGATCTTAATAATATGATGCACTGGTTCCTGACTTACCCCCTATAAAGAGGAACTCTTTAACTCAGTTCACAGCAAAAGATGTGGAAAATTTATTCTAACGTACTTGCATTCCTTTGATTGTTGTCTGTTTGTTTGTTATATAATAAAATTATAATTAAAAAAAATATTCTAACAAAGTGCCATATTGTCTAGTCCAAGAGTGAGCAGACTCTACCAGTTGATGACAAGGGGATATGTGGATGCTCAGCAAGAATTTTTAACTTCCAACTTTTTAGCAATAGCAACTATCCCATATTAAGAAGCAAACATGGGAGATTGGTAGTACCCATGAGAAACTGTGAAAAAGATCTGGCTGGCCAGAGAAAAGTTGCTGAGCTTAGCCCTCATAGTTAAGGGGTGTCAAAGTCATGTCCATTGGACAAGACCAAAACTGAATGGTATAACTTGGGGAAGAAAGTGCTGCATGGTGGCAACGTATTTGAGGGCTATTGATCACGGGGTACATAAAGAGTTGGACCAAAGATGGGAAGAATTTCCCGCAGCCTGATAAGAAGACCCTGTCTTGACTAGATTTGGACAACAAAATCTATCCTACTGAGTGTTCCATTTACCATATCCAAAGGAAGGTCTACCTCATAGTCCTTTTTTCAAAATACAGAATCAGTTTACATTGACGTCAAGTGTACTTCTTCCTTAAGGGAAACACATGAGTCTACAGAAAAGAAGAAATGGACACAAAACAGGCATTAGAAGCAGCAACCTAGTTCAGACACCTGTAGCACTACACTTCCCTCTCCTTGGACACTCTGTCTCTGACCCCGGGGTTGTTGTCTTTGAACAAAAGAACTTCACAGATAAATTGCTCTAATTATATATATATATTTTACAGGCCCTAAATAAAATATCCACCAACCCTGATAAAACTGAGTGAATAAATCAGTGTGAATGCATAATAAAAATGGGATGCTGAAGCTCCCTTATCCCTCACAGTTGTAGCAAACTGGGGTTTTTCCTGACATGAAAAGTACATGAGGTCTTCAGACTCATACTATTATTGTAGAAGACATTTACCAAAATTGATATTTCCTGCAAAACATCTACCTTTGTGTAGCCTACGTGAATCACACCCGCAGCCCCTTGTTGTCACAGGTGTTTCATTGCCTGTCTGGGACAGCTGCTGTTTTGAAACGGCACAGGTCTTATTAACTCAACATTTCAAAATATCACCTTTTCATCACATGCCACATAAGAGTGGTGCTCAGTGAATATATGAGTCTTAGACAGCTGCTAGACGTTCTTTTATATATATATATAATTTTGAGGAAGAAAAAAAATACAAAAGTACAAAAAAGGATGCATATGTTTCATGCTGATTATGTATTATTTTATTATTTATTTACTAGTATTATTTATAAGTATGGAGCCAGTGAGGTATGACTGAAGTAGCAGTACATCAACATCTGTTTTCCAAGTGCTCCCCATGAAAAGCTTTCTTTCTTTTTTTTGTTATGAAATGTAAGTGTGTGGCCAATTGAAAATAAATCTATTTGCATTGGGAACAGCATTTCTTCAGCCAACGTTTTTGCTGGTGCTACAAACTGGATTATCATTCCTAATTTCTATCTTGAATTGGATCTCTCCAGAGATTTTTATTCTGCTTGCTAGAATTCATTTTAATAAATTGGTGTATATAATTATACTAATCAATTGGTATATAAAAATTAAAACAAAGATCACTTGATTTGTTCTAATAGAGGACATAATTTATTTTCAGAGGCTTTAAAAGAACTGTCTTTGTTGTGTAGTGATGACCAAATCTAGCAGCCATGTACTAATCATATGCAAAATGGTGAAAAACAAAACAGTGTGACTATCATTAGAAGGCCACATATATATGTACCACACACAGTTACATATATACTGATTTCATGGGATTCCATTTCTTTGGCTATGGGAATGGTTACATTGTCAATGCATAAAATTCTTACTAGCATTTTATATGCATGCTGATTAAAGGTTTGCAGATTTGTGTTTTTGGACTACAGTACCTGGAACTCCTTGTGATGCAGTGGTTAAGCTGCAGTGCCGCAGCTAAGTCTCTGCCCAGGACCTGAGTTCGATCGTGGGCTCAGGAAGTTGGCTTGAGGTTGACTTAGCCTTCCATTCTTCTGAGGCTGGTAAACTGAGTACCCAGCTCACTTGGAGGAGGCAATGTGTAGCCTGCAAAATTAAATTGTAAACCACCCAGAGAGAGCTTTAAGCACCATGGGGCAGTATATAAGCAGCTCTGCTTTGCTTTGCTCCTCAGGGAACTGTCTGGGGAATTCTGGGAGCTATAGTTCTAAGCATAAACCTGCACACTGCTGAACTGAATTGATATAAAATGCTGGTAAGAATTTCATGATCTTTCCTCCTCAAAGCAGCCTTTTGTTTTAATTTCAGGTAAAATTCCTAATCACTACACACATCTGTTTGAACATAGGCTGGAGAAGCACAACTATGGAAGAGGTTCAGCTGCACATATGGGCTGGGATACAAACACCCGTAAAATCTACTGAACTGATGATAATCTCAAAAGACATGGGTAAGTAGGTAGTTTTGTTCATTCCTTACCACAGAAGGGTTTTTTTTTTAAGATGAAGCGGAAAGGGCAATATAGCAGTTATTTTATAACTTAGCAACAAATGTAATTTGGTAACACTGAATATTATTCCTCACTCAAGGCTATGGTTGACAATGAATTGTTTATTTGTTGCACTTCCATCCTCCTTTTCCTCACATGTTCTTAAGGTGATACAAATGATTTCCCCCCCTTCCATCCACAACAACCCTGTGAAGTTATGCCAAGAGAAGGTGATTGGCCCAATGTCAGCCAATTAGCTTCATGGCCAAGCAGGGATTTAAATCCATATCTCCTGACTCCCAATCCAACACTATCATCTACACCACTAGAACCAACACCAGTGCACACAAAACTTTCCGATGTTTCAGTTAGCTACATTCACTGACTGATGTTGGAGACGCGGCCGAGCCACGCTTCGGTGGCATGGCTCGTCTTTGCCTCCGTCCCCGGAAATCGCGAGACCTCTCAAGTCTCGCGTCAGCATTTCCTGAGAGAGGGGGGAACAGCAGGTTATTTAAGGGCTGTTCCCCCCTCTCCTCTTCCTCTTCCTTCACTGGCAATGGTGGGAGAAAGAGTACAGCTGTTCAGTTCAATTCAGCTGAGTCGTCGTTGGCTTTGAGACCGGCACTGAACGGAGATCGGATCAGGGGGTAGCATCGGCTCCCTCCCTGGGGTTTGCTGGGAATTTCCTTTCGATAATTATTTTGTTAATTCTTAATTGGGTTGGGTGACTTCAGTAACTTTGCTTATTGTTTTGTTATTTACCGTGTAAGAGGTGCGCGCAAATGCGCGGCTCGATCGGCTCTTTGGGGCTTTACCTCAACTGAATTGGTTCTCCCTGGGGTGGATTAAATTCTGATACCCAGCCGCCCTGAGAAGTGATTTGATCATTTTTGGCGCATCTAGATTGGGCTGGTTGTGGTGAAGGTTTATTGATCTTAAATTTGACTGCTTATTTTGGTATCAATTTGCACGTAAAAAAAAAAGTTCATGGCTGTGCACCTTGCTACTGCAGTTTGTGGAGGGGCGTATAGGCCATTAGGTAATTTAGTTGTTTTGGAGCTTTGCCCCCCACCCCCATGCCCACCCCACGCTCATTGCCTGGTTAGATAGAATTAGAGGAGGATTGTGGCGCTTGATATCCCGGCAACTAAGGAAAAATTTGTAAGGGTAACTACGTAGATTTCTTTGAACTGCTGAATAGAAATGTAGATAAAAAGGATTTGGACAGGGAGGACGAGAAAGACAGAGAGGCGCAGGAGGAAGAAGCCGGATAGGACATGGGCGAATTGGTTACCTGGTTTTATAATTTATGCTGCGGTTGTCGTAAAGGCTCAACCTTGGCGGGCCCAATCTCTCTTTAAATATTTAGACATAATCTATAGGGCTTATGTAGACTTTGCGGGTCAAGCATGGCTTAGTTATGACAAATCATTCCGTATGCGCAGTACGATTCAACCTAATCTGCGCTGGGATGAGCCCCTTCCTGGACTTTGGCTGCAATCTATGACGCCAGCCAGGCCCAATTTTGGAGACAGGTGCGATAGTGGACATCTCATTAAGAAGACTGCTTTGAATCAAGATCCCCATGCTGGAGCGGGGCAGGTGGTTCAACCCCACCTGCTCTGCTGAGATTACAATTACAAGGGTACCTGTGCTAGGAAGCCATGCTGTTTCAGGCACGAGTGTTCCGTGTGTGGTGGACAGCATCCCAGTGCCTCATGTTTCAGGGCTGGGGCTCAGCGCCAGAACAAGGGGCCAGGAGGAGGTAAAAAACCCAATGGTGGAGGGGGTAACCCTGGGAAAGGGCCCCAGCCCAATTATAGTTCCAGTTCTGGAAGCGTGGCTGCACAATTACCCCATTATAGAGGAAGCTAGTTACTTATTGGAGGGTTTTAGGTATGGTTTTAGGATACTGGCTGTTGGTGAGCGTAAATCATTCTTTGTGCAAAACCTGAAATCCATATGCGGTATGGAGGGTATTGTCCAGGACAAGATTGCTAAAGAGGTGAGGGAAGGAAGAGTACTAGGACCCTTTGTGACACCCCCTATGGAGACCTTGAGGGTCTCACCTTTGGGAATAGTTCCAAAAAGTCTCAGGGTGAATTTAGATTAATTCACCACTTGTCTTACCCTGAGGGGACTTCGGTGAATGATGCCATCCCTCAGGAACTTTGTACTGTGCACTACACCTCCTTCGATGAGGCGGTTTGCATGGTAAGAAAGTGTGGCGTAGGGGCGGAGCTGACAAAATGTGATATAAAATCGGCTTTCCGGATTTTGCCAGTTCATCTGCTGGATTTTGACCTGTTAGGTTTTCATTTCCAAGGATCCTTTTACATAGATAGAGCTTTACCTATGGGCTGCTCAGTTTCCTGTGCAGCATTTGAGCACTTTAGCTCGTTCTTTGAGTGGAAAATCAGGCGCAGGGTGGGCTGTAAGTCTACGGCCCATTATTTAGATGATTTTCTTTTTTGTGGTGAAAAGAACACAGGTAGGTGCAGATTCATACTGAATAATTTTCAATCAATGGTGAGTGAGCTCAGTCTTCCATTGGCAGAGGAAAAGACGTAGGGACCATCTACGTCCCTGACGTTCCTAGGTATTGAACTAGATACGGTGCAGCAGACATCTAGGCTACCTGAGAGTAAATTGGCTGACCTTAAAGTTAGGTTAGCAGGGACATCTCAGAAGAAAAAGGTGTCACTGAGGGTGCTGCAGGAGATTGTGGGCCATTTGAACTTTGCTTGCAGAGTGGTGGCGCCTGGTCGCGCCTTTTTGTGTAGGCTTTGTGTGGCAATGAAAGGTCTCAGTCGCCCCTTACATAGGACTAGAGTTACTCGGGGCATGAGGAAAGATTTGCAGGTCTGGAATCAGTTCCTATCTGAGTTTAATGGAGTATCTTTTTGGAGGGGGGAATTGGGGCTCAAAGTGGACTTTCAGGTCCAGTCAGACGCTGCTGGTTCATTAGGGTTCGGAATCTATTTTAGGGGCAGATGGTGTGCTGGTAAATGGCCAGTTGAGTGGCATCAGGCGGGGAATTACCCAGGATTTGACATTCCTGGAATTTTTCTCAATAGTTGGGGCCTTGTGGCTCTGGGCAGAAGAATGGGCAAACTCTGTTGTGCGGTTTTGGTGCGACAATCAGGCGGTAGTTTACATCATAAACAACCTTACGTCGCATTCAGAATGAGTCATGACTCTGGTTAGGGCTTTTACACTGCGGGCTTTAAAATTTAATATTTTGTTTCAGGCCCGACATGTGCCAGGGATAGACAACAGCTTAGCTGATGCATTATCATGCCAACAGATCGTGCGGTTCAGGGAACTAGATCCAGGAGCCAATGAATTCCCAGAGATTCTTCCCCCAGAGGTTTGGCAAATTGGCGCGAAGATGCGGAAAGGGCAATAGGCTTGGCCTTGGCACCGAGGACACGGAAGGGGTACTTGGCTGTGAGTATAGAGTTTGAGGAGTTTAGGAAGCTAGTTGATTTGGTGCCATCGTGGCCCGCTCCAGTGGAGCATCTTCAGCAATTCATTGTGTATCTGAACAGGAAGGGGCTGGCACCGGGATCTATACAGGGTAGATTGTTGGCACTTGCCTTCTATGCCAGGGTCCACGGTTATCAGGATCATTACTCAGACTATCATATTAAAAAGATTATCAAAGGATGGTCTAAGGCAGTGGTTCTTAACCTTTGTTACTCAGGTGTTTTTGAACTGCAACTCCCAGAAACCCCAGCCAGCACAGCTGGTGGTGAAGGCTTCTGGGAGTTGCAGTCCAAAAACACCTGAGTAACAAAGGTTAAGAACCACTGGTCTAAGGAAAGAGGTAGGGTTAGAGAGACGAGGGCACCTATATCACCGGAGCTATTGGAAGGTATTTGCAGACCATGGAAGGTTCTTTGCAGGGATGAGTATGAAATTGCCCTGTTTAAGGCAGCGTCTTTTCTAACATTTTTCGGCGCCCTTAGAATCAGCAAGGTAGTGGCCACGGGAAAGGGAGACATGTCCAAATTAGCGCTACAGTGGCAGGATGTTAGGATAGTTGCAGGGTCAGTTCAGATTCATATACGCCGATCCAAGGTGGATCAGCGAGGTAAAGGAGTTTACATTACTTTAGGGCGTTGCCATATGGTAGATCTTTGCCCAGTGAAAGCCATTGCCTCATATTTGAGGATTAGGGGACCTGGGCAGGAATATTTCTTTATAGATAGGGATAGTTCCCGATTAACGAAGTACCAGTTTTGGAGGCTCACAGACCTAGCACTTAATAAGGTTGGCATGCAGGGCTTGAAATTCGGCACACATCCTTTTAGAATTGGCGCTGCATCTACTGCAGCAGCTTTAGGATACCATGTAGAGGACATTAAGCGGATAGGTCGGTGGTCTTCTTCTAATTATCGTAGGTACATCAGGACACTCCTTAACGTATAGGCAGGGGCCTGGTCTTGTCTTCTCATTGCAGGTCCCGTGCCGCTGGTGGAAAGACAGCACGTCATGATTGTTGGTCACAGTTATGTTTTTTGGGCTGTGCGCCATGCTGCTACATCTCCATGGGGGAGCAGTCTGGGCCTTGGAGCTAGAGCCCATATTGAATGGAAAGGGCAGTGTGGAATGCTGTGGAGCCAGCTGTGTCGAGTAGCTGCTTTTGGTCAGTATCCCCCAGATATGTTGGTCATACACCTGGGCGGTAACGACCTGGTCAGGCATTGTGGAAAGGCCTTAATTCTTGATGTGCTATGGGATATCAAGTGGTTGAGGGCCACGTACCCTGCAATGAGCATCATTTGGTCAACTATTATCCCTTGACTGGTATGGAGGGATGCACGGAATTTTTTTGCCCGTTAACACTGCGCGGAGGAGTGTTAACAGGGATGTCTGCAGAGCTGTCTGCAGCAGCCTTGGATCAGTGATTGGTCACCAGAGGATCTGCTTGGATAGGCCTGATTTTTTTCTGCCAGATGGAGTACATCTGTCTGAACGAGGTTTGGATGTCTTCTTGGAAAACATCAAAGGAGGGGCTGCTTTTGGAGCTTGATAAGCTTGATGGCGGTCTTGGGACTTAGCATGGCTAGTCCCTATGCTGTGGCGGGTAGTGCGGATAAAACAGGTTTTTTGGTGAGTCCCATAGCTATCTCAGGTAAGGTATAGCTCATCTGAACTCCAAGCATTGCGTATCGTGCGATTACAGTGCTTGGTGGGAAAGATGCGCTGGGGCCACACCCGGACCAACAGTCAACAAGGAGAGGGTGGCTTGAGGTCCGGAGGTGGTCATATTTAGGCTGGCCGGGTTAGCACTGTTTTTACGATGGTGAGAACTTGGGGCCAGGGACTCGCCCATTGGTTTGTTAGGGGGTCCGTGGGGACCTCTGTGCTTAAACCTGATTCCGCACTACAGCAGGACCCCCCTTTGCCAAAGGATTGGCAATATTGTTTATTCAATGAAGTGTGGCCCGTGTTTAATCCATAATCTTGGTCTCATGTCTTTATTCCAGGGTAGGGGGGGCAAAGAGAGGGGGGGCAAAGAGTCTTGTGGTTCTCATATTGAGACAAGGGTACAGGAAAAATAGAATGAACTATTTAATGCATTAGGCTTTTGCTAGATCAACTGTTGGACTGCATAATCAGATAATTGCTGCAGATCAAACAGATTTCCAGTCAGGAAGAAGAATTCTCGATCAAGTCCTCTGTTCTCCGTAATGCGGTAAATAAGGATACCAAGGAACCTAAGCAGCATCTTTATACTGCTTTTATTGATCCCTGCACCACATTTGTCTTGATTTGTGAAGACGAACTCTAGAGTAAATTACAGTCTAATGATATTGACAAGCTGTTACTTTGTTTGGCTAAGGTGATGTGTATGAATAATGGTCTGAGAGTAAGGATGAGGATAAATGGTCTTATAAACAGATTCTATCCCTTTATTTATTTATTTATTTATTTAGTTAGTTAGTTAGTTAGTTAGTTAGTTAGTTACTGACATTTCTGAGTCACCTTTATTATTTATTGCAATTCTTTATATCCTGCATTTTAGCATAGAGAACCTTGAAAAGTAGCTTCCAAGAAAGATAAAGGTTCATTTGTTAAAAAAAAAATCCACTCACAATAACCCAACAATCTGGGGGGGAGGGGACCCAAAGATTTAAGCATAACGAAATGGTGTAGTTGAGTGTTCAACATAGCTCTAATGGTATGGCCTTAATATTACTGACATTGGTAGAATTCAGATGGTTATGAAAGATATTCATACAAAACATTTTTCTTTAAAAAAAACACTGCAGTGTTTAGGGAAAAGACAGTGAGTGAGTGATGGTGTTAAGACACAAACATCCAAAACATCAGAACTGAATATTCCATGAGAGTCTGTCTTAGGGGGAAAAAACAAGTAAACATGGCAGAACAGTGAGCTGTGACATATTTGGGAAACTTGTCCACTTACTACATGAAGCCAAGATATCGTGATACAGATTGCAATCCTATGCATCCATTCTTGACAGTATGATGTACTGAACATTATGAGACGTATTTCCTACATGCATAGGATTGCAGTATTACAAATTTCTCTGAGCTGTAGAGGAGAAAAATCCTACTTTTGCAGAATAAATGCATTGCCACCAGGGAAGAATGAGCCTTTGAAGTGACAGGGTCAAGGCAGATACCTGACTGCTTAGAGACATCAGGAGGCAATTTTCCATTTGGCTAAGTCATGTGAGGTAATTGTGGATCCCCTTTCCCATTCCTCCATCCAACATCTTTAATGTTTGCATTAATACATAATTTTGCTCAAAAACAATTTGTGTTCTCATTCTTTACTTTTGTCATAAGTGTTATAGAATATGGAGAATGGTTTTTTTAAATCATAGAATCATAGAATAATGAAGTTGGAAGGGGCCTGTTGGGCCATTGAGTCCAACCCCCTGCAGGAATACAATCAAAGGATATCTGCCAGGTGGTTGTCTAAATTTCTCTTGAATGCCTCCAGTGTTGGAGCACTCACCACCTCTCAAGGTAATTGGTTCCATTGCGCTACTGTTCTAACAGTTAGGAAGTTTATCCTGATATTCAAACAAAATCTGGCTTCCTGTAATTTGAGCCCATTGTTGCATGTCGTGCACTCTGGGATGATTGAGAATAGATCCTGCCCCTCCTCTGTATGACAGCCTTTCAAGTATTTTTAGGCTAAATATGCCCAGTTCTTTCAGTCTTTCCACATAAGGCTTGGTTTCCAGCCCCCTGATCATCCTTGTTGCCCTGCTCTGAACTTGTTCCAATTTGTTAGCATTCTTCTTGAAGTGCAGACTCCAGAATTGGACACAGTACTCAAGATGGGGCCTGACCAGTGCTGAATAGAGGGGAACTAGAACCTTGCAGGATTTGAAGACTAAAATAGCATTTGCCTCTTTTATAGCCACATCACACTGTTGGCTCATATGGAGTGTATGATATACAATGATTCCAAGATCCTTCTCACTCACAGCATTGGTGAGCAGGTATCCCCCATCTTTTAACTGTTTCCTGATAATTAATACAAGGTACCTTGGTACTTAGCGATGTATGGAAGTGAGAGCTGGACCATAAAGAAGGCTGACCGCCGAAGAATTGATGCTTTTGTGGTGCTGGAGGAGACTCTTGATAGTCCCCTGGACTGCAAAGAGAACAAACCTATCCATTTTGAAGGAAATCAACCCTGAGTGCTCACTGGAAGGACAGATCCTGAAGCTGAGGCTCCAATACTTTGGCCATCTCATGAGAAGAGAAGACTCCCTGGAAAAGACCCTGATGTTGGGAAAGTGTGAGGGCAAGAGGAGAAGGGGACGACAGAGGACGAGATGGTTGGACAGTGTCACCGAAGCTACCAACATGAATTTGACCCAACTCCGGGAGGCAGTGGAAGACAGGAGGGCTTGGCGTGCTCTGGTCCATGGGGTCACGAAGAGTCAGACACGACTTAATGACTAAACAACAACAACCTTGGTACTGCTGAAATTTGGGCAAAGTGTTTTAAATTGTTAATCAAATAGAAATTTCAACACATCTTGAAGTTTCAGTACAGTCTTTTAAAAATGTACATCAATTTACATGGAACCTCACTTGGCATTTTACTGTTCAGTCACCCAGTTTAGAGATAATAGCAAGAATCCTACTATTTATGCCCAATGGCATAAGTCCAATGGTATAAATCTCAGTGGCTAATAATTAAGAAGTCAGTGGTTGCATTTTTTATTGAATATAAATGATCTGACATGTGACAAGAAATAGAAGTGCTTACTTCTTACTTAATGGCAGCACACTGGTGCAATTTGTTGTAGCTATGTGCTGTCAAGTCGCCTTCAACACAA
Organism: Intellagama lesueurii; assembly: GCA_037013535.1. Classification (NCBI taxonomy): domain Eukaryota; kingdom Metazoa; phylum Chordata; class Lepidosauria; order Squamata; family Agamidae; genus Intellagama; species Intellagama lesueurii. The sequence continues at coordinate 42,492,387 of JBAJHW010000005.1, read as the reverse complement.
GGTGATCCTATGAATGAGAGATCTCCAAAACATCTTGTTCTGAATAGCTCTGCTCAGCTCTTGCAAACTCAAGCTTGTGGATTCCGTTAGGCAGTCAACCCATCTTGCATTTGATCTGCCTCTTTTCCTGCAGCCTTCCACTAAAAATGATTCTCACAAAACTCATCAAGGTTTGTTTGTTTGTTTGTTTTTAAATCCTTGCTTTTTCACATGTGAGGAGAAAAAAATCTTATGTTTCTCATTCTTTCACATAGGAAAGAGACAAGAAAGAATTTATATGACTAATCTGGAGACCCAGGGCTCTGCCAGCATATTTTCCTTCTGTAAGCCAACTGCTTGTCTCTACATCTTCTCAGGAATGAACGACAACTAAGCAGCCAATGAGATTCCCTCTGTAGGATGGAAGTCATTTAACTATTGCACTTATTATTGTAAATTGGACATTGTAAAATTTGCAACTGTGAACTGTCCTACTTTTTATTTTTAGACTTATCACTTTAATGCAAGGTCGAGAGGCGCATGCCATCCTATTCTCTCATCTCAGTTACAGCAACAACTTTTGCAATTGACGGATATATTGATTTCTCTGTGTCTATCTGAAAGCCACTTTCCTATATATGTAAAGAAGACGTCAGTCAGAAAGGGCAATGAGAGATCAGGCTCCTATTTAAGTGTGCATTAGATTGCATTGTTTCTGGAAAATCATACATTCTCCGTATGCTGAACTGTAGCAGAAATATAAGAGTTTAATATAAGAACATTACACTGGCCTTGGTAAAATAAACACTGATCCAGAATGTTTTAGCTTCCAGGGTGAAACTAGAGAATATGTGTAGCATGTCTTTATAAATAGTGCTCCCTTAAGTAATGGAAGACATCCTTTCATCATAGTTGTGCTTTTCCTCACTTCATCATCTTCGATTCTCAGGTGTTTTGCTCTGGGTATAAACGCTGGCTTAATTATCAATTTTGAATACCCAGGGATGGAACTGGAGAATTCCTGTCACAAAAGGACAGATGTGCTAATGGAATTAGAGTTTTTTTAAAAGGAGTTTGGAAGGCCACTGTCAGCAATGCTTTAGCCCTGGCTTCCTGCTATTTGAGGGGGAAAGGTGGTATACTTAGATGTTATCAGCCTATTGGTAGCATCAACTGCATGAGCTGTTTTCTTAATTTCAAATTAAAAATTAGAATCAGAAGGGCCTAGGTGGGACCCTGTAGGAAACCATAGCCACTGGCAGAGATATCAAACAACAATCCCTTGGCATCATCTTCTAAGATTCTTCTTCCAAAGATCTAGAACCATTGAAGAACTGGGCAGATGGCTCAGAAGGAAACTATGGGAACATGTCAAACACCACTGATAGATGCTACAAAATGTCTTGTTTCTGACAGAAAGGTACTAAGGAACGTTGTTCAGAAGCACAAGAATCCCTGTGGGTTCCATTCAAAGGAGTTTCTAAGTATCTTAGTTTCAGTACAGAAAAGTGAAAAACAGAAATATCATCATGGATACCATAAAAAGACAAATCTAACCATTTAGTACGTCTGTACATGACATGGAGTTCCACAGCTAAAATAAAAAGAGTCCAGAGTCAACAAGTCATCAAAATAGAATGGTACTAAGGCCAGGAGAATCCCACACAAAACAGGAACTGTTTCAAAGTCATACACAGTTCCACAGCAAAGGATTTATAACAGGGAACAGTAATGCAAGAATTGTCCATACAGAAATAAGTCAGCTACCTCAACTGGCCCAAGTCAGTTGGCTGGAGTGCTTGAGCTACACCCACACCTCAGGTGCAACCACTGCTGCCTTAGTTCTTCTTGAAAGAGGGGCATTACACTTACAGGAACATCTACTTCCATGGGGACTTTCCCTGGAGCCAAGCACTCCACCCTGTTAATGCCTGTGAGCTCTTTGCTCTGCCCTGTCATCACCCTGGAAAAATACAAATATCCCCGATTCAGTTCACAATTACACATTTGTCTGAAGATAATATACATCCCTGCTTTGAAGGGTGACTTGTAATGTAGCCTCATTCCCACTCAATAATGGGATGGCAGCCTGGTCCTAGGGCCACTGTAACTCTGGGTTACAGTGAAGTGTTTGGGCTTTGATGACTGTTTAGTTCCTGAAATCCCCTTTCAAGCTGATTCCTAGTGATAAAACAAAGACTGCTGATTTTTTTTGTTTTTGACTGAAATGCCACAGTATTTACACTAGTCAATCAGCCATCTATCCTGTGAATCTTCTCTGCCAAACCCAGCTGGGGGCTTTGTAACTTGGCTTCCAGGTCAGTTTTAATCTCTTGAGAGCTGGGAAGACTTTCAAATCACACATCAGCGATGAACTCCGTAAATGACCTTAAGCAACCTTCTATCTTACTGACTGAACGTACCTCTGCTATGCAGGGATAGTAATTCCATCCTACCATTAACAACCTTGTTCAAACAATTGCTGAGTTCATGTATGTGTATTTCTTTGGAGATGGTATGTGAATCCTTACTATTTATAGTCTTCCAGGAGTGACACACTTTTTTTCTCTCCAGAAGCTTTGGACTACAACTCCCACAATGCCTTACTCCTAGTCATGCTAGGAGGGGCCTATGGGATGTGTAGTTCAAATACCTAGAGGTTCAAAAGTTCTCCATCTCTGTTGTAAAATGTGTGGTAGACATGTGGCAAAATGGCAAATTATTACACCTTCTTTCAGTTTGTTAAAAAAAACCCAACCCCACATACACTGTATTTTCAGCTCACAAAAAGCTGTAGATTCTATGGTTTGGATCCAGAGTGAATTAAGTCTCACTGATTTCAAGGAAGTCTAACTATGATGAGGTCTGGATCCAACCCCATATATTTAATGTGAGATTTTTGGTTGTGATCATCAGCATTGTGTTCCAACAATGATAAAGGGTTGTGATGTATAGCTAGAGGAACATTATTCCCACCCTAAAAAAAGAAGAAATGGGACCTCCCAAAAGCGTTTTTTCTTCAGAAGAGGTTTTGCTGTACTGCCTGCTTCTGTCAGCTGAGAGGGAACGGTCATAAACAACAGGTGCACATGATATCTATGCTACAAACAACAAGGTCAAAAGCAGCAAAATAATCCTATTTGGAAAGATAAAAAAAAAATACTGCCTGCCAAGAAACTGTATTAAAATACTAATCTATGGATGGACAGCCCTGCCCATAGAACATGGGGGGGGGGGGAAATAGGTGGCTGGATTCTTCACCTCCTCTCAAGAGCACATATTTGTGAAATATTTCAAACTTTCCATGCATTCTCCTTTTCAGTGATGTGACCTTGAAATAACACCACAGGCTGTCACCTTTCTGATTTTCCTTCTCCCAGAGCATCTGACCTTTTCTGCCCACTCATTTTTTACTGGTTCGTAATATATTTCACATTTTCCACCTTGTTCCAAAAACTTATCTTGGGCTTGAGCAGGCTACAGCTGCTGCAAGTGTACGGAACACTCTCATCAGCAGCTGTCATAAGATCTCGAAAGACCATTTTACTTCTATTGCCCGTGATGGGAGAGAGAATGACTTCCCCCTGAAATGTCTTTATGTTTATACAGCGAGTGTCTCCTCCAGGTTCTCTTTTGGTTTGTCTTCTGGTGACATAGTTTTTCCTATTCAAGCTGCTGGGTAGCTGCCAAGCTAGGAATGATTTAGGTAATTTGGAATCAAGATCTTCTACTTTAAAAAAAACACAACTGGTTAGCAGCCCCATGTGGCGACTTGGATGATCAGGGAAAACAGAGCCTGGCAGAAGGTGTTTGACTCTTTTCTAACCTGATATTTCCACAATCTAAATGCCCTCCCCACCCACCCACCCACCCTGACTAATATTTCCTCCATAGGAATTATGTTAACATATAACTACCTCAATTAACAACATAATCAGCAACAATAATAATTCATTTCTGTCATAGAACTAATTAGAGCTGGGGAAGGGATTTAGATGCAAGAAATGAAACAGCAAGAAACATACTGTCACCTTCCTGCCCCCCCCCCCCCCCGGGTATAGAGTACTCAGAAATGGTCTACCAATACCTCTGGTGATCTTGACTTGGCTATAGGCACAGTGGGCATCCACCCCCTGACTCGGGGTGCTCCAACTCACTGAGCTATTACAAGAGGGCCTCTGCTGAGCCATTGAATTGGATCTGAAGATGAAACAAGTGTGCATGGAATTTACATTTTAGACTGCATTTTAAGAGATCAGGAGAACAGTCTTGGCAAGAAGTACAAAGAGATTGACATTGCAGATACATGCAAACTTTCCATTTCTATAAAGTTTCCATTAAGTTGCTATTTTTAAAAAATGGGCAGCGGACAAACAGAGATTAGAAGTTGGCCAAAATCCTGTTGCTTAGTGTAGCACATTGCACTAGAGTAGGCCCATCAATGGGGATTTGGAGAGTCAACTGCTCCATAAATTCAATTGATTCAAGAGCGCCTACTCTAAATGTGATGTACTTTAGCATAGTAAGATACAGTTGAAGTAGGCTTGTTTTAATCAATGGAACTTATGGAGCAGTTAACTCGCTAACAACCCATTGATTCAATGGGCCTCATCTACAATAATATAATAATCTTAGAACTGCAGAGCTGGAAAGGACCCTATGGATCATCGAGTCCAGCCCCTGTCAAGGAGGCACTGTGGGGAATTGAACTCCCAACCTCTGGCTTTGCATCCAGAGACCTAAACCACAGAACTATCCAATGCAACTTGCTACACTAAGCAACTGGATTATGCTAATTTTTTCACTATATACAACAATATAATTTCAAAATACAAAAAATATAATTGTTATTTATCAGTTATGTGTTTTGGAAAAGGGTGGCTCGACAATATAGCCCATTATCCTATTGCCTAAACACAGAGCAGAAGGACAGTCATGTAATCACCCCTGCCCTCTCATGGGCAGGCTCTATGGCATGGGGCCATTCTCACACTGATTGAAAGATTTGGTCACACAACTGGTTTTATGGCAGGAAGCCAGCCTGTGAGAAAGGAATGTTTCCATGTTTGCCCTGCTGTTCATATTGAGGCAATAAGATAGTGGCTGAAACATTTCTTGAGATGTTTTATAGAACTGCAGAGGTGGAAAGGATCCTATGGGTCTTTGAATCCTGCCCGTAATGATGCTAACATCTCATAAGCATGTTATTATTCATCTAATAATGCTGACTAGACCAATCACCAGGCAGCTACAATAACAGTTAAATGTGTTCCTACTATTCACAATGCTTCTTGGGAGGAAAGCAATGACAGACCTAGACAGGATCTTAAAAAGCAAAGACATGATCTTGCCGACAAAGGTCCGCATAGTCAAAGCGATGGTTTTTCCAGTAGCGATGTATGGAAGTGAGAGCTGGACCATAAAAAAGGCTGACCGTCGAACAATTGATGCTTTTGAATTGTGGTGCTGGAGGAGACTCTTGAGAGTCCCCTGGACTGCAAGGAGAACAAACCTATCCATTCTGAAGGAAATCAACCCTGAGTGCTCACTGGAAGGACAGATCCTGAAGCTGAGGCTCCAATACTTTGGCCATCTCATGAGAAGAGAAATCTCCCTGGAAAAGACCCTGATGTTGGCAAAGTGTGAAGTAAAGAGGAGGAGGGGACGTCAGAGGACGAGATGGATGGACAGTGTCATCGAAGCTACCAACATTAATTTGACCAAACTCCAAGAGGCAGTGGAAGACAGGAGGGCCTGGCGTGCTCTGGTCCATGGGGTCACGAAGAGTTGGACATGACTTAACGACTAAACAACAACAACAACTATTCACAATACAGAAACATCATCCATTATAAAGAAGAATGGCCCATAATTCCTGATGAGGATAGTCATTACCAACATTCCCTTCAATTTTCCATCAGTGCTGGGCTGTGGTTCTGGCCATGACCAGAACTAAATGGGCGGCAACACTGGCTGCCGGGGCGTGAAACCGACGCAGCACTGCATGGCTGCACACCCAAGCAGCTTAGAAGGAATACCGGTCATTATGGAGGATAATTCCCCCCCCCCTTTAAATCTCAAAGAACCGAGGGTTTCGTTAACAGTTTCAGTAATAGGGTTGTCAAAAATTTTAAGGCCAACCTTGGATGATGGATGCATTCTTTCCAAAGTAGCCTTAAATCAGAGAATGTTGCTTCCTCGGAAATGTGACTCTGTTATGTAAGATTTCTTTCCAGAAAATCCCTTGACTGCTCATGGCTTGTGTCTGTCTTTGGTTAGGCAAAAGAGTTTTCACTAATGCTTGAACATCCTGCCTTTTATTTTTCTCTCTAACAGTTTATGTTGCAGTTTTCTTAAGCAGCGGAAACTATATATATATATATATAAACAAATAAATAAATAAATTAAACACATTTAAATATAATAAGGACACATACTCTTTTGAAAAGGAAAAATAATTTTGTTGTCACAAAAACGTAATGTTGACAAATGGATTTTTGTACTCTGTTGTCTTGGATGATGCAGTGAGAGCTCCCCCTCCTGTTCCATCCTATTTTAACTGTCACATTGAGGTCAGGGTAGAAATAAATCTTATCCTGACTGTGCCAATGTAAGGAGCTGGTGCTAATAACAATTACATGTGCTCAAGTCACATCTGACTTATGGCAGCCCTTTCCAGGGTTTTCTAGGTATGGAGTACTTGGAAGTAGTTTACCACTGCCTTTTTCTGGGAGCATTCTGGGACTGCACAGCTTGCCCAAGGCTACACAGGCTGGCTCTTCTCCCAGGAGGCAGAGTGCGGAATTTAACTCCCAACCTATAGCTCCACAGCCAGAGACCTAACTCACCGAGCTATTTCTAAATATGCATTTGGCACTATCTTAGACTATAAACAACAACATGTCATGTATTCCAGTGGGATAATTTACCCCATTATGTACAACACAAGAAGTACCACTAAATAACCTGTTAAACCTCATTGCTCAGATTTTGCATTTTGCTAGATGCTGAACTTCTGTTACTTTTAACAGGAAAATAGGGAGGTGGTGTCTGGATTTGTAATGTCATACCTCTAAGTGGGGAACTTTTCCTGCTTAAAAGAAGACTTGGAAATTTGTTTGACCAGGTGAGCAACTATTTGGTAGTGCTGCAGAACTGGTGGGGAGATTGCCAGCTTCCTTCAAGACGTATTTAAAACTCACTCATCTCACCTGCCTTTAGCAGAAAGCTTCCACTAAGCTACCTTAGATTACACATGTGTTCTTTCACACTGGTACTACAAGTAAAAATTTTGGGACCTCCTTCCCACAGATCTTTCTGCCATCATATGACAGCTCTTAGTGTGTTAACAAAAACAAAATGAAAGTATTTTGGCTCCTTTGAGACTAGCATATTTATTTCAGCGTGAACAATCCACTTCCTTAGACACATTGGTTTTTGTTCTTGTTGCTGAAACCATTTGTGATGGGCAATGCTGGTGTCTGCCTTCTTTTGGGCTCAACCTATCACAGTCCTCCAGATGCTTTGGAAGGAAGATAAAGAGTGGAGTGGCCATTAGATAAATGGGAGAGGTTGTTGCTTTTGTGGAGGGCTGTGTGTGTGAGAGAGAGGGAGAGAGGGAGCGAATGGGAGTTGAGTGGTGTGATATAAAGGTGAAGGGGGCAGTTGGCATAGTTAAAGGAAAGTTTAAAAGTGATATAATTCTAATAAAAATTGTATGTTTGACAGCTGATCAGCCACATTGCTTACATTGAGTTCAAGTTTGAAAACAAAGTTTGACTGTTTTGTGTTTTAATTACTACTGTTTGGTCAGGGTAGCTTCTAGATTCTAGTCATGCAGCAACAGCCATGTAGCAACAGAGCACAGAAAACACACACAGCCCCATCCTTATTTCCTTTAGGAGCCCCGAGGTGGCTTTCAAATAAATGCCCCAAGCATATAAGAAGTGGCTGCCAAAAGGACATGAAGCCACAACAGAAGTCTTTGAAAACAGTTAAGGTGTTTTTTTCTTTTACTTCTTTGTGGAATAGATGCAGATCACACTTGCTCGGTGGTCTGCGCTGCTGGGAGAAATTGTGCTGGCAGAGCAGAAAACACCATCTTTGGATCGTGGCCAATATTTGTATAATGTACTTTACAATTCCTGGATTTTTAGAACTGGCCGAGCGGCCTCCTCTCTTCATTATATAAAGACAAAGGATTGTGTTATACAGCCACATAGTACAGTTGATCCCATAATTTGGGAGGTAGACCAAATGCAATAAGCTGAGATAAACATTGCTTTATTGCCACTGGAAAAAGCAATTAAAGTATCAACAACTACATTTGTGTAGTGACTGATGCAGCGGCTTTACCAAACTGAACAGTCACATAGCCTCAAATCTGTTTTAAGGCAGGATGACAACATTACAAAACGCAGCGTCACTTGAACAACTACAGCATCTTATGTAATTGTGCAGACATTTGTACAGTGGAAAAGGCAAGGGAAATGGATGAAGGTTGATAGATAGTAGTTCTTTTACAAACAGCATCAAGACTGTACATTAGAGATTTGTAGGTTCTCTTGTTATCCTAGTTTCATACAGAGACGTTTGGGGAAAAGTTCTGCACTGCTGTTCAGTGAACCCATTACTTCAGTTCTTCAGCAGTGGAATGAGCAGTCTGAATGCTTTGATGGAACTTATTGTCAAAGCCATAAACAGGTGTCTTAAGGTTCCTATCATGAGGAGACACATAGGAATGCTGGTCTCTGTGGAAAGTTGTTGTGTCTCCCTGAAGTTTCAGTGAAACGTGTCCTTGTCCTGAATAAACAGTGCAATAAAAGCATCTTTCTAAAGGAATGCAGTTGTCATGGAAACTAACCAAGGAAGATCTTCAGTCAGGAAAGCAACCTCAAGACAAACCATCATTATGGAAAAGAGTCAGAAACTACTATACATTAGCTTGTTTTACTGCAACAGTGATTTTTGTTTGTTTTACTGACGGGATCAGCCTTGAATTGCAAGGCTAATCCTTGCCAAAGGATCAGCTGCTTAAGAACTCAATAACAATTCTACTGTTTGGTACAACCACTTCCCCTATAGTCTGTCCGCTGGGGGAAAAAAGTCTTCAGAGCTTCCTTTAAGTGTCTGGGAATTGTAACCAGAGGAATGGCATCGGAGCTGACAGTGAGTCAAAAGCCAGGTAGACATTGCTGTCTTGCTGTAAGAAATGGCAAACTGTTAAAAGCCATCTGATCTTAGTCCCATAACTTTTTCTGATCTCCCCCTGCTGGCAAATCAGCTTCCTTTGTTTTCTGATTGGTTATCGAGAGTTAAATGCTGGCTTAGTTTGTATTCTGATTGCTGAGACACAGAGGCAGGGAAAGGATTCTGTGGCTGGAACATGAACATATTTTCTTTTTCCAAAGATGTGTGGACTGTAACATCAAATTTTACACTGAGAGTTCCATCAATGCTGAAATTTAAGGCTTTTGACCCAGCACTGGAAGCAAGTGAAACCCAAATGGAAGCCTCAGCTCAGCATCAGGCAGTAAAAAATGATGGCTTAGTTATCTGTGGTGTTAGTGCTGATGCACATCAGACAGCTTGTGATCTGCTGTGTGCCAGTGTGTAGTTTGGGGGTGGGGGTGGAATTCCAAACCCTGGAGGATTCTGGGAGTTGTAGTTCCAGAAAGTAAAATTCATGTGTTAGGAACTAGGATAAACAGCTTCCCTGAGTTTGGTGATTTCCCAGCTCAGGGTAAGCCCTGGCATCTCCCCTTTCTAGAAAGCACGGTTCTCTATTGTGTGCATGGGTGGTGGGGGTGGATGGACTCTGACATCATTCTTTTTAAAAGCATCTTCAGAGGAGAATTCTGGAAATATCCTTAGTGAGAAGCTGTGCATGCCTCATCTACAAAGCACAAGGAAAGAACTCCCTGTACCCAATTAGCTGCCTCCAGATGACAGCTTTGTATTTGGGAGACAAAACTGTCAGCCTGCTCTATTCTTTCCAACCCCATCCTCTGTTTTTTTTTAAAAATCCATTTTCAATTGTTCAAGTTTTTAAAAGAGTGCTGCAACTCACTTTTATCAATCAACTTATCTCAAGAACAACTTTCAGCCAGTTAATCCTGTACAGAGAGGCTGATGAATACCTGGACTGTATGTACACACACACACAGAGAGAGAGGGGTCGGGGGAGGGAGAGAGAGGGAGATTCACTACCTTGCTGTCACAGCAGTATCATTCAAGAAAAAAGAGAAAGAAATGGTCACCACCTAACTACAACCACACCTCACCTTGTTTAATAATGTCAGTGGTATATCACTGGACTGTGGAACAGGAGTCTGGGGCTCTGCACACAAGAAAGTCCATCTCCCAGATAATGCCAGAGAGCAGCACTTTTCTGGCATGGCAGAAATGCCCCAGCCTGCGCTGGAAAGCCACGTGCTCACTGACTGTCAGAGCTACCATTGCACGCCATTTAAATTAGGATGCTTTCTTCCAGAATGAAAATGGCAGAAAACTGAGCCAAAGAGGCATTGCCTTTTGGAGTGCATGGTGAATGAGGACTCTAGAACTGGAATGGCAAACCCATGGCTCCAATGTCCTCAAAGGTGCCTGACTCACATGGTAGCATCTGATTGGCTCAAAAGTTAATTTATAAGGGCATTTAAAAGCATTTTGGCATGATTATTTTTGGCATTTCTCTTATCAGTCCTATGTGCTAAAAGCATATTTGTTTTGCTGCTTCTGTGCATTTGTATTTTCAAGGTGCAATATGAAACCTGGCCACTAGAGGGAACCAGACGGCATTTTCCTGTGTTTTTCTGGACCACTGGCAAGGACACAGAAACTTATTAACTCATTGGAGCAGAATTATTCATGTGGATAAAATGATGATAATCTGGCATCCCCGAAGTAGTCAGTGAAGCAATGAGTTCATTTCTTTAAAAAAAAAAAAAAATCCGAGCCCTGCCTTTTCTAGTTGATCTTTCAGATTTTAAAATAAAGTTTAGATGTAAAGAGGTAAAAGTTTAAAATGGATATTTAAGAACCAACTTTTGAGAGTCAAATGGACAATCCAGCCAAACATTTAAATATTGTTGATGTTGGGGGGAATATTTTGTTTTTGGATTGTGTCTTTTGTGATTAATTGTATCAAACTGACTTTGGAAAGAATTCTTAAACTTATTTGTTCTTCTTGCAAACCATGAGATACCTCTAAAATTCTCCTCCAATACCTCTTTTGGAACAAATAATTTTTGCCCCCTTGTCAGCTTTCTTCATTGTCTGGGTTTCACACTGATAAAATGTAATTGAAAATACCATAGTATGGACAATCTTGTCCTAGATTTCCAGTAATACAGCTTTACACTTGAAAATCCTGGTCCGTTCTTTCATTGCCACCATTACATTTCTTTGATTTGTATTTTTTGCATCAAGCAGGGAGTTGGACTTGATTGCCTTATAGGCACCTTCCAACTTTACTATTCTGTGATTTGTATTCTGCTTTCTTGGCTGCATTCTCCATTTTGATTGATGATTGCATAATAATATAGAAAAGGCCATAATTTAATTTATTTTCATATCCACATTAATGTTATCTAATTCTACAGAAAAATTAGATAACACTAATGTTGATAGGAAAAAAAACAATATATGGCAATATTGTTGAGTTGACTTCTTTATGTTCAGCTGTAATCCTGCTTTTTTGAATTTTCTTCTTCTTTCCTCATGTATAATCATTATGTTTCCAAATGACACAATGTAGTAGTTCTCATTTTGATGGTGTGAGCACCGCTGCCCCACCCAAAGTAGGTCATGGTCTCCATAAACTACAAACTCCCAGAGCAACTTGAACTTGACTTTATTATTGTAGGGGAACAGGGTACAAGGAAACAAAGGGTGTCAGTCATTCCTCATTCTGTTAGTCTCCTGGGGGACTGAGTTACTTCAACTAGTGTCCCACCAAGCCCAGTTTCTTCCCAACCCCAAGTTTCTGTCACTGGGGTTGGGCTGCCTACAGTCTGGTGGTGATGTCAGGTGTTCAGCTCAGTCCCAAGCCACCCTACGCCCTTCAGGAAATGCTGGTACTGCTAGCGGCACACAAATGGGTGGAGGTCTCTGGTCCTTCCTGCTGCCACCTCTAGAGCTTCTTTTGGTGCGAGTGCCTCCAATGCCTTATTTGGGTGGAGCTTGGGCTGGGGGCCTGCTGGTCCTTGAGGTCTCCATGGGCAGAGATGGTGATGCCAGCAGGCTGAAGATGGGAACTTCTCCATTACATTCTCTCCCCTTGGCAACAGGGTCCTTATCCAGACCACTGTCCTTCACAAGGACACCTGCTCTGTACCAATCAGTAGTCCACAACCCCAGAAACACAGAAGATGGGATCCAGCTTCTCTTCCACTTCTCCCAGTTTGTTCCTTTTTAATCCCATCATGTTGTCTGAGTATATGTCTCTGGTCTCTCTCCTTTATCCCTGACTCCTGCCCATAAGACCCAGAATCCACCTCCTTGCGTAGGTAGTGTGTATCATTTCCCCTCTCCTCTCCTTTACCTAGGACCTCCTTGCCCATGTCTCTGACCTCCTGGACCCCAGTGCCACAGTGTCCATCAGGCCCTTTAGGGAGTGCGGGGAGAGAGAATGGACAGCCTGCTAGGGATGCCAGGAGTAATGGTAAATGAAGACATTGTTGCTCAGCCTTCTTTGGAAATTTGAATATGAATCATTTCAGGGGCATGAATATCTAAGGCCACCTCCTTCCTCCTCCTGCCTTGAAGTGTGCCTCTTTCACAAGCTAACTTATTTTATATGGAACAGGAAGACGGCAAACTTTTAATGATACTTTTTTGGGTTTTATAACACACATTCTTTGGGACACAGCCTCAGTAAAATATGTATGTAATTGTTGACTCATATTTATTTAATGTCTAGTTTAGTAAAAGCTTCCTTTCCCTGTTCACTTGAAATATTCATCAGGGAACATTTTTTTGTTAACTTTTGGTGTTCACATAACAAAATGCAAGTCCAGAAGGTACCTCAAAGTATTAATCTTACTTCTCAAATAATTAACTAATACACAAAGTGGGGGGTCCTAGACAGCAAAGCCTTTGTTGATGTTTTAAGAAATCATTTCATGTTAATACTTATATCATGTTTTCTGTTCCCAAATCAAGCACAAAATGATTAACTATGGCATAGCAGAACATATACAGTGGTGCCTCGCAAGACGATGTTAATCCGTTCCAGACAAATCGCTGTCCTGCGAAAACATCGTCTTGCAAAACCAAATTTCCCATAGGAATGCATTGGAATTTAATTAATGCGTTCCGATGGGAAAGAAAAGCACAGAACTTAAAAAAAAATTAAAAGAAAGTCACTTACCAGGTACTGTAGACTGAGCCCGGCTTCTCATAGTGCCTGGTAGCAGCGAAACATCCAGAAAAGAGCACCAAACAGCTAAAAGCCGGCAGGCAGCAGGCAGCCGGCAGCCATTTTGTGCTCTTCTCCGCTCCTTCCCCCCTCCCCTCTCCCGACCAACAGCTGATAGGAGGCTTCTGAGGCTTTTGCGGCACAGGCAGTGGAAAAGCACCCCAGAGGCTTCTGGAAGCGGGGCTTTGCCAAGAGGTGAGTGGGTGGGGGTGGGGGTGGGGTGGCAGGGGCAGGCCTGCCACCCCCCCCCCCACACCACCCCCACAGCAAAGCGCTGCTTTCAGAGGCTTGCCGGGTGCTTTTCCACTGCATGTTTACCTGCTGAAGAAGCCCCGGCAGCCATTTTGTCCTCTTCTCCCCTCCTTCCCCCTCCCCTCTCCCGACGAACAGCTGATGGGCGGGCTAAAAAGAGGCTTTCTCTGCCCTGAAAATTCAGGGGGAAAAGCTGGAAATAAAAAAATTCCGCTTTTCCCCTGCGCCCCGGGAGGCTTCTGAAAGGGGTGGGGGGGTCACGGGAGAGGCCCCCAAACATCGTCCAGCGAAAAGCGCCCATAGGAAATCGTTTTGCGAAGTGCAACAGCGATCGCAAAACCTCATCGTCTAGCGGATTTGTCGTTTAACGAGGCAATCGTCTAGCGAGGCACCACTGTATAACCATAATTTAAAAAGCAAACAATGTGAAAATTACTGAATAAGATAAATACTTTTATATAGGATGGTAATAAATTTCCATTTCAAGACCTAAGTAGGAGAAATAAACAATTAACAAATATTATACACAAAAATTATAAACAGTGTGGTGGATAGACTATTGTGTTAGAACTAGAAAGACCTGGGTTCAAATCCCCCTCATCTGTGAAGCTGACTGAGTTACCTTGGGAACTACTTAGGCTCATGTGAGCTCCAGGGAGTGAAGTTGGACTGTAAGTGCAAATAATCAATTCTCACTAGAGATGGGCATGGATCTGAAAAATGAACTGGTTCATGGTTCAGTTTTCGGATTGTCTCGGGGGGGGGGGCTTACCTACTCCTGTTGTGCTGCCATAGTCACGCCACTGCCATCATCGCTTCCCTAGGTACCCAGGTGCCTGGGTGCCATGTACAGAGGCAGTGCTTGAGCTTCTTGCAGGGGAGCAGTTCTCTGCCTCTGTGTATGGCAACTGGGCACCTAGGAAGATGGCAGTGGTGCAGCCAGCTTCCCCTTCAGGAGCCTGGGCTCTGCCTTTGTGCATGTGCCTTACCCCGAGCTGATGATCAGTTGGGAGGCAGGCACATGTGCAGAGGCAGCAGGCCTGGCTTCTGGAAGGGAAGCCAGCCTGCTGTCTCTGATGGTGGTGGTGGCAGGACCAGGTAGGAAGGTGGCAGGGGCAGTGGGAAGGGGTGGGCAGGCAACCGTTTTGCCAAAGCAAAACTCAGCATTGAGGGGGGGAAAGTTCGGTGCTTTGTTTTACTTCTGCTAAACAGGATCACTGAACTGGGTTGTGAACCAAATCACAAACCAGCCTGATTCATCAATTTTTCTGGTTCATGATTTGGTCCATGCCAATCTCTAATTCTCACTGTAGAAATATTTCATTAAATAATTTGGGAATAATAAAGAACACATACTTTCATCAAACAAATGCACAGTCTACTAACAATCAGTATGCCTATGTATTGGGAAACACCACTGAAGCAGACAAATCCTCTATAGAACCAGTGAGACAAAAGGGAAGTAAGAGGCTGCTATGGGACCATATACACATGGACAGCACAGGGTGCTGAGAGCAAGAATACCCCTTGAAACATTCATGTCAAACTGACCTTTCTCCCCATGTTACAGCCATCAGAATAGGCCAGTTTCCATTCTCTCTTGAGTAGCAACTAGAATATGCAAATCCTTCTGGAGTTTCTCCTTGGTGGGGATCAACATCTCCAAGAGTGGCTGCGCAACTTTATCGCCCTGCCCAAAGTGTGTTCATAAGGTACTATTGGGTGTACCTGGTCCAGGGACTTGACCATTGCTAGTTAATGTGCTTGACACCTT
This sequence comes from Intellagama lesueurii, assembly GCA_037013535.1. Lineage (NCBI taxonomy): Eukaryota > Metazoa > Chordata > Lepidosauria > Squamata > Agamidae > Intellagama > Intellagama lesueurii. Next base: position 42,476,962 of record JBAJHW010000005.1, on the reverse strand, counting down.
AGGCAAATCTCCTTGAGAGCCAACTGATTGGATCTCCAGTTTACAAGAGAAAAAAAACTAACTTGTAAAAGGGGGGGGTTGTCAGAGAAGACAATACAGTTCCTTACCTTGATCCACCACCTCCACTCCTTTGGCTACTATTATTCCTGTTTGACAAGTGAAAGCCAAACTATACATTACAGATCATTGGAAGAGGGGGTTCCTCAAGACTGAAAGACACATGATTATAACAGCAGATTTTTTTTTCATAGCTCCTGTCATTGACAAATTAGCTTCCTTTGTTTTGCAATTAGGCTTCTGGACCTAAACAAGACCTTTGTTTCCTGTGTTTGATTGCTCAGGGTGCGATCAGACGGCTGCAAAGGTGTGCACCTTATCACACTGGAGAGTTGCTTTAAATGGGAGTGATCTTCTCAAAGCAACCCTTCTGCCATGAAATTGCTTCAGCCCAGCCCCCAAAAGTAAAAGCCTTGCAGTTGAACCAAAAAAGTTCAAATTGGGCACAGACGGGGGTCAAGCTGGAGCACATTTCCCCATACATGGTGCGATCCCCAGGAAATGGATTGCAGAGGACCAAAGCAAAGCAAAGCGTGCTGCTTATATACCGCCCCATAGTGCTTCAAGCACTCTCTGGGTGGTTTACAAGTTAATTATGCAGGCTACACATTGCCTCCCCAGTGACCTGGGTACTCATTTTACCGACCTCGGAAGGATAGAAGGCTGAGTCAACCTTGAGTTGGCTACCTGGGATCGAACCCCGGGTCGTGAGCACAGTTTTGGCTGCAGTACAGCAGTTTAACCACTGTGCCACGAGGCTCTGTCCACTCCACCAGTGGTCCCAATTGCAATTTGTTTCCCCATGTGGTCACACCCATAGTTTCACAGGTCTACCTAAATACACATCTGAAAAATGAACATGATTTCCGTTTCTAATGATGGGCTATATGCAGCATAGAGTGATCCCCTGTGGTTATCCTTCAGGAAGATATGTAAAGCTACAATTGTGCACTCCACACCCCCAATCATGTGAAATGGGGTCATGATGACAAAGAACAACATACCAAGCACAAAGGTGTAGGGAATACATACTTGTGGCTTGTCGCTTTTTGATTAGAACTCTCGGTGATTCCCTGGCAGACTTTTTTAAATAATTATTGAGGAGCTGCTTTCAAAAAACAACAACACCATTCTAGAATGTGCTTCAGAGCAGCAGACCATGTAGAATTGTGTTTTGGAGATACGCTTAATTGTAGAGGCCTGTGTTGGCTGGACTGTAGACAGGCCCAACCCATATTAAATTAGTGAAGATTGTAAAGAAAAATCTACTGGGACTGTACTTAACTGTTAATTGAGTTTATAATTAAGGGACGCTTAAATGAAGTAGCAGTGATCAGCGGCAATCTATTGCATAAACTGAAGGGCTGATTGATTGGTCTCCTGGGACCAAAAGCCTTAATGGATACAAGAAGCTATTTACCCTGCAAAATGTATAGTAATTGTTATGCCATTGGGTCTGACAAAATATTAGATAAGTCTTTCTTGTTCTTCTCACTTGTATCGTGATATGTAGAATAATCTTTCTGTCTCTGTGCATCAACGTGGATTTCACTACATTACACAGGTATCAAATCTTTGTCTTCTGAATCCCCGTGTCTAAGATCAGAAGTTCAATTCATTGTGTCCATCAAGACAAATCAACAAATTGCATTTTTTATTTAATAGATCACATTTATTTCACTGAATTTGCCTTGTGTACACTCCAACCTCTCCTGTGCTATTTTGCTATATTTTTATATTCTCCTTTTAGCACCAAGTGGTTGGTTCATTTATATTTGGGGTGGAGACCAGATTGGTGACTGATCAGATACAGAGTGGGAACTGGAATAATTTCTAGCACATAAAAACTGCACTATTATGAATCTGTATATTGAAAATAAATATATTCCAAATTGTTCAGCGAGGTTCTTTCTTATGTTAAAATAACAACACATCTTCTGGCATTTTAAAAGCTGAAATGTTTTATTTGGTATAAGCTTCCGTGGATTGCAGCCAACAGCAATCCTCTGATGAAAAAAGGGATTTATCAGATCCTTTTAATGTTGTTACTGAATTACTGAGAAGTTATGCAACTCAAGAAACCTGTCTTGTCCCTCTCTCCATACACTAGTCGCTACCCTCATCCCTCTTGCCATACCCTTGAACTGAAAGAAGTAGGAACAGCAGAATCCTTATGCAACCCCTCAAAAAAGGAAGCAGGAGGAAAACAGGAAAAGGTCCTGGGCAGATCCTGACAAAAGACCGAGCTTTCTGGGAGGGCAGTAACTCTGGGACCTGAACAAAACAAATGTGAGACATATGTGCCTGAAAACAGAATAACAATATAGCAGCCAGCCCAATCCATAATATATATATTATTTGAATATTATTATTGAATATATATATTCAAATTGGCTTGAAATCTGATCCTGAAGATTTTCTACCACGCAGGTGGGCTTCTAAATGTCATGCAAAGTGACTCTGAGCAACAACGCATGTGCACACATACACAAAGAAAATGCACATATACATGCATGTAAATTATAACCACAAACCACACTGGAGGTCCAAAGATAGCTTAGTGGTTTAGGTATCTGCCTGTGGAGCCAGAGGTTGGGAGTTTGATTCCCCACTGTGCCTGCTTGACAGGGAGGGGCTGGTCTCTATGATCCATAGGGTCCCTTCCAGCTCTGCACTTCTAAGTAGAGCTGGGCATGAACTGATCTATGAACTGGGCTGGTTTATGTTTCTGTTCAGGGATCCCATTTTACTGAAACAAAACAAAATACTTGGTGCTTCGTTTTGCTTCAGCGATAGGGGATGCCTATCCATCCCCCTCCCCATCACCTCCCTGCCTTGTCCTGAAGTCTCTGCTGCCACCATCCTGAGAGGCAGCAGGCCTGGCTCCTTGCATGGAAGTTAGCACAACCCCAAAAACTGAACTGTGAACTGGTTCATTTTTTGGGTGTGTGTGTGTGTCATGATAGTTCATGGTTTGTGGTTTGTGGGTAGCCACGAATCACAAACCATCACAAACTACAAGTTTTCCGGTTTGTGCCCATCTCTAGTTTTAAGATTAAGATTGAGATTTTCCTTACAAAAAAGAGAATATGCCCTCCTTTTCTATACTGAAAAGCCTGTATGTAAAAGCTTCACACACACATGGTTCATATGTACATATGTTCCTTCTGGATGTTATAATAAACACACATGAAGATAACGACTGTATATAATAAAGTGATGTTATACCGGAATTCATACACATTCCATCAATTTGTATAACGTTTCTGATCTGGGCTACAATCTTCTTTTTTTCCACCCAATCTGCTGTATTTTTTATCCCAAGTAATCTATAAATACTCTCAATTAGTTTAACAGTAAATTAACAGTAAATTATGGGAGCATCTTCAGAGACTTACTTCTTATACTTGTCCCACAAATTTCAGCAAGTGTTCTTTGGATTGCTTCAGCTGGTCACAAAGAATGTCTTGTCCATCCAAGCAAAGGACTCGGCAGAAGCTACTGTGTCTGTTGCATTGTTTTAAGAAAAGAGAAATTATGAGAAGCCTGAGATGTAAGTACATCAGAATTCAAGTATATCATGAAGTGGAAGGAGGAAAGATTGCCAAAATACAAACAAGCTGTTTTACACAAATTTGGAATACTGGTCCATTGAGTCTGGTGTTACCAGTTCTGACTGGCAGCCATAACTCTTCCAGGCTTTCATGCAGCACTCTCTCCTAGCCTTTCCCGTAACTCCTTGGTCTTTCCTGAGGGTATCCTATCCAAGCGCTAACCAGGCCTGACTATGCTTAGTTTCTAAAATCAGTTTAAATCAGCTGTTTCTAAGGTGGTTTGGTGGCTTCAGTAATGTGCTGATCTCTAAGTCCTCCTGGAAAAGTTTGGATGTTGAAATCTGCAACGTAGAAGGTATAGAAGACCTCTGTACTATCCAGGATTTGGCTAGACCACTATGAAGTCCTTGGGAATCTCCTCTAGGAATAGGAAAGAAATTGACATGAATCCAGATGTTTTTGTTTTTTTAAAAGAATGCATCCAATATGTACTCTGAGAAATTATTAATTCAGATAGTCATGAGTCAGAATTGACTTGACAGCACATGGCTATCATTATTATCTACTTCTCAATTTCCTGTCTCTGGAAGGAAACATTAAGTATTAAAATCTTTACACCCTTCTCTTCTTAGTAATACATGCAAGGAAATTCACATGCTTAAAAATGTGTATATTTGAAGAAAGTGTGTGAACACTTAACTTGGTGCTTTATGAATGCACAAGTGAAGAAAAATGTAAAGCAAGTATGTACTTCTAGAACACACGTGTACCTAAATAGGCCCTGTTTTCTGTTTGAGAAGAATGGAGTCTCACAACTGTATACCAAATTTAAATGGGAAAAGAATGCTGTGGGATTCAGAGAAATACAAATAAAATGAAACAGACAGACTTTCACGTGCCTAGTGTCTTGAAAATTTTCATATTTTATAATTCCTGAGGAACTATGGGGGGAAATGAAAGTTTTGGAGAAAAACCCATTTCAAGTGAAATCTAATTCCTAATATTCTCCTATTTTCATTCCTGTCAGTCTTTCAAGATATGAATTAACAACTCCTCTGGAGAATATTAAGAGTTGCTACATTGTGGTTGGGGCTGAATAGGTTGGAGCACCAGGGGTTGAGAGTTTCATTCCCCACGGTATCTCCTGGAAAAAGCACCAGGTTGTGTGGCCTGAAGTGCCACAAGAAAGAGAGACTGGCAAACCACTTCTGAGTACTTTATACGCATAAAACCATGGGAAGAGTCACCATAAGGTCAGGATCAATTTGACAACGCATAATTATTAATTATAGTGTGGTTTAGCTGAAGAAAAGAAAGCAAATTATTCCAGACACAGAAGCCGTTCTTGTTCTGCCACTGATTAAACAGAGTAATCTATATCATTTCACTGAAATTGATTTTCTTGTTTTTTGTTTTGGCCTGTTGAGGACACAAATAATAGTTGCTTTATTTAAGGAATGTTGACACTGGCTCTTCCTTTCATGTAGTTTTCTCCATCCTCAGCCCACAGAAACCATATTTTGAAGGCTGAGCAGGTTTCCACTGGTCACAAAAGTTTAAGACGATTGCCTTTTAATAGTATAATCCCTGGAATAATGCATAACTGAGGTCGATTATCAAACAGCCCAGAGCTCAGACAAATGGATGGAAATCCTTGCTTCCTGCGATAAGGAGTTATTGTCCTATATACTGTTTGTGATGTTAAACTCTGGTAGCAGATATTTTCTTGCAAAATGCTATTGTGATTTTCATGAAGTCTTGGATCACAGTCTTTCAGCCCTTGAGTATCATGATTTACAATTTCAATCTAGCTTTCAAGATGTGGAAAGAACTATTGGACAATAAACATTTGAATTAGGTTGACATTAAAAGGAGATCAGCTTTTTGAAGAACAACTGCTGCGGAGATTTCTTCTGGTTGAGTTTAAAAATAAAATAAGGAAAGTAGTCCGCATATATCAAGCAAAGCTCTTAGCCTCGAACAGAATTTATATAATTGCTCCCATGATAAAAGTGAGCAACTGATTTATAGCAAGTTGGTTTGAGAGGAAAAAATTGTATAGATTCAGCAAAAGATGCACAGAGAACTTACCTTGTCTGAGTTTGTGATTTTTTTTAATCATACCTTTGGAGTAATTTTAAATGTTTTAAATTACATTGATGGGGTTTTGTGTTTATTTCTTTAATAATATGAAGGGTTTAAGAATGCACAACAGTCAAATAGCTATTAGGAATGCATGTATGAGACAATTTTTGCTTCTCTCAATTACTCATTTTTCTAATATTAAGTTTGCTTTGTATCAACTTTTACAAATTTCAGGCCATATGAAAATATGTATGCATTTTTTAGCATGTTTCTAATGCATGCAGCTTTGTCTAATATATATATTTTACATATAGTTACTCCAACATAATGGGCTTTGAATGTTATTTACATGAATGTCATATTATTTTCATGAATAGGTCTTCTGTTATTATAAAATGTAAAATATTTTGTTGTATTTGCTGAAATTCCCAGCTATATTTCATTACTTCTACCAGTGCCACCTGAGGTTCTCACATTCTTTACACCACAAGCGTCTATTACAGACATTGCATATCAAATACGCTAACATCACAATGTTTAACACCTACTGACTTTCTTACCAATCAACCATGAACTCTGTATTTTGATTTCTACACTTAGATGCCATGTATAAATATTGGCCATGTTATATCACCTTCTCTTATGTCTGATGAAGTGGACTTGTCCACAAAAACTTGCATTAAAAAAATATAAAAGTTAGTCTTTAAGGTGCTACCACATTTTTGTCTTTTTTTTTACTTTTTATTTTTATTTTGTTTTCACCTATAATGCTTGCACAGACTAATACAGCTACCCCTTCTACAACTCCATCAATCATTGTCATTGTTCACAGCACAATGGTTCCTGGGAGGAGAATTGAATATCAACAGGGACTTTAAAGGTCATTGCCAGGTCAACAACCTGTGCACAAATACAGTCTCCGATTTGGGGGCATATATAAAAGTATAAATATTTGCCATGTAGTCCCACTTCTAAGTCCGTGTAAGTGGACTTGCCCATGAAAGCTCACATTAAAAGATAGCAGTTAGTCTTTAAGGTGCCACAACGTTTTTGTTTCCTTTATTATTATTTTTTCATTTTTGTTTGTTTTTGCCTGATATATTGTCATGAATATATGCCTTTTATGTGAACTTTTCCATATAGTTTTCAGGAGACATTTATGATTAAGGAAAACCACTGTAAAATTCATAGATATGTAAGTTTCTAAGGATACTTACGCTTCAGTTCATACATTGAAAGTTTGCAGTCAAATATGAACAGAATGGCCAAACTTCAGTTGCATATACTGTACAAGGGTAATTATGTCCACAGCATCATTACTCTTTAGTAGTTAAAGAGTTTTTCCTTCTGTCTTGCCACTTGTGCAACTCACATGTAATCAGTTTCATTGTGTGAAAGCCATGGGAGTCCAGGGACAGAACTCCTTAATTACCATCTCCCCTGGATGAGTTTATAGGTAGGAAGAAATATTCAGTAATTAATGAACGCCTCATTCTGTTTCAAAGCTCCCATGGCCCAAATGCAATGAGATTGAGTACATGTCAGTTAGACAAGATGCCGGACATAAATAGGAAATAGGAACACCCCCTACTGGTGACATCATCACTCTTATGCAGCTATAATTTACACAATAGGATTTTGGTAAATGAATCACATCCCTAGCGGCTACAGCATCGAGAACAATTTTCTTCAATCGGGCTTCTTACAGATGTGTGGGACTGCAAGTCTTTTAACCCCAACCAACATGGTCATAGCTGGCTGGGGATGATAGGAATTATACTTTAGTACATCTGGAAGATGTCAAATTGGGAAAGTCTGACTTGAAGGATTAGTACAATCCACATTCCATTCTATAGAAAGTATTGTTTGGAAATGTTCTCCCCACCTCCAGTTTTTAATCTGCCACCTGAGAATCATGCATGTCACTACAAATTATGAAAAAGCATGCATTTAGATGCAGTACATTTCAGAAGAATTTCAATATGTGATAGATGAAGGGTAACATGTTTCTCTCTCTTTGGCTGAAAAGGCAGAGTTAGCAATCTCAAATACAGTAAATAACATGCTTATTAATCCTATGTAAAGCTTGATTATTCTTAGATTTGTAGTGCTTTTATGTCTTCGTTTCTATGGTAAAACTGTCAGGGCTGGTGAAAGAAAATTACCAAGTAATGCCTTGCGCAGTGATTATTACCAGTACATCCACCCCCACACTAAATGCAGATAATTTGCTAACTCTTTGATATCTTCTCATTTGACTCTTCCAGAGAAAACAAAATCCTAACTTAGTGTGCATATAAATATAAGTGCTGTAATAATTAGTTGAAGTTGATAGACAATTGAGATCTTAGCTAACAGAATCAACGTGATGCCTGCATAAATCTCTAAACTAAAAAGTCTGATAGTACTTAATATAACTATTGGAGAGGTTTGCAACCTTATACAAATCAAATCATATTAGTGGAACAAAATGAGTTTAAATACAAATGTGGTGGTTTGAACAGCTTATGTACTGGGTTGATCAAATTCATTTAGAAAGAACCAAAAAGACTTTTCTTGGACCAGAGAAATATAAGCAGTGCTTTGTGTTTCAGACATTCTGTTACCACATTTTTTTGGTGGGTGTTAATCAAGATCCTCAGTTCAAATATTTGGAGGAGACACAGTGCCACATCTGCATGTTGGGAGAAGGGAGCTTGCCCGTGTCTCTTCCATTCTGACAATAACACCTCATGTGGAGGTGTGCATTAAACATTACTGCCATGGTAGAAGGCGAGAGGAAAGCTTGTCCCTCCACCTTGTGAGGCCACTGCCAGTGCTGTCCCATAAAAAAAAAATGAATGGACATATATTTGATATAAAAGCTAAATTTATGTGGGGGAGGTGTCAGTCTTTTCACACAATGCACCATTGTTAAGTGGCAAATGTGATAGATTGAGAAGGATGATCTATATACAGGAAGGATGTTGCTAGCAGAAAAGTATGGCCTTTTCTCTACAGCAAGGTGGTAGATGTGATGGGCAATACCTGACAGCAGTAGATGAAACAGCAAAATTGAGATTCAAACAGTGTTCTGGTCCCTTTTGTTTCTATTTATCGCCCGTTACAACCCACGGTGCACACACAGAAAACTTCTCTGGAAGGCTACAGGTTTTCACATGGTTCTGAGATTTCTAAGAAGGAGGAGAGAAGGATGATCTCTCATTTTAGTACTGTCATGCCAGCATGCCAGTCAGTTTAGGCTAATGTATCTAAAAATCTGTGAATTGATCCCCAATTCACAGGGCTACCAACAGGGCTACCAACAGGGCTACCAACAAGACCAACAAGGCTACCAACAAGCCATATACAGGGCTACCAACAAGACCTTCTGTCTTACAATACTATTTTTTATTCAGAGCCCTGGGAATGGGGAACTTTTGATCACTGGATAGTATCACTAAGTCCCTCGTCCCAGAAGATCCTTGCTTCCTCACCTCCTGTTTGTCCTTGTCTGGCTGTGGTAGCTTAAGAGTTGTCAGTGTAGCAAATCATGTGCATAGATCTGTGATTACAGGTGAGCTCATATCAAAAGCGTATAGTCTCTATCTAGATCATAGCTCCCTCACAGGTATGAGCATGTTGCCCAAATTTCATCATGGACTGGCTCTGAAAAAATTATGGAGAAATTGGTTCCTGTCATGAGACAGCTAGGGTGATCCAGAAATTAAGCATCCTATCTCCAAGGCACTCTGTTCCCCCTTCCCTTTTTTGCCCAATTTTAAAAAAAGATGGTGCGCTGACAGAAGTCCTGAAGAAAGAGTGGGGAATCTAGGCCCAGCTTGCAATCGTTGGAAGAAAGATGGGATGAAAATATAGTAAGCTAGGTCTTGTTTATAAGGAACTTTAGAACACAGAACAAACGTGGCTGTCTTTTATTTTTATTTTTTAATAAATATGCAGCCCCAGCCCATCAGCTTACGGCAAGGTTGGCCTCACAGCATCCCACGGTGTCCTTTCCATTCAATAAGGGCTCTAGCTCCAAGTCCGAGACTGCTCCCCATGGGAACATGGCAGCGTAGTGAGCTGCCCAAAAACATAGCTGTGGCCAATGATCATGATGTGCTTCCTTCTCATCATCGTTATGGTATCTGCAAGACAAAACAAACCAGGCCCCTACCTAGACGTCAGGGAGTGCCTCGCTAATCGGCCTTGGATCGATGGATGCGAATCTGCACCATTCGGTTGACTACACTAACATCCTGCCATTGCATAACTACTCCGATTTTATCTTCCTTTCCAGTGGCAACACTTCGCTAATCCTGAGGGCGTCAAAAAAGTTAATGACACCACCCTGAATAAAGCGACTTCATAATCATCTCAACAGAGAGCCTACCACTGCTTTCCAATGCTTTCTAATAGTCCCGGTGATATGGGTACTCTTGAATTTTTAACTCTGCCTCTTTCCTTAGACCAACCTTCAATCATTTTCCTAAGGCAGTCATCTGAAGAATAATCCTGATATCCATTAATTTTAGCGTAGAAAGCCAGCGCCAATAACCTACACTGTATAGATCCTGGCGCCAAACCCTTCCTGTTTAGATACACAATGAACTGTTGATTCTCCACTGGCAGGCCACGCTGGTTCTAAATCAACTAAGTTCCTAAACTCCAGAAAATCTATACTCACTGCCAAGTACCCTGTTCGAGTCCCCAGTGCCAGGCCAGGCCTATTGTCCTTTCGCATCATCACGCCAATTTGCCAAACCTCTGGGGGAAGATTCTCCGTGAACTCATTGGCTCCTGGATCTAACTTCCCTGACCGCTCAATCCATTTACGTGATAATGCATCAGCTAAGCTATTATCTACACCTGGTACATGTCCAGCCTGCACCAGTGTCATGACCCGGTCTGCATGCATGTGAGGTTATTAATTACATAGACCACCACCAGATTGTCCACCAAAATGTACGACAGAGTTCGCACATTCCTCTGCCCAAAGCCACAATGCACCAACTATTGGGAAGAACTCGGAATTGTCAAATCTCTAGTGATTCCCACGTGGTGCCATTCCACCGGCCATTTGCCTGCGCACCATCTGCCGCTAAAGTAAATGCCGAACCCTAAGGATCCTGCAGCGTCCGACTGGACCTGAGATTCAGCCTTAAGCGTCTCCAAAAGGAAATGCCATTGCACTCAGCTAAGAACTAACCCCCAAACCTTCAAATCCTCTCTCATACCATATGCAACTCTAGTCCTATGAAACGGGCGATGGAGCCCTTTCACCTTGCAAAGCCACGCAGAAAGGCGTGACCCGGCGCCCCGACTTTACAAGCAAAATGTAAATGTCCTACCATCTCCTGAAGCTCCCTCAGGGACACTTTCCTCCTTCGCAACATCGAGGCTACTCTGACCTTAAGGTCAGCCAACATGATGTCTGGCAGCCTAGATGCTTGCTGTACCGTGTCCACTTCAATGCCCAAGAGCGTCAGGGACGTGGTTGGTCCCTCCGTTTGTCCTCAACCAGAGGTACGCCTAACTCTTCTGCCATTGAATGAAAGGTATCTAGTATAACTTTACACCTTCCCCTATTCCTTTCACCATAAAAAGATAAGCATCCCAATAATGTGCTGCAGTTACATCCCACTCTACACCTAAGTTTCCACTCAAGAAGTTCCTGAGGGATGGCATTGTTAACCGACTCCCCCTCGGGGTAGGACAGATGATGTATCGATCTAAACTCACCTTGTACATCCTTTGTTACCACTTCGAATGGTGAGACCCGCCGGGTCTCCAGTGGAGCGGTTGCAAATGGTCCCAACACTCTCCTTCCTGTGCTACTTTGGCCATCTTTTCTCGACTGCAACCTCCATGCCACGTACAGATTTAAGGTTTTGGGCAAACAATGCATTGTGCTCCCCAACCTTCGGTATCCTAGAGCCTTTCCTAAAAAAAACCCCCAGTAAATAACTTGCCCCGCTCCTACTCAGGGATTCTGATTCAGGGCAGTCTTTCTAGTAAGGTGTCCACTATCAGTCCTGTCACCTAGATAGAGCCTGGCTGGGGTCATAGACTGCAGCCAGAGGCCCGGCAGGGGCTCGTCCCAACGTAAATTTGGGTTAATCGCCCCCCTCCTGCAGAACGATCCGTCATACACAAGCCATGCTTGTCCTGCGAAGTCCACATATGCCTTATAGATCAAATCTAAATATTGGAATAAGGATTGCGCCCATCAAGGCTGGGCATTTACCACAACCCCGGTGTATATTGAGAACCTGGGCAGCCGATTCGCCCGTGTCCTGTCTGGTCTCTGCCCCCTGCGTTTCTCTTTGTCCTTGTCATCCTCCTCATCCAAATCCTTCTTTTCCACATCTCTGTTCAGCAATTCAAATAAATCTACCTATTTGTCTTACCAAATCTTTTCTTTAGATGCTGGGGTGAGGTGATCACCCAGGGGCATAGCGGATCCCTAAATGGCAAGGCTTGCAATGGCATGGTGTTATAAGTGTCCGAGACTGATGGTTATGGCCAAGCCCCTACACTCGCTGTCATATTTATCAGGGCTGGAGATGTAACTAATGGGTCTGGCACCTCCCTGCCGTACATGCAGTCTGCACCAACCTCATCCATCACCTGCTGCCTGCCAAGCACTTCTGCACTGATTGTTACCGTGATCATGGTCGATCTCCCTTCTTCAGCGCACTGCTGCAGTGGTGTTACTACCGCCCCACTGCTTCTCATCTGGATGCCCCCTCCACTTGTTGCTCTGACAAAAACAGCATCACAATTGGATCCTCCCTTCCTTACTGGTGGTCTGGACCTGCAACCTCCATCACCTCATGCCGGCCTGCTGCTGCTACCGGTGTGCCGGTTGCTGCCGGGATTGGGGCCGCTCTTCTTCATCAATGCCCTGCCACAGCGGTGTTACTGCTGCCCCATCTGCTTCCTGCCTGGACATCCCGTCAGCCTCTAGGACAGCAAACCTAGAAATTAGATTATCGGCCATAGCTCCGAGCTTAGCCCTCCGGTGACTCTTGGCCTCCCTAGCCGATCGGCGTGGCTGTGCCTCACTAGCCTGTGGGGCCTTTCTCACTTCTCCTTCAGTGTCTACAGCAGAAATCTTTTCCTGCAGCTGTTGCAAGGCACCAAGGGGAGATTGAACTCCCACCTCTGGGTGCGCAGCCAGAGACCTAAACCACTGAGTTATCCTGTTAAAACCTGCCCAGAGTAGACCTTTGGTCTAGATGGGTGGGATAGAAATCCAATAGATAAATAAAAAAATAAATAACCCAACAGGACGTTATAGCCTTGGCCCCCTGCTTAGGCAGCAGTCCACACATTTACGCATTACCACCCAGAGGGGTGCAAGTTGGGAAAAAACCCAACTGTGAACCACTGTACAAAAAACTGTAACTACCTTCCTTTGCTGTATTTTATTTATACTATGTAAATATTACTCATGTAAATAGTGTATGTATATATTTGTATTATAATTAATTACTTATTTATTTATAATTACTATTAATATTTATAAATAATTTATTTATCTATTTAAATAATTTTAATTAATTACCAAAATACCTATTTATCCAATTATAATTTATCTTTAGAGTACTATCCCCAATATTCAGAATAATAATCCTTATTGGATTCCCCTAATTAATTCTGTGAATAAATAATTCAGAATTTATTTATTTATGTATTTACTCATGTGGTCAATGAGCAACAATTAAAATTGAAACAGTCTATTGAACACATTTCTAATATCTAAATAAAAGTAGATGCCCCCACAACAGAAGCATGCTTAGCCAAACGATTTGAATGCTGTTACCGCCAAAAGCGCTCTTTACTATTTTCACCCGAAGGGGGGGGGAGAGGAGCACTGAACAGCTGAGGAGCCGCAGTATCCTCTCCTAGCCCCTGGCAGATCAGCCTGGCAAAAACTTCTGGATTACTTAACGAAGCCTATTTGGCTTTCAAAACTAACAAGGGGTGAGCGCAAAACAGCTGAGCCACGCTGCAGCCGACTCCACTCCCTGCTGCCTTGCAGACAAGCCCCGATCGAAAGGTAGTGCACCTGAATACCTTGTTTTGTTTTGTTTGTTTGTTTATTATTATTTTTATTCCCTTAAATTACCTAATCTATACTCCATTAATGCTTTGCTAAAACCCATGTGGCCGAGCACGCCAAACCGCGGCCCGCGGCCCCCGCGCGCCCATGCCCACCCCCTTAATAAGTTGCTTAGTTAAGTTAATAAAATGAAATTATTTCCCGTGAAAGTAAATTCAAATTCAAATTGCAAGGATAGGATGTGCCAGGCAAACCGTGGGAGGGAGCCAATGCTACCCCCTCTTATTCCCAAGTGCCGAGCCTCGCCACTACACTACAGCTGAACTCCGTCCTTGTCTGTTGCCAGCAAAGGAAGAGGAAGAGGAGAGGGGGGAATGGCTCTTAAATAACCTAACGTTCCCCCCTCTCTTCCTATGCTAATCTCGTGATACCAGAAGTCTCGCGCTATATGGGGAGGGAGGCAAAGGCGAGCCGCGCTGCTGAAGTTTGGCTCAGCAGTGGCTCGAGCAATTGTGCAACAGAGCAAATCAACATTCTACAAGGCAATTCTAAAAATGGGAGCAGCCCAAACAAACATTCATAACTTTGAAACTGGACTTTGGGTCTCCACCAAATTTGGCATAGATGTAGCAGACAGTGGGCTCTTGTTCTATAAAACAATTGGAGAGGTTAGGGCAAAGGAATTTTGAGTTATGATTTTTTATTTTTTATTTTTAAAAAAGTAAAATTGTCCTCCCATGCAGAGACGTTACCTTAAACGTCCCCAGGTTTAAAAAAGATCAAACCAATGAAAGATTGTAAAAAACCAATCTTGCATATCCTGAAAGGAAATGGTTGTCCACAAAAAGACTTTTTTAACTTGGAGGGAATCCAGGCTGCAGGAGCTGAACTATTGATCCTCAAAAAGGCCTTTCCTGACCCCCTTTTAAATTTTTTGTTATTTCCAGGGTAAGGGGAAATGAAATGGGATAACTGAATATATCATGTCATTTCTTATCACATATTATCTGTACTTACACATATAATTACATTAAGAACTTTTGTATCTGTTAATTGCCTATATACTTCCAACTAAAGTGATGTGTGATTATAAAGAGGCAAAGAGATGGAGAATTGATGTAAATATTTTTAGGAGTAAATGTATTATTGAAAAATTAAAACATTGACAACATCAATGGCAGAAGTTAATATGGTCTACTACCCTCTTGTGCTTCACACTTGTTGAAAAACAGCCCTGACATTTGCTTTGTGTTTGGGTTAGAAGTGGGTAACAGATTTTAAAAAGGAGTCAGCTTCTGGGTTTTTTTCCTTGCTTGGAGTCACTTTTTGCACAGAAGTAAGCACCAGAAGGTATCCTGTAAACCATTTTGACTACGATACATAGTTATCATTAACTTTCAGATTGCCTATTGCTATGTACAGCTTGGCATCCTTTTTCCTGCTGGCAACACAGGCACAATATTATGCAGCAATATCATGCCATTTCTTGCCATTTTGAATCATGGATACAGAAACACAGTATCTCACATTCATAAAGTGGAGGGTTGTTTTTTTTTGGAAGAATTGATTATGCATCTATGACTGTGTCAATCAAACTATCAGAGGCTAATTCATTGGGTAACCACACTGAAAGGCAGTAGCAAGTTCATTTCCCCCCCCAAACAATTGGACAGGAAAATGACCAAATGTCTTGCCTTACATTTTGCTTCTAAAATAGTTAAGAACTTATATTTTAAAAGGTCAAAGCTTGAGAACCCAATAATACCCCAAGGGAAACAGCAAGGCAGGACTTCCTTAGAAAACCCAGGAAACAACCATGAAAATTGGGATTATTGAAAGTCATGGTTTATTATACATATAGTTGACCTATTTGAATTTTGGAATTAATGTTAATGAAAGTCTCTTTCATAGTATTTTAGTTGATGAATATATTTCCAAAATCCGAGCATTATTAATCAAAAAGTAATTTTGGCTAGATTCTCTTCTTCAAGAAGTTGTTTAGGGATAAGAAACTAATTATGCTAGATGTACTGTATCAGTTGGAAGCTAATGAAGCAGCACACTTGATATTACAAAACTTTCGCTTCCGATTTTGCCAAAGGATGTTCATACTTAGCCATTGTTAATAATCATTCTTCTGACATTCATTAAATCAGTTCATTTGCCTCGTGTTCAGTCACCTTTTGTATTAACCTCCTGAAATTTTTTTTAATGTTTTGAACCTTTTGAAAAAAAAATGTTGAGTGTTAGATGAAAAAAGGTGTTTCTCTGTCTATGTTGATCAGGTAGCTTCCTTCAACGTCGTATCAGTTTCCTTCATCATTAGGAAAGTGTCTCTTTCCCCTCTCCAGCCATTGTCTCTTCACATTGTGTTTTGTGCAATGCTTTCCATAGTTTACAATTCACTGAGATCCAATGCTGAAATACGGTTTGTTCAGGAATGTAGGATAAACATGTGGATGAGGAGTGCAGCACATGCCCAGGCCCTTGATCCTGATACTTCCTGCTAGCTCAATCTCCAAAAGCTGAATGTTCAATGAGATGTCTGCAATCAGTACCCCCTACGTATAGGGTCAACAAAAGATGCTAGTGGGAGGTCATCTTTGCACTGCTTTTCCTACCAAGTGCATTGTCTTACTGCTGTTCAGTTATGGATATCTTCAGCATTTCATTACATATCTTCTTCTCTTTCTCCTTCTCCTCCTTGTGTTCAAGGACTGAAAATGTAAACAATAAAGAAGTACCGAGATGAATGAATAAAGACTAAAAAATTATATAATGCAGATGACTAGAATAATTCAGTCATGTAATAAGAGGCAAGCTGATTGTTATAGCTAAAATCATGGGAGAAAAAAGTGTAGGAAGGAGAAAGACATACTGGTTGAGGAACTTTGGATGCTGGTTTTGGTGCAACACAACATCACAATTTAGAGCTGTTGTACCTAGTGTTGAATGATGTCCAACCTCTGGTAGGAGGGGACCAAGAAGAGATGCAATTTGATAGGCTTTCAGTTCCCTATTCTGAAGAACATACAGCAACAGTTTCTGGTTGTCTGAATCCACCCCTAGATTCTGTTCATTGGCAATTCATGTATAAAAAGTTGGATAGCATGCTTTCCTTGTCTAATCTGATGAGCCATCCCTCTAAAGAAACATGCAATTGTTCTGTTAAGGATGTCACTATCTGTTTATAGACAGCGATTAAAATTTATTCTTTTCAGGAACACAAGTGATCAGCCATTCTCTAACCACAGCTCCCTGTATTTAATTCTTTTTTTTCCCTGAAGAAAATGAAGCTTTCTTTTCATTCAGTATTTGAAATGAGATACTATCAATCCAAGGAGACAAGACAAAAGAATTAATAAATACTTTTAGTACCATTTGCCTATCACTAGAACACATCAGAATCTGAGCGCTTAGAAAGATTTTTTTAACAGTCAAAATGGATAATGATCCTTTCACTGACAGATACACCAAAATCCCACAATTATAAACATTTTGAGATGGGGCCTACCCTTCCCTGTTTCATCCTACTTTTTTAATCAAAAGATTCACATCTTACAGTGGAATCATGCTGGAGTTTGTAGATCCACTCATGCCTAACCTGTTGAATATTGTAAAGATTCTCAACTGCGCAGTTTGCTGGGCACTTTCCTACACATTTTTAATGCAGACAAGGGCATGCACTGTTGGAAGCAGTCAGCATTAGTGTCATTTTTTTGATTACTACAGGAAAACCTCCTGTTAGAGCAGTATGACAATGGAACCAATTACCTCAAGAAGTGGTGAGTGCTTCAACGCTGAAGGCATTCAAGAGAAATTTAGACAGCCACCTGACAGATATTCTTTAATTTGTATTCCTGCACTGAGCAGGGGGTTGGATTCAATGGCCTTATAAGCCCCTTCCAACTTCATGATTCTATGTTTTGGGACAAGACTTAAAATTTTTATAATTATACTAGCAAAAAGTATTCTTGCTTTCCCCCTACACTCAAACCTAAAGATGACCGTATTACTCAAATCTATTTTACCCCTAATCTTTTCAGACCTCATCTGATATTTTTTTTTTCTTCCTAGCAACTTTAATCTATTTTTTGAGCTCTGTGTGGGTTTATTCCTAGTTAAGACATTCAAATGACTTTCCCAGATATGGTGTGCAGTCCTGTGGTTCTTTGGAAGCTATATCTGTGGTCTGATATGATAACATTGCAGACCTTGTTCTCAGTGGATGGAGATGGAGATGCTGCTGGAAACACTCACCATTGCTTCACTGCCATTAAAATTCCATCACCATCACTTCACTATCGTTGACAGTCTTGAACATGGGCTCTCATATTAGCAGTTCCAGCTTTTGATGGACTTTGTCTGTCATAATTAGAGCTTGGATGAAATTAATTACCAGTGTTGTTGTTGTTGTCTAGTCGTTAAGTTGTGTCCAACTCTTCGTGACCTAATGGACCAGAGCATGCCAGGCCCTCCTGTCTTCCACTGCCTCCCGGAGTTTGGACAAATTCATGTTGGTAGCTTCGGTGACACTGTCCAACTATCTCGTCCTCTGTTGTCCCCTTCTCCTCTTGCCTTCACATTTTCCCAACATCAGGGGCTTTTCCAGGGAGTCTTCTCTTCTCATGAGATGGCCAAAGTATTGGAGCCTCAGCTTCAGGATCTGTCCTTCCAGTGAGCACTCAGGGTTTATTTCCTTCAGAACTGATAGGTCTTCAGCTGACCGCCGAAGAATTGATGCTTTTGAATTGTGGTGCTGGAGGAGACTCTTGAGAGTCCCCTGGACTGCAAAGAGAACAAACCTATCAATTCTGAAGGAAATCAGCCCTGAGTGCTCACTGGAAGGACAGATCCTGAAGCTGAGGCTCCAATACTTTGGCCATCTCATGAGAAGAGAAGACTCCCTGGAAAAGACCCTGATGTTGGGAAAATGTGAAGGCAAGAGGAGAAGGGGACGACAGAGGAAGAGATGGTTGGACAGTGTCACCGAAGCTACCAACATGAATTTGACCAAACTCTAGGAGGCAGTGGAAGACAGGAGGGCCTGGCGTGCTCTGGTCCATGGGGTCACGAAGAGTCAGACACGACTTAATGACTAAACAACAACAACAATGGTAAACAACAGATTTCAGCCAATATCTCTGCATACTTGAGTTTGGGCTACTGATCACAAATTTTCTAAATGAATCCACATTTCCACTGTAACATATCTTGTGCACATACTGTAAACTACTCTTGTAAGTAGGGAATTGCGGAGCTTTGGAAAAATCAGTCTTTAGACTCTAACTTTCAGTGGTCAAGACAATGCTGGCTGTAAGATTCTGGGAGTTGTAGTCTAAAACAACAACTGTCCCATGCTCTTTTGTGTACATCTATATACGTACATGTGTGGAGGAGGGTTTTTTTCACATGCTGGCTACAGTTGTGTGATCAAGAACTGCCTCTTAGTACAACCAACAAATTTTATTTATATATAAAATCATTTATACTGTCTTGCAATTCTCCCATGGCAGTTCACAATGGCAAATTATTGTATATGAGTAATTCAAGAAAATGATCAAGGTCATAATATAAAACCATAAAAATGTAAAAACTTAAAAAGCAGGGTCACCACAGTAGAGACAACACAGAAACAGAGGAAACAATTATGTTTTTTTTTTTTGGAGGAAAACACCCTTCATAGAGCATACTAAATTAACTACCAAAATTAACTGATCAGCTTGGTGGTGGTGGTGGGCTTCCAGACAGGCTCTGCACAGGCACAGTTTACCCATCAGTTTCACTCCATGGATAACCACTTGAAGAACCACAGTTACAGGTAGGTAACCTATCATTTTTATTGACCATGTTGATTTATTAAGATAACTGCAATAAATTCAACATTTTGTTGTTGTTGTTTAGTCGTTAAGTCGTGTCTGATTCTTCATGACCCCATGGACCAGAGCACGCCAGGCCCTCCTGTCTTCCACTGCCTCCCAGAGTTTGGTCAAATTCATGCTGGTAGCTTTGATGACACTGTCCAACCGTCCTCTGTCATCCCCTTCTCCTCTTGCCTTCACACTTTCCGAAATTCAACATATTCAATAGGTAAAGGTAAAGGTTCCCCTTGATATTTAGTACAGTCGTGTCCGACTCTAGGGGGCAGTGCGCATCCCCGTTTCCAAGCCGTAGAGCCAGCGTTTGTCCATAGAGTTTCCGTGGTCACGTGGCCAGCGTGACTAGACACGGAACACCGTTACCTTCCCACCGTGGTGGTACCTATTTATCTACTTGCATTTGCATGCTTTCAAACTGCTAGGTTGGCAGGAGCTGGGACAAGCGACGGGAGCTCACTCCGTTGCATGGATTCGATCTTACGACTGCTGGTCTTCTGACCTGCAGCACAGAGGCTTCTGCAGTTTAACCTGCAGCGCCACCACGTCCCTCAATAAATACTCAATAAAAACTACTTAATCCTTATTGTATACTTCTATAAAATAAGAAGAAAGGTTCAGCAAATTGCAAGCTCTATTTAAATAAATTGTTTTCCTCATAAATATAGTGTAACCCTGGGTCATTTTCTTATTTGATTTATTAAAGACACTTACAATCTGTTGTTCATTTACTTGAGTGTTTTAGGGAGCATTAATGTGAATATTGCTGAGTAGTTTGGTAGCAATTCTATTTGGAATGTATTTGTGTAAGCATGGTCAAGGTGGGGTTGAGGATTAGAAGATTAACTTTGATCATGCATAGGAGATTCATTGAATTTCTCAGAGAAATGTGGTGAATGAATACAATGGCCTAAATCCAAACAGTGAAGCTTCATTCCTTCCTCTTTACAAAACAGTCAGTTAGTGGAAGAAGGAAAGTAGTTTCTCCAAGTAAGGCAAGGCAGAACAAAGGTCTTGACAAGTGATTACCATAAATTTTGTACTTTTAAAAAATTGATATATGTATTTCTGTGATGATCTTTCTCTAATATATAGTTTTGTATACATTTGTTTTTGTTGGAGAATTCCACTATACAATTTGAAAAAGTGCAAAATGCCAAAGTATAACTGTTCCTTCATTTGAGTAGTGTTTTAATTAAACAATTATATTCCATCAAGTCAATTCTGACTTAAGGCTATTCTTTCCAGGATTTTCTAGGTATAGAATGCTCAGAATGCTCAAAAGTAATCTATACTCCCTTCATCTGGGGGCACCCTGGGACTGTGCAGGTTGCCACTGTGCTCCCAGGAGGCACAGTGGGGAATCGAACTCCAAACCTCTGGCTGTTCAGCCAGATACCTAACTCACTTAACTACAATTTGAGTTTGAATGTAATGTGAATTATATAAGATTTAATTAATTTCTGCCCTTTCCTGAATGACATTATGTTGATTTTCTGAGTTCTAGATTATGGACACAGCTTTGTACACCCCTTTGTTACATGTGACATACTCATTTCCCCACTCTGCACACATACAGAGAGGAGTCTTCTCTACATATGGTGGAAGTGACTCCTCTTTAGAAATTCTTTTTTGTCCCATGGGCCACCTCTTGCTGAATCAGTGATTGGCTTTTAAAAAGAATGTTTGAGACAGATCTGTGAAACTCCCATACAAATGAATGCAGATGTATTGAATTTGGTCTGGTTCATAATTTTATTCTGTTGTCTGGTTGAATGATTTAGTATTGCATTTTCCATCCCCTTCTGTTTCCTGGCCTCTTCCTAGTCTCTCTCTCTCTCTCTCCCCCTCTCCCTTCCTCAAACAAGAACATCAATTTTGATGACAGGATTGTAAAGTGCATTTATTTGCCCATGGAGACCTCTAGTGAAACCAATAACTAATTTTCTGTTTGAACAAATGCCAG
Source organism: Intellagama lesueurii (assembly GCA_037013535.1). NCBI lineage: Eukaryota > Metazoa > Chordata > Lepidosauria > Squamata > Agamidae > Intellagama > Intellagama lesueurii. The sequence goes on along the minus strand of JBAJHW010000005.1, from coordinate 42,455,374 downwards.
TTTTGAACAGACATCCACCACTATAAACTTAAGTTGAGTTAAATCATCTACATAAAAATAAAAGGGTCTGTGAATTTTGTCAGTCCTTGAGGCCCCACCCCCATTTTAATGTCACGCAGAATATACTGGAGACTTGCCCACCGTTGCCCTCCAGACATGCTGAACTATGAGTCTTGCCTTTGGGAGTGGTCCAACATACGTGGAGGGCACCAGATTGGAGAAATCTGATTTATCACCTCACACATTCCTCTTTCTTTCCAGAGGCTATCATTTGAGGTCCTTGAGACAGCATTCCAGGGGACATAGAACAGAATGGAAAGCCCCTGCCAAGGACAGAGACAGAGATCCAAGGTTGGATGAGTAGACCCACTTGGATCTCTCCTCTCTGTTCCTGTAGAAAGATCCATGTTACTTGCACCAGTGTCAGAGAGGGGAAAATCCAGGAGATCGAGGAAATGACGTGGGCAGAGCAGGAGAAGGTCTGAATGCACAAGTTGCAGATCCACAAGTTGCAATTTTGGCATGTGGGCAAATCAGTTTCATCCCCCACCTCCTCTACCTTGATGGATCCCCAAGGAGAGGAAGAGAAAGGTGTTACTTTTGGGGGTGGAGTAGCACTGGTAGTGCAACCCATTAATAATGAGCAAGAGGACAAATTGCTTCCATGAGCAGACTAGCAATACCGTCTGTCTTTCTGTCTTGAAGCAGCATGTTATGCAACAAGTTCTTTTTCAAATAATAAAATTCCAAGCTGGAAAGGAAAGAGAAAATAGAAGAAATATGAGGAACATGAATGGTAGAATAATAGTATCATATGAAATAGTAGGACCAGCCTGAGATATTATGTAACACAAAATCAGCAGTTTTTTTTGGGAACATGTGGTAGAAAATCCTCTAAAGCTCATCTTATCTCTGGCAGTAAAAATTAAAAGTGTGCTGCTTATATGCCACTCCATAGCGGCTTACGATTTAATTATGCAAGCTACACATTTTCCTCCTCCCACAGTGAGCTGGGTACTCAATTTACTAACATCGGAAGGATGGAAGGCTTAGTCAACCTTGAGCTAGCTACCTGAACCCATTGGGATTGAACTCAGGTCCTGAGCAGAGACTTCACTGCAGTTTAACCAGTGTACCACAAGGCCCCTTCATGTAACTATAAATCTGCTACTCAAGGCAGCTAGCTGCTCAGGGCTAGTCCTACCACTCTGATGTATAGTAGGACCAGCCCTGGAAAAAAAGGATTTAGAGTCCAGTGAAAATAAAGGGGAGGGGAAAGATAGCTGCCTTTGGTGGGTAGAAATATTAATAAATGCATGAAGTAGGCACATAAAAAAATAGGTGAGTCAGTAGAGAGAATGTGTACTGCAGTAGTCCAATGAAGCCATAGCAAAAGCAGAACACTAAGGGAAGAAGGCAGATTTAATATACTAGATGTAGGTGAAAGTAACTACTCAGAAATTCAATCTGAGACTTGAAAAATATAGACTAGCTTAAAAATTATTCATGTTACTTGCATAGGCAGAACAGTTTAATAAAGGTAACAATCACACATGCTAATATTAAAGTATATATTACACTTGCAAAATACATAAATGTTTTCATTTTCAGCTATTCCATGGTCCCAACTCACCCTGTCATACAGGATGCTGACCTAAAGTCCTTGTTAAATAAACCAAACTGAACTGGTTTATTGAAGCTGTTGACATAACAAATCGTATTATTTTGAAGTATCTGCTATACAGATATCTAGATATCTAGCTTCCATGGCTGAGTTTCAACCCTTGCTCAGCCATGGAAGCTCACTGGAGGTGTGGAAATTGTGAAACCACTCCTTAAATATCTCACTTACTTTGAAAGCCCTATTAAGGTCTCTATAAGTGGGTTGTTGACATGACACAACAGCAAACTCTAAATTGGATTAACAACTGGTTTTAGGCCATAATTCTTAATTCGCTCCCTCACTCTCATCCCTGCAGTTAATTAGATGACTCTTGTTATTACTGCTATATTATTCTCTTTATTCTATCACACAGGAAGGGATCTGGGGGTTCCAGCAATGTCCCTCTTCTCCCCCTTTGACCACCAAAAGTGAGTATAGTCTTTATTTTCTGTCCATTTTACACCACCCAATATATAAACCAGGCTTTCAGTTTTCATTGTCCTTCTAGAAGGTTTCTTATCGGTCAATAGTAATGCCACCTTTTTACTTCATATTTTTCTACTAACATTTTGGCTTAGAACTTTTGTATTTGTGTCCTTTGAAAAGATACTAGATGTTTACTTTTTGTACAGTCTAGCAAGCAATTTAAAAAAACTAAAGAAATAACATGGAACATATTTACAGAAATTACTCCATCCACTATTGAGCTATAATAGTCTCCAGAGTGAAATAAAATCCTCGTTTTAAGAATTGAAAGAACTTTCACATGTTGGTTTATGACAGGAAAAGAGGAGCATTACCTCTATTAAATCTATATGGAGGTTTAGAGAACCAGAATCCATCCTCAATGAAATTTGACAAGAGCAACAGGGAATAAAAATGCATGAAACAGTATACTTTGACAAACATTAGGTACTTATGATTCACACTCACCCAGCTTAATATGTTTTCAGAAACAAAAGAAGATCCTGTTCCATGAGATGCTGCAATGAGCAGAGCAACCAATGGCAGTGGGACCCCAACCAAGGTGCAAGGAGAAAAGTGCCTAGAGTTTGGAAAAGTTACTTTTTTGGACTACTCCACAGGAGCCATACTGTACAGGGAATTCTGGAAGTGATTGCCCACATAGGTAACTTTTCCACCATCTGTAAGTGGTTTACAGAGCCTCGTGGTACAGTGGTTAAACTGCAGTATTGCAGCCAAAAATCTGCTCATGAGCCCAGTTCAATCCCAGTTAGCTGGCTCAAGGTTCACTCAGCCTTCCATCCTTTCAAGGTTGGCAAACTGAGTACCCAGCTTTCGGGGGGGGAGGGCAATGTGTAGCCTGCATGATTAAATTGTAAATTGCCTAGAGATTGCTGTAAGGTATACAAGCAGCATGCTTTGCTTTTTTCCTTTGTTTCATTCATGCTGCAGTCCAAATCTAATCCTCAGACTGGCACAGTACTTGCTGTAAATGCTGGGTCTTCCTCTGATGCTTTGTAGCACTGCTACATTTATGTGTATTTACTAAAGCTGTAGAAAAGAGAGCAATACGCCATCAGGCAGGATCTGAAGGTCCCTTAAAACAAACACAAGATCCATGTGCTAATTCATTCCACCTTGGGTTGGAATGGATAATTTATAGATGGCAGGTTGCATAAATCTGTACCGTTCATCTTCCTTATAATAAGGCACATGTTGCATGAAGAGTCACGCCTCCATTTTCCTGCTTCTCAATGTGCATTTTAAATACATGCTGAGTAAATGCTATTGCCCACAAAGCTGGCGAGGGATAACAAATACCCTCAGAAATAATTACTTCCTTCTTATACATAGCCTAAAGTGCAAGCATCTGAAGAGGTATTTTTTTTATGGACTCCTCTCATTCCCCACCAGCTTGGAGTGAGAGCTGCTCTGATTGTATGGGGCTCACATGGCTCCAGGGGCTTTCAGGCTAAAATACTATGGACCAAAGGGCATCAGATCAGGGATGTAGGCTGAGTTTTTCTAGGCCAGGTATGGTTGTTTGTGCAGATGGCACACAAAAGCAGTATCAGAATGAATAGAAAGGGTTTGATATTCGCTGGTGAGCAAGGAATGTGTGCCTTCTGTCTGAAACCATTATTCCAACTATCCCAACTTTTATATTGCCTCCATTATGCAAAACATTGGTGCCTCTTTCAACACTACCTACCTATTTTCCTGTAAAAGATTTTGCACATTGTGCAACTGTACATACATAGGACACAACCAAAATGGGCTATATCCAAATACTCCTTTTCCTCACCTCCCTAGCCAATGACCCACTCACCAGCCGGGGCGTGCTCCTCCCCTCCTCCTCTTTGACTATTCCACCAGTCCCTGGCAAGAGCATAGGTTTGCCTGTCCTGCCTCCTTGTCTGAGTGGGCAAAGAGCTGAAGGGGACAAGGAGAGGAGCACGCGCTGGCTGGTGAATGGGGGATCCAAACAGGGAGCTGGGAGCTTTCATTCTGAGCAGGAAGCTTAGGCAGAACTTGACCTAGCTAAGCCTTAAAGTCTTCTAATTTAGGCCTTTCTCCCAGTTGCATCACATTCAGGTATTTCTCAGGTTCCTGAAAGATAGGTGGAACTCCCAAAATGGAGAATTATGGTACTTGTAGTCCAGAAAATCTGAAAATCCCATCTCAACTCATAATTGTCACCACTACTATTGCTGCTACTCTTATTCAATGGAACGCCAGTTTATGCAGAAAATGGATTGAAACCCAAGGACCATATTCAGCATCACACAAACCAACTTCCAGTCATACTATGGAATTTTACTTTTCTATCCATTTTTCACATCAAAATCTGTGCCAAAGTCTTCCCTAACCTTTGAGATCAGGTTTTGAAGGGCAAAAGGGGTGTGTGGTGGAGGGATTTGGATTTCAAAAGTCAGAATAGCAGCTAATATAAACCCAATAAAAATGAAATGAATGAAACTTTTCATTTCTGTTTTCTCATTTTTGTTAGTAGAGACCCTTTAATCATCTCTTCACTTTATTAAAATTTCTGTAACTATTTCAAGTGCACCTGCCCTTTCTTGCACTTTGACGAATGAGTCACACTTCGCTATTAAGTGAGGAAATGTAATAGATGCTCATTAAAAGTAGAAGCAATTAGTGCACTTAAATCCAAACATCTATCCAGGCTTCTAGAAGGTTCATGTGGTTTGCTAGGGAGAGATCATTCTGCTTTTCTTTGCAGGCTTCAGCCTACAGCTACTGTGAAAAGATAATCTCTTCAGATTTTTTCAGCAAGTGTCAGCCATATCATTTCTGTTTACAGATGAGTGGGTTTCAATCTCGAAATGTTTATTCTTAGCCTCCATTATGGTGAAAATATTTTTTTAAAAAAGGATAGCCTAGTGGAAGGCAAGATTGCCAGCCACTTATATTCTGAACTAAGTTAAAGGAGAATGCACTGGGAAATGGGATCATGTATATAGATGACTGGAGTCTTGGTGGTTTTAAGATTGCATACTTCTCTATTGGACAAAGTTAATGTCCATGGCGTAAACTGTACGAACCCCTTTGATGATAAGGATGACATCCTAAGGAGTCTTAGCAGCAAATACTTTGACTAGATAGAAAAACTCACCAAGAACAGAATGAGACTATTTACAGGCTACAGTAAGAGATACTGACATTGAGTATCCCTGTTTCCAAACAGGGCTCTAAATCCTAAATACGGGTAGTTTATGACCCAAACAATATGCTACAGATAGCCCATCATTAGAAGTTAAAACATGTTCGTGCATCAGAAACTGATTAAGGCAGTGTACCATGACAGAGCACCTGTGTGTGTAAATGCATTTATAGCTCAGTGACCAATCACAAAACAAACAACAGGACCAGTGAGACACTCCTGCTGTAACAATGCAACATTCTTGTCACTTAAGGAATTAGCTCTTCTAGTCATTGGCTATTTATGGTATATTGTTTGAACCATAAGATCTTATCCGAACCCTGAAGTTCCCACACAAAGCTACAGAAACTTTGACAAATATTTAGACGGATATTTAAAACCAGGACTTCAAGGATTATCTCCTCTGGTTTGATTGGGACTGTCCACACAAACCACTCTCTCAGTCAGAGGTTTGGCTGGAGGGCTTCCAGGCAAAATCCTTCTCCATCATGACACATAAACTCTGGCACTCTTTCCACAGGAGATCCGATCAGCCCCTTTCCTCATAATGGGACAGGTGGCAGGACAGAACACTGGTTTTGAAATCAGACAAACACTCTTTAAAAAAAAACAACTGTCCATATGAGGTACTTGATTTCGTGAGCCTTGCCTTACTTATGATAAGCTCATCCACTGGCTGTTGTTGTTGTTGTTCTACTTGCTTTTTAAACTCTTTGAGGCTGCTGGCCTGCATCCACTTAGTAAACCCAACCTGAGAAGACTCATTGAATCAGTGGAATTTATATTAGCACTGACTAGTCATTTAGCAAATGATTCAACAAGTCTATTCTTCTTGGGACTACAATTAGGTTTTGGCCATTGTTTTTAATAGTGTTGTTTGTAAGCTGCATTGGATGCTTTGTTATACAGTACATTCCAGAAAGGCAGGATACGTATACATATTTTAAATACATAAATAACCCAGAACAGGAATCTTTGATCCCTGAAGGATGAACAAATTGGTCTGTTTCTTGCCCATATTTATTTTTGTTCACTGATATATCTGATTTACCCTGTTTTAATCTGCATTTTTTTCTACATAAAATTTTGCATTTAAAATATATACCTGGTTGCACATTTTAGAGGTAAATACTTCTAATGATATTTTTCTCTCAAAATATGCACTTCAATGTTTTTTTTCATACATTTATGAGTCAATAATAATTCAGATAATGTGAAAAAACGATGGGGCTACTCTATACATTAGCCCAGGGCATAGATATATTTGTGTTAGAATAAGTGCAACACTGTTGTCTTTAAAGTAACAAAGAAGGTGGCAATAGATAATTAGGTAGTCAGGCAGGACTGGGCATACTAGCCTCCCTCGATTTTCTGTACGTGGTAGTTTGCAGATGGTTGCCCTTGAGTCACTTCTTCTTTATTCAAGGAAATATCTATTTCATTTATTTTATAGAATAGTCTAGTATGCATCCTTTTCTCTTTGTCTGCAAAGGAAGGCCAACTGTGAGCATGCCTCTCTTCTTCATACTTGCCTACATAAAACTTAGCCACTAGCGGCTTCTGTAGTCAAGTGCAGGGTTTTATTCTGTCGGGATTTCTTGGAAGAAAAATCTACGTTTTCCTTTTTCCCTTGCCAGTGGCATGCTGAGGGATTGCTCCTAATTCACAGCTATTAGCCCTCCTTACTAGCCTGCTGTACTCTGCTAACATCATCACCACACATTCTTACAGAATCAGGTCTATCTGTGTCAGAATGTGCAAAGATCGGATTCATCTATGCACTCTAAAGTCATCTGTGAGAAGGGTTGACATCTACGGTGCCAGTCAAAAGCGCTGCTGTTTACGTACCTTGAAAGAATGCTGTCAGGCAAATAGTCTACTCAGATCAGTCCTTTTAGCGACTGATTGGTGCCTGCGTTCTTCAGTAGCAGCACAAAGCAATAGAAGAGTAGCACATCCATTGCTGGAATTACTTCCTTGCGCTTCCTGCCATGCTAAGTACAGATATTTCAATTATCAAAAGTGGCATCATCTGGCTGACAGCCACTGTTGGTCTGCACAATGCTAATCTTTCTTGTACCCTTTCTCTTGAAATATCAACTGCACTGCATTCCACAGTTTCTCTTGGAATACTTTTGTAACCCCAATAAATTTAAACAACTGTGAACAGAGGCTATAACAAGTCGGCATCCAGATAAGTCTTGTGGAACATACCGGTGCATTTACTGCTAAAGGTTTGGGTGAATATGTGGCAAGGTGAAACTTCAGCCAATATAAGCAATAAGGAAAATTAAATAATTTATTTATTAAATAAATTCAATTAATTAAATAATTGTACTGTCTTCATTCAGGTGTACAAATAGGGTCCAAATCTAGGGTATTAATGCATTCCAGGATTACCGTGGGTTAAAACAAAGAGCCCAAGAGCACTCATGGGACAAGGTGGCCCCCATTTCGTATCTCTAAGTGTTAAATGTTGCATTCATGAGATTATTTATTTATTATAGTTTTATACCGCACCCTCTAGTGGCCTTGCCACTACTGTGGGTGCTTTCCAGCAGTAAAATAAACATACAAAGAAAAGCCGAATCCCACCCAAACCCAAAAATATAAAATAAAATATATCTATATAACAAAACAACAGATCTAAAACAAATTTAAAATGTGAAAGTAAAAAAGATGCAACGGGATTACAAGTAGGGAAAGAAGTACACAAGGAAATTGTGGAGAAGGAGAAATTCTCTATTTTACCTTTTCCCTCTGCAAAGTCATTCATTAAATCAGCAACATTTATATTGTTTAAATTGTGTTCCTGCTTCTGTACATCATCATTGTACAAGGGGACTGCAGCATCACTAAGTTCAGAGCCAGGGTTGCGGAGGGGGGGGGGGCAGCGGCGCGGGCGGGAGGACACAAAGGATGTAAAGTGGACTGGGAGATTTCTTCCAGCTTTCTGTTTCAGCAGAAATCAACTGCTTCCCTTGCCCTCCATAAATAACCCTACTTGTTGTGCTACTGGACATTGCTGAGAAAGGGAGAAAACAATGTGCAATTCCAGGTGATGTGAAGGAGGGAGGAGGCTTGCCACATTACCATTTAAGAAAAAAAAAAATCGAAGCAAACTGTGCTGCTTGCCCTTTTAAATTCCTTCACTCATTCCCTTCCCTGCAGCTGCCTTGGGAAGCTGCTCTGTGCCTTACTGCGATTGGGACATTCCTTCAGTGGCTGAGGAAAAAAAAAGTGGAGGGAGAATAAACCAACTTTTAAACTGCCACGACTCTGGACAAAAGCCCTTCTGTCCTGCCTGTACTTCAGCCCCATCTCTAAACGTTGGGGCCTCATGAATCATGGGGCCTTCCTGTTTGCCTTTCCTCGTTTTCAGGGACATTTTTGTTTCCCCTAGTAGATCCAGAAATGCACAAATACTGGCACAGAGGTGGACACGAAGTGGGTCAGGATGTCTCCCGAAGGGCACAGGATGGCTCAGACACCCATATGTGTTTCCTTATTTAGGCATAGATTGGGTTCCGAAAGCAGCACACCTCCCTAAGGAAAATGACTGCTTTCATTCTGTCAGCTCAGTTTTTGGCATGCAGAGGTTTCCAGTCTCTAGCAAGACTCTGCTGTAAGATTAGTACCTCCATTAGTTCCTCCAAACTCTTTGCATTTCTTGGTTGCCTACATTGTAGCTATTGCTGAAGGTGCTAGCAATCCTGTGGCTTTGTTTAACCTCTCCTTAATAGTTGTGTTACAAGTGAATTGTGTTTCTAAAGACAAATGTTTGTGGCTTGGCCTGTGTTGTAGCTCAGTCTATGGAAGAAACCACAAACATCTGTGAGCCCTCTCAGGCACTCTTTGGGAGCTATCTAGACTGCTGTTACACGGTTTCTTGGGTTGCAAAAGTTCCATCTGAAAATGTAGGTTCGGCAAATGGTTTCCCTCAGTGGCCTAGAATTGGACTCCTTCAGTTTTGCTATCCTTTAGTCAACACAGCTCATGGTGCATTTGAAGTATATTATGCCTCCTTTTAAGGAGAATTTGTTGGAGTAATACTATAGTTCTGCCCATCAAGTAAGCTAAAATGGTTTGCTATCAAAAGAAAAAAAGTGGGGGGAGGGGCATGTGGTCCTTGCACAAAATCCAAAAACAAGGATGGGTACTGCCTTTAATTGACCATGGACCACGTGTTTAAAACGAGTGAGCTTTTGAGTCTTTCCGGGCCCTTCTTCAGGCTACACACTGCAGAGATTGATAGGCTGCAATGGAGAAGAAATAAAAAAGTCCACAAACCATCCTGATTATATGTTGCAATGCCTGGATCACGCAATCCTATTTTACTCATGACATTGTTTACATCTGGTCAGAGTGATTTTCAAAAGGAGACTGTTGTGTCATGCAAAATAAATTATCTTTTTTATACCACTTTTTAGTCTATATGCAATGTTATATCCATCTTCAGGACAACTCTGAAGTACCTGGAAAATAACAGCCTTTACAGGGCAGAATGTACAAGTGTGATTATTCATATAGTTTTGTACTGGAAAGAGGCTTATACCCAGTCTTTTGCACCATCCTAGGTTATGGCTTAGAACCAAAGCTTTGAAATGTGACATTTTGAGTCTGTATGTCTAAGACCTCCAGCCCCTCCAAGCCAGCATGGCCAGTACAGGTATGTGGTTATGGCAACCTGGGCAGCAGGAGTCTAAACAGCTCTAAAATGGTGCTTGAATTCTACTTCTTCAGATGGGAGGGCAAGGGCTCTGATCTTCATCATTGCTCCTGAAATGCTCCTATTTGCCCCAACTGCTGGTGGAAATGTATGGTGCTTCCAAGACATCTGCCAGTGTGGATGGTCTGTCCCACTAGTAGAGTTCCTCTCAAAGTACTAAAGGGACAGTTCTAGCCCATGCTAACCCCCCTCTTCTGTCCTTTGTGATGAGTCAGGACAGTGACAAAGCCATTGGTTTCTACTCACTTGAAAACCCAAGAACCCCTGCAACACACTCCTGTACATGTCTATCCAGAAGTAAGTCCCATTATTGTTAGGGATTCTACCCTTAGTTAGGAAGCCAGAATTGCAAAGGATTGCCCCCTTAATCAGGAAGAATTTGCATAAGGAAATCTGGCTGTCATAGTCAGCCAGTGGTCTAAGCAGGTGAGGCACTTTGCCCAGAAATGTTGGGATTTGTGTTCTCACAACCTCTGCTCGGGTTGTGAGTCAACACAATCTGCAGTAGGAACATTATATTTGGCAATAATCTGTCACTATAGAGAAACAGAGACTGAAGTCACATGTAGGTGTAGCATGCAAAACCCAACAACCAGCCAAACAACTATCCCTGAAAAGAAGACAGAAAGGCAGGTGACAAGCATAGATTACACCCCAGTAACATAATCATTTGTGCGTATGCGTCAGTCAGTAAATAGTGATCAGCAATCGTGATGACAAATAGTGTGCCTCTCCTCATGACTGAAATTTTCACAAAAGGAGGCTAGTGAAGGGCTTGTAATTATGCACTCCAAGATGGTGTTAAAGCTGTGTTAACTATAAACCTAGGCCTCATCTTGGAAAATAAATATAGCTCAGTGGTTAGGTGTCTGGCTGTGGAGTCACTGTGTCTCCTTGACAGAGGCTGGCTTGATGATCCATAAAGGTCCCTTCCAGCCCTGCAGTTCTAAGATTATTAATATTATAAACTTGAAGAGGAGGACTGGTCTTGTGCTTTAACCACTGAAGTTTTCAGGTGGTACCTTGTTTGCTGATAGATTTCTAATTACTGCTCCACAGGGGGGCAGTGCCAGCCCTTAGCTGAGGAACATTTCTCCTTACTGCAGAAGGAGACATTGGAAAATTGACCCTGTGTTCTATAGCTTCCCAAATACTGTGCCAGCATGGGGAATCATGGAAGCTATAGTCCAGAAAAACTTCCCCCCGCCAAGCTTTGTAAAACAGTAATTGGTCTCAGCTGTTTCTTCAGTTCTAAGCTGAAAAGTTTACACGTGTCATTTGAGGGATAACTCAGGCACAGGGTTCAATCCAGTTATTAATCTCAAAAGTAGACCCACTGGGACTTACTATAGCAATATTTACTAAGTCCCACAGGGTCAATCAGTCTTCTCTAGTTAAGACTAACATTTGAGTTTATGCCATCGGTTTGCAATACAAATTCCAGCTTACTGGAAAAGTAGTACAAGTGAGAAACTTTTCTCCTACTTTGTTTTCATGAAATTGGCTTAGACTTTTATATTTGGAAATTAGCAGCATTGCACTCGTCGGTATGAAAAACAGAAAGGCAAATGTTTGCTAAAGCAACACAACCTGTGGTCACTCATGCAGCATGCTTCAATTTGCCACACAGATTGCTTTTCATTTCTGTCTCTGTTTGAAGAAATTAATTTTGTGATTTCTATTCACTCAGCCTCCTAATTATGCATATGAGACAGTGTTCTACACAGAATAACCAAACTCGGTGCTTTTACTTTGAAGGAAAACTATGATGGAAAATGTATGGTCTAATCGAAATATTTATATTGAGTTGTAGATGGTAAGTATAAGGGAACATAATGGTTGAAGGAGAATCATTATGGAAAAATGCTTTCAGCAACATATTCTATAACTTTGACCTATATCCCTTCAACAGCTTGTTTCAAAACCAGGCTTAGCGTTTTAAATTCTTCATTGTAGTGCCTTCCTCTACATTTGGCATATCTTTCATGTTTATTTATTTATTTTTTATTTACAAGATTTTTTAGCCACACCATTACCAATGGTCTCTGAGCGGTGTACAGCAATATTAAAACTTTTAGAACCACATTAAAAACCATTAAAATAATACCCAATATTATAATAATATCCAATATTAAAACAATCAATTTATTATTAATAAATCCTGCTGCTCATATGGCCAGCTAAAGGATACAATTTAATTAAAATGCTGGCTAAACAGAAAGGTCTTTGCCTGGCGCTGAAAAGCCAAAAGTGTCGGAGCCAGGTGGATCTCTATAGGGAGGGTGTTCCAGAGTTGGGGGGCAACAGCCGAGAAGGCCCTATTTTGACATGCCATCCCCCTCACCTCTTTCAGGGATGGCACCTTCAGAAGGGCCTCCTGGCCTGATCTTAGAGTACGGGCAGGCTTGTATGGAGGCAGGCAGTCCTTTAGGTAACCAGGTCCTAAGCCGTTTAGGGCTTTATATGTCAGAGTAAGCACTTTGAATTGGGCCCGAGCAGCAACCGGCAGCCAGTGTAAATTTTTCAGAACCAGCGTGATATGAGTACGCATGGCAGCACCACTTAGCAGCCACACAGCCCAGTTTTGTGCCAGTTGCAGTCGCCAGATCGTCTTAAAAGGCTGCCCCACGTTTAGCGCATTGCAATAGTCCAGTCTGGTTGTTACCAATGCACGTGTGACTGTTGCCAGGCTCCGCTCATCCAGGTAAGGGCGAAGTTGATATATTCTCTGCAGCTGTAAGAAGGCAACCCTGGACACCGAGTCCACCTGGGCTTCCAAGGTCAGACCCAAGTCAAGGAGCACCCCCAGGCTGAGGACCCTGTCCATTAGGGGGAGTGCAACCCCGTCTAGGGCAGGGAAATGGCCCTTTAACCTATCTGGCGGAGCACCTACCAGCAGCACTTCCAACTTATCTGGATTGAGCCTCAGTTTATTGACCGTCATCCAGTCCATTATCGAGTTCAGGCACGGGTTCAGAATGGTGACTGCCACACCTGGATTGGTAGAGGATGAGAGGTAGAGCTGGGTGTCGTCAGCATATTGCTGACTCCTCAGCCCAAACCTCCTAATGACCTCCCCCAGCGGTTTCATGTAGATATTGAATAGCATGGGGGACAGTATAGAACCCTGTGGAACCCCATGATGCAACCGCCATGGATCAGAGCTACTGTCCCCCAGCACCACCTTCTGGACGTGATCAGCCAGGTAGGAGCAGAACCACCGTAAAACGGTGCCTCCCATTCCCATCCCAGCTAATCTGTCCAGAAGGACCCCATGGTCAATGGTGTCGAAAGCCGCTAAGAGGTTCTAGAGAATCAACAGGAATGCATTCCCCCTGTCTCTCTCCCGGCAAAGTTTGTCAAACAGGGTGACCAAGGCAGTTTCCGTCCCATAACCCGGCCTGAAACCCAGTTGAAATGGATCTAGGTAATCTGTTTCATCCAGGAGAGCCTGGAGCTGCTCAGCCACCACACGTTCCAACACCTTGCCCAGAAAAGGGAGGTTCGCCACTGGTCGATAGTTAATCACTAGATCTGGGTCCAGATTAGGCTTTTTTAGGAGTGGGCGAATCACTGCCTCCTTTAACGGGGTGGGAACCACTCCCTCTCTTAACGAGAAGTTGATGGCCTCCAGAATCCAGGTGCGAATCCCCCTGGAAGATTCTTTTATTAACCATGACGGGCAAGGGTTGAGTTGCGTAGTGGTGGTACGAACCGATCCAAGCACCCTGTCCACATCCTCGGGTCGTAACAACTGAAACTCATCCAATAAATTATGACATAGGTCTGGAGCACTGGACACAACCATAGGCTCAGCATCAACGGTGGAGTCCAACTCTTTGCGAATCTGAGCAATTTTTCCCTCAAAGTGTGTAACAAATTCGTTACAGCGAGCCACTGAGCAGTCTGGGACCTCCACCGAACCATTAGGCTGAAGAAGGTTCCCGGACCACTCATAATAGCTCTGCTGGACGACACTCCAAGGAAGCAATATGACTGGAGAAATGATGATGTTTCACCAGCCGTATCACCACAGAGTAGGCCTGATAATGGGCTCTAAGCTGTGTTTGGTCATAGTTGTAGCGATATTTCCTCCTCAAGCCGTCTCCCCAACCACTTCATAGCCAGAAGCTCCTCTGTATACCATGGAACCACATAGGCTCTGCGGGCAGGGAGAGGGCACCTAGGTGTGATTGTGTCAACTGCCTGGGCCATCTCCTTGTACCACAAAGCGACCTGGGCAACCTCCCAAAATAGTGATATAGATATAGATATAGATGATATAGATACAGATATAGCAGATGAATAGAATGATCATGTAATGCATTACAAATTATATTTGTCATAAAGAAGAGAACTGAGAGCCGATTCCAATGTTTAGTTCTATGTGCAGGTGGGCAATTTGATGGTCCAGATCATGATGGAGGCTGTGATGCTTAACTGAACGTTAGAAAAAAAGAGAGATGTTAAAGTACACGTTTAACCTGTTGTTTAGCTCTGGATCTGTTATCTTTTGCATTTGATGGTCACCATCACTTAAAGAAAAATAATATTAGATATGAATGGCAACAACCAGGGGTGCTCAGTCCCAATGATTACCTTTAGCAGCCCCAGATAGGCCCTTATTGTATCATGGCAGATGCAGAATGATCCTGCAATGTCATGTGTTGTGACAGAAGCAGCTGCAAATAGATGTCCACAGGCAGAGAGTCAAAGTCATCCAAAATCCTGGGTTAGCCTGCATAGCAGTGGCTCTGGAAAAAGCTCCCCCGTACATGCCAGCCATCGTAAGACCTAAGTGAAATCAAATTGTACAAATATTAAATAATTTATTTCCCCACTAATGAAAAAGCATGAATAATTTATATGTTATCTTGTGGCAGCCTACTGAGCTGCAAATAAATACTGTCAGAAAATAATCAGCATACACACCACTGGCAAATATTATTCCATCATCTCTGTTGATGTCACTCAAAAAGACAATTTGTTGACAATAATTACATAAATGACAACAGTTTGCCAGTGATGACTAATAAACACAAAACAGCACTATACTTCTGAAAAGAGTGGGGCCTCTTCTCCAGTGTACAACATAAGTTACTTTCAGCATTTTCTACAACTTGGGAATTGCAAAAACTCTTAAAACTTCCTTTACCTGTGAACTTCCCCATGACCAGCCTTGGGGTGGACCGTGTCTGAAGAAATGCCTTATTTGATTATCTCTATCATCTGCAAAGGCCTGTCATGACAAGGAGAAAGACCTCTCACAGTGTGCAAGACGTCAGGGGGAAAAAAAAAGCCCCCTGCCTCACTCTGCTCATTTAAATCCACTTTTGCCACCAACTTTGATGCCGTGATCAGCTTGACACTTGCTTGACAGTCATCTGTCTTCATTTCCAAGCTCAGGACTAGGAAAAGGCACTGTGTCCCATCCTGGAAATCCAAGATGCACACATCACACCAAACTGCAACCTTGTTCTTTCAAGTGAGTGGGACTCTATCAAGTAGTATGTGACAGGAGAGACCTCTCTCTTGCTAGGAATGTGGAGGGCTATTGCTAGCCAAAGTGAACAATGCTGGGCCACATGGAACAACTGTTTCATTAGGTTATAAAACAGTTCACTATACTTTTCAATTGAAACAGTTGCCCAGTGCCATGTCTTCTGTATACATCTGTGCTGAATTCCATTTTATTGGCCTTTCTTTGGTCTGTTAATGATTCAAGGAGACAATTTCACTGCCTCACTGGGATTGAGGAAAATGAAAGTTAACAACTGCCTGCCTGTACATTGATGGCACTGTACTCCAAATCTTTCTCAACTCTATTCACATTTTATGTTATAAAACAAACGGAAAAGCCAGTGAAGGGGATGTTAGACGAGGATTCATCATCATGGTTTCTCACTCACATACCTCGTTAATCAGGTTAGGAAGTGATTTGGTTGCACATAGCAATAACATAAAGGAACCCTATCCTGAATAATAATAATAATAATAATAATAATAATAATAATAATAATAATAATAATAATAATAATAATAATAATAATAATAATAATAATAATAATAATAAAGATAGAAACAGCTTTAGACCAGGCTAATGCTATCTTGTGTTGGGTCTGTTGATGATGATTGGGTGCAACTCAGCTTACATTTCACTGCATGGGGAGGAGTAGATAAAGGCAGTTCTCTCTGAGTTTCCTAGAATGTCATCTGCTCTGGTCAGTGTTGACCTTCCTAAGCTCTTCTTCAAGGGCTCTTCCTTTAAGCCTTGCCCAAGTATTTGGATACTTAAGCCAAGAAGCTCTGGGGTTAATCTTACAAATATGCATTTCAGATTGGTCTTCCTTAAAGCACTTGCCATCCAAACTTCCCTAGGGTTTAAGATAATTTGAGATATAGTTACGTACATTATAACCATTTGTGTGGGAGATGTTTCTCTTCCCTGAACATCTCCTTATTATATTTCCATATATCAGAATATTTCATGTAAAAATAATGGCTGCTCCCATCCCTTTAACATCTGAGTCATTTCATTACCTCTAATAATTACATGTTAGTAAATAAAAGCAGTAGCAAAAACTAGCTTGAAAGCAAAAAAATACCACAAAGAATAAACATAGCAAATTAATTATGGTAAATGTATCAAATATTTGTCAGTATAAGTGCTGATGGCTGATTCTGACATGAGCGAGCTCCTTTGGTGTAATGTTCTCATGTGGCTTTTATATGTGGCTAATTAAAATGCACTTTTGGCCCACTTTTTTTTAAAGTACCTTAAGTATGAAAATCCCTTCACTTGTATAAATCTGGAAGGAGGCTACAAGTTCATTATATCAACAAGTACTTCTACTATGGAGTGACTTCCTAGCAAACAGTCCTTCTAGGCTTGCCAGGGGAGGGGCATCACATTCCCTGAGAGTTCAGGGCTAAAACTTGGGCCAGGTGCAAAACCTTGTGGTGTCATAAAGACAGAGCTGGCAAGGGGAGGAAAGCTCCAGGATTCCCCCCCACCCCACCCTGCTGCCACTGTCAAGACTACCACGGCCACAATTCCTAGGGTTTATGTACTAAGAATGTTTCATGCTCCAAGTGGGAGAATAGGCACAAAACACCTTCAAGCTAAGCCAGTATGTCATGGCATTAGTTCAGAATACTTGGAGGGTTGTGCCCAGGATTTCTAGTCATCGCACATACATAAATCAATTTTCCTCCTTCCACAGCACTTTTTTGCCCTGAGATTTATCTCTCTGCCTAAATAGAAGGAGAAGCAAAACAATTCCCCAATAGCCCACTTAGAGCTCTGAGATGAGGTACTCCTAATCAAAAATGGTTTGAAATGATCTGATTTTGGTTTTATCTGAAACCAATGCACATCTCTATTACTGATCACAATAAACTCACCAGTTTCTGTTCTACATTATCACAGTGCCAACTCCTTGGCATTTGAATAATATTTGTGGTATATAAGAGACTCCCTCTTGGACACATGCCTTGAGTATCTGAGGGAAGTTAAGAGCAACACCATCATGAGACTGGGATCATAGCAAGGTCACCCAAAGTAAAATGGTCAAGGGCAGATTATGATGCATCCATTCTCTACAGGGCTGGCTGGATAGCAGAACCAGAGGTTGGGAGTTCAGTTCCCCATTGTGCATGCCAGAAGAGCCAGATTTTGTGGCCTTGGGCAAAGCTGCAACATCCCAGGATGCCTCCAGAAGATGGGAGTGGTAAACCACTTCTCAGTATCTTCTACTTAGAAAACTCTGAAAAGGGTCATCATAAGTCAGAATTGACTTGGTGACACACAGTTATTAATTTAATTCTCTGCAGAAATAAATGGTCAATCAACAGCAGACAAGTATGAATTCCAATGGTGATGGAGGTGGAAACATTCCTGAAGGGTAGCTGCTGGGCAGCAGCAATAGTGGATGGTGACACTGGAAGAAGATCAGATTAACTCTTTTTAGTACTGTGTAAAGGAAGGCAATAGTAAATCACTACTGAATATTTTATATCTAGAAAATCTTAAGACAACAAAAGAAAACAAGAGATATTACTAAGATGGCAAGACTCCATTATATTATGTGATCAGAATAAAATAAAAATGGAAACAGTATACTGAAGAGATGCAAGTGAAAGCCGATTTCAAAGCAAATAGAAAAAAATAAATCACCAGAAATAGACAGGATACCAATAGAGCTATTGCAAGCTACACAAACTGAATCAATCAAAATTCTCACAGGAATATGCCAACAAATATTGGAAACAAAACAATGACCCACAGAGCAGATATCTTTAATATGCATTCCAGTTCTAAAGAAACAAGACACCAAATATTTCAATAAGTATAGGGTTCTCGAACCAATCAAGCCTGAACTCTCACTAGAAGCTGCCATTGACTAAACAGAAGTTATACTACTTTGGGCAACTCTTGAAAAGATAAGACTCACTGGAGAAAAATAATGCTAGAAATAATGGAAAGCAACCAGAAAAGAGGAACACTTAACATGAGATACGTAGCTTGATGCCGTAAAAGAACCACTGTCTTTAATTTGCAATCTGATAGAACCTTTTGGATTTCATTGGCCCAAATCTTGTTACTTAGAATAGGCCAATTGAATCAATGAAGATTTAGTGAGTCAACTCCTCTGTAGGTTCCATTGATTCAAAGGGGCCTACTCTAACCATGACTTGCTATGCTAAAGGAAGTCAGAGTTAGGGTAGGACCATTTCAGTCAATGGGACTTATGGAGCAGTTGATGCACAAAATCTCATTTGATTCAGTTGTACCACTCTAGTGTGATTTAATATGTTAAGCAATAGGATTTGGGCCTGAAATTCACAGGGCCATCATAAGTTGGAAGTGACTTGATGGCATTTTACAGCAAATCTAATGCAACCATATTTCTATGTAATCATAAAACTAAAAATAGAGGATAAATAGGAGCTCTCTAGTAAAGACCCAATCCCAAAGAAGGGCAGTGCCAAAGAATGCTCCAACAACTTTACAATTGCACTCATTTCACACGCTAGCAAGGTTATGCTCAAAATCCTCCAAGGCAGGCTTCAGCAGTATGTGGACCAAGAACTCCCAGAAGTACAAGCTGGATTTCGAAGGGGCAGAGGAACTAGAGACCAAATTGCTAACATGCGCTGGGTTATGGAGAAAGCCAGAGAGTTCCAGAAAAACATCTACTTCTGCTTCATTGACTACGCAAAAGCCTTTGACTGTGTGGACCACAGCAAACTATGGCAAGTCCTTAAAGAAATGGAAGTGCCTGACCACCTTATCTATCTCCTGAGAAATCTATATGTGGGACAGGAAGCAACAGTTAGAACTGGATATGGAACAACTGATTGGTTCAAAATTGGGAAAGGAGTACGACAAGACTGTATATTGTCTCCCTGCTTATTTAACTTATATGCAGAATACATCATGCGAAAGGCTGGACTGGATGAATCCCAAGCCGGAATTAAGATTGCCGGAAGAAATATCAATAACCTCAGATATGCAGACGATACCACTCTGATGGCAGAAAGTGAGGAGGAATTAAAGAACCTCTTAATGAGGGTGAAAGAGGAGAGCGCAAAAAATGGTCTGAAGCTCAACATCAAAAAAACCAAGATCATGGCCACTGGTCCCATCACCTCCTGGCAAATAGAAGGGGAAGATATGGAGGTAGTGACAGATTTTACTTTCCTGGGCTCCATGATCACTGCAGATGGTGACAGCAGCCACGAAATTAAAAGACTCCTGCTTCTGGGAGGAAAGTGATGACAAACCTAGACAACATCTTAAAAAGCAGAGACATCACCTTGCCAACAAAGGTCCGCATAGTCAAAGTGATGGTTTTTCCAGTAGCGATGTATGGAAGTGAGAGCTGGACCATAAAGAAGGCTGACCGTCGAAGAATTGATGCTTTTGAATTGTGGTGCTGGAGGAGACTCTTGAGAGTCCCCTGGACTGCAAAGAGATCAAACCTATCCGTTCTGAAGGAAATCAACCCTGAGTGCTCACTGGAAGACAGATCCTGAAGCTGAGGCTCCAATACTTTGGCCATCTCATGAGAAGAGAAGACTCCCTGGAAAAGACCCTGATGTTGGGAAAATGTGAAGGCAAGAGGAGAAGGGGACGACAGAGGACGAGATGGATGGACAGTGTCATTGAAGCTACCAACATGAATTTGACCAAACTCTGGGAGGCAGTGGAAGACAGGAGGGCCTGGCGTGCTCTGGTCCATGGGGTCACGAAGAGTCGGACACGACTAAACGACTGAACAACAACAAGTAAAGACCTCCACATAGATATCTTTCCAAAATCTTTTTGTCAAGTATTTGTAACTACCAGCTGAGACAATCATAGCTATCCTAGGCACAGAACAAACTATGTTTTATTGCTTTAATTTCCTAAACAAATTAAGCCATCATAAATGAGTGCAAATGGAAATATGTTTTAATGGCTGAACAGAAATGCAGACTTCACATCTTAATCAAATGAACTGTCCAAGACTGTAGATTTAAAGCTGACATGTTTTCCTGAAAAGTGCATATTAACTGTGTATTGAGAATTGTTGAGTACAATATATGTACAATATTTCCCATAAAATATGCCCATTACAATACTTAACATCGATGTGCCACTCAGACACAAATTATAATTTCCAGCAGCAGTTTCCCCAGGTACAAATCTATTTATTTTTCCTCAGTATTTAAATATTCATCTACATTTGGTCTATGTCTACTGCAGAGGTCCAGCGCTTTCTATTGGCAATCTGCAGGATACTTGGATTTCCTTTTTTCTCTCCTGAAATATATAAAACCAGCCAATACATGTTAATAAATGAGCTGTTATATTATTGTGATGTAAATTTTTTAAAAATTATTGTGCTAGAGCTATTGTTTTATATTTAGAATCATAGAATCACAGAATAATTGAATTGGAAGTGGTTTATAAGGTCATCGAGTCCAACCCCCTGGTCAATGCAGGAATCCAAATCAAAGCAGATCTGACAAATGGTTGTCCAATTTTCTCTTGAATGCCTCCAGTGTTGGAGCGCTCACCACCTCCTGAGGTAATTGGTTCCATTTTTGTACTGCTCTAACAGTTAAGACGTTTTTCCTGATATTCGGCTTAAATCTGGCTCCCTGTAGCTTGAGCCCATTATTACGTGCCCCATGCTCCGGGATGATTGAAAACAGATCCTGCCCCTCCTATGTATGATTACCTTTCAAGTATTTATGCTCTATAGGATTATGCACACGGGCTCTATCCCCATCCTCATTCTCTTCTTCTTCCCCTTCCCCTTCCATGAGGTGGTGGAGCAATCTCTGAACTGGTGGGGTCTTCTCTACTTACAAACGGTTCCTGTGGAAAATCAGGGTTTGGTATTGAACAGGCCACACTAGAGATGGGCACAAATCAGAAAAAATGGTGATTCATTTTGATTCATGATTTGTCAAGGTTGACAAATCATGAATTACACATTTATTAACTTTTTCTAATAAATCGACAAATTGATTTGTCAATTTGTTTTTTTTTTACTTTAAAATCCTATAAAATGGCTCCACAAACACCTAGAGAAACCAAATTCACAGGGAGGCTTCCACTGATTCTCCTCTAGAAGCCCTGAAGGTTTGGTGAAGATTGGATTTCAGATATCCAGGTCATACACCAACAAGGAGCCCCCCCCCCGGAAAGTGCCCTTTAGCTGGCTTGGGAAAACCCAATCTTCACCAAACTTGGAGGAATTGTAGAGGAGAGTCAGCGGAAGCTTCTCTGTGATGTTGGTGTCTCTAGGTACCCGGGGGCCAAACAAAGTAATTTTTAAAATAAATTTGGTGATACATTTTTTAATTCATGCCCATCTCTAGACCACACAAATATAAAAGGTTTCTCACTTCAGAAGAGATCCTTGCACTTTGTAAAAGGCAAAAGAGAAGATGATGAGGGGACAGGGCAGAGTTAGTGTGTTTGTCATCCCCTTGTGTGTCAATTCTACTCAGAATCTGACAGCTTTGGCATTTCTGGGGACCAATTTTGGCAGGCTGGGGTGA
Source organism: Intellagama lesueurii (assembly GCA_037013535.1). Taxonomy (NCBI): domain Eukaryota; kingdom Metazoa; phylum Chordata; class Lepidosauria; order Squamata; family Agamidae; genus Intellagama; species Intellagama lesueurii. Next base: position 42,433,276 of record JBAJHW010000005.1, on the reverse strand, counting down.
TCTCCAAAATAAGATGTCTTTTTATTTCCCTTTCAAAAAGGAACAGACATGATTCCATCCCCCAACACAAATGTGCTAAAGAGAACTTCAGAAGTGAATTGTCATTGTTGGAGGCTTTCAAGAGCAGTAACTGTCTCTTTTGATTGATTCCCCATCCCCCAGGCAAATCTGGAAGGTATAAAATTGGCTGAGCCACATTAAACCCACAGGCTGTGTTTTGCACATCCATCTTCAACAGGACAGATCAGCAGTTTAAGAGGATCCAAAGGCAATTTCCCTTTGTCACTTAGAACCAGGGCCACCCTTAGAGGCCACTGAGCTCAGTGGTTGCCTCTAAAGTGTGCTGAGGAGGTCACCAAGCTGAATCAAGGAGATCCTTATGTTGAGACAAGATAATGTCAGACTGCGTTGGTGGGGTGTGGCCAACCTGAAGTGGGGTGTGGGTTTTAATGTTGAGTCTGGTGGCATTGATTGGAACATCTCCCCCTAGAGGTGGAATCTGAAATCTACACCTCTGATCTGAGTCTGCAGTTGCTTTTGTGAAACTTATTTTAACAAAGGAACCTGGCATGTTCATCTGACTTTATTTTCTGGAATGTTTTTTTCTGGAGTGTTTTTCCCCCTGAACCATCCATATTTGTTGATGAGGAATAACCTTATGACTGAACTTTGCCATTGATTTAGATTTTATAACATGAGATTCCTTTGCTCCCCACAGAATGGGGAGGGAGTGTGTGTGGCCAAAGAGCTCTGCCACCATACACAGTGCCACCCCCTTTGGAGGGAGGGAGGAGCGAGGAGCTAGTGGACTTGTTCACCATCCATGGGTGATTTTTTTTTGTAGGTGTTCTCAGACATTATAATTTGCAGTGGAAATTGTGTTAGCAAAGAAAGTGGGAGCAGAGTTGGTTCTACTGTAGAATCTACTGTAATTAGGCCCAAGAGGAAATAAATGCAATGTATAAATGGACCTTTATATATTGCCTTTATTTCCTCTTGGGCCTAAATCCACTTGCTGGCCCCAACTACATCAGATCCATTGAATTATCCACTGAATGGTGAGTTGTAGTGACAGAGAGATAGGATGGATCTGTTCTGCTATAGGCGTTAGTCTTCTGGGGATATCCATTTAAAAAGCAAACATCAATGAGATAATCAAACACACTGTCCTTCTTGTCAATATTACTTGTCCAACAACTCATGGATACAAGGGGGGTGGGGAGAAGGACTTTCATTTTCTCTCTGTGAATACTGGCAGTCAATGGTGGTTTCTCACAGAAAAAATGCTTAATCAGTGATGAATTACACCCTGTATGATTCTAATTGCTCTGGCTACTCGATCTAATTCAGTATCTAACATAAATTGTCCTGAATTAATCAACTTGACAATTCCATTAAATTGCAAGATTTTTAAACAGAACAAATTAGGGATCAGCACATATTGTTCCAGCACATTGAATGAAAACATTAAAAGGTAACATGACATCTTCTAGAATGGTCATGATATTCCAGAAGACAAGCAGCTGATACCTGCCTAGCCTAGTTTGCAATACTTTGCAAATTAGTCATTATAGGAGTCTGAACATTCCCAAAATCTACCCATCATTTTTCTGTTGCATTTTTATAGGCTGCTTTTATGTGCTGTGCATCTACTATTTCATAGCTGTTTTTACTTATGTTTGATTTATTTTCTAAATCCTTGCAAACCAAATCTTTGATTTATTTTTAAAATTACTATGAACCACCAGCATATAGATTCTATTGTGAGGAAGAGTACCGTGAAAGTTTTCTTAAATGGGTGTCTAGTCAGTTGATGTCAGTGGTAGAGCAGTCTCCCCAGAGACCATTACTTGGTGCCTGGGTTTTTATTCCTAAGTGAAGACTTTTCCCCAATCATTGCCTTCCTGTTGTTTCCGGGTTTTAGTCTTTCACAGTTTGCACTGTTTTAGAGAAAACAATTCTGTTATATTTTGTTTTATAGTTGGTGGTTTTAACTTTTTTAACCATGCAGACAATTTTTGGTTGAAGAATGCTGTGAAACTATTTTAAGTGTACTGTAGATCAGTTAATCAATAGATATAAGAATATGCACAAGTGTCATGAATGTAGTTTCATGTGTGAGAGGCGGGAGTCCCATTGGTAGTCTTTGACAGAACAGACCTATCGGGAGACTTGAATTTGTGATTATATTCACTCATCACTCAGCATTTGATTCACTAGTCCACTCTACATGGGATAAGCATTTGGATTCAGGCCAGGGTTTCTCTTTCCAGTTCCATCAGAAGAAGTGATAAGATCTCTTGTACTGGAGAGCTACAATCAGAGGTGCACTGGTTGTATGGACCACCTCTGTTTGCTATGGACCACCTCTGTTTGCTGTGCTGAAGAACAGAGATCTATGGAGCTGGGAAAGGTGCAGAGCAGGATCAAGGAGCTGAAGCAACTCCTCCAATTAGTGTGCAGGTTATAAAATGGTAAGCAAGTGGGGACCTGACAGTGCATAAAATTGGACACAGTAAATCCCAGTGATGATGGCAAGAAATTTTGGGGAGAGAGACAATATATTAAATGCTAGAAGATTCAGTACAAGGAAAAGGAAGTACTGGACATAGTTAAACAGTGAGATTCACAGTAATGTTGACCACTAATTTGGGTATCTTAAAAAGGGGATTAGTCGAATTCATTGAGGATAAAACTATGAATACTGTTCATGTGTCATATGCCATTAATTTGCTGTTGGAGTTATTTTAGCCTCATATTCTGCCTTCAGTAGATTTGGCTGGGAGGAACCTTTCTGGGCTGGGGTAACTGTCAGTCAATCCAGCAGTAACCAATTGTTCTTTTCCTGCCTCTGATTTAAAAGAGAACCACACCCCTCTTCTTAAGTGTCTTTTTCAGTCTGTTGTGCAGTTCTGCAGTTAAGTGCTGTTAGAATATAGTCTGCAGGAGTCTACTGAAAACAGGCTGTGAGTCTGTTGGGGGCTGCTCCTGTAAGCAATCTCCCCCTCCCCCATATAGTATGCTATTTTTTATCTGTTCAGAACAGTGAGAAAGTGGAAATATTTTTATTCTTTCTCTTACCAATGTCTCAGAGTGAGTTATTGAGACTGTAAGTACCAGTTGGTGAGACAATAAGGGGTAGTTTACTCTGGGGAGACTTGAAGCAAATTCTGCTCTGTAAATCCCTGCTCTTCTGCTGAGCAGCTAGAGGAATTTAGCCAAATTTCAAAACTGCAACAGTTGCCTCCAATTTATGGCCACCCTAATAGTGTTTTCAAGATATGTGAGATATTCATGGGTTCATATCTATATAAAAAAAGCTCCCTGCCCCCCTCCACAGACACCCAACAGTTCTAATGCTATTTTTACACATTGGCCCAAGTGAAAAGGAGATGCCTCACTGTCAACTGCAAGATCAGTAGTTTCAGGGCATTGATAGAGATAAAGCAGGTCCTAATGGGGCCAAATGAACATGGTAAGGATTTTTTTAAAAATGGGAGAAAGATTCCTCTTGAAAGTTAGTGGCAAAAATGGAAGTAAGGCTGGTAATAACATTGTTCTTTCTCCCAAATTTTCAACATTATTATCCAATTTCCAAGTTTGTCACTATGTTAAATTCCTCATGTGGGAATTTAAATGATTTGTGAACAGGAAAAAGGTCTTGCAAAATGGAAATATAGGCAGAAGAAAGTAGCCAGAAGCATAACTAGAAATAACCTTAATAGTGACTGGCAGTGTTGCCAGGCGTGTTTTCCATTATAGAAATTGCAGTAAATGGTCCAAGAAGACAGGAGAAAGTTTGATAAGATGACTCATTCTTATCCCTCTGCTTCCACAGAATGGCTGGGGCAAGCGAGGTGAAGATAGAGAACAATTGATGCATTTCAGGAGAAGTGGTGTAGTGGGAAATCTTCTTCTTCTTCTTCTTCTTCATTATTATTATTATTATTATTATTATTATTATTATTATTATTATTATTATTATTATTATTATTATTATTATTATTATTATTATTATTATTATTATTATTATATACAAAACATACAACAGAACAAAATAAGACCTGACAAAAATAACACAAATAACAAAAAACAGCAAAGCTAAACATCCATACTACATATATAGATCAGAAGATTTCACCGTCGTCTGGTCATCTAAATATCATCAAAGGATTCTAGTGAGCACTGGTTCACCATAACTATTATTTCCCCTAAGTTCCTGTCTGTTTCTGGACCCAATTATATATCAGCTTCCAGCTTTCCTTTACAAAGTATCTCGGTTGATCCCGTACTGCCTCTGAAAGCATATCTAGTTCTGCAATATCCAGTAGCTTCTTTAATAGCTCATCCATCGCTGATATTTCTCCATTCTTCCCTTTTTGGGCCCAGAGTAACTTTGCTGCAGTGTATATATACATTAGACTATATTTTATTTTTTTATTAATAATCTCTGGCATTATATTCAATAACCACATTTCAGGTTTAAAACTTAATTTTGGCTGAACAATTTCTGTGTAGTGGGAAATGTTGATGTTTAACTGCTCTTCATGGCAGCCCGGTAATCATACCCTCAAGGAAGCTCCTGCCTTGGGTCTCTTTAAGGAGAAAGATGGGGTAAAATATTTTAAATAAGTAATATAACTAAATAAAATGCAGACACCTCTTTTGTTCCAGCACAATAAACCAATCCAGGCACTTTTCATCAAAAACAGGAAATTTGTAACATTAATAAGGCTTAAGTGCACATTCAAGACCAAAATCACTCTAAAATACTTTGCAGGACGGCAGGGGAGTAGCCAACAATGTACTGTATCATGGCTGGGGAAAATCCATTCCTCTTCTGCTACTTCTCTCAGAAGCAGCAAAGATGCCTGAAAGGGCTGGCAGATGATGTCATTTTCTTTGCTGTTATAAAAGTCCTGGCAAAATGATCTTGTGAGCCCTGGCTTCACTACACCACTGTTCGGGAGAGAGACTGTGAATTGCAAAGGAAAGATGGTACATTCATTGTAAGTATGCATAGTCTATGAACCTAAAAGTGAGGATGCAGATGCACCATTGTTCTACTAGTGGCATCCCTGTAAGTGACCCAGTGGCCACTGTGTGAACAGACGGTTGGACTAGATGGGTCTTTGCTCTGAACATGCTTGCCTGTTATGTTCTCAAGCATCTTTCTCAGGGCTCCCTCTCTGCATATCTGAGGTGTGGCAGCTGATTTGGTGGTCAAAGGACTTAAGCAGTGCCTCCACCTACATTCAAGCTGTGCCTCCACCTACATTCAACCTACATATTTGGAAAATAAACTTGAATGTTGCAATGTGTCAAAAGCCTCCAGTGACCTCCTTCTAAAAGAAACCAAGACTGTGAACATGCTGCACTTGTGGAAATTGTTCTTTGCTCAATCAAGTCAGGCAAGTGTAACAATTCCTCAGGAAAACACACGCAGTTCATCTTTTGCCCTGACAGCACTTCTTACCTTTTTAATAAGTAGTGAACAACACTAAAAGTGCCTTCCTAGTGACAAATTTGTCACTGTGTACCACCTTTTTGTAACTGTATTGCTTTCGAAACTGATTTATCTTGAAGACAATTCTCTTCACTTTTCAGCACTACAAGAGAGCTGTATTGATTTTCTAAAAAGAGGCAAAGAGCAATATAATTGCCACCAGGGAAGAAAATATTATCTTGTCTTGTTCTTGCACATGAGGATGAGGAAAACTGTGTTCCTCATCCTGTGAGAGGAGGTAAGCTATTGTGTGCCACTCTTGAAACGGGAAGATAATGAGTTTAAAAAAATAATATTTTGTTCATGGAAAATACCTTCTTTGGGTGTGTCAGTGATGTGTGATAAATGTGTGTACATCTATTTTGGATTATGTACATGCATTGCCATGGGAACCCAGTGTTGCTGTGTTTCCTGAAGCACACATTTGTAGAGACATCTAATGCTCTCTAGAAGGCCCACTGGAATTTACTTGATGTGAAATTGGAAAAAAAGGGGGGGAGGTCTTTTCAAAGTGAAGTATGTATGAGGGATTTCCTGAGAGAAAGCAGCCATTCATGAATCTTGCAAAATTACTCCTGTGGCTCTTCAAGGGGCAGCTGAACTATCAAATGTGCAGTGTGGTTGCAGGATGCAAACAGAATTCCTCATTCAATACTGATTCTCTAGAGGAAAATCACTTTTCATTTATCCAGTAGCATTTCTGTATTTCTCCACTCACCAGAAGGCCTCAAGGTCACTTTCAGTTTTAAACAAAATTCAACTTGGAACAAAACAACAGAAACACCAACAGCAATGTGAAAAAGCTCACCAAATAAAAACACCAGAAAACAAAATTAACAGAAGAACAACATTTAGAAACCATCACTAAGGCAGTATAAAAGATAGTTACAGTGACCGCATACCATCAAAAGCTATTAAAATATGAACAGTGTAGACTTTGCTGCTGCCCCCCACCGCAAGGTAGCAACTATGTCAGAACAAAGGGCCAACCCATGTAGCAACTGGTTTGCACTAGTGGGGGGAAGGCAATAAATAGATCCACATGGTTGTCTCATGGTGCCACCAGGAAAATACTGGCCCCAGCCCACCTGAGTTTTAAAGACTAGGATCAGAACGTAGAATTGAGCTTGAAGTGAACTTGCACTTTGTTGCAGTTTCAGAATCAAGACTTCAGAGTTCAGCCTTTCAGATGGTATCCCCAAAGGATTGTGGATTGTGGCCACAAAAATTCACACTGAAATAAATAGTCTTAAAAGTGCCACATGTGTTAATGGCAGCTGTGGTGGTAGTAGTAATAAGGATGAAACTAACTGGGAGTCAGCAAAGATTTTTTTTAATATATTGGACAAATTTGTTTGTAGCAAATACAATTTACAGTCTAATAACTATATTTGGCAAGTGCAAAATCCAGAGAGAAAACGAATACATGCTCTGTTCCTCATCGTTATCAGTTTTGGCTGTCTCAACGCAGCCAAACAGATTGACAAGGACTTTTAAAGCCCTGAGAGACTTCTTGTCTCCTTGTGAGTGCAAGACAAACTTTTTTGCCCATCAAGTTTGCTATAATTTTGCCCAAAATATTTCAAGCCTCACTTTGAGAGGCAAAGCATGCCCACACACATTCATATGAATACAAAATGAGTGGCTGATTTTGAAGAAAGGTAACAACAATGTGTGGAGAGATCCTCAGTTTCTTAAATAAAATAGCAATCATCCTGATTTGGGGCAATTTGCACCATTTATGAAATGCCCTTATGTCTTTTATGCCCCAAGGCTTTATCCTGCCATGGTAAGGAAGAAGGTGTTCTTTTATTTAGCTTCTGCTGTCTGTTATGGGGTTTCGTAGCCAAAGTATTGCGCTTATCCTTTCTTTGACTGAGAGGTGCTTGTGCTGATATTTTCAAACTAGTTGGCCGTGCATGTTAAAGTTAATGCCTGAGCCCAGTTCACTTGTTTCACTGGCCAGGATTCTATTGGGATCGCACAGTGCAAACTGGAGATTGTATAACAGGCATGGACCATCAGGGCAACGATCTGTCATGTGCCCCAACTCATCCCAGTCATGTGCTCCATTGCACACTCTGTTGTGCATTGAGGTGGGCAACAGGCAGCCAGAAAATGATGAAAACTGCTTCTGCAATTTTCCTTACATACCTGGCATTTCACAACAGGATTTTAGCCACTATGATTAGCCGGACTTTTACAAGAACCCACTGTTAATTATTTAGTTTTATTATCCTAACACAGCTTGAATATTTTTCCTATAATTAGTGAATTATAGGCCCCTGTTTCCCCCCCACTTACATCATGTCCTCTTCAAACTTACTTTTCTTTTTCTGTTTGTGTGCAGTAGCTCAATATCATTGTTTCAGACATTTTTAACAAAAAAAATTGGTTAAGATTGTTTATGTTATTATGAGATTAACATTCAGAACGGTTGCTGTAACAGGAATGTTCACTAATATATATGTTGGGATACGGTTTGCCATCAATGTAGTATTAAAAATATTTTTATTGTAATGTAATATAATAATTAATTGTTGGTCCACAAATAGAGCAATACATTCATACATAACATGAATTATAAATAAAGTATGAATTATTCATTAAAGCACAAAGAATATATTAATGCAATTACTTTGTGCTTTTATTACAAAATGTCATATATCCTGCTAGAATGAGTAAAATAATGGGTTATTTAGTGCAAAATGTTTTCTTGTTATAGGGCACCAATAACTTATTATCAAATCAGTTTGCAGCTATTCATACTGGATTATAATAGTCATCAGGAATATATTTTAAAATGTTTGTAAGTAATATAATGATCCCATCCAATGCAATCAGCCTTACACTGAAAGCATGACTATCACATTGTCAATGTCTGATATGATTTTAGGCATGTAAAGAAACCTCCCAGTTGTTGAGTCAAGGTTGACCACCTAGCAAGGTTGACCATAGCAAATCAGTATATTGAGGAGTCTCCAACTCTCTCAAGAGATCTCACCACTTTGTCGTTGTTGTTGTTTAGTCATTTAGTCGTGTCCGACTCTTCGTGACCCCATGGACCAGAACACGCCAGGCCCTCCTGTCTTCCACTGCCTCCCGGAGTTGGGTCAAATTCATGTTGGTAGCTTCGGTGACACTGTCCAACCATCTCGTCCTCTGTCGTCCCCTTCTCCTCTTGCCCTCACACTTTCCCAACATCAGGGTCACCACTAGTTTGAGACAATGAAGCCAGATATTGTACTCCCCCATCATATTTTCTGTAATTTGCACAATAGCCACTTTCCTGTCTGTGCACAAAAGTAATACTGCATTCTCTTTGTGAAGCTAATCATTCACATGTCACAGAACAATCAAGATTTAAAGAAGGGAACTGATAGAGAAACAAATAGGAAAAGAATGGTAGTTGAGGTTTTCTTGCTGAAATTGAAAAAAAGACTTACAAAAAGACTCACTTACTGCCTTATTGAGGTTCATCTTTGGTTTTAGAGTTTTGCTACTGAATTTTGCCAACAAACCATGATTACTTTTAAGAAATATCCTTTTTGGGACACAGTAGGAAACAATGGGGGATGCTCTACAGGGTGGTACACATATTTGGCAATAAACCTGAAAAGTTTAAAAACGTAGCTACAGAGCTACATGAATGGAAAACATGTTAAGACTTTTTCTCCTGCAGTAATATCACCAGGAGTGCAAGAGGACAGTGTAGATAATGGATGTGGAGCATACAGAAGCAGAGGCAGAATGATCTGATCATCCAGCAAGCATCTAACACTACATGCTCCCATATCTGACAGACTTCTCAAAAACTCTTTCATCGTTGCTACTTCTGGGAGAGAAATACAAATGAGTACTGTACCACCAGAGTGGCCGTGCGTTATTTCAACATTATTCCCCAAAAATACTTTGATGAGTGCTGGCAAAACCATCATATGTGATTAGAAAATGAAGCTGTCAGTGACAAAATTCCACCTCTGGATGCCCTTGGCCAACCCCCACCCAAGCCTCAGCTCTTTTCTGATCAGTAAAAGAATCACTGCTCTTATCTCCAATATCTGAAAAGCAGATAGTAAGGATTCTGGGCCATGCCCTCTGTCTGCAGTGCCGAGAGCTGCTGAATCCTGTGTTCAGAATTTTGCTTTGTTTTCCTGATTTTTCATTTCCTAACAATAATGTGTTTGTTTTCAGATACTGAGCACTGTAAAAAATGACACATGTTCAGTCTTCATTTCTGGGCGGCAGATTTGGTTGCTGGGGGTGTGTGTGCAGAGGGGAAGGGGAATACCGTTCAACAGCAGTAGCTCTTCTAATAGTGAAAAAAGAACCCCTCTAGATACGATATGAAGCTTCTAATATTCCATCCAGATGACTGCAGTTTTCTGCTTTTAAAGATGCACCACTCTTATCCCCACAGAAATGCTACTGTTCTGCTAATTGTAACTCTTTCTTCCCCTTTCTTCCCACAACAGATTACTGCTCACAATGAACAGTTTTGTCTAATTTATTGACCATACACTTAAACATCCACTTTGCACTCTACATAAAACTTATGTAATATTTAACTGGCAATAAAACCCCAAAGCTGCATCAATGGCTCTACATCCAGATAAACTGGTTTGAAAATAGCAGACCATTAAATGACTATGGATATATTTGGCGACTAATTTTCAGTGAAATGATGGCGCACTAGCTGAACATTGCCTGAAACATGTTTTTGTCTCTTTAGATATCCCTTTAGATTACAACATCAGGGAAGTGCTTAGGCTGTTGTTATATCTGTACCAAATGTTTTAACTTGACACATAAATGTAGAATAAATTTGATAGCCTTTGGGTCCTTGCTTATATGAAGAGGAATATTAGATTTAGCTATTTGTCTCCAGTGTGACCCTTAAAGTGCCTGCAGAAAAAAATGTTAATTGTTTGGAGAAATGTGAATTTTTTTTTAATAAGTTTTCATTCAAGCCTTTTCCTCTCAGTTCCCAAGACCCAAGTTTTGTAGTGGGAAGAGGGTTTGCTGAACATTTAATCAAATACATCTGTGAATATATCATTTCTTTTCTCAAATAAAATTCACATCTGGTCCTGGATTTTCACATTCATTTTTCACTCAATGAAGTCTCTGTGACATGAAATTTATAAATCATTTTCCCATAGTGAGAATTTCTTCTGCATATATTGTCATATCATGAAATGTGATACTCACCACATCCCAGTCCTCGGATCCTTATACAAATTTTGGGCCTTATATAAAATAATTGAGTGAATATTTTATATAAGGCACAATATTTTAAAACTCACAGCAATGTGAGCATCGTCTCGTTCTTATGACCAAATGGAAATCTGGCCTAGGGTATGTAGCAAAACTCTCTTTTAAATAGGAGCATAGCAAACTACACTGTACAAGTCCTACTATTTATCTATTAAAACTTGCTTTGTCTATTTTAATTGGTTGTGTTTCTTCAGCATCAGAGGAAAAGAGCAACAGAGGGAGGCACTACACATCTGTTATTGTTGTTATGTGCTATCAAGTTGCTTTCAAATTATGGTGATCCTAATAAGATTCTGGCTGTGGAGTTGGAAGTTGGGAGTTCAATTTCTACTTTGCATTCCAGGAGTAGAGCTAATCTGTGCAGCCTTCAAAAAGCTGCACAGTCCCAAGACACTCTCAGAAGATGGGAGTGTAAACCATTTCTGTGTATTCATTACCTAGAAAACTCTGGAAAGTGTTGCCATAAGTCAGAACTGATGATAGCATGATATTATTATGAATAGGATTTATGCAGGATATTTAAGGAATAGTTGAACTTTGCCACCACCCAGTGAATTTTCATGACCATGCAGCAATTTCAACCCATGTCTCCTGAGTCTGATGCTCCATCCACTATAATAATAACCTTTGAACTGCAGAACTGGAAGGGACACAGCCCCTCTCAAGGAGGCACAGGGGGGAATCGAACTCCCAAACTCTGGCTCCACTGAGTATCCAGCAGTTCTGCCATGCTCACTCTCACTTTGTGACTAGGCATTATCAATATGAGTCAAGTTATATGTTAAGGAAGAAACTGTACTGTTATTTTATTTCCTTCCAGGCCCATAATATTTTCAAAGCACTACCAAAGCAAATTAAGCCTGTGCTTACCTCCCATCGACCAATCATGGGGGTTTGGGATTGCCCACATTGCTATGAGTTTTAAAATACTCACATGATTTGCAACATGTGGCACAACCCTGACAGAATAGACAGGAGACTTTTATATCTTAAGAGAGCTTTTTTCTTTCTAATGATGCGCTAACCATGTTGTCTCATTTGGACCTCTCTCTTACTGGTTTCTGGTAGTCTCCTGGTGAGTGTGAAAGTAGCTACACATCATAAATGAGCATCTGACTCCATCTTCAGATTTGGCAACACTAAGAAGGTAAATGGAGTGCATACAAAGAGAAAAGTAAAAGTAATGAGTTTTAGTTATTTCAAAATCACCTTGTTTCATAAAAAAAAGTTGACTCAGAAATGTCTTTTGCAGATGAGGTTTATTTATTTATTTTATTTATTTCCCGCCCATCTAGACCGAAGTCTACTCTGGGCAGCTAACAACACTCAAGAATAATAAACAAATAAAACAATAACATTAATACAATTGAAAATAGCAAATAAATTAGATATTGACAGGAGGGAAGGCCTGCCTAAAGAGCCAGGTCTTGAGTTGGCTCTTAAAAACACCCAGTGAGGGAGCCAGACAAATTTCTGGGGGAGATAGTTCCAGAGGCGAGGGGCCACTGCCGAGAAGGTCCGCTTTCTTGTTCTTTCTCTTCGGGCCTCCCTTGCCATTAGGCCCCTCAGCCACCCATCTTGACTAAAGCAAGTGATTCGGGTAGATCTAGGTGGGAGATCCACCAGATATTGAGGTCCTAAACCATTTAAGGCTTTATATGTCATCATTAGTACTTTGAAATCAATGCAGAAACGAATGGGCAGCCAATGCAGGGCAGCCACAGTAGGGGATATATGTTGATGTTTTCTCACTCCAATAAGAAGTCTGGCTGCCATGTTCTGCACCATTTGAAGCTTCCACATCAATCTCAAAGGTAGCCCCATGTAGAGCGCATTACAGTAGTCTAATCTCAAGACTACAAGCGCATGGACCAGAGTGGTGAGGGCCCCCACATCAAGATAGGAATGCAGCTGGGCAATCTGCCAAAGATGGAAATAGGCGGTACAGACCACTGATGCTACCTGGGTCTCCATGGTAAGTGCTGGGTCAAGATGGACCCCCAGACTGCGAACCGAATTCTTTGTGGTGAGAGTCACTCCCCCAAAAGAGAGGGAGTTCCCCAAACCACTGACATCGGGGCCACCCACCCTCAGGACCTCCGTCTTGTCCGGGTTCAGCCTCAGACAATTCACCTGCATCCATTTCAATACGGCCTCTAGACAGCGCTGAAGGGACGAATTGGCATCCACTGTTGTTGGAGAAAAGGAGATGTTGAGCTCGGTGTCATCAGCGTACTGATGACACGAAGCCCCACACCCCCTGATGACCTGACCCAGCGTCCTCGTGTAGATATTAAACAGCATTGAGGAGATAATTGAGCCCTGTGGAACCCCACAATTAAGATTCCATGGAGCCAATACACTCGCCCCAAGCTGTACTCTCTGGGGACGGTCCTCCAAGAAGGATCGGAACCAGGCTAGTGCCATACCACTGATTCCCATCTTGGAGAGCCTCCCTAGGAGGATACCGTGGGTTGATGGTATCGAAGGTGGCTGAGATATCGAGAAGGACCAGCAGATACATTTTGCCCCTGTCTGCCTCCCTCAGGTCATCAAAAAGGGTGACCAATGCCGTTTCCGTACCATGGCACGGCCTGAAGCCCAACTGAAATGGATCCAGGGCATTGGTTTCATCCAAAAGGAGTTTAATGAAAGTTTGCCAGAAAGGAAGAAAAAGAATAGCTGACTCCTTCTCATCTCATGAGGCAAGATCTGTCACAATGGGAAATATTGTGTTAGTACAAAATATCACACTGGGATGCACTTACACTTACAGAGAAGTTTGGATCTGTATCTAACCAAAGATTTTTCTGTGGAAGTGACACAAACAAATGGCAAAAGACTCAATATAATTCCATTTGTCTCTATTAGGATTTTTCATTGTGATAAATTTCTACATTTTAACAGCGGGTTTTGTTTTTTAAAAAATTATTGAGAACTTCATCAAAGACTTTTTTAAACAGATTTGGCCTTTATCTCAATCTAAAATGTGATTATATTTTCTGGCTTTCTGGTTTTAAATACAGTTTGTACAAGCTAAGACAGATGAAAAGGGAGCCAATAATTATGAAATTATGAGCAAAGGGTACATTTTGTGCATGATCTGAATTTATTATCTGTTTTCTCTGCTAAGCATACAAGTCACTCAGATCTTTTTGCTTGCCCATATTTCCTGCTTCCAGCACATGATATTCAAGAACTGACTGTTCACTTGCTGCCTAATATATCCCATCCCTTGAGAGGTGCCATTGTAATGATATAATCAATGCTATTCACTTCATCTGTCAGTGTTTTTAATGTTGTGGCTGATCAGTTTAGGTAGAGAACACTCAGAAGTGGTTTACCATTCCCTTCCTCCGTTGGCACCAGAAGTCAGAATTGACTTGACCGCACACAATTATTATTAACAATCAAGTGAGGTAAGTTAAGATGATGGTGACTGGACCAAGCTCCTTCTCCAGGTTTTCCTTTGATAAAAATCCCTCCTCTCCCCTAAAATCCTGAATTTCATTTTTTCCTTCTTGGGCAGGTCCCAGCCTTAGTTCAACATGCTGCCATTAGGTATCTCTTATCCTTCAGGTAATAATCTTCAGTGCCCTTGGCTTTACCTGTTTCATCCAACACTGCCCTTCCTTTTTTATATATATATATAGAGAGAGAGAATAAAAAGGAATCCTTAGCATATTCTGAGCCTAACCATTATCTGCCAAACATGGGTTCTAGTTGAGACCTTGCCATTAAAGCAGAGGATGCAGACCTCTTGTACTCAGTAAAAGAAACAGTAGGTTTTGGGGAGAAAAAAATATTATTGGAAGAAAACAGACTGGTAAGGTTCACCTCAATGAGTCCAACATTCCAATTACTACACCACACTGCCTGCATGTTGCATGTTTATTGCTAAGCCAAACCAGGGGTATCTGTCTATCTGGATTTTCAGAAGGCATTTGACATGGTCCCTCACCAAAGGCTGCTGAGAAAACTCCACAGTCAGGGGATGAGAGGGCAGGTCCTCTTATGGACTGAGAATTGGTTGAGAACCAGGAAGCAGAGAGTAGGTGTCAATGGGCAATTATCACAATGGAGAGAGGTGAAGAGCAGTGTGCCCCAGGGATCTGTCCTGGGACTGGTGCTTTTCAACCTGTTCATAAATGACCTGGAGACAGGAATAAGCAGTGAGGTGGCCAAGTTTGCAGATGACATGAAACTTTTCTGGGTGGTGAAGACCAGAAGGGATTGTGAAGAGCTCCAGAAGGATCTCTCCAAACTAGGAGAATGGCCGGCAAAATGGCAAATGCATTTCAATATAAGAAAATGGAAAGTAATGCACATTGGGGCAAAAAATATATATCAAAACTTCAGTTATCAGTTAATGGGTTCTGAGCTATCCATGATGGATCAGGAAAGAGATCTTGGTGTGCTGGTGGACAGCTCGATGAAAGTGTCAACCAAGTGTGCAGCGGCAGTGAAGAAGGCCAATTCCATGCTAGAGATCATTAAAAAGGGGATTGAAAATAAAACAGCCAACATTATAATGCCGTTGTACAAAATTCTGGTAAGCACTGGCTGAAGCATTGCGTACAGTTCTGGTCGCTGCACCTCAAAAATACATAGTGGAGCTGGAAAAGGTGCAGAAGAGAGTGACTAAAATGATGACTGGGCTGGGGGCACCTCCCTTATGAGGAAAGGCTACAGAGTTTGGGGCTTTTTAGTCTAGAGAAAAAGCACCTGTGGGGGGACATGACTGAGACGTATAAAATTATGCAGGGGATGGATAAAGTGGATAGAGGGAAGCTCTTTTCCATCTCGCGCAATACTAGAACCAGGGGACATCCATTCCAATTGAGTGTTGGAGAGTGAGAACAGACAAAAGAAAATATTTCTTTACCCAGCATGTTGTTAGTCTGTGGAACTCCTTGCCACAGGATGTGGTGATGGCACCTGGCCTAGATGCCTTTAAAAGGGGATTGGACAGATTCCTGGAGGAAAAGTCCATCACAGGTTACAAGCCATGATGGGGATGTACAATCTCCAGGTCTAAAAAGGAAGGTACTTCAAAATGCCAGATGCAGGGGAGGGGTATCAGGAGACAGGTATCAAGTTGTCTCGTGTGCTCCCAGAGACATCTGGTGGGGCCACTGGGAGATGCAGGAAGCTGGACTAGACAGGCCCTTGGCCTGATCCAGCAGGGCTCTTCTTATGTTCTTATGTGTTGTGCATAAAGCTATTACCCGTAGGGTATACCCTACACACACCTTTTTAATGATTACTGATGCATCTTTGGAGGTGCCAGAAATTTTGAAATCATGGCTGTTGTGGAGGAAGGTATCAAGGCTGAATGTCCCCTACCCCAGTTGTTTGTATGAAGCTGACATGAGTCAACATTCCAAAATGCATTTCTTTGCAAGCAGCAGAGAACTGATGGTCCACGTTCACATTCATATTAACATTCAGACATTCAGATGTAAATCTAGAGCAGTACATCCTAAATCCATATTACTGTGTTTTTTTTAAATCAATGTTTCATGAGTTTCCTTTGCAGAAAGGAATATACAATCACTTATCTTTAGAGTGTAACACTCAGATAATAGTAAAAGCTTAAAATGTAGCCAGGATTTACTATGGTAAGTGCATACTCTTCACACTTTACACTTATATTATCTATCCTGCCGCCTTGCTTTTTTTATTTTAGATATTATTAGTTAAATCCTGTTGATATGTTTATTTTTAATTCTGATTTATATTATTATATTTTGTTTTAATTGTTGTTAATGATATATCGTTCAACCATGTAAACTGTTCAGAGTGGCCTTGGTAGCCAGATAGGCGGTATAAAAATCAAATCAATCAATCAATCATATATTCCATTTTGACTTTGTTCTAGTAGGAGATTGCCAGCCGTGGGTGGCTCAGCTAGATTACCTTCTTGAATCCAGTGTTCCATGAACTCCAGATATGAGGGTTGTAACAGAACAGGATTTAATTGTGACAGGGTAGGGGTCAACATACAACAATAGTCTATCTCCCCTTTTCTTTTCTTTTTCCTCTCCTTCTTCTCTTTCTTCTTTTTTCCTTTCCCATCTTGGACTAATTTGGATTTTATCTTAGTTTATTTTTATATTATATGCAAACCGCCCAGAGTAGACACGTTCTAGATAGGCGGTATATAAATCTAATAAATAATATGAAATATATAAAAAAACACAACAACTCAGCTTCTTTCTGCCCAGTTTCATACTCTGGGATTGAATCACAAACTACAATCTCTTGTCCTTCAGTTTCTTCACCTAGAGATAGGGTGATTGGCTGAGGATTTGTCTGGCTGCAAAATGGACTGTTGCGCCTGCCTAGCCTTCTTCTTTTGCTCCCCCAGTAGAGAAGATTGTAGGGGAGCTTGAGGTGTTCATGTTTCTCCCCTTCGGGACCCTCAGCTGGACAAGAACCCCTTGCCAAGACGCCTCTTTATAAATGTAATCCCTCTCCTCAGGTGACTCAGGGTCCTCCTTGGGTTTGTCCTCTGTCCAGTAAGCTCCCAAGAAACTCCCTGAGGTTTTCCCCCAGTCTTCTTCCTACAAGGCTTCTCCTTCTGTCCCTTTGGGGCCAGTAAGTGGCTTTTGGTTCACTTCAGTTTGCAGGTCCACTCTGGTGGTGGGTTTGCCTTGCCTTGTGGCAAGGCCCCTTTTATACCTCCCATCCATCCACCAGGGGTACAACTGAGGCTTCTTTTCCTCTTGGGACTGCCTGCCCATCCCCAGGGTTTCAAGAACCACAAATGGGGGCAGAAACCCAGTTTGAGCTCCAGCGTCTTTTGCTTGAGACTACTTGTCCTCTTCCCCTGATGATTCAGGCTCCAGAGTCACCAAGCCCTCAACTGTCTCTAGAGTAAACTGGTCTGCTCTTTGGGCTCTGGGTGGGAGGGCAATGGGCTACCAACAGGGGTGTCCTGACCACTCTCCTCTCCATAGGATGAAAAGATGCTACTGTTCCAAAACCAGCAAGCTTTCTATTTTTAGCCCTTTCTAGAGTCTCTGCAATATGCAAGCTTGTTCAACAACTTCATGTGCCAGTGTCTCCTTATCTATCTTTTTTTATGGGGAAGATATAATTGTTTTCCCTAATTTGAAATTAGCATGCAAATGGTAATTGCTGCTAAACTGCTACTGAACATACTACTAGACTACAAACTATGTCTGATAGCCTTTCTTTATGTATTCCTAAGAATTTTCAGAAAGAAAACCATTTGGTCAAACTGGTTTTTGTACCTGATAATGTATTTCACATCATTACAAAAAATGATTTAATTATTTCAAATAGTTTTTGGAACAGACTTCCCAAACTCATTTACAACAATATAATAATTAGTCTTTAAGATGCCACGTGTTTTTGTTTTGTTTTGCTTCTTTGACAAAATTCTCTAAATTTCAAGTGGTGAACTGGTACCACTGGAATCATATATGATAAAAAAAATATCCTTCCAACTGGCCTGTTAAGATTAAGTGAGAACAATATCTTATATCCTTGATTTTTGTTCATTCAAAATTACAAGCTGAGAATGTCTTTCTCATTTATTTCCAACCAATAGTCTGTAGCACATTTTGGGAAATGGGTGTTCCTGAGAAGGAAGAAGCGTCTGCAATTTTTTGAAATGTTGTTAATGGTCGGAAAATGTTCAGAGTCCATAAACAACTTTTTACTTGGGTATAATGATAAAAGAGACAAGACTGACCAGCAACATTTCTGGGTTGCTTTGTTAAAGCATCTTTGAGGCTTCTAGGCTCTCTGTGCTGGCAAGCCCAGGTCTAGAGGCTGTCCACATGTCATTTGGGGCCAGGGGTGGCTTTGGGATTTTGCTGGCATACCATGCTCCCCACGATCCAGCGCAGTACCTGCTGGAGCTGGCGGATTTTGTTTCTGCAGCACTATTGAGGTCCCCCAGACTATTGGTTCTCGGGGACTTCAACATTCACACAGAGGCTGATGTTTCCGGCTCAGCTCATGAGTTCCTGGAAACCATGGCTTCCTTGGACTTGACCCAGCAAGTCAACGGTTCTACCCACGTGGGCGGCCATATGCTGGATCTGGTCTTTGCTGCCAAGCAGAGAGAGTGTGCTCTGATGGTGGCGAACTTGGTATCAGCCCCCTTGTCATGGTCAGATCACCACCTAATGAAATGCAGCCTCTCAGTGGCACTTCCCTCCTGTGGGGAGCTTGGACACATTAAGATGGTCCGCCCCCGCAGGTTACTGGATCCTGATGGATTCCAAGATACCATGCGGGGGATTCCGGCTGACTTGGTTGGCACTCCTGCCAATGCTCTGGTGGATGGCTGGTATACCACTGCCACCAGGGTGGTCGACATGATCGCACCTAAACCGAGCACTCCACCACCAAGCCCGACCAGCCCCCTGGTTTAACCAGCAGCTGAGGGCCATGAAGCATAATCGGAGAAGACTAGAGAGCATTTGGAGAAGGGCCCCAATGGAAATTAATTTTGAAACCACTAGGATCACATCTAACCTTTACTTAGCTATGGTAAAGGTTGCTAGAAGAGCTTTTTTCGCTGATCGGATAAGCGAAGCTCACAACCAGCAGGTGGAACTTTTCCGTGTAGTACGCGATCTATCCGGAGTTGGCCACAGTGATAGGCCTCTCTCTAGTATTTCCTGTGACCAATTTGCAGCATTAAAAAAAATCTAAAGTGGAGGCCATCTACCGGGACCTTGATCCTTTTCTACAGACAGTAGATTGAGCTGAGATGTCCAGTGCATAATCTTGCCCGGCGAGGTTAACTTGCTTTCAACCTGTGATGTCCAATGAGGTGGACAGGGTGCTTGCTCGCTGTCATGCCACCACCTCCTCTTTAGACCCTTGTCCGGCCTGGCTCATCAAAGCAGCCAGGCCGGTAACAACAGAACAGACCACCACAATAATTAATGGGTCTCTCCTAGAAGGCATGGTTCCCCCTGCCCTCAAGGAGACACTAATTAGGCCCATTAGAAAGAAACCTAATTTGGCGGCGGACAAAATTGGGAATTATAGGCCCGTCACCAATGTTTCTTTCTTGAGTAAAGTGGTCGAGAGGGTGGTGGCCGATCAGCTCCAGGCCCTCCTGGAGGAAACTGATGCCCTTGATCCATTCCAGTCCGGCTTCAGGCTGCGGCATGGTACAGAAACAGCATTGGTCGCCATGCAGGATGACCTCCTGAGGGAGGCCAACAGGAGCAATATGTCCTTGTTGGTCCTCCTCGATATCTCAGCAGCCTTTGATACCATCAACCACGGTATCCTCCTGGGCAGGCTTTTCGAGTTGGGAATCGGTGGCCTCGCTTTGGCCTGGCTCCGTTCCTTCTTTGAGGACCGTCTCCAGAAAGTGCAGCTTGGCGAGATGACTTCCACCCTGTGCATCCTCAATTGTGGGGTTCCGCAGGGGTTGATCATCTCACCAATGCTATTTAATATCTATATGAGGCCGCTGGGTGAAGTCATCTGGAGTTGTGGGGCCCGGTGTCATCAGTACGCTGATGACACCAAGCTCTACCTCTCCTTTTTTCCAACTGCAGTGGATGATGTTCGGTCGGAACAGCATCCACTTGAACACTGCTTGGGGACCATTCTGGGGTGGATGAGGGCAAATGAACTGAGGCTGAATCCAGACAAGATGGAAATCTTGCACGTGGGTGGCCCAGGTGTCAGTGGGTTGGGAAACTCCCTCTCCTTTGGGGGAGTGACTCTTCCCATTAAGAGTGTGGTTCACAGCTTGGGCATCTGCCTGGACCCAGATCTCACCATGGAAACCCAGGTGGTATCTGTGGTCCGGGCAGCCCATTTCCATCTCCAGAGGATTGCCCAGCTACATCCCTATCTAGATGCGAGGGCACTCACGATGCTGATTCATGCCCTCATAATCTCAAGAATAGCCTACCGTATTTGCCGGCGTATAAGATGACTTTTTTGCCTTGAAAAACATGCCTCCAAGTGGGGGGGGGGGGTCGTCTTATACGCCGGGTGCAGTATACGTCCAGTATTGCGCGGTATCCAGCATGGCCGCAGCGAGCATCAGCAGCGAGACAGGGGTGCCAGCCTTTTCGGCGTGACCGGCCCGTTCTGCTCGGCGGGAAGCAGCGGCGCTCTGGTCCGCCCCTTGTCTACGCAGAGCTCACACATGCGCACTTGCGCACTAGTGCCGGTCACAGGGAGATGCAGGGGCGGGCCGGAGCCGCTGCTTCCCGCCGAGCAGAATGGGCCGGTCACATAAGAGGGGGTAGTCTTATACAGCAAGTATATAATAAACTCTATATTTTGAGTGGAAATGTTGGGGGGTCGTCTTATACGCCCAGTCGTCTTATACGCTGGCAAATACGGTACTTCAGTGCTCTCTACATGGGGCTACCCTTGAGGCTGATGTGGAGACTTCAACTGGTCCAAAATTCGGTGGCCAGATTAATAGCTGGGGTGAAGAAATTCCAGCACATCTCCTCCACTCTGGCTGCCCTTCATTGGCTACTGGTTCGTTTCCGCATTGACTTCAAGGTTATGATGATAACATTCAAAGCCCTAAACGGTTTAGGACCTCGGTATCTATCAGAATGCCTGCTCCCAGCCAGATCTGTCCGTAACACCCGTTCTTCACAGGCAGGGCGGTTGAGGACTTTGACCCCGAAGGAGGCCCGGAGGGAAAGAACAAGAAACCGGGCCTTCTCGGCGGTCACCCCCCGCCTATGGAACAACCTGCCCATTGAGATCCGCCTGGCACCCTTGCTGGATGCGTTCAAACAAGCATTGATGACTTGGCTCTTCCACCAGGCTTTCCCGGAGCATTAAGATCTTGGCCTCCCTTTTACCATCCTTTTGCCATCCTCCTTATCACTCTTTTTACCACCTTCATTGCCATCTATTTTAATTTACCCTATTTGGCTATGTATTAATTTATTTTTTATCGTGTTTTAATATTGTTGCTTAAATTGTTGTTAGCCACCCAGAGTGGCCTGGTTGCCGGATGGAGCAGGGTAGAAATAAATAGATAGATAGATAGATAGATAGATAGATAGATAGATAGATAGATAGATAGATAGATAGATAGATAGATAGATAGA
Organism: Intellagama lesueurii; assembly: GCA_037013535.1. NCBI lineage: Eukaryota > Metazoa > Chordata > Lepidosauria > Squamata > Agamidae > Intellagama > Intellagama lesueurii. The sequence continues at coordinate 42,411,403 of JBAJHW010000005.1, read as the reverse complement.
TAGATAGATAGATAGATAGATAGATAGATAGATAGATAGATAGATAGATAGATAGATAGATAGATATTAAAAGTAATGATAGTTCCTTCCTTGGTAAAATAAGTCACTCTGGGCACATTATGTTCTAGCCAAATGAAAAAAATTGATCAGTGTCCTTATTGCTTGAAAACCTTGCATGGTAACTTATTGATGCTGAGAGGATATTTTTGGAGCAAGTTGTTGCCTGTATTTGTCCCACGGTCATTGTTGTAGTGTTACAGATTTCATTGCAATGTACTTAAGCAACAGTATTGTCTTTATCAAAGGGTCTGAGAAGTCAGCGGACAATCTGTCCCTTATATCCTACTATACAGTATCATCAAATGTGTCAAACAACTGATGAAGTTGTTTGGGAGTTCGGGAACTGCACCCCACATTTCAGCTCAGCACTCCTTCTTCTGAACTATTTGATCTAGTAAAGTGTATGACATGTTTCAACATGAAGCACCTTCCTTTTTTTGACATATCTCCCAATATGCAGTCAAACTGAGGTTATAGCAGACATTCCTCCTGAACTGCATGTTCCACACAGCTTGCAAAGGGGAATAATGACAAATGATGGTGCTGCTTGTAAAAGATATTTAAAATTGCCATAAGTGAAGATGCCTAGCTCTCAGTTTCAGAATTTCCTGGCATTTGGCCTACACATAACCTAATGCGTTTACTAGTATCATTCATACATAGCTCATTGGGTTACTAGGAAAATATTTGCTCAGCGGAACTACAGACATTACCACTGGTTTCTTTAAAAAGTATTGCAGCATTCTGAATTTCTAGCTGAGCTTTTCATTGGATCCCCCCTCTCCCACCCTGGCATATACTCATGATTTCTATGTAGCAAGATATTATTTACCAGACAAAAGTAATGCATCTCTCTGCTTCCTTGGAAAGGCCAGCTTCAAACCTTGAAAGTGTTTTGTATTTATAGTCCCTAATGGATGGAAGATGAATCCCCAACATTAGCATCTAAAATGCAATAACTCAGCAGTGTATGGTCTGCCAAAGCACACTGTTCTCCCCTTTTCTCAAATCAGACTCCATTCTTTCCCTCAGATAGCAGTCTATTTCATTACGTTGCATCTGTTGTTAAGTAAGAGTCTCAAATGAAGCTGCTTATAATCTTAAGTGTTCATTTTAAGAAAACTAAGGAAAATGTTCATTGTCCTAAATCCAATAAAGAGTTTAACTGAAATCAGTTGGCTCAAGCATATCTCATTTTGTATTAGATTTTGGCTATTGTCTTTTCATGTTCCTCTTAAACATATTGTTGCATGTTTCAAAATGATATGTATCTATGATATCAGAAAGAAGAGTAGAAAAAATGTTGTTCATCCTGAGCACAAGATATTATGGAATATATTTCTGAATTACAACAGTCAGAAGAACTCACCAACATTGGCAATATTCAGACTGTCTTCAAGCAACACTTGGTGTTTGGTAGCCACTGTTTTATACAAAGTAAATGATTAATTAATACTTTGGGCATATTCTTTATAACATACTATAGAGAGGCTACTATAGAAAGTAGGGTAAATGAACATTAACATTTTCTTCTCTTACTTCCTGACTTGGATATCTATTTCAGATTACAGCAACCACTTTCCCAATGCATGCTGTTCCTTTACACACCTGGGACGTACTGCCTTTTTAGTCTCCCATGGCTCACTTAGTTTGAGAAATGTTAGAACTTTGAAAAATGGTTTTGAAATGCAATAACTGTTTATTCAAGGTATTGCTACATTGCGCAAAGTATTTGTTCCAAAAGGTGAACAAATTTGTTCCTTCAGTGAGCACCCTAAAACGTAGGGAGCAGATAAAAACATGGGAACTTGGCATAAAATCTCATTTATTTTAAATAATTTTTTTAAATCTGCAATTCAAAGCATGACACATTTTTTGCATTTGTCCATTCACTGGGCTTGTTTCCACTTTACACAGTGAGACTTATTTTTGAGTATAAACATGTAGGAGATAACTGTTATCCATATAAATATATGACAGCACCATCTTTAGATAAATGTGTTAAAACAAACAAAAGCAGGAGTATTTGGGCTTTTTGAGGTAACCATGACATGGAATGAAAAGACCAAGGGCATTAATGGATCGAGTGGCACACCCATAGATTCCTAATGTTTAATCTACCAGTCACAAATCCCTATTAGAAGTGAGGCACGTTTATGGAAAACTAAGGAAAGTACTGAGTTGTTGGTAAAGAGGAAGAAGAATACAGTCTTTACCTTTGAAATGGATTTCCCATGCCTAGCCATGCACTGCCCATTTAAAAAGGAATCAAAGAGGAACAAGCCTGTTGATGTCTTAGTAAGTCACTTCAGGTTTCTCCCTGTAGGCTGGAAAAATTAAAGGGAAAACTAAAACTGAAGTACTAGCTTTGTAACTCTTCTTTCCTTGACCAGAAGCCCTTCTGTCCTGCCCTGGCCTTCCCATTTGTATTTAACCATTCACAGGAATGGGGGCTTCACAGAAACACACAAATATCATATTGAACCAAGGTAAAGATCAGGTTGGAGGTACTCCAGGATTCCTTGGGGTAGGCTGGGCCTGATCTGTGTGTGCTTTTTTTCAGGCATGGAATGGGCTTCTGCACATACCTAATTTTTACTATTTCATTGACTTACAGTACCCCTGTCTTGTACAGTTAAGGACCTTCATCATGAAATTTCTAGTTGCAATCATGAAAATGAGGCTAAATCCAACATTAATTACAACTAGACATAGTAAAGTCAATGGGAATTGTATGAGTAGGGAATCACAAATTCAATTCACTTCAGTGAGCTGACTGTAGCTCGGACCAGATCCACTGGATTTAACCCACTGGTGGCATAAAAATATCATCTCTCAACTGTTCAGAAAAAGAGAGCAACGCACATTCTTTAAAAACATATCTCCCCCACCCTGGCCGCCTTACACTGGCTACCTGTTCACTTCTGTACCAGTTTCAAGGTGATGGTACTGACCTATAAGGCCCTAAACGGTTTGGGACCTAGATATCTGGCCGAGCGCCTCCTTCCAGTTAGGTCTGCCTGTCCTATAAGATCGTCAGGGCGACTGAGAGTTCTGACCCTGAGAGAGGCCCGGAAAACAACCACTAGAAATCGCGCCTTCTCAGCGGTAGCGCCACAATTATGGAACTCTCTTCCACCCAAAGTCCACCTGGCCCCTTCACTGGGCACATTCAAAAAGCTACTAAAAAGCTGGCTATTTAGACAGGCCTTCCCTGAACAAACTATACTCTGATACAATAGTGTCCAATAACTTCTATCATACTGCCATTCTCCATGTTTTTATTTTTCTACGCTTTTAATTGTATTTATTGTATTATAATTTTACCCTCACTTCACTTTATGAATTTTGATTTTCACCCCTATGTATTAATGTTGCTATTTGCTATTTTGTTACTCTGTTGTTTTTTGTTATTTGTTATAAACCGCCCAGAGTGGCCTTGGCTGCCAGATGGGCAGTATATATCTATATATAAAAATAAATAGATGATAGATAGATAGATAGATAGATAGATAGATAGATAGATAGATAGATAGATAGATAGATAGATAGATAGATAGATAGATAGATAGATAGATAGATAGATAGATAGATAGATAGATAGATCTGCATAAGCTCCGTGAGCTCTCATTTTGCTTTTGAACCAATAAGAAACCCAAACTGAACTATTCTCTAGATGGTGTTTTCCCACACTTTTGGTAGTTTTAACAAGGAAGGGCTATTCAGTTTATCACTTATTTTTGTAGACTGGAGGTTCTCCTCTATCTGGTAAACCAGATCATTCCTTCATACCCCAAAGACTCAAGGCTAAACATCTTATTCACTGTGAAGGCAGCCTCACTCAGGTTAATTCTTGCACTTCAAATCTGTTCCTGCAAATGAGCAATACGATCTACTCCACTCTCCTTTACTGAAGCTTCAAAGTGCAAAATTTCCTGAACCGTCATGGAAATTATTACACACCTGAGTGGGAGGCATGTTCCAAAGTTCATCTAGAAAGTACGTATATATATATATATATATATATATATATATATAATGGCTGACCATAATTTTATTTTTGAGTTATGGTCAGCCATTGACTTGTTTTGTCATCTGAAGGTGGACGCTGTGCCCCTCTCTTCCACTTCCCACTTAAGTGCAGAAGGAAGGTCTGTGCACTCTCAGCATTCATCTTCTCTTAATACCATGTTATCCTCAGTAGCTAAAAGAATGTAATGAGCTCATTACAGAAGAACACTGTATGATCGTTACAAACATTGTAGGGACTGAAATTGTTAGTAGCCACAGATGTTCATCATCAGTGATCTCCAATGATTATTTGCTTGTCTTTTTGACCTGATCTGGAGGCGGGGGCTTGGTACAGTTAAGGTTGCATGATGTTGCTAGGCAGCATTTTGCTGCTGTTGGCGGATCCTCCCCCCAAATCCCCCGTGGGTTTGAAAGGTTTGCTTTCCTTATGACATTATGGTTTTCTAAAATTAGCTCCTTTGTGTGTTCCTCAATTGATGTTCTTTTACATTCTTGACACATCTCTCAAAATAACCAGGGCAACAGCTTTTTGAATCGTTTCACTTGTAAATTAAAATGGAAATCTCTGCTTTGAAGCCATACTCATCAAAGTGATGCCTTGAAGGAGCTTACACCTTGACTGCAACTTATACCATATATAGGCTTCTAATATTTTGTTTTTCAGATGAGAGAGACAATCTAATTTTTTTTACATCTCTATTGCACATTTTAATTAGAGCAAAACTAATTTCCCCATAAAATAAAATGTTATAGACATTTTGTTTTAAAATTTTCTAAAGAATAGTCACAGAGTTTAAAAATGATTTTTTTCCCCAGTAGCTCAGTGAGTTAGGTATCGGGCTGTGGAGCCAGAGGTTGGGATTCAATTCCCCACTGTGCCTCCAGGGAGAAGAGCCAGCCTGTGTGGCCTTGGGCAAGTTGCATAGTCCCAGGATGCCCCCCAAAGAAGAGAATGGGAAACTACTTCGGAGTATTCTCTGTCTAGAAAACCCCAGAAAGGGTTCCTATGAGTTAGAATTGACTTGATGGTACACAATTATTGTTATTATTGTATCTGTGGAAATGAACCACCATATATACTTTACAACTGTTCTGTTTATTTGTTTATTTTTATTAATGAAAGTTCCTGGCTTCATAAATATTAAAATAGTCCTTGTATGCAAACACCTTCAAGCAACATTATGGAACATGGACTGGCCACTTCCTCTTAGCTCCATGGAGCTCCCAGCTCCCAGCTCCCAGCACCCCACTTTCCCAGTTAGGGAAAGTGGGGTGGCTAGTCTTCAGAGTGAGGAGGAGCTGCCATCACCTGCCCACCATCCTCTCTGGCCTGAGCAAGCGGAGAGCTGGGAGACACTCCCTCTCCCCATCTACTTACAATACAGAGGCAAGAGATGGGGGTGCATTTTCCATGAGGATGCACATGACACAAAAACCATGTGACATTATATCAATTCTAAAAATCAGCTTCTGATTTAATTCAACAATGTAGCCTAGACCTAAGTCTGTATTTATACATTCACTTATATATACGCATATATATTCAAGTGTCCTTTCTCAGCAACTCAAAAAGGGGGAGGGGGAGCTTTTTTGTTCTTTATATAAATGGAAGTCAGAAACCTTTCAGGATTTACTGTGAATACCCAGAAATGTACTAGTAGGTCCCTATCTACTCTAAGCCCACTGTTGTTAGTGACTACATAATGAAAACCTAGGAAGGAAGCTTCCTGAGAATTCTCACCTGCTGGGCATTGTACTAGGTCACTAATTCAGCAACTTTTTTTTTTATCAGTGAGAATTAGGAACTTTTTTCAAACAATAAAACCTACATTATCAGGATCCTAGCCAAAATCCACTGGCCACAAATGTACTAGGAGACTCCATGTATATAACAGGCCATAGTCCTGCTGAAGTCTGTTTCAAAGGTTTAAAATCCTGTAAACAAATAAAAGGTAATTCTAAAGGCAGGGACATAAACAGCCTTTATAATGTCCTTATTTGAGTGTTTATTTTCCTGTGCTTTATACACAATCTCCATGGAAAATGCATTAAAACGGGAGAAATACTTTTGAAATGAATAAGTGGTTATAATAACTGAGATCTCCTACTTTAGGTCACAGCAGGAACACATGAATATTTCTTTTAAAGCCCACAATATAGAAAAATGTCTATGCTTTTATTCTCTTGTATGTTAGCATAAGTCCCAGAACCTTGAGTTAAATTATCTAATTTTCAAGGGGCTGCTAAGTACCTTTCTGAATGCTGTCCCCTGCATGCCATCTCTCCGACATGCAAAAACCCTGAATTTTCCCAGTCCTTGCTTCAATGGCTACAACTTCCCTGGCAGAGAAGACAGAACCATACCACAGTAAGGTGCAGAGTACTCCCAAAGAGAAAAATATTAAAAACCCTTTGATTTAAATAAAAAAAGATATGGATGAAGCTGTATCTGTAAAAGCAAAGTAACCCAGATCATAGGACAACCCTTTTCACTCAAAATATGGGCCCATTGATCCATCCCTTTTTTTTCCTTATCTGTATAGGGCCTTACTAGTAGGGTGAAATGAAAGATAAACTGAAAAGAAACATGGTCAACATCTACAAAGATCAGATTTGCAACCCAACCCTATTCATAGTTGTATAATCATTACTAGTGTAGCACAACTGGTCTGCATTTGAAGAAAGGAAGTTTTACTGTGTGTAATGCTTCATTTCCCTTCCCTGCTTCTTCAAGTAACATGGCTAAGGGGTTGTGGACCCCAGTTTGCATTTCTATGTGTAGTAGAGGTGACATTGCCTTCTAAAATACCAGAGTGGTGTGGGGCCAAGTCGTCCAAGGCCATTCATTGGTCACTTTGAAACTCCCTCTTTCAGGACTGCCCAATCCCTGTAGTAATACTGGAACTTCTGGATAGTTCAGTGGTTTAGGTCTCTGGCTGCAGTTGGGAGTCCGATTTCCCACTGTGCCTTCTTGATGATCCATAGGGGTTCTTCCAGATCTGCAGTTCTAAGATTATTAATACTTTTACCCTCTCTTAATTTATTTAATCTTCAAATTGATAAGAGGTTGGCAAAACAGACCTACACTGTGCTAGGGAACTCCACAGTGGGCCCCATCCATCCCAGAGGTGGGTTAGAATTAAGATTAGTAAAAGAGTTTAAGGTATAGGTTAAGGTTTGCTGAACTCACTGAGAATCCCAATTCCTCCTTGAATAAGACAACCTTTCTGACCACCAAAATATGTTACATCTTGTTCGGATCATTATGTTTTACTGAAAAATGCCACAGACCTTGGTTTGTTGTTCTGGTACCTTGCATTGTTGGGATAAATATACATAGGATATGTTGGGACAATTTTTGCCTCAGCAGTTTCTATCCATTAAAGGAACAAAATAGTACATCACAGATGGCTCAGACTTGGGGACATTGTTTACTCCTCTTCAAATGACAATCTGTGTGAATTCTGCCAAAGGAGGCGGCGGCAGCGGCAGCAGAGGACCACCGTGACCTAAAATATCCCATTTTGGTGCAATCACTATCTCCTTAATAGATACTAAGCAAATGCAGTTCCATGATTTATGCCACACGATTAACCTTCATTTTAGTATCTGGTACAACTTAACTGCCTACCATAATTCCTGTTGAATAACTAACATTTTGATTAACATTAAATAACACCACTTTAGTAATTAGATATTTAATACCATTTCTCAGTAACCCAAACTGAAGGCCTCCATCATGCTGCAACAGTCAAATGTACCTTACATTTAGCCTTTGCTGAATTCCCTGTGGTAAAACTTTCTGCCTCGGGTAGAAAGTACAGAGCTTAAAGCCCAAGATAATACTTGTCCTCAGGCCTCCAACCTGATGGACCCAGGAAAGAGATGAGAAAGAAAACCAGCAAACTCAGACACCAATCCCTCATTACATAATCCTTCCCTCAAGATATAAAAGCAATATTGTTTTTGAATGTTGTTGTTTATGTAGTAATAATGGCTACACAAACAACATGTATATGTTGTCTAGTCACATGGCCCCACAAATATCCACACATGGAGGAAGTACTAGCAATCCTAAGGGCAGACCAAGTTTTTTTTTTGGAAATAAGGCACGGGGGGACTTTTAGGGAGGACCCTCAAAACAATCTAGTGAGGACTGAGCATGCTTGGTGGACATGGAACACTCACTTTTGGTGTGTGTGTGTGTGTGTGTGTAGGGAGACATTCCCTCCATCACTGAGTCCAAGAGAAAAAGGCACCCAGCTGTGGAGTTAGCAGCATCACTGCCCACTTCCTCACATGGTGCTGCTACTGCTACTTATAATGCTTATTCAGTAAAGATGGGAGTGAAGCAATGTGGCTCAGAGGGATAAAAATTGTCATGCTTGCTTTATTTTATTTTTTTACAGTGTTTATATTGGTGATACTGATGGCAACATAAAATTCAGACTGAGTTTGAAATTTAAGGTTCTTTGAACTGTTTATTCCTTAACTTGATAGATGAAATGTATGCTGAGGCAATAGCTGTATCAAGAAGAGGTAGTTTGATTTTAACTTACACAGAGAAGGTTAAAAATGTACTGTTTTTGTCCATTGCATGGTATAGAACTTTAAATACAGTAGCTGTGATTATTCAAAGTAACATCTTTCAAGAGTTTCCTTGTCTACTACTGATGATACTAGTCTTTCTGCCAATACAGTGGCTTATTAACTGCTTGCTCTCTCCCTGAGCAGGCAAATATCTTTCTGATTCCATCCAAAAGTATCTCATAGTCCCCTTCTTGTTCTGTCTTCACCCTGGGAATGGCCAAGATTGGCCCTACCTGCTTAATCTCAACCTTGCCTGGCCCTGTCTGCCCAATCTCAACCTCAATACTGCCTGGCAACCCTGTCACCTCCAACATTCCATTTCTCCCCTTCTCTTCTCTTTGGTTGTTTCCTTGCAGAGTGGTGATTGGTTAAGATACACCTTTAGGATAGTGTTCCTTTCTTTGAGCATCATAGCTAGAGAACAAAAAAGTAAACAGCTAGGCAACTTTTGTTTGTTTGTTTGTTTGGTTGGGTTTTTTTTGTCTCCTTGGAGCCCTGGCACAATGGGAATGACATGCATAGAAATTGTCAGTTCAAGCTCTCCTGTCACTTAAAATGGCAAAGAAAGATCTGTCCCCCCCATATCACTACATCAGAAGCAAGAAGGTGCACACCACTGGGGGTAGCAGTACGTCCACCCACTTCTCTCCCTGCTGCCAATGGAGAAAAGAGAGAACATGGCATGGCAAAGTATGGCATGGCACGACACGGCATGGCATGCTATAGCATGGCACGGGATGCCCTAGCAAGGCAGGCAGCTTTTTTTCACATGATGCCTGGCTCCAACAGATTGCCTTGGAGCCAAGGCACATGAAGAAACACTATCAGAGAAATTGCCACTTGGACAGTTTCTCTGGATGGCCTTCCCAATATGCCTTGGCTCTGAAAGAACTGCTCAGAGTCCAGCCTGAATAATTAATAACCAGCTGTTGTGCAGCTTGCCTCTTGTTTTTTCCATTGGCATCAGCAGCATGTGAGGAAGCAGCCAGAGATCCCCATGTCTCAGTGGTGGAGTGGCAGCTGAGACAAAAGTGGTTGAAACATTTCTTGCGCCCAGTGCTCCAACCCCTGAAAAGACCACCTCAGTGCATCTAATGGCAGGGATGGCACTGACAGTGGTTTCAGCAGTGTTCTATCAGTATCACAATACCCTTTTTCTTGATTCTGGGTTTACAGAAAGCAGTGGCAATGTGTATAAATTTACAGCAAGAAAGATACTGGAGAGCTTTTAATTATGCTCATCATGGAGCTAGTGGTTCTTTTTTAAAAATAAGAGGACATGTAGTGTGCTTCAGAAGTGGAAACGTTTTTCTTTTACTACTTGTCCCAGAATCAAATAGCACGCATGGCCACAGTCATAGTATGATGGGATTCTGGGAGCTGTAAAGCAAAAAGTAAACATTTCCTATCTTTCGTGTGCTTTCACGGCTGTTTTTGTCATAGCACTCATAGGGAATCACCTGCTCTGTTGGCTATGTACACCAGCTGGGACCACAGTGAATAGTCTGGAAGCAAAGAAGCAGCACACCTATAATATACCTGTCAAAGCCATACATGAATGGTCTGGGGCAATGGTTCCCAAACTGTGCGCCACAGCACTCCAGGTGCTGTCAAACCCAGCCATGGGTGCCGCAGAATCCTTGGAAGTACTTCTGGGGAATCCATGGAAGTACTGCTCAGGCCGGGCTTCCCCACTCTCTTCTCCCCCACAGAGTATCTTATGGGGGAGCCATGGCCAGTGGCCAGTAAGTCAAGGGAGCTGTGAATTAGAAAAATTTGGGAACCATTGATCTGGGGAAGAAGTCCACTGATATAACTTCTTATTTCATAATGATCTCTGTAATATAAAATATAAAATGTAACTTCAGTATAATATAGAATATAAATGTGGTAGCTGCAATTACAACCCCCACCCTCATAACCACCTGCAAAAACAAACCCCCAGACCCCAACAGCACTTCTGAACAACAATATTTTTGCATCTTGTGAATGGGACATGAAGAACAACAACAACAGAAAACTGATAAAAAATAGCAGTTAATATATGTTTTAAATTTTTAAGATGTCACTTGGCCTCTTTAGGGATAGATATGGCACTTTTATTAAATAAATTTTAGTCTAATTACAAACACAATCTGTGGCATGAAAGAGACAATTAAACCAGATGGAACCTATTACCTGTGTTGCTCCTAGGACTGATTGAATTATTAAAATTAATAATATTTCCAGGTTGGCACATTTATTTTAATCAGTTCCTGCCCGTATACCTACACCAAAATTATTTCTGCTTGATTTCCATGGAGGTCACCTCTACTGGTTGGAATAATAAGCACTGCTCTATTAATTTCTGAATGGTTCATACTGAATAAAAATTGAACACAACTAGAAATAGTTGGTAAAGGGCCCACTTTCTCCCTAAAGGATCAGCTTACAGTTTGGAGGGGACTGGAGGCTCTAGCATTGTTTCTGGGCAGCCACGTAGCTTCCATACTAAACAGAACCTTTCCTCAGTAGGGGCTGTTATGCCAGCTGCACCTTCTGGACACTGGCTTCATTTTATTTTCATTTAATTGTCAATGAATCTGATAGACATGGTTTCATTTAAAGGCAACCATCTTTGCCACCAGAATGTCCAAGCATATTGCAACATCTGGGAAGAAGACTTAAAATGGCAGTCATTGGGAGCTGACCACCTGAATCAAGTTCTGATATAGCTGCAAAGGGGTGGGAAGTCTATTCGTTGCAGCCATTTGAAAAATGTATAGGCATAAAACCTCCTCCTCTTTCTTTTGTACACCCCTAGTTTGAACATAGTTGTAGTTACAGCTGTATACAGATGTGGATGTGGCACCTTGAAGGACCGCCTCCTCATCTTCTTCCATGTGTTTGTGTTTGTGTGTGTGTGTGTGTGACATGACAATCAAAAGGTGAGAAGGCCTTCTAAGTACAGTGGACCCTCGACTTACAGACGGCTCGACCTGCAGACTTTTCGAGTTACAGACTTCTCTGGCCGCAAAATTTAGGTTCGACTTGCGGCCGGAGAATCGACCTACAGACCGGAAGATCAAACAAAATGAACCAAAAACAGTCGGTTATGGATTAATCGGTTTTCAATGCATTGTAGGTCAATGGAGACTCGACCTACAGACTTTTCGACCTGCAGCCACCGTTTCAATACGGATTAATTCCGTAAGTCGAGGGTCCACTGTATGGTACCTCATACATAGAATGTTCAGTCCAGCTAGGCTCACCTAAAGCTCAAAATTTGGGGCGGGGAGGTTTCAGATAGAAGTTTTTTCAAAATTAGTAGGATTTTTCTTTTGATATTGTGATTATCATCTTTAACCCTATTGTTTAATACTGATGTTTTAATTACGCCAATACTTTGCTAATTATCTTCATTGTTTGTTTAGCTTCCCTGTACAGTAAATTATGCCAATAGAGCAAAAATGTAGATTTTAAAAGGAATGCATTGCTTCCAGTTTGTGAGGGTGGCTAGATAGCTCAGTGAGTTAGACTACCTGGATGTGGGTCAGTTCAATTCCCCAATGTGCCTAATGGAGAACAGCCATCCCAGGCAGCCTTGGATAAGCTGCTCAGTCATAGAGAGACATGAGACAAAAGGACTGGTAAACGACTTATGAGTACTTAATAACTAGACCTTTCTACAATTATTAAATTATTGTACCTTGTGTATGGGTGGTTCCAGCAAGGACACTATACATTTCCCCCATGAATACACTCTCACAATAAATATGTACATTAATGAAGGTAGCAACTGATAAAAACTGGATCCTGTTGTGCAATTACACTATAGGCGTGGTGTATTGGTCACATTCTGATTAAATGAGAGTAGGTCATAATTGACCAGATAGGCGGGGTATAAATGAAATAAATAAATAAATAAATATAGGTACAATTTTCATAGTAATTTCCAAAGAAATAACTGTGTTGATGTGTCTCAGCATGTTGAAAAAAGTAAAAGGGGGAAAGGAAAGAAGAAAAAGGAAAATACTGTAACACTTTGAAGATTAAACTATTTATTTCAATTTATTTCAGTATAATATAACAATTTTTGTTACTGCAGCATAATTCAAACCCAGAACCTTATTCATGATGCAAATTCACCTGAGAAAGCAGAATTTTAATTCAATGAAGTACCATGGACAGCTCAACTTCCAGCAGTTTGAGCTAAAAATTATGTGAGCTAAGTAATGAAAAACAGTGCAGTCCTCAGTGTGTTTACTTGGAAGTAAGGCTCAGTACCTTCATCACTGTAAGTCTTAGAGGATTATACGAAAGTGGAGTTTCAGACTTGAAAAGTGTACAACAGAAATTCTGTAGCTGCATGTTCAGACTTTTTACTTCCATGAGTGAAAGAATAAAACCGGTAATATTACCTGTTTGTTGCTCAGCATAAACATGAATCTTAAATTCAATCATTTTTAAAAAATCATGACCCGTACAAAACTGATGAATCAAATATGTAGCATAACTTTCAATCTATCACTAAAACCAGTTACCAAATATTAGTATGAAAGGAATGGAAATAAATCTCAAAATATTAAGGCATTGGTGCCTTGAAGTTATTAATTTCTGTCAAACTTATTCAGAAGTATCACTTTTTAAAAAGTGTACACACAGTACACTGACTGCAAAATTCTTTCCTTCTGAGGGTTTTTTGACTGATGTCTTAGGTTAATTTATTGCTTGACTTAACAAGAGATAAAATGAAAGAGGTGTTTCAAATAATTAAACGGGATGCCTCTTTATAATCCCAAAAATGAAAATCCATTTAAACAATTAATTTGAGGAATAAAAAAGACTTCTCAAATAGTAATAATTTTTAAAATGAGATTAAGAATTCACAAACATTAGATTTTGAGTTTTACTCCAGAAGCATTGGTTTGTAAACCACTAAAAGGCCACTGATATTACATAGCCAACTTCACATGTTCTATCAGCTCAGCTAATAATTAGAAATGAACAAAAGCATAGTTCATCTTTTACAGATTATGAGAAGCTCTTTTTCTGTAATATTTAAATTAAGGACTGATGCTGCTTTTGTATCTCAAGTAATGGACCTCTGCAAGGAGGTTTGGCAATGAATGCTTCTAACTGTAAATATCTGATGAAAAATGCACACGTTTCAGTGTGAACATTGCCTTTCAATGTGAAAAGTTTTAGCATGAGATAGTGGAGGACTGTGATTAAGAAAGGTTGTATAAGCTTCAGTTGCTACAGAACATTTAAAGAAGTAGGCTGGATTTTGAACATGAAACTTGTAAACTTTATGAATCCTGCCTACCTCTGTAAATTTCTTGGTCATGAATCAAATGTTTTGTGACCAAGAAATGCTATCAAGAATAGATATTCAGAAATATATATATATAGCTATAAGGACACAAGAGTCCTGTGCTGCGTAAAGTGTATCCAAAGTCATATCTTGTTCCTATATTGTCTGATCAATGTCTAAAGCAGGGCATTAGTAAAATAACCTGCTTCCAGCGATTAGACATTAGACATTAGAGCTATGTCACCACTAAAGGTCTTGTCTATCATAGGCTTGTGTACTCTTTTTAATGCTGTCCAAGATGGCATCCAGCCTTTTATTCAGTGATACCAGATTCCATAGATTAAACATTGGTTATGCAAAAAACTGCTTTCCTGAACCATTCACCATTTAGCTTCCTTGGATAACCCCAAGCTGAATTATGATTTTATCTCTTATTTATATATTTGTTTCATTTTTCTGAAAAGCACCTGTGGTCTGTGGTCCATGCCCAACAATCTCTTTGACTGTTATCTACACTACACAATTAGGGCACCTTGAAACCACTGTCATGGAGTCCTGAGATTTGTAGTTCAGTGAGGTATCTAGAACTAGCTGCTGAATTTCAGGAGAGAATCCAAGGCGTTTCTGAGCAAAGAATTCTAATTACCTCACCAAACCATAAATGTCAGGATTCTGTACCATTTAGCTCTGATATTTAAATAGCTTCAAACTCCTATAACTTGTTTAGTGTATGAATAATCTCTGTCTCCCTGTCTTTCTATTTGAGGCCCAATACACATTTCTAGGACCAGAGCTTTCCTCCGTGCTTGTGTTACTTCATTGTTTTGTATGTCAGATGGAGCTTCATCCCCATGAAACAGCCCAGCTTCATTTAGGCAGTGCATCATTTGCTGCTTGTCTAGGGATGCTTGAAGACAACTCTGCATGCACTGTTTCATTAGTGAAGCTGCGGATCATTATGAGCTCATCTTCTTGGACCCACAGTGTAAGACTATGATTCACAGTGGCAGCAGGCAGTGTAACTGTTCATGTATGTTTGTGTTAAGCTCAGTGGTTCACCTTTCGTGTAATCAAATTAAGAGACAAGGATGAGAGGCTGGGCTCTTTTGGGAATTATGAGTCAGCCATGTCTGACACTTATCTTGCTTCTGTCCCAGAAATGGCCAAAGAAATTTTGCTGCATAAGGCAGAGCAGATAAATGGTGTGCCCCAAACTCACCCAAAACTAGATGCCCATTGCCTAAACCACATTTTTGTGTGTGTGTCATGAGTAGGGTGGCCACTATTCCTTAGTCAAAAAGGAGAACATGGAGGACAAGGAACACCAAAATGGATGGCATTCTTCACGAAAAAAGGAAGATGTTTTGCATTAAATTTGCATATGCTAATTGAAACCAATATATGCAAATATCATCACAATTAGACATTTTTACTATAGTTTATGTGAGAATATACTACAGCTCACCATATTGCACAACTAGGAAACCACCTTGGGACACAGCATTGAGACAAAGATGGATTATAGAAAACAAACAAACAACAAACAAACAAACAAACAAACAAATTGTCTAAAATGCCCTGTGTCTTATATTTTCCTCAGGTTACTAAAAATGAATGTATATACAAAGAAAATAAACAGAGGTGCCTATAGCTTTGTTGAAAAATCTAGCTGAACAACAATCAGCTATTTCAGAGGAATGGTCTGAACAGTGCTTTCAGAATGTCCAGATGGGAAGTTCATTCCACGCCAAGCCATATACTTCTCTCATTCATCAGTCGTTACATCAGTGTGTGGTTTTTGCCTTTTTGCCTTTTCTTACAAAATAACCTCCCCTTCCAATCTATCTTACTTATAAAATGAAAGAGGGTTGATTAGATGCATCTACCAATCAAAGCCTTTACTTTTTCTGAGTGGCCACAAAAGCTGGCAGTGGGGAAGGGAGGGAATAGCAGAGTGGATAAAAAGCAAATATTTTTAAAAATCAAATTGATTTAAATATTGATTCAAGTCCAAAAAGTCATTTTTAATTTAAAGGTTCCCCTTGACATTTAGTCCAGTCGTGTCTGACTCTAGGGCGCGGTGCTCATCCCCGTTTCCAAGCCATAGAGCCAGCGTTTGTCCGAAGACAGTTTCCGTGGTCACGTGGCCAGCGTGACTAGACACGGAATGCCGTTACCTTCCCACTGAGGTGGTACCTATTTATCTACTTGCATTTGCATGCTTTCGAACTGCTAGGTTGGCAGGAGCTGGGACAAGCGACGGGAGCTCACTCCGTCGCGTGGATTCGATCTTACGACTGCTGGTCTTCTGACCCTGCAGCACAGAGGCTTCTGCGGTTTAACCCACAGCACCACCATGTCCCTTTTTTAATTTAAATTGTCAAAAAAACCTCCACCCTTTTAAAATTTAAATTGTGATTTAAATCATTGTGATATAAATCAGATCCACCTGGGTGGATAGGGTGACCAGGTACACATCACCAGTAAGGATACATCTCTAAAATGGAGGATGATTCTTCGAATGAAAGACCATCCTCCCTAAAGGAGTCTTTGGCCTTTTCTCTACTCACCACATAACAGATGCAATTAGCAAACTGTATAATATGCAAAGTGCCCCACCCAAAATATGAGGAACTAAAATGTGGCAACTCCATATATTAGACCTTTTGAGCTCATGGGAAAAAAAGGTTAGCTATATTTAAAGCAAACTATCAGTAAAGATCACATAAAGAATTCTCCCACTGGAGTTCACAGGAGCTTTCATGCTTAATAATCCTAGCAATTTACCATTTGCAAAGTTTATTTCTTTATACCTCTGTAGCTTATACAGAGCAGCCATTTACAAAGAATAATGAAAAAGGGCCACTTTAAAAATACATGAAGGGCAAATGTGCTTTCTTTATCAGCTTCACAAATTTGATGCACGTTCTAATTTCTTTCTGTTGTAGCTTGCAGGGCTCCATTGATCTTCTGGCGTGGGAGGCTTGTTATGGTGGGAGTCTGTTTCCCTGAGCTAGATGACAGCATTAATTAAGTTGTGCTTTGGGAAAATGGAAGTAGCATAGAAGCATATTTGCTTCTTTGCCAATAAACACTTTCATGCAAGAGTACAGGAAGTTTCCCTCTTAAATCAATTAAATTCAGCTATTATTATTATTAGTATTATTATTAAAATGCTACTTGTCCTTTCCATATCGAAGAGGAAGGACAAATAACTGAACAAAAATGAATGGCCCATTTTGCTTTGATCTTGACAGAAAATGTCTGTGGTTTGATGTCCTTTGTTCATTCAACTCCTGTTGCACAGTGAAATGCTATTCGACTCTATGTGACTTACTGACACATAAAGATTCAAAGATTGGCTTCTCCATATGCTTCCACTGACATAAACTACACAAAAATCAACAGCATATGCTTTCAAGTAGACATATTTAACATTAGAGGGTAGAAAGATCAACCCTGTAATGTACTGCTAAAAAAGCCAACTACTCTCTACAACTTTTGAACTGAATTCTTTTTCTGTGCCATATTGCTAAGGTGTTTATATGAAGACCTTTGTGAACTGGCAGACATATTTTAACTTAACATTCTCTAGAAATTATTTTTATTCATTATTGCATCATTCCTCCATTCTTGCTTTACCTTGTTTATAGACATAACACATGAGGATGAGGTCTTGCCCATGTTTGCCTAGCACTTCGTTGTTATTTCAGCTGTTCACTTGATTAATGATTTGTTTAGGGAGTTAGTAATCTGCCCTTTAAACCCACTAATCAATTATTCAGTTATATTCAACTGTGCACACTAGCACAAAGTGTGCCTTTTGAGATATGATTGAGGGAGAATTTACCATTTAATGCTTTTAAAAACCGATTCTTGAATAGTACATTTTTAAGAGCATCCTCTCAATCCCTTCTTGCATGATCAGAGCTTGAAAGTACTACTTTTTAGGACTACAATTCCCAGAATCCTTTACTCAGTCCTTCAAGGAGGTTTAGAACCTCTCTATATAGCAACTAAAAGAGCTGGAGGAAAAAATGTCCTTAAGACTCCATCCCCTGATATACGTTGGCCTTTACTGATCAAATAAAGCAACTCTGCTTCAGTTGTGGTGGATGATGGTTCCTATAACACCCGGCCAGCATGGGCATTAGGTATATTGGCTGGGCCTGGTAAAAGCTGTAATCCAACATATTCCAAAAGGCATCAGGCTCAGGAAGGCTGAACTAAAACTTCAGTTAACTAACATATCAATTCAGAGTTGCAACCCCAGTTTTTCATACAAGAATTTCTTAATAAGGTTTTCACAGGAAACAAATACATGCAGCCAGAAGCAATCAAATATTATAGATATGCCTCATCATTGATTATTCAGACTAAAATCATGAACCACTTTATAGAAATTCCTTGCCTCTTCCATAGATTACCACTCTGATTAATAGCTTCTGGAAATGTAATAGAAGACAGGGAATTATCTGTGCAGTTTAAGCCTCCTCTTTGTTTTATTTGGCTAGCGTTGTGGGATATTTGCTAATCCAGAAACAGCTGTTGATATTCTAGTCACTGATAGATTCAGTGAACAAGAAGCTTCTGTTATCACAGTGGGTAATTTTAAAAGCACCTCATTTTTCTAGGGTATATTTTGGTATCTTCCCCCTCTTCATTTTTATTTTATTTATTTTTTCGTTCATACTTGCTTATGGATTTGGGGATTTTCCATCTTTTGTTTGCCATTTGTCTTGCCTAGGCAGGTTCCTGCTGCTGCTGCTGCTGCTGCTTCACGAACAAAGCCCTTCCCCCAACTCCCAGCCTGGCTTCCAGTGCAAAGAGTGTCCATCCCTGCGATGGCAAGACTAAACAGTCGAGACCAGAAGGCAAAGAAGAAAGCAGCGAGGAAGAGAGGCAAACTTTGGAGATGACTTGGCCACAAATCTGAAAAGCTTTTGTCTGCAATTTGGTTTGGTGAATCCTCTCTTTGTTATCTACAATCACACCATATTTCAGGGTGTTGTATAACAACCTCCCAAAGTGATAGCAATTTCGTTGTCTCTGTTCAAATCAGTGAGTTTCAGACATTAAAAAATCACAATACTAGCCAAGACATGGGGCCTGGATCAGATAGGAGGGGACCTGGGTCAAACTGAGTTTCAGTTCAAAAACCTGGATCGTATCAGGGGACCTTTGTACAGCATTAATATAAATCCATGGATATGTAAGTATATAAATACAACAAACAGCTGAATGCATTTCAGCTTAGTCTTCCTTGCATTCTTGTGCTGAATGTAAATTTTTCAATTTAAAATACAATTTAAAAATACTGCAACTGTCCTTTGATATAACCTCTAAGAATCAGACAATCAGTTTTGGCAGCAGAATAAGTAAGGCTTGCCTACAAGAATAACAAAAAGGAAGAAGAGCTTAGAAAAGCTTGGAAAAGGCACAGACAAAGAACCTAAATAAAGCAGCAGTAACTATGTACCTAT
This sequence comes from Intellagama lesueurii, assembly GCA_037013535.1. NCBI lineage: Eukaryota > Metazoa > Chordata > Lepidosauria > Squamata > Agamidae > Intellagama > Intellagama lesueurii. Next base: position 42,391,942 of record JBAJHW010000005.1, on the reverse strand, counting down.
GCACTTGCCAGGATCCTATTAACTTGTTTTGCCTGTGCAACAGATTTTTATTTATGGAGTCTGTGTAAGGAGATACCTCCCTATCTAATATTTCCTTACACAAGTGGAAGATCCATTTGTGCCCTGGAGGTTGTGTGGATGCTCCGTTACTGGGGTGTTATGCTCCACTAGAGCTGAAAAGGACTCTGATCATGGTACTTAAAACTCACAAAAATAATTTAGTTTTACCCAAGAATACTGTGCTTCATTACTCAAATTCAAATGTCCATTTATTATGCTTATGAATTGCAAACACTGAAGAAACATAATAACCAGGAGTTCCATTAGATACAACTGCACAGACATCAAAACAATACAGAATTCTGATGCTAATTGAAATATTTCAAGTTTTAATTTTCTCACATATTACCAAGACAAAGATAGCTTTGTATAGTTTATGCTGTTTACATCTGTGTGGCCTTTTTCTCAGAGATGCCATGCTACTCCCAGTGCTGTCAAATTGCCTTTCAGATAATGAAAGATAATCCAATTCGCCCACTCTTGAGGCATTTCATCTTGTTTCTTGGAAGGGGAGGGGATGCATTTTTAGAGGCTGAACTTAACTCACTTCATATTTATTTAGTTATTTATTGAATTATATACATGGGGGGGGGAATAAATTACCAATATTTCAGTTATCAACCTTTCTTCAGAAAAGAATTGCAGGAAAAAAAGTAGGAAATATTTCAACTACTGGGCATCATGTTACAGTGCCACAAATTCAACCATTGACTATGGCTAGTATTTCTTTCCTGAAGAGGGAGCCTACCATGTGGGTTGTTATTTTGTGTTCCACATCATCATCACCATACAAGAGAATAAGAAAATCAATATGACTTGTGTTCCATTTCTTTCCCAATTCAGCTGGGGTATTTCATTGAAGAAAACTACAATGTAAAGAGTGGGACTTGAGAAACAAATTAGAGGCTGTACAGGTTTTTTGTATGTTTTTTAAAAAAACTTTCTGCCATTTTTGTTAGTCAACAGGAGGGTTCCTCATGACTAAGTGGAATACAGAGGATACTGTTGCATATGCCCCTAAGCGCTTCGTGGCTGACTGCCAGAATTTACTGCACATGTACCATTCCTGATTATCATTGGCTTTTCACGAGGGAAAAGATTATCATTTTCACAAGATTTTCTCTCAATTTCTAAACTTCTCCATGAATATGATGGGAAAAAACTTGAAATTTTAGAAATCTGAATGTGGGAGAAGATGAAATTGAGATATCCACCTATTCAGGCAGAGGAGTTTGAATGCATGAGTATTCAGTCATGCTTGTGGAACTGAATTAATATTTCCATCTCTTTTACCTAACATTTAGTGTGTGATCTGACCCTGAGTGCCACCAAGCTAAATGGCAGGCTGTTATGACTTGGTCCATCCCATGGTGGGAATAGCTGTACCTGTTGAAATTGACCTCTGTACATAGGTTTTTTATATGAATTCACCAAGGCCAGCAACCTTCTACATAACTGGGATGGAAAGGCCTTGGGAGAATGATCTGAATGTGAGAGAAAACAGAACTGACAGATTCATCACTTGCAATGAAAGTTCTACCAGAAAAAAAGTGTCAACTCTACCTTCTATAGCAGAGAAAAATGAACAAGGATGTGGAACTACCTTATCATTTGGAGGGGTTGATCTTGTGCCTGGCTGAAATCCTGTTGCTTAGTCTGGCAAGTTGCACTATTATAGGTCCATTCAATCAATGGAGAGTTGGCAAGTGAATTCCTTTGTAAGTTCCATTGATTCAAATGGGCCTAATCTAGTGACTTATTTCAGCATAGTAAATCAACACTAGAGCATAGAGTTATGGAATCATAGAATAATGGAGTTGAAAGGAACCTATAAAACGATCAAGTCCAATCCCCTGCCCTATGCAGGAATTCAAATCAAAGTATATCTGACAGATTCCTGTCTAGCTTTCTCTTGAATGCGTCCAGCCTTGGAGCACTCACCACCACCCGACATAATTGGTTTCATTATTGTACTGCTCTAACAGTTAGGAAGTTTTTCCTGATATTCAACCGAAATTTGTCTTCCTGTCATTTGAACACATTATTACATGTCCTGCACTCTGGAATGAGCAAGGACAGATCCTGCCCCTCCTCTGTATGACAATCTTTTGACCCAATGGAACTTATGGAGGAGTTGACTCACCAAATCCCCACTGATTCAATGAGCCTACTTTAATGCTTTGAACAACAGAATTTTAGCCACAGTCTCATTAATAGTAACCTATTAATAGTAATAGTAAATAGTAATAGAAAGAAAGATGGGAGCAAAAGTGATGGAGATACTTTTCAGCTAACTTTACTTGTATTAAACTACCATTAAAGGCACAGAAATAGAGACAAAAATAAGTGGTGATCCAAATGTGAAAGAGCTTTGGACATTGGAGGGCCATAGGCTAGCTAGACTATCAAGACCATACTGTTGTGAGGTTAGGTTTAGGTGTTAAGTGGGGGGGGGTACACATGTTCCATAGGCCATATGTGCCCTACCATGGGGCCCTGCCCCATTACCTGGCTCCACCACTGTATTTGCATATCTCTTTAAAATTCTCCACATGTGCTTTCTTTCAAAGTGTGTGCGGGAGGTTTCTACTGGTGCAGTAACAAATTCAACAATGCAATTGCTTGTATTGAGTGATCCCCTCCAGTGATAGAAAGGAGCCATTCCCCCTCGCCCCTGCTGCCACTAAAACTGCAAACTCCTAGTTTTAAAAAACTGAAGCTTGTCTTATATTGGGAGTGAAAATTCAGATGTTTATCATCAGTATTTGAAAGAAACAATAGTCTACAAGGCACATTTTGGTGTATGCACAGATAACGGTCTCTCCACGAAGTGTGCAGCTTCTGATGCGGGGCTGTTTTGCCCGCCTGACTGGAGGAGATATTGCGAGGCTTCAGGCGAGCGGGCGAGAGCAGAAGCCTTAAAAAGGCTTCCTAGCCCAGCATCACCCTCTTTGTTGTTTCCAAGTTGAAGGGGACGGTGGGCAGCGCAGCACAGATCAGGGCGGTTTTGGTTTTGACCATGTGGCCACGTGAAGAGAAGCGACGAGGAGTTGGTGGCTGGGCATCGGCTCAGCTCGTGGCGGTTTGATTTCTTTGTTTAGCACAGAGAGAGCCTTTTGCAGGCTTCTCTCGATCGGTTATTTAAAAAAAAGCAGAGCAGAGGCTGTACTAGCGACCTGCTAAAGCATTAAAAAAAGGGAAGCATAGATATATTATATATCTATGGGAGTTCCTCTAAAACGGGGGTTGGGTGGGGTTGAAAAAGGATCCGAAAAGGATGTGGCCTGGTGCCCTACCCCCCCCGCATCCCCCACCCAACCACCAAGCGGGCTACAGGGAAGGCTCTGTGTTTTGGGGAAGCATTTGATTAAGTGGTAGATTGGTCACTTGGAGGCACAGTGGGTTGTAGTGATCAAGGGCATTGATTTAGAACAGCAGATTTTAAAAAAACCCAATAATAATAATAATAATACAGGGAATTTGAAATTAAACATTGGTTGATTGTTCGATTCACTAATCAATTGATTGGTGGCTGATTGGCTAAAAATACATTAAAAAGATATATAAATTAAGTCATAATAGTAGGAATAATAATAAAGAGGATAGTTGATAGAAGTCAATTAGTAGTATTATTGGTTATAAATAAATTGATAACTGCAGCGTGTAGGTCCAAAAAATTAATAGCACCATGGGTCCTAAGAAGAATCAAGGTGGAAAGAAGGGGATGCAGCCTGCTAAATGTAAATCCCCCCACATTCAGCTCCAGCCATTTCCTCTTCGGATGAAGAGGAATGTCCTGATTATAGGACAATATGGGAGAAGTTAAGTATGTTAGAGAGGGAAAGAGCACAGAGGAGAGATGGTGATGGTATGCCAGCAGTGCATAGGTCCTGGAGGGAGTCTAAAGCACAAAAAATAGCTGAACTTAAAAGAATGGGTGATCTCATGCTATCCCGTATTGCTGTTTTGGAAGGGGAGTGTTCTAGCCCATCAGGTGCATCTTCAGCAGTGGGTACTCAGGTGAACCAACGAAGAGTACTGAGGGTTGTAGAGCAGCAGTGCAGCAGACCACGGTTTGCATCATCCAGCACCCAGACACAGACAAATGACGAAGAAGCACAGATGGATGCATCCTCTACAGCCATGATGGTTCAATATGAGCTAGGCGTGGAATCCAGATCAGGCACTGCGCAGAAGGAACCAGCATCTACAAGTGCACTCTTGGTGTTGACAGGAATGGCACAACTAGGTGAGGGAACCATTACACCGGGCACTACACAGTCTGCGAGTGTTTGGCCATGAGGTACCGGGAGCCACATGGTGCCGGTCCCTTTGGCCTTGCCTCTGCAAACAACAGTGTTAGGACAGCACACTTCCACAGGGTGCACTATGGGTGCAGTCCCGAACCAGTCTTATGTACAGCATGCTTGTGTGACGGCAGGGATAAGGGAGACAGCTGTAGTAGATACAGGATACAATTCAGCTAGGTGTGCCCTCCCTGAGGGAGATCAGTCCCTACCATTGGGAGATCACCTCCTTCCGGCCATGGTGGAGAAAATTTGAAAAGGTGAGTACGTAGATGTGTTTGAATTGCTAAGTAGAAAAATTTAGGAAAAGAAGGATAAGGAGGAAGAAAGGGAGAAAGAGAAGCTGTGTAGGCATAAACAGGATAGATGCTGGGCAAATTGGTTGCCAGGGTTTTTCATTTATGCGGGAACAGTGGTTCGTGCTCATCCAGAAAGGGCATTAGCATTAATCCAGTATATGGATCTGATCTACAGGGCCTTCCTGGGGCATGTATGGCTTCTTTATGATGAGGGGTTCCGTATGTGTGCGGCGCTGCACCCCAGCATACACTGGGATGTCCCACATGATGCTCTGTGGCTCAGGCTGATGACCCCATCCCACCCGGTATTGGGCGACAGGTTTGATAGCGGGCATTTGGTGCAAAGGGCACAAGCCAATAATTCCTGCATGGCAGCGGGTCAGGTGGTTCAACCCTACCTGTTTTGCTGGGAATTCAATGCACGAGGATCATGCAATAGGAGACCGTGCAGGTTCCAACACCAGTGCTCCATCTGTAATGGCCCACATGCCTCAGTGGCTTGTCCTAAAGGTCGACCGGGCAGTAATGCGGGTAGGGACTCCAGGGGTGGTTGCAAGCCACCTGAAGCCTCAGCTACTTTACAAAAAGGGTCCTAGCCCAGTTAAAGTTCCAATTTTGGAGCAGTGGCTTGGACACTACCCTAACAAAGTGGCAGGTAAGTTTTTGTTAGATGGTTTTAGGTTCAGTTTTCACATACCTGTCACGGGGGATGGAATAGCTACATGGTCTGACAACTTGAAATCAGTTAGGGGTCAAGAGGACATAGTTAGAAGGAAAATAGGTAAGGAAGTTAAGGAGGGACGGGTTTTAGGTCCTTTCCCGGTCCCACCAGTAGAGCATCTGAGAGTGTCGCCATTAGGAGTTGTTCCAAAAAAGGTGCCTGGTGAGTTTAGATTGAATCACCATTTATCATTTCCTGCTGGGGATTCAGTTAATGACAAAATCCCACAGGAGCTATGCAGTGTGCGTTACACATCCTTTGACAAAGCTGTACGCATGGTGTGGAGTTGTGGGGTTGGTGCAGAATTAGGGAAATGTGATATTAAATTGGCATTTAGACTCCTCCCAGTTCACCCAGATGATTTTGATCTTCTGGGATTTGCTTTTGATGGGAGTTACTATATGGATAGGGCATTACCAATGGGATGTTCAATATCCTGTTCAGTTTTTGCGCAATTTAACACCTTTTTGGTATGGGCCCTTAGGCAAAAAGTTAAGGGCACCAGAGTAGTCCATTATTTGGATGTCTTTTTATTTTGTGGGACTTGGGGTACATCACAATGTCAGGAGCTTATGGTTGCATTTCAGGAGTTAGCTAGGGACTTAGGGGTCCCTCTGGCAGATGAAAAAACAGAAGGTCCCAACCATAAACTGATTTTCCTAGGAATCGAGCTGGATACTATTCTTCAGGCCAGTCAATTGCCAGAGGAGAAACTGGAAGACCTGTGGACATGGCTGCAGAGCATGTTGGTGCGGCACAAAGCTACCTTGAGAGAGTTGCAGCAAATTGTAGGACATCTGAACTTTGCTTGCAAAGTGGTTGCTCCGGGCAGGGCATTCCTCAGGAGGTTATGTGAGGTGATTAAAGGCCTCAAAAGGCCACATCACAAGAGACAAATAACTCAGGTATGAAAGAGGATTTGAAAGTGTGGCTACAATTCCTCCAGGGTTTTAATGGAATTTCCTTCTGGAGGGATGAAGTAAGGCTGGGTGCAGATTTTCCAGAGCAAACAGATGCAGTGGGATCACTGGCTTATGGTATCTTTTTCAGGGGTCAATGGTGTGCAGGGACATGGCCAAGGGAGTGGCACACGTTTGGAATTACCAGGGACCTAACTTTCCTGGAACTATTCCCGATTGTGGGGGCAGTATGGCTATGGGGTGAGCAGTGGGCTAACTCGGTGGTTACCTTCTGGTGCGATAGCCAAGTAGTGGTGCACATAGTTAACTCACTGACATCCAGGTCACGGAGGGTAATGACACTTGTTAGGGCCATGGTGTTACACTGTCTGCAGTTTAATATAGTGTTTCAGGCCCATCATGTTCCTGGAGTTGACAATGCCATAGCTGATGCCCTGTCCTGTCAACAGATGGACCAGTTCAGGCACCGGGGGCACAGGCTCAACCGGATGTGTTGCCAATCAAGGTATGGAATCTTGGCGGGCTGAAGCCAACAGAGCAATGAGTTTAGCCATAGCTCCTAGCACTCAACGTAGTTACACAGCAGCTTGTGCTGAATTTTTCACTTTTAGGGAGAGAGAAGGACTATGGAAAGATTGGCTGCCTCTGGACAATCATATGATGCAATTTGCAGTACACCGGCACCGCAAGGGGTTAGCATGCCGGTTGATCCAAGGGTGAATGTCTGCTCTAGTATTTTACACCAAAGTGCAGGGGTGTAGAGGTTATTCTATAGATTTCCACATAAAGAAAATGATTGAGGGTTGGGGTAGGGAGCGATGGAGTGTGAAGGATTCTCGTTCGCCTTTTTCCCCATTGATATTGGCAAGATTGGCAAACAAATGGCATTTAGTTTGTAGGAATCGCTTTGAGGCTTGCCTGTTTAAAGCAGCAACGCTTATTGCATTTTTTAGGGTCCTTCGAATAAGTGAATTGGTTGCTTCTGCAAAAACTGACAGGTCCCTATCCTCTTTGCAGAGGAAGGATGTAGTGGTATCAGAAAGTCAGTTAGTCATTCATTTACGTAGGTCAAAAACGGACCAGCAAGGAAAAGGAAAGTTTATATTGCTGGGGCAATGTTCCATAACTGAAATTTGCTCTTTAAGTGCCACACGAGACTATTTGCAGCTTAGAGGGACTTAGATGACAGTGGATTTTTGCGGCACGAGGATAAGTCATTCCTAACAAAGTATCAATTTTGAAAAGTCACCTCTCAGGCCTTATGCAAGGCTGAGATAAAAGGTTGGTACTTTGGGACACATTCTTTTCATATTGGTGCCGCATCTACAGCAGCAGCTCTTGGTTACGGAAAGGAGGATATTAAGAAGGTGGGGAGATGGGCCTCACACAGATATCGTGATTATGTGCGCCGCCTGCCACAGTTCTAGGTGCTGTTGTGTTTTGTTTGGTTCTTTCTCATTGCAGGTTCACAGAGACCTTTGGCCCGGGTTTGTGTTCTGTTGGTCGGGCACAGTTACCTGTTTTGGGCAGCAAAGTATGCCAGTCAGACCAGTTGGGGTCAAAACTTGGGACTTGGCGCTTTCGCTGCATTGGAGTGGAGGGGACGGAGAGGTTTGCTATGGGACAGGTTCCTTGACCTGTTGTCTCAGGATGCTCCATATGTGATCCCCGACATTTTGGTTATTCACCTGGGAGGAAACGACTTGGCTCGGAAGTTGGGCAAGTTTTTGATACTTCAGATCCTAGCAGACCTTGAGATCTTTGCAGCTAGCTCTCCATCCACACGCATTGTCTGGTCAGCTATCATTCCAAGGCTAATACGGAGAGCTAGTTGTGACCCTAAGCACATAAATAGGGCAAGAAAACACATCAGACTATTAGAGTCTCCAGGCCTGAGTTATATCGGCGAGATAGAGTTCACTTGTCCGACATGGGGTTAGACATTTTCTTGGGTGACTTACAAGGGGGCCTTAGGGCCGAAATTTTCGGCTTCATGGGAGGCATGGGGCATACGTTGTAGCCCCGTTGCCGTGGCAGGTAGTGCATAAGGAATAGGTTCAAGTGAGTTCAAAAGTGGGCAATCAGGGGGTGCCAAGCACCCCTCCTCTCAGGTTGGAATTAGCAAAAGTTAGCTGAGGGGAGGGGAAGCAGGGTATTCCGGTTACATTATGCCCGGGGACATGCTGTATGGTGGGACAGCATGCTTGCGGAATAGGAATTCACTTAAGTGAGGTCTGGACCGGAACGTCAAAATAGACTCCGGGCACAGACCAAAATTGCACTACGGTAGGCCCCCTTGTGAAAGGGGAATTAAAGTTAATAAAAATTAATAACATTGTGGCCCAGTTACCCCATGTCATGTGTTTCATCTCTTTATTCTGGGCTGGGCGGGCAAGATGACAGCAAGTTACTGCTTACATTGGAACTCTATTTTAATTCACAGTCAATCCTTAGAGTCATACTAGCTTCCCAATTCAGACAACAAGTTACTTCGTATCAACAGAAGTAGTTAGATACCATGGCCCATCTTTTTCTTTGATGGATGCCACTTATGTGGATATTAGACTGAAATGTCAGAAAGAGTTTCTAATTGGCCTCTGTGTGTGAAGTTCGAAAAAGGGAGAGAGACCTCCTGCAACACTAAGCATGTTGTCAAAAGAGTCAAGTTTTTTTTAACCTTGCTTAATTTCTAATTTGCATATAAAGTCTGGTTTGCTGTATCTCTGTTTCCAGAATGTATTATAGAAGCATACCACCCTGCATCCATTATTTATGTGGAGATGTCAATTCATGGTATCAGCCATGTGTTTTCCTTTTTCTGGTTCCTAGCAAGCTAATGGAGTACAACTGGAGTGGAAAATTGATAGTCCAAATTCCTATTATTGTGAGAATATGTCCTATGTCATCTAAATTAGCAATTCAACCCCTCAAAGCATGGTACAAACTCTTACTCAGTTGGATATAAAATATATGCCTCAATACTGACTGCACAGAAAATGTGTGGCACCCTGCAACGTACTATGGTTCTAGGACTCTATAGCTACCTGACGGTGGGTAACAAATATGGTTAAAAGCAAGGTATAGGAAACTCCAAAGCATTTCTTGACTTCCTGGCTTTCAGACATGATATAAAACACGAGTGGCCCAATACTCAATGCAAATAACTAGTTATATGTAATTAATTAGTTTGTTTAGCATGCAAGATCTAACTATGTCAGATCTATGTTACATTACACGAACTCCCTTTAACTTTTCATTTTTAATTGTGTTTATAGTTACAGGGTTGTAGCTTCATCAAATGTAGGAAGAAAAATATAATGTTTCATGTACTGTCTTATGTTGTATCTCATGCTAGTGCTATCCTCTCTGTTCTTGGGGTTAGGCAATTTATTTATTTATTTGTTTGTTTGTTTGTTTAAAATATTTTTACCCCTCCTTTCTCCTTGAAAAGGACACAAGGCAACTTACAACAATGAAAGACAATATTTAAAGTTGAAAAACAATGAGTATACAATGGTGGTTAACACCATTAAAAGATTATATTTTAAAATTATGAACAATGAATAAGGAGGCATCTTACATCAATTAGCAGGCAATATTAAGGCTAAGATCAATAAGTATACTAAAATTTTAAAAAATGTCACTCTGAGAAATGGAAAACACAAAAATGGAAAACACAAGTAGTACTAAAAATCCAGTCAAATCAGTAATGCATAACAATCCATCTAAAAATAATGCACAGGTAGCTAGTTACCGAGGGAAGGCTTGCCTGAAGAGAAAGGTTTTCACCTGCTTGCAGAAGGACAGCAAAGATGGGGCCAGCCTGGCCTCCTGTGGGAGGGAGTTCCAAAGTCTGCGAGCAGAGAAGGCTCTCTCCTGATTCCCCATCAGATGCACCTGTGAGATTGGCAGGACTGAGAGAAAGGTCTCTCCTGATTATCTTAATACCCAAGCTGTGACGTTCCACCCAGTGTTCCCTGTTTGTTTTCCCCAAACCAAGGTTCACTCTAGCGACGTTTTCTCTTTCATTCGCTGCCACCAGTGGATATCCCTTATCCACACTTGCACAATACTTGAATCAGACACTTGCTGCCAACATAATTTGTTTATTTAGATTGAATTTGAATCACAGATGTTCTTTTTAATCATTGTATAGAATCACTCATTAAAACTTCTTATATTTGGTTACACGTTCAATTCTTCATTTGTTTTATTGATTTATCCACTTTAACCAACTTATTAATATCAGTTCTCTCTAGTTCTCTGACTATCTCTCTATCTTGACTATTCAATTTCTCTCCTCCACACCTATCACTCTCATTCTCCTTTTTTTCCTCTCTCTCTCTCTAACTGCCCCTAACTGCCTAACTGACTCCGCCCCTCCTGTCCTCTCATAGGCTCCTGCACTTGAGCTTCGGCTATGAGTGACAGGAGTGACGTGGGCATTCCGTCACATAAGCCAGCTCATAATGGGAGATATGGTCTTTGAGATAGCTTGGAGCCAAGCTATTTAGGGCTTTACAGGTTAAAACCAGGACTTTAAATTGTGCCCGGTACCTGATCAGCAGCCAATGGAGATGCTGTAACAGGGGGTTATGTGATCCCTGTAACCAGCCTCAGTGACAAGGTAGATGGGAGGACTGTGTGTTCTGTATCATAGGCTATTAGCTTGTCCTTGTTCTTTGTTAAAATTAAACCAAGTTACCTATTTTAATTATTTTGAATTATGTAAAGAGTTACTTGGTTTTAAAAAATCATAGCCATGATGGCAACTAACTACTTTGAGGCCTTAGAACTATAACTATAACTAATTTTAAAGTAATTTTTCAACTCTTGATCCAGTAGACTTGCATATGTGCAACCAAAAAAGGCAACACACACACACACACACACACAGAGAGAGAGAGAGAGAGAGAGAGAGAGAGAGAGAGAGAGAGAGAGAGAGAGAGAGAAATTAAAGAGTGTGCATAAATGCATAAATGTAAACACAATAATGTATATTAGTGTGTATATTAATGTACATTAATTTGCCCCTTAGTCCCACATCCACCACAAATCAGGTATTCCTTTTGATCCCGCTGGCAATCCTACTCTTCTCTCAGTCTCTCACTGAGCAGAATCACATTTTGAGGAAACTTTTTTCTTCCAAGCATACAATTCCTCCAAAGTGCCATATGCTAGCAACCCAACTTCCAGATGAAGCCCATGTTCAATTCCTGATTACCAGTCACAAAACAAAAGCCATCTACTCTGCAAAATGAGGAGTTAGGCAGACTCACAGTAGAATAATGACAAGTCTTTTATCACTTTTAGGGAGCTCCACTTCTAATTATGTACTAATGGTATCATCTTGTTGGGTTCAGAAATCCCTCTTTCTGGCACTAGCCCCTCTGCTTTCATTCTTGCTCCCCAGCTTCAGCTAAGACTGTTGTGTTGCTGGAGGCAATGCATTGGCTACAGTGCTAATGTTCCTAGTATTCTTGATTCTTATTTTATCTTCAGCTTTAGTACTGGGTGCCAGTAGAGATGGACACGAACCAAAAAACTGAACTAGGGAGATCATTTTAAAAAAATCACTGGTTCATTGGTTTGGGTTTTTCGAAACCAATGAACCAAAACAAAATAAACCAATAAATTTTTTGATAATTTAATGAACTTCCTGGTTCATTTGCCCGCCATCCCCACAGTCTGCCCCCACCTCTACCCGCTGCCCACATTGCCTCTCTAACTTGTGCTGCTGCCACCTCCCCTTCCTTCTCCACTGCCACTGCTATCTTTAGAGACAGCAGCCTGGCTTCACTTCCAGGAGCTGGGCCTGCTGTCTCCGTGCATGTGCCTTCCTACCAGCTGACAGGCATGAGCATGTGCACAGACAGCTTCTATGAGCCATGCCCAATATCTCCACACATGCACTGGGGGCCCAGTTGATCAGGCATATCAGCTGAGATCACTGTTATCTGCAAGCTCTGCGGCCGCACAGCCACATGATTTTGAATTGGGGCCAGAATGACAATGGAGGAGGAGGAGGGGGTGGCAGGACCAGGTAGGGAGGCGACAGGAGCAGTGGGAAAGAGGTGGGGGGCAGGCTGTGGGGCTGCAAATGTGCGATCCAGCAGTGTGTGACCCCCAATCCAGCACTGCATGGTGCCAGATCAGGGCCATCCAGCATTGGATCACCCATTTGCAGCCAGAAGGAGGTGCCAGGACCAGGGAGGGAGGTGAAGTGGGCAGTGGGAAGCAGGCAGGTGGGTGGCAGAGGGGGGAGGGGTTTAGTTTTCCCCTCACCCAGGCATTAACTTTTTTTAAAAAAAATGAACTGGTTTGTGGTTCATTTTTTTAAAAGTTTGGAAAGTTCATGGCAGCCACGAACCACGAACCATCACAAACTACAATTTTTCTGGTTCATGCCCATTTCTAGCTGCTAGCGAGGTCCTTCCATCTCCCAGGCCGGAATTTATCCAGCACTCCTAGACTTTGCATATACCTTCACTTCATAACAATCCCACTGGTACAGGCATCATTCATAGCTTGCTAGGCCCCACAAATAAGAATATTAGTGCAGCTACATCTACCACTCACAAGCAGAAATCAAAAGCAGAAACAACATTTTAAAAGCTTTGTTTATATTGCATGTATTTACACTGCATTACATTCTCTGAATTAATTTAAAAGGGATGTTCTTGTTGCTATTATGAGATGGTTCCATTTCAAAGAGGATATTATGTATTAGCTTTTAGCAAGAAGCATCCAGGAAGGCCTAATTATGTCTGTATAGGAGAACAGCAAAGCCAGCTGAGGGAGAAAGGTCCCCTTGGGCCATTGTTTTTCTACTGCAATCATAGATGACCTTCCTTTGTCAAAAAATATATATTCTGTTTTACTCTTAACAGAATCACTCAAGACTTTTGCATGAGCGATGTGATGCGAGTGCTTGTTTGATCATTGTCACGTTCCCGTGCTTTTGACAAGCAAGTTGGGAGACTGCAAAATACCAGACTGACACTCTGCGATTACTCACAGCCGAAGCCGATGTTCTGAATGACTTTGCCTTTCTCCACTAGGCTACGTGCCAGTGTCACTGTCATTAAATCAGACAGGCTTCAAGCAAACAGACCTCTGCTAAACAGATACATCTCATCTTCTGGATGTAAAGAAAAATTGTTTATACAAGGTTTTCAGTGGTAGCACAAAAAGCTTTGTCCTCCTTCCAGCAAAATGCTGGCTCAGCTTTCCTTCAAATTGGAACTGCCAACTTGCAAAGTTGTGTCATTAGAATAAGAGCACTGACATGCATGCATTTTGCTATAATTAGAACGAGGTGTCAGTCATGGATATTTCTATGCCTGGAATGGGAGAAAGATGGTGAAGCTGCCATGTTCCATCGGATTCTTGATTTATGGAGGTGCTTCCATGGGAAAGAAGGACCAGCATACTTTTAGAGTATAATACCAAGAGTGCAGTGGGATGAGAACACACAGGGTCCCACAATTGTCAGGGCATTTTGAATTAGAAGAAATGATTATATTGGCTGCTATCACCTTTCAGGCTTTCTTGCACCCTTTGAAATGGGCTACAGTCTGCACAGTAGAAACAGTCTGAATGGCAAGTCAATTTTCCCCACAACACCCTCCACAAAGAAAAACCTCACAAAGGGAAGTACTTCAAATCACAGATAAACCCCTCATCCTCAGTGGAAACATGGGTGCATTGGTGTACAGTCTTCACCTTTCACTTCTGTAAGGGAGTTAACATGGAAATCTCCCATCTCCCATAACTATGCAACTATATTGTATAAATATTTGTGCATGTCTCCTCTTGTCATGCAAAATTTTTGGATTTGAGAGGGCAATATCTTTATAAAATGACAGTGGCCCAAAAGAGGTACAAAAATACCGTGTTTTCCCAAAAATAAGACAGGGTCTTATATTAATTTTGCTCCAAAAAACACATTAGGGCTTATTTTCAGGGGATGTTTTATTTTTTTCATGTACAACAATCTACATTTATTCAAATACAGTCATGTCATCTTCTTCTGGTTGCTGCACAATGCTGCACAATGGTGGAGGGCGGGGTTTCACTTAACTGGGGCTTATTTTGGGGGGTACGGCTTATATTACGAGCATCCTGAAAAATCATACTAGGGCTTATTTTCAGGTTAGGTTTTATTTTCAGGAAAACAGGGTACTAGGTCCTGAATTAGTTCTTGGTATAGATCAAAACAGTTATGTTCACTTTCGGACTCTCCCCGGGTGTGTGGCTATGGAAACTGTCAGAACGGATGCCTGTACTTCAACATTTGGCACTATAATACTGAATAGCATTCTTTGAGGTTGGATTTAGCACAGCTCCACCTAGCCTTATTTGGCTCTGCTGGCCCTTATACCTTACTCTTCCTTCACAGAGCTTAGAGAGTATCAAGGATCAATCTTCCCACTTCCCCCATTATTCTCATAAAACCCTGTGAGTTAGATTAGTTTGGTGATTGTTCAGTGTCACCCAGTGAACGTCATGGCTGAGTTGGGATATGAACTACAATCTCTGCAGTCCTATGAGAAAGATTTTATGAGTACAACTGCTTTCACTCAAAACTTAGCTCGTCAAAGAGCACAATCCATTGTTTTCAATTGAACTTTCAGACATACGTAAATGGCTAATCATGTCCAAGTTTTTTATTCAAGAAATCTAACATTTACAAATCTGATGCCATCATTTCAAGGCCCAGTGTGTTCCCTAGTTTCCAAAATACTGGAAGTTAATGAATCTTACATCATCAAATTTCCACTAAGTTTGCCAGAAACCACTGAGTATATCATTTATAAATAATTCCCAGATTGTTATGGGTCCATAATGATATTGGTGATGGCCTTTTTATAAGAAGTCATCACTAAGCGGTTACAGTTGGCTTGTTTGTATGGAAATGTGGAATCTTCTGGGAAGAATTCTAAGACTTCTTATTCTTGGTCGTATGTTAGGAATCTTTTGTAACGTATTTTTTTCCACTGAAAATCTAAGAGATGGTTAACCTATATTTGTTGGTAAAAATGTACCGTTTAAGCCATCTGAATTAATGTACCGTTTAAGCCATCATTACATTATTTGATTATTAGAGAGAACATAACTAATCAGCAGTGTCCTATTTTGTTTTCCTTCTCACCTGCTCCTAGAGAACTTTCCCCCAGAACGGAAAATAGAAAAAGGGTAGGGAAATAATGCAGTGGGAGAAGGACTTGAACATCAGCATTTTCCAAGTGAGTACTTAATATGACACCTTCTCAGGTCCCACAGGCTCTACAGAAACTATTAATATTCTTGCTCCTGAGGGGAGAGAACTAGCGAGAACATTGTACTCTGAAAGTGCCCTGCAGTACATTACCTCAACATTATTGTGCTCAGGGAGGGCATTGGGACTGGAGAAGCCCTGATCAAACTTTCTACTGTGATGAAAAGGTAGAGCTGCCAGTCATAAGAGTACAACCCCCATTTCTCCCTACTGTTTCCTTAAATGGAAAGCATGAGGAGAAATGTGTCAGCTTTTCAAGACAAAAGTGCTTTTCAGTTTACAGAACTGTGCTGTACATGGTGGCACATGGGACTAAAGCAAGTGTGAGGAAAGTGAGGAAAAAAGCTGTTGTCAAATGTGAAGGAGGAATGCCCTCCTCCACTGGTAGCTCCATCTGTCTATGAGACTGCAGTGCAGCTGATTTTTCTTCTTTCAGACTGAATAAAGGAGGTAGAAACTAGAGATGGGGGTATTCGTATTCGATATACGAATACGAATATCCCCGCACAGGTGGAAACAACAAGGGTTATTAATAACAATTTCACCACTGCTGCCGGCTTGACGGAGGCTTCCTATCACGCCGTTGTCCACAATCGATTACCCAGTCCTGGCAGGAGTCGGGATGACAAGCCTCTCTGTTAGGTCGGAGAGTGGCTAATCCATTGCGGAGAACAGCGTGATAGGAAGCCTCCGTGGAGCCGGTGGCAGCGGTGAAATCGTGAGTGGACAGTTCAGCCCCATGGGGCCGGACCCTTGTTATTTCCACCTGCTCAGGGATATTCGTATATGAATACCTCCATCTCTAGTATAAACTAATCATAGGGAAGGAGGAGGTTGATTCATTATCACTAGTAACAAGTAGGTCTTAGTGCAGATCATTTTACTGAAGATTTTCTGTTTTCCTTCTGCTGTAGGTAAATCAGGAAATTCAGTGGTGTAACACTGCACCCCTTTTGCGGAACACTACACAATAAAATCTGCAGGCCAGAATTGACTTGACAGCACACAATTATTATTTATTTTTAAAAAAAGCAAGGGAGAAACACTACTGAGAAAGAGCTACTTTTCTAATGTATCCAAATAAATGAAATAAAATTCCATGTATTTGTTTGGCCATTTCCACACTAAGTGCCCCATTCACTCACATTTTACAGGCGTCCATGAAATGTCACCAAACAAAAGTAATATTTCCTCCCCCGCCCCATTACTGCTCATGTTGATGTTTTCTTACCACTTTTGGGAAGGGTGAAAGAGGAGCACAACTATCACAGCATAGATGACATGAGTGTGATTTTTCGGTGTGTGTTGCTGCTGAAGAGGTGTCATTTGAGGTGGGCCCTGAGAGTGTGTATAAGTGTTATCAGTTTGGCAAATATGAGTATGTGCAGTACTGAAACAGTATTTCACTTCCAGATGGAAGCAATAACATTCCATCTTCCAAGAAAAAAATAATAATGAATTAAATATTTACACAATACATCCTGAAATATCAAAGTCTATAAAAGATTTTTTAAAAGATTTTAACACCAACAATCGGAAACCCATTCAAAATGCAATACCAGGAAACAGTTGCAGAAAACATATACCTTAGCTAACCAACGGAATGCAAGAAGGGAGGAGAACAAGAGGAACAGAGTCACAATATCTTGATAACCACAATAAAGAAGTCTTTGTCTTTTCTGTTCATCAACCGTACTTCAGGCTGTGGAGGACTCAAAGCACAGCAGGATTAGAATTAAACCACAGAGACTTGTTAAATTCATATCAGTGGGGGTAAAGATATCCTGCTGGTATGAAATTTCCTGCTTTAAACATCAGAACCAGCAATTTTGAGTGTCAAAACAAATTGGTAGCTCATGTAACTAGTATAATAACAACACAGGAGCAGGTGATACCTTTCATCGACCATTAAGAATATATTAAACAAAACAAAACAAATAGCGAGCTTTTGATGATAAATCATCTTCTTCAAGGCTTTGCATCAAGTTCTCGTGGGCAGTTCCAAACTTATGTGCTGTTCTTAATGTCCCAAATTCACATGGCTGATGGTGCAGAGGCCAGGTTAGCTTCTTAGATGGAAGCAGCTGCAGCATGCATGTTGGTTTCAAACTCTTCTTCAGCTAGCAATTTGGAATTTATGGCCCATCTCTTAAAACACAGGACAGTCACAGGCTGGGGAGGGCTCTCCTTCACCCTTTCTCTTTAGCTGGGGGAGGGAATGCTGCCCAGTTAACATGGCCTGCCTCTAACTGAGTTGGGATTAAAACCACTAGGAACAGTCAATTTAAGACAAATTAAAACCAAATGAATAGTTTTACCTGGTTATCTCTTTAGCATGCAGTACTGCTTGTTTGATGTCAAGAGTCCATGATATCCAAGAACTCACACTGATCTTCAGTCAATGCCCCGATCTGCTATTCTATGGTATCTTACAGTTCAGGAAAAATCAGGAAAAGACCATATGGTTGTGGAAACGAATACAGGAGCAGGTGGTACCTGTAATTGTATAATATCATATATTATATAATCATATATTATCATTAATAATAATTGTTAATAATAATCAATATCATTAATAAAATATAATTAATATAATAATCATATATTATTATTAATAATTGTATATTATTTAATAGTATAAGTATTGTTTATTTTGCTATATATCATTCACCTAATATTCTGGAAATAACATTCCATACTAATTGCAATTCAGAACCACCTTCAGAGGCAGCAACACAGAGTGCAGTGCAGTAATCTAATCCAGAAGTGACTAAGGCGTGAATGGCTTTGGTTGCTTGCACCTGACAATTAGGAATGGCAAATGCTAATGATATTCTAGAGACTATGGTGGTCACAGTTATCCGTACCATGTGAGTTTTTCCAGGTTTGTTACGTGACTTATAGCAACCCTTCAGCTGGTTGGATAGCACAGTGAGTAAGGTATCTAATTGCAGAGCCAGAGACTGGGGAGTTGGAGAACAGCCAGCCTGTGTGGCCTTGCACAGTCCCAGAGTGTCCCCAGAAGAAGGCAGTGGTAAAGCCCTTCTGAGTATTCTCAACCTAGAAATCCCTGAAAAGGGTAATCATAAGTCGGAATTGACTTGATGGCACTTGCTTATTAATAGGACTTTCAAGGGAAGTGAGATATTTAAGTACTTATACCAGTTCCACACCCCAATGAGCTTTGATGGCTGAGAGGGGATTAAGATCCATGACTCTTGAGTCCTAGTCCTTCACTCTATCCACAACTACACCACACTGGGTATCTCTCTTTTCCAGGTAGAAAGATCATACTGCAATATAAAGAGTAATAAATTAGTGATCAAAAATTCATGCCATGCCTATTTCTGCAATGGTTGTCAATGACTAGAAGAGCCATAAACAGCCCATTTTGGCACCCAAGGCAGGCAGCACTGTCTCCCACCCACTCTACCATGGGGCGTGGGCATGAGCCCACCATGTAAAAGGTACAGAAGAAGTGTTGTCTGCCCAAAAGAAAGAGAACGTTTATACCTTAAAAAATAGGAAAATGGGTAGGACCAAGAGATGTTGCTGTTTATTTTCCTAACACTCACCTACACTTGGATGCCCTGGGGCAATTCCCCAATTGTTGCACCCTAGTTACATCACTAGATGCAAATCTACACAGACAGCTGTTAACTCCAGGAAACAGACATATAATAGCATTATACCTGCCACTCTTTCATGCTATGTACCAAATCCAAAGCAAATATCTGCATGTAACAGTCAGTCAGTCAAATAAATGCAATTAAAAGCAATGTATGATCACTGATCTGTTTAAACTTCTCTGTTACCCATTTTGGTTCCGAGCCTAATGAGTCTTGTCTTTGCTGTAACAATTCATACATGAATGAATTTAATTTTGACTCTGCATATTTATTAGCACTTCAGGGATGGCCCATTGTGTCCCATGTAATTGGCCATAGAACCATCAGCAGGCCAAACATCAATCCTATGAGCTCATGCTGCATCGCAAATGTAATGGAGCTTCAACAGAATGTGGAAGGGGGGAAAAAAGAGAAAAAATAGCATTGTAATCTCTTGACAGTTCAGATTCTACTGGCAGTACTATCCCTAGAAGCTGTGCTAATAAAAGCTGCAGTCTAGTATTTAGCATACAAAAGAGTAAGTATGAAGTCTAAAAGAACCATGAGGCTAGGCTGCCCCCCCTCCTTTTGAAGACAATTGAAAGCATTTTTGTGCAGATAGGCTTTTAATACTTAATTTTAACACAGCTTTATGCCCCATGCTTGCTGCAATTATATCCTTTTTATGTTTGTATGTGTGTGTTTTTTAATGGTTTCACAATTTTTCATCTGCTTTTTGGATTATTACTTCAAAACTTCCATTTTTAATAATTTTAATGATTCATATATCTTTAATTTTTGGTTTCTTTTAAATATCTGTGAGCTGCCTTGAGTCCTGCCACCTGTGAGAAAGGCAACATAAAAGTAAAATACATAAAAATAATGATAAATAAAACAGCTCTTAAAATCACTTTTCCTTGAAATATGCTAGAACACTCAGGCTCCTGTGGTTTTACAGCACATTGGCTGAAATACTGCTTGCTGTCACAACTAGAGTAGGCCCATTTAATCAGTGTGGATTTGATGAATCAACCCTTCTCAAAGCGCCTTTGATTCAGTGGGCCTACTCTAATTGCAACCCACTATGCCAAGCAACAGGATTCCAGCATGTATCTGACATTTTAAAGTATGCAGTGGTGCTTCACAAACATACAGATTCAAATCTTCCAAAACCCTCCACTTTAGGAATGTACTTCTCTGTTCAAGATTCAGAGGGGAAAAACAAAAAGGAAATGGCACAATATTGCTGCACAATGTTGTGCCTGCATTGCCAGCAGGAAAAAGGATGTCAAACTTTACATAGCAAAGGCAGTCTAAATGTTGACGACACCAATAGCAGCAGTCAATATAGTCTATAGGATTCCCTCTTGTACTCACTACTAGAGATGGGGACGAATATAAAAAGTGATCGGCTTTTTCAACGAATATAGCCGATTCATTAAATATTTGTCCCTTCATATCCATGGGTTCCAGAGACCGCCACGAATATGAAGGGATGAATATTTGCCCATTTTTATTCGTCCTTCGTATTAAAAAACAAAAACAAAACAAAAAACATTCTGCCTACAAGCTGCCGATCAGCTCATCAGAGGCCGATAGGCATCTATCCCCCTCCCACAGCCAGCCACCCCACACCCCCTTCCTTTCCCTACCTTAGCCCCCCCCTTACCTTAATCGCTGCCGCCGAGGTCTCCTGGCCTCCCAGCCATGCATGTAAAAAGGGAGACTGGCTGCCCTTTGCAAAGATGGCAGCTGCTGCTTCACTTAGGGTAGGGAAGCTGCCCTTTACAAAGATGGCAGCTGCAGCTTCCCTACCCTAAATGAAGCTGCAGCCGCCATCTTTGCAAAGGGCAGCCAGTTTCCTTTTTTACACGCCGTGGCTGCGGAAGCCTGATGGAGACCTTGGCAGCAGTGATTAAGCTAAGGGGGTGTCAGTGGGAGTGGGGTGGGGTGGAGGCTAAGGTAGGGAAAGGAAGGGGGTAGGTTGTGGGGGTGTCTGGCTGTGGTGGGGGTGGCTGCCTATCGGCCTCTGATTAGCTGATCGGCAACCGGTAGGCAGAATGGTGGGGTTGTTTTTTTGTGTGTTTTTTGGTAATGTTGCTGAAGACAAACTCAGTGCCTCATGCATGCCTCTCAGTGCCAAAGACCTCTCATTCTGCTGGGGCCAAAAATAACTCCCTCAATACCATGGGCTTCTGTGCCGTGTGGTAAACTCTCCTGGGGGGACCCAATTTGTGGGTGAATAACTCGGATGTCCAATATCCAATCTTCATCAAAGTTGGCAGGTGTGTTGGGGAAAGACATAGGAAGCTCTGTTGTGATTCCAGATTCTCTAAGTACCTGGGGGGAGCTTTCCTGGGGTGTCCTCTTTGTGACTATATAACTCAGGGGTCCATTATCCAATGTTCACCAAACTTTCAGGAGGTACAGAAAAGCATCTGAGGAAGCGTCCCTGCACATTTGGTGTCTTTAGGTGCTTGGGGGCCAGTTTTATAGCCATTTAAAGCAAAGATGAATTGACGGATCGATTCGTCGATCCATCGAAGAATATTCGTATATTTGTATTCATTGATCCGTTAACCTTGATGAATCATGAATCAAAACGGATCACCATTTTTTTTATTTTTCCCCATCTCTACTCACTACCATTCACAAAGTGACACTAAGCATGGGAAAATCTGGGAAGCTGACTACTTATTGCAACAGTTAACAACTTCTCCAAACTCAAAGCAATTATCAGGGCTGTTTTTTGACAAGTGTGATATATAATGAGAATATAGAACTGACCAGAAAAAGACAATATTGCTGGGAAATTGGGGGAGGGGGCAGTAGGAAGATAGAAAGACATAATATGAGGCAGATCATCTCAGTAAAGAAAGCCATAGCTGTTAGTTTGCAAGACCTAAGCAGAACTTACTGGAAAAGACCATATTGCTAGGAGAGAGAACAACCCAACATGAGATACTGTTGCTTTGCAAGATCTGAGCAGAGCTGTTAATGAGATGACATTTTGGAGGTCATTAACTCATATAGTCACCACATATCAGAAGTGACGATGGCACTGTTGGATATAGTGCACCCTCATATGATGCCTTTGAGAGGTTTTGGCTGGGAGGAAGCTGCAGTGAATGTCAGTCAATTCAGTAGCAGCCAATTGTTCCTTCTCTACCTCCGAGTTCTTTTTCCTGCCGTTTGTCCTAGTCAGGGTTCAGTTAATGTTCTGTCAGTGTGTTAGAGTTATGGAGTCAAAAGTGAACAGTTAGAGTGAAGTGTTTTGTCTGTAATATAACCAGTAGAGATGGGGGCAACTCACCATTTTGGCGAGTTATCCTGCTTCGTGAGTCATCAAAAGTTGATGACTCACGAAGCACGAAGCTGCCCCCATGAACCGACGAAGCACGAATTTATTCGCCGATTCGTGGGGGAGGGGTTACTGGGGAAAATAACTGATTTGTAGACTTTTCTTTTGCTCTGCCAGTGCAATAACATCACTGTACTCTTGTGCAGTGATAATATAAGTTATGGACAATTATAGGCATTCACATTAGGAAATATCAGTCACATACAAATAACCTGAGACACTGGTATACTAAACACTTATGCAGACACTGTACTACTTTTATGAAATCCAATATGCTCTGTACATTAGCAGAGAAAGCAATGAAAAAAATGTTCAAATTCAGTGTTTTTCAGGGTCTAGATATTGTGAAAGATCAACAGGGAAATATAATTATTCCACTAGAAAAAATGATAGAGGAGCTGTAGCTATATATGGAAGGACTATACAGGACTATATATATGGAAGGACTATATATGGAAGGACTATACAGCAGAGATGCAAATGACAGATTGCTACAAAGAATAATCCTTTGATGATTTACCTACCATTCTAGAAACCAATGTGCAACCTACTCTTAAAGCAACTAGAACACATAAATCGCTAAAATAGATGGTATAACAATAGAGCTATTTTAAGCTAGAGATATTGAATTTATCAAAATCACAGCAAGGATATGCCAATGAGGAAAGCAAAACACTGGCCCACAGACTGGAAACCATTCCAAGGAAAGAGGATGCCAAAGAGTACAGTAATTATAGGACCATCACAATAATTTCCCATGCAAGCATGAGATATTCAATATTTTACAATAAAGATTTTTGCCAGATGTGCAGCAAGAAATGCTGCATGTTCATGATGATTCAAATATGGAAGAGGCACTAGAGATCAACGTTTCTACTAGGAAAAACAATATTGCGAAACAACAATCTTTGAACCTGAAAAGTTACTACAGTATGACTCAGTCAGATGTATCTACAATAAGAGGAATCCTTAACCATACATAGGAAGTACTAACAAATGTTCTTAGAATAAAACTGCCAATAATAAAATACTTGTCCAGTAAGTGATTAACAAAATGCAAAGTTCGATACTTAGTATATATGGGAGACTAATGTGCAGCTCTTAAGAAAGTATAAGCTGGCTGGATAGCGCAGTAGTTTAGGTATCTGGCTGTGGAGTCGGAGGTTGGGAGTATGATTCCCTGCTATGCCTCCTGCAAGTACAGCCAGCCTGTGTGGCCATGGGCAAGCTGCACAATGCCGGGGTGCCCCCAGAAGAAGAGAATAGTACTTTTGTGTATTCTCTGCCTGGAAGACCCTGAAAATGGTTGCCATAAATCAGAATTGATTTGATGTCACATCAGGATTATTATTATTACAAGGCACAGCTCTTAAGCCGTCTCTTCTGGAATCCACAATGCAACCATTTTCCATCAATGTTTATTATTGGTTTTCTTATATATAAATGGAGGAAAAGGGAGAAATGCTATTAGAGAAGTAATCATAGTTGCAAAACTGCCAAAATTTATTGGTGATGTGTGCCACACTTTACAATTATCAGATGCCCAATCTTTTGTGGAATCAGAGAAGCATCACAGTGGGAATTGACAAATGTGACATGCATTTTCATGAGAAACTGTGCCATTAAAGTTCATTAAAAAGTAGCTGAATGAAGCAATGGTTCAACTAGTGCAACTCTTTTGATTTATTTATTTATTTAAAATATTTTTACCTTGCCTTTCTCCTTGAGAAGGACCCAAGGCAATGTACAACATTGAAAGACAATATTTAAAGTTGAAAACAATGAGTATACAACAATGGTTAACATAATTAAAGCTTAGAACAATAAGTATAAAGAGGCATCTTATATAATTAAAAGGCAATTAAAGCTAAGAACAAGAAGTATACAAATATTAAAAACAACAACAACAGATTCTACTCTGAGAAATGAAAAACACAAACATGGAACACACAAGTAGTACTGAAAATCCAGTCAAAGCAGTAATGCATAATGGGGCCAGCCTGGCCTCCTGTGGGAGGGAGTTCCAAAGTCTGGGAGCAGCAACAGAGAAGGCTCTCTCCTGTGTCCCCATCAGATGCACCTGTGAAGGTCGCGGGACTGAGAAACAGGCCTCTCCTGATTATCTTATACCTCTTTGATAGAAGTAGAACCGTTAATCAGAATGTATTGTGTGGATAGGATTAGAAGCATGTGTAAAAACAAAACCAGCAGAATTGTGGCTTAGTTGTGCATCTAGTCCAACCCTTCCCATCTCTGCTGTCTTGCTGTCACAAATTCAGGAAAGGAGTAAATGCCCTCAGACGGCTTTTAATTCTCTGTGTGGAGATCTTCGGCAAGGGTGAGCCAGAAACCTGCAAAGGTAGCTGGTTCCACTGTCACACTTGACTGTTTATTAAGATGTTTCTCCTAATGTTCTCCTGAGATCAACTCTCCTGCACACGGTCACAATTTAAATTATCAGTCCAAATCCGGTTGTGGATTGTCAACTAATGGTTGTCAACTAATGGTTAATAAGTGGATTGTCAACTAATGTCTATCTTCTCATAATCTGAGAGACTGCCTGACATTGGTATAGCATCCTGAGTTGCTTTATCCTCTTTGTTGTGGGACAGAAAATAGGGATTAACCAGTTCCTAATATTACCCTAAGGACCAAGTTAAAAGCTATCTACATTTTTTTACATTTTTCATCAGTTCAGCTGTATTTATCATACCTGTTTAATCCAGATACAAACATACACACATTAAATTTGTGAAAATCAGGTGGCACTCATTACAAAATGCTAACAAAGTGCTGAACAGAGGTGATCAGCTGGACTCATGGGTGACCACATGCATCCCTTTCCCTGAATGACTTTTCAGCAAAGCAGAACATAACAAAACATTCAAGAAATTGGTCACATTTTTCATCTTGTGCTGGAAGATTAATAATACAAATATGGAAAGACACCTGTAACCCTGTTAGAAAAAAAGCAGATGTGGAAATTGCTGACATTTCTCATTTTAATTGCTTTGTTTATAATGTAAATAGTCAAATGGAATGTTTTCTTCTGCAAGGTGAATACTGATACTGCCATCATTTTGGCCGGCATGGAACCAACAGGCACCTCTGTGTGTCAAATTACTACTCTTTTAGGAAACAACGGTTCTCTGAACGTCGTAGCCATGGCTGGAGAAAAAGCAAGACTGAAAATGTTACAAGTAATGTTAGAACAAGTGAAGGTGAGAGTCCTGTGGATCCTTTACAGCTTATCTCCAGTGAATGACTATGATTGATTTCATAGCTTTTTTTTTAGAGAAAAGATTGCTTGTTCAAAGTGATGCAGCCTCTGCTTATATAAAATATAATCTTCTTACCATTGTGCACCTCATACAGAGAGCCAGTGCAATCCTAACTGAGAGATGTGCTGCCTGGAGGGGTCAGGATTAGACACAAGCCTGTTCCTCCCCACTGAAATCTCCTTCTGCCAGCTGATCTCTGAAATGTGGGATGAGAGACATTTCCTGCTCTTTGGGGCAAGATCTCCCCTCAGGAAAGGGCAGAATGAGGGTAGGACCAACTGGAGGGTGAGTTTCTCAGGGTTCTGAGCTGAGGTGGCAGCAAGGTGAATGGAAGGGAAGGGGTGCTGACCTGAAGCAGGCCCCAAATTGAGCTGATGCTGACACCAACCCTAGCTGAAGGCAGTAGCACAATGAATTCAGTGGTTGTGTGTCTTTCGTGTGTTGTCTGCAGTGAGCTAAGATAGCAATGGCTACAAACCGAAATATATTCATAGTAAAAGCTGTTGTACTTCTGCTGTGGCCCAGATTGTAGCTTATTGAGCTGTGGCTTGTTGAAACTGGAGCACAGTGGCTGAGAAATCAAAGTTTAGAACAATCTCATTGTTGAAGGAGAGTCATCCTTTGAGGCCCTAGAACTGGAGCAAGAATGCATTGAAGCAGAGGAGCAAAGAAGAGGTAGCTTGCACTGTGCCCTTTTCATAGATCTTGCTGGTGAAAGGCCTATTAAGCTTCCATCTTTTGCCGTGCCAGTTGGTAACACTACAAACCTGTAGAGCTGCCCAAGGAGAAGCAGCAACTGGGGCAATTTGCCCCAGGACTCAGTAAAGCAAAGAGGCCCCTCATCAGTGCCTATTCATGTCGTTGACCCTGTCTTAACCCTGTTATTCTACAAACCAGAATTCTATGAATTTTGCTTACAATTTTAATAAAAGGAAGGCATGGAATATTAAAGTATAAGATGACACTGAGTCTTAACATGTAATTATGACATAATGAGATCTCTTACTGCTCACAGTAAATATCTTAGTATCAGTTGGCTTAGTGTGGGTTCAACTGGCCCTTGCCCCCTTTGGGCAGTTAGGATGTAAGTTTTATGCTCAATGTGTACAATCCTCCTCATATTTCCCTTTTGATGGAAAGAATAATGTGTAAAATTGTTGCAGGTTTTTGAATTTTGGTTAAATTCCTTTAGCTGCACAGCAGAAGTGCAGGGATTCACAGAGCAGAATTAGCTTTAAGTTCCCCAGAGTAGTCCACCCCTATTTCTCAGTAACTGGCTCTTACATTCTCAATAGCTTACTCTGAGACATTGTTAGGAGAGAGAAAATGTTTCATTACTTACAATTGAATAGATCAAAGAGAAAAACTAATGAACATGACTGCTTGCAGCAACAGGCCTCAACAGACTAACCGACTGTTTCTAATAGACTCTTGAGAGGGAAAGAGCAGAGGAAAGAGGTGGGGCTCTCTTGCCCCTGTCCCTTTCCAGAGTATTTTAGAAAGGACTGCAAGAAGTTAATGCATGTAAATTGTTCTATATACTCCACCCAAAGCTCTATGTTATTGTTATCCCATCTGTTCTGAAGTTTGATCATGTGTGTGGCATGCATCTTTATTCCGGAAGCAATGTTTGAACTGCAGATCTACTCTGTTGGTTTTATTTCTCATCTTCTTTGGAATATATGACAAATGTCCCAAACATCTTTTAGTTCTGTGTTGATAACAGACTGGAACCAGTCACATGTCTGAGCTAGGTTGTGGGGGTCAAACTCTACAACCTAGGTACCACATTATGAGTAACTTATAGCAGAATCTCCCTCCAGAGACATAATGCCATCACAACTCCATACTTGAGCAATCAACCTAGAAATGAGGGATGTGCTTACTCCCCAAAGATCAATCAAAAAGCAAAAGGAAACTAATTTGCAACATGTGGCTATGAAGAAGCTCATTTCAAAATAAGCTAGAGTCTATGTCTTTAGAGAGTTCTGATGATCTGCTAAGTGTATCATATAGTTTGATCTGGAGAAAAACTGTGGCTGAGAAGCCAAGAGCTCATGTGGAAGCAGAGAGCTTGCCCCTCTCTCAGCAAGTGGCACTTTCTAACTGCTGCAGTATATATAATATTAGGTCTACCTAGTCAGCCAGAAACAGAAGCACCACACAGCGAAATATTTTCTTTCAGGTCTCACTTGTTCTTAGTTAATGTTCAAGAGTGAATTTGGGGGACATTGTGGGCTAGTGTGGAAAGAGGGGGCAGAAATGCCTCTCCCTGTGTGCATGCTGAAATCCTTCACAAGGCCCTTTGTATCTCAGGCTGTATATGGTCTTATGTGGCATGGCTCATTAACAGTAGGATATTTGTGCTAAATAGGATTTATGGATATCGGAGTATCAGTGTCCCAGCCAGGCAGCATTCCAAAGTTTTGAGGCATAATGGGCTTCTATTGAAGCAATCAGCATCTACCCTGCTGGGAGCTGGTTTAGTAGAACTTTCCATCGCAGCAGCACCGGACTTGGCTAATTATCTGAAATTAAATGGAGTGGATTATTTGAAAATAATCACTCTTAATGCCTGTGAGCTCTTTTAAGATCCAACACAAACTTAATCTAACCATCACTGGGAATAAATTATGTAAGCATATCATTAGTGTTTCTTGTAAGATTAAGTGAAATGATTTTCTTTCTTTGGAAAAGACTTTTAAGGACTCTGAATAATTGATGTAACCAACCTTTAGCTTCTTTAACATAGTTCAAAAAAATCTCTTCCAGTAGTGTTTACTTCAAAGTGGAAAACTTTGTTACTGATCATGACTCAAATTCTATATTTAGTTTAAAACTTGCTCTCGTAAGCTTGCAAAAAAGAGAAAATTGTAGCTTCAGAAACATACAGGTAATTATAGGGAAATTAACGGTGCCCAGAAAATCTTGCAGTAAAAAAGAATATGCCAGTGGAAATCAAATTTTCATATCATGCATAACATAAGGTGCTGTATCTTCTAGGCTGGTAGTTCCTTGTCTATATTATTGATCTTAAATTTATGAAATCCAGTTCATAGCTCTTTGATATTCTTCAACTTCATCATTCTTCATTCTTCTGAAAGTACTGTTACTTTCTAAAAAGACGACTTGTGCATGCACAGAAAGTCCATCTGGAAGTTCTTTTTGATGTTTTTTCCGGAGCATATTAAAAAACCCCAGCTATAACAGTGAAAGTCATTCCTGTTTCCCAATGCACATATTTCAAGAATAAAATAAAACTGTTAAAAATAGTGGGGAGTATGATGCATCTAAAGAAAACAGCTGACATTTAAGTTGCTTAGGCAATAGTGCAGAACAGATTATCTTGGCACGTATACAAAGGATTTACAGGAAAGTGATAAGGGAATGTACCCTCAGAATAAGTGGCACACCTCAGGTTGATTAGCTTGGTCTGAGCCAATATATAGTAAAGTAGGTGTGATTGTGTTCCTCCACCTCTATTGAGCCTTAAATTAATGTCATGCTGTCAAACTGATTTTGGATTATGGTGACTCTTTCTAGAGTTTTCTAAGTATCAAGTACTCAGAAGTGGTTTACCATTCCTTTCCTCGGGATGCCCTGAGACTGTGCAACTGGCTTCCATTACCCTTGGGATCTTTTGTGGTCCACTATCAATCTCCTGATATCCTGGCTTTCATTATATACTTGCTTGTAATTTGTTGCCATCATTGAAGGGCACTGTATGTCTCAATCTGGCGAGTCTTGGTTGGTGGGTAGCTCAGACATGGTCTTTTTGTTAGCAGCACCCTGCTGATGGTAGCCCCTCCTAATCAGGGCAGACTTTGCCACTTCTTTATTTTGCTTTAGGTGAGCAGGAAATGCTCTTGTGTTCCATTGAGGTTCTAATGCTGTCTCATGTTGAAGAGCCGGTGTGTTGCAGCAGCAGAGTATCAGACAAGAAACTGGGACCTTGGTTCAAATCTCTGCTCAGCCATGGAAACTGACTAGGTGATGACAGTGGTAAAACCACTTCTTAAATATTTCATGTACCTGGAAAATCTATTAGGGTTTATCTGCCAGAAGTACTTGTCCCAACATTTTATACAGTTAGTTTCCTTAACATCCCATAGTAGATGTTGTACAATGTACCTTGGGCTCAAACATGGTTCTGTGAAATACTGGTGTTGATTCAACCTCACTATATGTCCATATCTTAAAAAACAGAACTGTGCACTCCCCTGCATTACTCATGGTTGATATTTCCTTACACAATGTCATATTTGTACAGCTTATACAAACACTTCTGATATTTGCTGTGACACATCTTCATACCAGATGAAAACAGCCATCTGAATCTTCATTATGCAAAGATTGAATGAAAAACCCAACCCTGATAAATTACTGGAATATGAAATAAATAGCTTTTATATTATTTTCAGATAATATTAGGATTGCCTTTCTAATCCCTTCATACTCTCATCTAAATAATCCTCTCTCTTCAACTCGTGATTCCTCTTCAGAAGAGTACAAACATAGATTTATGAGCCCTTGACAGGATTTTGGTCAGTTCTTGTGCCCCATTACAAAAAAACAACAAAAACGCATATTTTAAAAATAGGTTAAACATCATCTTCCAAGATGAGAACCAACAAAGATATTGCTCACATCTGCAGTTACACCTGCACAAAGGGCATGAAGGTACTTAAATTTCCCTAGTACAATGCAAGAATTATGAATATTATCCTCAGAAAGCCCTGCAGCTCTAATTATTGCACCATCTATTCACACCATTAACATTAGCTCCAAATACTTGGAAGAGTAGAGATGGGTCATGATTGTTTGTGAGAAGTGCTCCCTTTTCCTTTTGCTTGAAATTACTCTGCACTGTTTTGCAAACAACTATCCGTGGATGAAAAATACACATCTCAATTTCATCTCTGTAAAAGCAGAAATCGGAAAAGTTTAAAAGGTTATTCGACTATACGTCCCATAGCCAGCATGACCATAGATTTATGGGAAATGAAGGAATGGCCTTTCTTTTCCGTCAACCCATGGCTTTTTTCTTTTCTTTTTTTTACAGAAGAGGGATGTTTGTGGTATTTTCTATAATATCATTAGGTATTTAAGTGTGTTTTCACACTGTCTTTTCAAAAAGGTTCCTTAAGTTTGCAATCCTGTTTATTTCAGACCAGCACAATTATCCAACAGAGGATGCATTTACGATGAATCATCTGTGCATTTCAAAATAACTTCTCCCACTCTGCCAATTGATAGAAGCTTTAAAAAAATGTGGGAGAGGGTGGTGTTCTTCAAAAATTAGAGGGGGGGGGGAGTGATAGAACAAGACATCATTGGAGTAACAAAGTCTACCTAGGAATATATATATATAATGTGTGCATTTTGCTTTTCAGTTTTTGGTTCCTGCCCTCTTTTTTTAACAGTTAAATATTTTTTTGGCTTGAAATAATTGCTTTTCAACTTTTATTTCTCTCCCTTGATTTTGAATCAATGGCTGAAACCCTGTTGTGCAGCTCTGCGTGCACAACACAAAGCTGTGTCAGCGTTAAGGAAAAGTGCAGCAGGAGGGAAGTGCTATTCACAAAGCACTTCTGCATGCATGTCACAGAGCAGGCAAAACAGGAGCCATGTGACCAATTGCACAATCTAATTGCACAGTTCTGGTTGTGTAGATGTAACGCATGGCACACTTCTGCTGGTGTAACTTTACATTACACCAGAATGTGCAAGATTTCAGCCATTATATGACTGAGATTTGCACTCACATGTAGATCTTTCACTTCTGCTTACTCCAGTTCTTCTGAATTATCAACTTACTTATTAATCATTGCTAACAGAAGCCAGACATGAAATGTCTGGGTCAGAGTAGTAGTTATTTGTGTTGCTCTTTTTTAGTTACTGGTTCATTGTTTTTATTTGTACTGGCTTTTTAAAAACAATATCCTGCCATAATTGTCTAAGAATAACCCAAGGCAGCTTACAAGCCTGGGCTTTTGAATATATGGGCTGTTCATCACTGTGGGTTGTATACATAGGCCCGGATTCAGTATAATGCTGGTGGAGCAAAAAGCAGAGGCATCCAGTAGTGATGGCCGTAAGAGTGGTGGCCTATTCTGTTTTCTGTAAAGCTGGATGGAAGCTTCAATCAGCCCTCATGTGGACTCATGGCAATGGGGCAGAACTGCAGCAAGAACAGATGACTGCTCACACAAAGAGTTATTAGATGCCTTTCTGTGCCCACTGACATGCATAGACTTCAATTATTACAAGCTCACAGACCTCATCACCACAGCTACCACCACCTTGGACAAGCAAGAAGGAATAAGAAACCATCACAACTCCTGTTCACCATATTATATTCCTAAAGCATACGCATAGCCTCAGCCAAAGGTGAGGGGGGGGGGAAACACCTCAAACATTTTATTTTAGATGAAACTCCTATTGCCGAAACAATCAATTTTTTATATTGATTGTAATTGGAACTTGGAAAAAGCCATGCTTTGGTGTGCCATGTGTATACTGGCAAGCAACCTCTACTACTTGCCTTAAGCAACAGAGAGAATTTTGAAGTTCTCTGAACTTTGCAAAGGAAGTGGAGGACAAGAACTGCTACAAAACCCGGATAACATTATTATGCATTTTAATTTTGGAATTATGAATAACATCCATCTTGCCACGAACATTTGAACTTGTAAGTTCTTCTCACTGGTACATGGCTGACGAAGACGATGGTCCCGATCCATGAAAGCTTGCAGATTGTATGATGAATTTTCTAGTGGTCTGCGAAGGTATTGCCTACTCTTGCATTTGAATGTTTAAGACAAGGCATTCATGCATCACTATCTTGCCTTCACTACCTCAAAAACAAACTTCTAAATATATTTAGGTTTCTGCTATTCCCCTAATTCCTATGTTCCCCAAAACAATCTGGGTGGAGGGAACATGTTTTCCCCATAGCTTTACATTTACAACAAGTAAATTTACAGGTTCCAGTAACACATCTTTGACTTCAGTGACATTATTTTTAAGAATTCACCAATATTTGCAAAAGCAACCAACATGCCTTTATTTGTACCTTCAGCTCAGATGGCATGTTCTCACTCAAAACATGCAGAGGGAGTTCTTTTGTTGAAATGCACAGAAAATACTGTACAAGTTCTTTTTTTTTAGATTGGAGGTATTTATTTAATCTACCTATTAAAGACTTAAAGATAAAAATGTGAGAGTTGCTAATTTATTTCTTCTTTGGAAACAGTGCTTCCAAGTGGAAGATATTATTATTGCACCCATATATCAATCCATATATTGTTATGATTTCAATATCTTCTCTCTTTATCTCTCAATCCCTCTTGCCCCGGCCACAGTTATGTTACTAATAGCCCTTCATTAGAAGTGGAAATACACTAGTGTCCCAGAGATACGATTTAGGCAACCCTTCATAACTGAGCAATCATACTTGCAAATGAAGCCCATACTTACCTTCTGAGGACCAATCACATAAGAAAGCAAACTAACTTGCAAGTTGTGTGTAAAAAGCTCCTGTTGTCACCATCAGAAGTTCATAGCAGCTTCAGAATTCACTCTTCTAATGAATAATCTGTAATATATAATCTGCTCCTCTCTTTCCCTCCTCTCCCCACAAATGCTATTATGGGTTAGGAATGGGTGTGCTCGATCCTAATGCAGATCAGTGTTTGCAAATCTTTTGAGAACTTTCAGGTAGTTTCAAGCTGAGATCCAGTTTGCTTTACTAATCTGAATATGGACTGAACTCTAAATGAATCGTTTGCTTTGTGAGACTGTGCCATCTATCTCATGAGGTTGGCTAATGTTTGAGAGAGAAAAATCAAGTCCTTCATTTTTATCAGGTTCAGACCCCCCAGCCATCCACTATCACACCTGTCTTGAGACTTCATAGGGCATTTGCCCCCTCCTCTTAGCAAAAGAGAATGGGCTGTTGATTATGACTTGCTTACCATTTTCGGGAAAGGCCTGCCACTGCACACACGCACACAAAGACTGGTGAAACAGAAAAGTTAAACTCCTCTTTCTCCATTTTAATTGAAGTTATCCTTATGGCTGTCATATTAATCATTTTTCTGTACTTTACAATAAAAGACTGGTTATACGTGAAAAAAGTTCAGGTGAAAACAGTGGATTGAGTTGTGTACCCTTGCCTAGACGGTCTGTGCTCCAGTCACCACCTTTGGTGTTAAAGCTCCATTCTACTGGACAGCATTTAGAAAGCATTTACATTTACATTTAGAAAGCAGTGCCAGTCACAATTACAGTGGCTTGTGCAATTAGTGTAACCAAGTAATTACTAGTCTGGTGTAATCAATGTAATAATGTAATTGATACTGTCACTACTTTCTGCACTTAATTTCTCCCTGACCTTAGTGCCTACAAATCCAGCCCATAACCCTACATCCCATATAACTCCCTAAAATTCTGGATAACACTTCATGCATCTAAAGAAATGGGCTATAATCCACAAAAACTCATGCTATTAAAAATGTTCTTAGTTTTTAAGTTGCACTAGGAATCTTTGTCAGTTTTGTGACTGCAGACTAATACAGTTACCCCTTTTAAAATGGAAAATAGATTCTCTTAAACACACACACACATTTCAGCCACTGCTGTATCACAAAAGTGTATTACTACTCTGAAGAAGCTACTGGGATGAGTAGCAAAACATTTCAACCCAATAAGAAAGAAGTCCAGTTGCCATGACTCAACTTCCAGATAACCTCACCTGGATGGCTGAGAATCTTCACAGATGTATTGCTACTTGTTCCTTATGAGATATTTTATCTTCCTTTGCTTTGAAGAAAATGTTGAATACTCTTGATACAGAGAAGTGGCTTGAAATACACAGGATACATGATTGTCCATGGTATATTTGGACATACTGCCTCCTTCCCCAACTGCTGCATTCTTACAGATCACTTGTTTATATATTTTAAAAGATATCAGAAAAATACATCAGCAACTGGCTTGTCAAAGTTACAGTTTCAAAATGTAAACTATAAATAAAACTTTTCAACAGAATTATTAAAATATCAGATAAAATATGAACTTTAAGAGCTACTTGGCTGCTCCAGTAATGATAGCAAATTTATTCACTATTAATCAATCTAGTTTACCTCCTACAAATGGCTAAGTGGAGAACTCAGTGAGAAGATACCTGACATAACTGGTATAAAACAAAGGGAGTAAAAAACTGTAGTTTAAAACACAACTGGTATTATTGTTCTGAGGCACAGAAAATAGATGTGGTGAACAGCAGACATATGTACCCTTTTAACCAATTTGTTGCCTTGAAGACCATTTTTTTCCTTTTTTTCCTTCCAGTTATAAACAAATATACATGTTTATTGCTTATATAGGGAAGTACGAAGAGGTAAGAAAATCTCATAGTTCAGTTTATATCCTTTATATGATCGGCTGTCCAGAAGTCTGAAATTATAAAAATTGGCTTTTCTACCACAGCATCAGAAATGGGAGAAGTTATCAGTTTTCTGCACTTTTGGATTATCAGCTACCATGAAATTGACTTTTCTACAGATAAAACTGGAACCCTAGTCTCTGAATGTATTATCTAAAGTCCAGAATGCATTAACTTGGTCTCACAGACTTCCAGTCAATGTTTCCTTGTTCTCCCCCCCCCCCCCCCAGGCACAGCAGTATAGAAGCAGTGACTTCCTTTTATTTTTTCCTTTCTTCACTTAACTTTTGGAAAATCACCCGTGAGGCTGCAGGATTCCTCACTCTTCACCTTGAGCTTAAAACTAAAGCTACACATTTGACCAAGATTTCTGGCTACCACCATGATTTTCCACTCTCAATAGGAGTCCAGATTGATTACAAATTTGCTATCTGAGAATAGAATGTGTGGAGACATCTCAGAGCTGCCATGATACAGCCAAGGGTGACAAACTAGATGAGATTGTATTCTTCATGGTGGATCCAACCATTATTTATTTATTTATTTATTAGATTTATATACCGCCCATCTAGAACGGGTCTACTCTGGGCGGTTTACATATAATATAAAAAATAAACTAAGATAAAATCCAGATTAATCCAAGATGGGAAAGGAAAAAGAAAAAGGGGAAAAAAGAAGAGGAGGAAGAAGAAGGAGAGAAAAGAAAAAGAAGAAAAGGGGAGATAGGCTAGGTAATGGCTGTAGGGAAGGCCTGCCTGTATATCCATGTCTTCAAGTTAGTCTTGAAGGCCCTCAACGAGGGAGCCAGGCGGATCTCAGCAGGTAAGTTGTTCCAAAGCTGAGGGGCCACTGCCGAGAAGGCCCAATTTCTGTTTTTTTCCCACCGGGACTCTCTTGGCGTTAGGCCCCTCAGCCGCCCAGCCTGACTGGAGTGGGTGATACAGGTAGAACTGGGCGGAAGAAGGTGCTCTGCCAGGTATCGAGGTCCTAAACCGTTAAGGGCTTTATATGTAATGGTTAACACCTTGAAATCAATGTGGAAGCGAATAGGTAGCCAGTGTAAGGTGGCCAGAGTGGGGGAAATATGGTGAAATCTTTTCACCCCTGTTAATAGCCTGGCCACCGTGTTCTGGACCATCTGAAGCTTCCGCATCAGCCTCAAAGGAAGCCCCACATAGAGAGCATTACAGTAGTCTATTCTTGAGACTACGAGCGCATGGCCCAGTGTGGTGAGCACCCCCGTGTCTAGATAGGGATGCAGCTGGGCGATCCGCCAAAGATGTAAGTGGGCAGACCGAACCATGGACGCTACCTGGGTCTCCATGGTAAGCGCCAGATCAAGATGGACCCCCAGACTGCAAACCAAATTCTTTGTGGTGAGAGTCACCCCCCCCAAAAGAGAGGGAGTTCCCCAAACCACTGACATCAGGGCCCCCCACCCACAGGACTTCCATCTTGTCCGGGTTCAACCTTAGTCCATTCAACTGCATCCATTGCAGAATGGCCTCCAGGCAGCACCCAAGGGATGGAACGGCATCCACTGCAGATGGAAAAAAGGAGATGTAGAGCTGGGTGTCATCAGCATATTGGTGACACGAAGCTCCACATCCCCGGATGACACCCCCCCCCACGGCCTCATAAAAACAGCATTGGGGAGATGATCGAACCCTGCGGAACCCCACAACTGAGGGACCATGGGGCTGATACATTCTCCCCAAGCTGCACTCTCTGAGGACAGCCCTCCAAGAAGGACTGGATCCAAGCGAGAGCAAGGCCACCAATCCCCAAATCGGAGAGCCTCCCCAGGAGGATACCATGGTCGACGGTATCAAAGGCGGCTGAGATATCAAGGAGGACGAGCAAGGACATTTTGCCTCTATCGGCCTCCCTAAGTAGGTCATCCAGCAGGGCGACCAATACCGTTTCTGTGCCGTGGCGCGGCCTGAAGCCCAACTGAAACGGATCCAGGGCATCCTGGAAGAAAACTGACTCAGCCACCTCAGAGAGCAGATGCTGTAAGGTGAGGATCTTGGCATGGTGTAGACCACCTAGCCTCCCTGAACCCTGCTGCTTTCAGTTGCAATGGTAGATGCTGGAAAATTAGCACTTGTCAGACTGGTCAACATCTGTACTACGAGTGCAAAAGACCCCATCACGTCTTTCATTTTCAGCAACCTTAAATGCTTTGGATCCACCTTGTTATTCTGAACCACGTATTTCCAAATTTCACAACCCATCACTGCTGCTCCAAAGTAAAAGATCCAAGCTCTGGACAGAAGAGGAGTCAGTCAGTGTCCCGCTCTAGCAAGCCATGTGGAAATGAGCTCAGCAGGTACGGATCTTTTCCTTATGAATCAAAGTTTGAAGCCAAATAGAGTGTGTGTTTTGCAGACATATTCATTGCCTATGAACTCCCAACACATGCACCCCATTTCAACTCATCACTAGATCAGACTACTTATCTGTTATCCTAAGCACTCTACTGGATGTCATTTTCATTGAAACAGTAGACAACTAAACTGAAGCTTTTAGAATGCAATCAATGAGACTGCTTTAGAGTAAGTGCCCTTAGGATTGCCATAATCTTTTCTCGATAATGAAAAACAGGAAATAGGAATCGATTTTCTACTTGTGGAAGCATTACTGAATACAAAAGCTATCACTCTTCTATGAGAAAAGATCTGTTTTCTTCGACAATTTATTTCCTTCACAGGTTCCAGAATTAAATTCTCCAAGCCAACCGTGAAATAAAGATTTAGTGATCCATCTGACAGGGAACAGAATGAGAGAGAGAAAGAAAGAGAAAGAGAAAGAGAGAGAGAGAGAGGTTAATGGAACCTCTATAGTAGTTCAACTTGGAATACTTTTGATGTATTTTATTATTGATGGTGCTAGTAAACTGGCTTCCTTCCTTTGGGCATATACTTCAACAAAACATTTCATCATCTGAGAAGAAACTGTGAATCACAGAAATTCAGTCACACCATTGTTGCCAACAGCTTGGTAGAATATTGTGACATCTGTATGAATTGATCAGAACATAGCTATTCACTGGATGCTTCATTTTCTTCACATGCTGAAACATACTTCTTGGCTAAGTAGCACTGCTGTGTAAAAACTGCATTTTAAAATTCTCAGCAATATTTGTGGGAAGAAAAATGGGAAAGCAGACAATTATATTGAATTTCTCTGAAGGAAGAAGATGGGACTCACCATCAGCATTGATTGTAGCACAGAGTTCAGTGCTTTAGGTATTTGGCAGTGGAGCCACTGGTTGGGGGCTTGATTCCCCACTGTTCCTCCAGGGAGAACAGCCAGCCTGTGTGGTCTTGAGCAAGCTGCACTGTCCTAGGATGCCCCCAGAAGAAGGGAATGGCAAGCCAATTCTGAATATTCTCTATTTAGAAAAGCCTGAAAACGGAAGTTATAAGTCAGAATTGACTTGATGGCACATGATTATGATTATTATTAATCCCAACAGGTGGATTGACTGATTATTCATTCATTGATTGAGCATTGTCATTGGAAGTTGAAATAACAGCAACGATATTGGCAGCCTGACCACCAATCTGCTTTCTCCACAAAACCCTCTACCTAATGTCACCATACGTATACATACACATTCCAATCCCTAAGAAAGAAGATGCCAAATACTGCAGTAACTATAGGACCATTGCTTTAATTTCTTTTGCAAGCAAAGTGATGCTCAAGGTGTTGCAACAGATGCTTTTACCTTATATAGAGCAAGAAATGCCTAATGTTCAAGCTGGATTTCAAAAAGGAAGAGGCACTCAAGATTATATTGGAAATATCCACTGGCTACTGGAGAACACTAAAGAATTTCAGAAGAAGATTGGTCTATGCTTTATAAACTATAGCAAAGCATTTGACTATGAGTTGCTCTTAAAGAAATGGGTGTGCACTTGATTGTCCTAATACATAACTTGTTTTGTGGACAAGAAGCTACCATTAGAATAGAAAATGGAAAGAGAATTATTTCCTATAGGCAAAGGTGTTAAACAAGGGTGCATTTTATCCTCTTATCTGTTCAATCTATATGCAGAACATATAATATGGAAAGCTAGACTGGATTCAGATGAAGGAGGAGTGAAAATGGGTGGAAGAAACATCAATAATTTAAGATATGCAGATGACACCAATTCACTGGCAGAAAGCACCAATGATTTGAAACTACTGTTAGTCGTTAGTAGTACTGCAAGTGAAAGAAGAAAGTGCCAAAACAGGATTTCAGCTGAATGCAAAGAAGACAAAAATCATGACTACAGAAGAACTACACAACTTTAATGTTAACAATGAAGAAATTGAAATAAAGATTTTGTACACCTTGGTTCAGTCATCAATCTAAATGGAGGCTGCAGCCAAGAAATCAGAAGAAGACAGGGACTAGGAAGGGCAGCTATGAAGGAACTAGAAAAGATCATCAACTGTAAGGATGTGTCTTTGGAGACCAAGTCCAAGATCATACACACTCTTGTATTTCCAGCCACCATGTATGGGTGTGATAGTTGGACAGTTAAGAAAGCTGAAAGGGGGTGGGGATTTATTTGAAATGTGGTGCTGGAACAGAGCTTTGTGGATACCCTGGATTGCCAGAAAGACAAACAAGTGGATCCTAGATCAAATCAAACCTGAACTGTCTCTGGAAGCAAAAATGTTGAAACTGAGGCTGTCCTACTTTGGGTACATCATGAGAAGACAGGATTCCCTGGAAAAGACACTAATGCTGGGAAAAATGGAAGAAAGAGCAGGAAAAGAGGAAGACCAAACATGAGATGGACTGACTCCCTAAAAGAAGCCAGAAGCTTTAGTCTGTAAGAGCTGAGCAGGGCAGCTGAGGACAGGACATTTGGGAGAGCACTTATTCATAGGGTCACCATGAATCAGAGGTGACTTGACAACAAATAACAACAAAGTCACCATATGATCACATTAGGTAGAGAGCATCATACAGAACCAAAATTTCCCCACCTTTTTCTTTAGCACCTTCCTCTCCACCACTATGAGTTGTGGAGGAAGTGATAGGTAAGCAGTTGCACCATCCCCCCCCAAAAAAGGGCCTATCCTGCAGAGACACCACCCCAGAGGAAGGACATTGCAGAGGCAGAGGTAGAGGCATCTATACAGGAGCATTGCAAGCTAAAAGAGACTAATTCTTTGCCTTACTGGGCTGAGGAGAAGTCTGTTTGGGAAGGTCTAGCCAAGGTGGCAGCGGGACTTGCCCATCAACTCAACCAATGAGTGTGTGTCCTCTCAGACAGGGAACATTGTCGGTTCATACCACACTACTCACACCTGGAACACTGATCTATAGAAAAACTTATTTTCCTTAAGGTCAACCTACCATTGCTTGGCTTCCCTGAACTCCCCTTTAAATAAGAAAGAATGTCACACTCTGCTCACAGTACTAGGTGTGCCATGCTTCGGTCTGCTGATCCCTTCTTCTACCGCTTTCATTCTTCCGATTGCTACTCCAAGGTTGTGCTCATTCACTCAACTGTGCTGTGCCCCTTGGTCTTGGCACAGTTCCCACCCACCACAGGCTATCTGCTGCTCCAGTCTGCCACCCAGTGCTGCCCAGGGTATTTGTCCACTCCTCAATGCAACCTGTCGTCTGCTTCTCTCATACTGGTGGCATTTCTGACTGGCATTCTGACTGTTCAAGGTTCAATCAATATGCCCATGACAATCATTTCCTAATACCTAGGCACTGCTGACTGTTGGTGTGCAGTCTTTTTATTTGGCACAATCACTGGGAAGATGTAAATTAACAGATTAAAAAATCCTTTAAAAATGTTTTGCCTGCTTGTATTTTTTGAAAGGGGAAAATAACGACTATATAGTATTCATATTGACTGTAATGGAATTCCAAATATCCAGATATTCCTAATTTTTGAAATTCAAAATTCTGAATCCGAAGGTCTGTAATTCCAAATTCTGAATATGAATTCAATGTCCAAATTGTTGGTGCTAGTGCCCCAAAATAAATAAAGTACACTACTTTTTTAAAATTGTTCTTATCTCTTGGTACAAAGGGGCAATTCACATTTTAAATAGATTACAGTTCTCAGCATGCACCATTTAACTCCCCAAATATCCATTTTTGTTGGTCTACGTATAAAGAAGTTAATCATACTAGGAAACCATACAACAAAACTGAGAGGACAGCATACATATTTATTTAAGCCCCAGGCATCAATATCTATTCCAAACTACTGATGAACTCAAAGTCTGACACTTTGCATATTCCAGTTGCTACATTTTTATGGTTCACATGAAATGCTCAGGAGGCATTCCATATCAACATTATCATATGTCTGACTTTTCTGACTGCTCACATCTTGTTCAACCTCCTCATCTCCTTCAAGGGTGTTCCTCTCTGGAGTCATAGCCAAAATGGTGGCCATGCAACTGGCACTTGCTGAGCCCATGTTGGAATCGTTATCCTCCATGGCTAGCTGCACTTCTGCGTCTTCTTCCTCTCTCTTCTCTGCAGCTGCAGCTTCTGCTCTCTTCTTTTCCTGGCGCATGTCTTCATACACTTGATGCATTATAAACTGTGTTGTGTTCCGAGGGGCACGCATTCCTGGTGCTCTCCACCCCCAAAGATTCATGGGGCGCAGTCGTCCCTTTATAGCTGCACACATGAATGCCACCAGACGCTGTCTTCTGAAGTACCGTTTCCGACTATAATGGTGGTGGTGGCTTTGACAGAGCCTACAGAATCTGGAGTGCCTTTGATGACCAGTAGAAGGACAATGCCTTGCTTGCATCTTCTTCTGTGACCTTTTTCTCTTCCAGTAGTCTCCCTTTCTTTTCCAAGGTCTACCATTCCTAAAGGAACTACAACTCTTCCATTTTGAAGAGCGATGGCATTTGGGCTCCTCCATTTTGTGATCATGACATCTGGGGTCAGAAGCTCCTTTACGGTTTCTGCCAACATTTGAGATCTTCCTTGTCATCACAGGCCACTGATTCTTATACCCTTGTTGTACAGACAACTGCTGATAACACCGCCATCCCTGTCTCCACATCTTGGTAGGAGATAAATGGGAATCCTGCTCCACAAACCCAGCCGCCCTTTTCTGCCTTTTTTATTTCCTGTCTTATGTGGGGGTTGTTTTTACTCAGAGTTCGCTGCTTGTAGCCTTCGTTATGTGTTATGCAGTTCGCTTCTGCTGCTCTCAAACAGCTGGGCACCCACTCTCAATTTTCTAACCGTGTTTTTCCTCGTCTTTTCCTATGACTCCCTTCTTCGTTGCTCCGATGCCTATCACTTTTGTAAAACAATGAATTATTGGTGTAAGATGCTGCTTGAACCCAGATTCAGCAGGTCATGGGTGTCATATCACTCTGACTGGTGACTTCCTTTCCTCTTGGGATCTCTGTACAGATTGAATAAAGCATCCTCATCACCCTGGGCAACAGGGAACCAATCATAAAGCAATGGGCGGGGCTGTACCTGGACATTCCACCAGCTTTTAAACCTATAGAAGGCTTGTATTAGGTGTTCTTTCCTGAGACGTGTAGAATCAAAGACTCTTCTGTACTTTAGGTTCCAAAGCAACCAATTCCACACATCTGTCTCATGGTGGCCATGTTCTGTTCTGACAGAGACAGTGGAAGTCAAATATTTGCATATGCTCCAATCCAGTATAAAAGTAACAGTGCCAGCCTATGTATACGCCCCTTTA
This sequence comes from Intellagama lesueurii, assembly GCA_037013535.1. Lineage (NCBI taxonomy): Eukaryota > Metazoa > Chordata > Lepidosauria > Squamata > Agamidae > Intellagama > Intellagama lesueurii. Next base: position 42,348,945 of record JBAJHW010000005.1, on the reverse strand, counting down.
AAGACTTCAGCACAAGCTTTTTCCAAGGGCTAAATAATGAAGCTATGACAGTTGGCCATCTGTGATATCTGAACCCCACACCCACAGCTAGCGTTAATGCTCATTGTTACAGCTTCTGATTTTCCAATTCTTCACACTGTGGCTTTCAAAACTCTTCATCATTGCGGATAAGCATTCTCACTTGTGTTTTTCAGAATATATATAACATAATAACAGAACATAAATTCATAAAAGGAAACTAAAGAATAAACCCATTCCTTTCCAAATCAGACAGGGGCTGGGATCCCCTTGACACATGTTATGTTGTGGACCTCTGGTGATATCATCGACCACAGTTATTCTCTGGTTGTTTCAGGAGAATTAAAAGCTTCCTATTCACCTCTCCATTTGGTCCTGGGGATCCCTAGGGATTGCCTTTGTCCTAGGAAGTCTTTGGAAGCTGCAGAACAAGGTAGGGAATGCCGCCAGTGGCAGTAATTTTCTGGTTTGAAATAATTCCCTATCCCTTGTGGTTTGGAAAAGAAACTCACTAGATGGTTTATTCTTCAATCTCCCATTTTGAATATGTGTTCTGCTATTCTCTCATATATGAGTGAATGGGAAGTTTTTAATGTCTCTGAAATAGCTGTGGCTGATGACATCACCAGAGGTTTGCAACATAACTTGTGCCAACAGGATTCTGGCCACTGACAGAGAACAAATTGTTCAAGATGCTATACTTAATGTTATGTCTGCCATATGTAATGGATTCCAGGAACTTCTTAAATAATAATTGGTCAGCAGTCAAAATATTTAAATCTATGACAATTAGTAATCCTGTTTCCATATTTTGGGCAGCGTGTCTTTCTGTCCCTCCAAATACTGAAGTACTGTACATGACTTAAGTAGAATATCAAATGATTTGATCACAGTATATCCAAAGCTACTGTTACACCTACAGAAGATACTTCTCTTCATCTGTGATTTACCAGGAAATAAGTAGCTGAGTTTCAGTTTAAGACATAAATGAGTGGCTAAACCTGTGTTATGCTCTGACCAAATGTTTTCCATGGTCTCAGTGAGTGGGGGGCACCACTCCCTCACATGAGGTAGAGTATCCTCCCTGCTCAAACGACAAGCTGTTGGTGCCTGTCTCTGGGTTATCAGGAGCAGGTGACAGGTTTTGCCTATGTTTATAGGAGTGAAATCTTTACCGTTCTGAAATAAAGGTAGGTAGAAAAAAGCAACAACAACACTCCTTTCTATCTATTCAACTGTCTACATTCCACTGCCAGAGGAAAGAGGCAAATACATGATTCCAAACTGTGCATAGATCCTGAGATTCTTAGAAACTCACATCAGTCACAATCAAAATGTGTTAGCTTTTAAACTTGTTTTAAAAGCACAGAACAGGCTTTTTTTTTGGGGGGGGGGAGGGTTAACAAAAGGTTCTGGCAAAGTATTTCATCATATAATTCAACACATGATGGCAGTAGTGGTCTATAAAATCCTGGACAAATCTGAGAAAATTAACAGCCCAAGCATTTTTTATTATTTGCATCCTACTGTCCTTGAAACATGGATTGAATAATCTGTTCCTGTTATCTTCACTCTCTCTTCCTCTTAACTTTACCGTCTTTTGACAGTGTCCCGAAGTTCTTCATTGCTGCAGCTTAAAGACAGACTGAGAAGAAGCTGAAGCATGGATGGGGATGCACTGCCTTCACATATCAACTCATTTCTGCCTGTACACAAGTATGACTGTGACTGTCATCCCTACTACATAGAAAGGTGCACATCTGATTTTACCATGTCTGATTGCATGGAACAACATATATGCCCATAGTAGGCATCCCCATTTTGAGACAGTAGTGTCCCCATTTGGGATGATTATTCAGAGAGTCCTGGAAAGGACCAAGAACATTTCACAAAGCAGAAGTACTGTAGCTGTGAGCAAAGAAACAAAATGTGTTGGATTATGCTCTGGTTTCAGTGGTCTTGGCAAGCGGGCCACTGCGTGCACTTTTGTTGAACTGTGTTACGCTGTGGCTGGGTGGCGAAGCAAAATGGGGGATATTGCCTGAATATAGGCACAAGAATGAACATTTGGACACACATCAGAATTTAAATCAGAATGAACATTTTGAAGTGCACAGACTGGCACTTCAAAAGGAAGATGATATGGCTTTGTTGACCCTTTCTAACATCATTTTAGCAAATATAGTGAGAGAGTGGAAGGAGCTCCAACCTGACCAGCCTAAACTACAACATCAGGCTAGAGTCTCAGACTACAAGAGGAAATGAAAAAGGGGTTTCCAGAGTCCTGAGTTCTGGCAGCCAATTTGACCCAAGGAATGCCAGATTCCAAAATGGCTATTACAGGGTGACTGGAGCCCAAACCCGGTCAGATGCCTTTCACCGAGTTGCTAATTTGGTGGAATTTCAAATTCAAAAAGGCTGACAGTCTCCAAAGGGGCACTTCCCAGGGAACAAGGCCTATCTGCGAGTCCCAGACTCTGAAAAGTTCCGAACTTTTCTTACCTGGCCAATTTTGCAGGAGCGCTCCTTTTCAAACCCTAAATGGTAGCCAATTGTAGCTGAATTGTCTGCAGGTTGCTTCTCTCTAAAATTGGATCCTTTTGAAGAAGATGCCTGCCCCTGCCCCCCACCAGCCAAGGGGAACCAGCCTGACCCAAGATGAGTTTGAACGTGCCCTGGAACCCTGTTGCCAGGGGGAGAGGGGCACACAGTCCTACTCACCAATGTATCCTGCGACTACGCCAACATTCTTGTAAAAATACAGATTCAATTTATTCTGTCAGGAACCAACACCTTTAGGAACGTGCAGAGAGAGAGAATTCCAACAACCCAAACACAAGAGTAATTTGGATTTTATAGAAATGCGTTTTATTGAAGGATAACAGTTTCTGCAGAAAGGAAGCCTACAGGAGCCTATACAGCAAAAATAATGTTATCACGAAAATAGGAAATAAGGGTTTACCTTTATAAGGCGCAAATCATAACAAACCTGAGCAACAGGATCTAGAAGTTCCTTTGCTTACGACAGTTTGACCAGCAACACTGTTCTTGGCTCAGCTTTGACAACAACATGTGGTTGACAGAGACACAGATATTGAAGTTATTTGAGATGCTTTCCCATAACCTTGTTAATACAATGTATGCAGTGAAATATGGAAACAAACTTGTTCTCAGAATACAGATCATGTCTAATGTTGCCACTCTTAGTTGTTATTGTATCATGTAAAATGTCAAGCCCTTAGCTTAAAGTTTCGTTTCCCCTGTCTCTTGTTATCAGCTTTCTTTTCTAGACTCAGTCTTTTGACCTTGCTCTTCATGAGAAAGCTGTTATTGTTCTTGTATCTAGCAGTTAGGGGAACTTCTCAAATCAGCTACTTCACGAAATGAGGCTTTGTTTCACTAGTTTCTTATGGCATAAACATTGAAAGAAAAGAATGTAATGAAATGTACACATGTATTAAGGGAAAAAGGAGAAATTTAACTTTTCTCAAAGACCAGTTATCTGCTCTTTTAGCTGCTGATTATTATTGTCCTTTTGCCCCTCTAGTCTGATGGAACCTATCTGCAATCAAAACAGGACAATTCCACTAGCAAATTTCATGAATTTAATTCCAGATTTGGAGAATATCTTTACCACATGTTCTAATTCTGTCTGCATATAGTTCTCTAATCCCTTCTATATATTTTCGTCTGTCCCATATAATAAAACAAACTTGATGTGATTGATGCAAAGCAACTTGATGTCATTTTGTTGATGTGTCTTTTGTTGATGTATATATTGATGTGTATATCAATAAAACATGTCACAAAAGCAAAAAAAAATTATTAGTAGTAGGTATACAATCACATGATTGTTTTTCGCTATACATTGTGTAGGCATCCTTCAGTCTTGAGAGACTATGGTAACATGCTCTGAATAGAGGTCTTGGAACAGCGTCTAGTGTGGCTGAGAAGGCCAATTCGAGAGTGACAATCCCTTCCACACTGAAAACAAATACAATCTGTCCCCTGTCCAGCTCCCTGATTTTGCTGGTTTTGGGACTGCCTTTTTGCCTCAGCCTGCTGAACAAGTGTCTCTTCAAATTGGGAGAGGCCATGCTGCACCACCTGCCTCCAGTCTGAGCGCTCAGATGTCAACGTTTCCCATCTGTTGAGGTCCATTCCTAAGGCCTTCAGATTCCGCTTGCAGATATCCTTGTATCGCAGCTGTGGTCTCCCTCTGGGGCGATTTCCCTGCACTAATTCTCCATACAGGAGATCTTTTGGAATCCGACCGTCAGCCATTCTTACGACATGCCCAAGCCAACATAGACGTCACTGCTTCAGTAGTGTATACATGCTAACAATTCCAGCTCATTCTAGGACTACTCTATTTGGAACTTCATCCTGCCAGGTGATACCAAAAATGCATTGGAGACAACGCATATGGAATGTGTTCAGCTTCCTCTCCTGCCGTGCACAAAGGGTCCATGACTCACTGCAGTACAGGAGTGTACTCAGGACACAGGCTCTATAGACCTGGATCTTGGTATATGCTGTCAGCTGAGCATTTGCATAGTGAATATGAATGAATTGAAAAATGTGAAAGTGTGGCAGGCTGCTCATGTACAGAATTCTGTACAAAATTCAGAAGAAAACAAAACAATAGAGTATTTTTAATACATTCACTAAAATTAAAAAACAATATAATCTAGAATCCAGATAATCTAGAACTCTAAAATCTGGCAAAAATTTGAAAGGATTCGGGATTATTTGGCTTGGAGCTGCAATTGATTAGCAATGTTAAATTTCTCTACCTAATTTGTGGCACTGGATAAAGATAAAAATATCTGATTCACCACTGGTCACTCACTTTATATAGCAAGCATGAAAGCCCCTGATTATACATAGCATTGATTTAAAAAATAAGGCTATAGTAATTATCTTTATCTATCCCTGAAAGAGAAGTGTTTTTTAAAAAAGATAGTTGATGGAGTGTGTTGCTTTGCCCTCTACCAGGCAGAAATTAATTGGGCATCTTGATTTCGATGGTGGTTGTAGGTTCTTCGGGCTGTCTGGCCGTGTTCTTGAGGTTTTTCTTCCTAACGTTTCACCAGTCTCTGGCCAGCATCTGTCTGAGTTCTAACTCCTGTCCTCTGAAGATGCCGGCCACAGAGACTGGCGAAACGTTAGGAAGAAAAACCTCAAGAACACGGCCAGACAGCCCGAAAAACCTACAACAACCATCGGATCCCGGCCGTGAAAGCCTTCGCGAATACATCTTGATTTCATTCTTTTAATCAAATTTCCCTTTCTTCCCTAAAACAAACCAAAGATACATTGGGCTGCCTTTCAAGATAATCTGAGAACCTTAGCTGGTGTAAAATGCTGAACCCATCAGAATACTGATATCAATGACATTGATACACACATTCATCATGAACACTAAAACTGAATTACTACTAAATAGTTCATTTCCAGACTCTTCAAGGCACTGGTTTTGACCTTCAAAGCCATAAATGGCCTGAGTCCTTTCCAACTTGATCTGCCAATTAATCCTTGGCCTCACTGAGAGTTAGTCACCTCTGTTAAAGCCTAGAACTCTGGAGTGCCTTCCATGAGATAATCATCTGTTTTCTGAATCTTTTCTTGCTTTCTTCACAAGGGCAAATTGAAATATTTTTTGTGTCAGTGCCTTTGGTTGTAGAGTTTTTTTAAAAAATGCTCTGTTAATTTCATGATGTATCAAGAAATATTTGCATTTTTAATATGCTTTGTGTTGGTTGTGTATGATTGGCCAGACTCCAACGGGTGATTTATGCTGCATAGGTGAAGTGGCATAAATTATGGGAGCAAACTGCACTAATTAATGAGATGGTGGTTGTGGTCGACTGCATATGCACCCAGGAATGCAGGCAGCACCTAATTAATTAGTGGAAATTTGCCGCTGCAACTGATGCCATAGATAATTCTTTTAAACATTGTGTAAATCAATGTTTAGATTATGGCTATTATTTGAGAAGTTGTGCATATTATAGTGAAATTGATGAACAGCCACTTGAAAAATATGTTCATTTTAAAGAGGCACATGAAAAAAAGTCAAGGGGGGAGCCATATTAGCCTCTTGCAGCAAAACAACGAAGTTTTATGACATCCTACAGCCTAAGAAGTTTTATTTATTTTCATCATATTAAGAGGAAATATTCAACATTTCTGAAACATACCATTTCATAGAAATTTCTCATTGCTGCTATGTAACAGATGGTGTGCTTGAAAAGATATTAGAAACAGCCATTTGTGTTCCTTCACTATTATCTATCCAATGATTGCTATGAACATATTATACATTCTCACTGTACATTTATTTACTTCTATAAGCACAGATTCCACATGTCCTTTCTATTGCAAGATAATATTCTGTATGTTACAAAAGATCCTTGTGGCGCAGCAGTTAAACTGCAGTACTGAGCTAAAACTCTGCTCATGACCTGGATTCAATCGCAGGTGGCCGGTTCAAGGTTGACTCAGCCTTCCATCCTTCTGAGGTCTGTAAAATGTGTCCCCATTCTGAGGTCGGTAAAATGTGTGTGTGTGTGTGTGTGTGTGTGTGTGTGTATCATAATATTCAAAACATTATATATATATATATAATTAATATTTCAGTAAAATAGCCTGATCTGGCATCTGTTTTAAATCTGGGGGAAGCAGATTATTGGACTATCTCTTCCAGCAGGACTCTTATGTTCTGGAAGGTGCAGTGAAAGAGAAACATAACATGAATCAGGAACATAACATGTAATAAAAACAAGATAGAATTAGTCTATATAAATAACAATTTTTATAGTTCTGCTACAATACTTTTGTGGTAAATAGAATTAGAAATAGGGAATAATTTATTTATTTATTTATTTATTTATACTCCCATTGGTGCCCAACCACTACTCTGGGCAGTTTACAATAATAATTTGTAAACAATACAATAATTACCATCTAGTCTTCCTAACAATTACTTCAGAGCTGAAAATGTTGACAGTTCCTATGACAGAGCTCTCCAAACCCCACAGCCTATAGCTCCCATCAACCCATTCTGCATGGGCAATGGTAAAAGATTATGGAAATTGTAGTGAAAAAAAACATTTGCAAGGTCAGACATTCCCCATTCCAATATATCTCAGAGAATGAATTTATATTCAGCACTGTATGTTACTGACTGTACCTATTTACTCATAATCTTACGTTAATGAAATATATTCTAATATTATGAGCTCTTGCAATAGTATCCACTATGCTTTTGAAAGCAATCATGTGCTTACTTGAAAAAGAAATTATATTGTACAGTATTTTTATTACTGTCTTGTCTTAAAAAAGGCTTCCAACTGGCAGACGGGGTAGGCACATATAGGCATGAGGGGTTTTGCTCAGATTAATGGGATTTCCATCTAGCCTGATGTCTTCAAGAGATTTACGGATATAAGAATAGTCTTTCATTTTGCAGAAAGTATCCTCGTGCATTTCTTGTATATTGTTGTTCTGAAAAGAAAACAGAAGCATCTATGAATATTATGATAGTCGGTACCTCAAGTCCCAGCATGCCTATGATTAAATAGTAAATATCTTGTTTGTGGTCTTAACATCACAGGAGGTAAAGTAATAGAGGAGAATTGAATGAATGTCCAAAACATATAACTAGGATGAAATGGCCACAACTTTATTGGTTACACCTGAGGAGTCATGGAACAACATTGGGAAATGTCTTCACGCATTGTTAATTGATAAACTACCATTCCCTGCTCTTGTGTTGGGAGAAAAAACACAAGATGTCCTCCCACAAGGACATAACCACTGTATAGTTCTTCTGTCTTCTAATGAAGCAGATCTAACAGCCCCTAAGATGGACATTTTTCTCAAAATCTTAATCTCAAGATCCTTTTAAGGGATTCCCAATGTTGAGGGAGACAGGCACACAGGCACCATTCCCCACCTCCCAAATGAATCTATTCCAAATGCCCAAATTGCCTTAACAGAAGGTAATGACATATAAGAATGAAATGGTGCACAAGGGTTGGTGCTTATAAGAAAATGAATCATAGCCCAGTAAACTGCTGCCTTCAAAACCAGCAGGAACCTTCAAACAATGGTAGGTGGGAAGGGGTACAAAGTTCTTCCAAGTCTGACTTTACTATCACTGAAGAAATGGTTCTGTGTTACCTACGGGACCACAGGAAGATACTCCCTTCTCTGTAATGCCTGTCAAGACCTCCCCACTCCTCCAATCCTGACAGGTCTATTTGTGGCTGGGCTGCTGAATGGATAAGGAGCCTATCTTGGAACCAGCGCAAGCAGGGCTGACACTGAATGACATGGCACCCCTAGGAGCAAGAAGAAGCCACCCTGCTCAACTCCGCATCCCCTGCAAGGCCTGAGTTATCAGGAACTCTGGTGCATTGTGAACCATGCTAATGATAAAATCAACACAAACTAGCTGGATTACAAAGACGCAGTGGGAACTTGAAGTTTGTCAGTCTCAAAGCCCCAGCTTTTCAAGAACAAATCTTCTCATTCCCAAATCCAACCCTCCCCTACATTTTCTTGCCTGCCTGTTTTTCCAATTTCTACAAATCCTTCAACAAGAATCTAGAATGTGATGTTTCGATTTGAACGTGTGTCATACCATTTGCAGCATCAAAGGCATGTAGCTCATAAGCATGAGGCAAATCTATTGTCACACATTACTATTACGCCCTCTTCCCTGTAAACCCTGCATCTAGATTCTATTGATCATTGTTGCCCACCTGCAGATGAAGTGACTGGAGACTTTCAGGGAGTGGAAGTGGGATATGATCCAAGTTGTTATCAGTGATGTAAAGATGGTGCAGCTCATACATATCCTGAGGCAAAGGAAAATATTTCCAAAATAATTAAACAATTTTCTTTCATCTTTCTTTCCTCTAACATAACATTTTAAAACTCATTCTTTAAATACACTGTGTTTAAAAAATAATAATACAAAGGCCAGTTTTTAATACACAAGCCGCAGTTGTGTGGAGACTTCAGTTTAGTGACTTGAAGTACTTCGCAGGCTTTTAAAACATTTTGTACATTTCCAAATTGGAAATGAAATAAATGTCTTGCCAGCTTCAAAGCTTAGTGCTTGACAGCAGGTTTGTTGTCACATCATGTGACTATATCAAAATTTTGGCAATTGGCTTTTAAGAAATGAATGAAATACATAAATTAAACTTAGCTTTATGTCCTAAAATAGTGCTTTTATCAATATTTGAAAAGGAAGAATGTAAGTGGACAACTAAAGAATTTATTTCCAACTTGTTAACAAAAGCAAGATAGCTAGTTATAGCCAGGAACTTGAAAATAAGGTATAATTTCCAGTTAAATGATTGGTACAGGGAACTTTGGGATATAGCTATTAATGCTAAGCTAACAGGTAATATTAAGGTTAAGAAGGGGGTGCGAAGTAAGGATAAATTTAGAGATATATGTGGAGAATATGTTTTGTATTAATAAAGGGGAAGGGACAATTCCCCTCACATTACATTACAGTCATTACAATTTTGAAAGGGAAACAGGGCTTCATGGAGGTAAAAGGCTGCAATTCCCAATTGGTCCTCAGTGATGGGGAGCACTATGTTTTGTAGACATTTGTTAATTGTTTTTGATGTCTATATGATTTTCTTTATCTTAAAAAAAAGAAAAGCCTTAGTTTCTAAAAAGGAAAGAACACTGGTTTTGTAAAAAATAATAATAAAAAAAGATAATATGCACAAATTGCAGAGATATGGCAAAAAGAAAACAAAACCCACATGTCCTGTCTCACTATTGCCAGGAGACAAGGAATCTCGCAAGGCGGTACATTCTTCATCACGTTGTCTCACTGAGTTATGATAGCTTAAATCAAGGAGAATGAAGAACTTAGTGTGTATTACTACCATTAGTAGTTGGTGACAAGGGCAAAGGCCAACGTTTGGGATGCTCTTACACTTCCTAGCTCCTGCCTTAGCCTGAGATAGTACACATTGGCATGATGAAAGAGATGGTAAGGTAAGAAGCAATGTGCATTTCAGATCTTGAATAAATTAAATAGATATATGGGCTTGTGTGTAACACACACAATATGTCTCTTACTGTTATTCCAGGTGGTGGGTTATAAAAGAGAATTAAAAAAAAAAAGATATCACAGCAGCCTTAGAGGCTTTATGTTACAGCACCTGGTAGCATTTGTAGTGACGAGGCAAAATGTTTTGCAATCAGGATTTAGATTTATCTTTTATTGCAACTAGGGTTTTAATTCTTAAAATTCTGATTTTTTTTTAACTCAGCCTAATGTATTTGAATGCATAATACATCAGAAGCAGAAAAGCCAAATGATATCTGCTATATGGCCTGACAAGCTGCACAGTTCTTAAATGGGCCCATAGGGGCCATAAAATGGCAAGAAAACAGGAATTGTGTAACAAAGGTCTAAACAAAGTCTCTCTCTCTTTAATTTTAAACAGGTATGAAGGTAAAGGGGAAAGGGCTTAGATCGAACTTATACAAGTAATAATACACAATGGTTCACAGTACGGGGGGGGGGGGAGGGAAACTCCAAAACAGCCATGAAGTGTTGCCTCAGTTGAGAGGCAACTGAGTAGCAGCTGTTGGGTGGATAGTACGCACTCTCTGAGGGATGGAGCAATGGCTCTAAAACTGTGAAATATTCCCAAAGGAAGCCTGCACTAGTGCACAAGAACCCAATGTTGTGAATCACAGAGACCATGAAGAAGAAATATGCTGTTAAATCATGCCACATATTTCAGAGGTGTCCGGCTGCCATTGTTTTGCCCTCAATAACACTCACAATCCACTCCTGCAAAGGTGCTGCAGCCCACTTCATCCCATACAAAGGGTTCCAGTTCTTACTATGGTGGAAATTAATGGTCAGGAAGTCTTTATTCTTTTTTTTTTTTAAGTGAACAACTAAACTCATAACTCACTTTAAATGCTTCTTGTTTTATCCCTTTGCGACCCAGTCTATTATTACTAAGATCAATGAATAACAAGGTTGGTGGTAATTCTGGAAGTTGCCTTATCTTGTTATCTCGAAGTATCAGTTCCTGCAGTTGTGGGAGATTTCTGAAGGCATCTTCATCAATTTCAGATATAAAGTTGGAGGTCAAGTCAATCCTTTTTAAGCTGCCTAGTCAAGAAAATTAAATCAGGAAATCATTTAGAACATTCTTAAAATAAAATTTGGGCTGATTTCAAAATCAGAAGCAGAAAAAAAACTAATGTCAGTTTTGCACACAAACACTTTTATAAATTATTAGTTCTCATTATTAAATACATTACTATTTATCTTCAGTCTAAAAGATGGCTATTACCATATACTTCACTTTCAGTGTGAGCAAATGCTTTATATCATTTACAAGGAATTAAGATGTGGTGATCAATGTTGTCAGCATAAACATCCATACTTAGGTTAGTGAAGTCATCCTTGTTGACCTTTTTGATTCTATTGTAACGAGAGTAGAAATGGGTTGTTTGCTTGGGCAAAGGTGGAAGAGCCTCAAGTTCACGATCATCACAGTACACAGATGTACCCAGACAGGTACAGAGAAGACAAGTTGGAAGACCTAAAACAGGGAAAGACAAACAATTTACTCAGGAGCACAAAACCAAAATAGTCTAGATAAAGGGTCTATTCAGAAAAGTATGGAACAGATTAGACAAAAAACAAAACAAATCAAATACAACTTTTTTCAAAAAAAGAGACAGAAATATCATGGCACTTTAAAGATGAATTTACATGTTTTAATGTGAGCTTTCATGAATCAAATCCACTTCCTGAGATATAAGAATGAGACTATATGGCAATCATTTACACATGGCATGCATGTGAGGACAAAATGACAATGATTGGTTAGTATAGTGGACTCAAATGATCGAGCCGCTGCTGAGCCATGCTTCAGCAGCGTGGCCCGCCTTTGCCTTCTTCCTCGGAGGTGGTGAGACCTCTTCAGTCTCGCGTGAGCAGCTAGGTGGCAGAGGGGGGGAACGCTAGGTTATTTAAAGGCTGTTCCCCCCTCTCCTCTTCCTCTTCCTTCGCTGGCAACAGTCAAGGATGGAGTTTAGCTGCTGGACTGCCTTTCACACTGTGTAGTGTGGTTGCGAGGCCTGCAGACTCAACGCTTGGGAAAAGGGGGGGTAGCATCGTCTCCCTCCCACGGTTTGCCTGACGCTTCCTCTTGGGTTTTTGATTTAGTTTTACATTTTATAATTTTACATTTTATAAGGATAGGCCTGAGTTTTCCGATCGGTGAAGGCACCGTATCATGCTATGAACATTGTATGGCCGACGACCATCCCTCAGCTGGTATGGAGAGATGCGGGGAAGATGTGCTGGGGCCACACCCGGATCAACAGTCAACAAGGAGAGTGTGGCTTGAGTCCGGGGGTGGTCAAATTTGGGCCGGCCGGGTTTCTCGCTGTCTTCACGGCTGCGAAAACTTGGGCCAGGGACTTGCCCATTTGTTTGTTAAAAGGTCTGTTCAGACCTCTGGGTTTAAACCTGATTCCGCACTACGGCAGAACCCCCCTTTGCCAAAGGATTGGCAACATTGATTTCAATAAAGTGTGGCCCGTGTTTAATCCATAATTCTGGTCTCGCATCATTATTCCGGGGTAAGGGGGGCAAATGAAAACTGTGTGAGTCAATGTGGCATTTCACACATGGTAATGATTTAAGATCTCTGTTTCTAAATTCTTTTCCTTTAAATAACCTTTGAACTGCAGAGCTGAAAGGGACCCTATGGACTATCAAGTCCAGCCTCTTTCAAGGAGGAGAAATTAACTCCCAACTTGTAGCTCCAGAGCCAGAGACCTAAGCCACTGAGCTATCCAGCAGTTAGCTTTATTCTGTAAAAAGTGACAATGGTATGTTGGTAAAGGGACCTCAGGCTATGGATAACAACAGCAGATGCCAACATAATCATTGTAGCATGTCACATTTGGTAATGACTTAAGAACCCTTGACCTCTCCTTTTAAGCTTTGTTCTGTAAAAAGTGACAACAGCCCTCAGGCTATGGATAACAACAGCATGTAACAACAAATCATTGTAGCATTTCACATTCACAACTAGCAGCACAAATAAGGAAGTGGTTGGGTATAGGGTGGACATGCCAGAAGTGTGTATGGGGAGAGTATATCTCACTAGTGTGGTAGCAGTGAGCAGGGATGACTCCCCAAGGAGGTTGCAAGAGACATTATCTTGTCCTGTGTCTCAAGCAGCAACATGTCTTGGGCTGAACTTGAGAAAGATTCACATGAACTTTTCTAACAGAATAATTTTGTTGATCATACTAGACTCCTGAGGCCATAGCTATGATGATCTGTTTAGACTGTATCATAACTTGAGGATCTGCATGTCCTTCCTTTAAAACTTAATAAAGCTGCTTACATTTAGTTTGGTAACCAGCATCCCTTTTTGATGATTTTTTTTAGGAAATTGCTTTTTCTTCCTACGGAGACCTCAATTTCCTTAGAATTGTTTTTAATTAGCATTTCTGATGCAGAGCAATGACATCAGGGAAGGTTTCAATCATCCCCTGAGCTAAAACTATTTGAAAGCTATGGATTATTAAACAAAACATCCAACTAGTGCTGAAGGAACATAAAGAAAAAGATCTGAAGCATTTAATCCAATTTATGAGATGTCTTTGCTAGCAGGTGTTCTGATAAAATGGGGAAAAGCTGTCCATTTTCATTGCTTTTGGACCCATCATAATGGTTGAGAGTAAAATGACTATATAGTAAATTTAGAAATAATTTTTTGAATTTTTTTTAGAGAAAATTGAGAAATATCATGCAAATTGTGGTAAATGTAAAATAAGATGTCTTATTTGTATGTCCATTTTTTTATTATACTTGATACTACAAATGCTTAGTATGATAGAACCCCATTTATCCCATATCCTTATTTCTATGTGCCACTTTTCACTCAGTCTTCATTGTATTTCTCCCCTTCTCCTTTGCTTGTTATGTTATGTGCTGTCAAGTTGGAACTGACTTACGGCATCCTTAATAGGCCTCTCAAAGCATGGAAATAGGAAAAAATTACCCAGATCAGTATGTGGTCAGCAAGGACATTTTGCCGACACAGGAATGTACCCACACAATTTTTAAAAAAGAAAAAAGGAAGGCGGGGGGGCAGAGAAAGGCACAAGAAAAGGAAGGGGATATGTCCTGCTTGAGGGGTATAGACGAATGTACCACATCTAATTCACCCAAAGAAAGTGGAAGGGTAAAAAAAGTATGAAGCACTGTCATAGGATATATGCCACGTGACCACAACACACAAGTATACAGGAAGCAGAAGATGTGAGAAAGAAGGAGGGCATTTCTCTAATCTCACCTTAGCCTAGGTTTCAATGGCTGAGCAGGGATTTGAACCTTGGTCTCCCAAATCCTAGACTACCACTTATCCACTACACCACAATGAGTATCCATCCCCTAGCTAGGCTAGGTTACGGACATAATTTTCACCTCCTTCCCCTTTGGGTTTCAAGGAGTTCCCAAAGATTTAGAACACTGTTTCTTGAATTGTACTAGCCACAATCCAACTAAAGTTGTCACTCTCAAGTCCCAATGAAATCAACAGCCTTTGTTCAGTTTAACTCTTTTGTACACTGGCTTTAAGGGAATGTAATCATAGATAACAACTGTGGCCTGAAAATTAACAACATTCTCTCTTGATTTTAAAGCTTAACTGTATAACTATCTGGACATTCCATCAACTCTGACTGCAATAGATCTCTGCAGTTTAATGGAAAATGCCACTCCTAGGCAGCCAGTTCTAAAATGGGAAAAGAAAGAGTCTGTTGGATTCCCCCAGGAAAGGAATTCTATAACTGTGCGATTGCCATCAAGAAAACCCTGTTCTCAGAGCTAGGCAACCATATTTCCAGTGACAATGAGACAGACAGCAGTCTCTTTCAGCTGGTCTCAAAGCTTGGGGAGGTTCATATAGACAGTAACGTGAAGAAATGTTTTCATTTGCTTAAATGGTGTATTAGCTGGTCTTAAGCCTGGCAATGTGAATAATCAAAATAATCTGAATGAATGGAAATATTAAAATATAAACAGTGGTTGTCTTTACTTTCATATGTGTGTAGTCCATGGGTAACTCATCGACTAAGACAGTGGAATACCTCCCTCACCTTTATGGGGTGAGGCACTTCCCTTTCTTAGTCCATAGTCCAGCAGGGATGTAACAAAAATAATTTAACATCTAACCTCTATTCCTTCCCCTTTCGATTTTCAGAAATTAGTAACTTTGAGCTTCAAGCATTTCAAGGTATACAGGCATCAAGAGGCATACACTGATGCTCCATGTAATGCTCTTGTTTATTCTGGTGATGATAATCCCCTCACTGAATATCCCGAAGCATTTAGCCCAAGGCAAAAATAAAGTAAAATATAAAGAATATGTGAAGGTCCTCCAAGGAATAAGCAAACAAAAACACAGACAAATAAACAGACAGGCAAACAATGGATAGAATTAGAGCCTCAAACCTACAACAATACATGGAAGGCTACAATTATGTCTCCCAGTTTTGTTTTACAAACCTTCATGTGTATGGGGACCAAGAACTCCTGGTCCATGAGGCGAAGACCCATCAATCAGTTTGGGTGTGGATGCTTCTTCTTCTGGTTCCTCTGGCAGTGATGAAGGTAAATAGATCTCTCGAGTTATAGACGGTAAGACTGTTCCAATTTCTACCTAGAGAGAGAAAAATGTGTATGTATTAAGAGAGTTATGTACCACATTATGTCTATTATTAGTAATAGTAGGCATCCTTCAGTCTCAAGGGACTATGGTAACGTGCTCTGAATAGAGGTCTTGGAACAGCATCTAATGTGACTGAGAAGGCCAATTCGAGAGTGACAATCCATTCCACACTGAAAACAAATACAATCTGTCCCCTGTCCAGCTCCCTGACTTTGCAGGTTTCGGGACTGCCTCTTTGCCTCGGCCTGCTGAACAAGTGTCTCTTCAAATTGGGAGAGGCCGTGCTGCACCGCCTGCCTCCAGGCTGAATGCTCAGATGTCAAGGTTTCCCATCTGTTGAGGTCCATTCCTAAGGCCTTCAGATCCCGCTTGCAAATATTCTTGTATCGCAGCTGTGGTCTCCCTCTGGGGCGATTTCCCTGCATTAATTCTCCATACAGGAGATCTTTTGGAATCCGACTGTCAGCCATTCTCACAAGACGCCCAAGCCAACGTAGACGTCGCTGTTTCAGTAATGTAGACATGCTAACAATTCCAGCTCATTCTAGGACTACTCTGTTTGGAACTTTGTCCTGCCAGGTGATACCAAAAATGCTTCGGAGACAACGCATATGGAACATGTTCAACTTCCTCTCCTGCTGTGCACAAAGGGTCCAGGACTCGCTGCAGTATAGGAGTGTACTCAGGACACAGACCCTATAGACCTGGATCTTGGTATATGCCATCAGCTTCTTATTAAGCCATACTCTCTTTGTGAGTCTAGAGAACATGGTAGCTGCTTTGCCAATGCATTTATCCAGCTCAACATCTAGGGAGAGAGTGTCAGAGATCGTTGAGCGAAGGCACACGAAATCATAAACAACCTCCAATTCTTGTGTACAGATGGTAATAGAGGGAGGCAGGTCCACACCCTGGCCCATGACTTGTGTTTTCTTCAGGCTGATTGTTAATCCAAAATCTTGGCAGGCCTTACTAAAACGATTCATAAGTTGTTGGAGCTCTTCAGCAGAGTGGGCAACAACAGCTGCATCATCGGCAAAGAGGAAGTCCCACATGCATTTCAGCTGGACTTTGGTCTTCACTCTCAATCTAGAGAGATTAAAGAGCTTTCCATCTGATCTAGTCCGGAGATAGACACCTTCTGTTGCAGTTCCAAGAGCGTGCTTCAACATGACAGCAAAAAAGATCCCAAACAGAGTCGGCGCAAGGACACAGCCCTGTTTCACTCCGCTTCGGATGTCAAAGGGATCTGATGTTTGATATTATTACTATGTATTTGCCAAAACAATGTCTGACAAGGTTAGAGCATGAATTCCCACTGCAAAAGCATTATTTCTATACATGATAATAACCATGTAATAGGAAGATGTTTTGTGCTACCTCAAAGGAAATATAGAATATTTGTACCAGGTACAGATATTAACTCTCATTTCTAAAAAGCAAAACATTTGGACTTGTTGCAACAGAATATATAATTTAGGGTACCTCAGTGGTTTAGGTTTCTCGCTGCAGCGCTAGAGGTTGGGAGTTTGATTCCCCTCTGTACTTCCTTGACAGGGGCTGGACTCAATGATCCATAGGGTCCCTTCCAACTCTGCAGTTCTAAGATAATTATGATTATTATCTTGCCATCCTAACTTTTCTTGTCCAAGATTGGAGGAACATGTTTGAATAAGACCATGTGTTTTTTTGCAATCTAAGCTAAGATCAAATCTGTATCTGCATGAGACCCCATTTCTTAAGAGGTTGACCAGACACTTATCTCCATGTATTAGACATATAGTTTCTGGCAAAGATAAGTAATGCCTTAAGGCTCTACTTGTTTCCTACTAGTAATACTAATAATAAGTATGGGTCAATGAGTCCAGCCCCTGTCAAGGAGGCACAGTGGGGAATCAAACTTCCAAACTCTGCCTCAGCAGCCAGATATCTAAACCACTGAGCTATAGTCATTCTTATCTGGTCTTTTTTTAAAAAAAATTGTTGTCAGCCTGTTTTTAAGTCACTTAGGCCATGATCCAAAGAACTTCACAATTAGTTCTGCATGGCCACAGACTTGGATGATTGAACTCATTTCTCTGTTATTTGAAATAAAGGATCTTTTCACAAACATTTTGCATAATATTGTATAATGGACTATATCTAATTTTTCTTGGACACATACAGTTAGTAATTAATCATGTGCCAGCAAGTGCATTCTGATTTACAGGGGCTCTCCCAGGATTTTGGCTTACCAGTCCATCCTTCTGGTGACCCTGTGAAAGCATGCAGCTTACCCAAGATTGCACAAGTAGCAGGGCATAAAACACCACCATCTGCACATGCTCTGAGTGATCTCGTCTTGCTCCTTTCCTATAAAGCAAACTGGGGTCTTGAACCCCCAGCCCTTGGGAGGTACTCCATCTCACTGAGCTATACCAGCACTTCACCTATAATTGACTGAGTGATTTATTATGTGCCAATCAAGTCCACACTGGCTCATGGCTATTCTTGTATAAAGTACTCAGAAGTGGTTTACCCTTCCCTTCTTTTGGACATTCTAAGACTTTGCAGCCTGCCTGGATCTACTTTTTTCAGGAAGCACAGTTAGGAATCAGCCTCATGACCTTTGGCTCTACAGCCAGGTACTCAATTCACCAAGCTATCCAACCAGCTTTCACCTGTAATTAGGGATGGATGAATCTGTCAGTTTCAATTTCTCCTACATTTATTAATATTTTTAAAATTTCATGGCTTTTTTCATTAAATTTATGAAAACATGTATGGATAGTGGAAAGCTGTTATTAAAAATGAAGCAAACAAAATTGGATTAATGAATATATAGCCACTGCAGAATAAAAAAAGGTAGTTTTGCAATGGTATTTCAGTTTGTGAATGGTATTCTACCACTAGATGGTGCATGTGCCTTGAAATGCAAACTGACCAGCTTATAGTCTATTTTGTTTCTATCTGAATTTTCAGAACACTCTTTTATCACACTTTTGGTTCCTTTTTTTCTTTTGTTTTCTGAACACACATTCAGCATTCTATGGAACGTTTACTAATAGAGTCTTCATTCTAATTGTTATTAGACTAATTAATCTGAGAAAAGTTGGTAACAGATGTTGTCTTTGGGGAAAAATTGTGTTACTAAGGTACTGCAAAAAACTGAGTGATTTCTTCTTTTTAAATACAGTATTGCAAAATATTCAGTATTGCAAAATATTCCTAATTCCTGTGCAGGAATAAACTGAGTGAGGGAATTAATTAAAATTGTTTCCTCTTTTAGTCATATCTCTTTCTAAAAAATTAAATGAAAATTTTCTATATTTGCCTTTATAGGGAGGAAACCAAGTTATTTTTTCAGAAGCCATTTCAACCGAAAAGTAAAATTTTACCTGAAAAGAAACAACTAATGAATGTACAAATATGAAGGGTGTAGTTAAATTTCAGCCATGATACCCAGTCCCACCAAGCAACTTTGGGTAAGTCACTTACTTTTGTCCTAATTTGTCTCAGAGGTTCGTATTTGAGAACTAAATCTATATACCACCCCATGTTGTTCAGAAGTACTAAAATACTAATGTATGTATAAAGAAGAACTATACTTAGAGCTATCTTCAGCCAGCAAGGAATATAAAATATTGATTTTTTCCCCAAAAAGTAACATGGTTATATTGATTCAAATATTCTGTTGAAACCATTTTGATAACTCCTTCAGTGTTCATGAAGCTTGAAATCAGGAATGGAAAACATATGTTTCCCCAGATGTTGTTGGATTGAAACTCTTTTAAATTCTAGCTAGTACAGAAATATCTGGAAGATCACATGTTCTAGATCTCTGTTCTAAATGAGTATACAAGGCTGGTCCAGTCCCTGCCAGATCCGTCTGGCCCTTTCCTGGATGTGTTGTTCTATACCTGCATATCCTTTCTGCCACTCCCCTTTTCTGTTCAGATAAATAGTATCCAGGGATGGGGGCTCGAGTCACAGGACTCATTGTCAAGTCAGACTTAAGTCGCACCAGTGACTCGACTCAGACTCAACTCAGATTCCCCCCCCCCCCCAATGACTTGGACTCAACTCACAACTCAGAACCCACTCACCCCTCCTTTTTTCTTTCTGGGAAAAAAGGCTTGTTCTTAACAGGGACTTGGAGTTGAGGCTTGGGAATTGGGAATTGGTACCAAAGATTCAGACTCAGGCTTGGGACTTGGTACCAAAGACTCAGACTCGGACTTGAGACCCAGACCCAAAGACTTGCCAACATCCCTGGTCGTATCTGTTCAGGGGGCAGCAAGGCAAGTCAGATGTTGCTGGACAGGGGTCACAGAAACCTGGAAGAAGTGGGAGTGAACAATTTGTTCCAATAAAGAGCTGAAGCTCAACTGAAACCCCTTATAGTCTTGGACCAGACAACTAACAGATCCAGGCTCCACTGCTTCCTACAAATTGGAAAGTCTTGAACAGAATGACCTTTGACTTTAAACGTATCTGTCCCTTCAGAAACTTATTCTTGTCATGGTGCTGATGTTTGCATAACAGCACCAATGACTGCAGATTTCTTGAAGAAGGATGGGTTTTCCTTCAGGGACCATCACTGTTGATTCAGGCTTTATTTATGGCTCTTGAGCTCAGGGTTCTTCACTTCAGTCTTTCAAGTTTAGGAGTTTTCAGTCTGCTGGATTTGGGTGTTTCTGACTCAAATCCCCTGAGTGCTTAGGTGTTGTGTCTCTGCTTTTGGTACACCTGTGCCCTCATTAAGGCTTTAATTTTACTCTTTCTTTCTTGGGAGCAAGCACCATTGAAGTCAATGGGTCCTTTCTGAATAGACACAGACAAAATAATGGTAATATTATGTTCACCAGTTGGTAGGATGATACAGATAACAGACCTCATCCTAATGCAATAGCATATGTCCTCCAGATAGTTCAGCGTTGGCCCCCAATAGTCCAGGCAGCATGGCAAGGAGCTATACTTTGTATGCACTGGGCCTTGCTCCTGAGTGACACATAGTGCTTTGTGTGCTTGGTGAGAAAATGTTCACGTTGGTAAGAATTGTGTGTGACTCGGCCTAGTCTGTCCTTTTGTCTCCCCCCACCCCTACTACTAGAATACACCTCCAAAGGTCCTTTCCTTCCTGCTACCGAAGTGGCACTGCATCATGAGACCTTATTTTATCAAAGCCACTGAAGCAATTATTTATATGGAATACCAATACTTTTATGCTATGCAAGTTGTTACCCCTTCAGGGACATAATATGTAAAGCTCTAGACTGTTATCAAATGTGTGTTACTAAAACACATTGTTGCCAGCTGTCATTTTGAAAGGGAGACAGCTTACAGAGGAATGGACTTGGGGACAAATAAATAAGAGAAAAACACAGGAAATCAAGGCAGATGTTTCTGGATAGAAAAAGCCTACAGGGAAGAATGCATTCCAAGCATCTTAACCCACCATTAGTATCAGGCAAAAGTATTAACATATGCATTACCTATATGGCAATTTCATCACTTGAGTGGGAGATGTTACTAAACATTTATTTTGATCAGTGCACCACTAGATAGCATCACCTTTTCAATGCTAAATACACCACAACCAAAAATAAAAGCGATGGAGATAGCCTGCCAGAGCAGCTGAGAACTCTGAGAGGTCAACAACAAATGATCCATTAGAGAAAGTATACAACATTCTAATGTTATACTTGCTGAGTAGAATAAATCTTTATGTGCAAGTTAAGGGGCAAAATCTTACTGGCATAACTTTGGCATTTGGTGGCAATTTTTTACCATTAACTGCTTCCCCCACTGTGTGCTAAGATTACCAAAGGCTTCACCAGGGCAAACGGGAGTCCCAGGGAGCCCCAGACCCTGAAATTGGGGGGGGGGGTAATGGAGATCTTCCATAATTGTAAATTAAATGTTTCTGGAGCCCAATCCAGGTTGTGTTGGTGAAAAGTTACACAACAGGATTTGTCCAATAAATCAGTATAGCCATTTTTTGTTGCATACAAGTCATGTGAATGGCATGTAAACATTAATGCTTACATTGACTTCTTAACTTGCAGCAATTCACTGCTGAAATTTACATCAATGGCCTTATTTTGGTGTAAATATGTAATAGGATCACAGTCTACAAATATATAGCATACATTTATATAAAAACCTTTGCATCTTTGGGATAGTATGACCACAAAGTGGGAAATGATTCTTCTGACTTGGCCAACTCTTGTCTCTTACTGGAAGTTTCCTTTATTGCAGCAGCCATACAGCTGGCTTGGCTTGGTCTGAAAGGGGCGGGGGGAGCAAGGTTTCCATTAGTCTTCATAAGAAAGGTGTATAAACAAGTCATCCTGGCATCTATACAAAGGTTGCCAAAGTAACTGGGTGCATCCACACCAACAATTTTCTGTTCTAATTTTCATTTTACATAATTTCTGTCAGGCAAACTGGAACATAGGAAACAAAAATCAACTGTCAGCTACTGTAGATGTGGTGTGCACATTTCACATTGTTCAGATGCACTTTACCAGTGCCACTGCACAGAGCCTTATGTACACTGTGCAACAACTAATGGTACTACTTGAATGCACCATGGTCCCCAAACTTTGATAGCAGTGCCTCCACAACTAAACATTACAGAAGTGATTCCGAAGAATGGGAGTCAATATATTTTTTCCGATCTTTGCATCATATCTGAAACATTAAATGTATGTCAAGAAAATGACAATTTTTACTTCTTTCTCTGGACCTCAATCCAATAGCAAATGGATTAAAGCAAATGTTTAAAGCACTGATAAATATGTTACTGTGGACATGCAATCTAGAGGCTAAAAACAAATCTGTTTCTCATTAGCATTACCCTGAGCCATGCACTATTCTGCGTTTTATATGTTTGACAGATCAAACAAGACTTTAATAAGACAAAGATGTTTCTAGGTTTGATAGTATCTAATATGATTTTTTTTGTTTTCCAGATGTTTGTTTGTTTTTGGCAACAGTTGAAAATGATCAGCTATTTGATATTGTGGAGGAAAAATAGCACATGTGCCATTCCCTGTTTATGGATTTCCATTGCAATTCTGAGAAATGAGTTTTCCCAAAATATGCATATATTAAAAATTACAGTTTATATATGAAAGGAGTAAAAGCTTGAGGAAAAAGGGAATTGTTATTTGATGGAATATAGGGTTCCATTAAAGAGCCTGTGAACATCACATTCACAAAACAATAGGCAGAATGCTATTGATGTTTGCACAGTTAATTGTAGGTAACTGACAAAGTGCCAGGTACATCTCATTTGCACAGTTTGGCATGTGACCAGGTACACCACCAAGGTGCACTCTGCAACTTGATAAATTAGTCACAATTAGCCTCCCCAAGTTATGTTAATCTTACATAAATACCAGTAAGAATCTGGCCATTAACCATTAAGTATAGCTCAGTGAGTTACTGTAAGTAGGTTAAGAGTTTGATTCCCCACTGTGCCTCTTGTGAGTAGAACTGTGTTTTTCTTTTTATATTTTATATTTTTATATTTCTATATTTGTTGGTTGGGTGGGATGTAGTTACGTTCTTGATTTTTATTTTACTGTTGGAAACTGCTCAGAGTAGTGGCAAAGCCACTAGATGGAGCAGTATAGAACTATAATAAATAAATAAGCTGCACAGTCCCAAGGCACCCCCAGATGAAGGGAATGGTAAACCACTTCTGCGTATTCCGTCTCTAAAAAACCCTGAAAAGAGTCACCATAAGTCAGAATTGACATGACTATACATGATTATTATACGTATTGGGAGAAGTCATTACCAGCTTCATTTTATCTATGAAGAAAGCTTATAAAATGAATCTTTTAAAAATGAAAATTTGATAAGATTACAATGATGACCAATATATACCATTTAGAACCATGTTGTATAGCTGCAACACACTATTATGTATTGGTGCGAACAGGTTTGCCAGTTCAGATTTGCACCCCACCAACTAATTGCTGGCATCACCACCCTCCAAACTGAAAGCTGCTGGAACTCTACTTCCTATCTCCTAAGACCTTTCAGGAATTGGTGTCTCAGTGTGAACCAGAAAGAGAACTTTCACTGCATTTGGTGGGGATTGGACTAGATGTTCTTTAGAGTACCTTCTAAGTTTTAAGTCCTGTCGTTCTGTAACCTATCATACAAGCAAATGGGCCACTGTAAATTATATACCATATCTGTGTCTTCATTTGTTCTCCTATGCTTCATCAGTGCTTTAGCCACACTCTGTAGCAAAACAGCAAAAGAAGGAAGACACAACAAGCAACAGCAGTACTGTGAGGGCTTGCGGCATCATTTTATCCCCCCCCCCCCCCCGCATCCCAGGTCACGTATCCCCTTCCGGTGCAGAAAGGAAACCTCACATCCTTCAAGGGAAAACTATTTAGCCACTATCTAGTAACTCTTTTGACTACTTTCCTCCTCTGGCACTCTTCCAGCAGGCTAGCAGGATTTTGAAGTCTCCTGGGTTGCTGCTGACATGGCTCCTCCACTCATTCCTCCCAGCCAATTACTCTAGAGTTTGCTGTTGGGGCTCAAATTTCCAGAATCTCCAAAAGACATTGGCAGTCTGTAATACAGTCTGGGAGCAGGGAGATTGCACCAGCTAATTTTCAGTCCCATACCCTCTCAGGCTAGCTGTGGAAGGTATACTAGAAAATCTGGAACACCTGCTGGCCAACTTTGAACCTCGATAAGAACATGGATTCTTAGCATCTGGCCCTGGCCTTATTAAGCTCTACTTTGGTATTAAAGAAGTGTGTGAAGCCCAGTCTGTTCAGAGAAGTGTGCTAGTTATGGCCTCTCTATCATTATATTGAACATGGAAACACAACTGTCTGGAGAGGAAGAGGCCACTGTACTTGGGAAGCTTCCCCATATTAGACTCTCATTCCCCAACTTCGAATTAGGCTTTTAGATCACACAGGGAGGCTGCCAAGCTAGAGCAGCCTCCCTG
Source organism: Intellagama lesueurii (assembly GCA_037013535.1). NCBI lineage: Eukaryota > Metazoa > Chordata > Lepidosauria > Squamata > Agamidae > Intellagama > Intellagama lesueurii. Next base: position 42,324,192 of record JBAJHW010000005.1, on the reverse strand, counting down.
CTTCCAGATAGTCATGCTTCTGTGTTCGACACAGTGATAAAGAAGGTGTGGCCAGCATGTTCTCTTCAACTCCACATTCCTCCTTAATGACAACAGGGCTATAATTAACATTTCAGGAATACTGATTTCAATAAAATCAAGTAAGCCAATTCTAAACTCTTCTCTTTTGAAATCAAAGGGATTGAAAATATTTCTAAGTAAACTGGATTCTCATCAGAAAGGTTTGATTTTTAAAAATAAGTTTTAAGGGTCTTTTTACTTTTGATTGATACTGATATGCTTTCCAAAATAAGCATGAAACATTACTACTACTACCTGGAATTTCTACACAATGTCTCTTCTATCTAATGATTACATTAGGCCCTGTTACATGTTCCCACTAGTACAACTGGGAAAATAAAATATTAAATAAAAATATGAATCCATCTGAGCATTTCAAGTATCTGTCATTTTATGCAGTGCTTTCCACTCAGATATTTTTCCATTTACTAAGCAGTTTTTTTTTTTTAAAAAAAACAGATTCTTCAAATTAGTCTCCTATTATGTTTTCCCTGGTGGAAAGGAGCTATATTTTAAATTGGTTTCCTGAGTGGTTTCTATTAAGTGCCTATTGGTGTACCCTGGCAAAATCCCCAAGCAACCTGAAGTCCTCAAAACCTCAGAAGAGGATCTATTAATGTCATACCTTGTTGAGAAAGAAAATTATTCAGGAAAATGCTCTTATTTGTTTACCTGGCAGTAAATAAATGAGTTACAAAATAAATACAAAAATTAGCCTCTATGGCTGGAATCTATGTAAGCACACTTTCTGTCCTTTGGAAATAAGATTTTACCACTCTCTTTAGCAACATTTGTCCAAACAGTTATTTGGCTCTGAGCTGTACCTTACCAAAAATAACTATATGAAGCTTTCTATTAACACACACTTTGGAAGAAAACCTCAGCTATCAACAATCATTGAAAATGATTTTTAACATCTATTACAAGTCCAAGTCTCCATGTATGCCAGGTGACATTTCTGTGGCTGAACGAGAGGCTGGGATGGGGGGGGGGGGGAGGTACCCTGCAATTCCAGCAGACCCCAACAAGGGGCAGTTTGGGGCTATTGTGGCATGGTCTGACCTCTTGACTTACCACAGCCAATTCATTTGGGAGTTGGGACTAACATGAACAGAACTGAGAAGAAACCTCGTCTCTCTAGTCTGCTCTCTACAAAAGTCAGGATGGTTCTTCCGTGAGCTTAGCCATTGTGTTATTATTAGTTACAATACTTCTTAGACTACTTAATGCACCCAGCCCCATTGCTATGATGGCAAAGTAAGCTCTGTTGTTACTGTTAGCTACCAGTTCACAGGGCTAGGAAGGAACTTTATGCAGGGTTGTAACTATTTATCCTGGTCTCACAGAAATCTCTTTGGTGCATGTATTTGCTTGGCTACTGCCATGGGACCATTTCAGACCTTGCCACCAATATTTATAGCATCATATAATTGGTGCCATGGAGGTAAGCAACTGTGTTAGTTGAGGGATGAGCGTGAGATCCTCACTCTCTTAGAGAGAGCAGAGCTCCTGTAATGGCCTTGGAGAGACAAAGCATGGATCAGCCCATCTGTGGGTAGACACTCCCTTGGTGGCTAGATAGAACTTTGATCTTTTCTGTATTCTCCACTGGTTTGCTGAATTAGACTCAAGCTGCTTGAATTTGTAACATCATAAAAATTTTTGAAGAGATTTTGCACTTTTGCTCTTGTCATGCTCTCATCTCCTTTGGGCTCTAATCAAGGGGGAAAGGGCACTACTTTTTGAAGAAGGTTCAAAATGATAGTGCAATCAGAACATTATATTTAGTTGACATCTGTCTATCCACTCTAGCTTCACCACCATGATCTGGATCCTGATTCTTCTGCCTCAGTTAAAAACTTCCAGCTGTTGTTTAACCATGGCAAGCCTATTATATAAACTAATGCACTGTTGCCTAGGTTGCACAATGTATATGACTGATCTGATATTTTCCATAAACAGTTAGGGATTTTTTAAAAGAAAAAAACCTGAATTCTGAACAGTTTATGTCACTAACTGTTCAGATAGAGTACACAGCCTGGAAAGCTGATGCTTCCCAACTTGTGTACTACGTGCTACTTCCATATGGAAGTTCTGAAAGTTTTGGTATCTCTATGAAGCAATTTAAAGTTTCTTGCTCTCTTTAATTTTGTTTTTCTTGTACAATCTATATCATATACTACCACAGCTGAAAACATTCCTCTCTTAATCTCTCAGCTTTGTTTTTACCCTTCTGCTATTATTTAGTCTTGTGCAATTTCAAGGAAGAGAAAATGATTATGTTTAAGAATGCCCTTTAATCCAAGTGATTATACAGGCATTTTTGTTCTTTTTAAAGATCTACAAATGCAGGATCTAAGTGCTGACATTTTTTCCACCTTGTACTCCTAATTTAATTTCAAAGATTTTACATAAGAACACTGGCAATTCCCTTTGTTTCACTGATTAACAGCTGTCTCCTGGAGAGAGTCCCCTGCTGTCCTTGTTCTTTTGGTCTAAGGACTATTGTTATGATGATCTTGGCTGCTCAGGGGTCAACAACACATGACCCCAAATTGTATGTGTGTGAAGCAGCCCAAAGTAGATCCAAGGGATGAGAATTGGTCCTGGGATCTAATGAACTTCCTTGTCCCCTGGACAGGATGAAAGCTAATGATGTGAACGAGACATAGCACTGAAATAGAAAAGATTCAGGATTCCAAAGAGAGGGTAATCATAGAATCACAAAGTTGGAAGGGACCTATAAAGCCATCGAGTCCACTCCCCTACTCAATGAAATTATTGTATATCTTTTATATTTCTTATTTTGGATTACTTTCATGTGACCATCATGTGCAAAATTGCTTTACTGATATTGCAGAAAATAGCACCACAATCAAAAGAGGAGGGCTGTCACCTGCCAATTAGGATTCAAAGAACATTTGGAAAATTGTGGGGGAAGGGGATTTGAATCTTTTCAAATTCTTGGAAGACTGAAGTGGCTGCTCTTAGCTGGCTGGTGACTTGTTCACTATTGCTGTTGAGAGAGCTCCTCTGCCCTCCACTTTGGATTGGACTTATTCCTTGCTAGTCTACTACTGCTACTGCTCTTCCTCCATTGCAGATTGCATTTTTTAAGGTTAATATTATTATCATTTTATGGCTGGTCATTCACTTTGGATTACCTTCCAGACTACATGGATTCCTTGCTTTTTTGCCTTTTCATCTTATTGATGATTTTTGAAGGGATTTCTCACTATTTCCTTTGTTGTTGCTTGGAGTGCCTCCCTGCCTGCATTTCATCATTACAATAGTGGGAGGCTTTCTCTCCTATCCCCCATATTCTGTCTTAGATTTGGTCTTGAAAAGATATATTGCCCTTAATGAGTGTATGTGCCTGTTTTATTTTAATGGTGGTCATGATATGGGTTTCTCCTTCTCATTCACTGTTTCCTATCAGTGAATTGATAAGGATAATGCAGATGGCGATGTGATAATAAATGTGAAATGTAAAGTGCTGTTGGTGCGTGCATAGGCCTGTAAATGATTTATTCCCACCCACCCCCCAAGTATGTTGTTGCCTGCTTTTGGAGTAGATGATTGTCTGTTGCCTTTGTCCCTGCTGTTTTTTTTGAATAGTTTCGTTGGCTCTGTAGGGCTTAATTTGTTTCAGTGACAGGAATCTGAATGGGAAACTGAAACAAAAGAACCTGAAAGATTTGGATCCCTTTGGGTTAACTGAAAGGACTGGCACTTGAAAGAACCCAAAACCAAAAGAGGAGCCCCAAATCAAAGCAATATGAAAGTTTTCCCCAATGTTTTCACAAACCTAACATAAACCTCTGGAAATCTTGTTCACATTGCTTTTCTCAGTATTTTGCTTACATTTTTGTTCTGTTCCAGTACTATATCGAGTTGTCAGACCACTGCCCACCACTGCATATAACGTTCTGCAGATCCTTTTGTACATCTATTAAAATGTATGTATTTCTGTAGATACATATTTTCAAAGCTGGGTTGTGACTTCCATAGGTACAAATAATCTAACAGCACCTTCAAAGCTCTTTTGCTGGCACTTAAACTATTGTAGGCAAGATACAATTCTTCAGATATATACAGTATTATTTATTTATTTATTTATTTATTTGATTTATATCCCGCCCATCTGGTATATTCTACCACTCTGGGCAGCTACCAACATACATATATAACACAGACATAATCAATAATAAAAACAGTGAAAAAATATTATAAATAATAAATAGCAAAAGAAAAAGAGTTAAGTGCTGACAGGAGGGAAGGCCTGGATGTACATCCATGTTTTTAGTTGGATTTTAAATGTACCCAGCGTAGGGGCCTCGCGAACCTCCGGAGGAAGGTTATTCCAGAGGCGAGGAGCCACTGCCGAAAAGGCCCGGTTTCGTGTCTTTTCCCTCCGGGCCTCCCTCGGCGTTAGGCTCCTCAACCTCACCTCCTGACTCGCACGGGTGATCCAGGTAGATCTCGGTGGGAGCAGGTGTTCCGCCAAGTATCGAGGTCCCAAACCGTTTAGGGCCTTATAGGTAAGCATCAGAACTTTGACGTCAATGCGGAAACGAATGGGCAGCCAGTGCAGCATGGCCAGAATAGGAGAAATATGCTGGTGTTTTCTCACTTCAGTAAGGAGTCTGGCCGCTGCATTCTGCACCATCTGAAGTTTCCGCATCAGCCTCAAAGGCAGCCCCACGTAGAGCGTGTTACAATGGTCTAATCTTGAGATTACGAGCGCATGCACCAAGGTAGTGAGCGCCCCCGTGTCAAGGTAGGGCCGCAGCCGGGCAATCCGCCAAAGGTGGAAAAAGGCGGTGCGGACTACCGACACCACCTGCGTTTCCATGGTGAGCGTCGGGTCCAAGTGTACGCCCAAGCTGCGGACCCCACTCTTCGCAGCCAGGGTCACCCCCCCAAACGAGAGAGAGTCACCCAGGCCACCAACCACGGGGGCTCCCACCCTCAGGACTTCCGTCTTGTCCGGATTCAGCCTCAGCCCATTTTCCTGCATCCATTGCAGTACGGTCCCCAGGCAGCGCCGAAGGGACAGGACGGCATCACCTGCAGTTGGTGAAAAGGAGATGTAGAGCTGGGTGTCATCCGCATACTGATGACACGATGCTCCACACCCCCTGATGACCCCACCCAGCGGCCTCATGTAGATGTTAAACAGCATTGGGGAGATAATCGACCCCTGTGGAACCCCACAATTGGCATTCCACGGGGTCGAAACACTCTCCCCAAGCTGTACTCTCTGGGGACGGTCCTCCAAGAAGGAACGGAGCCAGGCAAACACCGAGCCACCAATTCCCAACTCGGAGAGCCTCCCCAGGAGGATACCGTGGTCGACGGTATCGAAGGCCGCCGAGATGTCGAGGAGGACCAACAGAGACATTTTGCCCCTGTCGGCCTCCCTCGACAGGTCATCATACCAATGCCGTCTCTGTACTGTGGCGCGGCCTGAAGCCCGACTGGAATGGATCCAGGGCATCTGTTTCATCCAAGTAAGCCTGAAGCTGATCGGCGACCACCCTCCCGACCACTTTGCTCATGAAAGAAACATTGGCGATGGGCCTATAATTGCCAATCTCGTCCGCCGCCATATTAAGTTTCTTTCTAATAGGCCTAATGAGTGTCTCCTTGAGGGCAGGCAGAAACCTGCCCTCAAGGAAAGACCCATTTATTATTGCTGTGGCCCATTCTGTTGTTTTCGGCCTGGCTGCTTTGATTAGCCAGGCCGGGCAAGGGTCAAGGGAGGAGGTGGTAGCTCGACATCCATCAAGCACCTTGTCCACAGTGTCAGGCGTCACAGGCTGAAAGGAGTCAAAAGTTACCGGGCAAGACGGTGCGCTGGACATCTCTGTTCGACTCACTGTATTCAAAAAAGGAGAGAGCTCCCGGCGGATGGCCTCCACTTTAGATTTAAAAAATGCTGCAAATTGGTCCGGTGAGAAACTAGGGGGAGGCCCGTCTCCTGGACCAATTCTGGATAGGTCGCGCATTATATGGAATAGCTCCGCCTGCTGGTTTGACGCTTCGCTTATCCGGTTAGCGAAGAATGATCGACATGCAGCCTTTACCTTATTCAGGTAAAGGTTAGTTGCGACCTTAACAGCTATCCAATTATGATCCGTCGGGTTCTTCCTCCATCTACGCTCTAGCCTTCTCCTCATTCGCTTCATCGCTCGAAGGTCCTGGTTAAACCAGGGCGCTGGCCGAGCTCTACGGCGGAGAGGGCATTTAGGCGCGATCGTGTCTATGGCCCTGGTGGCAGCAGTGGACCAGCTGTCAACCAGAGCGTCGACAGGAGCGCTAGCCAGGTCAGCCGTGACCCCTCTCATGGCATCCTGGAATCCAACCGGATCCAGTAGTCTTCGAGGGCGGACCATAGAAATAGGTCCCTGCTCCCTGCGAGGGGGGAGAGCCACTGTGAGGTTACATTTTATTAGGTGGTGATCTGACCATGACAAGGGGACTGACACAAGGTCCATCACCATCAGATCACACTCGCTCCAACTAGAGGAAAAGACCAGATCCAATGTGTGACCACCCACGTGGGTGGGGCCGTTGACATGTTGGGACATGTTCAAGGAAGCCATGGTTTCCAAGAACTCAAGAGCTGGCCCAGAAGCCTCTGCCCCCGCATGCACATTGAAATCACCCAAGACCAGAAGCCTCGGGGATCCCAACAGTGCCGCGGAGACAAAGTCGGCCAGCTCCGGAAGGGAAGTGGCTGGGTTGCGGGGAGCGCGGTAGCCCAGCAAAATCCCAATACCATCCCTGGCCCCAATCGACACGTGGAGTGCCTCTAGACCTGGCTTTACCACCGAGGAGCGCCTAGTAACCTCCAAGCTGGATTTATAAACAATGGCTACTCCCCCCCGCCCCTCCAGTCTACCCTGGTGCTGGACAGTATAACCAGGCGGACAGACAAGAGCGAGGGGAGGACCCCCTTCTCCGCCAATCCACGTCTCGGTTATGCATGCCAGGTCTGCATCCTCCTCCAGGATAAGATCGTGAATCACCTGGGGCTTGTTGGATACAGACCTGGCATTCAACAGCACCAGAGTTAGAGTGGAAGGCTGGCTGAGCTGGCTACCTCGGTACTGAGGGTTGGTCACAGTCTCAGAACAATGAACAGCCTTCAAACATCTGTTCATCATTCTTCTAACATGAGTGGGGACTGTGCCAACGCCATATCTCTCTCTACCCATGATCACCGAGATGTTAAAAGGCCCCTCGCTGGGCAAGCAGGCCTCCCGCTCCATTGCAGACAAAGAAGGAAAAGAAGAAAGAAAGAATAAAATAAGAGAGGCAAAGCCCTAAATAGTACCACAACTTAATAAAGTGCAGAGACAAATACAATGCAATACAAAATTATACAGTGTTATAATTAAAAATCCCAATACAGAAAGTAGAATTAACTTAAAAAAGAGTACCCAAGAAGTTACCCCCACATCTAGTCCAGGTCTGTCCTCCTCCGCCTCGCAACCTTGTCCTTTTAGGTTTTACTGGTCTTAGTGTTCTTGGTATTATTTCAAAGGTTGTTAATATTGATGTTAGTGGCAAGGAGAATGTCGGAGCGAGGATGTTACTCACGGGTTGCATCACAATGATAAGCGTGGGCAGCGTCGAAAGCAATAAAGTCCAGGCAGAAAAGTGTTCAGTCCCTGGCTTTCCCTTTTCCCTTCCTTGAAAGGGAGATAAGGCGTCTTTGTGAGTAATCCGGGAAGGGCAGAGTGAACAGTCCGGTGCAGGAGAGGAGGCTGCCATCAGGGAGACCAACATGGCGGCCACCCAGCAAGTCAGCTCTCTCCTCCCCACAGCCTCCCAGGGTCTTCCCCCCGCCATCTCACCACCGGTGCCTGGGATGGTCCGCCTTTCCACCACAGCAACACGAGGCCCACGGAGCTCCTGGGCAACACAGCCACCACCTTCAGCCACAGGAAACCCAGCAGTCCCGGCTCCAGGCTCTAGCCTCAACCACGCGGTCGTAACAGAGCTCGTCAGGAAGCGGGTGGTGCCGAGTCACCAGGCTCCAGGTCTTCTCCCCTCCAAGCCAGCCTCCGATTTCAGCCTGGATCGGAAAGCCCATTCCCCTGCAGTGCTCAAACTCCACCTCCTGCGGTCGGGCGAAGGCTCCCAAGCCTCCGAGCTCCGCTGACAAGCCGGAAGGCTCCAATCGAGCACCAACTCCGGCCCCGCGTTCGAGCTCTGGCTCCAGCCCCGCAAACCCGCGCTCAGTCCGGCAGCCAGTCGACAGGGAGGCGAGGAGGAGGACCAAGAAAAGAATAGGGGGGAAAAGGGGGGGGGAAAGGAGAAGAAAGAAAGTAGAAGAGTAATGATAAGAATCTAAAAAAACCCCGCAGATTCAGTAGGACTTACAGGGTGTGAAGAGTACAGGACCATAGATGTCCCCAGGGCCTGAGTCTGCTGACCCATCGACAACACTGTCTCCCAAGGGGTCCCACCATTCTGAGCAAGGAGAAGGTGGCACTGAGACCTGACAATCCTGTGAGAGTGGGACCCAGACCAAGGCTCTCATAGTAGTGGCAACTCTGGGGACTAGATGATGACCCCTGGGGGAAAAGTGGGGATTGCTACCAGGGGTAGCCCTGGCAGATGGTGGTTATAAAAGTTGCCTTGCTGCCAGTGCAGGGAGAATCTTCACAAGAACTGACTAGGAAAAAAGCCAGCTGTCAAAGAAGAGGAAACAAAGGAACAGCAACCAGAGGCTCCTGGGAGATAATGAAGGGCACAGTGGAGGAACCTGGGGAAAGGCATCAGACTCCATCAGAGAGTGAGAGGAAGACTTCAGCAACAGAGCTTGAGGGAGGACACCCAGGAGGGGTGGTGCAAGATATTCTAGGCAGAGGGATCTCCAGAAGAGGAACAAGAGCCCCCAGGGGAGTGGGACTGCATTTAGAAGGAAGACCCCTGGAAGGGGGGCTGGTTCAGCTCCAGGTTGCCAAGGGACTCGGGAAAAGTATGAGAACACCAAACTCCTTCCCTGGACATCCAATGGACACAGAGAAAGAGAAGAACTGGAGTAAGGTCAGGAAACCCCATGCTGAGTCAGGGCTGATCCTGGAGGAGGAAGCAGCAGCATGAGCATCAGCATCAGGAAGGGCAGGAGGAGAGGAGACCAAAAGGCCAGGGCAGGTATGGATCTCTGGAGAAAGGATCCCCACACACCTACCCTCGTTGCAGTCATATTGGCCCTCTCTCTTAGGAGCAGTATAACACTAGAAATGGAGGACCCTCCACATGAATTGGACTAGATGGGAGCCCCTTGACTCACTGATAGATCTAAGCTGCTCCTAGTAAAGGGAATGGGGTGACAAGATACAAAGAACACGGACTATGGACTAGTGGATGTTGTTGTTGTTGTTGTTGTTGTTTACTCGTTAAGTCATGTCCGACTCTTCGTGACCCCATGGACCAGAGCACACCAGGCCCTCCTGTCTTCCACTGCCTCCCGGAGTTCGGTCAAATTCATGTTGGTAGCCTCGATGACACTGTCCAACCATCTCATCCTCTGTCGTCCCCTTCTCCTCTTGCCCTCACACTTTCCCAACATGAGGGGCTTTTCCAGGGAGTCTTCTCTTCTCATGAGATGGCCAAAGTATTGGAGCCTCAGCTTCAGGATCTGTCTTCCAGTGAGCACTCAGGGTTGATTTCCTTCAGAATGGATAGGTTTGTTCTCTTTGCAGTCCAGGGGACTCTCAAGAGTCTCCTCCAGCACCACAATTTAAAAGCATCAATTCTTTGGCGGTCAGCCTTCTTTATGGTCCAGCTCTCACTTCCATACATCACTACTGGAAAAACCATAGCTTTGACTATGTGGACCTTTGTCGGCAAGGTGATGTCTCTGCTTTTTAAGATGCTGTCTAGGTTTGTCATCGCTTTCCTCCCAAGAAGCAGGCGTCTTTTAATTTCATGGCTGCTGTCCCCATCTGCAGTGATCATGAAGCCAAAGAAAGTAAAATCTGTCACTGCCTCCATATCTTCCCCTTCTATTTGCCAGGAGCTGATGGGACCAGTGGCAATGATCTTAGTTTTTTTGATGTTGAGCTTCAGACCATTTTTTGCGCTCTCCTCTTTCACCCTCATTAAGAGGTTCATTAATTCCTCCTCACTTTCTGCCATCAGAGTGGTATCATCTGCATATCTGAGGTTGTTGATATTTCTTCTGGCAATCTTAATTCCGGCTTGGGATTCATTCAGTCCTGCCTTTCGCATGATGTATTCTGCATATAAGTTAAATAAGCAGGGGGACAATATACAGTCTTTTCATACTCCTTTCCCAATTTTGAACCAATCAGTTGTTCCATATCCAGTTCTAACTGTTGCTTCCTGTCCCACATATAGATTTCTCAGGAGATAGATAAGGTGGTCAGGCACTCCCATTTCTTTAAGAACTTGCCATAGTTTGTTGTGGTCAACACAATCAAAGGCTTTTGCATAGTCAATGAAGCAGAAGTAGATGTTTTTCTGGAACTCTCTGGCTTTCTCCATAATCCAGCGCATGTTAGCAATTTGGTCTCTAGTTCCTCTGCCCCTTCGAAATCCAGCTTGTACTTCTGGGAGTTCTCGGTCCACATACTGCTGAAGCCTACCTTGTAGGATTTTGAGCATAACCTTGCTAGCGTGTGAAATGAGTGCAATTGTACGGTAGTTGAAGCATTCTTTGGCACTGCCCTTCTTTGGGATTGGGATGTAGACTGATCTTTTCCAATCCTCTGGCCACTGCTGAGTTTTCCAAACTTGCTGGCATATTGAGTGTAGCACTTTAACAGCCTCATCTTTTAAGATTTTAAATAGTTCAACTGGAATGCCATCACCTCCACTGGCCTTGTTGTTAGCCATGCTTTCTAAGGCCCACTTGACTTCAGTCTCCAGGATGTCTGGCTCAAGGTCAGCAACCACACTCTCTAGGTTGTCCGGGACATCCAGATCTTTCTGGTATAATTCCTCTGTGTATTCTTGCCACCTCTTCTTGATGTCTTCTGCTTCTGTAAGGTCTCTACCATTTTTGTCCTTTATCATGTCCATCTTTGCACAAAATGTTCCTTTAATATCTCCAATTTTCTTGAACAGATCTCTGGTTTTTCCCTTTCTATTATTTTCCTCTATATCTTTGCACTGTTCACTTAAGAAGGCCCTCTTGTCTCTCCTTGCTATTCTTTGGAAGTCTGCATTCAATTTTCTGTAACTTTCCCTATCTCCCTTGCATTTTGTTTCCCTTCTCTTCTCTGCTATTTGTAAGGCCTCGTTGGACAGCCACTTGGCTTTCTTGCATTTCCTTTTCTTTGGGATGGTTTTTGTTGCTCCTTCCTGTACAATGTTACGAGCCTCCATCCATAGTTCTTCAGGCACTCTGTCCACCAAATCTAGTTCCTTAAATCTGTTCTTCACTTCCACTGTGTATTCATAAGGGATTGGGTTTAGATTATACCTGACTAGCCCAGTGGTTTTTCCTACTTTCTTCAGTTTAAGCTTGAATTTTGCTATAAGAAGCTGATCAGGGCCACAATCAGCTCCAGGTCTTGTTTTTGCTGACTGTATAGAGCTTCTCCATCTTTGGCTGCAGAGAACATAATCAATCTGATTTCGGTATTGCCCATCTGGTGATGTCCATGTGTAGAGTCGCCTCTTGTGTTGTTGGAAAAGAGTGTTTGTGATGACCAGCTTGTTCTCTTGACAAAACTCTATTAGCCTTTGCCCTGCTTCATTTTGAACTCCAAGGCCAAACTTACCTGTTGTTCCTTTTATCTCTTGACTCCCTACTTTAACATTCCAGTCCCCTATAATGAGAAGAACATCTTTCTTTGGTGTCAGTTCTAGAAGGTGTTGTAAGTCTTCATAGAATTGGTCAATTTCAGCCTCTTCAGCATCGGTGGTTGGTGCATAAACTTGGATTACTGTGATGTTGAAAGGTCTGCCTTGGATTCGTAATGAAATCATTCTATCATTTTTGAGATTGTATCCCAGTACAGCTTTTCCCACTCTTTTGTTGACTATGAGGGCTATTCCATTTCTTCTACAGGATTCTTGCCCACAATAGTAGGTATGATAATTGTCTGAATTGAATTAGCCCATTCCTGTTCATTTTAGTTCACTGACGCCCAGGATGTCAATGTTTATTCTTGCCATCTCCTGTTTGACCACATCCAGCTTACCAAGGTTCATAGATCTTACATTCCAGGTTCCTATGCAGTATTTTTCTTTGCAGCATCGGACTTTCCTTTCACTTCCAGGCACATCCGCAGCTGAGCATCCTTTCGGCTTTGGCCCAGCCACTTCATTAGCTCTGGAGCTACTTGTACCTGTCCTCCGCTCTTCCTCAGTAGCATGTTGGACGCCATCCAACCTGAGGGGCTCATCTTCCAGTGGCTTATCTTTTAGCCTTTTGTTTCTGTCCATGGAGTTCTCTTGGCAAAGATACTGGAGTGGCTTGCCAGTTCCTGCTCCAGGTGGATCGCGTTTAGTCAGAACTCTCCACTATGACCTGTCCGTCTTGGGTGTCCCTGCACGGCATAGCCCATAGCTTCTCTGAATTACTCAAGCCCCTTTGCCATGACAAGACAGCAATCCGTGAAGGGGCTAGTGGATGTAACTGGAACCAAAGACTCTTGATGAAGTTATTTATTAAATTATTCTGCCATCCAAGTTACAAAAATCCCACTGAGTCTGATAATTTGTGTCATGTTTCTATGGACCAAAGAATGGAAGAGGGACACCCCATGGAAGTGGACAGGGCTGGCAGGGCTCACACAGGGAAAAATAAGTCAGTTTTCTAATCAGTGCATATCCAGATATGTGTATGCATAATAAATGTCAGTAACTGCTACTTGCATTCTATACATAGATAGATCTGTGGTTGCTATTATAAAAGCGTTTCCCCCTTCCTACATATTGTTCATAAGTGTGAAACTGTAAGTTCACACCATCATATTCTGAAAAGGCTTAAATACTAATAAATCATTATGGGTTCCTACATTGTTCAGTCTGCCTATCTAAATAACAGTAACAAACCACATTATGCAAGACATAGGGATCAAGCAGCATAATAATTATCCCAAATTTTAAAAGAACATCTAGTTTACATTCCATCTATTATAGACCACTTCATTCTCTGTTGATTATTAGTAAATTATGTGCACAATTTTTATATTATGCATTTGAAGCCTGAGCTGAAATTATATTTTGCAGTTTTGAAATATAGTTCAGAAATGAAAATGAACATAACCCTGGAATCGCACTCCTTCCTAGTCTATTTCTCCTTCTGGACCTAACCATCTTTTCCTTGTTCTCTTGTTTATTTTCTTTTAGCATTTCCTTTTTCCTGTTGTCTCTGCTTAGAAACAGACACACAAATTATTTGCTTGAATGACATCTTTTCTTTCCTGAAGTCTCTTAGAACAATAAGCTCCTTTAGGACTCAATCTTTCATAAAGTTCCTAGAACTTGGAAGCAAAAGGAGGAATTTAAGCCAATACTTTACCTCATCTATAGAATTCTGCAGAACTGTAAATTTCTAGGACTTTCTAGCATAGTATTCTCCTTAGAGGGGGAAACAGAATTTATAAAGGAAACTTGGACTTCTATTTGTCTATCTGGTAGCTGTCTGTCTGGTAGGATGACAATGATACTATAGAGCAATGTAGAACGGATGGTTTCAGAAGTTGAATTCATCACCTCATCCTTGCAAATCTGCAGGCAAACCCTAAACTTTCCTTAGTATTTGAATGATAACAACATATCACATCTGAGAGGAAGGAAACAGAATACAGAGCATTCATACACATTTTCTGGCAATATAAAATGGTAGATTTATTAGATTTGTCTTCATTTTTATGAAGAATGCCAATGTGAGAAAAAGACCTCCCACTGACACTATGAAAATATCCTAGACACCTATTTAAATTAAAAATCAAAGAAATAAAAGCAGTTTCTTCATTATATGAGAAAAACAAATGTTCATTCTCCTTTAGGATCTTATTTCCCTTTCATAAGCACCTTGCATAATATAGCCAGATGTTCTTCTATAAGCTGTCCATAACATATGTATACTGTCCTCAAGGTGTCAGAGATCAAGTTCTCCAACTTTTCCTTAAGGTTTTCCCACAATTTGGTTTTAGTTTTCTACCTGCCTACATATTTCAGGTTTTCGCCATTAAAGTTTTTCAGATGCTACTAAAGTTCATATCACCTGGCTCGTAAAATACTTTTCACCAGCACATAATGCTCAGATGTATGACAAAGTGGAGTATCATATCTCCTGGTTTCAATCCAGTTCACAATGAAAACTAAGATCTTGTACATGCATGATGCATTTTAAATTGCCTCTCCATCTTTGTCCAAGACATCATTCACAGCTCGGATAAATTCTGCTGTACAAAAGTCCTTGCAACAGATGGTATTCAAAACCTTTCAGGAGCTGTGTGCAGTCCCTGTGCTACTGGCATAGAGCACAGCCAAAGCCAGCTACATGAGGCCCTTGAGAAGTGTGGTGCTGGAGACAATGAATAAGGTGCTCCACCCTGCTGTGGAGGGCCAGTGGTGTTTTGAAGATCTGTCATCATTCTCACCTCTCCAGAGTAAACTGGTTTTCTTCAATGTTTTTCTCAGAGAGGTCCAAAGCACTATAGGAGCACTGGTTTGAGAAACTGCCCATGCTGCGGCAAAGGAAGTTTCCCAGACATAGTCCCTTGATTCTGGGGACTCCTCAGAGTCAAGAAATCATGGCAAAGAGACACCTTCGTGTAGACCTGGCCTCTGCAAGTGCTACAGCCATAGCTTCCATCTCCTCCTTCAACAGTGTGTGTAGCTCCCAGTGTAGCTGCACCTACCTTCTGCCACTACTAATTCTTTCCATTCTATCACTTATGGATTATGTTGGCTGGTTGTGCTGTAGTGTATACTGGCAACAGCTATGTGGGTGTATGCTGTTGTAGCCACTATATGATACCAGGGGTTTGCTGCTCTTTCCACCTCAGGTGGCATTTCATCATAGGCTGTCCTGAATAGAGCACAGGGTAACCTGTGAGGTGCAACAGCATTAGGCACACATATTTTCTGTATGGGCACAAACTGTGGTTCAGCTGCACAGCTGTTCCATGGGCACCCCGGCTTCCTTTGCCCTTCCTCTTCTGGCAGGTGCCCACTCAGAGGCAGTGCCCAGGGCTTTCGATCCAAATGTCAGTTTGGCCCTGGGAGTCAGAGTGAGCTCTGAATGCATCTGAACCCATTAAGTGCCAGATTTCCATCCAATCATGTCACTAAGAATTGCAAAAGTAGAGAACATTCAACAAAACAAACACACACAGATAGAAAATTTATCCTTGGTCACAATCTAACAGAAAAAATGTGGGACATGTTAGGAGGTGATTCATCAAGGGGTCTATGGAGTTTGGTGAATGTGAAATTCTAAGAGATGTACAAGCCAATGCTGAGAGAATCTGTCATGAAAGAGAATTGTATGACAATTAATGTCAAAAAGGAATGAGACTCCAGGAAGCTAGATGGATGTAAGTAAGATTTTCATAAGGAATTTAAGGGAAAAAATCTATAGAATAAAAAAAAGACTCTAGCTACCTCAAAAGAAGTTAAATAATAAACTGATTCCAAAGCCTGTCAGGAAAGATTCTAGTTCAAAGAGACCTATACCTGAATCCAGTTGCTAGTCCCAACTATAGCAGACCTGTTGAATCAATTGCTGAATGATGAATCAATGTGTGTGTATTGAATTCCCATTAATTCAATCTGCTTGACACTATCAACTAGATTCAGGTCTTATGTAATTTAGTTGATAAGATATTAGCACAAATAATAACCTTATGGGGAACAAATATGCTTTTAAGAAATGGATAGTTTAGGAAAATATTGTAATAGTTGTCAAAATAATTATTTATCCATTACTGCTAAAATTCCAACCATGTAAAAGACATGGACAACAACTTATTTACAAAAAATTTACATGCAAGGACAATTACATGGTGTTTTTCTTTCTTCTGTCGGCTGTCATTTGTGTGGCTGGTCATGCACCAGATTTTGAAACCAGTGTGCAACCAGTGATGTGAAGGAAAGCCTGCTGGGGGTGGAGGAATGTTTGTGTGATTGCTCTTACATGACCATGCAAGCCGTTAGGATACCTATGGTATTCTGTAATCATACAGATACCTATGGTATTCTGTAATCATCATAGTGATATCAGCAGATGAGCCAGTGCCAGTTGCCATGGTGTCAACATGTCAACATGGGAAACAAAGGATAACTCGCTTGATTCAATTTCTCCCAGTATTCTGTCAGGCCCCAGTGATTATCTAATGAGACTCTTCTTGGAATGAGAGGCTACTGGAAACATATAGAATGCTGACTGTGAATTATATGTTGAGTTCATTAAAAGCAACAGAAAATTTAAGCTATATAATGGAACCTACATCTTGCTCTCTCCTCCACTCACTCAAAAATATAAAAAAACCCTGGTTGCTCCTGTGGTTGTACGATACATAAAGGAAAAATGCATAATTTAGTAATTACCTGTGCCTGATCAACGGATAGATTTTCATCATAGTCATATAGGCTATCCAGATCTTCCAAAGCAATATCGTATGTTTCAGAATCATATATTACAGAACTCGTTGTAGGAGCCGCTATAATGGCATCAAAGACAGAAAAAAACATGCAAACATTTGCAAAGGTCTTCATTCTTCTATCTTTTTCCTAGAGGAAGAAATCAGAAAAGTAGCAATTATAATCTAATTGCAAATATTCCATGGAAACACTAAACTTATACTGTCTATTATGGGTCCCTTATGGGGAGAAAGGCAGCATATAAATAAAATAAGATAAAATAAAATGAAACATAAATATTAGCTAGATTCTAATAAACTAAGCAATTAAAATATTTTTATGTTCATAATTCTGTGTCACATAAACTGAGATGAAAACTAGAAGGGTGGTAATGTAGAGGCAATTCTTTCCCCTTTAATTTAAGTCATAGCACCTTTCCAATTATGTGACTTCTATTCTAAATATTTCCTTTAGCCTTATATCTGGGTGAGTAGTGGGAAGTGCAGGCATACGGCTATTCTCCATTTCTGTTGCAGCTGTAGCTGGTAGGGAGCACTCCATTGTTGCAGCTCTTCCCACCAGAACATTACATTGTTGATGGAAAAGAAGCTACAGAATGACTATGCTTTCTCACCTTCTTCTAACTCTTGACTGTTTTAAATGGTTTGCCTTCTTCTGTAAGAGAAGCATAGTATCAAATGCTCTCTTGACAGAGGAAAGCCCTACCAGATGCATCCAGATACAGTTCAGTTCTGGGACATGACAGAATCAAAAAATGACTGAACCCAGAATAACCTGTGTAGTAGTTTGGACTTGGGCTCTATGTGCATGATGTGACCTGGATGGAGATGGCTTACTCCATGAAGGAAATTATTTTGAGCTCACACAACATCTGTCCCTGTCCTTCATATGTTAAGTTGTATTGGGGTTATAGCAATTCTAAAAGGGCTTTCAGGGTAAGTGAGATATTGAAGCAGTGCTTTTACCAATTCTGCCACACAACTAAATTTCCATGGTTGAGTCGAAATTTGAATCCAGGTCTCCTGAGCCTTAGGGCTTGTTCCCACTGCTGTAATAAACTGGCAGAGCAAACATATTTTTTGGATTCGTGCTTAAGTCTGTTACTCTATAGCACTATACTACACAAGGGTATCCATGTTAAATTAGACTAGGTTATGTCTATAATTTTCACCTCCTTCTCTTGAAACCTAAGATTTAGAACACTGTTTTTTAATTGCATTAAAAACACTAGCCACAGTCCAACCAGAGTTGTCACCCTCAAAGCTTACTGTAATCAACAGGTTTTGTTCAGTGTAACTCCTTTATACAATTGGTCTGAAGGGAACATAAGTCTAGATAATAATTGTGGTCTGAAAATTAGTAGTATTCTTTCCTTATTTTAACGCTAGGTTGTAAGGATAATTTTAAATTTCGGTATTCTCAAAGAAAATCCACTTTTACGCAGCATACATTGAATAGACGAGGCAATAATATAGGAAAAGCATGTAAATACAAATACAAACTTAATCTAAGAAAACTTAGTATTTCAGGCAGGAGTGTTTATTCATTTATATGCAATGTTTAAAAAACAGTACACAGTCTATGACATTAGAAATTCATGAGACACTTTCTCATTTGTGGTAACCTGGACTCAAACAAACTGATATTAAGTCTCTTGAAAGAAGGCCTTTGTGAAGCAGGTTTACACATGAAGGCATGAAATTCCAATGGGAATGGTGAACAGCACAAGGCACTCATTTTTCTCTTATGTGTTTTCAGATTTATTTATTTATTTTAAACCAGCTAGTAGACAGAGCTTACAGGCAGCTGAGTCTCTGCTTTTAACCAAGGGTTAATTGTATTGCACTTTCCTGTACTTATTTATTTTCAAAATCCTGGGGTTGCCTAAAAGATTAGTGATGTATTATTTCATATTGATAAGGTGGAGTATATAGACTTCTCAGAAGTTTGATATACATGACTCCTAATTTCAGGAATATTTCCCCCCTGTTTACTTAGTATTCACATCTGTTTGTTGATTTTTACAACTTCACAATGTAGCTAATATTATTACTTCTGCTCCTGTTATGTAAAATGCTTAATTTAAAAAGCATGCAGACAATCCACCTTCTTGCCATTCTCTCAAAGACTTCCTGAAATAAATCCTTGGTTATCTAAATGAACAAAAGTTGAGGCTGAGAAACTATAGCCATTACTACATCATTGCAATGAAATCAGGCTCCAGATCACTTCCAAATCTTTTGTCTTCTCCTGCTGCTTTTTAACTAGAAAAATTAAGATGCAGATGGTAAAAGAGAACACTATGAAATACCACCACTAATTTTCAGATTATTATAAATCTAATTCTGAAAATAAGCTGACATTTCAGTAGCTGGTGAACACTTTGTACACATGTTTGTATAAATATTATTATATGCCTCAATGAACATCAGCCCACACACACACCTGCAAATTTGCCTGGACTCTATCCTTAGAAAAGGATAGAGACACACCTGCCTGGGAAATCTGTGTGTCCCTACCCTTTTATAAGCAAAATATTGGAACATTCTGTAGTTACACTGGCATTTCTAATGTTAAATATTTTGATGGAAATTATGTACTTCTCACAGAAATGTACTAATAATCAAGTTAAAAAGCAAATAAAAAAGGCTCATTTTAAAAATCACAATTCTTATGAAAATAATAAAATAAATATCCTTAAATATGACTTGTGTGTGTGTGTGTGTGTGTGTGGTTTTAAACTAGTTTACTAATTAATGAAGAAAGAAACAGAAAACTTACCTTTGGCTCCTGCTTTCTTAAGTGGAACAGAATTCCTCTGAATGGAGAGCCTGTGGTATTTAACCTAACCAATGGCAGTGGGGTGCCAGGACTGTGGGAGGGTGATACAGTAAGCTCTAATCCTGAGAAATTTCTTGATGCTCAAATGAAAGAAATCGGAATGCAAAAATGAAGGCAGTATCTGAGTGTAATTCGCTTTGAATGGAAAGGATGTAAAACTTACTACTGCATTAGCAAATTCATCATTCCTAGCATTTCCAAGAATAAAAAGATAGTTTATTTGATTTTCTAATTTATACTATAGCAGTAAAACAAAGAAAATCTAAACTTGTCACATTTATTAAGAACAAATGTTTTATTTAGTGTGTTACTATTTATACAAACTACTTAATCATTTAGACTTCTAGAGTGCAAAGTGCTGTACAGTATTGATCTTGTTCATCTTTTACAAGAAAGGTGAGACACATGTTACTATTAAGAGATATAAAGAATTGAGGCTAAGAGCAAATGACTCACTCCAGGCCATCCAAAGAGTTCACGGCTAAATCGTTTGACCCAATTATCACCCACCTAAAACCCTGCAACAGGTTCTGACTAATGACTAGAATGAATTTCTTCTTCACTAGTTCTGATGACAAATGGTTCCTGACAACTTACATTCCACACAATATGAGCCCATGCGGTCTATTATAAGCTATTTTCAATACCAAAATGTACAAATGTGAAGTATTTAATGGGTTTCACACATTCATTCACCACATCTTAGCTGTTTTTCATATCTGCAAGATTCTTGCAGGCAAAGAATCACACTTTTTGTCCCTGAAGTTCCTGTGAATCTGTCAGGAACATTTGGTTCTTTTCTTTTAGGGATTCTAGGAGACCAGCCTTAAATTAATCTCCAGCAATATTGGCTTTACTAGGAAAATGGGAAAGGGGGTTCAAACCAGCATGTAGCCAGTTCTACAGATAATTTCAATTCTTCACACTGAATGGGTTCTCCCCTAAAGCCACATTTCAGCTCAAATTAAAATGGAGCACCAGTGCCAGCACAAGCTCAGGTCTCTCGTGGGAGCAGTTTTCTGCAGTAGAGTGGCCACATACCGATCAGTATAGTATGACATGTATCATGAAAAAAGGAGGATAAAAGAGGGCAGATAAATACAGATATAAATGTAGAAATGATTTTAAATAATTTAAACAGGACTATAATGAATCCAACTTGAGTGGAGAAGACTATGGCCTGATGACCTTTGTGCCTCCTGAATCTGATGTCCAAACAATCATTATGGATGGGCAAACTCAAAGTCCCTGATCTCCCTCCTTATGTTTTTGTTTTTATTTTCAATCTTTAAATCATACTTTGACTGGATAGCTTTTCAAATGGAGGGTACTTTCAAAAGTAAGACTGGCAGTCCTTCAGATGGAGGACTGCACTCCTTTAAAGAGGGAATGGAGACACACTAGACACTTCATTTTAAAAACAACAACCAAAAATTATTTTTCTCCTCCAGCCAAGATGGACCTCTTACTTCTCATACATTTCTTTACATAAGGTTGAAGAAATACAAAGAAGATAGGGCAAACAATATAAAATTCTCGGCATCCTCTACAAAGAACAACACAGAAGGGCTTCAGATCCTAACAAGGCATGTCTGAGTCTGGGCCCAGTGACACCAGCACTCTGCAAAGTAACTTAAGACTCTGCTAGGCTGGCATCTCATTTCTTTTCTTTTCTTCTTTCTTTTTTTGCTCAGTTGGAACATACAGTTGGAACATACTGTCTGTCAAAGACCTTCTTGTTGTGTGAGACCTACAGCAACTATCAATCATGTTGTGTCTGCCTTGCCTTTACAACCACCCCAAGCTTTGTCTCTGCAGGCCTCTGTAGGTCAACTGTTGACTAGGATTCCAGCTGTCTTAGATATTTTTTGGGCTGAACTCAGGTACCTTGCATTTTAATGAAATATTGAAAGGATGCTCATTAGCAATCAGGCCTCTGTTGCCTATTTTCAGTCTCTTTTCCTCACAGGTCTCCCACTGCTCTTTTTACACTTCTAACTCTGTTTATTTTTACCTCACAATTTTTATCATTTTCCACAGTTCTTTCCTTGCAGTCGAGACTGTCATTCCAGAGTTGGTGGGAGAGTTTATCTTAGGCATATCTATGATAAAATTATGAAAGGTGTCTATTCTTTTAGACAACATAATAACTAGAGATACAGGTATTCCTTAGGAATAATCACTTTAGTCTGAAAGATTATTTGAATGGCTCACCCATATGGCACTCTTAAATTTTAATAGGAGTCAGTAATAAAGGAATCCTTTCCTGAGGGTGTAAAAATTAAAGGGTTAAAGGGATTGATTGGGTCTTAGCAATTATTGACACAGTGGCAGTGGCCCATCTTGGCTGTCAAAATGGTGGCAATGGCAGAGGTCCATCTTGGTTGGCAGAGAAAAATACAAACTTTATATTGCTATACCCTTCAGGTATGTGAACAGCATATAAGCCAGAGTGCTGCTCTGCTGTCCAAACCAAGGCACTAGTTTAGCAATTTTTCCTGAAAGGAAATATGTGGTGTACTATTCCTTTAAAACGAGTATGCATTTTATGCTCTTAGCTTCTATTCCCTTGAGTGCTCTGTATCTAGACAGCTCCGGAAAGAGTTGTCATAAATCAGAATTGACTTGATTGCATGTAATTATTATTACTGGGTGAAATATGAAAAAATAGGAGTGAGGGGAAATCATAGAATCATAGAATCATAGAAAAGTGATGTTGGAAGGGGCCTACAAGGCCATCAAGTCCAACCCTCTGCTCAATGCAGGAATACAATCAAAGCATATCTGCCAGGTGATTATCTAAGTTTTTCTTGAATGCCTCCAGTGTTGGAGCACTCACCAACTCCTGAGGTAACTGGCTCCACTGTCGTACTGCTCTAACAGTTAGGAAGTTTTTCCTGATATTCAACCGAAATCTGGCTTCCTTTAACTTGAGCCCATTGTTTATTTATTTATTTATTAGATTTATATACCGCCCATCTAGAATGTGTCTACTCTGGGCGGTTTACATATAACATAAAAATAAACTAAGGTAAAATCCAGATTAATAACAGAATCCAAGATGGGAAAGGAAGAAAAGAAGAAAAAGAAGAAAGAGAGAGAAAAAAAGAAAGGGGGAGATAGGTTAGGTAATGGCTGTAGGGAAGGCCTGCCTGTGTAGCCATGTATTCAAGTTAGTCTTGAAGGCCCTCAGTGAGGGAGCCAGGCGGATCTCTACAGGTAAGTTGTTCCAAAGGCTAGGGGCCACTGCTGAGAAGGTCCGATTTCTAGTTTTTTCCCACCTTGGCATTAGGCCCCTCAGCAGCCCAGCCTGACTAGAGCGGGTGATACAGGTAGAACTGGGTGGAAGAAGGCGCTCTGCCAGGTATCGAGGGCCTAAACCGTTAAGGGCTTTGTATGTAATGGTTATCACCTTGAAATCAATGGAGAAGCGGATAGGTAGTCAGTATAAGGCGGCCAAGGTGGGGGAAATATGGTGAAATCTTTTCACCCCTGTTAATAGCCTGGCCGCTGTGTTCTGGACCATCTGAAGCTTCCGCATCAGCCTCAAAGGAAGCCCCACATAGAGAGTGTTACAGTAGTCTATTGTTGAGACTATGAGCGCATGGACCAGCGTGGTGAGCGCCCCTGTGTCCAGATAGGGATGCAGCTGGGTGATCCACCAAAGATGTAAATGGACATACCGAACTATGGACGCTACCTGGGTCTCCGTGGTAAGTGCCGGGTCAAGAGGGACCCCCAGACTGTGAACCGAATTCTTTGTGGTGAGAGTCACCTCCTCAAAAGAGAAGGAGTTCCCCAAACCACTGATATTGGGGCCGCCCACCCGCAGGACCTCCGTCTTGTCCGGGTTCAACTTAGTCCATTCAACTGCATCCATTGCAGAACGGCCTCCAGGCAGCACCCAAGGGACAGAATGGCATCCACTGCAGATGGAAAAAAGGAGATGTAGAGCTCGGTGTCATCAGTGTATTGGTGACACGAAGCTCCACATCCCCAGATGACCCTCCCAACGGCCTCATATAGATGTTAAACAGCATTGGGGAGATGATTGAACCCTGTGGGACCCCACAACTGAGGGACCACGGGGCCGATACATTCTCCCCAAGCTGCACTCTCTGGGGACAGCCCTCCAAGAAGGACCAGAGAGCAAGGCCACCAACGCCCAACTTGGAGAGCCTCCCCAGGAGGATACCGTGGTCGACAGTATCAAAGGCGGCTGAGATATCAAAGAGGACGAGCAAGGACATTTTGCCACTGTCAGCCTCCCTAAGTAGGTCATCCAGCACGGCGACCAATGCCGTTTCCATACCATGTCATGGCCTGAAGTCCGACAGAAACAGATCCAGGGCATCGGTTTCATCCAAGAGAGCCTGAAGCTGGTCGGCCACCACCCTCTCAACTACCTTGCTAAGAAAAGAAGCATTGGTGACGGGCCTATAATTGCCAATGTTGTCCGCCGCCAAGCTGTTGTGTGTCCTGCACTCTGGGATGATTGAGAACAAATTCTGCACCTCCTCTGTATGACAGCCTTTCAAATATTTGAAAAGTGCTATCATATCATATCAGGGTGAAAGAGGAGAGCACAAAAAATGGTCTGAAGCTCAACATCAAAAAAACTAAGATCATGGCCACTGGTCCCATCACCTCCTGGCAAATAGAAGGGGAAGATATGGAGGCAGTGACAGAGTTTACCTTCTTGGGCTCCATGATCACTGCAGATGGTGAAAGCAGCCACGAAATTAAAAGACGCCTGCTTCTTGGGAGGAAAGCAATGAAACCTAGACAGCATCTTAAAAAGCAGAGACATCACCTTGCCGACAAAGGTCCGCATAGTCAAAGCTATGGTTTTTCCAGTAGTGATGTATGGAAGTGAGAGCTGGACCATAAAGAAGGCTGACCACCGAAGAATTGATGCTTTTGAATTGTGGTGCTGGAGGAAACTCTTGAGAGTCCCCTGGACTGCAAGGAGAAGAAACCTATCCGTTCTGAAGGAAATCAACCCTGAGTGCTCACTGGAAGGACAGATCCTGAAGCTGAGGCTCCAATACTTTGGCCATCTCATGAGAAGAGAAGACTCCCTGGAAAAGACCCTGATGTTGGGAAAGTGTGAAGGGAAGAGGAGAAGGGGACGACAGAGGACGAGATGGTTGGACAGTGTCATCGAAGCTACCAACATGAATTTGACCAAACTCCGGGAGTTTGGTCAAATTTGGTCAGTGGAAGACAGGAGGATCTGGCGTGCTTTGGTCCATGGGGTCACGAAGAGTCGGACATGACTTAACGACTAAACAACAACAAGATCATATCACCCCTCAATCTTCTTTTCTCAAGGCTAAACATGCCCAGTTCTTTCAGCCTTTGCTCATAAGGCTTGGTTTTCAGCCCCCTGATCATCCTTATCACCCTCCTCTGAACTTGTTCCAATTTGTTACCATCTTTCTTGAAGTGTAGTGTCCAGAACTAGACACAATACTCAAGGTGAGGCCAGTGCTGAATAGCGGGGGATTAGCACCTTGCGGGATTTGGAAACTATACTTCTATTAATGCAGCCTAAAATAGCATTTGCCTTTTTTGTAGCCACATCACACTGTTGGCTCATATTTAGCTTGTGATCTATGATGAAATGCCTAAATGAAAATGCCTTTGCATCCATTTACACTTCTGGGTTTTGCAGGCTTGGGGGATCCCCACCCCCAACACAATCAAAAACCACTCCTAACCAGGAGCTGAAAAACAAATTAGAACAAAATTTGGCATCATGAGGCCTGAGGGTTGAAAAATTTATTTTGAGTTTCCTTGTAACTCACAGGCCATGCTTTGTCTGTCCTTGTTTCAGAGCATTGCAAAATATGTGTTGAGCAAATGTGAAAGCAGAACTACTTTTCCCTCTAAGCCTAGCTGCGTTCCAGTCTTAAAGTATATGTTGAGCTTCTCCATTAGAGATTGGCATGAACTGCCAATTCAGTGGTTCGTGCTGATTTGTTTATTGGCCAAGCAGGTGCTTCAAAGCCCCACCTACTCTGGTGGGTGCACCCTTGGAGGTAGCAGCCTGGCTTCCCTGCCTTGCCTTCTCCAGACACTGCCTCCAAGTGGGTGCCTGACAGAGGAGATGGGGCTTTGAAGCACCAAACACCTGTTCAGTTGAATAAGAAACCAGCATGAACCGCTGTACTGGCAATTCATGCCCATCTCTATTCTCCATATTTGAATCAAATAAATAAATAAATAAATAAATAAATAAATAAATACATACATACATACATACATACATACATACATACATACATACATAATGTTACAGAACATTTTGACATCCTGAGAATTATCTGCAGTCAACAGCTATTAAACAAATTGGCTAGTCAGCATCTAGTTTAATGAAAATTAATGCTCACCTGAAAGGATATTTGTTGCAGAAAGTAAGCATTTCCCCCTATTCTTGAATTAAAATCTTTTCTTGTATTCAGATGTTGTTATGATGCCACAGGCATACATTTCACTCTTTACTTCCTCTTTACTTCCATGCAGGAGCAGAGGAAGTGCTAAATTTGCCAATATTGTGTTGCTTTTGTTTACCGTTTTTTAGTGTGGTATTTGTTTAATCCTTTTCAGTATTTGTATACTTACTGTTTTTAGCTTTAAATATTGTATTTTAATCATGTAAGCTTCCTTGGGTCCTTTCAATGGAAAAAGGTGGGGTAAAAATATCTGAAATTTAAATATCTTAAATAAATAAATATCCTGAAGTGGCTCTCTTCTTAAGCCACTTCACAAGATAGTAAACAAGTAAACAAGTCTTCAGTTGGAAAAATGGGAAGGGAGGTAATTTCTATCAAATTTCTCTCCCCCTGGCAGCCCCTCCTAGAGTTCGGTATCCTTCAGTACAGCAGAAGACATGGTGCTGTTGGCTAGAAATGGGACTTCTGGGAAAAATAAAATTCTAGTCCCGTAATTTGGTGGAAACTCCCCAGGCTGAATTATAGGATGGGGAGCTATGCTGTTACCTCTATGCTGTTTCCTATTCCCCTTCTTTGCACCTTTTGCAAAGCACCCTGGTGTACCTTTGTGAGTTGCAAGGGTTCCCACAGCAATCAAGGATGCATGGGGGAATGAGTCCTGACAGAGGCTGCCTCCATAAAGAGTGTGTGGTGACAGCTTTCATTAGAACTTACTTGTTTGTTTGTTTGTCATCACCTTTCAGTATAAGTTACCCTTCTAAAGCAGTTTAACAGTAGTTAGTAAAAGAGTATATTAATATGTGAGGGAATTGGATATGGCAATTGGATATGGCTAGAGATGGGACTTTTGGCTAATTACAGGATAATTAGCACAACTTGCTAAAGATTGATTAATAGCAGATCAACAGCCATGGTATGTTCAACATTGTTGTTGTTGTTTTAAAAAAATATCCAGAGTTTGTTTCCAATCCTGATCATGGGTCTTTGACTATACTTTAGATTTTTCATAACTTTAGTGATGCTACAATAATTACAGTACACACTGAATTTTGTACAACAAAGCATAAATTATTGCATTTTGCAGCTACAAGAGTGGCCATTTGATTCACAGCATGTGGGTGTGCTATTGTCCCACACAGCAAACAAAAAATTCCTCCCTACCAGTGTGTGATAAAAATTAGACCCCAAACCATTTACTGTAAAGGTAACCCACTAACATCTTTTGTACTGTACACAAGCACCTAATTTCAGGGATGTAGCCATATTATTTGTTTGTCTTACAAACTGGTAGATTGGGTTGGGTGGTTATGACCCTCCAGAGGTTGTAGATTTCAGCCCTCATAACATGTGCAGGACCTATTATGTGTGAGTTTACATGTTTTTCCCAGGATTAGAGTGGAAAACTACATGCCTTTTCTCTTTGTACAACATACCACACCATTCTCAAATTCTCTGTTTTCATAGCCAACTGTAATCTCATTTCTCTGCACCTTAATTTGCCCCTTCGTTTTTTCCTTTTCCCCACTGCCAGCTTTGGCATGTTTCATGGGGTTTTCTGTTTGTTTGTTTCAGAGAGCTAAGTATCTTGATACAGTCTCTTTTTGCTTGTTTTGCAGCACTCGTATTTCATACGCAGGTAACTTTCCTGCAAGTTAAATTTCAACAGGGCTTATTACTAAAACTGTAGAATTGTACAGATTTATAACTTTGAGGATAATTTTGCTTCTTTCCTGGTCCCTCCTCCCCATCTCCTTGAGAACTATATTATCTATCATTCAGTGCTCCAGCTCAATTGAGTACAAATAGTATAACATCTGTATGTACCCCCAGCAAACCTTGTGTGAATCTGAATGGGTTTTCTGGCTGTTAATTTCCTTTTCTTTCTTGCTGTCATATAGCAAATTATTTCCATGCCTTTTTAGAAGAAGTTTATTTAGGACTATACCAACAAATTTCAGAGAGGAAGGCAGGTTAATGTATTGCTCCAAAAAGTAGCACCAGAAGGCACCATCTTCTACCTTAAACAGAAACAAATCCAGCCTTTCGTAGAACAGGAACTGTACATCTTACAACAGTATGGTTCTTGATTATGAAAAGAAAGCTTTCTGAATATTCTCCTGTTCTCTGCCCCATTTCCCAAAGAGAGAAGCCAATCATGGTGTCAGGAGTAGTGGTCCAATTATCTCACTTTGTGTCACAACATTGTCTTTGAGAAGTTGTACAATAAGAACAATCATTATATTCTTCTGAAATGACCCCACAGTCTTGACAAGGATCATGCTTGGCTTCAAAGTCTGGGAATATACGAGTATTTAAGCCTTGTGAGGAGGAAGGATCATAGCCCTGTGCTGTATAACGAAACAAGACTCAGGATCTCAATCTGTTTAGTTTATTTATTCATCACATCCCTCATCTAGAATCACTTTTTTCAAATTCTCAAAAAATAAATTACTGTAACTAGATTAATCTATTTATGTACACTCACATGCAAAGGTGTTCTTGTAAATATAGCATTCACTACTACTGGAAAAGTATAACAAAATAAAAGCCATGCTGGTTGCCACAAATGGCATAACTTTAAAAGCAAGTAACTGGATAATGTTTATGCATGTGGAAGATTCAATATGAGTACTTGCTTTCTGCTATGTTTTTTTAATTCCATTCTAAAGCAGTTTTTGAAAATGGCATATTTTATATTACATACATCAATATTTCACATGGAATTATTTTTAATTGTATGCTACATGTATCAAACATGGAAATATTTTTCTAGAGCTTGGTGAAGTGCTCTCACATTTTCAAAACAGCTTGCAGCATCCTACTGCAGATACTACTTAAAAAGAAATTGACATCCTTGTATAGATATCTTGTATAGATATTTTGGTAACAGTCTTTAAAATAACCAGAACCAGTCATGATAAAGCAGATGTAAAATTATTATTATCTGCAAATAGAAAACAAAGACTAGAATATTGTGATTAGAGAGCATTTTCTAACCTGGCATACTTATATCACTTAGCAAGCATGTAGAGCAGTGGTTCCCAACTTTGGGTAATCTAGGTGTTCTTGGACTGCAATTCCCAGAAGCCTTCATTGCCAGCGGTGCTGGATGGGGTGTCTGGGAGTTGGGAGTCCAATAACACCTGGGTTACCAATAACACAGTGGTTGGGAACCACTCTTGTAGAGGATTGCAGCTTGAGTGCCCAAATACATATTCCTTTAAATCAATGAGAAGCAGCTATATTTCTCTGACTGTTGTTGAACTGCAGCTCTAGATACCCTTAGTTATCATGCTCATTGGTAAGAAAAGAAGGTATTTTTAATTAAAAAAACAGTTGCTGAGCCTTACATTAAATGCATTGTTTGATATATTTGGTTGCTTTGAGATCAGAGTTTTGTTCTTTAATAAAAGCCAAGTGTGTGAGAAGTAGCTGAATCACAAACTGCATAGGAATCAATATTTCATCTAGCCCCTAAGTGATATAAGCATGCCATATTTTACAAAACAGCTGGATAGCTGAGTTGTTGAGGTATCTGGTTGTGGAGCCAGAGGTTGGGAGTCTGATTCCCCACTGTGTCTCCTGTGAGTAGACCCAGCTTGTGTGACCTTGGGCAAGCTGCACTGCCCCAGGATTCCACAAGAAGAAGGGAATGGTAAACCACTTCTGAGTATATGTTGGACAATTCTTTACCTGGAAACCACTGAAAAAAGGTCACCATATGTCAGAATTGAATTTTAGAACTCTTTGAAAATAGACAACTGTGGGTAGCCATCTGCTGCTGATATATCATATTGATCAAAATTCATTTGTCTCAACAACATTAGTATTATAAGGATATGCAAACCTCCCATGACAAATTTCATACATTTTACAATTTAAATTGTCCCTAAAGTTCTTCAGATTGTTATGGGATTAACCGGTTGAGGACAGGAGAGTTTGGATATCACTCATTCATAGGGTCACTACTATTTTTTTATTGAAACATAGCCACCTTACGTTTACAGTGATGTTCATTTTAATAAAAATAGTGAAAGCCAAAATTAGATGGTTTCCTTTGCTTAATATATATTTAAAAGGCATTGTTCCAGTATAAAGAGGCTGTGGTAAGAAAAGTGCCACTGTGGGGCCACATGTAGTCCCTAATCTTGTTTCTAAGGTTCCTGGCACCAGATTCTACGATACCCCTACTACAAAAATAATGATTTCTCCAACAGAAGAAAAGGTTAATTACACCTCCTGGAAGCCTCCAGAAGCATGGATCCATCTTTAAATTGGATTCACCTCTAAATTGTCCAGAAGCCTATCCTTACACCAAACCCACACACTTTGTTTAATGCCACAGAATTTTCATTTTTCAGAACTGGATGTAGACTTCCAGGCATTTCTGGTTTTGCTTTTTAGGTTTTTTGTTTGCATTTTTGGCAGTTTATGCAAGTCACAAAAGGTCCAGGGAGTGGGGGGGGGGGGAATGGCCCCTACCCCTGGTGTAGACCAGAATGCATAAGCTGTACAAGCATGGCAACACTTTGCTTGTTCTATTGGCTCTGGAGAAAACCCTTATGCAACAAATGCATTAGAATGACATGTCATCTTGTTAAGAAAATTTAAAGTAAAGAAAACATTACAGAAGTTTGAGAAAGAGCTAGAAGTTATATAACACTAAAAACAAAAACAAAAATCAATTTCTGAGGAAAGACAAAGGTAATGAATAGACGTAAACAATTTTAAAGCTAGAAAAACTTGTTCATAAAGTCTGTAACACAACTGTGATGTTAAGCTGTCCTTAAATAACAACAGCCTGAAGGAGTCGGAAGCATAACATCAGATCAAATGGAATTGGGGGTTTGATTTCATTGCCATCTAGACGTAGATAGCGGAGTCGTGGCAAATTTCTCTCATAGACATAATCCCCTGGGATAGGAACTGGACACATCTGAGTTCCATTCACACCTAAAAATAAAAGCAAACAGGTATATCAGAAAAGCTATTGATAGAATTACCCTCATGCCAGCTTTGTAAGAAGTTATCTCTTCCAGATAAATTTTCAAATATTTGAATGTGAATGTAGGCCTTATTAAGGAATCAGGGGCACATAGTTCAGTATCTGTGTTGTCCTTTCCCTCATGTAAGATGACAGGGTAAATTAAGAGGCTGCTGCTACTTAACCATCGGGTGGTGGTTGGAGCCTCATCATAGTTGGCAATGCCTTTGTCATCTTTACTTAAACTTACAAATGCTGTACAAATTAATTAAACGTAAGGGTTTTTAAAAAAATTGTACAGCTGAACCTTACTGTATAATACATTTCCAATAAAAAGTGCAGAAATGTATATGCATACATTGGCCAGAACCCTGTTACGTATTTATGTTGGTGCAAAACCAAAAAACTATGTAAGTCCCTGTGGCAAATTGCTTCTAGTTAATGTTCTTTTGTCACACACCACTCACCTGAGTTGGTGCATGATGAGAATATCTAATTTTAACTAGTTGACATTTGCAACAACTATTTATCCCGATTGACTTATGCTGGTGAACAACATAAATAATAACATCCTGGCCATTCTGTAGGAATTGACTTCTAACCCTAT
Organism: Intellagama lesueurii; assembly: GCA_037013535.1. Taxonomy (NCBI): domain Eukaryota; kingdom Metazoa; phylum Chordata; class Lepidosauria; order Squamata; family Agamidae; genus Intellagama; species Intellagama lesueurii. Next base: position 42,292,634 of record JBAJHW010000005.1, on the reverse strand, counting down.
AAGCACCTTGAATTCAAATTAATTGAAATACCTGCTGAATGTTTAAGATTTCTGGTTCCTCCTCAGGTATTGCACCTTTATGTTTAATACAGCCATTATAGCTTGAAATCCTATTTGTGAAACAATGCTTATTGAAGGCTGACAATGTCATCAGTGAGGGTGATTTTTCAGAAATCAGCTGAGTTCCCAGTTGTCAAGCCAGGGGTCAGATCCCCGCTGTGCCTTCCAGGAGAAGAACCAGCCTTGGTAAGCTGCACAGTTCCAAAACACCATCAGAAGAAGGGAATGGAAAGCCACTTCTAAGTACTCTATACTCAGAAAACCCTGGAAAGGTTAGAACTAGAGATGGGGACGACTCACCATTTTGGTGAGTTGTCCCGCTTCGTGAGTCGTCAAAAGTTGATGACTCACGAAGCACGAAGTTGCCCCCATGAAGCAATGAATAACAAAGTTATTTGTCGATTCATGGGGGGGTTATTAAAGAAAACAACACCCCACCCCGCTGCCACTGCCCCCCCGCTGCCACTGCCACCCCCACTACCACCACCCCCACAGTCTACCCCCACCCCCTTCCTCTCCCTACCTTAGCCCCCCAACCCCACCGATACCCCCTTACCATAATTGCCACCGCCACCAAGGTCTCCATCTGGCCCTCAGCCACGGCATGTAAAAAGGGAGACTGGCTGCCATTTGCAAAGATGGCGGCTGCAGCTTCATTTAGGTTAGGGAAGCTGCAGCTGCCATCTTTGCAAAGGGTAGCCTGCCTTAAGGGAAGCTAGTCTCCCTTTTTACACGCCGTGGCTGGGAGGCCAGATTGAGACCTCAGTGGCGATTATGGTAAGGGGGTGTCGGTGGGGGTGGGGTGGGCTAAAGTAGGGAGAGGAAGGGGGTGGGGGTAGACTGTGGGGGTGGCTGGCTGTGGGGGTGAGTGGCTGCCCATTGGCCGCTGATGAGCTGATGGGCGGCCAGTAGGCAGAATGTGGTTTTTTTTAATATGAAGGACGAATAAAAACGGCTAAATATTCATCCCTTCATATTCGTGGGGGTCTCTGGAACCCATGAATATGAAGGGATGAATATTTAAGAAATCAGCTATTTTCGTTGAAAAAGCCGATCCATTTTTATATTCGTCCCCATCTCTAGTTAGAACTGAATTGATGGCATATAATTATCATGATTACCTGAAAAAATCATTGATGTAGAATTTCACTAAGTATTCTGGGAGAAGGTGAGGAATGCTGGGCACTGCAGTCCAACTGTAGTCATAAGAGCCACAATTTGTACACTTCTCTTGTAGGAGAACTGAGCCTTTTAAACTGCTGGACTATACCAATGACCCTCATGGATGCCTTCTATAGCCTCTCACAACTTTGTTTGTGGTCTGTACTCAGGTAACAAATTTGTGTTTTTCAGAAACCGGTGACCTTAATTGTCTCTTTCCATTCCCCCCCCCAACACTTCTTTTGATCATTAATATTCATATCAGCCACTCACTTTTACATAAGAAAGTAAACAGATTTCACTGTTTAGCTGGGGTCTAAACCTGTTTTTCTATTTCTAGGCAGCCTTTTTTCCATTAACAACACTCAATAGGACACACAGATGGACAAAGTTCTTTTCTGGGTCTCTATAATCAGTCTTGTCACATGACCTGTCAATAGGCAGTTGGTACTACTAAACAAAATTCTGAACTTACTATCTCAGAATTTCTATTTTGGTAGAAAGGCATCAATATTTCTGAACCACAGATTTAATAAGATTTAGTAAGAGTGATTTAATAAGAATGGATCTGTTTTTCCAGTTGTTCTGATACTAGTTATATGTATACCAGAGTATTAGGATTAAAAAAACACAACACTTTGCTTTGTCCCATAGTTTCTGTTGATTACAACACAATCCTATGCATTTAACTCAAAACTAAATCCAGCTAGGTGGATTGAGATGTTAATGTAATAAACAGGGAAAATAGACAAGATTATTTTACTGTAAAAGCTTTTGACTTAGATTTTAGATATGCACTTACTGTCAATCTTGTTGTTATCTAGATGAAGGTATTCAAGGTGAACACTTATAGCAGGGATTCTGGTGAGTGCATTGTAAGATAGCTGAAGGTCAAGAAGAGATGAAATATTAAAGACTTTTGTTGGCAGACCTTCATCAGTTAATTTATTGTTGTTCAATCGAAGGAAAACCAGTTTGAGCATCGCATCAAAGTAATTTGCTGGTATGGCTTCAATAGAATTATTGTCCAAATACAGTTGCACAACATTATTTGGAAGGGCTGGTGGCATTTTAGTGAGTGAATTCTGAGCGATATTGAGTTGCATGAGACTGTTGAGTCCCTGTAAGGTATTACTTGAGAGAGTGCTGTCCAGCAGCTTGTTTTGATGTAGATCTAACACAGTGAGGTTTTCCAAATTGTTGAAGGCTCCTTCAGGGATTGTAGTGATTTTGTTCCTTGCTAAACGCAGCTGCTCTAAGCTTGCTGGCAGTGGAGCAGGCACTTCTTCTAATTCATTGTCTTCAAGAAACAAGTAGAGTAGATTTTTCATGTTGCTGAACACACCTTTTTCAATTCCATTGCTTGTGATTTTGTTCTTGTTCAGATTTATCCATTTTAATTGAGTGGCATTCACAAAGGATTTCCCTGTAACAGTTTCAATGAGATTATTTTGCAGATAGAGATACCATATCCTTGCTGGGATGGCAGGTATTTCTTTAAGTTCCTTGTTGTCACAGTATAAAGCATTTGGGAAGCTAGGTGGACAAAAACATTCTTGTGGACACTCAAAGCTGTAGAGAGACCAATCATATGGATCAAGTTCATCATCCATTGATCTGATATTTCGGGTTGACACAGTGTGGGTCAAGAAGACTACCAAAAGGTTGGAACAGAGTTTTACATTCATCATTTACCTTAGAAAGAGGGGGAAAATAGTTTTTAAAACCATACATCTTCACGACATTGTTATCTAAAAGCAAGGACTCTATTCATCTATAGAATCTGGAGTTGTCATCTTTGTATAGGTGAAACTCTGCTTTACATTGTGTCATAGGTATTTTCCTGAAGAAAAAGGGTCACATTGTGATGTACAGAGGGAACTGTATGTTGTAACCACCAAACACTTTATACCTCTGTCTGGATTATATAAAGATCAGATTTGAGGGGTGTGTGCACATTCAGTTGTCATTTAAAAGAAGCTTGATAGTTTGCTTCACTTACTGATCATTTAGTTCAATAACACTTTAAGCTATCATATTTCCCTAGCATGGCAACCTTGTATTTTCTCAGACAGAGGAGGACTGAAACATATGAGCACTGACATAATTACCTTCATTGACAGTGAGCCAGGCAACGTTTCATCCTTCTTTAAGGAACTCACATATTCTTTTGTATTCCTAGATGAGAATGGCATCTGGATCAAATTTTCTAGGCCCTGACTTCATCACACACAAGAAGAGGATCAAAGTATATTATAACAGCTGCTTGCTGGGCATGTTCCCCAGAAGTCTGGAGAAATGTGTTTCAAAAAGCTGTCTCTTTCCTTCAATCTCTCTCCTGTGCCCCAAATTACTGGCTTTCTCCTAAAAAGCATAAATTACTTACAAAATAAACTCTGCCTAGAACTTTACTTTTACTGCTTGACACATACTTAGATTTCTGTGTCCAAATCCATTCTTAAACTATCCACATTGGAGGTAACTTTTTCCATCGCTATATGCTCAGAAAGCTTAAAATGCAAGCCAAGTTCCTATATTACAGTAATTTTGTACAGTACAGTAACAGTGCATCCCAAATTATAATGTTCCTCTTGGTTGATAGAAGTGAATTGATACATTGCATTTCAAAAGCAAGGGGAGAATAACCCAGCTGCAGCAGCCTACATCCAAGTGCCACACAGAAAAGAGTTTTGGTTTGAAGGGTGGGGTGAATACAAAAATGAAATTAAAGCCTAGATTCATAAGGATCACCAAAGTGAAGGGAAAACCAATATCTTGTATTATTTACTTTCAAAAGGCTGTTCTGCTCTAGAGCTGCTCTAAAACATCACATCCAATATCTCAATAGCCTTTGAAGTCCACAACCCTGCTGAGTAATGCTTGAAGTAATAAAAGGAGAGAGAGAGAGACAGAGAGGCTAAACAACATCTCTTTTTCTTACACGTCTATAAGTATCTCATTCTCAACATTCATATTGTGAATAGTGATTAAAGTATTTTACCTTGGACAGGTTAAGTAGTGATTTCTGAAGGCTGTTGCAAAGCCATTGAAGTGCAACAATCTTTGTTTCCTTTCAACATCTTAAAGCCCAAATTCTTGAGGATGTATAGGATAAAACTCTAAAATATTCAGCAGTAATCCCAAGAAACAATACCCAAGATAAATATTGCCCTATTTTTCTAATTTGACAACGCTTCAGAATCTCGCTTACCTCAGCTTTCTTGGATTTTCTTCTGCTCTTCCTATTGGTCACTGTTGTGAGAGTGTAAGAGGTTGACTCAGGCACCACACAGCCCTTCACAAATACAGCCTAATATATACTCATCATCGACTACACGGTTAACCCCTAAAATAGCTACGCACCTCAGGACCCCTGCACACTAAAATACAGGAAATCCTGGATTTCACATCAAGCAGCTACAAACTCTTACGTTCATTCCCAGAGATCTAAGTTTTGATTTTAAAGGAATAAACTTATGGAACTAGAAATCAGATGGCATTAATATATCTGTAATCAAATATTAATAAGTCATTTTAAAGCTATCTAAATTAAGGAACAAAGACAAAACTAATGCCATCTGTTCCTACAGAAGCCTTTTATTTGATTCTGATAAAAAACAGATGCAAGAAAGCTTTTAAACATGGACCTCTTGATTAAGAAAACTAGGAAAGACTGCTAAGAATTTTTAATGAAGTACTTTAGAACTGATTTAATAATTTGATATAGTTCTTATTCTACTCACATTATTTTTGAATAACTTTCCAGAAACAGGACTGACTTTGTGCCACCTGTTCTAAACTTTTTTCCATATAATTTTGCAACCAGTTATGCTTTTTTTTGTGCTTAATTAGTGCTGAACATTTGTTTTCTATCCAGTTTCACAGTCAAGACCATGTGTGTGCCACATGAGACTTAAAATGTGAAATCAAAATCAACGTGACATCTACTTAGCGTAGCTAAATTAGCAACTCAGAAAATCTTTTTCAGTTTAAATAGGAGATGATGTCGCTGATGTGGTGAGATGGTACTTGGTTGGCACTGCTGAAGAGTAGAGAAGGAAAGTGGGGACATAACCTTACTTAGAGGTCATACGAGAAAGCCGCAGCAGAATTGGGAGGGGCTTGTCCGCATTGCGAAGCTCCATATCTGTTAAATTGCTCAGTATCTTATTTGGTGGGTAAGTAAGAGAAGGCTTTCTTAGTGTCCACTCCTAAGGTCCGGAATACTCTTGTCTTCCTCTGGCAAGAGCAAATCTTTCATTCAGACAACCTTTACCATCAAAAACAGGTTGTTGCTATGAGAGGATTGGACCTTCAGGGTGTTGTTTTCTTTTGACTGTTTTTAAAATTGTGTTTTCAATTTGTTCTTTATCTTGATTGTATTCATTTAGTTTTATCAAAGATGCTCAAGCATCACTTGTTGGTAAGAAACTGAAGTATAGATTTAAGTAAATAGGACTTACTTCCAGGTACACACATAGGACTGAAAAGCAGGGCTCTTTAAAATTCACAGAATAAAGGTGCATATTAAATAGGAAAGTTCCACTTAAAATATGTCTATTTTTTTCTGAACTCTGGCCTGCATTACCAGTGCTTACATGTTACCAGAAGAGAAACATCTGATCATAATATAGTTGACTTCATGCAGTGTATAGATAAGTAAGCAGACATCACTGCATAGTACAAGCCTGACCTAGTCATAAAAAGTATTTAAATGCAGTGTTACAGCATTAGTGTAAAGGCAAGCGATAGCTAACTTTTTGCTGAAAGGCAATCACACTGTAGTATGTTTTATAGTATAGCATACCAAGGTATCTTGCTCTCCCCAAGACTGCAGTTTTTTGCCTGCCCAGCTCGGGGGAAAAGTGCTTTTCTGAAGCTGAGATGCCAGGATTATGTTATCTATCTTAGCATGGGAAACCTGTCCTTTACCACTGTGCTAGAACCCCTCCAATAACCAATTCAGTGGATGACATCAACAGGCAGGAATGAAAGATACATTAAAAACACTGTGTTATGTGTAAACATTAACTATTATTTTATCAATTGGCTATGGTTTTGATCGGTCTTCAGGAAAATATTTTTGCTCTATTTCTATATGTAACAGAATATATGGTTCAAACTATGCTTTTATGGTTTTGTTCAGTAGTTGTACCTAACAACTAATTAGTTTATCAAGAATATAAGTAACAATTAAAGGAATTCAACATTCAGTAGTATCAAATAGTTCTCCATAATATTCCTTTGATTGACAAGGAGTTGATTTTTTCCTAAACTGAGAATTCAGTGGTACAAATCTCACAGAACTTTCAAAAATTTCAAAACACCACCTTTGTCTTCACCTACCACATGTTTATCTTCTCCCCTCCACCACAGTTCATCTTTAGAAAGAAAATTTATTTAACTATGATTACTAACAGAACTAAAGTAATTAGAAGTAGTGTATCTGTTAATGGCACATATAAGACAAAAATAACAGTGTCCCGCTGCCTACTTCTTATTGCAGAATGTTGAAATTCTGGTAAAATTCACTTTTGCCATGCAACAGAAATAGAGATCCATACAGGAGAATAGCTACATGTTCACCAGAGTCCACCCCTTTCTCATTAACTGGCACAAGTTTCAATAACCTACAATGAGATATTTGTAGGAGAAATAATAAAAACTGTTACTTTACTTACAGTTACTTGAAATTACAGACTTGTATATACAGCTTTCTTTGTGCATATATACTTAGCAACCAACTGAACAGATCAGCAGCATACAAACTGACTCCAACATATGAAAGAGAGGGAAAAAGTACTGAGAAGAGAGGCCAGGCTCTCTGAATTCAAAGGCTGGAAGGAATGATTGGTTAGTGCTAGATAGTCAACTCAGCCCAGAAAAGTCCCTCCCAGTCACACAAACTACAGACAGCATGCAAGATTGCAAATAAAACAACACTTCTAAGTTTCCTAGTGGCACTGCTCTAATAAATAAGAGTACTGAGCTGGATAGAGCCAAAGCTACAGTGAATACACTGCAGAGATGGTCTGGACATCAAGCATAAAATCCCTTTAATTCCTTTTCCCTTTCATTCATTCACAAAACAGTTATTATTATCTTAGATTTCCCACCAGATTTCTCCCATTGACTCCAATATTCTCCCATTTTCCCAATAACTGAGGGAAAAAATCTTTTTTTCCCCTCCTGTGGACCTATTAGCTTTGTCTTTCCAGCTTGATCCAGAACTACTCCATTCCTCCCTCCTCCAATTTAAAGTGAAACAAAGATGTTGAATTGAATATGAGAAATAATTCAGGCAGCCACACCCCCAATGCCCCAAGTCATCCTATTTCTAGTATTCCGACCTCCTCTATCAGTCTGTGCTGTAATATTACTGCACCTGCAACAAGCCTCATTAGAAGGAAACAGGACCCCTCCCATCCATTAACTAACTCCCCTTAATTTTTTATAATTGTATGGTCATGAATATGCACATTGATTTCTTGCTCTTTTTAAACAAATAGATTATATATATGCTCGAATGAGCTGGAAATGCCTAGACCACCCATCTTCGTGTATGGCTCCTATTAAAAGGAAAGAATTGGTTCTTGTTCCCTTCTTTCTGTGAGTCCTCAAAATGATGAGTTGGCTTAGTAACCATACCCAGATGTCTCTCAAGTTGACTCTTTTCTAACAAAGAAACAAAAGTCGGATTGTAATAATCAAGGGCAGTCCAGTCTATCAACTAACTGAAATGGGGTTTGGGGAAATAAATTGGCTTATAATGTCATCTTCCTATATGTGTGTACTCAGATATAAGTATCAGTGAGTTCAGTAGGACATACTCCCAACTGGTTAAAGAATTTCACTTTTGGTTTCAGAGCAGCAAAGCAGTTGTACTAAGATTTGTGGTTTGCAGTTGATGCTACTTGTATGAGCCAATGCCAGGAAGAAATATTCATCTTTTTCTTTAGATGAATGTATTCATTTTACTCATTTCCAGTTGAGGTAAACCATCCATGGTCTTAGGAATCATCCTGTAAATGTTATGACTGATTCGCTGTTTTAGTATAACTGGAACAGCAGCCTTTGCTGAGAGAAACAAAATGGTGTGACTAGAAATTTGATCCAGTGTTTTTGCAGACTAATTCAGCTGTTTCAGAACAAGCTGAGTCTAATCCTACTTTGCCACCTTATTTTTGCATCTTTTCTATTTCTCTGAGCTGCTGTAAATCTATCTCTTGAACTGACCAGACTAGTTGATTGCCTATGGGTAGGGCTCAAATTATTAGGGTTCTATGGGGGACTGAACTTCATTGCTCATTGTGGATGCTTAGTAGAGTATGGGGGTGTAATTTGTCTTAAACTAGAGGTATCAAATGTTGCAGTTTGTGGATTTCATAAAGTACACTATCTAGATAATTTGAACATTGATCACTGGGTTTGTTTCCTCTGACTAATCTGCTTCTATAGTTTATTTAATTAATAATAACCTTGGTTTGAGATAGAGATGATTTCATCAGTTCATTTAGTCCTTTTTCCCCTGTTGTGTATAAATTTTCATTCCCTTCTAAGATTGGTTATAGCTATAATTAAGTGTTGCTTCTCTATTGGGACTGTGGTTACCTCTAAGAAGAGATGTCTGAAATTATGCTTCACATTATGGGACTGGATCTAAGATCCAATAAAATTAATGAGACAAATTATTTATCAGGTGCAACTAATTTAAGTCCTATTGATTTCAATAGGCCACTTAAAGAATAACTGATCTGGATCAAATTCATGGTTTGGAATGAGTCCTACTTATTTCTAGCCACAGGAAACTGAGTGCAAGTGCCAAACTATGATTATGTACTTCATAACACAGAATGGAGGTAAAGGAGAAAGCAATATATTTCAACCCATGGCATGTTTCCATTTAATTTATGGAATTAAAAAGGCTGTTATTCAAGATTAGTCAAAGCTTTTGACAGACCTGTTCTTACCTACACCAACACCAGAGGAGAAAAGCAATCAAAAATCCCCCAAGTTGCCCCTCGTGTCTCCTCCTGCTTCTAGGAGGAAGTTTTCCATTTGACTTTTAATTTTTCTAAAGTGATATAGTGCATATGCGCTACCTCTAAAACACTGATTTTTTTTCACTTCTTTGGTCCCTCCATGAAGTTGAGGAAGTGTTTAATTTGCCAATGTGCTAAAGTGGCTCTCTTCTTAAGCCACTTCACAATATTGGCAACTAACAGGAAGCCTCACTTTTTGGTCATTTCCAACAATTGCATGAATTGGTTCACTCCAGCAAAAATGTTGTCTGATCACCATCTTTAGGAGTAAATCAGCCTCTCCCTGCAACAGACCAAACAGTTAGCTTCACTTTTACTATATCTCATGTCTTTTATGGTTTTATTTCTTTATCTGTATTCGAGTGAAGGTGGGTAAGATGTATGGGTAAGTATATGGGCCATCGCTGCTGTTCGTGTGATTTGATGTTTGATTTTTAAAATAAGTCTTGTAAATTCCTTAATAGAAAACAAAATGAAGATTTCTCATGGTAGATTTTAGTTATAGACTTGTATCAACTGCTTTTAATTTGTCTAGTGGTTTGAAAAAGTCAAAGGATAACAATTTCTGATGATGTGGCTTTGGCCTTGAAGTCAAAGAAAATGATAACAAGATCCAGATAAATGTAGTTTCTTCCAGATGTAGATTCCACATCACATTCATAATTCATCTTCTAACCTTTTGATTCTGGAGGAAAGGATTCTATTAGTGTATTTGCTTTAAAATATGTGGTGTCCTGTCTTTGGAAATCTCCCTCTGGAAGGCTGTCTTGGTACCTTCCGCTGTTGCTTTTCTCTGACTCTAGAAATCTCATATGGAGGAGGCACAGTGAGATTACTTAGACCTAAAACTGTTGATCTGTAAAACCACATTCAAATAATTTCTAGTACTTGGTTTAACGTTTCTAGTTTGTAGATTTCTTTTACTGTGAGTGAGAAAAAAGAACATTTCTGACAATATGCTTTTAAAATATGCTGATGGCAGTTTAGGTCCTAGCATGTTAATTAATGCATCCAGGTTGTTCATAAGCTAAGAGGCTAACTACATGGGCATTTAGCCCATTGTTTCATCTGCTACAAATTTTCGTCTGCTACAAAAGTTATCAGATAATATTTTTGCTGGATAAACTAGCCCACTGCTAGAACAGTTCTACCCACATCTTTCTGGTTCTTGTCAGGGCTTTTGCTTTTTTGGTGTATGTAGGATGGCTTTCTTTTGGTAAGTTTCCAGTGCATGTGATTGCTAGGAATAAACCAAACAAATTTCCTTTTTTGATTAGCAGTATCATGAAGTGGCTTAATAGAGCCACTTCAGGATATTGGCTAATTAAACACATCCTCTGCTTCTTGGCAGAAGTGCAAAGGAAGTAAAAAATTTCAGCCTCCATTAGAGCAGTGAAAACACACTGCATCAGTAATAAAAAAGCAATTTTAAAATCCTTTCTTTCACTTGTCTTAAAGGGCTGCTCAAGAAACTCCCTGCAGCAGAATCTGCCACTGTGGCAGTTTCTCAACTGGCCCTTTAAGAGAAGGGAAAGAAGTGTGTTTGTGTGTTAGATACGTGTATTAGGCTGTGGCGGGAAGCTCTTGACCAGATTTTAAAGAAAAGTATATATCCTAATATACTTCTCTTAACGATCACTTGTAATACACATACCTAATACAAGGTCACTTGAGGTATGTATGTCATTTGGGTGCAAGGATCATACCAAATGGCATTCCAGACCTCCTAGTAAAGGTCTGGAATGCTCCAACCAAGCCTGCTCCAACCAAGCCATGTAGATAAGCCCTAAGTCTCAGATAAAGTGGATTTAAATTTCATTGCTAAAGTCAGAAATTTATATTGTTTGTAAGACCAGGCATGTTTGACAGTTCCAGATCCATCAACAAGCTGCAAACCAAGTTCCATATGAAGACCTCTCATAAATTTGTATTGCCTTTCTATATTTTCAGCCAGTTCTACAAAGTAAAGAGTTAAGCTTCATTGGCCAAGCATGCGGATGACACTGAATCATTCAGCATGGTGATAATGATTTAATGTGAGTACATTTATGGTATTGTGAAGAACTGCAGAAAGATCTTGCCAAACTGTAGAAATTCACACTAAAATAACAAATGAAACTCAAATATGTGGTAATGGATACAAGAGCAAATCATATCAACTTAACATACAACTTAATGGGATCTGACCTGGTAGTAATTTGCCAAAAAAGGGATTGCAGGCCTATGTTAAATAACTCAATGGAAGCATCAACGAAGTATGCAGTGACTGTGGTGAATATTATAATTAGAAAGGAAATAAAAAATAAAACTGCCCATATCATACTGTTCTTATACAAATCCATTGTGTGACCACATATGGAATACGGTGTACAATTCTGGTCATCATAATTGAAGAAGAATAGAAATGAGCACAAAGCTCTTCATGCTGGGTTGTCTTAAGTCATTGGCACAGCACCACAGGTGCTGCACGTTCCCTGCCACCTCCCCACTGGCACCTCCACTCACCAGCCAGCTCATGCTGCTTGTTCCCTCCTCTTTGTGCTATCTTCCAGTCATGACAGGAGCATGGATTTCCCTTCTCTGCCTCTTCCAGCAGCTGCCCACTCACAGGCAGCACTGCATGAATGCCTGCCCTGACTCATTGTCTGAGTGGGCAGCTGCTGGAGGAGACAGAAAAGGGAAATCCAGGCTCCTGCCAGGACTGGAAGATTGTGTAATGGGGAGGAAACAAGCAGCATGTGCTGGCTGGCAAATGGAGGTGCCAGCGGGGTGGGGGGAGGGGGGTATGGAACATGTGGCACTTATGGTGCTGCGGAAACAGCTTAAGATGATCTGGCAGGAAGTGCTTTGTGCCCATCTCTAAAGAATATTGCAGAGCTGGAAAGAGTGCAGGAAAGGGCAACCCAAATGCTTAAGGGACTGGGGCACCTCCTTCATGAGGAAAGGTTGTGTTTAAAGATATCTGCTAGACATGGAGATGAATAAAAAACGAATCATGATATTCATAGAAAATCACTGATTTTTTTTTCAGATATTCATTGCTGTGTATTTGTCAATTCCAGAGACCTGATGAATACAAAGGGACGAATACTTACCTGTTTTTTACTCATTCCCATAGACAGAGAGAGAAGGCTAGGCTGCTGGAATGGCGGCTTCCGTTCTGGCAGCTTAGCTTGCTCTCTCTCTATGGGCCCACCGAACAGCTGATCGGTGGGCTCATGGGCAGAGAGGGAAGACTAGGCTGCCTGAATAGAAGCTGCTGCTGCTAGCTGCAAAGACAGCAGCAACGGCAGAGGTGGCAGTACGGAGGCAGCCGTGAAGATGGCAGTGAAAGCAGTGGCAAAGGTGGAGGCAGCAGGAGAAGTTAGGGAGGCAACAGGGGCAGTGGGAAGAGGGCAGGGGCAGGCTGTGAGGGCAGAGAGCTCAGATTTGTTTCTTTTAAACCAAGCACCGACAAACTGATTTGTGGTTCATTGTAAAACATTAGTACATTCATGGTTTCCGGTTCATCAGCCTTGACATTTTGGCAGTTCATCCTCATCTCTAATATCTGCTTAGGGAAAAAAGGTAAGTAAGAGAAATCATAAAAGTGGCAATCTTTCTTCCTTCATGTATATTACTATAGTGTGGAATCAGCAGTGGAATAGAATGGTGGGAGATTCAAGATAGATAAAAGGAATGACTGTCAGAATTCACCTCCACAAGGTGTAACAGTGGCTGCCAATATGAACAGCTTTAAAAGTAGACTAGATAAATTGATGGAGGTTTAAATAATCAACCTCATTAGCCAGGATGATTTATTTATCGCCTCCAGTATCATACTGGAGGCATTATGCCTTCTTATATCAGTTGCTGAGAACAGAGGCTGTAGGTATACTCATGCATTGCTTTGAGATTTCCATAAGTAACTGGTTGTCCATATTGTGAACCAGCCTTTGGTCTGATGCAATACAGCTGTTCTTGTGTGTTAAGAAGCAAACAATAAATGTGGGGAAAAGGTAACATGTTTATTGGCCATTACATATCAGTTTTCACTTTCCTGCTGTAACATATTCAGATCCTGCTTGGATTCACATGTAATAGCCTTTTCAAACATTAGAAACAATAGTTTATGAAGACTGAGATATGGACAGAAATAGGTAGCATCATCCCATGGGTATGTGAAGCAGGCATTGTGTATATGTGTGTCTTGTAACAGGAAAGCTAGCTGATTGCCTCTCTCAAGTTAATGTCTGCTTATCATCATCATCATTATCTTAGTACTGCAGAGCTGGAAAGGATCATCGAGTCCGAGACCTGTTAAGAAGGCCCAGAGGGGAAGAACTGCCAACCTCTGACTCTGCACCAGATGCCTAAACCACTGAGCTATCCAGCAGTTCAGTGTCTCAAGATATTGTCATACCTATCCAAAAGAGGTAGAATAACCAGAGACTCCCTTAATTAGTAGTGCTCTATAAATGTGATGTTACTGATCCACCATTTCTTCGTTATGGATAGTATTGACACTTCTGGATCATTCTGTATTTGCTTTCTCTTTGGACTAATAAAATGAGGTATCCCCAAATCCTGTGTTTCATGGGTAGGAGCAGGTTTGCTAAAGGAATCCGTCTAATCAAATCAGGCTACTGTCATCTAATTAAGACTTATATTGACTACTATACTTTACAGATACTATGGACTGTCCAGAAAGACAAATAAGTATGCGCTAGATGGAAAGTCCCACTAGGGTTGATGTAAGTCAGTTCTGACTTTATAGTACAGAATACACAGAGATCTAATTCATCCTGAACTCTCTCTAAAACCAAAAATGACTAACTGAGGCTGTCATACTTTGGGCACATCATGAAAAAATGTGTGTGTGTGTGTGTTCTGTGCCATCAAAGAACCAACTTATGGGGACCCTAATAGGGTTTTCAAGGTAAGAGAGATGTTTAAGAAGTGGTTTTACCAGTCTGCTCCCCCAGTGAGTTTCCCTGGCCAAGTGGGCATTTGAAGCCTGTTCTCCAGAGTCCTAATCTGTCACTCCATCCTCTATACCACACTAGTAACCCACACTGAGAAGACAAGACGCACTAGAAAAGACAATATGCTTTGAAAAAGTGAAGGCAACAGGAAAAGAGGAAAACCAGATATGATATATATTGATTCAAAAAGAAAGCCACACCTTTGATTTTGCAAGGGGTGAGCAGCACTATCAATGGCAGGGCCTTTTGGAGTCAGTAACTCATAGGGTCACCAAAGTCAGAAGCAACTCCATGGTACATAAAAACAAGAACAACCAGTAGTGGCTTTTCAGGTCTTCAGAGAAGGACGTCGTAACAAGAGATGTCGGAATTGAATCTGAGGTATTTTCCATTCAAGCCTTTGTTACCTTGTCATCCATCATTCTCTCTGGTTTCCAGTTCATTAAAAATTAACACTGTCCAATATAGTTGTACCAGAAGAGATTGTCTGTAACTTTACATATATTGGTGTATGCACATATCGCATTAATTTCACGTCTTTTATAAAGTAATCTTTGATTTGTATATAATCTCATTAGAATTAGATGCAAAGTCAGTAGTAATAATCATTAAACTAAGTGGTGTTTTAAAAACTTTTAAAACTACAAAATATAGAAAATAATTTATTTAATGGAGTTGCAACCTTACAAAATTCAGCAAAATATAAAATAGCCTTTTTGATTTTTTTTACCTACACTTAGTCTTAAAAATGTAAACCTATTTTGACAATAATTTGCACTCAATATTTTTCATTTGCTATGTTTTATTTCTACAATCATGTTAAATATTGCATGCAAATAAATGAATAAAAACAATTGTGTACATTTTCCACTGTAAAATAATATGTTTTGCTTTTGAACTTTAAACAAACATCGCTATAACAGTTTCACTTAACGAACATAGAAGTATTGCCAAAATAAAACCCTGCTAAATGTTGTCTTTTTTTTCCCCATTGTTCACATGAATCATACTTAACTAGGGTTTTAAAATACAGTTCTCTATAGATCTTACTAGTTTATGTAGCTATAAATGATTATTGCTTTTTTGTGGAACATAGTTGCAGCAATGGAACAAAGCAAAATTGTAAAACAGGAGAGAACTTGAATGTAGAAATAGTGTACATATATGTTCCAGCCCTAACATACTAAACATTCCATCTAGATTAGAATATACCTGACTTCTGCAAACCTGAGTAGAACTGCACACTCACAAGGAGTGTATTGCGTGTTTATAGTAAGTGTACACCAGTGCTTTTTTGAAGACCTTTTCAAACTCAGGCTGTACTTTGTTGTCTGACCTAAATAGTCTAAGAGGAAAAAATACGGGGAGTGGGGGAGGGAAACCTTGTCCATAATCTATGGGACATTCTAGCTGTACAAAACTTTAGCATCATTGATTTGCTAGAATATACACACTTCTTTAAAAATAGATGGCCAGAATCATGCTATTTATTAACAAACATGTTAGATATTACGCAAGATGATATTCTAGTTTTAAAGTGTTGCGGTGGTGTAAAGCACAAAAATAGAGGTGACCTCTGAATGATGGGAGGCACAATTCATTCCAAAGAGATATCAGCAGCCATTCGGAGACAGTTGTATAGTTCATGGGGAAGATCAGCTCTTGTGAGATTATTTGCATCCAGACGCAGATGTCTGACCCTGGAATAGGCCAGTACTCCAACGACTTTACAAAAGCTGCTCACAGGAAATTCTGCAATGTCAATGAAACATTGTTAGTAGCAGAGCAACAACACTGTCTTTAGCACATCTAAAACCTTCGCTAATCAAGGGTGTAGATGTGCTAAACTTCTCAGGAAGTTTAGCAATTGTTGAGTGTATAAGGTATGCACGTTACAAGTTCTTGAAATATTTCTTGTTCTTGGCTATGCTGAGACCCCTGCTAAATATCACCTGTGCACCAGCGAGATTTCTCAAGAGCCTGATCTTATCCCACTTTTTTTCTTTTTTCTTTCCATTTGCTTGTTCTGCCCAGGAAACTGCCATGTTCTATGCAGCTTCATATTCTTTCTGGTGAATCCTATACAGGAAAGATGTCATTCTGTACAGAAATTATAGTAGGCTTGTACAGCTTGAGATTTCTTCCCAGAAAAAAAATTACTATGAAACTTCCAAGAAAGCCCATGAGGTCTCTTATGAGATTTCTTGGGAGTATATATATATATGATTTATATATATAAATCACATGCAGGGTGACAAAAATCAAAAGCGACAAAGCCCATTTCAGTACATATGCATTCTAAGTCTTGGTTCTAAATCTTGGTTCTCAATCTTTGAACTTTTAGAGAAATGATATTAGAATAATCAAACACCAAAGGTTGGAGTCATAGCTTGCTATACTAATGAGCATAAAAGTATGCCTCAGTTAAGAGCATTTGTCATACTGGAAATGACAACAGTACACTATGGTGAATGTGATACAGCTGCCAGGAAGGCAATGCCAAGATTTTACTATGTTCAATATAATAAATCTTAATTGTTTCCAAATTTACTAAATCTTGATATATTCTAGTAGGGATGTATGTACTGTTGAAACCTGGTATGTACTGTTGAAACCTGGTATTAATCAAATAATGCTTCAAATAAGATTTTATTTTCCAAGAGACTGAAAGAGGTAGCAAAGTTGGAATAGAAGGATAATTTATTTGTGGGGAAAACAGAAGAAGCAACTCGACCATGAAGGCATTTAGTTTGGCAATCAACAAAATACATTCTGTAATTATTATAGTCTAAAAGTTTTAGACCTGTCTGCTTTAATGGTTGAGGACCACAGGCCACTACTTAGTTTAAAAGGGAATGAAGTACAGTTTTAAAAGTTGTAATTTCTATTCTGTTACCTCAGTTGCAATCTATTTGGGTCTAGGAGGTTCCCTGTGGCACAGTGGTTAATCTACAGTATTGCGGTATAGCCTCTGCTCATGATCTGAGTTTGATTCAGATGGGTTCAGGTAGCTGGCTCAAGGTTAACGCAGCCTTCCATCCTTCTGAGATCAGTAAAATGAGTACTGAACTTGCTGGGGTGGAAGTGGAGAGCAAAGTATTCCTTGCATAATTACATTGTAAACTGCCCAGAGAGTGCTCTAGCAGTACAGTGATGCCTCGCAAGACGAATGCCTCGCGCAACGAAAAACTCGCAAGACGAAAGCGTTTTGCAATTTTTTTGGTGACTCGCAAAACGATTTTTTCTATGGCCGTGCTTCGCAAGACAAATTTTTTTGCAATTTTTTTTCTTAAATTTCAATGCATTCCTATGGGAAACCGCGCGCTTCGCAAGACGAAATTTTCGCAAGACGAAACGACTCGCGGAACGAATTATTTTCATCTTGTGAGGCATCACTGTATTGGGTGTTATATAAGTCAGAAGAAGAAAAAGAAGAAGCTTCTGCCCATCTTACATGGATTAGATTTAATGCCCCTCCTCTGTTCTCCTGAAAATAAATGAGGTGAAGTTTGCTTCATAATCATATCTGAAGGTTTCATCCAAATTCCTGGCTAGGCTGATCCAATATTATAAAATACTCAGAATTCCTGCATGCATGTCATTTGTGGCGGGGCTGTTTGTATTTCTCTCAACTTCTGCTTAACACTAAATCCACTAACTGTTCTACTTTGTCTGCTCTATATGCTCTTCATAAAGATTTTCTTCTATTAGCAAAACGTTTCACAGCTGGTATACCAGAGATAGCCTTTCAGATCTTCAGGCCTTCAGAGCAGATTTTCAGAGTATATGGAGGGCTTGTAGGAAAGGGGGGGAGACTTTGAATCTTGGCCAAAATCTTTTAGTTTTTTGCTGTGCTCTGCCTAAGCTAGTCAGGCTGATATTTAAATAGTGTTTTTTTTTCTGGATGTTGATTGGATTTGGAAACATTTTAATTCTTTCCTACTTTATACTTTGTTCATTCTTTCCAGATATGAAATTGTTCTGCTTTGGCATGTTCTGTTACTCATTCAAATTCCATTGTCATTGAGACATATTTAAAAAATGTGGATGGCAAATTGAGGTCAAGGAGCCCAAGTTCCTGGCAAAGAGCTGAAAAGAAGCGACAGCAGGAGTTGATTTGGAGGGAAGAAGTGGGGATGAGGAGAGGTTTCTGAACTGCCCCTCTGCTGCTGCTTCACACCATCATCTTCCCCAGGTGCCCTCCCCTTATGCCATGGCTAACAGGTATCCGATTAGCAAACAGGTGACATCCAAATTGTCCACTCCTTGTGCAGCTCTTTCCACCATTTTGTAATGACCATGTATGATAGTCCCATAGGCAGTAGAACTGGCAATAAAGTAGACGCAAAGGTACAAACTATTTATAGCCTTCATGGCTGAACTTTGGATTTTTTTAAAAAATGGTTAAATTATTGCTCTGAGAACAAGTGGCTTTGTTCTTTCCCAACCAGCCTCCAATTTGGTTGACCTAAGTGCACAAGGCCTCCATACACCAAGCTGTCAGTCGTGGGTTTATAACTGAATGTTTAATTTGATCCTAACAAACATCCAGTCCTATGTTCTTGCATATGTCATAAGTCAATTTCTTGCACTTATTTATTAGGCAAAAGTTATAATAGCTGAATAGTGAGATGAAACATACTAGTACCAATGATGGGTGTGTGATTACTTTTTTAGAGAAATATTATGAAACAATAAAAAGTACTCAAAGTAAGGGTAATTGAATAATCATTAATTTTCTAGAATTGAAATATCAGTTTGGCAAGGGACTTTGGGAAAGACCTGATTTGAGACAGAATTTTTGTGTTGCTTTTTGATGTTTACATCTTGAATTGAACCCAGATGTTTACCACAGTTAGCATAGAACTTTTGTGGTGGTGTAACATGATCCTGCCTTGCTGCTCCATTCAAAAACATTCTACACCAGCCGTACCTTTTCCAGCATACAGTCTCTTGAAGGAAACTTCACATGAAACTTGGTGTAGTTTTCTAACTGGAAACTTTATTGGAGTACAAAGGACAATAGTGAGATTGTCCTGATCCAAAAAAAGGCTATAGCAAGTGAATCAGGAGTGCCTTGGTGCTATTTGTCTCCCTTCCTCCACCCATCCAGAGCTACAATTACAATTTAGAATCCTCCAGGTGCAACCACAGATTTGAATAACACACAGGTATGTTTATCAATATGTTATAGGCTGCCAAGTCAGAATGCTAATATAGCTTTCAAGGTAAGTGAGATATTTAAGGAGAGGTTTTACCAGTTCCACCATCCCCATAGGTTTCTATGGCCAAACAGAAATTCAAACCTAGACCTCCTAAGTACTAATCTATCATTCTATCTACTACACCACACTGGGTAGAAAACGTTATGTGCCATCAAGTCAATTCCAACTTGTGGCAATCCTTTGCATGGCTTTCTAGATATACTCAGAAGTGGTCTATAATTCCATCTTCCAGGGGCGCTCTGGGACTGTGCAGCTTGTCCAAGGCTGCAGGGGTTGGCTCTTCTCTTAGGAGTTACAGTGGAGAATCAAACTCACATCCTCTGGCTCCACAGCCAACATGCCTAACTCACTGATTTATCCAGCCCAGTCTTGTTAATAGGGGCATCTTTCATATGGTCAAATATGACATTTGTTCATCTACTCATACTTATATTTTACAGCTTGTCATTTTAATGTTTACATCATTTTCATATATCTGCATTCTTTAAAATCATCTTGATATTGATTTTGTGGTATCCCAGGGTGTATATTAGTGAAGTACCTTCATCAAACAAGAATACTAAGTTTCCATTTCTGGAGTTCCATTTCTGTTGCCTCCTATGGATCTACAGTTATCTAACTGAGATGACATGAGCTAGGATGCCATACAGTCAAACAGCAATCACTGGGCAGTTTGACTTTTTCACTTCTTTTGCAAAGAAATGTTCATTACTCCTTGTGGAAGCATAAGAAGGTAGAAATAAAGTCTCCATTTGTTCAAGAACAATACCTTCCATTCCATCAGTGTGCAATGGGATCTTTGTCATAATTCCTCTTGTTTTATTGAATTAATAATCAAGTATTCATAGGATGAAGTCCTGGCAATAAGGGACTTCTCCTTCCATGCAGACCTCAGTGTTGCCCCTAAAAGCTGGGTTCAGAAGGTTTCTTAGCCTTTGGGGGAAGGTTTTGGAGGCGCATGGATGGCTACAATAGGAGAGAGAAGGGAAATCACATCCTCCTAATTCCAATGCATTCTGATGTTCCACCAGCAGAATGCGGAATTTTTATCAAGCCCAAGGATATACCAATTCCTTAACAACACTGTTGATCTCACTGTCACTTTTATCTTAAAAAATTGGGAAACATTACTCACGGTTAATTTGGTTGACTTGGAGGTAGTAATTTTCGAGATGTTCATTTACTGTTGGAATGCTCTTCAGCTGATTATAAGAGAGATCCAGCTCAACAAGTGTGGAGATATTCAAAGCATTGCCTGGTATTCCAGAATCGGTCAACTTATTATGAGACAGACGTAGATACTGCAGTGCTTTAAAACCCTTGAAGTATTCAGCAGGAATGTTGGTAATCTGATTATTGTCAAAATACAGCATCAGTATATTAGCGGGCAGTCCCAAAGGCAGCTTAGAAAGTTTATTGAAGCTCAGGTCAAGGTACAAGAGTGACTTTAAGCGTTTAAAAACCCCAGAAAGTGTATCTTCACTGAGTGCATTGTGCTGTAGGTGAATGACAGTCAGATTTACTAATCCTTCAAATGTATTAGGATTGGCTTTTGAAATCTTGTTATGAGTGAGCTGCAGGTCATCCAGAGTATTGGGAAGTGGCCCAACAATTTCAGTTAGGTTGTTGTAATTTATATGCAGTTTTTTCAAATTCTTTAATTTGGCAAAGACTCTGCCTTTAATTTTTGAATTTTCCAGGTGATTATTATCGAGGATCAACCACTCCAGATCTGTTACATTATCAAAAGCATTCTCTTCTATGCCTTCAATCATATTATTGCGGAGATATAGGTATTTAATTCCAGAAGGAACAATTGGCAGACTTTTCAATTTAAGATTGTCACAGTACATTGCTGTTGGATATGTTATAGGGCAATTACACTCAGGTGCACATACTGCTGTTGATGGCCCATACATTGAGGGAGCATAACCATAATCAGGCTCTGAAGGATAATATGGATCATAATCATATTGACAGAAGATGCCACTGATCAAGAAAAAGAAGAGAGGAAGAGTATTCAGATGCATCTTTGCAGTGTGGGTTGTTTCTGTTCAGGGAGATAAAATGCACAGAATTACCTAAAGGAAGATTTTGATGAATAAAATAGAAGTTCATACTTCTATGCAATTTTTGTGCATAGTTGACATATCATAAGTAATAGGTCTCCATGTCACAGGTATATATTATTACATTATGAACAGATAATTGTTTTCTATTTTATTTTATTCAGTAATATTACAGTTAGCTATAGTAAATGTAGAGCCAGTGGCTACTGGGTGTTAATAGATACAGTTGAAACAAGATATCGAATGAAATGTTATTGTCTTATGAAGCTATCTTAAATATTTAAAACTGCAATGTAGTGAAAATATTAAAGATATGGTAGTGTAGCACAAAAGAGTGCACTACTAACTACTAAAACTAATAGAGTTAGATTTGAACAGAAAACATTTGTCCCAAATCTGACTGATATATGAGATACAAAGCAAATGTGTAACCTTAAACCGTCAAATTTTTAAAACCAATATATTTGTCCATGGATGAATAAAATGAGATAATCCAATGTACTTGGAGAAAGTATGGGGTGCATGGTTGTACCTATTGAAACAGGATCTGCATAGACAGTACTTTCATTCAGCCACCAGCTGTTATAAATGTACATGTGTCTATTTTGGCATGCATCCACATCGCTGCAATTGGCCTAAAGGCATTCACATTTTCCTCTCTCACTGGTATACAAATGGGAGAAAAATGAAAGCAACAAGCCAGGGCCTTTATATTGTGTTTATAATATTTTAATTAGGTCGTCAGAAAACAGAAGCAAATAGATGGAGAGATGGCTTCAGTAAGAACAAAGATTCATGGGAAAGAATTAGTTTAATGGTGCTTTTCTTTGTCACATGCTTCTTTCCATCTTTGCAGAAATGTTCTTAAGTACATTGTATAGACTTCCACATGTCTCCCACCAAGTGCCATAATTCTTGTTATTATGTGCCATCAAGTGACTTTCGACTTACAGTCAGCCTTTGACCTCCAAAATATACTATCATCAACATCCCTGACAGCTATTGAAAACTCAAGACTGTGGCTTCCTTTACGGAGTCCATAATATATGTACTGAGCCAACTATGCAGAAGCATTTAAAAACTGCTGCATCATCACATAGTGATTTATGCATGTAACCAATTTTCATATAGCCCTGAACAGCTGTGCTGGTTTGGGATAATCATAATAAAATTGCATAACTTGATGCCCTCCATCTTTTAAATCCTCCATATATGCCTGTTTCAATTATAGGTAGGAGGACAAGATGTGAGGTGCAAATGCCATGTATTCAATACCAATAAGCACCAATTTTTGTAATGTGGTGTATATGTACAATTGCTCAGAAGTATTGCTTGTGCTGATTAGCTGGAGACCACACCCTCATGAAGTTTCTAGTCTTAAACACTGTCATCTCTCTTGCAGTGTATATAAAAATATATATTTAAATTGTTTTGATATCTATTAAAATGATAGATATTTGCTTTAATTTAACCATCTCTTTCACAGAACCTTTTGGACAAATTCATAGTAAAATGTAGAGAAGCTGAAAATGTTGCTAAAATTATTCTCAACACTAAGATGTAAGTATTTCTTCTAGATTTTGTCATTTGCTTCCAATATTTACTTATTTGTCCTGTGCTAACTAGAAGCCACTTGGTGCCTTGAAAGTCTTTTGGCAGTGTAAGATTAGGAAGATGGGAGACATATGGAAGAGATTTTTGGCTTTGTTTTTTATTTAGTGGAGCTGAACTGTGCCGTAAACAGACTTAGATAAGAACACACTCCAAGCCAAAATTTTCAGCTCCGGGTATTATAGGTTAATGTTAATTGGACGGTGTTATGCTGCACATCAGCCTTCTTTGATGTAAGGCAATTGAACACATATACCCTACTCCTGTAAAAGCACAGAAAGTTATTTTCCGACTCCAAAGGCCTCAACTTGCATTCTTTGGCCTTATAAATAGTTCTAAAATATTTTTGCTGTGTTTGACATACATCTGGGGACAGACTGGATTTCTAAAACTAGTTCACTCAGACAACAACTGGTTAACTCAGCTAAATTTACTTACTAGTTTACTAACTTCCTTTGAATCTTGAAATACTTCAGTGTGGTATCTGCAATGACTTCAATAAAATTTATGTTTCCAGTATGAAAAGGGTTAAGTGGATATAATACTTATCTGGAAAAAAAATAATCATAAATATATGACCAAAGACATGTAGAAATATGATAAAAATACATTCTTAAATGTCAGGTATAAGCTTATAATTGTTTGTTATGTGAATAAGGCATGACATGTAACAATTTGTCTAATCTATGATCTGCTAAAGCATACAAAATAACTATGCTGATTCAATACATCTTTTTAAAAAGTTGTCAATAATTCTTCCTTAGGTTTTGTAGACTAATATAAATATCTTACATAGGTGCACTTAGCAGTGAACTTACATTGCATTTTCAAGGCACTTTCCTGACATAAACATTTGAAAATGTTTTTGTAGAATTTGTTGTAAATGTTGCATGCAGCAGTAGAGTCATTTGGCACTTCCAAATCACATCATTCTTTTATACTAACTGTAAGCAAGCTAGCAATCTTTATCCACTTAAAAAATGTTTCCTTCTGAAGATTTCAATGTAGTTCCATAGAAAAAGAGAATTAATATATTGCCACATAAAAGTGCTTTTGCAATCGTTTTGATATTAATGCTTTATAATGCTTTGCAGTTTTAATGGAGTCAAATGTAGGAGACTTATTTTTCAAGTCTAACTCCACCACCTAATGATTTATTAATTCAATGTAGATATTTTATTTACTATCCAATCTTGTACCAATCAATAGTTGGATGAGCAAAGAATTGCATGTGAAGAATCTTCCTTTCATCCCTAAGGTTTGGCTGTTGATAATGACCCTTCTTCTAGAAGCCAACATGTTCATCAAAGTATAACAAAAACCCACAGAGCATGTGACAAATTTCAAAACAAACAGTGAAAGGAAATGCACAAAAGCAACTATGTCAAGTTTGCAGTTTGGCAAAAATTCTGACAAGTTCTCAGTACCGCTTTGTTCAGCTGCGGGATTGTTAGTGTTAAAGCATGCAAGGGCACTTACCTTTCTGACGTGAAGCTGCTTGCTTTAATTCCCACAGCAGATTGAGTAAGGGACTGGGTCGACCAATATATGCTATAAACAGTGTCAGAAGGTAACTGGCTGCCAGATCCTCTGCGATACAAGGGCTTAGGGGGGAAAATCCTAGTCACGCTGTTGTCTGAAGCTGCTATGTCATCATGGTGGTGTGGTATGTAAAACGGCTGCTGTTTAATGAAGTGCAGGTGGACACTGCGAATGGTAACGGACAACCCATCTGTTCTCTCTGTGGAACAGGAGCAAGATAACCCTTTTGAGCAACCTGAGAAAGTTGAGGCTGTCTACCATAGCACAAACAACAGCTTTCTAAAGGGCAAAAAACATTTTTAAATAATGTACAAATTGCAAACAGACATTGCCTTTCCCCCCCACTCCTGCTCATTTTATAGCCTTAAGCAAGACTTAACAAATAACATTAAAACCTCATTATAGCCACAAGACTTAAACCAAATGACTCATTCACTTTTTCTTGTTTTTCTTTCTGATAAGTTATGTACATAGTAACTTTATAAAACTCTCTGCAGTGGAAAATGATGAATAAGATTTTCCCTCACCTTATTTTATTTAAAAAATAATCTTGAACATAGAAAAGTAGAGATTGGAGAAGCTGTTCATGGTTAAATATGCAAGTACAGGTAATTTTTTTTTACTATTTAGCCTAAATTTATGCCAAAAAAAAATATTATTGGAAAATATATCAATACAGGGATAGAAGTAAATAATTGGCAACTTTTGTAAAAGTACACTAACTTTTGTCCCTCTTGTGCCTAAAAGACCTCCAGAATCTGGAAACAATCAGTTGTGTATTGTCTGTTTCTTGTTTTGTGGATGATGTTCAAGAATGCATCCTAAAGTTTGGATGAGCCTATTGTTGAAATAAGCCACTGCCAAAAATAATGTAGTAAAAATAATAAGGCAAATGATTGGCAAAGCCTTAAGTATTTATTCTGGTTCTGATATCTCCATGAAACTCCCACAAAAGGCCTCCATTTGTTCTGGGATTCATTTTCTTCTAATGACTCATCATCTCATACACAAATGATATAGTAAGTGACATAGAGAAGGGGGAGGACTATTTCAGGGCAATCTAGAAAGTATATACTACTGTATCACATGAAATGTTTTATGGGCTGCAGAGATACTGTGTTTTACGTACAATAGACAAAGTTACTCAATGACACCTAATAATTACATTCAGATATACTTTTGTTTGCTAGCCAGTCACCTCCCTTGCAGATTCTGTAACCATTCTGTATATGTGAGGGGCCTTATCACTCCCACCACAGCTCCTCTCTACATTTCTCGCCTTAACTCAGGGGTTGTTTACTTTTGCCTTGCAATAAGCTCTTATTGCCTTGCAATAAGCCTTGCATTCTAAATGGAATTGATTTAGAAATCACATAGTGTCAAATGGTATTTGACTCTGGCTTTTAGAATCATTAAATTTGAGGCTTTGTTCTGCATCCACCCGCCTTTCCCTCATGGTGGACACTCGCCCCTGCTACTCTGGTGAGGGGAGGGAGGGAGAGGGTCTGCTGGCAAATCTCCTTATCCCTTTAGAAAACTTGACCACTTCTGTCCCTGTTGGAATGCTGAAGCAGCTGTCAGCTGCCTGATTTTCCCAGCAGCCCTGCTGATTTCTCCTGAGTTTTCTCTGCTCCATTTTTAACTTTGTTCCATGAAAAGTTGCCTGGAGAGGAAAGGTGGGAACAAATAAGGCAAGTAAAGGAAATTTGTGCACACAAACTGCTTGCCAAGGAGGGAAATAACCTACAGCAGGAGTGGGGAGTGGCTGTGAAAGAAGAACTGGCCACACCCTCCCCTTGTCTCCACCTCCCAGGGAACAGCAGAATCATTCTTAAAGGGACAGAAGCAACCAAGCTTTCTTAAAGGGACAAACAGCTTTTACAGCAGCCCCTCCTTCTCCTGTGCCCATCCCTCCCTCCTTCCTCCTTGCTGCTTCTCCCACTGCCTCCACTGGTTACCTGAAGATGCAATTTACAGTGACAGAGGGGTATGCATATGCAGAAACAATTGAAATAAATACATGTGTTCTAAAATAAATGACCCTGTGGCAGAACAGTATTTTAGGTTGTTTTCCAAACAGAAGGCACATTTCCCTGGTGAAATAATTCATTATTTCATTTATGTCATGGAGACACCTTATTTTAAACTGTTGTGTTTTTTTAAGCAGAACATGGCACAACAACATATATTATTTTCAGTGGAACCAAGCCCTCACTCGGTCAGTTATAGCCTAAAAAGTAGGAAACAACTTCCTAGAACTGGCTTGCTCTTAATTTGCTTGTGCATATTGCTTGAAACTAAGCATAACAGGCTTGGCCAGTCAGCAGACATAAACAATTCTGAGTGTGTGGATTCCTCAGATGTCCTCAAATGTTGCCATGCACTTTTTTGAGATCAACCAGTAGGCAGTGCTGACCTGTAGTCAGTTAAGAAGCTATGGTGGTAGAGAGAGGGGAGAAGCATATAAATGCCCTCTCTACCCATTCAATACAGCCTCCTCTGGATGTCTCCTTTAAAATACACAGGATATTTTTTAAAAAACAGGGTAGTAGGTGCTGCTGAAACAAACCAGATTTCCTTGTGAAGCATTGAATTGAAGCTGTTGCTTATAGGTCATTATAGGTATATATAAACACCACCCTCCGGTTTATGAATGTGGAATATTGGACTTCTGTGTTCACAAAGAGTAGACATGTGTCTAGATGGGCGGGGTATACATTTAATAAATAAATAAAATAAATAAAATTCAAAACTCCAGAAAATGGCCTGATATTGCTGCACAATATGGTACCCACATTGCCAGCATGAAAAAGAATACATAGCAAAGGACAGCCTGAATGTTGACACTACGCATGTCAGCAGCCAAGATGGTCTACAGGAAGCCTTTTTGTGCTCACTGCCATTCACCAGAACCTGACTCCTTTTTTCATCAGTTAACCACTTCTCACCCAAACACAAAGCAATAGTCAGGACTGTTTCTAGTCTGCACAATGCAGACTAGAACGCTATCTTCCAATTTCTGAACCCTTTCTCTAGAAATATGCTGCCTGCAGGTTTTCCAGAAGATATCCACTCATCTTTTTTGAAATAAAAAAAGTGGGGCTGGGAGTTAACAAAGATTGTCACTTGAAACTAAGGTCAACATTGTGCATACTATGCAAAAGATAGACAGTGAAGAAAGACAGGGGAAAATCAACTCATTTGAAATGTGATGTTAGAGATAAGCCTTACATATACCACAGACCACCAGAAAGACAAATAAATGGGTGTTCAATCAAGTCAAGTCTGAACTTTTACTTTATCAAAAGTGAGACAATCCTACCTTGAACAGTGGTGCCTCAACTTACAACCATAATCCGTCCCAGAAGATGGGCGTAAAAAAATAAATAATAAAAAACACAAACAAAGCCAGTCCCATTGGAACGCGATGGGGCTGCAAAAAATAAGCACACACACCAAAAAAGGCACTGCAAGCCCCATCAGAACGCGATGGGGCTGCAATTTTTTTTAAAAAAAACACACAAACAAACAAAGCCAGTCCCATTGGAACGCAATGGGGCTGCAAAAAACTAAGCACACACACCAAGAAAATCACTGCAACCCCATCAGAACGCGATGGGGCTGCAAAAAAAAAATCACCAAAAAACAAAACAACAACACAGCACAGAAACATAAACCCCCCCAGCCCAAACCCACCCTGCAAAACCCTGTAAATGTACTCACCCAGGAGCAGAAAGCAGTACCAGGCAGTCCGAAGCCTCCTCCAATGCACACACTCTAACCGTTGGGGCGAAAGAGTTACTTTGTGAAATTTCTTGATTTTGTTACCAAAGCCCCAATGACAAAGGTGACCACTGAAGTGTGTTTCATCCACAAGCGAGATGTTTCAATTGCTAGATCTCTGTATTTTGTTAGTTTTTCCAATTCTTTAGCTTCAACTCTGGCATCTCCTGGAATTGCAATGTCAATGATCCAGATATTTCTTATTTCTATCACTACTATGTCTGGTTTGTTATGTTCAAGGTGTCTATCAGTTTGGATCTGAAAATCCCACAAGATCTGGACTTCATCATTTTCTGACACCTTCTCTACCTGATGTTCCCATGAGTTTTTGGAGGCTGGCAAGTTATATTTTTTGCATAATGATCAGTGCACTAATTTTGCCACTCTTATCATTTCTAACTTTATAATCTGTTTACAAATGAGGTGTGACACAGTTTCATCTTTTTCTTGGCAGAGTGGACCTTTGCTATTAGCACTAATTTCTTGAATCTTAGCTTTGATCACATTGGTTTGGAGTGCTTGTTCTTATGCATTATTATTATTATTATTATTATTATTATTATTATTATTATTATTATTATTATTATTATTATTATTATTATTATTGTTGTTGTTGTTGTTGTTGTAGTTGTTGTTGTTGTTGTTGTTGTTACTGCTTCTGTTGCTGTTGCTGTTGGGAGGATTTCTATGACATTTCTCACTTTCTCTGCAACCTATACTGAACCAACAAGAAAGTTTAAACATGTTTATGAATAATCTAGCCTTTCTCACCAGATTACTCATAAACATGTCCAAACCCACTTATAAATTCAAACATAGGTTGCAGAAAAAATATGATATGCCATAGCAATCCCCCCTAATTATTATCAGAGTCATCATCAATCAATCAATCAATCAATCAATCAATTGTATAGTGGCAATATGGGTAGAACCAAGATTATGATAGGAGACTATGAAAGGACATAGCCATTAAAACTCTGCAGACATTAAGTAAGACTACCATGAGTAACAAAGCAAAAAACAGTAATTTCATAGCTTAAATGAGTGAGCTTCTGAATATTTGTTCTGCATTTTTTTGCAACATATTTTTAAAAATATTGTCAATATTTGTAATTTTTAAAAAATATATATATATACTTTTTGGGGTCCTTTTGCAGCCAGACACAGAAGATCCCTTCAAGCATGATTCTGTTTGACCAGGAAGGAATTAAAAAATTAGTCAAGAGTTAGCTATTTGGGTCCTGATTGACAGGGTCAAAAATTCAGATTGCCTCAAATGCGGAGTTGATTCCCCCTTAGAAAACCTATGTGAGGAGACTGTTCAGTGTCAGAAATCCTAAGATAATGTTTACTGAAAATACATGAAAAAAAATCCACTTTCTGAAGGAATGTCACTCCATTACTTTCTTTAAAGGAAATTTGATTGTTGTTGTTTTCAGTCTGTTTCTGTGATCTTCTCTCTAAATCTCTCTCCTTCACCCCCATATTTCATTTTATGAAACTCCTGCTGTCTAGTCTGCACCATACATGCTCAGTCCAAAATGACTGTTGTTCCATTTTTAAATGCCTTTTTTGATTATCAATATTTCAGCCCCTGCAGCCTGGTTTCTTTTCAATTAAAAAAAAAACAGATTGGACCCACCATTCTCTTTCAAGATAAGATTGGTCTTTTCAATTTATATGATTTATTTTGAATCTGGGGACATTTATGTGCACCTATTTCTGATTGTGAGGTGGTGGTAAAACAATTTTACCTTTAAAAAATCATAACTTGAAAATCCTTTGCCCAAACATCCCCAAATTTGGCATAGAGCAAGAGCAAAAGCAAACTATCTACTACAATGTTTCAAACTTGGTGCAGATCTAAAGCCTTGTTTAAAAGTTAGATATATATTTGTTTGGGCTGTTCCCACTTTTAGGATTTCCTTATAAGAATATTGATTTGCTCTGCCAGCACAAGACCATTGGAGCAATAATACATCATTGTATATCAATGAATGAAAATGTGGCACTAGCTCAACACTTCCCAGTTATTTTGTTTGACTTAGGATCCATGCTGTGCTTACAATTCAGATGGAAAGACCACATCATATACTGTAAGTACTGGAGAATTTGTGGTAATCTTGGATTTGCTTCTTATTCCTAAAAAGGAAACAGCAGCTTTGGAGATGTACAAAGTGGTAGTCTGAATACAACCTCTTAACAGACCACAGGAGTGTTTTTCTGATCCCTGTATCTGTTCTATGACAGCACAAAGAATTACTCATTGCAGTACTCTGTTTCCTTTCCGAAAACATCTAGAGCTCACTGGCAGTGCCCTCATTTATTTTTGCCTCTTGCTGCCCACTTAAGTGCTTGTTAAAGTTATTTGTTTTGGACTAATTCCTGAATTGCCAGGGATTCTAATAGTTCTCAACAAAAAATGTAACTTTCCCAAGCTGTGACCTAGTTTCACAATGTTTACATTATGACTTCTTTTTGAGAAAATTTAATTCATTAAAAATATGCAAATGGCTGGAAAAGGATTTTTCACATAAATAAAACTTTAATGTGAAAAGGGACATTAGCGAATGAAAGAAGAGATGGCAAAGATACCATCAGATTAAAAAATGGTTAAACAAATGTCAGAGGGCTACACAATGTGTTTTTTTGGTTATTTTAACTGGACTGCTATCATTATCATCATATACCATGAAATCAGTTCTGACTTATGGTGACCCTTTTCAGGGATTTCCAGGTAGAGAATGCTCAGAGGTATTGTCAGGTTGGTGTTGAGTGTGAGCAAATTTGATTGCATCTACCCAGTCCTGGCTCACCTACACTGGTAACCTGTGAGTTTCCAGGCTAGGTTTTGGTTCTTATCTACAAAGCCCTCCCTGATTTGGGCCCTTGCTACTTGTTGGAGTGCCTTTCCTCAAGAACATCCACCCACACCACTAGATCTTCGCAGGCAATGCTCCTATGGGTTGCCATGCCAAGGGAGGCCAGAAAGACATCCACCAGAAATCGTGCATTCTCAGTGGTGGCACCAGCCCTTTGAATGGGCTCCTGGTTGAGCTGTGCCCTCCCTCCCTCCCTTTAGAAGACTGCTTAAAATGATGTTTTTTAAAAGAAGCTTTCTGGGGATCCTCTAAAGCAGGGGTCTCCAAACTACAGCCCATGGGCAACATCCTATGGCCTGCCTTGCCTTTTTATCTGGCCTGGGCATAGGAAGAGGAGGGAAGGGGGACCCAAGCGATCCCCCTCCCCCACTGTCTTTGCAAAGACAGCAGGGGTGGGGGATCGCTTGGGTCCCCCTTCCCTCCTTCGGCCCTCAAAAATGTGTAAAATATATGATGTGGCCCTCATACTGAAAAGTTTGGAGACCACTGCTCTAAAGAGTTGCCAAATTTGCCCTGTCATCAGACAGAACGGTATTGACATAATTGGAGAAAGTGAGCAGAGTGTCCTGTTTAGTATTTGTTCCATGATAGTTGTTTGCTGTTTGTACCTCCGTTTTCCTTATATTTTAGGAGGCTTTCTGCTTATAGACATAAATATGCATATGCATACATAGGCCATAAATCACAAAGCATAAGTATATATCGACAGTAGAGATGGGGGTATTTGTAGTTGAATACGAATATCCCTGCAGAGCTGGACCTAACGAGGGGGGGGCAGACCATCCACTCATGCGTCCTGCAGTGGCGCTGGTCCCGCTCATCCTTCCAATCACGCCTGGTGCGCTGCTCTCTTCCTGCTCAGCTGGGCAATCCAGACAGGGGGTGGGAGAACAAGTCTCCCTGCACAGCTGCCAAGTGCCCAGCAGAGCAGGAAGAGAGCGGTGCTCTGAGCGCGATTGGAAGGATGAGTGGGACTGACGACACAGCAGGACACATGAGTGGATGGTCCAGCCCTGGGGGCCGGACCTTCATTAGGTCCAGCTGTGCAGGGATATTTGTATTCGTATATGAATATGACTACCCCCATCTCTAATGGCAGGTTAAGTATATATTGTAAGACTGTACTGTAAGGATACGTATCGATTGTAAGGCATATGCCATGATGCTAAACATGGAATGAGACTGAAATCCTTGGAGTGCATGGGTCATGTGGCTTTCTGCATGACCCGGAATCCAAACTGTCTTTAATTGACAATTGATGCTAATTAAGAACTCCTTACCAGGATTCTGGGTTGCCATTTGAATTCCATGTTGTGTTCAAAGCCACCCAACTCTTGTGCAACAATGAAGTGCAAGAGGAATTATAGCATGGACACTAAGGAGCAGCAATTTGCCCCTAGAGTGGTATCATTTCCTCTAGACCAGCATACGTTATGCAACAGGATTTTGGCCGTAAAGTGGAAAATATAGGTTTAGAATATAGGCTATGGTTCACATAAAAATGAATGAGAAAAATGGTAATTCATTTTGATTTGTGATTCATCAAGGTCAATGAATCATGAATTAGAAATTTACAAAACAAAATTTACAAATTGATGAATCGATTTGTCAATTTGTTTTTGCCTTTAAAAACCCTATAAAATGCCCCTCCCCATCACTTAGAGATGCCAAAATCACAGGGAAGCTTCCCCTGACTCTCTCTACAAGCCCTGCAAGTATGGTGAAGTTTGGTTTCAGACGTCCGAGTTATACACCCACAAAGTGGGTCCCGCCAGGAAAGTGACCTTTAGCAGCTGGCTTGAGGAAACCCAATCTTCACCAAACTCAGAGGAATTGTAGAGGATAGTCAGGGGAAGCTTCTCCATGATTTTGTTGTCTCTAGGTGCTGGGGGGGGGCATCCCTTTTTATGAGCTTGCTCACGTGTTAAGATCATCAGGAGAGGCCTTTCTCTCAGTCCCACCACTTTCACAGCTGCGTTTGTTGGGGAGACAGGAGAGGGATTTGTCTGTTGCTGCTCCCAGACTGCCCCCCAATTGGCTGGCCCCAATTTTGCTGTCCTTCCACAAGCAGGCAAAGACCTTTCTCTTCAGACAAGCTTTCCTTGAGTGATCAGCTGCCTGAGTGGAGTTTTTTTTAAAAAAGTGGATTGTTGTATCTTACTGCATTGAATGTATTTTGGTGTTGCTTTTTGGGGGGGCAAGCATGGTATTTGTTTGATTCTTTTAGTAATGGTATACTCACCGTTGTTAGCTTTTATATAGTCTTTTAAATATGTAAGTTGCCTTGGGTTGTTTTAAGGAGAAAGGCAGGGTAAAAATGTTTTGAATAAATAAATAAATGTTATGAGGTACATGCCTCCTTGAGCATTGGGTGTGCACCTAGTAAAGCTGCTGTAACTTTGTCAGTTAATGGAAATTCACTGTGGTTAGTCATGTAATTTAACATGCATGTGGAGATCACCAGCAGGACTCTGGACTATAAATATTACCATCTATTCAATGTGGTTTAAAATATATTCTGTGGGAGGAGTCTATCACTTGGATGTCTGTCA
Organism: Intellagama lesueurii; assembly: GCA_037013535.1. Lineage (NCBI taxonomy): Eukaryota > Metazoa > Chordata > Lepidosauria > Squamata > Agamidae > Intellagama > Intellagama lesueurii. The sequence continues at coordinate 42,258,743 of JBAJHW010000005.1, read as the reverse complement.
GTGGTGGAAGAATCTGTAGATGAAAATTTTAGTTTGTATTTTCCCATCTAATTCCTCATCTGAAAAATATTTTAAATGCTTCCAAATCTAACCTATAAAAGTAATGAAAACGATTTCTTTCAAAATGTGGCATTCAGTGTATTGTGTAGGAAGAACTATTATTAAATAAAATAATAATAGTTTTTCTCATTCACTTTCTCCAGCTTGTTGCTCCTTGCTTGGCTCTCTTGGCACAATTTTGTGGCCAAGAAAGTTCATTTGGATCAAACCTCACCCTCCCCAGCATTCCCCATTTTGAAAGTATTATTTGCCCATGACAGCTGAGGTTGGCAAAATCTATTGATTTTCAGGAGAAGTAGAAATATCTTTAGATGATGATGTAGCAGAGGACTTTTTTTTTCTTAATTTGTAAAAATCTTACTATAGCTAGGCAATAAATGATTTCCACAATTATACTATTAATTTTAGGCCATAGTTCATAGAAATGTGTGCTGCCTTATCTTGAAAAAAGGTCCAAAACTGAGAAAGATACAGAAGACAGGAAGTGAAACTATACAGGGTTAGCTTATTGACATCTACCCCTTCTTAACTTCTTTTAAGTCAATGAGAGACCTTCCTGTTTGCCTCCTACATTTTACATCTGATTTAGCTCTGTTAACTACATGATATGACAAAAAGGAAGTGTCCAGCTCAGAGGGCTGCCATTGCTGTTTTCTCTCTCCAGGAGGAAACCAAACATGCATCTTATTGCCCTAATATCAATGTGCCATTACACATGTAAATAAAGGAGCTGCAATCTTATTGGCATTTGTGTCTCGTTGGTGTACCTTATTGTGGCTAATTGTGGCTAACTGATAGGGTGCTGGAATACATATCAATCAGTTCTGCAATTGGGTGTGTGACTAAGCATACAACTGAGATGCACTCCAGCACCCATTCAATTAGCTGCATGGAATGCATGGAATATGCTTGATCACTAGAGGTCGCTATGACACTTATAGTATAAGCAATGAGTAGCTGGGGTTTCTTGAAGTGAAGGGAGTGGAAGAAAGAGCCATGGGAATGAAAATATGGATTCCCCAACACTCCTGAATTCATCATTTGACGGCATCCATTTTCTTTGGTACCTTTCAGGTTCATGAACACTTAAATTATCCAGTTCCTACTCCCAAGTACTTTGGATAACTTTACCACACTAAGTTTTCAATTTCCTGATCTTTATAATTTTTCTGTTCTTCCTAAAATCCAGATTATAATCTTTATTTCTCCATTCACCACTACTGTTCAAGTTCATTTAACACATAAACTATTTTGCTTACACATATAGAATATTGCTTGTTCAATGTCTACTATGGTTTGTATTGTTTTCTTTGTTTTCTTTTGTTTTCTTTTGCTTTTGCAAACTCATAATGTGTCTATCTTCTATCTTGAGAGAGACATTAATCTTTTTTCTTGTCCTTGTAAAGAAAAGTTGATGAATTAAAGGCCATGAATTATGCTGAATATAGACATGTTTGTTAATATCAGAGCTCCAGCATTAAAAGATTCTGGATAGAGGGAAGAATCTCCAATTCCTATATTTTCTAGTGTCATTATCAGTGTCATTGTTAATTACAAACTGCTATACTTATGTTGCTGCATTAGGAAACAATCCACCCATCTATCCATCCATTCATTGTTTTCCTACTTCTAGTGACTCTACCTTGATGACCAAAACACCAAGGAATCATCATACTACGATAAATCACTTTTACCGTATCTCTTTCCTTACAAATTGTATCTTCTTGCTCTTCCCACCAGCTCTCCTGTCTATCAGTTCTCTTATCACACATATGTTGCTGCTGTTTTGAATAGCACAACTTTTGACTAAACTAGATGAGATATGACAGAAATCTCTAAATGGATCACCAGACTTTTAAAATTTGGACTGGACTTAGCTGTTCTGAGAAATTATATCCACATACATTTTCCCTAATAGAGCAAATAGCAGCTAGGGTAAAAGTCTTCATTGGGAAAATGACATATATAAAAAGATTAACCCTTTCTTCAGAAGCACACTTTAGTTTAAAAAAAAAAATCTAAAGAGACACTAGATTGCATCATGGATATGTGTTGACTCTACCTTTACTCACAGTTGGGCCAAAAACTGGGTCTGGTACTCTCTCTATTCAACTCAATATAAATGCTCCCTTTTTTGAAGATTTTCTAAGTTACTTAAAGCATTTTGTCAGGGAGGTGGAGAACTATATTTCAATTAATGTGTAAGGATTTGGAAAGACATCAGGGTTGGCTATGGTTTTCTGCTAGCTTGAGCAAAATTTTGCATGACATAATTTGCATGCAAACATGTTTGATTTTCTCCTCGAACTCTGAAGATTCTTTGGGAGAGCAATCAACAAATTTATGGCCAGAATCCTATTTCTGTTTGCATAAGATTGGCATCACTTGCCATAGTTAAATGCAACTAACTGATGAGGCGCCAAGGCATATCATGGTTATGCCTTTGTGTGACAGAGACAAGCCCCACCCAGCATCTTGTCAATTAGCCAACTTAACTGCAGCAAGTTATGCAAACCCTATGTAAATACCAATAGGATTCTGGCCCATATATTTTAGTGCCCTTTAATTTGTTTCTAAACTTTCAGCTTGTTTTATATAATAGTGAAAGATTCAATTAGGTTTATGCTATCACTGTGGAAACCGACTATCTTACCAGAAGATGTGACCAACCTCATGACATTAGAAAATTGATAAGTTTATTCTGCATCAAACATGTAATTTTTGTGGTGAAAATAATACAATCATTTTTGTTTTATGTGTTCTGGTACTCTATTAATTCTATACCGCAAAAATTTTCTTTTCATCAGACTTCCTGTTCAGAAGGGGAAAAAAACTTCTACCTATCTATGTGAAAGATTCTTAACATAGGTCATTTATGTTAACATATATATAAACTGTGCTTTATTTTGTCTGGGTCTAGCCCAATACATTTTCTGATGATATACTGACATTGTTATGGGTGGTAGGTTTTGTATAATACACACCAAGATAAAGGAGTTTGCCAGTACCATTTAATATAAAAACATACATACATTGGAAATTTTGTATTTTTGGATAGTTTAGAGGTATCAAAAATTTTCTGTAAAGTGATATGTGGGAAAAATACTGGTAAATTTGAAGACAGTGATTCCAGAAATGTACAGCCCTGTTGTGATACTAAAGCCAGTAGCAGAGATAGGCATACAGAAGGTTTGTTTTCAGAGGACTTTTAGCTGAGGAGAGACTTCTAAATAAGCTTTTCTAGTTCTAGCCAGCTGATGTTCCTTTTCCTAAATATAGTTCTAGATATGATAAAACTGGTAATCTGTGTATCTCTCTACATCATATTTAAAGATATTTAAATTCTAATGTGGTTACAAGAATGTGCAGTGCTGTATTTGAGAACACTCAATTAAGGTTGTGGGTTAACTCCAGTTTAATTTACACATGCCTGCCATTACACTGGTCATTGTATATTCAGTAATTTTGAGGAAGGGATGCCAGCTATATTAGGACATTACTGCAAGCTCAGCAAAGATTCTTCTGGCATTTTAAAGACTGACCAATTTTATTTTGCAAAAAAATTTGTGGATTGCAATCCACTTCATCTAACACCAATGAACTGTGTAGAAATATTGCATGATGGGTTATAGCCAACAAAAGGGTTTGTACAAGAAAGTAAAAGGCATTGCTTATCTAGAAATCATCAGTTATGATCTAGAAATGGCAGCAGCCACAGACACTATACTAATGTGGGGTTCCTGTGTAGAATGTTTTCTTATTTCTACATGGGAATTATTTGAGAAGGCATAAACGTATTTCAAAGAAGAAATGTGCATATATTAAGAGATTAATTTTAACCAAAATACTAACAAGAGCAACATTTTTATATTGCTTATGATATATATATAAGATACATTAATGCCTACACAGGCTTTAAACAGGTAGTAGGCAGTATTTAGATTGATGGGGTTTGGTAAACTCTTCGGTTGACTATTTTCCTCCAACAATAAAAAATATACACACATTAAATGTTTCATTTCTTCCCCCCCCCCCCCACCCCAAGTAATTTCTTTGTTTGGCTTTGAAGCAAAGAATACAATCTATATAATTTCTAATTATTAAAAGCTTGACAAATATTTACCCCAAATCTCATGCACAGTGAAATACTGTAATCTGTTGTGCTCAGCTAATTGAGAGATACCAGAGAAATATACCACATGCTGGCAATGAAATGAAAATTACATAAATTCAGCAATTTGTTTTGGAATGATCTGTTAGGCTGTTTACATATATCCACTCTGCAGTTAAGTTTCCAGTATTTGGTTTTAATGTTTAGGAACAATTTTAACAGAAAAGTGGTATTGATGGCAGAAATGTATCTGTGTATCTATTTGTAATTTCCAAGTTGTATTACAGATCGTTCATAGATACAGCGGAAGGAGGACGGCTGGATTTCCCAGTACTGCACAGGGTTACTGAACAGGCTCACTCCTGAATAGGAAGCCTTCTTGGTGTTGTATCCAGGAGGACAAAAATCATTAGGGCCAACAGCAGCAATTTTGTTGTTGTGAAGGTAGACCACCTGAAAAATCAACAATATTGCAGACATGAAACAATCAAGCTATCGTACTGCCACACAACAGGGGAAAATTCATAGTAATTTAGTACATAGATTTGCAACTGTTTCAGTCACAATTACTTCTAAAGATTCACCCTCTCAGTAATTTTAGAGGGCCGAAGGAGGGAAGGGGGACCCAAGTGATCCCCCACCCCTGCTGTCTTTGCAAAGACAGCAAGGGTGTGGGATCGCTTGGGTTCTCCTTCCCTCCAGGAAGAGGAGGGAAGGAGAACCCAAGCGATCCCACACCCTTGCTGTCTTTGCAAAGACAGCAGGGGTGGGGGATCACTTGGGTCCCCCTTCCCTCCTTCGGCCCTCAAAAATGTGTAGAATATATTACGTGGCCCTCACACTGAAAAGTTTGGAGACCCTTGTCCTATACCATCACAGATCATTAATGTACCCCACTTTAGGTAGCCAATTTTTAACCCATATGTGACTGGTTCCATATTACGCATATTTAATGGTATGCCACTACTTGCTTACTCTAAGTATCCAAACTAAGAAACATTATTTCCAACCATGTTCTAATCTAGGATTGCCATGGTCCAATTCTCTCAACCCAGGTTATCTAGTGTGAATGTTATGCAAATTGGGTAGCTTTATTGGCATCATATACAAATCTGTATATCATGTAAATTACAAAAAATAAATGTTGCATTTTTCTATTAATATCTTACAGCTTTGACATCATTTATATAGAACCCCCAGGTTTGACAGAGGCAATATACTGTAATGATTATTTGTTGGACTTAAAACATAGAGATACTGGTTGAAATCCCAACTTGTGTGTGTTTGCATGTGTGCATATGTGTGCATGTATTTATGTGTGTGTATTTCAAAGTGATACTGATCTAAAGTGATATCTCCCATATTTTGTGTCTACTTTTCAGTAGAAATCATTTCTAAATAATGACTCCAACTAACTACTGGTTTGCTTCACTGCTGTAGGCTATGTTGAGATACATTCTAGAGTTTTGCAGCATCCAGAATCCTTCAATCAGAACAGTCACTGTCTATGCTGGCTGGGAGATTCTGGGAGTTGTAGTGAAATAAAGTAACTATGCCAGTATCTGCTCCATAGTAAGTTACAGGTATCTTGGAGACCATCTTGACTGCTGCCATAGGTGTTCTCAACATTCAGACTGTTCTTTGCTGTTTAAAACTTGGCATCCTTTTTCCTGTTGGCAAGATATTGCGCAACAATATTGGGCCATTTCCTGGCCTTTTGAATCATGGATACAGAAGCACAATATCCCACATTTTTTAAATGGAGGGTTTTAAAAGAATTGCATTAGAATAACTACTACCGTGTTTCCCCGAAAATAAGACTGGGTCTTATATTAATTTTTGCTCCAAAAAACGCATTAGGGCTTATTTTCAGGGTATGTTTTATTTTACAGTCATGTCATCTTCTGGTTGCTGCACAATGGTGCACAATGGTGGAGGGTGGGGTTTTACTTAACTAGGGCTTATTTTTGGGGTAGGGCTTATATTACGAGCATCCTGAAAAATCATACTAGGGCTTATTTTCAGGTTAGGTCTTATTTTCGGGGAAACAGGGTAAATAAACTGTATACAAGAATAAGCAAAAGTGAACACTCACAAAGAGATCAACCCACAGTGTAGCTGCTGTGGCAGATAAAATGTAATTGTGGGAAGAAGTAGCCTGTTTTTTCTATATCTGCAACATTTACACATTAGAGGATGAGATTTTAGTTTACATATCCATGAGATGCCATCAAACTGTGTTTGGCTTCATTCATTGGTTTATCACACGGAAATGCTTGTTTCTCACAAAACAATTGGCCAAAACATTGACTGTATGCTTTGTCTTATACCTCCAGTTCTATAAAGGCTAAAAACTTTTTCTTTCTTTCTTTCTTTTTTCTTTCTTTCTTTCTTTTTCTTTCTTTTTCTATCTATCTATCTATCTATCTATCTATCTATCTATCTATCTATCTATCTATCTATCTATCTATCTATCTATCTATCTATCTATCTATCTATCTATATCTATCTATCTATCTATCTATCTATCTAAGATTAATGGAAACTTGGAATACAGGCCAGCTGATGGGCTGAAGGAGCACCAGGTTGTATGCCTAAAATCAGGATATAACCCTACAAACCCAGTTCTGTTCACTCTTCTATAAGAAATACTTTATTTCCAAAGGACACAGAAACTGATTTGGGCATGGATAAATAGACAGTATGGAGGGAAATGGGAATACATGCTCTAGCTCTGCCCTGCTCCACCCTTGATTTTTCCATAACTGAGGTTGCAGTTTTCTGCACAACTAAGATCCTGGATTGCATTAGGTTTAAAGATGGAGAGTATTGTTTCATTCATCCAAATACAGAAACAATTTTTGTCAGTTCTTTCCTGTCAACATGAGAAGACGAATGTGGAAGGAGTGTTCTGCTCTTTTAGCTACCATCAAATCTTTGTTAGGAAAAATTGCTATAATGAATAGTGTATGCTGTCTATGAGTTAAACATTCCTAGCTATATTCTATCCAAGGGCTTATAATATACTATGCTTTACCTGTATGTACTTGTGCTCTCCCAATCCAGAAGGTACTTTGGAAAGTTCATTATTGTTTAAATGAAGCTCTCTCAAAAGTGGCGCATTAGTTAAAGAGCCATTATCAACACTAGCAATGTTGTTATGACTGAGACCAAGCCTATAAGGGGAAAAATAATTTTGCAAGTTATAGTGCAATAGCTGTTTCATATGCAACTGTTTCATTCAGTATATTTGTGAAACACATTTTTGACAACTTATATTTTAGTATGGACTATATTAGAGATGTTCCCTAGCCATGTTACAAGATGCTACAACTATGTACTTTACCACAATCCTTCTATATGGCTCAATTGAGTTCAGCAGTGAGCTGGCATAAATTTAGTACAATGCTGGTTTCACATGATATGTTACCAACATGTGAACATATCATGTGAAATCAGCATTATAAAAAAAATATAATTATAATTTTATTTAAAATTATAAGGTTTTATACATATGTGACTGGTCTAAGGACTGTAAATAAAACTTATTATTATTATTATTACCATCAATATCAATGCAGCTGATATGCCAAATTTGGGTGTATAAGAATCTGAAGCTTTTAATTTTGCATAATAACAGTGACACCCAACTGGAAACAAATAATCTTAGCAAACCAATTTTATTGTTAAACCTTGGCAAACTGCAGAGTTATCAGATGCTGGAACTGTTAATATCTGATGCCATGTTTTCTCTGGGGATGTTATAAGGATCAATATAAGTAGTTTTAAGAGCACCTAGCAAGGAATGACAAGCCACAGCTATTTCAAAGCCAAGTGATCAGAGACAACACAACTCATAGACAGGACGGGCAGGACTGAATTAATTCTTATTTATGCAGCAAATCTAGTCTGCCTCTCTGCCACCAGTAGTGGTTTTCAGGATGGTGATCGGCAAAGAGTAGTGAAAATTATCACAGTGAAGAGATTAAAAGAAATTCCACTAAAAATAAAAGTGAAGAATAATTTAAAAACAACAGCAAATGCCCAAAGGCAAGTAAAAAGCAGCACTATAAAAATGTAGGTTCTCACTGAGGATGTCAGCATGTATGCTTTTTTATCACTGTTTCCTGAAACATCCCATAAGCCATGATGTTTTCTTCTGTTATAAATTCATTAGTCTCTTAAAAAAAAAAAAACACCCAATACCATGTCCAGCTGGCCATTGTCTGTGTGATTGGAATGAAGCTGGATTAGTGAGTTAAGAAAAAAAAAAGTTCAGCATAAAACAAACTGGAAAGTACTATTTGAACTTTGCTCTTTTTTGGTTTGTTTATTACATGTTTAAGACTGATCTCAAGAACAAAGAATATTTAGTTGCCAAAGCTCCATCTCCCTTCCACGCACAGCATTTAAATTTCATCCATAAGCAAGTAGACCCTTTGGGGCCCTGGTTTTTGCTTTTTGTTCTTTTCAGATCAACAGTTCTCACTGTTATGCTGGCATTATGTTTATATCGTTCAACATTTGTCTCTGAAACTGAAAGAAAATGTGGTTAAAGCAAATAACTTTCTCCACAAAGTGTATCATTTCCCACTACTATATAAGAGTTTCATTGTACTTCGAGCAGCCTATGGTTATGTTATAACTACTGTATTGGAATTGTGCTGAATTTTTAGTACCAGCTTGCATTTAAAATTAGATGATAATGCAACATTTTAATATATCTCTACTTTTTGCTGCAGCTAGAGGGACCTGTTGAACTAGAATACCAATATACGGGGGGGGGGGGGGGTGGAATGCTTTCTGAGAAGCAACATGGAATAATATACCCATTTATGGAATTTGAAAGAACCAGCAAAAGAAAGAAACAGTAAGAATGGTTTCTTCACTGACTTGTTTTGTGTAAACACTTATACATATATCTATTCCACTCTCCACTTAGATCTTGACTAAATACATACAATTGTTCATGAATTTAGTGGATTTTCAGTCCACCTTGGGTTAAATGAAACAAAGGAAAAATAATACAAAGTTGTAAAACTAGTTAATGTAGTTATCATGCAAGTTTCTGAGGTTCACCCTGCCCAACGAGCTCATTACTTCTCCTTTTCAATTCTGCTGCTGTGCTTGGCAGCATTAGGCATGGTCCAAACCCAATGATCCTGAAACTCAAGACAAAATGAACTGTGGCAGCTGAAGGTGTTGTGGGCTACTAGTAGTATGCAACAGGAATTTATAAAAAACATGATTACTTAGCCAAATGGACGAGTCCATTTAGACTATCTGCATCCAGTTTGTTGATTTTGTTGCCATCAAGATGAAGTTCTGTCAGTGATGTGGGAAGACCTGCAATAAAATATGGTCCAGAGATAGATTTCTAATTAGATGTGGCAACTAGGGTTGGTCTTCTTATTACATTCATTGGCAAAATTCCTAGGATTAGTGCTTTTCTGGACTTATCACCACTACACAGTACACAGCTATTATATGCATTGTTCAAGTTATTAGAGCAACTATTCTTCATGACAATTTTCCTATATCACTTAGCATTAGTATGGTATAGGGTTAGCAATGGATCACACTGCACCATATAAGGGAGAAGTACATTTACTCTCTACTCCATGTTCTTGCCATGATACGATAGAGTGATGTGAGAAGAATGTTCAGCTAAAACCAAATTTTACTTTTTGGACTACCTCTTCCAGCAGCACCCATACCTATGCTAATGTAAACATTCTAGGAGTTGTCATCTGAAAAATAATGTTTCTGGATAAACCTCAATGGCCTTGCACTTGGAAGAGTTAAAGAAAGCATTTTTGTGTTCTGTTTTTGGGTGCTGAATGTATGTCTAAACAACAGTTAATCTAGAAGTTATGACAACATACATGTGAAAGCTGCCTTCTGCTGAGTCAGCCCACTGTTTTGTCTTAACCATTATTGATTACTCTATAAGATTTTGTAAGATAGAAGAATCAATTCTGGAACAGACCAAATGTGTATCTAATCCAACTTTGTTTCTCACAGTGGCCAGTCAGATAACCATATGAGAAACCCACAAATAGGACGTGGTTGCAATATATCGTTTTTCCACTTGTGTTCCCCAGGAACTGGAATACCAAGCTGGGTTTCCCTGACATCCTGGAGGTTGCATATAGCCATTGTGACCAGAAGCCATTGATACCCATCAATCTAAATCAAATTGTTAGTCCCAACTGCAGGATACCCACTGAATACATAGCTAAATGTTAAGTCAACAATTATGTAAGTCACATTCATTCAGTGGGGCTAGCAATTGGTTTTAGGCCTGTCTGTTTCTGAACTGGCATTAATTGTGACCCTACTTCTGAGATTCTTCCAACTGGAATGCTGGGGAATAGATTTGGAGCCTTTTGCACATATTATATTAGAGACCTCAGTTCCTGAAATCTTACAGTGGAAATATTTTTAGTCAATGATTTTGCAAGATGAGCTTGGGGGAAAAAAAGAATGTTCCATTGTTACGTTCAGCCCTTCAGAGCAGATGCAGAAGGAAATGTCCAAGGGGTTACCTGAGAAGGAAAGTGTTTGCCATTGCAACAGCTGAGGGGTGTGTGAGCTGAGGATGTGGATTCTGCAAGCCCTCTTGGGAGAGGTAGTGCACAAAGAGAAGCATTGCATAAACTCTTTTTATAGAAACTTTTCCAGTGTGTTTGATCGTCCCATTTCAGGGAAGAAGCAGCAAGTTCTCCACTATAGAAACTGTCCCTGGGAACATCTCTTTTTCCTCTGCCAAAGAGGATGATGACCCTTCCTTTAAGGGGAGTAAAGAGGGAGGAGTAAAGGAGGTCACTTAGTCTCAATATGTGTGTTCTCCAAAGCACTGGCCTTACCTTTAGGGATACTAGTTATATTAGTATCTGAAATACGGACATAAGAGAGTTTCTTCATTCCTTGAAAGGCTCCATTTTCTATACCTGAGCTTTTTAATGGGTTGGTGCCCAGTTCTAGCAAGAAAAAGCAAATAAAAATGTACATGAGTTTTATCATCATTAATAGTAAAACAATTATTAAACAACATATGTCCGTTCTCCTTTGGCTAATTTCCTTAATGATGGATTAACTGCATAGTATTTTGCACAGATTATGGGTTTTACCCATTCAACACCCCCAGTGAGCTGCCATGGTGGAGTGGGGATTCGAACCCAGGTCTTCTGAGTCCTAATCTGTCACTCTATCCACTATGCCACAGTGGGTACCATAAGTTTAAAATGTACTTATTGCAAATTATCCTTCGACAATGGATAAGTGCTCCAATGGAAAAATCTGATTATCTGATCGTACAAGGACCCATCAATTTCAATACATGAGTACTTTAGTATTTATTGACCTCTGTATGAACTACAACACATATACACCCAATTACACCCTCTTGCCTTTTCACACAGAACCACTCATAGCTGCGTCATCCCAGTCCTAGTAAACGGTCTTCCCTAATCTGGGTTTTGTCAAATTCCACTGACATATTGCACTGTTTCCTCAAGTATAGTATTTTTATAAATCTTATTTATGAAAAACAAAAAAACAATGCCTACCTACAACAATCATATTGTTCAGTCCACTGAAGACAACTTTCCTTAGCTTCGTGATTTCGTTTTCATGTGCCCGGAGCTCCTGTAAACTTTTGGGCATATTCTCTGGAAGTTCTTTTAGGTTGTTCTTGGAAAGATAAAGCCTCTCCAGTTTCTTCAGTGGAGCAAAAGCTCCCGGACTGATTTTGCTGATTTTGTTGTTCACAAGGATCAATGCCTATCAAGCAGGAAACAATAAAATAAAATAAGATGTTGAAGTCACATAAACAGACTGTCGAGGGAAGTTACAAACTTTCACTTGAAGCTTAATTGTCCATGGGTTGGTCTGGATTAGAGATGGGCATGAACTGGCTCATCCAGGTTTGTCAAGGTGGCAGCACAGGTCCTGCTCCCCTCCCCTGCCTCCTCAGCCAATCAACAACTCACCAGGCCCAGCTTGCTTGCTTTTTCCATCTCCTTGGGCAATCTCCCAGTCACAAGCAAGAACACAGACTTCTCCACCCTGCCATTTTGTCTGAGTGGGAGATCACATTGGTGAGTGGCTGAGGAGGCAGGGGAGAGGAGCAGCAGGAACTGAGATGAACTGGGATGAACCGGTTCATGCCCATCTCTAGTCTCAATTTTGTTATAGGAAAGTCACCACAGCTTAGTATGATCAGTAGGAATTTGCTGCCCCTGATTATATGAGAGTTTCTTGGCCCCGTGGAGCCTCAGTTGTGGGGTTCTGCAAGGCTCGATTATCTCTCCAATGCTGTTTAACATCTATATGAGGCCACTGGGAGGGGTCATCAGGGGATGTGGGGCTTCATGTCATCAGTACGCTGATGATAGCTCTACATTTCCTTTTTTCCAACAACAGTGGATGCTGTTTCGTCCCTTGAGTGCTGCCTGGGGGCTGTTCAGCAATGGATGCAGGTGAATGGACTGAGGATGAATTCGGGCAAGACGGCGGTCCTTCGGGTGGGTGTCCCAGACATCAGTGGTCTGGGAAACTCCCTTTCCTTTGGGGGGGGGTTGACTCTTACCACCAAGAGTGAGGTTCGCAGTTTGGGTGTACATCTGGACCCGGCGCTCACCATGGAGACCCAGGTGTCGTCAGTGGTCTGTTCCGCACATTTCCACCTTCGGCGGATTGCCCAGCTGCATCCCTATCTTGATGTGGGGGTGCTCATTACGTTGGTCCATGCGCTCGTAGTCTCAAGATTAGACTACTGTAATGCACTCTACGTGGGGCTGCCTTTGAGACTGACGCGGAAACTTCAGATGGTACAAAATGTGGCGGCCAGACTTCTTACTGGGGTGAAAAGATACCAACATATCTCCCCCACGCTGGCCACCTTGCATTGGCTGCCCATCCATTTCGGCGTTGATTTCAAAGTTCTTACGATGACATATAAAGCCCTAAACAGTTTAGGACCTTGATATCTGGCAGAGCGCCTTCTCCCACCCAGTTCTGCCAGAGTCACTCATTCCAGCCAGGCCGGGCAACTGAGGGGCCTAATGCCGAGGGAGGTCTGGAAGGAAAGAACGAGGAACTGGGCCTTCTCGGCAGTGACCCCTCGCCTCTGGAACAACTTGCCTGTGGAGATCCGCCTGGCTCCCTCTCTGGGTGTTTTCAGGAACAAACTTAAAACCTGGCTATTTGGGCAGGCTTTCCCTCCAGCCATATCTTAACTGCCATATCTTGATTATTTATGATTTGTCATCTTGGACTCTTTGGTTTTTGGTTTTATTGTTTTTAAATTTGTAAACCGCCCAGAGTAGACCCTTGGTCTAGATGGGCGGGATAGAAATCTAATAAATAAATAAATATATTTTAAATTCTGGTTTTCACAAGGTGTGGAAACCATAATTTGCATAACACTCCTGTTTTTGAACAAAGCACTTGTCTGCTCCCTTAGTGTAGCTAAACCTACATACATAGCAAGCACTACAGGACAGACTGATTGATCACGAAGAGACAAACAACCCATCAAATGCTACAACTTTTCCTAATTCATGTGATAAGGCAGCAGTGCTCAGATTTTCCAGTATAGCGTATTGTGCAGAATTATGCAAAGAACATAAAAATATGTTAAAATGTGTAGATTTTCTCCAAGAGCAACAAAAAATGGTGCCAGCATACCTCAACACCTCACACTGAGGGAAAAAAAGTTAAGTTTTCACATTTATCTTATATGACAAATCAGGTCAGGATTTCCATCCCTGCTGAAAACTCAGCCAGCATCCGATGCATAGCACCTGTATATGCAGTATATCCATGCTGTATTGTGGGTTTTGGTGTTAAACTTGCTGTGAGAAAACCCTGAGCACGAATAGAAAGATTTATATATCAGCCATGTCTATGTGTCTTGGCCAAACAGGAACTACTAAGTTCGATACAAGGCTATGGAGAACATGCTAGTTGATTAGCAAGTCTTTGTACATACAGATATGGAAATATAACTTATGCTACACTAGCTGAGGACAAACCTGATACCTCAAGTGGTGCAACAATCTTGGATTTTCCATGGGACATCATTTGAACTCAGATCTTGTCATTGCAACAGAGGGTCCGAATGACTTTTGGACTCTTCTGTTTCCCCACCCCACCCCATCAACCTGAAGAAGGGTCTCGATGGATCCTGAAAGTTCACCTGTGTTTAATCTTTAGTGGCACAATAAAATTATAGCCCACTCCTGTTTTTCAAACTTTTACATGGACTACATTGCTTTTTGCTTTTTTCATTAGATTTATATAGAACATTCAGGACTCCACTTTTGAATGGCGGGTCAGGAAACAAAACATAGTGGTTTTTTACATTTTAAAACTAACTGCATACTATCAATGCTGCCAAAAGTGCTCAGCTTACATAGATTCAGAACTATTACTTTGTATAACAATTGCCATGCCAAATTTTTTTAAAAAAACCTCAAAGAAATCAATATCTCACACAAATTACTTGTGAGCAGAACGAAGAAAAGATCATCCCAAGTCACAGGGAAAATTGTGCCCTCCCCAGATACCATGTTTGCTTTGGTTTAGTCCTGAATATATTTTCAATATCAATTCTGAATCCTAGTCTCAGAAATGCATATGAACACACACCCTCCTTTCCAACTTCACAGGCTAGTTGAATTTCTCCAGAAGAAACATTCCTCAGTTGTGAGTTGTTTGACACAAACTTTAGTGGCCCATTCTGTTCTCCCTGGTGGCACAGCACTTCTGCTAGGAAACAGGACACATGAAGATGTCTCACATCACACACGCTGGCTTCCTGACAGCCATCCAAACACTCATAAGTGAAATTCTTCAGAGGAACTGCTCAGATCTGGATGGTTGCTTTTAAAAATCAATCGGCTACCATTATAGTTCCAAGGCACAAAAAGCAGTTATATACTGCTATTCTTTCTTTTTTTTGAAAGCAACTCTTTTACTTTCCTGGTTTTGGAAGGTAAATCTGAATACTATGAGCTGCTGCTGTAACTCTATTTCCATCTACTTGGTTGTTACCTGAACATCCACAACAGAGCACAGGGCTGCACCAAGAGACAAAGGACAAGCTGGTGTTGTTGTTGTTTAGTCGTTAAGTCGTGTCCGACTCTTCGTGACCCCATGGACCAGAGCATGCCAGGCCCTCCTGTCTTCCACTGCCTTCCGGAGTTGGGTCAAATACATGTTGGTAGCTTCGATGACACTGTCCAACCATCTCGTCCTCTGTCGTCCCCTTCTCCTCTTGCCTTCACACTTTCCCAACATCAGGGTCTTTTCCAGGGAGTCTTCTCTTCTCATGAGATGGCCAAAGTATTGGAGCCTCAGCTTCAGGATCTGTCCTTCCAGTGAGCACTCAGGGTTGATTTCTTTCAAAATGGATAGCTTTGTTCTCTTTACAGTCCAGGGGACTCTCAAGAGTCTCCTCCAGCACCACAATTCAAAAGCATCAATTCTTTGGCGGTCAGCCTTCTTTATGATCCAGCTCTCACTTCCATACATCGCTACTGGAAAAACCATAGCTTTGACTATGCGGACCTTTGTCGGCAAGGTGATGTCTCTGCTTTTTAAGATGCTGTCTAGGTTTGTCATCGCTTTCCTCCCAAGAAGCAGGCGTCTTTTAATTTCATGGCTGCTGTCACCATCTGCAGTGATCATGGAGCCCAAGAAAGTAAAATCTGTCACTGCCTCCATATCCTCCCCTTCTATTTGCCAGTAGGTGATGGGACCAGTGGCCATGATCTTAGTTTTTTTGATGTTGAGCTTCAGACCATTTTTTGCGCTCTCCTCTTTCACCCTCATTAAGAGGTTCATTAATTCCTCCTCACTTTCTGCCATCAGAGTGGTATCATCTGCATATCTGAGGTTGTTGATATTTCTTCCAGCAATCTTAATTCCAGCTTGGGATTCCTCCAGCCCTGCCTTTCGCATGATGTATTCTGCATATAAGTTAAATAAGCAGGGAGACAATATACAGCCTTGTCGTACTCCTTTCCCAATTTTGAACCAATCAGTTGTTCCAGATCCAGTTCTAACTGTTGCTTCCTGTCCCACATATAGATTTCTCAGGAGATAGATAAGGTGGTCAGGCACTCCCATTTCTTTAAGAACTTGCCATAGTTTGCTGTGGTCCACACAGTCAAAGGCTTTTGCGTAGTCAATGAAGCAGAAGTAGATATTTTTCTGGAACTCTCTAGCTTTCTCCATAATCCAGCACATGTTAGCAATTTGGTCTCTAGTTCCTCTGCCCCTTCGAAATCCAGCTTGTAATTCTGGGAGTTCTCGGTCCACATACTGCTGAAACCTACCTTGGAGGATTTTGAGCATAACCTTGCTAGCGTGTGAGAATCAAGTTGGTGTTAGAATCAAGTTATTTTCTTTGTCTGCTATTTACAGAGGCCACACTTCCTATGACAATAAAAATAACTTCCATGGTGCAGTGGTTAAACTGCAGAAGTGAAATCTAATGGAAAAGCAATGAGTGGAAAGTGGAGGTTTAAAATGTTGTACTTTCTTTCAGAGAAACCCACATCTTCTGCATTCTGATAGGTACCCTGCCAAACAGTTGACCTCATGGAAATGTCTTCCATTTCTCTCACACACATCTCAGTTTCTCTCCATATCCATTTCCACCTGGCACATGCACTGTTTGTCACAAACTTCACCACTACCACTAAAACATATAGACTGCACCCCCAAGTCAGTGTGGTCAACAAAGAAGACCTAGAGCCTTCCCAGGCTGGCCACTTCAGTGTGGGCTGGATCAGGCTACAAAGGGTCTGTTGAGGTCAGGGGAGAGGACTAATGTGTCATTTGGCACGCTCCTCCCATCCAAATCGCAAATGACCCTTTGTAGACCTATCTGCTGTCAATTAAGCACTTCCCCTGATTGTCTGTGAAGAATCAGGGGAATCAATTCTTTTTATGTCTACTAGATTCTAGCTGATGCAATTAATCATTTAATTTATATATATATATATTTGCCTGTCTGTGTATTACCAATTGAGAGACTGCTCGCAGCCAATACACAGACAGGCAAATAAAATAATAACAATTTAAATAAAGTAATTCATTGCATCAGCAATGATCTGACAGATGTACAAAATAATTTCACTTCCCCTGACACTTTGTAGATGAGCCAGAAAGGGTTCAATTTCTGAAACAGACACTGGAAAGAGATGCAAGGCTCTAGTTTAATCCACTCCAAGTGACCACACTCTGTGGAAATGGACTCAACTGGAGCCCTCCAACCTGACCTAAAATAGAAGAGCACCTTGACAGATGTTCAAAAAGGTGCAGGTTGGGGTAAATTGGTCTGCTCCAGTGTGGGTGCCGGAAAAAAGAGTCGACCAACCCAACCCAACAGTCCACCAAACAGCAAGACAAATGCCCATGTGGGCCTTGAACCCAGTCCTCTTGGGCTAAACCCTAGCCACCTAGACCAACAGTTGTCATGTTAACCTACTGTTTATGTGAACCTTACTTCCTTCTTTTTATCTGTTTCCTTTTCAATCTCATTAAATTTGTGAGAGTAAATATATGTATACTAAATATATGCTTTGAGGGTTTTGGATAGCAATAATTCCAGGACCTTATTTATTATTTCAATCACAGCACAGCTGTAGACAACGTGTGCTCACTAAATGCATCATCCTGTTGCAAAAGTGGGGGGGGGGGGGGAACCAGATGGCTCATCTGTCTCTGTTTTGATTTCCAGCCCTTCTAAATGCTTTCATAATTAAACTTACGCCAAATATCTTTGCAACTAGCAGGAGTAAAAACAGAACATTTACAGAAATTTTAAAAAAATGTATAAACAGCTGTAGGGACAGAAAGCATTGAAGAAAAGCCAAGCCAAGAGGGTGAAGCTATCCTTGTGAACAGTTTATGTGTTGTGTGTTGTCTCCCCAGAGCATTTGATTTCCTGTTCATCATCAGTAAAACAGGAGGTATGTTTTACAGATGGCTCCACTGTGTATATGATAACATTGTATGGTTTCAATTTTGTATTCTAGCCAGGAGTGGCCAGATTTGTGAGTAGAAAAGTTCATTCCCAGTTTAATAGTACTAGCAAGAAGCCTCCCTCCCACCCACCCACAAAAAAATTGCTGTTCAGCTAAGGGAGTATTTCTAGATAACTAGAAGATTCCTTATTAAATCTCTTTTACATTATTATTGTTAGCCATTTTGATCATTTTAAAGAAAGGGCAGGAAGTAAAATGGTTGAATAAATAAATTAAAACATAAATAAATGTATGTTGGAATGTTTACTAAAAGGTAGGAAGAAGCCTCCAAATTAGCAAAAAGAAAGCAAATTTTCTATTCATTTCAGTAGCTGCTTTTGGCATTAATGCTGCTATCACAACTCTTAGTTTTATTGAGAATGGTTATGTATTGCTGCATGAACCATCGGAGCTGAATTCCCCAGTTGCTAGCCAGAGTTATTGCTCTGGAATGGGCCTTCATCTCATTGCAATTTGCTAAGAGTTCCTCCTGCAATCAATAGATGATGCCCGGAACATCAGGCATTTTCTGAGGACAGTATGTTTGACAGAGACAAAATGGCAGAATATTAGCCCCATTTTGTTTGTGATGGTCTTCAATGCAACTTGAAGCTGCACTTTCGATTTGAAGTTGCTCCCAAAACAAAAGGCAGCTAACACTGGGTAGCATTACATTCCCTGACACTGTGTTTTGTCATAGGTTCTCCTGTCTTTGGGATACCCAGACTGGGAAAAGCAACCTGGAATCTATGACTTAATAGTTTGCCACAGGAGAAAACTTGATCATGTTCAATCAGTATTCCTGTTCTTCTTATTATTATTTTGGTATTTGAATGCATGTATTTACTGTGACATTTGTGTCTGCAAGTGTGTGTGTTTGAGAGAGAGTTACTCAATTATATAAGAGAAGCACTGATCTCTCAAGCATCTAGGCATGCATCTTGGATTTCCTGCTTCTGCAGGGAGCTGGGCTCAAGGACCCTTGGAGTCTCTTCCAGCTCTACAATTCAATTCTGTGGTTTGCTTCCAGGGCTTCTTGGCACAGGCTCAAGGGAGATTTGTCCCTAGATATTTGAACTTACTTTCAGCTGCAGCTGTTTGACATAAAGGTTAAATAAACAACAGACTTTAGTATTTCACCCTTGCACTTTTTCTGGCCATTTGTTCTACACACATAACAGGTTTGCACTCCGTCAGGGCAGCAGGTGATTACCAATGGGCTAGAAATACTTGCTGCTAGACAAGTTTTCAACACAGTTATTCGTACCACAGCTTTAGAATTTTAGCAACAATGCAACTTCTTAAATTCAACATAAACGTTGCATATGTGCTTCCTGATGGATAAGTGTCTGATGCTGCACCTGAGACCTAAGACTACCAGTCCACCAGGTTGCACCCACCTGGTCTTTATCTAAAGAGTGGATGAGTCAGGGTTCTGGAATAATAGGACATTTCCCTTGCCTTCCTACATTGATGCTGTGCTGCTGCCTATTGGGGAGGAAGCAGTGTCACTACCCATCCTCTTTCTTCTCATTCTCCAATGCACAGGCAGCAATTGTGGCTGCTGGAGCATGTGACTACCACTCGTGCCAGAAGCTCAAAGGAGACAGCATACAACCAGTTAAGCACACAACAGCCTCCGTTCACACTCCTGCTGCCACAGACAATTACGAGGTATGTCCACTGTGCAACTATATATGCTTAGAAGACATTGTTTCTTATTATACCTCTGTAGAGATTATGAACTGAGTGAATCAGGTCCTCCCACAGCCCCACATAGTCCCAGTCCCAGGAAGCTGGACCATAAAGAAAGACTGAGTTTGTGCTCTCCAAACAAGCAGCCAGTTCTGAAATGTACAAATCCAGTGGCACCTTGCAGGTCCCTGTACAATCTGTTGGATCAGTTTATCACTTTTCTTCATACTGAGATAGAACTTCACTGGCTAACTAAAACCAAAATAATCTCAATCTCAAAATTTCAGTCATTTTTTAATCCTTACATACCAATTTTTTTTTGGTATACATTTTTTGACATAAAGTAAATAATGGTTTCCTTCATAGTAGTTCTAAAATGAAGGTACTCAGAAGTTTAATTCAGCATCCTTTGGATGACACAGTTTAGTTCAAATCAAGTGACCAAATGTGCTGTGGAAACAGTCCTCTTAAAGCACTGTTACATGATCCAAGGCTGTAAGAAACACCACAAATTTCCATAGCAAGTTCATGAAGTATAGAAGTGAAAAATGTGGGCAGATATGACTTTAAACACTCCCACACAGGTTTCTAGGAAGTGTAGGCCAAGGTGATTTACCAGCTAAATATATTTAGATGCATATATATATTATCACATATAAAATATTTCAACTCTGATTTAAAAAAAAAAAATTGAGCCTCTTGGTCTCCTTGATCCTTATACTGAAAGAAAAAGTGATTATTTTACAACAATCTCTGAACTGGTATTGCAGACCATATTAGAAGTCCAAACTAGCTGAAAGAAAGAACATACCTTTTCACATAGTCTCTTAAATGTTCTCAGCGCTTAATTTTTTAAAAAGTGTCAGTGTTCCCTAGAGAAATATAATCTAGGAATGAATCAGAAAATTTAGCATGAAGACAGACCTAGAACAGGTTTGCGTTCCTAGAACAGATAGGCATTCCACCAGAACTTACATGAAGATTCTTCAGATTCTTGAAATCTCCATCCTTTATTTCAGTGATTTTGTTGTTTTGCAAGTCCAGGAGGGTAGTATCTGAGGGAAGATCCCTTGGAACTTTAGTCAGACCTTAATGGGAAGAGAAAAACAAGCTCTTCAGTGAAAGAAGAAACATGCCTAAAAGAAAGACAGGGGTTATCATTCATTCATTCATTCATTCATTCATTCATTCAGTCAGTCAGTCAGTCAGTCAGTCAGTCATTGCTGTTAAGAGAGCAACCAATTCTAGGCTTCATAAAGGTAAAAAGTTTCAAAAGAGGAACTGGAATTGGTTCATCCACTTCAGAATCCTCTCAGACAGGGGTGCGTATCTTCCCCTGTCTCATTCGCACACAGAAGGAGGACAAATGTCAAATACTTTCTCCTTGCCTACAAGACAATGGGATTTCTTCTGCCAATTCTGATAAGGGTTTTCGTATTTGTGAGACTGATTCCTGAGCAGATTTTGTTATCATGCAAACTGATATCTGCTGCTTTGTTGCTTGAACATTTTCAAAAGTAGAAGCATTGGATAAATCAGGGGTCCCCAACCCCTGGTCCGTGGCCTGGTGCCGGTCTGTGGGCTTCCTTGAACTGGGCCACGGACACAGATCTCCGCCCCCCACATGCACACACGGTGGGCGTGTCGCGCTTGCGGGTGGGTGTGTCGTGCTTACGGAGGGGCGTGTTACGCTCACGGGTGGGCGTGTTGCACTCAAGCGCATGCACGCATGCACGACACGCCCACCCGCAAGCGTGGCATGCCCACCCGCAAGCGCGGGGGTGCCCCTGGCCCCCCCGCACACGGAGCCCACCCACCCCAGCTGGTCCACGGTCTAAAAAAGGTTGGGTGCCGCTGGGATAGATAGTTTTCATCTCACACACAGAAACATCTGGAAAAAAATGTACATTTTTGAAAAATATGCATAGAGGTATTCCAGATGAGCACAAAACACAATTTAAAATGACCAGCTTCTGGACCTCCCTATTACCTGCCTCCCTCCGTGCGCCTCAGTTTCCCTGGCAGGAAAATACTGTTTTATTGAGACATCTTTTTGGCAATTGGCTAGCTACTGAGGATGGGACTTATTACCAACTGGATGCTGTACTTTTTTTAGGGGCATATTTTAAATTGTGTTTTCAGCTGTTTCACATTGGTCTTTTAATCACATTTTGAAAGTGGATCTTGGTTTGCATTTTAATTATATTCTGTTATTTCATGTTAGTGTGAGCTGCCTTCAGTTCCATCTTAGGGAGAAAGGTTAGATATAAATCCAATAATAAATAATTGCATACATAAATAAATAAATATGCTTTATCCAATGAGGAAAATGTCTTCAAGTAATATGTACAATTTAAAACAAAGATGGGCAGAGTGCGACCTGTAGCCTGCATATGTCCCCAATCTCTGAATGTGTATGTCATCACATCTGTGCCCCTAACATTTCTCTTTGGAGTGAAAAAGGTGATGCAGGGTCCTCTTGGGGATTCAGAGGGCATTTTCATCCCATTTGAGGTCCAGAAAGACTGTCTTCCAAGCTAACGATGATTAGAAAGGCATTATAGCATGAAGCATAAACACACACACACACACACACACACACACACATGACAAGCAGGTCTCCACCTATTATGTTCAACTCTGATGATCAATTGAAATCTCACAAAAGACAAAAGCAACCATGTTTGTTACTACAAAATTCCAAAATGCATAGTACACTAGTATCTTTATTGGGATTCTCAGCGTGGTATAGTGGATAGAGTAATGGACTAGGACTCTGACAGAGTTCAAATCCTCACTCAGCCATGGAAACTCACTGGGAGAGTGGAAATGGTAAAAGGTAGTATCTCAATTACATTGAAAGCCCTGTTAGGGTTGCTATAAGTCAGTTCCAACTTGATGGCACAGAACACACATAGTATCTTTATTAGGCCAGCTCAGGAGTCATTGAAAATGCACAAGCTTTTGAGATCTCTAGACATTTTCATCAGGCAGGATGTTACAAACAGTAAGAGGTGGGGAGAGGAAAAGCCTGAGGGTGTTAAACTAGTGAGGTCTCCATAGATAGAGTGTGAAAATTAGATGTGGGACGAGGTTGCATACATTTACACTAAGCTGTAGAAGGTGATCCAGTGGTTTAATATGGCTTTTGGAACTACCCCAGGACTCATGGGATGAACAAACAATCCCACTTCTGACCCATAGGACTTTTCCCTTGGCAACATTCCCTCAGTGCCTCTCAGTTTCCCTGTTATATTGAGACATCCTTTTGGCAACTGATGAGTCACTGAGGATGGGGCTTATTACCAACTGGATGCTGTACTTTTTAAATTGTGTTTTCCACTGTTTCACATAGGTCTTTTAATTGCCTTTTGAAAGTGGATCTTGGTTTGCATTTTAATTATATTCTTCTTTCATTTGATGTTAGTGTGAGCTGCCTTCAGTTCACACTACAGTGGTTTCTGTAAATGTCAGAAGGAATGATTTCCATTGTAGTTTGAATGGCATATATTAAAATATTGCCAAAGCATTAGGAAACCAGCCCTACTCATATTTTCCACCATTCCATTGATATTATCCATCTTAATCTCATCAATTTTCTATTCTCTACCTATTCAAACAAGTGGTTCCTTTATACAATGTTGAATTTTGAAGACTAGCAAATCATATTTCAAATCTTCTGTGATCTAATTATGGTCAGTTAGATGCTAAGCTATCATTCTGTATGACAGTCAGGGGCCCAGTCTTGGAAACTGTCCAAATACCAGGTTCTACTGACTTCAGCACATAAGTGCTTGAAAAAAGGCCATGTTTGGATTCAGCTTCTTGTTGTGCACCTGAAGAGAATAAATTGTATATAATCAGTGTAGACAAACCAAAAACATGCTTCATTTGATTTGTATCCTTCTCCTCCTAAAGTAAACAGCGAAATTATCATTGATTGTAATAAGTGAAACATCAGAGTATAATTAAAGAAAATGTCTAGCATGAGTTTAAAGTTCAGAGTTTTCTGCAAATCAGTACCTTCATATTGATCCTCATTTAACATATTCAGCTGGTTGGATTTATAAAAATGGAAAACATTTGTAAATGAAACTACATAATCAAATTCCATCTTCACTTATTTTTGAAATTGAAACAAGAGGGAGGCTGTTTTCAAAAGAATCCTTCTTTTTGCTTTACCATGAATGCCCAGAGAACATCACACAGTTGGATTAAAATTAGTTCAGAGGCCATTTTTACTCTAATGTGTAGCTTAGATGAAACAATTGCATTTAAAAGATTTAAATATCCCCAGCTAGTTCCACCCACATTTGCTTCTTTTTCCTATGACTGAAGTCCGTTTCTAAGACCTGAATGAAGGTGAATACATAAGGAGGGGGAATGAACTCTACCTGTTGCCTTCTAGGAGGCACAGAGAGGAATATTCCATGTGCACCCCAGATGTTTTTCCATGCCCTCTCCCTAGTAGGTGCCATTTTTCAAAATCAGAAGTGGCCAGAAATCATTTCAGGTTTTGGAAAAAAGCCCCCCACCCTGCAGTCCTAAAATAGCTCAGGAAGTATAGATAAGCCTGGCAAAATTGCTCCTTTGTGTGTGTGTGTGTGTGTGTGTGTGTGCGCGCGCGCGTGTGTGTGTGTGTTTATAGGCATTCACTTACTAATATTGCTATTAATATTGGTATTATGTCTTCCATTTGCAGCAATGGAAGTTTCCCATTTCTTTTTAATTGTTGCTAATGCATCAGCAATGCTTTGAAATGGCTCTTAATTTTTTAAAAAAAGAAACAGAAAATTTTGCCTTCCTTCCCCTCCACAGGGGAGCAGAAAGAAAGTTTTCCGTTTCTCCAGATCATTAAATTGCTTGGGCAAAGCATGGAGGAGGAGACAGGAGGAGGATTTTGTTCTTACTGTTGTTTTCTTTCTCTTTAAAGAAGATTTGAAAAATGGAGCCACATGCATATTGGCTGATTTGGCTGTGTATGGCTACATAACACTGATACTTCAAGAGTTGCACGGACTGTGAATTGATTTCTAAGTCCAATTTAAAGTGATTGCTTTAATGTGGAAAGCACTAAACATCTTAAGACCTAGTTACCACAAGTCACTTCTGTCATTGTATTGCTCTGCCGGTGCCTTGAAATCAATTCCTTTAGATTACATGGTCACCTAATAAGATTTTAAACTGACCTTTTCCATGGTGGCACCCTGTATGTCGAATTCTCCTACAGGTTAGAGTGGCACCAACTTTGCCAGAATTTTTCCACTGGGAGAAACCAGAACTTGTATAATTCCTTTCAAATGGAATTAATTTAAAAACATGCTGATTCAGTCCATAACTGAGCAATGTAAGGATGATTCTTGGAATCCCAGGGGGAAAGCAGTGATGATGTAAAAGGTATGTCTAGAAAGTATCAGTGAGCTACTATTTGACATTTTTTGAAAATTTGAAACAAGGTTGGAGGTTTAAGAGTGGAATTGAAAGTCTTTAAGTACAGGCCACCTCATCTCAGGGTATTTGGAAGCAAAATGGAGAGTGATGTAATGGAACATATGGGTTACTACTTATATACTTGCTGGTCAGAGTCCTATCAGTTAGTTATGCCAGCTTAGTTGCAACACAGTAAATCACAGTGGCAAACTGCTGGTAGTTAGTAAGTCAACAATAGCAATCTTAGAACTGCACAGCTGGAAGGGATCTTATGGATCATCAAGTCCAGCCCCTGTCAAGGAGGCACAGTGGGGAATCAAACCCCCTACCAGATACCTAAATCATGGAGTTATCCAGCAAGACACAACTTGTATCCCTAACTATGCACCATTCATATGACTTTTTGCATGATAAGGGATACAAACAGCAACTTGTTAACTAGTGGCAATTTGTCAGTGCAATTTACAGCACTGCATTTAATGCCGCTGGCCGTTACATCCAAAGTGTGAATTACAGTGTTCTTATATTTCAAGTGTTTTTTGTTTTTAAATTGTAAAATAAGTTCAGACTAGAACTTATTTCTATGAGGCCTCTTCCAGATATGACAGAAATTCCATCCCAGCTGGTCATGGGTGGTTGATATTCGCCTTTGGGAAGGAGAGAGGAGTTTATCACAATTCATGTCCAACTTTGAAAAATTAAAAAGGTGTGGTCAAAAGTAATTCTCTTCTGGAGATCTTTGAAATCTTCAGGAGATCTTTTTTGGAATTCCTCAAGTATGCTATAGTTTCTTCTCTCTCTCTCTCTCTCAGTGGTGTGCCAGTTAAAAACCTCTGATTGCAAAATTGTGGAATTGATCTTCCCACTGAAAATATAAAGCACTAAATGTAGTGCTTGCACTAATGGGACTATATATAAATCAAATAAAAAAAAAAATAAACTCTGCTTCCCAGAACTAACTCCTAAAACAAAATACCAAGACAAGCATTACGTCATGTCAATGGTGAGAGTAATACAGAAACAATCCATGCAGAACCAGCTACTTTTACAGGAACAAGAATTCTTTCTCAATACGCCTTATGTCAGCAATTCTTCAAAGAATATATTTTTCAAATATTTTATTCCTGTAAATTCTTCACTTCATAGATCAGAGATAAAACTTGGGTCTAATGATTCCTCCCTTTTCTTAATTCTCCATATTCAGACTGTTTATGCTTACAGCATCATTATGTCCTGGGCAAAATAGCAAAAAATGCAATCCTTGATTTCCTTCCAATTTTTATACATTCTGATTTTTGCTCTGGTCTTCCCCCAACATTGATACTTCTCAATAAGTTCCTATTACCATGTATCATCTATATCCAGAATTTGCCCCAGGTCATCTCCTTCATTTACTTCCTGTCTGTTCACAGACTGCTTGTTTTTACTTTGAAGCCCAATGCTTACGAATTCTGAAGTTACCAAAGTTGAGTCTAGCATTAGTTTGCTATTATGCATTTCTTGTTGAGGGAGCATACAAAGCTGTCTAGTGTATTTAAACCCATATCTTTTTTTTTAAAAAAAAAATTATTTTAACTATAACATAAACATAAATATAAAATACATAAACCAAAATACAAATTAACTGTGTTCCCCACCATCCATATATTTTGATATGCATATTCTACTTAATGTTAAGATAAAGTTTTGTGTCACTACAAGTTTATTTAAAATTCTCATTTGCTTACATAACTTTTTGCAAACACACCATGAATGCACAATTCATTCTTGCACAATTCCCTTCCCTGTGGATTTTTAGTAAATTAAAATATATGAAACAGATCCAGCAACAGGAAGCCATATGGCAATGACTGATTTTCTGGAAAATTTCTTTATTCATTGCTCATAACACGAATCAGCTTGAAGCTGACGTCCTTTGTCTTTTCTATCTTTGTAACAATACATGTTGCAATGGCTTTATCAAATTTAATTTTGTGTGTTTGGAAAATTGCCCAAGTTCAGCATACTAACTTTTGACTTCAAAAGAGGAAACATCTCAAAAATGAGGGGATTAATTTAAATAAAGTTGAAAGTGGTATGCAACTCCATATCCAATGGTGCAGTTTCCCCCCCACCCAATGATAGCAGAATAAAAACTTCCTACCCCACTTCCATTATGCTGCATAGAAAACCCTGACATTTTCATCCTGTGTTTTGTAAGACCAAAACCCAATTCTGTATGGATTCCCAGTCTTCTGGAGCAAATGCTTAGGGTACATGGGGACTGCAGGCAGAGTGTGTGTGTCATCATATCTCACAGAAGCAACAGAATACAGTGGAAGTATATCATTAGCTCCTGTTCTCAACTAGCATGTATGTCATGTTGATCAGGAAAGGTACTGCCAAGTTCCAGAGGTCACCATTATGGTTAATCAGCAGCATCAAAAAAGCTATTAGAAGATAAAACTGAGGGCATCATTCAGAAGGTGGAAACTGATCAAATAAGAAAAGGACCACAAATTTGCATTAAAAAAATGCAGGCAGGCAATGAAAATTTTTTTAAAAAAAGGATTTAAAGGAACTTGCCACCAGGACCAACAATCAAAACATCCAAAGCATCCCATATGTTTATAGTTAAGCATGTGATTGAAAAGGGAGTTAAAGAAGTAATTAAAGAAGTTATGGAGAACATAGAAGTTGAGTGAATTATTGTGTCTGTTTTCTCTGCAGGAGTTATTGATCATATATTTCAAGGAAAAAGTCTGGGGAATCACAGGAAATAGCAGTGAAAAACGATAAAGTCCTTGCCTTTCTGGCAAATTGAAAACAAACTTTCAAAGGCTGAAAAGTTTCTGAAAAGGGGACTAAAATAATCAGAGGATTGCAGTACTGTCTTGCAGTACTAAGAGTCAGCCAGTGAAGGCAAAAGATTCAGGGCAGATAGAAGAAAGTACTTCTTCCAGCAGCATATAGTTTAATAATGGTATTCCTACCACAAGGTGTAATGAGGGCCACCAGCTTGGCCTGCTATAACAAGGCATTGGAAAAATTCCTGCAGGATAACGCCATCACTGTTTCCTAGTATTTATGGCAAGGAACACCAGTAGCTGCAGAACTTGAGTCAGAGGCTGCTACGGTGTCCAAGTTCTGTCTGAGGTATACTGTTGACTATTAAGTGGGCAGACTACTGGTCTAAATTGGCCTTTGGTTTGATTCAGCACATTCTTACCAGTTATCTTTAACATATGATGCAAATAATCAGACCTTTGATCGCATTTTGTGACATCAAGTTCTCAACTCAAGACACTGAAATACTGTTTAATGTGTTGGAATAAAATAAACAATGTGTGTGTGCCTGAAAGTCAGTTCTGACTTATGGCGACCCTTTTCAGAGTTTTCTAGCTAGAAAGTACTCAGAAGTGGTTTACCATTCCCTTCTTCTAAGGACAACCTGGGACTGTGCAATTTACCCAAGGCCATGCAGACCAGCTCTTTTCCCCAGAGGCACTGTGGGGATTTGAACTCCCAATCTTTGGCTCTACAGCCAGATAGCTAAACCACTGAGCTGTAATCTATTTTGCCTACAGCTCTTGGAATTCTTTGTCTCTCCTCACCCCACATCATTTTTGTTGATTTAGGCTGTCTTGATTTCATGAGCTTCAAAGAGGAATCTTCAAGCTGAACAAGATTTCCTACCTTCACAGGCAAACAAGACAGACAGTGCTATTTTTCTTGTCAGGATTCACAGAATTTGCTCAGACTCTCACTGCATAAGACTAGCTTTCTTTCCCTTTGAGAACTGTATCCTGGAGAGAAGAGACAAATGTGGTGCCACAGTGTTCTGTCCCAGACCCAGCACTTTTCAACTTCCTCATAATTGATTTGAATGAGGAGTCTTGTTGACCGCAAGCTTAGCAGGCAACAAAAAAGGATATCATCATCAATAACAACAACAACATCTTAGAAGTGCAGAGCTGGAAAGAACCCTATGGATCAGCAAGTCCAGCTCCTGTTAAGGAGGCATAGTGGGGAATTGAACTCTCAGCCTCTAGCTCCACAGCCAGACACCTAATCCACTGAGCTATCCAGCAGCTCTATAGTATGTTATACTCAGTTGCTGTACTCCATAGCATCGACAGAAGTATTCTGTCAAGATCAATGAAAATAGTAGCACTATTCTCTTCTGTTTTGGTCAGACCTCATGTGGAATCCTGTCCAGTTCTTGGCACTACTGTCATCAGCAATTTGAAACGTGCCCAGAGGAAGACACCCAGGATTGTAAAAGGTCTGGAAACCAAGACCTATGGGTAATAGCTGAGGGGCCTGCTAATACATAGCCTGGAAAAGAGAAGGCTGTGAGGAGGAACATGATAGCCATGTTCAAATATCTGAAGGGCTGTCATTTGGCAGAAAAAGCAAGCTCGGTTTTTGTAGCTCCAGAGGGTAGGAGACAAAGTAATGGATTCAAATTGAAAGAAAGGAGACAATAGGAGAAACGTCTTGGTAGTAAGAGCTGTTTGACTGTGGAATGGACAGTCGTGGAGGGTGGTGGACTATCTTTATTTGTTGGTTCTTAAACAGAGGTTAGATGCCACCTCTTGGGGAATGCTCTAGCTGTGGGTTTTCTGCTTTGACAGGGGGTTGGACTCAATGACCCTTGGGACCACTTTCAGCTCTACAGTTCTATCATTCTGTGAGAAGCAAAACATCGGCATAGAGCAAGCACAGAATGAATGGTAGATTCTTTGTAAAAGGACAGGCAACCCACTCATGCTTCTAATCCTTCAAATTCCATATGAGAAAGCAGCAAACCTCGTTTTACATAATTGGCACTGCAGTATTACTTGTACAATTTCTGTACACAAATAATTCTTGTTTTCATTCTCTTGTAGAGAGTGCAACAAACTACCTCACTCCTTCAGTAGCGAGGACAATAATTTTTTTGATTACATGTATTATTATTATTATTATTATTTATTTGATTTATATCCCGCCCATCTGGTATATTCTACCACTCTACCACTATGTAACAAGAAAGAACATGGCAATAGTTTGCTTATTGGTTCCTCAGTCAGTCTGTAAGGCAAAAAGGGAAGAAATATGTATTTAAGGGCTATTGTACTGCCCCAAGGGCTTCTTGGCACAATTCAAAGCACTTAAAAAAAATATAACTTGGGTCCAAGCTATATCTCTGAATGAACCTGCCTTGCTTTTAAGATAATCAGGAGAGGCTTTTTTTCTTGGTCTTACCACCCTCACAGCCTTCTCTACTGCTCTGTCCAGCAGGTTGGACTGACCCCCACCCTCCTTTTGCTTTTTTTCCATAAGTAGGAGAATAACTTTCTCTTCAGGCAAAGTTTTTCTCACTGCCTAAGAGGGTTTAAAAACAAACAAATTGGGCTGTTGTGTTTTTCTTGTTCATTTTAATATGTTTTTAGAACTATTTTTATTTACTAATTTTAATATTATATCTAGTTAATTGTCTTTTAATGCTGCAATAATTTATTGCTTTTTTCTTTTAATAGTGTTTGTTTTAACATTGTAAGTTGCCTTGGATCCTCTTGAGGAGAAAAGCAGGGAATCAATATTTTAGATAGATAGATAGATAGACAGGCAGACAGACAGACAGACAGACAGACAGACAGACAGACACACACACACACACACACACACACACACACACACACACAGGCATGATTGCTAATGTGTTGAAAATCTCCAAAAGGAATTTTTTAGTTGGAAGTCCATAAATATTAGCTTAATGAAGTAGACAGGCAGCTGTTATTGTAAGCTGTTCTATGATATGGGAAGGTGTGTACACACAAACTGTACACACACAAACACACACAGAGAGAGAGGTGCATGCATGCACACACACAAGGTTTATTTGTCTCTTCATTTGTTCAAGACTAGAAATGGTGACGAATATAAAAACGGATCGGCTTTTTTGACTAAAATAGCCAATTCATTAAATATTTGTCGATCCGTATTTGTCAAATTTTAAGTCCTGACAAATACGGATCAACAAATATTTTCCCGTTTTTATTCATCCTTCATAAATTGAAAAAAAAAACACATTCTGCCTACCGGCTCTCGATCAACTGATCGGCGGGCCGATAGGCAGCCACCCCCCCCCACAGCCAGCCACCCCCACAGCCTACCCCCACCCCTTTCCTCTCCCTACCTTAGCCCCCCCACCCCCACTGACACTCCCTTACTATATCGCCGCTGCTGCCGCTGAGGTCTCCATCTGACCCTTAAGGCAGGCTAAGGGATTCCAGGCTGCCCTTTGCAAAGATGGCAGCTGCAGCTTCCCTACCTTAAATGAAGCCGCAGCCGCCATCTTTAAAAAGGGCAGCCAGTCTCCCTTTTTACACGCCATGGCTGCAGAGGCCAGATGGAGATGTTGGCGGCGGCGATTATGGTAAGGGGTTGTCGGTGGGGGTGGGGGGTGGAAGGGGGCGGTGGCGGTGTGGCGGTAGGGGAGTGGTAGCGGGTGGGTGGCGCTTCATGGGGGGCAACTTTGTGCTTCATGTGCAGAATGGTGAGTCATCCCCATCTCTATTCAAGAGCTATCCCAAATCAAATAAATGCTGTAACACTTGGCTGAAGTTTTGTTTAAGCCAGATTCTTACAATCCATGGCTTTTGACTCGAATCACAATGACATCATGCATGAGAATCAGTATACCTCTATCTGGCAGCTGGATTGATGGGGTAAAATAAAATGCAAGAGTGAGTTGGGGGAAAGAAACAATAATAAAAACCATGATGAAAATTGAGTCTCCACCCAAATTGTTAAGCAGTGAAGTAGATATTAAGAAGGTTGTGAAGCTCAGCCAATCAACTAGCCAAGTATAGTTTCATGTTTGACCATTTATTCCAGAGAGAATTCAAACATAAATAATATAAGTGGGAATAGAAATATGGTAATATTATCTTGTTCCAACCTTGCACACAAGGGAAGAGGAAGTCTGGATAATAGTCCAGTGGAGATGTTACAGCATAGCATAATTAAATTAGGCAGAATTTGGGGCCTCTTACAACTGGCACATAGCAATAGTTCATGGTGTGGGAAGTCCAGGTTCACTCATTTGGTCATGCTAGTGATTTAGAATGAAACAATATGATTCTAAGCATGAGCAATACATATTATATACACGAGAGATAAAATACATTCATATATTGAACCTTTAAATGGAAATTGTTTATTTGTGGAACTCCATCTAAACAGAACACCTGTGAAGCATATTTGTATACTTCAGAACTTCATTCTCTCAAATCTTTGGGCTTACTTAGGAATGAAATCTAATTATTTCTTTCTATACACCTCAGGAAGTATTTCTTATTCTTGCAGTTTGACAGTGTGACTACATAGTGAGAGAAATGTGAATTCACTTACTGAGAAGTCATTGTGGGAAATTTGGGTTTCTCCAGGTCTGTTCACGTTAACTAGCCACAGAGGGAGGAGGAAATTGGCTAAACAGTCTTGTTTGCAGATTGTTAACATAGCTCTCTTCTATGTGATTTTCACCCACTGCAGACGTTTAATATGAATGCCTAAGGATATGCAACCATTTGTCTTGAAGAAATATGACATCTTACTGTAATATTAATCTATTTAAAGAAACACTTGTTTTTCCTCCAAAGGCATATACTTTCAGTTTAAAATTAAACATGGAAGTTCACAGTACATATCAACCAACCCCTGCCTCATTCAAAACATGGGCACATTGATGCAGTCTTCTCAAACATTAACTTCCATGCTAAATAAATATGGGATGAGATCCACTCTTTCATTCCCAAAAGAGAGAGAGAGAGAGAGAACTACCTCTGCCTTGTTGTTGTTTAGTCATAAAGTCGTGTCTGACTCTTCGTGACCCCATGGACCAGAGCACGCCAGGCCCTCCTGTCTACCACTGCCTCCCGGAGTTGGGTCAAATTCATATTGGTAGCTTCGATGACACTATCCAACCATCTCATCCTCTGTCGTCCCCTCATCCTCTTGCCCTCACACTTTCCCAACATCAGGGTCTTTTCCAGGGAGTCTTCTCTTCTCATGAGATGGCCAAAGTATTGGAGCCTCAGCTTCAGGATCTGTCCTTCCAGTGAGCACTCAGGGTTGATTTCCTTCAGAACAGATAGGTTTGTTCTCTTTGCAGTCCAGGGGACTCTCAAGAGTCTCCTCCAGCACCACAATTCAAAAGCATCAATTCTTCGGCGGTCAGTCTTCTTTATGGTCCAGCTCTCACTTCCATACATCGCTACTGGAAAAACCATAGCTTTGACTATGCGGACCTTTGTCGGCAAGGTGATGTCTCTGCTTTTTAAGATGCTGTCTAGGTTTGTCATCGCTTTCCTCCCAAGAAGCAGGCGTCTTTTAATTTCATGGCTGCTGTCCCCATCTGCAGTGATCATGAAGCCCAAGAAAGTAAAATCTGTCACTGCCTCCATATCTTCCCCTTCTATTTGCCAGGAGGTGATGGGACCAGTGGCCATGATCTTAGTTTTTTTGATGTTGAGCTTCAGACCATTTTTGGCGCTCTCTTCTTTCACCCTCATTAAGAGGTTCTTTAATTCCTCCTCACTTTCTGCCATCAGAGTGGTATCATCTGCATATCTGAGGTTGTTAATATTTCTTCCGGCAAACTTAATTCCGGCTTGGGATTCATCCAATCCTGCCTTTCGCATGATGTATTCTGCATATAAGTTAAATAAGCAGGGGGACAATATACAGCCTCTGCCTACCCAAGACTAAATCATTAAAGATAAGAAGATTTCATTCTCTGAAATATGGGTCAATTGGATTCATAGAATCATAGAATCATAGAAAAGTGAAGTTGGAAGGGGCCTACAAGGCCATCAACTCCAACCCTCTGCTCAATGCAGGAATACAATTAAAGCATATCTGCCAGGTGATTATCTAAGTTTTTCTTGAATGCCTCCAGTGCTGGAGCACTCACCAACTCCCGAGGTAACTGGCTCCACTGTCGTACTGCTCTAACAGTTAGGAAGTTTTTCCTGATATTCAACCAAAATCTGGCTTCCTTTAACTTGAGCCCGTTGTTGTGTGTCCTGCACTCTGGGAGGATCAAGAACAGATCTTGTCCCTCCTCTATATGACAGCCTTTCAAATATTTGAAAAGTGTGATCATATGACCCCTCAGTCTTCTTTTCTCAAGGCTAAACATGCCCAATTCTTTGAGCCTTTCCTCATAAGGCTTGATTTCCAGCCCCCTGATCATCCTTGTCGCCCTCCTCTGAACTTGTTCCAATTTGTTACCATCCTTCTTGAAGTGTGGTATCCAGAACTGGAAACAATACTCAAGGTGAGGCCTAACCAGTACTGAATAGAGGGGGACTAGCACCTTGCGGGATTTGGAAACTATACTTCTATTAATGCAGCCTAAAATAGCATTTGCCTTCTTTGTAGCCACACCACACTGTTGGCTCATATTTAGCTTGTGATCTATGATAATTCCAAGATCCTTCTCACTCGTAGTTTTGCTGAGCCAGGTATTCCCCCATCTTGTAACTGTGCAATTGATTTCTTTTTCCAAGGTGCAGGACTTTGCACTTATCCCTGTTGAATTTCATTCTGTTGCTTTCGGCCCAGTGCTCCATCCTATCAAGGTCATTTTGAATTTTGTTTCTATCTTCTAGGATATTAGCTATTCTGCCCAATTTAGTATCATCTGCAAATTTGACAAGCATTCCCTGCACTCCCTCATTCAAGTCATTAATAAAAATATTGAAGAGCACCGGGCCCAGGACTGAGCCTTGGAGTACCTCACTAGTTACTTCCTCCCAGTTAGAGAAGGACCCATTAATCATCACCCTCTGAGTACGATTCTGTAGCCAGTTGTGTATCCACTTGACACTTGATCTATCCAGCCCACACCTAGTTAGCTTGCTAATCAGGATATCATGGGGCACTTTGTCAAAAGCTTTGCTGAAGTCAAGATATACTACATTTACAGCATTCCCTCTGTCTATCTGGGAGGTGACCTGATCAAAAAACAAGATCAAATTAGTTTGGCAGGTTTTGTTCTTGACAAATCCATGTTGGCTTCTAGTTATTACTGCATTGTTTTCTTGGTGCTTGCACAATGACCGCTTTATAACTGTTCCAGAATTTTGCCTGGGATTGATGTCAGGCTGACTGGCCTGTAGTTCCCAGGTTCCTCTTTTTTGCCCTTTTTGAAGATAGGGACAACATTGGCCCTCCTCCAATCTCCAGCACCTCACCCATTTCCCATAATTTCAAGAAAATAATGGATAGTGGTTCTGAGAGTTCTTCAGCCAGTTCCTTAAATACTCAGTTCATCTGGCCCTGGAGATTTGAATGTGTTCAAGGTGGTAAGGTATTCCTTGACTATTTGTTTATCTATCTCCAGCTGCAATCCTGTCCCCCCCCCCCCCAACTTGCACTTCCAAATTGTTTGGAAGTTCATAGTTTGTCTTATGGGAAAAGACTGAACTAAAATAGGAATTGAGCACCTCTGCCTTTTCTTTGTACTCTGTTATCATTTTTCCATCTCCATTGCAGAGCTGTGCCACTATGTCTTTTGTTTGTCTTTTGCTACTCACATACCTGAAGAATGCTTTTTTTTATTGCTTTTAGTGTCTCTAGCTAACCTCAGCTCATTCTCAGCTTTTGCCCTCCTAATGCCATCCCTGCATCCAGATTAAGTCCCAAAATAATATAGCTGTGGACAGATCTGCAGTGCAGAACTGCTGTTTACAGACGTTGATACTATCAAAGCCTATGCTGTGTTTCAGCTGCTCCATATCACTCTGTGATTATGCTATGGCTTTCACAATCAGATACAAAAGTGCATTAATATGCCTAATTACAAATAAAGTAAATAATCAACAGCAGTATCACATCTTAAACTCAATGTGAAAAGGAGACCAGCTTCTCCAAACCAGTTCTAGCTGGATTTCTCTTCTTTTTTTAAAAAAATTTATTCATAAAAGATTGGGAGTTGTCATTTAATGTCTCTTTAAAGATATTACTTGTAAATCTGCCCCCAGGGTGTTCAAAGTCATCCCTGGGAGACACATTCTAATAGAAAACCATACTTTTCAGATTTCCATTCTATATTGGGGGCAGAGTGTGTGAGGAAATTGAGAATAGCCTTAATAAAATTAAATTAAAAACTTCCTCTAATTACACAGCAGATAAATTGGTTCAGGTAGGAACCTACAAAGCAGAATGAGCTACAAGTCTCCCTCAGTAGACCACCCCTTATTTGTTAATTTACCTCAACTGGCACTTACTGTCTCAATATGTTCACTCAGAGACTCTGGTAATGAGAAAGAATAAAATGTTTCCATTTACTTACAGTTATTCATAGGTAAAAACAAGCACCATATTGTGTGAAAATGTTAACTTGTTACATTACTGAGCTTAACTGGTTAACTAACTTCATTACTGATTAATTGACTGGTTACATAGCTGACAGAACACTTCACTCTGTCTTCAGACTCTGTAACTCTAGCATTGACAGAACCATGACTGGAAAAATGGGGGGGGGGGGGGAAGAACCTGAGGAAGAGAGGGAACTCTTGGCTGCTACTGGGTTGACTGACATTCACCCCAGTCCAGAAAGCTCCTTCACAGCCAAAACCTCTCAAAGGCATCATATGTAGGTTGCAGTGTATCCAACATTCTTCACAGTCTATTTTGGTAAAAAGCTCAAGCAGAGACTTTAAGCTTTCACAAGATGGCAGGTTTGAGATGCAGAAGTGCCATATCCATGAATAATAGGCAAGATAGAAGGTTACTAAAAAGAACAGAAAAGAAAAAGTCCCTACCATTCATTATGGAGGAAACAATCATAGCTAGAAGCACTATATAATTTTTTAAATAGTTAAATTTAACAAGGCAAAATGATAAAAAGTTTAAAATTTCAGGGCTATATCCAATTGTTCATCTCCAATTAGAGCACACATTGAGTCAATGAGACTTATGTAAGTGTTGATTTAGCATTCAACGGCTAAAATCCTGTTGCTTAGCATAGTAAATCACACTAGAATAGGCCACTGAATTAGTGAGGGTTTGGTGAATCAGCTTCTCCATAATTGATTCAAATGAACTTACTAGTTGCAACTAGAGTAGGCCCATTTGAATCAATGGAACTTATAGAGCAATTGATTCACCAAATACTTATTGATTGAATAGACCTATTCTAGTGTGACTTACTATGCTAAGCAACAAGATTTAAGCCAGTGAATCAACTCTGTTTGGGACAAACAACTGCATTTCATAATTGCGCTTCATAATATATGATGCATGTATGTCTTACACAGGCATAATAATTGTATGTTGTCAAGTCAGTTCTAACACATAGCGATTCTCCATGAGTTTTTCTAGATATAAAGTATTCAGAAGTGCTTTAACAGGCCCTTGTTCTGGTGGCACTGTGGGACCTCATAGTTTGGCTTTCCTCCAAAGGAAAGTACTGGTCCTTGAACTTCTTATTTCTCAGGGAAACGATAGAAGTCTATAGTTAAATGGGATGAGCTAATTAGATAGACTAGATGTTGCTTTCATTGATTCCTTTTCTAAAGGGTTTATTATATGGCATGTATCTCCTCACTTAGACGTCTAATCCCTTGCATCATCTTGATGTCTAGAACATATCAGCTAGATATTTGGATTTATCATTGAAGAATAAGGCTGTATTAATTAAATAAATTGACATAATTGTTAATAGATCCAACTGAAATCCAATGCCAGAAAATGATAGGTTTCATAACCTCAGTGCTCAGATTACCAACAACTACTTGGTATCCTACTCATGGGGTCCATTTTGCAAATGAATAGATTCTTGAAAACAAAACAACTACCCCCCCATACTGTGATCCATAACTATCTGATGAAATTATGAGTATCAGAATGTGGTACACAGAATTTAGGACTTCTAATGTTTTCTAATACCAGTCTGACTGTATAATTCCCCCCACCCCATCTAGTTCATATTGTTTTATGCTTTGTAGAATATTGAGAACTCCGTCTCTTCAAAGAAAAATGTCTGTGGTAATGAATAAAAGGCAGAATGAAAGGTGTGAAATGGCTACTGTTTCTTTCATAGTCTTCCACCACACAGACTGTTCTGCCCCCAAACCAATGTAGTATTGTTTTCCTAATTTTCTGTTCTTGTTGACAAGGCTATTACAGAAAAAACCTAATAGGGGCAACAAGATTATAGTGTGACTAGAGATGGGCATGAACCGCCGATTCAGCAGTTCATGCTGGTTTTTCCTTTGAACGAAAAGGTGTTTGGCGCTTCCTAGCTCCACCGCCTCTGGCAAGCACCCACTCAGAGGCAGAGGAGGCAGGGCAGGGAAGCCAGGGTGCTGCCTCTAAGTGGGCACCTGCTGGAGGAGGCAGGGCTGGGAAGTGCCAAACACAGTTCATCTGAAGGATGAGCCAGCAGTTCATGCCCACACTTAGAGTGACAGAAGAACTCAGTAAATATGTCAGTGCTGATGCCCTACAGTAGTGGTTCTCAATATTTGGTCCTCCAGATGTTTCGGACTTCAACTCCCAGAAGCCCTAGAAAACAAAGTTTAGGATAAGGAATGTTGGGAGTCGAGGTCCAAAACATTTCACAGGCTAAAAACTGAGAATCACTTCACTATCATTGTAAACCAACATACATAAGCATGTTTACATTTTATGTGAAGACATTTTACAAAGTAAGGTTTTACTCAGCTTACCCAAATCAGAACATTGCACAACTCGAAGATAGCATTGACAACCAAATGGACACACTGACATTGGAGGATATCCTGTAGGTGCTGTAGGTTCAGGGATTCCTGAACCTGGCTCATCTTCAAGCATAAAGTCAAATAAGCCTTTTTGATGGAATGGCTTGGCCAAGCACAAAGGCAGGAGTAGCAGGAAGAAGATGGCCACTTTCATGGTTCAGTTCATCTAATTCAAGGAAGCAGTGGTAATTCTAGGAGGCAAAGAAAAGGTATACAATTTGTAACATTATATTGGTGTTTATATCTTTCACCTAGTTGTCATTTAAGGAATTTCTAGTGCATCATTGCTAGCATTTGCTAAAACAACAGTATTGCATTCATATAATTTAGACAAGGCAGCCAGTACACATTTATTTCACAGAAATTCATAGAGGAACTTGGAGTCAATTGTAAGCACATCTCTTTGAATATTTGAATTTCACTTGTATTTATTAGTAACAGGCAGCTGTGTTAGAATTATAGTTAAGGGAAGGAGCCATGTGACAGTTCTTTGTCAGTAATGGGAACCAGGTTGATTTATCTTTTCCCAAATTTGTCATCACATTGATCAATCTGAAGTTCTGAAACTTGTTATGGAGATTTTTGTTTTTCTTTGCTTTCCTTTCCTTTTTGTTTTTCTGCCTTTAAGAAAAGCCAGGCTGGCAAGATCATGGGAAAGGAAGCTACAGCTGCTTTAAACAAATCTCATAAAGTATTTTAAAGGGAAAAAAAATCAATTTTATATTGGCTATTCTTGGCTTCCTGGAAGGTGAATCAACATTTACTTTAGTTTTCATCCATTTGCCACAACACTGTAACTACCATTTAAGCAGACAAAAATGAGAGCCATGGTCCCTACATGTACATTACATGTATTTGATCTGAAGTTTCAGAAGTCCCAAGGGTTGTGACATACTATGGACCCAACTTGCAATGTATTAGGGCTGTAAAATTCTGCTGATGCTTCTTCATATATATGTAGCCATAGAAAATAGTAACTCATACAACACTGTTCCATTTATGAACATATTCACTCAACTTGTAACCAAGGTTTCTTATTTGTCTTTAGTAAACTTTTAGATTCAAAAATATAGCCCTCCAGTTGCATATGCCTTGTTGGCAGTTTCAATGTGGACAATTTGGGTGTTACCACAGTGACATGAACACCATTCTCTCATATTTGGATTCCATCCTAGCCTGCTAATATCCATCAACATAAAACACATGGGATGAATGGATGACAGAGTTGTTTCCCACAGCAGTATTGGCTAAGAGGCACCAGCATGGAAAGCAACCATGCCTTCCCTTACATCTTGTTTACACATGTCGCTAGTGGCATGAGATCACATTATATGGATACAGCTCCCATACTATGTTAGTCATGTAGAAAGTCATCACACCCTAGGTCATAAGGCCTATGTTGGAAGACCACTGTACTTTCCTGGTGAACAGGAGGCAGAATTCATTTCCTTTGCTGATGCAACAATTCATTGTGTCACCAGTTGGGCATTTCCCAGTTTTGGAAAAGGAGGTATCCAATAAAACCGCCTTGTGCAAGCTGGAAAACTACTCAACTGCTTTTACAAAAGATCATTGTGTGAGTAGAAGAAATGAATGGGATCCTACCTAGAAAAATTAATGTGCATGAATTTCGAAGATTGTTGTCATGTTGCATTTCCCTCAGCCTGCAACCTTCCCCACAATATAGCTAAACAGTGGTTGTACCTTTCAGACTGCAACATACCAAAATCTTCAAAACACTAGAATGAGGAGAATGGCAAAGTCAGCTAAACAGCAACCATATTACACATCATGTGTTCATCTTCTGAGATCATTAGCACTGAGTATTTCTAAACAAGGGAAGCTGCTATTGTAATCTCTGTGTGGTTTATGTATACTTAAACTCCTGTTTTAAAAAGACAAGAAATTCAATTCTTAAAAAAAATGTTTATGAATGTGGGATATTGTGGTTCTCTATCCATGATTAAAACACAAAAAATGTGATATTTTTGTGATATCAGTTTATCACCTAAACTGATAGTGCTGCACAATATCATGTCCGTGTTGCCAACAGGAAAAAGGATACCAAAATTTATATTAAAAAGGGCAGCCTGAATGTTGATGACACCCATGTCAACAGTCAAGATGGTCTACAGGGTACCTTCTTGTGCTCACTACCATTCACAAAGAGACACCAAGCAGGAGGAAATCCCAGAACCAGACTCCTTTTTCCATCAGTTAAACATTTCTCACCCAAACACAAGGCAACTGTCGAGGCTGTTTTTCAACAAATTCTGTAGCTACAAAGCAAAAACCAGTAATTTCACAGATGAAATGACTGAACTTCTGAATATTTGTTCTTTGTTCTTTTTTCATATATATTTTAAAAAATATTTTCAATATCCTTATTTTTTAAATATCCTTATTTTAAAAATAATAATCCATTGTTGTATCTCTATTTTTACAACCAGACACAGAATCCCCCTGCAAGCATGATTCTGAAAAGTCTGTTTGGCCAGGAAAGAGTTAAAAAAAATCAAAAAGTTAGCTAAGACAGCTAATTGGTTCTGATTGACAGGATCAAAAGTTCAGATTGCCCCAGAAGTGGAGCTGATTTCCCCTTTGACCACTTATGTGAAGGGACTGTTTAGTCTCAGAAATCCTGAGAGAATGTTTACTAAAAGTACTAGAACAAAACACAACTGCTCTGTTTTTCTAAGATAACAAGAAATACTTTGAATATGGCTTGCAAAACTGTATGTTAATTCCCTGAATATAGATGCTAACTGTTTCCCTTTCTGGAGGATTGTCACTTCATTCCTTTCTTTAAAGTGGATCTGTTTGTTTGTTTGTTACTCTTTTAAAAAAACTGTCTTTTGTCTGTTTTTATGACCTTTAGGTGTCCTGCAGCTCTCCAAATATCTCTCTCCCACCTACAAATGTATACAATGTATCATTTTGCAAAGCTCCTGCTGGCATGCCTGTACCATGCATGCTCAGTCTCACAACAAAGTGGCTATTTTTTCCTTTTGAAAGGCCTTTTTGGGGATCAATATTTCCACCCCTGCAGCCTGGATTATTTCCATTTTTTAAAAAAGCAGATGGGGTCAACCATTCTCTTTCAAGACAACCAAGATTGGCCTTTTCTATTTATGTTATCTGTTTTAAATCTGGGGTCATTTCGGGTCACCTATTTCTGAATTGGGGGGAGTTTTATTTTTAAAAAATCATAACTTGAAAACCCTTTGTCTGCACGTCCCCTAATTTTGGTGCAGAGCAAAAATAGACTATCTGTTCTTTCAAAGTTTCAAAGTTATATATATATATATAACTTTGAAACTTTGAAAGAACAGATAGTCTGTTTTTGCTCTGTACCAAAATCTCCTTGGGTCCCTAGATGTTCTTGGACTACAACTACCAGAAATCTTGGCCAAAACAGCTAGTGGTGAAAGCTTCTGGGATTTTTAGTCCAAGAACTGGGACCGACAGTGCTGTGCTGTAGTGCTGTTTCAGTACCAGCACTATAGCAGAGCACTACACCACATTGACTCATACTCTCAAAAGCCTCTGGTAAGAGCCAATAACATGCTTCTGAATTAATAAACTCACTATGGCTTAATATGAATGGCTACTGCAGTAGTGGAAGAACTATGGTTCTCCAGAAGTGATTGGACTATAACCGCATAACTATTGGGCAGGATGACTGAGCTGATGGGTATTGTAATCTAACAATATCTGTAGAGCCACACATTCCCCACTTCTACATATTGTATCTAGTTCAAAGGTATACAAACAGATGTTCAGAGGAATCCAGAACTGAGACATATAATGACAGTAATAGGCTTGTTTTTTCTTTCTTCAACCTGTCCAGTCATTATTCATGGCATTGGAAAGATCTATTGATCCTTCATTTTCTTTGTGGTACTAAAATGTTATAATTCTGGGGGCAGGAACTGTGCTTTTGTGTGTGTGTGTGTGTGTGTAGAGAGAGAGAGAGATGTGAAGTGCGAAGTGGTGTGAAGTGTGAAGTGTGAAATCTAATATGGATCGAATAAAGGACATGGAACTCTTGGCCTTTAGGATTTCTCACTATATATACATGATGGCCCCTGAAAAATATTGTAGCTGTTTCAGGTTAGGCACTGCTAAAAATAAATCTACCAAAGAGACACATGCTTTCTTTTTCTAAGTTGACATGTTCCTACATTAAAGAGTACCCAACGTCTAACACATGAAAAGATTTAAAGCACTGAAATGTCATCTTTATAGTTCACCAACAGTGGCACCCTAACCAAGCTTACTTTTAGGTAGGTATGGTGAGATTCACTATAAAATTATATAAATTCTCTGTGACTGCCAACTAGCAATGGGCCTAATCTTTTAGTAATTGCAGTATAGCTGGCTTGATAGCTCATTGGGATGGAGCACCTGGCCAGGTGTTGGAGGCTCAATTCCCCTTTATAAGAGAAGAGCTAGTCTGTGTTGCCTTAGGGAAGTTATATAGTCCAAACCCAGAAGAAAGGAACAGTAAACCATTCCTGAGCATCTATACCTAGAAAATCCTGGAAAGGGTCACGATAAGCCAGAATGAACTTGATGGCACATTATGAGAGTAGTATCCTATAATATCTATGGTTATTTTAAGAATTTGCCAATGGCTGCAATTTTTAACATATACAGTAGGGAATAAGCACCATTGAACTCAGTGGGACTTAACATCTGGATACTAAATTATGGCATAACATCTGGCATACTAAATTATGCTTTTATTAATATGATTAGTTTCAACAGGGTTTTTTCTATAGGATAGCAAGCAAAGATAGGGAGGGGGAATTCTTTATCATATTAATTTACAACAAGAAAAGATGTGTACATCCAAACAAAATAAACACAATTGGAAGAAAAATACATAAATAAGCTGCAAAATCTATCAACCATGGCGGGAGGGGACTTATTATGAGATGACATATATACATGACTTAAAGTGAGAGGGCTGAGGGGGAAAGATTTATTTCCATACTGAAATATGCTGCAGTATATCTATCCAGGAATGTAAACCTCAGCCTACTCCA
The DNA here is from genome assembly GCA_037013535.1 of Intellagama lesueurii. Taxonomy (NCBI): domain Eukaryota; kingdom Metazoa; phylum Chordata; class Lepidosauria; order Squamata; family Agamidae; genus Intellagama; species Intellagama lesueurii. The sequence goes on along the minus strand of JBAJHW010000005.1, from coordinate 42,214,597 downwards.
TGAATCATTTGAGACAGAATCTTTGGAGTGAATGTTTGGCTGAACTGGTTTGTGGAATGCAATGCTTTCTCTTTAGAAAATGGAGACAGTAAGAATGACTTTTCTAGGAAGAGGAGACTGTGACACAAAGCTTGCTCAATCATAGACCAGATTTATAGCTTCAACAGCAACTAATACATTGCATCTATTCATGTTTATTAGTTCTGCAAATACAACTCTCTCTTATGAGGCATCAAGAACAGATGAGGCAAACATATTAGGCTGGACACATTAACATTTTTGAGGTACATTATTTCTCCTTCAAACAGCATGAATATCTGCTCATACTAACTTTTTACCACAGTATAGCTAGGTTTGTTTGCTTTAGTTCTTTCGCTCAGGAATCCTGTTGTCTAAAATATGTAATCATTGTTTACATATGTTATATACCACTTCACAATGTTTAGAGAGATATCTGCTACTCTGGGCAAAGCATTCCCCCACTTATTTGGAAGAAAAAAATGTCTTCATTTTCAGACTATAAAAGAAAGAGTCCACATAGTTTACTCTTAACAACACCATATGCTCCAATTTTTATGAAACAATAACAAAAAAGCATGGCTGCAAAACATCTGAAGAACATATTCATCCTTATTTGAAAATACAAACTAAGCCTTCTTTGAAAATGCCAGTCAGTAACCCCAAATGCAAAAGGATTACTAGAAAAATGTCCACAGCTCTCGCGAATGATCTCAAAATAATGCAGAGGCAACTGTACTAACGTTTTTGTTTAAAAGCCTCTTCTTTCAGACTCCTTGTTCCCTCTAGTTTTTAACTGAAGTTTTATTGCACGGCGGCAGAGTTCAGGATAATTATTGAAAGCCATACCTTTTAATCCAGGGATTTGCAACAGGCACTCTCAGAGCTAAGATGCAATTAAACTAGAAGCATCAAGCCAGGCAGAAGAACTGTGCAGGTGTGGAAAAGAGGAGGGGTAGCTGACTGCTCCGGGACTGTCACTCGGTGGTAAACCCTCCTGCTGCTTCTATTCCACAGCACAGTTTTTAAAAAGTAAGGTTTTCCTCAATGAACACAATCCAGGCGGGCTAACACCCACAGTAGATCATATGGTAACGATATGTCTCCTGTATTGTAGCCAGAAACTTTATCAGCCCCTTCCCTCTCTCACACACACACACTTTTAGCCTTATTTCTTTTTCATGTGTTCAGGTTCCTAAGTGGTTTTGCAGATCAGCACAGATTGTGATGCCTTTTCCCTTCTTTAGTTCTATCATTTTCTTTGAAAAGTCACATATTGTTTTATACAGCTTTCTAGCTTCCAAACATTTTCTTTGGCAAAAGGAAAATGTCTAGTGAGCTTTTTTGTTTACAGTGTAAGATGTATGATGATGTGGGAAGCACATAAGCTTCCCAAGTGAATGGAAAACAACCCCCCCACACACACACACACACAGATTACAATAGAAAATGAATGAGCAATCTTTGATTAAAATATTTTTTCCAAATAGGTTTGCATCTGGAACATTTGATCTTTAATTTAATTATTTTAGAGCACAATACTATGCACAGTTACTGGGGAGAAAGTCTCACTGAACTTAATGAGACTTTTAAATAAACCTGTATAGGATTGTACCACATATGTATAATCAGAAATGTGTCAAGTTTTAAAAGGAAGCATGGAATTAAAAAAGAGAGTGAGAGATAATTTCTAAACAAGCAGGCATTTTTTGTTTATAATTATCACTAATTTTCATAACTATTTTTACTTGGTTTTTTAATAAAAATTAGTTATAAATGTTATAAATATTTGGTTGAGATGTTGCAATATGGTTTTTTTTTTAAATTATATAGAACCAATACCTGTATGTGCTTCTGAAAGCACCTATAAATGATGATGTGCTATCAAGCCAATTCTGACTTATGGTGGCCTTTTTTAGGGTTTTCTAGTTAGAGAGTACTCAGAAGCAGAGATGAGCACGAATCGCTGAACCAGTGGTTCATGCCGGTTTGTTTTTTTAGCCAAACAGGTGTTCACACTTCCCAGCCCTGTCTCCTTCAGCATGCTCCCACTTAGAGGCAGTGCCTGGAGGAGGTGGGGCAGGGTGTTGTCTCTGAGTGGGCATCTGCTGGAGGAGGTGGGGCTGAGAAGCATTGACTCTCTAACTCAGAAGTTGTTTACCATCCTCTTCTTCTGGGGCCATCCTGGGACTGTGCAGTTTGCCCAAGGACACACAGGCTGGCTCTTCTGGGATACATAGTGGGGATCTGAACTCCCAGCCTCTGGCTCTATGGCCAGATACCTACCTCACTGAGCTATTCAGTCAGCTGCAAAGTCACCTTCAATAACTGATACAGAGTCACACCTTGGTGTAAGGGCTGTTGAAACTCTGTGTCTTATGTCTGAGCAAAAAAGCATAAGGTTGGGAGAAAAATGCCAATGAGCACTTGTCACTTCCCTCCGCTTTCACCTTTTCTGCATAAAATGTGCAGGTTTGAGACTCTGTGTTCTAACATGTACCATTCTCCATCCCCTCAGGGTGCATCCAGGTGCAAATGCAGTCAGCTAAAGGATTTTAAGGGGAGATCTAAGTTGTTAGGCTCAAAACTGTCTTTTAAGTTTTATCCAATTCCTTTTCTCAATTGGAACATCAGAGATTTGAAAATAATTATGTTATTTTCCATTCACCACACAAGTGAGCTAAAGAAAAATTCATTTTTAACATAGCTGGTGGCAGGATGGGGTTCTAGACAAGGGAACTGTGTAAAAGAAACAATCCTGTTCAGCATCCTGACAGTAATTCTATTCTGGAAACTTAAGGTCTATGGAGATTTCTTAATTTATGGCAAGTCACTTTCAAATGTTACACTATTTGCATATTTGCAGGATTTCAGACACTGTGTATAAAATTATTAAAGCACCTTGATTTGTTTAGAAAATTAAGAAAAGTCAGTTATAATAAAATGCAATTTCACATTTGTTCATACTGCAATATGTTTAGTATAAATTATTCAACATTTGTTCCGCTTTCTTAACTGTTCAGCTTTCACACCCATCCATGGTGACTGGAAATACAATTGTGTGGATGATCTTGGTCTTGGTCTCCAGTGACACTTTCTTACTCTTGATTATCTTTTCTAGTTCCATCATTGCTGCCTTTCGAAATCTCAAAATCAGTTATTGAAGGTATACAAAATCTCTGACTATTTCAATTTCTATGTTGTCAATATTAAAGTTTTGTAGTTCTTCTGTGATCATGATTTTGGTCTTCTTAAAGTTCAGCTGCAATCCTACTTTGACACTTTCTTCTTTCACTTTCACTAAAAGCCATTTCAAGTCATTGCTGCTTTCTGTCAGTAAGATGGTGTCATTGGCATATCTTAATTTACTGATATTTCTTCCATCAATTGATTTGTTTGAAATGTGGTGCTAGGTGAGAGCTGTGTGGATACCCTGGACTGTCAGAAAGACAAATAAGTGGCTCCTAGATCAAACCAAGCCTAAATTATTTCTGGAGGCAAAAATGTTGAAACTGAGGCTGTCCTACTTCCAGGATTCTCTGGAAAAGACAATAATGCTAGGAAAGGTTGAAGGCAGCAGGAAAAATGGAAGAACAATTTGGAGATGGATTGCCTCCCTAAAAGAAGCTACAGGCTTGAGTTTTCAAGAGCTGAGCAGGGCAGTTGAAGACAGGACATTCTGGAGATGGCTCATTCATGGGGTCGTCATAAGTTGAGGATGACTTGACAGCACAAAAAAACAAGAAGATACTGCATTGGAATAGTTTTTAATTCCATAATCAGCATAGCTTGTGGAGAGAAATGGTGGGAGTTGCAGTCAAACAACAGCTGGAGGATCACAGGTGGTTTAGATCTAATATGATCGTAGCAGCAAATACCATGAAATGTTTTCAGCTAAATGCCAGAGAGAAGCAGTATGTTTTAAAAGCCCTTTCAAAGACAAATAGATGGAAGGAATTTCCAAAGGATAGGGGCCACCACTATGAAGGACATTAGTGGTCTTAGTGGCAGGCTAGTCAGCAAGGCTCTTGTAGCTAATCATAATGCACAGGCCATGGAACTTGTGGCACTACTTGACAACAAGCAATGTTATAATTCTACTGACCTCTTTCTTTGGAGTTAAAGAAAACCTGTATTTTTTCTGTTCCACCCATGACCCAGCTGAGTTCACTTCATCCTTCCCCACATAGATCTCCTTCAAAGCTGTTTTGTTTTTAAAGTCTTTATTTAAACAAAATACATGTTTCTGTGTGCTTTTTTACCCTAAAGTACACATTTTAGTACAAATCTTGCTTCATTTTTGAACTAATAATTACAGTAGAAATTCCAGCAAAGTGCCAAAAAAATGAAGCATATCTGTGTTCTAATTCACGTTTTAGATCGTAAATGTGAATTAAGGGACAGAACCCTTTGGCATTCCTATTCCACACTGAGAAATATCTGGAGTGTTTTTAATATCTGAAAATGGGAGCCCGGACATAGCTGGGCATCCTTGTTGCATCCGAAGCAGGCCTACCCTGGGGCTTACTAGGAGTGGAGGACATGGTGAAGACCACAAGGTCCAGAGAGAATAAAGAAGGCAACTGTCAGGTAGCTCCAAGCCCTGCCTTCAGCTTCTGATTAGCCGGAAGGGGTGGGATTGCCTCGACAGCCTTGTATTGGCCAGCAGGGGAACTTGAAAAGAAGATTGTGGGACAGGTGGACTGGAGGAAAGGGGTTTCCACTCAGGTCTGCCTACCTGGCATAAAGGAAGAAGGATGTGGCTGCCCCTGGTCAATTTGCTGTGGGCTAGCCTTTTTCTCCTTCCTTCCTTTCCTAATTGTATGGTGGTGGAGCTGCTGTTTCAGTTTCAGTTGTTTAAGGTTGTAATGATGAAGGGACGGGGTTATTCAGTACAATAAATTTGTGTTGCTAGTTATCGTTGTTATGTGTTTGTTGGTGATTTGGGACATTGGGGTTGGATCCAGAAGGTATGAGGACTGAAACTGGAACCTGCTAATTCAGGATGGTAAAGGAGCCTTGCCATATGGAAAGTTGGGGGTAGGGCCAGGCATGATCTGGCCCAGCTCGGGGGGCTCACGGCCCTGTTCTGAGCTCAGGTGGCAGGAAGTCATGGAGTGGTGTATGCTCATGCAGTCTTCAGAACATGGTTTCTTTTGGTGGGACCTTCAGAGGCTGCTGAAGCAAATAGTGGTGGCCATCAGGGGGCATTTGGGCTGCCCAATGCATTGGATCCGATTCCCCCAATGCTGGCCAGGGTTTGCTGCTGAAACCAATAAAGTTATAGCCTTCTGAAGAAATGTGTGTGTGTTCACTGTGTGTGAACACAGCTGGGGAGGGGCACTCAGCAATAGGCCTGCAACTGGCTGCTTGCAAGGACTGTAAGGGTGATCAAAGTATAGACATGTTCCACCTTCATTCTTAACTGAGAAAGGCCTCTGTCAAAGCGATGAATAATTGGCACATCTAACATAGTTATTTTAGCTATTTGCATGAGAATTTTGCTGAAGGATATGAAAGGAATCTGAAGAAAAAGTGAGAACAGAGGCTCAAAACTCCTGTCCATCAAAAGTCCTACTTCAAACATTTCTAAGCAGCAGAGGTAGCTAAGGAATCTGAATTCCAATACCTGAAATTGATAAGAAGTTATTATAATGTCAGTGAACCAAACAGAGGCTCCTCTAAATAGGATTAGTTTGTACTCAGAGCTTGGAAAGCCAAGAGCACACCTGGGGACTGGTGAGAGAAAGTTGCTGGGTTTGCTTTTAATTCAAGATTAATCATTTTGCACCTCCTGGAACTGAATATGGATCCAAATGCAACATGATGGTAAAAATCCATACAGTTCTGAGTTTGTGATTAATTCACAGAAGAAGAAGAAAGATGCATAATAAATTTGTCCAGCTGAAAACAATATGTACACAGAGTTCATTTGATTAAGTTTCATTTGAAGCATAATCCAGACAAGATAGTGGTGCTCCTGGTCTCACTGAAAGGCATATCAGGGAATAGGGATCCAACTGGTGCTTGATGGAGTTATTCTCTCCCTGGAAAATCAGGTTTTCAGCTTGGGTGTGCTTCATCCCTAGCCAGTATGTTCAGATCTTGGTGGTGGCCAGGGGTGCAACTGCACAGTTAAAGTTGGTGCACCACTTACACCCGTTCCTGAAGATGTATGACTTCACTATGGCAGCAGTCCGACTGGCCCTCTCTCCTATCATGGTGGCTGCATGTGATGGCCAGGGAGGGTAGTGGGGCATGCCAGGAGGCTGACATGGGTCAGAGGAGGGATATGTATGTGTGTGAATCAACAGTTTATGCTTTGTAGTTAAGTTTAGGGATGCATAAGAGTTATACATGGATTTTGAACTACACAGGGGTCTGGCACCCTAACCCCAGCATTGTTGAAGGGAGAAGTGTACCTTTTTATTCAGAAAGGCCTTCAGGAATTAAGAGCCTCAAATCATAAGATTCTACCAGAGCTGGTTTTCTTTGTATTAAGGCAAAGCAATACTAGTATTTTTAATCAAGTATTTTAAATGTATTTTAATTGCATTTAATAACACAATGGATTTAATTCTATTGTAATGTTCGTAATGTTACTGCATTTTAATTTGCTATTACTTTTAAATCATTTTATAAGCCATCATGGGTCCCAGAGCAGGAAGAAAGGCAGAATATTAAATGCATACATACATACCTATGCACACAGATATGCTTTAATCAGTGGGAAGATATATGCAACAATCCCGTCATTGGGCAAATGTTCACTAAAATGCAGTTTTTTTGGAAAAAAAAGTTTACAAAAATATTTACAAAGTTCTGTGCAGGAGGGAAGTCGCACATTCCAGTGAGAATGTGAGTCAGAATAAGACTGGCTGAAGATATTTGAAGGTTCATCTGGAAGAGTTGCCGGTTATAATTCGCAAATGGAATACCAGGTCCCTGGAGCTCTTATATGAATGCAACATTTTCTGTAGGCCTTATCTGTTGCATATCGAGTCAGCACGCAACAGATAAGGGCTGCAGAGATTTCTTAACTTCTGGCAATTTACCTCGAAAAGTTCTCCTGTTTGCATAACTGTGCAACAGGACTTTATCCACTGTTCCCGGAATGGGCCAATGGTCCTCCGCTGGGACACTGTTTGTTGATGTCAGCAAGCTGTAAACGGCAAAGCTCTTGAGTGATTTTGGAGGATTTCAGGAAGTGCTTGTGATTGCAAGCATGGTGGGTAGGGTGCTGCACATAGATTTGAAAGACAGAAGTCACCTGCTCAGCCAGGTTGCCCATCACTGTGGTTTAGCCACTCTCTCTGCTTAATCTACCTGATAGGGTCCTTGTGAAAATAAAAAGGAGAATCATGTAGGGGAAAAAGGAGAATCATGTAGAAAAAATAAAGGTTGTTTTTTTTCTCACTCACCACCAGGTCTGTTGAGTTGTTTATAGCAAGTCAAGGGACTGACTATTCCATGTCCTCATTTCATGTTGTTTCCTAGCTCTTTTAACAAACACAAGGAACACTTTTCAAACTGGCCTTTTTCTCTAGCAATCTTTAAAAAAACCCTTTAAAACCTTCTTAAGTATGTTTCGTATTAAGAAATTAAAGCTAGTGGTGCTAAGACAGTAAAACATGAACAAAATATTTCCACTAAGTGTACTGGAAACAGCAGAAAGGTTCAGTATTGGCTAAAATATTCTTTGGACCTCAAAGGGAAGGTTCAGTCTGTCTGGAAATATTTTTATGGCTTCTCCTGTGAAATTATATCTAAAAAGATCTTACTCAAAAATGAGACCCAAACATGGACCTGTGTTTATAATTAAAACCATGAAGATATTGTAGTTTAGCTTAACTGACTTGTCCTTAAGGGCTAACCTTCGCTCTGATGTTGTCTTATTTCATCAAGGAAAAATGGAATTAGATTGCTGTTTTATAACAAAGCTTTGTGCAGCTCTGATTAGTATAGCTAGAAGACACATTTGTCTAAGGCTTGTGTGGTCTTGTGCTTGAAACAAGATTCCCTCATGCAAGAATTCTATCTCTGCTATTGAAAATTAAGCTTTTCCAACTCCAGGTTTTCTCCTCCTATCTTTAGCAAAAGAAGATATAAGTGTGATGCAGGGGCGGGGGGGGGGGGAGAGTGATGCAATGATGTAGAGGTGAGAGCTACTGAAGAAATCATTGTAAAAATGATGTCAATTTTTTTTTAACCTGTAACCTCTGAGCTGGGATACACAGTGTAGTGTAGTAGACAGAGTGAAGGACCAGGGCTCAGTAAGCCCGGGTCTGAATCCCCAGTCAACCATGGAAGTTCACTGGGAGTGTGGAGTTGGTAAAACCATTCCTTAAATATCTCACCTACCTTGAAAGCCCTATTAGGTCAATTCTGACTTGACCACACAGAACAATAACAACCTTTGAGCTACACCAGCAAGCAGCATTAAAACCAAAATCACTGAGTATCTTTTTAAAATGACGTTGACATCTCCTCACAAATTACCCTGTTGTGAAGGTCAGCCTTCAAGGTCCTGCTCTTCAAGAACCTGCTCTTTCTCCTATCCATACCTGATATCAAGTGGTTGGGCACCAGGGACATGGGCTTTTTCTGCACGGAGGTCTCCAACTCTTTGAAAAGCTGGGTGTAATAATTACATTCTAAAGTTGTGGAACATAAGACTATTATTTGCTGAAAGCCACCTCTATCTCATCTCCAAATGAGTAGAATCTAGGATTCTTAAGTGAGCTCTACACAGATCAATAATGGCCTAGCAATTCATACAAATTGTTTTTACCTGAGCATCATTTCTATATCTTCTAACTAGTTATACACTGCCAGGGCTGAAGCATTGTGGGGAGGGAGAAAGGGTACACTTTACTGCAGTCTGAGGATTTAGATGAGTCCAGTCCAGGCTGCAGCCTCATCACCATGACAAAATAAAATCAATCAATTGTTGTTCATGTTGAGAACTGGGAACATTAGTATAAATTATTCAGTAATTTCATTTAATTGATACTGCCCTCTGAAAATTGATTTGATACTGCTGACATGGATATTGAAAATCTTTAGTCTGTTACATTAATTGCTAGTTATGTTAACTGTTACCTCAGAAACTTTGCTTTTGTTCATGTTAGCAATGTGAATCTTTAATTTGTTGCCTTAATCATTTAAAGAAAAACTCTGCACACAAGAGCTCCAGTTCCATGCTGAATCTTGACAATCCTGTTTCTTGCAACACCTTCTAAGGCTGCAACCTAAGCACTGCAAAACCTTCCTGAGTTTTAAATAGATTCTTATATCCAGCTTCCAAATACTGATCAGAGAAAAGGGCAGAAGAATAATGAAATAGGAAACAAAAACCTGCCATTCCTTGTGCCTACACATTGCCTAATCTCAGCTTCATTAAATTAAAAGCAAATGGTAGTTGTTTCCCCTCATTATTAACTCCCTCCACAAATTAACGTAACATGCTGTTCTCAGTCCCTTATTTCCAATCTCTGGTCATGCTTGATGAAGTTCATGGGATTTTACTTCCTATCCCTAAATCCCTATTGTCCAGAAACTGCAAGATTTGTTGTGGCAAATTAGAAACTATAAGCAGCATCCAGCACTTGGAACAAGGTGATGCTGGACCAGACCCTTATTTAGAACAGAATATATGTGCTGCTGCACTGTGCTTATGCACTGAACTAGGGGTTCAAGAACCAGAAGAAGTCAGTTGGGAGAGAATTTGGGAGGTGGAACACATGGTTTCCCTGAGAGGCTTCTCTTCCTGCTACTGCATCAAGCAGACTTTTTGCCAGACTGTGATCCTTTCCTTCCAATGGGGAAAAGGATAGTCCAACTTTCATGATTAGGCAACAGCTAGCTTCCTGGGGTTGGATTCTCAGTTGACTCAGCAAGAGTTCCTGATATGGTCAACTTTGATCCTTGGAAATATCTGACAGTTCCTAGAGATCTGGCTATGATCTGATCTGGCCATGATGACACACACCTTAGTTACATCCCATTTGGATTACTTTAATATGCTTTATGAGAGATTGCATTTGGAAAGTATTTGGAAACTTCAGCAGATCCAGGATGCTGCAATAGAATAGGAAGTCCTTGTTACAACAGCTTCATTGCCTACCAGTCTGTTTCTTGGCACAATCCAAAGTTCCGGTTTTAACCTGTAAAGCCATGGGTCCAGGCTACCTGAAGGACCATATCCCATGAGACAAGACTTTCTAGCTTTTGAGATCTTCAGAGGAGGCTTTTCCTGAGGTCCTACCAGCCTCACAAACACACTTAGTGACAATACAAGAGATGCCTTCTTTGGTGGCTGCCCTTCCAATAGAAGATGAGATTGCTCTCCTTCTACCACAAGCAAAGATCTTTCTGTTTAGGCAGACTTTTAGTTAGCAACGATAGGCATGGATTTAAAAAACGAATTGCAAAATTTGACAAAAATCGCTAATTTGTCGATTTGTATTCATCAGAAGTGGCGCCCCTGACTAATACTAACTGAAGAATTTTAGCAATTTTTGATTTGTTGGGCTATAAAATGGTTCCCCCAGGCACCTAGAGTCACCAACATTGCAGAGAAGCTTCTCCTGACTCTCCTCTACAAGTCCTGCACATTTCATGAAGTTTGGACTTTGGATATCCAAGTTATACACCCACAAAGAGGGTCCCCCATTAAAGCCCCCCCCCCCCCCAGGCACTTAGAGACACCAAAATGACAGAGAGGCTTCCCATGGCTCTCCTCTACAATCCCTCCAGGATTGGTGAATATTGGGTTTCGGACATCCAAGTTATATACCCACAAAGTGGGTCCCCCCAGGAAAGTGCCCTTTAGTAACTGGCTCTGCCGTTGTTGTGTCCCAGAGTCCCAAACATGCTGTCCAGGATCCTGCCTTCGAGCAACCTGAACTTCAGCTTCCAGCTGGCACAGATACTGAACATATGGCATTGGCATCTCCACTTTCACAGCTGCACAGAGCTGGAGACTTGGAAGGAGTGACCATTGGAAGGCCAATGTGGTGATGCTGTGCCAGAAATCTCAAGACAGCCATAGCCTGGAGGGCTTCCCATGGTAGCTTCTCCTGGGACTACTCCACCACTTCTGTCCTGTCCTTGTCTCGCTCCTCTTCCTCAGCTTGACCCTCTGGTTTCCCCAAATTACTTTATCTTCTCTTGATGTCTCTCCTCCCCCTCCAGACACTTCTCTCTTTATATACAGTACTTTTGAATCTCCTTCCCCTACTGAGTCACATGCCTCTCATTATTCTGCTCTTTCTTGGTGCATCCTCCTTCAGCATTCACCCCACTCAGAAACACACCCCCCATGCCTTAGTTATTCTAGAATATTAGTTGTAGAGTTGGTCTCTCACCATTCCTGGGGCTTTCACCTCCAGGGGAGAGGCCAAGAGGCTTGCCTGTATTTTGTCATCCTGCATTTTGCCATGGATGAGAGAGGGTGGAGGACTAATCCAGGTGTTGACAGAGGTTTGAGGTGCAGTGTTTGGCCCAACAACTGTTTTTTGTGAGATTTTTGTGGATTAGGGTTGCACCACCGCATTAGCACGCACATATGTGTTGAATTGTCTGGCTCTCAACATTGTAAGTGCGGAGCGGGGGTGTCTTTTACTTCTAGATGGCTAGAACCTAAAGCAGTCCAGCAGAAAGTGAAGCCAAATAAGTAAATTGCCCTTACAATCATTGAATAAGAATGATTTTGCCAGTTGTTTCTACATACAAAAGGATAATGGCTCATGATATGGACTCATCTAAAAAACATAGCACCTTCTATAAATAGGAGCCACACATTCTTAAGTGAAAAACGAGGAGACAAAGCTCCCTATATACATTTCCTGAACATGACATTAATTTTCTCAAAATAACTTTGAGTAATATAGAATGAAATGGGACTAGATATAGTCTCCTTACTCCAAATAGTTAATCTAAGTGATATCCATCTGTCCAAAGCAAGAGATATTTCCATCAACAGTACAAATAGATTTGATGTAATCAGTTGAGCAATACATTGAGGAATCATTATGCCTAAGTATTAGAAATGGGCATGAACTGAATAAAAACTCCAATGAACTGGGTTGGTTTGTGGTTGATTTCATGACCCAGTTCAGGGATTCTGTTTTGCTGAAGCTTTTTTTCCCCTTGTTGTTTTGTTTGCTTCAGGAAACCGGGATTGCCTGCCCCCTTTCTGCTGCCTCCCCATCATCTCGGCCTACCTGCTGCTGCTTCCACTGCTGCCACCAGGGTGCCCTGATCTCCCAGTGCCATCCTCGGAGGCAGCAGCCCTGACAGGGAAGCTGAGCCACTGCCTCTGAGCATACACTTGCCACCCAGGTGATCTGGGTGATCAGCTGGGTGGCGGGCACATGCACAGAGACCGCGACCCAAATCCTCCAGCTGTTTTCTCCACCCTGCCATTGCCTCTCCAGGCCACCCAGAGAGGCTGAGATGATGGTGGAGGCAGTGATGACAGCAGTGGCAGCAATGGTTGCACCAGTGATGGCACTGGCACTGGCAGTGGCAGGTAGGCCAGATGACAGGGGGGCAGAGATGGGCCCAAACCACAAACTAGTTTGTTTTCCATTTGGTTCATCATGGTTCATGGTTTGTGGTTCGTGATTAGCCACAAACCATCACGAACCACATTTTTTCTGGTTTATGCCCATCTTTACTAAATATCATTTGGATACCAATAAAACTGCCAATTGTGAAGCACATAGCAGAGGTACTAACCCTAATAGGCATAGTTGTTTATATATATATATATGTGGGATGAGATGTTAATACAGATATAGGAGAGGCAATATGTTACAGTCTTATACTATATCCCCCAAATACAATTTGCATAAAATCATGCTGAGCTCTGTAATGCCATTGTGAATAATTCAGGTGTATTTTGTTTATACCTAAGGTTTTAAAAAACACATTTTCTAACCTCCAGCTCCAGGGCTTGGCAAATTATTTATTTACTTTAACAGTCTTCTCCTTTCTCCCAAAAGAGGAGGCAAGGCAGCTAGGCGTTTGCAACTAGCCTGATAGGGTAGTATTCATCTTATATTTTTACAGTACACCAATCTATTGCTCCTTGCCCAGTTGGCGACTTGAAAAGAGAATTTCCCATTATTGCATCCTTCATCAGCCAGTAGTGCAATATCGGATATAGTTTCTCTAGGAAAAAGAACAGATAGACTATATGGAGTAAAATGGTTTAAAGCAGTCGTTCCCAATCTTGAGTCCCCAGATGTTCTTGGACTACAACTTCCAGAAATCCTGGCCAGCACAGCTAGTGGTGTAGGCTTCTGGAGTTTTAGCCCAAGAACATCTGGAGACCCAAGTTTGGGAACCACTGGCTTAAAAGAAGATTTGTATATTACATTTTTAGATTTACTTTTACATGTGTATTTACATTTCTGGAAGTAAATTATCTGGAAGGGATTTTCTTTACACGCAACAAGATGAGCAAATAAACATTTGTGACTAGTTTTGTAAAGGTCCTTTTCATGGACCGTTAACAAATACTCAACAATTTGTTGCCTTTTCATGAGGCAATCAGAAAAGAGTTTAATCAAATCTCTGAAGGCATAAACACGGAAGCAAGCAAGACACTTAATGGTTTGCAGGCAGATTACAAATGTTTGTGACTTAAAGGAGATGGACCAGGTGCCTTGAACCTGAGCACCAAAAATCATGAGAAGTTTCAGGATAGATCTAGTTCTGACCAGTAATTTCCAAAAACTATTCCAAGCTGACTCTTTGAAAAATCCACAAGAATGAGATAGAAAATCCACACTTGAGTCTGGCAGAGTTTTCCCCCCGATTACTGTCTTGCTGTAAATACCCCTGTTACTGGAAACAAGCAATAGGAAGTGTTGATGTCATCCTACGACACTACGAAGGATCTGCAGAGTAGTGATGGCTGCCTATGATTTTTTTTCTCTCACCAGTTACTGCACACAAATTTACTGTGTTTATTCTTAGTGTTTTGCTCCACATCACGCTCATGTCCACAACAGCCAAAGATACATACCTTTTAAATGACAAGGACACAGAGCTAACCAGACGTCTGGGGTCACTTGAGCTGACTACATGAAATAAAGTCAATATTTTTTTAGGAACATGACTAAATCAAAGTATTGTGGTTGTATTGATTCTGTTACTGTCATTTGTCGATATAATTGGTAATATACAGTATGTGTTGGAGATCTGTATTATTTCTTATCTTCCATGAGGAGCCTCGTGGCATAGTGGTTAAACTGTAGTATTGCAGCCAAAACTCCACTCATGGTCAGTGTTCAATACCAATGGATTCTGACAGCTGATTCAAGGTTGACTCAGCCTTCCATCCTTCTGAGGTTGGTAAAATGAGTACCCAGTTCTTGGTGAGGGGGGCACAATGTGTAGCCCCAGATTGCTTGTGACTAGAGATGGGGATGAATATAAAAATGGATCACTATTTTCGATGAATATAGCTGATTCATGATATATTCGTCGATCCGTATTTGTCAAATTTTAAGTCCCGACAAATATGGCTTGACAAATATTTCCCCGGTTTTATTCGTTGATCTGTCAATTTGTCTATATTCGTCTATATTCGTTACCCTTTTTGGGGCCTCTCTATGCCATCTCTGAGCTTGCTGGACGGTGCCAATCAGAAGCTCTGGCCAATCAGGAGATTCTGGATTGGCATGTCAGGCAGCCAATAGCGCTGCTGAAAGGGCTGTGGGGGTGTAACTTTTACAGAGGCTTTATAAGCTTTTCCCCTGCAGCCATTTTCTACTTCTGTTCTGATTATCTCCAGAGTGAGAACAGTTGCTGTTGGCTTGTGCTACATTGCTCTACTTGCTTACTAGCTGTGGCTGTGGTTTCACTTCTGTGGCAGCAAAGCAAACACTTCTTTTTCTTTTCTTTTATTAGTACAACTTTACTGAGAATTTGGGGAGGGATTTCTAGCAGATTTCAGTTATTTATTTATTTATTTAACTTATATGCCGCCCACACTACCCAAAGATTTCAGTTAGCTTAGGCAACTTATTTTTTGGAGGCTTGTGTTCACAGTGGGTGGGGGGGAATTTGCTGTGTGACTGTGTGGAATCTCTTCCCCCAAAATTTATTTCCTTCCTATTCTGAGTGGCTGTGTGTGTGTCTCTTCTGAGACTTAGTTGGCAGGGCTTTAAGTTTAAAAGTCTTATTTTTGGAGGCTTGTGTCTTCTTCACGCACAGTGGGTGGGTGGGGGATCCCTTTCCCCAACAAGATTTAATTCCTGGTTGTGTGTGTGTCACTGAGACTTTAAGTTAACTTAACACTTAGTTATTTTTGGAGGCTTGTGCTTATCCCACCTTGATGGCAAACACCTACCTCTTGCTCATCCATGTGGCAGACTTCTTCCACTACACCACCAATGCCTCCCCCAATGCCACCCTATCCGCTAGGAATCATGTTGGTACGTGAAATGTCCGAATCCCACATCTGTGATCCTGCCTAGGAAGACAGTGCCCGATGGGGCCACAGTCTACTTTGCTGCCAACTGCCTCAGTGCCCGATGGGGCCACAGTCTACTTTGCTGCCAATTGCCTCAGTGCCTAATGGGGCCAAAGTCTACTTTGCTGCCAATTGCCTCAGTGCCCAATGGGGCCACAGTCTACTTTGCTGTCATCTCTGTGCCTCAGTGCCCGATGGGGCCACAGTCTACTTTGCTGCCATGTCTGTGCCTCAGTGCCCAATGGGGCCACAGTCTACTTTGCTGCCAATTGCCTCAGTGCCCAATGGGGCCACACAGTCTACTTTGCTGCCATGTCTGTGCCTCAATGCCCAATGGGGCCACAGTCTACTTTGCTTCCATGTGCCTCAGTGCCTGATGGGGCCACAGTCTACTTTGCTGCCATGTCTGTGCCTCAGTGCCCAATGGGGTCACACAGTCTACTTTGCTGCCAATTGCCTCTGTGCCCGATGGGGCCACAATCTACTTTGCTGCCAACTGCCTCAGTGCCCGATGGGGCCACAGTCTACTTTGCTGCCATGTCTGTGCCTCAGTGCCCGATGGGGCCACAGTCTACTTTGCTGCCAATTGCCTCAGTGCCCAATGGGGCCACAGTCTACTTTGCTGTCATCTCTGTGCCTCAGTGCCCGATGGGGCCACAGTCTACTTTGCTGCCATGTCTGTGCCTCAGTGCCCAATGGGGCCACAGTCTACTTTGCTGCCAATTGCCTCAGTGCCCAATGGGGCCACACAGTCTACTTTGCTGCCATGTCTGTGCCTCAATGCCCAATGGGGCCACAGTCTACTTTGCTTCCATGTGCCTCAGTGCCTGATGGGGCCACAGTCTACTTTGCTGCCATGTCTGTGCCTCAGTGCCCAATGGGGTCACACAGTCTACTTTGCTGCCAATTGCCTCTGTGCCCGATGGGGCCACAATCTACTTTGCTGCCAACTGCCTCAGTGCCCGATGGGGCCACAGTCTACTTTGCTGCCATGTCTGTGCCTCAGTGCCCGATGGGGCCACAATCTACTTTGCTGCCAATTGCCTCTGTGCCCAATGGGGCCACAGTCTACTTTTCTGCCATGTGCTTCAGTGCCCGATGGGGCCACAATCTACTTTGCTGCCAACTGCCTCAGTGCCCAATGGGGCCACACAGTCTACTTTGCTGCCAACTACCTCGGTGCCCAATGGGGCCACAGTCTACTTTGCTGCCAATTGCCTCAGTGCCCAATGGGGCCACACAGTCTACTTTGCTGCCATGTCTGTGCCTCAATGCCCAATGGGGCCACAGTCTACTTTGCTTCCATGTGCCTCAGTGCCTGATGGGGCCACAGTCTACTTTGCTGCCATGTCTGTGCCTCAGTGCCCAATGGGGTCACACAGTCTACTTTGCTGCCAATTGCCTCTGTGCCCGATGGGGCCACAATCTACTTTGCTGCCAACTGCCTCAGTGCCCGATGGGGCCACATTCTACTTTGCTGCCATGTCTGTGCCTCAGTGCCCGATGGGGCCACAATCTACTTTGCTGCCAATTGCCTCTGTGCCCAATGGGGCCACAGTCTACTTTTCTGCCATGTGCTTCAGTGCCCGATGGGGCCACAATCTACTTTGCTGCCAACTGCCTCAGTGCCCAATGGGGCCACACAGTCTACTTTGCTGCCAACTACCTCGGTGCCCAATGGGGCCACAGTCTACTTTGCTGCCATGTGCCTCAGTGCCTGATGGGGCCACACAGTCTACTTTGCTGCCAACTACCTCAGTGCCTGATGGGGCCACAGTCTACTTTGCTGCCATGTGCCTCAGTGCCCGAAGGAGCCACAGTCTACTTTGCTGCCATGTCTGTGCCTCAGTGCCCAATGGGGCCACAGTCTATCTCATTGCCTCCTGGGGGCAAACTCTACATCACTGCCAAATGTGATGTTGTTGAAGACAAACTCTACCTCAATGCCTCATGCCTCTGTGTGCCTGCTAGAGACAAATCAAACTCCCTCAATGCCATCTGCTTCTGTGCCTCATAGTAAACTATCCTGGGGGGGCCCAATCTGTGGGTGAATAACTCAGGTGTCCGATATCCAATCTTCACTAAACTTGGCAAGAATGTTGGGGAAAGACATAGGAAGCTTTGATGTGATTTAGGATTTTCTAAGTACCTGGGGAGAACTTTCCTGGGGGTGCCCTACTTGTGACTATATAACTCAGGGGTCCATTACCCAATGTTAATCAACCTTGCTGGACTTGTAGAAAACCATCTTAGGATGCTTCCCTGCCAATTTGATGCCTCTAGATGCTTGGAGGCCAGTTTTATAGCATTTTAAAGTGAAAACAAATTGACAAATCGATTTGTCAATTTGTCGATGATTATTCGTAAATTCATATTCATTGAGTCGTTAACCTTGATTATTATGAATTACAACGGATCGCCTTTTTTAAAAAATTCATCCCCATTTCTACTTGTGACTGTCCTGTGTTTTAAGAGATGGGCCATAAATTCCAAATTGCTAGCTGAAGAAGAGCTTGAAACCAACATGCATGCTGCAGCTGCTTCCATCTAAGAAGCTAACCTGGCCTCTGCACCATCAGCCATGTGAATTTGGGACATTAAAAACAGCACATAAGTTTGGAACTGCCCACAAGAACTTGATGCAAAGCCTTGAAGAAGAAGATTTATCATCAAAAGCTCGCTATTTGTTTTGGTTTTTTTTAATATATTCCTAACGATCGATGAAAGGTATCACCTGCTCCTGCATTTGTATTGTTTCCATGACCATGCAGCCTTTTCCTGATTTTTCTGCACCTGTATAATTAAAAAATTGTAAACCACCCATAGAGTGCTTTAAGCACTATGGGGTGTTCTATATGCAGCACACTTTGCTTCCAAGCCAAATGTACCCTACCTGACATCTAAGATATCTAAGATTCTCACACAACAGGGAGAAAACTTTTGACATTTTTCATTTCTTACATACAAGAATGAAATAAGTGCACATTTTACATGTGGGAACACATTTGATCAGTGATCTGGGTTTTGTGTGTGGTTTTAACCCCTTACACAGCCCTTCTCAAGGATAGCGCCATGATTTTCATGCTCCCAAAAGGGTTCTTGACCCCTGGGTTGGAGAAATTAGGATTGCCATGAACTTTGCCTGTCAAGTGAGAGAAATGGAGACAATGGGTTTCAGAATTAGGTACCACATATTAATTTGTAGGATGCATACCCAGGTGAGTCACTATAGAGAGATTGCATCATCACCGGTCATTGTAAATGGGCTTGCCAATAGATTTCCGATTTGCTAAAACTTCTCTTACTATACTAAAACTTGTTCTTCTTAGGGCAGCAGTTTATACTTTGTGCCAGGAGGGTCCCTATGTTTGTTGCTGAAGAATCTGTTTTGACCTCTGTGAGACTAGGTTTGGAAAACGTTTCTTTTTGTTTTGAAGACTAGCAGAAGTAGGCTACTGTAATGACAATCCCAGGAGAAACCAAAAATGATTGCTGACCAGTCCAGATGTTGTCTGACAGTGTCTTGGCACATAGGCTGGTAGTAGCCACTTCTCTGTCTGACATCTGGCCTCAAGCACACCTTATCTTTTATTTTCTGTCTTCCTAGAGCCTGGACAGCATAGCCACTAATCATCATAATCAGTGCCAGGAGGAATACAGCAATAATCCAAGCCACCATGCTGCCTGCTTTAGTACAACTGCTTTAGCCCTACCAAGCCTCTGCATGGATGTAACGCATGGTTTTGAAATTCTGGATGAACTTTTGGCTATCAGGATTTGAGATCTGCAGCTCGACCCATGTTCCTTTTCCATTATTGCTTTGCGGTATTTGGTAATTCCCTTTGGAAATGACATGATCTTTGGCTCCAAGTTCATAATTCTAACACAATACACAGATAATTTCAGAAATAGAAAATTACATAACAGTTGGCAGCAGTACAACATGGGTGCATGCCTCATCCCCAAACTGTAGAAGGATTTACACATTTAAAGATAACAACACCAGCAACCCACTGGCAAGAATTATGCAAAACAGAATTCTCCGAATACGATAGTAGGAAAATTGCTGATGTGCAATGCAGTCATTCTTACACTGAAAGGTATTCAGTGTATTTTATTCTTTAGTCTAGACAGATGACAGATTCTTTAGGACAGATAGGTTGTTGGAATGCATCACAATGAAGATACCATAAACAAATGACCCCAGCATCTCCAAACCTGAATGCCTGAACTCTGCAGAAGGCTTCATCACTTCAGCTATCTATATATGCATGGCTGCTATCCTTGATTTGAATGCTTAGTAGTGTAAGTGGTAAGAAGCCTTTGATCTTGACCCATGCTGAAATGTGACAATTTTTGTAACCCTCATGCCACTATAGTTGCTTGCTGTGTTGGTGACATGAAAATCACCGACATGAGCATTCTTTTTTTACTGCATTTAGACAGACCTACAGTTTAATACCCCCCCTTTAAGACTGTGCCATTGAATTAAGCCCTGCATAGATTCCTACATATAAACTCACATTACATTGGAAACCAAGATCAAACTTTTTCAACATGGCAGTCTGAGGGTACCTGTAAACCTTTTGCTACCTTAAGAAGTAAGTAACATATAATAGTTACACAAAGGACTATGTGAGAGCCAGGAAAAATCTTTCTAATTTATTTTTACTATAATATTATTTTTTTCCAAGAAGGGAGATGAAGAAAATACACTGAAAATTGATGAAGAGGAAGAAGAAGAAGAGCTTCTGTATTAAGTTTGGATTGCCTGCATTTCAGCTTCAGTTTTTGTTATTAATATTCACACCTTTCTCACTGAACTCAATTGGTGTGTCTATAATAATAAATACAGTTATGTGCTGTCAATTCAATTCTGACTTACGGTGAACCTTTCCATGGTTTTCTAGGTAGCAAGTACAGACGGGCACAGACCAGAAAACCAGTGGTTCGTGATGGTTCACGGTTCGTTATTCCAGTTTGTGCCTGGAGGGAAGAGGAACCACCTGCCCCTGCCCTTTCTGCCATCCGGCCAACCCCTTCCCACTGCCCTCATCGCCTCCCTACCTGTCCCTGCTGCCTCCTCTGCTCCCTCCTCTGCCTTTCCCTTCCAGGAGCCAGGCCAGCTGTCTCAGCACATACACCCGCCTATCATCTGGAAAATAAGCCAGGCCACTGTCCCTGAAGATGGTGGCAGTGGAGATGGAAGAGGATTAGGAGAAAGCAGGACTAGGTAGGGAGGCGACAGGGGCAGCAGGAAGGGGGTGGGCAAGCATCCATTTTGCCGAAGCAAAACAAAGCACCCAGCACAAAAAAGTTTGGCACTTGATTTCATTTCAGCAAAATGGGTTTCATGAACCAAACCACAAACTGAACCATGAAGCAGCTCGGTTCATGTTCTTTTTTGGTTAGTAGTTCAGTTTGTGCCCATATTTAGTAGTGAGTACTCAGAAAGTGTTTACTATTCCCTTCTTCTGGGGGCATTCTGGGGCTAAGCAGCTTATCCAGGGATACACAGGCTAGCCATTCTCATGGAAGGCACAGTGGGAATCAAATTCCCAACCTATGGCTCTGCAGCTTGATGCCTAACTCATAATTTCATTTTGGAATAGGCATGCAAAGGCTTGGGAAAATGTATGATTGTTACGTACACAGCATTATTAACACGAACAATAATAATGTGGTTCTTTTCGCACTGGTGGGTAAAGGCTATAATCTGAAATCACACTAAGCTGTATAAGGGTATTTATGGGGTGTTTATGGATGCAGAGGTTTGTGGAGTGGGACCCTTTACAATCACTGAAGGCAGTTCTCTGCTGTTAAGGGGTATGCACTCTAAAAATCCTGTTTACAAACTCAAAAAACCGAGCTCTGCAGCTCAAGGACAGAACACAGGAATACTAACTGGATATTTCTTAGTCATCAGTACAACTACCAATAACTTCAATGATGCTTGTCTTAAAAGATTGTCTCATAGAACAGCAGGCATGTTTTATGGTCTCCTTAGTCACACAAAATCATCACACTGAAATAATTTATTCACATACTTTGGACTGGAACTCAGTCTAGTTCTCTGTATTGTTATCATGCCTCACTTTTAACAGTTAATTCATGACCACACATGCCTCAGAAAGTATGTATCTGCAACCCCTCGAGCCATTGGTAATAATGGAAGCATTTGTTGATGTTTTCAGTATAATTATACTTCCCTCTCTACCATCATGTTACTCATGGCAACATACACAGGATTCCTTGGCACATGGTTTACCATCTAGGCAATGGCCAGATCCAGACTTGCCTAGTTTCAGGATAAAGGCTTTGTCATCTGCTCTCAGATCATGCTCCGATCAATGACTCAAAGATTCTTATTAGGAAAAGATGCTTTACAAAAGAAACCACCAACATCCTGCTTAAACCTACTTATTATGGAACATTGTTTAAGCTTTAGTGTATTTATCCTTCTCCCTCTAGGATTCTTAAACGTGTTACAATGAGCTTTCCCAATAATCATTAAGTAAACAAAGTCTTATGAGCCACTGGATGGCTCAGTGGTTTAGGTCTCTGGCTGCAGAGTCAGAGGTTGGGTCTGATTCCCCACTGTGCCTCCTTGACAGGGGCTTGAGTCCATGATCCATAGGGTCCCTTCCAGCTCTGCAGTTCAAAGGATATTTAAAACTGCTTGAGCGCCTGGCATGCTTTAACATTGATACAGGAGAGATTCCAAAGAGAAAAAAGGCTCATGAAAAAAAGCAGGTACTGTACATCTATTCCCCCCACCTCCATCATCCATTGATTTTAGTGTTTCTCTAGCCCTCACCATTTACAGTGTGCACTTTGGGAAGATTGAGTTAAAATCTTGTCTTCAGTCAATCATGAGAGGCAAATGCATTTGGTGCTCTTTCTGCCTCCCCAAGCAAGTGTCTACTGGGCTCTTCCTTGGAGAAATATGAAAACCAGAGTCTCATTTCTGTAACTACTTTTCTTTCTAAGTGTGTGTGGCATGGAGAGCATTATAATAGAAGAGTGAAAGCAAGCAAGATGTCTTCCATTAATATCCAGTTACATATATTCATTAGCAAATGTTTGATTTTCAGTTCAACAAAGCACTTCTATAATGGTATTCCTGTACTGATCGTTTTCCATTCTGGTAGCATGGTTTTTGTTCTGATTTCAGCCAGCTAGAACTCAGGTCATCAGGTTTAGTCTTCTGCATGTATGTTCTCAGCTGATCCCAAGAAAGACTCTGCATTACCATCTGCCAAACACTGTTCCCCATGCAAGCCCATCTGGAACTGATTGTGACTGTACATGAGTAATCTCTGTTTCATCGCAATCCTTTCCTATAATCATGTGTCTACACAATGTTTTGTTCAAAGGCTCTTGCACTCAGTGTGTGCAAACCATGCAATCCTCATATGGCAAAGGCTCTTCAAACATGTATTCTTCACAGCCAGACTTGTAGTGTTAGTGTGGATTGTTCCAAAGAAGAGCTTCTACATGCAAATGTTAAACCAAGAAATCAGAAATCTGCTATATATGTATATACTTTTTGCACAATATCAAGAACCAGTGTGGTGCAGTGGATGGTTATGACTCAGGAGACTTAACCTACTTATTCTTGCTAAGCCATGGAAACACAAGGAGGGCTGGGGAAGTGGCACAGGTAAAACCACTCCTTAAATATCTCACATATTTTAAAAATCTTATTAGGGTTCCCATAAGTTGGATGTGGTTTGATAGCACATAACAAAACAATGTAATGTCAGTGAAGACTAGTGATGTCATGTTGCTGTTTTTCATTAGCAAGATCAGTGACATCGTTGGCCACCCTCCTCAGGCTTCTCTGTCGAGCAGCTTATGTACAATAGTTGAAGTAGCTAGATGGGGATGTACATTTGTTGAAATACAAAACATTCAAGACTATTTCTGTGCATGCCTTCTCTGAACTCTCTACTGAGAGAGTTGGCCATGGAGCAACCCCTCAAAAGTTGTCATTGACCTGGTTTCAGAAGGAATGCATGCAGGTATCATTATGTTATAAGTGACCATGAAATAAAATAATGAATGCAGGAAAGGTAAAAAGCATTGCCCATTTTATCTACTTTTGTTTCAGATTTAGAAGCTCAAAAGCAGAGCTTACATTTTTATAGCAGTAAACAATGGTGTTGAACTTATGGGAAGGAAATAGAATGACTGATATAATGGCAACTACTTAAATATTCCAAGCGGTTGATGTGTTTTCCCTTTTTGTAAATGTGACTCCGTGTATAAATCTGAGCTATAAAATATAGAGAAGCTGGCATCTAAAGATGAGAAGCTCTTCTTTGGCAAGAAAACAACAGGGATGATGATTGATAAAAGCACAGAAAAAGCCTGTAATTCACTGACCACTTAAATGGACATCCTTGTACAGAAGCTGGCTCCCAGGGTCACAAAGACCATAGTGCAAGACAGCTGGCTTAAATTAGATGCTCAGTGCTATGAGCTAGATTTAGCCGCAGCAGTTTGCACAGAAACATACAGCATTTGTGCCACAGATAAATCCTCAGATAGATACATAAATGAATTGAAACTTTGGTTGTTGGGTCAATGCAGCAAACCTTAAGATGACACAGGGTGCCAACATCACTACCTTATATGGAACATGGCACTTTCGTATCAGCACAAAACATACACTGGTGCCACAGTAACAGTAATTGTTGCAGAAGTAGTGATGGAGATGAGTTGTCACTTCATTGTGTACAGAAGAAAAAAAAGGCTATTTCATTTCTCCATTCATTTTCATTTTAAGTTTCCTTTTGCTTCTCCATTTAGCAGAATTACAACCCTTGCATCTTTCATCTGTTGAACTGCATTAATTCCCTTTTTTTTATTTGGATTGCATAAGTTTGGACTTTTCCCACTGGTTTTCCTTTTCCTCCTACTTGTTTTCCTTGCACTTATTCCAATGCAGGTGCCCATCACGTCTTGTGCCTCTGACGTCCATGTTTACCTTCCAAATGGAATGATGTTTTCCAGGTGTGTCACTACCTTTCTTCCCTGGTAGCAAGCTTGCCAGATTTGTGACAGGAACAAAGGGCTTCCTTTATGTAGATGCCTTTTTATCTCTGTCATTTTCTCTGCTCCCCTTTGCCTATCCACTCCTTTTAACTTTTCTCTGACCTGTGCCAGACAGTGGCAATTTTTCATCGCAATAGGAACACATGAATGAAATCAGTGGCAATTTTTCATCCCAATAGGAACACTGAAATTAATCCAGTGAATAAAAAACACATGAACTTTCACTCAGAGCTCATTCAACTGAGTGTTCCTTTGCCTTAATAACAAAAACACATGGGGAAGTTAACTTCATTTTCCATTAGTTTTCAGAACGAATACACCCCCCTGCAAAATCTACTTGTCTCCTTGTGACAAGTGAGAGTTTTCTAGACTGTAACCAGGTGCTTCTTGTGATGAGCCATACAAGACAAGACAGTGGAAGAACAACATATATATTTCTGTCTTCCCCAGTTCCAGATACCAAGACATCTCTTTCACCAAAGTTACCAAAAAGTGATTTAGAACAGCCATTCTCAACCTCTCTTTTTTTTTGGCCATGATAAATTTAAAAGAATTTGCTATAAGGAGACTGAACAATTTACTGAGGAAAGCCATAGGAATATAGAAAGATCCACTGTAAGAAGCAGAAAAAATCAGGACAAGCAGAGTTTCTGCAACAACTGGCAAGTCCTATGCCCTAACACTGTTTGCTCTGATCTGTCCGAGCTCAGAGGGATGCAGATTAGCTGATGGCAAGCAGTGCTGGTTTAGGTGCTCAGCATTGATTCGTCCTGGGAAGGAAAAGAAGGTAACACGAGACAACCACTGAGATAAAGGAGAAAGTAGCAGTAGCTGCATGAAACTTCTGTAATCAACACCAGTTGGTGCTGGGGAGGGAAACCAAAGACTAGAGACATGGCCATAGTGAGTGATGGAAGGTGATGGTATATATACCGTCATTGTGAGAATTTCGGATTCTTCCTAAACATCACTTTCTGTCTTTTATCAGTACCAATCAACACAAAAACCTTTTACTATTGTGGTAAAGCGAAATGAGTCTCATGTTACCTTAAATACTAACAGTTTCACATGGCAGAAGCTTTCACAGGCTTCAGTCTTTTTATACAGATGCATCTTAAAAAGTTGCATCTGAGACAAATGCTTGGCTTTGCCAGATAATAAACCATAAGAAATGTGTTCAGAAGTACATGAGCTTATTTCAGGTTTTCTTGAGTGAGAAGCATTAAAACTATTAGATGGTTGCTGTATTTATTTTAATCTCCTGTGGCTGGAATGATTGATAGTTACCAAAGTAGAAATGCGTTTTGTGGACAATTGCAGCTTTGACTAAACTCTTGGCATCATTAGCTAGTACTTTTTTGTAATTCAGCTAGTGTTTTGAGTATTGTTAGAAACCATTACTTAGTGACGTACAGTATTTTGTAAAGTACAGTAGAAAATATGCAAGCAAGTGTACAGTAGATTTCAGTGGCGAGTTTACCCATATATAGACTTCCACAGAAATTTTAAAGCACTCAAATATGTTGATCTTCTTGTCCTTTCATTTGCATGTCTACAGTAGTATCTTATGTCCAGTGAAAAGTTATGCAGTGACTAGATTGTAGGTAACGCTGCCTAGTCTTTTGTAAATGATTTTTCCCCCTGCTTTAAATAGAAATGAAGATTCTGGTGAACTAAGGACTTTATGTCTCATCCAGTGGAAGTTGGTAACTCCAATGTTGTGAGGGAGGTGCATTTGCTACACATTTGTCTGAACTTTAACAGAGCTATCCAAGGTTCTGAACCTATTTGAAGGACACAGATCAGCATCTTGGATAGCAATTTTAAAGTTCAAATGGAGATGGATCAGCTTCATACACACACCTCACCACATGGGAATCACTAGCCTCCCCTGGGCAGAACATAAAATAGTGGTACAACCATTTATCTCTCATTGTTATTCACTGACTATTGAGCAAATGGTAGGATGAAGGCATCTGTTCCACCACTGGACCTTGCACATGTCCACTAACTGAAAATGCAAAGCAAGAGAATTCTATGCATACAAGGTCTGATAAAAGCAAAGCTGAAGTATTCCACTTGAGAATGTTCAGCTTTAGATGGAAAGCCTTGAGGAAGTGTGGGAAAATCAGTCAGTTTTGCTTGCTCCCAATTCACATTTTTTAAAGACCTCAAATTCTTTCCATCCCAAATTGAAGAAATATGAGAAATTCTTCTGAAATGAAATTCTTCCTTGTCTGCACCAGCCAAATTCAAAAGGCACAGCTAATCCCAACATGGGGAGAACTATGTTGTATTTGCCTTCTCTCTCTCTCTCTCTCTCTCTCTCTGTATTTGCACCCATGTCATTTCCCACAGAATGTGTAAATACAAAGATAACATGAATTGGAAGGGAGCACTTTTGCTCCTTCACTTTCTTTCTACAGTTTTCTTGATTTGACTTGTGCTTTTAAATAGCCAAATATGGTTTTGCTGTATAGCCAAATACCATCATCACCTTAGAACTGCGGAGCTGGAAGAGTCCTATGGATCATCTACAGATATGTTTTGGTTTTCTTTTGGTTTTTGTCTTCTAAAGATCTGAGCACAAAGTGGATCTGTGCCCTCTCCAGACTGACTCAATCTTGCATCAATAAAATGAGTACCCAGCTTGCTGTGGGGGCAAAGTGTTTCTTGCATAATCATGTTGCAAACTGCCTAGAAAATGCTTTAGCACTATGGGGTGTTATATAAGTACCAATGACCGTGGTAGCTGACTACTTCTATGGTTGACAGCGTAATAACACCCGAAGCTCTGCAGTTTCCCACACATATTCTAAAAGCTGTTTGCCTACTTAACTTTGGTATTTGAAGCAGGATCTGGTCATCTAGCCTATTATTCTCTCTCTCTCTGACAGACAGCAGCTTTCCAGTTCTCAGTTTTAGTGTTTCCCAGTCCCACTCCCTGACAATCTTTTACCTAGAGATCCTCGGACTTTCTGCATGCAAAAAACATTCCATGAATAAGCAGTAACTTCCCCCCCTACATCCCTTGGGAGAATTCTGCTTGTTCTCAGTTGATTCCATTGTTTCACATTGTTCCATTAATATTAATAATATTTGAAGTGTGACATTCTAATCTAACACTTCAAAATCACATTTTGAAAAATAAAATACAAGCAGAGTATTTCACTTAATAAAATTTCAAGAATTGGTAGTATTCAGTTTTGCTGTGATTTTAAAAGAAAAATCAAGTGGCCATGATTTCCCTGTGCTAGGAGCAGACACACTGAAGTGACGGCTGACCTGTATGGAAAGAAGGGCTCCCGATGGGATGAGGAACTTTTACTGCAAAAGGATGACAGGAGGTAGAGTGGCTGGAGCAAGCATCATGGCAGCAAATGGCTTCTCTAACACACAGGAAATCCCACTGCTGGCTATTGACATTGTCACCTGTATTGGTCGTTTGTGGCAGCTGCATATTTGCATGGTAGTTTGTCCAGCTGCCTGCTGCTTTCACTGTTAGCCTGTGCGCCCTCCTCGCAAACATGGAACATTTCCATTTCTCTTTATTACCTCTCAGGAGCAGTGCTCTCTTCCTGTTTCTTTTCTTTCCACGTACACCACCCGTGCGTTGCAGCGTGTCACAACGTTTGATTTCTCCAGACCACATCCAGAACATACCTTCTGTGTGTAACAAAACAATTTTTATTTTTTATTTTTTGGTCCCTGCTTTCTTTTCTAGGATTGCTTTCCTTCATTTGGATAAGGAAAAAGAGAATGGATGATTCTATTTTTTAAAACACTTCCCAGAAAACAAATATTGCTATGGCATCCGTTCTGGAACCACACATGTTTTCACAATCTGTTTCTGATGAATTTGGAGTTGCTTTATATAATTTTCAAGGAAAGAAACACATTGTTTTAATTGGTTGTTTAATCTATGGCAAGCTTCTTCTTTTTTCCTGATCTAAATCTGATGGATTACCTTGCTGTTTCACGGGCAGTTCCATTCAGTGACACACTGACCAAATGACTGCTAAATCTCTCATGAGCTAACACACACTAACATGTGGCAAATTTTTTCATTGAATTTCACTCTTCAGGGATGCTGATTGCACAGCTGTTCCAACATAGTTATAATTGGGGGGTTTTAAAGGAGAAAGGTGGGATATATATAAATAAATAAATAAATAAATTTCAGGAAAATCTGTATAGTAATATAGCGTTCTTAAACTCATAAGTTACAAGCTTCACACTAATTGGGCAGTATAAGAAAGAAAGAAAGAAAGAAAGAAAGAAAGAAAGAAAGAAAGAAAGAAAGAAAGAAAGAAAGAAAGAAAGAAAGAAAGAAAGAAAGAAAGAAAAGCACATCTGTAGGGAAAGAGAGAAACAGGTAAATGGAGAGATAGAAGAGTAATGGGGTTAGAAATGGCATACTCTCATATCCTCACATAGTACCCAGTGTGGTGTAGTGGATAAGGTGACAGACTAGGACTCTGGAGAACAGGGTTCAAATTCCCACTTGGCCATGGAAATTCACTGGGGGAGTGGAACTGGTAACTGAGATATTAAATATCTCACTTACCTTGAAAGCCCTGTTAGGTTCACTATAAGTCAGTTCTGACTTGACGCCACAGAACATACACACCCTCTAAGCAGATTCTCCAACCTAGTCTGTGCCCTGATAAAGGGCAAATATCTTGAGGTCAGCCCACCTTGTGCCCTTTAGGTGACACTCCACCTCAGTTCTTATCCAGGTCTGTGACAGTATTTGTGCATTTCTGGTTTTCCTTGAAGATCCTATTCCTGTGAATGGGGAAAAGTGAATGACAAGATCAAGACATAGACTGAATGGTGCAGACAGGAGAGAAGGGTGCCAGTGGCCTTCAGAGCTGGATCCGCCATTTTATTTTTACTTTCTCCCTTCTTCCCAGTCACCAGGGAAAAGCCACAATTGTTTTCTTAAGGCAACTACCTTAAAAGGATTGAGGGAGGGACTTTGGAAACACTTTGAAATGGTTCATCTTGGATTCTTTGTTATAGGACAACACAAGGAGCCAGCTTTTCTATACCTCCTGTCCTCTTTCTCTCTCCCCTAAGCTTCCTGTTTCCTGCATCTGAAATCAGTGGTGGAATGACTACAAGACTGTGATGACTCCATTGATGATTTTCTGCACCAAGAACGGCAAGGAAGTATTATTTCAAAGGTAAAGACCACACTCTCCTTCTCTGCTGCCAGCAACTCAGCATCTTCCTTAGGTTCTCTTCCCCTTCTCCCACTTCTAACTGTAACATGTGAAGGCTGAATTTATCATGAGGGACCCATGGAGGTGCTCCTCTGCCTCTGGTTCTTTTCTCTGCCTGGTTCTCCCTCCCTGCTACTTCTTTAGTTCATTCCCTTTAAAAATGTGGCCTTTGGGCTGACAGGATATATGAAAAATGGCTTTGGCCCCACTGTTCTAGTTAATCAGATCCTGCCCCTGTCACCAGTTATCCTTTCATCTTCCAAAAGATGGGGGGGTTGCGTGGTAGTGGAGGTGGGACTGACCATGTTTACCTCTGAGTTTGTTGGCGTTATTTCAGCCTTGTATGCTGCCTCTAGAAGGTTTGGCTGGGGTGACTGTAAAAGAATCCAACAGTAACCAATTGTTCCTCCCTACCTCTGATTTTGAAGGGAGACACACCTCTCTGCTTAAGTGTCATTTTTCCTTCTCTTTTTAGTCCGCTGGTAGTTATTTAGTTAATGCAGCTATAATGTAGTCTGTATCAGTCTGCTGGAAGCAGACTATAAGACTGATGAATGCCTTTTGCTTAAAGTGTGTAAGCAGTCGTTTTTGTACAGTATGCTGTGTTTCATCTGTTCAACTGTGTGTTAATGAAACCCTTTTTATTCTTTCTCTTACCAATGTCTGAAATTCAGCTACTGAGACTGTAAATGCAAGTTGACGAGAGACAAAACAGGTGGTCTACTCTGTGGAGACTTGAAGCTAATTCTGCTCTGTGAGTCCCTGCATGTCTGCTGCACAGCTAGAGGTTTTTTCTAACCAGAAATTCAAAACTCTGCAACAGAACCTACTGAGAAACAAAATAATTGATGTTTGTTTGTTAAGGGAAATACATCACTTACACACCATGTCAAATTTTGCATTGAAAAGATGTACCAGGATTTCAATTCCCTCAGTCATGGAAGAGAAATACTACTACTATTAGTAACTGTCTAGTTTGGTGGACTGAGCCAAAAGGAGGTATTGTTTCTTTGAGTGCACCCCATAGCACCGAACAACCAAGGGACAGAAACAGAATGAGTGATAGGGTGCTGAGAGATCCTGGTTGCCATGGTAAACACTGTGATGATGGCAAAGGAGACAGAATATCTGTTGAGAGTGGGAGATGGTATGACATAGAGAAGGAGGAACTGTGAAGAATCTTCACTTGAACAGAAAGATAAATATAATAGCTTAAAATGCAAAGAGTAAAAGGAAAGGCAGTTGAGAGGCTGAGTGAGGGCTCAGGCTGTTATAAGGATTCCAGAGTTTAGCTCTGTAAGAAACTTCTATCTGAAGCCAACCTTTCATTTGGGAATTACCCGCCTGATGTATGCAAAGAAGGTTTGATACAAAGATAACGAATATGTGAGAGAGTTGTGTGGCAATTTAAAGACTAACTAGTTTTCTCTAGCATATGAGACAAAAAGCCATTTTCCTTGCCTTGTGAGATAGCAAAGTATTTTGCAGTGCTCTTGAAAAGAGAAGAAAATAAAGGAAAAATGGGGGTGGGGGTTACAATTGTGTAAATAAAGCTTTAACACAAATAATGCACATTATTTGGTTACTTCTTTGTTGCACAGATTTGCAAGGGTTAGAATCATGGGAAGGCTGTTTGCATCTTTTAAATCCATCAGTGTTCTGTACCTTGCTCCGCAACCGGAACCGACCCTTACAGAAAAGATCACAGACTTGCATGGGTGCTTGTCTGTAAATTTTGGAAGACCAAAAGTTAAAGTATTCAGGGAACAAAAGGTTGTTTTTAATGTAGTTTAGTTTATTGGGTAACTTAACTTCAGGTTGGGTAACTTAATATTAGGTGACATTGGGTAACTTAATATTAGAAAGTACAATTTTTCATAACTGTAACTTAAGACTGCCCTAGTAATCAGATGTTTCTTTATTCAGATGTTGGTTTTTTATTTCAAAGTAAAGTAAATCCAGATCTAAATAATTTACTTACTTTACTTTATTGAATGACTCTTCAGACTGTTTCAATAAAATAAATTGCTGATAAACTACTCATACATTATAGTCCAACTCCATCCACGTAAGTAAGTCTTAATCTCCCTCTTCTGAGGAAGGGATGAGAAGCAAAACTCAGTAAGAAAATTAGTACAGCATGTTTGGGATTTACTTCTTAATTGGTCTAATTGATGTGCAGTGTTCCAATGGGATAATATCTTAAACAGACTACTTTTCCCCTGGCTCAGAAATGTTGGCTCAGGAGTTGCATCCCCCTACCAGAAGGATAGCGGGACGTGGTGGCGCTGTGGGTTAAACAGCAGAAGCCTCTGTGCTGCAAGGTCGGAAGACCAGCAGTCGTAACATCAAATCCACGCGGCGGAGTGAGCTCCCGTCGCTTGTCCCAGCTCCTGCCAACCTAGCAGTTCGAAAGCATGCAAATGCAAGGAGATAAATAGGTACCACCACGGTGGGAAGGTAACGGCGTTCTGTGTCTAGTCGCGCTGGCCACGTGACCAAGGAAACTGTCTTTGGACAAACGCTGGCTCTACGACTTGGAAACGGGGATGAGCACTGCCCCCTAGAGTCGGACACGACTGGACTAAATGTCAAAGGGAACCTTTACCTTTACCTTACCAGAAGGATGCCCTGGAGGTTACTGAGTAGATTCTCTTCTGTTTTGTGGTTTCATCATTTGCTGTGTTTGCTTCAGAACTATGCTGACTTCTATCCTAATGTGTAAGTATTAGGTAGAATGGCTTAGCTTTATTATTTTCTGGTGTGTTCTCTTGATTGACTTAGCTTTCTCTCAATTGTTCTCTAGCTCCAATTGCTTTTTGAAAATTTTTATCTTTTTACTGCAGTTGTAAAATGGGTAGCCATGTTAGTCTGTGCAAGCATTATAGGTAAAAGCAAAATAGAAATAGAAGGTAAACAAAAAGACAAGTGTGGTGGCACATTGAAGACTAACTTATATATATATTAATGTGAGCTTTCATGGCCAAGTCCACTTCATCAGACATGAGAGTCTCTAGTCTTTAAGGTGCCATCACATTTTGGTCTTTTTTAAAAAAATTATTTCTATTTTGCTTTTACCTATAATGTATTAGGCTGGTTCTATAGTCCTAGCCACAACTGACTCTCTTGGATTCACCCATCCTAGAACAAACAGGGTAGTGTGACTAAGTGGTTATAGAGCAGCCTTCTGAACCTGTATAATTGTCAGAAACTCTACCAGATTGCCCACAGTTCATGCTTCCAACCATTGCTGAATAATTTGAGAACTAGTACAGCATCAGCATCATCTAGCACATCTTGGGCCTTAGAATGTCTAAGGCCACACATAAGTTAACTTTCACTGGCAGTTGGCTCGAGTTTGCTTATGACAGCTTTTTGGATTATGTTGTCAGCATACTCTTCGCTAAAGAAAAATGGGAGGTATGAGTTGCACGATACAACACATCCTTTCAGGCTGGGCCCATGTGGAAATACCATGAACATTCAGCCTCTCCTAACCAAGTTCTGTATAACATCAGTTTGGAACGTGGCAGCTGCTGCATGTTTGCTTTGCAAACTGGATATATTTATTTATTTATTATTTATTTATTTAACTTCTATACTGCCCATCTGGCTACCAAGGCCACTCTGGGCAGTTCACAACATGATAAAACAGACAACATTTTAAAAGGCAATAAATATAATAGCTATACAAAAAAACAAAATTAAACATACGAGTCCACATACACAAAAAACAGCATCAAAATAACTAAAACTAATTTTAAAAGACAAGGTGGCAAAACAGATAATATAAGCACTGAAAAAAACCCTGCACTATGATGATGTGATTCAATATAATTGAATTACCTTGGCTACCAGAGGCGGAAAGATACTTGATTTCTTTTTCTCCTCAGTTTTGACTGTCTCTACATGACACAATACCTTGACAAGGAATTTCTAAAGTCCTGTGAGATTTTAGCTAGGAGTAAGACAAACAGCTGTTTTGCTCCACAACTTTTCTCTGATTTGCATCATCTCCTTTCCCTTTGAAAAACAACTGTGCATGAACATACACAAACACATACACCCCGCAGGCACAGAAGGACTCATTGCTTGTTAAGAAAGAGACCAACAAGCCATCTTGAGTTTTAGATTCTTAAAATAATATAGCACTCATCC
Organism: Intellagama lesueurii; assembly: GCA_037013535.1. NCBI lineage: Eukaryota > Metazoa > Chordata > Lepidosauria > Squamata > Agamidae > Intellagama > Intellagama lesueurii. Next base: position 42,180,643 of record JBAJHW010000005.1, on the reverse strand, counting down.
TAATTGGAGTTAATATGCACAATTATTTAAAAAATGCACATTTTTGCACACAAAACAAGTACCTTTGCGCAAAACACTGCCAGTGCAAGAACTGTGTCAAACGTCCCAGGAAAGTCCTCATCATTTTCACTGGGGAGGAGAAGAATTTTGCAATTCATCATCCTTGCCTTTGACAATGAGATGACGAAGAATTTCCCGCCCTATTGACCACATACTTTATTTGGATGACAAGGAAACTGAAGCTAAGCTAGGCATGAAGAGATCTGAATGCATAGTCTATGGTAGGGATTGTTGAGGAATTTTTTAATTCCTATACAGTTTTACCCAATGTACCATTTGTGGTCCAAGGGTGCATCTGAACCTCTTTATGTGCAAATGTTTGTGCATCCTGAATCTTGCAATACCGATTTTAACTCAAAAGCCATATCAAAATTAATGTATACTGTTAGTGAAAAAGGTTTATTGAGTGTCTACATTGATCTTCAATATGGTTTAAAATGCAAAGTTTAATGCATATTTACATGCAGATTTGTACATGGAATGTTAAAACTATAAAAGGAATGCAGAAATAGGATAGAAAAGATTTGTGAATTAACACTTGTGTTAGTGACATGGACCAAAAATTATTTGACTTCCCCATTCCCACCTTAAGGTCTTTTGAAATCTAAAAAATTATAGGTTATTCTTTAACCTGATAGAATACGCTTAATATGGATTTATTTTAAGGTGTACCAAAAAAATTCCCTTTCTAGTTTTTATATTGTTTCAATATTGTAGGCTGCCAATATTGTAGGCTGACAGGGGTCCTCTTGAGGACAAAGGAAGAATACAAATATTTTAACTAAATAATAATAAATAATAAGAACACAAGTTTCAAACCTAACAGGGCTTTGTGGCACAGTGGTTAAACTGCAGTACTGCAGTAAAAACTCTACTTACAACCTGTGTTCGATCCCAGGGAATTCAGATAGCTGGCTCAGGGTTGACTCAGTCTTCCATTTTTCTGAGCTTGATAAACTGATTCCCCAGCTCACTGGAGGGGCAATGTGTAGCCTGCATACTTAAATGATAAAGTGTCCAGAGAGAGTTTTAAGCACTATGGGCAGTATATAAGCAGCATGCTTTAATAATGAAACAACAACAAAAAAGCACGAATTAAAAAAATTATACTAGGGTAGTGATTTGTATTATTAGTTATTGGCATTATCTCAAAATGGGGAGATTCTCCAGACTATGGAATATTGCTTTTTGAGCAAGCAAACAGATAAGACTATAAAAGCTTTTATTGCTTTCTGACCTTTGTTTTGTTTTGTTTTTGTTCATATATCCATGAAAGTAGTACTGCTTTTACAGGGTTTTCCTCTGATCTTTACATTCCCAACACTGAGACTTAAAGGAGCCTTTCCTTCCTCTTATTTTGGCCACTGTGCCTGCTTTGTCAGTCCAACACAGCTTTCATCCTGCATTTGCCTGCAGCCAGCATGCAAAGAATGTCATGAGCTTACTTGTTAAATTCATTAAGAGCACTTTTAAGGAAATATGTGGCCCCTTATCCAAGATCACATTCAAATCATCCACATTTTTCAAATACCAGCTTGCCATGAAACTCTCTTGCTCAGACTTCAGTGTGCAGGACTTTTTTGCCCTCCCACCCTGGAATAAAGAGACAAGAGTAAACTAGGGCCACACTTTATTGAACATATTTAGAGATAACATTTGCTATTCAATCCCAAGGGGCCTGCTGTTGCGTGGGATCAGGTTTGGGGCTGAAGGTCTCACTGGGCCTCCTCCTCAACCTTATACAGGTGAGTTCCATGCCCCTTTGTTGTGTGGTCCACACATGGTTGTGCTCTAAGAGAACACAACCATGGCTGGCGAAAGATCTGACCACCCCCAAGCCAAGCCACTAAGCCCCCCTCTCTTTGGTGGCCCTTGGTCCAGGGAGGGCTCCAGCGCATCCTCCCCACCAGCACTGTAACCTCATGATCCACAGCACCGTGAGGTCGGACAGGCTATCATCTCCCTTTGTACTCCATGGTAACTCACCGATCCTTGAGCAGCTCACACTGCCCTCCAGTGTGACCAAATAGAACACAAACCAGTGACATAACAGGGCCCCTATACTAGTGTGGAATATGCAAAAAAAAAAACCACAACGAACTTGCCAATTCTGGTAGCAGGTCAAAAATCCCTATCCAACCCTCAGGGAGTGACCAGTCAGACTCACACTGGATTGTAGGGTGGACAGGTGGGCAGAAAGCTAAATACTACACTCCCAAGCCACAAGAGCACAATCAACACATCTTGTGCTATCCCGGGAGGAGGGCAAAGAGGCTCCGCTTTGGCGAAGTTGTGCTGAACCGCAGAGCCAGCCATTAACATCGCAGAATGTATTCTTGCAAGTACTGGACAGAGATGAAACATGCGACAAGAACCCATCCATCCAAAGGAAAACTCAACTGAATGTGGTGCTGGTACAGGAGGCACAGCGAATGCATTGCCCATTAAATAGATCATTCATTTTTTTTCTGTCATTAAGGACATATTCGCTCTTCCAATGCAAGAGAGTGCATGTATCCTGTGATAGCTCTATTTTACTCAGAGGGACAGCAATATATACTGTAATATATCCTGTAAGTCAGTGAGCTCTGTCACAGGTTAATAAATTGAATTCCTGGTTGTGTAGAGAGGCAGGAGGGAGATCAAATCCATCCATCCACCCATCATTGAGCTACTAAGTATGATATGGAGTAATGACAGGTACATCATGCTTGATCCCAGGTGGCAATAATACTCAGTAAATGGCTCATTCTTCTCTGTTAGGGCTGTCTCAATATGCCAAGGCACTTCAATCAGGAATTTTAAAGTCCCAAAAGATTCCTTGCCTCCAGCTGAGAGTGCCAGAGCTCTGATTTTTCTCTCGAGACTGCTGTAATTTACAGGAAAGTCTCTACTGTCTTTTCCCTCTGACAAGCAAATCCCACCTACTTTCAGAGCGCACACACCACAAAGCAAGGAAAGAAGGACCTGAATAATTGTGGCAAAAACCCTAAATAAACAGAAGCTGCTTTATACTGAGTCAGATCAGTGGTCGGTCTAGTCCCGTACAGGCCAAGTAACTCCAACTTTGTCAGAGGCTCTCAGTATGTGAGACAAGATGCTCTTCTAGCCTCACTCAGAAATCCCTGGTATTCCTCCATCCTAGTATTAACCAATCTCGATCCTGCTTAGCTTCCAAAATCTGATGGAAGCAGGTATGTTGAGGATGGTATGGTGGTATAGGTAGATCAAGCGTGCAAAGAATTTCACCTTAGATGTACGCTGTAAGTCAGGGCCTAAGACCAACATCATATTGAAGTAGCACGGCAGGCTGGAACTTGTTTTCTCTCTCTCCTTCCTGCAGCCCCCGACAGTGTTTGGAGAATAGATCCAGAGGGATCTTGTGTAGTATTGCTGGGATGGAACAGCACTGAAGCCTCTCACCCAGCTAAAGCTAAAAACAGTAAATTATTCAAATATTTATTGTTGAATAGCTTAGTGAATAAGGTCTCTGGCTGTGGAGCCAGAGGCTGGGAGTTCAGTTTCCCATTGGGCCTCTTTGACAGGGACTGGACTCAATGTTCCCAAGGGTCCCTTCCAGTTTTTCAGTTCTAAGATCTAAGAACAATGGATTTTGCACTCCTGCTATAACTGAAGGGGGGGGGAATGCACCCCCATGTAACTGATACATTTCTAACTTCACAGAGTTTAAAGGCAAAGAAAAATAAAATGCTGTTCTGTATGATTTCAGAAGAGAAAATATAAACGGTATCTTAATCTCATTAAAAGTTAAATCATAGAGACCTGTCTGCTGTCCTAAAACAACTGCCTGTCAAATATATACATTATTTTCCCAAAACGTTTCCCAGTAAGTGATAAATGACCATGACTGACCCTTGTGAGTACTGTCAAACCCAGATTGGAGTCCTAGTTGCATTTATTGAGCCCAGCTATGCACCCCACCCTTTCTCTTTGACATTTAAGACAAGTTTATAAAAGTGTTTGAGGTTCACTTATTGCTGAATCAGTGCATGTTTGTACAACAGGAAAAACGTTAATAAATTTTCTGGCATATTCCAGTGGGACAAGAACGTAATCAAAAGCAGCCGTACCATTGGCTGTTGTCTGCTTGCCAAACGCGTACTGGCAACAGTGCTTAATTAAATGCAAAAGTAGCAGTTCTCTTTTGCTAGCATGGAAAATGGACATTCTTGAGAGAAGGGCAGCCACTCAGAAAAGCTTCAAAAAGTGAATTTGTATTAAGGAACCTAGTGTGCTCATGTGGTATTTTGAATGCAATGGAAATGGTGTATAATCTCATTTTATAAAATACAATGTTTACTTGAATTTGTTTTAAAAACTTTTTATGGATTTAAATTCAAAATTAATTCAGGGGAGGGAATGGGGTTCAGTGGTAGACCACATGTTTTAGATGAAGAAAAGGTCCATGTTCAATCTGCATTCTCTCCAGGAAGAGCTAAGGAAAGATCTTGCCAATATTTTGGAGAGTCACTGCCATTACATTTTAATTGTTTGGGGCCAGAGGGACCAGGGATCTGACTCAGCGGCTGAAATCCTATTGCTGTAACTTATGCTGAGTAAATTTTATGACATCAGCAGCAGTGGTGATTTCTTCAAAAACTAAACATTTCCTATTTCTCTCCCACAACTCCCAAGATTCCCTTATAATCCCTTTCATCAGGAACTCATGGAAGTGCAAGACAGGAGGGGTAAGTCTAATTTTGAAAACCTCTGCCAGTGGTAAAGTCATCCTGGTGGCAGTGAGTTTTGGTAATTAAAGACGTCCTCCTCCCATTCTGTGGCTTCTATGGGTTTCTGATAATGAAAGGGATTACAGTGGTGCCTCGACTTACGAACGTCCTGACTTACGACCATTTCGAGTTACGACCAGCTCCGGCCGCAAAATTTTGCTTCGACTTGCGACCGGAGCTTCGAGTTACGACCGGAAAAAAGGTGGGGAAAAAGGCGGGGAATTTAAATTACTAACCATTGGTTGGCGAAGAGGCTGATTCTTTGTAGCTCTTTTGCCCCAACGGTTAGAGAGTGTGCGTCAGAGGAGGCTTCGGACTGCCTGGTGCTGCTTTCTGCTTCTGAGTGAGTACATACAGGGTTTTGCAGGGTGGGTTTGGGCTGGGGGGGGGGGTTATGTTTCTGTGCTGTGATTTTTTGTGTGTGTTTTGGTGTTGTTGGTTTTTTCCAGCCCCAGCGTGTTCCAATGGGGCTTGCTCTGTTTGGTTTTTTTGGTGTGTTTTTTTCCAGCCCCAGTGCGTTCCGATGGGGCTTGCTCTGTTTGTTTTGTGTGTGTGTGTGTGTGTGTGTTTTCAGCCCCAGCGCGTTCCAATGGGGCTTGCTCTGTTTGTTTGTTTTTTTGTGTGTGGTTTTTTTCAGCCCTAGCGCGTTCCGATGGGGCTTGCATTGTTTTTTTGGGTTTTGGTGATTTTTTTTTCCCGGCCCCAATGTGTTCTGATGGGGCTTGCAGTGGGTTTGTTTGTTTTTTGTTTGTTTGTTTGTTTGTAATTTCTTTTTCGTCTGGAACGGATTAATCGCGTTCCAATGCATTCCTATGGGAAATGGTGCTTCGACTTACGACCATTTCAAGTTACGACCATCTTCTGGAACGGATTAAGTTCGTAAGTCGAGGCACCACTGTACAGAGGACCCCTGGAAGCTCCAGAAGAAAAACTGGAAGTATTTAATTTCTGAAACATTGCAGCTACTGATGGCATCATCAGTCTTGTTTGGTGTAAGTTACAGCAACAGGATTTCAGTCAGTATGAGGTGACTTCTATGTTCCTATTGTCCAGCGTTCCTATGGGTTTGAAATTTGTATCATCTCCCTCTCTTTACAAATATACTTATGTTTATAATGCCCATCATTCCTCAATCTACTGTCCAACTAAGAAGTCCTACAACTTAAGATGGCGTGTCTTTGGAAGCTTGGGCAGGCAGTCTTCAGTTCTGAGGGGGACAGTTGGATTTGTATCTGTTTTATGAAGTGGTCATCACTGAACATAAAGGAGGCTGCCCAGCCTACACACAACTCTGTATGGTTAACTGAAATGCCCCTGCCCCTATCTGAACTTGGACCACTATACCATGGTGATTACCTTGAATGGTGCTGCATCAAATTAAAAGAAGCACATTTAAGTTGTCTCCAAAGAGTGCTGCATGTAGGGAAGTGACTGCTAAGAGGAAAAGACTTCACCAGGCATCTCTGAATGCTACAGTGTTGTTGTCAGCTTAATAAATTACTGAAAAATAGCTTCTTGTGGAGAAGTCTTAAGTCCTTTACTCCATCTCTCTCTGTGTTTCTTTTTCTCTTTCTCTTTCAACAGTTGTCTTTGTGTGCTTGAAAACATCTGGTTGAGCTCTTATTACAAATTCAGCTACACTGAGCACAAAAAGAACTAAGCTGCTCTTAACTGCTTGTGTTGCTCAAGTTCTTGCATTTTGATTTTCCTTTTTAATACAAAGGAAAAATAAGCTCCACACAATAATATGCAACAGGTTATACAAAGTTCAAATGAATGAAGAAAGCAGCTGTTGCTGTCTGCCTTCTGAGAGAAACTGATTCACACTACTATAGATGCATATGAAGTGAGTCTAAGAGATGGTTTTAAATGCCTTGAAATTTAAAAATGTATGTTTGAATCAGCTCTCAGGCTGTAGGCTGGATCTATGGAGCTTCCAGGAACCTAGCCTTATGAATGAGAAGCATCTATCTTAATTTGACCATCTGTCCTTTTCCCCATCACAGTGTATCCTCATAGTTTAATTTATAGTTCTGCATTTCTTAAAAATTCATAAACCTGAAAATATATCAAGGACCACCTGTCAAAGACCATATTGTGGGCCAAGAGTAGAACCTGTCACAAACTGCTGGTAGAAGGAGGTGGGGACTGGAACAATAATCAGGAAATTACTGACATCATTTTCTTTCCCCTCTTTGTGAATACTGACATTTTTAAGCTTGTGAGAGGGACTTCCATAGTTGAGCGTTCTTCATGCTACTATATACACACTGGAGGTTTTGTGATTCAGCTTCCCCATTTAGAACAGGAGCATTCTGCACACCACTCTCAAAGTTGTTCTTGTTTTTTTTTAATTCTTCTGTCACGTTTCCACCTTCATTTTGCACATTTAACCTATACCTTATCTCTTGTCCCACCTAAAAGTTTTTCATCACTTCTCTTTACAAAGAGAAAAAGAGCTTTGTGGTGTAGTGTTTAAACTGTAGTACTTCAGCCAAAACTCTGCTTACAACCCAGGTTCAATCCCAGGTAGCCAGCTCGAGGTTCACTCGGCCTTCCATCCTTCGAGGTCAGTAAATTGAGAACCCAGCTTGCTGGGGGGGGGGTGGGTAATGTGTATCCTGCATAATTAAATTGTAGAACTGCTCAGAAACTGCTATAAGCACTAGGGGTGGAATATAGACAGCACACTTTTTTGCTTTGCTTTACCTCCTTGACATACAAATCTTTCTTGAACAGCTACATAGCTCAGTGGTTTAGGTCTATGGCTGAGGAGCATGAGATTGGGAGCTCAATTCCCCACTGTGCCTCCTTGATGAGCTGGACTTGATGATCCATAAGGTCTTTTCCAGCTCTGCAGTTCTGAGATGATGATTATTATAACAGTTTCCTTCTCTTCCATTTTCCCTTGCAATTCCCAGTTACCTTCTTTCTATACTCAATTGTCACTACTATTGTTATAATTTTTAGGAAAATATTAAGCCTTAATCTCTCCCCCACACCACCTTTACATGGTTTGGCTGTGTCAAGGTAGCTGAGAGCAACTCTTTCAGGAGTCTAGATTCTTTTATAAAGTCTAGACTCCCAGCAGAGTCACCAAAATGGAACAGACAAGATTAAGATCCCAGACTAAGATGCACCCATCCTCTTCAGGATTAAGAGTCACATCAGCATGAGAAGCTTCCAGTGTTGATGGGATAAGAGAAATTTTTAAAGGGCAGCTACAGGTAGCAGCAGTAATGTAGCTGTCATTGGTGAAGGATCTTTCATAGAAAATGGCAGTGATAGCCATTCTGTTAGTACTGCACAGACAAAGGCTGTGATTAACTACATCTCATACTGCACACCTCAAAACTCTGCAATAAGATACAGACATATTGATTAGATATACTAATGAGACAAAAGAAAACAGGAGATTGTGCTGAAAGATGTGACTTAGTTCATGACAGCAAATGCCTACTCTGATTTTGTAACTTGTGGCAAATCACCTCTGAGATTTACACCATTGGACTTAGGCTGTCTTAAATGTTCATATGTTGAAATGGTTTTGGGTTACAGTATGTTCCGTCAAGTCTCCTTTCAAACTGTTAAAATCCTGCCACTATGGACATAGATTTTTGGAAATGTTAATGACTAGTTGAGCAATTGCCACTGGGGGTTGAGCAATAACTCATGGAGGTGTTGTGGATCCAGCACTAGTAATCTGATGGTGTAATTACATACAAAGGAAACTTGTAAATACTAGGCAGGCCACCAATACAGCCCCACCAACTGATGTTTCTTTCAGAGTAGTTTACTGAAGGTGCAATTCAATGTGTTTGTTATGTGCCATCAAGTAGATTCTGACTTATGGTGACTCCAGTAGAGTTTTGAAGGTATATGAGATATTTAAGGAGTGGTTTTACCAGTACTAACCCCAGTGAGTTTCCATTGATAGCCAGTGTGGTGTACACCAGAAAGTGATGGACTAGGACTCAGGACACCTGACTCCAAGGCCCTGCTTGCTCATGGAATCTCAGTGGGAAGGTGACAATGTTTAAATCACTCTTTATATACACAACATACTTGAAAATGCTATTAGGTTTGCCACACACACTTTTCGTTTACAGCAATTTGCCACCAAGATTCATACCAACTGTGTTACACCAACAAGTGTAGCTAATAAGACTTTGGGTCATGGACTGAAACAAGCCAGATGGTCAGGCTGGGTTCAGAAAAAGAATAGGCACTAGAAATTGCCATACTCACTTTTAATTTGCCTGCTGCTAGATTCCATTGATGCAGACAAACATCATTTACAGGTTTTGCTCTTACTCCAGCCCCCCTCCTTTGAGCAACCCATGGAAATCCCCAACCAGGAGGCACTGAGTTCTCTGCCCCCACTACCCTTTCTAGGAAGGTGCTGTCAATACTGGGGGGGGGGGGGGTTTGAGAGAGCAAAAGCAGCATGAATGGGCAAGACTAAGTACTCATCTGAGTGTATATGCTTTTATTAACTTTATTTTGAGTATTAAAAGCAACCAAATTTTAAAGGTAAGGATACCCCTGAAGTTTATTGGCTGGAATCTGTCAGGTTTACTCTGCTCATTGAGGTTTTCAAGTCTCCACATTTTATGTTCATCAGTGCAAAACCAAAAATTAGTTTTCTAGTGCAAGTCAATGAGAGGATAGAGACCTGAATTTACAAATCAATTCAGATCTGGAGCACAAATGGAGTAAGCTGGGGTCTGACTCCCTTTGGCCTAAACTGAGGTCCATCCCAAAACACTGAATAGATCTCTAAACTGTGATACAGGAGGAGGCAGCAAAGCCATTTGGCTAAGGTGTCACTTCAGAGGAGTCTTCACTTCAGTCAAGACTACATAGTCCTCTGCTTCAACCCTAACATGCCTAAGGATAAAGCTATATAATATTATCCTGTCATGCATTCCATGAATAATTTTTTAAACATGCCTCTCTTTACATTAAAATACTTTTATCCATTTTCCTAAATGTTGAGAGAGCCTCACAATGTAAAATGTCTCAGGCCTCATCTGAGCTCCCAAAGGGCCTACTGAAACTGAATCTATGGAGTCATACACAGCCCTATTCTTTCCTCCTTTGTCTGCTTTTAAAGTAGGTGCTACAATGTCTATTTCTCAGTTTTTCTTGGGTTTGGGGTGTGTTTTTTTCCTTTACTCTGTAACAGTATGAGATATCTTTCAAGTGATGCATTTTGTCTAATCCTTCATTTACTTTTTAGTACCTTGTAACCTGTCTGCTGTGGGCTATTCTATTAAGCATCCTTCTTTAGTTGAGGAGAGTTCACTAGACAAATTCCACCTTTTTGCCAGATGTATGAGACTCTCTGACAGCCAGATACACTATTTCATGTCCTTATCTGCCATTAGACAAGCAAGCTTAGCTTGGGCACTAAGTGTAATCAGTTACTGGCCCCATCCAATAACAGTAAAATAAATTAGTGTTTTAACAGGGTTAAAATGAGATGCCTAGAGCACAGACTTGAAAGTAAGTTCAATTAAATATTGTGGTCCTTCAGGTTAAACATGCATGTAACTTATAGGATGGAGTTGTGGATGCCATAAGTTACAGGCAGTGAAACTTCGTAATCACATCACCCTTTGAAGCCAACTTAAAATATGTGATTGAATCTGAACCTCTGCAGACAACTCTGATGGCTGAAAACCATACTGTTCTGTATCGCTAAAAGGGTTATTGGCAGAAAGAGAACAATGTGTGGGCTGATGTGTCAGGAGAGCTGTCTGACAAAAAGCATGCTTTAAATATCTTGTTAGCAAAGTAGTGGAATTCTGAAAATCATCAAAACCATAGCAAAGTTGAAGATCTGAGAATATTGATTTTAACAACTTTTGCTTCCCATGAATAATAAATTATTATTTTTTTGAAAAATTAAACTTTTATGAAATAAAACTATGTCTGCAATAATGTACAGTGGTGCCTTGACTTACGGAATTAATCCGTATTGGAACGGTGGCCGTAAGTCAAAATTTTTGTTAAGTCGAAGCACCATTTCCCATAGGAATGCATTGAAAACCAATTAATCCGTTCCGGCCAAAGGAAAAAATCACCAAAAAAATTAAAATAAAACACTGCAAGCCCCTGGGGCTGCAAAAAAACAAAACAAACCCAAAAATAAACAGAAACATAACCCCACCAGCCCAATCCCACCCTGCAAAAGCCAAAAAAACAATTTTAAAAAAGCAAAAAGCAGCACCTTACCTCCACCGCCGCAACTGCCGCTGCCAGGAGGCCTCCTGGACTCCAACTGCAGCTGCTGGGCCGGGGCTCCAGCCGCTGCTGCCGGGCCAGGGCTCCCGCCGCCTCTGCAGAGGCTTCCTGCGCTTCCAAAGCCGCCCCGACCATTGTGCCGGGTGCCGGTGCTTTGGAAGCGCGGGAAGCCAGCACCCGGTGTGGCGGTCGGGGCAGCTTTGGAAGCCCGGGAAGCCGAAAGCCACCCCGACCGCTGCGCCGGGTGTCGGCTTCCTGGGCTTCCAAAGCCGCCCCAACCGCCACACCGGGTGCTGGCTTCCCGGGCTTCCAAAGTCGCCCTGACCGCCGTGCTGGGTGCCGGCTACCCCGGGCTTCCAAAGCCGCCTCGACCGCCGCACCGGGTGCTGGCTTCCCGGGCTTCCAAAGCACCGGCACCTGGCACGGCAGTCGGGGCGGTGTTGGAAGCCCGGGAGGCTGAGCCTCCCTTTTCCTAACCATTGGGGCGAAGAAGCAGCCTCTTCGCCACCAACGGTTTGAATTTCCCGCCCTTTCCCCCTGCCTTTTTTGTTTCGTACCTCGAAGCTCCGGCCGCAAGTCGAAGCAAAATTTTGCTGCCGGAGCTTTTCATAAGTTGAAATTTTCGTAGGTCGGTACGTCCGTAAGTCGAGGCACCACTGTATATAGAAAGGGGTGAAAGAAAAGACAATCCAAGGTATTGTCTAGTGACAAACTAAAAAAACCAACAAACTGGGCCAGTTTGTGGTTTGTTTCCTGGACGGTTCAAGGAAACCCACTTTCACAAAGCAAAACACTAAACTTTTTCATGGTTGGCATTTTGCTTTGTTTCCCCCTTCACAGGCCCAGCACCTACCTTACTTGCTCCAGTCTTCCACCTCCACCGTGGACACTGTCCAGCTGAGTAGGAGAGTAGGCTATTTGAGGCCTACTTCCTGCCTCAGTGCTTCCTAGAAGACTTAGGTTATGGCGGGAAGTGTCGTTTTGCTGCCTATTGGGCTAGAACCCCCTCAGAACTGCACTTCTCACAATACCCTAACCCTTCAAAGAAGAACTGGGACAGGAAGTAGATATGGTTTTTAGCCATCAGAGTTGTCTGCAGAGGTTCAGATTCAATCATATATTTTAAGTTGACTCCAAAGGATGAAGTGATTGCAAAGTTTTATTGCCTGAAACTTATGCCATCCAGAACTCCATCCTACGCATGTTTAACCTGAAGTGCCAGGTTACTCTCAAGACTATGCTGTAGGCATCTCATTGCCCTCCCAACCCCGGAATGAAGACGCGAGACAAGAATTATGGGTTAATCATGGGCCACACTTTATTAAACATAATCAATGTTGCCATTCTTTGGCAAAGGGGGGTCCTGCCGTAGTGCGGAATCAGGTTTAAGCACGGAGGTCTCAAAGGACCCCTTAAGCAACAAATGGGCGAGTCCCTGGCCCCAAGTTCTTGCGGTCTTAAAGACTGCGAGAACCCGGCCGGCCCCAATTTGTCCACCCCCGGGCCTCAAGCCAGCTTCTCCTTCTTGACTGTTGGTCCGGGTGTGGCCCCAGCGCATCTTTCCCCCCAAGCACTGTAATCGCACAATCCGCAGCGCTGGGAGGTCAGATGGGCTATAGCTTACCTGAGTTTGCAATGGGACTCACCAACAAAACCTGTTATATCCGCACTACCCGCCAGTGTGACCAATTTTCCAGCTTTAAACATGCCAGCGCACCTGTTCCAGTGTGGGATAGGCGAAAAATCCCCACATCCAAATGCCAATCAGGATACGGGTCAAAAATTCCTATTCGGCCCCATAGGCGACCAGATAAACTCACACTAGAATAAAGTGCGGACGGGTGGGTGCCAGCAAAGGAAGAGGAAGAGGAGAGGGGGGAATGGCTTTTAAATGACCTAACATTCCCCCCTCTCCTCCTATGCTAATCTCGTGATACCAGAAGTCTCACGCTATCCCGGTAGGGAGGCAAAGGCGAGCCGCGCTGCTGAAGTTCGGCTCAGCAGCGGCTCGAGCATTTTAACCCTGTTAAAACACTAGTTGATTTTACTGCTATTGGAAGGGGCCCATAAGCGATTACACTTAGTGCCCAAGCTAAGCCTACTTGCTTAATGACAGATAAGGACAAGGACATGAAATAGTGTATCTTGCTGTCAGAGGGTCTCCTACACCTGGCAAGAAGGTAGAATTTGTCTAGTGCACTCTCCTCAACTAAAGAAGGATGCTTTTAATGACTTAATAGAATAGCCCACAGCAAACAGATTACAAGGTATTAAAAAGTAAATGAAGGATGGAACAAAATGCTTTTGGCAAAAAAACCACAAGTAATAATGTTTAATCACAACAAATATGAACAAGAAAAGTTTGTAAATAAATATGGTTTTAAAATGTGTAGTTATATTAAATACTTAGGTATAAATATAGTCAAAGTGACTCAAAAATTAAAGGAGCAAAATTTTAATAAATTAAAAAGCAATATTAAAGATAAATTCTAGGAGTACTCTAAATTGAAACTTTCATAGTTTGGGAGAATCTCTATGGTTAAAATGAAAATATTACCAAGAATAACTTCTATTTAGGATGCTCCCAATACAATTAGAAGAAAATGATTTTAAGTATTGGCTGGGATTAATTAATGGATTTTGTAATAAAGGTAAAAAATCAAGAATAAATAAAAGATATTGGTATAAGACTCAAAAAAGTGGAGGTTTAGGTATTCCCAATATAAAAAATTATTATGTAGCGAATCAACTAAGATTTATTGGATTTATTATATATAACGAAGGAAGATTAATTTGGTGGGATATGGAATCTTCAGAAATACATGGAAATATTGAAAAATACTTGTTCAATGCAGTAAAAAGAAATATAATAAATCAGGTGAATAACCCCTTCTTAAGAAACATGTTAAATGTGTGGAACAGATATAAAAAGAAGTTTTGTCCTTTTACTTCACTACTAAAATTAGTGACTGAAATAGAAATTTTCCCAGCAAACCTGAAGGGCTTTGTTGATTTCTTTAAGGATAAAAAAGTTGCCAGATTGAAGGATTGGATGGTTAAAATGAATTCGAAGGATCAGATTATAGCTAAACTTCAAACTAATAAATTATCATGGTACAATTATATCCAATTAGACAGATGGACTAATGAATGGTTGAGGATTAATGGCAAATGTAGAGAATGTACTAAGTATGAACAATTTCTATCATCACATGAAGACATGCAGAAGGATGCTCTGAAGAAGGGAGTAGTAAGTAAAATTTATAACCTAATTTTGGATCTGGAGGAAAATGAGATTGAAATAGAAGGATTAAAATCAATTTGGGAACATGATTTAAAGACAGAAATTAGAACAGGATTGGATAAAAATTTGGAAGATGAGAGTTCTAAGATTAATGTCGGTAAGAATAAAGGATAATTTTTTTAAAATTAGTTTAAGGTGGTACATGACTCCGGTGAAATTGAACATAATAAATTCAGACCATTCTAAGGCCTGTTGGAAATGTGATGAAGAAATTGGCACGTATTATCATATGTGGTGGGAGTGTAAATTGATTCAGAAATTTTGGAAATTGATTTTTAAGGAAAGATGTGATATATTTGGAAAATATATTGAATTTAACTCAAAAATTGCTTTGCTGTCAATTTTTGATAAGATAGAACTTGATTATTACTCAAAGGAATTGATTTCTAATTTTATGACAAGTGCTAGATTATTAATAGCTAGATACTGGAAAGACAAACATGATATCAAATTAGAAGATTGGTATAACGAAGTATGGGACATTGCGTTAAATGACAAATTGACTACTGAACTAAAGATGAAAAGAGGGGAAATAAGTTTGAATATTTGTTATGGTATTTGGGGTAAATTTATTGAATTTGTATTAGTGAAAGGAAAGGGGAAAGCCTCTAAGCAACAATCAATACAATTTTGGAAAAGAGGTTCGTAATAAAAGAATTACTCCAAAGGGTCCCGTGGGTATGGGGGTGCACTGGGTTTTAGATTGTTAGTCAGTATTTTGTATTGTTTTGTATTGATGTATTTGTTTTGGAAAATAATAATTTTTTAAAAAAAGGAATCATATAAATCATACCTATTTATCTACTTGCACTTGCATGCTTTCGAACTGCTAGGTTGGCAGGAGCTGGGACAAGCGACGGGAGCTCACTCCATCGTGTGGATTCGATCTTACGACTGCAGGTCTTCTGACCTTGCAGCACAGAGGCTTCTGCGGTTTAACCTGCAGCGCCACCACGTCCCAAGTCAGAAGAAGGAGATGTAAAAGCAAGGCAAAGGTGTATTGCTCTCTGCTTTCATAAATACCCTAAGTATTCACTCTTGTTTTTTCTCTCCATAAGATAAGATTGTGGTGTTTACAACTTTCTCTTTAAAAATATCACTCCACTGAGTTAAGACATGGCAGGGACATTAACACATGTGTAAAATAATTATTCTGAACTACAATTCTTATGATAAGTCTTCAGAGGAGCTGATAAAACTGAGGCATTCTAAACGCTATTATAAGATTGGAAAGTAGTGTTCTGTGGTACATTGATTCCTTGTCTCCTTTTTGTTACTCAAATCTTCTTCATATTGCAAACTCCCACCCACCCACTTACAACAACATAATTCTGATTTGGAACAAATCGAATAAGCCCTCTATCCAGCAAGGGAAATATGCCCAAGGAAGCTATTTTTCACATATGCATTATGTGCGCCCATTTACACCACATGGTGAAGACAGAGGTTCATGTTTTGTACTGCAAGGCAAAGTGCACCCTAAGCCACTGCCTCATACTATCTCCTGGTATCTAGACTTCCAGGAGATCAGTCTGGAGACATTTTAGACACACACCAACCTTCAGAATATGAACATACGTGGCATAGTGTGCGTGCCTTCAAGGCAAAAATATGAAGGAATGCATTCAATTGGCAGTAATTCTATCTTTGCACCATGTGAGTAAGAATGAGTCTAATGTTAGTAAGTGACATGAATTTCCATACAGAACATTTTGTTAGTCTTGGATGTAAATGAAAGGCTGTTTATTCCATTCCATTCCATTCCATTCTTTTACCTTGAAAGTTACTGTGGACTTTAAAGAGACATGTGAGAAAAGTAAGTTTTTATCCTCCACCCTTTCCTATAGGTGACATATTCCTTTCTGCAATAATTCACCTATAAAAGTTGAAAAATAAGTATTGTTACTCCCTTATGAAGATAAAAATATATAGTCACACAATGAAAAATATACCATTAGTCAAACTGTGGTTTTTGTAAGTGTTATGATGTAGTTATTTTATTTCCTTCCATATGTGGGGTGTTTAAAAACTTACTGAGAACAATTCCAGAGGTTTCTGCATGAAATTATGGGGCACTGTTGTGTGAGAATGACTAGATTCACACTATTCCATTGTTGTTATTTAAGGATTTCAGCACTAGTAATAAAATTTATGCTTTACTTTAAAAATAAGATAAGAAAAAAATCTCTGGCTGTGATATTAAGTAAGGGTTTTTAAAGTGACATTAAAGAAGGGGTGGGTTTTTGTTTGTTTATTTGTTTTTACTTTTTAAACACCTACATGATGCCTACATGATAATGATGTGATGACAAATTATTAGTATATTATACTTCTAGATATACAACAAAGAAAAACTTACCTTATAGTAGTTGGAATTTCATTAACAAGCAAACTCAAAATACAGAAAGTACAAAAATTGCAAAGTACCAAACTTTAAGGCAAGAAGTAAAAAGAATATGGAAACAAAATCAGGTCATCCTTCTCCCCAACCAAAATATTTGTTTACCAATTTAAAGCAATCACCAATAGCTGATACTTTGTTTCCTGAAATTCAAAAATTGGTGATGTCATTGATCGTCTGATCCACAAACTTTGTCATCTCACCTGCAAATCTTTAGGACCTGACTCCTAATTTTTTAGGCTTGATCCTTAGGGTCTGCTGAGAAATAAAAAGAGCAAAATCGTTGTCATCATCATCATCATCCCAGACCATGAAAAGTTTCCTTTGGGGGCTAATCTGTCTAGAAACTACCACAAGCATGTCAGTTTCCATCTGAAAAGTGTCTGTTCCAACCTCTGTATATCTGCACAAGTCTAAAAAATCCTACAGTGGCTGAAATCCAGTAACATAAGGTTAGGACACATCTGTATGAAGACAACATTAGCTGAATCCATATTTTGGTTATTAAAGGTTTCCTACCTCCCCCGACCACCAAAGATTCCTAGGCAAGGATCCCTTTGGTCCTGGGGAAAGCCTGGGGACAGCAGGATAGGGTGGGAAGTCTGAAATGTCTGAAAACCCCCACTGCTGGTCCCACTGCAGCCACTAGGATCAGCGATGGCAAGTTTTAGAAATTTCAGGCTTCCAGACCCATCCTGCTGTCTCCAAAAGCTTCCTCCGGGCCAAAGGGATCCTAAGGGAGATGAGGAACTGAGGTTGGGGGAGATGAACCTTTTAATTACCAGAATATGACCATGGATGCTGATGTCATCAGACTTACATGGCGTAACTTTTCATTACTGGTTTTCAGCAATTAGCTAGCAAGCATTTGTTCTGGCTGGACATATTTGTTGTAATTAAAATACCTTTCAAAAAATGTCATCCTGTCTGCAGAAAAATGCAGAAAGGGAGAAGAAATTTCCCTACAATGTCTCCTGGGTGGGGGTGGGGTCACTAAGTGGGCATAACACAAATTCTTTTTTACTTCCTAGGAGGAAGGTGTTGTTTTGTTATGGGGGTGGCGGCTTCACCAACAAATGTGTTGGGGGTCAGCCACTATTTGGTACGTCCCACAAAATCCCATCATTCCTGGGTATTATGTGATGTGTGGTATTCCTAGGACAAGCAGAAATCTCTTTTTATTAAACTCAACAGACTTGGCTTCTGAAGCTGCCTGTATTCATCTTATGTCACTTCTACATATGTACAGAACTATGTGGGGGAAGGGGGAATGGTTGTATGATTCCACTCTTTACTCTTAGACAAGGCAAGTTCATATACAGCAGACGTTTTTGTGCTTCAGATGACTTTACTGAAAATGTATGAACCAAGAATGTGTGAAGTAAAGAAACATACATGTGTGTTTTTAAAATGACAAACATTTTCATCCTTTCCAGTGAACTGTGTGACGCTCAAGCTTCAAATACATTTTTGTGGCATCGTGAATACATATGCATATTCCTTGAATGTTACATATGTACTGTTTGGAAGATCCTTAGACCAAATACAGTTTAGGGAGGAAAGAGGAAGCTTCATTTATATGACAATAGAGGCATGGTCATTTTCCCATGACAAATGCAAAAGAAAGGGATGCAAAAGTCACCTCAGAGCATCTCTCCATGAATGGCCTGAAATGGATAGATTGTAAATCTTTGTCCCACAAATCCACCTCTACTTAAACCTTCAGAAATTATTCTACTATTCAAAAGCCTATTTAAGTGAAGAGGTCAAGCCTTTATGCATTCACATCTGCACAGAAAGTACAAATATGTTAAGTGTCCTGCCTAAATTTCCACACCACACAATCGGTCAGGACCCATGCTTATTTACAACATACTTGGAGCTTAGGAAATTTATTTTTGAATTATATCTCCCACCATCCCCCAGCCACTAGCCATGCTGTGGGAGAGGCAGGATTCTGAAATCTAGTTGTAATCTAAAAAGCAACTTTTCCAAACTCTGAGGCGGAAAGAGTGTGTGGATTCTTGGGACAGCCCTCCCAACAACCTGGCCCCCTCCCCAATGATCTGGGTATCTGACCTAGACTGGAAGATGGTCTTCCTGTGGGAAAAAGGAGAGGAGTAGAGAGTGGTGTGGAGTGGGATCAAGAGTTTTGTCAGGACTGGTGAACTGTCACTCAGAGGCACAATGGAATTTTTTTTATATAGCAATTTGGAAACAAAGGTAATTCTAGGATTGTTGTTATATACTGATTGGGGAAGAAGTTCTGGAAAAGGAAGGCTAATAAATTGCTGAACCTATGCCAACCTACTGTTGAACCAGAAGGCTGAGCAATTGCTCATTTAAAATCTGTGTTCTATGCTACATTTTGTGCTTCATTTTTGCCCTTTTATTATCCCCATTAAATCCCCAGTTAGCTAACTATGAGTCAATGTGATTGCTGGGACTCACCAAGTTTATTGCAGGATGCCTTCAGCACTTGCTTGTAGCCCTGGATATGCAGACTCATTATTGATTTATATACTCATTATACTCCAACCTACAGTTTCCATGCTCCTTCCATCCCAACTCCTGTTGCAGATTTTTGAATTTTTAGTTAAATTCCTCTAGCTGTGCAGCAGAAGTGTGGGGATTCACAGAACAGAGTAGCTTCAAGTTCCCCAGATTAATCCACCCCTTTTTCTCTTCAGCTGACACAGTCTCAATAACTGACTCTGAGATATTAGTTTTAGAAAAAATAAAAACCATTTTCTTTACTGACAACTGTGAAGAGATAAAATCAGCAAACTGAGAAACATGACTGCTTTAAGCAACAGGCCTCAACAGACTATCTGCTTTCAGCAGACTCGGGCCACTGGCCAGTATTCAATTTACAGAGTTCCCCTGGCATAGCAAGTCACATCACCACCAGCAGCAGATTGCCACTAATTTAGAAATTCCTTTTTTTATTATTTTGGTATGTGTGTGACTCATGTGCAATGGGACACAGTCACATGCCCCCCTCTCCTTAAAAAAAAGGGATCTCTTTAATTAGCCACAACCTGCTGTTGTCAGTGATGTCATTCCCATAATACCACCGGAGCTCCACTGCCCACCATTTCTCAAACTGTGTGTCCCAGAACATATGTGTTCTTGGATGTGTCACACAATGAAGGTCCTTTTTGCAGAATATTCCTCCCACCTCACCTTTCATCACATTGAGAGCATGCTATTGTGGTCATGGTGCCCTTCTTAAAGATAGGTTTGCTATCCTTGGACATAATGCATAAATTCTCTCCAAATACTTGCTGCCTATTGATACCTACACTGCCATTAAACATGAAAAATATAAATGTCATTGCTTACTGAACATCACTAGTGTAATAGCCTTGGCTATTCCGCTTTAGAGGGAGAAAATAACATTTGAGTTCGTTTGACTTGAAATTTGAGTTCGTTTGTAGGTTGGGGGCCCCTCGAAAATGTTCAGAATGTGGGGCACTGTCCAAAGAAAACTGAGTAGTTTTCAAATTATTCCACCCACCTCTTATTTTGCAAATCTTAAGGTGGGGATAAAAAACCTTCTGACCTCTGAGAAAGATCCTGAATGTTTACAATGGAATGGAAATTTAACAAGATGGCCCAAGGGTTCCTCCCACCCACTTCTCCACCCTTTTAAAAAGGCCAATTCCCAACTTGGCTTTGATGTACCCTCATCTCCCCCTCTCCTTTTTTTCAATCACCCCTCGGGCAACCTGAGGTTTGATTCTCTTCCCTGCCCGCCCGCCCCCAGCTATATCTCTGGAATAAAACAAAAACTCAGGTCCAACACTAGGAATTAAAGAAGGGACACAGCCCATAACAAAAGAGGAAGTGTACAAAGCATAGTGTGTAGTGATCTCTCTCATGGTAGAGATATATACAGTTATGCATAATATTAAAAAATAAATAATAAGAAGATGGGGTTTTTAACCCCACCCCCTTTTATCATAATAGGAGGAGCCAGAGTCATCCACAAATACCAATTAGAAGGAGACTGAGAATAGATAAAGGAACTATTTCTTCTCATAGTACTTTGTCAACTATGAAATTTGCTGCCACAAGATGGAATGATATTGGCCACCCACCTGGATGGCTTTAAAAGAGGCTTCGAGACATTTGTGGAGACTAAGCCTGTCAGTAGTTACCATTCCTGATGTTGTGTATTATGTCCATTGTCAGAGGCAGCCTGCCTCTCTGTACCTGTAGGTGGGCAACATGAAAGAGAAACTGCTATTGTATGACTGTCCTGCTTATGGGCTTCTGATAAGTTACTATGAGAATAGAAGAGACAGTCCTATGTTCTGATCCAGTGCGGTTCTTACATTTTTGAACTACTAAATAATTATTCTTATTGTAGTGAAGATATAAACATTGCCCTTGTATTGTCAAATAGTAGTAAGAAAACAATTTACAGTAATATAAACCAGGGACAGATTACTATGAAACTAATGAAGATTAAGCTTTAGGGCCCCTAGTCTCAGAGGGGCCCCAGAAGTGACTTTGGATCACATTTTTTTAAAAAAATTGTGGTGATCTGTCATGGAACAACTCCACTGAAAAAGATAACAGTGATTGCCCAGACCTCAAAGCCCTCCCCCCCCCCATAACAGTTCAAGCTCCAGGGCCTCATAAATCAAAAATATAGGTCCACCACTGATATAAACATTCCTCAAAAAGCAGTCTAAACATCTTACCCTTAAGTGTACTCTCAACCTGAACTACTGACGCTTCATAAAACCTGTCTCTGCTAGATGTTCAGTCAGGATTGAATAGCTTGCTATTAAATGGAGATGGCTGTATTCATATAATGAGGTCATAACGGCTTTTACTTTTTGAAAACCTATATCTGGCTGAAAAAATCATCTAAATATTGATGCTGAGAAAGTGCCTGCAAGTCAGCACAGTATAGGCAAACACTGTCATAAACAAGCAATAGTTATTTCAAGCTTAATCCAGTTACATGTTCCTCCTTCAAAAACATCAACAGTATTAAGCAATACGAGATGTTTGAGAACAGAACAGTGCTCAAGGCGCTAAAGTAGGATGTGTTAGCAGTAAATAGAAGAAGAAAAATGTGAGACCACCTAGACAGAATTGTTGTGTTTATAATCCTGCAAGAAGAACTAATGCAAAAGAGAAGCAATTGATAGGTTAAGAAAAGAAACGCAAATTGACAAATGGGATAAAAAGGTAAAGGTTCCCCTTGACATTTAGTCCAGTCGTGTCCGACTCTAGGGCGCGGTGCTCATCCCCGTTTCCAAGCCATAGAGCCAGCATTTGTCCAAAGACAGTTTCCGTGGTCACGTGGCCAGCGTGACTAGACACGGAACACCGTTACCTTCCCACCAAGGTGGTACCTATTTATCTACTCGCATTTTTACATGTTTTCGAACTGCTAGGTTGGCAGGAGCTGGGACAAGCGATGGGAGCTCACTCCGTCATGTGGATTCGATCTTACGACTGCTGGTCTTCTGACCTTGCAGCACAGAGGCTTCTGCGGTTTATCCCGCAGCGCCACCACGTCCCTGTGGTGTTAAATAGAACTTTTATATTTAACCTCCATATACTGGGAAGGGGTATTTATTTCCCCAGAACCATGCTTTGTTGAAGAATCCACATAGAACTAGACATCCAGAGTAGGTATTTTACAATATTCTTACATGAACAGTTGTAAACAACAGCTGAAATCCAGTAGCAGAATTCATACCATGTAAGGCTGATGGCATCATCACCCAGGTAACAGCCAGTGGCCTTGTACTGTTATTCTTTTAACAGATTAAACCAAGCAGGGACAAAAAGTGGTCTGACAAGTTTATTGCTATTTGCCATTGAGACCATTTTTGTTACACAAAACAGCCAGAATCCTGTTGTTTGATCACAGCAAGTGTTAAGTGCAGTGTAGTAAACTGCAGCAGTGAATTGCTGCTAGTTAAGAAGTTGCTGCTTATATCCCATGTCATGGACCAATTTACACAGCGGATAGAAATGGTGCCATGTTAACTAGCTGTAATTCCATGTTCCTTTTTGCATCACTGCATTTCCACTGGCATAACTAACCAATAGGATTCTGTACACTGTAATATTTTGGGCCAAAAAAAGAGAGTCCTATACCAGTTTTTTTTGTGAACCGTAATGACAAGAGGCAGAACTGATGTGCTCCTGCTTTCAGTAAGTTGGACCAACTGACAGTGGGGATGGCAGGGCCTGGAATTATCAGTTGGCTCCAGAAAGACAAGAAGTATTCATTAAACCCAGTGGGTAGCCCTGTCCTGAACCATAGACATAGGCAGTGCTAGCCATAGCGCTGCACACTGGAATTCCAATAGGATCAAAAAGTATGCCAGAACATTCTCAACTCATTTTGCTTTGGAAAAAAGGAAAGCCTGGTATATGTGGGTTAAATGGTATGAGAAAGAGGGATGGCAGAATCAGACTGACTTTCTGCATTCAGCTTTAAAAAGCATTCCTTGTTTCAGGGGCTTCCGTTCATTTCAATGGAAGCAGCTGCTCCACATGCATTAAGAGACATGAGTAAGAGCTGAAAGTGGACATCAGAACACTCGTACCTGCAGCAAGTTACTGAAAAGGTGGTTAAGATCATGGTACTTGATAGCCATGGGTTCTATGCTGAACTCTACCATATCTTGAGTGTAAATCTGGAAAAACTAACCAACCCCAAGGGGGAAGACAAACTATCCATGTACTGATGAGGGATCCCTTTTCTGAAACCTGAGGCAACTGCCTCTGCTGTCTACTCCATCCATCTTCAAATGTTTTGCTATTGTGAAAGAAACATTACAATAGAAGGCTGAAAAGAAAAGCATCAGAAAAACCTAAAAGTCCTAAAAACATGTGTGTCTCTGGCTGACGTTTAAAAAAAAAAAGTAAATATATGAACTTTGCTTTGATTTTTTAATAATGTAAACTGCCTTCAGTCCTTTTAAGATAAAGGTGAGGTAAAAATATTTTAAATTAAATAAAAATTAATTGCAAAGTTAAAAAGTACCACTGCTGGGTAATGATGTATTATTTCATCTAGACTTTTCCCCAAGCTACTCCAATGATTCCAGAAGCATGTGTGGGGTTTTTTTTGCAGATTATCCTGACAACGACCCTGTGAAGCAGATTTAGCAGAAGAATGATGAGGTACACAGTGACACTCACAATTTCAATGTTACTATAATCTGGATCATTTAAATCTCACCCAAAGTTCTTCTGATTGCACTACATTGCCCAGTCTAATCCAGCGTTGGAGTAATCTATTTTATCCTTGGCTATGCATATGTTTCCTGCCAACCTAGCAGTTCGAAAGCATGTTAAAATGCGAGTAGATAAATAGGTACCACCTCAGTGGGAAGGTAATGGCGTTCCGTGTCTAGTCGCGCTGGCCACGTGACCACGGAAACTGTCTTCGGACAAATGCTGGCTCTACTGCTTGGAGACGGGGATGAACACAGCGCCCTAGAGTTGGACACGACTGGATTAAATGTCAAGGGGAACCTTTACCTTTACTATGCATATGTTGTTCCAAAAATGTTACATCAAATAAATATTTCCTCTATATCAGTTTTTTCAAGAAACTGGGGGGGGGGGGGTGTCCCAAAACAAGGCCCCATATGGGCAAAAATGGGAAGAAGCTGGGGGGAAGTGAAGCAGATTGTGTAGCATGGTAACTTTTCAGGTTTTATACTGATGGTGACGAAAATCATGACACAGAAATGAAACAAGGGGGGGAGGAAATTTAGTAATTCCTCACTAGGGAGGCTTCAGGAATTAACGTTTGAGTTTTGATCTGTCCAGTGATAATCAAAGATCTGTAGCTTGCAAAGAAGTATATCTCTCCCGCCCCCTGTACTTGGAATTGTCTGCTTGAAACTGGCCTTTTCAAAGCATGAAGTATCTACTTCTTGACTCCACGCTGAAACCAACAATGCCGAAAGTCCATCTGTAGCAAAACCACTACTGCCCCTTGGCTTCCCAATGGCAACTGGTAATCATATAGCTTAATTTCTTTTGCAGGATGTGCTCTCCCACATTTCCACTCTGGTATACTGAAAACAACCAACAACTCTGAAGATTTACTGGTAGCTTTGCTAAAATAGCCGTTTTATGCATTAATCTTAAAAACACACTTCAACCACAGCAAGGAGAGAGGCTGATGGCAAAGCCACAAGACTTTAGTCTGCAAGACCATTGACAGCAAAGAAATCCATGATGTAGACACAATACAGTTGCCACACTGGCTGTCTTCTTAATTCATCCAAGATTCTCTTTTGAACACATTATTTCCTATCCCTCATGAGATCATATGGGTTTGTAACAGATTTATCATGATACACAGTTGCATCCAGAGGAGGATATAAGCATGGAAGGTGGGCCTACCTGATTTTTAAAGCATCTTTCCTTGTATGTGTATCACAGTACATTCCATTCAACAACATTCCCCAGCCCTCTGTGTAGCATGAAATGGGGGACTAGGCCTGCTGTGATGGGAAGAGGAGTTTGGGAACTCTGCTTCAGCCAGCTCAGCTTGATTTGATCATAATTTGGCACACTGAGTGTTGGCATGCAGAAAAGACCTTACATATAAACTGATAATTCACATTGCTTTTCTCATCTTAATCTACAAACAGTCATTGACATAGCATTTCAGACTTTTGATTTGTTTTGATTTCTTATCTCTCCAAGACAGCTCACTGGTCACTTTATATGTAGCGTATCTATAATTTTTATTTGAAAGCTAGACTCTAACTCTCACATTGTCAAACTTGATTTTGTGGCAAGTCTGGATGCTACTGAAAGTTTGGCTTTCTGAGTAGAACTATTGTGTTTGCTCCATCTTCATCTCTGGCCATCCAAAGGGTAAATGATTTGCATCAGATCTTAGATGCCCAGGTCAGCGGCTGGACTCAATCCATAGGGCCTCTTCCAGCTCTGCAGTTCAAAGGAGGAGGAGGAGAAATTGCACAGTTGTCCCAGACCAGTGGTGGCGTGTGCATACCTAGGAGATGCTGCTCAATTCAGCATGCCAATTTCTCATTTAGGGCTAGACTAGATCTTTTAAAGCATCATCCAAACTGGGTCCCATTGCTTCCCCATTGGTCAGTAATGTTAAAACCACATAGGAGGGGACTGTGATGCCAGTACTGCCAGCTCTTAAGACGGCATAGTACAGTTACAGGAGTAACTGTGTCAAATATTGCTCTCAAATGATTGCCATATTTCATGAAATATTGCTGAACTGTGTCAGAAGCAAGAATCCTGCTTCTCAGATGCCCAGAAGCAAGCAGGCTCTGTGAGTACTGGGGCCGCTTTTTCTACACCCAAGATTCTACATGACCTGCACCAGCCCTTCTAGATGAAACCTGAAGTGACCAGGTTACTTCCACTCTAAAAAGTAACTACATTTTTAAATGGATTTTCCTTTTTTTGCATATGCATTTGCAGGGGAGCTTGTCATATCTTGTTTCAGAGGAGTACACTTTCAAGAGATGTGAACCTCCTAACTCATTAGAGGGGAAAACACTGAGGGGACTTTTGTTTACACTGGGAGTTCTGTAGACCACAAAACTAGGCATGGGCTGCTACACGTGACCCCCAGGGTTTATGATTCCCACCCCTAGCACAGGGAATAACTCACAGTACAGCAATCCTATGCACATTCTTGACAAGAAGCACCCTTAACAAATAACTTTAGTTTTGTTTAGATGTATCAGATTGCACTGCAATTTGGTCCCTAGGTATACTCATTCACATTTGGTTTTCCACCTTTATGTGCACGCACAGTTTGGACCATGTTGGACTCTTAAGTAGCTGTTACTATATGGTTCTGGAATTATTGTGGGCCACCCTTCCATAATGTATCCCATGGTGCTGCTTTGACATCTAGGAGTGCTATGAAGCCTGGGGGTCACGTGTAGCAATACCATTATCAGTTGTTCTGGCCTGAAGGGGCTGTAACTTGAGTGGAACAACTGGGCTTTGCCCCCTCACTGAGGAACCAAAATGTAGAGGGCACAAAAATCTAGTGGTGAAACTACTAATGAATATTAGGTAAATAAACAGCAACACCTTCTGGCCCTATTTACTTCTCTTTTATTATTATTAATAATAATAATCATTATGTGCCATCAAGTCAATTCTGTCTTATAGCAACCCTTTTCAGGGTTTTCTAGGAAGTGGTTTATCATTCCCTACTTCTGACGGCACCCTGGGACTGTGCAGCTTGCCCAAGACCACATAAGCTAGCTCTACATCACAGGAGGCACAGTAGAGAATCGAACTCCCAAACTCTGGTTCCATAGGCAGTTATCTAAACCACTGAGCTCTCTAGCCTCCCTTTTATTAGAAATCACAAAGTTTCTTGTTCTTCCTTGGGGCAAGCACCACATTCTCCTCCTCCATTTTCGGGGGGGAGGGGGGCTTGGGTGGAAGATGGCATCAATGGCCCCAAGTGCCACAGCTGAGTTGATTTAAGAGGCTGCTGTTTCAACAAAATAGGTCACATCAACAGGCTTCAAGAGGAATAAGACATAACTGCCATAAAGATTTTTCCATTCCACTATGGTTATGATGGAGAGAGGGGTCTGGTTTAATTCTCAACCTTCTGAGTTTTTGATTTCTCTGCTGAGACTGTTAAATGGAGGGTTTAATTTTAACAGGATTTTAAAGAGGTGAGTTTTTCTTTCATAGGAAACCAGATGGGAGACTAACACACTGTATTTCATAGGCCATTGAAAAATAACTGTGCAGGATCTGCTTTCATATACTTTTGACTTCGTTGTATTTAAAGCAGCAGCCAGCAGTCTGCATGGCCATTATGATTCCCCTGAGCCAACAAGCCTCCTAAGTGGTATGATCTGATGTTGCAATGAATTGCAAAATAAGGGTGTTCCATGACCAGGATGAGTGGTTTACAGCTGTTGTACTTCATATGGTTTCAAGCAGATCTCTGTGTGCTGCTCTTTGTGGCTTTGCCTCCCATTCTTCAGTCCTTCTTTTGCAATTTGCTTATGAACATCCCGCAAGAGTTATCATTAAAAGCAGCCAATACTGAACGTTTTTCAACCAATTTCCAAACACATTTTGCACTATTAAGACTCAAAACCACAATCTGACCCAATTCTGCTGAAATGTGAAGTTAACTGGATTCCACATATATTGTGTTATAGGAAATTGACGTGTACAGAGGTTCCAGATTTGGGGAAGTCCAGATTTTGACTTGATCCTTCCCCCACCTACCATACACTCCTTTTTCACCCTTTAGGTTTCTATGGTTCTTTTGGGTCAGTTGTGTCAGGAAGACAATTTTAACATCCACACTTTTTGAGGTGTTAGAGGTATTGCTGCATACAATGTCTGTTTACACTCCATAGCCACACCTGCACAGATGATCCAAAAATGCAGGCAGCTTTGTTGACTGAGATCACCAAACCAGTTCTTCAGATTTCAACTCCACCAAGAGCAGGTCTCTTATAAAATGAATGGGTTAATCAAACTGTTAGTTCTACTACAGTAGACCCATTGAATCAAGAGGATTTACATAAGTATTGACTTATAACTTCCATTCTCTTGTTGGGTCTGCTACTCTAGTTAGGTCTAGCAACTGAATTCAAACCAGTGGGTCTGAATTGCCCATTCAAAATTAAGCCACCTCCAAATACTTTGCAGGGATAGCTCACAATTACATATTGCTGGCTGCTGGGAAAATCCATCTTCTTTTTAGCTACTCTGAGGATTACAACTAAGCTCAGAGAGAAGCCTGTAGATGATAACTTCCTTGTCCCTGCTAACAAAATACACCAGCATTTGACCCTATGCGCATTGGCTCCACTGGACCACCACTTATACCTAATATGCTGCTGCTCTGTGTTATTAAGAAGCATGGTTGGTGGACTACAAGAGACCTGCCAGGTGTTTGTTTGTGTTTGCATCCAAAGTATGTACTTACCATGGAACTCTATGGCTCCACCTCTAAAAGTAAAACCCAGTGAAACATCAGCAAAATACCCTTTCTTCTTTCCCAGTTTGGAGGGGGGGAAAACTCCAGTATGTTTCCTACAACAGAAGAGCAAACATGGCTCTTCTGTTTTTCTTTAATTTGATAAACAGTGTGTGCTTTTTCCTCTGGCTTCCAATTCTATCTGATGGGGAGAAGGTTATAATTCCTTTGCCCTTATAACTCAGCAGTGACGGTTTGTTGAGACAAAGGATTTAAGACTCACAGTGTCTTAACACTGGGGCTTGATAGATCCCAGCTGGCTGATAAGCCTCCTAAAATTTTGTATTAATTGGATAAGGAAGATGGGGAAATGTGCTTTTAAAAAAAGAGAGACCTATAACAATTCCACAAAGCTTTATCCAGCAATATAACTTAAATGAAGTGTGTACTCCGTGTACATAAGGAATCTCGTCTCATTACGAACAGGAAAATTCCCTCCGCTACCCCCTGCTTCTTTTAAAGCATGGAATAAACACCAGTTTCTCCTTGCAGAAGCACACAAAGTAACATAAGACTCAGCAATGTCCCACTGATGTTTACAGCTCTGGTCTGGCCTGAAGAAATGTTGAAAATCAGATGGTGGGTCCGCCTGGCTCCCCTGGCTCAGAGACAGAGAGAAAGAAACAGACAGACTACACAAGCGCCATCTGACTTCCAAATGAGTAATAGCAGAAGCTTTTGCATCCTGCATTTTCCTTATGCATCCACAAGCTTTATTGCTCCAAACCCTTGTAGCCAATGTGTTGCCCCCCTTTTTTTGTACTAGGGTGTTTGCTATTGTTTTATTAAGATCCAGAAGGCTACAAGGCAGTGTCCTATCACTTCTAGGTAATCTTCTGAAACCATCCTCTTGGTGGTGAAGGCAAGGAGAGGTGCTTTCTCCTTTACCTTCAATGACAACAGACTTGCTTGCTCTTATGGCTCTTTCGATCTTGCAGGCCACTTCCCTTATGGTCATTTACATGGGTAAAGAGCATCAGTAGGATGACATCAGATCAGATGTCTTACATTACTAGACATTATTACAGAGGTAGATGCAAAGGACAAGGTAAATGGCTTCTACTGAAACTGCCATACCATTATCCAAGAATTGAGACTCCACGTGTTGAAATATTTGAAATAATTTTTAATCTGATGAAGATATTGCAGGAGCCATAGGTTTATTCCATGGTATTGGTGTTAATGATGAAATGACTGCAGCCCCATAGATAGGGTCTGTCACAACTCAGATCTTTCTTAGGGAAATGGATCTTAGTGGGAGAGAAGGTGTAAATTCCATCGGTAAGAGCCACATATTTTCCCCTGCCTCTATGGCTGCACCCCTTAAATAGTCAAGGAGGGTGGAGGAATGAGCTCATCAAAAAGTGCTTCCTGCAGTGAACCTTATGTATAAAGGCCAAGATAATCTGAAGCAGTTCCAGCCTAGATATGTTACTTGGAAGAAGAAACCTGTCTTTAACAAATCTGAAAAAGAAAATCTGTATTTGCAATACTTCTTACAACATTTATATAGCACTCTTTGTTGGGATAGATTCCACGCCAACTAAACTGAAAGAAACTAAAAGTACAAACATGACTAGCTAGTGGCTATTGACCATCTAACTTGTTAATATTTTGGGCCAAAAATTGACATCAGGCTTGTGATGACCCCAGAAGGGTTTTTGCTACCATTCACACTTACGAAAACCAGTCCTGACAATTGCTTTGTGTTCGGGTGAGAAGTGCTTAACTGATGAAAAAAAGAGTCAGCTTCCAGGATTTTCCCTTGCATTGTGTCACTTTGTGAATAGCAGTAAGCAGAAGAGGGTACCCTGTAGACCATCTTGACTGCTGCCATTGGTGTTATTCAGGCTGCCCTTTGCTACGTAAAGTTTGCCATTCTTTTTCCTGCTGGAAACATGGACATGATATTGTACAGCAATATTGGGGTATTTCCTGGTTTTTTGAACTGTGGGTACAGAATCACAATATCCCACATTCATAAACCAGAGGGGGTTTGTTGTTGTTTTATTGTTATTTTTTGAAGAATTGAACTTAACAACAATACTTAAAATGCCAGGGAGAACCAAAAGCATTTAAGCCGGGTAGCTAAAAGCAAACAGTGCTGACACCAGAGAAGAGTTTTTGGGGCCACACAACTGCCACAAAAGCCCTCTTTATTTATTTTTTATCCCAGTTTCACCTTTAAAAGAAGGATGTGAGTAAAGGTCTCCATGACCTTAAAATGCAGACAGTATGACAGAGAGAAAAATGTTCCATCTATCATCCTCCTTCGCATTTGCTCTGCAGAAAGGAACATTATGTTACCAGTATGCGAAGGATGCAGAGAAAGACTGGAGCAGTTAACAGTATGACTGCATCATCTCTCATAGTTAATCATAATTATGTGCCATCAAATTGATTCCAAGTTATGGCAACCTTTGTCAGTGTTTCCTGGATACAAAGTACACAGATGTGGTTTACCAGTCACTCTGGTGGTGTTCTAGGATGGTGCACCATGCCCAAGATTACAGAGACTAGCTTTTCACCTGGGAGGCAAAGTGGGGAATTGAACTTCTGACCCCTGTACTCCAACTCACTGAGCTGCACAGCCAACTTCTCTTATAGTTATCAGACCCTTAAAGAAACACACATTCCCACATTTCACGAATTGTTTAAGATACACTATAAAAATAATAATAATGTAAGATACGCAGGCAGCACTATATTACTGGTAGAAAACACCAATGACTTGTAAAGACCATTGATGACAGGGAAAGAAGAAAGTGTAAAAGAAATATTATAGTTGAACACTGAGAAGACAAAAATAATGACAGTAGAAGAATTATAGAGCATTAAATCTGGCAGTGAAGAAACTAAAATAGTTAAAAATTTGCTACCACAGTTCATTCATCAATCAATATAGAGTTTGCAGTCAAGAAGTCAGAAAGAAAAACTTGGAACGGTAGCTATGAACCAGAACAGATTCTGAAGTGTAACAATGTGCTCTGGAGACCAAGACCAGGATGATCCATTCTGTGATGTTCCCATACAGAAGTGAAAGCTGGACTATGACGAATGCTGATGGTCAAAATATAGACTCATTCAAAATGTAGTGTTGTAGGGGAGTTTTAGACATGCCATGGACCACAAGAAAGACAAATAAATGGGTTCTTTGAACTCTAACTAGAAGCTAAAATAACTAAACTTAGATTATAATACTTCAATTATATCATGAGAAGACAAGATTCACTGGAAAAGACAATGTTAGGGAAAGTGGATAGAAGTATTTTATTATTTAATTTGTTTGTTTAAAATATATAAGCAGCACACTTTTTCCTTTTTATCCTGTCTTTCTCCTAAAAAGGACTCAAGTTAGCTTTTCTGGTAGAAAAAGCTACAAATCTGACATGAGACGGATTGACTCAAAAAATGAAGCCATGGCTTTTAGTTTACAAGACCTGAGCAGGGTTGTTAATGATAGGATCTTTTGGAAGTCACTAACGCATAGGGGCTCCATAAGTCAGAATCAACATGGTAACACATCACATAACAAAGAAAAATACAAGTGCCCTTCAGTAGAATATTACTAAGTACAACAGATATTAAATCCCAGTAATGAGAATTCAACCATGCATGTGAAGAATTCACCCAGTTTATCTAGATGAAACCATATTAGATGAGAAGGAAGTATTAATGTAATGTGTGAAAATTCATAAAGATTTTTACTGTCCAGACAATTATGGAGATGGAAATAAACTTAACATGAATCCTTAAAACAAAACAAAAAAGGTCTCCACAAATGCCAATATTATTTCTAGATGTTCAAAAAAGGCTTCATGTACAGTATATCACAGAAGTGAATACACCCCCTCACATTTCATAAATATTTTAGTATATCTTTTCATGTGACAACACTGAAGAAATGATACTTGGCTAAAATGTAGAGCAGTGAGTATACAGCTTGTATAACAGTGTAAATGTGCTGTCCCCTGAAAATAACGCAACACACAGCCATTAATGTCTAAAACGTTAGCAACAAAAGTGAGTACATCCCTAAGTGACAATGTCCAAATTGGGCACAAAGTGTCAATATTTTGTGTGGCCACCATTATTTTCCAGCACTGCCTTAACCCTCACCAGAGCTTTACATGTTGCCACTGGAGTCCTCTTACACTCCTCCATGACGACATCACAGAGCTGGTGGATGTTAGAGACCTTGCGCACCTCCACCTTCCATTTCACAATGCCCCACTCATGCTCAATAGGGTTTAGGTCTGGAGACATGCTTGGCCAGTCCATCACCTTTACCCTCAGCTTCTTTATCAAGGCAGTGGTCGTTTTGGAGGTGTGTTTGGGGTCGTTATCATGTTGGAATACTGCCCTGCGGCCCAGTCTCCGAAGGGAGTCAGATCATGCTCTGCTTCAGTATGTCACAGTACATGTTGGCATTCATGGTTCCCTCAATGAACTGTAGCTGCCCAGTGCCGGCAGCACTCATGCAGCCCCAGATCATGAGACTCCCACCACCATGCTTGACTCTAGGCACGACACACTTGTCTTTGTACTCCTCACCTGGTTGCCGTCACATACGCTTGACACCATCTGAACCAAATAAGTTTATCTTGGTCCTACTGGACCACAAGACATGGTTCCAGAAATCCATGTCCTTAGTCTGCTTGTCTGCAGCAAACCATATGCGGGCTTTCTTGTGCATCATCTTTAGAAGAGGCTTCCTTCTGGGACGACAGCCCTGGAGACCAATTTGATGCAGTGTGTGGCGTATGGTCTGAGCAGTGACAGGCTGACCCCCACCCCTTCAATCTCTGCAGCAATGCTGGCAGCACTCATACGTCTATTGCCCAAAGCACGGGCACTCAACTTCTTTGGTCGACCATGGGGAGGCCTGTTCTGAGTGGAACCTGACCTGTTAAACCGCTGTATGGTCTTGGCCACCATGCTGCAGCTCAGTTTCAGGGTTTTGGCAGTCTTCTTATAACCTAGGCCATCTTTATGTAGAGCAACAATTCATTTTTTTCAGATTCTCAGATAGTTCATTACCATGAGGTGCCATGTGGAACTTACAGTAACCAGTCTGAGAGAGTGAGAGCGATAACACCTACTCCCCCTTCACACCTGAGATTTGTGACACTAACGGGTCTCATGACACCAGGGAGGGAAAATGGCTACTTGGGCCCAATTTGGACATTGTCACTTAGGGGTGTACTCACTTTTGTTGCCAGCGGTTCAGACATTAATGGCTCTGTGTGTTGCGCTATTTTGAGGGGACAGCATATTTACACTGTTATACAAGCTGTATACTCACTGCTTTACATTGTAGCCGATCTCCAATCTCAATGAATACATTTGCCAGCATTTTTTGTATTTACTTGGACAAGTTATTAACAAGTTGTGTTCATGCAGTGCTTGCATGATTAGGATGAACTCATTCAAAATAAATGTGTTATAAAAACACAACAAACGAGGAAAAGAATGGGAAAAATCATGATTTTCTTCACCATACATTAAATAAAAAGCATGCCACCATATACAGACAACATGTGTGCATTCTTGAGAGTAGAGGGATGTGCTGAAAAAGAAGCAGAGAGACAAAACGTTGGTTACAGATGTTCAGCTGGTGATCATTTGTAGTACTTTTGTTCATTGCAGAGTTCTATAACACTAAACATTGGTGAGATGCTCTACATACAGTAGTTTGCAAGTGATGAACAACTTAACTGTGTGCCTTCAGCCTGCTTATTGATCCCCTGCTATACCAAGGCAGCCTTAAGGTCCTTTGGGACCCTCCTTCACAAGCACAATGTATTACTAAAAACAACAATAACAAGAAAACCATCCTTGCAAATATTTCTCATGAAATGTATAGCAGAAACATGAGTGGTAATTGGGAGTCCTTGGTAAATACCCACCTTGGAGTTTATCTCCTCATCTTCTTGTTAGCAGCTTTCAATTCCTACAGCTGTTTTCAATAAGGTCTGGCTCACCACCTTCACTGCATGGAGGACACACTAAGAAAGCAGCACTGGAGAGCTTTGGTTTAGCCTGATGCTAAGGAGGTTTTCTTAAGACCAGAAGTGCAGGCAGTGGGAGGCTCTTGTAACAACAGCATACCTTGGGGATGTGGGCTTGTCGGTCTGGTAATGTTCAAACTAATTGCCATTGTCTAGCCTTCCAAATTAAGGAAAATCTGTTTTCAGAACTAACTGGAGGCAAGCACTGAATGATCCTCTGAAGAAGATAAAATCAGGGATTGAGTATTATACATCTGATTAGTTTAGGCATTCATGCAGGAACATGCTTTTATCTAAGTGGACTCAGCTTACAGAAATGTTGGAACTGGTTTACTGCTGTGCTTTGAAATTTACTTTTTACACATAATTAGACACAGTCACTCACTCCCAAATATTTATAATGTTCCTGTTTTCAAAATCACCTGCAATAGCCACTTCTAATTTTTTTAGAACTAATGCCTGCATATTAGACCCACTGGCCTGCAATGCAAAATACACTTTCCTTGCATCTACCTTATTGTTGTTTCAATGCCCGAAGAGAAGATGAGGCAGTAGCAAAAGTCATAGCATAAGCCAGCATCCAAACTATGTGATATTCCTCCTCCGATATTTAGTGAAGCCACACTCCATAACTATAAAGCTAACTGAAAGTTACAATTACACCACAAAAGAATGGCATTAATCCCTCATTGGCCCATCATGTCTTTCAACCAGTGGTTTAACTTTCAGTGGTACATTGCTATGATTTCCTACTGTGTGCCACATCACAGGATTGGTGTGCAATGGGAAATACCTATGCCAATTTCTGGATTTGCAGCAATGTGCTAATGAAAGTTGACAGCTGGCATAACTAATAGAATTTTGGTCACTGAGTTACAGCCATCATGTAATGTAGTTTTGCCTTCTCATTTGTTGGAAATAAGAATTAATTAGAAGTAGAGCTGTGAACAGGTGCCCCTGGAGGCCAGTCTTGAGCTTTGAAACGTATCCTGATTTGGTGTAGAGAGATCTGTCCCCCCATCTGATTCAATATGCCCCTTCTCCAGACCCAAGTCAACTTATGCGACTCCCAAAGACTTGTAATGACAAAACAAAATGGCTATAACTTTTCTGCTTTTCCACTAATGTATATAAATTGACCAATAAGAAAAACTCTCAAAGCAGAGGAGTAAACCTGGCAAAACCAGACAGCTAGCTTTAGGGCTCTCAATACTAAGCACCCATAAAACTTGTTTTAAAAATAAAGAAAAGAAAAAGTTCAAATGATTTGTACCCAATTCAATTCAATTTGGGCTCTGGACACAACATGGCCAGAATCCTATTGGCTAATTACTCAGGTATCAGTGCAATGATGTAAGCTGTAGTAGTGAATATCTGCTCGTCCAGGTCAAACAAAGACCTCAGAGCACTATAAAACTTTATAAAACCACTTGGTAGTTAGAGTCTGTGTTAGTTCATCACAGCTGACATTTATCCCAGCTATTGAAAAATTACATTTCTGCAATAATTTTTGGATTTTTCTGCATAGAATGTAGATGAATAAAGCTTGTAGAATTAGACAAGCTAGTGTTACCTGGGCTTATTTTTCTCTGTTTACATCATCATGAGTTAAAACAGTAGTTTATTCTTGTCTACTAACCAGCTGTCTGCATAGTCAAAGCTATGGTTTTTCCTGTAGTGATGTATGGAAGTGAGAGCTGGACCATAAAGAAAGCTGACCGCCGAAGAATTGATGCTTTTGAATTGCGGTGCTGGAGGAGGCTCTTGAGAGTCCCCTGGACTGCAAGGAGAACAAACCTATCCATTCTAAAGGAAATCAACCCGGAGTGCTCACTGGAAGGACAGATCCTGAAGCTGAGGCTCCAATACTTTGGCCATCTCATGAGAAGAGAAGACTCCCTGGAAAAGACCCTGATGTTGGGAAAGTGTGAGGGCAAGAGGAGAAGGGGACGACAGAGGATGAGATGGTTGGACAGTGTCATCAAAGCTACCAACATGAATTTGACCCAACTCCAGGAGGCAGTGGGAGACAGGAGGGCCTGGGGTGCTCTGGTCCATGGGGTCACGAAGAGTCGGACACG
The DNA here is from genome assembly GCA_037013535.1 of Intellagama lesueurii. Taxonomy (NCBI): domain Eukaryota; kingdom Metazoa; phylum Chordata; class Lepidosauria; order Squamata; family Agamidae; genus Intellagama; species Intellagama lesueurii. The sequence goes on along the minus strand of JBAJHW010000005.1, from coordinate 42,143,767 downwards.
ACTAAACGACTAAACAACAACTAACCAGCAATCTGATCTGACTGTACTTGCTCATCTTACATATACTGGCAAATTGAAATGATTGTGTTGATTAAATTATACAAACACACACAACACGCACATACACACACACAGGGATGACTATCAACAGACCCATAATAATTTAAACCACATTTGTGGGTCAATGGTACTTAAATATTTTAAAACTGAGTTATATGACCTTTGGTATTTAACATTTGATGTACATATTGCTGTGCTAAATGTTTAAAGAATCTCTGCTACTAAATTCCTCAAAATTATCTGATGATTCATATACTTCACTCAATGAAGTATTTCTGTTTGGAGTGATGAGGTCAAATAGGCTAAACTGATTTCAGAGATCAAAGGATGATGGAGGGTTAACATTCCTCCTTAATTGCATTCCTCTTTCTACAACACCAAACAAAACTGGAGCCTACCCCAACTCCACATGTATGTTTAATAAAAACAGACAGCCTAAGAGCTTTTCAAGCTCAGAGTGTGCATTCATGTCAAGTTTATTAGTACTTTGTAAATGACATGACCAAGATGGCTCCATGCATTGTAGGCCTTTTAGAATACATCAACCGATACTCTGAATAACAGAAACTGGTATACTGAATACTCCGTGACAGCCTTCCTTGACCTGGTACCCTCCAGATCTCTTGGACTTCAGCTCTCATTAGCCATGAACATGGCCAATAGTTAGGAATCCTGGGAATTGCCCTCCAAATCATCTAGAAGGCACAATGTCGAGAAAAGCTTCTCTAAGTAATGATATCAATGGCCATTAGAAAGAAAGCATGGATATACCACAGAGATTAAATATGGGGACCACTAGCATTGTTGAATCATTGCTCTTCTTTTGTAAATAACACGTAGAATTACAACTCAGTTTCTAAACTCTAGAGCGGTTGAACCCAAGTTATTAAGCCCTCTGCCAACTACTGATAAAAACGAGAAACAGACATGGGTCAACTCATATAAGGATTCATCTAGTGAGATATATAAATCTTTATCTTCACACACAAGGATAAGGAGCAAATCGTAAAGTTATTCTTTTTGCCTTATGAGAGACAAGGATTTCCTGCAATACTTTCAAAAAAGAGTTGGAAAATGATAAATTTTTGTGCTAATATAAGCAAAATTGCACAAATTATGTTCTAACGCAAATAATTCAAATTGTATAAAATGCTATTGCTTGTTTTGTTCTAAGGGTTAAATACACTGGAGAGTACGTTTACACCTTTTTTAGCAACAAGACAGTCAATCCACATCTGCTTTGCTTCTCAAAAGCGAAGGTTTTGCAGAGACAATCTGAGCCTAACCAGAATAAAGCCCAGCATTTATTATCTGGAACTGAGGGATTTCACGTGGTTAGCAAAGTCCTCGTCAAGGTGTCTCAGTGAGCCAAGACAGCCTCTCCATTCAATGAGAACAAAGAATTCAGCAAGTATTGTTTGCACACCTTACCTAGCAATAAGATACCAGTCAGGGTTTTCATAAAGCAGGACAGGGGCCAGGACAAGTAGGGCCTCTTTGCCAGTCCCTGACACTTTATCCTCTCCATCTCTATTGGGCCTGACAGACTGGGACAAAATACAAGCACAAAGACTACATGGTAAACAAGAATAGTGTGCCTGCCATTGCACAAAATCATTTGTGGTCACAGAGCACATCTGCTTAAAGCATCAGCCTTTGCTTCTAGCTTCATAAATATGAATATATATGAATATATATATATATATATGAATTCTGTCTCCAAAGTATTTGAATCTCTATATTGTAAGTCAACCTACATGATGCATGACACAGTAATTACTTAACTGTCATATTTTTTTCATGGTTCACAATTCATTATTAGATAAGTACTTCAACAAACAATACTTATATATAACAGTGTTCATGAACTAGAACAAATCAAAAGCATAATAGTAGGGCAATATTTCTTTTAGGAATAACCAAACATCAGACTTAACTGACCTAAGTTTTGAGGTATTTGAAACAAAAAGATCATATTGACCAAATGTCTGGCTCTAGAAAGCATTCATTATTTTGAGATGATTCTGGAAATATGTAGTGCTCTGCCAGTAGGGTTTACTTCTGAGTAACATGTATAGGATCCACAGTTTCAGCTTTCCATAACTTTTTTTTAAAGACATAAGACTATCTTTATAAAGAGGTTTTGGTTTCTTTGGGCCCAAGTAGCCTCTCCTCTCAACTCCTTTCTCTGTCTACCGTTTATCACCTGTCTTGCTATATACATTCCTGATGTTCTGCCTCCCAAAAGACCTTGACAAGCATAACAATAATGTTGAGAAAAATAGTGTGGCATGTGCCAGCACATACAGGCTTGTTCTTGACTAAGCAGACACAGCAATCCAGAATATGTTTTCCAATTGTTTTCTTCATTCTTCTGTCTAATAAGCCTGTGATTTAGCCTGCAAAACCTCCTTACATTTACCTTAGTTAACGTTTTTTTCACTCACTTTGCTGAGAACGAAACTACTGGGCATATCTATGTGATAACATTAATATTAAAGTATATAAAATAAACTATTCTGCACCTGATTCCTAGTGCAGTGTAGTGGATAGAGCAACAGATCAAGATTCTGGAGAATAGGGTTCAAATCCCCACTTGGCCATGGAAGCTCACAGGGAGAGTGGAACTGGAACATTCATTAAATATCTCACTTACTTTGAAAGCCCTCTTAGGGTCACTATACATTGGTTCCAACGTGACGGCACAGAACACACACACACACTGAAGTTTTGTAGACACATTCCTCATGTAATAGGTTACTATACTGGAGAATTCGATTCTAACAAACATGGGCAATGGTTTGTCAAATAAAAATTTGGTACATTTTGTAAATTTCATCCAGTAGATTAGTGGTTCCCAACCTTGGGTAACCCAAGTGTTCTTGGACTGCAACTCCCAGAAGCCTTCACCACCAGCCACACTGGCCAGGTTTCTGCGGACTGCAGTCCAAGAACACCTGGGTTACCTGAGGCTGGGAACATGGATGCCAGTAGATCATGGATGCCGAATTTCAGATTGTTAGCTCAATGGCTAATAACCTGAAAGCAATAAGCATTATATAATAAATTGAATTGGTAGGCTTATGTATTTGTAAGTTTATAAAGCAGCATTTTCTTTTTAGAAAATCATCTTAACAAAAGTAGTAGCCCTGTGCCCCTTTAATTCTAAAGATGCAAATTGAAAGTAAGTCCTATATATTTGATTAGTACTCAACTTCCAAGCAAGTGACTTAGATTTCATGGTCTCCAGCTACAAGGCAGTATATTGTTACAAATACTTTAGTCCTATTGAATCAATTGAGATTTAGGCATTGTGTATGTCTGTGCTGGACTATAATCATCTTCAGCAATGGAGAATAATGTTACATCTGTTTGAATGTCCTTTTAGAGAGAGGTGAAGTGATAGAAATATCTAATCACACAGAAATTCTATTAAAATCTGCATGATATCCTGTTAGTATGAACCATTATTTCCTCATAATTTTTGAAGTACCAAATTAATGTATTCAGTCAGTTATACTACCTGCCTTAATTGCTTCTTGCACTTTTTGAAGTAATGGAGTATCTCAGAGACAGAAAGAAGGGAACTTTTTTCAGATTGACTGACGGATCACGGGTTCCAGCCACATGTGGTCAAAATGGAAAGGGAAGGACTGAAAGTGAAAAAACTAGATGTTTTGTAAGATTTGCCCACTTTAAACCATGGAAACTGTAGTTGGATGGGGACCTTGAAAATGCTCTTTAAGAGTTTCCAACTGTTTCTCACAGAACTGCAGTTCTCAGGATTCCTGGGAGAGAGGAAATTACTACTAAACCTGTCTATAAATCCACAGAGCAGATAAGGTCAAAGAGGGGCATTTATTGCTGTCTGTTGCAGTTGTCTGCTAAGAAATTATCAGTAGTTGGAAATTGATAAAGTATTGAATTATTGCTCTCTTTAGTACCTTTCCAGATCTTTCTTTCTTTTCTTCAGTCTTTCTTCAGTCTTTCCCTACCACTTTACTCCTTTTCCCTTAGTGTTGATAATATTACGCTTCCTGAGGGAGGTATTTTGGCTCCAAGACTGTTTGTCTTTAGGTCAGTATGTCTGTCCCTTACACTTCACAAATTCCAGTTCTATCTGTGTTTACTTAGATGACATTGGCTAAAATCCTGTTTGTGTATGTTTTGTGGCTGAAAGCTGATGGCATCATCAGCCAGGGCAAATTTTTGCAAATCAACCATTTTCTCCTCCCATCCAATGGCTCCTATGGCTCTAGAGTAATCCCTTTCATTGTCAAAAGCCAGTATGGGCTGTGGGATGGGAATGTGAAAATTTTTAATTACTGAAAATTGTCACTGGTGGGATGACTTTACCAGTAGCTGTGACTTTTGGTAATTAAAGACTTCCCTCTCCCATCACGTGGAGCTCATGGGTTCTCTACAGTGATTCCTCAGGAACCAAAGAAGCCTCAGGAAGGGGTGAATGTGTGTGTTGCCCTGACTGATAACATCATTAGCCATCTGTCACAGAAATTATGACAACAGGGTGTCAGCCACTAAAAAAAAAAGCCAAAAATTGCAGCCTTCAGTCTATTTGCCTGCACTGGGATTTAAGCAATACAGCTTTGTTTGGATATGGCAATACATCACTGTAGATGCCAAAAACCTGAAATTGTGGCATGTAATGTTGTCCTAGATGCAAAAAGATCTGTAATGGAATGAGTAGCATGGAATTCCACATTAAGAGGCCTACCCTATAGCTTTGTATTTGATATGTTCAAACATTTTCTCCTTCTACAGTTGAAGACTGATTCCTTTATTTTTCTCCAGATGGTGGATATGCCAGATGTTATCTAGTGAGCAGAAATACTCCTTCACTCCCATGACTATCTTGTCCATCTAAGCTCAGCATACTGTGTGGAGACTAAAGATGAAAAACACATAGATTTAGGCTCCTTTGTGTGTTTGTTATATTTAGGGTTAAAGTTGCTGTCAAGGTAAATGCTGGTATTTCAGGGATCAGGGTCAGGGCTAGGGTAAATGTTGGCTGAATCCCATCTTCTGGAATCTCAAAGTGCCAGCTTACTTTTGCATGATTAGGGAGTGCTAAGTGTGACATAATTGATTACTATATGTATTTACAGAATATTAATTTTATAATAGAAGTAATAGTAGAACTACCTGTACATAATTTTTCTAAAGGGATCATTGTTATATCATTAAGGGGTTCTTGCTCATATAACTTCGATTGCCATGAACGAAAAAGAAGACAATCATAGCTCTTATGTCCAAATCATTTTGATTACAGATGGTTAAGCTTCACATTTTCCTTCAGTCTTTTCCTACTGATTACTTGAAACATCCAAATTTCCCCCAGGGATCATAATTTTTATGATTTCCTCATACATCATTTTTATAATCATGCCTATTGCTGATGCCTGACGTTTACACATTGTGGTATATGCTTCGGCACATTTTTCAGCTTTCATTGCACCGTAGGCAAAATTCTTCTGTTATTACTGCTATTATTTTTTCTATTTTATGAGCCAGAAATATCCACCTGGAAAAGATAAAGGGTAGTGAATATGATCATACTACTTGTGCAGATTAAAATGGCATTAGACAAAGAGAAACGTCTCAGCCCAGCATGCTAGGGCTAATTTGGACAAAATATGGCTTTCCATGAGCATGTTATAGTTTTCTCCAATATTTTAATTTAACAAAGAAGTTCTTGCTGCTCATGACTGCAAAATGACTAATATGTGCAGGCACCTTTTTTAAAAAGCTGGAAAATTAACACACTCCTTATGATCAGTGGAGAGGTAAATGTGGAATCCTGGATTGTGGTTAGGACATGGTAAGATAAGGTTTCTTGGTATATGTAACAGGAGAGTGTAGAAAGTGTTTTTATGTATTTTGAATACTCTCCTCTCTCTCTCAAATGTACTTTCACAAGTACAAAGCCAGGATCAACACGAGTGATCATCAAAATATAGGACTTCAAGAAGAATATGTACTTTGATTTATTTTGTGTTTAAAAGTGCCATGACCTGTTTTCCCACCATAATGGGATTTAGATGGCAATTAGATTAGCAAATTAAGATAAATTAGCATTCCAGTGATCAAACGCAAAAGTTGTTGTTGTTATGTACTGTCAAATTGCTTCTTATGCAAAAGAAAGAGTGCTAAATGTAAAATACAAAGGTGAAGAAAACAATATGTTCTAATAAACAGATGTCCTTTGCTCTTTGAAGGAGCACATTCTTTCAAAATATGCTCTTAGTCATACAATTGGTCCATCTAATCCAGCACTGCCCACCATGATTGGTAAACAACTCTATAGTATTTTGGGCAATAGTCTTTTTCTTCCTTTCTTGCATATGCCAGAGACTGAACTTGGCACCTTCTACACACAATGCACCTGGTCTGTCATTCAGCTACAGTCCCTCTCATTTGACCACCCTCATCAGAGACTTCATGCCTTTCTTCTTGCTGCAATGGGAGCCTGCTGAAACTGTTTCAAGATCTTGGCCTTAGTATAGCGGTATATAGAGGTGGGATTTTTTTTTTATTTCTTGGAAAACAAATCTCATTATTCTCTATTCTGGGAGCTCAACCTGACAGACAGACAGACAGGCACCTAAGAGATACCTAAACGTTGCTCACCTAGGAGAAAGGCCTGAACTGGAAGATTTTGAGCCTTAGCTAGGCCTAGCTCTGGCTAGTGTCCTGTTCAGAAAGAAATTCCCAGCTACCACAGGGGCAAGAACAGTAAACTTTGGTAGAGCTAGGCCGAGCTAAGTCTCAAAGCCTTCCAGCTGAGGCTACATCTTCATACCTCATTCTTTGCATTTTGTATCTTGGAACCATTATAGACTTAGTTCCACCTGCCCACCCCACATCTTTACATCTCTGTTATCCAAGTGGAAAATGGGATATGGCAACATTCTGTTTCCATATGTCTGATGAAGTAGACGTGCCCACAAAAGCTTACATTAAAATATAATAGTCTTTAAGGTGCCACATATTTTTGTCTTTTCTTGTCTTGTCTTGTTTCTTTGGATTTTGCCTGATATGAAGTGCCCTAAGTTATTCCTTCTGCTCTCATCCCAAGAGACAGCTATTTTTCAGGAAGCTGAAGGACCCAAAGTTATTAGATATCCCAGTTCACAAAATTGGTTGATGAGACCCGTGGAAAACCTTAGCATTGCCTTAATTAAAAAAAAAACAAAAAAAAAAAAACCCTAATATTGCTAACAGCTGGTTTAACCTAGTGAGTCGGAGTACCTGGCTCTGGAGCCAGGGCCTGGGAGTTTGAATCCCTGCTATATCTCCCAAGTCAAGCTCACCCAGAGTGTATGTGGTTGATGAGGTTATGTATGCGGATTCCCTCACCAAGAGGGTTTGGTAAACCACTTCTGAGTACTTTATATCTAGAAAATCTCATAAAGGTCCCCATAATTTAGAATTGATCTAACAGCATATAATCACTGACATTTACCTAAGGAGCAAACTCAGTTCTGTATTGCTATGTGCTCCATATTTCCTTGAGTAGTGTGGGCATTTTGGAGGTGGGAGTCATGCTTATTAAGGTTTGGTTTACTTAGATGAAATGATCACTGGGGGTTTGCAGAGTTTCTGTAATATTCAAGAGTTTTTAAAAATATATGCATTGAACACAAGTGAGAGCACAGCTGAAATGTTGTAGTTAACAAATTCCATAGCCCTGCATCAGAGCTCCAGAAAAGCCCCCCTTAAAAGGGGCTTCTCAGAGCTCAAAGCTGCCACTCTGACTCTTTGAGTCGCTACCTCAAACTCTAAAGCTCCTGCTGGTTCTGTTGCTTTTCTGCTTTATATATATATAACAGAAAATCTTGCAGAAATCTTTGTCCAACCAGTAGCCATACTGGGTGGGGCATCCCTAGTTGGAGGAGTCCACAAGCTGTCTCCTAGCCCCCAGTGGCTGCTTAGCCAACCCGTCTTTCTAAAAGCAAGACAGGCAGGACTGGATGTGAAATCTGACAAATAAGAAGCCTTGAGCAATCCTTCTGGCCTCCCGTAACTCTTTTGTGTCTGAATGCCAGACTCCCTGACAACAATCAAATAGCAAGCTTCATAACAAAATAATCAAGCATGCTATGAGAAGGCAGAGATAAACCCACAAACCAGGCAATTGTTGTTTAAAAGTAAAATACAATTTATTTAAGGAACTCAGAACACATGTAGTATTTAAAACTAACATTTAAACAAAAAATACTTCACAAATGCCAAAATGATGAATTAGAAGAATACAAGTTTACAAGCTGATTAGTTGGCATAGCTGCCATCACATTGTTTATGAATCCCAGAGTGCTGTAAAAACTACATGGCATTCAACAGCCCTTTGTTTTGAAATTTAATCAACAGCTTTTTCTTTCAGAATAGAGGCAGAGGCCAGGAAAGAACTAGAAGGTTTACCCCCAATGACAAGTTTCCACTGGCCTTTCTTTCAACAGCTGCTTAGAGAGGTCTATTTTAATCTTTGGAACAGGTTTGAATGCATCTCCACTTGCATATTGTCAAAAACAGGGGTGTGTTTTTCTCTTGTGGTTTAGCTAAAATGGGTTTCTGACAGGAATGGTGAAATAAAAAGCAATCACCTGATCAGGCAAGGAAGCTCTATTAAAAACCTCTTACGATAGCCAAGTTCTTGTGGCAGAGAACTGAGTCATCTCCAAAGTGGGATCAACTAACATGCCAGCCAGAGATGCAAAATCTGCTTCCACCATATTATATCGGGTTCTGCCGCTGCCGTGCCATTTTGTGACTGGTCATTGTCAGCTCTCTCAAGGGGCCCCTGAAAGTAGAATGTTAAACAACTCTGGTTTAGTATAGTATTTTAGTATTAGGCATCCTTCAGTCTCGAAAGACTATGGTAACGTGCTCTGTATGGAGGACTTGGTACAGCGTCTAGTGTGGCTGAAAAGGCCAGTTCAAGAGTGACAATCCCTTCCACACTGAAGACAAATACAATCTGTCCCCTGTCCAGCTCCCTGATTTTGCTGCTTCCGTGACTGCCTCTTTGCCTCGGTCTGCTGGACAAGGGTCTCTTCAAATTGGGAGAGGCCGCGATGCAACGCCTGCCTCCAGACTGAACGCTCAGATGTCAGGGTTTCCCATCTGTTGAGGTCCATTCCTAAGGCCTTCAGATCCCGCTTGCAGATGTCCTTGTATCGCAGCTGTGGTCTCCCTCTGGGGCAATTTCCCTGCACTAATTCTCCATACAGGAGATCTTTTGGAATCCGACCGTCAGCCATTCTCACGACATGCCCAAGCCAACGTAGACGTTGCTGTTTCAGTAATGTGTACATGCTAAAAATTCCAGCTCGTTCTAGGACTACTCTATTTGGAACTTTGTCCTGCCAGGTGATACCAAAAATGCTCCGGAGACAACGCATATGGAACATGTTCAGCTTCCTCTCCTGCCGTGCACAAAGGGTCCAGGACTCACTGCAGTACAGGAGTGTACACAGGACACAGGCTCTATAGACCTGGATCTTGGTATATGTCGTCAGCTTCTTATTGAGCCATACTCTCTTTGTGAGTCTAGAGAACATGGTAGCTGCTTTGCCAATGCGTTTATCCAGCTCGACATCTAGAGAGAGAGTGTCAGAGATCGTTGAGCCAAGGTACACAAAGTCATGAACAACCTCCAATTCTTGTATGGAGATGGTAATAGAGGGAGGTGAGTCCACGCCCTGGTCCATGACTTGTGTTTTCTTCAGGCTGATTGTTAGTCCAAAGTCTTGGCAGGCCTTGCTAAAACGATTCATGAGTTGTTGGAGGTCTTCAGCAGAGTGGGCAACAATGGCTGCATCATCGGCGAAGAGGAAGTCCCGCATGCATTTCAGCTGGACTTTGGTCTTCGCTCTCAATCTAGAGAGATTAAAGAGCTTTCCATCTGATCTAGTCCGGAGATAGACACCTTCTGTTGCAGTTCCAAAGGCGTGCTTCAGCATGACAGCAAAAAAGATCCCAAAAAGGGTTGGTGCGAGGACACAGCCCTGTTTCACTCCGCTTCGGATGTCAAAGGGATCTGATGTTCAACCATCAAAAACTACAGTGCCTTTCATTCCCTCATGGAAGGACCTGATGATGTTAAGGAGTCGAGGTGGACATCCAATAAAAGGCCATCCCTGCTAACCAAATCAAAGGCCTTTGTGAGATCTATGAAGGCGACAAAGAGTGGCTGTTGTTGTTCCCTGCATTTCTCCTGCAACTGTCTGAGGGAGAATACCATGTCAGTGGTGGATCTATTAGCTCGAAATCCACACTGTGATTCTGGATAGACTCTGTCTGCGAGCACCTGGAGCCTCTTCAGCACAACACGGGCAAGCAGCTTCCCTACAACGCTGAGAAGAGAGATGCCACGGTAGTTATTGCAATCGCCCCTGTCTCCTTTGTTCTTGTACAATGTGACGATGTTTGCATCCTTCATGTCCTGTGGTACTCCACCTTCCCTCCAGCAAAGACAAAAGATTTCATACAGCTCGGTAGTGATGGTCTCTTTACAGCACTTCAGCACTTCAACAGGGATGTTATCCTTTCCAGGTGCCTTGCCGGAGGCGAGGGAATCCAAGGCCGCTTTTATTTCTGCTAAGGTTGGTTCACTGTCCAACTCTTCCAAGACAGGCAGCCACTCAATGTTATTTAATGCTTCTTCGGTTACTACATTCTCTCTGGAATATAGCTCAGAGTAGTGCTGCACCCAGCAGTCCATCTGCTGTGCTCGGTCCTGGATGATCACGCCTGTAGCAGACTTCAAGGGAGCAGATTTCTTCTGTATTGGACCTAAAGCCTGCCTGATACCGTCATACATTCCTTTGATGTTACCTGTGTTGGCTGCTATCTGTATCTGAGAGCAGAGCTGAAGCCAATAATCGTTGGAACATCTCCTGGCAGCCTGTTGGACTTGGCTACGAGCAGCTCGAAGAGCTTGCAAGTTGTACTTGCTAGGACAGGCTTTGTATGCTGCTAGAGCTCTCCTCTTATCCTCAATGGCTGGCATCAACTCCTCCGAATGGGCTTCGAACCAGTCAGCCGTCTTTTTGGTCTTCTTGCCAAATGTGGACAAGGCGGTGTTATACACAGCGTTCTTGAAATGTTCCCATCGTTCAGGTGCATTTGCATCAGCCGGGGCTGGAAGGGTTTCCTCAAGCGCTTGGGCAAATTCCTCCACTTTTCTTTGATCACGAGTCTTGCTGATGTCAATACGTGGTCTTCCTTCCTTTTTTGTGTGATATAAAGCAAAAGCAGAGTGTGCTGCTTATATACCGCCCCATAGCGCTTCAAGCACTCTCTGGGCGGTTTACAAGTTAATTATGCAGGCTACACATTGCCTCCCCAGCGAGCTGGGTACTCATTTTACTGACCTCGGAAGGATTGAAGGCTGAGTCAACCTTGAGCCGGCTACCTGGGATTGAACCCCAGGTCGTGAGCACAGTTTTAGCTGCAGTACAGCAGTTTAACCACTGTGCCACGAGGCTCTTTGTTCGCAGTTTTACTCTACTACACACCAGGGAGTGATCAGTATCGCAATCAGCACTCTGGTAGCTGCGTGTGATCGTAATACTAGGAAGGCTAGAACGTCTAGTGAGGATCAAATCGAGCTGATGCCAATGCTTGGATCTTGGATGTCTCCAGGAAACTCTGTGTTGAGGCTTCGTATTAAAGAATGTGTTGCTGTCGCAAAGACCATAATAACAGCAAAACTCCAGCAAGCGTTGGCCATTTTCGTTCATCTTTCCAATGCCAAAACGGCCTAGGCAAGTGGGCCAAGAATTGTGATCAGCACTAACTCTAGCGTTAAAGTCTCCGAGAATGAACAGTGCCTCTCTTTCAGGGACTTTTATGATAGTAGCTGCCAGATCGTCGTAGAATTTGTCTTTCACTTCTGTAGTGGATGACAGTGTTGGTGCATATGCACTAATGAGGGTGACCGGTCCCGCTGATGAGTGGAGCTGCAGAGACAGGATTCTTTCACTCCCCACAGTAGGTGGAACAATGGATCCCAGCAGAGTATTTCTGACTGCAAAGCCAACACCACATTCCCTGGTCTCATTCAATGGTTTTCCCTGCCAGAAGAATGAGAAGTTTTTTTCTTTGACAGATCCCGAGTCTGGCAATCTCATCTCTTGCAGGGCAACAATGTCCATCTGCAGTCTACTCAGTTCCATGTCGATGACAGCTGTCTTGCGCACATCGTCTATTTCCTGCAGGTCGTCAGAAAAGCCGTGGTCAGAAAAGCCAGGGGTCATTGTCCGTACATTCCAGGTGCCCAGCTTTAGGGCAGAAGTTTTCTTATGATTGTTGCATGGTGCAGGGTTATCGATCTGCTTGTCGGCTTTCACCCTAAACCCCACGCACCCCGTGAGGTTAACAGACCGTGGCGAGGTAGCACCTTACTGGCTGGGGGCTGCCCAGCTTAAGGCGGGCGGTATCTACCTAGTGAGGTGCAATGACCTCTCCCACCGTCAGAAGTAGCCTCTGGCGTCATGCTCTATGCCAATCGAGCAAAGACTTATAACCGGTAACTGCTACTTCCCGTGTTGTTTCGACGCTGTATGCGAAGCTGGAGTGTCCTCTCCAGAGCACGAAGCCTGGGTAAAATAATATGGAGGATAGGCTGTTACCCAAGCAGCAAATCCCCCCTCTCCACGTCACTGAGATAGTCCAGTGGAAAGGCAAGAGCCAATACAACTGGTTCCAGCGACATCGCAGGAGTTGCCAGAACAACACGAACTGCCTCCGGGACTCCGGCTCCGGGTTTTGCCTCGAGGTTAACTCCTGAAGCCTTTTCCATCAGTGGATATAGCCACAAGGCAGTGGAGGTTTGAGATCAGAGTTTTCCTTCTCCTAGATGGGCTGCCTTCCAGGGCTGACGAGCCCCACCTACCCGGCCTGCTCTCTAATAGCGCGGAAGTATGATCTGACCCTTAAAAGGTTCCTACCCCCAGGTGTATGTAATGCTAATTGGCTTTCTTATTTACCAAATTAGGGTAAAAAATAGAATTAGAGAATTTCTAATATCTACCCAAAACATACCTCACTTCCTCCCTCAGCTTCTCCTTCAAGAAAGGGGCTTAAGTGTTTCTGCAACCCCCTTTTAAAGCTGAAACCCCGCCCCCTCAGCCCATGCGGTTAGAAAGAGCAAAGGTCAGCCTGAAAAAACATCACACCAAAGAAAATATCTACCCAAAACATACCTCACTTCCTCCCTCAGCTTCTCCTTCAAGAAAGGGGCTTAAGTGTTTCTGCAACCCCCTTTTAAAGCTGAAACCCCGCCCCCTCAGCCCATGCAGTTAGAAAGAGCAAAGGTCAGCCTGAAAAAACATCACACCAAAGAAAATATCTACCCAAAACATACCTCACTTCCTCCCTCAGCTTCTCCTTCAAGAAAGGGGCTTAAGAGTTTCTGTTAACCCCCTTTTTAAAGCTGAAACCCCGCCCCCTCAGCCCATGCAGTTAGAAAGAGCAAAGGTCCGCCTAGAAAAAAACATCACACCAAAGAAAATATCTACCCAAAACATACCTCACTTCCTCCCTCAGCTTCTCCTTCAAGAAAGGGGCTTAAGAGTTTCTGTTAACCCCCTTTTTAAAGCTGAAACCCCGCCCCCTCAGCCCATGCGGTTAGAAAGAGCAAAGGTCCACCTAGAAAAAAGTATGGTTTAGAGTATGGTGATAATAACACCAAGATCCCATGTCTGATCCTTATACAAGTCAAGAGGGTTGTTTTCAATTTTTCATTTTTTAACTCCTCTGGCCTCCTCCTACTCACTGCTTCTTTTACTTTTCCACATATACCCAGGCAGACCTTAGCATTACATACAGTGATACAGCCATGTAGGGATCAGATTTTAGAGGACAGGAAATTGTTAATTATTCAATTTACTATGATTGTGCTTTTCCTGCCAGCCTAAGGGAGAGATACGTGAGAAGTTTTTGTTCATTGGGCTTCCCCCTGACTCTTCTCCTCAGTTTCTAAAATAAGGTGACTGGCCATAGTTCCTATGTTAAACTTTGACATTTGCAGTTGTTCACTGCTCTGTCCCAAGCAGCAAAACGTTTTGGGCTGGCCCTGGCATACAAAACAATATAATGAAATGCCATAAAAAGTAGTTTCCCCATCATGCCTCTTTGCTGAAAATCTGTTTGTTTGTGTGAAAAGGGAGAATGGAGAAGCTCAACAATGTAGACCATACCTGGTAAGGATGTAAAGATTGATAAAGAGCTGATACTCAGAGAAATGTATTGCTTCATATATGGATATTATAATAATATCTACTATCCATACAGGTCAGGAAAGGTGAACTAACAATCAGCATTTTCTATAGTCCAATGCAGATAACCATTAAAAAACCCTGTTATCAAAATTTGAAAGCCTGCAATCAAATTGTTGAAAAATGGGTGCACTTTTTAAAAATCAGTTCCCAATCAGTTGCTTCTAAGCATTGCATAAATCAGAGGAAATATTCATATCCTAAGGGTTAACCAAACTGCACTAAGATAGCTGCACGGAAAAGCTTTCCTATTCCAAAGTGCTTTCAGAATTTCCAGCTTGTTTGCCAGGAAGACTGCATTGTATTGCAATTTGTGAATCCTGGAAGAGTCCCCTAAACTGAAGAAAAGTCGAGCTTCCAAAAAGGGACATGCCTTTTCCATTACTTAAGTATGGGTTCTGTGACCGTGATAATCTCCAGTTTTGTCTCTATATTCCCAGAAATGAATTCTCCACACATCTCTTTCTATGCTGCTGAGGGGACTTTCTCCTGCTCTGTCTCTCTCCCCTCCATATCAGAATGACAATTTTGTGAAGAAACTTGTGCTCTGTTTAGGATTTCATTTCCACCCATAATGAGATTCAGTGACTTTAATTGTTTCCATCCATTGCTCTGTGCCAGAATCTGTCTTACTGAGAAACAATGTTTGGATAGGCTTTTGCTGGATGAATTACTGCCCAAACCACCCAAGGGTCCCATTTTTGTCTCCCAGTCTTCCCTTTTGTATAACTGCTGCTGACAGTACCATTAATCTTGTGGACTTAAAAATGTTAGTCTTTCCGTATTTCTCTGACTTATCCCCAAACCTTCTATACTTTTATAAAACTTGATAATTCCTTACATTCACCTTAACACCTAGTCTTTCCCCTAGGTTATTTGTATTCCTTAACTATTCCTTCCTTGAGTCTGCCAAAACAGGAAAGCCAATATTACTTCCCAGTCATTGAACAGACCAGAGTATCTGGCATCTGGTCTAGTTACACCCAAGGTGTACTGAAAGAAGGCCCAATGTCTAAAATGCACTATAAAACAGATTGGGATAAAGATCTACATTTTAAGGGAAATTGGTTTAAAGTGCATAATTACAACAGGAAAAATTCAGTTCATGTTTTACAGGAGGCCCAACAGAAGATGGTTTTCAGGTGGTATATAATCTAAACTACCACTATCCTAATTGGCTTAAATGCTGGAAATACACTCTGGTTGATGCCTTTTTCCGACAACTTTAATGGAGGTTCTATGTGAATCAATGATCCTGAGAGCACGTTCTTGAGACAGTTTATCAATTATCAGGACTCGGTGTCAATTTCGCAGCTGCCATTGTTTCACTGGACAACATAGATACTTGCCTCTACCCCATAGTAGAACTCTTGATTCTGAGTGTTTTCTTAGCAGTGAAAACATCAAGTATTGGAGGACTCCCAATATTTCCAATGATGAAAGATCAATTCATCAAAGCCTGTGGAAATGGACATATAACTTGATATGTGACCAGACTAGGGAAGTCTTGAAGGTGGATCCACTATTATATTCTAGTTTCTGTGATCATGATTAACAACTATATTTATTCTTCTTTTATTATGGAGAGGAAAATAGTGAAGTTCAAGTGTGTACATATTGAAACGTGACTGGTAAATGAATTTCTAAATGGCAGTACAAAGCATTTGGATGCTAACCTGTGTGTTTGCTCCAAACAAGCTTATGGAAGGAACTATTTAAACCTCCAGTTCAGATGATGGATCTTTTTTTTTCTTTTTAACATTGTATCAGCTGCTTGGAAGCAGAACACCAACAGCTGAAAGCATGCTATGTCAGGTTTGTCAAAGTATTACTATTATTTATGATTAATCGTGACTGGTTTATATCATCTTCATCTCACAGGCCTGTTTCTGTTCTACTTGCAATCCCAGACAAATAAAGACATTTTCAAGATCCCTTTGCTCTTGAGAAAGTTTGTGCTAGACAGTCTGTCAGTGTTATTTACTCTATTTTATTTTAAGCACAAGCAAAATTATATACACAAGGACAGATATGGAAACAATCCAGAAAAAGCTAGGCATACCTGATTCTCATTCAGACAATGTATGTGGTTTAAACCCTTTTGCCCCATTTATAAAGTTGAACTTAGATACTGGAAATCAACATTTTTTTACACTGTAACCAGTATGAGTCACAAGAAAGTAGACTGATTTTCTGAATGCCCACAAAGTACCATGTGTTTTTTTAGTTATCCATGGTTGGGCCCAATGGTGCCCTTCTATACTAAGGAGCCATTTTTCAGTGATGGGAAATCTCACTGGGACTCTGTGTTTTTGTGTATTGTTTTGTTACATGCTTTGCTCTATATAGCTGGTATGGTGAATATGAGGTTCTCCAGATGTTGGATTGCAATTCCCTTCATCTTTGTCTAGATAGGGAAGCTGTCACAGTTTAGATCAGCTTCAAAAGAGTCACTTTTCAGGGTGCAAAGTGTCTCCTGTGGCATTTAATTTGATCTTTTTGAGTGCATGCAAATGTTCTCATATATATCAGACATGAGACTTTTGTAAATTATTCAAAAGGAAATTAAAATGAAAATTTTATTCACCTGTACTGCCCAAATCCTTTAGGAGAAAGGCAGCATATCCATCCATCCATCCATCCATCCATCCATCCATCCATCCATCCATCCATCCATCCATCCATCCATCCATCCATCCATCCATCCATCCATCCATCCATCCATCCATCCATCCATCCATCCATCCATCCCCAACACTTGTTGTATCTGCCTAACAGAAGTGGTATAGAGGAGGTTCTCCTTATGGGGGAAGGGTAGTAGCAAACATTATTCAGTGCTAACATGATCATATACAGTATGGCTGGATAGCTCAACACGTTGGGTCCCTGGCAGCAGAGCCAGAGGTTTAGACTTGGGAAGAGGTCTACAGTTTGCATCTCAGACAACAACCTGTCCTGGACAGAAAGAAAACAAAACCTAAACATCAGTGTACCTTGAAAACCAGCAAATGTATTCCAGACTCAGTTTTTGCTTGTGTGTCCAACAAATTTAATGTAATGTAGAAAAGCTTCCAAGATAAATGTATTGGTTGCAAAGCTGCCCCAATACTTTTGTTTTGTTTTGTGCTTTCTTTTGCTGAAGATGGCTTTCTTTATCAGACCTACATTGGATCAACCACACCTAAAAGGTTGAGCCTTTTAGGTATGGTTGATCCAATACAGTTGTATGTCATAAGCATACACACACTCTCAATTGAACAAGAATCCATAGATACAACAAAAAAAAATGTCTGTACCTACATTTGCACACTGATAAATTTTCTTCGGACCATTGGCTGAATAAGAGAAGTTTAGTGGGAAGCACAAGGAATGTAATTCTCTTCTACCCTTCCCTGCATTCTTCGTTGATCAGATTGTTGTGTGAATAGCACTACAGATTGTGCAGAATCCAACCCTGTTCTTAACTCACCATTGAAATAAACAAACATGAAAGAGCAATGCATCTATCCTGATAAGAACATTTCATCATCTTTAGCTCTGCACTTAATTCTCACACTGAGTTGAGGATTGGGACACATGTAGCTTCCTGCTATTTAATACTTTTTTCTGTTGTTGTCTTTTAGTCTATAAACACTGTGGACCTTTATATGTAGGTGACGAATTAGACTTTACCCTATGAAAGCTAGTGCCAAATAAATGGGGTGGAGCATCTTTTAAGACAAGTGCTATTCTTCCATTTTTTCCCAGTAGATTTTTTCCAATTTCTTTTTTATTTTTTTGATGAAGGCAACAGAGAACAGTAGTATTTTGATTATAGTATTATTAAATTATTTACATAATATTATGTAATTATTTTAGATCAAATGAATCTCTAGAAGAAATATGTTTAGAAACTGTAAACATGCAGAAAAAGATCAAATTGAGACTAGGGATTTTAATTTAATTTAATTCAAATTTTTGGCCATTTGCTATAGTTGTAGCTATGCATCTCTTGGCTGCAAATCTATGCAAGCCTCCTGTGCTTGAAGAACTGTTCCATCATGCTAATGTTATTACCATAGATCTATATCTAGTTCTGTCCCAGCATGAATATCTCCCACCTATTCGTAGCTATTCCTAATGACTTGTCTGATTTTCAGATATTCACATACAAATGATCCATATTCCCAGCAGCTGGCACACATATTTACAGAATCGGATTAAGGAGTATATCATAAAAAATGTTTTTATGAACTCAAAACAGTCTTCTTGCCAGGATCATTTTTTTTCCATACACTTGCCTTCATCATCACTATTATTTGTGATATGTTCTTTCAGTGAACAGACTAAGAGGATCTGATACTTGCTAATTTTAGCTCTCATCCCTTTTTCTTCTCCAATAAAAAGTGCTGAGACTTCAAAGAACTACTTGGAAAAGCATTATTTTCCTTGCCAGACTGGAAAATTCTTAAGTTTCTGTTTCTTCTACTTGACCATTGTCTGCCTATTCCAACTATTCTATAGTAGATGTAAAGAGCTCTTTTTTCCCCTTCATTCAGTGTCTCCAACCACAGACATTACTCCAGTTTCTACAACTCATTTGCCATCACAGTCAACGTATTCAGAATTTTTGAGGGAAATTCAAATAATGTTGATAAGTTCAGTTATATGGATGAAAATAATATTTGCCTTTTTTTTCATCCTGTCATTGTGAAATATTTTTTACTTCAGATGAAAGCAAGAAAGATCAACTTTTTTCGTCAGCAGCAACATTAGCAAAAAGAGAGTGGATTTTCAATGAAAAATATATTTGTGGGTTTTTTCCCAAGTCCCCAAATGTGAAAAATTCACAGAAGTCTCATAATCTCACTCAGTGGGGAGAAAACATTTGATAGTTTTTGCCCTCACCTGCAAAAATGAAATAGCCAAAGTTTCACATCCTTTCTAGGCATACGTGTTCTTATTGGACAAATGCACAAAAATTGACTGGATCAGGGGTATTAATGTGATTCTGGAGGGTCTATGAGGTGGAACAAGCAGCCACTCTTCACCTCTGGAGCAAAGGAACATTGCACAGATTCTTCAAATCTAGTTGAGTATTTGTAGGGTTAGAAAGTAATCTGCAATTTGAATTGAGGAAAGGGGAAATCAAAAATAGTATAGTAAACTGATCTGCTAGTACCAAAGAAAATGCTGAATGATAGCTAACCCGCCCCCAAAAGAGTCCAAAATGTCTCCTGGAGACTCCAGCCACTCAGACAGCACGGAGGGCTCAAACTGAGATAATCACGCAGTGTGTATATATTTCCTTGCAGCTGCTCCACTAGCTACTTCAGAGAGGTATAGGGTAAAGAAAAAGACTAGCCTTGCTGTTTAGATAGTCTTCTTGTCTACTGGAATGTTCTTTTTCTTTGCTCTCTCACTCAGCTTGGTTTACTAAACTTCACTGAAATATTGTATTGTTAGGACTGTGTGTGAGTATGACAGTGGAAGGATGACTGTTGTACGTGTCTTGAGTGGAGGAGTCACATAACTAGAATACAGTTTAGCCCTTTGTAGTCATTATTTATCCTCAATCAGAGGAATGGTTGTTTGCTCACTCACTTGCTTTTTTTTCTTTTCAGCAGACATCCAGAAATGCACAGATATCATGGATCCAGGGACAGGTTGTCTCCTAGAAGGGACAGAATGTGTGAACCCCAATCTGTGTGCTCTTTATTCAGGTACAGAGGAGATGTCAGGGGTGTTCCATACACTTCTAACCTCCTACTTAATTAGATTTTGTTTTGTGTTACTGTGAGCAAGGGGGCAAGAGAAACCTGCCTCCCGCCCATGTGCCATACCCTCTACCCTGGAAAAGGGAGGGCCAAACAGAGAAACAGGATCTCGGACACACCAGTGGGGAACAGGAATGCACCCCAGGAGAAATGGATGGTTCAAGTATAAAAGAAAAGGCAGGAAATGTGAAGAAGATGACAGAGTGGAAGGGAGGATGCAGGAAGAAGGATATACAGGCAGGATGAATGAGAGAGGGACAGAAGAGTTAGGATGGATGGAGAGTAAAAAGAAAGAGGAAAGAGTTTTACCAGAGGGGTGGGAATGGATAGAATTGGAGAATCCATGGACAGGAAAAACTGATGATACCTAGGGAAGGGGAAAAGTACCTCGGAAACCCTCATATGGGGGGTGGGGGGGGGGAGACAGAAGAGAGAGATGAGAGAGATGAAAGAGAGAACAAGCCCTGGTCAAGAGAGGGTGATAAGAGGAGAATGGAAGAGTAGTGGCAGGGGACCCACTCAGTGAGAGACCAATTCCAGTTCACACCAGAGAGCTTGGGGAAAACCTGGGGGGTCCCAGAGTGTGAAGAATGGTGGAGGCAGGAGTCAATGTCATTGTTGTCAATGTTGCTGCCACTGGGGTCACACTGGAGAAAAGACTGACAGTAAAGACCCCTGGATTGATGAGGTGGAAAGACCCCTACGTTGGACAAAGATTCTTGGAACCCTTTCCTCTCCCCATTGGAAGGGGAAGGAGCCTTTCCAGTTGATGATGTTCCAGTTGCCCCTGTTGGGCCTTTGTCAATAAATATTGATGGTTTGAAGCAAGAAAATGGCTCCCAAGTGACTTTGTTGGAAGGAGAGCAAGGGGTGATGGGGTCTACCCAAGAATCCTCACAGTCACAAAGAAATAACAATTCAGCCCTGTGGAGAGGACCAAAGCAGATACTTTGTATAGCTGAATGGATTTAAATTGTGCCCACAGGCATATGTCTTTCAGTAGGGTATCTGGTTTCCATGTGTTCAGGGCTCTCCACACACCTGCACAAGAGTCTGTGGAACATCTTGCTGTGCAGATAAACTTTATATAGGTTCTTGTGCAGACAGAATAATGCATGGTTTGAAAAACTGTCCTTCACTGGAAAAACTTTGCCCTATCTCTTTGGGCTCTCCAATTCACATTGTTCACAATATGTCCTGGTGTGTTCACTTTATTGGAGTCAGTACCACAGAACTCATTTTGTGTGGGGAATTCTTTAAGCCTTTCTTGACCTCAGTTTACTTCCATTTCCTTTTTTTTCTCCACTACATTTTTTTCTGTTCTGTCCTTCTCTAAAACCAAGATACATCTTTCTGTGATGTCAGAAGGGGTTGTCCCAAAGCTTGAAGTATCTCTGGCTTTTTGGTAGAGGAAGAAATCCAGTGGTGAGCAAAGGGTTGCTTCCTCTGCTTTTTCTCATCTTTATTCCACACATCTTCTAAGGGTATCAGAATTGTTTATATTTTCTGAGAGTATAGGAAAGATCCTTTTGTTGTTCTTGTTGTTCTGCACAAAACCCAAGGGCACCCAACTGCTTGTATGGCTGAGGTGGCAGAGCCACTTTCAGGCTTGAGGAGAACTCCTGGTTCCCTCTACATTCCTCATGGACTCTCTCAATCCATCAGAAGGCAGATGTCCCCTTTCTTTCTCTTTTATTTCTGCTGGTTTGAAGAGAGGTGGACAAGCTTGTTTGATGAGTGGTGATTAGACTGCCACTGCAAAAGCTCCCAGTGGCATGCAGTAATGTTGCATTGTTGCAGGACATTATGAATGATTACAGCAGTGGTATCCACCCAGTGTTTCTAGAACAGTCATTCACAACCTTTTGGGATTCTTCTCAGGTTCCAGTTTTTGTTGTTTAGTCGTTAAGTCATGTCCGACTCTTCGTGACCCCATGGACCAGAGCACGCCAGGCCCTCCTGTCTTCCACTGCCTCCCGGAGTTGGGTCAAATTCATGTTGGTAGATTCAATGACACTGTCCAACCATCTCATCTTCTGTCGTCCCCTTCTCCTCTTGCCTTCACACTTTCCCAACATCAGGGTCTTTTCCAGGGAGTCTTCTCTTCTCATGAGATGGCAAACGTATTGGAGCCTCAGCTTCAGGATCTGTCCTTCCAGTGAGCACTCAGGGTTGATTTCCTTCAGAATGGATAGGTTTGATCTCTTTGCAGTCCAGGGGACTCTCAAGAGTCTCCTCCAGCACCACAATTCAAAAGCATCAATTCTTCAGCAGTCAGCCTTCTTTATGGTCACTTCCATACATTGCTACTGGAAAAACCATAGCTTTGATTATGCGGACCTTTGTCGGCAAGGTGATGTCTCTGCTTTTTATGATACTGTCTAGGTTTGTCATCACTTTCCTCCCAAGAATCAGGCGTCTTTTAATTTCGTGGCTGCTGTCCCCATCTGCAGTGATCATGGAGCCCAAGAAAGTAAAATCTCTCACTGCCTCCATATCTTCCCAGGATATTCTATTTGCCAGGAGGTGATGGGACCAGTGACCATGATCTTAGTTTTTTTGATGTTGAGCTTCATACCATTTTTTGCGCTCTCCTCTTTCACCCTCATTAAGAGGTTCTTTAATTCCTCCTCACTTTCTGCCATCAGAGTGGTATCATCTGCATATCGGAGGTTGTTGATATTTCTTCCGGCAATCTTAATTCCGGCTTGGGATTCCTCCAGTCCTGCCTTTTGCATGATGTATTCTGCATATAAGTTAAATAAGCAGGGAGACAATATACAGCCTTGTCGTACTCCTTTCCCAATTTTGAACCAATCAGTTGTTCCAGATCCAGTTCTAACTGTTGCTTCCTGTCCCACATATAGATTTCTCAGGAGATAGATAAGGTGGTCAGGCACTCCCATTTCTTTAAGAACTTGCCATAGTTTGCTGTGGTCCACACAGTCAAAGGCTTTTGCGTAGTTATTGAAGCAGAAGTAGATGTTTTCCTGGAACTCTCTCGCTTTCTCCATAATCCAGCGCATGTTAGCAATTTGGTCTCTAGTTCCTCTGCCCCTTCGAAATGCAGCTTGTACTTCTGGGAGTTCTCGGTCCACATACTGCTGAAGCCTACCTTGTAGGATTTTGAGCATAACCTTGCTAGCATGTGAAATGAGTGCAATTGTACGGTAGTTGGAGCATTCTTTGGCACTGCCCTTCTTTGGGATTGGGATGTAGACTGATCTTTTCCAATCCTCTGGCCACTGCTGAGTTTTCCAAACTTGCCGGCATATTGAGTGTAGCACCTTAACAGCGTCATCTTTTAAGATTTTAAATAGTTCAGCTTGAATGCCATCACCTCCACTGGCCTTGTTGTTAGCCATGCTTTCTAAGGCCCACTTGACTTCACTCTCCAGGATGTCTGGCTCAAGGTCAGCAACCACACTATCTGGGTTGTCCGGGACACCCAGATCTTTCTGGTATTCTTGCCACTGTGTATTCTTGCCACCTCTTCTTGATGTCTTCTGCTTCTGTTAGGTCCCTACCATTTTTGTCCTTTATCATGTCCATCTTTGCACAAAATGTTTCTTTAATATCTCCAATTTTCTTGATCTCTGGTTTTTCCCTTTCTATTATTTCCCTCTATTTCTTTGCACTGTTCATTTAAGAAGGCCGTCTTGTCTCTCCTTGCTATTCTTTGGAAGTCTGCATTCAATTTTCTGTAACTTTCCCTATCTCCCTTGCATTTTGTTTCCCTTCTCTTCTCTGCCATTTGTAAGGCCTCGTTGGACAGCCACTTTGCTTTCTTGCATTTCCTTTTCTTTGGGATGATTTTTGTTGCTGCCTCCTGTACAATGTTACGAGCCTCCATCCATAGTTCTTCAGGCACTCTGTCCACCAAATCAAGTTCCTTAAATCTGTTCTTCACTTCCACTGTGTATTCATAAGGGATTTGGTTTAGATTATACCTGACTAGCCCAGTGGTTTTTCCAGATTACACCTGACTAGCCCAGTGATTTTTCCAGAATATACCTGACTGGCCCAATGGTTTTTCCACTGTTCATAGCTTTGCTTCACTTTCTTTAGACCAGGGGTCTCCAAACTACAGCCCGCGGGCCACATCCAGCTCACCTTGCCGTTTTCTCTGGCCCATTGCCTTCAGTCCATGCGCATGGGGGGGCAGGGAGCAGTGGTGTGGGCGTCCATCCATCCGTCCGTGTGGGCAGGGCGCGGGCAGGGGGGCAGGCGTGTGTGCAGGCGGGTGGGTGTCCATGCATGCGTGTGGGGGGTGGGCAGGTGTGCATTTGTGTGTGCATGCCGGAGTGCATGCGTGCGTGCTTGTGGGGGTGCAGGAGTGTGTTCATGTGGGTGGGGAGTAGTGCACGTGCACACACATGCGCGCGCGCATTCCTTCAGCCCTCAAAAATATCAGAAATATATTATGTGGCCCTCCATGTGAAAAGTTTGGAGACCCCCTGCTTTAGACCAAACAAACAGACAAACATTTTTATTATCAACCAAATGAGTTGCTTTAGGAACATAGTAGGCATGATTCATCTGAAGGCATGCTTTGTCTAAAGTTAAGTACTCTGAAGTCATGTTGAATTGAAGGACAGAATGAATCATAGTAATTTTTTTCCCACAGAAAACAGGACTTCAGAGTGCTTTATCATGTGTTATATACCTGATGGAAAAGAGCTGGAAAATTACATAAGAAATATGTTACTATTATCTTTACACAAGAACACCACCCAAGAATAGACTAGTAATTTTCCTTTGTTTGGGAACATGTTGGACTCATACATCAAAGACAAGCTTTCACCTTGACTATTAAGATTTTAATATTGCCTTAGTTCAAACCTTTTGAAATGTGATCATATTTAAGAATGGATAATTTATAGGCTTGTACATGTTTCTTCCTCTGCCTGTTAAGGCTTTGATTAGTTCATAAAATTACACATACATCCCTAGACTTTAAAAAGTATTGGGGTGTTTGTGAAAGTGTATGGAGGTCTATACAATATTCCTATTAGGCACATGAAGATGAACTCCATGCATTACTTCCTATGGGAAATACTGTTTTTAGACAGGCCTTCAAGCTGCACAAAACTAAATCTGCTCTATTCTTTTTTTCCCTAAACAATTACAATGTTCTTTTAGTATTAATCTGATGGAAAAATATGTTATTTCATTCTGAGTGCCAAAAAAATCTAATACTTTCCTTGTATGAAGATACATGAGCAAGCTTTCAACCCAAAGGCATTTTCATAAATTACTCTAGAAGCACCTTTCAGCACCTCTCCTGCTATTTGTGTGCATGTATGAGAATTTCCCATTTCCTTCATCTAGTATACATATCCCCACTATCCTTCCTCAAAAGAGCTCAGTTGATGAAAGTGTGCCACAGTGTACATAGATTGCTTGGATCAATGTCTCCGTTCATACCCCCACTGTGTCCTTAACCCTTCACATACATTTTACAGCATTACAAAGCATGTAAGGACGTGTGTAATGGAATACATTTGTTATAATGGGAATTTGTGCTTACCATTTGTGATATAGACATGTTGTTTTAAATAAAAAAGTCTGCCCAAGACTCACCAGAGGGCCGCATTGTGGATGAGGCGGTGGCTCGGCTTCCCCGCTGCCCATCCAGACTCCAAAATGGCGGTGGGTCATGTGGCGCCACTACACAGCCCTCTGGGAACGGCCCATCCAGCAGAGATAGTGCAAGCCTTCCCTGATTGGTTGGTGTAGGCAGCGGGCAGGGCCAGCAGCTGGCCGGCAGATCTGGAAGGAGAAGTTTTCAATCTGGTCTGCCAGCGCAGCCTGTAACAAGAGCTGGGAGGCTGGGAACCTCAGTTGATTCTGGGCAGTGTTCCCCAACCCATCCACCCCCCCCCCGAAAAAAAAAAAAACAGGGACGTGGTTTATGACAAATTTTCTATGGCATGTTGTGGTTGTTAACAGTTTCCTTTTTTGTTCTTGTCACAGCTCATTGGCATTTCGGGAGCATTGGGATGGATCCAGGAGAACGATGGATGGCAGGTGGGGACCTGCTGGCCTCTGTTGGTAAGGAACCCCTATCAGGGCCCAGGGTATGGGCCCAGGAGTCCCCCAGCTCAAGGGGGACACAAACCTGTCCTTGCCCCTTGGTGCCAGGGAGACACAGAGTCGTCCATGTCTCCACTTGCTGCCATTCCTGTGTTATCACCCAGAAGGAACTGGGAAGATACATCAGGGGGCATTTGGGTCCCCTGATGAGACTGGATTCAACCACAATGCTCACGTCAGGGGAACTGCATGCTGTTATCAATAAAGCTGTGGCCTTTTACTCCAGTTATGTGTCAATGTGTCTTATTCAGCAGTGGGGAGAGCGGGCCCACCTGGCAATAGGCCCACAAATAATAGTTGTGTGTCATCAAGTCAATTCTGACTTATGACAACTCTTTTCAGGGTTTTCTAGTTAGTGAGTACTCAGAAGTGGTCTACCATTCCCTTCTTCGGGGGGGGGGGCATCCTGTGACTGTGCAGGTTGCTCAAGGCCACACACACTGGCTCTTCTGGGTTACATAGTGGGGATTTGAACTTTCAGCTTTTGGCTTTGCAGTCAGATACCTAACTCACTGAGCTATCCAGCTATTGCTTTAAAACCCTACTTTTAAAAGCCCACTGTTTTTCAGGGTTGCTTTTTCTCCTAACATTGAGTTAGTAGTATGCCCCAACCCAGTGGATGCTTCCAAACCCACACTCCCTACCTACACCTCTACTTACTCTCTCACTCCTATCAGTACAGGTCCAGGCCTATCTCCATCCTCATCCACTTTTCTTTCCACTTTTTCCTCAGGCACCATTTTCATTCCACCATTTTAACAGGCGCTATTTTCAAAAGATTGTTCATAGTGAACTGAATCCAAAGCCTGCAAAAGCAAAAGACCACTCAATCAATTGATCATTTCCCTTTCTTTCTTCCTATGAACTTGTGCTCTCCAGAAGCAGTTGATTTGAAGAGTTGTGGGGGTGGGGAGGCTGAAATGGCAGCTGGAATTGACCCAAAAACATTTGGGAAAATCTCACGACTGAAGCTCATGAAGAATCATGTGAGACTCCTCAAATGAATTGTGAGTGATACATGCCTCTTAGAAAAGTGATTATTTTCCCCTTCATATATCCATGAAAAGTGTGAGATATACACATCCCTTGAAAAGCTGTGTTTCTATATGGAGTCATCTTCAGTTTTCTAAATAGTCACTTGTGGGGGAGAAAGTTGATATAAAACAGGGTGAGATCCTGGATCTTCTTGAAATTTAGGGTGTAGAGTTCAGAATGAGCAGAGTCTTTGTTTAATATGTGTTCAGTGTGGTTTTGCTTTTTGTTATGCATCTGCATGATTAATTTTAAATAGACTTTAAAAAATTAAAATAGTCGTAGGCGTGGATGAATCTGTCATGTTTGTTCTTATGAAGTTCATCATATTTCCAGGGTTAAATTCATCCTCTCCCCATTTCCACACCACTTGGTCAACATGTTTGCTTGAACATTCCCAATGTGTAGATGTTGGCAAACTAGTTTCTTCAAATATGCAAATCTGGACTGAAGTTGTTCTGTTTTGTTAAAAACCCTATTGACTTCAAGGAGACCAAATTGAATTACATCCAAGCACTTCAGCTCAAGTCTCTAAAGAAATGAGTTGCTGGGTCAATTCATTTGTATAGTGGAGGCAGGGGATTCCTTTCTCCTGCCCTTATTACTTGAAAATACTCCAAGCTATGAGAGAATATGGAAAAGGCACTCCAAGATCTAACAGAGACAAAGAGAGCTAAAGCTACATAGATTTGATATAAAGCTGCTACTACCATCTAGTGTTCAAAGAAAGAATCTGAATCCATGTTCAGGAGAAGGAGGAGGAAGAGGAGGAGGTGGTGGCAATTTTGAAACTGTTATTTAGGACTTATGAACAAATTATGATGCCTGTTCTGTTTCCTGTAACCATCTACCCCAGGATTTCAGGCAGATGTTCATCCGTACTTCTTGTGCTATCCATGATCCTTAAATCCAATGAAAGTTTAGCCTCCACATAGAGTGAAGCAGCTGCCCTAGACAGCTGGCTTGCACTTTCACAAAAGGGTGGCAAATTCATTATCTTTATAATTATTATGCTGTATCCCAGGAATGGGATGGGCACCTGTTTCATTTTCTGTCTCATGTGCTAACATAGCTTAACTGCAGTTGGGTGTTACTTGTTATGCACCCTGGCTTGATGGAGGTCTCCATTTGCTACTTCACCTGGGTCAGCAGAATATCTTTGTTTGTTCCTGCTTGA
The DNA here is from genome assembly GCA_037013535.1 of Intellagama lesueurii. Lineage (NCBI taxonomy): Eukaryota > Metazoa > Chordata > Lepidosauria > Squamata > Agamidae > Intellagama > Intellagama lesueurii. Next base: position 42,115,346 of record JBAJHW010000005.1, on the reverse strand, counting down.
ATATTGAATCTGGGTCCTTGCAAATGCAAATATATTTGTTCTACAACCATGCAATGAGCCTAATTAACATACACTATGTTTTCATTCTGTTTAAAGTAAAATAAAATAAAAGGCAATGTTGCACACTTAGAATGTGAATAAAATGCACACTAGAAAGAAGCTGTTAGAATGCATGCTTGCATCTTGACAGTAAAGGCAAGACAGAACTAAACTGATAAATTTTATGGCCCACTACTAACTATATTATCTCAACCCAGGAAGGAAATATATATTCTAGACTTTTTAAGGTGTTCCATTGTATAGCTGGAGATGTCATGGTTTGATGCTATTGAAAAGAGAAAGAAAAAATGTAGTTGATTGTCAGGTCTAAAGGGAGCAACTGCGACACCAAGTGGTCACTGAGATTATTCGTCAAATAAAACTCATTTTCTTCTGAGTCCAGCTGTGACACAATGATTGTTTAAAAACCATCAGTGATGTAGTATATCCTGGATGTCAACAAGTAAGATAAGAATATGCATTTCAAGTAAATTTAAAGCTAAGGGTAAAGAAAACAATTTTTGTGTGGTGCGGGGTTAGAAGAAGGAGAAGAAGAATCTTAGAACTGAAGAGCTGGAAGAGACCCTATGGAAGGAGCCAGGAGCCTGGTTGCTGCCTTGGAACATGGCACCTGGGCAGCCAGGGAGGTGATGGCAACGGCAAAGGGAGAAGGCAGGCCAGGTGACTGGAGCAGCGGAAAGGGGGAAGGTGGGTTTGCCAAAGTACAATAAAGTGCCAAGGCAAAAAAAAGTTTGGCATTTCATTTTGCTTTGGCAAAATGGGATCCCCAAACTGGGTCACAAACTGAACCATGAACCAGCCAGTCCATTGGTTTTTCTGGTTCAAGGTTCAGTTCATGCCTATCTGTATTCCAGAGACACCAATGATTGCACAGAAATGTTTTCCATGGGCATATAGAATGCTGCTCTGTGTTGCACCTAACCTTTCACTAGTGGAGCTAGGACACTATGAACCACAAATTTCAGTGTAAGTACTGAAAATCCCACATAATACTTTGCATCCTGATCAAGATGCAGAATCCACCAGAAGGTACACCTGTACAAGCCCCATTGAGGCAAATTGATTTTGCTGGCAGAAACCCTGTTGTTTAGCATAGTGAATCACAAATAGAACAAGTTACTCAATGCCTCCATAAGTTTAATTGGTTTAATGGGCCTACTCTAGTGGTGACCTGCTAAGCTAAGCAACAGAATTTTAGCCACTGTGATTATAATCACTGTTATTTTGGAGCTTGCAATCATCCTGTTGGGTCTGCACACAAGAATGTTCTTGCAGATTGTGTTCTTATAGCACAATGTCTTCACATTTAGGGATGCAGGTGGGGCTGCAGGTTAAACCGCTAAGCCACTGGCTTATCGATGGAAAGGTCAGCAGTTCGAATCCACGCAATGGGGTAAGCTCCCGTCGCTTGTCCCAGCTCCTGCCAACCTAGCAGTTCAAAAGCATGCAAATGCAAGTAGATGAATAGGTACCACCTCGGTGGGAAGGTAATGGCATTCTGTGTCTAGTCGCGCTGGCCACGTGACCACGGAAACTGTCTACGGACAAACGCCGGCTCTTCGGCTTACAAACGGGGATGAGCACCGGCCCCTAGAGCCAGACACAACTGGACTTAATTGTCAAGGGGAACCTTTACCATTACCTTCACATTTACATACAAGTAAATCCTGGATATATCTGTGGCAGTTACCTCCCTCTTTAGAGTTGATAAAAAGGATACAGCACTTCAAGAGACCCAGCTCTCTGTGTAAATTGTGATGTTACCAACTCATGCTGCTTGTCTTCAAAACAGAAAATCCTATTGTTGAAAGACCTATTAAGCATCTTGTAAATACACATGATGGGTTTAAGAAACCTGTCCAGAGCTAAGGAAGCACTGAGATTTCCATATGATCTGTATGCTTAGAAACCATCAGAGCAGATCCATTCCTGACCAACCTCCTGTGTCGTATATTCACATCCCCAGCAGAGGCAGCCTAATCCACAATATAAATAGAGGAATTCAGAATAAGCTGGCAAACAGTCGGGTATCTGCCCAAACTTCATATATTGTTAACATGTTGTCTTCAAGAAAAAGCAAAGCAAATACAATACAATAAATAAAATAGATCTAAGTGTCTAAAATTTAAATAGACGCACATTATCCTTAAGACAAAAAAGCTACATTGCCCCCTTCTGATATCCTCCAGTCTGTTTACTGAATCGCCCTTCACTTTTTGAGACCTCTGTATATCTAGCAAATTGCTCTATGAACTATCACTCTCTTTCAGAATCAGCCGGCTGCCTGGCAGTCTGGAAGTTCTTACACACAGCAAAAAGTGTCCAAACCGCCACTGTTTCCTAGGAAATACAGCCAACACATCTTTGGATTACAGCACCCATCTGTATGGCACACAAGGAACTATGTTCCCCTTGTTTCCTATTAGTCATTAATCATTTCTTCTTATTTTGTCCTTGTCAAATTCTACTAAAAATGGGGAAGAAAATGGAGGCACTATTTCTTTCCTCCCAGAGTGCTATCTATTCATTTTTCATTCAAGACTGAGCAGACTGAGAAAAAAACCGGAACCAAAAAAACACCTCCCTGTTTTTGTCACTCCATCCCCAGGATACAAAGATAGTTGTTTTCAGTACTAGTTATGTATTCAGGGAAGAAACATTTGCCAACACTAACCAGGAAAACAGCAATTGTTGAGTCTTTGCATCCTGGAAAAGAGGCTGCAAAAACAGGGAAGGTTTTTTTTTTGGCTTACTCTTAAATCAATCTTAAATCAAAGAGTAATTCATAGCAAAATTGGAGGAAAGAAAGAAAGGTTAACATGGGGAATTCTGGGAGATGTGATGCAAAATCACACATCTGCACACCTCTACTGTCAACAAAAACATGCACAAATCTTTTGGTTTCCAATCATCGGAAACAAAAATCTCATCATCAGCTGTAAGCCACAGATTCTTTTCTAGCTCTTTTCTTCTGTTCAAATAAGCACAAGTAAAAATAATCATCTTTGAACAATGTTCATAAAAACACACTTGAGGCCATAGGGAAAATGTGCAAAAAATTGTAAGAAGTTCATGCATTAGAATAAGGAAGAAGAAAAAACCCAAAGTCTCACTATTTCATATGAAAAAAAAAGATGAGATGAAAATTTAAGAAGCATTCACAGAAGCAAACCAATGTCAAGACTGAGAAATCTTCCACATCCATAGCCCTTTAAAATATTTGTTACACATTGCTATCTTACCATTAATACCCTTCCAGTTAATGGTAACTTACTTTACCTAATACCGAAAAGCTAATTTTATCCTTAATCTCTCTTCCCGAAATAGTCTAACTTGCTATTTTAAATATAATACAAGAGATACTGAAAAGACTCAGGAAGGTATACTCCCTAGTAGCCAATTACTGCCCTATATATTTTCTAGCAAATTCAAAGATACACAATTTCAGTTTCTGAACAATGTGTAATAATACACCATGAAAAAGACGCACAACATTAAGAATATAAATGTATGTGCCCTCACATATACTTTCACACCAGTTAAGTGGAATAAATGACTTCCAAGTGTTATCAAAGGTAGTACCGCAATAAATTTGTGAAAATTTAAGGTGCTCTTTGGGACAAATTAGTGACCTTAAAGATATAATTTATGTTCAGAACCTAGTAGATGAAAACTGACCAGGTGCGGTAAGTGATCAGAGCTTGTATAACAAAGTAGCCAAATATCATAGCACTGGTTTGTAAATCACTACTAAAACAGCAAGAAACAGCAGCATAAGTGAACAACATAATTAGCAGGGGAAAGCAGTACTTCTAAGCAAAACAGCCAAAGAAAAGCTCACCTATTTGATATGCTAGCAATTTATGAGAATCACATGCATCTCAGTTAGCCAAATAATGTTTTTCTCCCCTAGGATTACCTTCTGCATGGTTTTCCATGTGGGAGGAAACGAGTTAAGAGAAACATGAGTGAAACTTCAAAGTAGCAGCTTAAGGTGATCTTTCATTTTCTTGAACTACATGCTGGTGTTGCAGTTTAAGAACATGCTGTGTTCTTCACATCTAATGTGCCTTTTAACCTATGAACAAGATCAATTAATGGAAATCATACTGCAAGAGGGTAAAATGTTTTGGCAGGGGAAAAAAGTGAAGCTTAAAATTAGCATACCTCATGTCCAATGACAAAAAGCTCTTATTCTTCATTTGTAAAAGAAATCATGAGTGTATGCCCCGGAGGACTTTCTCAGCTTATAGTAAGCCATTACTTCATAAAAAAAGTATTTTGTTTCAGTTATAGTTACAAGGCCCCCAAAAGTAGTTACCAATATAGCTATATTTTTTTCCAAAATTAACTATTTGCCTTCAAGTATCTCAAATGTAACTTAAGCAGCTACTTCAGGTTACTTTTTTAAAAAAAATATGGGAGTACTACAAGGCTCTGTGGCCATTGGTGAAAGTGAGCACAAAGCAGGGGCATTAGACACAGTATTAACTAGCACTTGAGCCATGTGATGCCCCTCCTTCATCATTTAGTGAGGCCACATTCCCACAAGTATATTTTTAAAAATCCTAAAAAGTAACAGTTATGCCACAAGCAGAATAAGATTATCCGTCTTTAAGTTATACTCCTAATATAATTTAGTTGTCCTTTTAATATTGGGGCAAAGAACTAGTTAACTAGCTGCTTGTGCTTTGAATCTCTCTAACTAACACTGCAGAAAACACCAGAGTGGACCCACTGAATCAGTCAAGATTTGGTGAATCAACCACTCCCTACGTTCCACTGATTCAAAGCCACCTATTCTAGGTGCAACTCACCAAATCCCCACTAGGCTAAGCAACAGGATTGCAGTCAGTAAATAAATCTGTTTCAATAAAAAGCATTGCTTCAAGTTATTTTTACCTTTTATTAGGAGTTTTACTTAGTTAATATTACAGTGAGCTGTCTGGATAGTTCAGTGATTTAGGCATTTGACTGTGGAACCAGAGATTGGGAGTTTGATTCTCTCATTGTGCCTTCCAGGAGAAGAGCCAGCCTGTGTGGCCTTGGGTAAATGGTACAATTCCCCCAGACAAAGAGAATGGTAAACCACTTTTATATACTCACTATCTAGAAAACCCTGGAAAGGGCTACCACAAGTCAAAATCAACTTAATGGCGTGCAATTATTATTGTTATACTAGTGAGTTGAGGTTTTCTGAGAAGGGCATATACAATGCAAAGAGTTTAGCACAACAGTATGTGTCCTAGATGCACAGTGGCTTCTAGTGTCTTGCCTGCCATCTTTCCACTCTGTCTCCCTTTTGTTTCTATCACAGCAGCCTGACAGCAAGTATTTGTAGCTTACAGCTGCAAAGGCTCTAACCCTAAAGCATCTCAAAAGCCGCAGCGTATGGCACCACTCATATGGCTGATTGACTGAAGTGTGTGAAATCTAATGTGATAGATATGCTCAAATGTGATGTGACACATTGCTACAAGCTGTAACACAGCAATCCCTTTTATGGGATGGTTTAATTAGAATGATTAGATAGGGATATAAAGAATACTTCCCCAAATCTCTGTTCTTTTTGGTTTAGGCTGTCTTGACATAATGAGACATCTTGCTGAGGACTTTTGGACCCTTCATCTCCAGTTAAGAGCAAGCCAGGATGGACATCATGACTATTCTAACTTCAGATGTGGTCGCTCTAAACAATGATGTTGTGTTGTATCCAAACCATTCCTCCATCTTTAGCCCAGGTGTTCTTCTCCTTCTTGCATTTCTCTTTTCCTATTTATTTTACCTGGAATGATCAGCTGTACTTTTCATTTCTCATTACATGACCAAACTATTCTAACTTTCTGCAGTTTAGCTGGCTTACGATTTCTTTGTCTTTCTTCATTCTCTTTAGAAATTCTTTGTAGGACCCCGCTTCAATCCAAGAAATGAGGGTCCTGCGATAAATCCACCTTTCAATAGCATCTATCTTTTTTTATACTAGTTTTGGTTAAAAGTCCATACAATAGAACTGAGAATGGATAGCACAATACAGTGCACAAGTAAGGTCAGTTTTAAGTTGTTGTTACGTATTTCATTTTCAGGGAAGTCCTCTAGCCATCCCCATCCTAACTTTTATTGGATGATATTCCACCTGAATACTGTATTCTGCACTCAGATGTTGAACCCACATGGAGAGGATTATACCTCCTGCTTTCACCATCTGCCAACTTTTGTTTCTGACTACCAATGCTTTTTAATCTGTTCCCATCTACAGGCACAGGAGAGAATAAAGGCAAAATATTCCAGATCACAGTTTAAAACCCAAAGGCAAATAATCCTGAGTGGACCCCCTTTGTCTGCCTGCCTGTGCATGTGAATCTGTTCTCCATCTGATGTTTTACTTTCACAATTTTCTTTCCCCACCCCCACCCCCATTGGTTTGCTCAGCAGTGATGAGTATGCAGGAGAGAAATGGCAAAGAGGGTCAGACAGCAAATGAATGAGGAATGAAATCTCAAAAGATGCTAGATTAATATTTATGCAGCCCAATCTCCACTTTCACATCCTGGCCTGTAATGGGATCAGCAAAAGCTAACAGAATTCATGCTGGGTGAGATGCCTCTGTTAAAACTTCATTTAATCTGTATATTAGCCTGACAAACCCTAAGCAAAAAGAAAGCTCTCACCGGTATGTGAAATATTCATAAAACACACCAATTTTGAAGCATAACCATATGGAATAGGAAGGGAGGGAAGATATGGAAGGACTCCAAGTTAAAGAAAATGAAGGAAAAATTAATTGCTGAAATGATTTGATGGCTCAGTGAGCATTTATTATGGTGATGTGCTGGGAAAGGAGGATTTAAAAAAAAAGAAAATAAGTTTTATTAGCAGTTAAAATACACTGATCTATACCTTTAAGCTGGTATAGTACTGCCAGGACTGAAGAGCAGATCCAGACATGAGAGATGGCATGCTGCAGTTGCTGCCAGAGTGAGGATAAATGATACTTTTCTGAAAGCTCAGGTTCTAAAAGCAAAAGCTTTTATATACCACCCCATAGGGTTTAAAGCACTCTCTGGGTGATTTACAATTTTAATTATGCAGACTTCACATTGGCCTCTCCTCCCCCCACGAGCAGGGTACTCAATTTACTGACCTCGGAATAATTGAAGGCTAAGTCAACCTTCAGCCAGCTACCTGAGCCTATCAGAATCGAATGCATGTCATGAGTAGAGTCTTGACTGCAGTACTGCCATTTTAACCACTGTGCCACGGGGCTTTATGCCCTGGTAAAGTAATAAGGTGATGTGCCTGAGGTTTGATTAAGAAACAAAGTCCTGCTAAGGAGAAAGAAAGAGAATAGACTTTATTAGAAACTCTGTTTAGGAAAGGAAAGTGAAGGTAGTAAAAAGCATTTGAAGTTACCTGCAACTAGTTATTTAAAGGGTAATGAGTAATGCAACTGATAATTGCAAACTTACTTTAAGTGTAATTTAAATAAAACCTAGATACTTCCAAAACATATTTTTAAATATCTTCTTAGAGAACTTTTGACAGTTTTTTTTAAATATGTTTCATATCATTCTGCTGGTACCCAGTGTAGTGTAGGGGATAGATTGATGGACTAGGACTCTGGAGTTTGAATCTCTACCTGACCATGGAAACGTACAGGACAACAGAACTGGTAAAAACACTTCTTAAATATCTCACTTATCTTGAAAGCCCTAATTGTTATACATTGGTTCCAACGTGAGGGCACCTAACTAATTATAATTCTGTTATCAATTGCAGGTGGCAAGGGAAGTTTTCTCTGATTTTCGCCTTTTGTCGTTTTACAGATATTTCCAAGGAACAATATCAGAATTGGCCACTAGAAGGCACCAGGGAGTATTTCCCTGTATTATTCTCCTCTGCTGGTAATGCCAACCTAGCACACTAATAATCTGCAAGACAATAAATTGCTTGTGTGATCCAAAGCACGACTAACCAGAACCACATCTTGACTGCTGAGAAATATTGAGTAATATGACAAGTTTCTTTTAAAATACAACTTTCCAAGCTCAGCAGACATTATAGATAACCCATTATTAGAGCTAAAATCATGCTAGTGTTGGTGTGAGATGATTCAGGCAGATTTTCACATTTGAGAAAAATGTGAAAGGAATCCCATGATTAAATCTTGAAGACCAATCAAGAAGGTAATTTGCAAACTCTGTAGCTAAGAGGAGCTCCTACAGTGGCACAGACTCACTACCTGCCTCCAAGGATTTTTTTTTCTAGTGAGAGATTTCTTACAATGTCTGTTCTTGTCCTTACTTAGGATACTAATCCCTGAGAATATCAATTTACATCAAAGAAAGGGACAGAACAGAGAGACCAAAGAGAAAACACCCAGGTGGCCCTAACTGTCTGGCTCTGCAACTACCCCCACCTGCTTTTGGTTTTATTTTTGGTTCTCTGGACAAAACATGATTAAACTATTCTTTACTTCCAATAGAAAGATCTTAATTAATAGGCATCTTTTTTTGACAGAACAAGTCTCTAATTTCAACTGCCTAACATTGAGAGGTTTCAATCAGCATTTTTAGAGCTTATCCATCTACTAAAATTCAAAGCATGCCCCCTTTCTAGATTATATAATTTTTGAGATCATCCTATAAATTACAATTCAACAGCAATACTGTAATATCCAGTTAAGCTCTAAGTGGATAACACAGATAGAGCAGGATGGCATTTTGTGGGAATAGCATTTTTTGGTTTGGGTTTTAGCTTTTTTCTGATGGGTGGCACATACGTTGCTGTGTTTGTTTGGCTATGGAAAGCCTAGAGCCTATGCGCTCAACTTCATCTGCCCACATGGATCTGATCTGAGGCATTGTGTTTACCAATATTTAATATTTCCTATATTAGTACTGGATACCCAGTGGGATGTAGTGGATAGAGGGATACGATTAGGACTCAGGAGGCGTAGGTTCAAATTCTTGCTCAGTCATGGAAGCTGCTCTAAGTCAGTTCTGACTTGATGTCACATAACAACATACTAGTATTATTCCCAGAGAGATAGAGATGTTTTTGCAAGATTGTGTGCCTCAGGTGCCAGAAATAACTTTGATGACTTTGGGTACTGTGCCTTTGGAGTTGGGTAAGTGCAGGAGGCCATCCATTCTTCTGTCTCAGGCAACAATATTCCTTGTGCTGGCCCTGTTGACATCACTGATGCAACCACTGCTATCCAATGCTAAGAAAATCACACAAACAGACAGCTTTTCAAATGGCAGTGATGCTATTACATGTAGAAATAATGAGATTTCACTAGTTTAGCAATTGTAACAAATACATAGTGGTTTAAGGCTATGATTTTCATTGTAGGTTTGGGAAACACAGAATTTGCCCCTACACACACAACACACACAGAGAGAGAGACACGTGCACACACACACACACACACACACACCTTGACTATTGATGAGCTTGAACCTGCTATTGTTGTGAGAATAAATTAGAAAGGCTCTCATTCTCCCCAATTTATTCTCACACTGATCTGTGAAATAATTTAGGCTGAAATAAAATAGTTGGTCTACGGCTGCCCAGTGAGTTTTCATGGCTCACTGGAGATTAAAATCCAGACTTTCCTACTGCCAGCCCATAGCTAATCCAACAGTTCCCAGACTTGGGTCCCCAGATGTTCTTGGCCTAAAACTCCCTGAAGCCTTCATCACTAGCTGTGCTGGACAGGATTTCTGCTCCAACCACTATGTTACGCAGTAAAGTTGGTATTACAAGCCTCGATTACAGACTCTGTACTGGCATTAAAAGTTAAAGGACGGTGATCATCCTTTCAAACAGTCGTCCTTGTGTATTTTGGTGTAGAAAAGAAAGTTTTCACTGGAGGCTAAAACCCAGAATTCCAATACCAGTGGGGTGGTCTAAGCATGATGGCACTCTGGCTCATTAGCAGTGAAGCTGGTTGTTGTTACAGGCTATCAAACTGTTTCTCATTTATGGTGACCTTATGAATTAGCAACCTCCAAAACTGGTTCTACCAGTCTGGATTCCTGGCTCTATACTGGCATTGAATGCAAAAATAAAATTTTACAGGACTGTCAGCTTTGCCTATATTGCTGTAAAAGGGTAAGTTATCAATACTTTGGAGCTGGCTAATGTGTTGCCATATCCCTAAACTGGAGGACCATATGCCCATTTTGTCTACTGTCTATGGCTCTAAGGAGAAACTAGACAAATTGGGTATGGGGTTAATTCTCTCCATGGCCACAAATTACAATAGCTACATATCACGTCCACAAACAAAGGCAATTTCTGGTTGTTACTGTTATGTGCCATCAAGTCACCTCTGACTCATAGCGACCCTATCAATCAGTGACCTCCAAAATGCCCTATCATTGACTGCCCTGCTATGCTCTTGCAAATATAAACCTGCCGCTTCCTTTACGGAATCAATCCACCTCATACTTGGTCATCCTCTTCCCTCTGCCTTCAACTTTTCGTAGCATTGTTGTCTTTCCAGCGAGTCTTGTCTTCTCATGACCTACCAAAATACAACAGCCTCAATTTCATAATTTTTGCTTCCATAGAACATTCAAGCTTGTTTATCTTTCTATTGGTCTCTCTTTCTGTCAGTCCAAGGTATCTGCAAAGCTCTCCTCCAGAATCATACTTCAGAAGAATCTGTTTTTTTTCCAGTCTGCTTTCTTCACACTTCAGCTTTCACACTCATACATAGTAATCATAAATGCAATAGTGTGGATTATCTTGGCCTTGGTCTCCAGTGACACATCCTTACACTTGATTATATTCTCTAGTTCTTTCATAGTTGCCCTCCCAGGTCTTAGAATTCTCCTGATTTCTTGGCTGCAGTCTCCATTTGGTTTCCTGACTGAATGATGCAGGACTGGATACGACTTTGGCCTGATCTAGCATGACTCTTTTAAAATCCGTATAGGTATTCAGATGTGCAGTAAAAAAAACTGTAGTGGACAATTAGTTGTACAGAAATAGTTCTGAGCATAGAATGATGATGCTCCCGTTTTAACTGCCACTTAAAGGCTCTTTAGGAATGATCCTTAGGGAGGTAGACAGAAAAGTGTGTCAGAAAACCTGATTGAAGCAACAGCAATAAAAGAGGAGGCAAGAGCATGCATTTAAGCTGTCGATTAGTCCATGACATGCATGGTAAACAAAAGACGTTTTTGAATGCCAGTATTCTTAATATTTTATAATTTGTAATCTCTTGGATGTATCCTCTCACCCTGCAATGAATGAAATCGTAAAGGTAAAGGTTCCCCTTGACATTTAGTCCAGTCGTGTCCAACTCTAGGGCGCAGTGCTCATCCCCGTCTCCAAGCAGTAGAGCCAGCGTTTGTCCGAAGACAGTTTCCGTGGTCACGTGGCCAGCGCGACTAGACACGGAACGCCGTTACGTGAATGAAGTCATAGATGAGGTCAATCAATGGAAGTGCTTGCTCTGGTTTAAATTTGAGCATAACAATTTGTTTTCTTTACACAGGAAAAATTAACATCATTAGAAGTTGTTGAAGAAATTATTAAAAATCAGGAAAATGAACTTAGATGTCTTGCCAGCATTTTCATTTTTAACCAAGAAATAACTTGAGCCGCTTGCTTTTAGCATGTTAACATCCTCAGTAACAGTATGCCTATAAAGGACCTTCCTCTATTCCAGGGAATTAGAAGCTTCGTCCAAAAGAATACATTTCCCTTATTTCCAATTAATCTGTACCCACAGAAGACATAATGTATATTCTTTATCAGACACCCACAGTTGCAGATTTTCTGCTGCTTCTGGCATTTTGATTAAGCTACTTTGCTTTTATTCATATACATTTAAGAGCATGTATGCTTCTCCTTCCCCCTCCAAGTTCACTGCATGTGAATATACACAGAACCACAAAGAATTCAATTCAGCAAAGAAAAGAAACAACAAAAAGATTTGTTATTTTTCTAAAGCTTAAAATAAGAAGATATTTCTTTAAGGGAATATCTATCCAGGATTTTAATTTTGTTTCAGCATTCCACGGGTTTGTTTGTTTTTAAAAAAATGGTGAATTAATAAACAATTCTAGTTCCTTAGAAATGGAAACACACTTCTGAAACAGCCCTGATGCCAGAAAACTAGACTTGCTTTGTTTTATATGTGCTAGATTGCATTTATTTCTCATTTTATTTGCTTTGGGCTGTATTCTCAGAAAGTGTTTTTACTGTGATTTCCAAACTTATTTCAACGAGCCTTCAGTTGCATATAAACATACACTTTCATTATGCGTCGCCCAACACATACGTTAGAAATAGTACTGAAAATCTACACACAAATACATAAAACCAGATTTTAAAAATGGATTTGCAGTTTGGGATCTCTGATGAGTTAACAGCGAGGTTTTGCTGGCTAGCTATTTTCTTTCCTGCGCTGTCCTTTCATTTTGTTTTCAAAAAGGAACAGTCAGAAAAGCATAATCTTTCTGACCATTTTCCTCTGCTAAAAGCTAGCAACAAAGGTGTCCCTCAATACTTGTGATTATACTCAAGGGTTAAGAGACTTTTGCAAAACACAAGGAGCTGCCGGCTTTTATTCTGCTGACGCTCTTTTTCCTAGCTTTCATTGTGAAACCGTCTGTGCCTGTGGGCATGTGTGTTTGGGCACGCTAAAAATAGAACGTGCCGCCTAACAACCGGCTTCCGATTGGCCAAGCGCAAAGTCTGCCCAGCCTATGGGAGCTCCGGAGAACAAAAGCGCTTCAGCCCGTGTATGTGTGAAAGGCTTTACATATGTCAAAGGGTTTCAGGCCGTAGGAGAAATGATGTGGGTTGCGGTGTCGCAAAGCAAGAAGTAACTATTTGCTGCTTCTCCTTTGCAGGCGGAGGACAAAGCAAAGGAGAAGCAGCAAATAGAAAGCAACGTGTTTGCTTAAGCAGCGCTGCATCCTTTGCATTTCAGGACGCAGGAGAAAAATCCAGCGTTATAGCATGCATTCATTGATCAACAAGAGCTTACTTTAGATTTCCTGGCGATTTCCCCTTCGCGGCTCAGAGATATCTGGGAAAACCTGGTTTGTTGGTTGGTTTGTTTCCAACTTCCTAAAAAAAAATCATGGCTTTTCCCAACTTCCTAAAGATACTTATCCTTTTTATTTTTTTATTTTTTTTAAATTAGCTATCTTAGAATAGTGGCAGGTCGATGCTATGTGATGGACGGTGTTCCGAAATAAAAATAAATAGAAATAATATATTTAGTCACCCTGGCACTGCGAAAAGCCTGCGGGAGAATCCATGTGCTTTTTTGCACGTGCACAGGGGATAAACATCAGCCACGCTGCCGACATTGTTCCGCCAGAGGCCGCTGTTTGACGGCACAAAGCCCTTCTCTCTCAGCTGGAAGCGTAAGAGAAAGTCTGCAGCTGTTACACTGTCATTTCAGTGGGGGAGCGTGCGTGTGTGCTCTTGGACTAAAGAAGTAGTAAGGTGTAGTCTGCCTTATGCTCAGCAAAAATTCCCACAGAATTGTTGCCAGCATCAGATTTAACAGTTGTGAAAACAACAGCAAGGGAGATGAACCCCAACTGGGATTTTTTTCCTCTTCTGTATGCAAACCAGATTCCTATCAACAAGGGAGTGACACATGTTTATCAACCTTGGCAATCGGATCGGATAGATTTTTAAGACAGAGTGATTTCTCAGGTCTGGCTCCATCAGATGGGAAAGAAGCAAGACAAATCTTAAACGAGACTGATCAAAACAACCAGCACCATAGGTCCAGTCGGGGCAAAGTAAATCCACAGAGGATGAATGGGAGGAATTGAGAGCTGTGATGGGTTTACAAGCTGTGCCTTGGAGATCAACTATGTGCCTTTCATGAACTTTTTGCTTGTTCCACTTTGCCCTCTAGTAAAAGCCTCAAACCAGAATCTTTAGCCTCTGAAAGGCATTTCCATCCCTTGTAAAGTTGTTTCTAGGAATTACCCATTTGTCATTACCCTCTCTGTCTTCAAAATTTCTGTTTCTTCTGATCAGCGTGAAAGGTGGAACTTCTTTCAACTAGAGATTTAGAAAGGTGACAGGGGATTTTTTTAAAAGGCAGAAGTGGAGGGGAGAAAGGTTTTCTGCCACAGTGTCAATAGTACATAGGGCAATTTATTTTGTAATATTCCCCCCCCCCCATACATTAACAGACATTAAGTTAGAGGGAGACTGGGGTGGGCATGGAGTTGTCAGCAATGGAGCCATACCTATGAATGTTGGTTACCAGTGGTCACGTGTCCCCCCCTCCAAGTCTAAGGAATTGAGCAATTACTCCTAGTTAGAGATGGGGGTATTCGTATTCATAGATGAATACGAATATCCCTGCACAGGTGGCGTTAATGAGGGTCCAGCCCCATGGGGCCGGACGGTCCACTCACCGATCCGCCATGAACATGGACAGCTCGATTCTACAAATGGCTCCGCAGCGCATGATCCACTTGCCACTCTTCGATCTTGCAGCGAGGCTTGTCCTCCCGCCTTCTGCCAGGAGTGGCGAGCGGATTGCGCGCTGCAGAGCCATTCGTAGAATCATGCCGTCTGCGTCTGCGAATACAAATACCCCCATCTCTACTCCTAGTCCTTCTACCCTAGCTCTGTCCTCCATAAGTTGTATCACTATCTTTTGAAGAGAAATATAATGCATGATGAGAATTCCCTGATATGCCCCCTTCTTCCATACATGCCCCAACTGGACTCCTTAACATCATCAGGTCCTTTCATGAGGAAATGAAGGGCACTGTAGTTTTTGATGGCTCAACATCAGATCCCTTTGACATCCGAAGCAGAGTGAAACAGAGCTGTGTCCTCCCGCCGACCCTGTTTGGTATCTTTTTTGCCGTCATGCTGAAGCACGCCTTTGGAACTGCAACAGAAGGTGTCTATCTCTGGACTAGATCAGATGGAAAGCTCTTTAATCTCTCTAGATTGAGAGCGAAGACCAAAGTCCAACTGAAATGCATGCGGGACTTCCTCTTCACTGATGATGCAGCTGTTGTTGCCCACTCTGCTGAAGACCTCCAACAACTCATGAATCGTTTTAGCAAGGCCTGCCAAGACTTTGGATG
Organism: Intellagama lesueurii; assembly: GCA_037013535.1. Lineage (NCBI taxonomy): Eukaryota > Metazoa > Chordata > Lepidosauria > Squamata > Agamidae > Intellagama > Intellagama lesueurii. The sequence continues at coordinate 42,100,188 of JBAJHW010000005.1, read as the reverse complement.
AACGATCAGCCTGAAGAAAACACAAGTCATGGGCCAGGGCATGGACTCACCTCCCTCTATTACCATCTCCACACAAAAATTGGAGGTTGTTCATGACTTTGTGTACCTTGGCTCAACTATCTCTGACACTCTCTCCCTAGATGTTGAGCTGGATAAACGCATTGGCAAAGCAGCTACCATGTTCTCTAGACTCACAAAGAGAGTATGGCTTAATAAGAAGCTGACGGTATATAGCAAGATCCAGGTCTATAGGGTCTGTGTCCTGAGCACACTCCTGTACTGCAGTGAGTCCTGGACCCTTTGTGCACGGCAGGAGAGGAAGCTGAACACGTTCCATATGCGTTGTCTCCGATGCATTTTTGGTATCACCTGGCAGGACAAAGTTCCAAATAGAGTAGTCCTAGAACGAGCTGGAATTTTTAGCTTATATACATTAGTGAAACAGCGACGTCTACATTGGCTTGGGCATGTCATGAGAATGGCTGATGGTCGGATTCCAAAAGATCTCCTGTATGGAGAATTAGTGCAGGGAAATCGCCCCAGAGGGAGACCACAGCTGCGATACAAGGATATCTGCAAGCGGGATCTGAAGGCCTTATGAATGGACCTCAACAGATGGGAAACCTTGACATCTGAGTGTTCAGCCTGGAGGCAGGCGGTGCATCATGGCCTCTTCCATTTTGAAGAGACACTTGTCCAGCAGGCCGAGGCAAAGAGGCAGTCCCGAAAGCAGCAAAACCAGGGAGCTGGACAGGGGACAGATTGTATTTGCCTTCAGTGTGGAAGGGATTGTCACTCTCAAATTGGCCTTCTCAGCCACACTAGATGCTGTTCCAAGTCCTCCATACAGAGCACGTTACCATAGTCTCTCGAGACTGAAGGATGCCTAATCTAATCTCCATACATGGAAAAATAAAATGGTAAGCATTGCTTAATGAAAGAACTGCATTTGTATTATAAGGACTTTTAATAAAGGCAAGATGGATCTATAATGATCATTTCAAATGTGAAATTTAGAAGGCCTTGAGCATAGATGGCCCGTGGTCCAGCAGGGCACCTAACCATGAAATGTTGAGACGAAACATACTCAAGTTATTCCTGGCCCTAGGGAAGGGGCTGGGCCCTGAAAAATGAGACTTAATGCTGGACCAGATTTTCTCATCAGGTTTTTCTTTTCTCAGAAACATGCTGAGGTTTTTCTTTTTCATACTTCTTTAAGTATGAATTTTGTTAAATTGGTTTCCCTCAATTTCTCTGCTCACAAATACAATGAAGAAATTTGAGAAGCCATTTGTGAACAGCGAGCACACCATACCATGGAGCCGATGTGATGACACATAATCAATCAATGAATTTATAACTTCTGTTATCCTCTGGAATTCTGGGAATAATTCTGGCCAACAAACCAAGAGGGTTTTTTTAAAAATGATGCTTCTCAGAGCTCTTACCTGCATAAAAAGCTTTGGGAAAGACTTCAGTTTTAACCTGAGCTACCATTTCTTCCCCTTTTAATTCAAGCTGGACATGGTTGTGAAAGATTGGGAATGAATTTTTTTCATTGAGAGAAGATCAGGGCTGAATATTTCTGACACTCACCAACCTAATCTAATTTTTACAGCCATGGCAACACTTTATATTTTATGTCTTCTAAGAATCACTCTTTGTGCTTGTTAAATGTCAATACCAGTAGTCAATTTTGCTAAACGGTGATTAAAGTGGAGGCAGTCTTCAGATTAAACTGGCTGTATTACAAGTACATGATAACCGTCTGCTGTAAACAAGGAGAGCTTTCTCCCAGTTCTGATGTCTTGAAATCAGCTGGAATTGCTTCTAACATAATCCATCCCTTCATAAAGGAAGATATTTGACTTTCCCAACACTCTGGGCATATAGCATTTTGGTTTTGTTAGGTCTAGAGCCCGAAGAACCTTTAACAGTTGTGCAATATTACTATATTCATTCATGATCATTGGAATGGTTAATACTATGTGAGTGTAGATCATAGGCATTTAACAACTGAGTATAAAATTTACAGAGACAAAAATCTCCAATTCAACTATCATGTACTTTTTAATAAACAATGAAAAGAAACGGTAAACATGTTTTTTGTCACAGGGATTGCCTGACAATATTGTTGTTATCAGAAATTCAGCTGGCATAATACGGGTAATACTGATGATGGGATCAGGCACACTGGATTAAACTTCCTACCTTTAATCAATCAAAAATACTAAGCTTTTAATACAGTACGGATACACACAGTTAAATTGGACCCTTGATGTTATATAACTGAACCCATGTACAGAATGGGACAACTGACATTTAGAAATGACGTTGGAGAACTCATTCAGTCTTAGTTGAGTAATATGTGGAAGAAGAAGCACACTTTGCTAAACAGAGGTCATGGATTTTGTCATGGAACACTTATTTTGGCTGTGTTATGTAGCTGAAGAGCTTGTAAAATGGATCAAGACAGATGAATTTTATCATTAAATTCCATCCATTTGTAAGAGCTTCTAGGACCAGGGCTTTACTCAGTGCAGTGAAACTGATACCGTAGTATAAATTTTAGATTTTTCTTGAACATACATAGCTGTATGCCAATATATTTGTTTGAGGAAGAAAGAACCTTAAGCAATTTTTACAATTCACAGAGGGCATAACTGTTTTCATTTGCGGAGACCTCATTCTTTAAAATTCAAATTGAAATATGCTAAATTCTGTTTTTAAAACTTTGTTTGCATACATTCACATTCACAATATACAGAGATATTATCCTGGTTGTAACAGAAACTTAGAGTACAGCTAAAGCTTAAAATTACAGTAAAACTGAAGAAGAACACTAAAAGAATCATAGTGCTAAAATATAATTTAAATAACTTTTCTAAAGAATTTAAAATTTATAGAAAGAATAGATTTTCATTAGTCAGATCAACTGTGAACCAGATAAACTGTGTATTGGAACTAGAAAAATTATCAAGGGAAAATGCAAAAAAGACCAAAAAAAAAAAAAAGAACCCAAAAAAACCCTCTTAAAATACTAAACGAAAGAAAAGAAACAAAAGTAAAAAAGTATCAGAAATAGGGTTAGAATTCAAAATGCATTTTTCCAGCAATTTGAACACATGACAAAGAGAACTGCTACAATAATCAGTGCAAAGTAATAGAACAATAACAAGAAGAACAGAGATCTCTTTCATTAAATCTAAGAAATCAAAGGGAAATTTAAACCTATAATAGGAATGCTGAAAGATCAACAGAGGAACATATTATCTGACCAGGGTAAAATAAAGAGAATGTGGAAACAATATATGAAGATATGCAAAGATGACAAATTCTTTTGAAGAAGAATCCTGTGGTGAACAACATGCAATTTTTGAAACTGAAAGTTGCTAACAAAAAACTTGGGAGAACTAAGCCAACAAGAATAGATGGGACTAGAACAATTCCAAACTACAGATAAACTACAGATCTATCACAGTCCTAACAAGAATATGCCAACAAATATGGAAAGCAAAACAATAGCTCACAGACTAGAAATGTTTGATACCTATTCCCATCCTCAAGAAAGAAGATGTTAAAGTTCAGTAATTATAGGGCCATTGTATCAATTTCCTATGCAATCAAAGTGATGCTCAAGATATTGCAACAAAGACTTTTACTAAATACGGAGCAAAAGATGGCTGATGTTCAAGTAGGATCCTAAAAAAGAAAAGGTGCTACTGCAAACTTACATTGGCTACTGGAATGCATCAGGTAATTTCAGGAAAACATAAGCTTTGTGCTTTATGCATCATAGGAAAGTATTTGACTGTGTGGCTCATGAGAAGCTATGGATAGTTCTAAAAGAAACAGGTATGCCTTAACATTTAATTCTCCTGATACAAAACCTATACTCCAGACAAAAACAGTTAGAACAAAATATGGAGAAACAGAATGGTTTTCCGTAGTCAAGGGTGTATCTTTTACCCCTGCCTGTTCAATCTGTATGATAAAGATCTCAAACAGAACATGAGAAAGTAGGAAGCAGGGGAGAATGGGTTGGGTTTGGTCTTCAAGTTAGTCACTCTCTAGTCCCTTTGAAATAAGCTGGATTTAAAACTTGACCTAATTAATTCATTTACTCCACTGATTCCACTGAGATGTACTCTGGATCCACCAAATATGTTTATATGTGGAACTTGGGGGGATTATTTTTCTGAATTTCATCTTCTATGAACCTCCAGCCAACACGGCAAGTGTTGCTGCTTCTGATTCAAATATAAAGTTAGGATCTGGCCGATCTCTTTAACAATCCACAGGGGAGACAGTGGGCCTTGCCTTTCCATACCATCAGGAGCCCTGAATTTTCAGGATCCTGAATTGTGTGGAAATCTTTTACATATAGCAGGGGCTGTTCTCCCCAGGAATTCCTCTCCCTTTGGAGACAGTGGCAGGCAGAATGCAGGGCTCAAACTCTCTCCCTGCCCACACTTTCAAATTAACCTTCTTCTAAATGCCCAAATAGGGCTTTCCTCTGCTGTGAAAACTGACACAATAGAACCTCCACCATCAAAACCCATCCTGATGTCAATATTCATTGTAAACTCCCATAGAGCTCTATGTCAGCATAATACTATATAAACAGAGTTCCTGCTTTGTTTTGGTTTTTAATTGGGTGCATGCCTGGAGCCACATGCACGTATGTATTAGTTTGCTGTTCTATTTGCTTCTCTGGTTGTTATTCTCCCCATGCACAGTACAGTTGTCTGTACATTTCTATATGAATGTGCCCACATAAAGCCATGTTTTCCAAAGCCACACATAGATTCCCTTTCTTTTCACAGAGGTAACTTTTTTTTATTATTTTCTCATTTTTTTCCCTTTTTTAATTTTAAATCCTTACTGCAATTTCTGGTCCACGTTGCAGCTCTGCATTTTTGCTTCAAGGTTGTTTTGCTTTGGGGCTTAATTGCCTAGTGTTCTCCGAAACAATTACCTAATTAAGAGCTATCATTTTTATCCCATATAGCAATAATTATATCACCACTGACTCATTTGAAATATACAAAAATGGAAGTATTAAAATGAATGTGCTGGAAATAGTAAAATATTTAATGGAAGCTGATGCCTGAAAATAAAATTGCTAGGAAGAGATAGTCTTACTTTGACCTCAGTTAGAGAGTGGTTTGCTTCTGCTGATGAGCTGTTAGATATATATATAACTAGTAAAAGTAACTTGGTGAATGGGAAATGAATTTATCAAAACTCATTGTCAAGTAGCCTGTGCTTAGTAAATACAACAAGAGATCCCTAAATAATTCTCTATATACACATACTCCACATCCAGGAATTTTTAAGAGACGGAAACCCTAGCAACCATGCCTGGTAATGGGGAAGGAGGGGGAGCAGGGTTTTAGATTGACTGAGAAGAACTATTCAAGGGCATATATTTATGAGTCTACATTGCTGGGAAAAGCCAATCATTTTTACTCATCGGCACATTTCCCTTTTCTTCTCTCTGTTGGACACTGTTGCACACTGAAAGAGTTTCCTCTCAGGTGTTAAATGGCTGAAGCAGAGACAGATGAATGCACATACCTAGTACATGCTGAAATAGCAAGTTTTTAAATCTCTCTTTGTTTATATCAAAAGGAACACAATTTCTGGAAATTTTTCACCCAATAGTAGGCAACATCAAGAGTATTTGGGGCAGCTGGCATCACCGCAGCTACTGGGCAGCAGCTGTAGCTGAAGGTGACACTGGCAGAGGAGGCTAAAGCAGTGACGCTCAGGCTAACTTTTGTTAGTACTGAGCAGAAGATGACAATGGAAAATCTGTGCTGAAATTTCTTTATCATGAAAGTCTTATGATGAGTCAGTCCACAACAAAACTAGAGAGTGCTGGAAGATGAGACTCATGGGTCAGAAAGTGCTCAGTCAGCTACTGGGGAAGAGCAAAAGACAAGTACAAATAGTTCTGTCACAAATGATGCAACTAGATTAAAGCCGAAAGGATGTCTAGTGGCTGTTGTGCAAAGAAGTGAAAGGAAAATTCAATGCTAAAAAACATGCAATTGGAACATGGAATGCAAGTATGAATCAAGGTAAACTGGAAACCGTAAAGCAACAAATAGAACATATAAACATTGCAGTGCTTGCTGTCAGGAAACTAAATTGGACTTGCAGGGTATATTTTCAGTCAGACAACTACAAAGTGTTCTACTTTAGAAATGACAAACTCAGAAGAAATAGAGTGGCTCTAATACTGAAGCAAGATAGCACAGATAGTTAGGGACTATAATGCAAAGTCTGACCAAATAATATCAACCAGGTTGCAGAAAACCTATCAACATAATAATAATTTAAGTCTATGCTCCAACAACCAATGCTGAAGATGAAACTGAAAGCTTTTATGAAGAAAAAGAAGAAGTTGATCAAAACCCAAACAAGACATACTTAAACTCATAGGTGACTGGAACGCAAAAGCAGGGAACAAAGCAGAATCAAATGTTGTTGGAAAATTTGGCCTAGGGAACAGAAATGAAGCAAATTATTCATTGAGTTCTGCAAAGCCAACAATCTGTTCATTGCAAAAAAACATGCTTCAAACAACCAAATGGATAGATGGACACATGGACATCACCAGATAGTCAATATAGAAATGAAACAGACAACAAAGTTGGAAGCAGGAGATGGAGAACATTACAATAAAGCTGAAAAAGAACGCTAAAAGATTTGTAGTGCCAAAATAAAATTTAAACAAATACTTGATAAATTTAGAGCCCCCATAAAGAACAGATTTGCATTACTAAAGTCAGTTGACTGTGAACCAGAAGAACTGTGGATTGAAACCAGAGATATTATTAGGAAAGAATGCAAAACAAACAAACAAACAAACAAACAAAAAACATAATTCCTGTAGTAAAAAGAAAAGGAAAACCTCAATGGATGATTGAAGAAACACTTAAAATTGTAAAGTACAGTTGAGAAGCAGAAGTAAAAGGTGACAGTTTTTCAGTGACTGTCACATAGAGCTGAAGAGAACTATTTCAATAACCAATGCAAAGAAACAGAGGAGATCAATGAAAGGGGAAGAACAAGAGATGGAGAAGAGATATCTTCTAGAAGAGCCAAGAAATCAAAGGGAAATTTAAGCCTAGATTAGCTTAAATGTATGAGTATGAAAGCTGGAGGAGAATAAAGAAAGCTGACAGGAATAAAAATGATTTGTTTGAAATATGGTGCCATATAAGAGCTTTATGGATATTCTGGACTGCCAGAAAGTCAAGCAAGTGGGTCCTATTGCAAATCAAGCCTGAACTATCTCTGAAGGCAAAAATTATTAAATTGAGGCTGTCCTACTTTGGGTACATCATGAGAAGGCAATATTCTCTAGAAAAGACAATAATACTGGGAAACGTTTAAGGGTGCTGAAAAAGAGGACGACCAAATATGAGATGGATTGACTCCCTAAAGGAAGCCAAAGGCTTGATTTTACAGGAGCTGAGCAGGTTTGTTGAGGAAGAACAGTTTGGCGATCTCTCATTCATAGGTTCACCACAAGTAGGGGGTGACTTGATGGCAAATAACATATGTTCATACCTTGCATTTTAATGCATTGACTCATACTAGGTAAGAAATACAGATTTTACCCTCACTGAAAAAGGGTTTCCTGACCCATCACACACAAAAGAGACAGCCACTGTGAGGCTTTTTGCTCCTGTACGAGAACAAAAAACTTGCTTTGTCAGCTGTAACATTAGGAAAAACTTTCACGTTTTTGTGTGAAAAGTTCTATTTTGCATAAAATACGTTTACAGTGGAAAATGGGATGTCTCTTGTGCAAAAATTCTTCTGATCTCACCCAGAGGGGAGGAAGCTTTTGATGTTTTTCATTCTTACTGCAAGGACAAGCTACACAAAGATTTATATCAATATTTAGAAGCAAAACAAAATGTGCTGCTTATATTCCACTCTATAGCATTTAAAACACTCTCTGGACAGTTTACAATTTAATTATGCAGGCCACACTTTGCCCACCCCCCAGTGAGCAGGATACTCAATTTAGTGACCTTGGAAGGATAGAAGGCTGAGTCAACCTTGAGCCAGCTACCTGGGTCCATTGGCATTGAACTCAGGTTGTAAGCAGAGTCTTCTCTGCAATACTGTAGTTTAACCACTGTATCACAAGGATTCATTGGCAATATACATTCATGTGTACCCAAGGTAAACAAACCCCATCTTACATTTATAAACTAATGTTTTAGTTTTAATGTCCATAAATGTAAATGGTATATAGGCAGTGACTCCCAAATGGTCCCGGCAGTGGCAAGCACTATGTATGTAGATAAGGATTTTCTGTTTTTTGTTTTTTGTTTTGTTTGTTCCTATTAGATCTTTAATGTTTATTAGATTTTATTTACTTTGTATTTGTCTTTTTATTACTTTTTAAAAGATGTATAAATTACTGTTGTAGTTTTAATTTTTAATTTCCCCTTTAAACACCCACAAAGCAATTTATATATTCAACGTTTATATAAAGTGAACCTGTTCTTTTACACAAAGTGAAATTGGATTGTTCCTGGAAATGGAAATTTGCTAATTTCTTGTAATTTAAACAATCTAAACAATAGTTTTAAAATAAGCAGGGTTAAAAATTAATTGTGGGTTAATTCAAGGAACAGCTTGCGGTATTAGAAAGGAAAACTTTCTTGATCATTTCTGTTTTAGCAACTGATGAAGAAAACTTCAACATGCTGAGCATGTACGTATAAAGATGAGAATCAATGCAGTGCATAAAAATCTATTTATTTAATACTATTGTCTAATCGACGTATCTGCTAATTTCTGCCACTTTAATACTACAGTAGCAAAAAGCACTGTACAGACCTCTAGAGATCACAGCCATCAAAAATGATGAGCTATAATTCGAGAAATCAAATAATCTGATGCCAGTCCATTTTTCCTTACTAATCAAGAAACTGCAACTTTCTACCCTGGTAAATTATGCATGAAGTCTATATTAGCATTTTTAACCAATCCAGTTTTTCTCTAAACTGTCATCTTTGTCAGAAGGCCACACACATCACAAATAATTTAAAGGCTGTCAAAAAGCCCTTCCAGATTCATTATTGATCAGGTTTCTGTCTCCTCAGAAAGAAGGCTATCATTTTCACGGCAATCAGATGACACTGTTCCTTTGATGAAGATGACACTTGGCCTGAGTCCAACTATTGATATTTCTAAGTGATTAAATCTGACCTCACTGTTGTCTGCCACACCAAGAGCTCCTATTACAATGTGCCAGCTTTAAGTCATGTCATGGGCTCTGGCACTCGACTGCCTTTGATCCACACCACTTGCTGCTTTTAACAGAAAGATTGCACAGCTTATAAGCATGCAATGCAGGGATCAATTTGTATAACGAATGGCAGCGGGAGGGGGGGAGGGACTGCTTTCAGAAGGCCTCAGCTTTTCTTCAGAAACTGGTACAGACTAACCAGTTTCCATTGAGATGAACATAGAGCCACTACAGACATTTCAGAGACACTGTGAGAGGGAGAAGAAATGAGCTATTTGTATTCAGTATCCCCCACGTTTCCTGGTCACAGATGAAAGAAGATGCATGTCTACTCAATGGATCAAGAAAAGAATCATCAGAACTGCAGAGTTGGAAGGGATCCTATGGATCACCAAGTCTAGCCCTTGTCAGGAGGCACAGTGGGGAATCAAACTCCTAATCTCTGGCTCCACAGCCAGATACCTAAATCACTGAGCTATCCAGCAGTGTGGATCTTCTGCTTTTGGATGAAACTTGAAACCATCAAGAGAGGACACTTGCCTCAAATATGTGTGATCTCAAAATGTTGGGATTTTTTGCAATGTTACTGATGATCTTAGGATTGTTTTTGTGACCTCAACAGTTAAAAATACTTTGTTTTACTCACAAATGGCTGCTACTGTGTGGTTGACATTTACCCCAAGGTCTGTCCCATCCAAATTTCTTAAAGGCATAATATACAGGTTGCTGAATTTCTACAGTTAGGGCTCTGCCCACTCCTCAAAATGCTGGTGGATTTCACTTCACTTCCTGCATACATAAAGACTAAAGGCACTCCAATTGTAGTGTTAGCTGGAGAGGCTCCACCTGGTTCTTCAACAAGGGAACAGATGGTGTCATGGGTGAAGTCCCGGCCCATAATTTCATCCTGCCCCCCCTCTTAACTTTAAAAAAGAAATAAATTAATCTTGCTCCATATTCACTGGTTACAGTGTTCTTTTCTCTTAAAGCACCAATTTAAATCCCACCATATTCAGAATCTGGTATCCATTTTGTCTGTTTCAGACTATACCCAAATCACACATGTCTGTTTTCTAACATTTAGAGAACAAGTAATGCAAGCCTCAAAGCAGCCCAGGAATCATAGCATGTCATCCTTCGAGATGTCATCCTCAGAGGTAAAGAGCTCCAGCCTCAGATCTTCTCTCATTGCCCCTATGGAAACTTACACAGTCTTCACTTCTTCAACCATGGAGGTCCACCATCAGGAGAAGTAAGAAGCAGGAAGACTGAGGACCTGGCCTAGGCAGGCCAGGTGAGGCCTTAAATCTAGAGCAGTGATTCCCAACCTTGTGTCCCTAGATGTTCTTGGACTACAACTCCCAGAAATCCTGTCCAGCACAGCTAGTGGTGAAGGCTACTGGGAGTTTTAGTCCAGGAACACCTGGGGACATTAGGCTGGGAACCACTGATCTAGAGAATTCAAAGCCTCTTAATGTTTCACGCTGTCCTCAGCATGGGTCAACACATGGAGCTGGCCTACACAATAATATATATTTTTATCCAATGGAAATAGTAAAACAAAAGAAGAGATCCAGAGGAAGAGTGGTGATCACCACTCATCTTTTCCTTCTGTCCTGCCAGGCTTCCACATCTGAGCTGAAAACATCCTCTCTGTATCCAAAGGATGACACTGAATATATTTCAAGCATACCATTCATCCTTCAATATACTACTTTTTGGCTAAAGAACTTTCGTAGATATATAGACTAAGCAAGTGCAAAACCCAGAGGCAACCAGTTAATTAAGTTGCTCACTTGTCACATAGCCAGGATGCAGACATTAAAACACTGAAGTGTTTCATCCAGCTTCATATTCACATGGATCAGCCCAATATTCTTTAACTACGTGTTGTTTCATAATATGGTTAAAGGAGTTTCCCCCAAAGACTCTTCTCCTGAGTTTTATCATAAAACCACACGAAAACGTCTTAAGTTAAATTGTTCTATATAAAATATGTGTTGTGTAATCTTACTTCATATGAGTGTATGATTTCAAAGACAGGTTTCACATGAAGGTCAAGTATATCATGAAGAAAGACTACAGAAAAGGTTTACAATGTACAACTTATACCAGAATGAGGAAACCTATCTACAAAAACAGTATGAATGATTCAGGTGAAAACTATACCCAAAAGCATCTTTAAGGTGCTGTATCCTCACACTTAGCCTTGACTCAAAATAAAAATGTACAAACACAAAGTTGCAGAAAACAGATTTTTATCCCTTCTGTCCACCTACGTATCTGTGACTTGGTTGTGATGACTTAAGGCCTCTGGGTATGATTGGAAAGGTGGAACATGGGTCAGCATCAGGTTGACATATTGACAATAAAAGCGCTGCTGCAGTTTATCCATAGAGAAGGGGCTATGAAGGATTTTGAAGTCTTATTTAGAAATAATAAAAATAATAAGAATAATTATTTAGAAATAATAAAAATAAGAACAATTCTAAAAAAGTAAATCCTTTTTCTATTGAAAGAACATAAAATTATACTGGGCAAGACATGAAGATGTTCAAGGGCAAATTACTTCCTGATTTATCACTATGGAGAAATAACAGGCACAGAATCTGAAGTAACATTTGTTTATCGGAGATGTTTACTAAATGGAACTTACTTCTGAGTAATATAATTGAAGGAAGTTAACCACAGGAAAGGTCACTGCTAATTTTCATGGATATATATTACATACTATGTGGAAACTCATGTTTTAAATCCATTTTCATCTTATTGTGAAAGAACATTAACTATCCACTTCTAAAGAGCTCTATTCTGGAAACACCTTTTCAAGGGAAGGGAACCTCAGGTCCAGGCCCTGAACCTGCCAGATACAGCCCTCTGATGTGTTGGAATGTTTGCAACCTCGCATGCTGCCTTTAGTAGCTTTTCTGGGCTGGGGTGACTGTCAATGATTAATACTGCTAACCAATCATTCCCTTCTGTCTCTGATTCAAAGGGGGCTCTGCTTCTCCGATCTGTGCTTTTTCCCTTTCAGTAGTCTCTTGGAAGCTGTGCCTCTGTTGAGGCCTATTGCTGCAGAGCAGTCATGTTTGACAGTTTGCTGATTGATCTATTCAACTGTAAATTTTAAAAAAAATTCCTTTCTACTTCAAATATCTCAGAGTGAGTTATTGAGATAGTAAGTGTCAGACAATTAGAAAAGTGGGGTGGACTTCTCTGGGAACTTGAAGCTAATTCTGCTCTGTGAATACCTGCACTTCTGCTGTGCAGCTAGAGGAATTTAATCAGAAATTCAAAACTCTGCAACATGATGTTCCCAGAAAGTCTATTCTCACTGTCAAAGTATGGGATTTTGGTTTTTGAAAACCATTCAAAATTGCAGGGAGAGCTGGGGATGGGGCAAAGCATTGGGATCCTAATGAATGCCACATCCAAGCTGAATCAGCACAGTGTGTGCTAAAACAATTCTTTCTATATTTCTACTTCTGTGCCTCATCCCTGGGTAATCACCACTCTGTAGATGCTTCTTGGACAGTTGTCATCTATATACTGTCCTTGATGGCCTCTTTTTCAGTGATTAATTGGTGTTATTTCAGAACATGCTCCCAGCTATGATTCAGCCATGCTTGTTGCTGAATAACCTCATAGAGTAAAGTCATAGTTAGGTGAATTTCAGCCTAAAGCTACACATATGCTCCTTCTGTGAATATTCGTCCTGTACAGGAGGGAGAGAGAGGTGGCTATTGCGATTCCTTGCAATGCTTGTAATGATAACTTTTTGCTGTCCTCCAAGGAATTCTTGCCACTGGAGATTTGAAGGAGAAAACTCAACTCCTCAAATGTTTATATTTCCAGAACGTGCATTCAAGGCAAGCCCTGACATCTGACAGAATGAAGCAGCCACTACCATTGCCCCAGAGTTGCTTGGCTGCTCCTCATGAGTATGCTGGCAACTCCCATTTGTTGGAAGACAAGGCTGCATGCTATATCCCCTATGCAGAGCTCCTAAACCAACTTGCTGCCCTTGGATGTAACAAAATGAAGAAAACATCCTATTGCCATTATTCCAGCATGACGGAACTGGCAGTTCAGTCAGCTTCTGTATGAAGGAGAAGAGGACACCATCTTGTCCTTTGTTTTAAGCAGCAAAATGTTGAGGGCTGGTGCTGCATCCGAGTCCTCTGTTGAGGTTGTGGTCTGACCCCCTTGAAGTGGGGAGGTTTGTTAAACTTGAGAGAGTGTCCAGTGTCCATAGTCCAGTTTTTCACATCTAAGGTCCTGTTTTGCACATTACTTAAATTAGAGTCATACCGAGACAAACACATGTAGCAAAGTACATCATAATTTCCATACTATCAGCTCAATAACAACAATAACAGGCAGTTCTGCAGACAGATTTTCAGTTGTTTGCAAACCAGCTCAGGATTGAGTGTTCCAGCAATGGTAGCATTTACTCTATGAAATTTTGTCAGACCGCATGGCTTCACACAACTAGGCGATCACATGAAAAGGGTTGTTCCTCACCAGACAGTGGCAACTCTCCCAAGGGTTTTCTAAGTATAAAGTACTCAGAAGTTCTCCTGGGAGTGCTCTGGGGCTGAGCCATTTGCCCAAGTCCACACAGGCTGCCTCTTCTTCCAACAGCCACAGTGAAGAGCTGAACTCCTGACTCAGGCGCTCCAACCCACAGAGCTATCCAGCATCACAAGACTACAAAATACAATCCAAAACAATACTTGCCTTGCCACTTAGGAGTGATAAGAAAATGGCATAAACTTGAAAATTTCCTCTCAGAATGCCTTAACATGCCCTGAAATGTAATTTTTAAATAACATTTTTGAAAGTAAATAGAAAGCATTACTCATTAAACAGAACAGTAACTTTGTAATACTCTTTAAATTGCTTTTAAAGTGTAACATAGTTACACCCTTGTTCTTCCAGCCAAAAGCCAGTTATATATAACCGTTATTTGTAACTAGTTGCTTCCAAGCTCTGTGACCCAGTGACCCGATTTTTCCTGAGTTTTCACCTACTTGCTGAGTTCAAAATATCACCAATACTTTCATTTGCTTTTTAAGGTTTTAACAGTCACCTCAGCCATGCGGGGGGCAGGGGGCAAAAGCCACTTGCACACTGACCTTTGTATTCGTGACTCAAGTGTGTGTGTGGAGGATGTGTGTAGTATCAGCTAGAACTACTGCTTCAAGAAAATTGGAAGAAAGGCAACATTGTGTGTGAAGCTTATTAAATTGCCAAATTTTTCCCCCTCAGCAATCACGGCAGCACACGGATGCAAATGAGACACTTACATAATGCTATTATGCTTGAAGTGTGACAAAAAGCTGGAATTACTAAGTTGTTCTTCAAGAGGTTGGTGCTGTTTTGATTTCTCCCTTAAAGCAAAATGCTACTGTATTCACCACTTAAGATGGACTGTTCCGAAACTGCTCATCTCTGTATAAGAGATGACAGCTCACTGACTGGCATTTTTAGTGCTGTTAGCAGCAGCTGAGATAAATGAGCATCTTCACTAAATTTATCTCAGTTCCATAGCCTGGCTTTCAGTCTAATCTCAGTTGAGCACAAGTGTGTTCAAGTGGATTTCAAGCTGCACTGTACATTGCATTACTCTGATCTTGCTAGGGTCTTCAGCCAGCCCATTGATATTAAAACAATTTCTGTTTTCAGATGAGTGCTCTGTCTCAGTGTACATCATGAAGAACTAGGGTCATACGCCTTTATACAGTAGGAACTCTCCCCTGCTTTTTTAAACACTGTGATGAAACATGAGCTTACTATTTAAAAATGGTCCTGTCATTCATTCTAAGCATCAGTATTTCCTTTCATTTTGTATCTTTAAATGCCAGAATTTGCAAATATCTTCTTGGCTGTACAAATTTAAGACTTAAAAAAATCATTTATAGGAGAAACCCAGGCTAGCATTATGTTATGTTATGGTTTGGTTTGGTTTGGTTTGTCCAGACCTAGACCACTGAGTGCAGAACTGCCTGACTGGTAATCCATTTCTCTTCAACTATGCTAGCGCTAAATTAGGAGTGTCCTCTCTTTTTTATTGAGGTGTTTCTTATCTCCTACACTTTTACTAAAGGATAGTATAGCACATAGAGTTGGGGGTATTCATATACGAATACGAATATCCCCGCACAAGTGGCATTAATGAGGGTCCAGCCCCATGGGGCCTGATGGTCCACTCACCAATCTGCTGCGGACGTGGATGGCGCAATTCTACAAATGGCTCCAAAGCGCGCAATCCGCTTGCCACTCTTCGACCTTGCAGCGAGGCTTGTCCTCCCACCTCCTGCCAGGAGTGGCGAGCAGATCACATGCTACGGAGCCGCTGGTAGAATCGTGCTGTCCATGTCCGTGGCAGATCGGTGAGTGGACCGTCCAGCCCCATGGGGCTTGACCCTCGTTAACGCCACCTGTGCGGGGATATTCGTATACAAATACAAATACCCCCATCTCTAAGCACGACCTTCTCCGTGCTCGAAATGCAGTAACTGTGTCCATAGGATTTGACTAAGGCAGATGGAGGGGCATTTTGTTTCAGTTCATTTTCAGAGAATCTGTAAATGTATGAGGGATTTAGAAGTTTAGAAATGCGAATGTGAAAGAAAGCAAAAGCAGTTTTCCCATTTTATAACATCCCTTTTCTCCTGATTGTGTTGAAACGGGTGTGTGGAAATATTATTCATGCTCCACCGTGAAGCTTACTAGATTGACTTTGGAGAGGTTAGGAAGTGGATCCAAAAACATCACACCTTTTCCAGAAACAGAAACTAGATTCTTTTTCAGACTTTAGGACTGGACCATTTTAACCAGAAAATACCAAACACAGTCCTGCTCTTTGTTTTACAAAATTTGGAGATATGAAGGAATTTCATTACATTACTTCTCCTGAGCAAGTAATTGTGGCAAAATAGTTTGTCAAGAGTGCATAAATTCTGTGAGATTTCTCACCTCAGTGAGAAGATGAGGCACAGTGTTGCACTTGTTTTTGTCCCCAAACCCAGACAATTTGTGCAAACTGCCTCTGAATAAAAATAGTGTCTTCCCTTCCTAAAGCAAAGCACTCACATGTAGCAAGAAAAGAAAGACTGGATGATTGATCGAAAACACACAAACAATCCATCTGATGCCTGTAATCCATACAAGTACATTGAAAACTTCATGCAGCAGCTACCAAAATTAGCCAATATGCTCAGTATACACTATTTGCATCAGAAATATCTTTGCAAATGCAAAAATTCTTATTGAGAATGACAGAAAATATTTCATCTCATAAGTGGAGAAAAGTCTTTCATGGTTTCCATTTTTCACATGGAATAACAGTACAAATGAAGTTTTATGCTCCTAATTTTATCCAACTAATATTCCTCTTCTGACAGAAGACTCTTTGATTTTATGGAAGCTTCCATCAGGAGAGTGGGAGAGAAATTATGCTCACTGATTCCCACTCCTACATCACCTCCTATGCTTTTCTCAAGGCTTCCCTTAGCCACATTGGGGGATGAAGGAGGGCTTTAGGAGAGAGAGAGAGAGGAAATGAAGAAAAATCTACTTATTCTGATGATAGAGGCCTCTGCTGGGTCCAAGAATCTTCCATCATGTGAAAGCCAGTGTTGATCAAAATGTTGGACTGGGACTTTGAAAATCCTGGTTCACATTTCCACTGAGCCATGAAACTCGCTGGGTGACCTTGGGCCAATCACCATCTCGTAGCCTGAGAAGGATAGTTACGAGCATAAAGAGCAGAAGGAGAGAGATATGTACACTTCCCTGCCTTCTGTGGCCAGAATCCTGCTGGTTATTTAGGCTGACGTAAGTGTAAAGGCATAAATCACAGCAGTGAACTACTGCTAGCAAATGCATTGACAAATTCTTCATTGTGCAGCAGTCATTATATGACTTGGCACATGATGAGAAATACAAGCGACAACTCCTTCACTGTTGGCAGTTTGCCACAGAGATTTGAACTGTTGCACTTATGTTAATATGTAAATCACCAATAGGCTTCTGGCCTTTGGAAGAAATCCGGGGTATCAATGAAACTAATAACACACATAACGAATAATCATAATCCATAGGGAGGCACCAGATGGACAGAACCCAGTGTGTCTGGTTTTTTTAAAAAAATATAGCTCCATCCCCACACAAAGGGGATTATTGTAGGTTGACTCTCCAGCTATCCTGATATGTTATCACATTTATTGAGAGACACCAGGCCACTTATTTGCATGCAGATGACTGTGATGCTATTACAATGAGTATTTCTTGTGAGACAGGTTGTTTAATTGTCAGGATAATCTATCTGAGAGAAATTCATTAATCCTCCTTTCTCACCTTGTCCCAGATATTTCCATTTCCTTCACACCTTTAGCATTGCTGTGAGAATGGTCTCCATTTTTTACACAATGTCCCATTCTGATTACCATCTCCATCTCACAAATGAAAGTCTGTAACAAGAGGAATTGGCATTACGGTCCTGCTATAATTCATTCTCTCGACAAAGACAGAAATGAGAACTGACAATGGCATAAAATAAATCCATTCCTATTCCAGTGCCTCAGATTGCAATTGAAACCAGAAGATAGCACAGTGTTAACTCATTCCTATTGTGACAGAAAAGAGAAATGGTTCAAGCAAAGCCATCTTCTTTGATTTTAGAAATCCTCATACTAGTAATATACATTGTGGCTAAACTGGTATTTTTATACAATCTCCTAACTGTATGGGCTTTTCCTGATGGTGAATAGGAGACCACACACAAAAAATGCCACTTTTGTTTTGTCTGATTGTTTATTTTAAGAAGCTCCAAGGCCATAATGTTCTGGTACAGTACGTTTTTACATGCATACACACATTGACAGCAAAGAAAAAATGACAGAGCTGCAGGTAGAGATAGCCAAGTAGTAGACAAAGCATGTTTCGAGAGCTTATCAGATACCTTCCGTTCAACAAGTGAATGGGAGTGAGCAATGTTTAATTTTTATCATATTTCTGTCCACCAGATTTTTGCCCTACCACTTCATTGAAGCTGAACTGTACATGACCTCTTCAAAATGTGTGGGTGTCTATCTTTGACTTGGCAAGTGCTAAGGGGGGGGGGGTTACTGAATAGCCTTACAGTGCATTTCTGTGCAAGTCTACCCAAAAGTAAATCCCAACGATTTCAGCTTGCTTCCAGGTGTCTCTAAGCTCACAGTCTCAAGTGTCTGCTTTTGAACTATGAAGGTGGGCTGTTGAGTTGATCAGCTCAGTCTCATCTCATCTGCAAATAAAAATAACCAGTAACAATCTGCCATACAGAAGTGCAAAGACCAGGGGAGAAGGGAGGGATGTGCACACTTCATTGTGTTTGTTCTCAAGACAAATCACTGCATTCCTTTCCACAACATGGAAATGCTACTTTTTCTGGATTCAAACTATCAGAACACCCCAGCCAGCATGACCTATAGTCCTACCAAATGAGGAATTTGGGGAACTGTAATACAAAATGTGACTTTTCTATTTCTTTTTCTCAGTATGAGAGACTAGAAGCAACAAAGTTCTTTACATGAGGTGACCTACTGAAGTTTAGGCAAACTATCCACTGCTGACTTCATATCCATTGATCAGACAAATTAAATTTTGGGAAAGCCAGGATGTAACATATGTCACAAAACTCCATCTTACCATTGTTGAAAAGCAGTTGTTGCTGTTTTCAGTAAATTGATCAAGGAAAGGAAAGATAAGTTCAGAAATGCACAAGGCCTGGTGGCATTGTATTAATCACATCGAGGCAAACCTTCCATGGAACATTAACTTAATTCCCTGCCCCTTTCATTAATCGGTAAGTTATTTCACACGGTCCATTTTCATTCTTGTGAAAAAGCAAGTGTTTCCACTGGAGGCAGCAATTCAACAAACAAACAGTATGTATTTTATCCGTGGAAACAAACGATCATTCCTCAGCCAAGATGCTGTCAAAAAGCATCAAGAGCAAATCAAGGTCTTGCATTTGTCCAAAAGTCTGTTCTGTGATTGTATTATCGCCAACCAGGGGAGTCCTGCAAGGTGGCCAGTTGATAGATGAGCTCAGATCCACATGTCACCAGTGCCTGCCAGTGTCTAATTTGCTTAAGAGATACTGATACCATTAAAACAAGTCCTGGTGCTCCTGGGAATGACTGTATCTCTCTATCATTTTTAAGACCTGTAAAATATCTCCTGGAACAGCAGCATGAAAAACATCCAGCCATGCACAGATTGTTACAAGATGTAATATTTCTGTGAAGCTCAGTGCATGCTGGCATGTGAGAGCTTTCTAGTCCCAAGAAAGTAATCAGAAATTTCACAACAGTTTAGCTTCACATCATGCCAGCAAATGCTTTATTGAACAATCAATCTGAATAGTAATATAAAGAAGAAGTATATTATCTCCTCCTTCTCTAGCATCCTGCAACCATAAGCAGTTCTGAATCAATACAACAAAGAAAAACAAACCCAAGAGAATGTTGTTATAAGCCATCAAGTTGAAACCAACGTACAGGGACCATAGTAGAGCTTTTGAGGCAAGAGATATTTAAGGAATAGTTTTACCAGTTCCACAAACACATCCTGTGAGTTTTCATGACCAAACCCCAGTCAACCTCTATTTTAGTCACTCACTCTGGGTCCTGATGGCATCCAACAGAAAAGAATACAACAAATGAATTCATAATAAATATAAACCATAATCAATACAGCAAAATATCATTTTAAACTACACAATACCCAAAATTAGGGTGCAATTACACAAGGGAGAAAGGACACTTGGATCCACTGTGATCCTTATTTTTCAAAACCAGTTTTCATGGGTGAAATCATTATAGCCAACCAGATGTCAGACAATTTTGAGGAATCAGCTGTGACAGAGGCAGAATATGGTCCTGACTGAAATTCTGTTCATGTAAAAGTTAAGCCTTAGTTGGCTGGTATTATCATAAGCCTGGATGATATTTTGGAAATGACTTCTATCCCAGGGTCCCACGTAATCTCTTTCATTGTCAGAAAGTTGTGGGAGATGTGGGACCAGAGAAGGACAGCTTTAACTACCAAAAATCACTGCCACTGATAAAGTCATCCTGTGGCAACAGTTCTTGGTAATTAAAGACTTCCTCCCCTCCTTTTGTTTGTTCCCTCAGCATCTATTCAATTGTGTTTAAAATTATTTTGGCTGGTTCCTCAGCCTTAACTGAGGTTTAGTTCGAAGGGAAAGGAAAGCAATATGTTAAATTTAAAACATGCCAACCAGAATGATCTGTAATTTATTCATTCCCATTCAAAGAATTCTTACTGTCCCTAATGCTTTAATGACTATGAGCCTGCCCCATATGTAAGATCACCACAATTAATTTCAACATAGGAGCTTCATTTATTAGGTACCATAAAATCTTCCAACTTAGAGTGGCTCTAATAGGGTTTTTGAGGTATGTGAGATGTTCAAAGAATATTTTACTATTGCCACCCCACCAGTAAGTTTCCATGGCTTTACTAGAATCTGAACCCAGGAGTCCTGAGTCCCCGTCTGACACACTATCCACTGCACCCCACTGGCTCTCGCACGTCCATTCCTTCAGATTTCTTAGAACTTTTTAGAAAGTGCTACCAGTTTGTGGGTTCTTAAAATACATTTTATTGTTATATGATAAGGCACCTAGAGAATTGTTTGTTGTAGATTGTACTGTGGCAAATAGATAAATGGGCAGTCATAGTTTTGTTGGATAAAAAAAAATCTAACTGTGGTTATTAGCTGAAGATGTAGAGATTCTGAGGACAAAAGGTAGAGTTCTACTGAATTTGGAGATCTTTCTTTATTCAAGTTGTTCCCAATCTTTTTTGAGTCATGAACCCCTTTTATAATAAACAAGTAATTTGTTTATTATACCACCACATTTGCATAAATAGGCTGTCATCATTCCCCACCATGGTGGCACAGTCGATGCTGATGCTGCTCCCCCTGCTCCTGCTTCTGACACCAAATCTGCCACCACCATTACAAAACTGGGGAGAGAACAGGCTAGGGGGAGGTTAAAGGTAGGGAGAAGAGAAGACAAAAAACTCCAAAGGTGGGCCAGGGCAAAAGGACATTACTGTACCCAGGGAGGGGGCAAAATGAAACTGCATTTCCCTTGCTTTGTAGTCACAGCCTGAGCAGACATAGAAAGCTGATTAAAATAACAGCAGCATGAAAAGGCATTAACATTATTCAGGAATAATGCCCCCCTAATAGAAAGAGTTAACAATTTTCTCAAATGTCTGGAGGTTTGTGATTGTTAGGGTTCTTTCTTTCCTTCCTTCCTTCCTTCCTTCCTTCCTTCCTTCCTTCCTTCCTTCCTTCCTTCCTTCCTTCCGCAGTTCAGAGAGAGAGATTAACTGTTTGTTTGACATTCTGTATCTCAAAAATACATGGAGGTGGGAATATTCTCTCTCTTCCACATTTCCTTCTAATCATTTTATGATTTGACAAGAACCGTCTGGTGATATTTGAATATACATCGGAACTCATCCAGGAAAGCAGCTTACTTACCATATTGATAGCCTTAGGCTCTTGCTGATTCCTTACTAACCAATGCATAAAATTATGTTTAAAGCAGAGCACAGCAAACAGTAGATGCAAAATCTAGGTCACCCTTCATACTGAAGGGCATATTAAAAGATTTCTTAGATTTTAAAGTTAAAGACCGTTTACCACATGGCTTCATAGTTTGAACGATATGTTCCAATTCTAGGGGTTTTTAAAAGCAAGAATGACTAGCCAACAGGAAAACAAGTCGCCTTAAATTCTTAGAATTCAGGAGATTGGAATAAATGAATCATGTTCATTGTTGGCATGCTATTTTTCTACCTTGGCTTTCCCATTAAAAAAATTAATGAAAATTAATAAACAAGCTTCTTCTTATGCGGATGCTCATGTGTGTCTGTTTCTTGTATTAAAAATACTACTGAGACATGAGCCTGTATTCAAGGGACATGGATGAACCCTGATCTGTTTGCACAACAGAATATGATAGAGTTGCTGGGAAATATGCGGAAAAGGGGAATCAAACTAAACAATTCCTATAGAAAGAAGTTTACAGTATTGGGTTTGTTTAGGTTAGAAGAAGTTGAGTAAGACAAAACATGGTGAAGGTGTGTAAAATTAGATGTGGTGTGGAGAGAAATGAGGCAGTGAGAAACTTTTCTTACTCCTTCAAAATATTAGAGCCCAGAACCATATAGTAAAGCTGAATGGTGAAAGATTCAGGACAGAAAGAGGGAAATACTTCTCACAACACCTTGTCAAAATTACAGAATTCTCCACCATGAGAAGTAGTGATGGCTGCCATCTCAGAGGAAAGGTTGCAGCAGTTTATGGATGATGAAGTGATAAATGGCTACTTCTCATGAGGGATATATAGTGTTTCCCATATCAGAGACAGTACATCTTTCTCAGAGGTGGTGCCTTTGTTGAAACTACTTGGGGTAGCGTCCCACAAGTAGCCCTAGCTTCTTACAACACTGTTATTCTGCAAAAAATATGTAATGCCTCTCCAACAGGTTTACATTCATTCTCCCAATTTCTGCAGGCTTCAGAGTGCACTCGCTAAGTTGCTAGCCTAAGTCCTCTCTGGCAGCTTGACTTTCACATTCATTCTCTCCTTTCTGAAACTTCCTGAGTACACACATGCTGTTCCAGCATGCCCAGAGGAGTCCCCAAGCTGGATTCTCTGTATTGGAAGTGACTGGTTGCAATTCAGCTCACACACAAGAAGATGCATGTCCTTGAATGGGGAAAAGGAGGGAGAAGACGTCCTCAGGCTTCCTAGACTGTCCTTTACCTGCTCTGACCTGTGCTGACCTTCCTTTGACCTTAGGTTGCTATTCTAAGGCTTGCTGGTGGCACTTTTTTATCTTTCTCCAAGGAGGAAACAGCTTGCCTGTGTTCTCTAGAAACAAGAGGGGCAGCCACGAGTGGTAACACCTCCCAACTGAGTTACATAAAACTATGACTTCTATCATTCTTTCTGTCACAAGTGTAATGATTATTATCTGCTGTCAAGTGAACTCTGACCTGCGACTACCCTTTCCAGATTTTTCTAAGTGTAAACTACTCAGAAGTGGTTTACCATTCCCTTCTTCTGGACTTAGGTTGTCATTTGCCCAAGGCTACACAAGCTCCCTCTTGTCCTGAGAGGCACAGCAAGGAATCAAACTCCCAAGCCCTAACCTAATAAACTAGCCAGCCAGCCAGAGTGTACTCTTCTAATAAAAGTCACCTCTCATATTTTCTTAGAAGTGTGAACACTTCTTTACAGAAGGAGAAGTATGCCCAGGTAACAATTCCAAGGCTGAAACTACACGCTCCTGAAAAAACAGGCTGAATCTGCAGTGATTCCTGTCATGTCACATGACGTCAAGCACTATGACTGTTCAAAATGTCATCCAATCTAATTCTTTTCTGCAGTATCAGGTGGTACATGGCCACCCCTTTTTCTTGCCCATTGCCTGCCCCCCTCTTTCCCAACTCCTCCATTCACCACTCCCCTTGCTCCTTCTTTGACCACTATCATGTCTCCATTTTCCCCCTTTGTGACTCTGTGTACAAATGCAGATGTGTGATTCCTTTTTCTTTATCCTGTAATTAAAATTGCACATTCAAAGATGCACATAAACACCTTAAAAATGTAAAAGGGGAGGTGGGATTTGGGCACTACATTCCCATCATGTGATGTTGTGCCCTGCTTTCGACATGCCCACAGTGACAGGGATTAAAATAAAGCAAAAATTACTGTACTTTGGCCATGTGTTATGGATGTGGTCACTCCTGTTTGCAACTACCTCACAACTTTCTTCAGTTTACTGCAAACATGTAGTTCCAGCCCAAGTTTCAAAGGGCTGAACCCATGAATTAACATGGCTCCAGTGCTACTGCTTGCTTTCTCTCTGACACTCCTGAATATGCACCCTGTAAGCAAACAGGGAGGAGTGAATGTTACTGAAAGCTCTGTTCTCATGGCTACCAGATGTCCTCATAATATGTTTTCCTCCCTCAGCAGGGAATGAGCAGAAACAAGGAAACCAGAAGGAGAGCAGTGTAGCCCTGAAGCTGAAGGCTCTGTAATTACTGTTTAAATTACTGTTTTCAGTTTTGTGGTCCAAAAACAATAGACACATTGTATAATTCTGCTACTTTTTCTCTTCCTGACAGAATGGGTAATACCATTATTGTACCTCTAAAATATTATTTAAAAGTCGGGCTTTCAAGCCCTCCAGATCTTTCCTTCAGTTGAAGATAAGGAGAACAACAACAACAAAAACTCCAAAAAACATCCTGATTTTGTACTGAAGCTAGAGAACCTATAGTTCTCAAGATGGAGTCTGCAAACTTGAAGAATCAGCTTGTATCAGATTTCCGTTCAGAGGTTATAGGATCAGGGTGTGTCATTTGTCCCACAGCTTGGTTTGGGTTGGGGATGGGCTGGTTTGCTCCTTCTCCCAGAAACCACATGACATACATGCTACTGTGAACCAGCATTTTGGGGTTCCTATCAGGTGTTATTGCTTTTTTTGTGGGGTGAAGGTAGCATTGCTCTGTTTTGGTTTGGTTTAAGCATGAGTGATTGCTGGGATTGAACCAAAACAGCTAGCTGGCTGGCTATTTGGCTGTCCCTTTGCTGAAGCTGCTTAATGATCTTGAGAAATGTTAAACTTCCTTGCTACTGGCCTACAAAGGGGAAGAGAAAGGAAGGTTTGCGTTAGAGATGGGGAGTCGTCAAAAGTTGACAACTCACAAAGCACGAAGTTGCCCCCATGAACCAACAAATAATGAATTTATTCATCGATTTGTGGGGGTTACTTAAAAAAAAAAACCACCCCCTGCCCCCATCTCCCTTGCTGCCACTGCCACCACCGTGCCGCAGGCTAAGGGAATCCAGGCTGCCCTTTGCAAAGATGCCTACCCTAAATGAAGCCGCAGCCACCATCTTTGCAAAGGGCAGCCAGTTTCCCTTTCTACAGCTGCGGAGGCTGGGTGGAGACCTCAGCAGCACGGGCGACGATTACGGTAAGAGGGTATCGGCGGGGGTGGAGTGGGGGGCTAAGGTAGAGAGAGTAAGGGGGTGTGGATAGGCTGTGGGGGTGGGTAGCTGTGGGGGTGGGTGGCTGTTTATCAGCCCGCCGATCAGCTGAGGAAAGGCAGAATGGAAAAGCTATAGGATGGCGCTTTTTTTCTTCATATGGGGACAAATAAAAATGGGGAAATATTCATCAATCCATATTCGTCGGGACTTAAAATTTGACGAATATGGATCGATGAATATATGACAAATCGGCTATATTCATCGAAAAAACGATCCGTTTTTATATTCATCCCCATCTCTAGTTTGCATTTGTTTTTAATTCTTGCTAATGAATTAAAAGCTATTTCAAAGCATCACTGATGTACTATGTCAGTTAGTAACAATGAAAAATAAAGAGAAAACTTCCTCTCTCTTCCCCTCTACAGGCCAGCAGCAAGAAAGCTTCCCACTTCTCAAAATTGTCAAGCAACTTAGGCAAAGCATGGAGGAGTTGACAGGAGGGGAATGCTGTTGTTGTTGTTCTCCTTTAAAGGAAAAAAGATTGTATTAGATCAAGTAAACAGGGTCACTGGAGGTGCAGTGTGGTCAATTTTGCATGTGGATGGAAGGATCGCCCAAAATGATGTACCACATCTCAAAGCAACCAATTGGGCTGTCTGGTCACACGCTCACTTGTCTGATCATTCTAGCTCAGGAATGCATTGGGTTGATTAAAGGAACTGAGGTGCCATCCAGAGGAGGGCCAAGACTTTTTTTTTAACCTTTAAAAAAAAAAGAAAGGTAATACTACCATCCTACCACCAAAATTTCTGAGAACCTCTTCCCTAGATTACTGGAATTGAGTGAGACATTTTTCTCCAGCCGTACCTGTGGAAGTTTTCTGAGAGTTTCTATACACAGCAGATCAAGTGTGAGTATAAGAAACCACTCAGATCATGAATAGCTTCTCCCTTGGTGTACCTATATGAACTTGTGTGTGAAAGTTGAAAGAATCGTCATTTTGTCTTGGTACAAAGATGACATTTAGTCACTGTATAACATGCTGAGAAATAAACTAACAGTACTTGAACATTGTACTTGGTATAGATTTGTGCTTGACAGTTTTTAACAGTTTCATAATAGCTTTCTTAAAACATACTAATAGCAGACAAAGCCTCATGCTAACAGGCACTTCTATGTGGCAGTCAACCCCTTCAGACACCTGTTGGCTAGCACTAGACAGAATCTGATTGGTTACAGTATTCTATTGTGAAAATAACACATCTCAATCATTCTTATATACACATATATACATGCTGGGTTGCACAATTATATATTCTAACAGTATGTAAGGTGGTCACATAAGAAAGAAGATAGGGCTCCTGCACCTTTAATCATTTCACTGAGGATGGAATTTCAGAGTTTATCTACTTGCAAGGTATACCAGCTGAAATTCCTTCCTCTAAATGACCATTAAAAGTACAGGTATAGGAGTTCTGTCCTCTGTTTCATATGGCCACCCTACATGTAATGTTGAAAAAAAAACTGAGACAAACCTTTCAGGCCATCACTATTGAAGCTATAATGCTAATTAAACACAAAGTGGTGGCGGTGGTGGAGGAGGAATCCCACAACCTTCCTAGACACTATTATTTTAATAGCTTAATAGACCATGACTGGAATGTTGTTTTAATTAACGATTTTTAAAAGTCACCATTACAGTATTATGACACTATAATACTGAAAAAGCTTTTCTTTTCTTTTTTCTTTTCTTTTTTTAAATTAAGTTGGGGCACCTTTTTAGCAATGTGGTGTGTGAGTTCAGACAAGACCATTACTGCTAGAATACACTGTCATTTGGGTGATATGTCACAGACATTCTAATGATACCTGGAAAGGCAGTTCAACACTATTTAAAAAAAAAAAAATCAAAGTAAAAATTAAGCCGGGCAAGACAATGGCACTGGGAGCACAGACTAGAGTGGCTGTCTCTTGAATTATGATAGGCTCAGCTGCAACGCTGGCAAATGCAAAATGCCACCCTGCAAAATATGGGAAAATAGCGCTAAAGACATGCAAGCCTCTGGATTTTGAATTATTCTTCTGTGCTTCTGATATGAAGTTAAACTTTCTGTATCTGAGGACATGCGTAGGGAAGAGACAGGATGACATCAGTTGTGTGAAGTACCATGTGGCTGCCCTGTAAAGAGTATGTGTGCAGAGCCGCATGAAATGCTGTGACCAGAATCCTTTGGGGGATGTCCAGTAGCATAAGGACTATTCCACAAGCAGTTAAACTGATTTGGGAATCACAGAAGGGCTTTACCCAAGACAGTGTTCTGCATGTGGTAGTGCTAGCCCAGAACACTGTACAAGCCATTGCCATTTTCTGAGACCCTCCCCCATTATACACAGTGTAAGTCACAGGCTTGAGGTTTCTTTTCCAGGCCTGGTGAGATCCAGAGTAACTTCTACACACTGTTTTTTATACTTGGTGATTGCCCAGAAGGTACAGAGCATGGAGTAGAGGCACCCATGGACAAAGACTGAGGTAATGTAAAAAACATGTAATCTTTGCTTAATTTAGACTCTCTGTCTCCTGCCAGGAAAATAATACATTAGACTGAATTCTTGCATTCATTTTTAATATGATAAGGGTACCAGGATGTTACTGTAAGATGCCTGCATTTTTTCCTTACATGACAACTATTTGCTCTTCCTTAAAATACTCTATTCTGAGCTGGGTGAGGAGGGAGTATTTTTTGATGAAAACTCCCAGAATCCCCAGCCACCATGGCCACTGACCATGCCCAACTGGGGGATTCTGGGGATTATAGTTTTAAAAATTGATTTTTTTTTCCAAGCTTCAGTCAGACTGTTGTGAGATGTGAGCTTGACCATACCTAAGAATGACAGAGAAGGTTAATGTAAAGTATAGATTCTGTTAAATTTCATCCCATGGGGCAGACTGAGGGAAAATATTCAGCTGTGAAAATAATGCAAAACAAGTGCTATGTAGATAAATAATCATGTGAAAATGAAAAGTGGGAAACTGATAGCCACTGTGGACCACCCAATCACAGGCACACATTGTTTAGATGATGAAAGTACAGTAACACTTGGTACTGTACTTTTTTCAATGAAAAAACAATAGATGGGGTGATTGCACCATGTAAGTCTTTTTCCTGGAAAATCTCTGGCTGTTGAAATAATTAGTGTTTTTCTAGGTAAAGGTAAAGGTTCCCCTTGACAATTTGTCCAGTCGTGTCTGACTCTAGGGCGCGGTGTTCATCCCCGTTTCCAAGCCGTAGAGCCAGCGTTTGTCCGAAGACAATATTCCGTGGTCACGTGGCCAGCGCAACTAGACACGGAACACCGTTACCTTCCCACCAAGGTGGTACCTATTTATCTACTCGCATTTACATGCTTTCGAACTGCTAGGTTGGCAGGAGCTGGGACAAGCGACAGGAGCTCATTCCGTCGCGTGGATTCGATCTTACAACTGCAGGTCTTCTGACCTTGCAGCACAGAGGCTTCTGCGGTTTAACCCGCAGCGCCACCACATTCCCGCAGCGCCACCACGTGTTTTTCTAGATCTTGCCAAATTCTGGAACTCTGACATTCCACATTCCAGATTCAAGTTGAGCCCATCAAGACCTGGCAATGATGAATGTACGTTGGGGAAGAACCAACTCTGCTCCCATGGCTTACCTTTTAAGAAGGCAATTGAAGCTGAAGTTACTTGATTTAACCTGTTTCAAGCTGACTTTAAAAATGAGGTGGTTGGTGACTGGAGCAAGTAGGGGTTCCCATGAATTCTTTGGATAGGGCTGAAAATACAAAAACACAGTGACTGAAATCCTGTTGCTTAGCATAGAAAGTCATACTAGGGTAGGCCCATTGATCAGTGGGGATTTGCTGATTTGTGTAAGTCACAACTGCCTATTTGAATCAATGGAACTTATGGAGGAGTTGACTGACCAATTCCCCAGTGATTCAATGCACCTACTCTATTGCATCTTATGCTAAATAACAGGATTTCAGCCAATATTTAACACAACACAGTAATCAAATGCTTAGGTAAAGATATAAAGATAGCACTGTGTCATTTATCTGTGATTTTAATTAACTGAGTGTAGAAAGTGATAATTTGAAAAACACTTGCTAAAATGCCTGTATCGTTGCCCCCAGAAACTTATTTAAAGGCAAAGATTTAATAGGCCAATTAAAATTAGATAGATGCCCAAAGCTTTCACTAATGTCTGTCCAAGAAATCAGATGCTAGTTATGCATCTTTCTCTCCAAGATCTTGAGCCAGGAAGGAAAGTGTAGTTTGCTGCTTCCTTGTAAAAGATTTTCTCTACAACTTGGAAATGCAGTTTACTCCAGGATATGGATGTAACACATACTCACAAATGTTCTCATTCTCAGCCAAAAAAAAAAAAAAAAGGGAGGGTGTCTTGACACACTGAAACATATGTCAAAAAAGAGAGGCAAAATTGTTGAAAGATATTTTTTTTGCTCCTACACAAGAGCAAAAACCATAACACCTCTGAGTCAGCCACAGTATTTGCAACCAATCAGTAACTGTCAAATGTGTTGTGTGAAAAATGTGCTTTTGCATTTAAAACCTTGTATTTTGCAAGAGGTTTTACACAAAATGCAGGGCTTTTTACACACACACACACACACACACCACTTTCATGATTTTAATTTTTAAAAAAAAAATGTAGAAAAAAGTGGGGTGTCAAAATGTGAACAAGCTTGCATAATCCCATGTGGTGAGGAGAAAACGTCTGCATTTTTTTTCCTTGCAAGTAAAAACATAGTAAGGGGACATTTACATATATATTTCCTGTGTAAATTCTAATGAATTCAATGGCATGCATTCTCAGGTCACTGTGTTCAAGACTGCAGTATGAATGAATGAAAAATTAGAATTCATCATGTAGACATGAAACAAGCTGGTTTACAACAACAACAACACTGCTGAACTGGAAGGAACCCCATGGATCAACAAGTTCAGCCCTTGTCAAGGAGGCACAGTGGAGAATTGAACTCCCAGCCTCTGGCTGCACAGCCAAATACCTAAACCCCTGAGCTATCCAGCAGTTCACAAGGGTCTTTATAAATAGAACCATAGAACCTGCTGCAGACATCTTTCTTTTTTCTTTTCATTCATAGTTATGATTAAGAAAATATTTCACAGGACTATTCTGAGGCAGAGAGAGAGGTCTGTGTTCACAGCACTGAGTTCAGTTTTTCCTGATATCCCTTAGAATGGGGATCATAGACCCCTCTACTTGTTATTGAACTGTAACTCTATGGTCCCTCATGATTGGTTCTGTTGGGTTGGTGAGAGTTACAGGCTGACAACATCTGAAGCTTTGAAACTACTTTTTTCAGCTGCAGCTCCCAGAATCCCCCAACCAGTAAAGCTGTCTGGAGGATTCTGGGAATTGCAGTCCAAAAAAGTAATGCTTCCAAGCAGTGGGCCCCACATACCTCCACCCTTCTCAATGGGATGCATGATAACAGAGGAACTTTCCATTTCATTCTTCAACAGTGGGAGGCTGGCCCAAACAAGAGATTATTTTTGATGTTAGATGCCTAGAACTAAGTGCCATCTGAAGACAGCTTGACCCACCTTGTTAAAAGGGGCATTTTCATTATTTGAAAAAGTAGTTTGTATAGATTTGTTCTTAAGTTCTGTTTAATTGTCAACGATTCTAAGGTTATCCTTGTGCTTGTTGTTGGGCATGTCACAGCTGAAAATATCTGTCACTGTCTGATTTACCCAGAGTTTCATTAAAGGCATAAGAAGGGTCGAATCAGATGAAAGGAATACACCATGGAATACTGCTCCGTGTATGTATGTTCTAACCACGAAATGGTCTGCTTGAAGCACACTTTTGTTGCTTCTCTATGTTTCTACATAATGAACTGCTGGATAGCTCAGTTGCTTAGGTATCTGGTTGCAGAGCCAGAGGTTGGGAGTTCAATTCCCCATAGTTCCTCCTTGACAAGAGCAGGATTTGATGATCCATAGGGTCCCTTCCAGGTCTGCAGTTCCAAGATGATAATGATTATTATGATTATCTCATTCAACTGATAAACATGGGTATGAAAATGACTCTTCCTCAAACTTGGTATTGTCCATGCATGCTTCCATGCTGTCAAACTTGTAAAATAATGAACTTGATATTTTATGATAATTTATCTAACTCGAGAACTCATTGGCTGGATTAAACATCTATATATGTGTTTAATGTATATATATTAGTATATATTTGGAAGACTTTAGTGTACAGAACTATAATAAAGCCTCCTCACTGATATATTCACAGCAATTCTAGCTTTAAAATCAAGGACAACCAATTAGTTCAATGTAGTGATTACAATGAGTAGCAAGTAGCCAGTGAACTGAGAATTGAAGAATCTAGGAAGTAGGTTTTCATTTGTGAACTGCTTTGTAGTTGTTATCTGCTGTGTTAATTTGGGAATTCTTATCCATATCATTTTTTCCTATTATCATCATTATCAGCCTAAGGAGCTTTATTTAAAACGTTAAAGAGCTTGCATTGGAAATTTTAGAGAGAGAAAAAATGTTAGCCACAGTTTTAATACATTGATTGTATGAACTGTAGTGGAACTAGTTTAATTTAGTGTGAGCAAGAAGTCACTGAGTGACCTTCTGAAACTGTTATTTTCTTTTCTTTCGAAAATACAATGGTTGAAATCCTGCAGCTTAGTTTAGTAAGTCCTGCTAGAGTCAGCAGGACTTACTAATTTGGGATTTGGTGAGTCAACTCCTCTGTAAGTTTAATTGATTCAAATGGATCTACTCTAGTTATGACTTACTGTGCTAAAGTAAAGATAGTAGGTGTGTGATCATAAAGGGGGAAAAGGTAGGGCCCAGCATTGATGGGGAAACTCAGCATGTTGGGAGGGGGGCAGAGGAGTTACTTGCAGGCCAGGGTAGTTTTGAGGAAGGTATGCTCTTGCTTTCTAAACCAACCCTTATAGACCAGCATCAGTAGAAGCTGAAGTGCTCTTCCCATGCAGCTGTGGCTATAGGTGAACAAAATCCTTAGAATGCATTCTTCTTGGCTCATGTGGACCTGCTCCAGCTCCAGCTTCTACTCCGGAGCTGCAAGCATCAGGGACAGCTGAACTAGATGCAAGTACGTAAGCAAAGCATTGCAAAGAATCAGGTTGCTGTGGACACACTTCCAAAAAGGGCATTGGAGAAAAAGAAAGTGGTTTTAAAACATACATTAGTGTGCACTCTTAAAACACTCATGTAGTCACAACAGGCTTTTCTCAGTGTTCTGGATAGAAAACAAAATCAGAACAAAATCAACACAATTTAAGGTACTTCTCTACTAAAATAAAAGATAAAAAACAAAAAAACACCAAGATTTGCTGTCAGAAGCTTTGCAGTAGACAGACAGACTGATGTTGCAAATAACACAGCCCAACTTTGTACTGTGTGTAGGCATGTTCTTAAAATTACATTAACTTTTTCAAGGAAAGCCAATTCTGATTTGCAGCTGAATAAGGATTTTAGGTAGAGACAGAAAGAGGTATACCGTTAATGTCTGCTTTAGTCATCTGATACAACTCACCATGGAATAAAGCCAACACAGGAGCGGTTTGCAGAGTATGGAGGGTACCTTACCCTTAAATCTGGGGACTAAAACCCCAAACCCATTCTGGTCATCAGCCATATATGGAAACCCAATTCTTACTTTGGATTCAGGGCTTTCCTCTCATTCAATAATCTGCCCAGAATTTTGGCTTTGAAAAAGAGTGGCTAGCTGTTCATGTCCCAGTGGCCTTGACTTGATCAAACCTGGCAGATGGCACTCAAAGAAATTATCCATAACTCGTGCTGCCAACAGGATATGGAATGACAATGCTTGGTGTGAGGCTCTTCAGCTAAGATGACAATGGAAAGAACAGCAAGCAGCTCAGCTGGCTGATGAAGACACAAGAATGCATTT
This sequence comes from Intellagama lesueurii, assembly GCA_037013535.1. Classification (NCBI taxonomy): domain Eukaryota; kingdom Metazoa; phylum Chordata; class Lepidosauria; order Squamata; family Agamidae; genus Intellagama; species Intellagama lesueurii. The sequence continues at coordinate 42,066,817 of JBAJHW010000005.1, read as the reverse complement.
AGCACACAAAATGTCACAGACTATCATAGAGTTATGTGATCTTATGCAGCCAGTTTCAGGATCATGAACCTTCCCCCCCCCCCCCCCCGCACCCCTTCACAAGAAAAGTTCAACTGTTCACACAGGAAAAAGTCTGTTCAAATCATTCTGGCTTGAAAAAAGTAGGAGCCCCCAGCAGCAGGGGAAAAAAAGCTATGTTGGGAGGAAAAAAGGGCTGAACCAATTTGATTTGGCCTTTGCATCATGTGATCAATCAAAAATAATTCGAACTCATTCACTATTTGACCTTGTGGTTGCAGCATAAGGCTGTTCTCTTCCTCCCATGAACTTTACTCTTCCAGATCAATCCAGACTCAACCATCAAAATATATCCTACCCACCATTTATGCCTGGATTAGAGGTGTGTAGATTTCTCATTTTGGTCTACAACTATGCTTTCTCAGAGTTATAGTCTGAAAACACAAATCTGCATTCCTGTGACTGTAATGACCTTCCTTTACACTCAGCTGATGCAAGGAATGCTTCTGAAATGGTTCTCACTCAACTGCTGCTTTGATTTTGGAATTCCCCATTACCTGATTCTCTTCTGAAGGTGAAAGTGCCTGTTAACTGCATTGTTCTGTACCTTTCTATTCATATGTAAATCCTGCTATGTTTGACTGGGCTTAATCCCAGAAACAGGGGAGTACCTTAAGAATTGTTAGTTATTCCTTTTTCTTTATTTCTTTTTTAATTTCTGCAGTGAGGATAGTCATTGACCATTGGGATGAGCATTTTCACAGACTTTGCCCTTGTCTGGAAAATCTAGCATATCATAACCAACTGCCTATGTAACTACCTATGCAGAGCTGCCCAAGGACAGTGATCCTCCATCAGCTCTTTGAGAAGTTACTTTTTGGACTACAAGCCAGAAAATCCTAGAGTCAGCAAGGCCAGTCACTTTGGGGAAAACAATAATTTGTCCAAGTGATTTCTGATCTTTTTTCTTTTTCTTTCTTTCTTTTTCTTTCTTTCTTTCTTTCTTTTTTGGCATGTGGGGGCAGGGGAACAGTTTTTGCTTCCAGGGAAGGAGGAGATTCTTGAGTTTGGCGTGTGTGTGGGGGGGGGGGGGGTTCAGTCTTAGTTTTAAAGATCTCACTGATATATTCATGAAAGGAATCATTAATACTGTAATAGTACATTTCATAAAATTCATTCCAACTACAGTTGTTCCTTATTTTAGAAAATATGAGCTCTTGGGACAGTATGTGAAGGAACAGCAACCTTTCCATTTTGTTATTCTCCTCGTACTGCACATAGAAGGTATTATTTTAACAGCCTGGAAATAAATGTGATATTTTCCAATATAATCTCTTCCAATAATTGGGTTAATTTTTTATAATGTCTTAGTGTTCCCCCCCCCCCCCACGTTGCTTAAGGTAGCATACATGGATTGAATGCTTATTTTATTCTCATAGCACATCAGCCAAGTAGAATCAGATGAGACAGAATCACTTGCGAAGCTTCATAAAAGTAGGACGGGGCTCCCATACTGTGCGCCGCAGCTCCATGGGGCACCAGGGAACTGAGCTGGGGTGGAAAAGGGGTGGAACATAGAGCTATGAAGGCTGCAGAGGAGCTGTTCATAGCTCTAAATAGAGGAGTTTTTCATAATTATATGTCAAACAGAAACTGGAAGTGAAGGCTGTGTGCCTGCCTCTCCTTGCCCCATCTCTATGGTCCCTGGTGAAGATGCTTGCTGGGTGGCCTCGTGTGTTTCTTGCATCAGGACCTGGAAGGAGGTGGGTCCTTGGGAGATGGGATGGCTGAGGAGGTGTCAAGATCCTGCTCCTAATGGGAGAGAGACCCCTGATGGCTCCTCCAAGCAAGGGGAGCCACGGCCAGTGGTCAGTAAATCAAGGAAGCCATGAGTCCAAAATGTTTGGGAACAACTGGAGCAGAACACTGGACTTCGGCCCTTCTTGTCCTAATCTGATGCTCTCACCTCTGCTATACCACACTGGTGCACAAATCCCAATACATGGAGATGCACTTTCCACTCATGTTCAACGTTGTACTACCAGTAATCATTTGGGACCATGGGTCCCAAATAGTAGTGGAACACCTGCCTCAGTGCATGAGTGGCTCATCTCTGTAGGTCCACTGATGAAAGTATATCTAAGTGGATTGGCTGGGAAAGTGTCTTAGACTAGATTTTAAGGTCTACCACCTTACAATAGAACTTGGAAATTTTACTTTTTGAACTACAGTTCCCAGAATGCTATGGCCAAGACTTAGTCATCTGGTTGTTCACAGCAGGAACAGAATGCAGAACTAAACAGGCTTTGGGTCTTCTCTAGTTTGTCACTTTTATGCCAATATTCTGTGTGGATTTTTACAAAGATTGAGAAAGATTATCTTTTGTTGCATGCCCAGAATGGGATTAGATATAATGGCCAAAATTCTGTTGTGTAATTTATGCCTGTAGGTGGTAACATCACCAGGAAGCAGGGTTGTTTTTTTTTTAATAACTGAAGACTTCCATGCAATGAAGCTATTATCTGTGAGTTGGACAAGCCATGGGACAGAAGAAGGAAATATTTAATTACAGAAAATGTTTCCCTGTTGGTGACATCAGTGGCCTCCCCACATCATACAACGGGATTTTGGCCTATGGCTGATTTATCACGGCCCACCAAAAGCCTCTCCCTTCCTTCCTGTCTCTGTATTTTATAATGCATGATATAACATTATTTCCTGATGAGCTTTCCTGTTGAGTGGCAGCTAATGAAGTGGAAGGTGTGGGGCAGAGAACCTCTCAACACAATGACATTATGCTATACATCCTGAATTAATACAGGAGCAAAAGAAGGTGGAGATTGAGGGTTTCGAAGAACTAAATTCCAAAAAGTAACATTTCCAAGCTCTCGTTTATATATACAAAATGTATCAGTATCTGATAAGGAGAACAAACTTCCTGATAGTGGGCTAGTTTGAAACGACTGTGGAGAGGCCTGCTGAGTGTGTTTGGTGTTCATACGGCAACATCCAAGTACTCTTCACTGGCTCTTCATAGGGCGCAGGATGAGAAGCCTGCAGGTATCTTTCTTTCATTGACAGTGGCAGGAGACGGATTGGGCCACCTTCTCTACCTCCCAACCATTTCCTGGAATATGGTTATGAGAAAGCTCATTTACTTGCATGAATCGCTCTTCTGAATTCAGCATTCAGAACTACATGTCAGCAGGAATTGAGGTTCAGCAGCCTGAGAGAGGCATGTGTTCTTGAACCTGGGGGTGACAGGAGAATAATTTGAAATGACTTAATCTAGCTTCTGTATTATAAAGTAGGAATGTAATATAAAGCACTGAAGTAAAAATGGCCAGCCAGCTGAGCCTGGTATTTTAAAGTAATAGAGGGTATGCACCAGAGCGACAAGAGTCTAAGTCAGGTTAATGGTGATGGCAGGAAATAGACTGCAATTGAGGTATGAGTGATTGGCCAGTGTGAATAAGGACGTGATTTGAAGGAATAAAAAGAAGTGTTTCTACAGTTAGTTTTATCCCATTAACAGACAAACTATCTGGGATGAGGCATTATTACCAGTGATTAATCATGGGGTTTTCTCTTAGGCACTCCTTTTCCTGTCCGATAAATAAGCCCACTCCATCTTAAAATCATAGCTCAGTGGGGAAGATCCATTTTACCTCAGCTCTGGCTAAAAGATAATGTGAGGCAGAAGACAGTGGCACAGGCACCCCTGTTGGTGGGCCACCTTGCCTTCTCCCTAGACCTACAAAGTTTCAGACTGTGAGCTCCCCTGTGGATCTGGGAAATACAGAAACCAGTGCACCAGTTCTTGGGGAACCTGAAGAGCCCAAACCCAGACAGCAGGAGGAGGGCACTCAAACAGAGGCCCTGGAGGGGAATGTCCCTGGGTCTGAGACAATATAAGGAAAGCTCTGGAAGAGACGAGTCAGTTAGGACTAGGGAGGAAGAAGAAGAATGCAGAGTGTGGCAGACAAACAAGGGACCCCCCTTCCCAATGCAATAGTCAAGGAGGAAGAAGACGAGGTCGATGAAGGATCTTGGATGAACACCCTAGAAGACTCTAGTTAAGGGTATCAAGGAGAGGTAGAGCCCCCAGAGGAACCCAAACTCACTAGATACTGAGAATACATATATAAAGACAACCCCTAGATGGGGGTCCTGCTCCAGGTCTGGGTCCTTTGGGAGGAGGTTGACTGCCATTGTAACCCTTACCCATTGCCTCGGCCCTCCTACTGGGTGAAGAGGGAATGTAGAAAGAGGAGATACTTGGTTCAGGAGGCCAAACTCAGGAAACTGATGGCCACTCAACAAGAGACTCTGGCAGAGGCAGCAGTAAAAAACATGCCAGTCTCAGGAGCAAGTGAAAAGGAATCAAAGGCACCAACTCCATTGCCCTCAGTGCTGGCATATTGTCTGTACTTGTTGCGCGCACACACACACACCGCAACCGGGCTTACCAGGAGTGTTCACGATGAAGAGGATCAAACTGGACCCCCTCCCAGTGGATATAACTGGGAGAAAGGAGAACCTGGTTAGATAAACCCCACCACAGGAATTTGAGCAGTGCAGGAAACCAGCCCAACACCATTGAAAATTCACAACCTGTTGTAATAGAGTTCATTTTGATTCTACCCTTTGTGTTGCTGTTTATAGATCAAGGGATGGAGAAGGATGTTCCTGTCAACCTGGCCAGCATCAGTATGGCTCACAGATGGGTTTTGAGTTTAGAAGTTCAAAAAAAATAAAATTGCAAATATCAAGCCACTATTTTGATATAAATTTTGATATGAATTTTGATTAAAAGTATTAATATCCTTCATATATGGTTCTTTAAATGCAGATTGGCAGATGGCATTTTAAACATTTACTTCTCTCCCCCCCCCCCCTTTCTTTCTTTACAGATATTTAGGGGAGAAAATCTTCAGTTTTAGAAGTAGGTTTCTCTCCCACTGAAGGGATTCTTTCTCACACCCTCCCTCCTGACACTTGTCAGACACCGTATGCTCCCACCTAGGCCCAGCACAATTCAGTATCTTCACATTACTGGGCTTCTGTTATGCTTACTTAGTACTCGCTACCATCTGTACACACAGCACTCTGTCTGCTCATTTTGTTGTTGCTGTCAAGGCGAAAAGCGTGTTCAAGCTGGCATTTTTGTTTCGAAGAAAAGTGGTCCTGATCTACACCAGCGCCCCATACTTGTTTCCTGTCAAAAATCTTCCCTAGTATATTTGTTCCCAAAGTGCTGTTCACTGCAAATATCTAGGGTACAGAAATGAGGGGGTAGAGATGAGAAATCCATTGGGTTTTTTTAAAAAAATTATTATATATTATTATAACTTGACTAATTTCCCTTCAAAATAAATGTGGCCAGTTCAAGCCTTTTTTTTTTTTTTAACCCTTCTTTGGGTAAGATGAATTTTTACCAATTTTTGAGTTCCTTGAATATCCTGTGTGTTTTCTGCATCTGTAATGTCATTAATTAATATGCAGAACAGGTCCTAACTGGGTTTAAAGCATGAACTGCTAGCTATGTGAGGACCAAAAGGCTTGGAGTCCAAAGGGGTGGGTAGGACTAATCCTGCAGTGGTGGGATGAGGCATCTCCTCTGTTTGGCCTACAGCCCACCAGAAAAAGATGGAAGAAGAAAATGTAGGGCTGGTGCTTTGGGAGAAAACTATGCAGAAAGCCAAGATCTAGTCCTGGAAGGGATTACACTAGAAATGAATTTAAAATCGCATGATGCTTTCTTTCCTTAACAAATACTTTAATATTTCAATAAAACATTCCTTAGCTTGAATTCTGTATATATCTCACCATTTAGTAGGGTTAATTATTTCACTGTTGGTCTTTCATGTTCTTCTTCCTCATTCATTTATATTTTTGTGTGGTACAGCAATATGGATTATGAATGACAATATGGATTAATAAATGCAGTTTAGGAATAATGGTGCTGTGTGATACACAAGGTCAAACAAGACAAGAGTAATTTGCAGCTACTAAATTGCTTGATGTAATATTTTGGTGTGATAATCTTTAAGAGGAAGCTTCACATAAGTCAAGGGTCTGTAGAGAAATATGTAAATCAAATCCTACCACTTTCCTAAATCCTTTTAATCTAGCACTTAATCTCAATAATGACCCAGTTCTTGGAATCTTTACTAAGCTCAGCTTCTTAATCACATTACCAGCTTGCCCTTCACCAACTTTGAAAGGAGGTAGATAATGAAATATAAACAGTAACAACAACAAACAGTTGATGAAGTATCATCATTAATTTGCTTAGGATTCTTTAGATCTTTGCCCACATCATTATGAACTTTTAAAGTGTGTGGTATATTTTTTCTTGAAATGCAAGATTCTGAACGTTTTGAAACTGGATTTTAGTTACATAGCAGAACTTCATCATACTCTCACCACTAAGAACAGTTCCATGTCTCTTCCTCCACCTCCTCTTTCCTCCTATGCTATGTAATAGTACGAAATGCATACCAAGAAGTCATCATCTTGGGTGGCTCCTTACTCCTCCCTCTCCATTTCCTTGGTTGCCATTTAGGAGCAGGAAAATTCATAGGACAGTGATGTCATGTTATAAATTCTGAATTCCAGGGATAGAGAGAGGAAGGTTTCAGTGAAAGCCGCTGATCAGCCATAATGTCTAGATGCATCCTGAAAGGCACATATCAAAGGAAAGCCCTTTATTTTAATTTATATTAGATTACACAGAACATTAAGAACCTCATCCATGTTGGATTAGAGTGAATGCCTATGTAGTTCATTGTCCAATTCCTGCAGAGTACAACCAGACACCCAGGGAAAGCCTATAAGCTAAACATGAGTCTAATAACAGTCTTATCAGCATATGTACTGCCTCTAATAACAGAGGTACTAGCTTTGTTTCAACCATCAATCCAAGTGAAGAGTGCAACCAAGAAATCAGGAAAAGATTGAGACTTTGAAGGGCAGCGATTAATTAATAAAAAAAGATCAAGTGTAAGGATGTGTCACTGGAGACCAAGACCAAGAGCATCCATACTCTTGTGTTCCCGGTCACCATGTATGGGTGTGATAGCTGGACAGTAAAGAAAGTTTACAGGGAAAAAAATTGTTTCATTTGAAATGTGGGGCTGGAGGAGAGCTTTGCAGATACACTGGACTGCCAGAGAGAAGAACAAGTGGGTCCTAGAGCAAATCAAGCCTGAACTATTTCTGGTGGCAACAATGTTGAAACTGAAGCTGCCCTATTTTGGGCACATCATGAGAAGGAAAGATTCTCTGGAAAAGACAATAATGCTGGGAAAGGTTGAAGGGAACAGGAAAAGAGAAAGACCAAATACAGTCCTTAAAGGAAGCCCCAGGTTTGATCTTGCAAGAGCTGAGCAGGGCTGTTGAGGACAGGACATTTTGGAGACTGCTCATTCATAGGGTTACCATATGTTGGGGGTCAATTGACAGTACGTAAAATCATATGCTGCCAAGTCAATTCTGACTTATGGTGACCCTTTTCAGGGTTTCCCAGGTAGAGAATACTCAGATGTGGTTTACTGTTCTTTTCTTCTGTTGGCATCCTGGGACTGTGCAGTTTGTCTAAGTCCACACAGGCTAGCTGAACTTGCAGGAGGCACAGTGAGGAATCAAACTCCCAACTTATGGCTCTGCAGCCAGATACCTAAACCACAGAGCTTATACTAGGAAACCAAAACAGCTGCTAACTTTTCTGAGCCTCTCTTCCCCAGAAGAGGACATTTTCATGAAAATGCATGAAATTAGGCATCAGAGTTGATAGCCTTTACTGCCCTGGCCTTCTACACTGAACTGGAAAAGAGTATGAGATGTGGCACTAGTTGTGAGGATTATAGAAACACTGAAGTCTCCATTATATTCTAAGGCTTTTCTCTGCCTATTGATATGATGCACGGACAGTATTAGAACCTCATGCTGGTGCTTATTAGGAGGGGTAGGAATTTTGTTTTACTTCGTTATTTTGAAGAGTTTTCCAAAATGTGCAAATTTCTTTCTTTATGGCATGGGAAGAACTTGAAATTTAAAAAACCCCAGGGCCAGTAGTGAGGGTAAATTTGGGGGTGGAGTGGGGTGGGGTGGGAAGCCAGCCAGCCACCTAAAGAATGCATTCTTTATGCCCAGTAGCAATTGTGGCCATTTGTGAATGAAAACCTCTCTACACGCGGCCAGTAGCCAAGCAGGAGGCAGCCTGTTGCTAATCAATAATAAGAAGCTGGAGACTGTATGGTTTTAATGGAATCTGTGGAAATGAGACATATACTCTTTGGCTTCCAGTTCAGACAGATATGATTCAGACGCTGTAGAGAGAAAATAAAGGAATAAAATCAATATTGGGAAATCTCGTCTGTAGCTGCCATCTGCACAAGCTGTGAAGGCTACGCTTCCTGTAATGTGAAGCATTAATCTTGATGGTGTATGGCTGGATCCAGGACCTCTGTTGGGCAGGAAGGCAACATGCAAGCTAAACACAAAAGAGTGGGAGCACTGCTGTCATGTCTCCCTTGACCTTGCCAAGAGGGGGGGACAAAAGGTGAGGATGGAGACAGAGCCTGGAAATAATCAGTTACAAGGAATATAGTTACCTGTGACTAGTGACTCTTGAGGGTAGCAAAAGTATACCTAATTTACATCCCAAAAGCAAGGTAATGAGTAGTTGTAAAGTTTATTTTTCAATGTAACAAGCATTATTTTTGAGTTACATTCAAAAGCTATTTTGGAGATCTCTCATACATATGATTGCCGTAAGTCGGAGATGACTTGGCAGCACATAACGACAACAAAGGAACAAGAGCAATAGAATTGGTTGTGTGATGTTCAGAGGCATGGGAAAATACTTTTATTGCTTATGTAAATGGCACAGCATACAGGGAAAAGCAAAAGCATAACTGAAAACTTGAGGAAAGATAACTGGGGCAATGAAAATCACATTAAGCGTCCTGTGACTGTTTATCCAGGCAGCTGCAAGCCATTACTAATAAAACCATGTTCTCCATTATGCAGGCCAGAGAAAACCTGAGGCAATAATGAGACTATGAAGAAAACACACCGGGGCCTTTGCTCAACCCTCTGCTTCATTAATTAAGCAGGTCATGGTCTGTGGACTTGCTTATATTTAATGGGAGCTAAATCCTGAGGGTGATCGCAGCTTCAAAACCCACTGGGACAAGCAGGAGGTTCTTTGATTTGGTTCGCAATGAGCTACTCATGGAAGCCTCCTCTAAAAAGACATTACAAATATATTGCAGAAATCTCTAAAGCAGTAGCTGTGTTAGTCTATGCTTTGTTACAGAGAAAATGACAGTCTTGTGGCACCTTAAAGACTAGCAAGTTTTGTTTGGTGTAGGCTTCAAGCGCACTACAGCACAGAGAAGCTTATGCCACATAGAATAATCTAGGACTCATCCACACAGAGGCACTTACTTTCCTTGTACCTGTGATAAACGTACTTTTCCCAGTTTCCACATAATGAAGGGCTGAAACTTATATTAACAGAGGGTGTGACTATATTGACAAATAATGTAGGAAACACTGTGGGATTGGGACAGATTCACATTATTTCCTATTGACTACATGATGTAAAAGTCATTGCAAATCAGCCCAGTGAGCTGGGTACTCAATTTACTGACCGCAGAAGAATGGAAGGCTGAGTTAACCATCACCCAGCTATGTACCTGAGCCCATCAGGATCGAACTCATGTCGTGAGCAAAGTCTTGACTGCAGGACTGCAGTTTAACTACTGTGCCACAAGGCTCCTACGAGCAGCAGTGAGAGAGGCATGGCATTGGGGAAACTGGCTACCATTTAAATCCTCTCCTCTCTACACCTGGTGCCTGGGTTTGCTTTCATCTTCCTGTTCCCTTTCTTTCTTTCTTTTAAAGGTTTCCTAATCTAGTGCTGGGGTTGCTAGGTGACAAAAGGGGAACAAAGAGCAAGGAATTGCCAGAGACTGGAGGAAGTTTTCATGCAGCTGCGCACAAACCTTTTCTCCTACAAATATGGACAGTCAGAGCAGAGCTACCTACAAGTTTGAAACAAGGCTGAACTGAAAACTTCCTCCTGTCCCTCTGCCAGTTCCTCACCTTTTCTTTTCTTTTCTTTTTGTTTCTTTTCCTCTTTGTTCACCTAGCTGGCCTGGCACTAGGATAACAAGCCTTTAAAAGAAAAGAAGAAATGGAAAGGGAAGAGGGAAACAAGCAGACCCAGGCACTAGGTGTGAAGAGCATTCAAACGATTAACAATCTGCAAGCAAGGCCAATTTCCTCCCATTTCTATGCTAGCTCCTGGATGGATGGCTGAAGTGAATTAACCCTGGGAAATCCAGCTTCACAGTGGATTTTTTCTGCTGTGTAGTTCCACCCAGAGTCAAAGTGGGATTCTTAGAAATCCTAATTTTTGTGTTGCTTTTTACACCATTGCCAGGTAATGGTGTATTTTTATTCTACATTGCTGCAGTGTACAATCGGCTCATATGGACCCTAGTACTATATCTTGTCATAATGGCCTATGCTCATCTGTCCGCTTAATAACTCATTGGATGATACCTCATGTGGATAGGTTTCTGCTAGTCAATTTCAACCTCTCTGCACCTTAGCACCACTCTGACCTGCTTGTTTTGTTTATTTTCCTTTTATAGTACTAGGATATCAGCTGTTGTTCTCAGCTTTTTATTAAGAAAAGTAAATTTTGTTCAAAGATGCATAGTTGTTTATGATTTAGAATACTGAAATGTGGCAATATATTCCAAACATCAATTAAATGCTGTAGCACCCAAAAAAATAAAAAATAAAAAACTGAAAGAAAGCCATTTAATTTTTAATATATATATATATATATTATATATATACACACACAAACAGAAGTACTTCACACAGTGAAATAGATAAAAATACCAAAATTCGGGAATGGTGGGTAGGTAACATAAAGTGAGGAGACTGAAGAGGTCAGGATTAGGGCAGAGAATATTTGTTTGTTTTTACCCTGTCTTTCTCCTTAAAAAGAACCCAAGTCAAGGCGGGTTACATCAGTAGAAGACAATATTTAAAAGCTAAAAACAGTAAGTATACAAATATTACAAAACAAAGAAATACTGCACAAGCAGGGTAAACAGAACCAACACCAAGAACAGATTCAAAGCATTAAGGCACAACCATCCATTTCAAAAAACCTTCTCAAACAGCCAGGCACTAAGGGAAACCCTGCCTGAAGAGAAAGGTCTTTGTCCGCTTGTGAAAGGATAGCAAAAGTGGGGTCAGCCTGGCCTCCAGTAGGAGGACGTTCCAGAGTCTGGGAGTGACAGCAGAGAAGGCCCTCTCCTGTGCCCCCACCAAACACACATGTGAAGTTAGTGGGACCAAGAGAAAGGCCTCTCCTATGCAAAAGGATAAGCCAATCAGTACTAGGCGACAGTTCCAAACATACGTCAACAGACTGTACCAGGGCAACCCAGTAAATCTCAGTACTACAACATCAATTATTCTCCCCAGATTTGGGCAGATATACTGCAACAAAAAATAACAGAACAAATCAGAACATCCAGGGAATAATGGGGAAAAACACTACTGTATGGACGATCTATTGGTCTTCAAAGTGCCACCAAAAGGGTGTTGTTTTTGCTGCAGATGTATTGCCATGTACTCTAGCTCCATACATTTTGCTTCAGGCATGGGGTAGGGATTGGCTCTGCAAATGTTGGACTGTAACTCTATTTATGTCTCTCCTTTGGCACCATACTAGCCTGGAACTGGTGGGAGTTGTAGCCCCAAACATCTGGAGGACCACATGGTCCCCATCCCTGTTCTACTGCTATGGCCACCCAAGGTCTTTCCTCCAACATCTCCAGAACTCACTTCTGAGTTCCTGGACTTGCTATGTCTGTTTCATATAGCAAAATGTAAGTTGGGTGGGTGAGTTTGATTTGGAAAAAAATGTGATCTGTGTCTTACAAAAATCCTGTATCTCGGACAGGGTTTTCTCCTTCGTTCAAACCATTAATTTGCTTTTGTTTTTAAATACATCATCAGGAAAGATCCATTTCTTATTGTATTGCATGGTTGTATTCAAGAAAGAAAATCCTGGCAAATTTCAGTTATATTACAGTTGATCTCAAAAGCATTTTAAACAGTTTGCCAAGAGAGGCCAAAAAATATATTTTTTAAAAATTATAGCATTAGTAACTGTTAGCAAGTGGATGAACAAGGCATGTATTTGTATGCGTGTCAGTGAAGACACTTGACACAGTCTATTGGTATAATACCGAGTGGCGTGCCTCCTTATGATTGCCTGCTAGACCTTGATTATGCAGTCAAACCCAGCAGATAATTAAAGAGTCCTATCCAACTGTCAAATTGTGTTGTCAGTCACAAATATTAGGTTGGGCTGTTTAGCAAACCGTTGGATCCATTCTGAGCTCTGAAGAAAACCATCCATTTAGAAACAAGGAAAAGAATCCCTATTGCAATAAGAAATGGACATCGTCCCTTATAAGTAAATTTGTTCTATTGTTGCATTTTCAAATTATGTTTTTAATTTTTTATAAGGTTTATACATTGCATGTTTTCATTGTACCTGCTTTATTTCATTATAAGCTTCATTGTGTCCCATTTGTAAGAGAAAGGCAGGATATAAATCAAAGTGATAAATAAATCTCCATTTGGAATGTAGTTGTCTGAGTCACTTTAGAGACATTTTACCAAAAAAAAGGGGGGGTTAGTTTTGCAAGTTTTCTGAAATATTGGGAAAACACTGCCCTTTCCAAATAGACCAAGGAAACTGTCTTATACTTAGTCAGAATGTTGATCCATCTAGCCCAGTACTATCAACTCAGACTGGCTTTCCACACAGGATTTGTTCCTAGCTCTAGCTGGAGACTCTTGATATTCCCAGGTGGCCTCCCATCCAAGTAGTAACCATACCTGATGTTACCTTGCTAATGACATCATATCCGGTGGCACAGTTGTGCTTCCCTGACAGCCTTCCACTGTCCCTTGCCTTCTTCTGTCCCCAGTACCTTGTGTCTTGTGAGTCACCACCCAAGCTATGTTTTCTCAAATACATACCTTCAGAATTCATAGAAGAAAAGGGCAAGACTGGTTTCTTAGGAGCTCAGGTTAGCCAGGCCTCCAGAAGCCATTTTGTAAGTTCTGTGACCAAGAGGCTAGCTTAGTGGGAGAATATAGGAAAATTATGAAAAAATAAAACCCTCCTTGTCAGCTCAAACTCTCAACTTCCCCCCCCCAACACCCTATTACTGTATTTGTAAATAATGCTGTTTACCAGAGATCTACGAGACCTCCGCTAAGTGACCAATTATACACCTTCTTTTCTACAGACCAGACAACAAAGATGGCAGTGTCCCAGAGTAAGTACAGGGTGCTGCTCCCTCTTTGGAATCAACATTTGCAGAAAAGGACTGAACATCAAAACTGGATGCAACATTCCCCATTTTTCTTCTCTAGGCAGACATGAAGGAAAGACCTCTTAGCTGAAGTGACAGATCCCATGAATAAAGTACAATGCTTTGTGGGATATATTATTTTTACTTTCCCTTGCTTGTAGTGGTGTTCTCTGTCCTTTCCCTAAACCACTGTCCTCAAGGTATGTCTGACTGCAGTTTCCATCACCCAGTCAGGTTAGGGAAGACTGTTATAGAGAGTGTCAGTGTGATAGGTAGGCAAGTGAAAATGCAAGAAGTGGATTGAAGGGCAATGGGGAAAGGAAGGTAGAAGGACCCAAGGGTGACCAGTGGCAGCCAGACACAACCCAAGGACATGCAGTTTAAAGTGTGCATGGCAATGTATCCATATCTGGGATTGGAACATTGGGGTGAATTGGCAATGACAAATAGCTAAGCAGGTAATTAAGCAGAGTAATCTAGGAATGCTGTTACATTTACTGCAGCACATCAGTGCATCCTGTTTTGAAAAACAGATAGAGCAACAATGTGCTGCCAGTTGTTGTGGAAACATTAATTTTCTGCTAGGGCTAAATGTTTTATAAGAGAAGGTGCAACTGCATTGCTCATTTGCATAAGCTAGAATTAACAAGAGGTATAGTTCTTGCCAGTAGGTTGCAGAACAGGCAGAGCAGAGGGCTCAAACTATATAAAGTTTCCTTTCCGGCCCCAGAAAATCCTGTTTCCACCTGTACTGGCACTACCTAAAATGCCATTGGAGCTGAGCATGGACTGGACTCTAAAAGTTAGGGAAAATGTTTTTCCTTTTAGTGTATTTAGCTTAATTTAAATATAAGTTTTTTTATAGTTGAAATAACTTTTAATTTAGTATTAGATCGTATTAATATAAATATGTGCCTTTACAAATAAAAGAAAGTATGCTTTTAAAAACATTGGAAGGAGAGACATGGGCAATAACTGTATCTGACATCCCGCAATTGTGCATGTAAGTATGCACAGGTGTATAGGCAGAATGTACATGTGAACCGGTTCTCATGCAGGCTTTCAATATTTCCAGCCGTGCAAATCAGCCCAATCGTTCTCTTTTCTGGAACAGAACAGGCTCTTCAAGGTAAGCTGAAAGATTTAAGCCGTGATTCACCGAGGTAATTTGTCTTATTTCAAAAGAATGAGTCACCCAGTCTTCGTGAATTAAAGGTTTAGCAGAGTTTTGCCTATGGACTTGATCAAAAGACAAGTGACGTAAATAGCAGTCCTTCCATTTGCTTCAATGAATATCGTGTTGGGTCCTGTGTATTAAGCTGCTTACACCAACAAAAAAAGGACACCTTTTTCCTGGAGCATAGGAAGTCCCTGTGGGTGAAATAAACAAACGCTCTTGCCTAGTGGTTTCAGCAATCAGTGGGGGGTGAAAGGGCTGTCTCCTTTCTAGTTTCCTCCTTTTCACCCAGGACTTGTAAAGCAGTGCTTTCTGTACATTAAACAGAATGCTTTTGAGTACATTAGACCTACCCAGCTAAAGTTGCTTTTCCCTCCTCCCCCTCTCCCCACCATACAGGAAGTTTTATATGGGAAGAGCACATATACAGAACAATGCAAATTTATGCAGGAGCAAATCTTATCACACTTAATAGTGAATTGAGGCTTTTGAAACAACAGCATTCCAAGAGTCCTTTACTGAAGCGAACTTCATTCTGGTCCAAAATTGAACTGAGTTTGGCTAAATATGTAATTTTATAAGAAGGAAGGAAGGAAGGAAGGAAGGAAGGAAGGAAGGAAGGAAGGAAGGAAGGAAGGAAGGAAGGAAGGAAGGAAGGACTGTGTACCTTCCCCAATTGTACAAATTTCAAAACATGTCTTCTTTCTCCTTCCTGCATACAATCCAAGAAGACTTGGCAGCCTTGGAAAACTTTGCAGGAGGTATCTTTCCCCCATAACTTTATTGTCTCTGCTTTTTTGCATGACATCCTGCTTTAATAAGAGCTAATGAATACAAAGACTTCTATTCTGTTGCTTAATTGGCCCTAATAAAGTTGGTGTTTTGCTGTTTCAGTATGGATTTTTTTCTAATAGACAAAGGTAATTATCATCAGCATCGAATTATCTAAATCATGCATGGGGCAACTTCAGTGGGTCAAGGGCCCAATTTCTTTGCTCTTGGGAGTCCTTCTGGAGGCTGCACAGATGGCCACAAATCAAACATGAAAACAAAAGCACCCCAGTTAGAAGTGGACAGAGGTCCATTTCTGCTTTTGAAAACTGGCAAATTTTGTGTTGAAAAACTGGAAGACTATGTGATCTACTTAAAGGATGAGCTGCTTCTCTTGTTTTTGTAGTTTGTAGCGTGGAGTCCAATGGATATCATATTCGGAGGTGCTTTTTAGTCTGGATGGTGTAGATGAAGTCATTTCATATCAGAATTTGCAAAGATAGCATTTCCTGTACAAGTGCAGGATGTATCATGTGATAACTGATTACAAATATAGCCAATTTTCCTTCTGTCACTTAAACAAGATCTAATCATGGAAGAGAAAATCCATACTTTGTTAGCAATATCATTTCCCCAAAACTAATTCTGCACATCTATGTTAAATTGTGAATTTTCAGATTTCTTGTGTTTCCAGGGCCCACTTTATCTTCCTGTTTAAATAATTGTCTAGTTAGTGAGAAGGAATATATTGCACTGTGCCACACATCTTGATTATTATTTTTTACCCTCGCTCTTTGACATGTTATTGTGTTTTTGTCATTTATCTATATGTACACAAAATTGAATTAAGAAATGAATTCAATTTGGCATTCAATTTTAACTGTGCTGCCCTCATAAATCATACATTATGTGTATCATATCTAAGAGAAAGGAAGGAAAAAGCGAGGTTTTACAAAGGCCCATACTACTCATAATTGTCATGGTAACCCAGGCAACGATGTTGATACAATCTGGGCATAGCTGCCTTTCCTTTTTAGATGTACTTTTTATGTCTGGTGTTATAAACACGTGCTTTCAATGATAAGGTACCAACTACAAAATCAGAAAATAGGCCAAAGTGAGTGAGTAACAATGCTGGGGAATTCATGGTAGAGACACTTCTCTTGCTCTCCTAAACAGCTTTTTCAAAATTAAAAGTGTCTATAGTATTTCTTCTTTGACCACGGGTAGTGGTAATTAGTGTTAATTTTGACTCAAAAGGTGGAGGCAAAAGGCAGCGGTCACATAGCCCCACAAAAACTGTTTTTGTGGCCCTCAGCCACATTACACTTCCCATCTACTTCACACAAAAAGATTCCCCCAGCAGTCAAAAGTGAATTGCTCCTCAGAAGACTCCACAATTAGCTCTAGACTGTGCTGCAGTTCTCACCGCAAAGTAAAACCTCCAAAATTAGGAATGCCTTTTTTAAAGATAAAATACGTATGAAAATGTGAAATTGGAAAGGAAAAAAATGCCTAGAAATATGAGTTTAAATGCACATTTAGATGCAAATTTCTATGCATTAAAAAAGAAAAAACAACTACAGGTAAAATTCTGAAAAGGGATCAGATTAATTGCAGGTTAATTTTGAAACAGTCGCCTTAATTCCAGGAAAAAGAATCAATTCTGGGAGAAAGTAGGGACAGACGTCGAATAAATAAAGGTAAGAACTGCTGAGTGGTGCCGGTCCTGCCGTGAAGCACAGTGGGGCTAGTGCCACAGGCAGCTTGTGAGTGTCATACAAAGACAACAGACTACTAGTTAATTAATGCCACAAAATAGCCAATTTTGGATTCAATGCATATTGATTTCGAAAGCAGAATACTGTTTGTTATTCTGTCTCAGGCTGCAAAACGTCTTGGTTCAGGCATGTTTGTGAATGATCACATGCCACAGTGGCATCCCTCGAAAAAGATTGTTCAGGCCATCCTTTACATGCTTCAAGCAGGCTCAAATTTGTCTGTCATGTAAATTGATATCAGAGAAGATTAATTAATCTGTGTGTGAGGCAGGGTGAAATCATTGGTACTGCCATAACTCCTTATGATTTCACATTGTCACAACTACTAACCACTCACACCTGTCCTGAGAAATGTGTGGCTCTCTGGACTAGGGCCCTCAATATCATTTACCTTCAACTATACTAAATATATACCTTATGAGTGCTGGAATCCAACAGGATCTGGTCAGCCACAGGTTCTCGTCTCTGACTGATGTAATCTAAGAGACTTGAAAACATGAACAAGATCATGAAAGCACTGACAGCCGAAGACATCATTTCAGTCTAAGAGAAAGGAAAGTTCTGCTGTTTAATTCCACTCTCTCAATATTATGTAGCCTGGTAAGGCAGTGGCAAAGGAAAGACATCAACAAATTAGAGAGACTTCTCAAATGTCCAACCAAACTAGGAATATATTCAATTCAAAAAAGAAAAAAATTCCTCTGGTATACGAATGTGGGATATTGTGCTTCTGTACCCATGACTCAAAATGCCAGAATATGACCTGATATTGCTGCACAATACAGTGCCCGACCGCCAGCAGGAAAGAGGATGCAAAGCTTTACATAGCAAAGGGCAGCCTGAATGTTGAGAACACGAATATCAGCATTCTACCAGATACCCTCTTGTGCTCACTACCATTCACACTTGTCAATAAACAGCCCTGACAATTACTTTGTGCTTGGGTGAGAAGTGGCTAACTGATGGAAAAAGGGATCAGCTTCTGTGATTTGCCCTTGCTTGGTAATGAATGCTCAGTCAAGTCAAGCCTGAACTCTCACTACAGGAAAGGTAAATAAACTGAGGGTGTCCTACCATGCACATAAAATGAAAATACAGAACTATAATATTGTTTGGAGGGAGGGGCAGTAGGAGGAGAGGAAGACCAAACATGTGACAGCTTTTACTTTGCAAGACCTGAGCAGAACTACTGAAAAGACCATAGTGCTAGGAGGAGAGAACACCCTAACAGGTGATGTTGTTGGTTTGCAAGATCTGAGCAGAGCTCTTAATGATAGAACGTTCTGGAGGCCATTGACTCATATTAGTCACCACACATCAGAAGTGACTTTATGGCACATAACATCTTTGGAGGTTTTTTCATAATTACCTGACAATTATATAGTGACAAGAGAGCTGGAATGATTGAAACTATGACAGGATATAGGCACCGAAGCTCTGCTAACATCGAATAAGACCATTCCTAGACAAAAAGCAAAAAAACAATAATGTCACTGCTTAAACAAGTCAGCTTCTGAAGATTTATTCTCTATTCTATTTAATATCTTTTGAAATATTTTTACAACCAGACATAAAATCCTTTTGCCAGCACCAAGGCCTGTTTGGCCAGGAAGGACTTTTAAAAGTTCTCCTCTTGAGAGTCAGCCAATTGGGTCCTGTCAGACCTGGAGGTGATTGCCCCTTTGAAGAATGGTGTCAGGAGCCTGGTCTCAGAAATCCTGAGAGAATGTTTACCAAAAGCACTCAGGGTTGAACAAACAGAACTTTTCTGTGCTTTTGTAATGCAGAAATATTTTGAATATGCCTTACAAAATTGTATGCTAGTTCCCTGGAGAATATGTCTTTTTTAAGTCATTCCATTACTTTCTTTTAAGCAAATCTGTTTTCTTTGACACTTCAAAGAGAACCTTTCATTGATAATTTCTGTAGTTTTTTTTATTGCTGTCCAAACATCTCCCTTCCCTGCCCACAAAGCTGCAATGTTTCTACTTTGGAACTGATCTTGCCCTGTTCCACACATACTCAGTCTTAGAACAAAGTGGCTGTTTTTCTGTTTTGAAAGGCCTCTTTTGAGGATCAATGTTCCAGGCCCTGCAGCCTACACCCTTTCCAAATCTTTAAACAAAGCAGGTGGGACCAACCATTCTCTTTCAAGATAAATAAGATAAAGAACCTTTATATATATTGAGTTATATATATATAACTCAAAATGTTTTTGCCCAAACTCCCCCAAAATTGACACAGAACAAGAGCAATCTGTCTGCTACATATGTGCCAGATTCGGTGCTAATCTGAAGTCTAGTTTCAAAGTTACAGTATTTTGTTTGGGCTTCCCCCATTTTTAGAATTGCCTTGTAGAATGTTTGTTTGCTGTACTGCACAATAACTTATGAAGGTCTTATTTTATTAAGGACTAATTACACTCACACGTTGGTTTTAAAGGGAACACACATATACACACGAACACACACACAAAATATTGCTGCTGGGCTAAAAGTTCAAATAACTAGGAAAGAGATCCAGGTTACCCGGTTGATATCAAATTTGCATTACTAAAAAGAAATATATTTACACTGTCTAAAATCTCACGTTATCTGAAAACAAAGATAGAAATTCTTAAATGCACAGGAAAGGCAGAGCTGCTTTGTTTACTTCATGAAATTATAATCCAATAGTATCTGAAAAGCAATGTTAGACTCTTTTCATCTCAGTCACAATGCAGAATTCGTTATTATACCCTATCATAATCCCCTCCTACCAAGAATCACAAAAGCACTTAATTATGAAGCAGAAAGTTATCTTTAAGAAGGAAGATAATCAAGATTCATTGCCTGCCTGTGGAGAATGGCTAGCAATTTATGGGATATGTGAGTTCTCACTTCTTTCCAGATCCAGTAATAAACATATGCCAAACTAACTTAGTAGCAGAAGGGATCTGACATGTATGTGTTGGCTCACAGTGCATGAATGGTGGAAAATAAGAATAAATATTTCTGTTGATGAGAAATATATGGCTATTGTTCAAATACAGAGGGTTATTCAGGTATCGAGTTGATTGGCAATAACAGTAGGGACAGCTTGATCATAGATACACAGGAAAATTAATCTCATTAAGATATCTTAAAATTCTATTATATCAGCATCATGTAATCTACTCCTGAAAGTCCTGCCCAGAGCGTAATCTGGTCTGGAGCTGCTTTCCCAAAACTTATATAATGAACTGTTCAGGAACAGAGATGGGAGACATGGGGGCGGGGACTACATATCCCAGAATTCCACAGCCAAGATAATCAGAAAAAAACATTTTGCACAGCTGCACATGACATTTGTACAGTTAATATGGCAAGTGTACACAGTCATCAGCTACCAATTTGAACAAAGTCATATTTCTATTACAGATAGAAAGAGGTTAGCTGTCCAGCTCTCAGTGAGTGGTTTATAAGAAGGTAGAATGGAACTTTGCAAATACAGCAAGAGTCAGAAAAGGAAATAAATAAATATAAAAACAATCAGGGATGAAATGATAAATTAGGAAGTGCAGGTGGTCATCATGCCAATACCCATAGATACCCATAAGGAAAGTCCAAAAATGCAGGCATCTGCATCAATCCATATCAAGAAATAAGTTCCACCAGGTTTTGTTTCCATCAGGAGCTGGTATTTTGTAAAGCTAATGGCTCTTAATTGCCCATTCAAGACCAAACAACCTTCAAGTACTTTGTATTATAGCAGGAATAGCTTTCAGCTATATACTGTTTCTGGGAGAACCCATTTCTCTCCCCACCCCCTTTGGGTGGGGAGAGAAATGGTCAGAACTATGACCTTTGCATGTCATAGTTCTTCTTAATCAGAAAGTCCTAGGCTTGACCCTGTGGCTGCTAGCTCCACTACAACACTGGAACCAAACTATGGAGTCATAGAACATTCTTAATATTTAATAGAAAAAATTTAAATATATAATGCAGTTCCAGTTATTGTTGACATCAGTTTGGTTTGATGTGTGATTTAAATATTTAATAGTGATTAACAGGAGAATGAGGAAAAGAGTAGGAGATTTTCGATACCACAATATACACTGGCTGGATTGTATTCAATGTTAAATACTCTGTTTACAGTACAAAGGAAATTACAATTTCTCCATTTAGCAGCTAAGCAAGAGTTAAGAAATGCTGCTTTATTTTCTTCTGGAAATCTCTCCAGCAACATCATAATGGTGATAAGCAAACAAAAAGTAATTATGTGGGGTGGCCTGTTAGGTGATTAACTGCTCTGTGGTCCCAGAAAGGCAGCAAAACCAGGAGGTATATTTGAAGTCTGGTGAGTCACCACATGTGGCTGAGTGATATCCAGCTTTGTGGGTTAAACGGTGCTCAGATTTGGAGAACTGTTTGTTAATATTTAATTTTGATCTATTTTCCACATCATAGTAACTAAAATGAGTTCTGGAGAACAGCAGGGAATGGGAATATTCTGTCAGAGTCAGTATTGCTACATTTCTTAAAATCCCACCAGGATTCCTAATTTGTCTCAGTTCCATGTCAGGCTGGAAGATTTTCCTTGCCTTTCTATAAGAAAATCTGTGCCTATTTCTGCACCTGTTTTTTCCAAATTCGTGTATTTTTGTGCACCTTTTCCTTGATATGTATGTCCTTTATTTATTCTTCCATGTTTTTCCAATACATGCATTTTTAAGAGTGCATATTTTTCAAATATGTTTATGGATTTGTGTTCCTTTTTTTCTTTTCACTGAAAAACTAAAATGCTTGCAGGGATTCTGGAAGTTTTAGTCTAAAAAGGTAACTTTTGAAGCTCACTTATACACACACACACCTAAACAGATGAACATAAACACTTTTCTGGTCAAGCAGGATCTATTTGTTAGCTGCAAGAGTGAGTAATATAAAAAGTAATTAGTGTGATAACATATTAGCATAATGTTCCATATGGTGTTATACTTGCATTTGAATACTGCAATTATTTATACTTCAATAAATTAACTGTGGCTGGTCTGACTGCTTTGCTCAAAAACAGCTTAAATTAAAATCCATTATTCTTTAATGTGGTGGTGTTGGTGGTGGTCATGATGATGATGATGATGATGATGATGATGATTGAGTATAGTTTTGTAATTTGGAGAATATTTGGCTTACTATATAGGGGATGTATTTAACATAGAAATTAAACCATTGCATATATGTTCTGCGATTTATTTATTTTTTAAATTCAGTGCAAGAATCACTGCCATGCACATCTTGAGTGCACATCCAAAGCCACCTATTAAGGCTAGTTGTATATTCTTAAAAATGAGATTTGGATTTGTTTCAGACAAGAACGCTGAGAACTTAGCTGCATAAATAGCAAATAATTTTCTGTTGGATGTCTGCATTCTGCAGGGTTCTGGCAAACCTTATGAAATTCCTAGCTGATATTAATGCGTTTTAGAGCTGTTTGGAGGTGAAAAGAAGTCTATCAAAGGTATGATTGTAATTCACACCTCAACCATGATTGTTCTAGTGTATAGCTTCCAGAGTACTCCATGCTGGCTGGAAGTTCTGGGAGTTTTAGTCCAAGAAAGCAACAATTCCAACCTCTGCACTGTTCTAGGCTTTGCCATTTTTCAAGCCACTGGCTACGAAGACCGCAATGCATCCAATCACTCTGCTACCTTGTAAACTTTAAGCTGATCATAGAATCATAGACTACTGGAGTTGGAAGGGTCCTATAAGGCCATTGAGTCCAATACCCTGCTCAATGCAGGAATCCAAATCAAAGCAGATCTGACAGATGGTTGTCCAGTTTTTTCTTGAATGCTTCCAGCATTGGAGCACTCACCGTCTCCTGTGGAAGTTTTTACTGATATTTAACCAAAATGTATCTTCCTGTAACTTCAGCCCATTATTAAGTGTATTGCACTCTGGGATGATTGAGGACAGATTCTGCCCCCTGTCTGTATGACAGCCTTTCAAATATTTGAGAAGTGCTATCATATCTCCCCTCAGTCTTCTTTTCTCAAGGCTAAACATGCCCAGTTCTTTCAGTCTTTCCTCATAAGGCTTGGGTTCCAGTCATAATACTTGTTGCCCTGGCATCCTTCGTAAAGTATGGTGTCCAAAACTGGACAAAGCAGTCAAGAATAAGGCCTAACTAGTGCTGAATAGAGAGGGACTAGAGGGTTTGGACACTATATTTCTGTTCATGCAGCATAAAATATCATTTGCCTTTTTTGCAGCCACATCACAGCATTGGCTCATATTCAGCTTGTGTCTATAACAATTCCAAGATCTTTCTCACTGTTAGTATTACTGAGCCAAGTCTCCCCCATCTTGTAACTGTGCATTTGGGGTTTTCTCCCTTAGGTGTAGAACTTTGCATTTATCCCTGTTAAATCTCATTCTGTCATTTTCAACCTAGTACTCAAGCCTATCAAGATCTTTTTAAATTTTGTTTCTGTCTTCCAGGGTATTAGCTATTCCATGCAATGTTGTGTCATCTGCAAATCTGATGAGCATTCCCTGTACTCCCTCATCCAAGTCATTAATAAAAATGTTGAAGATCACCAGACCCAGGACTGAACCTTGCAGTAAAAAACCTGCTGCCTCCTCCCATTTTGAGAAGGAGCAATTGATAAGCACTCTCTGAGTACAATTCTGCAACCAACTGTGTTGACAGTTGTTCTTTCCAGCCCCCACCTAGTCAGCTTGTTAATCAGAATGTCATGGGGCACTTCATCAAAAGCTTTGCTGAAGTCAAGGTATATCACATATTACAGCATTCCAATCACCTACCAGGGAGGTTGTCCGATCAAACAATGAGATAAGATTAATCTGGCATGATATGTTCTTGACAAATCCATGTTGGCTTCTAGTTATTACTGCATTGTTTTCAAGATGCATGCAGAGTGACTGCTTTATAATCTTGCCCAGAATTTTCTCTGGGATTGGGATCTTCCCAATCCTTGTAAGGTGGAACCCATCACTTGCCAGCAGCTGATCTTCCAGAAGTGTATCCTGTGATCCCAAAATCAAAATCCCTCAGGTTGGCACTACCTTCCTGTGAAGTATTAGTTTCCCTCTATTCATAACTGGTTAGGGCTCATCTTCATTCCTATGCGCAGTTCTGGACACCACACTTTAAAAAGGATTATTTCCAGAAATTTAGAAAATGTGCTCCTCATCTTGGCTGGGGTAGCCTGGCAGCTGAAGCCCAAAAAAGAGAGATGTATTTCAAGCTCTTTCCACACCTCTAAATGAACCAGGTAATGGTTTCCCCAATCTCAACAATGCGTTCTCCAAATGTATTAGACTTCATCTCCCACGCTACCATGTAAATGGCTCTACACTGGGAAGGCTAGCACATCACATTGTAAACCATTGGATATCATCCCCATTATATGCACCTTACAATTAACCACTTCCTTCGTATCTGTGGAAACATAAACAAAGATTAGTTATAATATGCACACTAGCATCATTAACAGAACAAAGTGAGTATTTTAGGAATAATACACGGAAGCAGCTTTCAGGACCTCCTGGACTTTGTCTGAAGGTACACTAACCTCTTAACAAAAGGGAGATTTCTTTCACAACTCAAGTGTATTTCTTGGGAGTTGGGATAGTGTTGAGCAATTCCCAGAAAGGTAAGTTCAAGCTTACCAATCAGTAGCGTTGGATGACTTCTTCAAATATCCAACTGGTGACTGTCTATGGCTGAGTAAACCTGGAACTGGCATAAAATGCTAGCTGAGGTCAACAGTTCACCAGGCTTTCAGACAGATTTCTAGAAAGGAGGAAAGACAGTTGGATTTGTTACAACACTCTTTCTTTACTTTCCTAGAATATGGTGGGATTCTCAGTGTGGGGTAATGGATAGAGTAACAGACTAGGGATGGACTAGGGCTCTGGAGAACAGAGTTCAAATCTCTGCTTAAGCCATGGAAACTCATTGGGGTAGTAGAGCTAGTAAAACCACTCCTAAAATATCTCACTTATCTTGAAAGCCCTGTTAGTGTTGCTATAAGTCAGTTCTGACGTGAGGACACAGAACAACAACAACAAATACAAGATGGCAGTATCTTGTTATAATAGGACCCCTCTGTTCTTATAAACTTCTTCCTTGACACAAGCAACCTGTCATTGAGTCTAAGCACACAACATCCTGTCCTCAGAGAAGCCAACACCAGCACATTGATGTTTTCCAAAGACAGACAGGGAGCATCCAAAAAACGCTGCTAGTGGTGGTCTCGGATTTCCCAGAAACAACAGGTGAAGAGCTGCCTTCACTTGGGGTGATACTTAAATTAATAGCCCTTGGATTTTTCCTGTTTTTCTAAGAAGATGTGAGATACCATTAGATCTAATCACTGACCTAGTGTTTGTCATCTGCTTTGCAGTCACCACAAAGCTGATTCTAATGATTGAGTTAGTAATTTCTTCCTTTCCAGGTGGCTTGAGACCTCAGCTAAAGTCTCAAGGTGATTATACATTACTTTTCAAGAATGCTTCCTCACACTTCAGTGGCTGCAAGACATCTTATTAATGCAAGTCTTAAAACTTTAGAACAAAGATGTTGAAGCCACTGAAGCTGGAATACATTTACAGCTATGTGTTGAAAGGCAAGAAAGAAGGTTTTGTTTGCCCAAGGTAGGCAGGAAAGTAGGATAAGGTATTTGCCTATTAAGATAAGTTCTGTTCTCTGCTGATTCTTAAACCACCCTTATTCCTTTGGGCTTCCTTTGGTTTTTTTTCACCATATCATTTTAAATGATATTCCTCCCATGGATTCAAGTTTCTTATTACTAACACATTACATCTAATAAAGAGCTGATCAAGCAGAAAATAACAGGCATTATTTTCTTAATGTGAAGCAAGAAATATATTTTCCTTGGATGAAAATTCACATACTCAAGATCCTTATGAATATGGGAGATTAGTTTATACTCTGCATCTAAGCAGAAGTCGCTGAGATCTACGCATCTATTACTGTGCAAACCATGCCTCTATTTTCACACTCTTCACCTGCTTCTTGAAATTATCTAGGGCACATCATATTGCACCTATGTATAAAGCAAACATTTCTATTCCAGTATAGTCAAAAATACTAATTAGGAAAAAAATGGCAAGAATGACAAAGACATTTAGCATCATAGGGTTTTGGTTCAGGCATTTCCGTTTGAAAAGCAAATGGAGAATGATATTTAATTGATTCACATCCTCCAAAGCCATTACGTTTCATCATGAGAAACATTCCAGGCATTAGACAGAGTACCTTGCCTATTTGACAGGGGAGATCTGAAGGTGGATTTACCAGAGCTTGGAAAAGTTCATTCCTTCCTGATGTGTTTTTGGAAATGTGAATGATTTCCCTCCCACTGCAACCAACTAGATGGGAATGATCTTCACCATCTTGTTTATGGCTCCCCACTCCAGGGCAGGGCTCTGTTTGGGAGGACTGGGAAACCCCCATGTTTTTGTTGTTACATGCTCTCAAGTCACCTTGGGCATATGGTGATGTCCAAAACCTCCTGTCCTCAACTGCCTTGCTCAGTTCTTACAAACTCAAGCCCATGGCTTCCTTGAAGGAGTCAATCTGTCCCATCTCATTTCCTGTGGCCTTCAAGCATTATTATTTTTTCCAGAGAATCCTGCCTTCTCATGATATGCCCAAATTAGGGTAGCCTCAGGTTCATCATTTTTGCCTCCAGAGATAGTTCAGACTTGATTTGCTCTAGGACCCATTTGTTCATCTTTCTGGCTTTCCAGGGTCTCTGCAAAGCTCTCCTCCAGCACCACGTTTCAAATGAATCGATTTCTTTTCCTGTCAGCATTTCCCCCCCACACTGTACCTCCAGATTTATCCTTTTGTTGCCTTTAATGCAGTTGGTGCTGCAATATCAGAGAAGCCAAGGTCTTGTAGATTTCCACAGAGCCAAGGCTGGCTCTCCCTGTTCTGTGACAAAGACAGCTGATCTATGCTTTGGCCTCTTAGAGGGGGATAAATTGTCCTTTGTCCTGACCTTGGGGATGAAAATCAGAAACAGCAAAATTCCTTTTATTACCGGCAAAGATATTAAGGAATTTTCCTCAGTCTCCACATTGGCCAAGACATGAAAAGGCGCACACACAAAAACCCAGATTTGGCAGTAAAGGTGGGCTGCTTCTGTTCAAAACAGCCTAGTTTTTACACAGAACTCTAAAGGCTCCACTTCCTTCTGTGTTCGTTAAATGCTTAAAAGCATAGGATGTGATTATTGCATCTCCAGAAAAATCTCCAGACTCTTGATGGTTGTCCTGTGCCTGTACTTCGTTTCTGATGCTGAAAGATCTTTGTATCTTGAGCAGAGACCTTTTTTTAGCACATTCTGAAAAACTTCCATGAAAATTCACAGAGCTTCAAGTCTCGTTCTCACGATGGCTGCCAGGAACCTCATAAGAATGACTCATTGTGGCTTCACACCACAATAAGAAATCCGATATCACCAAGAACAATGATTTTCTGCATCCCTTTGCTAGTCACTATAGAACTACAATCTTGATTTTTTTTTTAAAGGAAAGGATGGAACATGTGTATTTTTTCCAGAGAAACATTTGTTTGCATGCAGTTATAATGTTTAAAAGGCTGCCACTAACCTAAACAGTTTGTAAAAGTGCCTGAGGATGACATTTAACATTTGTTATTAAATGCAATGAAATATGCACAGAAGATCTATGAAAACATTATACTTGGCAGCTCTGTACATTTTAGCCTGTAGATAGTAACAAGAGATGAAAGAATACCACAGCTGTCATAGAAAATTGAAACAAGGCCTAAAGTTCTTCAGGGCATGTTATTGATATTTTGTAAGGATTACATAAAGGCAACCATGAAAGAAAAACAGGGGAGGGAGAATCCTAAATTGGAGCAAAACAATAAGCCCTTTAGGGAGCC
This sequence comes from Intellagama lesueurii, assembly GCA_037013535.1. Classification (NCBI taxonomy): domain Eukaryota; kingdom Metazoa; phylum Chordata; class Lepidosauria; order Squamata; family Agamidae; genus Intellagama; species Intellagama lesueurii. Next base: position 42,038,717 of record JBAJHW010000005.1, on the reverse strand, counting down.
AATAGAAGCAGCAGTTTGGATACTGCGGAGACAATATGATCTATACCAATACCGTAATTAGCTCCATGAAAGCAGGAGATGCCCCTATGATTGCCTTTTGGAGGCAGTTGAGAAAAATGACTGTTTATCACAACCGATAGAGATTTTCATTGTCTCTCAATAACAAAACTATTTTTCAATTTTATTTCTGCAGTCTGGTAGCTAGCCTGAGTGATGAAACAATAGGAGGGATTCTGTCTATAGAATGTCACATTAAAGGCCTCTGGTAGTTGAAAATCCTTTTTGAAAAAAAGCCACATAACAACCAAGAAAGCAAAGGAGATTGGATTTCCAGACGGGGCTTGAAGTATCAATCCTAAAGAGGTAAATCCTGATCTGGTTCATCCTTGTTCATTAAACATGAAAGCACCCAAACAAAATGCTTCTTGTTGCAAGACAGTAAGATTTTACTCACCTTTTCGTGGGTCTCAGAGAATCTGTACATACACAAGACTGATTTTTCTTCATTTAACAAATGCACAAAAAATTGAGATTGCGATAAGAGCTAACTTGTTGAATAGACTATTAGATAGAGAAGCATTGGATGGGTTTAATTCCTTTCTGAACAGCCAGATTGTTCTTTTCACTTCTTCCGGGTATATGCCTAGCTTCACAAAAGAAAATATGAAAATATGACAAAAATCAGTTACAAGAAATCTGAAGATGTTTCACTGGTGCTAATTGTTGTTGTTGCTATTATTTACTAAATGTATACCCTACCATTACATTACAAAGTAGTGCTCAAGATGGTTTGCAATCTTCATGAAACAATAAAAACAAGTTTAAAAATTAACCATGAAATCATTGAAATCAAATAAAACTAATCTCACCATAAAAACCATTAAAATGATTTGCATATAGAAAAAGTTAGGAACATCACTGTAGATTATATGCCAGTTTAGAAAGATATGTGTTTACACTCTGGTCTAACTAGCAGATTAGTCATACAAATTAATCATCCATCTAGCTCTGACTTTCCATCAATTACTTTCCAAGGGTCAAGAACCAGTGTAATCACACAGAGAGATGTTTTTCCTTTGTGTTTGGATACGAGTCCCATTACCTCTTTGCATCAATTTTGAAACTCACAGGTCATGCAATTTGATTGGGTAACAGAGTACTAAGGCATAGTGTAAGGCTGAAAAATTACATTAAAGCTTCAATTAGCAAGATACCAGATATATTTGGTGGTAAATCTAATGTAATTTAGTAGTCAAAATCAGCTGAAGGAAGCACAATTGTTTCATATTTAAATATTTGCAGAATTAGGGCCTAGTGATTTTTTTAAAAGATTTGATAGCCTAAAACTGTTGATAAATTCTTAACACGTTTGTTTGTTTAAAATACTTATGTCCTGCCTTATATGCAACCATCTCAGTGTTGAGATTGTTGATTATAGGGGAAGACATAAATATAAAAGAATTTGGAATAGACTGAAGCAGGATAAAACAATTTTTAAAAGCATACATAGTGGAGAAATCTATGTCTCTATCACGTTGTAACTGTTGGAGCCCAGAAATTTTGATGAAGAGATAAGATTTAACTGGGTAATGGAATGAGGACAACAATGGAGGTCATTCCAGAGCCAGGGTGTCTCAGCTGAGAAGGCCTTATCCTATGTACCCACACTATGGGACACAGAGGACTCCCCCAGATTTCAGTGCTTCGACTGATATACATATATACTGTAAACTAGTTGGGTTGAATTACGTAGGACCATTTTCATTGAATCTATATAACTGGCAGAGGAGACCCTATTAATAGACCAGAGACACCTATTTATCTCCACCCACACATCCCAGACCAAAAAAAACTATGGGAATTAATATTCCCCACAACATGCATAAATGTTAAGTGAATAGCCAGTGGGACCGAAGAGGATGGGGGGGAAAGCCTATTCAGGAAGTAGCAGCAGCATCTCTAGTAGCCTGCTAAACCCAGCACAGGATATTTTGTACACTGTAGTTGAAAAATTCACCCCTTATGCAGTTACTTCTACTCAGACGCTGGTTCAACAATTAGTTAATCCTGCACAGACTAGGAGAGTGGGAGCAGAGCTGCTGTTGTGGAGAGCATTCATCAGGGGCAGAGCTGTTTAGAAAGCCCCAAACTCTGAGCTGACTTCCACCATGATATAACAATAACACACAGTATCGCACTTCCCTCCTGACATACCCACAAATGTCTTTCCTCCCCAACACAGACAAGAAATACCCCCTCTATTGAGTTGTTACCCATTGAGAAGACTAGATATTTGTACAAAAGATTTTGTTTATAGTCAGATATGGATTATCTTTGCTCATTGCCCTCTGGGCTCTGCACATCTGTGTACATGTGCATGTGTGTATATGTATGTATGTGTACTGAAGAAATTCTCCATGCAACTTTGGATCTTTGTAATGTCTTAAATATACTTTTTCTTCTGAAATTCCATTATACTTAATCCCCTAATTAAAAGTAACTAAATATGGTATCTAGGCCCAAACATCAAATAAAAGCCAATCAAATGTCAATGAACAAACTACTGAATCCAGGGTAGCACAGTCTTCTGTTAATAGACTTTGAGATTTGCATCAATAACAGCTCAATCCTTTCCAATCACCAATACAGCCAACTACTGTCCTGATACAGCTTTATTCTAGTAGTTTAGGATTTAGTTATTGTCAAATTTGTCCTTTCTTCTCCACACACTTAAAGGAAGAATACACAATGGAATGAGGTAGTAATGGAATGAGTAAAGGAGACTCTTTCTCAGGGCACAGAGAGAAGTTCTCTGGAAAACTCCGGAGCTGTTTCCTGTTCACCACTCCGCTTGATTCCTGATTAGCTGGACAAGAAAGGAGATTCCAGGGAGGTGAAATTTAAAAAATTCAGTTTTATTACTTAACAAGTCTACTCCTATTGAAACATATTTTCCTTTAGTCTTTTCCTGAGGCAAAACATCAAAGTGGCTTGGATGGCAACCTGGATAAGCAGACTTGACAGATCCATGGGCTAAAGGTTCCCTACCACTGAAAATCAGCATCAATAGAGGTGGAATGCAGTGCTGAAATGATATGCTACATCCAGTGTTTCCTTCTTTATAACATGTCTTCCGCATTCTGAGCCAGTTGTTAATTTTTTTCTGTGTATTCTACAAAGGCCATCCTGTGTAGAACACATTACAACAATCCAACCTGGATGTTACAAAGACATGAATTGCCATAGTCTCTCTCTATATATAATTATTTGCAGAATGCATGACAGTCATGTGCCCATGGCTGAGAGGAAGCCAACTCATGAGGTAAAGCTCAAGTCAAATGGCCCTACTGCCCCGCTTAGGATGTGTCTGTTAGATCAAATTGAGAAGCAAAGGATAAATATGATTGAGAACAAAGGTTGAGGGAAGCAGTATCAACTCTCCTGTTATTAAACATTTTAGTCCATAAAACAAATATTTGCAGATGTAAGGCACATAATGGACCAATTTGACCTTCATTGTTAAATCTTCTGCTGTGCAAACACTAATGGGACAAGAATAGTCACACAAAAATACTTTGTTTCTATTTAGAGTTTATTCTAGTTAAACCTGGGTGGGGAAAATAGTTATTCCAGAGCTTACACTGGTTTTTCACCTGCGCAAACATCTTTTGAGCTCCTTTAAGAAGGATGGAGTATGAAAGCAAAATATATGAGAAATACACTCATCAGATCACTCTTCAGAGTAATTAAAAAAAGAAAATCATGCAAATACTCAAATAAGGATGCACATTTCAAGACAACAGGCTTTCCCCTGACACAGCAGAGGTTTACAAATAAGCATGAATTGTCTTCCTGTATTTGCAAAAACCAATCCCAAGCATGAGGGGTAGGGTCAAGGAAGGAGCCAGCAGCAAAAGTATGTGAAGATTCAAGGACATAACTGCATGAAACTATAGAGTGCAAAATCAGCATGCAATCATTGCCACATCAGTAGACACACAAACATATGCACATTGAGAGAAAGAGAGATTGAATGAGAGAGATTGGAACTTAATAATACATGCTGGAATTCATTAAAAGAGATACAGAACAGATTGTTTGTGGTGCCCCCCATAACCGTACATATTCACATTTGCCCTTCATTGCTGAGAAGCACATTAACAAAGTGTTTATCGCTGCTAGATTCATTATTTGTTCTTTTCATTGTTTTATTTTATTTTTAGAATTTGACACTGTACACTTGACATTATTTAAGAGAACCACTATATGTTACAGTTTGCACTGAAACATCAGAGAACCCAGTCAACATTTTTCAGAATGACTGTAAAATGATCTAAATTTCACGCCAGGGATAGCATTTTTTTTAAGGGAATATTAAAATATTCACAGTTATGGCCAGAATTCTATTGGTAATCTCAAATAGAGTAGTCCTTTGTATCAATGAGATTTACAGAAATGTTGAGACATGATTCAACCATTGATTCACTGGGTCTCTTGCTGCTGAGACTAGCAAAAGTGTTTAGGCCTATATGTCAGAAAGATATAAGTAATTATTAAATCTGTGGCCTCCAACTATGGGTCCCCAGATGTTACTGAACTTCAAATCCAGAAGTTCCAGACACCATGACCAGGTGTAGAGTCATAGAACTGCAATGTTGGAAGGGACCTAAGGGTCATTAGTTCAATCTTTGAGGGTGCAGGGAATACCCAGCTAAAGCATCTCTGACAGATGGCCATTAAGACCTCTAACAATGGAGAGCATCTCTTTTTGTCAGAATCCCCTTTCTTGATATTTTAAAATGGCCAGAGATTCCAGGAGTGGTTGTAGTACAATAACATCTGGAGACCCAAAGTTGGGAACCACATTCTTTATCTCAGATGAGATTGATGTCCATACCGTTTTCTGTGGTTTCGACATAAGGGTATCAAGGGCCATGACTTGGGGTTCATGACTTAGATCAAGCCTTCCTTTATTAGCAGATGAATTTGGGGTTCCAGAGAACGGGTGAGCTTCTCACCACAGACCATCTCAGAAAGAAGCAATGGAAGCAAAGACTTTGCTACAGATGAAGAAAAGGAGGACCGCCAGTATCCCTCTATCTTGTACACCTGGTGATAGGTGAGAATTTCATTTCAATTCTTTTGGAACAAGACCTCACTAAAGCTTTGATACATATATTTTCACATTTAGGTTGTAAAGACCATGAGACTTTAAAAAAAAATATCAAGATGTAGGAGAAACTGAAGCTGACAGGCCCCTCTATCAAAGCTTAACTTCTAAAAGCTCCAGTTTTATTTCCCATAATAATACCGAATTTTGGTTGCCACCTTTTTTTTGCCTCTGAGAAGCTCTTCATCTGTAAAATCTATATAGCAGACAGGCAGGTACAAGATGGCCATCTCAATGATGGGAATGTTGGTGATTAGTGAATTTGGCTGGTAGAAATGGTGGAAATGTTTGATTCAGTTTAGTTTTGAAGAATGCTTGCATGTTTTCACATTTGTTCATATATTATATGAAAAGAACCAGAGTTTGGAATATTATTTTTTCCAAAGTAATTGTTGCATTACAGATTATCCGCCTCGATGAGTAACTTGTTAGCATTGCCATTAACTGAGTTTTATGAGAAACATGGAGCACTGCAGTCATACAGCTTATGTTATTGTCCTTGCTTGCCTTTATTCACGTTTGATAGGATAGATGTATGTTGTTCTACTTGCAACTAGAAAATTTGGCCAACAGCATTCCATAAATTACTGAAAACAATTAATCAACCATTTCATAGAAAAGCATTTCAAAAATCTTTAATCAAATGACCCTTCCTTTATTGTCTCTTTCAAGAATTCTTGAAATAATAAAATGAGATGAAGGACATAATGATGGTAATCAATTCATTTATTCAATTGGTATCAAGCTTTTCATACCAATGACATTTCAGAGTGGTGTACATTGTCTAAAGCCTTAGAAACTGACAATGACAGAGTGGCTTCAGAGAATATGAGATATTTCCATTAGGAAAACGATAAATGACATGCAAGTGCATTAGAAATGGACAAATACAGCATATTTTTGGTTGCATGTTGTCATAACATGGCAAATAGATTATATGTACAAAATATGTCACCCTTTCTTTGCACTGCATCTTCCCTATTAGCCCCACTGTGAAATGGAAAATGAAAATCAGTTGCCAATACAAACCTGCATTTGTCCTCTGCTGTAAGCTTTGAAGCAATTACTGTGATTTTCCATAATTAGTTTTGATCTGTGCTTTGAGATCTGTTGCATAGGAGGAACTGTTTCAACAGGCAGTCATAGAAGCAGTGAGTAACCTTGCGGCTGGAGCATACGAGTGAATTAATTCACTGTGAGAGAAAGCCTGGAATCAATACTATCAGCCAGAAACATGTGATGTCCTGCATTTCTTTCATTATCTCCAAATTGTGCTTTATGAAATCTGTGTGGCGAGATGGGAGGTCTTAGGAAGGGAAAGGGAATTATTTTGATGAGACAGGGAAGGAAAGCATCGAGAATTCTGTCAATATCTCTTTCAAAGGAGAACAATAGCACTGTCTTTTAAAAGTAGTGAAGGACCCCTGCTGTCACTGTAATGAATAATATTTCAGCATACATTTTGCATGATATTGGGTGTGTAGATTCTTGATAAAATATGTTACTGAGGACACAGCAGAAGGATATTTCAATCCATCTTCCAACAGCATAAAACTTTGCAGAAGAGATCTTCTATCTCCCCTGAACATATAAGATTTGACAAAGCAAAATGATTTCCTTGTACCCTCATCCCAAGCAATGTTCATGACAGGTGTTTTCATGAAACGGTGAAATCCTGTATTTTAGTAAACAAAACAAAACAAAACCCCTCAATTTTCAGTCTGCACAGTTGTTCCCCCTTATCTCCCTTTGACCACAAACTGTGTTCCATTACTATGTTTCCTATGCCCCATTTACGTATTTTAATTTAAACCAAAGACTGCTGGGGCCCAGTTGGATGTGATGGGGAAGGGAGGTTGGAACTAGGAGGGTCATGATTTGATTTCCTTGATATTGTTTCTTTAGGTTCAAAGCAGGCAGAGGGATAAGACCCCTTTGAATCAGTGCCATGATGCCAGATGGGAAGTCTGTTGCATCATTTCACCCCCATCCTATGCAGAACAAAAGGCAAAAAGAAAAAATGGGACACTGAGACTGACATCTTGTTATCACAGGAAGGCAGGAAACTTCAGTGATGCTGTGGGAAGTTTTGGTGGAAAGTCCCAGCATGGCAAGGTTCACAAAACTGCAGTGAACAAGAAAGTATTTATCACATCCCTACCACAGAACCATGTTTGGTTTCAGAAGGCCCCTTTGGACCGGTGTGGAGCTGCTGGGACAAGGCTTCTTTGCCCACCCGCATGGCAGAGACGTCAGCAGGGATCACGTGGAGGATGTGCAGGCAGGGCTAAAGGCAAGCCTTTAAGAAGGCTGCCTGTTCCTGCTGCATCCACTTTCCCTGCTTCTCTCTGCGCCGGGGTAGATCGCTGAGTCGGAGCCAAACAGTTTCACTTTCACCGTGTGGGCCGACCAACGCTGGGAGAGCTTTGGACTTGGGCTGTGCATCGGCGCAGCCCCAAGGTTTTGGGGGCTTGGGAGGAGAGGAGCCCAGGCTGTAGTGCCAGGGCTTCTTTAGTTTTTTTTTAAAAAAAGAAAGAACTTAAAAATAATAATAAGAAATAAATATATCAATAAATTAAAATAATTAAAGAGATATAGGAGGGAGGTAAAGCTTGGGGGAGTGGGAGAGAAGAGGCTCAGCTGGGGGAGGCAGGTGGGCTCCAACCCCCCACCCCCACCCCCACCCACCCCTCATTATTTACCTCTCTCCTATATTATTATTATTATTATTATTATTATTATTATTATTATTATTATTATTATTATTATTATTATTATTATTATTATTATATAAGAGGGGTGAGTGTGTTGTAGAGTTGCATAGATAGATAGATAGATAGATAGATAGATAGATAGATAGATAGATAGATAGATAGATAGATAGATAGATAGATAGATAGATAGATAGAACATAAGGGGGCGTTTCATTACTTGTTCAAAAATAATAATATAGATATTGATTAGATAAACAAGTAGAAAAATAAATAAATACATTTACAGGTGCTACTGTGCAGCTGCAGTTCAGGCACCATGCCACCCAAAAATGGTCAGGGGGTCAGCAAAGGCAAGCAGCCTGCAAAACGCAAGGCACCTGCGCAAGCCCCTCTTGCAATTTCGTTGTCTGATGAGGAGGACTGGCCGGACTATATGGCCATATGGGAGAATCTCAGTGCCTTAGAGAGGGATAGGGCACAAGCCAGGTCAGCTGTCAGCCCTACTGAGTTGTGCAGGTCACACAGAGAGTCTAAAGCACACAGGCTAGCTGAGCTTAGAAGGATGGGGGACATTATGCTCTCTCGTATTGCTGTTTTAGAAGCTGAGCGTCTAGGTCCCTCAGATGCGTCGACTGCGATGGTTACACCTGCTAGGTGGAGGAATGAACCCACAGCTCCAGCGCAGCAAGCTGAAGGGATGCTGGTGGAGGCAACAAGAGCGCAAGCACAGCAGGAAGGCAGCAGTGCGGCAGGTGGCGGAGATCCAGATGCAGTGCAAGCAGGTGTGGTGATACAAGGTGAGATAACTGTTACACCAGGCACAACACAAGTAGGATTCTGGCTGTGGGGCACCTTGGGCCGGACAATGCCAGTGTCTGGACAAGTACCCATGGGTCAGACGGGTGTAAGCACACCAGCTGGAGGATGCTTGAGCACGACACCTACACGTGGGATCATTTCACAGCCAGGTGCAGGCACAATTTCACAGTCAGGTGAAGGCACAATTCTGTGCCTCGGCAGGTGCTCCCTGAGGGGGGTCAGTCATTGCCATTGGGTGATCACCTCCTTCCCGCCACAATCGGGAAAAAATGGAAGGGAAAATATGTAGATGTCTCTGATTTATTGAATAGAGAGTTGGAGGAGAAGAAGAATGACAAGGAGGATGATAGGGAAAAGGTGAAGGTGCATTAGCACAAGCCAGATCAGCACGTATGGCTGAGAGGGTGCTGTGCTGTAGAACAGCACCCTTTTGGCACAGGATTTTGCTGGGGAAAGGTCTGGACCGGTCAAATAAGATTGACGATGGTTCCAGACCTGTTTTGCACTATGGCAGCCCCTCTTGTAAAAAGGGGAAGTTAAAAGTCTTAATAAGTTAATAAAGTTGTGGCCCTAGTTTAACCCATACTTTTCTCTCTCATTTTGTTATTCCGTGCTGGGCCAGCAATGCACACAGACTGAATCCTTTATGCTAACGGGGTTATAGCATAATCACTTGAAGTAAATATGCTCTGTTATGTTATTTCTGGTACTCTTTTTTCTTTGTCTCTCACTTTTTCCAAGTTTACCCCTCCACTGACGTCCAGTCGTGGCAGTCCTGTTTTGAAGATGTGGCTTTATCTGTCAGCTGCTTCTCAGTTGTCTGAAGGATCTGTTTGTCAGTCCACACTCTTGACTAGAGTCGTGATCTGTGCTCCAGCCTTCTGGGATAATTATGAATGTCCTGTATGTCTCTTTAATATGACCACAGCTGTTCCCTCCCATCCCCTTAATTGCTGTTGCTCAGCCCATAACAAGCATTCTAATAAAGCTTTACAGCTGCATTCTATCCACGCTGCAACAGCAGCTGAGGCCTAAGCAAGAGCAGCACTTGGTATAACTGCTGATTGCAGAACATATTTTCCATATGAAACACCTGAAAGGCCTTACCAAGGTATGTATATGTCCCCCCCACACACAGTTGATTCAAACATATATTTATTCCTTTAAAAATAACTTCAGGTTTCCTCTGGTTAGCTGAAATCTGCCTATCACATGGTCCAAGGGTTCTTTTGAGAAGGAAGGCAGGGTAAAAATATTTTAAATAAATAAATATATATATATATATTGATATTGATATAATGCAGAAATGGCCTTTGAAATCAGTTGATGTCTAAGCCTGAAAATTCAATATATTTCAAAGAAGAAAGCCTGGATTTAGTCCCACAAAAGAACAAAAGTGGGCTAACAAGATCTTGTCATCATATGCACTGTGTCCATATTACGATCCAGAAATATAAACTGTATGATTTAGATGAAAGCCAATGTGGTGTTGAATTCTGGAGGAGGACTTAGGAGACTGGGTTCAAATTCCTGCTTCACCATGGAGATTCACTAGGGAGTAGCAATGGTGAACCTCTCTTTGAACATCTCACATACCATGAAAATCAAGCCCTTGACACATGGCAAGATCAAACAGACAATCCTGTTTTACAGGAAGACTGTGCAGTACAATGGGTGGTGTGTGCCAGTTTTATCTGGCAAGGGAATGTCATATACTCCAGAAAAACTCAGGTTAAATTTTCAAGTGGCTCAATCCTCAATACAGAGAACCAAATTTAGGGGTAAGTGGCTCAGGGTTGGAAGCACTTGTCACTTGCTGCACACTCAACTGCTCAATAAATGGCAGAAACAGCTTGTGTTTACTTGCAAAACAAGCAATATCAGCTTGCAAGTTCAGTGTTATGTCAATGTTCTTTTCTTCATGGTGGGAAAATTAATCTCTAACTATTCAATAAGTGGTGTGCATATGAGTGACTGATATCACTGACACCATACAAAAAAAGAATAACAACAGCAACAGAGTAGACTGCCGCCCAGAGTAGACTATCTGTCTAGATGGGCGGGGTATAAATCTAATAAAATAAATAAATAAAACAAAACCATAAGATGACAAAGTTTCAAACCTATAGCAATAAAAAGAAACAGAATGTATGAGCGAATATGTTTCCGACACTGCTCTTCTCTTGCTCTTCACACAACCATCCAGTCATAGCAGGAGCTCATGCTTCCCTCCTCTGCCTCCTTTGGCAGCCGCCTACTCAGACGAGGGGGCAGGGACTCCTGCAGCGCAACCTTTGAGTGGGCAGATGCTGGAGGAGGGAAGCACAAGCTCCTGCTGCAACTGGATGATCATGTGAAGAGCAGGAGAAGAGCAGCGGGGGCCGGCTGGTGAGTGGGGAGCTGGCTTGGAGGGTGGGGGAGGGGAACATGCACTCTGGTGCAGTGCCAACAAACCAGCATGAACCTCCGAACCATGGTCCGTGCCCATCTCTGGTCAGAATAGATGGAAGGCTCATCCCATTATTTCAGGGTCAGGTGCCTCCCCCTACTAGGACCAAGGGTTGCCCTGCTTGCCAGCCATTTTTATTTCTCAGTTCTAAATTGAGTGTATCAGTTACCAGTTTTTTTCAGTTCAGTATGTCCTTTTGCTCCCAGTAATTACATAAATAATTAAATAAGTAATTAAATAATCTAGTGAACTGTCTACACGTGGAGACACTGTCTCCTGGACAATTCCCTTAACATAAATGTGGTGACATTCACAGTGCATGGAATCTGCCATTGCTCTAATGCTCACTGTAACTTATTTGGAAAGCCAAATAGCTAAGGAATAAAATTGAAAGACTTATCCAAATTTAAACTATACAAAACTGAAGAAATAATATCTTGCGTTAATAGCTGCAATTGCACTTTGTATTTCATGTCATCCATACAAAGTAATATACAGCTAAAGCTGTAATTGAAAATCACACATGTGCTGCTGCATTTACTGAGTGTGTCATGTCCTTTGTTAATCACTTTTGCTTTGCATAGCTATGCAGTGGGAAATTTAGAAAGAATCACAGGACAAAGTATAGGAGCTCAAGAAATAGGTCTCCAATTCTCAGCAGAGTCTCACATCCTAGTCCTATGCAACTTAACTCGGAATTATATTCCCCCAAGTCAAATTGTGCTCATTGGTTAGTAACTGTACAACCTCTGATAGACCATCTTTAAAGTGTTCATCATTCATCCATCAAATTAAATTTATTAATTAGGTGGCTATTGCAATAGCTTTACTGAAACAATGACAAATGATCCACATTAACCATTTTCTTTTTGCAAAAATGAAGTGATATCAATTGAGTTTCATTTTTGTGATGTTTCTGGAAGCCATGGGAAATAGTTCAGCACTAACAGATATAGACTGCAACCACACAGAAAGACTGGGGCTGTGAAAAATTAAAATACCCAGGAACAGCAGGAAAGAAGAAGCCAGCTTCGGACTCTTAAGTGTTACAGATTGACTTGGGAGTAGGTGTTTGTTCTCAGATGTTGTGTTGTTGTCTTCAGGATCCTCTGTTCCTGTGCTTTCAAGACCTGTGACTCATCTTCTGTCTTTGCTTTTTTAAAGCAACTAAATGTCAGTGGAACACATCATTCCCAAACTCACTACTGTTGTTCCTTTTTCATTATTATTTGTTGTTTGTTTTTTGCTAGACACAAATAACCCACTGCTATTACAAGGTAGTTATTTAGGACGGTAGGCAGCAAAGAGAAATGAGAAAATTCTGTCGCTGAATGACATACGTAGATGACTTTATATTAAGCAAGTTAGTTGACCCCTTTGACACCTGCTCTCTCTAAAGTAAGCCTAAATTGTATTTATATTGAGACATCAAGCATGCTCTCCTGCAATGCTAAAAGGTGGTGGCCAAAGCTTCTGTGTGGCATTTAAGGAAGAGCTGAGGTGGAGTGAAGAGAGTAGCTATTTCTGTTACCAAAAAATAAAAAAGCAACCCCATATTTTCTGCAAAGTTTAAACTGATTGATCAACTTTATCATGTGAGATGAAGATAAAGCTCTGTTCAAGTAAAGAGAATTGGTCTTTCCCAGGTTCCAAAGCCTTGGCTTTCTTCAAGCTAACTAGAGGAGAAACAGTAGAAAGGATATTTGAGGAAATGATGTGGGTGAGTTTGCCTGCAGTGGTGGTTGCCTAGTTACATGTCCCCATTTCCTGCCAACAGTATTTGTTTCTTCTCCTCAGGTGTCAAGCTTTAGATTTATTAATACCTAAACTGGCCTATTCCCTACTGCCTTGATTGCTCTTATCTCCCCAGGCCAATCTCCATGTTGTTTCTGGCATCCTGGCACACTCTAGCACTTCAGTCTGGATAAGACCTTCAGATATTTTCACTGCTAAATTTATAGCCTTGGCATATAAAAAAACCTGTTGGAATATTAGAAGCTTTAAAGTCAGAGAATGGTAAAGTTACCATTTTGGACTACAGTTCCCAGAATCATCCAGCCAGCATGGCCATTGGGGTTGCTCATATTCTGATTAGAAGCACAGCGAAAGTACTATTATTAGTACTGTGCACTGCACTGGAACAAATGCCGAAACACTAACCAAACAGGGCTATCTGTTTGAGCTTGGGACTGCCGCAGAAAGATCACCATGGTCATGGTGTAGATCAGCAGCTGCGTGAACCATGCCAGTAGAACATGGGATTCAGGTTTTTAAATAGTTTTTTTTAAAGCACAACATAATGAAAACGGGGGAAAGAGAATAAGAAAAAAACAATACCTTATAAGTAAGATACAATAGTAGCTTATTGTACAGACAAGGAGACTGACAACTTAACTGCCCAAGGAAGACCAAAACCTCACTTTCACCCTGCAGTCACTGTGGCACTGGGGAGGGTTTCTGTGGGAGGTCACTGGACTTCTGTTCCCATGAAGCTGAGTTTCACAGGGTTTTGCTTAGCTGCAAGGTGAGGGGTAATACTTGCAGCATGGTGCAGAGCACTGGAAGCATGGTGCCTAGGCCTTAGACTAGTCTGTGACAATCTCAAATTCTCTCTGCTTTTTTAAAACTTAAGTAGAATGTTGTGTATGTGCATGTTTGTCTGGGGATTGCTTAGGTTCATGTATAGGGTTTTAGAGTTTAGTTGAGAAACCCAGTTTTAGCATCTTAGCACTCAGTTTCAGTTTTTCCTCCATCCCTACATCTTTGATTTTCTGTTGGCACAGTGGTGCCATTATACTGCTGCCGAAGTTATTGAAGTACAATGCAACTACCTCATTAGCAGAACCTGAAGAAGATTGGTAGTTAAAGTAGCAGCTTGGTGTGAGGTCCTCCGTCTCTCCCCGTCAGTCTTCCCCTTCAATACAAATGCTTCTTCCTGAATTAGCAGGACTATACAGGCAGCAGGAATAACTTAAAAAGAAGAAGAGGTGGCGGTGATGGACGATGAGGAAGAAGAGGAGGAGGAGGAGAAACAGTTGGCAGTGGCTTACCTCACATCTGAAAAGGTACGTATCTGCAATTTAGCATGGTGAACCTTCTGTTTTCAGGTCTACCATGTACTCAGATTTCATGGTGCTGTGTAATCCCTCTCAAGTTATAGCTATTTCTGTGTCCCCTTTGGAATAAATGGAAGGCATTTCCTGGATATTAGAAGTTACACAAATACCTCCACAACCAAGAACACAGATAAGAGGACATGGATCAAAATGGGTCCAGATGTGTATGCTTCATTTGAATCAGACTGGGGGAGGGACCAATGCACAGCCCTTGTGAAAATAATTTTTAAAATTCAGTAACTACAAAGTACTTCTGCTGAGAAACAGTACAATTCTACATTCCCTGGACTCATATCATGACCATCCCTGAGCAAAGAGTGAACACATGAACATCTTTTTGGGCACTCTGACTGCGAGGTCAGCCATTTCCAGTTCCCTGAGATTTGAGAGCCAAAGCCTCGAATCTGACAAGTGACCCTCTAATCCCAGGTCTCAGACCAGACCTCAATATCTAGTACAATGGGACCCTGCAGCTGCCTTGATATCTAAAGGAATGTGTGCATTATGGAGGTGGGGTCATAATAACTAATCATGAGTCCAGTTTGTAAGCAGCCTTAGGAAAAAGCCCATGGTGAGCCTCTTCTGTGAATGAATCTTGCCATTAGTGGGCTTAGTTGACCAAAGCAGCAGTAGTCCTATAATTGAAGTTTGGCAAGCAGTACTCATTCTAATATCTCAAGGTCTCTGAATTGTGCTACATGGGGGAAATTTGAACAATGACTTCCAACCACCCAGAATTTACCAGAGCACTGGAAAATGAGGGCCTAGGGAAAATAATCCTGAGCAGTGGCAGAGTGCCAAGAATGTGGAAGCTACCCAAGGAGGCTCACTGCTGCTGAAGGCCCTAATAAAAATAGTTGATTGTTTTGCTGGAGATACACTAGTCATTAGCGTTCCATGTTGCTTGTAGGGATGGATTAGAATTTCATTCTGTTCATTTCCAGGAATTTTCCAAACTTTACAAGCTTCTTCATAGACATGGTGAAAAGAACTTAAAATTAAGATAATGCTAATGTCCTGGACCTTGCTTCCTGTTTTTAATCTACAAAAAAAGGAAGCTGCCGTGATGCTTGCTGAGAGTCATAGTTCTTTGGGAGACAACCTTTATGCAGCCTAAATGACAGTGATACTATGACTCCCAGGAAACAAGGTCCAAGACAGCCATGCAGCCTCTGAGATAGTCTTTGATCCAAATGAGTGACATGTAGGTGTCTGTACATGTGTGTCTGTGGGCTGGTACCCCCGGAATTCTACCTGGGGAATTCTTGGAGAATTCTGGGAATTGGAGTTTTTTTAAAAATGCACATTTTATTTAATATTACTATGACTGTCATAACTCCATGCTGTGGAATCTTGGGCTTTGTAGTTTTATAAGTACTTAGAATTCTGTGCCAGAGAGCTCTAGTTGAACTCCCCAGAATGATAGCAGAGAGCCCTAAGTACATCACCAAACTGTAGATCCCAGGATTCCAGAGCATGGTGCCATTGCAGTTACAGTGGAAGCAAACTACCAACCTGTGTAATATAGATACTCTCGAATGTTGCTGTGTGGCATCTCAAAATCAAGCGTTTTCACTAGAAGCACTGATCCTCTAGAACAGTGGTTCTTAACCTTTGTTACTCAGGTGTTTTTGGACTGCAACTCCCAGAAGCCTTCGCCACCAGCTGTGCTGGCTGGGGTTTCTGGGAGTTGCAGTTCAAAAACACCTGAGTAACAAAGGTTAAGAACCACTGCTCTAGAACACCCTCCCATGTGCAACAGGACAGAAGGAGGTGGTGATGAGTTTCAAACACCTTCGGAAAACATATTTCATTATACAGCTTTTCCTTGGCTCACACTGATTCTGAAACTGTTCTGTTTTGTTGTTTTGCAGTAAACAGTCAATTATATTATTATAGTATTTTTCAAGGTTTTTAATTATGTTTTTATAGTTCATGGTGTGCAAACCACTTTGACATTTTAGAGTATGTGCGCATAGTA
Organism: Intellagama lesueurii; assembly: GCA_037013535.1. Taxonomy (NCBI): domain Eukaryota; kingdom Metazoa; phylum Chordata; class Lepidosauria; order Squamata; family Agamidae; genus Intellagama; species Intellagama lesueurii. Next base: position 42,022,468 of record JBAJHW010000005.1, on the reverse strand, counting down.
AGTAAGTAAGTAAGTAAGTAAGTAAGTAAGTAAGTAAGTATATCAAAGCAATAACTTGAAGTTAATAAATAACAAATCAATAACTTAAAATTAGAACAGTTTACATGTGGAAGAAAGTAAACTGACCAATTATTGCTTCCCTAGCAGTTGCAAGAGAAACAGAAAACATTAGAATTATCAACTGGTGTCATTGTTATGTGCTGTAAAGCTCATAACAATATGAATGAACTGGTAAATAGACATGTAATTTCTGTCTCTCCATTTTCCATCTCCTGGGGAAATTTGTTGAACATATTTAATAAATATTATTTGAAAATCATTAGAAACTGTATATATATATATATTTATATATTACATGTTGTTCTAATACTTTGGATAGCTAATTAGATCTAACAATGCCTTGGGCTTTTTTGGACCATGAATAAAATGATAACTAAATGTAAATGTAATTAATTTAATTTAATTTAAATGTAAATTCATTGCAAAACCTTGATAGAGGCACCTTTTGAAGCTACAGAAGAAAGAAGACAGGGCATTTTTAAATGTGCAATAATTTGCCACAATAAATTATCAACCTGCTTTGCACAAAGAAAGATGTGTCAATGGCTCCTGAATCTGCAATATTCATTTGTTGATGGGCCCACAAATGTAGTAGAAAATTCAAGAAGTACAGGCATTCATCACAATTCCCATTGGCAGGAGACCTCCCACAGACAGACAGGTGTATTGATTCATGCAACATGTGCACATTTAATACTGACAGACACCAAGATGCAGAAATTATATCAAATTAAACCCAATATGCCTCCTGTAGTCTGCAAATTACCTCACTTCATTTTGTGACTGGTTTTCAGGAATTAAGGATAGGCCTTGTTTTGCAAGTAAGATTGCTATGCCACGGAACTATTCCCGTATCATCCTTCTGGAATGGTAACAGATTTCAGACACTAATAAAAGACTATCTGGAATTAGCTGGCAAAGAGGGAGAATAAATAATTGTTCTGGCTAATAACAATGTTGTGGTGGATCAACTTTGCAGATTTTAGTTCCACAGTAATGCCATGCCTCTGGCTTAATCAGGTGCTGAAACTGTAACCTGTGTTTCAGTCTCCAGCTGATTAATTACATCAATTAATTGACCCAAACTTGCAGCCGCTATAACTTACCTTGATTAGTTAGTTGCACTGCTTAAAAGAATTAAATGTTCGTTCCCACTTTGCCTTCTTTCATTAGCAATCGGGGAGGTTATTAGCATCATTGACAAATGTGTTTAGAGACCATTGAGACAGGAAATTCACCTGTCCATGTCAAGTACTTAGGCATTGTTACTCTATCAATAAGCAGTGACTTCTTTAGAGGTGGTTAGAGACAACTCTGGAGTGAGAAATGAGCTCTCCATTCCGTTGTGCTTGGCTCCTTCAGTGCTCATTGTATTCTTTAAAGAAAGCCGAGAGATTTGGTTCTCCACATTCATTTCTAGATTTCAGACAAAAAGCAAGACATAAAGAAAATAATGTCTTTGGCACTGTTGTATGTAGATATCTATAAAGCTTAGAGTTCATTTCTCGCAAGCTGAAATTTAGTCCATAACACTAGACCCAACATACATTAAGAAATATAATGAATTACACACTTCAGATAGCAAATTGAGAATTCATTTATTAATTTAAGTATTTCTAACCTAGTTTATATTAACAAATCTTGGGAGAGTGGGGTGGATAAAATTACATTAAAACAATCTAAAATTACTCAATAGACGGTCCTAGCATAACTGAAGGGATTGTGTGAACTGTAGTCCAAAACATAAATAGAGCCGAATGTTCCTTATCAAAAGTATCCAGCCATATAGAGACAGCATACAGCTAAGGAAAAAAACCCGCAAAGCACAGCATTTCCCCTGACATGACAAGGTTTCGTCGACTGTGAGAGAAGTACATTTGAACATGTTACCCCCTCTGTATGTTGTAAACTAGATTTCATATATGTAAATTACATTGAGGATTGCACCATCTAATAGTTCTTAAATAAGCATTCTCGCTGATATGATTACATCATCATTAATTTACATATATATATATATATATAATTTTGCACAGGTTCCTTGTTCAAATAACTTGGAACATTATCATGCAAAATTTAATTTGGAAAATGTCAGACTTTAATTACATTTTAGCAAAGTCAATATTTCTGGTCTAAGCTGACCAAAGTTGGCATCCCAAAGTCAAAACAGGCTGTTTTCTTGCCCGAAGGACTTCCTGCCTTTTGCCTGTTTCTGTGAGATCATGGCTGTGATCTAAACGCTGCTGCAGTCTGCAAATTGAATTTTCTTTTAATTTGAACCTCTCTTATATTCATTTGTGGTTTCTTTGCCTTCATCAATCAACCCATTAGCCCATGCAACTTCCTCTCCCTCCATAAGATACCCCTGGATTATGTCATGTTTCAATTCCCCACTGTCCTCCCCATGTTAATGTGTTTTTCACATGTGAGAAGGATCACTTACCCAGAGGATGAGATTCTCCCTGGAAGATACGACTTCCATCTGCCATAAGACTGATTCCATTTGAAGAAATCAATCTCCTGCTGGATAGCTTTGAAGCCACAAGGTATGTGATAGCTGGACCAATGCAGAGCTGAGCGATTTTCTCTTGGGATAGAAAGGGAGAACACATTTCCCTTTGCTGTCAGAAAGCCAAGGTGACTTTCCTCTGTGATTGTGCATAATCTGAAGTGAGGAAGCAGAGGAACATAACTCCGTACAACAAGGAGATCCTCAAGAGAACCTGTAATTAGTTCTTACCAGCACTGAACAGCATACAGGTATGCACATTACTACTGTGACTACAACCGCTCCTGCCAATATGGGATGGGGAACCTTTTAGATTTCAGCTTCTGTAATGTAGGCATGGCCTACATTACATTTCACCAGTGTGATGTAGCAGATAGAGTGTTAGGCTAGAGGACTCAGGAGACTAGGGTTCAAACTTCCTCTTGGCCATGGTAACTCTCTGGGTAGTAAAAACCACTCCTTAAATAACATACCTCCCTTGGAAACTCTGTTGGGGTTGCAACAAGTCAGAACCAAATTGATGGTATAAGATAGACACAGTCCACTTCCCATTAATAGCCCTGTAGTAAAGAGTTATAAGACTTGATTTCCGAAATATCTGGAGGGTGAAAGACTTCCACACCTCTTCAGTGGTGTTGGCAGTAGCACATATGCCTGCTTGATCGCCAATGTTCACAAGAACTAACTGGACAACAATTCTTATCATATCCCTGCACCACCAACACCATTACTACAACCTTCCTATTGAAAAAACAACAACGTCTCACTACCATACATGTAAACCACATGTCAGCTTTATGGGCCCAGACTGAAATCTAGAGTTATGGTTTTTGGTTTCTCTTTGGTTTCAGAAAGGAACAGACTGGGGCTTTGCTGGTCTCCACCCAGGGAAGATTGTAATCAGCTCTCATCTGCTCGCCATTTGCTGCTCTCCCAGAGGAGGAACAGATAAGGATGGTACCACAGTTGCTACAACTGCTACGGCCAGTTTGGGATGGGAAACCTTTGGTCCTCCAGATGTTTTTGATTTCAGCTCACATAACTCTGCCTGTGGGAAGTGCCTGTCGAAACACTGGCAAACCAGGGGCTAAAGAATTCAAAACAAAAAGCATCAAGGCTGCACACAGGAAGAAAGAGATGTGAAAGAAATGATGCAACTTCTCAACAAGCCCAGGATTAGAGAACTTGCCACCATCAACATGCCACGGCTCAGGCTTAACCACTCACTTCTCTTTTTTTTCTGCTATCCTTGTTATTTTTTAATATATTTCTTTGTGATAACTGTTCTTGTCATTATGTGCCATCTGGTTGCTCCCAACTTATGGTGGCCCTATGTAATAATGACCTCCATTTGTTCCTACCATTAACAGCCCTGTTCAGATTTTGCAAATTAAAGGCTGTGGTTTCCTTTGCCATGTGAATCCATCTCATGTTAGGTTGTCCTCTTTACCTCCTTTTACATTATGTACATCTTCTATAGCCATAAGACTTTCTTTAAAAAATGTTCAACTGTTCTTTATGATAATAAGATCCCATGCGCACTGTAAGTTGCACAGCATTAAAGCATACAAGAAACACAACTAAAAATACTTAAAGCAGCAATTCCTTCAATTCCTTCCTCTACCTTGAGCTAAAACAAGAACAGTACATCAGGTTCTATACATGTTTTGGTTTTTGAAGACAAAACAAGATGGAGGTCACAGAGTCAGAGTTGACTCAGAATGTTACTCCTGCCTGTGGGTTTGCACGTGTGTGTGTGTGTGCACGCGCGCATACGCGCACACGCGCGCACACGCACACACCTAATTTAAACAATGTCTTTCTTACTAGCAAACATATATTTGTATTATTGTTCCATGGGAGGAAAATGACAACACTAAACCAACTATAAAATATGATTCATGTGAATATATTAAGTTTTAAAAGAAATATGAAACTTTCAGTGTTCACTTTATTGTGCCTATATGTTTACAACTATAATCACAGAAATAAAGCAGTTTATGAGTAGCTGTTTGTTACTATGTGGAATCTGAGACTATGGATCAAAGTCTTTATGGTGGGGGGCTGGGGGAAGAGACAGTTACTGCTTGATGTAGAAGAGAAAGGCTAGAATCTCACATAAACATAACATATATTTTTGTTGCAAATTACAGGGTAGTTTAAAGTTTGTGGGAGCTGCCAAACAGTAAAATGGCTGTTTGTAAAACATCATACCGTATACACTGTTTTTATATCTCTTCATGTTTAACAGTACAAGAGTATGACCACTTGTTGGGGATGCCTTCGCCATGGCTGCCCTACTTCTCCAAGAGGGAGGGCTGGACTAAATCACCCTTGAGGTCCCCCAGAGGTTTTTTTTTTTTTTTTTTTTTTTTGTTCTATGATTCTATGAATCTATAATGAACTTCCTAAGTGAAGCAAAATGAATCCTCACCTTGAGTGAATCTTGTTGCATGAACCACAGGCATCAAAACCCACCCACCCCTCAATGTAAGCAATGTGGAACTTTTCAAGTATTTACACCCAATGCAAGGGGAGATACAGTGTTTGTAAACAGGGATGGGTAAGTAGCAATAGATAACTCTGTTTCCCTTTTCCCTGCATTAAATTTTTTTTAAGCCTCAAATATGTCTGTACTAAATATGAAGACCTTTGTGAAAGTGGTTTTAAAAAACAAACAAACACACATTTACACCATTTGCAAGGTAATCTCTTGTCCACTGCCTACATTCAACAGGTATAGCAGTTCCTACCATAGAGACATCTGTCTGTGGCATCTGCCTGCCAAACTGGCATTTTAGAATGAAGAGCCTCCTTTCAGAAAGAAGTGGCAACCCTAATTCAGCACCAACATGGTATCAAACTTGCTTTTAAAAACCTAGTGAATAGGCAAGCCTGTCCCTTTCCCTTTCTCCTACGGAGAATGTCAAGTTCTTGTCATCTTCAACTATGACGGCATTTGGACATTTTTTGATAAATGCTTATCAAAAACAATATGGAGATGAAATTCTGTTCCACCTCAAATTGCATTTGTCCAGCAGACAAACATGGCTTGCAAAGCTGTGCGCAGTTGCAGAGTGCCTCTGCATGCTATGAACAATGCGTGTAAGCTTGCTTATATATGTGGTTGCACTTGCCAAATAAGGCAGTCCAAACCAGGATCAGGGTGAGTGAAGTGAACGCCGCCACCATCCCACACTGTATAGCATGCATCATCATCATCATCATCTTAGAACTGCAACACTGGAAGGAACCCTATGGATCATCGAGTCCAGCCTCTGTCAAGGAAGCACAGTAGGTAATCAAACCCCCAATCACTGGCTCTGCAGCTCATTTAGGGCTTGAATGATGGAGAGCATGGGGAGGGTAGTTGAAATGGCTCTCTGTGCTTCTGCTTTCCAAATGCTCAGCATGATTATTTGTTTAAGTTGGGGAAAGGAGCCTATTTAGAGGACCTCCCCCCCCCCTTTGCACTCTGATTTTCCTTTTCTTTTGGTACAATCCAAGACTGAATGTTGTTATTCAAGCCAGATGCTGGGAGTGAATGTCCATGGACAGTATTCTGTTGGTATGGCTATTTGTCTGTTTATTTCATGATAATCCTGCCTTTACACTAAAAGGTGGTGCTTAAGGCAGAGTTCTTGATACAGAATGAAAGAGGGAGCAACAGGATGTGGCTATGCCGGTGTTTGCTTCCCATCCTCTGTGGGTAGAGAGGAGGATACAGATGGGTTGGCTCTAGTGTGCCCTAAAGCCAGAGACCACATGGTATTACAGGTGGTCTGCCAAGGCAGTAAACAGGAAGCCTTCAAAGTCTCCTTTCAATGTACAACAAATATTCAGCAAGACCCAACAGTTTGACATGGTACGTAAACAAAATAACATCTCACAACCACTTCTACTGAATCTTCCAGAAAAAGCATACTCATTCACCAAGGAGTTGCAATCACAATCCAAGCCTGCCTCTTAAAGAGACAGATCCTCACAGACTCCTAACACAATGACCCATCATGGCCACCAGCCCTTACTTGTCATTCAGTTAACTGCCTAATTATGATTTTCCATTGTAGAGAAAGTGGAGGGTCTTTTCCTCCACTCTTTACAGTGGCACTTCCTCGGAGAAAATGGGGAGGGGGAAGGTCTTCTTACAGAACCAGCCGTGGGTATTCCATATCTCTTTCTGTCTCCTTATTTCTTTCCTTCTGAATCCTCCATCTTGTTCTATCTCTTCCTCTCTGCCTAGGAAGCCCCCAGGAGAAGATCATTTTTGCCAGTTGTCTGAACTGACTGATCATTATGCCAAGGTTGGCCATGCCAGCACCATCACACCTATCCACATTTGGTTGATACACACTTTGTGGACTGAGTAAAGGTCAGATGAAGATTTTTGACCCAACTCCGCAAGGAAGGATTAAAGAAGCAAACATTTTTAATAAAGATGTAGACGCTGTAGCTGTATATCACTTCTTTCAACTATCTTTCCTGCATAATCATTCCTATCTGCAGATGAAATACACCCAGTTACCCAAAAGAAAACAAGAGGTTATTGGTACATCACCTTTATTTCCCAAGTGTTTGGTTCAGAATGCTAGTAAGCTATCTTTTGTGTTTGCTAGTTCTGCCTCTATCTAAATTCCACTTTGGAGAGCACACATTTTAAAATCAAGTATCATGACAGGACAAATTAATATTAAAGAAACATACATTTTGGTATGAATGAAATGTGTAATAGTTGTAGATCTTATTTAGTGTCTTTTGTGATTTGTAAGCCCAAACTGAATGAATCCAATCAGATTAGTCCTTCTATCTTTACCTTATGTTACATGACTTTTTGGCTTACATAGTTAATGTATAACTTAATTCGGTTCTATTTCAAACATGAATATTTATTATTTATAACATTTATGTTGTAGACAGTTCCCCCACTATGCTTTTCTGCCTTCAATATTCTGTTTCAAAAGCAAGAGAATTAAGAAAATTAAGGGCAACATGAGTTTTGTTGCTGTGCTCATCCAATTTTGGCAGCTTTAGTTTTCAATTTAATGCTTGCAGAGGAAAACTGAATAGATTTAATGAATGTGTCTAAAATTATGTATTTCAATGCTCTAAACAAATGTAGTTCACTTATTAATATAAAAGCTATGCAAATGTCTGCTCTTTTGACTATAGTGCTATCAGAAAATTAAAGTAATGATACATTGTGATTAATTGATTCAGGATGGGTTATGTTGAGTCATTTTTGTCCTTAATATGGCTCCATTAATTAAGTTTAGCTATCCATTTTCACCAGTTTCATATGAGGTCTGCCAAGATGATACACCTACTCATAATATACACATATATAAAAGTGACACCACACAAGAGGAAAATCCCAGAAGCTGACTCTTTTTCATTAGGTAACCACTTCTCACCCAACCACAAAGCAATGCTGTTTTTCAACAAGTGTGAATGGTAGTGACCAGAAGAGGGTATCCTTAGGACCATCTTGACTGCTGGCATTGGTGTTGTCAACATTCAAGGTGCCCTTTGCTATGTAAAGCTTGGCATCCTTTTTCTTGCTGGCAACACGGGCACAATATTATGCAGCAATATTGGACCATTTCCTGGCTTTTGGAATTGTGGGTACAGAAGCACAGTATCCCACATTCATAAACCAGATAATTTTTTTAAGAATTGAATTTTCTGGCTTTTTAAATTGGAAGCTTTAATATGAATACACTACAAACAAATTCCAACAAGAATTATCCAGTGATAGAGGAGGATTCCAGAAGATGAGCACATGATCTCTGCTAGGGTTGCTGGGAGAAGACAGAAGTAAGAACACCTTGGATGTGGCTGTAGTCCATGCATGCCAAAATATTTCAAGGTACTGTTTTGGACTTAATGAAAGGGTGAAGCAAAGGTGTGAGTAGGTACAACATGTACAATGGAGAAATACACACACCCTTTAATCTTTTGGGTAAACTAATGTTGCCATGCCAGCTCCGTATAATGCAGACTAGAAAGCTATGCTCCGATTTCCAAACCCTTTCCTTGAGTTAGGCAAGCTGAGGAAGAAAAGCTATATTGGACCAAAATCTCTACGGACATGTTGTGTGCATGTTTTCCAAAAGATGTCCTTTTGCCTTATGAAACAATAAACAAAAAGAGATGTTGGAGTTAGCAAAGCATGCCACTGGAAACCAAGGTCAAAATTATCCATAATATGTGAAATAAAAACAGTGAAGACAGAGGCAAAAGTCAACTCATTTGAAATGTGTTGTTGAATAAAAGGCATACAGATATGAAAGACAGCCAGAAAAGCAGAAAAGTGGGTGCTCAATCAAGTCAAGCCTGAACTCTCACTTGAGCAAAAATTAGTAACTTGAGCCTATCCTACCATGCACATATAATGAAACCAGTGAAGTAACCAGAATAGACTATATTGCTAGGAAAAGTGGGGTGGAGCAGTAGGAAAAGAGGAAGACCTAATGTGAGATGGGTTTGGTTCTTTAGAGGATGCCACAGCTGTCAGTTTGCAAGATCTGAGCAGAACTTGTTGGAAATGACAATATTGCTAGGAAGGGGGGCAGTTGGATTAGGCATCCTTCAGTCTCGAGGGACTATGGTAACGTGCTTTGTATGGAGGACTTGGAACAGCATCTAGTGTGGCTGAGAAGGCCAATTCGAGAGTGACAATTCATTCCACACTGAAGACAAATACAATCTGTCCCCTGTCCAGCTCCCTGATTTTGCTGGTTTTGGGACTGCCTCTTTGCCTCGGCCTGCTGGACAAGTGTCTCTTCAAAATGGGAGAGGCCATGATGCACCGCCTGCCTCCAGGCTGAACACTCAGATGTCAAGGTTTCCCATCTGTTGAGGTCCATTCCTAAGGCCTTCAGATCCCGCTTGCAGATATCCTTGTATCGCAGCTGTGGTCTCCCTCTGGGGTGATTTCCCTGCACTAATTCTCCATACAGGAGATCTTTTGGAATCCGACCATCAGCCATTCTCATGACATGCTTGAGCCAACGTAGACGTTGCTGTTTCAGTAATGTATACATGCTAAAAATTCCAGCTCATTCTAGGACTACTCTATTTGGAACTTCGTCCTGCCAGGTGATACCAAAAATGCGTCGGAGACAACGCATATGGAACGTGTTCAGCTTCCTCTCCTGCAGTGCACAAAGGGTCCAGGACTCACTGCAGTACAGGAGTGTGCTCAGGACACAGGCGCTATAGACCTGGATCTTGGTATATGCCGTCAGCTTCTTATTAAGCCATACTCTCTTTGTGAGGGGGGCAGTAGAACAATCTAATATGATATGTTATTGGTTTGCAAGATCTGAGCAGAGCTGTTAATGATAGGACATTTTGGAAGTCAGTACCTCATATAGCCACCACATATCAGGAGTGACTTGATGGCATATAGCATCTTTCTAGTTTTTTCCTTAATTATCAAAAAATGATATAGGGACAAGGTTGGCTTCTGCTCTTCCTTCTCCATTTCACCCAAAGTATTGTACTGGGGTAGCCACAACCAGTGACCAGTAAGCCAAGAGAGCAACGAGTCTAAAAAATTTGGTAACCACTGACCTAATTTCATTTACTAAACTATTTAGTCAAATAAGACCAAGAAGTATTTACTTCCATCCATTATACATTGCCTCCTCTGGGTGGTTTACACGGTTTGGGATACTAAAAGACTAAAATCCAAGCATTAAATAGATTAAAAGCCCTACCATAAGACAAGCTAAATAAATGACAATAAAACAATTCCCCCCAATAGAAAACGAAACATTGGCAATGTTAAAACCATTCCAAAAAGATCTTTAAAACCCCTAAAATGCCTGGGAGAATAAAATGTCTTCACCTTATGCTGGAAGGACTACAGCATGGGTACCAGGCAAGATGTAATCTCCAACCCTTAGCTGTAATAACTGTAATTGTATAGCTGAGTTCATTTTTCATTCAGGTGAAGGCATGATCAAGGCCATCTAGTAACATACAACACAGTGATGTGAAATCACTCCCTGTTTCCTTCGCTTGAGTACTCTTCTCTAATCTGATTGAAATACCCAGGGAAAGCAGAATGATAGCCAGGGCATTAAAACAGTAATCAAGATATGCAAATGCATTCCTAAATGTGATCTGCTTGGAAAAAAGAAATTAATCTAGCCATGGTCAAATAAACAGTGCATAATACGGATAATTAATCAGCAAATTAGTAGTTGTAGTCTCATGGGAAGAGTATGCAAATTAAAAGGTCTCCCATCTACACACAAATTTTAGCCACCTTATATCAACATTCTTGGGGCCCTCGGGGATATTTACAGAACCACAATTTAGTCAACCTTTGTGGGCTGTGTTGCAGTTCCATCAATAATATGCTGATGGCATGCTTTCTGGAGAGCAGGGAAATGGCCGTTTATCTATATAGATTGTGCAAAATGAGATGCTGGAATGTCATTAGGTTGGCTTCTGTGCCAGCCTAGTCTGATGAAAAAAGTGATGCAGCAAATCATGCATCCACCCGACATATTTCTATAAAGGGAATAAACTAGAGGTGTTCGGGTTTGTGTTCTTGGACTACAGTGCCCTGAATTTGGGAGTCCAAAAATCCAGATCTGCACACCTTTAGAGTAAGCCCCAAGATAAATAAATAATCATCCTAGCGCTACCTTAAGAAGTTGTGTTGATGCGTAGAAAGGAATTACATTTTGTGGAGCCACAAAAGAAATATGGACATGAATTAAACAAAAAAATGTGTCAGATCAGGACAATCAGCTTACCTAGGAAGCCTCATCTCCTGACCCCTAAGCTGGGTATATGCAACAAGAACAAGTGATAACTGTGTTGATGTGGGAAGCAATTTTCAAGGTTTGCCAGAGTGCAGCATGCTCACCGGAGGCCACATCCTTTCACTGCTATGCCAAATCTTTGACATGGTTTCTGCTGTGCCACCACAGTTTCTTCTGCCATAAAAATCACAATGCTTCTGGAAAAAATGGCACACAAGGGACTGTACTGGAAGCATGATTCTGCTGGAAAACAAAGACTCATGCTCCCTGGGCATCATGTTTCACATTAGATTATGTTGCTTACCCCTGTTCAAATCAGCAGGCCAAAATCTAAGGAAGCATCATAGCTAGTTGTATGCAACAGAAGGGGCTTTTTCCTTGGCCAACTTCCTGGCTTAATGGCAAGTAACTTCTGAAATGTGGGGGTGTTTCAAAATCAGGTTGTAATATGGCATTTGTTATTCAAAGGGGGAGAGGCAAATATCCCATAGTTTCATTGTAAGCTCATAGTAAAATTGAAAATAGCTCTTTGGATCCTCCATGGTTGATGCCCTGTTATGAAGAAAGAAAAGTCTGTTCAGATCTTCTGTATCTGTTTTAATGGAAAGCGAGAGGAGAAGGAGGATGGCCCTCCCATCTCACCCCCTTAAGTCACAGTTTCTGCTACCTTCTACATGTCAGAGCACTTGTCTGAAAATGGAAGTTTGGACCCCTATTTTTCAGAATGTGTGAAGGGCTGCCATGGATTGGGGAAGGCCTCCTTTTCATTAAGCCACCATATACATGTGGAAATTGACAGAGAGAGCAAGAGTGACAAGAGGAGAGCACACATGCTCCCTCTCCTTTCAGGTTTAGAGCACACATATATGTGATGTCTGAATAGCGCTATACATAGTTTGCTTCATGTGGCTCTGAAAAATCTCTTGTACTAGTATGCCACCACTTCCAAGTTTATACACAAATAAGAAGGTATACATCTGCAATGATTCTACTTTAGCCCCTTAACTCAGATACAACTTCCATCACAGGACAGCACTGTTTGTTTCTGTTGCATGAGCACAGCAATAGCTGTTCAGAGTTGTTTTTACCAGAATTGGCCCACAGCTTTGACTGAGAGAGCTAGAAATGCAGTGTTGCCTGTTGCATCGGTCAACACACCATGTGTTGAGGATGTACCAGGCAAAATCCTGATGGCGTAAAGTTACACTGCATAAACTAGATCCATTGACGGTAATATTTAATCTAAATTAATTGAAAGTTTCCCATCCCTCCCACCCACTCACCCTTTCAGTTTCTGAGGCTCTCTGGGGCTCCCTCTTGCCCTGGGGAATCTTTGGGAGTCTATGGATGTGAGAGTGGGGAGCCTTTCATAGTCAAAAATTACAGCCATCATGTACATTCTTAGGCCACCTCACAAGTCAGGTAAGCACAAGGATTCAGAATTTTACATGACATTTTCTCTGAATTTTCCCCCCTCTTTTGAAATTCTATTCTAAGGGAATTTCTTTCCTTAACTGCAGAAGCAGAGTTGATTAAGCACCAAGTCACAGCTAAAACCCAGACCAGAAGATTCACTGTGTGGCTGGCACAATGAGGTGTTCTGTCAAACTTTGTAAAGTATTCTGAATCTTTAGCAAGTCTAAGATGCTGCAGCTAGACAGCTGCCCCGAGTGGTTACAATAGTTATTTTTGTTGTTACATGGCATCAAGTCACTTCCAACATATGATGATCCTGTGAATGAATGACCTCCAAAATATCCCATCCTCAACTGTCCTGCTCAGGTCTTGCAAACTCAAGGCTGTGACTTCCATCTCGTATTCTTTGTTGCAACAGCTTCACTGGCTAGCAGTCTGTTTATTTGACCTGTACAACCTTACATGGCTTGGATCCAGACTATATGAAGGACCGTATCTCCTTGTATCATCTTCACAAGGACATTTGGTGAGAGCATTCTCAGCAGCTGTTCTGAGGCTTTGGAATGCCATTCTGAGACAAAAGTGGGCTGGTCCCCTTCTTCCTGTCCTTCTGGTGGCAGATGAAGATATTTTTACTTTAACAACTCTTTGGCCACTGATCCACATATTTTAATGGTGGAGATTAAACTGTAGTATTTCAGTATTTGTTTGATCTGATAATCTGTTTAGTACTGTTCTAGTATTATAATATAATGTGTTTTCTAAAGCTGGATATGTTTTCAAAACTTACATTGTAAGCCATTTCTCCCGCAAGGAAGAAAGGCAAATATAAATAATGATCATCATCATCATGATGGCTGTCATCATCATGGGCTGTCAAGTCAATTCTGACAGGGTGACCATTTTCAGGGTTTTCCAGGTAGAGGATACTCAGAAGCAATTTACCATTCCCTTCTTTTGGGGGCATCCTGGGGCTATGCAGCTTGCCCAAGGCCACAGTGCCTAGTTCTACTCAAAGGAGGCACAGTGGGGAATTGAACTCCCAAGCCACTGAGCTATCCAGCCAGGATAAATTTTTGTTGTTTAGTCGTTAAGTCATGTCCGACTCTTCGTGACCCCATGGACCAGAGCATCCTGTCTTCCACTGCCTCCCGGAGTTGGGTCAAATTCATGTTGGATAAATAGTAAGGATAAATAGGCATATAAATAAAACCTCTCACTTGATGCTTAGATGTTGCTAGTGTTTCATTTTCCTGATCAAGTTTCTTTCTCTTGTCTTCACTTCTAGCTACCACCTGCCTGAATAGGTAGTCTTCAGTCTTAATTGCCTGCCTGTCTGCCTGCCTTGCCTATATGAAGAAGATTCAAACCTTGAAACTCCTGTATTCACAAGAATGGCTGAAGTTGCTCTTGGCAAATGCCCTTTCCCAATAAAAAGCATCATTCCAATTACTCGATATGCCTCCTTCTTAAGAGTTTGAAATTTTACTTTTTAGAGGAATAAAATGTAGCAACGTGCTGAAGTCATTGAAATCTCAAAAGTAGTAGACTAATGCTCTGGTTCCCCGAACACCATCCTGCCATTGTGCAGTTATAGTTGGCTTCAAGGCTGTCATTATGTTTTTTCTCTTTATAAGTAACCTTCAAACAATGCTCCTTTTCTGGAAACGATACTGCAAAATCCTCTAAAGTCACCCTGTTCTGTGTAGCCAATCAAGCATTATGTTGTTTCCTAAATTAATGCACCTGATGTGTTCATGCACATTCATCTCTCCAGTGGTTAAGCAGAAATACCACGTGGAGCCAGCATCAACTTGAGTATTCCAGTGTAAATTAAAAAATAATAACCTAACTCAACAGCTTGTTCCATGGGGAGGAAGGGGCAAAAAAAAGCCTCACTGATGTGTTAGCATCAAAAAAACAAGAAGTTGATCCAGCCCCAATTATTGCTTTCATATAACTGTTAGCTATGGTTTAGTTCCAGATATTTCTGACTAAAGTAAGGTACTTTTGACAGTGTCACCAGGGAATGGGTCCCACAGAGAGAGAGAACAGTATCAGTGCAGTAATATTGGCAGCATGTCGCTTCACTATTACCATGGAAGACAATGCCTTCCGAAATCTATGAACAACATGTCAGAAGTAATGAATCCCTCCAGGGGGGAAAATTAATTAAGAGATTATTATTAGAAGGTTTAGTGACGGGCAGCCTTTACTACGTATTGTTTTCTCTTGATAGTGTTTATGGCAATTAAACATTCTTATAACCAGGAGTATTCAATGTGGTAATTTTTTTGCTACAGTGCCACCTCTAATCCATAGCAGCACACCTATACGGGCCTCCATTTTTTGGCAGACGTTCCAGGTGCATGCCAGTCCTCTCCTCCACAGATTCCTGTATTATGGAATAAAAGCAGAATCAGAATGTATTATGTTGTATGTCAGAAATCTTTGGCATGGCTAGGAAAACTACAAAAAGTAACAGAAAATAGCTTTCAAAATTGATTAGAATCAGGATTAATAATATGATTGTCCGCACCAGTCACATGTGTGTGTGCATGTGTGCATGCGCCAAAGCTCTAACTGTTGACATATATGATTTACTGGTAATTATTTGTACGCAATTTTTGATACTTTAGGAACTTAAGAATTGTTCATACATTGGTCACCCTCCACTGCAGCTACAGGGCTGAAACAGAGTGTGGAACTAGTCACCTGTTAGCATATTTACTTGTGTTTTGTTGTAGCAAAGGGTCCCATGGCCAGGATCCAACAACGTATTTTGGTATCCAAATACAAGATAAATTGGGGATTTCTTTCCCTTCTCTTCCTGCTTCAGCCGTCTACAAGCACCAAAAGCCTGCTCCAGAGGGTTTCCTAGCCCTCCAGAATAGGGTTTTGGTTTTCTGTTTGGGTGTTTTGTTTTTTGATACAGAGAGGGCTGTAGGCACGAGGACAATTGATCACCTTTTTCTGGCAGAAGCAGAGGGATCCAGAAAAAGTCAATATTGGATTTCTACCCCCTACATTTCTACAGGAAGAAAACAACAAAATGAACAGGTAGAACCATGTAATCATGTTGAATTGCCCCTTCTAGTAGTAGTAGTAGTAGTAGTAGTAGTAGTAGTAGTAGTAGTAGTAGTAGTAGTAGTAGTAGTAGTAGTAGTAGTAGTTGCTGTTGTTGTTGTTGCTGCTGCTGCTGCTGCTGCATTTTACCATTTTGGAATAAAACATATTTGTCTGATTGAGCTTCAGACTGGCAGTGATTTTTGTCTGCTTATTCAGGGGTGTTTCAGAGCTGAGGCTGGAAAGGGGAGTGGGTGGAGGCTTGAGAAGGGAGTGGGGGAGAACAACTGGCATCACTCTGAGAAAGTAATCTAAATAAATCATCACTAATGAGGCATCTGCCTCTAAAAAAGAAAGTATCATTGTCAGTGTGCAATTTATTATTAATAAATCAGTTTCCACACATGGCATCAAGGTTCAATTTCTGCTTACTGTAATTGATGCTTTGTAATCATAAAAAAAGACTACAAAAATAAAGCAAGTGTAAGGAATAAGTAGGTGCATGAATCGGCCATACTCACAAGATTTAATTTGGCCCCTGGTTTGGCAATTTGAAGAGTTCAGTCCAGTTCAGCTTGGGCTGAGTCGAAGGTCATCAAACTTGACTCAGGTCTCAGAGATGAGGTTTGGGATTTGAGTCAGATTCAGCAGACCAACAGTTGTGACTCCACTTAACTAACATCCAATATAAAACCAAGCAAAATAGCTATGCCTTTCCCCCTCTTCTGTTTGACAACATTAGGCAAAATATGTAGGAATCTTGGTAGGGATGACACCTGCCAAATAGGTACATGAGATGTTTTGGAATGAAAAGGTGAATCTGTGTCACTCAGCTCCACTCCCCCCACTACTGTTGCCCTCAGTGCTCTCTAAACATAAAGGTGGGGTGGAATCCTCCCCTCACCCCAAGGAGGTAGCTCTGTTTGTTTAGCCTGTACTTTTAAGTCAGAGAGGGATTACATCTGATAACACACTGGGTTATTTATATCTAGGCAGCAATCCTGTACAATATGTGTAGCCCTCCAAAGGGTGCTGTACCCCAGTTCCCATTGGCATTAGCCAATGGCCAAGAGGTTGTGGGTGTAGTAAGCAAGCATTTTCAGGAGTTCTATGGTTTTTCCACCACTGCTACACAGAAGGAAGCCCAACTGAATTCTGCGAGATGTACACCACTGGTTATATGCCCTGTCTAATTCAGTGCGGCTTACTTTTGTGCACACAAGCATAGACTGAATGCTTCATTTTGGAACCTTGCTATGGTCAAATTTCACAGTAAAAATACTGTACATAAGAAAAATAGCAACATCAAACAAGAAGCAAAGCATTCAGTCTTACTTGAAGGCATTGATCCTTCAAATTAATGGCCTGGGCTTCAGTGCTTCTAGTAGAAAGGCGAAAAGTACAATATGCAGTCCCTAGTGTTCATAGTAAAGGTGTTTTTCTTCCACTGCTTAGTGAGACCCCACAAAATGCTGAGTTTCATACAGTTGTTTTCAGAAAGAAAGAAAATACCTCATCTACATGGTGTGTTTCCTCCACTCTCTTTTTCTGGAAGAAGCTCAGCAAAATTAAAATGAAATCAAAACTACTCCAGACAGCTTTGGAAGTCTTATTCTACATTTTCTAGAACTTCCGTCCTCAGATACTTTCACGCATCAAACTCTGACATAAATTGGCTCAATAAGAAAGGATTGCTTTGGCTAGTATCTTATGCAATATTTAGAAGCAGATCTCAAACTGTGGAGCTGCCATGGCATCACAACTGGGCCACACAGCTTCCATGAGAAGTAGTTTTCCTTCCCACATTTAGGTTTGTTCTAACCCCACTCCATCCCACCTCCAGTATTTTACCTTACAAAACTGAAATACCCATTTCTGGTTTAATTGGATTGTTCTAGTTGGGTTGACTGACATTCCTCACAGTCCAGAAAGGTCTCTCCCAGCCAAAACCTCTTAAATGCATCATACAAAGGTTGCAATAATTCCAACAGGAAGTAAGGGGTTGGAATCCTGCTGCAGTACCCTTAAGGTCTGCATCACCTGATGCAGTTTATTGTCAAAGTACTGGTATATGTTTCAGATGCACAGTCATGTGTGTGATGAGGTACATGACCAAGTTGCAACCCACACTTCATCAATTATCTGCAATTAGTCATGACAAGTTACTCAAATGTTATGTGAAAACTAACAAGATTCTGGCCAATAACACTCAAACCCTTTTGCTGTTCTTTGTTACATGGGTTAATAATAATCATGTAAATGTAGAGACCAAGGGGGAGCAATAGCTGACAGACCCATCACTAGCTATACATTTATTAAAATCACCGTTAGATTAAATCAGCCATGCAGCTCCAGGAAATAGTACTGGTCTATAAAGTCATGCAAACCACTGAAATATTAAGATTGATTTTTCTCCTCTTTTTTATGCACTTGAGCCTCAATTTAATAAATTGCAGATTTATTATCATTTAGAATAAATAAGCAAAATCAATACCAAACTTAATTTCAAGGTTGAAAAACTTTAGACATTGCAGAACTGTGGAAATCCATGAAATATTGGGAACATGAGATCAAATGTTAGTTTTATCTCAGCAAATTCACAGATTTGGTCTATTTTGAACAATTGCAAGCACTTGAAAATGACAAGTTAGATTTCTGTAAACCAAAGTATGAGCTTGTGATGGTTACTGGGTTCAGGGAGTCCCTCTAACCACTCAGCCACACTACCCTGTTGATCCTGGAGTGAGTGAATCCAGGACAGTCAAATGTGGTGATGACTAGGGAATCTGCCTGGACCAAGTGCCTCCCAACACTCCAGTCTTCCTAGTCTGGGCAGTGCTTCCACGAAGTCTAAGAATCCACAAGGTGAGGCGTTAAGAACCACTACACCCACCTTGCAAGGTAGAGCTGCCACACACACACACACCAAAATACCCAAACTCTTGATAGCTAATCAATGTAAGACTTGGTTTTAGTACTACAAATTCTCTGAGCCAAAAATGAAGACCGTCGGTTGACAAATAGTAGAGGAAAGCAAAAAAAGGAAAACATTCCAAAAGTTTCAGAAAGCACTTGGAGTGAAAGGACAATTTGAGACAAAGCTAAGGCAAACACACCAGAAAATAATGAAGCTAAGTCAATCTACCTAATACTCATACATAGCATCAGCATGCCCTGGCTTTGAGCATGCAGAGTGTGTCCCTCCAGCATGGTATAACAGGACAGCAACTGAGTGTAGCATCTCCTAAGAGGTAAGCTAAACCACACAAAGTTACTTCTGAACGCCTTTTTATACGTTAATTGTCACACTCTGGACCCATCCAATCTGCCAATCAGGCACTGAGTTCTCTTAAATGTTCACAAAGATAAGAACACTTTCTGTCCCCTCCCTTCACACAGCTGGAATCATTTTTTAATTGTTACAGTACCAAGAAACAAGCTGACTTGGCCTTGACGGCCTCTTTCACAAGAGATACACTGCAGGTGTTACTCCCTTCTTGTTACTGGGCGGACACTGCCTTCCACATTCCCAGCCAGCCATTCAAAGGCACTGACAAAGAAGCCTGAATTTTCCAGATGGATTCCATGTTCCCCCCAATTTCACATAGTGTTTGTGCTGAATTTATTAAGAGAACTTCAGATACACTGCTTAGTCTAACACTCCTTCCACCTCCATCCTTTGCTAACTTTTTCATTTACAGGGTAGAATAAAATATTGGGGAATGTGGATGAAAGTGCACATTACTTCCTGACACTGTGTACAAGCCATGTGTGTTCCAAAATTGCAAAAGGAAACCATCAATCAGTGGTAATAAATCTGCTGCCATCAATGTATCATGCAGGCAGAGCTGTGCAACAGGATTTCAGCCACTGAAAACAGACAACAAACTCGTACCAGAGGCCATCAAGGAATAGCAGCCATACCACCAAAGCTACTTCTTTGGTGTGATTCACCTACCAGAGTAGACACGTTCTAGATGGGCGGTATATAAATCTAATAAAAATAAATAAATAAAAATACATTATTCAGACCAACCCAAGTCATTATTTTGGCTGGAGATTTTTTCCTGCAGCAACTAGCTTTGTCCAATTACCCAATTCAGGCTGCATGGTGTCCAAGGCAACCAAGATATTTTGGCACGTGAGGCAGAACAGGCCGTTTTCTCCTCATTCTGCTGGCAGGGAAAAATATATATATAATTTTTGTTGTTCTTTAGTCGTTAAGTTGTGTCCGACTCTTCGTGACCCCATGGACCAGAGCACGCCAGGCCCTCCTGTCTTCCACTGCCTTCCGGAGAGACAACTAATCTTTCACTGCCCTTTCATGTTATCCGAAGTTTGGTACCTGAGGCAGTCGATTCAACTTGCCTAACAGTAGGGTTAGTCCTGACTTGGTTGCTGAATTAATAGGAATATCTGCCTTGGGTTGTTGTTGTTGTTTAGTCGTTAAGTCGTGTCCGACTCTTCGTGACCCCATGAACCAGAGCACGCCAGGCCCTCCTGTCTTCCACTGCCTTCCGGAGTTGGGTCAAATTCATGTTGGTAGCTTCAATGACACTGTCCAACCATCTCGTCCTCTGTCGTCCCCTTCTCCTTTTGCCTTCACATTTTCCCGACATCAGGGTCTTTTCCAGGGAGTCTTCTCTTCTCATGAGATGGCCAAAGTATTGGAGCCTCAGCTTCAGGATCTGTCCTTCCAGTGAGCACTCAGGGTTGATTTCCTTCAAAATGGATAGGTTTGTTCTCTTTGCAGTCCAGGGGACTCTCAAGAGTCTCCTCCAGCACCACAATTCAAAAGCATCAATTCTTCGGTGGTCAGCCTTCTTTATGGTCCAACTCTCACTTCCATACATCGCTACTGGAAAAACCATAGCTTTGACTATGCGGACCTTTTTCGGCAAGGTGATGTCTCTGCTTTTTAAGATGCTGTCTAGGTTTGTCATCGCTTTCCTCCCAAGAAGCAGGCGTCTTTTAATTTTGTGGCTGCTGTCACCATCTGCAGTGATCATGGAGCCCAAGAAAGTAAAATCTGTCACTGTCTCCATATGTTCCCCTTCTATTTGCCAGGAGGTGATGGGACCAGTCTGCCTTGGATAGAGATAATCAAAGATAGAAAACATTGGGAGTGGGGGGGAGATTAACAAAAGGTCCTAGAATCCCACAACCAAAGTTTGATTCTGGGAGTTGTAGTTAAAAAGGCAAACAAACATCTCCCATCTGTGGTGTATCACTGGCAGTGTGTCTCCATAGGAGCAGCCTCAGTGTTTCTCCTTCATGTTTCTACCACTGCTCCCAGATGTTTGTTCTCTCTCTCTACTGAGTGGTGGTCAGCCCCATAATCTGTCACAAAATTCTCACGAGATGCCAAATCCAGGTTGATACATACTCTGCACAAGACTGCAGTTTTATTCAGAATACAGTAAGTCTACATGCATCCCATGAGTGCTAAAGCTATTCCTCATTATTTCTGAAAGCCTTTCATGTGACACTAATTCAGTAGTAATGTTGTCATGTTTATTACCATTTCAGAATTTATCTTCAGTGAAATATGACCTATTCAAAGAATGCATTTTTGTTATTTTTGTTTTTATCTGATAACTGGAAAAAGTTGTCCCAGAATACCTTAATACCATAATATGGCAGACATTTTCCTTTGGGCAAACTCTGAGATTGTGTGAAGCATGATATTATTAAACTCAGCTCAAATGTATTCCAGTCTGTTGTTTTCTCTCCCTTCTTTGTGCCCTCACTAAGATTAACTCTATGCACGTATTGCTTCTTTTATCAATTAATCAGCCAAATCACTCTACTCAGTCATCTGGCAGGATTTTAAATCTTAATTTTCTAAATAATAATAATTTTTAAAAAGGTCTTTAACAGTTCATCTTTTTTCATAACAAGAAAATAATATTCAAGATGTGCTTCAGATGGCTTGACATAATTAAGGCCAGGCTTCAGTTTAACAAATGCTGGAATTACTTGGCTGATTTATTATTTATGTAGATTAAAATAATGTGCAATCAGTCACTCCTTCAAGACACACCCAAAGTAAACTTCCCTCTCAGTGTTTGTTTATTAAATGTATACTGTATTTTTCCACTCCAAAATCACTTTTGATAATTTATTTGGGTTTATATGTTTTCTTTGTTTATATGTTTGATGCATGTGATTTTTTTTTTTTAAATCAGTTCATGCTTGCCTTGGAAATAAGCTATTACAAAATTCAGTGTTATCAGGAACACATGGCAAAATGCAACATAAGGTTTTGATAGTGACAAAGATATTAAAAAGTGTGGCTACAGGAAGATATTATTTATATATTTTATTTAATATTGTTGTTGTTGTTTAAAAAATACCAGACACAGTCAATCAAAATTATAAAAACATTGACTGGT
Organism: Intellagama lesueurii; assembly: GCA_037013535.1. Taxonomy (NCBI): domain Eukaryota; kingdom Metazoa; phylum Chordata; class Lepidosauria; order Squamata; family Agamidae; genus Intellagama; species Intellagama lesueurii. The sequence continues at coordinate 42,000,242 of JBAJHW010000005.1, read as the reverse complement.
ATTATATAACGGATACAAGTTTTAACCAAAAACCTAAGTATCTGTTAAATATCGGCACAGTATGTATGCTGTTCCTAATATTGCCATATTTTGTAGCTCTGATGCTGTTGTTTCTGAGATCTGCAACTGCTTATAATACTGTGTGAAATTTCTTGATATTGTTCCCAAAGGCCCAATGACTACAGGGACCACTGAAGTGTGTTTCTTCCAGGGGCGAGATGTTTCAATTGCTAGATCTCTGTATATTGTTAGTTTCTCCAATTCTCTATTTTCAACTTCGGCATCTCCTGGAATTGCAATGTCAATGATCCAGACATTTCTTCATTCTATTACTACTATGTCTGGTGTGTTATGTTCAAGGTGTCTATCACTTTGGATCTGGAAATCCCACAAGATCTTGACTTCATCATTTTCTGACACCTTCTCTACCTGATGCTCCCATGGGTTTTTGGAGACTGGCAAGTTATGATTTTTTTTTTTTTTTTTGCACGATGACCAGTACACTAATTTTGCCACTCTATCATGTCTAATTTTGCAATCTGTTTGTTCAATCTTTACACATTCACAGTTGAGGTGTGACACAGTTTTGTCTTTTTCTTGGCAGAGTTGACATTTGCTGTTAGCACTAATTCTTTGAATCTTAGCTTTCATCACATTGGTTAGGAGTGCTTGTTCTTGTGTAGCAAAAATCAAACCTTCAGTTTCTTTCTTAATGGTCCCCAGTTTTAGCCATGCCAATGCTGAATTATCAGTATTTTTCAGGTGTTGTCCATGCAGTGGTTTATTTTTTCAACTGTTTAATTTATTTTCAAATTGTTGTTTATTATTGAGCCTTTGTTTCTGTTGTTTTCAAAATATTCTCCATTTTCACCACCTTAAGTAAATTTTCCCTATTGTATTTATATAATCATTTAGCCTTCTTTCTTCCTCCTCTACTACCTGCTGTATTTGCAGTAATCCACGGCTTCCAGTTTTTCATGGTAAATATAATCTGTCGACATCACTTTTTGGATGTAGTTCATGATGCATGTTCATTAGCTTCTGTGTTTTTCAGTCCAATTCTTCTAATTCTATTGTTGTAAGCCGCCCAGAGACCTTTGGGTAGTGTGGGTAGCATATAAATTAAATCAATCAATCAATCAATCAATCAATCAATCAATCAATCATTTTGGGTCCAATTTATTATTCTAGCCAGGTATCTGATTACTGGGACTGCCCACGTGTTTATGGCTTTGATTGTGTTTCCACCATTTAATTCTGATTTTAAGATTTTCTGCAGTCTTTTGATATATTCCCTTTCTGTCAGTTCTTTTGTGTGCAGGATGCTATCTGCTTCTAGTATTTCAAAGTATTTATAATTTTCATCACTTGATAGTGATTCTATAATATTGCCATTTTTCAACTCTCTTCCATCTAGTTTTTGTATCTTGCCACATTGTACAGAAAGAGCTGCACATTTGTCAAATCCAAATTTCATTTGAATATCTTTACTAAATATTTGCACTGTGTTTAGCAGTGATTCTATCTCAGTGGAATCTTCTGCATATAGTTTTAGATCATCCATGTATAACAGATTATTGATTTTTCCTGGTTCTGAAATATGGTAGCCCAATCCAGTTTTATTTAAAATCATTAACATGTGGATTAGTGAGATGTTAAACAGCAGTGGTGATAATGAATTGCCTTGGAACATTCCTCTTTTGATACTAACTCCCCCAATTTTTTCACCATAGGCCATTAAGACAGTTTTCCATTTTTCCATGTTTTTCTTGAGGAACTTCTGAATATTTTTACTAATCCCAAAAATTTTGATGGAGACTCATTAAATGCTGTAACCAAAATCCATGCAGCTCATCAGGACCAGATGCTGCTACCGTATTATCCCCTTTCCTCAGCTCAATTAGCTGATCAGAGGTTTAACCCTATGACTGTCAAGTGAGATTCAAAGGCTCTGTTCTAGAATTGCTCCACCAGAGGTGAGCACCTGCTCCTTGCTCTGCCCTGTAGTCACACTAGAATCCCCCAAATACCCCTGATTCAGCCCTTTTTAGTAAATTTGTTCAAAGACACCACACTTTCCTATTTAAATCCTTTATTAAGCCCAGCAAAAGATACACAATTATGAGCAAGCTTTGAAGATCTCCAGACATCTTCACTGAGCAAGATATTGCAAAAGCAAGCAGGGGAGGGAAGAGATCCTTGATCTTAAAGTCATGCAGCCTCCATGTTTTCTTGAGATGTAATCCAGAACCAGAAGGTGATATTAGGTTTTTTTTAAATTTCTGAATAGTTATTATACGCTGTCAAGTTCGAACCAACTTAGAGTGACCCTAACAGGGCTTTCAAGGTAGGTGAGATATTCAAGAAGTGGTTTCACCAGTTCCACACTCCCAGTGAGTTTCCATGGCTGAGCAGGGATTCAAACCCAGGCCTCCTGAGTCCTAGTCTGTCACTCTGTCCACTATTCCACACTGGATATCCTTTTTTTTTAATTACAGGAGTTAAAGGTGTTAAAACAGTACCAGCAACTCCTGAAAGCACACCTATCTGGCAGTCTCCTTCAGCTGACAAAAGGCATAATATAACTCCATCACCAATCACTTTGTTCAGCGTTAATGTGATAGAATGTCTAGAGCTTTTGTAGAAAATGTATGGTTGTACATTTCTCTAGCCCACAAGGGCAAAACAATGTTCAGTCTTAAATGATGGATATTATTAAAGAAAACTTCTCAGATGCATCTCTCATTCTCCCTTGCCTCATCTGCAGTTGCTGATTAGAATTTCAATAACAATATTTCTCTGGCTCTGAAATAAATTATATGAACGTGTGTTTTTGCATCCTCCATTTATGCCTAATTAATCATTCTGGGACTGCAAGTTCTAGGAGCAGCAAAGTCAACCTCATCTGTGAGGAGTACTAAAAGCAAGACACATTTATTATGCTTAACTGCTTAAATTATAAAAAGGGCACGTTTACAGCTCAATGGGAATCCGTGTGTTGTGTTTGCAAGTAAGTGCTTCTCTGATTGCCTTAAGACGCATCTTAGGTTCTTTAAAGGATAACAGGTTTCTATTGCTGAGTCATTCACATACAAAAAGTTAATTAAGCTTTTGACCTGATGTACTGCTTAGTGGTTGGAACTGGCTAGGCATTGCTTAACTCTTCTCGGAAAACATAAAAGTTGCTTCTGTTTTTTTAAATTGCTTCTGTTTTTAAATCAGATAGACTATCTTAACAGATTAATGCAACATTTAGGTTTAGAGTAAATTTGCAAAAAACCCTTTATTATCTCTCCAAGTCCAATAAATTAAAGGCAAGCTTGAGTTTAACAATTTCTACACAAAATGATTGCAACCAACCAGTTATTAAATGAAAAGAAATGATCAGTCCCAGGCAGTTCACCTCATTTCTGCCAATTAAAAATAGCATGAATTTTATTTATGGTGTTTATTGAAAAAAAGGTTGCAAATGCCAAGATATTAACCGCATTGCTGTCTGTTTGTGTCTGAATGCATCCTTTTTTAGATCATAGCATCAGCTTTTATCTATGAGCAATTAGCATACACTGAAATGATTTTGTGTAGCTAATACACATCTCTGGTTTTGACTAAGATACAGGTGCAATCCTGGCTCATAATATCCAAGGCCATTTTTTACATTTAGATTGGTACATATAGAGTCGTACATTCTATATGTGTATGCATTTCCCATGCAGACCAAATTACAGTAACTTCCACACAGTGGCTATAATAGGCATACAGTTCCATTGGAAAATAAAGGGAAACTGCATAAAAGCCTATGAAAAATTATTTCATCATAAAGTCACAAGCTGCCTAACACTAGAGCCCTAAATAATGTTGCAGGAATTATATCTTCTTGTTTAGTCGTTAAGTCGTGTCCGACTCTTCGTGACCCCATGGACCAGAGCACGCCAGGCCCTCCTGTCTTCCACTGCCTCCCAGAGTTTGGTCAAATTCATGTTGGTAGCTTCGATGACACTGTCCAACCATCTCATCCTCTGTCGTCCCCTTCTCCTTTTGCCTTCACACTTTCCCAACATCAGGGTCTTTTCCAGGGAGTCTTCTCTTCTCATGAGATGGCCAAAGTATTGGAGCCTCAGCTTCAGGATCTGTCCTTCCAGTGAGCACTCAGGGTTGATTTCCTTCAGAATGGATACGTTTGATCTCCTTGCAGTCCAGGGGACTCTCAAGAGTCTCCTCCAGCACCACAATTCAAAAGCATCAATTCTTCGGTGGTCAGCCTTCTTTATGGTCCAACTCTCACTTCCATACATCGCTACTGGAAAAACCATAGCTTTGACTACGCAGACCTTTGTCGGCAAGGTGATGTCTCTGCTTTTTAAGATGCTGTCTAGGTTTGTCATCGCTTTCCTCCCAAGAAGCAGGCGTCTTTTAATTTTGTGGCTGCTGTCACCATCTGCAGTGATCATGGAGCCCAAGAAAGTAAAATCTGTCACTGCCTCCATATCTTCCCCTTCTATTTGCCAGGAGGTGTTGGGGCCAGTGGCCATTATCTTAGTTTTTTTAACGTTGAGCTTCAGACCATTTTTGGCGCTCTCCTCTTTCACCCTCATTAAGAGGTTCTTTAATTCCTCCTCACTTTCTGCCATCAGAGTGGCATCGTCTGCATATCTGAGGTTGTTGATATTTCTTCCAGCAATCTTAATTCCAGCTTGGGATTCCTCCAGTCCAGCCTTTCGCATGATGTATTCTGCATATAAGTTAAATAAGCAGGGAGACAATATACAGCCTTGTCGTACTCCTTTCCCAATTTTGAACCAATCAGTTGTTCCATATCCAGTTCTAACTGTTGCTTCCTGTCCCACGTATAGATTTCTCAGGAGATAGATATGGTGGTCAGGCACTCCCATTTCTTTAAGAACTTGCCATAGTTTGCTGTGGTCCACACAGTCAAAGGCTTTTGTGTAGTCAATGAAGCAGAAGTAGATGTTTTTCTGGAACTCTCTGGCTTTTTCCATAATCCAGCACATGTTAGCAATTTGGTCTCTAGTTCCTCTGCCCCTTCGAAATCCAGCTTGTACTTCTGGGAGTTCTCGGTCCACATACTGCTGAAGCCTACCTTGTAGGATTTTGAGCATAACCTTGCTAACCCTTTTCACATGCTGATGGGTAATTCTTTTTTTAAAACCTGAAATTAAAATCACACATTCAAAGATTCATAACTATGAAAGAAGGTCTGTCTGTCTGTCAGTCAGACAGAACTCCCACAATGGAGAATTATACGATTTGAGGTCCAAGAAACCTGCAAATCCCATCCCTAGTCATAGCTGCCTCTGATGGCTTAGTTAACATAAGACATAGCTGACTGCCATCAGCATATCTGAAAATGACACCCAACTCCCAAGCCACTGATGATCTCTGACAGTGGTCTCATGTATATGGCTGTGGTCACACTGTCAAGAAGAATTGAATTCAAATCAATTTAGATTTTATCATTCACACAACGCAAGGGTGAAATTGATTTATATGGGCTGCAAAATTAGTTGTTGTTTTCTTTCAACTGGCCAGCAGGGGCTTTTTAAAATACCTCACTTCTAAAATTGATTCAGCTCAATGTGGTTTTGTGGATGTGAATGCTGCTTTCATTTTAATTTGTGCCTATGTGGATTTTGGGTGGCAGGGGCACCACTGTTTTTCCTTTTAAACTTTTTAAAAATTCTTTCTTAACATGTTTATTGCTGCATCATGTCATCAATATGTTTGGCATTACAACCACCTACCTGTCCTCTCCATTTGGCACAAGAAGGCACTGTTGGAGCAGCAGAAGACCAGTGGATGCAGAGCAGGCACACAACGGTGCAGAGTGGGCGCACCTGGATATGGAGGATAGTCCGCACGCCAGGAATATCACCCCACAAAGCAGCTGGAAGCCTTCCTCCCAATTTTCATTGTTTCATCATTAATCAGCTGAGGTCACCTCTCCAGTGTTTCTTCCATGGTTTCTAGCAATTATTATGACACCAGATGGCACCTCCTAAACACTCAATTTATCAATCTATCTCTTACTTTTTCTCTTTTTGAAAAAAAATTAAGACTAGTGTGCTCCCAGAACAAAAAGGAAATGAGTTGATTTCAGCAGTGCATACACCAAAACCAGTTTAAATCATCAGAAATAAATTGATTTCCATTTGGCACAGGTGAATGCAGCCACTGGTTTAAATACCATGTGACCTGAACCTGATTTTTCAAAAGTCTGAAGAGAAATCAATTCAAATTGCCAGTGTGATCACAGCCTATGTTGAAAAGCATCAGTGCTAAAACCAAGCCTTGTAGAATTCTACAAGATAATTCCCAGGGGAATGACCTACAGCCCCGCTTACAGGAATGTAAGTCATTGGTGGACTTTTTAAGGGCCTTCACCTAGCTTGCACTTCCTGAGCCCAGTTGCGCTCTGAAATACACTCTTTGATGGAGGACTATGGTCACGTCTGACTAGCACCTTTTGAAAAAAATGTGTGCAAAATCCACACATTTGTAACATGGGCAAAATGCTGCTTAAACATGTTTTAGTCAAAGAGGGAACAATTTCAAGCAAATTTGAGCAGAAGGTGGGGAAAAGAAGTAAGAGGGAAGTGGGTGTGGACTGAACCAGACATGGAGGGGGAAAGGAAGGAAGTTGGCAACCATGGGCTTCATTGATTTGCCCCAGTTTCCAGTTTTTGTATTTCTTCCTGGAAAATGTAGCCTTCATTGATTTGCACTAGTTCTCATTTCTTTCCTCCTGCCTATTGCAGTAATGGATTCAAATTCTAGAAGGCCATGCTAAAAGAATATGGGTTTGAGCACAGAATGAAACATAAACATTAGAAGCAATCCGTGGAGCACAGATGCTGCTCATCTGTATTCATTTCTGTTGAGGGGATGTAGGGCAATGATGTTTGCACCCCTGTAGACTGCCTCAATGGTCTAGACTCATTAGGAATGATCTCATTCAATAGCAGTCATGACAGAAACTGCCTTCCAGATGACCGAGTCTTTGTAGGTCAGTTCTTTTGAAATGAGGTCTCTTCCTGAAGAACCATTATCTTCAAATTGCAGGTGATATAACCTGCACTGCCAGCTACTTCCACATTCCAGTAATCCACTTATGCTTATTGTAGAGGGCTAAGTAACCTAGACATTATAATCCAAGGGTCATAACAGAAATGAAGTAAATTTGGTACATGTCCCCTGTTCTTGGCCCTTCACCTTTGTGTTTTTTTTTTTCATGTTCCCATGATTATTTCCTCTCCATGATGATGATTCTTTCAGTGTTTTAGTATAATTGCAAGAGACATTTTAAACATCTAAAATACATCTGATATGGTCTCCCTGCAACAATCACATTTTCCCAGAAATGGTAAATGAGAGTGACCTGGAATCAAGACACAGGCATGGTCAACTGTCACATCGTTTCAGTGGCCAAAATCCTGTTGATATTTTATGCTGGCATAACACAGTTGGCATCAATCTTGTTGGTGAGCTGCTACAAGTGAAGAAGTCAGCATAGGTCTGTGCTGTTGTCTGTGGCATTGTGCAACTCCGAGCACCACAGCAAACACTCATGGTAACTCCTCTTTAACTTTCAGCAGCTTGCCAACAGGATTTACTCCAATTGCTTTGTGTCACTAGGCATAACTAATAGACTTTGGCCACTGTGTGTTTCATGGGTGTACACTTCATGCCACTTTGAATTTGCCACATGAAGTAGAAGAATAGTGGCAGGGGGGGGGGGATCAAAGTCATTATAATGCTATGGGCAAGAATATAATGGGTATTGATTCATTGGTTGGTTGTATTTATATACTGTCCTTCTCCCAGAACTGAGATGCAGCACATCTTACAAAATATTTTAAAAACAAAAGACCGCCAGCCCACTTTTTTCACACTGTGTAGACAAGCCTTTACTTAAGCAATGTTTGTTTTGATTTCTTCCACTTCCCCTTTCCTCCACCAGGTTTATGAGAACAACGGTGCTTATTTGGCAGAGAACAAGAATAACTTCATTTGCTTTGTGCTCTTTGATGCACTTGACAGAGTATTTCACAGAGCTGAGGCCAACATTTCTGGATGGGGAATGTAGATCATGACAGCATCACAGCCCTGTCACCAGCTTATAAAAAAATAACATCCCCCTTGGGAGGTAGTAAAACACAAACGTGAACTTTACTTACTAAACTACAAACACAAACTTGCTTGCTAAAATTTTATTTCAGAAATTTACTGACATTTTTCTTGAAATTGACTTCAGAAACAGGCCAGTAGGCAATAGGCCATTGCAATCATTCTGAAGAAGCACCCTGCACACCTCCATGAATATATGTGTAAAAGCTAAGACAAACACAAGGACTGGATGGGCTGCCAAACCCATCAAATATATTCCAGGTTTCCCCTTTATCACTGATCATTTTTTAAAGTGTTTACAGCAGTGGTTCCCAACCCTGGGCACCAGATGTTCTTGGACTACAACACCCAGAAATCCTGGCCAGCACAGCTACTGGTGAAGGCTTAGTCCAGGAATACCTGTGAACCCAAGATTGGGAATTATTGATTTAGAGCATTTACCTGTCAAGAGGACTGAGCAGGCAGCATTAGAATTAACCAACATTTGCACTCTGGCTGATTTTAAGAAGGAGATAAAACCACATTTTTTAACGCAGCAGGCCAAATTCTTCTAAAAACTGACAGAGCAGTAATAGTACCCCATAATCTGCAAATTTGCTGTTGGAGATCACCCCATAGACAAAGGTAGCACCGCTTGTGCAAGAAGATTCCAGGTGCCTCCATAACACAAGTTCATTAACTGTCACACCACTTGTGCAACCACTGTGTGAACAGAACAATTCTGGCCAAAGGCTTTATAAAAGTTGGATTTTTAGTAGGATCATCCCCCTCATGGTCTCACACAGATAATTCTCTGTACAAAGACAGTGACTCACTAACTTGGTTGGGGAGGAATTGATAGCTACCAAATCTATAGCTGTATTCAGAGTACCTGCAAGCTGGTGAGCGGGTGCCTGCGAACTGAGTCGACAGGAGTGTACTGTGTGGGTGTTTATTGAGGAACTTGAGAGGAGGCCAGAAATGTGGTTTCACACCTACATAGGACAAGGGAGCTGCATATTGATTTGCAACATCTCTGGTATGCTTGTCTTTTCTGCCTAACTACAGTGGTGCCTCGACTTACGAACGTCCCGACTTACGACCATTTCGAGTTACGACCAGCTCTGGCCGCAAAATTTTGCTTCGACTTGCGGCTGGAGCTTCCAGTTACGAACAGAAAAAGGCAGGGGGAAAAGGCAGGGAATTCAAATTGCTAACTGTTGGTAGGTGAAGGGGCTGCTTCTTTGTAGCTCTTTCTCCCCAACGGTTAGAGTGAGTGTGATCGAAGGAGGCTTCGGACTGCCTGGTAAGGTAAGGTGCTGCTTTCTGTTTTTTAAAAACTGTTCTGGGTGGGTTTTGCAGCGTGGTTTTGGGCTGGGGGGTTATGTTTCTGTGCTGTGATGGGTCTTTTGTTTGTTTTTTGGTATTTTTTTCCCATTTCCGATGGGTCTTGGGGGGTTGGTTTGTTTTTTGGTATTTTTTTCCCATTTCCGATGGGTCTTGGGGGGTTTGCTTGCTTTTGGGGGTTTTCCCCCCATTTCCGATGGGTCTTGGGGGGTTTGTTTGCTTTTTGGGTTTTTTCCCCCCATTTCCGATGGGTCTTGGGGGGTTTGCTTGCTTTTTGGTGTTTTTTTTTCCCATTTCTGATGGGTCTTGCATGATCTGCTTGCTTTTTGCTTCGCTTTCTTTGCATTTCCGATGGGTCTTGCACGATCTGCTTACTTTTTGCTTTGCTTTCTTTGCATTTCCGATGGGTCTTGCACGCTCTACTTGCTTTCTGCTTTGCTTTCTTTGCATTTCCGATGGGTCTTGCACGCTTCGCTTGCTTTTCACACACCCCCTTCGGCCGGAAGGGATTAATCGCGTTTCCGATGGGTCTTGCAGTGATTTTTTTTGTGTGTGTGTGTGTGTGATTTTTCTCTTCGGCCGGAATGGATTAATTGCATTTCATTGCATTCCTATGGGAAATGGTGCTTCGACTTACGACCATTTCGAGTTACGACCGGAGTTCCGGAACCAATTAAGTTTGTAAGTCGAGGCACCACTGTATGTAAAAATCTACACTTCCAGCAAGTTCAAGCTGGGCTTGCTAGAAGAGAAGATATAGCAGCTTGTGGTCTCTGTGTCCATAGATCGACCCATCAGGGAACATGAAGCATTTCTAGTTATTGCTGAGCAGACCCTCCTGGGAGAAGAATAGGGGCAAGATGCCTTTTGAATGGAAGAATACCAAGTGCTGGAAGCAAGCATGTGGCAGAATGTGATGCAGAAAAGCAGGACTGTCAGGAAGCATCCTGTGTCCTTAGCACTACAGAATTGATATCCACCCCCCATGGATATCCCTTGGACAGTGATTCAGAGCAGACAGAAAAGAGACAGCAGAGAGCACAGGAGTGGACACAGAGAGTTCTGTAGTAGATGAAAGGTTTCCTGGCATTTGCCAGAAGAGGAGGAGATGTGTGGTGGTTACTTCCTCCTAAGGAAGGCAGTGCAGCACTTTGTGGACCCAAGAGGATGTCTCAGAAGATGTGCTGTCTCCCTGGTGCAAATATCTAGGACGTGACAGAGAGCTTGCCAAGACTCAGCAAGTCCACAAACCACCATCTCTTTATTCTAATCTGTATAGAAACTAATGATGCTACCAAATACAGCCTTCCAGATATTGCAAGTGACCATCACATTCTGGAAAGGAAGACGAAAGACCTTGGCGTACAGGTTGTGTTTTTATCTCTCATTTCCATTGAAGTTCATTGCCTAGCAAGAGAGGCGAGAACACTGGAAGTGAAGAACTGGTTACACTGATCATGTCATTGGGAAAGATTTGGCTTCTTGGACCATGGTCTGAACTTCCATGAAGATGGACCTCTGGCAAATGAGGGGTTGCACCTTACAGGACTTGGAATGAATGTATGTAGCACAGAATCAGATCATCAGACACTCAAACAGGAAATACATTGTTGTAAAGGGAGATTTCAACAACCCTGATATCTGTCAGATATCAAGTTCAACCAAAATGTAAGGTCCAAAAAATTCCTCAGTTGCCTTGCTGACAACATCTTCTATAAAGGTGAAAGAGCAACATGAGGATCATGTTATGGGCCCGATAATAGTTGATCCCCATGTTGCTCCTTCATTGTTATAGAAGAGAAAACTGGTCAGCTTTGTGTGGAAGTGCCCATCCCCACTTGGGGCTTGTTATACTGAGCTAAGAGGAGTATAACATGCACTCTGGATTTTGAGAAAGTTAATTTTTTAAAAAAAATTAAGGAAACACTGGGTGAAGTTCCATGGAGATAAATACTCAAAGAGAAGGCAATACACACAGGATGGGAGTTTATTAAAGGTGAGATATTGAAGGCACTAGCAAAAGCAGTTCCAAGAACAGAAAGTAGGAGACATCTAATGAAACCAGGGTGGCTGCACAAGAAGCTTTCAGATGAGCTGAAATTTAAAAGGAGAGTACATAAGAAATGGAAGGAGGGGCAAATCACCAAGGAAAAATAAAAAGAAGTAGCCAGGGAGAACAGCAGGAGAGATACAACTCAGTGTAAGTTCAGACTTGTAAGGGAATTTAAAAATAGCAAAAAAAACTTATTTTTCCCCTTGAAGGGGATTGGAAGAACAGGAAGCAGTGGGTCTACTGCATGGAAAGGATAGAGAAAGATTATTAACAGAAAAAACTTCTGAGCATGAACTTTATTTCTCTCTTCTTCCCAAAGGAAAGTAGTAGAATAAGGAAGGGGCCTGCAGCTCAATATAAGCGTGAGAGGATGCCCAGGGCAAGAGTCAGCCTCAGTCCCTTCCACAGCTCCTTGAACAAGGGCTATGTATGATGTCCATCACCAGGACACAACTTGCGCTGGAGGGCTCATTGATCTGGAGTGGCTCAAGTGTCTATAGCACCTGCAGATCATCTTGTATTATGGAAACACAGACTACAGCATCTTACCTAAGTTCCAACACCTGGCGGGCCCACTGTGGTTGGGCAAGAGGACTGTTGGGCCAACCCATACAATGGGGCATATTGGGCTTCCTCTGGCATCACCTAGTCCAAGTCTGCCTGCATCAACTCTGGCTCCAATGCACCTTCAACACTGGCAGTGGTAATACCAATTCAAGAGGCTGCAGTTAGACCCCCAGGCCAAAGAAGAACAGAAGAAAGGTCGACACTAAAGACTGTGGGTGAGGAGAACAACCCAGAGGGCTTGGGACTGGTGTAGTAGGAAGTGAAGCTAAATCACCCAAGTTGAGAAGGACCTGGAAGAGCCAGCAAAGGACAACTGATCTGCTGTATATCATTTCTGAATAAAGTTCTGAGTTTACTGACTGCTCTTCTGTGTGGTGATGGACTCTATGGACCAGGGGACACACACAGTAAGTGAAGATATGGCATGAGAACAACTAGGTATTTTAAAAGAATGCAAGTCTGCAGGGTCTGATGAGCTGTATCCAAGGATACTAAAGGAACCTGCAGATCTAATCCCAGAGCCTTTCTTTATAATCTTTGATAATTCAGACTGAAGATGGGAAAATATTATCCCCATGTTCAAAAGAGAGGAAAAAGAAGATCCAGACAATTACTGACCGGTCAGATTGACACTGAGAATAGGAAAGATTCCAGAACTGATAATTGAACAGCTGATCTGTGGGCAATTGGGGAAAAATGCAGTGACTACCAAGATCTAGCATCAGTTTCTTAAATAAAATCATGCCAGACTAATCTCATATGTTTTTAACAGAATCACAAGGCTGGTATGAGAAATGCCATGGACACAGTGCATCTTTATTTCAGTGAAGCTTTGGACAAGGACCATCATGATAATCCTGTAGGCAAGGTGATAAAATGTGGGCTGGATACCTTTATTTGGATTTGTAACTTGGTGATGGGTTATTCCCAAGAGTAATCACCAATGGTTCCTTATGTTGCAGAGTTTCTGAATTTTGGTTAAATTCCTCTAGCTGTGCAGCATAAGTGCAGGGATTCATAGAGAAGAACTAGCTTCAAGTTCCACAGAGCAGATCACCCCTTTCTCTCATTAACTGGCACAATCTCAATAGCTCACTCTGAGACATTAATAAAAGAAAGAATAAAAACAGATAACAGCAAGCTAAAAACATGACTGCTTTGAGGAACAGACTTCAACAGACTCACAGACTTCCAACAGACAAAAAGGAGGGGGAAAGTTGTCAGCAGAGAGGAGTGGCTCTCTTTGAAGTCAGTAGCAGGGAAAGAATGATTGATTAGTGTTGGATAGATTGACAGTCACCCCAGCCCAGAAAGATCCCTCCCACCTACTAGAGGCAGCAAGTGAGATTGGAATAACTCCAAACTTATCATCCTGGAGATAAATGACAAGTGGGGTGCATTGGGGTTCTGTTCTAAGCCTAGTGTTGTTCAAAATTCTTAAAAATGACTTGGATGAGGGGGGAGGAGGAATGCTCATCAGGTTTGAAGATGGTAATTAGTGGGAGGTATAGCTAATACTTCACAAGATAGAATCAGTATTCCAGTTGACCTTAACAGATGGTAGAACTGGGCCAAAATAAAGAAAATAAGTCTCATCTATTTTTAGGGAGGTGAAATCAGATGTACAAATATAAAACAAGTGACAGCTGGCTTGCCAGCAGTATGTATGAAAAAGATCTGGGAGTCTTAGTAGACCACAAGCTAAATAATGAGTCAACACTGTGATGCAGCAGCAGAAAAGTAAATGCATCAATAGAAGTTCAATGTCCAGTCTTATTCTATTCTGCTTTGTTCAGATGTCACCTGGAATATTGTGTAAAGTTCTGGACACCACACTTAAAGAAGGATAACAACAGAGGATAGCGACCAAGATGGTGAAAGTTCTGGAAATCAGAACCTATGAAGAATGGTTGAGGGAGCAGTGTATGTTTAGTCTGGAAAAAAGAAGGCTGAATGAGGATAAGATAACCTAAATATTTGAAAGGCTGTCATAGGGAAGAGGGAGCAAACTTATCTTCTGGTGCTCCAGAGGATAGGGCCCAAAGCAGTGGATTCAAATGAAAACAAAGGAGATTTTAAATGAACATGAGGAGAAACTTCCTGAGCCGTTCAAAATGGACTTCCTTGGAAGAGGGTGAACTCTCTTTCTCTGGAGGTTTTTAAACAGAGGCTGGATGGCTATTTGTTACACATGTTTTAGCTGTGTGTTTCCTGTTTCATCGGGGATTGGACTTAATAATATGTGGGTTCCCTTCCAGCCTTAAAGGTCTATGATCCTATAAGTCTACAAAATTTGAAGCCTTTGTTATACAGTACAGAATATATCTGCAAAATATATTTAGGGATTTTGCTTTAGAGTTCCCAGGAACATTTACTTGACAGCCTGTTAACATTATATGAGTCTGATGTACTGCACTCACTTTTGCAATGGTACTATTAAAGGAAGCTGTAAGTTCTAACAAAGCAAAGACAACGGTGGAAACTACACTCTCAGAAAAAACACTGGGTGAAATCCACAGCGACTCCTGTCACTGCACACAATGCCAAGCCTTACTGCAACTTAAAAATGGTGCCCAAACCACACTTTTATGCTCTGGCTTTTAATATACCCCACAATTTTGGCTCCTCCTTGGTAAGACTTCACCAGGATTGGTAACTGAAGGTGAGGTTATAACTCTTTTAGGCCAAAACGCTATACCCATTGATCTCAGTGGTGCTTCCTTCTAAGTTGGCAGGCTGTTATTTTCCCTTTCTGCTGTTCATGGAGGCATGTCTCCCTCACAGCAAAAGAAAGGGTTCCAAAGCAGAGTGAAGCCGATGGGTGGAGAGGAGACGGCAGGCGGAGTGGGCTGCCCCCAACAGGCACAGAAAAGAGGCACAGAAAGTCTCTGCACAGTTGGTATGCATTAAAAACAGGGTGTGTGTTGCAAGTGGGTTCGTGCCAGCTTGTAGTTAACCCATAGTAAATACATTTGCCGCAAAGTATTGCAAACATTCAGGCAGACTTCCATAGCCACATAGAAAAACTTGGGAGTGGTGCGGAGAGAGGAGAACTTGGAAACCTCATAGCCCAAAGAGACATATCTCGAAATCAGTATGAACCTTTCTTACGTTATGTCCACCATTTCATTTGCCCAAATAATAGTCTCACCAGGGTGTCTACCATCCAGTCAATCTCAGAGTTTTAAGAATTGTATACAATCTGCTGAGGGTTTTAACTTAATCACTATTTACACAACCCTTTGCACTAAGATTTAAATGTTTAAAGTCATGGTGGGCCTTGTGGTAAACGAGGGTTTGGGTGTGTGCTGGAAAGGATAACGATAAAGTTAGAGGTCTCATGTGTGTAACTGTAAATGTAGAAAGAATGCAGTATCAGGGTTTTCCTAAATGTAGTCCATATGTTTCAAAACTGTTAGAGATTGTCCTTGGTTAGGGATCAGAAGCAGAGATTCTTCACTATATTGAAGTGCTATTTGAAGTCCTCAGGTCTGGTAGAGTCTAACAGATGGACCTACCACAGCAGATCTCCTTCGTATAGATCTGGAGAATCAGGTCATCTGTAACCATATCTAGGGCCGGGATCAGAGTTCAGCATAATTGGACAACTGATCATGAACCAGAAACTCATGAAATCCTGACACTACTCATAAATCCTGACACTACTCCCACCACCAGAGACTGTCTTGTGCTGCTCTACTGCAGTCAGCCAACCAGAGTTTGAAAAAGTTACTTTTCAGACTACCACTCCTAGAATCCCCCAGCCAACAGGGCATGGCAAAAGTAACTTTTCCAAGCTGTTTTGGCACTTTCCTCTTTCACTTTCAGTAAAAGTAGTTTCAAGTCATTGCTGCTTTCTGCCAGTAAAATGGTGTCATGTGAATATCTAAAATTGATATTTCTTCCACCAATTTTCACTCCTCCTTCATCTGAATCTAGTCTGGCTTTCTGAATGATATTTTCTGTGTACAGATTGAGGAGATACAATGCACCTTTGTCTGACACTTTTGCCTATAGGAAACTGTTCGGTCTCTACATATTCTTGCCTAATGGTGGCACAACCATTTCTTTCAGAACAAGCTGTAGTTTTTCATGTTCTACACAGTCCAATTGTTGGTGTAGTCCAGTGGTTCCCAAACTTTTTCAATTCATGGCTCCCTTTTGGCTGCAGCAGCGGTGGAGCAGGAGTGGCATGGGGTGTGGGGTGGACATGGAGGCAAAGGAGCTGGATCTGGAGCAGCAGTACAAGCAGCAGCAGCAGCAGCAGCAGCAGCAGCAGCAGCTTGGCAAAAAGACAGAGAAAGGATTCATCAGGGCCCCTGGCTGGGTTTGGCAGCACCATGCGATACCACAAGGTGCTGCAGCACACACTGTGGGAACCCCTTGTGTAGTCTATAAAGCACAGACTGATCTTCTTCTGAAACTCTTTGGTGTGCTACAATAGCCAGTGGATATTTGCAATACGATCTTGAGTGCTTCTTACTTTTTGAAATCCAGCTTTAACACCAGGCATTTCTCACGCCATATAAAATAAAAGCTTTTGTTACAACACCTTGACCATCACTTTCCTTACGTGGGAAATTAAGGCAATGGTCCTATAGTTATTGGACTCCTTGAATTTCTTTTCTTATCTAGCTTACATTTCTTTTCTTATCCAGTGAACCATAATCTATAGCCCACTTTTTCATCCCAGATCCCTCTAGATGTTTTCAACTTGGCTCTCTCCAGATGTTTCCATCCTCTGTCCACCAGGAATTGTGGTTCTCAAAAATAACTTTTCCAAGTTTCTCAGCCATTTACTCACTCACTCACATTCTATGCCAGATGTTCAACTGGATGTAGTATGATATAAGGGACTGAAGATGTGCTGCCACTTGACTCCACCCAAGAAATACAATGCTCAGTGTTAAAAGGAAGGGGGTAGGTGAGTGCTTGGCTGGTGGCAGCAGTACTGACCAAAGCCCTCCTTTGTTCTGAAGGTGGCAGAAATGGAAGCAGAACCTGGCAGGTCATGCATGGTCTGCAGTCCAGAAAAAGTAGCATGCCTAGGTTTTAATCTCATTGAATATTCAATGCTAGAATCCATTGAAGGATTGGTGTTAACTTGCTATTGTATTGACAAGCTTCTGATGGAAGACAGGCAACACGTTGGTGGAAACAATATGATACCAGAGTCACAAAAACACAAACAGTTGAGAAGCAGATGGGTTCTAAACAAAGCAAAAACACAATTAGTAAACACTTCGATAACTACTGCTTTATTTGTAAGCTCTGCAAGTGAGGAGAGAGGCAAAACACAGAACAATTAGACACAAGGCACATCTGCATTTGTCTAGGCAATATTTCTAAGCCTTGCATTGGGATTTGTAATTTTAATACAAATCCAACCACACACAGATCTCAGTTGAAGGCAGGGATTAGAATAATGTATGAGCATTGCATTTTTACTGTTATGACTTGGTGCCCCTCTAGCTGGCAGCCCTCTTGTGGAAATGAAACTATACAGAATTTTCTGCAATAGAGGAAGCACAGCGCACAGCTTTACTGCAGAAAAATAAGGGGGAAGAAAAAAAATCTTATTTGGGAACAAGCCTGGCTTTGTAAGAGCCATCTGAAGCATGTAGGATTTGGTTTGCACATGCCAACCCCACCCCACCACATTTTTTTCCTTCTATACAGGATGGAGTACAACATAAACTACAGAATCTGAGAATTAACTTCAAAGGTTGCCCCTTAAGGATTTTTCTTTTACAGGATTGAGAAATCTGAGTGCCAAATGCTCCCATGATTCTGCCTTGTTTATTCAGTCATATTGCTTCTTCTCAGGGAGAGTGATTTTTACAACAAACTTCTAGAGCTTGGAAAAGTTACATTTTTGGGCCACAGATCCCTGCATTCTCCTACCACCATGGCCAGTGGCTATGCTGACAAGAGAATCTTGGATGCTGTAATCCAAAAAAGGAACTTTTCCAAGCTCTCCCCCTCCTATCTTCAGTAGCTTTTTCTGGTTGTTTTATTTGTTTTTTTCTTGACTGCTTTAATCAATTACATCAGCTA
Organism: Intellagama lesueurii; assembly: GCA_037013535.1. NCBI lineage: Eukaryota > Metazoa > Chordata > Lepidosauria > Squamata > Agamidae > Intellagama > Intellagama lesueurii. Next base: position 41,982,094 of record JBAJHW010000005.1, on the reverse strand, counting down.
ATATTGTAAAGCTATATTTTGAAGGAAAATTTGCACTTACTGGCATCTATCAAAGCATTTCCAATTTTATATAACTTATCCTAAGTGAATATTGTATCATGCTCTTTATAGCAAACTTCAGGATACTGTTCTTTGGATATATGTGCATGAAAAATAATCAGTGCACATGTGTGCAGCAATATAGTAATGATCCTTTCCCAAAGGAATGATATAGTAGCTTTTGTGACAGGCTGCTAAACCACACATCTCACACTAGCATGCTTTACTGAAAATGTATTTTTAAAAGCATGTCTTAATGATTAAAGAGGGGGGGATTCATAGTTTTAGATCCTGTAATATGTTGTGCACAATAACTGGATATAAAAGCAGATTTCACAAAAGCTTGGCTCTTTAAATATGCTTCAAATGCTCAAAGGACCAGTTGGAGATGATATTTATGGGCATCAAAGGACCTTCCCCTTCAGTAACTCAATCACCATGAAAGGATTCAAGAGCATACAGCAATGAGAACCAGCATGTTCTCCTGGTAATTATATCACCACTGTAAATGATCAAATGTTGCAAATGCATGCATTTACATTCCCTTTCATTATTAAATTGGAATCAGTGTCTGGCTGCAATCCATAATAATAAAAGCATCCTATTTTAATAACATAAAGAAAACCTCTGTAGTTGTGGTACATGCATGTATGGTTACACTTACCAAAAATGAAACTCAGTTTTTAAAAAAATATATCTTCCTTTATCCCACTAGACCAGTCCACAAGAAAGTTTAAGCAAAGGGCACAGAATTAAGTCGGTAGGATAGCCCACCCAAGCTAAGTTTGGTTATGGGATCTATTGTAACCGAGTTCTGGTCCGGGTTTTGCAGTCCTACATTTTCAGCTTAGTTTCCAGAGCAAAATCTTGTTTTGGAGCAGATTCTGGAGAAGTAATTTTGGATGTTGAAAGGAAGTGACTGTTCAATTTCCCCCTTTTTGGATTTGCAAAACTGTGAAATACTGCAGTGATGAAATATTCAACAGTATCTTTGAAATCTGTGAAGGGGGTGAGGCCAAAGTGGCTACAGCTCTCCCCTCTCCCATGTCATTCCACCCCTCCTGTTTTGAAAACTGGGTTTCCCCAATTAAATTGGGAATGAACAAGTAGGCATCAGTAATCAAAAACAATTATACAAAGGAACTGTCTGGTGCCATTCTTCCCTACCCCCCACAAACTTTCATGTGCTTCTTTTCTCACAACAGAGAACAAAGCAACCACTTCCATGACCTTGCCTGCTCTAGCCTTGCAACACTGTGCCCATCCCTTCCTTGGCAGAGGACTTGCCAACAGAGGTGATGGTGGATGGGAATTGCCCTTTGGCAGATAAACAAGGCAAACATTTTAATACCTGTTTGTACAGCCCCCTCTGAAATAAGGGAAAGCTTTTCATGAGCCAGGGAGGGGAGGCTTAATTGTTGTTGTTGTTAAATGGTCTTTTCTTCTGAGGTCTCCTAGAAAAGGCATACCTCGTCTTATTTCCTACTACTATTTATGGAAAAGTTCGAGTCCATCTGTCAGCCAGCAGCCAGCAATGTTTACCACCGTGTCTGAAAATCTGACACACAGAGGGAGCAACACAAGCATGCGCTTATGCAAGCCATGTGTTTGCAAAATTAGATCTTCAGGAGGGGAAAAAAGCTGTAAAGACATCAATTATATTTTTAAAGCTGACAAACTTCATTTTGACAAACATATAGTGGATGTTTTAAAGATTTGGAACAACATTTTGGATGTTGCATTCTCTAGCTTTGGGCAGAAATAATATTCCAGAATGACTGCAGCCACATTTCAACAGTAATGAATGTTGACAACACCAGTGGTAGTAGTAGTCATGATGATCTAGAGGATACCCTCTTGTGCTCACTACCATTCACACTTGTCAAAAAACAGCCCTGACAATTGCTTTGTGTTTGGGTGAGAAGTGGCTAACTGCTGACAAAAGGAGTCAGCTTCTGTGATTTTCCCTTATTTGGTGTCACTTTATGATGTTAGTGAGGATAAGAGGGTATCCTGTGGACCATCTTGGCTGCTGCCATTGGTGTTTTCAACATTCAGGCTGCCCTTTGCTATGTAAAGCTTGGCATTCTTTTTCCTGCTGGTAATGTGGGCACAATATTGTGCTACAATATTAGGCCATTTCCTGGCATTTTGAATTGTGGATACAGAAGCACAATATCCCACATTCATAAATGGAGGGGTTTTTAAAGAGTTGAATAGCAATAATAGTTACTACGTGTAGAGCTCAATGAGGCATGTGATGTTGATTCTCTCATGCAAAGCTATGGAAATGGAAACAACTCAGGTGACCTTGTGAGGTGGACACCTGCCAAGCAATTTCATTTAACAAGAACTAGAGAAAGAAAGGCAGCAGGCAAGCACATGATTCAATTAAAGAGTTCCAAAGACACGCATGTGCATGCATACATGTGCATCTCTTCATGCACCCTTTAGATATATAATGTTTCTCTCATGAGGGAATGTTGTGATCTGTCAGCATATTTAAAATAACAGCCAGCTTGGGCAATCCATTCTAGAAGACTAAAATATAACGAATGAATGATTAAGACAGAACTTCTCAGATGGAGGCATTCTCATGCTTTGCCACAACTTGCAAAATCTGCCTGCCAGATAAAAGCAAACACCCTTCAAATTCCATCAGAAGTAATGAAAGGTGTTTTCATGAGTGGTTGGCTTTTTAGAAACAGGCTGGGAAACTCCCAACATTTTGTGTTTTTCCCATCACAGTGTAGGCACTGGTTAAACTAAGGTTTCCCAATCTTTTTTAAACCCGAGCCACCTTTGGATAAGCATAAAAATCTTGGGTCCCCTTCAAAACTGCCAACACATCTGCCAATAATTTTATTTGAAATAGGAAACATAACAACTTTTAAAAATTAAACAAAGCAAAGCACTTGTAATTTATTATTATTATTATTCATATTACACTTTAGCTTTTTTGCAGTAATCACAGCACGGCTCTGAGATAAAGAAAGATAAAGGAAAGATAATACATGTATTATCATACATTGGACAATGACAGCTTTCTGTGCATTAAGAAGTGGATATTGCTTTTTGTTGAGAAAATAGCAATCTTGCATGGACTAACACTAGTGGTATAAGTGGGAGGGGACCTCACAGGCTAATGTGATTGTCCTTTGCCACTAATTTGATTGGTAAAGTTTTTTTCTACCTCTGACATTTGAAGCAAGCCTTTACCCCTATTCCTATTTGCTTCCTTCCTTCTATGGTCTGTTTTTGTTGATTTTTTTCTTCCTCTGATCTATGACCAAGCAACAAGCATAGATGTCTCTTCCACGTGGTGGAGACTCCATTTCCTCCCTTTTTTCCTTTTGACTATAACTGCAAAGAGTAACTGTAAGTAAAGATACATGTTTTCTACTTTAAATGCTTCTAGAGTGATTTTGTCATCCAAAGTGCTAGTTTGTGTGAGAAACCAAAGGGGCAGAGGGGGGGACATGAGACTGGGCTGCTCTTTCTGTCTTTTTTTGCTACTGTTGCTTTTTTTTCTATCCCATTCTCTATTAACTAAAAGAAATAACCAAAAACCCCAAATATTTTATCCATGTTTGAGAACTAAAAATGATACTATTGGGTTTTTTGTTTGTTTGTTTGTTTGTTACCTACAGACATCTCCACTGAAATTGCTTACACCCAAGTGGTAATCATCAGGTTAGAATATTAATTGAAGGTCAAATTTGTCAATGATTTTAGCTTGTGTATAAAACTAGTGCTCCCTAAAGTGGTAGGAAAGTCTGATTTTGCTAGTACAGGACAAGACAAAACCTTTATTGGCATAAAGAGAATAAAACATAACCAAACTGGTTCATTAAGTGCCCCGCGCATACAAAATCCAGGAGGTAGGAAAGCAGAAGACCAAACCCTAGTACACATTTTTCTCACCTCTGTATCTTGCAGCTCAGTTTGTTTCATTTTGTGATTGGTGACTGAGAGGTGAATACATGCCTATCTCTCGAGTCTGATTGCTCAGATACCCAGATCTGAAGTAATCTCATTGTTGAGGACACATGGACTCAAATACACAATCTTATTTGTGTGTAGTTTGAACCTGCAGCTACATTCACAGTCAGCCATGCACCGCCTAAGACACCTTGGGGCACTCACTGGCTTCTAGACCAGAACATCTCACAGTGCTGTTGTAAGCAAAGCAAAGCAAAGTGTGCTGCTGGATGACATGGCAGGGAAGGGACCCTGTCCTCATCGGAAGAAAGACCACGGATCTAAACATAACAAATGCATAAAATAATTTCCCATCACCACCTTCTTGATGTGAATGACTGGCCATTGAAACATGAATGATCCATGTTTGTTCTGCTAGAATCATAGCCACACTTGATGTCTATTCAGTTCCAGGGGTGGAGGGGAGATAGAGCAGGATACTAGGTGCCAGCCCAGTATCTAGAAAGCATTTCAAATGTGCCAAACATTTTCATTTTTTAGACATCGCAGATACAATGGTAACTTTCTACTTGAGGAGGCCCATGGAACCATAAGAGTAATTAATTATCTGTTGCATATTTTAAAAGTGACTTTCCAACTCTGTGCTAAGCTTTACACAGGAATACGTCCCACTCTGCTCCAAATGTGAATCCACATGGTCACAGAGCACCACTGTCAGCTCAGCTTCTGAGATCACATGGTTTCTCCACCCAGCAACACAACCTCAGTATCTACACAATGAACACCAAAACATAAACTTATGTTTGTGAAGCTTCCATAAGATTGGGATTCTTATGGGATCAGCTTTAACAATACCATAGAATGTTATGTGCATAAGATGAACTTGTGGATTCAAATAGTTGGACATGGGTAGTGGGGAAGCCATGGGACCACAAAAGTGACCTTCCTACTTCTGGCTTTCATGTATTGATCATGGGCATCTATAAGAGGAAAACCTGCATGAATGTTTCTTTTGAGAAACTGACATTTCTTGAAAGCACCTAGCAATGTTGTGCAGCAACAAACATACCTGTGTTTGGATGTGTGGTTACTTAATGCCCTCAAATTGAGCTTTCCTTGTTATTAATTTTTAATTGGGTAGATCAATTAAAAATGGGACACATGCCACAGCAAAGCAGTCAGATTACATGATCAAGTTGCCTTTGACTATTCTTATCTCATATGAATCTCTGTTCACCATACCAGCATGTTTACAATATCATCTGACATGTTGGCAGCATAGCCTGCAAGCTGTTTTAGGTCAATCCAACGATTCAAAAGGAATCTGGCAGCCTTAAATGCAGAAATTTGGAATTGGAGTCTCTGGGTCTGCACACAGTGATGCAAGGCTGCCCCAGGTAACAGGGTGTTGTCTTACACTTTCTGTGACCCATGATCAAAAGGGAGTCGCTGTTACACAATTTACAATCCATAAAGGAAATGACTCTGCAACTTGACAAACTGGCTGGGTTATTTTATGCTATCTCTGTAAGAAATGGCTCATCTCAAGGATTTTTAAATACTCCAAATGAAATCTTCTGGGGGTGGGATTAGTTGATTTAGAACACCTAGAGAAACCTTCTACAACCTGATGCATTCCAGAAGCTTTTGACTACAATTTCCAGAATTCCTAACTATTGGCCAACCTGGCTGGGGCTGATGGGACCTGAAGTTCCTAATTTATCTGGAGGGCAACAGATTGATAGAAGACCTATGAGCAAGATTAAACAGAATTATAGGAACATTGGAAATTCTCTTATACTGAGTCAGACTACCAACACTGACTGGAAGAAGCTCTATGGTGTTGCAGACTGGAGTTTTGCCAACCTAGCTTAGAAATGCCAGCGGCTGAGGCCCTGGTCACATGAGGGAAAATCAAACCATATTCCCAGCCAGTGGTGTAACTGCAGAACGTTTCCCCATTGCCAGGAAGGTTGTGTTATTTTGTACTAGACATGGGGACCAATAAAAAAAGAATCACGATATTCGTTAAAAAATGCTGATTTGTTTAATATTTAACCCTTCGTAGTCATCAATTCCAAGGTCTGCATAGTCAAAGCTATGGTTTTTCCAGTAGTGATGTATGGAAGTGAGAGCTGGACCATAAAGAAGGCTGACCGCCGAAGAATTGATGCTTTTGAATTGTGGTGCTGGAGGAGGCTCTTGAGAGTCCCCTGGACTGCAAGGAGAACAAACCTATCCATTTTGAAGGAAATCAACCCTGAGTGCTCACTGGAAGAACAGATCCTGAAGCTGAGGCTTCAATACTTTGGCCATCTCATGAGAAGAGAAGACTCCCTGGAAAAGACCCTGATGTTGGGAAAGTGTGAGGGCAAGAGGAGAAGAGGACGACAGAGGACGAGATGGTTGGACAGTGTCACTGAAGCGACCAACATGAATTTGACCCAACTCCGGGAGGCAGTGGAAGACAGGAGGGCCTGGCGTGCTTTGGTCCATGGGGTCACAAAGAGTCAGACATGACTTAACAACTAAACAACAACAAGTCATCCATTCCAGAGACCCCGACAAATACGAAGGGACAAATATTTCTCCATTTTTATTCTTCCCCCGTACGATCATCTGTCTACGATCTTCCCACTCTGCCTATGGGTCCATCAAACAACTGATCGATGGGCCCATAGGCAAACAGACAGCTTCACAAAAGCCCACCCCCACAGCCTGCCCCTTCCCCTTCCCCTCCCTACCTTAGTCACCACCGTCATCTGCCGTAAGGGATACTGACTGCCCTTTGCAAAGATGGCAGCTGAGGCTTCCCTTGGGGCAGCCCTAAGCGAAGCCGCAGCCTCCATCTTTGCAAAGGGCAGCCCGGATTCCTTTATGGCAGGCCGCAGTGGCAGAGAACACCACAGTGGGTAGAGGTTGATGGCAGTGGCACAGGGCAACAGTGGATGGCAGCAGCAGAGGCTACTGCAGCGCAGGCCACCACAGCACAGGCTGCAGCAAACAGTGGCAAAGGCCATGGCGACAGCACAAATGGGGGGTGCAGATGGTGGTGGCAAAAGGGGCTGTGGGAAAGGGTTAGGGGAGCAGGCTGTGGGGGTGGGGGTCAGCTTTTTTTTTTTTAGACAGCCTCAGGCTGTCTAAAAAAACCCCCCTGATGAACCAACGAACCGATACATGGTTCGTCGATTCACTGGGAGGAATTTTGTGATTTGTCAACTTTGACAGACCATGAACTAGGACTAACCGCCATTTTGGCGGTTCACCCCATCTTTGTTTTGTACCTTAGTTGTACCAGTGCATTCCTTACCCGGATTGCCTACGTGCATGACCTGCCTTGCTTCTTTTCAGAATCGAAGCCAGGAAGGTGGCTGCCATTACTGTGGCACACATATTATTATTTTTTTAATGTTGTGCCCAATAGATTGATACATTGGTAAAAATATTTCATTGGTGGGCTGCCACCATTACATTTCTGGCGAGTAATTTTATTATTATTATTTCTATGGGAAGATACATTGAACCATTGGTATGCCAATGTCATGGGGGAGAGTGATCTTCAGTACTGCTACACGGATATCCCATGTCCATTGTGTGCAATGCACTTCTGCAGGAGCAGCCAGTGCAACAGAGGACACTTTCCTAAACAGAAATCCCTTCCAGATCAATGTTCCCTGTAATTTTCAGCCACAGTGGGTGGGGTTCAACACCCTTCCCATACATGAGTCTGCCCGCCACGCATGCGAGTCTGCCTCTACACATGGGGTTCCAATGCGACCAGAACAAAGAGGGCTGGAAACGATCACTGTGGGTATAAGGAGGAGGAGGAAATCTGTGCAGAGAGGGGCGGAATCATGCGAGGTCACGCATTCACATACCTTAGAGGAAACCTTGTTCCAGATACATTGATGGATGGATGGATGGATGGATGGATGGATGGATGGATGGATGGATGGATGGATGGATGGATGGATGGATCGATCGATCGATCGATCGGTCGGTCGGTCGGTCGGTCTGTCTGTCTGTCTGTCTGTCTGTCTATCTATCTATCTATCTATCTATCTATCTATCTCTGTTCAGAGGTATGGAGATTTTTGGTTTTTGAACTACAGCTTCCAGACCTCTGGGAGCTGTAGTCTTAAATACAGATCCCCACACTTCTAATTCCAAGGGTTCTGTAGAGTTGAGAGGTCAGTGCTTTTCCCTTCCCTCAGATTTCAGGGCTAAAAACTGAGCCTAAGAGGGAATCCTTGTGATGTCCTAAACTGTTTCACTGTTACAGTTACAAAATTGTGTGTGTTTGCTTGTACAACAAAAAAAAAAGCTAACGATGGCATCCAAGTTCTTGCTCCAACCAACTCTCTCCTCAGTTCCCTCCTCTTGCCGTTAGCCTTTTTGACATTTTGACATTGTGTACATGCAACACATGAACAAACACCTTCACATTATGACAACTGCAGAAAGATGGAGATGAGCATCCAAGCTTTAAACTGACTTCATACAGAAGAATCAGTCTTTCTCTTTCCACCTGGAGAGTTGAGAAGAAGGAAAAAAACAGCAATTCCCCAAGACTTCAACCAATGGCTTTTGACCTGACAAACCCTACTTGGGCTGGGACTGTAGAATAGTCTAGTAGGTGATCTGGACTTGGAAGAATACATAGGGAAGGGGGAAAGCAGTGCAAATCAACCCTTTTTTGCTTATGGGACCATTTGCTGGATCCATGTGAACTAAAAGATGCCTTAGCCTTCTATCTTCCTGACTGTCATTTTTTGTAGCCCCAACACCATTTGAATTCTCTCTTCCACATATCCATGGCCATAAACATGTGAGCATTTCCCCATCACTTCCATGACTGCAAGTCACATGTGCACCCTGATGGGACTGTCCATATGCAGGAGGAGGTGCGTTTTCTGTGAAGTGTGTGTGGTGGAATCCAGGCTTTCAATTAGCTGACCTTATATTCAGAAAAAGCAAGGAAGAGGAAAGTGAGGAAATCATTTATTTATGCTGTTCATGCTAGGGCCATCATTAATTCATTATGTTGATATAGTTCTTTTTATCAGCTGCACATCACAGTTGGCCATACTTCTAAAGAGTGCTTGGCTCTAAACGCCAGAAAAAAGATACCCCAAACCCACATTAGTTATCAAACAGCTTTTCAACACATACCACACAAGGACAACGTGTGTGCATACATAGAAAAACACATAGTGGTGTTTCAACTCTTCTAAGACCAAAAAAGAAAAGAAACACCATGTATAATTCAGCATTCCTGCCTCTCTGTGTGTGCTTTACAGAGCAATTTAACAATGCAGTATAAAGTGAACTGAAAGAGGAGGAGAGAAAAGTTAATCATGGAGTTCTAGAGTTCAAATCTAATTTCTTGAAGATGTATGGGTTAATTGCCGTGACCAACATGGCAAGTCCAAGGTTTAATTTTCCCATCCCACCCCAAATATAATCACTGGGATTTAATGTGTCATAGACACAAGTACAAACAAGGTGCACCTTACAAGATGGGCCTGTAAAACAGATGTAGGCAAAAGGTAGATCAAAATCCACTGGCAGATGTTTGGGTGTTTGAGATAATCAGCAAAGATTTTGGATTCCTTGTTGTTCAATAGCAGCAACAATAGAAACAACTACTCACCCACACCTTAAAGGATAATGAAGAAATGAAGAAAGTGTGGGGTGGCCATAAACAAGTTGCTGGGATGCAGAAGGACTTTGATCACCGCCTAGTTCTCACAATCAGAATAAATTCCATTACTCAACATTTTTAACATTCTAATGTGTTTTTTCCCCACCAGGCACTGGTTTGTGGATTTTGGAATTCCAGTGAAAAACAACAACAAAGCAGAGCCCTGAACTGCAATGTGCCGACCCCTGCTGTAGAACTTAGAACAATTTTAGGAAAAGCATGAATTCAGTTGTACCTTCAATACAGTATTTTTAAGATCTGTTTTGGACATTGTGGGCTCATTGTAAGCCTTATGATCTGTTTGCCTTTAATTACTCCCAAATTTTGTGTAGCCAATCTTGGCTGTTACACACATTGTGTGATGTTGGGGCATAACCATATTCCTTGGGACATTTACAGAGTTTATCAGGCTAGCAATCTAACAAATAACCCCCACTCTGAGCATAGTTATAACCTGTGTAGGCATCCTTCAGTCTTGAGAGACTATGGTAACGTGCTCTGAATAGAGGACTTGGAACAGCGTCTAGTGTGGCTGAGAAGGCCAATTCGAGAGTGACAATCCCTTCCACACTGAAAACAAATACAGTCCCCTGTCCAGCTCCTGATTTTGCTGGTTTCGGGACTGCCTCTTTGCCTCGGCCTGCTGGACAAGTGTCTCTTCAAAATGGGAGAGGCCATGATGCACCGCCTGCCTCCAGGCTGAACACTCAGATGTCAAGGTTTCCCATCTGTTGAGGTCCATTCCTAAGGCCTTCAGATCCCGCTTGCAGATATCCTTGTATCGCAGCTGTGGTCTCCCTCTGGGGTGCTTTCCCTCTACTAATTCTCCATACAGGAGATCTTTTGGAATCCGACCATCAGCCATTCTCACGACATGCCCGAGCCAACGTAGATGTCGCTGTTTCAGTAATGTATACATGCTAAAAATTCCAGCTCATTCTAGGACTACTCTATTTGGAACTTTGTCCTGCCAGGTGATACCAAAAATGCGTCGGAGGCAATGCATATGGAACGTGTTCAACTTCCTCTCCTGCCGTGCACAAAGGGTCCAGGACTCCCTACTGTACAGGAGTGTACTCAGGACAATGTACTCAGGATAGTTATAACTAAGGGACTGAAAAACGTTTCAACTTATCATTGGTGACTCACTGCTGATCAACCCAAATATATAATTGCACAACAAGGCAGAGAAAAAAAACATGATTATCCTGAGCAGGTACAGACATTGCTTAGATAGTGACATTTAGCTGAGATAAAAGTGTTTTGCCAGCTGCCACTCTGTATCAACCAACTCTATATGCAAACTCTTTTTTTGTCGTTATGTGCTGTCTAGTCACTCGACTAATGGTGACCCTAATAAAGTTATTGAGGTTTGAGGAGTGGGTTACCGTTGCTAACCACTGGTGAGTTTCCATAGCGGAGTGAGGATTTGAATTGCCCTGGGTACTGGTCCAACACTTTGTCCCTAAACCATACTGGCTTTCAAATAGACATTACCTCAAAGCAATCTAACAACTCAGGCTTCCTGAAAGAGGGAGGCAGCCCTTCAGAATTTATTCGATTGCAACTCCCATTATTCCTCATTACTGGTATGCTGGCCAAGGCTGATGGGATCTGCAGTCCAACACCCAGAGGGCTACAAGTTGCCCACTGTTCTCAAATGCTTGAGCCACTAGCTAGTGGTATCCTTTAGTATCCAGTGCCAATAGAACTAGGAATTTCTGGAGGGTCCCAAAGAGCCTTCTGCTTTGAACAAACTCTTGGTCCAGTCGATAGCCAAGCCTTTTGGAGCAGGGTTTTAGGGTGCACAAAAAGCTGCAGAAACAGGGATCACTGATTCTGATGGAAGCATTAAGATCTAGCAGACATACATCTGTGCATTTTGGTCTCAATGGTATGTATGTCCTATGACTGGAAAGCTTCAAAGTGGTTATTTATATTGTACATTAACTGTTATACTTTCCTTTCCTCTCTTGCTACTCCCCCCTCCAACTGCAATATCAATGCCTAAGCAAGCTTCTTTTCCTTTTCATTATTATTCCAGAGATGATACCTTTTTGCATAATTATATAGGATCAACTCAATCTAGGTTGCAACCAACTGGAACACTGTGACACTGCTGACGGTGTTAGGTGCTTTATTTTGTGTTAACAACAATGCTCCAGGAGTTTCTTAGTTTTCATCTACATTCATAGTTTGTATCGGTACAAGAATAAAAATACTTGAGCAATCTTTTAAAAAGCACACACTTTGCAATCTGTTGTACAATTTATATTTTAGAATACAGGCCTGTTGGCTCTTGAGTTAAATTGATGAAGAACGGGGGAAATGTAATTCTGCAGTGTACAAAGTAGAGACCACATGCTCATCTCACCTGTCAAGGCTTTCCTCTACTCCATGCAGCCCTGTGCTGTTGTGGCTACTGTCATGAGGCCCAACAGAAGAAGCCTGGTCCAAAGGAATGTGGGGAAAACTTCACAACCCTTCGAAGGCTGGATGCAGCCTTATGCTGCCTAATTCTCTTCTAACTGAATTTCTGCTTCATTCTTCCAAAAGGTAGAATAAATAAATATGGTATAACCAGATCAAGCTACTACATATTGCAAACTTCCAACATTGTCCAAGAAAGGACATTTTAATTAAAAAAGAAGCTTAAACTCCAGTGTGAGAGAGTTCCTGGACTAACATAAGGTAGAAAGGATGTTTGGGAAGCTCTTAGAATGTGCATTTTTGTTGACTGCACTGTATATGCTGGCAGTAGCTGTTTAGAAGCCCACCTTCAAATCCATTTCAAAAGCAGGCAATAACAGCAAAAAGAAAGTGATCATGTTGGCATAGAATAGCTGTGAAAGTCTTTCCTGCATGCTACTATACCTTAGTATGTTCTTAACAAAGAGGAACAGTCTGAATGAATGCTCAGATGAACCCCCACCAGTAGTGTAATGGTAAATTTAGAAATACAAGTGCTCATTCCAACAGTTCCCATAGCCTGCTGCTCTCACCACCACTACCAGGAGAGTCCATACATGCAAGCAACTGGATCGGCCCATATTAAGCAAAGAGAGGATCAAGTATTCTGTAAAGTAAATTACTCTTAATTGCCTATTCATGAGCACACTGCCTCAAATGCTCTGCACTGCGACAGAGTTAGTTTGCAACATGTTCATGGGAAAATCTACTCCTGTTCCCAACTACTGTGATGATCAAATAAAAGTTCAGCAAGAACATGGAAGCTTGAAGGGTACATAGCTGATGTCATGATTCTCTACCTGAGAAATTCCCTGGACTTTGCCTCTGTGAGCTCTGTGTTGGTTACACCACACACACCACACACCCTTTGGCATGCTGAAGATGAATGCACTGGCAGTTGAATCCTAATTTAATAACAGTGACAAATAGCATCATGCACTACACCTGACAGATGGCAGGGCAGGCTGCAGAGCATAGGCAAATTTTATCTCTAATACCGTGTCACTGGTCTCCGTGGTCTTAGGTGCCACCGTGGACTGCTGCCCAACTCTGCCTACCAGTAAGGCTGTTCTGTTAATAGAACTCTAAATGGAAAGCTCATCTGGAAGAAGGCACTGAATGGTTAAGTCAGGAAAAAGCTCCTACTCAGTTTAACTGCACAAAGACAGTAGGTAGTTGGCAGAGATGTGGGAACTTACTTGGTTGGATGCCAACTCCCAGAATACCCCACTTATGGCCCCCATGACCATGGGAGTTGTAGTAGACTTTTCCAGTCTCTGGCTAGCTCCACTGTGCTTCCAATACTTATATTCATTAGCGGCTAGATAACAGTGAACTTCATGTACAGTTAGACAGCTGCACCAAGACGTGTAAAAAAAAGAACAGTGTAAAAAAGAAAAAGAACTAACCATTTGCTGCCTTGCCATAAACAAAACAGAAATACTGTGGCACCTTTAAGGCCACAGTCACACTAGAGAAATTCCCCCTCTTTCCTTGTGTTTTCTGTTTCCTGTAGAATTGCACATTGCAGTCATGTGACATATATCCCATGACAGTGGTTCATCCATTTTTTAACCATTCCACATCTTTTAGTTAAATTAGATGTGGCATGTTCGTCTACACCTCTCAAGTGGGACATATCCCCTTCCTTTTCTTGTGCCTTTCTCTGCCCCACTTCCCTTTCTTTTCTTTTTTAAAATTTGTGTGGGTACATCGCTGTGTCGGCAAAATGCTTTTGCTGGCCACATACTGATCTGGGCCATTTTTTCCTGTTTCCGCAGTGCATTACCCTCAATGGTGGAGAACCCACAATGCTTTTGACAGAAGCATACCAACGCACCAACATTCCCATTGGAAAATTGTGTTTTTTTAATTAAGGGAGTCAAACAACTCCCTTAATTGGGGTGGGGGGGTGGGATCACACGCCAGATGTAAAGGAAATGAATCAGTAGTACACACTCTATGGAACGTCAATTGTACTGCGCGATGAAACACAGAACAAATATAGTAGTAGCCTCCCAGAGGGCTGGATTTGATGCAGAGATAGCAAAAAGAATTGGCAATGGCTGTGCATCGTCTGAACCCCCCAAAAAGGGTCAAAACGCATGAGGAGTAACTCGGAAACATTTTGTTGGTGTGACTGCAGCCTAAGACGTACCAATTTGTGAGTAGCGAGCTTCTATGAACACACACTGTAGCTGAGGAAGAGACTAGAAAAGTTCACACTGAAAGAAATTTGTTAGTCTTAAAAGTGTGACAGTATTTTTCCTCCCCTCACCATTTGTTTCGATTCTGTTTCACTGACATGCACTAACAAAGCTATCTCTTTGAAAACTGCCTTTTCATGACACCCAAAGTCTGCAACCCAGGCAGCTCCCTCACATTACTAAGCTGGAGAGGGTGCTATCTGCCAGTAAACTGGTGGTGTGCATTTTTTTAATTGTTTGCAAAACAGAAGCCTTTGCCCTGCCTATCTGAAATCTGGCAGTTCACATTTTTGAGAGGGGTAGCAGAATTGCAATAAAACTAACAATAAACATTGTGTCATTCATTACATTGTCAGATTTACACACATAACTAAGTAAGCTACAGTTTAGGGCCTCAGAAGGGGGATGCAGCAACAATAAATACAACCAAATTAAATTAATACACAGTTTTGATGATGTTCTGGGGTATTTTAAACTATTCATAATTTCGAGCCTCGGTATACTTTAATCTGAAACCCAGTGTGCTGTAGCGGATAGAGTGGTGGACTAGTCTCAGAAGATCTGGGTTCAAATCCCTGCTCAGCCAAGAAAACTCACTGATGTGGCACTGGTAAAACCACTCCACATATCTTGAAAGCCCTATTAGGGTCACTATAACATGTTTCTGACTAGACAATAATTCACACACAAAAACACACACACATTTTAATCAATTCCTGTCTTTATGAAAGAGTTGCAGACAAAACTGTAATGGGTCTTCCACAGAGATGAACGGCAAATGAAGCAAAAGAAAATGACAGAGACAGATCAACTCATTCCAGTTCACTAATGAAATACAATTCTGGCAAATAAGTAACAAAAAAAACACCCCCTTTAAATATAGAAAACAACCAAGTAACACAATGATCTCCTTTTTCCTTCCATATTTGTGTTGATCTGTGTTTCCTGATTTGAAGCCCATGATCTGGGTTTATGTTTCTGAGAAGTTTCCATCCTAACAGCACATTTTCTTCATGTACTGAAGCTCTAGTACATTATGTGGCAGGTTTGTGGTTCACCCTGTTTCTTTTTTCAGTCAGACTGAATGTTTGCATCTGCCTTGCTTTGACTTTGGGTCCTTGTTTTTTCATAGTATCAACAAGTGGAAGTAACCCTGCGAAGCACACTGTGTGCTTGCAGATGGGTCCAGAAGCAGACAGAAAAGCTGTTGCCTATTGCCCACCCTACCCCAGAATAAAGACGTGAGACCAGAATTATGGATAAAACATGGGCCACACTTTATTGAATTAATAATTGTTGCCATCCTTCGACAAAGGGGGGTCCTGCCGTAGTGCGGAATCAGGTTTAACCACAGAGGTCTCAACGGACCCCTTAACCAACAAATGGGCAAGTCCCTGGCCCCAAGTTCTCGTGGTCATAAAGACAGCGAGAACCCGGCCGGCCCCAATGTGACCAACACCGGACCTCAAGCCACCTTCTCCTATTTGACTGTTCGTCCGGGTGTGGCCCCAGTGCATCTTTCCCCCCAAGCACTGTAATCGCACGATCCACAGCTCTGGGAAGTCAGATGAGCTGTACCTTACCTGAGGTTGCAATGGGACTCACCAAAAACCTGTTTTATCTGCACCAAATTCCACCTCTCAAAATGCCAGCGCACCTGTTCCAGTGTGGGATAGGTGAAAAATCCCCGCATCCAAAAGCCAATCAGGATATGGGTCAAAAATTCCTATCCGGCCCCAAAGGCAACCAGGTAAACTCACACTAGAATATAGGGCATGCAGGTGGGTGCCAGCCAAGGAAGAGGGAGGAGAGAGGGGGGAACGGCCCTTAAATAGCCCATCGTTCCCCCCTCTCCTCCCAGGATATTCTCGTGAGACTTAGAGTCTCGCGATCCTCCAGGGAGGGAGGCAAAGACGAGCCACGCTGCTGAAGCGTGGCTCAGCTGCGGTCCGGGTATTGCCCACCCTACCCCGGGGGGGGGGGAGCCGATACTACCCCCCCGTCCCAAACTCCGCGCTGTGAAGGCCTAGTAGGAAATACGCAGCGAGAAAACAACCAGCCGAGAAGAAACTCTGTCCGTGTCTGTTGCCAGCCAAGAAAGAGGGAGGAGAGAGGGGGGAACGGCCCTTAAATAGCCCATCGTTCCCCCCTCTCCTCCCAGGATATTCTTGTGAGACTTAGAGTCTCGCGATCCTCCAGGGAGGGAGGCAAAGACGAGCCGCGCTGCTGAAGCGTGGCTCAGCCGCAGCCTGGGTAAAATAAAAATACTCCCATCCTTGGCGATGTTTCCTCCATGTTTTTTCCTGGCTCTGCATTTTTGCATGTGGGTTGCTGCTTCTGTGCATCAGGTGGGGATGGGGGGGGGGTGAGAGTTGCATTATATACATCTCCAGGGAACAAATTGACCTAAGGTGCTTCCGCTTACTGTTTTCTTACTCAGACATGAGCATACAAGGCTTACTAATAGCAAAGTCTCTTCTACCCATGCATAGAATAATCGTGCAAATATCTTAAAAGAAGAGCATCTGTCACAGTGTAATGGATAGGGGAACCATATTGTTGACACTGTTCTGGTTTAGGTTGCATCCTCAGATTCACACTCTATGTTAAAGATGACAGAACTGGAGAATCCTGCCCCCTGTGTATATGTGGCGAGGAGGTTAACAAAAATACAAAATACCTGACTGGGGTGGGGTGGTGTGGTGGGTACAGGCTAGGCCAAGCCACTGCAGCTTAGTTTTGAGTAAAAGAAGTAAGGCTTCACTTCCTGCACAGCTTGCCAATTTTGTAGCATTTTCATAATCCCAGCAAACCTATTATGCACAGTTGAAATGTGTTTCTACTCCTGAATCATACAGCTTTTGCTTGCTTGTTTGTTTTACATATTCACGGCAAATGATTAAATGCTTTGCCAACACGAATAATACTAATTGATAACAAGCAACTTGCAAAGATATGAAAGTCAAGTTTTAGTGCCCCCACAGTTTATATACTGCAGTCAGTTAAATAGGCCCAGAAAGTTTTCCTTCACAAGCAGTTGCTAAATTATTTTGTTGCATGGGTTGCTGGCAGCCGGCTCTTCCAATGCATCATGAAGTCTAACCAGGCTGCAAGGAGCTGTTCACATGTCTTCCCATTCTCAGAATGGTTACTGGCGTCAGTTTTATTCTTCTAGTTACATACAACGGTCTTTAAAGACTTATTCATCTGAACAGCTGAATGATACACACTACATGGCGTTCTGCACAAACTTCCCTTAATTCTTAAGGAAGACAAAGGAGCCAGTGATTTCTACACCCATGAACAGGAGGAGGACGGGGAGGAAGGGCAAGGTTAATCTTTTCTCTACCAGCTCAACCTTCTCTACCGTGTTTTACTCCTCAGAACTTTTCCTGCTCTTTTCCTCCCAACACTGAAAACCTTTTGAAGGAGGGGAGTGTTTGACAGGGAAAACAGCTGGCGAGGAATGAATGACGTACTTTCTTTCACCCACCACCCTTCTGTTCCTGACTGTAGCCTTTAGCAACTGCCTTTTAATTTAATAATTTAAAAAAGGAGGGGGAAGGATGTCAAGGAACGCTCTCCATAACATGGAGACTGGACCCATATGACGACTTCTTGTCTGGAACTTCTTCATGAAATGAAAAATACGTCCATGTTATTTAAGAAACAGAGACTATTGAGTAATATGCTGGCATGTTTATATCACAATTGCTCAACTGACATTTTCAAAAGACAAGCACACAGAACACACAGTACTTGCACATTAAACCTATTGATAAGGGGATTCGCTCTGACTGTACTCATGACCAATTATTAACTTTAGCACAATGGAGACAAATCTTTTATAGCAGCTGTCGTCTAGAGACAGCTGTGGTTAAAGGTCACTTGGTTGCCAGAGGGTTGAATTTGTGGGAATGCCGCCTGGCTCTGTAGACACTTGCTCCATTTACTTCAGTTCTTTATTTCTGTGAATAACTCAGTGTCTAAGTTACAGGTTTAAGCTGTGTCAAAACCAATGGCAGACTTGTTTAACAACTCTCACTCCTCATAGGCCAGGAACTTGAGAACTCTAGGACATCTCAGGGCTGCCATTTATTTATTTATTTATTTATTGCAAAGATCTCAGAGCAACTTACATATCAATAAAAACAATTTATTGCCCTCGGGCTTAATGCCTAAATAAGACATTATACAAAAAGATAAATGGAGGGAAAGAAAAATCAGGGTGGGGGACTCAGACACATGTTTGTAGTGTTATGAGGCTCCTGAGCCTTATGGAATTCCTTAAGATTTTCCAAGGGATAGCAATTACAAGTCTCAAATAGTAATCTGCAAGGGACAAATTAACCATTTTGACAATAGATTGCTAAGGTTTTCCATAGGATTTTGTATGTCTGAGTTGTATATTGCACGTACAATGAAACATAGGCCAAAATCCTATTGCTTAGCACAGTAAATTACACTCAAGTAGGCCCATTGAATCTATCATTTGCAGCTGTTCTTGGTTGCTGTGGTATCTAGAAGTGTTAATAAAAGCACATTATGTTTTGGCCACTTTTTCCAAATTTGTCTGAATCCCTGTAGAAGCCTCTCAGCTATCACTTCAGGGTCTACATAAAATTTTAAAAACAAGTCTTTACTCGAGATGGGCATGAACCACAAAAATGGTGATTCATGGTGGCTCATGGCTCATGGCTACCCACGAACCACAAACCATCAGAATTTTTTTGAGAAAAAAACATGAATCCATTTGTTATTTTAAAAGTTCGTGTTTTTAAAAAAGGCAAATGAAACCCCTACCCCCTTCCCACTGCCCCTGTCACCTCCCTACCTTGTCCTGCCACTTCCGCCAGAAGGGAAGGTGAGCTGCTCTCTCTCAATGAGGCGGCAGCAGTGGCAGCAGGACAAGGTAGGGAGACAGTGGGGGGCAGTGGGAAGGGAGTTGGGGCATACTGTGGGGGAGGAGGAAAACAAACCAGGAAATTCGGGAAAACACTCTAGTTTGGATGAACCCTAACTGACCCGAATCAATGAACCTGCAATTTTCCACAAACTTCCTGGTTTGTTTCTTAATTCATGCCCATCTCTAGTCTTTACAATCACAGATATATAGTTTGTGAATAAAGCGTATGTTTGTTGTGCCGAGTAATGTCTTTAAGCAAGCATTTGTATTTAAGCAGACATTTGGTCTTTGAAGCAATCTTCTGCATTCCCCAAAGCATAATATCCAGCACAGTCTCATATGAACTTCCCATATATTTTCTTTCTATTGCAATGTATACAGGCAAAATATGATTAAAGATTTGCTTCACAGAGAGAAATGCTTTTGATCATCTGCACATATTAAGATGTAGCATTACATACCCAAGTTTAACCATTGATTAATTGCCCTCAGATTCTGCTAATGAATTCAGAATTGTTCTCAGAGATGAGAACAATTCCTAGTTTGGACTACAATTCCCAGAATACCCTACCCAACATGGTCATTGGAAGTATTCTAGGAGTTGTCATCTACAAAATAATTTTTTTCCATCTCTGAGGAAAACAGAGCATGTCAAACAACCTTACATAAAATAAATGTGGTTATAACAAACTCAAGTTAGATAAAGGAACTTTCTTATCTTGAGTTTTAAAAGTAGGACAAGGGTGAAGTTGGGGAGTTGCTATTTTGCCTCTGGTCACAAAGCCTGTGCCCATTTCTAGAGAGGTTTTGATTAGAGATGGGCATGAAGTGCTTCGTAGGGCTTCGTATGAAGCATGTCATGTTGCATCTCAGGTGCTGCACAGGCCCATCTCCCACACACCCCGGCCAGTTGGCCCACTCACTGTTCTTTGTGCACCACTGGGGACCTCCTTCTCCAGCAGCATGCCAGTCTGGGCAGGAGCTTGGGCTGTCCTTCCCCACCTCCTCTGCCTTCTCAGGCAGCCAACCACTCATTGGCTGTGTGGGTAGAATCCCTGTCCCGCCTCCTTGTCAGAGTGGTTGGCTGCCAGAGGAGCTAGGGAAGGGAAGCCTGAGCTCCTGCCCAGACTGGTTCACCACAGGAGAAGGAGATCCCCAGCAGTGAGTGAAGAATGTTGAGTGGGCTAGTCGGGCAGGGTGGGATATGGGCCCACACGGCACCTGTAGTGCCACACAGTGCACTTCATACAAAGTACAATGAAGTGCTTCATAGCCATCTCTAGTGCCCATGCTCAACTGTCATAGCAAAAAACAACAGAGAGATTTGCAGCAAGCTGAAGACTAACACTGGGCTGATCCAAGAGTTTTTGCTTCTTGAGGAAAATGACAAAACCTCCAATGGACATTTACTCTGGCTGAATCTCATCTCAACATTGGAAGATAAAGTCCTCTACCACATCTGGGAGCAAGATGCCAGTTGAGGGGGTGCAGGGCAGGCCGTGTGGCAAACACAGCTCTCTCTCCTCCAAGAGAAAGGGATGGATGAAGGTATCATGAGGAACAGCAGGGGGGTGTATGACATTGCCTGTATCTGCTGCCTGATCCAGTTGCTTCCTTCTCCATAAAGCTATGACCGGCACTGACAGAAGTCTTTATAAACAATGCCTGAAGGGTTATACTTCCATGGCTTGTAGCAACAGGAAGTGGCAGAGAACGCAATGTTCTTGCAAATGGCTAAATGAAACATAGTCTTGCTACAGCTTCTAAGAATTTATAGTTTGCAAAGGAAATGAAAAGCTGTCTGCTTAACAATAACAAAACCTTTCTTTCAACAGGGGGAAATCTAAATGGTTTGCTTCATCATAGCAAAGACTTCTAGGGCACTTGTATGTTTAAAATTCTACAGTTTGGAAAGAACTAGCTCACTTAACAATAGCTTTAATGAGGTCAAACAAGTGACTTCTTTAACAATAAGACTTATTTAACACACTACAGTGCAAAGATATATAATACAAAATGGAAAGATATAATACAAAGTGCATTTGATTTTTTTAAAAAAGTAATTACCATTGATAACATTCTCTAGCTAGAAAAGGGGGAAATGAAATAAAAAATGTTCAGCCCTGACAAGTGACATTGACATGTGCCACTGATGCACAGAAGCATCTACAGAAAAGCATATACGTAATAATCTTTTAATACAAACTTAATTATCTTAGCAGGAAAAGACAAAAGACCCCAAAACTGGATCTTCTGTTTTTATACTTCTGCACCACAGAGGTTTTAATGTGAGCATCTTCCAAAGTTCAAGATTAAAATCTATAAATTTGTTGCTGAAATTTTGATCTTCCATACTTTGAAATCATGTAGACTTAAATTATACAAAACATGTAGCATGTTGTTAAAAGCAAGAATTCATTAAATGCTGAGAGATATTTGATCATTATGGCATGAATTTTCTTACCTCCACATTAAGGCTGAAAATGAGCTTGCTTCCTTTTGGGGTAACTGGCTAGATAGCTCAGGGAGTTAATTGTCTGGCTATGGAGCCAGAGGTTGGAAGTTTGATTCCCACTGTGCCTCCTGTGAGCAGAGCCAGCCTGTGTAGCCTTGTGCAAGCAGCACAGTCCCAGGATGCCCCCAGAATAAATGCTCTCTTAGAAATACTTTTAGAACTGCAGAGCTAGAAGGGACCCTATGGATCACTGAGTCTAGCTCCTGTCAAGGAGGCCAGTGGGGAATCAAACCCAGTTTCTGACTTGGCAGCCTGAAACCTAACCATTGAGCTATTGAGCAGAAGGGAATATCCTCTGCCTGGAAAACTCTGAAAAGAATCACTATCAGTCAAAATGGACTTTACAGCAATCAGCAGCATCATCATTTGTCTTGAGCAAGAACTGCTGTGCATATAACCCTTCTGTTGTGGAATTATCTCTATTCAGTGCAGGCAACTGTCTGTCCATCCCATTTTCTGCATCCATTTCATTCCATTGACCATGACAAGGTCCATCAATCAAGTCACTTTCTCCAAAGCATTGTCCACTTCTCCCTCTACTTTGGCTTCTGTCTGCTCATTAGAATATGTCCTTAATTCTTTTTATGCAACTCTCTCGTCAACTGCTAATACATTTGGTCTAAATGAGCTCTTTGTCTCTCTCATTCACAGCTGGGGATCACTCTCTTCATCCAATATCTCACTTTATGTTCATGCATAGCTGTAAGCTTTTGGAGCAAAATAACTAGAATGGTCTATACATTCATCATCCACTCCTTTTCCTTCACCATTAACCAGACTGAACAACAATATTTCTCCTCTGATACAGCTCCAGAAATCCCAAGCACCTCTTCTCTACCTGTGACACCTCCTTTAGACTCTTGCTTTCTGCTCTGCACCTTGTCTCTGTTTTCTGTGCAAAAATGTATGCAGTCATTCTGAAACTTTCTTGAAAGTAAGATTTTAGACCGTCATAAGTTCAATATCATGGCTGATTAGAAAATCAAAATTTATGTTTGTAAATTACAATAATGAAGAAAGGAGTAAATTGGAAGAGAAATTTGAGAGTAAGTTAAAAATAATATTAGATATTTAGGGATAAATATTACTTGGAACTTGCAAGAAATTGTTAAAATGAATTTGTAAAAAGTGAAAAAACAAATTAAGGAACAAATTAAAGAATATCAAAAGTTGAAGTTATCTTGGTTTGGAAGAATTACAGTAGTAAAAATGAAGATAACCCTTAAATTAAATTTTGTATTTTGGATGTTACCTATCAAGATAGCTGATAAGGAATTAAAAGAAATGCAGAATGTGATTACCGTATTTTTCAGTGTATAAGATGATACTTTTTTCTAAAAAATTTAGACCAAAAATTGGGGGTCGTCTTATACCCAGGAGTAACCAGTTAAGAGAACCCCATGGTTGCACGGCAAAACTGCCGATAACTTGTTTCTTCAAACAGGCTTCCACCCAACATACTCTCTAATTTTCAGCCCCACTAGGTGGGGCTCTGCCTCTCTCATGCGCAACGTCACCCCTGCATGCATGTGTGACTCCGCCCCCCCCCACACACACACAGGGTTCCGTCATGACCAGAACCTAAGGGGTTGAATGCAATCGCTTCATGGAGAAGGAAGAAAGTTGTTGAGGAGGGAGGCTGAGAGAGATGTGCACACATGCGCGCCTGGCTTAGAGGGAACCTTGCTCCTGCCAATCACTAGCCTTTGGTAACTCTGTCCATTGACATTGTTACCGGCTGATTATAAACAAACCAATTAGAGCTCTGAAAGCATCCATATAGCTACAACTCTGTTGGAGGTGGTAACATTTTGGCATTATTGTGCAGATGCAAAAGTTAATGCATGAACAATATTTTGAGCAGTCACCCATAAAAATGTCCGAAAATAAAAAACAAATGTCATATTCTGCAAAATTCAAGTTAAAAGTAATCAATTAAACAAAGGAACTTGGAAATAAAGCTGCAGAGAGACACTTTGGACCTCCTCCCACTGAATGCATGATCAGACAGTGGAGAAAACAGGAAGACCAACTCCTCAAGATGCCAAAAAAAGAAGGCATCAAGAGGAAAATCAGCAAAATGGCCAGACTTGGAGCAGAGGCTCAAGACTTGGATTATGGAGCAGCTCCAGAGTGAGATATGTGTGTCAACCAAGTGTATTCAATATCAGGCAAAAGGGTTTGCAAGGGAAACAAACATTGTTGATTTCACAGGAAAAGCAAAATGGTGCATCAACTTCATGAGGAGAGAAGGGTTGACCATGAGAGCACGAACCAAGTTTGCCAAGAAAATGCCACCAGTTTATGAGGATAAAATCCAACAGTTTCACTCCTATGTCATAAAACTTCAGAAAAAATATGATTATAAACCAAGTCAGACTGCAAACATGGATGAGGTGCGTCTCGATTTTGATGTGCCTCCCAACAGAACTGTTGATATGAATGGAATCAAAACAGTGGCCATGAGAAGACACACTATACTGTTGTCCTTTCATGCTGTGCAGATGGTACTAAACTGCCTCCTATGCTCATTTTTAAGAGGAAAACGTATCCCAAAGAGACCATACCACCTGGTGTTATTGTGCAAATTCATGAGAAGGGCTGGATGAATGAAGAGATTACGGCTATTTGCTCTGCAAAGATTTGGTCCAGAAGACCTTGAAGAAGCCAGCTCTGCTCGTGTTTGATCAGTTCTGAGCACATTTAACAGAAAAGACAAAAAGGATTGCATCGCATTAGCGAACACAGCTATCAGTTGTTTCTGGTGGACGTACAGGTCAGCTACAGCCACTAGATGTTTCCATCAACAAGCCCTTTAAAGCCCTGATGAAAGAAGAATGGAATAGATGGATGCAAAAAGCTGCTAATAACTTGACACCGACAGGAAGAGTGAAAAAAACAAGCATTACTGAGGTCTGCAGATAGGTCCTACACTCATGGAATGGAGTGAAACAAGAGGTGATTGTGAAGTCCTTCAAGAAATGCGGAATCAGCAATGCCATGGATGGAACTGAGGATGATCTCATATATATAGACAGTGACTCAGAAGATAGCAGTGTTGCAACAGAGGTTGAAGAAAGTGATATGCCCGGAATGGAGAGTGATGCATAATTTCATCTTTAAAATATTACCTAATTACCGGTACCAAATATGCCTTTAGTATTTTATTCTTAATGTTAGGTTAGAAAATTAGGGGTCATCTTATACATGGGGGTGTCTTATACACAGAAAAATATGGTAATATGTACTGTAATGAAAATAAAAGGGCAAGGATAAATTAAAAATTATGGTGTTTTCCTCAAAAGAATAGAGGTTTGGGTATACCTGATATTAAATTATATTATATAGCTCATCACTTGAGATATACACCAGAAATTATAGTAAACAGTAAGGGGATAATATGGAGTGATCTTTTTACAAAATTAAGGAAAATATGGAGAATTTGTTTTTTAAGGAAAATTTAAAGGATATTATTAAAAACATTGGTAACCCATTTTTAAATAATATGTTGCAATGTTGGAAGAAGTATAAGAGAATATTGATTCCAAAAATTTCCCCATTGGCACACATGGTGCAATTACGCATTTTTCCAGATAACCTGAATAAGAAATTAAATAAGGTTTTGTTAGAACAGAAAGTTATAAAAATTAAAGATTGGAATAAGAAGATGTATAATACAGAGAGAATAAAAGAGATACTAGGAGGAGAAGGAATTACTTGGTTAAATTTAAGACAGTTAGATAATTGGATCAAGGAATAAAAAAGGAAGGAGAATGTAGAGGAATGACTAAATTTAAAGACATTATTGAAAAGAGGGAAGAGATGGATGATAATTTCAAAGAAAAGGGATAGTAAGTGTAACATATAAGATGTTAGTAGAAGATGAATATAAAACAATAGCTTTGAAAGAGATATGGCAAGGAGATTTAAATAAAGAAATTAGTGAAAAAGTATGGAAGAGGATCTGGGGGAAAATAATAATGAAAAATATGTCAGTTAGGGTAAAGGAAAACTATATAATGTAATATGGAAATGGTATTTAACACCAATGAAATTCAATACATTGAATAAAAGAGTTATCATCTATATGTTGGAGATATAAAAAAGAAAGGGGAACATACTATCATATGTGGTGGGCATGTGAAGAGAGACAGAAGGAATGGATTATTATGTTTAATGAAATTAAAGAAATTCTAGGAACAGATATACAAAGATGTCCAATGTTAGCATTGTTGGACATATTTGGAAACAGACAATTAGATGGGGGGAAATTGAGCTAATTGTTATTGTGTGAACAGCAGATAGATTGATATATGCAAGGAATTGGAAAAATAATAATCAATTGATGTTGGAAGAATGGCATAATGCGATGTGGAATCTAGCTATTAATGATAAATTACCTTATGAATTGAAAGTTAGAAAAGAATTATTGAAAGAAAATAGTTTTAATGAGATCTGGAATCCTTATATAGAATATGTATTTACAAAACATAAAGGTTATACCCCAACACAAGAATCTTTATATTTAGACAAGGGAACAATTTTTTTTTTTAAGAAAAGTGATATATTCATCAGAAATCACTGATTCGTGTAATATTTGTCACTTTGTATTCATCAGTTCTGGAGGCCCTAACAAATACGAAGTGATGAATATTTACCCTTTTTATTCATCCCTTTGTTGGGCCTGAGCCCAAAGAGCAAGCTAGCAGCCTAGTTTGCTCTCTCTCTGCCTATGAGCTCACCGAACAGCTGTTTGGCGGACTTGCTCTCTCTGCCCTCACAGCTCATCCCCCACCCCCTTCCCACTGGCCCCGTCACCTCCCTACTTTGTCCTGTCACTGTCGGTGCCTTTGTCACTGCTGCCAGAAAGGAAACTACCATTCTGGCAGGCTAACTTGATCTTTCTGCCTCTGTGGGCACCAATCAGCTAATCGGTGCCCACAGAGGCAGAGAAGGCCTGCCAGCATGGTCCTGCCTGCCTAGCCTGTTGTCTCTGCCTATGGGCCCGACAGAGGGAGCAGGCTTGCCTGCTGGAACTGCTGCTTCCATTCCAGTGCCGCCACTGCCACCACCGGCAGGCCAAGATAAGGAAGCAAAGGGGGGCAGTGGGAAGGGGACAGGCGTTCAGTCTTTTTTTTTCAGACAGCCACAGGCTGTCTAATAAAAACCAACAGACAAACTGATTTGTGCTTTATTGGAGATTCCTGGGAAATTCGTGGGTCATAGGTCATCAAGCTTGATGACCCATGAAATACGACAAACCACCATTTTGGCAGTTCATCCCCATTTCTAATTATAATTTTTGAAAAAGAAAGGGCACATGATATAAATTAAGATGAAACATATTGATGATGACTACCTACCTACCTACCTACCTACCTACCTACCTACCTACCTACCTACCTACCTACCTACCTACCTACCTACCTACCTACCTACCTACCTATCTTCCTGATGGTGATGCGTTACACAGTATATTTGAGTTATGGTTCTATTTGCTATGTATGTTTTTGTTATATTTTATTATATTAATAATAAATAAATAAATAAACAAACAAACAAATAAATAAATAAATACAATCATGGCTGATTTACCAGATGTAAGGCAGAAAATCTTCAAGAAATAAGGTTTGACAGTGACACCCCTTTGTCCTAAGGATTAATGAGGTGGAGCAGCACCCCTGCAGAGCCCTCATGTTAAATCAACATTTATGTGTTGTGTTTAGAAGTGGCAAAAGAGAACGAAAGAAACTCAGTTGGTCACAAATGAGAAAGTCCTGTGGCTGCAATACTCCTAATTTAGACCAAAGGAAAAAGAAGGGTGGAGGGAGAAAGGACTGCAGATTTAGAGAACCACAGTATCCCGAAGTTCCCCTTTTAAGAAAGAATCAAAGAAGATCATGCCTGTTGCTCCTTTAAAGTCCCCTACTCTTTTCCCATTGGCTGCCTTAGGAAGCTGATGTTGACTTCCTCTTGAAGGCTGGAAAAAGAGGGGGAGAAAAAATAACATAGAGTGCTTAGTTCCATAAATGTCTGCTGCCTGGCCAGAAGGCCGGCTGTCCTGCCTGCACTATTCAGTCTATTGCCTGTTCTTCCTGTTTGCATTTGCCCATTGATAGCAATGGTGTTTTCCTTGAGAAAGTGAAACACAGAAATACTGGCACAGACCCAGACAAGAATTAGGTTGGAGTATTTCCTAAAGGGCATAAGGCAGGTTGGGCACCAATCTGTGTTCCCTCCTTCAAGAACAGAGTAAAATGGGTGTGTGTTTGTGCAAAACACATCCCTAGAATATGTATGGTATTAAAGGGGGAGAAAAGTAACAGATTTGTTTTAACATAATTACACAGGAAATAAGAATTTCTTTTTCCTAAAGAAGAAAATTAATCAGTGGCAGGACATAATTTGCCTGTGACAATATTTATATTTACAAATTTTCAAGGCTGATCTTTTGAAGGAAAAAAAATAACCTTCCTACATTGAACACATAACTGGAAAAGAAAATTAATCTGAATGAGATATATAGAAAGGTGCTAGTTAAATTCGACCATAGTCAGTAGCATTATATCCCCCAAAACAGAAGCAAAAATAGGCATTTTTATCTTGTTTCCTTTCCCTCAAACAGTACAACAATAGTTCTCTGGGGTTTCACTTTCCTCAGATGCTACATAACTGCACATTTATAAATCACTCATTTACGCTTGTTAGCAATACAGCAAAATAAAAGCCACACCTTTGCCAACTAGACTGATGGAGGGATATTTTACAATTTTGTTGTGAGCTCATGTTAACTTAGTGTCTCAAACTTCATTAAATTTTGTAAACATTTAGTGCCTTTGGCAATGACCATGGTTGAAGATTATATTTCACAACATGGGATGAACCTCCTCTATCTAACTGCCCTCATCTCATCTGTGTACTAATAAGTTTCTGTGGCCTCTATAAAACTTGGCCTTATGAGAATCTCCATTTTCATAGAGTCCAGCATGAGTCATTGTAGTCATACAGGCCTTGGAAAATTTACTTTTTTAGACTTCAGCTCTGTGGTATCAAGGCAGATTCTAGGAGTCCTCTCCTGGTCTTTGAAGGGCTCTGTGGACACCATTTCTTCCTCCTCCTCTCCTCCTCCTTGAAAATGTTTATTTATTTTGCTTTATGTAGACTCCTTCTTTATTTCAGTTTACCAATAGCTTATTTCTGAGATGGGAATTTTCCTCCAGACATGAGCAGGAAATTTCTCTAGGTTGTGTATTGTGACATGGTACTGGAAAAATCAATTTGCTCATGTGCCAGCATAAACCTTCAGTGACAGCTCTTGTTCTTCTAGGTACTTTTTTGGGGGCGGGGAGGAAAATCCTCCAGAATCCAAAGTGAAATGTCAATCATATGGAGTAACCCTATATGCTGAACTAATGGAGAATTGGAACTGGCTGTGGGAGAAAGCAGGAAACGAAGGAACCCGCTTCATAACAGGCAAGGCAGGAAAGATCCTGAGGTTACCATTGCTAATATTATCATGTGTAGCGATCACCCTGCCTATGCATATGTATGAGTGTATCGGCATGCACCAATAAGAGTTGTTGGGAGGTGGAGCCAGGGGCACATAAAGGGAGGGGTGAAGCAGATAAGAAGAGCAGATAGTCAGTGGGGAGTTGAAAAGCAGTTAAGAGTGTGGAACTTAGAGAGAGTTAAGTGTGGAATAAGTTATTACGAAACTACTGAAAGCTTTAACGTCTTTTAGGAATCTACTTAAGTGAAACTCAAGATTTGAACTGTATCCAATAAACCTGTTTTTGTTAAAAGTTACATGCACTATGGACCTCAGTCTTTCCAAGTAAATAATGTTGACAGAGATCAACTGGTGGCAGCGTAAATAGGAATGTTGTGTGGGCCTTAGATTAGTGAAATAATCCAGGGACACGCAAGGGGTATGTCACAATTGGTGTACAGCAGCGGGATACGAAGTAATCCAGTGAAGCCAAAGTTTGAAAGTGAATTTTCTAGAGTCGTGGGTACCTTTTAGTTAGGATCTGTGGTAAAGAAGTGGGTAACCTGCTAGAGCTTTTGTGGAAGGGTTTAGTGGCGGGGCTTCTGAACCCAGGTCTGGGGAATTTAAGATAGGGAACCAACTCTAAAGAAAACTTTTTACCTCAGGATTTGAGAGACCCAGTGGGCTAGCTCGAAATCCAGAGCTCTGAGAGAAAGGAAGCAGTGGTGGATAAGAGTGGAAGCCAGAGTCAGGACAGATCTGAGATGATAGGAAAATAAAAAGCTAAAATGAAAATTATTCTGGTGTCTGGAGGCAGGAACTGCTCAGACAAGGAAACATAGTAACGAAGGTTGTGAGCTGGAGAGCAGCCAGAGAGAGCTGCTAAGTAAAGCGCAACATAGTTATTAGAAAAACAGCTGAAAGAGAGGTCCTTTTAAAAATAGTAAAAGAAAGTAAAAAACCCAGTCCACTTTAACTCAAATATGTCCCCCAAAAGAACAAAAAAATCAGTCATGGAGGAAGTTGAACCTCAGGAGGCTGAGGGAAATGGAGACCCTCAAGTTCAAGAGGAGGGACCTGAGGAACTGATAGTGATTGCCTCACAGAAAGAAAGTGTTCTAAGGCCCCAGGATTTTGAAAGATGGCGTTTAGAACAAGAATATAGACTCAAGGAATTGGAAATTAAAGAGAAAGCCAGGGCTGAAGAGAGAGCTGAGGACAGACAAATGGAATTAAAAGAAAGTGAAATGTGTTTTCAACTGGAGATGAGGAAATTAGAATTGGAGGTCCAGAACAACAATAATAACAATTCACATGTGAATATTATTCCCCCCAGATTGATTTAAAGAAATTCCCTCAGTATAGACAAGGAGATTGCCCTGAATCCTTCTTAATCTCATTTGAAAGATCTTGTTGGGATTTTGGAATTAAAGAATGAGAAAGAATGGTCATTTTAAGATCTCAGATAGGAGGAGTTTTAGAAGAAATATATTCTCAGATGCCTCTGGAAGAAGCAAGAAATTTTGAGGCTTATAGAAAACTTGTATATTCCAGATTTGGGATTGACGCTGAACACCTCAGGTGGAAGTTCAGCTCAATTACTAAGAAAGCTGATGAATCATTTGCCCAATTAGGTGCGGGTATGAATCAATTTTTGAATAAGTGGTTAGAACAGGAACATGTAACCTCCTTAGACCAAATGAAAAATGTATTTGGGTTGGAGCAATTTTACCAGGGGAACTTTGATATTTAGTAAAGGATAATGAACCCAAAAATATACAACAAGCATCTGAATATGCTGACTTTATTAGTGGGATCAGAGATCCTCGGTTTTCTGGAGTAAAATTTTACAGACAGGGTTGGGACAACAGTAAGAAGCAGTCCAATAAGAATTACCTCAGTCATATGTCAGATAAGAAGAGCCAGCTTAAACCCAAACATATGTTTCCAGAACAAGGTCCACAAAAACAAATTAACCCTAAAGGAAAATTTGATAGGTCTCTTTATTATGAACGTAGAGCTAATAAACAATGTTTCAACTGTGGAGATATAGGACATTTTTGGACTAATTGTGTGAAAAATAACAAAAATAAAACTGATAATAAAGTTGCCTGTCAACACAGAAAAGTCTTTTGCATGAAGCCTATGGAGCCCATGACAGTTGGAAACAATAACGGTTGCTCTGTTACCATGACAACTGACTTGGCAAAAAGTCCAGAACTGCCAAGTTCAATTCCACGTAGCCGGCTCAAGGTTCATTCAGCCTTCTATCCTTCCGAGGTCAGTAAAACGAGTACCCAGATCACTGAGGGGGGGGGGCAATGTGTAACCTGCATAATTAACTTCTAAACTGTCCAGAGAGTGCTTTAAGCACTATGGGGCAGTGTATAAGCAGCACGATTATTATTTTTTTGCTTTGCCCTGCTAGCTGTGGATTATGGGCATTGCAGTTGAATGCAATTAATGTACTACAGAGTACTATGTTGAGGGGAATCTAGTGTGTAAAACTATAGCTTTGCAGGAGAATCATCTAAGATTCTCATTCAAACAAGAGCCATAAAAAAATATCAGATCTACTGTATAAAGGACAGCTCTGTTTGAGCCTTAATTGCACCTTTATCTGTCGCGAGGATTGTGCTTTTATCTGTTGCAAGGAGACACCAACTTTTGTTTAGCATGTAAAATGTCATTCTGTTTGTATTCATTATACTTCTACATCTTGCTGGTAAAAAAAAAGATCTACCACTTGTAGCCAAAATAAAAAATGATCATTTGGTTCCCCACTCTGCCTCCTTGACAGGGTCTGGACTCAATAATCCATAGTGTGCCTTCCAGCTCTGCAGTTTTAAGATTTGACGATATAGGGCTCAACCCAACAACAGTCCTACCTAAAGTAGATCCACTGAAATGAATGGGTCTTTTCACAACTCACTTACATTCCTTTGCATTTAGTGGGTTTGCTGTAGGTCAAAATAATGTTGAATTTACTCCTAGGCTTCAATTTTGCTTTACTAACATGGTATAGACACAAGAACATTAGGGTGAAAAAAGTGTGGCAAATGGTTAGAGAAAAAAATGTCTTGCTAGCACTCCTGAACAATGTGAAAGGTTGAGAAAATGTTTCTTCCAGAATGTTCGCAACATTTGCAAAGCAATGGCTGGGCGGGGGGAGGGTGATCCATGAACATCTCTTGCAAATAATTTCAGAGATTTTAGAGCATTATACGCTAATTATGCAGAATAGGCAAGCTCTGGCAGGTAGCAATGATAATTATAAGATGAAACTAATTTAAAATGCTGAATCCTGAGGGATATGGTTTTGTGATACAGCATAATTATACTTCCTTCACATGAAAGTGCCGTATTCATTTCCTGGAGCACTCAGCCAAACATAAATACCCTTACAAGGTCTGATCTAGCATTTAGTGAAATCTACAGACAGGCTTTGTAGGGCGAAGAATCATCAGCATGAAAAGAAACCCAAGCTCTGCAAGACATTGCCTCCTGTTGCTATGAAACAGGGCACCACCCCACCCTTACCTTGAAATGTTGATGGGAAAGGTTTGCAAGGAGGCAACAGCATGGTGGTGATACTTTACACGAGGGCCTGTAAGCTGCATGAAGCCCCGCCGTGACCATTGTCTGTTCCCAGCCTTTGCTAGACTTCTGGACTTCCACTCCTCCGCCATGGTGGGTCCCCTCACTAGGACAGCTAGAAATGAAACAAATAAACAAAATAATTTTTAACTGTCAGCCAAGTAAGGAGAATCATTCCCAAGAATGAACGTTCTTCTTTTCTTTTGCTTCATTTTGTTTTCTTTCATCTTGTCCCATTTCATTTCATTGCAAAACTAAAGATGAGCTAAATGCATATTGTGAACTAAGACGGGGGCAGTTTGAGGAAGACCAGTTTCAACAACCCAAGTGAGGGAGACATTCAGAATATCGGCCTGGAGGCACGGGGGAGATGGTTATCCCTCTGGCCTCCCTGACTACCAGGCAGGGACAGACTAGCCCTTGATTTCCCCAAACAGTGTTAGCTATGCTTGTGTGTGTATCGACTTCCTGGTGGAGAAAATTCAGTCCACAGCATCTCCAGGTAGGCCTGCAGTAGATTTCTGCCTGGATCGACAATGTTGACAATAGCAGGCCAGCTTGACCAATGGTCTGATCCAGTGTAAGTCAGCTTCCCATGTTCCGGAGTATTATGCTTTCCCAGGCTGAATCCTCTTTGGAGGAGGAAGATTATTTGTCTAAGCAGGAAGACACCAAGGCAGTGGGGGGGGGGGATCTGAATGTCAGCTGTCAAACAACTCAGAAATTCACAGGAGGAGGAGATAAGCCACCCCTGCCAGGAAGGTTCCGAAGATGAAAGGAGCCTGGCAGATGTCCTTTCTGTGTGTCCACAGGAACATTGGTTGCTGCAGCTATCAGAACAGAAACAATAATGGTATTTTCAAGGTCAGACAGGAACTTGATAACTAATTAGAAGCAGCTGGAGGCTGGGAGGGGCACAATAAGAGCTATACATTCTGTTCTCTCAGTCAGGTCCAGTCTTATCTGATCTGTATCTCACACTACTTCTGTATGGCTAATCTAGATACCTTGGAACTCCCTGAGGCCGGAACTGAACTATTCTTCTGCC
The DNA here is from genome assembly GCA_037013535.1 of Intellagama lesueurii. Classification (NCBI taxonomy): domain Eukaryota; kingdom Metazoa; phylum Chordata; class Lepidosauria; order Squamata; family Agamidae; genus Intellagama; species Intellagama lesueurii. Next base: position 41,948,178 of record JBAJHW010000005.1, on the reverse strand, counting down.
TGCTCTCTGCTTGACTGGTGAATGATTTATTTGACAGATCTCTTGGGCTGAACCTTAGAATCCTGTATGACTGCCCAACATAGGGCTGTACTTGCCACCTGCCAACACAACACAAAGTGATTCAGAAAGGACATGAAATTGACTTCTTAAAAGTCCTATTGTGTTATGTCTCAGTAATCAGTGCTCACATACACAAGAGGCATAAGCTTATAAGGCTTCTGAGCACCATCCTCTAAATCAGCCATTTCTCAGCAGGGGCCATATGGCCCCCTGGGGGCCCTGGCACATATGAAAGGGGCCACAGAAAAAAATGGAAAAGTTTTTAAAAGATAACTGTTTGTATTGTATCCTTGTTTAACAGGGAGCCCTGGAACTGGGAAGAGCTCCTAAAAAGGCTGTGGTGAAAAAAATGTTGAGAATAGCTGCTCTAAATCCTTGACTTCTCCATGTTCAGCTGAAAGAGTTATAAGGGCTTCTACTTGTATATGACTGAATATGAGTAGAATTCTTGCTGTGAAAAAACAAAAGCAAAATAGTTTTTAACTGTCAGCCAAGTAAGGAGAATCACTCCCAAGAATGAACGTTCTACTCCAAAGCAAGGCACAGGACTTTGCATGGGTGTGGTTGAGCCATTTCTTCTTTTCTTTTGTTTCATTTTGTTTTCTTTCATCTTGTCCCATTTCATTTCATTGCAAAACTAAAGATGAGCTAAATGCATATTGTGAACCAAGATGGGGGCAGTTTGAGGAACACTAGTTTCAACAACCCAAGCGAGGGAGACATTCAGAATATCGGCCTGGAGGCATGGGGAAGAGAGTTATCCCTCTGGCCTCCCTGACTACCAGGCAGGGACAGACTAGCCCTTGATTTCCCCAAACAGTGTTAGCTATGCTTGTGTGTGTATTGACTTCCTGGTGGAGAAAATTCAGTCCACAGCATCTCCAGGTAGGCCTGCAGTAGACTTCTGCCTGGATCAACAATGTTGACAATAGCAGGCCAGCTTGACCAATGGTCTGATCCAGTGTAAGTCAGCTTCCCATGTTCCAAAGTATTATGCTTTACCGGGCTGAATCCTCTTTGGAGGAGGGAGATTATTTGTCTAAGCAGGAAGACACCAAGGCGGGGGGGGGGGAGGAGGGAATCTGAATGTCAGCTGTCAAACAACTCAGAAACACACAGGAGGAGCATAGAAGCCACCCCTGCCAGGAAAGACTCCAAAGATGAAAGGAGCCTGGCAGATGTGTGCTCTTGAAAAGTTGGGTTCCTAACAAGATGGAAGATTCTACTCAAGTCCAAGTGAATATTTGGACTTGGATCTTTAGAGTTCCTTACTCAGTATTGGGAGGTCAGCAACATTGGATGCCAGTGTGTCATGATGGTTCATGTCTAGGAGTGGCTCATGGGTCCAGAGTGGGGGAACCTCATCCAGAATTTGAGGATGCACCTCCCTTGCTCCAACCACTTATGTCCTCATCCCTCTTACACAAGTTATTGTATCTTCCTTAAGCATATCACCTGAATAGAACTAAAGAAACACATTACTCAGTTAAATGTGTGATTTACTTTGATGACACTAGTAATCCAATTGATTTGTTTTAAATTAAACATCTTCTAATCCTTTGCTGAGTTCAAGGATCTTCAACAGTATGCAAAGACCAGTTATCTACAGAATTATGCAAGTGTTTGAACTAAACCACAAAAGCTTAGCTACTTCTTTCTGGGAGAACGCTGCACAAAAGCAAAGCAAAATAGTCAGAGTGATGTGTTATTAAAATATTTAGGGTCAGGAAAAAACCCAGTTAGCCATCCATTGTACTTTTACCTGCTGCTATTTTGTGACACAGAAATGCCACTCAACATATGGAATATAAGGTTAGTTCTGTTTCTGGGAGAAGAGATTCAGCAAACATCCCAATGGTTGGGGGTCTCTTATTTTATTTATTCATTTAAGTCTAAGAAACACATAACATTATTTTTACCCTGCCTTTCTTCTTAAAAAGGACTCAGGGCAGCTTACATCATTAAAAGACAATTTTAAAAGCTAATACTGTAATTATGCAACTGTTTAAAAAGAATTACACAAATATTAATTTAAAACAATAAATAAAGTACACACTAAAAACACATTTAAAAGCAACCAGGCACAATAACCCATTAAAAAACCCCTTCTCAGATAGGCAGTCACTAACGGAAAGCTTGCCTGCCTGAAGAGAAAGGTGTTTTCCTGCTTGCAGAAGGACAGCAAAGATGGAGTCAGCCTGGCCTCCCGTGGAATGGAGTTTCAGAGTCTGGGAGCACAGAAAGAGAAGGCCCTCTCCCGTGTCTCCACCAAACACACCTGTGAAGGTTGTGGGACCAAGAGAAAGGCCTGCCCTGATTATCTTGACATCTGGGCACAGTCATAAATTGGGTCTTTTAATCAGCTTCAAAGATACAGAGCCTAAGAAACTTGGTACAGAGCAATTTTAAGAAAGTGTGAAAAAATGAAACACGGGGGGGATTGCTCCTGCCAGTTCTGCTCCATCTGCAAAGCTTGGGAAAGTTAGTTTTTGGACTAAAACTCCTGGAATCCACCATTCAGGGTAGTTACTGGAATATTCTGGTAGTTAATAGTTCAGTGAACTAACTTTTCCAAGCTCTGGTAAAGTACCTACTGCTTGGAAAAACCATTCTCTGAAGATCTGCTTCATCAGATGTGAAATTGAGAATTATGCTGGAGTTTTCTTTTTGCACAGTCTGTTATAATAGACTCATTCAGAGCTTGTATCTCAAATGTGGCATGTAATGCAATGAGGACTAGCCTTAAAATAATATGCTTAGACAGTGAGGCTGCAATCCCAAATGTGACAAAGGATAAGATCCGATGAGAGGACAATTCACACCTTGGACTGCTTATGGCAAGGTCCAATGTGAGCTATTTCTTGGCGATCACATGATATTGTGATTCAGCCCAAGCTAGACCTTTTGGGGGGGGGGGGATCTGAAATGGAGCAATTCTTGCAAGGATGGAAGTATTAGTTTAAGTGAGATCGCTCCCAGGAAAGCAACTCTTTCTGGTATGATCAGACACAATATTTTCTTGCTGTCTGGCTGAACCCAGAGTTTACTCTACTGTGATTATCAAATGATTAGAGCTATCCACCATTTTTGCACTGGTCAAAAGAAAATTGCTTGGATCCAGATTTAGTAGAGGACTTAAAAGTAATGTAATTGAAATCAATGAGAATAAAGTTAGTCATCACAGTACTGCAAGGATATGTTAAGTCCACCCTTCCAGATTTTTGTTACACTACATCACTACATCTCATCAACCTTAGCTAGCATAGCCAATAGTAAGGAGTTGTAATTCAACAATACCTAGAGGGCTGCACTTTGCTCATCCTTGCTCTACTAAATCTGGAGCCAATGCTCTGTTTTCAAAAGAGCCCTTAAATTTGCTCCAGTATAATGTGTACATATTTGTATCTGTAATGTATCATGTTTAGGGTTGTGAGGTAAGCATCAGGGCTGCTTCACTGTACTCTCACAAGGAAGCTCCTGTGAGTTCACTGGTGCAGGGCAGGCAATGATTGGGAAGGGGTTGGAACCACTTAGGGGTTGTGGAAAGGGGCCCTAGGGAAATCCAGGGAAGTAGGCATAGCATCTGAATAAAACCCAGCTAACCATGTAATACAGCAAGGGAAAGACCATTTTTTTCCCAGCAACCACTGGAGTTTACATTCTGAATGGCATTACTTTCAGGGCACATGTTGCTTGGGATGTTACATTTTAAAGGGCACACGTTGCATCACTCATTACTTCTCAACAGCCACAATGTCATATCCTTATCGCTTCGATTAAAGAAATAACTTGTCTTGTGACTTATTAGCATGTTGTGTTGTTATTGCCAGCAGCCTAGAAAAACATACAACAAAATATTCTGTGGTTCATTCTCAAGGCCAGTTCAGATATTCCACCTCTGGATATTGCAAAGCAAAAATGCAAAATATAAATTTGCTGGTTGTTGTAGGTTTTTCAGGCTGTTTGGCCATGTTCTGGAGGTTTTTCTTCCTAATGTTTCGCCAGTCTCTGTGGCCGGCATCTTCAGAGGACAGGAGCTAGAACTCTGTCTCTGTTTGAGAATACATATAAATTTGCTATTTAGGATCAGACAGAGAATCATATAAAAAATGGAAAGATTTCAAAGTGTTACATCTTAGGCACTGCTCATCACACCTAAAAAGTAACTTTGTAACTCTTCATTACATTACACGGTAAGTACCTCCAAAAAGAGATAGTAACAACTAACTACATTGCTTGTGACTACTTTTAACCTCTGAGCAGTAACGATGTGGAGAGTGAAAAATCTCACATTCTTGACAATTTCCCAAGGCTTACCATGTCAAGACTCTTGCCGAGCCTTTCCCCTGCACCAGCAAGATTTCCAAATTTCCAGTGAAAAGGATCCCTCTGGTTTTTTCACTTTTCTTTAAAAAGAACCCTCTGGATTTTTTTTTCTTTTTTCATGTGTTCTTTTGTTTAAGAAATTGCCCAATTTTGCGCAGTTCAATGACCTTTCCAGGGAATTTTGCACAAGAAAGACGTCATTTTGTGGAGGGATTGTAACAGCACTCCACCAATTGGTATTTGTTTCTGGAAGCTGGTCACAAAACATCCAAGAAACTTTGTGAGATTTCCCACAAGATTTCTCGGGCGGGAGTGGTGGAATGCAAACAGAGAAATCTCACTGTGAGGAGAAGAGAGATTCTTTTCTCAGTTTCCTGGCAAGAGGATGCAAGATTCAGTTCCCTACTAAGCACACATGACGTGTGGGAAATATTTCCAGATTCTTTGCTGCTGCTGGAGTTTGTGCAAGGCTCACCAGAATCAGACAGGGAGTTGTTACTCTTGTTGCTGGCCCTGTTCAATTCTGCCAAGATTTGTGCAAAAAGAAGGCTCATGAGTTGCAATGTTGATATTCCATTCCTTGTCTTACTTGAAATAGAACAATGGACACACACACTCAGCTCTCTCACCAAGTCCCCTCAACTCCACGTACAGTACAATGCCATGTGAATCCCAAGGTCACCAGGAAATTGGTAAAGTAGCCAGTCTTTAATGCCACCTCACTCACAAAAACCAAACCTTTTCCTCCCTTAGCTAACATGGAGACATGGGGAAACATAACAGTTTCATGAGATGTCAGCCAGTGCTCTAGACCTGGGAGCCCTCTTCCTGTTGCTTTAAATAGTGGTGGTATATAGTTGTTTGTGACAAGAATCTGCTGTCTTAAATTATATCCTGTCCTGCTGTTTTATTTCTGTTACCTATTCCAAATAAAATGTAAGAGCCAGATTTTTCTTCAGAAACAATAATTGAAGACTCCCAGATCCCAGAGGAAAAGGGGGCGGGGAGACATATTTCCACTCAGAAAGACATGTCAAATGTATTTGTTTGCTATTGTTTTACTTTTGGCAAAGAGTCCAGATTCCCATCTGAACTAAGTACATTCAAACAGTCTATTATTCCTGCCTGTTTGCCCTTTCATGTAAACTAGTACGCACCTATTTTTGGAATTAGAAAAATAATTGTTCAGATGCTACAGTCAGCAGCTCAGCTAAAACAATGCACTGCACAAGCAGGGGAAAGATGGGAGCAAATACTAATTATTATCATTTTCGTGTTGCCTGTAAGTTGGTGCCGCATTTCCTTCTCTGATTCTGTTACACTCCAACATGTACAAAAAAAATTTAAATGGCAAACTTTTGCAAAGCTGTGAACTGATCCTCCCCACCCCAATCTTTGGCATTTGGACTCTAAAATGAATGTTTTCCATTCTTGTAATGATGCTGTATGCTAAAAATAACACAACAACAATCTCCTTTGTTCAAAGGTGCTTCTCTGTATCATGGCTCTGAAGATGAAAAGTTTCCTTTTTTCATTGCAGTCCCCAGATTGCTGCAGCCAGGGTAGACGGAGCCCCAATTCTAGCACTAGTCTTTTTAGCAAAACTGTGCCATAGGCTTGGAAACAATGAGGGTGAGAAGGTGGCTTAGAATAATGGGATTTTTAAAAGGATCATTCACCCATTATTTCCTCCACAGTATTGAATATCATGTGGAGAGACAGTAGGGATAGCTGAGATTTTTTTTTTTCAGTCCACATTTAAAAGACGAATTTGCCACTTTTCATAATTTTCTTCATATCTAGAATGAACCAATCTTGTTTGTACTCTTTGTTTTGCTGTTGAATCGTTAGTTGGTTGGTGGCTTTGATGGGTGTGCCCTGTACCAAGCACCATCTAAGACTGGCACTCAGACAATCACCAAAATACCTCCCTAGGAGCATTTCACAGATGGGGAATATTATAGCATTTCTCGTGATTTCTCCCTCCTCCCATTGCCTGGCCCAAATTCCAGTGTCAATATGATCTAAACCAGCGGTCCCCAACCTTTTTGGGACCGCGGACCATTTGGGGGGTGCGGGCTCCGTGCGTGGACCGGTTGGGGGGCGGGGGCACCCCCATGCTTGCGGGTGGGCGTGTCACGCACACGAAGGGCGTGTCACGCTTGTGGAGGGGTGTGTCACGCTCGCGGATGGGCGTGTCACGCTTGCGGAGGGGTGTGTCACACTTACGCGCATGCGTACGAGCGCAACACACCCACCCGCAAGCTTGACACACCCACCCACTCTCAAAATCTGCCTGGCTTCTAATTTCAGCCCAACCGGGAGCGGGAGCAGCAGCGTGGACCGGGGGTTGGGGACCCCTGATCTAAACAAACCACACAGGGAGTGCCCCCAGATCGCTTTACACCTAAACCTGTGGAGAAAGTTCTCCCCTTAATGGAGAACTTTCCAACTTAATTTCCAATGGGAAATAAATTAGTTCTGGCCCATACCCCATTCCCCACTGCTGATTTATTTAACTGGAAACAAGATCTTCCACCATATCAAGAGGCCCTTCAGAAGTACCTGGACTTGATCCAACGGATCATTACTACTCACCACTCTTCTGAGCAGCCTCCTAAGCGAAGATGAGAAATGCCAGGCTCTTGCTAAGACCTACGCCTGGTATACTACTCATAGGGTTCAACAAATAGCCGATGGCAATGGAACAGTTGATTGGCCTGAAGCAGCAGCCCTCATAACCCGAGTTATTGATCCCAATCCTAATAAGCTTGCTGGGGCCCGCCTGCTGAAAGCAGCAAGAAATGCTGTAATTCATGGTATCAAACTAGGAGTGCCAAAGGCTGTGAAACCTTCACAGAGTATATGAGATTGTTAAAAAAAACCCCACAGAATCCCCAAATGAATTCCTGACGAGGCTCAAGGATGGTTTTTGCTGGTACACTCACCTTGATCCAGATTTGGAATCAACAGCCAGCTGTGCTACAGGTGCAGCTCCAAAAGCACCCAGCCATGTGTGACTGCAGCCACTGAACTGCCCAAGCCCTGCAGCTGGTCTGGTCAGACAGCTATGCATCAGCTGTAGCACAGCTACACAAAAGCACTTTGCACATGTCTCTCTGCTGTCTGTCTACTCATTGTCTAAGATACAAGGGTGCTTCTGAGGAGAGATACCTGCTCAATAAAATGCTATGTACAACAACTCTGAGTCAAGTTTCTTTATTAGACAAGGTAGCTCATTTATTTATTTATTTATTTATTACATTTATAGCCCGCCCATCTAGTCATATAGACTACTCTGGGCGGGTAACAACATATCATGTAACAATTTAACAATTTAAAATCATAACAATATATTACTAAATAAACAATGATCCAAGATGAGAGAAAACACAAAATAACAAAAATTCAGATGGTGGGTGGCGGGAAGGCTTGCTTAAACAGCCAGGTTTTCAGTTGGCATTTAAAGATGCCCAGCGATGGGGCCATGCGAATCTCAAGAGGGAGGCTGTTCCAAAGACGAGGAGCCACTGCCGAGAAGGCCCGGTTTCTTGTTTTTTCCTTCCGGGCCTCCCTCGGCGTTAGGCTCCTCAGCCTCACCTCCTGGCTAGATCGGGTGATACGGGTAGATCTAGGTGGGAGAAGGCGTTCCGTCAGGTAGCGAGGCCCTAAACCGTTTAGGGCTTTATACGTAAGCATTAAAACTTTAAAATCTACGCGGAACCGAACGGGCAGCCAATGCAAGGCGGCCAGAGTGGGAGTAATATGTTGATGCTTCCTTACCCCACTGAGAAGTCTGGCTGCCGCATTCTGTACCATCTGGAGTTTCCGCATAGATCTCAAAGGCAGCCCCACGTAGAAAGCATTACAGTAGTCTAATCTCGAGATTATGAGCGCATGGACCAAAGTGGTGAGCGACCCAACATCTAGATAGGGACGCAGCTGGGCTATCTGCCAGAGATGGAAATAAGCGGTGCGGACCACTGACGCTACCTGGGATTCCATGGCAAGCGCCTGGTCCAGATAGACCCCCAAGTTGCGCACCTCACTCTTCGCAGTGAGAGTCACCCCCCCAAAAGAGAGGAAGTTTCCCAAACTGCTGATGGTTGGCCCCCCGACCCTCAGGACCTCCGTCTTGTCCAGGTTCAGCCTCAGCCCATTTTCCTGCATCCATTGCAATACAGACCCCAGGCAGCGCTGCAGGGATAGAACGGCATCCATTGTAGTTGGCAAAAAGGAGATGTAGAGCTGCGTGTCATCGGCATATTGATGGCACGATGCTCCACACCCCCTAATAACCTCGCCCAGCGGCCTCATATAGATCTTAAACAGCATTGGAGAGCTGGTCGAACCCTGCGGAACCCCACAATTGAGGCTCCACGGGGCCGACTCATGCTCTCCAAGCTGAACTCTCTGAGGATGGTCCCCCGGGAAGGACCGGAGCCAGGCCAACGCCTGACCACCGATTCCCAACTCGGAGACCCTCCTCAGGAGGATACCGTGGTCGACGGTATCAAAGGCGGCTGAGATATCGAGGAGGACCAACAGAGAAGTTTTTCCCCTGTCGGCCTCCCTCAAGAGGTCATCTAACAGGGCGACCAATGCCGTTTCTGTACCATGGCGCAGCCTGAAGCCCGACTGGAATGGATCCAGGGCATTTGTTTCATCCAAGTGCGCCTGAAGCTGATCGGCCACCACCCTCTCGACCACTTTACTCATGAAAGAAACATTGGCGACGGGCCTATAATTGCCAATATCGTCCGTCGCCAAATTAAGTTTCTTTCGAATGGGCCTAATGAGTGTCTCCTTGAGGGCAGGGGGAAACCTGCCCTCCTGGAGAGACCCATTAATTATCGCTGTAGCCCATTCGGTTGTTATAGGCCTGGCTGCTTTGATTAGCCAGGCCAGGCAAGGGTCAAGGGAGGAGGTGGTGGCCCGACAGCGAACTAGCGCCTTGTCCACAATGTCAGGCGTCACAGGTTGAAAGTGGTCAAAACTCACCGGGCAAGGCGGAGCGCTGGACATCTCTGCTTGATCCACTGTAACCAAAAAAGGAGAAAGCTCAGGGCCATGCTCCTAGGGAAGGATATTGCAGGAAAAAAGGGAGGGACACAAACCCTATTTTCATTGATAATGATGGGAAGGGTGGGAAGGAATGCATGGTTTGCCAATCATGAGCTGTGTGAATGGGATGACTCATGAGGCTGAGGGGGCTGGGAAGACACTGGCATGGATACAGGCTGGTGCCCTAATCATCAGTCAGGAGGTAGGGGGTGAGCAAGATATCACTGGGATGGATACAAGCTGGCCCCACCAATCATGAGACAAGAGGCGAGGGTGGGAGGGATTCAAATTGCCCCCCCAATCATGAACCAGGAGGTAAGGGGCAGGTGGATTGACAGTGGTAGGGATTCAAGCTGGCCCTCCAATCATAAGCCACAAATTTAGTATTGTAGAAGGGACCCAAGCTGCCCAATCATGAGTAAAAACAGAAGGGAGAGTCAAGTGCAAACTCAACATTACCCAACCAGGAAGGAGAGCAGGAAGATGGACAGTGAAAGGGCCAGGCCTTGAACTGTGTAGAGTTGTGTAGAATTGTGTAGAGTTGTGTCAGATGGACAACAGACTATAGGATCCCTGGAAAGCACAGCCTAAGAATTCTTGCCTGAAGTATAACTTTACACAGCTCTAGTCACTAACCTTGCCACTGATCATGAGCTAGGGCAGGGAGAAGAGGGAGTAATGTGAGGCCATCCTATAGATCAATAAACAGAAGTTTTCTTTGGCTGCCTTCTGTGGTTCTCTCAGACAGTGGGGTGGGTGAACGTTTAAATGAGAGAAAGGCAGATGTCATGGGGGCACTCTGACTGCATCAGATGCACTAGGAGGGGCTTAGCCTTCTACGGCGCAAACTGGTGTTGCAATGGGTTTCATGGCAGCTGCAGAAAGGACTTGCATTTGGGGGGAATAGCACACTGTACCTTTAACAGGCATCTCCCTCTTAATTGTGAGAGTCTGGTTCAGCCAGCCTAAGGCCAGCCTGGCTAGTTAGGATTGTGCCCTAAGTCAAGACAAGAAAAAGAAAGATTTATTTTAGTGCTAACATTTTCTGAATTTGGACCAGGGTTCTGTGACATAAATAGTGCTTTGAATGGCAATTAGTTCTCCAACATCTTCTAATATTCCATTCTTGACTCTTGACCTAAAAAGGAGTAGGTAAATAGCTCCACGTCATTAACTAAGATAGTTAATGGATGCTCATTTGGAGATACTACTTATCATTTATGAGCTTATAAGAAAAACAAAAACAAAACAGCCTGACAGCAGCCCATGCAGAAGTATTTATGATCCACAGGACAAGACTTTTATTTCACTCTTGCAAGCAGCCTGGTTGGGCTTAAGAGTGTGAGAGACATTTAAATAACTATTGACATACCGCTGAGGACATAATGAGAGAAGGTGTCACATGACCTCTGAGGTCACATGATTGCTGGAGCAACAGTGCTATAAGTTCTTGACAGTTGGTCTTTGCCCACTTGCTGCTTTTCTGCCTAAACAGCCATTGGGAGCAGAGTGAGTTAGAGAGTTTGGCTTTTCAAAATTACTTACATTTACCTTTCATCCGGGCTTAACCATGGACTTTCTCAGCCATTCAGGTTTATAGTTTGTAGAGATGTACTCTGTATCAACGGACAGGATTGTTTCCTGTTTTGTCTATAGCTCTGGAAACTACATTAAGGCGTTGCCTGGGTAGTGTAAGTTTAAGGTGGTGAGGTCTGGCAGGGCAGTTGATGTGGTACTTTTGAGAGGTTGCTGTTGTTTTTTAATGGAGATAAATGGGTTTGTTAGGGGGCAGCCAGATGTAAGCTGGATTTCAATAACAGACTTCCCACACAGATGGGAAAGAGTAGCATTTGTGGGGATCCTTTTCTGGGTGCCCCCTTTCTGATGGAGCCGTGGGTGTAGTTGTTGGAAATGAAACAGAAATTTCTGAAACATTTGCCCACTCTGCATGATTAATCTGGGTATTTCATCCCTAGCATTCATTAGATTGTATTCGGTTAATCTCCTTCCTTAGTAACCATAATTAGAAAAAAAGTTTTTGTTTATGTTGTTCAGAAATGAACAACAGACCTCTTTACATATTGTTTCCGAGTCTGAAGGGTTCCAAAGATTATTGTGTCTGAAATATTTACCCATTTAATGTGTTAATATGCCAGGATCTATTGACTTGTTCAGCTTAATAGTTCTCTTTCTGGGTTGATTTCTCTTGTATTTATTTCCATATTCACAGTGTTAATTACTTGCTCAAAATTTAAAGAGATAGTGGTTTATAAATGTTAATACGTATCACATAACTATCTTCTAGGTAAAACAACATATCTTATGGTTAGGCACTGACCAGGTAAGGGATCAAAACTCAATTTAGATTTATTTATTTTTTACTACCTTCCCTTCTCATACAGGCCAAGACATCAACCAGGAAATAGATCAAATCTAATTTTGGTTTATTTTTTTCCATTTTCACAACCTTGCCTCCTTATACAGCCCAAGACACCGACCAGGTAGGAGATCAAACCTAATTTTGGTTTATTTTTTCCATTTTTACCACCTTCCCTCCTTATGCAGGTGAAGACATTGACCAGGTAAGAGATCAAAACCAATTTCTGTTCATTTTTCCATTTTAACTGCCTTCCCTCCTTATACAGGTAAAGACACTGACCAGGTAAGAGATCAAAACTAATTTTGGTTTATTTTTTGCATTTTTACCACCTTCCCTCCTTATACAGGTAAAGACACTGACCAGGTAAGAGATCAAACCTAATTTTGGTTTATTTTTCCATTTTGACGACCTTGCCTCCTTATACAGGTAAAGACACCAACCAGGTAAGAGATCAAGCCTAATTTTGGTTTATTTTTTCCATTTTCACAACCTTGCCTCCTTATACAGCCCAAGACACCGACCAGGTAGGAGATCAAACCTAATTTTGGTTTATTTTTTACCATTTTTACCACCTTCCCTCCTTATGCAGATAAAGACACCGACCAGGTAAGAGATCAAACCTAATTTTGGTTTATTTTTTCCATTTTCACAACCTTGCCTCCTTATACAGGCCAAGACACCAACCAGGTAAGAGATCAAATCTAATTTTCTTTTATTTTTTCCATTTTTACCACCTTCCCTCCTTATGCAGGTGAAGACATTGACCAGGTAAGGAATCAAAACCAATTTGTGTTTATTTTTTCCCTTTTTGCAACCTTGCCTCCTTATACAGGCCAAGACACCAACCAGGGAAGAGATCAAACCTAATTTTGGTTTATTTTTTCCATTTTTACCACCTTTCCTCCTTATGCAGGTGAAGACATTGACCAGGTAAGAGATCAAAACTAATTTTGGTTTATTTTTTGCATTTTTACCACCTTCCCTCCTTATACAGCCCACGACACCAACCAGGTAAGAGATCAAAACTGGTTTTGGTTTATTTTTTCCAGTTTTACTGCCTTCCCTCCTGTGCTGTGATGTTTTTTGTGTTTTGGTGTGGTTTTTTCCCCAACCCCATCGCGTTCGGGCTGACTGTGTGTATGTGGGGGTGTTTTTGTGGGTTTTTTTTCCAGCCCCATAGCGTTCCGCTGAGGCTGGCTGTGTGGGGGGGGGGGTTGTGTTTTTTTCCCCAGCCCCATCGCGTTCCGCTGGGGCTGTCTGTGTTTGGGGGCATTGTGTTTTTTCCCCCAGCCCCATGGTATTCCTCTGCGGCTGGCTGTGTGTTTGTGTTTTGAGTGTTTTTTCCCAGCCCCATAGTGTTCCGCTGGGGCTGGCTGTGTTTTTTGTTTGTTTGTTTGTTTTGGTGTGTTTGTTTTTTGGCCCCAGCACATTCCTATGGGGCTTCCAGTGTTTTATTTTTATTTTATTTATTTTTTGGTATTTTTTTTTCCGGCCGGAATGGATTAATGGGGTTTCTATGTATTCCTATGGGAAATGGTGCTTCGACTTACGACCATTTCGAGTTATGCACATCTTCTAGAATGGATTATGGTCGTAAGTCGAGGCACCACTGTACTGTGGTTGCTGACCTTGAGCCAGATATCCTGGAGAGTGAAGTCAAGTGGGCCTTAGAAAGCATGGCTAACAACAAGGCCAGTGGAGGTGATGATATTCCAGTTGAACTATTTAAAATCTTAAAAGATGACGCTGTTAAGGTGCTACACTCAATATGCCAGCAAGTTTGGAAAACTCAGCAGTGGCCAGAGGATTGGAAAAGATCAGTCTACAGCCCAATCCCAAAGAAGGGCAGTGCCAAAGAATGCTCCAACTACCGTACAATTGCACTCATTTCACACACTAGCAAGGTTATGCTCATAATCCTACAAGGCAGGCTTCAGCAGTATGTGGACCGAGAACTCCCAGAAGTACAAGCTGGATTTCGAAGGGGCAGAGGAACTAGAGACCAAATTGCTAACATGCGCTGGATTATGGAGAAAGCCAGAGAGTTCCAGAAAAACATCTACTTCTGCTTCATTGACTACGCAAAAGCCTTTGACTGTGTGGACCACAGCAAACTATGGCAAGTTCTTAAAGAAATGGGAGTGCCTGACCACCTTAAATATCTCCTGAGAAATCTATATGTGGGACAGGAGGCAACAGTTAGAACTGGATATGGAACAACTGATTGGTTCAAAATTGGGAAAGAAGTACGACAAGGCTGTATATTGTCTCCCTGATTATTTAACTTATATGCAGAATACATCATGCGAAAGGCTGGACTGGAGGAATCCCAAGCCGGAATTAAGATTGCCAGAAGAAATATCAACAACCTCAGATTTGCAGATGATACCACTCTGATGGCGAGTGAGGAGGAATTAAAGAACCTCTTAATGAGGGTGAAAGAGAGCGCCAAAAATGGTCTGAAGCTCAACATCAAAAAAACTAAGATCATGGCCACTGGTCCCATCACCTCCTGGCAAATAGAAGGGGAAGATATGGAGGCAGTGACAGATTTTACCTTCTTGGGCTCCATGATCACTGCAGATGGTGACAGCAGCCACGAAATTAAAAGACGCCTGCTTCTTGGGAGGAAAGCGATGACAAACCTAGACAGCATCTTAAAAAGCAGAGACATCACCTTGTCGACAAAGGTCCGCATAGTCAAAGCTATGGTTTTTCCAGTAGCGATGTATGGAAGTGAGAGCTGGACCATAAAGAAGGCTGACCGCCGAAGAATTGATGCTTTTGAATTGTGGTGCTGGAGGAGACTCTTGAGAATCCCCTGGACTGCAAGGAGAACAAACCTATCCATTCTGAAGGAAATCAACCCTGAGTGCTCACTGGAAAGACAGATCCTGAAGCTGAGGCTCCAGTACTTTGGCCATCTCATGAGAAGAGAAGACTCCCTGGAAAAGACCCTGATGTTGGGAAAGTGTGAAGGCAAGAGAGGAAGGGGATGGCAGAGGACGAGATGGATGGACAGTGTCATTGAAGCTACCAACATGAATTTGACCAAACTCCGGGAGGCAGTGGAAGACAGGAGGGCCTGGCATGCTCTGGTCCATGGGGTCATGAAGAGTCGGACACGACTTAACAACTAAACAACAAAATAGGTTGTTGGCAAGAGAGGTAAGTAAATGTTTGGGAGGAACACAAGGTCCTATCCAGACCTGCTTTCTCCCATATATACTTCACACATTTCGTCTCCATCTCACTCCTTAGCCAAATCTTCACCCCACCCTCAGTCCCTACATCTGAATTTATCCACTATCACATTGACCTGCCCTCCCCACACCTTCCTCCCTCCAGCAACCGACAGAACATGTCTCTTCTCCTCCTACCCACAATCCCCCATCATTGCTCTTCATATGCACATACCCAGACATACTATTACTTTTTCAAAAAAACCCATCACCTCTAGACCCACCCAACTCAACTTTCATACATACACACTCCAACTTCTTCCCAGCCGTATGGCTCCCCTACAGGAGATCCTCCACTCCCAATCCAACACCATGCCACATGACGACTCCTCTGCCCCACATGGACAAAAAGCATCCCACTATGCACTCCCCTCATCCTTTCCATGCCCCACATGCCCGACAGCCCTAACCAATCCCTCACACCATTTATAACATGCCCCCCACAACCCACCCCTCAATAGAGGGGTTAAAATCAGTTAAGTGTGTTCCTAGTTAACTCCAACACTTGAGTCCATCTCTGTATTTCTGGAGCTGGTGGGCAATGTATACCTCTGCCGGCGTGGATTCATACGCTGGCTTGGAACTATTTTTCCCATGTCTCCTGATCTGACATAGGCAGGTAGAGGCACCAATTCGCGCTTCCCACAAGGCTGTGCTGGGGCTGGATGTTGGTGCAATTATAAAATCCTTCTGCCCCCAGCCAGCCCTTTTTCCTTTGAGTTAACCTGCCCGCCCTGGGTCCAGTGTGGCTGAGGTGGTCGCTTTGGGGCCGGATAGGAATTTTGGGTCCGTCTCACCTGATTGGCATATAAAACGTGGGCGGACGTATTTTTACCTATCCCACACTGTTTACCCATGGGATTCTGAGGGCTATTCTAGGTTTGAGTCACGTTTAAATAAGTCAAACTGTCAGGTAGTGCAGAAGAGAAGGTGAGTTTCAGTGAGCTCCCAAAAAGCACATGGAGTCCTACTGCACCCAGCATCACAGCAACCAGGATCTAGCGTTTCACTTGCTGGGATGAGGGGTGAATAAGGTATAGTCCCATCCATTGCATGTCTTAGTTCTAGACAATTGGATGGATGGCAGATAGGGAGGTTTTTCTTCCCAGTCTGTGGCCAGCTGGGTATGAGCTGTTCAGGGGACAGCTCTGACCAGGGGCTTGGGACTCACCCGCTTAGGATTGGAGAGGGGGTAAGAGATACCCCTAGAGCCTGCCCCAGGGATCCACATGACGTCCAGGCCCCTCTGCAGGATGAGAGTGTTTGGAGGTTAAAAGCAATAAAGTGTGGCCCTAGTTAACTCCAACACCTGTGTCCGTCTCTTTATTTCGGGAGTGGGTGGGCAGAGATTAAATAACAGTGGTGGAGGAAAACATTGAATATTAATTTCATGAACTTTAAAATATCATGTGAATAAATCTACAGTATTTTGGAAATTCATAGTATTACTGTATATTCCAAAGTGTCAATAGTCAACAAGGGACCACAGCGGAATATTTTAACTACAAAAATTCTCAAATGCTTTCCAGACAGTTTACATGTCCCCTCTACATTTTCTCTTTTGCATTCTTTTTCAACAGCTCCACAGTTCATCCCAAAAGCAGTCTTGACTGCCACTAGCAAAGTTCCATCTCCCACCCCTCCAAATGTAGGATATCCACAAGAATAATCACAGGCCTGACACTATACTGATTTCCTACTGATTCTGCCTCTTATCACACAAGAGGTGAATTACCGAGACAGGGCTCACATGATCAGCATTGCTGATTTATCAAGAAAACATCAAACTAGTGGCATTCCCATTTGGACATAAGTAAAAAAGCTCTCCTCTTTCTCTTGATCCTGAAGGATAGAGATCCAAGGGTTGGACCCTTATAAATTTTAAACAGAAATTTCCAAGAGCTGCAGATGGAGATGGTACTTGTAGCAATCTGTGACAGATTGTTACCGCTGATCATACAGGTAAAAGGTAAAATGAATGGAAGAAGCAGTGCAGGAAGATTAATCAATTGTTGGTCTGGATACAACACAATATTTTTGTTTGTTCCTTGTTCCTTGTTCCTCTTCGGCCCCGGCAGCGGTGGCAAACAAGCAGCAGCAGGAAAGGAAAAGGAAAGGAAGAGAGAGGGAGGGAACGAGTGACAGACCGTCAAGATGGACGGATGGACGGGCGCGAGCTCTCCGCGGCAGGCTGCAAAAGGAGATGGGGAGGGGAGCGCGCACGAGAAGGCTGTTCTCTCGGCATCACCCCCTCCTGCGGCACGTCTGGGCAGGGAGCGGAGGAGCGCCAGGCGGGAGGAAGGAGAAGTGCGCGGCCAGGTTGCGAGCGGGGCCCCTCCTTCACCTCAGCCGCAGAGAGGACGAGGCGACAGCAGCAGCAGCCTCGCCAGGTGACCCGCGAAGAGCGGGGGGGGAGAGAGAGAGAGCTAAAAGTAGAAGCCCCGGTGGCGCCAAACCCCTGAGGGAGAAGACTGCCGGGCAGGGAGAGGGCTCCCCTTCTGGACGCGTGGGCGCTTCGGGGGGCAGGCGGGACCCAGCCCCTATGAGGCAGGGAGGAAGCCCCGCGCTCGCCAAGTAGGTGCCACCGCTGCTGCTCCCGCTCCAGGTTGGGCTGAAATTAGAAGCCAGGCAGATTTTGAGAGTGGGTGGACGTGTCGCGCTTGTGGGTGGCCGTGTTGCGCTCGTGCACATGTGCACAAGCGCGGCACGCCCCTCCGCAAGTGCGACACGCCCACCCACGAGTGTGACACGCCCTCCACAAGCGTGACATGCCCTCCGTGCGTGCGTGCGGGGGGGGGCGGAGATCTGTGTCCGCAGCCCAGTTAAAGGAAGCCCACGGAGCGGCGCCGGGCCGCGGACCGGGGGTTGACGACCCCTGATCTAAACAACGCATCTTGGCCAGGATGAGAGCTGCCACATTTGTCCCAACTGCTGCTCCAGACCATTGCCAGGAACAGCCTTTTCAAGAGCAAGCATCTTCAAGAACTGTCCACAAGAACTGTACAGGAGATTATAATAGTCATGCTTCAAGATTATGAAGGTACTGCTTCTAATCTGAGGCTGATCTTTCCAGAAATAGGCATTACGTAGCCACTAGGTATTCTGGGAGTTGCAGTCCACACAAGGAGCATTTCCTCTATTTTCACTTTCCCCATCTGGCTATAACTCCTCTTTTCCTTAAGGGTAACATGGGACACATACCTATAAAAAGGACTGTGGACACAAGCCAGCAAAGGCCCACGCTGCAGAGCCACAGTCTTTCTTGTTCTTTTCCTTTCTCAGGGCTGGTCAAATATTGACTGTAACTATCACTCAGAGCAATGACAGAAGCCAGCCCCTCATAAGGAGTGAGAATAAATTCAGATACTGAAGCCTGGATGGGAAAAGCAGGGGAGGTAAAAGCAAAGTGGGTGATTCAGAGCAAGATGTGTGAGGCAGCTCAGACCTCAGTAAAGTGGAAACGGAGCCTTTAACAGGAACAGAAGGAACGCTTCCAGGCTCAAATTCTCTTCTTGCACAACATGGCAATACAACCTTATAGCTACATTATATAAAATGTATTTTATTTTTCTCCCCTATAGGCCATCTCATTAAAATGATAAATGTGTAAAATAAATAAATCCAACACACGTATTCTTCTATGAAATGACATGCTAATGTAATGGTTATAAATACATGGAATTATAAATGACAGATCTTAGATAATAGTTTCCAACTGCTACACCCTGTCACGTAAACTTTGATGAAGCACCTTAATAATGAGCCAGCCTGCCTATTAGATTACAGAGCTCCTTCCATAGCTTATGTCACTTCAACAGCGTCCCCAATGATCAATAAATGTCTACTAATACAAACACAAGCATTTTGTAACAACAAAACCCAAAAGCAGTGGGTTATGATCAGGTATTAGCCCTATTACTGATTGGGAAGAGGGAGTCTGGGGATCAAATTCCAAGTGATTAAGTAATGCCATTGTGTTTTGTTTCCTGATGATTTTTTTTTACAGTGCAGTTTCTCAAAGGTTCTCTTCCTTCAACTTATTTTGTTAGTTAGATATGAGTTGTATTTGTACCCTGCCTTTCCACCAATAATGATTTTGTTTGTTGGTTGGTTGGTTGGTTTGACTTCTATACTGGCCATCTGGCTCCAAGGCCACTCTGGGCAGTTTACAATAAAAAAATAAGACACAAAATAAAGAGTTCATCAAATTACAACCATCAGTGGTGGGTATGAACTCAAAATTAAGCAAAATCAAACACAAATCAAAAATCAAAATCAAAAATAGAACATACACCATAAAATAAAATCAACATAGACATAAATAGTTAAGGGGTAAGATGGCAGAGCAGAAATAAACATGGGAAGGTGCAAAACGTTATTCAGATGTCAATTCCGAAAAAGCCTGTCTAAAAAGTCATGTCTTCAAAGATTTTTTAAAAATTCCCAGTGAAGGCACCAGATGGATTTCAGGCAAGAGATCGTTCCAGAGGTGCGGGGACCTCTGAGAAGGCCCGGTTTCTAGTCTTCTCTTTCCTGGCCTCTCTCGGATTCAGTGGTCTCAACCTCCCCGCCTGAGAAGATCGAATAGGTCAGGCAGATCTCATTGGGAGGAGGCGTTTTGTCAGGTATCAAGGTCCCAAACTGTTTAGGGCCTTTTATGTCGAAGTCATACACGTTCCTTCCCTCCTCACTTTATTTTCATGTAAAGATGGACATGATTTGAACAACGAACCAAAAAAATTCAGAAATTTGGCTGGTTCGTGGTTCGGTTTGAAACCCAGTTCATGGATCCCATTTTGCCTAAATGAAATGAAACACCAAATATTTTCCCCATTGGCACTTCATTTTGCTTCAGCAAAATGGGACGCCTGCCCACCCCATTCCCACTGCTCCCATTGCCTCCCTACCTGGTCCTGAGGATGCCACTGCCTCCGCCGCTGGTGCCACTGACACCATCCTTAGAGGCAGCAGGTCTGACTCCTTACACAGTAGCCGGACCCAGTGCTTCTGCACATACACCTGCCTGTTGACTGTGGTGGACTCATACGCAGAAGCAGTGGGCCAGACTTCTGTGCAAAGTGTCAGGCTTGCTGCTTCTCAGGATGGCAGTAGCAGAGGAGGAGGAGGCAGCGGCAGCCTCAAGACCAGGTAGGGAAGCAATGGGGGCAGTGGGAAGGTTAGAGCTGGGTGGGCAGTTCCCCCCAACATGAACCCCAAAAAATGAACTGCAAACTGGTTCATTTTTGGAGGGTTCATTATAGTTTGTGGTTTGTGGGTAGCCATAGACCACGAACCATGAAGCATCATGAACCACCAGTTTTCAGGTTCATGCCCATCTCTGTTTTCATGACAACCATGTGGGGTATTCCAGACAAAAAGACAGTGACTGGAAGAAGGTCATACAGTGAGTTTAATGGCTTGTTATGGAATTGAATATGGATCTACTAAATCTCAGTGCAATAGTCTAACCATTCTACCATACTGCTTATAAGGATGCTATAAATATGGCTAAATGGCTCTAGCATTAAAAGCTGATACAAAGGTAACCCACCTCCCTCCATAAGGGGACAATTAAATACACTTCAAGACATCTGGATCATCCTGCTTATTTGTTTTGATTCTCCAAGATAAGCTTCTGCACAGGCTCAACCATGAGGAAGAGAAGGAAGGAGCAAAATGTAAACGTCCAGATATTGCTTGATCGCAACTCCAGGATTCACCATTGGCTACCCTGACCAAGGCTGAAAGAAGTTCTAGAGCCAACACCTGGAGAGTTGAACTTTGCCCACGGCTACCACAAAATCAGTTATGTGATGCGAGAGGAACCCATACGGTGAGTCTTGTGATACCACATGCCAGCCAATTTTAAACCGAGCAGGAGCTTTGCAGCATATTGCCCATTCATATCACTTGAAAAGGACAAATGGCAGAAGATTAAAAGAAAGGGTTTAGCAGAACCAAATATTCTCCAGTGAATGTTTTCCAGGTAAAGAGAAACTTTTAAGAAGACCACCAGACCTCCAAATTCATATGCACAGTGCAGGGGAAACACCATAACTTAGCAAGAATTATGTCTTCCTTCCATGGGTTCTCAGATGTGGCTACATGACAGTGCCAGTAGCAGTAAAGCTGATCCTATCACCAGGCAGAGAGAGGAGGCTATCTCTAATATCAATGTGCATCCAAAAAAAAAAAAAAGACAGCAAACGTTTTAGTTATTTATTTTGTTTTTCTTGCAATTTCACTACCAAGAAAGGATTTTTTAAAAACCTTTTGATCTGTGCTCTGCATCTTGACTTGGAGAGGTGGGCCTGCCATTTGCTGTTCTGCCTCAGACAGGCAAAATGTCTTGGGCTGACATGATGTGCAGCCTGAACTGTATAAAAATGGAAGGAACAGATGGCATGGACAGAGTCTATTCATATACAGCAATATAAAGCAAGGGCCACAATCCTGTTGGTGATTGTGCATAGGTAGGTTAAATTACATAACTCACCACGGCAAGTTGTCTCTCATTAACATGTTATTGGCTGCATTGCTAAGCACATACTTGTTGCACAGTCAGGTGCGTGACTCTTAATAAACTCAGCACCTTCTTAGTTTGTGGCAATTCAGTTTTGCTAGTTACACAATTTATCTGACACATATGTAAATCAGAAAAAGGATTCTGGGTAAGGCTTAGTATCACCACCACCAAGACCTCTACAATGTCTGAAATGGTGGTGGGAATCTTTCCTTTTCCTTAAATAAGCGAGCAATGAGAGAAGGAGTCCATAGAGTTAGTAAAGCTGTCCTAATACCTTTCATCGTTATTCTTTATAACTGGTCGAGGCATGGATCTTGGGAGCAGGGCAAGTTAGTTTTTTGGAAGGAACTGATAACTCCCCAAAGCACCCTGTCAGGTTAGCTAGGAAATTCTGGTCAATGCCTGAGCATATAACTTTTCCAAGATCTGTGGATAATGCTAGTACTTTTCACTACAAGTACATATCTCAATATGGCAGAGACTGTCAGTAGTGAACAAGCAAGAGTCACAGATGATTGCTGTGTGCCATACCAGTTAGTGCTCTC
Organism: Intellagama lesueurii; assembly: GCA_037013535.1. Taxonomy (NCBI): domain Eukaryota; kingdom Metazoa; phylum Chordata; class Lepidosauria; order Squamata; family Agamidae; genus Intellagama; species Intellagama lesueurii. The sequence continues at coordinate 41,926,035 of JBAJHW010000005.1, read as the reverse complement.
GATTTGCACGTTCTGATTTAATACCGTTTCCCCGAAAATAAGACCTAACCTGAAAATAAGCCCTAGTATGATTTTTCAGGATGCTCGTAATATAAGCCCTACCCCAAAAATAAGCCCTAGTTAAGTGAAAGCCCACCCTTCACCATTGTGCAGCAACCAGAAGATGACATGACTATATTTGAATAAACATAGATTGTTGTACATGGGGAAAAAAATAAAACATCCCCCGAAAATAAGCCCTAATGCATTTTTTGGAGCAAAAAATAATATAAGACCCTGTCTTATTTTTGGGGAAACATGGTAAGAATATGAAAAGATGTCAGATTCACTTTCCCACGCTATTCCATTAAAAAGAAAACTCAAGATCTTTCTCTCTCAAATATGAAGAGAATTTACACATTTTGGTAAATCTTCAAAAACAAACTAGACTAATATTCTCCTTCATTTGCACCAGTAAAATCCAACAACTGCTGCTATTCGCAACATGGAAATGATCACATTGTACCTGCCTGTGATGAAGGTGAGATGCCAAATAGAAAAAGAGAGAGAGAGAGGTTGAAGGAGAAAGTGAGAGGCAGAGAGAGAGAGACGACAAGGCTAATTCACCATAAGAAATATGGAAGCTTTAGATTTGGAACAAGAAATTGAAAAAGGACAGTACTAATTGACCACAAGAAAGATGGAGCCTGCTATCTCCCCACCACTGTTTTTAAAAATCTCAGATTCCTTCCTTCTTGATGCCACAATGGTTAAATTCTTGTTCAAAATGAACTGTAATTATCTATCCCTATATTTAAACCGATGAATTTTATCTCATTGAATTCTGGCTCCTGGCCAACCCAATGCCAAGGTTAAAAATGCGGTATAAGATGGACAAGGCAAAGTGTTCTATACTGTTATCATTGCATTTCCTTGTCTAGGGAGCTCGTACATGCAAAAAATTGCAATAGGCTTTTGTTCCACTTTCCTTAGACAACACCAGTACCCCAGTTTGAACTTCTGTCTCATGGAAAAATTTCTTTCATGAGAGTGAGCCCAGATGCACCTCAAATGAAATATGTGTGTCAACCAGGTGAGACAACTGATTTTTTTAAAAAAAGGAATGCACAGAAGGAGAACGAAAGATGCATATATATACAGACACAGCAAATGGTTCCAGTCCAAATTGTGCTGGGATGGCTGCCAAGGAGCACATTAGTAGATGAAGAAGCACTATACTGGGGGGAAATACATATAGCTGGAACAGAACAAATACCACTTCTCACTCATTTCATATCTAAAGCTGCAAAAGAACAGATGACCAGGCATCATACTACCAATTTGTCATTAGGAGCAGTAGACACAGAATCTGCTACAGACAAAATCTTATGCCGAATGCAGAATTTATAACATGGAGCTTCTAGTCCAAATTAGGACTAGAAGTAAAAATCAACATATTATTCTGTAATCCAGAGCAGGGATAAGAAGGGCCAATACTTGGGAAATGTATACATATAACAAAAAGAAATTTGCTTCACTGCCTGGGTCCCTCAGTAGTAGTCTGGACTTTGAAGCATAGCTTACGCCATTGTCCTCTGCCTGCCAAGAAATGGTCCAACAACAGACTCAATTTCTCTATGTGTAAATCTAATATTTCTTATCACCATGTATGGGTGTGAAAGCTGGGCAATAAAGAAAGGTGACATTAAAAAATTGATTTGTTTGAAATGTTGTGCTGGAGGAGAGCTTTGCAGATACCTGGACTGCTAGAAAGACAAACAAGTGGGTCCTTGATCAAATCAAGCCTGAACTATCTCTGTAAGCAAAAATGATGAAACTGAGTGAGTTTACAGGAGCTGAGCAGGACTGTTGAGGATTGGACATTTTGGAGATGGCTCGTTCATAGGTTCACCATATGCTGGAGGTGAATTGATGGTACATAACAAAACAGGGTGGACAGAATGTTAGATTAGGTCTGATACTCAACCCCCTGCTCAGCTATGGAAACTCATTGGCAGGGGAGGGCAATGGTATATTAATTCCTTGAACATCTCACATACCTTAATCCACTGGGGTCGCCATAAATTGGAAGTGACATGAAAGCACATAACACACATGCACTCACATACACAAATTCAAGCTAGTCAATCAGGTGGTAAACTTGTATTTTATATCTGTATCGACTTTAGACTGTACCCTGAGTTTCTGGAGCTCATTTAATAGAATAGTCTTGCATTAAAAAATGAAAAGATTTGGAATTATAGGAAATGAGCATTTGTTCGTTGTCCTTAGCTTTAAAAGAGATTTCAGCATTCACATCAAAATGATAAAAATAGATGCTGAAGGATGTGAGATAAGAAACCTCCTGTTTCTCCTACAACATAACATGAACTTCTCTTTCAGCCCATTGGCCCTGTTGTGGTGAAGCTGAATGGGTGGCATTCTGAGGCAAGAAGTAAATAAATGAAATAAACCATGTTTGACGTGCAATTAATAGGTAAGCATTATGTTTTCAGATATACACTTCTGGAGTGAGATGACAAGAAGCAGTGACAGAGTGAAAACAACACCAAATTAAATGTTTGGAAAGAAGATAAACAAGAAACGCAGTAAGACCACCCACTGATGCTAAGGGTAAAATAACAAGCCTATTCATACAAATGGCGTGGGGGAAGAGATGGGCCAGTTTTTGAACAAAAAAAAATGGGTAGGATTTTTTGTACTCCGAAACATTTCAGCTACTAAGGAATGAGAAATACATCAGCAAACCCCAAAAGGCTAAGCTGATCACATGAAATTACCCATACTGCAATTTGACTAAGAATACTGATTGATCATATTTAGGTCATATTTATCTATTATATTCGCAGATGCACTCATGATGTGCTTCTTTGTTGAAATATATAAGACACAAGTAAAAGCTAACAAGAAAGGACCTTTATTTATATCCTTTGCTTCTGAAAGTCTCCAGTGCCTGAAGGCCTTTTCATGGTTATTATGTGTATGCAATCAAAATGGGTAAGAGCTAACATGCCACCACCAAAGGGGATAACCCACAATTAAAAATCAAAAGGAATTAAATGACCAGTCTTTACTCAAGCTACATTTGAAAATAACTTCAACTGGGGATGGAAGGTGTCTTCCATTCCAAATCAGGCTGCAATTTCTGGAGTGACATAAAAGTTGCACGGAGACAGAGCAGGAGGCTTGCTCTTTACATATGTCAGCTCTAAGCCTGGAATCAAATTAAATCAAAAAGCATAAACATGTACGAGTGTTCTAGATTCTTTCTTTCTTTTTTTTACATTGGCATTGCTGACTGAAGTTCTCTTCTGATCTGAAGATGCCAGCCCCCCCTTCTTACACTGTATTATATCATGTGAGGTGCTATAGCAATGTGCTTCCTCATGCTGCTAATGTAAGCCCAATGGTTCCTAGAGGGACAGTGCTGGTATAAAGAAGAGCCCCAATGTGGTTGCCTTTCCTATGCCTTCTCATGTTATTTGACAGAAAAGAATCACTCTGATGCAGATGTCACTCATATTGGTAACATCTCACTGTACGATATAAACTCTGGTACGTTGGTGGAGTCAGCATCATCACACCTGAGATTAAAGATCCAAGTCAGGCAAAGGACTGTGGTAAATGTTGAAATGATGTATATTTCAATACTTTCCCTGGTATCAAAAATGTCTGTTAAAAAAATCAATAAATCCAAGCCAGAAAATAATTTGATTGCCGTTCTTTCTCTTGTTTAATACGAGCATTGTTGTTGTTGTTGTTTAGTCGTTAAGTCTAACCATGGACCAGAGCACGCCAGGCCCTCCTGTCTTCCACTGCCTCCCGGAGTTGGGTCAAATTCATGTTGGTAGCTTCGATGACACTGTCCAACCATCTTGTCCTCTGTCGTCCCCTTCTCCTCTTGCCTTCACATTTTCCCATCAGGGTCTTTTCCAGGGAGTCTTCTCTTCTCATGAGATGGCCAAAGTATTGGAGCCTCAGTTTCAGGATCTGTCCTTCCAGTGAGCACTCAGGGTTGATTTCCTTCAGAACGGATAGGTTTGATCTCCTTGCAGTCCAGGGGACTCTCAAGAGTCTCCTCCAGCACCACAATTCAAAAGCATCAATTCTTTGGTGGTCAGCCTTCTTTATGGTCCAGCTCTCACTTCCATACATCGCTACTGGAAAAACCATAGCTTTGACTATGCGGACCTTTGTCGGCAAGGTGATATCTCTGCTCTTTAAGATGTTGTCTAGGTTTGTCATCGCTTTCCTCCCAAGAAGCAGGCGTCTTTTAATTTTGTGGCTGCTGTCACCATCTGCAGTGATCATGGAGCCCTGGAAAGTAAAATCTGTCACTACCTCCATATCTTCCCCTTCTATTTGCCAGGAGGTCATGGGGCCAGTGGCCATGATCTTCGTTTTATTGATGTTGAGCTTCAGACCATTTTTGGCGCTCTCCTCTTTCACCCTCATTACGAGGCTCTTTAATTCCTCCTCACTTTCTGCCATTAGAGTGGTATCGTCTGCATTTCTGAGGTTATTGATATTCTGGCAATCTTAATTCCGGTTTGGGATTCCTCCAGTCCAGCCTTTCGCATGATGTATTCTGCATAGAAGTTAAATAAGCAGGGAGACAATATACAGCCTTGTCGTACTTCTTTCCCAATTTTGAACCAATCAGTTGTTCCATATCCAGTTCTAACTGTTGCCTCCTGTCCCACATATAGATTTCTCAGGAGATATTTAAGGTGGTCAGGCACTCCCATTTCTTTAAGAACTTGCCATAGTTTGCTGTAGTCCACACAGTCAAAGGTTTTTGCGTAGTCAATGAAGCAGAAGTAGATGTTTTTCTGGAACTCTCTGGCTTTCTCCATAATCCAGCGCATGTTAGCAATTTGGTCTCTAGTTCCTCTGCCCCTTCGAAATCCAGCTTGTACTTCTGGGAGTTCTCGGTCCACATACTGCTGAAGCCTGCCTTGGAGGATTTTGAGCATAACCTTGCTTGCGCGTGAAATGAGTGCAATTGTACGGTAGTTGGGGCATTCTTTGGCACTGCCCTTCTTTGGGATTGGGCTGTAGACTGATCTTTTCCAATCCTCTGGCCACTGCTGAGTTTTCCAAACTTGCTGGCATATTAAGTGTAGCACCTTAACAGCGTCATCTTTTAAGATTTTAAATAGTTCAACTGGAATGCCATCACCTCCACTGGCCTTGTTGTTAGCCATGCTTTCTAAGGCCCACTTGACTTCACTCTCCAGGATGTCTGGCTCAAGGTCAGCAACCACACTATCTGGGTTGTCCGGGACGTCCAGATCTTTCTGGTATAATTCCTCTGTGTATTCTTGCCACCTCTTATTGATGTCTTCTGCTTCTGTTGGGTCCCTACCATTTTTGTCCTTTATCATGTCCATCTTTGCACAAAATGTTCCTTTAACATCTCCAATTTTCTTGAACAGATCTCTGGTTTTTCCCTTTCTATTATTTTCCTCTATTTCTTTGCACTGTTCATTTAAGAAGGCCCTCTTGTCTCTCCTTGCTATTCTTTGGAAGTCTGCATTCAATTTTCTGTAACTTTCCCTATCTCCCTTGCATTTTCTTTCCCTTCTCTTCTCTGCTATTTGTAAGGCCTCATTGGACAGCCACTTTGCTTTCTTGCATTTCCTTTTCTTTGGGATGGTTTTTGTTGCTGCCTCCTGTACAATGTTACGGGCCTCCATCCATAGTTCTTCAGGCTCTCTGTCCACCAAATCGAGTTCCTTAAATCTGTTCTTCACTTCCACTGTGTATTCATAAGGGATTTGGTTTAGATTATACCTGACTAGTCCAGTGGTTTTTCCTACTTTCTTCAGTTTAAGCTTGAGTTTTGCTATAAGAAGCTGATAATCAGAGCCACAATCAGCTCCAGGTCTTGTTTTTGCTGACTGTATAGAGCTTCTCCATCTTTGGCTGCAGAGAATATAATCAATCTGATTTCGGTATTGCCCATTTGGTGATGTCCATGTGTAGAGTCACCTCTTGTGTTGTTGGAAAAGAGTGTTTGTGATGACCAGCTTGTTCTCTTGACAAAACTCTATTAGCCTTTGCCCTGCTTCGTTTTGAACTCCAAGGCCAAACTTACCTGTTGTTCCTTTTATCTCTTGACTCCCTACTTTAGCATTCCAGTCCCCTAGAATGAGAAGAACATCTTTCTTTGGTGTCAGTTCTAGAAGGTGTTGTAAGTCTTCATAGAATTGGTCAATTTCAGCCTCTTTACCATCGGTGGTTGGTGCATAAACTTGGATTACTGTGATGTTGAAAGGTCTGCCTTGGATTCATATTGAAATCATTCTGTCATTTTTGAGATTGTATCCCAATACAGCTTTTCCCACTCTTTTGTTGACTATGAGGGCTACTCCATTTCTTCTACGGGATTCTTGCCCACAATAGTAGATATGATAATCGTCTGAATTGAATTCGCCCATTCCCATCCATTTTAGTTCACTGACGCCCAGGATGTCAATGTTTATTCTTGCCATCTCCTGTTTGACCACATCCAGCTTACCAAGGTCCATAGATCTTACATTCCAGGTTCCTATGCAGTATTTTTCTTTGCACCATTGGACTTTCCTTTCACTTCAAGGCGCGTCCGCAGCTGAGCATCCTTTCGGCTTTGGCCCAACCACTTCATTAGCTCTGGAGCTACTTGTACTTGCCCTCCGCTCTTCCTCAGTAGCATGTTGGACGCCTTCCGACCTGAGGGGCTCATCTTCCAGCGTCATATCTTTTAGCCTTTTGTTTCTGTCCATTGAGTTTTCTTGGCAAAGATACTGGAGTGGCTTGCCAGTTCCTGCTCCAGGTGGATCGCGTTTAGTCAGAACTCTCCACTATGACCTGTCTGTCTTGGGTGTCCCTGCACGGCATAGCCCATAGCTTCTCTGAATTACTCAAGCCCCTTTGCCACGACAAGGCAGCAATCCGTGAAAGGGAATACGAGCATTAAGAGTCCTCAAAGCACTAAACGGAGGAATCTCAGTAAAGATTTTAGCCATGAGTAAGGCAAAGGCTGAAGTCAAAATACAGAGTGGGATGCAGAGTAGCTCTTGTGCTCACTTCCTGTGTGTCCCCTCCCCACCTTGGTACATGTGTAATTAACATGTACACGTTTGAGCAGAAACTCTGCACAGGAACAGGCTCTCTGCTCACAGAGATTACTCAGTACTGTAGCCCTATTAAAAAGCAGAGGAAATGTTTGAACTTAGAATATATATATATATTAAATCAGTCTACCACTGAGGCAGAATGGTAGAAATGACGGGGTGTAATTGTTTACAGTAGTAGTGCTACAGCTGTTCTTAGGCTGGAAATTAACTTTTACTCAGAAAAGTTACTTTCAGGACTACAGCTCCCAGAATCCCCAGGCAGCATGGACTCTTCAAATTCTATATTTCCTCAGAGACATGTCTCATTCCCTCATGAGATACTGGAGAGGGAGAATATACATATATACCTTTGTGTGTGTGTGTGTGTGTGTGTGGTCACATCTACAAAAATCAGAAATAGTAAATAGTAAACTAATTTTGTCTTGCATGTCATTTGCCTGTCCATGTGTGACAATTTTTCCTCTGTGATGCAATGGGTGCTCTGAGGCATCTCCCAACACCTTCACTCTTTTTCCTGGCCTAACAGTCTCCCCCTGCCCTTGTGTTGGCAGTGCAGCTGAATCTAGAGATGCACAAATCTGTTCCCCGTCCACCTCAAGCCCCCACTGGATTGCAAGACTGCACTCTACCCATGTATAGAGATTACACATTTTCAGCATGTACACTTTGTACATATTTCAATGAGTGCAGTTTCGGCCAAAACACATTGGATATTTTAATAATAATCATTGTTTCACAGTATGAGATGTGCCTCTTGTTGCAGACTTTGAATTTCTGGTTAAATTCCTCTAGCTGCACAGCAGAATGTAGGGATTTACAGAGAAGAATAGCTTCACGGTCCCCAGAGTAGATCACCCCTTTTCTCATTAAGCTGGGACTTATAGCCCCAATAACTCACACTGATACATTAGTAAGAGCAAGAATAAAAGGTTTTGTTGCTGATAACTGAACAGATCAAATGGCAAACTGACAACCATGACTTGCTTTCAGCAACAGGTCATATTATTCAGCTTTTACTTGGATTCTGGGCCCATTTACTGGAACTCTCCCATGTCCTCTTCCACGCTACCTGGCCAAGAGATAGTCACCGTTCTGCCCCCAATTCTTCGCTGCCCTACTTTTGTGACATCACAAAACCCACCCCTTGGCCCTGAAATCTCAGGCAGTGAGATGCTGCTGACCCAGCAACTCTAGTCTACAGGGTCATAGTCTACTATGCCTAGCATAGGCCATGGTCACACAAGATAAATGCCCGTCTTCTTTCTTGCATCTTCTGCTTCCTGTATAGTTGTGTGCTGTGGTCACGTGGCATATATCCTGCGGTAGTGGTTCATACGTTTTCTAACCGTTCCACTTTCTTTGGGTGAATTAGATGTGGTACGTTCCTCTACACCCCTCATGTAGGACATATCTGCTTCCTTTTCTTATGCCGTTTTCTGCTCTCTTCCCTTTTTAAATTTTTTAAAATAATTTAATTTTGTGTAGGTACATTGCTGTGTTGGCAAAATGCCCTTGCTGGCCACATACGGATCTGTGCCAGTTCTTCCTATTTCCGTGCTTCATTACCCTCTATGGAGGAGAACCTACAGTGCACTGCAATGGTAGTCAAAAGGCGGGGAGGGGGGACTGATGCTCCATATTTGACAGAGATATACCAACGCACCAACATTCCCATTTGAAAATTAATTTTAAAAAAATTATGGGAGTTGAAGGACAGCAGGTGAGGGAGTTGGGACCACACACTAGATGCATAGGAAATGATTCTGTTTTGGAGTACACAATCAATGGGATGTCAGTTGTACTGCGTGATGAAACACGGAACAAATATAGTAGTAGCCTCCCATCAGGCTGGATTTGATGCAGAGATAGCATGGAGGGGGAACAAAAGAATTGATAATGGCCTTGTATTGTCTGAACCCCCAGGGGAAAAAGGGTCAAAATTCATGAGGAGTAACTCCAAAACATTTTGCTGGTGTGACCACAGCCATAGGTGCTATACAATAGAATAAAAGCATGTAGTGTCAACCTCAGAGAAGGAAGAGGAGCTTGTTTCCACAGATTCCCCTCTCTGTTATCGCTTCTGGTGCTTTTAAATGACAGAAAAGAAGTCAGATCTAGCTTGTTATTTCTGGAATATACAGGGAGGATCTTCTTCATTCATATTAATAATAAAAAAACAAGCTTATGAGGCTATCTAAATCTACTCGTTATTATGCTATTTTAACATGTTTAAACTGTGAGAATCCAACAGTATACAAATTTTATTAAGATCTTCCAAAATTATGGCATATTATTATTCTTAAAAGAAATATTACTAAAGTTATTGCCAGATTAAACAATTTCTGAAGTTTCATTAAAAGCTTCAGTAATTTGCCAGCAGACATTTATGAAAATCCTTGCTTCTCCATATTAAAATACAGTAGAAAATAAAGCCATTATTAATTTCTACCAAGGCTGCAACATTTAGTTAATTGATCAGCAAGACTAATCCATTTAAAACATTACGTATGATTACAAAGTTTCTCTGATTAATTGAGCAGCAGATTATTATTTTTGGAAAAGCAATTATTTTTAAAGCTAGTGCTTATAAAAGCTGCAGATGGCAAGCTTTGTCTTAAAAGAGGGATTCTCTCCTGTATGACAGAGAGCGGAAAAGGCTTTCTTTGTAAAGATATTTGAACTCCATAATGCACACCATCTAACATTTATTTATTTAATTTATATACCATCTCATTATTGCAAGTACTACTCTGGGTGGTTTACATGTTAAAACTTAAGTCCCACAATACCCCACATACAAAATACATTCAAAAATATGATGATCTAACAGTGTAGGTCTAAAATTCATTAAAAAAAAATGGGGGGGGGAAATAACATTAACATTAACAGCACCTGCGAGAATTGGATGTTGAAGTCAGTCTGAATGATTCTGTTTTCACAATTTTCACAAAAATGAGGAACAACAACAAATGAGGTTTCTTTTCTTTAGCAACCTGAATAATCTAATTTATTTATTTGGATTGTTATGCATTTAAAATGATCTGTTCAGATAATGTATAAACACATTTGATTGAATGAATAAAACTCCCAAGATTATCTGATAAAATTTGTTTTAATTAGGTGGCAACCCTAATTTCTTGACTTCGTCCTCAAGATGGCTGACTCCTAGAAAGGCAGGAAGCTGCCTTATTCCAGAGTAGACTATTGGTGCATCTAACCCAATATGTTTTACAGCCAAGAATTCTCTCAGCCAGGTTCTTCCAGATATTTTGGACTACAATTACCATCATCTCTGTCTATTGGCCATTCTGGCTCAGGCTAACAGGAGCTGTATTCCAAAACATCTGGAGGGAACCAGGATGGAGATGGCTGAATTGCACCAGCTGGCAACTTCAAAGCCAAGATCTTTCCCACACTGGGACCTTCCATGTAACATTCAAGTGCTCTATCAACACTAAGCTAAAGCACTTTCCTTGCAATTCACCTCTTGTGAATCCTCATCATAGAATACTGGAGTTGGAAGGGGCCTATAAGGCCATCTAGTCCACACCCCTGCTCAATGCAGGAATCCAAATCAAAGCAGATCTCACAGATGGTAGTCCAATTTTCTCTCGAATAATTCCAGCGTTGCATTGTTCACCATCTCCTGAGGTAATTGGTTCCATTGCCGTTCTGCTCTAACAATTAAGAAGTTTCCCCTGATATTCAACTGAAATCTGGCTTCCTGTAGCTTGAGCCAATTATTACATGTCCTGCACTCTGGGATGATTGGGAACATATTGTATGGTCCTCTGTAGACTGCCATTCAAGTATTTTAAAAGTCCTGTCATATCTCTCCTCAAGTCTTCATTTCTCAAAGCTAAACATGCCTGGTTCTTTCAGTCTTTCCTCATAGGGCTTGGTTCCCCCTGATCATCCTTGTTGCCCTCCTCCAAACTTGCCTCAGTTTGTCAGCATCCTTCTTACACTGTGTAGTCCACTGTCCAGAACTGGACACCATACTCTAAATGAGGCTTGAACAGTGCTGAGTAGAGGGGAACTAGTACCTAACGGGATTTGGAAATCCTTGATTATTGCAGAAAAACTATTCATTAAGGGAAGGAAGATGTGGGGGGAGAGGGAGAGAGAAGTTCCTTGCTGTTTGTCCACACTGAGAAATTTGCTCTGACGTAGCTGAGCACTTAGAAGAAACGAATTAGTTCCACAACGGCCTCACATGGTGTAGACTTCAGCTGGTCAGCAATTTCCCATCATGTACATACACAGGATTACATGAAACCTTGGGCTTCAAATAGTAAATCTGTAGAAAGGATTTGAGTTAAGTCTTCCATATCACAGCACAAAAACACTGCTTTAGTATTTACATACACATTTTGCCTTGAAATGCTTTCCTTCCCTCCCTACCTCATCACTGAATGAAATTGTTAGAAAATTTGCCAACTCAAAAGGGTTGAAAGGCTGCACAGAGAACTGGGAAACAAGAAAGGGAGGATTTTCCTTTCATCCTGAGGTATAACAATGGCCATGATTGAAGAAAGGATATTGGAAAAGAAGGGATTTTGTTAAAACCCTATGAACAATTTCTTCTTATAGTGCTTTAGCCGGCAATTTTTGCTTTCTTGCTTCATGTCTAATGGATTTGTTTTCTATAACCAAGTTTGGCAAGCAGGAGCATTGTCACTTTTCTTTTTGGTGTGGGAGACTCAGGACTTTCTGCTTCTGAATCTTGCCTTCCACAGTACAGCACCTCACTTTAAATGTGAGCTTGTAGACTGTGCGGTGAGCATCACACAGTGTTGCTGATAACTGGTAATGTCATGTGACAGGAGAATGGCTATGTTGTAACATATCCTAAGCTTGGAAAACTTACTTTCTTCCCAGAATCTGGGGGACATACTGCCACAGGCAACTGCAAGAAAGTGAAGCTGCCAGATTTGCAGCAAGAATGAAAAACCTTAGAAACAGAGAGTTGGAAAGACCTCAAAAGGATCAGTCCAAGCCTGTACTAATTCAGGAATCACAGCTGAAGCAACCCTAACAGGTGGCCCACCAAGCAGGAGTTATGAAATGCTCTAGTGAAGGATTTATGGAACCTGGCCTCCCTCTGAAGAGCAGGCCGAGGCAAAGAGGAAGTCCCGAAACCAGCAAAATCAGGGAGCTGGACAGGGGACAAATTGTATGTGTCTTCAGTGTGGAAGGGATTGTCACTCTCGAATTGGCCTTCTCAGGCACACTAGACGCTGTTCCAAGACCTCTATTCAGAGCACGTTACCATAGTCTCTCCAGACTGAAGGATGCCTACTTACCTCCCTTGGGTGGGAGTTTTACAGCCTAGGAGCAGCTCCAGAAAGGCCCTCCTCTATCATGTATGCCACTGAGAGTGGTGGGACTGATAGAAGGGCCTCCTGAGAAGATCTCAAAATTTGGGGAGACCCATACTGTCCTCTCTTCCTAATTTTTATTCAACAACTACTTTCTTTTCATTAGTTTGGGTCCTATCCTCTAGGAATTACAGAAAACACTCTTTCTGCCTCTTTTTCTTTGGTAACACTTCAAATATTAGATGATGGCTATCATTATCCTCCCTTAATCTTCTCCTTTCCAAGCTAAACAATTCCACTTCCTTCAAACATTCCTCATATGCTTTGGTGTCCGGGATTCTTAAGTTCTTTTCACACATACTGCTCTCTGACCAGCCATCATATATGTCTCCACTGGATTTTTTTTTTCCTGTCAAAATGCAGAACTTGAAATTTCTATCTGCTGGAATATATGTTCTTTGTTTGTTTTTTGTTATGGCTCAGCTTTTCAACCAGCTATTGTAATTTTGAGTCCTAATTATGTCATCTATGTCATTAGTTGCCCTTCCAAGTCTGGTACCATCCATGGGCTAGAGGTGGACCATACAGTATGGCCTCCTGTCTCATCCCACTTGTGCAGCCCTCCTCACAGTAGCTGATCTTTCTGAAATCCTCAGTTAATGCTAATTATCCCCAATTGCCCTTAATCCCTGGCATTTTAAGATGCAAAGAGGCCACTGAGGGGAGAAAGAGGCTAGGTTCTAAGAGCTCTAGAAAGCTCTTGGGACCACCACCAGCACCACTGAGTAGACAGCTATAGGATGTATCTTCACATCTGCCAATACAGAAGATGATTGAAAAATTAGGTGTTGACTTTCATGTGAAGGAATGAGTGATTACAGGTAGCACCTCCCCATCAGAACTTTCATATTCTCTCCATCACCTCAGATGAAATCTTTTCCAGTGGAATTGAAACCAAAAACTGGTTATCCTGGCTGGGGGATTTGGGGATTGCAGTCCCAAAAAAAAAAAACTTTTCCCAGCACCGTTTTCCATATGCAGCTGCCAATCATTGAGTGTATATTTACTGAGTTTATGTGCGAATCAACTCTTAAGATGTTCAGGAAATGAGATGTTGGTCATTCTATGAGCAAATGAAACCATATTTTTTGTATGTTATTTCACAACCACTTGATCGTTCCAGTTTTCCTACCTTATGAATTTCATTCCTCACTTAAACACACACACACACACACACACAACCAAAATGATGTGTGAAGGATAAATGGGTCATTAAAAATGCCCAGAGACCAACTCTGGCAGCTTTGCAACCTTGAGACATGCAAGGATAGCAGTACATCTTCTGTAATCAGGAGCTTATGTTTCAGCTGACCCACCTCAGGGGAGGACTTGTCATGTGGTCCTTCACTTGGAAATTTGGCAAAGTAGTCAAAATGGAACTGCAGAGATAGCAAGTCACATAAGCTGCTTCAGGGAGACATATTAGCACATTTATTCACCAACTGTGAGCCTTAATTTTGGAATAGGATCATAAAATCAAATATATATTGAAAAAGACGTACCATCAGACAGAACAGGTGTCTATCACAAGTTTAATGCTAAATACTGATAACCCAAATTAATGTAAATGGTCTCCCAATTCTGACTGCTGGAGTACATTGAATTAGGGATGTGCACTAGCACCAAATTAGAATTCAGATTCAAAATTCGGAATTATAGCCCTTTAGATTTTGGAATACAGAAATTTAAAAATTCAAAATTTCTGAATATCTGGAATTCTGTCACTGTCTATATGAATACTATACAGTCATTATTGTGTCCCCTTAAAAAAACATGCACAACATTTTTAAAGGATTTCTTTGTGTCCTCTGACACCTTTCCAGTGACTGTACCAAACAAAAAGCGTGCACACCAACAGCCAGCAGTGCCTAGGTATTAGAAATGACTGTAATGGGCATATTGATTGAACCTTGAACAGTGGGAATGCCAGTCAGAAATGCCAGCAGCATTGGGGAAGCAGAGAACAGGTTGTATTGAGGAGTGGACAAATACCCTGGGCAGCACTGGAAGACAGGCTGGAGCAAGAGATAGCCTATAGTGGGTGGGAACTGTGCCAAGACCAAGGGGCACAGCACAGTTGAGTGAGTGAGCACAATCTTGGAGTAGCAACTAGAAGAATGAAAGCGGCAAAAGAAGAGATCAGCAGACTGAAACATGGCATACCTAGTACTGTGAGCAGAGTGTGCCATTCTCTCTTCCTTAGACTTAGTCAGAACTATCAAATTTGGATAGTAGGAAGAAAAAGTGAATCCTAAATTTGAGACTTTAAAAGCAATTCTTCTTGGTTCTTCCATTAAGGAACTCAGAAGCATATTGCAGCCTCATAAGACTTCACTTCTCCAAGGAATGCTGGAAGATTCACAGTCATGGAGACTGAACATGGGGATCTCGTAACAAGGCTCAGCATTTGAACCATTACGGTACAGCAGTCTTCATCCTCACATGGTGGTGTTCAGAATACAGATGTTCCCAGAGTAGCTATGGGCTGCTCTGCGGTTGTTTATGTGATTAAATAAATAAATAAAATTTAAATTACTCAGTTTTGAATAGTGAGATTATAAATAAAAGTAGGGGATAATATGGGACTTCCATTATTTATTATTCCATTATTAGTCCATTATTCAGCTCTCAAGACGGTCTCACTGCCCATTAGTCTCTATAGAGGGCACCTCTCAATGATTCATTGAGACTTCCATGCAGCCTCTTCATGCCTACACAGCACTGGAGCAGTTTTCTCCTTCTTCTTGAAAGTCAAATGATGGTCAGAAAGCCCATATGTAGTTCATTAGACCTCCTCTGCAAACTTCTGTTGTTGGCTGACTCTCCAAGAATGTTGCCTGGGAGAATTCCAGGTGAATTTTGGAAGTTGCAGTCCAAAAGAAACAAAACGTCCCATGCCAAGAATGAACAACAGTAGCACCGTTCCCTCTATGGGAGGAAAAGAAGGAGGGCTTTGAAACCAATATTGTAAAGCAACCTGCAACTGGAACTTTCCAAATGACAGCCCAATAGAGCAGCCCAATCTGTGGCCTTCCAGATGTTGTTTAACTGCAGCTCCCAGCATTCCTCACAATTGGCTGACTTAGGCTAATGGGAGTTACAGTCCTAACAACATGTAGAAGATCATCCTTTGCTCTCCCCTGTGATATACGGAAAGAAACCCAATGGGCTTGCAAAACTCATAGCTGGCTGCACAAGCCTCCTATGAAGCCAAGACTCTGGCTCATGGAGAGTGAAACCAATGTGAAAATCTCCAGTGACATCTGAAACAATCTGAGGAGATCCTCAGTCTCAGCATTCATTCTTTATCGGAACCAGATGGAAGGGAAAAGATGGTTTAATCTGATATGGGATGGGATCATCAAAATACAATTAATTCATTCTGGAGGCATTTTACTAAATTCCTCCACTGTAAAACACATCTTTTCCTTAACGATATCCTGCCCTTTTAATTCCACCACTGCTGACTACAATAATATGGTGCACTCTCATTAGAACATTAATAGGATCATGCAAATTTTATGTGTTCCTTCAGTGCTCTAGGCCACATGAGAGTCACATTGCAAGTTGCATATATCAGTTAATTATGTCCCCTTTAGCCACACTGAAAGCCTGCTTTTACTTTATCTTATCCATGTACAGTAGAGTTGAGTTCATTTCAATCAGGCAGAAAATTTTCGATATGCAGAATCCAATTTAATGGATGTAGTGCCTGCAAAAGCAGAACGCCAGTTTAAGACTTTGGTGTTATCTGACCTGATTTTTTCTCAAACCGCAAACTAAAAATTGAGTCTTACTCATGAATACGCTTCTTTATATAATCAGAACACGATAATTTATGAATGGGCATACTGAGCTCTCTTCCAACAGCTTGTTCTGCATAAAACTATTCTAGTTTGTCTCCGGTAAAGGCCTTAAAAAACTAGAAAATAGCAACATATTCCAATCTAGTGATTAGTCTGCAGGGTCACAACATAGAAATCTAAGGCACAAGTTAGCGATGGATGAACTTTCCTTGTGTTAAAGTCAGCTACTGTTTTTTGGCAAAGTTCTACTTTGGGCAATACTTTTATTGCATCACTTTTGGGGTGCTAAGGAGGACTCAGGGTCATCATGATGTATATACATCCCTCTTTGAAGCCAGTCTGCCAGCCATTTTGCAGAGCCATGGGATGAAAAGAAATAGTTAATGTCTGTTTAGACAGCTTTACGAGTATGCTGGCTAGACAGCTCAGTGGTTTAGGTCTCTGGCTGCAGATCCAGAGGTTGGGAGTTCAATTCTCCAGGGTGTTACCTTCAAATAGAGCCAGTCTGTGTGGCCTGCACAGTCCCAGGATAACTTCCAGAAGAAGGGAATGGTAAGCCACTTCTGAGTACTCTGAGTATCTGCAAAACCCTGAAAAGGATCACCATAAGTCAGAATTGGCTTGACAATGAATGATTATTATTATTAAACAGCTTTTCTGTGTTCTGCACTATTCTTTTTTTAATTTGCTTTCTCACTAAATTCTGCTGAAACATTATTATGCTATTAAGAAGAATGTTTGTTCCACAGGCTTTGAGTGGGCTGATCACAGTTCAGACTGGAATATCTCCTAAGTGTTATGAAGGAGGTCAGCCCTGATCTCTATGGCCTTTATATTCAGATACAGATTGAAAGTAGGTTCTGCACACTCCTTGTTTAAATTGTTTAAAAAATTTTCATGCTGTGCCCTGCCCAGAGATCTTATGAGATGGTACATGATATAAATATGCTAAATTAATAAATAAAAAGGAGAGAGTCTCTGCCGTGCTCACAAGTCATCACTGTGGGCATAGAGCCAGGTAAAGAGCAAACTCTGGTGTGGAGAATGGCCAACCCACTCTTATACAACCATGTGTTTTGTTGTTACAGGCCTCCAGAAGTGATAAACATTAACCCTTCTTACTTAATTCTTAAGTCTGTTCTCTTTAGTTCTGTTACAATAACTTGGCATATTTATAAGCCAAAATGGCAAAGCCAAGTAACTACATTTGATTTGAGGGACAAACTCACAGCAGATTTCTTCAAAACCAGAAACCAATGTTTGTCTGACTCCAGGCCAAGGTCCATTATTTTAATTACTTATATTTAACTTATAATTGCATTTATTTATTATTCATATTTTAATTTGTCTACTTGTATTTATTTTGATTCATATTTTAATAATTGGCTTTGGTGCCAATGGACATTCAGAAAAGCTGGTCATACTGAATTATGAATAGTGGTTCAAGGAAAAAAGGACACACTCAAATCTGATTATCTACCAGCACCTTTGTTTCACAAGGCAACAAATCTCACACAGACAAGTCTCACACTTCCTTCCAATTGCTTTCACATTCTACCACTCATCTATTCTCCAGTTACATTTTCTTCACAAAATTTCCAAAACTCTTTTAGAATCCTATAATAGTCCACTTGTATAGATGGCCTTTGCAAAAAGAAACCAAATAACAACAACAAAAAACAGATGTTCAAACCAGTTGCTTCAGAGTGATTATCACCAGAGCACAGACAGAGTTCTGACTCCTGTCCTCTGAAGATGCCAGCCACAGAGACTGGCGAAACGGTAGGAAGAACAACCTTCAGAACACGGCCAAAGAGCCCAAAAAACCCACAACAACCATCAGATTATCACTTCTCTTTATCTTCGTTTTACACATTGGCCAGCACCCACCAGATTTTGTTATTATAACTCAAAAAGGTCTCATAATAATTTGGAAGAGTCCTTTCTTATTCAGGGTATGCATACTTTATAATTATCTTGACTATCTTTGCCAGAAATAGCCTACCCACCAGCTAAAATATGGTTTGAGTTCAACATGTGGTTTACTTGTTCTTTCAAAATGCAACAAAGTGTGTCATTATATTCTTTTCTTTCCACTTCCCCTTTTGTTTCTGAAAATGTTAAGAGCAAAAACAATGCTCAAATAAGACATCTCATCTGGCACTAATACTTTCTCACATTGGGGGAGGTTAAGATAGCATTAAACTTTTCTCTTTCTGATACTTCTGCAAAAAAAAATCCATTAAATTCCTTACGATCAGGAACATACCGTATACACCATTATTTGTAATTATTAAAAAAGAAATTAGGGAGGGGTTGGAGAAATAGAAATGAACAGTTACTGTAAATTCATGCAAAGGCCTCCTCTGAGGAGCTTTTGGGTTCCTATCCATAGTGTTTTGATAACTATATTTAGAAGTCTCTTCTCTTGAAAAGATAAAAGAAAGGAAGTGAACTGGAGAATTCCTATGATACCCAGACAAAAATGCCTGAGATTCCCAACTATTTATGATATATCATTTAGCAGAGTAATATTTTGATTATAGTTTTAAAAAGATAAATAAATAACATTATTTAGATTTCACATCTCCAAATATCATCAGTATTTAATACTCATTTTTAGGACCATGGATTCACCCCCTCACATACAGGGGGAAATAGCGCCCTCTCTCTCTCTCTCTCTCTCTCTCTCTCTCTCTCACACACACACACACACACACACACACACATATCCCTTTAGCACAAAAAAAGCAAGGAAGCAAAAAAAACACAACCATCCATAAAGGGCCTTTCCAGCTCTGCAGTTCTAAGATGATGATGATGATGATTAAATAAAGGCAAAAAATATAATCAAAGCCCCCTCCCCCAAAAAACCACATATAGAGAGCTTTGTCTCCCTGCCACCACTTCCTTTCCACAAGAAAGGAAATGTGCGTACACAAAGGGAGGAAAATCTCCCAAAGACAGTAGGGAAATCTAAAAAATAATCCCAAGGGGGCATGCTAGCACAGGCAGGCTGCCTAGCAGCAGTACAAAATAATCCAAAGGGATGGGGTGTGTGTGTGTGGTGAAATACCACCTCAAAAAAAAAACAACACAGGCAAATAAAGAAATGATCTAAGATAGAATCAGGCAGGAAATGCAGTTCAAGGTAGAGGACACCAGGAGCTCAGCACACCATAATTCCACCTACAGAGAATGAGAGAAGCAACCAGATTAGTCTTCATTAGTTTCCAGGCCCTTTTGTTGATTCAAAATTCTATAGATTCAAAATTCTTGTTCCCCCAGATGTTCTGGTCAGTGGCTGACAGCCCTATTGAACAAAAAAAAATTCTCAGGCAATTTGGTAGAAAAAAGGGCAAACCACAAACACACACTCCAGTGAAACCTTTAGAAGCATAAACGTCCACTTACCACACACACACACAGCATATTGTTGGATCTAAGTATGGATAATGCAGATGGCCATTCATTGGCACACCTGCCATTGATCACATTAGCCCATGGCTGCTGAGGAGGGAAGTTCAGGAAGAAAGGGCTTTGTTGGACTTTATGAGCAGAATCAAGAAACATACAGTAATTTAAAAACCAGTTCCAAAATGGTCACCTGAGGGCAACTGACAAGCTTAGGGAATGCAAAGCAGGCCACAGTTAAAACAAAACTCTGTCCTCTACCAAGTGGAAGGGCTACACCACCTACCTACCTACCTGCTTATGATGACTACCTCACTCTGCCCACCAGGAAGGCCAGCTTTGATTCCAGTCCTAGACAGAACATAAATCTAGTTTTCTATAGGCTGCTCAGAAGAATGTTTCCTTTTTACTTCTAGCAACAGTCTTGACTGCTGTTGTGGTGGTTTTTCACTGATTGTTTATTCTACATTCCATGTACTCTTTCTGCTTTAACAACAACAGATTTCACAATTCACTAGACTAGGGCATGAAGCATTGAAAAACTGAGGTAAACAACTTAGTTCTTGGGATTCCACAATTTTATGGCAATGGCATTTGTTTTCTAAGTCCTCTGCTGCACACTGTGAAGATCTGCATTGATGGTAGCCAAAGAAAACAATCACTTCTGTCACAAATCAGGTACCTGTTAATTGGTGTGAAAGTCGTCAGCATAAATGCCAAGCTCAATGACTGCTCTAAAATTTCCACCATGAATGCAGAAAAAGGTCACCAGGATTAGGCCTTACAAAAGATTTCTCAGACAAAGATAAGAAAAGAAATATCAAGTATCTTCTATTCAAAGCTTTTGAAAGTTACTTTTTAAAAATAATTAGCTATTTTGTAGTACCAAGCCCTGAAAAGTAGTTCATTGTTAATACAATAACAATTCTTTCAAAGTCAATGTTTATTTATATGCTTATATTTTAAAAACCAACATCTAAATGTTCCAAAATACTCTTCTGTGGTGCATGTCTTTGTCACCTCAATACCCATTACAGAACATGAGGCAAAAGCACAAAACGTCACACAAGTCACCACTGGAACTATGTGATGGTGACCACAGTCCTTTGATTATGAAAGTAACCCATAGGCTACATAAAGCAGAAGAAGCCATGTTGGCCAAAACATAAGCTCCCGAATGCATATTGCTGTATTACCTTTATTAAGCCAATAAAAAGAGAGACACAAATCTCTGCAAGCTTTCAAGATCTATGAAGAGATCTATTATCTCAAAAGTTTGCCCAAATTTCTGTGCCTTTTTGTGTGGTCTAATAAAAGTATTGCCACAGTAAGAATAAAAAAAAGTTACAAAAAGAAGGACATTATCCTTAATCTATTACAATTGTAATATAGCTTGACAATGCCTTTGTTTTTAAAATAAAAATAATTATTCAAAATTAGTTATCTCTATCTTGTTACTTCTAAGGTCTTGGTTAAAATATGAACGACAAAGGTAAGTTACTTAATTCCAGAGATGCCACTATTTTTGCTACTAAGATGTCTCAGAGCCTAGAAAAGTCTTTTGAATATAACTTCCAAAATCCCATAGGAAGCTACTTGCCATGCAGGCTTGGTTTTCCTGTAGTCAAAAACCAAAACCAAAAAATGCTTCCAATTTTGGAGTCTTATGCTCTCCTGTGTTTAGGTCAGTTCTGTCACAACTGGTGCAACTATTTATCATTGTGGAGATCTAAGCAAAAATAGCAAGTCTTAACAGCCACCCTATTTTCCATTATGAATGCCAGGGAAAAGAAAGCCACCAGGATTAGGCATTATGAAATCTCCCTCAAATAAAGGTAAGGAGAGAAAAGTCAAAGTTTATTTTGCTATAAACCATTCTTCTGGCTGATAAAAAGACTGTGCTTTTTAAACATCTTTAATTTTTTTTTCCATCTTGTGCCTCTACATTTTGTCAAAGCCTTAAAATCTCTGAGCTCATTCAACACCTTTATCCCTACATCTTTGCTGCTTTCAGTTGCATCTTCAAAGAAATTACATAAAGAGGCCTCCTTTGGGCTGCACTGTTGACTTCTCTGAACAATGAAATTTCAATCTGTCGCACAATGCCAGATGCATCCTCACCATCAGCACCACCACCTCCCCGAGCCCCGCCCCAATGTCCTAGTAGAAGAAAGAATAGCAACTGCCCGATCAGAACAATAGAATACTTTCCCCTTCTAGGCGATCGGCTGTCTCCTTATGCAGTTCTGAATAACAATAATTCCTGACAGTCTCTTGGGTGACATTTCTCATTCCTTATCACAGACAACAGAGCTTGATAAACGCCACCAGAATAAAGAAAACGACTCCCACCAACTGTTTTTGTAGAAGTAATAATTATCAGTTTATTGAAAAGAGACTCAGCCAATGTGTTTTTGAATATATATTTTGAAGAACGTTATTAACGTATATTTCTCGGCTACAACTTCATGGTCTCTCCCTAGGGATTACTGCACAGATGAAGGCTGCAACTCACATGATGAGGCACCAGTGCTTTTGTGTGGGCAACAGGTCACAGCTTTTCCCCAGCTGCACCACGCCATTAGAGTATTCAGAATAGAAGAGCAAGAAGGAGAGAAATGGATGATCCCTTCTGCAGGGCCAGCTCTAAGCATAAGGTAGAAAGAGGCAGATGCCTAAAGCAATAGATTTAAACCACCATTAAAGGTCAGCAAATTGTTAATTAAATAATATATTGATGGTTGTTGTAGGCTTTTTGGGCTGTTTGGCTGTGTTCTGGCCAAACAGCCCGAAAAACCTACAACAACCATTGGATCCCAGCCATAAAAGCCTTCAAGAATACAAATAATATATTCTTGCATTTTTACTTCCAAGGAGGGGAAGAGGTGCTGGAAGGTCTTTCCTTCTCCTGTACAAAATGCCTTGGTTGGCTTTGGGCAATATACATCTTGACTGGATAATATGCACCTTGGCTTCTGGGCCAGGAAAGCCTTTATCCATCTTCAGTTACTGTATGAGTTTTCTTGGGAAGACAGATTTGGCCACAGTGATCCCAAATAGATTGATGGAATTCACTTTATGCGAGGTTGCCTTTGAGTAGTGTCAGAAGTTACCATGTGTGGAAAATGCAGCAACCAAACTGTTGCATATGGAGCACTTTAGAGAACTCTCACACACATCTTGATTACTAATGGCAAAACAGGCTTCCTATTTGCTTCCTAACCCAATGTTGCTTTTTGCTTATAAAGGCCTGAACAGCTTCAAGCCAGGCTTTCTGAAAGACTGCTTGCAGCCATGTGAACCTACCCATAATTTGAGATATGTAGTTGTGTGTCCCTGTTGCGTGTCCCATCATCCCAGAAGGTTGACTGGCTGAGGACATCACGGAGGACTTGCTACATAGCTATATATCAATTCTGGAACTCCCTGACAAGAAGGGATGTCAGGCTGCTTCCATCATGAATGTGTTTCCAACAGGCACTCAATGCTATTATTCTGCCAGTCCTTGGATTTTATAATTTATTTTTAATCAGTTTTCAATTACATTTTGCTTCTGTTTTGTTCTTATATGATAATATTATTACACCTTGTTATGGTGGTCCTGGGTTGCCAAAAAAGCAATCTATAAATATTTTAAAAATGAATAATAAATAAAATATTACTGGGGAAAGTTTTAGCAACTGTTTGTTGCCTACATCATGAGATCCCCTTCTGTGTCTTTCTTCTAGCATTTCTCTGGAGGTAGTGTGGCTTGCCTAGGCAAACAGCAGCTGTTCACAAGCAAGGCGGTGGGGGCCCATCATCCTCGAGTCCTCCTTATTATGATGGTAGAAACTTCCAGTCATCCCTCCTCCACTGTCATCAAGGCAATCCACAGTATCTCCAGAGATTCTCCAAAGAAAAGGCATGGAAGGATATATAAAGATGTGAGCAACAAAGAGTTGTTAAGACTTCCTTCTGAAATCTTTCCTGGCTGCTTCTACATCCCTCATGGAAGCCCAGAACAAGCCATGTTTCCATCCAGCACTACAGGAGCTACTTGAACAAACAAACAGCTTCCTGATACTGAAGCATAGAGGAAAAGGTCAGTTGCAATCAGGGAAGTGGAAAAATATTACAGTTTCTTTCCCCTTCCTGTTGAATTATATAAAATTCAAGTGCTCTCCATTGAGAATATGAATATATTTGCAAATATTGCTCATAAAAAAAGAAAGATCTGCAACCCAGTTTTCTCCTATTGGCACTGGCCAAATTCAGCATGTACAGTAAAGCTAGTCCCTGCATGGTGGTGGTGGGATCCTATTGAACCTGCCACATTAGTATTAATGCTAAAGAGCATCTCAGAAAAAAGAGGTATCAATCGAAATTCAGCACCAAGCCCAGACTTGTAAAAGTTAAGTGTTCATAGTAATGGCCGTGGATAGACAGAAGTGTCTACATTACTTTCTCTCACATTCAATATTTTGTTTTGCTTGTAATATTTTCCCACCTGCTAAATATGAAGGAAATTCTGGACTTTTTATATATATAAAATAAAAAATAGGCCGAACCAAAGTTTTCATCCATCCATAGTTTCAGTACGAGCAAGAAAAAGAGGAGAAGGACGGCCTCCTCAGATTGAATTGTCAGGGCAAGCAGAGAAAAATAATTCATATTGCTACTAGTTTCTGCTGCAAATGTTTAGCTGTATGCATGCACAGCATAGTGCTATGAACTGGTGCTGCTGCTGTTTTTAAGTCTGCTTTTTGTTGTTATTGTTAATGGTTGGAACTTGGAACAAAGAAGCAAGATAAGCAACTGGCTTTTATACAGCTATATTTCCAGCCAACTGAGGAAAATGATACTAAAACTGGACAAAGTTCAGCCAGAAACTAGAGATGCCTAAATGGAAACAAAGCTCCTTGGACAGCTAAATGGTTTAGGTACCTGGCTACAGAGCCAGAGGTTGGGAGTTCAATTCCCCACTATGCCTCCAGAGAGAAGAGCCAGCCTGTGTAGTCATAGGCAAGCTGAAAGTCCCAAGACACTTCCAGAAAAAGGGAACAGTAAGCTACTTCTGTTCATTCTCTACCTAGAAAACCCTGGAAAGGGTTGCCCTAAGTCAGAATTTACTTGATGGCACACAATTATTATTATTAATGGACACATAGGGACTGATTTCACATATTGCAGGATTCTAGGCAAGCAGGAATTTGCTTCCTCACATTTAGCATACAAAATGGGGCTATGAGGATCTAGAAACCAGTAAAATCAAAGAAGAAGATAGTAGATATCTCAGCTTGGAAAAGTTACTTTTTTGGAGTACAGCTTCCAGAATTCCTCAGCCAACATGGCTGCTTTCATTTAACATCAAAGAAATTTTAGTTAGTGGAATATTTCACATGCAGAACATCTGAGGTAGAATTTCAGAAACGGTGTCCCATTTCTGAACCCTGTATAAAGTCAGAATGCTCTGATTCTTTCCTCTAATGATGTTGTAATCATTAGAGAAGTGCATATAGAGCAAGTTTCTGTTTTAAAAAAGACATCAGAACAGATGGTGATTG
The DNA here is from genome assembly GCA_037013535.1 of Intellagama lesueurii. Classification (NCBI taxonomy): domain Eukaryota; kingdom Metazoa; phylum Chordata; class Lepidosauria; order Squamata; family Agamidae; genus Intellagama; species Intellagama lesueurii. Next base: position 41,900,767 of record JBAJHW010000005.1, on the reverse strand, counting down.
TTTTATCTACATTTTTGTTTCTCCACATAAAACTTAAGGCTCACTATGAATTCATATAGGGCCTCAAATCTTGCAGAGAAAAAGGGACTGTGTTAATTATTTGTATAAAATGTTACAGTACTCCATAAACTACATCCCACCACCACTACCATCATACAGGGACTAGCTGTACTGTACATGCTGAGTTTGGCCATTGCCAATTGGAGAGAACTAGGTGGCAGATTATTTTTTTAAAGAGCAATATTTGCAATACACCACAAACTACATTTTGAAATTCTGTTTCCCAGTCAACGCAACAGATCACTCATGTTTGACTCACATTGTTTTTCATTTGCCATTCTTACAACTGTCTTAGACATAGTACATGGATAGTAGTGATTGTGTAGTGCAGATCACTAGTGGTGCTGCTCTCAAATCTTTTCTTCAGTTTCTTAGGAATGAGGAAGAAGATACATGTTATAGTGGAACTGAAAGCAATGGTGTGGTGGAAGCTGAGAAACATACAGTGCAGTCCTTTATGTCTGTTTAAAGGAAAGGAAACCTGGCTAAATTTACTGCTGCTTACTCCAAGGTAAGGGTACAGAGCAAGGATAGGGAACCTTCATCCAGTGGGCCAAATTCAGCCTACAGGAATTCACTGTCTGGCTCCCTCTCAAGCTCCTCCCTCTCTCCCAGCATTTAATTACTTTTCTCCAGCACTGGGAGAGAAAAGCCACATTTTTTCCAAACACTGAGTGGTGAAGCACACTTCAATTTGGATATCTCATGGATCTATCTAAACAGATGAATTAATGTTGGCCTTTTGGGCTTCCCAAAATCCAAAGCACAACTACAGTCCTCTTGGTTCATTACCCCTTTTCTTATAGCAAAATCTCAAGAATTCCATATAGGGAAATAATTACTTTTTGTCTATAGGGAATTATCTTGGGAAAACGGGTTAGAAGCTACATGTGACTCATGGACCATATGTTTCTCATTTGTTTTAAAATAAAAATATAAAAATCCATCAGATGGAGAGAGAGAGAGAGCACTTTGCTTCTACTGCATTTGACACTAAACCAATGGATTATATCAGTGTTCATTCAAAAATTCATTTCAAATCCTCTGAAATAGTACATCAGATTTTCCTGTTAATTGCAGAGTCAAAACTATAATAATAATCATCTTAGAACTGCAGAGCTGGAAGGAACCCTTTGGATCATCAAGTCCAGCCCCTGTCATGATGGCACAGTGGGGAATTGAACTCCCAACCTCTGGCTCCACGTTGCACCAAATGGCATACCGGACTTCCATCTGACCTTAAGTGCCCCTATTTAGCCCACACCAGCCCACTCCAAATGAGCCTGTGTAGGCAAGCCCTTACATACATATCCTTCATGAATTTGTCACATTCCTTCTTAAACCCATTAAAAGTACTGATTATCAGCGCACCTTGCAGCAATGAATTCCATAAGTTAATTATGCCATGTGGAAAGGAAATAAACAGAAACAATAGGCTGAGATACCTTCAAGTTACTGCCTCATTTATGCATTGTTTCGCATTATTCTGCAAGCTGCTCTCTTGCTGGCACTGCTAGAGAAAGCAAGAACCGGGGAGATTAGTGCTCAACAGCATTATGGTTTGAATTTAAAATGGCAGCACTCTCAACAAGCCAGCAAAGGCACCATCTGAACCAAAGCTTTAGTGTGATGCTTAGGTCAACTTTTGCCTTATCTCTAGTAGCCAATTCAAATGTCAAAAATGACAAATGAAAACAATGGCATTCCTGAAGTTGCTGACTTTCTTGGACATCATATTTCATCCATGTGTCAGTCTGAGCAGTAAAAGAGTTTATGGAAAAAGCAAATACCTCTGTTTGTAGCCTTGAAAAATATTTAGTCAATACCTTGATTCCTGGATATGTGGATGGGAAGGGGGAGAATAATTTACCTTAAAATGTATACATAAACAAATCATCATCAAAGATAACTGGAATGCAGAATTACTGTTTACTTGCCCATTCATGAAAGAAAATTATCATCAGTCCTTATCCTGATTACAGGACACTGGTAAACTGATGGATTTTCTTCATTCAGTCTACATTTAGTAGATCTGAATATCATGTTTCTTTGGTTTCTGTTTTTTGCTTTGCCAAAATTTCTAAGTCATTTGGGGGGAAAAACACATGGGTGCATATTGTCAAAAAGGCAACAGCCAAGTACTCAGAGTTGTTAGTTTCTGACACAGTAAAAACAGAAAACCCAAGCAACTTTTAATGTTCTGTGATTTCACACATCTGGATGGATTTTAAGATTTTTGTTCCCACTATATTTCACAGATGGACACCAACATGTGACTCACCTGGGAGAAAGGCATCAACTGGGAGCCTTGAGGCCACCTCTGCTCAAGCTTCCTGTTCCTGCCTCAGTGCTTACTGGTTGCTTTCTTTCTGAACAGGAAGCTAGGCCTCAAAATCTTCCATTTAAGGCCTTTGTCCCAGGTGAGCAACATTTAGGTGTTTGTAAGATGTCCTTCAAGTTAGAATTCCCAGAATGGATAATTATGAGATTTGTACTCCAAAAATCTGAAAATCCCATTCCTATTCACACATGCAGAACAACAGCACAGACTTTGGTATCAGAAGATACCAGGTGTTAACTGGAATTAATTATTTTGGAGACAATGAGGAGAAAACATAGTAGTTCCTTTCACTACAATAATAAGTAATGACAGGGAATATCATTTATTCGTTATTATTTTTCTCATTACTTTGGGGAATGTAATAATTATTTGAGGTGGCATTTTTGAGGCCTTTTTAAAATGTAAGTTCATTTCCTTACCTTTTTTTAAGATGGATTTAAAAGGAACTCAAAGTAATTCATATGTAATGAGTAATGTAGTAATTATTACGATGGGCCACTAAACTCTTTTCAGAAATGGACAGTAACAACTTGCTTCAGCGGGCTTTGTAATGATTATTGCATTAATTTTTTTAAAAAGCCCTCCATACTTAAGGTCCAGGCAGAAGAGCCAACAATCTGAGACCATATACATATACATCCCAGAAAGCCTGGACAAGTCAGGAACTGCTAGTTAAAGTCCATTGCCTGCACCTCATTCTGGGCTTTGTGTCCCCAGACGTGACTGATTACGGTATGTTCATTAGTTTCTCCTCTTCACTACCTTGATCCTTCCATTGTATGACTCTTTTGTCTTCCCTGTTACATGCCCTGAATCCAGCTCCGATTTGTATGTCTGCCAATTTGGACTCTGCCCAAATCTACCTCCACCCCAAATAGTCTCATGTCCTGAAAACCCTGGATATTCATTTGAACATGTGCCATATTCCTTTCATGCCATGTTTACAAACAGTGGAATTTTTTTTACAGCTGTGCTTGCCACCCACTGCTGGCTCTTGAAAGATTCTTAACAATAACTATTAAGACAATTCCCAATCTGGCACTTTTTGTATTTTTGCCATCTTTCGCATTTCTCTTCTCCCCCCCCCCCCACCTTTGTATATAAATGCCTACTTACTAAGGCCTCCTTCCATGCATCTGATGAAATGGACTGTGGTCCTCTTATGTCAACTAAAACTTGCTTGTCCTTTAAGATACCACAAGAACCTTTGTTGTTAATGGAAACCTTGAATTTAAAAGTCAGACTTCATCACTCTGGTTAAATGAGTCATTTTGGCTTCTATTCCTCATACCATAAACCAACAGTACAGTTTCTCCTCACCTCAGTAAAGCATGATGGGAAATCGTGCATAAATCAATAAATGAAGTTTTTAAAAAACCACTCAGCATCCGCCTGATTGGTGTACTCATTGTTTCTGTCCTTGCATAATCTACTGAAATTGGAAGTCAGAGCTAAGCTATGATTAGAACTGAAAGCCACTTAATTACATCGTCCAGCAGGGTTTCATGCAAGACATGTCTAATGTATTAGAGACCGCTAAAGCAAAATGAGAGCCTAAAAGTTCTGTCTTAAAAGGGAGACTCCTTGTTGTTGAATTTAGGGCTCTAATGTCACATCTCGTTTTCAGTGAACTAAGATGTTTCCTTGAGCTAAGACATTTTGTTTCCCTCAGTTGGAGGAGAAATTAATCTGCTGAGAAATAAGGTTGAGCTTATTTCTGGGTCAATTATACATTCTATTGAAAAGACTTCTAACAAAGCCCCATGTCACTTTTCCTAACAGAAAAGTAGTCTTAGTGGAGATTATAATGGAGGAAATGTTTAAAACAAAGAAATGGTGACCAAAAGAGGCGCTCAGTCCTTTTTCCTGCCAAATATTTGTCATCTTTCATATCCTCCTGAAACTGTTCTAGCTCCCATTGTGGGATCCCTGATTTCTGTTTGGTAAGATAAAATAAACCTGTGTCTGAGGGAACTTCACAGGGATTGGGTGGTTTGACCTTAAAAATGGTTTTAGAGTTCTTCCTCCCTCCAAGATGCCTTTCTTTAAAAAGGAATAATATTAAGGGGACATCTTATTATTCGAGGAGCTGTACCTCTGATCACAATGTGGTTCCATCGCCATAGTCCATATGCTGGGCTACTCTGGCTTCTAAAACTCTGCATAGTTCTGAACACAACATTTTAAGGAGGATTCTGACAAATTGGAATAAATTCAGAGAAAGGCAACAAGATTGATTGGGGGACTGGAAACCAAACCCTATGAGGAAAGAATGAAAGAACTAGGCATGGTTAGCCTTGAGAATAGAAGACTGGGGGGAGATATGATATAATAATAAATTATAATCATATGCTATCAAGTCATTTCTGATCTAAAGTGACCCATTTCAGGGTTTTGCAGGCAGAGAATACTCAGAAGTCGTTTACCATCCCCTTCTTCTGCCCCCCCCCCCGGGATTGTGCAGCTTGCCCAAAACCACACTAGCTCACTCTATGCACAGTAGGCACACTGTATGACTGAGCTCCCAACCTCTGGCTCTTCAGTCAGATACCTAAACCATTGAGCTATCCAGCGAGCTGGGAGATATGTTAGCATTCTTCAAATACTTGGAATATTGCCATACAGAGGAGGGGCGGGATCTGTTCTCAGTCCTCCCAGAATGTAGGACACATAATAATGGGCTCAGGTTACAGGAAGCCAGATTTCAGTTGAATATCAGGAAAACCTTCCTAACTGTTAGAGTAGTACGACAATAGAACCAATTACCTTGGGAAGTGGTGATTGCTCCAGTGCTGGAGGTATTCAAGAGAAAATTAGACCACCATCTGTCAGATATACTTTGATTTGAATTCCTGCATTGAGCAAGGGGTTGGACTCGATGACCTTATAGGCCCCTTCCATTATTCTATGATTCTATGTTCTAGTGTTGACTTACTATGCTTGGAGCAGCAGTTGAAAAAAATGAAAGCATGGCATACCTAATACCATGGGTGTAATGGCAAGTTCACTCACTCAACTATGCTGTGCCCCCTGCTATTGGCACAATTCTTACCCAGCACAGGTTACCTGCTGCTTCAGTCTGCCTGCCAGTGCTGTCCAGGATATTTGCTCACTCTCCAGTATGACCTGTCCTCTGCTACCCCAGTGCTGCTGCATTTGCTGCTGGCATTCCCACTGTCCAAAGTACAATTGGTATATCCATTACTGTCATTTCCGAATGCCTAGGTTAAAAAAAAGTGTGCACTCTTTTTATTTGGCCCAATCACTTGAAAGGTGTCAGAGGGCACAGGGAAATCCCTTAAAATGTTTCGCCTGTTTGTGTTTTTTTAAGGGAAGAATAATGACTATACAGTATTCATATTGACCGTAACAGAGTTCTGGATACCTAGAAATTCTGAATTTTTAAAACTTCTGACTTCCAAATCTAAAAATTCTGAATTCCAAATTTCAAATCTGAATTTTGGTGCTAGTGCACATCCCTAGTATACTTGCACAATATAACCCATCTTATTTTCAAAAAATCTGAAATTCCTTAGCTGCAGAATGTTATTTAGTTGTCTGATTTATAGATCACTGCAACCCACAGCTCAGCTATATGTTTCCCACCCATATGAGAGGTATATTTTTTCATTCCACCCCCACCCCTTGCCCCCATGGAGAAACAAGTATGGTTTTGCTTATGTTCTGATGTTGTGATTATCTGCCAGAATGAGTTTCCTTACAAGGCTCACAGTTCTAGGTCACAAAAACATCTATAAATAAAACATGGCTATATACACACTCCAGGCCATACTTATAGTACGTTGTATATATTAATCTGATGCAACACAGGAATACTCTATTTAAAACACTCCACAGAGGGACATATCTCTTTTCAACAGAGGTAATGATGTACAAAAAGATTTGTAAGAGGGACATTGGTAAAGGTTATTTCGGTCAATCACTAACATTGCTCTGTAAATTGTAAAGGTGTCCTGTGCTGTCCTTAAGCCTCTCTCCAGGCAAGTAGTTCTCCCAATAAAGGAAGCACTGAATAAGAAATTGAAGGAGAAGAATATACCATATCAAGAAACAGTCAAGTTAACCTGAGAAATTGATGCAACTGTCACCACCACATGCCTTGGTCAATATGGTACTCATATGAACCATTCCAGTCTTTTTAATAGCAGTAGTCAGAACAGAGGTGGGTACCATGTCCTAGGGGTATAAAAAAATCTTCCACTTAATTTCACTGCATTTCTCAGAGGGTCAAACTGTATGCCATTAGGCAGTAAATCATTACAATGTCCCAGAGATGTGATTTAGGCATATTTTATATTTAATAATTCAGTATTTCAAATAAAGCAAATAAAATGACAAAGGAAGCTAATCTCTAAATATGAGATTGTCATTGTGTGGAATCTCATACAGTGACAATCTCATATTTATTCTAGTTTCCTGTTTTAATGATGGGTTACCTGTAACATATAGTTTAGCCCTGAATCCCACTGGCATTTCCTTGCTAGCCTTTGCTCATATCAGGTTGATTTTTATATCCCATGTAAACATTAGTGTGCATTTTCTACAGGCATATTTCATGATACAGAAGGTGTCTATCTCCGGACTAGATCAGACGGAAAGCTCTTTAATCTCTCTAGATCGAGAGCGAAGACCAAAGTCCAGCTGAAATGCATGCGGGACTTCCTCTTCGCCGGTGATGCAGCCATTGTTGCCCACTCTGCTCAAGACCTCCAACAACTCATGAATCGTTTTAGCAAGGCCTGCCAAGACTTTGGACTAACAATCAGCCTGAAGAAAACACAAGTCATGGGCCAGGGTGTGGACTCACCTCCCTCTATTACCATCTCCACACAAGAATTGGAGGTTGTTCATGACTTTGTGTACCTTGGCTCAACGATCTCTGACACTCTCTCTCTAGATGTCGAGCTGGATAAACGCATTGGCAAAGCAGCTACCATGTTCTCTAGACTCACAAAGAGAGTATGGCTCAATAAGAAGCTGACGACATATACCAAGATCCAGGTCTATAGAGCCTGTGTCCTGAGCACGCTCCTGTACTGCAGTGAGTCCTGGACCCTTTGTGCACGGCAGGAGAGGAAGCTGAACACCTTCCATATGCATTGCCTCCGACGCATTTTTGGTATCACCTGGCAGGACAAAGTTCCAAATAGAGTAGTCCTAGAACGAGCTGGAATTTTTATCATGTATACATTACTGAAACAGTGACGTCTACGTTGGCTTGGGCATGTCATGAGAATGGCTGATGGTCGGATTCCAAAAGATCTCCTGTATGGAGAATTAGTGGAGGGAAATCGCCCCAGAGGGAGACCACAGCTGCGATACAAGGACATCTGCAAGCAGGATCTGAAGGCCTTAGGAATGGACCTCAACAGATGGGAAACCCTGACATCAGAGCGTTCAGCCTGGAGGCAGGCGTTGCATCACGGCCTCTCCCAATTTGAAGAGACCCTTGTCCAGCAGACCGAGGCAAAGAGGCAGTCACGGAAGCAGCCAAATCAGGGAGCTGGACAGGGGACAGATTGTATTTGTCTTCAGTGTGGAAGGGATTGTCACTCTCAAATTGGCCTTCTCAGCCACACTAGACGCTGTTCCAAGTCCTCCATACAGAGCACGTTACCATAGTCTTTCGAGACTGAAGGATGCCTAATACTATTTCATGATGTACTAATTTTAATGTGTTTTTCCATGCTAATGCCCACATTTTGTATGCATTTTTCCCATTTAATAAATATGTGAATATTTTCCCGCAAGTGTGTATTTTTCAGCCATATGTGTTCTAGCCATTCACACTTTTAAAAGCATGCATTTGCTTTTGAATATTTTTATTTCTGAAACATACTTAAAGCTTTGCAAATGTGCACATTTCCATTACAAAATGCATTGTTTTGTTTGTCCCACAACAGGTTTGGAATGTGCAAAATGGATTATCTTTGTTGAAAAACTAAACTCCGGCAAAATTCTTTCCCATCCCTGAGATGTCCATATGGAATGGATTGTGTTAAACAGTAACTGCAATCATTTAAGAACAAGGACTCCCCTGCTAACCTAGTTCTCAACATGCAACTCAGTCTTCATTTTCTGTTTTTTATTATAATCTTTCCCCTTGTTTCTCCTTTTTTTCTGCATGACCCACATTACAGCAAAGCAGTGATGCACACAGTATGAAAAGTCTTTAACAGATGGGGAAGCTCTCATGTCTGATAAAAAAATAAACCAAAGAAAAATGGAGTCAGGAGAATCCAGAAGATTTCTTTATAATGTTGAAGCTTTTTAAAAAGGTTTACACAAAAATTAATAAGCGAATAGTTAGCAAGCCCATCATTTTTTCCTTGTACTCACTCAGTCATCATGACAACCTTAAATCAGTTGCTTAGCACTGGAAAATGAATTTGATGCTGGAGGAGTTAAGAAATTTCAGATTAATCTGAAATACTGTCATGGATTGGTTTACTGTCTTCACTATTCATTTACTAGTAAATCATTTCTGTTCATAACTGATTCCAGAAATAATTTTGCAGTTAGTTAAAAAAAAAAACCTCCATGCTGTTATCGTTAAGAGAAATTGATGAAGAAAGAAGTACGGTATGCATTTAGACATTAGTCTGATCCTGTTCTTTTTGCCCCGGTTGATTGTTTAGTTCTGAGTTCAAGTAAAAGTTCTGTATTTATTTGGGTGTGTGTGGGGGGAAACTAACATTTCTATGTGTTTCACCTTCACCTCCATTAGGTGTGTTCAGCAGTTCAGGTGCCATTGACAATGGTGATCATGGGATAGCTTCTAGTACAGCCTTTTCAGAAGTGGTGCCCACTTTGTGGCTGGGTCTCTCTAAGACCCTGTCAATTTGTTCCTATAGAAATCTTCCTAACAGATTTTCACTGAGTGTTGACTTAGTTTCTTACAATTAGCTTCGCTGTTTTCGGCACTGATATTCTGTAATCAATCTCCTGAAGCTACTGCCATTAGTTGTATTTCTATATAGGATGCCATCTTGTATATTAGGTATACTCTATAGTTTTTATGATGAAAGCTGCTTTGAGTTTAAATTGATAATGAACTGTGAAGTATATATTACCAAAATAAGTCAAAAGATTTGCTTTATGGGGCAGGGGGGAATCTGAACTGAGAACTCTGGACAATCTTGATCTACATTTGAGTTGTGGATATAAACAGGGCATAACAATAAATATTAGTTAGCTTTAGTCTCTGACATGAATAATCATGCTGTGTCAGTAAAATGAAACTGCTGTCATAAAATATGTTTTTTTTTAAATCAAATCACTAAAAAAATTATTTGCAACACATTAATTGAACAAGGGGAGAACATTTTTCTTTATAAGAAAAAAAAAACAACTTATCTAGGGTACATTTGATAAAAAGTACAAAACTAACCACTGTGAAAATTATGAGCTGTTATTGACACTAGAAAGAGTGTGAGAGCACACTACATCACAACCACAGAGAGAGAGGATGTTATGAGTACAGGATGAACCTTTAGCCAGCTGTCACCAAGCCACATTTTGTGCTTGCTGACAAGTTATTTATACAAACCTAGCAGAACTTCATTTATTGACTCTGCAAGTATAGAAAAGAGTTCACCTTGCCCATCAAAGCATATTGATTCATGCAATTATTCCTACAGAGTAACTATCCTGCATTCTCTATCTCCTTATTCCAATACAACAAGGAGTGAGGGTGTGGTGAGACCACACACCCAGTATTATGAGATTCCTGTTCCCACCAGTTCCAGATAGCATGACCAATGGTTGAGGATGATAACTGTTGCAGTCCAAAAATATCAATCTTGCACTACAACCGTACTTCTGTACTATTATTCTCTTCTATGGAGGACTATTAATAAATGGACTCACCTGCCCAGAGTGCCCTTATTGGGAGAAATAATCATAATAATACATAATTAAATCAATTCTGAGTTATGGTGATCTTCCCAGGTTTTCTGCTGTTTCGTATTTATAGGTGATTTGCCAGTCTCTGCTTCTGATGGTACTTTGTGACCATACAGCTTGCTTAAGACTGGACAGGTGGCAGGGCACGTGCACCAATCAGCCACACATGGTCCAAAATATCTCAGTTGGGGGGCACAGTGGAGATCTGGACTCTCAGACTCCACCTCCAAGGCCATTCAGTCCAATTCACTGAACTGCAGCAGCTCCTTATTGAGGAAAAAGGTAGTATAGAAATGAAATGCAATGACTACTTTTGCCACAAGGTTTCAGGGACTGTCGACACAGAGCTAATTTACTCTACCAAGGATTCAAAATGACCTTGGGATATAGATAGTATACAAAATCTTTAAAAAAAAAAAAAGAATTGGGGTCAGTGCTACAATTTTCAGGGAGGCAATGGTAGAAACGGCTGTGTGAGAAACTGTGAATGGAAAGCATAGCATTTCATCAGTGTGATATAAAACACAGAGCCTGATGCACAGAAAATCCACCCATATGAGGCAAGCAGCCAGAAGAAGAATAGAATGATGGAGTTGGAAGGGGCCAATAAGGCCATCGAGTCCAACTCCCAGCTCAATCAAAGAATCCAAATGCTGTGAGATGTCAACTACAGAGCAGTAAGAAAGAGACTAATGGGAAGTCATGCATGGCCAGTTTATACACTGGGTGCTTGTCACCTATGACTGTTGTCATGTGCTGTCAAGTTACTTTTGACTTATGATGACTGTAACAGGGTTCTTATGAGATGTTATTATCACATGCTCCAGTGAGTTTCCATGGCTAAGAGGGAACAACAACCAAGGCCTATCCAGTACACCACACTGGCACTTATGACCACAATATGGAAAGGAACCACCTCAGGTTAATAACCACAGCTAGAACATCCATTTCTAACAATATTTTTAAAAGGAGCCCTTAAAAGGATTTCTTGGAGAGAACAAAAGAAATCAGAATGCATCAGGACCATAAAATATCATATTTTGGCAGAATATCTGTGTCACCATGAACATGAGAGACTAAAAAAGCAGGAAAAATATAAGTGCTAGTTAAATGTGCTTCATATAGATAATGATGAGGAAGAGATGACTCATGCCAAAGCTATGTGGGCTTTTTAACCGACAAATAGTATGGGTGCTACCTTTGTTGTGCGTAGAAGAGTTTCTATGCCTTTGAATTGCTACATGAAAGTTAGACACTCCACAGGTAGAACTTTCTCCAGTATGGAGCTGCACTTGTGGATATTACTAATTTTTGGACTACAACTCCTAGAATACCACCAGTCAGCATAGTCACGCCAAATAAGTAACTTTTGCCACCTCTCCAGTTTTCTAAGCCATACCATTTTATATTCCTTTGCTTTCACTTGGCTTACTCTTCTCTCTTTTCCTTCCTACCAAGAAGGTTGTTGGGAGAACAATAGACTGCTGTCACCAGGGGTCAGAACTGACAGCCAGGATATGACTGCTTGAGATTAGACTAGGTGGCAGATAAAATGGGGCTGCGGCACCTACAACCCTATGGCTATAAGCTGTAGATCGTCAGTTGCCATGTGCCTGCCTTTCCAGGGTATTATCTTCTGTTTGAAAGTGTCTTTCCTTTGAAGGGCTGTTTAACCCCTCTATTCTTTATAGGTCAAGAGTCACAAGTTTGCAGAACAGGAACCTTGAAGTTGCTAATCAACAGTTAACACACGCAGGGCCGTATTAACCCAGGGCCGGGCCCCTAGGCTTTCAGGTATTTTAGGCCTTCAACAGCACTTCAGTCTTTCACCTCACTACAGTTGACAGCCCTCGGGCACCTCATCTTAATTTTTTTAAAAAAAAGTCATGGGCCTCTAGTCCCTGCAGGGCCCTAGGCTTCAGCCTAGTCAGCATTATGAATAATGTGGCCTTGAGCAGACATAGACCAATAGACCAATGGGACATAGTCTTCTCTGCTAAAATGCGATTATTTCAAGATAATAATGTGCACATGCATTTTATGCAAATTTGTGTCATCTTTTTTGAGGATGAGTAATTGGCCAACCTATGCCTACCCCTGCCCTACAACAATATATCTTCTTTATTCTTCCACTGACCTGGGAGTAAAATTTTCATAACAAAAGCACAAACAAGGATGCCAGGCCAGTTGGCAGGAAAAGATCGTCTCCTGCTTAAAAGATAAATGACTAATCAACAGCATCTTTCATGCTCAGCTTCACACAGCTTTGTTTATCATGTATTATTTATTGCAGATCTCTGAGGATAGAATTCGAGGATGATTAACCTTTACTTAGCAAATGAGATTTTGCCTTCCTGAGAAAAATTTACTGTAGTTTGAAAAATGCTGGTGAAAATCAAGAGGTGTGGCTAGGGGTTGAATAGTAAGGGAGAGGGTTCAAAGATATCTAGACTTCTCAAGAGGCATCACAGTAATTTGTACTGGGGGGGAAATCCTATGATAATCTAACTGGTCCAAGTGTGATTAAATATCTATAGGTCCACGCAGGTTGACGTGTGTATTGCTATAATTTGAAACCACTCACATTCAGAATTCAGAATATGCTGAAGTTCCATGGTTCTTTCAATTTCAGATCTATCACCAGTGTTTTAGAGACACTTTCAGTACTTCTAGATCAGGAGTGAGCAAAATTAATCCCTCTAGATCAATGGTTCCCAACTCTGAGTTTCCAGATGTTCTTGGACTACAACTCCCAGAAATCCTGGGCAACACAGCTAGTGGTGAAGGCTTCTAGGAGTTTTAGTAAAAAGCACATCTGAGGACCCAAGGTTGGGAACCACTGCTCTAGATGTTGTAACTGTAACTCCCATCAACCTTAGCCAATGGTGAAGAATGCTGGCAGATATAATCTAACAAAATCTGGAATGCTACACTTTCCAGGTGAATTTAAATTCTATGTAAAGATCAGATTGACCGCAGACCAAAAGCAAAGTGGAACAAAACTAGTAAGCTTTTCAGGAAGGAATGCAAAAAAGACTGTTGTTTTAGTTAAAAGAAAGAAAAGCCTCAATGGAGAACTGAGGAGACTATTAAAATTGTTGACGACAGACAAGAAGCAAAAATAACAAACATCTGAAACAGGGTAAGAATCCTAAATGCAGATTTTCAGTGACTGGTATGTAGGGACAGTATTGCTTTAATCATTTCAGAGAAATAGAAGATAACATCAATAAACTGAAAAGAAGATATGTCATGCACAAAATTCAAGAAATCAGAATGAAATTTAAACCCAGATTAAGGACACTGAAAGATCAACAGGGGGATATATTATATGGAAAGCATAAAATAAGAAGGTGGAAATAATATATTGAAGAGAAGCAAGAATGATAGAATCCTTCAAAGAAGAATAGTTTGATGAAGAATATGCAATTTTAGAAAATAAAATGCAAGTTGTTCTCAAAGCAGTCAGAAAAAAATAAATCACCAGAAATAGAATTGCAAGCTACAGATACCAAATCTATCACAGTTCTAATAAGAATATGCCAAGAAATATGGAAGATGAAACAATGGTCTACAGACTGGAAATGTTCAATGTATATTCCCATCTCAAAGAAAGGAGATGCCACAGATTGTAGTAATTACAGGACCATCACACTAATTTCTCCTGCAAGCAAGTCAATACTTGGAGGTTTTAAAAGAAAGACTTGTACATATATGGAGTAAGAAATGTCAGATGATCAAGCTGGATTCAGAAAAGGAAGAGGTGCCAGAAATCATATTGCGAATAAATGTTGGTTACTCAAGCATACCAACGAAATCAGAAGAAAATCAGCTTGTGCTTGATACTGTAGGGTAAAAACGTTGACTGTGTTGATTTTGAAAAGTTATGTGTCATTCCAAAAGAAATGGGTGTCCTACAACATTTCATTGTCCTGATACACGACCTATATTCTGAACATAAGGCTACTACTCTTAAGTCATAATGTGGAGAAACAGAATGGTTTCCAGTTTGCAAAGATGTAAGGCAAGGGTGTATTTTATAAGCTTTCTGGGGGGACAGCAGTTTTCACTTTCTTTCCATTGCTTTGCATGTACATATAGAATACTCTACATGTCGCCCTATGTTTTCTGTTATCAAGCTGATGCAAATAGTACTATGATTCCATCTCTAATAAGTAGAAACATGAAGTTCAGGGTCACTTGGAGGAGGAGGAGACACATGTCACCTCCTTACATTTTCTCTTTCCCTATTCTTTCTTCCTTCCTTTTCTAACTTGCCTCTCTTTGGAAGTGGGTGCAATAAACCATTTCCTTTGCAGAGCTTATTATTATGCTAAATTTCTTTCACACAGATGGTGAGAACATAAATTTGATTTTAATCTGACAAACAGAAGTTTTCGGAAGTTCTTAGAAGGGAGGCAAATGAGTTTTCAGCCACCATGTGAGGGCCAGGAACAAAAAAAATGAATCAGCTGCAAATTGTGTCACCTTGCAATAAAATTTCTCAGATCCCTACTGGCGGCAAGCCTGGTAAAGAAGCATTTGAAGACTGGGATCCAGATAGGCCTTTGAGAGCATGGCAGGAAAAGGCTGAGTTCTTCCAACTAGTAAGGTCCCCATTACACCATACTACTAAATACCATTCATCCACAAAATCTCAACCATGACATTTCCATCCAAATATATTCTTGGGATACAGAAAGAGTGTCATTGCTTGCAGACTTGTTTGTAAGAGTTCTGTTCCACGGAAATGTGTGTTGTTGCTCTGAAGAGGTGTTTTGAAAGGTTGCAGTGATAACCAGTTTATTTTGGTAACACGCAGGAAATCCAGTTTGAAGAGTAGGTGATACCTCTATAAAAGTATTGCCTATTCTTGCATTCGTGGTGGCACTGCGGGTTAAACCGCAGAAGCCTCTGTGCTGCAAGGTCAGAAGACCAGCAGTTGTAAGATCGAATCCACGCGACGGAGTGAGCTCCCGTCGCTTGTCCCAGCTCCTGCCAACCTAGCAGTTTGAAAGCATGCAAATGCAAGTAGATAAATAGGTACCACCTCGGTGGGAAGGTAACGGCATTCCGTGTCTAGTCGCGCTGGCCACGTGACCACGGAAACTGAATTCGGACAAACGCTGGCTCTACGGCTTGGAAACGGGGATGAGCACCGTGCCCTAGAGTCGGACACGACTGGACTAAATGTCAAGGGGAACCTTTACCTTTTTACTCTTGCATTTATATTTTGTATTGACCACGCAGCTCCCTTTTATTACACTGGAAATCATAGAGTATAAACATCAATCTTTTCTCTTTTTTAAAAAACATACATGCCTCATTTTGCCAAATAACGTAACGAAGGAAAAGAAAAACAGCCATGTTTTAAAAAGAAAGTAAGGTACAAAGAAAGAAGTAAAGAAAGTAGCCTGTACAAATTGATCTAGTTCTTAATAGCAATATTAACAAACATGCTTACTTTCTGTGAACTATTGGAGGACGTGCAAATTGGGATACTTTCATCTGTTATCAGAAGGATTGACGTATGAGTTGTGAGTCATACCGTTTCTCCACAATTGCACTGAGAGAAAAGAGCATTCCCAGTGCAGGAATTGTTCATCTCTTTGAACTGTTCTCCGGAGACAACAAAAGGAGGAAGTATATTGCTAAGGCTTACTTGCACTTCCTCCTTCAGTACATCTAATAACATAAAGGCCATTTGTTTCACAATTAAACATGATTAAGGATAACAACATGGAACTTTTTTTTATCTTGCAATAGTTCTTGACTTGTATACTTTCATACAACTGAAGAAGGAAAATTCCAAAAGGCTGCTTCTCCTTTTGCTCCTTGAGGCTGCTGCTGCTAGCAGAATTCTGGATAAGTTTCTCAAGCAAAGCCACAGGGTAGCACTGACCAGTTTCCCCCATTTCTCAACCAAAGATCTGACAAACCATATCATACTTCAATTCACTCCTCTATTTTCAGCTATCAGAATGACCATCTCAACTGTTGGGTCCAGGGCCAAGCAAAATGAAGGAGACCATCTAGTTCTGAGCATTTCCCAGTACATCAGCAATAGCCTTAATTCTGTGCCCTCCCTATCTAGAGATCTTTCATACACCAAACTGTGGCAGCAATATGGGTGGAGCAGCAAAAAATATGAGCCCCACATGCCAGAGGTTCAATAACTGCCTCAACTGAGGTTGCCAGATCTCAGGGTACAATTTAAATCTCAATGTACCCTGGGAACTCCTGGTAGGGAGGCAAACTTTCAAGGTGAACTGTGGTGGAGGAGGATACTTTTTTTTAATTTTGTGTGGTGCATTTAGCTCCTGGGCACCCATCTCCTGCCCACTCCCAGAGCTCAACAACACAGTGTTAAGGTGTTTGGATGTACATGGAACACACACTATTTATTTAGGAGAGACTGCAAAAATTGACTGTCTCACCCTGTCTCTGTCTCACACACAGACACACAATAATTATTACATAAAAGACTGCCCTTTACAACACCATAAGGGCCTACCCCTCCATCTTCAAACCAAGGTTTCCTGAGCCCTAGCCCATCATTCTGTCCACTACACCACACTAGGGATTCTATACTATTATACAGTAAAATGTACTTCTCATTTGACAGAGTGACCTGCCTAACAGAGCCTCTCTGAGGCAGTCAATCATCCGCAAATGCAGCTGTCAGCAACAGAACCACGGAGAAAAATTTCAGAAGAAGATTTTAAAGGACTGAATCCAATTGCTAGTCCCAACAAGAGTAGGCCCATTGAATCCATTGCATCTGCATAAGGATTGACTTAATAATAATTCTGTGCCATCAAGTCAATTTTGACTTATGATGACCCTTTTCAGGGTTTTCTAAGTAGAGAATATTCAGAAGTGGTTACTGTCCTCTTCTTCTGGGGACAACCTGGGGAGTTGCAGCTTGCCCAAGGCCACACAGGCTGGCTCTTCTGAGATGCACTGAACTCCCAACTAGAGATGGGGACAAATCACCATTTTGGCTCTTCGTCCTACTTAGTGATTCATCAAAGTTGACGAAGCACGAAGCTCCCCCCATGAACCGATGAAGCACAAATTTATTCATCGATTCGTGGAGGCTGTCTAAAAAAAACACTGACACCCCCCCGCCACCACCGCCACCACCCTACACTAAATGAAGCCACAGCCACCATCTTTGCAAAGGGCAGCCAGTGTCCCTTACTGCAGGCCGTGGCTGCGGAGGCCACCGCAGCCGGCGGCGATGGATGATGGCGACGCTGGATGGTGGCAGCGGCTAAGGTAGGGAGAGGAAGGGGGAGGGGATAGGCTGTGGGGGTGGGTGGCTGCCTATCAGCCCACCAATCAGCTGATCGGTGGGCTCGTAGGCAGAATGGGAAAGCCACAGGAAGAGAGGGAAGGCCAGCCTTCCGTCTCTTCCTATGGGGGATGAATAAAAATAGGGAAATATTTATCCCTTCATATTCGTCGGGGCCTCTGGAACGGACGAATATGAAGGGACAAATATTTAATGAATCAGTGATTTCTTACGAATATCGCGATCCATTTTTTTATTCGTCCCCTTGTCTACTCCCAACCTCTGGTTCCTCAGCCAGAGACCTAACTCACAGAGCTATCCAGCCAGTTCGTGTTGAGTTACTTTTCAGCAATTGATTAGCATGCCTAGTCTGTGTGGTACCAGAGCATGGCTTTAGGCCGAACAGCTTTATTTAAAGCAAAAATATTCTACGTGCATCGTAGTGAACTATTTACTTTTAGTCTCAGCTCTAGGTTTACTGAACTATTTACATGTGCCCCTTTGGAGAACCTCTGGCACAATCCTCGTCCAGGTCCATAAAGGTATTTGTGTACTTCTAGTTCTCTGTAAAGCCCCCATTCCTGTAAACAAGGAGTTGCAAATGGCAAGGCCAGCTCATAAGCTGAATGGCACAGTCAGGATGAAAGGACTTCTGTTCAGGAGAGCAGAAGAAGTGGGCACTCTGTTTTATTTTATTGTCTCCCCTTTTTCTTTCCAGCTGCCAGGAGAACCTCCCCCCCCCCGCAGTTTCCTAAGACAAACACAGGAAAGGCTGCAGGTAAGGGACTTCAAAAGTACACTCTCTTGTTTGATCCTGTCTTAAAAGGGCAATGTGGGGCATCTACTCTTCTACACTTTCCATCCTTTTTCTCTTCCCCCTACCCTTCCTGTTCCTCACATCTGAATTTAGTGATGCTGTGGCCACAAGACTTTGATGATTTAATCAATGGCTTTAAGGTAGGAAGGACAGGGAATGTTCATTTTTAAGGTTTTAAAAAAACCACTATTCTTCTTCATCTTCCTTAGGTTTTCTTTGTCTTTCTCCACTTATAATTGAGACATGTGAATGTCTGATATAACACAAGACATCTGCGGGCATGCTGTTCCACTCCTTTAATGCCTCTGGGCTCTTTGCTCTGCCTCACAGTGGCCTCAGAAACACACAAATCCTGATACAGTTTGGTTTTAAACATTGGTCTGAAGACAGTCCATATGCATAGTTCCTAGCCTCACTATGTCGGGGTTGAAGTTGGGAGACACAAGAGGCAACTCGTTTTATCAGATGATATTGTGGCTTAGCCAATTCTTTCTCAGTGAGTGTTATCCCTCTATCCTCACTTTCTACGCCCCATTCAGAAACATCCTGTGTATGACCCAGGAACAGTTTCTTAAGCCTGCCTATTTGACATCTAACTGGCCTTATTGTTAGGCAGAATGGGACTCTCACCTCAATCACTTGATTTTTAGTAACGACAGTAAATGATTGATAATAATAATTACATGCTGTCAAGTTGATTCTGACTTCTGATGACCCTTTCCAGGGTTTTCCAGGTAGAGAATACACAGAAGTGGTCTACCATTCCTTTCTTCTGAGGGAGCACTGGGACTGTGATGCTTGCCCATAACTATAGAGGCTGGCTCTTCTTATTTATTTATTTATTTATTTATTTATTTATTTATTTATTTATTTATTTAGGCGGCGGCTGCATTTTACATGTGCTTATGGTATTATCTGACTGCGTTGCCAAAATAACACGGCCAACCTTAGATACTGTGGGAGAGGGAGACTTGCTTCTTTAAGGACAGCAAAATGTCCTTGGCTAGCCTTTTCCTCCAGTCCTAGAGCAAAGTCCCCATGAAAACACCTACAGAGGGTGTGAGGCTATCAAAACATGTATTTAATGATTTACTTTAACCAAATCATGCTGTGTTAGTTAAGCAGCTTTTTGCAATTTCCAAAGCGTAAGACAGAACAGATGTCATTGTAGAATGACTAGGTTAAAACTAAAGAGCAAATAACTGCCATGGGCAAAATCCTGTTTTCCAGCCAACATCACAGAATACAGCTTTTTAAATTTTTCTTTCCCATTTGCGCATACGGTTCAGCATCCCTTGATATCTCTCCATGATACAAAGAATAGCACTTTTCCACCAGCAGATTTCCAGAGAGACACTTCAAAATCTCCCTTAGCTTGCACTAAATGTCCAAATGCACCTGCATGAAACCAGGAAACATGTGCAGGCAAGAACTTTAGACGTTGTATGATGACGTAAAAGTCCCATTTGAAAACACAATCATGAAGAGATGATCACAAGCACAGGCCAAGTGAGAGACAGGAAACTTTTTTATATAGGACTAAAACTCTAAGAATTCCATAGCTATGCTAGAGGTTGAATTCTGAAAGTTATTGTGATGAAATGCCTACAGGTGACGTCATTCCTGCCTGTCAGTCACAGGAGCTCTAGAGGGAGGAGCCAAGGATAGAGCAGGAGGGGCGGAACCAAGGGAGACAGTTAGACAGTTGGAACCTGAGAGAGACAGTTGAGAAGTTGGAGCTTAGAGAGAAGAGAAGAATTAGAGTGATCTGAATAGAGAGTTAGGAAAGTGAATTAAGAACAAGGTTATTAGAATGAACAAGCAGGAATGAGAACACCTAGAATAATATGGATATTAAGTGATTGAAAATACATAACACAAGCCTGAATATATGTCCCGTCCTATCCAAACTTAATCAAACCCCTGTTACAGTGACTACGTGATTTACTTTGTGAAATGATTAATAATAAAAGGTTATCTGTTATTCAAACCAACTGATTCTGTAGTTCAATAAGCCCTGCATGTGGCAGCATATGTGTCTAACACTCAGAGGTGGTATTAAGAAAATAATACCTGGTGACAGCGAGAGAAACCAAGAAAGAGGGAGAGAACCTTTGTGAGGGCCACAACAAACACAGCCACAAGGGCGATCCCCACAAGTGGTGGCAGTGGTGTGGGATCCGAAGTGAATCCCCACAAGCGGTGTGGGATCTGAAGTGAATCCCCACAAGCGGTGTGGGATCCGAAGTGAATCCCCACAAGGTGTGGGATACGAAGTGAATCCCCACAAGAGGTGTGAATTCCACAAGTGAAGGGATTCAAGTAGAAATCCAGTGAGCCAAAAGAAATAATAGTCCAGCAAGAAAAGCCATTGAATGTTCAGAGCTAAGGAGAACTATTAATCAGTCAGAGACGTGTGTGAAGGAGTAGTGAACCCTCTGTTTAGGGAATAACTTAGGGACTCCAGGTCACACAACATAGAAGGACTGAAATGGTAAAGCAAAGCTCTGAGGGAAAATTCAAGGGGGTTTCAAATTACCTCACGTGTGAAGTGAAGTCCAGGCTAGCTTGGGACCCAAGCTCTAAGTGAGCATTGAAGGGACAAGTGGAGGCCGAGGGGACAGAGAACTGAGGTGATTGAACAGTAAAAGCTGGGACCATTTCTAAAGGCATATATTTCTGTTTATTCTCTGTGGCCAAGAGCAAAAAGAGACTTTGTATCAGGCCAAGGGACTGGCTGAGGGCCAGAGGAGAAAAACAGTGTAACCAAAAAAACTCAGTAGCTGCCAGCGAAAAGCTAATAGAAACAGTATCACTCTCTCTCTAACTCAAGAAAGGAAAAAAGCCGTTTGAATTGAGGCTTGTCTTTAGGGATCCAAACAAATCATTAATAAAGATGCCTACCAAGAAAGGAAAGGTGGCAAAAGAAGCATAATCAAAGCCACAAGATTTACCTCGCGAGGAGGGAATCTTAGAGCTGGAGGATGATGGAACTGTAATCCAGGAGGGTAATACCTCAAGGGAGGAAACTGCCTCAAGGGGCGAGGTTGCCTCAGGGGAGGAAACCGCCTCAAGGGAAGAAGTAGTTGTCTCAAGGGGAGAATCTACCTCACTAGAGTATCAAAAATGGAAATTTGAAAAAGAGCTAGAATTTAAAAAGGAGCAAGCATTGCAAGCATTTAGATTAAAAGAGCTAGCATTTAAAAGGGAGGCAGATAAAGAAAAAGCTACAGCCCAAGAAAGAGAAAGAGAGACTGCCTTAAGGGCTGAAGCAGAAAAAGCTAGGGCGGAGACTGCAGCCCAGGAGATTGCCCTGAGGGAAAAAGAAATGAATTTTCAGTTGGAAATGAGGCGAATGGAGCTAGCAGGAGCCCAAGCTAATAATAATAATAACACCAACACAAATTCTGAGGGGGGATGCTTATCGAAAGCAGACCTTAAGAAGTTCCCTATATATAGGACAGGCGATAACCCCGAAGCCTTCATGATCCTGTTCGAACGCTCGTGCTGGGACTTCGGTGTGGAGGGGCCAGAACAAATGGTAGTAATGAGGTCGCAGATTAGCGGTGAAATGGCCGAAATCTATGCCCAGATGCCAGTAGAGGTAGCTAGGGACTACCAAGAATACAAAAAGATGGTCTTCCTACACTTTGGCATCAATGCAGAAAATCTAAGACGGAAATTTAGGGCATTGATCAAAAAGCCAGATGAATCCTACTCCCAACTGGGAGCAAAAATGAATAGATATCTTGACAAATGGCTGGAGCAGGCAGAAGTTCAGACCCTAGAGGAAATGAAAAATATAATAGGGCTTGAACAATTCTTCTCAGTTCTACCTGGGGAACTGAGGTATCTGGTGACAGATAAAAAGCCGAAAAATATTAGGGAAGCCAGTGAAATGGCGGACCATATAACACATATAAGAAACCCAAGATATTCTGAGGTAAAAGTTGGAGGAAAAACCTGGGAGGATAGAAAAAAAGAACCCAGAGAGTACCTCAGGAACCAACAGGCAGTTGGAAACCATTTTAAGGGCAAAACCTCAGAGCAGAACCAGCAGAAATACAGGAATTGGGAAGGAAAGGGAGATAGATTCCCAAGTATGGAATCAAAAACCCCTAGAACCTGTTATGGGTGTGGTGGAAGAAATCACTTTATAGCACAATGCGCTAAAAACAGAAATAGTGAGCAACAAAATGGGAATTTGCCTAAGAAAGTATACTGCATACAACAAAATGAGGCACCCACAGGGACAGCTGTTGGGGAGGGCTCCATAGCAACACCAGTTACTGCTAGAGCAGAGAGCCCAGAGCAGCAAGAATCACAACTCCCAGTGGCTAAAATTCTCCAATGCTATATAATGGAAAATGACCAGGAACAGCTTGTTAGATGTTCTGGCGATAATATCTTTATAAATAAAATTAAATATTTAGCACTAAAGGACTCATGCTCACAGGTGACAGTATGCCACCCAGAGATAATCCCACCAGAGTATGTGATACAAGGGGAAAATCTGAAGGTTAAAGGGATAGGAGAAGAAATAATTTCTCTACCAGTGGCAAGGATACCAGTGAAGTATCAAGAGTGGACAGGCTGGTGGAGGGTAGGAATTTCCAATCAACTTCCTACGCCTTGCTTAATTGGGCTAGACTTAACTGAACACGTTAAGAGGGTTTTAATACCCGGTCCCAAAAAGAAATCAAAGAAACAACCTTAACCTCTGAGGAAAAAGGGGAGCTCCTCACTAACACCAATGAAAATGGAACAGATAAAATAGCTGAATTAATAGTCATGAGAAACCCACAAGAGAGTACCTTTAAAAGGGAACAAAAAGCAGATCCTACCCTGGGGTTATGCTTTAAAATGGTCAGCGAGAGGCCAGTAAGCCCTGAGAACCCTGAGAGGTACATGATAGAAAAAGACTTGTTGTACAGGGAAACATTGACAAATCCCAAAAGAGGAGGTGAGAGCCTGCATAGACAGCTAATAATCCCGTCTAAATATAGAGGGAAAATATTGGAAAAGGGACACACAGACACCTTGTCAGTGCATTTAGGCATCACAAGAACCAAGCAAAGAATCTCCCAGAATTTCTATTGGCCAGAAATGGGGAAGCAAATAAAAGCCTTTTGTCAGAGCTGTGACATATGCCAGAGACAAGGGAGCAGTAATGATAGAACAAAAGCTAAATTGTGCCCTTTACCCATCATCTCCACCCCTTTCCAACGCATAGGCTTGGACATAGTAGGACCTTTACCCAAAGTCACCAGGAGGGGAAACAGGTTCATATTAACAATCATTGATTATGCCACCCGATATCCTGAAGCAGTCCCCTTAAGAAACATAGAAACACAGACAGTGGCAGATGCCTTACTGAATTACATGTGTAGAATGGGTTTTGCTTCAGAGATAGTTACAGACTTAGGAACGTCCTTCACTTCTAGGTTGATGAAGAGACTATGGCAACTGTGTGGCTTAAAACATGTAACGTCCTCCCCGTACCACCCGCAGACCAACGGACTGGTGGAGAGGTTCAATGGCACTCTAATGCGAATGATTAGAGCATACACCGCAGGGAATCCCAATGATTGGGACCACAAATTACAACAATTACTGTACGCGTATAGGTCTGTACCCCAGGAAAGCACCGGGTTCAGCCCCTTTGAACTGCTGTTCGGGCGGAAGGTGCGGGGACCCCTAGATCTACTCCGCCAAAATTGGGAGGAACTAGAGGGGGAGCAAGACCCAGAAACAGTAATCACATACATAGAAAACTTAATGAATACCCTGCAAAAATCTCTGGAGATAGCAGCAGAGAATTTGCAAGGCCATCAGCAAAAACAAAAAGTATGGTACGACAGAAAGGCCCGAGAGAGAGCATTCAACCCTGGAGATGAGGTTCTGATGCTAAGACCCATCAAAGGGAATAAGTTACAACTAAACTGGGCGGGCCCTTACAGAATAACCTCCAAAATGAGTGAAACAAATTATATAATCCAGGAGGAGGGAGAGACTGGGCGAAGGGTAGTTCATGTAAATATGATAAAACCATACTACAGGAAGGAAAACGTTGTCTTATTCGCCATGAGGGAAGCAGACAACGAAAAACATGAATTACCTTATTGGGAAGGGAGAGGTGAACCCAAATATAACCCTGAAGAAGTCCAAATCAGTCCCTTACTGTCCCAAGAGAGACAGGAAGAAGCGAAAGCCCTGCTAGGGAGATACAAGCAGGTATTCTCCAACAAACCAGGGATAGCAAAGGGGGTAGTGCATAAAATTGACACCGGAGAAGCACTCCCACAAGCGGTAACACCCTATCGAGTCACAGGTCCATATGTGGCCAAAGTTCATCATGAACTAGACGAAATGCTAAAAGAGAAAATCATAGTCCCATCATCCAGCCCGTGGGCAGCCCCGATAGTATTAGTGGACAAACCAGATGGCAGCATCTGCTTTTGCGTAGATTATAGAAAACTGAATCACGTGACAAAATCAGATGCGTACCCAATGCCACGGTTAGATGATTTAATTGAAACGATAGGAGGATGCCAGTACATAACAAGTTTAGATCTGACCAAAGGTTTCTGGCAAGTGGAGTTAGAGCCCAAAGACCAGGAGAAAACCGCATTTTGCAGCCCTTTCGGACTGTTTGAATTCCGAGTCCTAAGTTTCGGATTGCGAAATGCTCACGCAACCTTCCAAAGACTCATGGACCAGACTTTACAAGGTCTCAGAGAATTCACAGTAGCCTATATTGACGACATAGGAATTTACAGCCAAACATGGAAAGATCACCTATGCCACATTGAACTAGTACTGCAAAGACTAAAAGAGACAGGACTAACAGTGAAGGCCAGCAAATGCCAGCTGGGTAGTTCTGAACTAAAATACTTAGGTCATATAGTAGGGGGAGGAAAAATCAAACCTCTAAAATCAAAAATTGAAGTGATTAGTAATTGGCCTAGGCCTACTTCTAAGAAAAAAATCAGATCCTTTTTAGGGCTAGTCGGTTATTACAGACGCTTTATACCAAAATTTAGCGAAATAGCCACCCCTATATCAGACCTGACCCACAAAAAGAAAGCAGAAAGTATCCAGTAGACGAGCGACTGCGAGGAAGCGTTTGGGAAGCTGAAGGAGGCGTTGATGACCGGTCCTGTGCTGAGAGCCCCTGATTTCCAGCGTGAGTTCACCGTGTCTACAGATGCGTCCAACGTCGGGTTGGGAGCCGTGCTGAGCCAGAGGGACCACAACGGAGACCATCATCCAGGGGCGTACCTAAGCAAGAAGCTGCAGGCGGGTGAGAAACATCTGTCTACCATAGAGCGCGAATGCTTGGCGATCATATGGTCGCTACGGAAACTTAAACCCTACATATGGGGCAGACATTTTGTCCTTTGTACCGACCATTCCCCACTGCTGTGGCTGAGAACTATAAGGGCGAACAATAGCAAGCTATTGAGGTGGGCCCTACTGCTGCAAGACTTCGACTTTGAGGTACAGAGTGTCAAAGGGACTCAAAACGTAGTAGCTGACGCACTCTCGAGAGTACCAGAAGACTGAGGAACGGAAAAGAAGAAAAAAGAACTTAAAATGTGATAAAAAGTGATAATATGTTTAGTTATGAAATGTATAAATAAAGATAAGCAAGTACAACTGTGATTGAAACTTTCTGCGAAATGAACTAATGGTAAGCAATGAAAATACAGATGTCGAATGAGTTGCACAGCACTAGTTAAGTAAGTATAAATGTGATTTAAAAATGTAAAGTATTATGAATATTATTAATACATGTTGAAAACTGTTTTATGTTGTTCATGGAGCAAACTACTTTAAGTTTTGCTCCCTGAAACAAACTTTTTAAGGGGGAAGGTGTGTGGCGAAATGCCTACAGGTGACGTCATTCCTGCCTGTCAGTCACAGGAGCTCTAGAGGGAGGAGCCAAGGATAGAGCAGGAGGGGCGGAACCAAGGGAGACAGTTAGACAGTTGGAACCTGAGAGAGACAGTTGAGAAGTTGGAGCTTAGAGAGAAGAGAAGAATTAGAGTGATCTGAATAGAGAGTTAGGAAAGTGAATTAAGAACAAGGTTATTAGAATGAACAAGCAGGAATGAGAACACCTAGAATAATATGGATATTAAGTGATTGAAAATACATAACACAAGCCTGAATATATGTCCCGTCCTATCCAAACTTAATCAAACCCCTGTTACAGTGACTACGTGATTTACTTTGTGAAATTATTAATAATAAAAGGTTATCTGTTATTCAAACCAACTGATTCTGTAGTTCAATAAGCCTTGCATGTGGCAGCATATGTGTCTAACACTCAGAGGTGGTATTAAGAAAATAATACCTGGTGACAGCGAGAGAAACCAAGAAAGAGGGAGAGAACCTTTGTGAGGGCCACAACAAACACAGCCACAAGGGCGATCCCCACAGTTATAATTTAAAAAACAAACAAAAATGTTTCCTATGGTAGGCTTCCTATCCTTCTGTTCACAGAATCAAACTAGATGTGACTCATGTTCAATGTCATGATAGGAACTCCCAGTGTATTCTTCAGTCACAAAGTAGTCTCTGGATGTGGCATAAGAGGTGGTTTTCCTCTGCATTATTTCCCAGTGAAAATCCTCCTCCTCTCAAAACAAATAAATAAAATACACACTGCTGGTTGTCCCAAAAGGAAAAGAACCTTAAGACCCCATATGGCTGTGCCCCTCCGTTTTTCTATTAAAAGCGATTCGTCAGTTTTCTACTGGGTTTATAAAGAAATGGTGCTGTTGCTCTTGTTACGTGCCATCAGGTTGTCTCCAACTTATGGCAACCCTATCCATGAATTATCTTCAAAATGTCCTGTCCCCAACAGCCATGCTCAGTTCTTCTCAACCCAAGCTCTATTTCAAATCCAGAATTTGAGAAAGAAACCATAACACAGGAACTCCTTGACTGAGCTATTTGAAAGAACACAGATTGTTTCCTCTGCGGGGTGGGAAGACAATTTAACTTGAACTGCACTCTCTCTTACACATCAATTTATAACAAAATCAGATTGTTAATGACTTGTAGCCTGTTTATGACATCAATAGGTGGCCACAGAACAGTCCTTTATATATTTATTTCATTTTACTTCATCTATACCCTGTCTTTCTCTCTCAAAAAAAAGAGACCAATAAAATGAAAAACCTTTCTTCTGCAACTGGTCAGTTGCTCAAAGCCTGCTTGAATAAAAAGACTTCTGGTTAGAGATGGGCACGAACTGGGGAACTGGCAGGTCATGATGGTTCGTGGTTCATCACTATTCATGAACCACAAACTTTCACAAACTTTCTGACAAAATGACTCATAGTTCATGAAATTTGGGGACTCCAGGAGCAGTAGAATGGCCACCGTGTGAGTTAGAGATGCCAAACTCACAGCGAGTCTTCAGCTGATTCTCCTCCCCCTCACTCCCAAGTTTGGCAAAGATTGGGTTTGGGCCATCCAAGTTATAGCCCCCCAAAGCAGGTCCCCTAAAGAAAGTGCTCTCTAGCAGCTGGTAAGAGTCATCTTAAGACTTGCTCATGGGGGCCATTGTACCACTCCTAGAAGTCCAGAAACACATGAACAACAAATCACCAACACCAGTAACAGTCCAGTGTTTTGTTTCATTCTGGGCAGATGTGTTTCCCTGAAGCGTTCTGAAACGAACCACAAAAAGGCCCAGTTCTTGGGGGGGGGGTTTGCTTTGTGGTTCATTTTGCGCCCATCTCTACTGCTGCTGTAAGAATAATGAGGGGGGCACATAGCTTCCCTTGGCCAAACATTCCACTGTCTTGGAGCCCCCCTTTCTAAGTTTTACTTCCTTTGCCATGAGCTGTCACATCAGGCTGTTGCTAGTGAGATCCACCTTGACTATGTATATATACGCTATGTGGTGGAGAAGGACCATTTTGACACTTTTGAAGAACTGATAGAAGGAAAAAACAACATTTGAAGGACTGCCCTCTTGTCTCCCCATATCTTTTGGATGATATCACTGAGCTTTTCGGGAAAATATACTCTTCCAAATCATGTCCGAGAACTTAAGGGTGTGATTTTCCCCCTCAAGCATTGGAAGCAGAAATCATGAGGCAGATGGGGTCTTCTTTGATGTTTTTTGACATGCCAACCTAAAATTAATCAGGCAAAATAATTTTCTAGACCTTTGAGATATGAATTCATGTGTAGTGATGGCAAAAGGATCTGATAATCACATGTTATAAGCAGCCATGAAATTGGAGATTACCTTTTTGTCTTCTTGTGGTTCAGACAAACTCCTCTAAAGCTTTTAAGCTCAGCCATCTGTGTGGAAAATTGACCTGAAGCAGGTAAAATGAGATTATTAAAGAGCACTAGCTGCGTAATATAATATGTGTGCAATGTAGCCAATATGAAGCATCTTTAAGTCCCACTGACTTTAAAAGAGAGCATGGAGCATGTGCTTAAATCTTTCCCATTGGAAGCAGTGGGATTTCAAACTGCTTGATTTGGACTGGATCGTGCCCTATATTTACACCTCTTCACTTGACTGAACACCAACATCCTATCAAGGACTTCCTTGATATAAGTACTGGAAACAGTAATCAAACAGCTAAAATATATATTTAAAAAAAAACAGTAGAACATGTAAAATATTGCAGGTTTTGAATTATTGGCAAAATTATCTTTTTGCTACACAGTAATAGTACAGAGATCCACAAAGGTGAATAGCTCCAAGTTTCCTAGTCTCCATCCCTTTCTCATTAACTGGCACTTAAGGTCTCAATAATTCTCTCTGAGACATCTGTAGTAGAAAGAATAAAAAACATTTCTTTACTTACAGTTGCTTAAAATGACAAATCTTTGTATACTGCTTTCTTTACTGCACACATACTAGCAACAAACAGAACAGATCAACAGCAAGCAACTGCGACCAACCAACCAAAGAGAGGGATAGAACACTCAGCATAGTGGTGGGGCTCTCTTTGAATTTCAAAAGCTGGAAAGAACAATTGGTTAGTGCTAGATAGATAGACAATCACCTCAGTCCAGAAAAATCCCTCCCAGTCACTCAAACTACAGACAGCATGCGAGGTTGTGAATAAAACTCCAACATAAAAGTGCACATACCAACTTTTGTTCTTTTGTTCACATCTTATATTTTAAAAGCAAGGCATCCTGGCCTTCCTTTCTCTGTGTCTTTCAATGCCTTGTATTCTTTATCCCTTACATTCACATAACAAGGTACCCTGGCAGACCTCCTTGAAAAGTGTATCAGTGCAAGTACCACACAGTTGTTTCCCAGACAGAGATTTGAAACAGAGCAATTTTTATCCTCAGCTGTCTAACTCTGCAGAAGAAGAGACATCTTATCTGCACATATGTAGTAGCTGATCTCTTTGGAACTGGAACAACAAATAATGTTATTATTTTTAAAAAGCCAGAACCATCCTGCTCATCAGCCTCCACAGCCATGTGATTTAATAAACAAACACCAGTAACTGAAGGACTATCAACTATTTTGATTTGAAAAATATGCAGTCATTGTTTCTAGACTTTAACCCTTCGTATTACTCTTGATACTTCATCCTTATTGACTCCTGAACGAG
Organism: Intellagama lesueurii; assembly: GCA_037013535.1. NCBI lineage: Eukaryota > Metazoa > Chordata > Lepidosauria > Squamata > Agamidae > Intellagama > Intellagama lesueurii. The sequence goes on along the minus strand of JBAJHW010000005.1, from coordinate 41,870,714 downwards.
AGCATAACCCTAACTAGCCAAGATGGCTGAGGGTCAGCTGAGCTGAAAGGAGGCTAACTGAAGCTGTGCAGAATCCAAACTTTTCCCTGGCGATGTTAAGGATTACTTAGGACTATCCTCACCTTCATTTAACTTTGTGCCAGCAAATTGTATCCCTGGGCTGATGACAGAGCTGTAAGCAGCAGTTTTAGCACCCATGTAGTTCAGGATTTGAAAGTAATACTAGAAGTGTTTTACCTTGCCAGCATCTCCCCTCCTCCACAGGGGACAGAAGCAGTGTCAAGGCTACCTAAACAAGAATAAAGAATAAGAAATGTGTATGGATATGTGTGTTTAACATGTTTAATGTTCTAACCATGAAATCTGGTCTGCTCAGGAGGCCTGATCTACTGCTGTCTTTTCTTACAGTGGTAGACCATGCCACTAGACCATTCCCAGCAGTGACTGAGGATGTTATTGCTATAGGTGGCCTGGGAGAGGGTACACAGTGGTGTAATGTGGAGGGGCACCTGGGTGGTGGGTGCAAAATTTTAGGGGGTGCAAAGTCCTGCTCGGCATGGTCCCACAGCTGCTCCTCACATTCCTCTTCCCCCTTCCAGCAGTCCAGGTCCGAGTCACCATAGGTGGCAGGCCCATCGCCAGCACAGACCTTGAGCAGCTCCATGACCACTTCATGGCACCACCCTGGGGGTTTCTCCCATCCCGCCTCTATGCCCCACCCCACCTACTGGTTGCATCACAGAGCCAGCACATGACCGGCACCCCACAGGGTGGGGTGCCGGTCATGCTTTGCCAGCTGCTGGCCACCCATGCTACGCCGCTGGGGTACACCCTGGAGCAAAGCCATATTGCCTTAGCCTAGTTACAGCCCTGGCTGGAGACGTTTGGGTCTGGCATAACTTGGCTCCTCCCTCGTTCCATCCTTTTTCTACCCTTTTTTTCACTCCTCTGTTGCTGATCTTAGCCCACACAGCCACCCTGGCTGTTGGCTGTTGCACAAGATTTCTGCAAGCAGCAAAAAGGGAAGAGGTTTTCATCTGATCCAAACATCCTCCAACTGGCACTTATTTAAGTCAGGATTGCACTGTTGGTTGGAATCCTCTGATGTGGCTGCGGGAGGTGATGATGGAGGGAGAAGATGGCCAGTGCCAAGGGGAATGTGCTTGTTTTTTCGATCTGTTTTGCAGCCTGGGCACTGTGCTATTGTTGGTGCAATGAGCAAGCATAAGAGCAGGATACCCTGCATCTCCTGCCTCTGTTTCCTGTTTCCACCCTTGAACAGTGTTTGGGCAGTGGGGGGGGGGGATTGCTACCTGAAAGAAATGCGCTTTTCCAGCATAATCTTTTCTTCCACAAGTGTAGCAGGATTTAGCAGTCATTCTGCCCCCATTTTGCTAGTTCAGATATGGAGAAGCAAATAAAAGAAACATAGGAAAGCAACAGAATGCTCTACAAGCTGATTTTTTAACAAAACCGGAAACACAAAAATAACAAACATTAGAGAGAGAGAGAGAGAGAGAGAGAGATGAGCTGGTTTTAAAGTGTTATCAATTTTGCACAAACTGTCTCCAGTTATCTACTGAATCTACTTTTGGCAACATACCTTGATTTCTTGAGATCAAAGAGTTTCTTCAAGTTTTCACCAAATGAACACTAATACAAATACTTAGTTTCTCTCTCTCTCAAGAAGACATTTTCTTTAAACTATTAGTCTAAAATCCAGAATTCCTAATTAGTCTTTCATAGACACATTAATCTATTGATGGCTGCAGTAACCTACAAAAGGGGTGGAAGGAGATCTGTCACTTCTTCCATGGAGAGACAAGCGTCCTTCACAGAATCATTCAGAAGTATCCTACTGTGATTAGTGGGTCTTACTCCTAAGTAAAAGTGCTTCCAAATGGGGGAATCCTGGCTTTATCAATCAAAAGACATCATACAACAGTTCCATCTTTCCACCCTCATATGATTGTCTATAGAAAGTAAAAGATGGAAGAAATAGTGGGAAGACATGGAAGGATAATAAGCGCACAACCTCTGGAGCCATCTTGACAATAAAATTCCATGAAAGTTCTAAAATCTCATACTACATACTGAATGGGAACTTGAAAACAAATGTTTCTAGCTTTTTACAGATTGTACTTTTTTCCCTAAAAAGCTTGTTAAACTGTATTCTCAAAGATTATCTTAATAAGTAGGGAGCCAATAATTTCTGAGATGTGAGCCCAGCATCATCTATAAAAGGATAGGAAGGTAAGGGAAATGTCATGTTAGATTAGACCAGGAAAAAAGGCAGCCAGCGCAGCTGCTTTGAATGAGTCAAATATGTTGATCCTCACTTCCTCTGGTCCACAAGCCAGGATCAAGGGCATTTGAGGTTAAGCAGAAAGCACTCCAGCTGGATTTGGAACAAACGTGCATGAGCCACTCTCAGTAATGTCAGTGGGCTGCCAAAGAAGATGAGAAAGTTACTTCAGATAATTGTAACTGCCTGAGATTCGAGCTGAATAAAAAAGGTTATACAAGCTGTAATGATACAGAGGACTTTGGAAAAATTACCTTTTCTTTCTTTCTTACTACAATTCCCAGAATTCCATGGCTAGCAAGGTCACTGGTGATGCTAGCTGGGGAATTCTGGGATTTATAATCTTTTAAAAAATATTTTTTTCTAAGGGATGCTGCTGCTTCAACTTCTACAACCTTTTTTTATTCAACTCAGGGGTTTATCTGCACAATCTGCAGTTCAAAAACCAAACCTTGCTGCCCTCCCAGAAAAAGAAAAAAAAAAAAACACAAGGAGCTCAATACTATCTTGTTTTTTCCAGCTGCCTAAGACTTCACAAATACATCCCTTCAGGCTATGGTATACTAGTGGCAGTACATAACTTAAGTTATAATAAACAATGATTATTTGATATGTGCTTCTATGTAAAAGACCTAGCCCAGCTCTAGTGCTTAATCTGCTATTTCTCCTCAGCAATCATTTAAAATGCTTCTTGTTATTAGCCAGATTGGGCAGGTCCACCAATGGCTGTTTGGCCTTTTAATCTCTAGTGATTGCTTTTGCCTTGTTTATGCAGTTCTTCCAGGCAGTTTGGATGAGATTGAAAAAAGCAGAACTGATTCTTTTAGAAATATCAACATTTGTGGTAAGCAGCGAGACATGGCTGTTTTGCAACCAAAACACAGTTGCTCAACCCAACTGCACCTGCTAGTGAAATTACTTTGACACAAAACAAGCTCTTCAGCATTCTCAGTTGGGGAAAATCAACATGAACCTCTTACCCCACCATTTTAGTTGGTAACAAAATTTGCTATATTTCTTTCAAGCCAACATCACATAATAGCAATGAATACTAACAGAATCCCAACAATACAGCTTGTTTTTCCACTGAATGCTGAATGCACTTAAAACCTAGCAACAAGATAACTTTGAAGACAGCCATTCTGTCTAAGAATGTCCCATCTCTTCTGGGCTGAAAACAACTCAGACCATCTCCAGGGCATCCGAAACACCACTCAGGATACAAAATACTATATTCTCTCTTATGTTCTTGGTTTTAGTTCAGACCAAATGTGCCTGATGAAACACTTTACTGGTTTCAAGTTCACAGAACAACTAGTAGCTGCGTCTATAGATGGTATAATTTGAATGCAGTTATGTTACGTGAATCCAATTGAAAATGTTTGTTTTTATTCTATTTATATTTAGGTTTGCAGACAGACAGACAGACAGACAGACAGACAGACAGAAAGAAAGAAAGGAAGAAAGAAAGAAAGAAAGAAAGAAAGAAAGAAAGAAAGAAAGAAAGAAAGAAAGAAAGAAAGCCAACATTTTACCAGCCTATAAATTGTTTTTGTTTGCTTAGGTTGGGTTGGGTTGGGTTGCACACTTATCAATTATGTGACATAAGGGTGAAATGGGCAAGCTGCAGCAGTTAAACCTATTCCTTGGTCTAAGTTCAGTGCTAGTGTAATCGTGAACAGAGCCATTGAAATAAATGGGACATGTTAGTCACAAGAAATCTAACCTGCACTGACATCAATGAGTCTAGCATGAAGTGAGCACTAGCACCAGATTTTAGCACATTGGTTCTTGTTATATCTCTATGTATGATGTCAAACCCCTTAACCTTACTGTCCTCAAATTATCCAAGATCTCCTATGATTTTAAAGCTTTAAGTATATCTAGAGGTGTTTGTTTCCATTCTTTCCAGCTTTCCCTCCTCTCTCTTGCTTCCCCATTGCCTTTAGCTTGGAAGAAAAGACAAGGATACACCACACATCTGTTGCCAAGCAGACCTCAGTTTAGCTACCAGGTGATATTAGGGAAAGTTTATATGTCTGAACTATTGATTTTGATACAGCAATCTGTATCAATTGAGCATCTAGCCAGAAAGCATAAGGACACTCCTTGTAAACCCAGAAGGCTTTTTCTAGTGCCAAATCCAATTGGCTGCCTAGAATTATTTCTGCTTATTCAAATGGGATATTTTGCACAGTGTAAAAAAACTCAATGAAGTTGTTATCTCCCACCAGCACCTCTATAAAAAGGATAGCTTAGCACATCAATCATTGATCTGTCCAAAGTTTAATCAACTGGAGACAGAGGGGAAATTATGTTCAGTTCAGAACCTGAGTGGTTGACTTGGTTAGACTCAGTACAGGATACCAAAAAATAGTTATCTACTCTATGCCATGCATCTCACATGTACAGGTCTTCCATGTGGCCTGATGGTAGGACAGAAATATTGGTCACACTGGCTGGTTATTCTCCTAGCACAATGCAATCACAGTGGAATCATGTAGAAGGACTATTGTGAAGGTCTGACATTAAATTCAGTGGTCACAGAAAGGTGCTTTCCTGCTTCTGGAGGCCTCCAAGAGCAATGGTTCCTTCTTGGGTTTCTGCAACCTCAGAAAGATCGTTGCCCCCCCCCCCTTCCAAAGACCTCCACTCAAAATCAAAGTCAGAAGAGGACATCTGGTCACTTCGAGTTTTCAAAAAACCCTCCCATTTTTTCACATTGCTGGGTTTTTTGTGGGCGGCTCACTGGGAGAAGCAGATGTAAACATTTGGCTCTCTGAAACTATGGCTTAACTATGGCTTAAATCTAATTACTAGCCCCAGTTAGACCAGACTCACTGGTGCATGTTTGGTTGGTTGATTTCATATATGCCTTGTGTTTCCTCCAGTGAGCCCAAGATTTTGTACATGGTTTTGTTTTCCACTTTATTCGTTCAAAAACACTTTGAAGCAGGTCCAGCTGATAGAGTGTCACTGTCTCAGGACCAATCAGATTTCATGAGTGAATAGGAAATTGAATTCACCTCTCCTTAGTCCAACTGTACCATAGTGGCTCATTGTGTATATACTGATCCAAATGGTCTATTCTAGTTGAGACCATCAGCTGGATTCAGGCCTGTATAAGATGCAATTCAGCTGATCTGTCAGTACACATCTGCATTAATTTCAAATAGACAATCAGTTTATGTCTAAAGATGTTTACAGAAACATCTATTTATGATTGTTCAGGAAGATATTAGTACCAGTGATGGCTTGTGACCAGGGGGCCACTACTCTAAAATTTTGGGATGAGGCACCTCCTATTCCAGCCCCTGATCAGAACTGAACTGTAGGGTGCAGGGCATATATGTACATTCAGTGGGTTGATGAACTCAGTTGTGATCTACTATGTTTCATGTTCAAAAATCCCCTTAACACATGCACTGCACAACACTTGTAAGGTTAAAGTTGAATCTGCGCAGGACACAAATTAACATGGTGATTTTGCACAGTTAACAATAGCAGCAGCAACAGTAGCATTAGTATTAATGTGCTTGAAAGCAGTAACAGTGCTTCTTTGTAACACGGAAGCAAACATGAGAGTAGATTTCAAGTGCACTCACATCAGTTTGAAACGAAAAATGTTGAGGTTGCCTTTATTTGCAGCTGGAAGAGGATTTTCCCTCAGGCCAAATTTAGCAATCTGCTATGCCTAAAGAGAATTACACTGAGAAGAGAATTACATGAGGATTTAGCAGAAATAGTCATCAAATTGTAAATTCACAATAAAGATGGGAAGTACATTTTTTAATGTGCCGTTTACGAATAAGGCTGATACACCCAGCAGAACATAAACCCTATTCAGCCATTACCAAAGTATGTGAGGCCCAAACACATAGAGGAGCATGCAGTAACTTCACCTGCTTAGGTAACAAGTGAACAGGGCTACTGTTCTGACTTCTGAGTAAACAGTAGGGATCCCCCCCCTCCCTCATTAGAGCATCCCACATCAGGCTCTGGCTATCCCCAGCCATCCTGCTCCTGCTTGTCTTCCGAACAGAGGCAGAAGGCCTCTGTATGTCCATACATGTGGATCCTTGCTTGCTTGCCTGTCTGCCTGCTGCTCTGTTTGCATATAAATATCTACTTTGTTCCTAACTCCACTCCCTGTTGGCTACTATGTCTTCTGCTCCACTGACCACAGCAGGCACAAGGCACCACTAGCAAACACACATGAGCCAAGGCTGCACAGGAGCAAGTTTATTCACACTTTCTCAGGAGTAAGGCCAAGGGGTAAATTTGGCGGGACCTCTAAGCAAATGTGTCTCATTTTATTTCATATGTCAGTTTTGCTGCTGATGTAGAAAAGCAACATGGCAAACCACATATGTACTGAGTGATCTTTTGCCAAGGCTATATTTCAGATGCTGCTACTTGAGTTGTATGCTGAAGAGATCATGTTTTCATCACCTTTCAGTGTAACTTTGAGGAACATGCCAGTTGGTGACCTGGAATGAAAATCAAGCATCACCTTGTTGGGTGTGTATACCAATAGGGCACCTACTATAACTCAAAATTGATACAGTTATGGGGACAGAGCCCATCCATATGAAATTTCAGGCAGGCCCTACTGAAAGCCCCCCTCAATAGATATGCTGTTGCAGCATCCCCACCTCCGTGGTATTCATCTTGTCTTCTTAGACTTTCAGTCTTCTTGTTCCCAAGACATCTTCCTATAGAAATTGCTTCATAAGGAACAGATATATATTTGATGGAGGTTTATAAGGGAAACCCATTACCATTTTGCTACAGTTTGTGACCACATGTGAGGCAAAACAGAAGGAATAGGAAAATTCATCATATCCTTAGAAAATACAAATTTAAAGAGGTATCAAAACTGGCCATTATTTTTTTAAATTATAAAGACACTAATTTGTAATGCCAGGAGAAATGAATGTGAAAACCCTCATAACACCAATTTCTAGAAAGGAGCCATTCTTTCACACATTGTAAGATAAGCAGCTAAAAATTCCCAACTGCTAGCAACAGCCTCTATAATGCACACTATAAAGGGAAAATAGAAGAAGACCATTTTAACTATCAGAGGCCTGCAGTGGAAAATAGCTGCATGAGAGCCAATTTGATTACTTCACAGAAAGAGGAAGTGACTTGTATGTGGCCAAAATAACTGAAGGCCTAACAATACTAGCAAAGTCATTTTGTGTGAGAAGAGAAACACATAATTAGCATGTACATATTTTTCATTGCATATGACATTTTTGTATATTGTTCAGCCTTTTCAAGATGACAAAAAATCTGGCTCTGCACTATTGGGATTATATATTTGGGTTTTTTGGACATTTTCCAGGAATCCATTTTGATTCATAGCTTGAGGAACCAGTACAGGGGCAAAGACAGCATGAATACAAAAATCTGGAGAGCTCCCACATGAACTGGGTGAGGGTTGTATTCTCCTATTTTAACAAACATGTATTGAGGCAATATATATGGGTATATTCATTCAAAGAAAGACATTACTCATATTTTCCACAGAGAACAACCCCACCACACACACATTAGAAATACAATCCTCAGTCACACAAAAGCATGAACATATGAACATGTGTGTTGAAGCTAACTATGTTGTCATTACAGAGATGCAGGAAATTCAAAAGATAATTTAACCACATCTGTCCAGAAGAAAATTGAATAATTTCCACATGTAGATTGTCTCACATGAGTGGAAATAATTACATGCACAAATTTTGTCTGCTGCATGATTGCCAAATGTTATGTTAAGCTACACAAGAGAGCTGGGCAAAGCCTTGCACAGAAACAACATGTAAAGCAGACTTCAAATCTAGCACTTGAGTTTTGCTGCTAAAGGCTAGCAGTTTAGAAATAGCTATAGCTTGACACTTTTCCTAACAACAAAACTGGAGTGTAGAAAGGCTCGTAATGCTGTTTTTAATGGCAAACCCTTTGACAGTCGTCCAAAACAAGCTGCAGAATTTCATACTGTATATAATATATTGACATTCCTTTCTACTGCCTCTTGGTTAGACCACTTTGATGTATATTTTCTGCATACGTGAAATTGCTGGAGAAGCCACACACATGACTTGTTCTTATCCACGTTCTCAGGAAAATTCAATGTATTTTTTTTCTCTAGTTGTTGAGATGTAGGAAATACATTTAGTCACAGCAAATTGTTAATAGGAAGTGTTTATAATGGAACAGCAGAAAGTCAGAGTGGAAAGCATAACTATTTATGTTAGGAAATAGGATATAAAATGCATATAAAATGAGAGTATGTTGATTCAGTTGTAGAATGTTGGCCTCTAGATGGTAAACATCGATTATAGTACTAGTTAACAAATATTTCAGTTATTTTCCCCTGGTAGCTAGAATTAGGCCTTGCTCTCTTAGATCTATGTAATAAAATATTTTCCTCCACTTGCTCCTTGTGAAATTTAAACCTGTCTGAATGTAAGATTTGACTTTGAGGGGTTTTTTCTTTTACTTTACAAAGTATTTTAATAAACATGTATCTGCATATTTCCATTAATTGTAGCAGGAAACATGATTGAAGTCTATCAGTCACAAAAGCATGTAAAAGGTACACAGCCAATCTCAAAATAGTGGGTGATGGAGGAAACAAAAGGATGCATGATGGAGGTACAAAGCCAGGCAATAGCAATGTACACAGCAGAATGTTCTGTATTTGTTTCATTTCAGGTTCTTCCAGGGAGTGCCTCTTTAAATTTTGTGTTTTTCATGCATTGGTCCTTTTGTTTTACACTAAAAGGTCCCAAAAGGCCCTAGAGAACCTGTGAAAACTGCTTCAAAAATATAGACACAAGGCAATAGAGAATCAATCTACTTCAATAGCAGGCAACAGTACATAAGAAAGAAAAATAGTCATCAAATCTATGGGGGCACCCACATAGCCCAGTGGCACATTGTCAAAGCCACCAAACCCACTCCCTGCCCACACACACACACACATAGAAGCAAACAAAAGAATCCCACCCACTCTCATACAGCTTTAACAGAATAAATACACAGTAAATTAACCATCAAAATTTAAAAATAAAGCACCTCCATTCCCCACACACAGGAGAAAATGTAGCAAAATTAAACACACAGAGAGAGAGAGAGAGAGAGAGAGACCCCTGGTACCAAAAATAATCGAAGAGAAAAATGAGAAAGAGTCCTAAAAGAAATCTATGTGAAAACATCCAGAAAATAATCCCAAGGAGGCATGCTGGCACAGGCAAGTATGTTGGCAGAAGGAGCAAAAATAATTTAAAAAGGGCGATCACCAAAAAAATCAAGAAAAAAGGCAAAAAAGGAAATGATCTATGATGGAGGTACAGATACAGGCAGACAGCACAATCCAAGACAGGAGGCACTAGGAGCTTGCACACTCACAAAGAATGGTTAAAGCAAAGAAAGAACACTCAGTTTTTTTAATGTACTGTATTGATTTTAATTTGAATGGCTTTTTGTATTTGAAACCTGAAATACCATTTTTAGTCACTAGGTGGCAGACTAATAAGTGCATAGGTTTGTCAGTATAGTTTGAAGGCAAGAGTGAGTAGTTTGGCAGAGTTATAATACTGTCTTTCTAGTGGGAACATTTGCCATAGACACATTTCTCATTTGTGGCATGAGATACCAGGCAGCCCTTACTTCACTCAGACACAGCAGGCAGAAAGTTGCAAAGTCTTACAACTGCCTACCTTTGATTTGGGATATCAACCTAACAGCTAAACTGACCTGTGCAAAGCTACATCCTTTGCTACTTTATATACAGAATAACAAACCAACCCCTACACTGGAAAAAATGTATTTTCTTGAAGCTATTGTGCGTAAATCAGTGGACTATTCAATGTGTGTTCTAAAGCTCATGTAGATTTTGGTATCTGCTTCCCATGTCACCTCTACATTTTCCTGGCAGGCAAGGTTTCAAGTGACACTTCACTTTCCACCTAGCCAATCAGATGTGACAGCAAGGTCATTACAGAGTTTTAGTGAAACTGCTTTGTAGCTATGGTGTTTCTCAAACTGCTGTCAAGGACATGGTAGTCACCAAGCAATGTGTTTCCCATCATCAGCACCCCTTGTGCCCCCTCCATGAAGACGCCAGAAGTGCTTGCAGGAACTGGCTCTTTTGCTGGAGCAACACAACAGTAACAGAGCCAACATGACTTGACAAGAAAACAAGCAGTTATATGGGCGCCAGGGAATTAACTGCAATCCCAAACAGTTTGGGTCAATGGGGACAGTCCACAATAGTCTCTTTTACTGGGAGGAGTGGAGCCCCACTTCCTCTACCAGTTCTAAGATACCCCTCATATGCGCTAAACATCGTGTGCCACAACAGGGGTGTTGAATGCAGGGACTCAACTGTCCTTGTAGCAGAGTAGCCTGGGGGCCTTCCCTGGTAGTCGCCACTAGTGGCAGCTACACCATATGTGCAATATTCCTCCTTGGAGGCACGGCCAGAGTCTATACGGACATGCCTGGGCTTGCCCATATAATGAGATGCAGGAGGAAGCTAGATAGAAGGAGGAGGACTGGCCGACTGATGATGGAAATACCGTCCTTGAGGGCCGGGTGGCAGGGCTGCTTGCCCCTGCTGCTTCTTCTGTGCCGGTTCTCCAGTCCCCTCACCTCTCACCGTCTTGCCTAGTCTCAACATACTTGGGCAGTTTCCTCTGGCGGCACAAAGAACTCCTTCCGATGCCTGGTGTTGGGGTCCTGACAACAAACCTATTTTTTCCAACCAGCTGTCAAGTGCTTGGGCCACACCAGTACCTCTTGGGCCTCAAATGCCTCCCAATCGATGGCATCCAACCAGTGGTCCTCTCCTTCCTCCTTGCTTCCCTCCTTTAATCCCCAGCCCTCCATGTCCACACATGCAGACTCTAGAGGATTGTCCATGTCACCACCCCAGTCCACAGGTGAGCTTTGGGTCGGGAATCTCATCCTTAATCTTGGAGGGGTGGAAAGCCCACTCTCCAGCTGGCTGGGAGACAATCCATTGCTGGGACCCCGATACCAGGCATTGGGAGGAGTTCTTTGTGCTTCCAGAGAAAGCAGCCCAGGTGCACTGAGATGAGGCAAGACAGCATGAGGCAAAGCAGCTGGAGAACCAGCAAAAGGTGTGACGCCAGCAAAGGAATCAGTGGGGCAAATGGCCCCAGAGCAAGGACCCCGTGAGCAGCACAGCCAACGCTGGTCAGCTGGTCCTCTTCCTATCATGCCTCCCTCCACAGCTCATTACTCCAGTGAGCCCAGCCATGTTTGCATAGACTTTAGCCATGTCTCCAAGGAAGAGTATCACACATATGGGGTGGCTGCCACCAGCAGCGACTACAAGGGAATAGCTGGGAAAGGTACCCTCCAGGGACAGCTGAGTGCTTACATCCAGCACTCTGTGCCTGGCTCACTTGTGAGGAGTTTTGGAACTGGTAGAGAAGGTGGGACTCCGCTCCTCCAAGTAAGGGACTGTTGTGGACTTGTTCTGTTAACTTGAACTGTTGAGGAGTGCAGTCAATTTCCTGGTGCCCAAAAAGTTTCTACATTTTCTTTTTGAGTCACATTGGCTCCTTTAAAGTTGTGTTGCTCCAATAAAGGAAACACTTGCTGCATTATGATGGAGGGGGACATGGATGCTGCTTACAAAGACAAAAACATAGTGCTGTATTTTAATGTGAAGTTCCATGAGCAAGTCCACTACCTGATATATATGATATATATATATATATATCTGAGGAAGCCACAAAGGCATAAAAGGAAATGCCAGATCTTCTATGATCACATCCCTGTTCCTTCCATAAACTGGCCCAATCAGTCATACATAACTGAAGGGTGAATGTCAACTGGCCTAGCAATGATTCACACTCACAGACAGTCCAGCTCCACAATTAAAGTTCAGTTTGCAGGCTCAAAATGGCAAAAAAAAAAAAAAACCAAAAAAAACCCCAGCAATTTTGGCAAGACAAGCTAAGCATCTCAGCACAGCAGCTGTGAATATTCCCACCAGTGTTACATATGATGGTTCATGGTTTTTTTTTTTCGGGTTGTAGTTCAATTTGTGCCCATATGTATTTAGACATATTATGGTACCACATGCTGTCTTGCCTCGTCTTGGTGCACCCGGGCTGCTTCCTCTGGCAGCACAAAGAATTCCTCCCAATTCCTAGTATTGGAATCTTGGTGATGGAGGTACCAGCTTGGCCCGAGCTCTCGACAGCCAGTTGGGAGGTGATCCATTGTCAGGAACCCAACACCAGGCATTGGAAGTTCTTTGTGCTGTCAGAGGAAGCTGCCCAAGTACACCGAGACTAGATGAGACGGTGAGAGATGAGGTGACTGGAGAACCAGTGAAGGGCATACTGCTGGCAGAGGAAGCAGCAGGGGCAAGCAGCTCCATCACCTGGCCCTCAAGGATGGTATTTCCATCATGAGTTGGCCAATCCTCCTCCTCATATCCAGCCTCTTCCCACACCTCATTACACGAGTGAGCCCAGCCATATTTACATAGACTTTGGCCATGCCTCCAAGGAGGAATATCACACATATGGTGCAGCTGCCGCTAGTGGTGACTACCAGGGAGTAGCCAAGGAAGGTGATACGAGTAGGCCAGCACATGCACAGTGACAGCAGGCCCAACTTCCAGAAGTGACTCAGGGCCAGTCTCTGAAGATGGTGGTGGCAGAGGAGGAAGAGGAGGAGGTGGCAGGAACAGCTCAATCAGTTAAACCCATCCTCAAACCACTCATGAAATATTTTACACAAACAAGATCTTACCACAGAAACATTTATGCCTTTAAAGGATTTTTCTTTTCCCCTTTTTGTATGTAACTATCTGTTCTGTTGTAAAACTATGGCTAACAACAAAAATGGATTCTTTCGACTGTGAAATTTCAAATATTGATGGGAGCAAGTGGGGAAAAAATCATGCACACTCAATGAGTTTCTGAAAAAGCCAGGATGGAGGGAGAAGGGAGTTTACATGAGTCCTGCATTCAAGTAAGCCTGATACATTCCCTGCATCTGGTTAGCGGATACGTTTAAAGAACAAAAGTCTTTAAAAATGTGATTTATTTCCATTCTCCAGTGTTCACCACTGTGGTGAAGAGTGAGGTATTTAATATGCAGTAGGACTTTTCATCTGCTTCTCATTCAGTTGGAACTAGACAGCCTGAAATTACAGGGAAGAAAATTATCTAAATTTAATGAATCTTTTTAAAAGGTTACATTTCAGTTTCTTGTGTGTTTAGAGCATTTTATGTGAAAATGTTTAAAAATAAAATCTGGAAGGCTAAAATTCCTGCAGCTGTTATTTTCACTTGAATAAAACCAAAAGGCAAGTAATCACAACATTAAGGTCAGAACAATATATCTAGAAAGGTATTTTGAATGGGGTAATACATCCAGTAACATCCAAAAAAGCCTTAGGAATTGATGGAGATACAATCAGCCAAAGAGCAACAAAGCATATTATAGCTCATTAAAGGAAAAGTAAGCAATATTTGTAATCAGTGTGGTGTGGTGAATAGAGTGACAGACTAGGACTCAGGAGATCTGGGATGGAATCCCCACTCTGGGGGAAACACTGGCTACATCTGCATGACATGACAAGCCAAAGTTACATAGTCTATTACAGTATATGACATAGCAGCTCACTTGGTTTCTCTGCTAGAAGCACAGGAGAGATTAGATACTATGTCCGTCCAATGCCAGCCAGCTATCATGTTGGCTAGGCCATACTTAGGACAGAGCAACCAGGACACCAAAATATGGAGGTCATATAAATCTAGAAGTGAATCTACTGGTGAGTGTTAGGAAAACAAACAGCCGTGTCTCCCAGCCCGATTCATTTCATTTCTTTTCATTTTGGAAAGCATAAACTTTCTTGGTCAGAGGGGCAAGGGCATCCTTGGCAGGGTCTGGCACCCACGCCTCAGGCTGGAGAGGGTGAGCAACAGTGCTACCTGCTCCAAGTGCCACAAGTATTGGCCAAGTCTCTGCCTGTAGGAATGGAATTCTTTGTGCTGGCCTCTTTGAAATCCTGATGTCTACAGGGCAGATGCTTCAGTAGAAGCCTGCATCGGGGGGACTGGGAAGGAGGAGGAGGAGGTGCCCCAGCTCTCACTTTTATTTTTATTTTGAATAAGGGACCTAGAGAGTATCTTGCTTCAAACCCAAATAGCTCCCTTAGTTGTCTGTAGGGAACCGGCCAAGGCCACTATTACATTCCGGATACATTATACCCCTCAGAAATAAACACAGAAGGGAGTTTGGGTGTCTGACATTTGAGTCTAAGATCTGTGGTGACCGCTGTTTCAGATTCTCATCTCTATGGTGGTGTTTTCAAAGCTCCTACTTTCTAGCCAAAGAAAACAGAGGAAATTCATGAGTATATGGGTTTTTGAATAAGCCATCTACTTTAAAGGACATCCAACATTTGGCTCCCACATACTACTGTCTGGCCTTGCCCTAAAGCACTTGGACAGTAAAAGACGATGACTCTGCATTTCTTTTGCTTCTTCCATCCCACCTCTATTCAGCCTGGGGTGTGTGGAGTGTGGTGGCGGTGGGACACCTAGAGCAGCCTTCCCAGAAGCTGGGCAGCAACCAGCCTCTTTTCTTTGCCCACTCCTTGAGGCTGACATTGCCTTGGTGCTGAATAGTCTAATGGGAAGAGTTCAGTGCCGGGTCTGTACTTTCCCAGCCATTAGCCAGCTGCCACTGCATTTCATTATCTTGCGAGGGGGGAGCTGTGCATCAAAGCGATTTCCAAACAGTGTGATGGGGTGGAAGTAACCCGTCCAGGACAATATTCAAAGTTGTATTTGGGTGTGCGGGGGTGTGGGTGTGCACATATAAAGTGCCATCTGGAATCTGGAGCCACAAAGACCAGAGGCCGACAGGCAGGAGGAGGAACTCTTTAGACGCCCTGCTTTGTCCACTGGTGTAACAGTTAATCCTGATAAACAAGACGACCTTGGAGCAAGTGGCTGTTATCGTGCATATCTATTGTTTTATAGAAGCAGAACTGTACAGAGCTAAGTGGGAACACAAAGGTAGAAGGTGGAGCTTTGTGCAAAAACAAAGAGGCAGACCGTGAAAAACAGCCTTTGATTGGCTTCTCAGCTTGGCTAGGACAGAAAAGGAGCCTCCCCCTTCCTCCACACAGGCTACTCAGAGGGCTTTTTAAGATCTCTAAAACTGCCTGCAAAGCAGTGTAAGGTCCTTGGCATGACAAATTCTTCAGCTATTATTCCTCTGTTTCAGTTGGCTCTCTTTCTTGTCTGATCAGTAAATCAACAATATTTTTGTGTTTAAAATTCTCTCTGTCCCCATCTGTTTCTCTGTTTGTGGCACACAGTCACAAATATATGGTGTGCTAATCTGGAGTTTGGAAATTGCCACAAGTTATTACACAGGTACACCGAGCACTTGGCATAGAATTGGACTGAAACTCCTAAAGTTGCATGTTGTTTATCTAAAATGAAATGAAATGTTTATATACCATGGGTTGAAAATACACAACATAAAAATTCAATACTGGTGGCAGTGGGCCTTCTGTGAGTTTACTTCCCTCCCCGTTTGCTTTTTGTCACTTATAGTTTACTCCATAGCTCAGCTTCTGTTAGCACACAGGGATGTGCAATTCGGGTTTTTGCTTTAAAAATCCCATAATTCTCCATTTTGGGAGTTCTATCTGATAGATAGACACCTACAGATACCTAAATCTGGCTTACTTGGGAGAAGGGCCTAAAATGGAAGGCTTTGTGGCCAAGCTAACACTGAGATAGCTTCCTTTCTGAACAGGAAGCTTAGACAGAGCGAGGCCTAGGTAAACCACAAAACCTTCCGACTTAGACCTTACTCTAAAGTAAGCCACATTTAGGTGTCTGTAAGTGTCTGTCACGTGGAAGCCCTAGAATGAAAAATTATGGGATTTGTAGTCCAAGAAGTCTAAATAGCATATTCCTGTTAGTACACTCACCTGACAATGCTTCTTAATTTATCAGAAATTCAAATAGTGAGTATGGAATAGTACATGCTAAGAACAAACATATAACATAAGAATATGTAGTATTAATATAATATTTCATATACATTGGCCAGAATCCTATTGGTGATTTACTCTTGCGTAAAGGAAATTATGTAAGCAACTTTTTACTCATTAACAAGGTTCTGGTTGCATTCTTGGATGCACACCCACTATGCACCCAGAAACACAACCAGTACCTGATTAATGAGCAGCAGTTTGCCACCCTAACTGACACAGTTTCCCTTATATGAATATAAATTGTCAATAGGATTTTGGCCATATTTTCAACAATCTGTGTAATAACCTATATAGCACATAAGTACTCATACTTCCATATTACAGATGCCATAAGAATCCTGAGGCTAAGTGATAGTAACATGTTAATAATTCATAGTGGAATAAATGGATTTCCATTAAAACTGTTCTCATCTAGGGTTGATGAGTGTCAGGGCACCAACTGAGGGAATTACTGTGTTTCTCCAGGTCTTCAGGTGAACAGCTCTAGAGTAGGACATTGTTTTATTTTGTGTTAGTTGACTTTATAACCTACAGACAGACAGACACCATTTCTAGATGAGGCTAGGAGTCACTGATGCAGTATGAAGGCATTAATGTGTGTGCGCACAGACCCACATGTAGCTTTCAAATAGCACAACAGACCTAAGTCCATGCATTCATTGGTTTTCTCTCCAGTCCCTTCTCCTCCCTGCTGGCTTTCTGGGGCACTGACATTGGGCCCAATTAGCCGTTTGGGGCAAGTCATTTGGGAAAAAATAAAGTACCAGTGTCACAACTTCTCAGCCTTCTTGTTGTTGTGTTACAAAGCTTGGGTAAAACTGTCCCCTCACCAACCATTTCCCGCTCTGTTTCTGTGACATCTCAAGGGCCTACCTCTGACATCACAGGGGTCTGCCTTCAATTTTTTGGCCCTAAAATCCTAGAGAATGGGATGCTGCTGATCTGGCAACACAAGCCTATTCCTATGTTTCTTCTGAAAGGAAGCAAACTTTTCTCACAGTTCCTCTTGCACTGTTTTCACATAACATGCTATGCTGTTCTGAATCAAATGGTAACTATCCATTTAATTTATATACTATATGCAGAAGAATTGGTTTTAGTGTCATTTTAATAGTCCATGTGTTTTGGTGTTTGATTCTGCTTTTTTTCCAATTCTACATGAGATAAAACTCTACCTTGGCTTAATTTAAATTTGTAGTAAAGCCTGACTAAACTTTTAGACTTGTCCTTTAAATTCCCACTGTTTTTGTTTACTGTATGCAATTGGTATCTGCTACAACTAAAATCTTCCATCATGTTGTACATGAATTTGGAAGCCATCTTCAAAAAGAAGAAAAGAAGATGAAATGGTTAGCACTCAACATTTGTAAAAATAAATAAATCCCATGAGCCTTAACTCGCTTCAATACAATAGCCACTTCCTCCTATTTTGTGAAGAATAGTGGAAAAGAGACATGAAAATGCAGCAAAAATAAGACATTTACTACCCAAAGAATATTTGGAAGAAAAATACTCTTCTTAAGGTACAAAACAGCCTGCAGTACAGGAGATTCTTAACTGGAGCTCCTAGTTTTTTGCTGCTTTATTTTTATTTTAAAAGCTGCTGTAGATGTTCCAGATTTGTTGAGGAACAGCTCTTGGGGAGATTAACTCTTTCTCCCGCCATTTTCCTGATCAGATTTCCCCTTGTTGAAGCTGTTAGCCACACAAGGTAGCCACTAGAGTGGCCCCATCATCAGCATCCTTTTCCCTGAGATCCTGAGATATTGGGGCCAAAACCAGAAACAGGAGAGGGGGGCAAATCCTTGTGATGTCACAAATACATAACAGAGAAAGCAAGGCTTGGGTAGGGGACTAGAACAGATCTTGGACCAACTTCTTGTGGGAAGAGGTACAAGGATAATCTGGATAAATAAGTAAATAGATAGAATCTTGGCAGGTAGTAAAATGTGCCCATCAGGAAGTTGCTGTCATTCCTGTGAAGGCTTATATTCTCTAAAGCTTTACCTACAGTGCACATGACACATGGAAAGATATTCCAGATGCTCTGCTGCTGCTGGGTTGGTTGAAATCTCACCACCTCCTGACAGGGAGACTTTTCTCCCTAGGGCCTAAATCAGTGTCCCCAGGGCTTGTGTAGCAAGGAGGCTCTTGGGTGGTGGTAGCTTAATACGAGACTTAACAGCTTTTCTTTGAATGATGCTGCCAACAGACTACATATAGAATACAGACAACCTGACCTTTTTTCTAGCCGTCTTCTTATAAAATAAATATTGCTGTGCAGTTCTAATGGCACCCAGCTTTTGTTTGTATACCTGTAAATGTTCCACGCCTTTATAATGACGCAAGCATCAGGGCATTCAAAGGGAAAATTTATGCAGGTAAATAAGCTCAGTGTTAGGGAAGTATGGGACATAAATATTTCCACAGAGCAGACGCGTACAACATCTGACACTTAGTGTAGCACACGAAATCTAACTGACACTGAAAGAACACAGGTTTCTAGACCATGCAGTTTTGCAAGGATGAATTAGGTAAGTCTTTCAGAAGCCATCTGCTGAATAAAAACCAGCTTTCCTTCAACAGAAAATAATATAATCAACTTTCTCTGCTGCCTTTCGTCCATGACAATTTGACTGGGAAAAATAAATTATCATTCTACAATTTTCTCTCTCATGGATGTAACTAATATGTGTAGCATTGGCCAGCTGATTTCAAAACTCTGGTGCTCTGCTTGGAACTCATTGTTGGTCCAGCTGGGATGGAAAAGAGGGAGAAAGGCAATCAAATCTGCATGTATCTTGTACATGTATATCAAGATTTGAATCCATATCTAAACCCTGGTTTAATACTCTATCTAAACCAAGCGTTCATCTAATAAATAAATAATACGAGGCTCGTATGTAGGCAAGAGAGAAGACCTACGATTCATTATTTTTTTTTTGTGCTCTTGGGCCAAATCAAGGTGTTTTCCAATACTCAGATTCTTTTTATATGCAGTACTAACCAGGTACTTCATGCTCTACTTCAAAGGTTTGCCTGAATGCCGATCTTTGAGAATACTTTGCAGAATTATCAGAGCCAGTAATCAGACAAGCTGCTACCAGATATGATTTTTTTTTCTTCCTTGAGCTTCATTTCGGTTTTCTAGATGTGACAGAGGAAGCAAGCGAAATATTGGCTCCTTGTATTATTGCAGGTGGACTGATGTAGTACGAAAAAATGGTGCATCCAGTCTGGCCAGTTTTCCACTTCACTTGAGGCCACTAAATACTTAACCTTTGTAGAAAAACTGGTGACGGTGTAAAAGGCAAGGCCTCTGTCGGGACAAAACTTTCAGCTTTTACAGTTAATGATTAAGGGCGTGGGGCTGTGATCGCACAATTCAAGGAAATAAACATAAAATGAAAGGATGTGAGTTCTTTGACAAGGACACACAGCATTGAGGGTGGTGTTCACAATTCCTCAAACAGGTTTAGTAATGTGTATGAGGAGATTAGGGCAAGAACTCACATATTTTTCTTCTGGGCCAGACCTTCAGATATTTAAATAGCCGAGGAGCTGAGCTTCCCCTCTATCCCATGAATTATTCCTTGTCTCACTCTTTTAGAAATAAATTTAAAAGAAATTAACCAAGATCTAGTAGGGTTGATCTGTTCACCAAGCTGCTTCTGTCGATGAACCAAGAAGAAGAAAGAGAGATACTACAGTCCTCTGTGCAGCTTCGAAACCTGCTGTGTAGGCCTGGGATACCCACTTAAGCTAGTTTTCAGACAATGCAGAGGGCTCTAAAGGGAATAGAACCAACCAGCCTGAAGTCTGCCCACCCCTGCCATTCACCTTACCTCAAAGTCTAAGCCTCAGTATCTTTAAGAAATGGTATATTATCCATCCGTGTGAGGTGGCCTTTGTAATTCAGATATAATTTAGGGGGAAAATAGGTTATTACAATGAATGTGTAGTTTGACTGATTTGCTCTATTATACTAGGGAGAGGGTTCTTTCATTACACTGAGCCTTCTGTGTGTGGGAAGTTATACGACTTAAGAAATGAAATCCACTGGATGTTCATAACTTTAGTATAGTCTATTAAATCTAGTTATTTAGACTATTATTTTTAATAATCTTTTAAGCATGACTCTACAGATGTCTCAAAAGTTTCATGCACATATAATGTAATCTACAGAGCTGTTGAACTTGTGAAATCAGAAGCAGAGATGGGAACAAATCACTCTGTGCTACAAATGTTCATTTTTTTCCATGCCTAAGGAGAAAGGGGTAACAAAATACAAATTTGCAGGAAAAAGAAAGAATGTATTCTCGAAGACTTTCACAGCCAGGATCCAATGGTTGTTGTAGGTTTTTCGGGCTGTTTGGCCATGTTCTGGAGGTTTTTCTTCCTAATGTTTTGCCAGTCTCTGTGGCCGGCATCTTCAGAGGACAGGAGTTAGAACTCAGACAGATGCCGGCCACAGAGACTGGCGAAACGTTAGGAAGAAAAACCTCCAGAACATGGTCAAACAGCCCGAAAAACCTACAACAACCAAAGGAAAGAGTGTTTGTATTTATATCAAAGGAGGAAATAGTTCCAATTTAGGATCCAAAGACATCTTGGCCAGAATCCTATTGGTGTTCATATAAGATCTGTACACTTTGACATGATTAATTATGGTTAATTGATGAGGTACAAGGGTGCATATTGGTCACATGTCTGGTTATGCACCCAGTTGCAGAACTAGTACGTGCCCTGACACCTTCTCAATGTGCTACAATTAGCCACATCAAAATTTATGCAAACACCAATAGGATTATGGTCCTTGTATGAAACATGAGTCTTGTCAGCTGCAGCTACAAATTCCACCTCAGTTGGGTAGCTTTTAATAAATCAGCTTATCTCAACTCTTTGGCTACAAACTGCCAGATAGTTCAGTGGTTTAGGTATCTGCCTGCAGAGCCAAAGGTTAAGAGTTTGATTGCCCACTGTGCCTCTCAATAACCCATATGGTCCCTTCCAGCTCTGCAGTTCTAAGATTCTGAGAGTAAAATGGAAGCAATACTAAACTATCTTGCAAGTTCTTGGGAGGATAGCCTAGGGCAGTGTTGTGCATGATGTTATACCATATAAAGCAATATCCCCAATCGAGGAGACAAACACATATCTGGTCGGCAACACATACCTGTACCTGAGGCCCCTACTGCTAAATATACTCCCAGATTTGACCATTTGGTTGCAAAAATTCATTTTATTTTTTAATTTGCTACCATGCTATCAAAATTCAATAGTAAGGCAGCAGTGGCAAAACAAAAACCAAAATCACACACACGCCCTGTATTTTTTAAAAACTTTAAAACATGGTGCATATTCCTCAGGAAGTATGGCTGGCTCTTTAATTGCAGCTTTTAAAAGAACTCTTAAGATATCTTTCTGCTTTTGACTAGTTTGTGGTGCTATTTTTAATTTGATTCATTTGCTGTGTTATTGTGTAACAGTTATTTTAAGAGGAAGGTGCAATGTGGTTTTAATCTTGATAGTTTTACATACTATTGTGTTTTGCGTGGAAGATTTGCAAACTGCCTGAAAGGAAATTGTAACATATTATTCTAAACAAATAAATGAAAAAAGATGCATTTTGCATGTGCTTCAATAGGTAAAAGTTTACAACATTCAGTGCCTTTCTTGCCGATTTTGAATGGCTAAGAGTTCGTGCCACATGCCGTGATGCTCTTTTTTAGAGCTTTGTGCTGGAATTTTATTTACAACTTCACATGCTGTCTGTAGTTTGAGTGACATGGAGGGTCTTTTTTGTGCTGAGGTGATTTCTGTGTAGCCAGCACTGACATATTGTTCTTTCCAGCTTTTGAATTCAAAGAGAGCCCCACCTCTCTGCTGAGTGTTCTATCCCTTTCTTTGTTCAGTTGGTGGCAGTTGCTTGTTGCTGTTGATCTGTTTAGTTGGGTGCTAGTATGTGTGCAGTAAAGAAAGCCGTATACACAAGTCTGTAATTTTAAGCAAGTGTAAGCAAAGAAAGATTTTTTTATTCTTTCCCCGAAAAATGTCTCAGTGAGTTATTGAGACTTTAAGTGCCAGTTAATAAGAAAGGGGTAGACTCTGGGGAACATGTAGCTATTCTCCTCTGTGGATCTCTCCATTTCTACTGTGTAGCAAAAATATAGTTTTACCAGAAATTCATAACTCTGCAGCACTTTAAGGTGTCAGGATTCTTTATTGCTTTTGCTGTAATGCATGAAAATGCTACTTTTCAGGAACAACAACAACAAGGCAAGGAAACATGATGGGGAAAACAGCAGGGCAGCTTCACATGTTTGGCATTTCTAATCTTATGTCATCTAATACCCAGAGAAGAGAGAACTACTTTCATGGAGGAAATAGTCACATTTATAAACTGGAAAATGGAGGAAATAGTCACATTTATAAACTAGAAAATTTCTAGTCAGAATTCTGACATATAGCAAGTCTTCTGCAGAATAAACAATTTAAATGCTTCTCCAAAAGATGGCCAACAGCACGGCTCAAGCTGATACTAAATTACGAAGTGTTATTTTTTCGTTGTATTCTCGAAGGCTTATTTTTTCTTTCTTTCTTTTGGTCTCTCTTTTTAAAGGGTACTATCCATTTAGACTTACATGAGCTTGTACAGGAGCAGCAGGAGGGCCTGGCGTGCTCTGGTCCATGGGGTCAGGAAGAGTCGGACATGACTTAACGACTAAACAACAACAACATCCAAAGGTAGACATCTGCTGCCAGAATGGTAGAATAAAGGAAAACCAGGAAATGGATTATATCTCTTCCCACTTCAGCCCCCTAGATGTTCCCAAAACTAGTTCCAAGAAGCTGCTCAGAGCTGGTTTTCAGGTGGCACAGAGAGCTGAAGGAGGAAAGGGAGAGGATGAAAGTGGCCAAGAGCCCAACCATGGATTTAGAATAGAAAGAATACAGATACTTTTGTTATAATATTTTCAAGAGTCACTGAATGATTTTCCTTGTCATTACTGAAGGGAAGAAAAGAGGCAAAACATGGTTTTTAGGCAGAAAAAGGTCTGGTATATTTTTACGTTTCAGCTTGGTTTCTATCTGTTATTTATAACCACTCTGCAAATTATTATTTTTCTAAGTAAACAAATAAAAGTAAATGTAGAAAATGGAAGTGGCATGAGGTGCAGTCCATGTGGTGAGCTACTCCACAGGCATAGTTTTGTGGTTGGAGGCAGTCACAACAAGAAATGACCTCAGCCTAGCGACTGCTTTGCTTACGCTAAGGAAAATACAGGAAAATTGCTGCCATGTCAACACCTTCTGCAGTTCTCTGTTCCTGAATATGAAGGATTGGCCGCTTACCAAAAGCATGAACTCTGCCCCTATCCAATGGCCCCGCTACACCAGGGTTGGGTCTCAAAGTAAAGTCCTCCAAATGTCATTGTCCTTTAACTCCCAGCTGCTGGAGTAGCCAAGAGTGGAGAGCACTGGGAGTTGCAGTCCAATATCAGCTGGAAAGCCCCACTTTGTCCATCTCTCCTCTAAGTACAAGCTCATGCAAGTCTACTAACATTTTTCTTTTCGACATCACTGCCACCATCTCAAAGCAAAATAGGGACCTATTAGGGCTCTGTTTTATGAGGGACATGCACTCCCTCCAGATACGAACAGCTGGAGAACATGAGCACAGTCACTTAATCATTACACAACCTTGCCTCTCCAGTTTCAAGAGGAAAGGTTGAAGGACTGCAGTCTATTACTTTAGTTCAAAAACGGGGCCTCTTCTTATACTGTTGTTGGAGACCAGAATGCACCTCCTCTACCTTGTAAAAACAGCAGCAAGAACTGATATTTTTTAAATGCCATTTATTCTCTGCAGCCCAAAGGCAGTTTAATGTGCTCCGCGCTGGCACATTTGCTGCAATGTGTTCTTCTGCCCCTCTAGTAACGCTGTGCTGTTTGCTTAGCTGGGTTGCGCAAGAGCCTCTTTAAACATTTGCTCAAGATCTACGTGGCTTCTGCCGTGTGCACTCCTCAGACAAAAGGCAGAGAAAACAAGAAGGGGATTGTGCTCAGTGTACCAACGCTGTATGCTCGGCTCAGATTTTCCTTGTCTTTAAATTATAACAACACTACTTCATACGTAGCAGCTCTTGATGTGTTTCTTGATTTAAAATATAGGATACAGAAAACAGCAACTGAAATGAATGAAACAGAACATTTTCCCTATGATGTGAAGCTTGAAAATGACTACACAGAGAAATTATAGATGTGTATCAAATAATGATTAGTGGAGGAGGGTAAAAGAATCTCCCTCTTTCACACAAACAGAGTGATATAGTTTGTAGGCTGAGGAGGGACAAACAGCAGACTTACTTACTTCAATGCACTGTTAATCCCACAGGATAGTTTGAAGGCCACAAGGATAAGTAAGGCTTTCTTTTTCTTTAAAAAAAAAAAAAAGAGCAAGCCTCGGGATCTGATTAAAAGCCACTTCAAAAGTGTGAGAATTACAAGCCCCAGAATGCTTTTCCACCTTGGAATTAAAATCCAAGCCAGAGCTGACCTCCTATCTGCCAAAAGCAATACCAGCTGCCCAAAGCCTCCAGCAGTTGTTCCCTCCCAGAGCCGGAAAAAGTAACTTGTTTGCAATGAATCTCCCAGAATTCCCATTTAGCATGGCCACTTTCCCCCTTTCCTCCTCTATTTTCCTGATCCCTGGCTAGCAGCCAGCAGGATGTAAAAGACTCATCAACCATGCAAAGACTCTTTCCTAAGCTAGTGTTTCTCAGGCTGAACTTGGCTTATTCTGCTCAAGTAGCCCAGAAAATCAATCCTCCGACCCAGAGAGGCTCCCAAATGTTCTCAATTTAGCATCCCAATTCATCACCTCTGAATGCCTCACAAGTAGGGTTGCCAGGTCAGCAACATCCAGTTACAGTGCCCGGGCTTTAAGCCTATTTCACACAGAAGAATCACTTTCTCCTCCTCCAGGACCACTTGTCCAAAGATGTGCGTCTCCGTCTGGCAATTCTATGAGATCTGGACATCCCACTGGCAAGACCAGCCCCCACCGAATCCCTCATCAATTGAAAGGTGCAACGTGCAGCCAATAGCATGGATCAGGACCCCCACTTTAAAAGCCAGTTTTTATCTCCTAGCAATCTAGATGAGAACCCATGAACACCTGCTAATGCAGAGTTGATTCAGCAAATGGAAGAAGGAAACACAAGATGAAAGATACCCTGTACATTTTAACTGTCACCAACCCAGCTGGGGATATCATGGGCACGTGAACATAGGTGCTTGCCAAAACAAGAACCCATTTGCAAGTGTTTAGGGCAAGAATGAGGGGAGCATAGCCATCTTTGCTATACCTTTTGATTAAGAACGTGAGTACCCACTGCATCCTTCTCTGGGTGAAAGAGGATGGGGACCACCAGCCACAGAACCCTCGGCGGAGAAATGATACTGTTTACTACTGTGGAGAACACAGAAAGCTACATTATACTCAGACCTTTCATTCGTCTAGCTCAGTGTTATTGACTGATTGACAGGAGCTCTTCAGGGCTTCAGGCAGGTTTTTTTCCAGCAGTACTTGAAAATGAACCTCTGCTTACAAAGCACATGGCCCACTCCAGAGCGAAGACACCTCTCTTAGATTTCTCAAGGATAGTGCCATTTCTGCTCTTAAGGGTGAAAGATGCTACACTGAGTCTCGGGAAGGGTCCACCACCATCTCCATTGCTTTCCCATTCCAAAGCCCCCAAAACAAGGATGCTTTGGGAGAAGGGAGAAGTGAAGCTGTAGAGTTGGGCACTCAATACCAGTTTCCTCACACCTATTGCAAGAACCCCCACTATTTGCAAAAGCTCGTTCCTTTCAGGGAATGAAAGGGAAAGCAAGCACAAATTCAAAAAAAATTAAAAATAAATAAAAATTCAGATCCCCATCCTTAAGTTCCCAGTGTGGCCTTGGGAGAACAATAGAGATGGTCAGATGTACGCTTTTGGACTACAGAGCTGCCTGAGGAATTCTCACCTTTAGAAACCAGTTCTCAGATCCCAGTGTGTAAAAGGTCAGTAGTAACAAACTACCTCAAGGTTTGAGGAGGACAAACAATTTAAGGCAGTGGTTTCCAACCTTGGGTAACTTAGGTGTACTTCGCCTGCAACTCTCAAAAGTTGAGGTTCCTGGGAGTTGCAGTCCAAGAACACCTGGCTTGGTTGGAAACCAGTACTGGGGTATTCTAGGAATTCTGACTCAAAAAGTAAAATCTCCAAGTTCTACATAGAAGACACAACAGTACTACAGAAACAAAGAGATTACTACAACTTTCCTTTTTCCACTGATGTGGAAATGTGTGTTCATAAATCGGAATTGTAGGACATCTGTATAGAAGTTGCACATATGCATCCAAGTGAATGAAGTAGTCAACGAGCAGGCTAGGGCTGCTTTGTTCTTCAAACTCATGGAATTCAGTGGCTGTTAGAAGCTATTTTTAAATCCCCACAAATCTCACTAGGAGAAATTGCCAAAAAATCAGCTAATGCTCACTCAATAAACACCCATTAAGATTTCCAAAACACAACAGAATAATAAGCCTTTTGTGTGGAACAACAAGACACCCACAAGGAGCTATAGTTTCAAGAATACTGTAATTGAGAAGCAGAAGATTAGCTCTTCTTTTTATTTTAATGCGCTTTTTGGCTATTTGGACACAAAGTCCCTTTGTTTTCCGCTATATATGACACCACACACCCCAACGCATTGAAACTGCTGGGACATGACATTTATTTCAAACTACAAATTAGCTGCATAATCCTGCACATACCTACTCAGAAGTAGCTGAATGGGATTTACTCCTGCTAAGTGTGTAGAGGGCCAAGGCCTCCTCATATCCCATTTCCACCACCTCCCAACTTCTGTGAGCTACAGCTATCTCTTTTATCAAAGCCAAAAGCAGCTATAAGGGCCCAAATGTGTATGTTGAGAAGTTGGAAGTCTAAATAGGCTTAAAATGGGGAACTATATTGTCTGGAGGCTTCTGAGAATGCAACTGTCCGTTTGAGGAGGGGGGCAATACTGACATCATTGAAAAATATTGCGTTTGAGTGGATGTAAAAGCTCTTGAGATGGCCGTTTCAGACTTAGCAGTTGCCGCTTGATGTTGTCAAGCGTATTCTTGAGTTCTCCCATATTTTGCCCACGCTTGTATTTCCCGAAAAAAGGTGTCAAGGGCAAACTCAACCAAGCTGAGCTACCTCAGCTGAAATGGCAGTTTTATCTCATCCAGACATGGAATGTGTGCCTCAAGGGAGCAAGTAGCTCCACATATCTCTGGTTGTCAAAGTCTTAAGACCAATTTACATCACTGTTTTTGACATGGTGGGGTGTGATAGAAGGTAATCCAGTTTTGGAGAACTGTCTCTCTGCCATGTCAGATAATGTACTTTGGACCCTCTAAACTTGCACTATAAAAATGCTTACATCAGCCTAACAATGTTTCTGGATCAGTGCTCTTTTGCTGTAAGAGGTATAAGGAACTGTAATGGGCTTTGAGCGGACTGGATAGCTTAGTGAGAGGTTAGGAATTCAATTCCCCACTGTGTATCCCTAAAGGACAGCCAGCCTTTGGCCTTGGACAAACTGCACAGGATGCCCCCGGAAGAAGGGAATGGTAAACCACTTCAGAATACTCTACCTAGAAAACCCTGGAAAGGGTCTCCTTAAGTTGGAACTGGCTTGATGGCACACAATTATTATTATTTCTACACTTTGGAGGTAATGCATTTTGTGTGTGTGTCCTTATCTTCCTCAATTTTTTCTCCTTTGACGCCAGGTGACGTCAGTGGTCCGCTCTGCCTATTTCCATCTGTGGCAGATTGCCCAGCTGCATCCCTATCTTGATGTTGGGGCACTCACCACTCTGGTCCATGCGCTTGTAATCTCGAGATTAGACTACTGTAATGCACTCTACGTGGGGCTACCTTTGAGATTGATGCGGAAGCTTCAAATGGTGCGAAATGCGGCAGCCAGACATCTCAGTTGGACGAGAAAATATCAGCATATTTCCCCCACTCTGGCTGCCTTGCATTGGCTGCCCGTTCATTTCCGCATTGATTTCAAAGTGTTAATGACGACATATAAAGCTCTAAACGGTTTAGGACCTCGATATCTAGCGGAACGCCTCCTCCCACCTAGATCTACCTGAATCACTCGTTCTAGCCAGGAAGGGCGGCTGAGGGGCCTAACACCAAGGGAGGCCTAGAGAGAAAGAACAAGAAACTGGGCCTTCTCGGCAGTGGCCCCTCACCTTTGGAACAGTCTGCCCCCAGAGATCTGTCTGGCTCCCTCGCTGGGTGTTTTTAAGAGCAAACTTAAGACCTGGCTCTTTAGGCAGGCTTTCCGTCCTGTCATCACTTGAATTCCCCCCCCCCCCCCAATCTTGAACTACATTACTATTGTTGTTTTTCATTTTATTATATTGTTTTTATTCTATTTTTTGTTAGCCGCCCAGAGTAGACTTCGGTCTAGATGGGCGGGGTATAAATTTAATAAATAAATAAATAAATTTGTGTAGGCAGCCTGACACAGTTGCAAAAATGGGGAAGGACAATTCTCAGCATGCCACTTTTTGGTTTTCCTGTTTTAAAAGGTGGAAATGCCTCCCCTAAGCCTTAGTTACTGGCAATATGATTTTTAAGTTAAAATATACTGGTAGTATGGATCTCACCCTTTCACCTTTGCCCTCATCCATGACTGGAATAAAGCCCTTGAGAACTCCAAAACTGAATGTGGCTTTTAAATTGCCACCGGTTGAAATTCATAGTGTTGCACCAGACTGACCATTGATGTAACTCAATATGGCAATTCCTTATATCCAAACCAAAGAAAAGTAGCTTGCAGAGTCCCCCAGCCAGCATGGACACTTGCTTTTTTGGCATACAAAAAGTAAATTTTGCAAACTTTGCTTGTATTCTGAGGGGGTGATACTGCCACAAATTATCCTTAGGGGCAAAACAGCCTAGGCATCCTTCAGTCTCGAAAGACTATGGTAACGTGCTCTGTATGGAGGACTTGGAACAGCGTCTAGTGTGGCTGAGAAGGCCAATTCGAGAGTGACAATCCCTTCCACACTGAAGACAAATACAATCTGTCCCCTGTCCAGCTCCCTGATTTGGCTGCTTCCGTGACTGCCTCTTTGCCTCGGTCTGCTGGACAAGGGTCTCTTCAAATTGGGAGAGGCCGTGATGCAACGCCTGCCTCCAGGCTGAATGCTCCGATGTCAGGGTTTCCCATCTGTTGAGGTCCATTCCTAAGGCCTTCAGATCCCGCTTGCAGATGTCCTTGTATCGCAGCTGTGGTCTCCCTCTGGGGCGATTTCCCTCCACTAATTCTCCATACAGGAGATCTTTTGGAATCCGACCATCAGCCATTCTCACGACATGCCCAAGCCAACGTAGACGTTGCTGTTTCAGTAATGTGTACATGCTAAAAATTCCAGCTTTCTAGGACTACTCTATTTGGAACTTTGTCCTGCCAGGTGATACCAAGAATGTGTCAGAGACAACGCATATGGAACGTGTTCAGCTTCCTCTCCTGCCGTGCACAAAGGGTCCAGGACTCACTGCAGTACAGGAGTGTGCTCAGGACACAGGCTCTATAGACCTGGATCTTGGTATATGCCGTCAGCTTCTTATTGAGCCATACTCTCTTTGTGAGTCTAGAGAACATGGTAGCTGTTTTGCCAATGCGTTTATCCAGCTCGACATCTAGAGAGAGAGTGTCAGAGATCGTTGAGCCAAGGTACACAAAAACAGCCTAAACACTGACTGAATGTTAGGATTTGTTCGAACATTTTTCTTATGAAAATTCACTTTTCCATGACTCATCTTCAAAAGTTCTCATCCACAAAATGCAGAAGCAATAAGAGGAATACTTTACATCCAAGCGGGGGGAGGGGGGAGGGAACGTTTACTGAACCACCTTAATTCCTACATATTGGTCCAAGCAATAAAACATTTCTGAAGCAGTATGGTGAAACTGACAGGAATTAGCAAAGGTGGCTGTCAGATCTCAATATTCATGAGAGATGGAATAAGAAGGACATGTAACCAACAGCTCTCCTTAGTTCAGAAACAAGCTTGAAGCTCAAGTATTGAGTAACTGTGAAACCGGATACAATACTGAAAACACCAAAGGAAAAAAAAACAAGCCAAGCAGTTATTGTGAAAGTCCAGCTCAGACCAGAGCAAACAAACAGACTGAAGTTAAACCTGACCAACAAAAGGTCAAGGAGATTGTATATAGAGCTTCTAGAATTTGTTTGGCACCTCTAAATGGAACATCGCCCTGAGATGCAAATGCTTCGGGAAATGTTAAAGACTTCTTTTGGCTTGTGGCTTACTCCATAGCAGTCACTGCTGCTATTTCAGAAGATCTGGTTATTTATTCACGTATTTGTTCATTCTTTTGACTTATATCCAGCGTTTCTCCCAGGAATTCAGAATGTCTCATAGCAAAATTAAAAACAGGTGTGGGTCTAAATAGATAAACAGAAATACAGAGGGGGGGGGGGCAAAATTCTAGTGCCAATGTGCACTGGTGTAAAGAAAATCATTTAAGTCACAGTGGCAAATTGAGGAATTATTACTACACAGAGGAATTATACCAGAAAGATTTGGATGATCTGGACAACCCAGATAGTGTGGTTGCTGACCTTGAGCCAGACATCCTGGAGAGTGAAGTCAAGTGGGCCTTAGAAAGCATGGCCAACAACAAGGCCAGTGGAGGTGATGGCATTCCAGTTGAACTATTTAAAATCTTAAAAGATGACACTGTTAAGGTGCTACACTTAATATGCCAGCAAGTATGGAAAACTCAGCAGTGGCCAGATGATTGGAAAAGATCAGTCTACATCCCAATCCCAAAGAAGGGCAGTGCCAAAGAATGCTCCAACTACCGTACAATTGCACTCATTTCCCACGCTAGCAAGGTTATGCTCAAAATCCTACAAGGTAGGCTTCAGCAGTATGTGGACCGAGAACTCCCAGAAGTACAAGCTGGATTTCGAAGGGGCAGAGGAACTAGAGACCAAATTGCTACCATGCGCTGGATTATGGAGAAAGCCAGAGAGTTCCAGAAAAACATCTACTTCTGCTTCATTGACTACACAAAAGCCTTTGTGTGGACCACAGCAAACTACGGCAAGTTCTTAAAGAAATGGGAGTGCCTGACCACCTTATCTATCTCCTGAGAAATCTATGTAGATTGAGAGCGCCAAAAATGGTTTGAAGCTCAACAGCAAAAAAACTAAGATCATGGCCACTGGTCCCATCACCTCTTGGCAAATAGAAGGGGAAGATATGGAGGCAGTGACAGATTTTACTTTCCTGGGCTCCATGATCACTGCAGATGGTGACAGCAGCCCCAAAATTAAAAGACTCCTGCTTCTTGAGAGGAAAGCGATGACAAACCTAGACAGCATCTTAAAAAGCAGAGACATCACCTTGCCGACAAAGGTCCCCATAGTCAAAGCTATGGTTTTCCCAGTAGTGATGTATGGAAGTGAGAGCTGGACCATAAAGAAGGCTGACCGCCGAAGAATTGATGCTTTTGAATTGTGGTGCTGGAGAAGACTCTTGAGAGTCCCCTTGACTGCAAGGAGAACAAACCTATCCATTCTGAAGGAAATCAACCCTGAGTGCTCACTGGAAGGACAGATCCTGAAGCTGAGGCTCTAATACTTTGGCCATCTCATGAGAAGAGAAGACTCCCTGGAAAACCCTGATGTTGGGAAAATGTGAAGGCAAGAGGAGAAGGGGACATCAGAGGACGAGATCGCTGGACAGTGTCATCGAAGCTACCAACATGAATTTGACCAAACTCCGGGAGGCAGTGGGAGACAGGAGGGCCTGGCATGCTCTGGTCCATGGGGTCACGAAGAGTCGGACATGACTTAACGACTAAACAACAACAACAACAACAACAAGAGTGTTCCAGTTACAGTGTAATGTGTTTACAACATACTGTGCTATTCTGTTTATAACACTAACTTTCCTTCATTTTTTTTCCTCTCTCAGATAATTTTAATGAATAATTTTAAAAACTTGCCTGTGTTTTTAGTCAGCAAATACTGTAGTGCATTTGGCACCAAGAAGTAGACTTTCTTTGTACAAGGGCCAAGACATATTTACAGAGGTCTCAAGGAACTGGCAGATAACTGGCAAGGCCTTGAAGGGAAGCAGATAAGGCCTATAGTTTAAAGGAAACTTTAGTACCTGGAACATGGAGTTACAAACTGTAACTGTGCACAAACAGTCTTTTGAAATTGTCTACTCTATTTGTGGGAAGAGAATGTGCAGCATCAATTTCACCTGATTTCTCCAATGGAAGAAAAAACCTTCCACTAATTTTTCAGAGACAAGGCTCAACCATTAGTACAATTTTGTTCTTTCTTCTCACCAAAGGATTTTTGTTTTTCACTCTGCCCCTAAAGGAGAAGCAGCAACAACTATGTGAGCAGCCTGGCTCCCATTTTGCTCTCCCTAGATGTCCTCTGTTTATCCTCTTGTTTAGTATTTTTCTAGGAAATTCTACAAAATGGCCTTTTATTTCTCGGGAAGTAAGAAAAAGAAACATCCAAATATTCTTCAGACAAGTATCTTCTCAGAATTTCTGACTCAGTCAGAACTCATCATTCATTCTTCAGGGCTCAGCACCTCCCAAATGCTAAAAGGAATCCTTGTAGGTACATGTTGTCTGCACTGTAGATATTTATCACACAACTACTTCCCTGAAGTAGATATGGGGGGGGGGGGGGCAGTATGACACCCAGCTGTAGAAAAAAGATGAAGTTAGTGTTGTGCCACAATTTGTTCTTCAATTTCCTCAAAGTTTATTTCCCCATGAAAGAAAGAGGATTCTTTTTTTCTGCCTTGCTTTCAGGACATTTGAGAATTATATTTTTTTTTTCAGTTCCCTGAAACATTGCAAGGTGGCTGAGGGTACTGCTTTTGGTTTTGGTTTCATTATTGGTCCTCTCCCTGCCCTGCCTTTTTAGGTAGCCTCCCTGGACATCCACCTTTCCATGTCTGGAAAAAAATAATAAAACAAACCACTCTGGAAGAAGTTACCTTATGATACCTTATTCTGGGCTTGAATTAAAGTGTAGGAAGCTGGGGGCAAAGGGGCTGACAGCTGGCCCAGATGTGACTGTATAATGAAACCCAAGACACATGTGTACATTCTTCAGCCCCCTCATAAGTAAACACAAGAACCTTGAATCTTACCCATGAGGATTATCTGAAATTTCTCCTGCTTTGAAATTCTTTTCAAAGGCAATTCCTTATCTCTCCAATGGATTCTGAACTATTGAAATTCTCATAGCAAAATTTTTTTGGCAGGACACTATTGCAAACATATGAGAAAGGAGATGTATTGTTTAGTACTCTGACAATATTTTAGGGAAGCAAAATAGAGTTCAGTGGAGAGAATGCTTACTAATATCCAGGGCCAGCTCCAGGTGAGTCTGCAATATAATGACAGTAGCCAGTAGAGATGGGCACAAAGCACTTTGTGCCATGTTGTCCAAGTTGTCGGTGCAGCACCACAGATGGTGTGTGTTCGTCCGTTCGTCCGTCCCCTGGCTCCCCCACTGATTTGTCAGTGCACACTGCTCCTTCCCTCCTCGGACAAAGAAGTGGGGCAGGGATTCCTGTGCTGCCTGCAAGTGGGCAGCTGCTAGAGAAGGTGGAGAAGGGAAGTCTGTGTGCCTGCTGGAATGGAAGATCGTGCAATGGGGAAGGAAGGAGCTGGTCAGTGGAAGAGCTGGCCGAGGTTGGAGTGGGGAAAGTGAATGCACAGCAAGTGTGGTACCACACCAATTACTTGGACAAATTCTCAGTGGTGAGAATTTCTGGAACACTGGGAATCCCAGCAGATGCCAGGGGCTGGTGGCCAATCCTAATTAGATGAATATGACTCCATATAACTGTTACATTCACAGACCTAAGTTTGCCTGCATTTCTTCCTCTTGTGATACAACAGAGATCCCTGTGCAAAGGCTAGGCAAATCTGTTCCCTTCTGAGTTATCAGAATGAATGAGAGATCAAGCATATTCAGTGGACTACTGTAAATAGTCCCTGAGTGCTCACTGGAAGGACAGATCCTGAAACTGAGGCTCCAATACTTTGGCCATCTCATGAGAAGAGAAGACTCCCTGGAAAAGACCCTGATGTTGGGAAAGTGTGAAGGAAAGAGGAGAAGGGGACGACAGAGGACGAGATGGTTGGACAGTGTCATCGAAGCTACCAACATGAATTTGACCCAACTCCGGGAGGCAGTGGAAAACAGGAGGGCCTGGCGTGCTTTGGTCCATGGGGTCACAAAGAGTCGGACACAACTTAACAACTAAACAACAACAACACTGCAAATAGTCATACTGGAGCACGCAGAATCGCTGTGCAGCCCCATTCAGGACTACATATTACAAGTCCAAACTCAACTTTTAGAAGTGACTGAGGTTCAAACTGAACGTTGATGCCCTTGTTCTTCTGCTTCTTATCTCATGAAGGAAATGAGGTTATGTTCCTTCCTCCAGGTTTTATTTCTCTCAGTTGCACATCCCAGGTATGGGGAGTATGTTGCCTCCCACCTGCTGTTAGATTGTAAATCTCACCCTAAGAAGCAATGTCCATGGTGAAGAATTAGGGATTTTGCAGTCCAACAACATATAAAGGGCCACATGTGTCCGTGTCCCCCCCCCCACCCCGCCCACCACCATTATTTCTTCTCTTCCAAGAATAAAGATAACAAGTGCTCAGGACTCCAGTCAGGCAATCCTGTATTTCCTGCTTGAGGATTTTCCAGGGCAGCCTGGTATGTCTTGAATTCTGGTATGTCTTGGTGCAGACAGCATTGAAATTGCAGAGGTTTTTTATTAATTAATTTATTATAATAAATCAATTATTAATATAAATTATAAAATTTATATTAATTATATTTATAATTTATATTAATTATATAATTATAAATTATAACATTTTTTAATTTTTTAAAAAAATCATGATGGGATGTTTTGCAGTAGGGTTTCAATGCTACATTTTACTTCTGAAACCATCTAAACAAACATGGGTAGGTGAGAAAGACTAGAGAATAACAGGTGTGAATATGGAGCAATCGTAACTAACTCCGATTGTTATGTCTCAGCTATGCTGTGCAGCTGTCTTTTTTATTCTACCTTTTAATAAACAGAAATATTTTCAATAAGTGCATGTTAGCTTTTGCTTTGAAAATCTTTATGGAAATTTCACCACAGCAAACACTACTTTTTATTTCCCTCAAATGTGCTTTTCATCCTTCTCATAATGAATAAAAAATACCCCCTGAAAGGAACAGGAGAAACAGCTGCATTACAAAGGAGTGACAGTTAATGATGTGAGAGAGTAGATTCTAGTTAGCCATCCACAAACATTTGTTTTCATTAACACCTATTAAATTCCAGGAAATAATTAACACCTGGAAGGCTGTTGCCTTTACTAAACATAGGAATACACACACACACACACACACACACACAGAGAGAGAGAGAGAGAGAGAGAGATTAAGCTATAATGAAAATTTTGCAAACTTATTACAGAAAGCAACAAGCTTTCTAAAACAACTTTGAAAAAACCTGCATAGGTAAGTGCCTAACAAAAACTATACAGTATTTGTGGACATTCACCCACACTAAGAGAGTGTTGCAGTTACAGCCTGCCTTTTCTCAGATCAGTTTAAGATGGCTCTGCTCCTCCCTACTTTATCATCAGCACCACCCTGTGTAGTAGATCACTGGAGTTAGTAGGCAAAGGTCACCCACCCCATGATTGACGTGGCTTAGTGGGAACTTGAACCTGGATCTCCCAAGATTCATTCTAATATTTTAACCACTACACTACAGCAGCTCACAAGATAATCTAGCAAAAAGAAAAGATCCCAGGGGCACAGGTTCTTTTTAATTCAACCACCCCTTTCTTCCCATAATGTCCAGTTGAGGCAAAAACCAGGATGGCATCGGTCTCAATGATCATAGCATTTTTATTAATAAATAAATACTGTTAGCATTAGACATTCCATGAGCTCAGTGCTAGCTGGTGCCCACTGCAGTAGCCACTATGCAGATGGATGAATCCCAGTATGACAGGAAGAGTCAGGGGGAAAGTGAGTATTCACGCACATACACACACTGAGAGAATGGAGTATTCACACATGCACAAAACAGAAGGGTAACACAGGGCTCTGAACCTCCACCTCTAGAAAGAACTCCGGCAGGAACAGGCTGGCTGTTCCTAATTAGAGATGGGCACGAACCAGCAAAGCGGTTGTTCATTGTGGTTCATGGTTCAGTGTAGAACCATAAACTACAAACTTCCCAAACTTTTGGGAAAAAATGAACCAGGCATAGGTTCATTTTGGCTTGGAAGTTCAGGAGCAATAGAACAGACCACCACCACCTAGAGATACCAAAATTACAGAGAAGCTTCCTCTGACTCTCCCTACATCTGCTCCCAGTTTGATGGAGTTTAGAGTTTGATGTCCTCAAAGGTTCCCCAGGAAAGTGCTCTTTAGCAGCTGGCTAGGGGGAAATTCCAGCACTGGTTCATGCTGGGGAACCTGATACAGGGTGTTGCTCATCAGGAGGTGGACTGGGGAGGGACAACACTATTTCCCCAAACCTCATGGACAAGGGAAGCAACGTGCCTAACTAGCTTGCTCTAGTGAGACAGAGTGGTTGTATCTTTTCTGATGAGTCACAAGCAGTACAAGGTAAGAAAAAATAAAATTAAAGAGGACTAGATGGAGACACAATGAAGTGTCTCAAAGGCCAGGAATGCCCTGGGTTTATTTCCTTCTCCTCTCTTTTTTGCTAGCACCATAAATCACTGCTGTACATTCATATCTGAACACCACCTTCAATTTTCCTTTATTTATATTATAGATATATAATGTTTGAATGGGTGTGAACACAAACTACTTCATAATTTAAGAACAGACAGCATATTATAACAGCTAAACAGACATCAGCCTGCAAAGAAACTTAAAGACAAACAAGAGGAAAACATAATAATAAAATGAAATTAATAAAACAGCAGTAATCAGTAAAACATGGAAAAAATCCCTACTGCTGCTTCAGAAGACCAATACATATTAAAACCTGCTGATTGCAGAATTATCTTTTGGAAAAGCCATATTTACACCTGGCTCCCAAGGGTAGCTAAGCTGGGGACAGGTCATCATCTCTGGAGAGGACATTCCAAATGATAGGCACCACTACAAACAAGGTTCTGCTCCCATGGGACACCCCCCCATGCACTATCAGCGAGAGCATATATTCAAGAGCTCAGAGACTGAACAAAGAACATATGCCTTCATCAGTCAGCTTCTGCTACCAATCTGGCAGTAGTATTCTTCCATTAGTATAGGGACAGCTTCATGGAGAATTCATTACAATAGTAGTTTCCATGCCCTGCTATCAATAAGCCTGTGCGTGCTTCACTCAAACAATAACATATTATTTCTGCTTACCCTTGCATCCACTTCCTCCTTCGTCTGGTGTTTCCACTATTGAAATTTGGACTGTAAGTTCTGCTAGGCTGCAACTGGTCTTTTTGTAACTCTATCCTGTGCCATCTGCACTGAAGACACCACATAATGACAGAACAGGTAGACTATGGCAAGCTCTCCAACACAAGTTCTATCTTCCAATCTTATGATCTTTTCTTCAACAGTACTGGGACAAGTTTATGTTCAAACATTCCACCATTCTCAGACTATGCCTCAAGATATTCCGTGTTATTTATTTATTTATTTATTTATTTTATTTACAAGATTTTTTAGCCGCACCATTACCAATGGTTATCTACCTTATGGGTAAACATTTGACTCTATAATCATCAAAGCAGTTCTAAGAGATTTCCTTCCCTTTGCTGGCATAAGCTAACATGAGACTCTTGCCCATATTCCTAAGAAGCCTGAAGGCCTACAACCACAAGCATGGCAGCTGAAAGCAAACCAAGTAGGTATTCAGTGGTCACTTGTGCAACACCACCACTCTGGAAAAAGGAAATTAAGCCATTAAGCCAATTACAAGTTATGGTGACCCTTTCAAGGGTTTTCTAGGTGTAAAGTACTTAAGACATGGTTTACCAGTCCTCCTTTCTGGTGGTCATTTGGGACCATGCAGTTTGCCCAAGGCGACACAAGTCGGATCTCCTCTTGGGGAAGCACAGCAGGGAATCAAAATCCTGAGCCATGGTTTTGCAGACAGATGTTCCAATCTACAAAGCTACCCCCCAGGACAAGTTTGCACACAACTGGTGTATAGTAGTGTATATCTAAATAGAAGGGGAAGATAGGTCCGCATAGGTCCACATAGTCAAAGCTATGGTTTTTCCTGTAGCAATGTATGGAAGTGAGAGCTGGACCATAAAGAAGGCTGACCGCCAAAGAATTGATGCTTTTGAATTGTGGTGCTGGAGGAGACTCTTGAGAGTCCCCTGGACTGCAAGGAGAACAAACCTATCCATTTTGAAGGAAATCAATCCTGAGTGCTCACTGGAAGGACAGATCCTGAAGCTGAGGCTTCAATACTTTGGCCATCTCATGAGAAGAGAAGACTCCCTGGAAAAGACCCTGATGTTGGGAAAGTGTGAAGGCAAGAGGGGAAGGGGACGACAGAGGACGAGATGGATGGACAGTGTCATTGAAGCTACCAACATGAATTTGACCCAACTCTGGGAGGCAGTGGAAGACAGGAGGGCCTGGCGTGCTCTGGTCCATGGGGTCACGAAGAGTCGGACACGACTTAACGACTAAACAACAACAACAAGTGTATATCGATAGATCCAAACTTTGAAGTTATTATTATAGCAGACACACTGAAGAAGACTATGAACAGATAATCTGTTCTCCCTTCTGAAATCCTTTGATCACTATGTTGTTCCAGCAGAGGCAGAACATTACATTGTGTAAATGTAGTTCTCCAGCCAGCTGTTACACGTGATACCGTGTTTCCCCGAAAATAAGACAGGGTCTTATATTAATTTTTGCTCCAAAAAAACACATTAGGGCTTATTTTCAGGGGATTTTTTTTTTCATGGACAACAATCTACATTTATTCAAATGCAGTCATGTCATCTTCTTCTGGTTGTTGCACAATGGTGGAGGGCGGGGTTTCACTTAACTGGGGCTTATTTTTGGGGTAGGGCGTATATTATGAGCATCCTGAAAAATCATACTAGGGCTTATTTTCAGGTTAGGGCTTATTTTCGGGGAAACAGGGTAGCTGTTACACGTGTCATATGTTGCTCTGTGGTTACGAATGGGGCTTGCACTTAGGCAAAGTACTAGATACCTCCTTGCACAAAACTTTTGACGGGGTGTGCAACCAACAGTTTACGTCTGGCTTTGGGCCAGACAGTTCTTCAAATAGTATATTCTCCCCTTAACAGCCATCAAACAGAACAGGTGTGGCCAAACTTGAAGCATGTCATATTAATTTTCTCCCGAGACACCCAGGATTGACCAACTAGAATCTGGTACAAAAGATATACATTTAAAATTATAGATCAGAGTGCCTCTGATCTCATTTTGAGGTGTGTTTTCATGACCAAAGGTAAGCTATTGGTACTTTCATACAAACATCCACTTCTCATCCACTTGTTTGAAGCCTGTACTCCTGCTGAATGGCACACCCTATAAAACACATTGCTATCCATTTCTCAGCATACTCTAGATATCTGTTCAACAGCTACCAAACAATGGTTATTATTTCTACAAGACGTTGCACGCACACTACACAAAACCCAACTTCTCCTTGATTCTGCATAGTCAGAATACAGAACATTAGGAGTAGATGTAACAGCAGCATTTTGAATCATTATTCAAAAAAGGCTGACACATTTACAAAAAATTAATGGGCAAGGCAGCTCTGATATCAATTGTTCCCCCAGACAGGCAGAGACAGACAGACACACACATACATGTGAGCATGCATGCAGACAGACACACACACACAAACAAACAAATACAAATAAGCTACAGTAACTTGTATCTGACAGCCAAACTCTTGTCATTCATAATTCGAACAGCTTAATTCAAGCTATATCAAAGACTGTACCTCCCTTTTTGAGCCTGCCCAGATATTAAGATCATAAGGGGAGGTCTTTCTTTAGGTTCTTCCACTCTCACAGATGCGTTTGGTGAGGACCTGTCACTGCTCCCAAACTGTGGAACTTCTTCCCATGGGAGGCCAGGCTGGCCCCATCTTTGCTGTCGTTCTGCAAACAGGCAAAGACCTTTCTCTTCAGGCAGACTTCCTCTTAGTGACTGGCTACTAAGAGGGTTTTTTCCATTAGAATGTTGTGCTTTTGTTGTTTTCAATGTGTTCTTAGGACTGTTTTTATCTATTTGTTTTAATATTATATTTGTTTAATTTTTTATAAATATTGTAATAATTTATAGTTTTTAGCTTGTAATATTTTTCTTTTTTTTAATACTATAAGCCACCTTGGGTCCTTTTTAGAAGAAAGGCAGAGTACAAATGTTCTAAATAGATAGATAGATTCACACACAAACTTGAATATTTCTGCCTTGTCTGAATGTGTATCCATATGCATTGTCTGGACTTTGGGATGCAAACAGGAAAAGGTAAAGTTGCCAACAATATCTATAACATATAAAAAGCATGATGTATGGGGCAGGAAGCTTCCCACCCCCATCTTAACAATTGTTGTTTTTCTTGTTGTTTCGACTGCCCCATAGTGCTAGAGCACTCTCTGGGCAGTTTACAACATAATTATGCAAAGAACAACTTGCCCCCCAGCAAGCTTGGTTCTCATTTTACTGATGGATGGAAGGCTGATTCAGCCTTGAGCCAGCTACCTGAGCCTGCTGGGATCGAATTCAGGTCATGAGCAGAAGCTTGACTGCAGTACTACAGTTTAACCACTGCACCGTGGGGCTCGAGGTTAAATGGCTCTATGGTGTTTTCAACTGCATGGGTTGAACATATTTTGTTGCAATGGGGTCTGTTGACACAGAGGTCTAGAGAAACTGATGACATCGGTTCAACAGGAGCTTGCTCTCTGTTTGCCGGGGAAAGAAGGCAAACTCTTTTTAAAACTGAGCAGCAGACGCATAAGGTGTTAGGTGTTTGCCGCATAAGGCAGAGGATGGAAGGAAGCATAGGCTGCTACATAAGCCCCCTTCTCCAGTATCTTCACATGCCCGGCAGTATCCTAGCTCTTTGTGTGTTGAGCATTAAAACCCTTATAAGGATGAGATTATGACTAGGAAACCGAACTAGGCAAGACTTACTTGACAGGTGCTTGGATTACAGCCACTTTGTTTAAAATTAGGGTGTAAATCCCATTTTGTTTACCTTACCATATTTAAAAAACTACTGAACCATCATTCTGTTTTGTTCTGATACTCTTTGTATTGCTTGTTAGCTATAACAAATGCCCGCCCCATAAGCACCAAACATTAACAAATACATACACCTTTTGGTCCAGTTACTGTCATTTGTAAAATCTATTGTTGCCAACAAGAAAAGTAGGCACCCCTAAGACTGAAATACTCTCTCCTTCTTCCACATCCTCCTGTGTGAGAGACTGAAAACAGAAAGTATGAGGAGTTTGATAAGGACAGTTTGGGTTGGGAAACCAAGGATAGTGCAGTGATTTTACAAGTCTAGGGTAATCATCTCAAACTTTGTTTCTAGCATTGCATTCATGGGATTAAATCACCATTATCTGCCAGATAACTTCATCATTTCTTCATAGAATTCATATTAATTTGTGAATATCAGCTTTTGCAGTCCAGAAGAATCCTTCGAGTCTTTAGCTTGCAAACCATTTTTATAACACTACCACTATGTCAAATGCCAAGTTTAATACGCCATGTATCCCAAAACTACGAACTGTGACATAGCACAAGAACAAATGCCTCACAGATCAAGCAAACCGTTGTGGACTACCGTCTTAGTAAACTACTCCATGTATACTTGTTCCAGCATATGAAAAAGTCAATTTACAGAACTATTTTTGAGAGACAAGACACTAACTACACGGAGACAGACTAAACAGAGGCTTCATTAAAAATATTATATGACACAAGCATTCAACCAGCCTAAGGGTCATTTATAAAACAGAAAATGCTTGCTTGGAATTAATTTACTCAGGACAAAAAAAAAGCACCCTAAACCTGTTTTAACAAACACAAAGTATCTACTTCACTTTTTCAGGCTGAGTTCTCAATCAGTTACTGTAGACTACTCACCTCTAACAAATGCTTTGATCGGCCCTTTTTTTTTTTTATCACAAGGTTGTTATGAGCAGTGTAAGCTAAAAATCTGAGATGTTTGGACAATAGGCTTGGCCACAAAGGAAGAGGGAACAAAAACAATCCATACAAAAGGCAAAGTATTTTTAAACATTAATAATCAAAGAATATGAGCTTGGTTTAAAGGAAAATATAGAAGTGGGCAGTGCATTTCAAAGGCCAATGAACTACAACAAAGGTAATAGGGAGGTAAAAGAAAGCCAACACATTCTGCTTTCAGCCCCATGATTTCTAAGCCTCACTCTTCTTTGAAGAGATTACTCATGAGTTTGAGCATTTCGAGTTTAGAAACACTAGGCCTCCTAGTTACTTCAACAGCCTAGAACTCTCAGCTGGCAGGAGATTTATTGCACATCTGAACATACAGAATGCTTCCTGAAACTGGCTTGTTTCTAGCAGGTCCCTATGCTTATGCTTATGTTTTAGCACTGGGGGGGAACCTAACTGCTTTACTTGGCTCAGACAGGGTAATAAAATGCTGGTTTTTTGCTTCACAGTAGAATTTATAGAAGTGTGTCCACCACACATTCTCTGTATACATGGTTAAGGCTATGTCATTAAACATTCTGCACTTTGTTAACATAATGGCTGAAATTCTTGTTGCATAGTTCCGTGTGCACAAGGGGTGTGTGTGACATCATAATCACTGGCAAGTTGCTGCTGATTAGCAGTGATTTTGGGGTGCACGTGACTGTGAGCCATGTGACAAAGCCGTATGCACTCAAAATCATAAAAGGAAGTCTTTAATCAGCAGCG
This sequence comes from Intellagama lesueurii, assembly GCA_037013535.1. Classification (NCBI taxonomy): domain Eukaryota; kingdom Metazoa; phylum Chordata; class Lepidosauria; order Squamata; family Agamidae; genus Intellagama; species Intellagama lesueurii. Next base: position 41,827,193 of record JBAJHW010000005.1, on the reverse strand, counting down.
ATTAGCTGCTGCTGCCATCATTACTGCAACTCATGTGGAACTGCACAACAAGATTTCAGCTAATAAATGTCCACTGCTTCCCTTGTTTACAAAGACGAAAAATTTTAAACAGATGATAGCTAGGGAAGGCATCTGACACTTCAAGAAACGGTCCCCTTTAAGAATCTAAACACAGATCAAAATTAAAAAAAAACTGAGGCCTAAATCTAGAGGAGACCCATTGCACTAATGGTAATGTGGCAAATTCAGCACTCATGTTCCATTGATTGAATGGGTCTATCCTAGCTGGGACTAACACTTGAATATAGACCAATTATTTTTCTGTGATCCCTCACAGGAATCACATGGCCCTCCACATGCTAGACCTGCATTCCCATCAGGCCCATACAACACAATGGTCCAGAATGATGAAACGTGCTGTTCAGTGCCATCTGAAGGAACCCACGTTCCACAACCCTGCTTTATCTTCTTGTCTCTTGCTTATGAATCAGGTCCAAGAAGAGGGCAGCATATACATCTGGCTCACCTGGAATCAGCTGAAGCACTAATGACCGCGAAAACAACAGAACCATTTTAATTGAACTGAACTCTGTCAAGGAAGCAGCAAAGGACAGGGAAGATAAAAGACTAGTATAGAACTATGAATATTAATGTCCTATTAGAAATAGATGTTAAATTAGTCAGTCAGACCACACTAAAATATTCTGAGCAAATAAAACATTCCCTCATTAATCAGCCGGTAACTGAAACCACCCACAAGTAGTTATAAACAGTGGGTTGTTCTAAGTGGATACTTGCTGTGGCACATATGTATATCCTCTAAACATGGATGTGTTTTCTCCTTTAGAATGTTTATGCACATCTGATCAGTTTGTTATGGCATTAAATTTGCTAACGTTTCTTTGACTGGGTAATAGCCCCACATGCCATACAAGAGACTTGTTTTGTCAGTCCTTGAAACGATAATCTTCTGCTAAATAATAGTGGTAGCTTCATTTCTATCAAGTGTTAGCTCTGAACAGCCATGATCCTTGGCAGATAGCTTGTTCCAACATCAGTTTCCCCTCTGTAAAAAGGAAGCAATGGCCATCTCTCTTCCAGAGTGTGTGAAACTATAGTACTGCTAGATACTTTGTAAATTAGGAGTCTGAACTAATATTTCAATTGACCTTGAGCCAGTATTACTTCATCAAGGAACATGCCCTGTTTAATATCAGTGACGCCATCATGGAGCATGTGTGCCTTCTTTTTTAGCTAATGCACCATGAAAAGCTGTTGAAGCTATTATAGTACAATACAGTTTTTAAATTATACTATATTTTGAAATGCTGGAAATAAGATCAAGCCTCATCAAAATGTGATGAAGCATAACACAAGTCAAAAGGTTGTGTACGAGACTCAACTAGGAAGGGTTACAAATGTAGTCACCCCCAACCTTGAAAGGATTAAAATGTCAGTCATCAATAGCGTAATGTTTACTCCAGATTCAGCATCACATCAAAGCTTCCTATAGTAGGGGGTAGCAGCCACTCTCTGAAAGCAGGCAACCTGACAACATAAAGAGACTTATCTTGCTTCTCTGACTGCCAGAACTGACACCATGAAGGCAATACAGCGTTACAGGCTGAGATGCTTAAGATAACAAGAAAGGAACAAACAGGAGCATGCTAGATCAAGCAAAGCTACAGCTGCAGCCTTCATGGGTGAAAAAGGAAGCTGCAAACAAAACTGTCTCATTCAGAGTTACAGGAAACCGCTGTCAATGTACTTTCAATTACTGCTGCTCCCCCACCCCCATGGGTTACGTGTTCTGTGGAAGGTATGACCACAACATTGCAACCTCTCATTTGTTTTGAATAAATGGAACTTTTGGTTTTACAGCTCGCACTGGCTTGCAGAAGAGGCAAGCTGTGTTTACTTAGAGCACCTGCCAACCAGTTTAGTGGCTGTCCTACTTAGTGACTAAAACTCACACAAACAGAACAAGTGTTGCCAAACAAGGGAGTGTCACATGTCCCCCAAACTGAGGATCGTCTTAAGATAGCTGTAACTAATGAAAGTGAATAATGCTGGACCTATGAAGGCTAAAAGGCCAGGTTTGGGAAACTTTGTGTTGATTTTATTAAGCTGAAAGTTCAAAATAAAGTTCTAAACCAACCTTGCTATTGCCTTTTGTTAACAGCATGGTGATATTTTTAAATGCTTTGATGGCTTGGGTAAGAATGGTGAGGACTCTTGCCTACTTCAATGGTAGAGCCATACCAGAGCCATAGGTTTATAGAACATCACACTCCTGAAAATGATGGATTTGTGCATTGTTTTATTTTACACTAAGGGAAAAGAACTTGCAAGACTAAAGAAACAAAACCTTTGAATGCTTGCTTGTCAATGTCAGAAGGTGTTTATAACAAGTGCATAGGTGCTTGCTCTCCAATGTACTTTGGCCATGTAGAATTGACATTCATGTAGTGCTTAGGTGAACCGTACCTCTGTTCTGAGAAGCTTAAGTCCAACACTGTTAGATATCACAAAGAAGGGAACTCCACAGTGAAGCAAACAAGGGATTAAAAGTTGAGCATTGAGAAACTTCTTCACATGCTGCATTCAGTTGTTTATGGGCTGGGAGAGACTTGCAGCAAAAATCAGCTATTTATGTTTACTATATCAAAGCTGTATTCGCTAATACAAGTGACTTTGGACCTCCCGTATTGGCAAGAGCATCAATGCTACTTCTCAAGATACAAAAACCTATAGTTTGGACCAGGCAGACCAAGGTAAGCAGCAGTCTGAGAAAAAGCCACTTTTCAGATCTATCGGGCAAAACATATATTGTTGATCTCCTTCATAACATCCTCAAGTGGCACAGAGTAAGCCAAGCAACGTAGAGGACCAAATGCATTCATGTGAGAAGTTCATGTGTTCAATTAGCTTGGCACTATTTGCTGCAGCAGCCAAGAACATGTCTATATGCTTGTGGGGTGCAAGCTCTGTTTATAAGCTGTAAGGTGATAAACTCAAGCCTACAACTCAAGCCTATGTACATTTTTGCAGAAGCCCTGCTCACTTCCTAGTCAGTGTGCCCAGGCTGACTGCCTTGTCTCATCAGAACACCTGTTTACACTGGGAAGGAAATACATACATACCTTTTGCTGAATCTCATCTTACTGAAAATCTTAAGAGAATCTTGCATTTGAAGAACAATGGAAAGGCATCAAACCTTTTTGCAGAGTAGTTAACCTGCTCCTAATGGTCATGTTACATTGATCCTAGTAAATGCCAATTGGGCAGGACATCCATCAGGTGAGAAATGCAGTTTGTTTTTAGAAATTTGTCTTGTGTTTTAATCAGTGGATTAGGCAAACCACTTTAAATTTGTTACATCCTTGTTCATCAGGAAACCATGTAAACATTAATCCTCTGGATTTATTCACAGCTCTTGTTTGTTTGATGTCACTTCTGCACATTTTCCTCATTTTTAGGAATTACTGGACCCTTGCGTTATTTCCACATCATGGCCAATTTTCAAAGGTATTAAAGTGATGTATCAAATGTGTGGGTCTGGGCTCCTCAGGCATATATACCCGATTGATCTTCATCCATCCATAACTGCTATCAGGCTTGTCCCTGCATCAGTGCTCCCTGCTTATCCCTTTCAATGCTTATCCTTTACATTAAATCCACTGGGACTAAAAATAGTTGAACTGATCCTATGCAAGCACGACAAGAGATTAAATTAAAATGCCAAGATAGGAAACAATTTATTATAGAGAGAAGAAAAGTTTCTCATCCAAAATATAGAAATCTGTACAACTTTGCCACAATCAATATACATGAACTGTACAAATTTACACCAGTTCATAATTTACCAAAAAGGAAAAAAAAACGGATGACTAACAAAGTTCACAAAATAGTTGGTAGTTTGTGGAAAAGACTTTTACCCAATTAAGTACAAGGAAATTACAAACCAGACCTCCACTTTCTAAAAATAAGAGGTTTACTCAGTCTTAGAAAACTACAAGCTAGCAAATGTACAGATAGCTGGCTGGTAAAACACACCACAATTCAGACAGTGTCTTTATACGGTCTCTCTCAAGTCTGTTGGCATAACAGATCCTGTTTGCTTGCTACCTTGAAGGCCAATACACAACTGAGACCTGAACATTTCTTCCCAGTTCACGCCCACTAAGTGTGACTTATGTACAGTTTACACACACTGTTAAGTGCTAGATAAAAGTTATCAGGTAAAATTTCCAGTACTACCATGTTTGGAACAAACCTTGTTACTGAGCTGCCAAAAACGGTAACATTTTTTTCCCCAAAAAATAATGTATAGTGCAAATTTACTCTGCAACCTTAACAGCAGAGAATGATTTTATAGCAATAGAGATTTCAGCTGAATGAACTGGTAATTTTTGAAAAAAGAAAAAAAAAAAGGAAGAAGAAAAAAAAAGTTAAGCAAGACATCTGGGAGAAAACTGCAGCCTTCCTGGGACAACTTCACACTTTAGGAAAGAAAGTAATCTTTACTCACAGGCTATTAAAATCACTGAAAGGTACTGTTGAAACTATGGCACTGCCACTATTAAAATAAAGTTTACCACTCTATGTTGTGCCAGGTCTTCACAGCTGTGACATGGTTTAAATTCCATAATCCATCCCCAGAGGAGCCCACCCAAAGTAAAAACCAAATTTATCCATCCATTTTAAGATGATCCATCCATAGGTTATATATCTTTAACCTGATACAGTCATCATATTGTAGCTCTTGGAGGGGCTGGTTCTGCCCAAGAGAAGTTCTTCCTTACAGCTTATTCTGCTGTCTACCATTTGCATGCTGGTGCTATTTTGGCTAGCTCCTGCTGGTGTGGCTTCATACAGCACACAGATTGAGCCATCCTCTCCAATACGATAGGATACCTCGTAAGGGTCGACCCAAAGAGTGAGTTCACTTGGAAGGAGACGGAAGAGTTCCTGTCCGCTGAGTCCAATGCGCTGTGCTGCCTGTCCAATTAGGGGATCCATTTTATGGTTGATTCGGATACAACGGTAACCCGATCCTTTGCATGGCTTTTCAGGGAACCAATGGTGTTTATAGTGTTCTACAGAACAAAGAAAAAGCAACTAAGGTCACACTTGGCTCCTTACACAAACAATTCCAAAATGTGTGCATTTTATATGTATACACCTGAACAGTAAATCTCAGACCAAGGGGTGGTGGTGGTGGAATACCACAGATGACTGATCTAACATAAGCATTTTAGATCTATAACCTAAATGACCTAAAATACTTATTTTAGATCATGCATTTCTCCAACGTGGCCTAGAAGCAACAGCAGAGCTGGAGAAACAGAGGCACTTCAATTCCAGTTGTTTTTCTAATGAAACAGATTTACCTATCAATGCATGTATGTGAAAGAGCCTCCCTCCAAAGTGGAAGGGGAAAATGACAAGAGAGCTGGGCAAGCTAGATATCAGATATCAAGACACTGAAAATTCAGAGCCAAGAGGGAAAAGCATTTGGTGTATATTTCCAAAGAACATTTTCATAAACACATCTATGCTTGTGTACACAAGGGTATTTTGTAATGCAAGGTACTCTCCCAAGTCTTTTTTATTTTCCATACACATGCATGCGCTTATAAATAGATCTACTTCCAAATTTATGTCACAAACTGACGTTTTTGCCACCTTCACCCATTGTACTATATTACCTTCTTCATAAACCAGTATGAACATGCACTTAAGAAATGTTCATTCAAGATGCTCTGAAGAGACAAAGAAAGGTGCCTGAAGTACTACAGCAGCGATGCCTAGTAAAACATTTTTTTAAATTCTATATTCCTAACCTTTAGGGGAAAGAGAATTTTTCATGCTTTCAAACGGAATTACTTTCACTACATGTTCTGGTATTTATCAAAACAGATGCACCAGGAATCAGAAGTTTGAAAATGGATCTCCAAAAATATATTCCCAAATGATCTGATCCCAATGCACAACAATAATTACATGCCCTCAAGTCAATTCTGACTTATGGAAACCCTTTTCAGGGTTTTCTAGGTTGAGAGTACTCAGTTCTGGTTTACCCTTTCCTTCTTCTATGGGCTCCCTGGGACTATGCAGCTCACCCAAGGCCACATAAGGCTGGCTCTTCTCCCAGGAGACACAATGGGGAATCGAACTCCTAACTTCTGGCTCCACAGCCAGATAGATACCTAAACCACTCAGCTATGCAAATATATTGACTTGTATGAATTTCCAGCTTATAACTCTTTCTTATACTAGCATAGCAATCTTGGTAGAGTAGGCAAATGTTTGACTGAAACCTTTTCATACTGATAAAAGAACATATAGGAATCATTTTATATTTCTGAAGGGAAAACAGTACAAATTTACTTCTGGTAACTGGCATTTACAGCCCAACAGGACAAAAGCTGATTTGTTTTTAAGAGGTTGATCCTTCCTATAAATTTAATTTTAATACTTTAAAAGACATTATGGGACACATCTATATTTTTATTTTTAAACATTAAAATGGAGGAAGCAGGAATGGTTGTCAATAGCTCAATGATTATTAATGGTGCCTCAAGTTCAAAAGTCATATTGGGCAGCGTTGCTGTGTGTACATGCCACCATGCACTGATTACCACAACTCCCTACTTAGAACAGTGGCATTTTGTTGTTGGTTCTGTCGCACTACAATGAAGCACAGCCAGCCTTAGACAAAAGGGGGGAGGCAAAAAGCAGCTACGTAGATGGATTTGTGTGGTGGGAAAAGTAACAGCAGGCATTAACTGCTACCATATATATACAAAAAGCTGCTACCAAACAGACATAAAAAGAAGACTACACTAGCTTGAAGCCTAGTTAGGGTAGAAAGAAAATGAAGAACCAATACACATGTACAGTACTCACAAACAGCTTCCCCTCTGTTCAAGGAGGTCTACTCTCCAGGTAAGTGTGCACAGGAATTCAAGCTTCCGCACTCTCCCCATGAGATAAACAAAGGATGTCAAACCGTCTGGTAGCAGAACTAAAGGAAAAACTAGCATTTACCACAACCTCCCTTTTACAGCGGCCTCTTCCCTCAAAAACAGTCAGGGGAAGAAAAACAGGATCAGGCTTGTCCTCTTGGCAGAAGATTAAAGATCCTGCACCCTTTGGGGCAAAAATTGGAGGATGTTTCCAAACAAAAGGCTGAAAGGACCAGCACATTCAGGCCCAGGGCAGCATAAGCGGGAACTATATTTCTCTGAAGAAAGGGGGAGGGGTTACTGGGGACCGAGAACAGATGGCTTATGGCCGCTTGTGGTCCCAGAGCAGGGCATGGTGTTGACTGGCAGAATACATAAACCCCAAATCATGGCACCTTTTCACGCTGCATGTGTGCAATTAACCAAACAGAAACAGACCATCTCCACAATGTGGATTATTAGCCTAGTCACATTAAACAAAATAAGGTGTGGGGGGGGGGGGGAATGCAGGAGGTTGGAGAGAGAAGGGAGGGGAAAGAGAAGTCTGGGCTGTCTTTACTTTTGTAACTACATAGAAGTGCGGTTGGTGAGGGGGCGCTGATCTCCATGACGTGATCGTGAATGCAAACACTGGGAAAAACAAGAGGAACTGGAAATAGCAGAGGGACTTTCCAAGCACGAAGCTGAACCTAAGCTTCGGAATCTATCCCTCCCTCCCTTACAATCCGCAATCGCCCGCTGTATTTTGGGCAGTGAAGCCCGAGAAAGGGGCACCCAGGGAGGGCAAGTGAGATAGAACACTGCACCACAATATTGTTAACTCTCGAAATAGGAGCCAAATAAATCTACACGGCTACTTTCGAATAGGGTACACAATACGGATCGCTCGTTCCTGAGCTTTTTGAAAGAACTCGCTAGTTATAAGGCCTGCCTCGCCGAAACGATGGGGTCAACACATCGTGCCCCCTCACGATTTCCCCCCCCCACACAAATACAAGAGAAACGCAACAAGATCTGAAGCCAAAGGGGTGGGGGGGGGGGTGGGAGAAAGAGAATCAGAAAAAAACAATGTGAGATCAGGGCAGAGGAAGGGGTACGTCTAAAACTATCCCTCCCCGTTTCTCCACCATCCATGACCTGCCCCCTCCCGCCCACCCCTCACCTGCCAGCAGCTCCTGGAGGCTCTGGCTGAAGGTTTGCAGCTGCCGCTCGTTCATCAGCCCCTTGGTGCGCAGAAACTTGGAGATGAAGCCCACGGCGGCGGCGATCTCGCGTATCATGTTGGCCCGGGTGTAAAGGGCAGGATGCATGGAGGCGGCGGGGGCGAGGGGCAGCCAGCTCCGGTGGTTGAGTGGGAGGGCACGGTGTGAGCGCACACGGGCCACCCAAAGCGGGGGGGGGGGGGAGAGCGACCGAATGACCGGGAGGAAGAAAGAGACCGGACAGACTGACAGCTGTCTGGAGGGGGAAGAAGGAACCGATCGATCAAGTTTAGAGGACTGAACTTCGGAGGGCCCCCCACTGCTCCTGCTCAACCGCCCCCCTATGACGTAGGCTGGCGGCGGCTGCTCGCACAAGCACCCCCACCATCTCCTTCTACGAGGCACGGAGGAAGAAGAGCTGCGTGCACCGCGTTTTATAACCATGGCCCGATGGCAATGGCGGCGGAGAGGGGCCGAGGAGCCGCCGCGGCCAATCCGGAGATCGCACCATTGTGACGTCACGTTTGGAACGGAGGGGCACGCGGAGGAGTGATGTCATCTGATTGTAAACAAATAGAACTAAGCGGGGGGGGGAGAAGAGAGAGCCGTTTGGAGTGCGGTGTGTTCGCTGCGCGGGACTAGAGAATAGTCGCAGCAGCGGCTTTGAAAATGGAACGTCTGGCATCGAGACATTCCAAGACGGCAGTGGCAGCAGAATAATAGCGGCGGAGCAAAGTTGCCTGCCAGATGGCCTACAGTGCTGCGGAGGTCCAGTGATCGATGCCCTACTTTTAATACAGTGTAAAACAGGGACGTATGGATTCTCGGAAATGCAGTGGCAAAATTGGAATTGAGAAGGCAAAGAATCCGGGCTTGTTCCGAGATATAGGGGAAGGGAAACCAGTGTCTGGGCCCTTGTAGATTCTACTTCATACTGATTTCCTCCTTCCAATCAGCCACTCAAATCCCGGCCAGTTTTAGCTTCAACACAGTAACGACGAATGTAATAATAGCCGCCTTGGGGACAAAAGGGCAACTAATGATGCTATAATCTGGCGCCTGCGACTCCTTTGGAATCAGTTGAAAATCATCTGTATCCCAAAACACCATAAAAACAAACGCAGTTAATCCTGGTGGATGGACTGGACGGGCGACATCATAGTTCGTGAGTTTCTCCCAGTCTAATAATCAAAAGGGACAACGTTTCTGTCTCCTTGATTGTGCAATGATGGATTCAGTGTACTTTCCCAGGGGAGAAGAGAAAGCAATCTGGAGCCTATCAGCTGCTCTTATTCTGTCTCAGCTGCTAAACATTACTTAAAATAGAAGAAAAATAACAAAACGGAAGATGTCCTGTTGTCAGGGTTCTTAAAGATCTAAACACATACCTTTTATGAAATGTTAATAATTTTTCTCATATATTTTCAGCCCCTCCAAAATGTCGTCTTTATAATTGCACCACACTCATCCATTTAGGATAGTATCTCAGAAATCACCCCAGAGCAGACACTGCAACAGCACTGTTGCATTCTATTCCAATTTTTCACCCATACTTAAAAATCTAGGAAGTTTCTGGATGACTTTGGAATCTCATTTTATTGCCATGCTATTAGTGCCATTTTGCAAATAGCACTGGTGCAGCTTGAAACACAATATACTGCAGGAACTGCACTAGAACTGCAATACTCTGAACACACATCCATCGTATTTGCAAGAGAAGTGTAGCTAAATTTTAAAAGTGTAACACTGCAAAAAGATAGGGCCCACCAATGCTGAAACAATAGTTACCTATACAGTATTTCCCTGAAACAAGAGCCTTAAAAAAATTGAAATATGTTGGGATATCCAGTAAGTTTAAGTGAACAACTATTATTTGATTTACATTCCCTTGACATGCAGTTATGAGATGCTACCTCTAGTATGCTTTATTTGTCCAAGCACTAGTAATTTATGGTGTTTTGTTTAGGTATTCTGGCAGACTTGACAATTTGAAGTTCATACCTAAAAGCCAGATCCAGGACTCTTATGAACTTTTTCCCCATTATAGTCTATTATTACTATTATTGTTATTGTTGCATAGATCCATTTTTCAGGAAGAATCAAGGCAATTTACAAGAACAGTAAAACATGTTAAGCAAACAATAACATACATACAGCATTTGAACAATGCAAATTATGCAAATTAACATTTATCCACATCATACAAAAGGCAGTTGTTTTTATGTACTCTCAAGTTGCTTCCAAAAGGTTCTATCTTTTGCAGTCTTCCTCAGGTCTTGCAGACTTAAAGATCTGGTTCCATTATTAAGTCAATCCATTTCACAGCTGGACTTCCTCTTTTTCTGCTGCCAATGTCCCAGCACTGACATATTTTCCCAGTTAATTTTATCATCTCATGATATACCCAAAGTATAATTCAGTAAATTTTTGCTTCTAGAAAACTCACTCTAGAAGCACTAAATACAATGCCATCCATAATGCTTTTTATAGCATGTATATTTCTAATACCACCATATTTCTAATACACATACCACTTTTAAAAAGAGCTCAGTGGAGCAGAAAAGCAGAATTCATCAAAGAGATTTGCCTACTGTTTCTTACCCAATGCAGCAAAAACACTGCATTTAATTGCCAAGGGCAGTTTTGTAAGGAGGTAGAGCCATTGAAGCTGAGGCTCCAATACTTTGGCCATCTCATGAGAAGAGAAGACTCCCTGGAAAAGACCCTGATGTTGGGAAAGTGTGAAGGCAAGAGGAGAAGGGGACGACAGAGGATGAGATGGTTGGACAGTGTCATCGAAGCAACCAACATGAATTTGACCCAACTTCGGGAGGCAGTGGAAGACAGGAGGGCCTGACGTGCTCTGGTCCATGGGGTCACGAAGAGTCGGACACGACTAAACGACTAAACAACAACAGAGCCATTCCAAAATAACCAAATTGTGCCTCTGGAGGAGTGCAATTCCTCTATGTTTTAATAGAAACTCCCTTTGCTTCTTCCAAAGTGAAAATGTTGTTATGTTGTGTTTTTTTTACAAATTGGAAGTGACCTCCTTATGAAGACCCCCTGGAGGTCTTCAGGTTGCAAAGACACAACGCAAAACAAAAAAGCCTCTGGGCCACTGACCTTGCCCACCTTCACTTTACATAAAGAGAATCACACTCTGTGTGTTGCTCTTTGCCAAGTTTCAATGGGCCACCAGGAGGCAGCTAGACCCTCTCCTCACTTCTAAGGAATCACTTGATGGCAAGGAGACCCAGCTGGGCCCATTCATTGGCCAGAGAAGGTGCACCTAAAGGTACCTGGTTTTCCACTCTGCTAGAAGGAGCACTTGGGTCCAGTTGTCTGTTGACTAGGTCTGGAGAACAGAATGGAAGCACACAATTAGGGAGGGCTTTTGAAATGCCCCCACCACTCAGCTCACAAGGTGCTAGCACATGTTATGGCTTCCACTGTCAGCAAGAGAGACTTAGGGCCACTGGGTAGCTACATCCTCTACCTCCCCACCAGGAAAAACCTCATGGCAAGAGGCTCATCATCATGCTTGTCCCAGCCAGTCAGAGGAAGAGCAGGGAGTGTGCTTTCCTGATCCCTACCAGAAAGAACACTCCACTCTTCCAGCTTTCAGGATCAAGCTACATTTTCTCCCAAGTATTTTCGACTAGCCGAACGCAACAGCCTCATGCAGAGCTTATGACTACTGAGCAAGAATAACTACTTAGGAAACCAATAAGCAAACTCACATAAGGCAGCCCTTATGCAGAGCCCAAGTACCATCGCTACTCTCCAGTAAAGGAAGAAAGAGGGAAAGGAAGTGAGTCCAAGAGTAGTGACCTACATATACATCTAGAAAAGGCAACAAGGGGAAAACAGGCAAATCCAGCTGGTCCAGATCACTCACTACTGGCATTGGTGGTCCATTTCCAATATGTGGGTTCCAGTCCAGATTGGGATGGGGAGGCAAAGGGCTAAATTCCTCCCACCATCACGCAAGATCCCAGTCCAGATCTGGTCCCCATGCTTCCTTTTAAGTAAGAAAAAATATATAAGTGCTAGGAATTTTGTTAAAAGAATTTTAATTTGACCTTGGAACTATAAAAGCAAGAGGAAAGAAGCTTTTGTCCCTTTCAATTGGCCTAAGAAATAAGAGCCAGCAACTCAGCCACCAAATAAATGCAAGAATCCCAGCAAGAGAAGAGCAGCCTTGCCCAAACTGGTTGTAAATGCTTGCTTTTAGTTCAGTCACTTTGTTATGGCATTGATGATCTGATCTCCCTCCCCTATCTCTCCCTTCCCCCTTACGTCCTGTCTTTTTAGCCTGTAAGCCTGAGGGCAATGCCTGTTTCTCTTTTTTATTAATACAAGTCGCTTTCTGAGGCAATATTTGTCCAAAAAGCTGGATTAAAAAAATACAGTAAATCTATCAATCACCCAACAGGCACCTCAACCCCTTTCAATTATATGAATTTGCACTAAGGGCCAGACAAAGTGTGGTGCTACTTCATTAAATATATCTATCAGCAGCATAACTTTTTTGTTATTGCTGTTGCATTGGCCTTAGAGAATATGAGAGGCATTTATTAGTTCTTCCACTGGGCCAGTTTCTACTGGTGGGAGACTACGTATTTTCCTCAGGCAGAAAAGCTCCTTGTTATCTGCTGACAGGAAGGTGTCTCAGGCCTTATTAAACTTTTTTTTTTCTTCATCATCATCTGAACTCTTCTGTGGCTGCCAGCTGAAAGATCTCCTTTGTAGCCTTTCAGAGAATAACTGAGAAAGGGTTGCTGGGAACTATCCAGGTTGAGCCAAATTTCTCAAAACACTTCTCCCCCCCCCCCCGGGGAAATTTTTAAGACTTTTAAAGGTTTCTATTTCCCACCCTTCCCTCACCCCAGGAGAAAAAAGACTAAAGAATTTTCCCTGCATATTCAAACAAGAATATTCTATTTGGTGATAGGAGCTGGACTTGATGGTCCATAGGGTCCCTTCCAGCTCTGCAGTTCTACGATGATGATAATTATTTTATTTTTGTGGGAGATGTAAACAGTGGGGCATTGGGCTACTTCCTGATGCTATGTTTCTAGCAGTTTTGGGAATGGAGAATGCAACTCTGATGGTGCCTTTCACCTTGACTTTGTGCTGATCAATGATAAGACATTGTCATTAAGCAGACAACGTTCAGAATCCTACTGGTTAGTTTCACTGGTGTAAGTTCAATGGTATTAGTTGTAGTGGTGAGCTGCCACTTGTGTGCCTTGTTTCTCTGACTATGGATAAGAGTGGCAATTGATTAACTAGAGGCAATTTACCACTGAAATTTACATCATTACACAATGCTGGTATAATTAACCCATAGGATTCTGGTCTGTGTTTTGTATCATTAGAAGCTCTTATTGTCTTGTGTGATGTGCAATCTTTAGCTTGTGTCTAATTTGGCTACATTTAAGAATGATGCTCCTGAATAGGTGATCCTAAGAGTTCACTCTGGCCATTTGGAGGGTCAATTACAATGTTACCGGAAACTCTGGAACTGTTTTCTTTGAGGTATGGGCCCAGTGATCTGGAAAAGAGCAGTTTCATATTTCAGAAGAAAAATAAGTTATATTGAGTTTGGGACCAACTCGAAAAGGCTGCTCACAGTGTTTCTAATTAGCAAAAAGAGCTTTGAAGGATCTTGAAATACCAGGCCACTGCTGCTGTGAGGCCGGCTCTGCCTGCCTGTGTTTCCTTGCCTCCCACATGCTCCTCTGCAGGCAATGTTACAAACAGGGCATCCATGTGTCTTAATTTAGAGATGAGAGTCCTCTATTTCAAGGACTGTGAGAAAATAGACCTATTAGAAGGTATCTTCCATTTCAAAGGATGTCCAGGCCAGATTTACTTTGAAGATAATGAAGCAGCAAAGAGGGAGATTAAAGGCAGTGCTAGATTTATGCATAAACTTGATAATCTACATTAGGATTTCAAGATATTTTCTATTTTAAAAATATAGAATATATGTTAGAATAAGACAGTGTGGTGGCAGATTAATACCACGGGGCTTCTTGAAATGGTCATAGCTTAGAGTCCTATCATTTCTTAATTCAGCTCTGAGAAAGGGGCTTTGGTTGACCATCCATAGTTAGGTAAAGGTAAAGGTTCCCCTTGACATTTAGTCCAGTCGTGTCCGACTCTAGGGAGCGGTGCTCATCCCCGTTTCCAAGCCATAGAGCCAGCGTTTTGTCCGAAGACAGTTTTTCCGTGGTCACGTGGCCAGCGCGACTAGACACGGAATGCCGTTACCTTCCCACCGAGGTGGTACCTATTTATCTACTTGCATTTGCATGCTTTCGAACTGCTAGGTTGGCAGGAGCTGGGACAAGCGACGGGAGCTCACTCCGTCGCGTGGATTCGATCTTACGAGTGCTGGTCTTCTGACCCTGCAGCACAGAGGCTTCTGCGGTTTAACCCACAGCGCCACCACGTCCCATCCATAGTTACAATGACATAATAAACTGATTAAGATCAAAAGTCCACTGGCTACAGTCTTTACAGCTATAGACAAAATCACTTCATCGTGACATATTTTTGCTGGCTCCCCAGTGGCAAAGTGCATCTCCTAATGGATGCTGGGAGGAGCAAACATATTAAACCTGTACTGAAGCAGCTGCTCTGGCTACTGAGGCACTTCTGGGCCATATAAAGTCAACCAAGGACCTGTGGAAGATGGATTGGGATGTACTGGTAAATCTCTAGATTATGTGCAGTAGATCGTTAAGGGACGATGACTTCCAGCTGTTCAACAACGGCAACAAGAAAACAAATTCCTCATCCTTGCAAATTATACTGCTGACCTGGAGAACAATTAAGGTAACAAAGGCAGGATAGGCGTTTTGCGTGGAAGGGTCATGAGCTCGGGCCAGTTTTAGTACCCAAAATAAATTCCTATACGTCTTTTGCACCTGGTACCTGGTGGTGGATCTTAGCTTTTTAGAAAATGAACCCCACAAGCCCAAAGGCAGGGCTGGCCCATAGTATTTTGCTGCCTAGGCAAAGGACAAGATGGCACCCCTCACCCTTGTTTCATGTACAGAAGCTGATTGGACTGGCAAACTCTTTAATGCTGATTATGGGATAGCACCCTATACTCACATGTGAAGGCAGCAGACTAGTTTAGGTTGGCAGCGTGGCATTCTTTGTACTCCATCCAACACAAGGCAATGGCTTAGGAGGAACTGCCAGGGAGCTGCTACTGGTGTCTCCGACATCTGTGCCTTGAGGCAGTTGGCTCACTCTACCTAATGGAGTGTGGCAATTCCCAGAGGATAAGAGTGACAGACTAGGACTCTGGAGAACAGGGTTCAAATCCCCATTTGGCCATGGAAGCTCAATGGGGGAGAGGAACTGGTAAAACCACTCCTTAAATATCTCACATATCTTGAAAGCCCTATTAGGATTGCTATAAGTCGGTTCCAACTTGACAGCACAGAACACCCACACCCCTAATGGTAGGGCTCAGCTTGTCTGAATCTGGCCACTTCGGTTTCAAACTTGTAAAACTCCAGATGACCTGTGTACTCCATACATCAGAGAACACCTTTTCTCATATACAGTTGACAGGGATGCTTTGTTTCACCCATTTCTTGAAGACAAAGGTGGATTCCTTCCAGATGTCATTGGAGAGGAACTCCTGTGGTACCTCACCACTGGCCATGCTGGCCAAGACACAGGAGAGTAGCAACCCAGCAAAATCTGGAGGCCCACAATTGCCACCACTGCTTGAAGGTCAGTCTAAACTAAGCAGAGTTTCCCCCACCCCACTGTCAATAGGTTGCTGTTATAGAGAGCTCTCTTTGGGAATATTTGCCTGTATTCAAGCCTGCAGGCATTTAAGCTTTATGAGCCTTGCTGTTGCAACATGCCTTCCAGAGTATGCCTTAATATTCTGCTGTTGTTTGTCTGCTTTGTTAACCGCTTGGTGGCTGCTTGACTTAGGATGGGGCTGATAGCAGTTGGAGAGAGAGAACAAGGAAAAAGCTGTGTGGTCCCCAAGATTACACAAATGTAGAAGTGGGTAATACCTTTTATTGGACCACTAAGAGAGAGAAAGAGAGAGTTAACAATTTATTCTCGAAGGCTTTCATGGCCGGGATCCGATGGTTGTTGTAGGTTTTTCGGACTGTCAGGCTGTGTTCTCAAGAACACGGCCAGACAGCCCGAAAAACCTACAACAACCAGAGTTAACAATTGTTTGCCTTGAGGAGATTTCTTGTTTTTATGTTTTCAAGCTGCTTTGAACCGGTCCAGGAGAATCCAGGCCCTCCCATGTTGCCATATCATTGTGGCAGCAAAGCCTCACCTGGAGCAGGGCATGCCATGCAGAGGAAAGGGACACATTAGGTGCCAAGAGGCTGTGGTGATAAGACTGGGAGCATGTATTTCTGGCTTTTAATTATTGCAATGTGCTCCTTGCTTAACCTCTCCAACACAATGAGGGTGGGTGTGAGAACCAAACAGAAGATAATTGGCAGTTAGTGAGGAATGAAGAAGAGGGAGAAGGAATCAGGTATAAGCAAATTGAGTGCTCCTTAAGGCACCCATTGCATACCCGCAGTAATGGTTGCCAGGTGAGTATCATCTCAGTCCAGAAACAGCCCTGACAGCCTGATTGAGAGTTTTCTTTAAAAATGAAGGTGTCACAGCTGAAGTTTCTCTTACTTCCAGGAGCATGAAAGCTAGCTTGCTTTGTTTAGTGATTGGTCTTCAGAGTTTAAATATACGATTCCATTGACATTGAACTTGATAAACCTGGAAATTACAGGCTATCTCTAACATCTGGTTTTGGCCTCATTCCCTGAGATTTCAGTCCCAAACCGTGTGACTAAGAACAGGTCCTTCTGTGTCAGTTGGAAAAATTCGGTGTGTTTGAAAGAGAGAGAACAGGGGCGGCAATGTAGTTTTTCTGCAGCACCTTCTGGAGAAATGTTATTAAATACTGCCTGAAATTGTATCGAATGCAAGCCTAATGATCCAGTAGCAGATATGTTTTAAATAATTAAATTAAGAATATTTCCCGCCCCCTGCTTCTGGTTCCAAGGCCCCCTAAAGATCTTCTTTGCTCTTGGGGAGCATTCGGTTGGGACTGGAAGCCTTTAGTATTGAGAAATTGCCACCGGATTGCTTTTGGCAGTCCCAAACTGGTGAGAGGACTGCCAGCAATAATTTTCCAATATTAAAAACTCCCTCCCCCTTGTCCCAAGGCTCCCAAATGCTACCCAGGGGCAAAAGGGATCCCCAGGAAGCCTCAGAACCTGAAGGGAGGAGGATAGGAAGTTAAAAATTTCATTAAATTAAAGATTTCTGTTACCATATGATGACATCATCTGGCTTGCTCAGTGTAAATTTACACCAATATGATTTCAGCCATTATTATGAACATCCCACCCATCTTGTTTTACCATCTGTGGGAGAAATTGGAATATTCCTACAAGCAGCAGTGGCTGGCAACTACAGTCATGGAGGTCCTGTGAATCCATTCTGGATTCTAGTCTTAGCTTTACAGAACCTGTCTGAGATGCTGAATCCTATTCCACAAATGAATCAATTCATATCACCTCCAAACTGGAGTCACTAGCTGCTTGTGAATGACTTGTTGCTAATGGTATAAGTAGACTAATATTTATGTCAAACGTGCTTTTCTGTTGACAAAAGAAAAAGATGAGATTGCCCCGTGCTGCCAACATTGTTATCATTATTATTCACTAGATATAAACAACCAAGTAAATAGGATTGACTGCATACCTCGGCTTACAAGTTCCTTCTAGCCAGTCCCAGTGTGCCGGATACAGAAATGAAAGGGACTGAACTGTGTAGATAGGAACCTATAGCCAGATCTTTCCTGTGAGTAGATGCATAGATATACATAACTAGAACACAAGCTGTCCAACTAAAGGTACTGTAATCAACTCTGCAATTGAAATAGGTTTTTTATTCATTCAAGGTGCTTGTTGGCTCCATGTCATGGCAAAGTATTCATAAAAAAATAAAACAAGATGTACAGAATCTAAAAGCACTATCAAAACAGTATTAACCCAAGCAGTAAAATCACAGCAACAACAACAACAACAACAACAATGCCAGTGTCTATATCAACAAGACTTGAAGGTGATCACTTTTAGCTGGATCATGCTCCTACACTGAAAGTCTGCTATTAAATCTCTGGACAGATTTATTTTGTGAGCAAATAAAATCTGTTTGTAAAGCCACACTGCTGACCTTTAGGACTCAATGCCACGGAATGTTTAACTCTCATGCATCAGGACAGGACATTTTTGTTCCCTGGAATAACATTTTGTTGCAGAAGCCACACAGAACTAGATCCACAAAGTACGCATTTTAGGACATTGTGACATGAAAAGTTGTAAGCAATGCCCCATGTTTCGCACACTTGCCAGGTATAAGTTGCTGCTACTGCTGTTTTTCAGACAAAAACCATCAGGGACAAAAACTATTCCAACAGATTAACTGCATTTTGCCATGAGGGTACTTTTTTGTTCCAGTGAATTAACATGTACCATATGCAAAATAAAAAATAAAAAAAATGTCCATGACATTTTTTGGCAAACCATGATGCAAAGAAGCAGAAGTGATATACTCTGGTTATTATCAGTAGGCTGGCCCTATTTGGTGAGGTCATTGGAATCCTCATTAAACTGTAAGCAAAACCCAAAATCTGGTGCTAACTCTCAACACATTAGAATTTTCATGGTGGCAGGAAATACCTCACAAGTTACTCACATGCAGGGTTTTTGTGTTTTGTTTTTTGTTTTGTTTTGGTTGATATTTTTAATCCTGACGGATGAGCACTAGTATGAAACATTGTTAACTAGAATAATCAAATTTATTTTTATTTTTTATTTGTATGCAAATACTATAATTATCAGGTACTAGAAAACATAGCATATATTGATTATTAAAGACAGGACATTGGAAGCTCTTTATAGTAGACGAACACCTTATTGGTCATTCTTGCTCTTTCAACTCAATTATTGTAAATCAATACTTTTGCATATTGCACAGGGATTTTTTTTCTTAAAGGATAGCAGTGAATTGTTAGCAGCAAGATTATTTGAAAGACAAATTACTTATTAATCATCAGAACTCAATTACAGTAGTGGATCTGCAGTTGCATTGGCTTAATTTTATTAACTGCAACAAGACCAAGACCAATTAAGTGGATTTATAAGTCCCACCTTTTTTACCCTTCACCTCAGAACTTTTTAGTTAATATATACTCAGAAACAGCTTGCAATCCAGATATATGAGTGACTTCTAGCCTTTGGGCATATGATCCAAAACTCAGAACTGTGGTATCCTGTACAGAAAATGTTAGAAATGGAAGAGACAGCCTTATAAGTAACTATGTGTGTAATCTTAGAACTGTAGTGGTAGAAGGGACCCTATGGATCATCAAGTCCAGCCCCTGTCCAGTAGGCACACTGGGGAACTGAACTGCATCACTGAGCTATCCAGCAGATCTTGGTGATGTGTGGAAAACTTTTCCAATGAGAATTCTGGCCATTCTCTATCTATTTAACTGAAAGGGAATTCCTTTAAAAAAGAATTTCTGAGGAGGAGAAATTCTGGAAAATTCTTGCATGTGAGGCTCAGGATTCTTCTCCTTACGTATATGAGTTGCTAAGAGGTCATTTCTGTGGTATCTGACAATCCCCTTCCAAAGCTTCCCACATTGATATTAAAGCCTAGAGGAAGATGTCATAAGGTAAACTCCTTCCACAGGACCTTTTCACATCAGAAAGTGTAACAGAAAGAGGTGTAGCAGAAAGCAAACCAATGCACGGTCCTTTGCCTCTTTGCAATGCTACAATACAATACATAAAAGAAATTATAATGAGACCTGAGAATGAAACAGGAAAATGGAAGATTCTCTTATGGAGAAATAAAACTTTTGAGGAACTGGAAGACAAACGGCGGCATAGCAGTAGTTTTACTTTTTACTGAAAACTGAACCCAACACTACCCCCACTCCTAAGCTTACAGGGAAGTGGCAGTACTATAAGAATTTGCAGTAAAAACAGGATGCATCCACCATGACCCCTCAAAACTGTAGCATTTTTTTAACATTTTAACAAGCCATGTATGTATTTTAATCCAAAAGTTTTTAACTTTATCACAAGTCTATCATACATGATAATAAGTACCTGCTTTTTGATCGTATTTCCAACATTTATTAGACATATTAGAAAACATTTTAGCTAATCTAGCAGGTGGTAGGTGCGATCTATAAATCATTTTATATAAGTTCTCTTTATAAAACATATAGACATTAAACCAGAACTGTTTCTATTAGGCATAATATCAGAAAATTTTGATAAACAAAATGTATATTTAACATTGCATATTTTGACAGCAGCTAGGATTGTACTGGCACAACAATGGAAAAATGAAGAAATACCTACAGATTAAGAAATAATTAAGAAGATTCTGTACTGTGCAGAAATGGACAGACTTACATTGAAAATTAAAGAGAAGGAAGATTCAGAATATTTTCAAACGTGGAATCTGTTCTATCAATGGTTAGAAACGCAGTGTAGAGATTGGGCCCTAGTCTGTATCAACAAATGAATATAAGCGGAACCCATGTATCACGATGTTTAATAAGCATGGATTGATTTTACTAATAATAATAAGAAAAAAAGAAAAAAACCTGTAGCATTTGGAAGACATAATGAAGGTATTGAGCCATGAAGAACACAAACAATGGCTGAGACAAAATTTCTTCTCACAAACATTCTAAGATTTTCTTCTTGCTTCCCTAGAAAAGCAGCCCATGTTGCAGAACTATTTCCAAAATTCCTTTTCATTTTTCTGGTGGCTAGTCCACCACCCCTGTACTCAAGAAATACTAGATACAGAACATTTTTGAGGAAGCAAAATGATGGTCTGGCTTCCACTGTAGTTGTCAGTGAACGTTGCAATAAAAAAACAAAAAAACTTGAGAAAAAGAACAAAGAAATTGCTACAGAATTTGCCCTCCCCATAACTAAATTTGGAGAAATTGTCTTCCGATTTGTCCTTCCAAAAGGGGATGCAGAATTTTGAAAGGTCTTTTGTCACAGTTACAGTGCCTGTAGGGGACAACAACAGCTAACCATAGCTTCTAATGTATTCCCCCTTTGTACTGTCTTCTCTGTTGCTTCTGTATCAATAGACTGATACTCTTAAGACTGGTTCACCTCTACTCCTCCCAGTTCCTCTGTACACCTTCTTTTCTCTTGGCAATATACCTACAGTCAGAAGACCCCATCCTTCTCTGTCAGACAAACTTTGCCTAAATGGACTTTTCAGTTAGGGCATTCTCTGGTACTTTATTCCAAGCTCCAGCTGAGGATGCAACAGAATTGCACTTCAGTTTTCCAAAAATCAATAAATGTCTTCATAGCTGGAACGGAAAGAAAGCAAAAACCAAACAAACAACAAATGTGAGAGAATCTGAATGTGACAGCTTTTTCCACCAAGGCTTAAGGGCTTGCTCAACTCTCAGCTTTCACACACACAGGGCAGGCAGAACAGTCTTTCCGTGATGGAAACAGAGCTTTTGAATTAAGTCAATGCGGATGAACTTTTGTTTCAATTGATTTTTGAAGAAATTCAGAAAAATTCTTGGATCACATATTTGGGGTAGGAAAACCTGGAGGTTTAGAAAATTTGAATGCAAGAGACAGTGAATGTGACCAATTTCTCCATCTCCAGTCCAGCTGTCCTACAAACTAACATGAGAACAGCAGGTCTAAGTTAAGAGATGGCCAACCTATCCATGGTGTGGGGTTTTCTTTGTTCATCTTACATGGCTGCAGGGATCCCTTTCTCCCTCTTCAGTTGGTCCTTGCTTCACTGTGTTATATTTGTTCCCTTTTCTCTGTTAATTCATGGGTCACAGCTAAGGTTTTGCCCCAAAGCAGTATTAGGAACTCCACCCACCCCCATTTGCAACAGAAACATAAATGCTGTTTTCCTCTCCAATAGTGTCCCATGCTTACCATTTAGTGGGGGATAATCCCTTCCATCCATTCCATGTCTCTGTTGCATTGATACAGGAGTCTATGAGAAATTGCCCTTTTGTGTGTTTTCTGCTTTTTAAAAATTTACCATGTGATAGCTCTCTTGCCTCCTTCAAACAAAGAGCAGTTTCTTCAGGTTTTCTCTGACGTACTTATGGATACAGGAAAGGTAGAACAAAATAGCCAAGAACTAGATGAAAAACTCATGTGCACAAAGAAGGGAAAGGAATAGGGAAAATAATAACTTCATAATTGAGAAAATGCTGAAAAAGACACTGTGACATGATATAAACTGAATAAGGCTGATTCTAGTTCCTGTCCCAAAGGTGCCTCCAGATGAAGCTTTTATCTTAGAGTAGAATGTGGCCAGCTGGCTGAGTTATTCTATAAGGTATAATCTAAAAAACCAACTTTTCCCGTCTCTGTTAAGCATTAGTTCAGTCTTCATAAGTGACTCCTTGGAAACGTCTTAGTGATGTTTAAGAAGACTATTAGCAGCAGACAAACTGCTTAGAAGACAATATCCAAACTCCTGTTGCTTAGCATATTAAATTGCACTAGAATAAGCCCACTAAATCAATGGGGATTTAGTGAGTCAACTCCTCTATAAATACCATTGATTCAAATGGATATACTCTGTGATTTATTTTAGCATAGTAAGCTCCATTTCAATCAATGAAATTTATGAATGATTTGACTCACCAAATCCCCTTTGATTTTTTGGAACTATTCTAATGCACTTTACTATGCTAAGCAACAGGATTTTGGCCAATGGTGGAAATCTAGTAGTAAGTCACAACTAGGCCCATTGAATTAATAGAATTTACAGAGGAGTTGATTTACTAAGTCACCAATTCAATGGGCCTTCTCTAACTGTGACTTACTACTGGATTTTGGCCATTGCATCTGCTCTAACCAAACTTCTTTTGTAATGTGCAGTAGCTTCCAGCTCTACCTAAGTACAGTATGTGTCTGTCTAGAACTTGCCACCAGAATCCTCTGCAACATGTAAGAGTTTCCGAGGTAAATGAAAGCAGTTTGGACTCCACTAATCTGAAACATACACAATACACACAAATGCCACCTTTCAGGAGTTATATGGGAAGGAAAGGCAAAGTTGTGATGATTTGAAGTGGCTTTCCTAACTCACCTCATGAATGTGCAAGAATAAAATATTTATGTGTTAAATTCCATACTGCATAGAACCAGCTAGTTCATCCCACTGCCAACACCAAGGTATGTCACTCTGTGCAGAGCTTGCTTCCTCTGATTTCGAAGTGCTTTCCTCTTAATAAGCAAGAAACAGCTGTTCGAGTAATCCGGTAGGAACAGCTCTGGAAAAGCATGAAGTGACTTCTTAGGGCAAATCAAAGATCTGTTTTTTGCTTTCGCATTGCTTTCAGACTGGACCAGAATAGCTCCGCATTTGATCCTCTCCAATTTGCTGCCTCTAAACAAGTCCTTTGAAGAATCGCCATGTCAGTTAACAAAGGTTCTTTTATAGGCTCAGAGTTTGGCCAGGTTGTTTTAAGTGTGGGTTTGGAGCACCTCACACATTTTATTTTTCATAACGCAAGGTCAATGTGCACAAACGTCTCTGCCTGTCGAATGACATGGCCACTGCTTTCACGGGATCAGAAAGGGGCACAAGGAGGAAGTTGAAAATGAAATGAGCCCTCTTTTTCTTTAAAATAAAAATCACCATCATTCAACCATCTAACCACAGCAATCTACCCAAAAATCTGAATCGACTTCAAAGAGAATAAAGGAAGGCAACAGGAAGGCTAAGGTGCACACTGGGACCTAGAATCCATATTTTCCTCACCACAATATGCTAATAAGAAGCAGGGCATGTGTACAAGACTGTTTGGAATCCAAGCAACA
This sequence comes from Intellagama lesueurii, assembly GCA_037013535.1. NCBI lineage: Eukaryota > Metazoa > Chordata > Lepidosauria > Squamata > Agamidae > Intellagama > Intellagama lesueurii. Next base: position 41,803,076 of record JBAJHW010000005.1, on the reverse strand, counting down.
AGGAATAGATGCAAAAACCTCACAGGCAAACCTGCCAGAGGGAAGGCGGCGAGAACCATTTGCTCTGGGCTCCTACAAAATAAGAAGCTCCCCTCTTCAGATTATGTGTGAGGTACTGTGAGCCTATCTCCTGGCCCTGACACAATGTCATGTTTGTCCTGAACTCCCAGAAGCCCACTGGGTGTTGCTGATTACTGGGATTCATAATCACCATGGTGCAAAATTCTGATTTGGCTCCAGTGAATGATTTGCTATCAGACAAATTAAGTATCATTTCCTCTGTGATGGTCTCCAGTTCTGTATGTAAAATAAGATTTTGCTCATGCATGGTCAGCACATTCTGCTTGACAATCTGGCTCTGTAGCTGTGTTTGCAACAGTAATTTATGTTGGAATTTTATTTGCAACCTGCCTGTGGTTTGAGTGACTGGAAAGGACTTTTCTGAGCTAGGGTGACTGTCAATCTATCCAGCATTAACCAGACAATCTCTGTAGTTCTGATGTGTAACAAAAAGAATTTTACCAGAATTTCAAAACTCTGGAATAATTTCATGTTAGGCCCTTTATTTTCAAGTACACTATCACTAGTCACTACAAAATCATGCAAACTCCAAAGCTACCTATTTTGTAGGTATAGGCACAAACATTGTCTGTTAACCCTTTTCATACTCAGTAAAACGCTCATATAGTGGCTGCTTTGGATTACATAACCAGCCCATCCATGCAGTGTCTTTTGCTATTTGATGTGACTTCTAGCTCAAAACCAGCTCAAAAACTGTTATCTTCTTCCAAATGTGCTTGTCTTGTATGCGTGCATTTGGAAAAATAGGAAAATTGTGTGCCTGAACATGCAGCCAACAACTCATTAGCGAGCAGCAGTGTGCCTCTGCAACTTACACATGAGTAAATCATCAGTAGGATTTAGGCCAATTGGATTAATGTTGCAGTATTACAAGTGGAACGTTTTCCCTAGTGCTCATTGAGAATATTTTAGATAATACTACTGAACCAATCCCAAACTGAGATCAGATCACCCTTCACTGGTGGGAAGGCATGGTTTCCTTGGCACAAGCAACATGCAAAACAGAAACAAATAACACAGGACCTTTGCCACAGTGTCAGAGCATATATACTTGTGGAGGGGAGATTCAAAATGGCATTTTCAGTAGAAATAATTTTACCCAAAATAATTGAGATCCCAGGGGTGAAGTTTTATAGGTTTCAGAAAAAAATGCTTGGTTGAATTCCAGACCACTCTGTTATCTTTGTAATTTTGCAGATCTTTGAGAAAGGTGCTACTGAAAAGGAAAATCATTAGTAGTAGCAGAAACATGCCTGGAAAACTTAGCTACAGTTTATCAGAATCCAAGAAAAATATGAAAATGTATTTACAGCAAACCAAAGCCAAATGTCCAGAAATATTCAGCAATTTGCCAATGTCAATCCAAACTTGAGAGAGTTAATGGCTCATGTGTGGCTCGCATCAGCCAAGTGGGTGGTCATACTTTGAAACAGTTTGGGAACTTTAAAGTTAGTAGAACAAGCCTAGTTTAAATCCTGCTTCTTTTGCTGGCTTATGTTATAGGTAATCAGGGAAGAAAATACCCAGGGGTGTAGTGCATAGAGTGACAGACTAGGATTCAGGACTCAGGTGACCTGGATTCAAATCCTTGCTCAGCCATGGAAACTCACGGGGGAGTTGGAACTGATAAAACCACTCCTTAAATATCTCACTTACCTTGAAATTCTGTCACGGTTGCTATAAATCGATTCCACCTTGACAGTACATGACCACAACAGGAAAGAGGAGGGAAACTCATGCACACCTAGACCTGGACAACAAAATCCAATGCAATTTATCATCTCTACACAGTTGAAACGATTATGAAGATTGCAGGCATCCAGGGTTTAAATGAAATTCAACTGCATAAGAAAGCACAGCTCTCTGACTTAAAGATGTTGCCCGTCAAGATTTAAGACAGTATAAAAAGATATTTCCAGCAATTATATCAGCACAGCCTATTCAGACTGGAGAAACATAATTGCTCCTGTGGTTAAACTTCATATATTATTATAGAGAAAGGCAAGAAAAGAGGACAATTACAAAAACCCACCACTTAGAGCAAAAAAATGCATTTCAAAGCCCCAATGCACATGTGAACTCATCCATTTGTCAGTTTCAGAATGTCACAGGACAAGCTTATTGTTCTGACCTGTTCTTGGAGACTCTTAGCAGAGCAGACATTTCCCCAAAGGCAGTATTTCATCTCTGGCTCAAACGGTGATGGCTGGACTTCCCTGGTTCTCCACAGGTCTGCTCTGTATACACTACCTGACCTCATTAAACCTAGCATTTTGCCGACATGAGCCATATATCCATTCCAGCAGCAGATCTTAAAAGCTGCCTGGGGCCATCTTAGGCACATTTTATTCTTCCTGCCTAATCCATCTAGGCATTTATAGTGCATCTAGCACTGTGTTGTCTGAATGCGTCTCCAAATACCTTCTTTACATATGGAGATAGATGTAACATGCCAAGTGGCACACTGTTGTACAATACAGATCTAGGATGCTTACCCATAAAGTACGTACATACAAACCATGAAGTGCACATGTACACACAGAGGCAGGCAGGTATATACATGTGCACGGACACACAGACATGCACACTGCAAGAACAGTCACCATATTTTCTTTCTGTTCTTGTCCAGTGTGATCCGATGTGGATGAGAAGCTGAATGGAAAAATTGCTTTCGGGGCGCCATGTGGCATCTGATGTTTCTCATGGTCCTTCAATTCTTTAGGTATATTGATATGTATTCCATATGGAATATTCCATATATACTCTTGGAATCCATATACTATATATCCCATATTAGTCATATTAGTTAGAATGAGAATCCAGATGCCATTGAGTACCAATTGCTGGATAGCAACAGTGTGCAAGGGTTGCAACCTTCGTGCGCTGAATGTGGGTATTTAGAGGCATCTGGTTAGCCTTTGTGAAAAACAGGATGGCAAACTTAACAATATGGCATCATTTTGGGTGTGAGCATGTTTCTGAGAGAGAGGAGGAGGGAGAGAGAGGAGAGCTTATTTTATCTTTGGTAGGACCGTTTTAAAATTATAGCTCATTCCAATGCTCAAATGTTGTAATCATGCAGGCAGCATGACAAATAGCAAGATACGTGATATGTAAATCTTAACCATTGTATCACCAGCCATTTATTTGCAATCACTGAGTTATATAAAGCAAAAAAAGTTATATACACATGGCCCTAATATACAGCAGAAATATATTATTTTCCCATTTTTCAAAAGTAACAGTGAAGAGACAACATGTAGACAACATGTAATAAATAAATAAAATAATAAATAGATCTCCTCAGCTATCATCACAAGGAAGTTCTTAATTTTTAAGTGTTACATCAGTACCAGCAGCAGAAGTGATTTTTATTTTTTCTGAGATGTAAGCAACATCCAGATCAGTCCTTCTGGTACTGAAAAATCTTCAGCAAAGTAATTAACTTGGGATGCCTCTTAAGTCAACAGGTTGCTCCCTTCCATCATGTTGCCTTGGAGTTCTGTATCAAATTATTTTCTGGTCACGGATCTGAGAGAGTCAATTAATATCAGTTTCACATTCATAGAAATAATTTCTTCTTCCAAATAAGCTGTTCCAGTCACACTATCCCCAGATGTCTAGTAGCTCATAAAAATGGAAACAAAACAAAAAAGGCCACGGGAAAACTAGCTTGCAATTCCTTTGATGGAACGTCTGGATGCCTGTGACCTCATTCTTCCCTTTCTGATGCTGATGTAATTCACAATTATTATGCCCAGGAAGCCCCTTAAATAGGTGAAGTGTATAAATCATCATTACCTAGAAACTGAATAGGTCAATGTCAGCTCCCTCTCCTATTTGGTCTTTATCTGGGCTTGCCTACATAAGAATTGGAAATCTGTTGTGCCGTGAGAGCTATATTCCCTCATGGGTGCGAGCTGTATGGCAGTTGTACGGCTACCACAAATACACTACATTCACCTACCTCCACACTCTTCCCAATATACCCTATATTTACACTCACAGCTGCCCCAAACCATCTCTTACTTTCTATTTTCTCATACACACCACCTGCCCATTCACTCATCCTCTGGTCACATATCCTGCCATTCACATCCATCCATCCATCCATCCATCTGTACGTTGTGCCATACACATCCACAAATTATACATTCAATCTACTCACAACCATCCATTAGTCACATCCATCTGTCTGCAAACACACATATACCCTACCCATACTCATGTAGTTTGGTATAATGGTCATCAGTCAGTGGGATGTGTGCCACAGGCAGGACACCTCAGTAATTCATGTGGGTTTTCATAATAACTAAGAATATACTTTCCCAGACTTCCAACTTGACACTGCAATGAGACAGCAGGAGGAGGACGGAGCTCCGTCCCCTGGGCTGAATTTCAACCTGTTTGGGACCCCCCCAGGGGGTTAAAACCACCCCGAAGAGGTGGTGAAATGGGGGAGAAGCCTGTTGATCACAGGGGGAACGGCCGTTCCCCACGTTTGATCCAGGAAACTCCCCAATCAACCAGCAGGCGGAAACAAGCAGCTGAACTAGCTTGCTTGGAAGTCGTCGGCAGCCAGCAATGGAGAAGCAATAAATCAGCCTAATTAACCTTGTGTTGCCACTGGGTGAGAAATATTTTTAATTGTATTGCTTTATGATTATCCCTGGACGAGACAATCTCTACGGTAGAAATAGTGTCTTCTATCCCCCACCACTGATTGAGCAGCGGTGAATCTGGAGAGAGGAGGAGACGCAGGGAGACACAAGGAAAATAAATTGGACATTAATTAGACATTTAATTATACTTCAAGGAAGGAAGTTTGGTATTACTTTGTCGTTATAAACTTAAGAATCTTTCTCTTGAAAACATCATTGGCAACAACTCTGGGAAACTAAACTTCTTTATGTTACATGTAACAGCTATCTAAGGTGCTCGCAAAAAGCCTAGAATCAATTACCTTGAACACTTTATAGCTGTTTGGAATTCCCTTTCTTTTTGAGGATGGAACTGAACCACAGATAAATTAACCCTAGAAAGCCCAATCCAGCCAAAGTGGAACTTCTAAACTGTATCCTGGGTTCTGAACTTGACTGGACCTTGAGCCTTTAGGTGGGGAAAACTATGTCTGAGACTGGATTCAAGTTTAACCCTAAAGATGATCAATCTATTAAAGTGGACCTATGGAAGCAAATATTGATGGAACTGGACTGATTACTTTAAGCATCTGGACAACTTTCACTTGGACTACAATTATTTGACATCTGGGACATAATGCCACAACAAGAACAATTTTGGGATGAAACAAAATCTATCCTTCAAGCAATTTTAGAAATGGTGAGATCCCACAACGAAGAGGCAAAATTATTCAAGGAGCAGTTGAAGAAGAACTACAGTCAACAGGAGACAGGGAATAATGAACAAGGAAATGAGAGGGTGGTGGATGATGTATGCCAATCAAAAGAGGGGCTGGAAGAAATTAGAGGTGAAAAACCCAGGAGATTTAATTCTAACCCTGGAGCCGAGGAGAGTTTTAGGTGTGCTAAGGGAAGATAAGGGGAGAGAACCAGCAGATCTAATTAAAAAGAGCCTGGAAGATCTATTGGAGATAGATCAAATGTATAAAATGTAGTCAGGTGGCACAAGGCACGGCAGAATTTTTAGAGAGATAGAAACAAGAATTGGGAAAAGACAAATAAGAGAAGGAGTTACTTAGATGAAAAAGGAAAAAAATATTAAAGTTGGCCTCCAACGGTGAAAGCATGTATATACCTAACTTCTGGAATTGTAAGGGGACATATCCTATATATTAGAAAAGTGAATTAAAATGAAATAAGGGATCACTAATCAGGGTAAACAGGGGACATGGTGGCGCTGCGGGCTAAACCGCAGAAGCCTCTGTGCTGCAAGGTCAGAAGACCAGCAGTCGTAAGATCAAATCCACGCAGCAGAGTGAGCTCCCGTCGCTTGTCCCAGCTCCTGCCCACCTAGCAATTCAAAAGCATGCAAATGTGAGTAGATAAATAGGTACCACCACAGTGGGAAGGTAACGGCGTTCCGTGTCTAGTCACGCTGGCCACGTGACCACGGAAACTGTCTATGGACAAACGCTGGCTCTACGGCTTGGAGACGGGCATGAGCACCGCGCCCTAGAGTCAGACACGACTGGACTAACTGTCAAGGGGAACCTTTACCTAATCAGGGTAAAGGCATAACATGGTGGTTCTTAAGGTAAATTGAAGCTAGTTATAAGAATGAGGTAAAACAAATAGTACTTAATGAACATACATTAGATATGATATTGATATAGACATGACAGAAAATGTGGAGATAGAAATGGCTCCAAATTTATATAATTTTGAGGTGATTTAACTGACGAACTTTGTATTTTATACCAGTAATAACTGAATATGTTCCTAACACATAATAGATTTTATCTAAAACATTTAATAAAGAAAATCTGTATTAAATGTTTTAGATAAAATCTATTATGTGTTAGGAACCTATTCAGTTATTACTGGTATAAAATACAAAGTTCGTCAGTTAAATCACCTCAAAATTATATAAATTTGGAACCGGAATTACTTTTTATTAGGTATGTTATTAGAGGATTTTGAGAACATTGTATACTATGAGAGCAATATTATGATAGTAGCCAATATTGTATACTAAAATACACACGTGAATGGTTTAAATGTTTAAAAAATGTATAGATTTTGAAGGGACAACTAAGAAGACAGCAAGACACAAAAAACAAATAATTATAAGCAACCCATGTAACACGATGTTTAACAAGCACGAATTGAATGTAGATAGATTGAAAAACTAATAAAATGTTTTTTTTTAAAAAAAAGAATATACTTTCCCTCCATCCTCATATATGCCTGCAAATATACTGAGCTGTCTCCCTCCAGCCATACCTGTCATGGCCAACCTACCCATGCCCTTTTGGCATGTTAGTTATAACTTTGGCCTAAATACAGTTGCTAGTGTCAAGTACAGTAAACACACCGCATCAGTAGGATTTACAGAACTGTTGATTTATCAGTCAACATTTGTTTCGGTGGGCCAACTCTACTTGTAACTAACAATTGGATTTAGGTCTCATTCATATCACAAATGTTTTTCTCCTACATTTATAACAAACAAAAGTCTGGGTGAAAGGTGAGTAGAAGTGAGAATGTGAGACCAGCTGTTTAAGCTTCTTGCATGAAAAGTTGCCAATTTTTAACCTCACTGAAAACATTTAGTCTGAAGCTCCTTTTCCTGCTTCCTTTCCATTATCCTAACCTGTTGAAAATGAAAGAAAACAAAACAGCATCAATATCAGCTGTGTGTAGGTGTGCTCTTCCCAGGAGTTTGAAAGGATGGGAACTGTATATTCAAGTAAAGCAAATATTACTATAATCTTACCGTTTCCAAGGGGCCAAAGGGAAATGCTATAAATATATAGTCATGCATCACTCTATATCTTTTCCATTTTATACTGCAAGTTTGGTTTTGCTGATCAAAAACAAGTCCAAATCACAGAACCAGGTGCTATATGTTCCCTAGTTTTGGAGCTGTGATTTTTCTGAAGAAAAGAGTCACATTTGGGAATTGTGCACACTAAGGGAGGTGCAGGGGTTCCATTTTAAGCTATATTTATGGGACTTAGATACTCTGGAGGCCTGGGTTCAAATTCTTGCTCAGCCATGGAAACTCACGGGGGAGTGGAACGGCACATAACAACAATGGAGCTTACCTACTCATCATGAGAATCTGTGTTATGTGGCATATACTCCTAATTGCAATTTGTTTGCTCTTGTTTAAAGATTTGTTTCCAGAACTTCTGCAGACTCATCTCTGGCATTAGATTTCTCATAATGCTCAGTGGAAGAGAAGAAAGATGGAAAAAGGAGAAAGGGAACTACTGTATAGAGAACACCATAGTAATAAGCAAGCATGAGCTTCAATAAAAGCAGGGATTCACTAGTTCAGCACCCCCATATCTGTACAGGCCAAAAACAATTTTCTACAAATGTCCAATGGGCATTTGTTACAAGAGGCAAAATGTGTAATTGGAGTGCTTTGAATCTTCAAAAGTTGATATGTGCATGGTAAGTATAATGACTGAACAAGATACCTACAGCGTGATTCCCAAAAGGAGCAAGCAAAAATCATCAACAACTGCTTTTAGTACTTACTGGGATTCATAGTCTTTCGGGCAGCCTACAGGATACAATTCTTATTTAGAGAAAGCCACTGTCTTAGGAATTCATATTTCTATATTCCATATTTTTTTTTCCCCTCCTTTCCTCTTCTCCCTCTTTTATTTCGCTACCCTTTTATTCCTCTATCTTATGGACGGAGAAAGACTTTGAAGTGTAAGGGTTAAAATATGTTAGTGTGCTCAAGTGTGATTAACCCTGCATTGTACTGCAGCCATCATCAACAATGGAAATGGGCTTACATACCAGTATGCTCACCAAAGGAATAAACACCTTTGTCTGAAAGTGTGCGTATGCACAATGGGGGGGGGGGGTGTTTCTGTATTATTAACTTGTTTACTGTAATTATGAAATATCACAACCTTTAACAGCAAATGCAGGAGGTCTGTGCCAACAAAAAAAGGAGCCCAAGTTCTGTCACTGAAAATTAACATGGAGGCGTATCAGCATGTTTATTATTTATTCATGGATCTATTTATTTGATTTATATCTCTTTTATTCTTCCAGAATTAGGAGCAAGGTGGCCCACAACAAAATTAAATACAGATAAAAACAGATAAAACTATATATAGCAAAAAATGTACAAAAGGTTATCATGTTATCATGTTCAACCACAAAATGATGGTCAGAAAGGAACAAATGAAGACTGGACAGGGGAAATGTAATGCTCTGCTTCAGTCTCTTACACCTTATAATATCCAGGGGGGAAATTATTTAATTTATTTTATTTCATTTCATTTCATTTATAATAGGCCTTTCTCCCAGGTCTGGAACTCCGGAGCCCATGATCCAAGCCAAAAGCAAACACGCTACAAATTATCATGCGAAAACACAGTTAAGCAGATTACCATATTATACAACTAGATTACAATCAATTTTAAAAGCACACAAATTTAAAGAAATTTCAAAAGTAGTGCAGCAGCAGCATCCCTGCCCAGTTAAAAGCTCCTTCTTCGTCAGCCAGCTGGTCCAAAGACTGAATGAAAAGGCATTTTTTTGCCAGCAGAAGAATGCTAGGGAAAAGGTGAGCCTCCCTTGGAAGGAGATTCTACATACAACCTGGAAGACCCGGGGAGGTTCTCCCTTGTAATGCAACAAATACAACACACCAGGTATGTCTGATCGCCTAGAACTCTGAGCAGGAGCACTTTCATTACAGGCAGTGAACCACTGCAATATTTTGTTGCAGATCTCTCTTCTCAAAATTACACACATGCCATCTTGAATATATCATACAGCAAGCTTGCCTCCTTCTCTCAAAATTTCCTCACCCAGTCACCCATCTCCCAAACCTGGAATGGTAGCTTAGAAAAAGCGTTATAACGCTGGTCAGAAAGGCAACAAGCCCATGAAAATCGGATAGGAAGGGTAACAAAGAGGCCTGGAAAAATGTGTGGTTTGCTTGTTGCCAGTTATTTGTTGAGGGGAAAATGTAAAACAAGAATGTTGGCATTCTGTTTAAAAACACCCACTGTTAATTTTCAGTTGCTAGTGCTAACGCTGCTTGTTTTTCTCAGTTCCTACTGGAGCATAGCACAGCTGTGTTCTCTGCGATGTTTGTAGCTATTAGGAAATTAATGTACTCGGACAAAAGATTGAGAGACTTAATGAGAACAGCACCACTGGCGACCATTTTCTCCAGCAATATAAACCCATAAACTTGGGGGCAGGGGAGGAATGAACTATTTCCGGCACATATGTGTGATACAAAAACATTACAAGTAGCTAATAAGAGCAGTCGACCAGGATGAAAGATTTAAGATTCCGTTGTAACTGTTTGGATCCTAGCAAAACGCGGGAGCTCTTTTTGGTAGGGCTCCTCCATTGGAAAGTATGCAAAGGATATATGACCTCAATCCTTATGGTACTGGCACCAGCATAATTAGCCATCCCTATATGGGTGACAGACAGAATGCATCTTGCAATCTGGTGCTCTTACCACACAGTAGCTAATAGGAGGCCATCAGTCTTTTTCCAGACCTAATCCTAAACCCATTTACAGTACTTGGAAGTCAATCCCACTGTGAACTACGGCACTTACTTTCCAGAATTGGGGTGTATCTCTTCATCATGTCTAGCCAGAACAAATCCCTGATTATCAAGTGCAGTGTTTTGCTCTCAGAAAGCAGGAGGAATAAATGAGGAATCTCGGCTAATGTTAGAAGTGTGAAAGTGGGCAAATGTCACCTATTACAGCTGCTACCACCACAAATCCCATCCTGTGTTCCTAATACGTTGACTCCAATTCTGACAACAACTCACTTGGAAAAAGACTGAGCATTGTCATCAACGCCAATACCTGGTTACAACAGACAGCTATTGTTTGTTAATCCCTTTTTCCATTACTCGATTACATATTAAGAGAATGTGCTCCTCCACCTCCCATTGGATACACAGATGCTAAAACCACAGGCGATCTTTTTAATCCTCTGGTGCTTTCAGAACAATGGATTCAGTTAGTCTTATTCCAGATAAACCACCAGCAGCCACAATACCTCAGTGTGCAAAACCAGAAACGTATGGTAACCGATGTGTTCTTTATATAAACATTGAACTGTGTTTCAGGTTATCTGTCCCTCAAAATAAAATCGATTGTTTCATGCAGCTTGAGTTCTAATTGCCTTTCATACCTTCAGTAAATAGAAGAACTTGGAAGGCTAGAGGTGTTCCCTTTACAGATATAGCTTGCAACCATCTAATATTAAATAGAGGTAAGTATTTCATATGCCTGGGTTTTGTTGTTTTGGTTTGGTTTGGTTTTTGTTTGTTCTTAACAAAGCAGTTAGGGAGATCAGGAATGGGAAGCAGGGGTCACCTTTCTCCCCATGTGTAGCACATATGAAAATCTTCCATCATAAGAACATAAGAGTCCTGCTGGATCAGGCCAAGGGCCCATCTAGTCCAGCTTCCTATATCTCACAGTGGCCCCACCAGATGCCTCTGGGAGCACACAAGACAACTTGATACCTGTCTCCTGATACCCCTCCCCTGCATCTGGCATTTTGAAGTACCTTCCTTTTAAGCCTGGAGATTATACATCCCCATCATGGCTTGTAAACTGCAATGAACTTTTCCTCCAGAAATCTATCCTGTTCCCTCAGCTTCAGTATGCAAGTTTTCTCTGCATTGGTGTTAAAGTTCCCTCCCAAATTTAGTAGCAGGGGAGGGGGGTGTCATTTGAACTATGTTCTGTAAAGGAAGGGTTAAAACTTCAACTGCACACAGATCCCCAATCCAATCCAGGGCTGATTCACACTTTCAGTCAAGACCCTGTGCAATCCAGGACAAACAAGACCCCCTCTGAACCAATCTGGCCCAGGATCTAGCCTGATATTCAGATACCTGAATATCTAGAACTCCCCTTGACTTGAATGGGTCCACAAAATATGGATGAGGGCATCAGTTACAAGATGGTTCTGTACATGTTAGGAATGGCCGTACCAACTGAATTTGATGCAAATGGGGACAGAATTTTGTTTTGCAAGAATCTACCAAATTGTCTTCATATTTTTTGAGGGGCGGGGAACACTGGAGATGTCAAAACTCTGAAAAGCAACACTGACACACTTCCCACACTTAATTTAAGATAAAGACAACTGTACCAGGTGTCTCATGCAAGCAAGCTTACAGCCCATTTGTCTGCATAGTTAGTCAAAGCTAACAAAGATTCCTGTAGTACCATAAAGATTTATTTGGCATATGCTATTCAATCCTTGGAGTAAAATCCCAGAGAGAAAACAAAAAAGAGTAATTTTGCTATACATGCTTCAAATTTTACATTATCCTGCTCAGAAGACATAGAATTTTTCCTGAATTGCTTGGATTTTGAAATTGGAATGCCAACAAGAAAATCCTAGCACTTCTTCCAGAGCAGCCTGTGTTTAGGATTTCCTAAATATTTTGTTTGGCAAGGACTGTATTCCAAATGAACAAACCTTTCTCAAAGATTCATTGTACAGAGAAAACCTTGCACACTACACAGTATTACTGTAGCAATAACACTACTGTATTAGGACCACGCCATTGTAGTAGGCATCTTTCCATAATTGTACAGCATTTTCCCGATCCTTTCAAATATCATGCACTGCAACCCCTCCAGATGAAATAGCCTAACACATCTAAAGTGTGCCAGGACAAGGAAGGCTGCTGTATAATTATGGAAAGAGGCAAATTAAGGTTTTCATGCAGTAGGAATGATTTGCAGCTGAAGTTTTCTGCCATACAAAAGTAATCAGAATTCGTTGTTTGTGATCATTCTATATAGTTGTCTTCTGTTTGAGATAGTGGGAATGTAAATATATTGGGGAGGGAACAGAGATAGAGATATGTTTCTATTTTTTTAATAAGAAAATGTTATATGGAACATCAGCCAAACTACGGCCAAGTTTCTGTATTGCTTATCCCACTGACATTAGGCCAGAAGGTTATATAGTCCAGACAGCCCGTCTGAGATGTAGATTTAAAGTACTTAACATCCACTGTTGGATCAATTCCCTTTGATTAAGCTGCCCTTCCTCGTCAAACAAGTATGCAAGTCTTTGAAGCTCTGGTAAGTATCTAAGTAACCGGATTTATATACATAGCATAATTAAATGGAAAACAGTAGTAACACAGGGATATGTCTACTTTTATAAAATGTGCAATTCCAGCCCCTGTCCCAGGGATGGAAATGTCTCAGAGGTGTGACAGTATCCTTTGAAGTATGTTGAGGAAATTCAGTGAACAAATAGTGCAGTCATAAGAAACAAAGAGATTAACAAGTTAAACCTTGAACAAAGGTCAAAACCATGTACCTACCAATCTGTTTTTCATGGCCCTACCATTAGACCATGTGGGGTAGCAATCTCAGGTAGCAGAGTCTGGGGTGTGGGGCAGCAACAGTGGTATTTGCTCCTCCTCCAGCGCCACATTCCACTTAAGCCAGTTGCTTCTGCTAAAAGACAGCGTGGCATGTACCATACAGCCTGACCTGCACTTAGGGATAGAAATGGGTTCTGTTGGATTCAATGGTTTTGAATCAGCTCTTTTGCACTTCAGTCCTTACCAGAAGGAACACACTTCAAAAATTTGTGAGGATGGCAGGGCATCTTTTAAAATAAAATGTTCACATGTAAAAATAAGTAGAAATGAGTTTCATTTGGGGGGGGGGGGAAGCATACACAGACACTAGCTGGGGTGGTGATGGATGGAATAAATGTTAGTCAACAGGGACAATGTGTAAAGAAAATGTGTATGAATCTGACAACTTGATACAACCTGAGAGATTACACATCCTTACCTGTACTTATTAAGCTATCTTTCTGCCCTGAGAAAAGAGTAGAGAATGCTACCCTGACCCCATAGTTGTAGTAAGAATCAAATGAGAGTGTATGAAGCTTCTGTTTGTGGAAGATGCTTTGGAAGCACTGTCTTGTCCTTTGCCTCAGTCCTCACTACCTTGATAAGCATAAAGAGACACTCCCTAGGACAGCATGTTCAGAGCAAATGGTTTGAGCAAACTAGGTCAAGCCAAGTCTGGATGAATAATTCTCTCTAGAATCATTTAACATCTGCATTTGGGGTTCTAATAATACAAACGTGCTTTTTATTTTGAGTGAAATCCAGTAATAAGTCACAACCAGAGCTAGTTGGCCTATTGAATCAATGGAACTTACAGAGGAGTTGATTCACCAAATCCTCACTGATTCAGTGGGCCTACTTTAGCGACTTACTACTGGATTTCAACCAATAACTCAAATAAAACTCACTAAATGTTTGCTTGACCCCAAAGGAGGCCCGGAGGGAAAGAACTAGAAACCGGGCCTTCTCGGTGGTTGCCCCCCCCCCCCCCCGCCTATGGAACAACCTGCCAACTGAGATTCGTCTGGCACCCTCACTGGACCGATTCAAAAGAGCATTGAAGATCTGGCTCTTCCGCCAGGCTTTCCCGGAGCACTAGGATCTTGCCCTCCCTTTTTACCATTCTTTTTGCTATCCTCTCCATCACCCTTTCCACCACCTTACTGCCATCTGTTTCAATTTCTGATTTGTTGTGTATTAACTTATTTTTATCGTGTTTTTAATTTTTTTCTCCTTATATTGTTGTTAGTCGCCCAAAGTGGCCTGGTTGCCAGATGGTGCGGGATATAAATTCAAATAATAAAAATAAAATAAATACTGATCAGTCTTATATGTTCAATTGCACTCTGTCTGTGTGCTTGCTGCTCTCAACTAAACTGCAGGTTGTGGAGCAGAAGAGTATGTGCAGATCTCCAAACCTGTAAATTTGCCAGATTTTGGCAATACTGCTTTTTAAAACTACAACTATAATAGCAGAAAACATACAAGCTTTGCTTACACCATACATTTCTATGAGTTTAATTAGCTAAGACTTACAGGTGCAATAAATTTGCTACTGTATGTTTGCATTACAACACATACATATGCCCTGAGAACTGGAGGGAGCTGTCTATATGTGCACTGCCTTGAACATTTCATAGTTTATGTGTTTTCCAGTTGTCCACATGATGGAACATGCTTTCTGAAATCTCTTTCTTTAGAACACACAGACACGCACAAAATTCCCATGCAACGATCTTCTGGAAGTCACTTTGTTTTGGAGGAGGAGGGTCAGGGTGTGGATTACTTGTTTTCAATGCAAGTCAAAAGCCATGATAGCTGAGCAGACCAATTAATTACTGTTATTACTTTAGACTTAGCCAGTCTCTACATGACCCCATTTAGATGTACTTAAGTTCCTACTCAGGTTAGAACTTGTTCTGTGGAGCCAAGTATGAACTTCCTCTTAGAGATTATACTGGAAGGAGACAGCCTGTCTACTTATACGGGAGGACACCTCCTTGTCCTTGACCTGCATAACTCCAGTAGGCTCCAAATTTCAGAAATGACTTTAGATTCTTGCACAATATACAGAGAGTTGAAAGAAACAAACAACCCTTCCTGGGTTCTGTTCTCATCAGGAAATAAAAATGCAGTAAAGTAAGAGATTATCTTCAATGACCACATACTGATTAGACAGAGGAAAGGTATATATTAAGATGCAGTATGTTTTGCCATAAAAAGAAAAAACATTTGCTGCCTGAATTTTTTTTTTTAAATCAGTGATTTTGCAGACAATGTCATCTCGGCCGTAATTTATGAGGATCTGAGTCCTAATGTTTAGGCTTAGCCTTTGGTTCACCCACATGCACCAGAATGCTGAGAAATAGGAAGTGCAATAGAAGAATAGTAAGAGTAGCAATAGTAGCAGTAAGACCAGCAGCAATAGCTCTACTGACGGAACAAGTGTATCACTGCTGTGAGCCATGAGACGGTTTACTTTTAGGCTTCCTCTCTCCCTGCTGCAGCCCATAGTATCTGGAATGGAAATATAAATATAACAGTGAAAAGTCTAAGAAGTCAGTTATTGCTGTGGGTTTTGTTGTGATAATCTGACCTTTCTCCTCCACATTCCATAATGAAAAGTGTATGTATCAAAACCCATTGCTGGATTGTTCCTTTTTCTTCCTATGAATATAATGGGGGTGGGGGGAATGAAAGCTACATAGGACAAACTCACACACACAAACAAACTCTATTGATTCCCCAAAGGCCTATAATTTTTATTCACAGAAGGCCAATCCTAAGAACACAGGGGAAAATAAAACCTTTTCAAAAAGGTTTTCAAGGGTTCTGTGAAAGATGCATAGGCTTAAGGACACTGTCTTGCTTTCATAGTTTTGAAGCAGCCTCCAAATATGTCTCTTGACATATCCTTTTGGTCAAGACACTTGATACAGCAGTCAAGAGGTTGTGCTTCACTGATGCAAGAAAATGAAAAAGAGAGGAGCAAATTCAGTGAAGGCAACAGCCTCATCCTGTGGGCTGGCCCACTATGGGTTTTGCCCTCAGAACAAAACAGAAACTGGAAATAGCTAGATGTCTACAGCTAATTTCGTAAATGCCAGGTACATCCTTTTTAAAAAAAAATAGCGAAGTTGTGTTTCCTGAACGCTTTCAGGAATGTATTTCCATTTGCAGTGGGGCTGAAGATGACAAGGCTTCTGGGGATCCAGGAAACGACAAAGTCAGGTTGTGCCTCGGATTGCCGTGGGCTTTATATTGCCCACTCCTGGGAGCAAACAAAGGCTGGACGGATTCAAATCAGCCTTTATGTCATTTGGTCAGAAAAAGTACTTTGAATTTACCTGTTGTATAAGTGGAGCAAATCCTGCAGCATTTGACCATGGAGTCACACTCTTAGTAAAGGTGGCTACACTTTCACTTAACGGAGGATAGTGCTCAGTTTGGATGGCTGTTAAGAGGATAGTCTGCTGTTTGAAAACCTTCCCATTAACAGTCACTTAAAAGATAAAAGAACTGCTGGAGAACTGCTGGTTTAGGTATCTGGTTGTGGAGCCAGAGGCTGGGAGTTTGATTCCCCACTGCGCCTCCTTGACAGGACTTGGCAATCCATAGGGTTCCTTCCAGCTCTGCAGTTCTAAGATGATGACGATGATAAGGAAACATAAGAAAGGAAAACCTGGTGACTAGAAGTTACCCATTTACAGTTATCACCTGAGCAGCAGGCTGAGCAAGGAAATTGGTCACAAGGTCTATATCTAACTCGCATTCTGGATACTGGAACCACCTGAGAAAGGAACAAATACATCACCCATGCCATTGGTGCCTTTTAATAAACTCATTTATTTCATCTCATGTAAGTGAACAGCTGCCACCCACTCCATTGTGGGAGAATTAATGGTGGGACTGGAGGGAGAAGATCTTAGGTCTTCCACATTTGGCCACCTCTGCTTGATACTTTCATTCCCTTGAATAATGAACCACAACCTCTTGATTGTTGTCCTCTTGCAAAATGTAATGACTGAAAAGATATGCTAGAGAGACGTTCTTGGTGGCTGCCCCAGAACTATGAAAGATCCTGCACCTTGTTCCTCAAAGCTTTACAGAGCTTTATGACATGGATTGACTTTTTGCTGGTTATGGTAAGGTTTTGTGTTTCCACCACCATTCTTACTAATTGCGAATTATAAAGACTATAAACCGTTGGTGGAATAAGTCAATAGCGTTTTTTTGTCCAATACTCTTTCATTTCATTTTGGTTCCCCCCCCCCATTATATTCTTATATTCATCAGAAGAAAAATGAACAATGCAGCAATGTATGTAATTTATGTATATAATTTTCAGTATGGTCTATGAAGGAAAAAGGTCAGATTATCACAATAAACCCACAGCTGCAGCTGACTTCTCAGAGGTCTCATTGTCATATTTAGATTTCCGCCCCCAAGTCTGTAGGCTGCTGCAGGAAGAGAGAGAATGGAAGTCTAGAACTAAGACAAACCACAGATCACATGTTTTGTTTCCATACAGCTGTTCCAGTGTCACTATTATTATTACCACTATTGATACTACTACTGTGTGTGTCGTGCTGTCAAGTCAATTCTGACTTATGGCAACCCTATTAGGGTTTCCAGGTATATGAGATATTTAAGTTGTGGTTTTACAAGTGCCACTCCACACACATACATCAGTTTCCATGGTTGAGCAAGGATTTGAATCCAGGTCATCTGAGTCCAATTCTGACACACTATCCACTGCATTACACTGCTTCTCTACAACTACTACCGTGGTGTATTTGGCATTCTGTTATTAAGATCATAAAAATGTTTTTCTGCTTTGTTCTCTCCTTTGATGGCAAACATCTTGAGTCCCATTGCTTGCCATGGTTATCAGTTATATAGTAACGTGGCCAGCTGATATACTGGCTGGAGGATTCTGGGAGCTGTAGTCCAAAAATATATATATATCCAAGCCCAGGTTATATCACATGACCTATGAAATTTCACAGGCAAAGTGGAGATGTCTGTGGGAGCCACAACCCCAGTTCATGTTTCTCTACTCCTGTCCACTGGCACAGTGGCACCATTAGTTCCTTTGCCCAGTATACCACTAGTCCTTGAGAGTATTGGTGCTCATGGACCCATAGACACTGGGTTATTGTTTCAAAAACCTCTCAGCATGCATGGAATCAGAATTATGATGAATGTCAGTACATCTTTTAAGTGGCATCCAAGACAGCTCTCCACCCATGAACATTATGTTCTTCTCTGTCAAAGAGCAGAAATAATTACAGCGCTGCAAATGGGTCTATCATGGATCGAACCACCTACACTTTTCTCTCAAGAACAAGTAATTATGAAAGAAAATGCCAAGAGAATTGTGCCTAATGTATTTGTCAAGTAGTTGCCCCTTTAAGCTGTTGTGCATAAATGCAGGTGACATCCTCAATATATTGCTTGATGTTTGAGGGAGATAGATTGCTAAGCATCTCCTTATCTACAAATACCAGGAGATGAAAAAGCCTTTGACTTGACCTTTATTGTACAGGAGAAAGGACTGGAGAAGGAAAAATGAAAAGGAATTGTTCATAAGGTTTCATTTGCTCACATGCAGAGTACACAGGAAAAGAGCAGTCTATTTATGGCACATCACAGTTCTGCACATGGTTATTCACTATTCATTCAGTCCATTTTCATCACCATATTCTGATGTTTTTTTAAAAAAATGAAAGTTGGTATTTTAAAATGGATTTTAGAACACTTTGCCTCACAAATATGCATATATTTTCCTTCAAACTACATATTTCTAAATGCATTTCATCCTAAAATCCAATTTGAAACCATCTTAAAATTCATTTTGTGACAATCAGCAACATCTTATTCCCTGTGGCTTTAAGGCCAAAACCTATGACCTAGGGATGAGTCCTTGTCATATTATAAGCAGTAGGCCTTTCAGAAACACCCCGATAGTTGTGTGTGTGTGTGTGTGAGAGAGAGAGAGAGAGAGAGAGAAAGAGAGAGAGAGAGAGAGAGAGGCAGACACACAGTGATGAATTTAAAGGCCAGGGCAGAAGTTCTACCAAAGGTCTGCTCCCCCAAGTCTGATGGAGACAGGTGCTGCCCCTAGTCCATAGCGTTCAAATTGCTAAATGTGTGTTACATCAGGATCATTCACTCAGAATGCCTGCAGCAGAAACAAGGCAAGCAACAGCAAGGTTGTTAATGTGTCAACGTGAGTGGCATCAGCCCAAGTAGCACTAGAGCACATTAAGTAATGAAAAGACAGCAGAGCTTCTGAGCATGTCTCAATGATAGATGTGAAGCCAATCAAACAAACCTCCAAATCTGAGGTTGCCAGCATCTCATTCTGTGAGATTTCAGAGACAAAGCTGATGACCTGGAGAAAGTGTTTTCTATATACTCCCTGGACCCTGGCTCACCGTCTAGTGTTGGTGCTGTGTAAACAAGGCAACGACACACTGCCTTACATCTCTCTCCAGTTGTCGGGGGGGGGCATTATTTCTTCTGAACCTACACTAACATACTGCTCCCTAAATTATGAGGTTAAGAGGAAGTTAGGGCAAAATCTAAGCTGCTTGTTGGTGGGCTGAACCCCACAGTTGAAGTTTCATTCTTCATTAGGGATACTTGAGGATTAAGTTTCTCAGCATTCCAGAATAAATCGCTTGGTTCACACCTTCCGCAATAATGTGCAGATTGAATGTAGCTACACTTCTCCAAATTTTGAAATGCCATTACCTCAAAGGTTGCCAGGTCTCAGGTTTTAGTCCTCAGACCCAAGTTTTTGGGTTCATTGCTGGGGTATGTTTCCTGGCCAGCAAACAAGCAATGCTCAGTGAAGTCAGCCTAGAACAAGGTGGAACAGGTTAAATGAGGTCTTACCAAGGTTAAGGAGGGACATGGTGGCGCTGCGGGTTAAACCGCAGAAGCCTCTGTGCTGTAAGGTCTATAGATCTGCAGCTGTAAGATCAAATCCACGTGACGGAGTGAGTACCCGTCGCTTGTCCCAGCTCCCGCCAACCTAGCGGTTCGAAAGCATGCAAATGCGAGTAGATAAATAGGGACCACCTTGGTGGGAAGGTAACAGCGTTCCGTGTCTAAGTCGCACTGGCCATGTGACCACGGAAGATTGTCTTCAGACAAACGCTGGCTCTATGGCTTGGAAACGGGGATGAGCACCGCCCACTAGAGTCGAACACAACTGGACAAATTGTCAAGGGGAACCTTTACCTTTACCTTTTACCAAGGGTAAATGAGAAATGGGTTTATTGGTTTTGCTTATGAGCATTAATTGTGGATGTTGCATTTTCCCATGCTGCATTTCCTTATTCTGTGATAGAATATGAAGTTATGACATTTCTGAATGGATGCCAACTCTTGGGATTTTGCAAGCATGTACTCTTCAGGTTTCATCAACCAGAGGATGTTGTTTAGTCAACAACACACAGCCTGTATTTGTTTGTTTGTTTGTTTGTTTAGCTTAAATACTGCCTCATAGTGCAAGCACTCTCTGAGTGGCTGACAACATAGTCATACAAAATCACATACAAATGTGTAAAAGCAATGTTGAACTATACAGTTTGGAAAATCTGCCAGTGTTCCAAGGAATATAGTGTCACCTTGTTAGATGAATAATGTCTTTAGCAATCTTGTTATGAAGCCACTTTAAAACAATTGTTTGTTAGTAATACATTATTTCTTATCTTTGTTATATACATTCAGGTTGCATTCTGTCTTTGAAAATTATGTATCCTTTAAACTCACACAACTACTTCTACGCCATTCAGTTACATTCCTTCAATTCATACTGAAATCCTTACAAAAAGTTACTAATAATATTCTGTTTGCAGGGGAAAGTTCATTTACAATAGCAGATTGTTAAAGCATGATTCTTGAAATATTGCTGGTCTTGTTGTTGTTGTTGTTTAGTCGTTAAGTCGTGTCCGACTCTTCGTGACCCCATGGACCAGAGCACGCCAGGCCCTCCTGTCTTCCACTGCCTCCCAGAGTTGGGTCAAACTCATGTTGGTAGCTTCGGTGACACTGTCCAACCATCTCGTCCTCTGTTGTCCCGTTCTCCTCTTGCCTTCACACTTTCCCAACATCAGGGTCTTTTCCAGGGAGTCTTCTCTTCTCATGAGATGGCCAAAGTATTGGAGCCTCAGCTTCAGGATCTGTCCTTCCAGGGAGCACTCAGGGTTGAATTGCTGGTCTAGTGCAAGGCATTTCACTGTCTGATTTTGAGCTCAAATGATGCTCCCATGTTCTTGTTTATTTATTGATTGATTCATTTATTGAAGTAAATCTATATCTCACTCTTCCTCTCTAAGGAGCAGCATACATTAAAAGAGTAATATATAGCAAAGAACAAAACTCACAGCAGAGTTCTGGGTAGCTCAGTGGTTTAGATATCTATCTGGCTGCTGAGCTGGAGGTTGGGAGTTCAGTTCCCCACAGTGCTTCCCTGATACGGCTGGACTTAATGGTCCATAGGGTCCCTTCCAGCTCTGCAGTTCTAAGATTATTATTATTAGAAGCCTAGTTTAAAGGAAAGTTTTAACTGTCCTCCTCAGCGCAAGCACTGAAGGATCCCTATTGGTCTTTGGGAGAATGGGTTTCAAATGTAGGGCCCATCACAAAAAAGACACTCTTGTACACTGTCATCTTATGCATACCTAGAAAAAACTAGATAGGGGCCTCATAAAAGATTTCCATTCCCAGTATTGTGTGAAGGAAGGTGACTTTAGGTAACAGAACAAGTCATTTAGGATTTTACAGGTTAAAATCGAAAGCCAGTGTAGTTAATACAAAAGTAGGATAGCATGAATCCCATATCCCAGTTCTGGTAAAATGTTGGCTGCAAAATTTTGAATGTAGCGGTTGGAAAGTTATTTTATAATATAATTAATATAATATAAAAAAATTATTTCAAAGCCTCAAAGTAGTTCTCTTGAGGCAGTAACACTAAGCAGAGCATAAGGTTGCCCTTCAACCATGTTGTATTTCTGTTCTACTTTTTACAGAGCTTATCGCTTCATAACTTAAAAGTGACTGTAAAGACAGCTACACTGAAAGACTGCTTAAGCTGCAATCATGATGGAATCTAGTTATGCCTTCATTCCTGGAGAAAAGAAGTAATTATAAGCAATTAGTTGTTTGCACCTACCGATTTACTTCCAAATTCCAGCTGCAGACTCAGAATGGTCTTTAAAGGCAGAGTAGAGCTTTCACGGGGACGTGGGTGGCGCTGCGGGTTAAACCACAAAGCCTCTGGGCTGCAAGGTCGAAAGATCAGCAGTTCGAATCCACACGGTGGAGTGAGCTCCTGTCGCTTGTCCCAGCTCCTGCCAACCTAGCAGTTCGAAAGCATGTAAAAATGTGAGTAAATAGGTACCACCTCGGTGGGAAGGTAACGGCTTCCGTGTCTAATCACACTGGCCATGCGACCACGGAAACTGTTTACGGACAAACGCTGGCTCTACGGCTTGGAAACGGGGATGAGCACCGCCCCCTAGAGTCGGACACAACTGGACATTTGTCAAGGGGAACCTTTACCTTTACCTAGAGCTTTCACTGCAGAACATGCAACAATAAAGGCAACAGGTGACTAAAGCATGGATTACCCTAGCCAGGTTGGAAGTTTCCAGAAAGGGTGCACCTAGCACAATCATCTTGCTTGTACAAAATTGCTCTTGGGTCTGCCCAAGGTAGACATCCTTCCTTGGGCCGCCTGGAGCAAGTCATTTTGCCATGCTGCACAGCAGGGTCAACCTTGATTGAACAAAACAAAACAGCAACACAAATTAAGGGTAAACTATATAATTGCTTCATTCTGATTACTTTCATTCTGAATCTTGTAAAAATGATACAATTGCCCTATTAAAGGAGCTGTTAAAAAGGATTCTTGGTTCAGTTGAGTCTTTTACTCCAAGCCCCAAAACAGAACCAACCTTGTTCTACTTTAACTTAAATAACTCCCACTGTTTTTTTAGATCTGTGTGAAGGTTTGCTGAAAGAGATCAGTGGGCGCCTCCTCAGACAGGTCAAGCTCGCAGTTTGAGTAGCTGAGCTTTTAGGAGGTTCAAGCTGAGGGAATAAACTAGAAAGGTCTTTCTGAAGCGAAGAGAATTTTCACTGTGTGACTGAAATTGCAAAAATGAACTGAAACTGAGTTTAAAAAAAAACACCTGTATAAGTTCCATTGATTCAATTGGACTATTCTAGTTACAATTTACTGCTAGATTTTAGCCTATGTCTCTGTCTTTTCCATGGGAACATGGGAAGAGATATACAGGAACGCACTGAATGTAGGGACAATATCATCATGAAAACTTAATATGACCACCCACATCTATAAATCTGTGGAATTTAATACTTCCATATTTCAATACCTCCCATTTGTTTTGTTTTACTAAATTTTCCTATGGCTGTCTCTGTAGACTGTTACAAATTAAATAAAACCATATTTTTAAAAACACAATGTAATTTCTACTAGGTGTTATGGAAGGGGAAGAAGACATGAAGTAGTTGTTTCTTTCCTGGACTGTATCTCCTGTATAGTAAAGTTTGGCTCCAGTAAAGAGAAAAAAAGAATTGCCACTGAAAACATGCAGAAGCCCCTTCCATAGAAGCCCTTTAAAAGCAAAGTGTGCTGCTTAATACCACCCCATAGCACTCTCTGGGTGCTTTACAATTTAATTATGCAAGCTGCACATTGTCCACACCAAGCAAGCTAGGTATTCAATTTACTGACCTCAGAAGGATGAAAGGCTGAGTCAACCTTGCACCAGCTACCTGAGCCTGTCAGGCTCAAACTCAGGTCAGGAGCAGACCTTTCGACTGCAGTACTGCAGTTTAACCACTGTGGCGTGAGGCTCCCTTTAACTGGAGCACGAGTAGAAACTTCCCATTGGCAATGACTCCAGTGTTGACGAACATTGGCAGTACCCTACTGGGGTGGAGCAGGTTAGTTTTACAAGACCAGTCACATGACACATGCAGCTCTAGTCATGGGACTCAGGGAAGCAATTTGGGGCCTGTCACTCCAGCCTTCCAGATTTGATGTCTGAAGCCATTTCCTCATTCCGTTTCATGATAGGTCCATCCCTCTTATTCCTGCTATAAACTTGAGGAAGCCATTCAACATTGTTTATTCAACCAGTCGCAGAACTGGGAAACAAAGTGAACATTCTTCCTCTTCCTTCCTTCCTGCCCATTCAAGATGAAGTATTTTACAAAACCACAAAATATACTTGGCTTCTGACAGATTCTAGAGTGACTTTTGTCAATGAATCCAGGAAAATATGGGCACGTGTAGGACCCTCATCTCTCCCAGCAATCATGGGTGCCAAATTGGATTGTGGGAACTTCCACCCCCTATTTTTAGCCACCTAAAATATTCTTCAGATTGCTGTGGTCAATATCACAAAGCAGTAAATCATACCTTTGGACTGAAAGCATTCTTAGTGTTGCCAAGAATCTGGTTTAATGCCTACTAACTGAACATAATTGAAAAGAACCCAACAATTTAGAATGTTCTTTTGCTACACTAAAATAAGTTTTAAGAAGCAAAAAGCACTGTTGCCAAACTATTGCTTTCTAGGATATATGTTGCATTAATATATTGGACTGACATCTTAGCGAACTGGAGATCGTAAGGCCTGTTTTATGGTGCATTAAAACCTCGTAATGACCATTTCAGAGAGACAGCATAATGTATTATTCAAAGTTAAATGCTGTCTTGAGCGATAAGACTAACATGCTATCAACCTATAATAAACTGGAGGCTTGAAATATCTGTTCTGTTTATCTGCGGGGTCAGAGGAGAGAAAGAGTCAGAGGAGAGCCATACGGTTTTTTTTTTCCTGTTTAGAAAAGAAGTGTTGTTTCTTTACAAAATCAGTAAAAAGACAAAGGAGAAGAAGAAAACTATTTAAGGAAAAGCTATTATTGAGTGATCTAGCCATTCAAGCAAAGTACTGTATATTACCATGGGCTTAGAGAAACAGTAAATTTATTTGCTCCACACCAATATATTTAAAATTCCACAAAAAGTACTGTAGGTAGAAACTATAACTTTGATGCGTCCCTCAGGTTCTGTGGCACTTGTCCATTTTATGCCACAAATGATAAGAAAGCCATGAAACGTCCATGAAACACAAAAATAGTTCTGATGTTTGGAAAAGAAGCTGTTCTGGTTTGCTGCCATTGCCTTTCATAACCAAATGTTAAGTGGTATTCATTAAATAAAGAATATATATGGAATTAGAACAGTTATGAAGAAAGGAAGCCCAACTAATACAAGACACAACTCAAGCAAATGTTGGCTCAAGCTCTCTCCCATACATTTACATGAGAAAAAGCTGTGGCTTTGCTGGACATTACATATGGTATATATAAAACCGGGTTTGGAAAATTATTGGAAGAAACAAAGGCATTGAGATTCCCATTGCTCCACCCAGCCTTTATTGTTCATTACATTGTCAGTAGTGTGCTTGTTCTCCATTATTAACATGTGACAGGATGCATTTCTCGCCCAATCTACCACCACACCCTTCAAAGGTTTTCTCCTGAGCCCAATGGGGCCTGCAGTGCCCTCCCCAAACCTGACTTTTTCTAGAACATATTTCTTCCCAGACAAGGACACACACAGCTTATATGATGGACTTTGGGCATTCTGCCGAGCCTTGCAGAAGCACGAATGATGAAATTTCTCCAGGGCTGCAGCCCCCAAACCGACCTTTCTTCCCTTTCTGAAACATCTTTCTGTCTCTCTTTTAAAAAAGAAAGGGGGGGGGGAAGCCAAATGCAAGTCACACGGACAGCCACAGGGCTTATCCAATCATTCACAGTGCTCCCTGTCTCCTAGAAGTGATGGCAGCACATAATCTCCCCAAGACACCTGACAAATACTCTCAGAGCACTCTTCTGCAAGAGTGGTGTAGGGACTTTGACTGTGAGGGCACTCTTCCGTGAAAGCTCCCTGTAGGCTTACACTAGAGTGCTTTTGCACAAGCGTTGGATGGAGGATTTGCAGATCTGTACCACCACCTACTCCAGCCCTCAAAATTATATGGGCTCTGCAGTACACTGGTTTTTCATGACCTTTATCGACTTCTGCCCACACTTGTGACTTCACATTTTTGGCTTCCTTTCACCTCACACTATAGCAGCTGTCATATACAGCTCTCACTGCTTAATACCCGCAGGGACCTCTGTGTGTATTGTCTGACTTCTACATATCTTTCAGGACTAGGATGCCTGAGGCCTCACTTAACATATTCATCTTTCAAGACTGAGGCTCAGGAAATCTGCAGTGTCTGTTTTGAATAATCTGTTCCATATGATAATGAAACTCACACAAAGATGACATTTTATTGCTTGTCTTCCTTCTGATTAGCCTGGCTCTGCTTTTGATAAATATTTTTAGAAAACAAATGAGCAAGTACAATAGCAGCAGCTCCAGGGTATCATTTTTAACTGATAATGTTAAACACTCAGAGTATTTCCTGGGGATTAATGATTGGCTAGAATCAGTTTAATCACCTCAGGCCATTAACCCCAGCTGGTAATTAATCCTCAAGATACATGCCCAGTTCTCCATCGTCATCACAACGCTCAACATTTACCACAAAAAGCGGTGTTTTAGTTTTGAATTAGTTGAGATTCACTTTTTCTTTACCCAAATATATTACATGGGAAAGAAAAGAGTGTGTTTTATAGACTTCCTATCATCAGAAAGACAGAGGCAGCAATGTCAAAATGTCTTTGACCAGTAGAGAGTAAGCTGCACTTAATGCAATGATCCTTCTTTCTCAGTACACCTGGTTCAGGTGGTACTGTTAAATATGTTTTTAGTCCTTTGGTTTTCATGATCCCTCTGCCCAATATTTCAATTATTTTATCACCATCATTTGCATGTTATAAACACTACAGCAGAAGATGTGCGTGCGTGCATGTGTTTAAGGATACTTACAAGGGTATTAGTGCTTTGCATATTCTGATAGGCCTAGTTTATTTTATATTTTTATTGTATTGAGGGACAGCATCATTCTACATTTTAATCATCTGTTTCTATGACCTTCACCTTCATTGATTTTTTTTCCTGCAGGGTTAATGTTGAATCTGAGATTAAAGCCATTTTTTATTCAGTAAGACTGGTTTAACAGTAGCTTTGCTATTTTGTAGAAACCATTTTGGATGGAAGGGGGGATTGATTTCTGCTGTAGCCAGTGGCAATATGCCTTTAAAGTAAATAACTCTGTTTTAGAGGTAGTGCTTCGCAAATTGCTTTTATTGCTGAATTTAAAAGCATAATATACCATATTGAAAGATAGACAGAAAGGCTGGGAATTCAAATAAAAGATAATATTACTAACAGTACCTATATGAGGGCTATCAATATTAGGAGTTCACAAAGTGAGGTGCACATCAGCTTATATTTTTTCCCTTCCCAGATGTTTCTTTAATCAAGTTTATACTTGAAGTAGATGGAGTCATATTATTATATGAAGTAATTTCCCCTACAGATACAGTAACATAACTCAGCATTTTGAATGTGAAGCAGGTGAGATTATAAATCAAAGACTGAATTTGCTGTAAGAATCTAATAAGTCTGAGCTCATTTTCTTTAACAATTTATGGTTCTGATTTGATTATATATTTTATTTGCCTGACTTTATTACAGCATTAAACTTTTACCCCTTTCTGATAGTGTTCCTCTACGATCAAGCCACATTTAAAATATCTTCTCCATTCATTGTCACTCACTTTGAGATAGAACGAGCTGTTCCAGCCACTCAGCACCATTATATGCTTTAAAATGTACTAAAATCAGATGAAGTTACTGGTGACTTCAAAGAGCATTTCAGATTCAATGGGCACAGGGCTCTCTCATAATGGTAAGTCAGCTGGTGATTTGTTGAATTCTGGCTTCTTGTTGTGGTCAAATCCATCCCTGCAATTAAACCACTCTTTGTTAGTCAGCTACAAGCCACAAATAGAATCCAGTAACTTAAATCCTGTTGCACACATATGATGGGGATGGTGTCATCATCAGTGTCAAATCATTGCTGATTTAACCCTTTATTTGGCAATTCTGGAGTGCATGTAATTTTATCACATTGTATATGAATTGTGCACCCTAAAATTGCCTTTAATTAGCAAAAATTTGTCACTGCTGATGACATCATCCCTGTTGCACCTGTGGAGTTGTGCAACAGGATTTCTGTCACTGGATTGCATCTGTAGAGTTGCACGATAGGTTTCAGCCTTCATTTGTTGTTGGCTTACAATAGGAGTGAAGAAAGAACAATCACTGGGCCACTTGCAGGCTTCCAATATATCACTACAAACTTTCTCTATCACCGACTATCCCTCTGCAAAATTACCTCCAAATTGGCAATGCACATCCGCCAGAAGTTTAGGGGGTGGGGTTTGCCATTCAAATATAATCTCTTTCCCTGTCCTTGGTTTGTCTTCTCCGAGAAAAGTCCTAGTTCAAAATTAGAAGTGACTAGCCATGAAATAAAATAGTCTTCAGTTGGTACTAAAAAGATCAGAATTGCATGTGTCTCTCTGGAGAGGAAGAAGATAACAGATGTCCAACTGAGTCTACTACACCAGTATCTATACACTGGATGCCACTGGGAGTTCATTAAGAAGAACCTAATAGATGTTTTAAGAGTTGAGATGAGCAACTGTGGCTCTAGGTATGTTTTTGGCCTCCAGTTCCCATAAACTCTAAGCAGCACACAACTGGTGAGGGATTATGGGAATTATAGACACAAAACAGTCACACACCCCTGCCTCAAGAGTCTGGAGCGATATCTGTAGACATCAACAATCCTTTTCAGTGGTCCCCAACCTTTTCCCAACCACGGACCATAGGGTGGAGTGCGCTCACACGCATGCACGTGGCGGTGCTCTGGAGGGGTGCTCTCGCGCATGTGTGTGTTGCGCTCGCAGGGGTGGAGCGCTCGTGCGCTCAGGCGGCAGCACTTGCGGGGGTCGGAGCGCTCTCGCGTGCATGCATGCGGCGGTGCTCGCATGGGGCGCTTGCGGGGGGCAGGAGATCTGTGTCCACAGCTAGGCCGTGGACTGCTGCCTGGTAGCGGACCGGGGGTTGGGGACCCCTGCTTTACATAATCCTCCAATCACCGTGGCAAGGGAGGCACTTGTGGTTTAAGGATCTGACCACAGAGCCAGAGGTTGGGAGTTCAGTTCTCCACTATGCCCCCTTCACAGGAGCTAGGCTCAATGATCCATAACATTCCTTCCAGCTCTGCAGTTCTAAGATGATTGTTTTATATCTATGTTACATCTTGATTTTGTTTTGTGACCATCGTCATCATTGGTGGCTCTTTTTCAGGTTATTTTAGATTGTCTTTCGATGGATGGGAGGTTGGGTTTTTATGTTTTATGTTCCATGTTTGTAAACCACCCAGAACAGTGGCATGCTACTAGATGGTAGTATAAATAAATAAATAAATAAAATCTATAAAACAAGATGACAAAGTACTGTTATGTTTTGTTTTGCCTGTGTGAGTTGTCACAACATTTGCAAGTTCCTGTTATGCTTTTTCCTGTCTCTTTTTAAAAAATTAGTTTATACTCTGCCTCCTACACTTCCTTTGAGCACCTTCAGTACATTTTACATTGCAATTCTCTGTCTTTCACATTTTGTCATACTCTGTTGTATCCAGCATCTTATTAATTTGCATGATTGTGCAAGGCCAATTGTGTAAGGATTTCTCCCCCTCTGACTGGCTTCCCTTTACAGGCCCAGTCATACCTTGGCTGAAAAATCAGACATGCAACTGATCAGGCATGGGAGAGGGGGGAAGGGGTGACAGAGAGGGCAAAACAATGGTTCAATTGCCCACAGAAAATATTTTTGCCAGGGAGGTTAATTAATGATGCCTTTCTAAATTGCCAGAGTGATTAGTTAATGTCGCTATCTAAATTGCCTATGAAGCAGAAGCACTTCCCCATCTTTGTTTGAAATTTGGCAGGTTTGATCCTACAGAAGAGTAGCAGGATGCTACCTATGGGAGAGAATACTAATATTATAGGCCTTAGGAAAATAGCTGGGTCTCCCATCGACAGCAGTGGAAAAAACTGCAGCAAAAAATAAAGCAATAAAGAAAAAAAAGACTATTATTTTAATGAATAACAGTATGACCCAATAGATGCCTCCTCATCTATTTTTTCAGTAGGGCTTGCTCCCAAGAGTGTAAGATTGCAGTCTAAGTGAATAAGGATTTAATAACAAAAGCAAACGGAGTAACTAAGCAAGACTCAATCATAAGAGTAGATGTCTGCAATAAATTGGTGAGGGGAAAATACATGTGGGAGATATTGGCACATGTAGTGGGAATGTAAACATGTGCCAAAATTCTAGGGACAGATATTTCATGAGATATCTCTGACGCCTAAATAAACAACTGAGCCTGATCCCAGATTAGCGCTCTTAATGTTATCTGCAGATGAACATAAAGATCTTCATAAACGCCATATAATCTTCTTGATGGTTGCAGCTTGCTTAGGAGAATTGCACAGCATCAGAAGACTCAGAAATTATCTCTTTAGCAAGATGGTACACCCATAGGAGGAGTGTGGGCTTATTGGAAAAACTGATTCATCAAGTTAATTGGTCAAGAAATGTAGTCAAATCTGATGTTTTCTGTGCAGCCTGGGATCTCTTTAGCACCCACGCAAAGAGTGATCCAGACTGCTACATTCTCAGATGTTGTTCTGGATAGACACTCCAAGATAAGAAACTTGTACGAATTTTTATTGTGAAAATGTCTCTCCTGGAGTTTTCTGGGGTTTGTAACATTTAAAATCTCTCTCTCTTCTCTCTCTCTCTCTCTCTCTCTCTCTGTTTGTGTGTGTGTGTGTGTGTGTGTGAGAGAGAGAGAGAGAGAGAGAGATTCTACAAAGTACATATCCCCTTTACCGATGTTCAATAACAGTAGGAGAAGAATGGCAAATGGAACTGTTTAGCATGAGGAACATTCCAAATGTATTCTCTTTTGCTTTTAAGCACAGGTCCCTATGCATAAAGGACAAGTTGTCAACCATCCTACTGTTGGAAATTCCCTGATGACTGTTTCCATGTGAAAGTGGCAGAAGTGGAAAGAACCGACACACTGGAGAAAATAATTATTTCATGGTGCATATATGTGGGTAAACATGCCATCATGATGCAATTGATGTATTTGAATATCTAATATTAGCAAAATTGGGACTTTCCCCCACTTCCCATAGGAATTCTTTGTGCTGCTAAAAATCTGCTCCACTGGGTGTCTCAACCTTCTAGTTTTACTGTTTGGGGCGGGGGTGGGGGCTGCAAGCAAGATATAGCTGATTCTATGAAAGCAGCAGGAACCAGTGGAAGGATACCAGTGGATACTGACCTATGATCAAACCATAAAATATGCTGGGTGGGGGAAGAGTATTTGGATTTTGAGGAACCTGGATAAGCAAAGTTTTTTTGGTTTATCATCTCTCAGGACACGACTAGATGGCATAGATTTTTTTTCCAGCTTTATAAATATCTGAAATTGTAGGTTGCTTTTCTGCTTTAGAAAAATTACAATAGAATTACTGGAGGCTGAAGCAAATGGCAAGCAAACCACGATCATGTTCTGTTTTGCAGACTACAAAGTTATTTTGACTGTTCATTATAATAAGTCATTTGGAATTTCTCCTTGTGTCTATGCAGCTAATGTCAGCTTAGTAGAGGCTTTTAAAAAAATAAATAGATCTTGCAGCAATTTCTACATTATATTTTTTGGAATCAAAGACAGCAATAACAGAATATATTTATTAGTCAGAGAACAAAAGAATATAAGTCAGAAAAATATAAAGCTGATACATTATTTTTTTAAGGCAAGAAAGATTTCATATTCCTCAGTTTCACAGGGGAAGTAAGTAATCTTCCTGAAATCAGCAAAGCTACATCTACATCTCTGAATTTACCACATAGATTCACCCACTTATTTTTCAGCCGAATGTATTTTCTACTATTGCCTGAACATAAAGCGACAGTCTATGTTTGGCTAAATCTGTAAAACAAGAGTGAACTGGAGCAGCCATTTTGGAGAGAAATTGTCTGTCTATAATGTCAACTAAATTTAGGTCAGAGCTTGGGGAAAAATTTTGAAATAAAAAGTTACTGTTATAGATAAATTTTAAAGTAGGCCTGTGCACCGTCTTAAGAAAAATGTGGAAAACCAGACCAAATAGGAAGTATTTCTTCAATTTTGGAGGCGATTGTGGGAAGAGCAAAAAGTCACTACTCACCCCCTTAGGTAGATCAATAGCCCGATAGATCCTCCTTATTCCATCTAACATTCGTAGGATTAAAAAGACAGTCCATGATTTAAATTGAGGAAAGGGGAAATATGCATTGTTATGCTGAGTTCCTAAGACCAAAAGAAAAGGAGAGTGAAAGTTTAACACCTTCAACGAAGCCCAAGAGGTTCCTTGGATAGTGCAACCCCAGAGACACTGTGGAGAGCTCAGACGAGATCAACATGCATTATGCATTCCACACCAGCCATTTCACCAATATGTAGGGCAAAGTGAAAGGCTTGTATTGCTGTTTGGATAGCCTTTTTGCATTCCAGAACAGTCTTCTTTTCCTTTATCTTCTCACTTAGCTTCATATCCTAGACTTGTTAATTATACTTGTGCACCATCAAGTTGACTCCAGCTTATTGTGACCCTTTCCAGGGTTTTCTAGGCATAGAATACTCAAAAGGGGTTTACCATTCCCTTCTTCTAGGGATGCTCCAGGATGGTGCAGCTCACCCAAAGTGGCACCTGCTGGCTCATCTGGCAGTGGGGGAAAAAAACTCCCAACCCTGGCTTTGCAGCCAAGTAATCCGAGTTATTGAGCCAGCCAGCCCACTGTGCTGAGATACTATTACTCTATTAGGATTGAATGTGTGAATGACTGTGGAAGCACGATGGCTATATGGGCTTTTATTGGATAGGTCACACATTGAGGACATTAGGGACTGTCCTTCTTCCTCTCCAATCATTTTCCCTTCTTTTTCACTTTTTGGTGCCGTGATGCAAATACCAGCTACTACCTGCTGGGATTCCAGTCACAATGTTAAGATCTACCATGCATTTGAAAAGAATAGCGCTGCATGCTTCTGCAAAATGACAGCTATTTGTACTCTCCCCCACTACCACCTTTTGTGCTAGAATCTTTCTCAAGGGCACACTTTCAGCTTCCCAAGTTACTTCCCCATTCCTTAGTTACTTTTAGTAACTTACTGACAAACATATATATGCATAAGTGCTCCACGCCTATAATACAAAACATGCAGTCCTCTCCCTGCACCTCATCATCATCTCAACACTCAATATGTAGCCATTGGCCATGCTGGTTGGGACATAATGGGAGCTTTTGTGGTGGAGGATGGGAAGCCTTGGATACGGAACATTTTATACACACATCATTAATAGTTTTCTCTACCCCACTTCCATTGCACAACCATTTTTGGCTCTTCCCTACCTGTTTCCCTCACTCTTTGCAAGTGGTCTAAACTTATCACTTTCTAGAGGCTTCCCACCAAGTTCCTGCCATCAATTTTTGGATGCATTTTGGCTTCCCACCCAACTCCTATTTTTCTTATCCTTTACTCTCTGCCAGCTTCTCCCTTTCAATCAAATTAGGCCAAGGGTCTGAGATTACCTACCCTTGTGATTTAAAAAAAAAAGGAGGGGGGTTAAATCTGATTGGCAAGGACCATTCTGAACTGCCTTCATTTCCTTAGAGAATGATACCAAAATAATTTTCTGGTAGTCATTGTGGCCATGCCAGAGGGCCACAGTCTCATAATCCCAAAAATAAAACCATCACCAGACTGGATTACTTTTGTCCCTACTTTTTGTTTTGACATCAGGATCCTAATGCCAACTCAGACCTGGTTAATCTCTGCTTAGTTTATCCATATGTCTCCCTAGCAGAAGGTCTTGACTGTTTACTAAACTGAATAGCATGTACATCCCTGATTTACTACTCTTGATTGTATTCAAATGAAAGAAAATGTGACCTTGCACACTAACACAGGTCTCAATAAAGTGCTCCTTTGTCCTACCTAGTACGAGTACTTCTGAGCAGTGTGGTATGAGCAAACTCTGGTATTTATCTTCAAACGTTACGCGATATCTTGGAATTTTGTTCTTTGACTGCTTATAGGCATGGAAAACTATAGGGAACATATGGTGCTCAGAAGAAAAGAATAAATGTGTGTCTGTGTGTACTAACACAGGAAGGGCAAGGTTGAATGACAGATATCATATGCACCCAATGTAAACAGACTGACAAAGGTGCAGCTCAGATGCCTTGGAAGTAATTCTCACCTTTGTCCTCTCTTCACAATTTACAGCAATAGCAGCTACAACATGCAAGGCTCCTCCTGTTTTGTTTATTCCTGCCAAAAACATGTCCATGCATGACAGATCAGTGCAACAGTGCTATCCCTGGTAAGCACAGGTCTCAGCTGTTTCCCACACATTCACAGCTCAAAGGGGAGTTGATTGAATAGTATTGGAAAGTACCTTTCTATATCTTTATGCCTGCGCACTGCAGCCAGAGAAGATTTAATTACATTGAGAAACAGGAAGGAGATGCAGCTTAAACACTCCAGTGGGAAACTGGAAGGTCAAATTAGATGATATAATTAGCACATCAAGGCAAGGAGAGCTTCCTTAAGAGGTAAAGACTTGGCAAGACCCTCACCATATGAGAATAGCTTGCTTTTGTAAATTAGCTTGCTTTTGTTTTGTGGTTTGTCATAAAGACGTAAACACAGATGTACCTGAACATCCCTTTGTGCCTGGTTCCTCAGGAACAAAGCTTTGAAGGAATTACATCACTAATTACAAAGCTAGCAATTCATCTAGTTTGACCCCCAGTCTACTGTTTTGACCTCAGGTACACAGAGAGAAGCAGACAATATCCTCAAATACCGTTCACTTACAGAACCCAAGCTATGCTATGCTATGCTGAAAGTGGCAACCAGGTTCACAACTAGCTTCCTCCAGGCTGGAGAGAAGGATACAAATTAGTCATCTCCAACAACCTACCAGACATCTTGGCCATTTACTGTACCAAACAGCAAAGCCTAACAATTGTGGAAATTCATTACCTGAATATCCCAGATTATTAATACTCCTTTGACAAAACTAAGACCCTAGCCAACTATTGTTTTATACTTACGTCAATCAATAATGATAGTCCAATTCACAAAAATCTAGCAGAAAAATTCATTATATTACATCACAGAATTGCTAATTTAGATGTCACTACATCAAATACTTGCTTTGGATGTATTTAATTTTTAATTGCAAGAAACAAAAACATGCACATACCCTCTCTCATGTTAACACTCTCCTCATCCATATTGGTGTAAGAGCTTTATTAGGAGATACAAAGAGTGTGCAAGCTTTCACAATAACAGATCTCTACATGAAGCAAGATGTTACCAAAATAAACCTGGGAGCAGGAAGCATGAGAAAGGGCCCATCCAGACTAGCCACTTTGGGGGTGGCGTGGAGTGGGCTACAAAGGCTCTGCTGAGGTCAGGGGGAGGAGCAATGCACCATTTGGCATGCTCCTGCCATCTATACAGCAAACAGCCCCTTGTAGCTCAAGCAACTGCCAATTAAACACTTCCCTTTCTCCCTCTGTCAGTGCTGTACCATTTTCTCCCTCCCCACGTCCCTTGCCTCCACTTTCTCACTCACTCTCCCTCGGAATCTGCAGCCAGGATGGCAGCTAAAAGCTGAAGCTGCTTGAGATGGCTATCTTCTGGCTAAATGGCTAAACAATAAGCATGCCAAAAAGAATGCATGCCCTACCACTGGGACAGAAAGGTGCACAACAGATCTTAAATGGGAAAGATGTCTCGATCTAAGTAGAAATGCATGCAGATGCAATCTTTTTTTTTCTGATACAAATCCTGTTATTAGTGATCCATATATCATATCTACATGCCAGTATGGACACCCTCAAAGACTTGATCTCAAGTCCCTGTAGTATGCATGGTGTCTTGAGATGTAATGGAGGAGGAAAACTACACAGACAATCAAATGGAGTTCACCAGGGGATTCGGTAGTGTTAAGTTTCATCAGCATAGCCCATAAGCTTGCTAGTAGCTGGAAAGTTAGAAGCATTTGCTCCTCCATCCTATACGTACAATACAGTGGTGAATTCAAGCATGTTTTTATCTTGTCTGAGCTCACACCAGTTCCTTAGCTGGTGGAAAACATTAAGCAACCAGCCAGTATTTATATTATCTAGGCTGGAGATGATTTTAGATGCTGGATTTTAAGAGAATTTGTTACTGTTCAATTGATCCTTTAAAGCATTATGTTTTGCATGCTAGTTATGCAAGTCAAACATTCACCCAGGAAAGGTTTTTGTGCCTCTGAACCTGCATACCTAGGAAGCATAGAAACATTTAATTGTTTATAGCAATGATTTAATACCCAAGAATGCAAAAGTCAGACCACATGCTTAGCACTTTGAAGGCTTTGTAACATATCTTAAGGAATACAACAAAGTAGGTGATGCATTTTCCTCCCTTTTTCTTTTAAAACAGCATTCAAATATTGGCATGATTTACAGCTTCAGACACTGAGGAAAATCACTTCATATTAGCTCCAATCAGACAGCGATGCAGCACAACTACTTTAAAACATTTTATTAGTAGCATCCACAGGCAAAGTAATTATAAACTTTTGTGTCATTATGGACTTTGTAAAGCAGATTTCTGCAACTTTATTTAAAAGATCAATTTGTATACCATTGTTTTTGTTAATTTCATCATCTGAATTTCTTGTTTCTCTACCTGTGGTTTTCAAATAGCTGATTTTCTAATATCATAACCAGATTCTTTCCTCTCTAGAATTAGCCTGTACTTAGCCAAAGTTTTAGCATTGTTTTATTTTAATAATGGAATCAACATCCAGAGGTAATATCACTAGTAAGATACTTGTGGGATATATTCTCTTGTTTTACTCATATTTTAGTGTGTGCTACAAGTAAAATTGTAGCTCCCTCCCCTTCATCGAGGTTGACTCATGCAAGTTTTGCTTAGATCAGATGGTTTTACATTCATATTTGTGGTGCCAAGACATCCTTTAAAAATATTTCATATGTCCAGTAACTATGCTTTTGAGAGGTATGGCCTGAGGATATTAATGCTGCAAAAGTGCAGCAATAGATATTGTGCAACAATAACAAAAGTGCAGCAATAGATATTGTGCAACTGTCCAATTCAGCATTCCATAAGGCAATTCTAAAAATGGGGGTACCACAAGCATAAAAGTTATAACTTTGAAACCAGATCTCATATCAGTTCCAGATTTTATCCAGGTGTAGCAAACAGTCTGCTCTTGCTCTGTGCGAAATATGGGGATGTCTGGGGAAACAGTTTTTGCATTATGATTTTTAAAAGTAAAACTGTTTTACTCCCCATACAGACACTGGCAACCTTTTCTGTATGCAGATTTAAAACTGATCAAACACGTTAAAAAGACCAAACTTGCTTATCTTGAAAGAGAATGGTTAGTCCTGGCTGCTTTTTTTTTTAATTTGGAAGGAATTCAGGCATCAGGGGCTGTAATACTGACTTTGAAAAAAGCCATTTCAAAGGGGGAAAGCCTCTGTCTTTCTGTCTTTCTTATAAACTGATTAACAGCAGGAAAGGAAGGGAGATACAAACTTTTGATCATGCCAGTCAGAACCAAATTAATTACTCTCAGGACGAAAACCTTTTAACCCTTCCTGGCCAAACAGACATTTAAAAGAGTTTCCATTTCTGGTGCAATGTTTTTAAAAAAGATATTTTTAAACAAACTTGTGAAATTACTGTTTTTTGCTTTTTGGCAGGGGATGACTTGCCTCAATGTTAGCAGAGCTTGAGTGTCAATTCCACCCATCTTGTCACTATACTATTGTTTGGTAATTAAGAAAAAAACTCCATTGTCAAAATGCTATGTGCCATCAAGTCACTTCTGATATATGGTGACTATATGATTACTGACTTCCAAAATGTTATATTATTAACATCTTTGCTCAGATCTTGCAAACCAACAAAATCTCATGTTAAGTTGTTATCTCTTTCTATTTGCCCCTTCCTCCTAATATTGTCTTTTCCAGTAGGTTATGCTCAGATCTTACAAACTAACAACTCTGGCTTCCTCTAAAGAGTCAACCCATCTCATGTTAGGTCTTCTTCTTTTCCTATTGCTCCACCCACTTTTCCCAGCAATATAGTTTATTCTGGTCACTTCTGTATTTCCATTATATGTGCATGGTAGGACAGGCTCAGGTTACTCAATTTTGTTCTACTGAGAGTTCAGGCTTGACTTGATTGAACATCCCCTTTTCTGCTTTTCTGGCTGTCTTTCATATCTGTATGGCTCTTTTCCACTGCATTTCAAATTTCAAATGAGTTAATTTTTTTCCTCATGTCTTTCTTCACTGTCTTTCTTTCACATTGTATAGATGATTTTGACCTTGGTATCCAGTGACGCTCTTTGCTAACTCCAACATCTCCTTTTGTCTATTATTTCAAAAGGACATCTTTTAGAAAACACACACATGTGTCTGTAAAGCTTTTGGTCTGATACAGCTTTTCTTCCTCAGCTTACCTAAATCAAGGAAAGGGTTTGAAAATTGGAACATAGCTTTCTAGTCTGCTTTCTGCAGAGTAAGAATAGCAACATTAGTTTACCTGAGGGATTAAAGTGTGTGTATGTTTCTGTATTGAACGCATTGTACACACTCAAACCTTTGCTTCACCATTTTATTAAGTCCAAAACTGGCCTTCCAAAACAAAAGGTTGAGAATGGCTGGTCATGTCCATGTTGGTTAACTAATGAGAAAAGGAGTCACCTTCTGGGATTTTCCCTTGATTGGTGTCACTTTGTGAATGGTAACAAGCACAAGAGGGTATCCTGTAGATGAGTGGTCCCCAACCTTGGACCTCCAGATGTTCTTGGACTTCATCTCCCAGAAATCCTGGCCAGCAGAGGTGGTGCTGAAGGATTCTGGGAGTTGTGGTCCAAGAACATCTGGAGGCCCAAGGTTGGGGAGCACTGCTGTAGATCATATTGACTGGTGCCATTGTTAACACTGAGGCTGCTCTTTGCTATGTAAAGCTTGGTCTCCTTTTTCCTGCTGGCAATGCCAGCACAATGTTGAGCAGCAATATTGGGCCATTTCCTGGCTTTTTGAATTATGAGTACAGAAGTAGAAAAAATATTTTCTAGTTGAAAAGCTAAAAGGACATATTTATATATTTTTTCTAGCCAGACAGACAGGTAGATAGATCAGGAGACTTGGGTTCAAATCTCCACTTGTCCATGGAAACTCCCAACACTGGTACAACAACTTACGGTAAATATCTCACTTACCTTGTAATGATCACTATAAGTCATTTCCAGCTTAGTGGCACATAACAAAAGAGGACAATAGAGTGGTTTGGTCCTTCCCAAGTATCTATGTATTGGAGAAACAAGCTATTACTTTTATGTCATAAAGCCATTAGCTGAAAGAAAAGGAGTATGATGCATGTTGAACAGCCTAATAAATAAAGCCAATTTAAGTATCTTGACAATCTAATTAAAGCCATTAAGATGTAAAGATTTAAGTGGATTGCTTCCTGCATAGTCTTCTCCTATTGGATGGTGCATGTTTAAAATGTTGCTTCCAGAGGCTGCATTGAATCAGACTAAGAGTTAATCTCTTTATTTCTCAAATATTAAGATTAACTAATTAAACTGAGTGATAGCTTTGATCACAGCATTATGAAATAATTTGTTAAGCTCTGGGTGTATCTTTGCTTGTTCCCCTAGGGCCTAGGCTCATCTAATGGTCACCTGGCTGCATATTGTTTATTTAGCCCAGACTTCCCTAAAAGTGCACTCCTTATTTATCAACCAGTTTTTTAAAAATGGCATCATAGTGGAGGAAAAAATGTGACAATCAGAGCTTTTAAGCTGTTCATGCTCTTCAGGATATAGCCAAGTTAATTCTAAATGGAAGAGGGGGGAAAGCTTAAATCTGGGAAGGTGGCAGCATGAGATATTCTTCAATTAGTATTTCTTTTTGAATAAATATTACAGAAAATATATGTAAATAATAATAATAAAAAGTATGTCTTGTCCAATTTTCTTTTGCAGCACAAATTTAGGATTGAAAATTTTATCTAGAAAACCTGTAGGAGATCTTTCATGGCCAGTGATTCACAAAATATTAATTATACATAGATTCAGAACTTTGCTGTCAAGTTTTGAACGGCATGGATTTTGGTTTTTTTTGTCTCTTTGGAATGTAACTTGTAGATAGATGTGGTGCCATTAGGTGGTCAAAGACTGAAAGACCATGCAAAATAAAAATTTACTTTGACCATTGCTACCATTGAGGTCATTCAGTCACACCAAAGACATCTAATCTGACCCTCCGTTCAATGCAAGCTTCAACTGCAGCATCCTGATAGATAGCTATCCAGTCTTTACTAAAATACCTTCAGGAAATGAGAGCCCATCTGAGGCAGCCTGCAGCTCCACCAAACAACTTTAGCAGAAAACAGCTTTCCTAGAATTGCTACTCATTGGCTACAGCCTTGTCCTCTGGAGCAAGAAAGAGCAAGTCAGCTCCTTCATCTATATTACAGATGGTCAGGTATTCAAATATCACTACCAGATCCATTCATGCAGAAGTTAAAAAATTCGGGACCCTAAATATTCTTGAACTACAACTCCCACAAATCTTAATTATTGGCTATCTAGAATGACCCAACTTCGGGAGGCAGTGGAAGACAGGAGGGCCTGGCGTGCTCTGGTCCATGGGGTCACGAAGAGTCGGACACGACTAAACGACTAAACAACATCTAGAATGACAGGGAGTTGTTCAAGTTTGTTGTTGTTGTTTAGTCATTAAGTCATGTCCGACTCTTCAGGAACCCATGGACCAGAGCACGCCAGGCCCTCCTGTCTTCCACTGCCTCCCGGAGTTTGGTCAAATTCATGTTGGTAGCTTCGATGACACTGTCCAGCCATCTCATCCTCTGACGTCCCCTTCTCCTCTTGCCTTCACACTTTCCCAACATCAGGGTCTTTTCCAGGGAGTCTTCTCTTCTCATGAGATGGCCAAAGTATTGGAGCCTCAGCTTCAGGATCTGTCCTTCCAGTGAGCACTCAGGGTTGATTTCCTTCAGAATGGATAGGTTTGTTCTCTTTGCAGTCCAGGGGACTCTCAAGAGCCTCCTCCGGCACCACAATTCAAAAACATCAATTCTTTGGCGGTCAGCCTTCTTTATGGTCCAGCTCTCACTTCCATACATCGCTACTGGAAAAACCATAGCTTTGACTATGCGGACTTTTGTCGGCAAGGTGATGTCTCTGCTTTTTAAGATGCTGTCTAGGTTTGTCATCGCTTTCCTCCCAAGAAGCAGGCGTCTTTTAATTTCGTGGCTGCTGTCCCCATCTGCAGTGATCGTGGAGCCCAAGAAGGTAAAATCTGTCACTGCCTCCATATCTTCCCCTTCTATTTGCCAGGAGGTGATGAGACCAGTGGCCATGATCTTAGTTTTTAGGTTATAGGTTGCTAAACTCTCCAAGTTTAGCAACCCTTATAGCAATATATGGCTGACTTCATACCTGTCAGAAATGAAAATAAACGTATAACAACTTGAGATAGAATGACATTAACAGACAATGCATCAGTTGGGGATTTTGTGGCCTTTCAGATGTTGATGAAGTACAACTTTCAGCATCCTTAGTCTTTGTTCATGTTGGCTAGGCTTGATGGGAGTTGAAAATCACCTGCATCTGGATGGCTACACATTCCTTACCCTAGGATGATAACTTTGGATAACCTTTTTTTAAAGGATTTCTTGGCACCACAAATATGAATGTAAAACCATCTGATCTAAGCAAAACTTGCATGAGTCAACCTCGATGAAGGGGAGGGAGCTACAATTTTACTTGTAGCACACACTAAAATATGAGTAAAACAAGAGAATATATCCCACAAGTATCTTACTAGTGATATTACCTCTGGATGTTAATTCCATTACTAAAGTAAAACAATGCTAAAATTTTGGCTAAGTACAGGCTAATTCTAGAGAGGAAAGAATCTGGTTATGATATTAGAAAACCATAGTTAATAATTCAGTTATAAGTTCCTGTATCGTTAACTGACAGACCTTAGATAAGAAGGCAAATCACACTCCTTTTACCATTTCCCAGATAGATTCTCTTTCATTCAATCATTTACTCACTCTCTCACAAGGGACATGATATCAAGGTGATTTCCTTTCTTGTTTCTCCTATCAAAAAATTATATGAAAGTGAGAAAAATTAGGGACAAACTAGGAATGGAAATCAATATACTGTAATGCCTAAGTTGTAAGTTCTGAGTTACTTTTAATTAGTTCCTTTTTCTAATCAGAAGGATATAATAATTCATTCCTAAGTCAAAGATGTGTTGGCTGTTGGTGTCTGGAATAATCAAAAGCCTCTTCTGCCAAAATATCTTCTTATGCTGATAGAATTGCCCTTGTATTGGAAAAATCACCTTCTGCTGGTTGAGATCCATCAATGGCACTGCTATGCTGGTTAAGATCTGTCTGCAAAAGAGAGAGAGAGGGAGAGAAAGAGGATTAATGGGAGTTAAGTTCACTCCTTTTGCAATTTAGTTCAAACCTATTAAGCATAGGTAGCATTCCTAGTTAAGGCACAAAGTTAATCCATGAACAATAGAAAGAGAAGGACATTTTTCAAAAGGGGAGGGGAAAGGAAAGAAGAGGGAGCGGTGTGAGGTCCATCAGTCATTCCCATAGCCATGCTTTGGGAGAAGAGAATTAGCCATCACCCGTGCATATAAAATGATAAGTGCATCCCAAAAGTCTTTATACAAGTCACATCTCAGTATTTATCAATAATGCATGTGTTCATACATTTGGGAGAGCAGTTAACTCTTCTGACTATGGAGTGATTGATGGGGTTGATTTCAACATCACTCCTTGCAAAGTGCTTGGTAATCAGAAGGGCTTTCATGGTCCATCTGTTGCATATGTTCTCTTCTGTCCAAGTGTGAACCTCCAGGCCTGGCCTTACAAATGAGCCAAAACATCATTTGTAAATATAATGTTGTAAAAGTAGTGTTAACAGCAGTTTTAGTCATTTGTGCCCTGTGTAGAGGGTATATGTGCCTGCACACTCTTTGTAAGAAAGAAAGGCACTCACCTCCTGGGGAAAAAATCTTTTAGAACCAGTCATTCACATACTTAGATGACAAATGTTTTTGGTCTACCACTACAACTCCCAGAAGCCCTAGTCAACAGAGACAATGGTCAAGCCTTCTAAGAACAGCAGCCCTACTTACAAACCATTACTCTTTACAAAGCCAATAAGCCTCAGAGGTGACAATGCTGGACACACAATATTATCAAGAAAATTCAATATGCTATCAGAGTGGTTTTCACCTGAGAAGGGAACAATGAAATCCCTAAAGAAAAACTATTGTTATTGGAACTGTTTGGATTCTCTTAGGGGATTTTTTTTTAATTCAGTGGTTTTCAACCAAGTAGCATACTTATCACTGATTGGGTACAGTAGTAGTTTAGGTACAAAACACAGTTTTCATAACAGTTACTCAGAATATATTCTCTCTCAGTCCCCATGTCTTCCTGCA
The DNA here is from genome assembly GCA_037013535.1 of Intellagama lesueurii. Lineage (NCBI taxonomy): Eukaryota > Metazoa > Chordata > Lepidosauria > Squamata > Agamidae > Intellagama > Intellagama lesueurii. The sequence continues at coordinate 41,759,189 of JBAJHW010000005.1, read as the reverse complement.
AATGTGACATGCCATGCCCTAGTCACCTTCCTTATCAATGGATTTCTGCTAGCATGAGCTTTTGTCATGCTAGCAGAAATTTTGGATATTCTGTGTTTCTCTTAATTGTCCATTCTCCCTGCCCATCATCTTACTCAATATATAATAACAAAATGTATGTAGTGCAAACGCATAAATGGCCTTCTCAGAATAACTGGGCTGTATGTTTCTGTCATGATAGGACTTAAGTTCTTTGGCAGAGTCCTGCTCCTGGATGGGTGAAGCCTCAATAGCAAAGGATTATCCCATAATGACTGCTGATTAGCTCAGTGCTTTAGATATCATTTGGGAGTTTGATTCCTCACTGTGCCTCCTTGGCAGTGGCTTGACTAAATGATCCATAGGGTCCCTTCCAGCTCTGCAGTTCTAAGATTTATTTATTGATTACAGAAGCCAATCAAGGAACAATGCAGCAAACAAAGTTAAAGGTCAGAAATCAAAAGGGTCCTACCAGAGTCAAGAAAATTCAAGATCATATACAGCAGAAGAGGTACAGCAGGAATCAGGATTCGTGGAACAGAATAGATAGTATCTGAAGTTCAGGAAAGATATCCTTACAGTCCCAGGTTGAAGCTCATGCTGTTGAACTGGTGGCAATTCCACTCAGAGCTCAGCTGCAGGCATATGGGAAACTCACCTGGGAGGAAGAGTTCTTCCTCAAGGAGACTCAATTCTCTTGAGAAAGTCTCTACTCACAAGGAGTCTCCCTTTTTCAAGCACATCACCTGGCAGTCTTCTTAATCTCAGCTTGTGCCTTCAGTCTGCACCCTTATTCTAGAATGGGAGGGTGGATCCAGCCTCTGATTCTGATTCTGGAGCAATGGCTCTATCTGGGGTTCAGCCTCTTGCTTGCACACATACACCCAAGGGTCTAGTATCCGCAAGGCCAGTCAGCTCACCTTATTCTGGTTTGGTCCTCACTGCTACCTCCTAGAACTCATCTTCACTCAGAGAGTCCTCCAGCAGGGCCATGACAAACAGAATGATAAGGCATAAGGCAGGAAAGACTAAGAACCCAGCTAAATCACCCACACGGAGTTGTTGCTGCTCATCCAAATAAATAGTAACCATAAGGGAGGAACAGCAGTGAGTCAAGCGAAAGTATCACAGAGTAAAAATTCAGTAGGTCCAAAACACAGCAGCTGGGACTGGACACAGGGATTATACAACCCCCTGGTTACAGCAGCTCCACTGACTGAGCACCACATGTCCCTTTATGAGCCTGCTTGATCATCAGAAGAGGCCTTCCTCTCAGTCCCACCACCTTCACTGGTACATTTGGTGGGTACACGGGAGAGGGCCTTCTCTGTTGCTGCTCCCGGACTCACAGGAGGCTAAATTGGCCCCATTTTTACTGTTCTTCTGCAAGCAGGCAAAGGCCTTTCTCCTTTGTATGGTATTTGTTTTATCCTTTTTAGTATTGTATACTCACTATTATTAGCTTCAGTACTGTCTTTTAATTATTGTAAGCTGCCTTGGGTCCTTTTTAGGGTGGGTTAAAAAAAAAAAACAAACAAATACATAAATGCCTCACACTACGATGTTCCTCTTTTAAGAGGTATATTACTTCCGCCATATCTAGTTTGGCACTATTACATCTAGAAGTTCCCCCTGGGAACACAGTGTTACATGGCCAGCATTTAAGGAACATTCTCTGCTTTTCATCTTGGGTGCAGCAATTGGATGAAGCTCCTTTCTGGACAGATGCTCAACATGTGTTTGCAGGGACGCATCTCCCTTCAGATGTTACAATATTAACCAGGATACAGCATGGCAGATATTTGGTGCCATTTGAAACATCTGGAGTGGCCTTTCATGTATTGTTCCTCCCTGTCATTTTGTGGTAGATTTTGAAAGCATTGTGCTGTCTTTATAGTCCCATGTGGGCTTCCTCAGAGCATAAATGCACAATGGCTGTTTCAACTGTGGAAGCAGACTTAAGGCAGTTTGGCAAGCACTCCAATGTTTGGCCAAGTGAGCCTGCAGATAAAGACATATGACAAAGACCTCTATAGATCAGAGATTGACAGATATTTCTATAATTTGTAGAAATTTCCAAAGAAGTAGCCATGTTAGTCTGTTTCAATATGTTGGCAAAATTAAAGTGGGGGAAGGTGAAGGGGATGACGAAATATTTAAATACAATTTTGTTCCATTGTGATCTTCCAGAAATAAACATTGACATTCTCAGACACATGGAGTGCTCATAGTGTGTTGCCTGTATTTCACATATCCCCATGGTGGTGGAGGGTCGGGTCATCATGACTCATGACCATGGAAAGATACAGGCATGCTGACTTTGTGAATATCATGGCCAGGTTAAGGGTCAAACTATACATTACAGACAGCACGCCACTTGAAGCTGAAATCGTTTAGTGTTTTAGGGATATGATTCAGACAGACCTTTGCAACTGAGCAATCATACAGAAAAATAAGCCTGTGTTTACTCCTGACAACCAACTGCAAAAAAAGGCAAGCTAATTTACAGACTGCAGAAGAGGTGAACATCTCCTGCTGTGACAGACTTCTCTGCAATTTGAAATTTCCCATTCCTCATTGTCCACTATCAGCCGTGTTTAATTTGAGCCTAAGATCTCTTGCTGCTTCCTGGAGGACAGAGAAAGATGACATCTCTTCCTGTTCCATGTGCAAAGCTGACTCAAGTGAATCAACACCAAGGACAGGACAATGTCTTCCAGTATATGAATTAGGGAATAGAAGCCAGGACATGTGGCATGAAGCTCTCTCTTCCAACACCTTACTGCCACTTCCCAGGATCAGCTGCCTGAAGTGACTTCCTCATTCAGCCTATTGATAGGTCTGGACCTCGTGAAGAATGTTGAAAGTGCCATAGCTTCAGATAATCACTGTCTTCTTAACTATAACAATAGTATGCTTCACTGCAAAGAGTAGTTCTGTTTGCCATTTACTCCTTACTTCTATTCCTCAATGTCTTATGTTCACCTTTTTATTTCTATAACATATTTTTCCATAACTTTAAGAATGGTCATGATGATGATGGCTTTTCTGTTTGAAACAACCTCTCCAATATGCAGATCAAAATTCTACCATTCATTTATTAGATCAACTAGCATTTTAAAAAGAGGAGACACTTTATTTATATAGCTCCATGTATATAAAACTACCCAAAACAATGTAGTCTGTGGAAGGTCTATGGAAACAGAGGGTGCAGAAAAACACTGACTACAGAGGAGAAGGATTAAGACACGCACAACTCGCCTCACCTACTGGGAAAGCCCCAATGCCTTTAACAGTAGGTTTTGTTAAACAGGAATTCGGCAGGTTAAACTTTTCCTGGCAGGAGATAAATGTTTAACTTGCTAAATCTCTGCTTGTTTAGTAACTGGAACCTTTCTTTGGTACCTAAGGCAACTCGAGATATTAAGGCTGCACTTGTGTAAAGTGAAACTGAATTCTGAGTGAAAATGTATGTGGGGAGCAATGTAGGGCTTTGAAGGTGAAGGGCTGCAAGGCCGTTTATAGAGTACACCTCCTTTGAAGGAAGCTTTAGTGCTATTAATGGGACATCTTCTGAAAGCATGTTTAGATTTTGCACTATAAGCTCTTTTATATAGTTTACCCTCCTCCTACCAACTCTCTTTGTGAGTGGTCCAGGAATGGGAAGCTTGTCACTATATTACATATGATATTAAATAAAAATAAAAAGTAAGGCAGGATATAAGAAAACAAAAACAAACAAATATAATTAAACTGGGGTCACTTTCAAGTTTTCTTTGTGTCCCTAGCAAGCTTTTTATAGCATTTTTCTATAAAACATTTTCCAGAATTTTTGATATTGTCTTTGTAATCCATGTCAGTTCCAAGGAGGTTGGAAAATCTTTAAAAGGGTGTCAGTGCCTCAACTCTGTGTGAACGTCCTGATGATACTTTTTCTTTTCTGGGTTTTCTGTCTCTGTACCCATGTGTGTGCTGAAACCTTCTTCGCTGTTTCCAAATAGCTGCTGCCACATCCGTTCTAGCTACTGCTAGCATTAATGAGATTAAATATTGATTTGCTCAAAGCACCAAGGGGGGCAGTGTAGGGCTTTTTGATTTTCCCACAGGTCAGGAATAGGCAAGTCTCCAACTCTACAGATTATTTGGACTTTGACTCCTGCTAACATGGCCGGTTCTAAAGACCGCTGTGTAGTCTAAAACATCTGTAGGGCCAAAAGTTCCCTTCCCAGCTATTGATTAGGATCCCCACTCTTCTTTTCCCAACCTATCCTTTTCCTTCTTTGCACATCATCACAGTGTGGTCACATTTGTCTTGTGATCCATTTATCTGTTTCCTTGCATAGCTTCTACAATTGCTTTAATGTTATGGGCCTTTATTCGCTACATGGCAGGCAGAAATAACAATGATGCAGCTTCCCATATTACTGAATCACCATGCCAGGAAAGGAGCATCCAGTGATGTTTTTTCTAGTGTGCAACACAAGGCATCAGATTCTCACCAGAACTGGGATCTAATACTTCTTGCTTGGGCATTCTGTACTACTACTAATAATAATAATAATAGTCATGATTATGATGATGTGTCATCAAGTCAATTCTGACTTATGGTGATCCTTTCCAGGGTTTTCTAGGTACCAAATACTCAGAAGTGGTTTACCATCCTCTTCTTCTGGGGACACCCTAGCATTGTGTAGCTTGCCCAGGGCTACACAAGCTGGCTTTTTCACCAGGAGGTACAGTGCGGAACTGAAGTCCAAACAAAAATGATACACTACAGATTGCATATTAAGTATTTCTTTTAAAAAAAATTGTCCTTTCTGTTTCATCAGTTTCCATCTATCCCTAGCAAAGCAGAACTGGAATTTATCTTGAATTTTGGAGAATGAGCAGTAACACCCCACAAATCAAGATCTCCTGAGTGCTAGTCAAATCTTTGTGTAACTGGATCTAGAAGAGGGATCTAGAAGAAGGAAGGATTAATTTGTTAGCTAGACATACCGCTTTGCTTAAACAAAGAAAAACTGCTTTTGTCATATTTGGCCTGTTCAGTCTCTTTAGTTTGTTAACTCTAAAATTGCCCAATTTAGTTCAGATGCAATAGGAAAACATGGTGTGTTTTTTCACTTTGTGAATGAATTATGGCAAATGGCAAACTCATATATTATTCCCCTCCCCCGCATGAATGCCTTTCTTCTATTTTTGTTTCCTAAAAGTGCTGCAATATTATTTTAGGATTTCTGGGCCAAAACCACAAGTGAGATTACAAGCAAACTGCTGCTACAAATGATAATCATAATTGTGTGCTGCCAAGTTGATTTTGATGTGTGGTAGCCCTTCCTATGGCGTGCTCTGGTCCATGGGGTCATGAAGATTCGGACACGACTTAACGACTAAACAACAACAAGCCCTTCCTAGGGTTTTCTAGGTAGAGATTACTCAGAATGGGTTTTCCATTCCCTTCTTGTAGGGACACTCTGGGAACACGTAGCTTGCCGAAGGCCACACTGGCTCTTCTCCTGCAAGGTTCAATGGGACATCGAATTCCTGAACTCAAAGAATTCTAGTTTGTTGAAATTATGGAGGAGCAAGAGGCAGACCATGTGTGTCATTAGCCATTTCAGTGGCCTCTGGATTGGTGGCCCCTGCTACCACTGAATTCAGCATTACTACATTTCTGGGCCACAGAACGATGGCATTTAAAAAAAAATGATAAAAAATTTTGTTGCAAAAAGAAGGTATTGTGAAGAACACATTCCTTGTAATAGAGGAGAATCTCAGCTGATGGAGGCTTCTAGGAGTGCAGTTTCCCTTTAAAACAAAACACTCACTCTCCACATCCATTGTTTTAATATGAAACCAGGAAGAACAAGCAAAAGGGAAAGGGGGGGAGTGTTTGACCCACAGTTCCCTCTGGGGACCAAAACGGGCTCCCAGACCTCCTAAGTTGTCCACACCTGGCTTAAAACTATAGTTAGTGAGAACAAGCAAACTTCAGACCATGTGACTAGTCCTGGAACCACAGTTCAAATGTCACTGGGAAACTGCAGTGGAAAGCAGAAGTGATTGAAAGTGTGGGGGAAAGGGAGAATCCAAAGCAGCCTACTGTGGCTCTTAATCATCTGGCTGAAGAGATACCATCTCTGTTTTCATGATGAGGACAACAGATTTATTATTGTTGATATTATTAGATTCCCCTTCTTGGAGCTGAATCCTGCAAGCCATCAGAGGCCTTCCTTTCTCTCCCTTACACCCACAGCCCTTTGCTGCCCACCACTACGCACCGTGACCTTTGAAATATGGAAAGAAAAGTGCTTTGAAATCAAACTGGCAGGAACAGCAGTCAGACTGTCGTCACTAGGAGCTCCAAAACAAGTGGGGCTATAGATTGCAAGCTGTCTTCATAATTACTTGAAGCAGTTGTCACTCTGGCTCGAGTTTGTTCATTTCACCCCAACAAACAGCTGATATTTATTAAAGCACATAAGCCACTTTGTTGAGGCAGCCCTTGAGATTGTGGGAAACCCTGCAGCTGCAAGTCACATGCCGTTCAGAGTATTTTCTGATTTCCTTGCTTCCATGCATGCCTTTTATAGCAGTGGCTTATTGCTCAAACAACAGGGACAGGGAGAGAAGCAGCCCAGGGGAGGCAAGCAGGGTGGGGGGGGGAGGGAGAAGAACCCTCGCTGAGAAGGTAAACATTAGCAAGCAAACAAAACAAAACAAAAATACTTGATACGCTTAAGGTTTATGACCCAAATCTGGTTCTCATTAAATAAATGCTTGTGCAATACTAAGGAATTCTTAGTAATAAGAAAGTCATTGCTGGAATTCAGAACAGCCAAGAATCGATGGAAAAGCAGCCTGCACAGGCCAATGCTCTGGTTTTGGCAACTTGTCGGCATTGGCCGTCTTCCATAACTGGTATGAGGCAGCCACAGGCCATGGAAAATGGTTTCACCTGGGGTCCTAGGAAAGAGCAAGGCTTACTTTTCAGAGCACCTGGCCTTAGCAGATAGATGCCAATAGAAGGATGTGACAGGGGGAAATAGTTTCATAATGCCATAATACAGGGCACTTTTAAGACACACTGAGGCCCTAAACTCCATTTGAGAGGTTCAATTGTATTATCAAAAATGTGTATTAATCCAATGGCATTTACACACACACACACATATACACACACATCTTAGAGGACTGTCACTGTTTGTATTGGTTGGTGGTTTTATTATATGTCCATGCAACCTTTTCCTAAAATATGTACTAGGCCAGGGGTTGAGGACCTGGGGAGCCACAGTTGGCCATGCCTGCTTTAGATAGTGGCTAAGACCAATAAAAAAATGTAGCTTAAAAAAATAACCAGTATGACACTTGATATGAAACCATCCTAAAATCAAGTAAGAGTGCGTAAAACATAAACATAGGAGGCATTATTTTTACATTAAAATACAGATTAAAAAGCAGAGCAACAGAAAGACATACCTGCACTACAGGCCAAACGATTGTTGAAATAAAAAGGCCAAGCTGATTTGGGACTTTTCTGTTTCTCCTCTCTCCCCTCACAAACTCTGCAAAGCCCAACTCGACCTGCAGGACTCAAAACCTAACCTATTTTTGAGACACTAGAGGCCTAATAGAGATATCTCCCATCCTTATTTTGGATTTTGCACAAGAACCACACAACTGTCTCCTTTTTGGTTAAATAAAAAGGGCTCCATACGACCTCAATAAGGAGGCCAGATAAGCTTTCCTCATTAAGGAGTTACCAACTCAGGGTTTAGCCACTGGAAAGGCCTTTTCTTGAATTTCCATCAAATATACATCAGATGATCTTTCAGGGAATTGTCTTCCATTGCAGTCTTGAAAACTGATGTAGGACCATGGGTGGCTGCTGTATGGGTAGATATGATCACATTTCTTCAGTGCGCTTGCACGCGTGCACGCATGCACGCACACAGACACACACAAAACAGCACTATTATACTGGGATGCTTTATATTTTAAAAATTAAAATCAACATTTGGTGCCAAATCAGAACAAACTACATACCAAGAACAGCTAAATTCTTCTAGCAATGTATATTTAATATAAATTAATCATGTACGTTCTTGTGTTGCATAATTTATTCTCTTTGTGTTAGTCTCAGAGAGGCAGAAAGAGCTATTTAAGGCACTGAACATCTAGCACACTGAATATTCTTCTTGGAACTAAAGAATTACTGATTTTTTTTTCTGTGCACTTGTTGATCTAGCCACTTAATGAACCCTACAACCTGGGCAATAAACAAGGGAGTTAATGCCATTTTACACCTCCCCTTATTTCCTAAAGGAACAGGTATTGATAAGTCTGTGTCTTGCTGGATTCCCACAACAAACCATGTTGTCATTCTCTGTACTTGTGACTAAACAAGAAGCTATCACTGATCACAGTGGTTTATTGGGAGGTAGGAATAGGCATACAGAGAGCTGCATTTAGCATTTCGAGATATGTTTTCAAAATGACTTGAAACTATGGAAGTAATAACTAAATATACATTTTCTTTTCCTCCAACCCCCTAAATTTCTGCAGTCTACCGAAAATGGTTGATAATAATTACATTATGAAGTTCAAGAACCAGGGCAACTGGAGGTTCATTTTCTTTTTAGGAGCTTGCTAAAGGCTTGTTGTACTTTTCCAAAAATGTGTGTGAAAAATGTGAAAAATTGACAATTTGAAAAATGTCCAAAAATGTATGCACGCACATGCAACACACACACACACACACACACACACACACAAAAGTGTAGGATGGGGCAACTGGCATCATTATTCCTGGTGGGCAGCAAATCATCTCTACATCAGATTTCCATAAAGGTATACCTGAACTTCCTAGCAGCTTTCTGCTTAAGGCTGTCTAAGAATGATGAGTATTGTGGTCCATTTCTGTAGCACTAGGTTGTGAAAGGCTAACTGAGATAAAGAGGATGATGTGTGTGTTTTTACTTGCGTGAGAAATATTCAGTACATTCTGGGTAGGCTGATTATATGTCCTGTATTTCCCAGTAGGGCATCAAATAGGATATGCTAGCTATACATGACTGAGACTATAAAACAGTCATAAGCCGTGAGATGCTTGATGAACACCTGTGTTTGATATTAACCATAGAATGGAAAATTTGCAAGGTTGATCATCAGCACAGTATGGTTAAAACAACCTCTCTCTAGCACTATTGCTAACAGAAGTACTGCTTGCTTGCTTGCCTTCCATTCCTACATTTTGCAAATATTTTGGGAGGAGGAAGTATTTAAAATGAGTCTCTGTGAATCCAGCACTAAAATAAAACAAAACTAGCAGTTCCAGGACAACACGGATGTGTGCATATATAAAGAGAAATTTAGACAGAAAATGACACAATACATCTATACAGAAGTTGTGGGACATGTCCCTTCTCCATTCCAAGCCCACACCACCCCCAGTTCAGTTCAGCTCAGTTCAGTTTTTGTTTTGTTTTTTACAAGTCTGAAGACGTCATGACTGTAGCAAAAAAAAAATTAGAAAGTTGTGCTCTGAGTCTTTTAGAAGTTTCAGAATTTCTGGGTGTCTGGGCTACTTCAGATAATGATTTTTTTTCTTCCCACTTCTGGGGAATGCATGTGTGTAGATAATGTGCTCAGGTTCCTCACCATACTTCCAGAATGTTGAAGCTGTAATTTCCAAGATTGTAGCAATGCATTTTCCAGCCATTTCTGCTCACGTGGAAGGGCCAGATAACGTACTGGGATTCTCCTTATGAATGTCCCTTCTGCCTGAATAGATCTTGTGGAGGAAGAACCTTTAAATATGAATTGTCCTTCTTCGGGCCTCAGTGTCCTGTGGCCATCATCTCTTGTCTTCTTCCATTCACAACTGGCCAATTCCTCTTAATTTCCATGTACTGTATAGTCTTGATCTCCTCATTGACTTAGGGTACGACTCCATTGACAAATACTTCAAAATTTGCTCCAGAACTAGAACAGCTGAATTCAAAGTATTTTTCAATGATCACATGACACAAAGGTCAATGCAAATCAGCATATCCTTTTCTGCTCACACCTGCAATCTTTCTCCCTAATTGTCCTGAAGTATTTTTAACTATTTTTAAAAAACAAACTGAGCCTAGTTTTAGATCACCTTATCATTGCATTGCTATATTAGTTTAGTGCTAGACCACCTCCGCACAGACAAAAAAAAGTTAAAAAATGATTTTTAAAAACCTAAACAACTCCAACAGACTCCAGGAGACTACAGTATTTCTGTGGGGTGTGTGCATGTTTGTATATATACAGAAAAGTTTGGAAAACTGTCCCTTTACCTCTTAGGTTCCCTTGACATTTAGTCCAGTTGTGTCTGACTCTAGGGCGCGGTGCTCATCCCCATTTCCAAGCCATAGAGCCAGCATTTGTCCAAAGACAGTTTCCGTGGTCACGTGGCCAGCGCGACTAGACATGGAACGCCCTTACCTTCCCACCGAGGTGGTACCTATTTATCTACTCGCATTTTTAGATGCTTTCGAACTGCTAGGTTGGCAGGAGCTGGGACAAGCGACGGGAGCTCACTCCGTCACGTGGATTCGATCTTACGACTGCTGGTCTTCTGACCTTGCAGCACAGAGGCTTCTGCGGTTTAACCCACAGCGCCACCACGTCCCTTTCCCCCTACTGCAACCCTTTAATCATTCCCAGTGGCTTGATGGCAAACCATATAAAGAGAGCTTGGGACTGGCAGGAGGAAGGTATGAAAAGAAAGGGGGCTCTGGGCACAGACTGAACTGCATCAAATCGAGGGCTTGGAGTGGACACTGTCACCAAAACAATCCAGGGTCTTCACACAATCACCTAAATTGAATACAGTCATAAAAGTGAATGCAAATCAAGCCAACGCAAAGCTGAATCGCTCTACTGCAGCTTGCCAGTGTAGTCACAGCTTTAGTTCCAGGTTGCGTTCTGGACCAATACATAGAAAAATAGCTTGAGGCCTGGAAATCTAAGGGCCTGCCTATCTCTTAATGAACCTGTAAGACATCCTCTGAAGTATATGAACCTCTGTTGCTTATACACTGAATGTTAGTATGTGGGCTGCAGAGGTGTGTGTATTTCCCATTCTTTGTGCTTTTAAGAATGACACAACTCTACAGACAAGCCTTTCAATCATTTTACTAATTATTGTGTCATTTTAATTTTAAAATGTGATTTTTTATTGCAATTTTATTGGTTTTGTTGTGTGATCTGTATAATTGGTTTTACATCTGTTTCAATTTTTGTTTTAATCTCTTTCAATAATGTGTATTATCAGCCTGGAGTACTAATTTTTAGTAAAAAGGCAAGTCATAAGTGAAGGGAAATGATTCGACGAAGAGCTAAAAATCCTATAGAGCACCTCTGAAAGTGTCAGGCATAGGTGGCTCATGATTCGGGGTGGAGGTGGGAGGGCTGCCTCACCTGGACATCACAAGCCACCCTACTGTCAGCCAGAGTCACTGGCAGGAGACAAACACCTCAAGTGGCTGATGTCTCTTGTTTCTGTGTTCCTCTGTTATGTCAAAAATAGACCCTTTGCATCCTCCCTCACATTGAAAAAGAGCCAGAGACATATGAGAGACAAGAAAACACAGGTGGGTGACATTAGAGAACTCTTAAAGTGACACCTTCTCTCATCAACCTTAACTGGCCTATGATGGGCCTTTCTGAAATATTTTGAGGCATGCAAAGACAAAAAGTAAAGAACACTAGGAGCTCAAGCGGGTGGGGGAGTGTTTGTCATCCTTGACTGTTGTGTCCCTAGATTCACACTGTTTTGCTCCTTGTGTTTTATTTTAATCTGTACATCTGGCTACTGCTGTTCAGGATCCGTATACCTTCCCCATATGGTTATTTTTAAAGTGTTGTGATAACTCCTGGTGTGCTGGGATCCTTCAGCTATTATTTACACATCTCAGACATAACAGCCAAGTGTTTCTCAGTCAGAATGGTGAGAAAAGTTAAGAGGGGGAGGTGGACGTTTTTCACCTTCAGAGAGCTTTAAGAGGCAGACAATGAGCAGGTGACAACCTGTGAAACACATGGGGTTCTCCTGCAGGGGTGAATATTGTCGCTGAGTAGTGTGGGAAGGGTGTGTATCAGTTCAGAAACAGCAGTATTTTCTTTCCTAAAAGTTAGCAAATATCCACTCCCCTCCTTACCAGAGTTTTAGAAAGTTACTTTTTGAATGACAACTCACAGAATTTCCCCAATGTTTAGATGATTTCTGAGAATTATTGTCAAAACTGTGTGTGCCTTCCCCATTTCTCCAAAGCCAAGTTTCTCTTTCCTACTTACAAGCCACAGCCCAAAACATGTAGCTACCTGAACCAGAGCAGCCCTTCAACTTTGGCTGAATCAAGGTTACACAAAACCTGCTGAGATATTTTGACACAACAAATAGGAAATCCCACATTTCCTTTTCCCACACCTGGCATTAAAAATACAAGAGAAACAATTTAAATAATGTGACATTTTCTGTCCATTCATGACAGCCCAAATCAGCCTGGCCACTTCACTGTGCAGGCTAGGCCCTGATACCTTTTATACAGAAAAGTCTGTTCTTATCACACCTAGTATAACAAGGCTAGGCCACAACAGAATCCTACCTATCCAAACAGCTGAGGGTCAGCTGAAGCTGTGCTGAATCCAAACCCCTTCCGTCTTTGAGATGTTGGAAATTACTTAGGACTACCCTCACATTGACCTAACTTTGTACTGCATTCATGGATTTGAAATTGGCATGACTCAGTTCTGCCTTCATCCCATCCCTTTTCCTCACCCCTCAGTTGGTTCTTCTGCTGGCAGACTTTAGCTAGCAGAGCAGTTCTGCTGGCAGACCTCTGGGGTCGAGCTGACAGAAGAGGACTTCTGCCCACACCAGTGGTTTGTGCCTCTTCTTAACCTCCATCACTGGCACATTTTTGGACAGTGCTGGCAATCTCTAATTTCACAGCTTCATTCACAAGGAGCCCTTTGGCCCCTTAAGTACTGACATCGACATGTTAACCTTCAACATAGCACTGGACTCCTGGTTGGTTTTGCATATAAACATGCATCTTTCAGAAGAACCTGTGAAAAAATTAATGTAGACTGACGTGCTTTTAAAAAACAACACTGCAGACTGATATAAAAATGGGACAAAACGGACTTATAACAGGACATGTGAAACTGACAAAGGGTGGTCACAAACTGAATTGCCCATCCTTGCTCCTCACATTGGAAATGACCCTTGCATGTCTTCAGCACTTACTTTCTTTGGTCCATTTTGCATCCAGAGAAGTAGCAAAGTATTAGAAGACAGGGAGACTGACTTGATGGCCTAGCCAAATGCACGGTTCTCTTTCATGCTCTGCACTGCACCGTGCCTACAGCAGCTTGAGTAACCAGGCAGTTGTGTTACTCTCCCTCAACATCTAGTTTTTTGTTGATGTGCACAGCCACACAGATGATGTTAGATTTCAGGTTTATAGGTGTTGTGGGGATTAATGCCCCAGAGTCCCACTTTGCTATGTGTTGGCTCAGCTCTGTCTTAAGCAAACCCTGCTATCTAATGCTGAAGGTCAAACAAAAATGATGACATCTGAATTGAGTGTATGTGTGTGTGGGGGGGGGGGAATGTTATATTTTAAAGCAATTTTCCTGAATCTTATTTTCACTTCCACCCTGTAATAACCAGGACTCTGTTTTATTTATATTCTATTTTGGCTATCTTAGATCATTTCTTGAATTATTCTATTTTGGCTCTCTTAGCTCATTCGTTTAAAAGTGCAAATGAAAAGTGATACATTTCTCTCTGTGTGTCTCTCTCTCACACACGCACGCACACGCACACGCACACGCACACAATTTGATCCCTGATGAGAGTGAATGGCACAACTGTTGCTCTCGAATAGGGTTACACCTGTGCCTGGTTACCTCATTTTCATGACAAAGATTGCATCTGACATTTAATACCTGGTATCTTTCTGGAAACAAAGTGAAGGACTCCACCACTGTGACCTTTCCCTTGTGTGCTTTCTCTCTCTCCCCCCCCCCCCATCCTCCCTCCCTCTGTCTCTCTCATTGGTTCATCCATTTAACCCCATTCTCCACTACATAATAGTGATCAATCAATAGAGAAATTATAAGACTATATCATAGGTTAACATGCTTTTCAAACACTCTCATCAAGAACCTCAAATCCCTGCAGATTTCAAATAGTTGTTTAGTTCACTCATTTCAGAAACAAAATAGCTTGAATTTCCTGATACATCACCCACATTACAAGATCTGAAAAGAAAGCAACCAAGCAACCATTGAGATTGTTGTGCTACTTACAAAAGTATTGGGCCTTTTTGTTCTTAGACTGTTCCATTTTTGTTTAAATTTCCCTTCACCAGATTTACCTAAATGTAAGGACAGAGTACTGTTACTCCATGGTATTCACCTTGATAATCCACGTGCCCTTATCTGTTGATCATGATGGCTGTAGAATAAGTCAGAATTCTGCCCTCTATTGTTATCTCTGGAGGCTGGGACAGAAAAGACTAGTACAGGTATCTGGGACTCTTTAGTCCTCATCTGGAATTACATAGGACAAAAGGCTACAACTAGTAGGGCCACATAGCTGTACAAACCAGCCTCTGCTCTTCCATCCCAATGTGTACCAGTTCCACTCACTTAATTTCTCCCATGTCAAGAGGCAAATCTGAGGAAGAATTCTACTCATATTCAGTTTGCTGGAAGCAGATGTGGAAGTGTAGTGCTTGACTGAGCATTAAAGACCAGTTAGAGATTTTAAGAACTCCATTAAGAGATAAAAAGATAATTTGGGAAGCTACCACTAGCCATGCTCGGGACAGAAAGAAGATAGGACTGAAGAGGGAAGGAAATATTTCTGAGAGTAAATCTGGAGTCTATAATTAGGAAGATTCAGATCAGATGAGATGAGGAGAAGATCCAAATGTTTAGCCCTATTCATGTATGTTCTAAAACATGTAGAGCTCACAGGGGTTGGGGAGAGCACACTGGACCCACCTCTCTAATCATAGAAACACAAGTGTCTGAAGAAGGGAGGGCTCCTCTAGATGGGTAGCCTATCCACACATGACAACAATCTGGAGGAGGTGGTAAATCACATGGGGAGAATACCTGGGTACAGCAATGCCCTCTTCTTTAGACAGTTGCATTAAAGAGACAACAAGGGGACACAGAACTAGCATGCTCTCCTCAATGCCTGAATGACTGTATGGACTCCTGCCCCCACTACCACATCCCCCCGAGACACATAGCTCTTAGGGAAATCATTGCTACATCTTCTTCCACATCCAACAGATTAAATACAAGTAGAACTCTCTGCACAAAGAGAAAACCTGGTATAGCAAGTGATGTATCCTCTTTGGGCCTGATGCATGAACAAGTATTCGGTTACCTTCCCCTCTCAGATTTATCTTATGCCTGATGTTTTGCAAGGTGGATGTTACATTGGTGGAACTAATTGACAGGAAGCACCTGATTCCTTCTTCTGCTCCAGTAACACGATTTTTGTATGTGTGATTTCATGCTAGCATTTCCTAATTATTAGGTGATAATAAGCACAGCCATGTCAGTCTCCTAGGCCATCATACCTTTTGTGTTCAGCTAGCACAAGACAATATAAGAGCAATCTTATTTTTGTTCACTGGATATAACCCAGGGGTAGGTTTGCACTGATTATTATAGAATGTGTTTTTTTTAAAAAAGAAAAAGAAATAAAGGTCAGCCCTGTCCTACTTTATGGCAATATTATTGATACAATAGATCAATGCGCTTTAATGGAACTGCAGCTAACATCTTGTATGTTTCTTTGTGTTTTAGCATGACCTAATAATTATTTGTCGTTTTATGGTTATACTGTTACCATGGTTTCCATCAAATGCAGTATGGGTCTGATGTTTATAAACAATGTGTGTACCTATTTTGTGGCAGAGATATTGGGCTGAAAGGTCACACTGGATGGGAACAGAAGAACGTAAGGTTCATATTGCATTCACTTAAGTATTCTAAGAATGGACTTGTTTAGTGATTAAAGAGACTAGATGAAATGAAAGTTAACCGCCAAGAGAAGGCTGTCTTCCCGGCAGAGGAGTAATGGTGGTAATTATTAAAGCAGCTTCGCACCATCTATTCCAAAGAGCTGAGCTGGCATCACAGGCTTTAATAAAGAGACCCACAAAAGGGAGGAAAAAGCATGCAATTAATTTGTCATTTCTCTAAGCAAAGGCAGATGTGAAGAAAAGCAAAATGAAGTCTGGAAATTTCCCCCTCAATAGAGAGGAGGCTTCTGGAGTTTGCAAAGGGATGAAGAAGATATTTCAGAATCCTGCTCAGATCTTGGAAAAGCTCCTTTTTTGGACTACAGTTCCCACAATTCCCTAGCCAGTATGACCTCTGGCCACAAAATATCTTGTCCAAGTTCTGATTCTCCTTCTCTACATATATAGGCATCTCATGTAACCCCAAGCTTATTTTAGGACTTTCTTTGGGTGGAAGATGCAGTTAGAAGGAATAATTATGATACTTCTTTATTTTTATTTTTATTTTTTTTATATCCCATCTTTCTCCCAGTGAAGGGACTAAAGGTTGGAAGCCTGTATAGAGAAATCAATGAAAACCTTGGTTGCAGCAGTGCTCCAGCTTGGTAGTCATTCTCTGGCTTTGAAAATAGAGTGCAGTGATAGGTCAGAATGTCAGTTCAGTTAATTGTTTATTAGAATTTACCACAATCTACAAATTTGTTCATGTTTGGGATGGGGGAAAACTTCATTTAAAAAAAATGAATGTGGAAAAATTGATGCTGACATGCTTCTGTCCAGCCCCAGGGCTTTGCTATAAGTTTTAAAAAATAGTAACTTTTCCCATCTCTGCGTTTCACTTTGAGATCTAGGCAATTTACCTTTGTAATAGTTTGTAGCTCTTTCTCCCATCTGGGACCATTTCACTCAATAATGGCTCAAATTAAGGACACATTAGATGATGTGATAGAAGAAAACATGGCTGCTTTCCATTGGCCTTCAAGAGCAGCCATGGTTTTTGCCAACAATGTACTTGGAAAGATGCCAGATATGATGAAGTGCCCTTTCAGCAAAGCTATTGTCCAGGCTATGGGAGGAAGGGCCCTACTGCCATGTTGTCAAAGTAGCAAAGAATGTTTAAAGAAGCATACAAGAAAAAAGTCACAACTGCTGTGGACTGAGTCCCCCAATCCCAAAGGGTTATAAAGATTGTGATAGCCAATGGTCCCCACCCAAATATGCCCTCTTCCTGAATGTTTTGCTTTCAATTTCTTAGTCCTCTCTATTCAGTCAATAGGAATTAATAGAAGTGTTCAGGGAATAGCATTGCTGCAAGAAAGGGAATACTGTTCAGCAGACTGAGGTGGTTGTCTCAGAGAGCAGATTTTGGAGGTGGGATATCGATGTTGGAAAACAGAACTGTTCATGCCACATGGGCTGCTTTGTATCCTCTTAATTAGCTTGCTGTCTCAGGTTTGACAGATGACCATAGTGGTGAAGATTCACCTACCAGCTTCTGTAAAAAGTTAAAAAGGATGGGGCACCATATTGTTCTTCACCATAGGCAGCAAAAAAATGTCTTGTAGTAGCTCTGCCCAAGGTTGGGATAGGTTTGTCCATCGGCACTAGAGAAAAAGACACACTTAAGCATCAGTAATTACATTTTATTTAATTATGGAGGCCCTGTTGTTGTGTAGTAAAAGAATGGCATAGTCTGGGCTCTTGCTTACCTAAGCATGCCTTTGCAATAGCACCTCATTTTATTATTCACTAGTGAAATTACTCAGCTTCAGCTGTGTTAGAATATGTCTTTGATCCACCAAAGACTTTAAGGCATGTTGCACATATTGTAATGCATTGTATGCACCCCATCTAAGTTAAAGCAAAGCCATTAGGAACCTTTGGCACACCCACTGCCATTTTGCATCCCTGGGGACCTTTAAAGGAGGAATCTCCCTACTTCTCTCCTATGAGGGTGGGCACTCCACAGTGAGGAGGACAGTGCTATAACTACCTCTCAGTCTCATACTTTGGATTAATGGTAACAACTGCAAAAATATGACTTGGTTCAGAAAGTCTGCCACATAGTAACTGAAGATGGTACGCCAGGCTTTAAACATAGATACATTTAAATAAATTAAGGTTAATAAATTACATTTATAAAATAGGTTTAGATATACAGGTTTAGTCACCTTCTTAGATTTCTGATATGTAGGTTTCATGGTTTTCGAGCTGTGGCTCTGATAGAAAGACAGATGTACATGCTGACAGAGTGCAATCCTATGTTCCCAACAACCTCTTGTTTTAAATGTAAAAATGTCCCTCGTAGCTTCTAGGGGGTGCTGTGGATAATTTTGCCATGTTTTTAGACTGCTAGGCTATTTTAGACTAGGGGTGGCTTCCCCTCACCCAACTGGAAGTGACTGGAGTTGAAGAAAGGACCACAGAGCATGTTTAGGTTTGGGGCCTCCAGACTTGTGAAAACTTTTCACCTCCATTACAGAAGATAGAAAAATTATGAATAAATGTAAAACTGAAATTCCTCTCTCATTTCTGTAATGCATCAGTGAGCAACCAAACCAGAGAAGCGAGGGAGCAGGTTGAGCATGAAAGTTTGTATTGGATCTGAAGTGTTTTTCCTATACCATATTGGTCTTCTTGACACAATAGGATCATTATACTTCTGTAGCTTGGAGTGCTTTGTGAGTCATGTGGAGTGATTTGGTTTGCATAGAACTTACTGTAGGTGCCTAGCTGCTGACTAATGATGGCCTGTGGTTTGGATTACACCCTTTGCTCAAGGAGTGGCATCTATGTGCTTACAATGGGACCATCCTGCCCATAAAGGAGATTAAACCCCACAACCTCTTCTCTCATCCAATTAGTAATTTATTTCACAGGTATATGTTAATAGATTCCCTAATGAAAGTACTTGAAAAGAATGACTTAAAATATGAAGGGCAGAGGAGAAAATTCCCTACTGAGATTATCTTTTGTCTGTCTGCAACTGGCCCAAGCATGTTCCACTTTAAAGTGGGTAACATGTACCTGCTAGTATTGGAATGTCTTGTTTATGAAAAACATGGAGCTTTAACTTTCTGATCTCTGTGTGAAGTGTATGTTCCCCCTCACATTAGAGGGGAAATTATCTTATGCATTATTTTAAAGAGTAAGGGAAAAGCTCCATGATACCTTGATGTTTAGCTTCTGTCCTTCTCTTTAGATGATTATCTTATTCAGCAGTGC
The DNA here is from genome assembly GCA_037013535.1 of Intellagama lesueurii. Taxonomy (NCBI): domain Eukaryota; kingdom Metazoa; phylum Chordata; class Lepidosauria; order Squamata; family Agamidae; genus Intellagama; species Intellagama lesueurii. The sequence continues at coordinate 41,739,858 of JBAJHW010000005.1, read as the reverse complement.
CAAATGTTTCCAGGCTAAAGAACATCATATTGCACTTTTTACAGAATAAAGACCTTGGGAAATTACTTTTCATGAAATAATTAATCCCTCTTTGTTGTTACAGTGTTAAAAATTTAATGGCCAAAATCCTGTTGTTTAGCATAGTAAATTGCACTGGAGTAGGCCCATTGCATCAATGGGGATTTAGTGAGTCAACTCCTCTGAAGTTCCATTGAGCCTAATAGGTCTGCTCTTAACTGTGACTTGCTGTGCTAAAGTTAGTGTCACCCCATTTGAATCAATGAAACATGTGGAGGAGTTGACTCACTAAATCTCCATTGATGTAGTGGGTCTACTCTAGTGGAATTTACTACACTAAGCAATAGGATTTTGACCAATCAATTTGAAAGGAGATACCTGATCATGTTACTTATCACTCTTTGTTACATTTATGTTAATTTTTTGGTGGGGAATCTAAGAACCGAAAAACGACTGTCATAAAACTGCCACGAAACATGTCTTAAAATGTACTGTGTTATCTGTCACTTGCATCCCTAATTAACTTCATTTCCAAACATTGCAATGCCTTTGAAAAGTAATTTTGCTCTGCTCTCATTAGAGAAATTCCCAAGCCTCTTTAGCTACATTACTGCTAACTTGTTATTTCCAGGTGCTTCTTATACAACCAGGAACATCCCTGCAGTTCAAATCTTCTCCTTCTCCACGATGAGCAGCATGCTTTCGTAAGGTCATCTTCTTTTTTTGTTACTGGCAGGGCTCCACTTTGCTAGGAGACAAACATTCAAACAAGTGCTGCATGTCTTCGCACAAAGCTGAGCAAATCTTTGTCTACTGAATTTTTGCCTGCCCTCCAGTTGTTATGGGAAAAGGACCAATGCCAGAAAGGAGAGGAGGGAGGAGTTGACTTTTGTTTGTGCAGTTGCAGAGAGAGGAAATCATAACAGCAAAGATAGGCAGTTATAGCTGACCATACCAAATGCACATGAAGCTGCAGTCATGTTTAGGCAGCTGTTAAAGGCAGAACAGTCTTATCGGAAAAGATAGCAAGTCTATCTGTTGTCTTCGTCATTGCTCTGCGGTTCCTAGAAATCAACCTTCCCCAATCTGATGCCCTCCTGTTCTCCAAAGACCTCTGCAGTTCTCTGAAACCTTTTGGATGCTAAGGTCTTTTTCCTTTCCTTTCTGTTCTCTTTGGGAGGAGATCTTACTCTCCTTCAGGTATGTTTAGGTATCTATCTGCATATCCAAAAGTTGGGTGTTGGATTCCCCACTGTGCCTCCTGGGAGAAGAGCCAGCCTGTGTGGCCTTGGGTGAGCTGCACAGCCCCAGGCAGCCCCCACAATAAGGGAATGATAAACCAGTTCTGTGTATTCTCTACCTGGAAAAACCTGAAAGGGTCGCCATAAGTCAGAATTGTCTTGATGGCATATTATTATCCAGAATGATCTTCAACTGTCCTCATGTTTTGGACATCTGAACTGAAAAAACATCCAGGAATAGTAGATGTGTATATACACACACACAAATACCAGATTCTTCACATGAATATGGCAGGTAATTCCACTTTCTATTAAAAGTCTTGTTAGAGTATGCACAATGATAAAAGTGCTCTTACAGTCCCCGTTTGACTTTAATCGCTCTGAACACCCTGAAAACAAACAGGAAGGCTTTAAAGCAGGGGTCTCAAACATGCGGCCCGGGGGCCAATTGCGGCCCACGGGATGATAGTTTGTGGCCCCCGCCTTAATATGAAAGTTTAAGGAGCGGGAGCAGCGGCGGCGGCACCTGCTTGGCGAGCGTGGGGCTTCCTCCCTGCCTCGTAGGGGCTGGGTCCCGCCTGCCCCCCCGAAGCGCCCACGCATCCAGAAGGGGAGCCCTCTCTCTGCCCGGCAGTCTTCTCCCTCAGGGGTTTGGCGCCACCGGGGCTTCTGCTTTTAGGTGTCTCTCTCTCTCTCCCTCTCCCCCCCGCTCTTCGCGGGTCACCTGGCGAGGCTGCTGCTGCTGTCGCCTTGTCCTCTCTGCGCTTCTCCTTCCCCCGCCTGGCGCTCCTCTGCTCCCTGCCCAGACGTGCCGCGGGAGGGGATGCTGCCGAGAGAACAGCCTTCTCGCGCGCTCTCCCCTCCCCCCCCCGTCTCCCTGAGCCACACTGGGCAAGACCACGGCATCTTGCCAGAGTGGGAGTCAAGAAGCCCCAGGAAGCCCCATTAGCCCTTGGGTAGGGGGAAGAGATTACTCTGCTGATGGGGCCAGCCTTGCAGAAGGGGTGCATGCAGCTGCTAGGGGTGTGTCTGTGCACAGGGAGTGGAGGAGCACCAGGCGGGGGGAAGGAGAAGTGCAGAGAGGACGAGGCGACAGCAGCAGCAGCCTCGCCAGGTGACCCGTGAAGAGCGGGGGAGGAGAGAGAGACCTAAAAGCAGAAGCCCCAGTGGCGCCAAACCCCTGAGGGAGAAGACTGCCGGGCAGGGAGAGGGCCCCCCTTCTGGACGCACAGAGCCACATTTCAAACTCTGAACTCAAAGCGAAGTTCAGGGAGGTGAGTGGAAAAGCAGACAAGCTTGGGCAATTTTTGAGAGAATTGACCCTCAGCTTCCCTGAACTTTCCCGAATGTTCAAGCGGACCATGTGCCTTTTTGGGAGCACATACTTGTGCGAAAAGCTCTTCTCCACCTTGAACTTCAATAAGTCCAAGTACAGGTCCAGACTGACTGATGATCATCTTCAAGCCATACTGAGGGTCTCAACTGCTTCCTCCCTCAAGCCAAATGTGGCTCAGCTATGCAAGAGGAAGCGCTGCCAGGTCTCTAGCAGCAAGGAGTAGGCAAGAGAAGCCATGTTCAGAAGAACAGTTCATGTTCTTCAATGTTCATTGATTTATTTTCTTATTAATTCTTAATTTGTTTATTTTTTCATCTTATTTTGTGTTAAAAAATAAAGAGATTTGAGAAGATTGGAATTTTTTTAACAAAGCTTTTCTTGTGGAAAATCTGATGCGGCCCAGCCTCACCCAGACTCTGCCTCCAGCGGCCCCCAGGTAAATTGAGTTTGAGACCCCTGCTTTAAAGCATTGTTTAAACTACTGGTACATTTCTGGAGAAGGGGCACTGCACTTCTACAACAGTATGAGTCCTTGTGAATTGTTTTAAGTGTAATGTGCTCTGAAAAGAATTGAGAATGGCTATAACTGAGTGAGCCATGACCCTTGAAAGCTTATGTCAAATAATACTTTAGGCAATATTCAAAATGCCCCAAGGACTCCTTATTGTTATGACTGCATGGACTCAGAATATCGATGGAGGCCTTCACCAACTGATTAATGAGGATAAGGAGGGGCATGTTGACTTTCTAAAGCCAATGGCTTGAAGTCATATAAGTTGAAGTTCTAATTGTTCAAGGAGGGTCTTGGCAGTCTTTCAAGTGCTAGGCCAACAAGGAGTCCAGAAAGTTATTGAGGGAAACGAGGACTGATTGGGCATCTCCCTGCTGTGTACATGAGTTTAAACAACTACATTACCTGCAGACAATATAACTAACTTGATGTGAGGAGGATGGCCAGTCTGATAACACCCCGACCCAAGTGCCATCTTCTCCTACCAAGAGGTGGGAAGCAGCATTTAGATACCCTGAGGGGAAAATCCCAACCTGTCAGGAAAGTGACAGCCCCCATGGAAGAGAGAGAGGAGGAGAAGGTCAACGGACAGATGGGGTGGGGGAGGATGGGTCAGAGCCATTAGTGAAGGTGGGAATCCCATTGAAGGTTGAGCTGTCAAGAGGGGCAGGGCCAAGTGTGAGGGAGGTAGAGGATCAGTTAGAAAAGGCAGGAATAGAAGGGGCAAGGGAATTGAGGGTATATAAAGACAAGAAGTCAGGGAGGAGAGTAATAGAGGCTGGAGAGATGGAAACCAAGAAAGAACAGATAATCCTCCCACCTGGTTGTGAAGTTCTGGATGGAAAACCCCTGGACTAAGAAATGAGAAAAGTTGATGATTCCCCATGAGGAAGCTGAGAGAAGGAGAAGGGAAGTGAGACCCCAGGATCCCTCATATTGAGGTGAAAAGGAGGCCAGGGAGTAGGGAAGAAGAATCCAGAAAGAAAGGGCCAAACTAGCTATGGAAAAGAGAGAGGGGGCCCACGAGCACAGTTTGCCAGGAAAGGGCTTGGCGAGACCCCAACTCCTGGGACATCATGGAACCCAGAGTCAGAACACTGGGACATGAAGCACTCTTCAGAGACCCGTTGTCCCTGCTGTCAGTTCCATCAGGACTAATAGTTTTTTAGACCTTCCGGATATAAATCTTGATGTTTTGGAACCTTTGGAGCAGTTGTCATTACTTGGCCCCAAGGAAAAATCAGAAGATACACCAGCTCAAGATCTCAACGAACCCTCACACTAGATTGTTATGCTCTCCGAAGAATGGGAAACAAAAAATGTTTCTGAAAATGAAGAGGATCCTTTGGTCTTCAACACTATGCCACAAAAGCCCCCATAAATCATACTGGTTGAGTTGGCTTTCTGACCAACTCAAAAAAGGAACCAGAAAAACTTTGAATTTTTGGGAAAGCCATAGAAGAGTTGAGGTTGCATACATTCTGAAAGAAGTCTTAATTCATGTCTCAGAAGTAGGGTTCCAATTAAATATATCTGCTTCCTAAGGATTGGCTTTGGTCAAAGATGAGAGAGAGAGATTGCAACATCTGTCATCTGTCACAATTAGCTACACTGGCTGGAACTGATGGGAGCTGTACTCCAAGAATTTCTGGAAGGCCACCAGTTGCCCAGTTCTGCCTTAGAAGCAAAACTCTCAGATGGGGACTCAGAGACGGGACTGGTGATTGCTTGATGAGAATGAGTGGGCTTGTTTCCAAACATTCACTGCCCTTTCCCACAGTTCCTTTTTTAACCCTACTTGAAAAGTTAGGTAAAGTAATCACTGTGAACCTCCCACACCTCTAAGACATAATGCAAACAAGTGGCAAAAGAGCAAGGAAGAGGGTGAAAATGTGTGTGCACACTGAAAGACAAACAAAATACTTTGGGAGATGTGTAGGATGGAAGGAGCAGCAAGAACTGGGTCACTGACTCTGAGCCAGGAAAGAACATTCAGAAGTGGAAATTAGAGTAGCAGAACTATGCTCATATGACCTCATCCAAAGGTTTAAATGTTTGGACAGCAGGATGTTCCGTCTTCTGGAAAGTTATTGTGGGAAAGAAAAATAAACGACCCTTCAAACCTGTTCTACACAATCTAATCAGTGTGATATAAGAAGTAATATGCCCATTCATGTGTAATTCAAGATGTCTCAAAGCTTCATAAGGAGGAGAAAATTATTTTGTAGTCACTTCAGGAGACATTAATAAACTTATCGTTGGTGTTTATTTCTGAAATAATGGGTTGAATCCAGGCTTAGACCCTTTGAAATCAATAGGTATCAGTTCTTCCATTGATCTGAGCAGGTTTACACTAAACCTGTCTATGTCTAGGGGTCAAACTACACTTTAAAAGAAATGTATATTCCCTGTAATGAACATGGCTTCCCTCCAGTGATAAGATGTCATCAGAGACGCATTTACACAGGTTTTACGTACCTTCCATTAACAAATCACAAAAGTAAGCATGGGTAAATGGAAGATACAGAGATTAGGAAAAGTGTGTGCTATGAGAAACAGGTCTTTTACCACTTGAGAGAGCACTGTGTCTAAAATGTACTAGGCATACTGTCTAGTTAGACGATGGATCTAACCCTCTCTCTGGTTAAAATAATCAGTTACAGTTTGGGTGGGCTACTTTTTTGGACAAGTTTCGGATTCTGGTTATGCCAGTTGGGGAAGTCAGATATGTTATCTCCGAAACATAACTTTGATAAGCTCTAAACTTGTGAAATAGGCATGTGTGCTTTCATGGAAACATTCTATTGGAATCCAGGGGAACCCACTAGTAACCAACTCATAAAAAGGGCCTTCTAGGTAAAGACATTTAAAGCCCGATTATTCTGTTCCATATAAAATCAATGCGATTTTTCCTGTCAGTCTCTGAAGTAGACTCTTGGTGAGCGTACAAAATGTCCCAATGTCAGGTAAAAATGGATTAATAAAGTTTGTCTATTCTCCTTTTTATATTGTTAAAATCTACAATTCAGACGTTATTTTTTTAGGATTAATACTCTACCCATTTCCTGCTTCACCCTAATTCACCTGAAACTGAAGCAATAAAGTGAACAACATATTCTGCATATGGAGGCTGTCCTCTTCAGACCTTCACTCTCCTCCTAAAGAGAACAAGCAGAGGTGAGAAGCACTGCCTGTTCCTTTCATGTTTACTTAAACTAGATAATGTAATGCCTATAGGAGACTCCAGTAAAAAGGCCCAACATCGTGAGCATCTGTGGACTTGTAAGATTACATATGTTTGCAGAGGATAAATTTGTCTTATGTGTGTGCATGTGTTTTCATGCAGGATGTGTTTTGTAGGTGTGAACAACTGTGTGGGCTGCGTAAATACATTCTAGAGGCTTAATTGTGTGCCTATAAAATACCTATTGGCTGAAATCTTGTTAATTTAAGGTCTGTGGATCAGCCAGGGCAATTTTTTGAAAATTAAGCATTTCCCCTCCTGTTCCAAGGACCCTATGAGTCCTGAACATTGGGAACCCATGAGGGCCGAGGAATGGGAGGAGGAAATCTTTAACTATTGAAAATTCTGCTGCTGGTAAATCATCTCAACAGCAGCTATTTTTGGTAACTAAAGACTTCCCCTGTATGTCCCATCACACCCACAGATTCTTGATAATGAAAGCAATTACTCATGACCCATGGGAGCTTTGTGATGGGAAGGGAAAATGTTACCATCAGTATTATGCCATGGAATTTACATGAACAAGATTGTATTCATTGTGACTTAAGTTGGTTTGGCCTATTTGCTGGAGTGATCTGCTCTTTCTGTGTGCTGAGGTCTCTATTACAATTGCCCTCAGGATTAGAAACCAATCTCCGTGCTTCCAAACCATAAATCTGTGTGCATTGTTATTGTTGTTTAAAAAATTCTCTATCCCTTTATAATATGCTGTATATAAATATTTTGCAGTTGGTTCACCTGCTGGAGGTACATGTTCTGCATGCACTTTTATTCTTTGCTTTGATCTTATGATACAGTTGAATTCTGGCTTGTGTTGGCTTGCTGTTTGCTAGCCTGGGGCTTATAAGTACACGCAACACACTTTAAACCTACTGTTCCCAACTTGGTGCCCTCCTGATGTTTCAGGCTGCAATTGCCATCACTCTAGTAACTGGGTGAGAGATTGTTACCATTGAATTTTGAAACATCTTGAGGGCAGCAGATGGGAGATGAGTGTTCTACATATGTAACAAATCATGGGGGAAATTGTGCCCATAGAATTCCTAAGTGGACATTTGCTGCATATGATGCGGTGGTGCTGAAATGCTAGGCCTTTAAAAAATGTCAACCCAAAATTCGTGAACCAGTGATTGAGAAAACTTAGAAATGCATCAGCAGCCAGTGGAGGTGCTGTAATGGGTGTGTGTGTGATCCCTGTGTTCAGCTCCAGTTAGCAATCAGGCAGCTGCACTTTGGACCCACTGAAGTTTCCTCACACTTTACATAGGCAGTGCCACGTAGAGTGTGTTACAGTAATCCAGCCAGGATGTGCTAAAGCCTGTGTCACTGAGGCAAATCAGACCTCTCTAGGCATGGACACATCTGGCACACTAGTTCTAATTGTGTAAATTGCACTCCTGGCCAGAGCCGAAACCTTGGCATCCAGACTCGGAGACAAATCTAGGAGTCTCCCAGGCTGCGCACCTGAGTATTTAGGAGGAGTGTAAACTCATCCAGCACAGGCTGCATCCCTGTTGCCTTTTGACTGATCATCTTGTCTGGATTAAGTTTTAGTTTATTCACCCTCTTCTAGTTCATTACTGACACTAGACACTGATCTAGAGCCAAAATGGCTTCCTCAGATTTAGATGCAAGGAGAGATAGAGTTGGGTGTCATCGCATACTGGTGACAGCGAACCCCAACACACCAGTCAATCTCTCCCTGAGGTTTCATGTAGATGTGAAATAATATAGGAGACAAAACACAACCCTCAGAGGCCAGAGTGTTGGACAGAAGTCCCCCCAGCACCACCTTCTGATTTCTCTCCTCCAGGAAGGACATGAGAGATGGGCCAGAAGGATACTACCCTCCATGGTATCGAATGCTGCTGAGAGCTCCAGCAGAACCAACAGGGACACACTCTCCCTGTCCAGTTGCCAGCATAGGTCATCCACCAAGGCGACCAGAGCAGTCTCCATCCCCATTACCTGGTCAGAAGCCAGACTGAAATGAATCTAGATAATGCACCTCATCCAGGAACCCCTGGAGCTAAGAAGTCACAACCCACTCCAACACCTGGCCTAAGAATGGAATATTAGAGACAGGTCAGTAGTTAGTCAGTATTGTGGGATCTAAGGAGGGCTTTTTCAACAATGGTCTTACTATTGTCTCTGTTAAGCATCCTACCCTGTTTCAATCCCTTTTTTGCAATCCCTGTGCAAAAAAATGAAAGACACACTGGGAGGTTAAAGACACACACTTTAACCTCCCAGGTCATCCTATTATGCATCTCAAAGCGAGTATTAAAGAAAAAAGGAATCACAAGGGTAGACTTAATAGGGAAATGCTGAAAAATACAGAACCAAGTCCCAGTGTATCTCTAAATAGAAATATAAGCTTCTTAGTGTACAGCCTTCTATCATGTCTTATGGGTATGAAATAGCAGTCTCCCTTGACAGACTCTGACATCTATCTCATAACAATTCTTACCATTCCTGTGACAGCCATATCTACCTAGGTTATGACTCCAGCTAGGAGCTGCTTCATCGTCCCATGCCTGTATTAACAAACAATTGCCACTTTGGCTATTATCCATATCCTCACCTGGACATAAATCTCACCCCCATGGAATAAATATAGGGGATATATTTTGGCACTCTTTGTGTCTGAAGAAGTGGATTTTAATCCATGAAAGCATAAACTGAAGGGTATTATTTAGTCTTTAAAGTGCTACAATACTATTACTTCTCATCTTCCCCTTTTCTTTTGCAACAATTTTTACCTCATAATTTTGCACTGTTTCTATATTTGTATGATTTACTATCTACACAAGATTGTTACAGGAGCAACAGCAGGTGAAAAATGAAATGAAGTGAAATGAAATAGTAAAATGAGTGTGGGGTCTTATTTTCATGGCAAGCTAGGAAATCTTGCTGGGTGTGGTGGGGAGTATCAGACGGGAGTCTTAGCATAGCAAGACTTGGAAAACCTTCAAGAACTAGACATTTTGGGAGTACTTGTCACATCCTGGGAATGTGTGTGCAGAATTTCATGTATTGTATTAGTAATTTAACTGAAATATCAGCCAAGCTTCTCTTCATTTTATTATCTGAAAAATCTGCTAAGCAGATCAAAATTCACATTCCACAGTATACTGGAATATTTTGTGCAATATTTTCCTGCGTATGTATTATTCTGGAATACAATGAAACATCTTTACTTAGTGCTTTGTTGTGCTATTATTCTGGGAAATATACAGTAGGTGTGCACCCCACCACCAGCTGCCTGGATTGGGGTGGTGGGACCAAGGCCTGCAGCAATAACATCCATGGGCTCATGAGTTGAATCATGGTGTAAAGTAGACTTTATTGAGGGGGTAGCAGTTTCCAAGACAGAGTTCACCTTACCCTCTTCTGGTCCATTCTTGGGCTCAGTTCCCTTCACTAGCCATGGGGTCTTCCTGTCCCTCTGACAGCCTCTAGTTCACTTCAAAAGGGCTGGCACAGTCCAGAGTCCCACAGCCCAAATTGAACAGGTTGCTCCCTTCAAGGATGGCTTGTCCCAGAGGGCTGCTGGTGTGCTACAGATCCACCCAAACTCTCCTAGAGCTTGGGTGGATCTGGATGGACCTTGATTTTTGATGCTTGCACCTCAGGCACCACTTCTGCATTGGGGTCACAGTCACTTGGTCAGTGGAATGTGGTCATCCCCAATGGCACTGGTTAGCTGTCGAGGCTGGCAGGGTATGAGTTCAAAACCCCAGCCTCGTCTGCAGCCATGCAGAAGCCTCAGCTCCACAAAGGTGTCAATCTAGGTGTATTCAAGGAGGATATAATTGAAGATCATCTCCCCTTGTAGAGCTTCCTCCTGCTCTTCTATGACGTCCCTCCAGGTGACCCCTTCCTTCAAGCTCTGTGCCCCCTCTTTGGTCTCCTCTGAGTTACTAGGATCCTGTCTCTCACACATAGTGCCCCCCTCCACTTTTATCCCTGCCAGCTGGGTGCAGAGCTCCATCCCCACCCCACTGCCCAGGTGGTCCTCATCAGTCAGCTTCACCACCCAGCCCTGAACTAGCCAACTAGCTTCAGTGCCAACCCAGAGCCTGGTAGGAGGCAACTCTGATGGACTCCTCAAGGGACACAGGCTGAGACAGACAACCCACTAGGGGCACTGGAGGAGTCCCCCTCCCAATAGGAATATGTTCTGCAGCATAATCTGAACATTCACTGCAGATTATACAGTAAGTGAATAGTTTCATTAATACATTTTTGACCTAACGCTACATGTTTCTTCCTGTGCTATTTATTGGAGCCATAGGTATCCCATGGTATGAAAGTGCAGGGTGGGGTGTCCTCTCTGCTTAGACTATGGGCACTATGGAATGTACCTCCTAGTCTCTAACTCATTATCTGTTTTGGTGGTATAGAACATGTCACAGCAAAACTTGAATACACATTTAACTCTTTCTTTAGCCATTATTCTGGTGACAAAAAATGGAGGGTGGTGCTTGGGGCCTTGAGGATCACTTGGTGAATTTGGGAACTTTGTGTAGCGCATGGGCCACACAATTCCCATCCATGTTTAAAGGCTACTTTAGATGAATGGAGCTATCTCGGGGGGGGGGGGGGGGAAAGCCTCAAGTCTGCACCCTTCAGCTGAAATAAACAAATGGGGTTTAAACTATAGGAGTGAGACTCTTTTTCAAACATTAGCTATTCCTGGACTCCCAAGTGGCCTGCTTGATGAAATAAAATGAAAGGTATGCTCCACTTAATTATTAGGTGGAAAGCTCCAGAAATGCTACTGTTGTAGCAAAACATAAGAACACATTGTATTTTCTGGGAACTGCAGAAATTTTAAAAAGCAACTTGCCCTATTGTGGTTCAGAACGTGGCTTTGGCAAAATGACAAACTGTTTGACAGCTGGCCAGCAAAGTCAGGGCAGGAGGTCATATTTATTGTGGCTGATTTTTTTTAACAGAAGCAGTGGTTTCATCCAAGCTGCACCCCTCCTATCCTCCTTAAAGGAAAAGACTGAATTTTGGATTCTTTTACCTTGTGGGAACTACAGGGGCGTATTGCTACACAGTAGTGCAGCAACGTTATTGTGCAGTAGAGCAAATTAACATTCTGCAAGGCAATTCTAAAAATAGGGGTAGCCCAAAAAAAAATTATAACTTTGAAATTGGTCTTCAGGTCAGTACCAAATTTGAAACTTTTGACCCTCTCACTAAGGACATTTCCTGGCTTTTTGAGTCGTGGCTACAGAAGCACAATATCCCACATTCATAAAACAGAGGTTTTTTGAAGAAATGAATTTCCTGGCTTTTTTAAAACAGGAGTTTAAATATACATTCATACTTGTCAAAAAACAGCCCTGAGAATTGTTTTGTGTTTGGGTGAGAAGTGGTGAACTCATGAAAAAAGGAGCCAAATCCTGGGATATTTCCCTGCTTAGTATGTCTTTGTGAAAGGTAGTGAGTGCAGGAGGGGATCCTGTAGACCAGAGGTCGTCAACCTCCGGTCCGCGGCCCTGTGCCGGTCTGTGGCCTGAGCCGGCCCGGGCCACGGAGACAGACTTCCTGCCCCCCCGCATGCACTCCCCTCCCCACAGCTGCTTTGCGCACGTGCGCGCATGCCAGCACTGGCATGAGCGCTCCCCCACCCCTTCACGCATGCGCCCGAGCACCCACGCAAAGGGGTAGGCAGGCACGCGGGTGGGCATGCAGGTGCTCCTGTGCATGCACGAAGGGGTGGGGGAGCGCTCACGCCGGCACTGGCACATGCACGCGTGCTCCCCCACCGCTTCGCGCATGTGCCCGAGCGCACGCGCAAGCGCGGGGGTGCCCCGCCTTCCTCAGAGGCTCAGCCAGTCCGCGGTCCCAAAAAGGTTGGGGACCACTGCCGTAGACCATCTTGGCTGCTGCCATTGGTGTTACCAACATTCGGACTGCCCCTTGCTATGTAAAGCTTGACATTCCTTTTCCTGCTGGCAGTGCAGGCAGTATATTGTACAGCAATATCAGGCCATTTCCTGGATTTTTGAATTGTGGGTACAGAAGCACAATATCCCACATTCATGAGCCAGAGATTTTTTGAAGAATTGAACATTTATCTAGTTTGTCTCACACACGCACTTGTTGCTGCTCAGTCTGGCGGTGTTGCTAAACCAAAAATCTACTTTAAAGGTATGGGGGGGGGGGGGATGACTATAATTCTAGCACTGTACCAGGAGAAGGATTTTGTGAGTTTCACTCAAAAAAGGAAACGTCTTCAGACCCTACAGTAGATAAACTTCTGGAATAGCATATGCATAATCTTTCAAAAGGAATGAAGATTTCACAAGACATAAGTCAACCCACAGTTTTGGAAAATGATTTTGTGTAGGTGATCACGGAACAAAGGAAGGCTAGTTGCCTTAGAGAAAGAACAAAGGAGTCGACAACGGATGTCCGAGCCAGCGGAGCCTACAGGCAACGCCCTGAGAGCTCTTTTTTTACTTAGCATGATTTACATAGTATGTTGTGAGAGAGACAGATAGGGTACTAGTTACCTAATCGTAACCAGGATTGGCTGAAATAACTCTTTGATCTTATGCTCTACCTCTAAGCGAAAGGGCAGAATAAGGGGTTACCCCGCCTGCTGGCAGCTGCCACTTCCTGCCAGGAGTGTATGCACGTCACTGGAACAGAATGCAGCTACAACCTTTAAGCAGAAGTTTCCCACAATTTTGTATGAAATGAATCCCAAACCCACATTACCATTTTGTTTTCTAGCAAGATGAACTCAAGCAGATATTTGTACATTTTACACTTCACGGCAAGATTACGATTCATGGCAAGATTAGTGCACAGTAACAAGGCCAGTAAATGGCCTCATTACTGTGCACTTCTTGAGCCATATTCCATCATCAATAAAAGGAAATAAAAAAGCTTAATAATTATAAGGGGCAGACTTTAAAAGTGGCTGTTGAAGTTCAGGGAGGTGCAAGTTGCTTTTGCTGAGAATCACTTGTATAAAGAAGACTTATCGCAATGACTTGTTAAAAGATGATCAACTGTTTCTGGGAAACAGAAGTTCCAGTTTCCAGGAAACCAGTACTGTGAAATGTCTACCTCAGCAATGACCATACAGCTCATAACTAATATTTTATATTATAACTTCACCCTGTCAAGGGTGAATGCCAATACATTTTTATCTGAATGCATAAACAAGAAGTTGCCCATGGACAAACTTCTTTCTAAAAGAGCTTGTGCTGATCTGCCTGTCTCTCAATTGACACAATACAATTATCTATGTGTGTGGTAGGTATGCCAGAAATAGTTGTGCAGTACAAACCCAGGGTTACAGAAGGAAACCAGTGTAGGTATGAATTGTTAGAAGGCTAAATGGAATGCCTGGCAAGTCTCTCCCTCCCAATGTCAACAGATATATATATATATTAAAAAGGAGAGGGCAAAATGCAGCTTTCCAGATGTTACTGGACTGCAATTCTCATTAGCCCTAGGCAGGACAGTAGTGAGGAATGCTGGGCATTGGACTCCAACATCTGGAGGACTGCACTTTGACCATGTTGTGAAATGGAAAAAAGTGGCATTGTCTCCTAACAAGACAGGGCCCTTCTTCATATCATCGCCCTCAGAGGCATGTCTCAGGGGAGATGAGAGAGGGCTTTCTCGTTGTCTGCTCCCAGGCTCTGTGAATGGAAGCGAGTGTTCTTCCCTGTTAAGAACATAGGACAAGCCTTGGATCAGACTGAAGGCTTAACCAGTCCAGCATTTGATTCCCTTAATGGGAACAAAAGAGTTGCCTGTGGGAAGCCCACAAGCAGGACATGAAGGCAACTGCATCCTTTGCCTCATTTTCCCCCAGCAACAGACATAAAGAGGCAAACTGCCTCTGATAACAGAGTTGACATCTAGTTATCCCAACAAGTGAAATGTTGCTTTAGCGAGCAAAGACTTCTCATTCAGGCAGGCTTTCAGCAACTGGACGGAAATTAAGGAGACACGTTGTTGTCAGTTGTGTGCTCTATACCTCTTTTTCTTACTGATCTATGTGCACATTTAAAGAAAAATCTTTAAAATTACTCCTTTAATTTAATCCTGGGCTAGTATTTCATCTTGTCTTGTCTTAATGGTCCTTTAAAAAATGTAATATTACCATGAGTCATTTTGAATCTCCTTTTGGGCAGAGAGGTTGGACATACTGTATGAATCCTAGAAATAGATAAACATTAAGGCCATCTCCAGGCAAAGAGCTCACAGGTTGAATGAATCCACCAGCCACAGGCCAGGCTGGAAAACTACTGGCTAGGTTGGCTGGAAGATTCTGGGAGTTGTAGTTCAAAAACTATCTAGTCCCAACCTTACTTGTCTATAAGATTAGAACTACCTGTTTTTATTTATGTATAAATTCTAAAGAAATAATGACCACTCAACATTTACAAATGAGCTTTCACTCACTTCTAATCAAGTTTGTCTGTTTGCATTCTTATCAGATACTGATTGGAATTTCCAATTGCTCTAGGCATGGGATGATAAGGGCTTTGCATCGCATTGCGATGGATTAAAAAAAAAGATTCTGAATTACCCCTATTCCTAGTGTAGTCACATGGTGAGAGCACATGCATGGCTACTTGTGAGACCTTGCCTTCTTAGTGGTCTCCCTAGTATCAACCCACAAATGTAGAATTCTTCCTAGAAATATCTGCCTGAGATCTACTTTCTTCATTTTTCAATACCATTGTCTCAGGCCTCAACTTGCCATACACTCTACTGCCCATAAGTTATCTTATGGTTGAAAAATAGAACTGTTCTGATCTTGAGTGATTTTTAAAAAAATCTTTTTACAATTTGTCATTTTTGATATTTTTGTCGTCACCATTTTGAACTGTGATTGTGGATGCTCTTACTTTTTTTAAATTGTACTATTTATTTATTTATTTGTGATTCATTGATGTTAACATGTTTTATTTCTTATTTACATAAGTTGATCTGAGAACAACTTCTTTATAGCAACTCAAAAATCAAATTAATTGGTGAATAAATATTGTCAAAATAAATGACAAGAATTTATTTTTATTTCAATTGTGTGTATATATATATACATATATATATATACATATATATATACATACATACATACATATATATACACACACACGCGCACACACACACACACATATATATACATACATATATACATATATATATATATGTATGTATATATGTATATATATATATATACATATACATATACATATACATATATACATACTTAATACACTTCTAAGTTTTAAGTTCTAAGTTATATATATATAACTTAGAACTTAAAACTTAGAAGTGTATTAAGAGTGTAAAATATACACAAGTTCTGTATTATTGATTCCAGGAGAACAGCTCAACAGTCCTGCAGTGTTTGTTTAATGTCCTTTTTCTAGGCAGCAGCATCAATAACCCCAAAGCAGGTTGGTGGAACTGTGCCCAGAGCTAACAAACCAATGAGGAATATAAAGGAATGTCAAAGGAGCTAAGCCAAGGTGAGCAGCAGCAGGAGTTACCAAACAATGACTATAAGGATTTCTCAGAAGCAAGATCTACGAACAAAGCCAAGGTCAAAGCAAAGAAAGTCCCATCAACCCAATCATCAGATCAAGTGCAGGAAGCCTGAGAAGATTCCATTATCTAACCATGATCAGATGCCAGCAGAGGCAAGATATATCTAGAATATAAGGATTCAAAATTCAGCATGTGGGTCTGTTAATTCAACACCTCATGCTGCTGCTGGTGGCACTATTATTCAGCTAGCCCCCACTCACAAAACAGCTGCATCATGTCAAAGGCTATGGCAGCAGGCTTCCAATGGTAAAGTTCCTGGAGGAGCCTTATGCTGCAGCACTGAGCTCCTCTTAGACACATCCATTCTGCTTTCCCACTTGCTTTCAGAAACCTGGGCACCTCGATTTCATAGTCTTCCACTGAACTCCTTCCCCTGGAGACAATGGGTCCTCTGTTAGCCTCATCAAGGGCCCTGCCTTCTCCTGCAGGGTCCAGCTATCTGGGTATTCTAAGTTCTTACATTAATGAGGGCTCTAGCACAACTCTTACAAATGTAAATATTCTTAACTACCACTTATCTCCAGTTAGGCTTTTTAAAAAAATCAGCAGAATGCATATAACTGGATCTAAGTCCTTTTTTTAAGGAATAAAAGTGCAAAAGGCATAGAAGAAAATGGAGTGAAAATACTGCATGGGCTCATGAGCATGAAAGTGGCAAGAGCAAAAAGCCTAAAGTAGACTAAGGGGGACATGTAAGACACTACTATCTATGAAACATATTAATAGCAGCAGAAAAACTGCCTTACAGTATATCAGTAACAAGTAGTTCAGGTTTAGCAGATCCAATCTGACAGCATTCTAAAGATATCAGCATGTGAATTTAAACACAGAATCAGCAGGCAAGGAGCTTAATAGCCTCTATCTCATTTAGCACATGGAACACAGCTAAAATTCTCAAAACTAAAATTTGTGAAGTATCAGTTGTTGCCTTCAGGCAACCCCACTCCTACGCCAAGTTAAAATTTCCTAGAAAAACATGTCAAGCCAGAATTTAATTACTGTCCAAAGAACATTTTTTTAAAAAAAAATTGAATATTTTTCTTTAAACTCTTTTTTTTTTCTTTTTGGAAGGGTGAGAGAACCAGAAGGTAAATACAAATATTGAAATGTACACCTTAATCAAAGACTTACAAATGGTATCCTTTGACTGGGGTGAGGTGTTGTGAAGGGCCCATCACTGAACCAGTGTCACAGGGGTTCACAGAAAGGTTGCTTCACAAAGAAAGAAAGAAAAAGCAAAGTGTGCTGCTTATATACCGTCCCATAGTGTTTAAAGCACTCTCTGGGTGGTTTACAATTTTAAAATTAATTCTCTAAGCTACACATTGCCCCCACACCACCCCTCCAGTGAGCTGGGTACTCATTTTACTCAGAAGGATGGAAGACAACAATTCATGTTCTCCCACTCTCTCTACAGCCTATGGCTCTCATCACTTGTACCACTGGTTCCCAGCAATCTTCCGTGCCCTGAACTCATTACTATGGACAGACTGAAAAAAGAAAGCCTCCAGTGTTCATTGACATCTGAATCACACCATTGTCCAGGCACCCTCCATCGATGCAGACTTTAGGACTCATCCTTACTTCCTGTAGGCTTTGCCAGTGAAATTCAGCCTCTGGCATTCTCAGGACCAACTGGCTCTTGAGCTGGGATCCTCTAGTCTATGGACTGCAACTATCAAGGATGCACAGACACCCAGAGGATAACCTTCATCTAGCCCATTCATGTCTTCTATGACTGCAAGCGGCTCTCTAGATTTTTGAGAAGGTCTTAGCCATCACCTGCTACCTGATCCTTAAAAATAAAATAAGCTACTGACAACAGGGATTGAAACAAGACCTTCTGCATACAAACTACATACCATACCACAGAGGGAGAAAGAGTGCGGTCTTCCCAGGTCCCATCATGGCTGTCTTTTTCCCAGCAATCTAGTCATTCTTTCCTTGGAACCAAGAATGACCTTTAATGTTAAGTTCGGCCTTGGCTATGACTAACTGTCCGTCAAGTCCTGATGTTGCCTGGAGACAGAAATAGGAGACATTACTATTCTGAACTAAAGTTCAACTGGCTATGCCGGCTGGTGTATTCTGGAACCTGTGCTCCTAACAAGTAATGTTTCCCAGCTCTGCCCGGAGGAGACAGGGTGTAGGAAAATCAGGGCACTGCCTCTGAGCGAGCACCCACCAGAGGAGGCTGGGAAGTGCTGAACACCTGTTCGGCCAAAGGACAAACTGGCAGAAACCACTGGTTTGGTGGTTCATGCCCATCTCTAGCTCTCTTGTTTAATTCTACAGGTCTCTGCTCAACACCTAACCTGTTCCCATACTCTCTTCTCAGGCAACCACCTCACCTATATGTCTGCTAACTCCTCAACTACATTCTCACTCCTGGACCATTTGATTGGAATTTTATAAAATTAAGGGTCTACAACAGCCCCTCATGCAGTTTTGACTTAATTGGTTCTCCAATGACAGCCATAATGAAAGCTGCTATAAATGAAACCTTACTTTCTCATTGGGCTCAGTGTTAAAATAGAGACATGGTTGCCACACTTTTCAAGCCTCGGCTTCACCTTCCTTTCCTCTTCCCCTCCATCCTGCACTGCCTTGCTTGCTCTTTCTTTGCCATTCTTCTTCCACCCATCTTCTAATGTCTTGCTGCTCCTTCTGTTCCCCTCAGCTGTCTTCTCCCTTCCCCACCAATCCTCACTCTCTTCCTGGCTATTTGTCTCCCACTTGGTTCCTCTATTTTCCTCTGCTTCCTCTGTTATTGCACTTCCTGATGCCAGTGTGTGAGGTCATAAAACTGAGTCCTGGATGCTAGTGGATGGACACTGGGCAATACTGAAATCTTGTAAAAGCAGGGTAGGGTTAGCCATCGTAAGTCAGGGATCTGCTCTATTGTTTTACGTAATGTCCTGAAGTATGATTAGGATGTTAGTCTGTGCTTTTGTCAGGCAAATTTATTTGGGTCTGTTTTTCTGTGCTACAGAGTTGGCTTCAACCACCAGTTAAAGTGCCCAGCAACATCAGAGTGGCACAGAGGAAGTGCATTTGATTCACAGGCCATTTCATTTCCATTATCTAGTCTGTCAGCTGCCTAAGAGCATGAAAAAAGATCCATGGACATTTTCAGACACTGGCAGCTTCGGTACTAGTTTAATGCAAAAGCTGAATCCCTATGCTAGACATCTGAGCAAACTTCAATTAACTTCCCTTTCAAACTTCCCCGTGTGGTTATTTTGGAAATCTTTTGCTTCTAAAAGGTAACATTTGGACTAATGTGGGTAGAAAGAAGTCCTGCCATTGCCAATATATCAGATGGTCTCTAATGAGACAAGGAAGCTGGTGGGGAGAGCATTCCACCTCCATCAGAGGAACATTAAAAATAGCTGACCTGCTCCTATGATGTCTATGGTTTTATTATAACAGTCTTATTGGATATTCATAACATAAAATGCAAATGTGAGAAATAAAAGATCTGGTGGATACTGCATTATCCATCTCACTCATTGCATCTGTCTAAATAATTTATATGCTCTCTTGCTATCATTCTATCAGAGGGTTTGGATATCCTTTATTATGCTTATCCTCTGGACACCCACTGTGAGGTAGAGAAGACTTATCCTTTTCCTACAGATGGGGTATTAAGGCATAGAGAGATTAATGGCTGGGATTTTCATAAGTATTTACTTTGCCCGTTTATCCAGCTTGGAGCATTCTGTGGTGCTGGATAAACCAATGGGCTAGGAACAAGCTGAGAGACTTTGCCCTAATGTAATCATTGGAAAACAAAGAATTTGACCATAGTCATTTCTAAGATTGTCTGAAGCATACAGCTCATGCTGGCTTGCTCATGGCAGCCTCACCTATTCTCAAGGACCTCACCAGTTGGAGATGGTAGATGGAAGGGGTAAGAAGCATTTTGTGAGATACTGAAGCTCTCACATGAATTGGCTTGATAGTGTCACTATGGTGATAAGATACTGGAAATGGGACTCCAATGGATGCGACCCACCTCCTCACTTTTGGCCTTCCTGTAAACCAGCTGAACATCTCAAAACATGAGACAACGATTTGGTCTTGAAGCAGTAGCAGGCAGTGGCAAGAAATGAATCTAAAACAATGGGGGATTTCCACATATTGAATTTACCAGGATACATATATGTTAATTGGTGCAATAGTGGAAAGATCAAATAATGCTGCAGCTGAGATCAGCATTTTCTCTTACCCATCCTTACTTTTTAAAAAGAACTAAATCTCTGATTGAATGCCAAAAAGCCCTTCTGAAGTGGTGGCTGCTTTGATTAAGATTTCCCATCTTGGCAAGTCCTAAATCAAGAGACATCAAAGTGGTTTCAAAATAAAGAACAGCTGAAGAAAAATGTATAAGATGATGGAAGGCATAAACAATAATACCATGCATATGTTTAAGTCATCTGAAAGTGATTGCAGTGATGTGTAAAATATTCGGAAATAAACATTTAAATGGCAGCATAAATTCCCCAAGGGAGAGAAGTCTGCATAAACCTTAAGTAAATCCTGTTTAGACTAAACCACATCCGTTCTCCCCTTTTACTTTAAGAGCATTCTCGGCTTCTCTGATAGGCTCTGCATAAAGAAAGATCTTCTGTGCCTCCACAGAACTTCATTCAAACAAATGTGGAAGCAAATGCATTAAAAGGTTTACTCAGAAAGCTCACTCAGGTTTTCTTTGGCACTTTGTCCTTAAAATAAGGCATATGTGGTCATGTTGTAAGATTGTTAGCTGGCTGGATAGTTCAGTGAATTAGGTATCTGACTGCAGAGCCAGAGGTTCGGGGTTCAAATCCCTGCTGTGCATCCCAGAACAGTCAGCCTGTGCAGCCTTGAGGTGTTCCATGATCAGTGTTGAGAAAGACATATCAAATGTAGTAGGATGCTGACTTGCTCTTTACCTCAGGAGGCAAAATATGTTGTGGACGCTCTGCTTCCATTTTGAAGACTCTGTGTTAGACCGTTTCTCATTGTCTGGTTGCCACTGGAACTGGGACATGTAGTCAGACTTTGCAGATGGTGGAAAAAGTGAGGAATCCTGTTGTAGTGTATTGGAAACATGGTTACTGTAATTATAGGTTAGTCACATTATGATTCAGGGCCTTTTTCACTCTGTACTTTACAGAATGTGATCCAGTGTCAAAATTCCCTATCATTATTAATGTTTTCCATCATAAGATCAGACCAATAGTTTTTGAAGGTATCCATTATCAGACAAAGTGATGTTCCCTTCGTTTCCATTATTAACTTCTGTTGTGTTTTATGATCCACATAAAAAGGTACCATTTTTAAGTCAAAGAGAGGCCTTTAAAATGACCTGCTTTTAATCTAAGCAGGATAGTAAATGGCAGACACAAAGGCCCCAGGAAAATGTTTGTGGACCTTATGTACTTTTTTAGAGAAGTCTAGGGAGTACGGAATAAAAGATAAACAAACACAGGAAACTCCGTATTGTAGCTGGACAAAAAATAGAACATTAGTATATTATATACAAAAGTATCAATAAAAATGTATCACCAACTGATATCAAACAATATTTGTAAACAATGTTCTGTCTTATGCTAAGCAAGTAAATAATATGATAAATTTCTCCAATGCAAATGTATGTAGTCCAGGTATCTACTCACAGAAAGTCAAAATCTAGGGTCTGGAAGTGTTGAGTAAAAAGTCCCTTCAAATGTGCAGTCAAGGTCTTGGATCCTTGGAGTAATGTTGACGAGCTCTGAGCATGAAAGATTGTCCACTAAGCTTGTTTCGTGGTAATTTAACTTCTTCAGAAGATATCCCTTGGACCTCCAAGATGCTGGAAACAGGAACATTCATGAATCTAAAATAGTTATCAAACATAATAATAATAGACCTTGTTTGTTTTTTGTTTCTTTGAAAAGGACATTTTGAACTGATTGTGATGACTACATTCCATGTACTCCACACATACACCTGTAGGGATATGTAAGATATGAACTTCGTTCTTATTTTATTGCACCAAAAATTGGCATATACTGCAAATTCATACTAACATCCACTTTTCTGAATACTGTGATGCGTTTGCAAATTTAAAAAGGTGCTAAATAGGTATATTTAAGGGATTTGCTTGCAAAAAGTAATTAAGAAAAAGACACAGTGAATGCAACAATTAGGCAAAAATTGCAATTTTTCTTTCATTACAAGAAATATGTAGATTTTTTAAAAAAATGTAAACTGGTATGAAAACAGGACAAAATGGATAGAATGTGGGGAGAGCATGAACCTGAGCAGAATTGAATTTGACAGCCTGCACCTTCCACATTTCCACAAAACACACACACACACAACTGTTCAGTTTGCATACAAGCGCCCTGCCCTGTCTCTACGCTGATAAATGTCACCACAAAGCACTTCCATGGCAGCAACTGTCATCTCCAGCTGTTTTCTTTAGGTGTCCCTCAGTACCTGTTCATCATCTGACTGCTCAGTCTGATTCCACACATCTAACTCACTTCCAAAGCCTGGAAAGATGGAAAAGATTGGTGTGAACAAAAGACAACTACAGAGAATAGATAGACCTGCAACTGGAAAATTATAGAACTCAGAAGTAATTATCTCCCCCCATCTTACCCTGATTTGGAACATTCAGCTAAATATAGCATATGAGCCCCAGGTTTTATTAAGCTAATTGTCTAATAGATTCTACATTCAATTTTTTTTCCTCTTCTCTCACTGAAACTAAATAATGGATAACGGTCCTTCCTGCCGTATCTTCTCCTATTTAATTGCATTTGCTGTGCTCATTCCCTCTTGTCGTTTCTCTAATATTGACAATGCAGCTAACAGCCATTGTGTTTTTTTGGAAGCTGCAATTTGTACAATCCCGGGCATCTCCATATTGTGGTAATAGCCTAGGATGAAATTAAGGAACACTTTCAGCATACTGAACATACCATCAACATTTCCATATGAAAAAAGTTAAAAGATAAGAGTAGGAAACAGCAATATAGACCAGAATGTCAGGTATGCCCATGCATTCCTGGCACTTTATAATCCTCCCCTTAGTGATATCATCTGAAGATGTTTCATGTAACAACAGATTCTTTCTAAACTGTAAACATTATTCTGCAAAGATAAATGAGGTTTAAACTAGAGCAAGGAGGGACGCTAAGATTTTGAAAGTTATAACCTGCCCCCAGTGCTTAAAATATTATATGGGAGGCTGAGGACTGGTGCTGCAGTGGCAAATTGAGAAGTACAAGTGCTCATTAGAACCATCCCCATGATCCCAGAATCGAAGGCAAATATGAAAATGCAGGCTGTAATGTTGTCTGTTGTGTACTAGTACTTGTTTAAGATTGTCTGTAATCACCTGCCATTCAACACCTCAGAAAAGGAAGCATTATTTTCTAGAATGGGCTGCAGGTCATTAATGCTATGTCTCAGTTGGGAGCTGTAGGCAAAAGCTAAACTTACCTGGTAGATTGTTTACATACTATGAAGAAAGAGAAATGCTGAGGGGAGAACGTGGCAGATGGCATCATTGTCCCTGATAACCTAAAACTCCTGGCACTTTGACCCTGTGTGTCCTGATTCCACTACCCCAGTTGGAGAAAAAACCACAAAAATTATCACTACCTCCATGAAAATATAAATGTATATTTTAAAAAAAAATAATTTCATGGAAACTTACCGAGAGAGTGGAACTCCCATTTGCTGTTTTTATTGGCGCATACAATACAAGTAGTGCTAGAATGTACCAACATTTAGGAGATGTTTGTGTTGGGTTGACTCAGAGCTTGGGACAAGAAGTCCTTTGGGCTATAACTCCCATAATCCACCAGTTAGCATGGCTATGGCTAGAGGGTTCTGAGAACTATACTGTAAAAATTAACTTTCCTAAGCTCAGGATAGACTTAAGTGGAGAAAATGGGACAGCAGTGTCTTTATCTGTGTTTGAGGAACTATGTGTACCCTCTCTATGGACTAAGAAAAGACACCATCACATACATTTGCAACATAAGTAAAAGAATTTACTTTAGCATGTAAAGTATATCTCTTTTTTTTATGATAAGGTCAAATCTCAGAAGCTTATGAGCAAAAATATAAACAGACGCAGCAAAGACCAAAACAGGCCAACCAGTAAAGCAAAATAAACAGAACAGTTCTTAAAATAGCATCATAAAAACCATATCAGCAAGCAACACCAGACTAAAAAATATATCCACAGAGAGGGTCTGACCAAAAGAATAGAAATAAAAGGCCAGTTGAACTAAAACAGTCATATCAGCTTGTTTTAAAAACAGGCAAAGAGAGGAATGTCTCTGGAGAAGAAGTTCTGTAGCTTAGGCATCACAACTAAAGAGATCTGAATGTATTTCTGCGGCAAAGGGAGAAGAAAAAGGGCCTCATTCCCATCTAGAAGCCATGCTGTATATACTGATGACTCCAATTGGCAATGGCTATAGGCCTATCTGTTACAGCCAGGGCATGGAGAAGTTACTCTTTCAGACTACAGCTCCCAAAATGATGGTGGCCATGCTAACTGGGACTTGAACTCTTCCAAGTTGTGAAGAACAAAAGAAAATGAAGAAACAATTGGATATAGAACAAGCAGGCTCACATAAAAATAAGGGATTGTATCCAGCTGGTGTTCTTTGATTCAGCAGTGGGATAAAGAGGGAGATGGCTTGGGGTAGCCCTTCCACTGTAGCTCCCACTCATTCCCAATGTGCTCCAGAAGTGGGGGTGGTTCATTGTACAAACAGAGAGAGCACCTCAGTCCTAAACTGCAGGGTGAGATGCCTCTGCCAAATATGGATTGTCTATGTCACATGGATTGTCTATGTTGGGGGACCCTTCATACCAGTATAGGGGGTCTGCAGGATCAGTTGAGAATTACCCCAAAAAGTCCTCATCCCTCATAGTGCTCCAAGGGAACTGGGCTGGGAAATAAATAATAATAATCCCAAGGAGGCACACCAGCACATACAGGCTGCTTGCAGCTGCAAAGATAATCCAAAGAAATGGGGCCAGAAAAAGTAAAGGCAAGAAAGGAAAGAAAAAGTAAAGGATCCACAAGGGCAGCACTGCAGGCAGGCGTGCAGGCAACAATAGAAAATGAAGGGCACCCAGAGTTCAGCACATAATCCTACAAGAAATTACTAATGATTATTCAGTAATTGATCTATTGGGTCTACTCTAGCAATAGGATGCAGGTCTATAGTTTTTCAGCCAACCATTTCTGCTTCTTCCTACACTTTTTTCACCTAATTATTTCACCTTGGATGATCAGCTGAGCCAAATCTTCTTTAAGTGTCATACAGCATCTTTCTAAAACAGTTTCTGTGTATTCCATCTGGAATTTTTCCAGCCAACACTGAACTGATATGGAGCATCATTGTGCAAGAACACAAAGATGCTCTTATACAACTAGTCTTTTTCCATTAAATGAAACTCTGGTTGGGGTCTCTGAATTGCACTCACAGTGTGCATATTTATGTCGAAATGCTTCATGGCTGACATGGAAAGACTGGGCTGTTTGACCGCATGCCCAACTGATGATTAATTCATCATTTTAATTATAGACCTTTTCTGCAGATAAAAAGCATCACTGAGTGACACCATTATGGTGACAATGACAGGGGCAAATCTCTCTTCTAATTTAAATAGATGATGCAAGTGCCCCATTGAGTGTGTTCATATTGTCTCTTCTTGTTCTACACATGCCAAAATTACATTCTCAGCATGGACTGGAAAACAGGCACGACAAATGACAAGCTAGGAAGGGGGTGGCTAGGGAGAGATTGCTTCATCTGGTCAATTAAACATAAGAATAGATGAACTGCCATCCCAGCAGTGTGTGTGTGTTTTAATAGACCAAATTGACAGATAATTCCAAGAAGTAATAAGAAGGAAAGTTTCCACATAAAGTGTGCTCACACATCCAACCCCCAAGCATCATTTCCAAGAAATCCTGTACATGACAGATGTTTGTTTGTTTCAGAATTCTCCACCTCACTGTGATTAATCTGGTTTCTTCCATGAATCCCCTTCTCTGTCTTGGTTATGAGCAGGGAAGTGTTCAACAGAACCAGGAAATGGATTCATTTGGATGAGCATTAAAACTGATAGATGTAATTCCAGGTCCCCTTCTTACACAGAACTAGTTGTATGTGTTTTAAGTAACACCACCAGTAGACTAGGAAAAGGAAAATGCCTCATATGAGATGAAATTACTCGTCCATCTAGCTCAGTATTGCCCACACTGATAGAACAGTTGTTTTCTGAGGTTTCAGTTACTGGCTTTCCCATTATTTAGCTGCTGCCAATCGTTCTCCACAATACTCAGTTAGGTAGACCCATGGTTTGACTCACTAAAAGCCAGTTTCTTATATTCTGACATACTTGATCTTTCCCATTGAGAAAAGATGCATGTTTCAGCATTCAGCATTAACCTTAGCTGCAATCCAGTAGTAAGTCGCATTTAGAGTAGTGTCAGTAAATCAATGGAACTTATGGAAGAGTTGATTCACTAAATCTGCTGATTCAATTGGCCTACTCTAGTTGCTGTTTACTACTGGATTTCAGCCACTGGCCAAAATCCTGTTGTTTAGTGTAGTGAACTGTACTAGAGTAAGCCCACTGAATCACTGGGGATTTGGTGAGTCAGCTCCTCTCTAAGTTCCAGTGATTCAAATGGGCCTATCCTAACTGTGAATTACTTTAGCATAGTAAGTTTTAGTTAGTTCAGGCCCATTTGAATCAATGGAACATACAGATGAGTTGATTCACTAAATCCCTGCTGATTCAATAGGCTTACTCTAGTGCAATGTACAATGCTAAGCAACAAGATCTTGGTTATTCATTCTAATGACACAGGTCTTTTACATCCAAAGGGCACACATTTCAGCATGTGATAACTCCGTGGCAGGTGGGTCTATATTTAGGTGTGTGTAAAGAAGGCCTAAGGCTCCCAGACAGGGATGGGCAACATCTGGTGAATTGGAGGCAACCAAGAGTTTGCCCCCGACCCAGAAAGCCCCCACCCTGCTGCCAAACTTGCTGCTGTGCTGTAGTGGTTGAGGTAAAAGGCATGCTTTGCTATGAAACCAAGGATACATATCTCTCCCTTTCTTCAGTGACTTCAAGACAATGAACTTTCTTTCCCACTGTTATCCAACATTGTGAGGCAGGCTAAGCTGAAACTGTGTGACTATCTCATGAGTTTCAGGGCCAAGTGGGGATTGTAACTCAGGTCTCCTGACTTGTGGTCTACCACTCTAATCACTTCACCATGTGGGCAGAAAGGCTAATGTGGCACTTGAAATGGGCATGAAGCAATGGATATTTATGAGCGGAAGGCTTTGTCGTTCTTGTCAAACCATTCCAGCCCAGCTCACTGCTAAACCTTATGTATCAAAATTGATCAACATAGCATCCGCTAGTCAGAGAGATGGTGTGAACAAGAACCATGCTTTAGAAGGCAGCCGCTGCAGCATAGCAAATGACTATCATACATAGTGCTGTCTATATTCCCTGGAAGTGAAACACTATTTAATTTTAGTACACAGATAAAGGCTTTCAAGCCTGACTGAATGTTCATGCTATCTGCATAAAGGAAAGCCTGGGGACTGTGAAACCACTAATGGCTAACTTTATCCTCTGAAGCCTCTTGTGGAATTTGCTGGGAAGATAGTGATGTGTGATGGGTCAAGTTAATGTACTTGAAATATAAAGAGGGAAGGGGGTAGGCTCCCTCATACACAGGATAAGAGAGAAAACGAGATAGAAAAACAGCTCAGAAACAGTTTGCCTAGTTTTCAGCAAATGAAGGAGAAAATAACACTGTCAGAGAAGTGTGTTTGACTTAATGCTTTCATTACTTGTGAGAAAAGAAAATCACACTGAAATCAACCCCCCAAACAAAGGTGAATAACAAACTGCTCTTAGAGTACATAAATACTTTTGCAAACCTCAGCTTCAGAGGAGTGGAGAGAGGAATAAGCAAAGGGAAAATTATGCCTTCCTGCAAATTCGTGCCTGCAAGCGCACACACACTTGGTTTAAATCTATGGAGAATTAGAGGTGTATGAGAAAATAATGATGTAATAGGAAAATAGGTGATATGTTCTGTACATTTTAAAAGCTCTTCACTTCACTTCACTTACTATTAGGCAGTATAATAATAAATAATGACTGAAACCCTGTTGCTTAGCATAGTAAGTCACAATTAGAGTAGGCGCATTGAATCAGTGGAACTTATGCAGGAGCTGACTCGTTAAATTCTGATTCAATGGCCTACTGTAGTTGTCACTTACTCTGCTGAGCAACAGGATTTTAGCTAATAATTCAATGTAGTCAGGTCGATTCTGACTTATGGATTCTCTTTCCAGGGTTTTCTTCGCATAATTTACCCAAAATTACTTTACCACCCCCTTTTTTTCTTGGGTGCTTTGAGACTGTGAGCTTGCCAAAGTATGCAATTAAACCATTAGTAGTAGGCATCCTTCAGTCTCGAGAGACTATGGTAACGTGCTCTGAATAGAGGTCTATTAATAATAAACCATTATTGCTTTGTACAAATGAAGTACAAAACTTGACATACCAGCAAACAGTTTTAATAACTCAGGGTTCATCTAGATGGAGCATTTGTTCACCCCCAATTTGTGGCTTATGACTGCACATCTGACCATGACTTCTATCTATACTTACTCTTAATGCCCTATTTCTGTTATAAGAAATCCGCATCTCTTAAAGAACTGGTTCAAAGGCTTTCAAAAATCTTGAAAAACCTTCAAACTCTTCAAAATAATCTTGTTTGCTTGACCTCTCTACTCCCATCACACCACATCTCTTGTCTTAGTAGACTGGAGCTATATTGAAAGCTTCCAGTAACAGCTGACAACTGTTGCTAATCCACCTAGGATATCAGCTTTCTTGAGAAACAACTCTTTTAAAAATCTGGAGCAAAACCTAGAAATGATCTTCTTTGCTGGATTTTTGAGAATGGTGAGTGGATATTGGTTTAAGTGGAATGGTGCTAAACTCAAAGCTTCCAATATGGCAGACATCCACTGCTAATCCACTTTGGATTTCAGCTCCCTTTACAATTATCTTCCTGAAAAAAATCTTTCAAATTCTTCCAAAAAATCTTTCAGTGCTTTCCAAATGATTTTTCCCCCTACATGTCTTTGTTGTTTGTTTATGGGTGGAATAGCACTGAATTGAAACCTTCTGATAGGAGAGGCTCTTGCTGCCTGAATCTGTGTACAGTGTGAAACAAACAAAAACCAGCTACAGGAGACTGTTTGAAAAAGCACAGAAAAACAAGGGTTTTGTCACACTTGTCACAGCTGATAACACTGTACATCTTGCTTCATTTGGATATTGGAAAGAATACTGGTATAATCAATGCACAAAACAGAAAAGAAATTTCTCCAACAATCCTCAAATGCCTGTTACATTTACATGTGATTTATTACAAGTTGTTTTTTAAAATTCCATTTTTGAGCTGCAGGTGTACATATATTTCCTCAAAAGAAAGTCCCTTTGAGTTCTGTTTTATTCCAGGGGTTGGCTATATATCATAAAACTCCTGTTTTTGCATTGGATTTAGCATGCTTGACATTAATTTAAAAATTTCTGTCTACATGACATACAGCTAAGTGCATTTTTTGTTGGAAAGTGATTTTTTTAAAAAAAAAAAAACACCCATCAGGAGGTGTTTATTTATTCGATTATGAGCACAAGTTATTTTGAATCATTTTGGTATGTGTGACCCCTGTGTCAAAGTAAATTGTGTCTGAGAAGTTTGTCAAATATTGGATACCAAGATTGCAGATTCTGGACTGCAGAATACCCTGAAGTCCAAACTCTTACCTCCCCCCCTCATCTGTAACATTAATCTAGCACTATGCCACTTTGAAATCTCAAAAAAATAAAGTAAATATTAAAAGGTTGTATTTATAGAAATCCTGCATGCATTCATTAGTGTATCCTCCTCTGTCAGTGATACCATCGGTTATCCGGGAAAGTTTTAAAAGAAGGGAGACTGTGACAGCATGCAGAGGTGGAGGAGAAGGGCAGAAATTTAACTCTTTTCTTGAAGACCCAAAGGATGCTGTCTTTCCACTGTATCAGAGCAAGCCTGACTTTCTAAACCCAAAAGCAGCAGTAGCAGCAGTGATGAGAAGAAAGAAAATCATTTGAAGTAATTAGCTACCCTTCTAATTGGCCATTCAAAGTTGCCGTGAGGCTCCTGAAGTGCTAATAAGTGAAAAAAAGGAGATGGGGAGAGGCTTGGAAACCATACGAGAAGGCTGGAGTGATGGAGAGATCCATGCAGTGTGGAAACCCGATTTGCTGAAGAATTATAGGGATGAGAGACTGTAAATATTCCCTCGTTAGGGGAACTGACAGAATGTTAAGGTAGTTGTGATGTTGCTGCCACCAGGTTCAGAAAAAGGAACTGAGCACAAAGGGAATCAGTCACCTGGGTTGGGGAGACGAGATTCTTCTTTCCCTGGCTGTCAACTCTTTGTCAAACGAACCAACATAAAAACCATGTGACTTTAAATCAGTTTTGAAAACCCCAATCAAACTCCCGGTTCATTTCAACAGTGTACCTACACTGTTTAAGTGTGTAAAGGATTGGATTCTTAATCTTTTAATTCCTAACACAACAAAACTAATTGCTGGAAATGTTTTACATTTACTTTGAAATACTATATGAATACGTTTACTGTGAAACTTGGACATTTTACATGCTCTTCTTCCTTGTTCCATGGACAATGTTATGTTTAAAAATAGCAATTAAGCACTTTTATGTTCTGATTTTTGATTCCACAAGAGTTCTTAATGTAATTTAAAAGAAAGTATGTTTTAAAATCTGTAAACATTACAACAATTTTTTTAAAAAAAACAGTAATAAATGTCCCAGCAAACAACCAAAAGCCCTGGGGAAATTGATAGATCTTCTACTTTCTCCTGGAAAGATATCTGCTTCCCTAAACATAGAATTTCAAAATCAGAACACCACCACTAAGAAGTCCCTTTTTCTGTCTGCCACCAGTCTTGCTGTTTATGGCAGGGGGCTGTGAGAGAACGTTTTGATAATGATCTTAGTACACACACAAGCTTATCTGAGAGAAACCAGTCTTGAAGATTCCTGGATTCCATGCTATCTAAGGGGTAAACAAAATACTGTGGGATAGCTCAGTGGTTTAAGTATCTGGCTGTGGAGCCAGCGGTTGGGAGCTCAATTCCCCACTGTGCCTCCTTGACAGGGGCTGGAATTGATTATCTATAGCAGTGGTTCTCAAACTTGACTGGTGTCACTTTGTGAATGATAACGAGCACAAGAGAGTATCCTGTAGATCAGTGGTCCCCAACCTTGGGCCTCTTGGACAGCAACTCCCAGAAATCCTGCCCAGCACAGCAAGTGGTGAAGGCTTTTGGGAATTGTAGTCCAAGAACATCTGGAGACCTCAATTTGAGAACCACTGATCTATAGGACTCCCTCCAGCTCTGCAGTTCTATGATTCTAACATTTAAAATTAACACTGGAATTTTTCTGTGAGGAACTAGAGATAGGAAAAGTTACTTTTTGGACTGCAGAATTTCATGTTAGCTAGTGATTTGGGGACCTACAGTCCAACAATGGGACTTTTCCAAACTCTGTGAAGAAAAAAACTTATTGACATCTTCAAATAGCCAGGAACATGGTGTGAATGTGCACCAGACAACTATTGCTACCTATGATTTCCTGATATATATTGTACTTGTTGGACACTGGTAAGTACATGTCCTCTTCCTGAGTTACATGTATTTCCCACACAACACAGTACAGCAACCACAACTATTTACAAAAGATTGAAGTGGCCCTTGCCAATTCAAAATAGTAAGAAAGAACATACGATACAGTCCTCTTTGGACTGTACCAGTCTGAATGGCTCCCACTTTGATAAAATCTCACAACAGCTTTGATGTTCTTCTCCCTCACAGAATAGATTATTTGCAGGAGGGTTTGATGTGTTGCCCTATTTAAACAAGAAACCAAACTCCATCTACTTTCTGAATTGTTTGAGGCCAGGAAAATTACTTTTTCTGAGAAACCTTTGAACTGAAACTGCTGAATGCATCCCCACGTAGGTATATCAACCATGAGCTGCACAGCTTATTCCTTTTTAAATAGCCGTGGCCTACTGTGAAACCTCTGATCTGGTGAGAGAAGCAATTCAACCACAGTTTCAGGAGGGATGGTTTTAGCCTAACTTGTCACATGTTGGTGTAAGTGACATTGTTTACATTAACCCACTCTTCCTTGTAGGCAGTTGGCACCAGATTTCTGAAACGTTTGAAAGAAAAGAAAAGAAACAAGAATTAAAATATTGTTTGTTGGCATTCCAGAGCCACTTAATGGTTAATAGTCAACCATTAATAGACATTCCTTTAATTTTTATCTGAGTCTGTTTCTCTTAGACCTTCTAATTGCCACAGGCTTTGATAGTCAAGCCAAAGCAAGCAAATAAATCAGGTTTTTACCCTCCCATCTCTACCACCAACCAGAGAATTGGGTCAGAATGAAGGTTTAAAAAATGCATTTGTAAATATGAGTGTTAGTATTACTGGGTAGTGTTTTGTGAGGCCATTCTGACCTACATGCATAAGCAAAGCACAGTTTGCCTTAAGCAAAGTCTAGTATTTTATCATTGATAAATAAACATTCCTCATGTTCCCATTTGAAACATCACATTTTTAAAAAAAATAAGAGAGAGATCTATTGCTATCATGAAATGGAAGATAAATAGTTCTCTCATCAGCAGCAGAAGCCAGTCCAAAGGACAACTGTGTGGCAATTAGAGATTTTTAAAAAATTGCAGTTCTCTTCGAGGGATAAGTTGCCATAGCACAATGGGCAAACTACACAACAGAAAAGCAGAGTTCAACAATATCGTCTCTCCACCGTGTTCATTCTCTTAGCTCCATGTGTTAGCCAAAATGAAAATACAGATCTGACTTGCTACTGGCAAATTCAGCTGACAGACAACACAAAAGAAGGCACATTTAATTGCTGTGTGAGAAAACATCATAAAAGCTGTAACTATGAGGAGTGTCCTGCACTTTCAAGTACCTCCAATGATAAACCTAAGAGAATATTTCTCTTCAAGGGGATACATATAGCTAGTTTCTGATCTTACATAAGAGAACCAATTGTTCTATACCATTTCAACTCACCCACACAAGTCTGGTTCCATTTTGGTGTGGTTGTTTATATAATTTGACAGGTATGCCAGAAGAGTAAGGAGAGTTGACTGGACCCCAGTTAAAATAAATTCAGGGAAATGAAAGTGGTTACAGCTCAGTAGAAGAGGGTATGCTTCATATGTGAAAGATCTCTGAATCAGATCCAACAGCTGAAAAGCTTGGATAAAAACATTTAGGTCTTTTCCAAGCAAAGTGGCTAAACACAGGACCAAATCAATCCTCTGTGGAATAAGTAAGGGAATTTCCAAACAGGTTTCGCCAAGTTCAATCCTTGTATATGTTTCTTCTAGCAAAATACATTTTGGTTTTAAGAGCTAAAACTATTGCTGATAGGTATTTATCAATTTATCTCTCAGAACAGTCTGCCATTGGAAATACCCTGGTTGAGCTTAGTCTTTTAGAGACCTGGATTTTGGTCTTGGTTCGAACTACAAAAGCTACTGCTCTGAGAAGCATCTTTGGGGGTTTTGCAACATATAGTTACAGGGGGAATCCAAACATGTATTTTTTTCTTTCAGTTCCTGTTTTATAATGTGATGCATAGAATAATACACTGTGGTTTAATGTTTTATTTGTCTACTTTCATCACTGTCCTTCCTTTAGAAAAATATTTTACACATGTCCATTTCAATAAAATGACTTGCTGGAAGAATTATCCACCCACACTGTAAAAATGTTTGCTTTTTGTATACCTATCCTGCTACTATCTTTTGCAATGGTATCTCTCAGTAAACAGCAAAGGAAGCATTCACTCTGTATGATGGCAACCATTCATTCTGGATTCTCTACAACTTAGGCATCTAATGAGAAGACATGACTCACTGGAAAAAATGGTAATGCTAGTAAAAGTGGAAGGCAGTAGAAAAAGAGGAACACTGAACATGAGATGGATTGATTCAAGAAAGAACCTCATAGCCATGAGTCTGCAAGACCTGAGCAGAACTGTTAATGGCAGGACTGCCTGGAGGTCACTAATTCATAAAGTTGCCATGAAGTGTGAAGCAACGTGACCATACATAGACATCTCTGTAATTTTGCTTCATATTTTTGTATATTTAATACATTAATTAATGTAAATGATATCCAAATACTGACAATGTCTGAAAGAAATTTTTATATATTCATTCTTTGCCTTGCTATTTCTCATACTGCACTACTTCCTTGTTAATTGTACCAACTGAACTAAGTAATATTTTACTACCTGTCCAGTTAAAGTGTGTGTGTGTGGGGGGGTACACCTATGCATTTTTATCTTTACAATTCCATTTAAGACAGTTATCCTTTTAAAAAACTGGCAGCACTGCCTAAGCAGGAGCTATCACATGGTTTTATCTGCTGTTTGTTTATCTTTCCAAAATCTTTTCTTAATTTCTTAAATTGCCTTGTCTAGTCAATGGTTACTGTGAAAACCTCCTCTGCAGTGCTTTCTGGATTGGATTGCTGCATGCTGTTGGGTTGTTGCTTCCCAAGTAGGCATTGAAAATGTAGTGTCAATGTTCATGTAAATAAGTGTAGTTTGGATCCTCAGAACTTGCTGCCCAGGCTTACTCCTCAATAATCAAGTCCTCCCTACTTGTAAGTAGATGTGGATACACTGGATTATTTATTATGCTGTTCCTCATTCCTACACTTGAGTGTGAACAGAGAGGAAGAGATGCTCATGAAAATAAATCTCTTTCGCCCATGTATATTTCAGAATAATACAATTCTTCTAACTCATCAGTAGACACACAAGAACTGGATTGTGCTGCTCCTCACTCTTACATCATGGAGAGCGGGTACTTGTGAGGAGGATGCTTATGTAAAGAGGAAGGTTTGGAAGCTTCCTCAAAGTGGAATTTGGAAGCTCTATATGGTACTTTGGCAGCAGGGCCAACATTCATGGGAGATGCAGTCACTAATCATGCAACACATGGGATGTCAGTGGGGTTGGGATCTCTCTTACCACTCCAATCCATTCCTCCCTGCTGTAAAGACCAGAAATAGCAGAGAAGATCTAGCACAGTGATGCCTTAGGTAAAGTGGAATAATGACAGTTCATCCCAACTGAAAGAGAATGTTTGTTTGTTTGTTTATAATATAAACTATTTTTATATTAGATTGTTTAAAATATTTTAAATAAATAATATTTAAAATAAATCAAATAAATAAATGTATTTAAAATATATTTACCCTGCCTTTCTCCTTAAAAGCAAAAGCAAAAAAAAAGCAAAGCGTGCCACTTATATACCTCCCCATAGCACTTCAAGCACTCTCTGGACAGTTTACAAGTTAATTATGCAGGCTACACATTGCCCCCCACCCCAGCAAGCTGGGTACTCATTTTACAAACCTCAGAAGGATAGACAGCTGAGTCAACCTTGAGCTGCCTACCTGGGATTGAACCCCGGGTCATGAGCAGAGTTTTGACTGCAGTACAGCAGTTTTAACCACTGCGCCACGAGGCTCAAAGGACCCAAAGTGGCTAGACATTTTCAGTCATTCATTGCTTAGGATCTGGAAATCATGATGTCAATTCAATCTACGACATGCCTTGTAGTCATGTAGAACAATGGCTTGAATCCAAAATGCAGGAAGAGAACTGCTTATTCCATTCATGGAAGAGCTTGTGATCCAGAAAAGGTCCTGTAATCAGAAGGTGGTGATTATTTTCTCCAATTCCCCATTACCACTTGCAGCCTCCTGTGCTTCTTCTTATGCTGTCCTAGATGGTCACCCAAGTCTCTAGAAAAGCTTTTTAGAGGACTGAAGGGAAAGAGGGATGAGTAAAAATCACGTCCCCGATTCTGCAAATTGATTTGCAGTCAACCAATCAGCAGCATATTATCCAATTATCTCATTAAAATTGTCACATTGCTTTCTGATAACATCTCCTCCTTTGCTCTTTTCATGGTAAACCATTTCTGAGTGTTTCATACCTGGAAGCCCTTGGAAAAGGCCACCATAAATTGGAATTAACAGCGTGTAATTTTTAATAAGCTGTTATATATAAACTTGGATTTTATTGTATATGTTGCCATCCATGTTTTCATACCTTTCATTTATATATTTTTGTTTGTTTCCAAAGTTATTTTCCCCAGAAAATAACTTAACAGTTATGCCAGAATATTTCAATATAGGGCTTCAGGTTACTAAAGATACGTAAAGATACTAACATCCTGTTGTTGCTATAACTGTTTCTGTTTTAACGTCATGTGTGATAGCCTCCCCAGTTTTTCTAATCTCAGTTTTCCTCTGGTTTATACTGTGGTTATGAATGCTCATAGCCAACCAGTAATTTGGGTTTACATTGCCTTGGTCTAGCATGGAGAATATTTTTCTGTCTTGCCAATAATATACAAAATTATTACTCTCTTAAATGCTGCTGTTGTCTCTAATGAACTTCATTTCTAGGGGTCAAAAACCTTTATTTCTTCTCTTAGTTAGATATATGAAGAAACCACATCCATGTGCACACACAGAGACATAAACACACAACCTTCTGATGTTGTTTTTTAACCGAAATAGATGAGCTACTTGCACTGCGTCAAATCCCTGCTTTCCAATTTCCAGAATCCAATTATGCTTCCTTTCCGTCTTCTGTTTGCTAGTCTATATAGGTCAAGTTCTTTTAACTCTGCCTAATCAAAAACGACTACTGTTTCTCATATTATTCCATGTTTGTTTTATGTGCTTATTTGTTACATTTGGACCACTCAGTAACCATGTTCTCAAGATGGGGGGGTACATATTGGAAATTTTAAACTAGCACTTCAAGTTCATTGTGAAAACAGACTGGCAGCCAATGCATATGAAAAAGTACTGAGATGATGTGATCACATCAGCCCATATGATTGCCTCTGTTTTAGACTAGCTGATGTCTTTAAACCAATTTCGAAAGCATTGCATTAATCTAAACAGGAGACTACTGAAGCATGAATCACTATCACAAATTTATGTCTTTCTAGGTAGGGTCACTACTATTATATTACCCAAAGTTATTAAAGGGTTTTGTGAAGCAGTGACAGCACCTATACCTCTAGAGGCTTCATACTTCTAACGACAATAATATAATTACAGGCTATATATAATACCTGTTTCTAGCCTAAAATAGGACCAGATTAAGACACATTATGGCACTCAACTATGTCAAATCTAAGATTCCCCACAGTTTTTTTTTAAAAAATCATCTGTATTGTATTGCTTTATTTTGCTTTTTTTAAAGGACCCTTACTTAGCTATAACCTTGTGGTGCAATGGTTAAATTGCAGTACTTGAGCCAAAACTCTACTCATGATCTGATGGGCTCAGGTACCAGCTTAAGGTTGACTCAGCCTTCCTTCCTTCCAAGTTTGGTAAACTAAGTACCCAGCTCACTTGGAGATGGGGGCAATGTGTAGCCTGCATTATTAAATTATAAATCACCCAGAGAGTGCTTTGAGCATTATGGGACAGTATATAAGCAGCACACTTTGCTTTTTAAGTTCAGCACTGATCCAAGAACACCAACAATCTAGTTACTCAATATTAGTATAACCTTATCAAGAACAGCTAACCATCACTCAGCCAGATGTATGTACAAGCCACAAGCAGTATCTCCATCTTGTCCTGACTTGTTCTCTACTCATTGGTATTCTTGTATCACTAGTTTTAGGTAAATGTCAACTGCACAATGGTGAACCCTCAATACATACAGTATCACCGGATACAGCTTACCTTCTTCAGTGGTTTATTGTAAATAGGGTAAACCCATGGGGAATAAAATAAAGGAACCTTGTAACACAACTGTGATGGAGCAGAGCATAAATACCTCTACGATAATGGATTATAACTATATACTACCTTAACATACCAACTCAGACAGCCTATCTAGAAGGACACCATGACTTGAATGCTGTTCAGACATAGAAGAGAAGCAACAGAGTCACCACCCTTCTATTCTTCTCTAATACTGATCATACCACAGGGTGATTAAGGCAGTTCCTTTTACAAAACAAGGCCTAGAGCCATGTTACAGGAATGAGAAACTTGTGGCCCTTTAGATATTTTTGAACTCCAACTCCTACCACCACACTTCACTCCTGGTCTTCCTGGGCAATGTGAGTTGTGGTCAAGCAACCTCCAGAGGGCTACAAGTAGCCCAACCCTGTTGTATTGAAAGGGATCAAGTTTTACAGCCCAGACGGAACACATGCCTTTCTAGGGCACAAGTGGCTAAGGCATGATTCACATGCCAAAAAAAGGGGGGAAAGTTCAGTGCATGGTAGAGCCACAACAAAGAAAAAATTCATCTGCGTGTTGTTGCACAGGGCAAGATCCATTTTTGTCATGTAACACAGTGGGTAACATTTTTCATCATACTGTGGTCTGAAAAAATCAATCAAGCTACACAATTGAGCAATCAGACAGACACAGCAAGCTGTAATGGGTATTTCATATTCCCCAGGGCAAGATACAGGCTTTGTATCAATTCTGTGAGTCAGCTTTAAATATGGTTATTTCAGATGAGTCTTTGGCAGGGTCTTATACAATGATATTGTGTTTCTTTATTTTATTTATCCCCTGCCTCTTCTTAACAAAAAAGATGGACAATTTGGCTTGTCCTTTTTCTGCGGCTTTGTCACACTGATGGTTCTTAACTGTCCTGTGTTGGGGGTGGGGGTGGGAGTGACACACCTGAAGGTAGGGGGTGCCTTCAGAGACTTGGCTTGGCAACCTTAAGTACCATGTTGATTAAATGTAGGTAAATGGCCGAATGGTCAAAACTAGTGTGTAGGTTATTTCAGAGTCTAATGCTAAAATTTAGAAGTACTGTAGGGAATAAATTTGTTTGCACTCTGAATTTACATTTCCCAAGCCAGTGCAAACTAATACTGTGACTCAGCTACCACATTCAACTCTGAAGCTGGGGATAGTGGGGCATGTTTGCCTACACGTTCCAAAAGAGGCCAGATACATTGGTGGATGACATCATGTCATCGCCTAAGTGGTGCAGAAGTGGGGACTGGAAGGGTTATTGACCTTCTTTCTTTGGAATGCTCCTGCCCACCCCATCCTGGAACCAAGTGAAGCTCTGCTGGTCACTTCAGGGCCAGACAGGAATGTTTGGCCTTCTTCACCTGATTGGTGTATTGAACAAAAGTTGGCCAGGACTTGATTGCCTGTCCTGTACTGATTCTCTTAGGCCATTATGGGCCATAAGGAGAGCATGGGTTCATACGAAATGTGGCTATGGAGTTTCGAGAAAGTGAGGAAATAAAGGTAGCAAATGTGAGCTCTCAGGAGGCAGTTTTTCAGTAAACAGGGGGCTCAACAGTCTGGTTCTTCCAATAGTGGGATGCAGCAGCTGAGCTCAGGAGCCAGACAGATCATAGCCTCCTTTCACTCATGTGATTTAATGAGAAAATGGACTTGGACTGGTCTTCTCAGACTAAGAATGGCAAGGTGAGCTTATAGCAAGGCACTAGCAGTTGAGAGTTCACCCAGAAAGGCAGAGGAGGTGTCTGAGGAGGAACTGGCCACTGCCTTAGTTCTCCTCTCTGATAGGCCTCACTGCAAGGTGAGGGTGATTTAAGCTAAATGGTTAATATAGTGTAGCCCTAGTTTACTCCATCATTTCTGGCTGGTTTCTTTATTTCACGTGGCTGGGCAAAACACAATTATACATCAATATTCATATTTTTTTGAATATTGCAATGCAGTTCTTTGCCTCAAAAATGTATAGAAAGATGCATATATTAAGGAAAGATTCTGACCAAATAAGTGCCCATACAGATAGGTGAAAATATGACACTAGAAAAAACTACTTTTTAAAAAATGTGGGGACCGCCCATGATAAAGCAACCTCCCAGACCATAGTCCTCAGTGAAAAATAGTGTCTCTTAGCCACATGTGTGTGCAAAATGTGTGTATTGGGAGAAATGCACATGAAAATGTGCTTGCACTTTCTGCACACTGTCAAAAAACTACAACCTGGCATGGAAATGAGATAGACTCAAAAAACAGAAAACAAAACAGTTTTGTCCTGTTTTAATATGGTGCTGTGATATCATTATCTAAGCTATCACAACCTCTGCAGTGCATTTTGCTCCCTGTGGCTAAGTAGCAAACGCTGCCTCCCCTCCAATGTCAAGGAGCATAGTCAAGTTATTTTCACACCCAAAATATAAAAACCCACTAGTGTCTTCTCTTTTTTTGCAATAAAAGCAATTACTTAGTAAATTAATAATGTTCTGTGCTTTCACAATGCCCCAAATTTGCTGCCTGAAGCAGGCAAGACCCTGTGCCCTTGCGCCTGGCACAAGGCCTCTGAGAGAACAGATATTGCAGACAGCCCGCCTCTTGCTTCTAGCAGTACCACTACGTCCCTCTTTTGTTCCCGTATGGAAGGCTGGTGTTGGGAGAGGCATTGCATGAATTGCATGTTGTGGTAGGTGGGATGTGCAGAGGTATAGCTTTGGGTCTTGGATGATGGTGGCAGCGGCAACAGAGACATAGGAGCAGAACATTAGCTGACTCCAACAGCCCCCTGCCTGAGGCTATGGCCTCAAGGGGCCTAATGATAAGGCACCTCTGGCAGTGCCCAGAAGGGAAATGCAGTAATGTGGTATTCCTTTGTCTTCAGAGCCAGCTTCTTTTTGTGCTCCAGATCAGGCTATCTCAGAGACCATCCCTCGCATCAGGCCTTAGTTCTGAGGACCCACATAGAACCATCCTTCAAGAATTCTGGATGACAAATCAAGGACTGGCCTGGACAGCATACTTGGTGCCTGTTGACATTGTAACACAAGAAAACAAGCTACATTCAATGCCTACCATTATCAAGTGTTCATTCCCTAAAATGGATTGGATTCTTTTGGCTCGCCAACAGGGTAGTGGGGTCAGTTTGGTACTCCTCATGGAAATCCCCCTGGCCAACCCTACCTCTACCTATAAAATCCAGAAATGCAGTTCCATATGAGTACATATCAACAAATGGGGATTTTTTAAAAAAAAGTTGACCGCTTTTAAATGTCCATTCAAGAACAAATCACTCTAAGATAGTTTGTATTACAACAGGGAAAGCATGCAACCAGAGCTTAGAAATATTACTTTTTCCACTACAATTCTTACAATGCTGGCTCAGGAATTCTGGGAGTTGGAGTGCAAAACAAAAGTAACATCCCAGAGGTCTCCTTGCAGTAGTATACAGTTCCTAGGAAAATCCCTTTCTTCTTCTTTACCTACTGTGAGGATTGTAGCTAAGCACAGAGGAAACAGGGGAACCCAGAGAGAACACAGGTAAGGCCAAACCCAGGTATTCAGAACATCTTGGGGCTTCAATCTTGGGAGCCCTGGCTCTACTAACCATTGGCCTCCAAATGTTCTTGTCTTCAGGCCCCATGAACATCACAAAGTAGAGCCAATGATAAAGCATTATG
Organism: Intellagama lesueurii; assembly: GCA_037013535.1. Taxonomy (NCBI): domain Eukaryota; kingdom Metazoa; phylum Chordata; class Lepidosauria; order Squamata; family Agamidae; genus Intellagama; species Intellagama lesueurii. The sequence continues at coordinate 41,698,238 of JBAJHW010000005.1, read as the reverse complement.
GGAACTGTAGTCAAAACCATCTGGAGGACCAAACGTTGTTTATCTTTGCTCTAAAACAGAAATTGGAGGCAGACTTCAGATTTGTGAAATCTACTTTGATTTTCTACTAGAACCAATAGTAGAGGCAGTTGCAAGAAACAAGTAATTAAGAATTCTGAACAGGACTTTGTTTTGAGCACCTGGTCTGAAGAGAGCACACAGTCCTTTCACATAAAAGTCTGTTTCTGATTATACCAAGCTTTCTTCTTTTCAGCATCTCTTAAAGAAGTAGACCATGGTCAAGAGAAGTTTACACCAAATAAAATATGTTAGTTTTCAAGGTACATTATTGTTTTTGCCACAACACATTCCAAACTACCAGAGCTACACCCTTCCCCCTCAAAAAAATTATATTAACAATGCAATTTAAGATGGCAATAGCGTGGAGTCACTTCACTGCAGCTATTGTTAAATAATAGTTGCAGGTCAGAGTTTCTTGCTGATCTACTGCAAATCATCTAGAGATCTATTAATATATCCAAATCTATTGTTTGCTTTCCTATTTAGTAACAAGCCAGGGAAGAAAGGCTTCAAGAAACACCATGTAAGAATGAAATAAAATAAAATAAAATGCCTTTATTCCTCAGCCCTCAACCATTAAAATATGCTCTCAGAAATTAAAATCAACTCCCACTAATTAAGCCAATTAAATATTGAAACCCTAGTCATTGTAACTTTTCAGTAAAAATTATACTGCGAACAAGAGAACATAATGTGCATTTGGTTTGAATGCAGAACAAAAGGTGTGCTCCACAAGGTTACTGCTATCTGCTCTCCTCTCCAATGACTTGTTGCACCTGTTTCCTTGAATGAAGGTTTATTTGGTGCAAAAGCTACTTCACTGCCTGGCAGAACAGGCATTAGCCAGTATAATTCTGGCTATAACTAGCTGAGTATGTTCAAAGAGTAAACATCTCTGCTGGAGTCAAGTTTCATGTGTTCTGAGTCTGACATGTAAACATATCTTCACCTGAAGACTGATGAAACAGTGAGAGCAAACCACAAAGCTAGTCAGTTAAGCAAACTGAGCAGAAGTTTTGTTTTTCCTTCCTTTCCCATAACTATGATTATATTATCAGCAGTGTTAAACACAGAGAAAGAGAAGTGCTGTGGTTCAACATTTACCTCCTTCTGCAAAATACGTGTGTAAGGAAGGCATCCCACATATGCTCAAGCAAGCTCTGCACAATTTGGGGAGAGAAGACTCACATTCCCCAGGTCCACAGGCAGCTGTTCATATATAGTAGGGGGCAGCTTATGGACCAAGTAGGAAGACACTTCCGCCCAACATCGGGGGGGAGGGGTGCTCCCTGCTCTGGCAGCGATCCACCTATACATGTAGTCCCTTATCCAATACTGGCCAAGGAAACACTATGATTGTTTCTTCTGATGTTCAAAGACAGACAACAAGAGATGGGCATGAACAGCCGGTTCAGTGGTTTGTGCCAGTTCATTTATCGGCCAAACAGGTGTTCAATGCTTCAAAGCCCCGTCTCCTCTGGTGGGCACCCACTCAGAGGCAGTGACCTGGCTTCCCTGCCCCAACTCCTCTGGGCGCTGCCTCTGAGTGGACGCCTGCCGGAGGAGGTGGGGCTTTGAAGTGCCAAACATCTGTTCAGCCAATAAACAAACTAGCGCAAACTGCCAAACTAGCTCTTTATGGCCATCTCTATAGACAACAGCAGCTGGAGGCCCCAGGACCAAAAATTCTAAAAAAAATACCATCAGGCCGTCCAACTATACATTACAGTGTGTGTTTATAAGCATTTTGTTTGTTGTTGTCTTACTATTGTCATGTTTGTCCTCTGAGAAGCCCACATTCTGACCCTACATGAGTCAGTTCAGCCCTGAGGCCCAGAGATTCTCTCTTCCTGCTGCAGAATGGATCATTTTACCCCTGGGTTAGACATGAAGCAACCAACAAGAATGAATAACAGTCATATTTTCTTACAAAATGGTAGCAGCCACGTCTGCTGGGAAGGGGATACGAGTAGGGATTAAATAACGGACTGTGCCTTGGAAAAGCTGCATATGCCAATGTATTAATAAGATACGCCACATCTCATGTTCCAGAACTGAGCCCAGGCTCAAATCAAACTTGTTTTCTTGAGGCTCATTTCAGTGTTCCTCTGGGCCAACAAGTTAGGACCTGCCAGCGTTGGGAGGGGGGAACCTCTCTTTTGTAGCTGCGCAACTGAGGGGACTTGATTTGGCAGAATAAAATTGCATACTATGTAGGTAAGAACAGTTTATTAAATTGTGAAGATTTGAGTTTGCAGACTCCTTCAGTGGCATGGTGAAGCTGGTCAGGGAGTTCATTAAAAACAACAACAACAACTCATGCATCCAATCTTATTGTTCCTTTTCAAACAGAGATCAGTTTGTAGATGTCAAAAAGTGTTGTTCATTTTCCCAGCAGACAGTCTAACAAAGCTATCCAGTCCTCCAGTCTGAATTGGTGCAGCTTCTGCAGCTGAATGTTTCTGCTCTCAATTTCTCTGTTCCACTAACCTTCTGATTGTACCTCCTCTTTTGCCATTGCTTTGGAGGGCTTTATTTTTTTAAAAAATGTTATAATAAATCAATAGACAGTAAAAGAAAATCCCTGTGGGAGCAGAGATTGCATTTTGCTCCTATAAAAACTTAAAACTCCCCACCTGCCACTTGACCAGCAGAAAGCCTGGATTCATCTCTGCCCTCTGTCGCAGATTATGCAAAGTTATTTAAATCCTGAGTGACAGTATTTACTCAGACAGCTGTTGGGCTCTGCCACTGTTGATGGGGAAGAGCAGGGGAAAGGCTTAGAGCTTGTAAGGCTGAAGGTAATAAATGATGACTTTCTTGTATACTCTTTTGGCAAAACCACAAAAGAAACAAATGGGGGGCCGGGGTGGGGGGACAGCTGCTGCAGTTTGTCCTGGTGGAGGCAAAAAAAGAAAAAGAAAAAAGACAGACAGACAGAAAATGTAGAAATAAAGTGCTACACACAAAGGGGTTAGTTTTATTTGATCTTTCTCATTTCTGCCTGATACAGTTTGCAAGCATCACAATTGCACAAACAGAGGTGGACAGAGGACTCCATATCCCTTTCTTCTCTTTCTCCTTCTTTCTCTCTTCTTAACTTGCCTAGGCATCCTTCATTTTAATGCCTTTCAGAGTAGAAGATTAAACAAGAACAACACTACTGTTTTCAGTACCTTGCACTTCCGTTATATTGTTCGCGACCAACAACACAATCCATGTGTTTTAGCCAAAAACAAAAACCCTACTGCATTCTGATCCTGCATTCATAGGATCAGCTTTCGATGTTTGACCGCTTCAGACATCACAGCAAATGGGCCTGTCCTCCCATGTCAAAAGGCAAGCTATCCAAGGCTGAGCTAAGTAATTTTCATACTCAAGCCAGAAAAAATTGTGTGTGCCTTTCCTGGGAGTAGAATTAAAATAAATTAAATGGCTAACAATTTGGTGCCTTTTCATGACACCCAACACTAGCTGTCTGAAGTGGCATGTTCACTGCCTAATGATCGAGACAGCCCCATGTAGTCACAAAATTGCTTCTTACTGTCCCTCTTGATCAGATCCTGCTTACTAAAACCTGTTCTCTACTTGTTAAATCACTATCCCTATTTTGCCATTTAAAATGTTTGCTAGTGGAGAACCTATGTGCAGTTCTCCAATGCATCTTAAGGGGCTATGTACATCAAAAGTAAGGAGGTGGGGAGTTTTGAAGTATGGATAAGTATGAACCAAAACTTGTAAAAGTTTCTTTCTTGGGCCAACTCTCAGAGAATCATCTAGGCAGAATGGCCACTGAGAAACTTCTGCAAGTTCTCATAGGAAAGGTCATGGCCACCAGCTTGGGCAGTGACTGAGTGTCCATGTACCCACCACTGTCCTCTTCTTCCTAGCTGCCCAACTTTGTCCTCCCAACTCATTTGGTCTCTGGCTTTAGAGTGACCACCAATGGTCAAAGAAACTTTGAGGAATTATTAGAAACAGTGAGTTCATCAAAATGTGGTGTTTTTATTTCCTGTAGCTTAAACTAGAACAAAGGCTTTTTCCTCCACCGTGCTACCTGTGCTTATAGGCTTACCCAATCCTAGGATGTTTGGGTATTTGATAACAACTGATGTAGGTCACCTTCAGTCCCTTTATGGGGAGAAAGGCAGGAAATGGATGGATGGATGGATGGATGGATGGATGGATGGATGGATGGATGGATGGATGGATGGATGGATGGATGGATGGATGGATGGATGGATGGATGGATGGTCAACTGCTTTATGCAGGGGTGGCCCAAGCTCTTCAAGTGGGGAAAAAGTGGTGCCTACCAGTGCCGTAGTTGCCATCACACTTTCACTCCATTTGAGAGTATCAGTCAGATTCAGGCTTGGATTCTTCTACTATCTATGCTCTTCCTCCTTCACAACATTTTATGAGAGAAGAATGCTGTCTAGACATGTTTGTTTTTCATTTATAATTCCTCTGTGTTATATACCGTCCCATTAGTGCACTGAGCTAATGTAATAGTATATAAGTATAAGAAATTAATAAATAGATATAAATAATTTCCCCATTGCTGACTATAATATTTTTCTCATTGGTGGAAAATATACGTATGAAGGCATAAAAGATACAATAGGAATACAGTGCTGTTTGGTATCAATAGATCTTGTTTGGAAGCACTCCAATTAGTCTTCAGGATGCCAAAGACTCTTGGTCATCTCTGATTCAATGGACTAACACAGCTATCCCACTGGAAATTTCCAGTGACTGATTTTCTGCCTCACTGGCAGCTGTTGAGAACATAAACCCCCTACTCTCAACCCCATGGTTAATACTTTTGTTAGCATCTATCCTTAACATTTATCCATTGAGTCCACTGACCTAGATAATCTACTTCCCCCCTCCACCTTATAATTCTTCTCCAAACTCGTGGCAATTTCCCCCCACACTTTGTATACAAATCTGGAACAGAATACAGAACTGACTTTAAATAGCACTCCCATTTATCCAGCCTGATTTTCCACATAATTCTTCTACTCCTCAGGCCATCTGGATAATCTAGATTAATGATGCCGTCTCCAGCATGCAGCCACCGTTGCTGTAATCATTTTCTTTCTTGATGGTAGTATAGAAGGAGAGAGCAGCCATTTCACATTATTTCTGAGAAACAATGCTTCCCTTTTGCGGAGTGAAGGGAGCCATTAGTTTCAGAGTTCTCAACCCAAACCACGGGGTGGGGTGGGGGACTTATTGGAAAGAAGCAAGAAAGGCCCTAGCAAATGCAAACTCTAATGTGACATGAATTAATCATCATTCTACATCTTTTATTTGGTAAGGTAAAAATTTATGTGGTTAATTTTTAACTACCAAAGGGGAGGTTGGTCATTCAAGCAGCTATATTTGCCATTTACCTGATTAAATTATGAATATGCAGCTCGAGCTTCTTGGTTTCTGGAATGTTAAGTGGCTGGGTGACAGGCTGCACAAAGGCAGCAGAGCAGAGCTGAAATGTATGGCATCTTGTCTGAGCAGGGTTTCTAGTTCTCTGCAGGACCAGCTGCAGAAACAGAATGCAAGAGGGCTAGAATCAGGGCATTACTTCTTCTGAGATGAAGGCGATGGAAGAGATTGTTCCATGAGGGAGTCCCCCGTGAATCACTGCCCTCTCTACTAGGGTGTCAAGATTATATTATTAATTATTCTTCTCCCAGGATGTTTGTAGCTAACAAGCTATAACATGTGATCAGAGGTTTGTAGGTCAGGTTGCCAGACCAATGGCTTCCCATTCTCTGCGATTTTTGAGACAAAGCCTGAGACTTTGGAGCATGTCCTTGTGGTGGCATGGTGGGGTGTCCTTCTGACAGGCTCTTTGGGAATAACTGCAAAATGTTGTGTGTGCCTGGGACTGACAGACAATGTGGAAACACAGTGATGCATTTAAAGAACGCCAATGTAGTGGTGCTATTGATGATTTGCCTCCCAGAATATTTTGGGAGAGATTTGCGAGCTGAAGCAACAGTACACATTGGGCACTATGTGCATTGCAAAAACAGAAAGAAACAGTTTTTGAAAGCAGTTATGGGCCAAATATAAACCTGGATCTATTGACAGATCTCTAGATGTTCTGTTGTATGTCAGATAACATCAAAAACAAGATCAGAAGAGTCATGTCATATTCCCTCCAATTTCAGGTCCAAAGTCCAAGAGATGGGAACCCCACTTGAACATACTGGTTCATGGACCTTTGTAAAAATACCCTAGGGGAGGCTGTTCTTGGTTTCATACTCATATGGCAAAAGTAGGAACTACCAGACCTTGGAACTGAACCTGACCCTCCTGGGGTCCCATTCTCTTAGCCACACACCTTGTCCATGATGCCAAAGCAGAGCAAAGATATGGTAATGTAAGATCTTTTCCCTTAACTGCACGAATTGGCAAACATGCAGAGTGTGAAAAGGGGGTTATGTGTATCTTTTTGGATGTAGTTTGGCACTTCCATGCAGTTCAGCAGATTGGGCCCACAGGGGTTGCATGGGCACCCCAGATTCTGCACCCCACCTCCTCCCACAGGCGCCTACTTAGAGGAGGAGGCAGGGCATGGAAGTCCATGGTGCTGCTTCAGATGGGGCACCTGTGGGAGGAGGTGGGCCCAATCCGCCAAAGTGTCAAAGCGTGATAAGTGCCCATCTCTAGTAGGTTCTAAACCAGGGATGCAAGATATTTGATTCATCAGATATTGTTGGACTACAATCTCCATCACTCTCAGTTTTGGCCAAGGCATATGGGAGCTTCAGGGCAACAGCACCTGGAGGGCTGTGCACATGATTTCCATTCCAGCCTCAATAGCAATATTTTTTTCCAAATTCAGACATTGGAAAACAGACTCTTTATTTGGCCATAGAAGACACAGGGCAAATACAGAGAGACTTAGTCATACAGCTGAAGAAAGAGAGATCTTAGCTCTTGCAATACAAAGTCTTAACCCAAAGAGAAACTTCGAAGGCTAAATTAGCTGCTAGGCAACATTGGCCCCTGTTTAAGTACTCAGGGCTGCTAATTAGCTGTGAACTCTGATCGGATAATAGAATTATAGAATCATAAAATAAATGAGTTGGAAGGGGTCTATAAGGCCATTGAATTCAATCTCCCGCTCAACGCAGGAATCCAAATCAAAGCAGATCTGGCACATGTTTGTCCAATTTTCTCTTGAATGCCTCCAGCATTGTGGCACTCACCACTTGCTGAGGTAGTTGGTTCCATTGTCATACTGCTCTAACAGTTGACATTTTTTCCTAATATCCACCCTAAATCTGGCTTCTTGTAGCTTGAGCCCATGCTCATATATGGGCTACAGATTTAACCCACAGATTGGAGAAGAGAAACCTTTTACCCTCCAGATGTGAGTATCCATTTGTAGACAAGGGGGGTTCCCCTGCAAAATTCTATAGTTATTTTTTGTTTTAAGGTATACCAACAAACACACTGTATTGTAGTGGCACATGCTATGCATGCAAATTATGCCACCATACTGCTGCACAGCTTTGCTCCACTGGAAAAATTCCTGTGAACACTCTTCCCTCCAGGCATTCTGAATAGCTCCCACTGTCCTTCACCAATGGCCTTGCTGGGTGGGGATTCTAGAAGATGACGTCCAACACATCTGGAGCATCACAGATGCCCCATCCATGCTCTTCTCTGGTGTGATTGTCTACTGTTGCTACTCCAACAATGCTTGCATAGCATGACAACAGGATTGCATTGCACATGCGGTGCTCATCATCACCACAAATAAGTTACAGCCACAGGAGTTCTGAAGGTATTTTTTAACACCATTGGTGTTACTAGACTTTACAGGATCACACTTCAAATAGCAAACTAGGCTGTTAATCCATGAGGTATTGCAAGTGACAAAAATGGGGCAAATTAATCTCACCTCCCAGTGGTTTATCAGAATGTCATTTTTTGTCAATGTTATCAGGAGTAAACAAAGAAACAGACACCTATCAAACTTTTCATCTGGCACAGTTAGGAATCGCAGCACTTACTGGTTCTCACCACCTTGTGCAATGCCAAAATAAGATTTTAAAACCTATAGGTTGTCGTATTAACAGAAGTGACAGATAGCTTCTACCTGCTGTATCTTGGGAAGAGCAGTACTAACACATATTTGAGTTTCCTATTTTCTCACTTTTAAAATATCAAAGTCCCTTTGTAACTTTGATCTTGGTGACACTCCATCTTGCTGACATGAGGATGAAAGGGGGAATATAAGCCAGAATGTGTTATGATAGTCTTGCTTCTTGTTTAATTCTTTCATATCCCTCCCTCCCACCACCCGAACTGTTTGTTGCTCCAGTATACACCAAGTTCAGAGAGCGGTCAGGCTCATCGCTTGCATAGAAATGACTGAAAGCCTTTAGGATTCTGTTTCATAAGGAGGGTGCCAGGGCACAGTAGGGCAAGAACTGATATGTAATACTTCTGCCAGCCAGTGTGGAACTTCTGAGCCTCAAACATGGCAAAAGCAAAGTTACAATATTGTTTTGCAAGATTAAAAATAAATAAATGAAGGATAGGAAATCTGGAGCATTAAAAAGATATCAAAAATCATAACACTCAAAAGATACTCTCTACCTTTGCCACTATGTTGTTCGCCCAATTCAAGTGGTTCTCTCAGGTCAGGGTGTCTGGTTTCCCCAGACAATGGAGTTGATACTTGTATAGCCATATCAATGCAAACATATACAATAGACCAGTGTATACGAAGGGAGGGATTCTAATACGGGAACAGTTTCCATCTCAAATTTTCAAAAGGATATTAGAACCCATAGGTTTATTTGTTTTTCTAAAAAAAACAAGATTCACAAAATAGTGGTTCTCATAGAGCAAGAAATATCTCTGCCACAAGAAGAAGAAGAAAAAATGCAAACCAGAAGTTGTATTTCTGCCACAATGAATTGCATATAAAAGACAATCTGTTCTACAAAAACCCAAGCATAGCCCTTCTGCCAATATGACCGGCAGAACAATGCCGAGCTCTTATTATGTTTGACATGAGCTGCTCCCCGGAAACCTGGAAATTAGCAGAAATAGGAAGACAATTTTTTCCATCCTTGCAGTATGTTGGAACAAAGACTGGATGTCAAATACCAGGGTACAAAGGATGTAACAAATGCTTGCAAATTTTCTCCTCCTCAGCAAAGAGTGCAGGGGTAGGGGATAAAATGACTCATTTTCTAACTCCAGTAAAGCTTCCTTCATTTGCTAGTGTACACAGTTGCAGCTGAAAACATCAGCTATGTCAACCAAGAACAACCATACTGTAAATGGCATCCATGGTACAATAGCAGAGGTCCAGGGAAAAGACTGAGTTAGTGGAATCTGATTACAAGGTTTGCCCATGGCCAGAGAACTCACTCCAGGAACAGATTCTACAGCACCCAGTACCCCTTTGTTGGGCTGACCAGAAAGCAGACCCCTCACAATTGCCCTGTCTGTAACTAGCTATGTCCAAGCTCTAGGAGAGAGATTACTGTGTCTGGAAACTGAGTTATCATGACTGGGGGGAAAACAGGAAAAGCAGCAGCCCTTCAAACGGCAAAGCAAAAACTTTGCTTTCTGTCATATTTTCACTGAGCATTAAAGGAAAAAAACCAACATCCCTCAGTGTAAATAGATGACTGTAGAATAATAAGGGTATTTCAATATGTTCCTTTTTTTAAAATATCATTTCCCATTAAGTTGACAACATGCCCAACAAAATTTACCAACAGTCATCTGTGCCTCATTGGAAAAAGTCCCAAGTGGAATGGCTTCTCCTTTCACAAGGCGCCTTCCTAGAACTACAGAGATTTGGAAACACTGAGCTTTCAAGAGATCTTTATGATCCTTGGCTTGATTTACTCTTTTTGAGGAACAAATCACAGGGTACTCCGCATTGTGCAAGCCATCTGCACAGATGGTTTGATGGTATCTCTGTGTGACTTAATTTTCTACTACTTTCCGGCACATTTTGATTACATTAAGGGACAGCTTAGTGCTCTTGATTCTTCAAAGCTTTTGCAATGTGTATTTATTCAGTTCCCTCACCACAAGAGCTTGGTCTCTAATTCTTCCTGCATAGTGTCCAGGAAATCACGGGGCGGGGGGGGGGGGAGGAATGCCAGTATGTGGAAAGGGTAAAACTGGCTTTATTATGGAGATATTGAAAGAAGTGCCCCGTCCTCTCTTGTAGAACTCACTCATTGCTTTTGGTTTCATACCAAATTTTAAAACAAACAAACCCACCTATGGTCCAAAACGATAGACTGCATTTTGTCCATACTTGTGAAGTGGGGAATTTAGAGGTTTTCTATCAAAAAAATGGCCAAAAAAAAAAAGTAAGTAGCTTATTAGATTCCTAAACATAGCAACACACATGTATACACCTCAGAACTATCACCTTTCCCCTATACAGCCAACTGCTCCCTCTTTAGGTTCCTATGTCAGTACTAGGGGTACTATAGAGGATTTTATAGAGGATAATATCTGCACAGGTAAAATAACTATGTGCCATCAAGTAACATCTATCTTATGATGACCCGCCTTAGGGTTTTTTAAGTATAAAGTACACAGAGGCAGTTTACCATTCTTTTCTAGGGCCATCCTGGGACTGTGCAGCTTGCCCAACAGGACACAACCTGGCTCTTCTCCTGGGATACTCAGTGAGGAATCAAACTAGACCTCTCTTCACTCACTGAGCTATGCAGCCAGCTTATCTGGACAGACACACTTGTATAATTTTGGCAAAAACTGCAGACCCCAAGGACCGCTTTGGTGTAACCAAGGCCATCTTCAGTGATAGACAGGCTGGGCATTTGCCAAGATGAAGGGGATGCTGAGATGAGCTTGGTATCTCAGTGTTGACGCTGTTGACTAAAACAATGGTTTCCCCAGGGAAAGGGTATGGAAGATCAGAAGGATAAGGCTGCCATGTCAGCAACATCCCATTCCCTGAAATGTCAGGGTCAAATCCTGAGAGCTAGGGGGAAGGTCCTTGTGCTGTCACAGAGGCACAAAATGGAAGGACTGGGAGAGGGGACAAACTGTGTGTAGAAGGCAGGCTCAGACACACACACTTTTCTTTTTATCACTGCTCACCCTGCAGTTTGTCTCCTCATCTAGAGATGCTGGGAAGCACAAGAGTTTCCACCAGCACTCTAAAACCTGACATCCTTAGATCACAAATGGTATTGTTTGCTGTAATTTTTTTCTTTTTCTATATATAAATATATATAAATATATATTTCCCCCTCGGCTAGTATGTACAGATATAGAAGCTAGACAAGGAAGAAAGGTGGAAAGTAAGTTGAAAAAAGTCAACTCATTTGAAGTCTGAATTTAGAAAAGAGCTTTACTGGTACCATGTACTGCTGGAAAGCCACACAAATGATTTCTAGATCAAATGAACTGCCTTGAAGTTAAAATGATTAAACTGAAGGTTTCATACTTTGGACATGAGAAGATTCACTAGAAAATACAAAAATGCCAGGAAGAACGGAATGTAGTAGGAAGAAAAGGAAGACCAAATTGGGAGATGGATTGACTCAAATAATGGAAGCCATAGCCTTTAGCCTGTCAGACCTGAGCAGGGCTGTTAATGATTGGACCTTTTGGAAGCAATAAATCATAGGGTTACTATAAGTCAGAAGCAACTTGATAGCAGGTAACAATATATATAAAAGTCAGAACAGCATTAGACTGAGATGATGTAGACCCTCAAATTGAACTGTATACAAGAGGTAATCCAGAAGAAAAATATTTACTCCTGTTACTTCCCTCTAGAAGTTGTGTGCCTGAATTTTAGGGCATATGCACCTCACACAGCTATATCAACATACACTTATTTATTCGCTTTTATTAATTCACCTCACCCTTTGCCTACATCCTCTTGCTGCATGTGACAATTAAGAGTCAATGACCTTTTGCACTACTTCTGCCACACTCCTCAAAGGAGCTCTTATGCGGCTAGTTGGGAAAGCACAAGTCTAGTTCTGTTTGAGTCAGCATGTCTGTTACAGGAAAAACACTACAAAACTCGCTCAGTGTAGCCAACCTCATTTTGTTTTTGTTAGGAAAGGTCAAAGCAGCACAGGAGTGAGTAGGAAATCAGCCAGTGTTTGGAATCTATCCCACTTCAGCGAGACTCTTGCTTTTCTCTAAAGTCAACAAACTACCTTTCAATATCTCACATATAAAGTCTGTTGAATGAAGGCCTAAATGTGAAAGTCATGTTCCACATAAATAGAAATTCTGTGCCTACTTTAACAAAAGCTCGGAAACTGCCTTCAGCTATCGGTGGGTTGAGAGTCATCTAATAATTTGGCGTCAATGTCAACTTTGTGTACCTTCCACAAAACTCTGTTTGCTTTTCCTCCCAGGAAATCTCTCATGGGTGGCTTGATGACAATTTTCCCTGCAAATTTTTCACACTACATATTCATTTTTCATTGGAAAATATATATAAGTGCAAGCACAGAATTCTGAAAAGCTTTTTGAAAAAAATGTTTCCCATTGACACAAGCCATTCACATAAGCTGCTATTCTTTCCGTTATATGCAAGGGGAAGAGAACAGAAGTTCTCTAGAAATGGAGTTTGCACAGTCTGGCCAACAGCTGGGGAGGGGATCAGGCCATTTTCCATATATCAATCATCACTGGTAACCAAACACCAGTTCTCTCTTCCCTCCCATTAAACATCAGACTCTGCAAGTCCTTGTACGTACAGCCTATTCCTTCTCAAGGCATCAAAGGGGACTTGCCAATGGATTGTCCCACTGCAGAGATGGAGGACATGTGCCTTCTTGTTATTCTTGAACGACAACTCCCTTGAGCCTTAACCAGCATAGCCAGTGGTGAAAGGTTATGGGAGTTGCAGCCAAGCAATATCTGGAAAGCCACATGTTTCCATCCCCACCTTCCAGGGAGAAGTAGAAGATCTTGGCTTCTCATGAAGCACCTCAGACATAACTACGGTAGATCACAGGGCATGATAGTTACTGTAAGCATGTTGTGAGAAGCCTTGCTGTCTTGCCCACTATGTTTGGAGCTTGGAGGGTGGACATGTACAAAGGGCAGCCCTCCATTTGAATGACTTCTAAAGGATGGTCCACTGTTCGAAGGCACCCTCCATTTTGAGGGCTATACAAGCCAAATCTAATTTTTAAAGGACCCCTTGAAGGGGTCCATCAAAAGCTAAAACTTGGACAGCAAGCCAAAGCCTCACAGATCAACTGGTCACTGTCCTCCATGATATGGTCAGATGTATTGCATAAAGCTACATAACAGTGATGAAACTTTATTTTGGGGGTGGGGGCTTTATATAATAGTTAGCTATACCTGGCTTCAAAGTAGGAGTAGGATTTCACCAAGGACAACTGAAACTGGATCAGAATGAAAGGTGTAATGTTGTTGTTGTTATGTGCCACCAAGCTGCTTCCAATTTATGGCCACCTTTTGAATTAGCAACCTCCAAAAGATCCTGCTAGGAACAGCCCTGCTCAGGTCTTGCAAATCAAAGACCATGGTTTCCTTTATGGAGACAATCCAAAGAAGTGTGTGGACATAGTTGCTGGTTTAACCATTTTAAGTACAAACAGAAGAGTGAGTCTGTTGGGTCTTCTCAAGTTTCTTCAAGGGCGGGGTATGTGCTTGCCCCTTCATTCTCCCTCATTTTCTTTACCACTGGATCTCCCTGTGACCAAATACATCCTTCTACCACTTCACAAAGAAACAGCCTTCCTCTAATCCTCTCAGATCTGAAGCATGTTCACTTCATTATGTGTACAGCAAAGGACAACGTCTCCAATATCATCCCCTAGTCTCAGTTGTACATTATATGATTAGGATCTTGACATGAGGCCAGTCTAGGGCCAGCCAGTACTGCCCCAGTGGTCTACTTGGAAAGCAACTTTGCTGGCATCTCTTAACATTCAAAAGCATCTGAGAGATCAGAAGATGCATATTAGAAAAGTCTGGTTAGACTTGTTGGCTTTTTATACAGTGATAATCTTCCAATTCAAAGCCATTAAACCACATAAGTGTTCTCCTGAACAAGATTGCAGCAACTTCCTGCTGAAAATGCTGCCTCAGCCCTTCCATATGCCACATTCCCACAATGCATTACCATATGTGACTGGTTTTGCATGACTGACATTTAATGACACATAAAAATAAAATCTTGATAACCACCAGTAACTGTATCACGGCCCAGTGTTGAAACTAGGGGGCAGAGTTTGGGACGAGAGTTATATTTACCGAAGCTTGGCTGGAGGGAGGGAGGAGTGGATTACTACGAGACTCTTTCACCATCTGAAATATATTCATATTGGGGCTGCAGAGCTCTGTCTTTGTCCTTGTCCCTCTTGCCATCATACATACCAGCTGTGAGCTCATTTTCCAAGCAGTGACTGCAGTGTAGCCTAAACAGCAAGAGGAAAGACTAGAAAGAGGAAACAGTAACCTACCTTACAAGAAACCCTTGGTTCGCTGAAGTAGAAAAAGACAATCTGGCGGAAACTAGGCAGGCCCTAACACCCAGTGAGGAACACGTATGCTCAGTGGCACTGCATGTTGACTGAATGTAGGGAAAAGATGCAGAAAAGTAGGGAAGGGAGGGAAGTTTCTTGCAAAAGGCCTTGGCTGAAGTGCTGAACAAGAGCACAGCACTATTATTATCTCTTTTTTCCCTAATAGCAAACTCATATGGTTGAGCGCACAATAGTTTAGAGATAATAGGTCCCTCCAAAAATACGTTAGCATTTTAGGTTCTTCTTAGGTACACACACTAAAGTATACATTTGTAAATTTTGAAAGGAAAATGCATATCTTGAGCTGCTAACAAGACCCCCTTGCTACCAGGATCTCTAAGCAGGAAGGCAAATATTTATTTATTTATTTATTTATTTCATTTATACCCCGCCTATCTGGTCTTGCGACCACTCTAGGCGGCTTCCAACAACATAAAACAACAGATAAAATCACAAAATTATTACATAAACAATTTCCATAACAATTATAAAACAAAAAAATAAAGATAAATAGAAAAGATAAAAAGATCAGGTATTGACTGGAGGGAAGGCCTTTATAAACATCCATGTTTTTAATTAAAGTGAGTGGGGGGGGGAGGAGAGTAAGTTTTATTTTTCTGTGTGAGGCGGTACTAAAGCCTGGGCACTTGTCTCCACCTTTCCCAGATGGCACCAATACTCAATGGCTTAGTGTTAATGTGTTTATATGTTTTTTTTCTGCTTGTTTGCTTCCTAAACCTTGCCTGCGCCATTCCTGTGACATCACAAAAGACCTGTCTCTTGGTCTCAGATGTTGGCCCTGAAGTCTCAGAGACTGGGACCCTGCTAACCTTGCAACCTAACGTCTAACACAAAAACCAGGGAGCCTAACGAATGACCTCGACTTCTGGTGTCAGCCATGATGATGTATCTTGTGTGCTTGGCCCAGTAAGTGGATGCAGGATTTTGCTTCAGCATTTCTCTTGCAATATTAGTGTCCTGATACATGACACTAATGTTTATACCTCTTATGTTACACAGAAGTAGGTAGAGAAGGGGGTAAGATGAAAGGAAGACTGGAATGGAAGCACTATCCCTAAAAGTCTTCCAGCTGCTCACCACAAGAACTGGCATGGTGAAACACCTCACCACTAATTTACTCACTGTTGTTAGCTTAAATACTGTCTATTAATGATGTAAGCCACCTTCGGTCCTTTTAAACGAGAAAAGAGGGGTAAAATAGTTTTAAGTAAATAAATAAGTATTGATTTTAGAACCTCTCAAAAGACAGTTGTTTTATAAAGAGAAGCAGTTTCACTTCTGGGGGAGGCATGGATAAGGATAATCTCATGAATTTCCATGTGACTTCATAGAGATTCAGAGCGTACAGGTGTGCACTGTTCCACCCATCCACCCACTACTCTGCTGCAAAAGGCCTAACATAACAATGCTCTTAGCTGCATCACAGCCATGAAAATACCAAGCTGATAGGATTAAAGTGTCAGGACTGCTTAGAGACCTTGAAGAAGAATTGACATTTAAGCTCACAGATTTTGACTAGAATCCCAGGAAGAGCCAAAGTAGTATCAGAACAAAAACAAGAGAAACAGGCCAGTTGAACTGCTGGATGTGGCTAGGAAGACAAAAGGTTCTGGAACTCATGCAATAAAATGTGCCATAGGTCCACTCAATACTGTGTGTCTGAGGAATCAACCCAGCTTAATTTTTTATGTCTGCTTTTTCTGTAATCAAGCCCCAGGGACCTTATTCCAGAGCAGAATAAATCCAGACCTGCAAAATATGAATTCTCCAGGTTAAAAGAAGACTCCATTCCTACAGAGATAAGAGATGTGCAGAATTGTAAGAAAAGCCCCAAAGTAGGATTGGATCAAAAATGATCTTCAGAGACTGGACACAGACTGGACGGTAAGCTGAATTTTAAGGAAGACTCGAAAAATATGTCTTATGGAAACTGTGGGACAGTTAAGACTATAAGACACGCCACATGTATTATGTACCTGAAAAAGTATGTTAACTTTATGCAGAAAATATTGTGCAAAAAGATGAAGATATATTCAGATTGCAAAGGTGCTGGTGTTAAAAATAAATCAATAAACCAAGGATGTGTCATATGTTCGAGAATCACACAAAATCAGCAATCTACACATGTATCACCTGGATAAAATAGATATCCAGACATACTCTAATACTCACTGCTGACAAATAATTTTAATTTTGCTAGCTTGGTTCAAGTTCTGCAGTTCTGCAGACATCATCTAAATTTCAGAACTTTCCGCTCATGGAACCTAAACTTAAAATTCAGTACATAGGATAACCAGTAAGAAGGAAAGAGCCATCAGCCTATGAGCGAGGCACAATTTGATTGTTTGTCTTCAACAGCACCCAAGCCTAAAACCAGAAATCTTACAGTGAGAGTTTATGAGTACACTGGAAACAAAGTGTGGTGATACATTCACGTTTATTTAATTTATGAATTCAATTCAGGGAAGAGGCTTGGTATCTCCCTAAGGGAGGGAAGGCTCCATCTCATGTAGCTCTGACAATGACATCACCAGAATAATGCAATGACGAATGACTTAATAAAGAATGAATATGTTTACAGTATGTTTGCAGAGAGGATGTTATTTCAGGTTGTTGGCTGACTGTTCCTGTTGTTAGGCATGTTGTGGGTTAAGGGCTCACAAGTAATGGACCAGATCCCAGGCAAACCAAAGTGGAAATCTCTTTTGTTTTAATTTCACATTTGAGTCACAGTCCTGTATTCTTCCATTTTTGAATGCCTTTAAAATTGTTTGTATGATCTGCATGTTTCATGTTCTTGGTGAAAAAAAACTGCTATGGTCCAGTCATTGTTTTTTAACTTGGATTCTTTTTTAAAAAAAGATTGTATGATACTTGTCTATAGACAGCATGAATTAAGTTCAAGAGAACCCTGAACAAGTGTCAGGTCATCTCAGTTTCAACTACATCAATGTCTGTGTATTCCAAGAACATTTCACATCATATTTTTTTTATTTTTATTTTCTTAATGAGATCTTCATCTCAGACTCCAATCATTTTTGTATAATTCAAACTATACAATTCAATAGTTTGAGCACCCTACCCTCATCCCATGCTACTAAAGAGCCACAAAATTAATTTCATTTAATAAATTTATCTAGTCACTTTTTTTTAATCATCATGTTCTGTCTTTTTTCTTTCATCAAAGGCTCATCATATGGCCCTTTGATACACTCTTGATTTTCCTAAGAAATTATTTCCCTAATCCTACTTTTCAGAGAGGTACTCTTGTTACTCTGTTTTAGCAAGAATATAAACAGTTGATGAAGTATTTGTTGCTCAGCTGCCAAATATAAAAATGTAGGTATTGTGGCACTTTTAAAACTAAGATATTTATTTCAGTTTGAGCTCTCCCAGATTACAATTGAATTCTTTAGAATCTGAAAAAAAAGTGGATTGTGAAAGCAAACGTGAAAGATTTAAAGGTGCCATAAAGGTTTGGTTTGGTTTGGCTTTTGTTCCTACTTTCCAAGACGGCATTTTGTGTCCTTTATTCTCATCTCCTCACGTGGTGTGCCCTCCAGTGCCGCTAGTCAATGATCCAAATGGGATGAAGGGGTCATCTCACTCTGCCCTCAAGGATACCATTCAAAATAATTACTTGACATGGCATAGCAAAAGCTAATTGCCAGTTCACATGGACAGGAGCAGCTAATGATCCTGAGTTGGAGTGGGGAGGGCAGCAATGAACTCAGCACCTCGGATAGCTGCTATAAAGTCCATATTAAAATCTGAAGCAGATTCACTGCTCCCATGAAACCAGTCACCAGCCTTCCCCACTCACAGGGGCATCTGTTATAATATAACATGTGTGCTTACAAACTAGCAGCTAAATGCATGAATTGAATCTCTGAGAAAAAATCATTGTATGCCTGAAAGCATGCATGCTGTACTTGTGGTCTTGTATCTGTGGCACCTGGGCACTAGGTGGGTGTAGAAACCGCACCCAAACTCAGTTAATTCTCTGATTAATTTTGTCAAATGAATCAAAATAGAGTCAACTTGTGGGCTGGAGTTTTTTATTCTATTTTGATTATTTCCTGTCATATGACTATAAAATTCCAGTATTTTTATCATGCCATTATTCTGCTCCTACCAGGAGATCACTATGGCCATACCAACTGTGGATGTAGATTCTCTACTCAATGAAATAGCATTGCATCTAAACCACTCCTCAAAGGTCCTCAGCCAAAACATTTTTCTCATTCCTACATTTCTTTTTATTATTAGTATTATTTATTTGATTTATTATTTCTTCTTTCCCCATGTATGTTACATTGAGATGATCAGCTACAGCAATCCATACTCTTCCTTCCTCGTTATATAGCCACAGTATTCTAGCTTTCTGCATTTAACGATTCGCATTTCTCACTCCTCCTCTTAACGTCCAGGGTTCTGCACTCGTCTTAATTCTTCTTCACTGGTCACTCCCAAGAGTGAGATTCTATGAACAAGAGAGCCATCAAATATATGTGCAGATGTGACACCTACCAGTTCTTCATTTGTGCAGACTGCAGGTTATATTTAACATTTACAGATTCATATAGTGGACTTCACTGACTTTCTGTACACATCAGAACCTGTGCGTTTGGGTAACAAACAAAGATGACACATTCCTCTGGCTGCTGTTGCTGTTGCTGCTGTCACATCCCAGAGCACCCAGAAGCTGAAGGCACACCAACTGAGTCCTAAGAGGGACTGAGTAACTCACATCCAACCTTTATCAAATATAATTGCCTAACTATTGCTTCTGTGTCTTGGAGTTTCATATGTGTAGGTGCCAGAGTCTTGTGACAAAGACAAGCTAAGAGATGTAAGGTCAGGTCACAGGGTCAAATGCCTCCCTGTAATTATGCAGGCAGCTACAGCAACTCTATGTGGAGAATGGCTTGTGTCATCTGACTTGTACACAGCAAGAGCTGGAGGTCATCATCTCTGTAAGTGAGACTGCTGACAAAAGAGAAGCTAGCCATAACAATACCTGATTCTCCACATATGCTATGTTGTGGTCCAGACAAACTTTTGTCTATGGCATGAGATCCTACACTCACATGAAAGAACGAGACTGTGTGAACCTATCCAATTCATGGTTGTTTTTTAGAAGATGTGTGTATGTAGAAAATTGAGGAGATTCTTGTCCTGATTATACTGACTCAGCATATAAGAGCTTTGTGATTTCTCAAGTCAAAAGCTGAGACTGGAAAAATAAGCCTATTTGGGAGAGGGAAAGACTGAGCAGAGATGCAAGAAAGAATCCAGGGACAGGGGGAAGCATGAGGCAATTCACTCGTGTAAAGACCCACCTCACACTCAGACACTATTTTATTTATTTAAAATATTTTTATCCCACCTTTCTCCTTAAAAGGACTCAAGGTGGCTTACAACATTAAAAGGACAATATGTAAAAGCTAAAAACAGTAAATATACAAATATTTTTAAAAGAATTAAACATATCATATTAAAACAGTAACTAAAATCAGTACTAAAACAGATGCTGAAAAGCACAACAATCCAATTGATAAAACCCCTCTCAGACTTTCAGTCACGAAGGAAAAACCTGTCTGAAGAGAAAGGTCTGTGTCTGCTTGCGGAACTGTTGCTGTTGTTTACATTTATACCCTATTATGAATCCATTGAACTCAAACATGCTCAGATATGGCTCTCCTCTTCCCCATTTCATCCTCACACGACCCTGTGAGGTAGGTCAGGCTTAGAGAATGACTGACTCAAAGTCACCCAGTGAGCTCAGACCAGAACCAAAGTCTCCCAAGTCTCAGGTTACCTTTTATATTTAAAGGGCCATGACTTGCTGGAACCCTTAGTGTGTGTGCCATGGGGAAAATAAATTAATTCTCTGGTTTGTATGGGCCCGTTTCTGTCAGGTTCTTTTTTCCTTCCCCCTTTTCCCCAGGATGCATCACTCAAAGAAAAGCCTGTTGATTAATGTTCTTCCCAGTTTTACAGAGACACAAAGATTACATTTCCTGGTGAATGTTTCATCCCCTCAAGGAGCCTAGAGCTATAACATGTTTTATCAGGATTACGTGCAAGGCATGGACTTTGTTGTGATCTGCACAAACACATAGCGATTCCTATCAGGCTGCTTACTGCAAAAACCCTCGCAGATCAAGTTTCTAACTGTGCAGGAAGGAACAGATGGGATTTTCCATGATGCATTGCTGGGTTCAAGAAGTCAGTTAAAGGATTGCAAAATGCATGGCTTGTTTAGAAAATAACTACAGGTCATAAATGAGGTAATACTTCCAAAC
This sequence comes from Intellagama lesueurii, assembly GCA_037013535.1. Classification (NCBI taxonomy): domain Eukaryota; kingdom Metazoa; phylum Chordata; class Lepidosauria; order Squamata; family Agamidae; genus Intellagama; species Intellagama lesueurii. The sequence goes on along the minus strand of JBAJHW010000005.1, from coordinate 41,677,294 downwards.
AGAGGACGATCCCCATTTCCAAGCACATAAAGCAAAAAGGCGGTGCCAACCAATGGTTCAATGACCTCAATGTAAAACAAACAACCAAACAATTTTGTTTGCTGAACAAAATTACTGCTAACAAATTGTGTTGACGGTTTTTAAAATGTGTTATGCTGCCTTGACTGTTTCTCATAGCCAAGAACAATTACCAAGGAGAAGCGAAGGAAAAGAGAGCCCATGAGCCATGACTAGGATTTTTTTTTAAATGTACAATCACGTTTTTTTCTGATTTATGGCAACCCTTCCCAGCGTTTTCTAGATATAAAGTTCTCAGAAGTAGTTTGCCAATCCCTCCTCCTGGTGATACTCTGGGACTGTGCAGTTTGCCCAAGGCCACACAGGCTGGCTCTTCCTCTGGAAGGCACAGTGAGGAATCAAATTCCTGACTCAATTGCCCAAAGCCATAGAGCTACTCAGCCAGCTAGCACTATTTATGGTTAGCTTTTTTACAAGGGTTTGATGCTTGGCTTACAAATCCTACTTAGCTGTAGTTAGCATTTTTCTAAGTTTGACATCATCATGGCCACTCTGAAAGAAGGGATAGAGAAATCTGTCATTTCTGTTCAGCTCTGTTGCTCATTTTTCTAGCATTAATTTGGTCAGTTTTGGACAACTCCTTGAGTCCCCCAGATGGGAATTGTAGTCCAAGAAAGTACATAATCTTAATCAGGCCTAATCAGCTGTTGTTACATGCCATCAAGTCACCTATGAGTTGTGGCGACCTATGAATGAGCGATCTCCAAAACCTCCTGTCCTCAACAGCCATGTGCTCAGCTCTTGTAAATTCAAACCTGTGGCTTCCTTTAAGAAGTTAGTCCATCTCATACTTGGTCTTTCTGCTGCCTTCCACCTTTCCAAGCATTATTATCTTTTCCAGAGAATCCTGCCTTCTCATGATGTGTCCAAAGTAGGACAGCCTCAGTTTCAACATTTTTGCCTCCAGAGATAGTTCAGGCTTGATTTGATCTAGAACCCACTTGTTTCTCTTTCTGGCAATCCAGGATATCTGCAAAGCTGTCCTTCAGCACCACATTTCAAACAAATCAACTTTTCTCCTGTCAGCTTTCTTCACTGTCCAGTCTTCACACCCATACATGGCAATCAGGAACACAAGAGTGTGGATGATCTTGGTCATGGACTCCAGTGACGCATCCCTGCATTTGATGTTCTTTTCTAGTTCCTTTATTGCTGCCCTTCCTAGTCTGTCTCATTTTGATTTCTTGGCTGCTTTCTCCATTTGAATTGATGATTGGACCAAGGTAGACAAAATCTTTAACTATTTCAATTACTTCATTGTCAGCATTAAAGTTGTGTAGTTCTTCTGTAGTCATGATTTTGGTCTCTTAACGTTCAGCTGCAGTCCTGCTTCAGCACTTTCTTCTTTTACTTTCACTAAGAGTTGTTTCAAGTCATTGTTGCTTGCCGCCAGTAAGATGGTGTCATCTGCATGACTTAAATTATTGATGTTTCTTCCACCAATTTTCACTCCTCCTTCCTCTGAATCTAGTCTGTATGATGTGTTCTGTGTAGAGACTGAACAGATAAGGGGAGAAAATGCACCCTTGTCTGACATCTTTGCCTATACAAAACCATTCTGTTTCTCCAAATTCTGTCCTAATGGTAGCTTCTTGTCTACAATACAGGTTACACATCAGGACAATCATGTGCTAAGGCACATCCTCTTCTTTCCGAGAAGCCCATAGTTTCTCATGATTCTTAGTCAAAGGTGTTGCTGTGATCTATAAAGCATAAACTGATCTTCTTCTGAAATTCTTTGGTGTACTCCAGTAGCCAGTGGATATTTGCAATATGATCTGAAGTGCCTCTTCCTTTTCGGAAGCCAGCTTTAACATCAGGTATTTTTTGCTCCAAATAAGGTAAAAGCCTTTGTTGCAACACCTTAAGCATCACTTTGCTAGCATGGCAAAATAAAGCAGTGGTCCTATAGTTACTGCACTCCTTGGTATCTCCTTTCTTAGGGATTGGAATGTGTATTGAACGTTGCCAGTCTGTGGGCTGTTGTTTTGTTTTCCATATTTGCTGGTATATTCTTGTTAGGATTTTAACAGATTCAGTTTCTATGACTTGAAATAATTCTATTGGTATTCTCTCTATCCCTGGTGATTTATTTTTTCCTAGTGCTTTCAGAGCAGATTTCACTTCACTTTCTAGAATTACAGGTTCTTCATCATAGGATTCCTTTTCAATGAGTCTGTCATTCTTATATCTCTTCTGTATAGGTCTTCAGTATATTGTCTCCATCTTCTCTTTATTTCCTTCTGGTCAGATAGTGTGCTTCCCTGTAAATCATTCAGCATTCCTACTATAGGCTAAAATTTCCCTTTGATTTCACAGACCTATTGTTTTTCCCTGTCTGTTGATCTCCTTTATTTGCTTGCTTGCTTGCTTGCTTGCTCGCTCGCTCGCTTGCTTGCTTGCACTGGTTATGGTAGTAGTTCTCTTTGTCTCTATGTGATTGTCACAGAAAAACTGCATTCAGGATTTTGACCCTATTTCTGTCACCTTTTACTTTTCCTCCTTGTCTGTCCTTTACAGTTTTAAGGGTTTATTCCATCATCCATCTAGATTTTTCTTTTCTGAGATTATGTTAGCTATTTTTACACCACTGCCTCATGTTCAGATAGTGATCACCTTGGTCAGATGCTTGCTCCCATGCCCTGTGGCAGTCAAAAACTGCATGCTGGTACGTATCAGATGAAATATGAGACAGCATACTTTCCAACAGTCCCTGTTTAGCAGGTACCTGCTGCCCCTAGCTAATCACAGCCCTGATATTTAGTTTTGGAAAGGTCAGGAAAGGGGCTTTTCAAAATGATGCCTGAATAAATCAAACAATATTTGGTTGAGTGAGCTAACTGCCATTCTTAAAAATCCAAAATCCATAGACAAGCAATATCTTTATCATTTCAGAACTTCTGAAACTAATCCCCATAACTCTATCTTGGAGCTGAGTTCAGTTGCAGACCCTGTAGTTTAAAAGACCATTTAAAACACAACAACACTTCTATACCTTTTTCCTCTCCCCCAAATTTTTACCAACTAGCTTAATGAAGAATTCAAGAAAAAAAAATAAAAGTTTGTATATTTTGTGAATGTATAGTTGATCCTAATAAAAATATAGCTCACCTGTAAATTTCAAGTTTGGTTTTGTTCCTGTGGATGAACACAACTACTTTTTAAAAGAAAAATCCTTCAAAGTTTCATTTGGAGGATCTGTTATAGAAAAATGCCTGAGTGAAGGGGAGCAGATGCAACATGTAAATAAACACACCTGGTCAAAAAAGGAACGGTGCTGCTTTTGCACACACTACAAAATCACCACATAATAAATGCTGTTGAGTGCTTGAATAAATGAACAGCAGGCAGAGAAGAGCCTTGAGCAAAATGGCATCGAATGGGAGGACAGGGTCCCAGTCCGTGATCCCTGATGGGTCCTCAAGAGTGTCCCTATCTGGAAAGTTTCTGAAACATTACAGGGTATGAGACAGCTGGCATTTGCTTCAAACCCCTTGACTGCTTTGTAAGGCTGTGTCGTTCATTCCAGTGCTAGCCTTTATTCCACACAACAGCAACAACCATAACAACAACAAAAGGGAGAGTACAAGCATAAAGATTTGTAAAATGGAAAATAATGAAGACATTTTAAGGAATTGGCATCTGTGTATAGCTATTCCACTAAGCAAAAGAGAAGCCAAATGTGTCTTATGAATTATTCATGGTGAATTCTGCATTGAGCTCCAGCAAGTGTGGCATTAACTTCAGCCTAACTAGGAGCCTTCACTGAAGAACCTTTGTCAACTTCATCCTTGGCCCCTACTGGCTTTTCACAAGCCTGATAAAAGGGCAGATGGAGAATTTTAGCATAACTGCTCACTTGCGTAAGATGGTTGCAAATTTATCGTGTTATAAATTTTTAAAGACATAAATATATGTACAGCATATATTTCTTAATATCAGCTGAAAATGTGTCTTATTATCTTAAAGCAGTAAAAGATTCCATCTTTCTTTCCTCACCACAAGTTCAACATTAGGCATTTGCCTTCGTGGATTGGAAGGGGCGGGTTGTTTTTGTTTTTTAGACTCCACATTCCAGAATTCTCCATTCTAGGAGTTCCAGCTGGAAAGACAGATACTTAAATTGTGCTCACCTGGAGACAGGCTGGCTGGAAACCATCATGGCCTAGGATAAGGCAAACTCTGGCCTAGTTGCTGGAAGTTGACCTAGTCCTTGAGGAATCATATAGTTCTTCACATCTGTTCCTCCTTGAAAATATTCCTGCAAGACCTTAGAACAGAGTGTGTGATATTGGAGGGCCAATTTTGGGCATGAATTCTGGGGATGGAAGTTCTAAAAATCCAAAAGGCCCATTCCTTATGTGCATGAACAGATACACAACCAAGACATGCCTGGGAACCTTATTAATTGCCCTCAGTTATTCAACAAGTTATGCAAACCTCACTGAAACACTAAAAAGATCCTGATCAACTCATATACTCTTACAAATAAGATGTTAACCCATGAACTTATCCAATGCCTTTTTTATGCTGCCCAAGTTGGTGCCCACATTGCATTTTATTGGCAATGCATTCCACAGTGTTCTGCTATGTGGAAAAGTGCTTGCTTTTCTTTAACAAATAATTAAAAAATATAGAATTGCTCTATTATGGGCTGGACTCAATGATCCACAGGGTCCCTTCCAGCTCAGCAGTTCTCAGATGATGATGATGATGATATCAGAACTGAGTCTCAGTAGCAGGGAAGTTATGGAAAAACGTGTTTCTTCCTCTGCTTTGAACAATATAGGAGGCCTTGTTCAGGCATCAGACACATGCCTCAGCGTTTTGGTAGATATTTATTTATTTGATTTTTATACCACCCATCTAACCCAATGGTTACTCTGGGCAGTTAACATGGGGCAGTAGATAATTCAAAATAACTACAACAACAATAAGCTACAGAGTTTTATTCAGTGTTACATCTTTAAATGAACTCCATTGTACTTTTAGTGAATGTCATTGGCTACGCTTTTGATGGAATCATGTTGGTGTTGGAGTAATACATTAGACTCCTACTATGGAAGAACTTTTCTTGGGAGGAAAGTGATGACAAACCTAGACAGCATCTTAAAAAGCAGAGACATCACCTTGCCGACAAAGGTCTGCATAGTCAAAGCTATGGTTTTTCCAGTAGCGATGTATGGAAGTGAGAGCTGGACCATAAAGAAGGCTGACCGCCGAAGAATTGATGCTTTTGAATGGTGGTGCTGGAGGAGACTCTTGAGAGTCCCCTGGACTGCAAGGAGATCAAACCTATCCGTTCTGAAGGAAATCAACCCTGAGTGCTCACTGGAAGGACAGATGCTGAAGCTGAGGCTCCAATACTTTGGCCATCTCATGAGAAGAGAAGACTCCCTGGAAAAGTCCCTGATGTTGGGAAAATTTGAAGGCAAGAGGAGAAGGGGACGACAGAGGACGAGATGGTTGGACAGTGTCATCGAAGCTACCAATATGAATTTGACCAAACTCTGGGAGGCAGTGGAAGACAGGAGGACCTGGCGTGCTCTGGTCCATGGGGTCACGAAGAGTCGGACACGACGTAACGACTAAACAACAACAACAACCAAATGGAGCAACTTAGAGGTCCTGAAAAAGCACCACTTTCTCCTGCCTGATTTTGATCCCCAGGGAACGAGAACAGATGCAAAATGTAATATACACATGAATGTCACCAGGGAGAAGGGGAAGGGGAAGGGGTGGCCTCAGGCTTTAAATAATAATTTGTTAGAATTGAGATAAAAAAGGGACTGTAGGAGTTCCAATACCAGTATTAATTTTTCTTCCTCCTTCCCCCTCCCTGCTTTTGGCTAAACATAGAAGCATTTCTTCAAACAGCCAGACATCTGGCCTTTGCTATGTTCTCCTAGAGCCCTTGAAATCTTATCTGGATTCATATAAGCAAAGAGCAATCTTTGAAGTCAATACAGCACATAAAAAGCTTCAAACATCAATAAAGCCATTCAGAAAGAAGTAAATGAATGTAGGAAAAAATCCACTCTGTTCCAAACCATACCTTCCCGTTCCCCACACACAGTTCCTCCCCACCATAGTTTCTAATATTAAGGAAAGGCTTATTTCCATATTAATTTGTCAATGAGAAATGAGAAGTAGGTTAATTGAGTAAAAAAAAAAAATCTCCTGAATCACCCAAATGATGGTTCAGGTGCATTTCATAGTGACAAACTCATAGTGGAAGTTCTGTAAATGGGCAGAGGGAGAAATACCTCTTGCAAATAGTTTGCTGTTGAAGAACTCAAGGCCAGATCCATGTATTAGGTATGCTCAGCAAAGTCCCTTCTGGTGGGCCCTCACTACAATCAGTGGACCTAAGCAGGCTTACCTAGTGCACTCAGAGCTGGATAGCAGTGCAGGAGTCAGTGCTAGACAGTTGGGAGGATGTTCCTTCAGTCTACCACAATACAAAGTCAGTTGCCACAGTACGGACACAACCAGGGCATTGTGAGAAGTTTATACAGTGGTTTGAGGCCATACCATGTGGGAAACCCAGGCAGATGTTACTTCAGCAGTGGGCCCTACTGGAACTTTGACGTAAATAAACCTTCATAACCCTAACACAACTTAACACAATGCATTTCATAAAAATGGGAAGGGGGCTTGACCCTAGAGCTAAAGCCAGTTCTATCACCAAGGGAGTGTATACACAGAAATCCACATAAGAGGGCGCTAACAAGAATATTATAAGGAAACAAATGTATCCCTGCTCTATTGACTACAAGAATACCTTTGACAAAGGCCAGAGTCACTGATTGAGTTGTTAGTAAACAAGTCTGGATTCAAGAGTGAGATTCGTATAACTGGCAATCTGTACTGCCAACAAAAAAGGTACAATGAAAACTGAAAATCTCATGACAGAGGACATAGGAGTACAACAAGGATAAATATCCTCACCATTGCTTTTCACAATATCTTTAGAAAAGCACTTGCTGATTCAGATAACAGTATAATTTGCCAATGATGATATCAATAATCTTTCAAAAAGCACTTGCTGATTCAAGTGATAGTATCATTTATAAATGATGATGTCAACAATATCTTATATGCAGATGATAGACTGTTATGATATTTTAATGGTTTACAAAGGTGAAGCCAATGAAGTAAGTCATGGACAGAGTCTAATTTTGAGAAAGGTTGAGAAAACAAGTTTATAGCATTCAGTAAAAGTAAGCAGCTGAAAAAAATGCTGTCAAAAACCAAAATGAAAATGTGGATATTGTTGACAAAATATAAGAATCTTGGAATTTGGTTGACATGGGATCATAGCCATGCAATAAAAGCCAGAACAGAAATGGTCCAGATAAGATTCCTTAAAATGAATACAATATAAAACAAAAACTTAAAGCTAATCTTGAGAATGCACATTGGTTGATTAAAGGTATCACCTGTTCCTGTATTTGTATTGTTTCCACAACCATATAGCTTGTTCCTGAATTTTTCCATTGTACATTGCTATCCATTCTCAGTTCTAATGTATGGTATAGAATCATGGACCTATGAATCATGAAATAATCATGAAATATAGGATGCTATATTTCAAAAACATTGATATTTTTGAAATATGAATGTCTTACAAGAGAGCAGGAATTTCTTGGTTTAAGGAGGTGACCAGTGAAGAAGGGAAAGAATAAAGATCAAGAAATCTTAAGAGATGTAAAATGCAAAAAGTTCAATACTTAGATTGCTAATTGTTTATAGTAGAATAAACAAGAAAAGTGCAGGAATGTTAACCTATTGGCTGAAGAACCAAGGGCACTGGTTTGAATGCAGCACAACACTGTTGTTTATAGTCCACCTGCATAGTCAGAGGGACCATGATGAATGTCCAACCTCCAGTAGGAGAAGGAACAGATGATGGTCTTCAAGCATACATGCAGCACCACACTTGCACACACATAGAATCCTTGTGTCTAAAGCCCCAGTCAGCAGAGTCAGTGGTTAGGGATGATAAGGCATTGCAGTCCAGCAACATTTGGAGATGAAAAGTTGCTTTTCACCAGGTTCTATGCTTGAATAATCTGACCTGGTATTAGGCAACTTTTCAAATCCCTGCCAATCACAGCTGGAAAACTACATTTGTTGTTTTCCAGAGTTTAAGCAACCCCTGCAAGATTTTTTTCCAGTATCTAAAACTGTCATAATGAATCCATTCCCAATGTCTCCTTCCTTTATAACACAAAGAACTATCTACAAAATGAAAACCACCCACAGATGCTCCTGCAAATGCCCACAAGAAAGAGAAGCATAACTTTTTAAAAGGCAGCTAGAAAGGGATTGCACACCAATAATTGTCTTGAATACCCTGCAGCTGTTCCTCCCGGGCTTCCTTAGACTCCAGCCATTTATTTACAGAGTCCTGGAATTTTAGAAGGGCCTGCATTTGTTCTGCTGTTTAATTCCTGATATGGTTATTCCAATGCTTTAGGGAAGATTTGAGGGCATTCACAGAACCCAGTAAATTGTAGAATTGTTTTTGTTAGACGTGACTTCCATCCTAAAGCCGGAAAAGATCTAGAGCTATATGGCCTTTTGCAACGCAGTATTCCATCATAAGACAATTCACTTTTGGGATGCCTGATTGACGGGTTAGCTGGAGGATTAGCAGGATTCCCACACATAATTCTATTTTCAACATGTTTTAAGTCCTCTTCTTAACCTCAGTATGGGCTGAGATTTGAGAACTAGAACAAAAGAGCCATTCTATTTTCCCTCAGAAGTGGCAAATAGAACTGTACCAACATCATACGATCTGTATCTTTTGAATTGTGTCGATAAATATTTTCCCCGGCTTGCTTAGTCATATTTTGTCCGGGATGATCTCTGTGCTTCAGGCAGCTGTGTAACAGGCAAACCTTGCAAAGAGAACTACTCTCTTATATATCATCATGTTGGAAAAGCTTCACCAGTGAGATTTCTGCCTATCTTGCTGTTAGCATTTATGCCGGGGAGGGGGAAGGAAAACAACTGCTCACTTGATGGAATCTAGTGAAATCATCTTAGCCTTTAAAAATCTCAAACTGGAATACCTTCTGTTTAATATGACTCAGATTGTAATCCCAGTGTACAGTCAACGGCATCAGATATGGCGAAACTAATCAGGAGCCTCAAAAAGCTAAAAGCTTTGACCTGCAGCTGCCAGGACTTGATGCCCATGCTTGCTGTGGTCCAAAATGTATTTTTCCTGGTAGCCAAGGGCTGCGAGATCTGTTCATTTCAGAGGGACCAAGACAGTTTAATTTAGAGCTTTCCCCACATGTGAGAGAAAGAAACATGTCCCTGAATGTTGTGGGTAGGAAAATTTCCACTAAAACGTGGAGGGGGAACATAATTTATTTTTGTCATGGCTAAGAGTTATTGGGGAGGGGGCTGTTTAATACTTAAAAATCATTGCTGCCAAGGGTGAAGGCTCCCCTGAGCAATTTTCAACATAATTTTCAGCAATTTTCAACATAAACAACACGATGCAGCACATTGTTCCCATCAGCCTTCTCACCAAGTAGCACACCTCTAGGGATCTGTGTTACAACTGCAAGAAGCAGTGATGTTTATACATGTGTGTGTGTGTGTATCTGTGTTTGTGCATTAAACAAAAGAGAAACCCAAATAACTCAGTGCAATGTAGTGACTACAGTAGAGGCCTGTGATAGGGGAGACCCAGGTCCCCATCCTCTGCTCAGCCGTGAAATGTAAATGCAAACTAGATGATATGGGCAACATGTGTTTCTTATAATCAACCCACTTTCCCTCCACAGCAGGATTTCTTAAAAGATATATGCCTATTCTAGCCAAAAATCCCAACCTCACTTATGAAGGGATTTGAATTTGTGGTGACTGGCCAATAAATGGATCTTTCCTTTCCTTTCCTTTCCTACTTCTTATGAAAAGGTCTTTCTATAAAAGTGCAACTTTTCTGTCATCTCCAGCACCTTATCTTCTACACAGCTACAGGTACTGAAGCCTTTGTATAAGGCTGCCATCCTTTGTATAACTACTACTACTACTACTATTATTATTTATTATTATTATTATTATTATTATTATTATTATTATTATTATTATTATTATTATTAAAACAACAGAAACAAAGGCTCAATATAAGAAACAACAATTTGAAAATAAATTAAACAGCTGGAAAAATAAACCACTACATGGACAACACCTGAGAAATATTGATGGAAAGCATGGTCATAATTCAACATGAGCATGGCTAAAACTGGGGACCCTTAAGAAAGAAACTGAAGGCTTGATTTTTGCTGCACAAGAACAAGCAGTCCAAACCAACGTGATGAAAGCTAAAATCCAAGGAATCAGTGCTAACAGCAAATGTCAACTCTGCCAAGAAAAAGATGAAACTGTGTCACACCTCATCTGTGAATGTCCAAAGATTGCACAAACAGATTACAAAGTTAGACATGATAGAGTGGCAAAGTTAGCACACTGGTCATTATGCAAAAAATATAACTTGCCGGCCTCCAAAAACCTGTGGGAACATCAGGTAGAGAAGGTGTCAGAAAATGAAGAAGTCAAGATCTTGTGAGATTTCCGGATCCAAACTGATAGATACCTTGAAAAGAACACACTAGACACAGTAGTAATAGAATGAAGAAAGGTCTGGATCATTGACATTGCAATTCCAGGAGATGCCAGAGTTGAAAATAAAGAACTGGAAAAACTAACAAAGTACAGAGACCTGGCAATTGAAACACCTCGCCCCTGGAAGAAACACACTTCAGTGGTCCCTGTAGTCATTGGGGCTTTGGAAACAATATCAAGAAACTTCACACAGTACTATAAGCAGTTGCAGATCTCAGAAATCACACCATCAGAGCTACAAAAAACGGCAATATTAGGAACAGCATACATACTGTGCCGATATTTAACAGATACTTAGGTTTTTGGTTAAAACTTGTATCTGTTATATAATACCAGTCAATGTTTGTATAATTTTGACTGTACCTAGTGTTTTTAACAACAACAACAACCACCTTTGAACTGCAGATCTGGAAATGACCCTATGAATCACTGAGTCCAACCCCTCTCAAGGAGGCACACTCGGGAATTGAACTCCCAACCTCTGGCTCTGCAGCCAGAGACCTAAGCCATTGAACTTATAAGGCTGCCATCAGAGTATTCACCAGCTCTTATGCTGATTCCAGACTGGTGCCGTGGTGACACAGTGCTGGGCCTACCGTTAGGTTTGTAACTCCTCCAAGGCCTCCTGTCTGTGCTAGGTGAGGTTCCAGTGGTGGAGAGAATGAGAAGTGGGCTCAAAGAATATGTTCCCCTTTCAGCTTCAGACACAGGTCCTTTCATCTCAGCACTTTCTCTCTTCAGCCTGCTAAGATGTTGTGCTGCTTTCTGGGTCCAGGATTTCATGGCAACACAAGTAACACAAATATTTGCTGCACTCATCCTCAATGAAGCATTGGAGGTTGTGTTGGATTAGTAGCAATCTTGCATGCACTAACACTGGGTATCAGTGAGAGGAGGGATTTACAGCCTAATGATTGTCTTTTGCCATTAACTTGATGGGTCAAGTTCTTTTCCTGCTTCTGGAATTTGGGGCAAGCCCCAGCCCTCTCTTCCTGGTTTTGGTTTGTTTTTTGTTTTTGTTTTTTGCTTCTATTGTTTTATTGATTGCCCTCTCTTCTCTCCCTTACCATCCTCCAAGCAGCAAACATGCAGGATTTCCTGCATGCTGGAGACTCCATGTTTCCCTTTTTTATTCTGACTATAACAACAGGTGGTAATTGTATGTAATATATACCTCTTTTTTCTACTTTAAATGCTTCAAGAGTTATTTTTACCATACAAGATAAAGTTTGTGTGCAAACCAGGAAGGGTGCTGCTTGATGAGACTGGACTGATCTCTCTATGATTCTGTATAGTTGTTGTTGTTTTTCTATCTTATACACTGCTAAATAAAAAGAATAATCAAGTTCCTAGAAAACCCCCTTTTAACCAAATTTTCCCCAATAGGCTGCAGGGGTTTCATCAAAAAACCCAAGAGCCCCCTTAGAACTGGGATGTTCTCCACATCTGGAGAAACTAAAACTTACCCAGACCCATTCTGGCTCTCCTTTCTCACTGAGCCTATTTTTAAGTCATCATTGCCTCACATTCAAGCCTCCGCCCAGCTAACTGGGTGCATGTGTGTGCATGTGATTTCAGGAATCATCAGTGGCATAGATTAGGGATGGGAGAGGTATCCAGATCAGAGATGAGGGAAAGGTTGGGCTTGGAACCTTGTTTGTTTCTTGAAACTACAACTCACAGAATACTCTGGCTGGCATTACCACACTGGCTGGGATATTCTGGAGATTGGTCAATACAACATTCCCCATCACAAATGCAATCCATTTGTATGTATCAGTTAGACTTAAACATGTTGGCTGCCTGGAATGAAATAACAGCAATTCGTTGTTGACACACAGTGCATGGTGGATGCTTGATTGTTTCAGGGTACATCAAACAACAACAAACAGAAACCACAAGCAGCAGAAAACTTGCAGTAAGAATTTGGATATGAAATAGGCAGGTACACAAATAAATCCTCTGGGACTGGGTGAGGGAAAGAGGAATAATGGGTGAGGAGCTATCAGTCTATAGCAGTCATCCCCAACCCAGCACCTGACAGATGTATTGGACTACAACTCCCATCACATGGAGCTGAGGATAATTGGATCTGTAATCCCATGGGAGACAGCAGTGGCCAAGCGGGGCACCAAATATGCAATTGTTTATTAAAACAATATTGGCATCAAGATGGGAGCTACATGCAGTGCTTGCAAAATATTACTGAAACATTGCCAGCTATGTGTTTACCTAACTATAGTCTGTCTCTAGGCAGCTCCAGTTAAGGCTGTCTTAAGTGTTGGATTTTGAAACCAGATTCCTTGCTCTTCTCCTGCCCTCTGCTGACAGAAACGTTGAACAGCTTTTAGTGAAAGCTGATCCCAAACACAAGATGACCCTGCTAAAGAAAAATCCAGCAGAGGAAGAAGGGTTTGTCCTAGCAGGAGAAGATAGACTAGGAGAAGATGCATTGAAATCATACATTTCATATCTTATGGTTACATGAGAGAGAAAACATCTAGACTGTTCTAGAAGGCTGGTCCTGTAGGATCTCTGCGATATTTGCATTTGTAGTGCTGCCATATCTCCATATTTCCAAATCTATGTACTTTATACAAATTATTATTTGGCAGGTCTATTTGCATAATATTATCTGCATATTATGCAAAATCGTATGGATTTTCCTATATTATGCAACTGAAACACATTAACCGTTGCATTATTTTTTTTCTAGCAGTATGTTCCAGCCTTGGCATCATTTATATAGCAACCACAGATCTGAGAGAGGGTATTGGATAATGGTTAGTACTGGACTTTGAACAAGAAGACTCAAGATCAAATCCCAGCTTAGTCACAAAGCTTACTTGCTATCCTTGGGCCAACCTCTCACCCAAACCTACTTTACAGGGTTGTTTTTTGGCATCAAACAGGAAGAGAAAAAACCATGAACAACATTTTGCCAAGCATGCAGGCTTCTGATGATATTCTCAGAATATAGCTATTGTTTTTATGGCCAGGTTTCAATGATGGAAAGAAAAACCCTATAGGTCCGTGAGAATGCCACAGGAATCCCCCACTGTCGTCTGATTTAGAGTTGAAAAAGCTGGAGAAAGTAAGGGCAAATTGCAGAAATCAGAAGAAAACTCAAGGTGGCATTTCCTTGAAAAAATGGAGATCAAATGTTTTACACAGAGAGAGAAAGAGAGAGAGAGAAATGAAAACAAGTGCCAATCCACTTCCTTCTAAACCAGGGGTGTCCAACCTTTCACCTTCCCTGGGCCACATTAGAAGATGAAAATTTGGTTTGGGCCGCACATAAAATAAAATATTTGGTTTGGGCCGCACCTATTGACGGGGACGGCGCAATGCAGTCACGCAGCCCCCCTCTCCCCTCCCCTCCCGCTCCTTCCTTCCTTCCCTCTCTGCCCCCCCCACCTCTCTCTCTCTCTCCCTCCCTCCCTTCCTTCCGAACTCCCTCCCTTTGCACTACAAGATGTGGCCTCTCGGAGCTAATATAATGGATGGGGCGGGTGAAGCGCGCTGGCGTCACCGTTGTGACGTGCCCCGGCCGCATTCCGGCCGCAAGCGCCGGCAGTGTAACTTGAAACTTTGGAATTTCTTTAAAAATAAAAAATTGCACTGGGCCGCATTACGAGCCGACCTGGGCCGCATGCGGCCCACGGGCCACGGGTTGGACAAGCCTGTTCTAAACCATCACACACACACACCCATTGACTGCTATTTTGTTTCACTTCTGTGAGCCACACTGTCAAGAGGGAATAAGATTTATAGCACAGCTTGGAGAAAGTTCCTTTTGGGATGACACTATCCAGAATAGTCGGTGATCTTGTTGGCCAGAGGATTTGCTAGGCATGTTGACAGAGATATAAGACCCATCAAATGTAGTGGGATATGTAGCTGTGTAAGCAGTTCAAAGAGCCGTAGCATACTCCAAAACAAATAAATGTACAATTACTTCTTTGCAAGGACAAGAAATGTACTGTATTATTCACAACAATCATAAACTCAGTCCCAATAACAATAACAAGCAGAGTCTGCTTAAACTTCCCCACCCACCCCAGTTCTTGCCAACTCTTCCTTTCCTCGGGCAACACCTACATAAATTCCCAGCTAAATTCCTAGAAGCCTGTGGAAGAGAAAATGCAGTGAATATTTCTGGGAGGCCATAAAATCGTAAGACTCATAGAATGATACAACTGTAGGGCCTTAAGAGTCGTTGAGTCCCAGTGCCCTGTCAAAACATGAAATTCAGTAAGAGGCATAATATCAGGGCTTGGAAAAGTTCCTTTCATGGAGTACAGCTCCCATAATGACCCAATCACATTCATTGCTACAGGTTACCTGCTCTCTATGCCCTGTTTGCAGAATAATATTTACTCATACAAGTTTTATTTGCTTTGCTCTGAGGTCCTGCTTAGCTGTGGATGGCTTCACACATTGGCTATTCACATGCAAAGACTTATTTCTTCTCACTAAACAATTGGCCCAAACAGTGACTGCATGTTTTGTCTTATATCTCCACTTCTAAGCGCTAGAGGCGTATTTCTAAAAAAGGAAGCGTAGAATCTTTGCCAGCTGGTGAGCTAAGCAGGCCCTGGGTGGCAGGCCAGGTAATCAAGCATGCCTGCACAGGAATGCCTTTCCTTGAGGTTTTCAAGAGAAAGCTGAACAGCCATTGTTTGGGGCGTGTCTGATGCTAGGGTACATCTGGTGACATTTCACATTTGTTCCCATTCTACTGATGTGAAACTGGAAGGAAATAAATGTAGCTTCTCCAGCTTTGCACACATCCTTCTTCTGAAAAAAAAATGGAGATCTAGCAAGAGGTAGGGGTTTTACAAGAATCCTGATGTTCTTGTGCCCATTGGTAAACTGGTCATTCATAGTCACCCACTGTATGCTTGTCTTGAACACCTTTCCCAGATGTGAGTTCTGTGCCTGTCTGTTCAGTTGTAAGCCCCAGCACAAGAGCGTTGTTGCCTGCCGAGCACAGCTTTTTCCAATCCAACAGTTTTTCAGCCTGCAAAGCAGTTATCTAGAACAGCCCTCTTGAAAAGTAACTTTCCAAAACTCTATCTAGCTAGATATTTAGCTCATTTTCTCAGCTCACATTTGGTTGTTCAACGGATTAACTCAACAAGTGTATTCTGAAATACCACATAAGTGGCCAGCATCACCAGGAGACTCTTCTGCCAATTAATAAAATGCTGTCATTGTCCCCCTGAACGGAAAGAGTAGGTTTTCATGAAACAAACTAGCTGGCCTTATCACCACTTTAAATTTAGCAAGTTGTCACAAACTAGAAAGATATGTGACTCTTGCTCAACTCCTATTGTGAAGGCGCCTGCCCGCACAGCAAGGCAGGAAAACATGAAACGAGCATCTCTCCCCACTCCCCCACCCCCTCCGGTTGTTGAAGCAAAGTTACTTGGCTGACAGGAGGTGTGTTTGTTGGCAAGAAGGGCGTGACATTTTGTAAGCCGCAGGGACCATCCGGCCTCGCCAAACGCCAAGCAGCACAAAGAACATGCATGCAGCCTGGGTAAAGAGGCACATCTATTGTCTTGCTGGCAGATTGTGCCAGGATGGAGAAGATCCTAGAAACAAAGTATAAAGCTATTTGAACATGGCCTTGCCAACACAGAGAGGAAATGAAACTGCACAATAGTAGCCGTGGAAGGAACAGCTGGGCTTTTCCGCACCAGCCTGCAAATTTCAGCTTGAATTATCAGCTCAGTTTCATACAGAAGTCGCCTTCAAAGAGAAAGCATTCATTTATATGCTTAACAAAGAAGCAAGCATTCAGTTGCTTTCAGATAAATAAATAGAGAGAAAAGAGATATAATTTATTGTTGGAAGTGAATTTTAATGGGCAATGGTGGTAGAAGCAGACAACTGGGACCACCAGGGAGTTTCCCCTCCTGTTTGTATGTTCTGTTCCTTTTTGTTACTTACACCAGCCAATATCCTATTGCTTGACATAGTAAATCATGTTGCAGAGATTGGCATTTTAATTAAATTCCTTTAGCTGCACAGCAGAAGTGGAGGGATTCACAGAGAACAGCTTCAAGTTCCCCAGATTAGTCCACTCCTTTTTTCTCAACTGTCATGTATTTAGCTTCACAAAAAGAAAAGACATCTGTTTTGTGTAGAAACTGGAATTTTATGCTAATGATATTTTGCACACATTGCAAAAATCATGACAAAACCCAAAAATCACTTGGTGTCAGTTTTACACTGAAGCAGAGATCTCTCAGGTAGGTAGGAAAATCTTCCAGGTGCCATATTATTGCCTGAAAAAGGCCAGTCTTGTCTGGAATCTGGGTGGCATGTTAATATTCACCACGTTCCTAAAAACTAATAAACATTTATTTGCATGTTTCATTAGAACAAGGTCCTACAGAAAGTCTTTCTGAATGATTTATTCACAGCGGTGGAAATCCCTTCCCTTGGAGACAAAAAAAAGCAGGAAGAGGACTGGTCATAGAAGGAAGTGAATTCATTCTCAAGAGTTTCAGTGGCCAAAAGTCTCTTACTTAGTGAAGTAAACTGCACTAGAGGTAACCTATTGAATCACTGGAGATTTCATGAGTCAACTCCTCTAAGTTCCATTGATTCAAATGGAATTGCTCTAACTTACTATGCCAAAATAAATCACAGAGTAACATCAATGGAGCTTACGGAGGAGTTGACTCACCATATCCCCATTGATTCAACAGGCCTACTCTAGTGTGATTGTTGGAAGTTTTTAGAACCTGGCATGCTGCTTTTAGGAGGTTTGGCTGGGAAGGACTTTTCTGGGCTGGTGTGACCATCAATCTTTCCAGCCCTAACCAATTGTTCCCTCCTGCCTCTAATTTCAAAGAGGGCCACATCTCACTGCTCTGTTACTTTTCTCATGTCTGTTGTAGTCAATCAGTCTGTTGAGGCCTGTTTGCTGAAAGCTGTCATGTTGTCAGTTTGATGTTTGCTCTGCTGGTCTGTAAGTTAAAAAATGGTTTTTATTCTTCCTACTACCAAAGTCTCAGAGTGAGTGATTGAGACTGTAAGTGCCAGTTGAGACTCAGTGATCCACAGGGCCACTTCCAGCTTTAAAGTTCTAAAACAAGGTTATAAGATAACGTTTTCCCCTTTACTGCTCAAAGACAAATAAAGGCAAGCATTTTATTTCCCCCCCCCCCCCCCATCATTTAGTTCACTTCACAGCTTCCTTTGTAGCCAAAAGATGTGCACCATTGTCTGAGGGAGTACACCACAAGAAAGATAGTCATAATGCTGTTTCATAGACTGACCACTGTCTGCTGAAATTTCATCTTTCATTATTAGTCTTCATCTATAGTGGTTAAAGATGCATTAAGATAATCTTCCTGGAGTCTTATAGTATCAGACGGATTCCTAAAAGCTCTGGTAGGATTTCCAGCAGTCAGACCCGATGATCCTGTTGACTCAAACTATGGAATGGTGGTAAGATGCTATGGATTGTTGATGCAATTGTGTCTCAGCATTATGGAGTCCAACATGCTCCCTGGCTTTCTGGTGAACTTTGGGCAAAGAAGCAAGCCAGAACAAAGCTAGAATTCAAATGGTACAAGGTTTATCACGTGCCTGACCAGGTACATGTTACAGCACAAAATCCTGCCCACCAAGTGTGTGGGGATCAGAGTAGCTACTGCCTCCATTGCAAAATCAATTAGCAGCCCACCAGAGCTTTTTCTCAGTGGCTACAGGTGTGCTGTTACCTGCTGCAGTAAATCCCTGTGCTGGAGCACTTGGAAGCCTGGTGGAGGAACTTTCTGAGCTGTATTAAGGTAAAAATCCCATGCTTTCTGTCAAGGCTCTTTCCCCAGCCCTGTATTTGATGTGTTGGTGTGGGATGTGCAAAATAAAAATAAAAATAAAAAATCCTCCAGATCATTCCCCTCAAGCCACCTCTTGGAAATTAGATTCAGGTTCAGTACCATGAGTTCCCATTCCCTCCCCCCTAAACTCAGAAAGAAATTACGTGTTCTCTTCCGTAGCGGGTTTTCTAGTCTCTTCCTGTCTCTGGGAAAGAGATCTCTAGGGATGGGATTTTCAGAGTTTCTGACCTACAAATAACATAACTCTCCACTCTAGGAGTTTTACCCATGTTACAGGGACCTCGGCCAAGCTTCCTGCTCAGAAAGAAAGGTCCCCAATAACACTGGGGCAGAAACTAGCAGCTTGGTAGAAGCGTGATCCAGGTAAGCCTTAAAACCTTCTAATTTAGGCCTTTTCCCCAGGTGCATTGCATCCAGGTATTGCAAGGTCCCTTCATTCTCCCAGAATGGAGAACTATGGTATTTGTAATTCAAAAAATCAAAAAATCCTATCCCCAGAGATCATATCCTTCCCTGCACTGAATGGAGCCATTATTTTCCCAAAGAGGAAATGTGTGATGCCATCTTTAGATCAATGGCCTTTGCATTTAATTCATTTTAGATGAAATGGTGGCCAATATGCCAGCTGGTCCTGCTATTTGAGATCACTTTTTTAAAAAACAATTGGAGGCTTAAGAACATGGGAGACCCATCTGGTTGTTTGGTCTCCGAAACTAACAAAAGACACCTACAGCAGTGCAACAAATACTCCAATTGCTCTCTAAGCCAGTACTAGCTGACTGGGGAAAGGGAAAAGGTCCACTCTCATTTAAAAGATGGACAGATGTGGGCAGCTGGAAAGAGTGTTAAACAAGCTATGAAAGCTGAAAGGACAAGAACACAGGCAGTGGGCTAAAAATGATGGGATCTCAGGAAACAATCAGAGCTTGGAAATGTTACTTTTGCATTGGAACTGACAGAATCCGTGACCATCATGGAGATTTGGGGAGCTGCAGTCTAAAAAGCCAATGTTTAGGCTTCGGAAAAGAAATACATGATGCTGTAGTAAAAAGAGAAGAATATGGGTGTCGAGAGAAAAGCGGAGTGCTCCTGCAATCTGAGCCTGACAGAAGGCACTGGAGGCTCAGGGACTGTATATTAGTGAGGAAGGACACATAAGATTGCCAAATGTAGACTCAAAGAGTGTGCATGTGCCTTTAAGAATTCCACCAAAGGGAAAAGTCTCCTCAATGATTCTTCTCCCATCACACAGCATGATGACCTTATGCCAATTATACTGAATCAGCAAGGACTATGATGTACTGTGAGTTTACCTTCCTGGGCTCCACGATCACTGCAGATGGTGACAGCAGCCACGAAATTAAAAGACGCCTGCTTCTTGGGAGGAAAGCGATGAGAAACCTAGACAGCATCGTAAAAAGCAGAGACATCACCTTGCCGACAGAGGTCCGCATAGTCAAAGCGATGGTTTTTCCAGTAGTGATGTATGGAAGTGAGAGCTGGACCATAAAGAAGGCTGACCGCCGAAGAATTGATGCTTTTGAACTGTGGTGCTGGAGGAGACTCTTGAGAGTCCCCTGGACTGCAAGGAGAACAAACCTATCCATTTTGAAGGAAATCAACCCTGAGTGCTCACTGGAAGGACAGATCCTGAAGCTGAGGCTCCAATACTTTGGCCATCTCATGAGAAGAGAAGACTCCCTGGAAAAGACCCTGATGTTGGGAAAGTGTGAAGGCAAGAGGAGAAGGGGACGACAGAGGATGAGATGGTTGGACAGTGTCATCGAAGCAACCAACATGAATTTGACCCAACTTCGGGAGGCAGTGGAAGACAGGAGGGCCTGGCGTGCTCTGGTCCATGGGGTCACAAAGAGTCGGACACGACTAAACGACTAAACAACAAACAACAACAAAATGATGTACTAATTCACATTAGTTGAATTTTCCAACCAGTTCTTTGGCTGCAAGCTTCAAAATAGCCTTCACGAAGGGGTAAAACTAGGAGGTGGGGAGGGTTGCAAATTACACATGGATGTGTGAATCCAGCAAAAGTGTAGCATTTAAATTGTCAGAAATATTAGAGTTGCTCTGTGGACGCCTGGCCAATAGGTTGATGCACTTTTTATTCTAATCTGTACCAAGGACAGCTTTATTTTTATATCTGAACATGGCATTTAGGGATGGATGCTTGTGTTATCCTTCAAGCCAGTTCTCAAGGAGAGCGGGCGAAAGGGGCTGAACCTAGGAAACTATTTTCTCGAAAGAAAGGCATGCAGCAAACAACAGCTCAAGGCGAATTTCCCACTTAAATCAGTGATGCTCAGGAAGGTTTCCCAAGGAAAGTGGCTTATTCAGATCAAAAGGCTAGGCTTAGACACTGTGACGATTAATGCCGGTGCTTTAAAATCAGTGTTTCGGGGGGGAATTCCTTTTTTGCATTACGGCTCAGTCAGCACGGCCAGTGCTGGAAGCTGTAGTTCACAAGCTAGGAGCTGGTGGAATCAGACCTCAACCAAGTTTCTTGTTCAGTCTACAGCTACTAGAATCCCAGAACTGAGGCTCCCATGTTTACAAGCAGAGCCACAGCAATGCAGACATCTGATGGGGGAAAGCCTCATTTAGCTCCATGTGAGGCACCATTTGAACCATGCATTATGCATCAGAGGGCTAAAGAGTCCAAGAACGTTCCTGCCTGGATTTGGAGAATAGTGGTTCCACTTCTAACACAATAGGAAAAGACAGATATTTAATCACATACAGGCAGGCATCAGACGTGCAGGTCTCATGAGGAATAATTCAGCAATGTCTTCATCATTAGTTCAGTGTATGTTATTTAAAATTCTTTCTTAGAAGAAATTCAACCAGAGATGAATAATGCCTGGCATTTGATATATTAGTTAGGGGCATTGCTTGACTGCTTGTCATAATATATATTTCAAGGCAAATTTGTGACCTAATACCTTTCCTTGAAGAGTGGTGTTCAAGTGTGTGTGTGTGTGTGTGTGTGTGTGTGTGTGTGTGTGTGTGTGTGTGTGTGTGTAAACAGGCATCCTGCTTAAACCTTAAGAAAGTGCAGGATTTGCTATTGTTGCTGCTGTAATGGATTTCAGCGATATAAAATTTCCCTTCTGTATAGTGCCTTGTGCAGGTTTCACAAAGGTGGCATCTATTTCATCTAATCTCTTTAAATGTATCTCCCTGTGCGAAGCTAATGCAGTAGCAAAAATTGCTTTCTGTAGTCTCCCATGTTTTATTGATACAGTGCACAATCTCTTCATAAAGCAAGTTTAAATATTTCAATGCAGGCTAAGTAAAAGGGGGGAAGTTCCCATCCTCCTGACCTAGGATTTTTAATCTGAATTTAAGAGGGCTTGAATTTTGGAGCCTGAAATCTGAATTTCAATTCCTCCCCTTCCCCTGGATAATTTCCTCTGAAAAGTGTCTCTCAGAGGTCGAGAGGGATCTGGAGCACTTCAGATTGTACATTCAAAAATGGAGAAATGTCAAAACAGGATCACAAGAATTGAGAGGGTTTTTTTTTTTTTTAAGGCTAATGTCCATGAATGTGAGAAGCAAGCCCCCTGAGAGGTCCTGCCTCTGAGAATGGAGTTATTACAACTTTCAGTGAGAGGTTCATTTCTTCTTAAAACAGAACTGTAATGAAAGGAATATTTGGGAACAAGATACATATCAGCAGTGATGTAGCGAGGGTAGGATGCTAAAGCTCAAATGTCCAGGTCCTGGCACTTCAGGGGCTCCCTCATGACTGCTCAGAGACCGACAGGTGATGGGCATCATGTCAAACGGGCCAAGCACAAGGCACCTGGGTCAGCACTGGCTAACTAGAGTCTGGTTTGGAACTGATGGTACTAGAAACATAATTCTTCTTTTCTTCTTAATTTTATAAACATTTTATAGTTTCAGAGCAGCTAGGTGACCATCACTGTGGTTTACAAGATGCTTATTTATGTAACTCTTCACTTGATGAAGAGACCTGGAAATCTCAGAAGTCTGCACTCATTGTAGTGACCCTTTGATTAGTTTAATAAAAATATTACATGTATGCATATATTCTTGAGTACTATGTCCAGTACACTGTACTTTAAGAAGGATGCTGACAAACTGAAGGAAGCTCAGAGGAGGGCAACAAGGAAGATCAGAGGACTGGAAACCAAGCCCTATGAAGAAAGACTGAAAGAACCGGGCATGTTTAGCCTTGAGAAGAGTAGACTGAAGGGAGATAGGATTGCACTTTTCAAATACTTGAGAGATTGTCATACAGAGGTGGGGCAGGTCATCCCAGAGTTCAGGATACATAAAAACATACTCAAGTTATAAGAAACCAGATTTTGGTTGAATATCAGGAGAACCTTCCTAACTGTTAAAGCAATATGACAATGGAACCAATTACCTCAGGAGGTGGTGAGCACTCAAGAGAACCATCTGTCAGATATAATACGATTTGGATTCCTACACTGAGCAGGGGGGTTGGACTCCATAGCCTTTAGGCCCCTTCCAGCTGCATTATTCTATGATTCTATGATTATTTGCTTGAAAAACTGAACTAGATAACATGAACGGACTCAAGAGCTACATTAAGTTGTTTGCTCTTGCTTTAGTGTAGGAGGTTTGTCTTTGTTGTTTAGTTGTTAAGTCGTGTCCAACTCTTCGTGACCCCATGGACCAGGGCACGCCGGGCCCTCCTGTCTTTCATCCAGGTTCCTATGCAGTATTTTTCTTTGCAGCATTGGACTTTCCTTTCACTTCCAGGCACGTCCGCAGCTGAGCATCCTTTCGGCTTTGGCCCAACCACTTCATTAGCTCTGGAGCTACTTGTACTTGTCCTCTGCTCTTCCTCAGTAACATGTTGGACGCCTTCCGACCTGAGGGGCTCATCTTCCAGCGTCATATCTTTTAGCCGTTTGTTTCTGTCCATGGAGTTTTCTTGGCAAAGATACTGAAGTGGCTTGCCAGTTCCTGCTCCAGGTGGATCGCGTTTAGTCAGAACTCTCCACTATGACCTGTCCGTCTTGGGTGTCCCTGCACGGCATAGCCCATAGCTTATCTGAATTACTCAAGCCCCTTCGCCACAACAAGGCAGCAATCCATGAAGGGGATTGTCTTAGTTATTCTCATTTTTACTGAGATGAAAAATAGAGGGTAAAGAAACATTTTACGGTTCCACAATTCCAAGCTTCCTAAATTCAACCTGGGAGGCTACAAGAAAGAATGCCAGTCTTCAAGCATCCTCCGGGTTAGCAGCACAGCAAGTAATACAGAGATATTTCCTCCTTCTTCATAGGTGTGTGTGATGAGGCAGGGGAAGAACATTTGTGTCCTAGGAAGCCTCTTCCCTCCCACAGACTGGTAAATGGATTGCCTTCCTGCTGACTCAGGCAGCTTTTGGATTACATTTGTGGTCAAACAGAGGAAGTGTTTGGCACTAAACTCTGACCAGCCTTCCACTCTTCACGGCCTTTATAATCTTCCTCTCATATGGAGCTTTTCACTGCAGTCTCCTGTGAAATAATTTTCCTCCCTCCCTCGATTCCACATGTCACTTTGGAATGAAAGTTTCCGACCCAATCTAGGAAAGCATAACTGAGGAAAAGATTATTTTATGCAGTTTTCTTGATCTTGTTGAGAACGTTAGGTTAAGAAGGATACAGCAAGAATATGTGCCCATGACAAGCATAAATTCCCTCATAGAAGTATTTACTGTGGTTTAGAAAAGACAGGGGTAAGGATGCTCTGTTAATAAAATATTTGTTCATTGGAATGTCTATTTTCAACATGAAAAAGGCGTGGGTACATTATATTTCAGGGAGTCGGATATCTGGGGTGTGATGATGAACACTAAATATTGAAATAGATTTTTCTGTAATAATTCCTACAATAATAATTAGTAGTTTTTTCTTCTATTGTAATGTAACATGGTTTCTGAAAAGCCACCATGGTGGAGTGTTTCCACGATAAACAAAGAATTGGTGGGTTGTGGGGGTTTTTTGTTTTGTTTTTTGGTAAATACTGTAAATAAATCCAGTTGAATAGAGAACAAAAATTTACTTTTAAATGCAAGTAGCAATTATTGATAAAGGGAAACTGAAACCTTACAAGGAGAATGAAAGTATGAGAAGAACCTGCCACATTGTGTATTTCTTTGGAGAAATTCGTGCTAAGCATGCTGTAATCATCTGCACGTTGCAGTTGCTAAATGCAATTCTCAGTAGGTATGGAAGCTATTTTTTTCATTAGTCTCTCCATTTAATCCAACTGACAAAATTCCTATTTTCCTGGCTAGTCTGCAAATCACAGAATAGCTACCTTTCACACTGTATATTTCCTCAAATTTTAAGAAGTAGTTTTTGACTTTAAAATTGCATACAAAAATGCATATATCAAAGATAAGATAGGAGAATGCCTATCTAGATGGTATACAGTATGTGCATATTAGAAAAATGTGTACCTCACAAATTTTCATATGTAAAATAGATATGTAAAGTAAAATTTCCTACAGAAATGAATGCATATTTTCCTATATTTAAAAAATAAGTTGTAGAAAAGTTGGATAGAACAAGCTTTGAAGGCAAATGAAACTGAGATGGTCTGCAACCAGAGCTTGGAAAAGTTACTTTTTTAGACCAGAATCCCCCAGCCAACATGTCTAGTTGTAGTCCAAATAAGTAAATTTTCCATGCTGCTCATACAACTCCATGTAGTGGACACAAAGAAAATTTAAAGCATTGAGCTATAGTTTCCTTTTACTTGACCTCAACACCATAAATCTCATGACCACACTAAGTATTGTGGATAATTGGCTGTCAGAAAAAGGTAATTCCTTGCCTGCAAAAACTGTATGGTTGTCACAGCTGAAACTTTTTTCAGGTCCTGTATTTTGCAAATTAACTCACTTTCTTTTGTGATTGGTTCTCAGGAGCTAAGCATAGCTTTCTTTCTAGAACTGGTTGCTTAGACAAGTCTGCCTGAAACATGTGTCTAAACCACTAAGGCAATTTACACTTTAAGGAAGTGTTTTTCTGTAATGTACAGTTAGGCCATGAGATTCTGTAGAAAAATAGGATAGGCTATAGGGTAAAGCTCAGCAATATAGTAGGACCCTTCCTATCTGGGGGATCATTATCCACTGATTCAATGCCTCTTTATATGTATTTCCAGGATGTATTTACCAGAACTGGCCACTAAAGAGAGCCAGAGACCATGCAATGTATAGCATCCAATACTTCTGCATTTTTTTTAACATCCGCAGCGGCGTTGGAACTGATCCCCTGCAGATACTGGGGTCCTACTATATAGTGTTTTATTCCATCATCTAGGGAATCAATTTTTCCTTGTATATTTTGATAGCCAGTAAATCCATAGCTTTTCATTAAAAGATCCATGAGATGTCCTGCATTTGTGGAAGGGGTGTGTGTGTTGTGTTTTAAATATCCAGGTCCTGAATCATCTACTGTGCCAGCTGAAGAATTTATCTGCTTTGGATGCAAAAACTGGCTACCTCTTTTCTTCTTCTCAGGACATGTAAGCAAAGCATGTGCATTAGTCAGCAAGACCGAGCGCACTCCACAGCAGTTTAAAGCAATATGTTAAGCTAAAGGACATTTTGCCCAAAGACAAAAAGCCACAAGAGAGAATGAGAGAGGGAAGCATGTATGACCCTCTCTGATGCACATCGGGGTATATAAAAGACCCATTTAATTTTATATCCTCTTTCCTTTGCTTTCAAGGTCATGGTTAACTAGTGTGATAAAATAGTTGGTGTTGTTTATGTTATCTATGGGAAGACAAGAGCTGTTACATCAAAGTTTTCAGGCTGTTAGTATCTTAAGTCAACTAAACCGTGTCGGTATCATCTAATTCTCCTATTTCTAATCCACTGAAAGAAGCATGAAGTTGCTCAAGTAAACAGCATTCTGAAGCTTCCTTTGATGATTTGCGATGAGAATTCCTGTATTCTTGGTAATTGGCAGATAATATGCAGTTCAGTTTATAACTGTATTTCTCTTAAGGGTCTACAGTAATGTTGTGTTTATTGTGAAAGGGGTAGGATAGGATATACATTCATTTCATGTGTCTGTAATTGGCAAGACCCCCCACATGGAAATAATGCAAACAAAGAAAATTGTTTTGAAATGCAGGCGCTGGGGGCCATTTGGAGAGATGAGAATGTCTAGGGGACAACAGACTGAGGAAAGGGACAAGATGGTGGAAACATAGTTGTTTGTTCACTTTAGCCCTGAAAGCTTGACAGCCCATTTTGATTGTGGAATTGTTTCATGGATAGGACTTCCACCTTGCAGCTACCTCATGTATAAGGTAGAGTTATGTCTGCATAGCCAGAAATCACTGGATTTCTGCCAGCGATTGGGATCTGAGGTTGAAATCCAAACAAACAATCAAAAGCAAATGGTAGGCAATGCTGGCAGGCCCAGAGGCCAATTTTTGCTCTCCCGGATTCTATGGGTGCCACACAAAGTGCCAAAATGGCAGAAAATTGGGGGGGGGGGAGCAAAATTGAAAGTGACTGGAAGTCCACTGGCTTTTAAAAAGAGCATTTTGAGTTGTAATGGTGCAGGGAGACTGTATCACCTATTAAAAAGTGAGGTTCAGCTCATAGGGGCTTCCAGCAGTGCCAACTGTTGTTGTTGTTGTTCGTGGGAAAATGTGAGGGAGAGTAGAAGAGTCTGAGAGAAGCAGGGCCCACAAGACAGACTGAAGGAGGCAGGTGACACCATTCCATATTTTGTTTTTGAATTTTCAGTAGCTTTTTAAAAATCAGTGCCTTAGTAGAAGGGGGAATATGAGGTGGTGCAACTCCTGGATGTTTTTCAGAACAGAAGTGGAGATACCAATTGTTGGAGCTCCAGAATAATTGATGGATTGTTCTTGCTCCAGCAAGGGAAATAAATATTAATGACACATTCATGTTTAATTAACATTTGTGGATCTCTGACAGGATGACGAGCGTGCAGCCTGTGGGCCTAATACAATGCCTGAAGGCCCTTTTTCTGCGCCCCATTTGCCTCTGTGGCCACCAACATAAGAAGTCAAGCAGCCAAATTTGGCAGTGAAATTACTTCAGTTTTCACCTAGCTGGTTTGACCTTGAGGATTTCTGTTGCTTCCTGTGCAGGGAAACGCTCTATCTGAAGGTCTTTCCAGGCTCTCTGATGCAGGAGGATGTTCTGTCATTCCCCTGCACCACAGAAATGCTGGATACTTTCCTTTTTTCAACAGAGTTCCTACTTCACACCAGGGATTCAAATTAAATAACTTCTACTCAATATTAATTGCATTTCTAGGGAACGCTGAAGGTTGCTTCTTAGGCCCTGGTCACACGAGGGAAATGTTATGTAGTTATTCACCAGTTATGTTGGTTTATTTTTTTTCCTGGTCACACAATGCAGAGCCAAGACTGAGACATTTTGCTGGCTAGCCGTGTAACTACAGAACATTTCCCCATTTCCAGGAGGCTTGTGTTATTTTGTACCTTTGTTGTACCGGTGCGTTCCTTACCAGGATTGCCTGTGTGCACGACCTGCCCCACTTCTTTTCAGAATCGAAGCCAGGAAGGTGGTCACCATTGCTGCAGCACACACATTGTTTTTTTTTTTTTAAATTGTGCCGACATATCGATATGTTGGTCACCAGGGGGGCTGCCACCATTACATTACTGGCAAGTAATATTTTTTTTCTTTCCTGTGGGAAGATACATTGAAACATTTGTATACCAATGCCACCAAGGATG
The DNA here is from genome assembly GCA_037013535.1 of Intellagama lesueurii. Classification (NCBI taxonomy): domain Eukaryota; kingdom Metazoa; phylum Chordata; class Lepidosauria; order Squamata; family Agamidae; genus Intellagama; species Intellagama lesueurii. The sequence goes on along the minus strand of JBAJHW010000005.1, from coordinate 41,648,939 downwards.
GGGGGGGTGATTGTCAATACTACTGGCGGTGATATCCCAAGTCCATTGTGTGCAAAATATTTCTGCAGGAGCAGCCAGTGCAGCAGACGGACACTTTCCTAAACAGAAACCCCTTTCCAATCAATGTTCCCTCTAATTTCCACCAACCCCCGTGTATGGGTCTCCCCCCCCCCCCCCGCATGGGGTTCCATTGAGACAGGAACGAAAGGGGCTGGAAACGATAGCTGTGGGTGGAGGGGAGGAGGAAAGCTGTGCGGATGGGGTAGCAGAGTCAAGCATGCTCACGCAGTCACACACCTTAGAGGGAGACTTGTTTCTGATATATTGATGTATTGATATATATTTTATATAAAAATATTTCTCTTCTGTTCTTCTGTTAAAGTTTAATGGGTTTTGCCAGTCAAACTCTTGTCTAGCCATAATGGGATGGAAAATTAAACCAATATGAAGCACTGGAAAAAAAAATAATACTTACAAAATAATCCTTCAGCTAAAAACACTGGTACGTAAAAGGCATTTTAATGTAGTTCAAAGGCTTTCACGGCCGGGATCCTGACTCCTGTCCTCTGAAGATGCCGGCCACAGAGACTAGCAAAACGTTAGGAAGTAAAACCTCCAGAACATGGCCAAACAGCCCGAAAAACCTACAACAACCAAAAGGCATTTTATTTATGAAACATTTTTCTTTAGCTTTGCCTGTTGGTTTGCAGCCTTTAAAAACCACAAATACGAGGAAAGGCAGGCTGAACAAATGGAGGAGGTAAGAGGGTATCTAATTCTTTGCAAGACCCTTTATCGCCATCTTGTGGCTTTTAAATATGATGACCATTCTGCAATATATTTGGAAGGTTCCAAACTACTTTGGCTCAGAGATGCTGAAAATGTGGCTTTCTAGGTGTTGCTGGAATGCACTTCCCATCATCCTTGGCCTTTATCCATGCTGACTGGGCCTGATGAAGTCTCAGAATACCCAAAAGGCAATGCACTTCTGGTTCAAGTTTATTAGTTTTAATTACAGAGATGGGATTTGTCCCTTGCCTCCTCCTTTTAGACATTGATCAGAAATCACTAAAAACAATGCTTTTTGATTCAATATGAAGAGAAATTTTCTCAAGCAGAATACCTCAGCTGAGGAGAAGAATTAGGGGCAGGGGATAGTCCAAAAGGTTACTTTTCCAGGCTTTCAAACGTGGGGCCCAAGCCAAGATTTGAGCCACAGTATGTGGTTCTCCCTACACTGTTTTTCTGTGGATCCCTCCCTTCCCCCTCCTAGAAGTGACACTCAGAAAATGGTGCCTTTGTCAACAAAGAGTAGCAAGAGACAGGCTGATGTTCTGAAGGAGAATGACACAAGGATAAAGGGTTGAACTCCCTCCCCTGCATCATGATTCCTCTCCAGATCACTCTTAGGTTGCATTGGTAAAGCCAAGGAGGAAGGGTAATCATTAGAGAAGCAATGATGTGTTTAACATTCTGTCTAGTTTGTCCTCCATTTGTTTGTTTCTCAAGCATAGTCATTATTTGTTGCCTGTACACAGATCACCGATACCTTTGATCCCTTTCTTTTCACTCTCCTGTTTATATTACATTCTACCTGACAGTCCTTATGCTCTCTACTCCGTTCTCCCTCTCCCTCTCTCTCTCTCTCTCTCTCTCTCATTCAGCCTTGTGGAATTTTACAGAGATAATACTGGAGGAAAATATGGTTGCTACTATTACACATATCCTGTAAATTCTCCCTCTTCACAATTTCACTGTTTAGGACAATAGAAATTGCAATCCATAAACAATCTCCCATCGCTATTTCAGATCACTTATCCAGTGATTCAAATATGATTGTTAAATTTTCTGTAGATCTTGTTGATCTTACAAACATTTAAAATGACTACAACAAATGCTCTTAAAAGACATCATTCAACCTTACCCTAGCTCTTATTCTTCCTTTTTGCAACAGAATATAGTTATATAATCGGGTAGAATATAATCATGGGAAGAGCTCATTCAAGCATGATTATGATTATGAGCATGTTCAGAAATCTAGAGGCACATGCCCGCCATGCCCCTTCTACCCAACATTTGCACTTCAAAAGCCTTCTAAACATTATAAAACTTTGCCATAGATTTTGAATGAAATGGACAGTGTGGGATTGGGTTCATGGCAACAGATTCATCCATTCCATTCTCTGGCCATATAAACAAAAAGTATTTGTCCTTTAATTCACTGTCTTGCAGCATGACAGGAAAGGGTTAGGAAGGGTTAAAAAGGCAGCCAGTGATGTCTGTGATGATGTTAGGTGTTAGCCAATCAGGTATGCTGCGAGACCTTTAAACTAGTAATAGGAAAGTTCCTCTTCCTCTTTTTCAGTTGGCCATGGGGGAGAGAAGATCCTAGGACAATGCCTGAGAGGTGACAAAGGAACCCCATGATTGTGCATAAGCCAGGGACCTTCAGTTAGATCTATGAGGAGTTTGTGTTTATCTCTTGACTATGAATCATGATCCTTACTCAGAAAGGTTCACGTGTGTTTTATTGTAATTAAGTTGTGCCCAGGGAAGAAACCCTGTGAGGTTTTTTGTCTTTGAATTAACCATTGTTTTCCAGTTCATAAACAGTTTATATTTTATTTCTAATTCTTGTCTTTAAGCATTGGATGGAATTATTGTATTGGGAAGACAGCACAAGAAGACAACATGGCTGTATTTTGGTAGGGCCATAAAAGAGTGCACACTACCACACAAATGGCAAGAAAAAGCATTTGCAAAGAAATAATAGTATGTATTCAGATGCCCATCTGCATGAGAGACTAGACTAGGAAAACATACTTCCACAAAACAAATTAATTCTCACTCCATTGTCCACAGAATGAAAGCCATTATATACGGATGGCTAGCAATCACTTTAATCAGAAATTATGATGATTATGATGATGATAATGACGACAACGGTGATTGAATTTAAAACAGAAAATTCCTGCCTGCCCGTTTCTGGATTTTTAAGAAATGAAAAGCTACAATAACATTTCACAAAGATGTTGTGCTAAAGTAAAGCCTGTTCATATCTGCAAACAGAAGAAATGTCAGATTTCATACCTGGGTGCACACTGCTAATGTACTTGTAGCCTTGCCTTGCCACTGCCAAGCATAGCCATATGCTTGCCAGTTTTAACCATCAGCTCTCAGAGAAGAGGCTTTGCTGTCTTATGTTATCAGACTGTGCCATCTGCTGCACCGGATGGATGATAGCATAATTTTCGGTATTATGCATGTACACCGCATTAATATGTGCATTGCCTATATGGGGGTGGAATGGCTTTCTTTGTCTCTGTTTGTTTACCTGTATCCTTTACAATGTTACTACAAAGGAACTGTTGCAGCCTTTATTAAAGAGACATCAGGGCCATCTGCTCACCCAGCAGGATTTGTGGATTCGAGCCAATGGGAGCTAGCATTCTCCCACTGGCTGGATTGCACTTAGTGCTTGACATAGCCTATGGTTTTATATAATAAATGTGTCATTGTCTCTTCAACAACACTCTCCTTTTTGCAGAAAATTGAACATCTTGTCCAAGATTTATCTTCATCCCAAGTTCAAAACTTTGAAATGTAAAGTTTGCCAAAAGACAAGAAGAATTGGGGAGGGATAACACATTCCTAACCTGGGGTGGGGGGAGAATTTTGGCTCACGCAAAAATCAGAACAAGTTGGGTCTCAGATTGCCACTGAACTCTGCCTTCCCTGACTTAGGGCCCGCCCCAAGGGTGTTTAACTACAACACCCATCAGCATAACAATCCTGGCTGAGGATGCTGGGCATTGTAGTCAAAGCCACACAAGGGGGGGTCAGATCATGAAACACTAACCTAGATGATCTGGGAGTTTGCCAAGCTTTGTTGTTGTTGTTGATTATGATGATGATGTTGCTGCTGTTACAGTTGTTTGGAATGGTGCCTAGGTGGAAGATATTTAAAGAGGAGGCCTACTCATCTCTGCAGGAGGACGAAGCACTTCTGATACTCAGTGGCAGGCAGGATCATCCAAGCATGAAAGAAAGTGACTGTGCAGTGCTGTTCTTCTTCAGCTCAGACACGTGCAACAACATACCCCCATGAGTCCTATCCTAGTTTCCCTGCTCTTCCGTTCTTTTTGCAAGAATCCAAATCGCTTTGGACTCTCTTCCTCTCTCCCACTTCCACATCTCTCTCCCTCTTCGTTTGCTTCCCTCTGGGACTGAATTCCCTCTCGTCCATGATCTCTGACTTCTGCAAGCGTGCCTTTGTCCATTGCTCAAATCTGTGAGATGCATCCAAGTACAGTATAAAAAGTGAAGGCTCAAAATCATCAGTATTGAAAAGATACAAGAAACAAGAAAAGATACAAAGGATATAAGGAATTAGTAGTGAATGGAACAGAAGAAACAAAGTCACTATTTATCTAGTCTATAGCCAGCCTTACTTGTTAGGCAGGACAGTCACATTAATAAGTGGGGTATTGGGGTGTGTGTGAAAGTACATATTACCCACCATTCCCCCTTGCCCAATTTGGTAGTGATAGAGGCTGGGTAAAGTTCAGGTTCACAGAAAAATTAGTGTGAACACCAGGAATTAAATTGCAGTTGTGGATTTTGTTTAATGGGAGAAAAGACTGCTGAAGATACTGTCCAGTATGCTGTCCAATGACAACTGTACCCTGATTGGTCCATGGTCAAAGGCTGAAAGGCAGAAGGCACAAATTGCAAAGCCCCACCATTTGCAACAGCAGGGTCTTCAGCTTGCATAATTCCACAAAGTGCTGCAGATGCAGAGCCCTTATGTGCCACATTTTTAAATAGGACAGTGGCAACAGTGACCAAGAGGGTGTCGAGCAGACAAAACTGAAGACAAGAATGGACCTTCTCTAAAATTCAGTTTCCATCTTGTATTGTGGCAACACCAATACAGAAAGACAGGTTTAGACTCAATGTAAGAGCATGTTACAATGCAACCATAATGAAGCATTGTAACATGCTCTTAAAACAATATGCATAACTTCTTTCTTGAAATCAATGAGATTGAATCCATAACTTAGTAAAACATTTAGTGCTTAATAAACTTCCTTTCATAACCTAATAAAAATGCTTGATACACCTTCAATAAAGCCTTTTGAATGGTAGTACAACTTTCGAAAGAAAAACATGAATAGCATCTGAAAATCATACGTGGAACAGCTGCAGCTTTTGATTTTCCAAAGGGCAATGCGATGGAGTTGGGCAGTCCCAAATTCCAAACAATACTGAACTGATTTTGATTGATTTGTATGGAATCTAGACTGAAATAGAGTGACCAGGTTTGGTTTTTGGGCAAAGCAAGATGGCTTTTCAGATTGAACTGTATCTAGAGCATAGATCAAATTGTATGGGCACAAACAGCTTCAGTCTTTTTCTTGCCTTGTCATGTCTTGTCTTTTCATGTCACTTAATTTAATTTCGGTTTGTTTTTCCTTTTCGAAAGAAGCAAGTTATAAAGGTGCTTACTATGCAAACCTCTGATGCTAGTTATCTGAAGTTTGATGGGCCTATTCCCCTCTTTGGAGTCTGTTACATTTCCAAATTTCATGCACATCAAATACAACAAATTTATAGGCATTTTGGCTTTCCAATGCAAACCAGAATGCCTATAAATCTGCTGTATTCACTTTGTAGGCATTTTGGTTCTCCGGGCTCAACTGGAAGCTGAGAAATCAGCTTGGATCTGGCACACAGTTTGAATCAGGTGGGACACAAATAGTTCCAGGCCACATCACAATGTCTTCCAAAGCCCTTAATTGGCCTCCAAATCAGGTTGGGAGACACATGCACAGCCATAAATTAAAATATTATACATTTTTATCAAACATAGCTATCCTTTCTTTTCAAAGGCGACCCCTCTCCCATTTGCTAAATGTGTATTAATCACTTAAAGTTTTTTCTTCACAGTTTAGCTCCCCCACCCTTGTTTTTTTTGGCTCCTTGAAGTACCTCATGGAAAATGTTATTGCTTTGAAATTGAATTGATTATACTCCTGAGCGAATAATGGCTAGAGCATCTTCCATTCCTATGTCTTGGGCTTGTGAGGCCCTATTCACAGGTTTTCAAATCTGAGCAACCTTCTTCATGAATTCCAAACAAAACCAGAAATTCAGTCTTTTGCAGGACAACAAACAGCCCTTCACTTCAGGCTTCCAGTTTTCACCATTTATGAAGCCAAGGGATGGAGTTCAATTCTAGCCCACAATACAGACTTCTTACATTTAACTCTTCAAGAGTTATGTTACTCTGGAGATTTTTTTCGTTCTGCTTTTAAGGATATTTCAGTAATTAGGGTGCTTGTGATCATGAAAAAGACACATTTGGACCAAGAAGGTCTTGAATGAAGAGACTTTGGTGGGGTGGGGGCATCTTCCCAATAAGGATTTTTTTTTTTTGCACACTCTCATTATCTTATTTATTGGGGAAAAAATTGTGAGCCCCATTCTTAAATTGCTCCTGTTCTTAAAACAAGCTGTTGTTCTTGATATTGAGACTGTGACTGACTGTCAAATTAATATTGAGACTGTGACTGACTGATTCAAATTAAAAATATTTTGCCCCAAAATAGAAGAGGAGGGATGAAGCACAGCTGTAGGAGGAATAGTACACTCATTTGCCCCACCCTGGCTCAAGGGCAAACACAGTCTAAAAATGATATACGTAATGGTAAATACATTCATTTGCTGTACATCAATGAAACACCTTACTATCATCAAAATAAACACCACACACACAAAAAGAAGCCCCAACAGTCAGGCTGTAACTACTGTGCAACTACCTGGGAAAATAAATATGCCTTAGCATAGAGCTGAAATGATAACAATAGTAGGACCTTTCTAAGTTCCTTGAGTATAGCATTATACAAACATGGGGATACTTCAGAAAATGTCTGCACCTGAAGTAACATGCACAGCAGTCTTCTCTTCAAGGGCATCAACAGAGAAGTGCTTCTTGGAGTCCACAGGGAAATAGGCGGTTCTTCAGACATTTAGTATTCTTCCTGCTTCTCATGTAATTTGACCCCCTTTTTTTCTAGCTTGTTTTCCCTGCTTCCAGCTTAAGTGGTGCCATCAGGGCAAGACTTTGGAGGAGAAACCTATAACTCCACTCAGTAGGACAAACAGAGAGCAAGTCTAAGTGAGACACTAGCCTTAGAAGCAAGTGAAACGCTGGCTGAAATCCTGTTGCTTAGCATAGTAAGAGCCTTAGTGAATTTCTTCATATAACACCCCTTGGGAATTTTTACTGAAGGATGGTATAGATATAGAAATATCTCAAATATCTCAAATTAAAAAAACCATGGAAATCCTATGAAAATGACGTCATAATTAAAGTTCATGGAAGACACTTCCTCCTACCCAGTTTGGAAATGGGGGATTCTAGGAATTGTATCCAAAAAAGCAACATTTGTCAGCTCTCTACCTGCCCCCTTCCTGTGATTGACTGTTTAATGTTGTGATAACTTGACTAAGCTCCTACTGTTTCAGAAGCTTTTCAGATAAACCTTTTCCAACTGTATGAGTCTTCTTAACACGGTGCTCTCCAGACATGTCAGATTCCATGCATATATGTTTGATAGAAATTTGTAAACTATTAACAGGGTATTACACTGGGATAGGAAGACCTATATTATACCTCCCAAGTGTCGTGTGTGTGTGTGTGTGTGTGTGTGTGTGTGTGTGTGTGTGTGTGTGTGTGTGTGTGTGTGTGTGTGTGTGTGTGTGTGTGTGTGTGTGTGTGTGTGTGTGTGTGTGTGTCAGAGAGAGAGAGAGAGAGAGAGAGAGATCTTTGCCAGTATTGAATCCAAGAATATGTAATGCTTGGTTTTATAGAATATTTAATGTTGTAAACTTGTGCTAGTTTAATGGCACGTGACATTAGTGTCAGCTGTGTCCATGAAAAATTATGGCTAGCACCCAAAATAACATGCCTGTTTGATGCTACTTACTCCAACTTTCCTCCAAAGATCCTGCTGCATGATTGATTGTCTTTCCAAATGTGTAAAGGCGTGTTGGCCTTTTCCCTTTCCATCATCTGTCCTGTAGTCACCTGTAAAGCTGCCCCAAAGGGCTCCCTGACCATCTGGAGCCAGTTTGGGGCAGCTGTGAGGTCTAGCAAGGAGGGGGCATTTGGCAACATACATACTGTGTGTAAACAGAAGCGCCTTCTGCCTATGCCAGACATTCTTTGGATCTAAGCCTTTGCTGCTGATAATATGATATTTTGTTGATTATTGTGATGTGTACAGCTGAGCTTCACCCAAGTGTGGAAACATTTTTATAATGTTTTGAACAACTATAACAGATCGGAAATGCCCACAGAGGATCGTATCATGCTTGAATAAAACTGGGCATTGGAAAAGCTATTGGTGGCCATGCTGGCTATGTGATTCTGAGTTGTATCCTCCAAAAGAAACTCTTACTGCTTCTGATATGACTTACTTAAATTCTCTTTGGTGTCGGTAGGTCTGCCTTAGGAAGGAATAAATGAATAAAAGAATAAATATGAAGCTATACATTACAGATAATTAAAGTTGAATTTGCTCAAGAGGTGTGATTCAAAGTTGGTGGTGGTGGTGGTGGGAAAAGGTGGAGGAGAGTGGGAGAGTCTGAGAGAGGCAATCCCTTTTATAATGATGGGTTATCTATAACCTGTAGTTTGGCCCTTAGTCTCTACAAAATTTGATGTTTGAAGAATATTGACTATAGCTGTGACATTAGCAACATTTATTTTAGAGGAATAAAGATGGGAAAAGTCACTCATAGGCTATACATCAGAAGTTTAGTCTCTTTCAATGTGGAACAATAATACTACCAAAAACATGATGAAATACATTGTTCTTTTTCTCCAGTTCAAACTGTACATAATGTTATTAAATTCAGCAAACGGTGCTTCAGAGAAATTCCTTCAGACTGGAGTCACTCGATTGAGCTTGGATGGTGTTTTGCATTCAACCGGAGCTGCTGAAGTTGAAACTTCTTCTTCTGGGTTTGTCAGAACAACTTGGCCACAAGTTATAAATTCAACCGCACAGTCACGAAACTGGACAAAAAAAGAGCAATTGTAAGCTTTTTGGTTCCAAGTGAAGTAGTATTCCTTGCTACTACATACCTAAATATAAAAACTTTCGAGCATGAACTTAAATTGGGCTCATATCCCTGTTCAGCCATGGAAACCTGCTAGGGAAGGGGAGGATTGGAACTGATAAAACCTTAAATATCTCACTTACCTTGAAAGCTCTGTTAAGATTGCTATAAGTTGCTGCCAACATGATGGCACATAACATAACATATTCTACACAAGCAAATTCAGGGAAAAAATATATCCTAGAGACAGGCCTTTTCACAAGCTTTTTCCATATGCTCGCTACAGCATCACATATGTGCCTGTCTCTGAATTATCGGAAGGCTTCTTTATTTGGGCTGAGCAGGATTAAATTTGGCTGCTACACTGGAAGATACCACTGCTACGTATGTTTCTGTGCAAAAGAAGCCCAGAACAGAGATGGAAAATGGTTTTTTATATACTGCATTATAGCTTCCAAAATTCCTAGTGAGCTCAAAATACCCTAGCCTGTTCATGCCAGTTTGTGGGTTTTAAGAACTGTAGCCCAAATAAAATGTTTCCAAGCTCTGGGGTGTGTGCCTTGTTTGTAAGCAGAGTCATGCTTTCTGTGGGATTCTCCTATTGCAGACACCAGGATAGTAACCACAGTGGCAAGGGCTCCAGCCCACAGGAGGCACACACAACTCCACGGGCAATGTTTATCCATTCTGTAATAGGGTTAACGCTACAATAATGGACTGTAGGATAAGGTTTCTCAGTCCACACACCTCCCTTTCCACACAATTCTTGCTGGTTATCTGGATCCTATTTTTAGTTCCTACTAGACTAGACTTGTTGTAACTTTGGCCCAAGGTGCAAATTTCGAAGTTAACCCAAATATTGGCTGCTCGAAGAATCCAAATACCCAAACCTGTGCCACTCTCACATGAACCAAACATACCCAACAGGATAGTGAACCATTGGGCACCAGAATTGCTAACTCTGGTTGTAGCACCAGCAAACCAATAGGATGTCTGGAGCCTATATATCTGCTAACAGTGCACATTTAGTATTTGACCCTGCACTTCCTGTGCAGTAAAGGCTGTCAGTGATATTGCTATTCCTTCAAAAGACTTAATGCTTTATGACCTCCCCGCATACTTTACTAAATCTTTTATGAGATTATGATAGTTTACAACATGAGCCCCCTTCAAGGATTGCTGCTTTGTCATGGCGAAGGGGCTTGAGTAATTCAGATAAGCTATGGGCTATGCCGTGCAGGGACACCCAAGACGGACAGGTCATAGTGGAGAGTTCTGACTAAACGCGATCCACCTGGAGCAGGAACTGGCAAGCCACTCCAGTATCTTTGCCAAGAAAACTCCATGGACAGAAACAAAAGGCTAAAAGATATGATGCTGGAAGATGAGCCCCTCAGGTCGGAAGGTGTCCAACATGCTACTGAGGAAGAGCGGAGGACAAGTACAAGTAGCTCCAGAGCTAATGAAGTGGTTGGGCCAAAGCCGAAAGGACGCTCAGCTGCAGACGTGCATGGAAGTGAAAGGAAAGTCCGATGCTGCAAAGAAAAATACTGCATAGGAACCTGGAATGTAAGATCTATGAACCTTGGTAAGCTGGATGTGGTCAAACAGGAGATGGCAAGAATAAACATTGACATCCTGGGTGTCAGTGAACTAAAATGGACGGGAATGGGCGAATTCAATTCAGACGATTACCATATCTACTATTGTGGGCAAGAATCCCGTAGAAGAAATGGAGTAGCCCTCATAATCAACAAAAGAGTGGGAAAAGCTGTATTGGGATACAATCTCAAAAATGATAGAATGATTTCAATACGAATCCAAGGTAGACCTTTCAACATCACAGTAATCCAAGTTTATGCACCAACCACCGATGCTGAAATTGACCAATTCTATGAAGACTTACAACACCTTCTAGAACTGACACCAAAGAAAGATGTTCTTGTCATTATAGGGGATTGGAATGCTAAAGTAGGGAGTCAAGAGATAAAAGGAACAGCAGGTAAGTTTGGCCTTGGAGTTCAAAACGAAGCAGGGCAAAGGCTAATAGAGTTTTGTCAAAAGAACAAGCTGGTCATCACAAACACTCTTTTCCAACAACACAAGAGGCGACTCTACACATGGACATCACCAGATGGGCAATACTGAAATCAGATTATATTCTCTGCAGCCAAAGATGGAGAAGCTCTATACAGTCAGCAAAAACAAGACCTGGAGCTGATTGTGGCTCTGATCATCAGCTTCTTACAGCAAAATTCAAGCTTAAACTGAAGAAAGTAGGAAAAACCACTGGGCTAGTCTAAATCTAATCTAAACCAAATCCCTTATGAATACACAGTGGAAGTGAAGAACAGATTTAAGGAACTAGATTTGGTGGACAAAGTGCCTGAAGAACTATGGATGGAGGCTCGTAACATGGTACAGGAAGCAGCAACAAAAACCATCCCAAAGAAAAGGAAATGCAAGGAAGCAAAGTGGCTGTCCAATGAGACCTTACAAATAGCAGAGAAGAGAAGGGAGACAAAATTCAAGGGAGATAGGGAAATATACAGAAAATTGAATGCTGACTTCCAAAGAATAGCAAGGAGAGACAAGAGGGCCTTCTTAAATGAACAGTGCAAAGAAATAGAGGAAAAGAATAGAAAGGGAAAAACCAGAGATCTGTTCAAGAAAATTGGAGATATTAAAGGAACATTTTGTGCAAAGATGGACATGATAAAGGACAAAAATGGTAGGGACCTTACAGAAGCAGAAGACATCAAGAAGAGGTGGCAAGAATACACCGAGGAATTATACCAGAAAGATCTGGATGTCCCGGACAACCCAGAGAGTGTGGTTGGTGACCTTGAGCCAGACATCCTGGAGAGCGAAGTCAAGTGGGCCTTAGAAAGCATGGCTATCAACAAGGCCAGTGGAGGTGATGGCATTCCAGTTGAACTATTTAAGATCTTAAAAGATGATGCTGTTAAGGTGCTACACTCAATATGCCAGCAAGTTTGGAAAACTCAGCAGTGGCCAGAGGATTGGAAAAGATCAGTCTACATCCCAATCCCAAAGAAGGGCAGTGCCAAAGAATGCTCCAACTACCGTACAATTGCACTCATTTCACACGCTAGCAAGGTTATGCTCAAAATCCTACAAGGTAGGCTTCAGCAGTATGTGGACCAAGAACTCCCAGAAGTACAAGCTGGATTTCGAAGGGGCAGAGGAACTAGAGACCAAATTGCTGGATTATGGAGAAAGCCAGAGAGTTCCAGGAAAACATCTACTTCTGCTTCATTGACTACGGAAAAGCCTTTGACTGTGTGGACCACAGCAAACTATGGCAAGTTCTTAAAGAAATGGGAGTGCCTGACCACCTTATCTATCTCCTGAAAAATCTATATGTGGGACAGGAAGCAACAGTTAGAACTGGAAATGGAACAAGTGATTGGTTCAAAATTGGGAAAGGAGTACGACAAGGCTGTATATTGTCTCCCTGCTTATTTAACTTCTATGCAGAATACATCATGCGAAAGGCTGGACTGGATGAATTCCAAGATGGAATTAAGATTGCCGGAAGAAATATCAACAACCTCAGATATGCAGATGATACCACTCTGATGGCAGAAATTGAGGAGGAATTAAAGAACCTCTTAATGAGGTGAAAGAGGAGAGTGCAAAAAATGGTCTGAAGCTCAACATCAAAAAAAACTAAGATCATGGCCACTGGTCCCATCACCTCCTGGCAAATAGAAGGGGAAGATATGGAGGCAGTGACAGATTTTACCTTCTTGGGCTCCATGATCACTGCAGATGGGGACAGCAGCCACGAAATTAAAAGACGCCTGCTTCTTGGGAGGAAAGCGATGAGAAACCTAGACAACATCTTAAAAAACAGAGACATCACCTTGCCGACAAAGGTCCGCATAGTCAAAGCTATGGTTTTTCCAGTAGCGATGTATGGAAGTGAGAGCTGGACCATAAAGAAGGCTGACCGCCGAAGAATTGATGCTTTTGAATGGTGGTGCTGGAGGAGACTCTTGAGAGTCCCCTGGACTGCAAGGAGATCAAACCTATCCATTCTAAAGGAAATCAACCCTGAGTGCTCACTGGAAGGACAGATCCTGAAGCTGAGGCTCCAATACTTTGGCCATCTCATGAGAAGAGAAGACTCCCTGGAAAAGACCCTGATGTTGGGAAAGTGTGAAGGTAAGAGGAGAAGGGGACGACAGAGGACGAGATGGTTGGACAGTGTCATTGAAGCTACCAACATGAATTTGACCCAACTCCGGGAGGCAGTGGAAGACAGGAGGGCCTGGCGTGCTCTGGTCCATGGGGTCACGAAGAGTCGGACACGACTTAACGACTAAACAACAACAACACAACATGAGCATGACTCAGCAACTTAATGTTATTATACTAAGCAAAAGAAAAGTCGTGACGCATGGGGAGAAAAATAGCACCCAATGCAATAACATTATCCTGTACTCGATTAACAGTTTAGATGAAGTATGTTACTTCAATTATGGCACCATATTGGAAGGGAAAGAAATATAGATGTAAGTGAGGAAGATCATCAGAAGACAACAATAAAGTGAATACAGACAGTGTCAACTGCAATGTACAGGATCCCAGTCCTATGAATTGAGGGAACCTGTTGTACAATGAGGCCTTGATCAAGAAAGGGATTTGAATGTGACCATCAACATTAGTGTGCAGCCTGCCCTTGTTAGATCGAAATATTTGTGATACAAAAGGGTTCCTCTAGATCAGTGGTCTTTGTCTTTGGTCCCAAGATACTGTTGGATTTCATCTCCCAGATGCCCCAGCCCACATGGCCAATGTAGACCAACAACAGCTGAGGACCTAAATTTAGGAGTCACTAATCTAGGTATATAATTCACATAAATCTTGGCAAGTGACAAGCTGGTGAGACTACAACAGACTGTCCAAATAAGGATTCTGCAATGACCAGCATATATTTAAAGTCTCAGAACCCACTAGCAGCTTGCCATTGAGGGTCAAATTAGTTGTTCAGTGAAGTATATGTTCCCTCTTATTAACCCATTTTCTCACAGTGAGGTTTCCTAAAAGATACATGCCTTGGCAATCGGTCTTACAAATTAAGACTATATATACTTTCGGATGACCAATCGTAAAACAAAGCACATTAATGCAAGATAGGCAATTCTGCAAAACCATGCTGAAATGAACAGATAATTTGTATGAACACCTCTTCTTAAAATGTGCTAAATAAATCATAGGCTGAAATCCAGTAGTAAATCACTAATGGAGTAGGCCCATTGAAGCAGTGGGGATTTGATAAGTCAACACCAATGTAAGAACCATTGATCCAATGGGTCTACTCTAGTTGTGACTTACTCCTGGATTTAAACTGTAGTATTACAGAACTTGAATGGACCCTGAATGTCACTGAGTTCAGATCCTTGCTGATTTAGGAAATCCATAGTGAAAGGATCGCTAGCAGATCACCATCCAAATTCTGTTTAGAAATGATCACTACCATCCAAAGTAGTCCTTTAGCTCAGGTCCTACTATGTGAAGCCACAGAAAACAGGGTTGCTCTGACTCCCACTTGAGAACCTTTTAAATATTTGAAGATACCTATTATATTGTCTCTCAATGTCCTCTTCTCCAGAGTGTCTAAGCATCCAACTTCTTCAACTGCCCCTTGAAGGTTTTCAGACTCAAGCATGTGGTTCAGTTTACCCTCCAAGACAGATTTTGCAGTCTTCAGCATTTCTTAACAGACAGTACTTACCTGTTTGTTCAAGAAGATGTAAATGATGGGGTTGTATACTGGACTTGTCTTTGAGAGATATGTTGGGATGGTTGCAGCCAGAGGTGAAATATTTAGTGATGGGTTAAAGACAACTGTAAGAGCAAAGATAGTGTACGGTAACCAGCAGATTAGAAAAGCCAGCACCATCACAAGGACCATAATTACAGCTCGGAACTCTTCCTCTGGGTTACATTTTCCTCCCATTTGTTCAACTTTCTTATTTAGCTGTGGGGAAAAAACAACCACTCAATTAAAGCCATTTATTCAAGTAGTCATGGGCTTATGTTAATCATATATCTATTTTTATTAGGCATCCTTCAGTCTCGAAAGACTATGGTAACGTGCTCTGTATGGAGGACTTGGAACAGCGTCTAGTGTGGCTGAGAAGGCCAATTCGATATTGGTATCGATTCGGTATATCTATAACGTATACATTAAAACATACATGCCAAAGAACTTATATGGAGTGTAAGAAAGCTAGAGCTGGATGAGTTTGGTATCTGGTTGAAAAGCCAGAGATTGTGAGTTCAATTCCCCACTGTGCCCCCCAGGAGAAGAGCCAGACTGTGTAGCCTTGGGCAAGCTGCACAGTCCCAGGGGATCCAAGTGTTCAACCACTTCTGAATACTCAATACCTAGAAAACTCTGAAAAAGGGTTGCCATAAATCAGTTCATTTTGAATTATACTGTTGTTCCTGTAGTTTTAAATGCTGCTACATTTGATTTCTACAATGTAAATTATTATGAAGACCTTTAAAGGACAGAAAAACAGGTGGCAGATTTAAAATAAACATAAAACCACATACTATTAGTGTGTATATCAATATGTTATGAAAAGACAATGAAACATATTTATTTATTTTAAAAATACAAAAAAATTAATGATTCTGAATGGTAGCCATGTGCATTTTTGCTTCTAATTTAAGAACACATATTGTCATAGCTTGAGTTGTTTCAGCCAAATCCCTTTAGGATGTCCTCAAATGGATACTCAGGAATGTGTTATATGTGTTTTTAAAGACACATTTAAAAGTCTTTCATGATGCAAATAAGAATATGAAAATAGACAAGGATATAAGAAATGTGTTTAGGCTGAAAAACTATATATATATTAACTATCAAGGTCAAATTGCCTTGGTGAGACAAAAATATGAAATATCAACATACAATTACACATTCTCTTGCTTGATTACTTACCCCATGCAATGACCTGATCACATTGCTATAAGAAAACCCAATGATCGTAACAGGTATGAAAAAGCAGGACAGGAAGTATGTAATCAGATAGCTATAGTTGCTCCAGGATCTTTCTTCCCAGCCAATAGAGCATGAGGTTTGGACTCCTTCAGGACCATAAGAACTCCAGCCAAGGAGAGGCACCACAGCCCAGAAAAGACAAAAAATCCAGATAAAGCCAAGTAGTTGGTAACCTCGCTTAGTACTCATCTGGAGAGTTCCCAGAGGTTGGCATACCACATTGTATCTTTCATATGCTAAAATTGTCAGGGACCAGAGAGAAACAATTCCTGGAAAATAGTGAGAAGAGTTAATTTCTGCTGATCAGCTTCTGAGCCACCAATATGTCAAGCTTGACATTGTTCCTTAAATTTCTGGGGAACTCATAAAAGAAATGTCAACTGGTAAAAGAAATGTCTGCTTAACTGGACTTTTCCCTAGTGATCCTTTTCCCTGGACTTCCATAGTGCAGGCTTCTAACCAAATCCTAAACATGTTTACTCAGAAGTGAGTCCACTGGGACTGTTGGATCATAGATATTTTCTTTTAAGGCTGTGTCTGTATACCATTTGCCTGGGAACAAGTCTGATTTATTTCACAGGGATTTCCTTTTGAGGAGACTCAAGGTATGTGAGCTTAAAATTGCAGCTATATATTATTTATGTTTGCTCTGAGGTAAATTGTACTGATTTCAGTGGGACATATCCCCAAGAACAATTTATTTATATATGCATATGAGCATTGGCTTGGGAGTAAAACTGAAATCAGTAGAATTAATTCTGAGTGTGAATGTAAAAAAAATTATTATAGAAATATAAATAGCTTTAGATTGCTGTGCAGTTTTCATTGGAGGCTAAGCCCCATTGAACTCAGTGGAACTTACTTCTGAGTAGGCACTGCTCCTATCTATATTTGAAAAAAAAAACACCTTTAATTTTTCTTAGCTTTATTAAATAGAATGTTTAAGTTAATAGAACTCAAAAATTATAACCTTTGAACGGCAGAGCTGGAAGAGACCCTATGGATCATCGAGTCTAGCCCCTCTCAAAGAGGCACAATGGGGAATTGGAACTCCCAACCTCTGGCTCCACAGCCAGAGACCTAAGCCATTAAGGGAGTTTAGAGTCACCAACCAGAGGAGACCCACCAGGTCAAAGAAACTACCATAAGTATTGACTGAAGGAGTTCAGATTTGTCTCTTGTAACTACAGTTCTCAGAATTCTGAGAATTCTGAACACCTCTAATATTGACTTAACAAGTCACATTCATTTAATGGGTCTCCAGTAATGGGAAATGATAGCTGGATTCAACCCAGCTGTTAAGCTTCTTATTGCTCTGTGTCAATTTTATGATCATTTAGTATATTGGCTGTGGCAGTTTTTGTTTTGACAGTATTTTATATTTATATTATGACAAACAATCTAACAACAATTGCAGCAGTAGTAGGTGTAGTAATCTGATTATTCTACTTACCAAAATAATTGACCGCAAATCCCTGAAAAGTGCAGAACTTTCGGCCCAGGAAGAAATACCCATGGTAGTTTGTTGCAATAACAATAGTGGTTCCACAAAGGGACATCATGAGATCTGAAAAGGAGAGGTTGAAAATGAATATATTGATGGGATTGCGCAACTGGGGATTCTTCAGAGTCACAGCAATAACCAGGAAATTATTAAATATTGAAAACAAAGCATTCAGAAACATCAGAAAAGCCAGCACTCCATAGCCAGCTCTTGGGAAAATGGTAGGTCTCACTGTAATGCTCTCAGCTAATTCTGTTGCAAGAGAACTGTCATTCCCCATTATGGCTGGGCTCAAAACTACTTTTATCATGCCACATAGCTGAAAATATGACTCATTTTACAAATGAACTGGGATCTTCTAATTGTACAAGTACATAGATATTTTTAAAAAGAAAACATATGAGGCGATAAATCCAAGGATTAAAGTATCAGCTGTCTTATTTCAGCAGTCTCTTTTGTTGCATTCATAGAAGAAGAATAAACAATTAAGTATACTAATATGATTACGCTCAGAACAATGGTAGTCTCTAGTTGCCAGCATTATATTAAAGACAAATTCAAAAGCAACCTCTTACAAGGTCTAGGGATTTCTTTAGCTTTGGTGGGGGGAAGGCGTGTAGGCATGAGCCATATGACAAAGAGACTTCAAATTGTCCATGGTATGGAGAAAGTGGATAGAGGTTTTTCCTCTCTTTCATAATACTCAGACCTAGGGTCATCCAATGGAGCTGAATGGGACGGAATTCATGACAGACGCAAGAAAATGGTGCTATAGACAGAGCATCTTGTTGCTGTCCCTGCCAGTAGGAGTGCTAATATGATTTTTTTTTGTCACAAGTGCCAAAATAACTTAACTGTCCTAAGATGCTATTCAACTTGATTTTGAGAGTAGGCGACAAATTTGCTTTTCTTCCTCAGGCAGAAAACTGTCCAGAGTCAGCCCTGTTCCCTTTCATACTGTTCAAACTTTTACTCAGTTTTATAATTCATTTAAACTAAAAATAAAGAGGATGGTTACTCAATTATTTCTCTTCTGAGAAATAAATTGACCATTTTGTCATTGCAAAGTATCATGTTTCCTGCCCCAGTGGGAGTATATTTGGAAATGATTGTTAAACTCCTCATAGAGAGAGGAGTGATGTAATTTATGAGGAAACACTGTAAGCCTATCCAAGCAGAACACTGGAAAATTTCTGTTCTTGCTCACGCTAAAGCCCTCCACATGAACAAAAACATGTTCACAAAAGCTCACATTAAAAAATACAAAGCTAGTCTTTAAGGTGCCACCACATTTATGTCTTTTTATTTGTTCTTTTATTTTTCTAATTTTTTTATTTGTTTTACTTTTATTTTGTTTTGACCTATAATGCTTTCACAGATTAACATGGCTACCTCTTCTACATCTCTTGCTCAGACTCATGGGCAATCACATGGTCCAGCAATGCTAACACCCCTCCATCCTCAAGTGTTCAGTTCTTATGCATTAGTAACACCTGAACAGGGGTTGTGTGTTTATGTACTTGCTTATGTTTTTTTCATGTTTATGTGTTGTGAGTGACCTTTGATGAATGTAACTGAGAAGGCCAGGCATTGTATGGAATTTAAAACAGTTGTGGCTGCCTCAGTGATAGTTGCTATGGAAATAGAGCTTCAAGTTAACAGTTTGACAATGACCATTTAAAAATGACTAGAGAGAGGTGCTACCTTTGTGTTGATCAACATGAACAATAAATATGATAGGCTTTCATAAAAGAACACAGTCAGAAGTTCTAGTCAGGGAAGAGAGAGAGAGAGAATGCTCAGAGCTGTAGAAGGAGAAAAAGCACTCCTGTCTGAGTGGTCAAAGTTAACAATTTATTACAGGTGTGCAGATTTGTGTTTTTTAACTACAACTCCCAGAATGATAGTCTAGGGAATCATGAGAGTTGTAGTCTAAAATGACAAATCTTCACACCTCTACTTCTTACATATTGTTATCAGTAGGGCTAGATCACTATTATGGCCTGCCCTATTATGGACAATGTCCATGCTGACACAGCTTTGTGCTGTTAGTTGCTGTTATTAGTTCTTAATTTATGGTTTTTTGTTTGACTTCTTATTATGACTGTTTGATTTTATCACCTGTTAACTGCCCAGAATAGTGCATTGCACTAATGGGGCAGTAAATAAATAAATAAATAAATAAATAAATAAATAAATCACAACATATTGATGCCAGAAGTGAAGGGCAATATGGCACCTCGCCATCCCATTGCATATACTGAGGCTTACTGGAGCCAACAGTTGAACCTTATATCAACAGTGGCTTCCTTTTGGAACTGCTTGCCTTTTCCCATTTTTTGCCTGACTGAACATTTTAGAACCCTATAATCTGTTTCTAGTTCAGACAGTTATATAATACTTAAAATGTGCACAACTAAATTTAAATCTTCCTCAGTTATTCTACATCTGTAGTTCCTGTGATATTTTTGTTCTGTGTCGTTTCCTTTGGCATATATTAATTGCTTTGAAAGGATGCCAGATTAACACTCCTTAACATTCAGTGCTGGATATCCAAAGAGAGGGCAAGAACTGTAAGTTCTTAAACAATAAAGCTCATTAATCTGATGTCACCACTTTCTACACAAACTCACAAAACATTAGATACTGCATGGTAGGTATCGTCTAATATTCTATTTTCATAAATCATTTTCACCTATATGCATACATATGTCAGTTTGCTAGGTAATTTATTTTCCTTAAAACATTGACTAAAACCTTTTGCACAAATTTACACCACGCGATGGGGATGACATCATCAGCTGGTGATGGAAATCTTTAATTTAATTTAAAACTTCCTCTCTCTCCAACTCCAGGTTCTGAGTCTCCCAAGGGATGCCTTTTGTCCTGGGCAAAGACTTGTGATGCGGGGGGAGGCCTTTAATATCAGAAAATCACTCCTGGTGCTCCTGCCACTGGATTGGGATTGACAGCAGCAACCTGGCAGCAATGTTCCAATATGAAAAGTTCTCTCCACCCCACCCTGAGGATCCCAAATGTTTCCCCAGGACAAAAGGGGTCCCTTGAGAGCCTAAGACCTTGAAGGGGGTAGGATGGTTTAAATTAATTTAAATTAGGGATCTCCAAAACCTGGGATAGTCTAGGAAGCTTTTTATTGCCCCAAAATGGCCACAGCATGGCCATGGCTAAGGACATCATCCTTGTTGCTCAGCACAATGCAACTCAGCTAATAGGATTTCAGCCATTACCATGAGTATCTGGAATGATTGCTCGCAACTCCTAGCCATGAGCTGACCTTTCTGGTTTGTTTCACTGTTAAAACAATTGCCACAAATTCCTAAAAAGAAAAAAAAATGTTATGAAAACTAGAATGTGCAAAGGTTTTAAATTTTTTTTTTATTTTTTTATTTTTTTTTACTATAACTACTCCAGCCAGCCTGGCCACAAAGCTTAGTTTCTGGAAGTTGCAGTCCAACAACGTAACTTTTACAAGTTCTGATAAAAACAGAAATAAAAGCAAAATATTAAAAAAGAAAAAAGTTCTAACAATGAAGCAAATGGTGGCACTAAATTGAATATGGCATATACTTTCATAGACTACAGTTCACTTCCTTAGACGCATGTTTAGTTAAAAATAATAGAAAAGCCAAAGTCATGACAAAATCATACAGTTTTTGACTGGCAGAATTTCCTTGCCTTGGAATTCCACAAAGGGGCGTGTCTGTGCTTACCACCTTAACCTGCCAGATTGGTAGGACATGCAAGAGGTCCTTGATCTCACATTCCAGACATGCTCATGTATAAACACTATGTAATTCATTTTACCAAAATTTCAGACTGGTTCCAACATCTATATTAACAAACACACACACCAGAGACACACACACACATGGTCAAACAATATTTGTTTCTACTCCAGGCATCTGTCAAGAGAGTTTTATTGCTCAGGGCCAGCCCAGGCACATCGAAAACCAATGTTAGGAAGGTACAATGTCAGCCAATATTTATAGGTGCCAGTCCCTAAGCAAATAAGCGACAGGGTGATGCTCTGAGCAGGCTGAAGGCATGCAAGACGGCCAAGCAGATACAGCCCTTAGAATGCCAATGCATCTCACCTCACTGAGGACAGTCCTCTACTGGAAGAGGTCCTCTGCTTGAAAGCCTGTCCAGTCCAAGTCCAGGGTAATGAGAAAGAACCATAAGAAGGAAGAGCTGAGAGACGAATCCACTTAGCAACTAAAGGGTGGACTAAACAGAAAAATGGGTTACCTAGCCAGAGGCTTCCCTGCTATGGTAAGATGCTCTGTATTTCTATTTAAATTATAGTTAAATTAGTTCTAAATTTGAATGTACGTACACCTATAAATTAAAATATGAAAATATTCCACCTATTTGTTTTTGATGACACATTCTCTCTTTTTCATGGACACAGTAAGTATCCGCCCTACACACTCCCCGGCTGCTAAGGAGAGCTCCTGTTTTTCAATACTTTTCCTTGAAAAATCACGTTCCTTATCTTGATCCTATTGCTGCAGCTACTGATGCAGAGGTTGAAAGTAACTTGTTAACAAGTAATATTATGATCAGTATGTAGTTTCTTTTCAGAGATGGTGTAACTAAGTTATACTTCAACATTAAAATAATATGTAATTAGAAGGTTAATCTATTGGCATAAAAAGTAATGCTAATATTAAGTAATTTTTGGCTTTTGTGATATTCTCTTACCAGTCCTATGTGACAAGGGGAGTGAGGAACCCTCTTTTTCCTGCATTTTTTCTGGCCTTCCAGTAATGGAACTGTAAGGCACAATCCAATTACTTCCTTTTGTGCATGGGGCAGCCTTAATGATAATCTGCTGGTGGAAAATAATTAAGGCAAAATCTTTAAAAAATAACATTCTGTGCTCTGCAATGATATACATTATATGCTGGATGCAGAATTAATACTGAGAGCCAATGTGTGTGGTAGTTAGAATGTTTATTTGAGACCTGGAAGATCTAGGTTCAAGTTCCTACTAAGCTGTGAAACACATTTAGGCCAGTCACTCTCTCTAAGCCTGACTTATCTCACAAGACTGTTGTGAGGATAAAACGGAAAGGAGAGCCTTCAGTTCATAGGAGGGAAAGTGAGATATAAGTGTTATAGTAAATGATCGTGGTGTTTACTCTCTTCATTACCAACATCCTCTTCTCTAGTGTAATTTGGTACATGAAACTCAAAGAGTGAGTTAGGTTTTCTCTCTCAATAAGCATTATATGATCTCAACCAAAAATATAATAAAACCTGTGTTCTTGCTGTACCGTCAGCAATATCTGTCAGGCAGATGTCCCAGCTATCGAATCAATGGAGGCAGAGATGTTTTCTATTTCAGCATCACATTGCAGGGATAATTTTTTGAAGGAGTTTTAGGGAAGATGCTTTTAAAAGGGCATTTTTTTCATGGGAAGAGAAACTTCTTTGTGTCAAAGAACAGCAAGGAAAAGTAAAAAATAAAAGTTCAAGTTGTTCTATGTTGATTCTCCCAAGAAAAGCACAGTAGCTGACAAAAAAGCTCCTCTAATGTTTTTTCCCCCTATTCTTTAATCTGTCTTTCTCCCCCTGCAGGAGGCTAATTTGCCAAAACGCTAACCTCCCAGTCTAGATGGAAACATTTAAAAACTAGGTGGTAGATGGGAAAGTAATTAAACAAATATGTCTGAAAAGCAAAGATAATCAGTCACGTATGAGGGCAGATCATGTTACCTTCTGCAAACTAGCTTGTTCCCATTTCCCTTTGCACTGTGTTGAGATAAAGAAATCCCTTGGAAACATATGAAAGAGGAAAAACAAGTTCCCTGTTCTCACTTTCAGAAAGGAGACTTGGGAAGTGAAGAGAGTTTAAATATGCAGTCAAGCTACCAGAGGTTTCAGCAGTTGGTTTAATCAGCTTCCATTTTATGTATTTGTGTAGAGGATCTGAACCCTGTAATACCTGACAATATCAGTGCTACTTTTGAACCTGCTGTTTAAACAGTAAGTATCTCATGTGGCTATCAGAATGTTACCAAATCATATTCTGTAAATGCTGCTGTTATCTCATGTCTTTACCTACAAAATATTGTTGATTAGCTTTCATATGCCTTCCAGATTTTGTAAGATTTTGGCAGATTTTCATATGCCTTCCAGATTTTTATAAGCAGCCCCTCAACATTCAGTGAAATCGAAGTATTTTAAGATGATGTGCAATGTAATTTTATGTACATTTATTCAGCATGAAGTCCTATGTGTTCAACAGTATTTTCACTGTTACTATGCCGTAAACATGCAGAGCCTTACAGCTTCTTGTGGTGTTTCACACATGTTGACAGTGTTCTGCTACTTCAATATTTGTCATGTGTTGGGCAGTATGAGTGCATGTTCAGCCAGGGGTGGAGAAATTTCAGACATTTTGTAGAATTCAACTCCCATCATCCCCAGGCAATATGACCAGTGGTCAGGGATAATGAGAGATGGAGTCTAGTGCCATCTGGTGGATCACAGATTCCCCACCTTGATTCATATATTGCCCCAAATACTATTATTTACGCATGTCAGTGTAAATCGAATAGCGCAAGTCTCCATGGTGAATTCTAATTAGTTATGAAGTCAACATTTTTAATCTTATTACACTTTAGTCAGATGATGTAGGATGCAATGAAAAATACAAGCATCAGCTTCTTAATTAGTGGCAATTTGGTGCTAAGATTTATACTGTTTGATTTATGCTGGCCAGTATAAGTAATTGGATTAATCAATGTTTCAATTCTGTATATTCAGATTTTGTATTAATAACTATATCTCAGAGTGTGACTAGACAGCCACATTATCCCAACCTAGATCACCGAGATCACACAAAACAGTCACTTTCAGATGCAGTATGTTGTTTTGAGTGATTGCATTCATGCAGAATCATAGAATAATGGAGTCAGCCACACCACACCTCAAGCAACTCTGTTTAGCATGATCAAGGCCAATCTTCTTTCCCTTTAAAGGGAAAGGAAGCTTCCCATTTCTCCAGATGATTATGTAGCTGGCTAACTCTCCCTTTGCTGAATCTGCTTAATAATCCTGAGAAATGGAAAGATTCTTTTTCACTTGCCTGAAGAGGGGAAGAGAAAGGAAGATTTCCATTTCTTTTTGCTTGTTGCAATTTAAAAAAAACAACACGCCATTTCAAAGCATTGCTAATGCACTGTTTCAGTTAGCAAAAATTAAAAACAAATAGAAAGCTTTGCCTCCCTTCCCCTTTGCATGCAAGCAGAAAGGAAACTTCCCATTTCTCAAGATCTTTAAGTGCCTTCATCAAAGGTACAGCCAGCCACTTTGGGTCCAATCCCATCAATCACGCATGTGGAACTGAACCAAAACAGAGTGATCCTACCCCCCCACACACAAACAACAACAACAAAAGTCGTTCCTAACAGGGACCCAAAAAGATGTGGGTAAATATTGATCAAGAATGTGCTGGTTTATGATGGCATATACATCCTGTGGTTGCCAGAAAAAGGAGCAAACCAGCCTGTCCTCAAACCAAACCAAACCAAACCATGGAACAAATCCCCCTTTGATTGCACTCACAGTTTTGCATAATACACATATAGAAGTAGTACCAGGTTTAGGGAAACAACGTTTTATAGAACTATAACAATCTTTAGAAGAAGAAAAACTTCAGAGGGAAGTTTGAAACAGAGTTCCTTTGTTGAAATAAACTTACTTCTAATTAATGTGCAGGTTTACAGTCTTTATGGTTTCATCCTCTATAAATCAATACAATACCAGGAAAACACCTAAATGAACCAATCCAAACTAAATAGGTTATACAGGAAAGTATACTACATGGACCTGCTGATATAAAATAATGCAACATTCAGAAATCTTCAACTACAAAGGGATTATGAACTTGTTTGGAAACCTATTATATTTGGTCAGCACAGTAATAAAAGAAGTGAATGGGTATATATAAAGGCAAATTAATCACATTTATATCTTTGAAAATTCTGCTGGTTGTTGAGTTCTGGAGTTTGGGGGTGGGGTTAAATGTTGACTATAGTATTCTGTCAGAGGTCTGAAGATGCCTCAGTTTTTATCAGCCTTTAAGTAGTTCTTCAACAAAACCTAAAGGCAACATCAAATGTCTGGCAATAGAATGGCAAAGTTTATGCGTCTAAAGTATGAAACATTTTAGATTGTGAATCTTTATTCTTGTTTTTCTTCCAATGGCTGTAGATCTTTCTGCTGTGAATAAAAGATGCAAAAATGGACTGTGAATATTCTTTTCAGGAGCATGAAGTAACCCACATGGAAGAACAATGTCATATACCTAAGGGGACTGAACTATGGGGAAACAATTTGGACCCAATAGGAAAGAATGATACAGAGGACACAGTCTTTTTTTCCAATGAGACCGTAACCCCAGCCATCACTAAAATAAAACTGTTGCCTAGTATCAGGACCAGGAGGCAGGGCTTCTGTGAAGACACACACCTCTTGAAAGTTCCATCAGAGAACAGTGACGATGGAGATGTCACCCCTTACCAATTTGACAGGCATGCTCCAGAAAGGATTTCTACTTCTCCAACTCTGAGGAGGCTACGAAAGAGTATGTCACTATCTCCTCAAGTACTTCCAGTCCAAAATGACACTGAGAATGCAAGGGCAGGCAACAAAGCACCACAAGGCAATTCTTCAATACCTGTCTGTCAAAGTTCTTCATCCATTCAATGTCATTCTTCCTCCACATACACCAGGCTCCACACAGATTCACTGTTACCGAGAGAACAGCCAAAATCAGCTGACCCCACATCAGTTAAACCATACTGTCAAGAAAATTTTAGTGATGATCAAACTTCAAAGAACAGTAAAGGGAACAACCCTTCTTTCCTGTCTGAGAGAGAACAAAATTCACAGGGACATGTTAAGGTAAATACTAAGGTCAACAACAACAAAAAGTATTTGCAAACTTTTATTCCATTTATTTATTTTTCTTTGTTTATTGCTCTGTTTAGTAACGGTTAGTAGCTTACTGAAAATATGGTATAAGCAATCAAGTCATTATCACTTTCAGGTTCATGTCTTTATGTGGGCAGTCTTCTCCAACCTGGTGTAGATCTGATGGGCTACAAGTCTCACCACTCTTAGACAGCATGAGGGCTGAAATGTCATAATCCATTTCACCATTCTTGACTTCCCCGCAATCCACTTTGGAAGGTATTTTCCCCACACTTGCCACTAGTACTGCAGCAGAGCATGAGGAAATAAGAAGGCAGCAGGGTAGGTCTGGATCTCCTCTGCACACCCTGCCACATGCCACTTAGTCTAAAATGTTTTGCAAATGCTTTATACCAAAGAATGTGCATGTCTATTTTGGCCCCTAGTAGCAAGACTGAGTTTGTTTAGAATTTTAGAATAGCATTATAAAAAAGTAAAGCTAGAAGGGATCCAAACCCCAGGAAATCCACAGCCATTGCATCAGGTGGCCATCCAAACTCTGTTTAAAAACCTCCAATGTAAGAGTGTCTTTAATCCATCCTACAGTCGGATGGTTCTTCCCACCAGGAGGTTTTTACAAAAAGTGAGTTGATATCTCCTTTCTTGTAATTTGGATCCACTGATTCAGACCCTGTTGTAGGGCAGCAGAAACAAGCTTGCTCCAACTTCCATGTGAAAGGCCTTTGCATGGGAGGAATCTTCCAGACAATACATTGTCTTGCAAACATTTTCTTCCCTTTGTTCATTGGTGACCAAATGTCACAGAATATACCAGGACTTGCATCCTAACAGTAAAGTACTTCAGTGCTGTGTTGTGGGAAGGACAAGTTGCACTCACCAAGCCACTGGAGACAAAAAAAAAAAAGTGGTCACTCAGGACTATGTGTAGATCAGTACTGTTGGTAGAAGGAGGCAAAGGAATGGGGTTGCCATAACATCACTATCAGCCTTTCAGCTGAAAGCACACACTGACAATGGCCCCCATGCTCCCACCACACTGAGGGCTAGCTGTGTAACTTGCAAATAACACAAGGCTGGAATCTGTCAGATCTCAACAACCACCATTCCAGGAAACATAATGCTGAGAAGCAGGGGAATTCTATGTGCTTCACTGACTGATGCATTAGCATTAATGCCAAGGAAATATCACAACACTACTAAACTCTCCCTCTCCACCTCTCTGAAGGCATGTGAGAGGTGGGGGTGAGGAGCTCTAGCAACATGAATCTGATCCTGCTGGTGGATCTCCCTATGCTGGCACAGCAGCAGTCCTTATTATGCTTTTGAACCCCCTTCCTCCCATATACATACCTGGTCAAGTGCTGTATAATTATATCTCCTACTGAGAGTTACAAGATTTTCTTTAAGAAAAAGCTTTTTGCAGTTTTTCCTTCAATATGAACATGTGAAGTGCAAAGTGTGAAGCCAGCTCATTTTCTTTGATAAAAACTAACATGAAATTACTTATTTTCTTCCAGGAATCAGATTTACACAAAGCCATTGGGTATGTACATGCTCTTCTTTTTTAAAAAAAAAAATCTGTATTTTTTCCTTGTGTGATGAATTTATCGTGCCCAACACTAACTTAGAAAGAAGGGACCAGATTTGGTACTTTTTATCATCAAACATTGGGTAGATGATCCTTGTTTCCAAGAGCAATTTCTACAGGTTGCCGATGAGCTCTCAAGGTGTGCCCATCTATGCTTGCCTAGCCTTTCAAGCTGAGTTGCCAAGAGGAGGTCAGTGGCCATTCCAACATGCTAGTAGGTCTCTGCCCCTTGAAACCTGATGCTGGAAATATCCTTATATTAGGAATGAAGACTGTACAGTATGGGCAATATTCAGAGCTTGGAAACATTTCTTTTCTACAGGTCCCAGAATCCCCACAGCCAGCATGAGCATTGGCCATGCTGGCAGGGGAAATCTGGGAACTGATTTTTTTAAAAAATTAATTTTTCTAAGCTCTTGTTTTCTTCTGATTTTTAATGGACAGCAAATGGAAAAGTATGTGTAGCCAATAGCTATTCTGGAGGCAGACAGAGGACATGAAATGAACTACTGCTGGAAGTTTAGATATTAATAAACATAGATAAGCAAAAAGGTAACATGATGTGAACTTTCCAAATTTGAGAAGACTTTAATGAACGTAAGAATTACCATGCTGGAGTAGACGAATAATCTATATAGGCATCACTGAATTTATTAATAGTAGTTGATCAAATGCTTCAGATTCTTCAAGGTAGGAAATGATCTGTATCTCTTTCCCGCCCTCCCTTGTTAATCCCTGTTACCTGATTGTTAAAGGTCCACTGTTTGTTTAAATAGACATTAAAGCAGTCAACTAACATTCTTAATAGCTACCAATAGCCTGATTCCTAACATATACAACCTACTGCTACTGCACAGATAATTGTCCCCAATTATAGATTTCTGTTACACTTAGACATCCCATTTTGAACTGTTGTAAATATATACTGCAAAATAATGTGGCATTAAGGAACCTCTACTACAGAATTTATGTATTTAAAATATTTTTCACTACACAAAGATCACAGCCCAACACAGAATTAGGCCCACTGAAATCAATGGGTATGATAACTCATTTAATTTGGTGCTAGACTGAAATCAAGACCAAAAGCACTTCGATCAATTTAGCAATTAACACAATGCATTTTTTCTAGTAAACCTTAGCAGGGAACACAGAGTATTACACGTTGCATAGGCTCTACAGCTTTAGGGTTTATGGAAGCCTCTTTGTAACCTGAACACATCTAAAGAGTGTGAAATTTCACTTTGCTGTTAAGATTGACTCTAAACAGCAGCACGTATTTGCTTTTTACCCCACCCTAAACATTTCTGTCAACAGATCTGCAATGCTGACACTTACAGGTTTTCAATCATTTCCAGTTCATTTGCAATACGAACAGTCATAAATGTTCCCTACCCATCCAGAATATAGGGAAAAAAATTAGCCTTAACCCCCCCCCCCCCCACTCATGTTTGCTTTTTGCAATAGTTTACGTGCCTGGGTTTGCCCTTCAGATGTGTCCCTAAATTTGCCTTCAGGGTACAAAGACCCTTTTCACTAAATGCTTGCCTGTTAAAAAATACAAAGTGTTGCCAATCACCTAGCACATTCTCTGTTGGGCATTTCTAATATATTATCCATTCTCCAACATCTCCAGAGAATATAGTAGCAATTCTCTGCCAACAGAGTTGGGAAAAGACCATTGATCCACCATTGCTTGAGGTGAAACCTGAGACCTCCAGTTGATTCAGTGCTTTATAGCCCAGTTTGCTATCTCTGTCTTGGGATGCTACATTAGTTGAACTCCTTATTCTGCAAGAATTAGTCAGGATTTATATTTCATTGTTTCTAACTCCACCCACCCCCTCCTCAAATCTCTCTGCAATGCCTGGCTTGAGGAAAGTTCTTGATAGACTTCAAAGCTCACCTATTTTAAATATTTTAGTGGTCCAATGAAGGAATTATGTCATGTTTTCTCTTTTTCAAAATCCCTGCTATTTTAATGTAAATGTAAAGGTCATGAATTTGTATTTCTTCTTTCTTCTGTTAAATGGACTGCTAAATATCATTCCCTCCTCCCATGACTCCTGGGAAGACATGAAATGACTGCCATGTGGTAGCCATTTTTGAAGAACCTAAAACAGGATCCATGGCACTGCCAGAGCAATTCACACCAGCCACTTAGCCCTGCCAATCAGGATTGTCTCCTGGTGCTATTATCTTTTTCCTGCCCCTCCTGAGACCTTGGTTTGTTTGTTTTTCAAAGGTAGAAGTCTCTCTCATGCAAGATTTAAAATGATGTTCAGTTTTCACATATTAGCTAGCATGGTGTTGTAGTTTTAGAGTGTTGGGATTTAGGAGATCCGAATTCAAGATTCCACTGAACCGTGAAACTCATTGGGTGATCTTGGGCCAATTGTTCTCTCTCTCAGCTTGACTGACCTTGCAGGAGTGTTGTGAGGACCAAATGGAAATGAAAAGAGACATTAGAGGAAAGGGGGCCTGCAAATGGAATGGCCTACTTCCCATATAAAGAATTTGGAGTAGTACACTGAAACAGTGCTTCTTCAGCTTTGTTTCTGCGCTACTGACTCCAGCTCTCTATCATCTGAAGTGACAGTCTTAATATTCCAGTTACAAATGGGGGGGATTTTCACGTGAAAAATAAAATAAAGGCATTTCTCAATTTCTTTAACACCACCCAGCTCCCAGAACCTGAAAGTCTTTTCTTGCTGTGAATGATATGCAACATTTGACTTTTCCTTGCAGTCAATATCGCTCAACAGAACGCAGGCATAGCTCAGTGGTGGTGAGTTTGCCTGGATTTGAGATGTTCCCAGGAGACCTGTTGATACCAGACAGTGCAGCAAAATTCCTGTACCATTCAGCTTCACTGCAAAGTTCAGGTCAGAAAGAGTATGGGTCTGAAACTAAGAATAGCTTGTCTGGCTTCCATATGTTACTGGGCCTTTGTTTGCACTACAACTACAGTTTTCTGCCACTTGCCTATAATACCAGGCTGGCCCTACCATTAAGTAGGCTGAGACAACCACTTCAGATGGATGGGGAAACAGCAGTAGCTACCCAAGCATTCCTTCTGAGTACCCTACCTCTTTCCAGCCATTGGATCACTATGTTATACAGAGAATATTGTTGCACTGCCACTGCTGAAGTAAGTTTTAACTGTCAGTTCAGTTTGTTTCGCTATGTGGAATAGGGACTGCCAGTGTTTGCCTCAGGCAGCAAAATGTCTGGGGTCAACCCTGCCTCTGTGTAAAGAATGTTAGTAAGATGAATGGTTATGTCTTAAGCAGGGACAATGTGGCACCTCAAAAACAACCCTGAAAAAAATGTGGAATACAGTATGCTACACAGAAGAGGTTGTCTGAGTTAAGCTATCTTAACCTTCATGTTTGATTTGAAGCAATTTTACCCTCCTTTAGCAGCATATCTCGTTCCTTCTTGTTGATAAAGGCTTTACAGAGACTGTGAGAAGGAATTGCAGCTGGAAGCTTTCCTTCTGTGAACCTATCTTCAGACCTGAGCCACTGTCTCGATCAGCAGACAAATAGGTCTGATTCCATCAAGAGAGCATTCATAAGCATTTGAGGAGCAACTCTGTCTCTGTGTACACAAATGCACTTGAAATAGACAACTTTGGGTTGTTGTTGTTGTTTTGTGGTTGGTGATTTTTATGTTTGTTTGTTTCTTTTTGTTAGAGGCAAAGGATCCTCCTGGTCAAGGATTTTGTGTTGTTGGGCATTTGCCCTGCCTTACTCGTGAATTTTACAGAGTCTCCAGGCAACACATTCTTCCACTTGTGATTTGTTCTGTTTCCTAATGCCTTCCTCATTTTTTAAAAACCAAAGAGCAATTATTGAAGACTGCTAGAGCTTCAAATCCTGCATCAGGAAACAACCTGTTTTTCTATTAAAGTCTGTTCCGTTTCTTGGTCTAACAGTCCTCTTGCTTCTCTTTCTGTTTTATTCATTAGAATCCAAAAAGCCTTGGTGGCCATTTGCTAAAAAAGGAATGGTGAGTATTTCACAAGGTGTCCCTGCTACCTTGCCCCTAAGTAATTGTTCTACTCTGGCTCCAGCAGAGCCCTTAGGATGTGTCTTAAACATGCCTCCCCTCCTATCACATAATTTGTCCGGTAACTGTCTGTGTGTGTTCCTTATTTGCATGGTGGGGAGCATCAGCAAACTTACTGGAAAACAAATTAGCGTTTAATTTTTGTCTTTAAACAGGGTAAAGATAAACAAAAACAGATATCAGACCTGGAAAATTATCTTTCTACTGTAACTGTCAAAATGTCAAAGTGCAGCGATTATGAATTCTACAATGTTAAGGTAAAGAAATACTTCACATCATGTGACAGAATGTTTGTACTGATCCTCCTTTTCCTCTTCTGTTTTGATTTCTCTTAACTGATGACAGGGCTTCCAAATGCAATTCAACTCTTAATTCCCAACATGCCAGCCAACCTGACGAGTAGTTACAGATGATGGGGGCTTTAGTGCAACAACACTGGAAAGCCACTGATTTCCCACTGCAGAAATGGCTTCTGTTTCTTAGAGGCAATATGTAGAGTACAAACAATTCTACTATTATACAATGTGAGCTGTAATAACCCCAAACAGATGTATCTTTTAGAACATTTTATTTTATTTATTTATTTATTTGGCTTCTGTACCGCCTATCTGGCTACCAGGCCACTCTAGGTGGTTTACATATTAAGCATACACAGTTCAAAACAATAAACATAATAGTATAAAATCAAAACAACCAACATTTTAAATAATAGTAGTTAAAATGATATAAAATAATATAAAGCAGGACAGCAGGACTGATAATATAAATGTTAGGACAAATCAATGTATTAAGGTGTTGTAAGTAAGGTCTGGGAAGGCCTGTCGAAAAAGCCATGTTTTTAACAGTCCCTTAAAAATTCCCAGTGAAGGGGCCAGGTGGATTTTGGGTGGGAGGTTATTCCAAAGCTGAGGAGCGACCGCCGAGAAGGCCTGGTTTCTGGTTCTCTCTTCCTGGGCCTCTCTCAGGGTCAATACTCTCAACCACCTGGCCTGGGAAGATCATATGGGGTGGGCAGATCTCATCTGGAGAAGGCGTTCTGTCAGGTATCGAGATCCCAAACTGTTTAGCGCTTTATAAGTTAACACCATCACCTTGAAGCTGGTATGGAAATGGACAGGTAACCAGTGCAGGGCAGCCAGAGTGGGAGAAATGTGTTGATGTTAAAGGCACAGACCCGTTTGTGTCAGCATATTCTTAAATAGCTATGTATTTGTGGTGTCAACTGATAGGACAAAACTTGGCTGGAAATCATGGAGATGCATCAGTTTCAGCCAAAAGGTTCTGGTGATCTGTCAGACATAAAGAAGAAAGAAGCTGTGTGGGAGCTTTTCACAACCGAATGCACATACTTCCTTGATCATCTGCTTGTTCTCAAAATGGTATGTTTGGAAGCCATCATCAGTCCCTGGTCTGTGGTCTGTCAATAGTCGTCCATTAATCTAAACTGAAGGCAGTGTCAGGTGCCTATTTTTACACGTAATAGGTCATGGTTGAATGATAAATCTTGAAGTAGAGGTGTTGGTTGTTACAGAGTCTACAGTTCCAAGAAGAGTCCAGAAGTGCAGGCTTCAGTTCTAGTGCTTTCCATCTCCATTAGCAACAGGTCTTTTGTAAAGCTGATGAGCCTTAACAGTTTGCTCCAGGCCAACCTACTCTGAAATAGTATGCATTAGTACCAAAGAGACACATAAAATCAATGTTGACAAGAGCCTTGTGGTACAGTAGTTAAAATGTAGTATTGCAGCCCAAACTCTACTCATGGTCAGTGTTCAATACCAATACCAATGGATCTGAGAGATGGCTTGAGGTTGACTCAGCCTTTCATCCTTCCAAGACTGGTAAAATAAGACTGGTATACCATTGCTTTTTGCTTTTTGCTTTTTAATATATTTCTTGGAAAATACATTGAAAATACATTTCCCTTCTCAGGTATTTTGAGGATTACAGAGAACTAATCTTGGGAATGCTGGGAATTTTAGTCCCTCGAAAGTAGATGTCTGAAGCTCTAGTTCCACTACTCAAGATAAATCCCTGGGCTGAGAAGTTTTTAATTTTAAGTCTTTGTCTTTGTAACTAAATGGATTGTAGGATTTTTGTTAAAAATAAATAAAGTCCTGTCAGCTTCAAGTTTGTTCTCTCTGATCCTTTAGAACAGTCATTCCCAACCTTGGTTCACCCAGGTGTTCTTGGACTGCAACTCCCAGAAAACCCATCCAACATAGCTAGTGGTGAAGTCTTCTGGGAATTGCAGTCCAAGAACACCTGGGTGACCCAAGGTTGAGAAACACAGCTTTAGAACCATCAAAGGGCAGGGTTTCTTCAAGCTAGAGAACAGTGTGGCAGAAGTAGGGTTCTGTGATTTAGAGAAGAAATTACTAACTGGGAATTCCTGTCTTTTTTCAAAGATTTTTATGGATACTTTACAGAACCTGCAAAGCAAAGCATTGCTCCAAGATGTGGACTCTGGGCTACTTTTTGCAAACTTGGAAGAGTTAAACCAGGTGACAGAACATAAAGTTCAACTTACAGGTTTAGAATAAACAATAGGGGTCTGCAGTGACAATGTTCAAATAATAACTTTAGTATGGTCATCAATAATGAAAATAATATTAGTAATAGGATCATAATCACTCTGGCTCCTGCTTATTTAAATCATTCCCACTAAAGAAAAATGAGACATCTAATGTATGTGCAATTAGACCTTCTAATGCATTTGTAAAAGCAGTTACAGTTGACTTATTGCAGGTGTTGGCAGCCTTTCTATCTTAAGGGTCACATTCCCTCAGAAGTAGTTTATTGGCCACATGCCACTGATAGACCAGAACAAAAAAAAAATGGAAGGCTCATCCCTTTATCCTCTGTTTCAGCTACTCTCTTTTCTCATGTTTTCTCCAATTCTCTCTTTCCCCATACTCTCCTGCCCCCTTTCCTCTTCTTCCTACCAAATCCTCACCTCATAGGCTGGTGGGAAAAGGAGAGCTTGCTCTTAATTGGTCACTATCAGTGGGTTTTTTAAATGAGGCTGAGGGCCACAGATTGCTCACTCCTGATTTATATGCAAATATGTCAGTTATGGCTCCCCCAGGTGTACACAGGAGGGTGTGGAGGGTGGCTTCCATGCACTGCAGTTTAGTTGAGCGTTGACCTTGCATTTATTATTATTATTATTATTATTATTATTATTATTATTATTATTATTATTATTATTATTATTATTATTATTATTATTATTATTGGAGGCTCACCTACTTTTGTGACCCTGGAAGAAAACATGGTCTGTGGGTAAACAATGGTTCCCACTCCTGCACTTAATCATTAAAACACAATTGTTCTTCAGCGTCTTAAAATTTATTGTTTGGTTCTGCATTACTATTATCATACTACCCTGAAAATGTTGGATATTAGAAACTAAGCAGGGCTGGCCATGGTTCCTGTTTGGATGGATGACTACCAAGGAATGAAAGGAACCTCCAAGTAAGGCTAGGAAACAACCCTGCCTGAAATTCTATTGCCACCCATCAGAACCAACTCAATATAAGGCAGCTTCCTATGTTACTAAATGACACTGAATTATCTTAATTATATTTCCTTGGTTGAATTCCTGTTGTTTAGTGTAATAAGTCATACTGGAGTAGGCCCACTGAATTAATGGGAATTTGGTGAGTCAACAACTCTGTAATATCCATTGATTCAAATGGGCCTACTCTAGTTGTGACTTACTTTAATACAGTACGTTGCAACTGGAGTAGCCCACTTGAATTGGTGGAACTTATGGAGGAGTTGACTCACCAAATCTCCATTGATTCAATGGGCCTACTCTAGTGCAACTTGCTACATTGGTGACAGGATTTCAGGCACTATCTGAAACAATTCTCTCTTTTTTTCTCTCTCCCTCCCTTTCTAGATAAGCCTCAATTTTGTGACCATTTTCTTTAGTGCTATAAAGAATCACCTTGAAAGATCAACATCCTCCATTGATTTAATTGCTGTGCTCACAGAGGTAAAAAGTAACTGTGTATATTTGAAGAATAGAAGCTGTTAGGGAGCACAGGAAACTTTAGGAAATCTGAATTATTCTAAAGTGTATGTTTGCGTTACGTGCCATCAAGTTGTATCTAACTTACAATCACCCTCTCACAGGATTTTCAAGGTATGTGAGATATTCCAGGAATGGTTTTACCAGTGCCGCCACCACTACCCCCAGTGGGTTTCCATGGCCAAGGGAGGATTTAGAGCAAAATCTGCCACTCTATCTACTCCACCACACTGATTATCATTCTAAAGTGGCAGGGTATTTTTACATTTGGATCTTTAAGAGGGGCTTCAGCCCGTCACAATAATATATGGCAAAAACTAGCTTTGTTGAATATCTTCAAACAACAGCCATTCACTGCATGCTATACTTTCAGTTAGTGATGTGCACTGTCTTCACCCAAATGCTGAAATGCTAA
The DNA here is from genome assembly GCA_037013535.1 of Intellagama lesueurii. Lineage (NCBI taxonomy): Eukaryota > Metazoa > Chordata > Lepidosauria > Squamata > Agamidae > Intellagama > Intellagama lesueurii. Next base: position 41,612,184 of record JBAJHW010000005.1, on the reverse strand, counting down.
CCAAAACAGGGCTTCTCGTGCATTTCAGTGTGCGCTCAGCTGCCTGGGAAATTCCAGGAGTTTTATTCCAAAAACGCAGATCTGCGTGCCTCTAGGGGGAAAAAAATCTCAACTTTGTTCAGATCATACTGAGGATGTGGTTGTTACTGTAACAGCTGTGAAACAAAAGCAATCCCACATTTTCCTTATTGTCTACATATGCTTAAGTTATAGTTTAGGTAAGATACCTATTATAAAATGAAGCTCAGTGAATGTATGGGCCAGTTTTTTTGTATTCTGTTGCTCTTTTTCTAAGCCAGTATCCATTCATTTTTACTACTTGCAGAAAAATGTATTGTGTGGGCACTTACACTTTCTTGATGCTTATCCAGGGAGGTCTTTGCTATCGATTTGTGTTCACAGGAGCCCCCCCTGCCCCGCCCCCAGAATTAAACAGGGTGATCTCTGGCTCACACAACTGCAAGGTGGAACTGGTCCAGAGTACTATGGCCACAAGGTGTTACACCATGTTTCTGAACAGGATTTCTCTCTCTCTCTCTCTCTCTCTCTCTCTCTCTCTCTCTCTCTCTCTCTCTCTCTCTGCATGTGTATGTGTTTTTTTTGGTCTTGCAGTATTTTGAAGGGAATATGTCTCAGAGCCACCAGGTTTATTGCCTGAATTACACCTCTGCTGTCTTTTACTTGGAAAAACTGAAGAAAAGAGACGACTTTGGGACCTATTTGAAAGTAAAGTTATGGGTTTTTTTTGCTGTCCTTATTAAGCCTTTGCTGTCATAATATTATGGCAGCAGTATCAGAAAAATGGTTGCTAACATGGTTGTGCTATTACAGGCTGTAGATTAGACAAGTATTGCTTAATATAGACAATATATTTAATATTGAGAGTACCAGCTCAGTGCCTTTTCTTGGGAAAATACTTTGTCTTATATCCTTAGTTATCTTGAGCCCCGCAGTGGAACAAAGTTGCAATAGTCAACAAACAAACATAGATGCACACATTCCCTTTGATCCAGTTCTTAGGTTTTGACCAACAGTTTGTTCTCCATTGATGCAAGAAACTTCTTCTTTTACTGTTGGAGGAAGGGGAGCTTTGAATCAAGTCTAGAGATGGACACAAAACGAACCAGGAAAACAGAAAACCCTACAAATCAGGCCGGTTTGTGGTTTGTTTCATGGGCAGGTCGGGGAACTGCATTTTCACAAAGTGAAGCAAAACTCCAAACTTTTTCATCATTTCATCATTGGCATTTTGTTTTGCTTCATCCTCCTCCCCCCCCCTGAAAGTCCCCCTTCATGGGCCTCAGCACCTATCTTACTTGCTCTGGGCCACTGCCCCTCTGCTGCCACTGCTCCGCTAAGTTGGGCAGTAAACTGTCTAGGACCTACTTCCTGCCTCAGCGCTTCCTGGGAGGCCTAGGGTATTGTGGAAAGTATAGTTTTGCTGCCCATCGGGCTATATATAGGGAATCCTCAATGAATTACATTTTCCACAATATCTTAACCCTCCCAGGAAGCACTATGGCAGGAAGTAAACCCCAGACACCCTACTGTCCTACTCAGCTGGGCAACATGATAGCAACAGAGAGGAGGGGGAGGAGATGTTCCAGAGCAAGTCAGGTTGATGCTGGGGACCATGAAAGATGATGTGGGATGGGAAACCCGTGGAGGAAGACTTTCTGTGTAGCTGAACTACAGAGAAAGCCCACCTTCATTTAGAGATGGGCCCGAAGCAAATGAACCATGAACCGATTCATTTTTTAAAAAAATTCAGCATGGTTTCCCGTTCATGGACACTGGTGAATTGTGAACCATCATGAATGGCCATTGTGCCAGTTCGTGCCCATCTCTAATCAAGTCTCCTCCTTTTAAGTCTTGTAATGAGTGGTGTATGTTTCTCAGTAGTGTTTAGAATATTTGTAAAAAAAATAAAAACATCTTCCTCAAAGGTGGTGCTCTGCAAACACACTGGATGACAACCTTCATGATCTGCAGTCAACACAGCCTTTGGCCGTGCTGCCCTGGGATAATGGGAGCTGCAGTTCATCCTGTGTAGAGATCACCAGCCTAGAGAAAGCCGAAGTTCTTACTTCAAGCAAGTGTTGCATATTTGAGAGGACAGTGCTGTGGGTGAAAGATATTTGGTTGCCTAAGGCTACACAGAGTGTTTGCAACATGTTCATTTCCAGCAGATCCCTGCCAAGTAGAGCTGCAGGGTATCAACAGCTTGCTCTCTTACTGCCAAATATGCATAAAACATGATTAATGTATCGTATTCCCACTTCCTAGCTATGTAAAACAGATGTTAGAAAGCAGATACAGGGTTCCCCAAATCTAGAAATTTCCATAGACACAGCTAATACTCTTGTGTAACATAGCCTATCAAGCATGCCATACTTAAAAAAAACAAAAAAACAAAAACAAAAAACAAATCTTCCATCCTCCACTTGTCCTAATTTGTCACTCCAGTGCATCACTTCTAAGAAATGGGTGTTTTAACATTCTAGTACATATTTTAAGGTCTGGAATAGCAACTCACAAGATGAATTTTACTGGGAAACACACACAAACAATTATTGAGATAACTATTATATATACAAAACTAACTCAAAAGCAGAATTTGGCAAATTATTTCTAAATGTAATTACTTACAGTTATAGTCCCAAGGTTCTCAGAAATAGCTAATTATCATTATAGTTATGATTCTAAAATAACTCTGACCCAGTCCTCAGAAGTAACTACGATAGCTACTCATGGTACAAAGCCACTGGCCTATGGCACAAAAAACACTTTTCTTCTTTCTTAACACACACAACAGAACATGAGTCAGCAGACAAGGCATTTTACCAGCTATCTCAGAAACCATGTGAATCCTCTATATCAGCCATTCTTAACCTTTTTTTGGCCATGGGCTCTTCTCAGGTTCCAGGACCCCCTGTCAAACAAGGAAAGCCTTTGGCTGTGAGCAAACAAGGATACAACACAAACAATGAATCCATGGCCCCCATTGAGAGTGGCTACTCTAGATAACTAAAAAGTGATTGTTACATTGCAAAAGGAATGAAGTTCTCATTAAGTAATATATTTTATTTATTTATTATTTATTTATTATTTGACTTTTACCCCGCCCCTCTAGACAAAGTCTACTCGGGGCGGCTTACAATCAGTTATAAAAACATCATAAAATACAACAATATAAAACGGATATATCATAAAAAAAACAATCACATACTGAAATCAACAAAATATAAAATTCAAGATGGAAGAAAAGGAAACTAAAAAAAATCAAGTGTTAATAATAAAGTAATAACTAGAAATGGGCATGAACCACAGTTTGGCATGGTTGGGTGGATTGGGCCCACAGGTATAGTGTGGACACCCAGGATTCCCCACCCCACCTCCTCCCACAGGCACTCCATCAGAGGCAGTGCCTTGGGCTTCCATGCCCTGTCTCCTCTTCTGAGTGGGCACCCATGTGAGAAGGTGGGGCAAGGAATCCAGGGTGCCCGCACAACACCTATGGGCCCAATCTGCCAAACTCCACCAAAGCACTGAACTGTGGTTCGTGCCCAGCTCTGGTTGTAACTGAAGTTATAATTATGAAGTTATAACTGTACAGTTATAACTTCAAAATTGAGAAAGCAACTGCTCATTTATAACTAGTTGCTTCAAAGCCAGGGTTAAGAACACAGGAACATAAAGAAAGCCATGATATATCAAAAGATCTGTCCAAATGATTGTGGTGTAGAAGCACATAAGTGGTTATAACATCAACTTTTATCCAAACAATTAGTCTATATAATTGTTTCATATTTTTTTTTCTTTTTGGGAAAGTCCAATGAACTTATTTGTCCTCCTTTGTATTCAACAGTGGTGTGAACAGAAGGAACAATGCAAACGGCTTCATCTGTCTGAACTGCTTGTTGCACCTTTACACAAATTGACCCGCTATCCCCTCCTCCTGAAGAACATCTGGAAACATACAGAGGCAGCAGAGAAAGTTGTCATTGGTTCCCTTAAGGAGAAGGTGGAAAAATCTATACGTGAGTAGATGGAATTTAAAATACTGCATCTTTGTGGATATCTCAGCATGCATATCCATGGAAGTTGTATTGCAAAGTGTTTGTAAAAGTGTAAAATGTAAAAGTGTTTTTTTCCCCCAACATAAACATTAGGGAATCATTTTTACCTGAATTCCACACAAATGTACCCACACAGAGAGAGACACAGTAACTGCATTAACCAGCATAAAATTATCCTGTTCAAAACAAAAGTAAACAATACTTTAAAAAAAATCTCTATGTGGCTTGTGGTTAGTACAACCTTCCCTCCCCACCCACCCACTTAAATACTGATGTACATGCACTAATGTACTCTTAGGAGAAAGGCAGGGTAAAATATTTTAAATAGATATTTAGTTTTCCACCAACTTCAATTTGGATTTCTTAATATGGAGAGCATTCAAGTATATACACAAAGGCTGTAAACATAAAGGCTTATAATGAAGTGCTCATAATCCACTTCTTCATGGATAGATAACTATCTGTAATCCAGCCTTGCTATACGTACTATGGTGTGTCTTTCAGGAAATTTAGAAGGGAAAGTGAAATGGCTGGACAATTTCCAGAAATTTAAGCAACTACAGGAAATCATAATTTGGCCTTCCCTTTGGGATCAAGACAAAAGATTTTTTCTTCCTGAGGTAAGTTCCTTAATCATTAGTGTATATATATATACACTATGTATATATGTATATGTATATGTATATATGTATATGTATATATGTATATATATAAATAACCAGTATGGTGTGGTGAATAAAGTGACAGACTGGGACTGAGGAGACCTGGCTTTGAAGCCCTGCTCAGCCATGGAAACTCATTGTGGGGACAGTGGAACTGGTAAAACCATCCCTTGAATAGCTCACTTACCTTGAAAACCCTGTTACTGCTGCTTTATGTCAGTTTTGACTTGATAGCATGTAACACACATCAAAGATACGTCCTCAGCAGAAACTGGATGGGGAACATGTAGCCCTCCCAATACTGTTGAAGTGCAATGCCCGTTATCCCTCACCATTGGCTATGTGAGCTAGGCAGAGCTTAGGAAAAATACATTTTAGATTACAATGTGACCATCCTGACTAGGAGATTCTGGGTTCTGGATTCTAGACCAGGAACAAGATTTTTCCAAACTGTTAGACTAAGCCTGATGGGAGTGGGAGTCCCAAGAGCCCATAAACTTATGTGGTAGGCATGTGATTCCTAGAAATCTTCCCATTTTATGTGTTACGTTGTCACTATAGCAGGCAATTTCATTTGCAACACTAAAAGAACATAATCACCATGGATTGATACTGGCAAAACAAAAAACCCAGCTACTAGACCTAAGGTAGAGGGTTTACTTAATGTAAGGTGAAGCCCTTCAAAATTTTGTTGTTACTAATCACAAGTACCTATAGTGTAATCAAATGCTATATTGTATCATACTGCATGTATATGCATTGGTCAGAATCCTATTGGTGATCTAAGCATGTGTTAAGATGTAGTGGCAAATTACCACTAATTAACAAGGTGCTGGCTGCATTCCAGGGCACATACATGGTCACACCACCAGGCACACACCCAAAAACACAATGGCACCTTAACCATTTGCAGTAGTTTGTTGCCACAATGTATCTGATTTCACTTACGTGCTCATAAATTAACAACAGCATTCTGGTCACTGTGCATTGTATAAGGAATTTATATGCCTAAAATGTTATATTGGTACCTCAGGAATGTTTCTGGGCTGCTGGGAGCATCTCAGTTGTTTTTATGCCATTTTTGAGTGGTCTTGTGTTACTTGTTCTCTCCTTTTCTTCTTGCCTGTCATTTATAAGATATAACAGCTGTTTATCCCTCTGCCCAGCATAATTGATATGTAGAATTGTTCTATTGAGAGTGTGATTGTCTGGCGGACTATCTGATTTGAAATCTGCTGATGTGTATGCTTAGAAAGTTATTTTGAAGAATAATGACTATAATGACATGCTGAAGCCATTTATAGCTGAGTAGTGCTAGGGCAAGACTCTGGGTCTCAGCACTCAGCTATGAATAGCTTTAGCAAGTCATTATGTTCATTTGTCTTAGAAGTAATATTCTGAGTCTTACTTCTTGTTCAAATGTTTAAGTACAAACTTCTACTAATGGAATTTGTATGGCTCTCTCTCTCTTTCCATCGCAAGGGTCTCAAGAACACGGTAAGGGACAACCCCAGTGAAAATATCCTGTCACCTACCAAGAGATCCCTTGTTCATGAGGGGAGGTTAACTCTTGCAGGTAAAGTTTAAATTTTGGATGTAGCGGTAAACTGGATGAAAACATCTCTGAATCTGAAAAGGAAACTTGAGTGCATAGTAGACAAAATACATCGGAGAATATGCTGAGCAATGCTAGGGCAAGACTGAGTCCCACTTCTATCCAAGTATTAATTCCCGTGGGAAAGACTAAAAAAAAATCCTTCCTTTCTTGGGGAAAAAAGTCTGATTTCAGTCCAATGTAATGGGTACAGGATGTTTTAATCATACAATCTATTCAAGCTCTGATATGCAAATGCAATGACTTCCAAAAGCCATTATGTCACCATATTACCTCAAGACATGAAAAGATGACAAAACAAAAATCAAGGTGTTCTATTTGTGTTGCTATAGTAATTAACTGATTTAGGACATGTCAAAGGGAACCATCAAGAATACTGAGGCATATTAGATAATGTTTTAACAAATTTCAGCCAGCATTTGCTACTTGCTTCTATACCCAAATATCATTGATTACACAGAATTCTTCTGCATTTTCACTGGAATAAAGATCTTGATCTCATTAATTCTTAGCTGACGAGATCTGAGTTGATTGAAAATATTGGGTGTTCATTGGGCATAGTTAATGATAATTCCCTTTGAAGGATGTAAAAATCTATCAGTTTCAACCTTGTCATTGCATATTGAGGATGTCAGTATTCACTGGCACCTTCATTCTATCTCAGTTCTGTAGTGAATTCTGGGACTTCCTTTTTTATTCCTGCACAGAAATTTGATAATATTTTGAGTACTTTAAAAATGCATTTTGTACATTTTTTTCTAATGTAAATGGATTTAACCATTGACTAAAACATGTTTGTGCACATTTTAAAATGCATGCATTTTAGTTGTACATTGAATCTATTTATATACACATTTTTTGTGAGATCGTCCCTTACTGAAATGCACTGTAAGTCAAACACATAAAAGGCTCACGATGCACTTAGTTCTTTTGATGCTCTCAGGAAATGTGAAAGTGATAAGTCTAGTGACTTCATCACAGCTAATCAATCAAACATACGTTTGAAAGGCACCCACTAAATCATGATCAATGTACATGGTGAAGCAATCACCTCACCACTTTATTAGAAGCCTACAGTAGGAAAGACACAAACAAGCAAACATTTAAGCCACATTTACTCATGAAATGTATCATCACTGACACAGCTGTCTTGTAAATCAGCTCAAATTCTATTTGAAGAAAAATACAGCACAGACATAACTCCTTCAAAGATCACAATGTGTCATGGCTTTAATAATACCAGCTGACAAGAATGTAGCACTGCCAATAATAAATGATTTTCCTTGTGGAGAAGAAGCTGAAAGTCCACAATTTTTCACAAATCTGAAATGTATTAATGGGAAAGCAAAGATGGAGTGAAATGCCTTAAAAGGGTAAGCAAAGCTGGAGTATATAGTGCCTTCTCTGAACTTAAAAACTGTCATTTTTCACTTCTAATCAATCTGAAAAGAGTAGAAATAAATCTAATAACATCTACCATTATTTCTAATGGATATCTTAAAGCCAAAATGCAACTTCAGACACCCAAGTATGAAATCAGACAACAAGCAGGAATCATCAAGTTCCTGTACAATCAAGATCATATTCATGTCTAGATCCAATAATGATTTTTTTTCTTTCTTTCATGTATCAGAGGGGCACACTAGGGCAGATTTTGTTAATCATATATTTGCCCCGTTGATTTATTAAGAACCTACATTCTTGAGGGAAAGAAAAAGTGTCTAGTGTTAAATATTTATTCTGGTCAGTTAGTGACTAAAGTTTATTGGAATACTGGAGGGGAGTTTAATTTATTTTATCTGCTACCTTGTGACTTTCTTTATTAGCTAGTATTTATAATGTTTTATTATTAGCATTGTGCCAAGAAACCTCTCCCATGAGTATTCAACATTTTTCATTCAATCTGTGAAGAAAGAAATAACTTCAGAAAAGAATGTAAAAGGAGGAGATATTTCAGAGAAATTTTTCTGCTTACTTTACTTTTGAGGTGGTGTGAATGTCTTGTCTTTCACTATACAGTAATTTCTGCAGCAGATGGCATCTCCCAACTTCCCACACTTCTCCAGGAAGGTATCAGCAATAAATCCTCCCAATGGGCTTTTTTGGGACCAGAAATTGTGGGCAGCCATGGGAATTACAGAGTTACTAACAGATAGAAAAAAACACCCAAATGCAGCAATGTTACAATAAGTTCAACAGCATCACTGGAGGAAATTTTAAAGGGCCTTGACAAAGAGGCAGGTAAATGGAAGCCTCTTCTAGGAAATTGGAGGAATAAGATTAGCTTCACTTTTAAAAAAAATAATTATAGAACAGTATTAAGTTCTTCCTGCCAACCTAGCAGTTCAAAAGCATGCAAATGCAAGTAGATAAATAGGTACCACCTCGGTGGGAAGGTAACGGCGTTCCGTGTCTAGTCGTGCTGGCCACGTGACCACGGAAACTGTCTTCGGACAAAACGCTGGCTCTATGGCTTGGAAACGGGGATGAGCTCCGCGCCCTAGAGTCGGACACGACTGGACTAAATGTCAAGGGGAACCTTTACCTTTACTATTAACTTAAATCCTAAAAGCCGCCTTGGCTCCCCTTTTCTGGAGAAAGGAGGCCTATTCAAAAAAAACCACACAAGTAAATAGAGAAAGCCAATTTGCAGAAGTCATTCCAAGTTTCAACATTCCTCTTCCATTCTTTGCTGGCTGCTGCCACTCAGCACAAATACCACTACATCATAAACTGATGCTAGGTAAAGGGCATGGTGGAGTACGCAATGTGCTAGTCAGGCTGCCAATCAAGTTACCATTCTTTTGGAGGGAAAGAGCAAAGCTGGGCTGTAGCCAGTACTAATGATATCAGAGAATTTTTCCTTTCCCTGGAGAAATCCAGTGAAATTGACCTGCCGATTTCTTGTCTTGCAAATAGGGTGGAGAATTTTCAAAGGCCATTTGTGCACAACTATTGTAAGCTACCTGGGCATTGTACAAGAGAGAGGTGGCATATTTCTACCACTTTTGCCTCATGACATTTCATTGCTTCAGACATTTTTCTCCTTAGATCTGTTCATTCCAAGTATCAGAATTACAGAGCATGTTCGCAAAAGTCAGGGGAAGATCAATTCTCCTCAGCCACATCCACAAATGTGCCGGCCTCCCTGCCCTGCCCCCCCAAGGTTAAAAACAACAGTAAACATGAAAGCCACCTCCTTCTCGATTCCTGAATGGTTTGAAGAACACTGAATATGAGGCTAGAATACTTATATTAACTATACCATGAAACTCAAGAAAAGCATTATTCTCAAATGTAAAAAACAATGTGAGAGCAAGGTCTGTAAACAGCTGAACTGGAAGTACAGAGCTGCTTCAGGAAAAACTTTATTATATTCACTGTCCTTGAAATTAAACTAGTGGGCCTGGTATATGCTTGAGGCTAATAAAAATATAAATTATGCATACAAATATGGAAAGTTTAATTGCTCTTACAAAGAAATCATTTTTTTCTGTATAGCTTCAGTTATTTCTGTTCTAAAATGTATTTGATCATATTTTATTTATTCGTACATTTTGAGAGAATTATTTGCTCTAGAAACAACCATGGCTCTGATGCGAGGATGGACCTTCAGATATTTCTGAACTGAAGACTCCACCCTCTCTTCCTGTTAGCCATGCTGGCTAGGGTTCATGGTCCCGTAAGGAGTATGATGGGATGAACAGAGGTGGGTGGGATTATTTCTTTGTTAGGTGTTTTTTTTTAAAAAAAGATCTATACACTCCAGTTTAATATTTTGATTTTTCCGCAGAACATATGAGAGTTGTTGATGTTTACCTGTTTCTATTTGATGATTTGCTTTTAATTACAAAACCTAACCGGCTGAAAAAGGTATGAAAATACAGCATAATCAACTGCAGTCGTGTGTTCATGTTTTTGAAGTTGTGGAAATATTTGGAAGTAATTTTTTAAAAAGTTAAAATGGTGGAGAAAGACTTGTGCATTTTTGGTATAAGCAAATATATATATAGTGAAAAATTGGTGAACATAACTCAAAAATTATAACATCTTCTCTTGCAATGGTGGCACATTCTGATAATATTTGAAGAAAATTATCCCACAACAGGATCCTGAGATATGGGTGGCAGTTTCCAGAATGCCATTACAAAACAAAACAAATAGCAGCCTTGCTGCTTTGGACAGCCATGATGAGTCACATAGAGTTGGCAGGTCTCCAAGCAGTGCCTGGAGAGTCAGGGAATGGCTATGTTTCTCCAGGCCAGAAGGACTTGCCTCTGGACTCAGATCCTATCTGAGGGAGTCTGAGCGATGCTACTGACCTGGCATCACTTCCAGTTAGTAAAGCAATAAACTGACAGGTGACAAATTGACGACACATACACAGTAGTGGTAGGGAGGGGAACAGGGGGGAAAGCAGGCAGTAATGCTTGATGTAGCTTTAAAACATCCCTAATATTCATAGAAAGAATAGGCAAATCAACAGAAAAGCAGATGAACTGAAGTCATCAGGACTCACAAAATACCTGAAAAGCCTCTGGACCTCTTAAGATTTTTCAGGCGTAGAGTGTGAAGAAAAAAACAATTTAAAGAATCCGTGAAAGCCAGCCATTTCTTCTTTTGGGGTTGAAATCAGCTTCCCAGGGCAGAGAAGGCATTCTACGATGCAGCAGGTTTTTCAAAGAATGCCTGTTGTCTGTTTGTACCACCAGTGTTGTTTATGACTTGCCGTATATTCGGCATATTTTGCTTATAATCTTCTATTTTGTTGTGCATTCTTGGTGGGACAGAGGGTCATAAATATTTAAAATAGCAAAACATGTAGAGACTCAACTTTGCCCCTCACAGTTACTGAAATGTAGATAAAGGGCTAGTGGATTGGAGACGATGGACTTTCTACTCAATTCTTGACTCCACAGTGTTAGGTTAGCCAGAAATGGCTTCACAGTCCGTGAAACTGCCCAAACTAAAAAAACAAGCACAGAACGTGGGCTTAGTCTGATGGCAGCTATCTATATTTTGCATCCAAGGCAATCTCTACTGTATGTTTTGAAAACAGTGCTAATTGTAACACAATCAAGCAAAGCCAATTGATTCAACTCTTTCAATCTGCTTCCAAGGACCTCTAGATAAAGTGCAGTCTTTCAATTTCAGCTATGAAATGAAGGTATCAAACATGGCAACCATTTAATAAATGTAAAAAAAATTCTGTCACATGAAGCTAGCACAGTGGCAGAAAAACAAGAGTATTAACTGTGACTCAGTTTAAGTAGACCTATATGTACTTCACAAGCTGCAGGTGAAACATTTAACACAGAAAACACTAGGCCAATTTTCATTCAGAATAAATATACAGGTAATATAAGGTTTCAGGCAATATATGGTTTCTCCATTTTATTCCAGAAATCTGGAGGTTCTGACCTGAGTTTAAACCCTGCCTGCCCTTTCTTCTCTACGGAGTTGCAATCTCTGCTTGAGGACAGCAGTTACTGCACAGTGCTTGACCAGCCTATTCCACTGGACAGGTTGACAATAAGAAATATTGATTCATTCCATATAACAGGTGTGTGAAATATATTTTTATAAGGCTTTATTAAAAATGTTCAGAGTATTATGCAGTAGTCTGGCAAATAGGTAGGGACAGACATTTCATATACGTACCCATCTAAATGCCCTCCTTTTAATGGTGAGAGGATTTATACTACATCATTATTAGTCTGATTTGACTCCATCTTATAAATTCCTGGGATCTGTGGTTTGCTAAAGTACTTGAAATTCTTTCTCAGATTCACCCTCCTGAACTACAGACTAGAGATCTGCCTCAAAAAACTACAAATTCCAGGATTCCAAAGGATGGAGACATGGCAGTTAGCAGTATTAAAATGCTTTAATAGTGTTGTTTAGATGGACTCATATTTAGAAAATAAAGGCCAGAATCCTATTAGTTACATCTACCAGTGTAACTCCATTGGTTTTCATCAGCTAATTGCTGTAGGTTAAGAAGTCGGTGTACACATTTCTTATTGCAGGCCAGTTGTGTGACTCACTGTGAGACAGAAAATGCTGACATTGACTTTATAACGTGCAATTCAGAGTGAAAACGTATGAGTGGAAACAGAGTTACATCAACATAAACATCCAATAGGATTCTGGCCACAATAAATAAACAGCAGGGGCAGCCATGTTGGTCAGAAGGAAAATCTCAAAATTCATGATATAATTCCTGTATTGTGCCAACTAAAGGTACAGAAATGCAAGCAAGCATTTATCATCATCTTCTATTAGGCATAATGTTACAAAATGATATGGGCATTTTCTGATTTGATATTGAGGATACAGCGACTGCATAATGTCCTGATATGAAATGAAAGAGGAGGGTTGTGCAGACATTCAAATGAAACTCTAGCATCTGGATATATAACTGTTTTAGGTTTTACCTGGATTGACCTAATAATACTGAATGCAAGAAAGGCTGAAAAGGTTGACCCTCCATTTTCAAAATATAAAATATAGCTGTAAACCTAGAACCACCATCATGGGCCATTAGGCACACCTAATCCTTTATCAGTAGAAAATAGAAAAAAACCTAGATTGTCACTGGCCATTAATAATGCTGGATATAGTTTTAGATTCTGGGCTGGGTTTTTAAAAAGATCAGTAGAAACCAAAGTGGATAGTTTCATCTACTGGAATCCAGTTCGTTTGCTCAGACCTGCCTCTCTGTCCATCACTACTGTCATATTCAAGTAACTTCATGACAAATAATTCTCATGTTGCCTGTTCTCCCCACACATCAAGGAACTTTAGTATCTTAGTCCTTTTGCTCTGTTCCTATGAACTTCCATCGCCAGGCTCAGGATAACACAGATACCAGAGTTGGAGGTAGTATGTCACAGGTACTGTTGCCCACAGAGATCTTCAAAACCTGACTGATCAGAAACCTGATGAGAGGTCTTTGAAAGGAGAGCTGAGTATACAGCACAAGAAGTTATGTCTCTTATCAAAGCATCACCAACTCGTTAAAATGATTGTCTGTCTCCACCCTGTATGACATAGTGGTGGGAAGAATGCATATGTTGTTTTTGCAAGCATTGTTTTATAAGTCTCTGCGTAGCTATTGTAATTCCCACCTTGATGCCAAAACAGAGCCAACAAAGTATTGCTGATCTTATACCGTAGTGGTGACAACTAGAGAGGAGAAGATCAGAGTTAAATTATGCACAAAATGTTGTATTTTTATTTGTGGAACTTGGGAGATCTTCAGCAGGTTCAAAACTCATACCCGGTCTTTAATCATCTCTTCTTGCTCCTCACAAATTATTAAATTCCATAGACATTTTTACAATCTTGGCAATCAGATCCTTGACATTTAGAAATTGGATAAAGTTATTTTTAGTATCTATTTAATTTTTAAACGCAAGCTATGCTTCTTCCATGAAGTTACATAATCCATTCAAAATTATGTAGAACTGAAAAAAAGCATTTGAACCCCCCCACACCACTAAAACATTAATAGACTTCTCAGGATATATTGGCCAGAACCCTGTTCTGCAACTGTATGCTGCACAACTGTGACAATGTCATTAGCTGCAGCCATTTGGGGGGAATTAAAAGCTTCCTATTCCCCACTCCCAGGTTCTGGGGATCCTTAGGGATCCCTTTCACACTGGGAAAGCCTTTGGGAGTCACAAAACATGGAAGTCTTTAATGCCCAGGACCAGGAATTTTTGGACATTAGAGCTCCCTCCCACATTTCATGACTCCCAAAGGCTTCCCCGGGATAAAAAGGATCCCTAGGGATCTCCAGCACCTGGGCAAGGAATAGGAAGTTTTTAATTCCTCCCAGTCACCATTTAATTTTAAATGGGAAGTTTTAATTCCTCCGTCACAATTGATGACATAATCACAGCTGAGTGGGGTAAAGTTGCGCAATAGGATTCTGGCCATTGTCTTGTAACATTGTTTTTATATGGAGAAAGTTATCTTATTAAAAAAATAATCACCCAGAATAATGTTTGGAAATGAGCTTTTACATTTTTGATCAAGATAATGTATTATTAAGATGCTGGATTAATATTCAGTGGGACCATTTTCACTGTTTTCTGTTCTTTGGTGGTTTGTGAACTATTCCTAAGTCAACCTTTAAAATACACTTTTTCCAGCTAATAATAAGCAAGGGCAGAACCCATTATCTAGCTGGTTCTGACCCGTTCTCTCTTCTTTTAAGTTACATAAAACACTATGTAGGGTTTTTCCTTTTCCTTTTTTAACAGCAGAAGAGGCGGGCTGAAAATACACATAATCCTACAACTCACTCTCTTATCATTTCATACTGGTATCTGCATATCCAAATCAACTCTAAATTTTTCTCAGAACTTGGAATGTTCTTTTTTTTAATGGAACTCACTGCATTACTCATTACAGGAGTTATAATTATCACTGCTTCAACTATTCAGGAAATTCTGAGTTACATGCTATCAATCATATATGTTGTCACCAACAGTCCAGAAAAATACATGGAAATACAGTTCTGTATATTGGTCCATTCTATTACTGCACCATAGAAATACAAAGGAGAATGCAAATACTTACCTTGCTAGCATAAAAACTGGAAAATGTGTGTGGACATGGCCCAAAAATGCCTTTAAAAGGCCTTAAAAGTAACTGTTAAAAGTAACTGTTACTTATTACGGCTAAGATGTTAAGTGTCACTTGTTACATCTTAAAAGTAACATAACTATTATATCATTTATTTAAAAATAACTAGTTACCGGTAACTGTTACTTCCCAGCTCTGCATTTACTGCCTCCCCTGATTGTTGCGTGTTTTTTGCACTGAAATAGCTTGTGTATGTTGAAGTGTGTGCTTTTGTGATAATGAGGTGCGTTTTGTACTTTGTAGGCAATTATGCAATTAACAGTCCTTTTCAAACAGAAAGGCACATATTATTTATAGATGCCTGCAGTGGACATTGTTTCTCACCGTGTCTTAATTTTTTCATAGTTTTAGGACTGCGAAATGCTTTTCTAATACAACATGAAAATAGGTATCAGCAGTGCGTAGCAGTCTTCCTACTCCAAGCACAAACAGAATCTATCAAGGTATTCCCCCCCAAACATTTTATAACGTAATATGCTGAATCAACAGAAGAGAGGTGTCCAAGATAAATTTAACACCCTCCCATTATTATTTGTGTTTGTTTATTTGTTTGACTACTGTCCCATACAACATCAGAACAAGGCAACACTTTCTTTAAAAGATTATGATAAAGATGAATATGAATAGATGCTACTCCTACTGAAGCATCTATCAATATTTTCTCTGAAAGGAGAATGTGAAGCAAAACCACATTTAACTCCCTCCCTCTCCCCTAAGTTAGTCTGGTTACTTGGAGGGGATGTCTCAATTCTGCTATAGTTTAGAAGTTATTTACATAGTATGCACATTATTGCCCATATGTACAATTTACAGCAATCTCTAGTTCTTGTATCTATGGAAATAACATTACTCAGATTATACTTTCCATTACAGAAAACATGGATGTCCCAGATGGAAACTGCAGTCTTGAATTACTCAAAGAGACTCAATCGTCCTCAAACCACTTTTTCCACTTTAGCTGCGGAATCATCTGAGATTTAACTGCGGAACCGATGGACACTGTAGCAATCATTTTTGTTAAGCAAAACATATTAAAAGGTTTGGAATGCTTTTGGGAGCAAGGAAAGTAGGAACCATGGTAGCATACTTCAGTTGAAATGGAGTTCAGATGGGAACAAAATCCAACTTGGATGGTCACATTGGTATGCCCTTCAGTTCCTCAGAGGAGAAACTTTTGATTGCCTTATTGTGGGTCTGTTCTTCGTGATACACCAAAGAAAGAGACTTGGAAAAAAATATATGATAAACAGAAAGGAAAATCAAGTGCCATTAAACCATAATCTTTTAAACTGTTCTTTTAAAGTTATTCTGCAGTCAGGTCATAGCAGCACTGTCCACAGAAACACCTACCCCAAGTTAAAGTAAGATTTTGATTTTTCATAAGTTTTTCTCATGGGACAAAACTCGGCACATTTAATGCAGAGTAGCTTTTTACAATCAAGAAGGAAAGGAAAAGGTGATAGCCATGCAGATCTGGAATAAAGAAATAATGCCTGTCCGGCTTGCTTGGCTGCTATCTGAATTTTCTACTGAACACAAGTTCATAAAGTGATGGCTTTCTATCTACATCAGCAAAAGCACAGCAAATTAGTCACTGCAAATGGTCTATTAAAAATGTCTAATTTTATTTTCAGCTGAGTAACAGATTAGAATACAAAAGTAACATTTCCACAAGTTTCCACCCATGTGTTTCATACAGAATTAGTTGGTGCATGGTGTAGCTTTCTTGCTCTTCCGCTCTCATTACTTTCCAAATGCAGAGTTTAGGGATTACAGTGCATACTGAACTAAACTCTTTCACAATGTAAGGCACAACTACATGACTACAAGTCATAAACACACCACAGAAAGGAGGGTTTAAGAGAATCCAACTGATAAAAAAAAATCATGCAAGACTATCTACAAGATAAAGTGAGTGTAAGGGTCCAATTGAAAAAGAAGTGCAGTGTTTATTAGGTAAGTTTACCTTAATACATCTTCTGGAAATATAAAGTAAGCACAGACATTTCCAATTCTGATTTATACAATTATACAGAAAATATTATGCACAATATTCACATATGCGACCATAATAAAATAATTGTTAGAAGTAGGCCAACAGGACAGTACGATTTGTGGCACATAGCTATAAGAGCAGTATAGCATTTACCAACTTTTTTAGATTTTTGAAAACAGAGGCTAATTTAAGGGCACATAACTGTTAATGCCAATATGTAGCTGCATAAACGATAACTAGGACCATTTCTGTGATAATTTGATTTCTGTCTAGCAGCTACAAATGCATTGAACTGACATCAAAAGAGCATATGCGAGTCTATCATTGGAAACTATATAAGCATACACACCCAAATATTACATTTTTGGTGAGACAAAACACTTTGAAATTTGGCAGCCACCACAAGTCAATACCTAACATTACAGTGAGGAGACCCTATCAAAACAGACTTTCATACCAAGAGGTAGTTTTAAATGAAATCTTGTGTAGTGGCATCAAGTGTCAGATTGGAGTTTTTATGTTTTTAAAAATCATTTTATTACAAAAGTGACAAATCCTATACAAGCAGCATTTTGGACAGATTCTGATTATAAAATATTTCTGTGTTTGCTAACGCAATGCAACTTCTCTTTTTCTCTTATCCCTTTGGTGCTGAGATCTGGGATTTAACAAGATGGTAAAATATTCATTGCAGAAGAGCGAAGAACAGGAGACTCAGACCTGCTGTACTGGTCGAAAATGAATGACCTATTTGAAAAAACTGAAGCACACAAAGCCAGGAACAAAATGATTTCACATGAACTCGTAGAAGAAATGACATCTGAGAAAACAAATTCCACCAAATCTGGTGTTTCTTTGATTAAATCGAAGAGAAATAACTAGTTTCCCAATATTGATATTAGTATCAGTTTCCTAATACTGTATCAAGTATGTACTCCTTAGTCTAGTGAAGTCTTTATGTACCGGCTATAAAATGACTACATAGAATACTGAGCTGTCCAATGAATTGAGGCAGAACTATCAACACTGAGGATTAGCAACTTTTATTCATTTTCTGAATTACCAAACAGGAAGTTTAAATTTTGATAACCATATATATTCTTTTAAACTCCTGAAAACAGAATGTAAATTCAAGAACATCTGCTCTTAGATAGGGGACTTTTCTCTCTACTTATTGCCATAGTCTGGAAAACAGACCATCCAAGTAAATCCATTGTGACTTAATGGTAGGAAAACAAAAGTTCGTATCAGGATAACAGAAAATGTGCAAAACTGTTCTGTCTATATTAAAGATGTGAAATTTTAAAACAAACACATATTTTAGGGAATTGGCAAATTTCTTTCCTATAGATATGTACTCTGAAGGTCCCAGGAATTATGAATACAATTATTCCTGTGCACCATAATACAGTTATTTAGCATGAACTTTGATGAGCAATTATCTAAGAATACCCAGCCTTCTGAATCAATTAATTATATTAGTTTTTGCAAAACTGCTGTTTCATCTCTTGCATATTGTGTTGGTTACACTAGAAAGAAAGTGCATAGTGCAAGTGACAATACTATTACCTTACCCATCCTGAGGTTACTTTGTGTTGCCACTGAAGTCATCCAAATGTCTAAACTTTAGGGTACACCTTATGCTTTCTTCTGTACAAGATGCATTTTCACCTGTCTTCATGTGTATGAATGCAGCTTCTAGGGCTGCAGTTTGTACCCAACCAATTAGTTGAAACCTTTTTAATCTATTACAATTTAGCTGCAGATCAGGTGGTTTGTGTTCAAATTCTTCTGAACTAAAGCAGCTACAAAAACTGCCAAGCAACTAATGCTATTTAGTAAGAGATGCGCCTCCTCCTGCTCTCACACAGTGAGGAGAATTACTGTTCTAAGAACTCTGAGACCTATTGCATGCAAAGGACATGCTCTCCTACTGAAACATATCTCTGCAAATAACTATGTAAAACTGCTTTTTTTCTTTCCTACCTTTGTTTTCCAGTTTTAGCTTGCTAGGATCACATCCAAATAGTTGAAGGATTACATGGTTATTTTAAAAACACATCACAATTCCAAACAGGTTAATTTTAATGTCACCTTATATGTTAGTCATCCTAGATCTCTTTTGTATCAACAGAGAGTGAACATACACATATGTAGGTAAAAATTACCGTCATTTCTCAATCAAAAGAATATATATAGAGCAATGTGGTTGGGAAATGTCACCTGCTGCCGAAATCCAATTGCTGAAATAAAATAGCCACATCCAAAATTGTTCAGCCACCTTTTCAATTCAACAAAATAAGCCACCCTTGTAAGCTGTAGCAGGGATTTAACTCATTAAAATATCCAGGTAAAGCAAACAAGATTCTACCCAAGATGAAACCTTGTTTTCCTTTCATGATCAAGGTATCTCCCCTGCCAGGTAAGTATACCTTGTTTTCCTTTCAGTCTGATAATTTCACTCTAAATCTGTAGGAATGCAATACAAACCTTGAAGAAAGAAAGAAAGAAAGAAAGAAAGAAAGAAAGAAAGAAAGAAAGAAAGAAAGAAAGAAAGAAAGAAAGAAAGAAAGAAAGAAAGAAAGAAAGAAAACCAAGATGGCCAATTACTTTCTAAACTAAGTTTATGTGTTATCAATTCACATCCAACTTACAGTGACTCAAATAGGGTTTTCAAGGTATGCGAGATATTTAAGGAGTAGTTTTACCAAAGTCACTCTTCCAGTGAGTATCTATGGCCAAGCAGGGATCTGTACCTAGCTCTGAGTTGGAGTCTGATACTCGATCCACACCACTACACTGACTCTCACCAACTTTCTGAACTACTGTATGTATCTTGAATTACTGTAATTTATGTATCTATTTTTCTGGATCTCACATGAAGTGTTTCCTGTGAATATTTTAAAAAAAAACAATAACAAAGAAACAAGATAAGGACTTTTAATGTATGAGGGGGCAAAATACTGCTCTACCTACTTGCATATTAGTGACCATATAGCACACCCAATTTTCATATAATGCAGAGTATTCTTAGAAGAGACATCAAATATACAAAACAGTCTTGCCATTGCTTTTCATTTTCAGTGAAGGATATACAGTGGCACTGTCATGAAAAAGCCTGACGTTTTAAAAAACTCAAAGCAAATTTGCACTAAGTGGGCACACTGCACAGACAGTGGTGCTCCCAGTGAGAGTATGTGTCTCTTACAAAGAAAGGGAGAAAGGAGAAAAAGGCAAAAAACCTTCTTGTCTGGGGGATACTAGATATCTTTTACACTCCAATGCAGCCTTTAAACTCTGTCTATGCCATTACAGCAGCAATATTTCATATGCAAAATCCCTGCAAATATGTTTACTTTAAAAGATATTACTTTCAAACAAACAACTTGAGATAAAAAAATACATTGTTACTCCTCTGCTTAAACTTTATTTACAAGTTACTTGGGACTTAAAACTCAACACAGAAGCTCCCGTAGCATCAAGACCATATAAGCCATAGATAACTTCAGCCTCACAAGTAGTACAACTGTTTGACTTTATCAGTTAAGTATAAACTACACTATAATTTTGCCAATTGTTACAATCATCGCCCAAACCAACAGTAGTCTGAGTGTTGTATGAAGTGCATAAAAGAAACTTTATTCTAGCATGACATTTAAGAGTTGTGAGTAATTATCCTTGCAAGTCGTTGAAACAAGTATCACAGACACGAACAGGCTTCTTAGAATAAGGAGTTAAGGCATTCTTTGATGAGCACTCGGCACAGAAGATATTTCCACAGTGTCTGCAGTGATGCTGTAAACAGAGGGATGAGAAGGAGTTACATACAGGTCAGGCACAATACAAGCCACAGTGTGGAACTACAGGAGCACACACACCTCCTTCCCCTGAAATATCCCAATTCAGTTTGCTATTTATATCTTTAGTGTGCTTCACAGTTTGCGATGAGGTATGAACTGGCAATTTACAGTTTACAATTTAAACCAAGAATGTCAAGGATGCTAAGTATTGGAAGAGCAAGGATAACCTACAGTGGCCAGTCCTCATACAATTATGCATTATGTTTTTTGTTAAGGATGGGAGGAACAAATCAGACCATGCTAGGAGAGAACAGTGTAGGAAAGAAAAGCCCACAAATAGAAGGCTTAAACCCCCCATGCATTTTAAAATGCATCATAGATAATGGAGTGCAATAAGACAGCAATGTGCGTACTGTTTTAAAAAGTGCTACAGGGTAGGGGGTCAAAGCTAAACCAAACTGTTTCATATGCAAAGATTTTCTGCCAAAACGTGTACCAGGAAGGACAGTGGATTGTACTACAATACCAGAAATGTGTGTTTGGATCGTGCAAACAGATGCACGTGTAGGCACAGAGGACAGGAACAGGTTGGGTCTTTAAAACAACAAAAGGTGTATCTAAACAACCAGAGGATGTCCTGCAGTAGGAACATAAAAAGCTGTTTCTGAGCAAATATCATGCTGGCCTTTTTGAGTACAGGGCAGTGTGAACATACATAAAAAGCATGTACATCTCATCATGAACCTCGTGGCCCAAGCACTCCTATAACCTGGTGCAAGAAGCGAAGTATCACTACAACCCACCCCCCACTGTGCTGCCTCCGGAGCATCACCATCACACACACACACCATTGCTGCAACCATCACCATCCACCATCTATTGCAGTGCTAAGAGTACGGCTGAGGGAACGATGGCACCTGTCTCCAAAAAGATGGCTAGTTCCCAAATGCTGAATCCTGAGTTATTTCTTAGACCTGGGCATGGTGGGTAGGAACACTGTCACCCCTCCCACAATGCCCTGCTCTGGGCACCCTGTTTGGGAGCAGTCTGCTCTGAAGATGGGAGGGCCATGTCTTTCACACCACCAGTGTTATAATTCTCAAATTGTCTTCATCAGAACATTGCCTGTCAGAGTATGAGGGAGGAAGATGCACCTGCCTGGTTCAGCAGGTTTTTATCATCAGTTTTGTGAAAGTAAACTAATACGCTTCCTAAAAATGCTTCCAGCTCTGCTCATGACAAGTCTTTTTACAGCACTGTGCATGGAACAAAATACTTTTCTTGAACAAATCTCTCCGATACTAACAAAAACTGAATGCATTTTTGATCACTCTTTAAAAATGTTTTCTTGAAACATATTGCTTTATGGCTTTAAGAAAAGAAATTCTGTAGGATATTCCCTGACATACATACCCTTCTTATTGTTACAGAAAAACCTTTTCCACAGGCCATACAGTTCTGAACCTCATTGTCTTCAGCCCATTTCCTATTTAGAGCTTGTGTATGCTTAATCTATTAAAAAAAATAGCAGAAACTTTAGTTAACATTAAATCAAAATCCCAAATCATGGTGAAACCATTCAAAGGAAATTAAAAAGTAACACTGGTAATGTAAGGGGGGGGGGGAAGAATCCTCCTTCTCTTTCATAAACATATGCAGTATTTCAAACCCAATGATTAGGTATCCTTCAGTCTCGAGAGACTATGGTAACATGCTCTGTATGGAGGACTTGGAACAGCGTCTAGTATGGCTGAGAAGGCCAATTCGAGAGTGACAATCCCTTCCACACTGAAGACAAATACAATCTGTCCCCTGTCCAGCTCCCTGATTTTGCTGCTTTCGGGACTGCCTCTTTGCCTCGGCCTGCTGGACAAGGGTCTCTTCAAAATGGAAGAGGCCATGATGCACCACCTGCCTCCAGGCTGAACGCTCAGATGTCAAGGTTTCCCATCTGTTGAGGTCCATTCCTAAGGCCTTCAGATCCCGCTTGCAGATATCCTTGTATCGCAGCTGTGGTCTCCCTCTGGGGCGATTTCCCTGCACTAATTCTCCATACAAACCCAATAACCCATTTCTAAATACAACCCAAGAACTGCCGCACCGAGAATAAACACATCATTTCTGCCACGCAGATTAGATCACCATATTTAGCTCATCTATTCTGCCCAAAGCTTCCATGTTTTTCCAGTAAATAACATATAACTGAATAAATTTTACATTAGCATTGACTGTCTTTTGAACCAAAACAGAATACCTGCAGCGACTGGTTCTCTCTACCCAGTTCTTGCATGGCTGCAGTAGTATCATCCAGTTTTCTTCGTGCATCCATCAGTTTGCTCTGAAGTTTTTCAATTTCCCCTTCACTTTTAAGGCACCTACAGAGAAGACAGTAAATCTCTGAAAAGTAACTGCAAAAGTAATATACATAGAGAATATTTCAACACAGTCTTGTAACAAGGCTGTTTGATCACACAGCATCAAGGCAAGCATGAATTGGGAAAACAAAAACAAAACAGAGAAAAATAAGGCTTTTCGATTCCTTCCTACTTTGGGTTTTCCAAAGTAAACTACTTTGGTAAAATTTGGTATTACTTGTTTTTGTATTTTTATGAAGACTATAAGCCACCTTGAGCACAACATGGTGAAAAACTGGGTTTAAAATTAATCAAATAAATAAAAATGAATAGTGAAATTTTGTAAAATAAAATTACATTTCATATAATGAACATTACTATTCCAACCTGACTTCAACCATAGCAACAAGAAAAACCAACTGGGAATGAGAGGGGCCATTAAGAAGCATGTGAAGTGACCATGCATTTTTTCTTATCCAATCTTCAGCAGAGAATCCTGAGAGCTTTATTACAGCCAAGGAATAAATAATCATATGCATTGCTTAAAGCGTGTTATAACATATTATAACCATGTTATAAACAAGAGTCAGTCACTGATTTCATATTTTAACAGCCACCCATTTTATCAAATTATGTAGTTTACTGTGAATACACAATTTCCACTTGCATACCAGAGAATCTGAGTTTTGAAACACAAAATTACATCTCCAGTCTATATCATAACAATGGGATTTCTTCTTCTCAATAAATTGTAAAAAGTACAAATTGCCACAGAATTTGTTTTTCTGTGCCTCATTCACTAACTTACCTTTCCAACAACACTCTCCTCTCATCTTGGTTATTTTGCACCGTGGCTTCCAGCACTGCAATCTCTCCACGCAGATCATCTGTTTGTTTTTCTAGTTCACTAACCCTTCTTTGGCTGCTTTGCCACTCTTTCTTCACTGTCCCCAGGTTTTCATTCAAAGCTGTGATCTGCATACTGAGCTTGCTCTCAGCCTCCTCGTGGCTTTTAAATTGCTCAGCTTTCCCTTTGATCTCATCTTGCTAAAATAACAGAAACATTGGAAGCATAAGCAATCCTCATTCTAACAACTCAGAAATCTTGGAACAGATATTATTTCCCTAGAGACTGTACTCAGAAAGGGACAAAGAAGAAGCTGCTGCCTCGTATGCGCCTCCCTAACCTCTTCATTATAGTGTAAATGAATTAATAAATATGGAAATCCTACCCTGGATCCCAAATTTCCCTTCCATAATCATAAAGGGCTCCAAGAGCTCATAAAGATCCAACCCACCAATCCCTGGCCATGGGAAATCAGAGCCACTTTTCATGCAGTAACAGAGCTTCTGAAAATCCACAACCAAGGGTTTTTTTGGCGGGTGGGGAGCAAGGAACACTGCAGAGGGAAAGGGAAGTCAGTGAAACAGAAAGGTTACCTACCTGTAACCATGGTTCTTCGAGTGGACCTCTGTGAATTCACACAATTGGGTTTAGACAGCGCCTGCGCTGGTCTTCTCGGAATATTCTAGAGCTTTTTTCGTAAAAAGTAACAAGTTAGAATCGACCCTATTGCGCATGCTCCACCCGCCTCAGCCCCAGTTCCATTTATCCGCCACAATAGCCTGAGCTTAGCATAGACATAGTCAGTGACGGATAGTGGGGAGGCCGGGCGGGATGTGTGAATTCACAGAGGTCCACTCGAAGAACCATGGTTACAGGTAGGTAACCTTTCTTTCTTCTTCGTGGCCTCTGTGAATGCACACAATTGGGTGACTAGCAAGCTCACTTACCGGAAGGAGGGCCGTCACTGCAGTACAGATGTCAAAACTGCTCTTCCAAAACTTGTCTCCTTTTTGGCCCGAAGGTCCAGTCTATAGTGCGTCACGAAGGTGGACACATTAGACCATGTGGCTGCTCTGCAAATGTCAGGAATATCCACACCACGCAGCAACGCTGTAGATGTTGCAACAGCTCTGGTGGAATGTGCTTTCAGACCCTCTGGTGGGGTCTTGCCTTGCAGTTCATAAGCTAGAGCAATAGTGGAGACAAGCCAACGAGAAACCGTTGAAGAGGAGACAGGGGATCCTTTATGTGATCCTTGGAAGCATAGGAATAGCCTTGGGGCAGCACGAATGTCCTTAGTCCGTGAAACATAATACGCCAAGGCTCTTCGAACGTCCAGAGAGTGGAGCATGCGCTCGATGTCCGATGATGGATGAGGAAACAAGGTTGGTAGCGTTAGTGATTGATTGAGGTGGAAATCAGACACAACCTTAGGCAAAAATGAAACATCAGGGTATAGAACAACCTTGTCTTCAAAGAACTGTAGGTAGGGAGCGTCGGATCGAAGAGCTGCCAACTCACTTGCTCTTCTCGCCGAAGTAATGGCAACCAGAAACAAAGTCTTAAATGACAGCAAACGCATGTCGCAGGATGCCATGGGCTCAAAAGGGTGGCGCGTAAGAGCGCGTAAAACGAGTTGCAGGGACCATTGAGGCACAGGAGGCTTAACAGGAGGTCGGATGTTGGACAAACCCTTCAAAAAGGCTTTGAGGGTAGGGTGAGAGAAAAGTCGTGACGAATCAGAGTCACGAGGCTGAAAAGAAACAATTGCTGAAATATAAACTTTAAGGGTGGATAACGCCAAGCCTGCATCAAACAAGTAACGTAAATAAGTGAGCAGGGTTTGGAGAGAAACAGGAGAAGTCTGTAACTGCTTTTCCTGGGCAAACTTGAGAAAGTTAGCCCATTTGTACTTGTAAAGGAGGTTAGTAGAGGGCTTTCTTGCTTTATCTAGCACCTCCTGTATGGATGGGTGAACCTCCAAGCTGTCAGGTGTAATGACTGCAGATCGGGATGGAGGATGTTCCCTGAGTCCTGTGTGAGGAGATGCGGAACCATCGGTAACTTGACCATGTCCACAGCCATTTCCTTCAGGGTGGAAAACCAAGGTTGACGAGGCCACCACGGTGCAATGATAATTGCATCTGCCCTCTGTTGTCGAGCTCTGATTAAAGATCTCTGTATGAGTGGAATTGGTGGGAAGAGGTACAGAAGCTCCGATTGCCATGGGATCATGAAAGCATCCCCAAGAGCACCCTCGCCTCTGCCGGCACGGGAGGCATACGCCTCGCATTTCCTGTTGCTCCGAGTTGCAAACATGTCTATCGTGGGATGACCCCACCGGACACAGAGCATGTGGAATATGTCCTCGTCCAGCTCCCATTCGTGGGACTGACCCGTGAGACGACTCAACCTGTCCGCAAGTTCGTTGTCGGTCGTAGATATGTGCAGAGCTACTGGGAAGACATGATGCTGGTAGCACCATTCCCATAGCTGTATGGACAGGTACAGAAGTGACATCGACCGTGTCCCTCCCTGCTTGTTGATGTAATACATGGTCGTGGTGTTGTCGGTAATTATCTGCACACCACGACCCTGTATGAGAGGGAGGAAGGACCTGAAGGCCTTTATCACTGCCAGCATCTCGAGGTGATTGATATGTAGCTCCTGGTCGCGACGGGACCAAAGGGCGTGTATCCTGTGAGGCCCGCAATGTGCTCCCCATCCTATGGGGCTGGCATCCGTCGTCACTTGTAATGACAGCTGTAGGGGACGGAACGGTCGACCGATAAGAAGATGTGGTACGTATGTCCACCACCTTAATTGAGTGGCCAGCTCCTGTGTGACAGATAGTCTTTTTCTTGGGCTGTCTAGAAGAGGGTCGAACATTGTCAAAAACCACGCCTGAAGAGATCGCATTTTTAGGCGCGCGTGAGATATTGCCGATGTTGTGGAGGCCATGAGACCGAGGAGATGCTGGGCATGATGTGCTGAGACCCGTGCCCGCGGCCGAAACTTGTGAACGGCTTTGCTTATCTTCCTTATGCGTTCTGGTGGAAGAAATATCCGAGCCCGGACAGAGTCTAGTCGCGCTCCAATATAATCGACGACCTGAGACGGTATCAGATGGGATTTCTTTTCGTTTACTGCGAGTCCCAGTTCCTGTAAGGTCAGTAGAACGAAGTCGGTGTCTCGTAACGCCTTTTCTTTGGTCGGTGATACCACTAGCCAATCGTCTATGTAGGGGAAGACTTGAACATCGTGTAGCCGAAGAAATGCCGCGACTGGGGCCATGCACTTCGTGAAAGTGCGAGGGGCTGTGGATAGCCCGAAGGGAAGGGCGCAGAATTCGTAGGCGTCGCTCCGAAAGCTGAAGCGGAGGTACCTCCTGTGAGAGGGATGGATTGATACGTGGAAGTAGGCGTCCTTGAGATCTATAACCACGAACCAGTCGTTTTCTTTTAAAAGATGGAGAATGGTGTCTAATGTGATCATACGAAAGCGTTTTGGATGCAGGTAAGTGTTCAGTTCTCTGAGGTCCAGTATGGGCCTGATCCCTCCATCCTTCTTTGGTACTGCAAAGTAACGGGAATAGAACCCGTTTGGGATGTCTCGAGGAGGTACGTGTTGAATGGCTTGTTTTTGTAGGAGAGTGAGGATCTCTTCTTCTAGGATAGGGTCGAAGGAAGTGTGTTTGATCTGTCCTAGAGGAGGAAATTCTAAAAACTCCAGACGGTATCCGAATTGTATAATACTTAAGACCCAAGAGTCTTGTGTAATGTTGGTCCAATTGTGGAGGAACGGAGCTAATCGAACGGAATGGTAGGGTGCGAATGATTCTACGGGTAAGTCAAAGAAATTGTTTGGATTTCTTAGCAGGTGGCCTGTAAGGTTGACGTCGCTGCGAAGTATTCTGTGGTCGGAAAGTGGATGTAGAAGAAGAAGTTTGGTAGGGCCTATTTTGATTTTGATTTTTGAAAGGGCGGTATGATTGAGATGCGGGCTGTTGATATTGCTGGGTTGGTTTACGCCATTGATATCTGTTATACCTAGGTTGTTGCTGGAATGTGTATGACTTAGCTGTCTTTTTAATCTTATGGAGATTTTCTAAAGAATCGTCCGTTTTTTCGTTGAAGAGACCCTTAGCGTCAAAGGGTAAATCTTCTATCCTTGCCTTGACGTCATCTGCAAATCCAGAGGACCTAAGCCACGCGTGTCGCCTTAAGGTGATGGCTGACGTCAGTGTCCTGGATGCCACATCCGCAGAATGGCGAGAAGCCAGTCTCTGATGTTTGGAGACTGTGACTGCTTCTTCATAGGTGTTAAGAAACCCTTGTCTGGTGTCATCCGGGGCAGCCTGGAGGGCAGGTAAGACCCTTGACCAAAGTTGTCGCTGGTACGCACCCATGGCCGTTTGATAATTAGCTATTCTTAGCAAAAGGGTGGCAAAGGAGTACACCTTTCTCCCTAGTACGTCCAGTTTACGACCCTCTCTATTTGTAGGGGTCACTTGGGCTCTTCCAGGTGATTTGGATGAGCTGGACTGAACTATGATAGAGTTCGGTACAGGGTGCTTGAGCAGGAACTCAGTATCCTCCCCATTCGTGCGATAGAGGTTCTCCGTTCTGCGAGACACTGGGGACGATGAAGATGGCTGGTTCCATGATTCCTTGATGAGTTCCATCAAGGTGGAAATAAAGGCAAGGCTTAGAGGAGGAGATCTGTCTTGGTTAATGTCCCCAAATATAAGGTCCTCAGTTGGAAGAGGTGGTTGTACAGTTTGCAATTTCAATGTGCTAGCCATTCTGGCAACCATCTGCACATAAGAGGTGAAGTCTTCTGATGGCGATGACGGGTGAGGATCTCCCGCGTCAGAGTGAAGCGCATGTTCATCCATAGGGTTTTCACCCGAGGTGTCAGATAACACACCTTCATCCTGGCGAGATGTGGCCGACGAAGGTGAGTCTTCCGTCTCCGGAATATAAGGTGAGTGTCTGGATCTTCTAGATCTCTTTTTAGGGGGAGCAGGGTGTTCTGTCTCCGCTGGTAAAGAGGTCCTCGCTTGCTTCCTCTTCGACGTCGATGATGCTTTAGCCCGATCCGAAGCAGTACCCACTTTCTGCTTCGACCTAGAGGCTTGCGAGTTATCGACGTCGAGATGTCTACGATGTCGACATCGGGGTGAGGACGAGGATGGAGAAGACGAGGACGAAGAGGCGTAAACATAACGTATCCTCTTCCTACTATGATAGTCCTCCGCGCTCGACGTCGACCTAGAGTCCGACTCGTCATACCGATGCCGACGATGGGACTTGCGGCGATCGACCTCGATGTAAATAGGGTCATCGCGTTTCGCCTTGTGTCGACGCCGCGAGTGGTGGGGTAGAACTACCACCTCGTGTCGAGCGGCTCGGCGTCGATCCGGCGACCGGTTCTTAGTCTTTTCCGTCCGCTTTCGAGGGGAAAGGGGCCTCGAAGAGCCTGCCGGTGAGGACGGCGTCGGAGAAGCCCGCCCGGTAGAAACAGGGCTATGAGGGGCAGAAGTCGTACTGGAGAGGAATATATCAGCCAGTTGACTAGGGGTCGGGGAACTTTCAGGTCCGACCGGAGAAACATCTGGTAGACGTAGGGGTGAAGAGGCAGCCGCCGCCGAGGAGGATCCCCGCTCCCGAGATGAATCCTCCAAAATGGGAGACGGGAGGGAATCCGAAACAGGTGGGATCTGTTTACGGACGTCTTTACTCTTCCCCTTCTTGCTTTTAGTAGATGCCTTCTTCGACGTCGAAGGGGGCTTCGGAGTCGAAGGGGCTGCTTTCTTTGTCGACGTCGAAGACTTTTTTGTAGATTTTTCAGTGGGCTTCGACGCCGACAGGGGCGGGGAAACAAGTCGCACCTCTGAACGTGGAGTAGCTGAAGGAGTTGAAGCCGTCTCCATGCTAGATGGTTTCGATGCTGAAAGCGTTTTCTCCCAGAGATGGAGTTTCAATCGTTGTTCTCTGGCCTTAAGGGCAACTTTAGTGAACGCTTTACAGTGTCTGCAAGAACTGGGCCGATGGTCCTCCCCCAGACAAAAGAGGCAGCGTTCGTGACCATCCGAAAATGGCAATTTGCGGGAACACGACACGCACCTACTGAATGGCCCTGAGGTGGACATAAAGCGTACTCACAAGGTTCAAAGTGTCCAAGTTCGTAACAGCCAAGAAGCGGCCGCGACAAAAGCGGCGTGAGGGAAGAAAAGGCGGGAAATCCGCAAGTCGTATACCAAAGCCGAATCGTGATCCAGGGGAGAGTGAAAGTCCAGTCCGTAGTCGAGGGGCAATAGAAATCAGATAATCGAGGAATTCCGTGTCAAAAACCGAGAATCAAACCGTAAGATCGATCGAATAAGAACAGCTCTAATCGAGAAGCTCCAAGCACCAGGGCGGTAAAATGGAACTGGGGCTGAGGCGGGTGGAGCATGCGCGATAGGGTCGATTCTAACTTGTTACTTTTTACGAAAAAAGCTCTAGAATATTCCGAGAAGACCAGCGCAGGCGCTGTCTAAACCCAA
The DNA here is from genome assembly GCA_037013535.1 of Intellagama lesueurii. Classification (NCBI taxonomy): domain Eukaryota; kingdom Metazoa; phylum Chordata; class Lepidosauria; order Squamata; family Agamidae; genus Intellagama; species Intellagama lesueurii. The sequence continues at coordinate 41,581,623 of JBAJHW010000005.1, read as the reverse complement.
TTGTGTGCATTCACAGAGGCCACGAAGAAGAATCATATTTTTCCTCCCCAACCCTCCACCCAACTTCTGCCTGCACATGATTCTTACAGAAAGTGAACGAACATAAAAGCCCCTAGATTCTCTTTTTTAAAAAATTTAGAATTCTCTTTGATACAAAAACATCCTAAAAAGTGAATCAGTTAAATATTTTAGGTTGTAAGAACTGAAAGGGGGCTTTCCTAACGGTGTTGGTGAAACATTAAAAAAAAAAAGAATGGGGTTTTGAGTGACTGCAGAATAAACGTTACCAAACTATTCTGTACAGTGACTTAGTTGTACAACTAAACCCTGCACTGTATAATTCTAAGACTTCTACTACAAAGTAGAATTCTGAATGAGAATTAATTCCTACTGGACTACATTGAAACATGCATTCAAGAATGTTATGAGTATTATAAACACAAAAATATTAATTCTTCGAAGCTGAATTGAAGTTACTTGACTTCACAGGAATTCTGAAATAAGCAACAATCGTGAATTCAAAAAAACAACTTCAGTTGCAATCACTAGATACAATCCAAAAGGATAAGGAAAAAAGGATAGGTATTTGCATTACATAATTTAAAACCATATTTAAGCATATGTTATATTACATTTATATACATATATACACACATACCAGTTTTACTTCAATCTCAGCACATTTCTTCTTCATTTCCTCTTCTCTCTTTTTTAACTGATCTTTGATAACTTCTTGATTCTTTTTCTCCTGTTCAAGAGTTTTATTAATGCTATCTATATTTCCTTGTAACTCCAGCTTCTGTTTAATCAACAGTTCCTTGGCATCCTTTAGATTAGCTATCTCCTATTAAAAACATATAGTATTAATATTTTTTTTAAATGGAGTTAAAGTTACATAATATTTTACAATGAAAATCAAAGAATATAGGTGTAAATCAATGAATTTTCCCAACAATATGAAAAATAAGACGTTCTAAAAGGCAATGGCTGAAATCTTGTTACTTAGCATAAGAAAATTTATAACTTTTAGTCTGATCATAACTGGCAAATAAAAAGTTCCCACTATGATTCTCATGGTTGTGCGCACGCACGCACACACGCACACACACACACACTAAGCCAGCGTACATGTATACCCCAAGAATTGCAGCAGGGGCATTTATTTGCCAGCTAGGAACAGACTAACGCTACACATCATGATTTAAGCCCCTATTTTCCATATTCTAATAAGTAGCAAAAATTAGGTCAAATATAAAAGTATGTCCTAAAATAGCATATTTATCAGTATTTGACACAGAGCAATGGAATTGGGCAATGAAATAATTTATTAATTTATTTTGTATTAATAAAGGGGAAGGATTGTGCACTTCGCAAAAATCAGTGCAGTTCTGGAAGAGGAATGGGACTCCGTAAATGGAGTAAAAATTAGTTATATCTCCCAATGGTGCCAGTGTGGGGAAGCACATTTTGTTTAACTGTATTGTTTACGTTGTTTTGTCTTATTAAGCTTTTAGGTATATACTCGAGTATAAGCCGACCTGAATATAAGTCGAGGCACCCAATTTTACCGCAAAAAACTGGGAAAACTTATTGACTCGAGTATAAGCCGAGGGTGGAAAATGCAGCAGCTACTGGTAAATTTCAAAAATAAAAATAGATACCAATAAAATTACATTAACTGAGGCATCAGTAGGTTAAATGTTTTTGAAGATACTGCCCTTCTGAGCTGCGAGACACACTTCACTGCCTGCGGAGGGAGGACTCATACCGGAAAAGTTTTCATCTATAGCTGCTTCATTTGGACATAGACTGCTATTATCCTCCCAGCATGGTGTCTGCCTGCGGAGTCTGAAAAATGCAGTGTACTTAACCCGGGTCATCGGACCACCCACAGAGGCTGCAGGCGCCCATAGATGAGCGGGGGAGTCCAGAGAACATCCGCACTGCAGGGGAGAACATGTAATTTTGACACTGACTCGAGTATAAGCCGGGGGGGTGCTTTTTCAGCAAAAAAAATTGTGCTGAAAAACTAGGCTTATACTCAAGTATATAGGGTAGTTTTTCATTTTCATATTAATTTTAAAAATAAAAAAGTAGCAAAAATATTACTGGAATAGAATAAAGGTAAACATGCCATGATATCATTTTCATATTTTGTATTACACAAAAAAAGTTTGGTCACCCCCTTTAATGTACTTAATGACTAAATTAGATTAAAAACGAATTAAGATGGTAGTACTCTGGTACAGCCATTCTCAACCTTTTTTTTGGCCATGCTCATAATAAACACAATATGAAAGAAATATAGGTGGAATCAGGATCACGTAAGTCACATAATGAAACTTGAAAGATGGTGTGTGAAGAACTGTTTGCAGTATGTGCCCCCCTTCAAATGTGCTAGGGGGCCCCATTGAGAATAGTTGCTCCAGTATTTTATTTATTAGTTTTAGTATACCTGCATAGCTCAATGGAAAGTCTAGCTAAAAGAGTAATACTTTAACAAACATATTGAAAATACAAGATATGAAACAGTGTTCCTTAGGATCATGGTCCTAATGCTACTCAATTCTAACTGCTTGAAAATGTTTATGTCACCATATAACCTAGAATTAACAACATCAGTACACAGTGGCTATGTTTTGATGCAATGGTGAACAATGACTCATTGGAAACGGGCATGGAGGGAGGCATAAGAGATCAAAAACTTATACTTCTTTTTTTCACTAACCATAATTTGGCATTACCTACAAATCCAGACAACCTGTGGCTGGTCTGAACTATGGTTATGGAACAAGCCAGCTTCATATGAAAGCTTTCAATCTTCTCCCAGCTTCAAAAGCATGAAACCAAGGCTCATTTAGATTAATTCACATTGCCATAAACTACAGCTTATCCTTCTATCCCAACATAGTGAAAATATACTGTTTACTACTACAAGATACTTTTGTTCATCTTCATGAGAATTTCAATTAACTATTTAAAAAAATACATACTTTATAATATCTCTTGAAAATGATACAATAACATCTCTCAATGACTCAAACTAGAAAGTAGGAGAGGAAAAGCCACAATTGTAGGAAATAATGGTAGCTATTAAGCTTTAAGTAAATAGTCTTAGTTGCTTGGAACTCCCATGTCTGAACATACCTTCTCATTTTCTTGCTTGCAGATTCTAGCTTCTTCCCTCAGTTTGGAATTTTCTTTTTCCTGTTTGCTGCATATGTTCTGGAGCTCTGTTATTTTTGATTTTTCATTAACTAAGTCTTTTTCTTTTAAATCCTTGAGACAGAAAAAAGACAAGATGTATCTTTAAGAAACTTCTTCATGCCAATTTAAAAAAGTTTAATTTTCTATGATCACCTCTTTAAAATCCGTTTAGACGATACTTCTTACTTACATAAGAACTACACCAATAGCATTAGTTTAAGTATGCTACTAAATAGCAGCATCCAAATCAATACATTACAATTACATTAGAGAAAAACATGCAGACCTATTCAGTAGGAGCCAAACTCCATGTTCAAAGTCCAAATTTGTGTCTATATTTACCATTTGATCACACAGCCGTCAATTACTATTTAACTAGTAGAGTGCAGAATCCATGCCATCTCTTATGATCATCAGGGATGTTTAATGTACTTGGATTAATTTCGCTATTTTTCCCATGATCTACTGGCTGAATTCCTGTTGTACAGCTCCACATGTGCAACATAAAACTGTAAAACCAGTTTGGTAAAAAGCAAAATGGTGCAAGTGCTATTCACAAAACAATTCCACACACCCCCCATGCAACAGTTATAATGGGTACCATGCAACCAATTTCTCAATTGAACTGCACAACTCTCATTGCCTGGGCATAATATGCAGCAAACATATGCAGGTGTAACCTTACATCATACAAAGGCAAATAGAATTTCAGCCACTGAATCAACATTTCTGATTATTCTACTACTACCTATATTTTCCTGCTGTACCGCCAGTTCATAAGTAGAGCTGGGGGTATTCGTATACGAATATCCCCTCACAGGTGCAGATATCCCCTCACAGGTGGTCTGCCCCCCCCCTGGGGCCAGACCAACCACTCACGATTCCGCCACTGCTGCAAGCTCTGCAGTGCCTTCCTATCGCTCTGTTGCTTGCAATGGATTAGCCACTCCTGGCAGAAGGCGGGATGATGAGCCTCTCTGCCAGGTCGCAGAGTGGCTAATCCATCGTGAGCAACAGAGCGATAGGAAGGCACCGCGGAGCTTGCAGCAGCGAATAGTGAGTGGTTATCTGCACTTGTGGGGGAATATTCGTATTCATATATGAATATGAATACCCCCATCTCTATTCGTAAGTCACAGTAAACTAAAATTGCTATGACTTCCAACTTGCTCTGAATGAACAAGTGCCTTGTTGCATGCTGCTCAATTGTTCCCACCTGACTTCTCCTGCCAGCAGGAGTAAACAAACCAGGAAGCTCTGTTCATAGTTTGTTCAGTGCTACAGCTGAACCAGGATCACTGGCTTGTTGCTCTCCTAACAAGTCAGAATCATAGGCTAAGAAGAAAAGTTGTCTTATGATTCTGAATCCTCAGGGGAATAACAAGGCAGGTATTCTGGTTCAAACAATATACTGAAATCATAGACAGAGCCATCCTGGTTTGTTTAGCCACTCCTAGTGCCAAGAGGATCAAGCAATATGTGCTTGCATGTTTATCAATTCACAGTAAAACAGAATTCTAGGCAATCCTATTGTTTTATAAAAAGCAGATCAGCTTACTGAATGAGAATAAATACAGGTCTTTGGTTCTCTACCAAAGATATAGATGATGGTCCTGATCATACTACATTTGCAGGTATCAGCAGGTGGAGATGTAAGCCTACAATAGCCTACTAATATATTTAAAGAATTAATGGAATAAGCAGTTATCACAAAAATTCTATTTCAATGCAGAAAAGAGAGGGGAGATTTTATGAATGAAAATCAATAACCTTATCTTTCTGTATTTCTTGCAATCGTCTCTCCAGTTCTTTCAGCTGTTGTTCTTTTTTAGCTGTATCTTGCTCCAATGTTGCTCTTACAGTCTTAAGTTCTTTAATCAACTGATTGTGATTACTAATTTGATTTCTGTTTGAAACCAATTCCTCTTGAGCTAAAGCCAGCTTCTCTTCTGTGGACTAATTTTTTTTAAAAAATTACTTCAACCCAAGAACTAGCCAGAGAGACAACAGAAGATGTTATTATTAACCAATATGAAGAATGAGGATTTCATTTTAATTATAATAAAACATTAGCAAAACATTACAAATGATTTATCAACTCATCTATATCAGTTTAAAATATATTCAAATGATGTAAATCAAATTTAAGTACAACTTAAATTTACATAAAAACCAAGTGATGGAGGAAAAAAGAATAGATCTTGATACAAAAATTACAGTGCATAGAGAAAAATACTGCCGTCCCTAATCCCACAACATTCACCTCATTCTAAACCTGGGTACTACAGCAGCTCCCATATAATAAGCCACTTGAACTGCTACTGGCAATTAAAGCAGTTGTAAAAGATCAGCAAGCAGCTGATCTGATCTCTCAAAAACACTGGCTGTCATCAGTGTTTCTGTAAACCACAGCACAGTCTCTAGTCACTGTACTGAAATTGGACTATTCCATCTGCCAGCATCAGATAACACTGTGCTACAAGAAACAAGCTCAGCACTTTTGATCACAGCAGCTGAGCTGTAGTTTGGGTAATAAGTTCTTTGTTCATTTATTCTTCTAATCTTGCACAATAAATTTTAACTATGAGTTTTCCTTAGATGGAATGAAAGAGTTGGTCGTTGAACTGGTGCTGGATGAGAAGAAACATGACAGAAGTGGGAGGAAAAAAATTAAATAAAAAAGGAAAAAATTGCTGGGGGCAACTTTATTCAATTTGCCTCAACAACTCAACTTCAAACAGCTCCCCAGTTTACATAATATATATTTATCTTTAAGAAATTATTTGTAACCACCCAAGCTGCCTTCTCTCCACATCTTTGCATTTACTGTCAAGATCCAGAAACAATAAGCAACATCAATGTGGCAGGGTCATTAAGGAGGAGGCGGGGCAGGGAAGCCAGACCACTGCCTCCAAGTGGACACCTGCCAGAGGAGGCGGGCCTTCGAAGCGCCAAACACCTGTTCAGATGAAAAACGAACCGGCACAAACCACCAAACTGGCAGTTCATGCCCATCTCTATTTGTGAGACAATAACAAATTGTATCCTGTAATTTTTAATTAGCCACTTTTAGGATTACACATACAATTACATAAACCCAGAGCAAGTTCAGCACGCTTAAGTCCACTGAAATCAATGGACCTAGGCATGTCTAACTTTGTACTGGACAAAGGCCATCATTTTTCACTCTTTTGTTTAAAGCTAGATGGTTTATTTAAAACTACTACTAAAATCTTGATAAACATAATAAATCACACTACTGTAGTCTCACTGAATCAATGAGGATTTAATGAGTCACCTCCTCCATAAATTCCATTGATTCATATGGGCCTACTCTGACTTACTTTAGCATAGTACGTCGCTGTTAGAGTAGGCCCATTTGTTTCAATGAAACTTACAGAGGACCTAACTCACTTAAATTCTACATTTTTGCCATCTTCGATTTATGTATATGTTTATTGGTCTGTTTTTTTAAATTTGTAATGCTGCCCAGAGTAGACCTTTGGTCTAGATGGGCGGGGTAGAAGTCTAATAAAATAATAAATAAATAAATAAATAAATCCCCATTGATTCATTGGGACTACTCTAGTGTGATTTACTATGCTAAGCAACAGAATTTTGGCCTATATCTTAGCTTTTACTATAGCTTTAGCCAGGAAAGTAATAAAGTGTGAATTCAAAATAATGATTTTCTCAAAATGGTCCAGCAGATGGTGCCATAATCATAGCTCAACTAGTATCACTTATACTACCACTTCAGACTTAATTGCCATTAAATCTTCAGCCCAATCAACAGCTAATTTACAGTTGTATTTCTTGTTTTTTTTCTCTGTGGTACTTGTGCTGATAGTTCTTTCAATTGGTGTTTCACTGTACTCTCACATTGGTGACTTAAGACACCAAATGCTTTATTATCAATCCCCCCCCCCCCAAAAAAAAGGTCTGGTAGCACATATTACCTATTTAGCAATCACTCCCACCAGCTTATACTTCATTCTGAAGTACATTTGCAAATGCTGGGTTATGTTACAGACATATATCAATCATCCCATCTCTTTCTTAAAAGTATCTCCAAATACAGTTACTGGTGTCTCTAGACAAAGCCATCTTTACATCATGAATCTCCCAATTCAGAGAACTATTTACAACCAGATGAGGAACATGACTGTACCTACTAAATGTGCACAAACAGCATCATAGGCATGGAAAGGGGCAATGCCTTCTAACTCCAACAAGGGTTTGGCTTAGGTCTTCAGTGCAGAAGAATGCCATTTCTGTTCTGATCTGGCCATGGTGGCACATGCCTTAGTTATATCTCAGCTGTATTAGTGAAACACACTCTACATGGGGCTGCCTCTGGAACATGTCCAGAAACCTCAGTGGGTTCAAAGCACAGCAGCCAGATTGCTAACTTGGACTGGTCACAAGGATCACATAACACCTCTGTTACAGCAGCTCCACTGGCTGCCAATTCATTTCCAGGCACAATTCAAAGTGCTGATTTTAATCTGTAAAAGCCCTAAACGACTTGGGTCCAAGCCATCTCAAGGAACATGTCTCCCTTTATGAGGCTGCCCAGGAGAGGCCTTTCTCTCAGTCCTACCACCTTCATAGGTGTGTTTCGTGAAGACATAGGAGAGAGCCTTCTCTGTTGCTGCTCCCAGACTTTGGAATTCCCTCCCAGAGGAGGCCAGGGTGGCCCCATCTTTGCTATCCTTCCACCAGCAGGCAAAAAACTTTCTCTTCGGGAAAGCTTTTCCTCAGTGACTGGCTGCCTGAGTGGGGTTTTTTAATGGATTGTTGTGCCCTACTGCTTTGAATCAGCATCTTAAAAAGAAGACATCACCTTGCCGACAAAGGTCCGCATAGTCAAAGCTATAGTTTTTCCAGTAGCGATGTATGGAAGTGAGAGCTGGACCATAAAGAAGGCTGACCGCCGAAGAATTGATGCTTTTGAATTGTGGTTCTGGCGGAGACTCTTGAGAGTCCCCTGGACTGCAAGGAGATCAAACCTATCCATTCTGAAGGAAATCAACCCTGAGTGCTCACTGGAAGGACAGATCCTGAAGTTGAGGCTCCAATACTTTGGCCATCTCCTGAGAAGAGAAGACTCCCTGGAAAAGACCCTAATGTTGGGAAAGTGTGAAGGCAAGAGGAGAAGGGGACGACAGAGGACGAGATGGATGGACAGTGTCACCGAAGCTACCAACATGAATTTGACCCAACTCCGGGAGGCAGTGGAAGACAGGAGGGCCTGGCGTGCTCTGGTCCATGGGGTCACAAAGAGTTGGACACGACTTAACGACTAAACAACAACAACAACTGCTTTGAATGTGTTTTTGGTGTTGCTTTTGTTTACAATTTTTAGTGTGGTATTCGTTTGATATTTTTTAGTATTTGTATGCTTACTTAGCTTTAAATATTGTTTTATTATATATGCCACCTTGGGTCCTTTTTAAGGAGAAAAGCAGGATAAAAATATTTGAAATACATAAAAAAATAATTTTTTCACATAGTGATAATAGCACGACTCGTGTATAACGGGGAGGAATCAGCAGACTCAGGGCAACCAGTGGGTTCTGTTCATGTCAGAGTCCCGCAGCAAAACAGTCCAAGGAGAACAACTCATATTCAAAATACTGACTGCTGGGCATGGAAAGGAGAAGAGAGGGAGGGACTGAAGCAGAATAGAAAATGGTGTCCATCTCCAAAATGAAGTCATAAGATCGTATTTTGGCAGTGGAGGCAGGTAATCCCATCTGCCTCTTCCTGACAATTAAAAAGAAAACAAGAAAATCCCAATAGTAATACATTAAAATATCAAGAATGCATTGCCCTCTCATGAGACTCAGAATCTGAAGCTTTAGGCAGATGCCTCACTGAAGTGCCAGTTAAGAGTTTTATAATTTTATACACACTGAAAAAAAATCTCTTTATGTACAGCCTTGAAACATTATAATTTACCTTAAGATCTTGCCGTGTAGCTAACAGCTCAGATTCTTTACCATAAATATCCAGCTGAATTTTTTCCAGATTTTCTTGGGTTGTCTTATGGGCCTTCTGTAGCTCTGTTATCTTTTCTCTCTCTGCAGTAAGTTCTTGTGTTGATAATGTTATATGCTGCTGAAGTTTGTTCTCAAGTTCTGCCTAACACAACATGTGCACAAAAGAGATTTTCTTATACACAATGTGGCAGATGTGACAAGGAACAACAATGGAAACAAAAATATGTAGCTATTCCCAGCTGAATCATTACTGATCATTTCAATGTTCAATTTACAAAGAATTTCCTATCAGGCAAAAACAGAAGAAAAATAAGAAATAAAGAAGACAAAGATGTTGTGGCACCTTAAAGACTAACTGCTATATTTTAATGTGAGCTTTTGTGAACAAGTCTACTTTCATAAAAATATTTCATAATGCTTATTTCAGATGTCCTTTGCAAAATGCAGAAAGCTATAAGAAAACTCAATATGGCTTTATCCAATTGTTTGAACACACTATTTATTGCTATGGTAATTAGCCACAGTGAATCTCAAGTCTACATGCTCCTTCCCTTGTGCCATTTCCTTCCCTACATGCACCTTCCGTAATTCTCAACCACTGGCCCTGGAAACTGGGGCTGATCAGAGTTGTACTCTAAAACATCTAGATGACCCCAGGTTATTAGTCTTAAAACTCGCCAAAGAGTTCCCTTAATTTGGCGATCTTCCTTCTCTGCAAATTTCACTCCCTTCCTGTTTTACCAGTGAAACACAGTATAGCATATGTTTAGCTTACAGAGTTCACAATGAGGATAAGAAGCTGGGTTTCCAAACGCTGGATAAAGATAACTTAGCATTTCTCTCATCCAAGAATTAATTGTGTTAGTCATGGCTCTTGGCCAGATGGGCGGTATATAAATTTAATAAATAAACATAAATCTGTGCAAGAGTATCAAACAAAAACAAAAAAGAAACAAAGAAAAGAAAAAGACAAAAATATTTTGGCACCTAAAATACTAATTGCTCTATTTCAATGTGCACTTTCACAGATCAAGTACACTTTCTCCTCATCCAATATGGTCACAGAGTAAATTAACAGGGCGAGATGAAACAATCTACTACGAGACAGATCCAGAAGAGAAAATGATCAAACACCATTAGCTGTCACCTTCAGGTCAAAACTGAGACCACTCATACACACATCCCATTCTAAACAATATTTCACTCTCCAGAGCCTTTGGTGGGAACACTCTACTTGCTTAGAGAGAATTCTCCAATCTCAAATGGCTATTGACACACAACAGACTACTCAACACTGATACAGAGATGTGAACTTGATCCTGCTCTAAATCCAGAGGCCATCTCTGTCCTCACATCTACTCTGGCAACATAATCACAAGCCTCAACAATGTCATCTACAACATCAAAGTTTTCTTTATTTGTTCATTTGCTAAAGTGATCTTCATCAGCAATGCCTTTCTGCATTCTATATTGGACAAACAGGACAAGCTCCATGCATGGTAATTAACGGACATAAATCTGATATCAGAAATGACAATACACAAAAACCTGTTTAGGTTTACATTTTAGTCTTCCAGGATACTCTATGAATGACCTGAAAGTGACTGTTGTAGGGAAAAAGATAACAACAGAATAAAACTGGAGAGATATCTGAGATAAAATACATACAAAAATTCCAGAGCATGTCAAAAGGATTAAACATAAACCAGGGATTCATAATTCATTAACAAGTATGAGACTTCACTGAAATCTGGAACATTCCCCTAGTTTATAACCTGACAATAATATTATTGTCACCTTACAGGCTCATTTCCTATGCCTATCCTGTACATAACCTGCTAACTGAAGCAATGTACAGTTTGACAGCCCCATTAGTGTGCTAATGAACCATTGTCACTTTCTCGATTATCTCTATTGTCACCAGGTCAGGGGAATACGTATAAATACACCAGTCATATAGTCTCACGCCAATGCCTAATCCACAAAGGGATGGATATAAAATAGTCTTTAAAGTGTCACATTGAAATATAACAGTCTAACAGTGCCACAACATTTTTGTGCATGTGTTTTTTCAAGAATTTTTCTTGCTGTTGTCTCCCCTCATATTGAAGGCTAAACATCACCATGGCTACACTGATTTTAGATGGGGCAGCTCTGAACAATGATGTGCTGCGTCTAAACGAGTATTTACATTTTTTTAGCCAGTATGTTCTTCTCCTTCCTGCATTTAGAAAAATGTACTTTATCTCAAAAATATGGTTACACTGTAACAACCCGTACTTTATGTTTCTTATTACAAGAATAATCTATTCTAGCTTTCTACATTTTTCTTCATTAGTCACCTTCTATGTCTATGAACAGTTTAGATTTCAAATTCTTTTTGAAACAGCCCGTGTTAAAGTCCATGATCCCAAGCCATGCAGCAGTAACTAAAATACACATCACTATACAATGCACATCCTCAAAGCCATGTTTAACGTTTTGTTGCATATAACATTCTTCACCTCAAGCAAGCTGTAGCATGCCATCACTATTCTGACTCTAAATGCATAGCTACAGTCATGTGAAAAAGAAAGTACACTCTCTTTGAATTCTATGGTTTTACATATCAGGACATAACAAAAATCATCTGGTCCATAGCTAGTCCGAAAATTAAGTAAATACAACCTCAAATGAACAACACATGACATATTACACTGTGTCATTATTTATTTTAAAAAAATAAAGCCAAAATGGAGAAGCTATGTGTGAAAAACTAAGTACACCTTATCATTCAGTAGCTTGTAGAACCATCTTTAGCAGCAATAACTTGAGGTAATCATTTTCTGTATGACTATCAGTCTCTCACATCAATGTGGAGGAATTCTGGCCCACTCTTCTTTACTACATTGCATCAGTTCATTGAAGTTTGTGGGCACTTGTTTACACTCTCTAAAGGTCCTCTCACAGCAGTTCAATCGGGTTGAGGTCTGGACTTTGCACCATTGCAACACCTTGATTATTTTCTTTTTCAGCTATTCTGTTGTAGATTTGCTGGTGTGCTTGCGATCATTGTCCTGTTGCATGACCCAATTTTGGCCAAGCTTTAGGTGTCGGGCAAACGGCCTCACATTTGACTCTAGAATACTTTGGTGCAGTGAGGAGTTCATGGTCGACTCAATGACTGCAAGGTGCCCAGGTCCTGTGGCGGCAAAACAAGCCCAAATCATCACCTCTCTACCACCATGCTTGATGGTTAGTATGAAGTGTTTGTGCTGATATGCTGTGTTTGGTTTTTGCCAAATGTGGCACTGTGCATTATGGCCAAACAGGTTCACTTTAGTCTCATCCATCCAAAGGACTTTGTTCCAGAAATCTTGTGGCTTGTCCATGTGCAACTTTGCAAACCTAAGTCATGCTGCCATGTTCTTTTTAGAGAGAAGAGGCTTTCTTCTGGCAACCCTTCCAAACAAACCATATTTGTTCAGTCTTTTTCTAACTGTACTGTCATGAACTTTAACATTTAACATGCTGAGACCTGTAAAGTCTGAGATGTAACTCTTGGTTTTTTGGGCAATTTTTCTGAGAATTGCACCATCTGACCTTGGGGAGAATTGGCTTGGATGTTCACTCTTGGGAAGACTGACAACTGTCTTGAATGTTTTCCACTTATGAATAATCTTCCGCACTACTGAATAATGGACTTTAAATTGTTTGGAAATGGCCTTATAACCCTTCCCAGATTGATGGGCAGCAACAATTGCTTCTCTATTATCACTGCTGACGTGTTTCCTCCTTACCATTGTCTTAACACACATCTGAATGCTCCAGAACAGCAAACTGCTAAAACTTCAGCTTTTATAGAGGTGGGCACACTTGCCAATGATCAATTTCCCAAGGGTATTTGCTTAACAGCACCTGGAAGCTACTTATCCTCTTAATTCCTATGGAAGCAGTTGTTGTTGTTTAGTCGTTAAGTCGTGTCCGACTCTTCGTGACCCCATGGACCAGAGCACACCAGGCCCTCCTGTCTTCCACTGCCTCCCAGAGTTCGGTCAAATTCATGTTGGTAGCTTCGATGACACTGTCCAACCATCTCGTCCTCTGTCGTCCCCTTCTCCTATTGCCCTCACACTTTCCCAACATCAGGGTCTTTTCCAGGGAGTCTTCTCTTCTCAGGAGATGGCCAAAGTATTGGAGCCTCAGCTTCAGGATCTGTCCTTCCAGTGAGCACTCAGGGTTGATTTCCTTCAAAATGGATAGGTTTGTTCTCTTTGCAGTCCAGGGGACTCTCAAGAGTCTCCTCCAGCACCACAATTCAAAAGCATCAATTCTTCAGCGGTCAGCCTTCTTTATGGTCCAGCTCTCACTTCCATACATCGCTACTGGAAAAACCATAGCTTTGACTATGTGGACCTTCGTTGGCAAGGTGATGTCTCTGCTTTTTAAGATGCTGTCTAGGTTTGTCATCACTTTTCTCCCAAGAAGCAGGCGTCTTTTAATTTCGTGGCTGCTGTCACCATCTGCAGTGATCATGGAGCCCAAGAAAGTAAAATCTGTCACTGCCTCCATATCTTCCCCTTCTATTTGCCAGGAGGTGATGGGGCCAGTGGCCATGATCTTAGTTTTTTTGATGTTGAGCTTCAGACCATTTTTGGCGCTCTCCTCTTTCACCCTCATTAAGAGGTTCCTTAATTCCTCCTCACTTTCTGCCATCAGAGTGGTATCATCTGCATATCTGAGGTTGTTGATATTTCTTCTGGCAATCTGAATTCCGGCTTGGGATTCCTCCAGTCCTGCCTTTCGTATGATGTATTCTGCATAGAAGTTAAATAAGCAGGGAGACAATATACAGCCTTGTCGTACTCCTTTCCCAATTTTGAACCAATCAGTTGTTCCATATCCAGTTCTAACTGTTGTTTCCTGTCCCCCATATAGATTTCTCAGGAGATAGATAAGGTGGTCAGGCACTCCCATTTCTTTAAGAACTTGCCATAGTTTGTTGTGGTCGACACAGTCAAAGGCTTTTGCGTAATCAATGAAGCAGAAGTAGATGTTTTTCTGGAACTCTCTGGCTTTCTCCATAATCCAGCACATGTTAGCAGTACGAGTGTATTTACCTAACTTACAGACCGGCTAAGGAGCAGATGATTTTTATTATGTCCTGATATGTAAAACCATAGAATTCAAAGATGGTGTACTTTCCTTTTCATATGACTGTATGTTATCAATCTTCACTTAACCAAATCTCAAGGCACTTATATTTATATTTAATCAGTGCAAATACTTCATCACGGTAAGGTCTGAAAAAAAACCCAATGAAGAACTCCATGCAAGAAGTCCATGAATTTTTAGGATGGTCCTAATCTTTTAAGTATGGCTAATAAACTGGCAACTATTGTAATGGATCGGGCCTTGCTGAGATTCATCCATGTTCAACAGACTAACCAGAGCACCAAACTGCCCCAAGCAGAATACTGAAGATTCCTGCATCAATCTAATTTATCTGCTCATATCTGGTAGAAGCTTCCTCCATACTGTGGACTACAGCAAATTTCATTACCGTGTCTGGTAACTGCACATAATGATTACCTTTTCTAACAGAGCTGTTTTTAATTCAGCTTGAAGTGTTTCATTTTGCTTCTTCTTCTGGTCAAATGATTCCTTCAGTTCTTTCACCTTCAACTGTAACTGCTGTTCATTCTTTTCCTTTTCTTTCAGAACACCTTGAATCTGCAAGACTTGAGCACGTGCTGAATCAAGCTCTGTTGCTAGATGCTTGGAAATCTACATGTAGAAAGGCAATACCACTTATTAACTCAGTTCCTGCCTGTCATTATTTTAATATTCCTCCTCCTACATTAATATTTTGTAGAGATTTCCCTGATCCTACAATATAATCAAAGCATACTGAAGCATTTTCTAATAATCTGCAAAGCCAAGTGTTTGCTTCCTCATTGTGCCTTGTAGGAGAAGAGCTAGCCTATATAGCTCTGGGCAAGCCACACTGTCCCAGAGCACCCCTAGAAGAAGGGGATGATACACTACCTCTAAGTACTACACATCAAGGAAACTCTGGATAAGGTTGCCATAAGTCAGAATCAACTTGACAGCATGCAATTATTATATATACAAATAAAACACTACAAACTTTCAAAGGTAGGTATGCACTCCACTTCCTGTATTTGATAAACAGCTACAAAATTATACAATCTAAGAATATTTCATTATTTTCTTGAGTGAAACCTGTTTCATATGTGGACTACAGTGAAAACTACTCTGCCCTTCCACAAGATTTGACTAGCAAAGCATCTGATACAGCAGGGGTCCCCAACCTTTTTCACCCCGCTGGGGAAGGCGGGGCACCCCCCGCGCCCGTGTGCAAACGAGCGCATGCGCAAATGGCGGCGCAGCGCTCACATGGGCGCGCAGGGGCGCGCATGTGCAAATCAGCTGTGCAGGGGTGAGTGCATGCGGGGGTGGGGCGGGAGGTCTGACTCCGCGGCCCGGTCCAGCTCAGGCCACAGACCGGCACCGGGCCGCGGACCGGGGCTGGGAACCTCTGTGACACAGCAATAATTCCATGGTTTTCATGGTTATGGCCAAGCAGTAAGAATTACCCCTTCTTGCTTTTCCAGTGAGTTTTTCAGTTCATTTTGTTCTTTAGCTACAGACTCTGATTGTAGTTGAAGCTGACGTCTAGCTTCTTGGCAAGATTTCTCCTGTGTAAAAGAAAGAGTATCTAGTGAGCATTTTTGTTTCATTTCCAAAATGTATGCCAGTGAGAGCAGGAAACATTACAAAACATCATTAATGAATTCCAACATTCTTATAAATCCAATTCAGTGGCAAACAACAGCATTCATAGTATTATGAAAACAGGAACTGCCATGAGTTGTAGAATCTGATGCCATGATGTTGGTTACTCAAGGAACAAATTTAACACCATGAAGTACAAATATTACTAGCCAAAATCCTGTTGCTTGAGTTAAATGCCTACATAGTACTGATGATATTGCTTGTAGGGGAGAGGAAGGGAAAAGTATTTGTGAAAATCTCCACTGCTAGATGATTTTACATGCAGGGACAGATTTTGAGAAATTAAAAACCAGCTCTTTTCATTCCACAGCAACCATAGCTTCCATGAAATGAAATGGATTACTCAAGAGTTAGATAAGTCACAGGGACAGAAGAAGGAATTCATACTTAATTACCAAAAAAATCTCCTCCTGCCAGTAAGATTATCACGTTTCTGCAAGCATAACTTAAACATCAAGAATCTGACCATGTAGAATACATGGACCACAAGAGATCTGGACAACTTCCTGGACCTAGAAACCATCAGATGCAGTGCACTGTTCAGGCACAGAAACAGGAGCACCTCAGTTCTTTCCAATATTGTTCAAAAATTAAGAGTAGACTCATGTCCAATACAAGCTGATGTCCAACACTCAAAGATAACCATACACATACAGGGCAATATATACATTTAATTAATGGAATCCTAAATTTAATGTATGCACACAGGAGCACAAATTTTCAGGCAGCAGAGCATAGCTAGTATTTATAGATGTGTAGGCCAGTTAAACAAAACCTTTATTTAAAATTCGTCACTCACTATTTCTGCCACTGCTGTCTTGCCTTTCTGTTTCTCTTTTTCGAGTTCATCTTTTGATTCTTTCAGAGATTCAGTACTCTTTGACAGTTTATCTTTGATGACTTCAAGTTCCTTTAATAGGCTCTCCTTTTCCAACTTCTCCTTCTTCAAATTCTCTGACACTGCTTGCAGATTTCCATCTAATTCCTTGTGATATCTAGCTGCATCTTGATGTAATTTCTCAACATCCAATTTCAGTCTTGCATTTTCTTCCTCTTGCTTCAATATCTGTTGGTTTGCTTCTTCTAGAGTATCACATTTCTTCTGAAGGTCTAATTTAGTACTAGATATTCTATACAGATACAACAAATAGAAATGAAGATCTTTCAGCATGGAATTGCAGTAACATTAACATTTATATGTACCATTTAAAGTATTCTAAGAGCTGCCCATACCTTTTCTTAGTTAACTTATGGTAAAAGATTAAGTAATGTTAACATTAGTACCTGATAGATGAGTGATACAATGGCTACACTCATATGTTATAACTTAGAAATCAAAAGGAAAATCATAAAACAAAATTTTAAAACTGTGAATTAACAGCCTAATAATAGATTCTGTTACATCCAAGAAACAGTCTGTTGCCAAAATCTTTGGGCATCCTTAAGATCTGGATACAGCGCCTACAAGTACTATGTTTAGGAGATTTAAGCATACATTTCTCTTTCCGCATCTAGCTGTTTGGTCAATTCTGCAACTTTGAGACTTAAGTCTGTACATTGTTGTCTTTGATGCAGTAGCTCCTGAAGTGCCTTTTCTTTATTTCCTTTCATTTCAAAAATGTCAGCTTCAAGTTTCTGTAAGGGAAGATTTTAGAAAACAAGTAATTACAATAGACTAAATTATCACAATCAAAGAAGGAGCTCAACTTCAATTTGACTATTAATTCCCACTCTTCAGGATTGGCAGAGAACAATATCTCAAGGTGAAATGTAAGACATGGGCCATCTTTCACATGACCCATGAAAGAATCTCCTGCTCATCCAGACCGCAACTCAGAAAACAGGAAACAATTTACCAAAACAAAAATGATAACTCGGGGAAAGATTTTACCCATAACTACAGAAGCAAATGGTGCTGACACTCAGTGAATAAGACCAATGTTACATTGCAAATTTTACTTTTGAAAAAACATTTTTCTCTTTTTGTTGTTACTGAACAGAAATTGTGTATTTATTTATTTTCACACTTGATATTCCCAGTCCCCATTTAAAAAAAAAAACATATGACATACATTGGCCCAAATCCTCTTACATAGCTTAGCTGAGTGCATAAATGTGTAAACTGTGGAGGCAAATTGCTCCAAATAAAGAAATAATTATCAGTTGGACACAGAGCTGTATGATTCAGCATGCAGCTGATAATGTCTACAGTGGTTTCTTAACTTAGGGCAATTAGCTCCAAAATTTACACCATTTGTATAGCTATGCAAGAGGATTTTTGCCAAATGTACAGAAGTCAGCTTTATAAAAAGTATTACTGTCAAACCTAACTTACCCCCCACGAATAAAAGCAATTCTACATAACATTGATATTAGCTTATGCCTTAATGATTGAAAAGTATTTCTTTACTTTGTAAAGAAATAAAGTATAAATCTTTGTAAAACAGGAATGTATACTGACACAAATGTTGAAATCCAGTTGTTGTTGTTTAGTCGTTAAGTCGTGTCTGACTCTTCGTGACCCCATGGACCAGAGCACGCCAGGCCCTCCTGTCTTCTCAGAAATCCAGTAGTAAGTCACAATCAGAGTAGGCCCACTGAATTGGTGAATTGATACCTAAGTTCCACTGATGGGCCTACTCTAGTTACAACTTACTACTAGATTTTAGCCAATGCTGAAATTAGTAGGCTCAGTCCTTCCATTTTCCTACACACTGAATGTTAATATGGTACTGTATTCTCTATTGGTTTGATGTTTGTCTATGTTTTTCCCAAAATTGTCAGGAAACAATATTTTCCTTTCCTTACAGTTAAGATAGCTCTTCTTTCCTTCTTTTTCCTTTTACCTTCAGTGGCAACTGTAAATAGGCTGAGAAAGAATTAATAAATACCTTTGGAATCAGAAAAATTCCGCATGTACCCCAACACCATCCTCATGTTGCCAATGTTAATTATATAAAGTAAGAACAAGTAAACAAAAAAAGCACTTGAATACAAACCTTTTGCTGACCCTCCAGTTCTTCTGTTTTTTGTTCTAACTGAAGATGCTTCTCTTTGTACTCTTTAAGACTGACTTCCAACTGAGCACAGTATTCTTGTTTCTCTTGAAGCTTGGCAGTAACTTGATCCAACTGAATACTGACCTTATTTAGTTCCTATTAATAAACATTGAGAAACATTATTTTAGAAAAGCCCATCTTGTTATACTATGTTATATTCCATGAAAATATCATATGCTTTCTGAGTGAAAAAAGTTTGTGCTTCAAGGCCCATCTCATTTTTTTAAAAATTATTCTGTGTGTGTGTGTGTGTGTGTGTGTGTGTGTGTGTGTATAAAAAGAACAGAACAGAAAAGAAAGACTTAGCAGATCACACCATTTTCATGATGAGAAAAAAAGATTTAGCAGATCACACCAAACATTTTCATGATCTTAGTATCAGTTGCATGATCTTAATATCAGTTTTGCTAATGATTTTTTTAAAGAACCAGAGTAGCCTCTTCCATTGTTTGTTTCTTTACTTGAGGTTTAAAAAAATCTGGAAAAATTACTGTATTGGAAATATTTTGAACTTCCCCCCGCCAGTATAATGCCAGCTAATGTAAACCACAGTATATAGAGCAGCTGGCTGTGGGGCCAGGGACTGGGAGTTTGATTCCCCATTGTGCCTTGTAGAAGAGCCAGCCTGTGTGGTCTTAGACAAGTCATGTGGTCCCAAAGTAACCCCAAAAGATGGGAATGGTAAACCACATCTGAATACTCTATAACTAGAAAAACCCTAGAAGGGATTGCTGTAAGTCAGAATTGACTTAACAGCACAAAATTATTAATTATATTGAAGGACAACTGAAGTTGGCATAAGGCTACTTCCAACATTTTAGCATAAAAGACCAATCTACATTCTAGTCACCCGTGCAGTCCATATCTAAGCAATATGCCAACCATGCACTGAAGACCAAAAAAAGAAAAGTTTTTAAAAGAAAAGACAACAAAATAGGGTTACTAATAAGCATCAAGGAATATTCTTTCTTCACTGAAAAATCCAAGGGATTACATTATTAACTCACCTCCTCCATCAGCAGTTAAGAGTCCCCAAATGTTTGTACAAGTCCAGTGCAATTGACACATTCTCTTCCACCATATTTACTTGATGATTTATTATCAATTATCTGATTCTCCTTTTATGTTTTATTTTTAAAGTTTTGAGTTACCTAAAAAGCATCATGGAACTACATACTATAGGTAATATACTGCAAGATTCACTTGAACAAATCAGATTATCCTTTTAATTGTGAAAGCAACTTTCCTGAGTATACTATTTTACTCACCTGCTGTTTATCTTGCAATGCATTTTGAGCAGTGTCCAAATGATTCTGAAGATCTGCTCTTTGAGCAGCTTTTGCTGCCTCCGCAGATAAAAGCAATTCAGTCTTTGCTTTTACCTTAATAGAAAGTTAAAACAAGTAGTTCAATTG
This sequence comes from Intellagama lesueurii, assembly GCA_037013535.1. Lineage (NCBI taxonomy): Eukaryota > Metazoa > Chordata > Lepidosauria > Squamata > Agamidae > Intellagama > Intellagama lesueurii. The sequence continues at coordinate 41,561,139 of JBAJHW010000005.1, read as the reverse complement.
TGATTTAAAATATTATACAGTTGCATATTTCCTTTCCCCAGGTTAAACAAATAACTGTCTGATACAAAAGAGTCTGCTAATTTACACAAGATGCCACTAAACCAAAAGCCAGAAAAGCTATTGAACCTTTCCGATTGAGCTAAAAATTAGCTCAGTTTCCCAGATGTATCACCAGTTTTACAACTAAAATTGAGTAACTCAAAGAAAAAAGCTTCACTTTCTCCTTCTGAGTTCAAAATTGACGTTTAAAGCTAGTTATAGCCATGTAGGAACCTATTAATGGAGTGGATCTCAATTGTTCCAGTGATCTCTGAACTGCAATTATGCATTGGAAATAATGTGCCTTACATGACTGAATACTCCTTTGTGCATTTGACGAAACACCTGTATTCACAACTGCTGTCGTATGTACACAAGTACAGAGGGGGAAAAAACACTGTATGTTGGTGAATATATTTAATTGGTTTAAAACAGCTCTTTTTTTGGTCCAAGGCAACAAAAGTCTCATTTGAACACAGATGTACCAAGTAAAGGGGTGTTTATAAGGCTCCAGGGATTAGGTGGGCAGGTGCCATGATGCTTCCAAACTTTGAGGGAAAAGATATCAGATAAATCAATGAATCTACTTAATCTTTGAGAAGCTTCTAACTCAATAAATAAATAGCATTAAGCAATGTCGCTTTTTTCTATTTTATTCTGGGCTAAATCCATTCAGTCCTGACTAAAGTAGACCCGCTGAATGACTAGAATTTGTCAATATTTATTTAAGTTGTGTGGATTCAATGGGTCTACCCTATATGAGTAGCCATCTTTGCCAAAGACCATGCTTTTTTGGCTTATTTCGCTTACAATAAGACAAAAGCCTTCCCAGCATAGACATTTCCTATTGCATACCAGGTCATATAACCTATGGCCGACAGGACGTGTCTCCACCCACTTCTTAACTTGTAACAATTCACTGCTGAATGTTTAGCTGATAACAATAACAGGATTCTGGTCATTACGTTCAACTGTAGGCTTGCTAGAACAAGCCAGGTTTCAAACTCTATGGTTTGAAGTTGACTTGTTTCAAAGAAACTATTGGGGGGAGGGACTATATGGGTTAAGACAAAATGACAAGCCACAGTAATCGATAATGGAACCAAAGTTTCCAATCTCTTCCACATCGCCACACTTAAGAAGAAGCAAGCATGTGAGATCAAAGTTCACTGCAACAATTCCTGTCACAATAAACTGCAGTATGTCATGCTCCTATGTACATTGTTTGAGGTCAAACAATTTTCCTGAAGCATATTCTGGGTAGGTTCCTGTCACTGAGTTTGCAGATACTGAATCTTCATGCAGAACTTTTATCATCATTCTACATAATGTTAGATTACCTGCAAATCAAGTTGAATTACTTTCTCTTTGCTTTCATTTAACTGACTGTTTAGCTCACTTATAGTTGCTTCTAAGGAAAGAACACGGTCTTGAGAGGCTCTTAGATGTGCCTTCTGCTCTTGCACCTGCTCATGCAAATTCTCCAGTGCCTGTTTATGACTTTCTGACTGGTTTTTCAGTTTTTCTGTCAGCTGAGTAACCTACCAACAAAACAGATGGGTGATTACAAGGAAAAGGAATCACAAGATATCAATAATACAAAGTCTAACATTGTGAATCACTCGTCACTTAAAAAATCAGTGCAACTGCTGCAACATACTGTGTATATTTACCGTTCTGCTGCTTGCTCAGGGAGGCGTCTCTTTTCACTGCTACCACACTTAATGAATGACACTTGCCAAGATGTTGCACATGCCTATGGAACCTTCACCTTAAACCTAGTCACCTCTTTATTACTGCTGTTAGTTTAGGCACTAACCCAAAGAAAACCACCCGAAAACTTTCCAGAAATATTTGGGCGTGCTCCTTTAACTGTCCCACTTGTCCCAGCTGGGGCTTGTATTTTGATAGAAGTGGAAAAGGTCCACTTAGTGAATACTCTGGTTTCTTCTTCTTCGTGGCCTGCACAGAAGTGTTTATTATACTTTCTGTTTCTTGATGGCTAAATATCTTTCTTAAAGTTACACTTAGAAATAAACATAATAAGGAGAGTTTTATTCAGGCAAAACTAAAAGGAATTTATTTGAGAAGTATACGTAACTAGAAGAACGAGAAAGGCAATTTCTTTGGTATTTAAGCTGAAGGGTAAAACAATTGTAATACATAGGCTGAAATCCTGTTACTTAGTGCAGCAAGTTACAACGAGAAATACACTGAATTAGAGGAGATTTGATTGGTCAACTCCTCTGTAAGTGCCATTCATTTAATAGGCCTACTCTAGTTACAACTTACTACACTAAACAACAGGAGTTCAGCCATACATTCATACACGCTTACCCATAAATTACTCTCCTACATCCAAACTCACTATCAAATATTTCCACAGACTCCACACTCCACACTCTCTAACAGGCTCTTCTTCTCTTACTACTCTGGTCCATGCGCTCGTAATCTCGAGAGCACTGTAATGCTCTCTACGTGGGGCTACCGTTGAGATCAATGCGGAAACTCCAAATGGTGCAGAATGCGGCGGCCAGACTTCTTAGTGGGGTGAGGAAACATCAACATATTACTCCCACTCTGGCCGCCTTACACTGGCTGCCCGTTCGGTTCCGCGTTGATTTCAAAGTTCTAATGCTTACGTATAAAGCCCTAAACGGTTTAGGGCCTCGATATCTGGCGGAACGCCTTCTCCCACCTAAATCTACTCGTATCACCCGATCTAGCCAGGAGGTGAGGTTGAGGAGCCTAACGCCGAGGGAGGCCCGGAAGGAAAAAAACAAGAAACCGGGCCTTCTCGGCAGTGGCTCCTCGCCTTTGGAATAACCTCCCTTCTGAGATCCGTATGGCCCCTTCGCTGGGCATTTTCAAAGGCCAATTGAAAACCTGGCTGTTTAGGCAAGCCTTCCCTCCAGCCACTACTTGATTTACTTTTTTCGTCCATCTTGAGTACTGTCTATTGATGTGTTACTTTGTTCTTATATTTTAAATTGTTTATTTTATATGTTGTTAGCCGCCCAGAGTAGTCAGTTGACTAGATGGGTGGGGTATAAATTTAATAAATAAATAAATAAATAAATAAATAAATAAATAAATAAATAAATAATACCTCGAAAGAGATTGATTTACTAACTGCCACTTCACATAATATTAATTCACATTTCAAACACACCAACCAATCAACTCAGCGCCAAGCAGCCCATCACCCATCTGCCAACCATTTTAACACCCAGCCTACACAGGTATACCAATCATGCATTCGCAGCTATACATTAGACAAACCTAAGATTATTACTTGCAAATATACATACATACAGGCAGTCAGAAAGGATGAAATTGCCACACCTTTTACAAATAGTCAATTAATTACATATGGTATATATGATTATGAATAACCTATAAGCTTCTTCTGCTTTCTTAGTAGAAGGTAAGGTTTTTATCTGCTCTTTTTCCATCCCTGGAGGCGCTACAACAACCTAGGGAGCCACTCTATGTATGCTTTCATGCATTTCTAAAATAATGTACTTTGCCACAAGTACACTGATTAGGAACCAATGCATGCACTAGCTTCCCAATCCAGGTACTCACATAACAATGATTACATTTTTTATTACAAGTTGCATAGATTCTGTACACAGTTCTGTCTACCACCACAATATCTCTTAAACTCCAGAGTACTCCTACAACCTGTAGAAAAACTGGAAAGGCCACTAAATTTTAAAAAGAGTCTACTCAGAAACTATAATACACTGCCATACAGCTAACTCCTAAGAGAAGTGTTGACGGACACTTTTTCCATCCCTTTCTCTATCTTCTTCTCCTGTTAGGCTACATAGTCTTAGCAGAATAACTACAGCTCTTAACCTGAATATTTTATTGCAATGCTGTGGGGAGGACACCCCTGCCAACCTTTCTGTGTTTACCTATATAGTACATATTGTTCTCCCCAGACTGCAGAATACTTACCATAAATCTATGGGCTTGATTCCCCTCGATTTCCCGTCAACTAATGACCTAACATGAAATGTCTCCTCTCTTCCCAACTACAGACAACAAATGAGCATAAAATAAGGCTGATCTTTGAAATGTCCAAACTACAGCTCCCATACATTTTCACAGTTTCACCTAGCACCTTTAATGGATCAAACAAAGAACATAAATTTCTTTTATAATATTTTATTAAGGACCTTGCAGTAACATTCTTTTTAATAAACTTAGAATTTCAGTCAGAAACTTCTTACCTGCTCCTGCAAAGTGTGGTTCTTTTCCTGTAGTTGATTAAGAACTGCTGTTTCCCCTTCACCAGCTTGAATTTTGGCATACAAATCCTCCCTTTCCTTTTCCAGCAACAAGATATTCTCCTTACTCTTTTGTAGCAGAGCTTCAAGATTTTGGATTTTTTGATCTTTATCACCAATCTGACGTAGTACTTGCTCCAAATCATTCTTGAGTGGAAGGAATAAATACAAATAATTATGGAATACTTACATGTATTTCTTTATTATATTTAAAGTTTGCCCTGACAGTTTATATGAAGAACTAATTAAAACAGCAACAGCAGAACAAAATAGTTTCAATATGAGAAAAATACAAAAAAGCCCAATTTGTTAATGACACTTCTGAAGGCCACAAGACATTTTGCAGGCTACCACTAATATAGGAAAGAGCAGACCTACAAAACTTCCAAATGAGCATAAATCTCAAAAGTAGGGACAAGGAAAAGGCCCTCATCCTTGATGAGGACAGCCATCCGTCCACAATTGATGAAATATGAAACAAGGGCATATTGGCAACAGGAAAAGTGGGATATAAATGTTTTAAATAAATAAATATGTTGTACATGTTAATACCCCGTTTCCCTGAAAATAAGACCTAACCTGAAAATAAGCACCAGTATGATTTTTCAGGATGGCCGTAATATAAGCCCTACCCCCAAAATAAGCCCCAGTTAAGTGAAACCCCACCCTCCACCATTGTGCAGCAACCAGAAGAAGATGACCTGACTGTGTTTGAATAAATGTAGATTGTTGTACATGAAAAAAATAAAACATCCCCTGAAAATCAGCCCTAATATGTTTTTTGGAGCAAAAATTAATATAAGTACCCTGTCTTATTTTCGGGGAAACAGGGTAATAATAATCATGAGCCATCAAGTCAATTCTGATTTAGGGAGACCATTTTCAGGTTTTCCAGGCAGAGAATACTCAGAAGTAGTTTACCATTCCCTTCTTCTAGAGGCATCCGGGGACTGTGCAGCTTGCCCAGGTTGGCTCTAATCACAGGAGACACAGTGGGGAACTGAACTCCCAACCTCTGGCTCTGCAACCAGATACCTAACTCACTGAGCTACCCAACCATCTAATTGTGCATGTTGGCAACATGATACTCTCCCAGTAGCATACCTGGGCTTCTCGCAGCTTTGCTGTCGTGCTTTGTTGAAGATTCTGCTGCTCCTGATGCTGTTGTTTCATTTTATCTATCTGATGCTGCAATTCAGTTGCATTTGCTGCTTTCTCCTTTAGCTTAGAAAAATAGTCACAGACTGTTGACTGAAAACTAATAAGCACAATTCAGTATTTTAATAATGTTTTATCAATTACTCTAATACCAAAACACTTTATAACAAACACCTGTGATACTATTTTCTAAACCATGTATTTAATAGACAATAAACATTTCATCAGCAAATACATTTTTCACACCAGCAAGGGCTGCGCTATAACAAAATTATGTAATTAACTATAGTATTTCCCATCTGTAAACTTGTATGTAAAAAATAATCTGCTGGATTTTGATATAAGCAGAATTTTTAGATGCTGCATGTTAGATAGCAGTAACAAAAATATTCAGTTACTCCATATTTTTAGTTAAAGCAAAACTCAAGAGACCTAACTGAACTGAAAGGCTTCCAGGAAAAATAAATGTTAACAGATTTGAAGTTTAACTGATGAGGACCAATACATCGATCCATTAAAAGGTATCATCAAAGGTATCATCTTACCTACATTTTATGTCTTCAATGTGGAAAGGGAGGACAAGGAACAGAATAAGAGATTTTTGGAAGGCAGAGTTCTTTAGCTAAGACTAACCATTCTGTTTTTCCCCCATTGTAGCTACAACTGAAGAATACAGGAAGTCCCAAAGAAGCACTGGAATGGGAGCAGAAGGGAGAGACTGCTGAGAGTTTATTGACTGCTGACACCTTTCAAGGTGGACTACTGCCCTCAGTTCAAATAACCTGACAAGAGCCCTGTAAAGAACTTCTATGACCATTTATCCTCTTTGTAGCAGCCAGTTCTATTTTTTATCACCCCTCTCCCTTTACTGTAGTACTGTACGTAACATTTCAAACTGTTATGGTTATATCTTTGTAATTCCATTGAAATTAAATGTGCTCAACAGACTTCACCATCTTCTCTCCGTAGGCAAATTGCACATTTAATTGGTATTTGAATTATACATTAAATGCCAAGAATATGAACAGTGGTCATCTGTGGGTTCAGCACCTACAGAGAGCTGTCTTCAGAGTGCTCCAAGGTTTGGTAGCTTTTCAGTTTTGCCTCCTCCTCTTCTCATCATGCATGTTCTAACATACTCAACAGTCTACGTTTCAGTCCCCATCCCCATTTGAAAAGGAAGCAGGATGTGACCATGGGGAGACGGACGGGTTGTGGGAGTTTACAGATGACCACTCAAATACTGACCTTTACAGGTAAGCAAACTTCTTCTTGCAGTCTCTGTGACTCACACGTGTGATTGGTGAGCTTTCTTACTGATGGTGTTATGTGAGAATTCCCAAAAGAACAGCTTAGTCAAAAACAGTCACTCTTCTTGTTCTTGTGTCTATTCTTTATTTTTATCATCATCATCATCATCATCATGTGCCATCAAGTCAGTTCAGACTTATGGTGACCCTTTTTAGGGTTTAGTTTAGGACTCAAAAAGACTGTGACACTAAGATTGTGAGCAGCAATGAGAATGACCATGGGGATACTGGGTATTGTCTCAAAGGATGTACTGTATGTCCTTTGCTGTAATCCTTTTCTAAAAAGTTCATCCATAGCTCCATTCATTTGATTGCTGAATAAGCCTTCATCATTAAACAGAACATTTTCTATTCCACACCTAGAATCGTCAGTCACTGCTACTGAAGGGATCCAGGCATGTCTTACAAAAGCAATGGCAGTAGACATCACCTATCTGATCAGCAGGCCACACTGTGTGCAGAAGGTATTTGTTGCTATGCAAGCACAAGTGACTCCTGCTAAAAGGAGAGAGCTATTGTTTAACAGTCCTCCAGTAGATAATTCAGAAGAGGTTCCAAACTCCCCCAGATAAATTGCTAAGCTCGTTTATTACCTACACGTACAAAGAAGGCAGCTGAGGAACGAAAACAGTGACCCACTGAGTCTAGTTTTCGTCCCTCTTTATAGTGGTTGAATGGACTTTTATTTTACCTTTGGCTTGAGTTGCTTCTACTGCAATAGAGTTTGGCAGAAATGCTCCTGCTCTTTCTTCTATCCTATATAGGTTCTCTATTCTCCTAGGGGTAGGAGAAACAGAGGATACTTTTTGCCAAGATTATTGAGTAAGTTCCTGGAGAACAGGCAGTAGAGATAAGTGGACTGGTATTGATCCCAAATGTTAGACCCAACTAAACACTGAGTCTGACACTGGTGATGGTGGTTTCTTGAATCATAACTGTAGGGGTCTAGCCTTTTGAACGATGAGGTTAGAATCAGGGGAGCAAACCACAAGAGATGACAAATTCAGAGATGAACTGGCTCAGTCTTCTGATGAATCCAAATCTTCTTGATATTGCACTGGTTCCTGCAATGCTAATAAGGCTATTGGTATCGAGGGGGGTTGATCTTTACTTCCTGGAAGTTCTAACTATCAGATAGCTGCTGCGTCCACTGTCTCTTCTGATACCAACATTAGCTGTTGAAAGATGTCATTGATTAAACATGCAAAGGAAACAGAACTGCAGTTAAAAGCAAAAGCAGCCTCTGTTGTGATGTTGATGTTGGTGCCAAAGTGACTTTTGGTATCGACAATGTTGATAAACATATTTGGAATCTCAGAAAAGCAGAAGTTGAGCCCTGGATGGATATTCCAGTGGCAAAGTCTTTTTTTCTGGTGATGGTACTGACAATGTCAACAAAGGTTTCAGTGTCAATGTCTCTGAGAGAAGTAATGATCAGCACAATCCGGGGTAGGTAGAGCAAGATCAAGTACATCTTTGAGAATAACTGTATCGCTCACAGTGCCATGGTATTGAAGCACAATGAGATTAAAAATCTCCTCTGAAAGATCTCGGATATGGCTAGTCGTAGGAGTGGTAATGGGGTAGTCAAGATGATGGTGGTAAATAGTGCCTTCTGTAATAGTGGTCCTGAGAAGAGGATCTTGAGTGATAACATTAGACCTCAGGTGATCTCAAAATAAATCTCACTCTCAAATGATAGTGTTAACAATGTCAGCAATGAGTACAACTGGGAGACGTTGGTGAGGCTACTTCTCAGTAGCAATCACTGTCAGTTTGCTGTATAGTGGGTGACCACAGAGCACTGTGTCTGAAAGTGCTACATAGTTCACCCTCTGAACATGAGTTCACACATATCATTTCCTCTAATGCAAGGTTTGATTCTCCACTCTGAAACTGCTGTTGAGGCTCCACACAGACTCCTATACAGAAGGAAATGAAGAGAATGTAGTAGCTGGTGGGTGAATCATCACTGAAGACATGATTTGGGCTTCACTTGTTTTCTCTCTCTCTTTATGTCATTTAGGTTTTGGATCTGTTTCTGCTTGATCTTTTTTCTTTTAGTTTTTCACCCACAGACTGTGCTTTAAAAAAAAAACATGGATGCAGAGGTCATGAACAGTCCATACATGAAAAGGCTAGCTGTACTACCTATAAAAAACCACAAATTTTCAGGGCTTGAAAAATGCACTCATCCACTTGTCTGTGACGAGTGAAAAATGCTGCTCGATGAGCCTGTATCTCTCTCTCTCTCTCTCTCTCTCTAATCCTGCAGTCCTCCCCTCCCCCCTCCCATTGCAAAAGGAAAACTGCCCTCTTATCGCAAGAAGAGAGTTCGAGCGGCACATAGAGATATAGCTCTGCAGGAGAATGTAGAGTAGTCCCATGCTGGAGAATATGGAGATTCCCTGCTCCCAATTTCAACCGAACGAGGACACATCTTGGGGTGGGAGAGAACCTTGGCTCCTTAAGAGGCTGGGCGCTTTTACTTTCAGTTTTATTTTTGCTGGAGACATTCAAAAGAAAGGCATTCAAAATACAAGCTTCATGACCCCACAGGCACGCAGGTAGTAAAGCAACCCAAGTCTGAGGGTATAAATCAGTGATTCCCGTGTACGTAATACAATTTATTTTGGGTTTGTACGCATTGTTACGTAGAAATAAAAGTGAACAAGTGCCTAGTTTAAATTTGTTAACATAAATTGCAAGGCTATAGTCCGGTCATGCTGACTGGTGAAATTTTGGACTGACTGGTGAGACATTCTAAAATTTTTCAAGCCCTGCAAATTTTGTTTTAATATTTAACTAACAAGAGTTAAAAAGGACAGGAATTAGAAGAAAGTAATGAAAATTACAAAGAGAAAAATACAGTCATTTTCTGAGTGTTCCTTTGGTTCTTGCTAGTGCAGCAGACAAGAAGGAATCTGGAATACCACTGAATGCGCTAGAACAACTGTGATGAAGAGAGGCAAACGTGAAAAGCTACCAAGCTATGGAGCATTCAAAAAATGGCTTTGTGCAGATGCCAAACCCATTTGTGTGAGTCACAGAGTCCATGAAGAAGGAAAAGTTACCAACAGCAGAACATAAATTAAATGTGAGCAACAATTAAATCTTGCATATCATTCCTACCTGCTCCTCAGCCCGTGAAAGCTTTATCTGAAGTTCAGCCACCTGCTGCTCCTTGTCCATCAGTTTTTCACTAGACAGCTGCCTCTGCTCTTTTAGCCGGCCATGTGCTTCTCCAAGTTGACGCTCTGTCTCCAGAAGTTTATTATGCAACTGGTAAGGAAAGCTAGTATTATTTTTTTCTCCCAAAAAAACATTTGGGCCACACAATCATTACATACATTACATGCAAATTGTATCAACACATCAAATACTGGGTAAGGAGTGCATGGCTCATATCACTGGATTAGCAGTTACATACCCAGCCATAACAGAATGACATTGATCTCAGGTTTGAAAATACTTGACAGGTGGAGAAATTCAAATCTATGCCTCCCTGTTTCACCCTCACAACTAGACTTCAACTAAGAAGACATAGTCAGTGCCCCATTGTTTTTTTCTTACTCTGTTTAGTTTCGTATATACTATATAAAAATAGCAATGCTTGATTTGATTTTTACAATTGGTTTGTGTGCATTGAGTTCAATCCACTCAATAGGCAGGTTTTATTTCAGATGTGCACAATTTATATATGCATGACCCACAGCAGCATATTAAAAATCAAAACAGCTCCTACTACCAATAAATTCATCATAGCATAATTCCATTTGTCACCCACATTGTAAGACTATTAGTACTCCAGAACGATTCTACAGGATTTTTTTTAGAAAAACAAAAGTAAACTCCCTTAGATTCCAGGCAAAGACAATCTAGTCTACCAGACATCCTTCCCATGTCTCTTCTGCCAGTAACAGTTGAGAGATAGCAAGGTATGTCAGTAATGAGGTTTTGTTCATGACGCAGTAATCCATGTATGTTTAAGACAGCCTTTCCTCATCTTGGATCCTCAGATGGTGCCAGATTCCTGATGGTAAGCCATCCTGAATGGGGCTTCTGAGAGTTGAAACCCAACGATTTGTTTGGTTAAACTGGCATAATATGTAGAAACAGGCAGAATATATAAAATCATTCAATTCTTCCATTAACAGGAGAGACTCTTGCATTATTTATTTATTTATTTATTTATTTATTTATTTGATTTTTATCCCGCCCTTCTAGACTATGTCTACTCAGGGCGGCTCACAATAAAATTATTCATAAAACAATTAAAACCATGAATTAAATCGACAATGTTAGTATTGATCAAGATGGAAAATAGGACAAAAGACTAAGTAAAAATAAGTTAAAAAAATAACGTAATTACATTACGTTAGGGTTTCAGAACTCATAATAGCTATCCTGTAACATTCAAAGTGCCAGGTTTGTAACACAAAATTCTATAAAAAGTGAATGTGATGTTAGAAAGGCTAAAAGAGATTTTAAATCTCAAAATCAACCTGAGACAACGTCTTACATCTCTGATACATGATAGAAGTGCAGTCTTCATGTTAATGAAGAACTAGAGAGAAGTCTTCTCAGAGGCTACATCCTCTGGGGCCTTACTGAACTCTGAGTACTTCCTAAAAGCACAGTTAAGTCCTTCCTTTTGGTATGTCCTTCAGCAGCCAGCATTATAAGGATGCAATGGATTTTATGCACATTGTTCTCTAATGGTATGTGGGCTGTACTGTATATCTGTGCTGAGATTTATCATGTTGAAACTTCAGTCTTGATAGAACAATCCTTTGCTGACACAATCACAAAAGAATATCAGTGACCTGTACTTCCTCTTCTTGAAATATACTACTCCAGTACTTTACCCAGGGAAAATATTTTCCCTCATATCCTACTAATTCACAAGCCTTGTGAGCACAAAACCAATTTCCATCCAAACTTGACAGTCAAATGCAACTCTAGTACTTTCATGCTTGGTTACTAAGGATACAAATACATGTTCCTCAACCAGAATACCAAACAAGATAACAGAATTTTCAGCTGCAATACAATGCCAAACAACATTATCTATAGATTTCCAATAAGAGACACATAGAACTAAAACAAGCACAGCAAGAATATGGGTATATTACAGGAGCTTGGTTAGAAAATCAAGACAAACTCTTAACGTAAGAGAACCGTACAGGAAGAAATCACCACAAGACTAAAGCAAAATGCTGTGCTTTGTGTGAGCAATGCTATCTTCTAAAAGCTAAAAATAATGTTTGGTCTCACAATAAAAGCTACTGGAAGCTGAGATGGAAGATATAAAGTCCTTAGATGTAAAATCCAGCCAACCCCTCCTGCATGTTCAAACTGTAGCTGTAAAATGGATTATCACAGAAACCTTGCTTGTTTTTACAATACATTCCAGCTGTTTAAACCATTTCAGATAGCCACCAGAAGGAAATAATGTCATTTTAGCTAACAAACACAATTTCCTACTACCAATGGAATCTCTTCCTTCTCCATACACATAGACAATGTGACCTCATTGAAGGCATGGCTTTACTTTATCGGTGAACCATAAGACAGGAAGATTGTTGTACCAGTACACTCAGCAAAATTACAACCCACCACTACATTACATTTCATGCCAAAACATGAAAACCTCTTGAAGATAGATGAAGTAATACAAAAAGTCCTCAGTGCAGCAGGGGAAACAGCAGAAAGAGTAGCAGCTAGAAATATGAGTAACCAAAGAGTCTATTATTTGGGTTTATGAAAGATTTGGGATTCAAGATGCTCTGCCTCTCTTTTCACTGAATTACTGCCAACAGGAATAGTTAACCATCGTGCATATGTATATGTACACATACACAACTAGGATGCAGACAGACTAGTTATTCCACTGCTGGGTGAAAATCAGGCCAAAACAAAAGGGGGAAAAAATTAAAAACGACAATTTATTCAGATTTATCCATGAAAACTCACATTATAGTAGTGAATCTTTAAGGAACCACAAAGTTTCTGTCTTCTTTATTTTTTATTATTATTTTGTTTTGGCCTAATACGCAAGCACAGACTAACACGACTGCCTCTTCTAAAACTACATAGTATAATCAACAATCATGATACCCTGTTTCCCCGAAAATAAGACCTAACCTGAAAATAAGCCCTAGTATGATTTTTCAGGATGCTCGTAATATACACCCTACCCCAAAAATAAGCCCCAGTTAAGTGAAACCCCGCCCTCCACCACTGTGCAGCAACCGGAAGAAAATGACCTGACTGTATTTGAATAAATGTAGATTGTTGTACATGAAAAATATAAAACATTCCCTGAAAATAAGCCCTAATGCATTTTTGGAGCAAAAATTAATATAAGACCCTGTCTTATTTTTGGGGAAACACGGTATAATGGTGGCAATATCATAAGCACCCTTTCACCTTCTTTCTTTCTTCTAATTTTTCTTTCTTTCTTTTTTGTATTATGTTCCATTCTGTAATGACCATAGTAAAAAAAATATTAAAGAAAAATACATAACAAGGGCACATCCTGCCTGTGTGAGAGAAAAAATTTTACCTGATTGAGCTCATTTTGAAGTTGCAGACTGTGCTGTTCTTTTTCCTCCCTTTGTTGCTGTAGCTGTTTGAATTCTGCCTTAAGGTGCTGGTATTTGGTCTCGGCTTCTGACAATTCTTCCTTCAGTTTTTGACTTGCTTCCCCTCTTTCACTTAATTCTTTCTGTAACCTCTGTATAGAGTCCTCAGATGCAGACAGCCTTGCCTGAAGTTGCTGACAGTCCAAATCCTTCTGATTAAGGGTTGCTTGAAGATTCTTTTTGCTTAGTGATTCTTCAGTTTGCTTTTCTTCCAACTGACTATAATCCAATTCTTTCTTTTTTAATTTTTCTACCAGATTCTATAATACCAAATCAAAATTAACATTGCACATAAGTAATTGCATGACTGAATGCAACATCCCGCAGAGAATGAACCAAGATGCAGTTTTTTGCTCATTTTCTGACAGCAGTTCTCCTTTTCTGAGATACCTTTATCAGTTCTGTGAAGTTGGCAGAGTATTAATTCATAATGGTTCAATACTTTTGAAATTTTAAGAACATAACACTGAATTTTAGCTAATCACTTACAAATGGCTGCATTTAGTGTCTGTTAAGATTTTGGTGGGGGGGTTATTAAAGAATATTAAGCATACAAAAACTACAAAAATAAAAAATAAAAAACTTATTACACAGAGAGAGAGAGAGAGAGAGGAGAGGAGAGAGAGAGGCCCCCTCCACCCTTTGAAGACATAATGCATTTATTTCATTTATGATGCCCCATTCCCCTTCCAACACTGCACTGATTCTTTTGATGGCACATAACCCTTCTCTTTAATTAATAAATAGTTAATTAAAAAAACTCCCTAAATATCTCTAAATATATTTTATCAACTCCCTTTTAAACTTAATATCACAAGTTAATCATTAATAGTGATATTCTATACTTCTTTATACTAATCATTTAACTGAAATTCATGCTTTAATTTCCAAATTTTAGCTATAACTAATATTGCTTCTGATACTAAATTTGTTATAAATTATTTTACTGTCTAATTCCATTGTCCCTTATCAAATACTGGTAACAGGGTAAACTCTACATTTAACTCCAGCATTTATTTTCTTCAAAAACCAGCTCCCAAAATTTCATTACATTTTTACATTTGAAACTACACCACATATGAAACTAAGTACCTATATAAGCATCGCATATCCAACATAAATTTGAAAAATTACCATCCATACAATTCAATTTTACTGGTGTTAAACACCATTTCCAAACTAGTTTATAATAATTTTCTTTTATTCTTACTGACATACATTTTAATATTCTTTTATCCCAAATATTTTCTCATATTTTGGTACTTATTTCCCTTCCCAAAGTCATTTCCCATGATGCCTTAAGTGCGTCATGTTGGTCTTCCACTTCTATTGGCATCTTATAAATTTTACTTATCAACCCTCTTATTAACTTCTCATCTTGTATTTTCCTCAGTACCATCTCTTAAAATTTAATAAGATTCCTACAGCGCTTTATATCAGGAAGTCCCAGTCACCCTATTTTTTGCAGTGTGCACCATCTTTTTTATTATTATTCCTTTCTTTTCTATTCCCATTACAAATTTATTAATCATATTTTGCATTATTTTAGTTCTTGTTCTGTGAACTTAATCACTAATATCCTAAACAAAAAAATAATTTTAGGTAAAATGGTTGTTGTGGGTTTTCCGCGCTGTCTGGCCGTGTACTTAAGGTTTTTCTTCCTAACGTTTTGCCAGTCTCTGTGGCCGGCATCTTCAGAGGACAGGAGTCAGAACTCTGTCTGTGCTCTGGTGCAGTTTGTTGGATAGTTGAGTATTTATAGCTATGGGATCAGCTTTTGTCCTTTTCAGGAGATTGGGTGATCATGGTGATCAGCGTGTTTTTTGTTGTGGGTGTATTGTTGTGATAAGGGCGAGAGATTATCTGTCACTGTGATTGATGGGTGTCGTTAGCTGGTCTTTTGTGTGCAGTGATCACCGGTCCTTGTGGCTGGGTAGAGTTCTTAAG
This sequence comes from Intellagama lesueurii, assembly GCA_037013535.1. Taxonomy (NCBI): domain Eukaryota; kingdom Metazoa; phylum Chordata; class Lepidosauria; order Squamata; family Agamidae; genus Intellagama; species Intellagama lesueurii. The sequence continues at coordinate 41,545,740 of JBAJHW010000005.1, read as the reverse complement.
AACAGGGCCAAACAGCCCGAAAAACCCACAACAACCATCGGATCCCGGCCATGAAAGCCTTTGAGAATACATTTAGGTAAAATCTTCATTTTACATGCTGCTATTGTAACAAACCATGATAATTCAATTTTCCCAAAATCATTTAATTTATTTTTAATTTTTTGTTTTAATTTCTCAAAATTTTCTTTATTTAAATATTTCAAGTTTTTGGTGATATTTATACCTAAATATTTGATAACAGAACATATTTTAATTCCGAATATAGTCCTAATCCTCTCCTTCTCTTACTTATCACAATCGACTAGGATCATGCCAATTTATTTGTAGACCTGTTATTTCTCCAAATTCCTTTAAATGCATTTTCAACTGACCCATCACCCTACTTGAATCCTTTATTGTTAATAATGTTCCATCAACAAATAACTTATTTTAATTCTATCTATAAAACGTATGCCTCTTATTAAATTACGTTTTTTAATATCATTCACTAACAACTCTATAATTAATGCAAACAATGCTGGTGAGAGAGGGCATCCCTGTCTGGTACCTTGGCCTAGGATTAACTGTTGTGCTATTCTATACAATTCAAGATTTTTAAGCGAATGGGATGCCATGTAAGTCTTACCTGATTTTTCTGTGTTAATTCATTAACTGATGTTTGTAGTTTTTGAAGTTCCTGTACATATACAGCAACTTCCTGTGGTCCTTTGGCAAGTTCAGCTCTTAACTGGGTGATGGTAGCCTTAAGAAAAGACATAAGAGAAAGTCAATTTGCATCTTTAGTTCAGTATATGAAGATTCACAACGGAAATTTAATGAAACTGCATTCTGACTGGCTTAACATGTCAAAGAGTAAAAATAATTATATTCCAGAACTTCCATCTCAGGAAGAAACTTTCCTCTTACTCCAGGAAAAAGAGGAAACAACATTATCAATTAACCATGGTAACCAGAAAAATAAATCAAAAACAAGATTCTCTGTGTGGAAACATTTCCATAAATTATTAATAGATATGGATGTACATGGGGTAGAATAACGTTACAAAGTATCTTCTGTGTCTGTGTGTGTGTCCTGTACAAACACATCCTCACACATTGGAGATCCTGCAAAATGTCATGAGGGTTTGGAATCTACCCAACCGGACATTTCTTCCATGCCTGGATTCATGTTCCACAAGCATTCCAGATGCTTAGATGTTAGTTCTGATGTGACCAAATTTAGTTCTTTTAAGTGAAAATCTTAGAAGGTCTTCCATCTGGAAGTCACTTAATAGATTTCAAAGTGAAGTAGGAAGATCAAAGAATAATCAGGTAAAATGGGGGTACTTGGATACAGGATAAATTTTCTGTGACTGTGGAGAAATCCAGTCAATGCAACACTTACATGAATGCCCCACCACATGCATTACAAACGATATAGCAAATGTCCAAGATAATACTATTGACGTAGTGCACTTCTGGAGAAAAATAGTCTAATTACCTTAACTTGTTTTAATTTTACCTATATTTCATATACATCCATAATTTTAAATTGTGTAGTGCTCGGATTTGAATAAAGAAAGAAATTGAAGGCAGAGTCTAACATTGAGTGGAGAAAGAAAAGCAGAGCTGAAAATCTACTGTAACTGCACTCTCCTTTCCCTAAAATTCTTCAAAGCTTCCATCCCTGATGCAGCAATGAGGGGAATGTTATGCCAGGGCAGTGGTGCCGATGTATTTGCACACACTGTGGTCCCAGTAGTGACTCAGCTAAGTAATTTGTTCACTCAATACTGGCTTCGTACTTTCATAAAAATAAAGGAAGTGGAGCCAACCTTACCACCACCAGCACCACCTCTGTTTTCCTCCCCTTTAAAAATCAGTGTGGTGCTGAGTGAAGATGCACCATGACAGCTAGCCACCTCCTGACAGGCTGAAGTGCACTTGCTCTGCCATTAAATGGAGAACCACTAAAATCCAAGCAGGATGAAAATGGTTTTACTGCCCACCTAAAATTCATCAGGGATGGCACTGTTTTCATTGTTAATGGAAATGTTAATGAAACTTATCTGGTTTAATGTGATCTGAAAGCAATCTTCTGGAAGTACAGTAAATACAGCAAGATTTTTTTAAAAAAAAACTTCAGCTTTAATGAGCTTCATTAGAAAGCATCAAAAATAAATAGATAATGGGAGAATGATGAAAGAAATGAAAGATAAATGTTACCACAATATTAATCAAGATTTCATGAAGCTACTCTGGCAGATTAAACTGCAGTCCTACAAACACTCACCTGGGCAAAAGCCCCACTGATCCCAGTGGGATGAACTTCTAGGTAGATATGTGCAGGAATGAACTGACAGGCTACAAAACCTATGTAAATTTACCTAGAAATAAAACCCATTCAACACAGTGGGACTCTCTTCACAAACAAATATGCATAAGATTATACTTCTAACCTTTAGGAAACTTTCTACTATTTAGGTAACTTTGTTGTCATAACACATATGCATCTTTCTTACAGAAGGGATATTGAAACCTTATGTATTACTTGTTGAGTCAAGAATCACAGTAATGCAAAGGTTTATAAAAATGCACTTTTAGTAAAGAATGTATCAAATAAATATACAGTATTCTTATTTTAAATAAGATTGATTTAAGCCATTTTCTTTTAATAGCAATAATCTTCGTATTAATTCCTGAATAAAATTAAAAGTTATGCAGGTTTTTTAATATCTAGAATAAAAAAGATGAAGAACCCATCATTTTTTTTAAAAGTCATGTAACAAATGATGAGTGCAAGCTGTTATAGACAGAAAACCTGTAGCAACATGATCTTAAATTTAGTAAGGAATAAAACCCACTAAATTAAATAGGACTTGTTCTCAAGGAGGCACAGGACTCATGGGATTATCTAAATCAGGAGGGTTTACTCATGTCTAAACCTGTTTGCAACCCTCTTCTTAGTCCCTGAGATTAACCCCATAAAGGATCTTAGATCTGTGCAGATATGTACCAAACTGTGCTGTAACTCACACACTGATTGTGAAGAACTTATAATGAAGGTATAATGAAAATATTCTAGCACAGATGGTGCTAAAGTAAATCTCAGAGCTTGGGCCTCATGTTTCCAGCAATCAAATATAGATTATTAAACAAAATTTAAATTTAAATTTGCAAGACATATATTAGCCTCAGAGCTATATCATTTCACAATTCCTTTCCCACTAAAGTCTTGTGCAACAGATCATATAACTGAGTAAATCTATATAATCAATTTACTTTAATTCAATTTAATGAAGAAACCTCAAGTTAAGCTCTTCAGGGCATTCTGACATGGTAACTAGTCTTCTGAAAACATTAACACAGTTTATGCCTCATCCTCTTTGAAAATCCTTCCAACTGCAAGTTGAGCAAACAGGTATCCTGTAAATTTCAAACTACATTACACTGATTCCAAGAATACCACTTTTGTACTATCAAAATGCAAACGCTCCAATGGCATGACCAACTGCAGTTAAAAGTGGTCATGTAACCAAAACCATACCTGGAAGTATCAACATAAGCAGAAATTCAAGGAAATATGAATTGATAATGGTGGTATGCCAAAGTTACTCATTCATATAAAGGAAGAGTTCTGTTAATGCAAACAGATTAACCTGTATTATTTTTACATAAATACTGGCTCATACTCAACTATGTTTCTGAATAGTTTTAATACCTGTGAGGTTGTGTATTCTGCCCGCAAGTGACTGCACTCATCTTTCAGTTTCTCTGATTCTCTCTCACGTTCCAAAGTCATCTTGTCCATAAGTGTTTGGACTTGGACTAATTCCTTTTTTAGAACAGTAACATCTTCGACTCCAGGCCTCTGAAGCTATAAAAAGTCAAAAAAATGAGAATTAGCATTTTGAATATATTCACATCAAGAATTTTTTCATCTTGGTATTTCAGATTGGGAACATAACAGACATACCAAATGCATCACCCAAAATCTTGTTCTATAAATTAGGCTTGCATAAGGGTGATGTTTTCTTCATCTGGGGGAGTCTGACATTAATTAAAGAAATCCTGCTTCAGACTGGAGACTTTCCCTGCCTGCACACAAATTTACCATGCACATGTCAGGCAAGTATCCAAGCAGGAATTGTTTAATTACTTACAATCTCCTTCTGCCAGCAGAGGGAGATTGCTGGTAGTTAAAGAGTTCCCACTTTGATTCTGGAGTTCTTCTGACTTGCACACGAGACTGATTGCACATTATTCCAGTAAGCCCCAGGGTCAAAGCACGAACTCTTTTAATTTATAGCAATTTTCTCCAGCTGGTGACATCATCACGCTTATTTTATTTTATTTTATTCTAAATATTTATATGCCACCTTTCTCCTAAAAAGGATTCAAGGTGCAGGCATAATTTGCAGAACAGTGTTTGGTCACTACTAAATTGCACTGACAAGACTAAAATATACTTAATTTTATGAAAGCTGCTACACAAAGTGCTATCTCACTTTCAATAATAAAATACTTCTAAAATGGCAGTTTGCAATATTTTACTTCTCATGTTTCAGTGGAAGCTTTTACAGGAAAGACATTTTACAAGAGGACATATTCACCAACATCCATTGGAGATAATCAGAGTAGCTCTAAATCAGAAGAAGGTTAACACTTTCAATAGCAGTGATTAATTTACACACACATGCATGCACGCATGCACACACAGAGAGAGAGAGAGAGACAGAGAGAGAGAGTTGCTTCCTATACTCTACTTGTGGGTAGAAAATAGAGAGGGTAGTGTAGTTTATGAATTGTGCACATATTAACCATGTTTACCAAAAGAGATAAACAAGCACAAGATAGCAGTGGCAGCAGATAATTGAAAATTCTATGCCATGATAATTTGGTAAACAGAAAAAATATTGCAATATATAGAAACTGCAAGCTATACACATTTGCCACCTAGAAAATTATTGAGTATAGAGCAAGAGAAGAGATTCTTGACAGCACAGCATTGTTTTCTGCCAAAAATGAATCCTTCTCAAAAGTAAAAAAAAAAAAAAGCCAGGTTGATTTAAAACACTGTACTTTAAAAAATCTGATATCCAGAACAGCCAGATTTGGACAACACAATAAAAATATGATCATATGCTAAGAGTTACCAGTTCTGTTCTTAAATCTTCACATAGACCTCTTTCTTTCTGTAGCTCTTGAGTCAAATTTGCCAGTCTCTGTTCTGCAGCTTCTCGTAGACTCTTTTCTTCATCATATTTGGCTTTAAGATCTGATTGAAGGAAAATTACACAAAAATTCTTCACTCACTTTAAACAAAAACGTGAATCAAATGACACAATAAATAATTATGGGCACATACCCACAATTTCAGTGGCCAGTTGTGCTGCTTTCTGTTCAAACAAGTCTTTCATCTGCTTAATATTGAACTTTTCTACCTGACTGTCTTCCAGCTGTTGTTCTAATGATTCTAATTCTAAAAGAAAATATAAGTAATTATTAAATAATTCAAATTGGAGCAATGATTTACATATTTTTTCTCTTTTTTTCTACTTAAGAACTTATCATGAAAACAAATAAAGACACACTTAAATACTGTGCAGCCCATTGGTAGCTATGTTCACGCAGACCTAGGTTCCAGTATGTGCTTAGAACTGCATCCATAGCTAATCTATTGAATCTACCATACACTGAAGAACATCTAAACTCTTGTACTTAGATACTGTGCTTGCTCATAAGAAACAGCCAATGGCCAAGGACAATTTGAGCCAGTGGAGAGTGAGTTTTAAAGTTCCATTTCTGCTTTGTTCTAAAACTGCTGTTTCCTTCAAATTTGGGAAACTGTTACCTGTAAAGGCAACAATTCATTAACACTCTAGAACAGTGGTTCTTAACCTTTGTTACTCAGGTGTTTTTGGACTGCAACTCCCAGAAGCCTTCACCACCAGCTGTGCTGGCTGCGGTTTCTGGGAGTTGCAGTTCAAAAACACCTGAGTAACAAAGGTTAAGAACCACTGCTCTAGAAGATAAAATTAGAGAAGGATGTCCTACAATAAATGACTATATTAATTTAGTAGCTGAGAAACAAAATGCAATCTCTAAATGAGAGGTCAGCAAAGTGTGGCTGGTGGGCCACATGCAGCTTCCCAGGACAGCTCTTGGAGTGTCCCTGATGCCTCCCATTCCCTGAAAAATCCCCAAATATGATGTGCCCAAAATGACAATTTGCACTGAAAATGTAATTTCACCCAGGCTGGTTGATTCCTATTTCTCAAAAGGACTTTTTCTGACCTTAAAATGTGAGAGGGGGCCTAGAGAGGATAAAATACATCTAGAAGGCACACTGCATTCCCCAGAAGTTTTGGGGGGCATAACCTGCCATTTCTGTACTTTAAAAATAGCCAGCAGAAGGTGGGAGTAAGAGGGTGTCATCCTGTGAAGGTACAAAGGAAGACAAAAATGGCCCTTGGACCCTCAGAAGTTCCCCAACCCAGTCATTAATCAACCTAGGCCACCTCCTAACGCCTGGAATTTTTCCACTATCCCCTCTCTGTTTTAACACAGAAGCAGGATAATGCAGACCACTATAATGCAAAGTTATGGGTAATTTCATTAAATATAAATAAAGCACCAAGAACTCTAGCATAATCTCTTAAGATATCTGATGATCATGCAGTAAATTTACTGTGTATTATTATAAAATTGTAATGGTCTTCAAATTACCTAATCTTCTATGATGCAAATGTGGTTTTACCTCTCAAATAAAAAGGCCATATAAATTCTGATATATCAGTTACACCAAAGTTACTTATAGAAATACAGTATGTTTTATAGAAACTCGAAATAGGGCTGTACACAACTAAAGAGAACATTAACCTTCCTTTTACTGATCAAAACACAGAACTGGTGCACAGGCTTCTGAAGACATAGAATGGGTTCTAAAGGAAAGCAGGAAAATGAAGAAAATTCTGGAGCATACAAGAGATATATTTTAGATTTAAATATTTGTATTGCAGTTGATTTAGTTCTTGTATTGAAATACACAATGTTACAAGCCTTAAGATACATGTGAATCACACAGTAATATTCCCATGACAACTAGATTTAAAAGTGTTGCTTCTCTCATTCATAATTACTAGGTGACCACTACAAAACATTTTTTAAAATACATTTGTCACCTGTAGATGCAGTAGATGCCAGCCCATCAGCTTTAGAGTCCTCAAAAAAGAAAGAAAGAAAGAAAGAAAAAGCTTGAGTTGACATTGGGGGTTACACAAATGTTTTCACAGCCATTTAATTGACTTCATTCAAATACGCACACTTTTGTATTTCATGCTACAAAACTATTTTGCTATTGATCATTAATGCAGTCACTGCTAGAGAGCACCAAGTTGTTAAATATGTTGTACGACTCAAAATAATCCTGTCTTGATTATGTTATCAGACTGAAGAGAAAGAAAAGAGTAGATGAGCAAAACTGCTATAGCTCAAATAGTAACCCAACAGAAAAGAGAACTAAATAGAGGAAAGGCCACTAAATGCTTACAGAGAAGAAAAGAGGAGCCCATTGTGCAGCAAGTGCCCAAGGAAAACATGAAACAGTAGGATAGAAACATTGATGTTTTACATTTCAGGATAAAAACTAATCAAATGCTGCATGTTAACAAGAAAATGTACTGAGTAAAAGTTTTAATGCTGAATATTGCAAATACAAAAGATATTTTATATTCTTACATTACTTCAGGAAATTAGCTATGGAATTAATTCATTCAGGCCACGTGCCTTACAAAAAAGAGTATTAACCTTCCATTTTAAGGCTTATTATAAACTGCTTGTGGTAAACCTGCTTCAACTATTTTTAAAGCAATTACTTGCTGTCTCTGCCCTTGAACTTTTTCTAATTCTTTCTTCAGCTCTTCAGAGTACCATCGTTCCTCCTGAACAAAGAAAGTTAAACACATGTTATGAGCTTGCAACCTTGAGAATCTTCTGGGGAAATTTTCAATTGAAACGAAGAATGGCATACACAAATAATGTACATTTCCAACCTTAAGTGAAGCTTGCAAATCTTGAACTTCTTGCCGCAATAGTGTTATGTCATCACTGAACACAGCCCATGTTAAAAAGGAGACAAATGTTGGAACTTGTGTTAAAATCACTGCAGTTAAATGCAGTTTATCTTTCTAAAATGATGCATCTAAACAAATCACTTTCAGTATTCCTAAATAACTGAAATAAAAGCTAGACATAGATTCATTGTCTCTCTCCTATGTAAAACCTCATGTTCAACATACTAAAACAATTAATATACAATATTTAATAGGATATGCAATCTAGCCTTAAGCATATTTATAAAAAGTAACTCAGACTGAGTTCAGTGGGGACTAGTTCCTAGTGAACTGTGTTTATCATCGGTATTTTGTTTGCACATGCAATCTCTTTGATCCTCCTATTAGTCCCTTTCCTTAAACCAGAAAATCTCTAATTAATCAGTTACCTCTTTTATCCTAACCAAGAAACTATGACTACCAGCTTCAAAACAAGGCTATGAAATCAACTTCTACCTAATGGGAAATTATAATTAATGAGAGATTTACCATTTGCCAAAAGGGGAAAGCAAAAGGCTTATCCATGTCTCAGCTTAATAAAACAAGATATGATCATCCAAACAATAACCGTTACAGCATTCATGTCATATTCTATGTGGTGAGTATAGCATCTTTGCAATTGTATCAACTTGACCACTTCTGTGCAATCATGTTCAATGCTATGAAGAGTGCTGTCTTCTAAAATTTCAAAACTGATGTTGATACCAAAGGGTTAACCAAGAAATTGAACTGGAAATTAAATAGTATGACTCACAACACATGCTCTTTCAACCTTTCAACGCCTGGATACCATAACCATCCAGTTGTCTTACTGCACCATGTATTATGTGACAAGATATGGCTCCTTTCTCACTACGAAATGTAAAATCAAATTATCCCTTAGTTACAAGTCTACTGTAATACACACTGGCTGAAATCCAGTAAAAAGTCACGACTAGAGTAGGCCAACTGAATCAATGGAGGTTGAGTAAGTCAGTATCTATGGAAGTTACACTGATTCGATGGGCCTACTCTAGCTGGGACTTACTGAATTTCAGCCACTAAATTCACTTAACAGTCAGTAATATGTTCACTAACAAGATGAGCCTGTGTATTACTTAGAAAAAAGTCCCACTTGACATTTCCAATGTATGTATGCAAAAGTAGGACATCCACAGGTCCTGTAGCCATTTGTCATCAGCCTGATTTCATGTATTCCTCTCCAAGTGATCCTGTTCACATCCCAGCATGCCAGGCAAAGATGGAGGGAGAGAATACAATAGCAGAGAAAGAGAAAATAAAGTGGTGGAAACAGAAAGGAAAAGACAGTGGGGTCCCTTACTTCACATTCTCGTTTCAACCCTGCCCATCGACAGCATGTAGCCCCTGTCATATTACTCCAAAGGAAATGTGACCTTCTAGCAGTGTTTCCCAGCCTTTTTTGCACTGCAACCTACTTTTATAATAGCTAAGACACCTGCCACATTTGCATAAAAAGGCATTTTAATGGGGCAAAGAAAACACATTAAAAATAGATTTTTTCAGAATATAATTCTAACCAAATATATTAATATTAATGTTATAATACATAATTATGGTTGGGGGCTGTAAATCTGCCTCTACCAGATAAAATATAAGAACGAAAAAAAGTCAATATGCTTTGAGTTTCACTTACTTTTTTGAGTGTGGAAATCATGTCCCCTCCCCTCAAAAAGCCCCCTCAGTGATGAGCCCCTCCCCTTCGAGTCCAAATAAACACCTCCCCGACTCACTCCCATGCCTCCCTCTTGTTCTCCTCTCTCAACATTTTGCCCCTTTTGCCTTTCTCCTCCATGATTCAGACAGGGCCCAGAGGCATCTCCCCACCCAGGTCCCCTCTCCTTTCACTGTGCCACTGTTGCTGCACCCAAGCAGGAGACTCAGGTGGAGTAAAAGCTGCCGCTGTTGAAACAGCAACAACTTTTGAATACTGCCGCCATCTTGGGCATTGGCGTTCCTGTTTGTTCACCTCATTCAGGCCTCGTTGAGCTCGGCTAACACTCGGGTTCAAAGGGCAGATGTCAGTCCTTCAAAGGTGGATATGGAAGAGCAGAGAGAAACAAGTGAGAGCTGCTCTTTCGAAAGGCATAGGAGTGATGTCCATGCATAAAAGGAAAATTCATACAAAAAGGTACAGAAATAACTAAAAACTCTAGGTTGTCTGCAATTCTGGTTCAGATTAAATTCATCTATGGGTCAAGAAGATTAAAATAAAACACCATTGTGTGTGCCATATTTAATAAATATAGAAATAACTGCAACCAAAAATAACTGTGGTGATCCTCTGTCAGAAAACACTTTGCTACCCCTTGGGGGTCATGACCCCCAGGGTGGGAACCCATGCTTTAGAGAAAAGGTAGCCCACCTCTGCCATTTTGCTGGCGACTAATTTCAATTTCACTTCATCTTTTTCAATTAAACTTCTAAATATGATGTTTACGATTGTAAGAAATAAATTAAGAGGAGACAATATTCAAAAGTTTTGTCTCATCCAAAATGTGGGTACTAGACTGCTGATCAGAGTGGGTCAAAAGGAACACATCTCAACAACTTCACAGGCTTCCAGTCCAATCCGAAACATAATTCAAAGTTCTGGTCCTTAACATTTAAAGCTGTACATGTTCTGAGCCTGAATTGTCAAAAGGACTATCCATTCCAACTGGCACAATTGCTAAGGAACTTTTCTAAATTAATTCTCCAACTCCAAGTTCAAATAGCAGGGAAAGGTCATGCTCTGCTAGTGTCACATTGTGACACACAAACATTTTTGTGCAGAATGAAAACATCTTTAAAATTTGCCCAAGCCTTTTAACTTTAGCCCTTTAACTTTTTCACTTGTTTTGACCCAAGGTGCTAGTTGTAGGATTGAAGCAGTAGGAGGCAAATCCTTGTCACTATGTTATCATTGGGGGGGGGGGGGGGAGCATTTCTATGACATGTCATATTTTTTCCTGCAACCTATGTTTGATCTTATTGGTGGGTTTGAACATGTTTATGAGTAATCTGCTGAGAAAGGCCAGATTACTCATAAACATGCTTCAACTTGCTTATGGGTTCAAATGTAGGTTGCAGAGAAAATGTGAAATGTCATAGAAATCCTCCCCCTAGTTATCATTGTATTAATTTTACTGCCTGCTATTCAAAATCTCATTACAGTAAGCTGCCTTGGAAGACTTGTTTTTTAAAAAAAAACCTGAAGTATGGGATATTAAATTTAAATATAATAAATAAATAGATATTTCTAGATAGTCATTGAACTGCTCACTGCATGAAATCCAATTACTAATAAATGTTACTAGTAATACTGTATATTATTATAATTGTGTGTTATTAAAAGAACTAAAGAAGTGTTGAAAAGTTTACTCAGGATTTTTGCAAAGTTTTGAACAACATCTGCACAAACCATAATAATGGGAGACGGGCAGTGATCAGAGTTAAATATGAATAGACTGATTACTTCAATATGCCCCTAAAACATTTCACATTAATCTACATCAATAAAAACCAATAATAACACAAAACTGATATCAAAACATACATGGTAACTTTTTGAATTTTTACATGACAAAAACAGTGACAAAGAAAATAAAGTACAGTGGTGCCTCGCAAGACGAATGCCTCGCAAGACAAAAAACTCACAAGACGAAAGGGTCTTGAGAGATTTTTGGTGCCTCGCAAGACGGGCTGTCTTGCGATATTTTTCGTCTTGCGAGGCGCGTTTCCCATAGGAATGCATTGAAATTTAATTAATCCGTTCCTATGGGGAAAAAAAAGTCAGAACCCCCCAAAAAAGTCAGCAAAAAGTCACTTACCAGGTAGAGTAGACTGAGTCCAGCTCCTCACAGTGCGTTTGTAGCCCCAGAACAGCCGGAAAAAGAGTGCCAAACAGCAGAGATTCAGCAACCAGCAGGGAGCCGGCAGCCATTTTGTCTCAGCTCCTGGCCCCCCTCTCCCCGCCTCTCAGCTGATCGGCGCTGGGTCTGAGAGGCTTTTTCCCTGCTAGGCAAGCCTCAGGAAGCCTGTTAGACCCAGCGCCGATCAGCTGAGAGGCGGGGAGAGGGGGGGTAGCTGATCGGCGCTGGGTCTAACAGGCTTCCTGAGGCTTGCCTAGCAGGGAAAAAGCCTCTCAGACCCAGCGCCGATCAGCTGAGAGGCGGGGAGAGGGGGGCCAGGAGGGAGACTAACACAAAATGGCTGCCGGCTCCCTGCTGGTTGCTCGCTGTTTGGCACTCTTTTTCCGGCTGTTCTGGGGCTACAAACGCACTGTGAGGAGCTGGACTCAGTCTACTCTACCTGGTAAGTGACTTTTTGCTGACTTTTTGGGGGGGTTCTGACTTTTTTTTCCCCATAGGAACGCATTAATTAAATTTCAATGCATTCATATGGGAAAACGCGCTTCGCAAGACGAAATTTTCGCTAGACGGCATTAACCGTGGAACGGATTAATTTCGTCTTGCGAGGCACCACTGTACTGGCATAATAACAAGGATTTAACCAATGGAATTCCACGGTGAAGAAAGCTATTCAAATGACTAATGAAAAAAAATGTTAGCTTAGAACATTTTATCATATTCTATATCAGAAATCTCCAACCAGCAGCCCAAGACTACAATTCCCAGAAGCCTTGACTACAGGCCACAGTAACTGTAGCTTCTAGGAGCTGTAGTCCAAGAAAATGTGTGGCCATAAAAGTAGAAAAAAATCTTCAAAAACTTAGAAGACTTCATCTTCTCATTCAGCTGAACCATGTATCAAAGCAGATCAACACATTCCAATGTATTCAGTGCTCAGATTAACATGCAATTATGATATAAAACAAATAAAGCTGAGCACCTTTTTGGAGACAAGTTAGATTCTCCTCCATGGCTAGAATCAATCCCAGATTCATGGACTGCTTCATAGTGTTTGAAAAGTTCTTCAGCTGATCCATGGGATTTCATGCAAAGAGGACAAATAAATCCCTATAAAAAGCAAAAAAAAGCAAATATTTATCTTTTTTCAGACTACCAGCTTCACCTAATCAACAAAACAATTATGTGCCAAAGGAAAAAGAAGAAGAAAACATTTCAACAATACAGTTCCCATGTTTGGATATAAAATAGTGATTTAAATTAAATGTATGTGCCAGTTTTTATTTCTACAACTGTAGCAGTTAACACAGTTAGCTTCAAAGACAATAAGGAAAAAGCTCCTAGCTTAGCTTAATGAAGTTCAAACTAAATTTGGAGAACACATAACTTTTCATTATCTATCACTCAAATCATGCCTCTCACATTTCATTTTTCAGCCTGCCTATCATAATTTACCGTAATACATACAGTATATGGAACCAGTCCACAGAGCCTTCATTCTTTTATATATATTCCAGCAACTCTTTTAATTGAGCTAAAAAATAAGCATTACTCATATTTCAAATCAAAGAACCCACTTATATGTAAAAAGTATTTTTCCAAACATAACATCAAACTACATGTGTACATCAGACAGAACACAGTGTCAAGCAACCTAGAAAATGTAAAAGAGATTGACTCTTCTCTACAGAATTGCTACAGATGACAATGCCAGACCCTCCAAAATAACTTACGGACAGTCTATCATCCCCCTGACCAAACAGATCAGGTTGATCTTGAGATAAAGAGTGAAAGCAGGAAGCCATCCAAAGAAGATAATGTTGTAATAATGGCTGACTTTAAATACAATGACTGGACAAATGAGTGCTCCAGACACAGCAAAGAAGTATTATTTCTATATATTGCAAAATACTCTGCCCTTGAACAGCTAGTCATGGAAGCAATCAGTTGGGAAAGATTGCCATGGATTTAATTCTACGTTAATCAAGACCTGATGTGAGAAGACAGCTCAGTGGTTTAGGTAGCTAGCTGCAGAGCCAGAGGTTGGGAATTTGATTCGCCACTGTGCCTCCTTGACAAAAGATGGACTTGATTATGGACTTGATTATTCATAGAGTCCCTTCCAGCTCTGCAGTTTTAAGACTTGAAGTAAGAGATTAAATGTGGTTGAGCCAGCTGGAAATAGTGGTCACAGTGCTATCAAATTTAATGTATATGTAAGTGAAGCAGCACTAGGGAACTGCAATGTAGTTTCATTTGATTTCAAAATAAGAAACTTCCCTCAAATAAGGGAACTGGTAAAGCGGAAACAGAAATAGTCAACAAGGTAAAATCTCCCCATAAAGTTTAGCCTACTCAAAGTTACATTAACAGGGGCACAACAAGAATGCACAGATTAGGAAAGGAAGTATGAAGCAAAGAGGACACCAGCATGGCGAACAGGCAATATGAAGGAAGCTATTTGAAATAAAAAGTAGAGATGTGCATTCAGATTTTGAAATATTCAGAATTCACTAAATAATGACATATTCGGATAGTTCCAAATATATCTGAATCTGAATGACAGTTCTGAATACAGTGGTGCCTCGACTTATGAACTTAATCCGTTCCGGAATGATGGTCGTAACTCGAAATGGTCGTAAGTTGAAGCATCATTTCCCATAGGAATGCATTGAAACCCCATTAATCCGTTCCAGCCGGGGGGGGGGGGGGAATCACACACACAAAAAAAACAACCCACTGCAAGCCCCATCGGAACACGTTGGAGCCGGGGGGAAAAATCACACACACAAAAACCCCACTGCAAGCCCCATCGGAACGCATTGGGGCCGGGGGAAAAAATCACAAAAAAAACACAAACCCACAGAGCAAGCCCCATTGGAACGCGCTGGGGCCAGAAAAAAAATTCACCAAAAAACAAAAAAAACAATGCAAGCCCCATTGGAACGCACTGGGGCCGGGGGGGGGACACACACACACACAAAAACACACAACACCACAGCAAGCCCTATCGGAACGCGCTGGGGCTGGAAAAAAAAATCACCAAAAAAACACAAAAAACCCAACCAACACAGCAAGCCCCATCGGAAGGCGCTGGGGCTGAAAAAACAAACACACCAAAACACAAAAATAATCACAGCACAGAAACATAACCCCCCCCCCCCCGGCCCAAACCCACCCTGCAAAACCCTGTACTCACCCAGAACAGGCATTTTTAAAAGCAGAAAGCAGCACCAGGCAGTCCAAAGCCTCCTCCGACGCACACTCTCTAACCGTTGGGGCGAAAGAGCTACAAAGAAGCAGCCTCTTCGCCGACCAACGGTTAGTACATTTGAATTTCCCGCCTTTTCCCCCACTGTTTTTCCAGTCGTAACTCGAAGCTCCGGTCGCAAGTAGAAGCAAAATTTTGCGGCCGGAGCTGGTCGTAACTCGAAATGGTTGTAAATCGGGACGTTCGTAAGTCGAGGCACCACTGTATCTGTATTAATAATTCCTAATATTTGGAGTCCAAGTTACTCCTACAGATTAAAAAGTAAAAGGCTAGTTTTCTATTTGCTAAGGGAACAAGTGAAAGCGTAACCTATTTCTCAGGTATCCTGGAGTGATTGTAGGAGGAGCACATTCTAGCAACCCTATTGGACCAAATTAATGGTGGGCAATGAATATTAAGCAGCAGTGAGGAGGGTGCAATGACAACCAACTTTCTATCACACAGCTAGTGAAGAAGGTCTACCTGGTACAGTGGTGCCTTGACTTACGAACGTCCCGACATACGACCATTTCGAGTTGCGACCAGCTCTGGCCGCAAAATTTTGCTTCAACTTGTGGCCGGAGCTTCGAGTTGCAAACAAAAGAGGCAGGGGGAAAAGGCGGGGAATTCAAATTAGAGGGCTAACCGTTGGTCGGCGAAGAGCTTCTTTGTAGCTCTTTCGCCCCAACGGTTAGTGTGCGCGCGTTTGCAGAGAGGCTTCGGACTGCCTGGTGCTGCTTTCTGCTTCTGAGTGAGTACATTTACAGGGTTTTGCAGGGTGGATTTGGGTTTGGGGGGGTTATGTCTCTGTGCTGTGATTTTTTAATTATTATTTATTTTGGTGTGTGTTTTTTCCCAGCCCCATCGCGTTCCGATGGAGCTGGCTGTGGGGGGCCCCCTGTTTTTTTGATTTTTTTTTCCCCCAGCCCCATCGCG
The DNA here is from genome assembly GCA_037013535.1 of Intellagama lesueurii. NCBI lineage: Eukaryota > Metazoa > Chordata > Lepidosauria > Squamata > Agamidae > Intellagama > Intellagama lesueurii. Next base: position 41,529,592 of record JBAJHW010000005.1, on the reverse strand, counting down.
TTCCGATGGGGCTTGGAGTGGGGTTTTTTTGTGTGGGGGTTTTTTGGTGATTATTTTTTTTGTCTGGAACGGATTAATCGCGTTCCAATGCATTCCTATGGGAAATGGTGCTTCGACTTACGACCATGTCGAGTTACGCCCATCTTCTGGAACGGATTATGGTTGTAAGTCGAGGCACCACTGTACTGAGGGAATCATCCAAAGCAGGCAGAAACTAGCAATGTTCATAATACTCCAAACAGCAGTATCAGCAGACGTATTCTAGATTCCAATCCCTCACCCTTTCAACAATAAGGCAAGCTTTGACAAGCATGACAGAGACCTGCCCTCTAGAGACACCACCCCAGAACAAGGACATGGCAGAGACAGAGGTGTACATGCAGGAGCACTGCAAGCCAAAAGAGACCAATCCTTTGTCTTACTAGGCTGAGGAGGTGTCTGTTTGGGGAGGTCTGTCCAAGGTGGCAGTGGGACTGCTGTCTTGCCTACCAGTGTGCCTGGTGAGAGAGCGTTCTCTCAGGCAGGGGACACTGTCAGTCTGCATCAGTCACACCTGCTGTTGGCACAGTTCTCACCCACCACAGGCTATCTGCTGCTTCAATCTGCCTGCCAGTGCTGACTAAGGTATTTGCCGACTGCCCAGTGCGAGCTGTCCTCTGGCATTTCCTGCTGGAATTCTCACTGTTCAGGGTTGACTCAGTATGCCCATCACAGTCATTTCTTAATACCTAGGCACTGTGGTTATTGGTGTCTACTCTTTTTGTTTGGCTCAGCCACTGGGAAGCCGTCAAAAAGGAAATCCTTTAAAAATGTTTTGCCTGTTTGTGAATTTTTAAAGGGGAAAACAATAACCATACAGTATTCATTTTGACTATAACAGAGTTCCAGATATTTGGAAATTCTATTTTTTTTTTAAATTCCAAATCCAGTGCACTGTAATTCTGAATACAAAATTTTGGTGCTAGTGCACATCCCTAATAAAAAGGCTTGCTTTGGAAACAATCAGAGAAGCAAAAACAAAAAAACAAAAAAACAGATTTAGAGGAGTATATCACTAACAGCATCAGCTTCAACAATACAGAATTATTTAAATACATCAGGAACAGAAAGCAAGCAAAAAGACTTTCAGGCACTAGATGATAATAAAATTAAAGGAGTTCTGAAGAATGGTGAAACTGCAAAGAAGGCAGATAACTTATTTTTAGCTGTCTTGCCTCCTGAAGATATAAGACAAACAGTCATGCCCAAACTAATATTTCCAACAAAAAAGTGTGAGGAACTAAGTTAAATAGCAGTGACAAGAGTGTAAGTTCTAGACTTCACTTTAAAATTAGAAGCAAATAAACCACTGAGTCTAAGACAGAGATTTTTTTAAGGAACATGTGAAATTGCTGATCTTTAAACAAAATATGTAGCAAATACATCAGATCATATACTCTATACCAGATGGCTAAACAGTGACCAATATAATACCAGTTTTTAAAAGGGTTTCAAGAGCATCTGGGAAACTACAGACCAGTTACAGTAGTGTCTGTTAACGGCTATTGGATGGAAGCTTTACTTAGGACTGAACTGAAAAGCACATATAAGAGCCAACCCTGCTCAGAAACAATCAACATGACTTCTGCAAAAGTGTATCTTGTCTCAGTAATCTTTTTAGATTTCTTTGGAAGTGTCATTAAGCATGCAGACAGGAGTGATCCAATAGATACCGTTTTCCTGAAGCTTCCTGAACATACTTAGCATCATGAGACAAGAGGAAAATGGGACACTCATCCCAAATCTCACTATATACAAGCATCAATACTAGACATGGCACTTTATATTTGTATCCCTGAGGATACGAATATGAAGCATGGCACACCAGGTGCCATGGAGGTCCATTCCCTCCCCCCAGAACTGGCCAGTCCACTCACTGGTCGCCTCGCGGCATGCATGTCCGTCACTGCTGACATTATTCCAGTCGCAAAAGTAGCCCAGCTGGTGCTTCCCCGCCTCCCCAAACAGCCAACCACTCCCACAAGAAGACAGGATGAAGTCTCCCTGCTCAGCTCTTGAGCAGTTGGCTGTGCAGGGAAGTGGGAAAGAGCCGACTGGATTATTTCTGCAATTGGTGCAATGACAACAACAGTTCTGGAGGGAGGGAACGGACCTCCATGGCACCTGTGGTACCATGCTTCGTATTCATATCCCCAGGGATACGAATATGAAGTGCCCATGTCTAGTCAAAACACATTACTACCACAGAAATAGCTGCCACTCCTCCTAGTGGGATTGGCAAGAGTGAATTTGTGTTCTGTATTTTTCTTAGTCAGCTTTATAAAAATTCCACTGTTCTTAGATCATGAGGGGTTTTTATGTTAAACTGCACTTACTTTTAAAATAAAAATTATTGATTTTACATTTTTGCTCAATCCTTTCAAGTTTGTAAAAAAATTGTTCTGAACAGATGAACTGTAATAGCATCAGCAATTCATACAGCATGAGATTACTGAATGAAAGATAAGTGATAATATGCCAAAATATGTGCCTAGCCAGTTTTAAAAAAAAATCAAACCTCTTGAATAAACTACAGCGAAGCCATTACTAAAAGCTGTTTCTAGCATTTTATTTTCCTTACATGTAATACCTTTACTACAAGTACAATATTCCACTGGAAACATCCTTAATTTGCTTCTAAATTAAGAAATTTGTTTAGTATACATTTCAAAAGAAATTTATTAAATCAGTAGTTTACAAACTTAACCAAGACTTCAAACTGTATTTTTCTGAAACTTTTGTTGCAATATGCACAAAAAACAAAAAACAAAATACAGTGGTGCCTCGCTAGACGATTGCCTCGCAGGACGAGGAAATCGCTAGACGATGCCTTTTTGCGATCGCTACTGCGCTTCGCAAAACGATGGTCTCCTATGGGGAATTTTCGCTAGACGATGAGGTTTCCCCATAGGAATGCGCCGACTAGTGGTCAAAAGCTGTCAGTGCATTCCGACGGGGACCCGCGCTCGCTAGACGATGTTTCCCTATGGGAGATTTTCGCTAGACGACTGAGTTTTCTCTTGGAACGCATTGAAGAGATTTCAATGCATTCCAATGGGAAAACGTGCTTCGCTAGACGATGTTTTCGCTAGACAGCGATCTTCGTGGAACGGATTAACATCGTCTAGCGAGGCACCACTGTACAAGTACAAAATGCATCTGAAACAGCCTACAATGTTTACATGCTTATTTTTAAAATAATTATCCACATTTACTGATAACCTTTATCCAGATAGCCACTAGCAAATACAATTCACAAAAAAGGGTGCAATTCTAACTAGCCAAGGAATGGCTCAGCATGAAGGCAGCAGAGGCTGTGTTGAATCCAAATCCCTCCCATCTTTGGGACACTGGAAATTATTATCCTGACCTTGAACTAAGTTTGTGTTGGCATAGCAGCTATGTGTATGGACTGAGAAGAGTTCAGATCCTCCCCTTTTTTTCTAACTCTTCTGCCAGTTGATCTCAGACAAAATAGCAATTATGCCAGCTGTGCCATGAGATTTAAAGTCAGCCAGCACAAGGCCAGTTATATCAGAAGAAGGGCAGTTGTGCCTTCACAAGTGCCTTCTGTCCATTCCAAACTTACTACAGACAACATATCTTTCAGTTTGGATGACACTGCCTGGCTACACTCCTACACATACTTTTTAAAAAGCAAGCATAGTAGAACTTCTGAATCAACATGCACAGAAGTGCATGGGGAGAGAGAAAAAACCAAGATCTATGCAGCATCTCTACAAGCATATACCCCTCTATAGGAACAAAGTTAGGGAAAGAATAATGCAAAAAGCAATCAAAAGCATGTCCAAGTACCAGATTTATTAGTTACATAAGAAAATAACTTTCCTGTTGACTGCAAATTCCTACATTACACAACTTGTGCAATGATTACTGAGAAAATGCATCAGTTCTAGATCCAGTCATACTTGGAGCAGACCCACTGACATCAATGGGACTGATAAGTCAACTAACTCTAGAATGACTAGAAAATGGCAAAATCCAGACTAACCTATTGCATGTGATGAACTTTAAGCATTTAGGAGAAGTACTATATAAATCTTAATGTCTGTAAACTCATGTTTTCACTTGCATCCACAAGTAATGCAGTTGTACCTTTGTGCTAAAGTTGAAAATATCAAGTTGGAGTTTCCTTGTATTATATCTACAGATTGAGACTACAATCCAGAACTAACTGTTCAGCAAACCTTTTCATTAGATAATACTTATAGTGGACTAAATGCAACTGTTAATTCCAACTAGAGAATATTACACTGATTCAATGGGTCCACTCTAGTAACTAAGAACTGAATTTAATTTTCAGAAACAATGACATCATATTATGCAATTGTGTGTTCTGTGCTATCAAGTCAGTTACAATTTATGGCAATCCTAATCAGATCCCCAAAGTAATATATTTAAGGGGTGGTTTTACCAGTGGCACTCCCAATGAATTTCCACAGCCATGCAGAGATTTGAACCCAGATCTCCTGAGTCCCAGTTCAACACTCTGTTCAGCATACACTACACTGGATCTCAAAACATATGGCCTATATGAGGATCAAATCCATGACCTTGGTAATATTAGCATCACACTCTAAACAACCGAGCTAACTGACAATACTTAACGAAGTTCTACATGACAATACTTTGGTTATGGGAAATAGAAAGAAAAAAATCTCACTTAAGTGATGAAAAAATGTTGTGGTGTCTGTGAAGGAGAAATAGGAAAGAGAGAGAAAAAGGAGAGTGGGCTGTCCCCCCCAAATAAAAGTGTTGCAGAAAGAGGGAGAGAGAAAAGAAAAAGGACTGATTGTAGAGGAAAATGATGGGAAGGAATTGACGGAGAAAGAAGTAAAGGTGGAAGTCTGTCTGGTAGAGGAAGGAAAGGGAAAGGAGGAGGAGGAGTTAACCTCCCAGTGTGGGAGGAGGATATAAAAGATCAGGAGAAGAGGAGAGTTTTCAGCGTACCGCAGGGAGAGATAAGAAAGGAGGAGTTCAGATATGGAAAGGCGCGTGAGTTATTAAAAGACTTTCCCAACTTAAAAGTGGGGGGATTATTGCCCGACCCGGATCAAAAAGAAAAGGAGGTGACAATAACAGAGACCCAAGAATGGACGGTAGTGGTCTTCCCGCAGGGGCAAGGTCACTGGAAGAGGGTGATCAGACCCGATTCGACGTTCAATCAGCCACCGTGCGAGGGAGATTGGGCCCGGCATCCTTGTTGCGGCACGATATGTGCAGTGAGGAGCGCTCCGCTGAGGAAGCCCACGGACAAAGAGCAATTTGGACCAGCCCCTCAATAGACTCTCCTAAGTCACCGTTCGGATTCTTACCTTCCCCCTATGAACAATTACCTAAACTGAGTTGTTTTGACCCCATTGAAGTTATCGTTGACTCTCCAAATGTTAATACAAATAAATCTGTTAATCGTTTAAACAAGTCTCCATGGTTATTTCCCGCCAAAAAGGAGGAACTGCTCCAGTCACCTAACGAACTCAATCACAGTGTCTTAGACAGAAAATGTGGTCTTTTCTACCTTATGCCCTGTCCACTGCTGATTTCAGCCTTACTACCATCAGCACACGGCATCTGAGAAATTAGCCCAGGGGAATATGAGAATATAGAAATGTTGCCCCGGTGATGCAAAATATTCTACAACATTTTGGTTGCCTGAATGTGTAAGAGGAGTCCACTTAAATATTTCACAATTACTGTTCATCAGACAAAAACTAAAACTACTGAGCTTGTTTTCATGGCAACATCTGAATCCAGTGGCTTTGTTTTAACAGAAGAAACTGAAGTTACTAAGAAGAAAAAAATTTAAAGCACAACTCTACAGTAACAGCTAAGTATTTTACTCTTTCAGTTTCATCAAATGTCTTAGGAAATATTTGCAAAGGGACAAATTCTGAGTTTCCAGAAAGGTAATCTTGACTTAGCAGTGTCCATTATGGTTTCTCCAAAAAGAAAACTTTCAAGAAAAATTCATGTTTTCTGACATAAGCCATAGGCTTGGAGAGGCACAACGTGGAGACTTCTTTGTTTTAAAATACAGATTTGTTTCTGATTGTTTCAGACAGGTATAAAATGCTACAGCCAAAATTTAAAAATAAAATAAAAAGATAATGTCAAGTAAATCAGCTTCAAACATTTAAAAGTACAAATTTTATGTATTTACATAAAACATACTGCTGGTTATATTCAACATGACATATACAGGAGAAAACCATGTAATACAAAGAGGTTTTTGTTCAAACATGTAGAAAAAATGCAAAATTATTTTCCACTCCTTAAATGCCAATCTTCAATACTACAGCCATTCTACAAAAAACACAGTTGCAAATCAAAGGTAAGGAAAACACCCACAGCAGATTGACATTCCCCTTCTGTAAAGTTTACAGTGCAAAGGATGGAAGCCATATATACCTAGAGCAAGTAATATAAAGAAAAGCTGGAGACCCACACCCAGGCAACCAGAAACAAGAAGTACTCATTTCTTACAAGCATCCCAGAACCAAGCGAGTGACAGACACCAAATAAAGAAAACCCACTGTACTAGCAGGCAATTCACGAAGCTCCAGTCTTCTTGCTTCTGTCCCATTGTGCTGATTCTGGTAATGTTCATATAGATCAGTGGCAGTAACGTACATTTTCATACACACTGGACAGATGAAGCCCTGTGAAACAATTGCTTTTAGGCATGTACATCTTTTTAAATGCCTTAAATAAATGGAGTGTCAAAAAAAAAGAAGAAAATACATTTCTGAATAACATTACCATTTGAAAATGATATGATTTTTGTTAACATTTCAAATATAATTGTTAAAATTTGTTAGCTTGTTAGCATAGAAGATAAGAATAAGAAGCCTATTAAAAGTTAGAAACCAAGCAAGGACAAAAATGACTTCAGTTCAATGTAATGTTGGCAAAGTGAAAACTTCACTACGGTAGCATAGTTGTACTGGATTCAACCTTTGTGCAAGCAGTAATGCAAGATAATATACAGTACTGTATATCCCATTTTTTCCACAATGGTTTCCCTCATCCAAAAAAACTGCCCTGGATTCTGCCCATGCCTTAACACTCTTGTTGATGTTGTTGTTGTTTAGTCGTTAAGTCGTGTCCGACTCTTTGTGACCCCATGGACCAGAGCACGCCAGGCCCTCCTGTCTTCCACTGCCTCCCGGAGTTGGGTCAAATTCATGTTGGTCACTTCCATGACACTGTCCAACCATCTCGTCCTCTGTCGTCCCCTTCTCCTCTTGCCCTCACACTTTCCCAACATCGGGGTCTTTTCCAGGGAGTCTTCTCTTCTCATGAGATGGCCAAAGTATTGGAGCCTCAGCTTCAGGATCTGTCCTTCCAGTGAGCACTCAGGGTTGATTTCCTTCAAAATGGATAGGTTTGTTCTCTTTGCAGTCCAGCTTAACACTCTTGCCTTAACACAATTACATGGATGGACACAGGCCTATAGAAAGAAAAGCTAAGCTAATCCATTGCAAGCCCTTCTTAGAACTTTCCCGGTGTCTTTGGTTTTTAATACAAATTAGACAGGTTTAATGTCAAGCATCCGGAATTAGATGGCAAAAGTCAGAACAATTACTTCTCAAGAAGTCTCTGAATTGCTACAAAAAGCACACAAAAAGCCATCATATCAAAAACAAATACTGTACACACACACACAAGCCAAAGATCTTGGCTATGAACTATCATTTAATTCTGATATAGTCTCAAATATTACAACAGTGAAATCTTCCACATCTTCTAATGCTCGTTCTACAAGGAAAATGTCATAAAATCCATTATTAAAGAACGCAATAATCATTCTTTTCTTTTTCAGTTCTGACTTACTGTGAAAATTAACTTGGAAAACACGATTACATAAATACACATGCAAAGGTGGTCCTTGTTGCCTGTTATTATGCCTTTATTAAAACAAGGGCCTAAATGAGACAACACAATAAGTGAGGGATTCACAGGAACCCTAGGTTGTTGGTTATAAAGCAGCGTACCAGTTGCTCCCTCTCAGTTCTTTCAAATGTGGCAGAAGCAGCTATATGAAGTGAAACTCTATAATTTGCTTAGTATATTATCCAAACATGAATACAGCTTTCTCTCAAGCTTGTTTTTCCTCAAAAAAACGAGGAAAACACACCTAAAACAGATTTAAATTCTTATTTTGGTATGTTGAAGGAAAAACAAATCAGCAAAAGATTTACACTCATATTCAGAGGACATGCTAAGTAAACCACGGAGCAACATTCTATGATTTGTTTAGCTGCCGCCACTGTAAACAGCAGCATTCAGACAGCATCCACTTTCACACTGCTTGTATCCATTAAGCTAGGATTCCTACAGATCACTGGCTTATCATGTCATCTAAGCAGTGTGGGTGGCATATAAGTTAAATAAATAAATAAATAAGCAGCTAATTATGTATATGACCTTGGAAAACGAAATATTCAGCTGCACTACAGAGCTTAAAGGCTAGTTATCCATTCCTCAGCTCAAAGGCAATGCATATTTCTTCCCACACCTGTGACTGCATGCACATTTTCTCTTACATGTATAGCTACTGGCAGCGTCAGTCCAAGTTCATAAGTTTCCTCATATGTCTACAATATTGCATGGCCTGGAAGTTATAGTGGACAAGGCACAAATATGGATTTTGGATTTTGTTTTGTATCAATACATCTGCTGCTGCTGCTTTTGTCTGCAATTCTCTGGAAGTCTAATTTAGCCATTCAGCAGTAGGACCTACACTGGAGAGGTTTATATCGCCAGAGAATAGGACATCATCAAGCAAAATATACAGAGCTACCCAGTTTGGCCTCACTGACTTTCTTCAATTAATCTGTCATGTCAATTTATGTCTAACACTGACAATGTAAAAACTGCCTGGTGACTCCACATTTCCACCAATAAAGGAGCCTGTGCGGCTGAATAAAATGCATACAGCTTTGAGTTCAGTGCGGGGACTCAAAACATGTCTAAGACATAGGACCAAATGCTTTTAATTTTCCAGCTTTCCACAAGTTCACAGGCTACCCCAAAGTGAACTCTAATACTACTACATCACCTGACAAGGCACATTTCATTGTCTGAAGTGTTCCTCCACCACCACACCCCAGCATAACATGCAAACAGCAAGAATGTAAGATTCAGGCTCCCCCCCCCCCCCCATATCCCCTCCTCCATTTACTTTTGTAACACCTTGATCGATGAAGAGATAATTTTCTTGAAAGCCTGCACACTTTTTGTGCCTTTTTTGATTGGTCTAATAAAGGTATAATCTCAGTATGATTTTGGTAATCACTGAGTAAATTTTACCTCATTCAGTTAGAGAGCATGTTGTGCATGCTAGGCAATCAAAGCTCTGGGAAACCCAAATGAACTGTACAAATTTCCCATCTGAATGTTAAAAATGACTAGAATACTAATATAATCAGTGGTAGTAAAAGGGAAGACAGTTTTGACTTCTTTGCTATTAACATCATTGGCATCCTTTCTTCCAGAGGAGGCAATGACTTTTCCACTAATTTTTGCAGTAATAAGTCACACACTCCTCAGGCAATCACTGGGACCTCCTTTTAACACCATAAACCTAGCCACCCCTACTTAGTGCCAGTGTTGTTATGTGCCATCAAGTTGCCTCTGACCTATGGTGACCCTATGAATGAGTGATCCCCAAAATGCCCTCTCCTCAACAACCCTGCTCAGTTCTTGTAAATTCAAGGCTGTGACTTCCTTTAAGAAGTCAATCCATTTCCTATTTGGTCTTCCTCTTTTCCTGCTGCCTTCCACCTTCCCAGCATTATTGTCTTTTCCAGAGAATTCTAGTCATAATGGGCCCAAAGTAGGACAGCCTCAATTTCAACATTTTTGCCTCCAGAAATAGTTCAGGCTTGACTTGATCTAGGACCACTTGTTTGTCTTTTTGACAGTCAAGGGTATCTGCAAAGCTCTCCTCCAGGACCACATTTCACACAAATGTTGTTCCTGTCAACTTTCTTTACTGAGCAGCTTTTACACCCATATATGGTGATTGGAAACACAATAGTGTGGATGATCTTGATCTCCAGTGACACATCCTTACACTTGATGTTCTTTCACTGCTGCTCTTCCAAGCTGAGTCTTCTGATTTCTTGGCTGCAGTCTCCATTTGGACTGATGGTTGAACCAAGGTATAAAAAATCTTTAACTATTTCAATTTCTTCATTGTGAGCATTAAAGCTGTTCTTCTGTAGTTGTAATTTTGATCTTCTTAATGTTCAACTGCAGTCCTGCTTTGGCACTTTCTACTTTCACTAAAAGTTCTTTCAAGTCATTGCTGCTTTCTGCCAGTAAGATGGTGTCATCAGCATATCTTAAATTATTGATGTTTCTTTCACCAATTTTCACTCCTCCTTCATCTGAATCTAGCCTGGCTTTCCACATGATATGTTCTGTGTACAGACTGAACACATAGGTGAGTAAAATGCACCCTTGTCTAACACTTTTGCCTACAGGAAAAATTCTGTCTCTCCAGATGATGTCCTAACAGTAGCTTCTTATCCACAATACAAGTTATGCATCAGGATAATCAAGTGCTGAGGCACACCCATTTCTTTCAGAACAACCTACAGTTTCTCATGATGTTCACAGTCAAAGGCTTTGCTATATTGACAAAGCACAGATGTTAAACTGCAACCCTGTCCCCACTTCATAAAAAAAACAAAGAACTTATATCCATGTATATACAGTACCTCTGAAGAGCTCTCACTGTTGACATCCACTGCATTTCCAGGGACTGCAGATGAATCAGAGTCAGAGGTCTGAGACCCAGCTCTGCCTGGAGTCTTCAAAAAAAAAAGGGGGAGGGGAAGAGAGAAATGTAAGGTATTGTCTCAATAGGTAAGGAGTAAGAACCATATCTAAGTGGGGAAGAACTAAAGTAACAGATCCTTCACCACTTTCAAAGCCATGCTGGTCCACATTAGCAGGGTGGAACATGGGTGTGAACTTACCTTTCTGTTTTCCAAGCAACTTGCGACCAGATACTTTCAAAAATCCTCCTTTTTCCCACTGAAACCAACTGAAGTATATTGACGCTGCCAGGAGTCTTAAAAACTTACAAGTTTCACTGCATCTAAATTAGTACATATTATAAAAGCTTATGGCAAAAAAACCTTTAGTCTTCAAGGTACCATAAGACTTTCTGCTATTTTTGCTGCAGTACAGCAACATAGCTACCGTTCCCAGAAAGAAACTAAAGGAATTACATCAATTTCAGGCTGGCATAGGTTTCTTCCAGATGGGACACTTTCCACATTGTTCTGCCCTTCTTTTTTGTGGAAGGCCATGAGATTTACAAATAAGTGCCAAGACTAATATCCAGAAGCTGCATTCCCACCCACCACCATTGTTGGAACCACAGAAACCAGAGCAGAGACGGCCTCCTGACAAAACAAGGTGGTTGAGAGATCAAAAATTTTAAAAGCCAGCCCCATCAAAGGCCTGCTTAAGGGTTGTGAGTAGAGATGCGGATATTCGAATACGAATACGAATATCCCCTCGCAGGTGGAAATAACGAGGGTCACTGTCCACTCACCATTTCGCCGCTGAAGAGAGCTCGGCAGAGCCTTCCTTTCGTGCCGTTGTCTGCAATGGATTAGCCACTCCTGGCAGGAGGCAGGATGACAAGCCTCTCTGCCAGGTCACAGAGTGGCTAATCCATTGCGGACAACAACGGCGTGATAGGAAGGCTCCGCCGAGCTCACATCAGCGGCGAACTGGTGAGTGGACAGTCTGGCCCCACGGGGCCAGACCCTCGTTATTTCCACCTGGGGGGGGTATTCGTATACGAATACCCCCATCTCTAGTTGTCAGCTCAGAACCTACTGCGGCATCACAACTAGAGATGGGGGTATTCATATACGAATATGAACTGAAGAGACAGGGAGAGAGAGTGACTGTTAGAGGGAGGGAGAGAGAAAAAAGAAGGACTAGAATTGTTCTGTAATACCTCCTTCATAAAGAAATTCTATTTTCATGCTTCATATCCTTTCCAGATCTTATATATATTTAGACATCCAACATTATTTGTATTTGTTCTTTCCTGAGCAGTGATAAATTTAACTTCAGTTTCAGAAAATTGCTCTAGTTCTTCTAACTATACACAAACATAAAGGCTCAGCAAGCATTTCACGAGTGTAGTAGCAAGGACAGAGGCTGCCAGTGCTAGTTGACACACCAAGTAGGAACATCACATTTTAATTATTTCACATATACATGTATACACACACATTTACAGATACAGGCACACAGACATATACACATGTATATAAAATTAAAGTAGAAAAGCAAATTTGAAATTATTTGAATAAATAATTTAATCTCTAAAACACAAGACAGCCATACCCTATGTTGTCCTAGCACAAACTCAAAACAGCAAAACTGGCATCTAATTACTTCTGAACTATGCATTACACTTTTCTACGTGAATGTGGACTTTAAGGAGTGGTTAAAGCTACTCACATGTGGGAAACAACATTGTGTGAACTGTCTTTCAATAGTCAGATCTAACAGGGGAAAGCCACATGAAATAGGGCTTTAGACAGCAGGAAGGGCTAAAACATATTTTTTATTGCAAAATACAGGTTTTCATTCTTTTAATAGACCATGCAACAAAAAACATTTGTAGCCAAGTAATATTTTGGTTGCTCAGATGCATGACTCCCAGACACATACCAGATGTACATGGATGATGCTGTCAACACTTCATGTGTATTCCACAGGAAAGACTAGTGAAACACTAGTACAGATGTATGAAGGCATTAAATATGAATTTTGAAAACAACAACCTAACACTGGCCTCTTGAACATGTCCCTACAGACTGTACTCATTCAGTTACACTTTTAAAAACTTTTGCTGAACAGCTGAACTTTTTTTAAAGTTTTCCTAGACATTTGGATCTCCCACCTGTTCTATTCTAGATTCAAGTTACCATATCATAAATTTTTTAAATTGATAGCCATTCTACATCTTAACATCATGGTTACTTCATAAGTGAAGGAAGAACTGACTAACAGTAATATAACACAGATGTACTTATTTGCTAGGTTGGAAAAAAAAACCCACACATGCATTTTTCCATTTTAAAGAAATGACAGTTGGAAATTAACTCAAAATGTCTTTCAAAAAGAGAAACTGGACAAGTTAAAATATTAAAGAAATCTGTTGTCATAAAGTATCAGGAGGTACATACTTCAGGCACATAATGCAAACATTCAGGAAACACATCTGCTGTTCATATTTGACTTAATTTAGAAGTTTGAAATTATCAGTCTTTGGTGATCAAATATATTGTTCAGGAAAGGGCGGATGCCATACAGGGTGGATGCTATAGTTTTTTCTATCAATTGCCTTATGTTTTACAGTATACATTGTTCCTTGTATTTGTTTTATACATTTTTATCATTAGCCATTATGAGTCCTTTTTGGGGGGAGAAAGATGAGGCATGAATTTAATAAATAAATATATATCTGGGAAATCATACATCAGTCAACATATAATTAGCTGTAAATTTTGATCTTTCAAGAACTGAATCAAAAATAAATTAACATTCAGAAGGGAAGCCCTCAAAATACCATAACACATCTTCGTCTCTTTCCAGGCTGCCATTTTGTTGTTGTTGTTTAGTCGTTAAGTTGTGTCCGACTCTTCGTGACCCCATGGACCAGAGCACGCCAGACCATACAATCACTTTTTTGCTAATTCTCACTAGACCGTGTTCTTTTACGTAAGACAACTAAACTAATTGCCAGCAAAGTATTTGAAAAGCTTTAAGGTTCCTTTCATTAAACTCCCTAAGAAAGTATCAAATATCCAAAAAGCAATTTTCACAATTGCATTTCTTCACGACTCTGACATTCCAAGCAAGATATTCAGAATGCAGACCACTTTTTTTCAACCTACTCAGTGACTCAACTCAATCCTAGACAGGAATTTGCTTTCGTCTCTGGGGCACATATAAACTATTAAGAGAACATTCTATATTATGGTGCCAGGTCAGAGAGTCTTACACCTGAACATTGCCCTAAGAGTGCTACAGAACTTTATAGACCTCTGGGGGGAAAATTAGAAGCCTGTGTTCATCACAGCTGACATTTATCCCAGTTAAGGATTAATTCCAGAATGAAACCAAACAACCATTTCCAATCATATTGAAATTCATCTGGGTATAAACGTATAAGTATTTTCATTGTTGCAATAATTCCAGATAACATCATAGAGTCATAGAGTTGGAAGAGACCACTGAGGCCATCCAGTCCAACCCCCCCGCCATGCGGGAACATTCATCAAAGTACTCCCAACAGATGGCCATCCTGCCTCTGCTTAAAAACCTCCAAAGAAGGAGACTCCACCACCCTTCGAGGCAGCCTATTCCACTGCTGGACAGCTCTGACCATCAGGAAGTTCTTCCTAATGTTCAGATGGAATCTCTTTTCCTGTAGTTTGAAACCATTGCTCCCTGTCCTAGTCTCTGGAGCCCTGGAAAACAAACCTGTCCCCTCTTCAACATGACATCCTTTCAAATATTTAAACATGACTATCATGTCCCCTCTCAACCTTCTTTTTGTAAGGCTAAATATTCCCAACTCCCTAAGCCGCTCCTCGTAGGACATGGCTTCCAGACCTTTAACCATTTTAGTCGCCCTCCTCTGGACACGTTCCAGGTTGTCAACATCCTTTTTTAATTGAGGTGCCCAAAACTGGACACAATACTCCAGGTGAGGTCTGACCAAAGCAGAATAGAGTGGTACTATCACTTCCCTTGATCTAGACCAGTGGTGGCGAACCTTTTTGGGCTCGCGTGCCCAAACTGGGGGGGGAAAAAAACAGGGGGCGGTGTGCCGCCGCGGCGGGGGCGGAACCGGAGGTGGCGGCGGCGGAACTGGAAGTGGCGGCGGAAGGGGGAATCCCGGGCACGGAGGTGCCTCGAGATCCCACTCCAGATCTGCCGCCAGCACCAGCTGCTCTGGATCTTGACCAGCCGCCTATCCGGGCACCAGCACCGCGGTTGCAGCCACCTGCTCAGGTTTGGCTGCGGGGGGGGAGGAGGGAGTAGCGATCTGGCGACTTATGGCTCGTGTGCCGGCAGAAAGGGCTCCGCGTGCCAGCTGTGGCACGCGTGCCATAGGTTCGCCATCACTGATCTAGACACTATACTCCTATTGATACAACCAAGAATCGCATTGGCTTTCTTGGCAGCCACATCACACTGCTGACTCGTGTTCAGCTTGTGGTCTACCAAGACTCCTAGATCCCTTTCACAGGTACTGTTGTCTAGCCAGGTGTCTTCCATCCTATATCTGTGCAGTTCATTTTTTCTGCCTAGCTGTAGGACTTCACATTTCTCCCTGTTGAAATTCATTTTGTTAGTTTTGGCCCAGGACTCTAATCTGTCAAGGTCATTTTGAATTTTAATCCTGTCCTCTGGGGAATTAGCAACCCCTGCCAATTTGGTATCATCTGCAAATTTAATCAACATATTCTCTACTCCTTCATCCAAGTCATTGATAAAGATGTTGAATAACACGGGACCCAGAACAGAACCCTGGGGCACCCCACTAGTCACCTCTTTCCAGGACGAAGGGGAGCCATTTGTGATCACCCTTTGGGTTCTACAAATCCACCGAACAGTAGCACTATCTATCCCACATTCTACTAGCTTCTTTGCAAGAATATCATGAGGAACCTTGTCGAAGGCCTTACTGAAATCAAGATATGCTACATCCACAGCGTTCCCTTCATCCACCAGGCCTGTAACTCTACCAAAAAAAAGAGATCAAATTAGTCTGGCATGACTTGTTTTTGAGAAACCCGTGTTGACTTCTAGCAATGACAACATTGCTTTCTAAGTAATTACAAACTGTCTACTTAATTATCTTCTCTAGAATCTTTCCAGGAATTGATGTCAGACTGACATCAGCTTCACTAATTCTACAAGCTTTATTTATTTGCATTGCTTATATGTTCTATATGCATAAAAATACTTCAAAATGTAACAAAATGTATTGAAAACAGCTATAAGAAAAACTGCAGTAACAAATGCTTGAACAGAAATCCATCCTTGCAACTTGTGAAAAGCTGCAGGTGTGATTGCTATCCAACATTCTTACAACTATGAGAAACTGCAAACAAAAGCATATTCCAAAACAAGACTTGTGTGGTATTGAACAGCGTAATTCATTGTGTAGCCATGTATATGTCTCTTGTCTCCCTATATTTATGATTCTCTCAGATGTTTGCCTTCCCTTCAAATTGTAAACTTTCTCTTTCACAGGCTCTGCAGGTAACAGGGGTCTGATGTACCGGTAGAAATTTTAATAATAGGCATTTCCATTGCTTTTACAATTCCTGTAAAATATGACTCCTGTAACTCAGAATCTGGCAAACTGCCACTGTGACAATAAACATCATTGTTAAGTCTAACAGGGTCAGAGTTTAGTGTTTTGCACTGACTATAAGGACAGTAACTTACAGAAAGAATAAAGTGCTGAGATTAATATAGGAAGGTAACATTTTACATATTACAAAATAATTATTTCAATACACTTTCAATTCAACCTTTTGTTTACAGCTATCATTTGTATCCAGGTAGGTTTGATTTAAATCAAATTGATTTAAATCATTAAATTGTGATTTAAATAGGAAATCACATTTTCTGGTGATTTAAATAAAAATCATTTTTAAAATTTAAATCATGATTTAAATTAATTTGATTTTAAACAATTATTGATTTTTACCCACTCTGATTTGTATACATGTTCAACTGTCAGGAATATTGTTGTATTTGACCTTGATGTCAAATTTGGCTGGAGAGCTGGTTGTTTTCAGGAACATTTAGTAAAATGCTGCTCAAACTTTAATTTTAAAATATGGTGTGTGTTTTTAAGTACTGTTTTTTCTATATTCCCTTAATTATTTTAACACTCTGTACAGTATATTCAAAATTTTACATCTAGACAATGGTACTCTTGTTCCTATCATATTCACTCTTATTTTAGAGAAGAAATAAAGAGTGCCTAAAGGAGAGAACTCCTTCTTGTCCATTCTTCTGCTTATCAAAATACAAACCATCACTTCTTTATTTAACTTTAACTCAATCAATGTATATGAAGATTCAGAAATCACATAAAACTGGTTCTGAAAGAATTACACTGGCCTGAGTTCAAGGTTTGACCATTTTTAAAGCCCTGAATGGCTTAAGACTTAGACAGCTGAGGAAGCACTTCTCTTCGTATATAATTGACAATCGTTAACAATTTGTCCATGTCTTACCATTGAGAGCAGCACATTATGTGGAGATGCAGGAGAGGGCTTTCTCAGCTGCTGCTAGTTTAGCTTCCAAGAGGAGGGTATTCCAGTTACCTCTGCCTTTATTCCCACAGCAAATTAAAACATGGCTGCTGATCTGAGAATTTGATAATTTGTGAGACTGTAGCCTGGTCTTCAATCTCTTTTCATTCTACATTCAGTGTTAAACTGTTTTAAAGTATTAACTATAGTGACTACCAAAAGAGATAACCCAGAAAGCCTTGGGAAAAATGTATAGTCCCAAAGTACCACCACAAAGGACAGGTAAACCAGTTTTGAATATTTTATTCCTAGAAAACTACAGGAAAGATCAGCCTAAATCAGAATCAATTTGATGGCAGATAGTTTGATTTTTAATTTAACTGCATTCATTTCTTTCATCATGATTTACTGATTGCAATCTGCCCTGAGATTTGCCAATAGAAGAAGGGATGGAAATAATTTAATTAATAAGCAAACATATGCAGTGGCCTTACAATCATTAGTGAATCTAGTTCAGTGTTGTCTACTGGTTGCTAGATTGCTACCAGTAGACAACACTGACAGTGTTGTCTACTGGTTGCCAACACTGTCCTGAAGCTGGTTGGAGCTTCAGCTTCAGGACAGATCCTGAAGCTGAGGCTCCAATACTTTGGCCATCTCATGAGAAGAGAAGACTCCTTGGAAAAGACCCTGATGTTGGGAAAGTGTGAAGGCAAGAGGAGAAGGGGACGACAGAGGACGAGATGGTTGGACAGTGTCACCGAAGCTACCAACATGAATTTGACCCAACTCCGGGAGGCAGTGGAAGACAGGAGGGCCTGGCGTGCTCTGGTCCATGGGGTCACGAAGAGTCGGACACGACTTAACGACTAAACAACAACAACAACTGGTTGCAGTTCTCTGACATCACTGTAATTCTTCCCTACCCTGCTATACAAGAACCTTAAACTGGTAAATATTGATTGATTGATTTGTATACCGTCTATCTGGCAACCCAGGCCACTCTGGGACCTTGCACATGCAAATCATGATCTCTGTAATCATACCAGAGAACAAATCAAAGGAATTAATGAAAAGGACAAGTAAAAAGTTATAGTAAATACCAGTGAAAAGCACTGCTTGGTATTTATGGACTGGGTAGATGTTTCATCTTGTATTATGTTGGTATAAGAGTAGTTACTGATAATTCTTGATTTGAGAGCCAAAAAAGAAAGAAACTGGAATAAGGAAATGCTGGCCAAGATTACCATGGATATGTGCCTGAGACCATTCATCACATCAATTTTAAGCAGAGATAACTGATGAATATTTTGTGACTTATGTCTGACATGCCCCAGCATCCATGTGTGCATCAAAGGTGGTGAAAAAGAAGATAACAAGCAAGAGGAACAGGAAGCCAATTCGTAAACTTAATCTGGAGTACACAAACCATGTGCAGTTCCATATTATAGGCTTACACATAAACGGGATCCACAAATCATGCCATCTCTGGGAGGGAGAGGATTAAAAACCCACATAATGCTAGCAACCTCTACCTCCTATCTGTTCTTGAAATCTTCTATTAATACACCATTATCATTCTGCCACCAGTTTGCAAATTTCCCCGATAATGGTGTATGTGTGTGTCTAATTTTGAGACACTGTTTTTTTCATCATAGCACTCAACAAGGAACAGTTCCCATGTTGTCAGCTGTGGAAATTTTTAAAGATACTTGGGGCAGAGATGATGGTAGCTGCTGCAGTATCTAAGGGCATATTAAGCAAAGGGGTTAGTAATTATTCTATTACTGTTAATACGTGCCCATCCGAATAGGCAACAGGGTGGATATTTTATCTACTTTCCGTACTAATACCTACTAACTATGTATGACCAAAATATTTCCTACTGGAATCTTTTCCATTGTCATCCCTTGTGCTTCTCATCCCTTATACCTCCTCTCCCACACAGTATGTGACAGCAGCAAAATGGGCAGATGCAAACTAAACAACTGTCAGTAACTAAAGGCACATTTTTCCACCTAGAAGTAATCAATGTATATATAATATCAAAATGCATGCATCGATGCAACAGCTCCCACAACTTCACAGTGAGATTTAATCTCCTGTTCTTTTTAATAACTCTAGCCTTGGAAGAGTCCAGGAGTAACGCCTTCCGCCCTCCACAGAGACACCTCCCTGTCAGAGAGAGAAATGAGTCCTGATTAACTCTGCCAAGTGCCCAGGCCTTTAACACCAGGCTGCAACAGCAACTGGAGTTAGATGTGAAGAAGGAATGCCCAAGTCCTCTCACAGCTGCATGTGCCCCACATGGATGGAGGGGTGAGGAGTCCACATGTTTCATAGCCAATTCTCCCTTCCAAATCGGGCCTTCCTTTTTTTTCTCTCGCCCTTCTCCAGGTCACCAAAACTTCCTCTCCTCTCATCCTATCATCCTCTCTAGTGTCTAATTAGCAACCGTCTGACAGGAAAGCAACCTCCTCCCAAACAGTCCTCCTCCCTCCCCCCCAAATCCACGCCCCCGAGGACAAGACGGGGCTGGCCTGGCAGGCCCCTCACCCACACATCCCTAACAGCCCCCGTTGCTCCTGATCTTCCCCAGCCAGACTCTTCGGCCCCCATCCCCCTTCCTCGCCCATGAATGGGGAAAAGGGAAGGGCCTAACAGCGCAAGCAGCCACGGACTGGAGGAGAAGGGAACCCGGGGAAAGCGGCTGCTGGCTGAGCACAGCAGGAACCAAGGCAGCCACAGAGGCCGGGAGGTCCTCCGGCAGAGAAAAGACTGCTTCGGCTCTGTGCGGGACCCCGAGTCAGGCTGCTGGGCTGCTCCCTCCCCGCTGCCTCCGGGCCGGCTCCAGGAAGTGCAGCCAACCACTGCCTCACGCTGCTGCTGCTGCTGCTGCGCCCCAGCCAGGCAGCGGCTGCAGCCGAGAGACCAGAGACGCCCTCGCCGCCCTCCGGGCGCCCCCTTACCCTCTGCAAAATCCTCCGAAACATGGTGGCCGAGGTCACGTCCCCTCCAGAGTGACGCCGGGCTGCGAGATCACCGCGGGCTCCCGGGACCCACGGCTCAACCGCAGGGCCACCGCAGCCCTTGCCTTGCCTTGCCTTGCCTTGCTTGCTCCCTCGCCCGCCCGCTCCGGCCCAACTCGTTCCGTCGCCGCCTGCCTGTCAGCCAAGGAGGCGCTTCCCACCACGGCGGGGCGGAGGGAGCCGGAGGAAGAGGGAGGCGGGGCCACCGCGGCAGAAACCGGTCTGGGGGCCTGGCTGCTCAAGAGGCGGGAGGTGGCCTGGCGGCTGGCGGGCCGTGGCGCTCGTGGAAGACCGGGGAGTGGGGCCGGGGCCGAGCTGTCCTCCTTTCTGGGACTAAAAAGGGGTTTTATTTACTGGCTACCAGGCTTCAGGCGCAACACGGAGGTTTTGTGTCGTGCCTGACGGGAAGAGGCGGGCGGCAGCCCAGGCAAAGCGATAGGAGTGCATGGCGGCGCTTTCCCGAAAGCACCGCCTGAGTTCCCTGCTTCACCCGGCCGGCGACGGCGATCTCCTTAGTCGCCTCCCTCGCTTTGACACCTGAGGAGACAGTTCCTCGTCTCAGCTCCTTATCACCTTTTATTTCCAGGGCTTTACGGCCCATGGCTAGTCAGTTAGGGTGTATATCCCACACTCGGCTTTTGAGCATGTGCTGAGTGCTCTTTTCAAGGTTTGACTTTTGAAAAGAGCACTCCAGAGGGTCCACAAGTATCAGTTGTAATATTCATATTATTATCGTCTACTCTAGAGCTGTAAAAGATGGTTCCTAAAAGTAAGTCACTTAAGAAAAATCACCTGTCCTGTGAGTTCTTGGGGAGCCTCCTCTTTCAGATGTGTAGGTGTGTTGTTGTTATCATCATCATCATCACTATTTTTGTTTCTTAGCATTGCTGGTGCTTTGGGGCTGACCAAAAGGTCAAGCAGGAAAATTAGGAATCAAGTCCTAAAACTTGAGATGACATGTTTGCAAAATCACTGACTTTTAGATTTTGAGAAGAAATTAGCAGCTATTGGCAAGTTTTAAACTAGTAACCAAAGATTTTGGAACAACTCCAGTTGCTGGAATTAGTACAGGGAGGAAGATGACCAGATCTTGCTTCCATATTCTTTTAATTTCCTCTCTTAACATTTAGTAATGTGCAATTTTTCTACTTTCTGTACGGTTGAGGTTGCTTGTTGATGGAACTCCAACTTCTGTAAGATATGTTATTCTTTTTTGTTTCTCCAGAAATATAATATCCGCCTGATTAAAATCAACTATTTTATCAGTGATAACTTGCTTGTCTCAGTACTGTGTTGCAGTTTCGTTTTCTAATACTAGAAGTGGCTGGCATCCATAATATAGAGGAAATGATTTGAGAATATTTGACCAATTGCTGAAAAATTATTTTTGCGCTTGGTTATGCTCATACGTATATCTCTTGATTGTAGCTTACAGCATCTATATATGATACAATTAAATTAATAATAATAATGTTGCTATTTCTGTTATTATTTACATTTCTCTAAAGAGCTCACGGTGTCATACATGTCTCTTCTTCATGCTTTGTTCTCAACAACAACAACCCTAGGAAGGAGATCAGTCTGAGAGAATGATTGGCTGAATGTCATACGTGCTCTAGAGGTGACTAGAATTTGAATCTCTTAAATTCCAGTTCAAAATTTCTGCAACACATTCCTGTATTCCAGATTTTGTACTCTTGTGAAAGTAAATAATGGCTAGATTCCTCTTGGTTATTCACTTCTGAATATTTCTTACCTTGAAAACTCTACAATGAAACAATCCAACATTAAACAAGAGATAGTGCTGGACATTGTGACTCCCAGGTGAGAAGGTGCTCAAGCAGCTACAGAGGAAAGGCAAAGGACCAGTATGAATAGCACTATCACTAATGAAGCAACTTGGTTAAATCTGAAAGGATGTTTAGTGACCTATGTGTAAAAGCAAAAGGAAAAACCAATGCTGCACAACAAAAAGAAGAAATTGAAAGCTTGTATGCAAGTATCCAGGTGGGAATTGATCACACAAGAACAGGATGTGCTGATAATTAGGAGACTGAAATGCAACGGTAATAAACATAAGAACCAAACATTGTTGGATAGTTTGACATGCGAATCAGGAGTGAAACAGGTGAATGACTTAGAATTCTGTGAAGCCAACCTGTTTATTTTAAATACCTATTTCAGGCAACCTAACAGTAAAATGTATATATGGATGTAACCAATATGGAAATCAACTAGATTACATTACTGGAAGTAATAGATGGAAAAGCAGTATTTTCTCTGCCGAAACTGACTATGAATTGTTAATACAAAAAATTAGAATAAAACTGAAGAAAAGCATGAAAAGAATCATAGTGTCAAAACATGAGTTACAGAACTGCTGGATATCTCAGCATCTGTCTATGGAGCCAAAGGTTGAGAGATCAATTCCCCACTGTGCCTTCTTGACTGGGACTGGACTCAATGATCCATCGAGTCCCTTCCAACTCTGCAGTTCGATGATGATGATTACGTATCACTTTGTATGTGTGTGTGTGTGTGTGTTTTGGTTGGTTGGTTGGTTTCTTTATGTATGATTGCCTGCATTGGTCCAAAGATGCACTGGTAGGTGTGTCCTATGGCAATGTTGATGGTCATTTTGAAAAATGAAGGGGCAAGTGAAGTAGCACTAAATTGATACGACAGCTTGTGAAACTGCAGTACTTATCTGACATAAAATTTAAATTAAAAAATGTGGTTTTTTGATTTAAATTGTGATTTAAATCAATTTGACTTTTAAAAAATCACTGATTTTTATCCTCCCTGCTTTGTGGTTAGGTTAGAAATGGTTAATTGGGGAGGGGAAATGAATCGGGTTCTGAGATTTTCCCTTTCTTAGTGTCTGTTTGTGAATAGCAGCAAGCACATGAAACAAGACCGTATTGATTGCTGACATTGGTGTCATCAACATTCAGGCTGGCTGTGTAAAGCCTGGCATCTTTTTTCGTGGTGCCAATGCAAACAAAATATCGCAAGGCAAAGGGGGTTATTTTTCTGATATTTTGAATCAAAGTAATAAGGTATTCCTTGACTATTTGTTTATCAATCTTAAACTGTAATCCTGTTAACTGTGCTTGTACTTCATAGTTGCCTGGAGGATCGTAGACTGTCTTTTAGGAAAAGACTGAGCTAAAGTAGGAATTGAGCACTTCTGCCTTTTTATCTCCTGTTATGTTATCAGTAGCTGAAACACTATTTCTTTCTCTGTCTTTTCTTACACATGTACCTGAGGAATGCTTTTTTGTTGCTTTTAGCATCTCTTGCTAACCTCAGCTCATTTTCAGCTTCTGCTTTCCTAACTCCATTCCTGTAATTCTTTGCTATTTGTCTGTACTCTTTCTTTGTGGCCTGTCCTTCCTTATACTTCCTATATGTATCCTTTTTTGTTTTCAAGTCCTCTCTGAGCTTTTTGTGAAGCCACACTGGTCTTTTTCACTGTCTTCCACTGTCCTTTGCTGTCTTCTTTTTCTTGTTGGAATTGTTTTTAGTAATGCCTTTAGATTTCATTTTTTAGAAATTCCCACCCATCTTGGAATCCTTTTCCTGTTAGGATCTCCTGCCATGGGATCTTACTTATTGTTCTGCTATTATTAAAATTGGCTTTCATGAAATCCAGTGTACTCTCTGCTTTTGTTTTCTTTCAAATCAAGAACTCAAGTAGAACATGGTCATTTCCCCCCCGAGTTCCCCTTATTGCCACTTCTTCTACCTAGTCATCTCTATTGGTGAGAATCGAGCCAAGGATAGCTAATCCTTTAGTCTCTTTGTCCACTTTTTGTAGGAGAAAATTATGAGCAACACAAGCCAGGAATTTCTTGGAAGGGCCATATTTGGCAGAATTTGCCTCCCAACAGATATCAGGATAATTGGAAACTCCCATGACTATCATATTTCTTTAAAATTCTTGCAATTTGTTTTTCAAAGGTTTCATTTGCATCTTCTCCTTAATTGGGTGGTCAATAGTAAACTCCAATTACCACATTCATTTTGTTTTTCAACCCAATTATATTAATCAGATCCTCTCAATGGGACAACCAACCTTATCTTGCTGTATTTCTGTGCACAAATATATATGTTTGACATATACTGCGATTCCACCTCCCTTTCTATTCTTTCTGTTCTTGAACAATTTATATCATTTAATTGCTCTATTTCAGTTATGGGAGTCATCCCACAAAATTTCATCCTGGTACAAGTGTATATTGACTCATTGATGAGGGGGAATTATAAAGCGTCTGGAGAACATACAGGAGACGAAATTGGTGGATAAGAATTTCTGTAGCTTAGTTAACAAAAAACAAAAGCATGTTCTACACACTTCTTTCAGCCTCCCTTTCTCTGACAAGTTTCAAACTAGAAGGCAGCCCAGCCCAACTTAAGACCAAAAGCCACCCTTCTCCAGCACAACATAATAATAGCTTTTCCTTCCTTTACATCAGGGGTCTCAAACATGCGGCCCGGGGGCCAATTGCGGCCCGCGGGACGATAGTTTGTGGCCCCTGCCTTAATATGAAAGTTTAAGGAGCGGGAGCAGCGGCGGCGGCACCTGCTTGGCGAGCGTGGGGCTTCCTCCCCGCCTCGTAGGGGCTGGGTCCCACCTGCCCCCCCGAAGCGCCCACGCATCCAGAAGGGGAGCCCTCTCTCTGCCCGGCAGTCTTCTCCCTCAGGGGTTTGGCGCCACCGGGGCTTCTGCTTTTAGGTCTCTCTCTCCCTCTCCCCCCCCCGCTCTTTGCGGGTCACCTGGCGAGGCTGCTGCTGCTGTCGCCTCGTCCTCTCTGCGCTTCTCCTTCCCCCCGCCTGGCGCTCCTCCGCTTCCTGCCCAGACGTGCCGCAGGAGGGAGTGCTGCCGAGAGAACAGCCTTCTCGCGCGCGCTCCCCTCCCCCCCCCCCCGTCTCCCTGAGCCACACTGGGCAAGACCACGGCATCTTGCCAAAGTGGGAGTCAAGAAGCCCCAGGAAGCCCCATTAGCCCTTGGGTAGGGGGGAGAGATTACTCTGCTGATGGGGCCAGCCTTGCAGAAGGGGTGCATGCAGCTGCTAGGGGTGTGTGTGCACAGGGAGTGGAGGAGCGCCAGGCGGGGGGAAGGAGAAGCACAGAGAGAACGAGGCGACAGCAGCAGCAGCCTCGCCAGGTGACCCGCAAAGAGCGGGGGAGAGAGAGAGAGACCTAAAAGCAGAAGCCCCGGTGGCGCCAAACCCCTGAGGGAGAAGACTGCCGGGCAGGGAGAGGGCCCCCCTTCTGGACGCACAGAGCCACATTTCAAATTTTTGCGGACCCCTTCTCCTTTGATGTGCAAGATGCCCCTCCTGTGCTTCAAATGGAGCTCATTGACCTGCAGTGCAACTCTGAACTCAAAGTGAAGTTCAGGGAGGTGAGTGGAAAAGCAGACAGGCTTGGGCAATTTTTGAGAGAATTGACCCCCAGCTTCCCTGAGCTTTCCTGAATGTTCAAGCGGACCATGTGCCTTTTTGGGAGCACATACTTGTGCGAAAAGCTCTTCTCCACCTTGAACTTCAATAAGTCCAAGTACAGGTCCAGACTGACTGGTGATCATCTTTAAGCCATACTGAGGGTCTCACCTGCTTCCTCTCTAAAGCCAAATGTGGCTCGGCTATGCAAGAGGAAGCGCTGCCAGGTCTCTAGCAGCAAGGAGTAGGCAAGAGAAGCCATGTTCAGAAGAACAGTTCATGTTCTTCAATGTTCCATTCACGTTCAGGACAATTCATGTTTAGAAGATTAAAGGTTAAAGAACTGTTAATGCAGACATTTGAATCTGAATACAGCAGATATAGAAGACTGAAGAAACCACATATAGTCGCTCACTAGAAAAATATTATTATTATTATTATTAACTGATTGATTGATTTTCTTATTAATTCTTAATTTGTTTATTTTTTCATCTTATTTTGTGTTAAAAAATAAAGAGATTTGAGAAGATTGGAATTTTTTTAACAAAGCTTTTCTTGTGGAAAATCTGATGCGGCCCAGCCTCACCCAGACTCTGCCTCCAGCGGCCCCCAGGTAAATTGAGTTTGAGACCCCTGCTTTACATTCTATAACCAAATTTCATGCCCTAGTTTTTCTTGCTGTGATTCCTGCAGCTTTGATCTTTTTGTTGTGTGTCACTCCTTTGTCCCCACTTGAAAAAAAATCCATTATTTGGCCTATAGAACACACCATCCTCATCAGTGTTCTCTACAGAGCAGAGAAGAAATAAGTGGAAATGAATTTAAATTTGAGACTACTAAATGCATCTCAGCATAGGCTTACAGTCACATGGAGCAAGCAATTCTGCACTAGACTGCAGTGCATCCTTCAGGAATGGTATGGTTTTAGCACTTTAGTATAACTGTTACAGATAGGCTATCTAGAAAGATCAAGATTATACCTTCTCAGAGCAAGTGGGAAAGTTCTTTTTAAAAGTTTTTAAACTTCAACTTTTTATTCCACTTCATTGTAATCATTCAGACATGATGTTCTCAAAGCTTGGCAGCATTTCTTATGATTGACACACATGGCAGGTTTCTGGCTTCACTGTGAAGACATCTAGTACCATATACAAGTATAAACACAGTGCCTTATCCACAGTCCTCTGTATCCTCTAACACCTGCATCAGCCAAGTCTGTAGTGCTTTAAAAAAACCCACTTCAGAGTATTTGTATTCACCTTCAAATAATCTATTCCATAATCTCTTCCTGTGCTGTGTTTCTGTTGTTTCATTTGTGTCAGATCCTTGTCCTTCATGTCATCTTTGTTCCTTTTTTTTTGGCCCCACCCTTGGGCTGTCATTTAAAAGCAGTTGCCCACATGGCAATCTCAGTTTCTCCTTAAGAGTAATTACAGAGCTATAGAGAGCTCACTGTATCTATAATTAGTAAACATTGACAAAGAGAAATAATTTCTGAAGTCATCTTCATTCTTCCTTGTTAGCTTTTTCGAAAATGCCTCATCGTTCCTGAGCATAATATTGTCATTACTTATATTACAAACAAACAAGGCAGAATGGCATGGCTTGCTTCAGACAGTAGATTTTTGAACTCTGAAATGCCAGCAGACTTGCCAATTATTTAGTTCATTATATTTTTCATCGGAGGAGAACACTTGGAGTTTCTGCCTGAGGCACAGAACTGTCTTGTACAGACTCACTTGTGAATAGTATGGCTAACAATTTAGTTTTCATGAAATGTATTTTTATAATATAGGCCTAACTAAAAGATTCTGAACTTTATCAGATGGTATCTATTCTTAGTTCTACTACTTATTATAAATGGAATTGAGAACATTAACAGAGTAATGAGTATGGGCACTTGGTACGAGTAGTTCAAACATGTGGCTACTTCCGAAAACTGAATGGGTTGGGGAAAACAGGTTGCAAATTCAAAAATTACAGTGTATTATTGACAAATATAATTTGCAAATGAATGAAAGCAGGATGAATTTACAGGGTTAATTAACATTACAATAAATAATTTTCAGGACAATGGCACTTAAGGCCTCCTAGGTGTGCCTGACTTCCCTAGCCTTTTCAAAAGTAAATAAATGAAGACCCAGTTCATTGAAATGTCAATTTCAGATCAGTTTCTAAGAACAGACCCTTTTAATATGAATCAAAAGTGAGCATGTTAGTCTAATCACTGCCACTTTGACTAGTCGCTTATACATGAAACTTGGTCTATGATGGTTAGATTGGGTTGTCTGCTACCGTGTGTTTAGATTATTGTAGAGCACAGGCAGATATGATATGAACTGCGAATGCAGTTGATGAACAGCATGTTCAAACTGAGATTCCTTCAAAATATTTGTATTGTTGAGGTCAAGGGGAAATGAAGGGTGAACATAGTCATATGACTAAATCCAATGCTAGTATTAGTGAAAGTAGAACTATTGAAATCAATGGAACTTATATTACTTGTGAATAATAATTATCTTGTTTTTAATGGGACTACTCTAATTAGGATTTTGTAACTGAAATTGGTTTAGTCCATGCTTTTAACAACCGTAGGATGCAGTTCAGCGATCCAATTAATACACTTTGTCTAAGTAGACATACATAGGACTATGCTGTAGTGCATTTTCAAAAATGTAGCATAACAAAATGCAAGATACTGTTTTTAATGGGTGGTACCCACTCTACTGGATCGAGTGATGGGCCCAGGCAATCTGGGCTTAAATACCCACTTGGCTATGGAAACTAGCTGAAGCATGGAACTGATAAAACAACCCCAAGCATCTCACTTACCTTGAAAACCCTAGTAAAGTCACTGTAACCAAGTTCTGAACCTGAGAGTACATACTTATACATCAAAAATGGAGATCTATTGTATGTATTGCTACATCTGCCTTATTCATAATTGTGAATACTGTGTCATTTATTTTTACTGCAGGTATTGAAATTATAGTATTGCCATACATGGCTCGTGCTATGATGTAGGAGTACAAAAATACAAAGAAAAATGGGCTTTTACAAAGTACTTTTCTTGAAAGGTTGTGAATAAACACTGCTATTTTATGAGGCATAGGTTTAAAGAAACACTACTATCTTATGAGGTTTATGAGTGGCTATCCACACATCCTCTCATGTTCGTTATGTGTTATTTATCATTTATACTATATTGTTAATGTATGTGATGCCTTTACAGAATTGTATTCCCTACACAAAGGAATGTGGTGGTGCTGTGGGTTAAACTGCAGAAGCCTCTGTGCTGCAAGGTCAGAAGACCAGCAGTTGTAAGATCGTATTACCTGCATTTAAGACAGGGGTGGGCAATTAATTTCTATAGGGGGCCACATGAAAAATCTGAACTGTGTTCGGGGGCCGAACCAACTTTACTTAAAAATAAAATGAAACAGTGATGTTATGATTGTTTTTATTTTAAACTTGTTAATCTTCACAAATACTAAAGAGTTTTTTTGCGGTATGTTAAAGATAAGCAACTGATCAACTTTAGACAAAAAGCTATAAATGGTTTTGATGTCCGGCGGGCCAGACAGGAGCGGCTCGCAGGCCGTATGTGGCCCTCGGGCCGCACTTTGCCCAGGTCTGATTTAAGATGTAGCCTGTCACGAAAAAGAGATGTTGAAAACAAACCAGTAAAGATAGAAACGGAACTGACATACATTATGGGTACTTGTGCAATAGAACCCTGACAGAAATACAAATGAACCCATTTGGAAATGTGATTGAAAACATAGAATAAATACGTAAAGCAACAGGAAATGTATGCCTTCTGCCACAGCCAGGAGAAATAAGAGACAATTGGACAACAGTCATTGTGGGGGAAGCAGTAGACTATTATAAAGCTGTCTAGACAAGTAAATTATACAAATGAATGTAGCTGAAAGAAGTAAAATGTCACTAATTAGTGGTATGTATAAATTCCAGCATGTTATCCTGCAAATTTACTAATCCTCACTGCTAGTGTAGCTGCTGAAACCCTTAAGTTCTCCAGTTACAAGTACTGCATTGAAACTGTGTCATGATAGTGATTATGTGCAATAATCTTTAATTATTTCATTAATTTCTTCTTCACAGCTTGGGAATTACCTAGGTGCCATAGAAAGCTAGGGAGAAATTGCTGTATTTATGTAATCTAAG
Organism: Intellagama lesueurii; assembly: GCA_037013535.1. Classification (NCBI taxonomy): domain Eukaryota; kingdom Metazoa; phylum Chordata; class Lepidosauria; order Squamata; family Agamidae; genus Intellagama; species Intellagama lesueurii. Next base: position 41,499,540 of record JBAJHW010000005.1, on the reverse strand, counting down.
CTTTAAAAGTATTGCATGCCCTTAATTTCCAGATAGTAAACAGTAATTGAAAGGAACACCTGATATACCCCTCCACACTTCCAGTTTTTTTTCCTTTTCAAAGTACATGCTTCCATGTCTTTTCTTTCTAATCATAAAAGTTATGCGTGACTCACATGTTTATGGAAATGAGGGGCATATTTCCTTTATGAATACATTATGAGCACATTGTATAAACTAATTAAGAAATTGGTGATGATAAAATATGAAAATTCCGCAGATACCAGGTCAGGATAGTGTCTGAAAAGATATGTTGGGTAATAAGCTCACCTGCTGAAAATATTCTGCTGCTTGACTTTATCTGATAGCTTCATGTAGAGCTTGTTTTTTGCCCCATGATGTTGCCAGAGATTGCCATGGCAAAATACATTTTTCTCCATATTTAATTCTCAGACAGCTATCACTCTGCCTGTATAGGCAAGAGCAAGATTTCAATCATCTTCCCTGCAGTGATGTCAGGTGGAAAGTCATTGCAGGAAACCCATTTCAGCACAGCTGTGCTATCTCTCTGAACAAACACAAACAACAGAAGAGACTATGAGAGGGCATTGTATTCAGAGCCAGACCAAGACATTTTGCTGCCTGAAGCAAAGCAGTAAATTATGCCCCCCCCCCACACACACACACACTTTAGTCAAAGTGCATAGTACCCAAAGCCAGCCAGGTTGTTTTGGCACATGGGGCACAAAATCACACATGGACCTCACCCCATCCCTAGCAGTAAATTATAGCAAAAATAAAGAGAACAATTAGCTGCCTTTCCACAAATCTGCTGCCTGAGATAGCTGCCACACCCTCCCTAATAGTAGAACTGGCCCTGAGCCTATGAAAACTCCACAAGACTGTTTCAGGAAAAAGTAAATATACCACCTTAAATCTCAATATCCTTGTAGAGGGCATAGGCAGTTGATACCAGGTTACTGTGTCTCCAGCAACCCAGATTCTGAGATTCAAGTGTCTTGTACAACTTCAATAGTAAGCATGCCTCTTGCATGTGTATTCTTGTAACTCCACTGCCACCAATTAATATCATCAGCCCATGATGCCAGGTGTTCACACTGCACTATCCAAATCACAGTAGTGCCACAGGAATCAGGAAATAATTGCTCCATGCAAAGCAAACAGCTTAGCTCTCCCCAACATAGGCAGGTCTCATGGACTAGGGTTGCCAGATCCCCTTAAATTTTACGGCCAAAACCTAACACCAAGGGAGGGATTTCTGAGAAGTAAAGGGACAGGATAGTAGAGATTTGGCAATGGGCGGAACTTCTTTCAGGCTATCTGACTGTGGAAGTGAACACAAATGGAATCAAAGTAAATAACCCAGACTCCAGACAAAACCCAGCTAACCAGGGAATATGGCAAACAAGAACCAGTAGGAAAAAATCTCATTTTTAGAAGCTGGACAGGGAGAAACATACAGAGGTTTCTGCCGTACATCCTTGGGTTTTCATCCCACAAAGCCTTATCTATATAAAACATGTGACACATGATGAGCTTTTCCAGGACCTGCTCTAGTAGAAGGCTCAGCACCAGCCCACAGGAAATTGTCCACCCATGGCCTCTTGCCACTGCTTCCAAAGGCTCATGAGTCAAGTGCATGCTCTCACCAGCTCTCTCCCCTCACTCCTGGCTTTTGGGTTTGCTGATGTTGCATGAGCACAACATATATATATACACTTACCCTTTTAACCTGCCTAGTCTTAGTTTGTAATTTATCTTTTTAAAAACTCATCATCATTTAGAAGTCTAATTGAAATACTGGCTTTAAATAAATTTTAAGTTCAGAACAATGAAATGATTCTTAATAGGAAACATAGCCATGAAGTAGTTCTTCATAGCAGATGGTAATAAAACAGTAGTCCCATGCCACTCTTGGTCCAGGAGCTCCATTAAGGAGGTTCCAAAGAACGTTTGTGGAACCATTGAAAATATATTTACTTTCACCTGCATTTTTATTTGTTTGTTTGTTTGTTTATTTATTTATTTATTTATTTATTTATTTATTTATTTATTTATTTATTTATTTATTGTTATGAAGATTGAGACGATTTTGACCAGGATCAAATTATCAAAGAGACTAAGGGACCTTAGCTTTCATAATATGGCACTGGCACCATTTCACTCTCTTAGATTGCCCATTAAAGGTGTTATTCTGAACATTCTGTTCTGGCTCTTCTGATTTTCATTCCACAGCATTAGTTTTAATGAAGAAACTATTAAGAAAAAAGAAGAGTTGGAAGTAGAGATGGGCACGTCCATTTCTCGTCCAAATAGGTGTTTGGTGCTTCCCAGCCCCACCTCCTCCAGCAGGTGCCCACTCAGAGGCAGCAGCCCAGCTTCCCTGCCCCGCCTTCTCCGGGTGCTGCCTTTGAGTGGGGGCATCACTGGGAAGGGCTAAACATCTGTTAGTATGATAACTGGTTTGGTAGTTCATGTCCATCTCTAGTTGGAAATTTACTGAATACTCAGTTCTAGTCAATTTCAAGTGTCTTCCCACACACAGATGAATACACATACAGTTTGAGAGCTCCTATGTTAAGGTAAAGTGGCTTTGAAAAAGAAATGCTAGAAATACATTACATTTCAGTTATATTTCAAAAAGAAGAATCTTTTTCTTTCACATAGTATTGGTGAGATGGTAACAGAAACATGCACCTTTCCACTGCCTGTTTGCAAAATAGCACAGTATTTTCTTGCACGCCTGGGGAGAGTATGCAAAAATTCTGTCTTGTTGCAGTTCCCACTGGGTTTATTATAGCATTAAATTTTGTGGACAACCAGCTCACTTTTTCAGATGCATCTATCCCTGTTAGCTCTATTCCATGGATTAATATTATGAATACAGCTACTGGAGCTTGGTCAAGAAGATTAGCATGATCTACAGGGCTAACTGTTTTAAGCAGCTCTTAATTTTTGCTCTGTTCCCTTTTTGAATTATCTTAGTGACAAGTGCAGCTGTATGTCCCCTTAGACAAGGTGATACCATCAAGTGCTGACCACGTATTAAGAGTCTGTAGCATGGCTTGTTCAGTGTCAACCTCTCCCAGGAACTGGACATTTTATTTATGGAGAAATCCCAAATCTGAGCCTTTATTTCCATTGTAAAATGTGTATTCGGTTTCTGTTTTCTAAGTTAGTTGCCAGTCCATAAGAGGCTGCCTGGAGGATTTCCTTGAAAGTCCCAAGTTTATAATTTTATGGAATTGGGTCTGTTTGTTTGTTGCTGTGTACTTTGTTGTAAAGGCAAAAAGAACATGCCTTAGGATGCATCCCAGGCACACTAGCATACATAAAGTATTACAAACAGAATTGTAAATGCCTGCAATTTTTCTCTTTCCTTCAACCTCCCCCGTCCAATGTTTCTGGTGTGTGTTTGTGCTAGTTGCTTATCTTCACTGCAGTCAAGCATTCATAGCCACATTAAAGTTTTATAAAGGCACCCAGCAGCAAGGTGAAAGATGAAGAGATTACTGAATAATAGAGGAGGGCATTTTTCAGACAGTTCAGATTTATTTGAGAACAGACATGAAATACATTATGCAATCTATTCATCCCACAGGAGAGTTCTAGTTTTCCTTAAAGCTTTGTACCACGGAAAACTCCATCCAAGCACATGATCAGCGAAGTGCTTTGAGGAACTAAGTATGCCAAATTGAAAGCATTCCTAGTGTTGGGGGCAAACATTAGCATCCAGAGTGGTAAAATTATCAGTTTCCACTACATCCATTTGTGAAAGATTTAATCCCACAGTGGTCTTATTGACACAGCTGCTTAGTGTCTGAAATCCAGTAGGAATTTGCAACTAGTGTAGGCCCATTATATCAGAAGAACGTACATAGGTGTTGATTCACCAGATCCCCAATAATTCAATAGGCCTACTGTAGTTGTGACTTAATAAAGAATTTCAACCATCAAGTGTTAATTGCAAGGAAAAGAAATGAGACCATGTTGAAATAATCACCACAGATAATATGACACTACATATTGAAAACTACACAAAAGAGTGCCAAAATGGGATCCATCTTGCCTTTTCCATTTGATCTTGAAACTTTCACAGTTGGATTTCTATAGAGTGTAAATGGGAGGGTAACCATGAGTTATAATCTATAGAGGTTTTATTTTAAGTACAGAGTATAGACTCGCAGTCTGGCTTTGAAATTTATTTTCAGAACTCAAAAGCCTCCAGTAGGAATGTACCCATTGTTCCAGTCATTCATATACAGTATCTTTCAAAGACATAAGAATTCTATATTGACAAAACAGTTAGCAAGGATCAGAATCAGTACCTTACAGAGATACCAGAGGGCCTTCTAGGAGGAAAAAAAATGGAGTTCAGCGGTTTTTCTTGATGTAACTTTGTCATTTGAGGTTCAGGTATTCTTGGGAGAGGATTGCTTAAGTCAGCTTAAGCTATCATTTTAGTTGTGATCTCTCCTGGAGAAGAATAACTTGGAAAGGATAGTCTATGCTCTGGTGACATCCCATTTAGACCACAAGAACTGCTGCGTGCTTCTATGACTCTTTTAACCTGGTAAATCACTTAAAATATAATCTCCACTCCTGCTTATAGAAAGACTAGGCAGGATTCTGTTCAGTCAAAGAGCTTGTGCAATGGTCCATTGCATGAACAGTTCTCCATTTTAAGAGCTTGCTTTAACAGGTGCCCAGTAGCTCCCCGCATAATTAGAAGCTTTTTAGTTCAAACAGGTAATCTCCACTTTTGCAAGAACAAACTAGGAGATCGAGTGGAAGTACACCAATGGAACATTATGCTCTAGTGAGATTTAATAGATTTTCCACTACTGTATTGTTCCTTTATATTTCTACTGTATGCTTCCTGAGAAGCCTATATATTTCACTTGAAGCAAAAGGTAGATGTCTGCACTGTTACGAGCCTTGTATTTCCACCCACCCATCACCTTCTCTTCATCCTGGCAGGCATTGCTAGGTATTGTATAATGCCTTTACGCCTACCAGTGACTGTGTTTAACTTTAAGACGCAAAAACATCTCACCAGATTTGTGGACTTCCATGCTTCTCCCTCCATGTATTTATTTGTTCTTCAGATTTTGTGATGATGGGATGAGATTGGCAAATTCAAGTACTTACATCTTGTGCAAATATAAGCCCCATTCTTTCTAATTGGCTAGCTGACCTTGCTAGAAATGACTGGGTACAACTCATACAACTTACACTGAAGAAGATGCATGTCTTTGCATGGGAAGGGATAGATAAAAAGGAGGGACCTCTTCAGGTTTCCTAGAAAGTCCTTTATTTGCTCAGACCCATGTAGATCTTCCTTCAGCCTAAGAATGATACTGTCCCTTTCCTTATATTTCTTTTCTAGGCCTTCATGGGAGTGGACAGAAGAGACATCCTGCCTTTGTTCTTGAAAGGTGAGGGGGCAGCCACATCTTCCTGCATCTCTGCCTTAGTTAGCTAAAATTGGGATTACTTTAATCTTCCCTAATTCAATTTATTTCTTTAATGAATTCTAGCTTTCATATTGACTTAGAATAAAAATTGTGGATGTGAGTCCTTTCTAACCGGGGAAGTGTGCTTTGCTGACCATTTGATTTTCCAGGGCTGGATCCACATGTTAACCTAGCTACTGCTTGGTGTGGCTCGCTCTACTAACAAACTTCATGTGATCTCTTCCAACTCACTGATTTTGGGGTAACAATTCTATGAATAGAGTGGCACATATGTTACAAAATGTAGTTAGCATTCAGTGACTGCTTCCTGAACAAAATACACCAAGATAAATGCTGAATCATTAAAAAATGGCCATCACCCAAAAAATAGAGGTATCCATATTAATTCTGAATATTAAAATGTGTCTTACTCTAAATTTGTAGCTGATTTCAGGATTCATAAATAAAGATTCACAAAAGGAAGGTAATAAAGTAAATGAATTTATTTATTTATTTGAAGGTTTATATGACAGTCTTAATCTGACAAGCTGTCAGAGCAGTTTACAGAACAAAAGCTTCAAAGAAAATGATAAAACTAAATAGCAAGCAAAAGAACCAATGCTGATGAGCAATATATTTTATGCACCTTTGTGTTGTAGCATATAATAATTCCATACTGACAGGATAAATGGATTAGTATCATCATAGCTTTCAAATGGCATGCTCACTTGCAGCCTCTACAACTGACAAATTTAATGCATTTTCTTTTGTCATCAGTATAACCAGCATGTCAATTGACTGCCTCTTCACTAGCTTATGAAAATGGTCTTCTTTGCAATTATTTCACGAATAGTTTGAGCAGTTACAGCAGCATGCTTTGGCCATTTATTCAGAAGTAAGTCCCAACAAATTCAAGGAGGCTTACAACCAGGAAAGCAAGCATAGTTAACGGTGCAACTTTTTCCACTGTGTTTTTTTTCATTAGCATCATGATACATCAGTATTTTATCTATAAATGCCTCATTGACAAGAGTTGGACTTGATGATCCATAGGGTTCCTTCCAGCTCTGCAGTTCTAAGATGATGATGATGAAGTGATGCAAGTCTAATGAATAAATTCCTTGGTCCCGTGGATGTGTTTCTAGGGCTGCAGGATGAGTAGGAAATACCCCTGTGAGGTTGTCAGTGGCTGAGACTTGAAGAGAAAGATCTGATTTTATATCTCCCTCCAAGCTCTTCCTAGCAACTAAAAAAGTTTCATTCCAAGGTCAGATGTTCTCAAGTCATAAGAGGGCAAAACAGTGTGCCTTAGGGGTGTAACAGTGGGTGGAGAGGGAAAGGAGATAGATCTGCCAGATTCACTGTCCTCCTGGTCCCTAGCCACCTACACCTTAAAAAAAAAAAAGAAAATGTAGGTTTTTCCAGAACTCTTCTAATTTAGCCCCCCTCCCCTAATGTTGAATGAAAGGAGTTTATGCTGGTTTCAGTAAATGCAATGGTTTCAGTAAATGTAAATCCCTATAGAAGAGAAACAAAGTTGAAAAACTAATCAGGATGCCCTGCTGCCAAGAGCCTGGTGGGGCTTTGGGTGGAATGGAACTTCCAGGATCACAGCTCTCTGTTATGTCCACTTCCTTCTCTACAGGACTGCACCTATTGCCTTCTATCTGTAGCCACTGCATCATTTATCTTAGGATCTCATTGATAAATCATTTCAGATGAAAGATATTCCCTTGTCAACAATGTACATTTAATTGCTTTCCCCCTGCAGTGTGCCATCTGGCACTGGATAATACATATGTCTTCATATTTCTTAACATGATAACAAGGGGCTTACACAATTCCTGGCAAGGCTTTGCAGTTTCTTTAGGAAATTGTAGTGTTCAATATGACAACATCCTTAGTGGAAATACATTCGAACCTTTGCCAGGAGTATGACCACAAATTACAGGGTTTCAGAAAACCAACAGGAAAAAGAGGCTTCTTCCTTTCAGACAGTCCACCCACTTAGTAGGATTATCTGCCTTTATGACCTTACTGTCTTGAACAGTAAAGCAGTGTGTGTGCAAAGGCAATCTCACTGTCACTTTAGGGCAAATACTTGAAGTGTCTGGGGATCTTTACCTAATTCCACATTGTTCCCTTGAAAGGGCTCCCCTGCCACTTGTTTTTCCTAACACAATCACTATCATCACCCCATCCACAGCCTGATCTCTCACTACAAGGTACATTGTTGCTGTCTTTCTACTCTTGAATTATTCCTTGCAGGGCTTTCCTGTTAACTATGTAGCTAGCAATAAGTGAAAAGTGGAAGGGACAATAATGCTAGAAAAATATAAGGGCAGCAGGAAAAGAAGAAGACCAAATATGAGATGGGGTAACTCCATAAAGGAAGCCACATCCTTGAGTTTTCTAGAGCTGAGCAATACTGTTAATGGGAGGACATTTTGGAGGTTGTGGGGGTGCCATTCCCAAGGTTGCTAAACTGTTGGCTTAATCTACAGTAGAGGGCAAACTCTCCTGGATGACGTCACAGCTGCTTCTGAGGGGCATGACTGCCCACCATTCTTCTTCTTTCTCATAGGTGCTAGAGAGCTTGCATAGAGCCTTTCCTTAGGCCAATTATAATGGCATGATGTAACCATTGTCCTATCTGAACTCTGTAAACTATCTGTATACTGTCAACTATCTGTGAGCTTGTAAGGTTAATAAAAGCACAGTCCTCCTGGGGGCAGGGCAGAATTCATTGGGAACCCATTCTGTGTTATTCTGCCTCTTCTACTAGTCGCCCACCAGGAACACTGCTGGCAGACATCCCTGTGTGTGTGGCTGACTTCTTTAACCTCTATCTCTAAGAGACTCTTTGCTATCCTAATTATCTGGTGATCACCACAAAGCCCATCAGCCTGCTATGTTCGTGACTCCAACAGGAGGTCACTCATTCATAAAGTTGCCATTGGTCAGAGCCAACTTGATGGACATAACACCAACAACAATAAGTGAGAGGTCCTTGCCTGAACTTCCAATCTGCATTTGAAAAGTGGAATATCTAGTAAGTGAACAACCCAAATATTGTGTAAAATGCAAAGAATTCTTCATCGGACTGGACATTGCCAAGATTGGGGTGAGGTGAGAAATATTTAAAAGTCCAAAAATTATGCTCTGTTTTGAAGCAACATGATTTGGATTTAAATTTCCAGGATGGGGATATCAAACTGAAAGAATCAGCTTAAGGTGTGATGATACCTGGTTTCTTCTCAGATCATTGGATATCATTTGGCTGAAATCCAGTTGTAAGTTGCAAGTGGGGACTTGGTGAGTCAACACCTATGTAAGTTCAATGGACCTACTTTAGTTGCCAATTACTACTGGTTTTCAGCCACTGTCTCCACCCATTTCTATCAACAACCAAAAAAAAAGCCAATCAGCCAGTAAACTATCCAGTGCCTTTATCTGAACAGTGGAGATAAGAGAGGAGAATAGTAGGGAGTTAGAGGCAAGGTAAGAAGATGATACTGACAATGTAGCTTCATATTCTTTGGTAGGGGACTGGTCCTACCATTAGTCAGAGAGACTTTTTACAAGCACCTCGATCCCCACTGCCACCTGTTGGTTCCTCTCTTACTGTTAATTTAATTTAATTTAATATTTAAGGCCTAAAGATTATGTTATTAAGCATGCTGCAGATAGTGAAAGAAAATGTTGATACAGAAATGATTACTTCCTTACAGAAATAAAATATAGTCTCTCTAGGTCAGATATTTTTAAAAAACCCAGCCCTACAATTGTTGATTGGTTAAGGAAGACACAGGAAGTTTAGTCTTACCATTTTAAAAGAATCAGATTGTCAGTAGACTAATTTATTGAAAAATGGGCCTTGTTTATCAATTCCCGGAATTGACAACTTGTAAAAACATCTCTTCTTTTTAGTTTATTCTGTCTGAGTTAAATATATGCTGGTTTATTAGCTACCTACTTACCTCCTTCTCTAAGGAGATACCTTCAAAAGGCTGTATGTAAGTTACTTTGCTGTATTCCTTCTGTTTTAGTGTGTATGTTCTTGAATTAATGGCTAGTGTTGTACTTAACTTTGATACATACTGTCCCTGAACAGAATATGTAATTTAATGGTCAGATTTACTCTGTAACCCTTTAGAACTTCTACAATATCAGTATACCGCCTCATACAAGAATATGTTAAGCCCAAAGATCAATGTTGTGTTTTAGAAAGAGATGAAGCAATGGCTGCCCACTTGGATGGCCTTGAAAGAGAACTGGATAAATTCATGAAGTGATCTTCAGTGCTTTCTAATAATGATGGCTATATATTACCATTAAGTGTCAGAGCTCCGGATGCTAATTGTTAGTGAATCCACACAGGAGAGTGCTGTTGCCCTAATGGTCTTTCTAAAGGCAACTGGTTGGCCACCATATGAATAAGATGCAGGTATAAGCAGAGGTGTTTCAGCCTTGATTTTAACAGCAATATTTTTGCCTCATCATGCATAGAGGCATGAGGTCACTGAGGTCGTCTGGGCTGTAATTGCCCCCGCCCTCCCATGTCTACAATAATAATATTTAAATGGTGTTAAGTTGATTCTGATTTATGTCCACCCTTGCCAAGGTTTCCTAGATCCTCTGAACTGGTTTACCATTCCCTTCTTCTGGGGGCACCCTGGGACTGTGCAGCTTGCTCAAGGCCACACAGGCTGGCTCTTCTCCTAGGAAGCACAGTGGGGAATCAAATCCCCAACCTCTGGCTCCATAGCCAGCTACCCTAGCCATTGAGGTATCCAGCCAGTGTGTCCATGATGCCTGGTCACATATATCCATTTCAAACATACACTGGGAAACATGAGTGTGAAAGTTTCACTTCTCATCCATACTCAGTCTATACTTCTTAAATCATAAACCTTAGAGTTTGGATGGGACTATTTTGGACTACAACTACCATCATTCTTCACTATGAGCTACACGAGCTAGGGCCACTATAGTCCAGCAGTAGCACATTCCACACCTGTGCCATGAAGATCTACAATGATCGCTACCAACATCATGAGCCCTGACAATTCAGACCCAAGCCCTTCTGACATGTGAGGCTGGCTGGATGAAGAATAGCTTATGGCCCCACTGCAGCCCCAGGATCCTTTTCCACCCCAAATTTTAAAAATATATAATTTTCAGAGTGACCAGCGTACCCTGTTGTCCTATTTTTGACCCCTGCTCTTATTTAGGCCCATGGGAACCTTTTTTCAAAACCAAAAGTGGGAGCAAATGGCTATTTCAGGCCAAAATACTTGGGGGGTGGGGTTTGGGAAAGGTTCTCTGGAAGCTGCCTAGTCCTTATACAAGAGATTTCTGCTGTTAAAAGAAATGGCATTCAGTTCAGATATTGCCATATCACAGTTTTAGATTGGTACATATAAGGGTTAAAGTAACCCAAGAGAACAGTCTAACAATGCAGTCATTTTTATCACATTTTGTGTTTTCAGCTCTCTTCAGCTCAACCCTTACCATAAAGAAATACAGTTCATGAGCCATGTTTCATTTTCCACATAGCAGCATTATTTCTGAGGATCGGAACACCTTCAGAGGCATTTTTCATGGGAACAAGTGATCTTCAGTGCTGTCTAAACCTTTGTGCAGCAAGAAAGAGAGCACAGTATTGTGCAGTTGCTTTCAGTATGCCTGGTTCCCAGGCCAATCTTCATGAAGACCACTCTTAGGGAGCTCAATCACAGCAAAGTTTATTTCACAACATTTAATTCTGTTTCAGTGGCACTGTCACAACAGACACATTAGGCAGGTGCAAGGTTTATGGGCCACTTTAACCAGAGCCATCCCTCTTTCTTTAGAGATGGGGCAGTATTTAGTTATTATTATTAGAAGACACACTACTTATAGCTGGCAGTGTCTTTCATCATTCATCAATTCTTTCATTTCAGATATAATATACCACTTCCAAGAGAAAGTTCTCAAAACAATGAGTTAGAACAACAAAAGCTATATTTAAAAGGTAACAAAGGTTTGCTTTAAAAAATAGTCCCACCTGAGCTGGCATCTTCCAGATATTTTCGACTGCAATTCCCATCACTCTCTGGCATCATAGCCATTATGGATGATAGGGGATGCAGTCTGAAACATCTGAAGAGGATCCAGTTGAAGAAGGCTGTTCTAAAACATGCAGTCCTAAAGTTATTTCTAGAGTTTGTTGTTATATGCTGTTAAGTTGGAGGAAACCTATATCAACCCTAACATAGTTTTCAAGGTAAGTGAGATATTTAAGGAGTGATTTTACCAGTTCTACTCCCCCAGTCAACTTCCATGGCTGAGTAGGGATTCAAACGCTGTTTGAGCCAGTGTCCATCACTCTATCCGCTGAACCACACCGGGAACCCAATTCTACAGTTAAGTCAACCATTATATAGACTTATTGACACACAGTGGTGGAAGTGATTATGATGATGATGACATGTAACATAGGCCAACTTTTTCAGACAGCAGACCTTGACTATTAGAAAAGCCGAAGGGTTGTGTTGCTGTTGCCACTAAATATTTTATTTTTCTGCCAAAAAGGGGAAAAGATGCTCAGAAGGTACAGGTACCCAAATGACCTTAATTTGAGAGATGCAGGCATCATTTACTGATCTGCCTCGGACAATAACATGATGAGCCAGCCTTGCTATATTCATAACTCAGGAAGAATCTTTCTTTTTCCTCATAAGACATTGCAAGCATTGCCTTTAGATAATTCAGAATAATATGCAAAAAGCCAAGCCATGCTTACTTCTGTAGGCAGTATTACCATCTCCACGCAAGAATTGGAGGTTGTTCATGACTTTGTGTACCTTGGTTCAACGATCTCTGACACTCTCTCCCTAGATGTTGAGCTGGATAAACGCATTGGCAAAGCAGCTACCATGTTCTCAAGACTCACAAAGAGAGTATGGCTCAATAAGAAGCTGACGGCATATACCAAGATCCAGGTCTATAGAGCCTGTGTCCTGAGCACACTCCTGTACTGCAGTGAGTCCTGGACCCTTTGTGCACAGCAGGAGAGGAAGCTGAACATGTTCCATATGCGTTGTCTCCGACGCATTTTTTGTATCACCTGGCAGGACAAAGTTCTAAATAGAGTAGTCTTAGAACGAGCTGGAATTTTTTAGCATGTATACATTACTGAAACAGCGACGTCTACGTTGGCTTGGGCATGTCGTGAGAATGGCTGATGGTCGGATTCCAAAAGATCTCCTGTATGGAGAATTAGTGCAGGGAAATCGCCCCAGAGGGAGACCATAGCTGCGATACAAGGATATCTGCAAGCGGGATCTGAAGGCCTTAGGAATGGACCTCAACAGATGGGAAACCCTGACATCTGAGCGTTCAGCCTGGAGGCAGGTGGTGCATCACGGTCTCTCCCAATTTGAAGAGACCCTTGTCCAGCAGGCTGAGGCAAAGAGGCAGTCCCGAAAGCAGCAAAATCAGGGAGCTGGACAGGGGACAGATTGTGTTTGTCTTCAGTGTGGAAGGGATTGTCACTTTCGAATTGGCCTTCTCAGCCACACTAGATGCTGTTCCAAGTCCTCCATACAGAGCACATTACCATAGACTCTCGAGACTGAAGGATGCCTAATCTAATTTGTATCAAATGCATGTGGTCGACTGCAGCTAGAAAGCATTGACTGCCGGGCAAAAACAAAACAAAAATCATTAAAAAATAAAGACAAAAATGTTGTGGCACCTTAAAGAATAAAATGCTATATTTTAATGTGAACTTCCATGGACAAGTGCAATTCTCCATACAGAATTGACTGTGTGAAAGGATTTCAAAATAAAATCACACAGGCAACAATAAGGTATTTTATGAACATTCAGTGAATTTACAAGACAATCTGTGTTGCAAAGAAGCAATGCCATGTACATCCACCCCAGGAGACTGATGAGTTTTCTGATGGCTGGGTTTTTTATGGCTCTTGGAGAGTTTCCTGTTGCCTCCACAGGCAATCCTGTCAAAGCCCTGGCTGACTTCTGGAATGGGGAAATGGCCAGGACTGTGGACATGATTGCTCCTATGTCCCTTCCCCTTGAGAAGAGCCATATGAGCCCCCTGGTTTACCAGGGAGCTGCCAGTAATGAAACAAGTGGGATGGAGACTAGAGCAATGATCGTGGAAAACTCAGAGTGAATCTGACCAAACACAAGCTAGAGCTCATTTGAAGGCTTATTCCATGGCAGGGGCTACAGCGAAAAAATGACTCTTTCTACTGCCATTGCATCTGCACAGAGATCCAGTGGAGTTGTTTTGAGCGGTCAGGGGCTTAATACATGCCCCACCAAAAGAACAAAATGTTGACCACTCAGCAACCCACTGTGAGGAATTCACACAACACTTAGCAGGCAAAGTCACTCAACTCCACTCTGACTTGGGTGCTGTGATTGGTACACATCCTATGGGTGTTAACTATGGCCCCTCCTTGTCCTGTGTTAATGGCTAGGTTTCAGTTTTTGCAACCTGATGAAGTGGATAGGATTCTTGCAGAGGAGAATGCCACCACATGTGTGCTAGACTCTTGCCCTTCCTGGCTTATAAAAGCAGCCAGAGGGAGAATGACCAAGTGCATAAGGGAAGTAGTGAATGCCTCCATACAGTAGGGTAGGATCCCAGTATGTTCAAAGGAGGCAGTAATAAAGACTATTGGAAAAGCTTCCCTGGATTTCACTTTATTGAACAACTATCAGTCGGTCTCAAATATTCCATTTCTGGGCAAGGTACTGGAGCATGTGGTGGTTTCTCAGCTCCAAGAATTCCTAGAAGAAGCGTATTAGCAAAACCAATTTCCATCTGGATTCAGGCCTTGCTATGGGACAGAGACAGTTTTGGTTGCCTTAGCGGACAACCTATGCCAGGAACTGGGCAGGGGAAATGTGCCTCTGTTGGTTCTCCTGGACCTCTCAGTGGCTTCCAGCATCATCAACCATGGTATCCTTCTGGATCTCTGGGATGGGACTTGGAGGCACTGTTTTACATTAGCTCTGGTCCTTCCTGGAAGGGAAAACTCAGAAGGTGGTGCTTGGGGGTTCCTGTTCAACACCCTGGCTGTTGACTGTGGCATCCCTCAGGGTTCTGTTTTCTCCCCCTGCTCTTTAACATATTCAAGAAACCACTGGGAGAGGTTGTCCGGAGTTTTGGGGTTCAGTGTCACCAGTGTGCTGATGACACCTAACACTATCTCTCCTTTCTATCCAATTCCAAAAAAGCTATCTTGGTTCTAAACCAGAGCCTGATATCAGTAATGGGATGGATGAGGGCAAATAAACTGAAAATCTGGACAAGACAGAGAGGCTCCTGGTCAGCTGAAAAGCAGATCAAGGAACAGGGATTCAAGTTGTGCTGGATGGGGTTACACTCCCTCTGAAAGCACAGATGAGAAGTCAGATGACCTCTGGGAGAAAGTGACCATGTTTTACTTGAGTTCTTGATTTCAAAAGAAACAAAAGCAGAGTATAGCCATACATATACACTGGACTTTAGGAAAGCAAATTTTAATAAACTCAGAACAATGATAGGTAAGGTCCCATGGCAGAAAATCTTAACAGGAAAAGGAGGCCAAGATGGGTGGGAGTTTCTAAAAAAGGAAATTCTAAAGGCACAACTACCCTGTTTCTTCGAAAATAAGACCTAACCTGAAAATAAGCCCTAGTATGATTTTTCAGGATGCTTGTAATATAAGCCCTACCCCAAAAATAAGCCCCAGTTAAGTGAAACCCCACCCTCCACTATTGCATTGTGCAGCAATCAGAAGATGACATGACTGTAAAATAAAACATCCCCTGAAAATAAGCCCTACTGTGTTTTTTGGAGCAAAAATTAATATAAGACCCTGTCTTATTTTCGGGGAAACATGGTACAAACCATTCCAACAAGAAAAAAAGATGGAACACAGCAAAAAAAATAAAAATAAAAGACCAATGTGGTTTCACAAACAGCTCAGAGAATACCTGAAAACAACAAAGGACACGTATAGGAAGTGGAAGGAAGAGTACAGACAAGTAGCAAAAGCTGAGAATGAGCTGAGGTTAGCAAGAGATGCGAAAAGCAACAAAAAAAGATTTCTTCAGGAATGTGCATAGCAAAAGACAGAGAAAAGAAACAGTGACTCAGCTACTCAATGGGGATGGGAAAATGATAACAGAAGAAGGCAGAAGTGCTCAATTCCTACTTCAGCTTGGTTTTCTACCAGACGTCAATCTATACTCCTCCAGGCAAATGTGAAGTACAATAAGAAGGGATAAAATTTCAGCTTGAATTTGATAAACAAATAGTCAAGGAATAACTTACTACTTTAAATGAGTTCACATCCTCAGGGCTGGATGAACTACATCCAAGGATATTGGAGGAACTGGCAAAAGAGATCGTAGAACCATTGTCTATTATTTTCTTGAAATCATGGAGGATGGGTGAAGTACCAGGTGACTGGAGGAGAGCTAACATTGTCGCAGACTTCTAAAAGGGCAAAAAGAGGAACCAGGGAATTACAGACCAGTCAGCCTGACATAAATCCCAGGAAAAATTCTGGAGCAGATTATTAAGCAGTCACTCTGCAAGCACCTTGAAAACAATGCAGTAATAAGTAGAAGGCAACATGAAAAGCTGAATATGAGCCAACAGTGTGATGTGGCTGCAAAAAAGGCAAATGCTGTTTTAGGCTGCATTCACAAGTATAGTCTCCAAATCCCATGAAGTACTAGTTCCCCTCTATTTGGCACTGTTTAGACCTTATCTTCAGTACTGTGTCCAGTTCAGGACACCACACTTTAAGAAGGATTCTGACAAGCTGGAACAAGGTCAGAGGAGGGCAAAATGGATGATCATGAGACTTGAACCAAGCCCTATGAGGAAAGACTAAAAGAACTGGCCATGTTTAGCCTTGAAAAAAGAAGACTGAGGGGAGACATGATAGCACTCTTCAAACACCTGAAAGATTGTCATGCAGATGAGGGGCAGGATCTGTTGTCAGTCATCGCAGAATGCAGGACACATAATAATGCGCTCAAATTATGGGAAGCAAGATTTTAGTTCAGCATCAGGAAAAACGAATGGAAACAATTACCTCAGGAGGTGCTGAATTCTCCAACACAGGAGGCATTCAAGAGAAAATTGGATAACCACTTGTCAGATCGGCTTTGATTTGGATTCCTGCATTGAGCAGGAGGTTGGACTTGATGGCCTTATAGCCTCTTCCAACTCAATTATTCTATGATTCTATGAATTAACGAAATTCTCCAATAGTGATGAAATCAGCATAGACATTATTTACACAGCTCAGTACACAATGGATAATATCTACACTGACTTAATAACTTGTATCAATTGCCCATCAACATTTACACTGTTTGTATTACACTTGTAGATGTAAAGGATAGGATTTTGGCCACTGTTTCTGACTATTTAAAAATGTATATTTACATTTTATTGTAGCATATTTTATTTGTGAACGAACCAGATAAACTTTCATTCACAAACATTATGGAAACATAGGGGAAAAACAAATGAATCCATGGTTACCTATACCATCTAGCCAAAGAAGGAAAACTATCCCTAGCATGAAGACCTTGAGCATTGAAATTGGTGTAAGTGAATAATAACTACACTGCAAAGCAAAAAATCAAGCCATTATCCCAGCACAGGATCAATTAAGATTATCCAGGAAATAAATAGCCGTAGCAGCTTGTTGGGGGGAGTGAGATGCCCAGATGGAAGGGAGGCTATCCTGGCATGTTTCTGTTGGGGGGAAAAAATACAAATTATGTGGCAAAACCAGCTTCTGGAGATCTCAGATCTAGGCACATGAGAATATCTATCAGCCCCTTGCCAAGGGAAAGCTGGCAGCTGACCTCTTTCATGAGAGCTTTTTGGCAAAGATTGCTTGCTTTGCTGCCAAGCTTTGGAAACAGAATTAGTGCTTGTTTAACTGTTCCCCTTATCTAGCCAAGGCTGCATCTTTCTTATGTCACTTCCATTCCAGTGTTGGTTTTTCCATGAGGGCATGGGGGTACTGCCCGCCTCCCACTTGGTGGTTAGACAGGATGGTAGAGGTTACATTTCCCCCCTGATCTCCCAACAGAGAATGAAAATTGATAGTGTGAAAACTTACTGAACCACTTATAGGAGACTATTCTTCAGCTCAGTTTGATGATAAATTTGGAGTTGTACTGCGTGTCTGTTGCCTCCTGTTGACTTCAGCTTTTCTTCCATTGGTACCTTGCCTTTCCAGCCCTGATGTTCATCGGTTGCCACTCTTCCCTTCCCATTTCCCTGAATAAAAATAGCTTTCGCTTGTTTGCTGTTTGCCCTATTTTTCCCTCTGTCTCTCTCCCTTTTTAACAGCATATCCCTGAAGAACCTTTTCTTTTTGTTGTTACTGTCTCCAACTCAACAGCAGAGTAGGCCAACAATTATGTAAGAAAAAAAATTAAGACCGGATGCTGAGGGGTGTGAAATATTTGGGAGACTTTTATTCTTAAGGCAATCCTGATATCTTATGGGAAAACAAGCAACTGTGTTGTGTGCTCTTAATGCACATTTCATACTATGATTTGGTAACTGCACGTAAATCTAACATTAAATGGGAATAGAGTGTAGAGGAAA
This sequence comes from Intellagama lesueurii, assembly GCA_037013535.1. NCBI lineage: Eukaryota > Metazoa > Chordata > Lepidosauria > Squamata > Agamidae > Intellagama > Intellagama lesueurii. The sequence continues at coordinate 41,481,435 of JBAJHW010000005.1, read as the reverse complement.
GCTGTATGCTAAATTTAGCATGTTTTTAACACAACTGATTGCAGTTTCCCACCTATGTAGATGCTATGAATGTATTACATTAATTTAGTTTTATAACTAAATTCTACCTCTACAGCACTGTAGAATAAATATTTTTAAGAGCAGGATATCAAAGTAAGGCAAAAGCACTCTTGTGCACATTTTACTGGCTCTTTGTTTCAAATAGTCATGTACATGATTGTTCTTCAAAAGGTTTGCTTTGGCAATTATTGCTTCTGTGGGCTTTAAATCATTCACCAAGTCTTGTTGGGTACATTTTTATATATATACAGAAAAGTGGTACAAATGTTGTTTTTTTAAAAAGCTCTTTTTGTGATTCAAGTACTTCAGGCTGCAATCCTGTCCACATTTGTCTGAGTTCAGCCTCGCGCTGCAGACATGTATAGGAGCGCAGTGTCAGATAAATTATCTCAGTAAACCTTATCTTAAAGCAGTGGTTCCCAACCTTGGGTCCCCAGATGTTCTTGAACTACCTCTCCAAGAAACCCTGGTCAGTAGAGCTAGTGGTGAAGGCTTCTGGGAGTTTTAGTCCAAAAACATCTGGGAACCCAAGGTTGGGAACCACTGATTTAAACGTAGAAATCCCAGTCCTCCAGATATTTTTTACTTCAACTCCTCATTAAGACAGCCTGGCCAATACAAAGTTCCCCACTTCTGGCTTAAAACAGCTTTGTAAACTTGGCGAGCTTTGTTTTCCTTGTTTTTCCAATGAGAAGCTGAGGCTGCTAAAGCAGTTAGTTTTAGGTGAGTCTAGTAGTGTCATGTCATGCTATAACCAGTCAAGTAGATCCATGAACTACCTCACAGAGCATTTCCATGGTTTCAGGGCCAAAACAGATGTAGATTTCAAATGATAAGAATGCCATGACATTGATAACCCACCCAGCCCCCATTACCTGGTTTGGAGAGACAGCAGTTACCATAATTATTGCTGCTGTCTGTTTGTGTTTCTCTAGCTCGCTCTCCCATCTCTCCACCAAATAACTGTTAATCCTGTGAGACCAAAAAGAAACAGGGAGGCCTGCATCTACAGTTTAGCATGGCATCTGTACAATCACCTCTGCCCTGGGAGTCTCCATCCCTGCTCTTGTCTCCCTATTTGTGGACAGGGCAGCAAATGCAGAAATATCCATTATGTGCATAAGTTAGAACTCAAAGCGGAGGAAAGAAAATCTAGGGTGCCCCCAGTTGCATCTCCTTCTCATATATCTCTATAAGCCTGATTAGCCAAGTTATTCCAGGCTGTGCTTCTCGTCTGTTTTTTGCCACCCTCTCCCATTATCTTTCTTTCGCAGTTGCCATCCAGATGTACTTATATTACCTCAGTGACTCTGGACATGGTGCTATATTCACCTTTCAGCTCCTCGTTTACCATTCATTGCCTATTAAGAATTCAGCACATCATGCCATGAGTTTTACATAACACTTTGGTGTGCCTGTTCCTAAATATATTGTACGTTCGGGAAGCATATCTTGCTTGGACTGCATCAGCTCCAGAAGTGTGTTAAGTGCCTCGTGTCAATTAATACTTTGTAAGGGCAACGTAAGTGCAACAATGACATCAATACGCGAGTGTCAGCCTGGGACAGGGCAAAGTCTCTTTCTGAAATATGTCATTATGCAACAAGCTCTTATAGACCCTGGCATTTGTGAATGGAAAGAATACTGCACCAGTCATTTGTTCCATGGTGAGCCTGTAACTGGTCCAATGTTAACACAGAGTTTAAACTTGATGGGAAGTACAGTGCTAAAGATTGTGGGTTGAACTACTTGCCATGGTAAAAACATTCTGTATACAGCTTAGACTAATTTCCTTTTTCCTTGACTTGGTTGCATACAAGCAGGAGATATTTAATCCTATTCCTTGCAGCTGTTTTTTTTTTTTTTAATTCAACTTGTCCACCTGAGGGTGGCAATAAAACGTACCAGAAAATTTGCTTTTTTGGATTATAACACCCAGAATCCCTTAGTCAGTGATCATGTGTGATACTGGTGGTGATCATTTAAAATGTAGCTGGTGGGAATGTATGTGAGTTTTTAAAGAACTAAATGAAACAATCAATTTAAATTCAGCTGTATGTCCTAAAGTAGCACTTTTATCAATATTTGAAAAGGAGATAGAGAAGTGGACAATGAGAGCTAGTTTCTAATTTGTTAACAGGCAAGATTGATTTGCTAGGAACTGGAAACGAACTCACAATATACTGTTCAGTGATTGGTATAGAGAATTCTGGGATGTAGTAATGAATGATAAACTTACATGTAATATAAAAGTTAAGAAGGGGATAACTAATAAAGATGTGTTTCCAGATACATGGGGAGAATTTGTTGATTTTGTATTGATAAAGGGAAGGGAAGAAGTTTAATGCATGATTCTATACAATTTTGGAAGGAGAAGAGAGGCCCAGAAGGGTAAATGGTTTAAGTGGTTACTTCCTAATGGTCCTGTTGATGGGGTCCACTGTATTTTTTAAGGGTAACTTTTCAAAGCTCTGGTAGCATTTCACAACATTTTTCTTGAAACAGGATAAACACTACCTTAGAGCTTGCTCACACAGCAAGCAAAGTTCTGTGGCCATTGTAAAGGTGAGACCACTTTTGCCCTCCTTGTCTACTTCTTTAGTCACCAAGATAAGATGACTTTTTACAGCTTTAGGTTTGGGTTGCCAAAGTATGATACACACACATACCTGCCTGGGCTATCAAAGAGAGGGCAAGCTTCTCAAACAGAGCTTCAATGTCCCAGTTGTGTTTGCACAGTGCTCAGAAGACAGAAATTCAAACAAAACGATGAACCAATTCTTCTGCATCTGAAGGCCACAAGAAGGGAGGGAGACATACAGAAGGAACAGCCATGGGTTTCCCACATGCATTATGGGAAAGAAGGATTGCCATTGTCTCATTTGTTGGCTCTCATAGCCACATCTCTGTTTGAAAAACTGATGCATAGAGTGTAGCTTGGGAACCTGTGGCCCTTTAGATGTTGACAATCCCCTACTCCCATGATTTCTCACCTTTGGCCAGGTTATACAGCACTGATGATTGGGCAGCAACATCTCAAGACTATGGGCCAGGATCCAGCGAGACATGCCTGTTGACAGAACTGCTTCTGCCAGCAGGATTGGGAAAGGTTAATCTCTTCCTCACACCAATTCTCCGCACATCCCTAAAAACTGCTCTAGAAGGCTGGGAAATCTTCTCGAGCTGGTTTCTAAGCAGCATTGAGGGCTGCCTGGAGAGACTGACTTAGGCCACATTTTACCCAGCCCTGGTATACAGAGATGAGCTACATCTTAAAAACAGAGTTTCTAAAATATTTCCAAGTATCTTGGACACATGTTCCTCATCTCTCATCTCCTTATCTGAGTATTTCTTGATGGTGCATTGTAAGGAATGGCAGCTCCCACAATGATCCAGTATTATTATTAACTTTGTCAAGAAGAGTTTAACAAGCCCATGTCTGTGTTTTGGTTTTGAATGACTAGGAAGGAAGAAGATGATTTATGATGTCAATCAACCTTAGCTACTTGTTCTCTTGGCCTCAGCCCTCCCCATTTTAGTGAGAAATAGGACAAATGGTTCCTTAATGCCAAAAGCAATGCTATTAAAGGCATTCTAGGACTTGATAATAATTCACTGATTCCCCTGCCAACCAGCTAAGGAAATGATAATTCCAAAAATGGGAATTTAGTCCAGCTGTTTTTCTCCTTTAATTCTAAAGAATATTTTACACCTATTAAATAGTCCTTCACCCCAACTCCCATATCAACTCTCTGCCCACTGCGTCACCATATTAAACACATGCACACAACTTTTCCAATAAATGCTTTCTGAATTGCTTTTTGAATGCATTTCATTTCATTGAAGTCACAATTGCAAACTTGCAGTTAACAGGGAATGAAAAATATGTTAGAAATTTAAGATATGCCGTGAAATTTTGCACATTCAGTTATCCTTGTGTGGAATTACCATGAGGGGATAAAAATGAACTCATAAATGTGGACCTCTTTAATAAGGTACATTTTCATTTTATTTCTAAGAGAAATTGAGCTTATCTCTGTATCTGTGGCCAACAGAGTCAAGAATACAAAAAAAAAGCCCTCCAAAAACTTCAATAAAATTGGGAGACAAAAACAATGTCATTGTATTATAGCGCTGCCAGTGAAGGAAGAGGTGAATTCAAAGGATTTTATTCAGATGAAAACTTGGACTAATTTTGAGAAAAAATTAAAATACTCTGAAAATACTGATTGTAATCTTTCACATATGAAGAGAAAGGGCTCCCACCTTTATAGTCCCTGGGCTCCTAAATATGTTCCCCTGTGCCTGCCTAGTTAAGCCGGCCTAATACCCTCAACTGAGGTGGACGATGCTCAGTCCTTAGCCAAGTGCCTAGCTTTGAGTGTCTTGCATCTTACAGCCACTAGATGTCTCCACCTGAATCATTATAAGATTTCATTTGAAGAACTGGAAGAAGCAAGAGAAAGTTATTAATACCAGATCACCATGGAAGCCTGTACTTCTTACAGTACAGGCTTCCATGGCAAGGAGTACACAGGTAAAGATGTGAGTGGTGAGGATATGCTATCAATCACTCATCCTATGTGCTGATGAGTAAGACTCGTTAAAAGTGGCATTTACATCAGAGTGGACGTGGTGGCGCTGCAGGTTAAACCGTAAAGCCTCTGGGCTGCAAGGTCGAATCCACGCAATGGAGTGAGCTCCCATTGCTTGTCCCAGCTCCTGCCAACCTAGCAGTTCGAAAGCATATAAAAATGCAAGTAGATAAATAGATACCACCACGGTGGGAAGGTAACGACGTTCCGTGTCTAGTCGCGCTGGCCACATGACCACGGAAACTGTCTATGGACAAACTGCAAGATACAGTGATGGCATCAACTTAGGTGGCTTGATTTTAAAAATTAATTAAATATCATTTCTGTGCCCCCCCCCTCTCATAAAGGGACACAAGTCAGCTTACTGTGATTAAAATGCAAGTGTGATTAAAAACACAACAAATTATTCAGTTAAGAAAGAATTAATTTCACAATTCTTTAAAAGTTAATCATCAAAAAACACTAAAAAGGTCTATAAAAATACACTTTTAAAAATACAATACCCAAGATCTTAGAGGAATCCACCATTAATACTCAGTGTGGTTTAAAACTGTTTACTTGTTGACAACCTAGCATCTGGAGGGGGGCATTCCACAGCTTGTAGCAGCCAAAAAGAAGGTCTTCTCTTGTGTTCCCATCAAACATGCCTGAGAGGGCATTGAGACAGAGAGCAGACCTCCTCTGAATATCTCAGGAAATAAGAAGGCTCATACAGGGGCATATAGTCCTTCACATGGCCTCGACCCAAGCCATGTAGAACATTATCAGTAGAGTTGGGCACAAACCGCTGGTTTGGCAGTTTGTTTCCCGGCAGAACAGCTGATCTGCAGTTCAGCACCCTACCCACTCCAGCGGGCAGCCATTCAGCAGCAGTGCCCAAAGGCAGGACACGGTTGGTTTCTGGAATGAATGGAAAGATGATTGGTGTGGGAAGTGAGCCAATGTAGTCCAACCCCAACTGGTACAGGTTCCCTATGTAAACAAACAATACCTCCAACTCCCATCACAGAGAGATAGCCCAGAAGGATACCATGGTAAATGATATGGAAAGGCGCTAAAAGGTCTAGCAGAACTAACAGGTGCACGCTCTCCTCATCCAGTTTCCTGCACAGGTCATCCACCAAGGTGGCCAAAGCTGTCTTCAGTCCCATAACCAATCCCAGTCTCTAGCTGGTAATCCATCTCATCCAGGAACCTCTAGAATTGAGAAGCCACTACATACTCCTTTAAAGGGGGGTTAGAAAAGCTCAGTGGAATGAGGTCAAAACTATATGCATTGTTGTGAAATCAGTAAGATAGTATACATAAATCTCTTTGTGAAAGTTCATTGAGGCTAAACCAGAGAAGACTTCTGAAAATAATGAATGACTTCAGAGCATGCCACACTAGCTGTTCACAGCAGTACACAGTAGTATAGGTTTACAGCAGGATGGTCTATTTTTTACAGCTTGGTCTCATGACCAGTTAGTGTGGGTTACATGACCGACCCATGTGGCAAAGTGTCAGTTTTGGCTTCTGCCCCACCAGAGGAATTCTACTCAGAAGGCCAGAATTATATAACCCGTGGAAATCAATTCCCTCCTACTGCGTCCTGGAAACAAGTGCAGCCAAGGGGAACCAGCTTTGAGGTCATAACCACTTTTTATTGTTCCATTGAAAATGTATGGATTTACTGACATCCTCCCAGTTTCCTTCCTACCAGCTCTTGTTGTCAAAACATACCAAGCGTATTTCTAGAAAAATGTTCTTTGACAGACGCGTTCTAACCTCATACATGGAAACTGGCATCCTCAGATAGCTAAAATTTAGGGAGCTAAAAGTGCCAAGGCTGGCCCAAGGCATTTTGCTGCCTGGGACCATAGTGGATGCATTTCTCTTTTGTCTCATCCATGTGGGAAAAATGACACAGTCAAGAGGAACTATGAAGAAATCACATCAGACACTGAAGTTCTAGGAAGAAAACCCAAGGACTTTGAGGCTCAGATAGTCATCTCATTCATCCTACCAGTACTCAGGAGAGGAATAGAAAAGGGAAAGGAAAATATTCAGTGAATAACTGGCTACAAAGCTGGTGCCAACATGAGAGATTTGGTTTTTCGGACCATGGACTATGCTTCCTGGAAGATGGACTGGTGGCAAATTATGGGTTGCACATCGTAAGGACTGGGAAGAATGTGTTTGGCCACAGCATGAAGAATGTCATCAGGAGGGCTTTAAACTGAATTGGAAGGGGGAGGGAGACGCAATCTCAGAGGTAAAGATAGATGAAGGCTTATGTACAAAAAGAGGAACAGACCAAGCACCCCTAATGGGACCCAATAACAATTTTCTAAAAAATGTAGGAAATAAAGTAGGTTGCAAATCACACAATCTTTAGGTCAGTACATGAATGCCAGGAGCATGGAAAACAAACAAGAAGAACTGGGAATCCTAGTTCAGGGGGGTAACTATGACTTGATAGAGATAACTGAAACTTGGTGGGATAATTCCTATGACTGGAATGGAGCAATTGAATGTTACAAATTGTTCAAGAAGAACAGAAAGAATAGAAAAAAAGGTGGAGTAACACTAAATGTCCAAAACACATATTCCTGCATAGATATACATAAGGATGAGCTTGGTTGTTCCATTGAGAGCATCTGGATTAATAGAACTGGGGCAAAAAACCAAAAGGAACATGGTAGTTGGAGTTTACTATCAACAGCTTAATCAAAGAGAAAATGCAGATGAAACCTTTGAAAAACAATCTGCAAGAATTTCAAAGAAACCTGAGATAGTAATAACAGAAGACTTCAATTCACCTGATACCTGCTGGGAGACAAATTCTGCCAATACGACCCTTCCAAGAAATTCCTGGCCTTTCCAACACAATGATTCTATGATTCTAAGTAAATTTGGCTGATAAAAATCTTTAAATCTGAATGCTCTGCCACAGTGATGGGAATTTAACTTAAAGTCATGTTGGTTCTATCCCATAATCAAAAGAAATTATTCTCTGTTCCAAATTTTTAAATCACAGAAGCAATGTCAAATACGACCGTTTCTTGAGTTATATGTGTTTATTATTAAACTATGAACTACATTTTCCATTAATATCATCAATACCACAACGTGACATGTTATGGCCATGCTGGCTGAGAGAAGCTGGGACATGTGGTCCAAAAAAGTAAAAAGTTTTTACAAAGCTTCCACCCCAAAGTAACGTTGACACCTGTATGTGTTTGTCTCCCTGTTCCTGCTCTTCGCCCACTGGGGGACATCCTGCATGTTTTGTCCAAGGCAAGAGACAAATCTTTATGTCCTCTTGTTTTCAGAAGGCTTTGCTTTTCTATCTTAAATGCCTTGCTTAGTGTAACTTGACACAACACTTACCAAAGGCTAATTCAATCAGTTTGCAGCCTCCATTTTGAGCAAGTCTAGCATTTTGGTTGGTTCTAATAAAAGTACTGCCAAACTGAATTTTGGAGTTTTTTTCCTTACCAACCAGCACGGCTATTTTTATTTAGTACTGGTATGTGTTTTATTTATTTTTTTATTTGCATTCTGCTAATACATGCAAGTATACGTACAGGTATATTTGCACTTATATTCACAGACAGTGTAGTGGACAGAATGACAGACTAGGAGAGCTGGGTTCAAATCCTTGTTCAGCCTTGAAAACTCACTGGCAGGAACAATGGCAAAACCAGTCCTTAAATATTTCATATACCTTGAAAATGTAGGTCACCCTAAGTTGGATGCAATTTGGCAGCAGAGAACAACAAAAAATATTATATTTATAGTTACATTTATTTTAATATATATATTAGTAACAACAACTTTACAAGCTGGACTCATTCATTATTTGCTACCAGACAATCTTTAAGAAATAAACTTCCAGTAAGAACAACCTTTAAGAAATAAAACTTCTATAAGATCATTTCCAAAATAATTAGATGAATAACCCATTGTACCATCACATTGTTACATGAGATGGGCTTTCATATGCCCTTCAGATTATTGTATAAACATTAAAACAAAGGCTTCACCCTGATTATATGAATTATCTTGATAGCCAAAAATAGATCATTATGACAATACACATTGACAGCCATTAAGGAGTTATATGTAATCATCATGAGGCTACACAATGACAGCTATTAAGGAGTTAAACATGGAAGCCTGGGATTCAAAATACTGCATGAGAAAGGTTTACTTCTGACCTCTGGGACCTTGTGGTTTGAAAGCAGCCAGCACTGCAGCAAAGTTGCTATTGCCTAAATTATATTGTTTGAGGTTTCCAAGAAGATAATGCTAACTGTTTCCTTCTGAAACGTACAAAATTGCAAGGATGCTGTAATTTTAACAATCATGTCTGGATTACAGGATATAACAACAAGACATGGTAATTATAAATTCCCTACCATGGAAAGGTTAAGCAAGATGCTACTAAGTCAACTTTCATTTTCAGCTAGTACCAATGGATTTCTTTTATTTCTACATTCGTTTTTCCCGACCCCACCTGTTCAGTTTCCACTCATTCACTGTAAACTCATGTAGGATTTATTTCTCTTTTTTTCTGGAGAGAGCTGAGAAACAAATACAGAATAATCTTTCTGGTGTGATGATTTGGTCACATTGTGGCCTATCTGAGACACAAGACTGGAAAACAGAAATATAAATCAGTGGATAGCTGCCCTGATGAATTCTCAAAATCTATTAGTTTTTATTATGCCACATAAAAGATACAGATAGCATTTAAGGGTCTGATCACACTGTAAGGCAGGGGAAAAAAGGGCTCTGCTTCTCCTACTATGTAATTCCTGCAGCCAATGGAAATATTTCAGTGCTAAGTGCCTGAGAGGTCAGACTTGCAAACAAAGCAATGCTGTCTCCCAGTTAATCAATTGCAAAGTAACAGCAAGCTCATTTGCCAGATAAAGAATTAGACAAATTCTTGTTAGAATAGAGCCTTTTTCTGTAAAGGATGCATTGCTTCTGGATACAGAGTCACCAAATTAGTGTCTCATCTTTTGGGGTGCCTTCATCAGTATATTTCAGACAGAACATAAGTTACTTTTAAGAAGTGATTAGTTCTATAATTGTAGTTCCAAGACACACACACACCCCAAAAGAAGTGTTGGTGTTGCAATGTAATTTTGATTTCAGATTTCTCAAAAGTGACCAAGAGTCTTGTGGCACCTTTAAGAGTGACATGTTTTGTTTGTCCTAGGTTTCCATGGAATGTAGCTCGATTTATCAAATACCTAGATTAGTACCTGGACTAGACAGATATCACACATTGGTTTGTGTGGGCGAGAGATGAAAAGGAAGAAAAATGCAAAAAGATACAAACATTGACGATAGTGGTCAGCTAAAAGTAGACACTGACAGGTGACAAGTACATTCTAGCCTTTGTTGTTCTTATGTGCCCTCAAGTCATGTGCAGTTTATGGCAATCCTATAATTTAATGGCCTCCAGAAGGTCCTATCCTTAACAGCCCTGCATGCAAACTAAAGATTATGACTTCCTTTATTGAAGCAATCCATTTCATGTTTGGCCTTCCTGTCTTTGTTAACTTTTCCTAGCATTATTGTCTTCTCTTGTGTCTCACCTTCTCACAATATGTCCATAAATCAACAAGGCTTCTCAGAGGATAATAGAAATTCTTGAAAGGCAGCTTCTGTGTAGCAGCAATGGAAGGTTATACTGGTGAAGGATCTTCCATGGGCAACAACAGCAACACTCAAGCTAACTCTTGTTAGTACTGCACAGAAAGTGGCAGTGGTAAACACTGAATAATTTATACCTTGAAAACCTTTAATGAGACAATCCAAAATCAAACATTCTATCATAAAAAAACAAATTCACATCTATATGGTGATGAAAAATCTTTGTACAGCCAAGACTTAATACATTAATCATTGGTAGGTGTTTTAGTTATCTGGCTGAGGCCAAGTCTGATCCACACACTGGCTAATCTTTGGACTTTTCCATTTCTTCCCCCATCATTTTCTAGTTGTACCACTGAGTTTGATGAATAATTCTGAGGAAGCCTGAAGCTTGCACACTTTCGTGGCATTTTACTTGATCTTGACAAAGCTATTTCCTAACTGTGGGTTTGGGCATATAATGAAAAGTCCCTCCTTGTATAATTACTTTGATCTTTCAATTTTCATTCCAAGTAACAGCTACTCATCAAGAGTGCAATCCAGGAAATAACAAGAGACATGTATCAGCAGCAATAACCCAAGGTAGATTTATCATATCCTTATAGCACAGTCCCATGCATACCAACCCAGAAATAAATCTCATATTCAGGACACAGTCCCAAATAAGCATGCACAGAATTTGCATTTACCAGTGAGTAAGCCCCAATGAATTCAGTGGAACTTTATCCCTATGGAACTACGCAGACATTTTTCATCTATTACATTATTCTATCTGAGTACTGTGTGATTAAGAAAGTATTATTAATGGATGACATCTGTCAAAGATCTGAAATTCCTGCAAAAGCTTGTGAAATCAGAGTTTACTAAATGCCATTCATATGGCCTTCTGTTTCCTGTTATGTGTCTGGCCACATATGCTGCACATTAAAAAAAATTCCCACCACTTATTAGTATTCTTCTATTTCCATTCTGGATCCTGGCCAAAATCTACAAAACAAAAGATCCTGAAATAGAAAAATAAATAAAGTTGGAAAATTCAAATCTCAGAATTCCTTCCATCCTCTGTTCTAAAGCCCCTGTTCCCCAAGCTTGGAGCTGGGAATCAGACAAAAAGCAACTTTTATTGCACTAATATATCTGTAAGTTTTCTTATATTCATTTTGTTTTAAGGCTAGTCTTTAATAGGATGTTTAGTTATTGATCTACAGTAGTTATAAATGTAGATTTAATCACACAAAGACTCCACAAGGCAAGCTCAGTTCTGAAAGGTCTGTGCCAGCAGAACATTTGGAAGTCACTTGCTGCTTCATCCCGCATAAAGGCAAAAGAAGAGCAGCATGGCTCTTCATGTTACTGGGCAGCATTAGAGGGAGGGTGCCATTGTACTCAAGCGCTGCTTATGGGCTTCCCAGTGACAACTGGTTGGCCACTGTGTGGACAGAACACTGGACTGGATAGGTTTTCAATGTAATCTAGCAGGGTTTGTCTTACTTTCAACCTTTTTGGATGCAGAAAATTGGACTCAATATTTGTTTTAATAAGGTGAGTCTTAACTTATTCCACAAATCTACAGAGCATTTAGAGATCGAGTATTCATGCTCCAATATGCTTTAACCGCCCAAAGTAGACCTTTGGTTGAGAATTTTGATTATAACATGTATTCTCATAACATCAGCAGAGTAAGGAGATATTGGTTAGCAGAGATACTAATGACACTATGACACTGAGAGAGTAAAACCAACAACTTAGTCTATTTACATATATACATAGCGAATAGACATTCCTCTGGCAGCATAACATGACATGAAGCAACACACAGCATAGGAAAAAGTGATCTGACTTACAGCAGATAAAGACGTTCTTTTTACACATGACTTAAGTACAGTTCTGTGACCAATCAGAAAATACATTACTTCATTTTCTGTTACACCAAGTTTCATCATGTACACAGCTGTACAACATTAAGTCATAATCCTTGATACCCACACCTGAATACAATCAGTACAGTGACGCAGGTAAAATCAGCCATTTTACATTTAACTATACAACATTAATATTTAATACATTTTCATATCAAAATCTCAACACAAGATGGGTGGGATATAAATCTAATAAATAAATAAAATAATATCACAAAAAAGAGCCAATGTCTAGTACATGCAATATCATATGCACTAGATAAAATCACCTGATATTTCATATTCAGCAGAAGCTAGAATCCAAGCATAGGGGGCACTTCATCACATCACCATATTCATATCTTTTTTTAGGCATGGGATTTTTGTCTGCCTTCATGCAGACACATGTATCTCTATATATTCAATGTCTTACACTCGGGAGAAAACAAATGAGAAAAGTACGTAACTCTTCTGAACCTAAAGTCTGTACTTCCATGTTCATTGCTAGAAGAGAGCATAAAAAATTAATAATGGCTAAAAAAGCTAGCTTTGTCGCCAAAAGATGGGCAGAATTGGAATTAGAGGCAGAAAATAAAAATTCAACACAGTTCTGGCAAATAGTTGCCAGAAAGTTGGGTGATTTTCAATATAACTTGAAAATTCCTATACCTGCCTCAATATGGGAAAACTTTTATATGGATATATTTAGGGAGAATCTAGAAACAGACAGTATAGTGTCAGTAGAAAATACTTTTAGGAATAGAAATGCTCTCCCTGAATGGCCCCCAGTTACTGTGCACGAAGTTAAATCCCTCATACAGTCATTAAAGAATAATAAAGCCCCAGGAGAGGATTTTATTCCAGCTGAACTCTACAAGGATGGAATAGACTGGTGGGCCATGTTACTAGCTGGCTTGTTTATCCATATAAACAACACAGGGTGTATTCCCAGAGCTGGAAACTCAGCATAGTTATTCCATTGTTTTAAAAGGGTGATCAAAAGAATCCTAATCATTATAGGCCAATAACTCTGATAGATATTGCGGCAAAAATCTATGCAAATTTTCTATTACAGAAATTAGAGGACTGGGCAGAACAAAATTCTATTATAGCAGAAGAGCAGGTGGGTTTCAGGCAAGGAAGATCCACTATTGATAATTGCTTCACACTTTTGCATCTGACAACTAAATATACTACAAGTGGTGGTCAGCTTTATTCAGCATTTATTGACTTAAGCTCAGCCTTTGATTCTATTCATAGAAAATTATTATGGGAAAAATTTCTGAAAACAAATATTGATAGGAGATTTCTTTTCCTTATAAAGGCCCTTTATACAAATACAAGTTTACAAGCGAGGACAGGTGTTAATCATGCCTTAACACATGAGATTCCCACAGCCAAAGGAGTATGACAGGGCTGTATTTTGGGTCGTTTTCTTTTTAACTTTTATATAAATGACGTAGTCCCAGCCATGGATAGCCCTGAACGTCATATGCCTAAAATCTTGGACGGGCCAGTTAATATGCTTCTTTATGCTGATGAGATGATATTACTTTCAACCACACAGGTGGGTCTACAGAGACTGTTGAGGAAGTTTAGTGTCTATTGCCAAGAAAACAATCTGGTAATCAACATCAGTAAATCGAAAATAGTATTATTTGGCAAAAAAAAGGAAACAACAGAAATTTCAGTTTCTAGATTCCAAAGAAATAGAACAGGTAGGATTGTATAAGCATTAGAGAATGTTACCTAGCACCTTTTCTTAATAGTATGAGAACATGGGATAATGAGAGGAAACTGGACCTTCTGTTGAGTGGATCTAGCTCATACATGACACAGAGGGTCGCCCTTTTCACTGTTAAGGCAACCTCCCTTAGAAAGAAAGAGGAAGAAAGGGAATGTATGTCAGAGACATAATTGGATGTCTATTTGAGGATGAGGATTTGATTGATGTAATCTCATATATCTGATTTAGTGACTTTGAAATCTGTCCATTCACTCATGGGCTCAAAGTCTTTGGGTTTTTGTATACTGTGTATTTGAAATGGTCTGAAGACCTCTTCAATAAAAGTTACTCTGCTTATACTCAGGAAGTATGGTAATGTGTATTTTTACATGTAACATGGCTAGAAGTGTATTTTAATACATAGGCACAATGGTGCAATATGCAAAGATGGAAAGAGAAGTCAGTGCATTGTCATTTGTCACATCTTATATTTGCATTTTTTTTTCTTGATTCTGTAAACAGTGCCAGAAGATGGGCATGTAATGCTTTCAAATGTACAAATAAAGAGGAACAAGTGAATTATTACACTTGGAACTGCTCTCATATGCTTATACAAGCTGGAGGGATGAAGAACCTGGGGCCATATAATATGTTGTTGAACTAGAGCTCCTGCTTTCTCTGACTGTTGGACATCCTGTCTGGGCTAATGAGAGTCCTGCAGGATCTGGAGGGCCAGAAATCCCCAAACTGTGCTGTTCCTCACTGTACATTCAGTACAATGTTGTTTTAAACAATAATATGTCTCTTCTGATAGGGACTGCACAAGGGTCCTGTTCTGAGTGCTACAAACCCTGATGCTTTCTAGTTAATTTTTAACTCCTATCTTGCATCAATTAAAGGTTGCTTTCCTTCCCAAAAGCTGCTCCATGCTAGTATATTCCAGCAAAATCCTGCTACAGTCCTTGCCATTGAGTCTGCATCTCCACCATAGGGATGTGAAAGAACTTAACCTCTACATAATCTTGAAAATAGAAGTTGATCATTTACAGATATTCAGCCTCAACAAAAGATTCCACTGGCTTCATGTCCAAAGGTATTTATAGAACATACAACATTGAGCTAACCCAGCTGCAGGGCGTAGTCAGTAATCTGAAATCTGTATATGTGCATCAAGTGATATGTCATTTCACAAGGTCCCAGCCTCTCCCTTGAGTTGATATTACACACACACACAGAGAGAGAGAGAGAGAGAGAGAGAGAGAGAGTTCTCTGCTTATCTTGGGGAAAATTCTTTTTTTTTAAATTGGGGCCCAAGACCCCCAGGCCAGCATGGCCAGTGGTACATTTACTACAACCAGGGCCAGTCTTACCACTAGGCAGAGTAAGGCTGTGGCGTTCACCCTAAGTTATGCATTATTCACAAGTTATATGTTAATGTGGTTGTGAGGCGGGGCCAAAGGGGCTGCTGAAGAGGCTGAGCCTGGGGGAGAAGTTCAGTCTGAGTCAGAGAGAGCTAGAGAGTATGATAGTTTGGGGTTTTGAGGCAGAGAGTGTTTAAGGACTGATTAGGCAGTGATTTGTCAGAGTGTGACCTGTGTTAATTAATATAGAAGAGATTAAAGAAAAATATTGAAGGTTTGTGGAACTTTAAGAATGTGCTTAAGAATTATTCCTGAAACCACGTGTAATCAATAAACCTGTTTCTGTTAAAAAGTCAGTACTGGATGGACCTTAGTCTTTTGTAAGAAATAAGTTGATAAAGAGATCAACTGGTGGCAGCGTGTCAAGAGGCATGTTGGGATACCTTCATGAGCTCTGGGGTTTGGTGAAACAAGCAGGGGCCACAGGGTAAATGCCACAATTGGTGTCCAGCGGCGGGATACAAAATAATCCAGTGAAGCCAATGTTTAAAAGTGAATTTTCTGGAGTCGTGGGTACCTTTTAGTCAGAGGTCTGTGGTAAAGAAGTGGGTGACCTGCTAGAGCTTTTGTGGAAAAGCTTAGTGGCGGGACTTCTGAACCCAGATCTGGGGGAACTAAAGATAGGGAACCGACTCTAAAGGGAAAATTCTTTTGTGTTTACCTCAGAATTTGAGAGATCCAGTGTGACGTTCACCTCTATGAAGCACCCACGTGTTGTGCCCTCACAAAGGGTTCAGTCTTTTCTTTCCCTCACTGCCACCAGTGGATTTCCTTTATCCACAATATAAAAGACGTTAGTCAAACACTTGTCTGGTAACTGCCAACGGAACTTATTTATTGGAGTGTAGCAAATTTAATAATAATCACAGATGTTCTTCAGATGTTCAAATCATTAAAATATCATATATCTTGCCATATACTCAATTACCACCTGCTCTATCTATTTATCTTAACCAGCTTATCTCTATTAGCATCTGTTCCTTCTCTCTCTTCTCTGACTAACTCTCTGACTCTCTCTGACTCCTATCTCTCTTCTATTGTTCTCTCTCTTTTTCTATCTCTCCTGCCAAACCTTTATATATCCGCTGACTCCGCCCCTCCAATCCTCTCATAGGCTCATGCAAATTAGATCCTGCCTATGAGTGACAGGAGTGACGTGGGGCAATCGTCACATACCTCCCCCCTAAGAAAAGTTTGTTTCATGGGGGAAACCTTATAGTTTACCCTTATGAACAACGGACATGCAGGGAACAATACATTCAAAACATCATCACAATAACATGCTAAATATTAAATCATGTACCATATTTTACCATTTTACACATTATATTTACCATATACAGTACCTATACATACCTTATACTAGATTTCTCTTGATTACCATGTTTAGCAGATCAAACTTATTACTTTAAACATTTAAAACAATCAATACAATTATAAACATGTGCATTAATTACATTAATACAAATCACATTACCTTTACATTTATACTACAACTCACCATTATTTCAACAAGACATTGCATTTCAATTGCATCTCAAAACTAGTGCACAAACAGAACATTTCATACAACATTACACTCTTTTCATCCATCCGTTAGTCATCTGGTCTTTGAGACAACGCGTCAGCCACCACGTTCTGGGTCCCCTTCACGTTGCGAATTTCAAAGTCAAAGTCCTGCAAGAGTAGGGCCCACCTCATCAGTTTGTTGTTGTTGGACCGAATAGTCCTTAGCCACAAAAGTGGGGAATGGTCAGTGCATAATACAAAATGTCTTCCCCAGATATACGGTCTCAGTTTTTGCAATGCCCAGACTATGGCTAGGCACTCCCGCTCAATCGTGGATAAATGCCTCTCGCCCGCCTGCAGTTTCTTGCTGAGGAAGGTCACAGGATGATGGTTTCCATCATTGTCAGCTTGGCTCAGCACGGCTCCCAGCCCGACGTTGGACGCATCCGTGAATATTATAAATTCACGCTGGAAGCTGTTGCTCTCAGGACCGGACCAGTAGTCAATGCTGTCTTCAATTTGTTAAAGGCTTCCTCACAGTCGGCTGTCCAGTGGATTTTCTCAGCTTGTCTTTTGTGAGTTAGATTAGACAGAGGGGCGGCTACTTCGCTGAAGTTAGGCACAAAATGTCGATAGTAGCCAGCTAACCCTAGAAAAGCTCTTATTTTTTTTCTTGGATGTCAGTGTGGGCCAATTGTTAATAGCTTCTATTTTTGATTCAAGGGGTTTGATTATGCCTCCACCTACTACATTGCCTAAATATTTTAACTCAGAACTCCCCAGTTGGCATTTACTTGCTTTAACTGTTAAACTGGCCTCATATAATCTCTGTAGCACTGTTTCCAGGTGGATTTTGTGCTCTTCCCAGGTCTGGCTATAAATCCCAATATCATCCATGTACGCTACCGTGAACTCTCTAAGTCCCTGTAAGGTTTTGTCCACGAGTCTTTGAAAGGTCGCTGGGGCGTTTTTTAATCCGAAACTCATGACACGGAATTCAAACAAGCCTAGGGGGCTACAAAAAGCTGTTTTTTTCTTGATCTTTGGGGTCTAGGGGTACTTGCCAGAACCCCTTAGTCAGGTCGAAACTGGAAATATATTGGCATCTTCCTATGGTCTCTATAAGGTCATCAAAACGAGGCATCAGGTAAGCATCTGTTTTAGTGAGGTGATTTAATTTTCTATAGTCTATGCAGAAGCGGATGCTTCCATCTGGCTTATCTACCAACACTATTGGGGCTGCCCAAGGGCTAGAGGAAGGAATGATAATATTTGCCTTCAGCATCTCATCTAGCTCCCCACGAACCTTGGCAACATATGGCCCCGTTACCCGATAAGGAGTGACAGCTATGGGGTGTGCATCCCCGGTATCTATTTTATGCACTACCCCCTTGGCCACACCAGGCTTATTAGAAAATACTTTTTTGTATTTTAGCAGTAAGGCTCTTACTTCTTCTTGTTGCTCTTGTGACAGAGTAAGGCTAATTACGGCTTCCTCAGGGTTATACTGGGGTTCACCCCTTCCTTCCCAATACTGTAATTCAGGTTTTTCATTGGGCGTTTCCCTGATGGCATACAAAACAAAATTTTCCTTCCTATAATATGGCTTAATCATATTTACGTGCACAACCCTTCTGCCTTCTTCTCCCTCCTCCTGAAGTACATAATTCACGTCACTCATTTTAGGGATCACTCTAAATGGACCTGACCATGCTAATTGAAGTTTATTTCCTTTAATGGGTCTCAGCATTAACACTTCTTCTCCAGGATTAAATACTCTTTCCCTGGCCCTCCTGTTGTACCAGTGTTGTTGCTTTCCCTGATTGCTCTTTAAGTTGTCTACTGCTATTTCCAGAGACTGTTGCAAGGAGTTCATCAGTTCATCAATGTATTGGACAACTGACTCAGGATCACCCTCTCTATATTCTTCCCAGTTTTGACAGAGTAGATCTAGGGGTCCTCTAGCTTTCCGTCCAAATAATAATTCAAAAGGGCTAAATCCTGTACTTTCCTGGGGTACAGATCTATAAGTGTATAACAATGGTTGTAATTTATGGTCCCAGTCATTTGGATTCTCTGCTCTATACGCCCAAATCATTCTCATTAGGGTACCATTAAATTTCTCGACTAAACCATTGGTCTGGGGATGATAAGGGCATGACGTGATGTGAGTAATGCCGCAGACTAGCCACAATCTTTTCATTAATTTGGAAGTAAATGAGGTCCCCAAATCTGTAATTATCTCGGAAGCGAAGCCCATGCGACACATATAATTAATTAGTGCATCTGCCACTGTCTCTGTTTCAATATTCCGCAAAGGTACAGCTTCCGGATACCTTGTGGCATAATCAATAATTGATAAAATAAATCTATTCCCACGCTTGGTAACTTTGGGTAGGGGTCCCACTATGTCTAGGCCTATTCATTGAAATGGGGTCGAGATGACTGGCAATGGGCACAGCTTAGCCTTTGTTTTGTCATTCCCAGTACCCTGTCTTTGGCAGGTGTCACAGCTCTGGCAATATAGCTTGACCTGCTTCCCCATCCCAGGCCAATAGAAGTTCTGAGCAATCCTTTGCTTAGTACGTGAGATCCCCAAATGGGCTGAAAACATGTCTTTATGCACCTTTTCTAAAATTCTCTCTATATATTTAAAAGGTACTACTAGCTGTCTGAGTATGCTTTTCCCTCCCCTCATAGGATTCACTAGAACCTCTCTATATAATAGGTCTTCCTTTACACAATATCTTTCAGGGTTTTCAGGGATCAGGGGCACTTCCTTAGCTTGTCTAAAGCATTCACTTAAGGTAGGGTCTTCCTTTTGTTCTCGTATGAAAGATGGACTATTAGGGTTCCTCATGGTAACTAGATCAGCTGTCTCACTCCCTTCTCTTATTTCAGGAAGATTTTCATTGTTTTCCTCAGTGGCTTCAATTTGCCTTCCTTGAGAGCGAGTTGTCACGAAAACACTCTGCACATGCTCAGCTAAATCCAGGCCCATTAAACATGGGGCAGGAATTTGATCAGATATGGCCACCTTCCAAACTCCTGACCATCCCTTATATCTTATGGGTATTTTTGCCATGGGCAACACCACTATTTCAGACCCAATCCCTTTAATAGAAATGTTTTCATGGTCTAACATATTTTCCTTAGGGACTATATCCGGGTGGCATAATGTAACTTGTGAGCAAGAATCTTTTAGTGCTAGATACTTATTATTATCAACATAAATAACATTGCCTGAGCTACGTAGAAGATTCTGATTACATTCTATCAAAAAGCATTGGACGACCCTAGCCACAGGAGGCTCTTGGCTTTCTGACCTCTGTTACTTGTGTTGCTATGGCAACAGCTTCAACGGCTTCCTTAGTTGTTCCATTATGCTGTACACAAAATACCTTCTTTGGCTGACTGGAATTTCCCCCTTTTAGCTGGTTAACATCCCTAGTCTTTTGGGTCTGACACTGAGCCAAAAAATGACCTTTCTCCCCACATGCATAACATTGTTTACTTGCTCTGGGTTCAAAATACAGGGCCTTGCCAACCTTTCCCTCAGAGCTATTATGTTTCAGGTGACTCAGCTCTGTGGATGAGGGCTTGCCTTTAAAATGGCTTCCAGTAGCTCGGGTATTTCTGAGGTAATCTCTACTGGGTGGGGTCCCTCTCCTCCGGTCGTCCCACACTTTCCCGCCAATTTTTACCTCAGAGAACCTGGGGTTTCTTATCTCACTTATGGAATCCGCCTTTTCACTTGCTTCTAGTAGATTTTTAGGATTTTTGTCTCTTACTAAATAACGCAATTCCCCAGGCAAAATAGAATAAAATTGCTCCAACCCAATCATATTTTTCATTTGTTCTAAAGAAGTGACATTTTCATGCTCCATCCATTTTTCCAGACAGAGACTAAGCTTAGCTCCTACTTGAGAATAGGATTCCTCAGGTCTTTTTGTAATAGAATGAAATTTCCTTCTCAGGTGTTCTGCATTTATCCCAAATCTAGCATACACCAATTTTCTATAGGCTTCAAAATCTCTAGCCTGATCTAGGGGAATTTGAGAATAAATATCAAGCATATCTCCACTTATTTGGGATCTCAAACCTATCATCTTTTCATCATCCTGAATTTTAAAGTCCCAGCATGCTCTTTCAAATGATATCAGGAAAGATTCAGGACAATCACCTTTCCTATATTGGGGAAATTTCTTTAGATCAACCTTTGAGAGATTTCCCTCACTAGCGTTGTTGTTATTATTGCTATTATTGTTTTGAGCAGCCAATTCTAATCTTTTCATTTCCATTTGAAATTCCATTTGCCTTTTTTCTTGCTCCAATGCAATTTCTCTCTCTCTTAATTCTATTTGTCTGGCCTCAGCTCTTTCCTTTTCCCTGGCTCTTTCTTTCTCCATTTCAAAATCTATGGCCTTTTGTCTAGCCTCCTGCTCAGTTCTGGCTTTTTCTAATTCTAATTGGTTTTTCATAGCTAGCTCCTCAGCTCTGGCTTTTTCTCTAATTTCTAATTCCTTCAATTTAAATTCCTGTTCCAGTTTCCATTTTTCAAAATCTGGGGAGCTTAGGCCATCTTCTTTCCCTGAGGCACCCTCATGGGTCTCCTCCTGCATTGGAGTTAAAGGGTCTCCATTTCCCTCCACTTCCTGAGGTAAACGTTGTGCCTCTTGAGGATCAATTACCTCCATTCTGAGCTTTCTAATTCTTTTGGTTGGCATAAGTAGGTGTACTCCTTTGAAAAGAGCTGGTTCCTATTGCAGAGTTAGTCAGGCCTCTTTTTAAAACACACTTTTTTTACTGTTGTTTGCTTTTCCCAGTTTTTCTGGGGTACTATATAGCTCTCACTTGGCAGCTAAAGATGGCTACACTTTTTCTGGCACCACGCCAGCCACGATATTTCTTGGTCTGAGACAACCTTCTTGCCTCCAGACACAAAACAAATTCTGATTTTTTTTTTCCAAGCCTCTGCTTGTTCCTATCACCTCAGACCTGTTTTGACCCTGGCTTCCACTTTTTATCCACAAGCGCTCCCTTAACACTCAGAGCCTTGGATTTTAAGCTAGCCCACTGGGTCTGTTCAAATCCTGAGGTAACCTCAAACAGAATTTTTCTCTCAGAGTCATTCCCTATCTTTAGTCCCCCCAAGATCTGTGTTCAGAAGCCCCGCCACTAAGCTTCTCCACAAAAGCTCTACCAGGTTACCCACTTCTTCACCACAGACCTCTGACTAATAGGTACCCTTGACTCAGAAAAATTCACTTTAAACTCTGGCTTTACTGGAATCTATTCATATCCCACCGCTGGACACCAATTGTGACGTTCACCTCTATGAAGCACCCACGTGTTGTGCCCTCACAAAGGGTTCAGTCTTTTCTTTCCCTCACTGCCACCAGTGGATTTCCTTTATCCACAATATAAAAGACGTTAGTCAAACACTTGTCTGGTAACTGCCAACGGAACTTATTTATTGGAGTGTAGCAAATTTAATAATAATCACAGCTGTTCTTCAGATGTTCACTGTACACAATCAAATCATTAAAATATATATCTTGCCATATACTCAATTACCACCTGCTCTATCTATTTATCTTAACCAGCTTATCTCTATTAGCATCTGTTCCTTCTCTCTCTTCTCTGACTAACTCTCTGACTCTCTCTGACTCCTATCTCTCTTCTATTGTTCTCTCTCTTTTTCTATCTCTCCTGCCAAACCTTTATATATCCACTGACTCCGCCCCTCCAATCCTCTCATAGGCTCATGCAAATTAGATCCTGCCTATGAGTGACAGGGGTGACGTGGGGCAATCGTCACACCCAGCTAGCTTGAAATCCAAGGCTCTGAGAGATAAGGGAGCACTAGTGGATAAAAAGTGGAAGCCAGGGTCAGAGCAGATCTGAGGTGATAGGAAAATAAAAGCAGAGGCTTGAAAATAAAATTATTTTGGGGTCTGAGAGCCAGAATAGCTCAGACATAGAGACACAGTAACTAAAAGCTTGTGAGCTGGAATAAACAGCAGAAAGACAGGTCCTTTTTAAAAGCAGTACAGACATTCAAGACTAATTAACTCAGACTTAAATATGCCACCCAAACGTAGCCAAAAAGGGAGTCATGAGGCAGAAAGTTTACCTCAGGAAGTGGAGGGAAATGGAGACCCTCTAGCTCCAGTGGAACAGGAGGAGACTGATGAGGGTGCCTCAGATAGACAAGGTGTTCAAAGCTCCCCAGATTTTGAAAAATGGAAACTAGAACAAGAATTTAAATTGAAGGAGCTAGCCTATGAGAAACCAATTAGAATTGGAAAAAGCCAGGGCAGAAGAGAAAGCTAAGGATCTACAGCTCAAGGAATTAGAGATTATGAAGAAAGAAAAGGCCAGACAAATGGAATTAAGACAAAGAGAAATATAATTTCAAATACAGATGAAACAATTAGAATTAGCTGCTCAAAAAATGACAATAATAATAACAACAACACTAGTGAGGGAAATCTCTCAAAAATCGACCTAAAGAAATTTCCCCAATATAGGAAAGGAGATTGCCCTGAATCTTTCCTGATTTCATTTGAGAGAGCGTGCTGGGACTTTGAGATTAAAGATGAGGAAAGGATGATAGTGTTGAGATCACAAATAAGTGGAGATTTAGCTGAGCTTTATTCTCAGATGCCTCTGGAGCAAGCTAGAGATTTTGAAGCATATAGAAAAATGGTATATTCTAGATTTGGCATAAATGCAGAACACCTTAGAAGAAAATTTCATTCCCTTACCAAAAAGCCTGAAGAATCTTATGCCTAATTAGGGGCTAAATTGATTCAATGTTTGGACAAATGGATGGAACGTGAGAAAGTCGCCTCTCTAGATCAAATGAAAAATGTAATTGGTTTAGAATTCAGGGTTGCCAGGAGAATTGCGTTATTTGGTCAAGGACAAAAATCCTAAAAATGTATTAGAAGCATCTGAAAATGCTGATTCCATTAGTGAGATCAGAGATCCTAAGTTTTCTGAAGTAAAATTTTACAGGCAGAACTGGGACAACAGTAAGAAACCCTTCAATAAAAATTACAACAGTAAAATGTCAGGGAAAGATGGCCACCTTAGTTCCTCACCTAAGTTGCCAGGGCCTAGTCCGCAGAAGCGAATGAACCCTGAAGAAAAGTTTAATAGATCTCCTCAGTGTGATCGAAGGACTTACAGACAGTGTTATAACTGTGGCGAGTTTGGGCATATTCAATCAAATTGTATGAAAAACAATAAAAATAAAAATGGAAAAGATTATAGTCAGACCAAAAAAGTTTACTGTATAAAACCTGAAGGAGGCTGTAACAATGGTTCTGTCTCCATGGCAACCGAAGCTGCTGTTGAGCCTGAGGGAATACTTGAAGCCCCTGTAGTTCATTGTTTCTATATAGAAAATGATAATTCTCTTCTGGGGAAGAGATATTAGTAAATGGAAAGAAATATATTGCTCTAAGGGACACAGGTTCGCAAATTTCTATTGCACATTCAGACCTGATAGCCCAGAAAAACATAATTCCAGGCAGAACTATGACCTTAAAAGGAATTGGGAAAGAAACTGTAGTTGTGAGGGTGGCAGAGGTTCAAGTAACCTATGGGAACTGGTCTGGGAAGTGGCAAGTGGCCATTTCTGATGAGATACCGGCTGCTTTTCTCATAGGTTGGGACTTAATAGAGCATGTTAAGAGTGATTTTGTTCTTACACGCTCAAAGGGCCCCCAGAAATCACCTGCTACAGTAGAAAAGGATACTGTAGCTGAGGGAAGCCTGGAAGAAGAAAGTTCTTTAGAAAATCAGCTTAATAGTCATGAAGAAGCTGATCTTATTCTTTTGAAGAACCCAAATAAAAATAGTTTTGCCCAGGAGCAGAAGGAGGACATTAGTTTGGTGGGTTGCTTTGAAGCGGCCAGTTCACCCACTTTATTGTCCCCTGAGTGCCCTGAGAGATTCTGCGTAAACAAGGATCTCTTGTATAGGGAGGTTTTAGCCACCCCATACAGAGGAAAAGGAGAACCCCAAAGGCAATTAGTGGTCCCAAGTAAGTACCGAGAGAAAATCATACATCAAGCTCACAGTAGTTTGTTTGGAGCACATATGGGAATCACACGAACAAAAAGAAGGGTGGCCCAGAACTTCTTTTGGCCAGGTATGGGGAAACAGGTTATGTGCTATTGCAAAACTTGTGATACAGTATATGTCAGAGAAGGGGGACAGGGCAGGACAGAACCAAAGCAAAATTATGTCCTCTGCCAGTCATCTCTACACCATTCCAGAGGCTTGGGATCGATCTGGTAGGTCCACTGCCTAAAGCCACCAGATGGGGAAATAAGTATATATTGACCATCATGGACTTTGCCACAAGATATCCTGAGGCAATTCCTTTACGCAACATAGAGACTGACACTGTGGCAGATGCCTTAATAAATTATATGAGCCGATTGGGATTTGCTAGTGAGATAGTTAGTGATTTGGGAACCAGCTTCACATCCAGGCTCATAAACAGGCTATGGAAGGCCTGTGGAATAACCCAAATCAACTCGTCACCTTATCATCCCGAGACTAATGGGTTAATTGAGAAATTTACTTAGTACGTATGATCAAGGCCTATGTGGCAGAGAACCCAAATGATTGGGATTGCAAGATACAACCCCTGTTGTATGCCTATAGGAGTATTCCAGTCTGTCAGTGTTTATGCATGGGATGGTAGGAGTGGAGTGGGAGGCATAGCAGCAACCTCTTTGCTTCAGACAGCAAAATGTCTTGGGCCTACCCTGAATACAGCAGTATTCTACAGCACGAGAATAGCCCAACTGTTCTTATTTATATGAAACATTCAAGGCAACCTTCATGGAAAACACTGGAAACAAGCTGATATAAATGAAAGGAAAAATTAGATTGAGGACGCTATTTACAAAAATAGCAGGAATGTCTAACAGGGTGCGAGAGCAAGGACAAAAGGGGAACAAAAATAGCCAGAATTCCCACAGAAGAAAAAAAGATCCAGCTTATCCAAAAAGACTGCTCCTCTTCCAGTGATCAAATCCCAGTTGCCGTGAAGCCACAGAAAAGAAGGAGGTGCCCTCCAACTCTGGAACCCAGTAAAGCCCAAGATTTCTGGTCTGAATGTAAGAAACGTTGCTTTTTGGACCACTGCTCCCAGAAACCCGACGCCCCCCCCCCCCAGCCAGCATGGTCACTGGCTCTCCTAACTGTGGGATTCTGGGAGCTGTAATCTGAAACAGTGACTTTTCTGTGCTCCAGGGTACCCTTTGGTAACCTAGCTGGGATGAAGCATCATTACTAACTGCTGGATGGCTCAGTGGTTTAAGAATCTGGCTGTGGAGCCAGAGATTGGGAATTCAGTTCCTCAATGTGCCTCCTTGACAGGGGCTGGACTTAATGATCCATAGGGTCCCTTCCAGCTCTGCAGTTCTAAGAGTATTATTCTAATTAGAATGTTTTCTTTTAGTATATTTTCAAACATGAATGAGTTTTATAATATGTATACACTGCCTTTAAATCACTAACTACATAATAATAACACAAAACATCAGGAGGAAAAATGACATATAGGACCCACACTGCTCAAAGCACAACCTCCTGTTACATAACTAAAATCAGGTGCTCTGAGGAAGAACCCTCACAGAGCAAGGAAAAAGGAACATGGGTGGATTTCTAATGAGTAGTGTGTTCGGATCCCTCAGCACCACAGCCCTGGAAATTCTGAGATCATCTCCAAAGGCTTCACATGTTGTCCCAATTCTTGGTAGCCATTTATTCACTGAGAATCAGAACAGATCCAAAAGCGACTGGAGACATAAGATCAACAGTACAATCAAGGTATTGCTTGGGAGCAGGAGACCAAAATGAGCAGTGAGGTGGGGGAGGGGCAACGCAGCAGCACTGTCTTCCCATACTTTGAAGTCTGCATAGTAACATATATTACCATTTAAAGTGATGGGGTTGTGCAATCATTAATCCCAACCTCTAAAATAAACTAATTCACCATCATCCTGGGGGCCCTGATGACAGGTCACATTGTACAGTGTATTTTGATCTTGAAATACATGTGTGAGGGTCAAGAAGAAGGACACAGTATATGACACACACACCCAGTAGTTAATGCTACCCTCCCAATCAATTTTATTTTAAGAGTAATCTGGTGTGCCCCCCTCCCCCTCTCACAGCAATGCATTAAAATATCCATTGTTTCTACTCAAGGTTTTCCACTTCTTTTTCAAACTTCTGCTGGGGGTGGGGATTGAATTTACTCAAGAAGGTTGGTCCTGCTTGCTTATTTCTACACCTTTAATGTAACATGTGGTTTGACTGCCACTCCACGGCTACTGGACAGAGATGTGTGTGCTCTTCAGCTGAGGATGGAGAGGCAGGATGGGGTCTAAACCTCCGATCCTTACATACAGAGGTAGAGAGACAGTATGAGGTCTAAACTTCCCATCTCCGCATACAGAGATGTGAAGGAAGGCTGAGTGTGGAGGAGTGAAAATGTAGGTATGTTTCCCACTTTCAGCACCTGCTGCACCCATCATGAGCATGTGGTCCTTGACCTGCCACCACCACCCCATGCAGGCCTTGGAAGCAAAGACTTGCTGCTGCTGCTATTCTAATGTCCCTTGCCTTTGGTTCACAAAAACATCCCCCCTGGCCAATACTTTTATTGTTATCATTTAATTTGTTACATATCTACCCCTCTCCTTCCTCTAAATAACTTATTTCCTTCTGTGAGCTCATGACTGTCCTACTCCTCCCGGTGTTAGCCACACAACAACCCTGTGAGTCTGAGAGTGTGTGACTAGCCCAAGGGATTTCATGGTTGAGTCGTATGGATTTGAACCCTATATGCCTAGTCCAACACGCCAACCCATTACACCATGCTGACTTGGGGCCCAAGAATGAGGGCAGTCTCTGATAACGGATCTCCCATCTTGGATCTCTTTCGAGCAGCTTGTGTAGACTAATCTTAAGCGAATGCAAGCGTAGCAGGTGGCCAGACCAGGGCTTCCTTTTGCTAAGAGAAAGTCCCTCCTCCCTGCCAGCACACCTCTTTTTAGACATGTGCAAATACTTGCTGACTGTCTTCTTTTGCTCAGGCATCTGCTGTCATCACTGGCAGGTTCTGGCTCTGATGTTGTTCTTATAGGGAAAGCTATGCAGCTTTTTATTTTGTGACAAATGCCAGGGCCGGTCATATACAATAACAGCCTATTAATAATTCCAATAGCTGTAGAAACATAAACCAGAATGATGCCCACAAGAACCAAAATGTTAACACCGCTGAGGCAAATCTCCTTTCACTTCCATCTCACAGACAGGAAATTGGACTTGGTTCTGGAAAAATCTGCACACGTGGTGCCCAGACTCTCCCTTTTAGAAAGAGGGAGTGCAAGAGTGACCTCCCACACACAGGTGTTAGGGTAGGAGCAAAGCTGATGCCTGCCCTGTGCTAATCCCATGGGAGAGCCTGAATCATGATCTCTCTATAAAGAGGGTAGTTCTCAATATTCCATCATGTTTTAGTATATCTCATAGAAGGGACAGCTGTACCTCTAGGCAGAGTGAGACAGTGACCTAAGGCAGCAGATGTTGGGTGTCATGAAAGATTCATATTCAGGTGGCTCTGGAAAAGCCAC
Organism: Intellagama lesueurii; assembly: GCA_037013535.1. NCBI lineage: Eukaryota > Metazoa > Chordata > Lepidosauria > Squamata > Agamidae > Intellagama > Intellagama lesueurii. Next base: position 41,452,905 of record JBAJHW010000005.1, on the reverse strand, counting down.
AGGGTGAACTGTCTAGTCACAGGACGGTTTCCCATATGGATCTTGCTCTAATGAAGGCAAACTATTCTGAGGCCTCTGGTACTACCTGTTCAGGTCTCCTTCCTTCAGGTTCCACTTAAAGGCACAGTTCCCTGACCTGCACCCTGACACTTTATCACTTCTCTAGGAACTCTTGCCAGACACACTCCTTGGTTGCATCAGCGTGCCATCTCCCAAAACCGTGGGGATCCTGGAAACAAGCAGCTTGTCTCTCTCAGTACAGTGGTGCCTCGACTTACAAACTTAATTGGTTCTGGAACTACAGTTGTAACTCGAAATGGTCGTAAGTCGAAGCACCATTTCCCATAGGAATGCATTGAAATGCAATTAATCCGTTCCGGCCGAAGAAAAAACTCACGAAAAAAAAAATCACTGCAAGACCCATCAGAAACGCGATTAATCCCTTCTGGCCGAAGGGGTGGGGGAAGAAAAGCAATCAAGCGTGCAAGACCCATTGCAAATGCAAAGAAAACAAAGCAAAAAGCAATCACGTGTGCAAGACCCATTGCAAATGCAAAGAAAACAAAGCAAAAAGCAATCAAGCAGATCGTGCAAGATCGGAAATGGGGGGGGGGAACCAAAAAGCAACCAACCCCCCCAAGACCCATCGGAAATGGGGGGGAAAAACTCCAAAAAGCAAGGAAACCCCCCCAAGACCCATCGGAAATGGGGAAAAAAAAACCCAAAAACAAAGAAACTCTGCAGGACCCATCACAGCACATAAACATAACCCCCCCAGCCCAAAACCACTCTGCAAAACCCACCCAGAACAGTTTTTAAAAAGCAGAAAGCAGCACCTTACCTTACCAGGCAGTCCCAAGCCTCCTCCAATCGCACTCACTCTAACTGCTGGGGCGAAAGAGCTACAAAGAAGCAGCCTCTTCACCACCAACAGTTAGCAATTTGAATTTCCCGCCTTTTTCCCCTGCCTTTTTCTGTTCATAACTGGAAGCTCCGTTGGGATCTGTGGCCTGTCAGGATCACTATCACTGGCTTTCTAGGGATGCCTAGGTCCACTGTCTTCTCTACTGGCAACACTGCTTCTTCAGCCTCCCAGTCCAAACCATTGCTGGACTCCTGGACCATGACAGGGGAAGCATGCAGTTACTGATTTAATTTGCTATTGTTCTATGTTGATTGCCAAGGACAATGAAAGACACTTCTGGGGTTCCATATGCCAAAATAATAACTTGCTACCTTTGAGTACTAGGTGTATGGTAAGTGAGGGAAGGTGCACCATCTGCTGCACCATCTAAGGCTAGAAGATGTGAGGCTTGAGAGCACGTCTTGACTCAGAAGCAGGATAAAACTAAGCAGCTGCAGGTACCAGGCTAGTCTGATGGGAAGCACTTCCTTTTCAGTGGCATTTGCCGGGAGCAGGGATATCACCCCATTCAAGTCAATGCTTTTGCTTCTGTTCCAGTGAGGGAGAGTATTTCAGTCTCACATCAAAAGAAGAACAGTCGTGAAGCCCCCTTCCCAAACTTAGCGGGTGTCCCAGCAGAAAACCCTGACAAGGATCCTGCAGAAGAGATTATGAACCTGAATGCAAAAAATCTTGCAAACCCCATAGACTCTTGACTTGTAGTATACAAGTTCTCTTGCCCCCTCACCCATATCACCTATTACAATGACAGCCATTTTGTTGTCATAACAGCGGGTAACAACAGCATGTGTACATATTAGAAGTAATGTAAAAAATCATAAATTAGGAGAAAGGAACAACTGGCTAACAAGGCAAATCAGGCCCATGGACAGATCCTATCTGGCCCAGGAAGGATCTCAAGGCTGCCCTTTCCCAAAACCTCACCCTCTGGACCAGGGATGTTTCACCTGCACACCACTAGCTTTGCAGTGGGGAAGATGTGCTGAATATGGGGAATCCCATTCTTTTATCTGTTGTCTCTTTCCTCTGTATGGAAAAAGTGAGCTTAGGAGCTGGAGTGGGCCCACAGAAAGGGGACAGAGGTTGGGTGCAAAATGAATCAGCTGATTCTACTGCCAGAATGGAACCAGTTCCCCATCCCTATTTTAAACAATCTACCAAAGGCATTTTCACACTCCATTTTTCATTAACAAATGCACATTTGTCAACTTACTCTTTGGCAACCACTTGCTCTCCAAGCTAGCTTGAGCAACCTTCTCTTTGATGGGCTCTGATCTCAAGCGGTGAAGGCTGATGAAGTACATTATAATTTAGTCCTATTCAGTGAGTATAGGAGAAATGTAAATAGGTGTGTCATTTCCACAGAGAGCAAAACCTCCACCTCCTTGTTTCACTTAAGCGATCAGTTATGTTTCATAAGGCAAGCTCTGAAACTGGTGGAATTAAACTCCATTCTGCTTCTAGATTAGGTAGATTAGTCAACATGAAAAGTAGTTCTCCAACAGTGCTTTGGGCACCACCAGTGAAAAATAAAATCAGCATTGTTGGGACTCTGGGTTTTAATAACATATAATTATGGAACCATCATTTTTGTTCATGTTTCAGTCAAACCAAGATAATTTTTCTCAATAGCACTGCAATTTTGTGCATTTATCTTTGCGTTTTACAGTTCCCACAGTCCTAATATTCATACTCAGTAGTACTTTAACAATTTTATAGGCACTATGGAATCATTATTTTACATTGTTTGTATTTACTTACCTTAGCAACTATCATAGATTTTTTGTTATAAATGTAGTAACTGTGTGACTGTAAACAAATAAGATTTTCTGCGTCCATCTCAGAAAAAGTGGGCCTTTTGTTTCTGTCTTGGTGGGATCCTGATTCTCCAGTAGGGTGACTGTTGATATGTGAGATACAAAACGTTGAGAAACCCAACCTAATCTTGATGCCTTTCAGCATGATTCTTCGAAAGTGTCTGTGGAAGGTGCCCCGTGCCCCCTGCCCCCTGCAACATTTTCCGCCAGTACCCCAAGATGGGAAGCTCAGGGCTCACCTCCAACACTTCTGTTTCATTTGAACTCAGGACTCATGTCTCTTCCTGCCTCGTTATGTGCTTTCCCCTGAGGTTGGTTCCCAACATTAGTAAATGTTTGCTGCCAACTTGGTAACATTGCTGCAATCCAATCTCCCTCCATAGTTGACCCAATGTGTATTTTAGCTCTCAGTGGAGGGAAATGAGATGAGCTGTTGACCTGCCCTTCAAACAGGCATGCTTCCACTGGCATGGCCATGCTGGGAGCTCTCCTGGCTAAAGAAGGAAAGAACTCAGACACTGGGAATTCGAATGATTTCCCTCCAGCTTTGTTTTTATGGGGGCACAGTGATCCTGAACTTGCAACATTTTTAAGTACTACAACTCCCAGAATCCCCCAATGAACAGGTTGGCTAGAGGATTCTGGGTGTTATAATCCTGCAAAGTAACTTTTCCAAGCTCTGATTGGATGTAGCATAATTAAGCCATGGAGCCAAAGCTTTATTACGGGACTTGAGAAGACTACAAACAGACTCACATTTTGAAAATGTACAAAAGCTGTCCAGATATGCAAGTATGAGATGTGAAAACAATAGTTATAGTATTTATTTATTTATTTTGCCTCCTTATAAATAGCCATAGTCCTTTGTAAAATAGTATTGGCAACACTACTGTCACTGTTTTGCCAGTTTTTCTTCCTTTATTTTCAGAGGTGGGGGGAGGGAGGGAATACAAAGCATTCCTTTCTAGCCTCCTATTTACAAAATAGACATGTTACTTTTCCAGTTTTCTATTTTGTTTGTACTTGAAATAGGAGATATAATGTGGAGACAGCTAATTATGCTTGGTTTGCTTTTGTTTCAGTGGTGCTTGCACAGAAAATATACGTGCTGGATCAGAGGCATTACTAGGCTTGGTACCACCAGGCTGCAGCCCCACACCTGTTCCCCAGAGTGGTGGATTTTTTTATTTTGCCTCCTTATAAATAGCCATAAAAGGTAAAGGTTCCCCTTGACATTTAGTCCAGTCGTGTCCGACTCTAGGGCGCAGTGCTCATCCCCGTCTCCAAGCCATAGAGCCAGCGTTTGTCCATAGACAGTTTCCATGGTCACGCGGCCAGCGCAACTAGACACGGAATGCTGTTACCTTCCCACCGTGGTGGTACCTATTTATCTACTCACATTTGCATGCTTTCCAACTGCTAGGTTGGCAGGAGCTGGGACAAGCGACGGTCGCGTGTATTCGATCTTACGACTGCTGGTCTTCTGACCTTGCAGCACAGAAGCTTCTGCGGTTTAACCCACAGCGCCACCACGTCCCTATAAATAGCCATAGTCCTTTGTAAAATAGTATTGGCAACACTACAGGGCCACGCTTTATTGAACTATAACAAAGAAGAGGGGGCTGCTGTAGTGCGGAAAGGAATAACTGGGTCTCACTGGACCCTTTGCCAATACGGGCGAGTCCTCTGCCCCGATCCTGTGCGGTCCCCTAGACAGCGCAACCCTGGCTGGCTTGGCACTGACCTCACCCGGGCCTCAAGCCCCATACATTTGGTGGCCCTTGGTCCGTGCGAGGCCCCAGCGCATCCTCCCCCCCCCCCACATGCTGTAATCTCACGATCCGCAGCCCTGGGAGGTCGGGTGAGCTATAACCTTACTGTGCTCTTACTAGGACTCACCGATCCAACTTCCTTCCGCACTACCCACCAGCGGGACCAAACCTGCCAACAACACCCATAAACGGCCTCACCTTGATCAGTGTGAGATAGGCGAAAAATCCCCATGACTACCAGCCAATCAAGTAGCGGGTCAAAAATTCCTATCCGGCCCCAAATGGCGACCAGTAAACTCACACTGAAAACCAGGCGGGCGGGTGGGCTGAGAGCCTCGAAAGAGGCCGAACCGGGGGCAGGGCTTTCCTTTAAAACAAACCCACTCCCGCCCCAACCCTCCCGGAGCACTCGCGACGACCAGCTGTCTCGCGCTACTCCGGAGGGTGCGGCAAAGAGCCCCACGCGGCGAAGGGATCTTGCTGGTGAAGCAACAATTTGACCTAGAGGTAAAGTTTCATCCTTTGACAACGTAGCTGGACTTTGGTTATTTGACTATCAGGTCTTAGTAACTGACATACTTTATCACCATCTTCAATTTGAGGGAGAGATTGCTCATTAGCTTGATCCAAAACTGGAGTTGCAGTGTTGCCTGGTTCTTTTGTAGGTTGCTGGCATCTTTAATAATACCCCCATTGGAGGTCAAATGCTCCTCCTCAGCACAAACAGTTGATGATTTTGCCTTTTCATACTCATCTTATCTCTGAATATATAATAGCTTGGCTTTTCTTACAACAGATTCCAGTTCTTGCATTTTCTTTTGTTCTCGTTGCCAAAGCTCCTTGATCTCCTTCCTTTGGTTATCCAATTCACTTTTTCTTCCAAGGAGTGGCTAAACAAATTTATTAGTTTGGAGAGCTGCTACTGTTTGCTGCCAAAGCTGACTATTTTCTGTCATTTTGGAATGCGTTTATGAATATTGACTGAAATGGCATGTAATCCTGGGGTTCAACAATAGTCTTAGTTGTTTCTGCAATTTTTGCCAAGCTTTTCGCACACTCCATTTCCAAGTTAAGCTTTTTCTCTACCCATGCTACTATGTCCTTCGTATATTTTGACCATGACTTAGCATAGGATAGAGCCGATTCAATTTCATTATCATTTCTTAGGTGAACACTATCAATTTCTTCAGCTCTAAGGTGTCCTCTACCTTGAACATCATCCCTTTCATGCAGTGATCCTCCAGAATCCACAGAAAGATTTTCAAAAGACTGGCTCTGGCAAGATATGGGAAGACCAAGTGCGGAGCATTGTCCACATATCCCATAAGGAAGTCTAAAACTATGTTGCCAAAGGTGAATGCCAGTGTCTCAATAGAAGAGGAAATCTCACTTAAGACTTCTCGCTAGTTTTCTTCATTAACTTCCTTGAAGTTCACAGCTTTCACTTTAGCTATAACTGTTCCTGCAGCACTTAGAATATCAACTGCATTGAGACTCTGATGTTTGTTAATTATTGCCTTCAGGACACGTAGTAGCTCTCCCAAACGTTCATGAACAACAGGACGCAGGCATTCTTGGTTTTCTTCTGAAAGAATGGCATATTTCAAATAAAGCAGAACACCTGCAAATTTCCTGACATTATTCACCAGTTGCAGGATGTACTCTGGGTCCACAACAGGGCTTTCATAGCAGTCCGAGTTGGAGCTAATGCTGCTCAGCGAATTGCTCTTGGTGCTACGCCCCATCGCCCAGGTTCCAGCATTAGAGACGTTGAAGAAATTGGAGGTAGACAGCTTGGTTAATCCTAAACCATGCTTGCTGCTGCCACTGTTCTGTCGCAACATCCCAGCCACGGAACTTAGGAATTTTCAGAGTTAACATTCAGTGTTACTTAGGGTCCATCTGCCGAGCAAAGATGTCCGCAACGGCGGACCAACGGAACGAGAGCAGGACGCCGCTCTACAACCGATGCGGGGAAGCGGTTGGCGGCTCCGAACCTGAATCTTCGGGCGGCAGCGCCCCCGCATCCCTCCACCAGTCCATGGAACTCCCCCTTCCTTGTATTCTCGAAGGCTTTCAGCCCGAAAAACCTACAACAACCCGAAAAACCTACAACAGCCATCCCCCTTCCTTCCTTCCTCTCTCTATCTCTTTGTCATGAGTTCAGCCGAAGAAGAGCTGGAATCTGAGGGGTTAATTATAGCTGAGGAAAATGCTGGGCAATTAGAAGCACAGACAGCTGAATCACCACCAGATCCTCCTCCCCCACTAGCCAGAGTAAGGGATAAGCTTCGGCAGAGACTCAGGACACAAAGGTCTGAGGCTCGAATGAATGCTTCCCACAGGAACATCAGGTCGACCAGCCCTGAGTTTTAGCAGGATGAAGTGTTTAGATGACTGTTGCTGCTATATAATCTGTACCCAGAGGCTTGGAAACCTGTGGAAGCAACAAGTCAACACTCTGGCTTGCATCCACGCTCCTGCTTATCTTGGACCTTGCTCTCTTGACCCTTGGCTTTGGACTCTGACTTCTGACTATGGTTTGTGTTTTGGGTTTGGCAATTTAGGCATCTGTTTTGTATCTTCTGGACTTCTGATATTGGACTGGTTTATTGGACTTTTGCCTGCTGGAACCCCTAGGAACATGACACTCTTCTGGCTTTCACCCTCACGCGCAACCCACTGCCAGACTGATCGACACCCGCACACCCCAAACCACTCCCCCGCCTGGCTTTCAAGCCTTCTTGTATTTCCAAACACCATGTACGGATGTGAAAGTTGGACAGTTAAAGCTGACAGAAAAGTCTTTTGAAATGTGGTGCTGGAGGAGAATTTGCAGATACCCTGAACTGCCAGAAAGACAAACAAGTGGGTCTTAGATCAAATTAAGACTGGACTATCTCTGGAGGCAAAAATGTTGAAACTGAAGCTCTCCTACTTTGGGCACGTCATAACTAGGGCAGGATTCTCTGGAAAAGAAAATAATGCTGGGAAGGTGGAAGGCAGCAGGAAAGGGGGAAGACCAAATAGGAGATGGACTGACTCCTTAAGAGAGACCATGGGCTTGAGTCTGCAAGAGTCAAGCATGGTTATTCAGAACAGGACATTTTGGAGAACGCTCATTCATAGGGTCGCCATGAGTGACAGGTGACTTGAGGGCATGTAACAACAACATCCAGCTAGAAATTGGTGCAGCAAATGCTGAGCTTTTTCTTTTGCAGTCAATTTTACAGCCTCCTCTTTCTCAATTACAACCAGAATTTCACTGTTTTAAAAACTCTTGCATTTCAGTGTGAAAAAAGATGCTGCAGAGGGAGCTGGTGGGACAGATGCCAGACTGAGCACAATAATCTTTTATTTCTTGTGTTTATTGTTTCCTTTAATTTTGGGGGCCATGTTAGTCCATTTCACCATGCATAACAAACAGAAAAAAAAAAAAAAAAAAAGCTTATGGCATCTTCAAGACGAATGGATTTATTTCATGGACATGAACATGCATGGATTACAACCTACTTCTTCAGACAGAACAGACTTCTCCTGTTTCAAAGGTCCAAAACAGAATCTAAAGCGATCATCATATTTTCACACCTGTTTGGGATTTAGTTTGAAGCAGTTGTGAAGGAATGACATTTAAGCAGTGCTTGATCCAAACATACAAGCAGCATTTTGTTTATTAAGTTAGCCAAAGTGGATATTTCCTCCCATGCCGTGTCACTTTTAAGCCTAATTCACTGTGTAAAATAGAGGTCTTCTGGGTTATATCATATGACATTTGACAAGAGCCTACAAAGCCATTAACTGAAACCAAAGGGATTGTGGCTGTTATCCTATTGCTTCCCCCACCCCACCCTGGCAGGCTCCTATCATATGACAAGTTGCAAGATTAATCTCACAACTAGCCTGAGAAGGAGTATATGATGGGAAGTCTGCCAGAGCAACTGGATGCTCACATGATTGCCTTTTGGCTCTGCATTTAGGCAATAGGATACTGGCCTTTACCTTTAATGCCGGCTTCCTACTAACTCTGATCCAGCAACAGTAGCATAAAATCTTCATCTAACCGGGAAGAAGAGGTAACCTGGTATACAACATACAAAGAACAAGGCGACTATATTTTAATCCAAAGCTTTACATTATCAAATGACACTTATAAAAGACATTATAAAAATATTTTTAAATTAAAATCAATTTCCAGAAGAGGTAGCCGAATTAGAGATGTTCCAGAAGGTATGTTGTTATTTGGTGGTAGAAGATCACTGGATTTATTGGGACACATGCCCTATCTTTTAATACAGTAGTCTAATGCTAAAGGACTTCAATGACATAGTACTATATTTGCAGTCTGAAGGCAGCAGCCCCACCAAATTCACAACACAACTGTGGCTGCCATCCAACTTCTCCTATGGTTGACTACATTTGATAGGAGTTTTGCATGATTTGTTGATTGTTGCTTACTGGAGCTCATGATGCATTAGTGCTAATGCTTGAGAAGTGATGTAGGACTAAACTTCCCATTCTCCTTCCAGCACCTGACAAAGCAACTCAAAAAAACCACCTTGGTACTGAGAAGGATTAAAAGATGCAGGAACTCAAGGGGAAAAATCAGCACAAAGCAAGATAGCAAGCATGTAGTTTAGATGTTGGGAAACTTTTTGATTAAATTAGTGCACAAGCTGGGCCTTAAAGCAGAACAGATGCTGCATCTGGAAGACCTATTAATCGGTTGTCACAAAACAGCACCAGAAACAAGAAGAGCCTCATAGCACCTTAAAAGGAACACAATTTATTAATAAATTTACTATAGCATAAGGTAGTAGAATCTAGTTCCTGAAGGCTTATGTCACAGTAAATATGTTAGTCTTATGGTGCCATAAAACTCATGTTGTTTATAAGTAAGTAAATAAATGGCACCTGAAATTATTGTCGCCTGCATGACAAATTTTTAAAATATTATTCCCTTCTCATGTTATTCCCATGTTCTTTCTGCCAAGATTTAGGTGTTAAAAATAAGGAACTAGACAGGGAGTGGGGGCAGGAGAGAGAACTGGCAACCTTCATTCAGCATCATAAAAATTGTTAAATGCTTAGGGATTCAAATGAGAGAACTAAGCCTGCAAAGCCCTTTGCCAGGATGGGCAGATCGGTTTCATTTTCTCCCACATTCCAGTTTTGTTAAATGTCAGATTTTTGTGTCACATGAAAAAATCTGTGGATTTGTTTAAATCAAAAAGGTCTGTGAAACCTATGTGGAAGTACTTATGAAAAATGAACTACACAACATTCTTACCCATCTTTACTGAAGGGCAACAAAAATAAAAAGATAAATGGTAAGCACAGGAAATGCTCCCTGAATAATCCTGCTGTAGAATGGACACCAGATGATTGCTGTTCTTTTACCAGACTTGAATGCAGTTTTGTTATGAGACACCCTGTGAGTCCATTGTGAGAGTTTCTTAGAAAGATCGTGCTCTAGGGGTTGGAGTTTCGGACAAGGACCTAGGAGTTCGAATTCTCCTGCCCTTTGGCCATGAAATATACTGGGTGGCCTTGGGACAGTTATACACTCTTAGCCTACATAAAAGGCTTGTTGTGAGAATAAAGGGAGAAGGAAAGAGAGCCATATACACTACCTTTAGCTCACTGGAAAAAGAGGGGAGGATATTGATGCAGCTAGCAAACAAACAAAGCAGGATATCATAAACAGTTCTGTAGAACTCCCTCCTTGAAAACTTACCTGGTACTTACCTTATGTTTTGTGTATGAAAAATATGTCAATAAAGACATATTTCAGACTCCCAGACCACTTAACTACTTTTTTGAAGTAGTTGCCCCTGCTGTTACCCTTCTTTAAGCTAATTTATTTGCTGTTCCACTTGTTTGTATGTGTTTTACAACTTTATTGAGCTTTATGTTTTAAAATAAAATCAAATAAATAAATAAAGGTTCTTCTTCTTCATCATCATCATCATTCTGATCTGGTTTGAAAGTTGAACCCAACAAGTTTAGGAGTTTATGTGAACAACTTACGTCACTGAAAATGTCCTGCTCTGTGACAGCTGTGTCACAATGTTAAGCTAATCACTGTTCTAATTAAAGAAAAGATGGCTCACTGCTGCTTTGCATCTAAAAAGATTTCTAAATCAAGAATTGTTAGGGGTTACTGCGGGAATGTTAAGGACTGGCTGAAGTACAGAAGGAAAGCAGCCCACTAGAGACCAATTCTGTATGGTGTCTCCTCTTTCTGTAAGTTTCCATTCTAATTGGTCATAAGTTTAAGAAGGGATGCCTGACTTCACTTGTCATCTTCATCCCTGCCCTTCCGGTTCTCCTTTTCTGCCTGATTCATATAGGGTGCTTCAGCAGGTCTGGGGGCCAGGTATGTCTCTTAAAAGATCCACTGTGGATGGTACACTGCCTATATAGCTGCCAAACCAAAGATATTCAACTGCAAACTCTTCCAGCCAGTTTGGGTGGCAAACTAGGCTAGGAAAAGCCCTTGGGAAAAAAGGCAAGGAATTCTTTGAAGAAAGTGTCCCTGTTGAACTGCTGGATAGCAAAGTGGTTTAGAGGTTGGGAGTTCGATTTCCCACTCTGCCTCCTTGACAGGAGCTGGACTTAATGATCCATAGTGATCCCTTCCAGCTCTGTAGTTCTAAGATGATGATGATGATGATTTGTCACTGAATTTAAGCAGCAAACCACATAGGCACACAAAAACACTCTTTGAAGCAAGCAGTATTTGCTTGTTATAAAAAGAGTTTCGCAGCTTGTGATTGGCCATGGAAAGGTCAGTAGCATACGGGGTGGACTTGCAAAAAAAAAAAAAAGCTCTGGGGCCAGCAGCAGGCAGCTTGAGGGCCACATGCTTTAAACATTAAGTTCTTTTGTTTATTATGGACCTCATGCATATTGCTCTGGGAAGCTTTTTTGCTTAAGAACTGGGTAAAAATTCTTTAAATAAATAAATCATGTGGTACTTTAAACATGCTCAGACTTCCCATCCTTTAGGCTACAGATGCTAAGAAAGGTATTTCTCCCTAAAAATCTGGGCAAATCACATTCTGTGTCTAAACACACCCTGAATATCATCAATCTCTCATTTTTTAAAAAATCCTAAACTCTTGTCAGTTTTTGTCCAACACAAGATGCTCTTCGCAGTGAACAACACTTGGATTGTGTAAGTCTTTGAAAACCTCCTTTCTTCAATCATTGGATTTTTTTTTATCAAGTTCTATAATAGTCTGTTCACTATCAGGCATTAATGAAAACGTTGCAGAGGGGGCACTATATTTATTTTCTAGAAATTCCAAATATTATAAACCTAGAGTTGATTTCTAGTCTTAGCACAGTGCGGCAGCTTGCTTTGTTTCCACCTTTTGACCTTTAGTGATTATCTGATCCCAGTTTCAAAGTGTAGGCAACTGCACAAAAGCAGCCTGGCTGGTATGTTCAAGACCAGAAGTAATATCCATAAGCTGAGTATAAGCCTTCAGTCATTCTTTGAGCATTTGATGTTAAAGTGTTCGGCCCTAATTATAAGGCAGGTAGCTTCAATGGCTTGGAAAGGGGAAAAGAGAAAGAGTGTAAATGTTTCAGGGCTTTTGAGTAGCAGGGACAATTAGGTCACCACATTTAGATTTGAGCTTTTCCTCTGAACTTAGTTGCAGGGAGGGCAAAGAGGAACACTTAAAGCAGTTTGTTTTTTTATTTTGAGCTAAAATGCTTCTCTTCAATGGAAAGGAAAAGAAATTGAGTTGATACATGTGTGCACACATGCCTGTTTACATAAGAGTGTCCCTCTGCAGATGCAGGGTTATGGGAGTTGGACTCTAACAACATCTGGAGGATTACATTTGCCCACCCTCATATACATGCATGAGGCAGAGAGAGAGAGAGAGAGAGAGAGAGAGAGAGAGATTACTGCTACAGGGGGTCCCACCTTCTGGATTCTGCAAACTGACACACACTGTACAACCACTTGAGAGAAGGAGCTCCCACATAATTTGGTGGATATGTGAAGCGGGTTCTACTTCCAGATGTGTGGTGGAAATTCTTGGCATGTGAACAAAGATTATAGATAGTCAACTACACACACAGTGGGACACATTAACCCAGGCCAGCTGTAACCAGTCTCTCTAAGACAAATAGGCCATTGTTGCTTTTCAAAAGCTAGTGTTAAGACAGTGGTTATTCTTATTACCATGAATCTTGAAAACTTTAATTCCTGCACAATATCAGAAATTGATTGAATCTAGCAAAGGTCGTGAAGTGGAAAGTTTTCTGCTTCCTCCTCCTCAAGGGCTGGTTAAAATAAAACCATTAATGATTGCAAACTCTTTACAATGTCCTAGCAACTCTTACGCCAAGCGCTTTGCGTGCCTTTGCCACTATAATATGTGGATGCCTGATCAAATGATCCATCGTTCTCCTGTTCAGCTGGTAATAGGCCTCTTGGCAGAGATGCAGACAAGAACAGGGATTTTAAAGCCCAATTCTTCATATTTACAACAGAAATTATCTGGTTGTAAGTAGAAACTCATATTTCATATATTAAACAGTCTATTAGATCTATATACTCTCAGAGACATCCCAGAATTCCTTGAATTTTTCTTTTTGTGGAGTATACAGTATCTTCTATAACAGGAACGGGAAACCATTTTTGGCTGAGCTGGGGCCAATGCCTTCCTGCAGCCCTCCGCAGACTGAAAGATGTAAAGAAGCATGGTCCTCCACCTGGCTTTGTGCCTCCACCCTCTTGCCCATGAAGGAAAGCATCATATCTGAACAATCAGAATGCAAACTATTCCTGAGGAGCAATTAACAAACAAAGGAAGCTAATGTGAAAGTTATGGGAGATCAGAGAAACTGTGGAATGAACAATCCAATGGCTTTTAATATTTAGGGAACTGCTGCTTCTAACAACAAGCTCTCCCTGGTATCTAGTTCAACCCACTTAGGATAAGATGGTGTCTCCTCCCCATTTCATATACAGAAGCCAACCAAACTGGTGGACAGATCTCACATCAGCACCTAAAGATACCAGGCTAGCCTGAGGACATAATATAGATCACATGGTACACACAGGCCTGTCTTCCACCATTTTCTAGCTCCTCTCTCTCCTACTCTCCTTGCCAGTATCTATCTCTAGAGGCAGCAGCCTCACTATGCCTAGCAGAAGGATCCATCCTAGCATTGGTGAGGCTGGGAGTATGGCCCAACTCCTTCTCAAACATTCACTGAATGTTATCAGAGGGATCACACAAACATCCTTTTTGTGTTTGGGGAATGATCTGGGTGACTCACATGACCAGCTGGTGTCATGAGCCTGTCAGAAGACTACTCCAATGAAGATGAGTTAAAAAACTCAGAACCAGAAGTAGATGAGGTACTGACCGGTCCCACAGACCCTGGACCTTGAGGGTATAAGATGCTGCATCCCCACATAGAACCAGACATTGAGGCAGACATTGAGTCCCAGATGAAGGATGTGGCTGCAAGGGAGGACTTCAGTTCATAGATGCTTCCTCAAGGGTAAGGCTTTTCCTTGAGGAGGAACCTCTACCAGGGAGAGACCAGCTGTTCAAATGCCTGTAGCTGAGCTTTCGGTGGAACCCCAACAGCTGAACAACATAAGCTGCAATTTTAGGGCTGTGAGGATATTAGAAACAACATTGCCTTTGAGCTCCAGATCCTGCCTGCTGTAAGTACCATGTTGAATGTTTATGTATTTTATTCACTCTGTTGTTTCTCTGTGTACATTGGCACAAGCACTCCCAGAGCAGAAGGGCAATCCAAAAATATGTCAGACTAGCAAGTGTACCTGGTTTTGCCTCAGTTGGAAACATATTAATTGCATGGATGCACCACACCCAAGTGCCTCTGTCTTTTGTCTTTCTCCATCCTAAGTGTCTTCCCCATGCTGAACTATCTCTTTTAATCCTTCCACTCCGGTACTTAATCAGTCCAATACTCTCTCCAGTATTCAGTCTAATACTCATAGGATGGAAATGTAACTTCTTCAGACTACAATTTCTATGATCCTTCAACCCACATGGCCAGCTGAGATATAACTCATCCCATTATGTAGGCTGGCAGACCATTACTATCCATACAAAACCTCATAGTCCTACCTCTTACTGTTTCAGAGATCTTTCAGGACAAACTTTCTGCTATACAAAAGATAAGCAAATGGGCCTGTGATTGAGGACACTGCACAAACATGACAAAGGATCTCTCTTCCAACCATTCCATGTGATGTGCAGAGGCTTGGGGGTGGTGCCAATGAGGATGTTCATGGCCTGACTGGCCCTGGACACCTTTGAATGCAGGGTGGAAACAATTCCTAAGGGAAGACTACTGCAGTCAAAGCTATCATTTAACAACAATCTCAGGAAAGTTACTTTCTCTGACTAGACCTCCCCACATCCTCCAGCCAGTATGCCCGCTGACCATACTAAATGAGGGATGCTGGCAACTGTAGTCCAAACAGAGTAACTTTCCCAAGATATAATTTCAACCACCTCAGAGCTTCTAGGAGAGAGTAGTTTTAAAAACCAAATAAAATAAATAAATAATAGGCAAAGTTTATTTATGCTGATAAATCCTCCACCTGCTTTCAGCAACACATCATCATGTGCCATCAAGCCATTTCTGACTTATGACAACCCTTTCCAGGGTTTTCCAACACTCAGAAATGGTTTACCATTCCGTTCTTCTGGGACCATCTTGGGATTGTGTACTTTGCCCAAGGCTACACAGGCTGTCTCTTCTTCCAGGAGGCACAGTGGGGAATTGAACTCCCAACATCTGGCTCCACAGCCAGATAATTGAACCACTGAACTATCCTGCCAGCATTAAGCAACGCAATCCCACACTTTTAAATACCTAGCCATCTTGTTTTTCTAAATAAAGGTACAAATATCCTCCAACAATAGCACACATTCTAAAATCATTTTTTGCCTTCAACTAGAATTTTACCTTATATTTGTTTCCTTTGGGGGATGAGTGTAATTACAGTGTTCCACAAAATGAATATTTTGTTAACATTGGAAAGAGGTTATGCTGTACATTAAACTCTAAACAAGTCTGTGTTTACAGTACATGATTCTTTTTCCAGCTGTTCCCATATTCATTAACAAAGTAAATTAGACATGTCTTAAATCAGCATCTTATTTTGTTGACTTCATCAAAATGCTTAACATAAAAAACATGGAAAATTACTGCCCCAGGAAATGTTCAGTTCTGGTGACTTCTTCAACCACTGTAATTACTTGAGTTGTGGCTACCACAGAATTCTGCTAGAACATTCTAAATCCACATTTCGGATGCATCTGGTTGCATAAATGGAGAAAAATGATGTACACTGTTCAAGTAGAAAACACTGAGCATTTTCATAAATGTTGAAACAGAATGCATAGGCAACCATGTTGGCCAATAAGCAAAACCCAGATTCCATGTCAGGATGTATTTATTTATTTATTTAAAATATTTACCCTGCCTTTCTCCTTAAAAAATACCCAAGGCAGCTTACATAATTAAAAGATAATATTTGAAAGCTAAAAACAGTAAATATATACATTTTTTAAAATTAAACAGATATATTAAAAATGGTAAAATCAATACTAAAAACACATTTAAATGCAACAAGGAATGACAATCCAGTTAAAAAAACCCTCTCAAACAGGCAGTCACTAAGGGAAAGCCTGCCTGAAGACAAAGGTCTTCATTTGCTTGTGGACAGCAAAAATTTGGCCAGCCTGGAGAGAGTTCCACAGTCTGAGAAGGGTGAGAGAGAAGACCCTCTCCCTTGTCCCTACCAAATGAACCGGTGGAGGTGACGGAACCAAGAGAAAGGCTCCCCTGATTATCTTACCACCTGGGCAAGTTCATAAATGTAGACATGATACCTTTAGGGAAATAGCTTTATTCCACAAGCTTCCTTCTTCCTGACCAAAGATTTTGCAGGTGGTAGTGCAGGTTGCACATAATATGTGTATGACCACTCTTGAGGGCTTCTGCAATAGATCCATTGTCTAATGATAGAATTCTATGAAGGCAGACAAAACAAAACACAACTTGAAAGTAATGCTTCCAGTGTGGTTGGTGCCCAGATGCCTTAATGTACAGAGAATAATCGTCTGTTTGAAAACATCTTCTCTTCCAAATGTTACAGGATGGGCGGGTTTTAAATATTACAGTCCAGAAAACAAACTTTTCCAGCCTCTGCAGACCGTTGACTGACCAAGAGGTTTTGACCATGTCACTGGCAGACCAATGTTATTGGAAGGTTGCTCCATCTATGGAGGATGTCTGGTAGCAAACATCATTTCTCTAATCAGATTCTCTCCTTCTGCTGGTCTTTAGCTGGCAACCACATAAGTAGCATAGGACTATTAGGTAATATAGGGTATGGTTTATACAAACCTCAGTTATGCGGGGTGGGATCAATGAAGGGACAGAGAAAATTGACAGTTCTGTTATTAACACTGGTATAGCTTCATGAGTTGGATCTTTCGCTGAACAGCCAGGGGTTGGGAGTCTGATTTCTGACTGTGGCTCCTGCAAGAAAAACCAGTCATGTAGTCTTGGGCAAGCTGCACAGGCCTAAAGTGCTCCCAGAAAAAGGGACTGATAAACAACTTCTGAGTACTTTATATCTAAGAAATTGTATAAGTGGTTCCATAAGTCAGAACTGACTTGCCAGCACACAAGAATTAATTTATAAACTTTGAAAGCGCTGGTTAGCATAAACATAGTGGCAGTAAGTAAAGTGACATGTCTGCCAGCTTGAACAAAGAATGCATACACTGTCATTTATCCTTACATCTATTCCTTAAGTCAGGAATTAGGCAAGGAATAACACTTGGACTCACCTCCCCCCCTTTCCCCCCCCCCTCTGGCTTTGGCAAATCTGAGTTTTCAGTCTTCATATTGACTGTAAACTTTGGTTATTCTACACACTTCTACATCAGATCTGTTATCTAAAAAACAATCTTATGTGTGGTTTTCTGCAGTATAATGTGTTGAAAAGAATCTTATTTTTAATATGTTTTTTTTAAAAAAAACACTACCCATTTAGTACTGAATAAATTAATACCATAGTAAGGGAAACATAAGTTTATTTTTAAAAAGTAATTAAGCAAATGTAGCTATGTCACCCATTAAGAGAAATGCCAGACTTCTTGTTTGGCTAATAGATCAACTCATAGATATCAAAGTGCGCAAGTTCTTATTTATCAGGAACACCCCATCAGGCAGATGGCATCACAATACCAAAGAGAGCCTAATCTGAACATCTAAAGCCTTCTTCAAAATTCCATCTCAAGCCTATGGCTCAATGCAGACTATAAAGCAGGGCAGATGTCAGCCACTCTTCCACTCAATTTTATCATATTTCATTTTATTTCACTATCTACTTGATAATGTGTTCCAGAAGATGTAAAAATTTGTGCAATGTTTTGTGTCAACTTTGGGTCAAATTATGACAATATTACCTCACTGTGAATTTTAGAACTTTTCTTGTTTAATACAACAGAATGTGTGACCAGAAAGAACTTGAGTAAGAGTTCTGGATATATTTGTTTTTAAATGTAATGCATTAGCAGAATGTATTACTTTTTAAAATAGTTTACACATTACTTACAGTTTGTTTCTTTAAGCATTCCTCATTAGTAATATATTACTCTATTACTGCTGGTGCCATTTCATAAATATGCAATGGAAAAGTAGAAAAATGATGAAAAATGGCCCCAAATCCTCCCAAATGACCAATGACAACAGAAGCAACACATAGATGTTACTTATCACACTGAAAAGGTAACAATACTACTGGCCATCATGCTGCTTCAAAAAAACTTTAATGTGTCATAGACAACACCATTACTTGCAAGATATTGGCTGAAATCCTGTTGCTTAAATAAGTAAGTCACAACTAGAGTAGGCCCATTGAATCAATGGAACTTATGGAGGAGTTTAATCTTTAGTGATGTAATAAGCCTACTCTAGTTATGACTTACTACTGGATTCCAGCTATTATTTCCAAGCCCTCATTTGAATCCAGTCTCTCCCCAGTTAACAGAAGGTTAATTTTTATACATTTTATACAGAATTATCTCATATTCAAACAGTACAATGAAAAATGCCCAAGGACTGTTGGCTACACCATTAAGTTGGGATGCCTCCTTAATAGAAATGTGAAGCTATCCAAGCTCAAGGATGAGAGGACTCTTCTAGTCTGGACTCAGTGACCTAGCTAGCAAGTTGTTTTCATCTCTGCAGATGATGATACGTTATGACAGCAGAGCCAAGACTTTGACATATCTATTGCTGTCCAATGTGTTAGTGAGACCATATTGACCTCATAAATTCTTCTGTCTCAGCAACCCTTCCAAGGGTCACCGATGACCATCACTCTGAGGATATACATGTACTCATCAGGTGCCATCATGTCACACAATATATCAAAACAAACTTCCTTCCTAAAATACAACCCAATCTGCCTTTGAGGCTGTCTGCTTTTGGGACAGCTCAGGCAAGGCAGTTATGTTCACAGAAGATATTCTTCACTAGGAAGACTCCCAAGAAGTTGTCACAACATATGGATTTTATTGAGGAATTCCTTTTTTAAAATATCCTATATCTGGAATATTATTATAGGTGCTTATTATGCAAAACTAGATTTGATTTTATGAAAACCTGTAAATCTCATGAGATTTGTCCTGGATGAAGATTTGAGCTGGATGAAGTAAATAAAATTGAATTCTAAACAGGAAAAGAGTAGGGAGCCATTTTAACCTGTTGTGGGGTGGGAACTCTGAACAATGAATATATTTGTCAGAACAAAATAAAATGTCACAAAATGGTAGGCAAGTTTTCACATTCTCTAGAACTCTTCATCACCAAGTTAGCTGTACCTTTTCCCTGAGATATTGCAGGATCAAAAGCTGAGGCCAGGGATCGATCCTAAAGATGACACAGGGTAGTCCTTGTGATGACGTACAGGTGGGACAGTCATGGGTTGGGAAAAGAGCCAAACTGCTTCTAGACCAGTTGCTTCTGGAAACAAGCACAAGGAGAATGTGAGTAAAACCCAAGTAACCATGTAATACAGCAGTCCAGAGCAAAAGGGGAAAACATACACAACCTTTGGGCAGTTGAGCTGGTGGCAACAGCTGCTGTCATTTCCACTAGGACCTTATCTACCCTCCGTGTATGATGTGGAATGTTTTCCCCATGTCACTGCCAGACCTTATGGAAAGTTCACTGCCATCCCACACAAAGTTGTGCTCTTTTTCACTGTTTTTGTTTCCCACTGCTACCAGGGTTTCATGATGCTGACACACCACTCTCTACCTTGCTACAAACAGCACAGGTGACCAAGGGCACGCACTCAATGACTGCCTCCTCACTCCCCTCTCTTTACTCCTGCCTTTGTTCTAAGTTTGTAAGCCCTGATGCAGGCTGGGAAGGGGAAACAGCAATGCAAAAAAATAATGCTTTCTCCTATTGTAGCACCACTTCCTCTGAAATTTTTCTTCTCACTTGGCAGCCTGGAGAACCATAGAAATTTCCTGAGACTTCCTCTAGTCCCCTGAAACCTGCTAATCCTGGTAGGGTAGGAAGAGAGAGAGAGACTGCATAATGTTTGTAAATAAAAGTGGTTCTTCTGACTTGGATGCAACGTTCCCCAAATTTTTAATGAGAACCAGTATTGTAAATTCAAATCCTTGCTCAGGCACAGATACCAACTGTGAGTGGCAACAGTAAACCACTCCTTGAACATCTCACATAACTTAAAATCCTATTAAGTCTGCCATAAGTCAGAAGCAACTTGGTGGCAAACAACAACATACTTCACAAGTCACTTTGTCTCCTCCTTAGAGTTGACATATTAATGATGGATTTCATATTCTGAAATGAATTGGACACAAACACACACAAAAACAAGACAGTTTGAGAACTAACGAACAACATCACCTAATTAACTGATTTTGTGCTGAACACCCATGAAAAACAATTGAGCCAAACCAAAACGCTGCCTCCTGACTGGGAAGATCCTGCCAAGATATTTGGATATTCCACATCCCATAAGATGATAATGTAGGGTGGCTATGTGTCCTTTTCTAGAGGGATTAGCCCTCTAGAAGGTTCTAGAGGGATTTGAAGGGCTGTCAGAAGACAATCCAATATTTTCGGGGTGGGCTGCTGCAGAGGACCAAAGACTACGCCACCATCTTGGACTGCCGGGGACTACACCTATCCATTTTTCCTCTCTGGATTTTTGGGGAAAGAGTATTTAGGGCATTTTGGAAACGTGGGGGAAGGAAAATAGACATTACATGGAGAATTATGCAAGGTGCAAGTCTTTTGGCAAAAAATAATGGTGAGGAGGGCTAGAAAAGGTCTGGAGGGCTTTGAGGCACCAGCTGGGCCATGTGTGGCTCCCAAGCTGCAGAATTCCCTTCTCTTCTCTTTAAAGGGATCCTTTCTTTGCAGGGCTATTGTGCTCATACCTGGGTTAAAGAGGAAGAACGGTAAGAGAAGAAGCCCTGAAGCTGCCCATATATAGCTGGCATTTGAATAACAGGCTGAACAAACAGACCATTCACTTGGCTGTGGTCTTCACCATTATGATGAGATTTTTATTTGAATGGTAGTAACCATTTCTGAATTCCCATCTATAGATATAAATAAGAATGTGTAGATTTGATGCAATTTTGGGTCCTTTTTTTTGGTGTCTTCTTTTTGGGTGAAGGGTTTTCTCTTTTTTGACAGTGTATGCATGACCACCACTTAAATTAATGGAGTGAGTTAAGACTTGGCTCACAGCTAAAGGGGAAGAACAATTCTGTTTTATAAACACATTGTGAAGAGAGTCTAAAAATACCACGGGGTGGGTGGAATAATGAAAGGGCCATTTCTCCAGGCTTTTTCAGTTTAAGATTTTTCATAGAATACGGAATGATAATCTGAAAAATTGATCCCTATTTCTATAAGAAATGGGGATCTATTTCTATTTCCCTATTTCTATGAGACAGGTCAGGCTTTAGCTGCTGCCTCTGTTGTGCTGAAATGGGTATAGCCTTGCTTTGACTGGATATAATGATGTTTTTACTAAGGGCAAAGTTTAGTCAGGCAGACAGATAAGACATTTGGTCACCTGGATGAAGCAATCAAATGTACACGCCAAATGAACAAATCTATGGACTTTGAACAAAGTTTTCCTCTCCTAAACCCATCCTTTCATTCCTCTGTAGCAAAAAAATAAAAATTACTAGGTCTAGTTAGTCTCTAAAGCCTGAGGTTGAGTCAACTGACCTTGGTTTTCTTCCTGGCTCTGCTTAGCAGCACAATAGCAGAGTGACCTTGGCCGAGGAATGCAAATCTGTGCTTTCAGGGCAATGCCACAGTTTTAATCTGTACCATCATGCTCTTGTGGAAATGAAAAGCACATGCCGTGTTCAGAGTTGCTACTCACCTTCAATGATCTGGCAAGCATCCAGTTATATAACTGATAGATCTGTGGCTGGGGTAGCAAAAAATACTATAGGAAGAGATCCAAATGGTTTTGCCCCGTAGTTGTACTGTTTGCAGAAGCAGGGACAGGCCTGGTAAATTTGAAGGAAGGCCAGATGGGAAGAAAAAGAGAAGAAGAAAAAGATAGAGGCCCTGCACCCTTAAAAGCTGTATTAGAAGCAAAGGCTTCAGTTACTGTACCTGCTGAAACTCCCTCCTTTTCAAAACGATCAAAAGTGTGAGACTCCTGTCTTCTTTTCCCTCTAGCCTCTTTTGTCCCATTACTGGAAAAATTAAAATTGCATTAATTAGGTACCCACTAGCCCATTGCCTATAGCTGGAGTTAGGAACATTTGTCCTTCTGCTATCCAGGCCCGAGTTTGAAACTCTGCTTTTTGAACTACAGTAAAGTTCCCAGAATCCCTCACTGCTTTTGCTGACTGGGGGGGTTCTGGCATCTATCATTCAAAATAAAAAAGGTGGTTTTCTAAGCTCTTTTTGTCCACAAGTTGCATCACCTCCGTCCAGTACAGCCCATGGTAAGGGATTCTTGGATTTTGTAGGCTAAGACATCTGGAGAATCAGAGGTCCCCAAGTCCTTGCCCAGGGTCCGGTCCTTGACACAGACAAGCTGGCTCTGTACAGGTGGGTGCTGCCCATCCATCAATTATTTTGTTGTGGTTTGCATACTTTCCACTTCCTCTTGCTGGACAGGAAAGGGGAGGCAAAGCACTGAGTGTGTTGTTTCTGTAAAGAGGCAGCTCCCGGGGAAAGTTTGTGTCCACACAACAGTTTCCAAAGAGAAATATTGGAGCAGACAACAATAGAGCAGTCCAGTTCCTTGGAGAGCACGTGCATATGGACTGCATCCTGTAGGAAAAGAAGCAACTGTTTGCTGCAACAACTGTGGGAAATATTTCAGTTCCTCAAAGTATGAATAGGTTAGAAGCGTACAGAAACAAAGGGTTGCCGTGTGGGGGAACCAGTGGATCCTAAGAAAAACCACAAAGGACATTTGGAGAGGAGCATGACATAGAAAGAATTGTTTGGTTTTTTACAAGTAAGTGCCAGAGCCTCCATGTCAACTTCAGGAACCTGAATGCTTGGTCCAGATTTAAGCTGAATGGGGGAAATCTAGAAATGTAAAATTTCTGAAAATTTCCATTTATTCCAGGATTTTTCCCCCCCTGGTTGTTGTTTCTTTTTTCAGAAACAAATAGAATTTTTTGGAAATTTTACATCTCTAAGGAACTTCTTCACCAGCTGTGGTGTTCACTATCAGCGAGGGGAAAGTTTGCAGTGGCCTTTGAGCCATGCCAGCACAAGCTCTCTGCCATCTGAAGTGGGAGGAGAAATACTGTCAGTTTTACCCCCACCCCCACCTTATCACCCTCTATGGCACCTATGCCCTCCTGCCAACACTGCACTGGAACACTTGACAGGAGGACAGAAGAGGAGAAATAAGAGGCTGGTAGTGGCAGCAGTCATGGGAACAGAGTGTTGTTTTGAATTACCACGATCTCTCTGGCTGCCTTCAGAGCACAACCACTGTGTAGCTGCGTCTTTGAGGCCAAGGCATCGTAGGAGTCCACCCCCCTCCCCCACAGTACCTTGGTCCTGAAGATCTAACCATGCAGCAGTCATGCTGTGAAGGCAACCTAACAACTAATAGCAATTCAAAACAATTTCATGGTGGTGCTGCTGCTGTTGCCACTACCCGTGCCATCTTTTGTGCTCTTCTTCCTGGCCCCTACGCCCACCTCCTAAATGTTCCTGCATGGCAGTGGTGGAACAGGCCATGAATGGCAGTAAGTGGGTGGCAGCTACTGCTCCTTCTGAGGCAACTGCCCTTACTCCAGCTAATGGCCAAGCTGGCTCTGCCTAGAGCGCCTTCTCCCACCCAGTTCTGCCAGAGACACTCGTTCTAGCCAGGCCAGGCAACTGAGGGGCCTAACGCTGAGGGAGGCCTGGAAGGAAAGAACGAGGAACCGGGCCTTCTCGGCAGTGGCCCCTCGCCTCTGGAACAACTTGCCCGTTGAGATCCGCCTGGCTCCCTCTCTGGGTGTCTTTAGAAGTAAACTTAAGACATGGCTATTTAGGCAGGCTTTCCCTCCTGCTGTATCTTAATATTTACATTTTTACATCTTGGATTCTTGCATGTTTATTGGTTCTATTGCTTTTTAAATTTTGTAATGCCGCCCAGAGTGGACCATTGGTCTAGATGGGCAGGGTATAAATCTAATAAATAAATAAATAAATATCATTTGTGGCCCTTCTGGAGACCAGTCTCAATGACTTTGGCCATTGTGAGGCGAAATGGAGGGCAATGGCCAGGCTCTGGCAGTATTGCAAGATTTTGGAGGGAGGGTACAACACCCCACCCGAAATGTATTATTCACTTGCCAAGTCACATCCCCATCTTCTAGGGTTGCCAAGTCACAGGACACCTGCTGGTGGCTCAAGAAATTCCTATGGCTGTTCCATGATGTTGGAGGAGGAGACAGTTCGACTTTGAATGGGTTAAAATCCTTTGCACCCATCTCCACTCATTCCTAGTTGATGTCAGAGCTCTCTGGCATGGCATCCTAGTATTCGCCTAGGAACAAGCAGAGGAAAGTTGGGAGAGAACCCATGAGTACCTGCATTTGGGCCCATTGTACCATCTGGAGCAAGGCATCACATGGAGTGCCAGCATCACAACTCATGAGCCTTATTGTTGCAGCAGCTAAAATGGACCTGGAAAAAAACTCCCCCTGGACTAGCAATGAGTCTTCTATAAGCCCCAACAATCTGAAGCCACTCCCTAGATATCATATATGCTAGGGCTGGGTTTGTGCTGGATGCAATCCTTGTAAGGAATAGCAGAAACCACCTGCCTAACTGCCTGCCCAGCTGTCAAAAGAATCCCGCAGACACACACAGCTTTTGCTTGCCAGATTGCCTGAGAAAGAAGCAGACATTAGAGACAGCTTGTAATTAGAAGAGGACAATCCTTAACTAATCAAAGTATCTGAATATTCCAGCAGAAGCATATTTCCCCTCGAAAAGAATGCAGATTTGCTCTCTTTGTTTAGCAATTGGTTCTCACAACTTAAATATAGGATTTCTTTTACGTCTAACTGCACAGCCCAGAAAACACTCTCTGCAACATTAACATGCTTTAATTATGGGTACCTTTAACTGTATCTAGACTTGGTTAGCTGGGTTTTGTCCAGATTCTGTGCTCATTTCTCATTATTTCTATATAATCAGCTCCCTGAAAAGCAGTTCTTGCTCCCATCCCAACCCTTGTCTGCCCGGTTTCTGCCATATAAAAAGGACCCAGCCCATGACATCAGAGTGGCCACTCTCTATGATGTTGACAATGATCTGTCCCTTGGTTTTAAAGTTTGGTTCTGAATCTCAAGGAATGAGATGTTGCTGACCTAGCAATTCTGACGAAGGTACAGTCTAAAATATTTAAATAATAAGTTATAGATGAGTTGCATTTTATTTAGGACTTCCAAATCCTATGTTATTCACTCAGTAATCCCACATTTCTTTTTTCCATCATAAGAACACTACCAGAAGATCTAAAACCACACTATTGCACTTGAAAGTTCATATGGAATGGCAGGAAGTTTGACTTGCAACCATGTCAACTTCACATGGATTCTAAGCTGCTCAGGCACTTTTTATTTGAGGCAATAATTAACTCATAAGCGTGTATGGTTTTCTCCATGAATGAATTCTGCAGGAATTACAAGTGTAAGGGGAGACTTTGGCAGAGACTCAAGCCAAGTATACATATGTTTGTTACAAGCAGCAACATTATACTTGCTGCAGTCCAAAAGTGCCATCCAAACTCTTTGCACTCAGCACTGTTTTGTTAATGTGCAAAGGATTCCTTACAATTATACTGTGGGACAATGAGTTTCAAAAAAGTTTTAGATGTTATGGGCAGTAGGCAACATTTATGGTTGGGCATCAACAAAACCTATCTACTCCAAACTCTATGCTTCTCAAAGTTTTCTTGACTAAGGCCACCTGTAGGACTTTTTGATTTTATTTCTAGAACAGATAATGAAATGGTCAGTCTGTGAGCATTTAGGAAAGAACATGGTGACTACCAGGACCCAGTAGATATTTTTCAAGGACAGGTCATGCCAGATTAATCTAATCTTTTATTAACAGAGTCACAACTATACAGCTCACTCCAAAATCGCATCTACAGAGCAGCCAGCAGCAGTGTGGTCACTGGAAGTTTAGCAGTGACTGACCAGATGCAATAGTGGTGCAGGCCAAGCACATAACAACTTCTCCCTGTGCTAAACTCAGTGTCGGTCCTTGCAACCCATACTTTGAGTTGTACATTGAGAAGCAGACAGCTGTTTGACCTAGTATGTACTTTTCTCATCTCCTGCATCTTGGAGGAGATGAGAAATTTGCTTTGCTTTGTGATTGGTCACCAAAAGACTAAAACAGGCTTCATTTTCAAGCCTGATTGCTCAAGCATGCAAATCTGAGGAAATCCCATCACTAAAGGACAAATGTGTTACCATCTTCTAAATCTGAGCTCAGTGTTTTATATAGTCTGACCTTAATCTGATAGTTGATCATTTGAACTGTCCCCTAATTCTTGGGCCATAAGAGGATTTCAACTTTTCTCTGATACCAGCTGCTATTATTGAAAGGTAGTTAACATGTGGTCTCCTTGAGTGATTCTAAGATGCATTAATGCCCTGGTATCTAAACAATGTGATTGACTTGACCATGAATGCTTCCCCTAGCATGGGTGGAGAGGAGGTTCAAGGAACAGCACATAAAGATCCTTGTAGAAAACCACCTAGCAGCTGTCACTCAAACAATGCTCTGTTTTTAGTTGGATGAGTAACTGTGGTGCTTCTGAGAGAAACAAACATTGTCACTTAGACACAAATGTAGCCTATACCAGCCAGTCACACGCTTGAGAAGTCTGGTCTGTGAACAGTGTGTGTCAACTGAGGTGTGTTATTTTACATTAGCTTATATTTCACACTATGGTGAAGTGCTCTAAAATGTCACCTTTAGAAAATTATTCTAGCCAAATGTGAACCAAAGCATGAAGCAAAACCCAAATGGTCTTCATACACTCTAGTTCAACACAATTACACGCTCAGTCCCAAATCTGACCACTTTAGTGCCTTTTGAACAGTGTTCTCATGAGACAGGGCAAAAAGCGATAAATAGGCCTACCTAACACCTTTAACATCTTTTTTTTAAAGCTAAGCATTTAATGACTAAAAAGGAACCATACATGAAAGGAAATGGTACAAAATATTTTTTTAAAAAATAGACTATCATAGTTTTAGAAATTGTACCAGAGCTGGCTTAATATATGTTGCTGCTTGAGGCAGAGAATAAGGTTTAGGGTTGCCATGTCAGCAGTATCACATTCCCTGGGATTTCAGGACCAAAACATGAGAAGGGGAGATAGTGCTTGTAATATCACAGGGAAGGTCCACTGGATATCAGTGAAGCAAGCAAAGGTTTGAAGGCAAGCATACTCAACATACACACAACATTTCCATATCAAGATAGTGAGCCAGATGGGAACAGATGGAGGACAATAATCAGGCTTTAAAGCCACCTCACAGACAAATCCCAAACTTTCTCCAGCAGCATTTGCCCTCAGATTTGTCTCCTTGCCTGTTGAGCTGGGGAAGCATAGCAATTTGCTGAGACTTTCACCAGCACTCCAAGAACTGGCACAACCTTCCATGCAAATGTACAAGATTGAACTGGACTGGAAGTTGAATTTTTCTTCAGCCTGTGATGACAGGACCATGTTCTTCACCACACTTGAATGCTGGCAGTTAGGTTAGAAGGTATAGAAGGCCAGGTGGTACCCACAGCTCTGTCCTCCAACAGAGGCACATGGCCGGGGGGCCAGGAGGAATGGCCAGGGGACTGAGGCAGCTGCTTCCAACATCTCTTGCCTGTAGTGATTGCTACACTTCACCTAATGGAAGGAACAGCCCTGAATGGTACAGACGAGGAAAACTACAAGGATGAAGCCGTTAGAATAACTTGTGAGTGAAGAAAGAATGAACTGATATGTGGGTGTGCTTGTGTGCAAGACTATGGGTATTAATAGGAAATTTAATTATGATTCCATCAGTTTTAATAGCTTTTAAAATATTTTACCCAATGTGAATTCTGTTAACCATTTTAATATCCAAAGAAACACATCAATATATTTTTCTTACCTCAGAGTTCAAGTAGCTTTCATCAAATCATCAGGTCATGTGACTGAGGTGGCAGAAAAGATGGACGTCGTGGTATGACACATCTATAGGACAACAGGCCAGTTTTAAATGAGTCCATATGAGATTTGTTTGCTGTGTCTTTGTTCACTGATTCTGCATGTTGTTGTTGGTTTGAAAAGTTTCCCTTCAGTACCGGTCCAAACTTTCACACACTTGAACTAATTCATTTTGGTTCTTAGGCATAGCTGGGTTTATTGGCAACTATAAGCTCCATATACTGGCATTAAGTGCCTTTAAAAGATGAAGTATGAACTATGGCTGGATAGCTCAGTGAATCATAACCCCTGAATCAGGAATTCAGTTCCCCACCGTGTCTGAGGAAGAGTCAGCCTGTATGGCCTTGGGAAGCTCACAGTCCCAAAGTACCACTAGAAGAAGGGAATGGTAAACCACTTCTGAGTAATCTGTACTTAGAACATCCTGGAAAGGAACATCATAGGCTGGAATCAATTTGGCAGCATGTAGTTTATTATTATTATTATTATTATTATTATTATTATTATTGACTTCATATCTCCTCTGTCTAAATAGCACAATTACACATCTGGTAATTTCTATAGCACATATGCCAGGGCAGCCTCTTTGGCACCACAGCAAGAATAGGTCCGAGCTTGGAGAAGTTACTTTGTTTGGACTAAAATTCCCAAAATCAGCTGAATTGGGGGTTCTGGAAAGTGAATGGAATGGGGCAGAACTGGGATGTTACAGTCTCTCCTGTCATCTGGCCTCTCCTACACCTTCTAACCATGTCAATGAGCTTTCCCTCATGGGCCACAGTGGGAATTACTGGTTGCTTTTTTTTACTTTAAGAAATCTGTCATTAATTATGGGTGTCCAACTAAATTAGCACTGATCTTTTTCTTTGGGGAGGGGGGGAGAGCAAACTACCCCATAACATTCAGTATGATATTACTTATGATGGAAATAAATGGGACAGAAACAAGTGAACAAACAAGACAAGGAATGTGGAGCAGAGAGTCCTTGGCCCTCTTCCTAGATCAAAAAGTTGGCAAAAGTTTTTCTACTGCTATGTAATTTCAGAAGATGATGCAACTAAGGTAATCAATGTGATTATTATGTCATTGTCTTCCTCTTCACCTGGTCACCAGGTTCATCAGAAGCGGTAGCTCAGGGCTCCCCAGGCAAGCCCCTTCCAGATATATTGCACTACAGCTCCCACCATGTCCAGCACACATGACCAATGACCATGCTGGCTACAGACAATGGACAATTTAGTGCAACACATATAGAAGACCTCAAGTCAGAGGAAGCCTGTTTTAGCTAATCCCTTCCTTCCTGAACAGCCATCTTTCTTTTCATTTAGCAGAAACCTTTGAAATCAAGCCAATATAGTCAAACTTCTAACTGTAGTCAGCAAATGCTTCCCAAAAAATCAATAAGCAGGACATGGAAGCAAGAACCCTCCCCATTATACTTGTACCCTACTAAGATCATCTACTTAGAAAGTCTTCCCCAATCTTAATGTCCAGATGTTTTGGACTAGCTCTCACCATCTTTTACTATTGCACATTTTAGCTGGGGTTGATACAAGCTGTCACTCAAAACATAAGGAGAATACCAAATTGGGAAAGAATGTGCTTAGATATCACTGCTTTCTGATCCTCCCTGCATCTTTCAGAAGCAAATTACACCAGCTAATAATGGGTTGTGTGCAGAAGTAGCTTATTTTGGCTCTACAAACAATTAATTTTATTGGATGACCCAATACCATTTTAGCATAATACCATTCTAGAATTATAAAAGAATGAGAGCATTTCTCTTTCCATACTTTCTCCACACAATGCCTAATTTTATAAACCTCTACAATTTCCCCCTTTAGGCCAGTGGTTCCCAACCTTGGGTCCCCAGATGTTCTTGGACTAAAATTCCAAGAAGCCATCACCACTAGCTGTGCTGGCCAGGATTTCTGGCAGTTGTAGTCCACGAACATCTGGGGACCCAAGACTCAGAATCACTGCTTTAGGCTAACCAAATTTTTATTCAGAACTAAAGATCCCCAAGCACAATGGGGTAAACAACCATCTCTATGTAACTGAATTGAAGCTACAAGATATCTCAAACTTGTTAAAGCCAACCTCAATATAAAGATCAATCCATCCATTCCTGACCTACTCAGGAGTGGAGCACAATTGCCTGGGATAAGGCCTTATCTCAAGGAAGGGTCTGGGGTCAGTTTGACAGGTCAGAAGCATCCTGCCCTCTGAGATTCAGAGCTAAGACCTATGGGGAAGGTGCAGACCTTTGTAATGTCACAGTGACAAGGGGGCTCTGATGTCATGGGTGATTCTTTGTGATGTCACGTGGGGTAAGATAATGGTTGGGAGGGGAACTGGAACAGTTTCTGGACCAATTGACTGGACCTATGAGGGAATCTAGGTAAAACGCAGCTAGCCGTATAATACATCAACAAAGCATTCGCTGGGAGGGGGAACACAGTGTCCTGCTGTGACACTGAGACATTTTAATTACTTAAGGATTTTCCCTTTCTAACCACAGGTCATCTCTAATGTCTGCTTCTGGCTCAAGTGTTAAGAGTCAGCAGGGGGGACAGTTTTTGGCAGCTGTGGAGGCAGTTTGGAAGGCAGTTGTGCTAAAGATTCCAGCTAGCACAATTTTAGCTCCAGCATATATGATATCTGTGGAGTTTTTCCAGACTGTTGAGGCTTGTGGAAGGCCTGCCGCCAGTCCACAGGGAGTCTTTTCCCACAGGTCTTGCATAGCTGCTGCCAGCACTTCTGCAAAAAGAAGACTCACACGTTGTACTGCTGGCACCCCACTTCACATCCTGCCTTGCTCTAGGTGGCACAGTGAACCCAAATCTGGGTAACCACGGCTCTCTCCACAATCCCCACCAATTAGTTACTATTTATTTATCTATTTATGTATCTGCCAGATTTCTCCCAAAGGATCCAAGGTGGCTTACAGTGTTAAAAGAAACAAAGTTAAAAGCTGAATAATAAATTGCTACAATATTTAAAAAGCAGTAAACAGATACAGTATACCACAGAAGTGAGTACACCTCCTCACATTTCATAAATATTTTAGTATATCTTTTCATGTGACAACACTGAAGAAATGACACTTGGCTACAATGTAAAGCAGTGTAAAGCTTGTATAACAGTGTAAATGTGCTGTCCGCTCAAAAGAACGCAACACACAGCCATTAATGTCTAAAATGCTAGCAACAAAAGTGAGTACACCCCTAAGTGACAATGTCCAAATTGGGCACAAAGTGTCAATATTTTGTGTGGCCACCATTATTTTCCAGCACTGCCTTAACCCTCACCAGAGCTTCACAGGTTGCCACTGGAGTCCTCTTCCACTCCTCCATGACGACATCACAGAGCTGGTGGATGTTAGAGACCTTGCGCACCTCCACCTTCCATTTCACGATGCCCCACTCATGCCCAATAGGGTTTAGGTCTGGAGACATGCTTGGCCAGTCCATCACCTTTACCCTCAGCTTCTTTAGCAAGGCACTGGTCGTTTTGGAGGTGTGTTTGAGGTCATTATCATGTTGAAATACTGCCCTGCGGCCCAGTCTCCAAAGGGAGGGGATCATGCTCTGCTTCAGTATGTCACAGTACATGTTGGCATTCATGGTTCCCTCAATGAACTCTAGCTCCCCAGTGCCAGCAACACTCATGCAGCCCCAGACCGTGACACTCCCACCACCATGCTTGACTGTAGGCACAACACACTTGTCTTTGTATTCCTCACCTGGTTGCCGCCACACACGCTTGACACCATCTGAACTAAATAAGTTTATCTTGGTCTCACCAGACCTCAGGACATGGTTCCAGAAATCCATGTCCTTAGTCTGCTTGTCTGCAGCAAACCATATGCAGGCTTTCTTGTGCATCGTCTTTAGAAGAGGCTTCCTTCTGGGACGACAGCCCTGGAGACCAAGTTGATGCAGTGTGCGGTGTATGGTCTGAGCACTGACAGGCTGACCCCCACCCCTTCAACCTCTGCAACAATTCTGGCAGCACTCATACGTCTATTTCCCAAAGCCAACCTCTGGATATGACACTGAGCACGGGCACTCAACTTCTTTGGTCGACCATGGCGAGGCCTGTTCTGAGTTGAACCTGTCCTGTTAAATCGCTGTATGGTCTTGGCCACCATGCTGGAACTCAGTTTCAGGGTTTTGGCAATCTTCTTATAGCCTAGGACATCTTTATGTAGAGCAACAATTCATTTTTTCAGATTCTCAGATAGTTCATTACCATGAGGTGCCACGTGGAACTTTCAGTGACCAGTCTGAGAGAGCGAGAGCGATAACACCTGCTCCCCCTTCACACCTCAGACTTGTGACACTAACGGGTCTCATAACACCAGGGAGGGAAAACGGCTTCTTTGGCCCAATTTGGACATTGTCACTTAGGGGTGTTCTCACTTTTGTTGCCAGCAGTTTAGACATTAATGGCTGTGTGTTGCATTATTTTGAGAGGACAGCACATTTACACTGTTATACAAGCTGTATACTCTCACTGCTTTACATTGTAGCCATGTCATTTCTTCAGTGTTGTCACATGAAAAGATATACTAAAATATTTATGAAATGTGAGGAGGTGTACTCACTTCTGTGATATACTGTATACTAAAACTCATAATAAGAGCAATATTAAAAACACAAGCAAATAAGAATAAAATAATCCCTTTTAAAAATCCCCACAGGCAACCAGTCATTTTAAGGAAGGCCACACTTCCAAACACTTTCCGAAGGCAGCCCCATGTAGGGCACGTTACAGTAATCCACCTGAGATGTAATTAAGGCATGTGTCACCATGGCCAGATCAGACCTCTCAAGGAATGGGCACAGCTGACACACCAGTTTTAACTCTGCAAAGGCTCTCCTGGCCACCACCGAAACCTGGTCATACAGGCTCAGAGACAAATCCTGGAGACCCCACCAAGCTACAAACTTGTGTTTTCAAGGGAATGTAACCCCATCCAGCACACGCTGAATCCCTATTCCTTTATCTGCCTTTTTGGCTAACCAGGAACACCTCTGTCTTGTCTGGATTATGTTTCAAGTTATTCACCCTCATCTAGTCCATTACTGACAGCAGACACTGATCTAGAACTGAAATAGCTTCCTCAGATTTAGATGGAAAGGATACTGGTGACACTGAACCCCAAAATTTCATCAACTTCTCCCAGCAATTTCATGTAGATGTTGAATAGCATAGGGTACAAAACAGAGCCCTGGCGGATGCCACAGGCCAAAGCCAGGGCATCAAACAAGAGTCCCCAACACTACCCTCTGAGTTATCCCCTCCAGGAAGGACCAGAGCCACTGTAAAACAGTGCCTCAAAGTCCCATCCCAGAGAGATGATCCAGAAGAATACCATAGTCGATGGTATCGAAAGCCACTGAGAGGTTCAGGAGAACTAACAGGGATACACTTCCCCTGTCCAGTTCCCGGTGTAGGTCATCCACCAAGGTGATAAAAGCTGTCTCCATCCAATAATCAGGCCTGAAACCAGATTGATATGGATCTAGATAATCCATTTTATCCAGGAACTCCTGGAGCTAAAAAAGACACAGCCCACTCTAGCAGCTTGCCCAAGAATAGAATATTTGAGACTGGCAGGTAATTATCTAGTACTGTGGGGTCCAAGGAGGGCTTTTTCAATAATGGTCTTATTACTGCTTCCTTTAAGCATGCTGGGATCCTACCCTGCTGCAAGGAGGCATTCACCACTCCTCGTACCCACTCAGCCAGTCCCTCTCCGGCAGCTTTTATAAAGCAAGGGTCCAGCAGACATGCAGTAGCTTTCACCTCTCCAAGGGTCCTGTCCACATCATCAGGCTGCAAAAACCAAAACTTATCCATTGACACTGGACAAGCAGGAGCCATATTTGCATCCACAGGACCTGTATCAACTATAGCATTCAAGCCAGAGGAGATCTGAGCAATTTTGCCTGCAAAGTGTTGTGCGAATTGTTCACAGGGAGTTACAGTGTGGTTTGCATTCTCATCCTGCAGGCCAGCATGTAATAGGATTTTGACCATTCAGAAGAGCTCCACTGGACAACTCTGTGCAGATGCAATGGTGGCAGAGAAGAATGACATTTTCACCACTGCCACTGAATAGGCCTTCTGATAGGCCCTAGCCCGTGCCTGGTCAGATTCACTCTGAGATTTCCTCCATTGCTGCTCTAGTCTTTGTCCCACTTGTTGCATCACTACCAGCTCCCCGGAAAACCAGAAGGCCAGTTTGACTCTACTTTGTGGGAGGGGACACTTAGAAGTAAACATGTCAACAGCCCTGGCCATTTCCCCATTCCAGATATCAACCAGGGCTTCAACAGAATCACTGCTGAGATGACAGGAAACTCTCCAAGAGCCACAGGAAACCACTTGGATTTATCAGCCTCCTGGGATGGACCACCTTAATCAGTCCCCCATCCTTATAGAGGCTCTGAGTTCCAGTGAGTTTAAACTCCACCAGATGATGATCTGTCCATGACAAGGGAACTACAGATAATTCCTCCAAACCCAGATCACCGGCAGCTACCCCAGCATAAAAGACCAGGTCTTAAGGATGCCCTGCAGCATGGTTGAGGGCAGATACAATTTGGGACAGACGCATGGTTGTCATGGAGAACATGAAGTCTTGAGCCATTCCTGACAAAGCTGCTTCAGTATGGGTGCTGATGTCCCCCAGGACAAAAAAGCCTCCAACACCATCCCTGAGACTAGCTCAGCTAGCTTAGGAAGGGAGACTGTTGAGCAGTGGGGTGGGTGATACACAAAACGGAATCCCTATTCTGTCCCAGGCTCCCACTTTCAGATACACACATCCCTTTCTCTTCGCTTATTTGTGTACACAACATACAACAATTTGAGGCTGAGCCAGTGAGCTTTGCCACTATGTGAGAATAGGTGGGAATTTGTGGCAAGGTCTGAAAACCATGTCACACAACAAAACAAAAACAGGACCCTCCAGCACTGCTCACCTTGAAATTCATTGCTCCCCAGGGAGTTGATAAAAAATAGCAAATCCCTGAGATGTCAGCCAGCTTAACTTTAAAAATTCGGATTGATCTCCAGTATGTTGAATGTGTTGCACTTCACAATAAAGCTTGTTCCATAAAGGAATCAGTGGATTTTCTGCACAAAAGAATGCAGAACCTGATATCTAGTATGGAACTTTACACTACTGAGATCTGTTTTCCCTCTGTTTTCCCTCTGCTTTGAAGAAAACATGATTCTAGATATTATGGTCATGAGGAAAGGGTTGAAAACAAGAGGGCATTGACTGGTAAAAGAATTCCTTGATGCCAGAGGGAGAAGGGTGTGCCCCTGGCCGGTCATAGAAGTGCAGCTTGGATTCAGAGCAGAAATGCCAGCAGAATCTGGTTGGAATGGCTGGAGAAACTGGAAGCAGCTGGAAGCAGAGGAAGTGGGCTGTAGATGAGACAAGAGAAAGCCAAAGCCAACATTGCTTGTCTGGGATTGAATTGCACATCAAATTATAAGAGGGTAGGACTGGCTGGGGAACTGACTGGGACTCCAGATGTTTTAGATTTCAGCTCCCAGAAGCCCCAGCCAACATGGCCAAAAGGAAGGAATAAAAGGAATGGGAGGCAAAAACATCTGGCAAGTCAAAGACTTCTTGCTCCTGAATTCGGATCATTACCCTACTCAATACAACAGTACTACCATTGCAGAGAAGGGAGGGGGACAGGGAAAGTGTTGCTTCCAGATGTTGTTGCATTGCAATGCCTATCAGCCCTATCCAGTATAAGCAATGATAAGGGATTGTTGGAAGTCCAACAAGATCTGGAGGGCTACACTTTCCCTGCTTCTTCGGCAGGGAAGCGCATAACACAATGACTTCACAACAAGGAGCACGTGATCACAGTACAACAAGGAAGAAGAAAATATGTCACAAAATGCCACTTTGGGTAGCATGCCCATATCACATGCTGATGTTGACCCATTTTAAGATGCTGCACCCTGGAAATATCTGGAGATTATTAATCTTTCTAACATAAAGAGGTGTTCCATGTGGCTCATGCTGATAAAGACCTTCCTGGTGCAAAACATTGGTTGTTTTTTCTTCCCCCAAAGTGCTTCAAATGTACATCATGCTTACTATCACTTCAAAAATCATAAATACCTGAACTATTTATACCAAATCCCCAACAGTTTGGGCTCTAGTGTGTGGAGAAGGAGAGGTAAATGGTCCATTCTTGTTCTCTGTCCTGCAGCCTCTCTCCCAGTGTTGCTTTCCCTTCATTGAGGCTGTGTCCTTCCCCCCCCCCCCACTTTCTCTTTATTCAATTTCAATAAGGGTAAGGGTTGAGGTGTGGGCACAAGGGGATAAGGATGGAATGGAGTGGGGTAAGGGTAAAATTCCAGCGTGTGAAAGAGTATTCTTACATCCACTTACTTAGTTGAAAGGGAAATCACATAAGTAAACCATCTAACAATTTTTCCAGACTATCTATCTTTACAGCTCTCCCCATTCCTTTGGACCTTCTCATACTTCTTTTATCTATACTTTCCAGTCCATATTTTGTATCCAATTATAAAACCATTCCCATTTTTTAAGTCCTTTTTGAGATGATCTTTCATTTAGTGCTTCTGTTAGTACATCCATCTCCACCACTTCCAGTATCTTTGGGGCTCTGTGTCCTTAAAGCAGATGACAAGGCTGGCAAAACTCCTACCTGGAACTCTGAGAGACTCCTGCTGCTTTTCAACTTTTCAACTGGACCACAAGTCTGGTCTCTCTAGCCCTGTTTTTAACAGTGGCTGTTAAGCAGCTCTCTAGGGTTTCAGACAAGAGTTTGTGGAGCTCTACCTGAAGATCTCTAGTGGTTCACATTGGTCTCCAATCCAAGTACCAGTCAGGCATGACCCTGCGTAGCTTCCAAACTCTGAGGAGATTAGTGTGTTCAAGATGGTATGATGTTTGCCTATGTGCTTGGGAATGGTTTTCCTCTCCTCCAGTATGTACCCTAACAAACAAGCACACATACTCTCTTCACTAATCTCTCAAGCCTGAAAAGATGCGATATTTAGGAAGTGACCAGGCCTACCTCTGAGGAGGACTGTCCCATTTCCTCTACTGTCAGTCACTTGTGACCATTGTCCCATATCTCTTGATGCTTTTGTGTAACAGACTTGGTTTTATTTTTAAATATATCTGAGTATCATATGTAGTTAATTATTCTTAGTTTTTTGAAAGAAGGGCTTGGTAAAAAATATGACTGATTATTTTCCTTCACACTCAGAAGAATTAATTGTTTGGGTGATATTCTTGATGCATTAGGTAACTTGGAAACTCAAACGACAAACAGTTGCAGTGAATGGTTCAAATAGCTAAAGAAACAGACCTCCTATTGGGTGCTAAAAAAAAAAAAAAGACCTGTGTGAAAAGTAAACCAAATGCTCTGACTAGCTCTGGTGTACCTAAAGGGAAATAAATGGTATTAACTTCAACCTTCCTCAAGTTCACCACAACACAGGGCTTGCAGAAAACAGATTTTGGGGTGGATTCAATATTATCAGGAAGTTATTTCCCTTCTGGCAATAACAGTAGCGTTTTGACTATAGTTTCATTTTGATAATTTCGTTTAACAGAACAAAATTCCCTAATTGCTGGGATGGGCCTTTAATACCACTTTCTAATTAGATTTAATCTCACCGGTGATTACAATGATGCATAATTACTGTGGATAAAAAAAACAACCCAATTCACACCCTAGCTCTCTTTTGGAAGAAAATCAGTTTTGCAGGCTAAGAAAGGCTGGATGAAGGGTGAAAAGTCCCTCCATGTTACAAAAGTTCTCAGCTGCTCAATCAACATTTCCATTAGTTGTGCAATGCCCTCCTGGTAGAGTGACCATGTGTGTGTGTGTGTTTAACAGAGGACAGTCCTCTGTTTGAAGGTGTCCTCTGTCCTGTGCAGTTCACACTTGAAACTGCCTATCCTTGGTAATAAACCTAGATAATAGGCTTGTATCTTAGCTGGTTACTGTCTATCCCTCCCATGGAAGATGCAACTGAATTCTGTTGAAATAATAAAGTCATCTCTAATTTTTCACCTGGAACATATCAGCGAACAAATGTAATTTTATGCAAGTTAGTATTCTCTTCTTTTGGTGACATATGCCATCTTTTTGGTGATGTATAAGTGGTCATCCTAACCCCAGTATACAGTTATTTAAGAGTTCTATAGCTGTGCAGAGTTTAAAATAAACTCCTCTCCCCCCCAAAAAACTTATGAACTTCCTCAAGAAGCTGAAAAGAAACTGTCCATAACTGTAGATATTCTATCATGTTTTGAGATTCCAGAAAGTCATATTTTAAAAACCAACTCTTCTATTCGTTCCTGTTCTGTTGCTTTAGCAGTAAAAGCAGCCTCCAAATACAGGACCATCCTTGAAGGAATAATGGAGTTGGAAGGAGCCTACAAGGCCCTTGTGTTTACAGGATTTGGAGACACTGCTTCTATTAACACAGCCTCAAATAGCATTTGTCTTTTTTGCAGCACTGTTGGCTCATATTCAGCTTGTGGTCTACAGTAATTCCAAGATCCTTCTTGCATTTAGTATTATTGAGGCAAGTATCCCCCATTTTGTAACTGTGGATTTGAATAGGAATTTCCCTTTCCTAGGTGAAGAATGTTACATTTATCCCAGTTAAATTTCATTCTGTTGTTTTCAGCCCAGTGCTCAAGCCTATCAAGATCTTTTTGAATTTTTGTTTCTATCTAGCAGGACATTAGCTATTCCATCCAATTTTGTCACATCTGCAAATTCAATCAGCCTTCCTCATCCAAGTCATTAAGAAAAACGTTGAAGAACACCAGGCCCAGGACTGAGTCTTATGGTATCCCACTTGTTACTTCCTCCCAGTCTGAGAAAGAGCTATTGATAATCACTTTCTGAGTATGATTCTGTAACCAATTGTATACCCACCTGATTGTTGTTCTATTCAGCCTACACCTAGTTATCTTGTTAATCAGAATATCATGGGGCACTTTGTCAAAAGCTTTGCTGAAGTCAAGATATATTACATCTACAGCATTCCCACCATCAACTAGGGAGGTTACCCAATCTAAAAATGAGATAAGATTAGTCTGGCAGGATTAGTTCTTGATAAATCTATGTTGGCTTCTGTTTAGTATTTCATTGTTTTCCAGGTGCTTGCAGAGTGACCACTTTATAATCTGCTCTAGAATTTTTGCTCTTTTTGAAGATAAAAACAACATTAGCGCTCCTCCAATCATCTGGCACTTTACCCATCCTCCAAGATTTCAAGAAATTAATAGACAGTGGCTCTGAGAGTTCTTCAGTGAGTTCCTTCAATATTCTTAGATGCAGTTCATCAGGTGCTGAAGATTTGAACTCATTCAAAGTAATAAGATATTCCTGCCTATTTATCAGTCTCAAGATGCAAACCTATCCCCCCCTTGTACTTCATTATCCATCTTTCACTAAAAATGGGAATGTACATCTTCATCAGCTATCTGGTATCTAGGCATACTAATTGCTGGAAGCACTCTGTACTCCATCTGGGGAAGCATTGGTCTACAGGAAAAGTAGTTCCAGTCCTGTTTTCTTAAATGTCCCTCTAGAACAAAGATGATGTAAATCTGGGGCCCCAGGTATAGTTAGACTGTAATGTTTCATTAGTTCCAGCCAACATTATAGGAATTATAAGGATTATATGGGGATTATATGAATTATAGTCCAGAAATATCTGAAGGGCCGCCCACCCATTCACTATCCCTACTTTAGAAAACATATCTCTTTTAAAATAGCATTGACAGGAGTATTATAATGTAAGATAAATATGCATGAAAATACTTCTCTTCTCACGTTTCTTCTTATATTCAGCCTGACACTTTGGATGGGTGGGTGGGGAACTGGTTGAACAAATCTTATTTCCGAGAAAGCCCTCACTGGCTGTATTACTATATTCTTGAAGTCTTCTCATTATTATTCCTAACGTCTTGCAACAAGATGGGAAGTGGAGATAGAAAAAAGGGAATTATAGACTCTGATAAGGAGGGAGTGGTCAAAGGGATTTTTTTTATGTGCACAAGGCTGGCCCAAAACTTTTGCTGCTTGAGGAAAAGGACAAGCACTGTGAGGAGGAAAGAAGATCACCAGTAGCAGTAGCTTCAAAAAGAGGAAGATACAGGGGGAGGGGGGCACTCTCTCATTATTCCTGGCTTTTCATCAACTGAGGCAACTGCCAGACAAGGGCGAATGCCAAGGCCAGCCCTAGTTGTCTCCCAGCATCTGCCACCTGAGAGATTGTCTCACTTTGTTTAATGGTAGGACAGTCCTAAAAGTGCAACATATTGTGGATGGTCTCCTGGGTTTTCTTATTTTTAAAAAATGCTAAGGAAAAAATACATTGAGAACCCTAAGAAATGACACCTCATTAGAGCAACAATTAAAATGTACTCTTGGCCTGATGACTAGATTTATTAAGCTGGACATTGATAGATGTGAGCAGCTGAGTCTTCAGTTTGAATGACTGAAGGTCACTACAACAAAGTCAAACAAGCCAACTAAGGGTATGCCAAAACTTATCCACTCGTTTAGCACAACTCTGTCAAAATCACAGTACTGCCTGACGTATAGAATGAGCTTGTAGTCTTAATGTACAGTTGCACAGAATGTGTACAGTTCTTCTGGGTGCATATCTATTGGCAGAGTAGAATCCCAATGAAACCATTATGATCTATGTTTTAAAAATCTTTTTATCATTAAAATCTCTTCATCCTCACAATCTATCTATGAAAATTTCACCATCCCTGCAATAAAATGAAAGGGGACTGAACCCTAAATGGCTGCTCTGTAATGTGGCCAACCTTTTTTTAAAGCCTTGCTACATTATTCAAACATCAGTTCCTGCTTTTATTTAACCTCCCCACCCTGCATGCCACTGTCTATCTGGAAAAAGTTGCATTGCACTGGTGCATGGGACATCTGACTATGAACAGGAGACTGAAACTGAGCCAGTGGTGGGTAGGACTAAGCCTTTCACAAATCTACAGTGCAATCCAAACTCAAAGTTCTGGCTATAATGGGTCAGGAAAGGGCAGAAGCCTCTTGCATCAGCATAGCTGCTCATGTACTCATGTACCTTTGTGCCAATCAAGGGCCCAGCATTAAAGCACACTCAATATCACTCTATAAACATAATAATAATAATAATAATCATCATCATCATCATCATCATCATCATCATCATGTGCTGTCAAGTCAATTCTGACTTATGGCGACCGTTTTCAGGGTTTTCCAGGTAGAGAATACTCAGAAGTGGTTTACCATTCCCTTCTTCTGGGGAAGCCCTGGGACTGTGATGCTTGCCCAAGGATACACAGATTGTCTCTACTCTCAGGAGGCACAGTGGAGAATCAAACTCCCAACATCTAGCTCCGCAACCAAATGCCTAAATCACTGAACGTTCTAGCCAGCTTATATCATTCCTCCAGTATAAAATATGAAAGAATCATAATCAATGGCTTGGTTTTCAGTCCTTCTGTTTGCTGACTTATCTTATTTGTTAAAATTGTTCTAAAGTATTTATTAAACACTTTAATTATTTCAAAGTATTTAAATTGTATTAAATTCTTTTAACATGATACACTTATTGTACCACACCCTGAAATCTTACACTATAGGATGGATTAAAAATACTTTAATAAAGAAAGATGCAAAATAAGACTCTGGTTGAGTAGACACTGGTTGAGGTGTCTACCAAAGGAATTGTGAAATATTACATATGTTGAAAACTCATCTTGTTCTGACTGATAAATCAAGTCTGTCAGGGAAGGAAGGAAGGAGTTATCCCAACAGTCTGAATGCTTGGGGTTTGGGATTCCGAATCTCTCCTTTATTTTAAATAAAACTTTGCAAAGGGTCAGACAGTGTTCTAATGCTTAAGCATACAGTGTTAACAGTGTTTGGAGGCCAAATATAAGTTTCTCAAATAAGGAGACCGAGTTAGACTTAGGAACTGATGCAACTGGTTGGACTCAAATATTGCTTTCAAATGCAACATGACAAAGTCCTTGACAGTCTGTTAGGGAACATGTTTGTGAAGATAATCCCATAAATTCCATGTGACTACAAAGATTTCAGTTCTGTTTTACAATGAATGTTTATTTATGGTTGTTGTAGGTTTTTCGGGCTGTCTGTCCGTGTTCTTGAGGTTTTTCTTCCTAATGTTTCGCCAGTCTCTGTGGCCGGCATCTTTTTATTATTATTATTATTATTAATAAATATTTTTATTGTATTTTTTCTACTTTTCTATTTGTTGCAACCAGAGTGATTTATTACAACATGTTCCATTCATTTAATCTTGTTTTATACTCTCTAACATAATATTAATCTAATCTATTCTACTTAAGTTGGTGTAGAATTCATCCAGGTATAAAGAGGTTTCCATTTATTATTATCCAGTCTATCATTTAGTGTACCTGTCAAGATATCCATTTCTGCTAGTTCCAAAATCTTCTCAATAAATTCCTTCTTTGCTACCACCTTTGTAGTCTTCCACTTACTGGCATATACAATTCTAGCTGCAGTTATCAGGTGTAAAGTCAAGTAGGTCTTGTTTTTTTCGAGTGTAGCTTTTAATATATTCAATAAGAAGATTTCTGGTGTCAAAGCAATTTGAACCCCTAAAATTTTCTCTATCATGAATCATTTTCCAAAAGTCCTTGGCCCTATTGCACGTCCACCACATATGAGAGAAGCTCCCTACTTTCTTTTCACATTTCCAACACTTATTAGAAATATTTTTATACATTTTTGTTAATTTCTCTGGTGTTACATACCATCTGTAAAACATTTTGTATATATTTTCTTTTAGATTTATAGATTTAGTCATTTTAATATTTCGTTCCCAAATTTGTGACCAGGCACTTAGTTCTATATTATGACCTATATTTTGAGCCCATTTTACCATGCAATCCTTCACAATTTCATCTTCCATTTTTTGCTCCATTAAAATATTATATAAACCTTTAATCAATTTTTCCTCTGGATCTAGCAACCCCTTATCCAAAGGTATTTTGTCTTTCTGAAACTCTGTAGCTTTATCTTTTACATATCTTGATTTCAACAAGTTTATCGACCACCAATCTAAGATAATACCTTGTTCTGCCAGTTCATCTTTCTTCTTTAGATTAAAATCACTATCTAATATCTCGGCATATCTCCCGTTTGTCCCTTGACAACACCAGCAATCATTATGTTAGACTGCACAGGGAAGCCATTGAAATCCACAAACACCAGCAGAGCTTCAACAAAAAAGAAGAAAATCTAAAACTCAACAAAGCCTGGCTCCCAGCACTGAAAAACACAGCCTGCAAAAGGTCAACGAACTCTACCCAGCCACAAGGACCAGTGATCACTGCACACAAAAGACCAGCTAACACCCATCAATCACAGTGACAAATCATCTCTCCCCCTTATCACAACAATACACCCACAACAAAAAACACACTGATCACCATAATCACCCAATCTCCTGAAAAAGACAAAAGCTGATGCCACAGCTATAAATACTCAACTATCCCACAAAACTGCACCAGAGCACAGACAGAGTTCTGACTCCT
This sequence comes from Intellagama lesueurii, assembly GCA_037013535.1. Lineage (NCBI taxonomy): Eukaryota > Metazoa > Chordata > Lepidosauria > Squamata > Agamidae > Intellagama > Intellagama lesueurii. Next base: position 41,408,960 of record JBAJHW010000005.1, on the reverse strand, counting down.
GTCCTCTGAAGATGCTGGCCACAGAGACTGGCGAAACGTTAGGAAGAAAAACCTCAAGAACACGGCCAGACAGCCCGAAAAACCTACAACAACCATCGGATCCTGGCCATGAAAGCCTTTGAGAATACAATGTTTGTTTATATTTATTTTTATGTTAGTAGGCACAAGTTTATGTTTCTTAGGAAAACAGGGTAGATGAAACATGGTGGCATTATTAATGAACCGTCCCTGATGGTCAAGCATTCATTAATAATACCACCATGTCAAGCATATAGGAAAAAAAACTGTGACTTCCCTCCCCATCATAAATCTAAGCAGAGCTGGCAAAAGTTATTCCTAAGGACTACAACTCCCAGAATGCCTTAGCCAACATGACCAGGCTGGGGAATTTGAGGAGTTGTAGTCCAGAAGAGTAACTTTTCCCTTGGCTGGATCTAATGGTTTTTTGTTTTTGTTGCATTCAGGCTAGGGGGCCCTTCCTCTTTGCCAACAGAATCCGTACACTGAGATTATGCAAAAATATATATATTTGCAAATATATATATATATATATTTGCAAATATATATATTTTTGCATAATATATATATATTTGCAAATATGTGTGTGTGTGTGTGTGTGTGTGTGTGTGTGTGTGTGTGTGTGTGTGTGTGAAGTATACAGGTAGATTGTTCAAGGATGCATTTTTATTTCAGTTTTCATTTATGTAACATATAAGACAAGCATCTGTTTGAAGCAGAGTCAGATATTTAGCCAATAGTCCTTCAAGAAGGTTGGTTGTTGCCTGGAGCTCATGGTAATTTATCAACTGACAATCTCATCAACATTATTAGAAGGAAACAATTAGCTTAGATGCCTTCACAGATATTTTAGCAGTTTGGTAAAGTGCCTGGGGATGAACTGCAATTTCTGGCTCCACCCCAGAACCACTTACTGTTATGATTCTCAAACGGAACAGTTGCTACTATAGTTCTACTGTGTTGCCAATTTTCCAACACTGCCTGCTTGACCATCAGGGACGGTTCAGTAGTGGGGGGGGGGGGCAACCTCAAAGTCATGAGGAGCAGAAATTTGGAAATGACTTCTAAATATTGAACAACAAGGAGGTATTATTGCTGTGCTCTGCATATCCAAGATTTGGACACCACAACCTTCTTTAACAATTGCACACTTCAGATTTTTTGGACTACAGTTCCTATACTCACAGTCAGCTGATATTATGGCAGGTATAGACTAATACGGCTCAACAGAACCAGACCAAGGAAGGTTGAATAGTCCAAAATATGAACTATTCACATTCTGTGTTTCATCTGTATCCTTTGCCATCCCGGCCCAACTTCCACTGATTCCTCCAAGCAGAGGGTTTTTTGGCTTCAAAATATCCTGTAAAGCAAGTTAAATAATAAACAGTGATGGGCTCAAGGCCATTCTATGAGCAAACTGAGTAAAGACTTGAAGGTGGATTTTCCACAGAACTCTGGATACTGCATCTATGTTCAGAAATAAAATATTAACAATATTGAAGAATGGAGAACTGAATTTTTTTAAAAAAATCTCACTTGGTTATTGCATTACCATGATATTTTTCTTCTTAAGACCAGTGCAGAACTATCTGCTGAAAACCAATTATAACAAATTTAAAACTTTGTTAAAGTTTGTTAAAGTTTTGAACTTTGCACTTTTTTCTCTTCAACAACACAATCATATATATGTTAACTCAGAGCACAGATTTATTTAAGTTATTTATTTATTAAAAATATTTTTACCCTGTCTTTCTCCCTAAAAAAGATCCAAAGTGGTTTTTATCAGTAAAAAATAATATTTAGAAGCTAAAAACAGTAAGTATACAACTATAAGTATAAAAAATCAAACAACTACAACACTAAAATGGTAACAAATTTAAAGCATCACTTCCCTCAGTACAGTATATACTATAGTCATTGTATAACTGGAAATGTGCCCTCCAGTTTAGTCTTCAGCTAGCCTAATGTTTCAGAGAACATGAAAATATAAGAAAAGCCCTGCTGGATCAAACCAATAGTCTGTGTGTTCCAACATCCTGCTTCCCATGAGGCCAACTAGAAACTCCAACATGGACATCTTAACACCCCACTATACTGAAAACTCACTGATCAATATACCTACTCTCATGCTTCTAGCTTCCATCCCAAGCACACGACAGATACAATTGCAACTGCTCAGACCCACAAGACAAAGACTCCAAACTTAATGATTTACAAAACGCATTCTTCAGACTACAGTACCCATCCAATATGATTCAGAAACTTGTGAGAAACCCAACATCAACAACTCTGTTCCACAGTTATTCCCTAGCAACTACTATCCAGAAACATGGTACTGCTCCACTACGGAAACTAGCATATTGACATTCTTCACCATTGACAGTCTTACCTTCCATAAACCCTCCAAGGCCCTGGACTTTAACAGCAGCTGGACTTTGAGAAATGTGTAGTGCAATGACACATATATATTCAAAAGTAAGCTCTAGTTAAATGTGTCTAGGAGTGCAACTGTAGAAGACAAAGGTTTTACCACTGCCTCTTTCTTTCCATGCCAGATAAAGTATCTCCATGCTGCAGGTGCAGTGGACACATTAAAATCTGGTAAGGCGTGCATGCTTTTTGTTCCTGAAGGAGGAAGTTGTGTTTGCTTTGAATCCCATTATGTAGTATACATTGCCATTTCCAAAGCAGTGACGGGGGAAAAAAGAGTCATAAAATTTCTGTCTGGAGGGGAAATGTTTATGTTTCCTCCTTCCTCTTTGATGAAATGTTCCAGTAATGTATTTTTCCTCATCTGGCACTTGTAATGTGGAGATTATCATCATCAAAGAAAACAAGTGTAGAATATGCTCTACTGAAGCAGCAAAGTGCATTTACAGAGGCAAACGTTTCTTTAACAGCAAGGCTCCAGAGCATTCAGAACTAGATCACATGAATGTTTCTGTTTCTTTTCAGCAACACAGAGGATATCATCGTTGATATCCTGTTCCCTAAGTTACACCATGTAAGGCTGATGACATCATTAGCCACAGTGATTTTTCAGAGATAAAACATTTCAAAATTTCCTCCAAAGGTTCTGACACACCCACAGAATCTCTTTCATCATGGGGAAGCTGCTGGAAGCTACAGGATGGATGGATGGATGTGTTTGTGTTCTGCTGGCTGAACAACAACAACAAAAAGATTTCCCACTCAGAAGCGAGGATTCCACAATGGGCTTCTCCACAGTAATCTTTACATCATGTACTTACTGGTTCTTAATTCAAATTCACCTCTGCCTAATCTAATGTAAATTGCAGGGTAAACAGCCAATGTAATTGCCTCTGAATCACTCTGCCCCAGTACTGATGTGTTTTCAGCTCTAATGATGGACTACCTCTAAGGTCTGCTTCTCTCCTCAGACATTTTTCTATGTTTACAGTGTAAAAGGGGGGAAGCTAATTACTCCCCCCCCCAATTTTTTTTTACTTTTTTGCATGGAGATTACATATTTCTGGTACTCTGTGATACGAGACCCCTCAGAAAATGGATTGGCAGAACAACATATGATTTACACCACTGAATGTGGTGTAAGCACACACCTGGGAGCACCTGGGAGCACCTTGTGTGTGCTCCCAGGAGGGCACATCAGAATTTCAGCATGAGTAGTTTTTAAAAGGTATATTCAGTATTATAAATTTTGTTTGGAAAATGACAAAAATCTATTTTTAGCTTAAGAATGCAGCTTATTTCACTGCTGTATGATGCACCATTGTGCATCTATTATACGATCCTTTTTCTTTCTTCAAGCTGTAAACGTAAGCATAGAATTTGCGTTTATGGATGGTGTCACTATGCATGCCCTTAAAGTACCCACCACCCAAATCATGATGTCCCTGGCACCAAAAAAATAACTTTTTTCCAACAGCAGTGCTATTATCTTCCACAGTGCTCAAAATGTAAAAACATGTGACAAGGAATCAGTCTCAGCACTCATAATGGAAGCACATAAAATACACTTACATTTGGAGATGAACGTATATAAACGAATACTTTAAAAATAGTTCTTCTTAACAAAAATGCAGAGAACAAACATTCCAAAGGAATACATGTTGCTAAGGAGGATTATTCAGTAACTTAGCTAGACACACTATCATATGAAAATATCTTTCCATAAAGCAAAAGAAAGGGGGAGGGGAGAGAGGGGAGACAAAGAGAAATAAAATATTATAGCACTTTAAAGACTAACAATTTTATTTCAGTGTGAACTTTTGTGGACCAAAATCCACTTCCTCAGATACTGGAGTACAAATACATAACCCATAATTTTATACATATCTCCATGACCAGGCGAGGATACAGATAATAGACAAAATTACAATGGCTCATTAACACAGGGACTGTCAAGCTGTTAACTACTTAATTAGCAACTCTTGGCCAGAGGAATAGCTTTACAGCAAGTTGGACTTGGCTGTCATAAAAATGCTAAGACATGTTATTGGAATAAAAGTCAGATTATGTCAAGGGAAGTAACTGATTTATACCCATATGATAGTACAGAAGGCTGTGTGATCTCTATCTTTTTACAGAACAACAATAGCTATAATAACTTCTGAATATAAAGCAGTGGCCTCCCTTTGGTGACCCACCTTATTTCATTTATTGTTATCAATTTATTTAAAATTGATTTCTGATAATCAGAAAGACCTCTGATATTGGCTTTTTGTGGTAGTTAATTGATGTCTAATTCATTAGGGGTAGATGAAGAATAACAAGCTTTGGAAGATTTCTAAAATTTCTTCACTGATGTTACTGGTATGATAAACCTTCTCCCCATTATCTGCTTTGATAGAGTTAGTCTAGTTGTTACATTTTCTTTTCCTAATTCACCAGAAGTTTAGAAGTTTTGTTTTTGAATTCATAACATTTTTGATTGGTATACTGGGTTTTTCTGGATATTTCAGTAATTTCTAAGTCTGAAGTTTCATTCTCGTTTTAGTGAAAACTCTTAAAGACTTTAGGAACCATACTTCAAGGATCGGAAGGAATCAATAGGCCCACTTCCTGCTTTTGCTTCTCCAAATAGATATTAGCTTTTAGTTCATAAATTAGAAACAGAGACATATTTGACACATCACTCCAAGTTACCATTCTTCTGTGCCTGAAGAGTCCACCCAGGATAATGTACATGTTAACATTCATGCAATACCCTGTCACTTGGGAGATAATTGTTCCACGAACCCAGAGAACATGGGGAACAAACAACCTCTCTAGGGGAAGTGCTTGGTATTCGGGGAGACCAGTGCCTTCTCACTGGCAAAACTGTATGGCTATTTTTGAATGTATGTTCTGTTTTGTACTAAGCTTAATATGCTCAAACATGCCCTTGACATCTACAATCAGAGAGTTTTGAACTCTTTAACTTCTTCGAATACACAGAGGGATAAGATTATCAATGCCACCAACAATCCCATGGCTAATCAAAAGCAATATTAATTCAAACTGCAAGTGGTGGGAAAAGTGGCAGCAGATGGAGCAATATGGCTGTAGGTACATGCTGGCTGAAAATCAATCAGGTTGCATTTCATATTACACATTAACAATGTGAACTTGGTGTGCCAATACTAGCCATTCTAAACTTCTCTTATGTGCCGTCATAAGTTATCATCATCATCATCATCATCACCATCTTAGAATTGCAGAGCTGGAAGAGACCCTATGGATCATCAAGTCCAACACCCACCAAGAAGACATAGTGATGAATTGAACTCTCAACTTCTGGCTCTACAGCCAGATGCCTAAGCCACTCAGCTATCTGGCATATTATGTGCTGTCAAGCTGGAGCCAACCTATTGTGATCCTGATAGGGCTTTTAAGGTAAATGTGATGTTTAAGAAGTGATTTTACCAATTCCACATATATCCAGTGAGTTTCAGTGGCTGAGTGGGGATTTGAACCCAGAGTCCCAGTCCATCACTCTATCCACTACACCAAACTCTGTGTGTGCGCATGTGCAGACATGTATGTAATTATAAATAACAGTGACAGATCTGTATGAGAGATGGCTGTGTATGCTTGAATGGTGTTACATGCTTGGGCAGAGTGCTGTATGATTGGCAGATGGATGATAGAATGTTGAATGCAGGATTGAATGTTGATTGGTTGGTGTGACTGGAATGCAGTGGGTTGGAGTTAGGTTTGCATTCAGTTACAGAAGAGAGCTGGAATGAAGTTTGTTTTAGAGTTAGTCAGAAACAATCTGTTACAGAAGAAAATCTGGTTTGAAAGCCTGGTGTGTGTGTAGTCAGAAAGTCAGAGTGTCTGTAGAAACAGCTGTTTTGAGCTTAAAAGATAGAAAAATTGTATTTATGTTACAAACATCTTAACCTTTATCATGGAGTCCTTAAAACTATCTTTCCTTTCTGATCAATTATTTGTGTTTCCTAAACAAAACTCTTCTGTTTATTCTATACCACACTCTCCTATTTATTTATTTCTCTGATAAATTAAAAAATATTTTTTTAACAGACTACAGACAGAAAGCAATACACCCACAGCAAACAAGGCTACACCTTACCAGAAGGGATTAAAGAGAAAGAAAAATCCTTTCACTCAACACCTGAATATAAATGATGCTGACTTGGGGCAATGGGACTCTGGCTGAGGTATAACAAAGGAGCAACTCCAAATTGCTTGGTAAAGATTTTCAAATATATTTGTCCTTTTAGGCTAAGACCTGCCCTTGTGGCACTATGGAGGTGGCTAGGTTTAAGATGTTAAAAGTTACTGAGGTGGTGCCTGCAATGGCCTTGGGGAGTGTGTAACTTGCTAGGGTAAAAATTAGTGGAGAAGTCATTGCCTCCTCAGGAAAGGTCACAACATATGGATCTATGGACAAATAGGGGAGTTACTCTCCATTTACTCAGCTGGTTGCTTTGATCTGAGGTACACCATATAGACTCTGACAAAACTGTGGAGCTCCTAACACACAGCTTGTGATGAGAGTTCTTCTCTCATTTGGCCATCCAACAATCCTTTTGATGATGCTCAAGATGAAAAGATTTCTTGCATCTTTGGAGATATTGGTGAGATGACTTTTCTTGGATAAAAGTGTCCAACCATCAGATAATATGAGCAGAGCAGAACATCTTTGTTTTTAGTTAGAATATTTCAGATTTCACATAGAATTACTGCTGGGGGCAGGCTTGAGGGAGTCATGAGATGTTTAGAGGACAAGGATTAGAAAAAGACTGAGAGACATTGATTTACACTGATGTGTTAGAACAAAGCCCTTTAATTAATTTTCTGTGGGTTCCACTCACAAAAAATGTCCATAGTCATCTTACTATTTCACGTTTAGATCATACAACTATTAATATCTCCTTCATAGGTCAGTTTCTAAAACTACAGCTCTAATCGATTTTCTTTCTCACCTTCTCCAGTTTCAGGATAGATGATAGTGAATCTGCTAAGCACTGTCAGGATTAGCTGTTGCTGACTGGGTAATGGGTGGAATTTGCTTTCAAGGATTAACTTGAGTCTGGTACTCCTCTATTATAAACATTTGCCTAATACTGAGGCAAACAAATCATCCCTCTAAGTCAGTGTTGTCTGTTCTGACAGACAGCTGTTCTCCAAAGTCTCCGTATATCCAAGATTCCTGCTTAAATGGAGGTGCCAGTATTAGAGCAGTACGGCAATGGAATCCATTAGCTGAAGAGGTGGTGAATGCTCCAACACTGGAGGCATTCAAGAGGAATTTAGACAACCACCTGGCAGATATCCTTTGATTTGTATTCCTGTATTGAGCAGGAGGTTGGACTCTGGCTTTATAGGCCCCTTCCAGCTTCATTATTATGTGATTCTATGATTCTAATCCTGGGAACATTTGCAAACAAACAATGCCCACCACCAGGACTTGTATTTCCATTAGCTAGAGTGAGGAAACCTATTAGGCAGTAGATTTGAGGTATCGTGAAAGAGCAGAATATTGACAGGCTCACTGTTCCTGGGAAGGGTCTATTAGCAGATTGGTGTTGTGCTTGTTTAGCGCTATGCTTTAAAATATTTTTAAATTCAATAGTACTTTAGTATTACAATTTGCCTAAATGTGTTTTAATTTTACAATATTATATCTATTGTTGATCATGTTGTAAGCTGCTTTGAGTCCCCATTTTGAGAGACTGTATTGTTATGGCTAGAGCTGCCTGTGGGGCTTTCTGCCATATGCATCCAAATAACACAGGTGGCTTAAGGACCAATGCACTTCAACTGAGATCAAGAGTGGGAGATGCATGATTTCCACCCTTGCTTCAGGACCAGCCCTGTACACTAAATCTCTGACTAATGGCCTCTCTCTACACTGGCCCAATATGTATGCTTATCCAATAGCTTGGGAAGAAGGAATGGAAACTTGCAACAGAATTCACACACACTCTTGCCTTCTTCTTCCCTTCTCTGTGCCAGTTTCCTCCTTAATTCTCAGGTTACAGTACCGCTAGTGTGTTCAGAGCAATTAAGTCATGTCTTTGTGAGCATTCATTGAGTTCATGCTTTACCATATGAATACTTCATCTATTTTTCTACCTCCTGTATGTTACTGACAGCTATAAAAAGTGTCTTAGTTACTTAGACTGTTATATGTACCAGGTTCTCTCCCAGAGCAGAATTTGGATTTGCAGATTGAATCTGATCATTTTTGGAGGGCAACTATGAGAGCTATTTAGTGGAACAAATCTGCTTGCCTCTATGGACATACACATCCTTGTCCATCTGGGAGAGCTGCCAAAGATGAAAGATTAGACGGGAGAGAACCTCCATTGTAGACCATAGCAGCTTAAGTGTCCCTGATACCACTTAAATGTATTGCGTGGAAAGCACTACCAAAAGATCATTGTCAACAAGCAATAAGCCTGATATAAATCTATCAATTGCATAACAAACAGAAGCACTATGCAAGTGTTCTCTTCATGTATTAGGTTTACAAAGGAGTAGGAATGACTATAACTAATAATAATAACTCCGGGAGGCAATGGAAGACAGGAGGGCCTGGCGTGCTCTGGTCCATGGGGTCACGAAGAGTCGGACACGACTAAACGACTAAACAAATACTGTACAGGTAGCTCCACTCTCCCATACCTTCCTCATCACACATGGAAACCAAAAGCTTGCAGAAGTAAATTCTACCCATGATGGTGCTCTTTCAGACTTTAGAACCATTTGGAACTTACATACAAGGAAAATGCTTGAATTAGGCGGTGTGTTCCAGTAGTGTAACATAGCCCATCACCTTTCATTAATATATTTTCATGGTAAATTCTTTTCAGACTACAATTTTGTATTATTCAGAGCATATCCAAATAAGTATCAGCACAATTTTCCAGTTTTTAAGAAAAGATTTATAATAATCTTCACTGACCTAGTGTTTACAGCACTCTCTACTAAAAGTCATGTAAAATAAATAATTACATAGTAAAGTGTAAGACACTGCCAAGGGTACTGACACACAGCTTAGTTAGGGAATAGATTGCATAGTTTTAAAAGGACCTGCTGTGCTCACTGGTGCTTTTTCTGTCTTGCTTTAGGAAGAAGAACTGGACTGTTCACACCTGTTCTCGCACAGCAGTTTGGCACTCCAGACTGACTGCACTGTGTTTAAATTTAAGCCTGGCTGTCAAGATTTTCCAGTGTAATCACTTACTGTGTGCCCCACTTTCCAAGTACAATCATGAATCTTCATTGCTACTAAACTTGATCCCTAGAGAGATGGAATCATTTGTCTCAAAACACTGTAACATCATAACATCTAGTGCATGTTAGCTGCACATCTGATGCTGTTATTCTCCAATTATTCATCCAGCAGGCATTAGCAGACTAAAATTAAAACCTTCAAATAATGATCTATCTATTCCTGAATATTTAAAATATCCATTATTGGTAGTAGGAACTCCTGAAAGTGAACATACGATACTCAAAAATTACATTTTTCCAGAGGGAAAGTTCATACTGGTATCTGATTTCCAAACATAAAGCAATGGAATATTATTTGGGCATCATTTGTACAGTTCTTCAGGTGGCCTATCTCAGAAATTATGTGTTCTCTTCTTCATGGTCTTTGCTTTTTAAAACAATTTACTATTCTGCATGAAGAATGGAATCCCAAAATCTGCGTATATTACACAAATATATTCTATCTGCTTATTTTTCATAATTCTGTTTCACTGCTTGGAATTATTACTTTTCAGGCTAAAATTCTCAGATTCCATTAGTCAGCATGTCCACTCACTTGGCAGGGGGCAGTTTGTCCAAAACTGTAGTCCAAAAAAAATCAGTTTCTCCAAGTTCTGTTCTGTTTCAAGTTATCTATGATGCTATCTTGTACTGAGTCACCTCATTGGTACATCTATACCAGGAACAGCCTGATTAACAGCAGCTTTCCAGTGTTTCAGCAATGACCTAGGATTCCAGCAATTGAATCTGGAACATAAAAATCACAAACTCCAACTCTCCATAGGTCCTAGCTATGCCAGCAATCTTTTCTGCAGCTAAAAAGAGAGAGAGAAGGGACAGAAATGTCTGTAGTAATATTTCAAATAGCTTGAGAGTTATTCTGAAAAAAATAACCCACATGACTTGTAATATTCTCTTGAGGACCAATGTTCTGGCTAGTGATCAGTCAGAACTTGATGCACCCAGACTTACCTCTACCACACTTGGCATTGAGAAGCTGAAGTAATCCAATAAGAAAGTCTTAAAAATAGTAGGTTTCTTACACAAGATGACCCATTTAATCTTGACTGACAAATACAGATAAGTATACAATGTTCATCATTATTGCCGTCATCAAGCTTGTTCCCTCTTGCTGTGTACTGTGAGAAAGCTATATGAGCATGAAGAATATCACTTCAGCAAAGTGATGCCAATAATAAAGCGTCGAAAGAACAGCAGCAAGCCACACCATTTGATACAAGCGCTCTGCAGCAACAGTTCCAAAAACAGCTTGCAATAGCTTTCCATGGGCAGCCTGCACGGTAAGCTAGAGAAGACAAGAGGAGGAAAACTGTTAATGCAGAGATCAATGTAGCGTGTGAAGTAAATGAAATACAACCCCATGGCATCTAGAGACATGACAGGATACATTATGTCCACATAATTTGAAGCAAAAGAGAAAATAAACTGGTACCATGGTGTAGCCGGCCATAATGATTCAAATAGGAAATAAATTAGTACTGCTAAAAGTTCTTGGGATGCTCATCCTGGAATGTAAACCATGTGACCACGATTCAGTACAACAGAGGTATTGGAAGTATTGGAAGATCTAGAAAACATTTCCCTTGTGTAACCAGGGCCTGAAAATTGTAAAAAGCCTGGGAATAAGAGAAGGAGGAAAAGTTTTGGCGAGAAAGGAGGAGGATAAAAGGGAATGGATAGAGAGAGATGAGGTAGTGCAAGGAGAAGTGAAAAGTTACTGGAGGAAAGAAATAAAGTCTGAAGTTCCGTTCACAGAGGAGTGGGTCCAGACAGTGAAAGAAGACCCCTGGAGTGGGTGCAAGTGAAGGTTCCCCAAGAAGTAGCTGAGAAGAAGTGGCACAGCAAGCCGGTTCACAAACCTCCCTACTGGGGAGAGACTGAAAAACGTGAGGTGAGAAAGTGAGAGAGAATGCAGGGAAAGAGAACTCAGAAATAGAGAGAACCAAGAATGGCGCAGATACCTTGGCACCAACTCTGGGCAGTCAGTTTTCCCTCAAAAACAACCTAAAGCCCCAGGCCTGAAGGTATAGGAATCATATAAGCGCTGAGTTTAATACCATTCTAGCCCTAAATATACCAAGCTGAGATGTCCACCATGATACCATCACTTACACTGCTTCCCTTTCAGAGTGAACCTACTCCAGAAAAGGGGGATGATGCAGATGTGAAACTGGAAGAGAAAACCCAGGGAGAAGAGATCCCTGAAAGAACTGTATTAAAGACTGAGTTTAACCCATTACCACTGGTGTTGTATAAACCTGTTATAGTTAAAGATGAAAGTTGTGTCTGATGTTTCTACACCTAAGGGTGAAACCAGTGAAGCCAATTTTAAAAACAGCACCACTAAAATCATTACACGGTTAAAATTAGTGAAATCATCACAATAAATATTAAATAAAATGAGCAAGAAAATTTATGGTCCCTTATGAAAATGCAATGGAGAAGTGGTTTCCTTCTGACCATGTTAAAAAAGACCACCAAAAATTAGGCCAAAGTAATTAGGGATGTTATGTTCAACAAGCTTCTCCTTTTCTTTCTTTCTTTAGTGGCTACAGTAGTTTCTTTCATTAACAACTCATTTCACTTTTAGCCCTACAAAATAAGCTTTATGGCACACATATCAATTTTAAAAAAAATAACGTGAGAGTTGATCCAGAAATCCTCATTCCCACAATAATCAGATATCTGGCTTTGAAAGCAGTACAGTTTTTTGATCTTCAGACTTCACTTTTCAGCAGAGATAGAGAAACAAGTTTTCAGAACACATATTTTTCCCCTGTATTTTATCTACCCACAAGTGTAATATTTTGTCTTTTTAAATCTAACTTTTAAAAAAGGTTATGTCTCTTAAACAAATGGCAATTGGTTAATAAAACATGACCAAAGGTCTATCTAGTCCAGCATTTTGCTCTCACAATGGCCATCCAGTCCCTTATGGAAAGACCACAAGCACAGAATATAAGCATAAAGGTCCTCTCCACTTACGTCTCCCAGGCACTGATATCAAGTGGCAAAGGTATATTGCTCTGATACTTAAATTTAAACTTAAACGCCGGGTAGGTGGGGCTCGTCAGCCTTGGAAGGCAGCCCATCTAGGAGAAGGAAAACTCCGATTTCAAACCTCCACTGCCTTGTGGCTATATCCACTGATGGAAAAGGCTTCAGGAGTTAACCTCGAGGCAAAATCCGGAGCCGGAGTCCCAGAGGCAGTTCGTGTCGCTCTGGCAACTCCTGCGACGTCGCTGGAACCAGTTGTATTGGCTCTTGCCTTTCCATTGGACTATTTCAGTGACGTGGAGAGGGGGGATTTGCTGCTTGGGTAACAGCCTATCCTCCATATTATTTTACCCAGGCTTCGTGCTCTGGAGAGGACACTCCAGCTTCGCATACAGTGTCGAAATAACACGGGAAGTAGCAGTTACTGGTTATAAGTCTTTGCTCGATTGGCATAGAGAATGACGCCAGGGGCTACTTCCGACGGTGGAAGAGGTCATTGCACCTCACTAGGTAGGGTGAAAGCCGACAAGCAGATTGATAACCCTGCACCATGCAACAATCATAAGAAAACTTCTGCCCTAAAGTTGGGCACCTGGAATGTTCGGACAATGACCCCTGGCTTTTCTGACGACCTGCAGGAAATAGACGACATGCGCAAGACAGCTGTCATTGACATGGAACTGAATAGACTGCAGATGGACATTGTTGCCCTGCAAGAGACGAGATTGCCAGACTCGGGATCTGTCAAAGAAAAAAACTTCTCATTCTTCTGGCAGGGAAAACCATTGAATGAGACCAGGGAATATGGTACTGGCTTTGCAGTCAGAAATACTCTGCTGAGATCCATTGTTCCACCTACTGTGGGGAGTGAAAGAATCCTGTCTCTGCAGCTCCACTCATCAGCGGGACCGGTCACCCTCATTAGTGCATATGCACCAACACTGTCGTCCACAACAGAAGTCTAAGACAAACTCTATGACAATCTGGCAGCTACTGTCAAAAAATTCCCTGAGAGAGAGCCGCTGTTCATTCTCAGAGACTTTAACGCTAGAGTTGGTGCTGATCACAATTCTTGGCCCACCTGTCTAGGCCGTTTTGGCATTGGGAAGATGAACGAAAATGGCCAACGCTTGCTGGAGTTTTGCTGTTATTATGGTCTTTGTGTCAGCAACACGTTCTTTAATACGAAGCCTCAACACAGAGTTTCCTGGAGACATCCAAGATCCAAGCATTGGCATCAGCTCGATTTGATCCTCACTAGACGTTCTAGCCTTCCCAGTATTACGATCCATGCAGTTACCAGAGTGCTGATTGCGATACTGATCACTCCCTGGTGTGTAGTAGAGTAAAACTGCGAACAAAGAGATTGTATCACACGAAAAAGGAAGGAAGACCACGTATTGACATCAGCAAGACTCACGATCAAAGAAAAGTGGAGGAATTTGCCCAAGCACTTGAGGAAACCCTTCCAGCCCCGGCTGATGCAAATGCACCTGAACGATGGGAACATTTCAAGAACGCTGTTTATAACACCGCCTTGTCCACATTTGGCAAGAAGACAAAAAAGACGGCAGACTGGTTCGAAGCCCATTCGGAAGAGTTGATGCCAGCCATCGAGGATAAGAAGAGAGCTCTAGCAGCATACAAAGCCTGTCCTAGTGAGTACAATTTGCAGGCTCTTCGAGCTGCTCGTAGCAAAGTCCAACAGGCTGCCAGGAGATGTTCCAACGATTACTGGCTTCAGCTCTGCTCTCAGATACAGATAGCAGCGGACACAGGTAACATCAAGGGAATGTATGACGGTATCAAGCAGGCTTTAGGTCCAATACAGAAGAAATCTGCTCCCTTGAAGACTGCTACAGGCGTGATCATCCAGGACCGAGCACAGCAGATGGAACGCTGGGTGCAGCACTACTCTGAGCTATATTCCAGAGAGAATGTAGTAACCAAAGAAGCATTAAATAACATCGAGTGCCTGCCTGTCTTGGAAGAGTTGGACAGCGAACCAACTTTAGCAGAAATAAAAGCGGCCTTGGATTCCCTCGCCTCCGGCAAGGCACCTGGCAAGGATAACATCCCTGTTGAAGTGCTGAAGTGCTGTAAAGAGATGATCACCACCGAGCTGTATGAAGTCTTTTGTCTTTGCTGGAGGGAAGGTGGAGTACCACAGGACATGAAGGATGCAAACATCGTCACATTGTACAAGAACAAAGGAGACAGGGGCGACTGCAATAACTACCGTGGCATCTCTCTTCTCAGCGTTGTAGGGAAGCTGCTTGCCCGTGTTGTGCTGAAGAGGCTCCAGGTGCTCGCAGACAGAGTCTATCCAGAATCACAGTGTGGATTTCGAGCTAATAGATCCACCACTGACATGGTATTCTCCCTCCGACAGCTGCAGGAGAAATGTAGGGAACAACAACAGCCACTCTTTGTGGCCTTCATAGATCTCACAAAGGCCTTTGATTTGGTTAGCAGGGATGACCTTTTTAAAATACTTCCCAAGATTGGATGTCCACCTCGACTCCTTAACATCATCAGGTCCTTTCATGAGGAAATGAAGGGCACTGTAGTTTTTGATGGCTCAACATCAGATCCCTTTGACATCCGAAGCGGAGTAAAACAAGGCTGTGTCCTCGCACCGACCCTGTTTGGGATCTTTTTTGCTGTCATGCTGAAGCACGCCTTTGGAACTGCAACAGAAGGTGTCTATCTCCGGACTAGATCAGATGGAAAGCTCTTTAATCTCTCTAGATTGAGAGCAAAGACCAAAGTCCAACTGAAATGCATGCGGGACTTCCTCTTCGCCGATGATGCAGCTGTTGTTGCCCACTCTGTGGAAGACCTCCAACAACACATGAATCGTTTTAGCAAGGCCTGCCAAGACTTTGGACTAACAATCAGCCTGAAGAAAACACAAGTCATGGGCCAGGGCGTGGACTCACCTCCCTCTATTACCATCTCCACGCAAGAATTGGAGGTTGTTCATGACTTTGTGTACCTTGGCTCAACGATCTCTGACACTCTCTCCCTAGATGTCAAGCTGGATAAACGCATTGGCAAAGCAGCTACCATGTTCTCTACACTCACAAAGAGAGTATGGCTTAATAAGAAGCTGACGGCATATACCAAAATCCAGGTCTATAGAGCCTGTGTCCTGAGCACACTCCTGTACTGCAGTGAGTCCTGGACCCTTTGTGCACGTCAGGAGAGGAAGCTGAACACGTTCCATATGCGTTGTCTCTGACACATTCTTGGTATCACCTGGCAGGACAAAGTTCCAAATAGAGTAGTCCTAGAACGAGCTGGAATTTTTAGCATGTATACATTACTGAAACAGCGACGTCTACGTTGGCTTGGGCATGTCACGAGAATGGCTGATGGTCAGATTCCAAAAGATCTCCTGTATGGAGAATTAGTGCAGGGAAAGCGCCCCAGAGGGAGACCACAGCTGCGATACAAGGATACCTGCAAGCGGGATCTGAAGGCCTTAGGAATGGACCTCAACAGATGGGAAACCTTGACATCTGAGCGTTCAGCCTGGAGGCAGGCGGTGCATCATGGCCTCTCCCAATTTGAAGAGACCCTTGTCCAGCAGGCCGAGGCGAAGAGGCAGTCCCGAAAGCAGCAAAATCAGGGAGCTGGACAGGGGACAGATTGTATTTGTCTTCAGTGTGGAAGGGATTGTCACTCTCGAATTGGCCTTCTCAGCCACACTAGACGCTGTTCCAAGTCCTCCAAGAGCACGTTACCATAGTCTCTCGAGACTGAAGGATGCCTACTACTAGTAGTTAAATTTATACAAAGCCATCATGATTTGCAGCCATTGATAGCTTTATGTGTCATTAATTTGTCTAAAGACCTTTTACAGTTTTTCAGATTAATGGCCGTCAACACTTCTGTGGAACAAAGCAGAAATGTCCATTCATTTCTAATAGGGGAGGCACCATTGATTGTTGGTCACATAAAAGTTCTATAATTCCTGGCATGTGCTCAAGCAAAACAGACAAAGAGCTTAAACTGATAAAAAGCAGTTTCCTAGGTAAGCTCCCCGACTTTTTTTTTTAAACTGAACTGCCATATGTGGTTTACATAAATTGTATTATTGAAAATAAATGCATGTGTAAATCTATTAAAGAAAAAAAAACTGTTTTATCCTCCATGCAGAAACAAGCATTTTTAAGACTAATAAGTTGTATTTGGCATAAGCATTTGTGGACTGTAGTCCCTGACACCTGATGAAGAACTACCATTCACACTTGTTGAAAAACAACCCTGACAATTGCTTTGTGTATGGGTGAGAAGTGGTTAACTGATAGAAAGGGAGTCAGCTTCTGCAATTTCACCTTGCTTGGTGTAAATCTGTGAATGGTAGTGAGTACAAGAGGGTATCCTCTACTAGACCAACATGACTGCTGCCATTGGTGTTGTCAACATTCAGGCTGCCCTTTGCTATGTAAACCTTGGCATCCTTTTTCCTGCTGGCAATGTGGGCACGATATTGTGCAATAATGTTGAGCTATTTCCTCATGTTTTGAATTGTGGATACAGAAGCATAATATCCCACATTCATAAACCAAAGGTTTTTTGAAGAAATAATCGAACACATCTGGAGGCTGCTTACAGTCACTTGTAAAAAAAAAAATACAGTAAACCATACTGAGATCAAGTGGTGAAGAAGAGTATATAAGACTCTGAAATAATTCTTTTTTAAAATAGAAAAGGTAAAACAAAACATTTCTAGGTTTTTAATAACTAATGGGTGGTCCAAAATTGATCCCCACTATAAATGAGCATTCTTAAACAGTACAAACTGTTTAAGAACAGCTATGAAGGCCAATAATTTTCAAGGCCAGATTTTTGCTTTAGCTGCCCCTTCTGAGTTCAGAGAGGTTGTCTACTGGTGTAACTGATATGGGTGTTTGGCCCAAATAATATCCATTCTACTCTCACAAGTTTAAACATACTCAATATTGCAACAGGAGCTGCTCAAAGGGCAGAGTGCATGGAGTGCAAATGCTGTCGCTGCCAGATAAGCAGTCATTAAATCAAGCCACTATGTACTCCGCCTAGCAACTATAGGAATAGGAAGGGACTTGGGAAGTATAGCTGTTGTCTGCTCTGTGGCTTGCACTCTAGCCTTTCTGATTAGACAGCAGGGTAACAGATAATTTCCACTCTGCAGATGCAGCCTTAGCTGATCTTTGATTAGCTCCAATTTTCTCTAATTCCCCCTAGCTCTCTGCAAGATGTGGATCTCTCTTTATATCTCTCATTGTGAAAAAATATAATGGCATTTCATGTGCATGAGACTGTGACACCTGTGTTGTCAGTATTAATAATAATCACACATGATCAAGTCAATTTCAGAGTATGGCCACCACTTCTAGAAACAGAGTACTCAGAAGTGGGCTACCACTCCCTTTTTTGGGGGGCACCCCGGGGTTCAGCAGCTTGCCCAAGAATACACAGATTGGCTCTTCTCTCCAGAGGCACAATGGGGAATCAGACTCCCAACCTCTCCTAACTCACTGAGCTATCACACAGAAGTATAACAACAAACTAGCAGGAACAGAAAATGAATGTGGAATCCTGTTCAGTACAAGTACAATGTACATCAGTGACTAAGAGTCCCAGGTTCTCTTCACATTTATTTTATGAATGAATTGTTGTAAGAGTACAGTTCTGTTGCTGCTTATCAGGGATCAAAGTATGAAGCTCCATGCAATTGCTGCTAGAAATTGCATGTGTCTCCTAGTGGAAAGCCCATAATGGAATAGGGAAAAGGCAGCAGAATAGCAATCAAAGAGAGGTAAAACCACAATTCTGCTGCCAAGTCTAGACTAGCCCTCAAAAGGGGAACAAAGAATGGAGATAGGTTTCTTTCAACACTAATTACAGTGAATTAACTGTCAATAAGAACAGCTAAAGTGTTCACAACCAGATATGTATAATTAAAATGCATAGGGAAACAGAAATCCTATGCAAGCATAAGTTAATAAACAGTTGCTTTATTTATTTATTCATGTATTTGTTTTATATTAGGTGTATGAGAAAAGATGGAAATATCTGGGCCTTTTTAGCCTTGAGAAAGAAGACCAAGGGGAGATGTTATAGCAGTCTTCAAATACTTGAAATATTGTTATGCAGAGGAGGGGTAAGATCTGTTCTCAATCATTCCAGAGTGCAGGATGTGTAATAACGGGCTCAAGTTAAAGGAAAACAGATTTCAGCTGAATATCAGGAAAAATGTCCTAACTGTTAAACCAGTACAACAATGGAATCAATTACCTCAGGAGGAGGCGAGGACTCCAACACTGGAGGTATTCAAGAGAAAACTAGGCAGCCATCTGTCAAAAATGCTTTAACTTGGATTTCTGCACTGAGCAGCTGGTTGGATCTGATGGCTTTGTAGGCCCTTTCCAACTCCATTATTATTTGATTCTATTATTTCCCCTAATATACAGTATATAAAGGATTTAGGATTTGCACAACAAAGCATTCATGCAAGTAGCAAATAATGTGACATGTCCTTTATTGTACATTTCACAGATTATTTATTCTCCAGATGTCTAAAAACAATATCAATAGAACAGAACAATATCTCTTTCTCATATGATGGGCATGGGTTCAAGATGGTTTAGGGTCAAGATCTCTAATTTTTCCAGTCAGAACTTGGAAGTAACTTGTAATCAATTCCTTTTTGTAATAAGTAAGGCATAAACAAATTATATCTGATTGTAAAGTAATGAAGGGAAATTTTACTCCTCCTGCAGTATAACTATACTGTACCTGTTTTATTTGTTTTCATAGCAATAAAATATATGTTCCTCACTACTAATGTGTGTTTTATAGTACAGGCCACCGGCTTTTAGCAATCTGAAAGTTTTTTTAAAAATACTTAACAATTTCAGTTACGTACATGTGAGTAATGTTAAGGATTAATCCGATTATTAGTACAAACCAGAGTAGACCCAAATGCTGACTTACCAAAGCCCCACTGATTGAATGGGTATATTGTAATTGGGACTAGCAAATGCATTTAGCCCAATTAGTCATTTTAAAATGTAACTATGGTGGTAACTAACCCCTTGAAACTGTAGCTGCAACTTTTTTTTTAATAACTTTCCAAATTGTCCCCTTCATCTCCAAATCACAGAATTCCATAGCTGGAAAAGAGTAATTCTGCTCTTGACAATGCTATAATTGCTACCCCTTTGGTCATGTAGAATTAAGTTGTTCAAATGTTACGCCACAGCTTCCCTCTTTACCAGATGCCTGTTACACCTGTTACAACACAACTCTCATTATCTTTTAGTCTGCCCCAACCTGGCATCCTGCAAAGGTCTAGTCCACAACTGCCATCAGTCTCATCACAACTGTGCTGGCTGAGATTGGTGAGAGTTGTAACCAAGGACCTTTGGAGGATGCAGGTTGGGCCAGATTAACTTACAATGTGATGCTGAAGACCTGTGCCAACCTTTCCATGCCTACTTATCATTTATTTATTTTTTCCTTGTGGTTGCAATTTATTCCTTAAGAGACCAAGAATATCACAAAATGTTCCCAGTGACATACTGCTACTATGTGGTTGGAATGGACCCCATATCCCATGGTGCTCCATCTTGGCAACACTTGCTAATGCTGACAAAACTCTGTGGCTGCCATCCTCTAATAGGCACCAACGCCACAAACTGTTAAGAAACAGAGGGAGTTATCTCTACCAGCCAACCTAGGGATGCACTCATGTCATTCCACTCCCTCAATGTACACATCATTACACATTATGCCACAGCACTTTCAACACACAAGTCCAAATAGCACAAGTTCCGCAAACACACAGCTCCCAAGAAAGACCACAGGCAGCCCAGGAGGAACTGATCTGAGAACACAAATACCACACTCAGCACAGAAACACATTAGCCTTAAGACCCACTCAGCTTCTTCCTGAAAGCCCATGTGGCCAATCCTCAACAACTGCACATCAGCCCTAATTATCTGCACATCTTACACTATCTCATCACAACTGGAGTAGAGTGCCCATTGACTCCTGCTTGAAAAATATGTTCTCCCCCCACTAAAGTCACTGGCAAATAAATTTACTGTGGTGTGCACAGCTTGAAAAAGCTGTAATTTTGGCCTATAACACCTTAGCTGGGGACCTGGGAAATATCGTCCAAAAGAGTAATATCTCTAAGATCTTATTTAAGTCCGGTATACAGATATACTGTGCACTGGGATGTTGTTATGAAGGAGGTGACATAAATGAATCCATCTTCTTGCTACCTACATTTTTTATAACTCTACCTCACTATTTTAACTGTGCATCTTTGCCAGTGGAACATCTCCACTATTGCACATTGTGGCAGCATACAGATGACATTATGTCAGCCTTATTGTCATGCCAGCACCATATCTGGCTTAAAAGCACCATGAGGAGTGTAGGAGATATAAAAGCCATCATGTAGTCTAACACTAGAATCATTTGCATGCAAATCTTTGAATGGAAACTAACCTTAGGGAAAATGGATGCCACTCAGCACAAGCTCAGTGTTGATTCAAAGTGTATTGCCTGTGGAATGTACTCCTGAAAGACATCACTGTATGAAATAAGAGTTTTGAAATAGAAAATCTTGCTCTTACAAAAATACTCAACCCAGGAATCTTGGTCCTGCTACCAGGCACCAGTGTCTGAGACTTTTCTCCTTTGAAGTTTGAAAAAGTGGGGTGGGGGTTGCCAACCAGCATGAAGGAAAAAGTTAGAACTCTCTTCACATCACAACCACAATTCAAATCAAATAGAATTATGGTGGCAGGGCACCATTGCTCCTTGTTTTACAACTAAGAATGGTCAGCCCTAAAAATGCTATTTAAACACAATTTGATTAACAAAACAGGTTCTGGTTTAACATGCTGCTACCTAGGCTGTGACTACACAATCAAATACCACAGGATTTGCTGCAGTTATCATATGAGTAGATTAAAAGTACTTTTTTTCTGAGCACACAATGCAAAGGCCAATCCAAATCAGTCTGGCCTTCTTTGCTCCCATTGCAGCTTCCCACCCCCCCCCCCACCCCCGTTGCTGGAAGCCTCTACTTTTTTCAAGCATAGACAATTCAAATAGATTTTACCCCATGTGGTCAGCTGACTTGTAAAGAAGGAAGGTGGGGCTGTGGGTGCTGTTTTGGCAACACAGGCAGCTGGGGCATGATATTCAAGACTGCAGAAACACCCAACCTCAACATTCTTTCCCCTCATAGTCCTCTGAATGTTTTTGTATTTTTTTTTGCTTCTATGAAATAAAAACTAGATCACATGATCACCTTATCACTAGTAATAATATACTAGCTTAGTGCTAGATCACCTCCGGATGAGAGAATTTTTTTTAATTATGATCAAAACAGAAACAATTCAAAGAAAATAAAAGATGTTCCTGTAGTATATGGTATTTCTGTACACATTAAGAAGGATTTTGGAGCACTTCTACATTTTTTGTAACACTGTACCCCTTTCAAAACAAGCAACAAATCATAAAAGGATCAGCAGAGGCGGGGCTAGAGGAAGGAAGGAAGAAAAGAAAGGGGACTGTGGGCTGAAATGTGAATCGGATTGCATTGAACACTGAACTCCCAAATCTATCCACAGCCCCTGTGTGATCACTGAATGCGAATTCAGACATAATACATGCAGTCAATGCAACCAAAATTTTCATTCCACATTACAAATACCAACATACCAATCAATCAATCAATCAATCAATCTTTCTTTCTTCCTTCTGCCTTACTCCTAATGTACCCAAGGTGACTTATAATATTAAAAAAACAAAGTTAAATGCTAAATAATAAATTACTACAATATTAAAAAGCATTAAATGGATATATTAAAAACTCATAAATAAGAACAATATTAAACAAAACAATAAAACAAAACAATAAAATAATCCCCTTAAAAATCCCCTTGGTCAACCAATCATTTAAAAGAAAGCCTGCTTGACGAGAAAGGTCTTTGTCTTTTTGTGGAAGGATAGTATAACTGATTATAATCCTAATGTTTATTAAATTTCCATCTCCTCAAAATATAGCTTCAGGATCACAAATATGCAAAATTAAACTACAATCGTGCAGAGAAGAGTACTAGGAACACACAGAACACAAATAGTAGTCTCACTTAAGTGTAGACCCATTAAAATCAATGGGCCAGACCCTGTTCAACACTAACAGAGTGTAATGTTCCAACAGTGGTACTCTGTGCAATCTCCTGACTTGTCCTTGTGAAAGCAAAGATTATCTGTTGATACAATGTGGTGACCCATTGTTGTATCTGTTCAACCACTTGCACAATGGATCATTATGCAAAATGGACAACTAAACAAGATTCTGGTCAAAATTACCTACATTAGCAAGCTCTATTCATTCCATTTGTTTTACTGTAATTGGGACTAGCTATCCGCATGACGCAGTGATCAAACTGTAGCACTGCAATCAAGCCTCTGCTCTCAGTCTGAGTTCGATCTTTTAAAAAAAAAATTATTAAACAAACATCCGACCTAAACAACATAAACCTAACACCACAATAAAATACAACTACATACCCTCAGGGCTAGCATTAATAATATTTTAAATTTCATTCAGTCCATTTTCTCTCCAAAACTTCATTGTTTCTTCCCTCAGTGTATACCCCTTCCCTCTCCGAAACACATATTCCAAGAATACACTCCATATTTTCTTAAAATCATTATTTTTGATAGGCCTCTTATTTTCATATCACGTCAGTTTATCATTAATTGCCATATCCCATAGTTCTCTATAACTTTCCTCTAAATTGAGTTGGTTATCATTTTTCCAGTTTCTTGCAAAAATTAACCTTGCTGCCATAATCATTATTGCTATTAAGTCCTTATTTTCTTTCAACAATTGATCCTTCTTAACCAAATTCAATAAAGCCATTGACGGGGGCATTTGAATATTTAATCCAGTTATTTCCCTTATTTCTTTAAAAATTTGCTTCCATTCTTGCTTTCTTAGTTCACATGACCACCACATATGTATATACGTTCCCTTCTCTTATTTACACCTCCAGCATAGTGATGATACATTTTTATTTATTATATTCAGTTTTACTGGCGTTAAATACCACCTCCATATTACCTTATAACAATTTTCTTTTATCCTTACAGACATGTTCTTCGTAATTCTTTGGTCCCACATTTTATCCCATTCTTCTCCTATTACTTCTTTATCCAAACCATATTGCCACTGTGTTTTTAATCCTTGTGTATCCTGTTCGGCCTGAATTAATAATTTATATATTTGACTTACAGTTCCCTTTCTTTCTGTCTTTTCCTCTAATTTCAATCTTTTTTCAATAATCTCTTCAAATTTTGTCATTTTTCTACTTTTCCCTTCCTTACTATTCCATTCCCTTGTCCACCTTTCTATTTGAATCATATTAAACCAAGAAATCCCCTCTCCTCCCAAAATCTCTTTTATATTTCCTTTATCTCTCATCTTCTCCATCCAGTCTTTTATCCTATTTATCCCTTTATTTTTTGATATATTCTTAAGAGTTTTTTTAAGATTTTCTGAAAAATTCTTTAAATCCACCACCTGGGATAAAGGAGAGATCGGTGGGCTCAATATACCTCTAAACGTTTTCCAGTTTTCTAACATATTTTTAAGGAAAGGGTTAGTAATCTTTTTAATCTCTTCTCCAATTTTTTCTTTAAACAATATACTTTCAATTCTTTCTTCCTTACCCTGCATTTCTATTCCTGTCCAAATTAAATTTTTATTACCTTTAATAATATCTGGAATATGTCTGAGCTGATTTGCTGTATAATTTTAAATTGGGTAATCCAAGACCTCCCTTTTTCGTGTTACATACCATAATTTCTTATTAATCCTCACTCGTTTATTTCCATTGCAATGAGTTCGATCTTGATGGATTCTGGTGGCTGGCTCAAATTTGGCTCAGCCTTCCATCCTTCCAAGGTTAACAAAATGAGTACCCAGCTCGCTGGAAAGCAAAGTGTTATTTGCATAATTATGTTGTAAACTGCTCAGAGAGTGCTTCAGCACTATGGGGTGGTATATATGTTGAAACATTATATAAATAAAAGAGGATTTAACTCACAAGAAATAAAATATACAGACATGAAAAATACAGTGAAAGGTATCTAATAGCTCTTCTATCATTTACTCTGACTACAGATGTTGCTTTGGATCATACAAATGTAAGGGCAACAGGAAAGTTCTTATAATGTGGCAGTCATATAAACAACCCTAAATAAGACAATATTTTTAAATTATCTCTTGAATTCTTTAGAGCTAAACAACCTGGGAAATTGGTTTAGATGCAAGATAACCTCATTGTTTACAGCTGCCACATTCAAAGTCAGAATAGTCATAATGGTGTTCAGCTTCCAGTAGAAGAAGAAAAAGATGAAGGCAGAATTTTCCCTAGTATTAACCATTTACAGTAATATGTTTATGTGTTCACCAAGAATAAACTTTTAAAGTACAATTTTACAATATGTACTTTGTTTTACATAATTTTTAAAAAATGTGATAACATGCATAACAACTTCCTTCTGGAATAATAATAATTGTGGGCTGTCAAGTGGAATGCACCACTATAATTTTTGACATTCTATCTTCTTATGGCTTGCCACAACATACATCTTATAGCTGAAAACAAATACATATAGGCACTCAGATATTTCTTTGGTAGATTCTGGTAACTGTGGTTTAATTGTAACTTAGTCTTAATATCAATATTAATTATTGTATATGAATGAAGCTGCTTATTGGACATTACAGTAAAAATAAATGCTTTAAACTATAAGTAAAAAAGGACAAGAATATTGCATTCTCACTGAACATGACATTACATTGAGAAATTGGTTTGATGATCCAGAAAAGCTAGCCTTGAATAATTCCTGCTTTGCAAGTAATTGGCTCCCCTTTTCCTTCCAATTTTAATTCAGAATCTGGAGTTTGAATTACACGATCCTGAATATACGACACAGTTTATGAGGCACTGAAACCAGATTTTCTTCCAATTAGTAAGTGCTAAATATCAATTGTCCTTCCTGCTGTGCATCTTCATGGGAAGTCAGCAGGAGTGCTTTTGCTGATAGGCTTCAGTTTCTATTTCGAGAAATCAGGAACAGACATTTTCCTGTGAAGGTCCATGTTTCTATGAAGACCCATCATTGGCTTTGCATGATCTGTTCCCATTCAGGGAACAGTACACATGCAGTCTTATGAAGACAACTTGTGTTTCTTAAATTTTGAATTTATTAAGGCTTAAAATAAAAATACAGGGTTTTTTTCTCAAATTATTGCTGATTGGGTATAATTATGTGCAATGGTTCATTACCATGAAGAGAGAGGTGACAAGTGTGGTACTGCAGTGTTCTGCCCTGGGTCCAGTGCTGTTTCATATATTTATAAATAAAGAGAAGACAAAATCAGGATTGGAGATGACCTCTCTATATTTCTTAATTATACAAAAGAAGGGACTGATGATTCTTGTGGGTTTTTCGGACAGAGTTCTAGCTCCTGTCCTCTGAAAATGCCGGCCACAGAGACTGGCGAAACGTTAGGAAGAAAAACCTCCAGAACACGGCCAAACAGCCCTAAAAACCCACAAGAACCATCGGATCCCGGCCGTGAAAGCCTTCGAGAATACAAAAGAAGGGACTCTTTGGTTTTTATGTATCTTGGTGGCATTGTTTACAAGGTACCATAACCAAATGTGAGGTAAACCAAACAGCTGTGCAAGCAACCTAGAACCTGATTTCTACAGGAGTATCACAAAGAAAATTCATAATAATGGGCTATACCTAATTATTAGCCCCAACTAGAATGGACCTGTGGAACAAACATGTCTTCTTAAGTCAACACTTACATAAATCCAATTGATTTAGTTGGTCTGCTGTATTTGGGACCAACTGGATTTAGCCTAATGAGATCGTTATTATGTCAGGAGATGAAAGGATGTTAAAATATCATTGGAACCACATATGTGTAACAGCATTACTATACTTTTGTTTGTACACTTTTCATACAATAGGACAAGTCTTGTTCCTAGTAAAAATAGGCCTGCGAGAACCATGCATGTAAAATAAAATTTAAGAAGAATATGGATGATAACATATGTCATGAAGACTGGAAAGGAAACTTTTGAGTTTACAAAAGTCCAGTATTGATGCCCAGTAGCATGTCCAGATGTACATGTCCTAGCTGAAAACTGGCAGCAACCCTAAGGCAGAGAACTGCAATTACTTTGGTTTTTATGGATCTTTCTGACATATATTTTTCTTTTTATCTGCCACTTTCATCATTCCTTCAAACAAACAAACAGCCCAAACAGTATCTGGACAGCAATCAACAATAAGATCAGGGCAGTATGAGCAGAGAGATGGGATAGCCCCTCTCTCCATAGGACATGCCTGTACTTGAACAGAAAACACAATTTCTCATCTTGTGTGAAACCTTGCATGTTGTATTCTGAAGTATCAACACAAGTCTCATAATTAATGTGACTAATTTGGAGAGACTGTAATTTCAAACATTAGAGTTAGGATGCAGAATAAATAGTGATGTGACATTTTATTTGGTTAAAGATTATTTATTTTATTTATTTATTGTCTGAAATCCTGTTCGCATAAATTTATACTATGTCATCATCTGGCAATGGAAATCTTTTTTTAAATTTAATTAAATTTAAAACTTCCTTTCAGGTTCCTAGGGATCCAATTTACCCATACTTTGGGAGCCTATAAGGACAGATGATAACTGTAAGATACCGTTTTTCTACCTTAAATGTTTCTAGAGTGATTTTATCATATAAGGTGCTAGTTTGTGTGCAAAAGAAACCGGGGGGGGGGGGGCGTTAATGAGACTGAGCTGATTTCTCCCCGTTTCTGTTGTTGCTTTTAATAACTCATACTCTGCTAAATAAAATAACTAAAAATTCCCCAATAGTGGCTGCTCTGAAGTGCCAGCTACCCCTTAATCCACTTATTTACTTCCTCTCTAAAAGTAACATAAATTGCACCTAAAGGGTCTGCTCAAAGCCCAGAGAGGAAGAAAAGGTTCCCCTTGACATTTAGTCCAGTCGTGTCCGACTCTAGGGCGCGGTGCTCATCCCCGTCTCCAAGCCATAGAGCCAGTATTTGTCCGAAGAGTTTCCGTGGTCACGTGGCCAGCGCAACTACACACGGAACACCGTTACCTTCCCACCGAGGTGGTACCTATTTATCTACTCGCATTTTTACATGCTTTCCAACTGCTAGGTTGGCAGAAGCTGGGACAAGCAACCGGCGCTGTGGATTCGATCTTACGACTGCTGGTCTTCTGACCTTGCAGCACAGAGGCTCTGCTCAAAGCCCAGCAAGAAAGAAAGAAGAAAAGGAGGCCATGCTGTGAGCAGGCTATTTATTTATTTTTTTAAATACTTTTACCCCGCCTTTCTCCTTAAAGAAAACTCAAGGCAGATGCTTCAAAACAAAGTGAGGGAGAAAAAAATTCAATATTTTCTGCTCCCAAGAACCTGCAGCTATTGCTGCAACGGCCACCTCATCTCTTCTCCTTTTCTTTCTGGTCTCTGCTTGTGAGGACTAGGTCTACCGGGGAAAGGAAGGGTGAGGAAAAAGGCGCCGGCCTACGAACAGCCCGTCAGTATCCCTTCACGTCCCTCAAACCGGCCTTGCCGGTTACCCTTAGCCCCTCGCCTCCCCCTCCAGCTTCCCTGAATCAGGTAATCCTCCTCACTCCAGCCTCTCCCCTCCCCCACTGCCCCACCTCTAAGGCGGGACTGGCGCCTGCGCAGTAACTCAGGAAGGCCGGGACGCCTCGGGCGGGCGGAGGAATTTACGTTAGAGTTAAATAGTGGGTCCAGCGGTCGCCGGAGCGGTGAGTGGTGGCGCTTCTAGGGATCGGAGAAGGGACGGTGACGGACTGACTCGCGCGGTAGGAGCACGTCGGGTCAGGCGAGGCCTGGCCTCTGCTGCGTCGCCGCGGGAACCGAGACAGACAGACAGACGGCCGGCCGGCCGGCCAGCCAGCCAGCGAGGAGGACGACGAGACAGGGAGGAGGAGGAGGAGGAGGAGGAGAACGGCTGAGCCGACGGAAGGGGCTCCATGGCGTGGTTTGGGTTCCTGGGCGGCCGCGGCACCGACAGCTCCGTTCGCGGCTCTCGGTTCCCCTGAGAGGAACCCGCTTCGTTTTTTTCCTGACGGCGCGAGAACCTGCGGCTCGCTTCGTCGCCGTTCCTCGCGCTGGGCCGGGGAGAGAAAGGGGCAGCCTTCGTCGTCGTTTCGTCGTCGTCTCCCTCCCACACGGGCGGGGCGTGCCGGGGGCTTGGAGTGAAGCGGCGGCGGCGGCGGCGGCGGCAATCGCATTCTCTGCCTCTATGATGAAGTTCAAGCCAAACCAGACACGGACCTACGACCGGGAGGGCTTCAAAAAGCGGGCGGCGTGCTTGTGCTTCCGCAGTGAGAGGGAGGACGAGGTGAGAGGGGAGCCCCCGGGACTGCCGGCGGCGGCGGCGGCGGGGTATGGAGGAAATCGGGGGGGTCCTGCCCTTGTTTGCCAGCCCGGCCCTTCAGCCTCTGGTCTTGGGGTGGGGGGTGGGGGTTACGACGTTGCGGCGCCTCGCCTCGGCACTCCCGTGGCGCTGCCCATCTATCTACCCGCCTGACCTCTTTGTGTGCGCGCTTCTGCAGGGCGGACTGGGCTTGTCGCCCCCTTGCGAGCCTGCTTGGTTCCCGCCCTTGCCCTTCCCCGTGGTAGGTGCCTGACCGAGAGCTGCATTTTTGCTTAAATGTGAAATTCAGCTGCTTCTCCACGGTAGGCCCGGCGAGATCTCTGTAGGGCTTCTGCGGGGGGTACAGCTACGGTGTGCTGGGCAGAGGGAGACCCGATGTGAAATTAAGCTAAAAAACGGGCTTAAACCGGTATATGAGAGGCCCCAACAGCAAGCAAGTCAGCTACCTTTTAAAGTCCACTGGTCCTAGAGATACGAAACTCCTTGAGCACTGCGCATCTTTAGTAGTCTGTCAGTAGCCGGATAGATCTGGCTGTATCCGAAAACGGCATGGTTTGAGTTCAACGACCTCTTCAAGAGGGGAGATCAAGTTGCTTTTGTGACTGTCACCATCTTCACAGACGCCCCCTCCCCCACACACACTTGCAGAGTAGACAGGTAGGCGGCACTAGATCCTATTTATGCCTGAGCCATCTCTATTAATCACTTCTGGAGATACCTGCTTCTGGAGATACCTCTTTTTGTTGCCCTGTCTTTGCTGCTTTGTGATACCTTTAGAATGGCTATAAATCTGTAATACCAGTGACTGCCAATCTTGTACTGAGTTAAAACGCAGAGTAATGGAAGATAGTGAAGTGTGCTTGAAATATATGACTGCATGTAATACAGTGCGTATGATGTGCTTAGAGATGTCTGGCACAAAACTGCTTGTAAGGTAAAATACACATAGTGTTTTCACATATTGCCTTAAAGAGATAAAATGCTGCACAAAGTGTGCAATGTATGTCTACATTGTCTTTGTAGCTGTTCCAGCAAATAGGACTACCTGGCTAGGAAGGTATCATATTTTTTGTCAGCCTTGTTGGTGCCTATAAGGACAAGCTTTAAAAATCCTGAAAGTCTGCAACAATGATTCAATTATATGGCTGTATACTTGGGATCAGTTGCCATTGAATTCAGTGTTCCTTTTGAGAGAAGACAAATACATTTTGGCCTTTATGTTTTGTGTAGTTTTCAGCTGTTACTTTTCAATCCAGCTTCTTAAAAATGAGGTGTTGGCCTAGACCTTTGCCCACTAGCAGAATTTCAGAAGCCTGGTACATTGCCACATCCTTTCATCCACCTGAGAACTTGTAGGACTTCACTGTTAAGTATAGAATGTTGTTGCTCTTCACTTTTCTTATACTCAGAAGCTTCAGCAATAAGTTTAAAAAAAACACACCAGTGTCTGAAGAGTAGTAACTGCTAGTTACCCTTTGGAGGTACAGTGAAGTAGTAGAGACAAACCAGGACACTTCTGCCTTCATCAGATGGTAGATGTATCTTCTGTTCCCAGCACTAATAACAGGATGGTTTTGTTGCATGACCAATAAATAGTTCTGCCAAAAGCAGTCTTAGATGGATCAGCTGTTGGCAAAAACTTCTCCTGTTGTATAACACAATTGTATAGTGCACCCGTATAGTTGGATTTTGCTACTGAAAATGTGTGCTGTTTAAGTAAAATGCTCCATCCATATACTACAGAGATATCCAGCAGGTCCATAGCCTTTAACCTAAATGAATTGTCACTGACTGGAAGCATAGAAATGCTTTTGCACAAGACCCTCTTCTGTGTCTCTCCTATTGCCAGTATTATGATGTGTGATTATATTGTTTGTCACCATGTTGTACCTTTATAAACCTTTATTCTTTTTGGCTTTTCATTATGGCACTTTTGAAACAATATCCATCCAGTTAAAAACAAAGTGTAAGCTAAGAATTTAATTCTTAAAATAGCCAGTTGACAAGGAGTGTATTACTGTTCTACTGAACCTGCCACTTATGTCTCGAGGATAGGTGTTAAAATAAGACTACTTAAAAATCAGATTTTGAATTTTACAGTTATTTATATTAAATATTTTCTTAAAATTGGGTAGGTGAGTTGGGAACTAAATTTAATCATAACATTAAAATCTATACTTAGATGGTTATTTAATTTTAAGATATTAAAATTGTGTTTAATCTTAAAGTTTTTTTAATGAGAGAGGAAGCCAAGGGCAGGAGTGGCATCTAGCTACTAAGTTTATGCGTTATAATATAAGTTATTTATTGTTTGTATCACTACATACTTCTTTCCAGACCAGGGACTAACAAGTGATCAGCTATTAGGACTCAGTTAATTTTATCTTGCATCTCTGTAAGGCAGCCCAATGAAGATGTGTGTGTGATCATACAGTCACTTTAAGACTTCTAATTAATGGAGTTCTTTGATGTGTTAGGTTATCAGATTGTAAATATTTGGAACTATACCTGCCAGACTGCATAGTCACTGACATTTGTCTTCTGAAAAAGATCCTAAGCATCTTACTTTGCTGAGTAGCGATTGTTCTTTGCATCTAGAGATGATTCTGGAAGTTGAGACCCTGTTCCTCAGTGGGAAACAAGTTACTTCCTTTCAAGTGTGTTCATAGGATGGAATCCTTAGTCTTTTGCTTGACATTAGTACATTTATTATTGTTTATTTAAAATATTTTTAGCCCACTATGTTTACTAGCAGAATGTGAATATGAAAACCATTCTTTACTTCTAGTATTTTCATATTGATTATCAGGCAACTACTGTTTCATTTGGATAACTCCAAGCTGTTATTTCATGAGAGAAAGCAAAAAAGACTAATGCAGTCTTTTGGCATACCTGAATCAACTAGTTAGAATGTAATAATGTTTCTCTGCCATAAACTTCTCTTGTAGAAGCGGTACTAAAAAGTGACCTACTCCACATCTTTTAACAAATAGCATATGTTTGAATAGTATACTTTCAAGCAGTAAGAGGTTAAATATCATGAACATCTTGCAGATAACCACTTTGCCCAAAAAGTTTTATTTGTTGCTTAGGAAACCCCCACTTCCAGAAATATGGACAGAGGCTGTCCTTTGGTGTGGATGACTTGTTTTATGCTTATAGGAGACTTGGCAGATTTGGTGATGACAAGTTTGTCAGGCTTTGGGGAATAACAGTAGTTATTTGCATCTTGTAATATTATCCCATAATAATCATAACATTAAAATTACTATACACCAGAAGTGCAAGTAATATTTGGTAGAAATTTATGCAGATGTCTCGATTCATTGTCCATGTAACTTCATGTTCTTCTAAACATTCTCAACATTCATAATGAAATCAAAGAAGTTTCAGTTGCTGCAGAAGTATGAAATGAAAAAGTTATTTGCAAAGGACATCCTACTTTTCTTGCAGCTTTTGCCTTCCCAAGTGCCCGTTACATCTTGGTACAACAATTTATACTATGTATATGAACGGCACACTGTTATTATTATATATACTATATACTTTGTTGTGCCAGAGGATTGCCACTTGGCAGGGATTGCTTGTGGCTTTCGATTAGTCACTGCAATGCTAGCCAGAATCTAGTTGCTCCAAGTAGTGAAGAGGAAGCTGGCACTTCTGTCAGGATTCAGACTGGGATTCAGAAGAAAAACCTTTCTAGTAAGTAGGGATATCTTGATCAGTGAGTCCCTCTTGATTGAGATATGCAACAGTTTTTCCATGCTCTTAGGAGCGGGAAGTAGTATGTTCTACAGATCTAGGACCATGGCATCCCAGATTGGTGAGGCCCTAGCCCCTCTTACTACCCCAGCTTTTCCATGTAGTTCTGAAAAGAAAAATGATAAAGGTTTTATGCAAAACAAAACATTGTTGTTTTTTAAAGCACTGGGCTCGTGCCATTGTTCTGCCAGGTTTTGTCAAGAAAGTTTACTCACAGGGGCCAAAGAGACCGGCTATGTACATGCCAGCTGGTCAGTTAGTGTATTTAGTTAGTGCGGTACTTGGGTGTGGAGGTAAGGGTTGGGAGTTCAGTTCTGATAGTTCACAAGTCAGCTTGTGTGATTTTGAGCAAGCTGCTCAGTCCCAGAGTTCCCTCAGAAAAATGGGCTGGTAAACCATTTCTAAGTACTGTATACCTAGAAAACCCTTCAAGGGATTGCCATAAATTGGAATTAACCTAAGGGCACATAACTAATTAATGCACAGGCCATGTGTTGCTGACTATTACTTCAAAGAATGTTGCTCATAAAAGTTCTAATGAATAAAACTCCCTACTATATAACCCTTTTGTATACAATACAAACTGTTAATAGAGAGGCAAAAATAATTTACATTTTATACTCAACTCAGATAGGCAAGAATCATGCAAGGATGTGAGCTGAAAAATTCTACAATAACCTCACTGTTTCATATACTTTATTAATAAGAGAACAATAGAATATTAGGTAAGCAGGAGACCGTAATTAGAACTGTGATTAATATTTGTTTCATTTTCAACAAATACGAAGGGCAGTGTCTAATTTGTTTGCTTGAATTTGATCTTGGGGAATTTCCCCCCAAGAACTCAGTGAATCTGAAATCACTACACTGCACTAGGACTTAGGTTTTTGAGCTGCCCACTGATGTGTTCTAGAATTAGAGGGCAAGAAGGTGTACATGGTAAGGATCTTTGTGAAGATGAGAAGGCTGACAGATGTGAGTGGCCAAAGATCACACATTGAACAGCATGGTAGTTGAGATTTAAGTTGATATCTACCCATTTCATAGTGTTAATCTGACACTCTGTTGTATCAGATATTTCATTTCATATGTTTAAGAGCTGTAGGGACGCTTGAAAAAATAATAAACATAAATAAATGTGCTAAATCAAGTCATGTTCTAATTGGGCATTGAAAAGTCTTCCAAACATTTTCATAATACAGCATTCTCTAGAAAACCTACATCACAGAAATGATGTAGTGAATAACCATTATTGCAAATTGATCTTCCTACAGTGATCAACCTAGAACTGACTTTTGATGATACAAGGAGAACTAAGATTTCAAATAATTTCTGCTATTGTAAACACATGTATT
Source organism: Intellagama lesueurii (assembly GCA_037013535.1). Taxonomy (NCBI): domain Eukaryota; kingdom Metazoa; phylum Chordata; class Lepidosauria; order Squamata; family Agamidae; genus Intellagama; species Intellagama lesueurii. Next base: position 41,374,541 of record JBAJHW010000005.1, on the reverse strand, counting down.
TTCTCTACTCATGATAGGGTCAGCCATTCAAAACAGTGCTATGTTTTGATATGTCATGGCTCTGAATCTTATGTAATGGCACAAAGCCATGCATTTAAGCTCCAGGCAGCCCAAACAATGACTCCTTCCTCCCTGCAGTAGTAACTGGAACCTCTGATAACACGCCTGTACAATGTAAATGCTGATAGAAACAATTTCACTAAGCTTAGTGTTTCCATGCAAAAGAATAATCTCGCTCATAATTGTTAGTGAGCATTCACATGACTATGTAAAGCATTAGTTCCTTCACTGAAAAGGAATTAAGTATCATTAAATTTAGGGTGACAGCAGAAATTGCTTATGATACTTATCTTTTAAACATCAAATTAATTATTCCTAAATTAAGAAGTACAGTAAGGGAAATTATTATTCTCTTCAGGCATGCTTTTCCTTAATGACTGGCTATTCATGAGAGATTTTTAAATGGAATGGTTTGTATTTTGTTGCTTTTAAATCCTTTTCTGTAGTGTTTTTACCTAACATTTTTAATATAATGTTTATTTAATTCTTTTTTTAATAAATTCAAAATAATATTTGAATAATTTACTGTTTTTAGCCACTTAATATTGGGTTTTTAATTATGTAAGCTACCTTGAATCCTTTTCTAGGAGAAAGGCAAGATAAAAATAGTTTACATAATTTGCTATTGTATAAACCAAACAAATTGTAAAAATTGAACCTATCTGGGCAATTAAAACTCGGATGACATGCTATTTGAACAGTTTTTATCCTAGAGCTATAATTGAACTTAACAAGGAACTTAAGAATCACCAGCAGTTAGTTGTTGGACTATATTACTATTACTTGGTCTGTAGTGTTGTATGTTGTGTGGATACTGTGTGCTCTTAGGCGGGGTTCTGGGTTTTAGGATTGTTGTGAGTGTGTGTGTGTTTTGGTCTGGTCTCTGAGTGTTCTTTGTGAATTTTGTTGTATGTGTATACGGTGTATATAAGCTCAATGACAATATATTATTATTATTATTATTATTATTATTATTATTATTATTATTATTATTATTATTATTATTATTATTATTATTATTATTATTATTATTATTATTATCTTTGAACCACTGGTTCTCATTGCCGGCTTCCCTTATTCCTTGTAGTGGCTATGTCAGGAAATGCAATAGAATACCTCCTCAATATAAATTGCCTTTCTTGTTTTTCCAACAAAAGTAAACTGATCAAGTATGAAGAAATGCTGCAAGGTAGACAACCAAATTACTCTGCTTCCTAAGGTACAAAAAGTGTGCAAGCTCTGTTGGTTCTAGTCTATCACCTTCTTGCTTCTCTTTGAGGTCTTAACTTTTTTTTAAAAAGTGCATCTACTGGTACACATTTGCATTACTCAGAATAATACTGGACCCTGCTTAGTTTGTCAGGGAAAAAAACTTCGACATTCCATAATTCCATATTTTAGAGTTTAGACTAAAAAGTGTAAATACTCTTCAGTACTTTTCAAATCCATAGGATGCTTCTCTTTATTTGGAAGGTATATATTCAGTATTGTAGCCCCTTTTGCACTCAGTTTGATGATAATCAGTTTGGTATCTACACTGATACTGCCAGGCCCTCTAGATCATCATCATCATCATATGGCATCAAATCAATTCCAATTTATGGTAACCTTTTCCAGGGTTTTCTTGGTAGAGAATATGCAGAATTCGCTTGCCATTCCCTTCTGGGAGCTCCCTGGGATGTGCAGCTTGCCTGTGACAACGCAGGCTGGCTCTTCTTACAGGACACACAGTGGGAAATCAAACTCTCAATCTCTTGCTTGCAGCCAGATATCTAAAGCACTGAGCTATCAAGCCAGCTTCTTAGCTAAAAGCTTATAGAAGCAAAGTCAGAAAGTCTGCCTGCTGATTCTTCTCAATTCTTGAACTATGATTCCTAAAGTCTTTAAGAATTTTTACTAAAAAGAGAATGGAACTTCAGATGTAGAGATTATTCAGATATCCAGAGAAATCCAGTACATCAATCAAAAATGTTATGAATTTTTTAAAAACCCTCTAAACGTCTAGTGAATAAGAAAAAGAAATCTTAGCAATCAGATTAATTCAATCAAAGCAGATAACAGAGAGAAGGTTCATCATACTAATAACATCAGTGAACATAAAAAAGAACTTTTTACAGCACTTCATTCCTCATCTAGCCCTAAGCCACTGAGCTATTCAGCCAGCCAGATCTCTAGATAATAGCTGGATACATAACGATTTCTATACTTTCTATACGTAGTTGCCTATACAGTGATAGGCTTCCATCCATGTGTATGTTGTCTTTGTATTAGATCCTGGTGAAGTTGTTTTATCAATTCGTAGGCTTTTGCCAGGATATGAATGGCTTTTTAAAAATACTGTCATTATGTTGGTTGAATAGCCCCCAAAATTGGTATTTTTGAAGTGTTTGTGTTCTGTTATGTGGATTGTTCTTAATTTCTCCAGTCTGTAGAAAAAGGCATCTAATAAGTACTATTATTTCTGACTTTCAGGACTATTTCTGCCAAAATTATCATAAGGCATGTCTAGTTTCTTTTGTTCTTGCAAAAAGCCAGAGGGCTTTTCTGAGACATTTAGAATATTTCCATGCAGTTTCTGGATACAAAGCATTAATCCAAACCTATTGCAAAATTCATGTAGTGTCTCAAGAAAAAAAAAAGTCAACATTTTGGGCTTTCATTGAAGGTAGAAAGGAATTGGCTACCAAGATGCCAAGATATTTACTGCTATACTAGCAAATAGATTAAACAGATTCATAGCAAATTATATTAAAGACGATCAATGTGGTTTTATAAAGGGAAGACAAATGGACAATCTAACTAGACGAGTTTTAAATATTATATATGAGATAGAAAACGAAAAAATAAAGGCAACTGTTTTATCATTAGACATATTTAAGGCCTTTGATTTTGTTGAATGGCCAACATTAAAACTGCTTATAAAGGGTTGGGGATTTGGTAAAAGATTTATAGGGGTTATAGACCAATTATATTCAGATAATACTTCAGAAGTATTAAACGATGGTTTAACAGAACGGATTTTTCTAGGCCGAGGTACAAGACAAGGCTGTCCATTTTCACCAATATTGTTTTGTATGGTTATAGAACTGCTAGCTAATGCAATAAGAAATTATGAATCAATTACAGGATTTTGAAAAAACGATACAATTAAGATTAATTTATTTGCTGATGACTCATTATTGACTGTTAAAAACCCACTAGAAAGTATTTATTATTATTATTATTATTATTATTATTATTATTATTATTATTATTATTATTATTATTATTTGTTATTTATTACGGTCGGGTGACCAGCTCATAAAACATATTTATGGTTAAAGTATACAAAATGCAGTTTAAAAATGTACAACCAATTCATAAAACATATTATGTGGCTAAAATATACAAAATGCAGTTTAAAAATGTACAATCAGTTCGTAAAACATATGTGGTTAAAATACACAAAATGCAATTTAAAAAAGCTGTACAGCCAGTTCATAAAACATATTATATGGTTAAAATATAAATATTTCCTCCCTTCGGTTGGGGCCACAACATTTCTCTACGCTTGACAGTAAACCACCCTCCTCATGTTAAAACCAGTCGACCTGTGAACTCAGGAGACTATAAGGGAGCGCTGTGCCATTGCTGCTGCACAAAATTTTGCTGCAGAGCATGTAATAAGGGAGTCTTGATCGGAAAGAAGTAGCTGGATGTAAAATTCATCAGGTCTCCCAGGATATCTGAGAATGATTGGGCTCAAGAGGTTAGTGCGTAGATCTCTATAGAAAAGACAATACAATAAGACATGACCTACAGTTTCCACTTGGCCATCATTACATGGACACAGATGGATAATATTAAAAATCATTTAGAAAAATTTGGGGAAATAACAGGATTAATTATTAACTGGCAAAAACGCAAATAATTATGTTTAATCATAACAAACATGAACAAGAAATGTTTGTAAATAAATATAGTTTTAAAATAGGTAATTACATTAAATATTTAGGTATAAATATAGTTAAAGTGACTCAGAAATTAAAAGAGCAAAATTTTAATAAATTAAAGAGTGATATTAAAGATAAATTACAGGAGTATTCTAAATTGAAACTATCGTGGTTTAGGAGAATTGCTATGATCAAAATGAAAATATTACCAAAAATTACTTTTTTATTCAGGATGCTCCCAATACAATTAGAAGAAGAAGATTTTAAGTATTGGCATGGATTAATCAATGGATTTTGTAATCAAGGTAAAAAATCTAGAATAAATAAAAAATATTGGTATAAGGTTAAAAAAAATGGAGGTTTAGGTATTCCTAATATAAAAAATTATATAGAGAATCAGCTAAGATTTATTGGAGATATTATATATAACAAAGGAAACTTAATTTGGTGGGATACGGAATCCTCAGAAATAAATGGGAACGTTGAAAAATATTTATTCAATGTAGTAAAAAGAAATACAATAAATCAGCTGAATAACCCTTTTTTAAGAAATATGTTAAATGTATGGAATAGATATAAAAAGAAGCTATGTCCCTTTACTTCACCATTAAAATTAGTGACTGAAATAGAAAATTTCCCAGCAAATTTGAAGGGTTTAGTTGATTTGTTTAAGGATAAAAAAAGTTGCTAGATTGAAGGATTGGATGATTAAAATGAGATCGAAAGATCAGATCATAGGTAAACTTCAAACTAATAGATTATCATGGTATAATTATATCCAATTAGATAGTTGGACAAATGAATGGCTGAAAATTAATGGCAAATGTAGAGAATGCACTAAGTACGAACAATTTCTATCATCACATGAAGATATGCAGAAAGATGCTTTGGTGAAGGGAGTAGTAAGTAGAATATATAACCTAATTTTGGAACAAGAGGAAAAAGAGACAGAAACAGAAGGTTTGAAATCAATTTGGGAAAATGATTTAAAGACAGAAATTAAAATAGAGGATTGGATAAAAATTTGGAGGATGAGAGTTTTAAGGTTAATGTCGGTAAGAATAAAGGGAAAAAAATTAAAATCAGTTTAAGGTGGTATATGACTCCGGTGAAAATGAATATAATAAATTCAGATTATTCTAAAGCTTGTTGGAAATGTGATGAAGAAATTGGTACGTATTATCATATGTGGTGGGAATGCAAATGGATTCAGAAATTTTGGAAATCGATTTTTAAAGAAATATGTGATATATTTGGAAAAGATACTGAATTCAACTCTAAAATTGCTTTGTTATCAATTTATGATAAGAGAACTCGATTATTGTTCGAAGGAATTGATTTCCAATTTTATGACAAGTGCTAGAATATTAATAGCCAGATTTTGGAAAGATAAAAATGACATTAAATTAGAAGATTGGTATAATGAAGTATGGGACATTGCATTAAATGACAAATTAACTACTGAACTTAAGATGAAAAGAGGAGAAATAAGTTCAAATATTTTTTTATGCTATTTGGAGGAGATTTGTTGAATTTGTATTAGTGAAAGGAAAGGGGAAAGCCTTTAAACAACAATCAATACAATTTTGGAAAATAAGTTCGTATTAAAAGTATTGTTCTAAGGGGTCCCATGGGTATGGGGTGCACGGTAGTTTAGATTGTATAGTGAGTATTGTGTAATTATGTATTTGTTTTTGTTCTGTAAAATAATAAAAAAAAGAAAGGAATTGGCTATGTTTGCAGTATGAGGAATATTCTTAATCTTTTGCCTCAGGAGTATCTTAATGGTTTGAATTAGGTTCTATTTTTGTTGTTAGTGACTAGAATCCTATTGGTTGGTTACACTGCCAGAAATGCTGCGTTATAAATTCTGGTGACAAATTGGGGCTAAAACTCTGCTTGTATTCCTCATTGTATACCAGTTGCATAAGTTGGTGTTCAACAATGGATAGAAAAAACAACTTTTTAACTAGCAGCAGCTTGCAGCTGCAATTACTCTTTTTCACTTACACAAGTGTAAATAACCAAAAGGACTCTTGCCATGGTATTTTAAATTGGAGCCTTTTCGCGCATGTTGTTGTTGTCGTTTAGTCGTGTCCGACTCTTCGTGACCCCATGGACCAGAGCACGCCAGGCCCTCCTGTCTTCCACTGCCTCCCGGAGTTGGGTCAAATTCATGTTGGTAGCTTCGGTGACACTGTCCAACCATCTCGTCCTCTGTCGTCCCCTTCTCCTCTTGCCTTCACACTTTCCCAACATCAGGGTCTTTTCCAGGGAGTCTTCTCTTCTCATGAGACGGCCAAAGTATTGGAGCCTCAGCTTCAGGATCTGTCCTTCCAGTGAGCACTCAGGGTTGATTTCCTTCAAAATGGATAGGTTTGTTCTCCTTGCAGTCCAGGGGACTCTCAAGAGTCTCCTCCAGCACCACAATTCAAAAGCATCAATTCTTCGGCGGTCAGCCTTCTTTATGGTCCAGCTCTCACTTCCATACATCGCTACTGGAAAAACCATAGCTTTGACTATGCGGACCTTTGTCGGCAAGGTGATGTCTCTGCTCTTTAAGGTGCTGTCTAGATTTGTCATCGCTTTCCTCCCAAGAAGCAGGCGTCTTTTAATTTCGTGGCTGCTGTCCCCATCTGCAGTGATCATGGAGCCCAAGAAAGTAAAATCTGTCACTGCCTCCATATCTTCCCCTTCTATTTGCCAGGAGGTGATGGGACCCGTGGCCATGATCTTAGTTTTTTTGATGTTGAGCTTCAGACCATTTTTGCGCTCTCCTCTTTCACCCTCATTAAGAGGTTCTTTAATTCCTCCTCACTTTCTGCCATCAGAGTGGTATCATCTGCATATCGGAGGTTGTTGATATTTCTTCCGGCAATCTTAATTCCGGCTTGGGATTCATCCAGTCCAGCCTTTCGCATGATGTATTCTGCATAGAAGTTAAATAAGCAGGGAGACAATATACAGCCTTGTCGTACTCCTTTCCCTATTTTGAACCAATCAATTGTTCCATATCCAGTTCTAACTGTTGCTTCCTGTCCCACATATAGATTTCTCAGGAGATGGATAAGGTGGTCAGGCACTCCCATTTCTTTCAGAACTTGCCATAGTTTGCTGTGGTCCACACAGTCAAAGGCTTTTGCGTAGTCAATGAAGCAGAAGTAGATGTTTTTCTGGAACTCTCACGCTTTCTCCATAATCCAGCGCATGTTAGCAATTTGGTCTCGAGTTCCTCTGCCCCTTCGAAATCCAGCTTGTACTTCTGGGAGTTCTCGGTCCACATACTGCTGAAGCCTGCCTTGGAGGATTTTGAGCATAACCTTGCTAGCGTGTGAAATGAGTGCAATTGTACGGTAGTTGGAGCATTCTTTGGCACTTCCCTTCTTTGGGATTGGGATGTAGACTGATCTTTTCCAATCCTCTGGCCACTGCTGAGTTTTCCAAACTTGCTGGCATATTGAGTGTAGCACCTTAACAGCATCATCTTTTAAGATTTTAAATAGTTCAACTATTTCGCGCATATTATACTCTATTGAGAGAATAATGAGAATATTGTATGCATTTATAGTAATCTACATGGTTTGCACTCCACAAGTATATTCCATAGAGATCATCCGTATGAGTATTTATTATTTAGATAGACCAGTGGTTCTCAGCCTGGGAACCCAGGTGTTCTTGGACTGTGGCTCCCAGAAACCCTGGCCAGTATAGGTTGGGAACGGCTAAGGTAGACAAAGATTACATGTATTGAAGAGAATACATATTACATACTGGCCCTTGAGTGAGAAAGAGAGACTTGGTTTTTTTGGGGGGGGGGGGATATGAAGAGCAAGGAAATTGATAGAAAATTGTCAGGGTAGTTTGAGTTCCTTGAATAAATCACATTTTATTTCTAGAACCAATTTTACAGTAAAAAGTGTGCTGCTTATATGCTCCACACAGTGCTGAAACACTCTCTTGGAAGTTTACAGTTCAATTATTCAGGTTACACATTGCCCCTCCCCAGCAAGCTAGGTACTCAGTTTGGAAGGCTGAGTCAACCTCAAGCCAGTTGGGATCAAACTCAGGTCATGAGCAGCGTCTTGACTATGGTTTAACCACTGTGCTGTGAGTACAGAGACAATGAACCATATAAGCATTTAGAGCAATATATATGAAACTTGATGGATTATTTGTCACTTGAAAAGCCATTTAAATGTATAATGCTTCTCCTAACAATGCAAAAGGAAAGTGATTTTAGTTTGGTTTGCTTGTTTGGTTTTAGTTGGCTGAAACTCTGTTGCTCAGTATTTCTGTATGAGTCCTGCTAGAGTAGGCCCATTGAATCAGTGGGGATTTGGTGAGTGAACAACCTCCATAAGTTCCATTGGTTTAGATAGGCCTACTATAATTGTGACTTTGACTCACCAAAAACCAACAATTCACTGGTCCACAGTACTGTGACTTACTGCACTAAGCAACAGGATTTCAGCCATTGAGTTGTAGCCTTTCTATGTTAATTTACATTTATGTGTCTTTTTGCCTAGATTCAGTTTATTTAGTGCTATGATTTTACAGAATCTGGTTTCATAAAGTCTCCCATTAGGTTTTAAATTCACACAGTGATAAGAAAGTGATATGTCTTCTTTGCAGGTGCTGTTAGTAAGCAGTAGTCGCTACCCAGATCAGTGGATTGTTCCAGGTGGAGGGATGGAACCAGAAGAGGAACCAGGTGGTGCTGCTGTCAGAGAAGTTTATGAAGAGGTAAACTTCAGAATTCTCATTTTGAAATGAGACGTAAGTTGCATATGTAAGAAGTATTGACTCTTTGAGGGAAAATTAGCAAGTTTTATGCACAACAGGCAGTAGAAGGAATCAGTCTTCTCCGTCTCTTTGCGCTACCTTTGTGGCAACTGCTAGTTTTCCCAGGGAGCCTGGGGCAAACATATAAAAATGGCAGCAGAAATCTTCAGCTGTCTTAGTATTCATAGTATGGCATATAAAATCCCAAAATATTTTGCTGCCTAAGCAAAAAAAGACAAGATCCTGCTCATCCCTCTTTGCATATGCAAAAGCCATCTGGTGAGGCAATTGCATTTTAACTTCATTGCTGGTGATAGAATATCTTCTTCCACTGAATCTAAAAACAACAGTGTAGCTTTGTTGATGTGGAACATGTCTGGCTGCCTGCTTTACCCTCCATAATCACCTGCACCAGGCTATAAAGTTGGGGCCATCAAATCTCATAGTAGCTTATCAAAATAGCACAGCAGTTGAACTGAGAGACGTGCACTTTGGGTTGTGCTAAGCATGCATTTATGTTAATTCATACAGAGATTTTAAAATAGGAATCTCAAAGAGAGGGAAGGAGGAAGGAAGGAGCAAACTTCTTGTCTTGTTCCAACACTTTGCTGGGGCACAAAATATGTTAAGCATGGATATACTTTGCCCAGATAGCAGGGGATTTGTACCCAGAGTAGGTTTCTGGCCAACAGAAGCTTCTATAAGTCATGAAAAGTACTATGAACTGATACAGTATTATGGAGGCCTATGAAACTGTTAACAGTAGTTTCTATTATTGCATGATCCTTTGCCACTATAAACAGTGTTTAGAAATAATTTAACCAGAATAAAAGTAGTACCATTAAATACTTCTCTGTGAATATATTCCATAAACAGGAACAGATAGCTATGGCTTGTGCCTTGCCTTAATCATATGAAAAGTAAGCCCACTGAAATTAATGAGATACGTTTTATGATGAAATTTAACCATAAAATAGTTACCGGGCTATGATAATATTTATTTTCCAAAATTCATCTTGTCCCATATAGTGTCAGTACGCTTACATAACTAAGACGTTTGGAAGGCTGTTTTGCAGTTATTAATGTTTGGTGCTTGAAAATATCAGCCAGATGCTCTGAGCTGAAATGCTAAAGTAGTAGGTTAGTGATAGACAGAATTTTTTTCAGACATAGTATCTTGCATTTAACAATGTGTTACAGTGAACCACTTGCATACTCAGTGAATTTGTACACCTCTTTATATATTTAATTAATATTTATACATTCAGTTTAAATGTTTAAACCAATTCCACTGGGACCTTAAAGTGAACCTGGGAGCATTCTCTTCATGACAAAAGCATTTGTCAATTAAAAAAAAGTACAAAAATTAAAAATATTTTATTTCAAATATGGATATGAGGGCAGATCAGGAGTCTTGTAAGATTATCATTGTGTGTCTATGTAATGTTCAACAGTTTTAATTCAGCATGCAATAATTTGTCAAAAAAACTCACTTAGATCTGTGATCAACTCATTGGACCACGCAATCAAGGCTTGTTTTAAACAAGAGCCACGAATTGGAAACAGATGCAAAAGACATACAGTTAGTATCAGATAGTCCTGAGAACAGGAATATGTGGTCTTGGTGTTGGTTTTGAGTGTTAGAATTGAACAATACTTCCTATACAAATCTACACTTCATTACCCCCCATTCTTTTCTTTGATGTCATCAGTATAATGTGCAGTTGGAAGAGTCACCCAGTGGTTACCAGTATTAAAGAGCTAACTGAGAAGCTCTTTCCAGTTTACTGCAAATCACCTAGAAATACCCCTAAAACCTGGGTAATAATACCTTCATTGTACCACTAAAATACTAGAAACAAGTGAGGTTTTGGATTTACTTGGACACTTCAACAGGCTAAACATTGCAAAGCCTGGGAGGCTGAGGTAGGAAACAGAATCAATCTGCCTGTTGATTCCCTTCCAGCTTCTATCCACCCAAGCTACATTAGCCAGGTCTGAATACTCAGGGCTAAAAATCTGAAGTATATTAATGTAATGCACAATCTTATTCTCACATCTGTCCACCTCTCAGTTTTGCCTTATTAGTTGTAGGCTTGCTAAATGTATGCTCTTCAAAACAAATAAGGCCAGCAACGTATTTGAACACTTTTAAGCTAGTTGAGTCTTGCACATACCACTTGCAAGAGTGGAACAGGTGGTCTGAAGAAGCTTTGTTTCAGGGAGATGTACTTTAAAATCCAGTTTGTAGGCTAGAGCACAAACTAAGAGATCTTGAAACTGCATGCTGCAACACAGAATCTTGATGTTTAATATAATAAGTGAATTGCAAAAAGGAATCAGTTGTTGGTAAGGAAAAGAAATCTGATTATCTTTATTGTTTGCAGGCTGGAGTGAAGGGGAAACTAGGCAGATTGCTGGGCATATTTGAGGTGAGCTGTTCAACTATTTTATTATTAGATGTGTACTTTATAAAGTGTCACACATACTTCTGTTAATACAGGATTGGAGAAGTGGTACCTAGACATACTTGCTTGAATTAATGATTGACTATTTAACATCTTTCTGTACTTATAGAAAACAAAATGCAAAAATACTGCAGGGACTCTTTTTGAACAGGACAAAAATCATAAGGGCTGATTCAGAAGAATATCAATACTTCTCATTGTAGATGCCAGTGGGGCAGAATAAGAATCTTGTCTTTAGGATTCAGCTCTTAATAGGTCCAGAAAGTTTATTGATCTATGAAATGTATTCAATCCTGACTAAATCCACAACTTTGCAAATGCAGTTGAAAGCAGTGATAAGGATCTGCAAGTAAATGTGTTTGCACAGTGGTTGTCTGTTTAACTATTTTTGCTGTTCAAAAAAAGTGTTCAGAATTATTTGTGTAGCTCTAGGGCCAATTTTATTGTGCTAGATCTCATAATCCAGAGTTCCTAACAAAGTGAATGCTGGTGGACAAAGTGGAGTCGACACTATCTCAGCAAGTAGAACATAAAACTAAGATCTGTCTCTAATTTCAGCAAGCACATTGCAGATGTAGTGTTGATGCAGCCAATATCACGTTCTTGATTTTTGTCTAATTTATTATCTTGTGTATAACTATTGAATTTTATAAGAGATTTGTTATAATTCTGGAATGTTAACTATTTTTATACCATTTTATATTGGAAAGGTGGATTATAATTTGTTTTAATCTCTAATATTGCAAATGTAAATTTAAATATTTTGTATTCTCTTTTCTTCACACTAAAGCAGAATCAAGACCGGAAGCATAGGACTTATGTATATGTTCTTACAGTGACTGAAATTCTGGAAGACTGGGAAGACTCAGTTAATATAGGCAAGCCCTTTTCTGCTGTGCATACACTGACTTTGTAATGCAATCTCAGGACAGAGTGTTATTTTTAGGACAGCTTTCACACAACTGCGAACTTGCAGTATCATACTACTTAAGTTATAGATGTACTTCTAAAGTTCAAAGTAAAACTACTGCAGCTAAGACTTCATTGTTTTAATGCTAAGTAACTGGGATCCTCTAATAATAGTATTCACATATCTGTGGCAGCATATAATTCCAGTTTACGACTCTGACATAATTGTTTGTTAAGAGATAGTCTAAGCTGCACATTTATTGAAAGAATCTGACTTAAAATTAGAATCTAATAATATTCAGAATACTGTGTTTTAATTAACAAGAATGGGATAGTGGCAAAGGGGAGGAAAAGGTGGTAGATAAAAGCAAGAAGCTTGCTTCTGGGCAAGGCAGCAGACATACAAATTTGCATGTTAAAAATTGAGTCCAAACTGTTAATATCTCACATTGACACATTTAGCCAGCTGTAGTATAAGAAGCCTTTATTTATAGCTCTGTATGCTCAGGATCCTTATTCAGCACCTAAGATCATAAGACCTGCTTGGAAATCTCAAGAACGGGGTTGAAGCTCTTAGCTTCCTTTATGCCTATACTTTTCATAGTTCTGCTTCTATCTGCTACTGAGACTAGAAACATGTTCTTAAAGAATAATGGATCTCAAGAGCATATCATTTTTGGACTGTATTTGCCTAGTTTGGCATCTTTCAGATATTGGAAGTTGGAGAGCAGGTTTAGGAGGTGTAGTAAATACTGTTCCTGTTATCTTGAATCTCAAAATTTGTTATTAGAACTTTGACATTTTTATTTCTTTTTTGTATTAATAGGAAGGAAAAGAGAATGGTTCAAGGTAGAGGATGCAATCAAAGTTCTTCAGTGCCACAAGCCTGTACATGCAGAGTACTTGGAAAAATTGAAATTAGGGTGTTCGCCAACAAATGGAAATTCTGTAGTTTCTTCCCATCCTGATAACAATTCTCTCTACGTTACTTCAGCACAGACTTCTGGGCTGCCCTCTACTGTAAGATAAGCTTGGAATTACTTTTTTGTTTATCACAACAGGATATGTTTTAGTGGTCATGTGCTGTATATGTAGTCTTTGAAATACTGAGTGTGTGAACACTTAATGTTCAGGCATTAACACCTTTTTTTCTTTTTAGCAATGTTTAATACTTCAGCAAACCAAAGCCATACCGGGATTTTAAAAAGATGCCTTAAATGGCCCTCTTTGTGGGTTTTTTTAAAGCATAGATAATTTAAGTACCTAATTAAAAGGAGTGAATTTATAACTTGGCATTTAGTTGGGTTTAATTTTTTTCTTCTGAAAATAATAAAATGTTTGGGGGAACTTTGCTTTAGTATAGACACTCAAATCTGTAATTCATTAAAAAAAATATGAAGGAGCTGAAAGGCAGTGAAAATCAACAAAAAGTGCCTTCTGTGTGAAGCTTCTCCAAAATATTTCACCCAAAATTCTTAACTGGAGCAGTGCCAGCTTCTCAACCCTTGCCAATCCTTCATCCTGCTTTTGCTTAAAGTTACCTAACGAAACAATTAGAACCCCAAAACAGGAAAAAGCCAATCACTTAACCTGCTTGCCCCTTCTCCCCCCCCCCCCCCCCAATAGTCAGCATTGGCTTTCTTTGATGTTCAAGGAGGTGTTGGTTCACCACTGGAGACCATCCCAGATCCTTCACAGTCTGTTTCCAGAACATGTGAGTTGGATCATTATTGGGAAAATAGCTATCCTGAGTTTTAAGAAAATGGCAGTATGTTGATTCATAATGGGTTTCAGTCCTGTTTTAATGTCTGCCACTAAAACATGGGTGTAGAGGTTTTCTGAATCGTAAAAGTTCTGTTTTCAGAAATGTAAAAGTGTGAAACTTCTCTTCTTCTTTGAAGTTAGAACTGTGGTTGAGGTAAAGAACTACCTCTATTGTGAACGTTGTTTTTTCATTATTTCTATGTAACATAAATCTACTGTAAATAATCCAACTAGTATATAGTGTAAAGTGGAAAGTATATGTAATGTAAATAGTGTTGCTCACACAATTAAGTTAGACCACCTGGGACTTCAGTATCCTAATAGCTGTGTAACAGGCAGAAACATCAGGAGTTGAATATTTTCCAGTCACATCTTTACCTATTGTCTTTCTGCTTATCACACTGCTGTTAAAGGAATGAGCCCTATCTGAGAAAAAGTGAAAACCTTACACACTCACATCAACACATGGTGTAAAAATGCTGCTATAAATCAAGCCACTTGCTGTTACAATTTTTAAGGAAAACATTGGTGCCATAAACTTTCCCTCTGGAAATGCGGGGAACAATTTTGTGCCATATAAATGCAGTTAAATAAGGAACATCAGTAGGAAGTTTGAATAGTTGTGAGTGCTGCTTAAGAGCCAGAAGTACTACAAAAAGATACAATTGAGCATCTACCCACACAGGTAAGGCAGGAGATGCTATCTTAGATATTTGAGGAGAGCAGTAAGTCACAATCAGTTTTATACTAGAAATGCTTCTTTAGATGAAGTCAAAAAATGTTAAACTACAGAGCGATGGCACATCAGTGAATGTGAATGTTTATACTAATCAGACTGAGAAAGTGGTTGGTTCCTAATATATGTGCATTTTTCCTAAATTCTGAGTTGGCACTTTATCCCCACACTCCTATGCATTGTTCAGTTATTATTCACTGATCACATGGTAGTAACATGATAAATATTATAATGATAAATATAAGAACAAATGAATTTATGGTTCCTGCAACTACTTTCATCTCAGGTTTTGCTTTTGGAGCATAAAACCATGCCAGGCTTATAGAAGCTGCATATTAATAATGCATGAATACTTTCCTTTCTAACATTATGTACTATGTAAAAAATGTACAGTTGTCAATGCTAACCAAATCAAAGGCGATGGCTTATAAATACTCTAGGCTGCTGTGCCACATACTTTTAAATATACTGGTGTACAGATCTCTTCAGCCTATGCAACTTAAGATAAAGCCCCTTACTCAGACTTCTAGAGTCTCCCTAGCCGCAATACACTGGAATGGCAAAGATGCATTGGGCTATTGGCTACCATACGCAAAGCCAAAAAAGTGAATGTTGCCTGATCTCATAAGGCAGTACCCTGTTCAGTATTTATGTGCATGTGGAACTCCAGCAGTGGAAGCTGCCATGCTGATTTGACAAGGTGTTGGTTGCATGCACCCAGGCGCACAAACAGTATCTCAGCTTGAATTCTGTTTGCATAAATACTGAACAAGATGCTCGCCATAGTTTAGAGGAACAGCAGCAACATGTATGTGTGAAGTATAGTGAATGCCTTTCTAGCTAGGATTAAGTGACAATTGCATAAGACCTGTAAGAGGTTTGGTTTTTCCAATGAAATGTGGAGGGATTCAAGGCATATGGTAAACAGCATTGTGGAAAGAAAATCTAGGACTCTGTTCCTGTAAGTGACTTTTGAACCTGTAGCTGGTTTCACAAGCAGAGGGATAGAAGTTCATTTGGACCAGATTCTGTAGGGCAGTCTATGTCTTGGACTTACTAAGACCAGGTTTGTGACATCAGGGGATCGATCACTAACAGATAAGTATATACAAGTCATGACTTAAGGTAGTGGAAGCTTGTTACAGTGGCTGACATCCTGTTGCTTAGCATAGAAAGTTGCAACTAGAGTAGGCCCATTGAATCAGTGGAACTTATGGAGATGACACACCAAATCTCCATTGATTCAGTGAGCCTACTCTAGTTGCAACTGACTATACAAAGCCACAGAATTTCAGACAGTAAATAGTTAATTGGGAACGTATAATTGAAACACTGCAAGAGTACTTATATAGGTTGTACAAGCCATTAAAAGTAAAAAATCTCATTCTCAGTGCTTATTGCAAACTAGTTGGCTGTTGTCAAAATGTTGGAAACAATTGTTCAGCTTGTTTCTGAGACATAAAAATTTGAAGGCAAACTACACGTTTAAGTTGTAAAGATTTTGAACTGTGTGCATGGCTTTCTTTTAAAGACTGATGTAAGAATTTTGACTTTTTATATCTGAAACCTCCAAAAATAAAAAAAAATGAAACAGTTTACAAAGACTATTGTTCCTTTATTATGTAGCACTGGATTTCATGAGTAGTTGTTGGCAGCAGTTTCTGTATGTTTGTCTCAGGGTGGGCAAATTGCACTTTGCATGCAGCCCCTCAGGAGCCCCAGCCGGAGAGGGAAATGATATATTTTTTAAAGGGGAAGGGTGACTTTTTTTGCTTCTGCAAGCATTCAGGAATAGTGATTTTGCAAAGGGCGGGGGGAGTTTAGAGACTCCCAAGTTTAAAAAAGGACCCCAAAACGTAAAATCAAAATGGGAAGTAGATATCCTATTTTAAGATCCTGCTCCTCCTCCGAGTGCAGTCTAGTTCTGTATGCTTCCATGACTAAGCACAAATCTGAACATGGGTGGCAGATGTATTTCAGATCAAGGATGCTTTATAAAGCTAGAACCCAACCAACTCTTGTGGAAAAGTTGAATTATATTGAAGAGAATCACTGTTATCTCCTTTCTGTTGGCAAGACATTTTTTCCACTTACAGTTCAGTTCAAAGAGAGCATACATTTTGCATACAGGATATCCCAAGACTGGCATCTCCAGTTTGGTAAAGATCTTTCCAACCACCACCTGTCTATTTTTTTTTTTTTTTTTAAGATCCTGGAGAGTTGCTGCCAATCAGGGTAGAATATATACCACTCATTTGTTTCTAGACAGAAAGCTGAATAGCAGGAAAAACTTCCTAACTGTTAGAGCAGTAGTACAACAGTGGAACCAATTATCTTGAGAGGCGGTGAGTTCTCCAACATTGGAGGAATTCAAGAGAAAGAGCAGGAAGTTGGACTCGGTGGCCTTATAGGCCTCTTTCCAGTTTCTCTGGTTTATAGTCAACACTTTTCTAATAATATGTTTTCATATGAACCACCCATCTTACCCATGCATTCAGCATTAAATCCTCATGAGTTCATTGTGGTAGTTATATGGAGGGCTGAAGCCTTAAATCTATGTATTTTAGAGATCTCAGTCTTTCTATGTATTTTATTCTTATTTTTCTTAAAAGATAAAATTGCCCTTTTCTATTCAGAACCTTTCACACATTAATATGTACATTGCTAAAGAAAGTTATTTCATGGGACCATTTCATCTTGTCCTCAATATATAACTCTGACTTCAGCACTGTGCACTGGAAGCAACATACCAAACTAGAATTACACAGTGAAGGTCAATGACCATATATGTCCATAGATGAGATCTTAGCAACCATTTTTAGCCATCTCCTGTGTAAAAACTAACATAAAAGCCATATTGTCAGAAAGCATTATTTGCATTAAATCAATAAAATGATTATTTAACATTACATTAGTTTCAAAATGTTCAACATTTCACTTAATGGCTGAAGTACCGTTTTTTTTCAATGAGTCTACTGTGTAAGTATGATATTGTAAGTAATGGCCAGGAGCAAGCATGAGGCTGAGAGGATCCTATCTGTCTTCTAAATCCATGGCTGAGGTTTAAAAAATTTGCAGCAGGGCTTCTCAGCTCTTACACCTAACATAATGTGCTTGTAGTTCAGTAAGATCAGTGTCCTATTTACAATTATGGAGCCTAACATCCTGCAGGCTCTGCAAATGTTGTGGTCACCCTGGCAAAAACCCTCCTGCTGCCACACAGCAGAACTGAGTTTGGGGGAAAGAGGAGGATGGTGAGTTTTTTGCTCATCACCTGCCAATCTCTGTAACAGCTGTTTCTTAGACAGCTAAGGGGCCAGTGCATTGTGGGAGGGGTAGCCAAAAAAAAACCAAGGGCCCCCGAAGTCAGGCATTATCTATACAGCTGGCTAGATAGCCACAGTACTAAAGAGGAGGGCAGGTGTTGATCAGCAAAATTCTCAGATGTGCATGTACCATGTTTCCCCGAAAATAAGACCGGGTCTTATATTTTTTGCTCCAAAAAACGCATTAGGGCTTATTTTCAGGGGATGTTTTATTTTGTTCATGTACAATAATCTACATTTATTAAAATACAGTCATGTCATCATCTTCTGTTTGCTGCACAATGGTGGAGGGTGGGGTTTCACTTAACTGGGGCTTACTTTTGGGGTAGGGCTTATATTACGAGCATCCTGAAAAATCATACTGTACTGGGACTTATTTTCAGGTTAGGGGTTATTTTCGGGGAAACGGTAACAGACAGTTGAGCACATGGAGTGGGCAGATAGGTATTAGGCAGTCTTTAAATTGCCAGATTATCACAACTGGGTTTCAGATGTGTTCTTGTTCCTAAAGACGTTTGATCAGTTAACCACTGATGAATTGTGTGGACACAAAACATGAATCTTGCTACACAGCTGCATGTACAGCAGGTACAAAGCAGACAGAAAGCCAGTGGTAGTTAGAAAGTCCCAACTCATTGATGATTTTGGACCAATCATCATCCTTATCTCAGCCTTTGGCTAAAATGTGCCACTTCAGCAATGTGTGAGAGTTCACCTTTAGTGATCTGAATCTATGCCAGAGAACTAGTATAAAGTGGGGAAGAGAGCCATGCATGCTACCTTGAGCTCATGGGCAGGAAGATGGATAAGCATCACAGCTCAAAAGGCACACACTAAACGCTTAAAGGAAAATTCTTGCAGTGTGGTAGATTTTTAAAAATCACACAAATGATATGATCTGTGACTACATAGTAGGAGGACAGTGAATCAGCACAGAACAATCACTCTGTCTAGTCATGCTCTTAGCGTATATTTAGGATTGCAACCAAAGTACTACTTTTGCCATAGTGTCAAAAACAAATACAGTGAACTCTCAAGACAATGCTGAAAATGGCACATTTCTTTTCAAAATACTATTTATTGGGCCAGCCTGGCACTAGCCGTGGTGAGTGGTTGTGAGCTTTGTGGACCATGCATAGTTTGCCTTATGCCTCTTAACTAAGCATGGCACCCTCAGGAGTGGCAGAAGAAGCTGTCTTGTTGCCAGTGTTGAGTAACTGTTCAGTCACCAGCCAGAATGAACTTCTGCACAGGGGACACAAGGATTCAGACAGTAAAATATCCTAAGCAGATCCCGGCCATAAAAGAGCATCCACTCTTTCATCCTGTTGTTCCTTTCCTACCAGAGGCTAAACATCATTGGGGCAATACTGATTTTGAATGTAGCATCTCTAAACAATGATGTGTTGCAACTAAACAAACCTCTGAGGATTCTCAGCCAAAAAGTAGTACTTCTTCCTGCACTTGGTTTCCCACATATTTTGGCTTGAAAGATTAGCAACAATGTTCACATTACATAAGAGTTTTCTGTACAAATGCATGGTTTTATGTCTTTCTTCTTTATTCACTCATCTCTGTACTTCTTTACAGATCACACACTCAATCCAAGAAATTTCTAACATCCTTTGATAAACCCACAATTCGAATCCTTCTATCTTTTTTTACAGTAGCTGGGGAAAAGTCCACAATTCTCATGTCAGACAGCAGAACTGAGAATGCATGGCACAATAAGTATTCTCAAAGCCGATTTAATTTTTTCAAACTGTTCCAGCCCATCTCTGTTCTGGCTTTTACTGCATAACTGTGGTCCCATTCTTCATCCAAAATTCCCAAGGTTGTTTATTTGATTTCTATTCTGCCCGTCTCACTGTAGGGAGAAACACACTCTACCTTTTCTGAGCTTGGCCATAAAATAGCACTCATAGGGATCTGAATGATTTTATGCTGACAAATACTGTTTAGGCATAAGAGGATCACTTACTGTATGTCACAAAAGAGCCATCTCCAAAGTTCCTTCTGTTTTCAGCTCCACTTCAAACGAGGGATATCCAACTCTACTACAGGATATAATCTTTGAACATTTGCATTATTTTTAAAATGTAAAAAGGCCCAACAAACATCTTCACAGCTGAACTATGCCCAGCCTTAGATTTATGCTTCAATTCTTCCCATCTTCTGGGAGTTAAACCTCACTGAATTCAATGGGGATTATTTCTGAGAAGATGTGTATTTAGGATTTTTGTTGTTGCTTAGTCGTTAAGTCGTGTCCGACTCTTCGTGACCCCATGGACCAGAGCACGCTAGGCCCTCCTGTCTTCCACTGCCTCCCGGAGTTTGGTCATATTCATGTTGGTAGCTTCGGTGACACTGTCCAACCATCTCGTCCTCTGTCGTCCCCTTCTCCTCTTGCCTTCACACTTTCCCAACATCAGGGCCTTTTCCAGGGAGTCTTCTCTTCTCATGAGATGGCCAAAGTATTGGAGCCTCAGCTTCAGGATCTGTCCTTCCAGTGAGCACTCAGGGTTGATTTCCTTCAAAATGGATAGGTTTGTTCTCCTTGCAGTCCAGGGGACTCTCAAGAGTCTCCTCCAGTACCACAATTCAAAAGCATCAATTCTTCGGCGGTCAGCCTTCTTTATGGTCCAGCTCTCACTTCCATACATCACTACTGAAAAAAACATAGCTTTGACTATGCGGACCTTTGTCGGCAAGGTGATGTCTCTGCTCTTTAAGATGCTGTCTAGATTTGTCATCGCTTTCCTCCCAAGAAGCAGGCGTCTTTTAATTTCGTGGCTGCTGTCCCCATCTGCAGTGATCATGGAGCCCAAGAAAGTAAAATCTGTCACTGCCTCCATATCTTCCCCTTCTATTTGCCAGGAGGTGATGGGACCCATGGCCATGATCTTAGTTTTTTTGATGTTGAGCTTCAGACCATTTTTGCGCTCTCCTCTTTCACCCTCATTAAGAGGTTCTTTAATTCCTCCTCACTTTCTGCCATCAGAGTGGTATCATCTGCATATCGGAGGTTGTTGATATTTCTTCCGGCAATCTTAATTCCGGTTTGGGATTCATCCAGTCCAGCCTTTCGCATGATGTATTCTGCATAGAAGTTAAATAAGCAGGGAGACAATATACAGCCTTGTCGTACTCCTTTCCCAATTTTGAACCAATCAGTTGTTCCATATCCAATTCTAACTGTTGCTTCCTGTCCCACATATAGATTTCTCAGGAGATAGATAAGGTGGTCAGGCACTCCCATTTCTTTCAGAACTTGCCTTAGTTTGTTGTGGTCCACACAGTCAAAGGCTTTTGCGTAGTCAATGAAGCAGAAGTAGATGTTTTTCTGGAACTCTCTGGCTTCCTCCATAATCCAGCGCATGTTAGCAATTTGGTCTCGAGTTCCTCTGCCCCTTCAAAATCCAGCTTGTACTTCTGGGAGTTCTCGGTCCACATACTGCTGAAGCCTACCTTGTAGGATTTTGAGCATAACCTTGCTAGCGTGTGAAATGAGTGCAATTGTACGGTAGTTGGAGCATTCTTTGGCACTGCCCTCTTTGGGATTGGGATGTAGACTGATCTTTTCCAATCCTCTGGCCACTGCTGAGTTTTCCAAACTTGCTGGCATATTGAGTGTAGCACCTTAACAGCATCATCTTTTAAGATTTTAAATAGTTCAACTGGTATGCCATCACCTCCACTGGCCTTGTTGTTAGCTGTGTTTTCTAAGGCCCACTTGACTTCACTCTCCAGGATGTCTGGCTCAAGGTCAGCAACCACACTATCTGGGTTGTCCGGGACATCCAGATCTTTCTGGTATAATTTCTCTGTGTATTCTTGCCACCTCTTCTTGATGTCTTCTGCTTCTGTGAGGTCCCTACCATTTTTGTCCTTTATCATGTCCATCTTTGCACAAAAGGTTCCTTTAATATCTCCAGTTTTCTTGAACAGATCTCTGGTTTTTCCCTTTCTATTATTTTCCTCTATTTCTTTGCATTGTTCATTTAAGAAGGCCCTCTTGTCTCTCCTTGCTATTCTTTGGAAGTCTGCATTCAATTTTCTGTAACTTTCCCTATCTCCTTTGCATTTTGTTTCCCTTCTCTTCTCTGCTATTTGTAAGGCCTCGTTGGACAGCCACTTTGCTTTCTTGCATTTCCTTTTCTTTATGATGATTTTTGTTGCTGTTTAGGATTACACTTGTTAATCAAGCAATCCAGTCTGCCAGTTGCTAAAGCTCCCCTCCTTGTTTTCATTCCAGGTATAAAAGTTAAGAGATATGTATGGAAAACTAGAAGAGAGACAATTATAGATAGCATTGATAAGGCAGCACCATGTCTCTCTCTTTTCCTTGCCCTAATCGTTTTTCCTTATTTTGGCATTCAGTGTCTGCCTGAAAGTTTTCCCCTCCAAACACAGTGTTGACTTAGTCAGAAGAGGGGGATACTCATATTTGAGTGGCCTTATTCAACTTCCTAAACGATACATCCCAACACACACGTTTACTACTACAAAGGTGGTTTGGTACACCACAGCAATGAATTCAGTATGTAAATGCTATCAAGAATCAAATGGGGGTTCCCATCACATGGTTTTCTTGTGTTCTAGATGACTGTACACTATCCCTGAAGAATCAGGCCACTACTCAGGGGATATTGCAGCATCACTCTTTGTGGGCTAAACCTCTAGAAAAACGCTCGGGCCAGAATAGAACTGCAAGATTACCAACTGAGAGTGGACAAGAGGAGTGTATTACCCCTAGTGCTTCAACTGCACCCATGACTCCTGGCCTATTTCAAAGTTTTTTTATTGTTGAAACCCTTTACACCTTGATACCTTGTTACCTAAATGATTCCACAGTTACTTACCGGGACCTGAAGAACCTTCTCAGACTGAAGAGCTATAGTTTAGAGATCACTGAAGAGATTCTATCCTTTTGTCTTCTTTGCACAAACTCTAAGAACACCAGCATTCTCCTGGTAATTGGACCTTTACTTAAAATGAGAAGCTCACTGTATAAGGAATAATCACTCTTCCTTTTATTTCAGTGCCATAACATTACAGTCAGAAGATGTTAAACAGAATCTATCACGTTAAAATAACCCTGAAAATGGTAGGAATGTACATTAAGCTCAAATATACAAAATCTGATTCAACTACCCCAGATAATGCTTTACAGTAATCATAATGTGCTGGAAATATGCTTCTGTTAAAAGCAGAAACTACATTTATTTTAGCTATAAATTACTCGATAGTCACTATTTTCATTTGTCACTTACACAGCTTATCCATGCAAAGCATGGATGTGTATCATTTGGGTTTTCCTCCTTTCAAGAACATTTTACTATAGATATAAGATCTATCTATAGTTACTAACTTCGGGAAAAAGATTATTACTGTAAACATGATTTTAATTTAAGCTTGGGGCTCATAATTTGGTATATACACCAGAGAAATCTTTAATTCAATGAATTATTAGCACCAGGAGTAACGTGAAACACCTGTAATGAAATTCAGTAAAGAAATACAGTCATTTACTAGCTATTCACTATCATAAAGCAAATACATTTCCAAACTACAGATCTAATTGGGTAGGTTAAAGAATAATTTGACTTGTGTTATTAGGGACAATGGAATTATTCCAGCCAGTTCAGATGCAAAACAATCTACAATATATGACCTATTTATCATTGAATAGTTATTTAGAACTCCACATACTCAGCAGAGCTGCATTAGTATACATGGGCTGTGAATCGTAGTTTGAGTTAATTTTGTAAGTTAGATTTTTCTAAAGGGGTAGAGACACAGTTTTATATCAGATATCATCAGTTCCATCAAATACACACAGACAAAATTCAAGTATCCCTCAATAACTCTAGTTACACTGCTAGAATTAAAATGGTTGAGACACAGATAGGATTGAGAGATTAAAGTCATTTTAACTTTAATTAAAATCACTCTTTAACAGTTAGAGCTAGAACTGAGAGGGGCATTTCGGAGTTTCCCTCTTAACTACTGTCCTATGGAATACGCAAATTCCTTATTTTAGAAAACAGGGCGGGAGATTTGGCACAAGAACTGTTTTTCAATTTTTTGAAGACAAAAAGCATACACAACAGTAACAGATTCCTATAAAGCAGCTTTTGCAACAAGATCCAAAACAATTTAAAACTTTTAGTGGGTTTTGAATGCAGCGCAAGATTCCACAGACAACTTATATGAGGAAAAACATCCAGTGCTTGGTGCACACACCTCCCTAGAGCACTGCTGCCAGAGTTTAAGATCTTGTTTCAAATAGTTGCTTATGTACATTTACAGATATTTACTACATGCAAGAAGGGGAAGAAGGTACAAAACAAAATTTAAGCATTATTAAGTCATGGTTATGTCAACAGCAGACACTTATGCATATGCTTAAGTGTGCAACCCTATGCATACACATGAAAGAACAAAGTCCACTGAACTCAGTGACACTTACTGCAAACAAGCATGCTTAGGATCAAACTACAACCTTCCCACTGAAATTCAGCACTAAGTGCTTAATGTTTGCTTTCAAACCCAGGGCATAATCCAGCTAAGTTCTAATAACACAGCTGGTCACGTGTACTTCAAAATGGTGCTTGGTACGTTTTAAGAACAGCTTGTGCGTCATTTTTTTCTAGGAATACATTTCAGTGGTTTAATCCCAGAAGGTAAGGTACACAAATGCAAAACCTCTGCTGTCAGAAACATTTAAAAACAAGAGTGTAAAAGCATTCTGAATATCAGAAAAGCGCCAACATATCTGTGAGTGTCAAAATACACAAAACTATTTGCAATGTGAGTATCAAGTAAACATGTTTTCTTAAAATTAAGATTGCAAGCCTAAGCAGGTTTACTAGGGGGGAACTCCTTCCTGAGTAAAACACGCTTAGGATTACACTACAATATAACTATTGATTTGTATATATTCATTCTAATCAATGAAATGCATAGTAATTTAAAATATATGAACAGTTCTGTTACAGCAGTGGTGCCATTAATCAAGTAACAGAGAAAGACTAGATTCAAACCCAGATACTATCCCATACAGAACCTCAGCTAAACACAATTTGGGGGAATGGTCTCTTTCTTGTTGAAGTACATTATTAGCAGCCTTTTGTTGTGCTATAATGCAGTTAATTTGAGGGACAATACCATCACTAAAAGCATTTTGTCTGTTGAAAATGTGATTTTAATAGATATTCTTTATCTTACATAAGAGCACAATACATACACCACATTCTAGAGAAACCCCCAATGATGCTAGAACAGGTATGATGGGCAGAGACCTATGAACCTCGCTACTATCCATCCTGAACTGCAAGACAAGACATTAGCCATGGCAAGCTGGCATTACAGTGAAAGCAGAGAGATCAGAAGATAGTCAAGGGAAAGAAGTAGGGTCAGAAGAGGAAGTTTTAGGGAACACAGAAGTTGGAAATTCAGTCAAAATCTGCTCCCGTCTGTTATTTACATTTTAACAAGATGGCCCAAACAAAAGAAGAGATAAAGGAAAAATTAATAGTTTAATGACTGCAGGTAAGTCCAGAGTTAACAAGGCTTGCTGTAAATACTTTAAGAACCAATTCACCTGTACTCTAACCAATTTGCCTGTATTGTAACATCTTGTTTTATACATAAGATTTTGTTAGTTTGCCTTAAGATGCAAGTCACCTTTAAATGTGTAGTCTGATACCTCATAATACTTAGCACAAGACAGACAAATTACATATACACTCAAATTGCTGTTTGCTTTGCTAGTTTCCTGCTTCAGTGGTACTTGCAAGTACATACATATAAAGGATGCATCTAACCTACTTATGACTCTGATAAGCAACTACATTTACCAGAGGCTTTTTAAAAACAAAAACAAGGATTATGAACACTAATGAGGTATGGTCTACTAATACAAGTCAGCAAAACATCCAATGTTTTCACTACATCCATTAAGTTGGTAAAAAATCAAAATGCTCCAATCTGGCTTCATTTTCTTTAAAAAAAAATACGATTGTCACAATGGAAAAGTGAAAAAAGAACACAGCAAAACAAACTGTACAAAGGCAAAGTAGAATAACAAAATATTTTACTAAAACATAAGATTTACAGAAGATTTTCCAGACAAGCCATACAAAATGGTCACAAGCTTTTATTCCCTGAAGGGAGGGGTTTTTACACTTGACAGCAGAATCACAATATTATTAGTGAATGGATGTTTAATGTTCCCATTTTTGTTCAAACAACCAAGCTTGTCCATCTACAGTGTCTAAGTTAGACTTGGCTAGAGGGCAGATTCTAGAATATAACTGGTTAGCTGCTTTAACCAATGCAATTAGCATCACCATAAAAAAGGGAGAAAGAGCCCACACAATTAGAACAAAAATCCCTGCAGCTAACCCTGACTACTTTCATTCACAGTGCTCACACTTATCTCATGATGGGAAAAAATTATTAAAAGCAGAGGTGTGCTACTGCTTTTAAACAATTTCACAAATAATCCCGATGATACTTCTAGCCTCTGCTCATGCAGAACAGGAGTGAATTAGGACAAGACACAGATTTGCTAGTGTGCATTTAAACCACCAAAGAACTGATGTCTGGGTTTTATTCTGTATTGTTTTCTAAGACTGTGTCCATTAAATGCAAACAAAAAAGGAAGAGGTCTTGGCAGAACAGGAAAAAGTGATGCACACTGATTCAGAGCACATATTAAATATTATTCATGGCATATAGCCTAGTCCATGCTCTGGCTGTAAAGAAAAAAAAACATGTATTAGACACTGAAGCATCCTACTTAAATTTGTTACAATATGCTCTACTCCCACACATCTTTCTTTTCCCCTGAAGTATACAATAAAAAGCAGTTTTCTATTACTGTTTTTGTGGATAACTATATATGATAAAGTGTTCAAGTATCACAATTACCATAGTTTCAATAGTTTTTACAGTCTCATTTTTCTGAACTTATAATGGCTTTACACAGTCATGTAAGAAGCAGAATAACTGCAACAAATACATGGCACACTGATTCAATTAACTTTATCATACATCCACTCTTCAGAAAGGCTTTAGTCATCTCTACAAATGCAACACACATTTACAGGAAAACCGTTTACTATTTGAAAATGTTTGAGAGGGATCCATGTACACACTTGCACTAGGAACTTTACTGCTTGGGAGGTCAGATTTGCCCACGGCCACTTTCACAATTTCAGGTTATAATACAGGCCTTTAATGGCTAAACCCAGTTGCAAGTCCCAACTAAAGTAGATCCAGTATATCAACTGCAGAATTTTAAGTCAACACTTAGATAAAAGCCACTGATCAAACAGGTTTATTCGAGTTGGGCTAGCTGATTGATTTAGGCCCAAGACTGCAGAAGTTACCATGGCTACGATATGGCCCTCTTCAGCAATTTCATTGTGTCACACAAGCACACAATCTGAAACACTCACAAACACTTGCATCTAAACCTTAAAATATATTAGGCCTTAAAACATAACTTCCATTAAGAAAACCAAATCTTTCTGAAACCGAGAACCAAACTAGATGCTTCTGCTTGCAACTTGCATCTGTTTTGTTTTGTTACATAAGAAGCATTTGAAAGGAAACCTACACAGCACCCGATGCACAGCACTGAGGCAGGAACTTAAACTCTCTCTCCCAATGCTAAGCCCACTCAAAAGTGAAACTGATGTTTGCATTTCAAGGTAAGCCTCCAAAGAGTTTTCATCAAAATGGAAATAGTTTTTATATATATGTGTATATATATGTATATGTATATATATGTGTGTGTGTGTGTGTGTGTGTGTGTATGTATATGTATGTACACAGACACACACACACACACACACACACACACATATATATATATACATATACATATATATGTGTGTGTGTGTTTGTTTGTTTGTTTGTTTGTCCATGGGTGTGGCAAGGAGAGACAGCTGAATATCTGCTTCTATTCTCCCCCACCCCCCTTTGCCAGCTAAAGCTTCCCTTTGGCTGCAATTTACAATTTAAAAAATGCATATTAGTTATGCACATGGTGTTAATGCAATTAACATCCCATTTAATTTGGTCCCAAAATCCTGGATCCATTCTATATGTACAGTATCTGAACTCTTTTACTTGGAACTTGAAGCAATTGTGCGAAGAATGACATTTAACGGTGCTTTTGCAAGACTTTGGGCTTTTCTGTTTGGGATAAGATGGTTTTATACATAAATCAATTAAAATGAAATCTAGAATAAGGATATACTCCACCTGTTTCTATGGCTTGGGCTTCATTGGTCTTCCACTGCTCAGCTACATCATTTGCTAGTGGATCATCTGGATTTGGAGCGCTTAACAAAGCCTGGATTGATAGCAGAACTGTGCGGATCTGCAAAGCTGGGGACCATTTATCTGAGGAAGCAATTTAGAGAGCACTAAAGCCACATTTTAAATTCAGAACTCCCTCCCCTTAGAAAATCACTGCAATTGTCTTTCAACTTTCTTAGGAAACTGATGAAAATATGTCATTCTTACAGCAATTGCAAAATACTTACCTTTCAAAATATCTAAACATATTCTTCCCAATTTGTCTACGTTAGGATGATAAATTTTGGTCATGAAACGTACTTTCGGAGCTGCCATTGGGTATTCTTCTGGAAGGAATAGTTCAAGTTTAAATGTCCCACCCTCAAAAGGGGAATCTTGTGGACCTGCAATAACCACATGAAAATAACGTGCGTTGCTTTCATCTGGCTCTGCTTTTATTCCAGGAACAGGTTCTGCCAGCAAGCGTTGGGTTTCCTGAAAAATAAAAACATATGAGTGAAATTCCCATGCTATTCCTTTACACAGGTAGCAAGCCAGAAACAAATATGACACACAAGTTGTTCTCCATATAACTCATTTTACAAAAACACAGAGAACTAGCTCTATATTTGGTAGATCCTTTAACATTAACTACCAATAATCAAAGAGACCCAGGAAAGACAGGCAGACTTTATTGGCCAGCATGCTGTTGGGCAGTTCTGCCTGTGCAACACGAATGATATCATTGTGACGGGCAGGTTGTCAAAGAATTGTCTTTTCAGTTACAGGGCTTGCATGCAGTAAGATGAAGTCACTTGCACCCCAAAATAAAATAAATGAAGTCTTTAATCAGGAGCAGCCTATTGCTGACAATGTCATCATTCCCATTGTGCAGGTACTGGTCATTGTTTCAAACAGCAAGAACTACAAGCAGATTCAGCCAGCATTTTGTAAATTTAGTTTCATGCTGCTGAATTTAGTTGACACAGAAAGCTGAACCATGCTGTCATGTTATGATTTCTTTGATCAGCAAGAAAAAATAATAATCAGGAACCCTGAGAAGGTCTTTCCAGCCTGCACTACACTTCATAGCTAAATGCAGAAACAGTTTCATAAATAAAGATTTTAAAGAGGCTATTTTAAAGCAAATAATAAAGTATCATATAGTTTTACTATGCATTTTTCAGGACAATATTTCATGAACAATATCCATGGTCTTTGGTGTAAATGACATTCATTAAATTCAATTCTTCCAAAACTAGGTAAATGGGGAAAAAAGATATTTCAATTGCTTAATTCAAAGAACTATGTACTAAATAAACCAAAATGTTTCCTTTCCCTCATCATTCCTATGTGTCAGCTTGTCTTTCACAAACATATCTTCTAAAGCTAGTGCATACTCTCCACACAGCATAATCAATACAGTTGTCACAAAAGTGTGACATGGATTTCCAACATACACAGGGCTGTATCCACTGTTTATGCTAATGCTGTAAAACAGAAAGTTGCATCCCATTGTCTGTCCAAGAAAGCTGTGCTTCCATAAACAGAAACTCCTCCAATTCAGTTAAAATTCCAGAAACCACCTGTAGCTCTGAAATATCAATATATTCAAACTGCAGTAGCAGACTGTTCAATCTCTCCACAGCTTCCATGCTCTAGGAACACCTAAGCTCAATTATTACGATCATTTTATGCAGAAATGTCTAAGAAACATAGAGAAGGTTTAGCTGGCTCAGAATGCAGCAGCCAGTTGTTAACCAAGACTAGCCAAGAACATTTGTTTTGCCACTACTTACTCGTTACTGGATTCCAATAAACAAATGCCTACTTTCGTTTCCCCCAGACCTTCATTTCTTTGATTCTAAGGCAGCAACTCGCTCCTTCTATTCCACTGTGCAACTCCTGGCCTCTTCTAGCTGAAATCTCTTTATATATCAGTTCATCACAGCAAAGACATATATGCCTGACACAGTCAGACTGACAAGGCATCTGGGCACTGCTGAGCTGAAATGGTACTAGCTCACAGGCATCCTCTCATCTGATCAAACCAGCAAGGAATTCATTAAGATAATGTGAAACAAAGTCTCTTTTCAAACCTTCTAATTCATCATACAGAACAGCCTTCCCCAAACTGGTAAACTCCAGAAGAGACAAGAATTCCCATCGTCCCTAGCCAGCATGACCATCAGCCATCCTTGTCAAGTTCAATCAGCACTGCTGTCTGGCACATCTCTAGGGCACCAGATGGGGAAGGCTTGCTTAGAAGGTCATCAGACTACAGGTATCCTTATCTTTATAGGTTAAATGCTAAGCCACCAGTGAAAGGCTATCTTCTGTAACAATATCCTGGTTACAAAACTACTTGCAAAGAAATCTTCGCTTAGCGTATTTATTAACATTTTATATGATAGGCTAAATCCATTCTCTTTGCCTGAGCCTTCAACAGCAGTTGCATGTTACTCTTTTTGACTCGTATTTTAATTTGACCTCACTTTATTAAGAGGTATGTGATATTTTGTTGTTGAGAGAGGAATTTAAGGTTTAATTCTTCTATCAGAAGAAACCTTCCTTTAATTTCAGATACATTTATTTATTTAAAATATTGTTATCTTGCCTTTCTCCTTAAAAAGAACGCAAGGTGGGTAAATCTACTTTTAAATCCAAATTTAATTATTCCTCTCAAGTCCATCCTAATCAAAACGGTAAGGGTACAGTATAGCAATAACTAATAGGAAATCAAGGGAAAAGTTTTCATGCTCCCTCCCCTTCTCCTTTTTTGTTACTCATACTGAAAGACAAATGAGAGGGAACCTGAAAAAGCACCTTAGTGAAATATCTTCAGCAATAGATTAAAATAATATTGTTGCAGCAAATACCTGCTTCTTCAAATCTATCCAACCAAAAAGATAGTAGTGATAAAATCAGTATTGTGTTTGACTATATCACTATATAAGCAATACACATCAGACTGAATGTTGGGAAAATAACACACTCAGCTATTTGGTGCAGGATTGTGATCTGGAAAACATGATAGCCTACTGCTCCTGAAATAGGCTAGCAAAGCCATTCTCTAATACAGCCAGACTGATTTCTGTTGCTCTCTCTTCCTCAGTCTTCTCTGTTCAATGAAATGAAAACATGCACATAAAATCTGGGCAAACAGGAGTTGGAAACTTGCTTCAATTCATGGCATTGCAGCTGCTGCCCTCCAACTCCAGTGCAGGGATTACTGCGATCACGAATGGTGTCATCAGTGTCCTGGATGTAAGAGTTTGTGAAGCTCTGCTCAACCAACTGCACAGTGAGACTGTAGCCTATTCCTTTGTTCAGATGGGAGGGAGTCTAATCTTACAACTGCAGTTTTGTAACACTAGGGCTGACATCCAAGAGTTGCTTATGCTCAAAGGACTTGTGCTAAGCCCAGCAGATATACAACCTATCTTTGTATAGATGACTCCTTTACTGTGTCACAAACTGTTTTGGAAAGTCTCTTTGGTTCCTACAAGCAATGTTCTCTGCTGCATGTGAGGTCAATGTTGGAGGAAACAAGTTCATAGTCTCTTTGCGCTCAAGGAAACCTTGTTATAGCTCTTTAAGGCTTGGCTCGAATATATTCCTAGTTACTAATGCTTTTGTATTACGTATTGTAAATATATCTAACAGCATAGAACAGATTCCATCTCCTTAGAAGTAGTAAGGTAAGTTTCAGTTCAATGAAAAAAAAACACTGCACACATACCAATTCCCCACCACTGAAACAGAGTGAAAATATTTTCCTACCACGTGTGTGAAAGCACACCCATCTCTTAATCCCTTCTTGCTCTTCTTCTACAATTCTTGCTGTACACCTGTTTCCCTTTTGTTTTTAAAAACTTCCTACTTTGATTAAGAGACAGTTCTTTACCCGCCTTGCAGGCACAGCTTACATTCCCATTCCTTACAGCCCTTCTCTTGGCCTGCTACACAATTACCTTCTACCACTATCATGTCACCCACCACCTTTCCACTCCTACTCCTCCTTTTTCTTTTTCAAGTCTTGTCCTGTCTTGTCCAGGCTGCAGAGCCTGTCGGCAAAGATTGTATTACACAGCCCTAAGTGATCTGCTGATTTTAAACTATCAATGTTAGAGTACAGAAAGAACAAAGACATCTTTTGGTCATATTCTCAGGTCACTGACCATCTGACATTTGATCCCTTCTCTCCACACCTCTTTGTAACTTTTAAAGGAGATATGGCTATTATTAGATCTCAGTCAAGAGCATGAGATTACCAAACACCTGTCAAACATGGGTAGTCACAGTTGCAGATCTTATTTCCTCATCATCTGTTTGCTTGATCTATCATTAGCCCATTTTAACCCTCCTTGTCACTTAAGTGTGAATCACAAGTCTGAACACCTCTGGAGTCACTGAACCACTTCCTGTCATTGGTTTCCTACCTTTTTCTCCCCTCCCATACACATACTCTCTCTCTCTCTCTCTCTCTCTTAAACTTCTATCATCATGCTACTGGATCTTAGAATGTTTATATACAGTTATATAAGATACAGTTACATTTATTCTGTCATATTTGTTTTACCAAAGATCTGCATTACTTCATAAATTAGTAATTTTAGGAATATACAACAAAAGGTAAAAAGACTTATTTCTCTTTATCTGCTGATGTGGAGAATTCATTGAAATGGAAGAAAACTTGAGCCACTTCTACACCAACAGGTCTAAAGATTCTATACAATACAGTAATGAGGACTGGAAAAGTATTTCAAAGCCAATCCCCTAAAATGTGAGAATGATGTCTAGGAATGTAACACGTGTTTTAGAGTCGTAGTTCAGCAAAATGTAGGACAGGCTTCCAAATTGGCACTTCTACAGAAAAGTGTTTTGGCTACTTTCCTGGCACAAAAATAGGTTCCAATGACTGCCAAAAGGGACAGAACAAAGGTGGGGAAACCGATGCCCATTCAGGAACTATTTATCTTCCTCAGCTGTATGGCATGATGACTGTAGATCTCATTTCCTAATTGCATAAGTCTCCTCTTGAGTTTTATGCAGCCTTCACTTCAGACAGCAGTGTTGCTGCAGGGTATGTTAACGACATAAGTACAATGTAACCAGGGCTAAAATGACTGGAGATGCAGCATCCAGATATGCAAATATTTATTTATTTATTTTATTTATTATTGGATTTTTATCCCGCCCTTCTAGACAAGAGTCTACTCAGGGCGGCACACAAAATATTACAAACAAATAAAAACAACAATTAAAATCTACAACAATACTATACTATACAAAATCTATAACAATACTTTGTTGATCTCTTGGTCTTCTGTGATGCTGTTCATCATTAAGTTCTACTGCAACAATTCTGTAATCTAACCAAGGGTTATAACTAAAGTAATAGCAATCCTTTTGCAAAATCACAAATTTTCATTAACTTTCAGGGACAATGCAGCTGATGGAGGACTCAAAATAATACTCTGGTCCATGGTCTCTCTTCTCTCCCTGCCATTCCTTTCCTCTGTGTGCCTGCCATTGGTCTGCCTCTCTCCACCCCTTTGCTTTTTCCTTGTTCTTTTACTTTATCTGAGTCCCTTTATAGGTTTGGCATCTTAATAGTAGACAGGAAATAGACAGGAAATCTATAAAATGTGGCACATGAAAGGGACTGAACAACCAATATATATTCAGCACTGGAAGTGAACTATACAGTATATCCAAATCATGGGCCTTTTGAGATATATCTGTCTATCTCAAAAGGTGACCTGAAATGTGTAGGATTGCAGCGTCTGGTTTTTTGTGTTTTTTTTAAACACATTTTGTTTAAAAAAAAAACACATCCAGCGACAAATAACAAGTTTGTTATAGAAAAGTATTTAAAATAACAGCTGAGAAGAAATAGGACTAGTGCCTTCAAATAAATTAATCATATAGTAGCAGCCAAACTTGTTATTTGTCACTGGAATCCAATGTGTTTTTTTAAAAAACCACAGACAATGCAACCCTACACATTTCAGGTCACCTTTGATGGCAATTGCTCCAACGTGAATTCAATTTAAAGATTCAATTGAATTGAAGATTGAATTCAATTTAAAGATTTAAAGATAACATGGGGATAATGAGTTGCTGCAGCCAGTGTCACACTGCCTACTTAGTCTCAGGAGATGTCACTTCACTGGGACTAGAAGCAGTCTTCTTAGAAAGTTGTGTGCTGTCTTGATGAAAGCAACTGGTATGGACCTATTCATCAACATGTATGACCAAGAACAGAGGACAAAAATCTAGAAGCATAAACCATAAACATATGGTTCCCAACACATTTCAAGGAAACTAATCAAGTGAAATGCTACTAGATTAAAAACTACTAGAGACATCTCCACTAAAGCTCACTTCCTCTGATTATGGGTTTCATCAAAATACAGTGGTGCCTCGCTAGACGATTGCCTCGCAGGACGAGGAAATCGCTAGACGATGCCTTTTTGCGATCGCTACTGCGCTTCGCAAAACGATGGTCTCCTATGGGGAATTTTCGCTAGACGATGAGGTTTCCCCATAGGAATGCGCCGACTAGTGGTCAAAAGCTGTCAGTGCAGCTGTCAGTGCATTCCGACGGGGACCCGCACTCGCTAGACGATGTTTCCCTATGGGAGATTTTCGCAAGACGACTGCGTTTTCCCTTGGAACGCATTGAAGAGATTTCAATGCATTCCAATGGGAAAACGTGCTTCGCTAGACGATGTTTTCGCTAGACAGCGATCTTCGCGGAACGGATTAACATCGTCTAGCGAGGCACCACTGTATGTTGAAGATCACCATGCAGCCAAAGTTCAGTGTCTAGAGAAGAATATAAGTACTTTTACACTATAATTTTCCAAAAACACAGCAGTGCTGACTAATGACTACAAATTCTATTGATCTCCCTTCACTCATTTTTTCCTCCAAATTTGTCAGGCTATTGCCTGCAGCTCTGGATTCACAAACCATCAACCTAACCCTGGGGGGCATCCAACGACACAACTGTTTCCATTAGCAAAAGCATGAAAGGACCTTTTCTCCCCACTGCAGAACTACTCCTAGATTTGGGCAGTGCTAATGGCTGCAGGCAGAAAGAGAACAGAATTTGGATTCAGGCCACTGTACTTTCTGCACCATTCACTAAATGGCCAGCAACCAAATAAGACACATCACTGAAACGCCGACTCAGTGACTTTGAATACATGCAGGCCAACAGACGGACGACTGACTGCTCTTCTAAAATTTGTAATACACTGCAGTGTATACTCACATGGACCACAAAATCTACGCTGAGCTAGGTGTGGCCCTATATGTGCAGGAGCTGCATTTTACCTTGGGAACTGGTGCTTCACGCGTATGCCAATTAGCAGGGGTCTTCGTCTTGGCCTGCCAGCCACTGTTTGGGCTGGAACATTTCTGTGGGGCCCTTTCAATCCTCAGATCATTCTGGAAGTGTGGGGGAAAGTAAAAAGGAAGGGGCTGACCACAGTTCTTTTCCATTGTTGATTCTACTTTCTACAAGTATAGCACAGACTCCCCTTTCCTGTATTCTGATAGAGTTCTGAAAAAGGACACCCTCTTTGCAAGGTAAGGAACAGCTCAAAAGGAACCATTTTTCAACTATTTTAAAAAACTTTCTGGAATGTCAAAGATTAAAGTCAAATGTTAAATGGAGGGAAAAGGCATCCTTATAAAGTGATTTGTGGGGCAATCTTATATCTATTTAAAAGCAGGTCTCAGTGAGTTCTATGGAACTTACTTCCAGTTAAGTGTATCTAGGACTGTTGCTTCTGACTTACAGTGACTCTACCAGCATTTCCAAGGTATGTGAGATGTTCCAGGAATGATTTACCACTGCCACCCCACAAGTGAGTTTCCATGGTCCAGTAGGGATTTGAACGCAGGCCTCCGCACCATCCACTATACCACACTGGCTTTCAAACTGTACCCTTAATATGCACTTTTTCAAAGTAATTTTGAGAACAACTGTAAACTACTTCTTTCTAGGTACCAGAACCAATTTTTAGAATTATGAATTCTTCCCTATTTTAGGCAAGAGAGTGAGATTCTAGTTTCACTTTTACTTTAAAATATAGGACAAAGTATATTCCTATATCTAGCATTAGTATAACAGATACTCCTCGACCCGCCCTGCCCCCCCCCCCCCGGTAACTCTCAGTGGTGCCAAGAAAACTGCTGTAGATTATTTTGCAACTTTGGGGGGCAGGTTTTAAGAGTGAATGGGGTGCAACAGGAGGTAATACATATTTCCGATTCTGGCAGAAGCAGCAGGATCTAACAGAAGTGCACCTCTAGCTCCTTGCCATAGCCATGGTTTATTTATTCTACAGTTCCACAAAAGTGCAGCAAAAGTGTGGTGCCTGTTTAGAATTTAGAATTACATATGTGATTCACCTTCCAAAGAATATCAACTTCAATTTTCAGTATTTAATGAATCTGAAAGCAAGTGTAAAATGTCTGGGAAAATGTCAGATGGGATAAAGCAGAAGGACCCAGTGGCTAGGTTTCAATGACTTTCATAGTTCTTTGTTCCTGCCTGTAACTAGAAGCTGCATTATATTAGTTTTATCTTCTTTATACTTCAGTGTTCAGCTCAGTAGGCTAAAAATAAGCTAAATATTGAAAAGGAACTTTTGTACTTCCCTCAGGACACTGACAATAGAATATTTATTTTTTTAAATACATCTATTTTAAGTCAATGTATTCTATATATTAGAAAAGCTAGTTCACACCAATGGTCCATCTATTTCAGTATCCTTATTTCCCACTAGGTCCAACAAGATGCCAGCAAGCAGAACATGACAGCAGCAGCCCTCTACCGCTACTGCTCATTCACGTACGTATCTTACACTGCCATTTTCAAGCAGTGTTCTAAATTTAAGATTGCTAACCCAATCCTAAACATATTTACTCCAAGTTCCTTTGAGGTCAGTGGCAGTTAACACGTTGATAAGTAAAATTTGCATTGCAGCTTTGATTTGAATTTTCAATAAAAGCTTTGCAGGAATTCCACTATTTGCACAACTCATTCCCAATACATCCCACACAGGCAATTATACTGGGGCTGAAGGAAACTGGCTGGAAATACTTTCAGAAAACTGTGGAACTTTTCAGAACACTGTCAAGTCATGTAAATATCATAAGGGTCATTCACATAAACGGACAAATTAAACCCTATTTTAAAACATAGTTATATACAAAATTACTGAAATTTTGAGTGCAGTACATCAGTAAGGTTGAGATGAGAACACATTGTGAATCCTATGTCATTTACAAAGCTCTTCTTGTTCAAATTCCCCACTTCTGAGTGAAAAGCAGGACCTGACTTCTCCCTTGGAGCCCATGGTGGATCCTTTATTAGCCTCCCCTCAAAATAATAGGAGGAATTAGTTACATCAAGTAAAGACTGACACAGAGGACTTTCTGCTCTGGAGGCCTCACAATGAAAAGGGACTTTAGTGCCAACATCTAATGCTATTTCTATCCTGTCCTCAGAATGTCCTGTTTTTAGAGTCATTTGCTGTCTACTGCCATCACCAGTAGTTAACAGTCATGCTATAGTAGTGGCACTTTCTGTGGCCTTCCAACAGATATGCCAACCCCACGCTCAGGGCTTCTCTATTGGAGGAGGGATGGATTGCTCTGATACACACGTTTTTAAATGCAACACTATGCCTGTTTTTGCCCTCTCACAAATTTGCATGTAGTGACTATGTTCTCCATGTTCTTTTATTTCAGATAGGAGCTTAACATGACCTGTTTACCCACAACTGCAAAATATTATTTCAATATGGTTTCAAACAGATTATTTGTGTGCCATATCCGATAAATTAGACACAACACGGGGCACCTAAGGCATCAATAATAAAACACGTGGAGGTTGTCTTTGACGAGTAGCATGCAGTTAAAACAATCCCACTAAAACGATTACAAATTCCATCAAAATCTAGTTCTAACGCCTCTCCAAGCGGTGGCAGGGAGGTATGATAAGTGGTTTCACAGCACACTTCCCTGAGTCATCCCAAAACTGACCAAACCTCTCCAACTCCACCCCGAGAAAAGGAAAGAACGGAATTCTCCAGATCCGGAAAACAGATCCCTCCTTAGAATCTACTAGACATTTCACGGGGGTGGGAGGTCCTGCTTATCAACTTTACGGAGAGAGGGCGTTGCGTGCCCAGAGCTCCAAAGGGTTCGTGCGCCCCTTCCTCCGCCAGCCAGCCAGCCAGCCTACCTGGCTTGTCCCCAGGTCACATACACGGGCAGCAGCCGCCTCCGCCGCCGCCGAGCAAGCGGGCGCAGGCAGGCACGCCCGCCCTGTGATGACAGCCACCTCCCTTCCCTTCGCCCGCTTGCAGCCAAGGGCGAGCAAGCCAACGAGGGGCGCCGGCTCTGGGGCGGGTAGGGACCCGGGCCACGCTGAAACGGGCGCGGAAAAGCCAGAGGCTCCGAACCCGAGGCCCGGAAAGGGAGGGCTAAGAGGCAAGCGAGGCGCCTTCCAGCCCCGCGCCGTTCTCATTCATTCCCGGCAGGCAGAAGCTACAAGGCCCCGTCGCTGGTGCTGCCACCGCCCTCCGGCAGGCACCCGCCCGAGCCCGCCTGGCACAGCGGGGCCCAGCGCTAGCACTGCCGCCGCCGCCGCCGCCGGGCCCCGGCCCCTCGCGCCCCGCAGCGGCGAAGGAGCCAGGCTGGGAGCAGCGCCTGCCCCGCTCACCGGAAGCACCGCGCTCCCTCCAAGGCGCTCTCCCTCCCCCCCCCCCGCCGCCTCTCCCACCTCCCCCACGGCCTAGGCAAGAGGCCGCCTAGGCTCATCTCCAGCCGCCGCCGGGCAGGAGGAGGGGAACCGACGGGAGGAAGAGGAGGAGGAGGAGGAGGAAGGTAGCTACCTTAATGATTCTGCGGGGTAGCCCGGCCATCTTGTCTTATCGGGATTCAGGCTCCGCTGGGTCTCGGCTCCGCTCGGGGCTTACGCACGACCGGAAGGAGTCCGTGCTTTACTTCCCTTGACGTCACGAGCAGGCCTTCCCAGCGCCAACTGGGAAATGTAGTGCGACTCCACAGTCAAGCCTGAATGAAGGGGATGGAGCGGTGCTTACGCCAAGAAACGTGCCTCTAGGACTGGAGAGCAAGGGCCGGAGAGCGCCTTCGCTACCCCAAGGAGGCACTTTCCCTCTTTCCAATCTGCAAGAGCCATTTCCGACTTAATAGAGGTTTCTTTTTTTTATTTTATTTTATTTTATTAAACAAACATCCAATCTACACAACATAAACCTAAAATACAATTACATACACATAAAACACCAGTGCCACCTTCACCCTCAGGGCTGGTATTAACAATATATTAACATTGCATACGCCAAGGCAATGAAGTTTTCGAGAGAAAATGGACTGAATGAATTTTTATATATATATAAAAATTCATTCAGTCCATTTTCTCTCGAAAACTTCATTGCCTCGGCGTATGCCCCTTCCCTCTCCGAAATACATATTCCAAGAATGCACTCCATATTTTCTTAAAATCATTATTTTTTGATAGGCCTCTTATTTTCATATCACATGTCAATTTATCATTAATTGCCATATCCCATAATTCTCTATACCATTCCTCTAAGTTAAATTGGTTATCATTTTTCCAGTTTCTTGCAAAGATTAACCTTGCTGCCATAACCATTATTACAATTAAATCCTTATTTTCTTTCAACATTTGATCTTTCTTAACCATGTTCAATAAAGCCATTGACGGGGACATTTGAATATTTAATCCAGTTATTTCCCTTATTTCTTTAAAAAATGTGCTTCCATTCTTTCTTTCTTACTTCACATAGCCACCACATATGTAAGTACGTCCCCTTCTCTTTTTTGCACCTCCAACATAGTGATGATACATTTTTATTTATTATATTCAGTTTTACCGGCGTTAAATACCATCTCCATATTACCTTATAACAATTTTCCTTTATTCTTACAGACATGTTCTTCATAATTCTTTGGTCCCACATTTTATCCCATTCTTCTCCTAATGCTGCTTTATCCAAATCATATTGCCACTGTGCTTTTAATCCTTGTGTATCCTGTTCGGCCTGAATTAATAATTTATATATTTGATTTACAGTTCCCTTTCTTTCTGTCTTTTCCTCTAATTTCAATCTTTTTTCAATAATCTCTTCAAATTTTGTCATTTTTCGACTTTTTCCTTACTTACTTTTCCATTCCCTTGTCCACCTTTCTATTTGAATCAAACCAGGAAATCCCCTCTCCTCCCAATATCTCTTTTATATTTCCTTTATCTTTCATCTTTTCCATCCAATCTTTTATCCTATTTATCCCTTTATCTTTTAATATATTCTTAAAAGTTTTTCTAAGATTTTCTGGAAAATTCTTTAAATCCACAACCTGGGATAAGGGAGAGATCGGTGGACTCAATATACCTCTAAACTTTTTCCAATTTTCTAACATATTTTTAAGGAAGGGGTTAGTAGTCTTTTTAATCTCTTCTCCAATCTTTTATTTAAACAATATACTTTCAAT
Source organism: Intellagama lesueurii (assembly GCA_037013535.1). NCBI lineage: Eukaryota > Metazoa > Chordata > Lepidosauria > Squamata > Agamidae > Intellagama > Intellagama lesueurii. The sequence continues at coordinate 41,333,686 of JBAJHW010000005.1, read as the reverse complement.
TTTTTCTTCCTTATTCTGCATTTCTATTTATGTCCAGATTAAGTTTTTATTACCTTTAATCATATCTGGGATATGTCTAAGTTGATTTGCTATATAATATAATTTTAAATTGGGTAATCCAAGACCTCCCTTTTTTTGTGTTACATACCATAATTTCTTATTAATCCTCACTCGTTTATTTCCATTACAGTAACAATTTATCATTATCTGCCATTTTTTCAATTGTTTTTGTGTAATCTTTATAGGAAGCATCCAAAATATAAAGTTTAATTTAGAAATAATTTTCATTTTACATAATGCTACTCTACCAAACCAGGAAATCTTTAATTTCTGATAATCTTTTATCCTTCCAATTATCTCTTTTTTCAATCTATACAAATTTATTTTAATTATATCCTGTAAATTCCAGGTACAGTGGTGCCTCGACTTACAGACGTCCCTACTTACGAAAATTTCGACTTAAGAAAAGCTCTGGCCGCAAAATTTTGCTTCGACTTGTGGCCGGAGCTTCGACTTACAGACTAAAAAAAAAATGCGGAAAAAGCGGGAAATGCACTTTGGACTGCCCGGTACTGCCTGGTACTGTAATTTTAAAATGCAAACATTGGTTTAAAAGGTGCTTGGTTTGGTTTAAAGCTGCTTGGTTCTAAAAGGTGTTCCCTCCCTCCCTCCCTCCTTTCCTGCCCTTTTTTTAAACTTAGGTCATCTTAGGTTAAAAAAAAAATTTCTCCCCCTAGTGGTAGAGTACGGATTAACCGGCTTTGCATTAGTTCCTATGGGAACTAATGCTTCGACGTAAGAACAGCGCCTCTACATAAGAACCAAAAACAGCCGGAACGGATTAATCGGTTTTCAATGCATTCCTATGGGAAATGGTGCTTCGACTGACGAAAATTTCGACTTGCGGCCGCCGTTCCAATACGGATTAATTCCGTAAGTCGAGCCACCACTGTAATATTAATCCCTAAATATTTAATAACATTTCCCATTTTTCCTTCAAATATTGTTTTCATTCTTCCTTTCTCCTCATCCGAGTGGTTTAACAATAAACATTCTGATTTTCCCCAATTTACTTTTAATCCTGTTATATCCTCGAATTCCTCCAAATGTGATTTAAGCCTCTCTGTTGTTTCTATTGGATTTGTAACTATTAATAATGTATCATCAGCAAACAAGTTTATCTTACCATTTTCTTTATGTTCAATCCCTATAATCTGTTTATCATCTCTTATTATCTGTGCCAATAATTCTATTATCAATGTAAATAATACTGCAGATAAGGGGCAACCTTGTCTTGTACCACAGCCTAGGTGTATCGTCTCAGTTATTCCATCATTTACTATTACTCTAACTGTATTCTGTGAGTATAACTGGTGAATTATCTGCTTAAAATTGGGTCCAAACCCTAAATATTTAATTAAAAGCTTTAACGTATCCCATTCCACTGAATCAAATGCTTTAAATATATCTAACGAAAGTACTCCTACTTTAGAATTAGTTTCTTTGGCTAAATACATTAAATTAAGTACCCTTCTCATTAAATCTGACATTCGTCTACCTTGTATAAATCCATTTTGATCCTTTTCAATATAAGTCCCCATAAAGTTATTTAATCTCTTTGCCATTATTGCCGTGAATATCTTAGCATCTTGATTTATCAGTGATATGGGTCTATATGCTTCCATATTTATTGGATTTTTATCTGGTTTCAATATTAAAACAATCCATGACTCTTTCCAAGATTGTGGGATTTCTTCTCCCATTAATATCTTATTAAATAACACTTTTAACTTTGGTATGAGAGTCTTTTTAAATACTTTATAATATTCTGGGCCTAATCCATCTGTTCTGGGGGTCTTTCCTGTCTTTAAATTATTTATAATATCCTCTATTTCTTTATCAGTAATTAACTGTTCCATTTTATTTTTATCGTCATCTGACAATTTTTTATGAAAATTATTTTTATATAATCTTCAATTTTCATTATAGGGTTTTTACTAGAATATAAAGTTCTATAAAATATTTGAAATGCATCCAATTTCTCCTTCATTTTATTACACCTTTTTCCATTCAAATCTTGAATTACTCCTATATTACCTTTATTCTTTTTTATAGAAGATGCTTTAGCTAGTAACTTGGGGTTCCTATTACTGAATTCAAAAAATTCTCTTTTTAAATAAATTAAATTTCTTTGCACCTTTTCCAGATGAATCGCTTCCAATTCCTTCCTTTTTGCTTGTAATTCTATTATGGCTTTCTTATCCCTAGTTCTTATAACTATTTTTTCTAATTCCCTTATATTATCTTCTAAATCCTGTATTCTTTTCCCCGCTGTTTTTTAAGTATATTAGTATATAAGATGCTTTACATGCATACCCTCTTGCCACAGACTTCATAGTGTCCCAGATTATCTTAGGTTGCCCTCCTCCCTTCTCGTTTATTTCCCATGTCTCTTCTAAGTTTTTTTGAAAAGTTTCAATCAGGTTTGGATACCGAAAAATATTCGTATCAATTTTCCACCTTACAGCCTCCTTATAATCACATTTAACCATCAATTCCATATTCATTCTAGTATGATCCGATATTTGAATGACTTCAATAGCTGTGTTGTTTACCCTTGGCAATAAGTCTTTAGAGACAAATATATAATCTATTCTTGAATATGTATTATGCACCTGTGAGTAGGAGAACTTTCTTTCTTCACCCTTTAATTCTCTCCAAACATCTTTCAAATCTGTTTTATTAATTAATCTATTTAATATTGTACATTTAATTTTCCCTTCCCCAATTTGCAATTTTGATTTATCCTTCTTCATATCCATTACCATATTAAAATCTCCTGCTACTATCACGTAACCTTTCCTCAGTTTATCCAGCCTTCTTAATATATTTTCAAAAAATTCTTCCAGTCTCTCATTGGGTGCATAAACATTCACAAGTGTAAAGTCTTCTCTTTTTATTTTACCTTGAAATATCAAATATCTCCCTTGGGTATCCTTTTCCATTTTTTCAATTTTAAATTCACATTTTTTATATATATTAATATTGCTACTCCCTGAGATTTTGAAGTCCCCAACGATTTTTCATAAATTTTAATCCATTTGCCTTTCACTTCATTAAAATTCTCCTTTTTTTGATGAGTTTCTTGCAGAAATACAATATCCGTATTACTTTTATTCAAAACATTTTGTATCTTAGCTCTCTTCATATTAGAACCCAGGCCTTTCACGTTCCATGTTAACAACTTCAAATGTTTAACCATTCTCTAATTTGTTTTTTTTTTAATTAATACCAGTCCTGTTTTGTGATTACCAATAAAAAATACAAAAAACACCCTTGAATTCCTATTGAATTCACCTACCACCCCCTTCCCCACTATTACTTTTCTTCCCCCCATCTTCTTGCAGATTCTTCTAGTCTCTTCACCTGACCCTGGGGGGGGGGGGATGTGTCTGTACCAGCCGCGACTCTCTCCGTGTCTCACTCTATTATATTATATGAACCCCTTTTTACCACAAGCATATCTAAGCTACTTTTATTCATATTTCTAATAAACAACACTATTATGCAAAATTTATTTAAACATTTAAATATTCGAATATAATTTTCTTCGTACCAAATATATAGGTATGTATATTATATATTTCTCCCCAGAATTCTCCCTTTTTAAATGATAATCTTATTTAATCCTCTACTACCGGTCTCCCCCCTTTATAATACTTTTATATTATTTTCTTCCCAAGTTTTCCCCATTTTTATATTTCTCCTACCAACTTATGATCAACCATCCCTGGTTACCCCCTTATATATCATCTTCCAATATTACAATACCATTTCCATCTTTTTCTGGATTCACCCCTTATTATTTTATCCCATTATATTTTACAAAACAATTATCAGATCATCCCCTTTTAAGATCAAATAAAATTTTACAATAAGACTGTTAACTCTTATTCTCTTGCTTTTCCTCTTCCTTTGCCCTTCCTCTGTTGTTTTGGTTTCGCTCCTTGTTTTTCCTTGTCTTTGTCACCTTCAATCAAATCTCGCTCCATCTCTTCATCCTCATCCGACTCCTGGTTTTGCCCTACGCCATCCACAATCTTCACTTGCTCCTCCCACTCTTCTTTTCTTATAATTCCAGAGTCCTTTAAGAAATCCAAAGCCATTGAAACTGATGTAACTTTATGGAATTTTCCATTATAATGCACCTTTAAAAACACTGGATAGCCCCAACTATATTTGACACTCTTTTTTTGAAGGATGGAAGTAATAGCCCGCATTTGTCTTCTAAATACCATAGTCTCGTGGCAAAAATCATTAAATACCTGAATCGGATTCCTCGCAAATTTCAAATTCACTGGGTTATCTCTTAAATTTTTCATCAGTTCTTCTTTTTTTCTTAGACTTGAAAATCTAAGCAGAATATGACGGGGTTGTCCTCTACGTCTTGAACCAATTCCATGTATTTTATCAAGATCATACATAGTCCAGTCTATTTTTGGTGTTGTCTTTTACAACCAGGCTAAGGTTAATTCAGGTAGTTCCTTCTCTTTGGAGCCCAAATCTGGAATTCCTTTCAGTCTGATGTTATTGCGATGATTATAATCCTGTGACAAGATCATACATACCTATATATTTGCTGTAAATCCGTAATAGCTATTTAATTGTCCATTAATCTGGCAGAATTTTGTTTAACTTGAGTTTGCAGACTTTCAAAATTTTCGTTCATCTTTTTGAAATGAGAGTCAATTTTTTTAACTGTTTATAGTTCTCTTGATTAGTCTTAACGTCCTTTCCAACATCTTGTAATTCTTTCCCCATTCCTTGTAAATCTTGACCCATGTTATCCACTCTTTGGCCTATATTTGACATTGTTTTTTTCATTTCCACAATGTTATCATTCACCTTTGAGATCATATCCAACATTAACTTCATCTCAGATTTATCGCCCTTTTGAGCCATTTCTGCTTCCTCTTCTACTTCTACTTTTGACAATCTTGCCAGGTGGGAATCTGAGGGTTTAGATCTTGATTGTGCAGAATAATCTCTTTTCCATACAAATTTACTCTTTTTCTGTTCAGATCTGCCCTGCCTCATCAATTTAAAATGTAATTTCCTCTGACTTTTTTTTTTTAGCAGTTACTTTAACTATTACTAGCAGATGGAGCCTACTAACTATCATTTATGTCCAAAGGTTAAGGAATGTTCAGGTTCTATTCCCAGTATTTCAGTGAGTAAGTTTCGATTTTAGTGCTCCATCTCTAAATCAAAATACAAAATACCAAATTGTTTTCAAAGATTGTTGGGCTCTTTCTTTCTTGTTTTCTATCCTTCCAGCAGCTTTCTTTAAACATTAAACAATCACGGATAGTTATTTTCCCCGGCAACTAAGAGATAAGATAAGAGATTGTGGCTGCTTGTTTTACATCTATGTATATCTTCTGTTTAAAAACACAGTCAGTCCGTTAATGAGCAGTTTTAAAATTTTATTTCTTGGCTAGCAGTGGTGGAATTCCCCCCCCCCCAACAGGGGTTCCCACTGAGAGTAGTTCATCCTTCCTCACTCACTAGCTGCCGTTCGCTTTTTATTGTTGTTTAAAACAAAACTACTTTTGTAGTCCACTCCCATTGCCTCGGGGATATTATAAATATTTTAAAGTCACTTACATATCCATGAGCCCCTTTTTTCGCTGCCTCATGTAGATTTCAGAGTGAGAGCTCCGGGATTTTCAAGCCGCAGCCATCAAGGTCCAGGACACGCCCCTTAACAGAGGTTTCTGTTGCATTTGGTCCTGGTCTCCCTCTTCTTTATTATTTCTTCATATCACACGTGCACGGAAAACGGCCATGGCTCCTTGTGCTTCCAGAAATTCAACCGATAATTACTGGGTTATGCAAATCTCAGAAGCAGTAGCCTCCACATGCAGCCTCTTCGCCTATGGCTGTGTGGATTAGTTGTTCTTTATTATGGCCCAGTCAGTGCTGGATGTTACTCATCCAAGAAATCCATCTTCTGTCTCTTCCACATTTATCCTCGATCTTCCTTTCAGTGATGTACTGCACTATATACAGTATTTTTTTATTTATTTAACATATGCTGCCCATACTACCCAAAGGTCTCTGGGCGGCTTACAACAATTTAAATACAGTAAAAAGATAAAACAATTAAAACACAATTAAAATATATACTCTAAAAATTGCCATCAGGACCCACAGTTGATATTATTTCAATTAAAAGCCTTCTGGAACAGGAAGGTTTTGACCTGGCACCGAAATATCAGCGTCAGTGCCAGACGAATCTCAGTTGGGATGGCGTTTCATAGTATGTGTCCAAGATATGGCACCTTGTGTTTCTTAATAATAAGCTCTATTTCTTTTTTTCCCTTTGCCTATCTGATTAAATACCTCTTCATTCTTTATTCTATCAGTCCATGAGATGCCAAGGATTCATTCATCTATTTCCATATTTCCACAGCATACATTCTACTGAGCATTTCCTTCTTAATATCCAAACTGCACATCCATATGGAAGAGTTGGCCATATAACGCTTTAACATCTTCAGATCTTGCTTTTGATTTCTTAAGATTTCATGTTATGTGCCGTCAAGTTGGTACCAACTTATAACAACCCAATAGGGTCGTTATAAGGTAAGTGAGATATTTAAGAGGGTGTTTTGCCAGTTCTGCACCATCAGTTAGCTTCAACGGCTGAGCAGAGATTCAAACCCAGGCCTCCTAAGTCCTGGTCCATCACTTTATCCACTACACCGCACTGAGTATCTAAGATTTCATACCTATACTGACTGACCTGATTTATCCTACTGAATATACAATGCTTATAATTGTTATGCCATATTGATCAATGTCATCCAATCTCAAATAATAAACTATATATAATAAAATTAATATATGGTTCTCTTTGGTACTTGACAAATCTGGTCAAAATTTTGTCTAGAAAGGCATTTTCAGTAGGCTAGTATTTAGAATAGTTATAATATTCTTTATTGGCCACTTTAGCTTCTCGTTCAGTTGTTTTACTTCAGTCTTGTGGGTAGCATTTTGCAATTCCAACAAAAGTGAATTGTAATCCATGACCTATTACGCCAGAGTAGATACTTTTGGATCCTCACAATACTTTCTTGCTTTTGCTACAACAAGCTAATAATTTTGTCCATCAGGAAGTAAACAAACAATACTTTTTCTGACCTGGAGCTAAACATTATCTCTTGCTAACTGCAGAAAAGTATGTTCCTCTTAAAAAGCAAGGTCCGAAGCTGACAAGTCTGTGCCCTTGCACTATGGCTCCAACATTGTGGAAGAGCTTGCCACCCTGGCTCTGCATTGACACTAGCTAGTTAGCTGAAAGCAACTGGGTTGCACAACAGTGTAAACAAGATGAGCCAGGCATGGGGTGCGACAGCAGGAGTGTTGGATCGCTGCCAACTTGCCCAGTGTAGTGAGGGGAGCCAGAGTGGCTTGGGGCCAGCCTGTATGCAATTGCTGCTGTAGCTTCTACCTTCTCAAGGCTAAGGTGAGCCTGTCTTGGGGGCCGTGAAGTAGCAGTGGCCTGACTCCTACCTTATGTACCCCTTCTGAGGTTGCCACATCCTTGGGTTCCTCTGTGGCACCCCTTGTTGTGCAAGCCATGTCATCACCAGCTCCCTAGTCCAAGGAGGAAGTGTAGATGGAAGATGTCACCACTGGGGCTCTCGAAGAAGAAGGCCCACTTGCAGCTGGGGCAACCTGAGGGGCCAAGGCCTGGGCTGGTCCCACAAACAGTCTGTCCACAAATAGAAAAAAACCTAACTACTACAATCTCAGTATCATATTTCCCTGGTAACACTTATCCTGGTAACATCAGGAGGAAAGTATCAGTTATTGAGATGCTTCAACACCACTTCTGTATTGTTATATTTGCAACAGAGATGGTCAATGAAATTCTTATGGGGATAGGCATGGAGTGCATAAACCTTAGTTTTTTGGACTACATCTCATAGGATGTCCGATGGTCAGTGTCATATTGGCAGGATTGTGAGAGTTGTCATCAAAGAAGTAACTTTTCCTAGCTTTGCCATCAATATACTACTGTATGGCCTTCCATGTAAGCGTCATGTTAACTCATTGACTTTTATTAGTATCCTCAGTGGCTACTCCCAGGATTTGGAATGCACTGCCCCGAGAAGCCAGGTTGGCCCCCTCCTTGTTGTCAAGCAAAGACTTTCCTTTTCATGCAGGCTTTTAAGCAATGAGTAAGGGTCTAGGGAATGCTGTGTTTATTAAATTTAGAGATTTTTACATACTTTAAAGATGTCTTTAAATTGGTTTTTAATCTTGGTTTTAATATTGGCTAATGTTTAATTTTTAATAGTTTTTGCACAGTATTTTAAACCTGTGAGCATTGTTTAGTTTTAATTGTTGTGAGGTGCCTTGGTTCCCCTATGCTAGGTAGCATATAAATAAAAATTTAAAAAATAGCTACCAGCCTCAGTCTAATTGATTTTTCCTGGTTTGCTTTGTATGAATGTTTTCTTACCACCTTCCCAGATATTTTTACATTTTTAAAGCTTACATAATCATGATCTGACTAAGCAAGTGAGAAGCTGTCACTAAGAAAAAAGGCCTCCTCCCTGAAGTGGATTCCTTTTAGAGCTGGAACAGCAGTTATTCCTGTAACTCAACTCCTTGCCCTTCACAGTCACAAGTTGTGAAATTATCTGCCAATCTCCTTTCCAAGCACACCAAACTCACCTTGCTTCAACTTTGTTTCCTGCAAAGCCTTCTTGAAAGATGTGGGCTGTAACCCGTCTCACATGCTGGAATTTGAAATTCCTTTCTTAAGTTAAAAAGTCCTGCCAAAATAAAGTTTCTTCAAAAACGGAGGCTTTAAAATTTGGGTTGTGGTTGCTCTTTTTTTTAGAATTGCTGTTTTTCTGCAGGACTCTACCTTCACATTCACACTCAGAAATACTTCACAAATTAAAATTTGTATCTTAGACTGATGTTGAAATTATAGGAGCACATGTTAAAAAAAAAAAAGACATTCATTAGCACATTCATTCATAGGGCAATTAACCACCATACCAGATACCTGTGGGAAAGATATGCAACTATGATGGGTCCAGCCCCAGCTGCCTGATATTCAAAAGCCATAGCACATTCAAAGAAGGTACGGAGGGGATATGTATACTGTTTTACAGGAGAACTATACATCCCAGAGACTTCTTGGAGCATAATTCTCATCTACAACAAAACATAGTTTGCCCATGTGTCTTGTTTTAAAGCATCAGTGTGATTTATTTTGCTGTAATGCCGTCAAATTTGGAAGGTCACCTGCAGCCACCATGCTGCCCATCCGGCCTACTGAGACTGGGAACAGCTGTTCAGGATATCAGACAGGAGATTTTCCCAATCCTTCCACAAGCAGGCGAAGATCTTTCTCTTCAGGCAGGCTTTCCGTGAGTGACTGGCTGCCTGAGTGGGGTTTTTAAATGCATTGTTGTACTTTACTGCTTTGAATGTGTTTTGGTGTTGCTTATGTTTTTTGTATGGTACCTGTTTGATCCTTTTTAGTATTTGTATACTAACTGTTGTTATTTTTAATACATCTTTTAATGATGTAAGCCTCCTTGGGTCCTTTTAAGGAGAAAGGCAGCCAGATGGACGGTATAAAAGCCAAATAAATAGAAAATAAAACATATCTCAGGGTGGCACAGATTGAACTGGTGTCCTTTCCCATGCTTCAGATAAGACATCTTGAAAAAGAGGCACTGTGAGAGCCTTATATTGGTTCATTTATTATAGCATTATGGAGTGCAGTTTTCAGCCTTGTTGAATCTACTTTGCTTTGCTAGAACCCCAAGATACATCAAACAAATCAGGTGCAAAACACATGTAAGTGCTATGAATTGCAGATGTTTGCTTGCAGGCAGAGAACTAAAGCCAGGATGGGATGTAAGAGACTCCATATATCCCAGTCCAAATCATGCCCAGCTATATCTACAATTTTTTGTATACAGAGTGCAAAGTACTGAAAAGTGCCTTGTATTATAGGCTCCATTCAGAGATTCACAATTAATGTGAAAACATCTTTAATGTGGCCAGATTATGGGAAGCTTTGGGAATGAGGAACCAAGAAAAGCTCTGGAAAAATTCCATGTGCAGACACCTCCTATAATCACCCACCTTGCTGTTTGGTGGATTATGGGAGTTGTAATAGTGGAAAAGAAGCTTTTAAAAGTCCAGAACTTGGCTTTAATGTTTGCAGATGCTCTGTTCCCACCTGAACGTTACTCATTTGGGCAAGCAAATATCTGCATAACCTTTTAGAATTAAAGGACTTCTGAGCCTAAGAATTTGTCTGCACAACCAAACAGTACTTGTAGTCCTTTTCCACAACAATCCATTTCTGGTTATCTTAAGTTTTCTAACTTCAGCAAACAAATTTAAGCAGAAAGGTCACTGTCAAAAACATACATAAAAAATCTTTGCAAATCTACAGCAAATCACATAGAGATTTCCCAGTCTCTCTCAGTCTTGTCTGGAAAGGTCTGTGCTCAGACACTAAGCTATAGCTTTTTTCTGAAACAAGAAAAATGTCATCTTCTAAGTAAGGAGAGCCAGCAAGACAGAATCTGGAAAAATTACTTTTTTTACACTTGAATGCCCCCAGGAATATACCCATTGGCCGTGTTTGTCCGAAGATGCTGAAAATCGTAGTCCCAAAAACCATCGCATCCAAACTCTGGGAAAAGAAGGTGAAATGGGAATGTGTTCCTCTTTCCGTCTCTTCTATATTGCATGCATCCGTGAAGGAAAGATGCCATTAACCTGCGCTACACAGATAATAAAAGTGGTGTCGAGGGCGTGGATGTCTTACTGGGACTACATTTCCCAATGTTCTTTGGTGAGAGCGCGAGCCGCTCCCGGAAGTTGGTGTGCGACTTCCTTTTCATCAGAAGGACGACTTCTGAAAAGGGGTCCGTACGAGGAGGCCACCGGGTTCGCTTCTGGTGAGTCTCTACTTAATTTTCCCTTGGCCTCAATTAAGCCCCCGGCTGCCTGGGTCCGGCGGTGGCCGCGGGGTGAGGAGAGGAAGGGCCGGTTCCCCACGAGGGGTTCGGGCTCCGCACTCCGAGCCGAGTTAGCACGTTGGCTGCTTGGCGCTTGAGTATTTTAATTTTCCATGTTGGGGGGGGGGGGGAAGAGTGCGTATCCCTTGCCTAACGGCCCGTTTCCCTAATTGTTGCAAAGGATTGTAAAGGCCACAGGTCAAATCCGGCGCCTCATCTGGAGAAAGCCCTATTTACCTGGGGAGGGAGTAACACCGCTGTTTTCGTTCCTGGCGACGATTTCATTAGTGTAGAAGTCATCAGGGGATGGAAAAGCGTGGTGCCCATCCTTTGATTTGTATGGAGCCTCATACCCAAATAGGCTCCTTAAAACCATTTCGGAATCGATTGCGATAGAAATGCTTTCAGGGCGTCTATTTAAAAATAATGTGAGTTACTGCAATGTTTGTTTGTTAGTTTATTATACAAATTGCATTTCTGTCCTGTTTTCCTGCAAGGAGCTCGATGTTGTCCCTATTTTATCCCACAACAATCTTGTGAGGTAGGGTGGGATGAGGGGCAAAGTTGGGTTTAAGGTCAACCAGCGAGTTTATAAACTGAGAGGGAGATTTGAGCAGGGTTCTCTGCAGTCCTGAACCTGAGAATGTGGCCTTGTGGTTTTCTGTTTAGACTGGAGAATCTGTGTTTGCGTCTGCCTAAAGGTAAATATTATGTTCACAGAAATAACAGGATCAGCGGATATGCTCTTGGGAGACTTTGGATCAGGTCTAAAAGTGTGCATCTGTGCACAGATTAGCTTGGACAGAATGTGTTTGAGAATGTTAGGTTAGAAAGTCTGGTGGTTAAACACCTTCCTAAGAGGCTGATAGACCTTTATAGATCATTAGGAAAAATTGGAAGCCTGTGATCAATTGTGTAAGGCCTATTAATTGAGACAAAGATGGTTATGCCATCCCACAAAGGACACCTTTGTATAAGAACTTACATGCACTGTAACCTGGTTGAAAGTGCCAGTTTTAAATATCTCCAGACAACAGAATTACAGCAGATTGGTATCATGGCTTCATCTGTATTTTTTGTTTTTGTTTGGTGAGATACTTAGAATTTTTGTCCAGAGAGCCCTAGCACTCTCTCCATAACAACAGCAGAGAATTCTAAGAGCCTCACCAAACTGTAGAGCCCAGAATTGCATAGGATGGAGCAGTTAAGCAGTTTTTGTTCTCTGTAGGCAAGTAAGTACATAGGAGCTTCAGTGTATGAGCTGTGTGGTCCTGGGCCTTGTACACAGCCTGAAGGCAAGGGTACAGATTTTCATCAAACTGGGCACCTTAGAGCTGTGATGGTGCAGGAGAAAAAACCCAGAGAAGTTCAAAAAATAATGACCAGATATGTGTACCAGGTTCATTTTAATATTTCAAAATGGGCACTGCAAACTCAAGGTTTCAGATACTGGTTGGAAAATCTCGCCCAGTCTTGTTAGATAGAGGGCAACACAAGAGGTGGAATCTGAAACCTACACCTCTTAATTTGAATTTATAGCTCCCAACCTGTCACAGCCATGATTTTGGATCTTTTATGAGGGGGAGGGGTGCCCCATCCAGAGTTCTGTGGTGCCCAGCCTGATTGAGTCCTATACAGCTAGCTTATGTTTAATCAAAAATTTAGTGGTCTTAAAAAAAAAGAAACCCACTCTTGCCTTCAGTTTATGATGTGTAGCTTAGGCTTTTTTTGCTCACTATTATTTTTATCATTATAATCTGATTAACCCATAGCTAGCTAGCTGTCTTTTTGTCTGTGGAACACTTAGCATGAAAACCATATACAGAAATAGTTGTGAAGCTGTTAACTTGTTTCAAAATCCCATTCAAGGCATTGGTTTACTCCTTGACTGAAGGCAATGAAGTTGTAACACTATTGTTAATAAATGAATAATGGTGCTGAAGCAATTGGCTGTGTTGTGTCTCAACAGCAGTATCTTGTGGCGGATTTTGGTAAGGAGGCTTGATTCACTCTGGGTCTCGGTAGTCTTGGGAAACCCTCAGACTGTGTGATTTGCTAAGCATTTTGCAGATTAATGTGCTTCCATTTGTTCTGACTTGGATAATACTTTGAATGCAGTACCTATACTGCATATTGCTCTAGCATCCCCACCCCCTTCAGTTGACTGATTTCAGCTTTTGCAGCCTAAGGATATAGACAGGGTGCTTGGACAAGGGATCTAGTACTTTTGGCTGTTAATGTCCGACTAACAGAGATGGGCTGCTTAGATCTGGTAAAGGGTAATGAGGTGGCACCTACCTAAAATATGCATCCTGCCTAGAAATGTATTTGTACAAGCAGTTCCTAATCTCCTGCTTTAGAGCAAGATGTTCAAGAGCATCCTTCCCTAACACAGCATCCTCCAGATTGTTGACTTCAGTTATCATCAGATCTAACCAGAATATCCATTGGCTATGCTGGGTGGGGATGGTGGGAGTTGTAGTTTAAAACATCTGGAGGATGCTGGGTTTGGGAAGGCTCCTTGAATGTATAGAAGGCTAGAAGCAGACCAGGATGAAATAAGATATGTTTTCCATCTATTCTGCTTTCTTTTTGTGCAAGATTCAATGAGTTGTATTTGTGAAGGACTATATATGAAGCCATTTGATTACTGCTCAGCAGCTGCCCAACTGTCTACCTAATATTTCATTTTTCTATTACTGCATTTATTTTAATCTGAATCTGTATAAAGGTGCCCTTTCTACTCAACCTAGAAATGTAAGATAGAAATATTTTAAGTGAATGGTGGAAAGAGAAAGAACAGCTGGCATCAAATAGGGAATCTGGAAAGAATAGCTCTCATCTGGTTGGGAATCAAGAGGAACAATTTTTCACTATCTGTTAGATCATCCTCTCCTCTGAGCTATTCCTGTTTGTATGCTCAAGAGCAGTCTCCTGTCTACAAGCCCATCATCATCATCTTAGAACTGCAGAGCTGGAAGGGACCCTATGGATCATCAGGTCGAGCCTCTGTCAAGGAGGCACAGTGGGGAATCAAACTCTCAACCTCTGGCTCCACAGCCCAGATGCCTAAACTACTGAGTTATCCATTCCTGCCGCTTGGCCCTGGTGGATGGGGTTGGTGTTGATTAAGATCTGGATAATTATAGGATACCCCCCCACACACAAATATGTTTCATAAATATTTTGGTATCTTCTTAGTGTGGAGACTGAGAAGAACTTTCCGTCGGTACAGTTAAATTAATAACTTCTCAGGGAAATTGCAAAGTAGAGATTTTGTGTTTGCTGAATGCTTAGTAATGAAGCATTCAGGTTGACTTATGATCTGTAAACTTGTTTAATATCTTTTGGCTAATGCACTGACAAATCTTTGGCTCCCAAACAGTGATAAAACCGGGACTGAACTACTCAGGTTCCCTCTAAATGCTACTTTGAAATGACTGCTGCTTTTTTTGTCAATATGGCTATAACATCAAGAAGGGCTCTTTCGTCTAGTACTTCATGGATCCGTTTGGCAGCTTTCACCAGGCAAAGTCTTCTGCCTAGTAAGTACTGCAGATGTTGTGTTTGTCCATTTTTACTGCCATATGACCTGGAACTCATTGATCTTGTAGCTAAGCTGAGTTGGACCTGGTTATTACTTTGATTGGATACCATCAGCAAATGCCAAAGATCTCCAGGTAGCACCTGAAAATATTCCTGCCTCAGGCTCTGGAAAGCTGTTGCCACTAGTCAGAGCAGACAGTGCCAGACTAGAGGGACCCAAGGTCTGATTCAGTATAGCAGCATAAACTACTAAAATGCCTGTTGTTTTTGCAAAGGAGCAGGAGCCTTTAAGTTGTAAGATACCCTTCAGAGATTCCTAAAACCTGAGTACTTGGGTTTTTCCAGCATTCTCTTCATGCAGCAAGAGCCTGCTTTGTGCACAAAACAGACCATAGTTCTGAGTAGCTTGACATAGGAAGGGCCAACTTTCGTGGACGTTTGCTTCCTTTCTCGCCCTGCCCCTCATTTTGAGGGCTGATCGAGAAGGCTTACCAGCTGAAGAAGAAAGGCTGAGAAGATGGCAAACAGAAGCCCTGTACTTGCTTTCCCCATCAGCAACTTAACAGGTTGTGGCTCTGCAGTGTAGCCCCCAGTGCAGAAGGAGAGGTTAGGTGGGGGCGGGGGCATTTTTTTTACTATCAGTCAGATCACACACACACCAAGCTGTTCCTTCCTGCAATCTTGAGAGCAGCTTCCTGTAACCTCATGCCCTCTAGGTGCATCAAATTACAGTTTCTGTCATTCCTCAGCTGGCATGCCAGACGTTGTAGGAGGACAACAGTTTGTAAGAGGCTGCTGGAAAGAGAACTCAGTCCACCTCATCTTTCAAAACTGTGACACTTTTGCCTTGCCCCAAGGGAGTTCCCTTCAGAACGAATATGTGCATTACTTTCTAGATTTTAAACATGGGTTTGAATGATGGTTTCAATTTTATGCCCACTGTGTTAAGAAGAAATCTCGCATATCACTGGGTTATGCTGATAATTTTTCCATTCTTGTTATTTCCAGATTCAGCTGTGTTTTGTGCTTGCTCAAAATCTACATATTCAGCTCTTCCTGATGACTATAACTGGTATGTATTAAGCCATTGTGATTTAACACCAAAAGCTGGGCACTAGAATGGCTGCTTTGTGTTAGAATTAAGAAAATTATCCATTGCACTGATTTACTTGTAGAATACTTACGTTTGAATCATTCATCTGTGACACTCAAAATGTTTCTGGGAGTGCACTTTTCAGGATTCCTCACCATTGGCTATGCTAGCTAAAGCTAGTGAGAGTTGCAGTCCAGCCATTTTAGTGTTTGTAAAAAAAAAAGTAAAATACCTCTATATAGTGGATGGTTGAAGCTTAGGAACAATGATCACCTGAAGAATTATAAACAATGTTTTAGTATGTCTAAATTGTAGATCTCATTTTGTGCAGATCTGCAATGGAATATGCCTCAGGAGGACTAAAATGTCTGATCCCGGTGCATGCAGGTCATGAAAGAACAGCAACTATTCAGATACTTTCAGAACAGACTTTTTAAATAATTGTTTTACTGTTGAATAACTATACAGTTTTCCTATTTAAACTAAAGCAGTGATTTGAATCATGTTGGCTTTTGTGCTGTCGAATCACAATAATGGCTTCCCATTGGCATTCTCCTTTTGTGGCTAGGAGCCCAGCAGTATATCTTTGTGGGAATATCGTTTGTGCGCTGAAATTAATACCACACTTAATGCAATTATTCTTCACATGGATGCAGATGGTACACTCATAGTACTATAATCTCTTCAACAAGTGCGTGAGCATTTCCAGGAGAGTTAGAAAGCCTGTGCCTTGCTGGCAAAGTACAACCTTGAAATACAAGTCTCGAGTTCAATCTGTGGTATCTCTAGCTAAAAGGGTATAAGTGTAAATACTCGTGAAAGACCTTTATCTTAGATCCTGGAAAGCTGCTGCCAGTCACTTTAGATAGTACTTAGGCAAATAGAAAGTTACATGTGTTCCTGTGTGCTGTCCTCAGGGAAATAAATGCTATAATAATATACATAATAAATATACGTGAAGACCTGTTGTCACATCAGAAGAATCTCAGTGCTCTTCACCTGCTAATTAAACTTACTTTCTCCAATAAATGAATATTAAATCTCAAAAATCTATTATGACTGTTTGAGGAATTAATAGGAAAAGTATTGCTCTTTACAGTCCAAAATTCTATTCAGAGAATAGTCCCAGAAATCACAATAATTTTGTAACTCATAGTACTTGAGGTTGTAAAGTACTGGGAACAAATATTTATGCAGCAGTAAGAGTTAGTTGTGAAGTCCATGTGATAAGAGATTACACATTTAAAGAATACAGAGAATGCTAGATATCATTAATCTATTGGAACAATATTTAATCATATGAAAGAAATATCAAGAAATATTGTATAGATAGCTTCTGTTAGAGACAACATTTTTTCTGGATTTTTTAATATTTCTATTTTGTTATGTCAATAATTTAACTTAAAAGAAAATGCCAGTGTCATCCCCTCAAAACAGCACAAAATATTAATGAGTGTTTTATTTTTTTAGCAAAGTAGAACTTGCTTTGACATCAAATGGGAAGACGATCGTTATCCATCACCCTTCAGTGGATATTCCATATGAGCACACACAAGTGAGTAAAGCTGGAGAAATCTTTCCTGCCAATCTCAGCTGACGAATGCAAGTCCTTGTGTTATATATATTCTTCGGAGTTACCTGTTAGTATGAATGCGATGTAAAAGATACACAGAGCCCTTCTTGAAATTAATTTTGTCTTACTAGCTTTGCTAAAACTGTTTTCCTCACTGAGAAGGCAACATATGCAGCTTGTCTGCCATCTTGGTCTCAGTCAATATTTTATACATCACTTTACCTTCCTATCTTTTCTGCAACAGCAAGCAACATACTCAGATTATACCCATCTTTTAATGTATTTCTATATGTCAGACAAAGATTTGCTTAAGCAGATTGTTTTCCTTGATCCAATGAAAGAGACCCATGCTCGCTTTTAATCTGAGTGAGCATTAGAGGGATGAGAAGATACCAGAAATTCACAAGGAGTAATGAAGATGAGGACTTCAAGGAGTTTGATGCTGGTGGAAGTGTGGACAAAAGCAGGTGTTCAAGTACAGGCGATGTTCTGTGGTGTAGGTCAAACAGAGCTTAACGTAGGTGAAAGGAGTAGCTTGGGTTGAAATGGGGAAGACTTTCCTGCCATAGAGAGCAAAGCAGACACAGGAGAAAGAGCAGGAGACAAATGGGCTTGGCCATGAACTGGCCATTTCTTTGACATGCAATGCTCACCACACTGCATTACTAGATGGCCAGATGACTTCTAGGTTTCAAAGCATTGGCCTAGCTCAGGGAGGCTTCCTCATTTCCACAGAATCCACTGTAACCTCCTGAAGATGCAGCACACAGGATGTAGGCACCTTGCTAAATGAGAGGAGTAAGTAGAGCCCTGGAAACCTATCAGAATTTTTTGTCACCAGAGTTCTGTGCACAGAAGGTGCCATCATTAATTTTTGGGATCCTCCTACCCCATAACTCGCCCCATTCAGCACAAATTTACAGCCCAGTAATGTACACCTAAATCCAGATCTAGTGCAATTATGTCTCTCAATGCCAGAGTTTGTAAAGCAAAGCGATGAGTGGGGGACATTGCTGTCATGCCCTTCTGGTGAACCTGCAGGAAATCTGTGGCTGGTCACTGTTGAAAACAGGATGTTGAGCGAGATGAGTTTGTCTTAGCAGAGGTCTTTTAACATTCTTAATATTTCTGCTTCTTTCTTCCTGCCAGAGATTGAAAGAGTTCCTCTTTTGAGGTTTGTTGTTGCTATGTGCTGTAAAGTTGTTTTTGACTTAAGGCAACCTTATGAATAAGCGATCTCCAAAATGTCCTGTCATCAACAGCCCTGCTTCACTCTTGCAAACTCAAGCCTGTGGGTTCCTTTAAGGGAGTCAGTCTATTTCTTGTATTTGATCTTCTTCTTTTCCTGCTGCCTTTTTGTGGCGCAGCTCCCAGAATTGGCTGGGAAATTTGGGGAAGTATAATCCAAAAAAAGTAACCTTTTTTTAAAAAAAATCTCCCTTTTCTAATTTGGGATGGGTGTTATTCTTTGACAGCCCATTCCACAAAGAGATCCAGTGAACTTTAAAGAAGAAACACATGATCAGGTGCTGAAATCAAGACTGGAAGGAGAAGAGTCCAGAAACAATATGGGTCCTACTATTGAACAGCTTAGTAAAATGTTTTACACAACAAAGCATCGCTGGTATCCTGTGGGACAGTAAGTATTCTGAGAGTATTCCTTGGGTGAGAAGTTGGTTGTGGAAATTATGATTTAAAGAATCACCATTTCTCAACCAGAAAACAATTCCAGGAATGGCTTGCAACCCCTGCCCTTACGTTTACAACCTTCAAGACATGAAAGAGCTTGAGAGGGAAGAGGGAAAAATACATGATGGTGATGGGAATACACCTGTTTTGGATCTGATTGTTCTCAGGTTTAATAGGAAGCTCTTTATACTAAAACGGGCTAATACTGTCAGCCTTGACCAACAGTGGATCTTTAGGGTTATGCAGAACACTTTCCTACCTGGGGACACCTCTGTTATTCCTGGTTATTGCCCGTCTGAACAATAACTGATTGACTGCTTAGCTTCCAGACTCGTGTGCCCAGGGTGATATGGTGGCACAGTATTTTCCTTCTGGGCCGACATGCTTGTTACTAACCTCTTCCCCCCCCCCCCTTCTGTTGCTGTTTCTCGTCTCCTTTTGCTTTCTGTTCATGAGACTTTCTCCCATGCTTTCATGGAATTATTTCTTCAAAAAGCCCTTCTGTGTGCAGTTGGGGAGCGGGGGGCTACCACTGAAAACTGGGTAATAGCAACTTACCAAGAAATGAAAACAGACAGAACATGCCAGGTTCATTTCCTCCTTATCAGTCTTTATGGATAGGTACAGGATGTTAACTATAGAAATGATGGTATAATTAATCAGTCTTAATGTTCACGTAGCACTAGGCTAGAGGTATCTAGTCTGATTTACTATGAAGACCTTAGACACATTTACAGAAGTCTGTAGGTGACACAGATTCTTATTTTTTACTGCCTGTAATGATTTTACTCGTGTCCCATGCTACTCATGATGCCACTTATGAACAATGCCTGTAGTATGCCATGAGCACTCAGCAATTTAGTTCCACAGCTTATTCACTGTGAGTGCAGCATACCCTAGACACAAAAGCCTTATTCAGGATATTTTTAAACACAACTAGCAAGAGAGGTAGAGGCCTAAAGAAGGGACTTGTAGAATCTATCTCGTCTTTTGCCTAGAACAGGGAGCAGGATTTCCAGGGAAATCTTGTTGCTTTGTTGGCTGGAGACTTTGGCTGACATGGCAACAGTATCAGATGTATTTTGGTGAGCGAGCTCCAAGCCCTAGCCATGTTTCCAGCATCACTCCACAATCCCAAAATAAAAAAGATTAGTTTGCTGCTGGAAGCTCGACTTGCCTTTGTGCCAAAACAGTACTAGGAATTCTGGTCTGATGCATACACAAAGTTTCATTAGATCTATATGGAATTCTTAAATAATTGAGATAAGTAAAAACTCTCTAGATATTTCATTTTTAAAATAACACACAAAAACATAATGTAAAAAATAGCTATAGAACAAAGATACATAATGCATCAGTACAAATGCAATTTCTCAATTAGAGTAGTCCCACAGATCAATGGAACATACGAAAGTTCACTTAACTCATGTTAATTAAATGGTTGTGCTCTAACTGGGATTAGCAATTAGATTTAGACCCTATTCTGTTAAAACAAAAGTATTTAAATAAACCTGCAGAAACACATAGATATTTAATGAAATTCTATGTCTTTGTTGTTTTTACTTCTAGGTACCACACTAGACGCAAGAAAACTAATACCCCCAAAGACAGGTGAATGTGATGTTTGAATGTCATCTTTGCAGTCATGGAAGATAAGTCATGTATAGGAGAAATGCATCTCAGGACACTAAAATGAAGTTTGTTGTTTAAAATGCTGAAGACATTTCAGCCTGTTAATGTATAAAGGGCTTATTCAGGTAATTAAAAAGATATATAAAAATGATAAGACGTTGCATTGGTTCAAATACTTGTATACTATAATATACGGCCTCTACATATTTCCTTAAATAAACATTTGCAGAAATTTCTTTCAGAGTCTCATCTAACGTATTGGTGACCATTTTTACAGCTCTCTGAAGGCGGCCTTAAAAAAATTAGGCTGAAACACTTTGACTGGCATTTTAAACAATAAGTATCATATTACTGTGTTTTGAGATCTTGTATCTGGATTTTATTTAGATGCTTTCAAGTTTCTACTATCCATGGTCAATAGTTCCCAACATATGTGGTTCGGCAAACATATATGTTTGCTTTATCTTCATTAAAGTGATTTTCTAACAAAAATTTACTTTGTGGTTTAATTTATTTTCATGTAGTAATTGATTTGCCATTTTCAGCTTGGTATATAAAGATTTTGGCAAACAGGTCTATGAACAATTAAGCTATGGAAAACAAAACAAAGCTGCAGCTGAGAGAGTGTCATGTTAAAAACGGAGTTGAAATTGAAGGCATTTTTATAGTGACAGCAAGTTAAGAGAGAAATGTGTAGTACGTAGAACTGAGTACCTTAAGTTTCTAAGAGGCTGACATTAAGCAAGTGAAACAGGATGACCTGTGAAGAAACATTAAGCTTCTGGCAATCAGGATTACAAATTAATACCTGCTCCTGGAGGGTTCTTCTTGTGCCTGGCACTTGAACCAGCTCTGGTCAAACTGTATTTCTAGGACTAATTTACTCATCAATTCTATTAACTAGCATAGTTTCCCACAGCTAAAAATGCAGATTGTTGAAAAGTCATAGTAGAGCTGTAGCTATTGTAATTTACATGAGTAAGACTGGAGAAATTATCTGGTGATATATTACAGTCTTCTTTCTCATATATTGTCTGCCTAAGATAATTCCATTTCTTGCATTTACTGGAAAGTTGGATACAAAAATAGTATCATAAGGGAGCTTCAAACTTAAATATCCTCCTCCACCAAGTACTGTTTCTGCTTGTGGGGAACATTCAGTGGACCTCTGCTCTATACCACATCTGCAACTTTCCTTGTCAAAGTGAAACAAGTTTGCAGATACATGATAGCTAAGAGATAAACGGCTCTGATAGGCACTTTAAACTAAATTCCACAGATCCTTTTCTCTGTTATACACAGGTGTTGAGGAGATTGATCTAGGAAAGTCCTGCAGCCCTTCTAAATAGAGATGCTTTGGGCTGATGGTTGTTTTTTAAAGTGTAAATATCTTGTCTTTTTTCTTCCAGTGCTACAGGTATGTTGGCTTGTATTCCCACCATCCCCAACTAGTATTGGGGGGTCATGTTAGTCAACACATCAGCAGACTGCTAGGTTGGAGAAGGATGATGTCTGTAAACCCTGCAGTGCATATATTTTTGTATACTGGTACAACACCCAGTTTTCATTAGTTAAAGCTAGCATTGTGTCATTCACTGCAAAGGTGCCTCTGGGAGGAAGGGTTCTGGCAACCCTGATTCACACCCTGACTTTTGAGCAGGTGGACCAATGAAAACCTTACAGTGCATCCATCTTGAAGCAGAAACTGCAAATATATAAATGAAAAACAACAGAAGTCCTGTAATTTTCAAAAACAAGACTTTAAAGGTAAACAAAGGGTGTGAGTAGAGAGAGACTGGTCCTGTGATTTGGTCCATTCAGGGGACGGGCTGTTTCCTTCTTTTTCCTGGCAACCACATGATGTACAGGCAAACACAAACCAGTGCATCCCTGACCCATGCTTACCCAAACCTTTTTGTTTCCCTATCAAAGGCTAGTGTTTTCTGGTGCAGGTAGGATTGCTTTGCTTTGATTCCACTCAGCATTGTGATCACTGGGATCGAACCAAAGAGGATGGCCTTAGGCTGTCCCTTTGCTTAAGCCATTTCATGATCTTGGGAAATTGAAAGTGTCCTCACAGTCCTCCATAGAGAGAGAGGGTGAGAAGAAGCAAAGTTAAAGGGGAAAAAAGGGCATTGTAAGACAATGCTGATGTAATATGCCACTTAAAAAAAATTGTGAAAGCTTCACATCTGTCCCCTTCCATGGAGGAGCAGGAAGAAACTTTCAGTTCTTCAAGATTGTGAAGTAGCATAATCAAAGCACAGAGGAGGGGTAAAAGGGGAGAGGATGTTGTTGTTTTCCTTTTCCCTTTCCTTTCCCTTTAAAGGGGAACGAGCTGGAATTTTTAGCATGTATACATTACTGAAACAGCGACGTCTACGTTGGCTTGGGCATGTCGTGAGAATGGCTGATGGTTGGATTCCAAAAGATCTGTATGGAGAATTAGTGCAGGGAAATCGCCCCAGAGAGCGACCACAGCTGCGATACAAGGATATCTGCAAGTGGGATCTGAAGGCCTTAGGAATGGACCTCAACAGATGGGAAACCTTGACGTCTGAGCATTCAGCCTGGAGGCAGATGGTGAATCACGGCCTCTCCCAATTTGAAGAGACCCTTGTCCAGCAGGCCGAGGCAAAGAGGCAGTCCCGAAAGCAGCAAAATCAGGGAGCTGGACAGGGGACAAATTGTATTTGTCTTCAGTGTGGAAGGGACTGTCACTCTCGAATTGGCCTTCTCAGCCACACTAGACGCTGTTCCAAGTCCTCTATACAGAGCACATTACCATAGTCTCTCGAGACTGAAGGATGCCTAAAAAAGGGGGAAAGAGGCCAAATAGGGTCACGAGGTACAGGGGAGACGATCCTTGAATGTGGATGCGAAGATCACCCCAAATGACATACCACATCTCAAAGTAACCCTGTTTAGCATGTCTAGCCCAACCCAGACCAGATTAATTTGGCTGTCTAGTCACACCAAAACTTATGTTATATATTGACATAAGAGAGAAATCTGTCAGAGCTGAAAACAAACAGTACAGAGTTAATAATAAATATGGAATGTGGGGGGGGGGAGAACACATGAAGAACAGCAGCCATTTCGTTGCTTGTTGGTGATGTTGAGTCTTGTCTTCCCCAGTGGAGATACCTGCAGCACAGGTGGGGTTTCCAGGTTGTCTTTCATAAGGCACTGCCATTGGTTTGTGCTAAAATGTGCGGTGACAAGTTTCATTCAGTTATGACCCAAGCTTTGCTGATCTGAATTGTAGTTTATTTGTAGTGTCAATGCTTTGAACAGTGCGAGAAGCAGTACGTATTTTAAATAATATATTTGGCTCTGCTGTACAAGCAGATCTTACCAAATGTTGCACTAGCAGCTGCAAATGCCTGGTATTACAGCAAAGGCAGATGGCGACATTGCTGCCAGTGGTTATCATCATAATTTTAACTCCATATTAGGCAACTGTTACTTGATTACAGCTCCCACCAGCCCCATTTGGCATGGCAGTGATGTGAACTGTAGAGCAACAGTAATGTTGTGGTTAGAGCATGGCACTGGGTAATGGGAAATCCCAATTCCAGTCTCCACTGAGTTGCGAAACTCAGTGGGTGATCTTGGACAAGGCATGCTCTTAGCCTGACACGGTTTATTTGTGAGGATAGAATATGAAAGATGGGAAGCCATGCACACCCCTTAACTAATGAGATGAAAGATGAAATGTAAATAGGAAATAACATGACTTCAGGGCACCTGGCCACAGAAGGCTTCTGTAGGAAATGTTACTGTTGTTGCTGCATTGTCATGTGAACCACCAGAGGGCACTGCTGCACAAGAGTCCAGCTTTACTTGTGTGCTCAAAACTACTAGGTTCAAATGAGAAAAGATAAAATGGTAGAGACAGATAGCCTTTTACTGAATTGACAGAACAAGAAAATAAATTATGCTTATTCAGTAACAGAATGGTTGCTCATGGGAAATGTGCAGTAGGCCCATAGGGATGGTGAAAGTGTCTCCAAGGGAATGAATTTATTAAATTTTCTTTGCAATAGACTTTGGGGGGGATACATTAGATGCTGGTAGTAGAGAACCCCAACTTATACTGTCTATGAATATCCATCCTGTAGGTGATGTGCATGTTTAGAATATTGGAAAACTATAAAATAAAGAGTATCATCCACACCCACAGAATTAGTGTGTCTAATTCTAGAGGGGGAAGGTGACACAAAACACACCCTGGGTGCAGAAAGTCCCAAATTCAACACGTAGCACCTCCACATAGGTTTGGAAAATACATCTGCATAGGACAGCAGCCTCAGTTATACCAAGCTAGGTACATGGATGAGCTGACTTTACACACAGTAGCACCCTCCGTTTCTATACATTTCATGTGGCATAAGAATACGTAATTCTGCACAGGAAGAGGCTAGAAGACTGCAATTTGATGCACACTTTCTTGAGAGCAAGTGTAATTGATTCAATGGGGTCCATAAGAAGAGACAAGTAGGATTAAAATGAAGTGCAGAATCCACAGGTAGGTAACACCTTTACTCACACACTATTGAGGAATTATAGCTGGGATTTTGCCCTATGGATTTTATTTTGTTCTTATGGATCCCTCTATTACCATCTCCACACAAGAATTGGAGGTTGTTTATGACTTTGTGTACCTTGGCTCAACAATCTCTGACACTCTCTCCCTAGATGTCGAGCTGGATAAACGCATTGGCAAAGCAGCTACCATGTTCTCTAGACTCACAAAGAGAGTATGGCTTAATAAGAAGCTGACGGCCTATACCAAGATCCAGGTCTATAGAGCCTGTGTCCCGAGCACACTCCTGTACTGCAATGAGTCCTGGACCCTTTGTGCACGGCAGGAGAGGAAGCTGAACACGTTCCATATGCGTTGTCTCCGATGCATTTTTGGTATCACCTGGCAGGACAAAGTTCCAAATAGAGTAGTCCTAGAACGAGCTGGAATTTCTAGCACGTTTACATTACTAAAACAGTGACGTCTATGTTGGCTTGTGAGAATGGCTGACGGTCGGATTCCAAAAGATCTCCTGCATGGAGAATTAGTGCAGGGAAAGCGCCCTAGAGGGAGACCACAGCTGCGATACAAGGATATCTGCAAGCGGGATCTGAAGGCCTTAGGAATGGACGTCAACAGATGGGAAACTTTTGACATCTGAGCGTTCAGCCTGGAGGCAGGTGATGCAGCATGGCCTCTCCCATTTTGAAGAGACACTTGTTCAGCAGGCCGAGGCAAAAAGGCAGTCCCGAAAACAGCAAAATCAGAGAGCTGGACAGGGGACAGATTGTATTTGTCTTTGGTGTGGGAGAGATTGTCACTCTCGAATTGGCCTTCTCAGCCACACTAGACGTTGTTCCAAGACCTCTATTCAGAGCATGTTACCATAGTCTCTCAAGACTGAAGGATGCCTACACAAAAATGGATCAAGGCAGCAATGTCCTGCTTGCCCTTGTTTTGTTCAGACTCCATCTTTCGTCAGGTACAATGACAACAGTCAATGGGGGCAGTTCTTTAGCTTTCTTTGTATGTGTGTATGTACACACACGTCAAAATGTTGGCTTCCACTTCTTTTTCTCTTAAATGTTTTATTTATTTTATAAATAAATGTTCCAGATTCCTTCTCCAGATTATAAGGTATTCACAGGTTTCCTTTACCATTTTATTCTCTGATGCATATCCAAAATTCTTTTGCTTCCATTTGCAAGAAGCTTAAATTAAATATTCCCATTTCCTTACCCAGAAGCTAGACTGTTACTTCCAATGGAGGGAGCAGCTGTAATAGGCCTAAATAAAGTTACATTCTATATTAGGATTTCAGTGAATTTAGGAAATATGCCTTAATATGTCTCAAATAAGGCCTGGTATACACCTAAGAAACACATTGTTGTTGTTTCGTCGTTAAGTCGTGTCCAACTCTTCTGGACCCCATGGACCAGAGCACGCCAGGCCCTCCTGTCTTCCACTGCCTCCCGGAGTTGGGTCAAATTCATGTTGGTAGCTTCGATGACACTGTCCAACCATCTCGTCCTCTGTCGTCCCCTTCTCCCCTTGCCTTCACACTTTCCCAACATCAGGGTCTTTTCCAGGGAGTCTTCTCTTCTCATCAGATGGCCAAAGTATTGGAGCCTCAGCTTCAGGATCTGTCCTTCCAGTGAGCACTCAGGGTTGATTTCCTTTAGAATGGATAGGTTTGTTCTCCTTGCAGTCCAGGGGACTCTCAAGAGTCACCTCCAGCACCACAATTCAAAAGCATCAATTATTCGGCGGTCAGCCTTCTTTATGGTCCAGCTCTCATTTCCATACATCGCTACTGGAAAAACCATAGCTTTGACTATGCGGACTTTTGTTGGCAAGGTGATGTCTCTGCTTTTTAAGATGCTGTCTAGGTTTGTCATCGCTTTCCTCCCAAGAGGCAGGCGTCTTTTAATTTTGTGGCTGCTGTCACCATCTGCAGTGATCAGGGAGCCCAAGAAAGTAAAATCTGTCACTGCCTCCATATCTTCCCCTTCTATTTGCCAGGAGGTGATGGGACCAGTGGCCATGATCTTAGTTTTTTTGATGTTGAGCTTCAGACCATTTTTTGCGCTCTCCTCTTTCACCCTCATTAAGAGGTTCTTTAATTCCTCCTCACTTTCTGCCATCAGAGTGGTATCATCTGCATATCTGAGGTTGTAAATATTTCTTCTGGCAATCTTAATTCCGGTTTGGGATTCCTCCAGTCCAGCTTTGTGTTTCCACAAGAAACACATTATGGGATAACAAAACAAACTTTATATAACAGGCCCATTAGGACTGGCTGTGGTAACACATTGGATAAGGAACCATAAATTAAAGTTTAATCTGGACAAGATGGCAGCCCATATGGTGGGCAGGTGCTCTGTTTCCCTAATGTATGTAGTAGCCATCTCGTACTAGACATATTCGCTAAGTGGGAGCACTCCCTTGTTGATCTTTGAGCTCCTTGGAGAAAGGAAGAATATAAATAATAGGGGAAAAAATAGAAATATAGAAAAATATTATGGGAGGTCTAGGTGGCCTATTGTCACTCTCAACTGGTATAACAATTCCAATTCCATTGTGTCTTTGTGCCATCAAGTTGCTCCAATCTATGGAAACCCTAATAGAGCTTTAAGGGTATGTGAGAGGTTCAAGGAGTGTTTTTTCAGTGATACATGTTAATTGAGTGAGCTTTCATTGCTGTGGACAGATTTGCACCAAGGTAGCATGAGTCCTAGTCTTAACACTTAACCGCACTGGTTTTGAATTCCAATTCTCCTTAGACACAAATAGATTGATCTTTGTGATTCACGGTTTAGTAATCCTCAGATCAAACTATTGCTGCAATTAATTAAACATAGGGGCTGTTTTGAACTCTCATTTGACCAAACTGTACACCAAATAGTGTTGTTCTACAGCAAAAACTAGTTAGTCTGGCACTGTTAACAGGAATTGGGGTCTAGGTTCATCTGGTGTGTTGGGAGGGTTATACTTCTAGGTTCAATACACTGCTTTAGGACTTTAACAACTTCACAGCTTGGACCCAGGATACCTGAAAACCTGCTTACTCTGTGTGTGCGTAAGATAGCCAATGGAGGCTCTGCTTCAAGTGCCCTTGCCATCTGGAAGTCCAGCAAAACATTAAGTCTCGCTAATGTGAAGGCTCTTCTGGTCTTTGTTGACATTGTGCTCATCAAATATGAAGATATTGTAAAGGCATTATTAGTAACAACACTGTATTTGCCTGACTGGCTCATATGCTCTTGAAGTTCTATGTCCCAGGTTCTTTGTTTGAGTGCTGCTTTAGCACTGACATGCCCCATCGCCAAAAGAACATTGGTGGAAAAACCCATTTGCCTTATTTCTTTTGTAAGTTGTAATTTCCATTCTGATTGAAAGGAGTCAAAAAGTGACATCTGTGCCAAGCCTTCTGAAGAGAAGAGAAGCTTTAGCCAGTAATTAAACATGTGGACTTTGGCGCGTGCTCTCATGGCGATTAGGTCAGCCTCCAAACGAAGGGCTACATTAGGTGTACAGGGGGGGTACAATCAGAATAGATCTCAAAAATTTGGTTTGAACTACCTCAAGAGGACGTAGGTCAGATAAAGCAAACAATTGGCACCCATAGAGCATTTGAGCAACAACTTTAGGCTTGAAAACCTGAACGGCTGAGGGGATATGGTGACCCCCTTTGGTGTGAAAAAAACTTGTTAAAGCCGCTGCACTTTTATGAGCATTCTGTGCTGCGTGCTTTATATGGGGGCCCCAGGAACCCGAGGCGTGAAAGATTATGCCCAAGTATTTGTAGCTGGAAACCTGCTCTATGGGATGACCATTGATAGCCCAATTGTGCTTTACTCTTCTTCTACTGACCATGAGAACTTTGGTCTTCTGGTAATTAATTACTAACTGCTCTCAATTACAGTAGGAAGAAAGCCCCCTCAAGAGTCTTCTCAGTCCCACACATGTTAATGAGAGTAGGACTGCATTGTCTGCATAAAGCAGCATTGATACATGACGTAAGTGCAGCTTGGGGGGATGACATTCAGGCTTAGATAAATCTTCAACTATGTTATTAATATAGAAGTCAAACAAGGTGGGAGCCAGTATACAAACCTGTTTGACCCAATTGAAAACTGGCATTGGATTGGATAGAACCTCAGCTGGATTACAGAGGACTCTCAGGTGGGTAGGATGGTGGGTTTTAAGCCACCATCCTACCCTTTGTTTAACCACCTCAAAATGGTAAAACTTGGATTTAAAGCAGCATTTAGCAAAACCCACCATTAAGCAATCCTGACTACTGGTTTCTTTTGGTACTTCCTGGCAGCCATAAATGTAATCTACTCTATGTTCAACAGTGAGTTGCAAGAAAGCAGCGTAAGACTTGTTGAACAAATAAACATAAACTTTCTTAACTATAATGGTGATTTTCTTAAGAGGAACAATGTAGGAGATACAAAAAGAAAAAATCAGAGATTTTAAAATTTCAGCAGAAAACTTCCAAAGCAGGTCTCTACACTTTCCCATGAAACGTCTTGAGCCCCATCTTCACCTTGCCCCTGTTAATGGACTGATGGAGAGGAGGGTTTATCTCAGAGAAAGTGCGCCCCCTGCTCTCTTTCTCTCCCCACCTCTCTCTCTCTCTCTCTCTCTCTCTCTCTCTCTCTCTCTCTCTCACACACACACACACACACACACACACACACATCATCCCCATGAACAAGCTGGTGCCAATGAGCCACAAAAAATATTGAACTGATCATTTGTCCTGTTTCTCCTTCAGAATTTCTTGTGTATTTCCTTTTTTCCATATGATTTAATCAAGGTGCAAACTGAAAACTATGTACTCTGGTTTTGTTGCTGAGCAGAGGGTTAAAATGGTCCAAAACTCTTCCACTGAACACAAAAGATGAAGTCACATGCAGCCTAAACCTCCATTATCAACTACAAGTATCTGTTTCCAGAGAATTAAAGGAGACAAAGTTTTAAAAAGGCAGAGAAAAGGACACAAGGAGTGCTCATACTATTCTATCTGTCCTGTCACTACCATACTTCAT
The DNA here is from genome assembly GCA_037013535.1 of Intellagama lesueurii. Lineage (NCBI taxonomy): Eukaryota > Metazoa > Chordata > Lepidosauria > Squamata > Agamidae > Intellagama > Intellagama lesueurii. The sequence continues at coordinate 41,303,496 of JBAJHW010000005.1, read as the reverse complement.
GACCAGAAGAGGATACAGACAACAAAGTGACAATGCATCATTAATACAGGAATGGGACTATCAAGATGTTGATTATTTTAAACTGCAAGCTATAGGCCAGATTATTAGCTGTCTGCCAAGTAAGTCTGCCTGTCACAGAAATACTATGAATTCTTTCTAGGGCAGAAATTAGAGTATGTCAAAGTTTTTGTTTGTTTGTATAAAATATTTTTCCTAGCCTTCCTCCTTAAAAGGATCCAAGGCGACTAGTGTCATTCAAAAGACTATATTTTTAAAAAGCTAAAAAAAAACAAAACCCGGCAAGTATACAAATATTAAAAGAGAATTAAACAAGTATTATATTTAAAATGGTAAACGAAATCATTACCAAAAACACATTTAAAAGCAACAGTTTTTTTAAAAAAAACTCCCAGACACCCAGTCAATTAGAAAACCTGCTTGAAGAGAAAGATCTTTGCTTGCCTGCTGAAAAACAGCAAAGATGGGGCCAGCCTGGCTTCCTGTGGGAAGACATTCCAGAATCTGGGAGCAGCAACAGAGAAGGCCCTCTCCCATGTGCCCACCAAATGCACCTGTGAAGGTAGTGGGACTGAGATGAAGGCCTTCCATGATGGTCTTAATGCCCAGGCAAACTCATAGAGGGAGATATGGTCTTTTAGATAGCTTGAACCCAAGCCGTTTGGACTCAAGACAACTATTTTATACATGACACCCCACCACCACCATTGCCAGATGCCACAATAGGAGCACCCCAAGTGTCTGAGACAAAGTGGATTTTGATAATGAAACAAATTTATTAGTCTTTAAACTGCCACAACCTAATACGTCTTTGCTTTCCCCTATTTTTCATATTTCTCTTTTAATTTTGTCAACACACCAGTACTATTGCTACCAATATCTGATAGCTCTGATTTTCAATGGACACAAAACAGAAGTGTCTTATGCCTTAGGCATCTTTATGGTAAGAACTTCAGGCATTTTCCAACTAGAAGACTGCAAAGCAGTTCCACTCAATACCACAAATCTACTCCAGGGAACTGGAATTTCTATAAACTTATCTTTATATTAAAAACCCTTATTTGAAGTCTTAGGTGGCTGGCAGGGAGAAAACTATGGCCTATCTTCAATTCAGGTTAACAGCCAGATTAGTTAATATGCTACTTTAACTATTAGATGGCAATGATCTGCAGCAGTGTTACATGTCTGCATCAAGGAACTGCAGTTGATTTTTTTGTATTTATAACATTGAAACTTTCCCCTAAATACACTAAGCAATGTATTAATACACATCCAAGTATAGCTTGTATCATTCTCAGTGTGTGTTCACAATCAATACCAGTAGTTATCGAGACACATGCTGAACGACAAAATGTCAGTAGAAAATCGGCACAGCATTATACACAGTACAGGCTATGTGCTGCTGATATTCCCTTCCAATTGGAAACAATCCCAACTGAGTCTCTAGAAAGGCCAAAAACAGCCCTACCTATGCCAACTTTGAATTGACTGGGTGAGGGACTGAAAAGCATATGACGTCCACTAAATCTTGTTATGATGTTTCTACCCAGACCAATGAGAACCAACAGGGGTGATTCCTCCCATCTCTCAAACCTGCCCAATAGATTACAGTGGAACAAAAAGACCTCCAATCTGCATGGGTGCCATTATGTAAAACCTGTCAGGATCCGAGTCTCAAGGGCTGTGTTGGCTCAAATAGAGGAGGGAGTAACATACACCACACATCCTGAATTCTGAGGATTGCTAATTTTCTGCCTGAATTCTTAGAATTGCCAGTTTCTTTAAACAATAAAAACAAGTTTCCATCTTGATGTCTGGCAGACACAAAAATAAATGGCAATAGGTGCTAAGGCAAATATAAAAATAAACATGAACATGCAGTTTCTTGCCCCAAAATCACATGTTTAGGCAACTTAGGCTCAGTCTCCATTTTTCATATTTGAAATTATTTCCAGAAGACAAATAAATGCAGCAGCAGTTTAAGATCGATACCCTTCATACAAATATTAGCTACAAAGTTGCTTTTCTTTTCACAACAAATCTACATTAAATTTATAGTGCTGCCCTATGAATAAATGCTCTCAGTTTATTAGTGGGGAACAGTGATTGGGGTACAATAACTTACCCATGGATATCTAAAGATTTCAAAGTTCAGCAAATCTGTGGCCGCAGAGTACCTCAGATCATGTGCAAAATGTCAGAGCAGAGTTTTAAAAATAATTATGATAAACGTAGAACTGCAGAGATGGAAGGGACCCTATGGATCATCAAATCCAGCCCCCGTGAAGGAAGCACAGCGAGGAACTGGATTCTCAATCTATGGCTCTGCCGCAAGAGGCCAAAACTACTGAGCTATCCAGCAGTTCTAAAGATTCTAATTTTCTTTTTAAATCCACTACCTCTTTCCTGCCTGTATAAGCATATAACATAGTCACTTAGCCTCCACACAGAGAGATAAAATATTACTAATTCTGACCTTTACCATTCTTACTCTATCACAGTCATCCTACCTATACTTTTAACATACTTTCTGCTAGCCCAACTGCTTGTATTTGCATTCTTTTAAAACATGCATCTCAAATGTAAACATGCATTTAAAGGTAGTTTCATGTGTGCATACTGTCAATTCATTCAGCCTCTTCTACCAGAAAAAAACAAATCTCTGCAAAGTTGCTACTTTTTTTTTTTGCTGTATTCTGCTGCCCCCTCTTCAATTATTTTATGTATTTTGCAAAAGCCTGAAAAAAATTTAATTGAATTTTGTATCCTTAAAAAAAAAAAAAAGCAAGAACCAAAGGCTGCTACTTCTAATCCATTCTTAAAACAACCCTTGTTTGCATTTCAGCTGCCTGAAGATCCTTTGTTAAAGCAAAAGTTTCTTTACTTTGCAAGTTGAATCTTTGAATTCAGAAATAAACAACACAAAGTTAAATGAAGCTTGCCCTCAGGCAAATATGCACAGGATTGCAGAAAAACTTCATAGTTAACTCCTATGAGGATCTGAGTCCAGTAGGATTGTAGCATTAGTTTTTAAGATGCCATACGTTTTTTTGAAAATCTGATAGTTCTTCCTTAACTTATTTTTATAATAATGCCCACATCGTCTAATATTCCAAGTTTTAAACCAGAAAAGAGCAACACACGAATATTATTTTAGATAATTTGAAAAGGAATAACTGAAATGTTGTAGAACTAATCCCAAAATAAAGTAAAAAATAAATACATGAGTTTGCCAGACTACATGAAGCCTGAATATACAATTTCACTAATTTAATATAGTGCAATATTATTGTGCTCTCTAGATGCCACAGCTGGCTAGTAGAAACTAACAGTGTGATCCTAAACATGTCTATTTAGAAGTAAGTCTCAGAGTTCAATGAGATTTACTGCAGGATAAGTATATACAAGGTCACCGCTCAAATGCTTTGCCGCAGTCTAACCACAATTTGCAGACCCTCCGAGAACAGCCATACTTTACACACTGTGTCTGTACGGTTTCTGATTCTCTCATATATTTGCTGCTGATTTGCACAGTCAAAAAAGGGTAATCCAGGAATGCACCGTAATGGCCCTGGCTCAGGACACAATAATTCAGTTTTGTATTTGATTATTTCCAGAGAAACTGAAATTCTTCTACGTGTGGAGGGTTGTTTTTTAAACCCCAACAAACTCACATCCAACCATTTTTATTTATTCACTTCCTTTGGCATTAATCAATTATTCATATAATTTCCTTTATATATATAACTGATTTATTTCTAAAGGAAGCATATAAACAAAGGAAATATGATTACAGACATACACCCTAACCCCACCTACCTATGAGGTCCAGGGGGTATAATATTCTAGGAAGAAATAAAATCGAAAGGAAGGTACAGCCTTCCTCCCACCTCCAAGTTTTGGCACTGCAGCTACTGCTGCCTCAATTCAAAAACAAGACAAGCTTGACATCAGTAATGCCAGAGGCATGCAAAGTGTGTGAAGTTCTAAGAAGAAAAATGATTTTGCAGAATATTCTCCCCCCCCCCCCCCACTACCAACAGCTGAGGTTATTTATTATTTGTCTTTCTTTCAGAATTGGGACTCAAGACAGCTCACAATAAAAATGAGAGATATAGATAAAAATAGGTGTGGACAGAAACACAACAGAAGTTTATAATGTTAAAACAGAACTAAGCAACCTACTGATATTAAAACACGATTAAATTTAAAAAATCAAAATTTAAAATATATGAACTTTAAAATGCAAATATAACAATCCACTGAAAGCCCTTTCCATAGTAGGAAGTCAAATGCCAAAACCTGTTGTAATAAAGAAATATTTGCCAGCTGCTGGAAAGATAACAGTGGTGCCTTGGAAGGGAATTTTACAGTCTGGGAGCAGCCACCAAGAAGGCCCTCAGGGCCTAAAAAAGGTTAGGTATTGTGAACATCCCCTTCTTTGGAGAGGTTTGTAACCCAAATAAGAGGAAGTCACTTATAAGAGGAGCTCCTATCTTCCTGGAACTATATGCAAGAATGCCATACTTATGAAGTTCCCATCAATGGATGAGAAGGGGGGAGGGGGGGAGAGAGACATAGGGAAACAAATTCAAAAGGTCTGAAACTCTATTGCCTAGAAATAAGCCCTCTTGTACGTTTAGTAACAATAATTATGTGCCATCAAACTGATTCTGATTAATGCTGACCGCTTCCCGGGTTTTTTGGGCATAGAGTACTCAGGAGTGTTTTACCTTTTCCTTCTTTCAGGGGTATTCCAGAACAGTGAAGCTTGCCCAATATCACAGAGGCTCACTCTTCTCCTACAAGGCTCAGTGGAGTCATTTTGGTATTTCTCATCCTTGTAGGAGGGATGAAGAAAGTATATTGTTACCCAATTAAAATCTGCATACTCCCATAATTTGTTTAAAATAATATAGTTGCAAAAAGGTTTCTGACAATACTGCAATACAATTAGTTCTATAATTATATATTAAAGCAACATGCAAGTTTGGCCAAATTTTTATGTGGGCTTGCCACTTGAAATAATAATCCTTTGAAAATCTTTTTCTAGTGACACTATAATAAGCCTTTTCAGCAGTTTATTAAGGGAGATTTCTTTAAAGATTAAGGACTCTGTTACTTTGGATCAAAGGATTCTGATACTACATTAAGATGCAGTCTGTATCCTTAAATACTTTTCAGAATGAATCAGAAGGGCTTATGGAAAAGTTTAAAATCCTAAAACTCTATCATATTAAGTGCAATCTTTTTTAGCCTTGCATTTAATCCCATTATGTACCTCCTCAGTTGTGCATTCTTGTTCTAGTAGCCAGAAAAAAATATTATTTTTCTAAATCTTGTGTTACTATTTCAGGCAAATACAGTTCTGAAGAGCAACGAATTTTCAAACACGCCACTGTAAAAAGGCATTCATCATTCTCTGTTTTGTTTTCTTTAACAGACCTATTTAGTCCAAGATTATTCTGCTTAGTGGATGACAACTCTCTTCAGCTCTCAGAACTGGCTGTGCTGGCTATCAATGATGGCTACATGAAAAAAGTCTATTTAAACAATTCCTTTCCACCTTATAGAAAATAAATTGTCATTTTAAAAAAATATCAGTTCAGGTTTTCTCATACTCATGCTTATGCTTCTAAAATTGTACCAGAAGGGTAATCAACCAATCTAGAATAATCTCAGTATTTTCAAGAATATAAAACCCAACGGCCAGAAAGTAGAGGGGGGGGGGACTATAACGGAGTGGAAGGATTAACAGATTGGAATTAAGGGCTATACTAGGAGGTGGAGAGGCAGAGGGAGATGCTTACAGCAGCCATGTAGTACAGACTGTTATTAATACCGCTAGTGAGGGGTGTCTTAAAACTAATCTGCCTTGCCAACCAAAAATCCTCCATATCTCTCAGGTTCTAACTAAGGTCAAGTTATTAAATTGCCTTCTTAGACATTCTCACGGGACAAATCAGACACTCGGCTGAATGCCACAGTTCTGCGGGCAACTTACTTGCATGAAGAGTTATTGTACTTTTAAATCTTAAACTGCACATGGAGTAAGACTCAGGTTAGATCCCTGTCTTTGATGTCAACTTGCAGCCATGGGCTACAAAAGGTTGTTTAAAAGCTCCACTTCTTGACTCCTACATCCTAAAACATATTTAAGCCTGATCTTGAAGGATTTACTTATCCAGAGAAATTAAAAGGGAAGTTTTAATGTCAAGGATTCTAGCCTTGGCTTAAGCGAGCATAATAGGATCACAGTGTTAAAAGTTTGAAAAACAATTTCTCTGGCCAGGCAATTATACCCTAATTTGCAACATATATACCCACCAATTCTTTCGAAGTTTTAGCATTTGGAAAATATGCCTTATGCAGATTTATTTACAAAAAAGGCCTAACTTGCCCTTTCAATAAAAAAACCCCAAAATCTCTTAATGCAGGGAACAAACCAAGACACAATTTAAAACAAAAAGATTACCAAATGAAATTATACATAGGAAAAAAAGTATAGCAACTAAACAAGTACAGCCAAATTAATCACAAAACATCTGTCTAAGCAAACATGTATCTAAACCATTTAAAAGGGGCATGGTCTGAGCCAGATCTGGTTCCATAAATTTTAGTTGCCCCAAGAAAGTGTTCTACATGGCAACTACCAACTTGATATGGAATTATTAGCAGATTATTTGCGCCAAACATGAAAGAGTTGGAAGGGTACGCAAGATAAATCACTCCCTTAAGTATCCTAGACTCAAACCAAAAACAGCTGTAAGGTTTCAATTCCAAATATACTTACTAGGAATGACGCCCCAATGAAGACAGAAGGTCTTCGTTCTGAATAAATATTCAAAGAACTGCACTATGAACATAAGAACCAGTGCCTTGAATTTGGCCCATAAAGAAACTTCTAACCCTTGGAAATTCACACAAAATTGGCATTGTAGTTTTTGTGCCCCTAAAACTAAAATGATGCTGCATTTTTTAAAGGTATGAGCATACTTTTTAGCCAGATTTTCTCATTCTCATTGTTTCTATATATTCCAATTCAGAAATTATGTCAAAGGCTTCACCTTATTGCCCATTTCAGGCAAGATGCAAAGCTCAAAGATCCCAATTTCCTGTGCACCAGACACTCATTCTACATATTTTTCCTAATGAAACATACAAATGCTGCTGCTGATGATGAAATGGATTGTGAGGCAATTTTCTACATGAAAATGTTTTAACACATCAAGTAGGACCACACCTGAACTTGAGATTTATTTCCAAGCATCCAAGTGTGTTGCTGAAGGCTTCAATTTTATACACATTTACTTGGATGTGAGTATAACTGGAATCAATATGACATAATTCCATCTTAATTTTTAAAAATTATTATTTAGAGGGCCAACTGTGATGCATCTTCAAAAGTATCAGACAGTAAATCCGCATACTAATCACACAGACAGTATTTAGCATAACAGTTTCTTGTCTCTTATGTGGATTCTAAAACCATCACAAACCTAGATAAGGAAGTTTTTTTCTAAAACATATACCCTCAACAAAAACATAATTATGAATTTATAAGAACTAAATTCCACTCTCCTTGCACATCACGTAGTGTGAAATCCAGTAACAATGACATAGGTAAATTCTGTCACCAAAAAAACGTACAATACTTCAATTTTGTGAGTTCTGCTGAACCGATAATTATCTCTTTTTGCTGATTTTAAAGCAAATTATTTTAATTTTTGGATTTAATAGTAATACCCTCACCATTTATCTTAGTTCCTTATAGCAGCAATTAAAGTCTATTTGGAATAAGTGCCACTGTGTTCATCAAGATTTACTTATTTATTTTATTTTATTTAAAATATTTTTACCCCACCTTTCTCCTAAAAAAAGGAGAAAGGCAGCTTAGATAAATAATTAAAAACACAATATTAAAAGGCAAAAACTGTAAATTATTCAAATATAAAGAAGAAATTGATGACAATTTTTAAAAAAAAACATTAGGTAAAAGCATTACTAAAAACAGATTTAGAAGCAACAAAATATAAAAAATATTGCAGAAGGACAGCAAAGCTGGGGCCAGCCTGGTCTCCTGTGGGAGGGAGTTCCAGAGTCTGGGAACAATGGCAGAGAAGGTGCTCTCTCTCCTATGTCCCTCCAAGCGCACCAGTGAAGGTAGTGGGACCAGAGAAAGGCTTCTTCTTCTGATCTTTACACTTGTCAGTAAAGTTGCATAAAGTACGACTTCCAGGTTTTAATACCTGGAAACTATTCTGCCATATACAAGCACTCCGCCTGCTGGTGCTCGCTTCACAATAACATCCACACATCTTGGGCCCCGGCGGGACACGCAGGGCCAAGCCGCGCGTTCACCGCAGGCTGACCTGCGTCCGAGACACGGGTGTGCCACGTACACACCTGACGGCCGACAGGGTAACTATATAGAGTCTCCCAACCTTCGAGAACAACCTCACGTTCCAGAATTCAACCGTTCCCCCAGCGCACACCTCCGGGAGTCTCCCCCCCCCCCCCTTGCACAGCTTTCCAGGGTGCAAGAGCCGCCGCCGCCGCCACCCGAAACGCACAAACGGCGTTGTTCCCAAATGGCAAGTCAGGCCGGTCGGGTTTGGCCGGTTTCGCTTCCCAAAGGTGGCCTTCGCTGTTTTCGGAAGGGGAAAGGGGAGGGCAGGGAGCCGGCGCGGCGGTGGAGCCTGCTATTCAGGGAGGCAGGCGCTCGTTTTTTGCAACCACAGAACTTCCCTCCATCCCCGCCGCGCAGCAGGGCGGGCGAGCAAGCCGCCGGAGGAGCGGCCAGCAGACAAGAAGACCCATTTAAAGCCGAGGCGGCGCAGGAGCCCGGCCGTCACGTGACGCGGTTCCTGGAAAGTTCTTGGAAAGCGGCCTTTGCTTTTTTTTTCCCCCCCAGTCGAGCGAGCAGCGACGCTTCGAAGGCAGGCTCCGGCAGTGGCCTCACCAAAGGAGCTCCGGCTTAGCTGGGCTCCGGTGTCCTACTCCCGCCCGTGCGGGAGAGCGTCCAGAACTTAACCCCTTCCCCTCCACGCGGGCACAGAATCATTTTGTTTTAGGGCGATGCTGGAGGGGACTCCCGATGCCTGCAGGCTGCTCCAGAGCAAAGGAAGGAAGGGCCTCCGTGCACGCCGGCCTGTCCCCTTGCCTCGCGAGCGGGTGTCCCGCGCCCCCCCAACCCCGCGCCCGCCAGGCCTGCCGCCCTCCCTTCCTCCTCCCGCTCCCACCCACCCCCCACCCCGGTGCCCATTTTTTGCCGCCCGCGCGGTTGGGTCGGCGGAGTGCGCGCAGGAGCGCGTGCCCGCCCGCCCTCCAGCCCGCCGGGAGGACTCTTCGCTGTTGTTTGCCTGGCGTCACAACGTCACATGCACATTTCCTGCCCCTGGGAACGAGTAGTAAGAGCGAGCCCTTGCCACGAAGAATAACCTGGGCTCGCCTGCCCGGCCGAGAGAGCCCGCCAGCTAGTGGGGGTCCCTCGGTCGTTTCCCCTGCCTCTGCTTTGCAACGAAAAAAGCAAGGGCTGGGCAAGCACGACGGGGGTGGGGTGTGCGGGGGGGAGCGAGAGCGCGCCAACTCCTCCGCCTCCCTCCCTTGGAAAAAAATAGTAAGAAAAGCCATTCAAAGGAGCGCACAAAGACAGAGAGAGAGGGCGCCCCCCCCGCCCGCCTGCCCGCCTGCCTCTCCTGCCATCCGTCTCGGGCTCTGCCGCGCTCGCTGACGGAGCCGGCTGGCTCACAGCGCGCGGCTCTCGGCTCGCCCCCGGGGCCGCCCACCGCGTGTTTCCTCGACAGCAGCCGCCGGCCTCCTTAGAAAGCGAGGAGGGAGCAGCGCTTCACCTTGGAAGTCGGCCGGCCAATCAGGGGCCTGGCGGGAGGGTGCTTCCCCGCACCGCCGCCACCTCCCTCCCTCCCTCCCGGCGGCTGTAGGGTAGGCCGGCTTGTGTTTCACCTTCGCGCGCGGCCGGGGAGCGCAGGACCCGAGGGACAAGGAGGGGGGGGGAGCGAAGACACCGGCGGGAAACCGCCGCTTTCTCTCCCTCCTCCACCGCTTTTGTACAGAGCGACAAAGAGAGTTCTTTCCCGGGGATGCTCTTCAAGTAGAACGGAGCTCTCTCTCTCTCCCCCCCCCCCCTCCAGAGTTGCAGGTTGCGGCGGGCAGGATCCGGAGGCGTTGGGACCGCCGCCCACGGCTCCGTTGAGAGCAGCGCGCTCCACATGCCCTTCGCTGCCTCCTGGCGCGGTGGCTCCCCCGTCCTTCTGCCCCCAAATGACCCTGCGCGCGGCCGAATCCTCCGACGGCACCGACAGGGCTGGGCCCCAGTGGGAGGCTGGAGGGGCTGCGGCGGAGCCTCCCGAAGTGGGGCGCCTGGACGTTGCCATGCGGGAGTTAAGACGCGCAGGTAAGCCAAGATCGGGGCCCAGCATGGGAGTGGAGGTGAGCATGGGGGGCGCCCAAGCTGCGCTGCATCCTATGGAGCGCAGGGGGGGGAGGCGAGAGAGCGCGCAGCTATCCGCGTATTTCTTATTAATATTTCTATGCAGCTTAAACTACAGAAGGAGTTAGGTGGTTTCTGGGACCGGGGTGATCAGTTCAGTGACCCATGATTAGTGAGCCACTCCCGGGAGTGATGATAGGCGGGGAAAAGGGCACGCGCGGAGAAAATTCGTAGGAAATCGGCTTCCAGAAAGGAAGCGCCTCGTAAATAGGCGCTCTAGCGGATCTGTAGCGGAAAGGGGGTTGTTTGTATGTACGCGCAAGTATTTTTCAGAGGTTGCCACGCTTTGCGGGGAGGACGAGTGATTATTTGCACCCAGAACCCCTGCAAAAGTAGACGACCGCTTGTGCCCTTCGCTGCAGGCTGTCGCAGCAGAAGCGTTTCTGAATCGTCCTTGGCTTCGGAAGGTTCTTCAGGTTTTCGTTCTGATCATTCCTAAGTTAACCGAGAGAACAAGCCGGAATGCTGCTCCACGTGTACAGTGATCAGAAGAAAACAAAAAGTCCCGACGGTGTGTTTCTAAGCTTTAAAAGCATAACATACCTCATAGCTTTGGTAATGTCACTTTCCAAATTTTAAATCGGGAGATATAATCACGTGTGGCTTAGGCAGTATAGGACGTGTTGTATAATCTCGGGGTAGTTCCCCTCCCCCAGGAAACAATGGCTTTTATAAAACGGCTGGTAAAATATAGGTCAGGCTTTTACAGGAAATCGAGAGTTGCTGAAGACTTTTTATAAGGAAAACAAAATTGTTGTTTCAATGGAATGGTTTAATTTGTTCAGTATAACAACTGACCAGAATCTCTCATGTTGACAAGAAGTCATCTCAATGCCTTGCCGATTCTTACATTCTCCCCCCCCCCCTTTCGCCTGCCCACTCCAATGGTTCTAAAAAGAGGTCTTACTAGAATGTCTCCATACCATGGTTCTACGCTTCAGTAACAAATCATTGATATTATGAAGGCAAAAAGCACCTGGATTAAATGGTGAAATGTTTAAAAAACAAACAGATGAGCATACAGACCAGCTCAAGGCTTCTGTTTGTCAGTTACAATGACTCACAGAAATATTCTATAGTGTAGTCAGTTTTTGGGTAGTGTAATGTGCTTTGCTGTTAACAGAATTCTACCCCTAGATATATACTTTTTAGCATGTTAAGATACTTGGGTAATTTTGTTTCCCCTTCCATCAGGATGGTACTGGGGTAACATGACTGTTGCAGAAGCCAAGGAGAAATTACAAGATACATCTGAAGGGACTTTTCTGGTGAGAGACAGCTCTCACTCTGAGTACCTGCTTACCATTTCTGTCAAAACATCAGCAGGACCTACCAACCTGCGCATTGAATTTCAAGATGGTAAATTCAGGCTGGATTCTACTATTTGTGTTCGATCAAGACTCCAGCAGTTTGACAGTGTGGTCCATCTGATTGAATACTACGTTCTTATGTGCAAGGACAGAAGAACAGTCTCTGAAATGCCTTCCAATGGAACAGTCCATCTTTATCTGAATAAACCTCTTTATCATTCAACTCCTTCTTTACAGCACCACTGTAGAATAGCTATAAACAGATACACAAATGAAATCCAGGCACTTCCTTTGCCAATGAGACTGAAGGAATTCTTGAAAGAATATCAATATCAGGTATAAACATTTCACCTACTCTGCCTCATTTAAAAAAGAAGAAGAAATCTTGAGCACAGTTGCTTGAAATCAAGGTCCTGATCCTTCAGCTACAACAGTGTAACATGTAAGTCACTGTGAAAATAGTGAGTTCAGACAATCCCTTTGTTTGTTTGTTTGTTTGGTAGATGGATGGATGTGTGGGTGGAGAACTTGGATTGAAAGTTCCATAGTCCAAACATTGGTGTAGAGCAATCTCTTGGTGGTAGCTCCTGAATGCCAGTATATAACCTCACTTTGAGAAGAGTACATTTAAGAGGACAGGTTGGAAATAGGTGGAACCAATGGGAAGAGCCTTGCCCTGTGCATCCCATTTGCTCTCACAGTCACCATTGGATGGGACTGATTCAGAGCCACATCTAAAATATAATCTAAAATCTGCCATGTCTTAATAGTATTCTCCAACAAACCAGTAGAAAATCTTATTGTATTATTACTGATTCCCAGTTCAAATATTATAGTAGTAATATGTCTGTCCTTCAAAGTCACAGCGTTTTCACAGTTTTCCTCCCCTAAAACATGATGGGTTTTGCATGACTGCATTGCAGATAGTAGTCATAATAGCAATTGGTATATTACATTAGAAAGATTCGCAGTGGCAAAATATTGTGGTGTCGGTGCTAGCATTGTGCTAGTACTCTCACAGCAAAAGGTTAAGATAAGAATTGTGATCCCCATGGCTCGGTGGTTAAACTGCAGAACTGCAGTCAAGCCTCTGCTCACTACCCAAGTTTGATTTTAATGGGTTCACGTTGACTCAGCCTTCCATCCTTCTGAGATTGAAAATGAACACCCAGCTTGCTGGGGGCAAAGTGTTCCTTGCCTAATATGTTGTAAACCGCCAAGAGTGTGCTCCAAGCACTATGGGGCAGTATATAAGTTGAAACAATAAATAAATAAGAATACACATCTGATTCCCATGCAGAAACTGAGTAACAACTGTGTATTCATGGCACTGTAACCTTTTTGTGAAGCCCTTTAGAGATTGTAGACAATGAATATCTTGCTAATGTAAAATACTGGCATAGGAAAGGCTGCTGTTCTGTAAGGGACTGATTAATTGCCTAAATGGTAAGATGAGTTTGATGTTTCATATGATGTATTCATGCAATTTTAATTGCAATAGGGGCTAAATCTGATCTTGTTGTTGTTGTTACATGTTGTCAAGTTGCTTCCAACTTATGGCAACCCTGATAGGGTTTTCTGGGTGTGTGAGAAGTTCAGAAACTGGTTTACCAGTGTCACCCCCCCCCCCCCCAGTTAATTCATTGGTTGAGCAGGAATTTGAATCCAGCTCTCCTAAGTACTATTCCATCACTATCCACTACATGCTAGGTCTCAGTCCAGTCTTAGTTCTATCTAAAGGAGACTTGCTGAAATGAATAGCACTTAATAGTTACAAGTAACCATTGATTTCAGTCAATGGGTAACAACGTATTTAGTCCTGAGTTAATACATTTATATTTTTAAAATTTGTCACTGGAAGTCATAGCTCCACAGAACATAACAGCCATTCTTTTCATTCATATTATACAACTGGAACACTATTTCCTTTTTTTTTTTTTTTTTTTTTTTTTTGTCTCTCTAGCAGCCCTGCCTGCTTGTGAATAATTTATAAATTCTACTGAGCAAACCTGTTGATGCATAAGTAATTATACTGAGGGTCGAAAAAAGTGCCATTTGGATAGTTCATGGACTAGACTTCTAAGCATATGTATCCGGGATGAGAATGTTAAGACAGCTAATTGCACTGAATCAAAACTAACAAACTCTGCTCACTTGCTCTTGAGTGATTGCCTTTCCATGCAAAGGTCCTATAGCACAGGTAGTAATCTATTAAAAGAAACCTTCACTCAAAACAGTTGCAAAGCTGGACTGAATAAGCAGACACGTCACTCTTGTTTACAAGGACACAGTGCATACATTAGGGTAGCATATCAGGATTTTTTTCTTTGTTATAGATCTATTTACTGCCTCTAATAGGTCTCCATTGAATGAGACTTTTGAATGCCTAGAATGCAATATTGCAATTGTTGCTTCTATGGCTGAACATGGAAAGCAGCAGTTATTATTACCTTCTACAGTGTAGAATTTTTAATATCTTGTTTCCTTGAAATGCAAGTGGTTTTCCTGTTTTAAAGATTGCTTGAGGCTGTAGCTGTCTGATTTCATATTGTATTCAATAAAGTAAATTGCAGAGGCTTTATATTCTCAGTGTGTTTTGTGTGTATCAAGAGGAGCTTTGCACAGTTTTATAAACAACATTTCTGTTTTCCTTCATTGCCTTCTTCTTTTACCTGTGTTGAAAAATAGCAGATCATGACATTTATCTTGGTCACACACTGTACAATTAATCATATTCAAACATGTAAGTGGCTTACATTGTGACTGGCGATACTAGTTTTGCAGCAAATTTTGCTCTCTCTCATTTTTTACTTATTTATCCCCACAATATTACAGTTTGAAAACATATAATACATTTTTGAAAACCCACTGCATAAATTAGTAAAATAGGTTTTGTAGCATACATGAACTAAGATCCATATTACTAAATCAAAGGGTGAACATAGAGAAGCTCTGCTGGGCAAACCCCCTGTCTGATGGACAGACAGATGCTTCTAGAAAGCTCATAAGCAAGCCACGAAGCAACTGGCGTTCAGCAGCACACTGCCCCAATTCTGTATAATAATAATGGCTGACAGATTTTTGATCACTTGAAAACTACTGGCCCTCACTACATCTTCTGCTGCATTCTATACATTTATTACGTATTTTGGGAGAAAGGTGGGATAGAGTTTAATAATATTGTTCTAGGAATGACTTTCTTTTTTCTGTCCTGTTCTCCTTGGCTGTCAGTTAAGTGTTTTGAGTGAGGGAGAAAAATTAACTTCTGCATATGTTGGTTGTGTATAACATTTTATTGCGCAGTGCTGTGCATCTTTACTCAGAAGTAAATCCTTCAAAGTTCAGTTGAACTTTCTCTCTAGTATGTGACTTCAGAGTTGAAGGCTCTTTATATTTGTAAGCTTCTCCCCTTTTCTTTCCTAGTATAGATAAGTTTAGATATGCATTGGTAAAAGCAAGGGGGCAATTTTCTCTTGTTTTTCTCTCCATTGCTATAATTTATAAGAATTTGGAACAAGGTTGCACATATATTGCACATTAAAATGGTTTTTCACATGGATACATAAATGTCAAATGAGAACTAACAAGGGGATTGTGACTATGGCTGGCATAGAATAAATCTATGATTTATTCGTGGTACTTCAGTAATGGAAATACTAGCCTGGCCATATCTGTGATCACTCAGTGAGGAGTCCTTTCGCATTATTTTCACTCTTGAATGAGTTACACCATCCCCAAGCAGCCACAAGATGCCTCACTAGCACCTTCACCTTAAAACCTAGCCACAACTTTCCCCTTTATCTCAGTCATCCAGATGATGTCTTGTAACCCCAGTTGGAATTAATATTATTCAGTTTTCAAGTGAAAAGGTTTATTTTTGTAAGCTTTGTTGTCTTCTTATTCAGGTATTGGTACCACATTGTCTAAGCTGATGTTGGTGTGACACTCTCTGTTCTCTCCAACTACTAAATGTTGCTTATGAAGAAATTAAGAGGAGAGTTTATCCAAGAATCAAACAAAAGGAGTTTACTGTGGAAATACAGTTATCAGGATAGAAAAGATAATTTATCAAATAGTCTATACTGAAGTGAAAAAATAATAATCTATAAAATTCTCACCCACTTCTTCACCAGGTTCTCTATGACATTTTAACTATATAATTAGCTGTTTCTACAGACGCCACACAACAAATTTTTTCCGTAACTCCTTTTTCCTAACACAAAACAGACACTATCTCTAACTTTCTCTCTCTCAACTGTCATCTCTCAACTGAGCCACAGACCACACTCCCCCAACATTCCAATCATGCTAATGAATCATCATTCAGTTACTCAACTGCCAATCACACTAGCACTCTGCCCATGCTCCTCCACAATACAAGGATTCAAACCTGTCTACTTACAAACCTAATATAAGTAATTAATGATAAATTTAACCATAAAGGCTCCAAACAGGCAGAATCACCACACGGTTCTCACATTATATATGTTAGAATCAGTCTGAGATTTCCTTGGTTCTCTGGGACACCTTGCTGTCTTTGGGGTCAAAAGTATAGCCAGTGAGGAGTGAAAAGAGTTACAAACATAGATCATGCCAAAATCTGTAGGAACACATTATGTTTGCCAGAGTTTGGGGTGGGGGTTAATCCTTACAAATGATTAATTAGCTTGTAAGTAATTGCTTTTCCAACAATTAAGATATAGGTATATTAGTTTATGTTTGCTACTTAATGAGGGATAATCTTACTTTAACAATATTAATAACTGCTGAGTTGTATTTATATTCTGGGGATGCAGCTTCACTAAGTGGTGCAGGAAAAATATCACACCCTCATTTGTGTTCTGTTCATGGTGTTGGGGTGACAATGGAGAATATAAAAAGAGTTTTAAGGGTTAGATCAGTGGCTTATATTACCGAGGTATTCTTTAAGTAACAAAAATAATTATTTTAGTTATTTTGTTTTGAGGAAACAAAAACTGATTCCTTTAAAATATATGTATTACTATCTGGTGACTAGCTAGTTGGAAGTAAGCTTGAAACTGTAATTGCTTCTACAATTAATTTTTTAAAACTCTGGTTGGCACAGAATCCTGCTACATCAGAGGGTAGGTGTTCTGCTTCCATCCTGCCTGAACTGAGGGCATCTCAGAATCCACTATACCATATTAGTGGAAATGAAAACAGGAAATTCTTATTCCCACCAGGAACAAGGATCAAGAATTACTATTATTCTATTAGGGATGGGTTAAATCCAATTAATAGTTCCAACTAGAGAACCATTGAATTAGTGGAATTTATGCAAGTGTTTACTTAAGGTACATTCCTTCAGTGGGTTGCCTACAGTTAGGATTAACACCTGGATTTAGCTCAATGACTTGAGCACACATTTGTAAGGACGTTTCTTTGCTGTCTTGGTACAACAATATTAAGAATCTGAAGTTAGTCATATGGGCACTGAGACAACAAATGCAGAGACTAACATTTCACTTTACCAGATTATGTCTGGTTGCACTAGTGGTTTCTCCAAAGAACACACACATTTTAGCTCATGGTATCACTCTTAGGCATGCAGATACACCCCACCCCAAAAGTTTATAATGCTATCATAAGTCTTTATTTTTCAAAATCCGAAGTGTTACCATTAAATATATATATATATAATTTATTTTGTGTCAAACACTTGTAATTTTGTAGTTAGATTTTGAAAATAGCTGATCATCTTTGCAAGATGACCTCTTGAGGGAGGCCAACAGGGGCGGAATGTCCTTGTTGGTCCTCCTCGACTTATTTTATTTATTTATTTATTTATTAGATTTCTATCCCGCCCTTTTAGACAGAGTCTACTCAGGGCGGGTTCCATTAAACATTATAAAAACTAAAACAGTTAAAACAATTCAAAACAATAATGTTAGTAGTGCTCAAGATGGAAAAAACAGAAAATCATAATAAAAATAAAGTCAAGTATTGACAGGAGGGAAGGCCTGCCTGAAGAGCCAAGTTTTTAATTGGCTCTTAAAAACACCCAGCAAGGGAGCCAGGCGGATCACTGATGGAAGGCTATTCCAGAGCCGAGGGGCCACTGCCGAGAAGGCCCGGTTTCTTGTTCTTTCTTTCCGGGCCTCTCTCAGCGTTAGGCCCCTCAACCGTCCCTCCTGGCTATGACGAGTGATTCGGGTAGATCTAGGTGGGAGAAGGTGATCTGCCAAGTATCAAGGTCCTAAACCGTTTAGGGCTTTATACGTCATCATCAACACTTTGAAGTCAATGCAGAAGCGAATGGGCAGCCAATGCAAGGCAGCCAGAGTGGGAGAGATATGCTTGTATTTTCTCACCCCACTAAGGAGTCTGGCCGCCGTATTCTGCACCATTTGAAGCTTCTGCATCAATCTCAAAGGTAGCCCCATGTAGAGCGCATTACAGTGGTCTAATCTCGAGATTACAAGCAGCCTTCGATACCGTCGACCACGGTATCCTCCTGGGGAGGCTGTCAGGGTTGGGGATTGGTGGTCAGGCCTTGGCCTGGCTTCGGTCCTTCGATGACCATCCTCAGAGAGTTCAGCTTGGGGAGATGTTGTCCACTCCGTGGACTCTCAATTGTGGAGTCCCACAGGGGTCAATCATCTCCCCAATGCTATTCAATACCTATATGAGGCCACTGAGGGAGGTAATCAGGAGTTTTGGAGCTTTGTGTCACCAATATGCGGATGACACGCAGCTCTATTTCTCCTTCCATCCTTCTGCAGAGGATGCTTTCCCATCCCTTGAGAGCTGCCTGGATGCGGTGCTGGGATGGATGAGGGAAAATAAACTGAGGCTGAATCCGGACAACACGGAAATCCTGAGGGTGGGGGCCCATAGTATCTGTGGTCTGGGTGCCTCCCTGTTTTTCAGGGGGGGTGTCACTCTTTCCATGAAGGATGAGGTGCACAGCTTGGGCGTACTTCTGGACCCAGCACTATCAATGACATCACAGTCTGTGGTCTGTGTTCCGATCCACTTATCTCCATCTAAAGCGGATTGCCCAGCTGTGTCCCTACCTTGACACCAGGTCCCTCACGACACTGGTTCATGTGCTGGTAGTCTCGAGATTAGACTACTGCAATGCCCTCTACTTGGGGCTGCCCTTGGGACTGCTATGGAGATTGCAACAGGTCCAGAACGCAGTGGCCAGACTATTGAGTGGGGTCAGAAAATACCAATATATCTCCCCCACCTTGGCTGCGTTACACTGGTTACCTGTTCACTTCCATACCAGTTTCAAGGTGATGGTATTAACCTATAAGGCCTTAAACGGTTTGGGACCTCGATATCTGGCCAAGCGCCTCCTTCCCGTTAGGTCTGCCCATCCAATAAGTCATGGTGGATCTACTGAGAGTTTTGACCCTGAGAGAGGCTCAGAAAACAGCTACCAGAATTTGGGCCTTCTCGGCAGTAGCCCCACAACTGGAATTCTCTCCTGCCTGAAGTTTGCCTGGCTCCTTCACTGGGCGCTTTCAAAAAGCTATTAAGAACCTGGCTATTTAGATAGGCTTTTCCTGAACAAACAACAGGCTGATGCAACAGTGCCCGATAATATAACATTCATCATACCACCATGTTTTTATTTTTTTATGCTTTTAATTGTAATGTATTGTACTGTATTCCTGATTTCACTGTGTATTATGGTATTTTGTTTTGCGCTTTTAATTTATTGATGTTGTTTTATTTTATTATTCTATTGTTTTGTCCAATTGTTGTAAACCACCCAGAGTGGCCTTGGCTGCCAAATGGGTGGTTGGCAAATAAATAAATAAATAAATAAATAAATAAATAAATAAATAAATAAACACCTACCTATTTCAGTCTGTCATTGTTCTTACTAGTCAACCCACCTTTAAAGCATTTTGAGATGAGCTCCAGCTTCTTTGGCTCCAGTTTGATCTGCAAACTCTGTGCAACAATCCTGATTATGCAATATGGGAACAAGTATAACTTCATGCTGAAGAATTTACTGACACACAGTATATTAAGAATCAAAGTCAAGTTTACCTACATGGTAGAGCTTGTCCGGTGGATCACCTCAGTTGTTACTTGCTGTGCAAAGATCAGATGTTGTACTGAGTCCAGTAAACTATGTTTACTGAGTACCATAAACAAGTAACATATCAGGAATATGAACCAGTTCAGCCTACTTATAAACATGTGGGGTGTAACTTATTAAAGTTACATGATTATTATTTCAGTGTATATACATTTTATGGCAGATGCTTTGTGATCTTTATCTCTCAAGTAAATATTACCATAGCTGATCTGCAGCTGAGAAATGCAGTTAGTCTTATAAACAAGTCACATAAACTTCTGTAGGCTTTTGATACACGGTACCCAACTGGTCCTGTTTGCAGTAGGCATGCTAAGCACGTTTAGCATGTATTCCAATGGGAGTACAGAGTACATGTAGAGTGACTGAGCAGTGTCCACCAGCATTCTGTTTGCAACCAATAATCCAGGTTTTCTACAGATTCTGGTTTACCATACCATCTAAATCAAACCATAGCAAGTCAGAATTTGACATTAGGTCAAACTGCAGCCTTTTCTTCACTAGCTTTTGAAAAATCTCCATTGTTAGGTCATTTCATTTCACAGTCGCTGCACTGTACAAGATGTACTTCCTTAATGGCAGGCCACCAAGAGTTTTGTTGGCTCAACTATTTTGAAGAAGTATACATATATTTGGTTTGAAATATAAATTATTTATACTGACCTCCACCATGTTAGGAATATCTACCCCATTTCTCTGGTAGGATTTCTAGAGCATCTTCTACTGAATTTGAAAAGATCTTAGCTCTTTCAAAGGAGTACTATTACCTGCTCCATTTCAATCCAGTCTGATATAGTTATCTTTAAAGGCAGTATCGCTCCAATTTTATTAACTTGCTATTTAGTTAGTTAGTTATTTGGGTTTATACCCTGCCCACAAGCAACTACTCTGGGTGGCATCAAAAGCAACATAAATCTACAAACAGAAATAAAACAATAAAATACAAAAAATAAGAGTCATTCTAAAATCTCCTCTCTAACCGGAATCATGAAATATCAAGATAGCAAAACGAAGATAACTGAATGAGAAGTTAAACAATAACCAACACCATAGGGCCAATATGATATTACCTCATAAATAAAATTAAAAAGGGGTAAGGTTTCCAAAGGTCTATGTAAAGAGCTAGATTTTAATTTGCCTCTTGAAGCTCAGGAGAGAGGGGGCCAGATGTACCTCCACCAGAAGGGAATCTCAATTCTTCTCAGAGGCAGTATTAAAAAAGGTAAAAAAACTGGTGGATCTGCTGAATTTTTCTTCAGTATGTGACTTTGAAAACTGAGGGCTAAATTAAACATTACAAATAACACATCATTCTAGCTGAAATTGCCTTAACGTTCCAGAGCCGTGATGCCGGCAAATCTTCATGTCTGAAAAATGAAACTTGCAAAGAAAGCCAAGTATATATCGAAAAGGCCAGTAACAAAATGAAGTAAAATTTGCATATGGGGTGGGCAGGGAGGGAAATACAAAAAAAAAAAAAAAAAAAAAAATCTGACAATCAGATGCTTTTAGCACTTAAAGTATTCCATCTTCTATTAATATATAGTTTGACTCCCCAGTCGCTTCAGGTGAGTGAGAATATAATTTCTGTTGGCTCAAAGCACTCAGAAGACTTCACTGCCAATTCTACTTTCTTGGAATCAAAAACAGATTTCTATTAGAAAGTATGGAAAAATGATGAAATTACTTGGATATTTCATAAATCTCTGTAACAACTGCATGCAAGTTTGCACTGGTAATTTTTGTTTGTTTGCTTGCTTGTTTTTTTTGTTTGTTTGTTTGTTTTTGTAAATTTCATTAGAGCTTGCAACATGATATATTCTAGAATGGGCAGCCAATGAACATTTCAAACCTTAAACTGATCTTGGTAAGAAGAATAATGCCTGGGATTAATTAAATGGATAGGCACAGAAGAGTGTGAAAGAAAACATTGTAAGAATACAAGACGAAGAATTATCTAAGACACGTAAAAATTACTGAAAGTAAAACTGTTTAGATGTTCATAAACTCAAGCCTTGTAGTTTTATGGCTGGGGATTTATTCATTGAAAACAGCTGGGAAATGTGGGGAAATAGAGTAGACTTCGGTCTAGATGGGCGGGGTATAAATTTAATAAATAAATAAAATAAAGAAATTGATTTCCTATAGCATACTCAACTCCATAGTTTTGTGTTGCATTTTTAAAAAAGTATGCAAAAGATAACCAATATGAAAGCAAATCTGTTTTCCTATCCAAGACCATGATTTACATATAATGGGAACATAACAAGAGGAATTGGTTCTGAGAGCCATGCTTCCTAGGTACCCATTTAGCAAATAAGCAGGTTCAACTGGAGCAAGTAGTACCTGATGTGACTCACATATGCAACATCTGACACATATTTGACATTTGATACATTGGCTTGGAAGCAAATACTGCCATGAGTAATGAAAGGAAACAGCATGTAATCATAACTGTGAGTCGTACTTCTGTCCTTTATTAAATACTACCCTCTTCAATAAGAATACAAGGTTAGTCTTACTGATTTATACTAGCTTCCCCAACCTAGAGGTCCCCAGATATGTTTGCCTACAACTCCCAGAATCCCCCACAGCTATACTGGCAGAGGGATACTGGGAGTTGTAGGCCAACACATCTGAAGACTGCCAGGAAAATCAGGTTCCCTCAACAGTCTCTTCTGTCTATGTCAAAAAAGGTCTTGAAGATCTTGTCATTAAAAGTGAGGTCAAAATTACGTTTGTATTTCTGAACAGTTTCTCAGTGCACCTTCCAAAAAACAAAAGTGAGAAATACCTTTATTAGACCACTACAATCTCAAAATCAGGCTAGCTTTTAAATCCTGCAGGACCCTTCATGAGGCTGGGCATTTGAGAGCTGGGGGCAGGTCTGAAATGCCCTAAAGTAATCTTGGCTAAATACGTATTGAGCCAAGGACTCTCATAGTTTAACGTGAAGTTTCCAAATGGAAGCTGTAACCTCATAGCATCAGTTTACATATCATATCAGGTTTCACCTCAAGAAATGTAGATTCCATTATCTTTCACCTCCTTAGAGCAAGGGCTGCCCATAATTTACCATCTTCTCCATTAACTTATATTGCAGCATATAGCACTTTGTGTGTTTGTTAATGCTATTTGGGTTTTCCACATTAGTTAGTGAGGTCATAGCTTTAAAAGCAATTTATTAAGAGATTATAAATAAGTAAATAATTAAGTATAGGAAAACAATGCAATTTTCAATAACCTATTATTGACAATGAGAAACTTATATGTATCCACAAATAAGTAGATAGTTCTTCTATAATGTATAATCTGGGCAGATTCCATTTTGAAAAGTTACTTTTTGACTGCAACTTGCAGAATCCCTTAACCAGCATAGCCAGGGATCATGCTGGCTGGGGAATTCTGGAGACTGTAATATAAAATGTAACATTTGCAAGTGTTTGTTTGTCCAAAGCATTTTCTTTCCTGGTGTGACTCAGTTGCCCACAAGAAAGATGCACTTTTCATTTTGAAATCCTAGCCCTAAAAAAAGTATCCTTCATAAGAAGATATAAGATATATTTCCTCTTCATTTGAGACCGTGTGCAGCTTCCAACATAACTTTATGAAAGCTAAAAAGGCAGAATGGAACACACAAGGCACACATATCCACTGGGCACTGGCTTTGGACAGGGGGGGTAAAATGAAGGTGGCAATTTAAGCAGAATTCCCTTGGCTGCCTCCTCAATTGTGGCACATGGAAGAAGAATAAAGGAAGGGCTTCTGCTGGAAGCAGCTGGTCAAGGAGGGGCAGGCAGGGAGCTGAGGAAAAGAGATGGGAGACAAAAATAGAGGTGACCTTGCAGCTCTGGCACTGCCCACTGACTCCACCATCCCATAGCTCTGGCATCACCTGGTCTTCTCTCCCCACAAAATAAATTTATTGATAGAACAATACAGAACCGCGTAACAGCATGATGCTACTGCTGTCTTTCCTGCTTCCTTCAAATCCCATACCCAAATAGTCCCAAATTAGCTGTTAACCTTTGGAAGCTGATCGTTTCAAAGGTCCGTATGGTGTCGTTAATGTTGATCCATAAGACGTGTCATCTATAAATACTGAAGAAGCTTGCAGAATAATTACGACCATCAATGTCGGTCTGCGTCATGTACAGAAATTGCGAGGCCACACGAGCGCAGACACACGTTCTGTGTAATAACAGCAGACTATTGCACTGCAATATAAATTGCTATCAGGCTTAGCTTCAACGCTAATCCGCAATATCAACAATGACCTACACGGCAGGACTGTTGTAAGCTATCCCCTTTCAACACCAGCCCCCTCTCCCGCTTTAAATAGCGTCGATAACAACGGACGGTTTTGCGGAGTTGTTTCAAATTTTGCCTCCAGCTCAGCTCCACCTTAAGCATACATTATCCGGCGTCAGTTGAATTACAGTACATGGCTGTCGCAAGGCACTGTCAGCGTCAACTCTTTCTTACACACCTCATACCGAAATACGAGGACAATAACTAGGGATTGCATAATTATAGGTTTACAGGATTTGGGGGGGGGGGCACATTTTTCACCCGGAATTACAAGAAACGGCGAGCTTCCACATTCGAGGGGCGGGAAGCGAAGCTGCCGCCCATTCACAGTTTGGTTGAAAGTCATAATCCCAGTCATTGTTTCTTATCGGGATCTGCCGCTTTTGTCCTGCAGGTGAGCGAAAACATGGCGCCAAGGGGAACCAGGAATTTTCGGCTTCAGGCAGTAGTCTTTCTCGCCTTCCTTCCTTTTTCTTTTTTTGGAGTATGCGTTCACCATTTAGCTTTTGCCCTTAAGAAATAAGGAGCGAAGCACTTCCTGTTCAGCTGTTTTTGCCACCAAGAAACATGGTTGAGTGAGTACTTCTGGTTGCTTGCTGGGTTTGATAAACGATCCCCGAAGTTAATTGGTAAGCATTTTCACGTAGCATTTTTGTACTTTCTTCTCCGTCATAGTCCGATACCGTCAGTTTCCTTGGCGAGGTCTCGGAAGAATCCATGCCGTTTTCTCAGATTTTGTCCAGCTTCCTTTCTGCTGTTTCGTCTCTCTTTAGTCGTCTTTTCGAGCAAACTTCCTGTCATTTCTTGCGTCTTATTTTTCTTTCTGTCTTTGGCGAAGTCATCACAATCTCCCCGTAGAAAGTCCCTTAAGGTTTTTCGTTGTAGGTAGATTTTTCTTCTTCTTCGGCCTTTTATTGCTGTTGCAGTGCTGTTACTGCTGTGTACTGTATTTATCTGCAGCCACTTCTGCAAAAAAGATATTAAAATGATATGAATGCTAAATCCTCAAAAGCTGCCTTAAATGATAATATGAAGATTTCTACAACGCTTAGGTGCCGGTTTTGGCAACTGTCGAGAGAAAAAGGCGTGAAACTATGAAAATCAATAGTAAATTGAGCCCCTAAAGTGCATTTTGCTGGGATTATGGCATTTCTGTCATTTTCTGAACTGCCTGGCCCTTTTGGTTATTTGGAGCTCAATGGGAAAGAGAAGCTTCTAAGGATCTTATTTATCTGAGGATGCAGTCCTAACTAGCTGGTTGAGCTGATACTAAGGCAGCCGAGGCAGTGCTGAATCCGAACGCCTCCCAGCTGAGAGATTTTGGAAGTAAATTAGGTCTATGTTGACCCTGGCTTAACTTTGTGCTGGCAGAATGGTTGTGAGTCATGGCTGAGAAGGGTTTAGATTTGTTGTAACTGAGCTCCTCCCCTTCTTACCCCTGTTTGGCTCTTTTGCCAGCTGATCTCATCTAGCACAGCAGTTATGCTGGCAGAACCAGTCATGTCTGCAGATCTGAGATGGGCCAGCACAAAGAAGTTAGTTGTTTCAGCACAAGAGGGCCCTGTCCATTCCAAACCCACTGTACCTGGTGGTATATCTTTGACTTTGGATTGTTCTGTTTTCCTTTAAATATCTGTTTGTTTGTTTGTTCAAAATATTTTGGTTTTCTCCTTTAAAAGGACCCAAGTCAGCTTACATCATTAAAAGACAGTATTTAAAGCTAGTTACAGTGAATATACAAAAGCTAAAGAGATTCAAGTGAATATTTATTTACTAAAAACAGTAAATAAAAGCAACACCAAAACACATTAAAAGCAGTGAGGTGCAACAATCCATTAAAAAAACCCACTCAGGCAGCCAGTCACTCAGGGAAAGAATGCCCGTGCTTTTTCTTTCAATTTCCATGATTGTTTCGCTCTCTACTCTCTCTCTCTCACTCACTCTCTGGCCTTCCTGAGCTTGGTATCTGAGTGGGGTTTAACTCTGGCTGCTCTGACACTGACACTACATGGAGCTGTGGCCGTATTGATAGATGGCTCAGGTTATGTGTATTATGTTCCCTGCACAAATGTCTGTTCCCACAAAATGATAGCTGAAATATAGAAAGAAGGTCTGTGGGGGATTGTATTAGAAGTGACCCTTAATGTGATGTGATGCAGTCTACGATAGTATCAATGGCAACAAAGCAATGTGAAGATATTTCAAAAGGATCTGGCAGAAAGCCTCATTTTTAGTTTTTCCAACACTGTATTTTCAGTGCTAAGATTTAAGCAAATAATTATTAGCCTGAATTAGTTTCCAAATGGTTTCAGCAGTAAAATAGCATTTCTTGGTTGTACAGATGACGAACCTAAGGTTCTCCTTGTTCTTTCTTCTCAGGATGGATGCCAGAGATAAACAGGTTCTGCGCTCATTGCGCTTGGAGCTGTGTTCAGAACTGTTGGTAGAGGGCCTTGTCATTCAGTATCTTTACCAAGAAGGCATTTTAACTGAAAATGATATGCAAGAAATAAGGTCCCAAGTCACCAACCACAGGAAGACCATGATGCTTCTTGACATCCTACCTGCAAGAGGGCCTAAGGCTTTTGAGACCTTTCTAGAATCTTTGCAAGAGTTCCCATGGGTGAAAGACAAACTTGAGGCAAAACGTAATGAAGCTGTGCTAATGGTATCTGAAGGTAAAAAAATCAAGCATTCATGATTTGTGAATGTCATTTTTTTCTATTGATTGAAAAGTCTGCATTTGCACAGTTAGGGCCAAATTACATGCTTTTAATTGCACAGTAAGCAGCCGTGCCTAGACTTTAAAAAGAGCAGCTACTGAAAAGACCCTCTCTTGCATCTTTGTCAAAAGTGCCTATGAGGATGGTAGGACTGAGAAAAAGAAGATCTTAAAAGCCAAGGAGGGACATATGGTATGATGTGCTTGTGATCTACTGTGGATGTTATAGAGTTGACAGGCAGAATATAGATTATACTATAAAAAATAGGTTCTAGAGGAAGACCGCATATGAGATGGACTGACTCCCTAAAGGATGCCACAGACTTGAGTTTACAACAGCTGAGCAGGGCAGTTGAGGACAGGGACATTTTGGAGATTGCTCATTCACAGGGTAACCATAAGTCAGAGGTGACATGATGGCACGTAACAACATAAACAGAACTTTGTAGTTCACTCTTTAAAATGTTCAGATGAATGAATCAGTGGATTTCTGAACCACGTCTTCTGTCTGTTTCCTCCTTTGTTTCTATCCCAGCCTATGTTCAGCTGAGAAGCCTTAAAGTTAGAGGTTAACACCAAAGCTAGTAATAATGGGAGTAAGATGGGGGCCTGGATGGATCAGCATCCTGTCCATTTTTTGTCTCCTGTGCTTAATGGGGTAGAAAACGTTGGGCAGTGGAACACAACTGGGCATGATTTGGAAGAAGTTCTGTTCTCTCCTCTCCTCTTCCTCCTTAATTATTACTAAGCACACTCACCAACTATCACAGCTTGAAATGTTAACCAGCTTTCTTAGAACCTCTCTATAACATTCATAACGTCATTGTGAAGTACTTTGAAACTTGGCTTATTTGAGCCTTCAAGAATCTGAAACTTCAAATTAGTTGATCCGTTTTCTGAATATAATGGCAGGTTGGCAGTCTCCCCTCACTTTAAGAAAAGAATAGAAATTCTAAACCATATCAGTTCCATTCTGTCTATTCATCATACAACACTGTTTTATCAATACTGTGCAGCCAGATATTCAGAACTTAAAGCTAAGTAGCACTGTGCTGCTTGTGTTATTGTGAAAGTTATATAAGATACAATGGTGGATTCACAACTGAATCTGTGACCTTCATGAGGTCATTGAAGAACTCTTTGCTGGGCTAGTTATTATTCTTGGGATATTACATGTGAATTCTTCTGAGGAAGGGCAGGTCTGTTTGATAGAACAGGATGACAGAGTTGGGATCCAGTGGTATCAATCCACTGACACTATTGCTTGTTGTGAACACACACAATGGATACCACTTCTCTCTTTCTTTGGTTTGATAAAAGAAGTTCCTTTACTGCGCCAGCTAGTAAAGAAGTAATACAATACATACGTAATTTTGCTCCATTTTAGTTGGGCTAAAACTTACATAAGATACAAAGTGACAAAAAAAGTCTTTATATTCTTTCTATAACCCATGATCTATAGATCATTTGAAGTGGCACAACAGCATTTAAACCAGTTTGGTCCTATTATAATTATCTGAATTTAGGAGAATGGAGATTAAGTTCGGTTTTTTAAAGCACATAGGTTTAGGCAGACGTCAGTGAGACTGGTCAGTTTGCAGGCTGTTTGTATGGTCAGAATTTAGAGGAGACTTTAGACTTTTTAGAAATGATATCTATAATTATTTGCACCACAAGTAAAAAAGCAGAAAATGTATTAAGTTACTCAGATCTTGACTTTGGGTTCATAATGACCTGACACATACATCAGAATTTAGATCACAACAAATCCATAAATGAGAGAAGACCCCTGAGCCATTTCAGTCCTCTTGGAGGCATTGGGCAGATGCATTTATCTTCCGACTATAAAAAGCATTTTCATGCCAAATTCTAACCACCCACACAGTACGATTACTTCCTGAGAGGAGATTTATTTTCATTGTGGACAATTCTGACAAAGGCATAATAGTCTAAAAGCCTCTGTATAATATTTATGATTCTTAAGAAAAGCTATGGGTTTTGGCAGGAAAGTACAGTTCTTTCTAGGAACAGCAAGCTATCAGAGTCATGATGTGTGTAAAGTGGAAAATGTGTGCTATGAGAGACAACTGGGTTTTTTGTGGAATGTTTTCCTATTCTGTGTCTCTCCAGAATTTTTTTTCTTTCTTTCTCCCTCTTTTCTGCCCCTAAAATGTGAACAAGGACCTAATGCTAAGAAATTTCAGATATGGTGGTAAACCTCTGTCAACTGCTCTGTCATTCTGATGGGACTTGGATGGTGAACATTCCTCCACTTAAAAAAAGAAAACATAATAATCCTTGCACATGAAAAGTAGATACTAGGGAGAAAGTCCAAACCTGTCAGGGTTTTTTAGAGGGTGATTTATTATTATTATTATTATTAATTTTTTTGGTACGAGTGGTTCTTCAGCTACACTTGGCTGAAAACACACAGTTGATGTTTGTTGGTTTCAAATAAAGAAAACTAATTAGCCCCAAAGCAACCATTACCAAAAACGGAGTTGCCTCCCCTGCCCCAGCTTCTTATTTTACTGACAACTGGAAAGCTTTCACAGTCAACTGCAAATCGCTTAGGTCTACCTGCTATGTTGTTGTTGAATACAGAATAATGTTTCTCATATATTTTCAAGTCCATTGAGATGCATGAAGCAGTTTTGTATTTCTATTAGAGTTGCAATGAGCTCTTGTGCCATCTGTGAATACTTGTTGTTCAACTAAAAAGTAGTAGTAATAACTTTATTACGGTCAAGGACCAGTAAGACCAGAACAATATAAAATAAATACATACAATTGTAATTTCGTAAAATTAAGCAGAATTATAAATTTTCCATTAAAAACATGATAAAACAGCCCCTTCTTTCAAATTAATAACATCATATATATTTAAAATAAGTAAAACCTTGGCCAGTGTTATATTATAAAAGCATTATATTGTCAGTCTAAAATCGCAACCCGAACATCTGGTCACGAATAACTATTGCTGCAGCACAGAATTTGGCCGCTTGTCTTGTGATATAAGGGGTATTGTCAGAGAGTAGCAACTGTACATAATACTCTTCTGATCTCCCAGGAGATTTACAGATAATAGGAAGTAAAAGCTCCATACATAAAATCCGATAGCAAGTACAATATAAGAGAACATGACCAACTGATTCGACTTTGTCACTATTACAAGAACAGAGACAAACTGATGGAGGCAAACCTCGAAATCTTCGGTCCAGAAGCTTAGAAGGTAATACATTAAGTCTAGCTAGCGTAAAAGCCCTTGTGGCTTTAGATGAGATAGTACTGGCTAAATACAAGGAGGTGATAAAAGCAGATTTTTTAAGAAAGTTAGATTTCCCCAGCTGGCCAACATGGTCCTGTAATTCTATATCCCAGACCCTTCACCGCCTTGATGGCATCCGTGAGACCCATTGCTATAAGTGTACTGGGAGAAAAGCCAATTTTCGGTATCTCTTCAGTTATATGCTTCTTCCATTCTGACTGAAAAGTATCTAGTAGCATCAGTGGGGCCAAGCCTTCCAATGAAAAAATAAGTTTAAGTCAGTGCTTTACCATAAGGACTTTGGACCGCGCAACTAAAAAGTATACATTGTTATGTAATACAAGTACCAGAATTTCCATTAAGGGAGTGAAATTGAACCTTTTCAGTAAAAGGGACACTATGTTTCAAATAGGCAAACTGTTTCATATATTATATTATATTATATTATATTATATTATATTATATTATATTATATTATATTATATTATATTATATTATATTATTGCATACTAACGAATGTAAGCTTCACTTGGATTAGAAACTCACTAGTTCTACTTTCCACCCCACACTTTTGGCCTAAATTTTAACTTCCCCAAGCCAGCTAACTACTTATACCAAATTACAGCACCAAGATATTGCTTTGCCTTTTCAAGGGCTAGATTTAATTGCTTTCCCTCAGCCCTTTTAAAAGGGTGTTTTAATAACACCCCATACGGTGAAAGGATTTGTCCCTGAGGGAAAGAAATTATTGAGACCTTAGTGCACATCATTTTAGAATGTAGCTTATATGGGATCGAACATATTCGATATCTTGGTTCAATCATGAGTAAATGTACTGGTCTACCTCCCACAGGCTATCTGAAGTTTCTGTTGTCTGGAGAAAATCAAATAATAACACAGTTAGTGGCTAAGTTCTTATTTTGAGCTATGAGAATTCACAAAATACTATAGCAAGATTTTATATTATACTATGTATTTATTTTATGTATTTTAGCTTTGTATAATCGGGTCTGTGACTGCATAATAAAACTTTACTTACTTACTTACTCCACCCCACAGCTCTACTTTTCTTTTCCAGACCCACCTTTTCCCCTCACATGGATTTTTTCTCTCTCTCACCCATGTATATATTTCCACTCACACAGTAGAATCCACTGTTTAGAAGACTAGGATATCAGTTTTACAGCTGATTGCTACAGTGGAAAGGACAATACAGTACTTTCAATTTTTATCCCTCCCACAATTTGTTCGCTTCACAACATATTATCACCCAAGCCAATTTTTTGCAGTAGTGATTACAATACACATTGTTGTGTCATAAAGAGAGTTGACAGAAGCCTAATGGACTACTTGGTTTGCAGCGAAGGGGAAAGGTTCTCATAATTGCAGTGTGCCTGAAAGGCTTAATAGAACAGTTCACATCAGCCCATACTGAAAGCTAAAGCAACGTGTTCTTTTTATATACTGCCCCATAGTGCTTAAAACACATTCTGAGTGGTTTACAATTTTAATTATGCAGGCTGTATATTGCTCCCCTCCTCCCTTGAGCTGGGTACTCAATTTACCAACCTTGGAAGGATGGAAGGCCGAATCAGCCTTGAGCCAACTGCCTGAATCCACTGGGATCGAATACAGGTCATGAGCAGAGTTTTTACTGCAGCACTGCAGTTTAACCACTGCAGCATGAGGCAATTAGTGGGCCTCCAGTGGAGGCTCAGGGGAAGCAGATTTTGAGATGAAACAAAACTGGTTAAGTTGAAAAATCAGTTAGCATCCTTGCAAAATTTCAGATTTCTGGCTCTTACCTTTTCAGAGATCTTTCAAAACAAACCTCTGGAAATATAAGATTTATACTGCTGCTATATTTCAAAACGGTCTTAGTCTGTTCATAGATACCAAGAGAGAAGAAGATTTTGCGCAAGTTGAGGCTCTGATGAGTAAAATCATTCTTATTTTAAAGAAGTTATTTGACATCCTTATTAAAAGATGGCAGGTTAAATGTTTGGGCATTTGAATAATGTCAAGCATTATGAGAAACCTGGCTATCTGAAGCTGTATGTTTTGGACTGAAAACCTTAAGGAATACTAAAGCATCCATGTTTCTTGAATAATTACTGCAAATGTTGTAATAGTAGCTGCAAAAGGTAAGCACTTAGTATTATTACTTCAAGCTAGAAGTGTTGAAGTGTATATCTCAAGCAATGCAAAATCCCACTTCTGCTCTTCCAGTACCCAACTCTCCAGAAGTTGAGTACCGGAGCCAGTGAAGTGCTCTGGACTACTAAGATGTACAGATTCCAAAGCAACATGGGGTGGCTTCTCTGAAAGTATGCACACATATAGACCTGCATGCCCAAAAACATGCAGATACACACACTATATATATAAAACCCCTTCACGGATTGCTGCCTTGTCGTGGCGAAGGGGCTTGAGTAATTCAGAGAATCTATGGGCTATGCCGTGCAGGGACACCCAACACGGACAGGTCATAGTGGAGAGTTCTGACTAAACGCGATCCACCTGGAGCAGGAACTGGCAAGCCACTCCAGTATCTTTGCCAAGAAAACTCCATGGACAGAAAAAAAAAGGCTAAAAGATATGACACTGGAAGATGAGCCCCTCAGGTCGGAAGGCGTCCAACATGCTACTGAGGAAGAGCAGAAGACAAGTACAAGTAGCTCCAGAGCTAGTGAAGTGGTTGGGCCAAAGCCGAAAGGACGCTCAGCTGCAGATGTGCCTGGAAGTGAAAGGAAAGTCCAATGCTGCAAAGAAAAATACTGCATAGGAACCTGGAATGTAAGATCTATGAACCTTGGTAAGCTGGATGTGGTCAAACAGGAGATGGCAAGAATAAACATTGACATCCTGGGCGTCAGTGAACTAAAATGGACGGGAATGGGCAAATTCAATTCAGACAATTATCATATCTACTCTTGTGGGCGAGAATCCCGTAGAAGAAATGGAGTAGCCCTCATAGTCAACAAAAGAGTGGGAAAAGCTGTACTGGGATACAATCTCAAAAATGATAGAATGATTTCAATACGAATCCAAGGCAGACCTTTCAACATCACAATAATCCAAGTTTATGCACCAACCACTGATGCTGAAGAGGCTGAAATTGACCAATTCTATGAAGACTTACAACACCTTCTAGAACTGACACCAAAGAAAGATGTTCTTCTCATTATAGGGGACTGGAATGCTAAAGTAGGGAGTCAAGAGATAAAAGGAACAACAGGTAAGTTTGGCCTTGGAGTTCAAAACGAAGCAGGGCAAAGGCTAATAGAGTTTTGTCAAGAGAACAAGCTGATCATCACAAACACTCTTTTCCAACAACACAAGAGGCGACTCTACACATGGACATCACCAGATGGGCAACACCGAAATCAGATTGATTATATTCTCTGCAGCCAAAGATGGAGAAGCTCTATACAATCAGCAAAAACAAGACCTGGAGCTGATTGTGGCTCTGATCATCAGCTTCTTATAGCAAAACTCAAGCTTAAACTGAAGAAAGTAGGAAAAACCACTGGGCTAGTCAGGTATAATCTAAACCAAATCCCTTATGAGTACACAGTGGAAGTGAAGAACAGATTTAAGGAACTAGATTTGGTGGACAGAGTGCCTGAAGAACTATGGATGGAGGCTCGTAACATTGTACAGGAGGCAGCAACAAAAACCATCCCAAAGAAAAGAAATGCAAGAAAGCAAAGTGGCTGTCCAACGAGGCCTTACAAATAGCAGGGAAGAGAAGGGAAACAAAATGCAGGGGAGATAGGGAAAGTTACAGAAAATTGAATGCTGACTTCCAAAGAATAGCAAGGAGAGAAAAGAGGGCCTTCTTAAATTAACAGTGCAAGGATATAGAGGAAAATAATAGAAAGGGAAAAACCAGAGATCTGTTCAAGAAAATTGGAGATATTAAAGGAACCTTTTGTGCAAAGATGGACATGATAAAGGACAAAAATGGTAGGGACCGAACAGAAGCAGAAGACATCAAGAAGAGGTGGCAAGAATACACAGAGGAATTATACCAGAAAGATCTGGATGTCCCGGACAACCCAGATAGTGTGTTTGCTGACCTTGAGACAGACATCCTGGAGAGCGAAGTCAAGTGGGCCTTAGAAAGCATGGCTAACAACAAGGCCAGTGGAGGTGATGGCATTCCAGTTGAACTATTTAAAATCTTAAAAGATGACGCTGTTAAGGTGCTACACTCAATATGCCAGCAAGTTTGGAAAACTCAGCGGTGGCCAGAGGATTGGAAAAGATCAGTCTACATCCCAATCCCAAAGAAGGGCAGCGCCAAAGAATGCTCCAACTACCGTACAATTGCACTCATTTCACACGCTAGCAAGGTTATGCTCAAAATCCTACAAGGTAGGCTTCAGCAGTATGTGGACCAAGAACTCCCAGAAGTACAAGCTGGATTTCAAAGGGGTAGAGGAACTAGAGTCCAAATTGCTAACATGCACTGGATTATGGAGAAAGCCAGAGAGTTCCAGAAAAACATCTACTTCTGCTTCGTTGACTACGCAAAAGCCTTTGACTGTGTGGACCACAGCAAACTATGGCAAGTTCTTAAAGAAATGGGAGTGACTGACCACCTTATCTATCTCCTGAGAAATCTATATGTGGGACAGGAAGCAACAGTTAGAACTGGATATGGAACAACTGATTGGTTCAAAATTGGGAAAGGAGTACGACAAGGCTGTATATTGTCTCCCTGCTTATGTAACTTATATGCAGAATACATCATGCGAAAGGCTGGAGGAATCACAAGACGGAATTAAGATTGCCGGAAGAAATATCAACAACCTCAGATATGCAGATGATACCACTCTGATGGCAGAAAGTGAGGAGGAATTAAAGAACCTCTTAATGAGGGTGAAAGAGGAGAGCGCAAAAAATGG
Source organism: Intellagama lesueurii (assembly GCA_037013535.1). Lineage (NCBI taxonomy): Eukaryota > Metazoa > Chordata > Lepidosauria > Squamata > Agamidae > Intellagama > Intellagama lesueurii. The sequence continues at coordinate 41,268,367 of JBAJHW010000005.1, read as the reverse complement.
TCTGAAGCTTGACATCAGAAAAACTAAGATCATGGCCACTGGTCCCATCACCTCCTGGCAAATAGAAGGGGAAGATATGGAGGCAGTGACAGATTTTACTTTCTTGGGCTCCATGATCACTGCAGATGGGGACAGCGGCCACGAAATTAAAAGACGGCTGCTTCTTGGGAGGAAAGTGATGACAAACCTAGACAGCATCTTAAAAAGCAGAGACATCACCTTGCCGACAAAGGTCCGCATAGTCAAAGCTATGGTTTTTCCAGTAGCGATGTATGGAAATGAGAGCTGGACCATAAAGAAGGCTGACCACCGAAGTATTGATGCTTTTGAATTGTGGTGCTGGAGGAGACTCTTGAGAGTCCCCTGGACTGCAAGAACAAACCTATCCATTCTGAAGGAAATCAACCCTGAGTGCTCACTGGAAGGACAGATCCTGAAGCTGAGGCTCCAATACTTTGGCCATCTCATGAGAAGAGAAGACTCCCTGGAAAAGACCCTGATGTTGGGAAAGTGTGAAGGCAAGAGGAAAAGGGGACGACAGAGGACGAGATGGTTGGACAGTGTCACCGAAGCGACCAACATGAATTTGACCCAACTCCGGGAGGCAGTGGAAGACAGGAGGGCCTGGCGTGCTCTGGTTCATGGGGTCACGAACAGTCGGACACGACTTAACGACTAAACAGCAAATACATATAAAACAGATCTTATAAATGCTACTTTTGTGACTAAGACAAGAAGAATTCCCAGGGCACCTTAAATGCTAACACTTTTCTTTTCATAAGCTATTTTTGCAATGTAGCCTACTTCTTCAGATGCATCCCTGGGCTACAGAAGTTGAAGTCCATGAAAGAATGCGCAAGAAAAAATGTGTTAGTCTTTTAAAGTGGTACAAGATTCCCTGTTGCTTCAGTAGATTAACATAGTAAAAAAAAAAACCCTCAATTTCTTTTGGGCGATGACAGTTGCCACAATACCCCAGTCAGCATAGGGAGGTTGCATGGTGGATTTTAGAGTTATAATCAAAAAAATAGTAACATTTCCAAGACTCTGGTCTAGAAGTACACAAACACTTCCTAGTTTGATCACCTGGAGTTAATTTTTAGTTATCTGAGGCAACTGGAAGAATGATTGTTTACAAGCATTGAATGCACATATGTGCCCTTATTTGTTTCATACTTTAAGCAACAGGCAGCATAGCTGATGATGAAAACTCTTGCTATTAAGCCAAATACAAGGAAACAAAACTTAGTGACTAATAATGTAGGGGAGGAGTAGAGGGCAGTGATGTTTATAATAAAGTTAGTTTGAGGAGAGAAGTGTATTTTTTGATAACAAGTACAAACCTTCACACATAATGCACCTGCACTGGCCCTGAACTGTGATCTTACTGGCCTCCCGGAATCAGTGGTGACGTAGAAGTGCTTCTACAACGGTTGGATTCAGTGGATATTGGCTTTGTTCCTGAGGTTTTAATCTGGAGTTCAGATGGTATATTGGAGAGTTGCTTATAAACATAAACATGAGCTTTCCTTTCCTTAGAAGTTTCCTGTTGCCAGCAATAACACAATTTACATTCAAAGCATTGTCTACTGCATGTTATTTTCCTCTTCTATCTCCACCACACTAAGTATGTTTGTCTTAGAAAGGCTGCATAACTTGCACATTTCCATAAATGCTTCTTTCCTAAAAGCACATTTTCTTGCTAGTTTCATGCCAAAATCTAATTTGACTTGTGTAATCATCTGTGATCTTTTGGAGGGAAACTGAATGAAAACAATAGTTCCTTTCTGTGAGTTTTGTTGTTGTTGTTTTGTTTTCTGTTCTTTCTTTCAATTTATTTGTCTAGAAAATGGTTGAATATTTAGCATTCAAATCACATACCTCTTTTTCAAGAAAAAAAGAGATAAATTCATGACCGCCACTTTTTCCAGCTATCTAATTAAGGCAGCAAATGAGACTTAGAAGTTTTGAAATGATTTTCAGCTTTGTTATTGGTATTATATGGGCAAATTCTTGGTGCTAAATTTTTTGACAAGTCAGAGTCAACCAATATACAGTATTTTCTGCCCATAACTACTGCTATTTAACCTATGGTTAACATAATGGGAGTTCTCAACTATGTTGTTGTTGTGTGCCATCAAGTTGCCTCCAACTTATGGCAACCCTACAAATGAGCAATCTCCAAAATGTCCTGCCTTCAACTGCCCTGCTCAGCTCTTGTAGACTCAAGCCTTGGCTTTCTTAGAGAGTTAATCCATATCATATTTCAGGGTTGCCACTTTCTGGAAAGTCAGGGAAATGGAAATTGGTCAGGGAAATTGGTCTGAAGTCAGGGAAAGTCAGGGAAATTATGATTAAAATATATTCAAGCAGTGGATTTTTGACCTGCTGCTGCAAGAGCATGATCTGTTCTTGTGGCAACTGGAATAGAGAAGTAGCAGAATACAAGTAAAACTGAATGATGCCCTTTCCCAGCTCCACCTTTTTCTCGGCTCCACCCCCAGCAACCAGCCTAATGTGTTTGTTGAGCTCTGCCCCTGCATGATTTCCAAGGTCTGCCTGTAGCATTTGCAAAGCAAGGCTAGTCTAAATGTTTAGCAAGATACAAACTTTAAACATCTAACTGTTTTCATCCCTACCTGCTAGTACTGCATTTAACTTACATATAAAGATAAGCATGTTCTTGGGTCATGCTTGTGTATGGAATGGACATTTTGTCTCATGCTAAACCCAGCACAGAGTTGCAAATGAGTTTTGCTACTGTTGATTTCACAATCAACTAGCACTTTCTACTATGCACCATGCAAAGGTAATTTTTTCAAATGCGATTGCTTGTTCCTGCTGGAGTTTACAGAGTACTGTACCAGCTCTCTCACCCTCTTCCCTGACTTCTCCCATGCATAAAGGTTGCAAATGAGGGTTGTCTGCTTCTCTAGATTGCAGAAATGATCTGCAGGCATTTAAACTTCCATGTCCTTTCTTGCTGCTGATCTGCTCATTAAACTTTTTTATTCCAGAAAATGAAAGTGAAACTTTCCCAGCTTTGGAAAGTTTCTACTTGCCAGAAAACAAATCTGCTAACATCTTGGTGTCAGGCAGATGGTTCTGCGTATAGCTGTATCTGAAACCACATTTTGAAGATGGCTTCTAAGAGGACAGTTTTTAATATGCAGTGGGAATTAGAGCTGTGGAGTTTCATGCACAATGACCATTACATCAGAAGAATCTGAAAATTAAATCAAGTCAACAGTCCATTGCAATATGTTTAGGTTCAAAGCCAAGTACAAGTTCAGATAGTAAAACCATTAAGACTTGCATTAATGCAACACGGCCTATTCATTTTTTAACTTGTGGTTATATTTGAATGGTGGTCAGGGAAATTGACAAATGTTGATCTGGGAAAGTCAGGGAAATGAAAAATAAAATTTAAGTGGCAACTCTGTACTTGGTCTTCCTTTTTTCCTGCTTCCTTCCACCTTTCCAGCATTATTGTCTTTTCCAGAGATCTGTAAATGTCTGGTACTGTATTCCTTCCATGAATGTGGATGTTTTCCTACATCGTATCCAATAGCTGATATATATTGATACCTCTGTTAACATTGTCTTCTCTCCATCATATCTGATACTTATGATTACTTTGTCAATATTGTGTGAAGATCTGGTATTTCTTAAACCCAATATATATTGTTCCTATAATTTCTTGTTCTTTTGCTGCCACAGGTTGGATGTCATTTTCTTTGCTTTGACTTTAGATATAACAGTTTTAAACACTTATATGTGTTGCATCTAGGCATCGGATGTTTGGATATTTTTCACTATAGTTCCCCGAATTCGCCAGGAGTTCCCCAAGCCAAAATTCTGGTAGCTGTAGCCAAAAAATCCAGGACCCCAGAGGAATTTCAGAATACACTCTGTGCCTCAAAAGGTCTCTCTTTGGAGTGACAGCCATCAGCTTGAAGAAGAGAGAAATAGGTGGGAGAGGCTAAACGCCATGGGAACTCCAAGGGGTTAGGGGAGTGGTAGTTCTCTGCTTATTTAGGCTGTGTATAGGGTACTCTTAAAAACCTGCTAGTCTCCCAATCCCTTGCAACTCTCATGGACCTTAGTAACTCCCACCCATTTCCTTTTTCTTCAGGCTAATGGCTGTTGCTCCAAAGAGACTCGCCAAAGAACAGGGTGTATTCTGGAACTCCTCTAAGGACTTGGATTTTTTTGGCTACAGCTACCAGAATTTTGGCTGGGGGAATTTCAGGGAAATTCTGCAAGTGACAGTGAAAAAACACTGAAAGTTTCATGCCTAATTTCATCCATCCAAGATTCTTCAGCCAATAAGTTCTTTATCATTCATGCTTCTTTTCCTTCTTATTTTACCTCGCACAATCATCTGTAATAGACTGTACTTTTCATTACTTGAATTTGTCCATCTTTGCTGCCTTAGGAGTTGTTGGTATTTATTCATTCACTTTAGTACTTGTTTGTTGATCACCCTTTAAATCAAATAGATTTTTAGTATGTTCTTTCTTTTAAAATGCATAATTACATGCTGCACAGCAGAGCAGAGCATACAGATCACTGTACAGTACACATTTATATACTTTTTCTAATTGCTAATTTTTTTTTCATCTTAAGGCAGCTTCTCTCTGCCATCTCTTTTCAGACTTTTACTTGAAATGTTCCCACATTTCATTCAGATTCCAGAGTGCTTACATTTGTCATCACAATTCATGCTTTATTTTGGATTTTTAACAGCATTTCTTGGGCGGCTTGCTTATTACTGATTGGCATGAACTTGGCTTTCTTAACATTCTTTTAAAAATCATGTCCATTACTTACTTTGTTGGCTGTATGAGCGGGGAGCAACCTATTTATTACAGCTATTATTCACTGATGCGCCAGTGATACCTCTCAGTCTTATCTTCTGGATGTCTGATGTCTGTGTTTGTGCTTTTTATCTAAGGATATGACATATAGTTACCAATGTGGGGTGAAAATTGTGGTTTACTAGCACCTCCTTGGATGGCACTAACTTTAGTAGAATACTTCTGATCTTGATGTGTGTTTCTTGAGAGAAACTTTTGAGCACCACACCACCTGCCTGTGGAGGACAGATTTAAGTTGCACCTTGTAGTATGCAGGACTAAACATTTTAAAAGACACCACTAACAGATAGCAAGAAAAACGCAGTGCTAGGATTCAAGCCAAAGATCTAGTTCTTTAAGATCTGCTACTCTGTGGTGGAGGGCAGAGCCTGGCAGAAATCGTATTGGTTCAGAGATGTGAAAAACCTCAATTGAGCTCTACACCTCATAGGGCTAAGGGGCTCTCTTAAGGTTCCTTTGGTTACCTCCCACTAACAGCTTGAATATGAGAATTAGATATGAACTATTAGATTTCTATTGAGAATTTACTTTATTTTTATGTCTCTAGGAACAATTTAGGGCAAGTAATTGAACAGAAGGGAAGGAGAGTGAGCAGTGGTAAAATCTGAATAAGTAGTGGGATGGAAGAAGAAAAAGACTAAGGAAAGGAAGGAAAGGAAAAGAGAGAGAGTTCCCTAACTTTTCCTATAAACCAGGAGTGGGGAACCTAGTGTATTGTAGTAAAGCTGGAAGAAATCCCGAGACACATCAGAGAATAAAAAATTTATTACAGCTTTGCTATCATGGACTTTTTATATATATAGAGAGAGAAAGAGGGAGGAAGGGAGGGAGGGAGAGAGATCCTTTGTACAGTAATACAATTTGGCACACTAGAGGTCACACATCAGTAACTTCTCTAACTGTTCCTAGGAAAATATAATCAAAACCATTCTGGAAAATTCATATAATGACATTGTAATAACTTACAACCTCCATTCACCATATATGTCATTATGTTATTGTTAAATCTGAATCTTTGATTTGTTTTGCAGTGGACTAAGCTTACAGGCTTGTGGTATCATTTCCATTTCACTCCAGAGCAATGGTTCCCAACCTGGGGTCTCCAGATGTTCTTGGATGAAAACTCCCAGAAGCCTTCACCACTAGCTGTGTGGGCCAGGATTTCTGGGAGCTGCAGTCTGATAACATCTGGGGACCCAGGGCTGGGAAGCACTGCTCCAGAGTGAAGCATTATACTTCCATTTGCAAAATTTCTGTAAAAAAGAAGGGTTTTCCCCCCCTGCACAATACTTTATTTTTACTGTTAAGCTTCTTCCTGGTTTGAGCTCTTTTCCTTCCCTCTTTCTCTCAAAGCTTTTATGAAATTTATTGCATAAAAACATTAAAGCTTCCAGTAAATTTCAGCAGTATTTCATTGTATCCAGAGATAATGTTTGAAAATGTGTACTCTCCAAAGCCAGTAAAACTCCATTGGGTGTGAGGTATCCACTGGCCAAATTATAGAGGATAATATCTTGAGCACTCAAAGGCTTTATGTTGGCTCTCTCTTAATAACAGGGTAGAGACCCCCTCTGTTTAGCAGCAGCTTTTATCAAGTCCTTTAAGTTCTGTTTAAAATGTGGCAGTCTTGATTACAGAGGGGAGGAAGTGCATAATTTATGTTTAAATGTGTGCCAGCATTTTGTATTATATACTTTTTATTCTTTGTCAGTTTTTGATAACTGCAAATTAATATGTCTTCATTTGCTTTTAAGTGACAGTGCTCAGAAACAGCTTCTCGAGAGAATAGATTTATTTGCCAACCCACCTTCCTGATCACAAAACTGCTCACAAAGATCATCCTTCATTTAGAACTGTTTACAGAAGGAGGTGGAAAAGTGTTGCACGTCTTTGAAGTTTCTATTTTATCAAGAGCACAAGTGGAATGTAGTTGGTAAAGCAGCTATGACCCCCCCCCAAAAAAAAAACACCCCTTGTCTGGTAGCATATTCCTGAGAGAGGCACAGGAAACCTTTGAAAAACAAAACTAAATTTCTTTCAGTTCAGCTGTTATTCAGGCACAAATGATGGAATTGCATTTGCTTTAACTTGTTTTAGATAATGTTTTAGGAGTTATTAATGCTATACTCTTAGGCTTCTCCTCTTTGCTTTCCACTGCTAAGATATTTAGGAATGTTTGTTCTGAATGTGTCTTTTAATTGCTTCCAGAATATAGACCAGAGAGAAGGCATGGCTTTCTGGAATGCATTTGTTAGTAAGGGAAAGATGCTGTTCACTGTGGATAGGTAATTAATTAGTGCCTAGTAGTGCCATTGTTTCTGATAGTGAAATCGATACACTTCTTTGGTCGTCAGATTTAAATTTATCCTGCTAGAAGAGAGACAGTTTAAAAATTAATAATTCCTGTACAGACTGTTCTGGGAGTTTCCTGTAATTCCATCTCCTTGCAGAGTCTGACTTGATATAAGAACCTTCTTACAAAACTCTGTATTTATTCACAAAACTGGAGTTTTCTTTTGGCAAATTTTCAGAAAAATGAGCTATATGGGAGGATGTTAGTAAATAACTTCCAAAAGTCTGAAATTTAAGGCAATCCTTTATTTTTCACTTTGTAAATAGATCAGAGCCTTCCCTGCACCATTTAGCATTCCCAAACACCCATTTTTTTCAGATCTGGATGTGGACCTGCATCTACTTCCCATTTATGTTTTACATTTGGAGTAATTTCTGAAAGCCTGCCCTTGAGTGTCCAGGAGCAGAAAATTGGCCTTCACTTGATTGCTCACTCCTGCATTATAAAAATGAAAGTCAAATCTTTACAGTCAACAAATTTTGGTGGCAATCTTAGCAAGCCTTTCTTAAAGAAAAGAAAATAATGCTAGCCATAAGCAAGGTATTATTCACTTTGGGTGAGATTGTTACTGGAAAATAAGTCTTCTCTCTCAAGAAAATGCACAAAATTAGGTGGTCCCATTCCTCCTGTGACTCCCAGTGGATTAACATCAATTGTTGTTTTTCAAATTTTACCATTGTGATCAAGATAAATGATAACTTCTCTCCCAAGAGACAGTTTTGTTAATGTGCAGTCAAGCATCAGCATAAAAGCTTGCCATGTTCAGAAAACCTGTTCCTTGTGGTGCTGAGTTAGTTAAACATAAAGCTCTCAAGTTCAAGGGGCAGAAGCTGTCTTGATGAAGAACAGCTTCAAAGGTTTTTTGTAAAAGATTACATTCCTGGAAAGGTGCTACATGTATCCTTACTAAGAATTTTCTGTTTTTCTTTTTCTAAGAAACATTGATGTAATCAGAAATAGTAAAGTTTCTTTTCTCCTGTCTGAAACTGTTGCATATGAAAATGAGTGAAAGATGCAAAATCTGGAAGTCAATGATAAAATTTTCATTGATTTTTGGTGGTTCTGGCTGTCAAGCTACTTTTTTTACTTGGAACTCATTACTTGGACTATGAACAAGACACCTTCCAGGTGCAGCTAATTACTTCTCTGTATGCTTCCAAGTAGAACTATCTTGGGGCATCAAGTCTACCTCAAAACCATACAAGACACTAATGATTGCCATGCTGAGCCCAGCTGGTCCAAACAACAGATCGGAAAGTTCAGTTTGTGTATTATAATTCAAAACAGGAAATTTTGACACATAAACAGAGCATTATGGAGCTAAATGCATGTATATGTGTTGCTGACAGGACTTTTTGTCTGCTTTTAAAAAATTATTATTAAAAAGGCCCCTAATCTGACTCATGACCAGAGAACATAAGGTTTAACCCTGTATTTCCTGCTTGCAGTCCTGAAATAACCACCTTCTATGACTATTTCATGCTGTATACCGATTATAATTACCACACTGTTACTTACCTACTAATTGTGGTTGTATAATTGGAAAAATACAATCTGTTTTATGCTTTAAAAGTGTGTTGAAACACTTAGGTAGTGTGTTCTATTGTTGTTGTTAGTAGCAATAATTGAGTAAAGTAGCAAAAAGTACTTTTTATGCTGACTGTGGAAGAAGATGGGTTTTAATTCTAGAGGTATGTATCTTTTGAAGTTAAAATTTTAAAAAGCTCTGCATGTCTTAAACAAAAACCCCAGTACATGTAATTTACTTATTTTTTTTCTGGCTACTCTTGCTGCTTTTGCCTCCTGTTTTTAATTCCCCACTACTGAAATTTCAGACTCCTTGGTGGCAAAAATCTGTTATTTTTAAACTATCTCATAGCTATACAGTAGATATAGATATTTGTCAAGCTATATAAATAGCTTTTGCCTCTTCAGTATCAAACCGATGCATATTTACACAAAAGTTCTTTTTAAAAATTGAATGGAATTAAAATGAAGGTGGCCTTAAATGCCCCTATTTTTAATCTGCCAAACATTGAAGACTATTCAAATGCAGAGCTCCAGAACCTTAGTCAATGTCCACAATAAGGCAACAGTGGAGGTTGTTTCAAGTTGTTGTGTTTGTTGATGAAAAATAATTTTTTCCCGCAGCCACCAGCCCATTCGTGTAATCCAATCTGTTTAACAGTAAGATTTTTCCAAGAAGTCAGGAAATGGTAAAAGAGCAAGGCTTTCAAAGCCCTTCTGTTTAGTTTACAAAACCCTTGGGTTAATTTACTGCTGCTAAGGAACTAGAACTCTCCTCTCCTCCACTCCTCCCCCCCCCGCCTTTTCTCAGAATTTCATCTCTAGGAAATCCAGAGTGTGACAGAACTGCAAAGCATGGAGATTTACAACAGATAAAGTCTCTTGCCTGAGATAATCCACTTCTCTGAAAAAGACGTGAGCAACAAGAACCTCCACCCTATCACACCCCTTCCGACACGCTTCCCTTATTTTTATGGCCCTTTATTTCATGCACATCAAGGAAAAATTGCTGTGTAGAGCGATTCTGTAAAGGCAGCTTTGGAGGAAAAGCAGTACAAAATATTGGAACTTGTGTTTAGAATGGCTGGGATAATGCTCCTGCAAGCCCAGCTTTGGCTGAAATTTTAAGCAGATGGAAACCTAGACAGTTACATACTTGAAATGTTCAACAACGTTTTTCCAATTAAATCTGGGCCCAAATTATACAATGGAGCAACTAATATTGATAGCCTAAAGGACTTGCATCTTCTCATTCTCTGCCAAGATTTTGGATAAATTACCTTTTTTGGACCATAGCTCTCTGAATCCTCCTGGCCATGCTGGCTGGGGATGCTGGGAACTGCAGTCCAAAAGGACACATTTTCCAAGCCCTGTGTCTCTGTCTACCTTTTTATTGCCAACTCGTGTCCTGTTTTTTCCCCACTGCAAAGTGCTTTCCCCACCTGTCTATATATGTGGGGGTTTTTGATGACTACAAAGACTTTGCATATTTGTGAAGCATAAAATGTAACAAATGTTACTCAATATGTTATTAAATTAAAGCATATTTTAAAATGGAGCACTAAAACATTTGAACAGAATAATTGAACAAAGTAATGTTGTTAAGGCAGAGAAAGATAACTCACCATTGTAGCTGGGGGGAAAAGCAAGAGTCCCAGTTGCTAAATGTGTTTCTAATGTATGATCTTCTGGGGCAAATAATAATGGATGGTTGTCTACCCTGGAAAGAATTATATTTCAAACTGTCAGAGCAGGAGTTGCCCTCCTAAAAATGAAAATACTCATTATTTTGTATTTAAATCTTGCTTTCCATCACCATCATGTAAACATTTTTCAGGTAGAACTACAAATGAGGAAAAGATGTAGTAAGTAGCCTTCCAGTTATATAATTAAGGTTTGAATAAGATCTAAACATCCTTGGCTATTTGGAACCTGTGACCAGATTACTTTTCCTACCTCTTGGGCACAGCCTCATCCCAAATGCTACAACAGTTTTCTGGGCTAGGAGGAACCATCATCAAACACTGTACATGATCTGTGGCCATCTAGCTTTTCCCTGCAGCAGCCTATCACTGTTTCCCCCAGCCCTGCCTCCTCCAATAACTTGTGTCATTAATTACCCCTTAGAATTCTCAAGGAACATCACACAACTAATGAGGTATTATAGCAAAAACAGCCGTTTTAGTTGCTAATGAGACTAGATGTCCCTCTTAGCCTGGAATGCTCCACATAGCAAGAAGATGAGGAAGAAGAATACAATTGAAACCCACATGCTTGTTTTGGCTGAGAATTGATGGGAGTCCTCTTGTGCTTCAGGAGAATCAGAAGGAAGAGAGGGTCTTCATATACGGCCTAATTACAAGATATTTGAACTGTGTTTTTGTAAAAAGAGAGGAGATCAAGCAGAAACCTAATACTGTTCTTTGCTAGTTTTGTTAAAGCTTCTTGTAGAATTCTCAGATCCCTTTTGGAAAAAAAATAGAGAGAATTTTATATTTACAAATCTCTAAGAGTGTCATCAGTTGTGAAACAATGTGAGTGAGTTAGAGCTTACACATATAGTTGTTTTGAACTGGAAATATGGCTTCAATATTGGTGTGGTCAGGAAAAGGGCTTGTGACCAATTGCACCAATTGGATGCTGTGCTTTCATTGTAGTTGTTGTTAGTGCCAACAAGTCATCTCTGATTTATGACAACTCTATGAATGAGCGATCTCCAAAATGTCCTGTCCTCAACAACTCTGCTTAGCTCTTGCAAACTCAAGCATATGGCTTTCTTTCGGGAGTCAGTCCATCTCATATTTTATTTTACCTTTCCTAGCATTATTGTCTTTTCCAAAGAATCCTGCCTTCTCAGAGAACAGCCTCATTTTCAAAATTTTTGCCTCTTGAGATAGTTGAGGCTTGATTCTATGTAGGACCTGCTTGTTCATCTTTCTGGCAGTCCAGTACATCTGCAAATCTCTCCTCCAGCACTACATTTCAAACAAATACATTTGTTTTCCTTTATTTTAATTTTTGACCCTTTTTTTGCATTTTAGTGGTACTTTTTATTCAACATTTATTGTAAGTCCCCTTGAATCTAATTTTTGTGAGAAAAGGAGCATACAAATCAAATGGCTTTAATCCATGTTAGCAGGTAATTAAACATACCTGCCAGGATGTTTTCCTCTGGTAAGAATAATTTCCCAATTAGCTTTTTCTTTTATTAAATTTTTCTTTCATGTTTTGTCAGTAATATTTTCTCTCGCGGAGCATACCTGATTCAGAAAATCTGTTTTTAGCTTCCTAGTACCCACCTTTTACATAAAATCCATTAAACTGACAGGAAGGTAAAGCATGAAGAGAAACATTCCTTGTTGTTTGGCATATAAGTGCTTGCTACGCCTGTCTCAACTTGTTAGGAGAAATTGCTTAAGTTGTATTACTTAAGTCTCCTAATAATAATTTGGCACATAAAGGTTTGCTTGTGTGTGCAGCACATTTTTTGCATGTTTATCTCCACTGGGTTTAATAGGACTTAGTCTGCTACTACACAAATACCAGAGGATTTGCTGTGGCTATAATATGGGTTGATCAAAGTATATATATATTTGATCACATGCCACAAAGGCCAATTCAAATTGGTCTGGCCCTTATTGTTCCCAATGTGGCTTTTTTCCCTCTACCGCTGGGGACTTTTTTCACGCCAGAATTATTCCAATAGACTTTTTCTCATGTGATCAGTTGATTCATTCTTGCAAAGATGGTGTGTGTGTGTGTGTGTGTGTCTGTAGGTAGTGTTTCAGTGATGCAGGCAGTTGGGCATGATGTTCAGGACCGTGAGAACACACACCCTGTGTTCTTTTCCCCCAATCATTTTTCAAAACATTTTTTTACATACGTACATGAGACTAGCACTCATAGCACTTCTTTTTATATATATGAGATTAATCTTCATACACTAGTTTAGTGTTAGATCACCTCCAAATGAGAAAGAAAATTAATTACAAACAGCAGAAACATCCCAGACAAAATAAAAGAGGTTCCTGTGACATACGGTATTCCTGTACACATTAAGAAGAATTATGAGACGCTGACACCTTTTCCTGAACACTGTACAGCCCTTTCACAACGAAGTGACTTGGCAGCAAATCATAAAAGAATTGGCAGAAGTAAGACCAGAGGAAAGAAGGAAGGAAAGAAAGGGGCTGAGGGCTGAAATGCGAATCACATCACATCAAGTGAGAGCAATGAACTCCTGAATCAATCTGCAGCCCTGTGTGATCACTCACTGCAAATTCAGCCATAATACAGGCTGCAAATTAAATTGCAACGGAGCTGAATTGGAGCAATTCAGTTTGCCAATGTAGTCAAAGCCTTATCAAGTCCAAAGTAGTTCCTAAGATTGTGGCTCTTATTTTATAAGTTAACACAAACACATGCAAACTCAAGTCTTAAATATATATATAGGCACTGATTGCTACAACAAATTATTTTATACACATGTTGTGCTTATCATTCTCCCAACATTCTTTGATATTTGGGTTATATTGAATAGAAGCTTATATTTTTCTCACTCTAGTTGACAGTGCAGGACAGCAAGGATTTAACTACACATTAAGCTTATCCCTTCCATTTTGAGCAGAAACAGATGGGGTATCCTGGGGGGAGGAGGGTGGAATAGGGAAGTGGACCCTTCAAGGTTTCATACCCCTTTCAAGTTCTAAGACATGGCTAGTGCTACATGTATTTGTCCCCTGTTAAATAGGTTCATTAGACATGATACATAGAGCTAGGGGACTTGAACCTTTTTGGCAATATAACTGTAGGGCTCTAGGGACATCCAGATCCTAGGGGGGAACAAAGGCTTAAAGCTCCCCCAGCCTTCCTGCGCCAAAGTCCCAATCCTACATTTATTTTAGAGTTAAAAAGAAAAAGATCTGTTGCTACTACCTAAGTCTGTAAAGTATATGTACCTAGTTTAGTCTCATGTAGTAACAGAGAAGCAATTCTGCTGTATATATCCGGGAGAGATACAAGGTCATTAGCATCACATATTCTGAAATGGAGGGAAGGCAGGCAAGGAATGGGAAAGAGGCATCCTGCTTTGTGAAAAAGGGCATGAGGGGAATCCATGTAAATGGGATCTGCATCTGGGGAAAACCCAGCTAATCAGGTAATATGGCAATACAGAGCCCAGGGATGGGTGGAATTTGGTGGCCAAGCAAGCTCCAAATGCTGTCTAGCAGTTGCTGCTGTTCCAAGTTACTGCTTTCATCCCATGAGATCCTGCCTATAATACATAGGACAGCTGGAAAGTTTCTACAGGCCCTTTGCTGGTTCTGGGTCCTAGAAAAGCACAATACCAACCCATAGAGAGATTTTGTTCCCTCTCCTTGGATTAGGTTTAGTACTGCTCCTGGGGCTCATGAAAAAAGGCACACCACAAACCATAATGCTGGTATAGTACTCCACTTACTTTGCTCCAAGTGGCATGATGGACATGTACCCACCAGTTTTCTCCCAAGACCATTCTCCTCACTCCTGATTTTTTTTTTTTTTTTTTTTTTTTTTTTTTTTTTTGGTATGCCAATACTGTGCATGTGCAACACAACTAAAAACCTTTGCTCTGAGCTACTGAATCCTGGCATCAGCTGGGAATGGGGGAAGATGGAGGCCCAGTCTGATCACACACAACAATCAGATCTTTTCCTTCTTGTGCACTGCTCATTCTGAGATTTGACTCCTTACCTGACAACCTGGAGAAGGATGGCAATTCTTTGAAACTGTAGCAAGCACCCTTGGTGAGCTTGATATCTGCAGAGAATTATGCCAGGAGCAACTTTGAATTTATTGTCAGGTGGTGTAATTCTAGTCTTTCTCAATTTCCATTCTTCTACTGGATGTGTAAATGACACAGTTTCTTCAGTTAATGTTTGGTTAAATATTTGTTTTAATTACTGTGGTCAGATAATTACATGCTGCCCTATCGCAACAAGCATGCCTGGCATCTCAGATCCATGGGAAGTTTTGACTGCCCTAATTCACCTAAATGCAGTTCCCTGACTTCTCTGGTGCAAGAAGATTTATGGAAGTCAAAAAATAATGATTGTGGTTGCTTGGAACCAATGGTAGGAGAAGCCTGGTACTGCTTGTGATCCAGATGTGCTGACATATCTGTAGCACAACCCAGATAGCAGGGTAGTGAGATTGTATCATCTTAATCTCCAAGTGATGCAATTTCTGAATGTCTCCTCATTAAAAAAACAAATACAAAGCTGCTCTGCATGTAGAAAAAGAAATGCATTGTAAAAGGTTCTTGCTCATCTTGATCCTTGCTGTGCTAATTTCTTTTTACAGAAAGCAAGTTTTACCTAGGGGTTTTAAAAAGTTACTTCCTCTCTCCACCCCAAGCTTTGACCCATTTGTTACATCTCTTAGATCAGATTTTCTCATTGATCAGGTTCTACATATTAATGAGCCAGATAGTTATTGGGTGCCAAGCATTACACACACACACACATGTCTTTGGAGGCAAAGCATTACAATCCCCTCAAGTCAGCATTAGGGTTCTTTATATGCTCAGTTTTAACCCAATTCAATATAGACAAGGAGCAAACATGTATGTGTTACTCTGCCCAACAAAGCTGTTCTAGAAGGCACAGGAATAATGTATGCATCCATCTTGTGTGCTTTCACATCTCCTTGGAAAGTGAACTCGGGAAAACTTCTTCTGAGTTGCCTATAATATGCAGACTGTTTTCTGTCCATCCTGGTTGGCATTTCACCAATAACTGGTAAACGCTGCCTGTTCTCTAATATAATATGTCAGAGAACAGGCTTTGTAATGTCATACCTAGCCTATATTTGCAGGCCAGTTTTTATTCTTGCTATGCATGTTTGCATGAATTCATCTTAAGTGTCAAGAGAGACTCTTAAAACCTGTTATTTACTCTGTGGGTTTTTATTCCTTGCTCTTGCTTGTGTTTGAATCCCACAGGGTACCCCTGCACTAGTTAATTATTTATAAATGGTCAATACTATACTGGCTTACAATACTATAACTGTTTTATTTCCCTGTTGCAGTACTTTGGAAGTGTGATCACAGCAGGAACCTGTTCTTTTTCTGTGTAGTGGGGTGCAGCAACATGCTACACTTCCATCAATCTATATTTATAGCACAGATGGTTGGAAAAGTGTGGAACCAAACTGTTGAGATTATATACTTTTGAACCTACACTTCCAGACTTAAAGATCGGAAGCTTTTTTATAAATCAGAGATTTTAAATGATGCTGAAGTTACTGGGTCCTAGTATTCACTCATGAGTGGTGGAAAAACATATACTTATAACCCAGTAAGGGACTTCAGATGAGAATTAGGATTCTTCTTATTGCCAGAAAATAGTATTTTGAATGACTGTATTTTCATACTTTACAGAAACATTCAGTATCATTTGGTATTTTAAACACATCTTGATGTATATAGTTAATTATCAATATCTATCTCAGAGACAGAGTGGAAAAACATTCTGATGAAATTGTGTCCCTTTCTTTATATTTTTTCTGCCACTTTTCTGGTGTGGGTTGTATTTTAAAATAATTCATAAAGACATTCACCTTTAAAAAAATGTTTTATAGTCACTGGGTCACAAATACTTTGAAAAGTTGGAGGAAACAGCAATTTAATGAAAGGTTTTAGCCAAAACCTCTAAGCTTTTACCATGTGACCTTCATAATCTGGATCAGTCTTAAAACAGTAAAAGACATATAATTAGGTTCTGGTCTTGTAATTAATGTCATAACAGAGTTCTGGTAATTACATTGATTTTTTGAAAGGCACAACAATTTGTTTCGTCATTCCTTGGCAGAAATCCTGTTGCTTAACATAGTAAGTTGTAACTAGAGTAGGCTAAGTGAAAACAATGGAACTTAAGGAGGAGGTGATTTAACAAACCCCCAATGGGCCTACCCTTGTGATTTACCATGCTAAGCAACAGGATTTCAGCCACTATATACTTTCTTTCATCCACTGACATCTAGATAGTGTACATAATTCTTCCCTCTCTCCTTATTTTTATTCCTACAATAACCATATGAGGTGTACAATAACCAAGAGATTGTGACTTGACCCAAGGTCAGCCAGTGGGATTCATGCTAAACCTGGGTCTTTCCATTCCTGGTCCAACCCTATTAGCTTTTACAGTGGACTGGCATCCTTTCTGGTTTTATTCTGCAGCAGTATGTTGACTAGAGATGGGCACAAATCAGAAAAATGGTAATTCATTTTGATTCATGATTCATCAAGGTTGACGAATTACGGATTTATGATTTTTTCTGATGAATTGATTAATTGATTTGTTAATTCATTTTTTTAAAACCCCTATAAGATGGCCCCCCAAGCACCTAGATACATCAAATTCTCAGGGAAGCTTTCCCTGACTCTCCTCTACAAGCCCTGAAAGCTTGGTGAAGTTTGGGTTTCAGATATCCGAGTTATACACCTACAAGGAGGGCCCCCCCAAGGAAAGTTTCCCCCAGGCACCTAGACACCAAAATCACAGAGAAGCCTCTACTGACTCTCATCTAAAATCCTTCCAAGTTTGTTGAAGATTGGGTTTCAGACATCCAAGTTATATATCCACGAATTGGATCCCCCCAGGAAAGTCCCCTTTAGCAGCTGGTTTGGAGGGGGAGGGATTGTAGAAGAGAGTCATGGGAAGCTTCTCTGTGATTTTGATGTCTCTAGGTGCCTGGGGGGCATTTTATAGCCCAACAAATGGACAAATAAAAAATCGCTAAAATTCATCGATTCATATTTGTCAGGGGCATTGATTTGTATGATTATTAATCAATCAATTAGTGATTTTTGAATGAATTTGGTGATTAATTTTTTTATTTGTGCCCATCTCTAATGTTGACCTATTGTTCCTTTTCATTTAGTAAAACTTAGTTATGTTCTGTTATTTAAAAATTTAACAGGAAATTTGTATCTTTCTTAGGAGCAAACTATACATATGGTGGCGCTGCGGGTTAAACCGCAGAAGCCTCTGTGCTGCAAGGTCAGAAGACCAGTAGTCGTAAGATCGAATTCACGTGACGGAGTGAGCTCCTGTCGCTTGTCATAGCTCCTGCCAACCTAGCAGTTCGAAAGCATGTAAAAATGCGAATAGATAAATAGGTACCACCTTGGTGGGAAGGTAACGGCGTTCCGTGTCTAGTCGCGCTGGCCACGTGACCACGGAAACTGGCTTTGGACAAACGCTGGCTCTATGGCTTGGAAACAGGGATGAGCACTGCGGCCTAGAGTCGGACACGACTGGACTAAATGTCAAGGGGAACCTTTACCTATACACTATAGGTTGACCATCATTAAAAGCTGAAATACATTATTTCCTTTTTTTATTTTATATCTATCTTCCTCCCTTGTACCTCACAACATGAATTTAAGGGGATAAAAAAAAGTAGTTAGAAAACACAATAGCCAAAATCTTGTTATTTATGCCTGCTGGCATAAATCCATCAGAATAAATGTCACATGTGAATAGCAACAGATTAAGAAGTTGGAGTAGGCATCAGCTGTCACACACCAGTCATGTGACAGTCAATACCACACTGATTTCTTAATTTTGACAATTTAGAATTAAAATGTACATTGATGGAATTAGTGCTGGTGTAAGTTTTCAGTTGGATTATGACCAATAAATTACAGTATTAAAGCACTATTAAATGACTTAGCAAATGAAACTGTAGACTTAAGACAGTTTTAAAGCCTTTCTTTGAAAGAACCAAAAGAAATTCATCACTTGCACCATTAAAACTTGCCCATCCATAATCTAGGATATAAAGAAACACATGCAACTTACCTAGGAGTGACACACTGCTTACTAATCATGTACTTTCTGTTCTCCAGAGAAGTGCTTCAAGTAGACTTCACTGATTAAGAAAACTTACTTGTAAACCAAGCCAGTGTTACAAGTTTATCCTTAAGGTGCTGATGAATTTAAAATACTTACTGAACACTTTAGTTCTCTTCAGGTGTTTTCCTGTTCTGTTGGAGCAGGGTGTCAATATGGGAACAAGACCCCAGCTGTCCAAAAGGATCTTGCCCAAACATCTCTGCACCCTGGCTGAAAATCATAGATCTTTATAAGCATCTTCAGCCACACATGATTACAGTTTGCTACTTCAGATCTTCATGCTCATTGTGAACTTAGGAGTTTGCCAAGACCTTTATCAGGGATGTTTTGGGGTGAGGCTTGCATACATGTTCTGTCCTCTTTTTAACACTGTATGCCTTCTGGGGAAATGCCTGCAGAACCCTTTTTGTTCCTACTGTATAGTTGTGTGTGCAAAATGCCACATGATAGTATTCATATGACAAAAGAGAACTGTTTCTGCATATAATTTCTCCTTGCTCGGAAGGGCAGCATGAATGCAGGGAAGCCCTTCTAGTTATCTGTCACTTCCATCAGCCATCTTGGGAATTTAATTTATGTCTCTTTTCAGGAACTGCCTTTTGATTTTTACCCTTGATGTGGAAGTACATCTCACTTTGCATTTGGGACAGTATTACCAACTCCTCTCTCCTGCATACTGGCAGAACCTATACAAGGGGCTTATCCAATGGGCCCCAACTGCTGTTTGCAACTTGCTACAATACAGAATCATATTGAAAAAATACATGATTAATGAGCCGTGTGTGACTCCTAGGTAAGTTACGTGTGATTCTTTGTACCATAAAATAGGGGTGGGCAAGTTCCAGATATCCTGGGGCCATTTCCTCCCCAGAGGTCTGTTTTGTATTACATCACTACTAGAAAAAAAATAACCCTATAAGTGGGTGGGTTCATCAGCCCTTTTATAGGGTAAAACAAGGTGCGGGTGTTGCTCACCACAGCCCTAAATCATCCTCCCTGATTGACAGAAGGGATAGAAATGTAGTAATTAACTAAATAAATTTTAAGGGCAGGGAAGATACAGAAGGAATTGAACTTGTTCTCCAGATGGATAGAGAAAAACAGAGGCATGGCTTTCCTCAACTGTGAAAGCAGTGCGATCCCTTGGCAGAGTGTCCGCTTTTAGGGATCTGTCATTCAATCCCATTCTGCTGCTTCACGGTTTTGTGAAGACTGAAAGGAATCCCTTTTAAAAAAACATCCCCTGAAATGTAGATATCAATAGTTGTATGTCCTCAACAATTCCCCCTGTGAATCCCATGTGTTTGTGGATGGCTAGTGAAACACTTTGAGGGATCCTCTTGTATCACTGTAGTGGTTATTTACCATTCATTATTCCCCATTAACAGCAGAGTTGGGAATAGCTATGTTTTGAGATCACAATTCCCAGAATCCCTGTATCTGGAGGGGAATCTGAGAGCTGTAATTACAAAATAACTCTTTTCTAAAGCTCCATTTTTATTCTGAATTGTTCTGAGCTCCAGGAGAAAGGTAGCTTCTTTTCTGTGGCACCAGTGCCAGCTTTTGAGTGACACTTGAAAAAGAAACCAGTAGTGGGTCCTCTCCATAAATGGCTTTGCCTCCTTGCCCCTGGCATGACTACCCTTCCATTTGCTCTTCTCTTTTGAGCCCAGTATACCAAGAGGGGAGCTTCTTGCAAGAACAGAAGGTGTTGCTCCTTGTTCTACCATTGTTAATGTTAACTTGACTTGTGTAAGAAATTGAGCAAGCAGTAACAGAGAGAAGGGGAAGTAGTAGCAGCAGCTAGACGAGGAACTTTGCAGGTCAGCAGTATTTCTGTCTGGGCATGGGTTCAGCATGACAGCCCTGATCACGGACACCAGCCGTGGTCTCATGACAGGTCTGAATTCGTTTATTTATTTATTTATTAAATTTATACCCCGCCCATTTAGACTACGTCTACTCTGGGCGGCTTACAATAAAATAGCCAAAGCAATATAGTAAGTTAAAAACAACAATTTAAACAAGAATAATATCATTCAAGATGGAAAAATAAAAATCAAGTGGGAGCAGGAGGGAAGGCCTGCCTAAAGAGCCAGGTCTTAAGTTGGCTCTTAAAAACACCCAGCGAAGGAGCCAGGCGGATCTCGGAGGGGAGACTGTTCCAAAGGCAAGGGGCCACTGCCGAGAAGGCCCGGTTTCTTGTTCTTTCTTTCCGGGTCTCCCTCGGCGTTAGGCCCCCCAGCCGCCCCTCCTGGCTAGAGCGAGTGATTCGAGTAGATCTAGGTGGGAGGAGGCGTTCCGCTAGATATCGAGGTCCTAAACCGTTTAGGGCTTTATATGTCATCATTAACACTTTGAAATCAATGCAGAAACGAATGGGCAGCCAATGCAGTCTGGCCGCCGCATTCTGCACCATTTGAAGCTTCCGCATCAATCTCAAAGGTAGCCCCATGTAGAGTGCATTGCAGTGGTCTAATCTTGAGATTACAAGCGCATGGACCAAAGTGGTGAGCGCCCCAACATCAAGATAGGGACACAGCTGGGCAATCCGCCACAGATGGAAGTAGGCGGAGCAGACCACTGACGCCACCTGGGTTTCCATGGTGAGCGCCGGATCCAGATGGACCCCCAAGCTGCGAACCTCATTCTTCGCGGTGAGAGTCACCCCCCCAAAAGAGAGGGAGTTTCCCAAACCACCAATGGTGGGGCCACCCACCCTCAGGACCTCTGTCTTGTCCGGGTTCAGCCTCAGCCCATTCTCCTGCATCCATTGCTGTACAGCCTCCAGACAGCACTGAAGGGACAGAACAGCATCCACTGTGGTTGGTGAAAAGGAGATGTAGAGCTGAGTGTCATCCACATACTGATGGCACAAAGCCCCACACCCCCTGATGACCCCACCCAGCGGCCTCATATAGATATTAAACAGCATTGGGGAGATAATCGAGCCCTGCGGAACCCCACAATTGAGACTCCATGGGGCCAAAACACTCTCCCCAAGCTGTACTCTCTGAGGACGGTCCCCCAAGAAGGATCGGAGCCAGGCAAGCGTTGAACTAATGTGACATCAGTTTGCCAGATATTGGCATCAGGCTGCAAAGGCGAACAACCTAAATTTTGCCCTTTTGGTGAGTTTTCCAGGGCCCAGAGCTTGGAAGAGTTACTGTTTTTTTTGATGATTCCTAGAATGCTTAGCCAGCATAGCCAGTGGATGTTGAAATTATAATAACAAGTCAGTTCAATTTTTGGTCTGATCCAACAACTAGATATGCAAGTTGCAACTTGTGGCTGTTTTAAATGTTTTATGTTTATTTTATTTTATTGGATTGTTTATATTACTGTTTTTACTTTGCAAATGGTCTTGTCAAAGCTTCACTTCATAAGATAGCAAAATAATTTAATTAATTTAATTTAATTTAAATTAAGCAACTTTCCCTATAGTAGCTGGAAGAAAAATAAGTGGGAAACTGAATGGATTATTGTGTAGAAGGGTTCTCTGATAGCAGTTTGCTGACAGAAGACAAAATGCTTAATTTCTGGAGAGGAGGTTTTAGGGCTCTAATTTGGATCAGAATGGATGATGTGCAGCCCTCCAGCTGTTGTTGAACTGCAACTCCCAGAAGTCCTAGTCAGCAAAGCCAATAGTAAGGAATGCTGAGAGCTGCAGTCCAGCAACATTTGGAAGGCTGCATGTTGCCCTTGATTTACACAGAAGAATAAGAATTTTCAGTCATTCTCTAAGCCCTACTGCTTTGTTGTAAACATATGGAAAGGGAGAAACTAATGTGTATTAGAGATAAAGAGAAAGTCTGCATGTTCTCAGGGACACTGTTTACTATTCAGTTGTTAGATCTGCTTAACAATTCTGTGCCATGAATTCACTGGCTGATTTTGAGCTAACTGGATTGCTCTTCCAAAGGTAGTCATTGTCTTCTTCAAATCTATAAATACAAGAGAAATGTACACGTTTGACTTGTTTTGTATTGGTTTTTGCTGGAGCCATGTGTTTCCATGCACTTTTATTTCCTCCTGACTTCTGTTTTGAGTTTTGATGGTGTTGGCCTATTCGTTATAGGCTCAGCCACTCTGTTTCAGGTGTTGTTGGATGCTGCAGTCCAACTGTTACTATGCTGGTGGAGGCTGATGGGAGTTAGAGTTCAACAACGTCTGAGGATCCGCAGGGACCTCAGTCATGCACACAAGAGTCCACCTTTTCATCTGTGCCACATTGAAGGATATGTTATTGTCAGCTTTTCTTGTGCCCACTTGTGAGCATGCTGCTGTTGAGCTAAAATCTAGCCACTTACTGAAAAACCATTCTTACATAACAACCTACTATTTCTGCTCATTTAGGATCTCCGTGGTTTAAGAGGAGGGGAGGGAAGTACAAAATTAGTGTCTCTGTGTTTTGTTAGGTCTGTTTTCAAACACCCAAACTGTACAGATCTGTTGACAGAAAAATGTGTCTCTTTACATTCAATGGATCAGTGAATCCAACATCTGTTTCTAAGCAGATCTCAAAATGAAATCAGAGAATAATTACTGTGTTCCAGTAAGAATCCACTGATCTTTGTCACATTGATTAAGCAAATTTTCTTCTTGTGCCTTTGTTGGTGCTGTCAGCTGCACCTAGCATTAATTATCAAACATAATGACTGTTCTGTTCATGGCCTTATTTCATTCCTTGTCAGGTTGGTTTGGAAGTGCAACATTTACTTAAGTTTAGATTCTAAATATTTTCAAATGACCCCTCATGAGTGCTATACATAGGTGAGCCCTAGAGCAAATCTCCCACTTTTTTTCCTTTTCTCATCGTATTTGCTAATCTGCTTGTTTTTTATTATATTTAATTAGGCTCTAAAACACTCTTCTTAGGGAGACAGGTGCTTTTTATTATAAAGACTTGCACAATTCAGGTACTCACAAAGCCTTTCTGAACCAAGAACTGTTCAGGTGTGTTATAGTACAACACCCATACCAGTGGCCCTGTTGGCTGGCGACAGTAGATACTGTAGTCCAGCTGAAAGATGGGTCCTGAGTTAAGGATGTTTGCACTAACAGTCCATACTTTTGAAGGTAGTGTTTAGTATTCAAGATATATTTGTTACTGAATGCAGTCTGTAATTTTAATGAAATCCTACTGAGGGAGATGAAAGAACAAAACCTTACATTGCTTCATTCATCTACCGCATGCTGGATTTCTAGCCTGTTATATTCCCATTAGGTATTATCTTAACTGTTGTTTATTACGCATTGTTATTTATTTAGAGGTGTGCAGATTTGTGGTTTTGGAGTATAACTCCAAGAACTGCATTGGTGCTCATACATTTGCATTGTTATAAGATACACAGTTGAACAGAGTAATCTTTGAAGTGTCTAGCAGTCTAAATAATGATTCTAGATTGCATTATTTATGGCTATTTTTGTATGGGACGGGGACAAGGCAGTCTTTGTTTTGCCTCACCATGCAGTTTAATATTGAATTGTATCTAATCTCATTTTACTGCTACACATATAAAAATCCTTTTGTTACATTCAGTGCAATTAGTATAGGATTTGTGCACCCTATTTGCCTGTACATGTCCACATAACACTTTTCTCAATTTTTTGAACCTGTCCTTTTGTCCTTTTCTGCAATAATGAGGAAGCATAAACCACAGAACTCTTCAAGATGGAATATATTATGTTAACTGGCTTAATTGCTCTGATTTTTAAAGGGGGAGGGTTCACAACATGAAACACAAAAAGAGCAATGATGTCAGAGCATAGTGTGGAATCCCTTTTAGAAGAGTTTATAATCCATCAAAAAAAGGCAGGAGCTGAAATAGCACAGAATGGCCCTTTCCTGGAAACAAAAGGAAGTCATGAGCGGTTGCTATGGAGCCAGTGCTTCGAGGAACATATGACCTTTTAGGAATCACTGGAGATGCTCCCACTGTGCTCCATTAACGAATAGCTGCTACAAAACGCGTGCATAACCTTGGCAGCTGCCTGCCTGCTTGTTTGCTCCGGAGACTTGCTTAAGGGAAAGGCGATCCTGATCACAAGCAGGAAGCAAGAAACAAATGCCTGGAAACAGAGCCCAAATTTTCTTTCTTCCCCTCCAGGCAGAAAGCCTCTTAAATAAATATACTGTATGGTCTCCATCCTTTTCTCTCTCTACCCTGTTTATTTCCATTTTCTTTGAACCTTGTGAACTTCCTTAACAATGCTGCTTTTCTTTCCAATCACACTCCCATTGAAAAAACACTTATGCCTTCAAAAAAAAAGGAAAGGGCAGTATGGTCGTATGGACATTGAAAAAATACAAATGCAGGAAGAGGTGACACCTTTTTCTGTTCTATATTTTTAATAGTCAATTAAAGGTATCACCTGTTCCTGTATCTGTATTGTTTCTGCGACCATGTGTCCTTATCTTGATTTTTCCTGAACTGTGTAAGATATCATAGAATGGCCGTTCTGGATATTGACTGAAGACCAATGTGAGTTCTTACACATCATGGGCTCTTGACATCAAACAAGCGGTACTACATGCTAAAGAGAGCATCCACCAGGTAAAACTATTTGTTTGGCTTTAATTTGGCTAAAATTGACTGTTCCTGGTGGTTTAACTATATTCCTAATCCCATCTCTGTTAGAGGCCGGCCATGCTTCTGGGCTTTCTTTCCTTCTCTAGCTAAAAAGAAATTCTTTGAATTTCAAAAAAAGCAGAGAGGGGGAATGAGGGGGGCTCAGATTGCCTGACTGTCCTTTTTCTTTTAAGAGCTGGGTTATCATTTCCAAACTGCTAGCTGAGGAGGGCTTGAAACCACCCCCTTCCCCCTCCATAGGCCTTTTGCAGATTGTACCCATCCCCAACTAAAAAGCTGGTGTGGCCTCAACATCAGTCATGTGACTTTGGGACAGTAATAACAGCATATAATTTTGGAACTACCCCAAAAATCTGATGTACACACAGCCTTGAAGAAGATGATTTATCATCAAATCTCACTTTTTGTTCATTTTTTTCTTTGTTTTATAGTCTTAATTAAAGATATCACTTGTTCCTGCATTTGTTTTATGCCTTCAACAATCCCATCTCTAACAGCGCAAAGTGTGTGCATTACTGCTTCTGTGCCAACCTGTCAACAGTTTCAACGGTCAATGTCTGACACTAGGTAGTACTAGGTTCCTACTGCTAATACTTGCCCTTTATATTATTTGACTTGTGTGATTGTATCAGTGTGTGTGTATTTGTATTTTGGAAGAAGGGAACCCGAAGGACTGGTCAACGGGCTCTTCAGTTCTAATTTGTCTTGTTTGTTCTCTCTCATGAATTGATTCCCTACCAGGATGTGGGCTGAATAACTGAGAGGATGCTATTTCATTTGAGATAACATGCCATAGACCCCCAAAAACAGTGTGCCAGGAAACATCACCAAGGTACAGCTTCAAAAAAAGAAAGAGGAACAATGTATAGGTATACCTATTTCTTATCTTACCATGGACCATCATAAATAAGTGGGTTCTAGATCAAACCAAGCCTGAACTTTTTCTAGAAATATAAATCACAAAAATTAGGCTGTCATATTTTGGACACATCATAAGACAAGACTCATGGGAAAAGACAGTAATGCTGAGAAAAGGTGAAGACAGCAGGAAAAGAAGATGACCAGATTTGAGATGAAGTGGCTCAATAAAAGAAGCTAGAAGATTCTGTGGTTAATGACAGAATCTTTTAGAGGTCACTAATTCTTACTGTCACCTTAAGTCAGAAATGACTTGATGGCACATCAGAAATTTGTCATCTCTCTGTCGGTGAGCTTGTTATGTAGTAAGGTCTCTTACCTGTGATAGTAGGTTAGTATTGAACATTACTGTAGTAATTTTTATATACAAAGTACTGAAGCAGCTTGGCCTTGGATGCCTTTGATGAATACACTCATGCAGATCCAGAATTCCAGGGTATAAAACTTTACTTTTATTTACCAGATCACACAGAGTTTTGTGGACCACTGTAGTATCCAGCTGTTTAGTGATGCCTGTTTTCTTGTCATATGATTAAATTTCTGTTGCAGCTTGTGGAATCAATTAAATATTTCTCACTTATGTGTCTTTTTTCTGTATTTATTCCCATGTCTCTGATTATTTAATTAAATTTGTTGTGCTCTAAGAGCTTCAGCACTCAAATCTCTCCCATATGTCTGAGATGGGGCCAGTGACACAGCTCAGTGAAGGGCCCAACCTGTACACAGTGACAGATAGATTTGCATCATGAATTTGTTAAGAGTATGTGTGCACACCTGCAGGGTGGGCCAGCTGTCAAGTTCTGGGGCCAGTTTTCCAGAGATGCTCCAGCTGCTGAATCACCCCTCCAGATGAAACTGAAAATGATCAGATGTTCACTAATGGTTTAAAATGGGGGGAAAACACTGTTTTATTTTAGAATTTATTCTTTGCTAAAATGAGCTTGTTTCAGACTTGGTATCCATGTGTGCATCTGTACCTGGATGCACAGCTCCAGAATATATTTTGACATTTGGTGCAGAAAGACAGCAGAAGATGCCATCAAAAATAAAATAAAGAAGTACAGTAATTGTTTGGGGTGTATTACAAAAGGGAGGGAGCTTTAATACAGTTTAAATCCACTGCCTTTTTCTGCTAAAGATATCTTTGTCATGTGCATACACAATCTATTCTAAATGGTCCAAACCATCTGTTAAGCCTTATTTATAGCTGTCCAAAAAAGCACTTTCTAAAAATTCTTTTGACAATAGCTAAGGAGTTGCATTTTTATGATCACTGTTTGTTCATTTGATGGAGGCTGTGGACATGGGTTGTTTTTTTTTTGTTGCAAAGTACACTTCACAGTGCAGCTGTAGTATAGAGTTACCTGGTTCATCTGTTCAGCATATCTTTTAGTTATAATTAGCACTCAATGAATGGCAGATATCTCCCTGTTTGATATAATTTCCAAGGCAACAGAAGTGAAGGACCAATTCTGTACTGGACTTGTAATCAGAAAATAGGTCAAAGCTAACATGAACTTCTGAAATTCTCAGCTTCAAAAATAATATAACCTCAAGGTAATAATGAAACATCAGTTCTTCTTCGTGGCCTCTGTGAATCACACCCTGGGTGATTCGTGCCTGCGCGGAGCCTCATCGGAGGATTCTAGAGCTTCTGCGGTAGCAATGAACACATTAGAATATGCCCCTCCCCAGCCGTATAAGTACCTTGGCGCCAAGCATCCCCTTTCAGTTTTCTTTCAACCGCTGCGTTGAGAGCCTCAAATTCTGCTTCTGTGAGTAAAAGAGAAAGAGAGCCTATTCTTGATTCCTTCCTGTTATCAATTTTTTTCTTTTAAACTATTAGATCAAACTCATCAGAGATTTTTAAACTATTAGATCAAACTCATCAGAGATTTTTCTTTTCCCCTCGCTTGGCCTCTGGCTGCAGCACCCCCCCCCCTCTC
Organism: Intellagama lesueurii; assembly: GCA_037013535.1. Classification (NCBI taxonomy): domain Eukaryota; kingdom Metazoa; phylum Chordata; class Lepidosauria; order Squamata; family Agamidae; genus Intellagama; species Intellagama lesueurii. The sequence continues at coordinate 41,240,251 of JBAJHW010000005.1, read as the reverse complement.
CAATCATTGGTTTTTCTCCTCACTTATTTTCTCCTATTCATGGCCCCTTTGGGCCTGTTTAAGCACTGCGTTGTCTGTGACAATAAGATCCCACTTTCCGACGGACACGCTAAGTGCCTTTTCTGCTTGGGAGAACAACATCAAACTTCCTCCTGTACCCATGGCAAAAATTTTAAGCGCAGAGTTCTTTGATCTCGCCTCTTGAGGCTAAAACTCTGACTTTGGGAACAATCCTTACAACCAGTTCAAATGGCCCAACCTCCCTGTAGGCCCACTTCCCAAACCAAAGCAATGAAAAAAGCCGTTACTGAATCATCGAAACAACGTCCATCGGCTACACCAGCTCATTCCGATTCTCCATCTGCATCGTCTAAGACCTCGAAAACACACAAATCGAAACCCTCCATACCAAAGTCCTCGACTTCGAAAACAACCTCTAAACGTCAGAGACTGACTGATGCTGCTCCAGCTCCTGAGCCTGTTCATCCTAAACAAGCTAAACAGTCTAAGCCTACAGACATCCCACCACAACCACAACTCTCTGAATCAATTTCGGTTGGATCTCCCTCAGATGATGACAGACTTCCGTCTCATCAACCCTGTTCTCAGTCTCCAGAATAGGATGATAGAGTCGACCAACTAATGTCCTCTCCTCCCAGTCCACAACCTTCCATTCCTTCCAGCAATCCTTCGGTTATTCCATTGCCCGAGGATTCCCATCCCGAACGGCTCGACACCATTCCATATTCGATGCCCTCGGATCGCCCACCAATCCCTAACCAGGACCGTCGACATCAACAATCTCGACAGCTCGCTTCATCATGTGTGGTTCAAACCCATGCTCAGCACGCGCATCGGGTTGCCATTTGCCCCGAGCAGTGCTCTGCTCGACAAACTGCACCAACTAGTCGACCAGGTGTTTTACCCGGTTCGATAATACCATCTAATAGTCAGCCTACCTCTCGACAACCATCGGTGTCGAAGCGGCCACATCACCGAGAGGTGACTATACCTCAACCTGCTTCCCATTTGGTATCGAAAAAACCTCGGACGGTCGAGCAGATTTCATCCACACGTGAGGCTTTTGCAGCCCCAGCCTCCCGATACTTTCCTACTACAATAGATGAAGGAAATCACTGTTCACGCTCGGCATCGCCAGTGTCAATTTATTCTACTGCTATGCCTTCGCATCAGCAACCTCTGTTTCGACATCACAGAGACACAGGCTCTGATATTGATGATCCTCGATATTCATCCTGGTCCATGGACTCTCGCTCCATTCCGTTACATCAACACAGTTCCCGTCCTTCGGTAAATCCAAGTCATCGACCCCGGCACCGTTACGACACCGATCTCGACACCGAGGTCCATCCCTACCAATCGAGGTCCATTGACGCTCAACGTCTTTCGATGTCGACGATCATCGACATCGACAGATTCCATGGACATGCTGCCTCCATCTTTTCCGACTCATAACCGGCAATACTACGAAACTCAGCCTCTCAACACCGAAATCGATCGACAGTCCATCGACTCCAGATGAGACCTCAATGGCTCTGACCATGGATCTCGGCCGCAGACTCCATCGGTGTTACTTACCTCTTCAGAGTCGGACATTGTCAATACCGACCCGCCATCACCGGCAGAGGATTTCCAGACCTATGCCCAACTTATGATTCACATGGCTAAATCCCTTGATCTGCAAGTCCACCGACCATCGACAGAACCAGCCGATCATCTACATGATCCGATCTCTAAAAATACAGCCACTCCAGTGCACATATCAATGTTACCATCTCTCCTTAGTACTGCGCAGAGATCCTGGACAAAACCAGCTTCCTCCCATACCATGTCTAAGCGGATTGATAACCTCTATAGAATCCATGACCCAGGAGCCATTTTCCTCCAAAAACAACCAGCTCCAAATTCTATATTTGTCGAAGCCTCTCAATTGAGATCTCGACACCGACAATCTCTCATACCACCAAATAAAGACAGCCGACGAATAGACTCCATGGGTAGATGGCTTTACTCTTCTGCAGCCTTCACCATGCGAGTCGCTAATTATCAAGGAGCCATGGGAGCTTACCAACGCTTCCTCTGAGACAACATGTCCACCTTTATTGAATCCCTGCCAGAGGATAAAAAGATACTAGCTCAAACCTTCCAACAAGAAGGTCTCTCCGTTGCTAAACAACAGATGCTTTCCGCCCGCCACACTGTAGACGCTACAACCAAGTCCATGGCCACTTCAGTAGCCCTACGCAGTTTTTCCTGGCTCAGAACGGCCAGCTTAGCCGAAGATACTTGGGCACGTATCGAAGACCTCCCCTTCGATGGAGCAGGTCTTTTTCATGCTGAAACTGACGAAATACTAGAGAACGTACAAAAGAAACGTTCAGCAGCCAGACATTGGGGAGTTTACCCTTCCTACCAGCAATGCCCTCAGCAAAATCAATGGAAACGACCCTATAACTCGTACCAGAGGTTCCAAGGAGACCCTCCACGACAAACCTCTTACAATCCATACTTCAAAAACCATAGAGCCAAAACCCAGCAACAGCCTGTCACTAGGCGGAATGACTGGAAACCCAAACACCATGTTTGACGTTCCTCTGACCGAGATCGCCACCCACCCCACCAACCCTGCCCTCTGGAAACACTTACCTGCATGGGAATCCATCACCACAGATTCCTAGGTACTCTCCATCATCAAAAACAGCTACTGCATCCACTTCTTCGAACTTCCTCCGACAACACACATCGTTACTCCTCCGTCACAACCCCTGCAAGAAGAAATAACGAATTTACTTCTCAAAGATGCCATACAACCCGTCTATCAAAACAACACCGGGTTTTTCTCTCGCTATTTCACCATCCCCAAGAAAGACGGGGGCCTTCGCCCTATTCTAGATTTAAGATTATTAAACAACTACATCGTCACCACAAAATTCCTCATGGTTACTCTAGAATCAGTTCTTCCCTTACTTGGAAAAAACGACTGGTTCACTGTCATAGACCTAAGAGATGCTTACTTTCATATTGCAATACATCCCGCACACAGAAAATTCCTTCGTTTCCAATTTGGATCACAAGCATACCAATTCAAAAGACTCCCATTCGGCCTTGCAACAGCTCCGCGAGTGTTCACCAAGTGTATGGCACCGGTAGCCGCCTACCTCAGACTTCAAAACATTCTCGTCTTTCCATATATCGACGACTGGCTCCTTGTAGCACACTCCCGTCGCAAAGCTCGACGAGACACCCGTTTCACCTTCGCCCTTCTTTGCGATCTCGGTCTAACTATCAACAAACAAAAATCAACATTAAAACCTACAAGGAAGGTTTTTACATACATTACATAGGCGCGCTCATAGACTACACACGAGCTCGCGCGTTGCTCCCTGCAGAAAAGAGACAAAATCTCTTCACCTTATTTTGCGGCTTCACTCCGCATGCCTTGATACCTGCCTTAATGGTGCAACGAGTTCTAGGCACCATGGCCTCTATGATGTCAGTTGTACAACATGTGCGTCTCAAAATGAGATCTCTCCAATCCTGGTTTCTGGCCCTATTCGATCCACTAACAGACTCTCCCCACACTCTCCTAAGAGTCACTCCAGAATTGGCCTCTCAACTTCAGTGGTGGCATTCCCATACCAACCTTTCTATCGGGCGACCGTTCCAATAACCTCGCCTGCGAATACAAGTCACTACCGACACCAGTCGCACCGGCTAGGGGGCTCATTGCAAATCCCTCACAGTCCACGCCAAATGGTCTCACAGAGAAAAACTGCTCCACATAAATGAGTTACTAGCCGTCATAAAGGCCTGCAAGGCTTTCAGAAACCTTCTTGTAGGAAAAATGGTACAGATCGCCACCGACAACACCACGGCGATGTAGTACATCCTAAAACAAGGCGGCACCCACTCCCCAGGTCTCCTCTTCCTAGCGGTTGACCTGTGGGAGTGGTGTCTGCAACATCACATCTGTCTCACAGCCTTACACATCGCTGGTCAAGACAACGACCTAGCAGACTCGCTCAGCCGTACAGATGCCGAAGCTCATGAGTGGGAACTAGATCAATCAGTATTCCGCCAACTATGCTGGAAATGGGGCACACCGACTCTTGATCTCTTTGCCTCCCAAGCGAATTGGAAATGCCAACTGTATTGCTCCCGAGCCGGAATAGGAAAACATTCCCAGGGAGACGCGTTTGTTGGCCGTTGGCCCAAGACTCTCACCTACCTTTTTCCGCCGTTCCCCCTCCTCCACAAAGTTGTTGTCCGTCTACAACAAGACAAAACCAATGCCATCATTATAGCCCCTTGGTGGCCGAGACAGACTTGGTTCCCAGTTCTCCGCAATCTCTCATCAGACATCCGCCATCTCCCCCGCCTGCCACACCTTCTCACACAGAACAACTCCCAAGTCCTACACCCGGACTTACCTGTTCTGCACCTGGCAGCATGGAGGATTCTCCCTCATTAATGAACATTCTTCATCATGCCAAAAAACCATCCACAAGGAAAGCCTACCTGTACAAACCTGAAGAAATTTCAATCCTTTACCAAATCTTCCTCATCATCCTCCATCAATCCATCACTTTCCACTGTTCTCCGCTTCCTCCTACATCTCAAATCCAAGGGCCTCTCCATCTCATCCTTGAGAGTTGGTATGATATTACTTTCCGCAGTAATATCATACCAACCTCCAAATTCTCCAGCAGCAAACTTCTTCAAACATCCAACAACGAAATGTTTTCTGAAAGGTCTCTCTCATATCTACCCCGATACTCGACCTCCCTCTCCACAGTGGTCACTAACTCTTGTTTTGAAACAGCTTACCAAAGCTCCTTTTGAGCCTTTAGCTACAGCTGACTTAAGACTCTTCACCTTTAAAACAGCTTTTCTCGTAGCCATCACCTCAGCTCGACGAGCTAGTGAATTGGCAGCTTTACACTATGACTACCCTTATCTACAATTTTTTCCTGATAAGGTGAAGTTATTCATGGACATTTCCTTCCTCCCCAAAATTGTCTCTCAATTTCATCTTTCCCAGCCGATTGTCCTTCCTTCATTTTTTCCATCGCCTTCTTCAAACCAAGAAAAAATACTCCATACGTTGGATGTCAGAAGAGCTCTTGCTTTTTATCTCCAACGTACCCAACCTTTTAGACAGTCATCTTGTCTCTTCATAAGCCATCAGCTACCTACAAAAGGCCGTCAGGTGACTTCCCAATCTATCTCCAGATGGGTCGCCTCTACCATTCATTTGGCTTATCAACTTGCTCGACAACCAGCCCCTAGAGTGGTTCGCCCTCACTCCACCAGGGCAGTGGCAGCCTCTACAGCCTTTCTCCGCTGCGTACCTCTTCCGGACGTCTGCGCCTCTGCCACTTGGGCACAGCCGTCCATGTTTATCCGTCATTATAGACTCGACCTCTGGCAAAAGTCTGATGCGGCATTTGGACGTGCTGTTCTACCCTCTACCTTGGCGAGACACCCTGCCTCCGGGTAAGACAGCTTTTTAGTCACCCAGGGGGTGATTCACAGAGGCCACAAAGAAGAACGACAGGTTACCCACCTGTAATTGTAGTTCTTTGAGTGGACCTCTGTGATTCACACATCCCGCCCATCCTCCCCTCTGTCACGCCATTGTTTGCTTACTATTAAGCGGCAGTTGACACAACTGAAAGGGGACGCTTGGTGCCAAGGTACTTATACGGGTGGGGAGGGGCATATTCTAATGTGTTTATTGCTACCGCAGAATCTCTAGAATCTTCCGATGAGGCTCCGCGCAGGCGCGAATCACCCAGGGTGTGAATCACAGAGGTCCACTCGAAGAACTACAATTACAGATGAGTAACCTGTCGTTTTTATTAATCCTCTCAAAGCCCACTTGTGGTTTCTTTTATTCATTTTTAAGTCCCCACACCAACTTTCCACCATGGCTGACATATCCAAGATAAACTATGAAATAAGAGACAAGCAAATAATAGTTTATCCCCCATTTTTAAAACAAAATGCAGCTGTTGGTGAGAACTTGCTCCATCCTGTGTTACCCAGGTTTACTTCTTAAATGGAAAACAGAAGTCATGATAATTCAGATAGTTTTATGTTATCAGAATTAAAGAAAGTTTTACAATGCTGTACTAGAAGGCTGACCTTGGACGAGAGAAATCGCAGGAACATTTGGTGGCTGCTGAATAACTTTCTGTTATTCTTGACCAGCTCAAACCAGTAATTGTGGAAATTGTGCATCAGGTGACAGATAGGTAACTACCAAGGGCTTGCTGGGGCCTTCATATAAAATACACTATGAAGTTTTATTATGGAAGAATTTCGCGGGGGAGGGGCTCCACTATGGGCTCCTAGTCATTCTGGCACCTCCTACACTTCAGTTCCTGAGGGTAAAAGCAAAGGTACCGACTGGGTGATGAGCTCTTCTTCCTCCCCTTGAATGGCCATATTTGGCTATGGATTGCCTGAATCAGCAGGGAATTCAACTAGGTTGCTTTTGGGTTCGTTCCAGCTCTACAATTCTGTGACCTACTTTGCCTCTTAACTGTTTAATGGAATTTATGCCTAACTAATTAATGTTATTAGCATGCTGTTCCAAGACAGTCCTACAGAAGTCTATCCTAAAATTCTGTCTTGTCCAATATTTCAATCGCCGAGGATTACGTTAGAAGTTGCAACAATTTTTCATAGTGATGTATCTGTACTTTGTCTTTTCTGTTCTAGATAATGAGATTCCTGGAATTTCAAAACAAGCTTTGGAGAATCCACCAACCGATCAACAAATTAACAAACTTGCTAGGAATCTTGGAGCTGAATGGGAGTACATTGTATTGTGTCTGGGCTTGACACAAAATGAGATCTATCGTTGTAAAGCCAATCACCCCTACAATATACAGTCACAGATTGTGAGTGCATTCATTTCATGGAGGCAGCATTTTGGAAAAGAAGCTACTCTGGAGAGTCTGTGTTCTACTTTGAAGCAGGTAGAGGTTGATTCCTCTGTGATCCAACAGATGTTTGAGTGAGAACTGACTATCATTGGAAGACCTTGACATCTCTGTGAAATTACATCTATTAGATGCAGACGTTCTTTCATACAGATCACAGCTGTTCCATGTGCAGTTGCCATAGCTGATTCATCATCTTTCTCCATACTGCACTAGGTAGACTCATGGAGGATAGACACACAGTCCACAGCCAAGGCCTTACTTGAAGCCTCATCAGCCTGGTAGAATCTTACAAAGCTCAGCTGGCATAGCCTTCAAGAATACAGAGTTATCTCCTTGCCATGGTGAATTGGTGTAGGACTTTAGAAAGAAATGTAATGATATGGTAGTAAATCTGGGTCCTGATGACTACCCATTTAGTTTATGTAGTCTGTCCAAAGACACTTGAGATTGAAGAACTGTGCCTGCGTAAAGGTCTATCTAGTCTGTTATGCTGTGCACATCAGTGGACAACCTTCATGGAGTTGTCTAATCTTTTTTTAACTCAAACTAAGACTCCTGCTTGGACATGAGCTTATGGTACTGCCACCTTTGAAACAGAACATATTCCAAAGCACTGCATAAGACCTTGCTCTGGGGCAAAGGGAGATAAGAGCAAAAAATCTTACTCTGTGTATGTAAACTTTCACCTGTGTTCAGCTCTTGGTAAGGTTTCACTATGGGGAGAAAGAGCCTCCTGCCTTTGAGTTGCATCTAAGAGACAAGGGAGCATCTTACTTTTAGGAAATGCAAAAGGAGGCAGTTTGAATTGTCATAGCATTACATGATCCCAACCCTGGAAGGGGCATGTGGTTCCCAGATATTGCTGAGCTGTAGTTCCCATCTGCCGTAGTCAACTGTGAAGGTCTGTTGACACTTGGATGCCAACATATTCCCCATTTCTTTCTTTGTTAATTTTATATGCTGCCTTTCTTCCAATGATCTCGTAGTTCTACTTTTTGTACTTTGTCCACAAAGCACCCTTCTGGATGAGAGTATGTTCCCATCCCAAGGTCACCATGTTAAGTTTCATATCCAAGTAGGAATTTGCACCCTGTTCTCCAGAGTCTTAGTGCAACAGAAAGGCAGCATGAACATTAAAGAAATATTTTAGCCACTATCCCATGCCTTCTACCAACCAATTGGTAGCTGTGCTCTTGCATAGTGCTGAGACCAGCTATCTTCTGACTCAGTTGCTGTCTTCTCCCAGTTAACAAGATCATGGAAGCTCTTGTCCCATTTAGTCTATGCACAGTAGTTGCGTCTCCTTCCTGTCCATTTCAGTAGCCATTTGTGGTTGATTTCCAGTTTTCAGAAGGAAGTGGTAAGTTTTGTAAGAACCCTAAATAAGCATTAACATATATTTTAAGACTATAGAATTATTTATTTCATGTTACCTGTGAGTTTTCTTACTAATAGAGAACAATATAATATATAGGTACCAGACATTATGTCAGTATTAGAGTTTGTGTTTCAGCACTTCTCTAAACTGCAAACAGCCAGTTAAGAAACATATTCATCATTTTTGGGAAATGTAACAATCAATTTTTAAAAACGTGCCTGCTGGGAATTCTTGCCATTATGCAGAAGGATAACAAACACTGAGAAATAAACTTAGCAGTGATATTATGTCAGGGTGTTGCTATTATTTGATTAATAAATTGCTTTTGACTTGGATAGCCACTACTACAGTTCTTAGACATGGTACTGCAGTTTTCAAGGAGAAACAATCCTGGCAGGTGACTTCTCAGCCTGATCCTAGGCAGAATTGTATATACTCATTGAAATTCATGCATCTAAGTATGGCTAAATTTGCATAGGATTGAAGCCTCAGCCTATGGGAGGTTGTGTCCTGAAAGTTAGTACCCACATCTTGTTTAACACTAGGTAATGTTGCAAAGTATAACTCAATGTCTCCAACCTCATGTTGACAGGAACCTCCACTACCATAGCATTAACAGAAGAAAGTCCATTACCATCTGAGACATTCCACCCACTGTTCTTCTACTTAGAAATTCAGACCAAATCCCTTTTCTTTTTAATATGAACAAACTTTCAGATCCCTCATTAGGAGAAAAGCATCCTAGAAATGCAATAAATAAAAGTAAAATAAATACTTTCTCAACAATCTGAAAACAAACTTTCTATCTGTCTATGAGACATGTATTCAGATATGTGTAGATAAATACCATATCATTCTTAATTCTACCATCTTCAGGCTAGGCATATCCAACTCCTACAAACTTTCCTCACAGAATCTGGTTTTAAGTACTTCCTTCCACAAATTGGTTACAGTCCTCTGGGCATATCCAGTTGATATCCTTATTAGACTAACAATGCCCAGCATTCACAGTGATGCTTGACCATCACAGAGTCATACTTCTGTGTTTGCCAGTGCTCTAGTATTTTTACTCAGTGTTTCTTTACACTTGTGGAAAGCAGCTGTCTTAATGTCCAACATGCCCATCTGACTATACTCAGCTTTTCCTTTGCTGTGTATCATGTGTCCCAAGGTGAGATAGTTGCTTTCACCCATTGCTGCCATTACTTTCACCTCATCAACCAATTCTTCTCTATTGTTGAGAGTTAATTCTAGGATAGTCGTTGCCTCTTTTGCCTTCTGGAACATGAAATTGTTAGAAAGGAAGATCAGGAATTTATCAGGCCTTTCCTTCTTGGCAGAGTTTAACATCCAAAAGCTAGCATGATTGTAATCACAGCAGCTTCATCCACTTCATGAAAAAGACTAGTTTTAATCTGTTTAACTGGGGAATTAACTTAAACTGTTAATTACATTTTGGAGGACAATTTTAATATGTGTGGAGAGAGAGACTGAGAAATGATACTATTTTTTGTAATTATTGGGTTATTTTAGTTTAGAAATTTTGTTAAAATAAAAAAAAATTGGTCATAAAGTACAGTGGATTTTATGTTCATGAAATATTGAGAATGTACTAGCATTGGAATGGCATCAATAGAACAGGCTGCCAAAGAGGGGAAATCTGTGTATAGGTATCTATTATGAATATAAGATGCCCTCTTTTAGGGTTGAGGGGTGATGTGGAATCACATTTAACAAATCTTCACTTCTTTACTATTTATAATACTTCTGTTCAACTTTAGATTATGAGATAATCCACTCTGCACCCAGTGGATGTTTAAAGTGGGAAGATTTTAAAGACAAAGAGTGCCCTCTGTGGAAATAGTCACAATTACAGCTTCTGAGAAGAAAAAGTAATTAATTGATTTGTATATTACTGTAACATGACAAGATCTGTATCCCTGTGGTTTCTTCCAATGGCATTTAGTGCAGCATTCTGGAGCCCGGCACCCTCAAGCTGTGTTGAGCTACAATTCCCATAATGTCACTGCCAGCAAAGTCCAGTACATCTAAGGAGCAGAGGGTTAAGGAAGGCTGCTCTATTAACAATCCAGTTTGTGGATGAGTATATTGCAGCCCACAAGCTTTATGTGGCTTCCCTTGCCCATTTAAGGGGCCTTAGGTACTCCTGGGAGCAACAATTCTCCTTTAAAACAAAACATTGTTCTCATACCTTGTATACATCTTGCTTTACCTCCAAATTTTTTGATTTTGAGAAAGATGAATATATTCAATTTACCTCTTCTACTACATTTTCTCCATTCCAGTTACTTGTTGACCAAACATAAGGGCAAACCAAATGTAAATTTTCACTCTGCAAAATACTATTCTCAATCTGCTATAAGAGAATAAAGCCCCCTCACCTGAAGCAAGCTATCTTTTAACAATATTTAAGAACATATTTATTCTCACAGAGAGTTTCCTCCTTATTTATTTATTTATTTGTTTATTTTATTTTATTTTATTTTTATACTGCTCATTTGGCTATTAAGGCTACTCTGGGAGGAAGCTCCTTATAATCACCAAGAATTGGGGTTGTACACTGTGTTTGTTCAAATCTTCTGGATAACACACGTTTATGTGAGAAGACCAGCCTATCTGTGAGGGTGCCATATTGAGCTTGCAGTACAATTCCATTCTTTTCATTCTGGAATTTGGCTGAAATCCCTCAGCGTGTCTATTTTGACATTTTTATATATTATGCCCCACTAATATAAGTAGGTGTGCATGCATAAAATAGCCTTTCCTTCTTGCCATGTATGTAATCGTTGAAATAAAAACTCAATTGAGATCAAAGCTGGGTATACAGCTCTACTCCTGTATCCTCAACAGCCACCTTGTGAAGTACGTCAGTCTCTCATGTCTCAACAGGGACTTCAACCTGGTTCTTCCAGAGCCCTATTCAGATATTATTGCCTGAATCCAGATTGAGTTTGTAGCATAGTAGGGAAGTTGTGGGTCACATCATACTCTTACTCCATTTAAAGATGGTAGACCTTCTTCCTGTGTTTACTGTGAAGGGCTACAACAACACTTTTAATTGTGTTCTACAGAGAATGTTTACAGCATTTCCATTATCAGGAGCTCTGATAAGACAGGAAATATGACGATTTACATTCCTTATAGGTGAGTTTGTGGGGAGCAGAGTTTACCAGCATCCTCATGTTACTACCACACTTTAGGCCTTGTCCAGATTCAGACCACAATGCCTGAATAGGGCTTAAGTCCGAATCCAACATATTCTAACAACTATTTATAGTATATTCTATATAATATACTGTATATAGTGTATAGCTGGCTGGATAATTCAGTGGTTTAAGTATTTGACTGTGGAGCCAGAGGTCGAGAGTCTGATTCCCCATGTGCCTCCTCTGAATACAGCCAGCCTGTGTGGACTTGGGCAAGCCACACAGTCTCAGGATGCCCCCAGAAGAAGAGAATGGCAAACCACTTCTGAGTACCCTCTACCTAGGAAACACTGGAAAAAGTTGCCATAAGTCAGAATTGATTTCATGGCATGTGATTATTACAGTGTATGCTGCATATAACATATATTATTGCTATGCTAGCTGTTCCTTAATTCCAGGTCCATCAGAATGTCTCAGTATCGACTGACTACTCAATGGAGTGGGGGGGGGGCTCTGCACAATCTACTCAGACACACTCTTTGTGATTACTTCACTGTACTGCACTGGAGGCCAAGGCCAAGACCATCCACACTCTTGTATTCTCGATCACCATGTACCATCAAAGCTGGACAGTAAAGAAAGTTGACAGGAAAAAATTAGTTTGAAATGTGGTGCTGGAGGAGAGCTTTGTGGATGCCCTGGATTGCCAGAAAGACAAACAAGTAGGTCCTAGAGCAAATCAAGCATGAACTATCTCTGGAGGCAAAAATGATGAAAATGAGTCTGTCCTGCTTTGGGCACATGATGAGAAGGAAAGATTCTCTGGAAGAGATGATAATGCTGGGAAAGGTTGGAGGCAGCAGGAAAAGACGAAGACCAAATATGAGATGGATTGACTCCTTTAAGGAACCCACAGGCTTGAGTTTACAGTGGCTGAGCAGGGCAGTTGAGGACAGGGCATTTGGAGTTCTTTCATTCATAGGCTCTCCATAAGTCAGAGGTGACTTGACAGCGCATAGGAACAACTGGAAATAGATCACAGGATTGCAAGCTTGGTTTCTGGACAAGCTTGAATAAGTTACAAGCTATAATTCAGTTAGCTTTAACTCAATGTTTCCCAGATATGTTACAACTACAACTTCCATCATCCCAGTTATAATTAATGAGCTTGCTGAGTAGGGGTGGTAGGGGTTATTGCTGAACACAGCTGGAGAGCACTATATGGTGGGAGGCTGCTAGAATTTATAAAATGTACTATTACTGAATATTATGGATTAATTATGTGGAAAGCATGAGACTGTAGTGAGTCCTAGAATACAATCTTTGGGTAATTGAGGGGATGGAATGCTCAGTCTGTTGCTTTTGTATAACCATGTCAATTTGTTATTTGCTTTCCTAAAATAAATGGGGGGGGGGAGAATCTATCAAAGTAGGTTATGGATCCCTTGAGTCCTCAGTTTCCTTGTCAAGTATACTAAAAACATTGAGCAGAATACGAGAAACACTATAAAATATACAGGGTTCTTAAAGTGTTAAAGAGAACACAATTAAATCCAAGAAGAAAATTTAAATTGGCACCATGCCTGAAAGCTTCAAAGTAGCTAATGCATAACTGCTCTCTACAACATCAGTCATTAGATTATATAAGAGCAGGGCATGTAACTATTATGACATTTGTTGAGGAGTTCATAGTCTATAACATGTGCTACTATTGGCTTCATTACAGTGTCAACTCAAACCGTCTAACTCTATAATGACAACATTTAGCTACTGCATGGCCCAACTCCCCTCTGGTTTGTTTGCCTAGCAAGTGCCTTTAACTCTTTAAGAAGCATTCTCTCTCAAAATTTGCCCCTGTGCACAGTTGTTAACAGTTCCTCCTTTCCCAATTTATCATAACAGGTAATTGAATAGATCTTTTGGCAGCTTGACTGCTGCAGAAAATAGCATCTTATTGGATGAGTATCCTCTTCCCATGCAAGGGCTTGCAGGTCATCATGGGAAGCATCTATAACAAAGGTAAATCTTTATGGGACCAGCCTGGTCTTGGACTAAATTAGAGATAAATGACTATAGACCTCCAGATGTATTTTGGCCTACAACCTTATAAGCCCCAGCCAGCGCAGTCAATGGCGTAGATTATGAGAGCTGCACTCCAGAGAAAAATGGGCAGTCTTGAGACAACATTTGCCCATCACTGGTGCTGATAATTTCTTCTTTTGATTGGGGTGATTGCACAACATCCTCCTGAAGGCAGCAGACTTGCCTAAGGAAGGAAGGGCTGTTTTCCAGTATCTTGCTGCTATTCTCCATTCCCCTTGAGCATCTTTCACCTGATGTTGCTGGATGAGCCCTAGCTCTGTCTCAGCTACTACCCCACCACCTGTGTGCAACTTTGATTTGAGAAGACAAAAATAAGGTCAACAGAAAAACTGCATACCTTTAATGCTGACAATGAAGACATTAACATAGTCAAATATTTTCTCGGTTCAATCATCAACCCAAATGAAGACTGCAGCCAAAAAAATCAGAAAAAGACTGAGAGGCTGGCTACATGGGAATTGTTCCCACTCTGTAGCCCGCCCACCCACCGGAATGGTTGAAATCACTCTAATAAACACTGACTACACAACGTTCCTGTTAGAGTGTTCCACCCCGTCCCTAATGGGGACCAATCTGTCCCAGACTGGTCTAGGACTGGAGCCTACTGTTTATTTGAAATGATTAGGATCGGTCCAAATAAACATTTTTTATCACTGTGTAATCAAACCCTTTCCTTACTGTGCAATCAAACCCTACCATTCCAAATTGTTCCAAAGGGGCCCAGACTATATCACTCCCTGTCACTAATGTAGCTGTATCCTGAGACTTGGAAGGGCAGCTATGAAGGAACCAGAAAAATTCCTTAAGTGTACAGATGTAATGCTGGAGACCAAGGCCAGGCATAATGCTGAGAAAAGTTGAAATCAACAGGAAGAGAGGAAGCCCAAATAAGAGATGGATTGTCTCAGTAAAAGAAGCCACAGCATTCAGTTTGCAAGAACGGAGCAGGGCTGTTAACAATGGGATTTTTTTGAGGTCACTGATTTGTAGGTTCAATGTAAGTCAGATGCAACTTGACAGCACATATAACAACAAACCACTTAAATTTTCCAGAATTATCCAAAGCAACTCTGAATCAATGACATTGTGGGAAACATAACTGGTAACTGCCTCACACATACAGTAGCAATGGGAGAAAAATTAAATGGAGGGGAGTAGCCCAGGCACTAGCAGTGTGTCATGGTGGAATCCTTGGACTCTACAAGATGTCTGGAGATTCTGCTCTGATGATGCCACACCTTAATTTCCCTGCAATAACAAAAATGGTACCATGCAGGATGGAAACAGAGATGTTCTCACTGCCATACAGACCCCAAATCACATACAGAAGAATGGTGAAGCAACTTAGGCAGGATTTGTTTTAAGCTAATTTTAGTCTATATTTTCCTCAAGACTGTTTAGATAACTGACTCATAAAACATCATTGCACAGAAGGGGAAAACAGCTGAACTGTTAGTATTGGGTATTTGTTCTCTCTTGTTTATATTCCTAGAACGTCAGGAAACAGTGTGAATATTCTGGTGCACCGCATGTGTCAGTATTTGTTCCTTTGGGCACTGCGTGAAATGAACATTGGAATTTCAGCCACCAGCTGCACAAACTAAAAACAAAAAACAAAGAAGGCCAAAAGAAAGCTATTTCTAGACCATTTGAAGTTCCCAGTTCCTGACATGAGAACAAGAGCACTTAAATATCAACTGATGCTGAGATACAGCAAATTGGTTACATAGAGAATTATTTATACATTATAACTCACAAAACAGCAAGTATTAGTAAGAATGTAGTTACAAAGCAGAAGTTCACACTGGCATTCTTCCTAAAAAGCCTAGAAACAGCTATTACAATTGTCAATATTTATCACATTCATTGCTTTACTGTCTATTCAAAACCATTCTGGACTGCATTCAAAAACATCTGTTTGTTCACAGATCACAGTTTTTGCAATGTTGCATATGTATAGTCACAGTGTAAGATTGATGTCCCTATTTTAGCAGTAATAAAACAAGGAGGAGGAGTGAAGGATAAATATGAACAAAGAAGTTATATTCTTATGCTTTAATTCATTTGAGGGAGAGGATTAGGAGAAGCTCTATAGGATTAGGAGAAGCTCAACCATAAGTTTCACAGGAGAGAAATTTGACTGGGAGAAAGAAATAGCAGCATTCCTATTGTGAACTGCACAAGACTGTCAATAATGTATCATTAGATCTAGGCACAGAAGAAATAAGAAAAAATGGGCAGGCATGAAAGAGTGCCAGGAACCTTTGGGCATATGAGACTGAGGGAGCTTGAAGAGTTGAAATGACCATGGAAAGCCAGACATATAATTGAAATAAGTACATGTTAATGCTGATGCAAAATTACTAGAACCAATGTTTTCTGCAGAAATGCATTTATTTTTCTGGTACCTCACACCATCTCCAAGAATTTTCCAAGACTTGAGTCAGTTTCTCTAAAATCATGTCTGGGAGCTTCTTCAGCACCATAGGGTGTAATTTACCAGGCCATGTAGACACTTAAGCTACTTTAAATTATCAAGGTATTTTCATTGGATCTTCTGACCCATCTTGGGCTTCTCCTTTCTTTGCCCAGGCTAAACACATTTCCAGAGGGGGAGACTGAAACAGAATTGAGCAGATTTTTGGAATATGTGTTAACAAGAGGAAAAGGGAAAGCTCCAAATCAAGAATCAATGCAGTTCTGGAGAAGAGGACAATAAAAGAAGAAGAAGAATAGATGGAGGAAAAAGAAGATTGTTGCAAGAGGTCCCGTCTATGGTGGTGGGGAACACAGTTAATTTGTATTTTGGTTTATGTATTTTATGTTTATATTTATGTTATAGTTTAAAAATAAAAAAATTTAAAAAAAAGAATTGAGCAGTTCTACATTCATTTTCCCCCCAAGAGGGGGGAAATCAGCTCTGTCCTGATTCTACAAGCAATGACTTCTTTGTTGTTGTTGTTGCTGTTGTTTTAGCATTTCTTGCAAAGCTTCTCATATTCTGGGATTTAGCCTTTCTAATAGCACTGTTACAAGTTCAGGTGACTGTTCTTTCAGAATCTGACTTTTCCGAATTCCCCCTCTCTCTTGAACTCTTTTCAAAATGTCTAGCCATAGACTTTAACCAGTTTTCTTCTTTGAAATTTGCTTTCCTAAAGCCCAGCCAGAAGAAGATTGAGACTAGGAAGAGCAGCAATGAAGGAATTAGAAAATACCATCAAGTGTAAAAATATGTCACTGGAGAGGAAGCCCAAGACCATCCACACTCTTGTATTTCCAGTGATCATGTATGCATGTGAAAGCTGGTCAGTTAAGAAAGCTGACAGGAAAATAATTGATTTCTTTGAAATGTGGTGCTGGAGGAGAGCTTTGTGGACTTTCTGGATTGCCAGAAAGAGAAACTAGTGGGTCCTAGATCAAATAAAGCCTTAACTGTCTCTGAAGGCAAAAATGTTGAAGCTGAGGTTGTCCTACTTTGGGTACATCATGAGAAGGCAAGATTCAATTGAAAAGAGAATAATGCGATGAAAGGTTGAAGGCAGCAGGAAAAGAGGAAAACCAAATATGAGATAGATTGTCTCCCTAAAGGAAGCCACAGGCTTGAGTTTACGAGAGCTGAGCAAGGCAGTTGAGCAATACATTTTGCTCATTCATAGGGTTGCCGTGAGTCAGAGGCAACTTGAAGGCACATAACAACAAAAGCCTAGGGGGCACATCCAGCTATGTTTTATACCCGTCACAATCAGAAATTCCAGAGTTTTTTCCTCATTCACTCTTAATCCCATTTCTTGCATGTTGATAAGGATTAAGTACAGAACAGCAAGTCATCTTGGGTCTCTCACCACTTTCCTTGGGAGATAAGGCAAGGCAAAGACTAACTGCATATTTTGTTCTAAGTACGACTTCATTAGATGTCAGGATTGCTGAAATCTCCCCCCCTTACTGATGGCTGACCTCTGTGAATGTTTTGGCATGACTGATATGAATGTATCTGTGAACACCACATGGAGTCTGAGGTAACAGAAAGCATCTGTTTCTAGTATCATAGCTCATTGTGCTGGTCTAGTGTGTTGGCACTCCAAATGTTTTGGACTTGAAATCATCAGCACCATCCCCAACGTGGCCAATAGTAAAGATTGGTGAGAATTTAAGTCCAAAGCCATCGGCAGACTAAAAGTTGCCAGCAAGGAGACTGGTCAATGGATCAGGAAGCTCTTAGATTGAATCACTCTCAAGACCTACTACACCATATCGCATATGGGGGTAATAAACTGACTTATCTTACAGGGTGGTGATGCTTAATTATTTTAAGTATATACAGGTTAAAACATTGGCTGCTAACGCTGATATGCCAGCATAAAAATAAGATTGACTTATGTTTAGTAGAGCTTTATTCCAGGTAAAGTGTACTTAATGTTGCAGTCACTGAGGTATGAAAATGCACACAAAATCTTAGTATCAGAATCTGGTCAGCAGACAAGAAAGAGGACTGATAAGAGCATGAGAAAACTGAGTTGCCTCCATGGCCAATATAGGACACAATCCTTCAGAGTCAATGTGGGGAGTATTGTGAAGGGTCAAGCATAACATTTAAGTTCCTTTTGGTAAATAAGGAGCAGCTTCTCTGGGCAGGAGGCAGCAATACACACACCCTGGGTGGGAAGGGAAGAAAGAAGAAACACCTATATCTACTTAAGAAAACTGAAGCAAGGTCACTGGTTCTAAATTATTTGTTACAAGTGCTTTTCAGACTTTCATCTCCTGCCAGGATGTAAAGCAATGTAGGAATTTCTACCCCTGTGTCCTGGTCCTGAATAATAATTTTTAAAAAATAAGTGAAACCTCATTCCAAGTAAGTGTGTTTAAGATATTCAGCTCTCAGCACTTAGTTGATCTTCCCTTAGGAGCATGTGTATTGGCAACGGCAGGACGGCAGTGGCTCTGCTGCCAACAGGAAACAAGAGGTAAAGAATGCTGCTTGGTGCAGGCCAAATTCTGCAGGAGGTCTGTTGTGAAGGCTGCTATCGCTACAGCACCAGGGGGTGGGAATGAGCTTGCTAGAGGTTGTAAGTATTGTGTGGAATGAAGAACAAGCTCTGTTCAGTACTATCAGTCAACACTCTTTTCCAGAAGATGACCTATTGAACATTTCCAGGAATAGCTGTGCCAAGCCTGTCAACTGCTTTCTTGGAAATACACTCAAGAAAAATGGCTTGAGGCCAACATTGAAGTACAGAAAGCCTGGACTGGATCAAGGGATACACTGAGAAGCAGAAGTGGCCGCCTTTTACAACTGCTCCTCCAAGATTTGGAACTCTGACCTTTACTGGGATGAACAGCTTTCCTTAAAGCATGTGTGTATGCCTATGTGTACTACTTGTTGAAAATTCATAATTACAACTTAAATAATGGAAAGAAATTTTTGTACCTGCAAGTGTGTGTGTTTGATTTTTACTTTGTTTGTTGTTGATTATGGAGGTCTTTGTCAAAGCTATAGTGCAAAAGTAAGGGACGTAAGCCTTAGAGGTATGGATTGTTGTTCCCACCATGCTGGCCAAAATGAATTTAACAGGACAGTGTAGATTTCTTTCAGTATGAAATGTATAGGATGTTGTTCTACTTTGCATCAATTATCTTACTGGTTAGTATCTTCTATGACCTGGTGAAGGTCTTTATTAGGAAAGTGTTTCATATTCAGTGTTGATGAGTTGTTATAGTATTATCTCTTGATGGCTGTATGTTTTAATAGTTAGGGAGGCATTTTAATACTGTAACTATGAAGTTAATTGCAATATGTACAGTTTATGTTGCAAGTTGCTTTAAGCTTCCAGAGTTAAAACTAATTGTTTTGAAATAAAAATAAATAAAATGTAATGTAATGTAATTTAAAGGATTTTAGACTGCCCCATCAGGACAGAAAAGTATTATCTCCCTCCTCCTCTTCCTGCTGAAAGTACATACTGTACAAAAAAAGAACAATAAATTCAGCATAAAACAACAAACGTAATAAAATCATCAAATAGTCAGATGGCACATCTACATATAACTGTGTCTATTGTTTACATAGCTGATGAAGTCCTGTTGCTTAACACAGGAAATTAATTGCACAAGAGTAGCCCAGTGAATCCATGGAGATTTGGTAAGGCAACTCTTCTGCAAGTTCAATTCATTCAAACAGGTCTACTCTAGTCGCTGCTACCTGTACAAAAGTAACTTGCGACAAGAATAGGCCCATTTTAATCAACTGAACTTACAAAGGAGCGGACTCACCAAATCCCCACTAATTCAATGGTCCTCTTCTAGTGTAACTTACTATACTAAGCAACAGGATTTCAACCATTATCTTTAGACACACCTTTAAAGCCTGAGAAAATAATTATTTTTATCTGTCACTAAATATATGCATATTTATCTTTCTAGAAGTAAAGGGTCAAGGATTCACAACCAAAAATGAGCAACCTCTTCATATTAGAAAATTCCAAATACTCCATAAACATATGGAAAGAGGAGCACCTATTACCACCATGTAGTGCTTCAAAGCCAAATTAGGGTGTGGTTACATTAATGGAATAAATTGGGTGATGAATTGGATTTTTTGAATTTGGTTTAAAGTCACATGGTTTTTGTGTCAATGTGTGTATCCTTTAAGCTGTGTTGTATATTGGTCAAGGGGGCTGCACAGGCTTTTAGAATCATTGTATTTGAGGCCTCTCACAGCCACTAGCTGCTGCTGCTGCGGTGTTATTTTTGCTACCTTTATTATTTCTTGCATTCTGGTATAGCGCTGGACAGATTGACAGACAGGGAAAAAAATTAAAACAGAGGTTTCCCTGCAGCGCACGCGCACACACACACACACACACACACACACACACACCAGGTGGATAAGGAAAGAATGCATGGAATGCCAGCCCCCTGAAACTCACCAAAAGCATTTTGCCTAGATCTGCACTTCTAGGCTTTACAGGGAGGGAGCCAGGGCTGAAATTGACCAGCATGACTAGGCTTGCAAAGGAGGGAGATGCACACACATGGGCTGAAAAATGAGAGGGAGCGACCCTTTATCATCACACAAGTGAATGATAAACCCCATAGAAACAATTTACACCAAGAGAGGCATTCACGTATGCCAAAACAATTCAAAATAAATCGATTTGACATCCAAGTTAAAATAAACAGCCCTTTGATGGAAGAGTAAAATATATATCCCTTACAATCAAAATAACATGATTTCCTGTCAAAATAATCCACACTTCCATGTGTCACCTTTTTAAAAATCAAATTGAAATGTGCTGAACTTGATTCAAATAGGGGTGTTTTTCGCTAGAGTAATCACACTCTTAGATTCTGATAGCAACAATCCCAAACACTGGCAATCACTTATATTTATATAACAATTTCAAGAGGGGCAGCCATGTTTCTTCCACTTAACACAGAGGACTCAAGTCTACCAAAGCTTATGGCATACATAATAAAAGTGCAGGAGAGGGTGATACCTTTGTAAACCACTAAAGAAATCATACAATCTGCTAGCTTTCATGGATCTGATGTCCATTTCCTTGGGCACACACCAATATTTTGAAATCCAAAATTTCTTGACATTTGGATTTTGCCAGATATTTGACTTAGATGTAAGTTAGAGAGGGTGCAGACTGCACTGGGGTTGTGGCTGTAAAGTTACAGCCAAATAAGCTGTAGATTCGCTATTACACCTTCAAACAAAGAAGTGCAAGCATTATGCATACATCTTCCCTCTGGCTTTCCTTTGAAACTACAAGTTTCTATTTGTCTCAAGAACAGGGTGACAAAAAAACCAGAGTCCTCCATTTGGGAATTGGCATAAAAATTTAGTAAACACACTAGGTTTAGCCAATTGGGGTCAAATTAAAGTCAAATTCGTATTACCTAGTGCTTGCAGTTCTGCTCTGCTGATGTTGAGAGTCCAAATGTTGTCTTGTTGCCCATCAGGCACAGCAAGGTTTCTTCCAGTTCATATTTGTTTTCTTTCTGTAATCATATCATTTGCGTAGACATACATAAAACACATGTACTCTTCATATCATTCAAATTATTTTTTTTTAAAAACCCACCAGCTGTAGACCTGCATTACACTGGAGAAATTCCAGTGGATTCTTTGGTTTGCTCTGGACTCCTGAATGATATGCAAGGGAACCTTCAAGATCCTGTGGCTGTGAGGCCCTATAACCAAGGTGGCGTTTGTGTTGCCCTCACCTTAAGCTAGATCCCTAATGTGCCTACATCAGCAAGCAGGCAGGTTGCTGATGCATTTAAGCTGTGCTGCTCCCAAAGGTTTTTTTAACCATATGAACATAGTTTTCCCTTTCAGTCATGTACTTTTAATTAATGCTGTTTTAATTATTCTGCTTTAAGTTTTTAATTGCAGTTCTTTGATCTGATTTGGTTGTTAGCTGCTTTGAGTGCCATTTTGAGGAGAGAAAGGCAGGATACAAATCTAGTTGATTCCTTAAATTTGGGTTCTTGTGGCTATAAGAATTTATGTGTTGAGGTTTTCAAGGCTGAAACAGTGCATAGTCTGATCATGTCTACAGGATCTTAATCATAGATCAAAGGAACCAGTTTTACACCATGTTTGCTTTTCCTGCTACAGGTCATTAGGAGGATTATTTACATGAGTGATGCCTACAGTCTGCAACAGTGAATCCAGCTCTTCTGGTGTTCCCCAAATGACTACATTTCTTCCCCTGTCACAGTCATCAGTTTTCAAAATTTTACCACCCCTTCTAAAAGGTTTAAATGCATCTCCAGAGACTTTGATATTGGCAGTAAGAGCTTTATGCAAAGATAGATTGGTATTTTTAGTGCCACTGTTTTACCTTTGGCTTTGCCCAATATGAAAATGTAGCCTCCAAAAACTTATTTGAAACGAAATTTTGAAACTTATTCGAAACTTCAGCTGAGAAAGTTTCCTCACCCTTGGTCTACAACCTGCCACAGAAGCATACAGTTCTTTTTAACTCTGTTGCCTGAACAAGGGTAAACTGAGAAAGAAAAAATGGCTTGAACGTGACCTTATGAAAATGATAGTCACAATAAAGAAAAATTACTTCTGTGGTGGCTTCCACTGCTTACTAGCTGGAAAAAGGCCCATGCAGTTCCTTAATATTTGTGTACTCTCAAGAAATTCATTATGGAAAAACCAACACGACATATGCTATATTTTATTTATTCACAATAATCACTTCAATGTGTATACAGGAAGATGTTCATAAACATGGAAGGCAGAAGGTTTGAACTGATTGTTTCCTAGGAAGGGTAGTCTGAAGGGTAGTGGTGATAAGCCTCCTGCTTCCCAGGAGCTGCATAATAAGAGTTTTCAAATTCCTCTTTCCAAGTGTTTCACATCTTCAGTCATCATGTGAATATTTTAAGCAGTGACTTCTCAAAAGAAAATTCTAGTTCCTATTGCAGATCAGCATGACCAGCTAAGCTTGACATTTTCTTATCTCATAAAGCATGTGGGTGAGTAGAAAAAAAATACTGGCACACTCAAACCCTGATCTGATCTATCTTTCCTGTATACAATTAGTTATAATTACAAGACTCAGAACTCCTTTGAAGTGGCACTCCAGCATTGCATTTATCTTGGACCTAACCACTGCCTGTCTTTTAATTTACTACATTTCCATTTTCATCCATCATTTCTTTGCAATGGGATTCTGTGAAAATCTCATCCAGGGTGTGCAACCTACAGTCCTCCAGATGTTGTTGGAACTCCCATCAATCCTAGCCAGCATGGAGCTTGGAAAGTCACTTTTAAGAAGACGTAATATCATGATATATGCTGAAGCAATCCAAAAGTGATCAGTAATTGAATAATATGTAGGGGCAGTGTAACTCTGTTGGTCCTCTTGGTTCTCTCTGCAGCCTTTGAAACCATGAACCACTGTATCCTTCTGGAAAGGCTATAAAGTTTAGGGATCTGGGGCTTTGTTCTCCACTGGTTTCAGTCCTTCCTGGGTGGCCAATCCTAGATGGTACAGCTTGGGGATGCCATCTCCACTCCTTGGCAACCTCTGCTATGGGATCTCACAGGAGTCAACCATCTCCACAAAGCTTTTTAATATCTACATGAAGCCACTGGGAGAAGTAATTTGGAGATTTGGGGTGTGCCATCACCAGCACGCCGATGACCCACAGCTCTGTCTCCTTTGTTTTGTCTGCAGGTGATGCTGTACAGGTACTTGCATTCATAATGGACTGGATGAGGGAAAATAAACTGAAACTGAATTCAGATAAAACAGATCCTTCTGCTAGGAGGATCATCAGACTGGTTAGATGGAAACTTACCTGGCCTTGATAAGGTTACATTCTCTGTGAAGGATCAAGTCCACAGGTTGGAGATACTCCTGGACCTCGTACTGTCTATACCATCCATGGTCAAGAGTGTCTTTTATCAGTTATGGTTGATTGCCCAGTTGCTCCCTTACTTGGATAGGAAATGCCCAGGAACAGTGATTCATGCATTTGTAATCTCAAAAATAGATTACTATAAAGGGCTACTCTTGATAACAGTGTGGAAACTTCAGCTAGTCCAATATGTGGCAGCCAAACTGGTTTCTGGGATTAGTAAATTCAATCATGTATCTCCACTCTTGGCATGCCTTCCTTGGCTCCCTGTCAATTTCTGTGCTCAGTTCATGGTGCTTGAAGCCTCCATTGAAGCCTTTAATGGACCTCAATATTGGTTGGAACATCTCTCTCAGAAATCAGCTATTCATTTCGCCCAGTCCTCTCACTCTATATTGCTAAAAGTAGCCACACCAAGGAAGGCCAGCTAGGCAAAGATAAGGAATCGGTCTTTCTTGATGGTGGCCCTCAGTCTCTGGAATAGTTCACCAATGGAGATATGACAGGCTCCATTCCTCCTTATGTTCAGGAAATTGTTGAAACCAGAATTATTCAAAGCTGCCTTCAACAACTGAGTCTCCAGAATGTTGTTAATATTATTTTTTTCTTGTCCTCTTTTTACTTTTTTGTATGTTTTTTTAAAATCACCATATTGTTGTATGTATTGTTGTTATGTGGAGTCTGTAAGATTTCTAAGTTTTAAGTTGTTAACTGCCCAGAATAGTGTGTGCACTAATGGGCTGGTATATAAATCATTTTCTAAGGGCCACTGTTTGCAAAAGTAACTTTCCAAGCTCTGAGCTAGCATAGGCACTGATGAAAAAATGAGAAATTTATCAGACCATAATTTGCCTAGCCTGATCTAGGTCCTCATGGACAAAGGTGAGTTAAATCTATTCCAGTGGTTATCATGGTGAATAACCTGTTGTCATCACATGAAGGCACATTCAAATAAATAAATAAATAAATTTCAGACAAACTACTTTTTAAGCAAAACTAGAATGTAACACAATAAATCACGTCTTAAGGTAGCTGCACAGGAGTAGTTTGGTATGTCTAGCATAGGGTGCTACTATTCTGGGTTTATTCAACTTCATTGAAGACTTGTGGCATAAAGGATGTTGTTCTTATCTCAGGACAGTGCTGGAGGCTGGCAGATCTATTGCCCACATTGTGCCATAAAAGCTGGATCAGGATTCATATATGTCAGCTTTGAAATGGGAAAACACAGCTGTTTTGCTACATCGATGGGTTGCAAGAAACTTGTGGAAGATTACAAGAAGTCTTGTAGCACTTTCACATTTTATTTGGCACATGTTTTTAGGGATTGCAGCAGCTTCATCAGTTACATCTGATGTAATGGGATGCAGTCAAAGAAAACTTCTGTCACTTGTTAGGTTTTTAAAGTACCGCAAGACTATCTGCTGTTTTTGCACAGCTGCTCCCACCTCCAAATTTCTGCTAAGTCACATTTCCTCTATCAATGTGGCAACATTCATGCAATATATTTATCATTTATTAATTAATTTAAATCATGTTCACCCCACATTTTTCCTTAAAAGGACCCAAGGAGGCTTGCATCATTAAAAAAAAACACTATTTAAAAACAAAAACAGTAAGTATATGAATATTAAAAGGGAATTAAACAAATATTATATTAAAAACAGTAAATAAAATCAATACTAAAAAGACATTTAAAAGCAACAGAGCACACCAATTCCTTTTTAAAAAAACCCTCTCAGACCAACAGTCACTAAGGAAAAGCCTGCCTGAAGAGAAAGGTCTTCACCTGCCTGTGGAAGGGAGTTCCAAAGTTTGTGAACAACAGCAGAGAAGGCCCTCTCCCGTGTACCCACCAAACACACATATGAAGGCGGTGGGACTGAGAGAAATGGCTCTCCTGATGATCTTAACACTTGAACAGGTTCATAAAGGGAGAGGCACTCCTTGAGAGAACTTGGGCCCAAGCTGTTTAGGGCTTTATAGGTTAAAACCAACACTTTGAATTGTGCCTGGAAATGGATCAGCAGCCAGTGGAGCTGCTGTAACAGGGGAGTTCAATGTTCCCTGTAACCAGCCCCAGTTAGCAAGCTGGCTACGGTATTTATATTAATCTACCTACCCTTGTAGATAAACAGTGGAATACAGGTAACTTCCTACATGGGAGTAACATGCCTTTACAGAGATTTAATCTAGTGTGAAGTGAGTCTCAAACACAGGAGAGCAAGTAACATTGGACTCAGTGGGCAGTTTCTCTTGGCAGAATGTGAAAATCTATATCTAAAAAACCTCTAGCTACACAGTGGAAAAAGTTCAGGGTCCCAAAGAGCAGAATTAGCTTTGAGTCTCCCAAGAGTAGACAATCTCTTATTGTTTTGTTCTCCTCAACTAGTGCTTATCGTCTCATTAACTCACTGAAAAACACTGGTAAGAGAAAGAATAAAAGATTCCATTTACTCACAGTTCTGAATAGATTTTTAAACTGACTGGTCACAGGAACAGAATTTAATTGATTCATAGCTGCATACTGACTACTGCAACTGTAGTAGTAACTGACTGACTGACACTGATTCTAACCCTGACTCAAAGAAAGAGTTGGAAAAGAACTCTTGAGAAGAGAGGTGTGGCTGTCTTCAAAATCTGACGTAGAGAGGGAACAATTGGTTACTGCTGGATTAATCAATAGTTACCCCAGCCTAGAGATCCCTCGCAGTCAAAACTTCTTAAAGTCTGCTAAATTCTAACAATTTCAAAGAAGGATTTTTCACACTAGCAATTAGAAGGCACTTTGTAGTTATATTTCATATTTTTTTCCATAATGGATATTCTGAATTTGGGGAAAGAAGCAAATAGTAATGGAAAAAGAGGGGACAGTTACAAATGGGGAATAGAGATGGGCATGAACCACTTGTTTGGCAGTTTGTGCCACTTCATTTTTAACCAAACAGGTTTTAGGAGCTTCAAAGCCCTGCCTGCTCTGGTGAGCACCCACTCGGAAGCAGCAGCCTGGCTTTTCTGCCCCGCCTCCTCTGTGCACTGCCTCTGAGTGGGTGCCCACCAGAAGAGGCACCTGTTTGGCCAATAAACAAACCAGCATGAACTGCTGAACTGATGGTCCATGCCCATCTCTAGTGGAGAACATCTGTAAAGCCCCTATAAAATTCAGTGAAGGTACAGTAATGTCATTTATTAAAATTGGTCATCTATCATCACCATCATCATTCTTCACTATCTCTGTGTATAGCACTTTGCATAGTATGAGAGGGCAGAATTCTGGTCCAAGGAGTTTATAGTCTGAAGTTTGGCTGAAGGAAAACAAGTTTCTTATGTTCATCATGCACAGATAGTGGTAGAACACCAGACTCCTCCCCACTGCCGTGTGTTGCTTCAGATCTGTAATTTTGATCATATTTTTCAAGAGTTGAGTGAGAGACCACGTGCTGCTCACATAAAAGCAGTTCTTTAGGCATTTTGTTGATGGTATTACAGTATCTCTCAACCATTCTGAGAATCTGTGAAGGATTTTTACACTATAGAGAAAGAGAGGGTAGTGAGTGCTAAGCTTCCTGCCTTTTTTTGGTGTCCAGCTTATGCATATAAAACTGAGAGTGTTTCCTTTCTCCTTCCCACTGATTGAAAGAGACAAGACCCACAGAAGAGCAGCTTCCAGAAACTGATCCTCATGCCCTTGCATAAGTTGGAGTGGATCTCAATGTGCCCATGGGGTTCGTTATATTAAAGCTAGAGGGAAAGTACTGTTCTGATTTATGGAATTTGAAATATCCCTTGTGACTTCAAAGACATCACACTTTATTAATACTACTGGAAATGAAACTAGACTGTGGAGGAGACTCAAGAAGGCATCTGCAAAAGTGTTTGATGTGGGAAAATACACAAAAATGGAGAAAGCATATCTAGATGCAAGATGGAATGTCAACAGATGTCTGGAGGGGTTAATTTTGTGGCTAGTATTTATATCTTGAAGTCCACCACCAATATAAAAGAATGTAAAGTGAAACAAAGAAAGAATTCTGTCAATGGTTATGACTTGTTCTTAATTTCTGTGCCAGCTTCCTGCCTAGTGTAGACCTTACAAGGCAGCCTTGCAAGGTCTACATTATTCTGTTCCTTTCAAACTTTTTGCAACTTTTCTTCTCCCCTTTGCCCTTTTACTTACTTACTTACTTACTTACTTACTTACTTACTTACTTACTTACTTACTTACTATCCAGCCTTTCTTCCAGCATAGGAGCACAAGGAAAGAGACAACAATTTAAAAATACATGTATAAAATCACATGTATAAAATGAATTAAGAAGTTGTTGTTAAAATAGAATTCAACCAAAAGGATATTAAAAGCACCATTAGTTTAAACAATTAAAAGAAATGTAAAATACTTGATTTTAAAAATACTACTAATAATGTGCTGCATCACCTTCTACAAAAAATATTATCCTACAAGGTTCAGAGGTTAAAATATGACTTAAAAAGGAAAATTGTCACCTGCTGCTGGAAGGACTGTAAAGAGAGGGCTAACCTAGCCTCATGAGGCAAGGAATTCCATAGACCAGGAATAGCCACCCAAAATGCCCTCTCTTCAGTCCTTACCAAACATTCTTGTGGTGTTGTGGGTCTGACATAAGGCCTTCTCCCAAACCTCTCAGAAACCGGGGGTATTATATGGAAAGATAAGGTCCTTCAAGTAATCAGGACCCATTGCCTCCTCTGGTGCTAGTTCCTTTCTCATACAGTGATTGGCTCTGAAAAAAATAAGCCAATACCAAAATGCACTTGACAACAATTACTTTGAGCTTCTTTGTTTACCCAGAAAAGATGGTGGCAAGGAGGATCAAGGGAGTACATGAGAGAGGACGCTGCAGGGGCAGCCATACCAAGGAAGTGGAGAAGGTGCTGGAGGAGAAGTAAAAGCCGCTGGACCATTCTGGAAAAGGGAGTGGCACAGTTCTCCATTCTCCCTCCTGCCTTACAGTTGTAGCTGTGTTAAGAGAGTATTCTGGCTCACTGGAAAAGACAATAGTGTGGGGAAAGTTGAAGGTAGCAGGGAAATGGGGAAACCAAGCATGAGATGGGTTGACTAGATAAAAGAAGCCACAGTCCTGAGTTTGCAACATCTGAGCAGAGCTGTTAATGACAGGACCTTTTGGAAGTTACTAGTTCACAGGATTGCCATTAAGTCTGAAGTGACTTAATGCCATGTAACAACAACAATAACAACAGAGGTGCAATGGTAGAGAAGCAATTAAAAACAATGTTACAATGTCAGCAAATAGGAAAATAATATTTTTAAAAGATCTGAATGTCTATTAGAATGACTTGGTCTTTAAAAATCAAGGCAAGAGGGCTGGAGAGATACATTTCCCTTGGGTAGCTATTTGATCATTTAGATGCTATGGTCCTTTTCTCCAGAAACACTAACAGCAACAGTCTGCAGAATGAAAGAGGAAGACTAGACAATAGGAGGAAGAAGGGCCTTCAGGAACTGCTGACAACAATATGTCCACACAAAATGTTTCTGTTGTTCCCAGCAGTTTGCTGTTTATCAGGCTCAGAACTGCACTTTGCTGTTTATTGGGCTCAAAAACATAAAACAAAAGCATTGAACTCCAGAGATAAGTTGTTCCAGGACATTTAGGACTTTGAAAGCCAAACCTAGCACCTGAACGGAGCCCAGAAATGAATAGAAGACAATTGCTATGGAACACATTAGCCTAATATGGTCCTTTCTATCAACCCCAGGCAAAAATCTGACTAGAATATTTTTTATTTTTTATTTTTAAAGAAACCAGAAGTTTAAAGAAATTGGTTGATTTTTAAGTAATGCATGCTGTCATATCTTGGAGACATAATTTGTCATGACAAATATAGTATGCTGCAATGCATCACTGAAGGGAAGATCAAGGATAAAAACGGAAGAAGTAGAAGATGGATTTCTTTGATCACTAACATCAGAGACTGGCTGGGTCTTAACAAAGAACAACTAATCCACACAGTGAGAGATAGGTGGAGATATGCCATGGAGAGTTGGCCCAGTTAGATAACTCTGTAAACTTACAACATGTAGAACAGAGGGGAGCAAAAGGTAGCCCTCCATATTTTGATGGGCTGCTACTACCAGCATGCCTCGCCATTGGCTGAGCTGGCTTGAGTTGAGGTGGAAAAATGATGCATGGCTGGTCAAAAGAGCTTTATGAATGCTTCGTCTTTTTGGTATCAAACCACCACATGGTTCTTCCTGATATTTTTATGGGTGGTTAGTTTTCAAAGCTTATTGAAAAGATGCAGTCTGTGCTAACACTGCATAGTACTATATGCCTGTATTTTAGTATAATAATAATAATGAAGGTCTAAAGGTCTTATTGATATGAAAAGAAGCACAAGGTTTCAGTTCTGGATTAAATGAAACCTCATAAATGGTTGCAAAGCTGCCCGTTGTAAATAAATTACTTGTGCTATTTACAGTAATAGTGCCTCCAGCCATGTTCCATTCCTGGAATTAAAAGCATGCATAGTATTTTTAGATAAGGTTTGGTCAGCCCTTTCCCTCCACCATTTATTTCAGTTCCTTGTTTTCTTTTTAAAGAACTGGAACAGCACTGGGTCTAGAGGAATAAGGTGGTTCTTATGCACCAGTGGGGGAAGAAAAGAACAAACTAGAATGCTAGTTAGTTAATTGATACAGCTGCAACTTGAGAAATAATCAGTACAGTCTAAATAGAAATTTAATAGAACTTATCATAGTGGAGAAGACTGACCAGATAACCTTTGTGCCTATATCTTTGGTCCAGGCTCCTATGATATGTCTCTACACCATTGGAAACAGAAAATGGAGAAACTATATTGCCATAGTTCTCAAACTGCTTATGAAGAACACATACCACTGTATCTTTCACATAGCTCCAGTCCTTTTCCCACTTGGTATCTTCCAGATAGTTTGGATTGTATCCTGCTTGTTCTGACAGGGGCTGATGGGAGTAGAAATCCAAAACATCACAAGTATGCATGAATAGGGAAGTCTGAGTAATTAAGATGTCATTAAGATGTCCTTCTAACCTGCTGTCAAGATAATTTTCACACACACACACACACACGTATTTCTTTTCATCTTGGAAGAATAAATGTTTAGTCACTTGATGTGCAAAACAATTGGAAAGGATGCTACTGCTGGCATGTCATAAATGGGACATAGAGCAGCAGAAGGCGAAGGCAGAATAGAAATGGACTATAAAGTACCAGAACCCTTTGCTTCATACATTACAATTCTGATCCTTTCAACTGAAGCCACCTCCCTTCACCCCCCTTTTTTTAAATTAAAGATGCACCTAATCACATTTAATGTCCGTGAGTCATGAAATGTAGTAAGTTGCAACCAGAGCAGGCTAGTTACTCATAGCCATTTAATGGAGCTGACTGTGTTCTCAATTCACATTACAGGAAAGAAAAACGTTTTTGACTAAACATTAGGATAAACTTTCTGACAGAAAGGATGGACTGCCTCTGAAAGATATGGGCTGTCATTCATTGGGAATTTTTAAACAGAGGTTCGACAGACATCTGTAGCTGTGGTGTTCCTACCAGTTGGAGGCTTTGGGTCCCCTCCATCTCTATGATTCAATTAATCTATTATTTTGCCTGGCATGGAGAAAGTGGTGGCAAAAGAGCAGGGCTAGGATCTCCCCTCTAACTATACTGATAGTGCTGGGTTAGGTAATGTCTGGATAGGGCGATTTTCTTCTTGGATCTTAAATTATTTCAAGCATTAGACACTCTATACTTGATTTCTGAAATGGTTTCCCATCCTGTCTTCACCCCTAAGGCCCATTTGGTTGAGGGTACAACCAAATAAGTACAATGGCATAAGTACAATGGCATAAGCTTGGCAGGCTTGCTTATGGAATGCAGGGCAAGCTGCTTTTGTTTGTTTGTTTATTCGTTTCTTTGCAAATTAATATGCCACCTTACTCCTCATAGAGGACTCAAAGCAGCTCACAATCAGTTAATATAACACAATAATCACAATTACAAACACAATAATCACAATTACAAACACTCATTATATATGAGATATAATATTGAAAAATTTAAATACACAGCAGTATTAAAATCTCTTTCAAATGTTTCTTAAAAATCCACATACATCCCTGAATTCAATAAAAGTAGCATTTATTTAAAAAAAAAACACACACGAGGAGAACAAGAGGAAGGGGGCCAACCTGGCTTCTCAAGGAAGTGCATTCCACACAGCCTGAGAGCAACTACTGCAAAGGTCCTCTCTCACGTCCTACTATATGAAGTTGTGAAGGTGGTCGAACTGAGAGAAGGGCCTCCCCAGAAGATCTTAAAAGCCAAGAAGACTAATGCAGGGTGGTATTATCCTTCAAATAGCCTGGGCCCAAACTGTGCATATTCCACACCTCCATCCTCAAATACTTTGGTCACTACTGCACTCTCTGTTTTACCACTTCACCTCACACCAGAGCTTGAAACATTACTCTGAAGATTAATGAATAAAGTGACATATTGAAGCCATTCATATCTCAACAGTGGTAGGATGCCATTCTTCTTAAATGTAACTTTCTATGCTTGCTCCAGCATTCACCACTTGAGACAGCTGCCTGTCTGTATTCCTTGATAGTCAACCCTGCAAGAGCTTAGAAAATGTTCCAGAATTCCATAGCCATTGTACAGCCATGCTTACTGAAAAGATGTGGACATTCCAGTGCAAAAGCAACTTTTCAAAGCAATATGTAGTAGCATCTAAAAATAACCACCTCCAGTTCCCATGGAATACATAGTAGCTTCTTAATGCTGCAATGTTTATGGAAGTAATCCTGTGAGTCAGTTGAGGTTATTATGATCACTCAGGATGGATATTTCTGGACAAGTTGCTTGTATTTTCTTCACAAATCTGAATCGTTGTGCACATAAAATATCTCTGCTTATTTATTTAAAATATTATTTTACCCCACCTTTCTCCTTAAAAGGATCCAAGGCAGCTTACTATGCTTATGATTTGCAACTCAATCATTCCTGATTCTTGCTCACTTTCAAACGTTGTGCACTGATTTTACATGTGTATGTTCTTCAGTTTATTAGAGGAATGTGTGTTTCGTGCTAGGATATCTTATGTGAGAATTGGCCTTAATGGTGTGCTCTATACTGGGAATTGTGAATGTAAATAAATATGGTGTCCATTTAATAATGAAAAATCTCTTTGTCTGAGATCATGGAATATATGAACTTGCCAAAACAAGTTTTGTGACTAAAAGTTTCTATGCCCCAGGGAACGAGTAATAACCATGTTTAAAGACTATCCCCTAAAACACAAGGCCAGCCCACAGGAGTTACCTATGTTTCTTCTAAATTGGTGTTCTAGGAACTTTTACTATTAGGAAAATCCTAAGGACAAAATAAATGTAGCTATAATTATTTTTATTGGTATTTTACCAGGTGGTTGCAGTTATGATTTCATAAGCAAGAGACTAACACATATTATACTTGGCCTTTGTATCCTGAATTAATTCATTTGGAAACTCAAAGGTCCTAGGGTGGTAGAAATTATTGGACTCACTAATTCATGATATTAATATTAATTGCAGCCTTTCTTTTACAGATCTAATCAACAACATTGCATTGTTGTAGCCAAACTGCATAGAAATGAATCAAAAACCCTTTCTTTTTCAAACTGCAGTACAGTATAAGAAGCAAGACATGTAGCATCCACAGAAGTCGAAAAACTGTAATTGGAGAAGAACTCGGTCTATCTGTTCCAGCCTCCATTATGTGTAAATTGGATGTGGAGCAACTGCAATGGTTGGAAACATAGTTTTTCATATACTAACCAACCTGGCCAATAGTTGGAAATGTTGTGAGTTGTGGTTCAACATCTGAAAGGCCACATGCCCCCACTGTAAGTACAGTTCTGTGACCAATCAGAAAATACATTACTTCATTTTCTGTTACACCAAGTTTCATCATGTACACAGCTGTACAACATTAAGTCTTAATCCTTGATACCCACACCTGAATACAATCAGTACAGTGACTCAGGTAAAATTAGCCATTTTACATTTAACTATACAACATTCATATTTAATACATTTTCATATCAAAATCTCAACACCCACATGCTGTACTATCACCTTTGATTTGGCCTCATTAGGGGAAAAAACCCTAACATACGTCAAAGAGCGAATAGCGAGGGAAACTTAGGTCAAATAAGTTTTGTGAAAGCTAAAGTCACTTGTCTCTGAACGCTAGTGGGTTCTATTTAATCTATTCTAGTCTGTTGTTCCACTGTGCAGAAATCAAGAGCCTTTTGAAGGAGTGTGAAAAAAGCAGGGATGAATGTTTCTCATTCACCTAAAGTCTCTCAGACTGAGGAAAAAGCTCCATGCTGAGAACACATCAGCAGGAAGTTTGAGTTTGTCATTTGTTCCTTTGTGTCTCAGAGCTGAGCTGTCTTAATGCTGAAAAAATGGGAATGAGACTTGGCACAGAAGGGTGCTAGCAATGACTCTCAGCCCTTACTGGATAGCATACAGTTGTTGCTTTGAGTGTGGGTCAGCATGATGGAAAAATAATAAAGCCACAGAAGAAGCAAACGACCTGAGCTTGCATTCTTGATCTTTGGCTTGGCTTTCCAAATGTTCTTTGCATAGATACTTAAATAGACATAACACTGAGCGAGAGGTTCAAAATAACCATCTGTGTTTGACAAGGGCGCTGGGCATTATTCTGTATGTTTGAGACACAGATACACACACTTCATTGAGCAATAAATGGACTATGATTTTCCATACATTTCTATTAAGGATGTGCACTGTCTTCACAAATGTGTAAATATGAACCAATTTAAGAACATTTGTGCACTACCAGAGCAACCGCGGGACAGAGTAAAGAGCCCAGAGGCTTTAAGTGGGTGGAATGGCACCTCCCCATCCCTCATGTTAAATCTAGTAATCATGTATTAAAATGGGAAACAGGAAAAGAAAGAAAAAATCATGGAAGATGCTGATGTCAGCAGTAACAAAGAAGGGTAAGCACTTTAACTTAGAAATTAACCTTCTTTCTCTTTCCTGGTGCAAAATCATTTATTAAGTGGCAATGTCTGTAACCTGACGCCACAGCATCAATAACTTGAGATGCAGGGAAGAGGAAAGGCTGAGAAGAGAGAGAGAAAGAATGGAAAGTATAAAGAAGTGCACGTTTCTACACAACGCCTTTTAAGAAGGAATTCAAAGGCCCATTGCCCTTTTAAAATCCTTCCCTTCCTCCCCTGTGACTGCCTTAGAAAACCATTCTTTTCATGGGGGAATTGGGGCTTTTACTTGGCAGCTGGAAAAACAAAGGATAAAATAAAAATAGAACCAAGTACCCTGCTCTGCAGATTACTTCTGCCCTGCCCAGAAGTGCTTCTGTTCTACTGGTACCTCTGAATCTATGACCCAGCCTTGCTATCTGTGCTTCTCCATTTGCAGCAGTGGGATTTTTCGTGGAAAGCTAGAAAAGCACAAATATTCTTACAGCCTCAGACAAAGATTTGGTTTAAGTGTTTCCCTAGGACACAGGGAAGGGCGGTCGCTAATCTGTGTGCTGTTACTTAGGCATAGGCTGGATAAGGGCACATCCATAGTTTCTATATTTAATAATATCTAGAGGTGAAGAACAGCTAGAAAAACTGAAACATTTAATGAATTCAAATTAAAGTAAATAATGTAAAATAAATGCAAAAACAAACCCCCAGAAATTACAGGCCAAAAGGAGGTAAAGACAGACTCACCACTTTTACCAGCAACCATACATCTTTTGTAACATTTCTAGTCTGAATCTGAAGCACTTAATATATGACAGTTTCATTTCATACTAGCAGATGCCTTTCCTTAAAACACAATGGAGACATTTACAATTGACAAACAGCAAGTTCATAACCTAATTAAAAACTGCTGAACGTTTGTCTGGGGTGAGCATTAATCCCTTGTTTCAATAACATGCCAACATGTATTGACTTCACGGCACTTAGTTTATGCAAAGATGAAAGTCTGGTGTTCTTAGAGAAACTGCAGAAGCACAACTCAGTGAAAAAGACTATAAACCAGGGATGGGGAACATGCGACCTTCTAGGCATCACCATGCTGCTGTTTTCATCATTTCTCATCTTTGCCCATGCTGATCAAAGCTAATGTGAGCTATAATCCAAAAATACATGGAAAGCCACACTTTGCCCACTTCACAATAGAGGAAATCATAGGCCAGAATCCTATTGACTCACATAATTGTATAAGGCAATTCTGCACATAATGTAAGCTATTTTCCAGTCTTTGCATCACGTGCCTCATCATCCCCAGTTGCACAAATGATTGCATAACTGGACATATGACAGCCCAGTAAACATAAAAATTGATTGTACAGTAGGACTGTGGTATCCATGGGATCAGAATCCACTGATTCACTTATCAGTTGTCTGAAAACACTAAATAAAAAACCCCAGAAATATGCATTTATATGTATTTCCAGGATATATTTACCAGAATTGGCCATTAGAGGGAGCCAGTGAGACAATGCAATGTATAACATTTAATATTTCCATGTTTTTTGGCATCTGCAGGGAAGGGGGCTTGGAATGGATCCTCCGCGGATACCGCAGTCCTACTGTATGATCAAAATTACATGTAATAGGACTTTGGACACTATGTGGGACAGAATGAAGGAGGAATTAATTAGCTCACTACTTAGGAGGTAGAGCAGGTTGAACCACTTGAGAGACCAAGGAAGACCATATTAGTGAAGTCTTGTCGCAATAGTATTGCTGTTGCCATTGTTATATCATATGCAAAATGTGAGTTGAGCTGAAACCGATCTCATACATATAGTAAGATTTGTTTTTATAGAAAAACTTGGTGAGTTTGTTGCTTTTAATATGAAGGGAGTAGTAAAACATCCCGTGCATACAAACCCAGGTAGTATATTCCACTCTGATGGTTGTTGTGGGTTTTTCGGGCTGTTTGGCCGTGTTCTGGAGGTTTTTCTTCCTAACGTTTCACCAGTCTCTGTGGCCAGCATCTTCAGAGGACAGGAGCTAGAACTCTGTCTGTGTTCTGGTGTAGTGTGTGGGATTGTTTAGTATTTGCCATGAAAGCCTGTGAGAGCAACATATATTCCACTCTGTTACTCTTTTTTTTTCATGCATAGTCCAAGCCTAATTAATCCTTAAAACTCAAGGGTGTTTGGGAGCTACAAAAAATGAGAACTCCTCATATGAAGAGGAACACTTTTTTCTCAAAAGAACAAGAAACCTATATCTTAAGCTCTACAGCAGGGTTGGGGAAAGTATGGTTGTCTAGTTGTTATTGGATAGAAAATCCCACCCCACCCCCACTATCAACTAACCTAGCTAGGGCTGATGAGAGTTGTAGTCCAAATATAACCAACAGGTGACCTATTCCCCACTTTTGTTACAGTATGTGACTGATGTGCATAGATCTATTTAAAAGGATCATGCTGCTAGAATTTAAAAATCATATGTATTCTAGAGATTTTTTTTTAGGACTCTACCTTGTAAATAAATGTCAAGGGGAACCTTTACCTTTACCTTACCTTGTAAATACATTTTATAACATTAGATGACGAGTGGGAAACCTTTGGCCTTCCAGATATTTTCAGCTTCGTCTCCCAGAAGCTCCAGCCAGAATGGTCAATGATGAAGGACTGTGGGAGTTGTAGTCTAAATTATATGGAGGGCCAAGGGTTTCCAAGCTGTATTATATGGAAATCCAAGAAATTTTTTTAATAGATATCTCAATTGTTCCTGCAGAGTTTGTAACTCTAGGGCTGTGTAATGTAAAATCTGGCAAGCTGTCACTATGATTATAATATCATCATCATTGTTTTGACTGAAATTCTGCAAAGCTTAGAGAAATAAAAGCTTGTTGCAGCAGGATACTGTAACACCAAGATACTGTAACTACAAAATATTGTAGCTACAAAGTGTGAAGGTTATAAAGAGTGCAAGTTACAGTATGAGAAGGTCCAACGGAATGGACAGAGTTGTAGATAATCTGGAAAAACTGTTAGATTGTTTACTTATGTGATTTCCCTTGTAACATAACTAAGTAAGTGGATGAAAGAATACTCTTTCCCTCTCTGAAGTTTTACCCGTTCCCCACCCCCACCCCCTTTCCATTCCTTCCCTATTCCCTTGTACCCACACCCCAACCCTAACCCTTATTGAAAATGAATAAAACTTTTTTAAAAAGAGTGCAACTTACAGGAACATATTGCAATGCCATTAGGAGCCTCATGGTGCAGTAGTTGAACTGCAGTACTGAAGTCAAGACTTTGCTCATGACCTGAGTTCGATCTGAATGGTCTCAGGTAGCTGGCTCAAGGTGGACTCAGCGTTCAATCCTTCCGAGGTTGGTAAATTGAGTACCCAGCTTACTAGGGGGTGGGTGAGCAATGTGTAGCCTGCATAATTAAATTGTAAATCACCTAGAGAGTGCTTTAAGTGCTATGGGGCAGCATATAAGCAGCACACTTTGCTTTAAAAGTTCAACTGTCAGGATTGTTATTGAAGTGACCTTGCTTGGCTGGAGAGCTAACTAATTGTTTTGAAATGACATAGTAAACTATTGCTCAAGCCTCAATTTTAAAAGCAGTTCCATGTTCACGGCTGCTTCTTCCATACCCTGCTTAATTATACTAACACTCTATACATACAAAATGTCACATCTTGACAATATGCATGCTTATTCAGATGGTGGTCCAACTGCCTCAGCAGACTCACTTTTAACTATGGATCCATAGGATTATAGCCTTAACATGGGACACTTTCATGAAAAATGCAATAAATTGTCCAAGATCATGTATTCTCTAATGCAGGTTGACTCAAGACTAAGTCCTACTATGTTCAGTAAGGCTTACTTCCTAGTAAAAAGGAAAGGGGCATGTGGTCCTTAAACACAATCCAAAAACAAGGGTAAGTGATACCTTTATTAGATCACTAACATCTCGCAAACAGAAGTAATTTTTTTCACTTCTGGAGGACCTAATATCAGGCTGGACATTACAGAGCTGGAGTGGGGGGAGGGAGGTACAAAAGAAACATAAAAACTCTAAAAGGTATGGGTAGGTCCCTTTGTTTAAAGCAAGTTCCAAATTGGGGGCAGGAGAAGAGATGAATATTTCAGATTTTACTTCTGTGAGGCAAAGAGCAGCCATTCACTCAGCACACACACACCCTAATGTCTTGCATCAAAATACATAGTTCATTTTTGGCTAGGAAGAGAGGCACATAGAAACATGAATGAATGAATACTTTATTACGGTCAAAGACCAGTACACATAGAAACATGATGAAACCCAAATCAGGCAAGTTGGGAGAAAATTTAGTTTATACACTTGGTAAGTCGGTTGCAGTCAAACTAAAAATATTATCTAGTGGCAAGAGGAATATGTCCTCAAAAAACATTCCAGTTTGGGCATGGCTTTCCTTGGTTGCAGATAACTGCTTTTAGTAGGATGTGCTTAGGAGTTCAGCTTTGCAGCACAGTTCTGTGCAGATTTACTAGGAAGCAGATCGCACAGCTGAAGGGTAGATGCCACAAAATGTTCCTTAATTCACAGTTCAGCTGCAACCCCTCTCTCTGGAAACTGTTTAACTGTGACTGGAATATTTTACTTTTAAATTAATGTCCAAAATTCTGTTTGGTTTTTATGGTGGAATAACACAATTAGGGTAAATCTTGCTGGTGAGCAACATACAATAGGAAATGCTACTCTGGCTTCTTATTTGGTGGCAATTTGCTGCTGAGATGTATGCCAATTGTGTTACATAACTAATAAGATTTGGGTTTATATGTTCAACCAACCACGGTGGATTTCTCCAGATGGGTGGTATAAAAATCAATCAATCAAACAAACAAACAAACAAATATGTTTAAGGTGAAACTGACAGAACATCTGTTCTGCTATTTAAACAAAAGTTTCAGAATCTTAAGAAACTAATTCTTCTAAAACTGAATAATTGGTGACACCCAGTGGCCAAACCATTTAAGTGAAGGTTAAAGCAAACATTTCTCAAAGATTGTACTTGCCTCAGTTGCATGACTTCTGGGCTTCCTTTTTCCTGATCACCTTAAAGAAGTCTGTAGAATGGATAAGGATAAGGCAAGAAGAAAGAACAAAAAAAGA
This sequence comes from Intellagama lesueurii, assembly GCA_037013535.1. NCBI lineage: Eukaryota > Metazoa > Chordata > Lepidosauria > Squamata > Agamidae > Intellagama > Intellagama lesueurii. The sequence continues at coordinate 41,200,031 of JBAJHW010000005.1, read as the reverse complement.
CACAAATACAGGTTTGACTGAAAGTGGAAGTGATTAATACATACTTGATGCAGAGAAAGCAGAAAACTAAACTTACACCATCATGTTTGTTGTGCATGCACTCCTAGCTTCTAATTGTCATGGCCTATTGAATTCATCCACAGAAATGTTAGAGTTCTGGATTTGTTAAGACTGACACAGCTGTCCTTCTGGAATTATGAAAATTTATGTTCAGGAAAAAAAATTCTTAAAATAAGTATTCACATGTTCCTCCTAGTCAGAGCAAAACCAGTGGCACTGGACTCAGAAGAATGAAGATGAAGTCACAAAACTCCAACGTAGGGTACAAAAATTGGGCAATGTGACCGATCTCATATTCTGCTTCTAAACTTCCCATAGGCATCTACTTGGTCCCTGATGAAACAGTATGTTGTACTAAATTCAGTCTAGAACTTGGAATAGTTTTTTTTAATTACAATGTCCAGAATTCCCCAGCAAACATGACTGCTGTTCATCCTGGAAAGGGGATTTGGAATTTGCAGTCCAGAACAGCAGCCTTTTGAGGCTCTGTGACCAGAGCACTTTGCCTGTTCTGCAACAATTCAGTGCATGCTAATTTTTTGTTTGTTTATCAGAGGGAACAGACCAGAAAATTATAATTTTAAATAAATCATGTTACATACCCAACACAGTTCCTCCTAACATGTAGTACTTCAAGGGTATATATCTTTCCTGCCTCTGCTAATCTTCGAAGCATGTTACTGGGACTCCACATATTCATCTCTGTATTTTTCTCTGGTATACATGTAGCCTTTTAGAAATTCTATATGTACTTCAAACACAAATATGTTATTAGTTTATTATCAGCTTCAAATACATACATAGTAACTGAAAATACTATGGATGATCTTGGCTGTCTTCATTTATAGAGCCTTGCATTTGAGGAGCTTTTCTAGTTCTTTCAGTTTCATCATAATTGACCTGAGGTACACAAAATCTTTAATAATTTCAATTTCTTCAATGTCACCATTAAAGTTATATAGTTCTTCAGTAGTCATGATTTTGTCTTCTTAATGTTCAACAGCAGTTCTGCTTTTGCACTTCTTCCACTTTAATCAGGAGTCATTTCAAGTCATTGCTGCTTACTGACAAGAATTTCATGTTATCTCCATATCTTAAATTATCGATGTTTCTTTTGTCATTTGTAATTTCTCATTCACTTGACTCTATACCAGCTTTCCATATGAGATGTTCTGCATACAGATTGACGAGATAAGGGAACAAAATATATCCTTGTCTGACATGTTTGCCTATGAGAGCTTATTAGGCTTCTCCATAGTAGCTTCTTGTCTACAATATAGGTTGAGCATCAGGAAAATCAAGTGTTAAGGCATTTAACACTTTCAGAGCATTAACCATTTCTTTCAGAGCAATCTGAAAGCTTTTCATGGTCCATACAGTCAAAGGCTTTGCTGTAGTCTATAAAGCATAGATTGATATTATTCTGAAATACTTTGGTAAACTCCAATAGCCAATATACACCTGTAGTATAACTTCTAGTGCCTCTTCCTTTTCAGTATTCAGCTTCAACATCAAGCATTAATGTTCAGGCATGAATAGTATACCAGGGCACATTGTTGATTATTAGGGAATGGTGTTAGGAATAGTCTGTTTTCTAACATGGGACTGAGATTATAATCCAATCTGTCCTACTGATTTCAGTGGAAGACTCTTAAGTATCTGTTTGATAATTGAGGCTTGTAAGTGCTTGAAAATAGCTAAAAAGGAACCTTTGTATTTTATAAAGAAGAAAAACAAAGCTCATCTTGCAGCTCTGGGAAGGATACACAGAGGAAATCAGTGATAGCTGGTATTTGATCATCTCAAGGTCATTTCAGTTGAGGCTCCTTTGGGTGGCCATTCTGAAGGAGGCTCATAAGTCTTCTACATGAGGGAGGGCCTTCTTCACAGTGGCTCCAACCCTGTGGAACCAGCTTCCAGAGGAGCTCTGCCTAGCCCCCTCCCTGTTGATATTTAGGAGTCATCTGAAGATGTGGCTTTTCAGGAAGGCTTTCCACAGCGACCCTAGCTGATCACCTTTTTTTTTTCTTCCATCCACTTTGGTTTTTATATGATTGTTCTGCACCATCCGCTTTTAATGGTTATTTGCAAATTGCTTTTAATGCTTTTATTTTTATTTATTGTCTTTTATATTTGTTGTAACTACCCAGAGTAGTGCCTAAACAAACAAACAAACAAACAAATTTGGAATAGTAAGGGGCAAAAGCAAAGTGAAATGAAATGTGATTGTTTTCTTCATCTTGATTCTGTTTTGAGTGTTGATGATAAAGGAACAGGTTCGCTAAGAACATTAACCAACAAACAAATATCCCAAAGCAGTCTAAAAACAATGCCTTCTGAAGTGATCGTTTGCTGCAGGTACAATAGCCATTATACAAAGTATATTCTATTGAATTTTTACAGAATTACACCAATAATTAGAAGAGGCTCACAAGGTCCAAATATATTATTTCAAAGCTGTGTGGTAAAGTGAGGGCAACATGCTTGTTTATAATCCCCTTTCAGAGAAGATAGTCATCTGAGCTGATTTGATTAGCTGCAGTCCCAAAATAAACATACAAGCCTTGCAATTTTATGCCTTTATTCAGGACTTAGAAAAAAAGTCCCCTGGACTGCAAGGAGATCAAACCTATCCATTCTGAAGGAAATAAACCCTGAGTGGTCACTGGAAGGACAGATCCTGAAGCTGACGCTCCAATACTTTGGCCATCTCATAAGAAGAGAAGACTCCCTGGAAAAGACCCTGATGTTGGGAAAGTGTGAAGGCAAGAGGAGAAGGGGACGACAGAGGACGAGATGGTTGGACAGTGTCATCGAAGCTACCAGCATGAATTTGACCCAACTCCGGGAGGCAGTGGAAGACCGGAGGGCCTGGCGTGCTCTGGTCCATGGGGTCACGAAGAGTCGGACACGACTTAACAACTAAACAACAACAAAGAAAAAAATATTTCCAAACCAGCCTGCTGTTTCATACTTGTTGTTACATATATCTCAATCTGACCTCCTCAGAATCAGTCTGATGTTGGAAACAGATGCTATATTTACATGGAATTATAAATCAAGATTTTGGAAAAAAACAGCATTAACAATCTATGTGCTGGTGCACACGGACTGGACTGTTTAGATATGCTTTGGCCTGCCCTGGTAGCATGACTGCTACTTGCTAAACAAACCATGGAGGGTTTGCTTAGTGTGTCATATGAATCAGGGACCTGTTGTTATTCTCCTTACAATTCAGGATCACAAACTGTGGTTTGTGCTTGGTTCACAAACCCTGTCTTGTTTGGGAGGGGCAGTTTAGGATTCTCACTTCAGACAGCTCTCCAAATTGATCCTATGTGACCTATTTAAGCATCTAGGATGGAGCAGCAAAGCAGAAACAAATGGGCTATTTCCACCACCATGCAATATGGTCACAATAGGCCAAGGTTCTCTGGAAAACTGCCCTTTGTCATTTCACATGGAAATGCTCAGCTTTATTCACGAAGAACTGGATTCATGAAAAGCATTGAGTGGTCTTGGAAAAGTCACCATTTTTAGCCTTCTAAGTATATAGATTTTGATATGATAAATTTATTAATTCTGTGTATGGCATGCTGATCTCCTGGCAGGAGAAACAATAAGTAAATATGAAAAAATCCACTTTCCTCAGCCGGGTACTCTCCAAGCATGTTGAACTAAAATCCCATCATCAACTGGCACAATCATGCTAGCTGAACATGATGGGAGATGCAGTCTTAAAACATCTGAAGGACACATATTTGTGGAAAAGTATGACATATTTTAATTGGAAGAAAACATCATGTGAATCTACTTTTCTGGATTTTTTTAAAAATCAAACTATGCTTTTTCAAGGAACAGTTTTACTCTTTCAGGTGTATGGTTCACTTATTCAGTATTATTTTTAGAGATTTTCTATTATACATGAGAAAAATAGTTTTTAAATTTGAAAAAGAAATATCAGTACTCTTCAAAATCATGAGTGTTTATGTGTCTTTATAAAAACATATGTGCAGAGTGTTCTACTGCTGCTAGGATAAAACCAACTCCTCAATCTATTAAGCTGTTGCAAGTTATGTTTAGTACTCAGAGAACAAGTGCACTTCCCAGTTACCAATTAAAGTCAGTTTTCTATTCATAGCTACTTGTCAATTGTGAGTTATGAAGTTATTAACAGATGTAGTATGTTTTGAGTTACTGTCTTATTTTAGTGAACTCTTTAATCAGAAAGAAACTGCTGGGCTCAGGAAGGTACTCCAATGTGAGTAAGCAATTACTTTGAAGACAAACGTTTAAACTCTGTAATTTGCATTATCATTTTTAGAATCACTGTTGTAAGTCTTTTCTTTCAGGTGCTGCCATGGAAACACATGAATGTGGTAAGCGCTTCTGATATTCTGTAGAAGTTGAATCAAGTCATGAGTTTATCTTATCTGCACCATGATAAATAAAGTTTGTCACCCATTGAATGTGCAGATTACATGAACATCTGAGGGAACCATCATATAGGAAAGTACTTTGAAATACGCCTATTTGAACTCAGTGGGACTTACGTCTGAGTAAATATGCCAATATGCTTTCCACATTAAACATAAATTGCATTGTCAGTAGATTCTGTGCTTTGCAACAGTAGTTTGTCTACTGTTATGAATTGAGTTCAGAAGTAATTCACTTTTTAATTAGTTACTTTTGTACTTAGTTACACATTGCAGTCACAAACTGGAATTAAGTTATTTTTGTGTGTGTGTGTAATTCAGTACTTTCAATGAAGAACAACGTGTTTGCTACTCATTCTTCAAGTGCATGGGTGTGTTTGTCCTGACTTTAAGAATTAAATAATTCTGTTCAACAACCACAGCCTTATACCAGAAATGCTTATTTTTATTACTGGCTAAAAACACATTTATAGAACTCATTAGTCTGGAAAGCAGAGTAGGAAATGAGTGATTTGGAAATATAATACAGTAGGTGAAGGAACAGTTATATTCGTCCCTGTGCAAGCAGCATGCAGATAGCACACCCAACCCAGCTGGGGCAAACTTGCTGCAAAATTTCAAACTTACTTTATTTGCTGGAAACACATGGCCTGATAACTAGTATGACAGTAGGGACATGTTATCATCTCTCCCAAGTAGGATTTTAAAGATGAAAAGAAAAAGAAGAAGAAAATTGGTGGAGGCAGCAGTAGTCAACGGGGAATGTGTTGTAGTAATGGGTGACTCTAGCTATACTAACATTACCTGGGCAAATATGAATTTGAGTCAGAACAAAGGTAACAGATTTTTAGATATTGCCTCTGACTCTGCCTTAGAATAATTAGTCATAGAACTGATACAAGGAAAAGGGACTCCTCACTTCTTAATGATTTCCAGGTAAGGGAAGTAAAGATGTGACTACAGAGTGAAAAAAAACATGCTTAGATCTACTGTGATCTGCAGTTTTTCGAAACAGGTCCCTGTTGGCTTTTGTGGGTGAAACTGCAGTAGCTGACCAGACAACTACAATCACTCTGGTTGTGGATTAACACCAGTGCCTTTGATCTGACAAGGCTTTTATTGGCCATGTTCACCTCTTATTAATTAATTCCAAGAATACATTTCAACATTGAAGGCCTTTTTTTTTAACTGTTTAGATATAACAAGCATTAGATTGAGGAGAACTGACATCCCTTTCTATCAGATCAGGCAATCAGACAGGGCAGAAAGCAGAGAAAGGAGATGCCAATGCAGAGCAAAACTAAACCATCTTTGCTGGCTGAACTAAAAAAAGGCTATTCTCCACTGAAAAGAAATGACACCCCACACCCCCCAGCTCAGGCTTCCACACACATAGGTTAGCTTTGCATCATGTAGATGCCAGTTTTTCATTAACTTTCATCTGTGCTAATTCCAATGCAAACTGCAGAGTAAATGACCACTGTAGATAACAAACAAAGAAAACATATTAAAGACAGTGGAAGTCTAAGTACTTATGTTTTTGACTTTTTGAAAAAAATGTAAAACATTTTTATGTCTGTGTTTCATGTGCCTCACCAGAAGTGATGGGGACAAAAATAAAATCATATTGTAGTTTATTTCAGTTTGGGTTTTTGTGGATCAAAGTCCACTTAAGGCCTCTGCCCTTTGGGTTGTAACTGTCTTGCATTTGGGTTGTAACTGTCTTGCATTTTACTTATTTGTGGGAAGCACATAAATTTCCTTTTCTGTGCCAAGTAGAATCTGCTTTTGTACACTGCACTTTCTCATAATATGTGTGCAGAGCACCAGAACTGCAAAGTCTGATTGTATATTCAATGAGAAGTGAATCATTTTGCAAAACAGCTTCTAGTTGCAGATACATCTGGCATAACATTTGACCCAGATGTTGCCATGATTTTATAGATACTATTATTTTAAAAAAAATCACTGCTAAGCTAGTAGGTAAATTTTTGATAATTCTTTATTCTAACACACAACCCTCAGATAAAAAGAATGTCAAGTTTAATCACTCTTATTTTCCAACGGAAATGTGAGAAAATATATTTCAAGGAGAACAGTTGTAAAAAAGAATAGCTGTTTAATATATAGATTATGAAATTTGCTACATTAAGCTAATTTAAATAGCTTCCCTTCAGCTAGACTCCATTGTGGATTCATAAAATGTGTTATTCTAAACTTCACGTAAAATTATGAAATGCTGTGGAGCACTAAAGAGAAAAATCTGAGCATTATTATTCATTAAAGACTTTATTGTATATAGAATTGCAAATTGATTTCCGGCCTGGAATATTGCTGTATTTATATATTTTTAAAAATCCATCTATAGACCATAGCTCACAATTGGAATCCTGAACACAGAATTGTTTCCAGAAGTACTGTGTAAATAGCCTCTATGATGTGATGTTGCTACACAAATTTTCTCACAAGGTCAGTTTAGAAGTCACTAAGATGTATGGCTAAGGGACGTGGTGGCGCTGCGGGTTAAACTGCAGAAGCCTCTGTGCTGCAGGGTCGGAAGACCATCAGTCGTAAGATCAAATCCACGCAACGGAGTGAGCTCCCATCGCTTGTCCTAGCTCCTGCCCACCTAGCACTTCAAAAGCATGCAAATGCGAGTAGATAAATAGGTACCACCTCGGTGGGATGGTAACGGCGTTCCGTGTCTAGTCGCGCTGGCCACGTGACCACGGAAACTGTCTTCGGACAAACGCTGGCTCTACGGCTTGGAAACGGGGATGAGCACCGCCCCTTAGAGTCGGACATGACTGGACTAAATGTCAAGGGGGACCTTTACCTAAGATGTATGGCATCTTATGCTTATTGCTACCTTTTACTTCAATTATATCCAACAAAATGTGCTTCAAAATCCAAATTACTCTGCAAAAGCTCATGGAAGTAACCTCAGGAAAGCATTCCCAGTAAAGCATTAGCAATGTAGCTAAACATCATTCTTAGATCATACTTTCTGATAATTCCTAGCTACAATCCTATTAGGGTTCACACTGATATAAATGTAACTTCATAAATCATGGTGGCCAATTGCTACTAATTAACAGGCTGCTGCTTACATTTCTCCTAGCATGCCACTTGAGCAACTTGGTGCACAACAAGGAACATGAGTGGCAACTCCTTTACTTGTGGCAATTCACTGCTGCAGTTTACACACTCACACTTAAGCTGGTATGACTTCCCAATGCATTTCTGGTGTGGATAGGTTGGAGAATAAACTTAAGACCCACTGATTTCAGGGAGTCTGCTGTAGGCTATGTCTGGATCCTGCTCAGGGTGCAAAAAAGACTTGTAGCTTATCAGATCTTCATTGTGCCAGACTTCACATGACTGATATCAAGGAATGTGCATTTCAGATCTTTTGGACTACAAATCCCATGATTTTCCTTTCTGGGAGTCTCACCTGGAGGACCCAGAACTTACAGTCAGCTAAATTGTGCTTACCTGGAGAGAAGGCCCAGCTAGCAGTCTTCATGCCTTAGATAGGCCCAACTTTATGTTTGAAAAGGAAGTTGCTCTGATGGTTGCCTTTTCAAATAGAAGTTAAGCCTTTCCATGAAGGCTGCCAGGTGATCTTCCTCTACAGGTAAACACAATACAGCTGTGTGTAGGGTCTGGGTCCTGCTGATGGGACTCTCAGAAAGGAGAATTACAGAATATGTAGTTCAAAAAATCTGAAATACTGTCACATTCCCAGGGGATTCAGCAGGCAAAAGTCCAATAAACCAGTCCAAGGTCAGAAGTCCAGGAGATACAAAACAGATGCCAAATTGTCAAAGCCAAAACACAAACCAAAGTCAGAGTCCAAAAGCCAAGGGTCAAGATTCAATACAAGCAGGAGCATGGACACGAGCCAGGGAATTGACTTGTTGCTTCCACAAGCTTCCAAGCCTCTGAGTACAAATTATATAGCAGCAACAATCATCTAATTCCTAGAAACATATTTATTTATTTTATTTATTTATTGCACTTATATGCCGCCCATCTAGACATAGTCTACTCTGGGTGGCTCACAACATACAAAATAAAAACAATTCAAAATATATATTAACAGTTTTTCAACAATATATTCCATCCTGTTAAAACTCTGGGCTGGTTGACCTGATGTTCCTGTGAGAAGCATTCATGCGAGCCTCAGACCTCTGTGTTGTGTGTCTCTGCCGAAGCTTATCTCTCACTCTGGCTAGTGGGGGGAGGAGAATCTGGCGGTGATTCAGCTGTCTGTGATACTAATTGCCTAGCATTTTCCTCAGCTGTAATTAACCCCTCTGATTCCAGGCCTTCTTCAGCTGAAATCATGACAAATATATTCCTACTGATTTCTTTCTTGTTTTTGTAAAAAGGAAATACATGCTATACACCATTTCATGAAGTGTGTTTTCTCTGATGATTTACCAGATTGTTTTGTGTGATGAACACCCAAAAGAGCTAATATCAGTAAATCTGGTTTCTTAGATGAACCTTAGATCAGGTCTCCAAATTGAGTGCATAGTTAAGCCCAACTGAACATCTGTGTTAAGATTCTGGGATAGATTCCGAGCACTCACAATATTTTATAAACATCTTAATGAAATCAGGAACCCTAAGGAGGAAGCGAGTAATCAACACAGGACTACTGTGTTAGATTGACTCAGAAGTAAGTATGTATTTATAAAGTATATGATGTGGAACAAATGGCAGGCTGAACAACCAGTACAAACAGACAGGGACACATTTCCATAATTTAAAAAATAAATAAATATATGAAACAGACCTTAAAGTAAGATGCTATAAATGGGCTCTTGAAAACAAATAATCAGTTTCTTAGATGGTTAACTTAATTTTCATGTATATTAAATGCACAATGTGCACCAAAATATCAACAATTTCATACAATATGCGCTGCTCTTAAACCAGTCTTCCAAAAATTTCTGTTCCAAAAATACATAGGCCAAAATCCTGTTGCTTAGTTATGCTTTCAAAAGGCAAATGGTGAAATTCTCAGCGGCTTCTGGCTGGCAATTAATGAGTCGCTGCTCAAGTGCATGCCAAGTTAGCAGGCATGTGTGCCCTCTAAAAAGTCCAGCAGAAACTCAAGAACTGCCAGCAAAAAGCAATGGAATGTTACACTGTTAGCATATGTAACTGAGCTACTGGATTTCTAGTATAAATATTTAAAGAAATATATACAACTCATTCCACACACCACTATGTAAATGAGGGTTCATTTATTATTTGAAGTGAACACGGAAACAATTATATCATATTCATTATTGGTTATTATGTATTTCCTTGATTCCCAACCCCCCTGGACATCAACAGTACTGTTCAAACTATCTATCTGCCTATCTAGATATTATTAGCATTATTCATACATTGATTTCTTGCCCATCAGATCCCCTGAACCTATGTACAATAAAATCACAATATAAAATAGAACACAAGCAAAAGATTATTGATAAACAAACTAAAATTGTTTCAAAAGCCCTAATCTGAGATTTGTAGTTTTGTGAGATGCTTAGAGTTTTTTTGATAGATGGCTCTGGTTATGGTTTAGTGGATGGCACTTTAGCTATTCAGTAAAGAATTCTGAGCACTTCATTTTTCTTATATGCCATCTAGTCATGAGAATCATGGAGGGCTCAAGATTCAAGACACAAAACAAAGAAAGAGAGTAGGGACAAATGTTCAGTGGTTGAACTGAAAAATAGGGAAACTCAATAAATAGTAAACAATTTTTCTTATCATTATTAACCATTTATTGGGTTTTCTTTCAATACAACAGTGAACATCTTTCCCTGCCTTCTACTGTTTTTCCTGCTCTTTTTCACACAGCTCCAGTTTAAAAAGTAAAGCATCAAATCCACTAAAAAAAATCTTCACAAGCTGATGTCAAGAGCAACTGTGGATTGTGGCCCCCATGTAACCTGCCTATTGCTTCTTTAGAATAGGCTACCTTGCTAACATTTGTGCCCATATTGAAAATGCTGATCTGCTCCAGGAAATTATGTCACATATATTTCTTGCTGTGTCATTTTATTTCAACAGAGCAGAAGTTTTCCTCCCTTTTTTGCTGAGTATACAGCATTTTGTTCTGCTTTGCTGCTTGTTTATGGGAAACAAGAACACCATGGAACAGGTGGTTTTCCTACCATAATCAATATGATTACTCACTAAAGTAAGACTTTATAGATAACATTTTGTTTGGAAATGAAGGAGGCCCATTAACATATCCTGCAAAAGGATGAGCTAAAATGTGGTGATTTCTTTACTAAGCACACCTGCATGGAGATAAATTCCATTAAATTCGATGGGACTTGTCACATTTATTTCAAAGTGAGCATGGTTAATGTTTGACAGTACTGCTGCACACCTAAATCCTAACATAAATTCACACATCTCTGCACATTGTTCTAATAGTTGGATATAATGGCAACACTTTTCTTCTGGACAGAATGCAAAATGTTGCTCTGGTTATTCTATACAGATCCTCTTCATTTTAAGGGTAAGTACCAGTGTGGTAGACACTGGTCAGAATCTTGCTGATGAGCTATGTTGGCACAAGTACAATGGCATAAATTGAAGCAATGAATGTCTACTAGTAGAGCTGGGCACAAACCACCAGTTCAACAGTTCATGCCACTTTGGCCAACAACCCAACAGATGTTCTGCAGTTTGGTGCCCCTCTCCCTTCAGCAGGCACCCACTCGGAGGCAGTACCCTGGCTTCTCTGCCCCGCATCCTCCAGGTGCTGCATCTGAATGGGTGCTTGCTGGAAGCAGTGGGCACCAAACCACGGAACACCTATTAGGCCGTTGGCTAAACCAGCACAAACTGCCAAACTGGCAATTTATGTCCATCTCTAGCCACTAGTGAACAAGTTGCTGCTTGTATCCCTCACTATATGCCATTTGCATGAGTTGATACACAATTAAAAATACAAGCAAGAACTCTTTAACCAGTGGCAACCTGCTGCTGGAATGTATGCCATTGTACTTAAGCCAGCATAATTGACCAATAGTTGAAGTCGAAACAACAACAATAGGATCCCAGCCAGTGTCTGATAATGTCAAGACTCGTGATTGGTCTTGGGTTAGTCAATAAATACCTCTCAGCTTAACCCACTTCAGAAAGCTGTTTTGAAGATAACATGAGATAACCTAGACCAGTGGGTTTGAGTTTTCAAGTTTCTCACAGGAAGGGCAGAGAAGCAAATGAGATATAAATAAAATGATGATTCTTGAAAATACCAAGTATGATGCAGTTTTTTTGCTACTGTTGCAAAATAGTTGGGTAATGACATTTCTTTCACAATACCACACTCAGCAGATTAATCCACTCAGAATTTGGGTTCAGGGCAGATGAGGTGTTAAACTATGTTAAATTTATAATATTACCAAAACTTTGAAAAGTTATTTTTAACTTTAAAATTCTGTTTCTTCTATTCTTCATAATTAGAGACCACCTCACAGTCTCTGATCCCAAGCTAGGTATTTTGCCTTGACTGTAAATCCAGTACTGCTCTTGTTTATGGCATTTCTGAAAGACACTAATACCTGACAGGAAATGGCAGCCCTGTCATGTCTAGATTGCATTCTGTAACTCTATGACCTTCACTTGCAATGTGTATAAAATATAAGTCCATGCCCTCCTAACTGAATTGGGTCTAATTATGCTGTTAATAGCAAAACTACACAAGTATTTATATGATAAATGTAACAGATCCTCTTCCAGCTATTAAGAGAGAGACAGGCAAAAATTACTTCTACTGATCAGTTTATTTGAAACTTCTGCTCCAATAATGTTGATCAGTGATCACATAAACACAAGTGGGCTTTGGGTGCTCTCAGAAGCAGACAACAGATGCCAAACATTTGGCTACAGCTTATACTTTTCAAGTAGGAGAATTGCAAGGCTCCTAAGAATCAGTTTTTAAAGTGATCCCTACAGGAGTGCCAATAAAACACATTATTTGCAAAATAGAAGTTTTCATAGATTCATCACCTTCTGATACTGGAGTTTTCAACAGGTATTATCGGGGCTGAGCAGGCTGGATAGCTAAGTGAGTTATGTACAGTATATCACAGAAGTGAGTATACCCCCTCACATTTCATAAATATTTTAGTATATCTTTTCATGTGACAACACTGAAGAAATGACACTTGGCTACAATGTAAAGCAGTGAGTATACAGCTTGTATAACAGTGTAAATGTGCTGTCCCCTCAAAATAACGCAACACACAGCCATTAATGTCTAAACCGCTGGCAACAAAAGTGAGTACACCCCTAAGTGACAATGTCCAAATTGGGCACAAAGTGTCAATATTTTGTGCGGCCACCATTATTTTCCAGCACTGCCTTAACCCTCTTGGGCATAGAGTTCACCAGAGCTTCACAGGTTGCCACTGGAGTCCTCTTCCACTCCTCCATGATGACATCACAGAGCTGGTGGATGTTAGAGACCTTGCACACCTCCACCTTCCATTTCAGGATGCCCCACTCATGCTCAATAGGGTTTAGGTCTGGAGACATGCTTGGCCAGTCCATCACCTTTACCCTCAGCTTCTTTAGCAAGGCACTGGTCGTTTTGGAGGTGTGTTTGGGGTCATTATCATGTTGGAATACTGCCCTGTGGCCCAGTCTCCAAAGGGAGGGAATCATGCTCTGCTTCAGTATGTCACAGTACATGTTGGCATTCATGGTTCCCTCAATGAACTCTAGCTCCCCAGTGCCGGCAGCACTCATGCAGCCCCAGACCATGACACTCCCACCACCCATGCTTGACTGTAGGCACAACACACTTGTCTTTGTACTCCTCACCTGGTTGCCACCACACACGCTTGACACCATCTGAACCAAATAAGTTTATCTTGGTCTCACCGGACCTCAGGACATGGTTCCAGAAATCCATGTCCTCAGTCTGCTTGTCTGCAGCAAACCGTATGCAGGCTTTCTTGTGCATCATCTTTAGAAGAGGCTTCCTTCTGGGACGACAGCCCTGGAGACCAATTTGATGCAGTGTGCGGTGCATGGTCTGAGCACTGACAGGCTGACTCCCCCACCCCTTCAACCTCTGCAGCATTGCTGGCAGCACTCATATGTCTATTTCCCAAAGCCAACCTCTGGATATGACACTGAGCACGGGCACTCAACGTCTTTGGTCGATCATGGCGAGGCCTGTTCTGAGTGGAACCTGTCCTATTAAACCGCTGTATGGTCTTGGCCACCGTACTGCAGCTCAGTTTCAGGGTTTTGGCAATCTTCTTATAGCCTAGGCCATCTTTATGTAGAGCAACAATTCGTTTTTTCAGATCCTCAGATAGTTCATTACCATGAGGTGCCATGTGGAACTTCCAGTGACCAGTCTGAGAGAGTGAGAGCGATAACACCTGCTCCCCCTTCACACCTCAGACTTGTGACACTAATGGGTCTCATGACACTAGGGAGGGAAACGGCTTCTTGGGCCCAATTTGGACATTGTCACTTAGGGGTGTACTCACTTTTGTTGCCAGATTAGGCATCCTTCAGTCTCGAGAGACTATGGTAACGTGCTCTGTATGGAGGACTTGGAACAGCATCTAGTGTGGCTGAAAAGGCCAATTCGAGAGTGACAATCCCTTCCACACTGAAGACAAATACAATCTGTCCCCTGTCCAGCTCCCTGATTTTGCTGCTTTCGGGACTGCCTCTTTGCCTCGGCCTGCTGGACAAGGGTCTCTTCAAAATGGGATAGGCCATGATGCACCGCCTGCCTCCAGGCTGAACACTCAGATGTCAAGGTTTCCCATCTGTTGAGGTCCATTCCTAAGGCCTTCAGATCCCGCTTGCAGATATCCTTGTATAGCAGCTGTGGTCTCTCTCTGGGGCGATTTCCCTCCACTAATTCGCCATACAGGAGATCTTTTGGAATCCGACCATCAGCCATTCTCACGACATGCCCATGCCAATGTAGACGTTGCTGTTTCAGTAATGTATACATGCTAAAAATTCCAGCTCGTTCTAGGACTACTCTATTTGGAACTTTGTCCTGCCAGGTGATACCAAAAATGCGTCGGAGACAACGCATATGGAACGTGTTCAGCTTCCTCTCCTGCCATGCACAAAGGGTCCAGGACTCACTGCAGTACAGGAGTGTGCTCAGGACACAGGCTCTATAGACCTGGATCTTGGTATATGTCGTCAGCTTCTTATTGAGCCATACTCTCTTTGTGAGTCTAGAGAACATGGTAGCTGCTTTGCCAATGCATTTATCCAGTTCGACATCTAGGGAGAGGGTGTCAGAGATCGTTGAGCCAAGGTACACAAAATCATGAACAACCTCCAATTCTTGTGTGGAGATGGTAATAGAGGGAGGTGAGTCCACGCCCTGGCCCATGAATTGTGTTTTCTTCAGGCTGATTGTTAATCCAAAGTCTTGGCAGGCCTTGCTAAAACGATTCATGAGTTGTTGGAGGTCTTCCGCAGAGTGGGCAACAACAGCTGCATCATCGGCGAAGAGGAAGTCCCGCATGCATTTCAGCTGGACTTTGGTCTTCGCTCTCAATCTAGAGAGATTAAAGAGCTTTCCATCTGATCTAGTCCGGAGATAGACACCTTCTGTTGCAGTTCCAAAGGTGTGCTTCAGCATGACAGCAAAAAAGATCCCAAACAGGGTTGGCGCGAGGACACAGTCCTGTTTCACTCCGCTTCAGATGTCAAAGGGATCTGATGTTGAGCCATCAAAAACTACAGTGCCCTTCATTTCCTCATGAAAGGACCTGATGATGTTAAGGAGTCGAGGTGGACATCCAATCTTGGGAAGTATTTTAAAAAGGCCGTCCCTGCTGACCAAATCAAAGGCCTTTGTGAGATCTATGAAGGCCACAAAGAGTGGCTGTTGTTGTTCCCTACATTTCTCCTGCAGCTGTCGGAGGGAGAATACCATGTCAGTGGTGGATCTATTAGCTCGAAATCCACACTGTGATTCTGGATAGACTCTGTCTGCAAGCACCTGGAGTCTCTTCAGCACAACACGGGCTTTTGTTGCCAGCAGTTTAGACATTAATGGCTATGTGTTGCATTATTTTGAGGGGACAGCATATTTACATTGTTATACAAGCTGTATACTCACTGCTTTACATTGTAGCCAAGTGTCATTTCTTCAGTGTTGTCACATGAAAAGATATACTAAAATATTTATGAAATGTGAGGGGGTGTACTCACTTCTGTGATATACTGTATATGGCTGTAGAGGCAAAGGTTGGTAGTAGAGATGGGGGTATTCGTATTCATATACGAATATCCCCGCACAGGTGGCGTTAATGAGGGTCCAGCCCCATGGGGTCGGACGGTCCACTCACCAATCCGCCGTGGACACGGACGGTGCGATTCTACCAATGGCACCACAGAGCACGATCCATTCACCACTCTTTGACCTTGCAGCGAGGCTTGTCCTCCCGCCTCCTGCCGGGAGCAGCGTTCGGATTGCGCGCTGCAGAGCCATTCGTAGAATCATGCTGTCCGCGTCCGCAGTGGATCAGTGAGTGGACCATCCGGCCTCATGGGGCTGGACCCTCGTTAACGCCACCTGTGCGGGGATATTCATATTCGTATACGAGTACAAATACCCCCATCTCTAGTTGGGAGTTTGATTCCCCACTGTGTATCCCAAGAGAGGAGCCAGCCTGAGTAGCTTTGGGCAAGCTGCAAAGTCCAAGGCCACCCCCAGAAGAAGGGAATGGTTAAACCCTTTATGTACTTTATACCTAGAAAACCCTGGAGTCACCATAATAATTTACTTGACGGCATGCAATTATCACTATCATTATTACTAATACCTGAACTGGGATATGGAAACCCAGCAGTTCCTCAGCTCCAAGAGACTCCATTAGCATCCTTGAGAATCTGAGCACTTCAGAACTGGAAAACTACTCACTGCTTCCAATTCTGCTGTCCTAGCAGCCAAAGGAAGAACAGAGAAGTCAGTGGGCAAAGTCTCCCCTCACCCATGATCTATCTTTGGGTGGGCCAGTAGTGTTCAGCAAACCCAGTCCTCTCCATTGTGAAGCCCAGAGAGAAACTGTGTGAGTGGCGATGATCACTCTCAAAAGCAGACTGCAAGCAAGCAGTTGAAGGCTGCTGAGAAAGCAGGGAGTGTTGCACAACTGTCAGCAACATTTCTTTCACAATGCCCCACTCACCCAATTGCTTCTCTGTTCCATTTGCTCTTGGTTTCTTTGGGTAATTTCCAGAAAAGGCTTTTATTGTCCAACTGTCACACCTTAAAAGACAGCGTATTCTCTCAGAGCAAAACCCGATGAAACTGAGGGTGCAACTACATTGGCAATGTACTCCATGATTTGTGGTGGAGCTGGCATAGTTAAAACCAAAGTATTTACCCAGGACTAAACATAAGCACGGGGAAGCCCAGTCTTTTTCCATAGAGAATAATATCTTTCTGTTTAGCCAGCAGAGGGTTGTTTATTTTGCTCCAATTCAGCTGGCACTGTTTTCTAATCCAATGCAAAGGGGCAGTTGCAGGTGATGTGTACAGTGAAACTGACAGTGGGGCACAGTATTACAGCAGGGTAATTCCCCTCAACTGAGCACTTGTTGTTTTCCCTCCTCTAGACAACTTCTTTTTTTAAAAATTGTGTTTGTCAAATTTAGAGCTGTATTAGATAAGAGCAAAGCAAAAGCATGCTGCTTATATACCGTCCTATAGTGCTTAAAGCTATGGGCAGTTCACAAGTTAACTATGCAGCCTACATGTTGCTTGCCCGGTGAGGTGGGTACTCATTTTACTGACCTCTAAAGGCTGGAAGGCTGAGTGAACCTTGAGCCGGCTACCTCGGATTGAACCCCAGGTTGTGAGCACACTTTGGCTGCAGTACAGCAGTTCAATGACTGCGCCATAAAAGCTATGTCACTTTCAGAATTAAAATGAAAAAGAGGAGGATGGGGAAGAGGGGACACCTTATTTGCTTCTTATTAAAAAATGAACAAAAAAAATGACATTTGGGAGAAAATGTGATGGGAAAGGATTGAATGACGATTTTTTTTTTCACCCAGAGTCATAGAAGGGAGGATAGAAAGAAACACTAGAACGACTGTCGGACAGAACCCTTAAAAAGAAAATAGCTCTTCTCCACCCCGCTGAAGAGGTCACGTCTTCCTGCTGAAGGCGGCAGAAAAAGAGGAAGGGCAAATATGAGGTGGCTTGACTCTATAATGGAAAGCAAGGCTTTGAGCTTGCAAGAGCAGAGGAAGGCTGCCCATGAGCGGGTATCCTATTCTGGAGGTCAATCATTCGTAAGAGTCGCCATAAGTCGGTGGCAACCCGACGGCTGGCAAGACCGAGAGGCCTCCTCCGAAAAAAGCGGCACTGCCGCACGTGCCTTTCGAGTGGAAGCATGCCCGCCTCCCCCATGCCCGCCAACAGGGGCTATTAGGTGGCGGGCGAGAAGGACTGAGCCCCTTGCAGCGGGCAAACGGAGGGGCGAGCCCCCAGGCGCTCCTCCTCCCTTTATCCGGAGAGTGGCAACGCCACAGCCTCTAACCTCGGCCTGGCTTTAGGGGCTGGGAGGCAGAAGGGCGGGGCGGGAAGAAGGCAGACAACACGTGCGGCTCCTCACACCGGGGTCACGCGTCTCTCTGAGGAAAGAGCAAGGGTGTGTGCCGTGGGGGGAGGAGGGAGATATGGGAGGAGAGCTTTCCTCGCAGGCAGGCGGCCGGGGAAAGGGGCCCGGAAAGCAGGCTCGGAGGAGGCTCACTTCCCCACACTTACAATAACCGTCCCTCTAAAACAAACAAAAAAAGGAACTTCTGCTGCGCGCAGGGCTTGCGTGGCACGGAGGAAGCCACCGCGAGGGATAAAGAGCGGGGAGGAGAGCCAGGACAGACGTTCCCGCCTTCGACACGACATGGATATGGGGCAGCTGTTCGCCTGCGGGTTGCAGGACCGCCTGCCGCCCAGCCGCTGAAAAGCTTCAGGCAGGCGCCAGCGCCACGCCGCGCCGCTGGAGATGGCCGGCGGGCCGCGAAGGACGAAGGAGCGGCTGGGCGGTGGCCCCGCTCGCCTGGCGTGGTCCGCGCTGCTTCTGACTTGGGCTGTGGGGAGGGCCGCCGGCCAGGCGACCCTCACCTTCCCTCACGCCGTTAGCAACCTGGCGGTCAGCCAGGGGCGTCTGCTGGTCGCCGCCGGCAATTGCTGGTACGAAGCGGAGCCCTCGCTGGCCCGGAAGGCAGAGGCGGGCGGTTGCCAGCAGCAGGAGTCCTCGGTCAATAAGCTGCTGCTGCCCTTCGGCCGCTCCCGCCTGCTTACCTGTTGGAACCAGCCGGAAGGCAGCTGCTACGAGGAGGACCTCGGCGGCGCCCACGCCAACGGGAGCGCCCGGGCGCCCCAGAAGGAATTCGGCAAAGAGCTGGTGAGCTACACGTCTCGGGGCGCCGCCGCCGGCACGATGTACTCCTTCAGGTCAGAGTGGTACCTGATCGTGGCCACGACGCACATGCTGAACGACTCCCGTTACAACACCAAGCTGGCCATGAGCACCGCCATGACGGCCGTCTCCATCAAAGGAGAAGGTCCGAAGCCCGTGGGAGAATCGCAGCAGCTGTACTTGGCCGTGGAAAACTTACTATACTTCGTGGACGCCTTTCTGTGGGGCGAGCACTTCTTTTTCCCTTACTATCACTGCAACCGGAGCCTGGAGCCCAAGATGCTCATCGTCCCCCAAGACGTGGACCACAATCATGTCAGAGGCCACAGCCAGAGAGTCTTGCGATGTGCCAACGGGACCCAAATCCTCTCCTCCGCCTTCCTGGAGGAGCGCGCTTTCTGGATCGGGATCTTTGGCTCGGCTAAGAGGGAAGCGGGCCCAACCTCTACAGCCCTTTGCATCTTCGATCTGAGCCGGTTCCTGAGTAAAGCCGGAGACTGCAAAAGGGAGAGTATGTCGGAATTCCTGCCTCAGTCAAACTCTGCTTGTGTAAGTTGTTTTCGTTGCTCTTTAAAGACCTATCTTGCTGGATGGGAGACCAAAAGTTCATCTTACCGAGAACATAGTCCCTGCCCATCCACACTGCTTTTGGCCCTATCTTTTAAAAATGTGAAATGACGTTGTAGTTTGGCTTAAAAGCAGTTTTGCTGCTATGTCAGCCTTATGAGGTAGGCCACTGTTTCAGCGTACAGATGGGACAGGGTGGCTTCCCGGTCCAAAGATTTTTAGCTCTGTAATGAAACAACCCGTAGTAGTTAGTCATATTGTCTGCATGCAGTTTCTTCTAGCTCCTTGCAAATTTGCACAGCATGAATACACTTATTTTATTCACCATTTGTTGCTCCCTTATGTTATACACAGAGCTTTGAAATATTACTTTTGTGGACTATGCCTCCTGTCAAGACAGGAGAGCTGTAATATAGAAAGTTATACTATTCAGGTTCAGTGGGGAAGGGGGATTTGCATAGAGAAAAGTTTGCAAGTATCCTATGACTGTTACAAATGGTCTTGTTTCCACCACCTTTCTAGCTAAGAGGATGCTTTAAAAATATTGAATTTAACTCTTAGCCTTGTGGCACTTATGAAATTGCAGACTTGTGGAATAAGTTTGGATAAGATTCTTGTAGCTTCGCAAGGAGCAGACCACTGTTGGGCTTAGAATGGCAGGAGGTTGTAAACAATTTATGCAGGACTAACCAAAATAAAGCAGGTTAAAGTGTGGCATCACCAAAGAACCTAATGAGACATGCTCTCTGTTTATTTATATCATTGTGTTTTAATACATATACTGCTTTCCTGCTTCAAAGGGGTTTACAAAGGTAAAACAATATACTGTACTATATTATATTAAAGATCCATATAAACAAATAAAGTTGAAGTCATGTGCTCCTGCAGTCACCTAAATGTCTTCCTGCAGTGATAAAAGCATCACTGTAGCAGTAGCATTCCCAGTTAGTAACTGTGCTGTACTGAGAGCCTGTCACACTGCATATTTGGATTAGCAGAGCTAGCCATTGATAGCTCTCTCTTCTGTCTTATTTGAACTGAGCTTTGGACCCATCCACTCTGATTCATCGCTTGGTTGAGTACTTGAGCAGTGCACTTATAGGGCATTCTGCAATCCCTAATGCTAAGGAAGAGGACATTAAGGACAGTTCCATGAGGAAAGCTTCAGGCATTATCAGTCAATTACATTGTGTAGCCATTCTGGCTGTCAATCCTTAATGGATTTTTTTCCCCTCTGATAAAAAAGAAAAGATGAATAAAACAGTAGGAAAACATAGTAGTGATGAGTTACAAACTGAAGATGATATTGTCTGGACTGCTTGTCTAATTCTTTGGTGAATTAGGATAGTCACTTTATAAAAGCCTTGCTTGGAAGCACCCCAGTTTAAATGCCATCCGTAAACAGATGCCAGTCCTCTCAAACTTCTCCCACAAAATCTCACTGCGTAGTTTTTCATAAATGCTTAAGAATATGATAGGAAGAATAGAGTCTGATGGAACCACTCAAGATATTCTCAAAGAGTAAAGGAGTAGTCATTCAGTAATTGTAACATTTTCTTATGAGGCAGAAGCAGAAGCTGGGAAAATTTCTGTCACTGCCTTCAACTTCTATGTACCACATACAAGCAGCATGGAAAGCTTCCACATAAATGATAGTTTTGAAATCCGGTGAGAGATCCTAGAGAGTCTCCAGTTGCACAACCTTTTAGCATGCTGATCAGAGAAATCAAAGTAACACATCCCAAAGCAGAATTACATGAACCCAGAAAATCAGTTTCATTCAAAAGCACATGTAACTGCTGCACCAGCAGCCTCATCACCAGATAGTAAATTGAATACACAAGCTTATAGCTCCTGAACTATGAAAGAGATAGATTTTCGTACTGAAGTATTATGATGGCTTCTTTGAGAGTTTATGGCATTCATCATTCATTCTTAGGTTGGATTGGTGGATAAATGGTCAACCCCAACTGTATTCTTCTCCAAACTGTATGCGTAAGATATATTTATATATGTAAGAATATGTGAATATATCCAAGGCTGGATAACAGATCTCATGAATCTCTGCAATTAATTATATTAAACTGTGGTCTTTTTTTTCTCCCCTGGGCTGTAAATCAGAGCTCAGTTCAAAACAATGGCTATGTGTGCTTCATATCAGCAATGGGTAGTGACAGTAGCAGATTTCTGCAAGCCTAGTGGGTATTTCCTCACAGATGGGATGTGATGCACAACCTATAATCATAAACTTTAGTAAGGATTTGTGCTATAGATGTCGAATAGTCTGTCTTAGGTTCTTATGCATGCTCTTCCAAGACCGAGAAATACATTGTCTTACTTGGTTTCACTTCAAGTCATTATGGTCAAGAGGCTGTAGAATGCTGAGGGAAGCAGAAATCCCCGCAGACATAAATGTATGGGATCATTCTTGAAGCCATTGAACAAGCAAGGACAGCGGCCAATACAGTGCAGAGTCTGCTTGTGAGATGGGATACTGATTTCGCTGTATATGAGCAGTGGCAATGTTAAACTGCTTATGTTGAAGCTTATCATATGAATGGTTTGATTCCGGCCTGTGTGTGTTTACCCATTTGTATACTGAAGAGCACCAAGTATGCTGGTCTAAATTCTTGTTAGATTTAATTTATTTAATTGTTTTGTGCACTTGTGTTTGTTTTTAAGCTGCCTTAAAGATCTTTTGAGTCAAAGGGCAGCTCAGAAGTAAGAACATAAAATGTTTTCCATCATATAATGTTTACCAAATTTTTGTTTTGTTTGCTGACGTATACCCACATTGGAGAGAATTTGTAACGTTTGTCGTAATGGTTCATGCCATAACAAAATGCAGACCAGTTCAGATCACAGTTGTATGAGTATTTTCTTGGAAGTAATTTCAACACTAATTCAGATGAGCTTAATTTTATGTAGACCTGTACAGGCAGGGTGGGGAAGCATTTGCCCTCCAGGTGATTTGAATGATACCTCTCTGTAATCTGTTACCTTGGGGTGTGCTGACCAGGGCATCTGGGAGTTGAAGTCTAAAACACATGTAAGGCTAAAGGCTCTGGCCATGGCCAAAATCCTTTTGTGAAAAACCATGTATGCAAGTGATTTTTTGTGGCTTGTCAGTTATCCCCAGTGACACAACCCATCACACATTCAGTAGGTCAAATGGAGAAAGACCAAGCATGCAGTGGATAGTCAGCAGAATATCTAGCTATCACTGCTTACATGATTACCCTTAATGCAATTGCATAATGCAAAAGGATTCTTGCCCTTATTTACCATTCTGCCATAGTATTTGTAACTTTATTGCAACATTATTGTAATACTTACATGTTGTGACAGCCTATCTTTTGGCATGTTTTCCCCCCAGAATTTTGTGTCGGCTCAAAATTAGTTTGTAATGCTTTAGTATGTTTTTGTAAATTTTGCAAAGGAAAAATCTGTATTCCCTCTGTTTAAGAGTTTATTTCATGTTGGATACATTTTTATCACATCTACTCCAGAAGAGTTTGGAGTTGCACAGATATTATCTAGTTTCATCCAGAAAAATATAAAGTAGTTTAGACTGAGAGATGATTGACCCAAAGAGAAGTATGCTTTGAGAGTATAAATTTTGAAGCTAGACTTCCTCATTTGAATTTTTAATACTGTGCACTTCATCACTTGGATCTCCTGCCGGTGTCTGATTCTTAGTAATTTTCAAAATATAGGGGATTCCACATTCATTTCATATGCTTAAAAGACCAGCAAGATATAATTTTGTAAAAATATAAGGCATGATCTAGCCAACATTAAGCATCATCCAGTTCCATTAATTTCAAAGGGAAAGATTTAAGTACATGTTTAACTTTTGTTACAGTCGTGAGCCTTTAAAATGTTTATTACTGAATTAGTCAAATTTAGAGTTTGGATATTCAGCTGGTTGAACATATGTAAAAGAAGATCTTGTGGCATTTCTCAACATGAAAAACAGGAACTTGATTCTGCAGTGTTGAAACATCATTATGCAATTGTAGAATAAAGAAGGTTCCTAGCATTAAAATTCTATGATAACATTTATGCTAATGTGCTAATATGGGGTGGGAGTAGGAATCCCAATTGTGCAGCAGAATTTATTAAGAATTAAGCAGTCAATTCTTACAACTGCTCTCAAATCAAAACTATTTGCTGTAGGAGGTGGTTTTTTCTGTGGTAATCGCAGACCTTTAAGGAAGCCCTGAAAACCTCTTACCTCCCCCCTCTAGCTTTTTCTTCAGTGTTTATTTTTACTCAGATTGTAAGAACAGAAGAAAAACCATGCTGGATCAGATCAAAGTCTGGCATAGTCTGGCATTCCGTTCACAACAGTTGGTTACAATGGGATGTCTCTAGCAGGACATGAATACAACTAGATCCTCTATCTCGCATTCTTCAGCAACTGGTATACAGTGACATGTTGCTCTTGAGACTGGAGGTGACATATAGTCTTCCTGGCTATTAGTCACTGATAGTCTTATTCTCTTTGAATTTATTGAGCCCCATTCAAAAGCTGTTCAAGCTGGCAGCCATCACTACATCTTGTGGCAGTGAATTCCACATTAACTATGACCTGTGAAAAGTACTTGAATCTCCTAGTCAGTATGAGCAGAAGACCCACTGAATTGATTATGGCTCTTAGCTGTTATTATGTACTGGATTTTTTATGGGATGCATTTATTATAAGTATTGCTTGCTTTATTAATTTTTGATGTTAAACTGTCTTTGAGAGGACTTATTAAATATAAGTTTAAGGGATTTCATTACTCTAGTTTTGCCTTAAAGATAAACTAAAATTATGGTAAATAAATGCACCCATTCTAAACATATGCATAAGTAAATATTGAGTAATATACAGCCTCCTCACTCATTTTTCTCTGATCTGTCCCTTCTCCATAGTCACTTTGCTCTTAGACAGACTCAGTTCTAGTATCTACATCCAGATGAGAGAAAAGCATGTGGAGGAACAGCCTATTGATTGGAGCGAGCAGCAGTGTGTGGTTACACAGTGGTTCAACACCCCATGAACCACTATCATCTATAGGATACTTCATTTAACTAGTTATGACACATCTGATTCTACTGCCAGCCACCTGTGGGACTTTCCTTCTATTACAAATGCAAATCACCCTCCACCTCCCACCCCAATTCTTGTCAAGAGTATCACATGAGGCAAAAAGTTAAAGCCTCCTTCCCTTCAACCCACAGTTGGTTTGGGGGCTTTGCATTTTTAGAATTTTGTATTGCAGCTCTCTGCATGAGAGTGAGTTTAGAGCTTTCTTTTGATAACTATTTGATTTGAATAGGTTTTCCTTCAGTTAAATTCTTTAACAGAGTCTGAAGCATGTCATCTGCAAGCTGTCTCTGTGGCTAAACAGAGACAGCTTTTAGGTTGGACCTAAGAACATGCTAGTGTTGTAATGGGATAATATGGGTAAACTCATGATCAAGGGGGAAGTATGCCAGTAAGTCATGGATGTTATTTGCATGAATGCATATAGTTTTCCATGAAGTGAATGACTGTGTTTCCTGTGCAGCTTAAAGGAATGTTTATTCTTTTGCTATTAACCTATTCCACATACTCTGCATACTGGGTCTTAATCTTTTCCATAATAAAACTATTGAATGGTCCACCAGTGACAAAGGAATGCCAAGTTGTATGCAAGACATTCTGTTCAGACATAATGCTAAATTACAATTTGGCATTACAAAAGCAAGCCTAGTTTCTTCCTAGGCTGTCAAGCATGACGATTTCACTTAGGCTACATTTTGGAAATTGGAAGCCCCTCTTTCCATTTTGGATTAAATTCAGTTTATTTATTTATTTATTTATTTATTTGATTTATATACAACTCCTTTAGTGGAAACACTACTCTGGGTGACTTACAAATGAAAAACTAAGAACCCCACTTGACCCCATATAATAATACAATCAATATGGCAGTTCACTGATCTAGATCTAAAATGAATGCAAAAAGAAAAAAAAGCACAAGAAAAGCAATTAAAATTAGTATTAATAGCATCTGGAGGATAAGTTATTGAAGGCAGCTCTGTATAATTCTGTCTTCACTAATTTCCTGAATATCAGGAGGGAAGGAGCCTGCCCTAATTCAATATGAAAACCTATTCCAAAGATTTGTGGGGGGGGGGGGGGCACCACCTAGAAGACCCAATTCCTTGTTGTCACCTTTTTGGACTCACTGGATGTGGCCACTTTTAGTAATGCAATATTTTCTCTATTTTGAAAGAGTATTGTTAAGATTATTTGGTATTTACATTGGTAGAGTGCAGCAGTTTAGTGTTGAGCTTATGATTATTGAACAGGAGTAACTACTCTAGGAACAGGCGATGAAGGAAAAAGGGGGAAAAAGTTGCTTTTTTTCCAGAAAATCTGTTCATGGTAATGGAAGAGGAAAGATCCCCATCTTAATTGCAGAAGTCAGTAGAGCTGATTTCTATGTGTGAAGGTCTGCTGGTAGCCTTTATGGAGACTGCATATGTAGCTACCTCTTTCTAACAAAGGACAGCAGCAATGAGGATGGCGGAGGAGGCAGAAGGAGATAAGTATGAGAGTAGCAATCTGTTCTCAAATGAGTACTTTAAAAATACAAGAGGTGGAAAGATATATGGGTCCTAATCTGCTTATCATCTTTCCCCTTACATATTCAGGTTACTTGTTACTAAATGTTAATCTTTAACAAGTCACACAAGCCCTAATTTAACTGTGGTTAATCCAAACAAACCATCTTCATGAAATATGGTTTGCAGTTGTCTTATTAAGGTTAGTGACAGGTTAGAACCATCTGTCAAACTGTGGTTAACTGAAATCAGATGTAAATGTTTATGAAATCCTGGTGACTGGATGAGGAAGATGGAACACAGGAGTCAAGGAGACAGAGGGGGAAATGGTTTTTCAAATAAAGGCTAGCAGCAAGCATTATAAAAGATAAAAGTAGAAAACTGGGTGGAGATAGTCCTTAGAGCTGTTTTGATTTGTCCAACCAAAGCCCATGCAAGGGAGTCAGATGTCCATCCCACATTGTGCGCCCACACTAAGTATAGTGAAGACTCAGTGTAGCTATCAAAAAGGAAAATCAAGACAATTTTAGAATGTGTCCAATCTGATAAGCAATGTACTCGTACTATCCTCCTCTTGCCATTCCTGGATGCAAAATAGCTGCTGGGTCAGTTGGATAGGGAATAAACAGCATCCACTGAGGTCAAGCTGAGCTCATTAATTCAGGTTTCTGTGAGAGATTTTGACTTTCAATGTAGCTGTAGCTGTTAATCTTCTACTTGGACACTTTTATTACAGCAAATATTTTTGTTCAGATTTCAGCACTTGTAACTCCCCTAACACTAGAGCAAACTTCAGTGATTTGTAGGGTGCCCCAACCAACCCAAGCACAATAGAGGGCTTCTTAAACCACTCTGTATCTGCTCTGGCAACATATAAATATCCATGTTTTGCCTCATTTGGACACCTTCTCTGAAGCCAGTGCACACCTTTATGATCTAATGATAAATGTTTTGTTCTGTGTTTGATTTTTCAGGTCACAGTAGCACAGCCGTTGAACAACTCAGTTTCCATGCATCATTCTAATCTGGTGTCAGTTTATGCCACAATAGTTTTGAACAAAATTGTTTTGTTTTTGGGGACAGAAAATGGGCAATTACTGAAGGTAAGCCTGTGTTTATTGCTTGAATCTCTGTGGTTTCATCAGTTCGTAGATTGAGGTCACATAAAGTTGCAACAGTATGTTTTTATTCTTAAGAGAAAGTGCACCATTAATGTTAAGGACAGAATCCTGTTAAGAAAATGCAGAGAGTAACACTCTACAGGGGTAGCACTCCATGTGATTTCTAGCTTGCAATTGCATGAGTTGGAAATCTTTCCATTGAAACCAATACAGCTTCCATGTATGCAAAGAGTAGGTACTAAGGTAAAGGTAAAGGTTCCCCTTGACATTTAGTCCAGTCGTGTCCGACTCTAGGGCATGGTGCTCATCCCTGTTTCCAAGCCGTAGAGCCAGCGTTTGTCCGAAGACAGTTTCCGTGGTCACGTGGCCAACGCGACTAGACACGGAACGCCGTTGCCTTCCCACCGCGGTGGTACCTATTTATCTACTTGCATTTTTACATGCTTTCGAACTGCTAGGTTGGCAGGAGTTGGGACAAGCGACGGGAGCTCACTTCGTCGTGTGGATTCGATCTTACGACTGCTGGTCTTCTGACCTTGCAGCACAGAGGCTTCTGCGGTTTAACCTGCAGTGCCACCACGTACTACCTGTTCACAAAACACCAGGAAAAAAACTACTCCATGATCAACAGACTTTTGTACACCTAGGGGGGAAAAACAGATTCTTTTTAACATATGTGTGTGTATGTGTATATAAATGTGTGTGTGTGTACATATACATATTAAATAATACATATAGTACTTTATTTCTAAAACCTCAGGAATTCTGCATGTGAAGTTTTGCCATTTCTTTTAGTGAATGGAGACAGCTGAGTGCATACATCTGTTTGAATGTTTACATCTTCCACTTCAGTGAAGTAAATGAGAAAGCCACTGAACGTGAAGAAACACTACAAACGCTGGAGTGAGAATATAGTGGGGAAGAGAGGGTGCCGAGTTCAGTGGCAGAAAGACAGGAATAGAATAGAATAGAATATATAACAACAGTGTTTAGTATAATAGCTGCATTTGGAGCATTTTTAAAATTATTCTGCCTTAAAAACAGCAGTGGTGGCAGCAATAACAGTTCTTTAAGGTGATTGGTTTGTGTATCTGAATTAAGAAGTGAGATGTGCAATTGTCTTGTTAATAACTATTTGCAAAGTTTATGGTTAATTCTGTGTTTTTAATGCTTCTAGGTTGTTCTTGATGACAACATGAAGCCAAAATGCCCTGATATTTTATATGAAATTGAGGAAGAAACAACAGTTTTTCACAAACTTGAACTTGATCCTGTGGATAAAGATTACATCTATCTACCATCCAATAATAAGGTTTCCTGAGTACTGTACGACACTTCTGGGGTGTCAATGGCTAGTTCACACATCATGAAAAAACAGGTTTCTGAAGGAAACCTTGGCATGTCATGTATGAGCAGTTTGTACCAGCCAGCAAGAACAAGTCCTACAAGTGCTGCAGAGAAACATACCAAGGCTTGTCTGTCCATCCATACTGTACTTATTATGCAGTCTGAATCTAGTGATCTGGCTAAACTTTCTCCCAATAAGCCAGAGTCAGAAGCAAAAAAAAAAAAAAAAAAAAGTCACAGTTAACTATTTTAGCTTCTTGGAGAAGAGACATGACAGTGTGCCAGAGGCAAACATCACAGAAAACAAGCAATGGACAGAAAAGCCTAGGTTTGTTTAGTTGCAACATCCAGGCAGTGTGCATTAGCACATTGGCTCATTCACATGAATCCAGAATTTTGGCTTTGTTGTGACTCCTGAACACACCCACAAAAAATGGTACTTCTGGAGTTGGCCATCAAACTTCATCTGACCAAATCCTGGCTCACTGAGGTGCAGCAAACCTACTGAAAACGTTTGCTACTGTTTTGTAAAACAAAACGTTTTTTATCAGGAGGGGTAGTTTTTAGTAACTAGAAAAGCTGAGCTCTACAGATAACATAATTAGGTCTCTGTAACTTGGGAGATTAGCTATTGCAATATTTGTTGTTGTGCAACAGTTACATTGACTTGCCTGAGACTTAAAGGCAGAGCTGATTAAAATAAAAAGAATTTGATTCATAGGAGTATTCACAAGCTGATGGAATCAAAGTCTCTACACAAACCTTAGCTGATTGTCAAACCTGAGGGAGAATAGGATGAATACCTACAGAGCTTGGAGAGAATGAACAGAAATTGTCACATTTTTATAGAACCCCTGCCAGATCTTGAATGATATTGTCAAGAGCAAAAGCCTAGAGAAATATTTAATAGGATTATTAGAATACAATTGCCTTTAGCATTATCTAAATAGGTATCTTTAGGAAAGTCTACAAACACAGTACTTCCAGATCTGAAGCCTGATCAGTCAGTATCCAGAAAGACTGTGATTTTAAATGCAAAATAAAACTCAATTTAGCAGTCTTTCTCAGAAATGGAAGTTGGCAGCAGAGCTGTAGGTAGCTGAGAATTGACTTCTAAATTAGTTTTGAACCTGTTTGTCACCCTGCTGTCTTTGGAAGAAGTACAATATAAACATAGACAGCAAAGTTTGCTTTCAGTGGTCAGGGCTGGTACAGGCCCAGTTTGGAAATCACTATCTGTATGCTTTTTGGATTTGGATTTGCATGCAAACATAACTGATACAAATAAATAGGAGAAATGTAATCTGTAGTGTCAAGTCCAAAATACAGTAAGAATGTCCTTGTTATCTTCTAAAAATACAATACATTGAATTATTTTTCTTTCACCTGCTGGTACTTTACAAGGATTTGTTACTGTTGTTGCCCATGTTTCTTGGGTTCATGGAAATATTGTTTGACCTTTTGGAAAGAATAACTAGACATTTGTAAACAAATGAATGCCTTCTGTATTTTAGATCAGAAGAATACAGGTTGCAAATTGTACCAAATATCTGTCCTGTGAAGAGTGTTTATCCGCAATGGACCCACACTGTGGATGGTGCTATTTAAAGAAAAGGTATTTCTTTTTGCTTAGGAGGATTTCATGAATAAGTACTGCATTATCATTAATCTTTCATTCCCAATATCCTGAGGCTGTGTTCAGAGTTGTTTTTCATAAAGCCACATTAGATCACTTTTAAGTCCATAGTTTATAACCATTCTCCCTCAGGCACCTCCTCTATGAAGGCTGATATAAAAATTAAAAGGACATACAAGCTTCTCTTTTAGTTGGGTGAGGTAGTAATTTAACTGAGCCAGCAGACTGTTCGGTATTTTACACAAGTTACAAACAGATCAATATGCTGTTAGATCAGCAGATATTCT
Source organism: Intellagama lesueurii (assembly GCA_037013535.1). Lineage (NCBI taxonomy): Eukaryota > Metazoa > Chordata > Lepidosauria > Squamata > Agamidae > Intellagama > Intellagama lesueurii. The sequence continues at coordinate 41,169,527 of JBAJHW010000005.1, read as the reverse complement.
TGCACAGTTTGCAGTCGTTTTAAAGGAGCTTGTTCAGAAAGAGTTCCTGGCGAGCTGTGCCACTGATCTCATTTTTACCCTCTTAGTGCTTTGTGATTATAGTTGTATGGTCTTCCAGCTATCCGCACATTGGTCTGCTTGATATTTGGGGGATATGTGTGGGAGACAGCCAGTGGATTACTCTCCCTCACCATATCTGCATACTTTTCCATATCTTTCCATATATGTTCAATTTGAATATTTCCATTTGAGTAGAACAGAATCAGCAATATAACCCTGTTAAAATATGTAAAAGATTACAATGTCCATGTAGTTTCTAATGATTCTCTTTCTCATTCAAGCATTCATTCATTCATTTCCCCCTCCCCTTTCTTTATCTCACTCTACCCCAATTCCTGAGTTCTGCTGCCTCCCCAGTGTAATTCTGGGCAGGTTTACATAGCGGTAAAGACCAATGAAGTGGGCAAAGGCAATGGGTTTTAAATGAATTGGCCATTCTAATGAAGGGGATTCTTAATTTTATAGTACTAGAACTTTAATTTACCCAAATAAATTGTTTGGTAATTGGTTTAGGACAGATGAAAAGAAATATTACTCACACAAATTGACTTACAGAATTCATTGCCACAACATGTGTTGTTTGGTATTACCTTTAATAATTCTGCAGTGCATTGAGACAATTCCATGAAGAGTAAGGCTATTAGCACTGGTATATAAATGGAATAAATGTGTTTAGAGGAGGCATATTTTAGGCTAACGGTGCTTCTGAAAAACAACGTAAACAGCTATTACCCAGAAAGCAGTCTGAAGGACCATTGAGTGCTCCTTGTAAGGTTTTCTCTGAATTTCCTAGGAGGAATGGGAATAGACAGATAAAAAACAACAACAAAATAAGTAAAGCCCTGCTTCTACACTTCCAAGAAGACAGGCTTATTTTGAAAAATAAAATGCTGAATGAATGAGGGCTAAATTACATTCTACATCATCTAGGCATAGTGTCGTTTTAGATTCCTTTGGGTTTTTTTTACTTTTCAACTGATATCAGATGAAGCTGGCTGGATAGCTCAGTAAGTTATGTATCTAGTTGAGGAGCCAGAGGTTGGGAATTCAGTTCCCCACTCTGCATTCCAGAAGAGCCAGTCTATGTGGTCTTGGGCAAACTGCTCAATCCCAGGATACCAATGGACCTCTGAATTTTCTCTACCTAGAAAACCCTGAAAAGGGTAATCATAATTCAAAATTGACTTGATAATGTGCAGTTATTATTAAAAGCAGATAGAATAAATCTTGATTGACACAATGGTGGAGGAGATTTAAACATCCCCCTACAAGTTTTTATTTTAATGTCTGCCTACTGTTGGAAGTAAAGGGGGCAAGAAATCTCCATTGGCACCAGTGGAGGTTCTCTCTTTTCCCTCCCCTCCTTTCAGCCCCTCCTCCATAGCTCTCGTTATATTGATAGACTTCTTGAGAGTTTGACTTCTAGAAACAAAAGGCATTCCAATTCATAGGACTGAATTAAGGGTTTTAATAATTTTTTAAATTATTATTTTTAAATTATTTAAAAATTTTAAAAACCATTAGTGCAGAATCAGAGGATGTGTCCAGTGTGCTGTGCTTAGGTCAAGTATTAATGGATGAGTTTCAATTGTTGAGACCTGAGGATGTGGACAGGGTGCTTGGATCTGTCCGTTCTACCACCACTCTGCTCGACCCTTGCCCATCTTGGCTAATTGGTCGCCCTGTACGATGACCTTTGCCGGGTGAGAGACATGGGGAGTGTGATCCTGTTGATACTCCTGGACCTCTCAGCGCCTTTCGACACCATCAACCATGGTGTCGTTTTGGATAGGCTGGCTGGGTTGGGAGTTGGGGGCACCATTTTATGGTGGTTCCGCTCCTTCCTGACTGACCGTGTCCAGAAGGTGATGCTGGGGGACAGTTGCTCTGCGCCATGGCGTTTATGTCATGGGGTTTCTCAGGGCTCGATACTGTCCCCCATGCTGTTTAACATCTACATGGAACCGCTGGGAGAGGTCATCAGGAAGTTTGGGCTGAGGAGTCAGCAATATGCTGACGACACTCAACTCTACCTCTCGTTTTTCACCAATCCAGGTGAGGCGGTTTCTGTGCTGAACTCTTGTCTGGACCTGATAATGGACTGGATGAGGGTTAATAAATTGAAACTCAATCCAGACAAGACGGAAGTGCTGTTAGTGGGTGCTTCGCCGGACAGGCTGGAGGGCCATTTCCCTGCCCTGAATGGGGTTGCACTCCCCCTAAGAGACAGGGTCTACAGCCTGGGGGTGCTCCTGGACCCCAGTCTAACTCTGGAAGCCCAGGTGGACTTGGTGGCCAGGGGCACCTTCCTTCAGCTGCGGAAATTATACCAGCTATGGCCCTACCTGGACGAGCAGAGCCTCATGACAGTTACGCATGCACTGGTAACATCCTGTATAGATTACTGCAATGCGCTGTACGTGGGGCTGCCTTTGAAGACGGTCCGGCGACTGCAACTGGTTCAGAATCGAGCTGTGCGAGTGGTGGGGCCGCGAGGGAACACATCAGGCTGATTCTGTTCAAATTACATTGGCTACCAGTCGCTGCCCAGGCCCAATTCAAAGTGCTTGTTTTGACATATAAAGCCCTAAACGGCTTGGGCCCTGGATACCTGAAGGACCGCCTCCTTCCATATGAACCTACCCGGCATTTAAGATCTAGCCAGGGGGCCCTCCTGAAAGAGCCATCCCTGAAGGAGGTAAGAGGGATGGCTTGTAGACAAAGGGCCTTTTTGGCAGCTGCCCCCAGACTATGGAACGCCATCCCAATTGAGATTCGTCTGGCGCCGACGTTGATGATGTTTCGGTGCCAGGTCAAAACCATCCTGTTCCAGAAGGTTTTTAATTGAAATAATATCAACTGTGGGTCCTGATGGCAATTTTTAGAGCATTGTATTTTTAATTGTATTTTAATTGTTTTTATCTTTTTATCTTTTTATTGAATTCAAATTGGTGTAAGCCACCCAGAGAACTTTGGGTAGTGTGGGCGGCATATAAGTTAAATAAATAAATATAAATAAATAAATAAATAAAAATCATTTTAGAGATGTTAAAAAGTACACAATAGAGTACGGCTTTCTAATTGCATGACTAGTACAAATAGTAGAATGATTTGATTGAAACAAAATGATGGACAAGAGGTCAAGTACGTTTTGTTAACTCTGTCCCAAGCAAAGTATCTGAAATATACTGTCAGGTATTAGCTCCCTGAGGGATGAGCATGTAGTAAAGAAAATCATTATAACCTTTGGCCAAGGTTTGGCTGCTGAAAAACAGTTAATTTAGCTTAATTCAGCTATGTAAGATCAAGCCATGCTGCTATATGTTTGTCACATATGTATTTTGGATTGTTTCAGCTGCACCTTAAAAGGAGAATGTTTGCTTTCAAATAATTCAAGGAACTGGACAAGCATTTCAAATGCAACAAATAAATGCCTGCAGATCTACACTTCTGAACTTCACAGAGGTGAGGTATGTTATCATTACATTTTAATTATATTTATTTGTGTATAAAGCCACTAAAAATAGGAAAAGATAAACATAGTTAAGTTATGCAGCTGTGCATTAACAAATGGATTAATAGAATTTGCGTACATTGAATTTTACTGACTAGAACGTATTGTCTAGTTTTTAGACTTTTTATCCCTTTGACTTGTTCTAGACAAGCATGACTGCTGTGATTTTATCATCAGCCCTCCATGCTTTTGTGCTGGTGCTTTGAGAAAGACGTTATATAGATAGACTGTCCTTCATATGAGTCCCCTAGACCTAAGCAACTTAAGGAATACTTAAGCTTTTAAATAACGAGTTTAATTTCTTTACAATAAATCAAAGTTTAAGGAAAACAGATGTTTAGGAAACCCATAGGAATAGTGTGGTAGATGAAGGTTTCCTTTTCAAATTAACACCGACAGTTAGCCTTATTGAGGTACCTCTTCAGATTTAGCAGGTTGCCCCCAAATATTGTTGGCAGCCCACAAGTTTAGACAATAAAGACAACGACGACGACAACAAAAACAACAGTTTTGTAGGGAGTACTGTGGGACTGGAAGACACTGGTGATGGCACAGAAAAGACCCTTGAAGGGTGCATGTTCTACTTTGCCTACCCTTACCTTAGGAAGATGTTTAGCTGACTGATTTCACAAATTGCTATTACTGTGTTTGCATATATTTGTGCTAATTCCCGGGTTGTTGGGGTTTTTTGGTGGGGGCGTCATGTTCATTATGCCATATGAAAATATAAGTTTACTTCTGAAAATGTTAACCTTTTTCGTTATGAATATTTGGGTTACACCAAAAGCTTTTTCTTCCTCTTTTTTTCCCTTTTTAATTATTCCTCCTTGGATTTTTGTCACTGTAACATTTAATTTTTTTCATCATGCAGTAAATAAACTACCTAGTTGTGCAGTAAGGTCTAGGCTCCCAGCCAACCTTATGTATTTTAATATGCAGCCAATGCCTTTTTCTTTTTTTAGAATTTTTTTCTCCTTGCTTTCATTCCACTTCTCTTTTTCTTCTGTTATGAAATATTGTAACCTTTTCATTGTAAGATCTCTATCTTGGAGATGACATCTTGTTAGGGGGACTGCACTGCCTTCACTGCTTGAAGCAATTAGGCCTGTCTTTCTTGTTGTTTTATGAAAACATTTTTTTTCTTTAGTTTTCTTTTATTTTTTAAATAGTATTTGCAAACTTTGACAGGTTAAAAATGCTGTAGCCAGACTGCTGACTGGTGCTACAGCATTTACAGGGAGCACAGAAGTCCACTGTTACAACAGCATCACTGCTACTGGTCTGTTTTTGGACCCAATTTGATGTGCTAGTTATGACCTGTAAAACCCCTTTACAGCTTAGTCTGGGCTATCTCAGGAACTATGTCCTGCTGTCTGATTTTGTCCGTGTTTTAAGATCTTTATGAGAGACCATTCTCTCCGTCTCTTCAGCTTCATAGGCACATTTGATGAGGATACAAAAGAGAGATTTTTCAGTAGCAGCTCCCAGATTGTGGAATGCCAGGTTCGTCCCCTTCCTATTGTCTGAGTCCCTGTTTTTCTAAGTGTTTTAAAGTTATGTCTATTATTATTTGTTTGTTTTATTTTTAGACCACCTTTCTCCCGATAAGGGGATCCAAGGCAATAAGGGGACTATTAGGATTGTTAATATTGCTGCATATTTAATTGTATTTCATTTTATGTCTTAGGTTTTAATTTTTCTTAACCAGAATGTTATTGGGGATTTGTGCTGGTGTAAATGTAATTGTGCAAACCGCAGCAGGAAATTGTTGATAATTCATGAGTTGCTGCCTGAATTCCTTGTCATGTTCCAGTTACATGACTTGACGTTTGACCAAGAATGCAAGTAGCAACTTGTCAATCAGTTTCAATTTCCTGCTGTTATTTACCCAGTACACTTAAACCATTGTAAATCCCCAATAGGATACTAGTGCTTATTTTTAACTGTTTCTGAACTGCCTTGGGTATGTTAGCATAGAAGATAAAGAATTTCATTTTCATATATCACCTTTTAGGGGGAAGGTTTGATATTGTAATTTCTTGCCACATCACTAAATGATTTAATGCTCTGGCTATTTCATTCCATAGTATTTATTTATTTATTTATTTATTTATTTATTGGATTTTTACCCCGCCCCCCCTAGACAAAGTCTACTCGGGCCTATGTTGCAACAGTTCTTACTATAATGTCTTGTGTACCAGGGTTTGTTTGTTTTTTGTATGGAAACTTATAAATTTAATTTAATTATGAATGTGAGCATTATTGTAGACTTACATTTTTGTATATTGAGATGTTTCATGAATATGGAAAGAAAAGGGCTTGTGTGATTCCAGGAAGCAGAAAAAAGTTCTTTAAAAACTTATAATTCTGAAGTCTGATGTGCCTTTCTGTAGGAAACTCATTTTAGGACTATTGACGAAAGTTCCGTATCTAAAGATGGGGTTGGGCAGGTGTATGTTACTAATAACATCTAGCTGTTAATAGATGTTCTGTTACTGTCTTGCAACAGGTCCTGGTGGCCAGTTTCTTATACTAGTGGTAAAATGTGCTAGTTCTACTCTTGCAATTGTTAGCTTTTATGGTCCAAATACAGAGTGATCTGGCAAATTCTAGAAGTGCTCAAAACTTTATACAGTCCCCATGTTTTCTCTGGTAAATAATACTGCTCCATCATGTTGGTAGTGTAACACATAACAGTTGATGACATGTACTATTTATAGGCTTCATTTAAAACACTTATTCCCTGGCCTAGATTTAAATCTTCTATATTCTTAAACAGACTATCACACTCAAAATCTAGTTTCATTTTTAACTTCCGAGTGGGAGGGGAAGCTTAATAGTTACTGAATAAACAGACAGTTACTTCTTGAGTAGCTATTTGTTTTTTATCAATCCTTTAAAAAGCAGTCATAGATTCTTCTAGGAATTTTCCTCAGACTGTGGAAATTACAGAAATTAGCACTGCCTGACCAGACTTCTCTCACCTAAAACCTAATTGCTTCTTAAGCCTAGCCGCATCTGGCGGTTTATTTATTATTTAATTGTGTAAAATATTTTTTCTCCTTAAAAAGGACCCAAGGTGGCTTACATCATTAAAAAGGCAATATTCAAAAGCTAAAAACAGTAAATATTCAAATATTTAAAAATAATCAAGTTTTATATTAAAAGCGGTAGATAAAATCAATACTAAAACACATTTTAAAACACAGAGCACAACAATCCATTTAAAACTCCCTCTCAGACCACCAGTCATTAAGGATAAGCCTGCCTGAAGCAGAGAAAGTCTTTGCCTGCTTGCAGAAAGATACCAAAGATGAGGCCAGCTTAGCTTCCCGTGGAGGGAGTTCCAGAGTCTGGGAGCAGCAACAGAGAAGGCTCTCATGTCCTCACCAAGCACACCTGTAAGGGTGATGAGACCAAGAGAAAGGCCTCCCCTGATGATCTTAATGCTTGGGCAGACTCATAGAAGGAGATGCAGCCTTTTAGATAGCTTGGACCCAAGTCGTTTAAGGTTTTATAGGTTCAAAGCAGTACTTTCACTTGTGCCTGAATTGTGTCAGATTCTTCCCTCCAAATCTCCCACTCCCACCTGATTGTCTGAGCCTTTAGCCTGTTAAAATTGGCTAAGAAGTCTTCAGGAGAATAGACAATGGTTCTCCTTCGTGGTCTCTGTGAATGCACACTAATGGGTTAATCTGCGCCTTAGCAGAGCAGGCTCGGAACCTTCTATAGCTTTAAGAACATGGTGCTGGGACCTCCCCCCTAGGCTATATCACCGCCCCCAGCACCAGGTGCCTCAGTTCCATTTCCTGCCGCCGCTTCAGCAGCATCGGTAACAGGAGCTTGTGCGTTTCGTTCGGTTAAATTTCCTATTCCTCAACTTGGATCTCCCTCCGTTATTGACTTCAGCTTCCCTGACGCTCCTTTCGTTTACGACTTGGACTTGTAAGCAAAAAACTGAGTTTTGAATTTTATGGCCTCCTCGGGACCTTTCAAGCGCTGCACCGCTTGTAACGCAAAGGTTCCCCTTACCGACGGCCACTCTTTGTGTCTCTTCTGTTTGGGCGAAGAGCACCAACCTGCCTCTTGTCTGCATTGCAAAGCTTTTACCAAACCAGCTTTGAAGCAGAGGCAGCAGAGACTTTGCTCCCATCTGTGGAAGCAGTCTCTTGAACCGGCTCGCAAAATGGAGCCACCTCGTCCTCCCTCGTTGGGAACTTTGCCAACTACAGCTCCTCCTGCTGCCAATGTCCACAGGGTCTTAAAGCCCGTTTCTTCCGGCTCGAAATCGACTTCGACATCGAAGTCCCCGTCAAGCTCGATGTCGAAGAAAAAGAAAAAGGCGCCCAAACAAACTCAGCCTTCTCTTCCTTTGTCTCCTTCGGCGTCGATAACTTCGGCTCGACGTGGACCCGCGACTACTCCGTTGAGAGTGGAGGACATTTCTTCTCCACGTCGAGAGGAGGCTTCCTCGCCTCACCGCAGTCGGTCTCTGACACCGGTGCCTTCACTGATTCTCGAGTCCGAACCATCGGCTGCCCCTGGGTCCCCTTCAGGCTCGACGGCTGATGCTCCCAGGAAAAAGAAACAGAAAACCCATCACCTCGAGTCCGACCCTGAACCCGACCAGCCTCGGATGTGAGATCATGGACCTTCTTCCTGGGACAATCCTCGGCGCTTCTACCAGCCGCATCCCTTCGGTTTTGAAGGTTCCAATTACTCCATACCTTACGACCCATACAGGCATTGGTCACCTTACTTCAGTGCCTACCCACCACCTCCACTTTATCCTCCTCTGGACTATTACTACCATAGACCTCAGGCCTATCAATCACCGCAACTTCGAGACCAGCACCCTCGACCTTGACATCATCAACCACAGTCTCTCTCGGGCCTGACATCGTCGGAGCTGACAATTCGACCCAAACAACGTTCAGGAGCACCGCCAGCATCTTTACAGTCCCCTGCTCGTGTGTCAGCCATGAGAGACGATGACTTCTTGGAAGATCTTGCATCAGGGGAGGGTGGAAGATTTATATAAAATTCACGGTGCTGACACAAACTTTCTTACCAAGCACCCTGCCCCAAATTCTCTTGTGGTGGACGCCACTCAGGCTCGGCCTCGAGGAAAGTCATCTTCGGCCCCACCTGATAAGGAGGGCCATAAATTGGACATGCTCGGTAGGCGAATGTACTCCCTGGCTACCTTTGTTTTGTGTGTAGCCAATTATATGGCAGCCATGGGAGCGTATCATGCACATCTCTGGAGCAACATACTCCCCGCATTGCAGGCTGCACCGGAAGAACTAAGAACATCCAGTCTCGCTCACCATCTGGAAGCGGTTTCGTTAGCCCGTCAAGAACGCATCGCAGCTAGGCATATAGTTGATGCCACAGCCAAACAACTCACGACTGCTGTGACTCTGTGTCGTCATGCCTGGCTGCGATCGGCTAACATCTCAGACAATGTTAAAACCCGAATCGAAGATCTTCCCTTTGATGGGGCTGGGTTGTTTGATTGCAAGACGGCCGAAATCCTGGAAAACCTCTTGAAGCACCGCAAAACCGCACGGTCCTATTCTCCGCAATCTCGGCCTCGTTCCACTTGGCGTCGGCCTTCCTCTTTTAGACAATATCCTGACCACCAGCGTTCACAAGCACCTGCTTACCAAGGTCAGCCTAGGCAACAGCCAAGTAGACAGAGGCAGCGTCAACAATCACGCCGACAAGATCAGAAGGCCAAACAGCCTCTTTAATATCTCTGAGCCACCAGCACCACTGCCTAACCTTATTAGATTGGCACAATTTTTTGGTGTCTGGAGGTCAATCACCTCCGACTCCTGGGTTCTCGCTATAATTGCCACAGGTTATGCGATAGAGTTTCACTCTACACCTTGCACGGGCTTCTTCAGGAATACACCCACTTCTCCTATCCTTCGCCAGGAAGTGGACAAACTACTCTCTAAGGATGCTATTACCTTGGTCGCAGAACCAGATATTGATCGCAGCTTTTTTCCACGATATTTCATCGTTCCTAAGAAAGATGGAGGACTTTGGCCTATTCTCGACCTCCGTCCCTTGAATTCGTATATTACGCCTCCACGTTTTCGTATGGTCTCCCTAGACAATACTATTCAATTGTTGAGACCTGGTGATTGGTTTGCTCTTATTGACCTCAAGGATGCCTATTTCCATATCAGCATCCGTCTGGAACACCGTCGTTTCCTCAGATTTTCTTTGAATGGAGTAATTTATGAATTCAAGGCTCTCCCGTTCGGTTTGTCCACCTCGCCTAGGGTGTTTACTAAATGCTTAGTCACTGTGGTGGCTCACCTTCGGCTGCAAGGTGTCACTGTCTTCCCTTACCTTGATGATTGGTTGCTGGTGGCAAGTTCCTCAGTTAAGTTATCTCGTGATGTTGATTTGACATTGTCTCTCTTGTCTGCACTTGGTCTCCAGGTCAACCACGAGAAATCCACTCTGTACCCCACGCAAAAAGTTACGTACATTCGGGGGTGTTCTGGATGCCGAACTTAGAAGGGCCTTTCTCCCAGAAGACAGGATTCAAAAAATCCTAACTATCTTGCCTCATTTCACTCCAGGAGCAAGAGTTCAGGTCCTACTAGTACAAAGACTGTTAGGACTTATGGCCTCCACGACCGCAGTCGTTCAGCATGCCAGGCTGAAAATGAGGTCTCTTCAAGCCTGGTATTTGGCAGGCTTCAAACCCCTTTCAGACCCCCCCGAACAAATTGCTCACCGTCACCCAGGAGCTTGCTTCTCAACTTCTCTGGTGGTCCCTTCGCACCAACCTCCTTGTCAGCCGACCCTTCAGTCCCCTCTCTCCAATGATTCAAGTCACGACTGATGCCAGCCTGACGGATTGGGGTGCACATGTTTCAGGCTTGGAAGTGAACGGACAATGGTCCACGACGGAGAGCGAGCTTCACATAAACTTTCTAGAGCTCCTTGCTGTATTCAAAGCTCTTCGGGCTTTCGAGCGCCTTGTCTCAGGACAAGTTGTTTAGGTGGCGTGCGACTACACCACTGCAGTGCACTACCTGAACAAACAGGGTGGTACCCGTTCCCATCGTCTTCTTCACCTTACTATCCGAATCTGGGAATTGTGCTACGAACGTCACATTTTCCTCATTGCAGTCCACATCACTTCAACCGAGAACCTGTTGGCGTACCGCCTAAGCCGTCTACAGGACTCTACCCACGAGTGGCAGCTGGACAATGCCATCTTCCACACTCTCTGCCATCGGTGGGGCACGCTGTCGATCGATGTGTTTGCTTCTGCCACAAACAAGAAATGCGAACAGTATTGCTCCAGAGCGGGAGTTGGACAGAACTCACTAGGCGATGCGTTCATGACACCCTGGACGGACGGTCTCCTCTACATGTTTCCACCCATCCCTCTGATCCAGAAGGTGATCATCAAGGCTCGCCAAGAACAGTCCAACATGATTCTTGTGGCCCCATGGTGGCCTCGCCAAGTGTGGTTTTCCCCGCTCCACCAAATGTCCATCGATCATCTTCGCCTTCCATTGCTGCCTCATCTACTGTCCTTACACAACGGCACGACCTTCCATCCAGATCTGCTCGTTACATCTGACGGCCTGGAGGCTAGCCCCTCTATAGCTGACGTCCTGCGCCACGCTCGTAGACCGTCCACTGTCACCACATACTCCCACAAATGGAGAGCATTTCTGGACTTCACTTCCAAAAATAACTTACCTGCTTCACCTACCTCGCTGGATCCCCTGCTCCGCTTTGTTCTCCTCCTCTTTCACCGTGGCCTTTCTCACTCAACCCTCAGGGTCTACATGTCAGCAGTGGTTGCTCACCAACCCCTGTCTTCGGAGGCCGCCAAACTGTTTCAGAACCCAACGCTAAAACAATTTCTAAAAGGACTTAAAAACATGTGGCCTGCTTACAAACCGCCCACACCCCAGTGGTCACTTCACTTGGTTCTAAAGAAATTAATGTCCCCACCATTTGAACCTTTGGTGTCAACTCCTCTAAAACTGCTCACTTTGAAAACAGCTTTTCTTGTCGCTGTTACTTCAGCCAGGCGTGCCAGTGAGCTTACAGCTCTACGGTCGGACCCCCCTTTCTTACAGTTCCACCCAGACAAAGTTACCCTTTTTCCTGATCTCTCCTTCCTCCCAAAGGTGGCCACGGCGTTCCATCTAAATCAACCCATAATTCTTCCCACTTTCTTTCCTAACCCGACCGCGAATCTGGAAAGATCCCTGCACTCCCTCGACGTTAAAAGAGCACTTGCGTATTACATCTCTAGAACTGAATTCATTCGTACTTCCAGAAGACTCTTTATTGCTTTTGATGGACACTCTAAAAGGTTGCCTGTGTCCCCACAAACCTTTTCTAGGTGGGTGGTATCCACAACAAATTTGGCTTATGAACTGGCTCATGTCCCTCTGCCAAGCACTATTGGAGCCCACTCTACCAGAGCGGTTGCATCTTCCACAGTCTTTCTCCGGGGAGTGGAATTGTTGGACGTTTGCAAAGCAGCAACGTGGTCTACACCCTTCACCTTTGCAGCCCATTACCACTTGGATGTCCAGGCTAAAGCGGAGGCTGCCGTCGGGAGAGCGGTCCTAACCTCTGTCCTCTCGTGACACCCACCTCCTGGTAAGTCAGCTTGCTAGTCACCCATTAGTGTGCATTCACAGAGACCATGAAGGAGAAAAAGAAGTTACTTACCTGTAACTCTGGTTCTTCGAGTGGTCATCTGTAAATTCACACTCCCCGCCCTGCCTCCCCGCTCTGTGTCACATCTTCTTTTTGGCGTGCTGTGCAGCGGCGGGCAGTTCTACGGAACTGAGGCACCTGGTGCTGGGGGTGGTGATATAGCCTAGGAGGGAGGTCCCAGCACCATATTCTTAAAGCTATAGAAGGTTCTGAGCCTGCTCTGCTAAGGCGCAGATTAACCCATTAGTGTGAATTCACAGATGACCACTCGAAGAACCAGAGTTACAGGTAAGTAACTTCTTTATCTTTCAATTATGGAGTGTTGTTGTTTAATGTCTCTTTCATGCTATGGCAATTTCATTCTGACTTGTGGTAAATTAACACTATGGGAAAATCCTGATTTGAGAATTGGCAAGAAGGCATTCATATAGAAGCTTTGAATGGACAGAGGAATCTTGATTTTGATTGGTTTGGATGATGAGTTTCTTTTATTTGTTATATTAAAGGTTTAGATATGATTTGCCAGCCTCTGTAGAACGGTATCATCTTCAGTTGTAGCATGTGTTGGTATCTAGGTATGATCCTGCCACTCTGAGTTCTTTAGAAGCTACCCTAATTCTAGGAACACTGAATCAGAAACTAAAAAGAAGCCCAAAATATATATGTATTAATACTTATTGATAGTCAATAAGCATGGTACACATATGAATTATGGATTAGATGAGTCCTGTTTTGACTAATGGATTTGGGAGCTACAATTGTGCTATTTGTGGATTTTAAACTATGACAGACAAAGCAAAAGGTCATCTTTTGTGTTTAATGAATATCACAATTATTTATCAACAAAGACTTGATTATACCAGATGACTGCTGACATTGGGACTTTGCCCAAGTGTCTGCCAAGCATATTATTTGGTTCTTATCCAATTGCTCCAGTTATAGTTCCCTTTCAGGACCAGGTTATTTGATGGATGAATTTTAGTTTTGGAGAAATATGTGGAGAAAATGTGGGCTAAACCAATAGGGCAAAAAACCATTCTGGCTTCTCTTTGTGTGTGTGTGTGTTTGTGTGTCCCCATTGTCCATTCTTATTGGCTATTTATCAACTGTGGTTGACAAAACTGAGAACTGCTCCTAGGAACATATGCTGTATCCTCTCCTATCTCTAAAGTGGTTTCTCACTTCCTTTCCTGTTATCGTCTTAACTATGGTCTTGTCTTCCGTTAAAAACAAACAAATAAACATTGTATATGGTGTCATTAATGCTATAGTGCTTTTTATAAAGCTTGGATTTTATTTGTTTATTATTTTTACTGTCATTTAAGTAGTGTGGTTTGTTTTATTTAATGAACCACCCAGATATTTTGGCTATTTAGATGAAGAAATAAATAAATTAAAATTGTAAGATGGAGAGTACAACTGTAGTTTAGAGTACCTCTGCACGCAACAGTTGCTATGAATCCTGGTTTGCATCCGTATATATAAAATACAAAACAATAGTTAATATTAGGAACAAAAAGGAAAAGGAAAGTTGTGCTGAATAAATGTTGTTTTCTAGCAGGAAGTTTTGGCGGCAGTGAATGAACTTGGGTAGGTGTCAGCAGGTTCCTGTTATCTAGTCAAGAAATGATGGCAGAATATTTTATCAAGGTTTACCTTGATTCATTTTGTCTTGAAGTAGCTTAGCAAGAGTTGCAATGGGTTTTTTAAAATTTTAATCTTTTTGACATTATGCCAGTCTGTCTACCTAAAGATAACTTATTATCATTCCCAATTTTGACATTCTTCTAGATTTCTGTGACTGCAGTTGGAAATTCTTTTGATCTTTCTAAAGGGCGTTACATGTGTACTATGATAAATGAAAAGACAAAGAAAAATCTTTGTAAGAATGAGTATCCAGGCACCAAGAACTGTTCTTGCCAGCTAAAGAGGTCAGATCTAATAGATAAAGGTAGGTTTGCTTAATGTTTTACTCATTTCACCCAATATATTTCTTTGGATTAAATGGTGTATTTCCTTTAGATCCTGCCATTTCTTCCAAAAGTTCCTGCTCCCTCTTGCAGTTCCTTCTGCGTACCAGCGCTCTGGAGGGTGGGACACTTTTCTGAACAGGTTTTTGGCTCTGTTGGCTATAATGGGAAGGAAAGGGAACTTTACCTTCTGATGTGGTTAGATCTGAAAGTATACCATCTTGGGCTTCATGCACATGCTGAATTCAGTGAGAGGGAAGTTATATAACAGCAGTCATAAATCTTTATTTCTAACATTTCATAATAACTCTCTGTTTAAATATTTATGTAGAACAAAGATACAGTTTTGCTATATGTGTCTTCCGTGCACTATAACCATACGCTGACTATTGTCCATTTTATTTCCAAAGTTTCATTTGGCCAAGATGTGTAAAACATACACAAGAAGGATAATTATAAACCTTATTCTGCCACAACTGTTATTAAAATACATTGCAAGGAGACAAGGAGAAATTGCCAAACTTTGCTTACATCTTTTTCATTATTTATTTTCCATTTGTTGTTGTTGTTGTTATGTGCCACCAAGTTGCCTCTGACTTAGGGTGACCCTATGAATGAGTGATCTCCAAAATGTCCTGTCTTCAGCCCTGCTCAGCTCCTGCAAATTCAAGCCTATAGTTTCTTTAAGGTAGTCAGTCCATCTCACATTTGGTCTTCTTCTTTTCCTGCTTCCTTCAACCTTTCCCAGCATTATTGTTTTTTCCAGAGAATCCTGCCTTCTCATGATGTGCCCAAAGTAAGACAGCCTCAACATTTTTGCGTCCAGTGATAGTCCAGGCTTGATTTGCTCTAGGGCCCACTTGTTCATCTTTCTGACAGTCCAGGGTATGTTCAAAGCTCACCTCCAGTACCGCATTTCAAAAGAATCAATTTTTTTTCCTGTCAGCTTTCTTTACTGCCCAGCTTTCACACCTATACATAGTGACTGGAAATACAGGAGTATGGATGCTCTTGGTCTTGGTCTCCAGTGACACATCCTTAAACTTGATGATCTTTAATTCTTTCATTGCTGCCCTTCTGAGACTCAGTCCTCTTCTGATTTCTTGGTTACAGTTTTCATTTGGATTGATTATTGAATTAAGGTATACAAAATCTCTTAAGTATTTCAGTTTCTTCATTGTCAGTGTTCAAGTTCTGTAGTTCTTCAGTAGTGATGATTTTTGTCTTTCTAATGTTCAGCTGCAATCATAGTTTGGCACTTTCTTCTTTCACTTTCCTTAACAGTTGTTTCAAATCATTTTTGTTTTCTACCAGTAAGATGGTATCATCTGCATATCTTAAATTATTTACATTTCTTCCACCAATTTTCACTGCTCATTCATCTGAATCCATTCTGGCTATCAATATGATATGTTCTGTATACAGTTTGAACAGGTAAGGGGATAAAGCACACCCTTGTACTACTCTTCAAGAAAAGAAGTGCACTAAAATTTCAGTTCTAGCCAACTCACAGCATGTTAGTCCTAGCACAATAGAGTTGCCACTTATTTTTCTGCAAGAGCTTCTTATCCTCAAGTGCAAGTTGAATCTCTTGGTGGCATGGAGGTAGACTCATGGGAAAACGTTCAGTTGTGGAGTCTCTGCCTTAAGGCACAGGAGCCATTCCAGAAAATAAATCTGGCAGTCTAGAAGTAAGATGGAGAGGAAATGAAATCAGCTGAATCCTGGACTGTATTCTGGGCTGGCATCCTTCTTCTGTTTTTATTGTTTGTGGTTGTTATGGTACTTCACATCTATTTCTGATTTTTCACATACTCTCAGCATTTTATTGCTAAAGTGCAGCATCTGAATTCCGTAACAAAGCTGTTTTCAGTCATGTGATGCCTTGCTTTCCTGCCTATACTTTTAGTGAATTAAAAAGTCCTTATGTATTTTGTTGTTGCCTAATGTGACCATTAGTTTGGAAAACTCAGCAGTGGCCAGAGGATTGGATCAGTCTACACCCCAATCCCAAAGAAGGGCAGTGCCAAAGAATGCTCCAACTACCATACAATTGCACTCATTTCACACACTAGCAAGGTTATGCTCAAAATCCTACAAGGTAGGCTTCAGCAGTATGTGGACCGAGAACTCCCAGAAGTACAAGCTGGATTTCAAAGGGGCAGAGGAACTAGAGACCAAATTGCTAACATGCGCTGGATTATGGAGAAAGCCAGAGAGTTCCAGAAAAACATCTACTTCTGCTTCATTGACTACACAAAAGCCTTTGACTGTGTGGACCACAGCAAACTATGGCAAGTTCTTTAAAGAAATGGGAGTGCCTGACCACCTTATCTATCTCCTGAGAAATGTATATGTGGGACAGGAAGCAACAGTTAGAACGGGATATGGAACAACTGATTGGTTCAAAATTGGGAAAGGAGTACGACAAGGCTGTATATTGTCTCCCTGCTTATTTAACTTCTATGCAGAATACATCATGGGAAAGGCTGGACTGGATGAATCCCAAGATGGTGACAGCGGCCACGAAATTAAACGACGCCTGCTTCTTGGGAGGAAAGCGATGACAAACCTAGACAGCATCTTAAAAAGCAAAGACATCACCTTGCCGACAAAGGTCCACATAGTCAAAGCTATGGTTTTTCCAGTAGTGATGTATGGAAGTGAGAGCTGGACCATAAAGAAGGCTGACCACCGAAGAATTGATGCTTTTGAATTGTGGTGCTGAAAGAGACTCTTCAGAGTCCCCTGGACTGCAAGGAGATCAAACCTATCCATTCTGAAGGAAATCAACCCTGAGTGCTCACTGGAATGACAGATCCTGAAGCTGAGGCTCCAATACTTTGGCCATCTCATGAGAAGAGAAGACTCCCTGGAAAAGACCCTGATGTTGGGAAAGAGTGAAGGCAAGAGGAGAAGGGGACGACAGAGGACGAGATGGTTGGACAGTGTCATCGAAGCTACCAACATGAATTTGACCAAACTCCAGGAGGCAGTGGAAGACAGGAGGGCCTGGCGTGCTCTGGTCCATGGGTGTCACGAAGAGTCGGACACGATTAATGACTAAACAACAACAAAAAATGTGACCATGTATTCTAAGGCTGGTGCAGTTACTACTTTATTAACCATATCCATTAATAAATAATTTCAACTGAAATACTGTATTATATTCTGCAAGGCAGTAATATCGTGAGATTTGCTGATGCTGTGTGAGCAATACAATGCTTTTGAGCTTTTCAGAGCAGTTTTTGTGGAGTGGAGAAGCCACCAAGTTGCTTTCATTTTTGCCCTGGAGTTGCAATTACTAGGATTTCACTAAAAGTTATAAGAAAATAAACTGAATTCTCAGTCTCCCTGATTGATTGATTGATTGATTGATTGATTTACTTCTTTTAAGGCAGAACTAGATGAAACACAGGGTCCCTTGCTCCTTGCATCTGCTCTTCAAAACTAATGCAACTAGCAGGATATTTTTGAAGTAAGAAGAGATAGGAAAGAAAGGATTGCATAACCCATCCATTGTGAATGAAGAATGGGACCATGCACTGCCCTGGCATAGGAGTCAATGGTCAAGGATATCACAGAATGGAATATTCACTGCATTTTTGATTGATGCAAAGGCTCCAGAGTTCTTTTGAGTTATTTTCTTGTTTATCCCTTGGTAACCTGGGTAATTCAGTAATGCAAAGTGCTTACTTACTGACAGTCCTTTGTCTAGAAAGATTTGGAGGGACATTCTAACCTATATTCTCAAAAGTGAACTCTGAAACCTGCTACTTCTGACTGACCCTGCGGTCCCCATTTTGGGACTTGCTTTAAACAGAGGAACCTGCTCATTCATTCATCTAGGCATGATTTTTTAACTTTTACATTTCTCCTGCACCATTTGCAGTTGTATAATACCCAGCCCAATGAAGAATCCTGTAGGAGTTAAAAGCTAGTTTCTGTCTGTGACATTTTAGTGACATAGTAAAGGTATCGCCCACCCTTGTCTTCAGATTGTGTTCAAGGACTACATGGCTTTTTACCTTTTGTTGAATCATGGTATACATTAACTGTATAGTCCAAGGCCTTCTCTGTATTTAATGCAAAACTGTAGCTCAATGTTAAGAGCACAAATCTAGGGCTTCTGTGCTTCTCATTCTTCTTTTCTTCTTTAATGTCACTTCAGGAAGGAGATCTGAAGCTTTTGTATCCACTTTTAACTAATAGTGTTTTTTCATTATATCTGAACCCAGACAAACTGTAGTTAGTTGTAGCATTCGATACATTTAGGAAAACAAGCCCAATTCAACTCTTGTTTACAATCCTGTCTTATTTTCTTCAAACTATTGTTACAATTTAAGGGGTGAATGTAGTTTAATTGGAATGAAAACATTTTGACTTCTTGCAACTATAGTGACAGAGGAGACAGCAGGGGAGCACATAAACTCAAGGTGGCTTGGCTGGATGGCTAGAATGTGGCTAATTTGGGAAGAGTACAGCCCGATTCAGATGTTATATTTCAAAGCGCGGAGGGCTCTAACAGTGGTGGGGACTGAGATGAGCATTAAGCCCCATGAGCACGTCCCTCTCTCTACTCACACCTTTTATGAGATTACTACAAAGGTTTGCAGGGGAGCGTGTAAGTGTAACTGAATTTCACTGAATGCCCTAACGGACTTCCCTGCAAACCTTTCTACTAATCTCATGGAGGTCTGAGTGACATCTGGGTAGGGTGTGAACATGGGAGGCTGAATTACATGCACCCCATATCCCCAACACCCGTTTAGCTCCCCACGCATAGCACCTGAATAAGGCTTATGTTAAGGATGCAAGTTGGATAAACAAGTTTCCATTCCTCTCAGGACAGATGGATTTATTTATACATGGCCTGCTCTTCAACAGCTCTGCTTCCTGAAGAGAAATGAGAAAATCTCTTTGGCTTTGAACAAGAGGGTTTTGAAACTGTGTGGCCTGATGTGTTGCTTGTGAGGAGGAAGGAGAAGTTGGGTTCTGTTTGTGGTTAAAGTGTAAGGAAACATGGCCCTCATTTTGCATTGTCAGCTCTTGTCTAGTGGGTACGTGTTAAGATCCGAGACATGTTCTTAACTGTTTGACATCTGTTTCAAGAAGATAAAAATCCACCACTTGAATCCAACTCTGAATCACCAGTCCTGTTTAATGAGATTAGAGAATTTGCCTAACATATATTCAGCTGGTTTAAAAACCTTTGGGAATAGATGGTACATGAAGGAAATTAACTAGCATCCCCAATTGACACTGATTAATCAACATTGTGTGTGGGAATCTCTACTTAGGCTGTTAACTGGAAGGTTTCCTCATTATGCAAGGAGAAGGGTCTCCTAGCCCTACCCTCTGCATTTTCAGTTCTACTGCATTCTGTGCCTAGAGGATGGCATTCAGAAAAGGATTAGAGGACAAAAAGAAAACCCCATGTATCCCCTAATATATTATATATATTTTTATTGTGCTGGATTTAGCTGTGACCCAGTACTGGCTGAAAAGCAAAGTTTAAATGCAATAAATAAATTACTAATATAAAATCCAGAGTTCTGTTAGTTACACCAACTAGTATAACTCCATCAACATAATTTTAAGCAGCAAATTGCCACCAGTGAAGAATTTGGTGTAGATGTTTCTTGTTCCACACTAGTCACACAACTTGGTGTATGGTAGGAAATGCATGCCCTGACTTCTTAACTTGGAGCAATTCACTGCTGAAAGTTAATGCCAACATGAATAGATTCCAGCCAAAGGTAACCAGTGGTAGACCTTTGGTCTAGATGGGCGGGGTAGAAATCCAATAAAATAAATAAATACATAAATAAATAAAATACAAGCTTTTAATCTCACTTGATATTATTCATTATATCTTGCTTCAGAAATACTCTTATTTTACGCTTGTACCCAATGTATAAAAATATTTTGGTCTTATTATTTCCAGTTCAGATATCACTTTCTTCTGACTCTTGGCTTTTATCAGAAATATTTGAATTCAATGAATGCTCATTACAGAAAACGTAAGTTGACCTGTACATTTTATGTGGTTTGGGTTAGTGTTACTTGCAGACTTCCTTAAGGTGTTTCCAAACTTGGGCCAGTGTCTTGCTCCATGTTTATGTGCACAGAACTCCAACAGCTACTGTGGTTCATGACCTTGTGGCGTGATCTACCAGATCAGAACTGTTGTGGCAGCTTAGGTGTTGGAGTGCTGCTGGCCATGTAAATACTGAATGGCATACAGGCCTAAAAGTGTGTGTTCTTGTGTATCTGCTCTTAGTTCCTCAATGTTTTACAGGCCATTATGTGTCATTTTCCAGAACCAAAATAGTTCTTGCTGGTACTATTGGTGAAAATCTACGTCTTAGTACTGTAGTGACCTGAAGTGCCTTTGCACAGTTAAAACTAGTACGCCAGCTGCACCTATTCCTGGAGAGGTCTGATCTGGCCACAGTGGCACAAGCCTTCGTTACATACTTCTTGGATGACTGTAATGTGCTATATGTGGAGCTGCCTTTGCAAAGTATTTGGAAACTCCAGTAGGTCCAAAATGCCACAGCCGGATGGTTAACTGAGGATGGTTACAGGGAACATAAAGCACTTAAAGATTTTTTTAGGGCAAATTTAAACACTGACTGATTGATGATATTTATTTATTTTTAAACAACATGCTGCTAAGACAGTGATCTCTATATGTGCCTGATGTTCTGTGTATGTGTGAAACTGTAATCTTCCGGAGTGCGGCTAGGTTGCAAAATGCTGATGTGGAATTTAAAACCTGCCACTCTGGAATAAGTCAGTGTAGTGAAAAGTTCAATAAAACCTGGGAATATTGTTGTAATTGTTTGACTTGTAAAAATATTTATAATTTGTAAACATTTTAGGAGAGCCAGCATGGTGCGGTGGGTAGAGTGTTGGACAAGGATTTAGGAGACATGGGTTCACACCTGTGATTTGTTACAGAAACTCAAATGATGGTAGTAGCAATGATAGGTTCTTGAACATCTCACATACCTCAAAAATCTTGCTAGGGTCATCCTGAGTCAGAAGTGTATTAGAGGATTAAATCTTATTTAATTGTATTGCATGAGATCATAGTGATGGTGGAAGTTTAAATATTAAGGAGAGATAGACCATGATTTTTGCTTATACCTTTGTAGAATGAGACATATGATTTTTACTTGAAGTGTATGAGCAATTTGCTTGCTCCAGCTGTGGCGAAATGGGCCCTGGTGCATCCCTTTGGGAAGGCACCAGAGAATAGATAAGCCATAAAAGTTACAAAGTTACACACAGATGTCACAGGAAATGCCATATCAAAGGCAGGGAGGGACTGCCTTGAAACTCAGAAGCCATCTGCTTCACACCAGCTTTTCTGGTAAACAATTAGGTGTGCACTCCAAAAGCTCTTCTTAGAAGCTTGTACATTCTCAAGCCCCCATGGCAGAAATGGTTTTAAGCAAGCAGCTGGGAGAGTGGGGAATTCCAAGATTCTGGGAGTTCAGGAGAAGAGGGAAGGGAGCGCTCCTCTCTAAGGCTGAGGGGGAACGTGGCTCTGAGTTGTATGTAAGCATAGTCCCTGGTGAGAAATGGATCCTTGCCTGTTAGAACCTTAGCTAGCTAAATAGCAACATTTCTTAGCCTTATTTGTCTGTAGCTATTATTGATGGATATTATTACATTAGCAATAGCATAAAAAATGGGCTGATTGAAGAGAGCATCTTGTCCATATCCAAAGGCAGTATGCCACTGAATGCAGTCACACTATAGTACAGGCAGCAACCATCACCTCCTACTGGCCGGACTAAGGAGTTGTAGCCCAAAATGTTGCTTTTCCATGCTCTTCTCAAAAGCGTCAACAAGGAGGAAGCCTTTGTGACATGTTTGTAGGGATCTGAATCACCTGGTTTTCTACTGGAGGAGGCAGAAAGTTGGATTCAAGGGAATTCTGGTCTGATTGAGCACAGATGTCATGAATTATTGTTCTCTCCCACATAAAATGTGACAGAATCTTATCTTTTGGGTTCTCCTGCAAATTAAAAAAAATTAACTTTGTTTGTTACAGTTGATGTTTATAAATTCAGTTCCCTGTTAAGAATAATTAATTATTTGTAGTATGCAAGCACCTTGTGTGAAAAGTAAAATTGCAACTCTCCCTTCCTTCTTTAGATTTTCATCTAGCTCAACACACTTTTCTCTTCTGCACCTCAGCAGTTGAAATTGTGTCAATCATATTTTTTGTTTTCATTCCTTCCTAGATGTTCAGAATGTGATAGTGCTGGTTGCACATGGAATGCCAGAAATAACAAATGTATTGTCTCTATGATGACTTGTAAAAGAAGGGTGAGCAAGTGTGACTTCTATAGAATGTTTGAATTAAATCCTGAAATTTAAAATTTTTTGATAAGTGGCATCTTTGGCTTAAATATTTTCAAATTTTCAGGTTGAATGTGACAAGACAATCAATGCATCAGATTGGAAAGTTACTTCAAAGACACCCAAGGTCGGCTGATTTCAGTTTGAACTTGAAATTATAGGAGAAGCTATCTGTTATGTTTTAGTGGTTGCTTAGCGTAGTAAGTTGTAAATAAAATAGGCCTGTTGAATCAATGGCACTCTCCACTGTTTCAATGGGTCTAATCTAGTTGTGCAAAGCAACAGAATTTCAGATATTGGCAAAATCCTGTTGCTTAGTGTAGTAAATCAGTAAATCACACTAGAGTATGTCTATTGGTTATTAAGTGAGCCAACTCCTCTATAAATTCTATTGATTCAAATGGACCTACTATAACTATGACTTATTTTAGCATAGTAAGTTGCAGTTGAAGTAGGCCAATTGTAATCAATGGAACCTATGGACAGTTGACTCACTAAACCTCTATTGATTCAATGGGTCTATTCTAGTGTGATTAACAACAGGATTTTGGCCATTGTGTGGCACTGCATGTACTTTATTGTATTATATAGTAGGGTAGGATAAAATATGGCATGGTATAATACAATACAGTAAAAATTATATGAGTTTTTTTGGATCCTGACTTTTTGTTTTAAGTTTCAGCACTTATGTCTGATGCTTAATACTATTCAGCTTACAAAGGTGGAGATGGCAACTTTGTCCATTCAGAAGATTTCAAACTGCTGCTCCTCATTTAAAGTGTTGGGGTGATCTCTGGCTTGCATAAGGAGCCTAAGAGGACAAATTGTCGAACATTCCAGCTATAGACCCATTGTCCCCATAAAAATTTATTATGGTTTGTTGTTGTCTTTTTAAAAATCATTTTGTAGTCCACCTTGGATCCTTGTATTGGGAGAAAGGTGATAGAGATGTCAGATCACTCAGAGATAAATAATAAATAAAGCTGATGGGAGCTGTAGGCCAAAAAACATCTAAGGGGCCCTTTTAACAAATAAATTAAGAATATTTGTTTTAAAAGATTCATGTGAGGGGGAAAAAAGAACCAAACTTATCACAACATTATTGCATCATCATTATGACTCATCAGAAACATTAATCTGAAATATTCATGGGTTCATATATCTTATATTTTTATGGGTTTTGTCATTTCCTTGTTTCTCTAATGTATCTTTTTACTGAAAACCAATCAAAATTATTGAGTATAAGTTTAATGTGTTTTTCTAACCTATTACAAAAAATATTTAGTAGCCACCTGTTAATAGCAACATGTGTTCTAAAGATGTTAGTGAATATATGGTTCCATCATTTTATTTAATTCTATAAGCTGGATATTTAAGTCTAGTTTTATTTTGTTTCTAACAGCCCATGAAAATTTCTTCTGTTAAACCAGCATGGATATCAACATTAGGGAAAAGTGAAGTTTTAATAGTAGGAGAAAACTTTACAGGATCAAACATTGTGATGGAAATAACTGGAACTAGTAGCTGTGAACCAGATGAGTGAGTCAAACTAAAACACTCAAAGGTTTTCTGTTTTGTATTATATTGTGTCTTAATCAGAAAGATGTTCACCATCTAATAAAATGTAACCTCACAGTGGCTCTCCCCCCTCACAGGGAGCAGGGACCTATTTCCATGGTCCGCCCTCAAAGACTACTGGATCCGGTTGGATCCCAGGATGCCATGAGAGGGGTCACGGCTGACCTGGCTAGCGCTCCTGTCGACGCTCTGGTTGACAGCTGGTCCACTGCTGCCACCAGGGCCATAGACACGATCGCGCCTAAACGCCCTCTCCGCCGTAGAGCTCGGCCAGCGCCCTGGTTTAACCAGGACCTTCGAGCGATGAAGCGAATGAGGAGAAGGCTAGAGCGTAGATGGAGGAAGAACCCGACGGATCATAATTGGATAGCTGTTAAGGTCGCAACTAACCTTTACCTGAATAAGGTAAAGGCTGCATGTCGATCATTCTTCGCTAACCGGATAAGCGAAGCGTCAAACCAGCAGGCGGAGCTATTCCGTATAGTGCGCGACCTATCCGGAATTGGTCCGGGAGACAGGCCTCCCCCTAGTTTCTCACCGGACCAATTTGCAGCATTTTTTAAATCTAAAGTGGAGGCCATCCGTCGGGAGCTCTCTCCTTTTTTGAATACAGTGAGTCGAACAGAGATGTCCAGCGCACCGTCTTGCCCGGTAACTTTTGACTCCTTTCAGCCTGTGACGCCTGACACTGTGGACAAGGTGCTTGATCGATGTCGAGCTACCACCTCCTCCCTTGACCCTTGCCCGGCCTGGCTAATCAAAGCAGCCAGGCCGAAAACAACAGAATGGGCCACAGCAATAATAAATGGGTCTTTCCTTGAGGGCAGGTTTCCGCCTGCCCTCAAGGAGACACTCATTAGGCCCATTAGAAAGAAACTTAATATGGCGGCGGACGAGATTGGCAACTATAGGCCCGTCGCCAATGTTTCTTTCATGAGCAAAGTGGTCGAGAGGGTGGTCGCCGATCAGCTTCAGGCTTACTTGGATGAAACAGATGCCCTGGATCCATTCCAGTCGGGCTTCAGGCCGCGCCACGGTACAGAGACGGCATTGGTCGCCCTGTATGATGACCTGTTGAGGGAGGCCGACAGGGGCAAAATGTCTCTGTTGGTCCTCCTCGACATCTCGGCGGCCTTCGATACCGTCGACCACGGTATCCTCTTGGGGAGGCTCTCCGAGTTGGGAATTGGTGGCTCGGCGTTTGCCTGGCTCCGTTCCTTCTTGGAGGACTGTCCCCAGAGAGTGCAGCTTGGGGAGAGTGTTTCGACCCCGTGGAATGCCAATTGTGGGGTTCCACAGGGGTCGATTATCTCCCCAATGCTGTTTAACATCTACATGAGGCCGCTGGGTGGGATCATCAAGGGGTGTGGAGCATCGTGTCATCAGTATGCGGATGACACCCAGCTCTACATCTCCTTTTCACCAACTGCAGGTGATGCCGTCCTGTCCCTTCGGTGCTGCCTGGGGACCGTACTGCAATGGATGCAGGAAAATGGGCTGAGGCTGAATCCGGACAAGACGGAAGTCCTGAGGGTGGGAGCCCCCATGGTTGGTGGCCTGGGTGACTCTCTCTTGTTTGGGGGGGTGACCCTGGCTGCGAAGAGTGGGGTCCGCAGCTTGGGCGTACACTTGGACCCGACGCTCACCATGGAAACGCAGGTGGCGTCGGTAGTCCGCACCGCCTTTTTCCACCTTTGGCGGATAGCCCAGCTGCGGCCCTACCTTGACACGGGGGCGCTCACTACCTTGGTGCATGCGCTCGTAATCTCAAGATTAGACCATTGTAACGCGCTCTACGTGGGGCTGCCTTTGAGGCTGATGCGGAAACTTCAGATGGTGCAGAATGCAGCGGCCAGACTCCTTACTGGAGTGAGAAAACACCAGCATATTTCTCCTATTCTGGCCATGCTGCACTGGCTGCCCATTCGTTTCCGCATTGACTTCAAAGTTTTGATGCTTACATATAAGGCCCTAAACGGTTTGGGACCTCGATACTTGGCGGAACGTCTGCTCCCACCGAGATCTACCCGGATCACCCGTGCGAGTCAGGAGGTGAGGTTGAGGAGCCTAACGCCGAGGGAGGCCCGGAGGGAAAAGACACGAAACCGGGCCTTCTCGGCGGTGGCTCCTCGCCTCTGGAATAACCTTCCTCCGGAGATTCGCGAGGCCCCTACGCTGGGTACATTTAAAGTCCAACTAAAAACATGGATGTACATCCAGGCCTCCCCTCCTGTCAGCTCTTAACTCTTTTTCTTTTGCTATTTATTATTTATAATATTTTTTCACTGTTTTTACTATTGATTATGTTTGTGTTATATGTATGTTGGTAGCCGCCCAGAGTGGTAGAATATACCAGATGGGCGGGATATAAATCAAATAAATAAATAAATAAATAAATAAATAAATAAATGTTTGGTGATTTAAATATGCTCATACATGTTGCCCTGAAACTTAAATTTGGTTCTGATGCTGTTGTTTGTTGCGTTGGTCCTCAAAACACAACTTTAGAAATGACAGGGAATAGGATTTACTCCTATATATTTTTGATTTTTACATTGGATAGAATGTCTTTGGAAGAGTGTAGTTCAGATCAGAGCTTGAAAAAAATCATATTTTAAGCTTTAGTTCAGACATATATTCAGAAATATAATTATATTATATTCAGAAATATAATGAATATGTACGGCTAGTTATTCATGTTCTTTTTTCATAAGATGAATAACTTTCAGGTTTGACACCATGCTCCTAGCTCATCTCCTTTATATTTTATATTCCTTCAATAAGCACTATTCTTTGACATCTGTGGCATTCTATCCAAAAAAGAATTCCTTGGTCATCCTCATCCTTAATTTTAGGGATCAAACAGTCTTCACAGGAAAGAACATGATTATGTACATGAGATCAAATATTAATGCCCCCTGAAAAACACAAAAAGCATAGTGAGAGCTCTTTCTGTCTCTTTTAGAGAAGAGGAATTGTTTCAGGTTGTTTTCTTGTTTCTCACTGGAATAGAGACTCTCTAATCTCATTTTTAATTGGTAGTACTAAAATGTCTTACACTATTTATTTTTTAAAACTGCACACCTGTAAGTAGAGTTGAAAGCAAAACTTAAATACATTGTACCCTGAGTTTTTAAAATGGTTCCTCTCATTTTCTAAATCACATTGGCAAGATGAGCCTTCAAGTAAGTAAATGTTGAGTTCTATAGATCCAGCTTGCACGATAATTAGATAAGACTTTGTAAACTAAGAGTGGAGCTGAGGACTCCTCCTCTTCATCTTCTGCTTCTGTCACACATCCATTTCAGTGTGAAGCTCATGTCTTGTCCAAACACAGCTTCCTGTTCTGTCCCTGCCAGGAAACTCTGTCTTAATGTCACTTAGCAAAACAAAACAAAATGAAGGTGTGGTGGGGAGCCATATTCTGGTTCATTTTTCTGGGGTTTTGGAAGTTGGGAACTTGATGCAGAAGTTGGATTTTTATAGGATAAGTGCAACAAACAGAGAAGTGTTTTGGGTTAGCACTTCATAAACCTTCCTTAAGAAACAGCAGGTGTTTATTTAAACTTGCATTAAGACATGGTCCACAAATTTGAGTGTTTACATCAACAGCACTGAAGTACCCGGGACAGAATTGAACTTTTTGTTTTAAGTGACTTTGTCTTCTTTTCCCAGGATATCAGTCATGGAGGTGCTAAATCGCACACACATGAAATTCTGTTTACCGCCAAGTCGCAAAGAAACCAAGAGTATATGCATAAAGGAAAAGGGATTTAAATGTTCACATCCTATGCTACTACGTTATGTCTCTCTCCCAGTGTGTTCTGAAATAGTTCCAAATATTTCATGGGCAAGGTAATCTCCAAATTATTTTATTTTATTTTTCTTAATAAATAAATAAATTCTGTGAGCTTAATATTTGGCAGCAGAGCCATTGATTGGGAATTCATATCTCCCCAGGCCTGTGTGGCCTTGGGCAAGCTGCACAGTCTCAGGTTCTCCCCAGAAGAAGGGAACGGTAAACCACTTCTGAGAACTCTGTACATAGAAAACCCTGAAAAGGATTGGTATAACTCAAAAGTGACTTGGTGGCATTATTATTATTTATTTATTTATTTATTGTATAGGAATTTAAAACTGTCCAGTTTAATGCTATGGAAGCATCAGGTTATTGCCTTTAATGGGTCTTCCAGCTTTAGAAGGCCAAGCCTCTGCTTCGACCAGGAGGATTCTTTACACCAAGATCACTGTCAGAGTCTCTCCTCTTGATGATCTCCTAAGCATTGCTTGGACAAGTATTTTGTTTTGTTTTTGGACTGTAGCTCCCAGAATCCCCAGCCAATATGGATCAGTGGCTATGCTGGCTCAGGGATCCTGGTAGTTATCATCCAAAAAGGGAATTTTCCTCAGCTTTTCTCCAAGATATCTATTGGGTGAGCATGGAAGGCACTGCAGTGCCATTGCTCTAGAACTTCCTCTCCGTCAAGGTCACTCATGTTTCTTGTCTTAAGTCATCTTCTTTCTTTTTAATTTTAGCTAGAAATTGAAGCACTTTAATTCCAGAATGCTTTTATTATGCAATATTAAGTCTTGTTGCTGCCTGTTATGTTACTGAGATTTTTACAGTTTTCATCTTTTATGAATGTCTGATGTTTGATGAAGTAGACTTGTCCACAAAAGCTCACATTTAAAAAAAAGGTAGTCTTTAAAGTCCCAGCACATTTTTGTGTTTTTTTACTTTTTATTTGTATTTTGCTTTTACCTATAATGCATATATTATTTGTTACTTTATTATTCTGTTGCTAATTTTTTAGTAGCAATGCATTTTATTGTTATTGGTTTTGATTTATGTTGTTGGCAGCTCAGAGTAAAACAGAAGAACATGCTAGAAATATGCTCTTAGTATTTGCATAAGGTTTGCATAATTTACCACAGCTATAGTTCATTGGCATGGTGCTGGAATGTATCTGGGTTGCGCAGTTGGCCACATAATTAGGCACACAACTGAGACATGCCCCTTCACCTCATCAATTAACTGCAATTAGCTGTGACAAATTATACAAAAATATTGCCAATTATATCTGTTTATTTGTAAAGAAATGCCAACTTTAAATCTCTCTCTCTTGGCACAGTGGAGGTCGCAACATAACTATACATGGGAAGTATTTGAATATCACAGATTCAATTATTATTTTTGATGAATTGAAACACCGTTTGACAGTAAGTATTGTATGCTTTGTTTTTTCAAAATCTGCCTGCATTTAAGTGGCTTGAAAGTAATATTGTGGCAATATTGTGGCAAGCTGGGTAGTAATGAGTTAAAAATAACAATGTGCATCAAGTTACCAAGGGCATAGCAAGATCACATTCCAAAAGTTATATAATAAGCAGGAAAGTCAGTGTATCTGTAACCAGGAACATGTTCTAGTTACCTTTTATTTAATATTTAAAGGGCATTTTAAGAGGCATTTTTCAGGTTTTATATAATTCTTCTAGCCATAATAAAAAATTCAAATAAGTAATGGAAAAGTGTCAAAAAAGTAATGAGTAATGCAACAATTTCTTTTAAGCAATGTAACGAGAATGGGTTAAATTTTTTAACACCGCATGATTGAAAGTAATTACTTTTAAAAATCTACCTTAAAAAATAAACTATTTTAAAAAATTGTTTTAAAAACAAATTTCCAAATTATGGTGGGGTTTGTTTTGTTTTGTTTTGTTGCTCATGTAACCAGATAGATTGAAAGTAGTTCTAAGAAATTATTTTTGTTTTGATGCGTTCTAGGCAAGGTTCTGAGCACTCATATCATGTGTCCTATTTCTACATACATAATAATATATACAGTACATCACAGTTCTGCCAGGAGATAGCTCATTCTGCTAGCATAAAGCTTTTGTAGCCTGAGGAAACCCCTATTTTCATTTTTGAGTGCACAAGTGCCTCCACAAATCATTACAACTTCATTATATATATATTGGATGTTTTTCACACCGGCTGTGGTAATCATTCTAGTAGGACTTTGTGCAACTCCTTGGACAGCCTATAACCGCCTTCTGTACTTTTTCTAGGAGCAAGTCACTGCTCAAATCCAGTAGCAAGTCACTGCTAGAGTAGACCCATTGAATCAGTGGGGATTTGGTGAGTCAATACCTACTAAATTCCATTGATTCAATGGTTCTGCTCCAATTGTGGCTTACTACTAGATTGAACCCACTCTTTTTCAGCAGCTTTGCCATCAAATGTACTGCATGTAGACTGCTTACTTAGTAGAAATCAATAAAATTACTGTAGCTATAAGTACTCTGAGTACTCCAGCTTAAGTGTCTAAAGGACCTTTGTGCTTTATACATTTATTTATTATTACTAAATAAGTAAGTGTAAGTGCTAAGCGAAATCAGATTCCCAGTGTAGTGTAGTGAATATAGCAACGTATTAGAGCTCTGGAGAATAGGATTCGAATCCCCACTTGGCCATGGAAACCATTCCTTAAATATCTCACTTACCTCTTAGGGTCGCAATAAGTCAGTTCCAGCTTGACAGCATAGAACACACATGCGCGCATACACAGACAGTAAAATCAATAGGATTTAAATAGCTCAATTGCATACAGAATTGAAGCCAAAGCAATACTGGCTGCAGTTCCTTCTTTCCTTATTTCAAATTCTGTACCACCGTATTAATGTGAACACTTTCTGGATAGTTTGAAACCCATTTGGTGAAATAATTACAAATCACACAATGCAATAACTACAATATACCCAAAGGGGAAGTGCACCATTCTGGAGATAATGCAGTACCACATCAATGTGTGGAGTGGACAGAGCAAACCCCTATTCCATCTCCCAGTGCCAAAAATCCATTTAATATATAGCCCCCAAATAGATGACATACCAAATATTAAACTGATAACATCTTAACCATGCCTACTGAATAAATGTTGCCTTACTTGATAATTTGCTCAATATTGTTTTGCATTTTTTTCCTTTTTAGCAATTTACATGTCACAGCAGTAGTTTTGAATGCAATTTTACAACACCAGCTATTAAACCTGAAAAAGGGAGTAGAATTGCTAACATTGTGCTAAATATTGAGAATAGACATATACATTGCAATAATCTGCAATATCATCCGGACCCTGAATTTGATTACTACGAGTTGACAACTGATTTAGAGCATGACTTGGAGTTAAAAATAAATGTAAGTTTTTAAAAAAGAAACACTAAAATAATATTTTTAAAACATTCACATCATTTGCATGTTCTCCATGTTTGCCATGTTTTGCATTTTATTGGGTGTGGTTTTTTTTTTGCTTATTTCCAGAAAATAAAGGATAAATTAAATATTGTTGGAAGTGAGATAGAAATTTTTCTATCTCATGAAGCTAGTAAGGAACGGATAAATATAACTTTCACTGTCCAAAATATTACAAACACTACAACCTACAACGTTATACATGGCAGAGCCAAGCGGGAAGAGAGTTTTGCTAGCAAAATTGATAAATCTAGTGTGAAAGTTTATGTGAGTAAAAATTTTATGAAATTTTTTGTATATGTGAGTTTATCAACTGAACATTAACATTACTCTGAAGCTGTAAGTTGTATTTCACAGCTGTGACCTTTCCATAGTCTAACTGTTCCAGCCACATGTTGTATGGTCTGACTAGAAAAAGTCCAACGTTATGATCAGCTCACTTATACTTGTCTCCCCTCATATTCATCGGCCCTCCATGCTATAGGGCTATTCCTGGATTTCATGAAGAAATTACATAGTGTTCTTTACTGTTTCCAAAAATGATATAAAAACCAGAGGCAGCAAAGAGCAGGAGGGTGTGTCTGGTTTTTTATCTGTGCATGTTTGAGAAAAAAGTTTCTGTTTCTGTAGTATGTAAGGGATTATGATTGTTTCATTCATGTTCAGGGGTAATAATAAGCTATAATTATGGGACCCAAGCTGAAGCATGACACAAGATTTGGTGCTCTTTCTCCCTTTCTCCTGCATAGCTATGAAGACTAACCACAGTTTAGTGTTATTGTCTGAACCAGACAAGTGCATTGTCTGAACTGTGTCAAAGTAACATTGTAATTCATGTTATTCATATTCATTTGGACTTGTTCTAAAGTGATATATTCAAGGACTCCTCTGTAGCATCTTCTGTAAAATCCGAATAGTGTTTTGTTTTGTTTTTCCCCAAGAGTCAAGTATGATGCTATCTTGGGAGTCAGGGAAAAATACGCACTTCAGTGATCCTCTTCCATGACTGGGAATGGAAAATATTTTTCCACTCCCTCCACCAATGGATCCTGATACAGATTGAGCTCAGGTAGCTGCAGTGGGCCAAGAGTAATCTCAGTTAGAGATGGGATATTCATATTCATCTCTTTGGACTTCAGTGAGGAGGTGGGACGACGCCTCTCCCCACTCAGCTGCTGAGTGGTCAGCAGCGCAGGGAGGCAGGGAAGCACCAGCCAGGCTACTTCTGCAATTGGCACAGCACAAACTACGACAGCCGTGCTACGAGCAGTAAGTGGACCAGTTGGTTCTGGGGGGTGGGTCCAAAGGGCCTGGCCACCTGTGGTGGCGATATTTATATTCATAAATATTTATATAGCGTCATCTGCATATCTTAAATTATTTATGTTTCTTTAACAATTTGAATTTCTTCATTGTCAACATTCAGTAGTCATTCTTAATGTTCAACTGCAGTTGTGCGTTGTCACTTTCTTCTCTTACTTTCACTGAAAGTCGTTTCAAGTCTGCTGCTTTTTGCCTGTAAGATAGCGTCATCTGCATATCTTAAATTATTTATGTTTCTTCCACCAATTTTCACTCCTCCTTCAATTCTTAGGGATATTTTGGTCAGCAGGAGGACATAGGCTTTCCATATGGTATACTCTGTACACAGATTAAATAGATAAGGGAATAAAATGAACCATTGTCTGACACTCTTGCCTCTAAGAAAAAACTAACACAAAATGAATGTTACGTTTCTTCATGCTGGTATTTCAGATTGGCCTAATGGGTTAAACTCAGATCACGAGTTATACTGTTTGTTCTTTGATTAGATTCCACTGTGAGCTTTTTTCCTTCTCTGTTTGGCTTCTATAAATAGGAACCCAGTAATTCATGCTTAGAGGCACAGCAGCTTAGAAAGGAATGCTAAAGTGAAATGTAACTGTTTTCTTCTTTTGTCTTCAGCACACACTACTAGAATGCTTTTAGTATTTGCCTTATAGTGGTCTACAGTAACAGTTTTTATGTGTTTGTGTTCAATACAATTTTAGGTTAATCAGCTTCCATATTGAATGTCCAGTTCTTGGGGACTTTTGCTTTCCAGCCAGGGAAGAGGGGAAGATTGCAACAATAGGAACAGAGTGGGGAGCTGTAAGGATGACATATGAATAATCAATTCACTGATATGTTAAAAGACAGATTTTTTTTTTAAGAAGGAGGACATTGGCAGCGTGCAAAAAACAACAACCCACAAACAACCTGATCACAACTTTTGGACTAATATCTAGATAGGAATTTAACAATTCCCTGGATTTCAGAATGTTGATGCCATTCTAAGCAGATTAAACAAGTCAAACAGGCATTTGTAATTTGAAAGAAAACCTACATTAAAAAATCAATATTCAAGTGCATCTGTGAGAGGAAATTGTTCATAAAGCAAACATGGATAGAAATATTTGAAATTGAGAATCAAAAATGACATGGACAAAATGACACGGGCCTCCCATAACTCACAGAGCCAGTGTAGTATAGTAAATAGAGTGATGGACTAGGAGTCCAAAAACTTGGGTTCAGAATCCCCATTGAACAACGAAACTTGTTAATGGGTAGCAGTGATGAAACCCATTCTTTAAATATTTCACATACCTTGAAAGCTCTATTAGAGTCCCCATAAGTCAGATGTGACTTGACAGCATATAACAAAAGAAAGAAACCTCATATAACTTTTTTTCCCACTACTCTTTCTGTTGTGATGACCTGGCTTTAAAAAAACATCTACAGCAAGGGAGGGGGTAATTTTTAATTTAAAAAATAAAGCGGCTACAGTCCAACAGGATTTTGCCAATTCTGTTTTATTACAGATGGGCTTATCAAATTGAATTTAACAAGTAAGTGGTGCCTGCATTCTTTAGGTTCAGACCACATTATACTATCATGTTTCTGATTTTCAAGCCTTCAAATTGCCTTCTGCTGAGTCTGCACGCCGTGGACTGTGTGTGCAAAGCCATCAGCTATGCTTTATATCTAAAGTAAAGGTCTGTCTTCAGGCTGATGGGTTGAATATGTTGATTATACCTGTTTAGTCACTTCTGTAAAAATGATTTAAGACTCTCGATTTAAGTCAACCTTTGCTTATTTTATTTCTTTTTATTTATTTAAAATATGTATATACCATCATTCCTTAAACTAGCTATCAGGGTAGTTTTTAACAGTACAGCAATGAAAATATAAACCAAGTAAAGCAAGCAAGCAACACCACAGTGAAAGTGAAAACCCACACAATACTTTAAACACCTGGGTAGATAAAATGAATAAATATTGGGTGTTTGGTTCCTAGGGAAGTTCTGTTTGGGTGCACACTGCACATCCTACGACACCATATATGAATAATTGTTCTTTTAGTTACTTCTATTTTTATCTCTTTCTTTGTATGTTTCCAAAGGTGGAAGTGTTGGCAAAATATGGTACCTTTTCACTGATTTAATTTTTATCAACCATTACCTTGCCTCTCTCTTTTTGAGTTACCATTAGATAAGGAATCAATAAATTTTATTCTGCTTCCTTTTATATTTATAGATGCCTGTTTGTTTACAGGCCATTGTCTGCTGCAAATGTAGAAACTCCTTTCTAGTAATTTGATGTCTTATTTATCCACTAGGTTAAGGTGGGAAACTTTGTGCTTGATGTTCCGCAAAAAACACGCAACTATTCATTTCTATACGTTCTTTTGCTAATCCCTGTAGTAATAGTAGGTAAGTAGCAGCATACATGTCTGTAGTTCTTGTGTTTAAAAACAGTGTCTGTATTGAACACTAGTGAGGCTAGATCAGGAGTGGGAAGCGTGCAACTCCTAGCCTGTATGTGACCCCAAGGCTGTTTTTGTGGGGCCACACCCTTCCCTCACTTTCCTCAATATTTCCCATTGAAAAAATGGGGAGGAATCCATTTCCTCTCCTGGGAGGTGTGAGCTTGCATTAAAATAAGGTACAGTACCTTGCATATTGTTTTGCACTATCCCCAACTAACCACAAAATGGATGTGTAAAAACTTCTGATCTTGATTTTTCCTCTGCCCCATGTGGGGAGGAACTGTAAACTGGACTCTTGGAACTTTCCTATTCCTAAATTGGTCCAAGGGACAAAGTTGCCTCACAGGCAGTTCCAATCCAGTTGTGAAGGGTCTGGGAATAATTCCGCTGCAGAATACCCCAATTCCTTGGGGCTTCCCTACTTCCCTCACCCTCTGAACTGGAACACAAGATGGGAGTTTTCTCTGCTCGGTAGTTATTAATAAGAATATGCCTACCCTCCACCATGATAAGGTAGGACCATTGGGACCCACTAATAGAGAAAGATATCTATCTGAGAACATTTGACCAAGGCCTGTTTACATGTGGAGAAGATCCTGCTTTTAGTGGATCAAATTATTGCTCCATGTAGTTCTGTCCTCTCTCAAATAATGGGCAAAGCCATTATCTCCAAGAACCATTTTCTAGGTATGCCTTCTGAAATTTTACAGAGATTGAAGCTGAAACCTTCTGCATGCAAAATGTATCATTAGTAGATATGTGGGCTCCATAAGAAAAATAGCTTTTGTTAGCGATCAGATATCCTTCTCCATGCAGCTCCCTGCATTCCACCTGTGTCTGATCTGGAGGCCAGAGAAACACCCTGAAGCAGATTTCAGCAGTGTGGGGTCTGCAAGGGGGGAGGAGGGAAATGGAAAGCTTCATGGTGCAAGCAGTCCACCCACACAGTGTTAAATGTTACCTTTGGCTTCCGCTACGGAGCTGTGGTCCCTTTCCTGTTTCTCAGTTTTTTATTCCTCCAGGTGTTAAAAAGTGGATCAGCCTTTGCCCAGCCAGAGTCCTCCAGATATTTTGGACCAGATCTTCCAGTACTAGTGGTTATTGGCTATGTTGTTAAGGGCCAATTGGAGTGGAGGTCCAAAACATCT
Source organism: Intellagama lesueurii (assembly GCA_037013535.1). Taxonomy (NCBI): domain Eukaryota; kingdom Metazoa; phylum Chordata; class Lepidosauria; order Squamata; family Agamidae; genus Intellagama; species Intellagama lesueurii. The sequence continues at coordinate 41,133,121 of JBAJHW010000005.1, read as the reverse complement.
GAAGGTAACCAAATGGGGTTGTTATAAATATGATACACTTTGGAAGAGAACTTGATTAGTCTGCAAAAAAGCTGTTGTAAAATTATTATTGATTCCTATTTTTTCTATTCCTTTCCTTTTTCTTTCCCCCCTTTCTTTCTTTCTTTGCTACAATGGGTTAGGTAATTAAGTACATGGCATGTTCTTATGTATCAGTTAATGAGATACTAACACCTTTTAAAGTTGCAGTTCTTGTGACCCAAAGAAAATCCAGACAGTTAAATCTAAAACTAAGTGAACAACTAGAGCTATTGGAATGTGACATTCGTAGAGAAATACGTGAAGGTGAGTATCACTAGATTTATTGTCTGTGATTGATAAGCAGGCATTAGTGTAAGATAGTTCTATCCTTTTTAAATATATGTGTTGATTTCCATTCAGTACATTCCTATAAAGTACAATAAAGTACAAAAATTCCTATTTAATAGCATTATTCTCAATTAGTGTAACAAAAGGTGATATATTCAAGATGATCAGTGAGGCTAAGGAGGTGGGAGTAATTATGTGCCATCAGTTAATACAGACCAATAGCGGGGGAGGGGTTCCCAGCATAACAAAGAGGTGTTGTGAAGTGATGCAAAAGACAGGGAGGAGGTGGGTCAGCACCATGATGGCATGCAGCTGCTAGTTAGCACCTGGCAGTGTATATGTGAGCATAGGCCAGTAACATCATCAGCCTGAGTTGCATGTGTTGCATATGTGGTTGCCAGATTATCAGTCTCCCATTTTCTGTTTCACAACATTCAGTGGCATGAGTGGTAGGACCCTATATTTTATTGTCATCACTCAGTGGCAGATACCATTTGCCCATCTGTCCATCTTCTTTGTTACCTTGCATTGCATGCCACAACTGGCTTCTAGAAAACTGCATACTAAAAATAATGTGTAACCAGTGTATCAGATCCTCCAAAAAAAAAAAAAGTGAGATACTGTAGAGATGTCTGCTGTAAGAACTTTCTCTGATAACAGCTTTCCAGGATCACAGTGAAAGTTGTAATTAAGACAGTGTTATATTATAAGACAAGCACTCCAGGGGATCTTTCTTTCTTGCAGGATTTGTAGAACTACAGATGGAAAAACTGGATGTGGTCAATAGTTTTGGAACAGTTCCCTTCCTTGACTACAAACACTTCGTTCTTAGGACTTTCTTCCCAGAGGTAAATGGCTGCTGGTCGATTCTTTTATAAAACTTATGCTGTAATGGAAATGGCCCAAGCACTTAACATGTAGAAGGTTTGCATGCAATTAATCATCATCATCTTAGAACTGCAGAGCTGGAAGGGACCCTATGGATCCTTAAGTCCAGCCCCTGTCAAGGAAGCACAGTGGGGAACCGAGCTCCTAACCTCTCGCTCTACAGCCACATACCTAAACCATCTGGAAACTGAGTCATGGCAACTCTCCTCAGAGTGAAGAAGCTACTTGGATGAATAGTGAAACATTTCAACCTAATAAGAAAGAAATCCAGTTGCCATGACTCAACTTCCAGATAACCTTACCTGGATGACTAAGAATCGTCACAGATACACCTAAACCACTGAGCAGTTCTGGATAATCATTTTAAAAAGTTTTTACATATCCAGTTGTCTTCAAGGTTTGGGTTGCAGTTTTCTTTGCACTCATGTATAAAAGTATCAGGTCTCATTTTCATGCCCTGGAGCATTTAAAAACATAAGTGTTGCTCATACAGTATTGGTGGTGTTCAAACCTGGGTGTGCAGATGTTGTACTTAACTCCAAGAAGCCCACAACCAACATTGGTCCAGGATTCCGAGAATTGTACTCCAATAACACCTGGCAGCTCAACTTGGGAACCATTGGTTTGTGTCTTTGAAATTTCCAGAGTACAAAAACTAGATGGAGTTAGTATGTTTCATACCAGTCTCTCAATTTCTTCTTTCCAGTTTTTATAATGTATATATTTTTGTCTTATTTAGCAATAGCCAGTCTGTCCCACTCCCTTGACTCATTAACTTACCTTCTGCAAAAAATTTGGTAATGTGAACAAGAATGAATTTACAGATCTACCTTTTTAAAGCCAACCTGTTAAGCTTATTTGAAAAAGGGATTTCTGTGTAGTGTGTTTGTAGTATTCAATATACATCTTAGTTCAATACAAAGGTTTGTTCATTTAATTTATTTGTAGGTTGGATAGCTCAGTGGTTTAGTTATCTGGCTGCACAGAGAGAGGTTCCCCACTGTACCTCCTGCGAGTAGGAGTAGAACTAGCCTTTACAGTCCCAGGGTGCCCACAGAAGGAGAGAATGGTAAACCACTTCTGAGTACTCTCTACCTAGAAAACCCTGAAAAGGGTCACCATAAGTCAGACTCAACTTGACAGAACACAATTATTATTATAGATCAATATTTCAGAGGCAGCTTACAAATATTAAAACAATTATAAATGAATTAAAATATCACAGTATTAAAATAATTAAACATATTATTGAAACAATAAATAAAACCCTGTTATAACAAGTTAAAAATATATTTAAAAAGATAAATGAAAAGCCCTTCTCCTCAAAATCCCTTCCTTATCAGCATCTATATATTAAAAGCCTGCCTGAAAAGGATGTTTTTGCCTCCTGGTGGAAGGACATGGAGGCGAGTTTCATAGTCTTAGAGCAGCCACCAAAAAGACCGTATCCCGTGTCTGAATTAAGCATGTCTGTGAGGGTGGTGGGGCCGAAAGAAAGGCTACACCTAAAGATCTTTAAGTCCAAGAGGCTAACATGGGGAGATATGGCCCCCCCAAACAGCCTGGATTCAAGTTACTTAGTTTTATAGATTAAGACCATCACTTTAAGTTGCACCTGGAAACAGACTGGTAGCCAATGTAAGTATTATAACAAGGAATTTCCATTCTCCCTGTGCCAGGCTCAGGTCAGGAGTCTAGCTGTGGCATTCTGGATCTGCTAAAGTTTCCAAATGCTTTCCAAAGGCAGCCTATTTCGTAATGAGACATAACTAAGACATGTGTCACTGTGGCCAGATCAGATTTCTCAAGGAATGGGTTGTTTCAAAACATGTTTCTTTGCAGTGTGGAGAAAAAACATTCAGAAGGCCAGGTGACGTTACCATGTCAGATGATATGACAAGCCACTAAAAAGTTGATTCAAAGTGATAAGGTGATCCAGAAAATTTATGGTGTTGATCAGTACTCTGAGTTTGCTTCTAAAGTAACCCTGAATAATATGAGACAATTTATTCTAAGATTTTGCTGTGGAAAAAGATTTGTTCGTTGTCAAATATTTTAGATACCTTATTCTAACTTGGTTTTGTTTCTTGTAGGACATGTGTAGTTTAACCACCCATGCTTTTTATATTAATATTCTGTCTGTTTCACAATTGTGTATAGTTTCTAATAGTAATATTAATCATCTGCTATTTTTTCCTTTTAGCCTGGAGGCAATTCATTTGTTTTTATCGAAGACTCCAGTGAACCACTTGTAAGTGTTCTATGTATAATATTAGTTGTCTTGGAAAAGTAGGCAACTCATACAGCAGAAAGAAACACTTTGGTAATAATGTTTATTTGCATTGCTTCTAGTACATTGTAATTATGATTTTGTATTGTACAGTATTCTGTTTTAAATAACTATACCGAGATGCAACAGATAAATTCCAAAAAACAAATAGAATTAGGAACTGTTGCTGATATTCATACAGGTGCACACATTTCACATGACCTGTGTTTTATTTTTATTCAAACAGCAGGTGCAAATTATACTTGATGAACAACTTGTGTGAGTGTGCATTATTTACCATTCATTAATTGTAATTCATTAATGTTGCCTTTAAATGTAGAGAGCATGAGTCAGCTCTGAATGTTTTCTCCACAGTTGTTCATCTTGCTTCCTATTTTGTATAAGCTTTTAAAAACAATCCTCCATAAAATCTGACAACCTTGCGTATGTTTGTCAGAAAAAACCTTTCCATCCAGAAGAAAGGCACGTGTATGTACTGTAAGCACCATATCTACTAATGATAATTTATGTAATGTGCTTTAATCTGATTTATTATGGGTTTATTATGGCTTTATTATGACTAAGTATATTAGGATGGCTATCTACCCTGAATAGGATAGTTCAGACTTGATGTTGATAGGAACATTTGTTAACATCTGAATACATGGGTAGAATACGGGAGGGTGCATAAATGTGCAAATCCTTAATGTAAGGGGGGTAAGGAAACGAATACCCTTTAATTGTTCACAAACAGAAAGTGAAGAACATCTGAAGAACTTCCAAACAGTTTCAAGCAGCAATTGGTCAAATGAAAAATATCTCATAAAACCAATAAATGCTGGAGTATTTATTACAGATTTCTCAAGATAGTATTTGCAGCTTTAATTAAGAATGTGATATGCTTCACATTAAAAAAAATAAACTCTCATATAATTCATATCTTTCAGACAATACAAAGGTCAAATCCAGGTCGCAAGGATGAAAGCATGGCAGCATTGTCGGCATTAATTTGTAATAAGAATTTTCTTGTTACCCTGATTCACACTCTTGAAAAACAGAAAACTTTCTCTGTGAAAGATAGGTACAGTATAAAACTAAAAGTTTTCATGATATTGCAGTAAAAAGGAACAACTTATAAATAGATAATTCCTTGTCATAAATAATAATTTACTGTGGACTAACCCAGTTAAAAAGAACACAAGGATTCCCCCCCCCCCCGAGACTGCAAGATTTGGGGGTAGGGGAGTCTTAGATTCTGCATATACATGAGACTGATATTTCTGCATTTCCTTGTATGTGTAAAACGTGTAATTACTGTCATGTTGATGATGATGTTGTTATGTGGTGTCAAGTCGCTTCTGACTTACAGCAACTCATAAGAGATCTCCAAAATGTCCTGTCCTCAACTGCCCTGCTTAGGTAAACTCAAGGCTGTGGCTTCCTTTAGGGAGTCCATCCATCTCATATTTGGTCTTCTTCTTTTCCTGCTTTCTTCCACCTTTCCCAGCATTATTGCCTTTTCCAGAGAATCCTGTCTTGTCATGATGTGCCCAAAGTAGGACAGCCTCAGTTTTATCATTTTTGTCTTCAGAGATAGTTCAGGTTTCATCTGTTCTAGGACCCACTTGTTCATCTTTCTGGCAGTTCAGGGTATCTGCAAAGCTCTCGTCCAGCACCACATTTCAAATGAATAATTTTTTTTCCTGTCAGCTTTCTTAACTGCTGAACTTTCACACCCATACATGGTAATTGGAAATACAAGAGTGTTGATGGACTTGGTCTCGGTCTCCAGTGATACATCCTTTTACTTGATGATCTTTTCTAATTCATTCATTGATGCCCTATTTTTTTTAATACCATTGGATGGATTGTTTCTTTTTAATCAATGAAGCTGTCCTTACATGACTTGGAATAATTTCGCTTCTTTCTTAACTGCTTCTTTTTCATAACAATATATTTGTAAACACTGCGTAAGTAATCTGTATGTGTATATTGTTGGTCCTACAACCCCTAAACCATTAGTGGGGAACTTTTTAAATATTGCTGGACTAAAATTTCCCCTCAGCTCTAGCCAGCATAAACAGTAGTGAACAATCATAGAAACTGCAGATCATCACATCTGAAGGATTGCTTGTTATCCATATTTGAACTTGACAGTAATTGTAATTTATTTTGTGCTAACTTTGCTCTGAAGAGGACAGGCCTGGGACCTTGTTGTATTGACTATCTGTACTCAGACACAACAGCATCTTCTAATCATATATTTTCGGTGACATATATTACCAGTCTTTTCAATAATTAATTTTCCTTCCCCCCCCCCCCTCATCTGTAGAAAGCAGCTGGTTATACTGTTCTCCAGATATTCTAGCTCAGTGGTTTAGGTATCTAGCTGTTGAGCCAGAGGCTGGGAGTTCAGTTCCCCACTGTGTCTCCTGCAAGTAGAGCTACCCTGTGTGGCCTTTGGCAAACTGCACAAACCCAGGGTGCCCCCAAAAGAAGGGAATGGTAAAATGAATACTCTTTACCTAGAAAACCTTGAAAGGGTCGCCATAAGTCAGAAATGACTTGATAGCACATTATTATTATTATTATTATTATTATTATTATTATTATTATTATTATTATTATTATTATTATTATTATTATTATTATTATTTATTCTCAGTTGATCTCCATGACCTTGAGCTGGCAAGATGTTTGTCTAGCGATGTATAAATTAAATTCATATTATTGTTGTAAAGATATAGATAACATTACATGTTAATTTATATTGGAACCCCCAACTTCCTTCTCTTTTGCCATTAAGTTTATAATTCTCTTTACGACAGATGTTTGTTTGCATCTTTCTTGACCATTGCACTACAAACAAACCTAGTCTACTTAACCAATATTCTGGAAGTTTTGACAAGAGATTTGATGGACCAGTCTAGCAATATTCAACCAAAACTGATGTTAAGACGTACAGAATCGATAGTAGAAAAATTGCTAACAAACTGGATGTCTGTTTGCCTCTCTGGTTTTCTGCGGGCAAGTATTATATCTTTTCATTGTTTATGACTAAAGAATAGAATACTGGTTCATTTTCATGCTTTAACTTCTGTTTGCAAAATGCTTTTATGGTAGTTCCTTGACTTCGCAATGTGAACTTGAGTCCCCTACTGTGGTTATTCTAGTCAAGTCCGGCAAAGTCGATCTCCATGCAATTTGTTTGAAAGCATGAAATACCTAGTATCTTTAAACTGACATGATGAATAGGTATATGAAGGAAAGTTTGGGGAGGAAATGAAATGCCTTTCTTGATAGAAATGTTCATAGGAAATAGGAAAAAAAATATAAAGCATAATTTGTAAGGATAGCACTGCTCCACTCAGTCAAGGGAGGGCAAAGCAGAGCCCTCCAAACATTCTTCTTGCAATACCCCTCAGCCCTAGCCAGAATTAGGCAGTGGTTAGGAATAGTGGGAGGTCCAGGCTAATACTGTCTAGAGGGCTGGACTTTCCCTACCATTGCATTTATAATGGTTCTCTTGGTCCCACCAACTTCACAGGAGCATTTGATGGGGACACAGAAGAAGGCCTTCTCTGTCACTGCACCCAGACTCTGGAACTCCTTCCTAGGAGGCCAGGCTGGGCCCATCTATGCTGTCTTTCTTTAAGCAGACCAAGACCTTTCTCTTCAGATGGGCTTTCCCTGAATGACTGGCTGGGGTGTGTGTGTTAAATTGAGTATTGTGCCTTGTTTGAATCTAGTTTTGGTGTTGATTTTGTTTACCATTTTTAGTGTGGTATTTGATTATTTTAAATACCCATATACTTACTATTTTTAGCTTTTAAATATTGCCTTTTAATTATGTAAGCTGCCTTGGGTCCTTTTTAAGGAGAAAGGTGGGGTAAAAATATTTAAATAATAATAAAACAAACAAATAAATAATAATTGGATGCTGCAGTTGGCAGCATCTTTCCGGCTCACATATGCCACATCTGCATTTCAATAAATAGATAAATGCACATTCAGGGCATGTATTTCATGCTTTTTCTTTTACATAGAAGTACAAATTAGCTGAACCAGATTTGGGCTTCTGGTTAAACAAGGGCATATTTGGCAACATTTTTCTTGTTTTCTTTCACACCACAGTAAACTTGGGCATGAGTAATTTCTAATATACAGTGAAACCATAAGAAAAATGATAAAATGATAGTCAAGCAAAATGCAAGCTATTTTTATTTTCTTTTTAGGAAAGAGTTGGGGAACCATTCTATTCGCTGGTGACTACCCTCAATCAAAAGATGGTCAAGGGTCCTGTGGATGTAATAACTTCCAAGGCCCTGTATACACTGAATGAAGACTGGTTACTGTGGCAAGTAACTGAATTTAGCACAGTGGTATGTCTTTCATGCACATCCTACAAATCAAAATCCAACTAACATTCTGCTGAATATATATTATGATCTATGATCTGTGATTTAAGGCAGAATACAGCTGAATGCTGTAATATAATATGATTTTATTTATTTATTTATTTTGCATAAATAGCTTCTCAGCAGAATCCATGCAGTTGTATCTATGGTTTGTTATCCCTGTACATTAAAGTAATTAGAATGAACTGTTTGAATCAGTTATTGAGTAATGAATGAATTGTTAATAGATGGTGGTTATATTTGAGTAGCAGTTAGCGAGGAAACAACACTATAATATTCTGGCAGTGGTATTTGTCTTTTTGGACATTATTCTGAACTGATGTACCTATACTTTTAACAAATTGTAGCTTGTTTTTACATCAGCAAGTACTCCTAGTATTCTTTAAGTCTATCTTTTATCATTGTTGTCTTCCTGTTCGTTGGAAGGGTTCTTTTGTTCTTTTCTTTTCAAGGACTTAAATGTTAGCCATGGATAATATGGTCTTTGGGTGAAATACAAAAATAGAAAATTAAAACAACAGGACTCAACTGCTAAATTTTAAAGAATCCTGATGAAATACAAGTACTTTAATATAGTTGGTAGATGATATACTTTAAAAACAAGATTTCCAATAATTGAATGCTAAATAAAACACTTAAGTAAGAGGAACCAAGGGAGGGGAAGGGAAAGCAGGCTTGACACACATATAGCCATATAGTGGTCTAAAGCAAAAGCAAAGCGAGCTGCTTATATACTGCCCCATAGTGCTTAAAACACTCTCTGGGCGGTTTACAAGTTAATTATACAAGCTACACATTGCCGCCCCCCCCCCCCCCGCTTAGTTATTCATTACATTTTCATGATGCATATTTTTGGCTATAATCCTTTTATACCAATGTAAATTAAGCCACATTAAACCCAGTAGTGAATTGCCACTGGTTAAGGAATCAAGGCTTGTTCCTTGTCCCATGCCAAGTGATACAACAAGCCTTGCCTCCTTAACTAATGGCAGCTTGCCACTGTGATTTATATTGTTTAACTTATGCCGGCAGACATAAGTTATAGGATTCTGGCCACTATATATTAATCATTACACTTGAATAATATCCTAACTTTCTTTCAATGAGCTCAAGACATGGTACATGACTTTTTTCCTCGTTAATTGATCAGCAGCCCTGTGAGGTAGTTTAGGGTTAGAGTGACTGGCCAAGATCAGTCAGTGATAGTTGAGAGGGGACATTGAACCTGGGTCTCCCAAGTCCCAATATTCAAACCACTACAGTCAAACTACCTTTATATTGATTTTCTTTGATGTAATACAGGGTTTGCTACTATAACAATTTGCATAAATGTGTGAACTGTCTGATTTTGGCCTTCTAGTTGATGTAACAATTTTTTAATTTTCTTTTAGACATTAAATGTTGTCTTCGAAAAAATCCAAGAAAATGAGGGTGAAGGCACGATGCAGAATATCCAAGTTAATGTCCTAGATTGTGACACCATAGGGCAAGCTAAGGAGAAGATTCTCCAAGCCTTTCTAAACAAGAATGGCTCTCTTTATGGTCTGCAGCTGAGTGAAGTGGGCCTTGGTAAGGCTTTGCTACTGCCCTAGATTTGTCAAAAAATCATAATTAGGCATTTCTTTTGCTTTGTGTACACTTTGAACAGCAATCGTTTTTAAACTGCATTTAGTTATGTATTTTGCTCTTTTTAATTTTTTCCCCATTTGTTATTAATAGATGAAGACTTGAGACTTAACAGTTTAATGTTAGATCTAGTGTGTCTTGTGGATTCCAGTTAAGGTATTATGTTGTATGAGTAAACTAGTAAGTGAGATTGAGCAAAAGGAATGCAGTTTCTCTAACAAAAAAAAAATTGAAAGAATCCTTTTGGTAAGTTACATGTGCATTAAGTTAAATTCCATAATTCACCACAGAGAATTGCTGCTAATGATGAAGTGCAGGTTGCATTGCGAGGTGCATACCCAGTTGTGCAACAGCCAAATACATGCCTAGTGGTGTAACTGTCACCTCATTAGTTATCTGCAATTCACCATGGTGAGTTATACAATTTAAATTTGTTGATACATGTTCTCAAGTTGCATCCATCTTATGGCAACCTTAATAGGGTTTTCAAGGTATACGAGGGGGTGCTGAGAAGTTGTGGGGATCGCCCTTGTGTCTGTGTTTGTTGTGGCCCTCACAAAGGTTCTCTCCTCCTTGTCACCAGGTATTATTTTCTTAATACCACCTCTGAGTGTTAGACACATGTGCTGCCACCTGCAAGGCTTATTGAACTACAGAATCAGTTGGTTTGAATAACAGATAACCTTTTATTATTAATCATTTCACAAAGTAAATCACGTAGTCACTGTAACAGGGGTTTGATTAAGTTTGGATAGGACGGGACATATATTCAGGCTTGTGTTATGTATTTTCAATCACTTAATATCTATATTATTCTAGGTGTTCTCATTCCTGCTTGTTCATTCCAATAACCTTGTTCTTAATTCACTTTCCTAACTCTCTATTCAGATCACTCTAATTCTTCTCTTCTCTCTAAGCTCCAACTTCTCAACTGTCTCTCTCAGGTTCCAACTGTCTAACTGTTCCCTTGGTTCCGCCCCTCCTGCTCTATCCTTGGCTCCTCCCTCTAGAGCTCCTGTGACTGACAGGCAGGAATGACGTCACCTGTAGGCATTTCGCCACACACCTTCCCCCTTAAAAGGTTTGTTTCAGGGAGCAAAACTTAAAGTAGTTTGCTCCATGAACAACATAAAACAGCTTTCAACATGTATTAATAATATTAATAATACTTTACATTTTAAAATCACATTTATACTTACTTAACTAGTGCTGTGCAACTCATTCAACATTTATATTTTCATTGCTTACCATTAGTTCCTTTCGCAGAAAGTTTCAATCACAGTTGTACTTGCTTATCTTTATTTATACATTTCATAACTAAACATGTTATCACTTTTTATCACATTTTAAGTTCTTTTTTCTTCTTTTCCGTTCCTCAGTCTTCTGGTACTCTCGAGAGTGCGTCAGCTACTACGTTTTGAGTCCCTTTGACACTCTGTACCTCGAAGTCGAAGTCTTGCAGCAGTAGGGCCCACCTCAATAGCTTGCTATTGTTCGCCCTTATAGTTCTCAGCCACAGCAGTGGGGAATGGTCGGTACAAAGGACAAAATGTCTGCCCCATATGTAGGGTTTAAGTTTCCGTAGCGACCATATGATCGCCAAGCATTCGCGCTCTATGGTAGACAGATGTTTCTCACCCGCCTGCAGCTTCTTGCTTAGGTACGCCACTGGATGATGGTCTCCGTTGTGGTCCCTCTGGCTCAGCACGGCTCCCAACCCGACGTTGGACGCATCTGTAGACACGGTGAACTCACGCTGGAAATCAGGGGCTCTCAGCACAGGACCGGTCATCAACGCCTCCTTCAGCTTCCCAAACGCTTCCTCGCAGTCGCTCGTCCACTGGATACTTTCTGCTTTCTTTTTGTGGGTCAGGTCTGATATAGGGGCGGCTATTTCGCTAAATTTTGGTATAAAGCGTCTGTAATAACCGACTAGCCCTAAAAAGGATCTGACTTTTTTCTTAGAAGTAGGCCTAGGCCAATTACTAATCACTTCAATTTTTGATTTCAGAGGTTTGATTTTTCCTCCCCCTACTATATGACCTAAGTATTTTAGTTCAGAACTACCCAGCTGGCATTTGCTGGCCTTCACTGTTAGTCCTGTCTCTTTTAGTCTTTGCAGTACTAGTTCAATGTGGCATAGGTGATCTTTCCACGTTTGGCTGTAAATTTCTATGCCGTCAATATAGGCTACTGTGAATTCTCTGAGACCAATGTAGGCTACCGTGAATTCTCTGTGAACTTTGGCCCCATATGGACCTGTGACTCGATAGGGTGTTACCGCTTGTGGGAGTGCTCCTCCGGTGTCAATTTTATGCACTACCCCCTTTGCTATCCCTGGTTTGTTGGAGAATACCTGCTTGTATCTCCCTAGCAGGGCTTTCGCTTCTTCCTGTCTCTCTTGGGACAGTAAGGGACTGATTTGGACTTCTTCAGGGTTATATTTGGGTTCACCTCTCCCTTCCCAATAAGGTACTTCATGTTTTTCGTTGTCTGCTTCCCTCATGGCGAATAAGACAACGTTTTCCCTCCTGTAGTATGGTTTTATCATATTTACGTGAACCACCCTTCGCCCAGTTTCTCCCTCCTCCTGGATTATATAATTTGTTTCACTCATTTTGGAGGTTATTCTGTAAGGGCCCATCCAGTTTAGTTGTAACTTATTCCCTTTGATGGGTCTTAGCATCAGAACCTCATCTCCAGGGTTGAATGCTCTCTCTCGGGCATTTCTGTCGTACCATACTTTTTGTTTTTGCTGAAGGCCTTGCAAATTCTCTGCTGCTATTTCCAGAGATTTTTGCAGGGTATTCATTAAGTTTTCTATGTATGTGATTACTGTTTCTGGGTCTTGCTCCCCCTCTAGTTCCTCCCAATTTTGGCGGAGTAGATCTAGGGGTCCCCTTTCTAATATTTTCCCTCTATATTTAGACGGGATAATTAGCTGTCTATGCAGGCTCTCACCTCCTCTTTTGGGATTTGTCAATGTTTCCCTGTACAACAAGTCTTTTTCTATCATGTACCTCTCAGGGTTCTCAGGGCTTACTGGCCTCTCGCTGACCATTTTAAAGCATAACTCCAGGGTAGGATCTGCTTTTTGTTCCATTTTAAAGGTACTCTCTTGTGGGTTTCTCACGACTATTAATTCTGCTATTTTATCTGTTCCATTTTCATTGGTGTTAGTGAGGAGCTCCCCTTTTTCCTCAGAGGTTAAGGTTGTTTCTTTGATTTCTTTTTGGGACCGGGTATTTATTAAAACCCTCTTAACGTGTTCAGTTAAGTCTAGCCCAATTAAGCAAGGCGTAGGAAGTTGATTGGAAATTCCTACCCTCCACCAGCCTGTCCACTCTTGATACTTCACTGGTATCCTTGCCACTGGTAGAGAAATTGTTTCTTCTCCTATCCCTTTAACCTTTAGATTTTCACCTTGTATCACATACTCTTGTGGGATTATCTCTGGGTGGCATACTGTCACCTGTGAGCATGAGTCCTTTAGTGCCAAATATTTAATTTTATTTATAAAGATATTATCGCCAGAACATCTAACAAGCTGTTCCTGGTCATTTTCCATTATATAGCACTGGAGAATTTTAGCCACTGGGAGTTGTGATTCTTGCTGCTCTGGGCTCCCTGCTCTAGCAGTAATTGGTGTTGCTATGGAGCCCTCCCCAACAGCTGTCCCTGTGGGTGCCTCATTTTGTTGTATGCAGTATACTTTCTTAGGCAAATTCCCATTTTGTTGCTCACTATTTCTGTTTTTAGCGCATTGTGCTATAAAGTGATTTCTTCCACCACACCCATAACAGGTTCTAGGGGTTTTTAATTCCATACTTGGGAATCTATCTCCCTTTCCTTCCCAATTCCTGTATTTCTGCTGGTTCTGCTCTGAGGTTTTGCCCTTAAAATGGCTTCCAACTGCCTGTTGGTTCCTGAGGTACTCTCTGGGTTCCTTTTTTCTATCCTCCCAGTTTTTTCCTCCAACTTTTACCTCAGAATATCTTGGGTTTTTTATATGTGTTATATGGTCCGCCATTTCACTGGCTTCCCTAATATTTTTCGGCTTTTTATCTGTCACCAGATACCTCAGTTCCCCAGGTAGAACTGAGAAGAATTGTTCAAGCCCTATTATATTTTTCATTTCCTCTAGGGTCTGAACTTCTGCCTGCTCCAGCCATTTGTCAAGATATCTATTCATTTTTGCTCCCAGTTGGGAGTAGGATTCATCTGGCTTTTTGATCAATGCCCTAAATTTCCGTCTTAGATTCTCTGCATTGATGCCAAAGTGTAGGAAGACCATCTTTTTGTATTCTTGGTAGTCCCTAGCTACCTCTACTGGCATCTGGGCATAGATTTCGGCCATTTCACCGCTAATCTGAGACCTCATTACTACCATTCGTTCTGGCCCCTCCACACCGAAGTCCCAGCACGAGCGTTCGAACAGGATCATGAAGGTTTCGGGGTTATCACCTGTCCTATATATAGGGAACTTCTTAAGGTCTGCTTTCGATAAGCATCCCCCCTCAGAATTTGTGTTGGTGTTGTTATTATTATTAGCTTGGGCTTCTGCTAGCTCCATTCGCCTCATTTCCAACTGAAAATTCATCTCTTTTTCTCTCAGGGCAATTTCTTGGGCTGCAGTCTCCGCCCTAACTTTTTCTGCCTCCGCCCTTAAGGCAGTCTCTCTTTCTCTTTCTTGGGCTTTAGCTTTAAATTCTAGCTCTTTTAATTTAAACGTTTGCTCCTGCTCCTTTTCAAATTTCCATTTTTGATACTCTAGTGAAGTAGATTCTCTCCTTGAGACAACTACTTCTTCCCTTGAGGTGTTTTCCTCTCTTGAGGCTACCTCGCCCCTTGAGGCAGTTTCCTCCCTTGAGGTATTACCCTCCTGGATTACAATTCCATCATCCTCCAGCTCTAAGATTCCCTCCTCGCGAGGTAAATCTTGTGGCTTTGATGATGCTTCTTTTGCCACCTTTCCTTTCTTGGTAGGCATCTTTATTAATGATTTGTTTGGATCCCTAAAGACAAGCCTCAATTCAAACGGCTTTTTTCCTTTCTTGAGTTAGAGAGAGAGTGATACTGTTTCTATTAGCTTTTCGCTGGCAGCTACTGAGTTTTTTTGGTTACACTGTTTTTCTCCTCTGGCCCTCAGCCAGTCCCTTGGCCTGATACAAAGTCTCTTTTTGCTCTTGGCCACAGAGAATGAACAGAAATATTTGCCTTTAGAAATGGTCCCAGCCTTTACTGTTCAATCACCTCAGTTCTCTGTCCCCTCGGCCTCCACTTGTCCCTTCAATGCTCACTTAGAGCTTGGGTCCCAAGCTAGCCTGGACTTCACTTCACACGTGAGGTAATTTGAAACCCCCTTGAATTTTCCCTCAGAGCTTTGCTTTACTATTTCAGTCCTTCTACGTTGTGTGACCTGGAGTCCCTAAGTTATTCCCTAAACAGAGGGTTCTCTACTCCTTCACACACGTCTCTGACTGATTAATAGTTCTCCTTAGCTCTGAAAATTCAATGGCTTTTCTTGCTGGACTATGATTTCTTTTGGCTCACTGGATTTTTACTTGAATCCCTTCACTTGTGGAATTCACACCTCTTGTGGGGATTCACTTCGGATCCCACACCGCTTGTGGGGATTCACTTAGGATTCCACCTCGCTGCCACCACTTGTGGAGATCGCCCTTGTGTCTGTGTTTGTTGTGGCCCTCACAAAGGTTCTCTCCCTCTTGATTCCCTCCTCCTTGTCACCAGGTATTATTTTCTTAATACCACCTCTGAGTGTTAGACACATGTGCTGCCACCTGCAAGGCTTATTGAACTACAGAATCAGTTGGTTTGAATAACAGATAACCTTTTATTATTAATCATTTCACAAAGTAAATCACGTAGTCACTGTAACAGGGGTTTGATTAAGTTTGGATAGGACGGGACATATATTCAGGCTTGTGTTATGTATTTTCAATCACTTAATATCTATATTATTCTAGGTGTTCTCATTCCTGCTTGTTCATTCCAATAACCTTGTTCTTAATTCACTTTCCTAACTCTCTATTCAGATCACTCTAATTCTTCTCTTCTCTCTAAGCTCCAACTTCTCAACTGTCTCTCTCAGGTTCCAACTGTCTAACTGTTCCCTTGGTTCCGCCCCTCCTGCTCTATCCTTGGCTCCTCCCTCTAGAGCTCCTGTGACTGACAGGCAGGAATGACGTCACCTGTAGGCATTTCGCCACAGAAGTATTGAGCCTTTCCCAGAAAAAAATTGAGCTAGGAAGCTGTAACTGCCACACTATTCTACATATTCCCCCAGGAAGTCAATGCACTTGCGACATCTGTCCTGCAGCTTCTTAAGTCCCTGCAAATAAAATTCTTCCAACTGCTGGTGTAACCACTCATTTGCAGCATTAGTTGCCTCCAGAACACTCCCAAATCGTTGTCCCTTTAGGTGTTTTTTGAGTTTGAGGAACAGATAATAGTCAGAAGGAGCCAGGTCGGGAGAATAGGGTGGATGGGACATCACTTGAAAGTCTAAGAACGTCAGTTTTGCCATTGTTTCACCTGCAGTGTGTGACGAGGCGTTGTCATGCAACAGGATGACACCTTTGGAGAGCTTTCCTCGACGTTTTTCCTTGGTGTTTTGCCTCAACTTCGTGAATAAAGCACAGTAATATTTTGCATTGATGGTTGAACCCTGTTGGAGGTAGTCCACCAGCAGAACTCCCTTCTTATCCCAAAAAACTGTTGCCATTTGCTTCTGCACAGACCTTTGCACTCGGAACTTCTTTGGCCTGGGGGAACCACTGTGTCTCTATTCCTTAGACTGTTCCTTTGTCTCAGGATCATAACAGTAGATCCATGTCTCATCACCAGTTACCAGTTTGCCCAGGAAATCTGACTCATTTCTTGCAAAATGTTCCAAAACAGCCACCGATGACTCCACACGTTTCCTCTTTTGTTCAGTTGTCAAAAGTTTGGGGATCCACTTTGCTGCCAGCTTTCTCATTTCCAAGTCATTGTGGATAATGGCACCAACTCTCTCACGTGATATTCTCAGATATATAGCAATACTTTTGGCTGATATTCGGCGGTCCTCCATGATCATGTCATGGATGGCTTTCACATTTGCAGGCACAGAGACAGAAACAGGCCTTCCACTGGGTTTCTCACTTTCAACACCGAAATGGCCAGTTTAAAAATTGACAACCCAACGTTTAACTGTTGCATATGAAGGGCCACTGTCACCCATAGTTTGTGACATTTCATCATGGATCTGCTTTGCACCTTTCCCTTGGAGAAACAGGAACTTGATTATGGTCCTGTGCTCTTCCACATTGAACTTTTCTGGAGGTGCCGCCATGTTCACTTTGGAGCTGAAAATGAAAGATAAGTTAAAATCATAGGTAGTTGATTTTTGCACCATTGAATACAGACAAATTGGCCAATACACCCGGCAATTTATAGCTTCCTAGCTCAATTTTTTCTGGGAAAGACTCAATACTTATCAGCACCCCCTTGTATAAGAAATTTAAGGAGTGATTTTACCATTGCTACCCCTCCAGTGAGTTTCCATGACAAAGCATGGATTTGAATCCACATTTCCTGAGCCCCACTCATCATTCTTTACACTGCACCAGTGGCTCCCACGATTTAACTTACATACACACAAATCACCATCAGGATTCGAACCAGTGTTGCATTGGGAATAACCACCACTGGAGTGGGAAGTGGCCCATCATCAGCATCAGCTAAGTAGTTACTCACAAAGCCTCTTAATATACAAATTAGTGGACAAGAGTTGTACTGAAAAAAATTAGGTATGATTTAATGCACTGCATGAATCCAGCTACCTTTGTGCAGGCTCTCCTTTTATAAGAATTGTAGTAGGCAAAATGATACAATAGACTTGTGCAATTTGCCTGACATAATGTACTACTTTAACTACTCTGGATTAACTCACTCTGCCTTCACAAAGCTAAGGATCATATGTTTGGTAACAGTTTTCAATGTAATTGTTTGGCAGCTCTTCAGTCAGGTCCACAAACAAAAGAACTTCTGGATGTAGATAGTTCTTCCGTAATTCTAGAAGGTGGAATTACCAAGCTGAACACCATAGGCCATTATGAGGTAAGAATAAAGATCCTTCATATGTTGAAGATTCTTCTTTGTAGAGAAGATATTGCATGGTAAATAATCTTGAATATACTGACTGATATCTAGTAGTAAATTGAAAGTAGAGTAGGTCCGTTCAATCAGTGGGGATTTGATGAGTCAACTCTTCTGTTAGTTTCATTGATTCAATGGGCCTACTCTAGTTGTTACTTACTACTGGATTTCAGAAACTGGATTTAATCCAAGCTTAGGTGCATGCAACTGGTCTGTCTGAAAAGGATCTTTTTTTCTTTCTTTCTTTTTCTTTCTTTCTTTCTTTCGTTTGTGTACCACTTCAATTAGTGCCAAGACACTAATGGGGAGCTCATCACCCCAAGGCCACTAGAACACCCAATTTAATTTTAAGAATCTTTTGGGGTCACTACAGGGTGCAAGGAAGGTTGATTTGAAAGAAAATCAGTGTTTTAAGTAACACCAATTTTTCAGTTAACAAAAACCTACTATAGCAACCTTTATCGATGATGATGATGATGAAAATTAGTCTCTTTGATCACAGCCCCACCACCACCACCAAGCTGCTGGCAAAACTGAAAAATGACCCTCAGCTTCATTGTGATCACCTGTTCCTGCTACAGATGGTTGTGACTCCACAACGATGCTTTTCTGTGCATACTTGGTTGAAAAGTGTTACAGTAGGGCAGGGGTGGGCAATTAATTTCTATAGGGGGCCACATGAAAAATCTGAACTGTGTTCGGGGGCCGAACCAACTTTACTTAAAAACAAAATGAAACAGTGATGTTATGATTGTTTTTATTTTAAACTTGTTAATCTTCACAAATACTAAAGAGGTTTTTTGCGGTATGTTAAAGATAAGCAACTGATCAACTTTAGACAAAAAGCTATAAATGGTTTTGATGTCCAGCGGGCCAGACAGGAGCGGCTCACAGGCCGTATGTGGCCCTCAGACCGCACTTTGCCCAGGTCTGCAGTAGGGAATCCTCCTGCTAGGGTCACCATAAGTCAGATGCAACTTGGTAGCATATAACAACATACCTCTTTCTCAGTAAAGTACATCACTTAACAGTGGGAAATGAAATCTGTTGACATAACTGTTTCCACACAAATTCCTACTCAATTTTGCAGCAGTGCCAATCTTGTGTCCTCAGTCTGATAATGTGATGCAAGGCATTGTTTGGTATTCAAATGAAGTGTTTTCTTCCCTAACACACTCAGTCTTGTAAATGCAATTTTTTCTTCCTATTTCCCTTGTGTTTCTTCGCAACCATACTTCATATTTTGTCTTCCCTGTTTCCAATTTGTACTAAATATTCTTTTTTTTGGAATCTGGGGAAAGTAATAACAGTATACACATTGCATACACAAGCTTCTTGCTTGTGGTTATTGCCATTTCGGTTTAAAGGACCACAGTAACACAGCTAGGAAAGAGATCTTCCAGAAATGGACAGTGGTCTGATAGGGAAAAGCAGCTTTGTATGTTCTTCAGATTTCCATTTTTTGTATACTTCCTGTTTCAGATCAGCATGTATTCATTAGGTGAACATGATCTATTTCTCCTCTTGAGCTACTACTTCCTTTTGGTGTATTACTTTGGTAAACCATATACTCTTTATAAGTGTCTTCAACAGCAGACTAGTTCCCCATTGGTTTGCTGCCTTGCTCCAAAATATACTTGTGCTTTTCCCCATTTTGTGCCAGGAGTTGCAGTCTCACTACCTATTAGGCTTTATAAGAGCGTATCTGCTGAAAAACCATACCTCCCAGTAAGCACCATAGACTAGAGAAGGCAGTCTATGGTGGCAGCATCAGTGGCAAATAAACTCAAAGCCCTTCTGGGGGCGGGGGGGGGGGGCAAAATCTATAGGATTTTCAAATTTGTGTTTGTGGGTTGCAACTTCCAGAAATGTGCCCGGGGAATTGTTGGAAACTAATGGGGGATTACAGTTCAAAACCATGAAAGAGCACATCCCTAGGCAGAATATGTCAAGTATAATGAGTCTATACATTTTGTAGAACTGTGCATATTATGGGAAGCTATTTTATTCATTTTCAGATTTTAGATGGAGCAGCTGTTAAAGTGTTTAAGAAAGAAACAACTATATCAGGTACTGAAAAGAGTTTTATATAATTTTAAGTGGTTTTATAGAGATTTCAGCACATAGAAAGCCATTTAAACTGTGGTTGTAGTTCATAATAGGAAGCAGAGACAGTTTTTATGCTTAAAATTAGAAGCACAAGGATGTCAAGACACCAGAGTATTTTTTTTCCAATAGTGATCAGTCAGATGCTTCTAAACCTTGCATATGAATCATGACAAGAGTCATTTCCTGTTATTTGTCCCCCGCATATGAGATTCAGAGATAAACTACTTCTGAATGTGGAGGTTTCATTTACATCTATATTAGATGACATGCATGAGAAATTAATAACTTTACACATTGTTCTGTCAGCCTTAGCAGCTCCTGTGTGAGGTTAATGCAAGGATTATGTCAAGAAATTGAAAAAGAAAATTAATGAAAAAGAAGTAAAGACAATGGTTGTTGTGGGTTTTTCGGGCTGTCCTCCTGTCCTCTGAAGATGCCAGCCACAGAGACTGATGAAACCTTAGGAAGAAAAACCTCCAGAACATGGCCAAACAGCCCGAAAAACCTACAACAACCATCGGATCCTGGCCGTGAAAGCCTTCGAGAATACAAGTAAAGACAATGCTTATCAAAAAGAGAAGTAAAATCAATGCTTATCATTTCATTAATTTGTAGGCCTTGCTATATATTTAGATTGATGTAAATTAGCTGAGTAGCTTGAATAGGAATATAGCTGAATCTATATTTTTTTTTCTCCACAGCATCATCCTGTTGCATGACCTTTTTAATATGTGCTAGGTATACTTAACCTTTTTTCCTTTCTTTAACAGGTTGTTCAGAGGGGGAATACTCTAGCAATTATTGTCATCTGGTAAGTCAGCAATTTCTAACAGCTAGTCATTTATTTATGTGCCCTCAGCTATTATATCTGCATGAATATTTGTGCAAACTTGTTTTATAGATATTACCAGATTCTGAAACAGCCAAAGATACACAAGGTGCAAAACATCAAGGAAAGCAAAAGTTTAAAGTGAAGGAAATGTATCTCACAAAACTCCTGTCTACAAAGGTAACTCCTGGGTTCTATTTCAGGTTAGACCAAAGGGGGGAAAAGTTTTAAAGAAAAGCCAGAGTTACCTACAACAGTGTTTGTTATGCACATTTCTGTGCGGTTGAAAACTGGTGTGACTAAAGGGCACTGAATGCAATTGATCACAGCTGTCTAAAGCTTTAAAGTTAGCAAGGGATGGTTTTCCCCATTAACTTACTTGCATAATGGGAAAATCGAAGTATAAACAGAGCTGCCTCTTCTATTGAAGAAAACCAAAAGTGTGATAGAATAATGGTAGCAAATGTCTATGCATTATGACAATACAAGGAAACACAGAAAGCTACAAGGTCCCTTGGTCCATCTAGCACCGTTGTGTCAACTATGGCTGGCACTGGCTGTCCCGGGTTTCAGTCAAGATTCTTGATGGTCTCCAATCCAAGGACTGACCAGGCCATGTGCGTTCAGAGTGGTGTGATGGTGGATCCTTGAAGGCATTGTAGCAGTACATGTTTTAGAGAGTCATGACAAAATTAATCTGTTATTGATTTAAGAAATCACATGATCATTGCTAGAGATGTAGGAAGAATAAGGAAGAATTTTGTTTCTGTGGAATAAGAAGACAGGTGTGTAAAAAATTTATTTACCTCTAATGTTATTGGTGTTTCCAGAAATAATGAAGTACATTCTTTTATGTGGTATTGCATGAAGTCCAGGGTGCTGGATATTTCCCTTTCCAAACCTTGATTGGAAGGTTCTGTTCTTAGAATGCAAGTTGTCTGTGGTAGATCAGGCAATAATTTTGTTAACTTGCATTTCAATAAACCTTTTGTGTAATTATATTTAATAAAAATGGTTCCCCTCCTTTCACAGGTTGCAGTTCACTCAGTTGTTGAAAAGCTCTTTCGGAACATTTGGACTCTCCCTAACAATAAAGCCCCAGTTGCTGTCAAATACTTTTTTGACTTTTTGGACGCTCAGGCTGAAAATAAAAAAATTACAGATCCTGATGTAGTCCACATATGGAAAACCAACAGGTATGCATCTATATATGTGCTTATTGTAAAAATAAAAATACACCAGCGTAGTCCAGAAGTAGGCAACTTGTTCAGTAGTGGCACATTGAAAATGTTTCATAAACAGTGATGACTTCTGTGGTTTTTAGGCCATGATTTCCTCAGAGGACTGATACTACATTATTTTGAAAGGATGCATTAAAAATTTTCTACTACATTAATCTGAATTTTTCCTTTTCTCTGAACAGTCTTCCTCTTCGATTCTGGGTGAACATATTGAAGAACCCCCAGTTTGTCTTTGATGTTAAAAAAACTCCACATATAGATGGCTGTTTGTCAGTAATAGCACAGGCATTTATGGATGCCTTTTCTCTGTCTGAGCAACAACTGGGAAAGGTAGTATCTCAGTGTGTTTTTTAAAAAATATCCTGACTGAAGCTATACCTGAAAGTCTTATTAGCTTCACAGTACCAAACCTGTTGAAATGATTGGTTTTATTGTACACCTTCTTGAATATCCAAGAGATTTAATACCACTGGACACACATGTGAATATCCAATAAAGACTCTCATATGCATGCTTCAGCATCTAAAGCCCCTTATGGGATTGAGACCATGAACATAAAAGTGCATGGCGTGGCATTTTGAAGCCTGTTTCTGGAATGTGAGCCTGTGTATATTATGATTCAGCTCCGTTTACTAGATGAGACCAGACAGTGGTTTGGAAAAGTTTGTATTCAATTCCCCTTGTGACTGCACCACAAATATATTAGTGAAACCATCTGACTTACAGAACATTCTTTAGCATGTGTTCTAATCAGGTTTCAATTTCTTGATTTTGAAGTTTCATTGAAAATGTGAATAAATACAAGATTAGATGCATGTGACCTGGAGACTTTCATGTTCAGCCAGAGAAACACAAAGATATAGAAAGAAACAAAACAAAGCAAAAGCAAAAAACAAAACAAAACAAAAAAAATGAAATAAGACATTGTGGCACCTTAAAGACTAACTGCTATATTTTAATGTGAGCTTTTGTGGATCACGTCTATTTCCTCAGACATAAGAGTGAGACTAAATGGCAAATGTTTACATAGGTCATATGGAAGTCCTTATTGGATGTTTGCATGTGTTTCCAGTGGTATTAGATCTCTTGATTATTCAAGGTGTACAGTAAAATCAGTTTCAATAGATGTGGCAGTGTGAAGCTAATAGTCTGGTAGGTATAGCATTAAAATATAGCAATTAGTCTTTAAGGTGTCTTCTTTGTATTTTTTGCTTTTGCTTTTCCTTTGTTTTGTTTCTTGTCTGATAATGCTTGTACAGACTAACATGGCTATCACTTTTGAAAAACAGAAAATCTTTCAAGAGCCCGAGATTCTGAATATCTACACTGTAGTTGCTTGCTCAGATAATAAAGCGGCAAATGCTCAACATTACATAGTATGCTAGCTTTAAATTTTTTTCTAAAGTTTAAAATTTGAATTGAAGACAAAGCAATGCATTTTCACTGTGCAAATTATTGTGATGGAAACGTCAAAGAAATGCCTCACTGTTTTACACATGCACCTATGTGGCTTTTTAAAAAGCTTTCAGTATGCCTACTGTAATTAAAAATTGGCACTGACAGGTTTTTGACTGACAACCATTGCAGTGCAATGCAACTTGCACAAACTTAGCAACATCTACTTACGCCCTGGCAACACTTCTTTTTCTTTACTCTGTGGGTTCATATACCACTTTTGCACTCTCAGGCTGAACTGAGCCCACCATCCACATATTGTGGCTAAACAGGTGCTTGATTAAAAAAATCCCAGGGATTTTGCATACTGAAAGGGAAGCAAAGACACACACTACAGCTCAGAATATTCAGGGCATTTGTCATCTATACAGATGACATATCATTTAGTTTAAATTTGGGAGCCATTTCAGTATCCTTCCACTGGAAACCATGGTCTAAAGAGATCATCTTCCTCCATGTCCGCCCCCCTTGCCAGCTGAGGTGAAATGGGTGGAGGGTTGCAAAGAGGCCCCCCATAGAACGCTTTTTTCAGAGGCTTCCCTAATGGCCCCATCTTTACGGTGTAAGATAAGGGCATTTTTATGTTTCCAGAATATCTGAATATCTTTTTACAGCTGAGTTGATTGTTTTAATGTTGTTAATCTGTTGTTTCAATTTACTGTAAAAAATAATGGCTGACATTGTAAGTTACCCTAATTATATTGTAAAATATAAATACAACATATATGATTTGTTCTGTTGCTGCTACCTAAAATTACACAGCAATGCTGAAATATTATCCTGCTCCAAAGCTGTGATTGTTTTAACCAGGCTTTTGTAATATTTGTCGTGTTTTTTTTTAAGGAATCCCCAACAAATAAGCTTCTCTATGCTAAAGATATTCCACTTTATAAAGAGGAGGTTAAAGCTTTCTATAAAGCAATAAAGGATTTGCCTCCATTGTCCACTTCAGAGATAGAAGATTTTTTGACTCAGGAATCAAAGGTATAATTTATTCATTTTTCCCCTGCCTTTAAAGTACCCTGTTTTGTTTTGTCCGGAAGAAAAAATTGGCCCTCTTAACAATGTGATTGAGAAACATCCCAGTGACCTATTTCATACCCAATGACCTGAACACACGTAAATTTTGCAAAAATTCATACCTTCCATTTCAATTTTGTTGTTTATATTCTATTAATACTAGCCGTTATCATAAATAGAATCTGCTTTTTTTTCCAGAAACATGAAAATGAATTTAATGAAGCAGCAGCCTTGACTAAAATTTACCAGTACATATCAAGATATTTTGATGAAGTAAGGTTCTTTCTTGCTGTCTCCAGTCTTTTCCTTTCCTTAATTTACATAAATGATAGTACTACAAGCTCTGTTATTTGCATTTTACTATTATACTTTGTTTGCAGCAGTCAAGCATTTGGCATTGAATGATTGGAGCTTATTTAATGGGGGGTAAATATTCAAGTAACTTCTGAATTGCTCAGACAACAGAATGACTCTATAGTTCCTAGAGGATGTACATTTGCAGCCACAGATATGTCAAGTTTCAATTAATAGTATATACAAGAGCCTTGAATTTAACTACTTCCTCTTTCCCCTCTTTCTCTTGTGTACTCTTATATCCTTTCCTTTGGAAGCAAAATCACAGTTCACCTTTACATTTGCCTTAGTAGACTATGATTTACACTTGCCTTTTTAACAAATACTGCAGAGTGTGGTTCCCAGAATTATGGTTCTGTGCCACAGTGTATGTGCAAACAGTGGCTTACAACTCTGACTTAAAAGAAAAATGAGGATTTGCCACTTTGGATACAGCACACAAAAGAACTGGTATTCTAGAAAACTGCAGAATGGGAGTGGGGGAAAAGTCCAAACTATGTTCAAATAATACACAGACACAAATTTGCATTATTCTCCCCCAGACAGCTATTGTCACATTATACTGGATTTTTAAAACCTTTCCAATGCTATTTGCATATAATATTTATGATAAAGTACTTTATCTCCGTTTTTTTAGAAGGAACAAATAAGGTTATTAAAAATAACTGTGTGGATGTATATACAGAGACAGTTGATATATAGAAGTAGAGCAAGATAAAATGTACCATATTTTTCCATGTATAAGACACCCCCCCCCCCCACTTTTCTAACCCAAAATTTCTTTCTTTGCAAGAAAGTGGAGGGGGAAGGCAGGGGTCAAAGCGCTTTGATTCCTGCTTTCCCCCTCCACTTTCTTGGGAAGAAAATGCTTTTCCCCTCCACTTTCTTTATAAAAAGCTGCTTTCCCCCTCCACTTTTTGTGAGGGGGAAAGCAGCTTTTTGCAAAGAAAGTGGAGGGGGAAAGCACTTTCCTCTCAAGAAAGTGGAGGGGAGAGAAAGAATCACTTTCCCCCTCCACTTTCTTGCAAGGAAAGTGCTTTCCCCCTCCACTTTCTTTGCAAAAAGTGGAAGGGGAAAGCAGGGATCAAAGCATTTTGATCCCTCCCCCCCTCCTTACTACCATGTATAAAACGACCCTCAATTTTTCCTCTAATTATTTTAGGAAAAAGTGTCATTTTATACACGGAAAAATACGGTAATTTGTCAAAATTTAAACAACGAGTCAGCTTTACTTTGCATTTCAGGGTAAGCTGGATAATTGGTAAGAAATGGGAGACAGTCAGGGTTGAGGAGCCTCATGGAGCAGTGGTTAAATTGCAGCCAAAACTCTGCTCATGACCTGGGTTCAACTCCAGGTAGCCAGTAGGAGGTTCACTCAGCTGCCCATCCTTCTGAGGTTGGTAAACTGAGTACCCAGTTTGCTGGGGAGGGGTCATGTTTAGCCTGCATAATTCAATTGTAAACCACCCAGAGTGCTTTAAGCACTATGGGGTGGTATATAAGTAGCATGCTTTGCTTTGCAGCAGCAGTTAGAAAAGGGTGCCATGCAATGAGAAGATATTAGAAACCCAAATTAAATCTGTATTTGGTTGGGGGCATGTTTAATACATGTGTTGAACCATCTGTCTAAATTCTAAAACATTTTTCAGCTCAAGTAAGTTTATTCCCATGGACTGTAAATCTTTGCCATCTTTTATCCCTTCACATAGTTTTTAACCCCATTTTCTGTGCCTCAGCCAGGTATGATTGATGGAACAACTTGATGAGAATGATCAAATCAAGGCTCATTCATTCAACTTGGTCTGCATGTTGAAATGTTTCAGATTTTGTATCTTGCCATTTTTACTTACCTAGAAAGGAACTGATGTGCCATTTGACATGAAAACTGCCGGATAGCTCAGTGGTTTAGGCAGGAGTTCAGTTCTCCACTGTCTCTCCCTGACAGAGGCTGGACTTGGTGATCCATAGCATCCATTCCAGCTCTGCAGTTCTAAGATTATTGTTATAAGTGTGGTGTGTGTGTGTTATTTTTAAATTTTTTTTTGCTTATCCTTTATTTCGATGGGGGAGGCAGCTTCTCAACATAGGGTTAACATAGCTAATCCCAACAAAAGTGTGTTGGTGGTCCTTGTACACAATCTGAAGATAAATGTGATACTTTTATTAGACCACTTAACGTCTCACAAACAGAAGCCACCTCCAGCAATCTTAATTGGGCTGGGCATTACAGAGCCGGAGGCAGTGCAGAAGAGAGACAGAATCTCCAAAAATCATGTCCAGATGTACAGGCAGTTTCCTTTCTTTAAAACAAGTTTCAATGAGAGGACTGTAAGGTCAGTTTAGCGGTAGATTATAGATTTCACCTCTTGGGATGTTCCTTGTGTTAGACAAGGAGCTGCCAGACACTCAGCACCCCTCCCCCATTACCTTAGATAGATTTTAGTGGTCTAAAATTATCATCTGTCCTTGTCTTCAGATAAGCTTGCTGCTGTTGAACTTCCATTTACTCAAACATTTGTGAATTTTAACGGAGGTTGCTCTTTTCAATGGAACTGTGGGGTTTTTTTCTGACTGATAATGACCCGTAAAACCAGGTGCAGAAATAGCTTGGTGTTATTAGAAATGGCTTGCTCAGGGAGAGCTTATTCTGATATTAAAATAATGTGTTAAAATTCTTTGTTTCCATAGATACTGAATAAATTGGTGAAAGAACGAGGGCTGGAAGAAGTCCGGATGCAACTTCTGAATATAAAAGATTTAATTGAAGAAAAGAAAAAATGCAAGTGGGTTTAAGTGTTCAGTGATCCCTACCTCTGATGGGATGAATCTTAATTGTGACTCTCACTGAACAGTATTCAGAGTATTGCCCTCAGTTCAGTTTTACTCACACATAACTTGTAACGCAAACAACTAGTGACCTCAGATGGGAATGCACATCTCCAGATGCGTCAAAAGATACATCCCATCAGTTCAGTGGACCCTGGATTAAGCATTGGTAGATAATGCAGACAGATGCACTTTGTTCTAATGAAAGACCATTGCCATGTGCAGATCTGTCTTCCAAGACTGAAGGTACTGAGTGATTTTGGCAGTATTTTAACCACTTTTACCAAGGCAGGTATCACTTATGAATTTATGGTTCTTTTTAAAAAGGCCAGAGCCACTAAATGCAATGAAGCAATCTGCTTGCCTTTTATTTTTGCAGTAGTGCTGTGTATGTCATGATTTGCCAAAATCTGCACATACATTTTACAGGCTCCTACTGCTTGTATTCCACATGCTGAGCCTTTAAGGTAGCCCTAAGCTCACAGGATGCAGTGCTAGAGGACCTCAGTTTACGAAAACTGGCCGAACATGGCACAGCATGGCAGGAATGGCATGGGACTGACATGGAATGGGAAAGGGGATATCTCATGTGCATTGTGTTAGAGAGGTCACCCTACCTTTCTTGCCTCTTGCAGAATGAGCTGGTTCACACATACTGAAAAGTTTGTTATTGAAGTTCTGCCCTGCTGTTCAACAAACTCTGGTTCCAAACCTTTGCATTTCTTCCCTGTGCACTTTCCTGTGCAATAAAAGCAGGGACCTTCTAATGAAAATTTGAGATGAAGAGTTCACTGAAGTATTTTTTTTATAAACAATCATTATGCATTTTGTATTATATAGCAGATATGTGGCACTAGCCATTCATGGTCTGGTATCTTCTAGTCCTGCCCAGTCAGGTTGTGTCTTCTCTTCAACTGGGACTGTAGAACCCGAGCTCCTTTAATATATTTTGCCTCCCCCTGCTCTATTGTGGGGAAGACAAGTCTTTCATAAATAAAATGCAGAAGAAATTTGTGTGCTCCTGAGATCACCTTTTAAAAATAGCTCCTCTTAGATCTTCTGAGGGAGGAAAGGTGCTCCTGTTTGCTGCATTAATTTGTCTCCAGATGTTTATAACAAAATTGAAATAGAAACTGCACATAAATAGAAAAAATCCTTACCTTAAATTTTACATACATTGGCAAGTGTATGACATAAGTATAATATATGTACTATCTCCTGCCACACCACCACATGTCTTCTGCCAATACAACACTGCAAGCTGGAAAGTCACTCAGGAACCAAGTCTCGCAAGCTGGAACAGCCATTACCACCACAGCATTTTTCTACAGAAAAAGTAGTTTTTGTCTGGTATCAAGCTGAAAAATGTACCCATCGAAACATGTGAAATGTAAGATTGCTAGCAAATCCAGAGATGGCTAACCAAAGGAAGTTGTTAGTATGGATTTTAAAAATACTGCTGTTGGTCCCCAACCCCACGCCTTTTATTTGGGGGGGGGGGTTTAATGTCTGTAAAAAATGTGTGTAATTGTGGGAATGTGTCTATAGGACACTGTGCAGGATCTTAAAAATCCTAATGATCACAAGAGCTACTTAGTTGATGAGTGTGGATAATCTTTAGGTGGCACTTTGATAGTGTACAATGTTTAAAGCGTCCATTCATCTAAGCAAAGACCATGAAAACAGCAGTGCAGTTTGACTTACAAGTTCTACAGATTTGGTAGACATCTGATCTGGGCAGTAGAGCTTTGAAAATTGTGTGTATTTTCTACACAGCAGGTACAGAAAAAGAAGATCTAAGTCATTAAAAAAAAATATTTTGCTAAGCTAGTTCTCTATGTAAGAACTAGCCTATGTTAGTTCTCTCCAAGGGGTGCATTTATTGGCCCAAATGCTGTTTGTAAATGTGTCATGTAACGTTGTGCTGTCATAAATAATACTGGGTGCTCTAGCAACGAGGACTGTGCAAGTCAAATGCACAAATGGTTGTGCCGTTCCTGTTCTGAACGACTGCACAATGTGCCAAGTGGAAGTGCTTTGTGGATAATATTTCCACCTTGACATGACTGTAGCCACTGTGGGTGTAATGCTGAGTTACACTTGCATATCTACCCAACAGGGTTTCAACCATTTTTAAAGAAGCAATATACATTCACTCTACAAGAAAAGCACCATGGCTATCTTAAAAGCACAAAAATTATAAATTTTATATAAAACAGGCAAGTATGTATTTTTTAAACCCGGAGATCATTTGACCAAAACTTTCCAAGAGGGTTCTTTGAGTTAACTAACTTTAGCTTATAAAAATAATGTGGATGTCACTGCAGCACTGAGAAACTACTGCCCGTAGAATCTTTGACAGGCTTGAAACTTAGTGTATTCCTCTATTTAAAAAAAAAAAAAGGTGAAATGAACTGTTTGTGGCAGTCTACAGACAAAGTCACATCATAGTACCAGTATTGTTACCACATAAACCATTATGAACTTATATATGTTCATAATTTAAAAGTTCACCTGACCATGTACATGCAAAAATAATTCTTATTATGTGAAACATTTGTATAAAAACATGTAAAAATGTAGATGGTTATTTACAAGAAATGTTTTCTATGTTTACAAGAAATATACAGTACTGATGTTTATTTAATTTGTTCACTTTGCAACATGACTACATAGGAGTAACAAGTCATTTATTTAAGTAGGACAAAAATTGTTTACGAATGGCTCTTATCTGGAAATCAGTTTCTATACAGAAACCGAGCTTTGCAAAAAGAAAACTGAAACTGCCTTTACTCACACAGAGTGGCAAGAAATAACCCTTTCTCCTCTCTGATCTCTGTTGTGGAAGATAGCAGGACAAAGCTATTGCACCATCAGGAAAAATGCTGGGAGAAATTTTTATTGCAGTGAAGGAAATGAATAAGAAACTTACACAAAAACCTAAAGCAACAGCATCAAGGAATTAACTGAAGATTGTACATATACTTTTGGAGGAAAAAAAACTTTTGAGACAAAGGTTGTTTGGGGAATGGCTGAACCCGTTTACAGAACATATGCCATGTAAGCCTAATATCATTATCAGCTGCAGCCGTGTTTCATAAATGAAAAACTTCTTATCTCCTCTTAAGGTCCAAATACTCCTTTGGAATCCCTGTTATCCTGGGGAAGCCATTGGAGCCGTGGGAAGAACTCTAATTTACGAAACATGGCCACCTCGATGATGTCAGCCTTATACAGTTCTGTAAACAGAATTTCAGAGCATTGGAGAAGGTTAAAGCCAATTGAAACAAGCACCAAATGTACAGCAATCTCCTAGCTATTCCAGTTACTCCTAATTATTTTCTTTCCTTCCAAACAAGACTGCAGCTTGAAACCTGAATATCTATGAACTGATAGTCTTCACCTTGAGATGAGCAGTCGCTTGAAAGATCAATTTTCAACACACACTGTTGAAACATCAGTGTATTTAATTTCCTTCTTTGACAAGAGCTATCTACAGTACGGCAGGAAGGGTGTGATCCACCTTTTGCTATCTGCCATCACTGCTATGGAACGTGGAAAGCTATCCTGTATCAGGAAGATACTATTAAGAAGTATTAAGTATGTTCTTAGGTAAAGAATCAACTTCCATTTTGTTACTTGATCTTTTTCAGGCAGAGAACCAAAAGATGAATGCTATTAAACTCTGCACCTGCAACATGAGAAACCAATCATATCTCAACACATATTCTCCATACCGCACTAAGAAAAAAAAATTGGAGAAAACAAAGCAATTTGGTAAATTATTGAGGAGTGCGGTCAATTTTACTTAGGCATGGATAAGAAAATCTAGGAATCCCCACTTAAAGCTCTCTGACAAAGCTGCTGTAATTGAACACACAACAAGGAAGCAGATTTTATAAAAATATATTATAATAAGCATATGATCAGTTAAGAAAAACATTTTGGACTACACAAATATCCTTCTGTATAAAAGTAAAAGAAAATATTCACACATCACTCACAATCATTATAAAAGCTTGATAGTTACTTCTCTTGAGATCCCAAATATTATATTAAAGTGCAGATAACAAAGTTCCTCACAAATACATGGACTGCTATTACGAAAGTTCACTTGGCTTCACAATCAAGAATGTCAGTATTCAAGTAATAATGTGATTTAGTTTTAGTATTTTTAACTGCATGATGCCAGTCTCATAGTCCCAATATTGATGAAAGAATGAAAACTTTATGCATTAAAAGAGAAAAGTTTGATTTTCCAAGGGATTTTCTTAAGACCAAAGCTTTCTTAAAGGTTTGAGGAAGGTTTCTTTAGAGAAGCATTTTAGTGCAACATGATTATCTTTTGTAATCTAAAAAGTATACATTTTTTCAAACAAAAATTTTACTCACATTAAAATGTTGCTATATGTTGGGAGGTTTTTCTCCCCAATCTAGAAAGAATACCAACTGATTCAAAATAAAATTTAAGTTTTCATCTCTTTCAAGGCACTCGTACGTGTGAATGCTTCTGGCAAATGATGAAAATTCCTAGTGCTTTAGTGTTTGACGTTTATTTGGCATCCCCAGATAGTAAGTCATATCCTTCAACAAGCTTATCTTGATCAGAGTTCGAGTCAGGACTTACTGCCAACTCAGGACGTTCAGTAGAAGCACCAAGTTCTTGCAATTGTTTTCTCTGTGTAGTTTCGAGTTCTTCCAGGCGCTTACGAAGCAGGAAAACCTCTCTTTGATGTTGTTCCTCCTTGAACCAAAGAAGATGATACATTACGTTACCCATTCATAAATATATACCCTATTGCAGACACTTTCATTCTTTTCTTCTACTTGTACTTTTCCAGCTTTCAATAGTCCAACTGATTCTACTAGAGAAAGAGGTAGCATACACTTGAACATGGACAAGTTAGTCAACATCTTGTGGGCTGCAGCTTATTTCTGTATTCTACTGGCCACTAGGTGGCTTCTTGTAGTTAGATCAAGATGCCCTTGTACAGCTTAAAACCAAACTTTCATAAGACCTGAGTAAATGAACATAGAACTCTTAAGATTTTAACCAGGGTAGATTAAAATCAATGATTTTTTAAAAAAATTAAAAAATCAGATTTAAAAAAAAATTAAATTTATTTTAATGAAATGCATAAATCTAAACATAGTTTTCTATTTATGATACCTTATGGTTCAAAGGTTATTCAGCATAAAATAGAACTTAGTTATGTAGCATGAACCCATATATTCATGCAATACTTACATTTTTGGTAAACACATTCAATTAATCCAAGTTATCCAAGATGAGATAACATACACTTTTTCACAGTAAAAATGGTATAAAATGAACAAAGTTCAGGAAAAGACCTTAATCCCATTGTTGTTCTGAAGATGAGATAACATACACTTTTTCACAGTAAAAATGGTATAAAATGAACAAAGTTCAGGAAAAGACCTTAATCCCATTGTTGTTCTGAAAAACTATGTACAACCAATGAACACACTGATGTTTAAGCAAATACAAGAATATGTATGCTATATAATGTTATTGTTTTATTTAACTAAAACAATTTAAGTAGTTCTCCAAATATGAGTGATTAACCTAGTAAACTAAAATCTGTTCTGACAGCTGTTTTACTAATCTGACAGGTTATTATTCTAAATATGAAATCTTCATCTGGTTGTAGAGAATGAGTCTTTATATTTACAAATCATGATTTAAATTGAGTTCCTACTGACTAATTATTTAAATCATGACTGAAATCAAATCCACCCTGATATTAACTGATAACATAATCAGGCTGAAATTTAGAGTTGGGTGTAATCAGTCCTCTGCATCACCAAAGATGCTTTAAGGGTTTTTTTTTTTCTTGAGACAGCAGCTCTCCACAACACGTAGCAAAGTGCTTTTGACTTATAAGATGTATATGGTGAGGGGACAAGGCTCTGAAGAAGTGATGTGATGAGTCTCACTGAACATGAATAAGATACTTCTTTGTGCTCTGGGTTTATCACTGAAATTCATTCCCTTCACATGTTTTTATATCAAAAAAATCAAATACATTCACCAGTTAAGCTTTCCAATACCCACTATTAGAAATTTGTTTGTTTTCTCTAATGAAACCACATCTGTGTAAGATGCCACCTGCCTGCAGAAGAGGAAAGGATGTCTCTGGTCCAGGAATCAAAGTTGAAGATAGCAGGTTGACTGGATTTACTGTTGGGATGGTGGGAAACAGAATTAACCTGCGAAATTCATTGTGTCTGCGCTGCAAATCTTTAAGTCTTTTCTGAAGGCGAATGTGTTCTTCAAAAGGAACATTCTGCCTGGAATAATAAAAGGATTTCATGGGGAATTCCAGCACAACATGTTAAAATGAAATGTTACTTTCTTCACATTATGAAAACCAGCATCTCCACATTCTGAAAATGAAGCAGCAAAGTTCTCTAAAATGCAATTCAAGTCACTCAACATCTAAATATACCTGTTTAACACCTGGTTTTCAGTTTCCAGTTCTTCTCTCTTGGCTTCCAAGAGTTCTATTTTCTTCAGCAATTTCTTTTGCCTATTGTCGTTAAGTGTCTTTCTCTGCAAATAATGCAAAAAGTGTGTATTTTGAGAAATATTAATTTCAGCTAAGCCACAATGAAAAACTTCCCTTGGATACACTGAGTGACATGCCTTTTTCTGAGCAACTGCTGCTCGGTGCAATTTTTCTTTTGTCTGGTTGTACTTCACTTCCATCTCTGTGATGTGCTGAATAAGTTTATGTTTTTCTTCTAGCCATTCTATACGCTTGTCTTCCAGATTTCTAATAGGGAAAAACACAATGGTTGCTTGCATATTAAGTTTACTTAGCAAGAGGACAGTGCAGAATTAATCACACAGACCAGGCATGGACAAAGTGAAGCTTTGAGGTTTACCAGTATTCTTGGGTAAAAGAAAAAAAAATTAAAGCCCCTTTCCATCTACAGGCAGTGTTCCAAAAGATAAATACTTCTCCACAAACATTAAATTCTGGGGGGAGGCCACCACAGAGTACACTCCCTTAGAGTTCCCTAAAATCTGGCAGGAAATGCCGTGTCTTCAGCTAACTAATCAACATTCTCAAATAAAAAGAAAAAAGAATACAGCTCCTTCTCATCTACATGGACTGTTCCAGAAGATAAATACTTCACCAACAATATTAATTTCTGTAGTGAATGTAGTACACATTCTTCCATCAGGTAGAATGCAGCCTAGGTTTTTAAAAACAAGAGGCATTAAGATCAAAGGTGGAAGTTCCAAGGGATATATGCATTAAATTTTTAAATTATTTTTAATTTCATTAAAAATCTTCAGGTACGAAAGATTATCCAGTTGAAACATGGCTCCACAGCTAAAACTGATTGCATGCAAAAGTGAGCTGTGCCTATGCTCGTGCAAATGGTAATAGAGCTTTTAGTGTACAGTGATGCCTCGCAAGACGAAAATAATTCGTTCCGCGAGTCGTGTCGTATTGCGAAAATTTCGTCTTGCAAAGCGCGCGGTTTCCCATAGGAATGCATTGAAATTTAAGGGGGGAAAATGCAAAAAAAAATCGTCTTGTGAAGCACGGCCATAGAAAAAATCGTCTTGCGAGTCACCAAAAAAATCACAAAACGCTTTCGTCTTGTGAGTTTTTCGTTGCGCAAGGCATTCGTCTTGCGAGGCATCACTGTACTATAAAACGTGTAATTTTTTTTAATGTCAATAAGGATTTGTGATGAGACAGAACTCCAATACCTAACAGGGAAAACAAAGAAGGGGGGGGAAAGCAGGTGGCAAAACCACCACCACCACCATGATCCCTTAAAGTTTCCATACTGTCTGCTGACTCCCTCACTCTGCATTTGGCTCCTCAGCTTCATCTGGAAAGAAAGATTTTCCAGGGAGCACCTTGCCTCCACAGGAATCTAGGATTACAGTTGTCCACCAATGTCCGTTGAAGCCATTTCCTGTTTGTCTAAATGTGGGGCTTCATCCTTTTATGCTCAATAGCTGGCAAATGGACTGGTGTAGGAATCGAAACAAGCTCAATTCCCCAACACACCTCACACGCAAAGACTGAATTGTTCACTTGATCTGTGCTTTCAAAAGTCTGTAGGGCTGTAAGCTTACTGTCAACACTCCTTTCTAATTTTGAGAGCTTGTCTTTTGCTTTTGTTGCAATATACCCTGAGCATCAGGGTATATTGCAACAAAAGCATCAGAAAAGATTATAAACATATAAATTCTATAAAAAGATAAATACTACAAAATAGACAGTATGAAAGTGCATTAGTAATTGTAAATCCATGACAGCTGTTCTATCCACATGAAAGTCATTGCTAGATGTTGCATCATCAGGTGATCAACATGCCTCTGTGAACTCATCCCAGAGAACACTAGAACAGACATCTTTCCTCAAGATTAACATTATAGTACAAGCTTCATTCAAACTGCATGGGACAGATGGTTTTCCTGGCACAGAAATTACAGATTTAGTTCTCCAATGTGTCTAATGAGACTATGCCAGATTGGTGTGCACAGCAAAATATTTCAATTTTTTCATACATTTTAGATCAATTAAATCAATTAACAGAAAATTTTTATAGAAGACAAACATCTAGGGTAATTTATTTGCCATATAATTTTAAACTTTGTAGCAAGAGATATAAGTATAGTAGCATAATAAATAGCAAGGCTTACTTCTCTGAATCTAACTGAGCCTTTTCTGCTTGACTTCGTGCATTCCGATATTCTTGTTTTAATCTCTCCAGGATTTCCTTCAGTTTTTGATTGGAATCCATCAAGTCATTCTCTGATTGTGAAATTGAAGTCACTTGGAGTTGTAAACTATGGATTTGCTGCAACAGAAAGATATTTTAGAAGTCATTTGCAAAGCTCTGGAGTTTTGAAACAAATTTGTCCTACCACCCAGTTCTGAAAGTGCTCTAAACCCTACATGGATATCTACAAAAGCTACACGTGGATTACAGCAACTTACAGCCATGCTGTTGGCCTTACCACTTGTACTACATACACCACAATTCCAGGCCCCTTTGACATGTTCTCACATTTAATAAAGGGACATCAAAAGGACTATCTGCTGGTATTCAGCTGAACATGGAAAGCCTCTCTGTATATTAGGGGCCCTGCACAATCAGGGGTTTGATCGACTGGAGCCCCTTTGCAGGTCTCCACATCCATCCCGTGGGCTTCAGGCTGAGGCTAAGGCTAGGGGTGTACTTCCACTCCGCATTATCCCTGTTGAGATGCTACATATGAATAGTGTCTCCACAGGGTTACAGAATTACATTTCTCCACCGCTGTCTGTTGAAGCAGGAAAGTTAGCATACACAAGAATTATTTTCTCCACTAGCATTTGCTTGAAACAACATAGACGGGATAATACTGTCAAGCAACACACTGTACATCTCAACAAATGCACTGTTATGACACTAGAGACACGGGGAATAGCAAGAGAGCATTTTTTTTTCCTTCCATATGCAAAAACCTACTTGGAGTCAGGGTCCTTCAAAGGAACTGATTGGCAGCAGGCAAGTGAAAGTACTTCTTCATACAACACACAAATGTCTTGCAGAATTCATGCCACAAGATGTGAAGATAGTCACTTTAACAGAGGGATTGGAGTGATCCCTGAAGGCTGTTTGGAGGCTGCACTTCATATATTCCCTCAAGACATGAGAAGGGGGAATAGGGACAGGTTTGGCTCTGCTCCCTGCTGCCTATTCTTGATAGCTCACTTCCACATGCTGAGAATCAACTTCAACAAAAAGGAGGCTTCTTTACATTACTGGGCTTCCAGGATAACTCACAACTCTCATTACACAAGCCTTCCTGTGGCAGAAGTTCAGTACTAAACATGGATGCCTGCAGGACACACCCACTGGGAATGTAAAGGATGGGGCAGGCCCAAAAAATACTGCCTGGCTTTCCACACTTGGGAGAGCAAATAAAGGAGAACTCTGAAATACGACTAGATAGGACAACCAGGTTCTAAATAGTAGGCCTCTGTCTTCAGAAGTGGCGTGCCCCTCAATGCTAGATGCTATGATAAACAACAGGAGGCAGCAACAGACTTCACACTCCACTTGTAATCTTTCTGAAAGAGTATCGGGTAAAGCTGGTCAGCAGGGCTCTTTAGTTGTTTTAACTGAAATCCAAAACTGAAAAGTCTAAAATGTGGAACATTAGAAAATAAAACAAACCCCCAATATCTACTGGTTTCAGCTGGTACTGCCACAGCTCAACACACAGTAAACTACTTTGAAGAGATGAAAACATCATAATACCTTATGATGGTGAAAACCACTATAGGGAGATGTAAACAGCATAACAGATTCTTACCTGCTTTAGATTTGCATTTTCACTTCTCTCTTTTTCTAGCTCCTCAGAATTGCTTGCTTGCTGCTGGAGCTTTAGCCTACAAATCAATACAAAGTGGAATTTTGAACATTTCTATAAAAATGAACCAAATACTTCTATAATACACTGATAGTTTCAAACTGAACAAAACCTGATCACAGCTGAAGAAAGCTCAGCTACGACATTACATTGTTCTTTGTGGATTTAAATTTAAGATGGATTCAGCAGAAGACTTTGCACAGAAATTAATTGTGGTATTTAATCAAGATAGAGTACTAATTGATTCAGTTGGTACTAAAATCACATGAGAACTGGTCTTCCAAAGTGGTGATACTTGGGAATATCCTAGCTATTTCTCATTTTTAAAAAAGAGCAAAAATATTTAATAAAGACTGCAACAGTGGTCTTGTGTAAGTAGGAAGAAAAGCCCAACACATACTCTGAAAGGTGAATATGGCGGCTGTGCAAGAAGTTGCATAGAAGTTAAGAAGGCAAAGGAGAGGCTTAAAGAAATGTCTGGAAACATTTTGGAGAAAAGGTGAAAATTGCCCAGTCCTGTCTTTTATCTTCCCATTTTTCCCTTTTATGCCCCATTTACCACCCAGAATAATGCTGTGGTGGTACAGGAAATAAATAAAAAATAAACAGAAATGCATTTCTGCAAAAAGAAGCATTTTTGCTCAATTTACATTTGAACAACTAAGTATCGAAGTCTGTGGTGATCTCTGTAATAGGCAACAATACTTCATGTCAGAGTGAAAAACATGAGGATGAATCTAACGTTAGTCCTAAACACAGCAGGACTGGGTGATTTTCACCTACTGAAATCAATGAAGCTCAAGTTATTTGTAACCAATTTGCCTCCATGGGTCTACTCTAAGTGGGGCTAACAATAGATTTACCCTTCTATTCCAAGCACAATTAAAATTCCAACGTACTACCTAAGATTCTCGATTTCCCTTCTGCTTGATTCTTCTGCTAACCGCATAGCCAATAACTTCCCTTCATAGTGATCTTTTTCCGATTGCCTCTGAGCTTCTTGTTCTACTTTCATTTTCTGCAGTTCAGCCAACTTGTTCTCAAGTTCTAACCTGAAACATCATACAACATTTCATTAGCAGTAAAAATCAACAGGTTTTTACTTGTTAAAACTCATTTGTATTTTGTAAATCATTAACAGCCCAGACACTGACCCCTCCCATAAAAGCTGACAATGTGCCAAAGGAAACCACTTATATTCTAGTTGTCTACTATTTGAGCACCTTTCCTCGTTGCCTGGCATAGCTTCAGAGTATTTTAACAAACATTCAAAACTGAAATGTCTAGCTATTATGGGCATTTTCTTGAACAGGGAAAGAAGCATTTTAAGATATGGAAGCAATACGTGTGATATCTTACAAGAACTCTGTACAGTCAACCCTCGACTTACGAACGGCCCTAGTTACGAACATTTCGACTTACGAACCGCTCTGATAGAAAAATATTGACTCGACTTGCGAACTTAGATTCGAGTTACGAACCTTTTTTTTTTTTAACCTAAGTCATCTTAGGTTAAAAGGAAAAAAAAAAGAAAAAAATTCTGCCCCTAGTGTTAGGAATGGATTAACCGGCTTTGCATTAGTTCCTATGGGAACTAATGATTCGAGTTACAAACCGCCCCGCGACCTAAGAACCAAAAACAGCCGGAACGGATTAATTGGTTTTCAATGCATTCCTATGGGAAATGCTGATTCGACTTACAAACTTTTCGACTTACAAACTTCCTTCCGGAATGGATTAAGTTTGTAAGTCGAGGGTTGACTGTACACTGAAAGTGTCAGTAACAATTTCACAGCTGAGACTGAATACACGATGCATACAGAAGAGATGTAAATCTGTATTTGCACCATTCTCACAAGGCAAAAATAAAGAGTTGAAAAATTATTTTCCTCAACAGTAAGGACAGTGAGGAATTTCCTGGGGCTTTCAACTGATTTTTCCCTTTGATCAGAATAATGCTCTTTTTTTGTGGGGGATGTCTATTTTTGTGCAAAACTGCATGATTTATAAATTGTGTGAACTACCTAAAATTGAGATGATCACTGCCTTATTTAAGAGTCCAAAGCACTTCACTTACTGTGTAAGCATGTGTTCTTTCCTTCTCAGAGAGAAAGGAAAATAGAAATATTTTATGCAAATTACAAAGACCTTGGCAGGGGTGGGGAGCTCTTTGTATCACTTTCAGCTAGATGCGATGAATCTCACAAAGCTCTAAAATTCCACATCAAATTATTTCATATCATCATGACAGCTCAAATTGAAGGGTGGTTGCTACAGCCTCTTAACACTTTTAAAGTGCTGCGTAAGAAAAAAGAACAACAAAATATTTACTTTTCTTCTTGTAATGCCGCAAGTTTCTGGAAGCCATCTTCTTTTGCAGCTTGTACTTTGCGCACTAATTCACGATCCTTTTCTACTATCAGCGCTTTGTGTTGCTCAAGCGTTGCCTTAAGTATTTCATTATCTGAGTGTAACCCTGTTTGTACACATTTAAGAAGTTACTATTCAGCATTCCAATTATACAGTGTTTGAAATAGCTGAAAATCCTTAGGCAGCAGTTGAGAAAACAGTCACATAGTCCACAGCTTACTGCTCAAGATTAAAGTGCAACTTAGGCTACAATACTTTAGCGATTTCCTCCATAAAAGTTTCAGATGAGACTTACAAATTTCAGTAGGACATCAATGCAATGAATTTAGAACCAATTACACAAAGCAGTAACACTCTTTAACAGAAGAGTACTTTATACATATTTTTATGCACATGTCCCTCTTTTTTAAAGAGAAGCTTACACCCAGGTAAGTGTGCACAGGATTGCAGCCCAATTCCCAATTGTTTCACAGGGAAAGTTAAGCTTCTGTTTAGTGTTCTCTAGTGGAAAGTAAGGATATTTAAAACTAAACTTCTAGTAGGTTGCATGTATACCCAGTGTGGTGTAGTGGATAAAGTGATGGACTAGGAATCTGGAGAACAGGGTTCAAATCCCTCTTCAGCCATGGAAACTCACTGGAGGAGTGGAACTGGTAAAACTACTCCTTAAATATCTCACTTACCTTGAAAGCCCTATTAGGGTCGCTATAAGTTGGCTCCAACTTGACAGCACATAACAACAGGTTGCACTTAATACACACTTAAGAGGGCATTAATGGAAGTATATAGAGATAAATGATCATGAATGAATGCTTATGAAACTACACTTTTCA
Organism: Intellagama lesueurii; assembly: GCA_037013535.1. Taxonomy (NCBI): domain Eukaryota; kingdom Metazoa; phylum Chordata; class Lepidosauria; order Squamata; family Agamidae; genus Intellagama; species Intellagama lesueurii. The sequence goes on along the minus strand of JBAJHW010000005.1, from coordinate 41,091,961 downwards.
TTTATGAAAGTGGTTCTACATGTCACTCAGTGATGAGGACTATAGTGTGGAAACACTCTTTAAATATATTTCCTGTTAAAATGTTGTCAAATGCTGTGTACTGTAGGGGAAGATCACACTAAAATTATATAAACAAAATATATATTAAGACAGAAGTTCTCCCTGAATTCAGAATTATTGCTGATATCTCCTGGTCCTCTGTATTAAATGTGAAATTTCAGTTCTTCCACACTCCCATACAAATCTGCTACACAGTGGTGTCTTAAAATTCTGTGCTTGTAATTGATGGCTATAAAAATAGTATTGAAGTTTAAAAAAATTACCATCCATTTCACTTTGAATCTTGTTCTTTTCTCTTTCTATATCACTCCTAGCTTTTGCCGTTTCCAGCTTGATATTGGTTATTTCTAACTTGTGTGAATGCTTCAGTTCTTCTACCTGTTAAAAAACATATAATCCAATTTCAATTTTTATCAAAATAAATTTTAGATATTTTCTATTCAGCAGACTCATAAAGAAACTCAGGAACTGACTATATAGAACATGGAATTCAGTTAACTAGGAGCATCCATGCTTCTTTTGTGACTGCCTGGGAAGCTGGATGATCAGGCAGAGGTCAGCAGGTGCCCAGACCAAACGGACAACTCACACCTTCAATTTATCTCCTGTTAACGAACACTTCAAAGAAAGGACTTTATTAGAAGGCATAGCAAAGCAGCCCAAAACGAATCTAACACTTTCAGTTGAATGCTTGACTTGAAAAAAGCCAGCCCACTTCCTTCTCTGAGTTATGGAGATGCAACTGTGAGAAAGGAGGGAAGATGCTTTTGTTCTGAGGGAACATGAAAGGGGATTAAGATGGTGATTGCAACAGTTGTGTAATAGCTCATTTATTTGTACACAAGGGATTAGGAAAACTGGTTAGATGGCTTAGCTTGCCTCTAAGGAGAGAGCTTTTGCACATCTGCTGTACTACGAAGCTGTATTGGGAAAGGATGTACTCCATGTTTGCCCCAGATCCAAGCTGCCTCTTTGCTAAGGTATGAATATTAGATAGATAAGTTTAGTTTTTGCTGTTTTCTGGTGTGATTCTCTTAAATTGCCTGAGACTGTCTTTATATTTTTCTACATGCATCTTTTGCAACTTTTGTGTAACATTTTGGAACTTTTCTTTTCTATTTCATTAAAAGAAAGATCCTTTCAAGCAGCTGTCTGGATTTTTGACTGAGAGGATTTGTGGTACTAAAACCAGGTCTTTCCTTGATGTGGAAAAATCCTTTCCCTCTACCTCTCCTCACATAGACAAATGCTAGTTTTCAAACAAATGCCAGTGTGGCAGAGCATAGCTCTGTTTGCTACTGTGGAACTTTCCAAAGGACACAATTTAGGATTACCATTAGTCAATAAGAACAATATACGTGGCCCTAGCAGACACGTTCCCCACTTACTAGCATGCCTCGTCTGAAGTTTTTTGTTTGACAGAGGTTACATTTGAATATACATATACAAGTAGGCCAATCTCATATGAAAATCATATTTGCTGGGTAAGTCTAAACTGGGACTAGTCAATTTTAGCATTTAATCAGTAATAGTCTCATTCCACCAGCCTCAAATCTACAGTGGACCCTCGACTTACGGAATTAATCCGTATTGGAACGGTGGCTGCAGGTCGAAAAGTCTGTAGGTCGAGTCTCCATTGACCTACAATGCATTGAAAACCGATTAATCCGTAACCGGCCGTTTTTGGTCCATTTTGTTTGATTTTCCAGTCTGTAGGTCGAGTCTCCGGCCGCAAGTCGAACCTAAATTTTGCGGCCAGAGAAGTCTGTAACTCGAAAAGTCTGCAGGTCGAGCCGTCTGTAAGTCGAGGGTCCACTGTAAAGTTATTATTGTGTAACCTGAATTCTAAGGTATGTTTACTTTCAGTTATGAGCACTGCTGGACAATGCAGCAAGTTTGTTCCAGCAAATCAAGAAGTGCTGCTATGTAATTGCTAAAATTATACATTTATTAAACTGGGTAATCAGAAAGATAACATACAATAGTGTTCTGAAAAGTCTAGCACTCCAGAAATCAAACCCTTTCAACATAATTCTGAGTGCTTTAAGCAGAACAACAAAAGCACCCAGTTTGTTCCTTTCGCAGTGCTTATACCTTCTACAAGACAAGCTGTCACCTCAACAACATAGGTTTTCTTGCTAGAAAAATACTATTCTTCACTACATCATTAAATCATCAGCCCAGTATTATAGCTGTTGCTGCCATCATCCATCCTCTTATGTCACTCTAGCTATCTTTGGAAAATAAATGTTGCTTTATAAATCCAGCAAAGTATAAAACTAAATGCAATGATCTCATTAAAACACAAACACACACAATCATTTTTTCAAGAGCAAATCAAAACACTAAAGGAAATTATTGTCTGAAATGAAACATGCTACAGTTTAAGCTTTTCTAGTATGGTAATTACAGGGTTGGTAAGAATTAAGCAGCTAGAGGAGCAGCTCTTGCAATTCCATTTGCAATGTCAGATGTAATCACGACCTGCTAGTGTGGAAACTGCAAACGCTTCAGAATGATTTTTTAAAATTTAAATAAATACTCTGGTTTCTCTTCAGATCCTTATTAAAATTTAAGTAACTACAGAAACATTTGGAATGCTTCTTTAAAAATGGGCCAGCTATATGTGATGTAGATTTACTCAATCATTCATGCACTGCAAAGATCTAACATACCCTCTCATATTCAGTTATGTTTCAGCAATTGTCCTTCCATAAAAACTTAACTGAACCACTTTTATATCACTGTCAATCCAGAGTTGAGAACCTCTTGGGCATCATTTTCAGTTTTCAAATAACATGGATACCTAGAATGGAGCATTTCTCCTAACAGGGTGTTTTGTATGTGACCCTTTTTTTTATTCAATTCTAATTTGCAAAGCACCTGTAGGCATGACATTCATTGGAAACATCCGGTTTCTTAAGATGTCTGTTCTCTTCCTAGAACCCTGACTCAACAACCCTAGTCTTTATAGCACCTTACTCCACCAACCCTGACAGGCTTATTGTTCCACCCTAATGCAATATATATAAACTGGCCAGTTTCTATTGTAACGATCTTGTTCCCTTGCCATCAAAGAAGGCCATACAAGCAGATTTTACTTTGGGCCACGTTGGTTCCCTTCATTAGAGAAAGGTGAGTTATATGTGTGAAATAATATATATACATACTATTATTTTGTTATCAGAGAGTGCTTAGTAGAGATCTTATTTTGCAAATACAAGGCACAAGGTTTAGTTCCCAGCATTTCTAGTTCAAGACTGTGAGCACTAGATCTGGAAAGATTCTGCCTAAGAACACTGAGAGCCAATATAACCCAGTTCTCCAAAGATATGGCCCACTCCTATACTGATTACATAGCTTCAGACTTCACAGGACTAAATGACCTCCATCCATGGATCCTCCATCTACATAAAGAGCAGGAGGCTGGGCTGGGCCCCTTTCCCCCTGAGGCTGAATATTCTATGTGAAACTCAGATGTTGTGTTTGGTATAGCATCTCACCACATTCTTGTCTACTGTCAGACGTAGTATAGCCAGAAAAATCTATTACGGGAAATTATGGTGGTGCTCTGGCACAGGGTAGCTTCTCTTCTTCATAATAACAGCTATTAAATGTGACTTGTGGGTGTCGTTACTGCTTTAGAAAAGAGCTCCAATGAAGAAAATGCTAGGCATGATTTTATGCCAACAGGAAGACCCAAGGACAATAAAGATATGATGGCTTTTCAAACTCTGAATTATGAAAAGGAGGAAGGAAAAAATATAGCTGTCTCCAAAACAATATTCGTGATAATGTTTTCTGTAACATCCTGGAAAACACCGTCTAGACATCATAAGAAAAACTTACTTTAGTAGTCAAAGCATTGATCTCTCGTTCAGCTTTATGCAGCTTGCCCATTAGGAGTGTATTTTGCTCGTTGCTCATCTGCAGTTCTTTCTCCACACACTCAAGCTGCAGCTTAACAGATTGTTTTTCTGCCTTAAAATGAAAAAATTGTTCAAATTGCTTGAGCAAAGTGATTCTTCAACTCCTATCTTAAGTTTGTCTACAAAGAAGCAAAATTCTACTGATTTTAATGGGGATCACTCCCACTAATTAAGGAAACAAACATTACTTCTGGTTGGAGTCCTTTGGTAGCATCACAGCACAATATTTCACATTAACTTATTTCAGACTGAATGCTTTCTTTACATAAGGATGCATTCAACCTTTCTGTAGGCACTAGATTATAAAACAAAAACAAGAGACACTTATATCCTCATTCCCTTAATACACTGAGTGACTATTAATTTGATAGTAAAATGGAACCATAAAAAGTAAGTAACCAGTAAGTACACAGTATGCAGGTGTATATGTGCACACACACACATGCTCCGAAAGGAACAGAACTTTTTAAAAATACGCTAAAATTACTTGACCAGAACAGGTAGGCTTCCAAAGTGCTAAGAGCACTTTGTGGAGAAGGAAAAAAGAAGCTAAAGAAAGTAGAAAGATTGCACAAGGCTTTCCAGGAAGTCTACAGCTGAGGGCTGCTTTAACATTATGAACAGAAGCCCCTAGTGTGAAGACGTCCGTTTACCCTGCCAACTAACTACAGTTGCTTGTTGTATCTGAATTGAATGATGTTTTTAGCATTACATTTAGTTCAGAGAAAAGACAACTAATTAATTGTTGTTTGTAACTGGCTTGTTTTTCTGGCACTGATCACAGCTAGTTTCTCTTTCAAGAAAACAAGAAACCACAATAACCTAAAACTGAAAAAAATCTTTCTGATCTCCTCCTCACCCTGGAGTAGAAGAGGAGAATGCCCAGTTTTGTTCCCAAAGTGCTACATTACATTTAGCTTTATGTCCAAATTAGCTACAGAGTATTAGGATGTTACAGCTGAAAAAAACGCTCATCTTGAGAAAAAGATAGGAAGAAAGCGGGAGCAGGAGATAGGTCTGTTTAGGCCATGTAAGGATCGGAGGGGGGAGGTTTCGGGGGGGGGGAGTAGACGCCCATTGAGATAAAAAGAACCCACTACTGCACTCTGTACAGATGGCTCCATTTCCAGAACTGCATCCTCTCCTCCTTGCCCACCACATACTTCCAAAACACTCAGCATAGATGCTGGCAGTCCAGCGTATGGCACAACATGAGAAAAGGGCTTCTTGGAAGGCATCGTTTCTCCTCCTGAACTTCCTGCACTCCCTGCCACATATCTTATAGCATTTCAAGGTTTTTCCACATTGCCTAGAATTTCAAATAAGGATGTACACTTGCACCATTACAGCTCCTACATCTCTTAAATGCAAGTGTGCATAACTGTGTGCCTGTCATTTATGCCCCACCACATGTACAAAAGAAGATATAGCAAATGGCCAAAATAATGGTGCGGGGTATAAATTCAATAAATAAAATAAATAATAAATAAAATAATGCTATTGAAGTAGCCCCCTTCTGGCCAAAAATAATCTAATTATCTTAACATTTAAATTTGTTTTTAATGTTATGTATATTTCATATATGGCCATAATTATAAATTGTGCAGTGCTCTGACACAAAGACAGAAGAAAGAGTGTGGAGTCCAAAAATAATGGTGCACTTTCTACATATTCAGATCTCTGCACAGAACATAGATGAGCATCATCTGACCCTGCAGATAAGGGCTGCAATTCTGATAATCTCTCACAAGGCTATTTTGCCTGAATTAACATGCATTTGCAGATTTAAAGAAATCTCTCTCTCTCTGTTACACTCATACACAACACACAAAGAAAGGGGTAACAAAGACCTGTGGTTATTGAGGATACACAGAAATTTGAGGTGGTCCATTGAGAAAAGGAAATTGGAAATAATTTATGATGGCAGGACAGTGAATTGGTTTAATTAAGCCAGAAATAAATATGAAAAATATATTAAATGGGGAGATGTGGTAAGCGAGAATGTTTGTTGTAAAGTTAAGCAGAATTAGTTTCTCTGCACTGTAGGGGGATGCCTGAGGAAGGGAAGAAAAAAATGACAACATGCCATTTCCCATTGCCCTGGTCACTCCTCATATCATATGGCTATACACTATTGAGCTTTGGAACTTGCAGACAAAGTAACTTAAGCCATATTGCTCCATACAGCTCACGATGGAAAAGTGAAAAAAGAAAAAGAATGCCCATTTTGTCTTTGAATTGATTATCAATTGTTACTTTATTCCTTAGGATACAAAAAAATCAGACATCTTTTTTATTTGCAGAGTCAGGATGCTTGCTAGAATATTAAAAAAACACAAGGTCCCTCCATCTTCCACTTATAATCATGTACATCAAAAAGCCTTATTTATAAAATTCAACATTATACATTATTATTGGCATTATCATAATCTAATTGATCCTGTGAACAAACTGCCCATATACGTTTTATGTACTTCTTTGGAACCAAGCTTACCTGCAGTCAGGGACTGGGAAAATTAGACAAAGGAAACATAGCCAAATACAAGGCACTTTACTGTTTTCATAGCCTGCTGTGAGATTACATCAAGATCCAAATTCTTTACATTCACATACATACAGCAGTGCACACCTTTTTGATGAGCTTCAGGTGGGGGAAAAATCACTTTCCTACCTCCAGGGATCTCATGGTAGCTTGCATCTCAGTTAACTGTCGCATCTGTATTCTTTGCATATTTTCTGCTTGCATGCCAGAATTCTCTTTCTGGGCTCTTAGTTCTGCTACTTCAGCTTCTAGTCCCTTCAGTTTCTGTCGTAGTTGGGTCTTCTCCCGTAATAGTTCTTCCACACGCTTGTGATCTCTTGTAGGATCAATACTATGCAGCTGGTTATGTAGTTCTTCTTTATCTTTATCCAGCCTTGCTATCTGTTAGTAGTCAAATATAAAAATAATATGGGCCTAATGCAGTCTGAGAGTGGTCACAACGCTCACGCATTGAGGAATCCCATATGACTCAATTTTCCTCTCACCACCCCAAACAAACCTATGTATGTGCTCAGGAAAGCATTACAGGAAATAAGTCCGATCTAGCACTTATGTTGCAGTATAACCTGCAAGTACAGACATACTGATGGCTGGATCAAAACAGGGGTGTTGCAAATGTACCTCCCATTTCATGCAGTTATCCTGTGTTGACCTCTTTATTACCACATATATAGTAGAGAAAAGGAGTGAAAATATACTCAGCTCCAGGCAATGCACCTTTGGGTAATTGCATAAGGCCACAGGCATTTATAAGCACACTACCTTATAAACATGCCCGACCAGAAAATAAAATGCTAAGAAGTATTAGTGAAGGAATGTTAGTTCTCTATTTTAAATGGAAAATGTTTAGCCTTCAACCACTATATTATTAAAACTACCACAGTGCTTTGACACTTTGCAACAGAAAACATAAAAGAGAACTAATTGAAACAGTGTATTCTGTCACATTTGATATAAGTCAGGAAGAAATGTCAATGCATTTTTATTTCAGCAATAATTTTTGCTTTATTATGAATAGCGGAAGAAATAATCTATTTACATTATTCAAAAACGCACTAGCAACTGAACACTGAAATGCTAGGCACTACTGCTTGACAGTAAGCCCACTAAACACAGAAACACTGATTTCTGAGTAAATATGCACAGGACCATACAGTAAATTGCACAGGCTGATGCATTTCTTTAAAAGTTTCTGGAAATTGAGGACATGAAGTATGGTACTTTCAACAGGACTCTAATACATCTCAGTTTATTTAAATTTTAAAAAGTATATTCAAATTCTGTTTCTTATGTTAGGACTTACCTCAGATTCATATTTCAATTTTGCTTCTTCTAAAACACGGACATGCTCTGCTCCCTGGTGCTCATACTCTGATTTGAGGAAAGTATGTTCATAACGAAGTTTGTTATATTCTGTTCTATATTTTTCTACTTCCTAAATTAAAAAGAGCATGTGCGATTGAACTGAAGCAAAGTGAATAAGTAATATGAAATTATGCCATTATCTCCAGAATGGGCAAGTGCAACATTCAGAGTGTAAAACAATCCTGTCAACAGTCATGAACTGTTCTTAATGGATTTTAGTTCTGCTTCCAGAAGCATCACATGAAGTAGCCCAGGCCTAACCAGCTGCCTAGAGCTGCAGCACCACCAAGAGTATTGCAGCTAAGTCCTGCTGCCAGACACCGGGGTTACATCTAGACAAGCTTTGACTTAGTTGCCTTCCTAGTGATTTGTATTGCTCTCTATGATTCCTGTGGGCCAAGAGGTTTTGTGAGGAAACAGTACAGGGTGGATGCTAGGCCTAGCCCTTTGCACCAGCCTAAAAATACCACCACATCACTACAGGAGCAAACTATATCAAAAACTAACAACACAGCACTACAATTATACAGTAACAGCAAGATATCTAGAATGCAATGTTCACTTTAGACACCACATTTTATTCTAGGTATTGACAAATTAGAAGGGAATCTGGAGAGAAATATGATGAGTTAAGCAATCATGAATGCAAATCATACATGGAAAAGCTGTAAGACCATAGCATGCTGAGATTTTGGGGAAAAAATAGACTAAAAAGGCTGGATAGACATTTGCCATTTAATGAAAACAGCTTTTCTCCCATCTTACTTCATTCAGCTTCCGAAAGTGCTCTCTCATAGGTGTTTCTAAATCTTGTTGTATTTGTGTTTTCAGCAATTCTAGCTTCTGTGGTGTTATAACCTACAAGAGATGTCCAGGGGAAGTAACTAAGCATTTGCAATAAAGAACATGCTCAGAAAATAGATGGCACACCTTTCTATATATCCTGCTGACATTTAATATTTGAACTGCATACATATATCCTGTTTCAGGGTGTAAATACTCCAATATCACCTACTTACACTGCATGAATGCCTAAAGCATGGAACCTGTCAACAGATCAAAGCTATACAAAGGCTAGTTCAACCGCTGAAGTGACCGCAAGATTCTTCTCACCTGGCAACTGCCAAACTGTTTGAAGGAGAAGGAAATTACTTAGTAAGACTGCAATCCTTAACATACATACTTTGACATAAATCTTCTAACTGGAGTAGAGCTCACATCTGAAGAGAAGCACATGATTATACTACATATTACCTACCAAAAAGCCTGATCTTAAGAGGAGACAACAGTTTGAACACAGACTAGCTGTGTAATAACTCAGTATGGAGAGCCAACATGCTGGACTAGGAGTCAAAGATTCAGGTTCAAACCGTTACTCAGCTGATTAACCTTGGAGCACACTAATTATCTCAAAGAGTTATTATGAGAATAAAATGCAATGAAGAAGAGGACAAAATGGGGGAAATAAGCTTTATAAGATACAGAAATCATTACAAAGGAATGTAATACAGTATCATTCCTATTTAATCAAAAGAGATTGTATACAATAATTTCTTCAATAAGACATTTAGACTAATACAAACTGTGGTTGCCTGGTACACTTCTTACAGCTTTGGTTCTTTTTAATAGCTTACTACACCTACTGTCTATCTGCCAGAGAAAGTGTGTCTGTCGTCAACAAAATTAGAATACCAGAGGCAGTATCCCAGGAAGCGTACAATTGCTCAGTAGATTTAATATTTTTCTTCATATGGCATGGGAAATACAATTTAAGCTGAACACTTTAGCTTATGGACCTAAATTTCCCTGCAGGCCACTAACAGAGGTTCAGGCCATGCTCCCAAAACAAAATCCATGAAGCTTAATTCCATGAGTCCAACAGGCCCTTGGGATTTTTGGCTCCACATACCTTTTGACAAATTACCGGGCAGAATCTTAAAAATCTGTAATATAGTCTGGCAGTCCTATATTCCTAGAAAAGGTCACAAATCCCCACTGGTCTAAGCCCATGCTCCTATACGAGTCTAAGTAGCTCTTTAGATATCAGCAGTTGTCATAAAAAGTTTAGTTACAATTGAAAACAAGAATTAAGAGCTAAAACATGAAGCATATGAACCAAGATAGTGCATAACATACTAATGCAGAAGTCTGACATTTATAAAACCCACTTGAAAGACTTTGGTCCTCACCTGCAACTTTAACTCCTCTACTTCCCTATTTTTATCCAACAGTTCTTCTCTGACTTCAGCAAGTAGAAGCTGAAACTGATCATGAAGAGTTTGTTTTTCATGTAAAAGCTGTTTCAGCTCATTTTGTGATTTTGTATACTCATTCAAAAGCCTGCAAAAATAAATTCCAAAATTTCATTGTACATTATATGACAATGCTCCCCTTTTTTGCTACTTTATTTAGCTATATATGCCGCTATCTGCACATCTTTTTCAAAGTATGAAAGAACAAGTCCCTAAATCAAACATCCCTCAGTCAACAGTGAAGATGCAGATAACTATGGAAGGACAGATAAAATGGAAAAAAGATGGTGACTAGGTGAATACTGAAATGAAAGAGGTTTGGGTAGCAGTTTAATAGATTTTTTGTGCTAAAGAAACCAAGATGATTCATAGGAACAAATAATAACACTGCAGTACTACTGTGCACCCCTTTCAATACATTAATTCCATAAAGTCTCAGCACATCTCAAGAAACACAAGACAACAGCATTTCCGTGGCCACTTAAAACAAATCCAAATGGCAGATTTTCCACTGGGTCCTTTTTTTTGTTTAAGGATTTCACACACAATTCTGGCTATCAGAAATGTTTTAAGTCTTTAAAATGTGTAAAACTTGGGTTTTTTCCCTCCTCAAAATGAAACAGAAACTAAGCATACTCTACCTTGTATGTTCTGCTTTTAAAGTTTGGTAATTGGTCTTATGATGTTCACATCGCATCCTTTCATCAATTAACAGTTTTTGCACTTCTGCTTGTGAGCTAGCAAGATCGCCACTTTCACCCACCGGAGAAAGGATATTTGGCAAGGCATCCATTCTGACTGAATGCTAATGAGATGACAATCAGGTAAAAATGCTGTCAGCACAAGTCTGCTCCCGTCATAGAGACTGTTTTCTCTCCTAAGGGCATTCCCATGGGCCAGATTACCTTTGCAAACAAAAACACACCCAATTAGTAGTCCATGCACTCATGGTTAAAAGCTCTTCTATGAATCCATGCTGCAAAGCTTTATGGTTCTTCTGGCAAGGTTGAGATCTTTGCTAAGGCTATATATTTGTAGGTTTTAATTAGATGTAATTCCCAAATTCATTTATTTATTTTTATTTATTTATTTATTTAACGTATATGCCGCCCACACTACCCAAAGTTCTCTGGGCGGCTTACAACAATTAAAATACAGTAAAAAAGATAAAACAATTAAAATGCAATTAAAATATATACTCTAAAAATTGCCATCAGGACCCACAGTTGATATTATTTCAATTAAAAGCCTTCTGGAACAGGAAGGTTTTGACCTGGCGCCAAAATGACATCAGTGTTGGCGCCAGACGAATCTCAATTGGGATGGCGTTCCATAGTCTGGGGGCAGCTGCCAAAAAGGCCCTTTGTCTACAAGCCATCCCTCTTACATCCTTGAGGGTCGGCTCTTTCAGAAGGGCCCCTTGGCTAGATCTTAACTGCCGGGTAGGTTCATATGGAAGGAGGCGGTCCTTCAGGTATCCAGGGCCCAAGCCGTTTAGGGCTTTATATGTCAAAACAAGCACTTTGAATTGGGCCCGGGCAGCAACTGGTAGCCAATGTAATTTAAACAGCGGCCCCACCACTCAACAGCCGTGCAGCTCGATTCTGGACCAGTTGCAGTTGCCGGACCGTCTTCAAAGGCAGCCCCACGTAGAGCACATTGCAGTAATATGTACAGGATGTTACCAGTGCTTGTGTAACTGTCATGAGACTCCGCTCATCCAGGTAGGGCCGTAGCCGGTAAAATTTCTGCAGCTGAAGGAAGGCGCCCCTGGCCACCGAGTCCACCTGGGCTTCCAGAGTTAGACTGGGGTCCAGGAGCACCCCCAGACTGCGGACCCTGTCCCTTAGGGGGAGTGTAACCCCATTCAGGGCAGGGAAATGGCCCTCCAGCCTGTCCGGCGAAGCACCCACTAACAGCACTTCTGTTTTGTCTGGATTGAGTTTCAATTTATTAACCCTCATCCAGTCCATTATCAGGTCCAGACACGAGTTCAGCACAGAAACCGCCTCACCTGGATTGGTGGAAAACGAGAGGTAGAGCTGAGTGTCGTCAGCATATTGCTGACTCCTCAGCCCAAACCTCCTGATGACCTCTCCCAGTGGTTCCATGTAGATGTTAAACAGCATGGAGGACAGTATCGAGCCCTGAGAAACCCCATGACATAAACGCCATGGGACAGAGCAACTGTCCCCCAGCACCACCCTCTGGACACGGTCAGCCAGGAAGGAGCGGAACCACCATAAAACGGTGCCCCCAACTCCCAACCCAGCCAGCCTATCCAGAAGGACACTATGGTCGATGGTTTCGAAAGCCGCTGAGAGGTCCAGGAGTATCAACAGGGTCACACTCCCCCTGTCTCTCTCCCGGCAAATGTCATCGTACAGGGCGACCACGGCAGTCTCCGTACCAAAACCCGGCCTGAAACCCGATTGAAATAGATCCAGAAAATCTGTTTCATCCAGCAGCGCCTGGAGTTGCCCGGCCACAACCCGCTCCAACACTTTGCCCAAATAAGGGAGGTTCGCCACTGGTTGGTAGTTAACCACCAGCCTTGGGTCCAAGCTTTTTTAGGAGTGGCCGAATTACCGCCTCTTTCAAGGTGGTAGGGACCACTCCCTCTCTCAAAGAGGCATTCACGGTCTCCTGGACCCAGGTGCGAACCCCCCTGGCAGATCTTCCAATTAGCCAAGATGGGCAAGGGTCGAGCGGAGTGGTGGTAGAACGGACAGATCCAAGCACCCTGTCCACATCCTCAGGTCTCAATAATTGAAACTCATCCATTAATACTTGAATTAAGTACGGCACACTGGACACATCCTCTGATTCTGCAGTAACAGTGGAGTCCAACCCACTGCGAATCTGAGCGATTTTTCCCTCAAAATGAACGGCAAATCCATCTTATTGAACTAAATATGTTAACTTGTAAGAGCATTGCACTTAATGCCCCATCACCTAAACTTTTTTATCCTCTCTACTACACTAAACATCATATTGGGTGCAAAATACCATTCTTCCAGAACAATGTTTTCTTTGATGCTTTATGTGAAAGTTACCTGTGACCAGCCTCTACCCAGGCTTGTCACCTTTTAAAATAACCTGCCTTTAAAGGGCTTGACTTCAGCTATAAACATACTAGAACAAGCAGTTAAGGAACAAAAAAATGATATGTTCTTTATTACAAAGTAACAACTGGTGAAGAAAACAGAGTTGGACATAAGCTTTTCTCAAGTTACAAGCCAACTGCCAAAATACAGAACCTCCCTCTTTGGATAAGAATCAACTTCTCCCCTTCTCTTTAGAATGTCTGGCTCCTCCTCCTCATTCAGGCTCTCCTGGAGAGGCTCACCTCCTGCATCACCCCAGCCAATCACCTTATTTCTCCTGTGACCAGGCTAACTTGGCTAGGGTTCTATCACACTAGCTAAACTGTCCCTTACTCTCTGATGGAAATGCAAAAGCCACCATGATATTCAATATAGGGGCTATACTGCATTTCCTGCTAAATTTTTGCTATTACTAGTACTTAAACTAACTGGCCAATAGTAGTCCTAGTGTCATAGGTTCTTTTTTTCTTTTCTTTTTTGGTATTGTGAACAATACCCTCCTCCTTTAATGTTTAACATCTAAACATCATCTGCAGGAAGAAAAACAGACTTGAAAGGCTAAAGCCTCAGGCATTGCCATTAGATAACCTACTCTTGAATGCTGTATTTCAAAGCAAATCGTTATCCACTGTTGAGAGATTTATCCTGAAAAGAAATATAAATCTATCAAATAATGGTAAACACAAACAAAACATAGGTATTACTGTATATATTAAACAACACTGTCTCAGGACTTGGAGATGTGCACTTTTGTAATAAATATTTTAAGGGTCTTAGGTGTGGTCAGAAATTGAAAGTGTTAAAAAATTCAAAAGGCATACAGCTGCAATATAACAGTAACAATACATGGAAAAAAATCATAATTAAATAAGTGTTTAATAATAATAAATGAACACTGAAGTTTTACTTGTTGTGACTACTGGCTTTTAAATTGTTCTCATAATGTATTGATTTCCTTTTAATTTTTTTAGTAATTGTTATTAGAAACCAAATGCACTGAAATAACCATTTGAATTATACTGACATCTTGTGGGAAGTTTCCAAACATTCAAACACACAAAATAATTTCTTTAGAGCTCTCCCAAAACAGCCTCTGGACAGAAAACAGATCAGGTGCATGTTGAGATTTTGATATGAAAATGTATTAAATATTAATGTTGTATAGTTAAATGTAAAATGGCTGATTTTACCTGAGTCACTGTACTGATTGTATTCAGGTGTGGGTATCAAGGATTAAGACTTAATGTTGTACAGCTGTGTACATGATGAAACTTGGTGTAACAGAAAATGAAGTAATGTATTTTCTGATTGGTCACAGAACTGTACTTAAGTCATGTGTAAAAGGAACGTCTTTATCTGCTGTAAGTCAGATCACTTTTTTCCTATGCTGTGTTGCTTCATGTCATGTTATGCTGCCAGAGGAATGTCTATTCTCTATGTATATATGTAAATAGACTAAGTTGTTGGCTTTACTCTCTCAGTGTTATAAGTATCTCTGCTAACCAATATCTCCTTACTCTGCTGATGTTATGAGAATACACGTTATAATCAAAATTCTCAACAGAGTTATGCGCCCAGCGGAGATTGTTTTTCAACCAGATAAGTGCTGAATGTCTGGGAGGAAGAAACACATAAAAGCCAAGGCTGAAGTTGAAATGGAGCTGAGGTCTGACGGTGCTGAAGTAACTGAGAGTGGAAGTACTTCAGAGGACGAGGAGCAGACTGTAACAGCAAGTTCCATGACGCATCAGGCAAGTGAAATAATGTGTACAAAACTAAATGACACTACAGTGGTGCCTTGACTTAAGAACTTAATCCGTATTGGAACAGTGGCTGTAAGTCAAAACGTTCTTAAGTCAAAGCAGCATTTCCCATAGGAATGCATTGAAAACCGATTAATCCGTTCTGGCTGTTTTTTGTCCTTATATCAAGGCACGGTTCTTAAGTCAAAGCATTAGTTCCCATAGGAACTAATGCAAAGCCGGTTAATCCGTACTCTACCACTAGGGGGAGAAATTTTTCCTTTTTTTCTTCTTTTGACCTAAGATGAACTTAGGTCAAAAAAAGGGCAGGAAAGTTTTTTTTCCGTTCCTAAGTCAAGACACGGTTCGTAACTCAAAGCAATATTTCACATCCGGAGCTGTTCGTAACTCAAAACGTTCATATGTCAGGGCGTTCGTAAGTCAAGGCACCACTGTAATTACATGTCCTGGTCTTTTAAGATGGAGATGTACTTGAGGAGAGAATGTCTTGTGCGTGCCAAGCTTAGAGAATAATTTATTAAGTGTATCAAGTCTAGATAAAGACAGCTACACTATAATTTTTGAGAAAGGCAGATACAAAGTAATGAAAAATGGTGCACAGGTGGCAAATGGTTATCTAAAAGATCATCTATATGTGATGAATCAGAACCAAATGAATGAAGCCATAAATGTGGTTAACAACTCAGAACCACATGAAAAGTGTATACATAGCCTACATAGAAAGTTAGGTCATGTAAGCTTTGGAGTTTTAAACAAAACTAAAGAAGTTGTGTCTGATCTAAATATTAAAAACTGTGAGAAATATTTAGATTGTAACATATGTAAATTAACCAAGTCAAAGGCTTTTCCTGTGAGCAAGAAAAGCAAAAGAGTCAGTGACAAGATTTTTCAATTGGTTAATCTTGATGTTGTGGGACCACCGCAGCCCACAAAAGGTGGTAATAGGTTCTGTTTAACTATAACAGACGACTACTCACGTTATAGCTATGTCTATGTAATGAAACATAAGAGTGAAACTTTCCAAAGATTTAAAGATTTTGTTGCCATGGTAGAACGAAGATTTAGTACTCCTGTAGTGTCTGTTCAGACAGATCGAGGGGGAGAGTTTTTAGCACATTATTTTGTAGATTGGCTTAAGAAAAAAGGCATTCGTCACAGGTGTACAAATGTAGCCATACCTGCTGAGAATGGAGTCGCAGAAAGAAGAAATGGAGTTTTGCAAACTGTGTTAGACTCATTACTTGCTGATGCCAAGTTACCCAGAAGTTTTTGGGGTAAAGCCATAAAATGTGTTAATTATATTATGAACAGAGTGTGGAACTCTACAGTAGAAAATACACCCTATTTTCTATTAAATGGGAGACAACCTTGTTTGAAACATATGAAAATCTTTGGTTGTCATGCTTGGGTTCATATACCCAAAACATGCAGGAAAAAAGGTAGCCCTAAGGCAAGGAAGTTGATTTTCTTAGGCTGATGAGTATGGAAATGTGATAATTAGCAGGTTAGCTAATTTTTGTGAAAATGAGAATTGGTCACAAATTCATGCAAACAGTGAAATACTTTTGCCATTGTCCAAAGATAGACAAGAGAGGTTTGAAAATGAGGAAGAACAAAGTGAGGCATATGAAGAAGGAAATGAAGCTGTAGGAGGGGAACATGAGACATGTAGTGAGGCTGAGGAAATTGTTCTAAGATGCTCACAGAGGTCTAATTTTGGTGTTCCACCTGAGAGGTTTACAGCATCATATGTAAATATGGTAATGTGTGAACCTAAAAGTTATGAGCAGATGTTAAAATTGCCTCATGCCCAACAAGAAAAAATGGTTGGTGGCAGATAGGTTCACAAGTTGAAGACATTACCAGGTAGTACCCAGCAACATAAGGCACATTTGGTGAATAAAAGTTTTATATTGCAGCAAAAGTAAACATTTTAAGTCCGAGTGCTGCAAAACCCTTGCAAAAGCACTGGAATGGTATCAAAAGAGTGCTGAAATATTTAAAGGGAACCATAGATTGCACGTTGAAGTTAAATGCATCTAACAATCTGAAATTAGAGTGCTATGCAGATTCAGATTGGGGTTCATGTGAAACTGATAGAAAGTCAATTTCTGGAATGGCTATCAGTCTAGGTGAAGCTTTAATAGGCTGGAAGTCTAGAAAGCAAGGTTTAGTTGCCACAAGCACAGCGGAAGCTGAGTATGCTTCATTAAGTGGTTTATGTGGAAAAATCACATGGTTTGTGCAGTTACTGAAAGATGTAAATATGCAAATTGATTTACCTGTCACAGTGCATAGGGACAGCACCACTTGCATTCAGTTGGCAACTGAGAGTCAAATGAAGAGTAGAAGCAAGCATATTTGCATAAAGTATTGCAATGTAAAAAGTGCTGTGGATCAGAAGCTGATAGATTTACAATATTGTCCAAGTGAAAATAATATTGCAGACATTTTCACGAAGCCATTGCCAGTGCAGAAGCATGTTTATCTATGCAGTAAACTTGGTCTATACAACAATTAAATTTAAGGAGGGGTGTTGAGATTTTGATATGAAAATGTATTAAATATTAATGTTGTATAGTTAAATGTAAAATGGCTGATTTTACCTGAGTCACTGTACTGATTGTATTCAGGCATGGGTATCAAGGATTAAGACTTAATGTTGTACAGCTGTGTACATGATGAAACTTGGTGTAACAGAAAATGAAGTAATGTATTTTCTGATTGGTCACAGAACTGTACTTAAGTCATGTGTAAAAGGAACGTCTTGTGTGTTGCTTCATGTCATGTCATGCTGCCAGAGGAATGTCTATTCTCTATGTATATATGTAAATAGACTAAGTTGTTGGTTTTACTCTCAGTGTCATAGTGTCATAAGTATCTCTGCTAACCAATATCTCCTTACTCTGCTGATGTTATGAGAATACACGTTATAATCAAAATTCTCAACAGTGCATGGGTTTTGTAAGAACAGCTACACTAAAATGATATAAGCACACACCTAGGAGCACCTTTTCCCATATAAACTATATGCATTTATACTCTTCTTTCCTCCAGTGATCTTAAGGCTCACTGACATACATCTTCTTACAGTGTTCTCCTCACAACTGTTGAGGATCCCCTGTTGAGGTCATTTAGACTGAGAATATGACTGATCAAGATTCACCCTGCAGGTTTCTAAACTCAGAGACTTGAGCCTGGATCTCTCAAATCCCAGTCTGACACTCTAATCGCTATACCACTACAAAACTCTAATCCTGACAGCTAACATATTCTTGGAAAGCATCACTTTTGGGAAGCAGCAGCCTAAAGTTTTTTATTAAGTTTTAAGCCTCATCTTCAAAGATGTCAGTGTTGCTTCATTATAATAGCTTTAGGCAAACAATGAAAATCCATTTATTCTCACAAGCTTTGGAGGTAATAACTTAGCAAGGAAGTCACAATTAGAGTAAACCCATTTGAATCAATGGAATTTACAGGGGAGTTGACTCATCAAAGATCCACCAATTCAGTGGTCCTGTTCCAGTTCTACCTACAACACTAAGTAACAAGATTTCAGCCATTCAGTATTTAGGTGGAGTTTTCATCCTAACATTTTGATGGTACATTTTTTGCAACAAGCGCACTACAAATCGATGCCTGAAAGAGGAAAAACTAATCTTATACTTTTTAAAAACAGATTATTGCACAGCTCCTTGTTTGAAAATCAGTCTCCAAGTATATATAATACAGTATATTAGGCATAGCACTTCATAACGAATCTCCACCAGATGCAACACTTCGCATATTACGTTTAATGAAACACCCCCTTAGCAACAAACAAGCACACAGTAGCATACATTCTGTACTTATATGCAGCCATAAGAATGATTCCCACAAGAGAAGGTAATTGCAAGACCTACCCAACATACCACATCAGAACAAATACTCAGAAAAAGAATCTTGAGATACCTTAAAGATGGTGGTGGGGTGGAGAAACAAAGCTAGTTCACTGGCCAAACAAAAGGGAAGCCATGTGGTCCTTGTACAATATTCAAAGGCAAGGGTAGGTCATACCTCTATTAGACCACCAAAACATCATAAAGAAATGCAGCTTTCAGCCCATACGGGCCTTCATCAGACTGGGCACCACTTATACCAACTTCTCTGACAAGAGGTTTGCTGCATTTCTGTGTCACTCCAATCCTCAGCCAAAAAAATACCCCAGAACAAACAAAACAAAACAAAACAAAAACCACACAACATTTTGTTTTAATGTAAAGCAACAAAGGGGGTGAGGTGGGGAAAACAAGCGGCCAGCAGCCTATCTGGTGAGTTTTGGACAATTCAGTCAGCATTGCCATAGGTGAAATTTAAAACCAACATTGTCAGCTTAACTTTGCTGCCATCATTTTGAAACCGACATAGGTATGGCTTTGAAAACTCCTTTTTTTTTTTTTTGCACCATCCACAAATAAGAGATCCCAGCCTGATGAAGGTCCATATGGGCCAAATTCTAGCATTTCTTTATGGATTTTTTAGTGGTCTAATAGAGGTATGACCTACCCTTGCCTTTTCATTGCCGCCCAGAGTAGACATTTGGTCTAGATGGGCGGGGTATAAATCTAATAAAATAAAATAAATAAATAAAATAAATTCATTGGCCAAAGTGCCAACTGGACAAGCCCCTGCCTTTCTGCCAAATTATATTAGGGGCATAGTTTTGTCCCTTGGGTAGAAGGTCTGTAGCTCAAAGATGGAGCACATGTCTCTCAGGTTCAATCCTAGGCACTTCTAGGTAGATTTGAAAAAGACACCCATCTGAAATCCTAGAGCTGCTACTGTTCAGCACAGAGAGTGCAAACCACTAAGTAAAATAGACCAAGGGTATAAAACAGCACAAGTCAGCTTCCCCTGTTTCCTGAGGCCAGTGACAAACAAGGACCTGGACTCAATTCCCCACTAAACTATTAAGGTTCACAGGGGAAGGTGTGGCAATGGTAAAACCACTCCTTAAACATCTCACAAAGCTTGAATCCCTCTATTAGAGTTGCCAAAAGTTAGATGCAACTTGATGGCAGATAACAAAGCACAAACAGGGCATGCACATTGGTAGCATTCATCATGCAGGGGTAGGTGCAGTGGGGGGAGATGAGATATAAATGTAACAAGTAAATAGGTAAGAAAGGATGTGTAGAATTAGAACAAAGGCTGGAGAAGTATACCTTTATATTTTTAGCCACATTACTGATACGACATTGGATAACTTTGCTTGTCACAAATCATCATCATGTAGATTATCCCCTAAAAATTATTGCTGAATGTTCTCCTTACTCCAAGTGTTCAATGTGGATTTCATTCACCAGCACCTCTGCTTTAGACAGTGTATTTTGTACATAAAAATAACAGGAAATCTAATCAGCATCCCCAGTCCAAACAAGTAACTAAACAATATTGCAGATGAAGTACATCACACAAAAGAAGACAGTCTAATGAAGCGGGGGGGGGGGGGGAGAATGCTATCAGTATGGAGGCAGGACTGAACTTCAGCAATGAAACAGGCTTTACCTATTTGCAGTCAATCTTACAGGCCACGTTTTAGCAAACAAATTTAAGAGCACATAGAGGTGATCCAGTGCAGTGGTTAGTTGTAGGATCAGGGAGATAATAAACCAAATACTCTTCTCAATCATAAAGTGCAGCTGTGAAACCACATCCCTTTTTTCCACACCTAAGCCTATCCACTGCATAGGATTGTTGGGAAGATAAATACGGGGGAGTGTATAACAACCTCGCCTCCTTGGGAGGAACAAAAATGCATAAACAAATCAAAACAAAGGGTTAAAGGTGCCGAAACTCGCTCCCGGAAAGTAAGGCGTAGAACTTCCAGTTCGGTATGCAGGCGGAACAGCTAGAAGAATCCACCAGCCAAAAAACAGAACCATAACGTTTCTCGACAAACAGGCACCCCACCACCTATCTCAGAAACTGCCCTGTCCAAGCGGCCTTTTCTCTCTCCTTCATTCCCTCACCTCCAACGGGTCTTACTCGGCTCGGTTGTTTAAAAATGGCGCTTCAGCTCTGCTCGCCCCGCCCCTTCGTTCTCACTTGAGCCCTTGCGGGACCCGTACATTGTTTTTACCTTTTCATTTTCCGAGCGGCCGGTAGGAACCCACCGGACGGGGTGTTCGGCAGTCCTAAAGCATCACGGGTATGCGGAAACAGAGTGTGGGGAAACACGGCGCGAGGCGGCGCGCGAAGACGCGCCGGGGGCGGAGTTGGTTCTGGTCCCAGGGAAGCTGAACCAATAGCGGAGGAGGAAGGGCGTGGCTCTTTTGCTAATAAGGTGTGCGTGTGTTGCTTTGTATCTATAGAGAGAAAGAGTAAGTAGAGTTACCGTTTAATTTTTTTCTCTGTTTACTTGCTGTGCTCAATGGTATGGCTCCCAGGTCAGTTCGTATCTGGGAGGAGAATACTATGATTCTTTAGGCTTTCCCTGTCCCAATTTTCCTAAGAGGAAATTGCGTTGAATTCAGTAGATTTACTTCCGAATAAAGATACGTAGGAGCGGATTTCTGATTAGATGCATGTTATGTCAATTACGCGTATTCTGCGAAGTTCAAGGAGCTAACGAGGCCGTTTGAAAGACAGGGAGATCGAGCGCCAGAGCTATTTCATCATATAATAGATGTTGAATTTTCAGTAAATAATAAAAATAAATAAAACATGGATTTGTGTGATGAATTGAGCGTGTTACAGATGACAGCTGTAGCTGATTTTCCGTCCAGAAAAGCGGTGTACAGTTACAATGGCAGAGAGAAACAAAAGAGAAAGTCGGTTATCGAGAACATTGGCCGGTTACCCAAAGACTTCTGATTTAATCGAGGGCGGTAACGTTTGTCTTCTTTAACAGGGGAATCCAAAGTATTTTGTTGGAACAGGTCCTGCTGAGAGAATGCTTAAACTGTGTAAACAATGGTGTTCCGTTAGAGACTGCGTGATGAATTAAATGCTAAGAAGCGTTCATTAATATACTGCTTTGCAGTTTCGTAGAACGTTTAATATGCATTAGGTAATAAATTTTTGAAAGGTTTCCCATCTGTTCTGTAGTTTCCTCCTAATGTCTTTGTAATGATTAAGACAAAAAAGCTAGCAATTTTTCACCGTTCATGTAACTTTTTTCAGTTCTCATGAAAAATTTATTCCAACACCTAATTAGCTGACAGTCTTCTTTGTATTAACTAATTATCTGTTGCAAGGATGCTTACTTAAGCTGACTGGATAGCTCATTGAGTTGCTAAAGATTAGAAGTTGTGTTCTTCACTATTCAAGGAGAAGAGCCAGCCTGTGTAGCCTTGGGCAAGCCGCACAGTACCCCAGAGGAATGGAATGGTAAACCACTTGTGAGAAGTCTATATACTTCTCCCTTCAACAACACTGGGGGGTTAGAGGCACTGAATGGTGTAGTTCAAAATTCATGTATAATTCCTGTGCCCCTCAAAATATAACTACAAACCATAAATAGTTGGTTCTCTCTTTCTCAAAGGCTGACCTGACCTCTGATCTAGAGAGTGAATTAGAGATGTTGTGTTTGGGGTCAAGTAGATCACTTTGACATCTTCAGTGTTGAACTCATGGAGTTCTGGGTAACCAGGGTCACAGTATTTATTGAATATTTATTTACTGAATATTAATTATTGAACAAAATCTGTGTATAACTAAAAACCTTACTATTCAGACCTGTGCAGTTCAAGGGAGAAGTGTTATCTAGAGAACCCTGTGATAAATTGGA
Organism: Intellagama lesueurii; assembly: GCA_037013535.1. NCBI lineage: Eukaryota > Metazoa > Chordata > Lepidosauria > Squamata > Agamidae > Intellagama > Intellagama lesueurii. The sequence continues at coordinate 41,069,172 of JBAJHW010000005.1, read as the reverse complement.
ATCAACTTGATACCATATAATTGTTAATGTATTACTGTATAACCTAAACAGCATTCATTACTGCTGTCGATAATACAGCTGTCATCTTCTGTATCCCCCTTCACTTGGTTTCCATCCCCACAACCATCTACATTTTGTGTATATAATTGTGACAAGTGTTATGCTCCATGTGTCTGAAGGACAAGATTGTTGTCTGCGAAAATTCCCACAGAGAAATCTAATAGCCTTAAAGATGACACAGGTGTTATTGTTTTTATTATACATGCTGAAATAAACCACAGTTATCTCTTTGAAAATTGTTAGAGAGCACTATAACCCAGATATAGAAAACTTCAGTGTTGCATATAGTTTTATTTTCCCATACATAGCATGAACAAATGGATGCCTATGCAGCTGTGGTAGTAGAAACCATTGTTCTCTCATTGAACACAGAGCAATGCATTTCTCAAAAACATGAACCAGATGTGAAGCCCTCATATTGGCCATTTTAATTAGAAATATTAATTTTAAAAATCTAACCAACCATGCAAGTCTAAAGAGAACTTACTCAAGTCAGTTTTTTAAACTACTAGAACCTTAATATTTCAAACAACAAAACAAAAAAAGGGAATCCATGAACAGAAACAAAATTCAGGGATCACTAAATGTTACAAACATGATGAGCTTTTGAGTTTTCCAGAACTCTTCACAGATGGTATAGAATTGTTGGTGAGGAAGTAAAACAAGTCAAAGCTATGGTCAGATGTAGTAGTCATTGTCCTTGTAGCAGACTGACTTGTAAGATGGAGGTTGAAGATTCAGTAGAGAACGATCGTAGCCTCTGTACCTCATTCATCTTATAATTTTCCCTTCTTTCCTAGTAGTCCCTGAAATGTCATACTATTTAAGCCTTAAAAAAAGAGAGTTCCGGATAACTCAGAAACTTGTCAGTAGCTTAGGGCATTTTAAATTTACAACACAGTGCATACTCTGAGGCTCTTCACAATTAAAACACAACTAGTTTATCTGTATATTTCTGTGTACATACTTCTACTTAAGAATGCAGAAGGAGCAGCCAGATGCCTCTGTGAAGTCCACAGAGCATGATAGTTAAGTCAAGCATTTGGTGTCATCAGAGATATGTGGTTCAACAACAAGGTTCTCTTTTACACTGTTAAGAACAGTAGGTATCACTAAACTTCTCAAATTGTAAGATTTAAAAACAACATAGAATTGTGGCACTTTAAAGTGTACTGTTTTTATACTACTCCACAGCACTTAAAGCACTTTCTGGGTGGTTTACAACATAATTATGCAGGTGACACATTTAAAGGCTAACAAGTTTTATTTGACTTAACAAATTTCATTCATTTAAGCATTTGTGGACTATAGCCCTCTTCGCTAGCCGTACAGAATGTAGCTACAATAGATCATAAATAGACATTCCTTTGTTAAAAAACAGCATAGGCTCACAATATGCATTATTTCCCCCATCAAATCTATTCTCCTTCCTATCTCTAAATTGGCAATGGGTGTGAGGTGGTGACCACTTACATGATTGTATTCAGGCAGCCATGGGTCCTGTTTGCTAACTGCAGACAAATAACATCACTGATAACCTGAGAGCTGATTTTTGTGGCATATGTCAGCAGCTGGAGCAGCACTTGTTAGAAGGAAAGAGGCTTTGGTATCTGTGCTTTACAAAAAAAATCAACTGTTGGAACTGTGATCCACTAGAAATTGATCAGTCAGGTTTCCATGCTTTATTTTTAAGCACCCTTTTACTACATGTCTCTACACTCAGTAAATTATAATTACTTTAAATATTTAAATGAAGTAAAAATATATAGCAGTTCAAAAACAGTGGTACATCAGTTTGCAAGTACCTGTTGCCATTTTGTTGTAACTGCAGGCTTGATGCATTCTTTGCTCATGCCCTAGACACAACCCATTGATGCTTCCCCATGATTTGCAAAGCTGCTCCGTGAACTCATCTAAAACCTCTAGGCCAAAATCACATAAGCACTTTAATTACCACCTCCTGTTGCTTCCTGTTAATAATGATTAGAGAGATATTATTAGGAAGAAGATTAAAATATATGAACAGCTTAATGGGAAACATGGTGAGTGGAAACTAATGCATTTCCGGAAGAATGCATCTGTTCACAGGTGACACAAAAACAAGGAAGGATAAAATTATTATTGTAAATTCACCTTCTAGTCCTATCTGGCCATGCGTCTATTTTCAAAACTTGATACCACACATTTAAATAGCTTCTGTCTTCTGCGCATAACATTCTTTGGGCTACGGAATAGGCCAATCTGATCATTCTACCTCTGTGAGTTGAAGAAAGGCTTAACTAAAGGAAATACTTGTGGTTTGGTTCCTTTTGTTACTAAGATGATGACTCAGAAATTGCAAATTAGAATTAGTGCATGAACATGATACTTAAAAGTCACCAGTGGAGGAGAGAGAAGGACAGATAGACAAGTGGGTTTGGGTATCTTGTTCATCTTGATCTTTGATAATGATCACATCTTTCTTAGGTGACTTGGAAATAGTTTGTTTCCTTTTTCTTTTTCATGTGGAGTGGAGACCTGGCCATGTTGGCCTTCAATACATTTGCACATATAGTAACCAAGTCTAGCAGTTTCTATACTTAATATAGTCACTCTTACTGTTGTCCTTCAAATGGGTTTTGCCATGCTTGCTCTAATGTCCACTGCGTGTTCAGCACACTCCAAGCCAATCTGATAGGTACATTAGGCAGCAGTGATTAGACCAGGTTTAGATAGAGACGGGGAAATTAATATATGTGTATCCATCCAAGTCTGTCTTTCATATACAAGTTAACCCATCCGAGGTAAAAGGAATATTTTTTTTAGTCAGTTTGGTAGAAGTCTTTTTACAATTTTTGATGGAAATAAGAAAAGTTCAGTAAATGACCTCAAACGGGACGTCCTTATATTTGAAAAAATATAAAAAAAATACCTCCAAACATATAGTGCTGGGGTCTCCAAACTACGGGCCACATCCAGCTCGTCTTGGCATTTTATCCGGCCTGTTCCCTTCAGCCCGTGCAAGGAGGGGACGTGTGTGCGGGCAGGCGGCCGTGTGCACACACACGTTCTTGATCCTTCAGCCCTCAAAAATGTTGGAAATATCTGGTGTGGCCCTCACAGTCAAAAATTTGGAGACCCCTGATAGAGTAGATATAGGCTGATATTTAAGGCCAGTTGTGACTGTGGCTGAAATCCTTTTGCTTAGCATAGCAGTTGCACTACAGTAGGCCTACTAAACCAGTGTAGATTTGGTGAGTCAGTTCCTCTGTAAGTTCCATTGATTCAAATGGGCCTATTCTAGTACTGATTTACATTAGCATAGTAAGTTACAAATAGAGTGGGCCCGTTTGAATATGTGGAACTTATGGAGAAGTAGACTCACCAATCCCCATTGATTCAATGGGCCTTCTCTAGTGCAACTTATTATACTAAGCAACAAGATTTCTGCCTCCAATTCCCACCCCATTTATGAGCATCTCATCCTGTTGCTGGTCCCAACTAGAGTAGACACACTGAATAATTTGCTAAATGGTAAGTCAGGACTTAAGTTAGTCCAACTGAGTCAACTAGTGCAGCGGTCCCCACCACGAGCGTGACACGCCCCCGCGTGAGTGTGACACACCCACTGCGGGTACGACACGCCCACTGCATGAGCGTGACACGCCCACTGCGCGTGGGGGTGGAGATCCGTATCCACGGCCCAGTTCCGGCAAGCCCACGGACCGGCACCGGGCCGCGGACCGGGGGGTGACCGCCCCTGAACTAGTGTACTCATTTGGGACAAGCAGTAGGATACTGGCTGTGAATATTTATTGTAGAATATGCAATACATGGCCTGCTGCATGTAAAGCAACAATCGAGCAAAGCAATAATGTCAGGTCAGCAGTGAACAACTCATAATTATCCAGATGTCTGCAATTGCTGTCATCTCTCACCATTATCTTTATTGGCTAAGGATGAGAATGGCAGTTCCAGCATCTGGAATGACACATATATAATTTAAATACTTAAGAGGCTTATTCCATGCATGTTTATTGGGAAGTAAAGGCCCTTAAACAGTTCTTATTGTCAACGTACAGAATTTCGTTGTTACATCAATTGATTTTCTGCTATTATATGTATCTGTTTTTCTCATACTACTGTGTGACTTTTCTTTCATTTGGGCAAAAATTGCCATTATAAAAACATACATACAAACAGAAAATAAAATAAACCTATTTCTGTCATTTGTGATGAACTGGACTGTTCAGGAGACACTTTCAGCGAACTGAAATGGACAGCAACTAAATTTTTTAAAATTTATTTTTTTAAAAAGTCAGTAGTTCCTTTGGACCATCATGACCATCTTATGAAATCTATGGAATACAATAAAGAATGCTATTATATTTGTATTTACACAGTGCCACATAAAACGAAAATGGTATGGTTACACTTCATGTTACATACACCAAGACAAATTTTCCATTCAGTGCAAAGGGACTATTCAGTAGACTTCTAGTAGATTTTCCCCACAGTGCTTGATTGACATTATCTTACAAAGACAACAGACGAGAGAGCAGAAGAAAGGATAACCTCGTGTACAATATAATCCACCAAATATGTGTCAAAAATGCAGTAAATTAAAAGTTTACAAAACAACCAGTCACCATTGTAATTGTATATACAGTGTTGCCAAAATTAATACTGGAAATAAAACTTTAAATTTGGATTTGTACAGTGACTATTCCATTAAAGATTCCAGAAGTATTTCAGGAATCTGCAGTTTTTGTGCTAAAAGAAATGATCTTGCTTTATGCAGAATTAATATATATATATATATATATATATGTAAACGTGCTACCACCTTAATTCTATTTTGTACATCCTCATTCTACATTAAATTACATTTAAATTGAGGCAGGCACTGACATGATGCTATAGCTAATGCTTACTGTAAATGTTCCCTTTTTAAAAATAGTCCTATAAAGTCTATGACTTGTATTTAGAACTTAGTGAATGTCTGATGTGTCAAAACTTTCTATAAACATCTACAGTAGTGAAGCACAATAATGACTATAATTGAGAATGTGATAAAGTAAAAGCACCACTGAGTTCCATGAGTAAGACACCATATAAGGAAAAAAAGACAAAACAAAGACTGCAGAAAATGAGGTAATGTGAATCAGAATTCAATCAGCTACTATTTATAGAATGATTCTAATGTGAAATAATAATCTAACAGTTTCAAATCTTTTACTGTTGCCCTGAAACATTTTGACTCAAAGCTGCTTCACATACTACATTTGTTATACATACACATAAAAAACAGTACATGGATACAAACACATGCAGATTTGCAAATATCATTGTAATAAAGATAAACTGGAGGTCAGGAAGTAAATGCAAAGACAATTGAATTGGGGGGAAAGTGCTAAAATGTTCCAAGTAAGTAGCTTCTTAACTGGGGACAGAACAATTATATCCTCTGTGAACTTTTGCCTTCTATTGGTGAAACTTCTATGGAGCTGTGATTGGCTGCAGCTACTTGCTGCATGACCAAACTTGTATTTTTAATTCTAAAACGTGTGATCTGACATTCTAGAAGGTATCAGGTTGGCTACATGTGTACATACTTGTTTAGAACAAACTGGACTCTTCCATCAGGCAAATCTGTAATGTGATAGATTAAATATTTGATGGTGGTCCTGTCACTGCTGCTTTCATACTTTCAGAAAATGTTGGTTTTAATCATTCGTTTTAAAAGGGAAGAAGAGATTGCTTGATTCATCATCTTGCAGAGGCTGTGACTATAAGAAATAATGTGCTATTAATATAACTTTCTTCTAAACAACTGTATTTAGGATTAGGTGTAAATCAAAGTGCTTTGTCTTTTATCAATTTATTCCCATTTAAGTTAACTGAAATAAATTGGTTTATATGCTATAACTTTGGCTTAAGGAGAATTATAAATTTTCCTGAAAGGTATGCACAGTAGAATATTCATATTCTATGTTACATTCCTCCAACAATATTAATTTTATGAACACTTCATTCCAGGGGTGGTTCATGGTCCAAACATGAGGGGATGCTACCTGCTCAGGCCAGAGGCTACCTACACTTCATTTATCTCTCGCTTTCAGTAACATAATGCAAAATATAATCATGTCCCCTAAAATATTGTATTGCTAGGGAAGGGAAGAAGACTAGGGTGATCATTTGATTGTCATGGTCCTTAGTACACTTTTCAAAGCTTGCACAATAGTTTCCAATATTGGGAGGGGGACACTTTTATATATATCAATATAAGTGGCCTAGCAAAATTAAGCTGCCCAAAAGGCCTGGGAAATTTTCTGACTATTTTAAATAGCTGAAGATTCTTGAAAAACAATCAAATGTATCTTCCTTTAAAGTTTGTTGCCCTTTCCCTCCTCAGGCCAGTATTACTTATGACTGTTCCCAGCTCATATGCTATACTTGGTGCCCTCCCAGTATGTTGAATTACAGCTCACAGAAACTTACAGACAGGTCAACTGTGCTGTAGCTCAGTCAGATGAACTTTCTGGTGGTTTGGGAGAATTGCAGACCATCACTTCTGGAAGGCAGTAGTTGGGAAAGGCTGTTCTAAATCTTCAAGAAAACAGAGTTTTCACATAACATTTGCCATCAACTAGAACAGCCTATGGAACAATTTCTGTGAATATGTGACAGGACACAGTTCCTATTGGAGGACCCTATCTGTACTACTCCAAGCACCACTGCATAATCCCTTGATTTCAACAGGACTTGTGCAAGACCACAGCATAAGCCCCAGTGAAATGGAAGGTGGTCTACAGCAGGAATACTTTGAGGAATTCCACCATACAATTAGTAAAAAAAACGAACAGTATAACTCTTTTTGAGAGAGAGGGTGTCCTTCAAAAAGAGTAAAGCTACTAATTAGTAGATTCTATTTTAAGTAAAATATTTTTCCCAAATATTTTAAATTTCAGATTCGCCAGCCTACAATATTTATACATGCAAAAGGACAGTGTAAACAAGAAATTAGCATTCATATATGGGTCATCTCTTAAGAAAATATACTAGTACAGTATTGCACTTGAGGGTACTTCCTTGCTTTCTAATAAGGTGACTTATTAGACTCAGAATTAAATATTTTATAAATGAATAGTAGTTTAGAAAAAATAGTTACTAAAACGGCAAATTGCCTTATGCAAATAGTTGTATATAGAGAAAGGTTTTCTGAATTTGCAGCATAGTTGTTGGCTAGACATCAGGAAAATCCTTCTTGGGAATATTTATCATGGGATTCCTATAAATACAGATGGGAAAGCACTGTTTAATCAAAGGAAAAACAAGATGTTCCAAGGCTGCGTCACAAGGCCTCACAATCAAAACAAGGGAAATCCTCTGAAGGGAAGAGATGTACGAATTCATGACTACTTTCATAGAAAACAAATATCCTTACCCCGAAGGACTTTATGAGCATGACCAGGGTAGGGCTCAGTTTGCACTCCGATCTTCAAACAACAGTACACACACTGTTAAGCAGTTACAATTTAGCTGCTGTCAAAATAACCCATTAAAGAAGCAAAATATGACTGAAAAGACTAACAGGAAACACTCCTAATGTAACATATGCAGGAAAATAGCCAAATGTGTCAAAAATGTTTGCAAACAAGAACCTAAACGGGAGGAATTACTAGTTTCAGAACTGAAGCAGTTCATATTCAGAATCAGAAAACCCACCCGTCTTTATATGACTCTCCAGTATTTTGCTTCCAATATAACATGTTCCGTATATTTAAACTTAATGAAAGGAAAAGAAATACTACTTTTTAATGACATATTGACTTAAATATGATGTCCAGCAGTTATGAAAACCCCAGCAGGACTTCTAAATAACTAAAGACAATAATTAAAATACGCCTGTTGTGTCCAATGTCTTTACTAGTTTACAAACATAATTAACAAACAAGTGTTTTTCTTTTCTCTGTGTCAACAACTCTAGTTCCAGTTACAAAAAAGAAAATTGCACATACTTAAACCATCTTAAAGTGCAAAGTTTGTGAACTTACATCATCATTTAACCTAAATACTACCTTCTGAAATTGTTTCTTGCCTCAAGTAACTTTCCAGGCTGCAAACCTTCTTCCAAAGAAGAGCTGTACAGCCTTGCCTGAGTCTTCATCGAAATGTCATTCTTGGGAACTCTATTACAGTACTGCTAGTTTCCCTGGCATTCAGAGATCGAGGCTCTTATCCTGCAACCAAAATGTCTTAAATACAGAATTGCACAAGTAGTCCAGATATTGGGTACTATTCGTAGCCTATCTGTGTTGTCCTAAGGCTTCCTGCGTTTTTCTTGTGAACAAAAAAATCAACGGAGTCAAAAATGGAATAGCTGCACAGTGTCTTTAGACTGGTGGCAGTTGTAGCTCTCCATATGTAAGTATGGTTGCAGATATGTTAACCACAAATTAGCTTTGGTGCTACCATGACGGACAGAATTCTTATGGTAGTTGGCCAGCAATTCAATATTTGGAGCCTTCTGTGTAGTTACAATTGTAGGGAAGAGCCCTCCATACCTAGAAGTACAACCCATCCAGAATTTCCCCTGGGCACACCCCTCAGAAATAAATTAGAAAAGTCTGGCAGGAATTACGATGCACTGCTTCAATAAATAAAGCAAATTAATATACAAAAATGATGTTATGAGCATTTTTTTTAAAAACAATTAAATAAGCAGGTGCTGAACAACAAATAAACACGAATCTATCTCCCACCTCTTCATCTCCTAGCAAATTTATTTGGATGTTTTATACAAAGAATTTCTTACATGAAGTTTAAATTCAATAGAAACTTCACAGTGATACCGGTGTTACCATAGGCTGAACTATTCCATTGACAAGATAGCTGTGCTACAGCTAGGTGTTAGTATTCAAGCAACACTATTCAACCTCATCAAAGACGACAAGTAGATTCCCAAGTAGAATTAAAAGAAGAGGGTGGAGTGGTGAGGATTTTGCATTAGAAAGGGCTAGGAGGAAAGAAAGGAAAACTTGTAAAACTGAGCATGACAAATGATAAGAAAAACCCAAAAATATTATTTCATTCAGTCTATTCTATTCCTCTCAGCATACTGCTGTCTCTTGCAGTGGTTCATAGCAACAACAATCACTTGCTTCTGATGAAGTACAGAAAGCGTATCCTGTCTGTCTGTATATCTATCAAAAAGGATCACCTTTAGGCCTTTAAAGATACTTAAAGATACTTACATATGGACCACTGAAAGAGCTACATGCTTGGGACATCCTAATTCATTCAACAGGTGGGACAACCACTTGTATATATTTAAGATCATGAAATAAAATCAGAATGGAATATGTTAACTAATCTGTATGGAAAAAAAATATTCTCAATGTTGCTAAGTAAGATGACTCCTTGACTATGGAGGCCCATGTCAACAGTATGCAAAGAACTATTCAGTTTCATCACAGTTTCTACCTTATGAATGATGGTCTTCAGGAAATGTGGTTAGCATTTTCCAGGATGTATATGCCTTAGCACATTGGTTGCAAATGCTCTGTAAGGGGAAGAGGAGTTAATATGCAATGGCAGAATGATGCAGCTTCCCAGTTATCAAAATGAAGTCTCCTAGCTCGGATTGTTGTACAGTAGATTACTTATTTCTACTATACTCTGCCTAAACCCAAACCTACTAACTATCATGAATTCAAGACATGACTGTTAGGAGATCTGTGGTATAAAAAATTGATTAGATTAAGGCAAAACATGTACACAAGTAACTGGCCCATAACAGGTTCACCCCCTTCCATACAACATGACTACTCAGTGAAAGCATTGGCAGGAACAACCAGTTTTACGCATGTATACCGAGAATAGAAAAAGTCTTCATTTAGTCTGTGCAGTTAAACTGCAAAAGTGAAGATTTTACAGTTGGTTTCAAAATATTTCATATTTTAAAAATAGAAAGGCTCTGGAGTTGTGAATTCATCTTGGTATTATCGTCTTTTCTATGGCACAGACAATGTGATCCCAGTTTTTGCATAAAATTGCGAGAAGAGTTACTGCAAAAAACGTGCCAATAATGTGGAAACGGCTTCTCATCATAGGAGCTATAAACTTTGCTATGGTGGAGACACATACTAATATGACAGTCATGAAGGCCAAGACGACGTTAATACATTTTCCCAGGAGGACTTTGGCATTAACAGTTTCCGACTGCAGGGCTTGTTGCTCTTGCTGGTGGAGTTCCAGCTTAGAAACCCGTGTCTGGCATGATTCCAGAGCCTCCTAGAGGCAGAAAAAAAGAAAGGGATAGAGGAAAAAGAATAAAGAACCACCATGTTTATCCATGAAATAGATAACCATTCAAATCCTATCAGATCTCTCAAAATTCTAATTTATGAGCTCACTGTCTTAATCTATGCATACACACAATTTAAGACACAAGTTACAACTGTTTGATAACTACACAGAGAATGTAGAGCCCTAAATATGCATTTGGCTGGTCCCTGCCACCTGTTAGCCGTTGAACATTTTAGATGTATTTTATTGTATTTTATTGTGTTTTAATTTATGCCAATAAAGGTTCCTGAACTGTTTGATAACAAATCCACTGCAAGTATAGCAAATGGATGGGACATTTCTGTTCCCACTAAATTAAGAAAAGGTCTACAGAGGCCAGTGTTCATTTCCACTCCCATGTCCTCTGATTATGTTGCATTATTTGGTGAAAAGGTGAGTGTACTATAATTTATATAGCCTTTCTATGTGGTTTAATATCTTTATTTTGTTCATTCCCAGAACAGCTAGTAAAAAAAGATATCTGGTAGCATAGGTGTGCAATCACAGCAGGTTGGAGCCTTCCACAGGGCCGTACCAGGTTCAAAAATGGCTATTTAAAGCCATTTAAAAATGTAAACAGGAGTGCCTGGAAGGACACAGTTGGTTCTGTTTGGAGGTGTTGTGGTGTGTACAGGTTTTGGGGACTCCCCCCCCCAATGGTCCCAATGCAAAAACCACAATTCCTAGAGGATGCATTCCAGATGCAGAAATGGGGGGGGGGGTCATTTCCTTAACGTGGGGGTTCTCAGGTGGACAATTATAACCTCCGATTGCTTATGTCTCACTGGTTGCATGTTGACCAGCCCTGTCCGACAAGGAACTAAGGTTGCTGTCATCTTACAGAAGCAATTGTGGTAGTCATCTGTACAACTCTGAATATGGAAATTGTTTCTCTCAGTCAACAAATAGCCTACTTTTTACAGAGACATCAAGTTGTTACTGCACAAACTTTTATTGATTACAGTCCACTTTGCCAGGTTTATGAAGTGTTATTCTGATAGTGAGAGCAAAGGAGAATGCATGACAGAAAATACTGATAGTGCTAATTATTAAAAATGGCCATTTAAAAAGATTATAGTGTAGACATCCTTGCATACATGAGCTGATAAAACACCTGGAACACAATAAAATAAATCACCTTTGTACTTATTCAAGACACAGGAGATAGAATTTAGCCCGTAAATCAGGGGTGGGCAAAGTGCAGCCCCAGGGTTGCATGCCAAGATTATTTGTGCAACTCCTTAATGCCCCCACAGGGCAACCCCCCCCCCCTCGCAAAACCTAGAAACCTTCAGAAGTGGTAGTTTCCCAATAAAATGGGGCCCACATCTCATGGGCCTCAAAGCCATAGGAATGAAACTGGAAATGGACTTCTGGCAACACTGGGATTTCATTTCTCATACGTTTTGCTCACTTGGTGGACTGGCACAATCTCCAGTGGTCCTTGGTGTGGAAAATTGACCCACAGGCCTTCTGAAGTTGCCCACCCTCTTCCAGATGAAATATATACTAGCTGCTTCACATTGCAAACTATCTTAAAAGTTCCTTTGCTCCAGAATGACCATTTTTAGAGCAGTGACCTGGTGTCTTATTCAGGGTAGCTGAAGTGTTCTCCCACTGGTTTCCTGAATATTCTCTCTTCTGACATCAGATGTTCAATTGTTTATTCTTTTCTATGGAGATTCCCCTGTTTGTCCCATGGAGAATATGGGATCATACTGAAAGATGGCTAGCTCTCATTAACTCCTGATGTTTGTTACGCATGATGTTATCATGGTGGACTAGCTTACATTCAGGTTAATAATTATAATCGTGGAGTGACAGTATGGCATTTAACAACACTGTGTGCTTACATATATGCAACTTAGCATAACACTTCAAATGTACTGCACCATTTGGAAGGTTATGCCAAAACATATTTATTAGTCTTAAAAATGCCACAGCTAGGCTGAATAGCTCAACGACCTGGAGTATCTGGTTGTAGAGTCAGCGGTTGAATGTTCAATTTCCCACTATGCCTCCTGGAAGAACAGCCAGTCTATGTAGCCTTGGGACTGGTATACCACTTCCGAGTAATTTACACCTAAGAAACTGTGGCAAGAGTCATTGTATGTCAAAATCATATTGACTATGATTAAGGTGTCACAAGATTTTGCTGCAGCAGACTCTCATGGCTACCCACTGACACACGCTGCCCAGTGGGGTGGGCAGGGCATGGTTGCCTGTGGAAGGGAGCCAAATCAACAGTATCTGACTACAGGCTAACTCATTCTCCCCCACCCTCGCTGCTTGCAATGACATCGCAGTAAACAACCCCAACATTTAACTGAAATATTTTATTTATTTATTTTATTTATTTAACTTATATGCCGCCCACACTACCCAGAAGTCTCTGGGCGGCTTACAACATTTAAAATACAATAAAAAGACAAAACAATTAAAATGCAATTAAAATATATACTCTAAAAATTGCCATCGGACCCACAGCTGATATCATTTCAATTAAAAGCCTTCTGGAACAGGAAGGTTTTGACCTGGCGCCGAAATGTCATCAGCGTCGGCGCCAGACGAATCTCAGTCGGGAGGGCATTCCATAGTCTGGGGGCAGCTGCCGAAAAGGCCCTTTGTCTACAAGCCATCCCTCTTACCTCCTTGAGGGACGGCTCTTTCAAAAGGGCCGCCTGGCTAGATCTTAACTGCCCGGTAGGTTCATATGGAAGGAGGCGGTCCTTCAGGTATCCAGGGCCCAAGCCGTTTAGGGCTTTATATGTCAAAACAAGCACTTTTCTGTGTTTCAGTTTCCACTCTACTGTATTTTATTCACTGCTGTATGGGAAAGTGTGGCATCTATCTCCTTTCGTACCCATCTAATAGGAAGTGTGACATCCAATCAGAAGGGCAGTGTCCCATTTGCCTTAATGGACCAATCTCCACTGTGGCTACCCCACAGTGGAAGTTATTTTTATGATAAGGGACACATAAAAGTTCTATTATGGCTATGCTGGAGAACAACAAAAAGGAATACCCTCTTCCAAAGGTATTCTTAAATTTGAATTCAGGTCTTCCAGGCCCAAAAGTGTAATGCTTAATTCACAGAGCAACTGGGACTAAAATTATTGGAAACACAAAACCATCCATTGTTTTAATTTTAGAAGTTCATTACCTGAACATCTCGTGAACGCTCATATGCCTGATATGCTACTTTTTCTTCGATACTGGCTAGTTCTTGCTTCAAGTTGGCTGTCTCATGCTGATGGAGATCTGTTAAATCATTCAGCTGGTCTTCTAATCGCTCATACCTTTATAGTGACAAAAATATTTCTCAATAAAAATAATGTTCATACAAAATACAATTAAAGTGTATACGTTCTCATCCATGTCATCACCTTTTTTATATAAGGTAAGTAGCTAGTCTTTCCCTGAAATAGTGGGAACATGCTAGCTTTAGAAGCTGGGTGGATTGCACAGTGGTATAGGTATCTGGCTGTGAACTCAGAGATCAGGAGTTTGATTCCCCAGTATGCCTTCTGGGAGAACAGCCAGCCCATGTAACCATGGGCAAGTTCCACAGTCACAGGGCGCCCCCCCCCCCCCAAAAAAACAGAATGGTAAACCAATTCTGAGTATTCTCTACCTAGAAAAACCTGAAATGGATTGTCATAAGTTAGAATTAATTTGATGACACCCAGCAATAATTGATATACCACCTCATTAGTGCAAGCACTACTCTGGGCAGTTTACAGGTTAAACCTCAAAAGCCCACAAAATCCCACATAACAAAATACATTTGACAATATGACATTCTAATAATATAGGTCTAAAATTTATACAAATTACCATTAATATTATATATTAATATTAAAATTTAAATTAACAGCATCCAGAAGAATCAGTTCTTGGAGGCAGGTTTGAGTAATTCTATTTTCAACAGCAAATGCCAAATCTCCATATGACTTCCCCCAATAGCTTTATGCAGACCTTTAAAAGTATTGGGGAAATGGCCGACCCCATGGGACCCCATAACAGAGGTCCCAAGGGGTGGAGACAGTATCCCTAAACTGTATCATCTGGGATTGAGTCTCAAGCAAGGACCAGAACCAGCAGAGGATGGAGTTGCAGGTATCAGAACTGTGGCTGGAAGAATTCCTGGCAATTCTGGGATCTTTAGTCAAAAAGCTCCTGAAAGTCTAATTTCTACCTGTTTGTTACACTGCTCTGACTTTGAGTTTCCTCAAACTATGCAAAACAATTCCAACAGAACAAAAAATGACATACCTGTATCTTTCTTCCTGCAGTGTTTGGGAAATAAAGCCATAATCTCTTTTGAACTGCACTTTTAAATTTTCAATATCTTCTGCTAACTGAGATTGTGTTTCTTTTATTTCCCGCAGTTCTTCCAAGAGCATGGAAAACTTTCTATGGCTGACCAAAGCATTTGCTGCACCATGACCAAAGGACTGGTTTCCATTACTGTCTGCAGAGCCAGATGTTCCACTTGAGCACTCATCATCACTGCCATATTTTGGCTTAGCCACTATGGTGGCACTGCCGCCATAAACCCTGGAAGTAGTTTCTGGCCTGAAGTCATCTAAGCTGCTCTTTAAGTGAGCTATATTGTCAGCGCTGCCAAACTTATTCCGGATCAGGTTTGCAAATTCTCTAGATTTGCTGAAAACAAACACTGGTGGTGTCAAGGAGACACCAGGAACACCTGTTTTGCTGCTCTCATTATTCTGGCCAGTAGTACGAGATTTTCCATGGGCATCTTTTAGCGAATGTTGGATTTCCTTCAGACTGTCCTTGGAAGTTTCCTTGGTACTTTTGGAGGAACCATTTTGTTCAATATCTTTGAGTTTCTTGTGATACTGTTCCAATTTCTTCTGCAGCTGGGCTATTGAATGGGCAGACTTCTGGTTCTTTTTTTCAAAGACTTGTTTAATGCGCCCAGCTTGTTGTTTGTCTGCACTGTTCACTAGCTTCAAATATTCTGCCACGTTCCCATCCCGAGCTGATTGTTCTATTTTGATTTGTTCTGTAACTTTCAGAATCTTTTGTCTCAAACTATCTGCACTGAGTTTTACTTTGTGAAACTCAAACAAACCATCAGGTACATCAAAGTTGAGGTTGGTGTCTGAACCTCCCCGACGAATATTAAGAGGCAAGCTCAGAGTATTCATTTCATGTCTTTCTACCTATGAAGAGATTTTAAAAATGGAAAATAGATTAAAAGGCAGGGTTTATGACTTGCTCTTCATGCTCTTCTCTCTCACACAACCACAACCACACTTAATTATTTCTTCCATGATAATATTCATAATTGTAAGTAATTTTAAGCAGTAATAAGTCTATGGCACTGAAGCATGACAAAATATGGCTCTAATGCAGATGTCGGAGGGTGGGATCCAGTGGACTGTTCATTTATTTGTACAGAACACTAATATACACATATGAAGCTAAATGCAACAAAACACTATTAACTTTGCATCAGGAAAATAAACACAATGGCTGAAATCTTATTGCTTAGTATAATAAGTCATAATTAGAGTAGGCTCATTAAATCAGTGGGGATTTGGTGAGTCAATTTCTGCATAACTTCCACTGCTTCAGTGGGTCTACTCTAGTTGCAAATTACTGTGTTAAGCAACAGAATTTCTGCCAATGTATCAAAGAACAGAAACATGTCCTGTGCCTCAAAGGTAAAGGTAAAGGTTCCCCTTGACATTTAGTCCAGTCGTGTCCGACTCTAGGGCACGGTGCTCATCCCCATCTCCAAGCCGTAGAGCCAGCGTTTGTCCGTAGACAGTTTCCGTGGTCACGTGGCCAGCGCGACTAGACACGGAACGCCGTTACCTTCCCACCGTGCTGGTACCTATTTATCTACTCGCATTTACATGCTTTCGAACTGCTAGGTTGGCAGGAGCTGGGACAAGCAACGGGAGCTCACTCCGTTGCATGGATTCGATCTTACGACTGCTGGTCTTCTGAAAAAGTCACATTGATAAAAATATCCCATAGGTTTTTTTATTTGATGCACAAATGAATTATACCACCTGTTTTCCTAATAAACTATCTATAATAATTTCACTGGCCCACTGGGTTTGGTTCTCAGACAGAGCAAAAAGTACCATTCTTTCATTAACTCAATAGTTCATTGTTATTTGATATTTCATTCCATATCTCAAACAAGCTCTGTTGCTTTTAAATGTGTTTTTAGTATTGATTTTATTTACCATTTTTAATATAATACTTGTTTAATTGTCTTTTAATATCTGTATATTTACTGTTTTTTTAGCTTTTAAATATAGTCTTTTTAATTATGTAAGCCGCCTTGGGTCCTTTTAGGGAGAAAGGCAGGTAAAAATATTTTAAACAAACATCACTTCTGGCTTCTTGGTATTACTGCCAACACAAAACATGAGAACTACCAGCTAGTTTTCTCAGAGCTCAAGGAGATGTCATATACAAGACAATGACAAAGCAATCATTTCACAGTGCAAAATCTTCTCATTTACCTTCCATTGCACCCTTTGTCTATGAAACGGTATGTCTACAAAGTAATAAAGTTGTAATAAAAGAAGAGATCCAATTTGTCATCCAATCTTCACATACAAAAAAGGGTGCTAGACCAGGCTTCCGGCTTGAGAAGAGGAACGTTGTTTGTGCTGAGCTCCACTCCTTTTTAATTTTAATCACTATTATATTACTATTTATATTATTTTTATCTATTTTAACCTTCAAATTTTTTAATTAGTCTTATAAACAAGCTTCATAGTTGTTACTGTTGGCGACAGACTCCCTGCAGTTGGAGTTTTGCTCCCTCGTGAAGGTAGAGTGCAGATAAGGCCGGGCAGCTTTGTGGATATTTGGTGGATATTATCAGCTTGGTCCTTATCTAGAAGAGCCGTTAACACCAGCGAACAACTGAGGACAATAAAAATTCTGGCCTTGGGAAGGAAACAGACAGCGTGGGCATCGCAGAGGACTCACTGCCTTTTGTCAGCTCCTTCCCGAAGGAAGGAGGGGGAGAGAGGAAAGATAAGAGAGCTTTGCTGACCTGGAGGGGTGTTGCTGCTGTTTCCAACTTACAGTGGTGCCTCGATTTACGACCATAATCCGTTCCAGAAGATGGACGTAACTCGAAATGGTCATAAGTCAAAGCACCATTTCCCATAGGAATGCATTGAAATGCAATTAGTCTGTACCGGCCGAAGAAAAAAATCACCAAAAAAAAAAAATCACTGCAAGACTCATTGGAAACGCGATTAATCCCTTCCGGCCGAAGGGGGGGGGGGGAGAAAAGCAATCAAGCGTACAAGACCCATTGGAAATACACAGAAAACAAACGGAGCAGATCGGAAATGCACAGAGAACAAAGGGGGCAGGTCGGAAATGCAAAGAAAACAAAGGAAAAAGCAAGGGAAGCATGCAGGACCCATCGGAAATGGGGGAAAAACCCCCAAAAAGCAACCAAATCCCCCAAGACCCATCGGAAATGGGGGGGAAGCCAACAAACAAACAAACCCCCCAAGACCCATCGGAAATGGGGGGGAAAACCAAAAAACAAACCCCCCAAGACCCATCGGAAATGGGGGGAAAAACCCAAAAAACAAACCCCCCAAGACCCATTGGAAATGGGAAAAAAACACTCCAAAAAGCAACAACCCCCCCAAGACCCATTGGAAATGGGGGGGGGGAAACCAACAAACCCCCCAAGACCCATCACAGCACAGAAACATAACCCCCCCAGCTCAAAACCACGCTGCAAAAACACCCAGAACAGTTTTTAAAAAGCAGAAAACAGCACCTTACCTTAGCAGGCAGCCTGAAGCCTCCCTGCAAACACACATACACACACACACGCTCACTCAGAAGCAGAAGCGAGGCAGTCCCAAGACTCCTCTGACGCACACTCTCTAACTCCTGGGGCAAAATTGCTACAAAGAAGCAGCCTCGTCGCCACCTACAGTTAGAAATTTGAATTTCCCGCCTTTTTTCCCTGCCTTTTTCTGTTCGTAAGTGGAAGCTCCGGTCGCAAGTAGAAGCAAAATTTTGCGGCCGGAGCTGGTCGTAACTCGAAATGGTCGTAAGTAGGGACGTTCGTAAGTTGAGGCACCACTGTAGTTTGGCCATGAGTCTTTGCCTTGGTAACTCTTCAAGTTACTGAGTAGATTGAACTGTTTGGCCCCTTTCGTTGCCTTTACGAATTTGATGCCTAGACCCCAAGGTTTCATTAGGAGGAACTCTGTCACAGCACCCCTGGCCCTATTATTATGAAGGTAACGACTACTCCCATGGAAGAACCAGAGGATTCTGGATTTCACGTTAATGACCCCTGTGCTGTAATCTATTCAAAATGAACTGCTCCCATGCATTGTTCCATTTTCAGAACTTAAAGAATCAGGAGCTGGCGTTGTGTCTATGTCCTTGTGTCAGGAGCTGTTCAGAACTCCTGACAAGGATAGTTTATCCCCTTCCCCCCCCGGATAACAACCCAGATGGGATCATTAGGGCGGTTGAGAAGGTGGGAGGTGACACAACAAAGAAACACTGGAAACAAATTAAGATTACCAACTTTGTTAATATCAGGGAGCGACATATTCATAGAGCAGACCATAAGGAGTCTGACTACCTTGGGAAGTCAAGTAGCCCCATAATTGACTTGCCAGACAGTGTTGCTGATAATTCTCAGATGCTGGACACCATATGCCTATCTAGTAAATTGGATGTGGATTTTGGTCGTATGAGATCACTAGACTTAAGCCCCTTACCAGATGCTTTTCTAGGTGGAAGAGCCCCATCGGATGCATCAAAGAGCCCAAGGAATACTGGAAAGGATTACGCCCTGGTAGAAGCCACTTAGGCGGAGAAAGCCCAGAACACTCCAGATCAGCCCATCCCAGTGAGAGGGTTATACAACAATACCTCCACAAGAGACAATCCCTATGCTCATAACCAGACCCAATTAGGCCTTGACACATCTTATGCATACTCAAATGGCCCTGTTGCCGGTAGAGTAGTGCCTCCTCAAATGAAAAGACGCTATCAACCAATATTAAATACTGGTCCAAAAATGTTAGCCAAGAACCATCAACAAGGGAATGATAATGCACCTGTTGGTAATCCAATACCTGTTATAATTGGCAACAGGAATGCTCGCAAAGGGTCCGGGAGGCGGAAAATAAGTAGAAATGAAACATACAAGGTCACTGCCCCCCATCATTGGAGGTGGGTTGGGAACTCATATGAGGATCATGGTCCCCCACAGCCCTATTGGAGGACCCAGTTATGGGATAGGCATCCCCAAGGGCATCAGGGCCGCCTATACATAGATGTTGGAAATCAGGTTGTGCGTGATTGTGAATGACCATCTATGAGTGTTGCAGAGAATCCCGACTCTTATTTTCAAATGCTGTTACTCTTATCATGGAATGTGATGGGTTGGGCTGGTAGAGTGAAAGATGACGGCACTCGTGGGTATTTGAGTAAACATGACGTTATATTAATTCAAGAGACATGGTGTATAGAACCCATAGCATTGGATGGATACAAAGCCTTTGATCTGGAAGCAGAGCCCTCTAAGCATGGTAGGGCCAAGGGTGGCCTAGGTATCCTAGTCTCAACATCACTAAAAGTTAAAATTGATAGGTTACCCTCTCATCCACCAATAGCTATGGCAATAGTTATACATTATCAACAAGTCTCATGTATTATAATAAATGTCTATCTAACACCAGCGAAAACTAAAGCGCAAATAGAGACAGAGTGGAGGAACTTGGAAGCCTATCTCTGGAACATAATACTAAATAATCCAAAGGCATATGTCATTATAGGCGGAGATTTTAACGCGAGAATAGGGCAGGATGATGTCAGGTTGTACTCCAGTATGAGGATATGTCCACCTGAATCAGGGAAACACTTACTGCCTCTACACAGGATGTCCAAAGATAGTAAAGTGAAATATGCTGGACATAAGCTAACACAGATGATCAATCAATTGAGTCTCCTTATTTTAAATGGGTCTTACCCAGATGACCACCCTGCAGAATTAACGTATTGGTCTGGAGAAAGGATGAGCATTTTAGACTACTTTATAGTCTCTGAGTCTGTAGTCCAATACATTGAATCCTTTGGCGACTTTCAGGATAGCGATCATCTACCTTTGATTATGGTGCTGGATTTACCATGGTTTAACCCACGCATCCAAGACCTTTATAAAGAGGTTTTAGTTCAAGATAAGACTGTGAAAGTGGCTAGATGGAACCCTAGAATAGAAAATAGGATAGCTAATCTGCTGGCCTCGGATCAACTAGACGAGATTCTACAGGAAATCTCTACAGCTGAAAACCCGGAGGGCTGTATTAAGGGTTATGAGGAACTAACCCTAGTTATCTATAAAACCATAGATGAGGCCAACAAGTACACCACAAGAGTAAACAAACGGTTCTCTGCACCCTGGTTTGACCGAGAGTGCAGAGTAGCAAAAAGAGATCTAAGAAACAGCTACAGTAGGTACAGAAACAACCCAGAAGGGACCCAATATTGGGTACTAAAACAACAAGCTCATTATAAATGCCTTCTTCGATGCAAAAAAAGATAACACTTCTCTTTTTTGGCATCTGGTATCTGACCATCCAATTAGCTCCCCCATGGCCATGAACATTTACATCCTACCAGAAGTTTGGGAACACTTTAGAGGATTGTATAGTAGTTCAGAATCTGCAGAGTATGAAATTGATGGATTGGACAATCTCCCTCAATGGCCACCAGTGAATTCGGTAGAAGTGAGAAATCTTATTCAAACCTTGAAACCTGGAAAAGCCCCGGGATCGGATCTAATCACTTCAGAATTAATTAAGAAAAACTCTGACTGGTGGGTACCAATTATAACATCTTTAGTTACAGCAATCGATAATACTGGGAGAATTCCCAAGGATTGGGGGCTGGCGATAATTGTTCCTATATATAAGAAAGGTAACAAAGATCTTCCATCAAACTACAGACCTATTGGCTTACTTAATATATTAAGTAAACTGTATGCTAGACACCTGCAGTGGAAATTACGAGATTGGATTGATCAAGAGAACTGTTTGGCTGAAGAACAGGCAGGGTTTAGAGAGGGCCATTCAACTCTGGATCAGTGTTTGATTCTGGAGCATTTAATCTCAAAATATTCTTCTAAGAAACCTGTGTCTCTATATGCAGCTTTTATCGACTTTAGAGCCGCCTTTGATTCAATCTCAAGGAACATTCTATGGGCTAAATTAAGAGGTTCTACTATTGACAAACGCCTCTTATTTTTTATTAGAGCTCTACATAAAAATACTACAATACGAGTTAAAACCAACTCACCAGGCCATCTTACAGCTCCTATTAAGACTGAGAAAGGTGTAAAACAGGGATGTATACTGGCTCCCCTGTTATTCAACCTTTATATAAATGACCTAGCAACTCAGTTAAATCTTCCGGAACATCATCCCCCTAAATTGGCAAGCAAACACACTGCTATACTATTGTATGCGGACGATGCCGTGCTTCTCTCAAGAACACCGATAGGACTGAAGAGAATGATGCGGACACTTTCTAAATATTGCCAACAAAACCGATTGGAGATAAATTATGATAAAACAAAGGTCATATCCTTTGCTAATAGACCAAAGAGGCATACCTGGTATTTAAATCAAGTCCGCATTGAACAGGTACAACAATACAAATATTTGGGTGTTATTGTTCAGGCAAATGGGAAGAAAAACTCGCATCTAAAGTACGTTGTATCTAATGCACAAAAAAGTGCTAGTGCAATACAAAAATTCTTTTGGACCAAAGGGGGGTGAAATGTGACAGCAGCCATCAAACTATTTATGGCAAAATCCTTGGCACAATTGACCTACGGTGCTCCTTTTAGTATTGTAGCAAACAGATCCACGATGGAAAAACTTCAAACTAAATTTTTAAAAGCCATACTATTGCTGCCAACCAATGCATCAAATGCAATGGTTCATCTGGAAACAGGACTAGTAACTATAGAGGCTAGACTTTGGATAATTGTCCTGTCATATTGGTTAAAATTGAACCAGACTAACTCTGGGCTCGCCCATTTGATATTAAAGGACAACTCTGTCTCCCCGTGGATGGAACTGTTGGAGAACCAATTGGGGTACTACGGATTCTCACATCAGTATCTAATGTCTATGAGTTATGACCAAGCCAAAAGTCTGATCAAACAAAGGATCTTAGACATAGAAAGGCAGCATGATCTGAATAGAGGTAAAGCACATATAAGGGATATCATCGGTATCAATAGAAACACATCAATGCCTTATGTAAGCGAACTTGAAAATTCTGAAAGTAGAAGGGCGTTTATGCTAATCCGTATGGACATGTTGCCTTCTGCCATCTTGGAGGGCAGATATACATATTTGAATCGGCTGTGTGTATGCGGGGAAGGAAGTATAGAGACCTTGGAGCATGTACTCTTGGACTGCAAAATTTACAAACAGATCCAGGAAAGCTACATCAATCCAATTATTTTGGACAGGGATGGAGGTGACAGGAAGGGCTATCTCCAGACCTTGCTAGAAGATAGAAATAAGGCAACAACTTACAATGTGGCCAAATTCGGCCGGCTAGCGATCAAGCTAAGGCAAGTTTGGATTAGTCAAATGGATAAAGACCCCACTGAGTAGCGTATGGTGACTAAGGCCATTTAGGCTAGCAAAGGCCCCTCAGGTCACTAAAGGATGACAGTATAAAAATAGAGTTCTTCTCTATTTTATAAGAGTCTTTTATATATATACTGTATATTTTAAATTCTAGCTGTTTTGGAACTTGTTATATATGGTTATGAAGTTGCTGTTTTGTTGACTTGTCATTGGTTTTGTGTATTGACTCAATGTTTCAATGGCCTTTGACTAAAATTTGAATAAAATTCATTCAAAAGCGTGCTATTTTCAAAATTGTCGAAGATATCTGACTGAGCGCTATCCAAATTTAAACATCAATCTGATGAAATGTTTTAAAATGCAAAATGGTCTTTGAACAGGAGAGAAATGTCCAGGGTGGCAGTACTGGGTCCAGGTTATAACCTATTAAATACTTTGGCACTTTGGATGTAATAAGCATGATCACTTGTAGCAATAAATGAGATAAACAATATTAACCTGATACTGAATTACATCAGTAAAGAATACTGACTGTTTTAAGAATATCTATCTAAGCAAACAATAATTACAATAAAGAAAACATTTCCTTATATAACATTTTACTCATGCTTCATAAGTTAGAAGAAACATCAGTATTTGTAATGAGTCCACTTTCTGTGTAATGAGAGCCCAATAAAGTTACATTCCAAAGTGCCATTCTTTTATCACACTTAAAGCTTTTCACAAGGTAATTAAAGTAAGGAGCAATTTAGCAAGTTTATAATTTCCCCTGAATAATTACAATTGCAATGGGTTACCCATTGTGAATTACGTAATGGATTATATAACCCTTTACTTCTACAAAGCAGCAACACGTGACTTCTATAAAGTAACTTTCCAAGCTCTCATTAGGATGCACCTTGCACTGTAAATCAAATATAATGAATTCATCACAAATGATACATACATAATAAGTCTTAGCATTCAAGTCATGATAGCTGTTTTTAATTAGAATTCTTATTGTTATGAATTTTGAATACCCATAAGTGGTAGCTAGTAATTAATAAAGCTTCTCTTGGAAACCTCTGATACAGAGAGCAAACTGAGGGACTACCTGCAGGCATACACACACCACAGTAAACCACCAATGCTGGTTGGTGGTGTGTGTTTTTTTGTGGGGGAGAGGGAGACAACTTCAAAAGAGAGCAACTTGAAAAGGAATGGTGAGAAAATGAGTTCTAAGTACTTTCTCACTAAAAACCACACGCTCCTCCTTCTATTTCCACCTTCCCATAGGGTTAAAGAGGGAGGTAAATATCTGTTTGAACCATCATGAGTGTACAGTCACTTGCAGGGCTATTCAGAGTGGCTAAGTGATAAACAAGGAGAAGTTTAAGCACCCTTCACCTCACCAGGTCTCTGCCCAGTCCCCAAGAAACTTTTTTTTTAAAATGGCAGCAGGCCTGAAATGCACACACTTGCACACAGCATAGGATTAAGCATACATCATACTGTTGTGTGTACTATGAACTCATCAGCCTTGAATGCTGCACTATTTCTACAGAAATCACGCATATATATATATTGGTTTTCAGTGACCTCTGTCATTGTGGTTTTGTCAGATAACACAACTGACATTCTACACACGAGACTTTAAAAAGAAGCTGCTTTCTCTTATATACTCTTTCCCAGACTCTTGACTGAGCAGAAACTGATATGGTTTAAAATGTGAACGAGGAAATCACATTATGGTTCTTCTTTATTTGTTTATTAATGATTAGCTTGTTTAAAATATTTAAATCCTGTCACCAGTCTCCCAAGGCATCTTAACAAAAATATGCAATGATAGGATAAGACCAGGAAAGTGCACTAAAGGTGCCTAACGGCCCTTCAGTTATATATTATGATATGGGACCTCTTTGGATGGATCATCCTGGCAGTCTGATATGTACTAATTAACTGATATATACATCAGCTAAACTAGTACAATCAGTCCCAAAGACATACATACATTTCAGTATTATCTAGTAAAATCTATCATATGGTAGGTGATATATATAAACAGGTCATGGCCCTGCCTGAGGACTCTGACAGTGGGGATGAGTTGGAAGGAAGCAGAAGGTGATGAAGAGCCAACTGGCTCCACCGGGCCTGGGTCTTGGGGGTCCAGGGGTTGAATGCCTAGGCAGAATCAGCTATCTAGAAATTCAGCCCTGTAGGAGATTAATTGATCATTCTTTCTTAAGATACTGTCCAGACCAATCTGTTTCATCTGTTAAACATTTTGAATTACCTTTCATGTACAAAAACTTTGTTTGTTTTAAAAGATTTCTGTAAATCTCTATTAAACGTTTCCAGCAAGGATAGGGAAAGATCTAGGATACCCTCTTGTTTGAGAACAGCAAAGGAAACTTAGGCCCTCAGTATTGCCACAATTCTACTTAATTAGGCCCTTGAAGTAAATTCATTGGCATAACCCTCAGCCACAAATTGCCCCTAATTTTAAAAGTCAGCATGGGCATCTGTTGCCACATGTGGAGTCAGATGACTTGGCACATAGAATCATAGAATCACAGAGTTGGAAGAGACCACAGGGGCCATCGAGTCCAACCCCCTGCCATGCAGGAACTCCATCAAAACACTCCTGACAGATGGCCATCCAGCCTCTGCCTAAAAACCTCCCAAGAAGGAGACTCCACCACACTCCGAGGCAGCCTATTCCACTGCCGACCAGCTCTGACCGTCAGGAAGGTCTTCCTGAGATTCAGGTGGAATCTTTTTTCCTGTACTTTGAAACCATTGCTCCTTGTCCTAGTGTCTGGAGCCGTGGAAAGCAAACCTGTCCCTTCCTCGACATGACATCCCTTCAAATATTTAAACATGGCTATCATGTACCCTCTTAACCTTCTTTTTGTAAGGCTAAACATTCCCAGATCCCTAAGCCGCTCCTCATAGGACATGGCTTCCAGACCTTTGATCATTTTGGTCGCCCTCCTCTGGACACGTTCCAGGTTGTCAACATCCTTCTTGAACTGAGGTGCCCAGAACTGGACACAATACTCCAGGTGAGGTCTGATCAAAGCAGAATAGAGTGGTACTATCACTTCCCTTGATCTAGACACTATACTCCTATTGATGCAACCAAGAATTGCATTGGCTTTCTTAGCAGCCGCATCACACTGCTGACTCATGTTCAGTTTGTGGTCTACCAAGACTCCTAGATCCCTTTCACAGGTACTGTTGTCTAGCTGTTGTCTTCCATCCTATATCTGTGCAGTTCATTTTTTTCTGCCTAGGTGTAGGACCTTACATTTCTCCCTGTTGAAATTCATTTTGTTAGTTTTGGCTCTAATCGGATGTTGAATAGCACAGGGCCCAGAACAGAACCCTGAGGCACCCCACTAGTTACCTCTCTCCAGGATGAAGAGAAGCCATTGGTGAGCACCCTTTGGGTTCGGTCAGTCAACCAATTACAAATCCACCAAACAGTAGCACTGTATAGCCCACATTTTACTAGCTTCCTTGCAAGAATATCATGGGGAACTTTGTCAAACGCTTTACTGAAATCAAGATATCCTACATCCACAGCGTTCCCTTCATCTATCAAGCCTGTAACTCTATCAAAAAAAGAGAGATCAGATTAGTCTGGCATGACTTGTTTTTGAGGAACCCGTGTTGACTTTTAGTGATGACAGCATTGCTTTCTAAGTAATAACAAACTATCTGTTTAATGATTTGCTCTAGAATTTTTCCGGGAATTGATGTCAGGCTGACTGGGTGATAATTATTTGGGTCTTTCCCCCCCTTTTTTTTGAAGATAGGGACAACATTTGCCCTCCTCCTGTTCCCCAAGAATTCTTTCTTAAATACTGTCCAGACCACTCTGTTTCATCTGTTAAACATTTTGACATGACAACATGTCATGTCAACATGACAACGAGCACTGGATTTTTAAGCTAGCAACCATTTGTGACTAAGATTGACATCAACAGATTTATACTGGCACAATTCTTCAACCAGATTCTGGCCAACACATAGGCTAGAGACATTTTATTTAATGACGACATATCAGGACTATCTTTCTGTTGTGCTTCACATTTCTCTGGTGTAACAGATTCACAGAATATTCTGTTAGAAATACTGTATTTCACAGTCCCTTCGCATTGATACAATGAGTGGTATAAGTTACATTAACAATGTTATCAAACATTTTTCCTCCTCTGTGTTAAGTACTACTTATAAGTAAAGTTTTATTCAGACTCTAGACATCTCTTGTTGCTGTTAAATGAGCATCATCTTTACAACTCATCTTTGTTTTCTGTCACATTGTGAACTACCTTCTTAAACATATTATGACATCCAATAGAATATTTTCCATAACTTTATTCACATAAATATATCAAAATAATTATTACAGTACTTATAATGCATATCAGGGACGTGGTGGCGCTGCGGATTAAACCGCAGAAGCCTCTGTGCTGCAAGGTCAGAAGACCAGCCGTCGTAAGATCGAATCCACGCGACGGAGTGAGCTCCTGTCGCTTGCCCAGCTCCTGCCAACCTAGCAGTTCGAAAGCATGTAAAAATGCGAGTAGATAAATAGGTACCACCTCGGTGGGAAGGTAACAGCATTCCGTGTCTAGTCGCGCTGGCCACGTGACCACGGAAACTGTCTTCGGACAAACGCTGGCTCTACGGCATGGAAACGGGGATGAGCACCGCGCCTTAGAGTCGGACACGACTGGACTAAATGTCAAGGGGAACCTTTACCTTTACAATGAATATCTGAACCAGGATCCTCTGATGTTTTTAACACCATCCTTCTAGATGATTTTGTGTCAGATTTTAACTTGCATAATTTTAGAATGCCGCTTTCTCAAAACAGTTAAATAGCAACAGTTAAATGCTTCAGTCCACTTTTTTTTCCCCTTGGACACTGCTGAGGATAGAGTCAGGCAGAAATGGCATGGGGCAGTTAAACTCCTGTGACAACATGGCAGATTTACTGTGAAGACTAGACACGTTCTAGATGGGCAGTATATAAGTTTAATAAATAAAATAAATAAGACTGGGATACACTGTTCTGAATACCTCTGCCTCTACTGTATTATGTAGATTATATAGACTATCATTCTCTTCCTAGACATGATTCAAAGGTTTTTTCCCTGACATTTAAAGTTTTACATGGCTTGATACTGGGTGTTTTAAGATCATATTTTGTATGTTAAAGATCTGCTTCTGAAACCTTTTCTCCAAGTGCCTTTGCATTCAGAAGATCAGGTGGATGCTACTGCAGAAAGGACAAAAGGTACTCATGAAAAGAAATATGCAATATCTATTTTTGGTAACATGCCTCCAGCAGAAAATGAAAATAGCTTTTGTATACCCTTTGCATGCATGCCTCTCTGTCTGGAAGCAAGGCACTCTGTATTTGTAGTGGAAAAATAAATGTGAAAATGTGAAATGTGAAAATGCCCCAAATACCACTGCCTGACCCCTGATAATTTAATGTTTGTCTGGAGCATTTCATGAAAATAGAAATGATTTTATCAGATATGGACAGTACACAAATGAGTCATCAGCTTATTATTAGAAACTTATCCTGCCTTTCTTATTTTCCAATATATTGAGAGAAGGGAATTCTTCATTTGCAGAAGAGACTGTAAGAATATGTTGTCAAACAAAAGTAATGAATTAGCAACACAAACATCTACCGTACTAAAGCCAATCCAACATGCAAAATAGTAAAATGACTATCAGCAAGAGGCACACTATTCCCAGTATGCCACAAGCCCTAATGTTTCTGTTTGCAGTACCTGACAGCACAGAACAGATTTTGGTACGCTTTTTCCTTGCAAAAGGAAAACTGCTGTAAGGTTTAAATTATCCTTCCATAACGTCTGCTTATTTGGGGATCGGTGTAGCAGGGATGATGCAAATAAAGGTTCAGTTGAAGGAAAATTAAACATGACAGTTGCCCTACTGAAATCAGCTGTTGATTCCAATTTGGCTGAATAGCACATGATAGTATCCAGTTGACACTCATCAAATGCTAAAATAAATGCACTGACGTTTATACAAAAATAGCTTTCCTTTTGCTGAATGTGCAAAGGAAAATGTGCAATCTGCACAAACCAGCCATGTTGCACCAGCCATAACCCACACAGAATGCCTAATTTGCAATGTGGCAGAGGATTAAACTAATTCACCGAAAAATGAAAAATAAAAATCAGCTCCACTAATCCATTCTGTGATTCTGATGCAGCTTCAAAGAGCAGTTTCCAAAAGCAGCCCTTCCAAACTGTGTCTGCAGTCAACTGTTAGCAAATTAGACTGAAGGATAAGAGGCAGCTCCAGATGTGCCCTGAAAGTTTCATCAACACACAGCCCTTTGCAAGTATTAGCATTGCTAGCCACATAAAATGTGGCCATATTTAATGGCTTTAAATATTGTTTTTGTTGCACTCATGACATTCAGGTTGATGCTTGTTACAATAATAGCAAAATCAGCATGGGTGCTATTACTGCTATATCATGCAGTCACTTTCATAACACATTTTGCAGCTAGGATATACAGATTTGACTTTTCTTCTCTGTTTTTTTGTGTTGTTCCAACGCCAACCAAAGAAATGAACATGTGAGTATCAAAACATTTGCAACTCCAACAATTTTCTGAGAAGGGTTGCATTTTCTGACAGAATTGCAAGGCTGCCAATATTTTTGGCCATGACTGTATGTACCTCTGCAGTACTTTTTCCTGCAATATATTTCTGTCCCTGCTGCTGAAGGACCTATTTGAGGACTCTTTTATGACACCTAACATGAACTAAACACAGTGGCCTCACATCCCAATACATAATTTTTTAAAGGAGGAAGAGGAAAAACACGGAAATACATTTATGAAATCAAAGATAGCTATGTTGTTCATCTGTGAAAGTGGTTCCCAACCTTGGGCAACCCAGGTGTTCTTGGACTGCAATTACCAAAAGCCTTCACCACCAACTGTGGTGGCCAGGATTTCTGAGAGTTGCAGTCCAAGGTTGGGAACGACTGAACTATGAGAACAAAAGCAAACTAAAATCCACAGGCAAACAGTAGCTTCAGGTTAGTTCACTTGCCAGTCAATGGGGGTGTTATTTAAGTAATTTATAAGAAGGAACAGTAAAATGGGGATGTGTGTGCTAGGGTTCAAATATAATTTAAACCCAGAACTGTGGAGCTTGAAGGCACTCCCAAGTGTCATCTTGTTCAGTCCCTGACAATGCAAGGGGCTGAAGCATACCAATAGCTATCCAACCTTTGTTTAAAAATCTCTGTTGAAGTGGAGCCCACCATCTCCACTGTTTTAACAGATCTTACTGTCAGGGCTTTCTTCCTAATGCATACTTGGAATCTCTTTTTAAAATTGAACCCACTTGTTCCAGTCCTATCTTCTGCAGCAACAGAAAACAAGTTTGCTCCGTATTCCATGTGACAGACCTTCAGGTATTTGAAGATGGCTATCACATAACTTTTCAATATTCTCTTCTTCAATCTTTATCTCATATAGTTTAACAGTCTTTCAACTTCCAATAATTAAAACATACAACTACACTTTTTCATTCCCTCATCCATTCTTCTTAAGAGACTAGATCTAGAATATTCACGTAATCATAGAATAATGAAGTTGGAAGGGGCCTTTAAGGCCATCAAGTCCAACCCCCTACTCAATACAGGAATACAAATAAAAGGATATCTGATGGTTGTTGTAGGTTTTTCAGGCTGTTTGGCCGTGTTCTGGAGGTTTTTCTTCCTAACGTTTCGCCAGTCTCTGTGGCCGGCACCTTCAGAGGACAGGAGTTAGAACTCCATCGGATCCCGGCCGTGAAAGCCTTCGAGAATACAAAAAAGATATCTGCCAGGTGGTTGTCTAAATTTCTCTGGAATGCCTCCAGTGTTGGAGCACTCACCACCTCTCGAGATAATTGATTCCATTACTGTTCAGCTCTAACAGTTAGGAAGTTTTTCCTAATATTCAACCAAAATCTGGCTTCTTGTAACTTGAGCCCATTGTTCCGTATCCTGCACTCTGGGATGATTGAGAACAGATACTGCCCCTCCTCTGAATGACAGCCTTTCAAGTATTTGAAAAGTGCTATCATATCTCCCTTCAGTATTCTTTTCTCAAGGCTAAACATGCTGAGTTCTTTCAGTCTTTCCACACAGGGCCTGGTTTCCAGACCTCTGATCATCCTTGTTGCCCTCCTCTGAACTTGTTCCAATCTGTCAGAATCCTTCTTGAAGTGTGGTGTCCAGAACTGGACTCAATACTTAAGATGAGGCCTAACCAGTGCTGAATAGAGGGGAACTAGTACCTCACAGGATTTGAAGACTATACGTCTGTTAAGGCAGCCTAATGTAGCATTTGCCTTTTTGTAGCCACATCACACTGTTGGCTCATATTCAGCTTGTGATCAAAAACAACTCCAAGATCCTTCTCATTTGTAGTATTAAGAGCGCAGAAGTGACAAAACAGCTCTAACTGAGAAAGGGCACTTCTAATACAGGATGTGATCATACAGAGAAATAGGACATAATTTGGACCACTTATGGAGTGGTCTAGTGTGATCTTTTCCCTAGCAGTCACACAAAGCCCAGGGAAAAATACTCAGGCCCGGCCCCAATCAGTCCCCAAGCTGGACTGTTTTGAATTGGTCTAGCTATAGGGCTTTTACTTTTAAGGGCTGAACTGGAGTAATTCCCCAACAGACTGAAGGGTCACTTTAAGGAAGATTGCTCTTGCTAAAATGACCTTTTCTGGAGCAATCTGACGCACACCTCTGCAGCTGTTTGAATGCACTCATAAGATACACACTCCCTCCACCAAGTTGTTTGCCTAGTTCCTTCAGCCAGGATAATGAAGTAATCAGTATACAGAATTGGTGATAGCCTAGTACCGTTTCCCCGAAAATAAGACCTAACCTGAAAATAAGCCCTAGTATGATTTTTCAGGATGCTCGTAATATAAGCCCTACCCCAAAAATAAGCCCCAGTTAAGTGAAACCCGCCCTCCACCATTGTGCAGCATTGTGCAGCAACCAGAAGAAAATGACATGACTGTATTTGAATAAATGTTGATTGTTGTACATTAAAAAAATAAAACATCCCCTGAAAATAAGCCCTAATGCATTTTTGGAGCAAAAATTAATATAAGACCCTGTCTTATTTTGGGGGAAACACGGTATTATTGTTTTTACATCCCATCAATTCACCTCCAACTTATGGTGAACCTATAAATGAGCGATTTCCAAAATGTCCTGTTCTCAACAACTGTGTTCAGCTCTTGCAAACGCAAGCCTGAGCCATCCTTTAGGGAGTAAATCCATCTCATATTTAGTCTTTTTCTGCTGCCTTTGAACTTTCTCAGCATTATTATCTTTTCCAGAGAATCCTGCCTTCTTGTCCCCAAAGCAGGACAGCCTCAGTTTCATCATTTTTGCCTCCTCAGATATTTCAGGCTTGATTTACTCCAAGACTCACTTGTTCATCTTTCTGGCAGTCCAGGGTATCCACAAAGTATTCCTCCAGCAGCATATTTCAAACAAATCGGGTTTTTCCTGTCAGCTTTCTTAATTGTTTGTCTTTCACACCCATACATGGTGATCAGGAATACAACAGTGTGGATGGTCTTCGTCTTTGTCTCCAGTGACACATCCTTACACTTGATAATTGTTTTCCAATTCTTCCATTGCTGCCCTTCTGAGTCTCAATCTTCTTCTGTGTACTTGGCTGCAATCTCCATTTGGATTGAGGATTGAACCAAGGTATACAAAATCTTTCACTATTTCAATTTCTTAATTGTCGACATTAAAGTCGTGCCGTTCTTCTGTAGTTATTACTTTTGCCTTCCTAGCATTCAGCTGCAGTCCTGCTTTGGTACTAGCATTAACAAGACGAATTACAGAGGGGCAAAATTTCTTTCATCTTTATTTGAACTGGCTGGATAGCTCAGTGGTTTAGGTATATGGCTGCAGAGCCAGAGGTTGGGAATTTGATTATCCACTGTGCCTCCTGTGAGTACAGCCAGACTGCATGGCCTTAGGCAAGTTGCACAGTCTCAAGATGCCCCTAGAAGAAGGGAATGGTAAACCACTTCTGAATATTCTCTACCTGGAAAACCCTGGAAAATGTCACCATAATTCTGAATTGACATGATAGCACATGATTATCATTGATTTTTATTTGATCAACAAATGCTGCAAGAATCAAGGAACAAGCGCAGAACACTGGCCATAAAAAGAAATAACAAAAGTCCCACAAAATATTTGTGCATTATTTTGTACAATTTAGAAAACAAATGAATTACAGTGACAGATCAAATGAAAAACTTACTAGTGCAGACACAACTATACTTAATCCATGAAAGCTTGTTTACTGTATGATGATTTTTGGTGGTCTATAAAGGTATTGCCTATTTTTGCAACTATACTTAAGTATCTTTCCTCTAGATGGCAATAGATTTTCATTTATCATGTCATCATAAGAATATATAGAACACTATCTTATTACTGATCTTCAATTTTTAAAAAATAATTTACCATTGATCAAAACTCTTTTGCTTGTGGCTATTAAAAATTCAGTTCTCCTTAATTCAAAGGAATTTTGGGGACATACTTTCTGATTAGCTTGTCCCTATAGGGCCCAGATATGACTAATATCCTTTGGATACTAAATACTCTTACATTCTAACAGCTATAAATATGATCATGATGCTATATATAATCTGTGTGTGCTTTGCACAAATATTTATAAATATTCTAATTGTGCTAAGAAGATGCTTACTTACACCAATGCATTTCTGTAAGAATTTTTAATTAGTTAAAAGAACAGCATGCATTCTTTCTATCATAGTATCTGTGATTATTTTACACTATAAAGGCAGTAAAACTGAAGATTAATCTCGGGAAATTTGCACTGTTTTCTTATAACTATAAACAGAATTATACACTGAAACTCTGTTGGTTAGTGTCATGAGTTGTACGTAAACCCACTGAATTAGTGGGGATTTGATAAGCCAACTCCTCTGTATATTCCATTGATTCAAAGGGCCTATTCCAGTTGTACTTGACAACTCTAAAAAATGAAATTTCAACCAGGGAACTGTAGAGCTGAAAGATACCTTAATTCAATCCCCTTCCAGTCAGGGAATCCACAGCTGAAGCATTCCTCCAAAGTCTATCACCCTATAAAGCAAATACTGTGCCACATGTTCATTTCTACTAGACATTTCAGCGTATTGCATTATCAAATTAAAAACAAACATATGCTTTAAGAAAAGAGGCTATAAATTATAGTCCTTACAAACATTGTTTCGACATTCACTTTCCATTAAATTAATTAGAAGTAAAATTGTCTGTTGCCAAAATTGAAAATCCATTAAGTTGTCCCAGGACTTCTGTTTTGCTACTTAGCATTTAATACAGTAATGAATAGCAGCAGAAAAAAACATTAAGTGCCTCGTATAACAAAAATATATAAAGATTTCTGATTCTCAAAATAGCCATTAACTCATTTATTGGCTCTGTCAGTGCAACTAATGAATTACACAAAAGTCCATGAAAGTTTGTGTCAAATAAAACTTCTTAGTCTCCAAGGTGCCACAAGATTATTTGTTGTCTGTCTCTTATCTATGTTCAAAAGCATCAGCACATTCAACACTGTTGCTAAAAAAAGTTCTCTTAATTAGCTTCTAAAATCAATAAAACATCCTTCACAACCACAGACAACCTGAATATTAAAAAAAAATAGAGGAAAGGAAAGATTAGCAGTTTATCACATGTCCAGCAAATGGATTGACTTTCATTTTGATCGCATGTCTTGAATGGGAGAATAAGAAAAGCAAAAGCCTGTTTTTAAAAAGGTGTTTGGAATATATAGATACTATATTTCATTAAGGCACAACAGGTGCACACAAACCGATGCCTATCAGTCTCCCAGGTCAAAAGATACTTACTGTATTTTTCTGGAGAAATTTTAAGAATCTTTCTGAATTCTTAGCTACTTAATCATTGCATTCCAAGAGGAAAATGTGCGCCCAGCTGCAAAATAAAGTGGCTTTTCACGTGTTTCTAGTACTGTATTACATGCTACAAAATAAAAATAGAGCAAATAAAATTGGAAGGAAAGGAGCACACATTATTGGCTGGAAACATCACAGAGATGTACAGGTAATAAATGGGATGCCCCACAAATACTAGAACTCAGTAAACCATTATCAATGATTGTTAGAAGATCAGCTAGGGCAAAAAGAAGGAAGAATTTCTTCAGATCCTTCTTATGAGCCTACCAGGGGGAGGAAGATAGACCATTGCACTAGACTGGGCTTTGGTATGATCTAGCAAATCAATTATCCTATTCTGAAGAGCTCTAAGAAATTTTTAAAATCAACTTTTATGTAGACTCAATGGGCAACTATTTCTAAAGACAGACATACTTCCTTAACTATAATAGTGTGAATTTTGGCAGGTGCAATCTGTCATATTAGGAGGCAAAAAAGCTGTTCCTGCCAAGACTCTTTTTCAGTACAATAATTAAATGTCCTTGAGTCTTGACATACGCTACATTGGGGTCTGCCCTTTCCAGTAGGCTTATAATTTTAAAAACAGGGTTTTCTGATCTTAACAATACCAGAATGTTGCACTCACCTCTTATTCTAGTTTTACAATGACATCATGAAGATTAAAACGAAGGCATTATTTCGTTGTTATTTCAGCTGTTATATGCTATCGAGTTACTTATGCCTTATGGTAATCTTGTTAGGAATGTCAAGATATGTGAGGTGTTCAAAGAGTGGTTTACCACCACTACCTCATGGTGAAGGTCCATAGCTGAGCAGGGATTTGAACCCAGGTCTCCTGAGCATTAGTCCGATGCTTTATCCACTATAGTACACTAGCTCTCTGTTGTCTGATAATGTAAATCATTGTTAGATTTTCACAAGAAAAACTACTGAATGATTTAAGAAACTGATTCATTAATACACCACATCAATTGTCATCATCTAATAAGAACAGACTAGGATCTGTAAATTTTCTCCCCAGCTCTCAGCGGGCAAATGAAATTTTATCTGCTCCATTAAAATGGTGTTTAAAAATATGGCTTCTGTGCAGTGACTGGAATGACAGATGAGGTCTATCATAAATTTCACACGATAAATTAATAATCTATTTAAAATGTTCCTCACTGTGAAAAGTCTGAATACACTATGTGTGTTTAAGCAAGTATTAAGAATTAATTAAACAAGCTTTAAAAAATATGTCTTTAGATTTTTCACAGATTAGAATAGTTGTAGTAATACATTATTTAGCATCAAGTGTTGTTTCTGCTGTTATGTTCAGGCTCTGTATGACTGCAGAGATGCCTCAATGGGCAATTATTTATAAAGACACGCAGACAATAAAACCAGCCATACACAGTGACATGCAGATGATACTACTCTGATGGCAGAAAGTGAGGAGGAATTAAAGAACCTCTTAATGAGGGTGAAAGAGGAGAGCGCCAAAAATGGTCTGAAGCTCAACATCAAAAAAACTAAGATCATAGCCACTGGTCCCATCACCTCCTGGCAAATAGAAGGGGAAGATATGGAGGCAGTGACAGATTTTACTTTCTTGGGCTCCATGATCACTGCAGATGGGGACAGCAGCCACGAAATTAAAAGACGCCTGCTTCTTGGGAGGAAAGCGATGACAAACCTAGACAGCATCTTAAAAAGCAGAGACATCACCTTGCCGACAAAGGTCCGCATAGTCAAAGCTATGGTTTTTCCAGTAGCGATGTATGGAAGTGAGAGCTGGACCATAAAGAAGGCTGACCGCTGAAGAATTGATACTGCGGTGCTGGAGGAGATTCTTGAGAGTCCCCTGGACTGCAAGGAGAACAAACCTATCCATTTTGAAGGAAATCAACCCTGAGTGCTCACTGGAAGGACAGATCCTGAAGCCGAGGCTTCAATACTTTGGCCATCTCATGAGAAGAGAAATCTCCCTGGAAACGACCCTGATGTTGGGAAAGTGTGAAGGCAAGAGGAGAAGGGGACAACAGAGGACGAGATGGTTGGACAGTGTCATTGAAGCTACCAACATGAATTTGACCAAACTCCGGGAGGCAGTGGAAGACAGGAGGGCCTGGCGTGCTCTGGTCCATGGGGTCACGAAGAGTCGGACACGACTTAACGACTAAACAAAAATACACAGTGACAGATTAAGAACTAGCATTCATAGCAAGTCTGAGGTGTTTTAAGATTTGCCACACATACAATCATAAAGAAATCAGTCCACTTATTTTTATATATATATATTAGATGGCATTCTAAAGGCCAGCCTGGAAACAGTCTTATCACATGGCAATTATACTAGTGTAGAATATGGAAGGGGCTGACCTTCTGAGGACCCACCCTTTCTAGCCTTATGAGTCTGTAGTTTAAAAAAGAAATTGAGCCCCTGAAACAGCTTGCAATTTGGAATAGAGTGCACCCAGTAAGGGCTCTATCATCCCAATAATTGTTATAATGAAGAAACACCTGGATAACTTTTTCCACCTCAATATGATTACAAGGACAACATCTGTCTTTAAAGGGAATGTAAGCAAAATGCTTGTCCAGAAATGATGATGATAAAACATGAATGGAGGGCAATAGGTCTTCTGTCTTTAGGCATCTATGAAAAAGCATAAATAACGTACAAAGTGATTAAAAGCAAAGTGAGATCTGTGACTACAGAATGCATGATATACAGGCTGATGCATATAGTAATTTCAAGTTATTATCATCTAGTCCAGTGGTCCCCAACCTTTTTAACCCCGTGGACCGGTTGGGGAAGGCAGGGGGGCCTTGCTCGTGCGCATGCGCGCACGCTGTTGCGTGGGCGCACGTGCTCTTGAGCAAAGGAGTGGGAGGGCGTTTGTGCAGGTGCGCGCACGCTCGTGCGCAATGGGCGGCATGGTGCTTGTGCAGGTGCGTGTGCACTCGTGCGCATGCACGAAGGGCGGCGCAGCGCACACGGGGGCAATCGTGCGCATGCGCGAAGGGGTGGGGGAGCGCTTGCACAGGCACAGGTGCGTGCGCGCAGGCGCAAAGGGGCTGTGCGGGTGGAGTGCGTGCAGGGGTGGGGAGGTCTGTCTCCGCAGCCTGGTCCAGCTCAGGCCACGGACCGGCACGGGGCTGCGGACCGGGGGTTGGGGACCTCTGATCTAGTCTCTGTTTAGCTATAAACATAGCTTGCTTTAAATCAAGTGACAGCAAATAATGAGAAAAAGATATTTTCTCTTTTTAATCTTTTCTCCAAGTTGGCACAGAAGAACCTAGAAAAACTGATACAGCATACTACTGATTTTTAACTTTGAATCTAATAATTTCATCTATGAGAATATGTACAGTATAGTATAATTTCTGAGGGCAAGAAGGATGCAGTGGGTAATGGGTTTTTGTCATACCTCAGACACCACGGAGCCATCACTTCAGGCAAAACTTTTAGTGGCAGAACCATTCACACTGAATACAATGAGCAACTGTCATTTTTTAAATTAGGATTCAGCTCTACCTTCTAGTGCATGAAGTCATACAAAATTTGGCAGTAGATAAAATATAATGAAGCACATGCTCCATATCTTTGTCCTGGTAAAAGTTGTGCCTGCTTGTGTTTCCTGTTTTGTTCTCAATGTTCTAACAGTTGTTTTTCCACAGACTTTAAGAGACACTTAGGCTTGCAATCCTATTCCAATATGGAAGAATGAACTACTCTTACCTGAACAATTATGATATTCACCATGCAATCCTATATCTTTTTTTTTAATCTCTTCCTCACTTTCAATAATATACTACCTCCATGCTACTCTAACTCAAATGGGCACACCTAGGGTGGATTTGATTTAAATCATTTAAATTAAAAAAAAAATTTGAGAGATCTAGTGAGTTAGGGAACCCAGCTACTGCTACTCTCCAAACAGCAGGTTTCCCATGCTATCCCAACTCCCGCAGTTCCTCTGTGCTCCACCTCTGGAAGTAAGCCATGACATGGCAGTGTGGGTAACACCTATTGAAACTAAAGCTTCCCACTGCCATTTTAAAAGAGCAGTATTATTCTTTGAAATCATATAAACCACAGCTTTGTTATCAAGATTTAAATTTTATTATTTAAAATTCTAGGAACAACATATACTTGAAAGCAGGATTCTGTGTATACATTTTATATCTTTTCTGCAGCAACATTTTAAAAAGTGTCCTATTTATATCATACTGTAGCATAACTGTTCTTGCTTTGTTTTTTTAATTAACATTTACTATTTTTTGGTTGGTTGGTTTGTTTTGCTTCCAAGTCCTGTACTATGGCACACCATTTTTAAAAAAAGTTTAAATAGAACAAAATTAAATTTTAAGTGTAACAAAAAATTTAGGAGCAACAAAAATGTCCACCAAAAACTTGAAACACAAGTCTGAGAAAGAGTTTGTCTCATCTAAATAGAAGTAACAATTTTACGTAAGCCAAGGAAAAGGCTTGAAGAATCATATTATCTTGAACATCAACTAACAGTTTATTAAATAAAGAAAGGCAATTTCCTCACTTTGTTGCCATGAAAAATAATCATTCTGTAACACATTTAGGAAACAAACATAAATCTACTAACAACTCCTCCTTCAGAAGCAAGTTCCAATGTGACTCATTTTTTAAAAACCTGAAAATGTATTATCACTGTATTACTGCATTGGTGTTTTCCTTTTGCTAGTATTAAGACTGAATACAGAACAAGAATAGTTAGGCATAACTGACTTGCCCTTGTAATATTGCTGATTAAAAAGAACATCTGGCAGTACACACAGCTTTGTATACAGCAACATAGCTGTCGCAAAGAATCCTTTCCTAACTCTTTCTTCCAATATATATCAAGCAGACATTTGTTTAATATTAACATATCCTTATTTTTAAAAATAAGGGAGCTAATCCAGACCTTTATGAGTTCAAGTTGCTCTGTTAAAAGGCAGATGATGCTCTTGTGCCAGAGTAGAAATCTTCAGATTTTTGACAAGGTAAATAATACGCAGTCAGTATGTTCTCTGCTAACCTGCTAGCTCCCTAAGTCAGAACTCAACTTTCATACATTATACAAGTTTGCATAACTTAGTGCAGCATCAGATGTAGGAATATTTAACAGATATGGATATGGAACAGATATGGAACTTTTCAAATCACTTTACACAAAATACTGATTTTAAAAACTGTATTTACAGCTGTTTGCATGTTATTGATTTCTTGGTAATCAACGAGAGAAATTAAAGTGATGCATAAATCCCATACTTTGTCTTGGGCTAAGTGAAATGTTTCTAGACAAGGTAGAAAGGAAAATATGCTCCAGTTTGATAACTACAAACCTCTGCATGGGTATGTAGACAAACTTAATTTAAGAATAAACCACCAAAGAATGTCTATGTGATTGCTAGCAGGTGATACTAAAGTACAAAATCTTACAGCTATATGCATAATAATTTTAACATATGGCAATCTGGTACATTTGCCCCCCTATGGAATCTGAGAGTGGTTCATTGCTTGTTGTTGACTACAGTGTACAGAAATTATCTGAAAGCTAAACTAGCTCTTCTGAACCAAACAGCTTCCACCCCCACAAATACAGCAATTTTCAATGGAGGCAATTCACATATTATAGAAACGCAAGTCATGGAGTTCAAAAACATCACCAAGTAGTGTTATGCACATATGTGAGTCAGACCTGCAACAAAGAAACTTTTTTCCTGGTACCAAATTAAAGCAGTATAGAATTATAGTTACATGGAATGATTGCTACTAGAAATCAAAAGCAGTATTTCTACAACTGGAATGTCTGTGTTGCTGTCTCCTAATGGCTTTCTTTATTCTTCAGTCAAGAGTTACTGGGGTATCGCTAGAATATCAATTTTACATTATTCGATAACCAGGGAACGCTGCGGCACAAAAGGGTCTTAACAACCAACCATGAAGATAAAGTAACTGAGTTTATGTCTGTCACTAAAGCACAATTGCCATGCTTCTGTGAAAAGATACTATGATGAATAAGACATTTCCTGAAATCTGAGTCCTCTTTACCCACATTTTAAAAGGCTTTAAAAATGCAAAGCATTTAAAAATGCAAAGTGGTAACTTGGCGATCCCCTAGTGCCGACATTCATATAACAGAAATGACCAATAACTCTCCATGGCAAAACAAAAACTAAGTCAAGCAAAACTATCTAGACTAGCAACTGAAGCTGCTTCTAGGCTATCCATTTTCTTCCGCACTGACGTTTGTTCACTCATTTATTTCTGAGAAGCCATTCATCCTGAGCCACTGATTTGCCATATCCACCCCCTGCAATGTTATCCTATTTTTATTCAAGCACTAATTTATTTGTTTAAATTTTAGCACAACTGTAATATAATCCTTCTACACCAGAACTGACTGTAGCACCATTTTCTCACATCTAGTGCTCAGTGATGATGGTGTGTAATTTTTCCTTTGTAGTCTCAACAACATCTGGCCAGAATTCAGCCTACTGATGCTGGCAATATTTGTCAGTTTCACCAGGTATTTCTACCCCTGCTGCAGAGGTAGAGGAAAAGCCATGCCAATTGCATTAAATGTACATATCACCTGGAAAGCATAATGCAGTTGGCAAGGCTTTTCCCTCTTTCTCTGCAGTGAGTCCAAGGAAGTCAGTAAAACTGACAAGGTAAAAGGTAAAGGTTCCCCTTGACATTTAGTCCAGTCGTGTCCGACTCTAGGGGGCGGTGCTCATCCCCGTCTCCAAGCCATAGAGCCAGCGTTTGTCCGAAGACAGTTTCCGTGGTCACGTGGCCAGCGTGACTAGACACGGAACGCCGTTACCTTCCCACCGTGGTGGTACCTATTTATCTACTCGCATTTACATGCTTTCGAACTGTTAGGTTGGCAGGAGCTGGGACAAGCGACAGGAGCTCACTCCGTCGCGTGGATTCAATCTTACGACTGCTGGTCTTCTGACCTTGCAGCACAGAGGCTTCTGCGGTTTAACCCGCAGCGCCACCACGTCCCCTAAAAAACTGACAAACACTGTCAATTTCAAAGATTTTCAGAACTGATAGTTGAGGCAGCCAGGGAAACTCTTGTCTGTTTTGCCACTGCATTACACAAGTAAGATAGCCCTGGAGGCCACTAGGAAGAGAAAGAACTACCTTCTTTCCCATTGCTAAGAAATATACTCTAATACAACAGGATTACAGTACAGTGATGTGGAATTAATAGAAATTTAAATAGCACTGTCTGGGAAAAAATGTAATTTGTATGCCTCAATCAGCTCAGTAAAATGTATTTATAGCTCACAGTTCTTGGATTCCAGTAAATGAAGCACATTGTTCAGAGAATTATGCAAATATTCCCCGTTAACCTACTACTGCTTTTCTTCAGGCAACATTTTAAAACCAACAGCTCTTCTTAAATTGTAAATTAAGGAGATTACAGTTTTGTGTGTGGAACAATACGACGCTTTTGAGATGGTCAGTAATTTCTGAAGTTTTGAAATATGTAATCCTAACAAAGAAAGAGCCTTTTCTCTTCATTACGTAATATCCTGCTTTTCAAGACAATGACATAACAATCTAATGCCATGGAACCAAGCAAGATGTGAAACATTTTAATTTTATAACAAGCAAAACTACTGTGCAACCTTTACAACTAACAGAATTAATTCCACTAGCAGTTTTTGTGCATTCTACAATCCACTTCCACAGACAGAAGCAGCATAAGATTTAGGTACAAAGTTAACTTTGAGAAATAAATGGAAGAGACAGATATGGCAAAATCCATTTTAAAAAAAATTATTTTGACAGGAATAAAAATTGTATGATTTTTTTAAAAAACCCAAATGATTTCCTCTCTCTCTATATATGAATGTATTGTTGTTGTTTAGTTGTTAAGTCGTGTCCGACTCTTCGTGACCCCATGGACCAGAGCATGCCAAGCCCTCCTGTCTTCCACTGCCTCCCGGAGTTTGGTCAAATTCATGTTGGTAGCTTTGATGACACCATCTCATCCTCTGTCGTCCCCTTCTCCTCTTGCCTTCACACTTTCCCAACATCAGGGTCTTTTCCAGGGAGTCTTCTCTTCTCATGAGATGGCCAAAGTATTGGAGCCTCAGCTTCAGGATCTGTCCTTCCAGTGAGCATTCAGGGTTGATTTCCTTCAGAATGGATAGGTTTGTTCTCCTTGCAGTCCAGGGGACTCTCAAGAGTCTCCTCCAGCACCACAATTCAAAAGCATCAATTCTTCGGCGGTCAGCCTTCTTTATGGTCCAGCTCTCACTTCCATACATCGCTACTGGAAAAACCACAGCTTTGACTATGCGGACCTTTGTCGGCAAGGTGATGTCTCTGCTTTTTAAGATGCTGTCTTAGGTTTGTCATAGCTTTCCTCCCAAGAAGCAGGCGTCTTTTAATTTCGCAGCTGCTGTCCCCATCTGCAGTGATAATGGAGCCCAAGAAGGTAAAATCTGTCACTGCCTCCATATCTTCCCCTTCTATTTGCCAGGAGGTGATGGGACGAGTGGTCATGATCTTAGTTTTTTTGATGTTGAGCTTCAGACCATTTTTGGCGCTCTCCTCTCTCACCCTCATTAAGAGGTTCTTTAATTCCTCCTCACTTTCTGCCATCAAAGTGGTATCATCTGCATATCTGAGGTTGTTGATATTTCTTCCGGCAATCTTAATTCCGGCTTGGGATTCATCCAGTCCAGCCTTTCGCATGATGTATTCTGCATAAAAGTTAAATAAGCAGGGAGACAGTATACAGCCTTGTCGTACTCCTTTTCCAATTTTGAACCAATCAGTTGTTCCATATCCCGTTCTAAGTGTTGCTTCCTGTCCCACATAGAGATTTTTCAGGAGATGGATAAGGTGGTCAGGCACTCCCATTTCTTTAAGAACTTGCCATAGTTTGCTGTGGTCCACACAGTCAAAGGCTTTTGTGTAGTCAATGAAGCAGAAGTAGATATTTTTCTGGAACT
Organism: Intellagama lesueurii; assembly: GCA_037013535.1. Taxonomy (NCBI): domain Eukaryota; kingdom Metazoa; phylum Chordata; class Lepidosauria; order Squamata; family Agamidae; genus Intellagama; species Intellagama lesueurii. Next base: position 41,025,102 of record JBAJHW010000005.1, on the reverse strand, counting down.
CTCTGGCTTTCTCCATAATCCAGCGCATGTTAGCAATTTGGTCTCTAGTTCCTCTGCCACTTCAAAATCCAGCTTGTACTTCTGGGAGTTCTCGGTCCACATACTGCTGAAGCCTACCTTGTAGGATTTTGAGCATAACCTTGCTAGCGTGTGAAATGAATGCAATTGGAGCATTCTTTGGCACTGCCCTTCTTTGCGATTGGGATGTAGACTGATCTTTTCCAATCCTCTGGCCACTGCTGAGTTTTCCAAACTTGCTGGCATATTGAGTGTAGCACCTTAACAGCATCATCTTTTAAGATTTTAAATAGTTCAACTGGTATGCCATCACCTCCACTGGCCTTGTTGTTAGCCATGCTTTCTAAGACCCACTTGAAAGCCTCTCCAGGATGTCTGGCTCAAGGTCAGCAACCACACTATCTGGGTTGTCCGGGACATCCAGATCTTTCTGGTATAATTTTTATAATTATAATAATAATTATAATTATAATTTTTATAATTATAATTATAATCTTTCTGGTATAATTCCTCTGTGTATTCTTGCCACCTCTTCTTGATGTCTTCTGCTTCTGTGAGGTCCCTACCATTTTTGTCCTTTCTCGTGTCCATCTTTGCACAAAAGGTTCCTTTAATATCTCCAATTTTCTTGAACAGATCTCTGGTTTTTCCCTTTCTATTCTTTTCCTCTATATCTTTGCACTGTTCATTTAAGAAGGCCCTCTTGTCTCTCCTTGCTATTCTTTGGAAGTCTGCATTCAATTTTCTGTAACTTTCCCTATCTCCCTTGCATTTTGTCTCCCTTCTCTTCTCTGCTATTTGTAAGGCCTTGTTGGACAGCCACTTTGCTTTCTTGCATTTCCTTTTCTTTGCGATGGTTTTTGTTGCTGCCTCCTGTACAATGTTACGAGCCTCCATCCATAGTTCTTCAGGCACTCTGTCCACCAAATCTAGTTCCTTAAATCTCTTCTTCACTTCCACTGTGTATTCATAAGGGATTTGGTTTAGATTATACCTGACTAGCCCAGTGGTTTTTCCTACTTTCTTCAGTTTAAGCTTGAATGTTGCTATAAGAAGCTGATGATCAGAGCCACAATCAGCTCCAGGTCTTGTTTTTGCTGACTGCATAGAGCTTCTCCATCTTTGGCTGCAGAGAACATAATCAATCTGATTTCGGTATTGCCCATCTGGTGATGTCCATGTGCAGAGTCGCCTCTTGCGTTGTTGGAAAAGAGTGTTTGTGATGACCAGCTTGTTCTCTTGACAAAACTCTATTAGCCTTTGCCCTGCTTCGTCTTGAACTCCAAACCCAAACTTACCTGTTGTTCCTTTTATCTCTTGACTCTCTACTTTAGCATTCCAGTCCCCTATAATGAGAAGAACATCTTTCTTTGGTGTCAGTTCTAGAAGGTGTTGTAAGTCTTCATAGAATTGGTCAATTTCAGCCTCTTCAGCATCAGTGGTTGGTGCATAAACTTGGATTACTGTGATGTTGAAAGGTCTGCCTTGGATTCGTATTGAAATCATTCTATCATTTTTGAGATTGTATCTCAGTATAGCTTTTCCCACTCTTTTGTTGATTATGAGGGCTACTCCATTTCTTCTACAGGATTCTTGCCCACAGTAGTAGATATGATAATTGTCTGAGTTGAATTCACCCATTCCCGTCCATTTTAGTTCACTGATGCCCAGGATGTCAATGTTTATTCTTGCCATCTCCTGTTTGACCACATCCAGTTTACCAAGGTTCATAGATCTTACATTCCAGGTCCCTATGCAGTATTTTTCTTTGCAGCATCGGACTTTCCTTTCACTTCCAGCCGCGTCTGCAGCTGAGCGTCCTTTCGGCTTTGGCCCAACCACTTCATTAGCTCTGGAGCTACTTGTACTTGTCCTCCGCTCTTCCTCAGTAGCATGTTGGACGCCTTCCGACCTGAGGGGCTCATCTTCCAGCGTCATATCTTTTAGCCTTTTGTTTCTGTTCATGGAGTTTTCTTGGCAAAGATACCGGAGTGGCTTGCCAGCTCCTGCTCCAGGTGGATTGCGTTTAGTCAGAACTCTCCACTATGACCTGTCCGTCTTGGGTGTCCCTGCACGGCATAGCCCATAGCTTCTCTGAATTACTCAAGCCCCTTCGCCACGACAAGGCAGCAATCCGTGAAGGGGATGAATGTATTACCTGTATCTTAATAGCTATAATGATTTCAGTGTTTCACTGCAATATGTTTATTCTTGCACTATTAAGAAAGCATGTCCTTCAAATTAATCTAGAACTGCTGGATAGTTCAGTAGTTTAGATACCTGGCTGTGGAGCCAGAGGTTGGGGGAGTTCGATTCCCCACTGTGCCTCCTTGACAGTAGCTGAACTTGATGATCCATGGGGTCCTTTCCAGCTCTGCAGTTCTAAAACAATTATTATTACTTGGTGATCCAGCACCCCCTATACATAAGCTAAATGAAACATGAAGTTTGAATCAGCTTTGACTTAAATTGCTTTGTAATTGTAACACATATATCTTGCTAATCTACAGCTTCCTTCCAAAGAACAATAAGTACTTCCTCATTCTCCTAAAACAACAATGTTCTCAGGCAAATATCCATTTTCAAAACAAAAGACCTTGGGGTCAGACAGACATTTTGAGGACAAGCTTTGCAGACAAAAATCCTAATGACTTCTCAGAAAGCTGACACTGGGGATCAACTTGAACTTTTTACTCTTTAGTGATTACATTAGGAGTGTTTATTCAGGAGCGAATAGAGAAGAACGAACGTCATCCTATATCTTGATAACCCCAAGATCTACCTGAACTTGGTGATTAGCAGTAGGTCTAGGGAGTCATAACAATGGCAACAATTTATGCCCCGCTTAGTCAAAGGGGCATTTTATCCATGTGGAGATATGGATCATAGAATAGAGTGCTCGTTGCCCCCCACCCACCCAACTGTCTCCCAAATCAAATAGCCTAGATAGTCTTGATGGCAAACCCCTGAATTGACAGTGCTGTTACTAAAAGCCAGAAGTCTGTGAAAGATAAGACAGTTAACATCCAGGATATGACCCAGGATAAACATGCTGACTTTGTCCACCTGGGTTCTCTATGCAACAGCAGGTCAGACCTGGGGGGCAGAGAGGAACACTTGCAATAGTCTATTGAAATTCAAGGACCCTTACCAAGTGCCCTGGTGCAGTTTGGTCCCTCAGACTGTAGGGACTGAGTGCATTTACCCAAAAATCGGTGCCCAGGGGTTCTGCTGGTGTTCTGCTCACCCTCCTGCACTCATCTCCCTGTCTGAGCTGGCTAAGCTGGTGTGGTGTTCCAGTCACCTCAGCATGTAGCGTTGGGAGACTTCAACATCCATGTAGATGCTAGTTTATCAGGAGTGGCTCAGGACTTCATGTCTACTGTGATGACCATGGGGCTGTCTCAAGTGTTATCTGGGCCCACTCATAATTCTGGGCGCACTCTTGACCTGGTTTTCTGTACTGGGCAGGGTGGTGATGATTTATACGTGGTAGAATTCTCGGTAGCTCTGTCATCATGGACAGATCACTACCTTGTAGGGCTTTGGCTTATTGGAACTCTGAGACTCTGCAAGGCTTGGGGGGGGGGGGCAGTTAAAATGTTCCACCCTAGGATTACAGTAGGATCATAGATTAATCCAAATGGTTTCCTGATGGCGCTTCGGGAGTTCCTTGCTGCCTTGGCAGCTGATCCTGAAGAGGCCTTGTCTGATCTCTGGAATGGGGAAATGGCCAGGGCTACTGACATGATCACTCCTAGGCGTCCCCTCCCACAAAGTTAGCCAACCTAACTCTTTCTTAACTCTTTGGTTTAATGAAGAGCTAAGGATGATGAAATGAGAGGGATGGAGACTAGAGTGATGATGACAGAAAACTTGGGGTAGATATGATTGAACATGGACTACATGTTCAATCGTATCATTGCATCTGAACAGAATCATCCAGTGGAACTCTTTCAGGTAGTCAAGGGCCTGCTGCAGAGATGGCCGCAAGAGGAGGATGCTGACCACCCAATGGCCTACTGTGAAGATTCTGCATGGCACTTTGCAGAGAAAGTCTCCCCAATCCACTCTGACTTAGATGCTGTAGTTAACACACATCCTGCTGATGTAACCTTGTCCCATTATAATGTATATTTTCAGTTGGTGCAGCCTGAGGATGTGGACAGGATTCTTGGAGAGCTGAATGACAGCACATGTGAGCTAGAGCTTTGCCCTTCCTGGCTTATAAAAGCAGCCAGAGGAGAGCTGGCTGAGTGGGTTAGGGTGAAAGACATGTTCCAGAATGCCTAAAAGAGGCAGGAGTAAGATCTTTGTTTAATAAACTCTCCTTGAATCCCACTGTATTAGATAATAATCAGCCAATCTCCAATATTCCAGTTTTGTGCAGGGTTTTGAAGCATGTGGTGGCGCCTCAGCTCCAGAGGTTTCTGGACAAAGTGGATTATTCTAGATCCATTTCAGTCTGGTTTCAGACCTGGTTATGGAAGAGAGATAGCTTTAGTCACCTTGGTAGATGAATTATGCCAAAAACTGGACAGAGCAAGTGTGCAATCCAGTATATTCAGCAACAAATACTTTCCCCATGTGTAGACACAAATATAGAGATGATCTATTAAAATTCACAACAAAAATATCAGAACAATCCTGAACAACCAGAGGTAACCCACTGTATGGACAAGACAAGAGAGGCAGGAAGAGGGCAGAAGAAGACAGCTTATTCTCTGGGAAACTGGAAAGTTTATCCTACATCCTTTTAAAGTAATGTACAGTACATACATACAGTTCAGGGGAGTATGTTCATTATCTGTAACATTAATCCATGCAGGAGAACAATAATTTTAAAACAGAAGCACTTTACTTGCCAGTATTGGTACTAAATATATAAAACAGATGTTCCCAAATTTCAAGGCATGCACAAAACAATGCTATGAATGAGCATGCTCTCTAAAATCAAGCAAGCAAGCAAGCCAACCTAAATTCAAGTATTATTTAAATGGTTTATCTTATATCATTTACCCATCTGCCAATCTAATTTCACTACTCACTAATTACAGATGCTTTAGCAAACAAAGATGAAAATCCTTGGACTAGAAGTAGGTCCGAAATTACAGTCACCTAATCCCCTGAACAAGCAGTCCATCTTTCCCAACTCAATCATCTATTCCTTCAGTTAAATTTTTAGTGACAACAGTTAGAAATGGATGAACTAACTGCAGAAATTGTGATCAAATAAAGACCTTGATCTCATCATGTTTTAAGAACATCTTTCTCTTAAGTTATTTCTAAAACAGCAGAAGTAATCTAAATAAAACTATGCTCAAAACGGATGACAAATGGAGGTCACAGAAGTTCTACTCTGCCCTCAGTCATTCTTCATCATAATTCAGCTCTCTGTTCCCTTACAAGGCTACTGCCTGAAAATGATGGAAAATGTTAACCCCAGCAGATCTCAAAGACAATTGGAGAAGGCTACTTTCTGAGTCTCATGTGGCTTCCAGGGAGTTCAACCAAAGCTTCAGCATATTTCAAAAATGCCAAAGAAAACTACAGTACAGCAGGCACTTTTAACATACGTAAATAAGATGATGACAGACATTTAATAATAACAGTAATCTCTCTCGTATCCAAGTGACATACTTGTTATGAGGAAGAACAGGAGGCAGAAGAGGGAAAACTGATGTCATTGTATGTTTCAGGGCCTTGAGTTTTCTGATCCACAAAAAACACAGAGGTCTCCTTTAGGAAGGTAAAATAGAACAATAACCAGTGACAAAAGTCTGGAAATCAGGTGTGTGAAACCAAAGGAAAAACTGTGGCAAGCAGAACCTGCACAGAAAATATTCACAGAGAAAGAGAAAGAGTCTTAGGGATTGATATCTTGTGACCAGTAATGGAAAAATTAGATTTTTGGACTGCAGATTGTGGAATACCCCATGCTGACCACAGTTCACAAGAGTAACTCTGCCAATCTTTGCTATTGACAATCACGTGAAGAATGCAGTGTATTCAAGATCTGACTGATTTTACTATCTATGAACTATATATTTTATATAAGAATGAACTGAGACGTGTGTGGTGTAGCCGGGATATTTTCAGGAAGGCAAGGACTGAGCAGGCTACCTGATCTCTTATCACTTATTTGCACTATATACAATTCACACCAGCAACTATGGGATGGCCATTTTGAGGGGGGATAGAAAGTGTGTGAAGTCAAGTGGGCCTTAGAAAGCATGGCTAACAACAAGGCCAGTGGAGAAGATGGCATTCCAGTGGAACTATTTAAAATCTTAAAAGATGACGCTGTTAAGGTGCTACACTCAAATTGCCAGCAAGTTTAGAAAACTCAGCGGTGGCCAGAGGATTGGAAAAGATCAGTCTACATCCCAATCCCAAAGAAGGGCAGTGCCAAAGAATGCTCCAACTACCGTACAATTGCACTCATTTCACACGCTAGCAAGGTTATGCTCAAAATCCTACAAGGTAGGCTTCAGCAGTATGTGGACCGAGAACTCCCAGAAGTACAAGCTGGATTTCGAAGGGGCAGAGGAACTAGAGACCAAATTGGTAACATGCACTGGATTATGGAGAAAGCCAGAGAGTTCCAGAAAAACATCTACTTCTGCTTCATTGACTACGCAAAAGCCTTTGACTGTGTGGACCACAGCAAACTATGGCAAGTTCTTAAAAGAAATGGGAGTGACTGACCACCTTATCTATCTCCTGAGAAATCTCTATGTGGGACAGGAAGCAACACTTAGAACGGGATACGGAACAACTGATTGGTTCAAAATTGGGAAAGGAGTATGACAAGGCTGTATATTGTCTCCCTGCTTATTTAACTTATATGCAGAATACATCATGCGAAAGGCTGGGCTGGAGGAATCCCAAACTGGAATTAAGATTGTCAGAAGAAATATCAACAACCTCAGATATGCAGATGATACCACTCTGATGGCAGAAAGTGAGGAGGAATTAAAGAACCTCTTAATGAGGGTGAAAGAGGAGAGCGCCAAAAATGGTCTGAAGCTCAACATCAAAAAAACTAAGATCATGGCCACTGGCCCCATCATCTCCTGGCAAACAGAAGGGGAAGATATGGAGGCAGTGACAGATTTTACTTTCTTGGGCTCCATGATCACTGCAGATGGGGACAGCAGCCACGAAATTAAAAGACTCCTGCTTCTTGGGAGGAAAGCTATGACAAACCTAGACAGCATCTTAAAAAGCAGAGACATCACCTTGCCGACAAAGGTCCGCATAGTCAAAGCTATGGTTTTTCCAGTAGCGATGTATGGAAGTGAGAGCTGGACCATAAAGAAGGCTGACCGCCGAAGAATTGATGCTTTTGAATTGTGGTGCTGGAGGAGACTCTTGAGAGTCCCCTGGACTGCAAAGAGAACAAACCTATCCATTCTGAAGGAAATCAACCCTGAGTGCTCACTGGAAGGACAGATCCTGAAGCTGAGGCTCCAATACTTTGGCCGTCTCATGAGAAGAGAAGACTCCCTGGAAAAGACCTTGATGTTGGGAAAGTGTGAGGGCAAGAGGAGAAGGGGACGACAGAAAATGAGATGGTTGGACAGTGTCATCGAAGCTACGAACATGAATTTGACCAAACTCCGGGAGGCAGTGGAAGACAGGAGGGCCTGGCGTGCTCTGGTCCATGGGGTCACGAAGAGTCGGACACGACTTAATGACTAAACAACAACAACAACAGAAAGTGTGTCTGACTCTTCGTGACCCCATGGACCAGACCCCATGGACCCACCCATCTGAAAAGTGGGTAAAATAAATTTGCATTCCTACGGTCACCTTTCCTTAGCACATTATTTTTGCCTCTGAGTTTGGTGTTCTGGTTGCATAACTGGTGGTCTGGAAGGGAGCAGGTCCCATCACTGATCCCCACTGTGCATGCTCTTAATTGAGGTCAAGTATATTCAGTGAAATATGAGGCAAGAATGGATAAGCTCTGAAGGCCTGGGAGCCATATTTTAGCTCTTTGTCCCTACCCTGTTCCATGCCAGGCCCAGGAATTATAAAAATGGCCATTATAAAACAGGAAGTGACCTGATGGGTCATTCTGGTTTATTTGGCGGGATGGGGAAGGGGAAAGTTTTAGTGGAACCTCCCTCCATGGCCCATGGGGGGGGGGGGAACTGCTGCTCACCACCTTATTTGGAACTTCAAAGGTCTCTGGCTTGGCCGTGGGGCACATAAAAATTCCCCTGCGGTTATTTAAAAACTAACCCCCTAGGATTGCAGCCTATGTTTTCATCTAAATGAGACATCATTTAAATGAAAACTTAAATGTGGAATAATTTATCTGGTCATCTTTTAGGCACATTAAAGTTTTAAATTGCCTTGCCCTTTCTATATTTATCTTACTTGTTAACATCTTCTATTGTAATAATAATAATGATAGAAATATGACATATGTTAATGTTTGTTACATTTGAGAAAAATGCAGATGCAATGCAAAATTAAGAACATAAACTTGATATACAGTGCTAACCCACAATTGACAGTCACATCCTAATTCCAATAAAGCTGCACTGCAAATAGCAGGATTCCACTTACTCCCAAATGCTGTTTTACTGCCAGAACAATGAAGTTATCTTCTATGTACTTCTTTTTTAATTATTATTATTATTATTAAATATCACAAACAACTATACAACAACAGGAAAGGGGGAAAGGGATTAACAACAAAACAAAACAAAAACATTTACACAGGGGAATACTTGCTTTCGTACAATATCTAAAAAGCTCTTGACTTCATGACTGTGATATGGTAATCTCTAATACATTCTCTACTCATATCTGTTTCTGGGCCCAATCATAAAACATTTACCAACTTTCCTTAATATATATTCTCGGGTTCTCACGTAGTGTCTCTGATAGGCTATCCATTTCCACAATATCTAATACTTTTTAAAGTAACTCCTCTTTCTTCGGAATTTCCTGCATTTTCCACCTCTGGGCGGAAAAAGAATGGCCCCTAACATGGAAAAAGAATGGCTCCTTCAGACTAGCGTACACTATATTTTGATATCCCATGTCAGCTGAGCAATGATTACCAGAGCTATCAAGGTGCACCCTTTCTAAAAGGAAGAAAAATAAACAAAGGTCATGAAGCTTAGTAAGGTTTACAGACTAGTGCCATGTGGCTGACATGGTGACTATTTATGCAGATACATACAGAGACCAAGCAGGCTTCTGTTATCAACATTTGTTTGGAAACCTAGCTGACATTTTGACTTGGTTGTTTATTATTTTAACGAATACACTGTTTTGTTTCATAATATTATAATATTTTTAAACAGAAAACTGAAACATAATTTATGCCTAAAATAATAATAAGCTTCCAAGCTATAAGGATAAGAGTCAGAAGCAATCCTAACACCCCGTTCCGTATTGACTAAACACTGTCACACTGTCCAATAACAAACAAAGTTATATTACAGCTTCTCAACATTAGCAGGACAATAAGTTCATCCATTAATATAGGATGGCTGAGTAGCTTATTTATTTATTTGTATTTAAAATATTTTACCCATCTTTCTCCTTAAAAGGACCCAAGGCAGCTTACATCATTAAGAAAACAATATTTAAAACTAAAAATAGTAAGCATACAAAAATTAAAAAAGAATTTAACAAATATGATATTAAAAACCATCCATAAAATCAATACTAAAAACACATTTAAAAACAATACAGCGCAACAATCCATTTTAAAAAAATCCTCTCAGGCCCCCAGCTTTTTATAAAAATCACTTTTAAAAAGGTAGCTCCAATTATGTATCATGGTATTATAATTAATATAATCATTCATTTTGTTTACCTATGGCAAGAGATTTAAAACCTACCTTACCTCTTGGCTTAAGAACTAATTTAAAACACTCAACTACTCTGAGAACATTTAGTCACATGGTATATATTTATCTGTCTAGCCAGTCTAATCAGTCATCAGTCATGACGAAAACATTTGTCACTCTATAAAAGGCTATATGAAATATGTATCTTAAAACATTTATTTGCAAGCGGTCATTTTGGTTCTAGAGATTTAGAAGACATTTTTGCCTGTCTTCAAATGTTGAAAGAGCTACAGCTGCCTTAATTTAGTTACAAAAGATCTGTTCTAAAAATAATTTTACTTGTTACCTCTTTGTTTTTTCACTCGGACAATTTTATCTAGGTTTTGAAAGTTCTAAAAAAACCTTTTCCACAGGCATGCAACACCTTCTCTCCGCTTTTCATGCCTGAATTCATGTGGGAATCTTCAGTTAATCATAGTTTCCTATTTCAACTGAAACAGGAAACAACAATCATCAGCTTCAATCCAAAAGTAGGATCTTAAACTTTAAACTGGACTTTAAAATCCTAGGCTGTTTTTTGAACCTTACAACCATCATATTCTGGTTCAGACTAAATCAGCCAAAAAAGGTCAATAGAGTTTTTCAAATTTCAGATATTTATGACTTCTTTGTCTTCCAAAATGTTTCTGACGGGTAATGGCTATTAAATATTAGAAAGAAGACCTACTTGGTCTACTTATACTGAATTAGTGTTTACTTGCAAATGAGAATACAGAATTCCTTTTTTTTTCCTTTCTAAACTCTGGCTAAACACGCACACACCAGTTTTTTAAAAGCAAATGTCCCTCCCCTTTCTTAAAACCATAAAAGTTTCTGATTTTAAAATTAAAGAACAGTAACAGCAGCAGCAGCAGTAACTAGAACAACAGCATGAGTAGCATATAGGGAAATCTTTGTGCTGTGCAAAGTTTATGAGTAGCCAAGACATGCAAACAACTTGTATATAAATATTCATATATAAATAGTTGCAGAGAATGAAAAGGCATGTCTCCCACTAAAACAGTGAAACAAATTACATGAAAATTCCATGTATATAGAAGACCTACTATAAAAATAAAGTGTCTCATAACAAGCATTTTCTTCTTTGCCTCAGTTTCCAGGCAACAAGGTTGTTGTCAACATTTACCATCCCTTTAGCAACAGCAAGATCCTAAGCTGCCAAATGAGACCCAATTCTAATTTCATTCAACTCTCCAAACAGTGCTGCTCCTGGACACTGTGGGATATTTAAAACAGAATATGGACCAAGCCACTCAGAGCTACCAGGAGCACAATTGCCCTATTCTACTGCCATGTGAGCCAAGACTTATGGATGGAAGAAGGGACCTGCCACAACAGAAAAGGCTAGTGTCATATGGTATAAATTAGCACATACCAAACAAGTGGGTGTAGCTCTTAATGAATCATACTGGATGCCTCAAACCTACCACCATTGAAAAATTCTATTATCTGGCTAGCATGGAAGCTCCAGAAGTACATCAATAGGTGATAGCAAATAATGAATGAAATAAGGCAATACCGCACCAAACCCATCCACTTCATGGACATCAATCCCCTAGATGACAGCTAAAATTGAGGGAAAGTTTATTGCACACATCTCAAGATCTAAATATTAAACCAGAAGAGGCTAGGCTAAACATATGGAGAACAAAAACAACACACCTTGCTGAATGGATGAATGCTGAAGTCTGTCTCCCACGAGGAAGAAACTGGTTGGACCATCTGGAAGTCAATTAATAGCTTTCAAAGCAAAGTAGGAAGATCAAGGAATAATTGAGTGAAATGGGGCTGATTGGATACAGGACAAATTTTATGTCAATATTGAGAAATTCAACTAATGCAGCACTTATGTGCATGTAATTTGTGCCCCATCATGTGCAAAAAAGAAGATATAGCAAATGGCCAAGATAACACAATTGAAGTAGGCTGTGTCTGGTCAAATATCGTCTAATTATCTTAATATTTTGATTTGTTTTTGATTTTACCTATATTTCATATACATCCATAATTTTAAATTGTGCATCATTCTGATACAAAGAAAGAAAGAACATACCAAAGCACTGATTTCACTCTTCTCTTTTGAAATGTTACCTGGTATGCAAAATTAAAAGGTATCTTAGGATCAAAACAAACGGCCAGCAAAATGTTAGAGCAATAAGCTGTAAATTACTAAGGCCAATCAGCAAATTCAATGGGGTGGTATTTTAACTGTGTTTAAGCAATCACAAGAGGCCTGTGGGATCCTTCTATCCCACCTCACCAACACTAGTCTCCACCACTCTTCTTAGGCACAGTTTCTTACTACCCATAAGAAAAGCACAAAATTTTTACCTTTTTTGGACTAAATTTCCAAGAATCTCTTAGCCAGCATGGCACTGCACCTGGGGGATTCTGGGAGCTGCAATCCTACATGTAACATTTCCACACTCTGTCCATATATGTATAATCAACATGACATGTTGCACCAACAATTGCTGATGAAGTAACAGAACTCTTAAATTGGCTTAAACCCTTCTTAGTCTTTACTCTGACTAATGTAAATATAGGCCAGAATCCTACTGGTGTTTGTGCTACATTTAGGCAACTTGCCATGATCACTTATAGCTAACTGACGGGGTGCCAACACACACCTCAGTCATATGCCTGGTGATGCACTCAACTGCACAGTGAAAGTGCAACCTGACATCTCAACAAGAACGTGCAATTAGCCATGGCAAGTTTCCCAAACCTGGTGCAAACACCAACAGAATTCTGGCCATAGGGTTTAAAACTTGAGAGGCAGCACACATGTAACACCTTAGACTTCTGTTTATAGGATATACTGTATGAAAGTTCTTGAATTAGATCCTTAAAGACAAATGCAAATCTTAGGCTTTGATCTATTAGGAACTGAGCAGTTGTTTTTAAGTATAACAAAAACATATTTCAATTACACACAGGGCTATGCCAATATATGAATCAGAGATTACTGCTCTCAGACAGCCTAAATAATTAATTTATCACAAGTCAAATTGTCCAGTACTGGATACTATTGACAAATATTTTCTCATAATAATTTAGGTTTGTAAAATGTGAAAATGTTAAGGAAACTTTGACCATACAGGTCCATGTCAGATGTAATAATCTTGGACAAATAAACCATGGGTTTCTAGAATGAGCATAAAGGAAAGTGTGCTGCTTATATACCACCCCATAGTGCTTAAAGCACTCTCTGGATATTTTACAATTTAATTTTGCAGGCTACACTTTGCGCATGCCCCCCTTGAGCTGGGTATTCAATTTACCAACCTTGGAAGGATGGAAGACTGAGTCAATCTGGAGCCAGCTACCTGAGCCTGTTGGGATCAAACTCAGATTGTGAGCAGAGTCTTGAGTTCAATACTGAAGTTTAACCATTGTGCCATTAAGCTCAAAGCACAGTGCTGCTCTCTCCCCCTTTCCCTTTCTTGGACTCCATAATTTAATATATCTAGGTTTCTGAAGTCACCACTTCCAGTCACAATTCAATTAGGAAATTAGAGTATAATGGCTGACTACAAAATGGAGGCTGAAATCCTGTCACTTAATGTACTTAATCACAACTAGAGTAGGAATGTTTAATCAAGGGAACTTATGGAGGTGCTGCCTCATCAGATGCCCACAGATTCAATTAGGCTTACTCTAGTGTAGCTCCCCCCACTAAAAAATAGGAATTTAACCAGTATATGAAACAGGAACCAGATCTATTATTTCTGATTTATGTAAGAATTATTAATCTAATAAAATTACATAATACCAGATACTCTTAAACGGCAGTGGTCAGAGGTCATATCTAAAGAAAAAAATTTAGCCATCCCCTCTAGTGCAGAGTGGCAGAGATGACAATGAAGAGGAAGAATAAAAGAAACCAACTAGAGTAGGAACTTTTCCATGTCTCAGAACATAATACCTCTACTCCACCCTTGTTTTCTATAACTACAAGTATTACCATGGAATGTTTGAAGCAAACGAAGCATAGGGAAGATGTCCTTTCTCTTCTTTCTCTTACTGTCTCCCGTATCTAGACGTATCAACTTGGCTTTGAAGGACTAACATAATTTTTTTTAAGGACATACCTGTCCACTATTTTATATTCTGTATGATTTAAGGACTTCTAAATCCGGTATTCACTTCAGTGGCCAGTAGGCATTTACTTCAGTAGAGACTGTCTTCCTGCTGTTTCTATGCTGTGAAGTGCTATGAAGTGAATTATTAGTGTTAGGCATAAAAAAAAACCTGCACTCTTCTTGACCAAAAGGGCAGATAGCGCACACATTTTCAGAAATATTGTTTCTCCTTCTGCATTTTGCAGTAAGACTGTGTTATGATTAACATTTCCAAGTTTGTAGTTTTGCACCATGAAATTAAAGGCCTGCTTATATTCAGTTTGTGTTACAAAGTTTGTGGTGCCCAGCCACAGAATTTTAGCAGCAGGAAATAATCGGAACAAGTCAATGGAAGCAGGAGAAGTAGAGACTTTACGGTGTAGCTTATGCAATCGTCCTAATAAGAAAGATCAATCTTCTAAGTTTAATTACGCAACCTGAAGCCAAACTATGTATTATAGAATGATAAATCTTGTCATGAAAAGCACAAACGAAGTCATTTATTCGTATTATTTGCTAGGATGGCCCTCTGATGTTCCAGATTTAAGAGAGGCCAATATAACAGCAAATTTATAGCAACTAATTAATGACTCATTGATTGAATTTCCGCATGCACACCAGTTGCGTGACTTAGCATGTAACTAGGAATTTGATCCCCCTTCACGGATTGCTGCCTTGTCGTGGCGAAGGGGCTTGAGTAATTCAGAGAAGCTATGGGCTATGCCATGCAGGGACACCCAAGACGGACAGGTCATAGTGGAGAGTTCTGACTAAACACGATCCACCTGGAGCAGGAACTGGCAAGCCGCTCCGGTATCTTTGCCAAGAAAACTCCATGAACAGAAACAAAAGGCTAAAAGATATGACGCTGGAAGATGAGCCCCTCAGGTCGGAAGGCGTCCAACATGCTACTGAGGAAGAGCAGAGGACAAGTACAAGTAGCTCCAGAGCTAATGAAGTGGTTGGGCCAAAGCCGAAAGGACGCTCAGCTGCGGACACGCCTGGAAGTGAAAGGAAAGTCCGATGCTGCAAAGAAAAATACTGCATAGGGACCTGGAACGTAAGTTCTATGAACCTTAGTAAGCTGGATGTGGTCAAACAGGAGATTGAAAGAATAAACATTGACATCCTGGACGTCAGTGAACTAAAATGGACGGCAATGGGCGAATTCAATTCAGACGATTATCATATCTACTACTGTGGGCAAGAATCCCGTAGAAGAAATGGAGTAGCCCTCATAGTCAACAAAAGAGTGAGAAAAGCTGTACTGGGATACAATCTCAAAAATGATAGAATGATTTCAATACGAATCCAAGGCAGACCTTTCAACATCACAGTAATCCACGTTTATGCACCAACCACCGATGCTGAAGAGGCTGAAATTGACCAATTCTGAAAATTGAATGCTGACTTCCAAAGAATAGCAAGGAGAGACAAGAGGGCCTTCTTAAATGAACAGTGCAAAGATATAGAGGAAAAGAATAGAAAGGGAAAAACCAGAGATCTGTTCAAGAAAATTGGAGATATTAAAGGAACCTTTTGTGCAAAGATGGACATGATAAAGGACAAAAATGGTAGGGACCTCACAGAAGCAGAAGACATCAAGAAGAGGTGGCAAGAATACACAGAGGAATTATACCAGAAAGATCTGGATGTCCCGGACAACCCAGATAGTGTGGTTGCTGACCTTGAGCCAGACATCCTGGAGAGTGAAGTCAAGTGGGCCTTAGAAAGCATGGCTAACAACAAGGCCAGTGGAGGTGATAGCATTCCAGTTGAACTATTTAAAATCTTAAAAGATGACGCTGTTAAGGTGCTACACTCAATATGCCAGCAAGTTTGGAAAACTCAGCAGTGGCCAGAGGATTGGAAAAGATCAGTCTACATCCCAATCCCAAAGAAGGGCAGTGCCAAAGAATGCTCCAACTACCGTACAATTGCACTCATTTCACACTCTAGCAAGGTTATGCTCAAAATCCTACAAGGTAGGCTTTAGCAGTATGTGGACCGAGAACTCCCAGAAGTATAAGCTGGATTTCGAAGGGGCAGAGGAACTAGAGACCAAATTGCTAACATGCGCTGGATTATGGAGAAAGCCAGAGAGTTCCAGAAAAACATCTACTTCTGCTTCATTGACTGCGCAAAAGCCTTTGACTGTGTGGACCACAGCAAACTATGGCAAGTTCTTAAAGAAATGGGAGTGTCTGACCACCTTATTTCCTGAGAAATCTCTATGTGGGACAGGAAGCAACACTTAGAACGGGATATGGAACAACTGATTGGTTCAAAATTGGGAAAGGAGTACAACAAGGCTGTATATTGTCTCCCTGCCTATTTAACTTATATGCAGAATACATCATGCGAAAGGCAGGACTGGAGGAATCCCAAGCCGGAATTAAGATTGCCGGAAGAAATATCAACAACCTCAGATATGCAGATGATACCACTCTGATGGCAGAAAGTGAGGAGGAATTAAAGAACCTCTTAATGAGGGTGAAAGAGGAGAGCGCCAAAAATGGTCTGAAGCTCAACATCAAAAAAACTAAGATCATGGCCACTGGTCCCATCACCTCCTGGCAAATAGAAGGGGAAAATATGGAGGCAGTGACAGATTTTACTTTCTTGGGCTCCATGATCCCTGCAGATGGGGACAGCAGCCACGAAATTTAAAGACGCCTGCTTCTTGGGAGGAAAGCAATGACAACCCTAGACAGCATCTTAAAAAGCAGAGACATCACCTTGCCGACAAAGGTCCGCATAGTCAAAGCTATGGTTTTTCCAGTAGAGATGTATGGAAGTGAGAGCTGGACCATAAAGAAGGCTGACTGCCGAAGAATTGATGCTTTTGAATTGTGGTGCTGGAGGAGACTCTTGAGAGTCCCCTGGACTGCAAAGAGAACAAACCTATCCATTCTGAAGGAAATGGACCCTGTGCTCAACCCTGAGTGCTCACTGGAAGGACAGATCCTGAAGCTGAGGCTCCAATACTTTGGCCATCTCATGAGAAGAGAAGACTCCCCAGAAAAGACCCTGATGTTGGGAACGTGTGAAGGCAAGAGGAGAAGGGGACAACAGAGGACGAGATGGTTGGACAGTGTCATCGAAGCTACCAACATGAATTTGACCAAACTCCGGGAGGCAGTGGAAGACAGGAGGGCCTGGCGTGCTCTGGTCCATGGGGTCACGAAGAGTCGGGCACGACTTAACGACTAAACAACAAAGAAATTTGATCACCAATTATTAATTAATAGCTATTTGCTGATTTGTGTTACACTATTGCAGTTACACCTGCATAAACTTTCAATTCCATTCTGGCCTCTGAATCTTAACCTGATCACATTTCCCTTACAAATGCTAACCTAACAGCGCACCATTGTCTTAATTGTTAAAGTACACACAAATTAGAACAAGCAGGTGTGGCTAGATATAAAAGCATCAGAGGTGGCAGCCCCCTAGCCCACTCTGTGACTGAATAAAGAACATAAAAGGAGAACTCTTGAGGAGGCACTACGACCTGCCCTCAGATCCATGACATCACCTGAGAATTTCAAGGCCTCTGTTAAAAAAACATTCAGGGAGAAGATCCAAAAGACTATGACCTGGGAAGGCTATGTATTGCCCTAACTGTGTTATCTATCAATGCAAGCTCCATACAATAATCATCCTTCCATAATCACATGCATGCTGATTCCTAACATCTTGGTGCCAGCAGCTTAGTCTATTATAACAGTTTTGATTTCCCCTTTCCTCAGACCAAATCACTGACCATCTTTCTAACCTTATGAATGGTGAATGGGATATGAAAGATCATTGCTTCAACCAGGTAATGCACAGTGGCTTCTTGCTCTACCCCACAATCACACACAAATTGCACAAATACTTCTAATTCTGTCTGAAGATGGTCCATAAGCCTAACCAGAAGCAAAAATTCTCTATATAGATGAAGGAAAATAATAACAATCAAGGCTACTGAAAGACAACACAATGAATTCAAATTTCAGCCCCTGGCCCAATGTAGGGAGGGTAAATCCTGCTGCTCTTGGATGAAGCACTCTGCTTTACTTCAGCAAAACTAACTGGATTTTGCTGACATTTTAGGAGATTTTGTACAATGAATATAATTACCCAAGGGTAATCCTGGAATCTTCTTCATGTGAGTTTGACTACATGAGCACTCAAGGGTGATTTAAATCAGCTCTGTTAATTGCAACCTCTGGCACATCCTGGAGGCCTTTCAGATTTATTCCAAACATACATGCAAGTTATGCTACATTTCAGGCTTCCAAACACAGGCCTTGTTGTTGTTTAGTCGTTAAGTCGTGTCCGACTCTTCGTGGCCCCATGGGCCAGAGCACGCCAGGCCCTCCTGTCTTCCACTGCCTCCCGGAGTTTGGTCAAATTCATGTTGGTCGCATCGATGACACTCTCCATCCATCTTGTCCTCTGTCGTCCCCTTCTCCTCTTGCCTTCACACTTGCCCAACATCAGGGTCTTTTCCAGGGAGTCTTCTCTTCTCATGAGATGGCCAAAGTATTGGAGCCTCAGCTTCAGGATCTGTCCTTCCAGTGAGCACTCAGGGTTGATTTCCTTCAGAATGGATAGGTTTGATCTCTTTGCAGTCCAAGGGACTCTCAAGAGTCTCCTCCAGCACCACAATGCAAAAGCATCAATTCTTCGGCGGTCAGCCTTCTTTATGGTCCAGCTCTCACTTCCATACATCGCTACTGGAAAAACCATAGCTTTGACTATGCAGACCTCTGTCGGCAAGGTAATGTCTCTGCTTTTTAAGATGCTGTCTAGGGTTGTCATTGCTTTCCTCCCAAGAAGCAGGCGTCTTTAAATTTCGTGGCTGCTGTCCCCATCTGCAGTGATCATGGAGCCCAAGAAAGTAAAATCTGTCACTGCCTCCATATCTTCCCCTTCTATTTGCCAGGAGGTGATGGGACCAGTGGCCATGATCTTAGATTTTTTGATGTTGAGCTTCAGACCATTTTTGGCGCTCTCCTCTTTCACCCTCATTAAGAGGTTCTTTAATTCCTCCTCACTTTCTGCCATCAGAGTGGTATCATCTGCATATCTGAGGCTGCTGATATTTCTTCCGGCAATCTTAATTCCGGCTTGGGATTCCTCCAGTCCAGCCTTTCGCATGATGTATTCTGCATAGAAGTTAAATAAGCAGGGAGGCAATATACAGCCTTGTCGTACTCCTTTCCCAATTTTGAACCAATCAGTTGTTCCATATCCCGTTCTAACTGTTGCTTCCTGTCCCACATAGAGATTTCTCAAGAGGTAGATAAGGTGGTCAGGCACTCCCATTTCTTTAAGAACTTGCCATAGTTTGCTGTGGTCCACACAGTCAAAGGCTTTTGCGCAGTCAATGAAGCAGAAGTAGATGTTTTTCTGGAACTCTCTGGCTTTCTCCATAATCCAGCGCATGTTAGCAATTTGGTCTCTAGTGCCTCTGCCGCTTTGAAATCCAGCTTGTACTTCTGGGAGTTCTCGGTCCACGTACTGCTGAAGCCTACCTTGTAGGATTTTGAGCATAACCTTGCTAGCGTGTGAAATGAGTGCAATTGTATGGTAGTTGGAGCATTCTTTGGCACTGCCCTTCTTTGGGATTGGGATGTAGACTGATCTTTTCCAATCCTCTGGCCACTGCTGAGTTTTCCAAACTTGCTGGCATAGGCCTGGGCCACCACAAAAAGTGTGTACTGAAACATTTAGTGGGTTTATGTGTTTGTGAGTTTGAAATACACAGGTATGTGGTAAACACCATATACCCATGCACTTCAAACCCACAAATACATTAAGGCAAAGACTAAGGCAGAACACCCAAAAGACCAGATACCAAAACACAACAGGAGCAATATAGTATATGCAGTCCAATGAAAAGAGGAGTGTTTGGAGCTCTACATTGGAGAAACCAAACACGCACTAAACAGAATGGCCCAACACTGGAGGGGAAATGGCTCAGGACCACAATCAGCAGTGTTCCTTCATTTGAAGGACAAAAGAAACTCATTTTATGACCAAGATGTACTCATTCTGGACCAAGAAGATAGGTAGTTTGAGAGAGGGGTCAGGGAGGCCATACATGTGCATACAGAAAATCCCTCACTCAACAGGGGTGGAAGCCTTAGATACAATCTGTCTCCTATTTATTATGCTGCCCTTTCATCCATCCCCAGAAAGGTTAGGACTACACACACCAGAAAAACCACTGTTAATGACTGTTAACGACCCATGACAATGGATGGAGAAGGACTGCAGAAATGGGATTTTCACTCATCCGCAGTCCTTTGTCCTTCTAACAAGCCTGTTCATACCAGGAGGAAGTGAAACCAACATGGAGGATATATCAGGGATCTCCTACCAGCTCTCCTCAGACTGAAGAAGCTACTTGGATGAGTAGAGAAATGTTTCAAACTAATAAGAAAGAAGTCCAGTTGCCATGACTTAGCTTCCAGATAACCTCACCTGGATGACTGAGAATCTTCACAGATATACTATTCCTGGGAAAATCCAGGACTGCAGCTAAACTCAGAAGAAGCAGGGAACCGTAGGAAGGATGATGGATAGTGTCAAGAGTCCCAGTTACTGGGAAAGTCCTGGGGCTTCTACTATACAAGCCCTGGCTCTAGTACACCATTGTTCAAAAGAGCTAACATCCTGTTAAAACTTCCTTGTGAAACACAGACATCCTTGATAAAAACAAACTGCTAAATCTCACAATTAGCTTTATGGAAAATGAATGCAAACCCATGTAGGGAATGAGCTCCCTTAAACTCATTAATGCCTGCTTCTGAATGCACAGGTTCAGCTTGTGAAATGCTGAACTTTAGCAAAAGATCTTTAAACAGCTGTCATACAACATTTAATTTCTAATTAGAAACACAAACGATTTTCCAGGCACTTACTGCTATTTAAATTATTTGCATGATGTAGGAAAAAAGCAAAGCAAAGTAGTATCTACACTGCTTATTTTTACCATTCTCAGCTTTCCATTATCCTAATCTGTCAAAAATAAAACCACACACCAAAATGTGAAAGCCTTGCTATCATCCGAATCATCTATGAGAGGCATGAGAATCTTCCTACCTTATTCTCTGGCAATCAGTTTAATCACTCTTGCTCTAAAAAGGTTTATGGGATGCATTCTGGTATTCTTACTATCATAGAATCATGAAGTTGGAAGCAGCCTATAAGGCCATCAAGTCCAAACCCCTGCTCGATGCAGGAATATCAATCAAAGGATATCTGCCAGGTGCTTGTCTAAGTTTCTCTTGAATGCCTCCAGTGTTGGAGCACTCCCTACCTCTTGAGGTATACCAACACCACAGAAGTACCGAGAGACCAGAGATCTCTAAAAACACTGGACAGGTTGTTTAGGACTTAATAGATCAACATTTATTTGTAGAAACAAATAAAGAGATTGCAGAGCACATATTTTAAACATTCTTTAGCTTTTGGTTTCATATATTCTCATCTATTGTTCATTTAAAGCAGACTATAGTCTGATCTAAATATACCAAGAATGAAGATGCATTCCCTGTGCTATTTATTTGCCCCCTGTGCTATTTAAATGTATATAAAGCCATTGCCTGAGGTTGTTTAGAGACCTGGTCAGATCCAACTCTACTAAGTAATATGCATGGAATGGACTGACACTCAAAAACAAAGACTCAACGGCATGGACAATGTTTCCACTACAGATTTGCCTGAATCATCACAGTGGAGGAGGTTCAGACTCTTTAAGGGATTCACATCTTTCCTAAAAGATCTGGTTCACAGCTTGGGATGCTTTCATGTCTGGCTTTGACATTTTCACCCTGAATTACATCTTACCAGTTTTAATCAATATGACAGGTGCAACTGATTTCGAAAAGCAATGCCCTTCCCATATGGGTTATCCATACTCTGGATATATCAAGATACTTACAGATTATTGTAGGTGTGTTGTATGAGGTGTTGCCTTTTAAAACTCCCTGGAAACATCAGTGGGGCCAAAACGTACCAATAAGACAGTTGAATAGTTCATCCTGTCATGGACATATTGTACCCATCTTGCTGTGCTTTCTTAGTATTGGCTAAAAGCTTGTTCTCTGATATCCCCAACTAGAGAAAATGGAATTAAAACTCAAAACAGGTAATCAATAAAGCCAGAATGATTTCTAACCTAATCTTTTATACTAAATAACAAACCATAGCCTGCTCCAAGAAGTGAAACAGGCAGTCTCTAAAGAGCAGCAACAATATGCCAGCTGGCATCACATCTGAACATTCTGAACAGAGACGACAGCAAAAGCAAGGGAAGCAAATTCATATGCCTGCATCCCACTAGGGAAATGCCAAGCAGGTGAAAGAACATGTTCTTCAAAGTTTTTCAGAATTACTGACCTCTGAATTCTTATCAAAACTACATACAAACATTGGCTGAATTCCTGTTGCTTAGCATAGTAAGTGCAACTGCATTAGACCAATTGAATCAATGGAACTTACAGAGGAACTGACTCACCAAATCCCTAGTGATTCAAGAGGACTACTCTAGTTGTGAATTATTATGCTAAGCAATAGGATTTCAGTCACAGTGATCTCAGTTTTTCAAGTGGTAATCTTCTTATAGCCAAAATGGGACCTTTTAAGCAAAAGAGGGAGAAACCATGAGACTTGATGATGATGACAATGACAATGATGAATGTGATAATATAAACTAGTGGTTACATATGTCTGTCAATTATTATTTTTTCTCATGTACTGTTGCCTGCTTTTGCAGTAGATTGATTCTCTGTTGCCTTGCCTCTCCTTTTTAAAGTAGTTTTTCAGGCTTCTTTAGAGTTTTTGGAGTGCCAGAAAAGAAGAATGAAAAGGCACAAATGGGAACCCAAAATAGGCTTTCTGTTTCATGTAGACAAAAAGACCAGTAGATGAAAATACAAAATGCCCCCCTAATCAGAAACAAAAGAAATATGTTCACTTCCCTAGTTAGCAGGGCTTCTCATAAATCAGGTGAAGACCCAGCTCACATAATTTTGAGGCATATGCTGAAGAGGAGCATTCTCATCTCTACTCTAAAGATAACATACAATGATAGCATACAGTGATAACTAGGGGGAAGATTTCTATTACATTTCACATTTTCTCCGCAACCTAATTTGAACCCATAAACAAGTTCAATCATGTTTAAGAGTAAAAAAATGACATGTCATAGAAATCACTCCCCTAGTGATAACAATCTGGGACCATACTCCCAAAATTTTGGCTTCTGTTTACATTGTGTTTACATTCTATTTACATTGCTTTAATAAACCTATTTAACTGCTCTTTATTGCATGACAGCATTTTAAAAAGAAATGCTTTTGCAACAAATTATCTGTGGAAGAGCCAGGTAACACATACAGCCAGGAGGCAACCCAAAAGGCTGGGCTGTTCAAGTTACCCTCTGAATTATTCTGAATCCTGTTTGTCTTCAGATTAATGAATTCAACAGGAGAGTCACAAAGAACAATAATCATCCATAAAAATAAATACAAAACAATTTGTCCATTCCCTAGTTACTTACTAAATAAAAAGTACAAAGGTTAAGAAAACTAAAAGCTAATTTTATTCTATTAGACTGTTGTTTCCAGAACTACCCATAGAGGAACAGCAGCTGTGTTCATTCCACAAGCTGTCAACCCTAAAGATCACAGCAAATTAGCTTATTTTTAAAAAATATTGGCCTGTACAAAAACAATCTGAAGCACACCCTCTGTTGAGTAAATTCCATGTCATTTATCATGACAAGAAGAGCAAAAAGAGTGACATTTTTAAGGGGAAGATTTTTATGGGAGGATTACTTCCTTTCCCCACACAGATAAATAATTTAACTGCTTCAAGCTGTGCAGTTCATTTATTTTGGAGACCTAAACATCTAAGAAGAAGAAAAGCAGAACTAGTCTACTGCTTACAGCCCAAACAAACAAGAACATATTACAACATAAATAATTGAGACTGACTTCCTTTGCTTTTTTTTTTTTTTTAAAGACTGTGTGGACTTCATTTATTCTTAGCCAACTGGCCAAAACGGGTGCAGCTTAACAAAACCTTTCTTTGATTTTTGGCTGCGAAGTAAGTGCTGGACTAGTCTTTTTTCATGTTTATCATTAGAACTGCAACCTGCTTACTTCCATGTGAACCCTGAGGAAACTCCCAACTACAGAAAACTCAACATGACCTTTTAAAAGTCCTCAGATATCATTTTGTACAAGAAGAAACATTTATAGAGATCAAAGTTGATGAAGCATGAAGCTCCCCCCATGAACTGACGAAGCACGAATTTATTAATCGGTTTGTGGGGGGGGGTTAGTTTTTTTTATTAAAAAAACCCTGACCCTCACCCCACCCCTGCAGCCTGCCCCCGTGCCCCTGTCGCCTCCCTATGTTGGCGGTGGCGGCGCCACCCCCCGCCACCGCACCCCCTACTGTCGCCACCCCCCCGTCACCCCATCGCCGCCACCGCAGTCTCCAGCTGCCCTCTGTCACTATGGCCTGCAGTAAGGGACACTGGCTGCCCTTTGCAAAGATGGTGGCTGATGCTTCATTTATGGTAGGGAAGCTGCAGCCTCCATCTTTGCAAAGGGCAGCCAGCATTCCCTTAAGGGAGGCCACCGCAGCGGGCGGCGATGGATGGCGGTGGTGCCGGATGGTGGTGGTGGCTAAGGTAGGGAGAGGAAGGGGGCGGGGGATAGGCTGTGGGGATACGTGGCTATGGGGCGGTCAGCTGATTGGCGGGCCCATAGGCAGAAGGGGAAGGCCATATGGGGGATGAATAAAAATGGAGCAATATTCGTCCCTTTGTATTCGTCAGGGTCTCTGGAACTGACGTATATGAAGGGACAAATATTTAACGAATCAGCATTTTTTATGAATATCAAAATCCGTTTTTTTATTCATCCCCATGTCTATTTATAATACATTACAGTACCCTTCACAAAACCAAGTGGCAGCTGCCTGCAATGTGAACCCATAGAAGGCAAGGCAAGAGAGCGTCCTTCATTAGGAAGGCACCATCCCTTTTCAAGCAGAAGGTTCCAGATTTAATAATACCTGGTATTTTAAAAATTATAAGAGTATCAAGCAGGTGACAGGAAATACTACGGCCCAAAATTGTATAAATTTCTATTGCAATGGGACACACAAGACGAAGAAGTTAAGGAGACAATGTTAAAATGGTCTAAAAATTTTGGATATAATATAGAACTAGAAAAATGGCAACAAATGTGGACAAAAAATTACAAGCTAACATTAGCAACCTCCTATAAAGAAAATTTATATAAAATGTTCTATAGATGGCACTTCCCTCCAGCCAGACTTGCAAAAATGTTTCCAAATATGTCGAATAAGTGTTGGAAATGCAAGAATCATGAAGGAACTTACTACCATGCATGGTGGACATGTGATAAAGCAAGAAAGTATTGGGTTAAAATTCATATGTGGATTAAGCAAATGTCCAAACAAGAAATAGAATTTAAACCAGAAATATTTTTATTGGGATTATTGCCAAATAACATAAATACACAAAGCTATTACCTAATATTACATGTTTTGACTGCAGCTAGATTAGTATGGGCATAGGTCTGGAAGGAGGGAAATCCACCAAAGGATGACATGATCATTAAGAAAATACTAGAATGTGCAGAAATGGACAGATTAACAAAGAGATTAAAAGGACAAGAAAAATCAATTTTCTACCTAAGCTGGAATTTATTTTATGACTGGTGGAAAGCAAAAGTCCCGTAATAATGGAATTAAAATGAACAGTATGGAGAGGATCTCACCAGAAAAAGTATATCAATAAATAAGATTGCTTGTAGGTTAAGCCTATATTTTATGTTTTCACTTTATATATGATGTTGTATTTATATGTTTTTAAGTTTTATGTTGGAAAATAAAATATATTAATTTTAAAAAAAATTAAAAAAGGAAATACTACGGTCCAGGATTCTGCAGAGTTGCACCCAAATATTACAGAGCTAGAGAAACAAAGAGAGACAAAACAGGCAGCTTTCTACGTTAGTGCTCATATTTCATAATGCTTTTAACCAGGAATAAGTAGAAGGCAAATTTTGAGGTGATTTGCAATAAATCAGCAAATATTCCGATTTCTGATTGTTTATCAGTAGCAGCAGCAACAAGATTCTTCTTCTCTCTGCCTCCCTTCTCCACCCACCCCATTATACAGTTGTGATAAAGAGAGTTTTGGGTAAACAGAGGGCTTTTCTTTGTCTTTTGTTTTCGTTTTTGCAGAACTGGAAGAAGTTACTTGTTTGGACTACTATTTGTTTGGTTCTCAACCCAGCATTACATGGTTACTTCATTCTTGCCCCTCCGACGTATTGTTACATTCCTTTTATGAAAGAACTTAGGACAGACTTCTTACTGCAGTGGTCCCCAACCTTTTCTGAACTGCGGACCGACTGGGGGGGCGGAGTCTGTGTGCAGGGGGGGCGGGGCACCCCTCGTGCTCGTGGGGGGCAGGGGCGCTCACGTGCATGCGCGGATAGGTGGGGCGCACTCACGTGCATGTGTGGATGGGTGGGCCGTGCGGGCGGGCGGGCGGGGTGTGTGGGAGGGAGATCTCTCTCCGCGGCCTGGTCCTGCCATGGCCACGGACTGGCACTGGGCTGCGGACCAGGGGTTGGAGACCCCTGTCTTACTGGATGGGTCTGACAGAGTTTCTCCTTAAGCCTTCATTGTTGTTATGTGCTGTCAAGTCACCTCCAGCTCATGATGACACTATGAACGTGCAATCTCCAAAATGCTCTGTCCTCAGCTACCCTGCCCAGCTCTTGTTACTTCAAGTCTGTGGCTCCTTTGGGGAGTCAGTCCATCTTGTACTTGGTCTTCCTGCTGCCTTCCAACTTTCCCGGCATTATTGTCTTTTCTGGAGAATCCTACCTTCTCATGATGTGCTCAAAGTAAGGGCCTTAACTTCAAATTTTTTCCTGCAGAGATAGTTCAGGCTTGATTTGATCTAGGACTCACCTGTTCATCTTTCTGGCACTCAAGGGTAAGAAAACTACTATAAAGAATGTTCTCTTAAGAGTTACAAAAGTATGCACCTTCTCACAGATCGGAATAGACTTTTATTTGATAAACTGAAGACCTGAAGTAAAGTTGTGCAGCTGTGCCTACCTCATGTGAGTGAGGCCAAGGCCTATGGTGCACCCCCACTTCCCCTGAAGTCCCCCACTCCATGCCAGGGGAGGAGGAGGCTTCCTTACTTACAGCAGCAGGGAAGGAAACCGACCTGTAATTCAGTGCCTAGAAGTACCTCTCTTAGCTTCAAACTGTTCCAACTGCAAAACTGTCTGCTGGTTAAGATAGATAGCCTCTTGCATTGTTACAGACTAAAACAACAAAACAAAACAAAAGCAACTTGAAAAAATATAAGCATTACTATTATTGCCGTGTATGACCCCCGGACTTCAAGGAGATCAAACATATCCATTCTGAAGGAAATCAACCCTGAGTGCTCACTGGAAGGACAGATCCTGAAGCTGAGGCTCCAATACTTTGGCCATCTCATGAGAAGAGAAGACTCCCTGGAAAAGACCCTGATGTTGGGAAAGTGTGAAGGCAAGAGGAGAAGGGGACGACAGAGGACGAGATGGATGGACAGTGTCATCGATGCGACCAACATGAATTTGACCCAACTCCGGGAGGCAGTGGAAGACAGGAGGGCCTGGCGTGCTCTGGTCCATGGGGTCACGAAGAGTCGGACACGACTTAATGACTAAACAACAATGACCACATTAAGCACTCGATTTTAAGAGAAACTGTTGCACATTTGTTTGTTTGTTTGGCTGATATAGACAATTCTTGTCGCAGGGTAACTCAACTGTTTGCTGGTCTCTTAAGCAGAAAGTGGCTGCATTGAGATCACAGAAATACACACAGGATAACTAGACTCGCCCCAATTTACTTTAAATTAACTGCCAGCATGCTTTTAAAAATGGGAGATCATCAACATTGATAAAAAACAGATGGGTGCCATGTTCTTCTGTGGTATTCTTCTGATCTGCACTGCTCTTTGAAGATGCTACTAATATTCATTTCTCCCCAATGGCAAAATAATTTGGGAGCAATAGTTCTGCTCAGTAACATGGTGTGGGCAGAAGGCTTAAAATTCCTCCTTTCCCCAGTGCCACTGCTCTGATAAAATTAGAGCAGGACTTGGCCACTCTGAAACCAGGAGAGTCACTCTTGACCTCCTACATCAGGTCTGTTTTGGCAGCTCCTGCCTTTTGCACCTCTGACATTCTTGCCCGACGGAGAGAAGCTCTTAAGAGACGGCGGCCCTTTCATGAATTTTTAGCAACCCTTCTGCCAGGCAAGGCGCGGGCCACGTCCGAAGTCCAGCGACGGAATAGGAACGCAACAAAAGGGGGCGCACGTCTCGGCCGGGAGCGGGGCCCGCCCGTTGCTACGCCGCTGGTAAAGGCGAGTTGGAACCCGCCGCTCGACAAGGCGCCGGAGCACAGAAGGCGTGACGGCAGGTCTGTTTCTGGCCACACGCGAGTGAGCAGCAAGACGCGTCCTCACTAGAAAACCCGGCCGCACGCGAAACACGCAGCAATCGAGGGTTTCTGGAGGTGGGGGAACCCGAATGCCCCGCCCGACTTCAACTCCCCAATAACTTCGTGGAGAGTTTCGTAGCCCGGCTTGGCGACCAGGGGAGGCGAAAAGACAGGAGGCAATTACCCGTTTTTTGAAGCGCTGGTGACCCTCGGGGTCCGAGTACGTTCTGTCCACAGCCAGGGCGGTATCGCTCCCAGGCATGGTCGCCACTTTCTCCGCCGCGTCCTCCCCAACGCAATGGGGCCACTGCCCGCCGCTCCGGAGCCCGAAGCGCGCCTGGCTGAGCGACGTCCGCTGGGGGTAGCTGGGGCTCAGCTTGCTCGCTGGCACCCTGCCGCCCCCGCCGCCGCCTTCTGGGGCGCGAGGGATCGGGGGGGGGGGCGGGAGGTCAGCCCTGGCGGCGGGACGCGCCCCCTCCTGGCTTCCCAGGCGCGAAGAACGCCCCGGAGCGGACCGCGCGCCGGAGGAAGCACGAGTGCGCCGCCCCCGCCGCTGCCGGTGCAGTGCGTAAAAGAGCTCTCTGCCTTCCGTGTCAGCGCTTCCTCTCGGAATGCGAAGGGCGGAAGAGGAGCCGGCTCTGGGGCCACCGCGGGGTGAAGTCAAAGGAGCCGCCGGCGCCGCGGCACTCCTCGAGTTGGAGGTACAGCAGTTGCCTCTCTCATTCCCTCAGCCTTGCTCCAGGCTGGGCTTTTCCGGGAACTCGATGGGAAGAAGGATCATTCTCCACCCCCACCACCCCCCGCCCAGCAGGGCTGACCATGAACGACGATCTAAACGCATAACAGGAAATCTTGACTTTTCAACCGAGATATCAATAGGAAAAGCTACGTAGCTTGAAAAGAAACCGAGATAATTTCACCATCGGAAAGGGACCACGCCTTTCCCAAAGGATGTATCCGAGTTTTCAACCTTATCTGTCATCTGACCGAAACTCCACCAGTGCAGAAGGAGCAGTTCAGAAATTGCCCAGATTTCCAACCACTTCCTTTTAATCCCCCTCCGCCTTACTAATAAGTCACTAAACATGGATGAAAGCCCACTCATAGAAACTGAGTTCAAGGCAGGGTACATAGATCTACAAGCATTACACTCTGTGAAGTAAAAAAGCCAGTGACTGGCCCAAGGTCAGCCACGGAGTGTCAGGCCCAGGCAGAGAGGCCTTTAACAGGGTTCAGGTGTGCCCCACTTCCACACCCTAACCACAACACCATACAGAAGGCCACTGGTCACTCTGACAACTTAATACATTGTGAGCTTCTTCGCAGAGCATAAAGTGGTCTCCCTAAAAAATTGGGCCTGCCTACACTGTAATATTTGGTGCAATCCAACTGGTGCTTAAAAAGTCCTTATCTTTGTTGTTGTTGTTTAGTCGTTAAGTCGTGTCTGACTTAACGACTTAAGTCATGTCTGACTTAACGTGACCCCATGGGCCAGAGCACGCCAGGCCCTCCTGTCTTCCACTGCCTCCCCGAGTTTGGTCAAATTCATGTTGGTCGCTTCCATGACACTGTCCAACCATCTCGTCCTCTGTCGTCCCCTTCTTCTCTTGCCCTCACACTTTCCCAACATCAGGGTCTTTTCCAGGGAGTCTTCTCTTCTCATGAGATGGCCAAAGTATTGGAGCCTCAGCTTCAGGATCTGTCCTTCCAGTGAGCACTCAGGGTTGACTTCCTTCAAAATGGATAGGTTTGTTCTCTTTGCAGTCCAGGGGACTCTCAAGAGTCTCCTCCAGCACCACAGTTCAAAAGCATCAATTCTTCGGCGGTCAGCCTTCTTTATGGTCCAGCTCTCACTTCCATACATCGCTACTGGAAAAACCATAGCTTTGACTATGCGGACCTTTGTCGGCAAGGTGATGTCTCTGCTTTTTAAGATGCTGTCTAGGTTTGTCATCGCTTTCCTCCCAAGAAGCAGGTGTCTTTTAATTTCGCGGCTGCTGTCCCCATCTGCAGTGATCATGGAGCCCAAGAAAGTAAAATCTGTCACTGCCTCCATATCTTCCCCTTCTATTTGCCAGGAGGTGATGGGACCAGTGGCCATGATCTTAGTTTTTTTTTATGTTGAGCTTCAGACCATTTTTGGCGCTCTCCTCTTTCACCCTCATTAAGAGGTTCTTTAATTGCTCCTCACTTTCTGCCATCAGAGTGGTATCATCTGCATATCTGAGGTTGTTGATATTTCTTCCGGCAATCTTAATTCCGGCTTGGGATTCCTCCAGTCCTGCCTTTCGCATGATGTATTCTGCATAGAAGTTAAATAAGCAGGGAGAAAATATACAGCCTTGTCATACTCCTTTCCCAATTTTGAATCAATCAGTTGTTCCATATCCCGTTCTAACTGTTGCTTTCTGTCCCACATAGAGATTTCTAAGGAGATGGATAAGGTGGTCAGTCACTCCCATTTCTTTAAGAACTTGCCATAGTTTGCTGTGGTCCACACAGTCAAAGGCTTTTGCGCAGTCAATGAAGCAGAAGTAGATGTTTTTCTGGAACTCTCTGGCTTTCTCCATAATCCAGCGCATGTTACCATTTGGTCTCTAGTTCCTCTGCCCCTTCGAAATCCAGCTTGTACTTCTGGGAGTTCTCGGTCCACATACTGCTGAAGCCTGCCTTGGAGGATTTTGAGCATAACCTTGCTAGAGTGTGAAATGAGAGCAATTGTACGGTAGTTGGAGCATTCTTTGGCACTGCCCTTCTTTGGGATTGGGATGTAGACTGATCTTTTCCAATCCTCTGGCCACTGCTGAGTTTTCCAAACTTGCTGGCATATTGAGTGTAGCACCTTAACAGCGTCATCTTTTAAGATTTTTAATAGTTCAACTGGAATGTCATCACCTCCACTGGCCTTGTTGTTAGCCATGCTTTCTAAGGCCCACTTGACTTCACTCTCCAGGATGTCTGGCTCAAGGTCAGCAACCACACTATCTGGGTTGTCGGGGACATCCAGATCTTTCTGGTATAATTCCTCTCTGTATGCTTGCCACCTCTTCTTGATGTCTTCTGCTTCTGTGAGGTCCCTACCATTTTTGTCCTTTATCATGTCCATCTTTGCACAAAAGGTTCCTTTAATATCTCCAATTTTCTTGAACAGATCTCTGGTTTTTCCCTTTCTATTATTTCCCTCTATGTCTTTGCACTGTTCATTTAAGAAGGCCCTCTTGTCTCTCCTTGCTATTCTTTGGAAGTCAGCATTCAATTTTCTGTAACTTTCCCTATCTCCCTTGCATTTTGTTTCCTTTCTCTTCTCTGCTATTTGTAAGGCCTCATTGGACAGCCACTTTGCTTTCTTGGATTTCTTTTTCTTTGGGATGGTTATTGTTGCTGCCTCCTGTACAATGTTACGAGCCTCCATCCATAGTTCTTCAGGCACTCTGTCCACCAAATCTAGTTCCTTAAATCTCTTCTTCACTTCCACTGTGTATTCATAAGGGATTTGGTTTAGATTATACCTGACTAGCCCAGTGGTTTTTCCTACTGTCTTCAGTTTAAGCTTGAATTTTGCTATAAGAAGCTGATGATCAGAGCCACAATCAGCTCCAGGTCTTGTTTTTGCTGACTGTATAGAGCTTCTCCATCTTTGGCTGCAGAGAACATAATCAATCTGATTTCGGTATTGCCCATCTGGTGATGTCCATGTGTAGAGTCGCCTCTTGCGTTGTTGGAAAAGAGTGTTTGTGATGACCAGCTTGTTATCTTGACAAAACTCTATTAGCCTTTGCCCTGCTTCATCTTGAACTCCAAGGCCAAACTTACCTGTTGTTCCTTTTATCTCTTGACTCCCTACTTTAGCATTCCAGTCCCCTATAATGAGAAGAACCTCTTTCTTTGGTGTCAGTTCTAGAAGGTGTTGTAAGTCTTCATAGAATTGGTCAATTTCAGCCTCTTCAGCATCGGTGGTTGGTGCATAAACTTGGATTACTGTGATGTTGAAAGGTCTGCCTTGGATTCGTATTGAAATCATTCTATCATTTTTGAGATTGTATCCCAGTACAGCTTTTCTCACTCTTTTGTTGACTATGAGGGCTACTCCATTTCTTCTACGGGATTCTTGCCCACAATAGTAGATATGATAATCGTCTGAATTGAATTCGCCCATTCCCGTCCATTTTAGTTCACTGACGCCCAGGATGTCAATGTTGATTCTTACCATCTCCTGTTTGACCACATCCAGCTTACCAAGGTTCATAGACCTTACATTCCAGGTTCCTATGCAGTATTCTTCTTTGCAGCATCGGACTTTCCTTTCACTTCCAGGCGCGTCCGCAGCTGAGCGTCCTTTCGGCTTTGGCCCAACCACTTCATTAGCTCTGGAGCTACTTGTACTTGTCCTCCGCTCTTCCTCAGTAGCATATTGGACGCCTTCCGACCTGAGGGGCTCATCTACCAGCATCATATCTTTTAGCCTTTTATTTCTGTTCATGGGGTTTTCTTTGCAAAGATACTGGAGCGGCTTGCCAGTTCCTGCTCCAGGTGGATCGCGTTTAGTCAGAACTCTCCTCTATGACCTGTCCGTCTTGGGTGTCCCTGCACGGCATAGCCCATAGCTTCTCTGAATTACTCAAGACCCTTCGCCACGACAAGGCAGCAATCCGTGAAGGGGTTGCTGCCTTATCTTTAGTGCAATCTATTTTAACTCTTGGTATCTGGCAGAACAAAGAGCTATTTTGCATCTCAATTAATCGTCCCCAAAAGATTGCATGCCTTACCCCTGTGCCATAAAGATACGAGCCATCTCTTCGAGCAGAAGGATGGGTCGTTTGAAGTAGAAACACAAGAGGACGAGGTCTTTTTTTCTGTACGAAAGAGTGCTACCAGGGAACCATATGTCATAACTATGTGCCAGTGTGGACAGGCTCAAAGTCTGCAACTTGGAGTGCTCCTGTTTGTGGCTCTAGCCAGGTAGCCCTGCCCATTTTCAGGATGTTCTGTCCATTTCATTTTCCTCTTAGCTATATATATCCTCTGTGAATAGGCATCATACAGCATTCTTGAGCCCGCTTGCTTGTCTATACTGATGAAAGCATAATCAGATTTTTTTTCTGTCATAGATTCTAATGTACATGAAGGGCTGAATAGAAAAACTCACCCACTTTTTCCAGATGGGGAAACAAATTCCTTCTGAGTCTGCTACAACAGGGATTCTTGAAGTTACATTATTAAAAAGGAAAAAAAATCATACTCTGGATCACATCTTCCTCAACCTGGATACCTCCAGAAATTTTAGGCTACAGTGCTTATCATTTATTTCTAAACAGTTTCTGTGCTGGCTGAGTCAGCTGGGAGGTTCATCAGCTGCCATTAGCTATGGACGCTGAATGGAAACATCAGTCTCAGAGGGATCTATGGCATGCACCAACTGCAGATGGACTGAGGAAAAACTGTAGTGCAGCTGTTGCCTTTCTGTGCTGTTTGGGGGCTTCCTAGAAGCATCTGGTTGGACACTATGGGAGAGAGAATGCTGGACTAGATAGTTCTCCCTCACAAGTTCCATATACCTATCATGCCAAATACCTAATGACAGATGCATCTTCCATGAACTTGTCCAGACCTTTTAAAAAATGAAATAATCTGAGCCACATTTTGACAGTGAATTCTGTAAATTACATTAACTGAGACTCAAAAACTAAATAAAAAAAAATATTTTCAGGGTTCATCCTGCAGTATCCTCTGTAGTAGAAGTGAATATTTTGTTGTTTAGCAGCAACTGATGCCTAAAGTGATTGATGAGTAGCAGAAAATTACTCAGGAGGTCAAGCTGAGCAATCTGCTTTCATTTCATTATTTCCCCCCATTTCTTACATCTAGTACAGAAGTATAATACAAGACGGCTTTTCTGTTTTTCTCAAAAACTGCCAGACTGGGCGACTCAATCACAGTTCTTGAAATTGAAAGGTATTGTGACAGGCACTGAACTGCCCTCCCACCTTCCCTTTTTCCTTCCTTCAAAATCTATGCTTTGCAGATGACTGAAACAACATCCTACATTTTCCAAAGAAAAACATGCAGTGATTTTTTTTAATGTTATCACAGCAGCATAACATCAATTGAAAAGCAATTTCAAAGCCCTTGGTTGAATCTTTGTTTTAACTATTAAACCTGTGGGGTTATTGATAATAGCATGGTTTTACAGAGCACCAAAAAAAGAAAAAGAAAAAAAAACAATGCAATTTATAATGGCACAAAAATAGTCGTCAATTAATTCTCTGAGATGCCTTTGACACTCTAAATGTAAAATGTTTACTAATACCATTAACATATTACAAACAAAGACACTAGTGAAAATAGCCTTCCAACCCTCAGAAGATGCCTAACCTTGCTTTGCAACATCATTCAGTCAGGATCAACTGCCTCCTACCAAAGGGCCCTTAATCTACAAGAGTTTTAACATGATATAATAAAAATTAGTAGAATATTCAGAGAAAATTAATTAAGCCACAACATTCTCAGTGAGGTAAAAAAAACAAACCAGTACTCAGGATGTCCTTTACAAGATCAAATATGGATATGTTATGAACTTCCCTAAAGTGTAATGATAAACAAACCAGGTGAGGGCAAGGTACACAGGTATTTAACTAATGCAGATCTCTAGGTCGTATACAGATAGTCTGAAGATCTAGGGATGTGGGATCTGGAATTCAGAACCAAAAAGAATTTATTCACTCTTCAGTTGTTATGACACATTCATGCTGATCAAGTACACAGAATTATTTTTTTGGAAAAGCTGTGAAAAGCATTTTGCAGTTTTGCCTGTCGTAGAATATGCCTGTTTACATGAAGTGCTCCTTACAAAAGCAACCTATAACATGAAGGTTACAGTTTGTTTCAAGCAATAAAAAAGAAGCAAAAAAGGGTGTGCTATATAATTTGTTTCCAAGTTTCAAATAATAGCACCCGTGAGATATGCATATATAGATAATTGCAATTGCAAGAACTCAAGGGATTTAATTCCTATTTTCAAATATTCCCATAATCATTTATGTTGTTTAGTCTTTACTGATCATTCTGTTTATATGAACCACCATGATCAATGTTTAATTGTACAGCATTAAAATGTTAACTAAGGAAATAATGTTAGCATTGATTTATGTCAATGCCTTCTCCAAAGAAAACAAGTTCCCTCCCACACTTGTATGTTGCCAAAAAATTACCTCTGTAAAATTAGAAAAGAGTAAAACCTAGTCTGTACAGACATTAGGCCTAGTTCCCACAAACAGCAGGCAAATCTGCATATGGCCTATACCACTAAAGACATTTGAACTTACATAATGGAGTGCTTCCCCACAAGAAACCATTTATGAATACAGAAAACTGAACATCAACAAGAATGATAATCAAGAATTCCTCTCACACATGAAACACATTAGACCATCCACAGATAATTTATAGCATAAATCACTCAGTCATATGAACTTCCAGCTGCAATATGATATGATTTTATTGCTGTATCTGCCTTTTGTGAGAAACAGTTTTACTGCTGTATCTGCCTTTTGTGAGAAACAGATTTTAGTATACCACTATTAATATTGCCATATTACTAGAATTTGCCATATACATTCATTTTTTTGAACAACATCCAGAGAGTTTCCAATATGTAAAGCATGGCATTTATTAAAACTGACTGCTTTTGAAACAGTTTTTGTCAGTTTGGGGAAGAACCAGTACTGGGAGCTGCATATTCTCAGTTTTTAAAAGTCTTTTTTGTTTGTCTGGGCTTCTCAGTCACTTTCACTATTAATCACTCATCCCTTTGGTTGATATTCTTCTGAAATCCCTGGTTTGGATGGGACCAAGGGTCACTATTTTGTGGTGATGCTGATCCTTGTTAGAAGATAGGATGAAGAAAAGTGATGTTGATGGTTTCTATATTACACTCATGTTGGAGCAAAGCACTGGCTATGTATTAACAACCCTAACTCTTAACCTTGAGCCAGATTCAAGGTTTTACAGCTGGCATATAGTGCCCTGGACAGTTCAGGTTCAGGCTAGCTGGTCCATAGCCTTTGTCATTATAAATCCATATGATCTCTGTGCTCTTCTGAGGAGACATTGTTGGTTGTATTGCAACCTGAAGATTGCCAACTGGCAGCAATCTAGCCTTTTCTTTTCACCTTATGAAATGCCTTTTCCCTTGATATTCCAGAGGCACCGACTGTGATGTGCTTAAGCTGCTTTGCATATTCTGCTGTCCTGTTACTCCTCAGGAGTAACAGGACAGCAGAATATGCAAGCACACATCTGGCTTTTTTCTCCCCACTGTTTGTCCTGATCTAAAAAAACACTATATAAGCCTGTAGCTGTGATATGTTATCTACCAGCTAAGTACGAATGTATCTTTTTCTTTTTGCTGACAAAGGAAAAATTCCAAACAAAATCAGTTCAATATTATCAATTTTATACAGCAGATAATAGCCAATGTGCCATAAAATCACAAAAGCGATAATGTTGACACTAGGGATGTAGATGTCGGAAACTTTTCTTTCCATTTCAATTTGGTTTCTTGGGAGGAGAGCTCTTCAGTTAATGTCATTGTTGGGCACCACTCCTTTCCTTTCCTATGAACAACAGTTCCTCTTTCTGGTCATTTCAGTTTTGTTTCCTCTCCTCAGCAACAGCAGCAGCAAGGAAAACTGGGCTGGCTAGGCTAGCAGGAGGATAAGGAGCGCAGTGACAACAAGTCAAGGAAGTGGGAAGGATATCGGGGCTGGCAAAGCAGCAGGAGGGTCAGAAGCAGGTTGATGGTAGTGAGGTAAGAAGAATAAGGGGAAAGCAGGACTGACAGGCATGGTAGCAGTAGCAAGGGAAGGAGAGGAAGGAGAAAGAGTGGGTCTAGCAGAGCCGATAACTTGGCAGCTGCAGTGAGGCAAGGAAAATTTCCTGGGTGACTTAGGGAAAAGTTTAACATAAGAGGTAAACATGAGAAAACATTAGTTTATGAGGGTATCTTACAGGAATCCACAAAAGAACTCTGAAAATGAAAGAAGCTTCTTTCTGTCCTCCTTTTCCATTCTGGATAGCCTGAAAGGCCCATCCCTAGTCTACACTGTTCTCATTTCCTAGTATGGTATGAAGTTCAAGCACCATGACATTACAAGCAAGATGACTCACATATAAATGTTGCTTGGCCTGTCAGGCAAAAACAGCAATAAGCTTCAGCAGATATCAGGGCAGGTGAATGAGAGACACAGCTCTGTGTCACACAGAGAACCTTGCATCTTTCACAATAAAACTCTCTATGAATATTCCAAATTTCTGTCAGCCTTCCATAGTCATCCAAAATTAACTACTGCAAGTATGCTTAGATACATGCTTCTTCTTTCCCACACAGCTGAAACAAATGTGCCATGTCTAACATGGTAGAATCAGATATATTCACTCAGGTAATTAACATTTACAGAAGTGCATGAAAATTTACGGTGCATTATTTACATAATTGTCTTCATTTCACTGCTGGAAATCAAAGGTCTCTTCTCTATGGAGAATAAAGGGTTAAGAGGACAGTAAAACCATGATGGTTTTATATGATTTGAATAAATTAACATTAATAATCTTAAACAACAATACTAGGAACAGTCAGAAACATAATATCAGTGGACATAGTACTACTATATATTGTGCAAAAGGAGTGTGCATCTAAAATTTGACACAGCAAAACTGAAGAAGATTTAGAAGTTAAAATTTTAGGAGAACATGAAAGCAGTACACAATTCTTTCTGTTGCTTTTGCTTAGACTTACTTACAGTCTAGGTTACACAAGGGTATGGGAAGTAAGGGGTTATTAAAATGTTTATGGAGGGTTTTTTAAGTTTAGAGGAGAGGAAGGCAGGCAGCAAGACAAGACAAGGCAGACAATGCCACAGGCACTGAAGGACACAGTTCAAAGAATGCATATATATATTTAATACAGGTAACTATCAGCTGTTGTCGGCCATTCCAGATCACCCAAATTCCTATATTTCCTAAGATATCCTACTTTTTAAAATATGATATATGGGAATAAAATGCAGGATATTAGATGGTGAGGCAGGCTATTTAAAACAAACAGCTGAATGTGTTTATCTTCCCAATCATGTGTTATGTCTGGCAAAGTGGATAAGGTTAATGTACTGTGGGTTAATGAGATTATGTCTACCTACCCCATACAATACAGGTGCTTGCTATGCTTGAAATGGTTCTGCAAACCAACAGGATGTCACAGAGCTTTGTGCACATAAGCTAGTCGTTACCATTAACACCTCCAGACCATGCCATAAAGACATGTTAGCAAACATATTATATACATACCCTGTTTCCCCGAAAATAAGACCTAACCTGAAAATAAACCCTAGTATGATTTTTCAGGATGCTCGTAATATAAGCCCTACCCCAAAAATAAGCCCCAGTTAAGTGAAACCCGCCCTCCACCATTGTGCAGCATTGTGCAGCAACCAGAAGAAGATGATATGACTGTATTTGAATAAATGTAGATTGTTGTACATGAAAAAAATAAGAAATTGCCAGAAAATAAGCCCTAATGTGTTTTTTTTGGAGCAAAAATTAATATAAGACCCTGTCTTATTTTCGGGGAAACACCGTACACATGGGGTTCACCATTTGTACACACCATCTGAACACTATTTAAAAAACAAATTGAAAGTGGGACAGGGCAAGTGTGACATAAAAGGAGCCTCCCCAAAGAGTGGAAAGCATTGTGAGTACACTCAGGTATCTTTTGGGCAATGGCATACAACCAGGCAATTCTTCACTTCCAGAAACAGCACCAAACTCATCCACTTCATGGACATCAACCCTCTAGACAACAGATAAAACTGAGGTAAAGTTTTCTACACACATCTCAAGCTCTAAATATAAAACCAGAAGAGCTGAGCTAAACCTATGAAGAGCAAAAACAATACACCTTACTGAATGGATAAATGCCAAAGAGTGTCTCCCACCAGAACAAGACTCTAGCTGGACCATCTGGAAGTCACTTAATAGACTTCAGAGCAAAATAGGAAGAACAATAAAGTAAAATGGGCCTACCTGGATACAGGACAAATTTTGTTTAAAATTACAGGAATACAGTTCCATAACTATGTAAACCAAGCACTTTAACAGGATGGTAATGATGCATTAAGTATTCTTGTGTACTGTTCTGTTTAAAAAGGACTAATAATGGAATGAAATTTCTGACTGCTTCATAGTACTTAAAGCTTTCAAATAGCTGAAGCCTGTATTTGCAAGCCTCATACCACAGAAATTGTAGGTGAATGTTCATTGCATTCAATAAGAGTCAAGTTTCTACTGACAGTTGATTTCATGGTTGAAACATTCAATAAACCTTTAAATTTAAAATACTAGATAGCCCACTTCTAGCTATGCACATTTTGTGTTTAAATGAACTGAGGCATCTTCCGTAATGAGCAACAGATTCTCAGAGATGGAAAGCCTGTGTCCTTTTTCATAATAATAAGTGTGCCTAAGTTATGATTAAATGTCTTCTCTGCTTTGCCTCTATATGTTTAAATAGGTTTCATAAATCTGAGAGAAACTGCTGTTATTTTGCATTTCTGTAACCTAATCAATAATTTGGTTTTTTAACTTTCCAATGAAGTCTATTGATTTCCTTTGAAAAATGTATCTTTACAGTACTGAGGAATAGACAAATATAGTAACACACAGTTCCGTCTATTTTCATTACAGTTTAATAATTTAGAAACTGACTTATATACATTGAGTACAAAATGAATTTTAAACAGTCGACCAACAAAGTATGTATGTTGAAATTTGTAATATTCAACACTGCCTCCACCTCACTTTTACTCTAATGCCTCCTGAAAATACTTAAAGGTTTGCAGACATATTTCAATATGTATTGAAAATTCCACAAGAAATCTCTTGGATTTTATTTAGTAAGAATTAAATTTATATTAGTGTAATCAGGTATGTCTGTTGAAAGAAATAATGAACAGGTTTATTGATAAGAATAATTATGCTTTGATTATTCAGACGCCGCAAGAATATTTATTTCTTGATTTTTCAAAGCATAGAAGATAAACTTTTCAAACCTAAATGATCTCCCAACCCTTGGTAAGTATGTGTGAATCCCACCAAGATCTCTGCAAATTTAATGTTAAGGATCTAATAACTCTTTCTCTTTCCAAATAGTGTCATTAGATCTTTAAGAAATGTTTCAACTAAAAAAAGCAGAATCATTGCATTAAGATAGTTTCCAAAGTAGCTATGTTAGTCTGTTTCAGCATGGTGGCAAAATTAAAGGGAAAAAAGAAGAGAGAGAGAAGAAACAAATAAAACATTGTGGCACTTTAAAGATAAGCGCATTTGTTTCAGTATGACCTTTTGTGGGTCAAAATCCACTTCTTCAGACCCAAGGCTTGCAAAAACATGTCCTCTCTATACTGTAGTTATGACCAGGTAAAGATAAAGATACTCGACAGAGTGACAATGGTATCAAGCTGATAATTACTTGAATTAGCAGAACAGTCTCTGATCTCTGATGCAGAAACAACTCTTAGCATT
This sequence comes from Intellagama lesueurii, assembly GCA_037013535.1. Taxonomy (NCBI): domain Eukaryota; kingdom Metazoa; phylum Chordata; class Lepidosauria; order Squamata; family Agamidae; genus Intellagama; species Intellagama lesueurii. The sequence continues at coordinate 40,983,948 of JBAJHW010000005.1, read as the reverse complement.
CAGGTGAAGCAACCTGACATACAATTTATCATCCTGGCCAACACCTGATAATTCAAGTTGTTAATAGCTTGATAATCCCATTCCTGTGTTAGCAAATCATTATCACTGTGACTATTGTTTATATCTTCATCTGCTCATGGGGATATTTACAAATATAGAAGACATATATTTGCAGTCCAGGCAGCCGAAATCCTGTTACACAATTACACAAAAAGTATACTTTCCAGAAGGAAATCACATGATTTGGTGTGTAACAGATGTCTATGGAGATTCCTTAATTTATGGCAATTTACTTCTGAAGGTTAAATCTTTTGTGTAACTGTGCAACAGGATTTCAGCAAGTGTCTGAAGAAGAGGATTTTGATCCATGAAAGCTCACACTTAAATAAATCTGTTAGTCTTTAAAGTACCACAATATTTTTTTCTCTTTTCTTTTTCTTTTTCCCATGTAATTTCTCCAGCCATTAAGATATATTTGATTAAAAATAGTTACATCTTTAATGCCCATATACTATATGTCTGTGAAATCAATCGTGACATTTCCAAATCTCTGTCACCACCTGTTTAGACTACGAGTTTTTTTTAATATTTCATATTTCATAATTCATATTTACCAGGGATTTAGGATCCATGGCTCAGCTTGATTTATAATATTTGTATATCCTTAACTTTAAATAATAATAAGCTAAATACAAATAATTTGTTTTGACAATCTGCAAATGTTTGTTTTTATGTTTTTACCGTGGAGCCAGTAAACTCAGAATCCATTTGAAACTAGGGAAAGGTCACTTTCCAGTATTCCTAGCAATAGGTAAAAGCAACATTTTTCCTTATGACATCAAATGTAGGGTGCCACACTGAGAAAACTGAATGATACTCACAATTCAAAGAAAGAATCCCCCCAAATATTTAGTATTTCGTTATTTGGTACTTAATACTCCAATGCATTTGCAGTTCTTTATCCACTATTGTCTCCTGAGCAATGAAGTCATCCTGATTTGTAGAGGCAAAATGAAGTTCTAGTAGCAGCAGGAAAATAAACATCTAGTGGTAAGTCAAAGGAATGCAACATTCTGCCATTTCACAACACAGCTGAGGTTGTAACCTTGCACTCAGCTATGGGAACTTCAGCCTTTTGACTTCAGAGGAACAAAATGTGTGTATAACTGGATACAGGGTGATACACAGTTATACTTTACAGAACATTGTTTTATTTACAGTAATAGGAATGACTGATGTGCTAATAACATCAACTTGTGGGGGTAATTTTCAGTAGCTAAAGAATCTGGCTGAATACCTCAGTGGTTTAGTTATCTGGCTGTAGAGTTAGAGCTTGGGAGTTCAATCCCCCAATATGCCTCCAGGGAGAAGAGCCACCCTGTGTAGTCATGGGCATGCCCCAGGGTGTTCCCAGAAGAGAATGGTAAACTACTTCTGTCTATTCTCTACCTAAAAAACTTGGAAAGAGTCATCAAAAGTCAGAATTGGCTTGATGAAATGCAATTGTTGTTGTTGTTAAAGAAGCAGGGCTCTATGCAGATAGACTTAGCATCAAATTTCAATGCTGCATATCTATATCTTTCACGCACAGTGTGAAATAGGAATGATTGCAACAAACTTAGTCAAGCTGAGGTATATGTGGTAAATAACAAGAAATGTAGTGAAGGAACAAAAGAGAAGGGAGAACCCAAGAATTTTCATGGTGCACTGTGCTTGCAGACAACTCTTCTTCCTTACAATATGTAGATATGAACAACCCAAAGAACTGTGTTCTCATTACATTTTCTCTTCTACAGCCCTTGTAAGAATTACATGTTACAAATTGATTACTGTCAATAGTCAAATTATGACAACTCTCGCACACACATGCAAGCTATGATACCGTATTAGATTACAGAATGTGCAATAGTAAAGAGACACTGTGGTTGAAGGATTTTGCTATGAAATGCTACTGCTATTTCTTTTTTTTTAGAAGTTTTATTGTTAGAAAATATCTAATGTCTGACTGAACAAATTATTTCTGAGATAGATTCATCACATTCTTCTTTTTCTATCTCAAAAAAATGTATATGTAAATAAACCAAAATCCTTAGATTTCAAAGAACATACAAGCAGCTATTCTATATTTCAGATGTGGAGCTTAGCAACCTTCTAAATTTGTCTTAATTAGCATGTCATAGTACATCTATGTTTACATGAAGAGACACATACAAATATTAGATATAGATATATTGTATCTGGTGCTATTTATAGCATTTTAGTGGTAAAAATAGGCAATGAGTTCATCAAAAGGAATTCTGCACTGCAACCATATCTGCAGCCACAAAGTGGCAGAATCTTTCCCTTCACACACAATGAGCCATTTCTTAATTCTACAGCTATCAGAGGTCTAGCACAATAAGCGCTTTATAGACAAGAACAGCCATTCCCAACCTGGTGGTCTCCAAATATCTGGGACCTCAAAGACCAGTCAACAACTAGTGGGAGATAATATTTTAAAACATCTGGAGGGCATCAGTTGGAGAAGGATGCCACACATTCATACAAATAAGTTTGGCCAGAGTACAATCACACACAAAAATATTTGTACCAATGCTAACAACTGTGTGACTATATTGCCTCAAATCTTTGCAAAACTATTGACTGTACACATCCTGATTTAAGAGGACCCTGATGTTGTCAGGGCTTGTTCATTCTTTTTCAATTCACTGCAGTTGCCATTTCACTCCTTGAACACACACACAAATGATGCATACTGTTATTTATTTCAGGGAAGTGCAAACAATATTGTCAACAAGCCATATGCAATTATGTGCAATTGTATCCCAGCTTTTTAAAAGGAAGAAAACAACAGAGAAAACCACAGTACAAGAAGGCTGATGCTTAACTTTCTGTCTCTAAGGTTGGTTATCAGCAGCAAATTGTCATAAGCTATGAACTCAGTATAGGTATTTGCTATTGCACACCAAGTCATGTGTCTTGTGTGTAACATGCAATGCCCAATCCAACTTTTTAAGTTGTGACAATTCACTGTTGAAATTAACACCATTGATGTTACACTGGTTGGTATAACTGATAGGATTCTAGCCACTGAGTTGCAAAATTGCAAGCTACTATTTCTGTAGCAAGGAGCAAGCCTCTAATGGTGGGCAGAATTATTTTAACACTTGCCATGTAATCAGACTAGTTAAATTTGGAAAAGCACCCCATCCACCCATGCTCAATGTGAAACTGCAGACTTCAGCTGTTTTTCCTTTTTTTTAAAAAAAGCAGAAGTTTCAGACACCTACTAGTAACATATATCCATTTATTTAACCTCATGTGAAAGTAGGATGGAAAACAGAGTCTCCACTGATAATCCATACAGGTAAGCAGAATCATCCAAGAGCAGGGTCATTTGGAAACTCTGAGACCAATCCATGTAGGGCTGTAAAGGTTGTAACTAGCCATCTTAACTGAGATTGGAAATATACCAGGAATCAAGGCATATTAAATAGAATTGGCACCATATATTCTGAATAGCATGAGCCTAAAAACCACCGAACGGCTACATTCAGTACAAGAAATAGTCTGCAAATACTGTAGCAACGCAGCCTCATGTACAGCCTTTTGCATGTATGCAAACTAGGCAGCTCAAGCCTTGTGTGACAATAGGTGGATCTGTTTTTCTCATAAAAGACACTAATTAGTGCAAAAAGGAGAACCATACACATTAGATTTATAGATAACACCCTGGTGAAACATACTAGCTAAATGTCCATTACAATACAAAAATGGTCATGAAATTACAGAACATTGTGGATATTTAGTGACATACCCAGTAATGTTGGGTATGATGTACCAAGCACAAACAACACCAAGAGAGCTGCTTTGCAAAATTGTTCAGGTACATGTCTTAGAATAGGGATTGGCAGCTTTGGTAGGTCTGGGAACCCATTTTGCTACTCCCTAGAATGAGTGGAGAGCTGCACCCTCTTGCCACTGCAGCTGAACTCTTAGTGATATAACTGGAGATAAAGTCCCCACTACTACTTTAAAACAAAGTATAGAGAAAAAGTGTGCCTTGTATTAAAGGAGAACAGCCTTTCCAGCAGTGTTCCACCTTATTTTAGAATGAAAATGTGGGTAAGGCATGGCACAGCTGCTGGGTCTGCAAAAAAAGGGTCATGATATATGGCCCACAGGCCAAGTACTGCCCACCCCTATTTTAGAATATATATGAAAAGTTATGGTATATGAATGATGTATTGTGGAAATAACTTTAAACAAAGGGAAGTAGACGAAAGAGAAGGAAAATATTGAAGATACTGAAGAAAAGATACTGAAGATATAGAAAAAGTTATCCCACACATGAAAGAAATGAACCATTAATCAAGGGCACAGAAAGAACAAGGTAAGATCTGTGCATTGGGACTGCTTCTGTATACAGAGTAGGATATGCTAAGCTTCAGCTCTGCAATGGAGTTTATGTTTTGTTATTATGTGTTTATGTTTTGGCAACCTGATGATGTTAATCACTTTACAAACACACATGATTGCTTTATGTTACATGGCAAGTTGTACACATAATTCTTTACATTTTAAAATAAATCGGATCTGCCTTCCCTTCTTTTTTGACAAGGCTTGTGTGTCTAAACAAGTTCTATGTTAACCAATAAATTGTAGAAACAGTAGGTCAGAAACCATAGGCAATTGCAAATGCTAAGCAACAGTTTTCAGTGATTTAGTTTTCTCTAAAACACATAGAAGACTTCCTTGAACATTTTCCTTAAAAAGGAAAGTGTGCAAGGTCTTTGGAAATAATCAACATAAAGTAAAAAATGCAAAGTGAACTGGCAGCAATTGAGCATTTTAACTCATTGACTTCAAATTAATGTAGTACAGAACTAGAAAACACCTGAAGGTAATTATTCAACTCTCTGTACTAAGAAAAATTATTGCGCATTTAAACATCCTTAGCAGAATGTATAATCATCATTACATAGTGTCCCATAACCATGAAACAAGAAATATCAAAGTGCACTACAGAAGATGTTTTTGTGCTACTTAATCAGTGCGTTTCTCTTGGAAGTCTAAAACATTTGTTTTCACTACATCTCAGTTTATGTAACATTATTATTTCAGTTGCTATACAGTTCTATTAAGTATTCTCATAATTTTAAACTTTGTACAAAGGTATTTTCAATAGAATATATTTAAGCAATACCAAATGACTCTTAAATGAATTGATCTATACTGACTATGTATTATCCAAATTTACTCATCTACCACAAGAGTTCTTCAGAATCAACTTCAGTAGGCTCTGTGCTGGTGTGCGATGAAAGCACTTGCCAAGGTTACAGAGATTGAGTGTGACTGTGCGAAAAGCAGTGGGTAGCACTGGTACTCTTACCCAAGAAAGAAAGAAAAAAACCACTGGTGCAACCCCACCCACCCCCGCCCTACCAATGCTTCCTGTACCTAATTCAAAATATGCTCTGCAAGGTTGAGAGACCCTCTGGAACAAAAGTTGAGACATGCACTAGAAACTTTAGGGGGGAAGAGAGTACTTGCAGGTACTGTTGTGCAAGTAGAACTATACTTGTGTACCACTGAATTTAAACCAATGTCCAAAACTGTCATCTTATATCACAGGAACTACAATGCCTTAATCATAATTCTTTACCAGTTATCTGCTAAGAAAAAAATGCAGTCCTTTTTCCCTACCTGAACACAAAGTGGAGATTCATACCTTCATTAGTTCTCACACAACTCAGCAGTTGGCCTATACCAATTGATCTGCTGAATTCTAAATCTATCAATTGAATATTCACAACTCTGAGGAGTAAATATCAATAGAGAGCAATATATAAATGGTTCATTCTATGTTATCTATATTACTATAACTGAAAAAACTCCAAACTCTCTACCAAATCAGTTTCTTAGACTTTAGATAAGCTTGTACCTCATTATCAAGACCTCAAGAAGCCTAATTATTAATTATTGCACTTTAATCTATACTTGCCTCACCTCATGCCATTTCTGATGTCATAAGATGGTTCAAGTACATGGGGTATTGATAGCAGCAAGGTGAATGGGTCTGCTGTTAGATCTTCTACTGGTATAAAATGCATTATAAAATCATCCTGTGTTACATTTGTCAGCATTATTATACACACTGTGCACATCTAAAATGATGAAAAGTAAGCAGAAGTCAATCTCCTAAAGCGATAAACTCACTGTTCTCAAATGGTTCACAGGGGAGCATTTGCTTACAACAAATGATTTCCTCTTTGTGTGCATGTCAGTATTTTTCAGCTCTATTTTCTTTTCATGACCTTTGCTATGTTGTGTTCTAATTTTTCACATTATCTATGGGCTCCTGGCTTAGCAAGAGTCACCAGATGCTCAGTTTTGAAAGAGGTAGCCATGTCACTGATTCAACATGTGTAACATAAAGAGAACAAAATCCTGAAACGCTTTTAAAACCAACAGATTTATTTCAGTTTCAGATCCCATGGATTACAATCCACATCTTCAGCCACACAGAGCATAATATTAAGGCCTCAGGTTTATATAAACAGTGAATATGGTTGTAGGAATGGTACACAAATTAAATGGGGTACAGAAGACAACTGCATTAATGCTAGTATGAAATGTCAAAGTACTGATAACATAAACATCTTGGCAACAGGTAGAATAATTAGCTACACCAAAGCATCTGTACACCAATACACATTGATTAGGCTTGTGTTCTTGAAGCAGGGAGGCAATGAGTTGTGCTCTCAGGAAAACATTGGTTGGGCTACAGCCAGAGTTTTGCCAGAGGGTGTGATCAGACAGTACGACAGATGCACGTCCAATTGCATGTGAAAGGGTCACTTTGCAGGCAGCAATCTCCCTTAAAGCAATCCTTTCATCTGCCAGAGAATCACTCCAACCCAGCTCCAAAAAATTAGTAGCCCTACATCTAAACAAAAAAGGTCCAGCTTCGGCACAAATTGGGGTCAGGCTGGAGTGCAATTCTCTGTACATTGTATGATCATCAAGGAAATAGATCACACTGGACCAACATACCCTCTAATTTTCAGCTCCACTGGGCAGGGCTCCGCCTCTCTCTTGCACAGCTTTACCCCTGCATGCACGCGATTCTGCCCTTCCGTGCACTGTGCAGAGGGAAGCGGAGTTGCGTGCATGCACACATGCTCACCTTAGCGGGAACTTTGCACTGGACTATTCCACAAGTGGTCCAAAATGTGATCTATTTCCACATGTGATCAAACCAAAAAAAAATCAACTTTTTAAACTATATTCAATATTATAATGAAAACCAGTTTATTAATATATTCAGTGTGCTAAGAAGCCCTAGCCTCTGTTCAAGCCTCTAGCAATTTATGGATATATTCAATTTCTGCTGTCTCCTTCTCTTGAAATTTCTCATTCCTACAACAGCTACTTTGATGTCAGTCTGACACTGGCTTTTGTACACCGCTGATGTGAGATTTGTGTCCATTTATTCTCTTGCACACAGACTGTTTGCCCTACATAGAATACAGGGGGAGATTGCTGACAGAGGGTGGGATATATCCCATTACAAAATGAACAATTAAAGTACCCCCGAGGTTGTGAATAACAGTACAGGGACTTGTAACGGTGCTGCTGCTAAGGTAGATGTGGGGACACAGTTGGCATTTAGGTTTGTAAGCACAGTTTTGTGCCTGTCCTTGCTGTAAACAAGCACAGGCTTGCCAACCATACCTGTTAAATAAAAGTATTATTGTCCAGAATAATAACTGTTTGGAATCAGTAGCTCACTGATGACACACGTGAGTGTTCTGACCTAGGCGCTAATGATGTTCTATTATTTTCTCTTTGGGGTCTGTCTTGTAGTAGTTTGTTCCTGGATACTGGTCTTGGACTGTGAATTGTGTTTTCATCTCATTCAATGGATATTGTAGTTTAAAAAAAACTAACCCTCCTGATGCACATCCATACATCTCAAGTGGTTCCTTTCCATAGGTGCAAATAATAAATATAACATCAATGTATCTCAGACACAGAATGGCTTTCAGCTACAGGAGTTGAGGCAGCACTGTTGCAAGTCAGCTAGGAATTATATTTGTGTACCATGTTTCTCCACAGTCACATCACTGATCAAAAGATACATTTATTATCAGTGATGAAGTACTTGTATGTGTGTACAAAGTCACAGAGTTTTGTAGCTAGGTGTGATATAGCCTTATTCAGAATGGCATTCTTGATAGCCTGCCATGTGGGATGTTAGTGTACAGAACTTGCATATCCACAGTAGCTAGGGTGGAGTCTTCTGAGACGTTGTTTCCTTAGTTCAGTGGTTCCCAACCTTAGGTAACCTTCATGTCGTTGGACTGCAACTCCCAGAAGCCTTCACCACTAGCTGTGCTGGCCGGGGTTTCTGGGAGTTGCAGTCCAACACCTACGTTACTCAAGGTACTGCTTTAGCAATTCATCTGTGTCCCAAAGAAATGTCATGAGCTTTCCAATTTTAGGGTCTACAGTACTTCTCTAGAAAGGTCTTAGAGATCATCTCCTCTGTATCCAGAAGAGTTTATACTGCCACCCTCAGATTCTGTGTAACAGCTATTTCTATGCTGATGTAGTCCAAGACTACTAAAACAGTCAAGGCCCCTTTAAAAAAGAAAGCCTCTGTCAAAATCAGAGGTGGGGCAAACTAGTCTAAAGGAAGTCAAAACCCTACTTAAGATGCAGGTACAATCTACTGATCATTGATAAGATCTTACAGTCATACCTGAATTGAGAGCTCTCTGTGGTGCTGCTTTATTTCCAATTTCTATGGGAACTCTAAGTCCTACTTGGTCAGAATCCCCAGGTACTTGGTAGGAGATGGACCTCCAAGTGCCTAATGGCAATACTCCTTCATGCAATACATGCAAGCTGCAAAGCTGGAAGTACTGATGCACACGCAGAGACAGAGAAAGAAAAAGGGGGGAAATGACACGAGGAATCTCATGTTGAAAAAACAACAACACTGATCTGCCCATTAATTTCACTACAGCGAGTTTGGTCAGCTATCATGAATCACACATAACAATCACTATCTGGCAGTTGTTATTTCCCTTACAAACATTGGACAGAGCCATTGGGAAGTTTGCAGTATTGATGCTGATTCACTGAGATGACAGACGTGATACATTATACAGTATTGTGAAATAGGCCACACAGTTACCACACCTGCTACCCAGTAAGGCTGACTGATCTGTAACTCATGCCTCACACTATTTATTCAGTGCCCCAGTCAACAATTTCAAGGAGCGTTTTGAACCCTTAACACAGAACATCTTTCTTCCTTCACTTTTTCAATGCAGCCAGCTCAGTCACACTTTGCGTTGATGACTGTGTGGACCTCATGCTGGGAAGATAGATATCTGTGCAGGTGAGAATATGAAAGCAGTCTGCCAACTGCATGAACATGAATATGAAAAATGGCTCACAGCCTTTGCTTTAAAATGCAGAGGTTCCTGGGACTATTAGATTGTTCACAGTGTTGTTTTATTTATTTTTCTTGTTGTTATTTTATGTCAGTTCAGTTTTACATAAAGAGACATTAGAAACAGCTCAGTGACTGTTACATAAATTAGTTGTGCCAAAGAGAAGTCCTGAACATTTGTACAGCCTGTTTTTCCGAGAAAAGGCTGGAGACACCAGTTGCTAATATTATTTAAAGAGGAAACAGAAATGTTCCTACACAGAAAAGAGAATTTTAGAGGAATAGTTTGTCTTGAAAGCTATATCTGCTACAATTCTGACCCATTCTGTCTGGTAGTTTCCTGTATGAAGAATTATGGGCAGTGAGATTACCAGACTCATAATGCTTTGCAACTGCCGGAGAGCTTAGCCCTGCCCAGGCATTTCCCCTGTCTTCATGAAGATTCCTCATGCCAGATGGGGTCTTTATTCCCTAGCTATAGGCTATGAAAAACATCTGAAAGGACTTTGGAGACTTTCTGGGGGCTGTAGTCTGAAAAACATGAAAACTCCATGCCTAAAATTCTACCTGAAATCAAATTTAGCTATGCTTTGCATAAGGTTGGGACTGAGTCTTCCCACTCAGCTGATGAGTGGTTGGCTGCATGGGGAGGCGGGGAAGCACCAGCCCAGCTCCTCCCTGAATTGGCACAACAACAGTGACGAAGGCCCCCAGCGCTGTGTGGCAACCAGTGAGTGGACCAGTCAGTTCTGGGGGGAGGGAATGGGTCTCTGTGGCACCTGTGGGATATGAATACAAATATCCCATGTCTAGTTGGGACATACCTACTGTTATCTCTTAGATCTTGACTACATTGGGTAAAAAGTCTTTGCCATTTTTAAATGTATACAGTAGATATACAGTCCATGAAACTGTGTGTCACGATGCACTTGTCAAATTTTAAATGTTTGATATGTGACTCCTTGCTATTTTCTTACAACAAATTATTGCAGTTACTCTTTTGGAATTTATTCCAGAGCAGCAAGTCAGAGGCCTCTACGCTCCCATATGGTAGGTAACTGAGAATATTAGGAGTCGAGTCAGTCCGTTCAACAGTAGAGCTGAATGACAGGCTAAGCTGGGGTAGCAGAAAGTTGAGACAGATCATGTGAGGCAGGGCTCAATTTTTGGTTCCCAAAGGAAGGAGCAGAAATCTTCAGCTTGAAGGGCAAAAATGCAGGTCCCCAGAAAAATTCCATCACTCTTCACCACTGGCTGTGCCAGCTAAGACTGCTGGGATTTGCTTCTTGACAATATTTGAAGGGCTGCATTTTGTCCCACTCCTGATTTAGGGGATATTTTCTTGATTCCTTTCTATGTAACATAAACCAAACTAAGCCTCTGCCTTGTCTACTAGGTTATTCAGAAATGCTAGTGCCCTTTACTTGTTCCCCCAGCCACTTGAGTGCGGGAATAGTTAAATGACACAGTCGTATGGATAGGCATGGACCTTTCTCACTTAATAGCCATCATGTCAGTATAGAGGTGTGGACTCTATGAAAAGTACCACATGATCCACCCTATCCACATGGCTAGACCAGTTAATTTGTCCTCCCAAGCAGAGTAATTGGTGAGGTTTCTATGCAGCTGGGAGAATATCTAAAGATCACCTGGCTTGAAAAAGATGATCTGCTTCATTTAATATAAGCTAGAGACAAGCCTTGGTCTCCAGGCTGTTCAGTGTACTGTGATTTCCTTGTTCATACTATTGCTGTTCTTAATTTACAGCAAAATCAAATCAAAAACTCATTAACTGAAAGAATGACAAAGGAAATTTTACTTAGCAGGCAAATAAATTAGATTTATTTTCCTTTGACATAACTGATGGATGGTTACCCATGCAGGAAGTGTAGGTGGTTGCCCACAGCATCAACCTAATGGTTGTTCCCAATATAAAAATACAGCATGATTTGTGAAGTTCATTCATTTGCATGACACAGAAAAAAAGCAGAAGGGACAGTAACTGATGACCACTTAAATCTACAACCTTAAGTATTCATTCTATCATTTTAAAAAAGTCAAAGTGGTACCATTAGTGTTTAGACTTCACTTTAAAACATTTTCCCACTGCAAGATTTCTTAGGTCCCAAACCTTACAACTAGCTTTTCTAGTTCAAGCCCCACTCCCCAAGAAGGAACCTCCATTCAGTCTGCAAGCCTGTGCCTGGGTCCCCAGGAGAAGACATGTCCTCCAAAGTTGCCTGTGTGATAATATAAGTGTTCCCACCTCCTCCAAAATGATAAAAAACAACACATGATCATGATTTCCGCTGGCTGTTCTATGATACAAAACCCTGGCATCTTATAAATATAAGTCAGTTTTGCCCAAAGTCTACATGTTCTGATGAAAATTGTTATCCTTTAATTTTCTTTTATTAACTTCATTGTTGCTATCCAATATTTTCTTTTGGACTCACTCCCAACTAACAGCATGGTGGCTGGTCTGACGCATATAGCTTGCTCCTTTACCGTTGGTCTGATTCTCTAGAGATTACGTAATTATCCTCTGGAGTATCCAGGGAGCAGATGTGAGGGTTCAAATATGGTCTCCTCAGGTTGCGACACAGACTCTAGAGGCTTTTGAGGTGCAAAATCCAAACTAGGTTTTATTGGAACATTAAACAACGCTGTTTTAGTTTCAAAGTCAAGTCTAACATCGTCTCTCGTTGCCAACGGGTCCCACGAGGGCATCCAAACATCTTTGGTAAAAGGGTTCAACTCAACATCGTTCCAAGGTCCCCTCGAAAAAGGGTTACTGCCATCTAAGTCCCAAGCATCCGTTCTTGGATCTAGTAGCGGTAGGGTTTCCTCGTCTCTCCCCTCTGGATTGAAGGGGTTCTCCTCTCCAGGTACGGGAGCCCACGGTCCAACAGGGTCCCTCTCCTCCAGGCTTCCTCCAGCCTCCATGCTCGTCTCTCCTCCTCCTCTCTCTCCATGGCTTCCTTCTCTTCTCTCAATCTACGGCGCCATTCCCGCGCCTCTGATTCCCCCCAATATGAGGGTCGTGGAGGCAGACCTCTCCTTCTTCGATAGTCTGCCTCTTCTCTAGGAACCCGGACCTTTTCACACCTTCCGGTCCAGGGATCCTTCACCCATATCAATTCCCAGCCCCCCGGTATATCATCTCTCCCTCCTTTTATATCCCCTATTCCCGCCTCCACCGTGGTTCTGCCCCTTTCTTCGTTTCCCGCCATTTCCCTCTCAGTCTGAGTGGCTACTGTCATTTTAGACAAACCCCGTTCTAACTCACGGGTGTCTACTCCCCTTTGTACCGTCTCTACATGAGATGCTTGCGGAGGGAGGACGACACTCCAGCGAGGGCTTCTATCCCCTCGCCTCGCGTCTCACAGCAGACCAAGCCACCTGAGAAAAAGGGCCATGGTAAAGCCAGCTCAGTGGTCCTCACATTAGAAGCCTCAGACATTCTTGAACTGTAACTCCTCAAAGCCCTAGGCTAGCATAACCAACAGCCGGGCTTCTATGAGTTGCAGTCCAAAAATATCTGGGATCCCAAGTCTGGGAATCTCTACTTCAGCTCATCAGAAAACTCAGAAAATCACTGCAAGAAGAGGGAAGCTGTGGTATTTCCAGCTCTCTGGAATCAGCTCATAGTTCTTTCCTAAACAATCATACATAATACACAGCTTCAAGTAGCAATTAAATGTTGCAAATATGTTTATAAAATATTGTTTCTACCCACACCTATTCTATGCTTCAACATATAATTACAGGACAATTATGGATAAGGTGTGGTTTCAGCTAATCATATCATGTTTTCATTTGTTGATGAAAGATGTATGTATTAACAACTTGATGCTGACCTCTCCATCTATTCTGAAATCTCTACAACTAAAAACAGGCTGGTCTCTATATAGATTATTTATTATTACTGATTTACTACCTAAATCTGTAACTTCTGTTTCCTCCGTCAAGCCCAAAGGAACATACATGGATTTCCTCTTCCCCACTTTGGTTACTTATGTGCTGTCAAGTCAGAACTGACTTACAGTGACCCTAATAGGGCTTTCAAGGTAAGTGAGATGCTTAAGGAGTAGTTTTACCAGTTCCACCTATCCTCCAATGAGTTTCCACAGTTTAGCAGGCATTTGAACCCTGAGTCCTAGTCCGTCACTCTATCCTCTACATCACGGTACTGGGTACTTCTTCCCTACTTTACCTCCTCTTTATATTCACAACACCCCTGTGAAGTAGGTCAAGGTTGGGAAAGAGTGAAAGCCCCAAGGTCACACAATGATTTTCACAGCTCTGTGGTAACTTGGATCTCTGAAGTCCTAGTCCAACATTGTATCCACTGCATAACACTGTCTCAGTTCAGAGAAAGAAATAAATAAATTCAGGCATTGTTTCTTCCATTGTCAGAGGGCTTCATTTTGAGAGTGTACCCAATGCTAGTAAGGCTTTGTTTCATGCTAGTTTATGTGCCATCAAGTTGCATCAGCCTTAAAATGAGTGTTATAGGATTTTTTAGGTATCTGAGATACGTAAGTAGTGGTTATTAGCAGTGCCACCCCTCTCCCCCGTGAGTTTCCATGGCCGAGCAGAAATTTGAACCCAGGTCTCTTGACTCCTAGTCTGTCCCTCTAGCTACCACACCACATTGGGTGTCTTCTGGTTTATAGATAGCACTAAATTCCTTTGCTCTGGGGAAAAAAAGCCTTACATTGGCTCTGAGTGTTCCTCCCGATTGTAGCTTTTAGACTACAGAGGGTTGCCATATTACCTTCTAGGCCAGGTATTACCCAGATTTTAGAAATATCATCTGTTGACCATTAAGCCCAGCAGCTGTACTGGCTTCTAAGGTTTCTCTTTTTTTCTTTAGTAAGTCTCTAGTCTCTCTAGAACCAGAGATTAAAAAACCAAAACATGTAGTACGGTAACTGTTTCAGCCAATTGTTTAGCAAGAAATAAACCTTTTTATATGACTAGCCAATGAGCTAAGCCATCACAAGTTCGACAGGATTTCAAATACACTTTAGAAAGGAAAGACTCTGGTCATATGTTGCAATAATGGGAGTGCTTTGTCCCTAGCTATTTTACAGACAGCCAAAATCTCTTTGCAGAGTTGCTTCCAAACAGCAGAAGGAATAAAGCTGCAGGAATGAACCCTAAACAACAGTTAATTCATTAACAATTGATTGTCTTTTTCTGCATGGGCAGACTTTTGGAAATTGCCACAAACTGGAAGGAAACCTGTAATTTAACTTTACATGCAGTGAGAAATAGAATATAGCAGATTTCCCTAATGGAAAAAATAACTCTCCAGATCAGACTACCTAAACAACCACACTCCCAAGATGATTTTTTTTTTACATGTGATTTCCTTTTATTAATTATGTTAATAAGAATAAGAAGACTTATTTTTCACCAACCCTCCATATAAATCTTTGGTGTACTATTATAATCTTTGGTGTACTATTATAATCAACTTAATTTTTACTTCAATTTTAAGTGGAGATAGATTACACATTCCTTGTGAAAGACTGTATTGTTATTTTGTCATTCCTCTTTCCATGTTCTTTCAATAAAGTATTTTTTAAAAAAGAATGAATGTTAACTGAGGGATTATGGGGAAAGTAGTTTTTTAAAAAAAGAACTTTCTAAGCTTTCATACTATGTTCCTGACTGCATTTCATGCCATGTTTGACACGATGACTCATGGAGTTCTTTCCAACCCTACAATTTATTAGTATACAATTCTGTAGCATTCCAGAAAGTTATGTTTTGTTTATAGACTTTATCTGTTTGTTTATGACTTAATTTTTACTTCGATTTTAAGGGGAGATATCAGATTATACATTCCTTGTGAAAGACTGTATTATTATTTTGTTGTTGCTCTTTCCATGTTCTTTCAATAAAGTTTTTTAAAAAAGAATATTATGGGAAGAGTACGTAAAAAAAAAAAAAAGGACTTTCCAAGCTCTCATACTACAGTATGTATCTGACTGCATTTCATGCCATGGTTGACATGATGACTCATGGGGTTCTTTCCAACTCTATGATTTATTAGTATACAATTCTGTAGCATTCCAGAAAATCATGTTTTGTTATCTAGACTTTATCTGCTGCAAACTGAAAGTACAATCTGAAATACAACTTGTTTAACTTTATGAATTTCTGCTGGTTTAGTTCATGGCTTGTCATAATGTCTGAACTCACAACTATGACTTCATTCTGGTTTGTTTCCCCTACTTGAATCACCTTGTATCAGGAACAGACCCAAAGGACAGAGACAAATGAACTAGAAGTTGGGGGTGCGGAAAACATGATTTCTTTTGTCTTCTACAGCACAATTCATGGTTTAAGCAATAAAGTTATGGTGAACAGAAACAGTGGTTTACTGCGAACTACAAATGTGTTTGCTAGGAACCTGACAATAATTTTTATGAGAAAGGTACTACAGCAATATCATAGACTCTGTTATGATATGTGCACTTTTTTCTTGTACTACCTAAGTCTATTTAAATTAACTTTGCCAGTTTTTAAAGTACTACAAAAATCTTGAAAAAAAACCCATTTGACCTGAGCTAACGGTGGAAACAGTATGCTCACTATGGACTACGATATCTCCATGCAGCTCTCTGTAAAAATTACTGCTGATTTCCCACTGTGCACTTTCTGTCATTTGTCTATAATGAATAGCTGGCTATTTGAAGAAATACAGGATTACTATACTCTCACTACTGGAAACAAAAAGCATCTGTTGATAATGTTTTTCCCTGAGGTAAAGGGTAGTGGGAAAGGTGAGAGTTAGGAATAGATATCTAGGGAAATAAGATACACTCTTAAAACAACAACAACAACCTCCAAATAAAATATATGTTCAAATATTTTTATCTAGTTCCCAGTTCATCCATCCCTTTGTCACTTCTATAACAAAATGAGAAGAAAAATATTATATGTCAGGGAATGTAGATACAAAGAACAACTATGCATGTCAAAGACATATGCATGGCTTCATTGTCACCCAAAAATGGAACACAACTGTAGAAAGAACTGTCGATGCAAGGAAAATAATTTAACTACTAATTATTTTGCTAATTCAACTGTGTTAACTTCACTGTGTTCACTTTGTGTAGTCTGCCTTTTATCAGATTCTTCCCCATGCATATACTTTAAAAAAATTAATAATAATCTTCTCCCCTCAGGCTGAGAGGGTGATTCCCTTCCCCCAAAGTATCTTCTATATTTGTATTTTATGGCATACAAGTAGCAATCCTTTTGAAGTCATTGTTATAATCCTAAGTACCTCAGTAGGACTAGCACTTACTCAAAGGTGTTTTTCCTTATCATAGCTGTAATGTACTCTGTACACTTTGTGAATCTCTTTCAGTTTGTTCAGATGAAAGTGAATTGGTCCTTTGTGAAGTGGGTCAGACCTGAATAAACAGCAAGTAGTGCAAAGCACAATCAGTAGGGAAGCATTATTTTGTTTGTGTTCATCAGAATGAAAGGAGCTTCTGTCCCATTTTGGATAATAGGAATTTCATAGCAGTAGAGAGATAATGGACAAGTGAACAAGATTAGCTCAAAATTAGCGTGCAACGATCTATAGGCTATTCTGTAGTAACAACTATATTCCATAGATTTTCTGTGAAGCAGATAGGTTTGTTAAAAAATTCAGAAGCTGGGGCAATTTCAGATTTATTTATTTATTTATTTATTTATTTATTTATTTATTGCAGCAGTCTTTACTTTTTAGTGCTCAGTGTGCATTGCCAAATAAAGAAAGCATGGTCTGAATATTTCAAAGGTTCCGACATCCTCTGCACCTTCAATTCACATGCTATTTTTTTCTTTCCCATGAAATGGAAAGAAGAGAGATAATGCTGGCCAAAATTATTTTAGAATACAACTGGATAAGTCATGTCCCCTCTTGTTTTTCACTCCATGAGACTGCCTGTATTGGTCTGTTGCAGTACAGAAAGACTCTACTGCAGCACAGTAAAAGTTAACACGTTTCATTAACCTCAGTCGGAAAGTTATTATACACGTATATGGATGGGGTGGAGGCAGAAGGAATATGTATTCAATGAACTGAAAGGCAGATAATACAAATATAGTTCATTACCTTGAACTATGGTAGTTGACCTATCAACAAACAGTAGTTGGGTAGAAGCATTCATCATAGACAAAATGGGCTGATCCACAAGACATTTTTGTCATACTACATGTGTTATGGAAACTCACTGGGGGTCTGGAATTGGTAAAATTATTCCTTAAATATCCCACTTACCTTGAAAACCCTATTAGGGTCACTATAAGTCAGTTCCCATTTGACAGTGCAGAATACACACAAACACACACACACACACATGTTACTTGGCCCATTTTAGCTATTCCTAGATTTTGTTGTTATAGTCAAAATCTGAGGCAAAGGAATCACGCTGGCCTAAAAGCTATATCTCCTGTTTTGGAAAACATTATTCTCAGTTCCAGTTTCCTGTGCCTGACTGTGGTAAAGGAAATGCACTGTGAACATACTGTATAAAAAGAACTTTCCTGTTAATGATTATTACACATGTTCCAAGGCTGAGTCCTGACATGTATTTTAACGAAAGGATGGGGTGGGTCATACAGTTCAAACTGGTGAGTCTTGCATAAATTTGCTGTGACTCCCTCACTTAGGGTGCAACTACAAAGAAAGGTTATCCTGCATCTATTTGGATTGATTTGAATTTTTTTAAATATCAGTTTCTACTCCTAAAATCTCTGTAGTCATTCACATGGAAATGATTAATTATCCCCATGCAAGCAGTACAATTTTTTACCTGGATCCTTCCCACCTTATTATATCATAATTTCCCCACCCCTTCCTTTCAACCCTCCCCTTCATTCCTGGTCATTTCCCTTTTTAAAATGTTGACAGGTGACACAGCACTGAACTAAGTCACTGCTATATATTACACAGTTTTTGTGCAGAGCCATTAACAAATTTCAAAATCTGACATAAAGACATTTCATATAAAATTCTTCCCTTGCACATCTGCGCTCTGACATCAGAAGAGAGACTCAAGCAGTACATGTGAAATCTACCTACATAATTTTTTATCTTAATCTGGTTTTGATACCATCAGGTCTTCCAAGCTATAAAGGCTCCTTATGCATTCATTCTCTTTCACATATTTGAGATTGCCATACTAAAACCAAATATTAAAAGCCAGCAAATGTATAAGAATTATTTTTGTCAAATGTATTATTTATAGAAATGTGTTATGTCAAAACATTATTTCAAGTGTACAGTGCAACACTTCTGGAAGTGACTGGAGAAATTCAATCAATGCAGCACTTACGTGCATGCAATTTATGCCCCACTACATCTACAAAAAAAATCTAGCAAATGGCCAAAATAACACTATTGAAGTAGTTTGCTTCTGGTAAAAAATAATCTAATTATTTTAACATTTTAATTTGTTTTTAATTTTACCTATATAACATATACATCCATAATTTTAAATTGTGCAACACTCTCATGTGAATAAAAAAAGGAAGATTTCAAGTGTATGGATATTTAAAAGGGAATCTAGCAGATGGTATTGAGCTTGAGAAACAAAGATATTTGAACATAGCTGTTCTTTTACACTAAGAACCAATGAGACGTTTTGAGGGGGGGAAACTGTTATTATTAATATTGTTACCATTCATTTACATAGTGCCATTCAGTTAATACAGAATAAGAAAACTCTAAGCAAAAGAGCATACAAACTAAAAAACAAAATGGCATATGGAAAGAGAAGAGGGGAGTAATAATATAATACAAATGAGCAAGTAAAGTAAATAAAATAAAAACAAGCATAAAATGAGTAAAGATTATACACAATTAAAAAACACACGGAAACATCAAAAACATCAGAGGAGAGACACATTTTAAAGGAGATTTAAACATACTAAGTGAGGGAGCAGCAGGCATATGAGCAAGAAGACAATTTAAAACATATGAAGCGGCAAGAGAGAAAGGATGAAGGTGCATTAAAGGGAAGGACACTCAAACAAAGGAAGAAGTGTGGAACTGGAAGAACTCGGGGAATGACTTCAGCTAAAGGAAGAAACCAGCACTGAAAAGATAGAGAAGAGGCAGACTTTGAAGGACTTCAAGAAAAAGTTTATGTTGAATCCTAGAATTGATTGGTGGCCAGCGACAAGATTTCAAAATAAAAGTAACCTTATCTGAAAAAAATGCCAAAAATTGACCTTCACCACCAAGTTTCAAACAGAAACAAGAAGCTTTTGGAAGACTGACCAAAAAAGAAAAAAAAATACAGAAAATAAACAAATAAATAAGAAATAGCGAAGGTATGAGCTAAGGTTTTAGCAGAATAAAACAAAAGTAGAACAAAAAGAGTCTGTTTATTAAAATAACAACAACAACAGAAGTAATAGCAATAGCCGGAATATGAGAAAAAGAAGAAAAGGATGAATCAAAAATAAAGCAACATTGTGCACCTCTTCTATGTGGTAGATATTTTCTGTGACTATTGATAACAAAACTGTGTGCAAGGAAGACTTTTGGGGAGGAAAACTATGTGACCAGGTGTCTGAACTGACATATGGGACAAACAAATTGATATATGAGTTTGAAAGCTAAAAGGAAGATTTGGAGTTGAAAGGTAAAGCTGGAAATCATATGCACCCAAATCATACTGAAAACTACGGAATCTAATGAATTGACCCAAGAAAATATGTATTGTGAAATTAAAATAGAATTTCTTTGAATTTAACTGCATGGAATAATGAGCCACACAATGACATTTGTTCTGGACCTGGAGCTCCTCCTTGTGTTTGGAACACAGTTTTAAAATGGTATTATTAATGATTTACTTATTTTAATGATTGCTATAATAGCCTGCTGATTCAGGGATGGGAGTCATCAGACAGATACATTACAATGCTTTCCTGAGGAAATGTGGTGTTATTCTTAGTTTAGCAAATGAATGAAAACTATGCAAATTAAAAAATAGATCCAACTACTCACATTGAAGATAATTCTAAGTTCTCATACTTCAATTCATACACAACTGAAGTATGAAAACTTAACCAACCAATTTGCATTAGCTCTGCACATCAGATATTAGCCTAAAAATATGTATGCCTTTCACATCATACATAGTAAAAAGTGAATGCATAAGAATTCTTGTTTCAACACGTCATGAGGCATGAAAAGGGAAATTATGTATCTCTATCAGGGAGGAAATAGGATGTAATGTGGTTATTTGTTTGTTTGACTTTTATACTGCTCATCTGGCTGCCAGGGCCACTCTGGGAAGTTTACAACAAAAAAACATAAACTGTAATAGAAAGCAGTAAACACAATAGCAATCAAAATTAAACATCAATTAAACATAAACTAGCAACTAAGTAAAAAATAATTAGGATAGTTTAAAGGCAAGATGGCGCAACAGGTCGTATAAAATGCTGAAACGACTACTATGTTAATACGTTGAATACTCCGGGAACACCTGCCTGAAAAGCCACGTTTTCAGTGATCATTCAAAGCTTCCCAGTGAAGGGGCCAGGTGAATTTCATGCAGGAGATTGTTCCAAAGATGTCTGCCAAGAAGGCCCGTTTTTTGGTCTTCTCTTTATTGGCCTCTCTTGGGGTCAGTATTCTCAACTGCCTGGCCTGGGAAGATGGTGTAGAATAAGCAGATCTCATTTCAGGGAAGCGTTCTGCCAGGTACCGAGGTCCCAAACCATTTAGGGCTTTGTAAGTCAGCAACATCACCTTGGAGCTGGTACAGAAATGAACAGGCAACCCGTGCAAAGCAGCCAGTTATTGTTCATACTGGAGGTAGTACACATTGGAAAGTGTCACATGCTTACCATAGGATCATCCTCTCTTAGTCTAACACTCATGTGCATGCGTGGTGTGCATACGCTCACAAGTGTGTGTGTTGTCTGTCTGTTTAAAAACCTATAAGGCCCTGAACAGCTTGGGTCCAAGCAGGGTCAAGGACTGTGTCTTCCTTTATGAGCCTGCCCTCTTCCATGTCCCCACCAAACAGAAAGTGGTTAGGCAGGCTACTGTGTCTGTTGGAAGGCCAAACTGCCTTGTTCTGAGGAAATGTCACATGTCTTCCCACCTCAGGTCATTGGACACATTGACCAATATCCTGTTGTTTAGTGGGAGGGGGGCAAATCCCATGGGGGAGCAGGCTGATTGAATCAGTGTGGATTTGGTGTGTCAGTTCCTCCATAAATTCTGTTGATTCCAATGGGCTTACTCTAATTGTGATTTACTATGCTAAAGTAAGAGGCTGTACACACTGGCATATAGAACAATACATGGATCACTGTTGGTATGGCTTGGTTAGAACCAAATGATGGCACATGTTTCTACTTAACGATCCATCCTGCCCCTTTAAGAGCTGTCATGGACCTTTCTGGCACAGATCTAGGGAATGTATTTTTTTTTTTTTTTTGAATGATTCAGTCCAATCCTAATTAGCTTGTTGTGTAGCCTGGGCAGACAGCCCATATCCAAATGTTCTTTAAACATTGACCAAAATCCAGTTGCTTAGTGTAGTGAATTACACTGGAGTAGGCCCATTGAAGATACCCAGTATGGTGTAGTGGACAAAGTGACAGACTAGGACTTAAGAAACCTGGGTTCAGATCCCCACTTGTCCTTGGAAATTTGCTGGAGGGGGAAAAACTGGTAAAACCATCCTTTAAACATCTCACTTTTCTTGAAATTTTAGTGATAACTTGGAAAAGACATGACAAATGTAAGGTGGTCTTGCTATCTCACTAAAATTTCCTCTAGTGGTTGCAAAATGACACTGGATTGCAGTTTTAAGACAACCACAATGGAATCCCTGGAATAATATTAAGGTGATGAATACCACACAGTCAGAAAACAGGGCTGAGAGAAGCAGTGAAAGAACTCTCCAGGGAATCATGCCACTGCCCAAAAGAATTAGTCTTGCTGTTCACCAGGTGTGGCAAATCCCACAGCCAGAGAATAGCAAAGCTTGGAGAGACTGCTGGTGGCAGAACAGAGCTTTTATTGATTGTAATAAAACTGAATAAGTTAAATATCTTGCCTAGCAGTGAAGTTTTGGATGTATAGTTATATGAAATAACACTTGACTCATTTTTACAAGCAAGTTAATATCTCTTATTGTTAATCCAACAGTTTCTCTGGAAAATGAAATATGTAGCAGCATATATACATTGGTGTTTGAAGAGCCCCATTATTTTATAATAGTATGCAAAAGTGGTATAGATGGTATTACAGTAAAAAAAAATACTACAGTACAATTAGACCTAATAAAAAAGTGGTTTCTGTAAATTTCACCCAAGCTTTATAGAAAGATTCAAGTATGTCAGCCACCTAGCTGTGATAATTAACCAATGTTATATAGATTCTTTGTAACTTGTATTCTGAAGTGTTATTTCAAACACTATATTGTCAAGAGTACCCGTTTTTTCTGGGCAAATCTGGAATATTAGAAATATGTTACAGGCAAATGGGAGGGCTTGCCTTGGCCAATCATAAACCAAACAGATGAGGTTAAAAGAAAAGGCATTCTAAACCTAAATACAAGGCAGACACAGTATCTAAGTTCAAAACAAACAAAAAATACCCTTCTGAACCCATAGCTGGCCTGTTCCAATACCCATTTCATAGAAGCTGAACTAATGAAGCTTAGGGACTACTAACCTATCCAAGAAACTGAATACAAAGCAAGGAAGAGGTATGAACAGCAAATGGTGACTCATTTATTTGCATTCACAAAAAATAATTTATCCAAAGGCAGACTGTGCAGAGAAACATTTATGTGCACAAACACACAACCCAAAATATTTCCACAGGCAAAACACACTATACTAAATTATTAAGGAAAACAAAGAGTCCCCCACAAAACATGTGAAACACACAAGGCAAACCATGCCCCTCAATTCCCAACAGCTCCTATATCAAATCTTCCACGATCTCCCTATGATCACCCACCTCCACCATCCCCAAACTGAGGTGGCTAGCTATGCTTTAGAGCAGGGGTCTCCAAACTTTTCATTGTGAGGGCCACATCATATATTTTATACATTTTCGAGGGCCAAAGGAGGTAAGGGGGACCCAAACAATCCCCCACCCCTGCTGTCATTGCAAAGACAGCGGGGGTGGGGGATCACTTGGGTCCCCCTTCCCTCCTCTTTCTGTGCCCAGGCCGGATAAAAAGGCAAAGCAGGCTGGATGTGGCCTGCGGGCCGTAGTTTGGAGACTCCTGCTTTAGAGTGAAGCAGAGGGCTGCACTATCACCACTAACTATTTTAATTTTCTAATTTTATTTTTATTTATTTATTTATTGGATTTCTATCTCGTCCATCTAGACCAAAGGTCTACTAAGAATGTCTTGGGGGCTTAGGAATATTCTTAGCAACAAAGATGAGCAGCTAAGTCTTTGATTTGAAGCAGTCCACCTCCCTCATAACAAAAAGAAAGAAAGAA
Source organism: Intellagama lesueurii (assembly GCA_037013535.1). NCBI lineage: Eukaryota > Metazoa > Chordata > Lepidosauria > Squamata > Agamidae > Intellagama > Intellagama lesueurii. The sequence goes on along the minus strand of JBAJHW010000005.1, from coordinate 40,959,976 downwards.
AAAGAATCAATTAAAGGGGACAGGGAGGTAGTGAGGAGCCACGGGTCACAATGCAGTGTTGAATGCTAATAATCAACATTAAGTGAAAAATATTAAGAGAAAAATTAAAGCACATAGAGCCAAGAACTTAATATGGTAGTCTTTGGCCTGATGACCAACACTACTTGAAAGGGTTAATACTTTTGTGAGAGAAGAAGCAAGATAAATCAATAAAGCTTCCCATTCTGAATCCAAATACCACCTTAGATATAATTAAATATACACAGATATATATACTCTGAAAACACCACACAAATAACAAAAATGAAGCCCTTTGGGATTTCCTTGATTTGCATTTGTTTTGTAATCCCCGAATCAGCAGAACTCCAGGTGGCATTTAGCAGTCTTGTTCTTTCTGTTTTGCTTGTACAAGCTTTAAGCTGGCCAAAATGCTGAAATGCCTGTCTCTTGGTTAAAAATATCCCAGTTTGTTAACCAGAGAACCACAAATCAGAGTTGACAATAGCAAGATGTGAGAATCTTCAATATTCTTTAAGTCACTGTGCTGTTGTTATCTCACAAGCACTTACCCTCAGGTCTGTACACATCTGCTGCTCACATTTATTGCTACATCCCATAATGAATGTGCCACTTACTTGGTCTGAAAAGTATTCCTGCATCTTGTTCTTCACTTCACAGAGACTTCAGAGACAGCCTGTACGACACACTGTGCCATGAATTGTGTTGGCACTACCTCTTTAGTAAGAACAAATAACACAGCACAGAATGCCAACTGAAACCCATAAAACAAAAATGACATCAGCTTTCCTAAAGTAGCAAAGTCCATAGATAACATTTGCAGTTGATTGTCAAATAGACTGTGTTTCTGCAAGTGTCTGAGAAATACTTTCTAAATTCATGTCAGTTGATTGACTCACACTGGGTAAGTATTTGTGTAATATAAAGTATATGTGTAATATAAAGGTGTGGCAAACACAAGCTCAGTTCTGAATCAAGCAAAGTAAAGAACCCAGCAAAACATAACAAGACCTAGGCCATGGTCACACCAGGAAAATGTCTCCATTTTCTCACGTCTTTTACTCCCTGAGCAGTCACGCATTGCAGTTTGCATGACATATATCCCAAGGTGTGCATTCTGATGTGTTTTTGAATTACCGTAACATTTCCCTAAATTTGATGTGATATAACTGGCTACACTTTGGTACTGGAATATTTTCCTCTGGGGCCCCTTTTTTTCCTTTTTTAAAAAAGTAAATGTCATTACATTGATGTTTCAACAACATTTCCTTGATGTGTACAGGTTTATCTGCTGCGATTGTGCCTCTTGCAGCAGAAAAACTCATTGTCAGGCTTTGTTCTCATTGCAGCTCTACCACGAGGTTCCCAAGAGGAAAACATGAAAGGGCTCAGGGGAAGGAGCACCACCTGGTGGAAAGATCCACAAATAAGTGAAGCAGAGAGGCCGATGACATAAGTTTTCAAATGCACTGACATCACTGGCAGAAGCAACACAAAGTCTCTTACCACAAAAAGAATCGGTACAGCTGTGCACACCAAACACCACTGTAATTATTGCACAATGAATCCCACTACAACAAATGTAGAATCCTCCCGGCAGGGGGGATTTGATGCGGGGAACAAAAGAATCAATAATGGTCGTGTATTGTCTGAACCCAAAAACAAGGGTCAAAATTCATGAGGAGTAACACAGAAACATTTTGCTGGTGTGACCGCAGCCCCAATCCCAGAAAGTGGGATTAATTCGGCTGGTGAAATTAGAAATATTTACAATAATTACAATGTGCTTCTATCAATGTTCTCAAGTTCCCAAGAAAAACAAAGCAGCTGGGTAGAAGGATCTGATGACCATCACAACACAAATATCTTAATGCCAGGTTATTGATCTGGAACCCTTAGAACCGAATGTTGTCTTCAAGACTAGTGGAAGGGAAGAAACACTCAGATGTGAACCTTCTCTTGGCAGAGTGTGAATTTTTAGACAAAAAGCCATTAACTATGCTGCAGAGTGCAGGGACTTCAGAGCAGAATTAGCTTAAAGTAAATCACTTATTTAGTTTCTCATCAACTAGCACTTAACAGTTGCAATAACGCACTCTGAAACATTTGGTAAGAGAAAGAACAAAAATGTTCTATTTACTCACAGTTCTGAACAGTTAAAAAATAGCATATTGTAGAAAAATGACTGGTTACATGAACATACCTTAACTAACTCATAAATACATACTGACTCTAACTCTAACAGACAGCCTGGTGGAGCGGCCACAGAGAACATGTAACAAGAACCCCCTGGTGCCTTAAAGGTTGGAATGTCCCCCTTTCCTCAAGTCAAATCACTGGCCATACTTTAAAGGTTTTTAATCCTATGAATGCCAGAGGGAATATGAAAGGTCTGTTCAGGTGTTGCCCCACCCTGGGATGACCAGTAGTTATTTTCTCTGCCCTACAGTCACCCAAAAAATCATACAAATATCCCTGAACCTGTCTATTTTGGCACATTTGTCTGAAGACAATGCACATCCCAATTTTAAACAAATGTTGGGTTCTAACTCCTTTCTTTTCTTTTTTCCTACCAACTATCTTCCTTTAAGTGGAGGAAGTTTAATGGAATGCATTGCACACAGACAAAATGAGAGAAAGACTGCCACCTTTTCACACTCTGCTGCTCTAGATGCCACATGGAACATTCCAACATTACTAGGATTCTCCTTTGATCAAAGGAATCAAAGGATTCTCCTTTCATCTGCCAGTAGCCAAACAGAAGAAATCTGCTCACAGTATGAATTCTGCAGCATTGCTGAAATTAAGTCTGCAGTGTCCAGCAACTCCAAATGATCCTATACTTATGTATAAGAGTGGATATCTCTCATCAGGCATATCTATTTTCTAAGCATCACTAGAAAACAGATGGCTTTCCTTCAACATTAGACTCCAAGTAAGCTAGATAGTTCTGCATGCAGTTCAGCACACCAACAAACTGATATCCGTTAAGACTGGTAGACTGGGCTAAGTGAAAAGGCATGGAATTGAGACTTGTCGTTGTTTAGTCGTTAAGTTGTGTCCGACTCTTCGTGACCCCATGGACCAGAGCATGCCAGGCCCTCCTGTCTTCCACTGCCTCTCGGAGTTTGGTCAAATTCATGTTGGTAGCTTCGATGACACTGTCCAACCATCTCGTCCTCTGTCGTCCCCTTCTTCTCTTGCCTTCACACTTTCCCAACATCAGGGTCTTTTCCAGGGAGTCTTCTCTTCTCATGAGATGGCCAACGTATTGGAGCCTCAGCTTCAGGATCTGTCCTTCCAGTGAGCACACTCAGGGTTGATTTCCATCAGAATGGATAGGTTTGTTCTCCTTGCAGTCCAGGGGACTCTCAAGAGTCTCCTCCAGTACCACAATTCAAAAGCATCAATTCTTCGGCGGTCAGCCTTCTTTATGGTCCAGCTCTCACTTCCATACATTGCTACTGGAAAAACCATAGCTTTGACTATGCGGACCTTTGTCGGCAAGGTGATGTCTCTGCTTTTTAAGATGCTGTCTAGGTTTGTCATCGCTTTCCTCCCAAGAAGCAGGTGTCTTTTAATTTCGTGGCTGCTGTCCCCATCTGCAGTGATCATGGAGCCCAAGAAAGTAAAATCTGTCACTGCCTCCATATCTTCCCCTTCTATTTGCCAGGAGGTGGTGGGACCAGTGGCCATGATCTTAGATTTTTTGATGTTGAGCTTCAGACCGTTTTTTGCGCTCTCCTCTTTCACCCTCATTAAGAGGTTCTTTAATTCCTCCTCACTTTCTGCCATCAGAGTGGTATCATCTGCATATCTGAGGTTGTTGATATTTCTTCCGGCAATCTTAATTCCGGCTTGGGATTCCTCCAGTCCTGCCTTTCGCATGATGTATTCTGCATAGAAGTTAAATAAGTAGGGAGTCAATATACAGCCTTGTCGTACTCCTTTCCCAATTTTGAACCAATCAGTTGTTCCATATCCAGTTCTAACTGTTACTTCCTGTCCCACATATAGATTTCTCAGGAGATAGATAAGGTGGTCAGGCACTCCCATTTCTTTAAGAACTTGCCATAGTTTGTTGTGGTCCACACAGTCAAAGGCTTTTGTGTAGTGAATGAAGCAGAAGTAGATGTTTTTCTGGAATTCTCTGGCTTTCTCCATAATCCAGCGCATGTTAGCAATTTGGTCTCTAGTTCCTCTGCCCCTTCGAAACCCAGCTTGTACTTCTGGGAGTTCTCGGTCCACATACTGCTGAAGCCTACCTTGTAGGATTTTGAGCATAACCTTGCTAGCGTGTGATGTGAGTGCAATTGTATGGTAGTTGGAGCATTCTTTGGCACTGCCCTTCTTTGCGATTGGGATGTAGACTGATCTTTTCCAATCCTCTGGCCACTGCTGAGTTTTCCAAACTTGCTGGCATATTGAGTGTAGCACCTTAACAGCGTCATCTTTTAAGATTTTAAATAGTTCAACTGGAATGCCATCACCTCCACTGGCCTTGTTGTTTGCCATGCTTTCTAAGGCCCACTTGACTTCGCTCTCCAGGATGTCTGGCTCAAGGTCAGCAACCACACTATCTGGGTTGTCCGGGACATCCAGATCTTTCTGGTATAAGGAATTGAGACTAGTATAGTACAAAGCAGATGCAATATGAAATAATTCGTCACATTTCTCCAGTGGAGTGCTTATTTCAAAAAGTGATTACGTTTGCTAACAACAGACCTTTTGCTCTGTTTCATAGATAAGTATGACCGTCCATCAGTGGAAAGATGTTCTTTGGCAGCTATCAAAGCTAGGTCCAATCAGCAGGCAGTTTGCATTGCATGCTAGTTGTGCATAGTTTATTTAAAAAAAACACGTAAGGACAATTCACCACAAATATGTATTATTTTGTGTAACAATACAATCAAAATGGTTTTAGTAAGGGTTGTGTTTCATGCTGTAATGGGGTGGGTGGGAAGATGGAATGGTGGGAGTGAACAGGTGGTATGGCTAGAGGTTCAGCCATAAAAGAACCCAAGGCCACCCCCACATTCCTGCCCTCTTTTTTAATACCAACATGTGATGATTTAGTCATGTACATTTGGGACTGAGTAGGGATTTTTTGTGTGTGTGCAGTGGTTGCAAGCCCTTTTTTTTTTTGCCTACTTCATGCTGCACAAATGGCAGGTGGTACCTTTAAGTTCAACCGGCTTTATCTATATTTCAGTTTGGCTAAAGAGCATTTAGTTTTCCTTATCACGTTTAATCCAGCCGATTAGCCTCTAATTTATGAATCTGTTTCCTTCAATGTCTGTCTGGTCATTTTAATTTGATTAATTTAATTAATCATGTGCTTCTTGGCACACCTGATAGCCCATTGCAGAGAAGAGGCTTATGGCATAGGGACTAAAGAACATCTCAAGGCTTCACGTTTGTAGGACCTGCTCAGTGACATCTTCCCAATCTCAAGCAGCAGAGGGGTAGGCTGGGCAAAAGCCTTTAGACTTGGCAGCCAAATCAGATCTAGAGACTAACATATTATAGCCCATTCCATCTGCTAGGCTGGCTTTGTGTTGGAACTTTGCAAACAAGGTGTTTACCCCAGCATGATTTGGATTTGAGGGAGTCAGTCCCCTTCATCAGTCTTAGGCCTCCCCAAGTGTTAGCTTGAGCTAGCTTCTTCACTGCAAGTTACTGCATGCAACAACATTTTATTTCCAAAAGCAAATAGAAAAACAAGCCGTGTGGTATGCCAATAAATAGAACAATGAATAGAACCACAAGGGTCCAGACCAGGCTTCTACCTGCAAAGAGATACTGTAAGTTGATACTGTAAGTTGTTTTACTGCTCAGTCTCATGTGAGACCTGCAAAACTCCATCTGACCTTGCTGGCAGTTTGATTTCAAGAACCATAAGCATCATACCTGGCCCAATTTTTGTACTATTTACCTTAACTCCTACTTTTATACCACCTTTGCCTGATGAAGACACAAAGACAACTTACTTTGCCACTCATAATTTAGTTTCAATAAAGCAGTACCTATTTTCAACACCATCTCCAGTGACTTTACGTTCCTTACAAAAGGACAAAGTATACTTTCTATTCTTCCTACTCAATCATCTGATACTTCCCTTATCATCCCACGACTGGTAGTAGAGGGAATGTGAACAACCCAGGCTCATTTGCTGCCTTACACAATTCATCCTCTTCTGATCACCCTGCAGATGAGGTAGGAGCTCAGTATATTGGCTCACATCTAACAATCAGACCACACATTAAGGCAAATGCATATTGCCTTATGCATTGCCTCCTCTTACAACTGCAAATGAAGCCAGGCTATCTCCAAGTGACCCATCTCCCAAATACGCAGTGAGGAAAGCTGGTGTGAGAATAACAAGTTGTCTCTTCCTCTTCAGAACACACTGCTTCCAGATACAGAATCACTTTTCTCATCCAATGATACCTTTACAGCATTCTTGCCCAAATTACATCGGCGTCACAAAAGCCATAAGCAATAAAATTGGGGACTGTTTAACCTAGTTTTCTGCATGTTTTTCCCATACTTAGTTTCCTTACTGCCTTGCTCCCTGTTGCAGGCACAAGTTGATTTGATCACACAGAAACTTCATTCAGCAGCAGCAGAATGGTGTGTCTCAAACACTAGAGCTGTTTCTAGTTTTTGCATCCTGTCCTGATTGCTAAATGATGCACTAGCAGACAAGAGACAGAAGATTATGGAATAGGATTGTGTATTGTTGGCACCTGTTTCAAAAGTTCCTCTGCTGCCTCAGTTCAATAGCAGTTGCCATCTTAAATTTTGAACAACATGCAGCTGGATCCAGGTTTAGGCACTTGTAGCTGGCTTAGCAAAAGTAGGTTTCTCTATCCCCCTCTTCCCATAGCAGCATCTCCAACATCTGGAGAGGTCACAAAACAAGGTGAAATGGGGATTCACAGAAACTGGTGGAGGTACCTTTCATGCGGTGCCTCCATCTGACTTTCAGGAATTCCTCTCTGCCCCCTGTATCACACATATGTGTTATCCTGGGAGGTCTACCTCCCCTCTGTTAGGGAAAATAAAGTGATGCACATCATTTGCATGTTGTCATGCAAATGCCAGAGAGGTTGATTTCCTTCCACTACAAAGAATCTCATACACAGGAATAACCAAGGAACAACTGAAGAATCATGAATATGCAAATATGCATCACCCATTCCCCACACTGCTGAATTTCAGACAAGGCTGTCTTCCTTAAAAAAAAAAAAAAAAAAAAAAAACACCACACACACACAAAATAAAACACAAGAATATGAATTAGTAACAGCCATATAGCTGGTTTCAAGTATGTATCATTTTTGAAATATCACACATCTTCAAGAAACTTACAAGACATAGATTTAATATATTTCTTAATGAGAAATAGTTTGAAAACACCTGATCAACATGAAAAACTGTAGGGAATTGTATTCTACTAGGCTTGATTTTTTAAAAAATGGATGTATGAAAGGCGTGCAAGAACAGCAAAGTATTGAGACTAGTCCCATATTGCTTTCTCTGATAGCAAAGTCAAATACCTCTTAATGTGGAAAAACAAAATAGATCATTCCCAAAATTTAGGTGGTCATTTCTACATATTTGGAGAGATTTCATAGCTATGCAAAAATATAAGATTCTGTCGAGGTTTTTTTCCTGCCCAACAAGAGTCTGTGAGATTATAGAATGATGTTAGCACAAAACAAGAGAGGAAGGGGGAAAGGGATTATAAAAAAATAGAAATCATGACTGTGAGCATCTGTTAGTTAAGTCTGTGCCTAAGAATTGATGAGAGAGTGAATGTTAGGGTGTCAATCCAAAACAAGCTCCAGAACACAGAAAACATATTGAGAGAGAAAATTGGTTTGCTCAAACTACTGAAAACTTACAATAAGTATTAAGGACCGTCAGGATTAAAATTACGGGAAAGTGAATATGTGCCATAAATTTTTTAAAAATTCTCCCTAAGCTACATAGGGATGGTTCCATCTCCAGGTCTAGAAGCCTTCCTTCTCTATACACCTACAAAATGCTCCAATTTGGGTTTGGTAGGGCTCTAATCATCATCATCGCCATCATCTCAGGACTGCAGAGCTGGAAGGAACCCTATGGATCATGAAGTTTGGTCCGTCAAGGAGGCCCAGTGGGGAACTGAACTCCCAACCTCTGGCTCCACAGCCAAATGCCTAAATGTACTGAGCTCTCCAGCAGTTCTTATACTACATAACACAGCAAGAGAAGGTCAGAAAGGTAGGTGGCAAAGAAAATATATATATTTCCCCCCTTGCCCAGACCTAAAATTTCCATCTCCATGAGGTATGAAGCTGAAACCTGCCAGTTTTCCAGAAATGTCATTTAGGCAAACCTTTGTTCTTGAGCCATCATGCTTGCAAACTTCCTGATGACCAATCACAAAATAAAGCAAGCTAATTTGTAAACAATTAGGAGTTGGAAGAGTTCCTGACAGTCTGTTTTTTTCAGTACTTAAAGATTTCCCTCTTCTAAAGATGGTCCATCTGTAACATAGAGTTCAGCCTCTGAAGTTCTTAATAGGAGCACTCTTTATAACATTTACAGCATTATTGCATCATGGCCTATTCATCCTTAAGAGTATGAGAGAACTAGAAAACCAACATATAATTTACTTTAATGACTGCCATTTGGTGTCTCTTCTATCTCTGGATCACCAAAAAGACTAGCAGGTCCCTAACATCTTTGCCAGGCAAGACGAATACTTGTAGAACTATTCCCAAAATAAATACAGTCTATTCATATCCTGGCTGCACAAGAAAATGTGAAAATCAGACTGATAAATATTTTTGCTCTGACTTTTTGGCAGCTTCCCTGTTTAGTCAATCAGCTTTATATTCCAGCAAACAGTTGTACCATATTCCAGACCCTGCAATACTGAATATTTGTCAGAGCTATTAATTTTCCATTGTTTAGTCTACAGGGACATTTATAGTTCAGGTTCATGCACAGAGAACGTGGGCATTAATAGCACCACATGAGATATATGTGAAAGCAGACAGACCCTTTTTTATTTAGGTTTTGATTAGATGGGCATTTGTTCTACAGTTTGGTCTGGGTTCGAGACAGGCTGCTTCACTCCTTTTCCTAGCAACCAGACAACATACATGCTATTGTGATCCAGCCTACACTTGAACAATGTCTGCCTGCAACTTTTCAAGTCCCTGTCAGGGGCTACTGTTGTTGTTTTGGTGGCATTTTTGGTACAGGTGGGATTGCTCCATTTTGGTCCAGTTCCAGTGTATGTGATTGCTGGGACTGAACCAAAGGGGATGGCCCTTTTCTTAACCCAAAGTTCTCTGCCTCTTTAAATGGGTTAATGATCTTGAGAAATGAAAACTTCCTTCCTGTTCTCCTGCAGAGGGGAAGGAAGAGGAAGTTTTCCATTTTGTTTTAATTGTTGCTAACACATGAGCTTTTTTTTAAGCCCTTTCAATGCATCACTGATGCACTGTGTCAATTACCAACAATTAAAAATAAATGGAAATCCCTCTCTTCCTTTGTGAGAGAGCAGGAAAGAAACTTTCCATTTTTCAAGATCATTAAATCGCTTAGGCAAAGCACGGAGAAGGAGACGGGGGGAATTTTTTGCTTGTTAGAAACAAGCTAGGTCTAGATTGTGCTAAACAGGGTTACTTGAGGTATGGTGTGGTCAGTCCTCGCATGTGGGCCTTAATGCATGTGGATGCAAAGATTGCTTAAAATGACATATCACACTTCAAACCAACCCTGTTTAGTACCATCTAGATCTAGACCAGTTATGGCGAACCTATTTGAGCCCAAGTGCCCAAACAGCAAAAAAAAACAAAACAAAACAAAAAAAACCAACCCAGCAGGTGGTGGGCAGTGGCGGAAGAGGAAGCGGCAGCAGTGGAAGTGGCGGTGGAAGCAAGAATCCCGGGCACGGAGGTGCCTCCAGACCCCACTCCGGATCTGCCTCCAGTCATGCCCAACCCTGCCACTACCTATAGCTCGGCCGGCCCGCCACCACCAGCGCCAGCTTCTCCGGATTCTGGCCCACCACCTGTGGGGTGCTAGCACTGCAGCTGCAGCCGCCTCCTCAGGTTTGGCTGCTGGGGTAGCGATCCAGTGACTTATAGCTCATGTGCCCACGGAGAGGGCTCTGTGTGCCAGCTGTGGCACGTGTGCCATAGATTCGCCATCACTGATCTAGACCAATCCAGACTGGGATAATGCGGCTATTTAATTGCACCCACAATTATTTTTTCCCTACTGGATTTGGGTTCCCCCTCCCCATGCCTTAATTGCTCCCAGTAGAAATAATGAGCGAGTAAAGGCCATGAAAGGAGGCTCAAACATAATTTTACAAGACAATTCTTTCATGACTCTTATGTTTGTAGTGACCGAAGATTATTTAACAAGCTACAAGAAAGTTGTAATTTCTGGTCCTGGCTTGTTAACAGATCAGGGAAGGCAAAGCAGGAACAAAACGAGTAACTCATTCAGCTGCCTCTAGGAGCCAGCTGAGCCATGAGGACTCAGGACTCATCTGGCTCTTGGAAACACTAGCTGAATGAACTTCTCTCTCCCTTTGCCTTCCCCTGTTATGTGCTATGAGCAATATCAAATCCCAAAATAGAGGCATAATAAGCAGAACACGATGGTAATACTGTAATACATGTTCTGACAGGGAATTGGAATGAGTGGGTTAGAGTTCAGAACTAAAAGCAGATTTGTGGATCGTACAGAAACAAGATGTACTTGTCATGATCAAATACACTGTGACACCACGCCATGCTAGCTAAACCACCTTGACTGAGATAACAGCATCTTGCTCAAAAGACACATGGACCTGAATATTACTTTCAAGCACGTCTGTGTCTTCTAAATAAATGTGTTTAGATTCATAGCCAAGATAAGCTTCTTTAAACTTTAGTAAAATTCTGTTTCATTAATTATACCAAAGTCTGTCAAACAGCATTCAAAGAAAGCAAACCTATTGCCCTGCCTTGATTATGCCTTGTTCAATTTATCTGTAGTATACGATAATCAAACACATATTAATCTGACCTCCCATTAATTAAGGGGCCGTCCCCTGTGTCCTACTCACAAATCCTGCCACAGTCTCAGCTGCAAAGAGAGCTGCTTCAGGGAGAGATAATTCAGGAGGCTCTTTCTGGTTTTTAGTACAGCAGAACCCCAGTATCCACAGGATCAGTATCCACTGATTCACTTATCCACAGTCTGAAAATATTAAAACTATTAAAAGAAAAATCCTAGAAATATATATTTCTAAAGATAAAGTTAGCAGAGCTGCCCACTAGAGGGAGCCAGACACCTGCTATGTATAGTGTTCACTATAATCTGTGTTTTTCAGCATCTGCGGTGGGGTTTTGGAACTGATCACCCACAGATATGGGGGTCCTATTCTATTTATTTTTTAAAAAATTATTTAAATATTTTTATTTCGTTCCTAGTAAGTATGCATAAGATTGTAGCCTCCATTATTATTTGTCTAATCATGTATCAACAAGCTCTAGATTAGTTTTTAAGTGTTCATAATGATGGATGACTGTACAATTCATATTGTATTGCCAGCATATACTATTTTTTGTTTCATGTGGGTGAAATGAAAAACTACAACCAATAGTATTCATACTTAATATTAAAAATTAATAAACACCAACTTATTACATCTAAACTTCTTAAAGAGATGAAATATGTTTCTTTGCTTACACTTGTATTTGATCCTATTCACAGCACAATCCTACACATGCCTATTCAGAAATAAGGTCTGTTAAGTTTGAAGCGACTTATTGAGTTTGGCCTCAATCACTTTCTTTCATCTAAAACAGAAGATTGAATTGTTCCTGCTAGTGGCAAATGTTTGCTCTTAGGCAGCAGAAAGAAGATGGCACACAATGAGAATAAAATTGCAAACAAAAAAATCAGTATCCTTTTTAAACTAGAGATATGCAGTGCAAATACTTTAGGTTTTCTTTAGGCTTGGCATCACTTTAAGGTGACTTGGATACATCCCTGCGGTTTTTACCATATCTTAGAAAGTTACATTTGAAAATCAATCAGTGTTACTGTGCCAAGCATCCTCCTATAGTTAGATACTACATATTTATATGTGCAGTTTTTTGAAGTAACTTTTTACTATTCAATTTCTCAAACGGGGCAAAACTAATTACTTTGTTACTTTCAAAAATAAACTTATCTGATTGCTACAAGCCACTGACCTTTTGTACAAAACATAATATTCTCCAGACCACGTCACTGTGTTCTCGAGACTCATGATAAAACATGAGCTAGGGTGGATCTGATTTAAATCAAATTGTTTGAAATCGAGATTTAAATGTAAAAGAAATCAATTTTTTGACAATTTAAATAAAAATGATGGTTTCAATTCAAATCATAATTTAAATCAATTTAATTTTTAAAAGTCATTGATTTTTATCCACTCTGGCATGAGCCAATGTTTGATCATGTGGAAGTCTTCCTCCACTCTTTAGTTAGCCTGCACATCTGCAACTATTTCTACTAGGAAGAATCATAGAAGCATAGAATAAAGGAGTTGGAAGGGGCCTATGAAGCCATTGAGTCCAACCGCCTGCTCAATGCAGGAATCCAAATCAAAGTCTATCTGACAGATGGCTGTTTAGCTTTCTCTTGAATGCCTCCAGTGTTAAGAGAGCTCACCAACAGCTACCATGTTCCTTTTCTTCTTTGCTCCAGTTGTATTAATTCAGATGCTCTCGATGGGACAACGAAGCTCATCTTCCTTATTTCTATGCAGGAATATGTATTTTTTAACATATACTGCAATTCTACCTCCCTTTCTATTATTTCTGTTCTTTTTGAACAATTTATATGCCTCACTTGCTATATTCCAGTTATGGGAGCCATCCAACCAAGTTTCAATTATCCCTGTCAAGTTATATTTCTCATGGAAGTCTTCTAAACGTAAAGAGCAAGAGCTCTTATTTGTACTATGCTTGTATTTTCAAAACTCTGTAATAAATTACGTGTAGTGGTAACTGTATTACACAATAGTTTCACACATATTTCTCCACTATGACAGGGTGACACCAATGACAAAATGACAACTTTCAGTTCCGTTCCACCTCATTGACAGAAGAAAACAGAAGAATTATACAGCAAATGAAATAGTCTTCTGCAATATAGATATTTAAAATGTGTGTTTGTGGGACAGAAATTGATTTTCCTTAAAGCTAGGGCCACAAGCTGTGACTACACTGGCAAGTCGAATTGGAGTGATTGGGCTTTGCTGTGGCTTGATTTGCAGTCCATTTTACGCTTCTGTCCACACTGGGTAATGATACGGGAACTGAGCGTTGTTTCAGTGCTAGTGTTTACACTTGCTCCTCAATCTAATACTGTCTGATCCACTTCACAGCCCACAGCCCACAGCCCCCTTTTCTTTGAATCCGTCCTCTGCCGATCTCTAGCTCTGCTTTTTTATGGTCACTGTAAAGCTGATGGGCTGCTTAAAGTGTTGCACACCATTAGGGGAAACAGACAGTTTTCCAGAGATCTCCATAACGTACAAACACATACACACATACTGCAGAAACATAGTAGTCTGCTGTAGATTGTTAGAGTTGTTTCTGTTTCATATCACTTATCTTTTTTTTGTCTGTGCCGAGGTGATCTTGTGCTAAATTAGTGTATCAATGCAGAGATAAGGTAATCTAGTGCTCAGTAGTTTGTATAAAATAAATACTTTGGGATGACAAGAGAGAAAGATTGTGGAGGTGGGTGTTCCTGTTGTCCAAAACATCATGCCCAACTTAGTACATCATCAGAATACCCTACCCACGATCATGCCCCCCCCCCCCCGTCCTTTGGGAGAAGGAAGCAACAGATCACAAAGGGAAAAGTCTATTCAAATTGTTCTGGCTTGACATAAAGTAGAAGCACCCAGCAGAAGAGAAAAAAACTCTGTGTCGGGAGCAAAAAGGGCCAGACTGATTCAAACTGGTCTTTGCATTGTGTGATCATGAAATTTTTTAAAAAGGGAACTCATTCGTTTTGTACCCACTGCATATCCCGCAGTATTTGACCATGTAGTTGCAGCATTTAAAGCTGCAGTCACATTTAGAAAAAAAACCACCACTACCTTCTGTTGAAGTAAATATTTCTTAAATCTGAGAATCAAAAAAGGAATTTTTCTGTTTGAAGGTCTAGAAATGTTTATCCAGTTAAACACAGAGAATACACAAGAAGTATTGATTACAATAGAAATTAAAATCATAATTGCAAAGATAAGATTGATTAGAGAGTTGACTTCCGAAATTACTTCAGGTCAATAAATATAACAGATATTAGAGGTGCATTCCCATGATAAGAAAAACAGGGAACTGCCAGAAGCCTGGCTTGTAAGGAACAGACTGCTGCTATGCAACAAATCACAGAATTTTACTCCCTGGCTGGCTTATGGTATCATCCGGCAGGAGGCAGGCAGCTTTTTTCTTTGGTTTGTTCCCTCGCAACAAACATAAAACAAAACCCTGTGTTCACTTTCTGGTTTGCTGAGAAAGAAACAAACTAGAAAACAAACAGAACACAGAAACCACAGCACAAAGCTTGTTTATATTTTCCTATAACAAGCAGGAACGATTAAGCAGCATAAATCAGCGTACTGCTTGTTCATGATAAGCCAAGTTTCTTGCATGTCTCTTCTTGGTTGTACCACATAAATGCATTCCATAGGTTTGGAGAAATCTTTGGATATGGATCATGAATACAAACAAATTCTACCTAAACCAATTTGCACAACACAAAAGGTCTAAGCAGAATTAGCCATGTCCCTGGCTGCTTTAATGTGACTGATTATTTTTTTTGCCTTCTTTCTTGCAAATATGAAGAAAATATTGTTCACATCTCTCCATAATATTTGTCAGATATGTAGAATGTTGGGTGTATATCAAGATTCCCGCTAAGCTGGGTGTGCGTGCGCACACGCAGGACTCCACTTCCCTCTGTGCAGCTCTCTTCCTTCTCCACACAGCAATCGCGTGAGATTCCAGTTGCAACAGAACCCAATGCGTGGGTCAGAGTCCCGTGTGCATGCAGGGGTGAAGCCGCATGCGAGAGAGAGAGGCGGAGCCCCACCCAGCGGGGCTGAAAATTAGAGGGTATGTTGGTGTACATTCTAATGCATTACTTGCTATCTCCTCATACATTGCAATGTTATCCCATTATTTCTCTATGAATGAGGGAGATCTGCCCCACTATTGTCACAACAATTTAGTGAGGTAAGTTAGGTTAGGACATTGAGTGCATCTGCACAGTGGTGACTGGCACCCACTGTGGCAAGTGCAGAAGGTATCCAAGGGTGGGTGGAACCAAGAGTAACACGAAGAGCCATGGCAAAAGTGGATATTCATATACACAGGCAGATATTCATTCAGACACATCCACGCTCTCTCTCACACACACACACGTACAGAGAGAGAGAGAGAGGCAGACAGGCAAGCAAACAGTCAGATTCATACATTCATACACTCTGTATATCAATAGAGAGGGTGGCATTCGTTCAGAGCCTGCATCACTGCCACTCCATCCATTCAGTCCATACCAGGTGAGGATCAGAAAAAAAATACCTTGTCCCTCAATCAGAAACGTCCCTAATGATTCTGGCTGGGTGTAGTCCAAGGAACAGCAGTGCTCAATTTTTTCCTAATAGACCAGCTCCACTGAAGCAGAGCCAACTAATTCTGGTGTTGTCTTCTTCCTCGCCGCTTGCAACAGCACCACAGTACAACCCTTTAACATTTCACATTAACCTTAGAATGATCTCTTGCATTGTTTCAGTAGCTGTGGCACCTGCTGACCACAGTAATTGGTGAGAGAGAGGACAAGGCAGCCAGTGGCACAGATAGCCAGGACTTTGTGTGCATGCTCCTCTTGTCACACACAGGTAAATGTTCTCATGGGTGTACTCATCCATACAGTCTATATAAGCCTCATCCTTCTTCCACATCCACAATACCAGTACTGGACAAATAGCCTAAACTTTCTGGTTTGTGTTTTGTTTTGGGTTGCTTTTTTTCTGTATTTTTTGCTCCTTTTTTGTATTTTTTTGTTTCATACTGCTCTGATTTGCACTGGTGCATGATTTGCTAGTGTGAACACTATACTACATTGACCTGTCCTGATCTGAGACTGCTTGATGGTATGCCTCATGAGGTGATGTTTGCTTGTTCTCTCTCTCTCTCTGTGTGTGTATGTGTGTTTCTACTGGTAGAAACACACATACATCAATCAAACATCATCCACCTTGTAGCGGTGGGAGAACCCAAACAAAATGCACAACTCCTGAAAACAAGTTCATTTAATTTCTTCTATGGAAGTAACAGAAATTAATGTACACTAACAAGTGGGCTTTGATGCATCATAAATGTGTTATGCCAACACAAATTTAGACAGAGCAATAAAGTAGCAGCTGAAATCCTGTTGGCATAAATTTATGCCATGCAACCCAGATGATGTCATTAATTTAATTTAATTTAAAACATCCTATTTCCGCCCCCTGTTCAAGTTCCAAGGCTTGCTAGGGATCCCTTTCCCCCTTGGGAAGTCTTTGAGAGTCTTGGAATGGAGGAGAAAAGGCCAGCTGAGAAACTACCTGCAGCCAAATCTATGGATTGTGCTGTGGGCAGTTTCTCGACCAGTCCTTTAAGACAACGCTAAGAAAATGTGTGTTTTTTATTTATTTTTTATAATTGATGCAGTGCATTAATGATGATAGACCAGTCTTTTTAAAAAAAAAACTTCCCGTCTCTCTGCCGAGGAGCAGAGGAGGTGTTTAATTTGCTGATAGCCTTGAAGTTGCTCACTTAAGAAGAAATTTAAATGGGAAGGAGCCAGACCAAATCGAATTGCTTGAACTCCGATATGGCATTTGGATGTGAAGATCACACCAAATGGCACATTGAACCTCTAACTGACCCCAAGCTACCCTATTTAGCCCACACCAGCCTGCTCCAAAAAGACTCCTACAGGCAAGGTCTACATTCCCTTTTTTAATCTTCTAGGTTATTTAACCAGTAACTGTTTTAATCTAGCCTTTGTGGGAAACTGTGGGAGTTAATTCCACACTACAATATCCACAAGTATATAATCCATTTGTCTGAAACTCCTACATTCAGTTAATACAGTATTTTGGCAGGTGTTCCAACAGTAAACACAAAGACAACTGTTGTGATGACAACAGGGATCATCTTCAACAATAACAACACCATGAAGGACTATCAGAATCTAAAGAGCTTAATGGAATTTAAAATCTCTTGTTGCTGAACAGGTAGTAGTGAACTGACACATTTTGAATGTTTAACTTCTTTTGTGAATAATGCAATTGAAATGCAACTTTGAAAATTTTTACTTCCTATATCTATCCAGCACAATTCTAAAGATATTAGAGCTCTGAGTTTTAGTGCCGAATGAAGGTCAAACAGAGTACCTTGTATGGAGGTTCAAGATTAGACGGTACCTTCATGTACATGCCGTGACTAGACTTCACAGCAATAGGTGGCTCCCTTCTTGTTACTGGAAGAAGTATGAAGAATCTTTACATAATGTCCCATTGCTAATTTTAAATAATTAAAAGCTTGTGTTTGAGCACAGCTGTGTGATCTCTAAAACACCTTACGTAGTTTCTCTGAGCAAAGTCGAATAGGATTGTATTTGAATTACTCATTGTGGTGGTAGTGCTACATGGAGGGACCTTGGGGTGCAATGGTTAACCTGCAGTATTGCAGTCAAGACTCTGCTCACAACCTGAGTTTGATCCCAACGGATTCAGGCAGCCCGCTCATGGTAGACTCAGCCTTCCATCTTTCTGAGGTTGCTAAATTGAGTACCCAGCTCTCAGGGATGGAGGCAATGTGTAGCCTGCATAATTAAATTGTAAACTGCCAAGAGTGCTTTAAGCACTATGGAGAGGTATACTGTATAAGCAGCACACTTTGCTTGCTTTTTTGCCTTGCAGTGCAGGAGACATACACATATATGCATAAGTTAACAATTAGGACTCAATTGCCCATTTGCTTTGCCATATTCATGCATTTGATTATATGGACCACCATCCATAGAATCTTATGTAACATAAAATATACTAGTTTTTAAGGTTTCAGAAGACAACCTGTTGTTTCTGCTGCAACAGATTAATACAAGGGCTTCCTGGAAACAACCGTATCCAGGCAATAAGAAAAATGAAAAATAAACATTTGAGGAGGAATGCACTAGCCTTCTCCCCTCCATCTTGTGCCACACAGAACACTAACCCCTTCCTGCTAAGCCACACATTCTATGGTCCTATAATCAAACCCATTTCACTTACTCTACAGCAGTTTCAGCATTTATGAGCCTGCTTGAGCTCAAACAAGGGGAGAAGTCATGAAAATTCTCTCTTCATCCTAATGATTTTTGGAATGTTAGAATCTGAAGCAGTGGAGCTGTCCTTGGTGCATCTCGTCCTACCCTTTACGAGTGTTTGCTTGACCTATTGATACAGGATTTGTTAAAGCAGGGATGGCAAAACATTGGCCCTCTAGAGGTGTGTAGGTTGTTTTGCTTTTTTGTTTTGCTTTTTTGTTTTTGTTTTTGTTTTTGCTTACCATTTGCAGAGCCAAAGATAAGGCTCTGCAAGAGCTTGACTCCAAAAGACCTAGAAGACCCAGCAGGAAAGAAACCAGCACTAGAACATAATCTTGTTACAAGTAAATTATGTTATTTATCATTTGCATGCCAACCTAATCACATAATAATAAATGTACGACAATGTTTTATATGACAAAATGTTTCTGTCTCAAACATAAGCTCTTTCAGAGTACATGTTCATTATTTCTGCCCTGACACATGTGCTATTATTGTAAAATAATTTAAGAAATTTATTTGTAGCCTAACAGTTTAAGAATACTGTATTAAGTGATTGCTTAGCTTTGAACAATTGTCATGAAGCATTCATGAAATCTCCAGGCTATTACAGGCACCGTAATGGCATTCACAACTGGCTGTGATAAATTGACTATACAACATATACTTTTTTGCATAGTCAATTTTCTTTAAATAACTGAAAGGAAGAAAAGAAAAGAAAAGAAAGTATTCCTATTTATTTTGTAAACAAATATTTTTTGTTTGTTTTATTTCACTACCTCAAAATAATATTTATCAGCTGTGGAAAATATTCTGTTTTACAGATTTCACATAAACCATACATCTCTGAAGAGCTGGAAGCTGTATCATATCATCGAAGTCACATGCCATAAGTACAGAAGGAAAAACCACAAGAATAGAGGAAATGTTTGGACAAGAACCAGAACAGCATAAGGACCTCTTATCACCCTAAACAGGAAGGGAAGCACAACCCCCAACATAGTCCAGGACACAAAATGATGCCGTGTTATGCACCCTCCATCATATTCAGAACTGGCAGTGAGTCCCCCCATCACAGAAAGACATCTTCACAGACAAGGCCCAAGGGAAGACCAAAAACCATACTTGTCAGACCCCCTCATAGCCAGGTCTTACTGAAGAGTAAGACCAGCAAGGATCACTGGATCCAAACAGATGGGTATGGAACAGGGGAGCAAAGCCACAGCTTCTCTCGATGGTGTGAGGGAGCCACCACCAGTTCTGATATAATGAGTGTGTGTAGTGGAGTTCACATAGTGTGAAGCTCAGGTCTTGCAAACTAAAGGCTGTGGCTTCCTTTGCAGAGTCAATCAATCTCATGTTCAGTCTTCCTTGAAAGAGATCCCAAGGGAGCCTTGGGACCTTCAGGGAGGAATCAGAAACTCTGATTTCTGAAAAACTGCTACAACCTTCCATGGCGTAGATTACACTGCTGGATTGTCCACCAAAGTATGAAAGTTTCAGTTTATTCACAATTAGTTTTCAGTGACATTTCAGGTTTCATTTGCTCTAGAACCCATTTATTTGTCTTTTCACAGGTCCCATGGTTTTCATATCTCTCTTCTTCAATAACACATTTCAAATAAGTCAGTCCTTCCCCTTTTTGCTTTCTTCACTGCCCAGCCTTGACATTCACATATAGCAATAAGAACAAACAAGCAAGAACTATTCGGGTTCTTTAAGGATTGTTAATTCACATTTCCCAAAGAGGTGTTTCCACTTTGGTGACTGTTGGACTTCAAAGCCTGAATCAAAGTCAAATCTGAGTCTTGCCTTTTGTTTTTATATGGATTTTCAACTATCTGGCTGTTCATTCTGTTCTTCCAACTTCATCAGTAATTTGGTATTGGTAAATCTTGGCACCAAATTGCTATTTAGGAAGTCAGCCTAGACATTTGTTGTTGCACACATGTGAGTCAGCCTCTGTTGTGCACACAGGCCTTAGTTTGTCATTGTTGGCTACTGAGATCTATGCTGATTGCATTTTGCCTGCACAAAAACTGTGTTTGGCTGCATAAAAAACGATTTTGGCCATGATGACATTTATTGCTGCTCACTGCATCTACTACTTTTTTCTTTTACCAAAGTAAGCAAACAAGCCCAGTGATACATGTGTTCCCAAAAGGAAAGAAATTACTAACACGGCAGCAAACCCAAACATATTTGCTGAGAGAGACAAACCTATAATTCCTCCTGAGCAGCAGGATCCATGTGCCTGCTGAGACATCAGACTAGCACTGTCTAAACCAAAATGTCACATTTCAGTCGGAGCTTACTGAATGCATTTATGAAGTGATGCAATTAACTCTGCGAGGATAACTGTGAAAAACAGAGCCTTCTCATCTCTGTAAGCTGCTATAAACTACTAAATCCTTTCTGTGATTACTACATCCAACAAAACACAAAGAGTTGTATCCAGGAATAAACACAGAAAATTGCTGTATAATAGCTATTAGTTATTTAGGCATGTCACTGTGTTTTGTATGAATCACAATAAGGAAAACTGGAACAAAATATTTGCTGGATTTTATTTCCCAGAGAACAGACTGTCCTGCTTTAATACGAGGTCTTTCTGATGCAGTCCTCATGCAGGTGGTCAGCATGAAGCTTGAAAGCAATACACATAAATAATCATCCCAAGAAGCCACAGTACTATACATACAAATATTTCAGTTTGCTAAGTTATGGAATTCAAAATAGGTGTAGTGTTCAGCTTCAAGACAGTCCTATATTAAGAGGCATATTTTACATTTCAATCTACTGTATTTTTCAGTATGGGAAACACAGCTTTACTAATCTGATGTCAGATTTGGATGCTTGTTTATGACAGATTCCATTAATAATTAAGCAGTCACTTTACCTACACTGCAGAAAGACAGAGGAAACTTACTATTATCATCTGCATGTGTGGTGTACAACCTGAGTACTTCTATTACTCAAGATCCACAGAAATAAAAGAGGGGTGCTGTTATTTATACAACTGGTTGAACCATTTGGCAGAGTTAGGCAACTGCTTCACATAGCAGATGGTGGGGGATGGCAGAAGCTACTGGGATACTCCTCGTGACCTCCCCAGGATGTGCCATGTTGCCTGTTCTGAGTTCTTCAGCCTGATGATGCCTTAGGTCTGTGGGAATGCCATCCACCAACTGCCAGTCCTGTCATCTTCAGCATGTAGAAAGGGGAGGAGATACTTTCTTGTCCTTTATCTCAGGTAGCAAAATACATTAGGCTGCTGCTCTTATTAATCACATCTGGATCCTCAGATTGCTCCTGTATAAACACAAAGCCGCATAAGTGTGGCTAATGTGTTTCATCCACTCAACTAAGCTATTACGTAGGTTAAAAGAGAGTCCAGGGGTTGTCCAGATCTTCATTAAGCCCATTCCGTTCTTTTCTAACAGAAGTTATCTTGCAAAGCTTTTCTTTAAACAGCAGACACTAAAAGCAACAGTATGGATTGTCTAGCCAAATGTACTGCATGATTTGCCAGAAAGTGATTTATCTCATTTCCTATGTATTCCAGCAACGGATTCTTGCCAAATATAGCATTTTCTTATCAAACTGTGCAGCCAAGTTCTCTGTGTTGACCAGGCCAATAGAAGAATCACTTGAGCCAAGAACTTAAGAAATATACACTTAGAACAAGTGAAGGGCTCAAATAGCCCAGACTCCTGTTTCCAAAAACACATATCCAAAAGGCTTCTAGAAAATGTTAACAGCATGAAATGAAGGCAGTGGTTCTCCCCACAGCACATCGGAGGCAAAAGGCTTCTTTATATGTAGGTTCACTGAAGACAACCTGGCTAACAGTTACTGGCTGACCTTTACTCCTATGAACTGAGAGCTTGAAAATAGTCCTTTTTCAGACTAACGTTCCCAGAATCTCCTGGCCAGTGTGGTTTGTAATCCAAAAAAGTAACTCTTCCAAGCTCTACATCCATTTGTTCGGCCACTTAAGTTAGTGGCCATCATAACCATCATAAGTTCATTATATATTTTTGTGAAATAGCACTTTGGCAAGCATTACTAATAAACCTAATTGGATTACTCCAAGCTCTAATATTGCAAGAGAGAAAAGCATATTTTCCATGCACTTTCTTCATACCATTTATTTATTTATTTATTTATTTTATTGAATTTATATCCCGCCCATCTAGTCAATAGACTACTCTATACCATCATAAATTTATCATCTTCTTTATTAACCCACTGACATCCAATGTTGGATATAGGCCTTACCTTTTTGCTAACACAAATTTCTGTTTCATGCTATTCTAATACATGCCTGCTAATCTTTTAAAATCATCCAGCCATTTAGTCCACGGTTTTCCTCTACTCATCCTTCAAATCCAAGGTCACCATGGATGTATTTCTTCAGTCCATCACTCATCTCCTTTATATGCCTTGTTCATTTCCATTTGAATGATGCTATTTGTTCTTTTACATGTATCATTTTTGTATTTTCTTTAATTACCTGATTTCTTACTTTATTTATTAGTCTGATCTTTAGCATCTGTTCTTCCAATGCTCTAAATTTTTGCAACCTTTTTCCATTACAGATTTTATTACAGTCCAAGTCTGTGCAACACACACAGATTATAAACTAATCTTAATTTTAGAGGGATGTTTCAGTTTTAAAGATTTTTTCCTAAACTAAAAGCCACACACAATTGCTTCCATGTTGCTGTGTTAGGAAAGGGTTACATCTCTCTCCTATGTAGTAGTAGCCCATTCAAAAGCAGTAAATGGCCAGAATCCTATTGCAAAACAACATGTGTGTAATGGAAATTCTGCAAGTCTTTTTTTGCACTTTTTTGGCCATCAATTCCATGTCCCAGCACACAACCAAGTACAGTGGACCCTCGACTTATGCACGGCTCTACCTGCGGACTTTTCGAGTTACGGACTTCTCCGGCCGCAAAATTTCACTTCGACTTGTGGCCAGAGAATCGACCTACGGACCGAAAAAAACAAAAACCACAGAAGAGGCGGGGAAAGCGCGGAATTTGAATTTTCAGTTAACCGTTGGCCAGCGAAGAGAGTGCTTGTCTGCTTCCTCGCTCATCCCGGCGGTTAGAGAGTGGATTGAGAGAGTCTTCAGAGAGTCTGCCTGGTACTCCCTGGTACTGCCTGGAGCTGCCTGGTACAGTACTGTATACTGTACTACGGACTGTATTTTTTTTGGATTTTTTTTTAATTTTTGATTTTTTGACTTTTGACTTTCTTTTTTTAAACAGAGAGGCTGCCTGTTCTGGGTGAGTACATTTACTGGTTTTTTTGCAGCTTGGTGGGGGGGGTTAGGGCTAGGTGGGGGGTTATGTTTCTGTGCTCTGATGGGTCTTGCAGTGTAGATTTAAAATGTGAAAAGTAGACTGTAATGTTAAATTAAAATTAAATGTGAAAATTAGACTGTACAGTAATTTTTAAATGTAAAATTTACTGTATTTATTTATTTTTTGCATTCTGTGGCTTCTAGGGTTTGTGTATGAGACCTCTCTTTTGTTTTAAAATGTGTGGGTTTCAAATGTACAGTACAGAAAATTTTCTGTGAGGGCCTGTGGTTGCTGGCATGGTGTAAAATGGGGTTTTAATGCTTGCTGATTTTTGAAGCAGGCAGGCTGTACAGTACAGTACCTGTAGAGTAAAATGCAGTTTAAGAATCCAAAGTCTTTTTTTTTTTAATCAGAAAATTTTCTGTGAGGGCCTGTGGTTGCTGGCATGGTGTAAAATGGGGTTTTAATGCTTGCTGATTGTTGAAACAGGCAGGCTGTACAGTACAGTACCTGTACAGTAAAATGCAGTTTAAGAATCCAAAGTCTTTTTTTCTTTAAATCAGAAAATTTTCTGTGAGGGCCTGTGGTGGTTGTAGATGCAGGCAGCCGGGCTTTAAAATGGCAGCCAGGCAGGCAGGCAGGCAGGCTCTAAAATGCAGTTCAGACTCAAGTCTGAAGTTTAAGTTTAAGACTCCACAGTCTTTTTTTTTCTTAAAATCAGGGACTGTGTTGATTTGTTGATGCAGTGTTTGTTTCTGTGGTGTGCTGAACAGTCATGGCTCCAAAGAAAGAACAGAGCAAACCCCAAAAAAAGATCATCACCGTTGAAACCAAAAAGGAAATCATCAAAAAGCATAAACAGGGCATGCGTTTGACTGAACTGGCTGCTGAATACAAGATGGCAAAGTCAACCATCGGTACCATACTGAAGAAGAAAGATGTCTTGAAGCACATTGATGTGGCAAAAGGAGTCACAATCATAACAAAGAACAGGCCACCCCTGATGGAAGAAGTGGAAAAACTTTTACTGGTGTGGATCAACGAGAAACAACTGAAAGGGGACAGCATCAGTGAATCCATGATCTGTGAAAAAGCGAGGAAGCTGCACAGTGATTTAATGGAAAGAAACCCCTCCGGAAGTGCAGGGCAAGAAGAATTCAAAGCCAGCAAGGGGTGGTTCCAAAAGTTCCAAAGGAGAAGTGGCATCCACTGCGTTACAAGACATGGGGAGGCTGCAAGTGCTGACCATGATGCTTCAGAAGCCTTCAAGGTGGAGTTTGCTGAATTCATCAAGGAAGAAGACTACCTCCCCCAGCAAGTCTTCAACTGCGATGAGACAGGGCTGTTCTGGAAGAAGATGCCCAGGAGAACCTACATCGCCCAGGAGGAAGAGAAACTGCCGGGCCACAAACCCATGAAGGACAGATTGACCCTTTTGTTCTGTGCCAACGCCACCGGTGATCTGAAGATCAAGCCTCTGCTGGTGTACCACTCCCAGACTCCTCGCCCATTCCAGCGAGAGAAAGTCAACAAGGCCACACTGCCTGTCATGTGGAGGGCCAACGCAAGAGCTTGGATGGCAAGGCAGCTGTTTCTGGAATGGCTCTATGACGAGTTTGCACCCACTGTCAGAAGATATCTTTCAGACAACCAGCTTCCTGAGAGGTGCCTTCTGCTGATGGACAATGCCCCGGCACACACCCCATCCTTGGTGGATGACATCGACGAGGATTTCATCAGGGTCAAGTTCCTCCCCCCCAACACAACACCTCTTCTGCAGCCCATGGACCAGCAAGTGATTAGCAACTTCAAGAAGCTGTACACAAAGGCACTCTTCACCAGGTGCTTCAATATCAAGGAGACGTCCCTGACCCTGAAAGAGTTCTGGAAGACACATTTCAATGTCCTCCACAGCATCAGACTCATCGACAAGGCCTGGCAAGATGTCACAACTCGGACCTTGAACTCAGCCTGGAAGAAACTGTGGCCAGAATGTGTCACAGGCAATGGTGCTGAGGGGACTGATTCACAGGTGGTGAGGGACATCATCTCCATGGGTGAAGACATGGGTCTGGCTGTCGACAAGGAGGATGTTGAGGAGCTGGTCGAACACCACGAAGGGGAGTTGACCACAGAAGAACTTGTAGAACTGCAAAGCGAGCAGCACAAGGCTTTTGTGGAGGAGCTTTCCACCGAGGAAGAGGAAGAGGCACCGCAGGTTAGCAGTGAGGAGATAAGATCCATCTGCAAGAGCTGGACCAAGTGCAGGACTTCTTTAAGAGGTACCACCCAAACAGGACTGTGACAGGAAGAGTTTTGGACATGATGAACGACAACGTGGTCAGCCACTTCAGAAAGATTCTGCAGCACAGGATGAAACAGACAAAATTGGACAGGTTTTTCACCAAGATGGAGCCTGCAGCGAAGAGACAGTGACAGGGAACCCCTGGAGAAGATGACCCAGAGGAGGGGCCCTCTACCTCACAGTGATGATCCTCTCACCATCCTCCAGCCAGAAGTCACCGTGATGTCCTCCAGAAGACACCGAAAGCTAAGTGTCCTCTCTTTTGTTTTAAAAGGTGATGGTGGGTGGGTGGGTGGGTTGGTTTAAAAGTTGCTTTGTTCCTGTTAAAATGTGTTTTGTTTAAAATTTGCTTTGTTCCTGTTAAAATGAGTTTTGTTTAAAAGTTGCTGGTTTTAAAAATGTTGTTCTTAAAATGTGTTTTGTTTAAAATGTGTGTTTTAGCCTCCAAATTCTCTCCCCCCCCCCACTGTCTTCTCTCTCTCTCTCTGTCTTCTCTCTTTTTGTGCTTCAAAGCACAAACCTTTGTCTGAGGGGTCTGTGTGCCCCAGTGATGACCTTCTTTCTTTCTTTCCTCTTTTCCCCATTGTTCCCTCCCTCCCTCCTTTCCTGCCTTTTGGTTTGGCTTGGCTTGGTTGAAAAAGAGCTTTAAAATGGAGTTCAGACTCACGACTCTCTTTGTGATGAGGAATTCTGTGCAGGAAGAATGCTTGCTTGCTGATGGTTGGTGCAAGCAGTTCTGACTCACATCTCTCTTTGTGATGAGGAATTCTGTGCAGGAAGAATGCTTGCTTGCTGATGGTTGGTGCAAGCAGTTCAGACTCACGTCTCTGGGTGCAAACAGGCTTAAAAATGCAGTTCAGAGTCATGTCTCTCTTTGTGATGAGGAATTCTGTGCAGGAAGAATGCTTTCTGATTGTTGAAGCAGGCAGGCTTAAAAATGCAATTCAGACTCATGTCTCTGGGTGCAAACAGGCTTTAAAATGGAGTTCAGACTCATGTCTCCCTTGGCTTGGTTGAAAAAAAGATTTTAAAAGTGATTTTAAAACTGTTCCCTGCCTCCCTCCCTCCTTTCCTGCCCTTTTTTTAACCTAAGTTCATCTTAGGTTAAAAGAAAAAAAAAAAAGAAAAAAAATTCCCCCCCTAGTGGTAGAGTACGGATTAGCCGGCTTTCCATTAGTTCCTATGGAACAAAAACGGCCGGTTACAGATTAATCGGTTTTCAATGCATTCCTATGGGAAATGGACCCTCGACCTACGGACTTTTCGACATGCGGCCACTGTTCCAATACAGATTAATTCCATAAGTCGAGGGTCCACTGTAGATGTATGTCCATGTGCTTGACAGCCAGCCAGAACAATTGTTCATACTAATTATGTAAAGTTGGGTTTATGCTGCACAAATTCAATACAATTCTGGCCAATATATTCATTAAGTTACTATTTTTGATGCAAATGCGTGCCTATCTATTGAACATCCTTTGCTATTTTGTTGTCAGACTATTCAAGATTTTGCCATCGAATGAGTAGCTGACAGCTACAAATATGACCATCCCATTGCTTATCTTGGACTCCACATAATTAATGACAAAGTTATATATCTCTAGCCCCAACACAGATTCTTGCAGGATTCCACTTTTTATCTGTCCATTTGAAAATATTTTATGTATTGCTACCCTTTGCTTCCCAGTCCTCAGCAACTTACAGAATTGTAAGAGGACCTGCCATTTTACAGCAAAATTATTAGAATTCATATCAAAAATTAGTACATGACACAATCAAAAATCCTTCGCAGAGAAGGCAAAACTTCCCACTATTACTCTTGATCTGCTTTGTGATGTGGCCATGGAGCCATATATTAATACTGGACTAAAAATATAACACCACATTGCTTAGGTAATCTTTTTCTGGCTAGGGACAACTCAGGAAGAAATCTGTAGACTGAATCCTGTCTCGAGTCATACCTAAGGTCAATTGAAACCAATGGGATTTAAGTTTGTCATGGGTAACATCCCACTGATTTCTCATTAGATTAACCTTTGACTAAACTTTCAACTTTTATTTCTTCATCTTTTTTTAACAGCATAAAGCTGTAGATCAATGAAAAGGAAAGTACAGTATTTAGAAAAGAAAAGCAAAGGTTTTTCACACAATTTTTCTTCCTCAAACTCCTTTTAGCTTGTTAAAGTACAGTATATGAGCAAAAAACCAGCAGTCTTGGAAATTTTGTTTGCAAAGTATGGCTTCTACTTTGATTGAGAAAGTTTGATAGACAGAATCATACACTCACATTTTACAATGCAACAAGTTCAAAATTTTCCATCATAAACATGTGAACTTTCAAGCATAATTGTTATAATTCAATGCCAAGCACAACAGACATTACAACCAGTGGCAGAGAAGCCTGGGAGGTATAGTTCAAAGAATTAACTCTCCATATCTTTACTTTAAACAAAATATAATCCTTTTGTAGTTTCTACATTTTTTTATCATTCTTCACCATTCCACAGAATATCAATGCAGTGGATCAAATACAAAATGCTTATGCTTACTTAAGCATACACTTTTTAAATCCAGCTCTATGAACCACCATCTGTACCTCATTCCCCAGAAGACCACATACATCATTATCAAACAAACAAAAAGATAACAACAAATCCACTTAAGAGACAATTCAGAATCATGCATCAACACAATGTTGTGTATTAGGAAACAGCCTTAATGTGTGGCTAATTGCTCCATTGGATATAAGAAGTACTATATAAACAAATGAACTTTTCAAAGAAATTGCTGTATTAGTCTGTTTCAGCATGTTGAAAAAATTAAAGGGAAGAAAAGAAAAAAAGGAAAAAAACATGGCAAAATATTGTGGCACCTTAAAGGCTGATAAATCTGTTTGTGTGAGCCTTTGTGTATCAAAATCTACTGTACCTGAAGTGTCCACAAAAGCGTGGGCTGAATAAATCTGTTAGTCTTTAGGATACCACAGTGTTTTGTTCTCCCCCTCCCCCTTGATTGAAAGTTGAAAACAGAAGAAAGCACAATTTGGAATTGTGCGTACGGTTCTGGTCGCCGCACCTCAAAAAAGACATAAATTGTTGATTTACGGTCAAAGACGAGCAATATATTACAATTAAAATATATTACAATTAAAATATAATTTCCATAACCTCTAAAAAACAGGTGATCCATTTTAAAACATTAACTTCCATGTTAACATCTTCCTTTAAGACATCTAATAACGTAGTAAATAAACACAGATAAAACACAGGCCAAAAGCCATTATTGCATCATTGAAGGTTCATTGTCATAACGTTAGGCCAGGGCAACCAGTAGCCTCACAAGGATAGGAGGCTACGGTATGATATTACAGCAGCACAATATTTAGCCACTTTGAGAGTGATATCTGGGACTTTGAAAGCAGCAAAGTTATATAGAAATTTGTATTTCTCCCATTTCTGTAGAATGGACAGTAGGAGAGACCTTTGCAGGTCTTGATAAAATGAGCCGTGTAACAAAACATGTCCCACAGATTCAATCTCTTCCCCATTAGAGGGGCATAAACGTTCAGTGTAGGGGATACCTTGAAATCTTCCTTCTAAAAGTTTAGAGGGCAGGAGATTGAATCTCGCTAGAGTGAAGGCTCTTCTAAATTTAGGGAGTGTTAAATTGGACAGATAGACAGGAGGTTTAAAGGTTTCCATTTCGTACTGCACTGAGTTTGTCCGGCAAGCCTAGGTGTTCTTGTAGTTCTATATCCTGGATCCTCTGTTTTATGGCTGCTTTAGCATTTGCGTAACCCATTGTTACGAGAATGCTGGGAGAAAAACCCATCTGAGTCAATTCCATACTCAGGAAACGCTTCCATTCCGAGTAGAAGGTGTCTAATAATATCAATGGTGCCAAACCTACCGGGCAAAAAAATTAACTTTAACCAACAATTGAGCATCTGAAGCTTTGCCTGTGCTCTAACAGAAACTAACCCTGCCTCCAGTCTCAGTGTTCTATTGGCAGTGCATGAGGGAACTGCAAAAGCAGCCCTCAAGAATTTTGTCTGTACCAGCTTGAGGTGATGCATGTTGGAGTGTGCAAATATTTGGGAGCCATAGAGCATTTGGGCTATAATTTTTGTCTTGAATACTTGTAGCACAGATGGCACATGTTGTCCCCCTTTGGTGTAAAAAAACCTAATTAATGCTGTGGCACTTTTCTGTGCATTACTTGCTGCATAGCGGAACTGGAAAAGGTGCAGAAGAGAGCAACTAAAATTATTACTGGGCTGGGGCACCTCCCTTATGAGGAAAGGCTACAGCATTTGGGACTCTTTTGTCTAGAGAAAAGGCGCCTGAGGGGGGACATGACTGAGACATATAAAATTATGCAGGGGGTAGATAAAGTGGATAGAGGGAAGCTCTTTTCCCCCTCACACAATACTAGAACCAGGGGACATCCACTCAAATGGAGTGTTGGGAGAGTGAGAACATAAAAAAGAAAATATTTCTTTACCCAGTGTGTTGTTAGTCTGTGGAACTCCTTGCCACAGGATGTGAAGATGTCATCTGGCCTACATGCCTTTAAAAGGGAATTGGACAGATTCCTGGAGGAAAAGTCCATTGCAGGTTACAAGCCATGATGGGGATGCACAATCTCCAGGCTTAGAAGGAAGGTACCTCAAAATGCCAGATGCAGGGGAGGGGTATCAGGAGATAGCTATCTAGTTGTCTCATGTGCTCCCAGAGGCATCTGTTGGGGCCACTGTGAGATACAGGAAGCTGGACTAGATGGGCCTTGGCCTGATCCAGCAGGGCTCTTCTTATGTTCTTATGAATGTTCCTTTGAATTTGAGAGAGAAACCTACTGAAGCAGTAAGAATGTAAAAAGTCTCCTAAATAATTATCCCAATCACTACGTAGGAGAAATCCTGTTGCTTAGCATAGTAAATTGCACTAAAGTAGGCCCAGAGGAGTCAATTCCTCTGTAAGTTCCATTGATTCAAATGGGCCTACTATACCTGCAACTTACTATACTAAAGTAAATCACAGTTAGAGTAGACTCATTTGAATCAATGGAAAATACAGAGGAATTGACTCACCATTGATTCAGAGGGCTTACTCTAGTGGGGTTTAGTACACTAAGCAACAGGATACAAAGGCAGAGTGGTAATCATCTAGAAAAGTTTATTTCTGCTTAGGCCAGTTCAGACGCATCAAGGCCTTGCAGAGTCAGGTCTTCTTTATGGAAGCATCTCTAAACAGTGTCATTAGGGTGCCATTAGAGTGTGAAGCAGAGTGTCCCCTTTGGGATGTTTACTTTCAGTGTGGAAATATCAAGCACAGATTGACATTTATGAATATAGCATCAAGAAGGAAGGAACTATATTTTCTGACATCTTGGCTCCTGAACTGTATATGCATTAACCATAAAATACTAAAAAGCCCATTACATTCTATAAAAGTTGGATTAGACTCCCCCCCACCTCCCAAAAGAAGATAAAGCTATCATCTCTGAAGATAAAATGTCACTGTGGAAGAAGACATCCTTACAAATCTCCTTTTCATCTCAACAGCCCTTTCTTCACTCTTTTTCTAAGCAGCTGCAATTAAAAAATATGTCACTTTGTATTCTTCTGTTAAAAGTCATTATTATGACAGGTGTCTATTTTATATAAAATGAGTAAGGACAAGTCGTGTTTTCTGATAAAATCTTTTTCTGTCATGGCAGTGAAATAATGTGTGGCTATGCAAAAGATGTGGACAAAGGCATCACACTACACAACAACAAACCCTGATGATAGCCCAAGGCTTTCTCAAGCCTTATTCTTTGTCCTTGTAAGGGGCAAAAACAAGCTGTCCTCATCAAAGCAATCCCTGCACGGCGTAGGTGATGCCAATGCACTTTCTCTGTTTCAATATAACACTGAAAATCATTGTTCTTAGCTGCCTGGAAGCCCTAGAACTACAGTATAACCTTTTCATTTACTTAAGGGAAGGTTACTTAAGCTTCACAGGAACCATCAGTGATAACTTCTGCTAGCAGCTTGACTCAGCGACTGCAACTGACATTAGTTTAAGTACAGGAATCCATGGCAACTGAATTTTAATAGCAAACAGTGAGAAGAGCTTTAACTGTACATGAGAAAGTTTTATGGCCTTAAGCTCCCAACCTCATATATACATTTATCGAGTAGCATATTCATTTGATACCAACTGGATTTACTTCCAGGCAAATGCCAGAAAGAGTGATTGGCAAATGGAAGGTACTGTTGAACCCAACATAAAACACCCTCTGGTATGTATAAGCTGTCACATTTCAAATCTGAAATAGGGTTCTGATTCTAAAGTGGCTGTCAAGTGCTCCAAATGCTCCCATTGTGCCCCTCCAGATACTGCTGAACTAGCAATCCCATCTGCCTCAGCCTCCATGACCAATGGTAAATAGCTACAGGTTTTTTTGTCCAGCACCTTATGGAGGACTGCAGCTTCTCCATCCCTACTGTACACAGATGTCTGGGGTGGGGGTGGGGATGCTATTTAAAGTAACAGAATTTTCTTCTGAGCAGCCATGCAGAAGTTTTTACTTTTAACCATATTGCTGCACGCCCATTTCTGTAGGAGAATGTATGTTGCAATTGTGCAGACCACTACACTTGATTCATTCACTAACACTGAGTGCTCTTTAACCTGGCACAGCTGGGAATAACCTTACACAACTGTGGGATGAGAAAGGACTGCACCATCCTAGTCATGGTGATCAAATTAAAAGCATGATTAAAAAATGCATTTTACTGAACAACTTCCCTTAGCTCCCAAGTCTATAGGACAAATGAAAACCCACACATCCAGTTGCAGTGTTAATAACCATTTTGGAAGCACATGAATTATCTGCTGGACATCACAAATTATATCCATAAATGTTGACAATTACACAGACAGCGAGAAAGCCATGATCTTCTAGCACTTTAGCACTCAAAAAATACCCAGCTGCACAGAGCAAATGAACAGTACAGCCCTCATTTCAAAACACCTGAGCATCACAGAACTGAAACTGCTATCTATAATTGTCAGACTCTTCAGCTTCACAAAGCATATGGGACATCCCCTGGCTTCAGGGCACATCTCAAAACTCCCCACCAGAGCAGCATTCTTCATTCTTGTTTTTTATATGCAAAATGCTTACCCAGACAATGTTAATACAATCTGCTTGTCAAAAGTTTAACCATTTACAAACAATAAAAGGCTAAACATCTGGAAATGTTTATTTCTGAACGAGAGATGGTTATTCTTTCCAACAGCAAATTCAACTACTGAGTGCTGCCAGGACAATAGTCAAAACTGAGACACAGAAGGACAAGATGAAGGCATCAGCAAAATGAGTGGAAAACCAAGATTTGCAGAGAAACAAAATGGGAAAAATGCTAAAGAAAAAGGCTGTCATCCAAACAGCCAAACAGAAAGTAAGCATGTTTGGTGGATGAACCAAGTCAGGCCTTTCCCACTTGTGTTATATTCACATTTCTCTCCCTCCACATATGTGTAAAGGGTCTGTCTGCTGAGGTTATACTCCATGGATATGAAGAAGTGGGCTACAGTCCACACAAGCTTATAGCAAATAAAACTTCTTAATATTAAAAGTCCCAAAAGGCTGTTTGCTTGGTTTTCTGCAAAAGACTGAAGATTAACATAGCTATTCCTTTGGATTTCAAATAATGTTGAGTGACTGTTGAATAACTTTACACAACTGTGGGATGAGAAACGACTGCATCATTGGTAAAACCTCTGTTCCTACCTCTCTGCACATGTATGAACTAGATTTACGCGGTGCTAGTCAGATAATCCCCTTCACGGATTGCTGCCTTGTCGTGGTGAAGGGGCTTGAGCAATTCAGAGAAGCTATGGGCTATGCTGTGCAGGGAAACCCAAGGCGGACAGGTCATAGTGGAGAGTTCTGACTAAACGCGATCCACCTGGAGCAGGAACTGGCAAGCCACTCCAGTATCTTTGCCAAGAAAACTCCATGGACAGAAACAAAAGGCTAAAAGATATGACACTGGCAGATGAGCCCCTCAGGTCGGAAGGTGTCCAACATGCTACTGAGGAAGAGCGGAGGACAAGGACAAGTAGCTCCAAAGCTAATGAAGTGGTTGGTCCAAAGCCGAAAGGACGCTCAGCTACGGACGTGCATGGAAGTGAAAGGAAAGTCCGATGCTGCAAAGAAGAATACTGCATAGGAACCTGGAATGTAAGATCTATGAACCTTGGTAAGATGGATGTGGTCAAACAGGAGATGGCAAGAATCAACATTGACATCCTGGGCGTCAGTGAACTAAAATGGATGGGAATGGGCGAATTCAATTCAGACGATTATCATATCTACTATTGTGGGCAAGAATCCCGTAGAAGAAATGGAGTAGCCCTCATAGTCAACAAAAGAGTGGGAAAAGCTGTACTGGGATATAATCTCAAAAATGATAGAATGATTTCAATATGAATCCAAGGCAGACCTTTCAACATCACAGTAATCCAAGTTTATGCACCAACCACCAATGCTGAAGAGGCTGAAATTGACCAATTCTATGAAGACTTACAACACCTTCTAGAACTGACACCAAAGAAAGATGTTCTTCTCATTATAGGGGATTGGAATGCTAAAGTAGGGAGTCAAGAGATAAAAGGAACAACAGATAAGTTTGGCCTTGGAGTTCAAAATGAAGCAGGGCAAAGGCTAATAGAGTTTTGTCAAGAGAACAAGCTGGTCATCATAAACACTCTTTTCCAACAACACAACATGGACATCACCAGATGGGCAATACCGAAATCAGATTGATTATATTCTCTGCAGCCAAAGATGGAGAAGCTCTATACAGTCAGCAAAACAAGACCTGGAGCTGATTGTGGCTCTGATCATCAGCTTCTTATAGCAAAATTCAAGCTTAAACTGAAGAAAGTAGGAAAAACCACTGGGCTAGTCAGGTATAATCTAAACCAAATCCCTGATGAATATACAGTGGAAGTGAAGAACAGATTTAAGGAACTAGATTTGGTGGACAGAGTGCCTGAAGAACTATGGATGGAGGCTCGTAACATTGTACAGGAGGCAGCAACAAAAACCATCCCAAAGAAAAGGAAATGCAAGAAAGCAAAGTGGCTGTCCTACGAGGCTTACAAATAGCAGAGAAGAGAAGGGAAACAAAATGCAAGGGAGATAGGGAAAGTTACAGAAAATTGAACGCAGACTTCCAAAGAATAGCAAGGAGAGACAAGAGGGCCTTCTTAAATGAACAGTGCAAAGATATAGAGGAAAATAATAGAAAGGGAAAAACCAGAGATCTGTTCAAGAACATTGGAGCTATTAAAGGAACATTTTGTGCAAAAATGGACATGATAAAGGACAAAAATGGTAGGGACCTCACAGAAGCAGAAGACATCAAGAAGAGGTGGCAAGCATACACAGAGGAATTATACCAGAAAGATCTGGATGTCAACCCAGATAGTGTGGTTGCTGACCTTGAGCCAGACATCCTGGAGAGTGAAGTGAAGTGGGCCTTAGAAAGCATGGCTAACAACAAGGCCAGTGGAGGTGATGACATTCCAGTTGAACTATTTAAAATCTTAAAAGATGACGCTGTTAAGGTGCTACACTCAATATGCCAGCAAGTTTGGAAAACTCAGCAGTGGCCAGAGGATTGGAAAAGATCAGTCTACATCCCAATCCCAAAGAAGGGCAGTGCCAAAGAATGCTCCAACTACCGTACAATTGCACTCATTTCACACACTAGCAAGGTTATGCTCAAAATCCTACAAGGTAGGCTTTAGCAGTATGTGGACTGAGAACTCCCTGAAGTACAAGCTGGATTTCGAAGGGGCAGAGGAACTAGAGAACAAATTGCTAACATGTGCTGGATTATGGAGAAAGCCAGAGTTCCAGAAAAACATCTACTTCTGCTTCATTGACTATGCAAAAGCCTGTGACTGTGTGGACCACAGCAAACTATGGCAAGTTCTTAAAGAAATGGGGGTGCCTGACCACCTTATCCATCTCCTGAGAAATCTATATGTGGGACAGGAAGCAACAGTTAGAACTGGATATGGAACAACTGATTGGTTCAAAATTGGGAAAGGAGTACGACAAGGCTGTATATTGTCCCCCGGCTTATTTAACTTATATGCAGAATACATCATGCGAAAGGCTGGACTGGATGAATCCCAAAATGGAATTAAGATTGCCGGAAGAAATATCAACAACCTCAGATATGCAGATGATACCACTCTGATGGCAGAAATTGAGGAGGAATTAAAGAACCTCTTAATGAGGGTGAAAGGGGAGAGCACAAAAAATGGTCTGAAGCTCAACATCAAAAAAAACTAAGATCATGGCCACTGGCCCCATCACCTCCTGGCAAATAGAAGGGGAAGATATGGAGGCAGTGACAGATTTTACCTTCTTGGGCTCCATGATCACTGCAGATGGTGACAGCAGCCGCGAAATTAAAAGACGCCTGCTTCTTGGGAGGAAAGCGATGACAAACCTAGACAGCATCTTAAAAAGCAGAGACATCACCTTGCCGACAAAGGTCCGCATAGACAAAGCTATGGTTTTTCCAGTAGCAATGTATGGAAGTGAGAGCTGGACTATAAAGAAGGCTGACTGCCGAAGAATTGATGCTTTTGAATTGTGGTGCTGGAGGAGACTCTTGAGAGTCCCCTGGACTGCAAGGAGAACAAACCTATCCATTCTGAAGGAAATCAACCCTGAGTGCTCACCGGAAGGACAGATCCTGAAGCTGAGGCTCCAATACTTTGGCCATCTCATGAGAAGAGAAGACTCCCTGGAAAAGACCCTGATGTTGGGAAAGTGTGAGGGCAAGAGGAGAAGGGGACGACAGAGGACGAGATGGATGGACAGTGTCATCGAAGCGACCAACATGAATTTGACCCAACTCCAGGAGGCAGTGGAAGACAGGAGGGCCTGGCGTGCTCTGGTCCATGGGGTCACGAAGAGTTGGACACGACTTAACGACTAAACAACAAAGTCAGATATTGTATCAAATAACAGAACTACTAAGAAATGCTATCCATGCCACAAAGAATTCACGCTGGATTCCATCCCCAACCAACCCCCATCATTACAAGTAGCCACATGAAGAAATGGAAACAGCTGATGCTCCGTGTCATATCATACATACCGTCTGGGCAGACAGGATATTTATGTAATTTAAACAATAGAACAGCCTGATACATTGGTCAGGATTCAGCCACGTACTGCCAGGAAGGCAATGCCATTTCCATGAATGAGGAGCCTGGCCATTGATTTCAGCGGAATTTGTGTTTCACCCTGAGGTGTTTTTTTTTTTTTTTAAAGGCTAGGCATAATAATACTAAGTGAAATGAAAGGGTCTGGACAGATGGCGTTAAAATCTAATTATGCCAGCTTGCTCTCCAAACACCAAAGAGTTATTATGACATCGAAATCCTCTGAAAAACTGAAAGGCACTTTACTGCACGAAACTGCAAGATAAATCGCTGCCTAGGGGGGAAAAAAAGAAGCCCTTTGAAGCAAGCCAGAGGATTGAACTCGTGAATCCACTGCAGCGCATTTAGAAAACAGTGCGCTCTGACGGCTAAAGCCAGTCAGGGCAGCTCGAGGACCAGATCTGTCTCGGGCATCCAAGACTTGCTACAAATGCTGTGGGTTCAGGGGCGGGCGGGTAGGCGGGCATCGCTGGGCTTGGCGCAAAACCGCGCCGCCTCTCGCGCGCCCCTGGACCTGCTCTTCCCGCTCTGGGACCCGCGGGCTTGCTTAAAAGCAGCCTACCCGGGAGGCAGGATTCCGGTCGAGGAAGGCAAAGGCGTCCTCTCAAAGGGAGCCGCCTCCTCCTCCTCCTCTCATGCCAACCCACCCCGTTGCACCCTCTCTGGTACGTATTTCAAATCCGGCCTGGCATATGGTGAGGGACGGGTGACAAGATGCGCCCGCC
The DNA here is from genome assembly GCA_037013535.1 of Intellagama lesueurii. NCBI lineage: Eukaryota > Metazoa > Chordata > Lepidosauria > Squamata > Agamidae > Intellagama > Intellagama lesueurii. The sequence goes on along the minus strand of JBAJHW010000005.1, from coordinate 40,921,950 downwards.
CCCTTTCCCCGGCTTTCACCCGCCGCGAGGAAGAACCGAGCGCAGCGATTTCCATCCTAGGGTCCCCCGGGTCTCTCCCCCCCCCCCCAAATGCCCCTCTCCTAGGTCGGTAATCCTGAAGCGCAGCAATACCGAAAGAGAGCCCGGGGGCGGGGGGAGGCGGGGGCGAGGGGGGGGATTCCACTCAGCCCTGGCGACCATTCCTTGCCAGGCGGGCATGGCGGGCCAGTGGCGTGGCGTGGAGGGGGGGGCACCAGCGACAGCCGCCGCCTTACCTTCCGCAGCATGCTGGGCAAGCCGCGGCCGGGGCTCCGGGCAGCAACAGGGTTCGTGGGGGCGGCCGGCGGCGGCTGCCCTTCCTCCTCCTCCTCCGCCGCCGCCTCTTGCCGGTCAGTCCTCGGCCATTCACCCGCGCATTTCTTGGTCGGGGATTTCGCCAGCCCCAGGAGCGCACATTTCATGCTCGCCGAAGCCGCGGCTTCCAGCCCGGAGCCCTCGCTCGCACCCGCAGGCGACACGCACAGGGTAGCTCCCCCGAGAGCCAGGGTTGCCTCGTTCGCTCGGCCGCTCGCTTTGCAGTCCAACGCCGCGCTTCTCCGCGTCGCCCGGCGCTAACCAGCCGGGAGAGGCGGCCGCGGGCTCCCGAAGGTAGCGCCGCCAACCCGGCGAACCCGTCTGTAGCGACCGCTGACCTCGGCGCAGGCGACCGAGTGGTGGCGGGGGCGGGGGCGGCGGGGGGAGAGGAGGAAGAGACGGAAAGGGTTGCTCCCGCCGCCGCCGCCGCCGCCCCCCCCGCCTCTCTTCGCCTCAGTGCGCGAGCCCTTACGCGCGCTCGGGGGAAAAAGGCGCACTTGAGGCAAATAATGTCTGCGCGCGCCCGTGCGCGCCCTGCGAAATCAGCACCGCGGGAGGCCAGCGGCCAAGGCGCCGGGGCGAAGGGTTTTCTTCCCAGAGAGCTACACTGGGAGACTGGCGAAGCGCTTAACTGGGCCACGAGCCATCTCCGCTGCCCGTCCGGGGGGGGGGGGGACGGGACGGGGGAGAGAAGCTCCAATAACCATAACTCCATCGTTTCTAAGGGAGAGCTTCATAAACGAAGCTGCCTCCTCTGCCGGGCTGACTTCGCCCACATGGTGCACTCCCAGCGGCACCCGCTCGAGTGGTCCCCAGTGCCGGCTATCCTTTGGCGCCGAGCGGCACCAGAGCCCTTCTCCCTCCACAGCGTGCGCTCTCCCGTCCACCTGTGGCCCCTTCCCCTGGCGCTGACGTTGGGATTGGCTCGTTGGGAGGAGCGGTCCGGGAGGTGCGCCTCCCCTCCCTGTGCAGAGCGCCCGCCAGCAGGCGACGGCACGTGAGCCGCGCGAACCGGCCTCCCCGTCGGGTCCGCGCCCCGGGAGTTTTCCGCACCCGCTTCCGCCGGTGTTCCGGTTGGAAAGGAGATACGAACAACCACGGCCGGTCAGGCTTCCTTGTTTCTTTCGCTTCCTTATCTGTAGCAACGACCGATCTTTCGTATAAATAGCTCAAAAGGCGCTCAAAGGGAGTTGAAACCACCCAGATAAAAGCCCAGCAAGGCCTGATGAGGTCGGCGAAAGACATTTTACTGCCTGAGGCGGAGCGGCTTCAAAATGTTGCTCCCCAAGTTCATCCACTCAAAACATCCAGTCAAGAGAGGGGAAAAATAAAAGCCCACAAGCAGCCCCGCATTGGGATTAAAAATACAACAGTAGCACAGACAGACAGACAGACAAACGAAATACGAGTCTGCTGCCCTTTTCCGACTCTCAAACCTGCTGCCCCAGGCAGATCCCTGGCTCAGCCTAACAGGGTGCCCTTGGTTCTGGGATTAAAAATGCCCCCTGCCTGGACTGAGTTTTATCCAGTTCCTAGACTAGCTAATATTAATGGAGAGAAAAAACAACTGGGATCAGATGCCCTAAGTAACAATAAGCCAAAGATTCTAAAGATAGAGATTAATTTACTAACCAAACATTTTACAACCAAATTCCCTTACTATAGCATTAACGTAGATGAAGATAAATGCATGTATAATTGGGAGTAGCAGTGTAAAGAGCTATGGTCAGGTTTTCCAGTTTTAAACTTTTGCAATTCACTCTAATCATTCTGAAACATATTAATATCATACTCCCACTATTGGCTGGTATTTAGCACATCTTATCCCAACTGTTCTTTCCCCCTTTTTGTTGATACTGCCCGATACTGCCTTTGGATTTTCGTGCCTGGGCTGGTTATAATTGTCGCCCCTTTACTGTCCACAATGAGAGGGCTTTCTTTGAATCAAAGCTCTGTGCCTCTCACTATTCCCTGATTCCATGTACGTACAAAAGCTGAACAGAGTAATAGTACACTTTTTTTTTCCAACCATAGTGATCAGAAAGTGTCCTGACACTGACCTTTCCTTACCAGGTATTTGTATTATTTAACTTAAAAAGTAAGTACTGGTAATCAAATATTTTCTTATTAAGTATCTTATTGAGCTCCCTCAAAAAATGCTTTTTAATCGTACAAACCAACTGCTATTAATTTATTAAACTAATAAAAACATTTCTATACTGGAGAAAACCGAAGAATTTCAGAAGATCAGTCTATGCTTTATAGACTACAGCAAAGCCTTTGGCTTTGTGGATCATGATAAACTATGGGTTGTTCTGAAAGAAATGAGCGTACCTCAGCACTTAATTGTTCTCATGCATAACTTGTATTGTGGAGAAGAAGCTACCTTTAGAACAGAATATGTAGGACAGAATGGTCTGGACAGAATGGTGGGTTTTCTGTAGACCTTGTGTCCCACCCACACAGACCGGTACCTACACAAAAACTCCAACCACCACCCACAACAAAAAAGAGGCATAATCAAAACATTGGTAGACCGTGCAAATCAGAACTGTGAAGCTCAATTTCTCAGCACCGAACTCAACCATCTGAATTGGACCCTACAGGCAAATGGCTATTCCAAGAATGAAATCACAAGAGCCATCAAACCAAGAAAACAACACCAAACTGAAGAAGAAAAACAGCCACCCACAAATAAAGTATTTCTGCCATACATCAAAGGGGTCACAGACCGCATGGGGAAACTTTTGAAAAAAACACAACCTACAAACAGTATTCAGGCCCACCACAAAAATACAACAAATGTTACGGTCAGCAAAGGACAAAAGGGACCCCCTCACCACTGCAGGAGTATACCGAATACATTGCAGTTGTGGCCAGGTATATATTGGAACCACAAAATGCAGCATCCACACCAGAATCAAAGAACATGAGAGACACTGCAGACTAAAACAACTGGAAAAATCGGCAGTAGCTGAACATGCCCTAAAACAAGCTGGACATGAAATTCTATTTCAAAATACTGAAGTACTGGACAACACCAGCAATCATTATGTTAGACTGCACAGGGAAGCCATTGAAATCCACAAACACCAGCAGAGCTTCAACAAAAAAGAAGAAAGTCTAAAACTCAACAAAGCCTGGCTCCCAGCACTGAAAAATACAGCCTGCAAAAGGTCAACAAACTCTACCCAGCCACAAGGACCAGTGATCACTGCACACAAAAGACCAGCTAACGACACCCATCAATCACAGTGACAGATCATCTCTCCCCCTTATCACAACAATACACCCACAACAAAAACATGCTGATCACCCAATCTCCTGAAAAGGACAAAAGCTGATCCCACAGCTATAAATACTCAACTATCAAACAAACTGCAACAGAGCACAGACAGAGTTCTGACTCCTGCCCTCTGAAGATGCCGGCCACAGAGACTGGCAAAACGTTAGGAAGAAAAACCTTAAGAACATGGCCAAACAGCCTGGAAAACCCACAACAACCATCGGATCCTGGCCGTGAAAGCCTTCGAGAATACATAATCTACATACTTGTATTTTGAATCACCATGTATGGGTGTCAAAGTTGGGCAATAAAGAAAGCTGAAAGCAAAAAAAAATTTGTTTGAAATGTGCTGGAGGAGAGTTTTGTAGATACCCTTGACTGCTAGCAAGACAAACAAGTGGATCCTAGATCAAATAAAATCTGAAGTCTCTCTGGAGGCAAAAATGTTGAAACTGAGGCTGTCCTACTTTGGGCACATCATGACTAGGCAGGATACCCTGGAAAATACAATAATGCTGGGAAGGGTGGAAGTCAGCAGAAAAAGCGGAGGACCAAATATGAGATGGACTGACTCCCTAACGAAAGCCACAGGCTTGAGACTACAAAAGCTGAATAAGGCTGTTGAGGACAGGACATTTTGGAGATAATGTGTTCATAGGGTTGACATAAGTCAGAGGCAACCTGACGGCACATAACGACAGCAAATACTGCTTCTCGTCATTTCCAGAACACATTAAAACTATAAAATGTGCTTCTTGGTGGCAAGGCAGTTTAATGTGAAGTGTGAAAAAGAGAGAAAGAAAGAATTGTCTGAATTGTGCAAATAAGACTTTTTAAACTGTTGTCTCGAGCAAAGGAGGTGAGCACTTCAGCTCTGATTTAAGCAGCAAAATATCTTGGCCTGGCACTGTGCTTGGCTTTATCTTTAAACTATAAAAGCTAGAATTTCTCTTTGATTTGGACATGCAAGGCACATGAAAGATGTAGTTTTATAATTGTTATAACTAAGTTCTTACTTAATAATTGTTATTACTAAAAGTTGCTGGCTTATTATTGGGTTTTTCATATGCAGTGAGTTAGGCTGATTCCAGACTGTGCTTCCTGGGAGAAGAGCCAGCCTGTGTAGCCTTGGGCAAGCTGCACAGTCGCAGGATGTCTCCAGAAGAAAGGAATTGTAAAGCATTTCTGAGTACTCTCCACCTAGAAAACCCTGAAAAGGGTAGCTATAAGTTGGAATCAATGACACACTAATTATTATTATTTTTGTATACTAAGTTACTTTATAAGATAAATCAAACAGCTAGTAATAATGTGTTTAGAAGCAAATAATGCTGTAATGCTTCAGATGAAGTGATACTGACAACTTCCTTTTATTTTTCTGGAGGAACAGCTGTCTGCTGAGCCTCTGTTCTTCTAATTTGGGTGGTCAGTAGGTATTGCTATATCTTCACTTTGTTTTGTACTCCAAATTGATCTGATTGGAGCAAAAGAGGACTTTGCTACCATGACAACCTTTTTGTGTTGCTTCTTGGAGGAGATGATGTGAAGATGTAACATGCTCTTATGTTTCGGTACTTAAAAGCAATATGAACCTGGGTTGGAGGGAACAAAATAAATATCCATAGTGCTGAAAATGCTAATGTTAAGAAAACAGGCTTTTAAAAATTCAAATGTCTTTCTAAAGAGAGACAATATGCCAAAGCATGACTCTATGCATGTTTACCCTGAAGTAAGTTCTGCTGTATTCAGCTTACCTCCAGGAAAACTGTGCACATGTTTGCGGTCTTTATTCCATATATAATATATATAATCATTTCAGGGGTGGAGAGCTTGTGGCCTTCCAGAAGTTGTTGGAGATTACCTGCCAAAAGCTTCAGGGATGGTGGGAACTGTGCTCCTGCAGCACCTGGACAGATGCCATTTTCACACCTCTGATTTGTTAACCATCTAATGACACATTAACAACCAATACCCAACTTTGCATGCTGCCCAAAATCTGCTCCAGAGGGTTTCTCAGCTCCTTAGGGTGGTTTTTTTAAAAAAGGTGTATATAGAGAGCTGCAGGAGGGGGAGGGCTCACCACGTCTGGCATAAACTATGGAGAACAGCAATAGCACACCCTTGAAACATGACAAATGTATCAAAATATTATATTAACTAAATTATATAAATATGTAGATCAATCAGATATTGTGATGTTTTAAAGCAAGAAAAAAATAGGGGTTGTGTATGTGTATTAAGCAAAGAGGGAAATAAATTCCAGCATTTTATGCCAAGGTATCAGGCTAGCAAACTTAAAACATCAAGGCCAATATAAGCTCAAATTCTAGAGAAGCAGCCCTTTTAGTTTGTCGCAGAAAAGGTCTGATGGCAGCTAAAGACTAACAAAGTGGCATATGCTTTTGTGGGCCAGTTTGTCAGGTGTAGGAAGTGTTATGCTCAGTTGGATGATATATATATTTTACACAAAGGCACAGACAGGAGAAGGAGGAAGTGTTTTTGCTAAAATGAAAATCGGCCAGAAGGCCCAGTCATCTAAGAGATATGTGCAAGACATTACGCTGAGAGGACAATTAAAATGAGATCCAGTACCAATCATATAAGGTCCACCAAACGTTAGCTAGTAACTGATTTGAAAAGCAAGACTATTAATATACATGAATGTCTGAAGGGGAACAATTGCTTTTTCTGACATGAATCAGCCTTTCCCAGACAGTACTGAGTCTAAATTTGAGGGGGCCAAACTACAAATTTATTCCAATTTAACAGCTTCAAGGGGAAGTCTCCCTTTACAATATTTTTTTTTAAAGTAGAGAAACGTTTACATCTATTATGGAATGTCCAGGAAAATTTAAATTTTCTTCCAAATTGTTCATCACAGTTTCCTCAGCAGGTATAAATTGCTTTCCTTTAAAATTAGCTTTCCGTAAAGAGATTAATTATATTAAAATTGTTTATTTTTGTTAAGCTAACCAATACACATGGTAACCACAAAACTGCTAGTGAAATTAAAGAATTAAACAACTTACTGTTTTATGTTTCCTGGGCTCACCTTGTTTTAAACTGATTACTTGAAAGTGAACAACAAAATTGCTGTAGCATAGCAACTATAATATTTGTAAGCTGCTCAATCGTATCATTAGCTGAAATACTAGTGTTCTTTGTATCTCCAGGATTCTGTGTAAGGAGCACAACAGAATTTGCTTCCAATTATCAGTTGTAGAAGTTTGAGAAGGGCATTAATAGAACTTATTCTCACAAACAATGACATACACAAGTCCTGATCTTTCCCTATTAGAGTAGTCAGGGCTGTAACAAAGATAGAGCAGCTGGGGCTTTGTCCCACTGCACCAACCTTTAGATAGCACCGAAGTCTAGAGTTGAATCTACTGGGAGCATTAGAAAGACAGCCAGCAACAACCCCCACCCTTTTCACATTCCTTTTTTTAAAAGCATAAACTTTCTCTTCTTTTAAATGGAGGAAGGACTCACACAATGCCTCACACCAGAATAGGTGAGAGATGGTGCCATTTGCCTCTGGTGCTAAAACTGATAATGATGGCTCTGATCATAGTACACACATGAGAGAAATATTTAATAAAAAGCCCCTGACTTTTTGAAGAAGAATCTAGGAGGATTGAGAGCCTGCTGCTGCCCAACAGAGAACTGGTCATGTTGAAAGCAAAGGAGATTGCTCCTCTCCACTCTCTTAATGTTTTCAGCCACAACAGAGACAGGAAACAGGTGGCTCGCCAGATATGAACGTAGGATTCAGCTTCTGCATGCATCCCCCACTTCTTTCAACCCTCTAGAATAGGGTTGGGGTGGTATGTACAGAAGCTGAGAATTGTACAAATGATGGTATCAAGGGGGAAATTGCAGGAGGTCTGACAAGTCCCAGGGTCTTAGATTCCTCACTCTTACCTGATAACTTTTATGAAGCCTGCAGAGTCATATTCATCTTGTCTCTCAAGCCCGCAGCTCAGAGATTAACCTTCAGAGACATACGTTTCTTCAGAATCATAGCCGGACAGGAGACACCATGAAATGCTAGAGGTAAATGTTCTGTCTTTCATCCACTAGTTACACCCTGTTTGGATTACTGCAATGCCCAATACATGGGGCTGCTTTTGGAAAGTGTTCAGAATCATCAGTGGTTCCAAAATATTGTGTCCACACTGTTGCTTTAGAGCCAATTATAGCAAGAATATAAATTATCTCCTGCAGTACCTTAATTGATTACAGATGTTTCCAGGTCAGTAAAAAAATAAAGAAGAAAAACTATTGTGGCATCTTAGACTAACTGCTATATTTTAATATGAGTGTTCATGGAAAAGTCAATTTCCTCAGTCTAAGAAAGTGGATTTGTCCATGAAAGCTCACATTAAAATATAGCAGTGAGTCCTTAAGTTGCCACAACATTCTCGTCTTTTTTAAAAAAAATATTTTCCTTTGTTTTGTCCTGATAGGCTAGCATAGACTAACATGGCTATTTCTTTTAAAATTCCAGAACAGTGTTGGTGATGTCCTATAAAGCCCTGCATAGCTTGCGTTCAGGCTATCTGAAGGACTATGTCCGCCTATATGAGCCTACCCCAGGCTCAAGATCTCTTTCCACCACATTCCCAGGCATGATTGATGAGGACATGAGAGACGATCTTCTCAGTGGTTGCTCTCAGGCTATGGAACTACCTTCTGAGAAAGGCTGGGTTGGACCCTTCCTTGCTCTTTGCTGGCAGGTAGGAATGTGCACAGGGAAAACTTCCAGGTTTGATTCATTTGGGGTTCTTTTGGGGGTTGCTTCTTTTGTTTTTGGGTCTGCCATTCATTGGTCCTTTCATCACATATGAAAGGGACCTGCTCCTTAAGGCTCTTTCATTTCACTTTCCCCACTGGGCACAGTTGAAAAATGCAGTTTTCAATCTCTTTTGTGAATATAAATAACTCACAAAGCCCATCTCTACAGCTAAAGTATGGACTAGAGAACCTGATAGATACTACAGAGCACAGCATGAGTTGCTTGAATTTAAAGAGCAAAGGAGGGAGCACATAAAAGAAAGGTCCAGCCTCTGAGGCAAGCTCAGCAGGTATCTGGGACTCCCTCCACACAAGCCTCCATTAAGGCACCATTTTCCCTTCTGGATGCTGGGCATGACCTCAGCCTCCCCTCTTTCTTTATTTTTTCTTCTTTCTTTTTTGGAGGGATTTGGGGAGGTAGCTCTAGATGGCCCCTTGGTCAGCTCCCAGCCAGATAGATTGCACTGGCTGCTGTTTCTGAACATCCATTGCCTGAATCAGACCAAAAGGCACTGCTGTTGTGCCTGTATTGCCATCACTTGCACCTTGCCAGAAGCCTTAAAGGGAAGCTTCTGTCACTCCTCACTGTTGCATGCAGTGAGCCACTCCTTCTCCACCTCAAGCCTCAGGGAGTGTTACCCACCTTGGTGGACACAAAGATCACGCAGCTGAACAGCCATTTTTTCAACTTCTGTGTTTGCCTTGATATCTCTTGCACCTCACCTGAAGTCTGTGAGGGGAGGTCCCATCGCTCCCCGTCACACACTGGACATGCCTTTAGCTAGGAGCTTCTTCTCCATCTCAACCCCCAGGACATGTTTCCCACCTTGGTGAAAGCAGGGAGGAACCCCACTGCACTTTTAATCCCATTGGATAAATTTGGAGTTAGAGAATGTCCTGAATGGCTACTGACATCAGCCCTTGCAACACTACTGTATTGAAAGTTTCCATGGGGGATTTGGCAGGATGAAGAATATAGAAAAATGAAGAATGTGAATGATTCGTGCCCCCTTCTTTTGTTGACATGGATTCTTCAGGTTTCAAAAGCTCTCTGTCGTGTTTGGACAAAATTCTGTGTTTTTTGCTATTTGTGTTAAACCAAAAGTTCCATCCCTACTGGCAGGTGAAGACATTTTAATTTAAGTAGGCCTTTGGTCACTGCTCAGGGTATTTTGAAGGTGCACATTATGCTTGTCTGATGAAGTAGATGTAACCATGAAAGCTCACACTGCAATATAATAGTCAGTCTTTAAGATGCCACATGTTTGCTTTGTTTTGTTTTGTCTGGATATGCTTGTACAGACTAATATGACTACTTCTTGCTGTTGTTAAGCTGTTTTTACATGGCTTAGATTGGATTTAAATGATTTTAAAATTTATTGTGTAATTGTTAGATAATTGATTTAATACTACTTTAGCTCTAATGTTTTTAAGCATAAATTGTAATCTGCTTTAGCTCCTACAAGGGAGAAAGGTGGACTATAAATAAAAAAAATCCATGCCTCTTGTGTTCCTTGACTGTATTGCTCACACTACATACATAGTTTTATATAAATCAGAGATGGAGGCAGAAACATGGCAACTACCATATTATGTAATTTGTTCGACAATCTTTTCTTCCTAAAGTAAGATTTAAGGACATTACAAGATGAGAACCAGTACACAAGTTGTGAACAGAATGATTACAGTATGGTGGGATAAGGTTAGCATTAAGGAACCTAAGTCTCATCTGCATTGCATGCACTAAATTAAAGTATATGTCACACTAGAATTGCTCTACCACTATGCTAGCTCTGATATAATGAGCACATATGAAAAAGCAACATTGGTGGGCTAAGTTGATCCAAAGCCATTTATTATAATAATTATGTTCTGTCAAGTCAATTCTAGCTTACATCAACCTCTTTCTAGAGTTTCCTAGGTATAGAGTACTCAGACATAGTTTACCATTCCCTTCTTCTGGGGGCATTCTGGGGCTGTGAACAAAAGCCGGCTCATCTCTCAAGATACAGTGGAAAACCAAACTCCCAACCTCGCTACAGCCAGATACCTAATTCAGTGATCTACCCAGCCAATTTATTATTTATTACCTGCATTTATTACCTGCTTCTCCTCCAGTCAGCTCAGGATTTTGTTCATGGCTCCCCTCCCTCCCCCACTTTATTCTTACAACAACCCAATTAGGCAGAGACTTGCCTACAGTCACCCAGTAAGATTCATGGCTTATTGGGAACTTAAACCTCAGTCTTTCTAAATCCTAATTCAGTATTATTACACCACACTGGGTTCAATCAGTGACCGCTAGCAAGTGAACAAAGTAGATCTCTTGGAAAGAAGATGACCTGGGGACATTTTCCACATTGCCTTGAGTATAATTGCAGAAGACAGACATTGGAAATATATAATGAATAAATTTGATATGGCACTTTAGCAAAGCAAAGCTCCACAGAAGGTCACAGTTGTGACTGAAGGTCAGATTTACCTGTGCAAAATAGGAGTCTTCTAACTCAACCTTCCTGAAATTTATGCCCTCCAGATATGTCAGATTTCAGCACTCAGCTTCCTTCAACCAGCACAGGCATATATATTAGCACATATTCTGAGGACCAGATGAAAGTGGAGTTCAAAGGCAGATAGACAATATATGGAGCATTTGCAAGAGAGAAGCAAACTGAAAAACTTGTACACATTTGTATTCCTTTTGTTGGCTGAATGAAAATAGTGCAATACGGATTTTGGAAGTGAGCAGCTGTAACACAGCACTTCTGATAAAATCTAGCAGCTAGTTGTAGTAAGTGCAGAGGTGTTGGGAAGTGCCCAGTGAACTGAAAAACATGAAATAATGTACAAATGCATTTATTTTCTATGTGTATAAGATAATTAGCACATACCCACAACATGTTTTTGTTCAGCTCTACTGCTTCTCAGTATTCTGCTCATCTGTTCAACAGGCCCCGCAGGCAAATGCTGATGCACAATTATTCCTACCTGGTTCTTACTGCTTAATTATACAGTGCAATTAAAATCATGCTGTGTGCAATAAATAGATGAACATTTGGACAGAATAAAACTACTGCTGAGCACCGCACGGTCACTTCAAATGCACAGATAAATTGTAAACTTTTAACCATAATACAGTCCTTAAGATGAATGCAAGACTACCTATTGTAGCTATCTTGAGCCTACAGTAAAAGATAGTTTTATTCCTACATAAGAGATTTTTAAGAGAATGAGACCAATTTATCTGGTACCATACTGTGACTATGTGGTCATATGAACAATCCTACTATCCTAAGAGAATTGCAAGGCATTTGTAGTCAATTCATGCTAAATGGTCAGTAAAGATCACTGCAGTTCGGAAATATAATAGATCAATCTAAAAGCAATTTTATGTTCTCATTAGATAACGCAAACAGTCCATAGGTAAGAGATAAAAGGTTTTCTTATGTCTTCAAGGGTTGGCATCATTGTCCTAGTGTCCTTTTATAATCTTTTTACTGTCCTGCACATTCCTTATATTCCCGGCCTTGTTGTTGTTGTTTAGTCATTTAGTCGTGTCCGACTCTTCGTGACCCCATGGACCAGAGCACGCCAGGCCCTCCTGTCTTCCACTGCCTCCCGAAGTTGGGTCAAATTCATGTTGGTTGCTTCGATGACACTGTCCAACCATCTCATCCTCTGTCGTCCCCTTCTCCTCTTGCCTTCACACTTTCCCAACATCAGGGTCTTTTCCAGGGAGTCTTCTCTTCTCATGAGATGGCCAAAGTATTGGAGCCTCAGCTTCAGGATCTGTCCTTCCAGTGAGCACTCAGGGTTGATTTCCTTCAAAATGGATAGGTTTGTTCTCCTTGCAGTCCAGGGGACTCTCAAGAGTCTCCTCCAGCACCACAATTCAAAAGCATCAATTCTTCGGCGGTCAGCCTTCTTTATGGTCCAGCTCTCATTCCCGGCTTTAACTGCTGTTAACTGTAAGACTATTATCTTCAACTGCAACATAGACACAATGCTGCCCTACCTCAGAGAATTGTTGCAGGGATTATTGAGATAATGTATGTCATGCCCTGAGAACACATGAAATGCACCAAGTAGAAAAGACAATGGCTGACATCCTATTGCCAATGTATGCATGTACAAATTGAAACAGTGAAATGCCACTCATTAACATAATGATTGTGTTCCTGGCCTCATGCCCACAGTGTGACCAGAAATACTACAAACATCTTGTTAATTAGTAACTCATTGCCACAACTTACACAATTTCCCTTGTGCACATTCCAAGTAGGATTCTGGCCAAATAGTTTACTGTCTTGCTCTGGGTCTGTTACAATGATTTTAAGACTTTTTCCTTGGTGTTTGGAGAATTATATGTTCTAAGGTTCATATAATGGCCACTGCATCACTTCTTATCTTCTACATCACAGATGGATTAATGGTCAGATGAGGTACATGCTTTGGTAGCATATGAACTCACCTTTTATCAATATCTGCTGAGATCTGACTTGTATAGACATTTGAATCCACATGTATATAAACATTTACATACGAGTTGAGACTTAACAGTTTTCTCTCAAAGCATAACAATGGGTGATGCCGGTGATCTTCATACACTTCCACCTTCCGTCCCTACCTTTCCCACCTTTATTAATGTTGCTCATGCACAAAATCTAGTCCTAAACAGGAATATATGTCCTGTTTAGTGTTGAATTACAGGTATCAAATTATTTGAAAGTTGTCTGTTTGTAAAATATTTTTTTAAAAAGCTATCTTAATTCCATCTACCTCACTTTAAAAGGAATTGTGCTACTGCAGCCTTTTCTAACCCCTTGACTGAATGAAGCATTGTTTTTTTGTGTGTGATAGACTAATGGAAGTTATTTTAAAGATCAGTTTTAAGAGACTTCTTGTTTCATGCCTTATCTTCCTAAAAGAGCATTTGGTTACAAAGCTGGACATTTTAAAATTACCAACTTTATTGGACTGATAGAATGGTATCTGCCTATTTAATATGAAGTTATTTGCTTTTTATGTTACCAAAGCATTACTGATTGCATTCATGTTTATTTCTTCTTAAGTTCTTTATTGAAGGCAATGATACTACTTAAAATTCAGATATTATTTGGTCTTCATGTTACACCAGCTATATTTGAGTGTTACTGCAACAGACACCTCTAAATTCCTTCTTAATTGCTCTTAATAAGCCTGCACTTGGCAGCATAACAATTTTTGGAGAACTTTGACAGTTCTTTAGCTAAGAACTATCTTTAACAAGGTATGTATTGGGACCTCAGATAAATTTCAACATGGGGTAATGAATAGAGATGGGGGTATTCGTATATATATCGCACAGGTGGCAATAACGAGGATCCAGCCCCGTGGGGCCGGGTGGTCCACTCACAATTCTGCCGCTGCCACAACCTCTGCGGAGCCTTCCAATGGCTCCGGAGATCGCGATCGGCTCGCCACTCTTGGGAGGAGGCAGGACAACAAGCCTCTCTGCCAGGTCAAAGAGTGGCTGACAGATCGCGATCTCCAGAACCATTGGAAGGCTCTGCGGAGCCTGTTACATTGTAGTCCTACAGTCAATTTCAGAGTAGTTATCTGGTGTTTCTTTATATAATAAATACAGAACCAAAAAAAGTGAATTGCTTGCCTAATCCCATCTGCAATCAGAGAACCAAAATGACTTGCATCTATGATGTCTGAACCAGTATAATACTGGTTCTTTATAAGGAGTCTACAAAACTAAATTTGCAAGAATGCTGATAATATTTCTAGGAAAAGCTGCTGAAATAGTATCAGATGCTTTATGAATACATAAAGCTAGAAGCTATCTAACATTGTTTTATTAGCTGATTTGCAGCCATGTGTAATAACCTATAAATCAATATTAATTCTGAGTTTTCTGCTATAAGCTAAAGAAGAAGTATGCCTAAACAATTTTCTCATGTCAAGGTATTTCTGGAAAGCAATTCTGAACTCCCAATTCATGCTATTTAACATAGTGTGGCTCATGACAGACATATATGGCACATACCTGCTTCCAAAATCAAGACAAACCATTTTCTTCCCAATTAACCATAATCTAATTACTCCTGTTAAACTATTCTCAGCAGTAGCTGCATCCAGTTCTTCCAACAGTGAATCTTCGGGGAATGACTACTTGATGTGAAGATACAGTTGTCAGTGACACTGGTAATTTGTGACATTTCCATTTCCTCCAGGTGCTTCCAATGCCCTCCCGCTGTAAGGAGAGGGTTAGATCTAAGAAGAAAAGTCTTACTCTTCTGTGCTACTGGACAGCTCAAGCAAACCTAGGTTCCAAACAGGCAATCATAAATTTTGCCAAATGGCATTTAATAGAGATTAAGGGCTGGTTCTGATGTAATACTAAATGAGAATGTGGCTCTCTAGTTGACAGTACACCAGTAATGAAGGAAGGTGGGAGCTGCAATGCAACGTGTGGAAGACCACAGGTTGTCCACCCCTGTACTAGATGAATAGTTTAGTTTGTAAAAAATAAGGAACAGTGAGACTCTGGTTCAGACGCTCTCGCCCTTCCCACAGATGACTATGACAAGGCTTGAAACTGGCACATTCTAGGCTAACCACAGTTTGTTATGTTGTCCAAACTACAAACTATAGTTATTCTTAGCTACGATTAGTGGAAACAATCCAACTTTAAGCCAAGACTTATAAAGCTGGTTTGCTTTTAGTAGTGGTTAAAATTAACCATAGTTTAACATGCTAGAATTTTAAACTGTGGTTAATTCAAAATTGATATGGTTTCAAATGCCTGAATTCTAAACTGTGGTTAATCCAAAACAGACCAGTTTCAAATGTTATGCTCAAATTCACTGATTCTCCTAGTCATTAAAAGCTTACATGCAGACTATAATCTGTCAGAAGGGCAAATATTTGACTAGAATGATACAATGCAAAGCTGCAATTCTATCTATACATGAGATAAAGTCCCACTTTCAAATGAACATGCAGAGTAGCAAGTTGATAACAGTATTTTAATATCTTCACAAAAATACTAGAGTATGCAGGCTCTTAATCTCACTAGTCCCTTCAACTGTTAAAAACTGATTTATATGCACAGTCCAGTTGTAACTCTTCCAACAACCCTTTAAAGGTAAGATAAGATTATTTCTCTTATTATAGGTGGGAGAAAAGGGTTGAGGCTGGATGTTTGCTGAAGGACAACTTTGAACTCATGGCAGTGGTAAGCTTCCAACCAGGAGACTTCATAGTTTGTAGTCTGGTCTTTCAACTGCTTTGTTACATCAGGAAACAATGAATCTACTATAACAGTAGTATATAGGTACAACTTACAGGTTTCACTAAGAATAGAAAAGCAAAATTTGTTATTTCTTCATCCAGGTAATTTCTAAAAGAACAGAGCTAATTTTCAGCAGTTAATGCCCTGCACTTCAAGACTGCCCTATCTATTAGAAATAAAGGCAATTGTCTTCTTCTTCAGGCTATGATGTACTGTTATTCAGAAATAAAACTTAAATGTTTCCAATAGTAAAAACTTGGGAAAGGATCCATAATAGTCCTAGATTTTAAAACACTTTCAAGAGTAAATAATACCAGAAAAAATATGGCTCAGTATCTTCAAAAAGTTTCCAAAGGGACAGCAACGCTATGTATGTAGCAGACAGAACACAATAAAAGTTTTGCAACACCTTGGGAATGATTTATTGCATTGTGAGTTTTTCAGTTTGATGAAGCAGACTTCAGTTCATGAAAGTTTATATTATACTAATACTCCTTTTGACAGAAAGATTCCATACACATTTACTTTGATAATTTATTGTGTATTTTATTTCTGGCTATCCACTGCTCACAGTTTTGTTTTAATCTGTTGAAAGGCTTTTATTTTAAACACAGCAGGAAGATACAGTTCACACTGTAGGTGCAATTATTCACAAATCAGTATGTTGTTTCCTTTCACTTGTTAGGTGTAGAAGGAGGGACCCACTCTTGTATTTTCTTACGGGTAGTAGAATAAGGTACATACTGTTCAGGAGTACCAGTAAGATTGAATTTGTGATTCTGCCAGATGAATTTTCGAGCCACTGGTGGATGTGTAGTCGGAGGGTCATCTGTCATACAATGAAGCCAACGATGCCTTAAAAATAAATTAAAATTAATAAAGATGTCCTAAAACACACACAGATTAAAAAGTAAACCATGACTGACAAATGAAACTCATAGTAAATGGAAAAAAAACAGAAAAAAATTAAATAGACACTAGGACTCTTTTAAGTCTCAATACTTATTAATCACAACATTGCATGTCAGAATGAGGGACATTTCCTAAAGAGACTAAGCATTCTATTAAAGGCAAACAAAAAGCTAATTTGTATACATCAAAGCTACTAGAAAGGAACTCCTATAACTACATGAATGAATCTCCTCTCTCTCTCTCTCTCTTTTTTTTTTTGTAATGTGAGCAGGATAAATGAGGCAGTTGCTGCTGGGAGTGGAGAAACTGAAGCCAAACCTTCCCTTCCCTTCTTCTTCCAAACAGGACAGTAGTGCTGTCAAAAGCTATAGTGCCTGGCCATTTGGTGAATAAGTTCATTTAAAAATTAAGCTGAAATTTACCTGAAGTGTTCCAAGAGTTACAAAAGCTTGGGTGTAACCTCTGTGGAACTTTTTCCTTTAGTATTTATTGCTACATACAAATATTGAGCACACTACAGTTAAATTCAATTTCTAGAAAGATACTCCTTGTCAAAAACATTTTACATCTCTGTACTGCATTGGCCTAAGTATGTGCATGATTTATGATACATAATTTTAAATGATATTAATTATGGCAACAGAAATTAATTGAAAGAGATACAGCTGTCTATTGATAATTAAAAATATGACTATAAGCTCAGTTGCAGAATAGGTCTGATGCCAGAAAACAGCCAGGCACTCCTATACATAAAAAACAACCATTGACATGCCCAGCTAGGGATAGAAGTCCAATTTAAGTGAAACATGAGAAAAGCTGTGCTAGATCAGGTCAAAGGCTTACCTAGACCAGCATTGTTTCCACAGTGGACAACCAATGGAAAGCCCACATGAGTGTAGCAACAGCATCCCATCTGTGTTCCCAAGCAACTGATACATATAGGAGCACACTGCCTTTGATTGTGGAGGTGCTTTCTAGCCAGCATGATTAGTAGTCCCAGATAGCCTTATCCTCCATAAATTTGTTTAATCCCCTTTAAGAGCTGTTCCTGCTGGTAGCTACCCCTGCAGTGACTGATTATTTAGCATAGGGATTCTGCTACAAGTAGATTTTATGAGACAGAGATTGTATGGAAAAGGCAATTGAGCACCACAGCATTCTATAGCCTATGATGTGACAGCAATCCATCTTATATTTCATCTTTGTACTATTAAATGAAGGTAGCAAGGAGATTCATTTTTATTTTTGCACAAACTGGAGCAAAGCTGAACAGCTGAAACATAAATGGCAGAAACATGATACAACTGGCAGTAATCCTATCCTAAAGTTCAGAATTTTTGTCATCTATTTTTCTCCTTTTGAAACTTCAATACTTCCTTCTATCATAATTGTGGAACTACCAAAAAGGACATCAGCAAAAACATGTCAAACATACTACCTATAAGAAGAGCCGATAAGAGACAGAGAATAGCTGACACCCTGTCTGGGTTGTTATTAGCAGAAAAAAATGAATTAAAAATAAATTTTCAGTCTCCCTTGTGTTCTGTAATTTAGCTTATTAGTCTGTAACAGAAAAACACTCCTAATCTTTATATAACAGAATTACAAGACAAATGTGTTTGCACCATGGAAAACAACAACTGTTAGTTCTACTTCTCACAGTAATACCTAGTTCAGGAAACAGGGAGGTAAGATGACATTTATTATATTTGCATCTTACACTTCCTCCACTTATTCTGTGGCCATGTACCCAGGCTTCCCAGGCAGCTTCCCAGTCAACACTGACCACTCCCAGACCTACTCAACAGCAGCAACAGTGCATCAATGCTCTGCTTTGATACATGCGTAACAGCATGATTTAATTTATGAGGAGAACTCAAGCGCTTCTAGATGAGAATCAGTAGAGGAATCCTGACAGCAGCATCAGATTTATTTGCTGCTGGGGGCTCAGAGAACAGTGACCAAACACAAAATGTAATCATTCATTTCACTCACGAGAGCAAAAAGAAACAGGAAACAGACACTGGTCTTGATTTGTGAGCAGCAAATGCACATTTATCATAATGTCTAGTTTGAGCACATAAATTGCCTCTTTCGAAGTATAACTGTAGTATCTGATGTGTATTCTATCCTAGAAATGATGAAGTGTGTTTATTGGTAGAAGATTAGAGGATAACAGACTGTTAAGAGGCTTACATTTTAATTACTTTGCTTTTGCATGTCAGCTCTATCTATCTATCTATCTATCTATCTATCTATCTATCTATCTATCTATCTATCTATCTATCTATCTATCTATCATATTTTTACCCCATCTTTTTCCTTAAAGATCCCGGACAGCTTACATAATTAAAAAGACAATATTTAAAAGCGAAAAACAGTAAGTATATAAATATTTTAAAATAATTAAAACCGGTAAATAAAATCAATACTAACACCACATTTAAAAGGAACAGAGCACAACAATCCATTCAGATGAGTCAATTCCCTTTGAGGTTGACTGGTTCACAAAGTGAATAAAATACTTAAACATGCATGCAATAAACTAGTTGATTTACCATTCAGGAGGCACCATGGTTGCATCCACCTCCCAGTATGTATCTTTGCCATTCATTTTGTCAGTATATATGACCCACCTGTGACGACCTTAACAGGCAAAAGAAAAAACAAAACAAAAAGAAACCCAAAGTGTATTAGATCAAATAAAAGAGAGACATGTATAAATCTCATTAAGTCAAAATGTTCTATTCGAAATAAATGTATTCTTTATTCTGTGTGCAAGACACTTGTTTTAGGGAAGCAAAAAGCATGGAAATAAGGAAGCTAAGGTAATGAGAAACATCAACAGAAGATAAAATAAAGATTTCATCACAAATACTACATAGAGGAATATAGAATAACATGTGTATATGGTGACTTGTGAAGTGCTTGTTCTGCTACAACACATGGATATGAATACCACTAAGCATATGGCAAACCACTGTGTTTTAACATATTTGTGGTCCAGGAACATACTTTCTCTTCCTGATCCACTGAAAGAAAATTTGACAATGCCATATTCTATTCTAAATCATATGGAAGCTATACATTGATTTACCTCAAAATGCAGCATGCAAACACTTCTTAATATGGTAGAAACAAGGTAGAAACCAATAACTTAGCAACTTTTTATCTGATTACCAATTCTGAACTGCTATCAATTACAAGGAATGAGCTATCTGAGGCTCCCAAATTTTAATATTACCAGAGAAGCCAATCTTTCAATTTGTCTGGACAGAACAAATTATATTGTGGATTTTTTTTTTCCAATCACTTTCAGTATTCTTATTACGATTATTAGTCTCAGCAGTACTGGCCACTGACAGATACGTTACAAGTTGCTTAAGATGTCAATGCTTTAACTTGTAAATCATCCAGAGTAATGGGGCGATATATAAATAAAATTAAATGAATAAATAAATAAATGTCAGTGTGAAAACTATGGAACTATGGAAATATATCTAACACATCTGGATTTGGAATAAGTTAAACGTTATCACCACAATTATCCAGAAGCTTCAATACTGACGTATAATTTCCATTAATGTAGCAATGTTTTTCCCCCCCAAAATCCAAACATACCATAACTACCAGATTGGAAACAGGCAAAATGCAGCTCTCCAGATGTTGCTCAACTGCAATTCCCATCAGTGCTAGCCTGGATAGTCAATGGAAAGAAATGCTCTTAAGTTTCAGGCCAACAACATCTAAAGGACTGCACATTGCTCACTCCTGCTCTAAACAAACAAACAAAAAACTACATCATATCCATGTACTGTAATTTATCCATGTAATCCTATGTCTCTAGTCTTGTTTCCCTGCAACTAGAGTTTAATTTTTAAATGCAAAAGTTAGCTAACTGAAGAGGACCCAGTAAACAAGTGTCACTTGACAGCATAATAAACAAGCCAGTAATAGGAAATCAATAGGAAATACAAAATAAAAACCAGAACTGTTACAGGCCAATCCAAAACCATGAATACTATTGACTTACTCTATACCTTCACATATTTTGACAGAATAAAATAGGATCACATCTCTACATGCAAAAGCACCTACTTTGTGACAACATTTTATAGGGACTTCTTACCACTGCTAAGCCTTCTGCTTGATACCCAGCTTAATTAGGGGAGCAACCAATATGCAGTAGAAATCATTTGCTAGCTTCTTCAGAAGAAAAGGCTCTATTTTTTCAAGTACAGATACTCACCAAAAAAGAATCTTTTGTCTTCATAGTATTTGTTCCCATACTTATCAATGCCAATTAATGTGCCAATCTTCAGATCACTGACTCTGCAAAATCCCCAAAGGTGAAGTATTAACTTTCCACAGTTCCATATCTAAATGAACTAAATAAGAGCCTCCAGTTATAAGATCCAAGTGGATGTGCTGGTTCTCATTGTTTCACGTTAATTTTTACTTTTGAACTTTTGTCCATTATATCTGGTTCAGTATATTGTTATGGTGTATGTTATACATTTATTTGGTTGTACAACTGAATACATTTAAACATGGGACCAGTACATTTTCACACTGACAAACACTTCCAAAGGGGTTTCATCAGAAAAAGCTTCAATGAGTTCTGCAACACTTATTTACCCTTATTTATACTATTTTGTATATTAAAGAGTAGCCTGCGTTGCAATACACATCAAATAATCCTTAATCACATAACAAAGTTATGTGAAGACTCACTGTCCAACTGCAACAGCCCATGAAACAAAAACATGGTTTGCTGTTATTGCTTCAACTCTTTTTGTCCCACCTTTCAGTAAAAGAACTATCAAACACAAATATTCTTTCTTATTCCTTTTATTTTTATTTTCACATCCACTCTGTAAGGAAAGGTAGACAGAGAGACAAGAAGGACTGCTTCAAAATCAGCTGTCAAGTTTCACAGCTGAATGGTAATCAAATCCTGCTGGGTCTAGTGAGTCTGATGCTCTAACTCCTACACTGACTTGTCTCTAATTCAAACTCTCCACCCGGATCTATCACTACTTCAAGCCAAAAGGCACAGGGCTGGTGCAGCAAAACCAATGAAGAATCTTGGATACAACAAAACTAAGTCTTGTGGCCCCTTTCAAACTAGCATTTGCTCCAGTGTGAGCTTTCCTGGAGTACAAACTCCTCTTCCAGAGAAAGGGAGCACAAGAGTCAGACCGCCTGTGACACCTCAAGGGCTGCCAAGCTTCATTTGACATACACTTTCTCGAACAGTAGCCCACTTCTTCAGACGTCACCTGCCTAAATGCCACCAGACTTTTCCTTGTTCTTTTCTCTCTCCAGGCGAGCAACCTTCTACCTCGGCAAGGTGAAGAAGGGCCCGGTCCCAAGAATGACCTGCTGCTCCTCGTCCCCGCGCAGGTCCCAGCAAGCCGGAGCCTGCTCTCGCCGTGACCGGGCAGGAACAGGAAGAACGCCCGCCGGCCGCGAAATTAAGCAGCTCCTTCCCTTATTTCTTCCCCCGAAGAGAACGGCATCTTTCAAACGCTCCCTTGAACGAAGAAGGCGCCGCCGCTGCCCCTCGCCTGCGCTCCCTTCGCCTCAAGAGCGCCCAGGCGTCCTTTCATGTCACCTCCCGCCCCGACGGCAAGGTGACTCCCTGCCCTCCCCGCCAACAGCTTTTAGGACAGCCAGCGCGAAGGGACCGAGAGCGGCCCGCGTCGTTTTACCTTAACGTCTGTAACGTGGCCCCGAGAAGCCCGCCGTGGCCTCTGAGCGCCTGCATCGCCCTCCTCCACACCTGGACATACTCCGCCATCTTGCCTAAAGCCTCAGAGGGCGGGGCCGGCCCTTTCTCTTTCCTGGGGGACGACGACTGCGCAGCCGCAGTCGACACCTCAAAACTCCTCCTCCTTGGCTCGAGCTGCTTTTCCAAAATACAGTAAGCGAACGAGCAAACTAAACCGGGGGGGGGGGGTGATTTGGAGCTTTGCGCCTGCGCCGAATGAGGTTTTTTTTTTTGGGGGGGGGGGGGATAACTGTTCGAATCACAAACGCGTCTCCTTAGCCCAGGACGGGCGAATTCTGTGGTCCTAAGAACATTGTTGGGATTCCAACTCCCATAGTTGGCAGGGAGCGTGACCAAAGATCACAGGATGGGAGTCACAGGTTTCCCACCTCACTTGGAAGGAGGTTCCCAAGATGCGAAGGGGCAAATGTTGCAGGGATCGTGTTTATCCGGCTTCTGTCTCGTCTTTCTCCCAAGAATTGGGGGTCCAGGCGACTAATATTCACAAACGTTTGAAGGGCCAATGCCACTCTTCTAAAGGTGTGTATGACACACTGGATATGGGAAGTAGGTGACAGCTGGTTTTGGTCACCGTATTGATGCAAGGTTTGTTACAATAAATCCCATTTCGTTATTTACCAAATATGTTGCAATATTTATTAAAGGTATTTTATAAACTGCTTTACTGTATTTCAACAATAAATGGAGTAAAATCACAAAGGAAAAAAACTCACTAAAACAGGGCAAAATAATATTAAAATCTATCAAAGGCCCAGAGAAACAATACTTTTCAATGTCTAAAACTCAAATGGAATGAAACCAACCTGGCCTCACTAGGGACAGTTTCACAATCAGATGCTGCTATAGAAAAGGCCCCACCTCATGTACCAACCACTCTAGCTTTTTGTTGCTGGTGGAGCACAACTTCTAATGAAGATCACATTCCAGGCAGGCTTAAGAGAGAGGTCTTTTTAAACTTTTAAAATTAAAACAACAACCTAGCACCTTGGTTTTATATACGGTTTCTGACAACAGTTCAGCTGCTGCATGTTACCCTGTGGTTTCTGGACACTTCTTCAGGTACCTGTATGAGACTACTGTAACACTGTCTATAACATGAGGCAATCAAAGCATGCATTGCTGTGGTATAAATATGGTGATAAATTTGTAACATCATAGTGGTACTTTTCAAAGCACAAACCAAGTTAGATTTCAATAAATATGTCTGTGTATACGTATACCCACAGATACACACCTGAACTGTGTGAAAAACCTGTAAGACAGTAAAAAGATACACAAAGGCTGAAACCTGAACTGCAAAATGGCATAATGAAGCCCTCTCTAAAGTATTTTATAAGATAATTCACCCTATCACACTATTGTGAAGTCCTGATGATAAACATATAAACACAGTAGGTAACACAGATCAAGAGTATATATGTAAAGTTCAGATGAACTAGTATATTTTACAAAATTTTAAGGATGACATTTGATAACAAAAGTTACAATTTATTTTTAAAAATACAGACAAAATAGAATTTACACTTTTTTCAGGTTTCAAGACATTTACAGTAATTATACAACAACAAGACAGTATTGGGGATATTCTGATGCATACACTAAAACAGAACCACAAGGAAATGTATACAAAAGCTGAATGGAATGCCTAAACATTTGATTTACAATGACAGTGTAGGAGGAACTAAGCTTAATAATTTTACTGACATTGTAAGTGGGGCATGTGCAATGCAGGAAACCTTTAAGGAGAGTTTAAAATAGAATAAATTATAGCTACAACACGTCCCCATGAATACAACATGAAGAAAATACATTACAACTGCATGTATAATGCATATCTGTATGTGCCCGAGTTCACTCACATAAGTAACTTGCTGGGGAAAAAATTAAGTGTTCACTTCATTATTGTGAAAGTGTTTCATTCTTAAATATATAAGGACCCATTTAAAAAAAAATTCAATCCATTTTAAAAGCCTGATACAAATAAACTTGTCCTTCAGACCACACAAGGTCCATTTCATTTAGCTTAATGGCCAGAGGAGGGTATATTATATGATTAACAATAAACATCTGAAAATAAAGTTGAACATGACAATTGCCAAAACAAAACTATATGGACAAATATCAATATAATAGCTGAGTATTTTCTGTTAACCTTGTTATGCAATAATTAAAAAGCAAGCAGCTTTTAATCACAAAGTGGATCTGGAAAAAAGTTCTGAAACTGAACATATTCAGCAGCAAACACACTTTGAAAACAAAAAATCTGCAATAATGAAAATTCTATTATCACTATTGCTTAGGGGAAAGAAGTATACTACTCAGCAAGATATTCATTCTGTAATGATACCTTCATATAACTGCTTATGAACATTTCAGGAATATAACTCACTCATCTATATTGACTCATGACAATTTTATAGACTCTTCTGAAACCCTGAAGGAGGGAGGATAGGGGTAAGGGATCCAGTTTTAACAGGTGTGGTACATTTGAGTGTGATGGTTCATAGAGGGAGCAATCTCCAAGCTTAAATCAATTGAATCCTTAGTTAAATGTGGGAGCATAAATATTGCCAAGTGAAGACAGTTGGCACTGATGAACTGTTTTACATATTATAATATGTAACAGTTTAAAGAAGAGATACAGAATGGCTCAAATCCTGTTCATAGTAAGCCCAAGCATAACTTTGTTTGTTCCTCCCAAATAAATAAATCAACAATGTTGCAGTTCTTGGGGGCACATCTGCATGCTGGCTTCTTGTGCATACACACCTCTCCCAAAGAATCACAACAGCACCAGTTTATTTACCAGGCAGAAACAGTTGGGCTTACACTACAAATGGGATTTTAGCCAGTGTGTTACTGATGCAATTAAAATATACAGAATTACTTCTAAATCCTATTAGCAACTGATATAAATGTGAACATTACATATAGTAATCTTAAAAGATGTCCAGAGCTTCACAACTGAGTCACATCAGGAACAAATTGGCTTATTCAAGATTTCAGACTTTCATCAAACTGGCAAAAATAAATTTGTAGAAACAATATACTAAAAAACACAACACTGGGAAGAAAGTTTATTTCCACCCCCAAATAGTACATTAGAATACCTTGATGAAGTTTATTTCACCAAAGGTTAGTTTGTTGTACATTTGGAGTTCTTAAATTCCGTGTATAGCTAAACTACAAAAATAAGATGAAATACACTTCTTGATTTTCATTAGTTTCTAAATTAATGTACAAAGCTCTTGAAAACCAGATTAAATGTAAATCATCCTGTACCATTTGCGTTCAATTCCACTGTTTCCCAAATGCACTGATACGGAGGAAGTGGCCTCTTCGTTTTTTTCCCCTTGTAGTAACTGCACAGGAAAACATCTTGTTATCTCCTGGAGATAATGTATATTTACAGTCACCATGATTACCATGGTATAAAATCTCTTCTGTAACTTCTACACAGCCTGACCAATTATTTGAGAGTTGTAGTCTGCAGTCTCCATCCTTAAAATATATGGTATAATGCTGTCAATCTGAACATTGCCAATTAGTCCTGCAAAGAACAGCTCTTCGGTGATAGCAGCACTCATCAGCCTCAGGGCAGGCAGTCTGAGAAGCAGCCTAGACAACCTGGAAGACAGTTTTGATAATTGGGTGGCACCATTATAGAGGGAAACAGAAAGAAGACATTTTCAGTTCTTTGTTAGTAAATAAAGTTTGTCAACTCTGCATTACTAAATGTTGACCAAAATTTTGCTGTATACTTATACTAGCAGAAAGGAACTGGTACAACTCACATTGACAAACTGTCATTAATTAAAGAGTTGCCATATAGATTCCTCATTGTGCACCAGTCTGGTGGCTTGATGCACAAACAGGAATCCAAGCACAAACATATTAGTAGCAATTTGCTGTTACATGTTATGCCATTTCCTTCCACTAGTGTAACTTCAAGTTTAAGTTTATTGTATTGGCTAAAAGCCGTCACAATTGAGATACAAATAGGATCAAATAAAATCATGATAAAATCACAGACATGTAAATAATAAGAGGCCTATCCACAGGAGGAAAGATAAAAAAAGTGGGGGAGAAAATCAGGGGGACACATGTGGGTGCCCCTTCATATCTGGGAGTCCCCTGCACAATTGATCGCGATGGCTCTCAGGAAATTAGCGAGGATGTTTCTGGCCGCTTTTGCAAACAGCGCTGTTCTGTATGTAACATATGGGTCACAGTCCAAAAGTAACCTGCCCACCTTTATCTGAGGGCTTTCCTCCTGTAGGGCAGCCAAGATGTTTCCCAGGAATTTTTCTCTAGGGTTTTGATAGAGCTGACAGTTGAGTAAATAGTGAACAACATCCTCTATCTCACCTGCTCCGCAAATACACAGCCTTAGATACTTAGGGACATTCATGTACCTGCCATCTAAGACAGCAGTTGGCATGGTTTGAAAACGAAGTTATGTGAATGCGGTTCTCAGGGAGGAAAAGTGTATGTAAGTATTGCGCCCTTGAGTGGTTTGTTTTCAGCAGATGGTACCAGTGAGAGAAATTTGAAGAGTCTATTAAGGCTAAGTCCTGATCATTATCCAGTTTGTAGATCCAGTCCCTCAACATTCTTTTGACCCCAGGAAAAAAAAATGTCTGTGGAGAGGGATTTAGATTTTAGTAAGGTTCTGAGCACAGACAGAGTTCTGACTCCTGTCCTCTGAAGATGCCGGCCACAGAGACTGGTGAAACATTAGGAAGAAAAACCTTAAGAACACAGCCAAACAGCCCAGAAAACCCACAACAACCATCGGATCCTGGCCGTGAAAGCCTTCGAAAATACAATCTTATAATTCCCGATTGAGGGGGGGAAATGGTCTGGGTGGTTTAAAACTGTTATAATATTATTAATATAAAAGTTACTTACCTGGCAGGGGAGATACCATGATCACTAGTGTAACTTACACAAGAGAATTTTAGCCATTACAATCAAGCCTTTATTCATAACTTTCAAAATGCACATCTAAAATATTTTAGTGTACATTGATACATTAAAGTATATTGCGCTTCATTGTATGACAATACTACATTATATTTTTATATGTATAAAACTGAAGGCAGGCTTGGTAAGACAGTCCAGTAACTTGAATATTCTCACAAGGTACAGTGAGATTCCAATGTTCTGCATAAAGTGTGCTGCAGATTCAGCAGAGATTTATAGCCCTTTCCTATGCATAGGCTTAAGAAGTAGCAGTAAATATATGTTCTTGCAAGCAGGAGACAAGCAACTGTACCCTGTTTGCTACTAATCTATCTTACTACGTTTCACTGGCACATACTTGCAGCAAACTCTGCAACTTTTCTGGCCCTGAAGAGTCCACATAAACATACAAATTGTTGTATTGGACCAAAGAAGAGTTCACAAGCACAACATGGTGAACAGGTATTTTGAAGTACAGATATTTTAAAACCACACAGTACCACATATTGCTTTAACAGCATAGGGAAGTGGAATGATATGCACAAGGAAGGCAAATCTTGCTGACTCTTTGTTTCCACTTAGTGGAACACTGACCCTTTTGCACTATATGGGATGCAAAAGATTAGCAAGATGCTTTAGCAAGCCTGCAGTGGCAAGTGAGGTTGGGATTTGGGTCATGTTCAGACATGGTTATGGGAAGAAAATGCAAGCTAATCAGTATCTTGGCTTCATGAGTGTCTCTCCAATCACCGAAGTAATATTCAATTACTGCAATAAAGTAGTGTTCAGTTCAATCAATACTATGTAACTGTGAATATACCGTGTTTCCCCGAAAATAAGACAGGGTCTTATATTAATTTTTGCTCCAAAAAACGCATTAGGGCTTATTTTCAGGGGATATTTTATTTTTTTCATGTACAACAATCTACATTTATTCAAATACAGTCAGGTCATCTTCTTCTGGTTGTCGCACAATGGTGGAGGGTGGGGTTTCACTTAACTGGGGCTCATTTTTGGGATAGGGCTTATATTATGAGCATCCTGAAAAATCATACTAGGGCTTATTTTCAGGTTAGGTCTTATTTTCGGGGAAACAGGGTAGAATTTCCTCCAACCACGGAGAGAATTGAGGGTTTTTTTGTTTTGTTATGGCACACAGCGTTCTAACAAATGCAATACAGATTGGAATAGGTGTTAGTTCTATGAGGCATACTTGACATTCTAACCAGCTAGAGGTACTTCTTGGTAAAAAACACTTTAAGAGACTCTTGATCTATGTACTCATGCAGGGTGCTATTTCTGCTTCATGACTGTATGAGCCTAATCACTCAATGTTCCTGGAACTCTTCCCTTAGAGCAGCAGCTTGGAAGATAAGGAAACTATGCTTCTCACTTATGTGCAGCCCTAATGATTCTAACTAGACTAAACACAGGAGGAAGTAATGAGCTCTTTGCATTAAATTGGGATATACCATTTTGAAAGAATTATAATAATGAAATTACAAGTTGAAAGGGGGGCTTACAACATGCAAGAGTACATGGAAGAGACGTTTATCTAGAGGGAATACAAACTAAGAATAAAATATATATGAACCTATTCCCACAGTTGAAATACAAGAAAACCTCTCAGGGATATCTGAAATAGTTTAACTGTTTAAAAAATACATGGAAAAAGCACAGATATTTATACAGATTATACACACCTGTAGGTATCATCCGGATATACTTTTGTAACATAATCCTGGAATTCCATATATGCTTTTTCTTGAAATTTTTCTATCTGTATCACATTTTCTAAGCCTGGGTGATCTAAAATAAAGTGTATAATTAGGTCTACTCCAAATAAGAACGCTATAAGAATAAGGCTACATATCACAGTACAAGCTATTCATATCACACCAGCATAAGCAAATTCTGTTGTTCAAATTGCTTAATATCTGTGGAGAACTAAAACATTCAAAGCAGCATTACTGGAATAATAACATTTTATTTATTTAGATCTTTTTAAAGACCTAAATTTCTCCTGTGCTTGAAAGGGCTCCCTTCAAAACGCACTAGGAGAGTATAATAAAAGAAAAGAGCAAGCTTACTCTAGAAAAAATAAATCAAAAAAAGCTTCTGCTTCCCTCCTTCTACATGCGGGAGGGGTTATCAAAGCTTCCTTCTGCTGATAGCCCTGTCAACCAGAAATGCTGCACAGGGGATCCCCAATGGGCTTCTGCATGGTGCAGGGACCACTGCTTGTGAGGCACAGGTAAAAGCTCCATGTGTGGATGCAGCATGTGCCAGTTTGGATTCCAGGCAATAACAACCAGGCAGTATTAAAAGAGTGCAATCACAGAATTAAAAATCTATCGATGTTTTACAAGATGGTTTTGATATTTGACAGAAGGCAGGGGGGAAAAAACAGCCAAGTGTGAGAATTTCACTGCAGATGTTATTCCTGGCTGATTTTAAATGCTAACTTTCAAAATCTTCCACAGAGGCTCAGAAGCTTATTGCAGGCAGCACAGTTATCCACAAAATTGTTTTAACAGGTTCATGACTTTGAGTATCTACTGAAAAGCAGGTATTCACTTTTAATCTGTCTAATCCCATTGACAGATTGCAGACACTGCTTTAGAACAAATGTAGCTGCTCACATCTTTATTACTGAAATGCAAAGTTAGTGATGTCAACACACTGATGACACCAGCTCCTAAAAATCTCTTAATACTACTCAGTGCATTCATATAGATGTTAACAATAGTAATATATCTATAATATATAAAATATACATATTATATAAAATAGCTCACAAAGGGGCCAAGCTAGTGTCACAAAATGACTACACTTGGAATGAAGTGAAAGAGATAAAGAACAGAATTGCTGTAACATAAAGGCAAACACTATGGCCAATTGTCTGGGGGTAATTCGGGATCCAAAACAGAGCGCAGCCAAAACTTTTGAACATAATAAAGTGACTGGATAAAAAAGATTTATTTAGTTAGAACAAAAAATAGTAAAAAAATAAATTGAAAGGACTGTTTCCAGTTATTCCCCCCCTCCCCCGCTAAGTGGATTTCCATTCAGAATCAGGGTGGACTTAAGTCACGATTTAATTTTTTTTAATTAATTTTTTTGACGATTTAAGTAAAAAAATTGATTTTTAAAATTTAAATTATGATTTAAATCATTTTAATTTTTAAAAACCATTGATTTTTACCCACCCTGCTCAGAATGCTCTTGCAAGTGAGAAGGCAATCTTTGTCCCCTTTCCTCTGCAGTTCCCAGAATCATTGCCCCCACTGTTCCAGAAGATCCCCAAATTATCTGGGGCTCATTTGGAGGAGAGATACGGAACAGTAAGGTAAAATGTGAATAAATGGAAAGTGCCTCCTCCTAAATCCCATCAGTGGAAATGTATACAGAAGATCTGAGATCCAAACCAAAAGAAATTCAGCTATACAGAAATTTACATAAAACAACTCTTCAGCAGACAACATAGTCTCAACACACTGCCAGAACAAGGCCGAATGTGTTTTTACATACCTGGACTGAAGAGGACAATAGCTTTCAAATAAGCATATTCATAACCATCAAGGCAAAGCTTCACCATGCTGTTACAGAACTCCTGAAGTTTGAAAATATGCTCCATCACTAGCTTTCCTCTATCTGCTGACAGTTTATCTACATTTAACAGGAAAATACACTTTTAACAAGAGTTCTCTTACCATTTTACACAAGTGAATCTGTGATTTTAAGTTCAAGAAATTTTAAACCTAGATACTAATGGCAGAATCATCCTTTAAAAATCCTACCTAACTGTATTTTTAAAGCACACTGTATAGCAACAATTACATGCCTGATTGTTAGCTATTGTTATTATGTTCTGGACCTAAATGAAATACTAATTCAAGAAGCAGAAACAGTGTTTCAGTTTGTGAGGAAGTGATAGCAATTGCTACAATCAATGGAGCAGGATAAGAATCAGGTTTGTTTCCACAAAATTTCTTGTTCCATTCTTGTGCCATCATTGTCATCCTTGGGTGATTTACTTTTTAAAAAGAAGAAATTATCCTTCCATTTCAGTGTTTCCTATGTTTGCCCTCTCATGCTTTCTCAGCTCTAATGTAATTGTATCAGCAGCAAAAAAAGCTTTTAAAGGCTATTATACCTTTAGTTAAATGTTTCCTCCTTGCACGTTCTTTCTGTTTTACTGGCTGAAATCAGGTTGCTTAGTGTAGTAAGTTGCACTAGAGTGGGCCCATTGAATCAAGAGGGGATTCGGTGGGCCAACTCTTCCATAACTTCCACTGTTTCAAATGCGGATATTCTAGTTGCAACTTGCTACACTAAAGCAAGTTTCAAGAGTGGGCTCATTTGAGTACAGAACTGACTCATCAAATTCCCACTGATTCAACAGGCCTACTCTAGCACAATTTATTACACTAAGTACCGTATTTTTTCCATCTATAAGACGCCCCCCCCTTTCTAAACCAAAATTAAGAAAACTTAGCTTTGAGTATTCAGCCTCTGGGCTCAGAAAACCCGGACATTACAAGTCCCTGTTGAATCTGAGCACTGCCTACAGGCTCCACCTCCGAGGTGTGTTCCAATTGGTTTGTACAGCATCAGCTGACATCAGTTACATAAGGCTCGTGATTGGAGGAAGCTAACTCTCCTGATTGTAGGAAGCTAAGCCTCATGATTGAAGGAAGCCTGTTTGAAGAGGCAAGGTATGTGTCGTTTTGTTCTCTCCTCAGCTTACTTTTAGACGTACAAGACTTTCTGTCTTATACATGGAAAAATACAGTAACAAGATTTTAGCCATTGCTTCCTGTTCAGCACAGCTGGGAGATAACTTTCTTAGTTCTTATCTTCTGATTTCCATTAATTTATAGTGATATAATACTGTTTCTGTGTAAACGAATAAAGCAGTAATTCTATTCCACATCGGTATTTCTCCATACAAATCTTTCATATCAGCATTATTTATACTGCAACTCCACTGTAACTTGTACTTAAGA
This sequence comes from Intellagama lesueurii, assembly GCA_037013535.1. Classification (NCBI taxonomy): domain Eukaryota; kingdom Metazoa; phylum Chordata; class Lepidosauria; order Squamata; family Agamidae; genus Intellagama; species Intellagama lesueurii. Next base: position 40,889,551 of record JBAJHW010000005.1, on the reverse strand, counting down.
GACTGCCATTAAAATAAAATTTTAAAAATAACAGACTGTTTCCCAAAGGACTATTGCCTACATTTGAAAGGCAGAGAAACAAAAAAAAGAGTAATAGAAACATGCAGTTACACATATTTAGGCTTTAAGATTTCAACATTAGGTAATAAATGATAACGTAGGTTACAGAACTCATCCATACATATTCTGAAGCTTGTGGGTGTGTATCTTACCTTGTTGTAAACTACTGTGAAGGTGATTAACAAATGCAGTCAGTATAGTTGCTATATTCATTACTTGTGAACACTGTGCAAGGCCAAGCGTAAAAAGTTCATTCCAGCAGGCTTTAACTAATGATATGCTGTTATCCTGCCTATTCAAAAGGAACAGAATTACATTAATAAAACTTTGCTTGAGTTCAGTATATATTCTATCACATATACAACTACTCAGTAACTTCAATATGCAGGCAAATCATTTCCGAGTATGAAATCAAAGTTCCTAGCATACCTTACAGAAAATGTGTGTGTATATTCAGATTTCCTAATTATGTAAGAGAATGGGGCACCTTTGTATGCTCTGATCACACCTATTATGTTATGTGACCAAGTCTGATTTTTCAGACAGTTCCCTGGAATTGTCACTCATTAAATTTGTCTGTATCTGATCTGTAGGGATCCCTATATTTTCTACCATACTACAGTCAACTCCTTCTAGCAAGGCTCTCCAGACTTTTGCCCAGTATTGGGGGGTCTGAGAGGGGCTGCTTTGAGGTAGAGGGATTAAAAAATGTAAGTTTCTGTCAGTCCTATTACATGCACCTACATTTGGAATAAACCTCTTGTGTTTTAGAATAAGACCACCTATGAGGCCCTAATGTACTGGTAAGGTGCTGAATGAAATGACCTTCTGGTATCTTCCAACTGTTTGATTCTATTAATGATTCTTCAAAGAGTCAACTTTCTCAACGATATTATCTACAAATGAGAAGCAAGGAAAGGAATAATTTTATAGAAAAGAGACCTATCATGACTGAAGGGCCACAACTCATTTTTTACAGTACCAGCGATGTAAAATACAATTGCATTTAAACAGCTAACACTGAACATTTGGCAATATGAAGAATCTATTGATGTCCAACATAATGTTGTTTTTAAACCTTGATTATATGTAATCAACTTTTCAGTACTCACCCTAGAGCTTGAAAGGAAGGAATTGAACGTGCCCAGTGCATAGATAAAAAGAGCAGTCTGGAGGCCGATTCACAAATATAATGAACATTCAGGTATTCGGGCATAGGTGAAGGCATGGTGAGCTGTCAAAAAAAAAAGTGGGTTTTTTTTTAAAAAAAGCATGAATTGTCATGTCTCAAATAATACAGATATTAGTAACACAATAGTAACTTTTAAATAAAATGATATAAATTTATTATAATATTAAAAATACAAAACTGGAAAACGACAGGTTAAAGGTTCCCCTTGACATTTAGTCCAGTCATGTCCGACTCTAGGGCGCGGTGCTCATCCCCGTCTCCAAGTCGTAGAGCCAGCGTTTGTCCATAGACAATTTCCGTGGTCACGTGGCCAGCGCGACTAGACACGGAACGCCGTTACCTTCCCACCATGGTGGTACCTATTTATCTACTCACATTTACATGCTTTCGAACTGCTAGGTTGGCAGGATCTGGGACAAGCGATGGGAGCTCACTCCGTTGCGTGGATTCGATCTTACGACGGCTGGTCTTCTGACCTTGCAGCACAGAGGCTTCTGCGGTTTAACCGGCAGCGCCACCATGTCGAGTGGACCTCTGTGATTCACACCCTGGGTGATCCGCGCCTGCGCGGAGCCTCATCAGAAGATTCTAGAGCTTCTGCGGTAGCAATAAACACATTAGAATATGCCCCTCCCCACCCGTATAAGTACCTTGGCGCCAAGCGTCCCCTTTCAGTTGTGTCAACCACCGCTTAATAGTAAGCAAACAATGGCGTGACAGAGGGGGGGACGGGCGGGATGTGTGAATCACAGAGGTCCACTCAGAGAACTACAATTACAGGTGGGTAACCTGTCATTCTTCTTCGTGGCCTCTGTGAATCACACCCTGGATGACTAATAAGCTGTCTTACCCGGAGGCAGGGTGTCACGCCAAGGTAGAGGCTAGAACAGCACGTCCAAATGCCGCATCAGACTTCTGCCGGAGGTCGAGTCTATAATGATGGATAAACGTGGGCGGCTGTGCCCAAGTGGCAGAGGCGCAGATGTCCGGAAGAGGTACGCCACGGAAAAAGGCTGTAGAGGCTGCCACTGCCCTGGTGGAGTGAGGGCGAACCACTCTAGGGGCTGGTTGTCGAGCAAGTTGATAAGCCAAATGAATGGTAGAGGCGACCCATCTGGAGATAGATTGGGAAGTAACCTAATGGCCTTTTGTAGGTAGCTGAAGGCTTATGAAGAGACAAGATGACTGTCTAAAAGGTTCGATACGTTGGAGATAAAAAGCAAGAGCTCTTCTGACATCCAACGTATGGAGTATTTTTTCTTGGTTTGAAGAAGGTGACGGAAAAAATGAAGGAAGGACAATCAGCTGGGAAAGATTAAATTGAGAGACAATTTTGGGGAGGAAAGAAATGTCCATGAATAACTTCACCTTATCGGGAAAAAATTGTAGGTAAGGGTAGTCATAGCGTAAAGCTGCCAATTCACTAGCTCGTCGAGCTGAGGTGATGGCTACGAGAAAAGCTGTTTTAAAGGTGAGGAGTCTTAAGTCAGCTGTAGCTAATGGCTCAAAAGGAGCTTTGGTAAGCTGTTTCAAAACAAGAGTTAGTGACCATTGCGGAGAGGGAGGTCGAGTATCGGGGTAGATATGAGAGAGACCTTTCCGAAAACGTTTCGTTGTTGGATGTTTGAAGAAGTTTGCTGCTGGAGAATTTGGAGGTTGGTATGATATTATTGCCGAAAGGTAGACTCTCAAGGATGAGATGGAGAGGCCCTTGGATTTGAGATGTAGGAGGAAGCGGAGAACAGTGGAAAGTGATGGATTGATGGAGGATGATGAGGAAGATTTGGTAAAGGATTGAAATTTCTTCCATTTGTACAGGTAGGCTTTCCTTGTGGATGGTTTTTTGGCATGATGAAGAACGTTCATTAATGAGGGAGAATCCTCCACGCTGCCAGGTGCAGAACAGGTAAGTCCGGGTGTAGGACTTGGGAGTTGTTCTGTGTGAGAAGGTGTGGCAGGCGGGGGAGATGGTGGATGTCTGATGAGAGACTGCGGAGAACTGGGAACCAAGTCTGTCTTGGCCACCAAGGGGCTATAACGATGGCATTGGTTTTGTCTTGTTGTAGACGGATGACAACTTTGTGGAGGAGAGGGAACGGTGGAGAAAAGTAGGTAAGGATCTTGGGCCAACGGCCGACAAACGCGTCTCCCTGGGAATGTTTTCCTATTCCTGCTCGGGAGCAATACAGTTGGCATTTCCGATTCACTTGGGAGGCAGAGATCGAGAGTCGGCGTGCCCCATTTCCGGCATAGTTGGCGGAATACTGATTGATTTAGTTCCCACTCGAGTGTTTCCAGAGGGCAGGGTTGGTGGTGTGGGTGGCGATCTTGGTGAGAGGATCGTCAAACAAGGTGTTTGGGTTTCCGGTCATTCCACCTAGTGGCAGGCTGTTGCCGGGTTTTGGCTCTTTGGTTTTTGAAGTATGGATTGTAAGAGGTTTGTCGTGGAGGGTCTCATTGGAACCTCTGGTACGAGTTATAGGGTCGTTTCCATTGATTTTGCTGAGGACGTTGCTGGTAGGAAGGGTAAACTCCCTAACGTCTGGCTGCTGAACGTTTCTTTTGTACGTTCCCTAGTATATCGTCAGTTTCAGCATGAAAAAGACCTGCTCCATCGAAGGGGAGGTCTTCGATACGTGCCCGAGCATCTTCGGCTAAGTCGGCCGTTCTGAGCCAGGAAAAACGGCGTAGGGCTACTGAAGTGGCCATGGACTTGGCTGTAGCGTCTACAGTGTGGCGGGCGGAAAACATCTGTTGTTTAGCAACGGAGAGACCTTCTTGTTGGAAGGTTTGAGCTAGTATCTTTTTATCCTCTGGCAGGGATTCAATAAAGGTGGACATGTTGTCTCAGAGGAAGCGTTGGTAAGCTCCCATGGCTCCTTGATAATTAGCGACTCGCATGGTGAAGGCTGCAGAAGAGTAAAGCCATCTACCCATGGAGTCTATTCGTCAGCTGTCTTTATTTAGTGGTATGAGAGATTGTCAGTGTCAAGATCTCGATTGAGAGGCTTCGACAAATATAGAATTTGGAGCTGGTTGTTTTTGGAGGAAAATGGCTCCTGGGTCATGGATTCTATAGAGGTTATCAATCCGCTTAGACATGGTATGGGAGGAAGCTGGTTTTGTCCAGGATCTCTGTGCAGTATTAAGGAGAGATGGTAACATTGAGATGTGCACCGGAGTGGTTGTATTTTTAGAGATCGGATCATATAGATGATCGGCTGGTTCTGTCGATGGTCGGTGGACTTGCAGATCAAGGGATTTAGCCATGCGAATCATAAGTTGGGCATAGGTCTGGAAATCCTCTGCCGGTGACGGCGGGTCGGTATTGACAATGGAGAGATAAGTAACACCGATGGAGTCTGCGGCCGAGATCCATGGTCAGAGCCATCGAGGTCGCGTCTGGAGTCGATGGACTGTCAATCGACTTCGGGGTCGAGAGGCTGAGTCTCGTAGTATTGCCGGTTATGAGTCGGAAAAGATGGAGGCGGCATGTCCATGGACATCTGTCGATGTCGAGGATCGTCGACATCGAAATATGGTGGTTGAGTGTCGACGGACCCCGATTGGTAGGGATGGACCTCGGTGTCGAGCTTGGTGTCGTAGCAGTGCTGGGGTCAACGACTTGGATTTACCGGAGGACAGGAACTGTGTTGATGTAACGGAATGGAGCGAGAGTCCACGGACCAGGATGAATATCGAGGATCGTCGATATCAGAGCCTGTGTCTCTGTGATGTCGAAACGGAGGTTGCAATGGCATAGCAGTAGAATAGAATTGACACTGGCGATGCCAAGCGTGAAGAGTGATTTCCGTCATCTATTGTAGTAGGAAAGTATCGGGAGGCTGGGGCTGCAAAAGCCTCACGTGTGGATGAAATCTGCTCGACCGTCCGAGGTTTTTTCGATACCAAGTGGGGAGCAGGTTGAGGTATAGGTACATCTCGGTGATGTGGCCGCTTTGACACCGATGGTTGTCGAGAGGTAGGCCAACTATTAGATGGTATTATCGAACCAGGTAAAACACCTGGTTGACTAGTTGGTGCAGTTTGTCGAGCAGAGCACTGGTCGGGGCAAATGGCAACCCGATGCGCGTGCTGAGCATGGGTTTGAACCACACGCGATGAAGCGAGCTGTCGAGATTGTTGATGTTGACGGTCCTGGTTAGGGATCGGTGGGCGATCCGAGGGCATCGAATATGGAACGGTGTCGAGCCGTTCGGGACGGGAATCCTTGGGCGATGGAATAACCAAAGGATTGCTGGAAGGAATGGAAGGTTGTGGACTGGGAGGAGAGGAAGTTAGTTGGTCGACTCTATCATCCCATTCTGGAGACTGAGAACAGGGTTGATGAGACGGAAGTCTGTCATCATCTGAGGGAGATATGACCGAAATTGATTCAGAGAGTTGTGGTTGGATGTCTGTAGGCTTAGACTGTTTAGCTCGTTTAGGAGGAACAGACTCCGGAGCTGGAGCAGGTTCAGTAGGTCTCTGACGTTTAGAGGTTGTTTTTGAAGTTGATGACTTTGGTATGGAGGGTTTCGATTTGTGTGTCTTCCAGGTCTTAGACGATGCAGATGGAGAATCGGAATGAGTTGGTGTAGCCGATGGACGTTGTTTCGATGATTCAGTAACGGCTTTTTCCATTGCTTTGGTTTGGGAAGTGGCCCTACAGGGAGGTTGGGCCATTTGAACTGGTTGTAAGGATTGTTCCCAAAGTCGGAGTTTTAGCCTCAAGAGGCGAGATCGAAGAACTCCGCACTTAAAATTTTTGCAATGGGTACAGGAGGAAGTTTGATGTTGTTCTCCCAAACAGAAAAGGCACTTAGCGTGTCCGTCGGAAAGTGGGATCTTATTATCACAGACAATGCAGTGCTTAAACGGGCCCAAAGGGGCCATGAATAGGAGAAAATAATTGAGGAGAAAAACCGATGATTTGAGGGGGGGGGTGCTGCGGCCGGAGGCCGAGTGAGGGGAAAGGAAAAATCTCTGATGATAAAGAGTTTGATCTAATAGTTTAAAAGAAAAAGATTGATAACAGGAAGGAATCAAGAATAAGCTCTCTTTCTCTTTTACTCACAGAAGCAGAAATACGAGGCTCTCAATGCGGCAGTTGAAAGAAAACTGAAAGGGGACACTTGGCGCCAAGGTACTTATACGGGTGGGGAGGGGCATATTCTAATGTGTTCATTGCTACCGCAGAAGCTCTAGAATCTTCCAATGAGGCTCCGCACAGGCACGAATCACCCAGGGTGTGATTCACAGAGGCCACGAAGAAGAACTTCACGTTTCACCATTATCTTTTAAGTTATTCCAGATAAATTTATAACTTGAAGTTGCTAACTTAAAGAAATTTAAACCTGGAAAATTCTTCTCTGATAATGACACCATCCTCTCTGAGTATGTCATATTTATATTCTTTCAGGTGTTTGCTTACCCAAGAATCCCTTCCCTAAACTCTGTGCTCACTTGTTGACTCTTTTCACCCTGAACACAAGGTATGTCTCTCAAATATATATTTCTTCCTGGGCACTCATGCTTCCTGCATGAACCTTCTGCCCTCAACCACCTGTTCCTTCAAATCCCTGAGGTTCAAGGGGAAAATATGTGATTTTGGATATTTTAGTTTTTAAGCAAGTATCACTCCTCTCTCCAACAAAATGAAAACAGTGAACTAAATTATTAAATATTTGCTCATGTTGTGATAGCACAACACAATTTGCAAAGCTGTATTTGGGCTTTGTTGAATACAGTAACTGCTTTTGAAACTGCACAGCAACCAATCATGTACATCAGTCTGCTGTCTGCTTGAGTTTCAGAACCTGTCCAAACTGTGATGAATTGGTTTTTTGCACAGGTTTTGCAAACATTCTCACAACACGCATCTCCATGTAACTAGCCATTGTATACCAACCAATATCAAAAGTATCAGAAAAAATCCATGAGTCATTATGTTCCCCTCTCCTTCATTATTCTTCCCCAATTTCAACCATGATTAAAGTTTGCATCCAATACTGATCCTCACATTCATCCAAAGTATCTCACCACTGTGACTACAGAAATTAAATAGCTTATGGCTATAAATAAACTCATTTAAATACCCTGAAAGCTACATGAGCATCACTGAGCAGTGGGCCTTCTATTTCAACCACATTCATGCTTGCTTCTTCACCAACAAGATGTGCACTGGCTTCCATACTTTCTGCAGAGCTTTGACATGATGCACTCTCTCCTGGGTTTAGTGCTTTTGCAAGAGTATCAAATGCCCTGTAAATAATACATTGACAACCTTTAAGACCAAAGGCAAGTCAAAAGGACCTGTTTGCATTCTTATACTTTTCCATATTACAACAAAAGGTTTCCAAATCAGAAATGCCTATTAAACCAAATTAAGGAAATAAGGAGAAAGAAGACAACAAAGAATGCAATTCCCAAGAATCTCTAATTTTGAAAAATGAATGGTATGATTACCATTTGGTGATTTCTACCACCACAAAACACTCTGCTCATCAATGTTTGCCTTTGTGCTAGGGATGACAGACTTGTTGAATAAATTGTATCCCCCTTTATAAGTGATCCCCCCTGCTTTTTTTAAAGTGCAAAACATTGTTGGGCCCAGAGGTTAAAGGCATCAAGGAGAAGCTGATCATTCCCATCATTTCTTCCTATAGCACCCTTTTTGGAGCAACATTAGCAGAAATAAGAACAGTCACATGGTCCCACCCACTCTTCCTCACAGCCTGTTTCAGAAATGGGAATCTGTATCATGATGAAGGATTAATTACCTCTTCAAAAAAGTTTCAGTAATTTATTCCAAATGACACCACCAAGTAGCTTTAAGTAGCAACAGCAGCAAAAGGATGGAGCCAACCGGCATAAGATTCATGCTTGTCTCTGCTTAATAAGCCAAGATATTTATATCCAAACTAGGCAGTTAGATCCCAGCTCTTACATGGCTGATCAATTTTCACATTTATTACTGGAAGTTAGATGTCTACTATTTTCCACATTTACAACTGACAGTGATAGGTCTATTGTTCCCAACATATTGTCAGAACATTTTTTGTTTTCTCATGCTGCCATTCCTTACCTTGTAACATCAGTACCTGCATGGTCATCTTGCTGGAGTTCAGACAAGGAAGTGTCTCCATTGCTTAAGCTTTCTATCATAGACAGCTCAGGACTACTTTGAGGCATATCTTTGGATTTACTTAGACTTGCTAATGATGTTACCACATTTGCTAAAGTACTTAAATCTCCTTGACATGTTTCAGCCTAAGAAAGAAATAATGAATAGTTAATTTTTTCAAAGCAAAAGCATAATATTACAGCAGGAGCTATGCACTACTAAAGAAGGTGCCTTACTTGAAAGCATATCAGTGACAGACACTCCTATTCAACTGCTAGATGCTCCTATTCAGAAACCTTCCAGATGTCATCTTAGTTTATATTTCTTAAGGAATACTGCTCCACACAGTGAATATGTTTGCCAGAAGCTTCTAGAAGTTTCTGGAGGACTTAATAATTCATAATTTACCTTTAACATAAGAGTAAACCATAATTGCACTTTAATATATTAATCTATGATTTTATAGGGTGTCTGGATAAACAGAAAAGAAACTATCACAGCAACGCTAATTACATAAACAAAATCTCTTTTATGTGTATATAATTTTTATGTTATCTGCTCATGATGCTGAACAAATTGGCATGAGTTATATGAATGAACTGTTTCAACTATTTTAAAGACACTTCTGGGAACTCATCAGTGGTAGCAGATGGGTGTGCTTTGGAATTAATATAGCTGACACTACAGAAAACTACAGCAATAAAACTAGCAATAATAACGCTAGTTAAATTAATGACACCAGCCAACTTCAAGCAGTAGATGGCAGGCAAATGACTTGTATTTTTTTATGTGGAGAAGTAAAAATCCCAATTAACAGCCTAATTTACTTGTTTTACATGTCCATTTGAAAAGCTAAATACAATTATCATAGATTGAAAGTTTAAATACAGAGCTCCCAATCATGTAGAAAGAGAATATGTGTCTATTTTCAAGACCACAGAAGGGTTAATGTGTGAATATGAAACCATCCCCCTGCAAAGCTTACTCCTATATAAGATATCTCATGTGGATCATGGGTCCTTTTCTCTTCAGTTGCCTTTTCCTTAAAGAGAAATATGCTTTGATGACAGTCAGAGGGGTGCTGCTCTTTATCATACTTCTTTTCCTGTCAAAAATCATTCCTCCATTACTCCACATTCTGTTTTCTATCTGACTGGGGCAGCTTCATTTTGAAATTCATGAATCATCCACTGTTACTACTTTTAGCTTTCTGTCACACTTTGAGTGATGAAGGATGGTGGAGTCATAAATAGCAGGAATCATTCCTCAAATTGTTTACAAGCAACACTCAAGTTGCTTCTTACGAGAGCAACCCAAGTAAACTAATCAGACATGAAAATAATTAGTGACGGTATCAAAGGGAGAAAGAGATCAAGCAGTCTAGAAGAGAGTAAAAGAGTTTGTGTGCAATGCATTGTTACTAAAACACAGGGCACAGACAAAAGTAGATAATCATAGAAGCAAGGATGGCAAGAATAAATCACAGGAGAGTGGATCATAACTCCGAAGTAACAAAGCAATTTCAGGTGAACATCCTAAATTTGCAACCCAAAGCATATGGTTGAAGAAGCAAGATTTCAGCCCACATTTCTGAAAGATCCCCATCCAAAACAGTTAGTAGTAAGCAGTCCTGACAAATAGGTAGATACTTCAAGGTCTCTGCCAAAGCTGTAAGGCACATCAACAAGCAATTTCCAAACCTAGCCAACCTGAATGAGGACCAATGAAGATAGAAATCGAGATAATGGCAAGGAAAAAGCATTCGCTATAAGACAAGAGGAGTATCAAGCCTCTGTAATGACAGAAACAGACTGATTCTATTGAGCCAAACTCTTCATCTGATGCACAATTGCTACGATTTCTGCAGAGTGGAATTAAAAGGTTGTGTCTTCTACCAACACTGGTAAGGTTTATTGCATTTGTGGATGAATAAAACATGGTAATGTCGTTCCAAAGAATAGAGTTCAAGGACAGAAACCACAATTTTGCTGGAATTCAGGGCTGACAGAGCAAAGGAGATGCTTGGAATACAGTAGTGCCAGAAACTACCCTGGGGCTTATCTTGCTTGCAGAAGGCACAAGGGCGTCATTTGCCAGCTCTCCCCTTACTTTAAGAGGGCTGCAAAGAAGACACATAGAGAGAAATGGGGATGAGACGAGAGAGTGGTTCTCTTCCTGCCTCTGCCATTTCCTTCCATGAAAACCTTTAAATAGTCTTCCTGGGCATACTTCAATGTTTTTAACTAGAACGATGGCAGCTTTAGAAAAGGAGAGCATTGGGTAAGCCTCCTTAAACATTTCTAACAAATGTGAAAGGCACAACACATTAAAAACAACACATGCATCTACCATAATATCCATTTAATAAATCAGTTACCAACATATACCTTATCTGCAGTCATCAGAACTGCAGGCTCATTTTTTATGCCAGACTGATGAATATTCACAAACATTCCAGATTCCAACACTCCCGTTGATCTGAAACAAGACATAAATGTTTTCTTATAATGCTAAGAAATGCTCAATATCTATCTAAATTCAGAGCAGTATTTGCATACCTTGTCGTTTCACTGTCTGTTACAAAAGTTGGAGTTGCTGTAAGCGGGCTCCGCAAATCTTTTCGGATATAAATCTTTTCTGTAGAAGCTGCACAATTTGAAGACTTTTCCCGAGACACTTCAACAGGTTTCCTCTCACACTGAACAGCTACAAAAGGGTGTGGAGCTATCAGTAACAATTCAAAATTCACACACAATTAGCTATTATAAACAATCTTCTTGATATTTATTTATTTATAGTTGTTACTACCAATTTTGATGTTGAAATAATTTTCTTATACCAAACCTAAAAAATTTGTTAACAATACTGGTGAACGTTTAAGATCTAAGGCCTGGATCGAACAAATTATTCATGCAAACAGTCCATTGTGTTAGCAATGACATTCATAGTGCTTCCTACATCAAGAAAGTTGGTTCCTTGCTCTTTGAGCAAAAATAGAACAGGGAGTTTTTAATCCCACAGCTGTCTCTCAGCATTCACTGTGGCTGAGAGGTTGGCAAGTATTAGCCAACTGCTATTTAGAAGAAGCAGTCGCTCAAAATTACAACTTACTACTGGATTTCAGCCATAGAGACATATTTTCCAGTTACTCAACATGGACAGAGTTCCTCTTCTGGTAGGTTGCAGGGGGAAAGCAAAGGAGAAATCCTGCAAAATCCAGAGTCTGACCATCTGTGCAAATAGTCTCCCCACCCACTGCCACTCCCTCAGGGTCCCCAGGAACCACATCATTCTAGTCTCCATTGGTCTCTTCCATTTGGACATTAGGTACTTACAAGAGTTTCAGTAGGATCAATCCCTCCAGACATACATGGGCAAGCAGTAGTTCTTTGCTTCCCCTGACCACCTTCTTCTTCTTCTGAAGCCCCTTGTTATCCTCTCCACTGCTCCCACTCTATTCTCCTGACAGCATTTCATCTGCCTCTCCCTTTGTCTGCCTCTTCCTCCTTTCATCACTTCCTCCAGCTTTCAAAATGCTAAGGTCATGCCCCCCTATTCATCCAGCCTTGCTTCCAGGCAACTGGGTGCTGAATAGCAGCTGCTGCATGCAGCAGCTCCTAGTTCTTTTCTGGAATCTTTGTGGCCTTGGGTAAGTGGGTTTTTCAGAGACTGCAGGACTGGTACTTAGGCTAGGATAATTGGCCTGCCCACTCTTGCCCAACAATATTTTTCAGATGCACTTAAGAACCTTTTATTTCAAATGGCATCTGCATCTGCAAAATGTTAGGATGAGCCTGAGAACTCACAAAAAAAGTTTGCTTCCTTGAAGATACCCTCTTGCATAAAACATTAGTACACACAGAATGTCACACAAAAGGGTTCACCCTAAATTAATTTAGCCCTTCACAGCACCAATGGCATCTTGCTACTAAACAGTTCATTTGTTGCCAATCAATAATTTGGAAATAATAAATGAAGAGCATCTACATAAATATAAAAAAATACATAAAAATAAATATAAGAGCATCTACTGAGGCTTCCAATAACCATCCCTTCCCCACAACAAACTTTGGTTAATGCACATACTTACAATCTTGTTTCATTCCAAAGGCAATACATCTCTGCAGTCTACAGTACTGGCATCTGTTTCTATGATGTTTGTTAATCACACAGTCTCTTGCCCCGCGACATGAATAAACTAAATTCTTTCGTATGCTTCTTTTAAAGAATCCTTTGCATCCTTCACATGTCACAGCCCCATAATGGCGCCCTGGTTGCACAATGAAGTAAATAAATTAGGAAATATTTTTCTTCAATTTCATATATTCTCTATATTAAGTGAATGGTCATAAATGAAAACAGCAAAATTCTCATGCAATCTTAAAGACTGAAATGTTTTATTTTGTATAAGACCATGTGGACCACATCAATCAAATACATACACAATGAGACATACTGATAGAAACCCAAATATCTGGCAACATTATTAAAGAACCTTATAATGCCCTCCATAACATGAGAGGTTCATAAAGCTGTTCATTTTCTAATGTGGTATCTGTCACCATTCATCAGGAATGCCCTGCTACATTTTACATCTGACTTAAGGTGGCTTTCCCTGATTGTAAAAACTAAAAAACAAAACAAGCTACTGTTTATTATTGGCATGATTAAGGTTTTAATAGCTGTTTATACTTTCTACATTGATTCCAGTGTGGTGCAATGAACTAGGAATCTGAAGAACAGGGTTCGAATCCCCACTTGGCCATGGAAACTCACTGGAGGAGTGGAGCTGGTAAAACCACTCCTTAAATATCTCACTTACCTTGAAAGCCCTACTACGGTCGCTGTAAGTCAGTTCCAATTTGATGGCACAGAGCACACACATACTTTCTGCACTTGAGTGCTTTGACTGCACTGATTACAGCCCCTCACCCATCCACCCACTCAACCATGCCTATAATCTTCTATCAACTGAGGCAACACCATGCATCTGATAAAGATGGCTCCAATTCATGAGAGTCTATACAAAATAGAATGTTAGTCTTAAAAGCTATTGCAAGATATTTTATTGCTTTGTTGCAACAGACTAACATGACTATCCTCTGTCTCAGGAAACAGTCAGTAAAGAAACAGAAGTTCTGAGAAGTACAACTGAAATTCACCTATGTCAACCAGTTTTTGACAATTAAATGGAAATGTCCAGTTTAATAAATGAAGCCTAAGAAATGTCATACAAGGAAACTGTGTAGCAACAAAATGTTATGATAATATAACAATAAATAATTGGCTGAGAACAGAATAGATAATCTACTTGGTCAGCAAGCTAAATAGAAACATGACAATGGTGTTGCAGCATTCTGCCCCAGAACTATAAAGTATAGTAATCTAGCACAAATGTTTTGAATCAGCCATGTGTCAGCAACATTCAAATTTGATGATACCTACAGTTGTAATCAAAACTATTCAACCCTCATTGCAAATCTGGTTTATTGTCATGTGCTCTACTAAGTACTAAAGATGCTTGCCATGAAGGTGAATAATTTTGAGATTGCAGAATTCATTACAAGTTGCATTTTCAGTTGAATTTGGGGAAACCACTTGAAGCATTCATCATGTTGAGCTATTTTTCTTTCATTTGTTCATTGCTGTAAACAGTAAATTTTGACAATAAACCTATTTGCAATGGGGGTTGAATAATTTTGATTACAACTGTATATTGTGGAATGACAAGCCCATCTTATTACTACTGTCCCAACGAAACTGCACCAAACCACAAAGCAAGCTACCCTACCAAGCCGGACTGTACTGCAACATTTTTCCAAAACGGGAAACTTTAGTTACCGTAACATTTGTTTTAAAAGGGAACCTTGTTTTGAACTTCATTTTCTGGCTAGCCTAGCAGCCACTGAAAATATGTTCTAATTATTATTTTTGACAGACTATAATAAGAATGATCATATTTGTATAAGCTTCATTGGATGTGTTAAACATATTAGAGTTTATTAAAATACACCAAAGAAGCGGAACTATGCTTTTTCTTATATTAATATCACTTGATTTACATGCAAGGTGAGGATAGTTTTAAAAAGAGGTAGAAAAAAAAAGAAATTAATTTTGCAAAGTACAATTACATAGTGATTTACCTGATGCCTTGTCCCCACAAACAACACAGAGATCAAATACTTTATTTAGAGTCTGTTCAGTGGAAGAACTGTCTGTTAAAATCTGAAAATAATAGTAAGAATAAATGATGTAACTGAACTTTGCTTTTACTAAGTTGTTTGCTTAGCTTCATAAATATAAACAACAGGCTTGTTCCTGAGTTTAAGGCTTACTTCATAAAAGACATAGTCAAGGTCCAGATAATACATTTGATAAAGGTATTTCAGAAAACATGTTACTAGTCCAGCATTTGATAAACTGATTAACTTAAAGTGAAAAATAACACTTATAATTCAATGTTACAGACCATCAATATTCTAATTTCTTGCTCATTTTTGTCTTTTTCATTGCGTCATGCTGAAAGTTAAGACTCAATATCCCAATTCTATTTACTACTCAGAAAATTTAAGAAAATAATGGCTGAAATTCAGTAGTAAGTTGCAAGTAGAATAGGCTCACTGAATCAATGGAACTTATGAAGAAGCTGATTCATGAAATCCCCACTGATTCAATGGGCTTACTATAGCAGCAACTACCTACTGGATTTCAGCCAATATGGGACATTTAAGATGTAAATGGTGCTACATAAATAACAAATACAGCAAAAATTAATTTTGTTTATGCCATCATCATTTGCAAAACATAACCATGTATCTGCCACTGCTAATGCTGTTTTGCTATTGCAATTTTTTTCATGTTATGGAGGGGGTAAGGGACTCCCCCACTGCACCACTCAGGCACAGAACTCATGTTTCCATAAAAGAGAACAACAACAAAAAGAAAAAAGAAAAAAATGTTGTAGCACCTTAAAGACTGCTATATTTTAATGTGATCTTTCATGGACTATATTTCACATTGAAATATAGCAGTTAGTCTTTAAGGCGCCACAATGTTTTTTCTTCTTTATTTTTTTTCTTTTGTTTTTGCCTGAGATGCTAGCACAGACTAACATGGCCACCTCCTCTAAAAAAACAAGAGATGTCAAACCTTAGCAAAGATAGCTCTGTCCATTATTGTAGTGCAGAATAATAGAGAGGAGTTGGGACTAGGGTGAGGGAAACTGAAATTCAAAGCACTGTTCAACTACGAAACTTGTTGATCCAGTTACTATCTTTTGAGTCCAAATTCAAAGTTGGTTAGGCTTGGTTGTTAATGAGAACATTTTATGACACCCCCCATACTCCAGAAATAAATATGTAATAAACAAATTTGCCCTCTTCCAAAGAAATGGCCTAATATTTCTGAATGTTAATGCTTTCCCCTCTCTCTTGCCATCCACAGTAAAAGCATCAAGCCATGATACATATGCAGGTTACTGCATTACTTTTGACCAATCAAGACTAGAATGATTACTTTGCTAAGAATGCATTGATTTGGAAACTTCTCTGAACACCGTACCTGAATGTGTTGTGCAGGTATATCTGGGGATGTAAAAAACAGTTGGTTGACTCCTGCAGCATCAGGTGTTGTTAGAAAAACCTTTCCTGGAGTAGTATCTTGTCTTGCAAGGATCACTTTACTTGGGGTAGAACCATCATGATTTGTTAAAATAAACTGCTTGCCCGTTGCCGTCTGATCAAGTGCTGTAACAATCTGAATCTTCTGCCCCGTCTGCTGATCTGTAACAATCTAGTAACACATTTATCTCTACTTGTTAGGAAAGCTGCGATTAAAAGCAGGTGTGGTCTAATATAATTATTGTGTTTGCTTGATCTGACCTAAATATATAGTATTCATAAAAGATAAGGAAACATTTGATGAAAGCATCTCAGTAAGACTCAACAAGTGCAAAGAAGTGCATTAAGTTATTTCCAGACTTAGTCATACATACATACATACATATATACATACATACATACATACATACATGTAGACCTACTGAAATCAATGCAACTTCTGTTTGACACAAGTGTAATTTCTATTGAGTTAGAAGCTCTACTTTAAATTTGGCCAAATGTGATCCAACCCACATGGATTATAAGCACCTCTTGGCAACAAGGTAAGTCCTCACAAAGTACACAAATACAATGTTAGAGAATGCTTGTTGTACATATATACAATGCTCCAATCCAAGATGTATTTCTGCCCCTAGGAAGTGCTACCATATTGATAAAATGAGCATACAGGACTTTTACTGCAAGTGAATTGCTTCTTGCCTTCTTCTGGAAATATCTGCTCTAGTCTGGAGATACCAGAAGTGTGCATATTCTTTCTGATGATCTCCTGATCTGGCCCGGCCACTGTAAATACACCAGTAGCACAATATGCATCTCTATCTCCCCCTCTCTCATCTCTAGTATTCAGTATATCCACAGTGTTTTATATAGAACATGTATTTTTAAAATTGCAGTGTGAAGTTGAGCTCTGCTCAATAGAATTAATCTTACTTTTGAGTGCTCTTGAACAAAAAGCTATGCTACCCAAGTGGCTTATATAAAAATGGAACACAGGATGGGATTTCTCTCTAAATAGAATAAATACATCAAATATAATTATATTGCTAACTTATAAATGCTGTGTGCAATGTTATAAAAGCACTAGAATAAGTTCAGATTTGGTTAAAAAGTTAGTATTGTACACATATTCCTCATTTCTGTTTTCCCAGGAAAGGGGATTTTTGGGAAATTTTACCCCTGATGTTTAGGAAATATTTTTTTAACTAGATAAATGAAATATTTTAAACACAGTGTACCTGTATTCGCTGTGGTAAGGAAAGACCTGTATCAGCAGGGACAATCTGAATTCTTTGTGCTGTTCCATCCATTAGTGTTTGTGTGACAGATCCTTGGGAATGTGTCATCTAGGAAAAAACAAAAGACAGGCAGATTAATACCCTAAATCAAGAATGGGCAACTGTAGGTATCCAGACATTTTTTGTCTTACAGCTCTCATCTGTACTAGCAAGCACAGGCAGTGAAGAAGGATGATGACTGCTGTAATCCAAAAATGTGCACAGTTTCACCAATTTCTGCTTAGGCATTACAAAGCACCCTTCCTATGAAGGAGAACCGGAATAACAAAACTCAGGGTTGAAAATCAAATATATCTAAGAAATAACATTTCTCCTCACAAGAAATATATTATATTATATTATATAAATATATTATATTATATTTGTACTCCCAGAAACTCATGAACAATGTCACTGATAAGACTGCTGTATGTAAACACTGGCCTAGTCCATGCAAGCATTTTTCTGGTGACTTCCGGAAAACCCTTGTTTAGTAGAATTGAGCAAATGTCTAAAGTACCTTTGTCCAACTGCTCCCACTGGCTTCTCGTACAAGCTCCTCCCACAAGCACAAACAGCTAAAAAAATAAAGATCTAAAACAGACCGTGGCTTTGGATCACAATGAAAGGAGAGACAAGCTAGGGCACAGATGTCATACCAAACAAACCAAAGACAGCAGGTCCTGCAGAAATTGAGTAAAGTGAGCCAGCTGTGAGCTTATCAACAGTAACAAGCAAAGATCCTCCAGAACCCTTGATTATCATTGTGGCAAATGCCTACTTGTTTAAGACTATCCAGTAGGTAGCATTTTGTTTTTATTCAGCCATCCCCACTAGAGTTTCCTGCATCTGGATTCTCATGAACCACAGAACATCTAGCTTATTTAGAAACAATCTGGAATTTAAGTGTGGTAAACAATCGGGCTGGGTGCTAATGAACATTATATCTTAACTGGTATTCAGTCACACGAGTTACTTGTGGAAAGAGAGCCCTTGGCAATAAGTAAACATTGCCTGGCCCCATCCAAAGAAGGGCAGCTGTTGTTTCTACACATCAGAACACTTAATTGAGTTATCAAAAGAAATTGCCATCAGTTAGAATGTCCCAGATAAGAGGAAATTAAACTAGGCATAAATATTTCCCCAAAATACTTTTAAAAAATGCAACATCTTAATGGACTCTGCAAATTAAATTCTAAACTTAAGATATAATGTGTGGGTTTTGCATCATTAAAGATTTCAGATTTACAAAAAAATTATCAACAGCAGATATCCCAAAATGAAAATGAAATGATGGCTTTTAAATATATCAATCTTTCAGTCATTGTGCAACTGCATAAATATATAAATATATATACATGTGTAAGTACCTCCCCCATTTGCTGTTCTATAATCTGATGGGCCAATTCTTCAATAGTTGCCATGATCTTCTGTCAACAGTGTTTTCTATTAAAGAGAAAAATTCTTAAATATTATAACTTAATAGAGCAAACCAGAGCAAAAATTAAAAAAAAACACAGTCCAAATATATTTTCTGATGGTCCAGCAGCACTTTCCACTCAAAAAGAGAAAGTTGCTGAAACTGTGTTCATCATATCTCAAAACTACACAGCAACACTAATTCATGCCACATTGCCATCATATGTTTATAGCTATTTCTCAGTAATGCACCTCATGATGCAATCCTGCATCAATTTAACCCAAGAGTAAGCTCACTGAATTCACTGTGGCTTCTTTACCAGTTACATAAGAGCATAAGAAGAGCCCTTCTGGATCAGGCCAAGGGCCCATCTAGTCCAGCTTCCTGTATTTCACAGTGGCCCCACCAGATGCCTCTGGGAGCACACGAGACAACTAGATACCAGTCTCCTGATACTCCTCCCCTGCATCTGGCATTTTGAGGTACCTTTCTTTTAAGCTGTCATGCAAATGGTTCTACCTTCTGATCTTTGCAGAATACAGAACTTTCTGGGAATATATAGCAATATTTTCATGCTAGAAAACACTTCCACCATATCAAAGCCAGGAATGTAACAAAGGAAAAACAGCTATCTAGGGTATCACACACAGGCATAAATAGTAAATATGTCCTGCACTGAGAGTTCAACTTTAATCATACTGCAGACCAGTCATAACTTTTCAAATATGAAAGACTAACGTTTTTTTCTTTGCCAGGTTATAGGCCTCCCTTGGCAATCTACTTTTCTACATTTCTTTTGCTCTTCATCCAACACATTTCCTACGCATCATCTGTCTTCACAGATGAGTGTGTCTTTTCCACAAGTAGAGAGCAAACAACCAAGCCACTAGTCTCACTAAAGAAGCATCCTTCCCTGAAGTTTTGTTATCTGTCTATAGTTGCGTTCAACAGAATCTTATAGGCTCATGATGCAAATATTTTCCCAGTTTTACTAAAAACAATCTTGATTCAATATTACACCAATTATAATAGAAAAGGGAAAACTTCTCACATTTGCTTTTATTCTAAATGATGGCTACCCTGAAAGAGATAGACCTATCACTTCTTTTGAATTCTTTAAGTTTTACATGGACTCAGCTGTACAGAGCACAAGATTTTTAAAATTTCATTTGAGGAATGGTTAAAGTTAATGAATAATTGCATGTGCGTGTTGTGTGCCATCAAGACAGAATTTATTTATAGCAACCCTAATAGAGCTTTCAAGGTAAATAAGTTTTCATGGCTGAGTAGCCATGACACCAGGGAGGGACACCAGGGAGGGAAAACGGCTACTTGGGCCCAATTTGGACATTGTCACTTAGGGGTGTACTCACTTTTGTTGCCAGCAATTTAGACATTAATGGCTGTGTGTTGCATTATTTTGAGGGGACAGCACATTTACACTGTTATACAAGCTGTATACTCACTGCTTTACATTGTAGCCAAGTGTCATTTCTTCAGTGTTGTCACATGAAAAGATATACTAAAATATTTATGAAATGTGAGGGGGTGTACTCACTTCTGTGATATACTGTAAATATAACTCAAACTCTGTCCGTCACCTGACTGCTAATCCACAATATATTAGAATTTTCAAGGGGTGAGAACATGCCCCAGTACTCACTGGTGGACAAGGACAAAGCAAAAAGAAGAAACCTATATGGCAGAGGTCCCCAACCCCCGGTCCGTGGCCTGAGCCGGACTGGGCCGTGGAGACAGACCTCCCCCCCGCACAGCCCCTTTGCGCATGTGCACGTAAGAGCGCCCACGCAACCGCTCCCCCACCCTTTTGCGCATGTGCACGAGTGGCCCCTGCGCTCGAGCGCGTGCGCTCCTTCGCGCATGCGGGTTCCCCGCCTTCCCCAGCTGGTCCGCGGGGTTAAAAAGGTTGGAGACCCCTGCTATATGGGACTGCAAATCACTAAAATAACAAAAGATTTAACACAGCATTTGTCTTCCTGCATCTCCAGGAAAAAACACATTCAACATCATGTGCAATTATTTGTACTGAAAAGATTAATGCAAATAGAAGTATGATTTAATTATCATATTGAAATCACCATATGATCCTTGAAAACACTGGTCTGGAGAACAAACAGCTACTTTGAGCTTTAAGGAAAAGTATCAGCAATCAACTATGTGAAGTACTTGAATCATGTGAGTTTTCTGAAGGGGTCATAGCTTAGTAACGTAAATCAACCCCAAGTTTATTCTGCCACATTTATACTTAGAAGAAGCTGGAAATAACTCTGCCTGGAATTTTAAGAGGGTCGCTGCTGGTCATGGTTTAAGTTTATTCATCCAAATATTTATTTAATTTTTATTCAAAATATTTTTACCCCACCTTTTTCCTTAAAAAGAACCCAAAGCAGCTTAAAATACAGTATTAATGCTAACAACAGTGAGTATTGTTGTTGTTGTTTAGTTGTTAAGTCGTGTCCGACTCTTTGTGACCCCATGGACCAGAGCACGCCAGGCCCTCCTGTCTTCCACTGCCTCCCGGAGTTTGGTCAAAAACAGTTGAGTATAGAAATACTTAAAATGATCAAATACCATACTAAAAAACATAAGCTACACCAAAACATACTCAAAGCAGTAAGGTACAACAATCGATTTACACTCAGGCAGCCAGTTGCTCAGGGAAAGCTCACCGAAGAGGAAGGTCTTCACCTGTTTGAGGAAAGACAGCAAAGCCTAGCCTCCTGTGGGAGGGAGTTCTAACATTTGGGAGCAGCAACAGAGAAGGCCCTCTCTCATGTCTACACCAAACACACCTGTGAAGGTGGCAGGACTAAGAGAAAGGCCTCTCCAGATGATTGTAATACTGGAGCAGACTCATACAGGGAGACACTGTTCTTGAGATAACATGAGCCCAAGCATTTTAGGGCTTTATAGGTTAGAACCAACACTTTAAATTCTGGATTGGCAGCCAGTGGAGCTGCTCTGACAGGGGAGCGATGTGGTCAGCCCCAGTTAGCAACTGGGCAGCTGCATTTTAGATCTGCTGAAGCTTCTGGACACTTTCCAGGGACAGCCCCATGTAGAATGCATCACACTAATCCAGCTAGGATGTAACTAAGGCATGTGTCACTGTGGCCAGATCAGATGTCTCCAGGAACAGGCACAATTGGCACACTAGTTTTAATTGTGTAAATGCACTCCTGACCATCACCAAAACCTGGGCATCAAGACTCACAGACAAATCCAGGAGCAACCTCCAAGCTGTGCACCTGTGTTTTCACAGGAAGTATAACTCCATTCGTCACAGGCTGTTTGCCTGGTCCTTGATCTGCCTTTTGATTGACCAGGAACACCTCTGTCTTGTCTGGATTATGTTTCAGTTTATCCACCCTCATTCACTCTATTACCGACACTAGACGCTCCCTCATTCACTCTATTACTGACACTAGACGCTGATCTAGAGCCGAAACAACTTGCTCAGATTTAGATGGCAAGGAGAGATAGAGTTGGGTGTCATCCGCATACTGGTGACACCGAACTCCAGACATTTTTCCTAGTGGTTTCATGCAGATGTTAAATAACATAGGAGACAAAACAGAACCCAGAGGGACCCCGCAGGCCAGCAACCAGGGTGTTGAACAGGATCTTACCGTTTAATAAATTATTTATTTTATTTGCAGAAAATAAATTTGACAAATACTGCTAAGTTTGTTTTAAAAAATGAAGTAGTGTTGACTGAAAAATGTACTATACTCTGCTGCTGTACATGAGCTGAGAAGAGCTACTGAAACAGTCTAGTAAAGGAGTTATCAATATACTTTTGACAAAATTCTCTGCTGGCTAAATTTAAAGCTGCACTCACAATCACAAGGACACTTTTATCCCTTCCTTACTGCAACCTTTTCTGCTGCCCAAACACTGGCTTCAGAGTTTATCAGCCCTTAAGAATTGCTTTAGTGAAAGTATTAAATTCAGCTAGACTGAGATGGTCTGCATCTCCACTTAAATTGTTAAAATTGTTACTTACAGAATTACAGAAATTGTTACTTATGCTCTGGTATGTTTTATATTGGATATTAATTTTCTAAAGAAAATAATAAAAATAAAGCAATAACATTGATAACAATGAAAATTAAGCTCTCTTATTTCCAATGTCATTATTCTTAATTTATCCATCAAACAGATGTAATTTGCTAGCATGCAGTTTTTGAACTCTTGGTTACTTGAGCTACTTGATAAATTCAATTAGTAAATTCACACATCAAGAGACAGAATCAAATATTTACAGTTCATGAACTGAAGAGGAAAAACAGAGCATGTATTTATTTAGTTAATTTTTATAAAATATTTCTATATCACATTTAACAGA
Organism: Intellagama lesueurii; assembly: GCA_037013535.1. NCBI lineage: Eukaryota > Metazoa > Chordata > Lepidosauria > Squamata > Agamidae > Intellagama > Intellagama lesueurii. Next base: position 40,866,491 of record JBAJHW010000005.1, on the reverse strand, counting down.
TTCATGGTAATTTAATGTAATAAACATAAAACTCCACAAATAATATACTGTACTTCAAATAATGCTTATATGTAACAAACATCTACTACATGTACTTCCACATGTTACATAAATGCAATACTATATAATGCATTGCTAATAAGGCATTTCAGTTTGAATGTTACTTTGCTTTATATCTTTTCAGTTTTCATTATACTGTACTTTATCACTTTTATACATGTATCAGATGCAAACTTCCAGACCACAAATTCTAGGAAAACCTGCATGCTTTTATATGACAAACAACATTAAGGTACAGTATTTATGTATAAGCAGAACAATATGCTAGCAGAAAATTACAGATAGAATTTTAATTTATATAATACAGAATTTCATCTGAATTTCAGTTAGCTGTACCACTTGCCAAATGTATTTTGAAAATGGGAGGAAGTGAAAACTGGTAATGCCACTTTCCAGGTAGCACATATATTCTGGCCATATGCTATATAAAAACACTACACCTCAAAGGTTAGATAGACAGAGAAATGGACTTCATCTGATCTGTGAAGAGGAAAAGTGATGAGTAGAGGGCAAAATACTGAAGCATGCACTTTTACTTCACAATAATTACCACTCCCAATGTAACAAATCATTCCCATGCAAGAAAATATGTGTATAAAACAAAGGGGGAGGAATTATAGCCCATTCCATTAATCCTCTAATAATATAATGAAACAAAAAACAAGCAAGTGATGATAGTTTGAGGCTTCGTTTTCACTGAGAGCAGATGTTGTGAATAATAGTCTAAGTCTAGGTTGTACCATTCCAGCCTGTCAGTGGTGTTCATATTTGAATGCTCCCACATAAAGACGCATTGTTGCACAGAGTCCTTTCCCATGACAGCTTATTTTTTATGTGCAAGGACCTTGATATTTTTATATGCAAAAAACAAAAGGACAGAAAGTAAAAAATAACCAAGGTGGTCTTTAGATGAAAAATCTAAGTTCTACTATAGTTTTGTTATGCCAGACTTTCAAGATCTTGGGACCTCTTAATCAGGAAAGACTTCACCTTCATGAGGAAACTCCCTCACCGTCTTACCTGAAAAAAAGTTCCAGAGATCTCAAAAGGTGTCACAAAGTTTTTTGCGCTGTCTCGGTCCGCCTAGTAAATTACACGAATATGGACTTGTGATTTCGTTTTTCAGCACACTGAAAAACACATTCAGAGGGCCATGAAGGAAGGGGTCCAGGAGGCCCGCCATGTCTCTGCCCGTTTCCTGGGCTGTCTGTGAGTAGCGGGCTTCGCAGAACGACGGGGCCGAAAGCAGGCAGCCGTTCCCGGAGCGAGACCCGAGCCTGCGGTCCGCCAGAGGCACAAAATGGCTGCTGAGGGGCCCGGCTGGAAACCTGCGACCCCTCCCGCGCAGCACGGCGGCCCAGCGGCCTCCGGCTCCATCGCGCTCGACTCCGCCAGCTGCTAAGCCCTGCTAGGCCCACCGCGTAGACTGGGCCTCAGGGCGCGGCCGGGATCCGGGGAGGGGAGAGGAGAGGCAAGCTTTTCCTGTGGGTGAAAGGTCAGGGGGGCGGCGGCGGCAGAAGGAGGTGTTGCTGCCGCTGCCAGGCATGGGTGCGTGAGCGGCGTCGACCGCGTCCTCCCGGCTCCTGCCACCGGGCAACGAAGAGGGGCCACTCGGGGCCCTACCTGACCGAGAAGGCCTGGCGCCCGCACCGCCGGAGACACTAGGGCTCCCTCTCTCCCCGCCCTCCTCTCTCCCCGCCCTCCTCGCCTCTTACCTGACAGGCGCAGCGCGGCACTCAACCCTCAGGGTTAATGGGGTCGGTGGCGACTCCGGATCTGGGAGGTCAGAGTTCGTGACCCCGGCCTCCCCCTTCCCGCGTGTTCGGTGTGGCCGCGTCTCCCCGCGGCGTAACGTTCCCCTTTCCCCTCCCCCTGCCCTGCCCTCCCCAAGCAGTCGCCGCCGCCGCCACCACAACCGCCGCCACTACTACGAAGCACAGCTGCGCTTGCGCAAAGCGAGCCCCATGGCGGAGGCGGAGCGAGTGTCACCGTGCCGGCAGGGAAATGGAAGGAAGAAGCGAGCGGGCCTGGAGTACTCGTTGATGTTGAGGAGGGGAAAGAAACGGACTTGTAGGAACAGCCCCCTGAATCTTTAACCGGCGGTTCAGGTTCACCCTTGTCTGCGCGTGCTTGCTGATGGTTCCTTTTTTTAAAAAAAAAAACCTCAAGTCGGGTTAGTTAACTATGAAAATGGGAGGCCTGGGCTGCTGTGGGTCCAGGGCAGCCTCTTGCAACTTGAGGCCCTCTGGGTGTGTTGGCTGGCGGGCGAGGGCCCTCTGTAGTTGAAGACATCTGGTGGGCGCTAGGTGAGGGAAGGATGTTACTGTACAGAAGTACAGAAGAGGCATAGTTTAGATGTGGTTTTATTCCAATAAATCACACTTAGGGATTCACACTTACCTGCAGTCCCAGATGTGACTGGACTGCACCTCCATCAGCCTTTGTCCTGTTGCTAAGACTCACGTGACAGGTGGCTGGAAAGCCATAAAATGGCTTCCAAATTCAGGCCCACAACCTGGATCTGGCTAGAGGCAACATCAGCACCTAGAAGTTTTAGGCACTTGACCTACTGCCCCTTCCATTTTTCCCCTTCCTTGGTGCTCCATACAGCACTCTTAAAAAAATTCCTAGGATGACCCTGATCTAATACAGTGCTTAGAATCAACTATACCTACTAATCATCTACGTAGTTACTAAACTGAATAGTGTAACTAGTAAATGCTGTTACATTTAGGTGAAAAAGTGGCATGTAGTAATTATTTTTGCAAATGACAAGGTAAGGGCATTTTTAGAGAAATGTTGATAAGAGTTTTTTTGGTTTCCAAAATGAAGTATCAGAATCTGCCACAAGAACCCAGACTATTTTGATGTAATAACGGTATAATGTCTTAAGGGACACAGACAATAAATATTAGAGCAACAATAACAGCAATTTAAGTACTGAGAAGTAATGAGTAATGCAACAAGTTAATCTAAAAATGTGATGTCCAGAACTCTGTTCTAGCTTCACTTTGGGAAGTTAAAGAGTAGCTGGACCTAGTCAACTGGTGCTGCTTGGAACCCTTGCATCACAGGTAGGTGAACTTGCTATGCTTCACTGGTGGACATTTTAGAAGAGGTAGCTGTGATAGTCTGTTCTAGCAATATCAGGCCTCAGAAAGGGGTCTTGTCCACAAAAGCTCAAATTAAAATATTATTATTATTAATATAGCAGTTAGTCTTTAAGGTCCCACAATGTTTTTGTCTTCTTTTTATTTTTTTTGGCCTGATAAACTGAGTGAAGAGTCATGCTAGAGACAAATTTACTTAGTGTTTCTCAAGGGAGGGAAAACATCTCTACATTTGAGAAGATCTATGTAGCATTATGATTAATAGCTAAGTCTTTCATTTGTGAATTTGTCTAATTCCCTTTTAAACTCACCTATTCTAGTGCTCATCAGTCACATGTGGTAGTGAATGTCATAATTAATTGTTACAGCTGTTTTTCTGTTAAAGGTGCCTGTGTGCTTCAACCATAATAGAGAGTGCGAGCACCTGAGTTTTCTGTTTTCAGATATAGAGAATTTAACTTTTCTCCTGTTATTCCTGCCAGCATTTATGGGTGCCCTAGATGACACTGCATTCCCCCATTTTTGTGCCTTTGGGGTATTATTGCTGCAGGAGAGCAAATCAACATTCTATAAGGCAATTCTAAAAATGGGGCAGCCCAAACAAAAAATTGGAACTTTGAAACAATTTCCTGCCTCATCTAAGGCAGAGGTGCCTGGCAAAATTCATCTTGCCAAGACCTTTACATCTAGGAATAACCTCCTGGCAAATCCTATCTTGCCACGAACTTTCAGACTTTTGGTAGTTGCTTTGAAGAAGTGGGATTCTTCTCATAGTGTTTGCTTTTTTATTAGTGGCCTATAAAGGTATTGTCTGTTCTTCCACAAGTCTTCAAAGAAGAAATCAGCTCCAAGTCTGCAGCAATCTGAACTTTTGAATCTGTCAATCGGGAGCTGATTGAATGTTTAACTCCTTCCTGGTCAAATGGATTTATGCTTGCAAAGGGATTCTTTGGTTGAAATTTTTTTAAAAGAATGGAGGACATTCCATTCTTTTAAAAATATTTCACTCTAAGCTGTAAAATTACTGGGAGGGGGTTGCTTTTGGTTGGGCATGGTCTTACTCAAAGCTTTGGTGCCTATATCCTGTCATAGTCTCAACCATTACAATTGTCTTGTCATTTTACAGTTCTCTGAAAACACAGGTATGCAGCTTGGGAGTGCTCCTGGATTTGTCCCTAACCCTGGATGCCCAGGTTTCAGCAGTAGCCGGGAGGGCCTTTGCACAGTTAAAACTAGTGTGCCAGCTGCGCCCATTTCTTGAGGTCCGATTTGACCCATGTTGAGACATGCCCTAGTTATATCTTGGCTAGATTATTGTAACACACACTGCGTGGGACTGCCTTTGGAAAAGGTTTGGAAACTCCAGAGGGTCCAAAATGCTGCAGCCAGATTGCTAACTGGGGCTGGTTACAAAGAGCATATAACTTCCTATTATAGCAGCTCCACTGGCTGCCAGTCCATTTCCAGGCACAATTCAAAGTGCTGGTTTTAACCTATAAAGCCCTAAATGGCTTGGATCCAAGCTATCTAAAAGACTGCATCTCTCTCTATGATCCTGCCCGGGCTTTAAGATAATCAGAGGAGGCCTTTCTCTGGTCCCACCATCCTGACAGGTGTGCTTGATGAGGACATGGGAGAGGGCCTTCTTTGTTGCTGCTCCCAGACTCTGGAACTCCCTCCCACAGGAAATTAGGCTGGCTCTATCTTTGTTTTCCTTTCTTAAGCAGGCAAAGACCTTTATCTTCAGGCAAACTTTTCCTTAATGACTGGTGGTTTGAGATGGTTTTTTAAATGGACTGTAATGTTGTTTTAAATGTGTTTTAGTATTTTATTTACCATTTTAAAAATACTTGTTTAATTCTTTTTAAATATTTAAATATTTACTGTTTTTGCTTTTTTAATATTATCTTTGTGGCTTCCTTTATTGAGACAATATTACTCCCCTTCTTGCAGCAATATTGTCTTTTTCTGGTCAGTTCTGTTTTCCCATTTTATATACATGGCAAGATAGCAGTTTACTCATTTTTGCTCTAGTTAAGAGTTCAGGCTTGACTTGATTGAGCACCACTTACATGTCTTTCTCATTGTCTGTGGTATCTGCAAGGCTCACCTCCAACATCACATTTCAAATGAGCTGATTTTCCCCATCTTTTACATAGTATGGAAGATTTTAATCTTGGTTTCAAGAGCCAATCTCTGCTGACACTAAGCCATCCTCCTTTTTTACTTCAAAAGAGAAGGGCACATCTTTTGGAAAGCATGCACACAATATGTTCATAGAGTTTCTGCTCCTATATAACTTTTGGTCCTCAGGTTGCCTATCCCAAGGAAATGGTTTGGAAACTGAATGATAGCTTTCTAGTCTGCATTCTATGGAGTGGGCATGCAACATTAGTTTACCTGAGAGCTTAAAGGGACTGTATGTGTTGCACTTGCCTTTGCTTCACCATTTCGTTGTCCAAAACAACCCTTCAAAATATTTTCACACATTTTCACACATCCCCTATGTTCCTTCGTAGCGGCTGTTTAATGTCTCAATCTCTTTTTGGTTTCTTGGTTTTACTGTCCATTTTGGTTAAAGCATGAACCAAGGTATAGAAAATTGTCCATATTAGTTATTTTTTCTGTAGTCATTATTTTTGTCGTTTTAATGTTAAGCTGTAGTCCTGTTTTTACATTTTTTAAACCTTCATCTCTGCAACTAATACGATTTATTGCATTATCTTCAATTGGCTTTTATTCCTTCAGTTTTTACATCTGAATCTAACCCTGTCATCTGTATAAAACACTCTAGAGATTGAGAAGATAGTGAGATAAGACACCTTTGTGTGACACCTTTACCAAATGAAAACCGTTCTGTTTCTCTGTAATCTCTCTTAATTGGAGCCTCTTCTACAAAATATAGGACTATCAGATATTGGCACATCCATTTCTTTGCAAATGATCCACTTTTCTTGATCTACACAAAGGCTTTGCTGTAATCTATAATATGCTGATGGATTTTCTTCTGAAATTGTTCACTAGCCAAAGAAGCAGGTAGAGGCAGAGGAACTTTGTGTACAGCAGTAAAATAAGAAAACTCCACATCTGTTCATTGACCAAAAATATTGTACTACTACTATATATACTTTATATAGTACTATATACTGCTTTTACAAAATACATAGATGTGCTGTGCCATATTATCACCAAATTTTGTTGTATTCAAGAGTGCTTTTATTGAAGTTAGCCTCTTGGAGTGCTTGCAAAATTAATTTGATAAAAACAGCTCTTTACAATTATTTTCAATTGTTTTAATCTGCAAAATAAAAGCTTTTGTTTCCATTTACTAATAGACACTGCAGTACATTCTTAACCACTGAGCACAAAAACATATGAAAAAATTAGATTATTGCAGCTGAAAGGGAAAATATATAGAAATCTCTTTTAGGTGGAGTGGCACCTTCTGAAGACCACGGTGCTCTTTTAAAGGCACAAACTGAAGTCTGTGGGGCATTCATTTAGTTAATCTAAAGCTGTGCAGTAGTTATGGAATGTTCCATACCATATTAGGTGTTGCAGGCACTTCACATATAAGCAAGATTCACACGTTTGTCCTAGTCCAATGGTGACTAGGAAGAGTCCACTAAAACTTCAGTAAGTTATTTCACTCAACTAAATTAAGCCTCTTATATCAGTGGCTGGGAGACACAAAAGGGAGAATGCTGTTGCACTGATGTCCCACTGGTGGGCTTCCTAGCAGCAACTGATTGGCAACTGTATGAAAAAAGTGTTACACTAAATCCGTCTTTGGTTTGATCCAGCATGGCTCTTTTAAGTTCTTAAACCATGGCAATATTAATTATGCCAATCACAATCCATCTAATCACATCCTTGTGCATAGCATCCTCCTTGCTTACAGAGCCAAATTTTAAACATTTCAGAGGGTTTTGGAAGTTCTTTTTTTAGGAGGGCGGTTGGGAATGGTAGATTGAAAATGTTAAACATGCCCACACAAGCCAAAAGAGCTCTTGGCCTACAGACACATTTGGTTTGGTAATGATAATCCTTATGTTTCTCTTTGTATGCTTTGCAGCTGACAAATTCTGACCGAATCATAATGTAATGTTCTATGTAGTATTTTAAAAATATTTGTATAATATTTGTATAAGCAAATTGTTACTTGATTGAATTCATTATTTTAACTGAGTTTCCTATATATAAAAATGGAGCTGAAGAAATTTCTTGAAAATATTACATTGGGAAAACTAAAATAACATTGTTCTTGAATACAATTTCTCTAAAATATTGTGCATTCTTATTACTACAATTCCAGATTCAGCTTTTGTTAAAATGATAGTTTTTTTTTTAAATGTACTCTCGAGGCTTTAACTACCATATTATATATTACAGGAACCAGAAATATTAGTTTCAGTGGAAGTGCTTGTAACAGAAAATTCTCTCAGGTTGAAAGTAGTTTTGCTGCTTGAATAATCTAATCACATACTGGAAAAGTACACTACATATTCATTTCTGAATCTTTGGCATTCATTATTTGATATAATACATACTGTAATGTTACTAGGGGAGGGCAAAAAGATTATAATTTCATTTTCCTTTTAAAACTCTTGACTACTCATGGATCCTTGCTAGGACACTTCCCTGTTTCCAGATTATATATCTCATTTTTAACTTCTTGTGATGCAATATGCCTTGGGGAAAATTCACAGCCTACTTTAGCAGATATATTTCATTTCACTTCAGAACGATTCTACTAAAGATTTTCTATCATAGAACAGTTAAAAAATACGTAGAGAGCAAACATGCATGTCTATCCTCTACTGAAGTAAATATGCCTATTTATGTTTAGTACACATATGCAAATTTTGAGGGTTCATGAGTCTTTTTAAATTTGTGTATCACAATTATTATCTAATGTTGAGAGAAACTGCATAGTTTTTCAGTAAATTCATCACCTTATTTAAAAAACAACGCAAATCCCAAGAGGCTGCTAAAAAGCCTTGCTCCATAAATGTTCCAGAAACAAAAATTCAACAGCAACTCTGAAAGTGTACTGATGATAAACTTGCAGTACACTTAAGAGTAACTGCTTCTTACAGTCTTCTGACAAAAAACAAGATATCTAAGATCAAGGACATTTTTGAATTCAATGTGAATTTCAGAAATGATTCTGACCATTAATTAAAACAGTGACAGAATTTAATAAATAACACCTTTTGTATGACAAAAAGACAAATATACAGATTTCTTTAAAAATTATTATGGTGAACATAAACAGCAAGATTTTCTAGCTCCTGTATCACCCAGCTTTGTTCAGGTTTAAGTCTGAAAAATTCTGAAAGAAAAAAATTAATAGTATTCACTTCTGCCTTCTGACAAAAGACAACACCAACCAAGCTACAATATTGTGGCTTCCTGAAAAGCTTCTATCCACCTGTTGAAAAAGGAAAAACATTACTTTTATCAAATTGAATGGTTTTCAATGGAATAATCTGAATAATGTGTTGTTATTCAACTGTTTGTCATGATCTTACAGTAATACATTCAAAACCAAATTGCTGGGTATTATTAAATGGCTTATACAATTCTGTACTTAAATGATTATGAGCTTGAAACCAAACTATATACAATCACAGGTAGCATCCTACTTGGTGATACTAGTCCTTATAAATCTCTGGTGTGGAGGAGGTGCTTCTTTCTGCTGGATTTTTTTAAAGTCAGGAAACATCTACCCTTTCTCCAGTTCTTTGCACTTCATTCAATCAAATGAATCTCTATGCTGGGCATTTGGGATAGGAAATTGGGTGAGTGAGTTTGCAGAGCCCTGTTCATGACCTATATCAGGGCAGACAGCCTATGACCTTTCAGATATCACTGGGCTGCAATTCTCTATCTCTCGCCATTTGCTATGCTAGCTAGGCTGATGAGGAACTCCAGCCGAACAACATTAGGAGGACCACAGACTGACCTGTGACATACATAGACCTTTACTTTTATAGACAAGACAAATCATACTTGTACAACTGTAGTACATACTCTAAACTACTTGTATAAAACTCCAGTTTCTTGCTAGCATGTATGATTAATGAATAAATGGCCACTTACTTTTGCATTGACTGGGGGTCATCTGCTTTAAATATGTAAAACAAAGTATTTTTGTGCATCAAATGAAAAACTTTTGGTTCTAAGTGTTCATCTTTGACTTCAGCAACTGTAAATCCCAATAAAGGTTGGCTCTCCAAAGCAGCTACGTCCTAATTTAACAAAGAAATCCAGAATCAAACATAGCATTCCTATAATTGGAATTTATAATTGCAAATCTTACAATTATATTTGTAAAGTAATCTGTGGTCTCAGTAGCATTCAAAATGTTTACTACAATGTCAAGACGCAAGGGTCCGTTTCCAGATTTTAAAGATCTTGATGAGCAAGATCTGGATTCAACTTCATTTTATTCCCCATTTAATATACTTTTGCCATTCTTCAATTCCTACCAGAGGTAACTGTGGTATTTCTGGTATTCATAGAAAATATACCAGAATTCTAGAGAATCTTGGTGTATTATTCACAAGCAGCATGCACGTGCTTGTAGTTTCCTGATTGCTCCTGCTTGGCCCTTCCACCAATAAGAGCAGCTATAGTAACCATTCTTAAAGACAGAGGAAGAACCTTAGCGAACTGAACCCTTCCAAACACACCCAAAAGCCAGGAATCAAGTGTTAACTACACTATTGTAGCTTGAAAGGGGACCAACAAACCAAAAGGCCCAGTTTAGACACAACATCAAGTCTTCTCCTTGTAATAAGGTCTAGGTTTAATGGGAGGAGCCACAAAGAAGCATACAACTGATGAACAAGGATTTTCCAGAATTTGGGCTTACAATTTTTCATGAATGTAGCCACTGTTCATAATATCTATTTTGGGGTGACTTATCAGTGACTTAAGTCATCATGCATACTGTGAACAATTTGAACCCAGGCCTTTGGGGGCCTTGCAGCATCATTCAGTCCTCTCATTCATAAAGTGTTCTATGGTAGGTTCACTTTTGAGTTTTGACTTCTTACCTCACTAGCAGCATATGTGTACAGCACCTTATTTTTTATCACAAACCACAGGTGTTTCCATGGCTTTTTGTTGCCCTTGGATCTGTATAAATAGCCACTCATGGAAGAATCTTCTATACTTGCTGATACCTAAAATTGAAACCAATAAAGTGTATCATGGGTGTTACCCTGGTTTTTTAAAGTCATTCTCAGAACAGTAATTTCATTTTCCATGTCTTATTTACATTTGCCAACTGAAAGTCAAATCAAGTCTTTAATACAGTCAAGGACCAATATCCAAATTTACAAATAAAATGAACTAGACAGCATTACATTCTCCTATATAAAAAACATACGTGAAAAAATTAAAATATCCTAACAGAAATTATAAGTACTGCTGGCTCAAATCCCAAATAAGGATTCCCACTGGTAGCTAAAACCTGTCATTAGTTTATTAAGACCTTCCCCTCACAGGTTTTAATAGCTAGTCACCACATTGTATAAAATGTCTGTTGTGTCCTGACAAAAGTAAAAGGGTATAAAATGCCGCAGAGCACCCAGGGAATAATTTTAAATGAGGCTCAATGAAGCGTCTCTAAATATCAAAATAGAATGGGCAAAGCAAGAGAACATGAGTAAGAGCATAGGGCCCCAAAGCAGCAGTGTTGGAATCCTTCAGGGTGAAGGGAGCAATTTGCAATTCTTGGTGCCCCGTTTTCTGAGGCCACCTCATTGAGCATAAAGGTTGGGCCAGCTTTGGGTATTCTTTGCGATGACACCTAACTTCTCGAATGGTTTCCCACAACTAGTACATTAAGAACCAGCAATGGTGTTATTCTGACTTATTTACCTTGGCTTTCCCCAACTTAACTGATTGAATTATTGTAATGTTTTGTCTCAGAATCCTTATACGTTGCAATATTGTTGTTTTATTATTCATTGCCAATATCCTTGGAAATTTAGAATAGGAAGTATTATACAAATAATTATAAATAGAGCACTAAAACAATTTAAATTCTTGAGGACTGTGGCCAATTGTTGGCTTTTCCTACAAGAAAAGAAAACTGTAACTCTGCCCTTAGCTAAATCACACTCAGAACTGCTGCAGCACTGATAAATTTTTCTGTACAAAGGGTAGGCAATATACTCCTTATGCTATCCAAGTATTTATAGCTAAGCTCATTGTGCAAATGATGTATGTATTCCAGCTATGTGCTTAACTTTAGCCTTTTAGAAACCAAACTAAGTTTTTGAGAGCCATATTTTTAATTCCATACTTTATCTCTCATGTGGCTTTGCACCTAGAGACAAGTCTAATTCCTACTGAATTTGTGTTAAAATATACATGATAAACTTATCTTTCTGCCAGTAGGACTCAGACCATTGACACTGATAGATACCTTTCAGTCTAAATGGAAAAGACACCCGTCTAAGGAATTATTATCTCTGGGATATTCTCCCAGCACATGAATAATGCTTGGCTTCAAAAATTCCCAGGCAGATAAGATGAATTTTATGCCTCATTGCTTCATTCCAATCAGGTCCTCCATATTACCAATAAAGTGGCTATATTTTTTGCATCTGCTAGAGTTTGCTGTACTTTTCTGATAACACAGCGATTTTCCCCCTTCCTTTTTTTGGGTACTTAAGATACAGATTTTATATATCATGTGAATACAGTGCTTGCCAAAGTGGATGTTGCACATTTATATTCTGTTTTGTAGTATATTATTTGTTTCGAATAAGATTAGCAATAACATTAAAAATTTTAATTTTGAGAATACATGAACACATACTTCTTTGAGAGCAGCTGGGATCTTTTTCTGCTTTCGTCCTGATGGGATACTATGCAACACTGTGGACAAGGCATTAGATGGAGATCTGTGGCTTACAGGAGACCCGTTCTTAGGAGAAGTACACAAATTATCTGAAATGGACACAATCGTTATACTTGTTTTGTGCTTCAAGCAAATAGAAAACTCCACTGGTTTGTTAACTGTAAGTTTCAGAAGCACAGACCGTTCACCCACCTCTGACTATAATTTTGCTGTTTCTTTTCTGTGATTTGTACATGTGAGGAGAACTGCACTAGAGTGATCAGAACCCTGGAATCCATTCTCTTTTTCCCCTCAGTGTCTTATTCATAGGTGTAGTTAGAAAGATATGTGGGCAATAATCAAAACAATTTTTGACTTGCAAAACTGTATTTAGATGGATATAAGTTTTTATGATTGTTGCCTTTCATATTAATAAGAATGATTGTACAGTATGATTCAGATATATGGATATGGCAATGCAACACATATTAAAGTAGCAGAACAAAGAAAGATACTTCATCTGACAGGTATATTTTCACCTCTTGGAAAACCACAAAGTTAGAAACTAAAGTGTATGTTACACAGTTCATTTTCCTCTGTGAATTTAATTCTGTTCTATTTAATCCTTAAAAGAACTGAGCCACAAACCATAATGGAATAAAGGAAAGCTGGTCTGGTGGATTATAGCTCCTGAAAAGAAATTGAACCCAAATAAGAGGGGCAAAAACTAAGGACAGGGTTTGGCAGAGGTTCCCCTTACCCTGTTTTTGTAGTTCTTTAAAGCAAAGATCACATACTCTTGCAGGATTATTTTTCATATAGTCTAACCTATGTTTGTTTGATGAACAGGCCTGGCAGATTATCTGGAAAAAAGAAACATGTTATGTTCATACACATATGGGTACCCGAACATCTTGTTCAAGTTTGCATTTTAAAATCATCAGCAAATTTCAACATAATCTTAAGAATCTTAGATTTAGATTCTAAATCTACCTAAACTACCAAAACTACAGCAAATAGATGTAATATATAGAAATAAAACACTCTGAAAGTTCTAGTCATGCTGGGCTCATTAAAAGTTGGAGAAACTATAAGAATTTGCCAGAGGATTAAAGTAATAGCTGCAGATACCCAACTGGCAAAACCATAATCTTGAAGCCTCCAACACACTGATACAGTATTATCAATACCTGTCACACTCTAAAGGCCACACTTTGTGGGGGAGGGAAACCAATTACTTCCCTTTAGCATTTTTGTATTTTAAAAATTTACCATCAATCATCTCACATAATAATTTAGCTACTGAGTATACCAGGTTATCTAAAGAGTTATGGATGCTGGATAAGAGATTATTTATCAGAAAATTAAAAATCTCCCTGTTAATCACTTCCTTGTTCATTTCCTTCTACTTTACCTCCAAGTTCCTTCCTTAGCTCCAATATTAAGTTAAAACTAAAATATTATTTCTTGACTGGGGGCTTAGATGCCTGAAGATCTAGCAAATTAGCTTGAGATGCTGGAGGTGTGAAACAAAACCATGAGGCTTTTGCTAATATTTCAGCTGTTATCAACAAACACAGCCCGTGGGTTTTCTAGCTAGCACAGTTTAATGCTAGCAGACCAGGTCTTGAGCTTGCACATTCTTTTCGTCTCTGAGGCTGTGAGAATAAGATCTGAGGTTTTCACTTTCTAGTTTAAACTAACCTGAGTTTTTCATTATGTCTGAACTGGAAACTCTTGTTACTCAAAATGATAATTTGCTGAAACAAACCAGGATTAGAAATCTCAGTGGATTGGTTCAATGGAATAAGGCTATGCCATAAAATGAGCCCAACCTCCTTCTAGGTTCACTCACTCCCCACTCCAGTAAAGAGGAGCCTGAAAGTTTTCACATCTGTTTTTTATTAATAACAGTTTGTATTGTCGAAATCCAAAAGAGTGTTATTAATCTTAACAATCATTACTGGAAACTAAGAAAGTTCAAGGTATAATTTTTGAAGCTGTCTGGTTTTTACTAATTCTAGCTATGATCAATTATAGTTTAGAGTTTGGACAATACATTAAACTATGGATAAGCTAAAATGGAAGTAGAAATGATTGTCATTAGATCCAAATGCACCTAATGTGTTCTTTTTAAATGTAACAAAACATGCTGCACTGGATGCTGTAGGTTTAACTTTTGAAGGGAAACAGTCTGCCTTTTTTTGCCAAACTGGGGAGGGGTCGGGGAGAGAACAAAACCTTAAGGTTTGCCCAGGCTCATTCCTGTTGCACTAAACAATGTTGCACTAAGGTTGTTAATTAAATAATAACATTAATTCCTAAAAGCTCAATGTGACACAATGTGTCATATCTAAAAAGTATTGTTTCAACATTGGAATATATGAGTTTTTATTAGTTGTTGCAAATCTTCTTCAGTGTTTATTGCATTCATAAACATAAATAAAATGAGACGTGGCTACTCAGAAACCCTTTGTCACAGGGTATAATCTCTATTGTCTTTTTTCTCCTTACAATGACAAGTACTATAAACAAAATATGCTTATTGGAGGATCTGAGAATATTTGGCATGGTGTGAACTCCAGTGAGTATTATTGTAGTACAATGTTCTCAAAGGTTGCAGTACTTTGTTAATAGATTGTAAAGAATCCATATCCAACCAATTAATATTGTGACTGAAATGCAATATAGGTATGAATTATTTTCTAACCTTTCCACATGCTCTGCAGTGGTGCCTTCTCCATGTCAGTGTGAACTCACTAGTACAGATCATACACATGGTAGCTCTTGTATCAGGAATCCAGATTGGAGCTTTTGATCCTATTGGACTAGCTTCTTCCTCTTTCTCTAGATCTCCCTAAGGAAGTGAGAGAAGAATGACAAATGGAAAAATATAAAAAAATAAAATAAAAACCATATGTTTATAGATTCTTAAATGATTTTGAACAGGACTGTGTTTACTACAACTGTTCATTTATCAATAACATCAGCAAAAGTATTTTCAGCAGGCATGTTTCTGAACCAGGGAGGCTAGGTTCAAATCCCTACTTGTCCATGAAGATCACTGGATGAACTTTGAGCAGTCACTATCACTCAAGAGATCACTACCTCACAGAGTTGATGTGAGGATAACAATGTAAAGGAGAAACACATATGCCACCTTGAGCTCTTTGGAGAAAAGGTGGGATATAGATTTGATGAATAAATAAAGAGAAAATGTATAGGGGGTTGGGTTCAGGAAAATTGAAGATTAAATTTGGTGAAGAACGATACATTTTAGGAGCATTTGTTTAAATTCCTTTAATGTACTTTTGAAAGCTGGTGAGAACTTTTCAGGCTATCTCATTCTATCTAGTATACTTTCTAGAGCTGGATTGTGCTTTGCAGTATAGTTAGATTTCCTGTTCAGTGCAGGAAATCCAGTACTAGAGCATCCCCCCTCCCCCACAAGATGGCTGACCAGCCTCATCTTAAAGGCCTCCAGAGAAGAAATTCCTTAGGTTATTAAATTCATGGTCTAAAACTGCAACTATTGAAAAGTTTCTTAAAATATTCATCCAAAGATCTACTCTCCTGTATCATGACAGCTATAGTATTATTATCAATATAGGCTTTCCTTCTTGAAACAGAAAGTTATGCTTTTGGCATATGTAACTACTAAATGATGCCTAATATATACAAGCTGGTGGTATAGCTCAATGAGTTTGAGCACATGACACACAGTGCCTCCCAGAAGAAAAGCCAGCCTGAGGAAGCTGCACATTCCCAGAGAAGGAGGGACTGATAAACAACTTATGTGTACGTGATACCTAAAATATCCTGGAAAGGGTCACCATAAGCTGGAATCAACTTAATGAAACATAATTATTGTGGACAGCCAGTAATTCAGGAATACAGAAAGCTACCCTATACTAAGGCCAGCCATTGATCCATCAAACCCATTACTGTCAACCTCAACTAACAGTACCTTGCCTAGGTTTCAAGCAGAATTCTTTCCTGAGATGCTGGAAACTGAACCTGGGATTTTCTGAACAAAGTGCATGAGCACTACCACTGAGCTGCAGCCCCTGGACCAGAGTGATACATGCTCCTGAGAAATAATCACATGTGCTCTAAAACAGATGGGGCAAAGGATGTGGTATAACTCCTAGAACAAAAATATATGGACTCACTAAAGAAAAAGAGAACTTACCTCTTCTAGACTTTTACTAGGGTTAAAAGTGATCCTTTTCTTTGTATAGTCTTCAATTGATCTGGAGATGGCTTCTAACCATTCATCTCTTTCAGTGGCAGAACTGTTGGTAAAAAAAATACCTATGGTTAGGCAAAATTCTACACAACAGAATTAAGCAACATCTCCTTATTATCACAACATTTAACTAAGTATTAAACATGCTAGTGCTGGTGAGAGCAACAATTTGTTATTAAGTATATCTAATCTTGTGCCTGGGACTTACTTTGCTGACAGAATGAAGGACCGCTCTACACTTTCGATGTTCAGTTCATTCTGGTAAGCTTCATGGATGGGTTTTCTAACCTGAAGAAGAAATAGAATCATAGAACAATGGAGTTGAAAGGGGTCTAAAAGGCCACCGAGTCCAAGAATGGCTAATCCAGTTGTCTTTGAATTACTCAGAAAAGGAAATTGGGATGATGTCAATTCATCGTCCCAAAAAACTTAAATTAAAAAAAAACAGGCGTAACACACAAGCAAAGAACTTTCAGAAGCTGAAGAGGCAAAAGACTATGGAAAGGTAGTAAAATGCTGAAAGAGACAAAGAAAACCTTTTAATCAGAGAGAGTCATATACCAAATCAATTAAAAACATGAGGACTATAATTTATATATTCATTTATTTTGTATCATTTGTAGGCCTCCTACAAGGTGGCTCACAATGTAAAAACAAGTAATACTAAAAGCACAATAAATTACCGATTTAAAAGCAATTAAACTACAATAATAATTAAAAATCCCACAGATAATTAAAAACATTTAAAACTTTAAAAGCAAATTTAGAAAAGCAAAAACAAAACAAAAAATAACAGCATCCAGGAAATCAGCCACAGTTACTAAAAGCCTGCCTAAAGAAGTGGGTCTTTAAACTCCATCTCTCATGGGAAAATAAGGCAGAGCTTGGAAAAATTACTTTTTGGGCTACAGCTCTCAGAACCTCCAAGCTATTTGTAGTCCAAATAAACTAATTTTCCCAAGTTACGCTTAAGAATACGCAATGGCACTTGAATATATTCATCCCATTACCTTTCTCTCCCTTTCCCCCTTAGCAAGATCATTAAGACATGAATCTATCTGTGTGTTTTTTTCTTTCTGTATATCACCATGTATAACAGAGCTATATGAATGTGAAAGTATGGTGTACTAACTAGAGTATTTGACTGAGACCAGGGAGACCCAAGTCAAAATCTTCACTTAGCCATAGAATCTACTTGGAGGCCTTGGTCCAATCCCCACCACTTGGTAAAATTCACAAGGTTGCTGTGAGCATGAAAGCAGACACTGTGGATATGCCCTAAGTGCCTTTGAAGAAACAGTGGATAAAAGGATAACACATTGTGCAGAATCGTATTAAAAAAACACAAAGCACGATGCCCTCTGGATATAGATCTCTAGCTTGTAGTTGCACAAGTCACAAATCATCCAATTAAAAGCAATGGGAACTTGAGCACAAAGTGATAATGAATATCCTATTACACAAATGCTGGAGAAAAAACTGTGTGTGTCACTGCACATGAAACTATGTAGGAAAACAAAGAGGATTCTACCAATGTAAATGAAAGAAACTAGAAAGAATTATTTTCAGTTTCTTCTGAAAAGCACAGCACAAGAAGCTCCAGTAGATAAAATGTGGACTCGCTAATCAATGAACTGAAGATTGTATTCTACAGTAAAGGCCACAGAAGAATACAACAGCTGATCTTTGCCTCAGCATATTCTAGAGATGTTTGTTGGAGGGAATAGTGTTGCAAGAATTCAAGCTACATGTTACAAGATATAATATAGCAAAAATGTCCTCACTCACTTTCATTCCAGCCAGTGACAGCATGTTGTTGAGTTTATACACTCCAGATTGCATAGGAGTTGTATATAACAGAGCATCATTAAACTGCAATACAAATATAGTCAAAATGTAATTGAAATTATACTATATTTAACACACAGGAAATGTGTAAGCCATGTACAGACACACATACACCCCGCACAGAAAAGTATATGGAAGGTACAGTCTGCCTCTCCTCTTGCCCACAGTGGGGCTCACAGCAATGCAATATGGCTCTCACATGGTAACCTAAGTCTTTTTTCTCCCTTATGAGCATCTTTGGAAGCCCCATGTTGGCTACTGAAGATGTTAGTCATGTATATTTATAGAGTGACTGGCTACAAAATTATTGCAAAATCATGGTAGTATTAGACATATAAAAAAATGCTTATGGCACCTTACCAAAAAAAACATTCGTGGCTGCATAACTTTTCTGGACAGTTTCATCAGTGTTCCTTCTTTCAGAAAGACCTGGATATTCAAGCAGATAAATAAATGCAGAAGTCAGCTGCTGCAAGCAAGAACTCTAGCACAGAAGGGGGAGTTATTTAAAGATGTTATATCCTTATAAAGAGCCAATCAAAATATCAGGTCCTTGGAAGCGAGGAAGGAGGTAGATAAAAATTGTTAGGAGTGGGACAGTTATCATTAGTAGGAAAATAAGTCTGCATGACGAGGCTGCTATTGTTAAATCAAGCAGCAGAGGAGGAGGAGACCTACTTCTGGCACAGGGAGGAAAGAAAGGAACAAACGCCTCAGATTTTAGCAAAACCAACACCGACAAGAGAAGACAGACAAGGCAAACCTACAGTAGGTTGATCTACAACTCAGCCATCCTCAATGGGGACCCTGGCACCTTTGAAGGGGGCCACAGACTGGAAACAACACTTCACATACCATCTTATAAGATTGGTTATGAGACTTATACAATTCTGATTTGGCCTATATTTTTTTCATATTGTGCTTATGGCCATGGTGAAAAAAAAGCTGAGAATGGCTTGTCTAAGTCAATTGAATTGGCCTCCAGATCTCTAGAACTTGTCAATCTCATGCCTAATCAAACTTCCACCAAATGGTAGAATACTAATTCTGGTGGTGGTTGCTTTGTCAGCTCTCACACTATGACAGCATTCTTGCCATTGAAGGGGCCATCATCACTGTCATGGTTAGACATGGGTGATTAAGACAAGAACTCAGATCTTAACCTGTAATTCAGAGTATGCAATAGTTACTGTTTTAGATTACAAATCCAAGAATTCCGCAGTAGTTACGAGACTCGGGGAGTTACAATTCAAAGAACAAACTTTTAATACCCCTTGGAGATGTCACAAAAAGTAGCCTTCAGAATGTTTTTTCTTTTATAATCTGATATTTATTGTCATTAGTGAACTTACCCTTCCTGGCTGCACAATCTCACGATGACCATTTAAACTGTATTGTATTTGCATAAGCTTCTGAAAGTTATCCTAGAGGATGAAAGTTTGAAATAATTGTAAACAAGCTGCTATGAGAAATACACCACAGATAAAATCCTGGTTGATTGACTGACACAATCCTATTTAAACACTATAAACTCTTAGTTTATTAACTCAGCTCAAATTGGCATCAGAAATGCTTCAACCATATTTCCTTATTCTGAGAATATGAATGTAAAGCATATTTTCCTGACATCTAACACAGGAGATTTATCATAGAATAACAGGCACACAGAACAATGGAGCCTATAAAGCCATCAAGTCCAACCATTAAAAATGGGACTGAAAATAAAACAGTCAAACAGCCAATATCATAATGCCATTGTACAAAACACTGGTAAGGCCGCACCTGGAGTATTGTGTACAGTTCTGGTCGCCACACCTCAAAAAAGACATAGTGGAACTGGAAAAGGTGCAGAAGAGAGCAACTAAAATAATGACTGGGCTGGGGCACCTCCCTTATGAGGAAAGGTTACAGTGTTTGGGGCTCTTTAGTCTAGACGAGAAAAGGTGCCTGAGGGGGGACAGGATTGAGATGTATAAAATTATGCAGGGGATGGATAAAGTGGATAGAGGGAAGCTCTTTTCCCTCTCACGCAATACCAGAACCAGGGGACATCCACTCCAATTGAGTGTTGGGAGAGTGAGAACAGACAAAAGAAAATATTTCTTGACTCAGCCTGTTGTTAGTCTGTGGAACTCCTTGCCACAGGATGTGGTGATGGCATCTGACCTAGATGCCTTTAAAAGGGGATTGGGCAGATTCCTGTTTGTATTCAGGAGAATACAGAATAGACACATAGACTAATATATTGCTGTATATAACATTCACTTGCCTACTACAATGACATTGCTAAAATTATATTAATATAAAACAGTTGAATGTATAATTTTTTAAACAATATATATCCCACAATTAAAATACTACTTACACCCTGTTTCATAATGTCATTAGCATGGTTGGCCACCTCTATGACAACAGCAAGTGCATCTTAAAAGCAAAACAGAATTGTAGTTATTATACATTGTGGATCTGCAATAGCTTTAAGGAAAACATTTTGGCTGTGCTCAGACATCAAAATTAAGCAGATTTCTTTTTAATCTTTTTAGAATTCTGACTTATTGAGGACAAGCAAATGTCCTGGTACTGGTGTGTGCTACACAGTCACTAAGCTGCTTGGCGCCTGTTTGGAATTAAGCTATTGAATAGAATGCTCATTCACATTAAGCCAGAATTCAAAAGAAAACTTGATAGCCAAAAGTGGTCACCATTCTAGGGCAAGTACTAAACAGCAAGTTCAATTCCCCACCATGTGCAGCCCTGGGCAAGCTACGCTATCCCCAGCAAAAGGGACTGGGAAATTACTTCCAACTACTATCTACCTAGAAAACCCTGGAAAGGCTCACCATAAGTCAAAATTAAACTGACAGGACATACAATTGTAATCAAAATTATTCAACCCCCATTACAAATCAGGTTTATTGTTAAAATTTACAGACTTTACAGCTGTTTGCAATGAACAAATCAAACGAAATCAACTGAAATAGCTCGACACAATGAATGCTTCATGGTTTCCCCAAATTCAACTGAAAATGCAACTTTTAATGAATTCTGCAATCTCAAAATTATTCAACCCCTTCGTGGCAAACATCTTTAGTACTTAGTAGAGCACCCTTTTGCTGTTATGACCTGCTGCAAATGAGATGCATAGCCAGACACCAGCTTCTGGCAGCATTCCTGAGGAATCTTAACCCATTCTTCATGACCAATGGCCTCCAGTTCAGTAATATTCTTGTGTTTGCGTGCTGCAACGTCCTTCTTCAAATCCCACCAGATTTTCTATGAGGTTCAAGTGAGGTGACTGAGAGGGCCACTGTAGAATCTCCCAGGACTACTTCTGCAACCAAGCCTTGGCACAATTTGAGGTAAGATCATTGTCCTGTTGAAAGGTCCAATGATGCCCAAGTTTCAACTTCCTCACAGACGGCATGACATTTTTCTCTAAGGATTTCCTGATTCTTCAATGAATCCTTGCCTTCCACATGCCGCAGGTTTCCAGTGCCAAAGGATGCAAAGCAGCCCCAGAGCATCACCGAGCCACCATCATGCTTAACTGTAGGCAGATTGTTCATTTCAATGTATGCTTTATTCTTATTCCTCCAGACATACCGCTGATCCATTGGGCCAAAAAGTTCGTTTTGTTTCACCACTCCACAGAACAGAATCCCAAAACTTCTGTGGCTTTTTTATATGATTTTGAGCATACTGGAGCCAACTTTTCTTGTGCTTTTGTAGTGGTGTACGTCTTGGAGTTATGCCATGGAAACCTGCAGTTAGTATGTCCTTACTGTACAAACTGAAACCTCAGTGCCTGTTGTCACCACGTCTTGCTGCTGCAGGGCTTTTGCCGTCACTCAAGGGTTTTTCTTAACCTGTCTTCTCAGGAATCTGGTTGCAGCCGTTGATAGCTTCCTTTTTCTGCCCCGTCCAGCTAGTGTAACCACTGTTCCTTTAACTTTGAACTTATGAACTATGCTTCCAATGGTATCTCTAGGAACATTCAGTGCCATTGCTATCTTTTTGTATCCTGTTCCTTACTTGTGAAGGGCAATGATCTCTTTTTGGACCATTTTTTTTTTTTTTGACTTAGCCATATTTTTAACATGCAGTCAAATGTGACACTCACCAAAAAAACCCTAGCCAGTTCAGGTATTTCATGTATTCCAGCTCAAGCACACCTAGTGCAACTATTGAAGCCCTTGATTTGTTGTATCAGGTATACTTGAGACAACACCTGTTTTGCATATTTGTGATGTTGTGAGGGATTCTATTCAGGGGGACTGAATAATTCTGAGACTGCAGAATTCATTAGTTGCATTTTCAGTTGAATTTGGGGAAACCACTTGAAGCATTCGTTGCGTTGAGCTATTTCAATTGCTTTTGTTTGATTTGTTCATTGCAAACAGCTGAAAGTCTGTAAATTTTGACAATAAACCTGATTTGTAAGGCGGGTTGAATAATAGCGATTACAACTGTAATTATTATTTTAAAAGGAAATAATGGAGATTTATACTGTTTAATCAGTAGTGCACTATTCATAGTAAATACCAGAAAAAGACAGACTGTATAAAGATTTGAAATCTTCCAATTGTAAGATAATTGTAAGACTTAATGGGTCCTGGCAGCTTCTAGTTATCTCCAGTTTGAGGCAACTAGAAACTGCCAGGACCCATTAAGTCCAGTGATGGCTTCCAGCCATGCCAGCCTAACCAGATATATTCTGGCTTTACTAGAAAAGTCACCTTCCCAATCACTTTAAACCAGAAATTTTGATGTAGCCCTACAGAACTTTGCACTGCAGATAACCCATGACTGACCTGCCTAACAAATATTATAAATTACTATGTTCAATAATATTTTTATTTTTCATTTAACTAGAGATCTAACTATAAAAGACTTACCTTTAGTATCTCTGAAGTCAGCTGAATCTTCTGAAAGGTTCTTTAAATAATCTGTGGAAAGAAAAAAATTAATGAGGAAGATTGCAGAAGGATGTCATTACACTGAAATCGCACAGTGTAACTAAAATATACTATATATAATTACTAGGATAATGAATTGAAGGTAGGAAGAAAAAAGGTCCTGCACAGAAAAACAGCATTTGCATTATACAAAGTTGTATCTCTTGGAACATTCTGAAAAGCTGGGACATAAAATAAAGAGCTGGCCTTCCACTGAAACATAAGACTCAAAGATTGTTAAATGTTAGCAGATTACGTCCTCCACGCAATAAGAATGTGTTCTATTTATTTTGTTAAATTCATGACGGGAGTCATGAGGTTTACACATAATATGGTGTTGAACTAGAGGTAAGCTCCACTGCATTCAACAGGGCTTCCTCTTTAGTGACATGATTCTATAGCCTCTTAACAGAAGCCCTTCAGTAATGTAACTGTACAAAATACAGTGGTGCCTCGACTTACGGACGTCCCTAGTTACGAAAATTTCGACTTACAAAAAGCTCCGGCCGCAAAATTTTGCTTCGACTTGCGGCCGGAGCTTCCACTTACGAAAAGAAACAGGCAGGGGAAAAAAGCAGGAAATTCAAACCGTTGGTGGCGAAGAGGCTGCTGCTTTGTAGCTCTTTCGCCCCAACGGTTAGGAAAAGGGAGGCTCAGCCTCCTGGGCTTCCACCGCTGCTGCCACCGCCCCCGGGAGGCGAGCCACCGGACCATCCCGGCTGGGCTCAGCCTCCCAGGCTTCCAGCGCCGCCGCGACTGCTGCCACCGGAGGCCTCCTGGGGTTCTCCGCCGCCGTGACTGCCGCCACCAGAGGCTTCCCAGGCTTCCCCACTGCCGTGACCGCCGCCGTCAGAGGCCTCCCGATCTTCCCCGCCACCGCCGCAGGCTTCCCGGGCTTCCCCGCCGCCGTGACCGCCGCTGCCAGAGGCCTCCTGACTTTCCCCGCCACCGCCGCAGGCCTCCCAGGCTTCCCCGCCGCCGTGACCGCCGCTGCCAGAGGCCTCCCAACCTTCCACCGCAGGCTTCCCGGGCTTCCCCGCCGCCGTGACCGCCGCCACCAGAGGCCTCTCGACCTTCCCCGCCACCGCCGCAGGCTTCCTGGGCTTCCCCGCCGCTGTGACCGCCGCCGCCAGAGGCCTCCCGACCTTCCCCGCCACTGCCGCAGGCTTCCTGGGCTTCCCCGCCGCCGTGACCGCCGCCGCCAGAGGCCTCCCGACCTTCCCCGCCACCGCCGCAGGCTTCCCGGGGTTACATCGGGCTTACCGACGGCGGTTTCGGCAGTGGAGAAGCTGCGCGGCAGCGGAGAAAGGCTGGGTGGGCTCCCGGAGGGCTGCCGCCGACGGCGGTTTCAGCAGCGGAGAAAGGCCGGGTGGGCTCCCGGAGGGCTCCCGCCGACCGCGGTTTCGGTGGTGGTGGTGCCCGCGCGGCTGAGCATGGCCGGGAGGCTTCAGAGGAGGCTTCGTGGTGAGGTAAGGTGCTGCTTTTTGCATTTTTTAAACTGTTTTGGGTGGCTTTTGCAGGGTGGGATTGGGCTGGTGGGGTTATGCTTATGTTTATTTGTTTTGTTTTTTGCAGCCCCAGGGGCTTGCAGTGTTTTATTTTTTATTTTTTGGTATTTTTTTAAAATGCTGGAACGGATTAATCCCATTCCCATGCATTTCAATGGGAAATGGTGCTTCAACTTACGAAAATTTCGAGTTACGGCCACCGTTCCAATACGGATTAATTTCGTAAATCGAGGCACCACTGTACTTTAACGAAGCAAAACCTGCACATTTTCTTGACTTGTGGTCAATTTTGCTTTTGACCACTAGATGGCTGAACTACACCACAAAATGCTTTAATCATATGAAAGCAAACCTCAAATTTCAAAGGAAGTGCTTACTATAGCAGAACTGTGCCACAATCTTATTCAATCTGCGTTTAAATACTCTAAAGCAAGAGACTGAGGCAAGGAGGTTTGACCTCACACAACAGATATATTTTGACTTGGATTCCTGCATTGAGCAGGGAGTTGGACCCTTCCAACATTTTTCTATGATTCTATAACAGATTTCTGTGATATGGGACGTTTGCACTTTTCTCCCACTCAGGTTAACTAGAATTATGGAAAGGGATACATTTACTTTGTGTATTTATACTTCTAACATTCTTGTACTTTGAAATTCAGAATGAGATATATGAGGTCCCAAAGTGGTTTTCCATGTAAGCACCTACCAGACCTAACTCTGCTCAGCTTTAGCAAACTAACTGCATCATGTATCTTGCACCCACTTTGAAGGACTTGGCATGAGCTTTGTTAATCCCAAATCCCAAAATGCAGGTTCCTCTCAAAACTTAAGCCTATGTTTTATAGTCATGTTGCTGCATTTATCTTCCATATTGAAGCACCACCCCAAAATGCGCAAGTGATAAGTCCTAGTGAACACTTCAAACTACAATATTGTCCCTTTCACACAGAATTTATGTCAAAGTGTTAAAAGTCATTTTGCAGTGTCATAGTTGGACAAACAATGCAAAATATTGGCCAAAGGTTTTCAGAGGATCACAGTTTTCAAGGTCTGTAATTAAGAAAGGTTTTTGTATGCACTATTTCAAGTTATTACCTTCCATAATAATCTCCAAATTAGCACAGAGGTTAACAGCAGCACTCTCATTGATCTGTCTCCCTACAAGTCTACGCAGATCTTCTGCACAAGATTACTTATCTCCTGCAGATCTTCTGATTTACATTGCACTATTTAATATCTACCTTCTTCAGCCATAAGCACTAGGTGTAATTTTATTTTCAACAATAATTTAGTCTTTTCAAATTCCAATGAAATTAATGTTCACTTTCAATATTTCATAGGAAAGGCAACGTGAGACAGACTTGTATATAAGATCTTTTCCCTAGGCAAATCCTGCATTTTTGGAATATCTTTCATAAGTAGCAGTGAAAGAAAAACACCTTACTATTTCTGCATTAACCAAGGAAAATACAGTAGTGCATTCTTTTCTGTCCAGCAATCAGCATTGTTGAATGATATTGCAAATAATAACAGGAAGAAAAGGAGGATATGAGTAAATGGAAGGAAATAAAATAAATACACGTCTCCTTTGGTTCAAAGGAAGACATGCTCATTTTTGCTGCTTACTCCACAAGCCATGTTAGAATTCAATTTGCAAGGATTAACCTGAGCCAAAACTTGTCAGGGCAAAACTCTATAAGCATTTTTTAATATTTTAGGAGAGTACCCTCAAATATGTAAAATAACATGTCCAGGGCTGTTTCTTGAGTGTGTTGAATAACACTGGTAAGCAAATTCCACCTCACATATGTGAGATGGAAGGGTCTAACTGGACTGACTAATTTGGAATGAGACTTGAGTTCCCTTACTATATCCTTGTCATAGTAGCTGTGGGGAAGGGAGCTAATAACTGCACCAAAAAAATCTCTGCATCCTTATACTTACTTTATTTTTACGACACTGTCATCACCTACAGTATCATAATCACTTCTCATATTACTTTATAACAATAATCATGTGCTGTCGAGTCAATTCTGACTTATGCCAACCCTTTTCAGAAAAATTCAGACTCCCCATGGACTCTCTTGCTCTCTCTTTTAACTGAATGGTGGATACAGGTGGGAAAGAGATGAAAGGAACAAGGAAGGAATTTGAGCAAATGGAATTGCAGATACTTCAGCTTCCCCTTAACTGGAAATAAGGCAAGACCAAATTAGTATTTTGTAATGAGTTTCCTCCTGATTTACTTTTCTTTTCCAGTTGTCTTTAACATGATAGTAATTCTTGTTCCTATATGGCAAGGAAATCAAATGAACTGTTTTCTTAAATATATATAAATATACATATTTATAGGGGTTCTGCGAGGATTCTGGTCATAGTATATACTTACACACAAGCATACTGAGATACGTGTATTAATATCTGTAGAGATGTTATTTATGTATACATAGAAAAGTTTTAGATAAATTACAATAAAGACTAAATTCAATTATTCATGGCAAATACAATAGACTCATTAAATCAATGGCATTTTGGTGAGACAGCATGCATGTATGTTCTGTGCATTCATCTATGCATCCAGTGGGTCTACTCTACTAGGAAATAATAATTTGAATTGACACCAGTACTTTTTTAGAGTAACCAAATATTTGAAGTAAACATAATCGCCTCCTAATGAAAACCACCAAAATCACATATTTGTTTATCCATACTTCAATCTGAGACCCACTTTATATATAAATAACACTTAGAACAGAATAAACAACCCACTGAAGAGCAACTGTCATGGGAAGAAAGGACAAATTTTGAAATGATTATTTCCTTCTATATGTTCTTTTAAATTTTTCCACAGGTAAAGAGCGACATGTCAAAATCAACATTAACAACTCCTGACCTGCCAATGCAAAATATGATACAAGAAAAACAAAACAGAATAAGGAAGTCTGAACAGTGTGGAATTTACTAAGTCAGCACTCTCTGTCTCTTTGGCAATAGAAGTTACTGTTTCTCCTAAAAAAATAAGAAAGCAATGGGGAGAAAATGTTTTCATTGAAAGGAAAAAAGATAGTGTTTGAACTATGATCAAAATCAGAGTGGAGCACTGAATTACTACTAGCAGAGCAGCCCCATTATTCATCAGGAATACAATCAAAATACTACAGAGATGGTTAAAGCAGCCATTGAAGAGCAGCATAGCTTTGTCTGAATGTAGAGACTTCTTTTATTTTTTTTACTCTGTATTTATTTATTATTATTTATTGAAAATATTTTTACCCTGCCTTTCTGCTCAAAAGGACCCAAGTTGGCTTGCATCATTAAAAGACAATATTAAAGCTAACAACTGTGAGTATACAAATACCAAAAAGGATCAAACAAATACCATACAAAAAACATAAGCAACACCAAAACACATTCAAAGCAGTAAAGTACAACAGTCCATTTAAAATACCCACTCTTCACGGAAAGCCTTCCTGAAGAGAAAAGTCTTCGCCTGCTGTGTAGGGAGAAAAATTTACAGTTCACTGGTTTTTTTGTTGTTGTTCTTTCTTTTCATTCTGTTCTTAAAAATGAAAAATATCTCTGTTTATATCAGCTGGTCAACATGCTGTCTCCTGCATTCTTAGCACAGCCCACTCACATTTTAAATGGTTTTACAGCTCTGATACCACTCCTAAACATTTCCAGAAGAATATCCACGTTAGTCTGTTGTAGCAAAAATGATAAGGAGTCTTGGTGCACCTTAAAAACTCATTATTTATTTGGCAGATATTTTCGCAGCTGTACTCCTTTTCTTCAGATGCATGTGAAGATGTGAGCTACAATCCAGGAAGCTTATGATGATTAAAATGTGTCAGTCTTCAAAGTGTTACAAGACTCCTTGTTATTTTATCCCCAATAGCCTTTGCTACATCTGTCATGCACAGACTTGTTTAATCTTCCGGAGACAGTGTTTATCATCAGCTGGTGTGGCAGTGAATTTCCAAGTTATGTGTATGCTTATATTACAAGGTTGAACTCAAAACATCACCTATGCAACAAAAGAGCCCATACGGCTTTTTTTTAAAAAATAAACACATTAACAGCAACAAAATTCTCTGCATAGGAACAGTCACAAACTGGAATTTCACACCTTTGTTTCCAAGTGTACTGTGATGTGGTAGGAAATAATGTACTACTATCATCTATTTTTTATGAAGCCAAAAATCATTCAATTTTTAAAAATTAATTACCAAAACAAAATGTTCATTTTAATGTATAAGCAACAGTTTTAAAGTACTGATTATTTACCAAAATTAGATTTTCATGACAATCTGCATAATGTATAATTTATATGATATGCTTACAGATCTTTTATTTTTTAAACCAAAATGTTGGAGGAAAATAAGGCCAGCACTTTACTGTTTGCTTACAATTGTTTAAAATACTTACATCACAATTCTTTCTCCCCCATGTACTTTGTTGTAACAACATGCCTGATGGAAGTGATAATAAACTTGAAAGCTTGCACACTTTTTGTGCCTGTTTTTATTAGATTAATAAAATTATAACAACTGCAGTGTGGATTTTTTAATTTGTTTTGTGCCAACATGAGTTTCTCAACTTTTGTTTAACCCTATCCATGTCTACACACAAAAAAGTCTTATGGGGCAAAATCATTTTGGCTTAGATTTGCTGCCCTAAACCACATTGGGATACCCACAAAAATTAATTTAAAATTAATTCAGTTTCTAAAGCTCCCTTTTACCCTGGGGAAGACTTTAGAAGCCTAAGGATATAGGTGGGTGGGAGCTTTTTCAAGTCAAATACCAGATTGCCACCAGTGGTCACAATTCCACTAGCAGAGATTTGGTGGTGATTTTTTTACTAGCAAAAGCTCTCCCTCTCCCCGCACCCCGCCCATCCACATCCTGAAACTCCAAAGTCTTCCCCAGGGCAAAAGGGAGTCCTAGGGAGCCTCAGAATCTGTAATGGGGGATAGGAAGCTTTAAAATAATTCAAATTGATTATTTCCTATTCCTCAATCTAGTTTATGCACGTGGAACAGCACAAATAGGATGTTTGCCCATTGTGTCCAGTGGGATTCACTTCTTAATAACTGTTTTTAGGACTGTTTTTAGGACTGCAACCTTAAGAATAGGCCAATATAAAAGAAGAGGCTATTTCAGAGGGCCAAAATATAGATTTTACGTAAAATTCTAGATAGTCTTGACATTATCACCAAAATTATGAAATACACATGTACCAGCATTTGTTATAAGAAAAATAATTACATTATATTAGTTTCCAGTCTCCCTTTCCTTTTTGAAAGCTGTAGAAACACAGTCAAACATCCTAGGTCTGATGCTTATCACTATTGCCATTTATTAAACAAACAAACAAAAAAAGAAAAAGAACCAACAGCATGAAACCTTTACATCTTCAACCACCATGTAATAGACCAGAAAAATTTCTAGCTGTATAAGAAATAGCTCACATATGAGGTAAAACTTCCTTTATGAGCTGGATTGCCAATGTGTGCAAACGGGGTTTTGCCTTGAAACAGACACACTTACCTGTCAAAAGCAACCTGTACTGTGGGATTCTCTGAACAGGCTTCAGCAAATAGTGCTTGAGTGCCAAGTTAGCACAGCGAGGGCTCATCTGAAAGACAGACCAATCATAATTTTGAAAACCAAAATTCTTTGAAAATAATTAATTTACTTTGTTAGTGCATGATGGAAAGGCAAATTCTGAATTAGTTTTATATCACCAAAAGATAATTGTTTGACTTAGTTTTAGAAACTGTTTTGCTCTTCAGAAGTAAGATAAAATATTAGATAAGTTATTGTTTTGGACTGCAGATCTGACTGAGATATTCTGGAAGCTGCAGTCTAAAAATTAACTTTTCTAATCTCTCACTAATTGTTACCTATTATGCCGCCATGCAATGACATCAGAAGCTTTATCGTTTTGAAAGTCTCCTCACCTCTATCCAACCACTCTCATATCAGCCAAGTATAGTTGTATCTATCCTTGTGACCAATGCTACGCATACAGGAAGCTATGGGACTTTACAGAAAATAATAAATTTCTGTCTAACATGTCTGAGGCTCTATGCCTTCATGCATACAAGCTGCAAGCTTGGAGGCATGATACCTTGAATATGCATTTGCAGAGCACCACCATGATGTAGTGAATAAAATGCTGGACAACAATTGAGGAGACCTAGGTTCAAAACCCTACTCAGTTGTAGCAACCCACGGGGAATGACTATGGTAAGGTACTCCCTTGAATTGAGCAGGGGGTTGGACTTGATGGCCTTGTAGGCCCCTTCCAACTTCACTTTTCTATTATTCTATGACTATATCTCATATGCCACAAAAACTCTACTACGCCAACCAAAAGTCCAAAGCAATTTGATGGCACATTACAATGACAGAAGATTTCATCTAAAATTGAGGGCTTTAGTCAAGAACTTGGCCTACTTCTAATACTCTGTTCAGCTCAAATTGCATTAAGAATCCCTTCCTTGTGGATACAGAACTTAAAAACCTTCACACACCGAGCCATCTAGTCCAAATTCCTGTTCAGTGCCGGATAAACCCTGACAAGAGGCTTGCAAACAGAGGGAAATGGCCTTTTGTTTTGTTTATATTTTTCTTCTTTACTTAGCTGTCTTGCTTATATCTCTGGGTGCATACTACAGATGTAGAATGTCTATTCTGGCTACAACTGGTGAAGTAGATTCTTCTTGAATTAGTTTTCAAAGCACTGAAGCAAGAGTCAACAAAACAGAAAATGGATTCATAAGCTGCATAAGCTCATTTAAAAGGTTTAAGGATTTTAAAAATGAATTGGCTGTTACTCTTATTCTGATTGCACAACTTCACCAATAACTATATAAAATGTCTTAAATTTTTTCTTTTAAAATTTGTCAGTAAAATAAGTTCATTTTCTTAAATTGCCATTTGGCACCCAAAATTAAAAATGACATACTTTGCTTGAAACCTCCAGACCTTTGCAAGATGAGTTATTGATAGTATTTTATTCCAGTCAGAAATCTGATTCAAGTGTTCTAAGTTTTCTATGTGCATTTTTCCTGCATATCTTTGGTAAGATGATACCAAAACAAAACTAATTGCTTACAATTAGGTATAATACTTAAGTATAATGTATACTACGTTTTAAAATCAGATGTTATCAGATATCTTATTGCTTAGCTGTTAAAAACTAGGCAAGCTGCTGCTGAAAACATACCAAACCTCCACTCCCATGCATTTTAAAAAGGGACTATAACGGAAAAAAATCACTTGTACTACATCTGATAAAAAGACATGCATTATATGCTCTGGTGTTGAATACAACAACCCTTAAATAAAACTAGAATAAATAAAGAATGTCTGGACTAGCACACTTAGAAACATTTACTTACCTCAAAATCCCGCACAACAGCAGCAAATCCTGGGTTCTTCCTACACTGCTCGTCCAGCAGGGTCACATTCCTATCAAATTCTTTGATGTAAGTTGAATACATTTTTAAGTAATGTCCTTTCTTCACAAATATATCAGCAATTCTTTGATTGTCAATCCTGAAATTTAACCCCATGAACAATCAGATTGTGTACATGTAGACCTTAGTTCATCTCACCCCAGCACAATCAATTTACGAAAAACCAAAACTATACAGAAACAGCCAAGCAAGGCCAAATTCTGTGAACACCATACATCTGGTTTGGCCTGAGAGATTTCAGGCAGAGGAGATAAAAATCTATGATTTTTAATAAAAATGTTTTTATCAGATTTTAAAATTGAAAGTAGTTCTTTTTACTTTTAGCACTAACATGCTATTGTTTTTTAAAAATCATCATGTGATGACAGTTCAATTTTTAAAGTGTTATAATTCAGATACCTAATTACAGACTAAAGGTTACGCATTATAATTCTATATTACATTACAAAAATTGTATGAATGTGCTAAGTTTTGTAAATAGGTCCAACAGTCTAAAACTTAAATTTTACTAAATTCTATAGGCTTCTGTACAGATAATTTGGTTTATCTTTCTATCTCTCTTAGTACTCAATCTAGAAGATAGCTGGGAAAAAGCCCACCTCGAAAGGACTCTACTTGTCAAAAATATTTATCAAGTTTACAGCCAGTGAAAGTGCACTTGTGTTCCTATATAACCTCAGCTGTCTGCCCTAAATGGCCCAATGACAAAAATGGGTCCATAGACACACACTTCTGTATACTGAGCGAAAATCTATCTGAAAATAGTCACATCACAATAGCAGATTGTTAGCTTCAGAAATCACATTTATGATCTAAAATATTGGAAATTATCACAAGTCTTATTCCTGATCCTAAAAATAATCAGATCTTGTGGTGATCTCCCCTTTTTTTAGAATGCAAAGCTCAATGAAGTAACTGATTAGCAAGAAGGAATATACACCCTATAGAGTTACCAGCGAGACAGACGTTCTTCTAGCTCTCTCAAGAGGTCCCGATTAAGCTCATACAGCTGAGGTAAGTAGTACAGGATCTGATTCAGGATCCTGTCCTCAATTACAGGCTTTCCAAGCTGCCTGGAAGCATGTGTGACTGCGTCTCGGAAATCCTATTACAGTACAAACAGGAAATACACACAAACACATACTCTTTGAGAAAATGGCTTCCAAATAAGAATGCAGGTCATGCTATTTCCTTTGTACACATACAACATATCCCAACTGGCCACGTTCAAGGACTGAACATGCAGCCCACGGTTAAGTAGCTCAACTGTGAACAATTCAAAGAACCTTCACATATCAACTGGCAGCAAACGCCTATCCTATCTCTGCTGCTGTACTTTTCTAATACACACGTTTTTGAAACTCAGCATTTATTATTAAAATGTACATCCTACTGACTGACAAGGCTTTTGTTGTGGCTTATACATGCCACCTGCCACAAATATTTTTACAGACAGAAACCATTAATGTGTGAACCAGTTCTTATCTCTGTGCAAATCTAAAAGTTGCTATTGAGGATCATGTGCCTGCCAACTTAAAAACAGAAATCTAGTACTTGTGTTCTCTCTTGCTCTCACACAACCTCCTTATTCTCCTTGCAGATAAAACATCTACATGCTGGAGATGCAAGGATATATTTAAGGCTAAAAGATGATAGTGCATTTTACAGCATCCTCTTCCTTAACTCAACATCAGAGTGAGAAACAGTGCTCAATCATTTCCTACTTACAGGTGCCTTCTCTCCTTACATAAAAACAGGATGTTGGATCAGACTAAATAAAAGCTAATTTAACTGTTCCACCAGCACAGCAGCCAAACAGACAGACGTCTCTGGGAAATGGCCACTAGAACATGAGTACAGCTGCACCCTATATCTCATGTTCCCCAGCAATGTACATGCAGAGGCATACTGCCTTTGATACTGAAGGTGATATACAGCCACCCTAAAAAGCACATTCAGGGTGTAATATGGACTTTCAGTGCATGGTTAAATTCACTTTTGTCAGCTAGCAATGGTTAATAACGCAGTACATTATCAGTGTAGAAACATAAATGAAGTAAACCAACTATATAAACATTTATACAAGTTGCTTGAGATGTAGGATTGTATGCCTAAAAACAAAAACACAGTTGAACAGGGGAGCATTGGTCAGCAATCACTCGAACCCCCCAGTATTTTTTTAACCTTGCAATCTTTCCTAAAATTAGATTATTTGAAGCAAGAACAGGAAGGGTGCATTTTGGTATTGCAGACCTAATGTCCCTAGACTTCAGCGAAAACAGATGGTTTCATTCATATGGAAATGCAGTATTTTTATATCTTGGGAGCCAACTGGCAAAACAAGTTAACTAGCTCTTTTACACGCCTGGGGTTTTATGACCTTCAAACATTGCCATCACATACAGAAATAAGTCAAGGAATTACTATAATTAATAAAATCCAGATGGAACACAGTAGCTCCTAATAGCTTTAGGCAAAACATTACATGCATAACCCTAGCAGAAACACTTAAAAAACACTTTGGGGTGGTCGTGGGGAGGACAGTGAGAATATATGTGCTTTTAACATGCATAAGCCTAACTGGTGTTATGCCACAATTCTGAATGCATTTGTTCATAAATACACAAGTGAAAGGGTAACAGGCAGGTCTTGTTCTTTTTGTCATAAGCATTATAATTATTATTTCTTTTTATGCCACTCACTGTTAATATACCCCCAACAACCCAACACCTACAGAAAACCAGATGCATGTTTTCTGTTTCACAAAAAACAAAGCATTCCATACCAGCAATTGGAGGTATAGTGACACAACACCTTGAGACTATATTGTTTTCCTTCCACAATAGAACAAAATGTACTATGACTTGATAAAACATGAAATTCTTTAGTTGTGCTGTTATGTTAAATCAACAACAGGAAAGGAGCCATTTAGCCCTTGTTGATTATAACAAGCAATCTGTCCCAAAAACTCAGACTATAGACAGAATAAAATTGCTTGTGTTTCTGGACTGCAGATGGAGGATTGTTCTCCCTGCCTTTTTTTTTTTTTTTTTTTTTTTTTTTTTGTCAGAAGCTCAGTATGCCTTTATTAGCTGCACGGGAGGCAGCAATTGAACAGATGTGCTTGACTCCATAATGCTGGCAAAACCACCCTGGCTATATTTCTCCCATCTTTCACATACAACTTTTAAAAGGCGTATACATGCAACAAAACTCATCACAAACTTCCATAATTATAGCTCTTCTGGGGGAGGGGGACAATTATTTTGTTTTGTTTTTATTTTATAAAAGATGGAAGGACTCCAACAAATGTCTTCATACAAGGTTGCTCTCCACTTCTGCTGTTCATGTGCATATATGCACATATTCCACTGCCCATTACAAACTATTTCCAAAACTTTAAAATTCAAAAGCAGGTTCCAATGCTGCAAAGTTAAGGTTTGCAAAATTTGATTAATTCAAAATTCAGCATACAATCTGTGTCAATAATAAAAGACATTACCAGTCAGTGTACTTTTCAAAAGAAAGCTCATTTTCAAATGAGATAGTATTTCCTAAAAGGAAATCTGGAATATTGTTACTTTAAGATAAAAAGGACACCTGCCATCTTCAGGATTCATTTCCTAGTCTCATCAGATTTCAATATGCACATGTGGCTCCCATGTGACTTCCACAAGAGGTTAAATTCCTCTAATAAATTTTAATGGATTACAGGTGCTGAGTTATTGAATTACAGACCAGTAAGCAACAGTTTCATGCACTGGCTTTTTTTTTTAAAGTGTAAGAGCAGCTCCATAGTTCAATATTAACTTCCATTTTATAAAAAACAGGAACAAAGATGTTCTCAATAAAAGTGTCTTTGTCATGAGTGTGTATCTGTTGCCATATGATACACACATATAAGTATACCACCACTTTAAAGGCCTTTGCTTACACTTCCCTGATATTAGCCAACTAGAAGTCAGAAGTTAACAAGCACAAAATTATTTACAAATATATTCTTTATTCATATTAATAGTAATGTCCATTGGAACCAGATAAGTCCTAGTGAAGCCAATATCTTTGTTTACATGACCTGACCTTATATGTGTCGGTCTTGTGTTCACATACTCCTTTGTCCCATGATACACTGTTTTAAATCTCTTCATTTTATGGAAATCATGATACAACATTGCATCTAATCCAAAAAAACTTTGCTTTCTGCTTTTCCTCAAAACCTAGAATGAAAACCAGAGTTCAGATCAATTGAGCAAACCAGAGTTTGCTGATTGAAATGTTGTGGCAAACTGGTTTCTGGAAGTGACTGGTTACAATAGAAAAGACAAGGGACTTGGGGAGGAGAATGAAGTATGTGAGCATAAGAGCCATTCCCATGGTGCTAAGCCATGGCTTAGTGTTCCATGTGTCCAAAGCCAACAATTCTGTTCCATAGTCACAAAATTGTAACTTGGATGTACAAGTATGAAATCATTTAATACTTTCAGATCTGTACTCAGCTAAGTTGTTACCCATACTGTGCTGTCCGTGAAATTCAGCAGTTTTGCCAGCAAAGCAAAATTATATCCAAGAAGGTGGCAAGCAAGTAATCTCTATGGGTGCAACAGAAAATAAGAGAATAGAAGAAATTAAGGTGGTTGGGAAAATGTGCCTATTTTAAAAAGGCTTGGTATACCAAGTCTGTTGTTAGCCTATTCAGAGCAGAAAGGATAAGATAAAATGCATGGCAACATCAAGGACTTTTAATAGCTAATATATTCTGATATTTTCTCTCATTATCCAAAAAATTAAATCTAAGCAATTTTAAAAAGCTAAAACTGCATTAGACTATACAATTATTAGTCACCCTTAAATTTAATAAAGTGATATTGGCAGAACACGGAAAAGTTACCTTTTTGGATTATAACTCCCGTAAATGCTGGGTAGATAACTGGGAGTTGTAGTCCAAAAATTATCTTTTCCATGCTCTGGGACTGTAGCATTTTTGCTTTCTGTTTGGAGAGGTTCCAATTGTTTCCTTTTTGATTTGGATGGCAGAGTGAGGAGACTGGCTGTCAAGTGAAAAAGCCCTGACCTGAAGTAGTTCTCTGAACTTTGATTATCAAAGAAGAAAAAAACCCAGAATGCTCAGGTTCAAACCTGGCTGCCTAGCCAGTCAAGCTCACATACCTCTGGTAATACCTGAAAGCAATAATGGGGGTGGGGGGTGGGGTGGGGAAGTATTTCTTTAAAGCTTAGTTGAGTATAAAAACACCCTAACCATATAAGTCTTACTTTTCCTATCTGGACACCCTTCAATATACATACAAAAAACCTGCTCATTCTAAGAAAATGCAATTAAGGAAATAAAAACGAGAGCAAGATATCACTGTAAGAACATCTAGCACTGATGAATGGTAACAAGGAACAATTCCTTTTAGCAAAGTACTAAAGGTGACTGCGTCCTTGTCCCTCCCAATTACATAAAGTTGATTCTGACGTGTCATTTCCTTTCCCAGTACAGATGGGATGCTTAACATCTCAAACTGCCATAAGCAAATTAAATCTGTGTTGCATTTTCTTTGTAAGTAAAGGTTTACCTATGTACACGTAAGCAAAGTATTTTCAGATGTCAAAACACAAAAACAGTCCCACCCCCCGCCAAAAAGACACTCTCCTGCTCTACAGCATTCTAACCTGCATGGGAATGCTCATGAATTCCAGACTGTTGGCCTTAATTGCAGTGTTTCTACTCCCCAGTCTATTTATGGTAGTCCTAAAAAGGATACATTCTGAAAAATATAACATCTAGCCCAAACTTCTTGCCTGCACCTCACACTTAATTTCCTTTTATCCATCGCCCAGGAATTTGGACAGTTTATTTTATTGTTGCTTAATTAGTCTGGTTAGTGGTTTTCAAAAGGGAATATTAGTAACACTGGGTTTACAATTTCTGTAAAGAAGTTAGTAGATGATTAACTTTTAACCAAGCACACATATGAACAAAAGTAAGGTACTTACAATGTGCAACAGCTTTAACACATCTACAAACCTATTAAAAAAGAAGAAAATTTTCTAAGCTACAAAGGAAATAAGATTCACACAAGCCTACACAAAATTACTTAATTCCATACAGATACTTACACTTTCTCTGAGCTCATGATTTCTTTAGCAATATGGTAAACCTTTGTTTTCTTCCCAGCTGTGTTAATCTGCAAATAAAATTAAGCTTCAGTCAAAAATGGTAGAGAATCCTAGCAGCATACACAAACCTTTGGCTCCAGTACTACTATATACCACCTCAGTTTAGAAAATGTATTAAATAATAATAAAAAAAAACCTCTACATAACACATGCTATATGGGGCATTATAGGAGGTGCCACCCAAAAAAGTAATTTTCCCAAACTCTGACATTGCTCTACAGCATGGTTGCATGCAAAATGTTTTAGAATGCAAGCACATTAGTCCTTTAAATGTTATTATTCCGTTAATTGCCAATAGCTCAGATTTCTATCTACTCAAGAAAGCAGCAGGACTTTGATTTTAAAATGGCATCAGTCAACTAGTGAAATATTTGAGTCAGGATGATGGCATATTTTGAGAAACTCAAGAAACTTTGCATTAAATATTCAGTCATCCATTTTTATTTTTCAAGGCTATTTCCACTAAATTAAAAAAAATTACTGTAATTCAGAAAGCTTTTTCAACATGAAATTTAATCAGAAATAATTAGCAAAACTTAGGTCCTGCAGACAGTACTGCAGGACAGTACTTGGTCCTGCAGTACCAAGGCCAGGAAAACCTAGCAGGATGGGGTCAAGATTTGAGTGGAATCATATCAAAACAAATAAACAAACAAACAAAACCTTTCATTTATAGATATTACTTTGCTCAGCTGAGATTGTGATGATTTTACTTTTTTAATTGTTTTGACCCAAATTATCTGTGTTTTGTTCTGTTATATTTTTCCTATTGTGAGCTGCACTGAGAATAATATCAGAAGGTACCATAGAACTGGCCTAAATAAATTAGTAAGTATAAGTATACCAAAATAATTATATCTACCTGTTCGTTTTCTTGTGTATCAAGCTCCCCTTTGCTGGAGTCTGAATTAGTATCTGCATCTTCATCAGAGCTGCTCACATCTCTCAGTATCAGCTCGTCATCTGAATGCACATCTTCTAGCACCAAATCAGAACCACCAAGATCTTCAGCTAAAGACCTATACAACAATAATGTTGCATAGTTTAAGCACAGCTCTACCTATTTATTGAAGAAGCTGATTATGCCACTAATGCAACCCTAAATTTTGTAAAATAATCCAAAGAAATAAAGAGGCAATGATTTCCTGCAAGATTACAAAAATCGTTCTTGTCAGTTACTATCGTGACTGCACAAGTATTGTAACAAATTACAGAGTTCAGTGGATGTCCTAAATATCTCAGGCAAAAATCTCAAAATCCTTCTTTGTCACAATTCAAGACAAAATCCCAGTATCTTTTCATGTGGTTGGTTTCGTGAATTATCTACCAAACAGCAATACTATCCTATTTCCCTGAAAATAAGACCTGGCCTGAAAATAAGCCCTATTATGATTTTTCAGGATGGTAGTAGTTCCTCTTTCATTTAATATTTCATGGCTTTAAAGAAAAGAGTTTTATAATAACAAATACAGTGGCTGTAGAAGATTAAGATAATTTTGCAAGGCACAAGAGTTAAAATACATAGTGTTGAAATGTCAACATCACCTGTTTAATTGTGTGACATAAAACAAAAGTCAGATATTATGGAAGTCAGCTCAAGGCTGAAGATTTTGACGACATTCCTCTTTGACATGTGTCATAATAATTTTAAAAAATAACAGAGACATCACACAGCTAGAACTTTAGATGCTGTCCCTAATGCACCCACCTTGCAACAGCATTTGAACAAGAGTGACCTAGCATGTAAATAGTCTGCTTCCTGCTACATCATACAATTTTATGAAGGTGATTAGAAATAAAGTTACCCAATATTTTTAGTAACATAGTACAGGTTATTAATTTGACTTCAATATTAATAGGCTATAAATAATACACATGGTATTCTGTGATAAAGACTGGAATCATATTAACAGCTCCAGGAGAAACTGCTTTGATAATCTTGTACAGTGGACCCTCTACTTACGGAATTAATCCGTATTGGAACGGTGGCTGCAGGTCGAAAAGTCTGTAAGTCGAGGCTCCATTGACCTACAATGCATTGAAAACCGATTAATAAGTAACCGGCCATTTTTGGTCCATTTTGTTTGATTTTCCGGTCTGTAGGTCGATTCTCTGGCCGCAAGTCGAACCTAAATTTTGCGGCCAGAGACGTCTGTAACTCGAAACGTCTGGAGGTCGAGCCATCTGTAAGTCGAGGGTCCACTGTATAGCATAGAGCTAGTTTTCTCATAACCAGCTATAAAAAAATTCAAAGTGGTAGCCCCAAATACATTTACAATCTAATGGGATGGCACATACCCCAAACCCTAAAATATCTGGCTCTAGCATAGTTATGGCAGGAGACAACTATATCTTAATTGCTATTCTTAGGACAGTCATGGCTCATATACCGTGAGGCAAGATAAACACATAAGTGACAGTGTAGCTAACCACCTGTCTTACAAGGGGCAAGTTTCAGCAGCATTAATTCAAGACAAGAATCTGAAAGGAACACCAGCTTATTTTAAGTCATAGAGTCCTGTCTTGCAGCACTAGCTAGAGTTAGAAAAGTGGCCATGCTGGTTGAGGAATTATGGGGCTCGTAGTAAAGAGCGGTAAATCTTCCAAGATCTGGTTACAGTTCAACATAAAGCCATCTTAAAATAAATCTACAATCTGAAATGATACGAACTGTTCCAGACAGGGAGAAACTGGAAATCATGTTCTAATATTCTCATTAACTGCCATCCAGAATTTTATGGACTTCCAAGCTCTGAAACCCAGGTCCCAAGAGACAGATTCTTCAAGGATCTATGTAAAGTTCAATATGCAGCAACAGTCAACAGTGAAAATGTGGGAGGGTAGTACAGTATTTAAAACACAGTTGGCACAGTATATTTTTGGTTCTCTTTATGTGAAGATGGAATAATGTTGGAGGCAACAGAGTTATTTTGATTTTTCCCAAATGAGGATACAGCACTGTAGTCTCATCCCAGAGCAAAGACTTTGGAACCTTAGCAGAACGTCAGTCATGGTTCATACCAGAGATGAGGAATACAAAATACAGATGAAGAAATCATACAACTAAAATCCATCTGTAGCTATTTATTTTCTTCTTCACAGAGGGGATTGATTTAAATTAAATTAATTTAAGTCATTATTTCAATCACAATTTAAATCACTATTCAGTCCATTAAATTATGTGAATTTTTCTTTCCTAGAAAGTGCCATCCTACATGCTATTACCTTATTACATATTTTTGCACAGTTTGCCCACATTGATTCCACTTCAGTGTCCAAAAGTGTGCACTTTCAGAGAGGGGATTAGAACTTGGTTTTGTCTACACACTGCTGCAGAGGCACAACAGCCAGGATTGTCACTCTGAAGAAACAAGCATTAATGTGCAAAACTATTGAAATTACTCTTGGAGGTATCAGTAATCCGTGATGTTAGCAAGTCTTTGGGTCGGAGTTCCAAGCCTCAAGTCCGAGTCTTGAGTCATTTGCCCCGTCCCCAAGGCTTGGGATTCAGACTGTGCATGTGCCACCCAGCTGGCAGGCCGGTCCATGTGCAGAGACAGCGGTCCTGGAAGGGAAGCTTTGTTTAGGGTTGTTATTTCATACCTCCATATACTGCTGTTGTATGTTATTTTTTCCTCTTTTTTTTTTCAAGCATTTTGTTGCGAAAATAATATAGCAAGACATTGAAAAGGCTACAACAAATACAGGATTGTGAATCCATAGTGTTCCTAATGGTTATAGTAATTAAGCATTTCTCTCTAGCAGGCTCCAAAATAATTGATATGTACTGGACAGGAACTATGATTTTTACTGAT
The DNA here is from genome assembly GCA_037013535.1 of Intellagama lesueurii. Classification (NCBI taxonomy): domain Eukaryota; kingdom Metazoa; phylum Chordata; class Lepidosauria; order Squamata; family Agamidae; genus Intellagama; species Intellagama lesueurii. The sequence goes on along the minus strand of JBAJHW010000005.1, from coordinate 40,824,414 downwards.
TGTTATGTACTAGATTGTGTATTGGCGGAGAGACTGAAATAGTAACCTAAAGAATCTTTACAGAATGTTACGGAATCTCAGGAAACACTGATCCAAAAAGTGCTTGGCCTTATTTACAAAACATTTTTAAAAGATCATATGAATACAGTGCCTCATAATATAGAGCAAGAATATGAATATGATGCCTCATATTATAGAGCAAGAATTTATAGTCACTACTCCATAATGTGATGTTTGAGCTATAACAAATTTTATATTAAAATTATCATTACACAGAACTTTTTTTTCAAAGCATTTGAAACATTTTAATTATAATTTTTAAAAATATAATCGAAATAAAAAACTGATTTCAATTTTTAAAGCTGCTTTTTCTTTTTAAAAGCCTGCTTCATGAAATTAATTATTTAATAACTCTTAGGTTCTTCAAACTTTTATCAGCACTCTGATTTTTGGAGCTGTTCAGTTGTCAGCATGTTCCAAATTTTACATAAGGTCTCTAAATATTTTTACAAAATTGACCAATAATATGTCTTGGCAACCTTATTTTAAACACTAACTTCCCACATTTTCTGGGCTAAAGACTACCACAGCTGTTTTTGGAAGGTTAACTTCTGCATTAGCAGTCATGTGAAACAAGTCACCACTAAGTCACTCCACTACTCTTTGAGTAAGAATAATTTCTTATAGCATGTGAGCCAGCTGTCACACAGAGAGAAGTATTTCTAGACTGCTGTACTGAATAATATATGCTTATTTAAAAATATATTCTCTCAAAAAATAGTATAAAATATTATACCATATCCTATTTATTCTTAACTTTAATCACAGGGCATTTAAGAAAAATGAGGACAATCAGTAAGAAATACATCATAATGCATAATCATGTACTATCAAGTCAATTCTGACTTATGGCAACCCTTTTCAGGGTTTTCCAGGTAGAGAGTACACAGAAGTGGTTTACCCTTTCCTTCTTCTGGGGGAACCTTGGGATTGTGCAGCTTGCCCACAGCCAAGCAGGCTGGCTCTTCTCCAGAAGGCACAATGGGGAACTGAATTTCCAACCTCTGGCTCCAGAGCCAGATACCTAAATCACTGAGCTATCCAGCCAGGTTACAAGAAATACATATATTTGGTCTAAAATATTTCTGAACAACACTGCCAGATGCTTTATTTTGAAGACTGTACTACTGCTTGATATTTTGGTAAATCCAAAATTTGAAGGAGTGCATAGTTACTTATGTTTAATGGAGGAGATTTTGGAGGACTGATTGCAGCAGTAAATCAAAGAAAAATACCTAATATGTACAGAAAGGCCCATGAAGACATCCCAAATTTGGGGAGGAGAAAATATGGATATAACAGTTTTACAGATATATATTGTAGCTCCTAATATGATGCATGTGATAGCCTAAAGAGGCCTGATAGTATAGCTAGTAATAGCAATATCTGCACTAAGAAACTTTGCTGTTCCACATTTCAGAAACTGGTGCTCCTTTACAATCCATACAGAATAAGTGACTAGTTTAATAACAGGTTAAAATTCAGGTCATACACGTTTTCCTAATTTTACTGGTTACTTTCAGGGGTGCCAAAGCATATTATTCACATCCCTGAGAGACACAAATTAAATTAAACTATTTGTCTTCTCTATGCATGCTCCTTACCCTTCATTAAGCTCTGTAGAGCATTAGCAGATTTTGGCAAAGCTGAGCAAATAAAAGAGTAGATATATAATTTGAATGCTCCTTGTCAGTTGCTTATTCTCAAAGATGCTCACAGTGTAGTGTTAAGAAAACATTTTGATTAAGCTTCTTAATAAGTAAATAGGCCTTTATTACAACACTCAACACATCGAAGATAGTATAAGGGCAAACTTTCTACATAGCTGCAATTAATTCTTCCTTAATTCAATTGGTCAAAGGCCTATTGTACCACTTCAGTTTGCAAGAAATGGAGTGCCTGATTGAAGTCCCCCTCCCTTTCTCTCCCTCATACAGAATTTTAACATGTAAGGAAGGTAGGCAGGTTACATTTGCTTTCCATGTACAAGAACTCTTGTTTTTGTGTACAGTATAGCAATCAATCAATCACATAGTTCCCTCCTGCATGCCTTGCATTCTCTCTCTCTCTTCTAAATTTTTTTATTCATTTTCCATTGGGTAAGGGAAGATCATAGGGAAGGGGATTTGGATCAGGGTATTGGGGTAAATAAAAAATACAGAACGTGATAGAGAACAGTATATATCATTATTACATTTGTCTATGTTTCTTACTAAGCTTACTTCACACTTATCTTACCATTTTTTCTAAGACTTTAAAATCTAAATTTATCTTATATTTTCTTTCTCATAATTTTAACCCTTTCATATTCTCATCTCTCATCCAATTATACAAAGGTTCCCACTTTTTTCTAGCCTCAGCAATTTCTTTGTCTTTTAATACTTCAGTTAAAATATCCATCTCTGCTGCTTCAAGAATTTTCTATTAACTCCTGGGTTGTTGGAGTCTCCTCTTTTTTTCCAGTATTTGGCATATAAAATTCTTGCTGCTGTAGTTACATGTATGATCAAATATCTTTTTTCTTTTTCCTCCATGCCTTGCATTCTCAAATGGTACACAGTAGATACAGTTTTGCCATATGATATAATGCTGAGCAAAAAAACTTCAGTTCAACAGTCAGAAATTGAGCATACAAATCTCTACACGAGGAGAGAAATCTATACTACTACACTATTTTAGTATACTAGCAATAGTACATGATAGCCAGTGTGGTATAGTGGATAGGGTAATGGACTAGGACTCAGGAAGCCGGGGTTCAAGTCCCCACTCAGTTATGAAAGCTCACTGGGGGTATGGAACTGGTATAACCACTCCTTAAATATTTCACTTACCTTGAAACCCATATTAAGGTCACTATAAGAGACCAACTTAACAACACATAACGTAAAGTAATAGTACAGATCCTGTACATGTTTACTCAGACGCAACACGCACTGACATTAACTGGGCTTACTCCCAGGTAAATGTGCAGCAGAAATATATATTTAGATACATTTATTCTTGAAGTAAAATTTCCACTGTCCCCCAACTCCTGGAGGGAGTCCTTTCCATATCTACGAGCGGGTGCTGATAAGTATTGAGCCTTTCCCAGAAAAAAAATTGAGCTAGGAAGCTATAAATTGCAGGGTGTATTGGCCAATTTGTCTATATTCAACAGTGCAAAAATCAACTACCTTTGATTTTAACTTAACTTTCATTTTCAGCTCCAAAGTGAACATGGCAGCACCTCCAGAAAAGTTCAATGTGGAAGAGCATAGGACCATAATCAAGTTCCTGTTTCTCCAAGGGAAAGGTGCAAAGCAGATCCATGATGAAATGTCACAAACTATGGGTGACAGTGGCCCTTCATATGCAACAGTTAAACGTTGGGTTGTCAATTTTAAAACTGGCCATTTCGGTGTTGAAAGTGAGAAACCCAGTGAAAGGCCTGTTTCTTTCTCTGTGCCTACAAATGTGAAAGCCATCCATGACATGATCATGGAGGACCGCCGAATATCAGCCAAAAGTATTGCTATATATCTGAGAATATCACGTGAGAGAGTTGGTGCCATTATCCACAACGACTTAGAAATGAAAAAGCTGGCAGCAAAGTGGAACCCCAAGCTTTTGACAACCAAACAAAAGAGGAAACGTGTGGAGTCATCGGTGGCTGTTTTGGAACATTTTGCAAGAAATGAGTCAGATTTCCTGGGCAAACTGGTAACTGGTGATGGGACATGGATCTACTGTTATGATCCTGAGACAAAGGAACAGTCTAAGGAATGGAGGCACAGTGGTTCCCCCAGGCTAAAGAAGTTCCGAGTGCAAAGGTCGGTGCAGAAGCAAATGGCAACAGTTTTTTGGGATAAGAAGGGAGTTCTGCTGGTGGACTACCTCCAACAGGGTTCAACCATCAATGCAAAATATTACTGTGCTTTATTGACGAAGTTGAGGCAAAACATCAAGGAAAAACATCGAGGAAAGCTCTCCAAAGGTGTCATCCTGTTGCATGACAACGCCTCATCACACACTGCAGGTGAAACAATGGCAAAACTGACATCCTTAGGCTTTCAAGTGATGCCCCATCCACCCTATTCTCCCGACCTGGGTCCTTCTGACTATTATCTGTTTCCCCAAACTCAAAAAAAACACCTAAAGGGACAACGATTTGGGAGTGTTCTGGAGGCAACTAATGCTGCAAATTAGTGGTTACACCAGCAGTCGGAAGAATTTTATTTGCAGGGACTTAAGAAGCTGCAGGACAGATGTCGCAAGTGCATTGACTTCCTGGGGGAATATGTAGAATAGTGTGGCAGTTATAGCTTCCTAGCTCAATTTTTTCTGGGAAAGGCTCAATACTTATCAGCACCCAAATGACTAAGAAACTCTTTCCTGGAATAGGATTAGCTATAGAGCTAGAGATTAAAGAATTGCATAAAATTCCACACCAAGGAAAAATTCTCCACTTCAGTACTAATTTGTATTTCCTGATCTAGCGGATTCCGAAAATAACACAGGAAAAGGCTGTTGTTCAGTTAGACAAACAAGCTTTTCATTCATTTTGATTATGTGCAACTTTCTGTTGTAACTTACGATGCTTTTCCATATTCAAGTGACAGTATGCTGCTCTTACAAGATAATGTTGCTTCATTCTGTTACTATTTTGAAGTGATAAAATATTCTACACTGAAAAACATTATAAACTCTTTGTAACATCTCCACTTTATAATTCTGGCCAGTGAATTATATTGTTGACATGTTAGTCCTTGATACTTCTTAAATTAGAGGCAGAGCTTGGAAACGTTGTTATTTTGGATGACAGTTCCCAAAATCCCACAGCTAGGGTGGTCAATGGTCCACAGGAAGTAGTCATTCTGGCTGCAGAATTCTGGTAGCTGCAGTCCAAAAGGGTAACACTGCCAACCTTAACTGCTAAGGCCTTCCATATTTTCTTTAAAAACATGCATCTGTATTTTTACAAAAGCTTATTTAAAACAGTATGCCACTAAAATCCCATTTTATATAGTTTTTTAAAAGCATTTTTATATGCTGATAACAGCATTGATTGTGAAGACTCTGATAATTAAGTTTTCATCTGCCTAGTAGCTGAGAGATGCAGATCAATTCATAAAATTGTAGAAAAATGGAGTTGGAAAGGGCCTATAAGGCCATCAGGTCCATCCCTCTGCTCAATGCAGGAATTCAAATCAGAGTAGATCTGACAGATGGTTGTTTAATTTTCTTTTGAATTCCTCCAGTGTTTGAGCGCTCATATCCCAAGGTAACTGGTTCCATTGTCACACTGGTCTAACAGTTAGGGAGCTTTTCCTGATATTTAACCGAAATCTGGCTTCCTGTAATTTGAGCCCATTATTACATATCCTGCACTCTGGGATGATCAAGAAGAACCGATATTGTCCCTCCTCTGCATGACAATCTTTCAAGTATTTGAAAAATGCTATTGTATTTCCTCTCGGTCTTCTTTTCTCAAGGCTAAACATGCCGAGTTCTTTCAGTTCTTCCTTATGTGCCCTGATTTCCAGTTCCTGATCATCCTTGTTGCCCTCCTCTGAACTTGTTCCAGTTTGTCTGTATTCTTCTTAAAGTGAAGTGTTCAGAATTGGATACAGTACTTGAGATGAGACCTAACTAGTGCCAAATAGAGGGGAACTAGTACTTAATGTGATTTGGAGACTATACTTCTGTTAATGTATAAAACAGCATTTGCCTTTTTTGCAGCTGCACTGCAGGCTCCTATTCAACTTGTGATCACCAACAATTTCAAAATCCTTCTCACATGTACTATTACTGAGTAATATATCCCCCACCTATTAGTTTGTGCTATAATTTTTCTATTGAATTTCTCCAATATTACTAGTGTTTAGAAGCCACAGACATTACAGAATATGTCAATTATACAGAAGCCCCCAGTGACTTACTATAACACACCTAACCATGAAGGTATCTAGCAAGGGTTTGTTTTTTTGTTTGCAGTTTGCTGAGTTGTCTTAAGCCTAGAAGAGATTTTCCGCCCCCCCCCCCCCAAAAAAAAACCAGAAGTGACTGGTTCTGGAAGAAGTCCTCTCCTCCCTGGTCTAAAGAGGATCTAAAGCATAACTGTGCACACACACCCATGAGGGGCCATTTCTATGTTACACTTTTTTTTAAAATGGGCATACACAGGAAAAGAGAGATCAAGCAATTTAGCTGTACTTTGCCCACCCTTGGTTTTTATGTTTCTCTCCACAGTATCTTACCTGCCAAACTTTGAACAGATTCTTGTAGGCTCATATAACTCTTCTACTTCATACACATTAGCATCATGGTCTTCAAGAATTTTAGAATTGTGCCATTCATAACATTTTTTTTTATCAGCAGATGCAAACGGCAAGTTCTCGTACTCTGGGATTTCTTCATAATGGCTCACATTTTCATATTCTGGTATATAGTCATGAGTAAGAGAACTCAAGTATCTTTGAGATGAGAAAGTCTGTTCATCTAAAGATTTTGATCTCTGACTCTTTGTCGCATCATGTTGACTTCTAGATTTTTCTTTTCCCTTTTGTAAGGACAGACTACCCACTTCTGCAGAATGTGCCTTGGCAGGTTTAGTCTTTCTTCTGTTTATCATGTTAGTCACATTCCAATTTTTGCCAAGCTCTTCCTGGTGAGAGAAAGCAACAGTGGTATTATCTGTAGGTTGGCTGCTCTTGATCAGAAATTTCTGGAAGTCACTTTTCATCAGGCAAATAGACAATTTAATGTTTAGGAACTTCTTTAGTGAATTCTTCTTTGGAGGCTCTTTTGGGGGCTTGTGTATTCTATCCATATCGACAGAAGACAAGGATTTGGCCCGAGGTTTTGTCAAGGGACTCCTAAATTCAGAGTTTTTTGCATTCTTGGTGTTTTTTAAGGCTTCTGGATTGCCTGAAAATGGAAGAATAGGATGAGGTAATTTCCAAGCAGGTTTCTCCAAAGACAACTTTGGTAAATTTTGGGAAAGCAATGAACTTTGTTCTTTGGCTGACAAATGCCGTATACGTGGTCCCTCCAGAGGAGTCTGTGAATGTTCTTCATTGGAAAGGTAAGTACTTCTCTCTAGTAGTTCCTCAGATGCAGCTTTTTTCAACAGCCCAGTACCTGGGATGCTTTGCCTTTGAGGTTTTTTAGGAATTATTTTTGTTGAACTTTCACCCTTTAAGTGATCATTTTTATTTTCCTTCTCTTGTGCAGAATTATGGAGGCTCTCAAAAGCAGGCAAATCCTGATTGCATGACAATTTTAACTGCTTAGGCAAACTCTTGGAAAGATTACTACTCCTTATAAAGCTGGCATTTTTGTCATTAACAGCCAACATACTGTTACTCTCTCCTAGGTTATTGGAAGAATTTGTTGAATAAAGGTCAAAGGAATGTTCAACATTTTCTCCTTGGTGAGAGCCTTCAGGCAGGAAGTTTTGAGGGGTCATTTCTTTGGAATCAGATTCCAAAGATTCAGCAACCAGATACATTTTTCCTGCAATACATGAAGCAATTTTAGATTTATTGCTTTCAGGTGTATGTTTTTGATTGTTGTAGGAAACACTCTGAACAAGGACATTAATTTTTGCTGTTTTTCCCACAGCACAGTCAGAAAACCCCATAGTCTCACACTCTGAAGCAAAGGTTTCTTTTATTCTTTCCCCTGGGATATCTATGCCATCTTGGCGGACTAGACCTGAAGCACGCAGTTTTCTTGGCTTAGGAACTGGAAGAGATTTAGCTGAAGGTGCAGAGTCTGTTCCAGATGAAGGGAATGATTCATTTCCCCCTTTTGTAGAGGTGCTCATGTATGATTCACTATTATCTGTTTTCTCCAGAGTTGTGTCAAGAGAACAGGAGCAACTACTGATATTTTCAGTCAAAGGAGGTATTTCTGCCCTCTCAGATTCAACACAAGCTATTTTTATATGGTTGTTTGGACAGTCCATAACTTCCTCAGGACTGGAAGCCACTGGAACAAAATCTGTTAATTCTACATTAACATAATCATTAAAACTATTAAAATTACCCATTTCAAGTTTATTCAAAGGTTTCTGCTTCAAATGGCTACTATTGGGAAAAATACTTTGTGTCAAAACATCCTTGAATTTTTCCTCTAGTAAATTAGTATTTAAGACTGCCCTATTTTTATTCATTTTTTCCCCATTATGAATATCAAGTTCAGTCCTAGTTTTCAGCGACGAGGATGCTGATTGTTCGTCTGTACCGACGTTCTCTAGGTTTTCCAACTGTTCAAAAATGGTTGGATTTTTGTACAAGTTCTCCCCATTCCCAAATTTATGAACACATTCAAATTTGCAGGAACAAACTGATATAATATAAGCAGCATTGTCTCTTGGTGTTCCATTTTTGTAATTCAAATGAAGCAAGAACTCAGAAGAGTCTTTTTTTGCGTCTTCTAAACTCCTTGAATTTTTTCTTAAAGATGGTGGTATAGGGTTAACTTCAGGAACAGATGAGCACTTGAGAATCTTTGGTTTCGGTGCTATCGCTGGCTTTGTTTTCTTCACAGTTTGTAAAACATCAGCAAGAAGAATATCTGGCTTTGGTGCTACAGGAGGTGGCACTGTTTTGTGCCCTACCACAAATGTTGGTTTTGGGGCCACTGGTGGCTTCTTAATTTCTAGAAACAATTAGAACAGAAAACAAAAAGAAATATTAGAGTTATTGTGATTTTGTGTGGCTCAAAGAAGTTTAAGCTATTAAAATATTAAATGCATAACAAAAACAAAACAAAAAGAAAACACTAACAGATTTATTTCAGTGTGAAATTTCCTACATTTAAATGTAACATATGTTTTTCTGCTGTTTATTAATAGTAATCACCACTTGTAATAAAGATCACAGTGCAAGAAAAGAGAAGAGGCAGTTTGGGAAAATCAGATATATCTAAACAATTTCAGCAAAAATATACAGTAATGGGAGAGAAGACTGCACACTTAATGAATCACTATTTATTTGTATTCTTTAAATGCTTGACTGTTACTCATGAATCAATAAAAATAATGTAAGATTTTATTTTTCAAGTGAAATATTACGTTGTTTTAAGTCACAGAACATTGTACATAAAAGGGGGGAAAAAACCCATGAGCATTACTATGCTTGTAAAAGCCCAGGGAAAACCTCAAAACTTCAGGGAAAAACAATTTTTTTCCCAAAACAACTCTGGGGAATTCAGAAACTATGTGATGGAATATTTTATCTTTGGGAGTGTGAAATGGTTTTTAAGACTAGGTTTTACTCATTCAGAATACCTGACACTGTATGGTATGAATATTTGTATGCAAGACAATCTGTTGAATTAGAGAACAGTACATTTTGTGAATGCTATGGATATATATGTCATGTAAAACTCAAATCCAAGATGCATTTCTGCACCCAGTGGGCATTGCCATCTTTATGAAAGGAGCATACGGGGGCACTTCCTTGTTTGTGGATTACAATATATAAGGTCAAGATCAATGTGGCGATCGCCCACGTCACTCATGCCATTCATATTCATGAGCTGATTTGCATGAACCTTTGAGAGGACTGGAGAGGCGGAGTCAGCAGTTACATGAGGCTTGGCGGGAGGAGGAGGAGTCAGATAGAGATTGGGATGAGATGCAGATAAAGATAGGGCTGGTTAGTCAGAGAGAGAGGGAACAGATACTGAGAGAGATAGAGCTGGTTGGGAAAATAGGTAGAGAAGGTAGTAATTATATAGCAAGAGAAAAGAAGTATGTACTGAGAGGACTGTCGATGATTTGCTTATGTATAATGTGTATCTGAGAAACTTCTGTTATTATTCAATCTGCTTCACTTCAATAAATAAGTTCTGTTTCTGTTCACAAGACAAGTGTTCTGATATACGTCATTTATATTGTGGATTGAAGTAATCCACTGGTGGCAGCGAGAAGAGAAAGTGACGTGAGCCTTTGTGAGGGAAAAACAAGCAGGGGCCACAAGGGTAAATGCCACAATCCTTTTCCATGAAGAGCTGCTGCATCTATCAGTAGATGTGTAAACATGCTTCACATACTGACTGAATGTGTGGCCAGGAAAAGGCTGGGGCATAGTTTCCAGGAACAATTTTGTTCCCCTGGTAAATGTGTACCTTAGCATAACTCACTGTTTGTTTGTTTGTTTGTTTAGTAATAAAATGGCAAAGAGGCAAAGAGACCATGCATGCTACTTTGCAAAACACTTTAAGCAGTTTAATCATACACTTTTTTTAAAAAAAGAGATGCATTAACTCTTAGAGTATATTTTCCATATACCGTATTTTTCCGTTTATAACACGCCCCCATTTATAAGATCCCCCCCACTTTTCTAACCCAAAAATTAAGAAAACTTAGCTTTGAGGATTCAGCCTCTGGGCTCAGAACGGTCAGACATTTTGAGTCACTGTTGAATCTGAGCCTACAGGCTCCACCTCCAACGAGGTGTGTTCCAATTGGTTTTTACAGCATCAGCTGACATCAGTTCCATAAGGCTCGCAATTGGAGGAAGCTAAGTCTCCTGACTATAGGAAGCTAAGCCTCGTGACTGAAGGAAGCCTGTTTACAGAGGCAAGGTATGTGCCTTTTTGTTCTCTCCTCAGGTTTCTCAGCTTACTTCCGTGTAAAAGACACCCCTCAATTTTTAGTGTAATGATTTTAGGAAAAAGTAGTGTCTTATACACGGAAAAATGCAGTACTTCCAGATCCAGTACAAGTTTTTTTCATCCCTACTGTCAAAGCTCCCTATTGCTTTGCCTCTTTATCTTTCTTCTCAACAACTTGTCTGTTCTTTCAGATTCCCCATACCCCATATTCTTCTCCTTTCTTTGTATAAAATCTTCTTGTGCGTATTTTTAAATGTTGTTTCTAGGACACAAACATATGATTTAAAAATAATTAGTTTTAAAACATATGATCTCCACAGCAAGAAACATAAACAGATTGAATATTTGGTATTGGTTTTCTGAGCAGTAACTGCCAAGATCTACTGTTTCAGGGAGTCATATAAGCATCTGCAGTCTGTAGCAGATGATGACAAAATACCAATTCATTAAAATTGGGCAACATTGTCAGATTTCTAATAAAATCCTCCCAAACATTTCTGTGTAGAAATAAGTATACCATGTAACAGACAACATCCTTAACTGTCCGCAAGGATACAGGAGTTGATTTGTCAACAAATAAGCCAATGACATTTTTGTTTCAGAATGAAACCAAATGAAAGATTCACCCCGGAATGATTTTTGAAGGTAGCTGTGTTATATGTAGTTCACTTTGATAAATCAATATCCTCAATGGTCTAAATCAGTGGTGGCGAACCTTTTTTGGGCCCGAGTGCCCAAACTGGGGGGAAAACAAACAAACAAACAAACAAACAAAAGGAAAAGGAAAAAAAACAGCAGGCAGCGTGCGGCGGAACCGGACGTGGCAGCGGAAGGGGGAATCCTGGGCACAGAGGTGCCTCGAGACCCCACTCCGGATCTGCCGCCAGCGCCAGCTGCTCTGGATCCTGGCCCACTGCCTGTCGAAGCGCCAGCACCGCATCTGCAGCCGCCTCCTGAGGTTTGGCTGTGGGAGGGGAGTAGCGATCTGGCAACTTATGGCTCGTGTGCCCACAGAAAGGGTTCTGCGTGCCAGCTGTGGCACGCGTGCCATAGGTTCGCCATCACTAGTCTAAATGATTTCCAGGTCTAAAAAGCACCCTACCATAAATCTTATCTCAAATTAATTTACTTGCTCTCTCCATATCCATTGTGACCACCAAATCTGAAGATAGCTGATAAGTTAAAAGCAACTCTTTGCATAATTCAGCCCTACCATCACTGTTTGTTTGTTTAAACTGTTTCCAGGTACTTAATACTAAGTATACATCTTCTTCATAGTTCGCAGCTTTATCCAGAATGAGAAGAGTACTTTTTGAGCTCAACATGTCTCACAACACCAAAGCCATTCTCCAATGGGGAAATTAAGACTTCTAGTCTTAATTGATGAAGCTGTCTTCATTAAAAGAGAAATTCAATCAGACATGTAATTCGTAGTTGTAAGCAGGTTCCTTTTTCACTCCCAGGGAATTCTCTGGTCCCAGATTCAAAAGCGGGAGACATTTAGTGCAACAACAAAAATTTTATTCGTTAACAAGGTGGTTTCTCCACCACTTCAACTGGAAATTCATCATTCAGCACTTGGGTTTAACTCAACAGACTCTTCTTCATAACCATACAGCTCCCTCTATTCTTAACATGGGGTTCCACCAAATCTCTCCTTGTTGGTCAAGGTTCTCGGGGTGGTCATTTGGTAAGGCATAGGCTGTCACAATAAGGGTGGTGAGCCCAATTCCCCTCCATAAGTTCTTCCTTATTCAGTTCCCATTTGTTTCCCCCTCCTCTCACTTGAGTCTGTTTCTTTCTCCTTTCCTCTAATGCCAGGCACTCTTTATACTTTCAAGCTTTCAACTCTTCTCTCTCTCTTTCCCACTTTAAAGTCTCTTCTCTTGTAATTCCCTTTCTTCCCAATGGGATGGCTTTCTAGCTACCTTTCCAGTCCAGCATTTCTCAGCCTCCTTACTAGCTCCTCATCAATCACTCCTCCTGGTCTGCCACCTCCACTATCATTCTCCCCTCCTTTTGAGCTATTGGATAGCTCAGTAGTTTAGGTATCTCACTGCAGAGCCAGAGGTTGGGAATTTTATTCCCAACTGTGGATCCTTGACAAGGGTTGGACTCGATGATCCATATGGTCCCTTTCAGCTCTGCAGTTCTAATATTATCTCTGTTATTATCATTAACCTTTTCTCTTCCTTGCCAACCTTCTTTCCCAGACTTTCTTCTCGCTCACTCCTCTCTGTTTCTATCGGTTCTTTCTTTTCTGTGTCCCCTCTGTCTTTAATTCTTCCCGCGAGATCTATAATTGCACCCCTTGTACTCTCAGTAGCCTCAGGGCTTTCAGCTGTGTGTGTGTGTGTGTGTGTGTGAATCCAGCTCTAGGGCTATTAGTCCTTTATCATTTGGGGAGCTTGTTGTTTGGTATCCCTCCACTTCTTCAGGTTGAGGAGACGGTATGCCCATAGGGAGGCCGACTTGGCTGTTGACTCTCTCAAAATAGTACATTTTAAGATTGAACTGTGTACTTTCCAGCACATGGAACCACATTATTAAATATCTGATTCTGATCACCTGCTCTGTGTTAAAGCTGTGCACAAATCATTTGCATTCTGTAGCTTCTTTCCAACCATAAGCAGCTTGGTCTTAAAATTTACAGTAATGTGCTCCTCTTGGCAACAGGCTCTTCCACATGAGGTTCTGTTTACAGTTAAATTCTTCATGTTCTTCTTTCTATAGGACTTGAGAATTGAAGTGCTTAATCACATAAAATAGTCAGCATTTTGTCTAAATGCTCTTTTTTTTTGTAGACTTGAGTTTAAAATCCATATTCCTCACTTTTTCCTCAAGATTCTGCTCTGTAGTTTGCAAAACTGAGAATACCACACCACACCAACCAAAAGGAGTTTCACCATCCCAAGCCTTTGTATATGTAGCTTACTGGTTTCCTTAAGATATAGAACAAACAAGTTCACACTGGCCAGTCCTCACCCATCTCTTGAAAGAGTGTCTACCTTCCAAGCCTATTCTTTCCCAGTCATGAAGCAGAGAAATAAATCACAGAAACTATAGCAATCTGGGAAGCAATCCAAACTGAATATATACAAACAACTTGCATAAAATTTCCAATTATCCAATGTGGATCTGTCAGATCCAGTTCCTGTACAACTGTTTGGGGATGGGGATGGTGGAGGAGAGAATAGTAAATGCAGAGGAAGAACAAGACAAAGATGTTCTTTGAGTAGACCTTTGGTCTAGATGGGCGGGATAGAAATCTAACAAACAAACAAACAAATAGTCTGCAAAAGCAGGCTTTTAATTGTGGAGACGAGTGACCAAGCCTAAGACAAAAGCTTTACATTCAGGAACTTCCAACATTAATCTTACACACTTCCCCCCTAAACAGTTCAAGACAGAATGCAGATATCTTTGCTCTTACATCTGTCACAACAAAGTGAAGGTTTTCTCCAGATTTATCACACTGTGCCTCATATGGATATCATATTCTGAGATGGAATCATGGAAGTATTCCTATATCTACATAAGAATATACAGCAGTGATATGGTAACTGATTACCTACAAATGTTATTGAACTACAACCCCCTTCATGCATGGGTGGGCTGATGGAATTTGAAGTCCAACATCTGCAGTGTCACAGGTTCTCCAGGCCTAACAAATAAGTCTATTTTCTTTCAAATGAAAGCATATATTAACATATGAGTCATCAATACCTATCAACTGTCTTACCAGTTATCCTTCCCACAGAGAAAGCCTGCTACTTTTTCCACAGATGATCACCTTTTTCCACAGATAAAACACCTTCAGTGACTGAAAATTCTCCTGCCTTAAATCCTGCCTTGTTATACTGCAAAGCAATGTTGGCCTTTAATCTTAAAGATACATACTTAGAATTGCAGCCTTAGTTGCCCATTTTCTCAAGGAGAACTCTCAAGAGACATTCAGTTCCTCCATATTTCCTTTAACTGTGGGCTCTTTTTTGTGCTTTGACACTGCTAGCAGACCTCCATCTCAGCAATTAAATGGAAGAATCATCAATGGAAGAATCATAAAAGTCCCCACCCCCATGCCAATCTTTTTTCTAGCAGCTTCAGACACTTCCAGTTTATATATCTCAGACAACTGTCTAACCCAAGTTGAAACTTGCCTTGTGCTTTATTTACATTATGAAGTGCACATCCCACACACAGTTTCATCAAACATGAATCACAGCCACCTGGGCAGAACCCTCTTGCCTACCAAAGCACTTCAGACACCTTTCCTTATTCTCAAATTTCCTTTCACATATAAAACTCTCCATAATAAAATAATAATAATCATGTGCTGTCAAGTGAATTCCGACTTAGGGTGACCCTCTTCAGGGTTTTCCAGGCAGAGACTACTCCGAAGTGGTTTACCATTCCCTTCTTCTGTGTGTGCCCTGGGACTGTGCAACTTGTTCAAGGCTATACAGGCTGGCTCTACCCACAGGAGGCATAGGTCTTCTAAATAAAAGGTCTTCCTAAATAAAGAAGAATCCATCAATACTAGCCATTCAGTAAAGATTATTATAAGAGTGAAGGGAAACAGTATTGATGGATTCTTCTTTATTTAGGAAGACCTTTTATTTAGAAGACCTATGCCTCCTGTGGGTAGAGCCAGCCTGTATAGCCTTGAACAAGTTGCACAGTCCAAGGCTGATATATATATAAGGCTGTTGTTTGTGCAGTTTCAGTGTTGTTTTTTTCCAGGTGTGCAAGTGTTCAAAGTAAACACAAAGGGAAATGACTCACAATAGCCTGGAAGATGCAGCAGTAGTGCTTTGAAACATTGAGGCAGCCTGAGAGGAAAGAGAGTAACTACAGTGTGCACAGATTTAGACAATAACCTAAACATATCCCAAAT
This sequence comes from Intellagama lesueurii, assembly GCA_037013535.1. Taxonomy (NCBI): domain Eukaryota; kingdom Metazoa; phylum Chordata; class Lepidosauria; order Squamata; family Agamidae; genus Intellagama; species Intellagama lesueurii. The sequence goes on along the minus strand of JBAJHW010000005.1, from coordinate 40,808,852 downwards.
GCAAAAGGAAAATGTGTAGAAGTTAATCTTATTTAACATCATGTTGAAGCATAACAGGAAAATCATGAATAGCTTAAAAATGACAGAGAAGAGATAAACAAACAACTGCCTTAGCCCAGATGGTGCAGTTGTAGCTGAGTAAACAATGGGTATTTTAAAGGATTAAACTCATTTAGACCTAATTTGATAGCCTTTCTGCAATACAGAAATTGAAAAAGAGCTGTGATCATTCAGTTGGTTTGCTTTTTGTTACACATTTCCTTTTCTTCTTTTCCCTAAAGTAAGAGTTCCTGATTTTTGAACACAATAGCTGAAATCTGTTGCTTAGCATAGTCAGTCACTAGAGTAGGCCCACTAAATCAGTGGGGATTTGGTGAGTAAACTGCACTGATTTGATGGGCCTACTCTAATTATATCTAATATGCTAAACAACATGATTCAGATGAAGAGCTGAAAGTCAAGCAACAAATACAGGATTAAACTGTCACGTTTTCTAAATTTACATCTAAAATTGATGACCACAGGAGGTTGTATCATATGTGCATCTGTTTCACAACAAAAATGTACTGATATTCCAGGTTAAAAAACAAACACACACAAACACACACAATGAAAGAAACAGGTCTCCCAGTATTTGTCATAATGCTCATCTCAAGTCCCTAAATCACCAGACCAAGGTAAACTAATAAGCTAATTCAAAGCACAATTATTAAGTCAGCAATAAGATAGACAGGGATAGTATAGCTACACTGCCACAATATTAAAAAATGAGGCATCAAGATGTTTTACTGGTTCTACAACAATGCTGACTTAAGTAAGCCCTGTCAGCATGTAGGATTGTACTTCCTTCCCACTCAAAGAAATCACAAACTTACTTAGGAACAGGGTGGAGTTGATCTTCACTAAAGACTATAACAGAAATAGTCATACATGTGCATTGTTATTTGCCACGAAGTTAGAACTAACTTACAGCAACCAGAAGAGTACAGGTATAGTGAGATACTTAAGGAATGATTTTACCAGGGCCATCCCCAGTGAATGGAGATTCAAACCCAACTCTAATCCATCACTCTAGCCATTGCACCACACTGTGTATCTCTGTAATAATCATGTGCTGTCAAGTCAATTCTGACTTATGGTGACTTTTTCCATGTTTTTCTAGTTTCAGAGTATTCAGAAATTGTTTTACCATTCCCTTATTCTGCAGGCACTCTGGGACTGTGCAGCTTGCCCATGGCTATACAGACTGATTTTTTCTCCTGGGAGGTGAGTGAGGAATCAAACTTTCAATCCCAGGCTCTGCAGCCCAGCACTCCAATTCACTGAGTTATTCAGCCAGCTACTCACACAAGTACAAACATTTAAATACCATATTACAGACAGCTGGCCTTTGACCCTCCAAATTTTGGACCTACAATTTCCAGAATAACTTCTCATGACTGGTTTTGCTAGATGGTGCTTCTATGGAATTGATGTCAAAGCATCCCCAGCTCTGATGCAAATCCTGCTGTATGCCCTATCAATGTATCAAGTAGGAAAAATATAGGGGCTATAAGTGCATCCAATTACTTCTAAGAGAAAAGGGCTTACCCGTTCTTATGAGCTCTATTCTATCACCTTCTTGAGTTCTAATATTCTGCAAATTTCAATTACTAGTGTGGTTAGACTGGTGGGGAATCTTCACTGGCTCCTTCCATTCTATCACATCACTGATAACGTTACAGCCTGCCACTCTAACATGCAAACACATAATCTCGCAGAAGAAAATCTCATTAAAGCAGCATTTACAATCAAAGTTAACAGAGGGTCATCAAATCTTAATACTGCTGTGAGAATTAAATTTGCAGATCCTGTTCAGATATAACACAACAGTTATAATGATGCTGATAAAGAAGGGAGAGGGAAAATATATGAGAAAGGATAAACAAGGTGGAGTTCATTTCTGATGACAACTTTTTGTATCAGACCAAGAGATCAGCAGTATTACTTCTCCAGCAGATTGCAAGTATGTTGTACTATTTCAGTTTCTTAATATTGCCATAAATGGGAAAATCTGAATTAATACAATATAACCCCCCTGCTTTTATTTTTTCTATATCTTTTTTGTTGTTTATTTTTTATATCCCACTTCCTAAACTACCCACATCTATCTTGCTCAATCAGAATAATATGGATCATCCCAAGATGTCTTGCTTCCTGAAGCAGGGCAGCAAACCCCACCCCCAGGGCCAGACAAATTACTCCGGAACCAGAGCAGAAAACTCAACAGTACATTTCCCCACATCCCATCCTTTACTTAAAATACATTAATATAGCAAATGACTACCACATTCCTGCCCTTCTACAGTATCCTAAAGGCAGGGGGTAGCCTCCCTTTCCCCCAATCTCTTTATATTTGTTGTTTCTAGTGATGGGCAAACTTGACACTCAACCTGAAATTGGTTGGTTTATATCAGTTTTAGTGGACAACTTGGTGGAGGGGAGAACCCATTTCCTCCCCTGAGTATCTCCCAGTTCCTGTGTCATGTAACCCTACCTCTCAAACTGTAATGAACCTTTGTCTATGTATCTTGCCACACAACTCAGGAAACCCTGCACAAGGGTCACAGATTTCAGATGTGCAAAGTACAATTTGGCATTCTGAGCTGTAGTAGAACAGAGGTATAATGCCTGGTTCATAATACATATTAGCTTTATTAGCAGGATAGGTTTCTAGTAATTACAAACTTTGGCAACATCTCTAATCATTTTTTGATACCTTCTTGTCTTGATTAGCCCCTTCCTCATTTAGCTTAGCTTTGGAGGCAAGAATGCCCTTGAGAAAAATAGGTGTTTGAATCACAGAATAAGATGTAACCAAACAGAATGCTGTTTGACCAAAAACAAACAAACAAACAAACAAACAAACCATAGCAAAGTCTTGATCTTTAGGACCTACAGTAACTGCTCTGTGCTAAGAAATTACACATAATATGTAGCATCCCTTTTGCATTCTCTAAGTAATACTGGAAAAATGCGTAGCATGAGCTAAATTTGGTTTTTAATCCTATTCAGAACAGAATGAGACTTGTGAAGTAAACACTAATATATCTCATGTACTGAATTGAATTCCATTGATTCAGCATGTCTACTCCAGCTAGAACGAACAACTGGATTGAGTTTTACACTACCATAAATTACTCAAAACAAATGCAAATATAATTCCGTTTTCTCTGGCATACTAAATGACAAATGTGTAAAGAAAATAAAGAAATGCAGATGTTTAATGAATTTAAATCTTTAGTACTTCGAAATTCCTCCAGCACATTTGTGAAGCAGACTTTACATGAGAACTGCAGACTTGTGTAATCTGACCAAATACCAAATTACTAAATGGATCCTATCCTCACATTTGACGCTTTTCCCAATCTCATGTCCACTAGATAGTTTGGGTCAACTCCTACTAGGTAGCTGATGGCCAGTTGTAGGAATTCTGAAAGTTGCAGTCCAGATCATCTGGAGGACATCAGGTTGGTGGAAAGCTAATTTTCCAATTCTGCTTCACATTTGTTTTCCAAAACTACCCCAAAGGCAGATGATTCACATCAATATCACTTCAATTAACACAGGAAGTCACCCTATATTGATTCAGCCCATTGGTTTATCTAAGTTAGTACTGTGTTTCCCCGAAAATAAGACGGGGTCTTATATTAATCTTTGCTCCAAAAAACACATTAGGGCTTATTTTCAGTGGATGTTTTATTTTTTCATGTACAACAATCTACATTCATTCAAATACAGTCATTACATCTTCTTCTGGTTGCTGCACAATGGTAGAGGGCGGGGTTTCACTTAACTGGGACTTATTTTTGGGGTAGGGCTTATATTACGAGCATCCTGAAAAATCATGCTAGGGGTTATTTTTAGGTTAGGTTTTATTTTCGGGGAAACAGGGTATTAGTAATTCCAACTGGCACAGGCTCTCCAGTGTTTCAGGCACCTGGACATTCTTGGCACTCCCTGATAATTTCCATCTAAGTAGTAACGCAACACAATCCAACTACCGTATTTGCCGGCGTATAAGACGACTTTTTTGCCCTGAAAAACATGCCTCCAAGTGGGGGGGGGGTCGTCTTATACGCCGGGTGCACTTCAGTTGGGATAGCCTCTGCAAGCGCCCCTCGCCGGCTTTGGAGGTCCCCCGCCAGTCCTCTGATGGTGCAGGAAAAGCCTCCGAAGTGCTCTGAAGCCGGCGCGCGCGGTTGCGGGGCACCCCCGCCAGTGTTCCGATGGTGCAGAGAAAGCCATCGGAACACTGGCGGGGGTGCCCCGCAACTGCGCGCGCCGGCTTCAGAGCACTTCGGAAGCTTTTCCTGCACCATCCGAGGACTCGCGGGGGTGCTGGGCTAGCCTCTGCAAGCGCCCCTCGCCGGCTTTGGGGGTCCCCCGGGGCTTACCTTGCACCATCCCAGGACTCGCGGGGGTCCCTCCGCGCGGCGATGGGCATTTGCAGAGGTTTTCCCGGCACCATTTTTGAAGTTCCCGCCCTTTCCCCCTGCCTTCAGCAAGCCTCGGAAGGTAAAAAGGCTTTCTTTTTTTTCTTTTTAACCTTCCGAGGCTTGCCGAAGGCAGGGGGAAAGGGCGGGAACTTCAAAAATGGTGCCGGGCAAACCTCTGCAAACGCCCATCGCCACGCGGAGGGACCCCGCGAGTCCTGGGATGGTGCAAGGTAAGCCCTGGGGGACCCCCAAAGCTGGCGAGGGGCGCTTGCAGAGGCTAGCCCAGCACCATTTTTGAAGATCGGGCCCTTTCCCCTTGCCTTTGGTAAGGCTCAGAACGGAAAAAGGCTTTCTCCCCCCCCCCTTTTTTCCATTTGGAGCCTTATCGAAGGCAAGGGGAAAGGGTATATAACAAACTCTATATTTTGAGTGGAAATGTTGGGGGGTCGTCTTATACGCCCAGTCGTCTTATACGCCGGCAAATACGGTAGCTTCTGAAATCACATAAGGTTAGTATCTTCATGATGGTATTAAGATTGGTTTTAGCTATGTTCCTCCTGAATGGGGAAACAAAAGTACGAACAATGCATCTCTGACGAAACAGATAAGTAGATCTGCAACCAACTGTAAACACAGGAATCTCTTGATTTAAGGCAAAGATGCATTTCAACTTTTAAACTGATAAAGGGTCACTAGTGTTGATATATTCAATGTTAGGCTAAAAATGAATGCTTACCATATCTGATAATCTGTGCAATTAGGACAAACCTCAAGGATCTACTCTGGTTCTTCCAAATCCTTGTGGTTCAGCAAGTGTACTGAGGTGCAAAATACTGGCTCAGGAAGGTAAACCTTCACCAAAGAATTAGGGAACAACATACCCCTGTGTTTCTGTTACTTCGACATTTCTCCCCACCCACAACAGGGCAAAGGCTATAAGCCTATTAAGCATTTGCCTGCAAATTCGTTTATTTTAAGCATTTTACCTAGAGTCTTCACATAACTGTAAGAATGTTTTTTAAAGTAACATGCCTCTGACTTTTCAAAAACATACATGTTTTTAATAATTCTTCATTTTTTGTGTATAGAAGCAACGCAGATGAACAAAGCTGATAGAAACAGGCAAGCTGATGTTGACTGAATAATTTTTCTACCTGGGAAAAAAATAAGATGTGGATGTCTAGAGAAGACTTATTTCACCATGAGTGATTACAATGAAATTAGTTATACCTCAATATCCTGATAAACACTGGTATGATTGACAGAGATTATCTGGTACACATTGGAATTAACCTTTTCAGAGATAAATGTCAGCAGTGACAGACCGCTTTAGACTCAAACTACCAAAGTTTTTAACTATTATAAAATTTTATAGTGCTCTGAAGTAATTGCTGCACTGTCATACTTGTAACCCTGACCCCTGAAGACAGCTCACAATCTGCTTCCAGAGTCAGACTGGAGTAGCAGTCTTGCATTTAAAAATGCACTCCTGGTTCCTGTCTCTTCAAGCTTTCTTCACTTTAACAGCTACTTTAAAGGAGGTGGGGAAATCTTTTTGTTGTTGCTTTTGAAAACAAATGGGAGTTTGACAGTCACATAGTCTTACTGGCATGTCTGAGGAACTGGACTTGATCCACAAAAGCTCACATTAAAATATAGTAGTTAATTTTTAAAGTGACACATTTTTATCTCTCTCTCTTTGTTTTTTGTTTTGCTTGGGAATTGGAAACCTTTGCAAGTCTACTGAACGCAACCCAGGAACCATCTAGTATATCCTGATCTACTTTCTGCCTACTCCTGACCTTGATTAATGTCTTGAAAAATAAATAAACTGGAATCAACAGCAATGGAATCAACAGCAAAATTGTGCTATTTAATTATTTAAAACATGTAATCCTATATTTTAAGGCACATGAAGCTGCATAAAACATTTTGAGTATTAAAATAAAACCTACATACATCAGATTGCTTTTGATACAAGAATACAAATCTCAAGAGTAGAGATGGGGGTATTCGTATTTGTATACGAATATCCCCCACAGGTGGAGATAATGAGGGTCCACTCACGATTCCGCCGCTGCCGCAAGCTTGACAGAACCTTCCTATCGCTCCGTTGCCCGTGACAGATTAGCCAGTCCAGGCAGAAGGCGGGATGACGAGCCTCTCTGCAAGGTCACAGAGTGGCTAATCCATCACAAGCAACGGAGCAATAGGAAGGCTCCGTTGAGCTTGCGGCAGCAGCTGAATCATGAGTGGACCATCTGGCCCCATGGGGTCAGACCCTCGTTATCTCCACCTGTGGGGGGATATTCATATACAAATACGAATACCCCCATCTCTACTCAAGAGGCATATCTGAATAGAACCTGGAAGGTAACTTTTCATCTTTGATAGTCTGAAGGTCTGAAAAAGTGGATACTCACTCTATGATTATAATTCTATATGTGATTAACATAACTGCCCTTTCTTACTCTGTTAATTACAGATGAAATTAAAACATTGCCACACCACAAAGAGTGAGTTTAACTCATCCCTCATTATATTACAGATCGTTATAGTAGTTATGCCTTGGTCACCGTGAAATTTTTTTACAAATAAATTATAGTTTTATTTTTTAAGTTTACTGTTCTCTTTTCCTTACAGCCCTTTCCAATCCAAAACGTCAGCTTGTGGGGCAATTACTTAATGACAATTTACAAAGTCCAGAGCTCAGTCAGATAATGAAATTTTGTGTCACTAAAAGGACAACAGATAAGAACACTTACTTGGGCTTCACCACTCCTCATATCTAGTCACAGCTTCACAAGGACAATACCCACCATACGTTAATGGGAATTCAGAGTCAGTTCTGGGCATACATTCAAGTTGCAATTACTTATATGACTTGATTGGTCACTTTATATTTCATCCACACTAAGGGTTCTCAACCTTTTGCAGCTTAAGTTACTCCAATCTATCAATGATCCAGAGTCCATAAAAATAGAAACAAAAAGTCTGGGGTTTTTTCCAAGAACAGAGGTATGTTTACAGGCATTTTGGTTTGTGTACTTATCATATCTATGGTATGGCAGCATGCCAAAAAGGTTGCAGATAAATAATCCATGGTAGGGAGGACTGGTTGGAAACGGTATGTCATTCTCTTAAATGGAAGTAAGTTATAATGATAAGCAGTTTATTTTGAAGTGAATATCCTTATTATAAGTATAAGGTAATTATTAGTAATTAAATAAACTGTAATGTAAAAGATGAAAGTGAGTCGCTGAGACTGAAGGCCATGTTCTGTTCAATCCTAAAGTTATCCACTAAATCCAAATGCGCTCAATGAGATTAACTCCCTAGTAAGTACAATCCTATACAATCAAGAAGTTATCCCAATTTTATTTTTGAATAGACATACATAGGACAGGTTACTCTGCTAGTTTATTAAGAAGCATCCTTTACAAAACCAATAAACAAACATCAAATTGTCTACTCCAATAAAAAGATCAGAATTCATACAAAAAATATTCAATATTTGCTGCAAACCGTTAAACATCAAGTCCTCGTAGTATTATACAGCTTGGAACAAAGTTGACCTTGTTTTCCCTAATTGCTTTCCTTAATTGGGGCAACAGGACAAAATACATAATGCATGCCATTGTTTACTAAATAAGGAATAGCTTGGGTCAAACATTAGCACGAAGCACAACAAAAGATTAACTACACAGATAACAAATATTTACAGTACTGAAAATAAATTTAAAAAACCCTCCATGCTGCTCATCACTGCAAAATCTGAACAAACGAAAGCGTAAAAATCCATCTTCCTAGGATTACCAACAAGGATTCCTATGGCACTTTATTCAGCCTAAGTTTTCATGGGCTGCTGCCTCACCTGCATTCCATGAAAGCTTGAGCCAAGTAAAGTTTGTTAGCCTTTCAGTTGCCACAAGCCTCTTTTTCTTTTGCTGCTAAACCGAAAGCCACAACAAATCTTCTACAGAGTTATCAGAAATGTTTTCAGCAGTCTCCTATGATGCATTCTGTTTAACTTGAAACCCTGCTGCAGCTTCTTTTAACAAAAGACAGTCCAACAAAGGTCACCACCTTACCTATTGGCGTGCTTCACACAACTTGCCGCCTACACCAACGAGGTTTGCTGGATGTAAGACGGAAACGTCGGTGTTCTCATATAATTTAAAGCCCTCAATCAGTAAATTTTGCCTCGTGACACATAAGTCCTGGTCTTCTGGGCACCGCTCGGGGTTGCACAAGACGACCCCGCCAGGGGAAGGGAAGAAAAAAAGACAACTCAATTTCTTCCATTTCCGTGGAAAAAGAAGTCACGAACATGGCTCCGTTTCAAGATACACAAGGAAGAAAGGCGGGGGGGCGGCGGTTTTATTTCTCCTCAGAGGTTGAGGTCGGGAGAAAGCAAAACAAAACCTCAACAGACGCTGCACCAAGAGGTAGGTTTAAAAAAAAAATCTTCGAAGGACGAAAGTTAATTTACTTCACCCTTTTCTCTCAGACGAACCCACAAAAGGAGGGGGGGCAAAGGTGATGAGGGCGGAGGAAGGCTGAGAAGATTTGGGGCGCGGGGGGGGGGGGAGAGGAGAGAAGAGAAGCTTGATCCAGGCAGGAGGTGGGCTCTCTGCTCCTCTCACCCGACCTGACTGGGGAAAAAAAGAAGGGAAGAGAGAAAAAGAAAGGGACCTTCGGTCAGGACTAAAGATAACGAGGGAGACTGGAGGTTCTGGACGAGGCAAGAAACCCGAACTGGGGAGGAAAGTTTCAGGCGACCCTCCCCTTCCCTTCTCAGGGTCTTTCGGAAAAGGGAGAATAAGCCGAGGGGAAAAGAGAAAAAGAAGCCATTTCCTTGCATTGTGTATTCAGGGGGGAAAGAGAAGGCGGGGGCGACAGCAGCAGCTGCCCCTTCCTCTGGTCCCCCCCCCCCCGTCACCCTTAGCTGCCCCTAGACTGGCTGCATTTGGCTCCGGCGCTCGGTCGGGGGAAAGAAAACTGCCCCCCCTCCCCACTACCAGACACACAACTTTTCGGGCACTCACCGGCTGTACTCATGGTGCCTCCCTCCCATGCGCCTCTTTTGATCGCCTAACCCCTCAGCACCCCCCCTTTTAAGGCATAGCGGCTCTTCTCAGGGGTGCTTCGGAGAAGGAAGAAGCCAGCCGTTCCTGCCCGGCAGCTGCCGATAAGGGCAACTCGTTCCTCCGGCTCCCCAGTTACCATTCCCTCAGGAAGGCGAGCGAGCGAGCGACTGAGCGCAGGAACGCGTTTCGCCCAGCCGTCGAGAGCGCTTCGCGGAGTTCCCTGGATTCTCCTGCGCGCTGCCACGAGGCGCCCCCTGTAGGCCAAGAACCGCTAGGACAGACTCGAAAACCTGATTCCCTTTCCCTGCCCAGCCGTCGCTCTCCAATCAGCTGAGCGCTCTCCAAGCCGCTGCCGGGTCTACCGCAGTGGCTTTTGGGAATTGTAGTTTTTGTGGGCGCCCTCTGCGAAGCCGCCCGAGGCGATTATCTCGCCGGCGCTTGGCGGACTCGCTTTCCCATCGTGCCCGCAGAGAGTGGCACGGATGGCGGAGAAGGATGACACCGGAGTTTGACGACGAAGTGGTGTTTGAGGTGGGTGGCGTTGGGGAAGGAGCTCGGTGGGTGGCATAGCGAGCGGTTTCTGGGTGTCCACAGAGCGATTCGGCGCCGCCTTCTCCTCATGGCCCCGGGCAGGTGGGGCAGCCTGGTGGGCAGGCGGGCGACCGGGCTGGCTCGGCCAAAGTTATCCGAAGGGCCAGCGGTGGTAGTTGCCGAGGGGGGGGGGTCTCTCACACAGTGGGCGGGAGAAAGGCCTGTGGTCTTTGGGCCTTCTCTCTGAGGGCCACATGCCGGCCCTAGTCCTTGGCTGTTAAGGAAGAGTGGCAGAGACAAAAGGGGTGCTTTGCAGCCCAGTCCTAGGTCGGTCTGCTCACCTCTGAGCTTGGTAGAGTTGCCCCCGGTATTGGAGGCTGGTCCAAATTCAGTGAGGGGGAATAGATCTTTTCCAAAGTAATTAAATAATAATAATTTTTGGTTTGCCAAGAACGTAATTCAAAAGCATGGTGCCGGTTGATAAAACCATAATCAGAAGAAACAAGTTAAAAGGCAAGCCTTATCTGGACTATATTCCTGGGTTGTGTTACAGAGGGCTCCTGGAATGGAAACAAATGCAGTTAGAAAATCACACTTGGTTTGTCTGCCTTGACAGATAGATGGGTACATATTCCGTATTTGATAGCCACACCAGTATTTGGGGGAACCTCCCATTTCACACCTGTTTCCTCCCACATGAGACTGTACATGGCACAACTCAGTTTCATGCTCTAGTTGTATTGGTATAAACTGTTCCTCAGTATAAGGACTGCTGTTTGCTTCTTTATATTGTTTAGACTTATGTTGATGTTCAGAACCTAAATCTCAACATTAGTTACAGGTCATTGTTTCAGTGCAGCTGTTAACAGCCATACTAGTACTTTGACTATTGGCAGACAACATGCTGTAAGTTCAAGCACTCTTTAAATTTTAGCTAGGATCCAGTGGTGTGTATCAGCTGATGGAATCGACTTTATTGGTGGGACCAGAAAGGAAGACATTCTGTTTCCCCACAGAGCCCAAACACGTCCTCAGTGTTTATTCTGAAGAGCTGGTAGACCTACAGAGCAGAGTTCTGGGTGGAATAGAGATTTTGAGGTGCGGGAGGAGAAGAAACAGAAATTGTTGACAATTAGAGATGTGAAGAACCCAGAAGAATTAGAAAAAAATTAAGTTTCTTCCTTTTTTTCTGACAAAAAAATGTGAGAACGTTTTTTCTGATTTGTCATGTTTTCGTCAGAGTTTTCCAACTCTACTGATGGTACAAGGGCTGTTTGAAGTGGGAAGTAGTTTGGATGTTGCCATTGAAGTGTTTTGTTTGTTTAAAGGTTAACTATGGTGAGGACAAAGCATAATAGCTTCCAGATGGATGGTTCTCACACTTAAAGACTACAAACTGAATTGCAATTACTTTTTCACCCTTCCAGGAATATTACTGTTTCCCTGTACTGTATGTTCATTCTGTTCTGTTCTGTGTACTCTAGTGGATTATGACATACTGTAGCTGTTGTAGGTATGGAAAGGGAATGTCCATTTCAACTGAGTAGCCATTGGGTAGATGATTAAAAATCTACATGGTCCTAGGAGGGCAAAAATGACCCCTGAAAAAATTAGCTTTGGGCACTTATCAACATCAAAACCACACATCTTGAAGAAGATGGGAAAGTAGCTCGAAGGGCTCTTCCACATATGGGAACTGTGCATCTTTTCCAACTTAAAACGATAACAGAAAAGAGGGAAGAAGCTCCAGGAAAACATGACAGGACTGTAGATGGACAATAATAATGAGCTAAATCCAGTTGTTTGCCTTGTCAACAACTAATTGCACATGTGAATATGTGTTTATATAAATATGAACATGTGAGTTAATTTAAGTCCTGCTAATTCAGTGGGTCTTTTCTAGTTGGTACTAAACATTGGATTTAGCTGACTGTATGCTCACTTCAACATCAAAAAAAAACTAAGATCATGGCCACTGGTCCCATCACCTCCTGGCAAATAGAAGGGGAAGATATGGCGGCAGTGACAGATTTTACTTTCTTGGGCTCCATGATCACTGCAGATGGTGACAGCAGCCACGAAATCAAAAGACGCCTGCTTCTTGGGAGGAAAGTGATGACAAACCTAGACAGCATCTTAAAAAGCACAGACATCACCTTGCCGACAAAGGTCCGCATAGTCAAAGCTATGGTTTTTCCAGTAGCGATGTATGGAAGTGAGAGCTGGACCATAAAGAAGGCTGAACGCCGAAGAATTGATGCTTTTGAATTGTGGTTCTGGAGGAGACTCTTGAGAGTCCCCTGGACTGCAAAGAGAATAAACCTATCCATTCTGAAGGAAATCAACCCTGAGTGCTCACTGGAAGGACAGATCCTGAAGCTGAGGCTCCAATACTTTGGCCATCTCATGAGAAGAGAAGACTCCCTGGAAAAGACCCTGATGTTGGGCAAGTGTGAAGGCAAGAGGAGAAGGGGACGACAGAGGATGAGATGGTTGGACAGTGTCATTGAAGCTACCAACATGAATTTGACCCAACTCCAGGAGGCAGTGGAAGACAGGAGGGCCTGGCGTGCTCTGGTCCATGGGGTCACGAAGAGTCGGACACGACTTAACGACTAAACAACAACAAAATGCTCACTTCATGAAATATGAACCAATGAGGCATGGCGTATTGACACTAAACACCTAATGTGGAAGTAGTCCATAGTCAATAGGATTAATGAGAAGGAAAGAAATGTATGGATTCACATCATGTTTTCAATGGCTAGGACATTGTTTGGCTGTAATGTCTGTCTTAAAACCCTTTTGTGAAATGCAAAATACTGGCCGCTATAATACATGTAAATTTTTCCCCACTCTTTGAAAACTTCCATTCTTGTAAAGTATTTTCAAATTTTCTTCTGAGATGCACTCTTGATTTTTTTCTATAACATTGCAAAGTAATGTAAATACATAATGTTTTCATTAGTTTAAAGGGTTTCCTTAGTGCAACCACAACATTTAAAAAAAAAGATTCATGAGAAATATGCTGTTAATAGAAATACTGCTCTGTCATGATCTTTTAATTCATGAGCCATATTGTCTGCCTTGATATATTTTGGATATAATGGAAGCACTCTAGATATACCTGGAGTGCTCAAAAAATCAAAATTACCACAACATTATCAATATTTGCTTGTTTTTGAGTGTCATTAAGGTTTGCTTAGTTTTCTGTGCATAGCTGATTTTTTAAATCAGTAATGGCATAAATTTGGAAATCTTTCTTACTGAAATACCAGTAGGCAGCAACAATACTTTGAAAGTTTGATATATGTATGTTTGTGTGTATACACAGATGTGTGTGTATGATATATATTGTATATTGCACACCTACCCACATGTATATGCATGTGTGTACACATATGGTGCATAATGTATATTACATGCCCAGCCATCTCTCTCTGTGTGTATTTGCTCAGCACACAGAGAGATATAGATGCTGGAGGACAAGGATCCTCAGAAAGCTAGTCTTTGCCTTTTTGCTCATGTCCCTTTGAAATCATCTCAGGTTTTAGTGACAGCTGTGTCTTGCTAAGTGGAGAGTTCATTAGATTTTATTGGAAGAAATGGGCATGGCGGTACCTTTGTATTGTCCACAATGAGTTTGAGAGTAATGACACATTTGTTTACTTTTAATTAATTTCTTTTTACAATAGCTAAGGTGCAATGAAGTTAAAAATATAATGAAGGATAATTTAATTCCTTTTGCAGTGAGAATGTAATTGTTTTACCTTTATCATCACAGAAGGTATGTGACCTCACTATTCAGATGTGTTTTGTATTTCAGGCCAGTGATAGTTTTTTTTAAAGTAATTATTTTAGTTTGAATAACGAAAAACCAAACTTCTCCTTTTATAAAATTGCAATTATAATAGTAGCTAACTACTGTAAAAATGTGGGGTGCAGAATTGGAGCTGTAACTGACTACTTTTTCAAAGTAGCTTTCTAAGCTTTGCTTCTGTTTCTGTTGGAACAGTCACAAGTGTATCCTTAGAAACTACAGTATTTGACTTCTTTGGAGTTATAGTTTGCTACATACAGGTCAAGCCACTTTATCCACGTTTCCTTTGTTAAATTGTTCCTTTCTGACTCATATTGCAAAACATTTTGGAAAATGTGAGTGACAATCTGTTGTAGGAGAAACACAGTCCTTAACAGAGAGGAAAATAAGTTTGCACATTCAGAAATGCATGGATCATGTGCATTTGCAGAATTACTGTCTTGTATTCATCTGAGATGAAATTTATGAGCAGTTTGCTAGGTAATAAGCAGGCCAAGATGATTATGAGCCAAGGTAATATGACTAAGGCTTTTAAATACAGTTGCTTGGCAAGTGTTTGCAATGGACTTGATAGAATCTTAATGTGTATTCTTTCTTTTAGTCAGTAGCTTCCTAAAAGCCTTTAAGAACTCGTCAACTGCTTTTGGGTTCCTCCTATTATATGGTAACAGGAGAAACTGCGTTGTCTTTGTGAGTTGCTGCTGGCTGCTGCTTATTGCTGATGCCAGGAAAATGTTCCTGTGCAAGAGCACAGGTGCACTTTCTCTGACTTGTACTTCTGATTTTCTGCTCCAGTCATCCTGGAGAGACAAACAGAAAGAAATGGGGAGGTGGAAGAAATCCTTTCAGATGTGCTGGGAAAGTATCTGAGAGAGAGGTGGAATCACATTTTCCAGGAGACAAGGATTGCAGTGCCTGTAAGTTTTATGTGTGTGCCTGTGTGTGTAGAGCATAAACTTCAAAATAATCTTGGTTGGTTTTTGTTTCAACTTTCAGCTTTTGTTATTGCCCAGGAATTCTCTCTCTCTCTCTCTCTCTCTCTCTCTGTGTGTGTGTGTGTGAGAGAGAGAGAGAGAGAGAAGGAAAGAGAAGGAACCATATTTAATATTGCTAATAGTGTTGTCTCTTGTTTATGTTTTGGCTCCTGACACACTGTCTTTAGCTTTGCTGTGGTTTTAAGCAAGGATACTATGGTTTTTTTAAATTTAAGCTAGGTTTATAAATCACACTGTTTATCTAGTTAAGAGTTAATAAAGATTATTACAAATGAAAGATAGTGGGATGGTAGAGGGAGGAGACCTAGTGGAGAAAGTCTTAGTCATTTCCTGTATAAATGCATCAGCAAAAATTACCTAGGTGTGGCTTTGATTTTAGCAGCTATGATAATAAACTAGCCAAATACATTTGTATTATATTTACAGATCCATCTGTTAAAACAAACAATCACACTGGATTATAAAATCAATATGTTAAATGAGGGGAGATGTGGATAATGTGATAGTAAAAATTAAATACCAAGTTAAATCTTAATTTTAAAATCTTTATGTTTTAAAGTCCATTCCTTCTCTAACTAATGTCTCTGTTTTTACTGTATAGTTTCTGTTTAATGCTTATGTTTTGTACAGTTGGACTACTTTGATTAAGAGGCATTGCTAGTCACTGTGTTGAATTTTTAACTAGTATAATAGTATAGAACCAAGGAATGTAGTATTATTGTTAATCAACACTCTTTTCAAAAAATGACCCAGATTGCTTCCAATGTGTATGATAGAGGGTTTGGGGGATACAGGTATTAATATCAAGTAGCCCTCCCTTTAACTGTGTTCCTGGAACCTTCTGAGGACACACTCTGACCTCTGCAACCTTTTAGAGGCTGTTCCTCCATACCAGCACCACAGAAGTTGTATGTGTTATCACGTAGCCTTGCAAGTGAGCAGTAAAATGGGGAGGGGCAGCTGCTGGCAACCTTAAAATTGTGGTATATATGTCTAGAATTTGAGGCTTTAAGAAGTTTAGAAACACAGCATCACAGCCCCTTTGTATGGATAGCAGAATAGGGACTGAGAGGTTGTGTGGGAGGAAGAATTAGGGGCTTAACAGAAATCAAGCCTCTTAGCCACTTTCCCTTCTAGATAGCTAAGACTAGAGAAACTGAATTTTTCGGCTGAAGGCTGTCAGGCATATTGCTTCTCATTATTCTCCCCACCACTTCACTGTAGCTTCAGAAGACCGATCTTTAGCTGCTCGTTCAAATTTCAGTGAACATGGCATGGGTGGGGCTTACTTGGTTTGGATGAGTTGGGTGCATAGTCATGTGGTAACAGTGCAGTTGGTCCTGTTTTCCATTTTTTTTACTAGAAATGTGTAGTCAGATTGGCATAGAGGTTCATATTTTCAGTTGAAATTCAGCTAGCATCATATTGCAAGTAGTAGAGACCAGAAAAATTGCATGTTACCTTGAATCCAGAGCCCAAAGTACTCAGAAAGTCAAAAGTAAACAAATCACCAAAGACCTTTTGCATTTGCATTTCCTTTCAGTCATGTAGCACTAAATGTATAAACCTTTCTCAAGGATGTATGCTTACCTATCCATATTGCTTCAGACTTTTCAACCTATTGTCTGCTCCCACATTATCTTTGGCTACTTGTCGCCACTGTGCCCCAATTCCCCAACAACAATCAGCCTCTGCAGTTTAGACCTACAGAATGATTCTTCTCTCCACTGGTACTTTGTTGGAGCTGCCTTCTCCTCTTCTCTATTTATAGGACATCTGTTTCCACCATCTGCTATTTGCTGAGACCCCTGTTTCTCAGTTCACTGACCTTTTCTTTCTCCTTTTTAAAAGCCACCTTCTTTCTGTTTTCCCTGACTCTTAAGGAGCATCACCCGTGTGAGGTTGTTTCCTGATTCATGTCAGAAGTCTATATAATATTTTATAAAAGTATGTACATTTTGCACTTGGTATATTGTAATGCTTGTGAATCTAGACATGCTTTATAAAAAACCAAGTTAATTGTATCTTTAACTTTTTATTTTAGAATTCACCACTTTATCAGTACTTACAGGACCTGGGACACACTGATTTTGAAATATGCTCACCATTGTTACAAAAGCCAGAAGAATGTACATCCCAAGAGGGACAAAAAAACATGGGTACAAGTGGCGTTCAGAAGGTAAGCACTCAGTCTGATAATTCAACTATTACATAATCTTATGACATTTCTCTTGTCTGTTTAACAAAACACTTCATAACATGTATTCGTTGTTCACCAATGAATGCGTGAAATGGAATTGCATATTAATACAGCAAAAGCATTGTATATTAGTGTGCAGCATCAATCCTGTTTTGAGGTACCTTGTACCAGTTATCCAGAGTTACAACTTTTATAGGGGCAGCTAAAGCTAGGTGGTAGGCATTGCTACCTTTTTATCTGCTTGTGCAGGTTACTTGTGGTGAATAGCAGAAGAATTTCAAGAGATATGAAGGCCCAGATAGAAACGTTGTGAGAGTGATCTGTCCCCATTCCTAGTTTTTGAGGGGATAATAGTTTTGTGGGGGGTTTTGCTCTAGTTTTTGGGGTCTCCTACTGTCTTGTCCCATTTATAGTTGGTGGTGTAGTTGTATTTCAGTGCTGTTTAATAAGGTTACAGTTATGTGCATACATACATAAGAAGAAGCCTTTTTGAACTCATTGGAATTTATTTCCAAAGAGACATGTGTAATATTATGTTGTGTTAACGTTTTAATATGGATATGCATTTGCAGCTTCTTGAAAATAACCCAGGCTCATCCAGTGTGTAAATCAATTATGATGTGATGTCAAGTCAATTCTGACTTACGGCAACCTTTTTCAGAGTTTTCCAGGTAGAAAATTCTCAGGTAGTTTATCATTCTCTTTTTCTGGGGGCATCCTGGAACTGTGCAGCTTGCCCAAGGCCACACAGGCTGGCTCTGCTCACAGGAGGCCCAGTGAGGAATCAAACTACCAACCTCTGGTTCCGCAGCCAGATTTCTAAACTACTTAGTTATCCAGCCATCTGTCCAATGTGTAAGGAGCAGAAAATTTGTTGCTATTACTTCTTTCTTCAGAAAACAGCACTGAAGGTTTGAAGCCTTGTAGCAGTAGAAACTAGCATCTTCATAAGAAAAAGATGCATGTGATATTTTGATTAGATGAGAGTTATTATGCCCACTTCCTGTGCCATTGTTCAAATTTTGCCCTTAATAAACTGATCTCTTTAAATAGCATCATCAAGGGAAGAGGATGATGAGATAATCCATGCAGCAGTTTTCACAATGTTTAATGTGTTACTCTGTTGCAGCACAATAACAAGGTTGTATGGTACTTTAAATATGAACAGATCTATTATATAATATAGTGTGCTGACAAAACGTGTGTCTTAATAAACCTGTAAGTCATTAACATGCCACAGAATTTCATGTTATAACTCATATAGGTTATTCTTAAAGTCCAATTTCCTGGGAAACACCATTTCTTCTAGGAGGAGGACGAAGAAGAAGGTGTCTTGGTTTTATCCAGCATAATGAATTACTGTCCAACTGTTCTTGTACTATACTTAACAGCCAAGTTTTCTGAGTGCAAGGATGTTCCATGCAAAATTGATATTTCTTTCTCAAGCAAATTCTCCTGTACTTGTGGAATAAAAATCCAAATTATAAGTTTTCAGTGGGAAATACACCACCCGGTTGCTGCTACTTGTATAGAAAACAGCAGTGTAATGGTTTGCTAGCAATATATGCCAAGCACAGTGAACTCATATCAGGTTGGCATTGTAGGGCAGCTGCTAAGTACCTTTGTGTGTATTGTGTGCCTTCAAGTTCGAACTGACTTATAGCAACCCTAATAGGGTTTTCAAAGTAAAGGTTTTCCTTTCAATTTAAGGAGTGGTTCTGCCACTCCCCACGCACCACCTGGTGAGTTTCCATGGCCAAACAGGAATTTGAACCTAGGTCTCCTGAATCCTATCTCTCTATCTGATACACCAAACTGGGTATATAGATCCCTTTGCCGGGTCAAATAAATTTCCTTTTTGCTGAAAATTCCATTGATTTTATGGTCTTTCTGGTGCCCAGAAGTAAAGCCATGGAAAAAGATAGTCAGAATTTCATTTCATCTTTGTATTCTGAAAAATGTGGTGTGTTCATGGCATAGTACAACAGAGTTATTTATATAATAAAAAGAAAAAGGTTGTTTGAAAAAAAATACATAGAAAAATAGGTAGAAAAATAATGCTGCCTCCCCAAAAAGGCTATAACAGAGTTATAAATCCAGTATATAAAAATATCATGTTTAACAATAAATCTCAATGTTCTGAAATTTTACTGTACAGTGGAACTGCTGAAGAACACTGATTCATTGTCAGCATTGTACTAATGGGAGAATGATACATTATGTTCCTTCTATCTTTCCTTTATTGTGCTAAATGGGAGAGGGGATATGCAGGTAATAATTGGCAGGAAGATATTGGTTGTTGGGAAAAGTTTTCCCTTTCTTCATTGCCACCTTATAGAGCACTGCAAGGTAGGTAGGTAGGTAGGCAGGCAGGCAGGCAGGCAGGCAGGCAGGCAGGCAGGCAGGCAGGCAGGCAGGCTGCTTTGGGGGGAAAATGTTCTGGAGGAGGCATTTTGATTCTGAAAGATTATCTTAATGTTCTGATTTGCAAGTAATTGTGGGGCAATAGAATTTGTCTGTTTTCAGAATGCAGTGCTTGATATAGGCATGTCCATGCTGCAGTTTTGACATCATTCTATTTTGTGGGTTCTGTCTTGAACAAGACTTATCAGTATTTGCTTGCTTTTCCACTGTTGTGCAAGATGTGGTGCTTCTGGACCTCCCAGTGGCACTGGATAGAAATCAAAGCTAGACAGCTAGATGGATATATTTAACATACTCCCTTAGGGAATTAGAGGCTAGCAGTGCTAAGTTTAGAAGTAGACATTAGTTCTGTATTCATAAGGAAACTCAGCAAGCTACTTCCTTTTCATCCTGTAATACTGCTGCTGATGACAATAAAAATGCTCATAATTGTTTCTTTCCAAAGAAAATAAACTTTGTAATATCTTTTCTCTTAAAAGTTTCTGAGGATTTTTTAGTTCAGTAATGAAAATCACATATGGTATGATGATACTTGTAGTACAGGGTAATTATTCCAACATAAAATTATCCCCACAGATTATATATCCCTAACTCTTTTGGAGTAAGTGCCCTTCAAGTGCATTAATTTGTGAAATTGTCCAGAATATGGTAAAAGGCAAGTGATAGAAATGTGTGACAGTTGTAATAAATACTTTTGCTACTCGTGAACTGGTTAATTTGATGGTAGCAGTTGTTCAGTCACCTGCTTCTGGGCTTGTAGGCAAGTGGTGCTTTGGTCTGAGCATCATTTCTATACATGTGAGCTGTATACATGGGAATTTGGATTTCCATAAAAACAGTAGTATTTTAGTTGACCCATTGCTATTGGGGGAACCTTGGTGGCAATATGTAGATTACCTGCATGGAGACACTAGCTGCAAAACTACAGAGCATCTTTGGGTTGTGGTTGTTTTTTTACCTATCTAAAATATTTTAG
The DNA here is from genome assembly GCA_037013535.1 of Intellagama lesueurii. Lineage (NCBI taxonomy): Eukaryota > Metazoa > Chordata > Lepidosauria > Squamata > Agamidae > Intellagama > Intellagama lesueurii. The sequence continues at coordinate 40,788,338 of JBAJHW010000005.1, read as the reverse complement.
CCACTTTTGAGGGCTGCATCCTTAGGAAGCAAATAAGTATGTTCAAACAGAAGACAGTAGCAGACACAGTAGCAAGCATACAAAATTTTTTAATGGCTCTGCTTTGAACATTGAAGGTAATTATGAAGTCATATGAAAGAAACTTCATACAGAAAGGTGTTTCCTGTTCACCTAAGTGTCTGCATGGAAGAGGCTAAGCAAATGTCAACAGTGAAGAAGTCCTGGCCACCTTGGGAAGACCCTACCTCTTGTATGTGCCAGCTTAACAGAATTTAATGGTTGGCACTTGGGAAGGGTTTGCTGATGTCGACCTCAGTATATAGACAGGATTATATAAGTAAAGGTATATCTTCAAATAGCATGGTCCCAAGGTGATTTATGGTGACTCAACTGTACAATACCTACCGATGCCTAGCAAATATATATTTCACAATTTCCATGCCATTTCCAAGGAATTAGTTCACACTTCTTGGTTAGGTTTTCTGGTTATTGTGAGATAGATACAGTGCGGAAAGGTGCACTCAAATCAAGTAGCTAAGCATAGTAGTGCTTCAGCAGAAAAGAAGAAAAGATGTTATCAAAGCAGTTTCAGTGAAAATATAAACAACAACAAGTACAGTTACATTCATTAGTGTGATACTTGCATTTAAAAGTTTTGTTGGCTTTATTGTTTTAATGGAAGTAATATATTCTGTTTATGCTTGCTTGCTTTGCCAGTACTCCACAAGCCAAGTATAGTCCTAGTAATGACAGTGTGCTTAAAGTTAAGCACATTAACAACTTGCAGTTTAACTGGATAATTGGATGACAACCCTCTAGTTTATTGGTGCTTTAGGAAGCTCAGGTGATCATCTTCCCCCAGTCAGTACTCTGTTAGGCATTCATCTAGTTTATTAATGTGTTGTGCTGTTCAAAGAAGACTGAAACTGAACCACTTTAATCATCAAGCCCCTTTCCTCTAGAGAAAATGAGATTCTTAACCCTAGTTAGGTGGTTTAATTAAATTAGCCTTTGATTTGATTCATGTTTACTTTCATAATTTAGATTTGTAGTACCAATTTGCAGGTGTTGTTTTTACAGCTGGCAGATTGCAGTATAGAGAGAACAACATTTGACCTGTAGCTAGAAGTAGACCTCTGTAGCTTTAATGAAGCAGTTAAGGAGAAAGGTGCTATGAAAGAGAAATATCTGTTAATGCCTTGTAGTTTGAACCCTTTTCATATACAAAATATTTGTGTAGTATCTTGTTTATTTAAGTTTAAGTTAGGTAAATGGCTGGTTTAATCTTAGCATGCTTGCTTTTTAATATTAAAGTGACAAAATAAATTACTGTTGTAGGCATCTAAATAGATTAAGACACCTCCTGACTTGTATGTGTCATACTTGTCATTAGCGTACCTAGTGGGAACAAAGTCTGAAGATGACATTCCAGGATAAATGAATAATTTAAGAAGCTGTGAATACTAGAGATGTAGAGCTAGTAAAACATTTACTCTGGACAAGAGGCTATTGTTAGGAAAGCATAGAGAGAAGCAGAATAGTTCCCAGTAGGCAAAAGTGTTACAAAAGGGTGCATTTTATCTCTTTTTGTTAAGTTTATATGCTGAACATATCGTACATCAAAGCTGATTATATTCAGTTGAAGAAACTGATAGAAGAAACACCAGTAATTAATGATAACACAGATCAATTTTCTGGCAGAAAAACAAGAATGACTTGAAACAACTACTGCTAAAGATTAAAGAAAAAAGTGCAGAAATGGGACTACAGTTGAACATTAAGAATAAAAATCAGGACTACATAAAAATTGGGATACCTAGTGTGGTGTAGTGGATATGATAATCGACTAGGACTCAGGAGGCCTGGGTTTGAGTCGTTGCTCAGCCATGGAAACTCAATGGGGGTGTAGAACTGCCAAAAATCATTTACTGTATTAAATATCTCACTTACCTTGAAAGCTCTATTAGGGTCACTATATGTCAATTCCGACTTGAAGGCACATAACAGATAGAAAAAATTATATCACTTTAATGTTAACAGTGGAGAAATTGGAGTTATTAGAAGTTTTCTATAACTCAGTTCAGTCATCAATCCAAATAGAGACAGAAACTTGGATGTGCAGTCATGAAGGAAATGGAAAAAATCCTGAAGTGTAAGGGTTCCTTGTTACAGTATTCCTAGCTACTGTGTACGTAAAAGAGGTTGATAGGGAAAAAAAACACCTCGTTTGAAATAAGGTGAAATAATGTTAATGACAGAACCCTTTGTAAGTCAATTCATACACTTACCAAAAGACAGAAATCTCAATATTTTAGTGCAGCTGTGAAATAGACCAAAAAAAGATATTCAAAGAACATAATAGATTTATTGCCACAAGGAAGGCTGTTAACTGTTCATTCTGATTGGGCTGATTTTAAAGTGTAATGAACGTCCTGAAACTGTTGTCTCTCTTGCATAATTGTGTCTAGAGTTTATGCCAGTTTTGATGATTATTTACTGACCAAATTAGACTGGGAATCTGTACATGTGATTTGTTCAAGTGGCTTCATTGTATTGTAAATCAGATTTTTAAAAATATGGAATATGTACATAGATCAAACACTACTGTGGAGTATGATAATGCAAAACACTTTTTTGTACTATAGGTATAATCCTAAGAGCTACTTGACTGGCAGTCCAAACTGTCCTCCCCCCCCCCCCCCTTTTAATGGCAGTTTTATTGCCACCTCATACATATTATCATATGCCGAGTAACTTCTGTTTCAACACAGATTTGCCATGTAGCCTGAGACTTTTAATTAAGAAATACAAATACAAAATGCTCTTTGCATTATTCTTTTTCTAGTTTATTTGGAAAGGAACTGTTTGAAATGTAACCTGACTTGTGTTCATACCAACAGAAGCTTAATCACTAACGTGGTATTTGACTCTCTTTCCCCTAAAGTACTGTAGCTATTTTATCATGATTCCTAGATGTTATTGTTTTATTTGGGGACTAAAAATGCTTGGAACAATTTTACACAGTCATTGTTCCTGTGATACTCCATACACTTATGCCACAAATTACCATTTTTCTATATAACATCCAGGAATGCCCATTTTAATAATCATCTTGGAACTGCAGAAGTGGAAGGGACTCTATGCATCATCAAGTCTAGTCCCTGTCAAGGAGACACAGTGGGGAATTGAGCTCCCAACCTTTGGCATCACAGCCAGAGATCTAAACCACTAAGCTATCCAGCAATTCTTTGAAGACAGACTGCTAGACTGGTTGGTGTGTTGGTTTGTGGGCATTCTACTTCTAGTCTTGAAACAACTGATAGTACTGGTTCAGAATAGTAGTGACAGTCTTCCATTTAAATAAAGGGAAGGAATCATGAAATGCCTGGGAAACCTGTGGCTTTTTAGAAATGGTTGAGCTTCAGTTCCCATCCCCCTGGGGTATAATGGAAGTAATAGTTCAGCAACAACTGGAGGGCAAAATGTTCCCCACCCCTCTCATAAACTAACAGCATAGAATCCTGAGGTACAAAGCTCAGCACCATTATTGACGTAGCCAAAATGTGTCTTGTTGACAAACAAGGTGGAAGAGATTTTGGGGAGATTTGTGCTTTTCAGAAATACAAAAAATATTCAGGGACAAAATCAACCCAATGAGGAATGAATACAGTCACTGACCATGAGATGCTCACTGACTTGTGGGGCATCCTCCTGACATTGCTGAGCAGTTAACATACTCAGTGGGACACTGCAACAGCTTATTACAGGCCGCCGCCCCGTATTATTTAATTCTGAATGGATAATTGAGCCCAAGTTACCATTCCATATGCAAATATATTTTGAAAGACAAGGAAAAAATGTACTCCTTAGTTGTTGGTTTTTTCAACTACCCATCTGTACATATATGTTAAGGCCAGTTAACTAACCAGCCTTTAGTAGTCTTCTTCTGCAATATGAACATATTGCATGTTTATTGGTTTTACTGTTTTTAAATTTGTAATGCCGCCCAGAGTAGACCTTTGGTCTAGATGGGCGGGGTATAAATCTAATAAAATAAAATAAAATAAAATAAATAAATAAATAAAATTCTTTGTTTTACACTATATTTGTCATTATGGCTCTGTATGGCTGAATATAACTGTATGTGGCTTGATTCAAGGAAATGTTATTTTGGTAATTTGTGAAGGTGTGAACAATTGATTAACCACTAGGTTTCCACTGTATGTTAGGCCAAGGCTTCAGAGATTTTCTAAGGTGTTTTTTTTTTTTTTTTTTTGCTTTGGTTTTCACTAGCCACTCAAGTATTTCCATGTCCATTCTTCATGATAGATCAAGAAAAGTGGAAAGTGGATCAATTTTGACTTAATATTCACTTTTTGCTATTCAGAATCCACTGTGTATTGCAGAAAAACTGTGCATAACTGTTTAAAAAAAACCCTCTGTCTAATCTTCTTGCATAGAAATGTGTTTCATTGTTTTAAGATAATTGCTTATATTTATGAAATTTTAAAATTCTTTGTAGAAAGACGTCCTGTCAAACCTAGCTGAGAGATTTAAAAGCTGGCTTTCCTTTTTACCACACAAGAAAAAAGATGAAATGCTTCACCAGTTGGTAAGTATTCGTCACTATCAGCCCACTCATCTTCAAAAATAACTCTCCTGTTTCTTTTGATAATCAATAATCATTTGTTTCTTTAACAAATAATTTTAATGAGTCAGAGCTTCTTTTGTGTGTCACTTAAGAAACAAAAATATTTCATGTTTACATCTATTAAAGGGATTCTATATCAAGGAAGGTCAGGATTTGCATGAATTCTGATGTTTCATGAATTATTATTTTACTATTTGTATCATACTTTAGGAAGGCACACATCCTTTTTCAAGGGGGAAAATAAGTTTTTAATTAGTTTTAATTAAATAGGTGTTGAATGCTGCTGTCATTCAGTTTGTGCTGCATAACTACACAAACTGAATTTTGGCCAACGTCTACTTCAAACAACATCTTAGGATTTTGTTCCCATTTTTGTAATGAAAATGCTCTTGTTACTTGGTTATCTCATCATCCAAAAGCATACTTTAGATCTCTTTTAATTTGGAAATTGCTCTTCTAAAATTCCATCCTTTTGGCTTCTGATAGTTGCATTACATAAACATTACAAAGCAGTACAGATTTATTACTATAACACTTTCTGTCCAAAATAGTCCCTGAGAAGATAGATACTATAAATGAAATCCAATAATAAATTTTTAAAAAAGTAGGCCCATTGAATCAGTGGGAATTTGATGAGTCAACTCTTCCATCAGTTTCACTGAATCAATGGGCCTACTCTAGTTGTGATTTACTACTGGATTTCAGCCAGAGAATTTAGCTTCACTATTTATTTCTGATAAGTATTACAGTAATAAATCTGTGTTGTTTTGTACTTCACACATTCTCAATGTAAGTTTCATTTTCTTCATTTCACCCAACCATTCATATATCACGGGGTGGGCAATATACAATCCACAGACCACATAGCCCCCCCAGGGGCATTTTTGTGGCCCTGCCAGCGCTTATGGTGTCTCCCAGAAATTTTTGCTCAGAAAATCCCTTTTTGTCATCTGAGACTGGAGGTGGTGGTGTTACGTTTTGAAGGGCCCCCACCATCCATATTCTCATATTTTTTACATTTCTTTTACAAAATTGGCCAGTAGAGGATGGAAGGGGACTTTTTTTAGTGTAATAACCCTTTTTTTGTTAAATCCGTTATTCAGTTAACAAAAATAGTTCTTGTTGATGTTTAGTCGTTTAGTCGTGTCCGACTCTTCGTGACCCCATGGACCAGAGCACGCCAGGCCCTCCTGTCTTCCACTACCTCCCGGAGTTGGGTCAAATTCATGTTGGTTGCTTCGATGACACTGTCCAACCATCTCATCCTCTGTCGTCCCCTTCTCCTCTTGCCTTCACACTTTCCCAACATCAGGGTCTTTTCCAGGGAGTCTTCTCTTCTCATGAGATGGCCAAAGTATTGGAGCCTCAGCTTCAGGATCTGTCCTTCCAGTGAACACTCAGGGTTGATTTCCTTCAAAATTGATAGGTTTGTTCTCCTTGCAGTCCAGGGGACTCTCAAGAGTCTCCTCTAGCACCACAATTCAAAAGCATCACTTCTTCGGCGGTCAGCCTTCTTTATGGTCCAGCTCTCACTTCCATACATCGCTACTGGAAAAAACCATAGCTTTGACTATGTGGACCTTTGTCGGCAAGGTGATGTCTCTGCTTTTTAAGATGCTGTCTAGGTTTCTCATCGCTTTCCTCCCAAGAAGCAGGTGTCTTTTAATTTCGTGGCTGCTGTCACCATCTGCAGTGATCGTGGAGCCCAGGAAGGTAAACTCTGTCACTGCCTCCATATCTTCCCCTTCTATTTGCCAGGAGGTGATGGGGCCCGTGGCCATGATCTTCGTTTTTTTGATGTTGAGCTTCAGACCATTTTTTGCGCTCTCCTCTTTCACTCTCATTAAGAGGTTCTTTAATTCCTCCTCACTTTCTGCCATCAGAGTGGTATCATCTGCATATCTGAGGTTGTTGATATTTCTTCCGGCAATCTTAATTCCGGCTTGGGATTCCTCCAGTCCAGCCTTCCGCATGGTGTATTCTGCATATAAGTTAAATAAGCAGGGGGACAATATACAGCCTTGTCGTACTCCTTTCCCAATTTTGAACCAATCAGTTGTTCCATATCCAGTTCTAACTGTTGCTTCCTGTCCCACATATAGTTTTCTCAGGAAAAGTTTTCTCAGTTTTCTAACCCATGAACGGAAACAAAATAGTTCTAATAACCATTAAAACAGCAGCAACAATAAAATCATATATACAAACTTAAAATCTTAGGCCACCTCCAACCCTTGGATCTTCCCCTTTGTAGAACAGTCATCAGGCTGCTGGCAAATTTGAACAATGGTGCTCAGCCCTCCTAAGATTATCCACCCTGATGTTACAGATACCGTTTACCTATAAATAGCAGCTTAACAGCCATTATTGATCATAGCTGTATCTATGCTAAGGAACTCTCTTGCAGGTGGGGGGGGGGGGGAGATGCTAGCCTGCTCCTCTCTGTATGGTCCTTCTGCTGACTCGAAATCATATTTTGGTTCCAGGAAGCTTTTGGCACTTTACACTTTGTAAGGAAAGGGCTCGCAGTGGGGGGAGTTATGCCTTTTAAGTGCTTTTAATTCAATTGCATTCTAACATAGACCGGAATCATATTGGTGCTTATATAAGATTTGTATAACTTGCCACATCTAGCTAGACCTGTTCCCTTTTCTCTGTAAAACATCATGGGCAGATGGCATTGTGTATGTATTTAATGACTGCAACAGCTACTGCTATAAATCACAACAATCCAACAACAGCAACATGTTGTTGTTGCCGCCATTGTTGTTGTTTTTGCCATTGTTCAGATTCAGCTACTGTTACATGCTTTACATAGGCTTTCTGGTTGTACAAAATGACTAACAGTTCTAGATAGACTCATTGAAATCAGTGGAAAAAGCCAACTTAAAATCTATTGATTTCAATTGGAGTTTTCTGTGTAAATCATTAGATCTTAGCCCATAGAATTGTTTATGTAGTGACAGAATGTGTTTTATTTGAAAAATGCTTATGTCCATGAATGTAGTCAACTAACAGTGTTTTTCTCAACCTTTCATATCAAGGATGTTGGATTTCGCTCAGAAGCCGTCTGCACCATCCTGCAACAGGAAGTTCTGCTGCAGGAGGATGTTGAACTGATTGAGCTGCTTGACCCCAGTATCCTGTCTGCAGGGCAGCCCAAGCAACATGGACATGAACATCTTCCAAAACTGCGTTCCCTAGCAACTCCTAATATTTGGTATTGCTTTAGCGGTGTGCATGCTGTGTTAAGATACGATTCATATTGTGAGAGGGACCATCTTTCTCATTGCATAATTGGCCCTTCAGTGAATGGGAAATACATTTTCTTTCTGATATTGATTTGTTTTTCCTTTCCCTTCTTTTAATTATCAGGACTACACATTTAGCAAGGTTGTCTAGCTTGCGGGGGGAAGCAAATTCCCCACAAGAAGCAAGAAAAGAATCGGATTTATTAATCCACATTTGTTGATTGCTCTGGATTACAGAGTATCTGTACTATCCTCTTACAGAGACCATTTTTCAAAATGGCATATTTGCAGACAAAAACAACCGAAATCTCAAGTGAGCAAAACTTATTACTAAGCATAGTTGTTATATGGTCCTATAAAAAAAACAAGCAAGCAGTTTGAAAAACTGCTGATGAGGAGGTTTTTAGAGTCACTTTTTCAAAAATACAAAACACCTTTCAAACGTGTTGTTGAGGTTAAACAAGTCAGAATCTTGGGCGGGGGGAAAGAACATTACTGTGAGGTATGATTATACCAGAAATTCGGTTTAGGGTTCTGCTTATAATTGCATGCTAGATTATGGTTGGGAGGGGTTAGATGAACTAACATCTTGACACTTGGAGATTCTTCTGTACAGGAATGGACATGGCTAGAAATCCAAGCCCACTTTATACCTGGAATGCTAACAACAGATTACATTGCAATACAATTGTATGCTATTCTCTTAGTCTACTTTGCCTGCCTGTGCTATGGTATACATATTGCCATTGGAGAGTAATTTTTAAATGTTTAAAGAGAAAAATAAGTTTTCTACACAAAATTAGATCTCATATAAGGGCTAGAGACATTTGCTGCTCTTGTAAATGAAAGGTAAAGGATTAGCTAATGGTAAAAATGGGCATCAGCTGGCAAGTCCAGGATGTAAACAGAATCTGGAAAGCTGGGCCCTTTAGCAATCTGAGGCAGCACTCATATTTCTTTTGTTTGTTTTGTAGGGATATTTCACTGATGCTTGCCTTCGTCAGCATCCTGGTTATGTTTCCCTCTGTATGGAATGGATACCTTGGAATGTTATGGGGAACAGGTCTCTTGTTTTACCTAATCTTGCGAGTTCTGAACACACTAAGGACAGCAAAGTTGCAGATGTCCCTGAAAAGATGCCATCTCCAACTAGAAGATATGGTAGCTAATTGTCGCTCCTTCACTAACCTGGTGAGGAAAGCCATACGGCTCATTCAAGAAACTGAGGTCATTTCCAGAGGATTTACTCTGTAAGTTGACTCTTTGCATTGTTTTACGAATTGGTTCTTCATACCTATTGAATGTTAAATGAATAAATGGTAAAGAATCCTTTCCTCTAAATGCTTAATCCTAAGGTTTCTTTTTCTTTATTTACACGGTGTATTTATTGTAATACTTGAGTCACTGGTTTGTAATTAAACTGATCTGTAGAAGGCAGATTTGTAGAAAAGAGATAAGATTTGTAGAAAGTAGATAGGATGGGCATGAAAAGGAATTGCATGTGTTTTTGTCGTCTTGAACTTTGAAACAATTTTCTAGCAGCTTTAGAACATTTCAGTAAAAGAGAGCTGTAACAGATATATGCTTTGAAGAGGTTCATAGCTGATTGTTTCATTTGTGCTGCTCTTAGTTATTTCTGATAAAAGTAAGAAAGAAGGTTGTACACCCATTGAGCAAGCAAATTACCTTGAAGTGTGAAATATAGTGAGTAAACATGTACATTGTGATTGAGTTCTTTTTTCTAAGCTGTCTGCTACTAAGGTTTTGAAAGAAACTACCTAATTTTATGGAGGTGTTTTATATATATGACAACATAGGTATATTTTAAGCTTTTGTGAGTGAGCTGCTTTTGGAGCCCCTGGTGGAGTATCTACTCTTGTCCTGTGCCCCCTGGACTTCCTGTCAGAGTCGCCTTCTGCTGGACCTCAGTTGGGTACTGGTGCCAGTTGGCTGGCTCAGGGCTGGAAGGGGAAGCCAGCTGATGAGGGCCACCTGGATGATAGGGTGGGGACAGAGCTCTGCCCAGCTGGCAGAAATAAAGGTAAAGGGAGAGCTGATGGGGAATATTGGGGAGCTGGGGGAGAGGAGTCTGAGATAGATCCAGCAGACTTGGAGAAGGAGGGAGCATGAAAAGACACCATGGAGGAGCAGGAGGAGGCACTACTGGAGAAGGAGGTATTCAACTATGCCTTATTCAAAGACCCCTGGACTGGCATTTTGGTGGAGCTGAGACTCCCACACAGCTGAGGATGAAGCAGAGGTTTTGAGTTAATACCTGCCAACTTCAACCAGGTAGCCTGTGTTGTTGTGGACAACCACTCTCTGCCAACCACCCAGTCATGACACAGAAGCAGGGCATGAGGCACAAGCACCAAAAGGCAGGATAGTGACGTCTTCAGGAGGGCTTGGGAGGATATGTAACATTATGTCAACCTGTCAGTACAAGCCATCCTTGAGATAAGTGAACCATTTGGCCAGGACAGTGCCAGCCCTCATGAAGTCAACTGGGGTTTGTCAGAGGGACAGAAAGACCCCAGGGCGGATGAAGAGTACTGAGCCCAGAGGAAACCAGGAAGGGCAAAGTAAACCCTGTCTTGGAAACAGCTAACCCAGTGATAAAGCCTATTTTGACCCTTGACCAGACTTCTGAGCTAATGGAAATCACTGTTACAGACACTGGTCTCACCATCCTTGCCCGGACAGGTGGGGTGGGGTGGGGTGCACATTTGATTAAAAGCATACCAATTACAAGATTCCCAACGTTGTTTTCACAAGCACAAATAGATTTAGTAGTTGCATTATTCAAATCTATTTTGTGCCAGTTTTCCTCTTCATTGGCATATAATTTGCATAAAAAAGTAAATGCAGATCAGTTTGCTATACCATGTCTGGCTTGTTGTTGCACAGTACTGCTGGCATAACAAGAATGACACTAGTGTCGGTGGCAAATTGCCACTAATTAAAGAGTCCCTGCTTTGATTTTGGTTTGTACATGTTCACATGCAGAGAGGCATCATTTCCCTTGCACTGGTGGAGCTATACAACAGGCCTTTTCAATATAATTTTTGTTGCCTGTGTGCAGGCAAGGTTATGTTTGTCCCCACAAATTCTAAATATATTTGTTAGTTTAATGCAAACAGGCAGACTATGTCATAATAGTGCATGTTGTGTGTACAATTCATTTTAACATACCACTGTGCAGTGTCCCTCTCCCACAGGAAAAAATCTACAACTCCTATTGGACATTATATAATGCATGAAAAGCCATCCACTTTCCACAGTTTGCCGTTTAGACGTTTTAAGTACATCATAATTGAATACTTAGTTTAGAAGATTATTTGTTTTAATTCTACTTTGACAACAGTAGAGTTATATAGATATGAATTTCTATAGTGAGGTGTGAAATCAAAAATAGTTGTGACTGTGTTTTCTTTCACAATGTCCTTAGACATTTCTCTGATCTACAGTGCAACTCTCTTAAGATCTGTATGTTAATAAAAGGCAAACCCCCCTGCAAAATAGAAATGCCTCTCATTGCTTACACATTTCCATATACATAGAACACTTTTATTTTTCTGTAGAGTGCATACACTTCTAATGCCAGATAAGCCGTGTAGCTGCACATGCAAGCAGTTACATGCATACCTGAATCTGTAGCTTTCCTATAGACAGTACATTTCCTAAATCAGAATCAAGCTTTACTGCCAAAAAATATCTTCCCTGTTGCAGTGTTTAGACATGTTGTACAGTTGTCCAGATCTGTTCTTGACAAAGTAGCACACAGTTAAGAATAGTTAATCCTACAGTTAAAGCAGTAGTTCAAAACAGCTTAGTGTTACCTACAATCTGAACAAGCCTTTAGGCAAAAGATTTTTCTTCTAAGATGAGCTTTGTGAATAGATTTATCTAGCTCCCTAGCTTTGAAAAATGCAAATACTTAGATCTAATTGTGTGAAAGCAAGAACAGAAGGTGCTTCAGTTCATTAAAGCCCCAACACATCTGGAGGATGTATGGAGTTTCAGGACCAATTTTTCTATAGGTGAAGGTTGGAAAGCCCTGTACAGTGAATAGATCTTGGAGGACCAGAATGTTGATATGGTTAGAGTTGAACTAGTTCTGAAGAGGCTCAAGTTAATTCAATCTTCTGTTTCACCTTTAAAAGCAATATAGTTATGGTTAAAGAAAGTGTCTGTTTCAGAGAAAGTTTAAGGTTTTAAGTCAGCATTTGGCTGCATGCTAATCAACTTGAAGACAGAAATCTATATAAAATGTGGTTTATTAATGTTTCAGCAACAATGTCTGTAATGCTTGGCTGTGTGGTTTTAGACAGCACATATTCAAACAGTTGGTGTTTCTGGCCTGCTTCAGTAGCCAGTAATAACACAGACCCATTTTTAACATTTTGTCTAAAAAAAGAAGTCTCGAGACAGTAGCTGCTCCCATTGCCATTAAGGTCCTGCCTGAGAGACAACGTAAAACCGCTGTATAAGCCTTCCTTCTGTGACTGGTGACGTAGCCCAATTTTTTTTGCCTGCATTCAGTCATAGGCCATAGATGGGATTGTCCCCCATAATGTCTATTCATTGAAACTGATACCTTCCATGAGTCAATTAAATGTTGGATTGACACACTTCTGAGCAACTGTGATAGACTAGCTGTAACATCTACAGTATGAAGTATAGAGAAGAGTGAGATAAATGTGTTGCTTATTTCAGTTAGCATTCATACATCTGTTAGTCTTTTGAACCTGGAGAAACTAATTCCCTCCCAAAGACACCTATAATTAAAAATGAGTATTTTATATGATGGTGAAGAAACTTTTTTAGGATTGTAAAAAATCATGCATCTATAAGGAAGACAATAATGTTATATAAACAATGTCCATATCCCCTTGCAGAGAGAATGAATGGCAGTGGTATTGTCACTAATTAAAGAGTTCCTTTTTCAGTCCTGAGATGTGTACAATTCATGTGCAATGACTGAGGTTGCACTCACCCTGAAATTGAAAAATGAACTCTTTAGTTAGCAGCAATCTTCCACTGGTGGTAACATATTCCCACAGCACAGGTGGGGCTCTGCAAGAGGATATTGTCCATTACATATAAAAATGAAGGTAATGATAGTTATTTCTTTGTGTGAAATATGTTTTATTTCTTCTAGTTTTTATAGTGAGCTTTGAGTTAAAATTGGGTATTGGATTCTGTCCTTTACTACTAACAGTGACTAAATCTTCCTCACATAACCATATATTTGAAACGAAATGAAACCAGTACTATTCTTCTATATTGTTATTTTTTAAAATCATTCTTTAGGACATCTGTACAGTTGTATCACATTTTACTTTTCAAGTTTGCTTGACAGGGTCAGTGCTGCTTGCCCATTTAATAAAGCTGGACAGCATCCTTGCCAGCATCTCATTGGTCTTCGGAAAGCTGTCTACCGATCAGCAAGGGCCAACTTCAGAGCCTCAAGACTTGCTACCTTGTATATGCTGAAACAATATCCTTTTTGTCATATAGGAGAAAGCTGCGTAATCATAATGAAGAATGAAATGTTGCTGGACTGTTTCTGTTCTGATTTTAAAATGAAAATGCATACAGCTTTGGGTTACTTGTATTTACACCCATTGCCTTGATTTTACACACATTACAGACCTTCCAGTTTGGGTTTATTTGTTACATTCTTGTCCCTCAATTTTCTTCCACAGTCCTCAGGGTGAAGCATATGTGATTTCCCTTTTTATTTTATTAATATCGACACGAGGGAGATTGAACGTTAGTGCTGACCCAAGATCGCCCAGTTCATGACTGAGTGGAGATTTCAGTCTTGGTTTTCCTGGTTTCAGTATAATGGTCTAACCATTATATTCCACCCCAAGGACAAGAGATAGTCGCTGGCAATCCAAGTTGATAGAGAATGGTGCTTATTCCCATCAAACTTTCATTTTAAACCCCTCCACTTTCCCATAGTTCCTTTCATTATCTTACTCATCTTGTTCTACATACTATCCAATCTCATCCATGTTTACTTGGGAGGAAGTCTTGGTTCTTGTATATCTCTTGTGTACATAGGATTATAACCTGAGACTGGAGTTAGCCTTTTAAAGCTATGAAGACTTGCAGCTGAATAAATGTGCATACATTTGCAAAGTCAATAACTGCAATTTTCACAAAGAAGTCACGGGAAAACTGAATTCTTCAATCCTCACCAACTATTCTTCTCACCTCAATAGCTATTCCAGGTAGTTTATCACTTTAATCTTCTGTTACTAGTAGAAAAGAAGGGGATGAATAAGCATAGTTTATGCTTAAATGATGTTAAAGAAAAGGCACATTTCTGCTCCTCTAAAGGAGAAGAGAATGAAAACGAACAAAAAAAAAATCTATCTTGCAGATTGTGTTTAAATAGGTTATAACTTGTCCAGCTCATATTCTGTTATAATCCATACTTGGTGGAGACAGTGGAAAACTGCTCCTTTCTGATTTCTATATATGGTCTTCATGCATTTCCTCTTTGACAGTCTTTCTCAGTAGGAAAGCTGTGTAAATGTAAGGCAATGCCCCCTTTATCTCTATGTATGTTAATTTTGTTTTGAAATATCTCTGTAGAGAATGTTTAATAGTTTTTTTGCAGTATAAGGGCAAACATTTTGTTCCTTTGCTACTTTAAATACTAATCTTTTTCTTGATACCCCCTGCCAAAAGTCCCTGAAAGACAGTTCTGTTTAGGTTATGTCTGGGATGACACCCATCAGAGCATGTGACACTTTTTGATAAACAAATGACATCTCTTTCTTCATCTCACACCTTTTTTTCTTTTGTACTTTTTTTTGGTTCCAGACTGTTCAACTGGTTAGAAAGGTCACCTCCTTCTCATATTTCTGTATGCTGCATGTAAAACAAAAGCTTCTTTAACTGCCTTAACACTAACTAAACTTATCCTTTGAATGCTGAGAGTGACAATGTGACAAACTACATCTGTGTGGTGCCTTTTAAAGAACTAGGCCTAGGATTAAGTGAAGAACAAGTGTCTGAAGAAGAAGCACACAATTTCACAGATGGCTTCAGTCTACCTGCATTAAAGGTAATGCAGCTTTCAAGGTCATATATTTGGTGATATCATTGGAATGTTTGGTCACTATGTTCAGTTTGTACCAATTGAAGTGACCCTCAATTATATTAATTAGAAACATGCACACTCATTTACATAGGCTGAAATTCTGTTGCGTAGCTCCACATGTACAAGGGGGAATACAGCTGCAGCAGCAAATTATCACTGATTAAAGAGTTCCTCCAGCAATTTCAGAGTGCAGGGGACTTCATCACACTTTGTACAAGTCATGTGCACTCTGAAATCACCTTTAATTGGTGGTGATTTGCCACTGATGTAACAAGACGTCAGGTATACAATCTAAAAGCTTATTTGGTTCTCTGGAATATTTTAAAATTCATTGTAGTGGTGTTTCTGTTGAATCCAGATGTTTCCCATTTGAGCACTGATCTGTATGTTCTGATTGTGGACCATTGAAAGAATATGTATTATCTTAGGATAACATGCATTAACACAAGATTGTTTTTGCCTAATTTTTTGTACAACATTATCAGAGATAGCTAGCTGGATAACTCTGTGGAGTCAGAGGTTGGGTGTTTGAATCCTCACTGTGCCTCCTGTGAGTAGAACCAGCCTGTGTGGCCTTGGGCAAGCTGCACAGTCCCAGGGCACCACTAGAAGAAGAGAATGGTAAACCACTTCTGAATATTCTCTACCTAGAAAACACTGAAAAAGGTTGCCGTAAGTCAGAATTTACTTGACAGCACATGATTATTGTTATTATTGTCAAGGGTACCTGATAGTAAAAGAAAGGTGAAAGACAAGAGAGTTTCTCAAAAATTAAAACTTGGTCATGGTCCCAAAATGTTTGGGAGCTGCTGGTTTAAAAGGAGAAGGTTCAGGTCAGATACAGCTTTGTACACTGATGGGATGGATGCCTGTCATCAGAGAGGCAATAAGTTAAATGTATTCCTGTTGTTCTTATAGAAAAAGATAGCCTGATAGCCATAATAAGTACTTAGTTTTAAATTATTTAAAACATTCCTGTTCTGCTTTCACCTTATTTAAAGCAGGCTAGCTGATTATAGGATTATTCTTTTCTTTCTTAGCATGTGTTGTATGGAAGGTGAAATGTAACAGTCTTGTTTATGGTGACAAAGATGTTTGTGAGCCCTCTGTGTTTTTAGGTTTTATTTCAGCTTTGGGTCGGGCAAAGTTCTGAATTCTTCAGACGGCTAGTTCTTCTGCTCTCACCCTCCAATGCATCTCTCAAGACTGCAATTACGCCAGACCATTTGCCTCTTTCTGTCTTTTCTGACGTGACCCAAGGCCTTCCTCATGCTCATGCTGCCTGCTTAATAGAGCTTAAACGAAGCTATGAATTTTATCGGTATTTTGAAACACATCATCAATCCAGTTTGGAACGGTCAGTCAAAACTCACCAGAAATCAGGAGAGGTAAACCATCTCCACACGGCAGTGCGCAGTTTGCAACTCCATTTGAAGGCCTTGCTTAATGAGTAAGTTCAATTCTGGGAGTGAATTTCTGTGTGGTTTTATTGTACTTCCTGCTGTTTGAGTTTAAAAGCTAGAACTGGGGTTCCCAACCCCCAGTCTGCAGCCCAGTACCGGGCCATGGCCTTGGCAGGGCAGGGCCGCGGAGACAGATTTCCCACTCCCTGCCTGCTCCCTTCATGCACGCACGCACACACGGCCCCCACATGCACACATGGATGTCCCGCCCACCTGTGCACGGGTGCCCCACCCACCCACGCATGTACGGGTGCCCCCCCGTCCACAGACCTCACCTCCCCCCCCCACTGGTCCGCGGTTCGGAAAAGGTTGGGGACCACTGAGCTAGAAGATACATGTACTTGAAAAAGTAATGGAGCCATGAACTGCTGACAGATTGATGAAGGCAGATGCTGCTGTAATCTATCCCTGTTAATCTGATTCTTATTTAATCAAGCAGTCTAATTTATGTCAGTTACAAATTTTAAAACATGAAAAATCTGAAAGTTTGATACATTTGAAGCTGTCTGTATGCAAACTGCAGAAAGATCAAATGGCTGAATATCTGACACAAAAATTAAACATTGCAGTCCAAAAGAGTGTGGTTTTTTTAACAGATTTGTTTTTATGGCTAATGTTGACAGGATCACAGTATGATTTATTGAATTGTACCCTGTGAGTTTGTCTAAAACATTACTGAAATTATCAATGTTTACCTCAATGTTTACCTCAGAAGATTATCAACATTTACCTAAAAAATGTTTATAGTGTCACTAATACAACTGATAGAAACAACTGTTCAGAGGTACTGTTCATTCATTTGAAGCATTTGCTGTCTTGACTGTTATGAATTCATGCACTGATTAATTTCCAGACTTCCTTGAAACCTCCTAGCCTCTGGTCAGAATCCTGCTGCTTACAAACTGTATGCCACTCTTAAGTGCTGTTAGTTAATTTCTCCAGCTAAGGAGTTGCCATTTGTAATCTTTGCCATGTGCCAGTTTTGTGATTTGGCACATAGCAAAGTATGCAAGTGACAACTGTTTCATTGCCACTGTGATTTATGTCACCGCACTTAAACCAGCATATATAAGCAATAGGATTCTGGCTACTGTTTATTTACAGGGGGTCTGGAATTACAATTTCTAAGGGACTTGGATTACTTGTTGTTTAGTCGTTAAGTCGTGTCCGACTCTTCGTGACCCCATGGACCAGAGCACGCCAGGCCCTTGTCTTCCACTGCCTCCCTGAGTTTGGTCAAATTCATGTTGGTAGCTTCGATGACACTATCCAACCATCTCGTCCTCTGTCATCCCCTTCTCCTCTTGCCTTCACTCTTTCCCAACATCAGGGTCTTTTCAAGGGAGTCTTCTCTTCTCATGAGATGGCCAAAGTATTGGAGCCTCAGCTTCAGGATCTGTCCTTCCAGTGAGCACTCAGGGTTGATTTCCTTCAGAATGGATAGGTTTGATCTCCTTGCAGTCCAGGGGACTCTCAAGAGTCTCCTCCAGCACCACAATTCAAAAGCATCAATTCTCCGGCGTTCAGCCTTCTTTATGGTCCAGCTCTCACTTCCATACATCGCTACTGGAAAAAACACAGCTTTGACTATGCGGACCTTTGTCGGCAAGGTGATGTCTCTGCTTTTTAAGATGCTGTCTAGGTTTCTCATTGCTTTCCTTCCAAGAAGGAGGTGTCTTTTAATTTCGTGGCTGCTTTCACCATCTGCAGTGATCATGGAGCCCAAGAAAGTAAAATCTGTCACCGCCTCCATATCTTCCCCTTCTATTTGCCAGGAGGTGATGGGACCAGTGGCCATGATCTTCGTTTTTTTGATGCTGAGCTTCAAACCATTTTTTGCGCTCTCCTCTTTCACCCTCATTAAGAGGTTCTTTAATTCCTCCTCACTTTCTGCCATCAGAGTGGTATCATCTGCATATCTGAGGTTGTTGATATTTCTTCCGGCAATCTTAATTCCGGTTTGGGATTCATCCAGTCCAGCCTTTCGCATGATGTATTCTGCATAGAAGTTAAATAAGCAGGGGGACAATATACAGCCTTGACGTACTCCTTTCCCAATTTTGAACCAATCAGTTGTTCCATATCCCGTTCTAACTGTTGCTTCCTGTCCCACATATAGATTTCTCAGGAGATAGATAAGGTAGTCAGGCACTCCCATTTCTTTAAGAACTTGCCATAGTTTGCTGTGGTCCACACAGTCAAAGGCTTTTGCGTAGCCAATGAAGCAGAAGTAGATGTTTTTCTGGAACTCTCTGTCTTTCTCCATAATCCAGCGCATGTTAGCAATTTGTTCTCTAGTTCCTCTGCCCCTTCGAAATCCAGCTTGTACTTCTGGGAGTTCTCGGTCCACATACTGCTGAAGCCTGCCTTGTAGGATTTTGAGCATAACCTTGCTAGCGTGTGAAATGAGTGCAATTGTACGGTAGTTGGAGCATTCTTTGGCACTGCCCTTCTTTGGGATTGGGATGTAGACTGATCTTTTCCAGTCCTCTGGCTACTGCTGAGTTTTCCAAACTTGCTGGCATATTGAGTGTAGCACCTTAACAGCGTCATCTTTTAAGGTTTTAAATAGTTCAACTGGTATGCCATCACCTCCACTGGCCTTGCTGTTAGCCATGCTTTCTAAGGCCTACTTGACTTCGCTCTCCAGGATGTCTGGCTCAAGGTCAGCAACCACACTATCTGGGTTGTCCGGGACATCCAGATTTTTCTGGTATAATTCCTCTGTGTATTCTTGCCACCTCTTCTTGATGTCTTCAGCTTCTGTGAGGTCCCTACCATTTTTGTCCTTTATCATGTCCATCTTTGCACAAAAGGTTCCTTTGATATCTCCAATTTTCTTGAACAGATCTCTGTTTTTCCCCTTTCTATTATTTTCCTCTATATCTTTGCACTATTCATTTAAGAAGGCCCTCTTGTCTCTCCTTGCTATCCTTTGGAAGTCTGCATTCTATTTTCTGTAACTTTCCCTATCTCCCTTGCATTTTGTTTCCCTTCTCTTCTCTGCTATTTGTAAGGCCTCGTTGGACAGCCACTTTGCTTTCTTGCATTTCCTTTTCTTTGGGATGGTTTTTGTTGCTGCCTCCTGTACAGTGTTACGAGCCTCCATCCATAGTTCTTCAGACACTCTGTCCACCAAATCTAGTTCCTTAAATCTGTTCTTCACTTCCACTGTGTATTCATAAGGGATTTGGTTTAGATTATACCTGACTAGCCCAGTGGTTTTTCCTACTTTATTCAGTTTAAGCTTGAATGTTGCTATAAGAAGCTGATGATCAGAGCCACAATCAGCTCCAGGTCTTGTTTTTGCTGACTGCATAGAGCTTCTCCATCTTTGTCTGCAGAGAACATAATCAATCTGATTTCGGTATTGCCCATCTGGTGATGTCCATGTGTAGAGTCGCCTCTTGTGTTGTTGGAAAAGAGTGTTTGTGATGACCAGCTAGTTCTCTTGACAAAACTCTATTAGCCTTTGCCCTGCTTCATTTTGAACTCCAAGGCCAAACTTACCTGTTGTTCCTTTTATCTCTTGACTCTCTACTTTAGCATTCCAGTCCCCTATAATGACAAGAACATCTTTCTTTGGTGTCAGTTCTAGAAGGTGTTGTAAGTCTTCATGTTGTTGTTGTTTAGTCGTTAAGTCATGTCC
This sequence comes from Intellagama lesueurii, assembly GCA_037013535.1. Taxonomy (NCBI): domain Eukaryota; kingdom Metazoa; phylum Chordata; class Lepidosauria; order Squamata; family Agamidae; genus Intellagama; species Intellagama lesueurii. Next base: position 40,768,207 of record JBAJHW010000005.1, on the reverse strand, counting down.
GACTCTTCGTGACCCCATGGACCAGAGCACGCCAAGCCCTCCTGTCTTCCACTACCTCCCGGAGTTGGGTCAAATTCATGTTGGTCGCTTCGATGACACTGTCCAACCATCTCGTCCTCTGTCGTCCCCTTCTCCTCTTGCCTTCACACTTTCCCAACATCAGGGTCTTTTCCAGGGAGTCTTCTCTTCTCACGAGATGGCCAAAGTATTGGAGCCTCAGCTTCAGGATCTGTCCTTCCAGTGAGCACTGGAAGTCTTCATAGAATTGGTCCATTTCAGCCTCTTCAGCATCGGTGGTTGGTGCATAAACGTGGATTACTGTGATGTTGAAAAGTCTGCCTTGGATTCGTATTGAAATCATTCTATCATTTTTGAGATTGTATCCCAGTACAGCTTTTCCCACTCTTTTGTTGACTATGAGGGCTACTCCATTTCTTCTACGGGATTCTTGCCCACAGTACTAGATATGATAATGATCTGAATTGAATTTGCCCATTCCCATCCATTTTAGTTCACTGACGCCCGGGATGTCAATGTTTATTATTGGATTACTTACCTGAAAATAATTTCACCTGTTTGGCTGGTTCCGGAATATAGATAACATACATAATACAAGATGTCTCTGTTCACAGCTTAAGACAGAAGGAACTAAATCAGGTATCACAATATATCGTGGGATTTACAGTGCTTTCTCATAAAAAAGGAAAGCAAAGTGTGCTGCTTATATACCACCCCATAGCGCTTAAAGCACTCTCTGGGTGGTTTACAAGTTAATTATGCAGGCTACGCATTCCCCCCCCCCCCCCCGTGAGCTGGGTACTCATTCTACTGACCTTGGAAGATAGAAGGCTGAGTCAACATTGAGCTGGATACCTGGGATTGAACCCAGGGTCATGAGCACAGTTTTGGCTGCAGAAGTGGGATTTTCACTCAGCCCCTGTCCTTTGTCCATCTAAGAAGCTTATTCAGACCAGGGGGAAGTGAAACCAATGTGGAGGATATATCAGGGGTCTCCCACCAATTCTCCTCAGACTGAAGAAGCTACTTGGATGAGTAGCAAAACATTTCAACTTAATAAGAAAGAAGTCCAGTTGCCATGACTCAATTTCTAGATACCCTCTCCTGGATGACTGAGAATCTTCACAGTTTTGGCTGCAGTACAGTGGTGCCTCGACTTACAACCATAATCCGTTCCAGAAGATGGACGTAACTCGAAATGGTCCTAAGTCGAAGCACCATTTCCCATAGGAATGCATTGAAATGCAATTAATCCGTTCCGGCCGAAGAAAAAATCACACACACCCCAAAAAAATCACTGCAAGACTCTTTGGAAACGTGATTAAGCCCTTCCTGCCGAAGGGGGGGGGGGGGAGAAAAGCAATCAAGCGTGTAAGACCCATTGGAAATGCACATAAAACAAACAGAGCAGATCGGAAATGCACAAAGAACAAAGGGGGCAGGTTGGAAATGCAAAGAAAACAAAGGAAAAAGCAAGGGAAGCATGCAGGACCCATCGGAAATGGGGAAAAAACCCAAAAAGCAACCAAACCCCCCAAGACCCATCAGAAATGGGGGGGAGCCAAAAAACAAACAAACCTCCCAAGACCCATCGGAAATGGGGGAAAACCCCCCAAAAAAGCAACCAAACCCCCCAAGACCCATCGGAAATGGGGGGGGGGAAGCCAAAAAATAAACAAACCCCCCAAGACCCATTGGAATGGGGAAACCCCCCCAAAAAGCAACCAAACCCCCAAGACCCATAGGAAATGGGGGGGAAACCAAAAAACAAACAAACCCCCCAAGACCCATCGGAAATGGGAAAAAACACTCCAAAAAGCAACAAAAAACCCCCAAGACCCATCAGAAATGGGGGGGAACCAAAAAACAAACAAACCCCCCATGACCCATCACAGCACAGAAACATAACCCCCCCCCCCAGCTCAAAACCACGCTGCAAAAACACCCAGAACAGTTTTTAAAAAGCAGAAAACAGCACCTTACCTTACCAGGCAGCCCGAAGCCTCCCTGCAAACACACACACACACTCACTCAGAAGCAGAAGGAGGCAGTCCCAAACCTCCTCCGACGCACACTCTCTAACTGCTGGGGCGAAAGAGCTACAAAGAAGCAGCCTCGTTGCCACCTACAGTTAGAAATTTGAATTTCCCGCCTTTTCCCCCTGCCTTTTTCTGTTCGTAAGTGGAAGCTCCGGTCGCAAGTAGAAGCAAAATTTTGCAGCCGGAGCTGGTCGTAACTCGAAATGGTCATAAGTAGGGACATTCGTAAGTCGAGGCACCACTGTACAGCAGTTTAACCACTGTGCCACAAGGCTCATGATTGGAATGGGCTCCCACACTAGTGCACCTGAGAGATCAGAAGCTTTTGCTTCTGTATGTGTGTGTGTATTTTGGTAAAAGTATAACTTGTTGCATCTGAACCAAACAAAGAGTGATTGATCTTAACTGTGGCTAATCTTAACCCAACTTCAAATCGTGGATAAGGAAGCTGTTAAGCATCACCACAGAAGTCTGTCCAAACTCTAAACTAAATTGCAGTGAACATAAAATGAAAGCAGAGGCTTCTAATCTCCTTATGGTTGAACCAGAAGAAGTGATGGGAGCCAACATCCCACAAGCACAAAGTTCACTGCAGGTTATTGCCATTGTAATAAACCACTGCTTTCAGAATTGGTCCAATGATACCACCAGATGCAATGATGTCAGTTGGAGAAAGCAAATAGAATGTGAGGCACAATTGTATGTCTCTTCCGCTGAACAATAAAAAACAGAAACATATTGATTTTGTGATTTCTAAATGTCCTGTTCCTTTATTTAATACGAACCCTTGGAAACAATTGAGTATGCTCCATGCCCACATTTGTGATGTTAGATTCATTTACCAATTGAATTGCACACCGGTTCTCATTAACAAGAGATAGATTTTATTCCCAATGCAATGAAGGTTTAATTAGCAGGACCCTGTGGATTTTGTTGATGCACAGACGGGTTCCTTTGCAGTGTGTTTTCTCTTTCTAGTCTAAGCAGTTGCCTTCCTCTTGGTGACATGTCCATGTCCATCCATGTGTAGGTTAATTAATACCTGTTTCTAGGTCCATATTATTGTCATGGATTGGCATTGTTCAACTATCTGCTGAGGGTCCTGTCCACGTTGGGTCCCAGTGCCAAACGCTAGAGCCCCCAGGTGCTTGTCTGCTTGTCCCTTTTAAGGAGATTAGAAGTGTCCTTCAGCTGTCTTTCCTTCCTCCCCTGCATGGCTCTGTGGATTTGGTCCAAAAGGCAAAAGCAAGAAAATAGGCTGTGTTCCAGCAGTGGGGGCTTGCTATAGGAATTTGCCCTCTCTTAAAACAAACAAGCTCTGGATCCAAAACTGGCTCTTACAAGAGCACTGGAGCAATTCTTCAGATATTTTAAGAAAACTGCAAAATGAAACTGATGTTCTCTAAGGCAGGGGTCCCCAACCCCCGGTCTGCGGCCTGGTACCGGGCTGTGGCCATGGCAGGACCGGGCCGCGGAGACAGATCTCCCGCCCCCCACACGCACTCCATGCACGCACACCCACCGGCACGCACGCACAGGTGCCCTGCCCACCCGCGAGTGCTCCCCACCGATCTGTGCATGCACACGAGCGCTCCCCACCCACACATGCGTGAGTGAGCGCACCCCGCCCACCCGCGAGTGTGGGGGTGCCCCCCCACGCACGGACCCCACCCACCCCAACCGGTTCGCGGTTTGGAAAAGGTTGGGGACCACTGCTCTAAGGTGTTTCCCAAAGTGGAGCAAGAAAGAGTAAGTACCGTGTTTCCCCGAAAATAAGACAGGGTCTTATATTAATTTTTGCTCCAAAAAACGCATTGGGGCTTATTTTCAGGGGATGTTGTTTTTTTCCCCATGTACAACAATCTACATTTATTCAAATACAGTCATGTCATCTTCTGGTTGCTGCACAATGCTGCACAAGGGTGGAGGGCAGGGTTTCACTTAACTGGGGCTTATTTTTGGGGTAGAGCTTATATTACGAGTATCCTGAAAAATCATACTAGGGCTTATTTTCAGGTTAGGTCTTATTTTTGGGGAAACAGGGTAAATTCGAATTACAGATTTTAAAACTGGCAGAGATAATAAGAGATGTGCAAAATGTGTGATTCAAGTGCTAATGATATATTTGTTTGAGGGGATTTTGTTTGTTTGTTTTTATTATTCAGAGTAATAATTCTGGAGGATGAACTTGAAAAGCTGGTTAGCTCCAAAGAAAACCAAGAACTAAGTACAGAGGCTTATCAGGTTGTTGAAAAAAAACTAAAAATAATTCAGCCTCACATGCAGGCTAGCAACAGCTGCTGGGAGGAGGCTGTTTCTCAGGTGGAAAAAATGGTTCGAAGAAGTCTGGATAAAAAGGGTATGTTGCTTTACAGTTTCTGAAGCTTTAATTCCCATTGGATGTCTTGGCAAACATAGAGCAATCTTCTGTGTGTGTCCACATTCCTATAGGACAGGGATGGGAATCATGCATTCCGTGGACCGCGTGTTGCTCCCTCCCCCTGCTTTGGGCTCCTTTTGCAGGGTCTGGGCTCTAATTCAGGGCGGGGTGGGGGGGACCATGCAGGAATTTTTTTTAAAAGGGTAAATTTATCATTTTTGGGAACTAAAGTTAGCTTTAGAATTAGTCAGGATTTTAAATCAACTTCCAACCATGGTAAGTTGAAAACCTAATTAGTGGGTTGTAATCCTGAGCATTTTGAAAACAATGACAATTCAACTGCAGGTGCAGGTATTATTTGACCCTGAACAAGATTTGATCAGTGGGTCAACTTATAAAATATTGGGAAACGTGTTAACATTATGCCAATTCCTGCTTTGTTTGGTTTTTATTTCTCCCTGTCTCTAGATAAACCTGAACCATCAGGTGAGAATAAGCAATGCACTATACCTTTACTACAGCCAACTGTTCACATAGAGGACAAAGATCCTATTCCTGAAGAGCAGGTAAGAATTTTTATCAAGCTCTGAAAGCGTAATGTTTGGTTTATGCATTATGACACAGTCATACACAGATTTTCATATATAAGACTCCATCAAGGTCTTTCTCTAAAAAGCCATTTTATTTGGTAATGTAGAAAAATGATAATCATTAGATTCTCTAGTACTCATATAGGACTACAAGATGGTGTATCTTGAAAAAGCACGTTTCATATAGCTTTAAGCATCACAATGTACAATACTTCAAAAGGTATCTGACATGGGCTACAATCCATTACTGCTTGGAGAAAACTGCCTTCAACTTGATAGAATTGTACAGCGTTTAATGTCTTGTGTTGTTTTAAATAAATCAATATGTAGACAGAGACATAAATAGCTTGTTTTATTGTTTAAAACCAAATATTCAAATATTCTGGGATTTCTTGAGAGAACTATATGAAATATGACCTCAAATTTGTTTCTTTAGTTCAAGGAAATATTTTCCAGGGAGCAAAGACCTTTGAGAAATTGTCCTAGTCCTAGAAAGATCATAACAGAGCTTTCTTCTTGACAACCATGTTTTCTAAGTGAGGGGAACTTTCATTGTTGGATTGAAGTAATATAGTCAAAGAGGACTATGCCATAATCTTTTTTCTGAACATACAGCTGGATTCCCAGTGGACTCCTGGAGGAATTATCTGAAAGGTTACCCTTTTCAAACTTTCTAGTGTCAGCTTATTACATTTTCTCTCCCCACCCTTAGTTCACTTGCCTACTCATTTGTTCATATGCCAACTGAGTATCCAACATGTTGTTTGTTTGTTTAATTAAGTTGTATATAATAAGTTACCTATTGTCCACATGCACTACTCAAGGCATGTTTCGGCTTTCACTTTAAGGAATAACTTTGTGCTCATGTGGTAATACAGAAAAGACTGTAGATTCTCCAGGATGTTTAGGGGATCAGAAAGAAAAAAGAAACCCAATTCAGTGTTTTACAAATGTTATTCTGAGTCTGTTCAACAGCTAACTCCAGCTTTCACTTTTAGGGGCATTTCCCCCAAAACATGACCAAACAGCACAATATGCCATCCCCTCATTTGTTGGTAATTGTGGTATTCATAACTGTTGTATGGAAACATTAGATGTAGGAAACTATGACTGATGGAAAAGAGCAGTCTTTTTCCACCAGTGCTTGCATAAGAACTCACAGAATGATCACTTCTGCTTTTCTGTTTCAGTTTGCACAAGTATATAATTTGGAACTAACTTCAGTATTTTTTTTCTGGAACAGTAGTCTTGTGCAAAGTGTGTGAACATAATTTTTCATGTGGATGGTACTATTAGATCCAGCCCAGCTTAAACATATGGAATTGCTATGTTCTTACGTAAAATACTTCTAATGTTGCTCTTAGTTCAACTCTAATTATCACTTCCAATGCAATTATTTCTTGACACTTCATCGCATAGTTTCAATGTGTATTGAAACTTCGGTATATTGCTCCTGGAGAAAGGGAAGCTGAGATATTTGAATTAGCAAAATAACACTGCTTAATAGTTACATCTTTTGATTTGATACCTTTATGTGCTGCAATGTTCAAACGATCAAGAAGAATCCATTTCTGTTTTTAATAATTATGTAGGATAAGCACAAACAAACTTTGCCAAAATGGGGTCCTATAGGCTGGTATTTTCATCATCCAGTACAGTATTCCTATTGTGTGATTATACAATCCAGAAAAATATTTAATCTAAATTGGTCAGAATAGATAAAATGGTGGGGAGAAAAAAGAAGCATTGAGCATTATTTTACATTGGTTTAGGCTGGTGATACTGTGACTGTAACTTTAAATCTACATGTTTGAGCAATATGAGATATTCAGCAGAATGTTTGAAATCTCAAGAAAAGAAGGTACAGTTGATGAGAATTGTGTTAATTCAAATATCTTAGCTTCTACAACAACTTCTCTTGACTACATTTGTGTGTCTGTATTGTAAATTTATGAAACGAAATAAATTGTGTAATTGGTGTAAATAAATTTGAATAAATAAACTTATTCAAAATCCACTGAATAATTTCAGAATTTCTCTTTTTTACCTTTTAACTGCCCCTGGGATCTTAATCTTCCAATGTAAAAAAATGGGGATCTGCATTATTGATATTGAATACGAACTGAGTAATGTGTAGGTCAAACGAGATGTTTGTTGGCTTTTTCCTCAGGAACTTGAAGCGTATGTTGATGATAAAGATGTTGACAGCGAGTGTAAGAGAGATGATTTTTATTACTTTTCCCTGGAAGACAGAGAGAGACAAAAACATGAAAGAGAAGAATCCAAGAGAGTGCTGCAGGAACTGAAGTCTGTTTTAGGATTTAAAGCTTCAGAGGCAGAGAGACAAAAGTGGAAGCAACTCTTATTTAGTGATCATGGTAGGCATTATTATTATTAATATTATTAATTTCAGGAAATCTGTATGCAGCAGATTTAATTTTTTTATTATCATTAGCAATACCATGGAGCACTCCATGTTCTGTTGGAGAGTGAGTACTGTGTAGGGTGGAGCTTCTCTTCCACTCTTTATTCCAGATAGTACTAACCATGCTTGTACATATAACACAAGGTGAGGGCAGATTTCAGAGGTTGGAAAATTATTTTTAAGAATGAATATATTAATGTGTTGAATCCATCATCAGTTGAGCAATGGATTATGCTTACCGTGAATTATAAACTACTTCAGCATGCTGGTATAGTTATTCTTAGAAAGTAAGAATAAGTAATTTTCTAAGGTCTTAATTTGGTACAAACAGCCTCATTCTGTTCTTCTATAATTGATTAGTTATTAATATTCTTGACAGTTGTGAGACTCTAGAGACACTTGATTTCATTTCCATGTTAAGAGGTCCTGGGGGGGTGAGCATCATTAACAGTGTTATGTGTGTTGATTAGGAATGTGCAATATTCCTTCCTTCCATCTACTCAAATAGGGGCACACATATAATATTCAACCCATTCTGTGTCCTTTTGGAGACACTGTAAGTTCCTGTTGGCATAATTGTGCTGCAGAATGATGGTTTCACTAGCAGGAAGAGATTTTCATTACTTTTTCTTTTCTCTCCCACAGTGTGTCTGACGTGCAATTCCCATTGTGTGGGAACTGTGGTACAAAAGAAATACGTTTTTAATTACCAAAAATGGTCCCCTGCCAAAAATGTCATCTGTGGCAGTGCTTTTCAGTAACAAAATACTTCCTCCTTCTGACCTGTGGGTCCCAAGACTTCCATATGATGAAACAGAGTATTCACAAATTAGACAAGCTATGGGAGAGGTGAAGTCTTTAATTACCAAAAATATCCCCATTAGTGACATCACTGTTCTGCAGGCGTGATTACAGCAACAGGATTTCAGCCATAGTTTTGAAACAAGAGTAAATAATCAGGCTTTGTATATAAGGGAAACTCTGTCTATTGTTTATTGCACTTAATAAATTAATGAACAAATAGACTATGAGAGGTTACTGTCATCTGCCTGCCATCTTAACCAGATCAGGTAACTATCTTGTTGAAATGTGCATGTACAGTAGAGTAAGTAATTTCATGCTCATTGCATATGTAGAAATACTCTAGCATTTTCTTTATATTCCTCTTCATGCTTGAGAAAGGTGCCTTTAGTTTGTGTGATGGCTGTTACTTAGTATATCCAGCATCTGCTGTAAGAAATGTGTGTTTTGTATTTTCACACTAAAATTCATACAACTCCTACAACACGGTAATCAGTTTAATTAGCTTAACTTTAAAGCAAAGTTATTATGTAGTAGGTTATTTTGAGTAATCATTTCATTTTTGCCTCTCAGCTGCAGTGAAACCTTTGCTTTCTCCAGAGCCAGAGGGATCCATAAATAATTTGGGATTGCCTAATAATTCAGACTTAGAAAAACAGGACTACAGCAGAAACCATCCCTTGGAAGAAACTGTCTCTAACCCAAAAATAGAAGCCACAGATGAAGGGAAAGGTAGGACGGAGTACTTATCCGATGGAGCAAGTAAAACTGACATTGATGCTAATGGTGACTCTCCAGAGGTTGAAAAAAGAACATGTTACCAGTGCAATGGTGAACGTGAAGAATCTGAGCCAGCTGATGGGGATGGCGTGACTGTTGTGGAGTCACCTGAGAAAAATGTGTTACATTCCTCCCTTAAACAACGGTTGGCTGAGTTCCATAGATCAACAGATTTCAGTTTCACATCAGGTCTAGCAGCACAGGTTGCTGCCAGGTCACTCACGTTTATGAGCATGCAAGAGCAAACGTTTGGAGAGGAGGAGGAGGAGGAAGAGGAAATTCAGGAGAATGAAGACTTTTTTGAAAAACACAAAGGAGATGTAAATGACTCTGAAAATGAAAGGTTGTAAACCTCACCTAAACTTTGCCTTGCTTATTTGAATACCACAGAAGTTTGCGGGCTAACAAAAGTGACAAATGCAAAGATTCAGAATTGAAATATGGGATAGCAATGATGAGATAACATATCCCTTCTAAAAAGCATGGTGTAAAATGGGCTTCACTAGTCTTCTGATGTATATGTACAGCCAACTATAAGCCCCAGACTAATGGTGTATAGTACAGTTCTTATAGGTACTATGGATGACTGTGTCATTTCTTTTAATATTTTACCTTATTTATTTGTATTATAAGAATTTTTCCTAACAGGAAAATAAAACTGGTTAACTGTCATTTCCTAAATGCTTATCATACCTACACCAGTGATTATAAAACTTTTAATGGCTCCTTAACAAGAATAGAAACAAATACAATGTGACTCTGCTTGTAACCTTCATTTCCACAGTTATTTCTGTTCTCAGTTTAAAAATGAAAGCCATAGTTTGTGTATGTTGGGATGTTAATTAAACTAATACAGAATTCTTAACAGTGGATTGCAAAAAACAGCTGGGACTTTTTGGGAAGGGGAAATGGTATATGAATTTCTGGAGAAGAAAGAATAATGTAAATCATTAATGTGTTTACAGAGATTTCTCCATAGTCCAGCAACTCCCAGGTTGTTTCTTATGATACCGCTGCAGACCACCTTTTTTACAGATAGGAACAATTAAACAAACAGGTTCTAAAAAGTCTTCCCTCTGGTATTTTTTTCTACTCATTTTCTCGTGTTGATGAAAACAACTCTACTTTTGTAACGATGGGTAATCAGTACTCAGTGACATTTAATTTCAGTTCATGCTTTGCTTTTGTATTGGATTGTATTCTTGAGAAAATTTTCCTCAATGATAATTCAAAGTTTTCTTGCTCTATTGTCTCCTTTTCAGTCTGCTCGGCAAGTGTGTTTCCATGTGTTCCACTTCAGCATGTCCTCGTTTATCATTAAAAAATAACTGCTTTATCTCTTCTGACTGCTAAAGGTGATGTAGGACAGCTATTAAGGTATCACACAAAGGGAGGCAAGTCTCAAGAGCTGCAGTATATGAAATGGCCATGAATTTGACCATCTTGCACTTAAACATAACAATACAATTAATTACAGTGTGTACAATATTATTGAATACTGAGAGATCAAACTCAGAAAGATTTTTGCTATTTTTCTTTTCTTTTCCTTTTCTGATTCAGTTTTCCTTCTTTATGAAACAGAATAAAAAGTCAGAACCTTATAGCATATATTGTCTGAATAATATGTAGACCACAGTATTAAAACAGATTATAGACCTATTCAGGTGTTCAACAAAAGGTTAATCCTAATCCATGAACAAAGATACCAGGCTAGATCAGCCCAGCACTAGCTCTTGTGTCTGGAAGGCTAAATGTGAAAGGCAGAGTAGTCTTTGCTTGTGAGAGCTCTCCACCTGATCTGAACCCTGAAAAACCAGGGCTCCTGATTGCATGGAGAAGCTCCACTATTCACATTTAGCTGTCCAAACAGGAAAGCTAGAACCCTCACTGGACAAAATCCTGCTGCGTAATTTTGCATAGGCATAACTTGGATTGGGCACTGCAACCATTTAATTAAAGGTAATTAAAACCTTCCTATCCCCATCCTTCTAGGTTCCAAGGCTCACTAGGACTCCCTTTTGCTCTAGGGAAGCTTTTAGGAGTCTTGGGATGGGGAGGGGAAAGCCTTTAAAAATAAAACATTGTTGCTAGGATTGGGTCTGCAGGCAGCAATCTGGCAGATATTTTTTTTTACACTGGTACCCAGTGTGTTGTAGTGCATAGAGTGGTGAACTAGGGCTCTGGAGACCAGGAACTGAATCCCCTTTCAGCCATAAAACTCACTGAGGTGGGGGTGTGGAACTGTTAAAGCCTCTCCTTAAATATCTCACTTACCTTGACTGTTAGGGTCACTATAAGTCATTTCTGACTGGATGGCACATCATAAACTAATTCTTCCCAATCCTAAGGCTGCCCAAGAGAGTCCTAGGGAGCCAAGGACAGGAATAGGAAGATACTTTTAAAATGCTAACTTAATATGAGAAGGACATTTGTACTATCTTATACCACTTCAATAACTGACTCCTATGTTTAAAACACAAAAGGCAGAAATTCTGTTGTATAACATATTAACTTGCACTAGCAGGTTCACTGAATAAGTGGGGATTTGATGAGTCAGTTTCTTTGTAAGTTCCAATTATTCACATGGCTTCCTTGTGATGTACTTTAGCATAGTAAGCTGCAACTAGAATAGGCGTCTTTGAATCAATGGAACTTATGAAGGAGTTGATTCACCAAACCCCCTCTGATTCAGCGGACCTCCTTTAGTAGAACATTGCACTAAGTAACTGGATTTCTGCCAAAGTATTTCCAAAGTAATTGTATAACGTACAGTGGTGCCTCGCTAGACGATGTTAATCCGTTCCACGAGGATCGCTGTCTAGCGAAAACATCGTCTAGCGAAGCACGTTTTCCCATTGGAATGCATTGAAATCGCTTCAATGCGTTCCAAGGGAAAACGCAGTCGTCTAGCGAAAATTTCCCATAGGGAAACATCGTCTAGCGAGTGCGGGTCCCCATAGGAATGCACTGACAGCTGCACTGACAGCTTTTCACCACTAGTCGGCGCACTCCTATGGGGAAACCTCATCGTCTAGCGAAAATCCCCATAGGGAAACATCGTTTTGCGAAGCGCAGTAGCGATCGCAAAAAGGCATCGTCTAGCGATTTCCTCGTCCTGCGAGGCAATCGTCTAGCGAGGCACCACTGTACAGTAGTCTGACTTGAGTCTTGCATGGTTACTCTACTGAAATCCCATATTTGTGAAATGATGAAGGCATACTCAAGATTTCTTAACATTTCAACCTAACTTGTTTTTAAACATTCCTGTTTAGGAATTCTTGCTTGAGGTTGTGAAAATCAGAATCTATATAGTCCAGCATTCTTTGACCTAATTGAAGGCAAAAGAAGTCTCACATATACCAAGTTCTTCTGTCTCTTTGCTGCAGTTTCCAAGAAAAAAACACATCACCTTATTCTGTATCTGATCCTGACCTCTAAAATAAATCAATTACCTTAGGAAAGAGTGTCATCTCTTGGATGTATAAATGTCATGTATAACTTAGGAAATAAAATTATAACTTAATATATTTATAAAACGTAGAAGTACGACTGTTTTTGTTTCATTCTAATAATTTCAAAAATACTTATCATTACTATTATTACATTTCAACCATGCTTTTGTGTTCCTAGGCAATATGCACTAGCTTGCAGTTATACCCTGTGAAGCTACAGTCTTAAACAAGCTTATCGGGGACTAAAGATAAATATTACTGAATTTGACTAGACACGTATAGGAGTGTCTACTCAGGATAAGTACTACTTATGTCTAAGTAGAAATGTACAGGAGTAAGTTAGTTTTTGCCAACTAAAAAAATAAAAATCAAAACAAAAATTGAAACCATTAATATAGACTATTCTGTTATTTGCACTTACTATAGCACTGCCATGTAGAAATGAAAGACGCCTGCTCTTTTTAGAGAGATTAGAAAACAAACAACCCTCTAATAAATTTGGGACGAGCATTATTATAGGTTACACTAAGAAAGGAATTATTCAGCAGAATATGTATTTGTCTTATTTATAGGCATCCTTTCTCCCGATAAACAGACTCAGAATAGCTATTATAATATTATGTATATTGTCGTAGATAATACTATCATAACTGCAGACACAAGTAGCTCTCCTTAGTCTGTTTTTACTTATATTCCACTCCATCTGAGTAAGTAATGTTAAATGGTGCAGATACACAGACTTCTGCCATTCCAGATGCTCTGGATTACAATGTTCACAACCCCTTTTCATTGACATGTTGGCAGTGGCCAATGGGAGTTACTGTTAGAATCTCTGGACAGTTAAATTGCTGCACTGCAGCCAAAACTGTGCTCAAGACCCAGGGTTTAATAACAGGTAGCCGGCTCAAGGTTGACTCAGCCTTCTATCCTTCCGAGGTCGGTAAAATGAGTACCCAGCTCACTGGGGGGGCGGGGGGGGGCAATGTGTAGCCTGCGTAATTAACTTGTAAACCGCCCAGAGAGTGCTTGAAGTGCTATGGGGCGATATATAAGCAGCACACTTCGCTTTTTTTTTGCTTTTTTTTGGGTGGAAGGGTACGATACTGTAACTCAGAAGGTAATGGTTTCTTAAAATTGTCCCCCCAATACCTTTTTCCTTCCTCAGTAAAGAAAGCCTGCTGAAGTATTTTCTCCAAAATCTTCCTCCTATACCCCCCTTACTTCATATTTACTACTTAAGATTTTCTATCCTGTACAATTATCATCTTATGTTTTATGATTTGCAGGCAATAAATGTTATTAGTACATCAGAGATCCACTGTGGCCTGAAAAGATGTCCATGGTAGTCAGAGATTGAAACCGGGCTTCTCAATTTGAATGCTTGTGTATTCCAGTGCAGGTAGCTTCCCTGTATAAGTTGAATAATTCAAAATCACAGGAACTTTCTTTCCTGGTATATTTAAAAAAAATACCAAACAAAATTGTAAACATAAAACAGTGATCTAGATTATACAAGAATCCTAGCATGTAGGGGGATGCATCATGGAGCTCTGAAACTGTACTTTAAACTCCCCAGATTTCAAAAAGTTTCCAGAAAGGGAAATCACAAAAAAATCCTCAGGTCCTTTCAATATTTCAGTTGGAGTAATTTTAAAGAATACTCTCCTCAACAAGAGAGGGGAATTTTCTTGATGGAAATTCTCAGCAGTTTCCCTTTGGATCATGGCCCTTTCTGATCTGTAATTCCACCTTGTTGGGCATAACGTGGTAATCATGTGAGGGCAGTAACCCCACACTGCATCAGTCACATTCAGTTCAGCAATACAAAGAACCCCATACACTATAAGGGTACACATTTGTGTTTAAAAAGGTCTGAAGGCTCAAAACAACTGGCTCTGCAGCATGGGACTCAAACCTACATCAGTTTTTAGAGTACATGCCATTTCTCTCACTGATGTTTATTAACTATGGGAATGCTGGATGGTCTTGAGCTAATGATTCTATGCAAACAGCTGGCCAGCAAGCAATTTTCTGCTCCTGAGGTTTTAAGTTAACCCTGTGCTGGGGCAGAGCAAGTAGATATACCTAAAACAAATAATGCATGCTATTTAAAATATGCACATATGGTATTTCTTTATATATCATTGGCTTTAATTCTTCCATGTTTGTGTTTTGGGTTGTCTCAAAACAACAAGCTTTTAATACCCTCCTGTGCTTATGAAGTCACTAGTAAAAATGACAAGAAGCCTCAGCTCATCATTTTTGTGTCTGTGAAATTTTTATTGTAAAACATATTTCTTTATTTATCCTACCTGTCCGTGGCATAACAAATGCATCTTGAAACATCATCTGAAATGGTTGCTTCAGTGTGTTCAGGATAACTCTGCAGGCTGTTTTCAAGAGAAATGGAAAGCAGAAACAAGGAATATAATGAAAGTAGACCAGCAACTATGACAGAAATCAAGATGGACTGTAACACAGATGCAACTATAATATATATCAGAACAGTAGCATTTTGACCCTGATGCTGCCATCCCACCTTGCCCCTTATACTTAATAACAAAGTTTGTATAAAATAGCCATTATGTACTCCTGTGACCAGAAGATGTTTCGCCTTAGCTGTAGAATCAGAAAATTGTTTTGCTATGTTTTTTGAAGTTGAGAGGTCAGATTCCTAGCTATTAAAAAACAAAACAAACCATAACTTATTCTGGGAGTGTAAAATCCGTGCACATTTTACTCATCTAAAGTTTGAAGGACTGTATTTTTTATCTTTTAGGCTGTTATCTATGGATATTTAGAGTAGACCTTTGGTCTAGATGGGCGGGATAGAAATGCAATAAATAAATAAATAAATTTATTTAGCGGTAAGCCCCAGTAAAAATAGTGAGACTTTCTTCTGACTCAACAGTGCAACTATGTGCATGTTTGTTGTATTTATTGGGCCATAGCAGTCAGGTTCTTAGTCAACTGGTACTGGGAGTGCTGGTACTTTCTGGCTGTAGGATAGCTTTCCACCTTTTAACAGCTCTTGCAACTTTAATGCTTATTTGTAGTTTTGCTTTTGATCTTGAAGATTCATTTGGCCCATTGATTGTTTTAACTGTTCTCACAGTTGTAAATGTTGCATGCATGTATTTTAAACTAGTATTTCAGGTAATGGAAATACTTTTCATTTATACTATTTTCTGTTTCCTCAAAGCATTTAGTCTACTTGATCTCATTCTTACAACTGTCCTGTGTAGCAGACTAGTGTGATCATGTCCAAATTTTAGAGTGGTCTGTAAGAACAATAAGGCAGTCCCACATTTCATTTTGCTTTATAACTAGCAAACTGATTATTCATTTATACATCAATCAACAATTAATCTCTTGGTAAATGCTTTTCTTTTATTGTATGTTTTATGCATCCAAAGGTTTTGCAAAACTAAGGGGATGGGGAGAACATAAAAGGAGAGGAAGAAAAAGGCAAAATGCTGAGTCACTGTAAAGACTAGTTTATTTCAGTATGTGACCCTTCATGGATTAAAATCCACTTCCTCAGACTCAACCAAAGTAAAAACCTTCTCTTTGACACCAAGTGAATTAAATTTTGTCAATTTCACACATCCAGTGAAACTAACATTCACTGTGATGGAGCCCAACAGGGCACCTTGAGGAGCCCTTTCCAAAGAGTTTCATGTTCTTTTATCTGAACTATTCCAACACAGATTTCTTTCACAGATGATCCTTAGGTTCCTCCATTTTGTATTTACTATTCCACTTGTTATGTCCTGCTTGACCCTTATATTTGTTCCTACTCCTTTATGATGAATAACTCAATGTTTTGTGTTTACTGTCAACTTTTCTACACCATGGTACCCTTTTTTCCAATATACAGGAAGGAGGGGACACTCACGCTTTATCAGCAGTGCAGAGTTTTTGTCTATTAATATAGATACTTGTTTATAACTTGACTTTCCTCTGAAGATGAATTTCTCGCTAAATTATTTTGGCAATAGCTAGTTTATGCAGTGTGCAGTGCTGGCTCACTGTGGCAGGCACTTTACTAATGAACATTGGTTATTCCTGTCTATATACCTGCTGAACTGAAGTAAGACTGAGTGTGTATTATTTTTCCTCATGCAGTAACTCCACTGGACATCTTGATTCAGTTGCAATATTAATAGTTGTGCAGCAGTCCAGCATAACTTGTTTTCAGGCCTCTGCAGAGAGTGCTTATCACACTAAATGAAAAGATTGTTAGCCAAGGACTCTAGGGGTTAATCAATAAAGAACAGCCAGCGGCAGCTCACAAAAATGAAGAAGAACAATGGTAACACCAGAATATATAATGCCTCTTTGATGCTTGTTCCTATGGAGATGTCACAGGTATCTTTTAAAGGTACAAAGGATTGGCTGTGGTGGCACCTTTTCTGGCAAACACAATATTGCAGGCCATGTACAGGTAAATCTAAAAATTAATCATACCTTTAAAATACAGTTTCTTAGTATGTATCTACACTACATGAAGTTTGGTATCACTGTAACTGCCATGTCTCCGTCCATGAAATCTTCAGCATTTTGGTTTGGTGAGGTACCATACTTTGAAATTTCAGCTGGGGAGTTTTAATGTGCTCTCCGAACCACAGTTCAGAGAATATAGGTACACGGCCTTCAATCCTTAGTTTGCCAGCAAAGGTAGCAGTCTGACCTCTATTGTACTTTGAAAAGTAGTTTGCCTCACACTGTGGCACAGGGGAGTGTGCTAAAACTCCCTAGCAGAGGTTTCTAAACACCTCAACAAATGCCAAGGTTCCTTAGGATGGAGCTGTGATAATTAAAGGGAGTCAAACTGATACAACTCTGTAAGGCAGAAAAAAAAAATCTGTACTCAGGCTGTGTTGGCCTCTATGATCTTCATGGGAAAGGAGTAAATTTTCCCTTGCTTGAGGGATTAAAACCAAGCCTGTGCGATTGCCTGTCAAATTTCTCACCTGAATGTGACTTTTGAGGAACCTCTCTGTTACTGCTACTAGTTCCCAAGAGTGGAATTTAGCATTTAATTATGACAACATAATGCTGCTGGGGAGGAATAGTTTGTTGCTGAGATTTCACACAGAAGGGCAAACCATTTTCAGTATACTCTGTTTAATTTTCTGGTCTTCGACCATAATAAACTGAAACTGAAACAGTAGGTGAATCTATATTGTGTTGAGCTTGGCTGCTTATTTTATATGACATGTTTCATGAAACTAAAGTACACTTTCTGGCTTCTTTTAATCACGCCTCTTGGCCTGATTTGATGCTTACAAGCTTTTTACTTTTCTATCTTCCTCTATTAGTTTCGAATGTTTGACACTTTTGTCAAAGTGTACAGGCAAATACAATTATGCTTTGAGGATGAGTAACTCTTCCAATGTGAACTGTCAGTCTCTCCTGTGCAAGGAATTATACTTGTTTCCTATGCTAACAAGAATGTATGAATACATATGAAGACTTAAGATTGTAGCTTGTAAACATGTAAAAATGTCTTTATTGTTTCTGAACTTCTCTATTCTTAAAGTGCTTGACTTCTATAAACTGTACTTTTATATGACTTTCTGAATTTCTCCTTCCTCTCATTAAAAGCTCTACTTCTCTCTTCTTTCTGTTGTTTGATGATGTCAAATTCATTTTTATGAGCACTTCTCACAGATATAGTTTTATACAAAATTTAGCCACTTCAATCCACACATTTTATCCCAGAAGAATCACAATTCTCTGGCTCAACATTCACAAAAGGTTCAGATTTCTTTTCCATTCCTATATTGAGAAAGCCTTTAATCACACAGAGAGCATGGAAGAGTGGTTGATATGCTGAAATGGCAACTGACCTGCTTTTTGGTGATCATTAGCGCATGCTCCCACTTTAAACTTCAGTATCTCAACTCTCTTATTTTTATCCAACATATCACAAGAGCAATTTTTGTATTCAGATCATCACTTGCTTAAACTACTTTTGGTTTATAGTGGACTAAAGGATCAATGCGAATGTGAGGTTTTAGTGGTCAGCACAAATCTGACAAGGTTTGGATGTAGCAATTTTCCTGTTATGATTTGCCATACTTATTTTCCATATAATGTTGTTATTGGAACGTTATTCAGTGGCCAAATTCCTCTTGTGTTGCTATGCAAAAGGCATAACTTCTGGAAGGGTCTTGTCTCAAGTTAAGGAATCTTTGTGGACAGTATCTGTTAAACACTGAGTAGCAGACATCTGCAACAGATAATGTCCGCAAAGATACAATTCACCTCCAGATGTTACACCATTTGGGTTATACCAACATAACTAGGCAAGATGGTTTTGGCCAGTGAGTTGGTTGTGCAGCTGTGAAGCCAGATGTTGAGAATTCAATTTCCCACCATGCCTCCTGGGAGAAGAGACAGCTCTGGACAACTTGTACAGTCCCAGGTTTCTCTCAGAAGAAAGGAATGGTAAACTACTTATGAGTACTCTCTATCTAAAAAACCCTGGAAAAGGTTGCCGTACATTGGAATTCACTTGATAGCATGTAATTATTATTTACTTGGGGTTATGCGTAGCATATATCTCTTCCAACAACATTTCAAATATATATTTCCAATATGGTACTGCAACCATAATATGGTGTAATAAAATCCATATTCAGATGTGCTCCAACAAGCCATACTTAAAATAGATCCCTTCTTTTTGTCCAGAAGCTCACTGTCTTGTATTGGGGGGAGGGGGGGGCTGATGAAACGAAAGTCCTTTTTACCTAATAATTAAGTTAAAAACTGAAGCAAATCTTTCTAACTTAATTACTGTGTCAGAGGAGAGGAGGATAGTGTATGTGAGCCGAAGACTCATTCCCCCTTAGTGCCAAACTGTACAGTTGTTTGCTTTCACCAGTTGCAGCCATAGACCTTCAGTCTGCTGTCATTCCCTAATAAAGTCACTCATTAAAATTAAGAACCTCCAAAGATACAGACACAGACACCCAATACTAGTTAGACATTTCTCATGTATATTATAATTTACCAAATTAAGCCTGCAATCCTAATAAAAAAACTTGTTTGAGAACTGCACATAAGATTATTAAGCTAGTTTGCTATCCTTTTCCTAAGGGAAAAAGAAAATAATATAATTTCTGAACCATAACCAATCTGTGCAGGCATCATTTGCACTCTTCCTGCTGCCTTCAACTTTTCCCAGTATTATTGTCTTTACCAGTGGCTCATGTCTTAAGGATATAGTACAATAGATTCAGTTTAGTCATTTTCACTTCCGTAGAGTTCAGGCTTGATTTAATCTAGAATTTATTTCTTGGTCTTTCTGGCAGTACATGGTATCCATAAAGCTCTCCTCCAATGCCACATTTCAAATATGGTACATTTTGAATATGGCATATTTCAAATATGGCACTGGAACCATAATATGATATATTAAAATCGATATTTAAAATTTGTGGGCATAGAAACTGTGGACCACAAGAATGCCTATGTAGAGATAATACCTGAATCTATAATCAGTAGGTAAATAACAGCCCCTGTTATAGCTGCTCCTGGTTATGGCAATTTGTTTTTGTAGGTCTTTTGCTGATTTGCTGTATCCATTGAAAATATAGTTGGCAAAGAGTAGCTGTCCTTGAATGTACATCTGTTGAAAATAAAGACCAGGATGCAAGCAGAATAAATAACTCGGAAAAAAGACACTTGGGTTGACACCTAAAATGATCACCAAGTAATGTGGGTATTAGTGCAAGAACAGGTTAGGGCAATGTTTCCCAACTTTGGGTCCCCAGATGTTCTTGAATTAAAACTCCCAGAAGCCGTCACCAGTGGCAGTGCTAGCCAAGATTTCTGGGAGTTGTAGTCAAAGAACATCTGGAGATCCAAGGTTGGGAAGCACTAGGTTAGGGTAATGCTTTTATTGGCCCACCAAAATAAGGGCTTGTAAGGGGAGTGGACTAACTGCTTTCTTCCTGAATGTTCATGTGAAAAACAAGGAAGATAAGTGGGCTTTCTAATTGAGGATGGGAATATATGTGATTTCTAAAACAAGTTGCTACCAGAAAGTGGCAAAATGTTCAGGGTGTGTTATTACCAGCAAAAAAGTAATGTGAAGAGGGTCCTTAAATTCTCCACTGGCTATCTTTCCCCCACAACCTCTCCCTTGAGACAGCCTTTTCTCTTTCTGGTTCACTTCTAGTGTGAGCCCAGATTGCTGGAGGACACGAAGTCAAAGCCTTCAATATCCTTACTATCATCACTGCTCCTTCACTAGAAATTATCTCTGCCAATTAAACTCTGTTTCAGATTATGCTATCACAGTTGCATATAGTTCTGTTCTAAAAAATCTGATTGGCAACTTAAAAAACACACCATTCCCATTGATTGGGGGGGGGGGTGTCACAACTTCAACAGGTCTGGCGATAAAGTTTCTTCTCTATGAGTCCTCGGGATACTGGCCAGCCTACCAAAAAAGCGGTAAATTGGGGAGATGAACCCACAACCAGAAGTGGCCATCAGTGCTTCTGGGTAGAACAGCCATATGGTGCCTGTTGTTACGAATAGAAGGTAATCTTAACATGTATCTTCTGCTTTCTAGTATATTAAACCATGTTGAATTTGTAGCAGTTTCCAGAGTGATGTCTGTCTGAGCATGCTGACAAAATTAAAGGGGTGGAAATTGTGAAACAAGAGGTGCCGAAAAGCAAAGGACAAAATATTGTCACAATTTAGAGACTTAACAGATTTGTTACAGTGTGAACTTTTGAGGATCACAACTAACTTCCTCAGTGCTAATTCTATGTCATCTATATTTACACATATGCTCGTGGTGGTGGGAGTCGTGATCAAGTGAGGATACAAATAACAAAGTGACACCACTAAATTGTACTATTCCCCTTAATTTTTGTCCACATTCAATCAATCATGGCCACAAGGAAATGCAAAAATAGCAACATGCAATATTCTCAAAGCAGTAGTAACTAGCTACTATATATTATGTAGTTCTTTCATGATTCATTTAATCTGTTTCAACAAGCTATTGTTATAATCTGAAATCACCTATAATATTCTCTATTTGCTAAAAGAGCATTCTATTCTGCAGAGATTTCCTGGATTCAGTTGTCTTGAATATTTGAATAGATAAGTAATGGCCTGAGGATTCTTTTCCAGTGTTTTAAAACAATAAATGCCTTTTGACCCCTTTGTTCTTCCTATTTAGTTTCTTTAATTTAATCCTTCTGTGTCACCCATACTTTGTACAGAGATACAATCAAGCATCCCCCTATTTAATATTTTAGAAAAATCTCCTGCATCGTTAAAGACAATTTAATAATGATTATTTGCAACACTATCAAGCTAATCATTTACAACACTATCAAGCTAATCAGTCTGTGTGCTATCAACTATTTTTATTTTACTTTTGGGAACAGCAATAAATCTGACATGCATCTTTCACAAAGGTTAAGAGAGAAAGTTCTAGGGTCATGGCAAACATTAAGAGTGTAAAACAGTCATTATGACTAAAACTAGAAAAGTAATCACAGCCTATTTAGGTACTCCTTCATACTTCAACAAAATCAAGAAGTGGAACTCAAAAGGGGAAAAGCCCAAATTAATATTTTTATGTTTTGAGTTGTCTTTCACTGTGATTTGACTTTATCAAAATGTAAGAACAGAATATATGAATAGGCACAACATAGATTCAAAACAATTCTGTGTACTCACCCAAAATTCTTATTGATTTCCATTGACAAATCCGGTTTTATGCTCCTGATAGTATCAGCACACTCTCTCCCTCCCTGACACTAACCCCACTTTGGAAGGGTTCACCAGCCCTTAAGTCAGGTCTTTGGGCTGTGTGAAGGACTGCAGGGACGGGGGGTGGGGGTGGGGGGAGAGACTACCCTATTTTGTTTCCATAAGTGAAGGAAACTCCCAATTCCCGGAAATCCACCTGTGGAGACTCCCCAATAAAATGAAAACAAGAACAAATGATAATATTTATTCTTTTTTGAGGTTGACAGATTTTGATATCTAGCAATAATCTTTAACTCTGCAAGAACCTTAACTTGCAACATCATACAAAGGGAGGATTATTACTCTGTGAAAGTAAGATTATATTGCCCACTACACTGGCAGGAGCTGCTAATGTAGTGGGCAATATAAACAATATTTGGAGCTATCTTAAAACATTACCTTCAGCTATCTAGAACACAGACCAGTCTTGGAACTGTAGCAAAACTTACAAAAGCATCCTGGACTATTGGTATTGGCAGAGGGAATATATTTTAAGATATATCTTTTTATTATTATTATCTGTTAGGATTAGGAACTGGAATATAATTCTTAGAGGCAACAAATGTTCATAATTAATTTCTACCAAGTGAATTCTGTGCTATTGCTGTATAGCATAGAACATATGTACTACAGCCACTGAACAGTTTGATAATTAAGCCTCTAATGTTAATTTTAACACTTTAATTAGAAGTTATTTTCTTGGGTTACAGCCCCCAGGACCCTTGGCCAGTATGGCAAGGAGTAGTTTCTTAAAAGCAACTTTTCCAAACTCTGCATGACAGATTTGCTTAAGTTTTAGAAATCAGTACTACACATGTAAATGTTACGTTGCAATCATTACTTTAGGTTTTTTTTCCCCACTAGATTTTTAGTTTGCAGAAAAACACCCAATTGCCAGATTGGTTGACAGTCTCAACAGCTGTAGGTCTGTCTTTATGGCAGAAGCAGGGGAAGTGACTTCTATTATCATTATACTGGTATGTACTGTTAGTAACATAGTATATTTGCATAGTCACGATAACTGGGGATAAACTTGTGTCCCATTTGAGACCCACTTCCTCACTAGATTGGAACTGGATGTGCTTCAGGTTTAATGATTTTGAATCTGGAGGAATATATTCTAAAAGAGCTAAAAGGGAAAAGTGGCTAAGTTGGATCAAAATGGAAGTGTTATTTTTTAAAAAATAGGTTATTGTGATACTGTATCTAGCTCTAGGTGCACAGGGGCCCTCTGCTGGGCAAACTCTGACATTACAACAAAGAGTCCTGTGGCACCTTTAAATTGACATAGGCTTCCCCAAACATAGACCACTTCTTCAGATGTATCTGTATCTGTTACAGGGCCTACCAAATTTATTAGTCTTAAAATATTGTTGTTTTTGCCGCAACAGACTAACATGGCTCCCTCCTTGGATTATTCTGACATGATAGTGTCTTTGCATTTATACTGTAGGTTGCTATATTCCAGGGTTGTTGTTTTTAATTTTTTTTTTCTTTTTGCATCCTGGAATATGAACACTGGATTTACTATGAAGCATCAGTCTCCTCGAGGAACAATGATAATGCTTCACTCTGTTTCAATAGGTCAGGTGTACAGTTCAAACACATGAGTGCTCTCTAGCATCGTCTCTCTCTGTATGAGGAGTTCCCTGCATCACTGAATTACAGGAAGGATAGGTGTAACCTACCAAAACCATGCCAGGAGCAATATTATGCCTTTTCACTAATAATGAACCACAGTGTCCTGTAAACTCATCTGCTGAGCTGATATCATATTTGAGCAGGCGAAAAGAGTCCAGACGACCCTAGGGAAACAAAGACAATATAATTACAAGAATAGGTCAACAAAAAAAACCCCACCCCACAATAAATCTCATTCCATCAGTTGTCAGAGCACAGTGTTCCCACTGAACAAGTCAGCATTAAAGAAATTGAATTATTCTGCTCTTTGCCACTCAGGCTGGCAACTGGCCCAAGCATATTTATCTTAGTGAGGGGCATTACTAATTGTCAGA
The DNA here is from genome assembly GCA_037013535.1 of Intellagama lesueurii. Lineage (NCBI taxonomy): Eukaryota > Metazoa > Chordata > Lepidosauria > Squamata > Agamidae > Intellagama > Intellagama lesueurii. The sequence continues at coordinate 40,743,918 of JBAJHW010000005.1, read as the reverse complement.
ATAATTCCACACATCTGCCTTACCAAATATATGTTTATGAATCTATCACTACTGCTAGTTTAGATTTAGCACATATAAGAAAACAAAGTGTACACTCAGAATAAAGCTTCCATTTCAGTTTCCTAGGGCAACCCAACGTCCCATGAAACTGGATAGGATTCAGTTTTGAGCAGCTCCACAAAGGGTTGCCCTATATTATCTTGTAATTCTACAGATTGTGCAGAAAGAAGTGCCAGTGAAAGTCCAAGCTCTCCAATCTGTACTTGTTGGAAGACAAAAATACCCATTCCTGCTTCTGCACCAGACAAGTTTGAGGAAGGCCCACCTGGGTGCAAGGCATACTCCTGTTCTTGTTCTTTCTCTCATAGAGCTGCTCAAGGTGCTCATCCGTCCGAGGGTCGTAATTTGCTGCTCCCAGCGAAGCAGTCACCCAGACCACAGTGATTTGCTCTGGAGAAGATGCCTGGTTGTTAATAAGGTGGTCATACTCCAGGTCGGTCACAGATGGAATCTGATGGTTGCTGCACCTGCATATCTTGGCTTCCTCTCCCAGCATGTTTCTTTGAAGGACCACAGGACAGGCAGTGTGGGCTAAAGACTGTGCAATGGAAGACCTGCAACATGAGAGAGCCGTAGCACAAGGAGGAAGGGCTGAAAGAAAGGTTTATGAGTTTACACCTATCCTATTTTCCTGACAAGGTATCTGCTTTCCAATTGATCCAAAAGCCCACTGCAAAATGATATTCCTCTCAAGTTACTTCAATTGTCCACCATTATTCATCTTCACAGTTTCTCTGTGCATTTTTCTCTAGCACAGCTGTTTCCTTGATGGTGCTCCAGGTTTTTGGTTTGTTTGTTTTTTTGCCATTAACTGTAGCTGCTCATTTGCTTTTTTCAAAAAAGAGAAAAGAAAGCTGCTTCTCTTCTTTTTCCCACCTCCTCTTTGTGTTTTCTTCCTTGTTGCCTTCTATGCCTGGAATAGCTTTCTTCTTCCTGGCCATATTCATTCTATATTGGCTGAAATTCAGTAGTAAGTTTCAACCAGGGTAAGCCCATGGCACAACGGGAAATTTGAGAGTCAACACTTAAGTAAGCTCCACTGATTCAAAGGGCCTACTCTTATGATGATTTACTACTGGATTGTGTGTGTGGTGGGAAGGACAGTGAAAGAACATGGGGAAGAGAATGGCCAGTGGTGTGGAGGGTGGCCTCATCTTATTTTTGGCTCTTCCAGCTCCTGGCATCTGCCCCTGGAAGGTTGCCTGCCAGGCAATATGGCCCTTGCAGCACAGAAAGCTTTCCCATCTGTCTTCCAAACATTGGTTTAAGTAACACATAAAAAGTCTTAACAAATATTTGAAGTAGTTCATAAAGTCTGGGTAATGTTCAGCTTTACCTTGTTTTTGGAAGCTTTGGCGAAAACATTTTGTTTAAACCAATATGAGCGGTGCTTGCCTGCTTTATTTTTGAACTGCTGCTCAGTAAATGAGGAGCTCTGGAAGAGACAATGACCACACATATGATATAACTTTAAATACCAAAGAAAGAGACACACAACAACTGTTCTGAAGTTTGGAGATTACCTCTGCTGTTGTACAAAGCCCATTTCTAAAGTCTATTTCATACATTTTCATCTCTTGTGGATACAAAGAGTGTACTCCACATGCTAGACATACTTGCAGAGCAATATAAGATTCAGCCATATCGAAGTGGTTGCCATTCCACTCTGATAACCTATCATTCAGGCCTAGCAATTGTATGGCACAAAAGCCATGTAACCAGAGAGTGCAATTCCCAGTTAACAGGCCCCAGCGATTATAGCTGCATTTTAGAAACAGAGAAGCAATGTTGCAGTCTTCTCACATCTCTTGTTTTGATTTTTTTTCTACATTTCTTTTCTTTTCCAGTGTAAATGTGCTTTTTAAAAAAATGTACTTCTAGACTTTCAGAAAAGAAATGTGAAACTGTCCGTTCTGAATAAAGGAGGGAACTGATCCTTAGAAACATAATCTGCAGAATGCTGAAGTGCTTGCTCTTTGTTGCAAAGTCATTTGGTAGACAGAGGCACATTTGACTTTCTCCGCTTTTACCTGGAAGACTCAGATGGCATGTCTTGTGTTAAGCCGGTGCGAGTAGCAGAGTCGAAAGGAGGAAGATTGTGTGACAAAGCAGCCTCGTAGTCTTTGTTCTTCCCCAGGAAAGCACAGGCAGGTTGTGTTTTGCATTTTTTGCCACCCCTCTGAGGGAAAGTTGAGCTTTTGTGTAGATGTGGTAAGCTGATTTCTGAAATACAGTACACCACCAAAGTCAACCCCGGTATCAAAACAGAAGCAAGGATTTGATCTTCAGCTTGATTCAGGCTGATTATGGAATTTAGTTAACGGAGTGCACAATTCCACAATACAAGCACCAAAAGCAAACTGAAATGTACCCTCCAGCATAAATTCATGTGTAGGAGCAATCAGAGAAGCATTTTGTCCCCATCTTGCCAGCTGCTCTGTCACAGGCTCAGCAATGCAACTTATTGCACAACCTGGGTGTGTTGGAGCAGGTGACAAACCATTGGCAAGCCTGTACTCCTCACTTGCCCCATTGCTGTTTTACACTCTGTGAATCCAACAAGATTCTGGCCAACGTGGTTTTTTCCTCTGCTATACACAAAATGTTCCCTAGAGACCCAGGGGCATGATATCTGCCTGTTTCCCTCCCCAGACCACTATCACAAGTTCTGGAACTAAGGCAGTGGAAGAAGAAAACAAGAAAACTAGTGGTTTTTTTTCCATATAAGTATGTATATTTTAAGGGACGTGGTGGCGCTGCGGGTTAAACCGCAGAAGCCTCTGTGCTGCAAGGTCAGAAGGCCAGCAGTCGTAAGATCGAATCCACGCGAGGGAATGAGCTCCCGTCGCTTGTCCCAGCTCCTGCCAACCTAGCAGTTCAAAAGCATGCAAATGCAAGTAGATAAATAGGTACCACCTCGGTGGGAAGGTAACGGCGTTCCGTGTCTAGTCGCGCTGGCCACGTGACCACGGAAACTGTCTACGGACAAACGCTGGCTCTACGGCTTGGAGACGGGGATGAGCACCGCGCCCTAGAGTCGGACACGACTGGACTAAATGTCAAGGGGAACCTTTACCTTTACCTATGTATATTTTGCTTCCCAAGGCTGTAATAAAAGGTACTTCTCACCCCACAAATTGAGGCACATATTACTAAAAAATATGCCACATAGCTTTTGCACCTGAAGTAACTTCTGACAAGCTTCTTTCTCCATCCCTTGCAGTGAACTTACAGCAACAACAAACAAATAAGAAACAATTTGCTGTTGACAGCCGAAATCTGCTGCCTCTAGTGGCCATAAATGGAAATACACAAGTGGAAATGAATGATAAATATAACAAACGCCTCAGGACGTATTGCACAAACATGCAAATGAATAAAGTTTCAAATCAATGTTTATGTTAAAGGCTACCTTTTTTAAAATCCAAACAACAAGAAAATACTAATCAAAACAGTATGTGAGTCCACTTTTGTAATATCCTTTTGCAAGGGAGAGGCAGAATCAAATTAACACCACATGATTCTGAACGCCAACATTTAGGCTCAGTCTTTAACTGTACTAATCTGCTTACACTGATTATATAAATACTTATATTCCTCATTATGAGAACTCACAAGTATAAACTGTATTTACTCGCATGTAATTACAACATAATTTCAATGCTGACAGAGTATAAATGTTAATATTCTCCTACAATATTGTGCCACTAAATTAAAGACTGACCAAATGCTATCCGGTAATATTCCATCCACTGTTCCAGGATATTCTTTATTTTCTGCCTCAGCTTTTTTAATTCTGTCATAACACTGAAGTCAGAGCTTAAATTCTCTTCTGGAATTCCAGAAATCTTAATGTCCTTTGATAAATTCACCTTTGAAAAGACCAAAAAAAAAAAAAAAAAAAAAAAAAAAAAACACCACAAAACACAATACAAATATTTATCAAGTTTCATCCAGATTGCCATGAGTTCTCAAAAAAAGGAATTAGGTAAACTGAAGTCAACTTGTTACTACACCTAATCAATGCTTCTTCCTGCTTGGCATGGTGATACATGTACTCAAACAACCCTACAATGATGGCATTTCCATTATCCATGGATCATGACTATACCTGTAATGTTGAACTGGAGACCATGGCCAAAATACAAAGGTGTACCTCTGCTGGATCCTACTATTTCTGTCAGAATTGGCAGCCTACCCTCTTTCAGCCCCTCAGGCAGTCTAAAATCCTAATCTGGAATGCTGGGGAATCTTCTGGAAAAATTACTAGTTTATTTGTTTTGGTACCATGAAGGTACATTAGGAGGGGAATGAAAATGAAATCCCAATGGTTTGAGTTACCATAGCATACCTTTGGATCCCAGTTAGAGATGGGCATGAACATTGGTTCAGAGGTTCGTGCCAGTTTGTACAAATGAAACTACAGGTGCCACGCGTTCCCTTCCCCTGCCTCCCCAACTGGATCCCTCACTCACCAGCCAGTGCATGTTCCTCTCCTCCTCCTCTTTGGCTGTTTGACCAGTCTCTGGAAGGAGCATGGGCTTCCCTGCCCCACCTCCTTGGTTGATCCACTCAGACAAGGAGGCATGACCGCCCCCCCCCCCCGTGCTCCTGCCGGGGACTGGTCAAACAGCCGAAGAGGAGGAGGGGAGCATGCTCTAACTGGTGAATGGGTCATTGGCTGAGAAAGCAGGGGAGAGGAATGTGCAGCACCTGTGGTGCCGTGCATACGAACCGGCATGAACCTCCGAACTGAGGTTTGTGCCCATCTCCAATCCCATCCCATTTTGGTACTTGTCCTTCTCTAACTAAGAACATCTCTTTCCTGGCACTCTTATAATTTATTGAGTCAGCTGTTCTTTTCTTTCCTGTGTCTCTAACTTAATCTTTCCCCCAGGAGTAGCAGTCATCCCTTCCTCTTCCTTCACATGCCAGGGGAGGCTGAACTTCTCTCAGCAATTGTATTTTGCCCTATGAAAGTCAGTTTCAACTCTAAAACCAATCATGTCAACTTCTCAAGAAACAAATTGTTGCTATCTTTAAGCCCCAAGGGCATTTGGCTCTTTCAGTTTTAGAGATACGGTTTCATATGGGTATCTGGGCTTATGGTTATAGAGATACGAGTTCCACATAAGTCTGCTACCTTGCATTTTCAAGACTACAAGTCTGTTATTGCTATTGTCTAAAGAATATAGGATGGCCATGAAACAAACTCACTTGACACAGTCTCTCAATGGCATTTTTTAAACATTTTCCATTTCTTTAACATTTTCAGCCTTGCTACAGTCCCTTTGTAACATATTGGATAAAAGTTTTTTAAAAAACACACCTTAATGAAGCATACATCTTGAAATGTGTGCTAGCTGATACTGAGGAAATGTCACAAATTTGGAAGAAAAAAAATGTAGAAAATTACATGTATACATTCCTCTGTCAAGGTTTGTTTCTCATCACTATCTGCCTTGAAAGTTCCAAATCTTATTTTTTTAACTACTGAAATCTTGTGGAGCTAGTGAAGTTCAAGCATTCAGTGAATGGAATATCACACCACCACATCTTGTGTACAGGATTAACTATCTTTTACAATTGAAGCCATTGTTTTAATTAAACAATGACTTCATGGGCATATTGGAAACACTATTCTTACATCAACAAGAGGCCAAACAATAATGTTAATTGCTAATGGGAATTATATTTCCTTGCCAAAAGAAAGGAAAATAAAATAAATTTTAAGCCAAGTTTCTGAGCAATTATACTTATTGCTATAGATGAGAATCCATATTTTTAAAGAGCCCTACAGATTTTATACATGACTGTGAGGGAACATGAATGTTCTAAGGGGCAGTGGACAGGCATTGTAAAGTGCATGCGTGCACACATTTTACATCAAGCAGTTTGCAGGAACTCATGAGGCTAAGCATACTGTTTCTATGGCACTCTAATGATTGCCCTCTGGAAGCTAATGGGGATAGATACTATAAGTCTTCATCTAACTAATGAATCTTACTCTTTCATCAGTTGATTTGTGAAAGAAAAAGTGAACTACATTCTTTGCATAATTTTATGAATCTGCTTACTGATTACACAATTGGATAGCAATGTGGATTACTCAACTAGATCTAAAATTCTGTCTTTTAAATACACACGCATGCATATTACTTAGGCTACAATTCCATATCCACTCATCTGGGACTTTGCAGGACTTATTCCTGAATAAACATACTAGATATGCACTGTCTAGCCAAGGGAAGGAAGCCTTTGGCCCTCCAGATATTTTGACTACCACTCCTAGAATCCCTTACAATTAGTCATGCTGCTTGGAGAGTCCTGGAGTTGAAGTCAAAACGTTCCCCACTGCTGGTCCAGCAGACTTGAAAACCATTTGTCTTCCTTTTGACATTCTGATAATATGTGGGTTGCTGCTGTGCAGCAATTAACCACTTTATGAGCTTTGCTGTGAGCATGTCTTTATTTATCACAAGTGGAGACAATAAGATTAAAAACCAGATGTTATAATTTAAAACATGAAGAACTTGATTTCTTTCTGCTTTGAACAAAAGGAAAATGCTGTAATTGCTTCCCTATTTCATATTTCAAAAATAATGTAAGACAAAATACAAAAGAGAAGCAGGCTCTGGCTGAGTGTGCATCTTGTTTGTTTCACTTCAAAATGTGCATCATGAATTTTGCACGAAGTTTTCAAAGCCATGACATAGCAAATAAGACAAAAAACAAAAGCAAATTTAAAGAACAACTTCAGATCAGCAACTGAAATAACATAACCAGAAGGGCAAGAGCAGCCTCAAGCGACAAAAATAAAACACCAGGATCCAAGATCGGCCATAGGTTCACAGGAGGGCTTTGCTCATGACAGGTCACCCTGCCCAACTGTTGGGGAATCCTCCCCACCCTCCCATTGGACATCTCACTTCCTCTATAGCATTTCTCATGGTTTGGAGGACCTACCATGAGAAGAAGGGAGCAGGGAAATCCCTTTCCACCAACCCAGTTGTGCATGCCTAGGGATGGGGGAACATATTAGACAAAACAGGTTGCTACACTGAGCTTTTCAAACAAAATTGCATTTACTTGTTTTAATGTTCTGCTTCTAACTAAAACTTACTCTTTTTTTCAGAGATGTATTTATTTCCTCCTCCTTTTTGCTGTGTGTTTTAGTAAACCCTTTGGCCAATTTAGATGACACCTTAGCTTCTGTGAGGATCTGGTCCTAGAAAACAAAGAGAGAACAGGTAAAGCACCATAACAGGTGGAACTTTTCCTGGCAGGAAGATGCAGCTTTGAAGGAAGCAATGTTGCCTTGCTGCCTCCAAAGCACAAGGACAGCATGATATTTCCTGCCAAAAAGTGTCAAGTCTTCTTATTTTCAAAGGGGTAACCATGTTAATCTGTTTCAGAAAGCATAGCAAAACTAAAAGCAAAGGGAGGACATAGCAAATACATATGTCAGCTAATTCACAATGGATAAGCTTTGGTAGTTAAAGAACTGAAGCAATTAGCTCTGATTTCAGGAAAAACTTGTTCTACTACATCAGAGGTTTGCCAAAGAAAATACCTTCTGGCCACACACAAACTGAGTGAAAAGTGGGCTATTAACATGTATTAAATAAGTCAAGAAGCCTTGCTCTCTGTTTAAAGCTCTAGTCAGATACGAGAGTATATGGACATAGCTCACTTCAGCTGTCTCACTCACATTTCCTCTTGAAATTCCCTTTTTTCTACCATGCGTATTTTGAAATCAGTGATAGAGTGTTCCAGAGATGGAAATGTTCTAAAATTGGGCTTTGTGTGTTGCCATTTCTAATGCTATGTTTGTGTTATGCGTAGAGCTAGTTAGTTGGTTTCTTTGGCAAAACTGTAATTTCAGCACAACTAATGTTTTCCTAAAATTAGATTTTATTGCTTCAGCACTTCAAAAACTAAAGCCCAACCATTGTGGATTAGCCTACAGATGTTTTGCATTATCTAATTACTACACTTATTGGTTGGATTTTCATGTAACCATCATTTTGAACGTTTGCTACCAATGTTAATAATGCAACTGTCATCTTCCATATCTCATTACACTTGCTCCCCACCATACAACCAGTCCCATTTTCTATATAAAACCTGCAGCCTCAACATTGTACTCATGTGTCTGGGGAAATGGATTACACACCAGACCTAAAGTCTTAAAACTGCCACAAGCCTGTTTTTGTTATGCTCTAGTTACATGAATTCAATGACGACACATGATGTAATAAAACAGGAATGGATTACCTCCTGACTGTGCTGCAGTAGCTGCTTAAAACCTACGTTGCATGGTTTACACTTTGTGGGACAAGCTGATAGTCTGCAGCAGTTCTCCCATCTGGGGAAGATACTGGGTCTTCCCTATGATACTTCAATCCACTCCTGATAATGGTTTGCAGTGGCAAAATCAGCAAATATGCAAGGTGAACTGCTGAGCCTGACTTTTTCTTTCTTCCTCTTACACAGTCAGGGTGGTTTACATATGGCTTAATCTTATCATCACAACAATCCAGTTAGGCTGAGAGAAGCATCCAATAAGCTTCATAACTAAGTAGGGAGCTGAAACCAGTCTTCCCAGTCCATGTCCAACAGCACTTTAAAAGCTATAATGACACAGACTCTCTGTAAGAGAAATGTAACATATCCTGTATATCCCAAATCTATGGGCTCCAACATCAATGTGCATGTGAATTAGCAGGGTGTATTTGTAACAACGTCTGCATTAGAGTGGGACTGAATGTCCCTGATTCTGAACTTCATGCAGAGGCCTGTTGCCACAGGAACACTTTTGTGAGCACGAGATCCTATAGATGGGAATGGTACCTTGTAAGCATTCTCTTTCTGTTATCACCTTTTACGTCACTTTGCAACAAATATTTTACTTTTCCCCAAACACTTTCATAATAGAATTCTACCACACTAGAAACTTGGAGCTTTCAGTGTCTGAAGTCAAACAGGCTGGAGAGTGACTGGCAGGTTGTGTGGTTTAGGTCATAAGCTCTTGCTGCGTACCAGACTTTCTAACTGTGGAACAGCCACACCTTGTACGGTTGACAAAGACAAGCGTACGCTTTCATGCTGCCACTTGTAAATCAAAGAAACAGCAAAGCGTCCTGCAATCCTCACAGTGATGTACTTGTTTACCTAGAGTAAGATAAAATAAATAAGTATTATTTAAATGAGTATTTTCAAATGAAAACAAAGCCACAAATGTGACTTGAAGCAAAATGTTGCAGGGTAGGATGCCTCACCTCGGTTTCTCAGCCAGTCACCCATGTCATTTGTCACAATGCCCTATTTAAGTCCATGCCCCCTCAAGCAGTCAGTCAGTGATCATTCTATGCTCACTAAAGATACTCCGTCTTCATAGAGATACCTTTATTTTCTCCTCAGGCTTTCCCCCCTCAAAACATTAGTTTGTTCTTCTGCAAACCTTGAGGCTCTCAAGCCTGCTGTTACTTCCCACTTGTTCTTGACTATGTCAGCATTTGCACTCATGCCAAAACATCAAAACTGAAAAAAATGTTCCATAATTCAGACGATAGGCACGCTGGGGGGGGGGGGGGGACACCCATGATTATGTGAGAAGAAGACTGTGATTATTTATTCTTTGATTCTGTGTGACTATTCCTGAGGGATTCTTTTGTTTAAATTATGGAGAACTGGGAGCAACTATTCATGTTTTATTTATAACTTGTTCCTTATTTCATGGCAATAAAAGAACTAAACTGCGTTTTAGTTCTGTTTTCTTCAGGAAGCAATTCAAACTAGGGAATAAAACACTGTATCTCTTTTACCACGTACAAATCATTCAGCCTCCATCCTTAGGCTTATTCCCTGTATGAAGTTTGTTTGATGGCACAGAAGAGGTTGACCTGACATCAGAAAGTTTAGAGTGTTTTCATGTTATGTCTCTAGTAAGATCTTTTTATTCAAGAAATAGTTTTACAGAAGGAATTAATTTTACTACCACTGTACACATTTATACCTTATCTTTCTATGATACAAACAAACCCAGGGGACATACAAATAAAAATACAAATCACATGACCCTGTCAACAAATAAAGCTAAACATAAACAACATTCCAATGTATTAGACTTGTTTGCTGGCTCTTGATTAGTCATGTTTCTTTTCCATGCCTTACAATGTGACTGCCATTTGCTAAACCTTCCTAAGAACTTTTGCTAGCGGACTCATTATAGCAATTTCTAAAGTAAATTCTTACTTATCTTCTCTCTGAATGGACTAGCTATAATAATTTTATTTGGTTCATTTATTTAAAAAAATATTGCCCCACTTTTATTATTAAAAAAAATTCCCAAACTCATTCACAAGAATATAATCAGCCAAACAGAGTAAAACCAAACGAACAATGACAAAACTGTAAACTATTTCATTAATATCACCAAGCTTGATGAGGCAAATTATGAGGGGACCTTCTGAGGAAACACATGATGTTTTTAATTGTTGGAGGATGTATCAAGAGCCTGACAATCTAAGGAAGAGCTCATTTTACATGGTGGTTATCACAATAGAAGGTCCTTCTCCATGCTATCATCAAATGCCTACCATGAGGCTAGGGTTCAATAAGCCTCCTCATGCCTAAAGTGAAGAAGACCTATGCAGCAGATTGTCTTTTGGAAAATGTGATCCTGAACTATTTCATAAACCAATAGCAACACCTTAAAAATGGCTCAGCAGCTAACTGGTGGCCAATGCACAGCTGTCAATGCAGGGTCATATGTGTGCAATAGAAAGGTCCACTGAACAACTTACTTCCTGCATCTGGCACTCACTGCAGATTCTGAACCAATCTCAAGGACAACCTCATATAAAAAAATACTCTAATAATCCTATATGGAGGTTACCAATTAATGAATTACTGTGACCAGGCTATTTCAGATCAGGAGTGGTTCTAGTATCAGCTAAAGATAGTGGTAGACACTCTTCGCCATTAAGGTCACACAGATTTTCAGTAACAGAGGTGACTCCAAGAGCATTTCCAAGATGACACACTTATTCCAGCCAATGTAACATACTCAGACAAGAAAAAAAGTCCTATGTCATATTTCAGCAAGCAGAAAGGCAGAAGTGACACATGCTGGTTGTTAGAAAGTTGGACAAATGTTAAGAAATGCAAGATGTGCACATAAAACCCTAATACTAACCCTCAGTATATTCGAACTCTCCCTAGATTCAGATAATGACTCGCAACTCACTCAATGCTGATTAAAAAAAAAAAAATCTAGTACATCTAGTGTTGAATCGTCTTCTCCCACCTAGATCTACCTGAATCACTCGGCATAGCCAGGAGGGACGGCTGAGGGGCCTAACGCCGAGAGAGGCCCGGAAAGAAAGAACAAGAAACCGGGCCTTCTCGGCAGTGGCCCCTCGGCTATGGAATAGTCTACCAACAGAGATCCGACTGGCACCCTCGCTGGGTGTTTTTAAAAGCCATTTAAAAACTTGGCTCTTCAGGCAGGCCTTCCCTTCAGTCAATAATTGATATCTATTTTTTGTCTTATAATTTTCCATCTTGGTATTGATCTGGTCTAATTGTTTAAAAATTGTGATGTTTTTATGATTTTAAATTATTTGTTATATATGATGTTTTATAATTTTGTAAGCCGCCCCACGTAGACTTTGTCTAGGGGGGCGGGGTAAAAATCCAATAAAGTAAAGTAAAGAAGGCATCTAGGACTAATCCCTTTCATAGAGACATATTAACCATACCTCATTTCCGTAGCTGGGTATCAAACAATGATTCTGAGAGATATACAGTTTCAATCTAGCATTCCAGTAGCATAGCCATACTTCCTCCCCTTCAGAAAGAGAGTTGAGAGAACACCCTCATATGCACAGAATTCATGCTGAATCTGAAGAGGTTTTGGCCTGATTCAATCTAATTCCACCATTTTAATTGCTTATTTATGTTATATGCATCTTAACATATTTTAATTATTGTATATTCTTATTTTTCACTTTTATTTTCACTTCTGCTATGTTTTGTATTTTAATTCTGTTTGTTGTGTGTACTTTACTATAAGCCGTCCAAAATGGCCTTTGGCCCAATGTGTGGTATACAAATGCAACAAATACATAGAAAAAAAGAAGTTGGCTACAACCCACAAAAATGTATGCCAAATAAAATTTGTTCATCTTTGTGGCACAAGACACCCCGAGCTTTACATTTTGAAGTTTTACATTCATGGTGTGTTCAAAAGGGTACCTGTTTGTTTACTATCACAAAACTTGTTTAAGCTACAATATTGAGCAGTCCGGTAGCTCTCCCGAATATTTATTTTCCACAAAAGCAAATACGGTCAAATACAAAAGGGGTAAAAGTTCCAAATAAAGCTTTGCACAAACAAGAAAGTAATTAAATATATTAGTGCACCTGCCACCTGCTAGGCAGATCTGAATCACTTTTTGCTAAGAGTGTAGAGTGCTCAGAGGGATAAGTAAATGGACAGTAAAGGCACTTCCATGTTTTGCCTCAATAAATTTCATCGCCTCTCCAATTATTTTAAAAAATAGTGAACTTTTGTCTTCACTTGTGCTATTGCCACTAGGGTTTGAAACTCCAATGGTTGCTGTCACTAGATCCCTGGCAACAGTCATTTTGGTACTAGCCTCAGTTCCTGTCACTGAGTACAGTGAAGCCCTGATGACTGTCAAGCCCAGTCTGGGACCAGGCTTCTAAACATTAGGAGGTAGGGAGCCAGATGCAGTTCAAGCAGGAGCTGCTTCCCAAGTATTGGTACCATAGCAGAGAAGGCCCAACTTCTCGTAGATGATTTCCTGGCTTCCTTCAGAGTGGCCACCTGGAGGAGCATGGCCTGGGAGGATCTGGTGGCATGAGTAGATGCCCTTGGGAAAAGATGCTCTGACAAGCAATGTGGTCCCAAACCGTGAAGGGCTTAATAAATAAGCATAATAACTTTGAACTTTTTAATCAATTGTGCAATAAATTGATTGGCTGTCTGAGCAAAACTCTCTAAGAACTACTGCAAGCATAACAGTTTACATGACACCAAGTACAATAGGATTTCCACCAGAGTTTGCAGCCCTCATGTCTAACAAAGTGACATTTGAGCCATGAAATGCCACACTGAAATAAATTTGCCAATCTTCAAAGTGTCACAATATTTTGTCTCCCCACCACCCTTTTCCTTTCTCTCCTTTAATTTTGCCAACGAAAAAAATATTGTGGTCATATAGGTCTAACACATTTTATTTCTGATAAGTTAGATGGTCTTCCTCTTCCCTCATGATCCTCAATGGCTTTGAAACCCTGCCAGCTCTAGAGCATCCACTAGAACATCAATGCCCACTGTGAGACATCACCCCCATACTTCCATGCCATTACTGGTGCTTCTGGGTTTCCTGGAACTTTACATAAAGAGTTTGGGGATGGAAGTTGCAAAAAAACAGCTGAGTCAAAGAATACTTGCTATATCTTTATAAACATATACAGCAACAATATTAACTTCTGTAATACCTACATTCTAGATACAGTTCTCCTATATGCCTAGGATACTGCCTTGTATCTAAAACAATTGCAGAAATTGGAAGAAAGGGTTATTTCTGCTATGCTGGTTGGAAGAACTGGAAATAGCCATTATTCTCAATCTACCTTTCTTTGTTGAAGTTCTGGTACATATTATTATCTATATTAGCACATGTAGGCAAAACATCTGGCTCAGATCTTAGGGAGGTACAGGAAAAGGAGTGCACATGAGATTGCAATGTTTTAATCTGTAGCAAGGATTCACAATTTTCAAGTAAAAATTCCCAGAACAACAACTTTTTTTAAAAAAGCATGACAAATAAAAATAATTAAATGTTACCTGTATAATAACTGGGTCATCAAGTTTTCCTGCTCCAGGCCATTTCCACTGACGTAATATTTGTCCATCTTTATTAGTCACCATGCCTCCTTTCTGATTATATATCAGTACTATGTTGTTGCTGCAGAAATCAAAAGCCAGTTTTTCAGGATGCAGTTCAGTACAAGATAATAAGAATTATGCACTTTGATCATAGCTTTATATTTTAATTAACACAATCATTTGCATATTTATCATTTCATCATAACTTTCTCACACAGTCTTCAAGACAGGTGTGTATCTTTTACATAAACAGACTACACTTCTCCCTTGAATTGCACAGAACTGAGCAGCATGGTTTTGGTTATACACTCCCCCCAATAAACAAACAAACAAACAAACAAAGAAATGTTTCAATCAATCAATATTCAATAAATACCATACTGCTATCAATCTCCAAGAAGTGGCTTGAGAAAGGTGGGTCTCTAGCTTACCTAAGGCCCTGCGGTGGGCACTGCGTCGGCCCCTAGCCTGATGGCAGTGGTTCAGCCTGCCCCCTTCTCCTGTGATGGCTCCACATGGCAGCTGGGAAGCTGAGGCAGGTTGGGAGAAGGGTGTGTGGTTCAAACACACACTCTCTGTATGTTTGAACCAACTGTTTCTGTTTTGTAGTTACTAAATGGTTTAATAATGTAACTATTATTTTGTAGCTGCAAAACATGGATGGGTACAAAAAGTTCCATATAGTTCTAAATCTTTTAATTCTTTATTTGAGGCACCCTCCACAGGCATCAAATACATATCCCATTCTATCTTAATTGACCATAAAACCCTACCCATTCTTCTTCTATTGCTGATCCACAAACTAGTACAGGTAGATTATTCAAACTAACTAACATCTCTATTTTAAGCATATATAAGTAGCAGAGAGATGCATACTTGCTCAATCTAGGTTAACTATATTGAGGCAAGTGTAAGAGAAGGAATATATATAAGTATTAACAATTCTTTACACAGCACAACATTTATTTTCTAAACAAACTTGAAAGTTTTTTTGCAACTGAACTGCTTATACACTCAAGTATAGGTTAGCTCCATAATTTTCTGTTTTGCATTTCCTGTTTTTTGGAACTAACACAACAAAGTTTTTTTTCTGAATCAGTGCAAGGATATCTGAAATCTACAAGGGACATTTCTGTAGGGGAAAATGAATGAGTAGACAGGTACACCACAGAACAAGTTATTACATGGTGTGTTTTAATAGCTGTGCCTAATAATTCCATTCAGGGCACGCAATGTATGGTTTACTGTGTAAATGAAACAGAGTCTCAGTAAAGGTTATAAAACCTGTCAGCACAGCATTCACACCTGTTATGCTGTGCCAGTGTTATGAGCCACCCATGTCATCACACAGGTACAACCAGATGGATCAGTTTACTACATCACACATTAAGACATTGGAATGGGTTTGGTCACCTAATATATATGATCAAGGCTAGCTCATGAAGTTAGTGTTGTCTTTTGAAGGGCAAATACAAGAATCAGAGACACACTCACAATTTGCAGGAGAGACAGCCATGCTGGAAGGAATGTAAGATTCTCTAAACTAGGTGTTGTGTTCAACACAACAGATCTGTCCTGAATACCACAACTCCTGACCTGACTGACATATGTAGCCTCCCAGGAAACGAACTGAAATATTTCTTCCTACCTGTTTGGAATGCAAACACTGCCATTTCCAGAAGGAGTAAATGTTCCAAGCAAAGCAGAATCAGGAAAATCACTGAATATGTTGGTGTACAAGCCACCACCAGGAAGATCTGAGTAACTCTGGCAGACTGCTATGTTCCCAGAGGGATAGGTAAAGAAGTGGTCAAGGAATTTCTAGTATGAGAAAGACTTTATAATGCATTTTTATCTCAACACAAATGTAGCTCAAATGGGTGAGTAGTGTTTAACAAATGGCAAACATCTAGCTGCAGATCTGTTACCAGATCTCCTGTTTGGTGTATTCTGCTCCTCTCCAATTTAGCTAAATAGATTGCATGTATATTCCATTGTTAAGGAAATTAAAAAATTAAAAAGGGAAACCCACTATGCACTGATTCACCATCTATACATTTTTTGCCATTTATACCTCGTTGCTTCAAAATTATCCACAACAGTCTGCTTACACAGCAGTGCCCCATTCTGTTTGTGTTAAACTGACAGCAGCCAGGCTTCAGAAGTCTAGCAACTCAAGACACAATGAGCCTATTCATTTTCCCCAAGTAGCTGCAGGTAGACATCTAGATAGTCACAGTTGTTATTTGCAAACAGATAAAAACCAGGCAAACTAATTGGTTGGTTAAATTGTAGAAACTTTATGACTTACCTTCTAAACATTTTCATCCCATGAATGTTTATTTTGAAATAACTCCAGTTTAAATTTACTCTCTGATAAGCGAGTGGACTGCAGCCTAAACAAAACAAATTTATATCTTTCCTTCTTACTTCGCAGAAATCTTTCCTTCTATTATTGTCAGATGGAATTATCTTCTATTATGTAAATTCAAAGGATATTAAATCAAAGATGATCCATCAATCAGTTGATAGTGCAGCTTTTTAATGCCTGGTTCAGTCTGCTTGATCGCTGGTAACTGAGGTTTTTCATACAAGACCTGAGAGGAGTCTTTCTTATTCCTATAGCCTTTGACGTATTTTGGAAAGGTTTCTTTCCTGCCATCACCATAATGACGAAGAATAAGAGTCTTGTCAAATCCTGATTCTTTCATCTTGGACTGCTGTTCAGAGCTGTTAGGATGAGTTTTAAAAGAATAGTTCTTAAGTTGGCAACTTAGAAGGCTATTTTTTATGTTTGTGTTCTTCAGGTAGAAAAATTTACAAATAACTGTCTTATATAGCACCTGGCATTTAACTGGAACTTTGTAAGCCTATCAAATTCGTATTTTCAATTTCTTTAAAAATTCCTTGATTCTTTCCCTGAATACAGTGGTGCCTCGACTTACAAATGTCCCTACTTACGACCATTTCGAGTTACGACCAGCTCTGGCCGCAAAATTTTGCTTCTACTTGTGACCGGAGCTTCCACTTACGAACAGAAAAAGGCAGGGGAAAAAGGCGGGAAATTCAAATTTCTAACTGTAGGTGGCGACGAGGCTGCTGCTTTGTAGCTCTTTCGCCCCAGCAGTTAGAGAGTGTGCGTCGGAGGAGGCTTGGGACTGCCTTGCTTCTGCTTCTGAGTGAGCGTGTGTGTGTGTTTGCAGGGAGGCTTCAGGCTGCCTGGTAAGGTAAGGTGCTGTTTTCTGCTTTTTAAAAACTGTTCTGGGTGTTTTTGCAGCATGGTTTTGGGCTGGGGGGTTATGTTTCTGTGTTGTGATGGGTCTTGGGGGGTTTGTTTGTTTTTTGGTTCCCCCACCCCCATTTCTGATGGGTCTTGGGGGTTTTTGTTGCTTTTTGGAGTGTTTTTTCCCATTTCCGATGGGTCTTGGGGGGTTGTTTGTTTTTTGGGTTTTTTCCCCCATTTCCGATGGGTCTTGGGGGGTTTGGTTGCTTTTTGGGGTTTTTTCCCCCATTTCCGATGGGTCCTGCATGCTTCCCTTGCTTTTTCCTTTGTTTTCTTTGCATTTCCGACCTGCCCCCTTTGTTCTCTGTGCATTTCCGATCTGCTCCGTTTGTTTTCTGTGCATTTCCAATGGGTCTTGCACGTTTGATTGCTTTTCTTTTTCTTTTCCCCCTTTGGTGGGAAGGGATTAATCGCGTTTCCAATGAGTCTTGCAGTGATTTTTTTGGGGGGGTGTGTGTGATTTTTTTCTTCGGCCGGAACAGATTAATTGCATTTCAATGTATTCCTATGGGAAATGGTGCTTCGACTTACGACCATTTCGAGTTACGTCCATCTTCTGGAACGGATTATGGTTGTAAGCTGAGGCACCACTGTAACATCATTAGTAACAGAAAAGTAATCATTGCCAAGGCTCTACTCAAGGTCAAGACTGAGCACTGCTGTGATTATCATGATGCCAACAGGGGCTCTTGCACACCTCTGGCAATAGTGGAGCAGTAAGGGTGAGCAGCCACTCTTTGGCTTGACACCTGATGAACAGTTAGGTGCAGGCAGAGATAAAAGGGAAAGAAGTGCAACACAGCCGATAGCTTTCTCCACTGTTTGTGCCGGGGGGGGGGGTAAAGGAGTGTTACACCAACAAGTGATATTGTTTTGGCTTGCACCAGCACAAGCCACTATTTGTACCACTTTAGTTAAAGCAGATGCACTATACTAGGCTGTCATTTCCGCTGGTAGACACTGTATTTACTGCACGAGCCTTCAGGCAGCCTTATTTCAATGTCAATCTGTATTTTTTCAGAACCTGCATATTAAACACTGTTGACTTCATGAGGGACTTAAATTTGGAGGAAAATACCAACACCTTAATTAAACACAGCAATTAAGCAGGAAAGCATTCCTTGTGCTCGCAATTCCAAATATTAACTAGAGGAAATCTAAGGAGAACCCCTGATCACAAGCCAACATTCTTTCTGTCTTGAATTCTGTAACAAGATAGCACTCAGGACACCTTTCTGCTGACCAAGCTAGGAATAAGCACTCAATAACACTAAGTCAAGTGCCACAGTGCTGGTACAGAAGCCTGGCAAGAGTCAGCAAAATACATTGCCAAACTGAAGATCAAGAATCCACTGCCAGGTCTCTGTCCCAGCAAAGGTGAGAAACGGTGAAAAAGAAAACATACTCTCTTTCTCTTTCTCTGGGAGAGATTACTTTACACTGCTGCTCCTGATAAAATTATACTCTAAATGAAAATAAAAAAGTATATGATAATAAGAACACATGCAGCTGTAAAAACATATTTAGCTAATAGAACATAGTCATTTAATCTTGATTCAACAAGCTTAGTTGTACACCGGTTGTGATGTGCAGAAGCAATGGGAGAATTTAGCCTTCCAAAGATGCTACAATAACTGATATTCAGAAATATTTATTCCATAAATAATGCCAATGGGGGCAAGAGGAGTTATATCGGGGCACTTATCCTCTTTCCTAAAAGCTATGATTTCTGCAAACACAGTGGTTCTAAAAAGGAACCATCTTTGCTCTCTCTCTCTCTCTCTCTCTCTCTCTCTCTCTCTATATATATATATATATTTGATACAGATAGATAGATAGAGAGAGAGAGACAGACAGACAGACAGACAGACAGAATCACACTATATATAGTGAGCAAGTGAGACACACACACACACACACACACACACACACACCATATTTTTCCGTGTATAAGATGATACTTTTGTCTAAAATCTTTAGACTAAAAATTGAGGGTCGTCTTATACACAGAAGTAATCTGAGGAGAGAAGAAAAACAAGTGGAGGGGGGAAGGGATTAATGCTATCCTGCCGCACTTTGATCACTGCTTTCCCCCTCCACTTGCTAAGCCCCGCGGAGTATAGCAAGTGGAGGGGGAAAGCAGCAATCAAAGTGATACAAAGGATATAAAACTAATGACTTCACACCATCCTTACTCAGTTGGTAGCCCACTAGTGAACCTGATTGTTCACATGAATCTGCAATAATCTGATGCTACAATCCTATACACATTTACCTGAAATTAAGTCCCATGTAATTCAGTGGAGGTTGCTTTTGGCTAAAGATATACAGGACTGCATTGTGAATGCCTTAGCAACAGAACACATCATGACCTGTTTAATTCTTTTTAAATATTGTATACTTTTAAAGCTTTTAAATATTGTCCTTTTAATGATGTAAGCTGCCTTGGTTCATTTTAAGGAGAAAGGCGGAGTAAAATATTTTAAATAAATATAAACAATCTCTGTTTATCCTATTGTCCAATATAACACTAATGCAACAGATAAAATTCAGCCTCAACAACAATATTTTAACTTAAACACAAAAGAACCCACGACAGAAAATCTCATTTTAATACATCTGCAACTTAGCCTTTTGTAATCTTTCCACTGCCCTGACATATGGTACTTTCCATTCTAGGTCTTTCAGGTCACAGTCAGAATGCTGAAAAACCCAACCTGTATGAAGAAATTAAAATTCATTATTAGTGAGTTGAAATACTGTAGAAAAGTCTTAAATGTCTGTCAAATTTTAACTAGCATATCAATACCTTAAAAACTTCTCATCTAATCAAGACAATACATTTAAGATGGCCAATATGAAAAATGCATAGTAAGTTAAATTGGTATCTGGATGAACTGTATATGAGATTAGAATTAGGATAGGGCTGATGTAGGTGTAAATTCCACTTCAGTTACAAGTATTGAAGGACATCCTTCTCCTACCAAGTGGAGGAGACCATGGTGGCATGGGATAATTGGAGTTGTGTGTAGCCTAACATATCTGGAGTGAATAGGGTGATCACATGAAAAAAAAAAGGACATGGTTTCTATATGTTTAATAGTTTCTTGAAGAGTTGCTTTTAATGCAAGATACACCTGGTGAAATTTCCTCCTCCACATAACTATTATACGCACAGGAAGCCTGTCCCCTTCTTAATTTCTTCACTATAGAAGGATAGGCTGGAAAAAGCCTGTTCTAAAAAACTTGCACAGATTGCTTATTCTCAGCTTCAATTCTGCATCTCTAAAATGGGAACTGTAATTTGCCTGAAAGGGCTGAACCAATGGGTATGAACAGAATAAACAGCATAAGGTTATGATTATGCTGTTTATTTTCTTAGACTTAAATGCAGGTACTTATTCTACCTACAACAGAATGGTATAAGAATGGTTAAATCAACATGTGCAGTTTGGCAACCGAGGCTAATAACTGGATTATGTCTTGATTCTCCAACTACAGCTCCAACTACAGTAAAACAAAAAGCTTAATAATTTTGCTAAATTACAAGTGAAAACAAAATAAAAGTTTTTAAAAAAGGACAAAAATGTGGTGGCACCTTAAAGACTAACTTTTATATTTTTTTGAATGTGGGCTTTCATGGACAAGTCCACTTCATCAGGCAGCTGTTGGTCTTTTTTAACTTTTTATTTTTTATTTTGTTTTCACCTACAGTGCTTGCACATACTTACACGGCTACCCCTTCTACAACTATAACTCATTTTGCTAAGTGGATGAGACTGTGCATCTTCAATCCTTAATCTGGATTTGCAAATTATATCTAACTTGGTTTAGAAATATATACATATAACATTTGAGCATATATATGCTATAAAGCAACTAAACATGGACTGGACTGATTAAAGGGTGGATAATTAACTAAGAGTTTGGTCACATGGGAAAATAGATTGCAAACTGGACCACTTGTAGAGCAGTCCAGTGTGATTTATTTCCCAGTGATCACACAATGTATAGGGAATGCGCTCCAGCCAGACTCCTTTTTGGTCCAGCTGTAGGGCTTCTGCCTTTGAGGCCAAGTCGGAGCAACTGCTCAGCAGAAGGAGGGGTCACATTAAGGGAGATCATTCCTTGCAAAGTGTCCCTTTCTGCTATGGCCAGGTGTGTGTCCCTTTGCAGCCATCTGACTGCATTTAAGGGGACGTGGTGGCGCTGCGGGTTAAACTGCAGAAGCCTCTGTGCTGCAAGGTCAGAAGACCAGCAGTCATAAGATCGACTCCACGTGACAAAGGGAGCTCCCATCGCTTGTCCCAGCTCCTGCCAACCTAGCAGTTCGAACGCATGTAAATGCGAGTCGATAAATAGGTACAACCACGGTGGGAAGGTAACGGCGTTCCGTGTCTAGTCGTGCTGGCCACGTTATCACGGAAACTGTCTACGGACAAATGCTGGCTCTACGGCTTGGAGACGGGGATGAGCACCGCCCCCTAGAGTCGGACACAACTGGACTAAATGTCAAGGGGAACCTTTACCTTTACCTACGACTGCATTTTTAATTTCCAAAAAATAACATATGATCAAACCTTATTGAAGATAATGTGACAACATAATTTCACCCTAACATGCAACACATATTACTTTTAAAAATAAAGGCCATCTACAATAATTTTGTTTTTATTCCCAGTTACCAGAACCACTCCCCAAAATAAAGTTGCACCCTTTATTATCAGGCCTAACTGACTAAAATGAATATGGAAATACCATACCTTTCTCTTTGCACAATTTTGAAGAGAGTGAAAAGCTGATTGCTGAAACAGAATCATTGGCATACTCTTGAGAGACTGGGGCTGAACAGGATAGAAAATAAATCAAATGTCACACACGAACTCTATTACAAAATTGTTCTTGAGCAGAACTGCCGGAAAGCTCAGTGGCTTAGGCTATGGAGCCAGAGGCTGGTTGTTCAATTCTGTTCAAAATGTACTACAAAAAGTCTAATAAGATTTAAAACAAGTTAAAGATGTCACAAAGCTCTTAATTGTTTTTGGTGCAATACACGAACACAGACAGCCCCTTGAAATTGTTATATATCACCGCACACCTTTACTGTGAATTTTTTTAAAGACAACTTTGGAAACAGCTAACTAGTACTAGTGTTTTTCTGCTGTTACCTTGGCTACTGCATGAAGCATTTGGGATACAGATGAATGCTCCTGCTTTATACAGTGATCAGTTTGAAAAAGGGCTTAGGTTCTTTGCAGTTTTCATCTAAGCGCTTGTACCTGGCTAACTTCAGCTGCAAGGCTATTTACTAACATGTTTCAGCAACTTTCCTCAATTAACCACAAGAAAGCTTTAATTTTCTCTAGTTAGTATGGCTTGAGATGAAGATGACGAAATTTAGACAGACATTTTCTGGAAAGATTTAAAAGATATTAAAAATATATAGGAATGGATATGGAACAAATAATATTACATGCTGTATGTTAGAATGCAAACTCTCCACACTGTCAGAAACAGACAGGTGAAACTTGATCATGTCTCTGTTGAATAGGAATACAGTGGGACTAAAGATAAATGAAAGTAATGCACTTAGGACACAATCAGATGGCAATAAAGGATCACATTTGATTGGTCTGGAAAAGGTGCTTCACTGGGAACAGTCTCCCTTCAAGAGACCTGTTCATGCATACAGAAATCACTCCAGCTCAGCTCCAAAAAAGAACAGCACCACCACTAGAACCAAAAAGATCCAGCTTCAGGACAGAGTAGGGTTGGTTTGGTTTGTGATCTTCTGTACATCATCTGATTGACAGAGAATAGCTTTCATTGGACTGTGCCACAAGTGGTCCAAATTGCAAGCTATATCTCTGTCTGACCACACCATTAGTCCATATTTAAAAGCAGTACTCCCTTGAATGTTGGAAGACGTTTGTCTTCCCACGAGCTCCCCTCTTCCATTTCTTGCAAGCCAGTGTGCTTTGTTTTGTGATTAATCACCAGAGGTTTTTCTTGGTGAATTAAGTTTTAATTTGTAAGTTTGTCTGCCAAGGCATTAATTGCTAAAGAAACTGAATTGTGGAAAGAAAATTGGATAATTTGCAGGCAAGATATATACTTCTGCAAAAACTGATTATCACTTCTTTGCAATGGCCATAAGTTTGCAATCCTATGTGCACTTATTTGGGACTGGCTTTTGAGCATACATATATGTATGGATTGCTGCCTTGTCGTGGCGAAGGGGCTTGAGTAATTCAGAGAAGCTATGGGCTATGCCGTGCAGGAACACCCAAGACGGACAGGTCATAGTAGAGAATTCTGACTAAACGCGATCCACCTGGAGCAGGAACTGGCAAGCCACTCCAGTATCTTTGCCAAGAAAACTCCATGGACAGAAACAAAAGGCTAAAAGATATGATGCTGGAAGATGAGCCCCTCAGGTCGGAAGGTGTCCAACATGCTACTGAGGAAGAGCGGAGGACAAGTACAAGTAGCTCCAGAGCTAATGAAGTGGTTGGGCCAAAGCCGAAAGGACGCTCAGCTGCGGACGCGCCTGGAAGTGAAAGGAAAGTCCAATGCTGCAAAGAAAAATACTGCATAGGAACCTGGAATGTAAGATCTATGAACCTTGGTAAGCTGGATGTGGTCAAACAGGAGATGGCAAGAATCAACATTGACATCCTGGGCGTCAGTGAACTAAAATGGATGGGAATGGGCGAATTCAATTCAGACGATTACCATATCTACTATTGTGGGCAAGAATCCCGTAGAAGAAATGGAGTAGCCCTCATAGTCAACAAAAGAGTGGGAAAAGCTGTACTGGGATACAATCTCAAAAATGATTTCAATACAAATCCAAGGCAGACCTTTCAACATCACAGTAATCCAGATTTATGCACCAACCACCGATGCTGAAGAGGCTGAAATTGACCAATTCTATGAAGACTTACAACACCTTCTAGAACTGACACCAAAGAAAGATGTTCTTGTCATTATAGGGGACTGGGATGCTAAAGTAGGGAGTTAAGAGATAAAAGGAACAACAGGTAAGTTTGGCCTTGGAGTTCAAAATGAAGCAGGGCAAAGGCTAATAGAGTTTTGTCAAGAGAACAAGCCGGTCATCACAAACACTCTTTTCCAACAACGCAAGAGGTGACTCTACACATGGACATCACCAGATGGGCAATACAGAAATCAGATTGATTATATTCTCTGCAGCCAAAGATGGAGAAGCTCTATACAGTCAGCAAAAACAAGACCTGGAGCTGATTGTGGCTCTGATCATCAGCTTCTTATAGCAAAAATTAAGGTTAAACTGAAGAAAGTAGGAAAAACCACTGGGCTAGTCAGGTATAATCTAAACCAAATCCCTTATGAATACACAGTGGAAGTGAAGAACAGATTTAAGGAACTAGATTTGGTGGACAGAGTGCCTGAAGAACTATGGATGGAGGCTCGTAACACTGTACAGGAAGCAGCAACAAAAACCATCCCAAAGAAAAGGAAATGCAAGAAAGCAAAGTGGCTGTCCAACGAGGCCTTACAAATAGCAGAGAAGAGAAGGGAAACAAAATGCAAGGAAGATAGGGAAAGTTACAGAAAATTGAATGCAGACTTCCAAAGGATAGCAAGGAGAGACAAGAGGGCCTTCTTAAATGAATAGTGCAAAGATATAGAGGAAAATAATAGAAAGGGAAAAACCAGAGATCTGTTCAAGAAAATTGGAGATATTAAAGGAACCTTTTGTGCAAAGATGGACATGATAAAGGACAAAAATGGTAGGGACCTTATAGAAGCAGAAGACATCAAGAAGAGGTGGCAAGAATACACAGAGGAATTATACCAGAAAGATCTGGATGTCCCGGACAACCCAGATAGTGTGGTTGCTGACCTTGAGCCAGACATCCTGGAGAGCGAAGTCAAGTGGGCCTTAGAAAGCATGGCTAACAACAAGGCCAGTGGAGGTGATGGCATTCCAGTTGAACTATTTAAAATCTTAAAAGATGACGCTGTTAAGGTGCTACACTCAATATGCCAGCAAGTTTGGAAAACTCAGCAGTGGCCAGAGGATTGGAAAAGATCAGTCTACATCCCAATCCCAAAGAAGGGCAGTGCTAAAGAATGCTCCAACTACCGTACAATTGCACTCATTTCACACGCTAGCAAGGTTATGCTCAAAATCCTACAAGGCAGGCTTCAGCAGTATGTGGACCGAGAACTCCCAGAAGTACAAGCTGGATTTCGAAGGGGCAGAGGAACTAGAGACCAAATTGCTAACATGCGCTGGATTATGGAGAAAGCCAGAGAGTTCCAGAAAAACATCTACTTCTGCTTCATTGACTACGCAAAAGCCTGTGACTGTGTGGACCACAGCAAACTATGGCAAGTTCTTAAAGAAATGGGAGTGCCTGACTACCTCATCTATCTCCTGAGAAATCTATACGTGGGACAGGAAGCAACAGTTAGAACTGGATATGGAACAACTGATTGGTTCAAAATTGGGAAAGGAGTACGACAAGGCTGTACTGTATATTGTCTCCCGGCTTATTTAACTTATATGCAAAATACATCATGCGAAAGGCAGGACTGGAGGAATCCCAAACCGGAATTAAGATTGCCGGAAGAAATATCAACAACCTCAGATATGCAGATGATACCACTCTGATGGCAGAAAGTGAGGAGGAATTAAAGAACCTCTTAATGAGGGTGAAGGAGGAGAGCGCCAAAAATGGTCTGAAGCTCAACATCAAAAAAACTAAGATCATGGCCACTGGCCCCATCACCTCCTGGCAAATAGAAGGGGAAGATATGGAGGCAGTGACAGAGTTTACCTTCTTGGGCTCCATGATCACTGCAGTTGGTGATAGCAGCCACAAAATTAAAAGACACCTGCTTCTTGGGAGGAAAGCGATGACAAACCTAGACAGCATCTTAAAAAGCAGAGACATCACCTTGCTGACAAAGGTCCGCATAGTCAAAGCTATGGTTTTTCTGGTAATGATGTATGGAAGTGAGAGCTGGACCATAAAGAAGGCTGACCACCGAAGAATTGATGCTTTTGAATTGTGGTGCTGGAGGAGACTCTTGAGAGTCCCCTGGACTGCAAGGAGATCAAACCTATCCATTTTGAAGGAAATCAACCCTGAGTGCTCACTGGAAGGACAGATCCTGAAGCTGAGGCTCCAATACTTTGGCCATCTCATGAGAAGAGAAGACTCCCTGGAAAAGACCCTGATGTTGGGAAAGTGTGAAGGCAAGAGGAGAAGGGGACGACAGAGGACGATATGGTTGGACAGTGTCACCGAAGCTAGCAACATGAATTTGACCCAACTCCGGGAGGCAGTGGAAGACAGGAGGGCCTGGCGTGCTCTGGTCCATGGGGTCACGAAGAGTTGGAAACGACTTAACGACTAAAGAACAACAATATGTATGGAATTGGATCACACAAAACATAATCAAACTTGCTGGCCAAATTCCTCTTGCATAAGATATGCCTGCAGAAGGTGGTCGATATTACCAGCTGAATGAGATTATTGGTAATACAAGACTTCCTCTTTCTATCTTATGACTTGTCCCACTTGCAAGTAATCTGTTTCATTGCATGGAAGCTATGGGAGTCATGGGACAGAAGGAAGAATTCTTTAACTACTAAAATCTCTCCCTGCTGGTAATATTATTTGATAGCAAGAAATGCAGACAAGTTTAAGAAGTGCTAATTCCTTTACAGCAACATCCAAAATCAGAGGATTCTGCCCAACAGAGAGAGTGCTTTACTTTCCTAAGATTTTTCCTTTAGTCGCCTTTCTAAGTTCATTCTCCTTAACCGCTCAGAAGACAAAGTATGCCATTACAGAAATGAGCACTTACCACTGCAAAGAAATCCACACCTAAGGCTAGAATCTAGTCTCTTTCATATCTAAGGAACAAAGGGAGGAGGAAAGGGATGTTGCATAGGACAGCAACATAAACCAGGTCCCACTGACCATGGTGCTGCATGCAAGGTCCACCACTCTTTAAATCTGACTACTCATGATAATTGTCATCGAAGCTACCAACATGACTTTGACCAAACTCCGGGAGGCAGTGGAAGATAGGAGGGCCTGGCGTGCTCTGGTCCATGGGGTCACGAAGAGTCGGACACGACTTAACGACTAAACAACAACAACTCATGATAATACACTAACACAAGTATGGAAGAAATGAAAACAGAAACATCCAGTAGCCTTTTAAAAATTATGCTTTTTACATGGTCTAGGCATTCATATAGATGTTAATCAGTCACCTTTGTCTACATGGAGCTAAATATGTAATAAAATGATCACTTTAAACTTTGGGTTTTAGTATTAGATGAAAACAAATCTTCTTGTCCTTACTCTTTTATGTGAATCTCCACCATTAGGTATGAACCTGAGTGTTATATTGGACCAATTATTCTAATACTGTACTTGCTCAGTGATATCTGAGTACTAGGAGGAAACCAGTAATTTATCCTTACTTTTATTTAACGAAGTCCCAGGATTCTCCGATTCCTTTGCAATGCCACTAGAAAAACCAATAGTTTTTTTGCTTTTCCTTGTTATGTTTTCAGCTGTCTCATAGTCAGTCAATGCAGAAGTAGATGACAACCTGCTGGACATCTCTGATGCTTGCCTTCTGCTTGAATTTACATTTTTATACACTGGTTCCTGGTAAGGTTTTTTATTATAACAAGCACCTTCAATAAGATCTTTCCAACTATAGTTCAAAATATTTAAAATCCCCAGAGGTACAATTATTTTCTGTTTTGAAAAATGGTTCAACATATCTTCCAGCTCATGTAACACAGTAACAGCTATGCATTGATATTGGTCCAATGAAGTTGGCTGTAGAACTTCTGAAGGTCCATGTGAAGGGATTTGGGAAGCCTGAGTGTAAACATTCTCAGAGGTTGGTTGGAATATAAAAGGACCATACGTTTGAGGAGGAACCAGCACTTGCTTTGCTGAGCTGTTTTTCACTAAAGCACTGTTTCTTTGCATGAGTTCCTCAGTGCATCCAGGTTTCCTGCAGGTGGGCAGAAATATATCTATCTATATATAAAACAGTTAAAAGCATGGACACAGACATATTTTGCCTTCAGTTCCAAAACAATGGTGAAGGACACTTTGGGCATGAAAAGGTCAAGACTCACTGTGTACACAGCATGACTATGTTGGGGCCTGAAAACATTTATGTTTTAGACTACAATTCCCACAGTTCTCCAGCCAGCATGACTAGTGGTCTTGCTGGCTGAAGATTTCCAGGAGCTTTAGTAAAAAAAGTAATTTTTAAAGCTTTAATCTACAGATACAAAAGCTCCAACCTCATTTATATATATCTTCAGACTTGCTCTTAAACTCTAGATGTAAACGAAAGAACTTAAGCAGCTAAAAAGTATGTCCTTCCTGCTAAAATGAGAACTACACTTTTATAGCATACTCCTTTTTAATACAAGACACAAAAAGGGAATTTTAATTAGCAATGTGTCTTTAACAGTCTCGCCATTTGAACAGTTTGGCCAATAATTTTACATGGAGATGTCAAAAGGTTAATCACTACTTCTAGAATCTATACCAATTTACTGGTGATTCAGAAAAACATGATTCCAAAGCATTGTAATAAATCAAGCAAGTGCTTGAAAAATGACTTCCATAATCTCTTTAAATAGCAATTAGCTGTTTGTGAGTCTTTTTAAAGGAGCCTTAACACCAATAGATATGGCCAATATGCAAAAAAAGTGTTCAGTTTGGAGCCATTTTCACCTTAGAGCAGAAGTGGGTAGACTTACAGGGACACTGGAGAAGGTGGGAGAGGAGGTGGAGATTGGGGTGAAAAAATTAGGATAAGGATGGCGAGGTAGTCCATATAACATGAGAGGAAAATGTTGCTGTTTGTATCCTCTGTGTAGACAGAGGAACTGAAATGACCAGGAGTGAAAGACGTCATTCATGTAATTCCACAGATCCATTGGGAGGTGACATGAAACAATCAAAGTGTCTGAGCCTTGAGATGTCAAGAATTAGTTCTGGAATATTTCACATACAAACTGTATTCTAATACTGGAATGTCTTTTATTTCTGGAAGGGGAAATTTAGAAGAAAATTGATCTTTCTAAGGGCAAACATGGTGGGAAATTAATTTTTAGAAGGGGATATTATTTTAATGGAAGGTGACAAAAATTAATTGGAAAAGAAGAAGCTTGGAAGGGAATCAAATCTATAAAGAGAAATAACATTTTCAGAATGTTTGGGTGAGGAGTAGAATTGGTTTTGCTTGCTGCATAATTTATATGTATTTATTTGCTGCTATTCTATATTTTCTCCTGCCAACCTAGCAGTTCGAAAGCATGCAAATGCAAGTAGATAAATAGGTACCACCATGGTGGGAAGGTAACGGCGTTCCGTGTCTAGTCGCACTGGCCACGTGACCACGGAAAACTGTCTATGGACAAAACGCTGGCTCTACGGCTTGGAAACGGGGATGAGCACCGCGCCTTGAGTCGGACATGACTGGACTAAATGTCAAGGGGAACCTTTACCTTTACCTTCATTCTATATTTTATTTGCTGCTGAGGACAACTGTTCCAGCAGTGGGTATTTTTCGTAATTAAAGACTCCCCACTCCCATCCTGCAACTTCCATGGGTTTCTGATGACGGAAGGGATTATATGGGAGCCTTGCGAGAGCAGTCAGAAAAGTTTAATTTCCAAAAATTGTCCCTACTGATGTCATCAGCCTTATGTGATGTACCTTATGGCAACAGGATTTCAGCCAATAAGAGTTGTTCAGCAATGGAATAAACTAACTTTGAAGGTGGGAGGCTCTTTCTCATTATAGATTTTTTTAACCAAGGCTGAATGTCCAGCTGTTAGGGATGCTTTAACAATGGATTTTATGCTTTGGCAAGAGATTGGACTTAATGACCCCTGTGATCCTTTCCAGCTCTCCTATGATTCTGTGATTTAGAAAGTTAATTCTGAAGAGGCACTTCAGCATCTTCCACCAAGAGAAAGATTGTTTTTCATCTTGTTCAAGAATATTGTGCATGAAAATGAAAATTAAACTTAAAGAAAATCTTCAGCTTGCACAAGTAAGAATCAAGAATGTGGGCAACCTCTCAGGAGAAGCAAAAACATGACAACTAGTCTAGAATTTACCTAGCAGAGCATGGTACAAATTCTTGCATGGGTGTTCGTGGAACAATGCTGAAGTTCTTTCCTTTCACTATTTGGGTTTTTTTGGGGGAAAGGGGAAGGTGTGATTTGACTGATCTATTTAATTACACTGGTCCACAATTTGTTAGATGTCATCTGCTTCAGAGATAAAATGTGCTATTTATTATGTATTTTGATGTGCTGAATTCAAATATGACAATTAAAACAATTTATTAGCTACTGTTTCCAAGATATTTAAGTTTTTACATTTTACATCTATGTATATGGTGTAGACAGTAGAGTTTTTATCATAAATTGTAAACCTAGGTCTTTTCAAGTGTTCCATGGTTGCTTTAATGATAATATTTCACCTGTCCTGTTTATGTAAAACTTTAGAAATCAGCAAAAGGATTATATAAATAAAATTATTATGAATCAAAAGGCAAAAAACTGTTATGCACATAGTGTAGTCCTATTCAGTGTCTACTTGGTGCTTCTTGGCTTGTCTCTTGTTTTCATTCCATGGAGCATCTCTTGTTCAGCAATAATCTGCAAGCATTCATGGGCAGGCTCCATTTGCCCTGACAACATTTCTCCATTGTTGCAATGTCCTGGTGAAATTGCTCGCCATGTTTGTTGCTCACTGCTGTTCAGTGGGAAAAAATCTAGATGTGAGTACAAAAAATGTATATATCTTTAGTGACATGTTGCAGCCAAGGCTTTTTTGTATGCCTTGAGGAGGCTTTCCACCAACCACCTATAGTTGTCTGCCTTACTGTTCCTGAGAAAATTTATTGCCACTAACTGGAAAGCTTTCTATGCCATCTTTTCCTTGCCATGCAGTGTGTGGTCAAATGCATCATCTTGAAGACGTCCACGAATCTGAGGACCAACAAAGAAACCTTCCTTTATCTTAGTTTGTCGTGATCACAGAACTAAAGAAAGGCTAATGGTTAGGTGATCACTAAACAAAGAAAGCTGTTAACTTTAGAGAGAAGGTAATGAAGAGTCCACACGAAGATATCCGCCAGCGGAGCTCTCTCGGTCACGCCCCGAGAGCTCCCTTTATTAACCTTACAGATTGTTGATAGTATGCACATAGGATGCCGGTTACATGCTGCCAATTCGTATTGGCTGACAGAATGCCAACTTGTATTGGCTGACAGGAAGCTTTGAAGTTTATGCTCTGCGTCAGAATGGGAAAGAGGAAGAATGGGCAGCTGCTGCCCCCCCCCCCCCCCGGAGCAGCCACATCCTGCTAGGAGAGTTTTCTCTCACTAGAACAGAAATGCAGCTGGCAACCCTGGAGATAAGCACTCCCACATTAGTTTCACTTAACCTTGGAAATTTTCTATGGAGGTACTTGAAAGCTGCTTTTGTTTTGTCCATGGCCTTGACAAAGTTCTTCATCAGACCCAGTTTGGGTAGTAACAAAATCTTCCTCGAGTCAATGAGTGGTGGATGCTCAACACTTTTCCTTCCAGGCTCCAATGACTGTTGGAATGGCCAAATCTATCTTGATGTAGTGGAAATCTCTTGCACAACTATCTCATTCACAGAGAAAACAGCAGTACTTTGTGTATCCAGTCTGCACACCAAGTAAGAGAGCAGCAACCTTCACATAGCTACAAAGCTGCCACTGATGTTGGTCATAGTTTATGCACCTCAAAAGTTCTTTCATGTTGTCATATGTTTCCTTCGTATGGACTGCATGACCAACGGGAAATGATGGCAAAACACTGCCATTATGCAGCAAAACAGGTTTAAGACTCTTCTTTGATTAATCAATGAACAGTCTCCACTCATCTGGATCGTGAACAATGTTGAGGGTTGCCATCATTGATGTTGTTGCAGGCTAAAATTGTACTGTCCAAACCCAGTCATAGATTTCTTCATAGATCCAGTCAAAGATGTATTTTAGTAATTTCTGGTTTCAATTGTGATCCCTTCTCTTTATAACTCATTTATCCTCTGTCATTCCAAAGTCAAGGGTCGCATATACTGACCCAATAGCATATCTTGAAAACTAGAGTCAGTCAACAATTTTAAGCACCATTTTCATTCTCAGTGATCCAGAATTAGTAAAGCTAGACTACATTTATTTCAGAAGCATTTCGGCTGTAGACCAGTGTTATGAATTGCCACACACCCTGCAACTGTCCAACTGCATTTTTTAAAAGCTTACTAAGGTAATAGTCATCACAACATCTTATGACAGTAATTTCTGTAAGTACTTGTTTCATGTGAAGTTACATGTGCAGCGTCTCAGTCTGGCTTTTTCATTTTCCTTTGTCTCTGGCAAACACAGCTAGTTCCTGAGGAGCCAGGACCAGCAATTTAGAGATTGGCAGCTGAACAAGTGTTATGTCAGCTGACTGGTATGCTGAAACCTGAACAGAATAGGATGTTTAGACCTCAGACAACATTTTGCATTCTCCTCTGTTCATGACTGGTAGACCCTGGTAGAAATCAGTCAGGCTTACTTCTCAGCAGATATGTATAATACTGTATTTAGGAACTCTTATATTTTCTTATTTCGTTTTTGGATTGTTTTACATTGTTTTAAGCTTTTTAATGGTTAAATTTACTGTTCTTAATCACCTGTAGTTTACTTAAAAGAAAAGGAGAGCAGAAATGCAATACAGTAATAAATACATAAAATTTTATTGGTGTCAATGGAACTTGTCACTGTTTTCTTTAAGTTGGATGCAGTTCTTTGTATTCTTCTAGACTTTCTCAACCTGCCTGGAAAGCTCATTGAGTTAGATATCTGGCTGTGAAGCCAGAGGTTTGCAGTTTGATTCCCCACTGTGCCTCCTAGGGAAAGAGCCAGCCCGTGTAGCCATGGGCAAGCTGCACAGTCCCAAGATGCCCCCAGAAGAAAGGAATGGTACATGACTTTTGAGTATTTTCTATTTAGAAAACCCTGGAAAGGGTCAACACAAGTGAGAATTGACTTGACAGTACATTATTATTATTATTATTATTATTATTATTATTATTATTATTATTACACTTATGCCACTTTTTAAAAAATCATATTTTAATAAAAACTTTTTTAAAAACCAGAAAAAATAGTATACAATCTATAATTAATTGGTCAGTTACTTTATATGAAACAATTATTACAGCGTAAGCAGAAAACAATATGACAACTGCATTACCTGTGAAAGCTCCCAATTTCATGAATATGTGTGCTGCCTGAAATTAAATTACCAAATAATTCTGGTTCCATTTCCTTCTCACTTTTGTTTTTGGTTTCTGGCTAAAATAAAACATAGGTGTTAATTAAACACCCAATGATACAAGATAAAAAATAAATAAAAATGAATCAAACATAAGGAGAGAAATTACCTGGTCAAAGAAATATATGGGGCCTTGTTGTAGAGTCTCATCCATTGTCTCGGTGAAGTTCTAAAGCTAAAATATTATAAGCATAACCATAAAAAAAAATGTGACACAGATAAAACACTTTTATT
Organism: Intellagama lesueurii; assembly: GCA_037013535.1. NCBI lineage: Eukaryota > Metazoa > Chordata > Lepidosauria > Squamata > Agamidae > Intellagama > Intellagama lesueurii. The sequence goes on along the minus strand of JBAJHW010000005.1, from coordinate 40,710,004 downwards.
CTTGCAAGCTGGAAAGAAGGCTGATTGTTGTGGCTTCTGAAATTTTTCTGGAATAAATATTGGTTGATTACTGTACTATATAGATGCTAGTAATGAAATGTGCCTGAATATTTTAACTTACAAAGTTAATTAAAAAAACCTTTCTTTGTCTGATCAGGTCTGTTTTATATTTGACAAATGTGGTTATTAATAACATCTAATTCTTGCTTGTACATATCCAGGAATTTTGTATCTAAATTTAAAAGTTAATAGTTAATGTTAAAATTTGTATTATAAAATGGGAATAGGCCAAACTGAATAAAGACAATATCTTCCTGGACAAAAACAAACAAACAAAAACAACACAAAGAGAGCTGTGTGGTTCTTACACAACACAATGTAGGTGACAGTGATACCTTTTATTAGACCACTAATTGATTTCCAGTGTAGTGTAGTGGATAGAGTGATGGACTAGGACTCTGGAAAACAGAATTCACATTCCCACTTGCCCATGGAAACTCCCTGGGGGAGTGGAACTGGTAAAACCACTCCTTAAATATCTCACTTACCTTGAAGACCCTGTTAGGATCACTATAATTGAGTTCCAACTATACAGGACAGAACACACACAATAATCTAAAAATAACCACAAATCTTCTCGTATACTCTCCTCTTTAGACTGATAATTTCCTCCTGTCTTCTGAAATTTCCCTTCTTACCTATGACTCTACACAGAGACAGAAAATAGATAATGTAACATACCATGAAAGAAGATTTTCCACATAGAAGAAAGCTTGCTTGGCCAATAACTTCAAATGCAACACTTAAAAAATACCTCTTTCAATGGAAAGTGAAAAGACGGTGCTGGCAGTCAGTCTGTCAACATACTCTTTTAAAGGCCTGTTGCTTGGTTACCATGCGGTGTCGCTTGTACTCAACTATGACCCCTTTCTTCAATTATTTCTAAGCTTTTAAGCAGCAATGTTTAAACATGCAGGCTACAAATTTGTGTAGTCTGATACTAAATCCACCGAAATCAGTAGATATTAGTATGCTTAACTGCACTGGACAGTGACCGATATTTAGTATTATATTACAATGAAAGCAAACTCTTTTGACACAACCTCTTCTGTCTGAGGAAATGAACTGTAAATCACAAAGGTTCATGCTGAAAAAGTCAGTCTGTAAAGATACACAAGACTTTGTTTGCTTTTGTTTTTGTTACGAAAAAGAGAAAGGAAACTTTGCAAACTGATGGAGTGATTTAGGGTTAAAACAAGAGGAAAAGCTAAAGGAAACACTAGTATCCTTTTCATTATAACAGTCTCTATTCAGATTTATTTTAGAGCACCTAGATATATAATTTTTAACTTTTTGGTTGCATACTTACACATTTTCCTCAAATTACAACATTCTGTTGAAGAACTGGTTCCAGAATTTTTTTGCATCAACACTTTTCTTGACTTCTGAGAAGCTCTCATGCCTCCTGACCTCTGTTTCACCATTATCCAAGCACTTATAACAAAAAATATCATTTTAAATTTAAAATTAGAAATAAAAAAACTAATAAAATTGCTTTAACTCAAATAAGTACAAATACTTTTTCCCTCACATTTAATAAAAATGGAATTTACCTAACAACAACAACAACAACAACTACTACTACTACTACTACTACTACTACTACTACTACTACTACTACTACTAATAATAATAATAATAATAATAATAATAATAATAATAATAATAATAATATAGAGTGGCAAAGTTAGTGCACTGGTCATTATGCAAAAAATATAACTTGCCAGCTTCCAAAAACTTGTGGGAACATCAGGTACAGAAGGTGTCAGAAAATGAGGAAGTCAAGATCTTGTGGGATTTCCGGATCCAAACAGATAGACACCTTGAACATAACACACCAGACATAGAAGTAATATAATGAAGAAATTTCTGGATCATTGACATTGCAATTTCAGGGGATGCCAGAATTGAAAATAAAGAATTGGAAAAACTAAAAAAGTACAGAGACCTGGCAATCAAAACATCTCGCCTCTGGAAGAAACATACTTCAGTGTCCCTGTAGTCATTGGGGCTTTGGGAACAATATCAAGAAATTTCACACAGTACTATAAGCAGTTGCAGATTTCAGAAATCAGAGCTACAAAAAATGGTAATATTAGGAACAGCATACATACTGTGCTGAATTTTAACAGATACTTAGGTTTTTTGTTAAAACTTGTATCTGTTATATAGTACCAGTCAATGTTTTTTATAATTTTGATTGATTGTGCCTGATGTTTTAAAATAATATTAACAACAACAACAACAACAATAATATACAGTCAAGACAATCCCAACTTTTGCTGATCCTTCTCAAAGTTGTTTATCAGTCCCTCCTTCTGGCAGCACTCTGGGATTGTACAGCTTGCCCAAGGGCATGTAAACCCATCAGCCACGCACATTCCTCATTATCTCAACTGGCCCTGCTCCCAGGAGGCATAGCGGGGATTTGAACTCCTGCAGCCTGGTGCTCCAACATACTGAGCTAAGGCAACAAAATGTGAAGAAAGCTGCTTCACTTCAGTTCCGTGCACCCCTTTTGCAATTTCTTTATGCCACCATAGAGGCACCAATGTTTTAATGGTCTGAACCCTGCCAACTGAGAAGACCAAAATACAAAAGTAGTGTTTTACGTACAGGCCAGAATCTTACAGTCATTTGCATAAGGTTTCCATAACTTGATGCAGCTGAGGTGCTGGGACACATCTCCACTCATCACACACCTGACTGCATAATTGAGACACGTCCTGGCACCCCGCCAATTAACCGCAATTAGCTGTAGCAAGTTATATAAAACTCAAATGAACACTGACAGGATTCTGAACGGTATCTCACACAGAAAAGCGTTTAGCCCATTGTGAGAAAAGCCTTTTCTCATACACAGATTAAACATAATCTGTATCAACTGCCCTTTACAAGAATTAATCATAACATAAATCCACGGCTATCTTCCAGTTCTTCACCCAAAAGCATTCAAATCCAAAAGAAAAAAAACCCTGCAGCAATACCTTGCTTCATTTCTTGCATCATATACAGTATATTAATCAGCAAAGGAGTAGGATGCAGGTTTCCTATCCTTCACTTGTCAATCACAGCAGCTGCTTTGCTCCAGTTGGCCACGGCTGCATTTCTTCCCTTGGCAGCACTTATTTCCTTGGCTGGTAACTGTGGGCATTAATTCTCCTGGCTTTAAAACACATTAGTGGGCACACAGCATATCTCTGGCTTGAAAAGAGCTTGCTAGGCAGTTGGCAATAATGTCCTGATTTTATTAAAATTAAATGTTATTAAAATTATTTCATACTTTTAATAACTTCCCGATCCAGCTTTAATCCTGTTGTGTATGACTGGCAATTCTGTTGGAGATGCACATCCATTCACATCAACCAACAGGATCATAAACTAAATTAAATTTAGTTTATGATCCTTATAAAAACATTATAAACTAAAACAGTTAAGTTTTTAACTGTTTTAGTTTATAATGTTTGGTGGAACCCGCCCGGAGTAGCCTTTGTCTAAAAGGGCGGGATAGAAATCGAATAAATAAATAAATAAATAAATAAATAAATAAATAAATAAATAAAATGACAGAAAGCACAGTGGGGCACAGAAATGCTTCCCTTCCCAGACTGAGACATCAGTATATAAAATACTTAGGCTATCGCTTTTTGTATCAGGACCTACGAGCGATGAAGCAAACCAGGAGAAGGGTAGAGTGCAAGTGGAGACGAAGCCCAACGGTTTACAATCGGAAAGCTGTTAGGGTCGTGACTAACCTTTACCTTGCTAAGGTAAGGGCTGCTAGTTGAGCTCACCTCGCTGACCGGATAAGCGAAGCTTCAAATCAGCAGGCGGAACTTTTCCGTATAGTTCGCGACCTATCCGGAATTGGTCTAAGTGATGGGCCTTCTTCTAATATCTCACCTGACCAATTTGCAGCATTTTTAAAATCTAAAGTGGAGGCCATCCGCCGGGAGCTCTCTCCTTTTTTGGATACAGTGGGTTGAGCAGAGATGTCCAGCGCTCCGCCTTGCCCGGTGAGTCTTGATCTCTTTCAGCCTGTGACGCCAGACATTGTGGACAAAGCACTTGATCGCTGTTGGGCCACCACCTCATCCCTTGACCCTTGTCCGGCCTGGCTAATCAAAGCAGCCAGGCCTATAACAACTGAATGGGCCACAGTAATAATTAATGAGTCTTTCCATGAGGGCAGGGTTCCTCCTGCCCTCAAGGAGACACTCATTAGGCCCATTAGGAAGAAACCAAATTTGGCGGCGGACGACATTGGGAATTTTAGGCCTGTCGCCAATGTTTCTTTCATTAGTAAAGTGGTGGAGAGGGTGGTGGCCGATCAGCTTCAGGTTCATTTGGATGAAACAAATGCCCTGGATCCGTTCCAGTCGGGTTTCAGGCCGCGCCATGGTACAGAAACGGCATTGGTCGTCCTGTTGGATGACCTATTGAGGGAGGCCGACAGGGGTAATACGTCTCTGTTGGTCCTCCTCGATATCTCAGCTGCCTTTGATACCGTCGACCACGGTATCCTCCTGAGGAGGATCTCCGAGCTGGGAATTGGTGGCCTGGCGTTTGCCTGGCTCCAGTCCTTCTTGGAGGATCGTCCTCAGAGAGTCCAGCTTGGGGAGAGGGTATCGGCCCCGTGGAACCTCAATTGTGGAGTTCCGCAGGGCTCGATTATCTCCCCAATGCTGTTTAATATCTATATGAGGCCGCTGAGTGGGGTCATCAGGGGGTGTGGAGCATCGTGCCATCAGTATGCTGATGACACTCAGCTCTACATCTCCTTTTCTCCAACTACAGTGGATGCCGTTCTGTCCCTTCAGCGCTGCCTGGAGGCTGTACTGCAATGGATGCAGGAAAATGGGCTGAGGCTGAACCCGGACAAGACGGAGGTCCTGAGGGTGGGTAGCCCCACCATCGGCAGTTTGGGAAACTCCCTCTCTTTTGGGGGGGGTGACTCTCACCGTGAAGAGTGAGGTTCACAGCTTGGGGATCCATCTGGACCCGGCGCTCACCATGGAAACCCAGGTGGCGTCAGTGGTCCGCTCCGCCTATTTCCATCTTTGGCGGATTGCCCAGCTGTGTCCCTATCTTGATGTTGCGGCGCTCACCACTCTGGTCCATGTGCTTGTAATCTCGAGATTAGACCACTGTAATGCGCTCTACGTGGGGCTACCTTTGAGATTGATGCAGAAGCTTCAAATGGTGCAGAATGCGGCGGCCAGACTTCTCAGTGGGGTAAGAAAACACCAACATATCTCTCCCACTCTGGCCGCCTTGCACTGGCTGCCCGTTCGCTTCCACATTGATTTCAAAGTCCTAATGATTATATATAAAGCCCTAAACGGTTTAGGACCTCGATACCTGGCGGAACGCCTCCTCCCACCTAGATCTACCCGTATCACTCGCTCTAGTCAGGAGGGGCGGCTGAGGAGCCTAACGCTGAGGGAGGCCCGGAAAGAAAAAACAAGAAACCGGACCTTCTCGGCAGTGGCTCCCCGCCTTTGGAATCTTCTCCCCTCCGAGATTCGTCTGGCCCCTTCGCTGGGCATTTTTAAAAGCCAACTTAAAACCTGGCTGTTCAGGCAAGCTTTCCCTCCGGACACTACTTAATTAATTTCTTTATTTTCCATCTTCAATGACTGCTTATTGTTTTGAAATTGTTGTAAAATTGTTGTCATATTACAATTGTTTTATCCTATTTGCTGTGAGCCGCCCAGAGTAGACGTTGTCTAGATGGGCGGCATATAAGTCTAATAAATAAATAAATATTGACTAGTGCACTGATTTCTGTTCTTTTGTTTACCTCCTGTTTATATGTTTACACTCCTTTCTACAGTTTATGAAAAATGTATTCACTTTTCCTGTGACGAGTAACAACCAAATTCAATCTAAAACAATACACATCCTAAAAAGACCAGGGGTGAAAAACATTCTGGCAAAAGCACTATTGGATAGGTATGATTAAGTATTTCTAGATGCTTCACATTCCAGAAGGTATGTTCTTCAAGAATATGTTGAACCCTTGGTAAGTCACATATTGAAATATCAGACTGCATTTGAACAGTTAAGCTTAAGGGTACATCCACTGAAATCAGAATAAAATTCCATTAAGTGATTTTTGAAAAAGGAATTCATATTTTTTTTAAAAAATCAACATCTGAAGCAAACAAATCCTTGAATTTGCATTGTAAGTTGCTATAAGCCTCCTGTAGCAACCCCTTAAAATATCCTGTAGCAACTTTGAGTGCAATTCTCATTCTCTCCAAGTTAAGTGTGTATGAGACCATAGCCTTAATAAATTTATTTTGACATAAGCTTTTATGGACTCATTTGATGATGTGGACTATAGCCAAAAACAAACAATTCCCCCTGTAATAATAAAAGAGTGTCTATCTATCTTAGTTGTACCTCCAAGACTACAAAACTTAAGGCCCCCCAAAATTGTGCATGTTAAGGAGACTCTAGGGCTATGCAGCTGAGAGTTATTTGGCCTTCTATATGCATAATTATATTACCGTAATTTAGATGTGATCACCTGTCTGAAGTCTGTATTATCTCCAGTAATAAGACTTCCCTAATCAAGGGATAGGTTTGTAGTCTGAATCTTTTGGGAAGCAATTCCAGAAACAATGGCTAGAATCCTAACAGTGTTTGCATAACTAGCTGTGGCTAATTGACAAGGTGCCCGGGCACATTTTGCTTGTGTTATGACAAGGTGATGTCTCTGCTTTTTAAGATGCTTGTCTAGGTTTGTCATTGCTTTCCTCCCAAGAAGCAGGCGTCTTTTAATTTTGGGGCTGCTGTCACCATCTGCAGTGATCATGGAGCCCAAGAAAGTAAAATCTGTCACTGCCTCCATATCTTCCTCTTCTATTTGCTGTTATGTACCACCAGGTAATTTCGGATGAATGGTGACTCTAAAACTTGGGCTGTTACACATGCATGTCCTTTTGCGAGATTTCAAGAAGTGTTTTTACCACTGTTGTCCCCCAGTGAGTTTCCCTTGCTGAGTAGGAATATGAACCCCGATCTTTCGAGTCCTGGTCAAACGCGACACCATGCTTTTTGGCTCTCAAGGTGATTCTAGCCAGTACAAAGTCAAGGACTTGGCTAGCGCTACCCTACATGCAAATCCAATAAACATTTATTCACAAGCATGTCCACTTGATATCACGTGAGTGGGTATAAAATTGCAGCCTTTGTCTCCGAAGGTGCCACAGGGCAATCCCCTGGAAGAGCCTTTGTTGAAACAGAACCACCAGAGACGTCCAGTCACATAGCCCTCAAGACCCGAAGCTGACAAGCTCAGTTTCACCCGCGCGCGCGCGCGCGCCCCTTCTCTCGGGCTCCTCGGCCCCTCTCCGCACCTCCCATTCACCCGCGCCCACCCCTCCCGCTCCATGAGGGCGAGTCCTCCAGGTTTCCCGGCGTGCCTCTGCGCCGCGCCATAGAGTTGCCGGCGCTGGAGCGGCGCTCTTGCTGCTTGTGTTCCTTTCTCACTCGGGCTGTCGGTGGCATTGGTGGGAGCGGCGGCTGTCGTGTGCGCTGTAACATGGCGGGCACGGAGCAAGGGGGCAGCCCGGAGGAGAAGCACCTGAACGGGGAGCTGCTTTTGGATACCGACGAGAGAGAAGGCGCGGTGGGGCCCGGCGTCGAGGAAGGGGCCAAGAAGAAGCGCAAGAAGAAGAAGAAGAGCAAAGGCATCGTCGCGGGTACGAAGCAAGGTGGAGGGAGCGGAGCGGAGCGGGGGAGGCCGCAGCGGAGGGCGGGGAAGGCCGGAGCAGCCCCGGCAGCAACTTCGGAGAAGAAGCAGCAGCGGGCGCGCAGCCTCGGGCTAGAACCGGAGAGGGACGGGGCTGGAGGCGCTGACCGGGGCAGGCGAGCCGGAGGGACTTGCAAGGAAAGACGTTTGGTTGGGGCCGAAGGGTTTCCCCGCGATGGCCGGGCTGCTGTGGGGGAGGTCGCCTGAAGGGCTTGGAAAAGGGGGTTGGGGTCCCGGGCGAAGAAGAAGGGGGGAGAGTATTGCAGGCGCCGGCGGTTAGATGCCGCGTGTCATGCCGGCCTGAATGCTTCTGGCGATCGGTCGCCGTCCTAGGTGGCCAAAGATGGATAAACCAGAGCGCGGGCTGCGTTCAAGAGGAGCTCCTGTGAGCAAGAGCTCATCTCGGCGAGCGTGGGAGGGCAGGATGTTGCTGAAGGGTTATCGGGAAACGGGGGCAGGGTTGGTGCAATCCATCTTTGGGGCACCGGGTGGGGAAGATAAAGCACTCCCTGCAACCGCTGTTGTCCTGGGATTGTACCAAGAGGAGAATAACACAGGAAATTGCCATCTGAGGAGAAGCAGGATCTCGAGTATGTCGGATTGACTGTTTATACACATTGAATGTAGAAGATATTTCAGAATAGGTGCTTGACCTCCCTGGAAGAGAGAAAAGACATGAGAGCAGGGGGTGAGTTCAAAAGAAATGGTTGCTGCTTGGTTTTCCAGACACTGGGGACAATACTAAAGATGGGTTTGTGGTAGTCAGAGAGACTTAAATTGACTGTAGAAGCAAAGTGTGGAAAGGTCCTGATGAAAGGTCCTTCTTTCAGTAGAAGGGCCACTTGTCTTGAGGGTGAGGGAGAAATGTTATTAAAGACAATATTTCAAAGAAGTTCATAATTTAGCTACAGTGCTAGTATGAGGAAAGTTAAGTGTTACAGTTCTGAGAAGATAGATGCATTCCATATTGAAAACTTCTTATCATCATCAGGTTTTTGTATCTGTTTTTAACCACCCACTTCTTTGTAAACAGGACAAGAAACAGAAAGAGATGAGACAACTCTTGATGAAGTAACAAAACAGATGGATAAACAAACACTGGAGGAAAAGGACAAAGATGATGATGATGAAGGCAAGTATAATTTATAACTCTATGTGGTATATAAGAATACTTCTGGAGAACATTAGGAGATTACTGAAATTATAATTCCTGCTGAAGCAGATTTACATGGGTAATTTGTTCACTGCTTTCAAAACGTTGCAGTAATATTGCAATCTTGGAAGTAGCCAAGCAGTATTTATTGCATATGAGACCTGTGTGTATAAGACATGTTACTGTAGGTAGCACTTAGTGTAAAATTTATATTTCAATAACTTTGTCTTAAGAGTTCTAAAACAGAGAACATCTAAAACAGGACAAAACATTTTGGTTGAAAACTTGGAATACAGTCAATATTTTACTGCCCTGCAACAGACATTGATCATATTGTTTGGTTTTGGAACAGAACAGCACATGAACCAGGAGTAGGGAACCCAGGGCTCTCCGTATAAATTTGTACTCCAACTCCCATCAACTCTAGTTAGCTTGACCAGTGCTTAAGTATGGGAGTCACAGGTACCCTATACTTGTGCTATTCTAAAAACAATATACTAGCAACTGTAGTTTAACACAACAAGAAGTAGCAGCAGCAATTCTAATTTCCCACCTCCTCTCATGTCACTGCAAGGTTTGACGCAGCTTTTAAAATTTGCCTTGTGGTTAATCTTAATTATTGTTCATGGAAACAAGCTGTTTTTATGGTTTGGATTTTGTTGTTTCACTGAACTGTACCTAAGATTAAGCACAGATTAGTTTGGGCATAGTACTAGATTGTGATTAATCTAAAATGGAAGTATCTTTGCACCTATATTTGAAGAAGAAATGAGCATGTGAGCCTGCTGCACCGTGCACCTGCTTTCAGTAGTGACATCCAGATGCAATCTTTGGGTGATTCTCCCCTTAGAGTTGAAATTAATAGTTTGATTCCAGACTGAGTGCTGTACAAAATAGACACACTGAAATCTGTAGGGCTTAGCTTAGTTGTGACTGACTTGTGCCTTTGTTATCAGTTAGGTCTGGCTGATTTTGGATCCAAGCCTAGTATCTTCTCCCTTGTTTATTCTCTGCTGAATTGAATTTTTCATTACTTCACCTTCCTGTAATTCAAGAGAAACTGTGAATGTTACGACTGTTAAGTGATGGTGCCAAAGTGATAGAAGAAACTAAAAACAGTGTCAGAAGTTACTGTTAGAATTAAGAAGTGCTTTGAAGGTTAGACCAATGGTCACTTAGTCAAACAATCTGACTTTAGTAGCGTCTGGGTAGTTACAATAGCAGATAAGAATTTTTGTATTTCTCCACCCAAGAGAGAATCCTTATTATCGCAGCCTGTTTTGCAATAATGATGATGATGTGCTGTCAAGTCATTTCTGACTTACAGCAACCCTTTTCAGGGTTTTCCAGGTAAAGAATATTCAGGAGTGGTTCACCATTCCTTTCTTCTGGGGCCATCCTGGGACTGTGCCACTTGCTCACATAGGCTGGCTCTACTTAGAGGAGACACAGTGGGGAATCGAACTTCCAACCTCTGGCTCTGCTGCCAGATATCTAAACCACTGAGCTATCCAGATGGCTTCTGTTCTGCAATAGGAAGCAGCTATTTCATAATTATTGGTTAGCATGTTACTTGGAACCATGTTCCATTCTGCTCAGTGGGAATTCCCAATAAGTGTGCCTAAGTCAGAAACTGTCTTTATAGTCTGCATAGGAAGGATACAGCAGTATTCAAGGACGTGGCAACCCAGAGAGTTTGGCTTGCTGATTGGCAACTTTACCAGTAATACTGCAGAAAAAACTATATAGCAGCAGCTAAAGAACTGAATGTTGCCAGCGTCTGCAGTGGTTAAAGTTGGGGAACTGGAAAGTATTCCAGATCTTTGGATGAATGAATTATATGCCAGAGTTTTTTTTTTCTGATGTAGCATAAATGGATTAAGTACAGATCAAGGGCAAGGGAAATGTGATGCAGTTTTAATTCACTAAAATGAGAACAGTGTTAAAAGCCTTTGACCGTTTAAAGATCAAATATTTCTTTGTTTCTGAATCTGTGGGGACAAATAGCACTTTTAAAAATAATCTAGAACTTTCTTTAACACATTTTGCAGTCTTTAATGCCTTAATTGTTACATTTTCCCAATTAAATCTAAAACATATCCCTATATTCTAATTTTAAAGAAACACATATTAAAATACTGTTTCCTTTTTTGAAAACTTTAATTGGTGTAAAATTCAGAATGATAAACAAAAAAAAGGTGTGCATACGTCAGTAACCAGAACATGGTAGTTAACTCACTAAATCTGACTCCAGCTTCGATCATTTGACACTCCGCTCTCTTTTTATGTTGTCTTTTCACTTCACCATGGAACTGTAGAAAGAAAAGATACGTTTTAGGCAGCAGCCCTGCCTGGTCTTTCTTAAGTGCCGTAAGGTTTTCATAAGGGAGAAGCAAGTATGTGGCCTTGCATCTTGAACTGTATTTGACTGGCCTTTGCAGAGCCATGACTAATATTCATTCCTTAATCATCACACCTTGAACACAGTCTCTACAGGCATATTTCTCTGCCATATAGAGACAGTTTCTGCACAAAACAGGGAAGAGGGCACAATAACTTACAGCTTCCTTCTCATCACAGTGTAGTGTTATCTAGTAACATGACATCAGAATTCCAGCTAAAAGTTTGCTATATCTTTATCATTAAGTCAGCTAGGACCCTGCACAGTTAAGATATGTCAGTGTGCAGTTTGGTTGAGTGTAGTTCATTTGCTTTGATGTAGACTTGGCTGTTGCCTTTGATCAAATATATTCTAACTGATTTTCCTCTTGCAGCTCTGGAATAATGCTTAGCTGTCAGTGTGTTTGTTTTCCGAGTTATTGCTATCTGTTACTGCTTATAAATTTGTTTTCTATAGATGGTGAAGGTGAAGGTGATGGAGCAGCAGGGAAGAAGAAGAAGAAGAAGAAAAAGAAGAAAGGACGTAGGTGTTTGGTTGCATGGATATATTTTGACCAAATTTCTATTTGTACCATATATCTGAAGCTTATGCATGGTGTTATCTTTTACTTAGTATAACTGTACGGTAACATCCATCTAACTCAATATGTGCTACTGACTGGAAGTGGCTGTCCTCTGGGAATTTTTCTTCCAACTCTGTCACCTCAATTCTTTGCAGAGGTTAATTTGTGTGAACAGAGTATCTGCACAGCTCTGCACTGCTGATTTTCTGCCTCTTCCCTTTAAATTTAAGCATGCTTACATGTGCACTTCAATAAGAGGTAGCAGGGTGACAAGCTTAACTAATGTCTGCTCATCAAAATAATATAGATATCTGTCAAATAGGCAATGTTTATAGTTCTAATTGAGATGCTGTGCCAGAGAGATGGCAAAGTTTTAGCTTGGGAACATTGGCTGGATTCACTCTGTTCACTCTTCTGTCATACAAGGACTGCTTTCTGAGAGTGGACATAGATTGTGGGTCCAGTGGACTGAGCAGGATGTTCTTCATCTTGCTTATGATAAAGCATCAAGATAACTGACAGCTGTGGTGAGGTTTTCTTGTACTCTTGAATGCAACTTGCACTAATATTGAAACCCCATCCCCAAGATTTTCAAACTGAAAATAGGGATACTGTCATATTTTAAGAATTCTTGCTTGACTGGTACACCACTTGCAAGGTTTTTTTTCCTGTCTGCTGGTATTTATTATTATATCTATCAGTTTATTATAAAATGTGTATTCAACTTATTTTCTAGCCATACTTCTTTGTTTTAATATTTGTTATATTCATTTTTATTATAAGATGCTTTGGAAAGAAAGGCAGGATAGAAATCAGGAGCTGCCTGGTACTGGTTTCTTCCGCAAAGTGTTTGTAGACAACCATAAGATGTTTTCTCTTCCCAACTTTAAAATGAAATACAAGCATGTTTAATTGTGTAATGGTAATAATCCTCACTTATGTAAATTAGACTATCCTGGCGGAGAACTAAAGTTGAAAGAATTCTAGTGCACGTGTGCACCCAGTTTTAATTTTAAGAGACATAACAGGTTTAATGGTTTACATCAGATGGGGTATTTGAATGTGCAAAGTATCTTGGTAAATAGAAGCATTCTTTGTATGCAGTTTTTGTAGTTATTTTTAAGAAACTGATAAGTGATATGTGCAAGTGAAACCTTTTGGCTGAGACTGAATCAGACCTGCTCTTTTGGCAACTGTAGAAGGCACTAGTGAGAATTGGCTAGGTTATTTGAGGATATCCAGTTATAGTTTCTGTTTTGGATGTGAGCCCAAGCAGAAGCCAACGTTTTGAATGTAATATTAAAATTATACATTTCACCAACAGCTAAAGTCCAGACAGATCCACCATCTATTCCAATATGTGATTTGTTTCCCAGTGGGGTATTTCCAAAAGGTGAAGAGTGTGAGTATCCACCAACACAAGATGGGTAGGTATCTTGTTTTAAGTGTAAAGTTCTAAAATGTAAGGGGCAATATATTGACAGTATGTGTTGATAGGAAATTACTGTGTGCATTTTGTGTGCAAAAGCTGTTTGGTACCTTGCCTGTAAACCAGTCAAAAATGACACTGTGCTAATATGTTTTACAATTCAGAATTTAGTTCTAATGATAAATAGTAATATAAGAAGTGAATTCTATGTGTTTATCTATTTTTCCATGCTTCCACTACATGTGCAGTGAAATTATTAAAGCATGAAAGCAATAATGGCATCTGTTCATGTGTTTGACATATTTGTGAAAAACATTTGAAGTGTTTTTTTGTCCATCAAAACTGTGTGCTAAAATATAAAAAGAGGGTAGGTTGTTGGCTGACACCATTGTGGTCTGGTCTGTGCCTGCAGTGAGTAATTAGAGGCAAAGTGGATTGAATCTTTTTGGAATCCAAAGGCTCTCAAATGCCCCTATATGAACTAGTCCCTGAGAATGGTGTGGGATTTTTATTTTTTTTTAAATTCGTTGAAGTCGTTACGGTCCAGCCCATTATATGCTATGCTGATGTTCTTTTTGGACAGAGGATTTTTAATAGGAAATGTGTGAAAATGATTTTTCTCACTTTAATGTGTAAGTGATATAAAATATTCACCAGTTCATAGCTGCAAGCGTCCAACCAATTTAATGTTGCCAGTAGAGTAAACTAAGTATGTGCTGTATCCCAAAAAGGGCATACAGAAAGGGACTGTCCTCTTCTGAACCTTTTAGGAGACATTCCAACCTGTTCCATCCCTTGGTCTGTGATGTTATCTGTGTGTTTTAGGATCTCCCTTTAAAAAATTGCATGAATTGAGTAGGTGTGTGTACAAATGGCATGACCTGGGGTGGAGCTATGCATTGTCACTCATTTTGGAGATCTTAAACATGAATCATTTTGAGAATTTGCACAGTAAGTGAAATCATGTAAAATAGCAGTGGAAAAGTGCCACTAATTCATGAAGTGTTAATTGAGTGACACACACCTTCTCTCAAGTATGGGATCCAATTGCCTTCAAAGTTTCATTTGCATTCAGATCAAGAAGGAAAGAATGAATTCTACCTTTGTTGCCCACTTCTCCAGTCCTTGGATTCTGCATAGGTAAAGCTCTAGTCTCTAAGGTCTTTCAACTCCCATTATCCAACAGGTGCTAAATGTCTGGATGGGGGAAAGGCAGACCCCAGCATCTCACTTGTGTGACCTTTCAACTCCAAGCCCATTCAACAGTCATCCTTCTGCAATCACACAGTCAGCTCTAATAGTGCAGTAGTGGCCCAAATCCTATTAGTTACACCCACCCACATAGTCAGTGTGAATCTCAGTGATGAATTGCTACAAGCTAGAAACTCAGTGTAGTCATTTCCTGTTGTATGCCAGATTGCATGACTTAGTGGACAATAGCAAACTCTTATGCTTACTTCTTAACTTGCAGCAATCGGCTGCCAAGATTACACTGATTGTGTTATACCATTTTAAAAACACAATAGAATTTTAGACAGTATTTTAGTAAATTTAAATAAACTAAAATGAATGATGGAATAAGGAAGAATTTTGAAGAATACACAAATGCTGTCTAAACAGCAACACAAATCTTTCTCATGTTGACAGAGTGGCTGCAAGGGGATACACATGCACATGTGTGTACTGTGCAGTGACTTTGGACTTGGTAGGGTTCAGCTGTCACTTGCCTTCTCCTTTGGTGCCAGCAATTCAACCTACTGCATTATTTTTGATTTCCCATACTTTCAGTTCAAATCTTTGACCATGTTTTTAACCATATGAATGCCAAATGAAATATGAAGCATCCCTTGCATTGTCCCTTTGATCTGGTGATGAACAGGAGCACTTTGCTCCTCCCTGTAGTTGCCCCAAATCAAACATACACCCTTGATTTGATCTGCTTTTGCATATTTGTCTGAAGACCATGCCTAATGTAAATGCAATATTTCCCATTGTTCCGTCTTTAGTCCTTCAGTTTCTTTATATTTCAACCTTAAAGGCGAACTGCTGCTTGGAGAACTACAAGTGATGAAAAGAGAGCCCTAGATCAAGCAAGTGAAGAGATCTGGAATGATTTCAGAGAGGCTGCTGAAGCACATAGACAAGTGAGGAAATACGTTATGAGCTGGATCAAACCAGGAATGACCATGATAGAAATCTGGTGAGAAGAAATACTACAGGAATCTTATTCTTTATGATAAATTAAATGATGACTGCATAAAAATTGAGTTCTTTATGGGTTTAATTGAATGTGCAGGGTATATTTTTGTTTAGAATAGACATGGTGTCTCATAGTTATCAATCTAGCCTCCACTAATTCTCATACACCATTGGTGGTGCCTGCAGAATTATCAGGCTTCAGCAGTTGTCTGGTTCTAACTCAAGCTTCTATAAATACCAGTGTTTTGCATACAGTGGTGCCTCGCTAGACGATTGCCTCGCAGGACGAGGAAATCGCTAGACGATGCCTTTTTGCGATCGCTACTGCGCTTCGCAAAACGATGTCTCTCTATGGGGAATTTTCGCTAGACGATGAGGTTTCCCCATAGGAATGCGCCGACTAGTGGTGAAAAGCTGTCAGTGCAGCTGTCAGTGCATTCCGACGGGGACCCTCACTCGCTAGACGATGTTTCCCTATGGGAGATTTCGCAAGACGACGAGTTTTCCCTTTGGAACGCATTGAAGAGATTTCAGTGCATTCCAATGGGAAAACGTGCTTCGCTAGACGATGTTTTCGCTAGACAGCGATCTTCGTGGAACGGATTAACATCGTCTAGCGAGGCACCACTGTAATTGCTTCTAAGGCAATGAGATTAGGGGACAAGTGGCTATCATAGTGTTGTTCAAAACTGTTTAATGTATGTTGTGATGTAAAAGGAAGAAGAAAGTTGATAGACACCCTCAGCTTTTATGTTCCTTGGGGCAGCAAATACTAGTTTCACACCAGAAGAATATCTGCAGTAGTGTACGGAACAAAAAACAGATTATTTTAAGTTTCTCAAAGGTGGTTTCAAGGTAGCTAAATAAAACTGTTGGAAAACAAATCCTTTCATGTAACAGAGACATTTGCTTTCTTAGTGAAAAATTAGAAGACTGTTCACGGAAGTTGATAAAAGAGAATGGCTTAAATGCTGGGCTTGCATTTCCCACGGGGTGTTCTCTGAATAACTGTGCAGCCCACTATACCCCCAATGCTGGCGATCCAACTGTATTACAGTATGATGATATCTGCAAGATAGATTTTGGAACACATGTCAGTGGTGAGTTTTCTCTTGCTTATTAAGCATTAAGATCAGCTAGTTGAAGGCAGATGATTTTACTAATTTGTATCTAATTTCAGGTCGTATCATTGACTGTGCTTTTACTGTCACATTCAATCCAAAATATGACAGGCTCTTACAAGCTGTAAAAGATGCAACTAATACTGGAATAAAGGTATATTCACAGAGGAAAATGTAGTTTTAGTTCTTTTCTACATAATTTGTGGGAACTAATTTTTTTCTTCATTCTATCTTGTATATATGTTTAGTGTGCTGGAATAGATGTTCGTCTTTGTGATGTTGGGGAGGCTATCCAAGAAGTCATGGAATCTTATGAAGTTGAAATTGATGGCAAAACATACCAAGGTATTTTTTTTCTAGTACAGTGTTTCTTCCATAGTGAAAGAGGGTCTACATGTACATGTTAAATACACACACACACCATTTTTGCATTGCTGGTTATAGTTGTTATGCAGATGGAAAGTATCCTAAGATGTTTAGACGGTCAAAGTGCTCTGGGGCCAAAATCTAATAAAGTAATCTAATAAGGTAGAATAAGGATTTCCTACCATTCTGCCACCTATTGAAGCCAAGCAAAAGAAAAGAAAAAACCTGCTGCAGAGAGTTTCCCAGCCTTCGATAGCAGGTTTTTAAGTTGCACAGTGGGCTGAGGGGGGATTGTCAATCCTGGTGGAGAGCAGCAGAAATTGTACCTTTAGATTCTGGCCTTGCATTAGAGCACATAATATATCCAAAGATTTTTGGGCTTCTGCCAGCCACTTCCTCCTAATGGTGCTGTTTAAAAACAGTTTTCCTTCCATTACAAGCAGTGATGAGGAAATTAGACATACCAACCTCAGGTCTAGTGTAACTTTTCCCCTGTGTTGCTCACAAGGTCAGAGATTGGGAGGATGTTGGATTTTGTAGGTACCAAGACTCTCCTGTTCCGGCAGTGTTGCTCCCTCACTCCCTCCACCTCCCAGTATTGGAGAGAGAAAAGCCATAAATCTTTCCATGGGCAGAGAAAGATTAGAGCTCTTGCACCATCCTTGAAGAAGGAGATCTGCCATTCCCTATGACCCTTGTAAGATTACACAGTGTTGTTTTTAAAGAGATCTTGGCTTTTGTATATAGCAGATTTTGAATAGCCCTAGATTCTAAAAGCTAAGGATAAGATTTGTTTAAAAAATTAAGGTTTACTATAATAAGTTTAACTGTTTCAGTTACTTTTTTTATATTATGTTTCTCATAGTATTTTATTTTATTTTATGTAACAGTGAAGCCCATTCGCAATTTGAATGGACACTCTATTGGACCATATAGGATACATGCAGGCAAAACTGTTCCCATTGTGAAAGGAGGAGAAGCAACAAGAATGGAAGTAAGCAAGTGGTTGTTAGAGTCTTGTCTTATATGATATTATAGTGTGTTTGATGGTCCATTGAACGTAATAATGTTTATGATTAAAATGCCAAGCACTGCATTGATGCGTCGGTTTTACCTTGACAGAAAAGAAAGTTTATGCTCTGTAGTCAGATTGTTTGAATCCACAGTGATATAGTTGCTGTTCACAGTGAAGTGTTGCCAACTTGCATGCATTACTCATAAATGGCGTTACTTATATTAAAAAAGGTAATGATTTGCGTACTGCAGAGATGGGAAAAGTTATCTTTTTGGACTCCTTCTCCTTGAATATCTCAGTTCCACCCGGCAGTATAGTGAGTCCAAAAATATAATGGTTTTCATCTCTGATATACCTTTGTAAGTATTGGAGAAAAATGGTTAGTTTGCTCAAACAACTCATTATGTTTCTTTCCCACTTTATATATGTATAAAATAAGATATTTTGGAAGAAGAACTTTTTTTAAAATTAAAAACCAAATAAACAAATGAGGCAAAATCTTCAATTAGGATAAAAAAATCTTGTTGGTTGAGATGTAAAAGGAATATGGATCTTCTGCTTGCCTGATTCTCACAATTAATGTGAGATCTTTTTAATGATAGAAAGGTTTTCTGCAGATCAAGCAGAGATTATAGTGAGCTTGTTGATTAATTTTTTTATTTTTTTGTCATCAGGAGAGAAGTACCACCTCCATTTACAAATTTATTGAAAAACTGGCAGAAGTCTTATCAGCTTCTGAATGTGGTAGTAATATCTGTCTTTCCAGAAATGGTCCAGAATTCATAGAACAAGTGGTCCATTACTTCCAGTCAGAGTGAACTGCAAAGGGGTTGCAGGACAGCTGAGGATATTCCCTTCTCCTTGCACTTGTCCTGATTTTTTGTCCGATAATTGAGATGAGGCCATTTTGACTAGTTAAGAGTGTTTGTCAAATACTCACAAGGTCCTGGTCTAGGAATAAAGGCCAACTATTTACCATATTTTATAATATAGTGCTAGTGTGGTATACTATTTATTCTCTAAAAATGTACTAGTGCTCAGCAGCCTGGTCTAAGGCCTGATTTTCATATGGAGTTGGTTTGGGCAATGTTAGTTGTAAGTTGTAGCACTGCTTTTAATTTAAAATATAAGTTACATTTGATCTATCATTTGAGTGACCTACTATAACCTCAAACAATTGTAAGGGGATCTGCGAGAAAAACATTGTTGAGTGATTAACAGGAGGGGAATAGATTCACTGTGTATTTGATGTGGAAGCTGTGTATAAATCAGTTACATACTGAATATCATACATTTTGAGAGGGGAAACTGTGTTAGTTTATGGCTGAAAAAGAACAACAAATACGTTGTCATTTTTATATATTTATTTAGGTGGTTAAATTTGCTGAGACCGCACTGTCAAATCAAATATAAATCAGACTAATTCCATTTATAGTATGTTTTGTATCTGAATCTATTTCTTTATAGGAAGGAGAAGTATATGCTATAGAAACCTTCGGTAGCACAGGAAAAGGTGTTGTTCATGATGATATGGAATGTTCTCATTACATGAAGAACTTTGATGTTGGACACGTGCCAATAAGGTTAGCACTGCTTTTATTTACAAAAAGCTCAAATGTCGCTTTAGGTGTATCAGTACTGTGGGGAAAAATCGTGTCCAGTATGAAAGAAAAAAGGAAGAATGATGAGTAGTATATCTGTGAAGATTCTCAGTCATCCAGGTGAGGTTATCTGGAAGTTGAGTCATGGCTAGAGATGGGGGTATTCATATTCGTATACGAATATCCCCGCACAGGTGGCATTAACGAGGGTCCAGCCCCATGGGGCCGGATGGTCCACTCACCAATCCACCGTGGACATGGACTGTGCGATTCTACCAATGGATCCACAGCACGCGATCCGCTTGCCACTCTTTGACCTTGCAGCAAGGCTTGTCCTTTCGCCTCCCGCCAGGAGTGGCGAGCGGATCGCACGCTGCGGATCCATTGGTAGAATTGCGCGGTCCGTGTCCGCGGTGAATCGGTGAGTGGACCGTCTGGCCCCATGGGGCTGGACCCTCGTTAACACCACCTGTATGGGGATATTCATATTCGCATATGAATACAAATACCCCCATCTCTACTCATGGCAACTGGACTTCAACCTAGTAAGAAAGAAGTCCAGTTGCCATGACTCAACTTCCAGATAATGGTGAGTAGTTTTTCTCTGAAACACAGTTTAAGTGCATTTTTGAAACAAAGCCGTAACACTTTTACAGTTGCTTGTCCAGCTACTTCTTAAATATGAGTGGACAGGAAGCACATTGACAGGTGTCTAACAGCAGTTATGACAAACAGTATTAAATGATTGTTCTTTAAATCTAGTGATCTAGTTTTATTAAGAGGAATCATGCTTTATGATCAGCTAAGCAATAAGATTAAGGTAAAGAAGCAGCAGTGGAGTATTGGGTATTTCATCATACTCTCTTGCTTTTACTGGAAATGGAATAGAATTTTCATACATTAACAGCAGTGGAAAGAAAATGGTTTGTCCATTCCCTGACCAGAAACTTGGGGACAGTGGGGAAAGTGTGATGCTCTGGATCTGTGTATCTAACACAACATGGCAGATTTATGCCATGTTAATTGATATGACTGGGATGTGTATTTTGGTGAAGCACTTGGAATTCTTTGCTTTGTGCTTCAAGAGAAGACTAGAACTCTGTAGTAGAGAATTCTGTTACCCAATCACACTGCAAATATCAGAGATTCTGCAAGATACAGCTGTGACAGTTAATAGCAGTATACTGCTATAACTGTGTCAAGTCAAACAATGCGTTGAGGCTACAATAAGCTCACTTACAAGGGAGCAACTTCCATTGAATGCAGTGGGAGTTACTTCTGAGTAAATATGAATAGGATTGCAGAGTAGATTATAGGCTGACAGCTGAATTTGATTTCAGAAGGAAATATTCTGATTCACCAGCCTCTCTTCACACTCATTCAACAAATTCTTTCTTCTAGGCTTCCAAGGGCAAAACACTTGCTGAATGTTATCAATGAAAACTTTGGCACGCTTGCCTTCTGCCGTAGATGGTTAGATCGTCTAGGAGAAAGTAAATACCTAATGGCTTTGAAGAACCTATGTGACTTGGGTATAGTGGATCCATACCCTCCCCTCTGCGATATTAAAGGCTCATATACAGCACAGTTTGAGCACACCATATTGCTGCGTCCAACATGCAAAGAAGTTGTCAGCAGAGGAGATGACTATTAAAGCTTCAAGGCCGTTACCTCACCTATGTACTTTGTTGGAATACATTATGCCAGAATAAATTTGCAATCTGTTTTAACTGTGGACCCAATGTGATAAGTTTCCACGTTTGGAAGAGAGGAATTTAAGGCAAGTTCTTTAATATAACTAAACAAGAAAAAACAGCTTTTGGGGCCTCTACAATATTTCAGGTTACATGCATATTTTTCTTCTGTGGGAAAAGCGCAATTTTTAGTTTGGAATGAGTTATACATATTGTGTGAAATATTTCTGACAAGGCTTTCCAAATATTTATATCGTATTCTTACTTGAATGCTTTGAATGACTTTACCTGGTTTCTGCACCTAAGTTGTCTCCAGTATTGCCTTTTAAACTTCCTGGAATCCATTTTGTAAAAAATAATAATAATAATAATAAAGACAGATTTTCAGATCTAAAACTTTACATAGCTTAAATGGTAGTTCTAGGAAGTAGTTCCCTGGAAGAATTGTCCGGGTCAGTCTTGCCTTTAAGATTACTGTATCTATTTACACTGGAAGATTTGTTTACTCTTTTCTTCCTACAGAGCTGGGATGAGGAATGTGCAGTTCTGGTGCACATTGGCCATGCTGTCTTATCAGTTCCAATCCAACAGCATGACAGCCATATGGTCCCTGCTGCTTCTCTATACCAAAGCTTGGCTTGTTTTATGAGATTACCGAACTCTCTCAAATGCATCTTCTTCTTATGTTACACTGTCACCTGGATTTCACACTCCCTTTCTATAAGTAGGGAGTTAATGGTTTTAATGTCCAAATATTGCTGCCATTCATTTGTGATAAGCCTACTAACCAGAATCAATAACCTACCATTAAACCATTGGTTATGATGGTCTGATTTAAATCACAATGTAAGCCTGTAAGTATTCTAGTTTCATTAGAAATTCATTCTAATAAAGCTCGACCCATTCAGAGGTCTTTACAGTAGCACTAAGGTTAACTAAATGAAATACAAGTTCCTCATTGTTATTTGTAGAGTTGTCAGTCTTTCTATTCTTTGGCTACTTTATTAAGGTATTGTGTACTTTTGGAATGATTCTGCTGCCTTACCTGCAATAATATCTAGATCACAACCTACAAGGTGCATCAGCATGAGCCACTCTGACCCTGACAAGTTTTCATTACACCCCACCACTTGCTTTGTGCATCTGCAAGATAGCTTTGTTAATAACAACTTCTTGGTTTAATCTTGCAGTCTAGATAAAACATCCTTCTTAAATCTAGGTCATCTATTGACATTAGATGAGCACTGAAGAGCACCTAAGCTAGTAAGAATTTACTGTTTTTTCAAACATGCAATCCACTGGAAGAGAAAAGCAGTACAAAATTGTAAACAAACCAGTCCATAGTCACCATGCTGCTTCAATAGCACTGACTATGCTATAGACGCCTGGTTGGCATTATGGTCATAATGAAACACAAACTGACTGGAAATTTGGACGATCTCTTCAATGCAGAATTATACAAGAGAAGCATTTAGTAAAGCCTCTGTCATTATGAAGACAATGGGATTTTCTGCAATATTTCACTAGTTTTCTTGTACAGTTAAACATAAAAAGTTGGTGAGCTGTCCTCTAAAATTCAGTCTGAACTGGGAGGCTTGAATAGGGTACTTCAAAGGCGCAAGAAAAGAAGAAAAAGTTTAACTTGCAGAATTAAAGTGCAGGGGTTTAAGGAGAAAAACTACTTGAACTCAGCACAGGTAAAGGCTAGCAGGCTCATGCTTCTTCAAAATGCACAAATGTTGCTATTCTGTTCAACTCTTAAGTGTACTACAGTTTAGTAAAAATTAGTTAATCTTTTGTTTTTTATTCTACCTTCAATCTATACTTCTGGGGTTTGGGGGGGTGTCCCCCCCATATCTTTTTTCTAATAGTTCATGTTCTCCTTCCCTTTCTCTTCTATTCATGGTGTTTTGCACCTGTTTTTATATCCCAACTCCCTCTGCACAAATACCTTATACTTAGGGAGATCCACTGGGGCACAAAATACTTTTAACAGCTTAAGAGTGCCCAAACAGGGCTGGCAGCTAGGGTCCTGTAGGTGGAAACATTTGTTTCCTTTTTGTTTCAGTTACTTTTGAGGCAGTGGTGCCTTTTTAGTTATCAGTTTTATAATTTTGGCTTGGTGGCAGAGAAGGAAGGAGGATGAAAGGAAAGTGGGGATGACAGTGGTACAAGGTGAGTAGTAGTGAGGAAAATTTACTGGGAGATTTCGGTGAAGGAAAGGTTTAATGGGGGTGGGGTGGAGAGCACAGCTGTCAAAATGGCAATTGCCATAACAAGGCAAAAGGAAGAGGGGAAAGATGGTCCTGCAGGTCCAACTATAGGGCAGTTTTACATGCATGGATTAAACAGAAGAAATCTGATAAAAATCCATTATTTTTAGGACTCTTTCTTGCAGAAAACGCAAAGTGTCAAATTTCAGAGGATGTCTATTGGAACTTAACAAACTGAAAGAAAGCTTTTTTGTGAGTCCCCCCCCCCCTCCATGCAGGTTACCCTAAAAGTCCCATCCCTACTTGCTGCTTAATATGCTAGATTTCCTTCCATTTCTTAAGGTGGACAGCTATTACCTCACCTGCTCTGTCCTAGGTCTTTATCGATGACTGCTCCAAATAAGACAAAAATATACTCTTATGTCAGCTGAGGAAGATAGTCAACTTACTTTTATTCAAAATCATTTGTTTTTACCACAGAGGTTGTCCTTTCCTCTTGTACATGCAGAAGCCCTGTTGTTTTTAATACCGTGAACTTCCACTTGGCGATCACACAGAGCACTGTGTTGTGCTACATTCCTAACAAAATAACTGCATATGTCTTTTTACAGGAGACTTCATGTACTAGGTATGTGATAAGAGTTGTATAATAATAATGTCTCATTAGAGGGAGCCCGAAAAAGGTAATTTAAATAATCGCCTCTACTGCTAAGTTGCTACCATTAACCAGTCCTTTGTGTTTGGTAGAGGATGCAGGTTGAGACTTTATAGCTGCATGATTTGGCACACTGATTTCTATTTATTCTACCTATTATCTAAGGAGCAAAGAAGGGCATAGAGTCTCCCTTCATTTCCATTTTATCTATACAGTGCCACTGAAAAGGAGTTTCTTGGCTGCAAGGGGAATTGAGTTATGCCTCTTAAAACCAGAAGCAAAGGACTGTAATGGCTGCTTTCTTCACCTTTCTGGTTTTCAGCACCAGCCTTGTGACAGTTCTGCATTTGTGAAACAAATTGCACAGAAACAGAATAGTAGCCAAGTACTACATTACTAAAATTTGTCTCTCAAAAAAGGCTGAAACTACTACAAATGAAGGAAAAGGGAAGGAAACTATGATGAAGACTTGTAATTTTTTTACAAGTAGAGAACAGTATTCTCTCAGGACATCTATTAACCAATTAGGATTAACCTCCATGGGAAAAAAACCTTCACATTCTGCACGAGAAACTTCACCACCATATTCTATACTGATTACAACTCTGAGGTTGTGTGGGTTTCCCTTGAGCCATGACAACTAAGAGAAACAAGACAGTGTACAATGGCAACGCCCTTTAAACGTCTTCTGGAGAAAGCAACAGATAAAACGGGATTTCTTATCAGTGCAAATGTTATGGCTTGCTGCTGGATTACACAGAACCTGTATGCAGGATAAGGCTATTTGAATGCTGAAAGACTAGTGTAAGTAGGAGAGGATACTCTTAAATTTCAGCAGCTACTTATAATGTCCTTTGTATACTGCTGAACATTCAAATTCCCTTCGCCTTCCTTACACTTCCATCTAGGCCAGCAGCCTGACTGGATAGATGCCAAGGCTTAATATTTAGCTAACTAATGGGCTGTTCCCTGTTGTTTTCCCAATATCTTAGGAATTGTGTATATAAGTCACTATAATTAGGACATATGTATAAAGAACTGTATTCCACTTTCCCTAGGAATCTACAAGTCAGAGACAAGCAAAATTTCATTTACCAGTTTTTTTAATTCTGTGGAACAAACATATTCCTCTGGACAATGTCAATGGTATTGCAAGAAATGTAAAAAAAGGCATACAATTTTTTTATAAAAACATTTCAAAATAACGTAAGAGTTACTCATCAAGATTCCTCATCTATGGTTCCTACACCAAAATATAAAATTGCTGAAAAACAGCTTTGAGGTAAGACTTTAAAATTCAAATGGCAATTTTTTTAAAAAAATAGCTATACAGACATCCTAGTAACTTGAAAAGTTACCTACCATCAATATAAAGTATACTAAACATTTTCCCCAAAGAGTTTGTTTAGCAAGTACAAAAGGGCATGAACACATTTCACAAGACATACTTAGTACAATATTGTACTTACTCTTCAATACATGTACAAGTGACAGCTTTTTGCTGTACACAGTACATGGGCTTTGGATTAGCTATTAATATCTGCACTGGAAAAATTAATTTGACTATTTGGATTTTTCCCAGATGGTGAGTCAAGGCCTGATACCCTAACATGTCCATTCTCCTGAGTAACTCGTTGGGTATAAAACAAGATGTAGGCCTGGGCCTTGCACACTTCTTCCATAGTGCACATGATGAGCTTGGAATCATTGCAGTGTACCCAGAATCCTAGAAGAGAACAACAGAGTGATCAAAAGTCATCATTGCAATTAAAATGTTTTCTTATCAAAGACCACAAACATTTAGTACAATCAGAGAACATTTTACACAGGAAAAGCTGTACCTCAAAAATGTTACAAGAATTACTGGCAAAAGGCAGCAGAGGTCAGAATTTATAAGGAACAGTCCAGATAAGAGACTGATCTTTCAGAATGACATTTGATGTAATCTTGTAAAAAAAATCCTCTGATTAAGAGAATGTCTGAAGAATTTAGAGATAGTGCTTATGGCAATAAAATTCATCTCAAAATCATGCTCAAAGGCTTGAAGTTGGATTTCATATTTAAATTCCTTGTTTATACCTCCATCCGAATTGTAGCAATAGGCAGTGTAGTGTCCTGAACCAAATCCTTTCCCATGATGCATCACAACAGCAGATAAGTCGTAGATAAAACAATCAGGTACAAAGGATTTTAGAGATTCTCGGCAGCAGTACGGCTCCATGTTTAGCACCTGGTCAAAGCTGACATGTACACCAATCTTTTCACGATGATTGCGCCCAGACCATCTTAGAGGAGGAAAAGCAAATACAATAAAACTATTACATTTCTAGTCTGTATTCTAGAGGTATTATCAATGTTAAAGGTTAAAAAACTTCACCTGTGTGTTACTGCTGGGAGCAAGAGTCAGTATCAGTTGGAAGGGCTTTGTTGAAAGTCAAACCACTGCTTAATGCAAGAATCCAGAACTAGTGTACTGCCATTAGTTGCCTGTCTAGTCCTGAACATTTTCCGTAATAATAAATAAAAATATCTCCTGTAATTTTAGTCCAATAAATCTAGTCCTCACCTAGACAGAATATACAGGTATCTGTCCTCTTCAAATACAATCTGCCCTGCCCCATATCTCTTCACTGCTTGCCAAGATACACTCTTTATGTTCTGCTGTGTGAGCCTGCTTGAAGCACACTTGTTCAGTTTGGCTCCATCACGAGGATTCCATCTATGGAAAATGTGACTGGGTAAGTCAAACCAATATATCAGAACATGCTACAACGCCTCTGCAGCTTTGCTGATCCCTTAGGGTTCCAAGGTACAAACCTTGAGAAGGCTTTTGTACATCTAGAGGTTCATAAATGCCAGAATGTCATCAGCTGTTGCTTTCCGATTCACAGATCTACAATATTGCCTTCTACTTACTTTCTCCCTGGTATAAATGCATCAGACGATGGTTTCTGACTATTGCTTGTTTAATCATTCTTCTCTTAGCCACATTACCCCTATCAAAATGATATAGGTGAACCTATTGGTACATTATACACACAAAATTTCCTCAGGGTATTGCCTTGTATTTACTGATTTAGCCCCTCATCTCAGTATGCTGCTCTTCTATTCTGCCTCATTATTCTGCCTATAGATTCTGTAGCCCTCTTTCTACGTACTTCACTCAGCCTTCTTAATGCTTAGTCTGTTTCACACAGTTCCTTTTGCTTTGAAGGTATCTATAAGGTCTTCATTTTTAAACTGACAACTTTGCTTTCCTCACAGAAGCCACACTAACATTTTGATACTGATAGGCTTCTTTTTTGAGTGACAGTAACAGAACATTTTATGATTTCCACATCAGTTCATATACTCTCTGTCTAAAGATTCATTGCCAGTTCCTTAAGTGCTTTACAGGAGTCCCTCCCATATCTGTGGAATCAGTGTCTACAGTTTCAGATATCCATGGTGGCCACTGCTGCAACCCAGCCTGCATTGTGCATGTGCACCTACTTACCCCTCTCATTCTAATCCATGTTTTCCTCATATCTGTGGTTGATCCTGGAAAAGTGAATGTGGAGGGAATACTGTACTGTACAGATAATGGACAAACCATCTGGATGGAATGCACAATCATGTTGGAATCTCAAGAAACATATGTACAGCCTAATAAATGGATGTTTCTTTAAAAAACAAGTAAATAACTTTCCTTAAAAGAAGACCATCATTTGGGGTTTTCTTAATATACTAGCAAAGGAATAATTTACTACATTACCTGAACCTCTTAAGGTGTAACCGCAGAACTTGAGGTAGCTGGCATACCATAAGCTGCTTTTGCGCTTCTGAGAGTATTACAGGCTTTGAAGAAAACTTTCTCCGCTTGGCTGCAAAAAGAATATTAAAAAATACACATGTTCTCAATAAATCATGCCGATAATGATGTGGGATAATTCCTATGTAAACAGAATCAGTTTAGCAGTTAATCATTTTTAAACAAATCCACAAACATTATTTGGATTAATAGAATATTCAGGATACAACTAAACTACATGCTTGACATGTAGAGCCCTTAATGAAGAATGACCAATGTAATAATAAAGAAAAGTGTAGACAGATTCCAAAAACAAGGTGAGGTAAAACCTTTATTGGACTGATACAACACTGAACATGATTTTCAGATAATTCTATTTTCCCACACATTCCTCAAGCTCTGCAATACCCATCCTGATGAGAGGGCCGGCTGGACTCAAAAGCTGTTAATATTCTAGTGGCCCAATTTAAAAGAGGTAATAATTATAAATGCAGTATGGTTTCATTTCTCACTACATCAACTCATCAGAAGGTACAATTCAAAGTACTATTTGCATCTGATTTTACAGAAAGAGATACACTTTTCTGAATTTTTTAAAAAACATGTCTCTGCTCTTCATTAAAGTGAACTCCTGTCACATGGAAGCTGGGCGGACAAGTATGTATTGTATTTACTTACTGTTGCACTGATCACAGGCATATATTTTTCCTTCCAGGGCTTCAGTTTCTGTGAACTTGGCCAACATTTCTGTTAACAAGCACGGATGCTGACAGGCTGTCTCCTTCCCATTGCAGTGGTATCTTTCAGGAAATTCCAGTGAGAGGTCCCAGAAGGATTCTATAGTATTTGACTTATTGTCACATGCAAGACATGTCACCTGTCAAGATAAACCACTCATTAATTTGAAATTCCAACCTTCCCATCCTAATAAACTGGAGCAACAATATGTTGATTAATTTTAGTAGTCACATGTATGCCCTCTTTCCTCCAATTAGCTTAAGGTGGTGTACATGGCTCTCCTACTCTCCACATTATTCTCAGAACAAACCAGTGAGATAGGCTGAGAATGTACACTAAGATCACTATGAGTAATATAGCTCCATGGGATCTAGAATCTAGATCTCTAAAGTCTCAGGCCAAATCCTTAATCACTGTACCAAACTACAATCTGCTGCCTTTCATGCACTAATATGGACAAATCTCACATGAGAAACTAGTAGCCTTCTTATTCTGAAGCAGCAGCATCAACGTTTTGGAACCAATCCACTGGTTTTTATTTTCAAGTCTGAACCGGAATGATGCCATTTCTACTCTTTTTCTTATTTTAGCAAAGTGTAAAGTGATGGTTCTTTACATTATCTTTCATTTTAACCATTCTTCTTACTATGGAGAGACCTGAAAATATGCTCCAACTGCTGGTTACCATAATTTTTTCTTATTTTTCTCTGCAGTTACTGAAAAGGGTTTCAACAAGGGCTCAAATTCTTAAGTGCTATCATAATCAGAGAAATAAAAATATACCACAGGACTGAAACTTGAGGCAAAGAAACCCAGGAATATGAGGCCCGTTGTCATTTTTCACTATATTGATGTTAAAGTCAACTGTAAATATTATACAATAAAAACTTTATCCTACCAATTTGTGTGTTTCATTACTAAAATGACAAGCTCTTTCTTTAAAGACTTTTCTTAAAACAAATTGATAGTATCTGGGGAAGTTTTCCACAGGGAAGCAGTTCCTGTTATATTATGGTAAAGAGCATCTTCTGCAGTATTCCACATTAAGGTAAATATACTACAGAAAACATCTTTGTGTTCCCTAGTCCTGTCCCTGCAAGATTAAAAAAAAACATTCAGAAGGATCAATATACCACCTGCATGCCAAATAAGTTACACTGTGAATGCAAGAAACTTCATTTGTCAGTTCAGCTACAAAGAACTGGTTCAATGTAGATGCTGGTAGGCAGAAGCAGACCAGTATCTACTGTCAGTTCTCTGGGTGATTTTGCGCAGATTAGCAAGCATCTCCAGCTGTCAATAGTTGAACATTAGCAGTATCTACAGCTATACTAGACTAAATTAATAATCCTTCATGTATAAGATTTCAGATGTAAATTAGGACCAGGCATCCCAGAATACGGTTCATAATGTTCAAAAGCGAACTGCTTCTTCCCCTTTGACCCACAATTTTGTAACTATCTCCAGGTGGTAGCCCTTGTGGTTCTAGAGCAGAGGTCTCCAAACTTTTGACCGTGAGGGCCACACTGGATATTTCCAACATTTTTGAGGGCCGAAGGAACAGGAATGTATGCGCGGCTGGCCGGCCGCATGCGCACACACAAACACATGCACCTGCCCAGATGCCCCCACCCCCGCACGCACACACACATACCCCCCACCCCGCACACATGGGCTGAAGGGAATGGGCCAGATAAAACTGCAAGGTGGGCTGGATGTGGCCTGTGGGCCGTAGTTTGGAGACCCCTGTTCTAGAGGAAAGAAAACAGAGGAAAAGAAGTTGACCATTCCCCATTCTAGGGTAGCTAGATTCTAAGAAGTGTATAGATGTAGAAAATATTCCCAAAACAGTGATCAGGCAGACTATCTGTCACATAGCTAAATAAGAAAATCTTCCCCATAACTACTAGAAGCAGCCAGATTCTTCAAAAGCAAACAGCATTATTACTGCAAAAGTATTATCAAGTGGTGGTTCCCATATTAAGTCATTAATGTGTATACATGACCTTGAACAAAAAAAAAAGTATGTAGATACTTTTGGTAGTATGCCATTTAATTGTAGTATATCATCTCAAACTCTTCCAGATCATCAAAGCCAATGGAGATACTTTAGAGTAAATAAACTGTGGATAACATTCAACTACAAAATGCAGATAATATTAATTGTAATTAGGAGGCATTAATTACAAGTGAATTTAAGGAAAGAGATCTTAGTGGGTAGGGAACAGAGACGCTATAACAGCTGTGGCCACTTTGCTGGCAAGCATTATACAAACATCCCAATACAGTAACGGAAATTTAAGTCAGCTTTGACCTGAAAACCCCTCCTGTTCCAGCTCTCAGTTTCTCTGATATGTGTCTCAAGTCACAACAGGCTGGATCAACTTGTAGAGTTTATTGTATTAAAAGATGTATACTTTAATGGCCTAATAATTAAAAGAAAATTTTCCCGTAAGTGACTAATTACAATTGTTGTATTATGCTCCCTATTTTATCAGTAAAAACTACTTTTCTGTCTGTAGTCATACCTTTAAAATTCCATCTTAACACTTTCTTGCAGATTCAACATTATCACTTTCTATTCCATAATTTGTTTCTTCTTTATTTAATTAATATTTTAAAAGTCTTATTCCTTTGTTAACTAATCTACAGAGGCCTGGAGGCCAATATATATATATATTGAAAGGAATGTCACTGATGAAACCAATATTTGAACATTTAACAGGCAATTAAATGATGTTTCACGTTAGTCTTTATTTTTTTCTGCCAGACTGTTTTATTCAGTTTTGTACACCAACACACAAGCTTTGGTTGACACACAGCTTAAATATACTGCATTTGTAAATAGACTGATTTTTAAAGAAGTAATCTAAAACAAACTTTCAAATACCGTTACAGAATGAAATTCTAAATATCAGTACAAAAAAACAGGAAGTGTAAAATCGACAAATGGCTTAAATCCTGTTTCTTAGTGTAGTAAGTCACAAATGGAGTAGGCCAACTGAAACAGTGGGGATCTGGTGAGTCAACTCCTCCATAAGTTGCATTGATTCAAATGGGCCTACACTAGTTGTGACTTACTATGCCAAGCAACAGGCTTTCAACCAATGCATTTTGAGAGCCTGACAAATATTTTGATCTACAAGCAAAGGAATACTGATGCCAGTTTGATGTCCCTCAAGATGGTTTTAGAGAGCTAGATCACCACCATATGTGTAGTACCTTTTCCTAAAAATGGAGTCTAATTATCTTAACATTAGGGTAAGAAGGTATGGGAAATCTAAGACAGCAGAGCTGGGAAAGATGTCTTCTTGGAACCACTGCCAATCAACAGAAAAGGAACTACATAAATAGGAGGCAAGTTTGGCAAGTCTGGTATTTAGCTTTCTTTGAAACCCATTATGGTTCGTACATACACCAGCTGGTACCAAAAAATGAAACAGAAAATGATCAGGAGCAATTTCTGGTTTAAAGAAAACAATGCAAACTTTTTACCACACAATGTGTACAAGGAGGTGTGCACACTGTTTTAGAGGAACATTGTACTTCCTGGAATGCAATTCTTTCTGTATACATTTATTACAATTTGGGAATGTGACAACTACCTGCTGCAAAAATGGGTGGGGTGCTGCATATGTTCTGTAGGCTGCACGTTGCCCATCCCACGACAGAAAGCTCAGGATTGTGACTAAGTATAAGGCACTTGCAAAGATAATCCTGCACTATGCTGAATGCCCTGGAAATAACTTTTAAAATATTTTTAATTCACGCATTTAAAACTATTAATTTAACTTAGTCTTTTAAAATCTTAGCTTTGTGGACACACATACCTGACTTAAAAGTTGTCCATGAAAAATTGTATTGACCACATTCAAAACTTGTTTAATAAGTTTCTTTTGAGAAGTGGGAATGAGGGCTGGGCATTTTGTCCGAACTGTCTCCAATTCTTGCTGTACTTTATCCAAAAGTTCACAGAGAAATTCCTGAGCATCTTGTTGAGCGTAACCACGAAAGGCTGGGATTAGTCTCCACACTGAATGAAGCATGGCAAAAGGAGACACCAATGCCCACTTTCCTGACCACATGACTTGAAATAATGTATGTAGCTCATGACAAAGAGAGATGTATTTTGAACTTGGCTCCTTAGGCTGAATAAGTTCCATATTTCTACTATTTGATGCTCCACCGCTTAAGCCTGATGACACACTAGATCGCCTTGCAGAAGATGCCTTGCCCTTTATATGGCTTCTGTTCACATGACAAATAGAACTAGCAGATGGAGGATATTGAGAAGATGACCTTGTTTTGCCATTGGCTGCAGCTGCTAACAACTCTTGAGTTTGGTTCAAATCAAGCTTTAAAAAACATTCCCGAAAGATGAGCAAATGACTCAATACCTGAAGAATAGAGTTCATATAGCATGTATTTCCCAAGTTACGTAATCCTGTTACACCAGGAGTCACAGTAGGCCTTCGTTTAACTGGAGAGTCATTTATTTTTTTCAGTTTTACTTCATCTGAGGTAGCTGTTACTTTAAGCTCAACAGCAGAGTCCAAATTCTGCGGCATTTTTAGTGCACAGAGTGGTATTTCTAAGGATTCTTTACTTTGATTTTGCAAACGAAAGCTCTTCCTTGGAGGCATTTTTTCCATTTCTTCTTTCAACTGCCGCTTTCGTTCTTCTCTTTTCTTCCGAGCATTGATTCTTCTTTCTTCTGCTTCCTCCCTTAATTTCTCTTCTTCCAAAACCCTTTTCCCACTTGGTGTCAACCCAAACCAAGATCTAAATACTTTGCCAATTAATGCATGCCTCCTGTGCCAAAGAGCTGTGAACATACGGTCTTCATTACGAAGCACAGCTTGAGCATTATTGTGTGAAAGATCATCACTTGAGCCCATTGATCGTAAAGTTCTGCCACTACGAGTAGTACAGTCATAATTTTGACTCTTGATTGCACTTAATGTGCTTCTCAAGAGTTTTAAGTCACCAGTTGCATTATCATTGAGGACATAGTCATCACATAGGTAGCAGAAAACATACAGCTCATTCACTTCCAATGCCACTGGATGATTACTTTCTTGAAAGTGCTTTAGTGCATGTTCTTCAATGTATCTTCCACAAGCAACATGAGAGCAACTGAGGCAGGCCCATACAGATTCTGTAGTATTGCATACCATGCAATGCCACTTGTGAGGGTTCACGATGGAATGGTCCTGGGCAAGTCGCAAACGTCCCACATGTTTACACTTATCCATTTTCAATATTGTGGTAATGACAAAATACTACAGAAACACGCCATCCAACCGATTTCCCAGTCTCTGCATTTTGACCTGAAAGCAGGAAAAAATATTTTACTTGCATTTAGTATCAGACATGGCAAAATATAATACGTATTTGCTCATCAGTTATATTGTTTTAAAACTGATGATACACTCAAGTTGCTAAAATTTCCAGTTTAAAACTTAGGCACAAACCTAGCTGAAGGAGAGGGAAATTATATTTATTATTATTATCGTGTACCGTCAAGTTGATTCCAACTTATGACAACATTTGTCAGGGTTTCCTGGGTATTAACTACTCAGTAATAGTTAACCAATCCCTTCTCTGGAGGTGCGCAAGGAGTGGTGCAGCTTGCCCAAGATAACATAGGCTAGCTCTTCTCCTAGAGCAGGGGTCTCCAAATTTCTGACTGCGAGGGCCACACCGGATATTTCCAACATTTTGGAGGGCCAAAGAAACAGGAACGTGTGCACGTGTGGCCGGATGCCCCCTCGCCCCGTGCACAGACACCCGCCCCCTGCCTGCCCCCATGCCCGCACGCCCCTCCCCGTGCTCACGGGCTGAAGGGAAGCAGTCAGATAAAATGGCAATGCAGGCTGGATGTGGCCTGCAGGTTGTAGTTTGGAGACCCTGTCCTAGAGGTATAGTGGATAATGAAACTCATGAGCCCTGGTTCCACAGCCAGGTACTCCAACTCACTAAGCTATCCAGTCAGCTGAAGTTATATTTAGGAATTGTTATATAGAGTGCATTGTTTAATTATTAACAGAATTTTGTTCAAGAACAAGGTTTTAAAAATTGATAATTATTTAAATAGACAAGTCATTGTAAAATGTACATCACATAGAAATCTTTAAATTGCAAAGCTGCATAAACTAAGGACCACACATAAAGCTTCCAGTATATAAGAAAAGATATGCAGTACTCTAGTGCTGGAATCCAGCCTTCTCTCCTGTGGTGGGTCGATGAAACACAGCTCTGTTTCCTGTGCTGCAAGGGTCAGGTAGCCTCAAGGCCCTCACGCCACATCTTAAGGGTAATGGGGGATGGAGCTGTATACCAAGCCTGGTAGGCTGCTCAGTAGAGCAACATGAAAAAACACTGCAAACTTTATCCTAAGATGCAGTCCAACAATCTAACCTAAAAAACAAAGGATACTTCTGTAATTTTATTAGTTCAAGTTGCTCACTTTACGATCATACCCTTTACTTAGACCAGTTTCACAAAAGGGTTATTCTCTTCCTCTAAATTTCCGTAAGGGCAGTATATAAGAAAAAAACATCTTAGTATATTTTAACAGACACCCCCCCACTTCTGTGAACATTATTTTTTAAAGCCATAAAAACTCATAACAATCATTTCATCTTATAATAGCAAATGCCACAAGTTCACTATGCATTGTGTAAAAGTTTTTTAAATCTTAAAATCATCCTAGTCAGTTTCACTAACTCTAGATTGAAGTGTTGTGAGAGGGAGCAATAATCCTTCCTCCCCATGCAATTTTATAAGCCTCTGACATCCTGTCTCACCCTTTTCCCTTTAGTTGTGTTGGAGGGGGGCAGGTTGTTAACTAAGAAGCTTGACATACATTTATTTTCCTTCCATTACAAGAAAGGTTTTCCACAATCAGAGGGTCAAACAAGGAAACATAATTAAAGATGTATATTAAAAATATATATTAAAATGCAAAGAGAACCCTGTATATCCAGAGTGGCTGGTACTATTTTGACTATATACAGGGCATTCTAACTCTTTTCAATTACTAGAGGATATCTCTAAATAGATTAGCCTAGATCTACAAAGAAATAAGGTCCAATAAATTAAATGAGGCTTAGATCAAAGTAAAACAATAGAAGATTACAGCTAATTAAAGAACTTTACACATACCAAATAGTCCCAAATGATTATTTCCTTTGGTTTGGTAACCCGGACAGTCTGAATAATGTGGTATTTATATCACTAATACTAATAGTTATAGTTACAATGTAAGTATAGAAAGGAAAAAGCAGCGGCCATAATATCTGCCATAATCATTTAGGGCTTATTTGTAGAAGTTAGTAGGAAAAAGAACATGGCAACACAGTCCTCTTTAAACACAGATTAGGGACATCACAGCAGCTTCATAGAATTGTTCTGTGCAAAAAGAGCTCCTTCTATTACCTGCACAGGCCTACTTAGCCTACACAGTTTATGCATGCACAGAATCTTTCTGCTGTGATTATGCTGTGGCCTTTGAGCTAGAAACAAGGAAAAAAATCCATGTGCTGAAAGCAGTAACTGAGTTTGACAATCAGCAGCCTATCCCTTGGCCATATCAGTGACATGTCCAGTAAGGATTTACCTTGCTTCCCTCAAAGAAAATAAAGACCACGTTTCAGTTCCTTATTCTTCATCTCAGCTCCTGCATCTCTTTCCTTCTGAGTCTGCCTATGTCAAATAATCCTTCTGTTGGCAGTTTTATTTATTGGTATTACTGCTTTTTCTGAGGCTATATGAAAGATACCCCAACTGAAGGATATAAGTTTACAGGTGCACAGGGAAGAAAGGCTATTAAAATAGCCCACCTGAGCATTCTCTGCTTCACAGGATGTTTAAAACACTGGAAAAAAAATTCCTCTGAAGAAAAAAAAAGGTGGCTTAATAAAGTTCTCCAGAACCCACCTCTCTTGGTGACCTTTCAAAGCTGTAGGAATTTTTTTTTTAAGTATAACACACTGATTTTTTCCCCCATTATCTCTGGCTATAATGAGTTTATTCTGCCCTGGCACCTGAACCATGAGAGGAACTACAATTGAGGGATGTGACAGAATTCAGGATGGCATTCAAGATGGATCCAGATTATCTGTGATCCAGATAATCGGAATATGATTTGGATCTCGGAACTCCCCTCTTTCTATTAATTCAACAGGATTAATGGGACTAAATGGGAAAAACTCACAACTGCCCTGTGGAATATGTTAAACCAGCAGGGTTCAGTAATTACTTCTAGGAACAAGGAGACCCAGTTTCAAATTAAGCTTACTGACTTTGATCCAGTCCTTTTCTTTCTTAACCAAACCTACCTCACAGAATTGTTGTGAAGATAAAGTAAACATGAGAAATATGTACATTGCTCACTCTCTGGGTGAAGAGTGAGATTAAAAACATTTCTGGCAAAAACAAGCATGGTAAATTTAATGGATTTATAGCATGCAGTGGTATTTTTGCAGACATGGAGAATCATGAGAATTCCATGACTCTACCAGTCATTATGCTTTGTTTACCATCTTGCATAAAGAGTGCTAAAGAACTCAAGCTGGCACTGCATTTTGTGATCTTTGAGTAAGACTAATAAAGGTATTATTATGACAGGTATTTTAGGATTCTTTTGGAATTTATTAAAGGGACTCAATAGTAGTGATAGAAATTCCTTCAGCCCAAAATTCTTCTCTCCCATTTTTTCTATCTTTCCATCTACATTAATGAAAGCCATGCCTACAAATTTTCTATAGTCCCTTACTTGAGCATCATTGGTTCAAAGAAACCATTCTAAACTGCAACAATATGTTACAGTATGGAATAGTTCTTGTTGAGCTTCCAACCATTCCAGCTCACCCCCATTTTCCCCAAATGACCTGCCATGCAGCATATTTAATCTCTCTTGTGCTGTTTTGGGGACTCGCCTTTGGGTACCTCCCCCACTTGACTATGGATCTGTTATCATTCTGCAAACCTTGTGCTTCTCTAAAACTAGCATATATCTTATTTATACAAATCATTAGTGCGAGTACATGCACTATTAGTATTACAACAGTTCCATACTTTACACTCAAAATGAAGAGTGTTTCTTGGTCCCATACACCTCAGTCCCATTCTTTATTACTTCCTAATGTAATAAAGCTCCTACATGTCCACTTTATGCATTTCATACTTGTAAATTAGCTTTATAATTGTCTGCTATCATGAATATATATTACCTGACACTCTCATTACTTGTGTGGTCCCTCTATACAAAATCTTAACTTGGTTATTTTGTTTGAACATGAAAATTGCATTAAAAAATTAAAAACAAAGGACTAGCTTTTTCATCTACTGCTTTGTGCCACTACAGTTTACATTTAATTGCAGCTCCTTGCTAACCTATTAACAAAGCTGTTAGTTCACATTGTCTCACAGATTTTTCTTTCCCATACCTTTTGAAATTCTCTCAATGAGACTTAAGCACAGAAACCCTAAGGAATGGGTATGCCTCATTGTCGATTACTCAAACACAACAAAAGAATTCAAGTGTGGGGCCTAAAGGCTGCACTTGGCTGCTTGTCCTAAGAACTCCCTGGTTTTAGGGGGAGAAATGCCCAAATGCCTCAAAATTTAGCATATTTAAGAAACATTTCCTGCGTTCATTCTTGATCCCCAAAACATTTACTTCTGAAGCTCAGTTATTTCAATGGCTCTTATTTTCCTGAAATTTTGTTTAGGACCAAACCTTCAGGTGCATACTCAAGAACACTTAACACATTTACTAGACCTTTGTGTTTCAAACAGGATAGTTAAGAAACAGTGAGAAGTCGGATTTCTCCTATTTTTCCAGTCTATATTACTCATCTGTTTATCTAATCAATGTTAATTATAATTCAAAAGCAAGAAATTTCTACATTAATCAAGCAGAAATCTCAACATCTCAAATCAAGGGCAGGGAGGGGATTTATAGTTTCAAAGGAAATGACAACCTACTGAAGATACTAGTAACCATTTTCCCAGCAACTTCACTTTTCAGAAACTAATACCAACTGACCTGTAGGAGCAACAAGTGCTACCTTAGAATGCAGAAGTTACACCTCTGACAATTTAAGTTTTTAACAGTTTGGTCCAGAAAATTATTTCCACAAAAGTAAGAGAGAAGCCTCTCTACAGCTCAAAAAGTTTTAAAACACTTCCTTCTCATCCACCAGCTCAAACCGAAAGCGCCTAGCAGAGCAACTACTTAGGTTAGAGCTTTAACCTAAGGAGGGCCGATAACGTATGGCGACCGCCTCCACGTGAGCCGTTAGCCTTGGGAGTTATTTTTTGGTGGAGGTGGCCCCGGGGAGTGACAACAGGATCAAAGAGCGATCCACTCCAATTTGATTAGGGGAAGGAAGATAATTAAGCTCCCGATGCTCCTATTCCAGTAGAGATGGTGGCAACTCAAGAGCTTCGCTTTCTTATCTTGCAAACATCCTCCCAAGCAAAGAAACTTCTACCCTTGCATTAACTCGAGGTCCGTAGAAAGGAGTTGCAAACCAGAAAGTGGCTTCCCAAGAGTAACGTGGAAAAGTCCCCTTCACGATTTCTTTCCGAGAGGCGCCAAAACCGAACTCCGGAGGTGGGAGTGATGGGGACAGCAGATTGCTGGAAGTAACGGGTTATTCACAGACAAAGTGGGTACCCTTTCTCGCCCCTCTGCCAGATGGCACCGATGCCCACCGCTCCCCTGCCCGCTCCCAGGAGGGTGATGCGCCCCTACCCCGACTCTCACCCCGGTGGCTTGAGCCATGCCGCCGAGGGAGGCTCAGTTAGCTGTTCAGTACCTCGCGCAGCCGTCGTCCACGACGCCACGGCTCGCTCGCAGCCGCCATCTTGTACGCTTCAGGCGCCTCGCCTTCGCAACCGCCCCCTTGGCAGCGTCACCACCGTCGCTCCCTCAGACTCTCCCCTCTCTTTCTCTTGCTGACCTTCTGGCGGGGTTTTGTTTCTTGCGTGCAGCCGGGATTCCTTCTGTGTCACTCGCCACTCCGGGGTCAGGGCGAGCGGCTGCTGGCCTGTGGCACTACGAACATTTCGTTTCTCTGTGGCGGCTTCCCTCAGTAAACCGGAGAGACCTTGGCCAGGTACGCGCAAGCTGCTGCTAGGGTTGCTGCGGTCGCCTAAGTCTCTCCTCTGTCGGGTTATTTATCCCGAATAGGGAATGAAGGGAGTACTTTATAGCGATTCAAACCTGCAAGGCAAAGGCCCTTCCTAGCCCTAGTTGGATAGTATCAAGTTTGAACCTTCAACACGCAGTGCACCTCTCGTATCACTGAGGTCTGGTTTTTCTTCTAAATAATGAAATATAGAGGCCCAGCTCCAGATGATAAAAGACCTTTGGCCACAGTCCGTTTAATAGGGTGCTGTCCTCATTGTGAACCCCAACAGGCCCAGTTCTCCTTGCTGTGGGGCGGTTGCAGGGTCCAGCTTTCCCCCATGGAGACAGAGGACGAAGGAGCATACTGAGGAAATGGTGTTTGTTGTGATTGGAGCCGTGGCCATTGCCTCTTGCTCACAGTCTCTGAGCAGCACCTCAGTGGGGCAGAGAGGTGGTTGCAGTTCCTAAAGCTCCAGTGCCCCATCTTGTTGACTTTAAACTATATCTCCTCTTCTCACATCTGGGTCCCATAGTTCCCCCTGGTATGTCCAGTCAGAAAGTAAGCAAACACATGAGCAGTTGCTGTTCCTGGAAAGAGCAGTCTCTGAATAGTCCCAGCTGGTCCTGTGGCCAAAGAAAGCAGGAACAAGTGACTGGAGGCCAGTCGCATCTGTCCTTGAAGCCTAGCCAGACAGAGGAAGTGTTGGTGCTACCATGACTATCATATGGGTTTTAGCAATTGGAACTGGAGCCCCAACTCTCCTAGGGCCCTGCAGTGACAGTGATGGCTTCCTTATGGATCAGGTTCATGGTGCCAGTAGATCCTCTAAATAACCATTATTAATAGAAAGCCAAGTGCCTACAGTGACCAGGAGTGCCTTTGTTCATTTTTGGTGCTCCACCTGCCCCCATTCCTAGGGAAGACAGATTTGACCATGCTTTCGTTACTTGTTAAGTAGCTTGCTGTAACGCACTCCACATTAAAAGTGGCCCTTGATAAATATGTAGAAGCTACAAGTGCAAAAAAAGGAAAGTAGTCTGGCATGCCCACAGAGACCACATATCACTGATCCTGAATCAACTGAGTTCAAGGTGTTGTTTTTGACTTGCAAACCTCGAAAAACCCTCAATAGCTTTGTGTCAGAATATCTCCTCTCATATAAGCATGCTTAGAAATCGACATTTTAGTGCATGCACTGTTGAATGTCCTACCGCCCCAAGAGGCTAGGCTGGTGAACACCTTACTTGAGTGTTACTGTAGCAGCACCGAAGTTGTGGATGTCACTTCCTTGGAAAGTCAGGCTGGTTACCAACTGAGCTACTGTCAGGCAGCCAGAGCTATATTATTCAGTATGGCCTTTGGTCCATAAAACTTTTTAAAATGGGCTTCAGATCTCTTTTAAATAATGTTTTTAACTGTTATACTGTACATGCCTGTTTGAGCTGTGGCAGTCAAAAAAGCGATTAATAAATACTTTAAATAATGAAAATTCATGAGTTGGATTCTTCCTTTTCAGAATCCAGCTTGAATATCAGGCATTTTTCATTCCATATAAGGTAAAAGCCTTTGCTGCAATACCTTGGACCTCACTTTGCTTGCATGAGAAATTAAAAACTTGCAGGAGAAATTAAAGAAAGAGGCACATGAGATCATATTGCAGATATCCACTGGCTACTGGAGTGCACCAAAGAATTTCATAAGAAGATCAGTCAATGCTTTATAGACTACAGCAAAGCCTTTAACTGTGAGGATCATGAGAATCTATGGGTTATTATGAAAGAAGGTTGTGCCTCAGCACCTGATTGTTCTGATGCATAATTGGTGTTGTGGACAAGAAGCTACCATCAGGACAGAATATTGAGAGACAGAATGGTTTCCTATATGCAAAATTGTTAGACGGGGGTGCATTTTATCCCCTTATCTGTTCAGTCTGTACATAGAACATGTTGAAAGCCAGACTAGATTCAGATGAAGGAGGAGTGAAAATTGGTGGACAATGCATCAACATTTAATATATGCAGATGACACCATCTTACGGACAAAAAGCAGCAATGACTTGAAATTACTTTTAGTGAAAGTGAAAAAGAAAGTGTCAAAGGAGGATTGCAGTTGAATGTTAAGAAGACAACAATTCTTACTATGCAACTTTAATGTTGACAATGAAGAAAATGAAATTGTTAAAGATTTTGTGTACCTTGGTTCAGTCATCAATCCAAAGGGAGACTGCAGTCAAGAAATCAGAAGACTGAGACTCAGAATGGCAGCAATGAAAGAATTGGAAAAGTTCATAAAGTGTAAATATGTGTCACTTGAGACCAAGATCAAGATCATTCACATTCTTGTGTTTCTGATCACTGTGTATGTGTGTGAAAGCTGGACAGTAAAGAAAGCTGACAGGAAAAAAATTGTTTGAAATATGGAGTTGGAGGAGAACTTTGCAGATACTCTGGCCTTCCAGAAAGATGAACAAGTGGGTCCTAGAGCAAATCAAGTCTGAAATATCTCTGGAGACAAAAATGATGAAACGGAGGCTGTCCTTCTTTGGCCACATGCTAAGGCAGGATTCTCTGGAAAAGACAATAACTGAGAAAGGTTGAAGGCAGCAGGAAAAGAGGAAGGCCAAATATGAGATGGATTGGCTCCCTAAAGGAAACACATGCTTGAGTTTTCGATAGCTGAGTGGTGCAGTTGAGGACATTTTGGAGATCACTCATTCATAGGGTCACCCTAAGTCAGAGGCAACTCAACTGCATGTCACAACAACACCCTGAGTTGGCCTTGGCTGAAAATAGAAACTGCGTTTTACTGGCTGTGCCTTAGCATTGTTCTTAGCATATGAACTGGAGCCCTGAGTATTTATTCGAGTTGGAAAAAGAAGCAGTTCATGCAGTCTGCAGCACCACAAATACCCTGATATTATCTGCAGTAAACACATACAGTGTGAAGCAGTTACATGGTGCACATTCTTCCATGAAGGATCATTGTCTGGTTGCATATGCTGTTTTCAATATTGTCAAACTATAGTTTCCAATCAGCAGTGTGACGAAGCTCATAAGAGGAGACATGCTGTCTCAGATCAAAGGCCTATGTACTCCAGCACTCTGTTCACATAGAGATCAGCTGGATGCCCATAGGAACCCCACCAGTAAGATGTGAGTGCAGCTGTACCTTCCTGCTCAGTTTCCTTTGGAAGTGCTATTCAGAGGCAGAATGTCTCTGATATTGGAGATATAGCTAGCTATCAGGACTAGTAACCATTGGTAGCCTTATCCTCTACAACATATATGTTGTTATAGCCCATGCATTATTCATTACAAGGTATCTATATTACTAGCTGTTTTTAAAAAATATGACTGTTTCCTTAACTCTGAGATGGCTTTTCCCAGCACTATTGGGGGGAAACTGTCTTAGAATTAGTGAGAGAGCCATTTTAAAAAGAAACAACTGGGAACATAGCTACTTTGTAATGAATAATGCATAATACTTGGAAAAGTTGAAGGCAACAGGAAAAGAGGGGGAAAAACTTGAGATGGGTTGATTCAATAAAGGAAGCCATGGCCTTGATTTTGTAAGACATGAGCAGGGCTGTTAATGAGAGGACCTTTTGGTCTTTTCTAGAGTTTAAAAGAGAACTATGGCAAAAAACGTATTTTAATTTTTTAAAAATCGGCGATGTTCAGGGTCCTAGGGGTTGCTAGGGTCCCAGCCATCCTGGTAGGGTGCATTTGGAAACCTGAGGGCCACATGTTGCCCACCCCTGCTGTAAGGAATAAAACATTAAAGATAGTATTTTGTCACCAATTGTCTTGGGTACGTTCACAGATATTGCTGGTGGTAGTTGTTTTTTATATAGCTGACAGAAACA
The DNA here is from genome assembly GCA_037013535.1 of Intellagama lesueurii. NCBI lineage: Eukaryota > Metazoa > Chordata > Lepidosauria > Squamata > Agamidae > Intellagama > Intellagama lesueurii. The sequence goes on along the minus strand of JBAJHW010000005.1, from coordinate 40,666,236 downwards.
TAGCTTCATTAAATTAATAGACTGTTATGCACTGATAGTGTCTAAAAAACTGAATTGCATCTCAGTTATATATGCCACCTGATCTAGCATTCCAGCTTATTGTAAGTTCAACAGCATTTGCTTTGTATTATTCAGATACATAGGTAAGGGATATATATATGGCTCAGATTTTCTTGCCTAACATAGTAGAATACAACTATAAAACAGTCCAAAGTCTAAAGAGCATGCCTTGGCTGTAGATAATGACTTACTTTCCTCCCACCTTCCCTTTCAGTCCTGACAAATTACTTTCATTAAAAGTATGAAAATGAGTATAAAGCAGGACACCTTAAAATTATTGTGTTATAGTTCTTAGTACTGTCCTGGAGTGTTCAGATGAAGTAAACATCTTATGCTGATTTGATACTTTAAGTAGCAAAATATTTTTTGTTTCAAATACAATGTCTAAAGCTGAGCTGGTCTTGGGGTGGAGTCCTCTGGCTTGTTGTGCTGGGGGATTTCAACATCCATACCAAGACAGTTTTGTCAGGAGTGGTTCAGGACTTCTCCATGACGACTATGTTTCTGTCCCAAATGGTATCTGCCTCCACCTTGGACCTTGTCTTCTGTACTGGAAGAGATGTTGGTGATGTGGGTGTAGAGGAACTCTCTGCACTTCTTTTGTCATGGACAGCTCATTTGGTGGGATTTAGAACTCAGAGCTTCTCCAAGAATGGGAGACCAATTAAGACAGTCCTCTCAGGATGCTAATGGATCCAGATAGTTTCCTGATGGCTCTTAAGGAGTTCCCTGTCCTCTTGGGAGGCGATTCTCTTGAAGCCCTTGTTGATCTCTGGAATGGAGAAGTGGTGAGTGCTACTGACACAGTCACTCCTAGTGTCCCCTCCCACGAAGTAGAGTCTAACTAGCCCCCTGGTTTACCGAGGAACTGGTAGTGATGCAAGGACTGGAACAGAGACTAGAACGAGGATGGTGGAAAATTCATAGTGAACCCAACTGAACATGAGCTGGGGCCCATTAGAAGGCCTATTCTTTGGCGATGGTGAATAAGTCATACTTCTTTGCCACCATTTTTAGTGTGGTGTTTGTTTGATTCTTTTAAAATATTTGTATACTTACTCTTTTTAGCTTTTAAATATTGTCCTTTAATTATGTAAACTGCCTTGGTTCTTTTTAGTGAGAAAGGTGGGGTAAAATATTTTAAATAAATAAATAAAGTCTAAGTTATTGCAAAACCAGTATGGGTATGACTTTTGTCTTATTGAATATACTAGCAAAAGTATTAGTGATTTAAATATTGCTTAACTATCACAATCCTGAAATATTCAGAAATAAGAGTGTCTTCGGTGAAGCTTATTTCCAGGTAGGTATGAATTTACCTGGGAGTAAATCCCACTGAATTCCGTTTGAAGAAGTCATATGTTAAAGTTAGTATTGTAAGAGTTTAGCTTCCCTGTATTACAACTATAATTCATGTGCTTCAAATTGCTTTCTGAAATCTTACTAAGCTTTAATTGAACTGCCGCCTTTTCCCCCAGAGATCTTCCTGCCTTCTCCATCTAAGAATAAAGAAGAATGAAGCAGCCCATTCTGATGCTGATTTGAACAGAGCATGTCTAATGGCTGCCCCTCCTCACTCAGCTAGTTAACTCCATTACTACTTTTCTTTGCTTTTTGTTTGTGTTTTTTATCAGTAGCTTTTTTGAGAGTTAAATTTATCTCTGCTTTAATGTATATTGTTAATTACAAAAGCAGAATTACTAGGTTTTGTGTCGAATCTTTAAAAGTAGATAAGACATTTTTCTTATCAAGAAAGCTAGACCAGAGATTTTCTGCTTATGAAACACCATTAACTTAAACTTGAAATATTTTTGTGAGTTGTTGTAGCAAAACAGAATAGAAAATATTTCAGTCTGTGGGCCCCTTCAAATGTGCCAGAGCTCCCATTTGAATGGCTGGTTTAGGGCACCACAGTTTAAGAAGGATATTGGCAATCTGAAATGTATTTGGAAAAAGAAGACTGGTGTGATAAATGATCTGGAAAGCAAGTCCCGTGGCAAATAGGGGAGTTGAGCATTTTTATCCTGGAGAATAAAAGACTGAAAGGTGAAAGGATCCCCATTTTCAGATATATGAGCAGTTGTCACATGAAGATGGAGCAAGCTTGTTTTCTGTAGCTCCAGAGGGTAGCATTCAAACTAATGGATTCAAATTACAACAAAGAAGATTTTAATTAAACATTAGAAAAAAATTGCTCATAGTAAGAATTGTTTCTCAATGTAATGAACTTCTCAGAAGATGGTGCACTCACACCCCCCTGGAGGTTTTTAAATAGTCTGTTTTTAAGCAGAGTTTTAATGGCCTCAGAATACTTTTGCTGTGTATTTCCTGTTCTGTTGAGGAGGGGGTAAACTTTATCACCTTTGTCATGCATCTGTCAGACGAATCCTCCAGTGAGGAGGACTCTGACTCCCATGGCCCTTGAAATCTCTTCTAGCTCTACAATTGTATGACTCTGTGATTTAGATATATCACAAAATCCCATGATTCAGGAAGACAATTTCTTGTGCAGAACTAAAATGTTATCCCATAGTATAACTCCTGTCATTAACAGCCAAATCAGAAGGATCATGTGGAACCATCTCCAGGTCGTTAATTATATTGTGTCTCAGTAAATAGCAAGGGACCAAAATTAATAATTAATTGCTTTCTTGTTCCTCTTGTACTGGAGGTTAAATTTAATTACAGCTATTCTGCCTTTGGTGTGACAGCTGTTCTAAGATGGGCTTAGAAATAATTTTCAGCATTATTTCCAGCTACCTGTTTGGTCGCTGCAAGGGTGAAAAGCCATCTGTCATAATCCCAGCAACACAAGAAAAGCTTAAATCAGCCCTTGTGATGGACTCTGGGTTCTATTATAATTTAAAAATATTAACATTAATACTACTAATGAAGCTGTCTAAGTATTCAGGGCTGTTGTGAGGCTCTTTTTTGGGTCCCAGTGCACTGCTGGAGATAGGGTGAGGATGGTGATACAGGTACTTTAGCATTTGTTCCTCAGAGAGGTTTGCCTCATACTAATCCGCAGCACTCTGTGATATCCTGCTTATTTCCCCAGGCCATTACTACTACTTATTCAATATTCTTTTCTTATTGATGTTGTGCTTTGAAATAAAATGTTACTAATTTTACCTGCTATTGTCTTTATTTTTATATTTGAAGCCATGGCAATAATTTGTATTGAAAAGCGGGATATCAGACTGACATTAGTGTTAACATTCAGATATAAAAGAAATGTATAACTACTAAGAAGCATTGTAGAAATTAGTAAGTTGTCTATGATTTTTTTAAAAGTGAACTAGTTTCTTTTAATCCCTTCTTTCACACCAGCCCCAAACATGATCAATAAATGAATGGTATTTTTAACAAAAATAATTTCACATTTTGATACCATTTACTTTAAGATATATTTCTATGCCACCTTGCAGATATAAAATGGGGAGAGCACTTTTCTGAAATAGTTTGAGTAATTCATGGAGGACAGTTCCCAGAAGGTGGTGCTGGATAAGCTATACATCTGCCCAGTGGCTAGATGCTTAGGCTAAGACGAGGCACCTTTTTCTAGCTGGAAGTCTGAACTGGGAATTCCCCCCTCCCCATGTTGCTGCAGCTTTTTTGTGGCACTCACAATCTGCACCACAAAATTTCCTAACCCTCCAGAACAGATTTTGAGGTTGCAGGGGGATATTCAAGTGGGAAAGGGAATCACTGATTCTGGTGGAGGCAGCAGGAGCCCATGATAGAACATTGTTGCCTCCTGGCTTCAGTATGGTCTTGTTTCTTGTTAGAAGCCGAGAGTTGCTCTTCTGGAAATAAGTGGGATATAATTTCTTAAAATAAATAAGCAAGGCCTGAATTGCTCACTAGAATTTGAAATCTGGTTGCCATACAGTATTCAGATTAAACGAAATGTTTTGTCAAGATTTTGTCTACTTCCATTTGACCAGGAGATGGCACTCCAGGATAACTACTCAGATGTTTTCTTTCCTACAGATTTTTATTGTATGTTACGTCTCTTGAAATTATCACTTTTTTAGTTTATCAGGAATTTAATAAAATTATTAGGGAAGGCAAGCATGCTAGCTTCAGGTAATAACAATAAATACCTGAATTTGGGATGCAGAGGGAATGAGTGAAATTCTGTAACTCTTCCAAATTTTTATTCTTTTTTTCTATTATATCTTGCTTTTCAACAACAAGGCTCCCGAGAAAGCTCAAAATAATTTTAAATAACATGCATAGTAAAAGCACAACAATAAAAAACAATGTCCAGAATGCTTTTGGTTACTTACACCATTGTAAATTCAATGGCATAAATTGTAGTGGCAAATTGCTACTAGTTAAGAGGTTGCCGTTCTAGCAGCAATTCAACACTGCATTTTACACTACTACGGTTATGCTGGTGTAACTAACCAATAGGATTCTGGCTGAAGGTATGTGGGTTGCCATTGTGCCTTCTGGGAGAAGTCTGTATGGCCTCAGGAAAGCTGCATGGTTCCAGAACACCAGAAAGAGCAGCTAGTGAACTATTAGTGACTGCTTTATACCTAGAAAATCCTGGACAGGGTTGACATGATAGCATGTAATTATTATATATGTTGTAGCTGAAATTTAATTTTAAATGATTCCTAATATACACATTGAGGTCCATTATTTATTTATTTAAAATATTTTTACCCTACCTTTCTCCTTGAAAAGGACCCAAGGCAGCTAAGACAATGAATATACAATGGCGGTTAACATCATTAGAAGACAATATTTAAAGCTAAGAACAAGCAGTATAAAGAGGCATCTTACATCATTAAAAGGCAACATTAAAGCTAAGAACAATAAGTATACAAATATTTTTTAAAAAAACACCAAATGTCACTCTGAGAAATGGAAAACACAAGTAGTACTAAAAATCCTGTCAAAGCAGTAATGCATAACCATCTAAATATCACATACAGGTAGCTAGTTATTGAGGGAAGGTTTCCCTGGAGAGAAAGGTCTTTGCCTGCTATTTACACATTGAAGTCCACTTACACATGGAACTGCCTAGCTGGATCAGATAGTTTGTTTCTAAGAAGTGAATTAGGGTTTCTTCGGTATTTTAATGTGTTTAACAATGGCTGAAATCCAGTAGTAAGTTGCAGCCAGTGTAGGCCCATGAAATCAATGGAACGTATAGAAGAGTTGACTCACCAAATTCCCACTGATTTCATGAGCATGTTTTAACTGTGACTTACTACTGCGTTTTAGCCAGTATATAATAATTTTGTCTCCCCAGCCCTTCAAGGTAATTTATATAAAGCTAGTATAAAGAAGGCAGGACCATAAGTTTACAAGAGCTGAGCAGGGCTGTTAATGATAAGACATTTTGGAGGTCACTCATTTGTAGGGTTGCCATATGTCAGAGGTGGCTTGACAGCACATAACAGTTTATAAATTAAACAGAAAAATACAGGTAAAAATAATTTAAACTGTACCACATATTTGGTATACTGTTGTAGTTGTTTGTTGTAAAATTAAAAGCAATTTTACTATTTTTCCAGCTGTATAATGCTTTCCATTTTCAGTGAGGTGACTTCTGAGCTTATTTACTACTGTGCAGCTACAAATAACTTTACATTAAATAGATGTTCCTGACACTGAAACAAGCTGATACTTGCAGCTGTATCTGAAACATAAATAACCTTAAGGCATCACTTGAAGGAGGAATTCCAGTCAGTTGGCATAATATATTAACATTTCTAATATACATTGAAAACATTTGATGAGGCTATCCATCTGGCTTCATAAATGATTTTTTTGGGGGGGAACCTCAACTATTTTGTTATTTAATATTATATTTTATCACAGTATATTAAGATAAAAAAGCAATTGATTTCACAATAATTTGAGTGTGTTATGTAAGGGAGTGTAGCATTAGCATTATTTTTATAATATACTTTATTCTGGGGCTTAGCTCGCATAAGACAGTTTACAGTATAGTACCAGTATACAGTTACAATATACTGTACGTACATTAACAATATGTTCTTTAGCTTGCAATCCACTTATATGGGCGTGTATTCTGCCAGTAGCAAGAATATTGGGTTGGGCTGTAGTGTAAGCCTAAAGGCTAAACCAGATGAAATTACAGTGATTTGTGATGAGATCTCCACCTTTTTTGGAGAAAAAACAATTAGGGCAGGTGAGCTTCTCCAGATTGGGACTGGGACACTGTGTAATGAATCTATTAATTCTGCATCATAACCACCCAGAAGATGCCATTTGTTGTGTTAAGGACATGTGCTAATATAGCCTGTATTTATACATTTCCCTTAATCTGACAAACAGCAGCTTTGGAAGAGAGGGATTTTTCTTGGCAATAGGGTAAATGAGGGGAGGGTTAAACGTCTTCATCAGTATCATTGTTATGATCCTGACCAGTTTTTCTAAATTCAAAGAAATGGGATGTCCAGTCGCAGACATCTGTTGCTTGGTCCTCTTTGGTATGGTAAGCCCTGTCTTTTGACAGAACCACTTCAGAGCACAGGTAGGAGCTCAGTAGGATTGAAATGCTACTTCATAAGACATATTTTCTGCATTTAAAAACTAGTGTGTTGGGGAGAGGCTGAAGCAGAATTCCCTTCCTGTATTTTTTTTTCTAACTACCTAGCTTAAGGGACATTTTTGCATGTAGGAGCATTTAATATAATTGTAGTGTAACAAGGCACAGCCTGACACTTAAGTGAGAACCAGATGTGAAAACTTTCATAGTTCACGTCAGTGGATCTGTTCTGTCATTGGTAAACTTTGTACAAATTACAAATTTACAAATTACAAGGCGCTTGCACAATGTTGTGAATTCTTGTGTAGTCCCACACATGAGGAAAAGCTCCCTTACTACCCCCTTTCCTTGCTTGTACTTCTTTGATCCTGTGGTGTATGAATTGTCTGCTGTAAATCTTCAGTATAGCTGGTGAGAGAGGAGGAAATAAAAGGTTCTCCCAACTGCTGGAGTAGAGCACTCTGATTCTTTCTCAATTGATTCTCTATAATAATTTGATTTTTCACCTGTAAGAGCCTTTGGTTCAGAAATGGGAACTACAGCTGATACTAATTCTGCCTTCATTTAAACCAAGGGAGAATTCCTTGCTGGGGTTCATAGCAGCTGGTTGGGAGCAAGGATTTTCATGCTTTTGAGTAGACATGTGTAAGATTACACTGGTGTGATTTCCTTCTGATGTTAGTACCTTGTCTTGTTTGGCCCCAGGTTATAAGTATCATCCTGCCAGAAAGTAAGGAGGATTTTTCGAAGGATGTGGTAGAATGACAGGCAAACTGGTTTTATGGATTTGGATATCACCATCTTTTCCTGCTTATTTATGTAATTTTATTGGTTACTTACATTTTAAACTGTAGAATAACTGTAATTGTGTTCATGAGGTATAGATTCAGTAGCTAAAAAGCAGTATATGATAAAGCAATGGCAATAAGAAGACTACAAGATAAAGCCAAGGTAAAACTAGTGTAGGGCATTTGGTTAACCTCATTGGAGACACAGTATTCAACCAAATAAGGACTATGCAACTTTCTCAGCTGTATGGCCCACATCTAATATATATATGCAGCCCAGGGACCACATATATACATGACTGCATGCACAAAACATAGGAGGGAAGGAATTAATTTTCATCCCTGTACCAGTATTTGTACACCAATACCAAGCCCAGTGATCTTAAAGAATATACAGTATGATGTAGGGAACAAATTGTTTATATTAGGTCATTATATAAAACTATAGAAAGAAGCAGCAGAACTCTCTCATTATAGGTCCCAATTGCAGAATAAGTCTACAGTTTAAAAGACTACCAATTAAAATTACACTGAATCCCATCTGACCTCATTCTTGTCATTCCTCTGACAGTGGAATGTTTCAGAAGCAGTAATGGTTGCAGATGCTGTTAAACAAATTTTATCCTCCCGAAACATTGCATTTTGATACGTATTAAATATATTATTATGTATTACTTATTAGTAGGTATTAAACATTTTGCAAAAGTTATACTAGTTCCATGTATATAAATACATGTCTGTTGCTATCCAGTTGATTATGCACATTTTAAAATATAGTACAGTAATTAGATCTAAAGCAGAAGTACCAGCAGCTGCCTCTCCCTGCTGTAACCTGTAATGTTCGTGAACAATAAAAATCTATAATAGTAGGTGCAGTATTTTTTTGTTGATTTGAGTCTAAATGCTACATTTTCAGAAGTATATAATGAACTGGGTAGCCACACTAAAATTTCAAACATGTTTGTTATAATAACTGTGAGGAATCTCAAGCATGCTATATTTACTGTGGACTAACATGTTCTTACTCAGAAATTCAGAGGTGTTGTCTTTCTGCAACTCACAGCAAGAGGTTATTCTGCTTCAGCTGTCTCTTTTAAAAAAATCTCAAAAAACCCCAGGATACAGAATGAAAAAAAGGTAATGAAAAAAGTAAAACTTGAAAAAAAAATCAGATTTCACAGATTATTACATAAACAAGGGCAACCAAGAATATTTATAATCATACATTTTTCAAAGATAAGAACATATTATACAGTATCATAATCACAGTATTCAAAATTGTAAAGATGATAACTAATTTCATTGGGCATTTTAAATTAATTATATAGCATTTTTAATATGTTATCTACCCTGACTATGGGAAAGTGTGAGATAGAATTGGACACAGTAATGCTGAGTGTCTTGACTTTTTTTTTTAAATCAGCAAATCTCTTCAGGTAGATAGTTCTGCTTTAAATAGCAGTCAGTAGAATGGGTGCCCTCACATGAGGATAAAATGGAAGCTGTGAATTCTTGCCCTTGTTCTCTATTATGTGTTTTCCCATTCTGAAGCACCATAACTGAGGAGCTGCATTGTTTGAAGAGAACACTGGCGCTTGCATACTTTGCCAAAGAGATTTGTATTTGATCTACTTGGTCACATAGGGAGAAAACAAGTTAGGAGGTGATAAAAATGTCAAGGTCATAATGTTGGTGGAAGCTTTTTGAATAGCCAGGAATTTTTATTAATTCTTTAAATGCAAATACTGAGGTGCTCAGTTCCATACCTCCTGCAGAGCACTAGATGGAAAATTACAAGTAGTCTTCCAGAACTAAAATACAGCAGAACTTATCTGAGGAGAAAAGCTTTTGGGGAAGTAAGCTGTATGAGGAAAGATTTGGCTTTGTTTTCTTACTATGTCACTTTTTACCCTAAAAATGGGGGGGGGGGATGTCCTGCACATGTACTTCGGGCAGACAGAGGTTGCTGTTGCCATATTTTGCTTTGCTCTGAATGTAAGACATATGCAGACATTCTCATGTGTAAGCTCTACACGTACACATGCGTGCGCGCACACACACACAGGGAAGAGGAGAGAGAGAGAAACAAATTTGCTGTTTCTTCTCCCTCCATTGCCATTGTAGTAATCTACTACAAAGAAACACTCAATGTCTGTATTCTGGTTGTTTAACTTGAGATTTAACAATCCTTTTTTTACCAATTTTTAGAAATCTGAAGGAGATCTGTTATTTATTTCTCTTATGCTGTTCACAACCAACCAAACTAGCTATAAAGTCCTATTTGACTTTAATTTTTAATACAAAACATGACACTATTAGAATAAACATTTACTGAACAATTTTACACAAAATAGGGTGAAAGGAAGGCTACATCAAGGATGGAAACATGATGGAACATGAACCATCCATGTAGTCCTCTTCCATTAACACAGATGATTTCTGTTTCAGAGGCTCTCTTCTGGAAAGTGACGGGAAAAACACCAGTGATGAAAAAAGTATCTTTTCCACGTTTTTTCCCATTCATGCTAAGATGAAAATTTCATCCTGAGATGTCATCTAAAATGATCACATTCCAGAAGGTAGCAGTGGAAGGCCAGATGGGCCAGATCCAGATAGCATGTCCAAGGGGATGTAGTGCCAGAAGGCAAAAGAAGGAGGAAATGCAAGATGAGACAGAGTGCTGCCCTCTAACTGCTCTGCTGAGACCAGCTACTACTTAGTTCACTAATTCCCAGAATTCTCTTGTGCCGTAGCCAGGGTACCTAATGTTGTCCACATCCTGCTTTATGTTTCTCTGTTTTGTATCATGTAATTGATAGATTTATTTTAATTCAATTTCTTCCCTGTATTTCTCTTCAAAAGCACCAAGTAATAACATGAATAAAACTATAATGGGTTCAAAACCTAAAACAGATTATGTTAAAGAATCAGACCTGCAGAGAAGCAACAGAAGGAAATCAACAAAGGGAGGTGTTGCAAGGGAAAAAGTGGGCAAAGATGGTGAGTGAATGTACCTGTAGAGGATCTGATATTTCATAACACTTGGCTCAGAAATGGTGTGGAAGGACATCAGGGAGAGCTGCCAGGAAAAGACTGTATGCTGGAATTCAAGAAACCTTTGGTGGAGTCTGGGATGGGGAACTGCCAAGCTGAGAATGCTTGTCTGTATACTGGGAGTTAATATTTCTCCAAGGGCACCAACATGCTGAACTCTAAAATCAGCACCTGCTAATCTTTTGCCGTAAACACTAGTTTATACCATTGTTGCAACATGTGAAGAAGTTCTTTCCATATATAGAATATTCCCAGAGATATTTTTTCCCACTTCATTTTTCTCCCTGTGGTCCTGCCCTCCCTCAGATTAGTAAGGGACATTCATAAATATTTTTCTTACTGAACTGTGGGAAAGAAGTTGTGAGCTGCTTTGACCTTTCTGCAGGGTTAGATTTTAGAACTCGCAGTCACTGAAAATAAAATTCAGCAAGAAATAGAAAACCTTGTGGGCCAGCAACTTTGGTAGCTTATCTGCAAACCATAAAAGCTGCCAAGAATTGGCTCTGAGGCATGGATAAAGGTGTTTTGTGGCTTTGGGACAGCCCTTTATTCTTACAGAAGCAGATAATTATACTAAAATTTAGACTACACATTTGTTCCACAATTGTTGTGTTAATTTCCACCAAGGTCAACTCTCTGTTTAGATACTTCACTAGTGCCTATTGTTCCACTGTTTTCAACAACATGATGATTAAGCCAACAGAAGTAATTATATTGAAATAAAACTTGTTGGTATAATTTTCCATTGAATACAGGTAAGTCAGCATCTCTTTTGCCCCACACATGCTATACTTTTAAGGTTCAGATTGTTTCCTGTTAGTGAGCTTTTATTCCACTCTAATCCTGTTTCAGTAGCAAAATGTTCACTGAGCCACAGCCTGCTGAAAGATTCACTTGCTGTCTTCATAAGTTGAAAAGCTCCTGGTACACAGCTCTTTGTCCTCATGTGACTCTTTTTTCCTGGCCACTGGAGTTCAACTCATGCACAAGGTATAAACAGAAGATGATCACCATAATATTATGCACTCCCAGCTAGCAGGGAACTAAGAACAATCCCTTGGAATTTTCATGAAACTGTAAGCCAACCTTGGTGAAGATCAGCATGTTAGGATGGCAACTGAGCATCTTATGGCATCTTCACTTCTGGGACATCTTTACAACATACACTTATTCCATGATCTAGACTCTCCAGATGTCTTGGAGTACAAATTCTATCACCTTCAGTAAGCATGAATAGACATGATAGCTGGTGATGATGGGAATTGTGATTCCACACAAGAATGGGTGTCAAATCAGAGAAATTCAGTGCACGAACAGTGTTACATACTGTGCATGTTTACATCCATACTAATAACCTTATTCTCACAGAGTTTTTTTATGTGACCCTGAGCAAGCGATTGTATTTTCTGATAGAATGGCATTTCACCCTAGCAAATTGCAGGCTTCAGAACACCATCTGTTGTTCCCTACAAATGCTCCTTGGCTACTTCTCCCCTTCAACAACTAGGGATATTTTCCTAGGAGTGCTACATGGCATAATGATACCATCCCATCCTAGCATAGTAGTTTCTACCTCTTTGTATCTGGCGCAAATGAGAACCAGCTTTGAGTAGTGGACAGACTAGGAAACTACAGTTAAACTACAGTTTAATTTCTGCTCAGAAATTTAAAGTGACAGTGTCATGGTAAATAACCTCCTAGCTTTGAGTTGGATTCTATAAGAGCTTATTGTTAGAAGTGGCAAGTCCTCCAGCATTGGAAATCCTTTGACTGTTGGCTTTCTGTTGCATTGCATTGCTGAAACAATAATTTTTTTTGAGTGAAGCACTAACTATAATGTCTATTTTCACAGTCTCATCTTCCTAACAGGGATTAAAATGTAGCAAATAATGTGAATAACTATGTTCCCATGGGTTTATTAATATAACCATGGAATGCATGCCTAACATCTCTTTTTGAATCTTTGCACAATCATCCTGCAAATCCCTTGACAATGAAAAATGTGATCTATTGATGCCTCATAGAAAATAGAGTTAGGAAGAGTGTCATTCTCAAAACAACCAATGTTTCTTTACTATGTTGCTAAGCACCCCATTTTCAAAATACCAGCTTTTATGTCCATATTTATCAGTCCTGAAATGGGGAAGCATATCTTTTTATTTCCTTCTCTAAAGGAACTTTTACAGCATTATAGTTAGGGCTGCCATCATTAGTTCTGCTACAGTCAGCTTGTCATATGTGAAATTGAGAGTTGTTGTATAAGTAAGTAAGTAGCTGTGCTGAAAATGGTGTTCCAATGGTGATGGGTGTGACAGCTAATGGGCAGCAGTATTAGCTGAAGGTGACACTGATAGAGGAGGCAATGGTGGTGATACTCATGCTTACTTTTGTTAGTACTGAACAGAATGTGGTAATAGTAAACTACTACTGAACTTTCATTACCATGAAAACCCTATTATGAGACAGTTCAAAATGAAACAAGAGATAGTGCTGGAAGATGAAAGTCATAAGTCAGAAAGTACTCAGTCAGCTACTGGGTAAGAGCAAAGGACAAATATTAATAGCTTTGTTGCTAAGGACGCAACTAGAATAAAGCTGAAAAGATATCTAGTTACTGACATGCACAGAAATGAAAGAAATATGTGAATGCTGCATAAGACATACAACTGGAACATGAAATGTGAGAAGTATAAATCAAAGTAAGCTGGAAACCATAAAGCAAGAAGTGGAATGTATAAACATTGCAGTGCTTGGTGTCAGTGATCTAAAATGGACTGACAGGGATATTTTCAGTCAGATAACTACGAAGTGTTCTATTTTGGAAATGAAACTCAGATGAAATTGGGTGGCTTTAATACTGAGTCAAGATGTGACACGCAGTTAATGGCTATAATGCAAGGTCTGACTGATATCAATTGGACTGCATGGAAAACCTATCAATATAACCATCATTCAAATCTATACTCAATTGCAGATACTGAAGAAGATGAAATGGAAGCATCCAGAAGGAAATTGATCACATGAAAACATGCTCATAATCATAGGTGACTAGAATGCAAAAGTAGGAGACAAAGCAGAACCAAATGATGGGAAATTTAGTCTAGGGACAGAAATGAAGGAGAAGAAAGACTCACAGAGTTCTGCAACACCTGCATGTGTTCTGTGCTGTCAAGTTGGAACCGACTTATAGCGACCCTAATAGGGCATTCAAGGTTTGGTTGTCGCCATCTGTTATCATACTTATTTTTATTGTTATTTGCTAATTTGTTATTACTGTCTTTAGCATTTTATTCTTATCTCAGTCTGATGTTTTATCTGTTGTAAACTGCACAGAGTACTGCCCTGGCAGTAATGGAAGCTAAATAAGTAAGTAAGTAAGTGAGATATTTAAGAAGAGGTTTTACCCAGTGAGTTTCCATGGCCAAGGGGGGCTTTGAACTCTGTTCTCCAGAGTCCTAGTCCATCACTCTATCTACTACACCACACTGGGAATCCCAAAGCCTGCAAACTACAAAGCCTACAATCTGTTTATTGCAAATATATGTTCAGGCAACTGAACATGTGGATATCACCAAATGACCCATATAGAAGGGCAGCAATGAAGGAATTAGAAAAGATGATCAGGTTTAAGGATGTGTCACTGGAAACCAAGACCAATATTATCCACACACTTGTACTCCCTGTCACTATGTATGGGTGTGAAAGTTGGACAGTGAAGAAAGCAGACGGGGGTGGGGGAATGATTTGTTTGAAATATGGTGCTGCAGGAGAGCTTTGCAGATACAGTGGTGCCTCGCAAGACGAACGCCTCGCGGGACGAAAAACCCGCAAGACGAATGGTTTTTGCGATCGCTATGGTGCCTCGCAAGACGGCTTCTTCTATGACCATGCTTCGCAAGACGATTTTTTTTTCAAGACCGATGCCTTGCAAGACGAATGAAATTTTTTCGTCTTGCGAGGTTCCCATAGGAATGCATTGCAATGCATTCCTATGGGAAACTGCTTTTCGCAAGACGATTTTTTCGCAAGACAGCGCTACTCGCGGAACGAATTACATTCGTCTTGCGAGGCACCACTGTACCCTGGATTGCCAGAAAGATGAACAACTGGGTCCTAGATCAAACCAAGCCTGAACTATCTCTGGTGGCAAAAATGTTGAAGCTGAGGCTGTCCTACTTTGGGCACATTGTGATAAGGCAAGATTCTCTGGAAAAGACAATAATGCTGGGAATGATGGAAGGCAGCAGGAAAAGAGGAAGAGCACATACAAGATGGACTGACTCCCTAAAGGAACCCACAGGCTAGAGTTTACAAGAGCTGAGCAGGGCAGTTGAGGACAGGACATGTTGGAGATTGTTCATTCATAGAGTTGCAATAAGTCAGTTGCCATACGTTGATGGCACATTATGACATATATTATAATGTAAGTGGATGTGCTGAAAATGTGGAAAGCCTTTTCACTGAAATAACTATATGATCTTCCAAGAGTTCTTTACTTTCTTTACATTGTTAATTCAGGTAGCAAGATTCATTTGCATAAATCAGACTTTGCAAGGCTTCTTCTCAGAGTCAGGTGATATCTACAATTTTACTTGTCATGTTATCCACTGGCATTAGAGAGAATACTGAAAATATAAATTCTTAATACATGCTTTTCAAATCATATATTATATACATAAGATACAAAAGCAAAATTTTGGAACAGCATCATTTATGTGAATCCACAGGACCACAGTAGAAAAGAAGCACATATAATCCATTAACCAATGTGATACAGTGGTGCCTCGCTAGACGATTGCCTCACAGGACGAGGAAATCGCTAGACAATGCCTTTTTGCGAGCGCTACTGCGCTTCGCAAAACGATGTTTCCCTATGGCGATTTTCGCTAGACGATGAGGTTTCCCCATAGGAGTGCGCTGACTAGTGGTCAAAAGCTGTCAGTGCAGCTGTCAGTGCATTCCTATGGGGACCCTCACTCGCTAGACGATGTTTCCCTATGGGAAATTTCGCAAGACGACTGCGTTTTCCCTTGGAACGCATTGAAGCGATTTCAATGCATTCCAATGGGAAAACGTGCTTCGCTAGACGATGTTTTCGCTAGACAGCGATCCTCGTGGAACGGATTAACATCGTCTAGCGAGGCACCACTGTATTTTGTTTTGAAATGGCTTTGTAACTCTTCCTTTACTTATTTATATATTAGCAGAGAAATGCAGAATTTAATAATGCAAATGGCAGTTCTTGATATATCCCATAAATTTTTTGCTCCTGTGGAACAGTATGAATTGCATGTAGAAAACGTCATGTTTGTTGTTGTTGTTTAGTCGTTAAGTCGTGTCCGACTCTTCGTGACCCCATGGACCAGAGCACGCCAGGCCCTCCTGTCTTCCACTGCCTCCCGGAGTTGGGTCAAAACTTCACGTTTAAATACTATTAAAAACCAAAGGCCAAGTCAAGCATGAATTATGAACTAATTCATCATATTTCAAGAAGCAAAACCTTATCATTATTGTATTAAGATTTTTCTTTAATGTATATAGTCTTATCATAGCTGGTCCCTATAACATCAAGCTGACGTTGAAACTTAGTTTTTCAAATTTTATCCTTAGTTTTTCTGAGTAGCAACTTCCAGGCATTAAGGAAACATTTTTATCTCACTAGTTTTGGAGTGCTTCTCTTCCAGTGTACATTTTTTCCTGTGCCATCTTTGTTTCCCAACATTAAAATTTTCACACTGGACAGGGCAGGCAGTAAAGTGCTTTATACAATCAAATGTGTGTAATGCCTCAGGAGGGAAGCTCCAATTTATACTTGGAATCAAGCATGAATGAAATTGTTTTTTTTTTAAAAAACACAAATTTGTCATGAAAAATATGTTCAATTTTCATTTGTAGTAGCTCAGAAACTCAAAGTTAAACTCTGGTGGCTGAAACAAAATCCCATTATGTTAATTGACTGGAAAGTTTGACTCAGCATGTTTAAGTGCTCCAAATAACAGTGCTATGAATTGCTTTTAAAGAATGTCCCAGAGTTCTGTTTGGTAAAGGAATGTTCTAATTAGGTATTACAGTTTCACGGTTTTATGGGTGTGGTCAATTTTAAGTTAGTCACACGTTAGTCTCATTGAATTCAATTAGTCATGACCAAATTCTCCCACTGATTTTAATGGAATGAAAAACATGACTGATATATTACAGATCCAACTTGTCTGTTTTCCAGTGGAATTTCCCCATTAAAATGTGTAGCTTCCATGCATGTGTAGCCCTAGAAACTTGGAGTAAATATCTAATTAAACTTTCCTCTTTATTATAATACAATCACACCAACAGACTCTGTTGATTTCTCTTTATATTTGCACTGATACAAATGATGGTAGTCCTTTTGTTCATTACTATGTATATACTGTACATTCTTCCAAAGAACATGAAAAGGAGGTCCCAAAACTCAAATAGTTCAGTTAGTGCAAGTCCCATATACTTCAGTGTGGGACAACAAAGCCAGACACTAAATCCATATTAACTTAATTTGTTCACAAGCATCTCTGTTGAAGTAATGGGACCTACTTCCAGCCAGATGACAAGCAGTATCCTGCTGAATTAATGGGGCTTACTTCTAAGCAGATCGGCCCAATTCAGAGAACACTACAGTTCTGCTCATAGTTCTCCTGCCAGCAAACAGATGATTTGTGGGAAAGTCAAAAGGGAAGAGCTCGAACAGTAGCTGATGCAACCTGTGCACTCACTGATTGTTGGCTTTAGAGCACACTCTTTATTCCCCTTGCATATTGAACTTGAGCTGTTAGAGGGGAATCCATTTCTTGAGGCTTTACTCAGCAAGACACAATTTCTTCTTAAGCGATACAACTGGACCAGTGTGTTGAGAACCAGGGTGAAAAGCTATGACTGGAATACCCTCTCTATAGACATTTGGCACTATTCCCTTGCTTTCCAGTTTTTCAGAGGTCTTTTATTCTTGAAATTTGCATTTTGTGCATAAATCTCTCTCAGCTACAGTCTTTTAAAATCTCCAACACTTTTTTCCCCAGAGCTGGTTTCCACTGCTGAACAAAACTTTTCATATTGACTATGAGTCTCCCTGTTTGAACATCTTCATATCCAGCAACAAGATATTTTAAGCCTGCAAATAAAATATACAGATATTTATTGGGCTAATATTTAAACAGTATTTTATATACATAATCATAAAGGGAAAATGTGTGTGTATGTATGAGAATTATTTAGAACCACTGGTGATACGTTTATGTCATATTTTATTTATTTCATTTATAGGTGCAAGAGAAATCTGCTCCTACGGGCTGCTACATTTTCTAAAATTGCTATTTGCAAAATACTCTCGCATGGTTGCGATAACAATGGTGTTTGTATCTCTCTTGAAATAAAACATGTCACAAAATAGTGTTACAAGAGAGCAATTTTAGTCTCTATTTATTATTTGCCTACTTTTAATGAGCACAACTGTTATATCTGGAAGTATAAAAATAAGAGCAGAATTGTTTATCCTGTTCTCCAAGGTTGTACATGCTTTCCAGAATTCCTGGAAACCTTGCTTTTAAGCTTGTGAGTCAATTTCCTTGTTAGATATATTTAAATTATTTCATACATGCATATCCTGCCCTTTTTCAATAAACTCCAGCTCTTAACTGGGGTAGTGCTTTTTTATCCCCACAATAATTTTATGAGGATAAACTAGGTGGAGAGACACAGACTGGCCACATTTTACCTTGTGTCTCTCATGACTCAAGACCAACATTCTATATAATATGTTACTCTGCCCCCTTTGGTGCTTAATGCCCTATAACTGCATTTTATTTCTTTGTGAAATGCTTTAATTATTATGTTTTGAGTTTGTCAGTGAAAATGCTTTTTAAAAATCAACTAGAAAGAAGAACAGATGCTCAAGGCCCTACAGTTTTTGTTTTGAAACCCACGGCCTGATCTGCTTATAGCGGTTGTATGATATGCCATATCACAAAATGTGGTTACAAATCCATTGCATTTCCAGACACATATTCAAATGTAGATGTTGTCTGTCAGTATTTTATTATTGTCAATGGAAAGCGTATCCAGACACACATTTGGATGTCCCAGGCTATGGAAGGGGAGTTGTACCTAGTTCTGTTTGAAAACTATTTATATGTACAACTGGAGCTGGATCAGGGGTTTAAGTCTGATTTTTCTTTGTTGCAGGGACTGTGTATTTTGCTTTACTAGATGATCAGAGCAGATGTGGTGGGAGCATCTTTCATTTCTCTGAAAAAATGGTTGCATTATCTTACACGTCTACATGAAAGTCAGGGAAGGAATTCTTCATGTGTGCAACTTTGAGAGAAAATTCAAATTGACAAAGTCTGTGTCAGGGCTTAGATGTGCTGATTAGTGCATGATATAACAAGTCCAAAAGAAGCTAAAACTGAAAGGTTCATTGAGCATCACATTCAGTTACATTAATCAGTAAGAAAAGTGATTGGCAGTTTAGGTTTCTGAAGCATCTACCTCCACCCCCTTTTTTTTTTTTAAACTTTAAACGTGGAATAAAAAATGAATCTGTGCACAAAAGGCAGCTTTTAGAAAGCTGGGATATATGAGACCTAAGTTAATTGTGTATACATGAATGATAAAATCAGTGTGCAGAGGCTGGAGACAAGTAGCAAAGTGTAAATTTAAAAGTATATATCCAAATGATTAAAATGTGCTTGTCATAATGAATACATACCAGGATTAAGTATTGGGCAAGTACAGCCTCTGTTAGTCCATGATTCTGGATAAAGAATCCGTTTTCCTCGGAAAATCTTTAGCTTTGTTGATTTCAATACTTTCTGGATTTTCACATTGACCTCAGCATGGGAGCCTTTATCATGAGCAGACAAAATCTTTGCCTTCAGAACTGTGGCAAGAGGGTTTCAGAATAAAGAATGTCATCTTTCTTTTTTTAAACCAATTAGGTGATACACAGTAACAGAGTCCCAGTCCCAGGAGTGCTACAAGTGAGCTATTTTTTAAGATAAACAAGCTGTTGTTTCAAAATAAAACAAATAAATAAGATGATCACAATTTTCCTTACCAATAGAGCAGCACAGAGATGTTTCTATATATTTCATTTCATGTGAACAGAACAGAACTTGATTTAGTTGAACAGAAACTGTGCCAGGTCCTCTACGCGTAGAGCCTGTTCAGATTTTGCCAATGACAGGGTGCAGGAAGATGCTCAGTGACCTGATTTTTAAGAATTACAGAGCACACATACAGCTTGCTCCTTCCTACTGGGGTTACTGGGAACTTCTGCTTACTCATTATTTTAAATGTTTGCACAAAACTACAGAATGAAACAATGTCACCACATCCCATTATAGATTTAAAGTGCTTATATTTTGACAACGAGAACTAATTTGGCTGCTCAAAAGTGGCTTGTTCCCTAGAAGCTTTGGGACAAAATGAGACACAATGTAAACAGTAGGATAAATAGTTTATATTGTTAAAATATAGAAATAAAATTTCCCTGATCTATCAAATGCCACTTTGCTTACAGAACATATCTTACTAACAGGTCACACCCAAGTACTGGAAGAGAAAATCTGTCAGTACTGTCTTAGTCTATTAGGGGGGGGGAAGTTAGTTCATTAAGAAAAAAAATCCAAAAGTCAATATGGTAATGTTACCAACAGCCAGAATCAGCAAAGTTCCAGTTTGGCATCTATTGATTGCATAATACGTGCACCATTTAAAATTATTCTCAGTTTAAACCTCTTTGCAGATATATGGAACTTCCATATGCAACCAGCTGCTCATGCCTCGGTTTACTCCTTGGAGATATCCACACACCACACATGATCATCCAGGAGAGCGAGCCAGTGGTGTGTGTGTGATGCTGCAGTGGGGCAGGTAGGGCAGCTCCACTCCCTAGCTGTTGTATGAATGACACACAAAGCATGTTGGGGCCTTGCAGATTTTTTTTTTAAAATCTGCTTTGTACATCTCCAGGGAATCAGAGATTCTGATCAGTGGTAGATACAATGCTGAATAACTACTAGCTTTATATTGTCAAATAAAGAACAGTCACCTTTTTTTTAAATCCAATACGATTTGATACAACCTGCCATTCCATCCCCACCCCAACTAGCACTATCTAACTCTAATAAAATAGCTGAATCTCCTGGATGCTGTCAAAATGTTTTCTCTTTAGTAATTCTAGATTTATAGAGTTGTTTATATTTATGGTTTAATTACTGTAAATTGCATCACCATATAGTTTTTGAATTTTTTTTTTATTGTGGAGTTTGAGTGCTGTAAATTTTAATCTTGTAAACTACCCAGTGTAATGCTTGGCGTAATGGGACAGTATATCAATCAATCAATCAATCAATCAGTCAGTCAATCAATCGAATGAATGAATGAATTAATGAATGAATAATTTAATAATCCCTTCTCTGTTCCACCTTAATAGGTGAATAGCAAACCTGAACTTTACATCCTTACCAGCATCACCATTCCCCCACTCTACCTGCCCTTTTTTCCTTGTTTCTTAAGATCCACCCTCAGCAACCAGCCAGGAGAGTGAAAGAGAGGGAGAGAGAGAGAGAGAAAGAGAGAGAGATTCACGCATTCTGGTAAACTGAGAATCTCATTCACAGCTTAAAGATGCAATATTTTGGTTTATCTTAATCAAGTAGTTGCAATAGTACCCTGCACAAGCATAGAGTGCTGCTTCCATTTTTGTCAATAGTCCTGAAGCTGGCTCCAAGTCCTGAAACTGCTTACAAGTGTATATTTTGAACTCTGAAACTCATTCTCACCAGTCTCTCCTAAACTGGGATACTGGGAGGCTTCCTGGTCTGTCTAGGCTTAGGAAAAGAAATAGCCATATTGCTTCCTTTAAGCAAGGTATTTCTCTGGAAGACCAAGGGTCTTCTACCTGAAAGGCCAGGTTAATGGGACGTCAACAACATGATATAAAACCAAGCTTCTCCTGAGGCACTTGGCTGGGAGCCCAAATAACCAAGTCCTATGGCAATTTAAAGACTAACAAAAACCCCAAAAGCTATGCTATAACCAGTTTTTTTTTATTATCCTTTTGGAAGGTTACAAGCTCAGCCTTCTACAAAGCCTGACAGCTAAGGTCTTTGAAAGCATGGAATAAGCCAGGTTTCATATATCTCCAGCATAAAATGATTTGTATTCATGTTTGAGGTGGCAATTAGAAAGTCCTGCCTGAAGGATTAGTAGATTTTCAGCTATTTACCATCACCCACTTGATAATTTGACATAAAGGAGACTGGTGCAATAAAGAGTTGTATTCATACAAGTGCTCTTGAGAAGCATTTAGAAGTGCACATGAACTACATTTAATATGTGCTTTCCTTTTCATTGATAAATGCAGTTACCATCACAGGAAAATAACCCTATGGACAGTATACTCTTCTGTAGAGCTGCCAACACTGCAGTAGTGACATCACTAGCTGTGGCAGATGGCCTCTATTAAAGAGTTCCTGCTTCAATTATGGGTTACATGTGACTTCATCTCATTGCATGTAAGTCACACTTAATCTGAAATTGAAGCAGGAACTGTTTAATTAGTCACATCACTCCCACTATACCAGGAGAGCAAGACAGCAGGATACTAGCTTATTTTAATTTAATTTATCTTTAAAGCTAGAACCAGAGTTTATTAGAATGCAGTATCTTGCAATTATTTTCCAGGGTCAATTTTATTTAAAATCACATTGTTACTTTTCAGTATATTACACTCCTTTGTGTGGCATCTAACTGATGCAAATTGTTTTAAAATGTTATGGAATTAAATGAATACTATGAAATACTACTGCCATTGTGTGATTTTGTAGCAGTGTCAAGAAATTAAAGAATATACTTTTATATTTTGCCCAAACACTTGCAACACATATGTTCTGCATTCTATTATGTCACATGCCATTATTTATATAAAGAAGTACAAGGAAAATCAAGGTAACAAAACTCATAGTGATTATTGATGGATATTTAATGAGATATTATCCACCAGAGAAAAGTCTGTCGTTGACTTTTGTTACAGTTGCCAAATACTTCCTGGTAGGGCCCCTGTGTTTTTATCAGCTACCTGCCATAGCAGATAAAGTTCTTCATATGATTTTAGCTCAATGTCAGAAAATCATTTACCTGTTAAACTTCTGTAACAGTTAAGGCAACTGTTAAAAAAAAAAGGAGACCTGCCAGAAAAGTGAGCAATTTTAGCTTGTGCTGGAGTACAGAATGATAAAAATATTTAGTAATTTCTTATAAACAGGAAATTAGCATTCCTATGACACCCCCCCCCCAATGTGTAATATACATATTTGAAAAAATCTAACTTACTTTAGATGTCTTATTTTCTTGGGGTGAATAGGTACACCTGTCATTATCAATAACTGCAAATAGTAAACACTGAATCCACTGCTCAAGTGGAACCCATTGAACAGAATTTCAGCCTATGTCTATGGTAATTTTGTAACTTGAAGCAATTCCCCTACCCAAGTTAAACTGTTAGTATTACACTGGCTTAGCTATGCAAGAGGCTTTTGGCACATTTGTTTTGGTGGAGAAGCATTAATTTGTGTGATTCTGAAGTGGTACAGCACAGAGACATACCGGTTACCACTTCCTTTGCTATTTGTGAGAAGTTTTTTTTAGTGAAACACAAGCTGAGATTTGTGATACATTAACCCTAGGGGTATCCATCTATGAGGCAAGCTGGGAAGGGTTCCTATTGCCTTCTACCTTTGTCTGTTTTGTCCTATACATTTTTGCTAGAGTAAACATGTAAAACCTCTGCTACATACTTTGGCCTACCACTAGTGGCTTCTACACGTCTGCATTTGGGGCCTAAGTCTCCTCACACTTTTCTGCATTCTTCCATACACAACAGCTCTGTTGACAATTTTCATTGATAACTGAAGCTCTCAGCAGAACAAGTCCAACTGGAAATAGATGTAATAATTTAAACTCACCATATGTGTATTTCATGCCACAGAAGACCTTGGAATGTTGTAAAACTTGGTCTTTACATTCACATTTTCCTACAGAAACACAAAAATATCTCTCTGTTATTGCTGTCCCCAGACAGTTTGCTGCCTCAGCTGGACAAGGTGCCCCAACCCACACTCTATACACAGCAGCTAGCTGATCCATTGTTGCCAAATACTTCAGCACTGCAAACAGGACAGGATCCTCACTGCACTTGAAAGTGTTTGGCTAGCTAGGCAACACAGTTAGGCCCCATAAGATACGGCCCTGTCTTCTAACAAAGGGGAGTGATGGGGTGAGTAGCAGGAATGACAGGAGGAGGAGGGGACACTGTTACTACCATACCTATTACTGGTATGGCATCTTACTACCATCATTCTGCTTAATGGATGAGTCAGTCCTACTATCACTTTGAACCACAATTTGTTGATGTCTTCTAACTACCATTATTTCATATTGGAGGCACCAGATGAAATATATAGTTACCTTGGTCTCCCTATTGAACTTTTGAAGTTGTTCATATACAGGTCCATCCTATAACATCAATTGTACGATTTATTCCAGTTAAAAAGCATTCTCAACTAAACTGCCAAAGGTAAAAATCCTGGGCCTTACCAGCTGTTATTAAGGGGAAAAACAGGTAAATGGGCGAGAAAGCAGTTCGCTGAATACTTTCATTTCCCATGAGACAAGTACAGAAAATATGTCATAAAAAGATTAATAAAAATAGAAGCCTGCCCACTGGCTCTTACAACATGTACTAAAGTGAATCAAAATAGGAGAGGAGACACAAACTACACAGAATCATTCATTGACTGGCAATAGAACTGTACTAAGTTCAATTCCAAGCTCACTCAGAATGCACATTAAAAATGGGAAGGACTAGCCATGCTAAGGGACATGGTGGCGCTGCGGGTTAAACCGCAGATTCCTCTGTGCTGCAAGGTCGGAAGACCAGCGGTCGTAAGATCAAATCCATGCGACGGAGTGAGCTCCTGCCAACCTAGCAGTTCGAAAGCATGCAAATGCAAGTAGATAAATAGGTACCACCACAGTGGGAAGGTAATGGTGTTCTGTGTCTAGTCGCACTAGCCACGTGACCACGGAAACTGTCTTTGGACAAATGCTGGCTTGGGCCATAGGGCTTGGAAATGGGGATGAGCACCGCCCCCTAGAGTCGGACACGACTGGATTAAATTTCAAGGGGAACCTTTACCTTTACCTAGCCATGCTACCAACAAAATGTCATTAAGAAGGCTCACTTCATTCTTTAAAATCTGTGGACTCATTCCTCTCTCCTTTATCACTCATACATTTTTAAGGGTTTTCTTTGTTTCTTTTATTTCTAAATATAATTTTTTATTATTATAAGAGTTACAATCTTCTGATCACATAACAAAAAAGAAAAAAGTAGTAATTACCTATAAATACAGTTACACTTCCAATAATTTTCTTATCTGTAGTATACTAATAATATTTAAATATTTATATATGTTTTACTTCTAACCCTTGTTGTTGTTTAGTCGTTTAGTCGTGTCCAACTCTTCGTGACCCCATGGACCAGAGCACGCCAGGCCCTCCTGTCTTCCACTGCCTCCCGGAGTTGGGTCAAATTCATGTTGGTCGCTTCGATGACACTGTCCAACCATCTCATCCTCTGTCGTCCCCTTCTCCTCTTGCCCTCACACTTTCCCAACATCAGGGTCTTTTCCAGGGAGTCTTCTCTTCTCATGAGATGGCCAAAGTATTGGAGCCTCAGCTTCAGGATCTGTCCTTCCAGTGAGCACTCAGGGTTGTGCTTCTAACCCTACAGTTATTCAAACTAACCAGCATTTCAGCCCATTTTCCATTTGATCTCTTTATCCCTCATACATGTAACTACTTAAAATTCCACATGTGTGTGTCTTTATATGGCTGGACAGTACCTGAGAATTCAAAGGGACTTAAATGTATATGTATCTTAATATATCATAATGCTCAGCTACAGTCCAAAATGTTTGTATCCTACAATAAAAGATTAATATAGAAAGCATCTTTCAAGGTTAAATATATTTGATTTAAGATCAAAGCCTGGAAGCAATGTAAAATCAGAATGAGAGTAGGTGACTGGGTAAACCTAACTGTTTATAGTTATGCAACTAAATATAGATATTTTCTGCTGCTATTTGTTCATGACTTAAGTTTGTCCAAAATCAGCATTAAGTCAAACTTTTCTGAATAGAACTACTATTTTTAGAAACTCCATTTGAAGTCAATGTTTATTTAATAACATGGTATTATTTTTAGGGTTTCCTACAAAAATCTCCCCATCTCGTCTCATCTCTCCCCAGCTTTTGGATTAGTTTGGGGTTGTTGGGGGCAGGGTTGCAAGGTGTTGGAAAAAAATGGTATGTTTTAAAATAACATCTGGTCCAGCAGCACCAGCCTGAGAATCACCTGTTCATGACGTTACATATATTTTCAGTATAATATACAACTAGGGATGGATTTTGTTATCCCTGTCTTGACACAAAAGCTAACTAACTGGTACAATTTTACTGAGTCTGCAAAACAGACCTTACACCTAATGCCCTTAGACAGTGAAAGAGGAACCTGGGTTGAAATTGTGGTAGATAAGAAAGGATAAACACACACTAGATTCAAAGTATGGTTTTATCAGAAAATTGTTAATGTGAAGTAGCTGGGTGGAGCGCACATTCTGTCTCATTCAAGTCTGTGAGCCTTAGTAAATGAAGGGGGAAGTAAGTCAGAGTGGCCAAGATCCTACTGAAGAAAATCACACATACAAGGACAATCAGGCAAGCAGTTGCCACCTAGTTCCTATCCATTCTGTGGCTAGGTGTGCAATCGTTTTCTTGACCCAAGGATGTTGGGGAGCTACATGGGTAGAGTTGCTTGTCCTATTTCCCTTTTATGCTGCATGATCGCAACACGATTCTGGTCACTGAATCCATCAGGGCTTTCTTTGGGGCATGTTTGGAAACAGGCTGCAATATCAGGTAGTGCTTATCCAAGAAACATATCTAAATGTATATAATGAAGGCAGTCATTTAAATGAAAACACCACAGCAATTATTTTTAAGTGTGTTTCTAGATGAAGCTTTTTTTATTATGGAATCAGTCTGTTTATATAGTGGTCCAGTACATTTTTTCCACTCCTACTTCTGTTTCTTCTCTTATCAGAATACAGTGGAACCTCTACTTATGAACTTAATCTGTATTGGAATGGTGTTCGTTAGTTGAAACATTCGTAAGTAGAAGCAAAATTTCCCATAGGAATGCATTGAAAACCGATAAATCCGTTCCGGCTGTTTTTTGTTCTTATGTAGAGGCGCCGTTCGTATGTTGAAGCATTTGTTCCCATAGGAACTAATGCAAAGCCGGTTAATCCGTACTCTACCACTAGGGGGATAATTTTTTTCTTTTTCTTTTTCTTTTAACCTAAGATGACTTAGGTTAAAAAAAAAGGCAGGAAAGGAGGGAGGGAACACCTTTTAAACAGAACACCTTTTTTTTCGGTTCGTAAGTTGAAGCTCCGTTCGCAAGTAGAAGCAAAATTTTGCAGACGGAGCTGTTCGTAAGTTGAAATGTTCGTAGGTAGGGACGTTCGTAAGTAGAGGTTCCACTGTAGTTGTAAAATACGCTAGCTGTCTTTTGATAAGTAATAGTAAGCTGTTGGTCTAGATACACAACAAATGTCTATAATTTTACATTTTTACATTAAGTTTGGCTCCTTTGATTTTTCTCAGCTTTCCCTTTTGTCTTTCACATCCATAGCATTTTTTCAGTGCTTATTCATAAACACCTATGAAATAAGATTCTTCTTACAGAGGAGATAGCAAACAGGCCTAGGTCCATATACTTACCTGAATGTCGAAGGGCAGAATATCCTTGTTCATCCTCCCATCCCCATGTTGGTTCACTCTTGTTATATGCAGAATAAAAACCAGATATTTCATGGTACCAGTCTGTGTCTGCACTGCTGCAAGTAAAGAAACACTGCAATGTTTCATACAATATCAAACTGATTAAATCAGAAAGTCACAGGCAATTACAGAAAAAAGCATACATTGTATTAATTATCCATATTTCATACTTTTATGAGTATTGTCAGAAAAGATATTTGCTCACCTTTAGTTCTTTGATAGGTCTCACACAAAAACACAGCATGGAAGAGATTTCAATGATCACACCCATTCCTTGCACTAAGGAATGGGCCTACATGAGGGGCATGGTGCTCTTCTCCACATTTGATCTTATTTTAGATTTTCTTACTGGTAGAATAGAGATCTACTGTATGTTGTAAAAATATTTTGAAGTTAAGACAAACTTGGGACCCAGAGTGTATTTAAACACACTTCTAGTTCAGGTTCCTTCTAGTTCAGCTACTTAATGGTGGGTTTGTGTGGCTATAAACAAACAAAATTTATTACACCAATAGATTTTTTTAAAAGGAAGAAGCATACAACAGAAGCATATTTGTATACAATGTGTACTATGTGGTAACACAAATGTGTGCTTAATGGTATAATGTTTATTACAAAAACATTTTAAGATAGCGATAATTAAAATGTAAGTAGTGTGGATTGTTCAAGGTCTATAAAAAGATCTCCATGTATAGTTTTGATTAGGCAGAGCATTAAGCATTCAACTCTGCTTAATTTCCCTTATATGGTTTGTTCTTCTCTGGCATCTCAGAGGTTATAGCTTGACCTGATCCCCAGGAAGAGTCAGTGTGAGTTTTCCCACTGAAATCTTAAATCTTTTGTCTCCTTTGTTTTTCTAGTCAGGCCAAGATTTTTTTTTTTTATCACCTGCAACACTGGCCAGCTATCCACTTCATCCTAAAAACACAACAGTTTCCCTCCGGACTACATATGATAGACCAAGAGACTAGGTCTCAGCAAAAAAATGTGCCAGCAAACAATAATGTCTGGGAAAAATGTCCCTGGGGTTCTGACGGTAATACATTCCAGTTCATATGCTAACAGATTTTAAGAAATGCAAATCCTACTAAGATCTCTTGTAAATCAGTTTTTATCTCACTATTTAAATTTAGGACAGAGGTGGAATATTATTGTTATACTTTCATATGAAATTTCTTTAAACCAGTGATTTCTCACTTATGCATCAGAATACAATCATAATTCAGCCATATACCAAGTGTAGTCATATATATTCTGCAGCCTTTTGTTTTTGGCTCCAAATCTGCCAAAGAAGGGCATGACTGTTCCATCCTTCCTCCATGTTTTCGTCATTTTTAATTTTCATTTCTCATTTTAGAAGGTATATACTTTCTAGACCTAACTCGTTCATCTTCTTTATGATGTCCTTCAAATGATGCAAAATGACGCAAGTTACTTGTACATCTAATTTTCAGTGTTTCCAGGTAATGCCTAACATAATCCAGATAGTTTTACCGAAATGGCTTCAACGTGAATGGGGAGCAGAAAGGTACTTGGTCCCCTTTTTTTGATACATATTTGATACAACTGAGTTTAGTACTTATTCCTTCTGCTTTCATTCAATATAGAGATGTAATTATGAAAATAATGCAAGAGCAACTTGCTCTGTTCATGTTTATAGATTTCTAATTTTTTCATTATCTATTTCAAAATGCATAATTTTTTAAGATACATTTCCTCTCCATGTGATGTAGTAACACATTTATTCAGTTACCTGCTGATGCAGTCGCCACTCAGGGAGTCACAGCTTCCTGCACAATCGCACGGTTGGCAGCCGTAGTCTCCAAACCCCCAGTACCCTACCATGCAGGTATCGCACTGGGGACCCGCCACTCCAGGTTTGCAGGGACAGTCGCCATTGCTGGGATCACAGAAGGTGCTATTGCTGAAGGGAAGCACTGCTGATCCAACAGGGTGGCAGGAGCATACTGCAGTGTTAAAACATACATATGAGATTGCTTGTTAGTGGAAAGAAAAACTAGAGACACGGTACTGATGTCATTTACATAGATTTTTCATCACCAAAGCTTATAGAATTATAGCATTATGGAGTTGGAAGGGGCTTATAAGGCTATCGAGTCCAATCCTTGCTCAATACAGGAATCTAAGATAAAGAATATCTGACAGATGGCTTTCTAAATTTATCTGAGATGCCTCCAGTGGTGAAGAGCTCACCACCTCTGGAGTATTCATATTCTTTCTTCAAATTTATGAATTCAGAGTCAAATAAATGTGGGGAAAATGATCCCTCCATAATTACCCAAATTATCAAAAAAGAGTTCCTGACAGAATTGCAGTCAGCAGCCAGCAGCATTCATAATTCCCACACCATGGTCCAGGGGGAAGAGTGCTTCATTTCCATGTGCAGTAGACTGCAGCTCCACCTGGAAAGTTTTCGGTTGAGCAGGAAAATAGGAAGAAACACGTTGCCCCTAGTTTTGGTTTGCACACACACATCACAGTAAACAATCCCTCACTTTTGTAGGGGAGGAGGAGCTGAAAATATATCCTCTTTTGTATCCTGAAAATAAGTCCACAACATTGGAGGAGGATCATATCACCTCTAAGGGAAGTCAGGAGAAAATATGGGAAGTGATAGAAATGGACACCTTTGCAGATGTGCTGGAAGACTGTCTAAGACAGAAGGAAATTGAGCGAAGGGATGTATTTCTTAAATGGTCTCGATACCCTGAAAATGTTGGAATAACGTAGTGCTAAATTCAAATATAATTCTAAGTTGATAACTGTGAGGGTAATCAAATTGGAAAAAAAGAAAAAGCAGAAAGTTGATTGTTTTATCGAAATATGAATAGATTGAATGTTTGTATACTTTGTGTTCTCCTGTCCTCAAACTTTTCTTCCCTTCCCCTTCTACCCCCTTTTACCTTTTGTAGTCCCTTCCCGATCTTTAGTAGTTAAAAAAATAAAAAACTTTTTTTAAAAAAATCACCTCTATTTTTGATTATTACAGTCATGTTCATATTCTCAGAAATGAGTTGAAGAGTCAAAGCTGCATGGACTTGTGTACTCCTGATTCATTTACCCACCTTTTATATAAAATTTGATCTTTATTTCTTTTCTGTTTGTGACTAGTGTAGATCCAGGTTTAGATAGATTGATCACAGTCATTTCTAGGTTGGTCCTCACAATGTGCATTCGTTAAACTTTCTGCACTGCATAATTTCATTGCCATATAAATGTTAACATTAACAGCATCATCTTTAGCATGTCTATAAGCTGCCCAGAGACCTTTGGGTAGAGTGGGCGGCATATAAGTTAAATAAATATAATAAATCAAGAGATGAATTCCATTGAGTTCAAAGAGACTACAGCATAAAAATTGCTTGGATCCTCTCTTCTGCTACTTGTCTTTCTGTCAGTTGTATTATGGTGGGATGGAAAGCATAAGACAGTGTTCTCCCAGAAAACTAGCATTTTGGCCAATATGTATTAAATGACTTTTCCAAACAGGACATACATATGTACCTGTGTTTATTTGCTTGCTTTCTTTTTTTCATAATTCATGGGGTTTACTGGGGATGAGTCCTGATGATGAGTGATCTGGCACTGAACTGGCTCTCCACTCAAGCTTCCTTGGGTGTTGGGGTGGGAATAGCTGCAGCTTCCCTGAAGTTACCTCCCTCTCTCTTTACTTTTGCTTTCATCCCTTGTGGTACCTCTTGGCACCACTTAGAAAAAGTGTCCTCTTTTGGTGTCAGCTGAGTCTTCCCTCCAGATGCTTCTATGGCTGTGCCATTGGTTCCTCTGCGTTCCTCCCATCCCTGCTTTGCCATTCTTTTGCCATTTCTTTCTCTCTCTCTCTAGATTAGAGGAGCATCATAGCAGAAAGTCACCATACTCTCTATTTTTTTGAAAGGAAAGGAAAGGAAAGCTTCTAGCAAAGAAAGGAAATACGTATGACAAAGAGGCACAAGAAAAACACACACACATGAGATTTGGGAGGGACAAAAAGATGCAAGAGTGTATACAAAAATAACCCTGTTCGTACATACTGACATAAGTGGAACATTAACTGGCTGGTGGGTGAAACTGCATTAAGGTCTATGCTTGATGGTGATCATAAAGGGAAACCATGACTATCTGGAAGAGTCCTGTGATTCTATGAAGTATGATCCCCAAATCACTAAAAAAAGAGAGATAAAGACATAATGGAGTGCCTCTAGCACCAGCAGAATCAGGACTTTCTTGCCCTTTGCCTCCTGCTGCAACCTTCTTGGCACCAAAAACCTGCTTTAGAGCAGGCCTTGGGCTGTAGAAGAGAGGAAAGAAAGTGGACTACCAGTTCTGTCAGAAGCAATGCTATCCAGCAGGACTACACCATTGGATATTAGCCATTGTGTAATCAACAGTTATGAGCTCTCAATGAATATTTAGCTGTTTCTGTATTGAGGCCTTAACAGATTTCAAAGTGAAGTAAGAAGATCAAAGAATAATCAAGTAAAATGGGGCTACTGGATACAGGACAAATTTTCTGTGACTGTGGAGAAATTCAATCCGTGCAGCACTTATGTGCATGTAATTTATGTCCCACCACAAAAGAGGTTCTAGCAGATGCCCAAGATAATGCTTTGAAGTAGCCCACTTCTGGTCAAAAACAATCTAATTATCTTAACTTTTTAATTTCTTTTTAATTTTACCTATATTTCACATACGTCCATAATTTTAAATTGTGCAATGCTCTGATACAAATAAGGAAACAAAGAATATTAAAGCCTTTGGGCTCAGAATACAGGGAATAAATGATTTATATGCCCTTGATCTGATTATTGTAATCCCCAATTCAGCTTTGGATGTAGGTCCAAAATGCTGTAGAATTGCAAGATACACTTAATAAATACAGTTGTGTATCTATCATTCCTAAGTTAACATTGTATCCATCTTAAAAACTCACAACAATTGTTAAAGTGGGGAAGGGGAAGCAATCTATGTAACTTTCAAGCAGATTGCTGTCGTTTATCATGTTAAAAAAAGAGAATGCCCTGTTTTATCTTGTATATACTGATGCATAAGCAAATATTACACATTGTTCATTAAAGCATATGATTAGGGTTGGCTAAGGATTGAGTCTTAACAGCGCTTTCATTTGGTTTGACCTTGGATATTTTTCATTTTCATTACTCCCCAGTGACTGACCAATAGAGTTGACTTGGGCTGCTAATAGCTACAGAATCCCCTTGCCTACCATAAAGAAATAAAAGGTTATCAGACATGTTGTTATTCTCGGCACAGACTCAGCAGGAAACAAGGGCCATTTTTTTTTCTGTTGAGACTGTAATCTCTGTTTAACCTCCTCAAAGTGCAAACTTTCAGCTGGAGCTATCCAAAAGGCTCCTCATACTTTAGACAAGTGGGGCAGGGAGGCTGTGACTGAACTGTCTCATGCAGGAAATATTTGTCTCTTCTGTTGGCTCTATCATGTGTCACTTGGACCCCATGGTTGTGGACTTCTACACATGATAGCAGCTGAAGATGAAACTGGGATGGTTGCCCAGGAATGAAACTCATTATGCCTTGGAGGTAACAGCTGAGAAGAATTTCACTTGAATCAGTAGATCTTGCAGACAGAATTCATTAATCAGGAAGAGGAAGTCAGTACAGCAAGTTTGAGGGAAGAACCTGCATTGTGAAGAACGTTTTTATTATTTACATAGAATTTCTGTGCATAAAATGCTTCACAATATTTATATATTGTTGCACCATTTTCTGTATTTTTAGAGATGGAACGGAAATGGAATTCACCGGTCCTTTGCTGAAAGAGACTTAAGTAGTTGCTGCACTTCTTGGTAAAATGTAATTTGTGAACTGATCAGTCACAGATCTGTCTGGCATAGCAGTGACTGCCATCCTCATATTCATAGCTGCTATGTTTAAGAAGCTGTTGTCATCTAGTACCCAGAATATGTGCCTCCAAAGAGTGCCTAATTGGGTACATTTGGAATGATTTATGTTTCTTGGGTGAACTGGTCAGACTTCCCATAGCCTTGGACTGGGAACACGTCAAAGGAAGCGTCTCAGAAGCAGCTGGCTCTGGGGGAACTGCAAATAGCACAGCAGCTCCCCAGAGAAACAAGGGCACATCTGGGAGGGAAGGGAGCAGCCATTTGACTAACTTATTCTACTTTAGGACTGGGCCAGTCTCACATTCTATACACCGAAATACAGGAGAGATAGAAGGGGGAGGCCAGGCCCCATTATGTTTTGTGATGGGCAAGATATTAACCCCCCCAAGGTAAAAAAAAATAAAGGTGGGGGATGACCTGTTTTGGCCAATTAAAAAATGGCTTCCAGGAGCAGCACAGACTCCCCCTCCCCCTTATTTAAAATTGACATTTTCATCCTGGTCCAGCTTATGGTAAGGGATGAGGACTTGAATTTGGCACCCCAAGTCCTCAGTCTTGGCCCACCCCACCCCCAGTTTTGAAGGTCATAAACAGACCTGTGGAGGGAAATGTTGGAAACGTGTGGATATCCTCTTAATATTTTAGCTGCATTATCACTGTCCAGAACTAAATATAATGAATTCTCAGTACTGAACTCTATTGTCAGCTTCATATTTGATTCCAACTTGTGAATAAACTAATGAACTGCTATGAGCCAGAGGAGGGTCATCTACTGAAACATTGAACCATTTTCTCCATATACAGATGTGTTCATGACAAAGAGCATTTTGGCTAGAATATAAGAAGAATTAATGACAAAACTCTTTGAGCATTCACATTTGTAAGTTGATACTGGCTTACATTTACAGGCATCTGGGGCAGAGAAAGGCCTCCTGAGGTCTCGATAGTAGCCTGGTTTGCAATGCTGGCAGTGCTGTCCTTCAGTATTGTGTTGACAATGATCACAGACTCCACCACTTTGGTTTCCTGATGCCAGCCACATGTACATGTCAAAGTGACAAGCATCAGAATGCCCATTACATCTACAGGCTGAAAGACAACAAAGGAAAGCAAGAGCACAAATTAAAATTGCTGCTATTTTTTAAATAATAATTTAAAACATGATTACACATAGTAATAGTTGTAAGTAATGCAATTAAATGCATATGATAGTTTGTAGATGCTTCTAAAAGGTGCAAATTATTTTATCATACCTAACTACTCTAATACAGCAAACATAAAGGGAGAAACTCCTGTAACTGATTTCCCCAGGTGGAAATTCAGAATTCAAATAATTAAAGGATGTTAGATCTGATCAGGTTTTGGTGGGATGTGACTTACTGTAATTTATTTAGTGATACTATAATTATTGTTGCTTCTGTGTCCCTCAGATGAAATGGGCATGGAGAATTTAATGTCTGGTACAATTTATTTAGACTTCTACAGCCTCTGCACATGACCTGAGTTTGATCTCAACAGTTTCAGGTAGCCAGCTCAAGGTTCACTCAACTTTCCATCCTTGTGAGGTCAGTAAATTGAGTACCCAGTTTGCGGGGGTGGCGGCGGCGGCAATGTGTAGATTGTAATAATTAGATTGTAAACTGCCCAGAGAGTGTTCTAAGCGGTATGGGGCAGTATACTGTATTAGCAGCACTTTTTCTCCCCTATGAAAATTCAAATAAGTGGACCTGGATTCCAGAAGGATACTCAACAGATTGTACTTTTATAATAAAATTTTGTGCTGATGTCTTTGTAAATGTGATCTGTTATCAATTTTAACTCAATGTAAATTGTGACCACCATTTATCTTCCTGATTTATTTCAACACAGAGTCATTTGCATTTTTGGAATGCGTGTAGAAAGGAATTCCACTTCATTCCTAGCAGACTGGAAGCACTTCCATTAATTAGTACTAGGTACTTACATTGACATTCATTTGGGGCTCCTGTTTTGCCATTTGCAGGTTGCCAGGGCTGGTCATTATAGAGAGTAGCACAGTGCTGGCAATGAGTTCCTGCAGTATTGTGTTTGCACGTGCACCGTCCATGGACCTAAGAGTGGGAAGCAAAAGTTGGCTACTGTAGTTGCAATGGCCTGTTCAGAAAGTTCAACATGCACCTGCATCTGCTGCACAATTTGTTTCAGATGGCATGTGCTAATCTAAATATGAGAGTCCCTGAAGCTCTCTCTGTTGGAAATGGCTATCAGAAGGCTTATCCAAAGGATCATAATTGCATTTTACCAACTGTTCCATAGCCTAGTACTTCGTTTTAAGGAGGCAAAGAAACCTTGATGCTGTTTACTTTACTTTTAAACACTGCCCATAGGAGTTTGCTTTGTCACAAAATAAAGGGAATACACTATCTCTGTGAGAATTTGAAGGGCGGGGAGGGGGTTGCTGCAGCTCATGGGCAGTGTTCAGGAAACTGTTCAGGAAACTTATGTTCAGGAAACTGTTAAAACCAGAACTACATATTCAAAGCTGCCTTTAACAACTGAGTCTTCCGGATGCTGTTAATATTTTCTCTTTTCCCCCCCTCTTTTTTGTTTTGTTTTATGATTTTTTTAAAAAATGCCATATTGATATTTATTGCCATGTGAACTCTTTGAGATTTGTAACATTTAACTTGTCAACCGCCCAGAGTAGTGCATGCGCTAATGGCACAGTAAATAAATAAATAAATAAATAAATAAATAAATAAATAAATAAAAATAAAATAAAAAAGTAATAGATAACTGTTGCTTCTTGAGCTGTAGTTCAGAGAACAATGGCCAGGGAGGGAATGGGGGAAAGAGAGAGAGAGAGAGCAGTTATGTTGGTGCTGACCATTGTTCATCAAGGGTGCTGCCCAGCAAGTGCCTGTCACGGGCAACCATCTTCCACAAGGTAGTACCAAGAGACAGTGGTGGATAAATCTTTCTAGCAGCATATTGTCACTGGATCATGAAAAACAATTCCTAAAAACAAGATAGCCTGGTTTCCTTAAATAATAACCACACACTTGTTTCCACCAAATAATAACCTGTGCATGGCTCTCCAGGCTATGTTGTTGCGTACTCCACATGCACAGGTGTTCTCACTCCACTTCGATATCCCACTGAAAGGGACATATTTGTTTGCATCATTAACATATTAATACACCAAAAATTATGATTTCTTTGTTCCTTCCTGTGTTAATATTGGAGTTCAAAACGAAGCAGGGCAAAGGCTAATAGAGTTTTGTCAAGAGAACAAGCTGGTCATCACAAACACTCTTTTCCAACAACACAAGAGCTGACTCTACACATGGACATCACCAGATGGGCAATACCGAAATCAGATTGATTATAATCTCTGCAGCCAAAGATGGAGAAGATCTATACAGTCAGCAAAAACAAGACCTGGAGCTGACTGTGACTCTGATCGTCAGCTTCTTATAGCAAAACTCAAGCTTAAATTGAAGAAAGTAGGAAAAACCACTGGGCTAGTCAGGTATAATCTAAACCAAATCCCTTATGAATACACAGTGGAAGTGAAGAACAGATTTAAGGAACTAGATTTGGTGGACAGAGTGCCTGAAGAAGTATGGATGGAGGCTCATAACATTGTACAGGAGGCAGCAACAAAAACCATCCCAAAGAAAAGGAAATGCAAGAAAGCAAAGTGGCTGTCCAACGAGGCCTTACAAATAGCAGAGAAGAGAAGGGAAACAAAATGCAAGGGAGATAGGGGAAGTTACAGAAAATGGAATGCAGACTTCCAAAGAATATCAAGGAGAGACAAGAGGGCCTTCTTAAATGAACAGTGCAAAGAAATAGAGGAAAATAATAGAAAGGGAAAAACCAGACATCTGTTCAAGAAAATTGGAGATATTAAAGGAATATTTTGTGCAAAGATGGACATGATAAAGGACAAAAATGGTAGGGACCTCACAGAAGCAGAAGACATCAAGAAGAGGTGGCAAGAATTCACAGAGGAATTATACCAGAAAGATCTGGATGTCCTGGACAACCCAGATAGTGTGGTTGCTGACCTTGAGCCAGACATCCTGGAGAGTGAAGTCAAGTGGGCCTTAGAAAGCATGGCTAACAACAAGTCCAGTGGAGGTGATGGCATTCCAGTTGAACTATTTAAAATCTTAAAAGATGACGCTGTTAAGGTGCTACACTCAATATGCCAGCAAGTTTGGAAAACTCAGCAGTGGCCAGAGGATTGGAAAAGATCAGTCTACATCCCAATCCCAAAGAAGGGCAGTGCCAAAGAATGCTCCAACTGTGGTACAATTGCACTCATTTCACATGCTAGCAAGGTTATGCTCAAAATCCTACAAGGCAGGCTTCAGCAGTATGTGGACCGAGAACTCCCAGAAGTACAAGCTGCATTTCAAAGGGGCAGAGGAACTAGAGACCAAATTGCTAACATGTGCTGGATTATGGAGAAAGCCAGAGAGTTCCAGAAAAACATCTACTTCTGCTTCATTGACTACACAAAAGCCTTTGACTGTGTGGACCACAGCAAACTATGGCAAGTTCTTAAAGAAATGGGAGTGACTGACCACCTTTCTCCTGAGAAATCTATATGTGGCACAGGAAGCAACAGTTAGAACTGGATATGGAACAACTGATTGGTTCAAAATTGGGAAAGGAGTATGACAAGGCTGTATATTGTCTCCCTGCTTATTTAACTTATATGCCGAATACATCATGCGAAAGGCTGGACTGGACGAATCCCAAGCCGGAATTAAAAATATCAACAACCTCAGATATGAAGATGATACCACTCTGATGGCAGAAAGTGAGGAGGAATTAAAGAACCTCTTAATGAGGGTGAAAGAGGAGAACGCAAAAAATGGTCTGAAGCTCAACATCAAAAAAACTAAGATCATGGCCACTGGCCCCATCACCTCCTGGCAAATAGAAGGGGAAGATATGGAGGCAGTGACAGATTTTACTTTCTTGGGCTCCATGATCACTGCAGTTGGTGACAGCAGCCACGAAATTAAAAGACGCCTCCTTCTTGGGAGGAAAGCGATGACAAACCGAGACAGCATCTTAAAAAGCAGAGACATCACCTTGCCGACAAAGGTCCACATAGTCAAAGCTATGGTTTTTCCAGTAGTGATATATGGAAGTGAGAGCTGGACCATAAAGAAGGCTGACTGCCGAAGAATTGATGCTTTTGAATTGTGGTGCTGGAGGAGGCTCTTGAGAGTCCCCTGGACTGCAAGGAGAACAAACCTATCCATTCTGAAGGAAATCAACCCTGAGTGCTCACTGGAAGGACAGATCCTGAAGCTGAGGCTCCAATACTTTGGCCATCTCATGAGAAGAGAAGACTCCCTGGAAAAGACCCTGATGTTGGGAAAGTGTGAAGGCAAGAGGAGAAGGGGACGACAGAGGACAAGATGGTTGGACAGTGTCAGCAAAGCTGCCAACATGAATTTGACCCAACTCCGGGAGGCAGTGGAAGACAGGAGGGCCTGGCGTGCTCTGGTCCATGGGGTCACGAAGAGTCGGACACTACTTAACGACTAAACAACAACAACAACTTTCATTGTTTTATCTTGGTTCCAAAGTACAGAGAAAAATTCGAATAAATACCCTTCACAAACCCTGACTTGTGTGGCTTATGTGTTGTGCAGTCAGCTATTGATGCTATTTCTGGAGCAGGAAATCAGAACCACAATAGCATATAGGAGAAAATGGTATGCAACATCTACAACACTGTTGAACTACATCTCAAACTGCAAGATCAGTTGTGTACAAAATGTATTCTCCCATATAGTTACTCAAAATCTAGCTAAGCAGAGTTTTATTAGCATAATTGCTTGGAAAAAGGTAATTACTGCTTAAAGTTCTCTAGAGTTCTGTAGAGGTTTGCCACAGTTTGGAGGCTTTGAACAGGCAACTGAGAAGTTTGTAATTAAAATCTTTCTTCTGCCACAAGATCAAGGGATACTAATATTGGTCATGCTTGTAGAGCCATTAAGTTCTATGGAGATGATGTAATTAATCTAATTAATACATACAGTAATCTGTTCTTATATCTCCAAGCATGTATTTTGTGAATTGTTTGATTTTTTAAATTGTTTCCCCTGTTCCATGTTTTACTGTGCCAGGTAACCCTTGTTCTCAGATAAACATCCAGCATTTTGTGGTCACGAAGTATGCTCAGTCCTCGTGGGGCTGTTTTTGGGGTTCCTAGTTCTTTAGCTTTTTTATTCAACTATTGCAAGATTTGGGGTGATGGATGAGTAGTAAGCTCACCCTTTGGAGTTCTAGTGGTTTACAGTGGTTTACAGAAGATACCTTCCCCATCTCTACTGGATTATATTTACAATAAATTATTTCAGTGTGGTAGATTCCACCCTCACTCCTCATGCTTGAATATAAAGGAGCCAGTGAGAGTAAGCAGTGTGGGTAAGATACCCTATCATTTGTTCATTTGTATGGCATATATAGCAAAAACACAAACAACTGAACAACTGTGCTGAACTATTTAATCAGTACTTGAACTTTAAAGAAAACTGTTCTTATCGAAAAAGTGTGAGCACCCATAAAGCCAAGATAGCCCATAAGGGGGGGGGGGGGGGACTGAGTAACTCTTGTCAAAGTTATAAACAGGCTGCTCATCAGAAGTACATTCTAAGTGATTTTGCTGGATTTGTTCTTTACTCTGAAAATATTTGCAGTGGGTTTTAAAGAAACAGTTTGTTTTCTCTAGACTTAAGGTTCTGAATTTTATGTACATCAAGCACTTTATACTGTGGAACATTAGAGGTCTGACAGCTCACCAGATACTGTACCCAGAAGGACTTTCCTCCACATCACAGTTGACAGTAATCTGAAGGTTTTTCTGTCCTTCCCTGCAACATCTAGAACAGTGATGGCGAACCTTTTTGAGTCTGAGTGCCCAAACTGGGGGGAAAAAACAACAACAACCCAGTGGGTGGCAGGCGGCGGCGGAAGGGGAAGTGGTGGTGCAGAAGTGGAAGTGGCAGCAGAAGGGGGAATCCCGGGCATGGAGGTGCCTCCAGACCCCACTCTGGATCCACCTCCAGTCGTACCCAACCCCACCACTCCCTATAGCTCAGCCGGCCCACCGCTGCCAGTGCCAGCTGCTCTGGATCCTGGCCCGCCACCTGTCGGGGCACTAGCACTGTGGCTGCAGCCGCCTCCTCAAGTTTGGCTGCCGGGGGTAGCGATCTAGCGACTTATGGCTCGCGTGCCCACAGAAAGGGCTCTGCGTGCCAGCTGTAGCACGCATGCCATAGGTTCGCCATCGCTGATCTAGAATGACTCCATTACTGTTAGTCAATATACTATAGCCATGTATCCATAGGATGTTGCCCAACAGATGGCCATTTGATCTCCATTATCTCTGTAATAATACAGTACTGCACTATTAATAAGGAGTAGCTGGTACCATAGGAGAATATAATTTTGCACTTGTATGATTATTCTGCGTGGCTTGTGTTTGACTTATTGCTGCCACAATGAGCTAGAGTGAAACATTTCCAGCCATTTCCCATATACTACTAAAGCACTGCTACTTTGCACTTTATGAGGCATTGCTAAACAGACACATTTCCCAGGATGTTTCACTCTTTGTGAATTGACACAAGTGAGTTCATTTAACCAGAATTCTTTTTTTCACACTATTTTTCATTCTGCCGTTAGGCCTTTCTATTTTACTGCACTTCCAAGACTGCTTTGCTTCTTAACTTGACAGCTCTCTGGTAGTGTCACTCATTATGCTATACAAGGCAAACAGTGTTACAGAAGTTGACTTGTGTAAGATAAATGAGTGACTGAGTTTCACACATGAAAACAGTTGCTAGGGCATGTTTCCTTTGTTTTGGTTGAATTAATATATTCAATCACTTCTTTTCAAGCTGTCTGTTTTTAAAAGAAATGCTTTAGGACTTATGTTCTCTCATGTGCTATACTGAACCACTTCCCTTGTAGACTAGATTGCATGCCCCTCCTGTTGTTTTTCTTTTACTACTATTTAGATTGAAGAATGTTTTGAGATCCACTATAATTGCACCTTTATTTTAGTCAATATTATTGAAACACATGCTGGGAAAGTATAAAACCTGTTCACCTAGATCTTTTCAATGAGTGGCAAAATCCTGTTGCAGGGGAAAAGGTATCATGGAAAGATGTAAAAAATAAAGGAGTTATTTCATGTTAATAAACATGTTGATGCTAGATTTATTTTTCACAGTTTCAGAGCAAACCTTTAATTCAGTTTTGCTGACTTCCTGTCACCAACAGTGTACTACTAAAATTATCAGTAGGAGTGCACAAACAGAATTACGATTCCTAAGCAGAAATATTTCCTTCCTAGCTCACATGACAAGATATCTGCTTAACAGCTGCTGCTGTTCTTGTTTATTCAATTATATGTAATTCTCACCACTAAATACATCACCCAAATACTGCATTTACTTTTTTAGTGAAAGAACTTTGGAAAAGTATGATTCTTGTTATGTGCTTTTGTGGATCTTAGAAAACATACAAATGTTCCACTATATAAACCAGAAATAGGCAACTAGTTGCCCTCCATATATTGTTAGCTCACAACTTCCCTCACCTGTCACTGTTGGCTATGTTGTTTAGGACAGATGGCCATTGTAGTTTATCACCATCTGGAAGGCTACAAAATTCCTATCCCTGATAGAAATGACAAAAGTGAAGTCCTGTCAAGTTTACTAGGGCTTGTTATCAGGTTAAAGGCACAATCCTTACTAGCCAAGAAAGCTAAAGGCCAGCTGAGCTCTGAGTAGGTGAGCCGCATCCAAACTATTTGCCATTTAGGAATACCAGAAATTACTTAGAACGCTCCTCAGGTTGGCCTATCGTTTGCATCCCTGGGCTGGGAGAAGTTTTGATACAACATAATTTGGTTCTTCCTTCACCCTGCCACCTCCCCCCCCCCCCCCCCCGCTGTTTTGGCTCTTTTGTTGGCTGACCTTAGTAAGCACACCAGTTCTGCTAGTAGATGGTAATGTTGGTAGATCTCTGAGATCAGCCAGCACAGGGACAGTTCTTCCGGCACAGTTCTGTGCTACCATAATTAGGCTTCTGCCCATTCCAGAACCACTACAGACAGGATTGCACTACCAGTTACTGTGTGATAGCTTCCTTTTACCTTCCTCATCATTCGTACTTGAGCAGGACCTAGGCTGCTGTCATCATGATACAAGTAAGCCCAAACTACATAGCACCGGCATTGGTTCTGACTTCATCTCTGAGAGATTTTGCTAGCCTGCTGTGTCTGTATTCCTTATGTCTTGCTGTCATTATGCTGCAAGTCTTGCAGGAAAAGAACATATAGAAAACATAACTGCTAACAACTTGTTTTACAGTCCACTGTGGTCCTGGGCATTGTTTCATCAAACAGCCTGCTCTATGTAGGTACTCTAAAATAATTTCCACTAAGAGAAGAGCTTGTGTACATGGCAGGTGTTACTATTTATCTATGAAATCTTTACAAGATTTCATATGTATGCATTTCCCCACATCTATTGATGTTAATTTTATTATAGGAGAAATATGCTGACTTCCATAGTAAAAGTTACAATTTAACTCAGGTTAGGTGTTTTCCACCATACAGCTGGTTTGTTGCCAGACCTTCTTGCTAACAGAATTTTAATTTACACATTTCTCTCTTTTACCTTAGTCCTTGAAAGGAGCCCTTTCCCAATCTTTCCCAATTCTTTTTACATCAAGCATATTATTATGCCAATATTCAGAGACTGATTTGGATCTACTAGT
This sequence comes from Intellagama lesueurii, assembly GCA_037013535.1. Lineage (NCBI taxonomy): Eukaryota > Metazoa > Chordata > Lepidosauria > Squamata > Agamidae > Intellagama > Intellagama lesueurii. Next base: position 40,623,161 of record JBAJHW010000005.1, on the reverse strand, counting down.
CATGTAAGAAAAACTAGACTGTATTCACTATACACTAATTCAAGTCTATAAATCATGAAAAAAAACTATAGGACCTTCTGACACTGTTTATTGGCAATCGCTCTTGATCTTGATTCCTAAAATGCATCCCTATTGTATATTATAAGCAAGAGCATAACATATTCATGCTTCATACATGTCCACTTCTGTGGGGAAAGCCAACACATTAGCAGAACATCTAAGGAGACATATATATGATAGCACTGTTAGATTTTTACTTGACCTACAATTGAGTCAATAGATTGCCATGTATTTGCGCTGAGGCTCAAAATATACCTTGTACTAAGGGTGGATCCGCTGAGATCTAGTTCATGCCATTATAGCGTGTGTTCATTCACATGTCCACTTTGTTCCATTTCTGCATCAATGTGCATTTGAAAAAAAAAAGTGTGTGGAAATACTTTTAAAAGTACAACGTTTACTCAAAATAAAAGTTTATACTCATTTTACACTCACATATTTATTTTGGCATTCACATTAAATCAAAACATGGTGTTTGTATGCACTTTGGTGTTTTTGAATTGAAAAGCACATTGCAAAATTTGACAATTGCTGAGCAACCCAACTTTATATGTTTATAGGTGTAAAGTTGGTCCAGCAGGAAAAATCACTTCCAGAGAGGACACATGAGAATGCAGCAAAGATTAGGAACAGTGTGGGGAAAAGGCATTCACCCCTTTTTGTGCTGGATGTTTCCCTGCTCCAAACTGCCAGTGCTTCAGATTTCCCCTTCCAAGGTAAAATAGACATAAAAACATTCATCTCATATAATCTGGCTCAGAGGCAGCAGGGAAGTGCTGGTATTTAAATTTGCTCACTGGTTGATCTCATACTTTAGCCATCTGGAAGCCTGATGCTGGTCTATATACTGCTCAGGGAATCCAAAGCTCTTATTTTGTTATTTATTTAAATTCCACCTCATCCTTACAACACCTATGTGAGTTAGGTCAGGCTCAGAATCAGCTTCACGCCTGAGTGGAGACGTGAATAGCAGAAGCCATGTAGGGATGAAAGGAATCAGGAACAATTAAAGGTGTCATATCTTCTGACACAAATGCCTTTTACCTTCTTCACACAGGATTTGTCTCAGATCTATGTACATCCCTGTGAAATTAGACTTTTAAGGAGGGGTGGTAGGGTGCACATGGACTAATCTAAGACAATGCATGGTAACAAACCTGCATCAGAGTTGACATTATAATTCCTAGCACCTGAACTGGGTGGTCAAAAGCTCTTTTTATATTATTGTATGTTTAGCTTATTTTGACATCGTTTTATATTCATATTACCCAGACTTTTTGTTTGTTTGTTTAATGGTGTGATCAGTTTCAAAGATAAGTGAGTTGCAGGAGGTTTGGAAATAACAGAAGACTTTGTGCTGGCACAGCTCCCTTATTCTGGCTAATCTCACACCTGCTGACACAACTGTGATCACCCAGCAGAGGAGCAAAAAGAAAAGAAAAAGGAAAGAAAGAAGGAAGGAAGGAAAGAAGGCTAGACTTACAGCCACAATGCTAGCACAAGTTAGGCTAAGGTCAGAATGGTCTGAAGTCACTCCCAACATTCCTAGGCTAGGGGGAGTTTGGGTTCAACACAGCCTAAAATGGCATGGTGTCTTGGTTGATTAGGGTTGTTTCTAATTTAGGTATGCACCACATGTTCCTTATTATCCATATTCCAAAACATATCTTCAAGGAACTGTCCTGGAAGGTATCTCTTATGTTCAGTGAGCTATAGCTCCATAGGACTGTCACCAGGCTCAAAAGGTATCTTACTTTTGAAAAGCTGATCTCCCTCCCTGATCGTTTAAACATGCATGTATTTGTTGCTTACAAAGCTTATGGCTAGATAGCTCAGTGGGTTGGGCATAGGACTGCAGAGCCAATGATCAGTTCCCCACTGTGACCTCAGGAGAAGAGCCAATCTGTGTGGTGAACAAGCTGCATAGTCCCAAAGCACTATCAGAAGGAGGGACTGGAAAGCTACTACTGAGTACTTTACACTTAGAAACCCTTTGGAGGGGTTGGTGTGAGTAAGAATCTACTTCATGGGCACATACGTATTATTAATATGATGTAATGCAAACTTACCACATGAAAGACACCTGCTGCTTTAACAGGCCTAAATCCTTTGATGGGCACACAGTGATCTGCATGACCATTGCAAAAGCAGCTCCCCTTTACAATGAAATCATAGATTGCATAATAGGTTAGCTGTGGAGGCTTTGTATTTAGATCATTGCTATGGCAAAGGCAGGACTGTTGTTTAAGCAGCTGTACACGAAGGTTGGTGATCTTCAACTGTGCCTGAGCTTCAGGGCTGTAAGGATCATCATGAGAATTAGGTGGTGATAGAGCTCGGTATATAACCTGGAATATACAAGAGAGAATAATTAAGTAAGAAAGTGGGATGCCAACAAGTGTTTCCAAATGATGATGCTAGCCTTGCTTATCATCAAACAGAATAATAGTTAAGTTTAGATAGCTTCCTACTGCTTCTGTTACTATTTCTAGAATTTATTTGGCAAGGAGAGGATGTTAGCATCAATTTCATCTGTTGTGGTGGAAAGAGCTATGAATGAAACAAGTAATTAGTTGCCTAATAAGACTCTCACTGTGTGACTCCCACTGTGTTCTGTCCTTGAAGACATGGAGAGTAATTTTATCACATATAATCCTTTTGCTATTATTTTCTTTTTGTGAATCATTTCAGCACAGTAAATGAATCAATAGTTTCCTGACAACTGAAAAGACCAGTTTACTCCATAATGTGTTGTTATCAGCACACTTCACCCCATCTTCAAAGTAGAAAATACGATGATTTAAAATGTAAATGATAGCTTTCAGTTCCTGTTCCTCAAATACCATCATCAGTCTGGTGACTCTGGCACTCCTCTCCCTGCCTTGCTGCAAACAGCATGAAGGGTCCAACTGCATGCACCCACTGTTACTCTCCCAAGTTCCCTCCCCTTGCTCCTGGTATTTTGGTGCATCGATACTGCACAAATGAAACACACACACAAACACATTCCTGTTGAGTAAACATGCCAGTGCCAGCCTTGGAGTGGATGGAGATGGATGGCCAGGACTTAAAGCCATCTCGCATACAAAAATAAAAACCTCTCATCCAGAACTGGTTGCCCTGAGATTTGTTTTTGGGGAATTGGAGAAGTGCAGCATTTCCCTGATAATGCTGTAAGAACTGGCAATATAAGGGTTATGTAGAAAAAGGAAAGAGCTTCTGGGTTTGCCTGACTCCAGACACATTTGAGACTAGCACATCTGTATAGTGGCAAAATAACCAAGTAAATGCATTAATAAAGATACGTATCAGCACATTCAGTTTAAGACCTTGAAAGGATTTGCTTTTTATTTTCATTATGCATGGCCAACATATTTCAGAAATCCGGCAGAGGTGCAAGTCTTGTTATGTGATTTATACCCTCTTTAAAAAGTAAGGCATGACATATATACAAACCTTTGACAATCCTTTCCCGAAATCCCTTTCTTTTGTAGAGGTGATGAACTGTCCACTTAGGTTTTTTATTCTACCACCTCACTGTACTGTCATTATTGTGTCTTGTGGCTGCTGTAGTTTTGTGGGGTTGATTCTAGTAACATCATATTGAATTTCTTTTTACACTCCCTGAATTTTTTAGTTGCCTTCCATTCTGGCCAAGATCTGGCTCTCTTCCAGAATTGCCAGACTTCACATAGAGCTTGGGGGCAGTCAGGGTGGGGAGGAGTTGTAACAGAACAGAAAAGGATTTAGAGCATTTACATTTCTGAACTGAATAGAAGCAGTGTGCTTTTGTGCACCTTGTCAGCATGCCAAATGTGGCAGCATCCGATGTGGTGGAGAGAGCCACAGTTGGGTGTCTCGGTGCCTGCAAGCAGGGCATTACAGAGTAGATGTAGCTTTTATTACTACAATTTTAAATCCTTCTGATACATAAAATGGTAGCACTTTGTGTATCAAATATTTTTGTGTGCTCTGAAATTAGATGCATGTTATGTGGGGATTGGCAATAGCATCATCTTCCTTTGAAGGACAGTTAAAATGGGAGCAGGAGAAAAGTAAGGCAGGGAAGGAACAAGACTCGTGAGTTCTGTTTGCCATGAGTAAAAGTACTGAGCTTTTGATGGGAGATCTAAATAATTAGTAACACATTTCAAAAGGCTTTTGTTTTCCTTTCTATAACACGCTAAAACCTTTATACGTATCCAAGAAAAAAGCTGTATCAGGCAGGTATGAACACAAACTCAAAGAAATTTTAGTGCCAAGACTTGTGTACATCCCTAGGATTTTCTGTTTATCCAAATTAAGTGCCATACAGTCTTGATTACAATGACTTCTTAGCAGCTTTGTGAACAGGAGATGTCTTCAGATATGAAAGAAAACTGTTTGGATGCCCTCCAAGTTTTAGACATTAATTTCCTTTCCACAGGGATGATGGAAAATGCAGGCTGAGGCATTTTCAAGAAAAACTAGCACTCTAGTGTCCTTTTGATTAAAGATAAACTAAAACAGTGTCCTAGATTTCTTTGTTATTTCTGAGGAGGGTTTTAGATCAGATTTTTAGAGAAGAGAATTGTGAAGAATAAAATAATTCATGTTGAGCATGCCAATAGGTTTTTACCATTCTGGCTTGCCTCAAGATTTTAAATCAAACTTTTAGGTTAGTGTTTGACATACTTTTAATTAAGTTGAAGTTACAGCTCAGTGGCTGTGCTGTTTGCTTTCACTATATTAAAATAACTTACAATATTTGTTTGGTAGAATTGTTGATTTTGGAGATCACTCATTCATAAGGTCATCAAAAACCAGCGACATCAGAACAACAAAAGGGAACACAATGCATCACCTGAATGCAGAATATCTCATCAGAAAAAGCGAGAAAAGTCAAGAGCTGGGCTAGGCCAGGATTCTTTCTCACTTTGTATTCTTCATTCAGTAGCAGTGGCATCTGCATATTTGAAAAAGTGATGCTTTCTCTGCCACTGGAAGAGGAAGAGAGGCAAACTGACCTGTGAGCACCATGCCAGTCTCTTCTGTCTTACAGGAAAGGGAGTCTGCCTGAAACGATTGAGATTCAAACTATCATTGTACTCAGACACACACACACACAGGGAATGGAGAAGGAGATGGGACATAGAAGGCACACCAGTGAATAGCAAACTCCACAGACACAATTTACACTGACATGTATGCCAAAACAATTCAAAATAAATCAATTTGACATCAGAGTTAAAATAAATGACCCTTTGGCAGAAGAGTAAAATAACTCGCTTCCAATCAAAATAACATGATTCTCTGTTAAAGCAATCCATGCTTCTATGTGTCTCATGTAGTCACCTTTATTTAAATGGATTAAAAACATGCTAAATCTGATTCAAATGCTAGGTTTTTTAAATCTAGTGTAACTGTGCTCTGAGTCATTGTTTTTCCCAATTAGATGAGAATGAGAGCAATAGCCTTGCTGAGGCAATTCACATCTAAAAATTCCAGAATGAAGTAAGCAAACTATTTGACTGATATTTTACAGTTTCATAGTTCTGGAAGTCTACAGACAGTTATGTCCACACTTCTCTTGACTATTCCTGCATTGATTTCTGAGGACAATACAGCACAATTGATTAATGAGTTCGGAATGTCCAGATCAGCCAGCAGGAACAAAAGGAGAGCCAGTAGGAACAACAAAACAAAGTCCTCTTGGTTCAAGATTTGGGGACTAATTATCTATAGTATCCCACACTATTATTCTTTAAACTTATTAGTGGACCCATTTCTTCCAGATCTGGCTACAGCTTACGTGGGTGCTTTCTCATTTTAAACACAAATTATAATTGACTATGCTGTGGTACTCTGTTCTGTTCTATTTGCCATTCTTGTCTTCTCAGCCTTGTTAACATTTTGAAGATTAACAGGGGACATATTTTATTTCTGACCTCAGTGGGAACTTTGAGTAATCCAGCAAATTTTGGCAAAATGCTATCAGTGCTTCCACCTTAAAGACCATCTATTTTCTGTGGCAAAAATGCACTCAAACCTACTTCGTAATTGCACTGTTTTCCCATAGAAATGACCTACAGTAGTGATCAGCTTTTTTTCCTTACATGAAAAATACCAGTACCAGATTTTATTGGATCAGTTAAGTAATGGAATATCAAAGTTAAAAGGAGGCACTCCCTGTTTGAAATCTTATTGAAATCTGCAGCTGCCAATTGCATTGATTTATAGAAAATGTAACTGAGGAGGGAATGAAACCTGTATCCAAGGGGAAAATGTCCACAATGGAAAGGCTCTGGAAGTGCCAATGTTTTCACCTAAACAAATGATAATATATATTGTAGATATTAAAAACCAGCCTGTTTAAATGCTTTCTAGCCAAATAGGCATTGCACCTCCACACTAGGAAAAAGTTGTTAGGGGTGGTCCAAGCTAAGCAATTCTACTTCAAATGGAGTTTTGCCTTCACAACTCTGCACTCAAGAGAGGCACGGATGACAGATTTCTACTCTCGCCCCTTTTCCTTTGCTACATCTTAATCTAGACTATTCCTGTTTTTCTCTTTTGGGAATTTTGCCAGTGTCAGTTCCCATAGTCCTAAATACAGGGTCTCTCCTGTCTAGAGAAACAAAACCTCCCCCACTCCCGACCAACGCATCACCATCACTAAACAACCCAGGATGTTCTAAAACATGAGAGGGATAGTTTTCCCATGTCTTGTGAATTGCCAATCCATACTATGATTCTGGAATGCCGTATGTTCTCATTTTCTTGCATTCTCACATTAGCACAGCTCTGCCTGCAAAATCTGATGAGTAACTTCTCCAAACCCCTCCCCCTTCTTTTTCCACCTGAAAATCTTGTCTGTCTTATAATTCTTCCCGTCCCTCATCATCTCTGTAAAGCCAGCTCCACTGTTGACTCTCTCATATGTCCACACGGCTCATACTCAGCTTTTGCATCACACTTTTTCTAGTTACTCCTTTGTAGCAGATTTGAGCTGTAGTCAGGGAACTGCAAACAAAGGAGCCCCCACTTTAAAAAAAATATCCTCCCATCCCATTTGCGGTTGTTGCTTTCTCCTTCACCTGCCAGTGGCTGAGACGTCTTCCATGCCTTCATGTTTGGTTACGGACAACAAAACAGATCAACTGATTTTTCAGTCTATTAAAGTTGTGGGTGAACTAATTAGGATGTAATTAAGATAAGTCACCATATTAACGGCATTTGGCTCTCATTGGGTTAAAATTGGAATAGCTGAATTAATTAGAAACAGCCAATTTATTCCAAGCCCCAAGACATGCAGACATACATATATTCAGGGGACAGCCAGCCAGGCATGAACAGATGCTTATTTTATTATTTTTACCTTAAGGATACAATATTACTTTCTACAGTGACATAGCACTTATAGCCAAGTAAATGTGGTTTCAATTGCACAGCAGAAGGAAAGTCCATTTTATTCCCATTGTTATAATGGAGCTGTGAGATTAAAAATTTAGAATTAAAACTGAACATGCTTAAGGCAGTTTTTAAAATCAGAGTTGGAAAACAGCTGTTCTTTTCTTTTAATGGTTAAAATCCTGATAGTTACACCAGCTGGCATAACTACATCAGTGTGAATTTCAGCAGCAAATTGCTTCAAGTTAAGAAGTCAGTGTAGGCATTCGCTATTGCACACCAGTTGTGTGACTAGGGTGCAATAGCAAATGTCTACACAGATTTCTTAACATACAACAATTCATAATTGAAATTTATACCAATGGAGAAATGATGGCATACATATGTAATAGGATTCTGCACAACATGTCAGAAAAGTAAAAGCAGTTAAAAAGTGTATGCAATGGTAATGGGAATAGCCTAGGGAGAGAAGAAATCTAAGTTGTGTCCTTCACAAAATAAATAATACCCAGGGACATCTAAGGCAGAACCCTGTAAGATCACTGCTAAGTTGTACCATTGCAACTGTAGTGCAGAAACAGTCCTAAGAGAAATAGCACCTTGGACAAGGACGGTCTTTGGTACCCTCCCAATGGTCAGCTTTGACAGCCACCCAGTGGGTTTACGGACTAGGATTCTGGAGAACAGGGTTTGAATCCCCTTTCAGTGATGGAAACTAATTGGGGGAATGGAACTGGTAAAACCAGTCCATAAATATCTCATTTACCTTGAAAGCCCTATTAGAGTCTCTATAAGTTGGTTCCAACTTGACAGCACATAACAACAGCATCATACTTTGGACAAATGATGAGTAAGCAAGAATAACTGGAAAATAAAATAATGCTAGTAAAAGTAGAAGGCAGTAGAGAAAGAGGAAGATCTAATATGAGATGGACTGACCCAATAAAAGAAACCATGGTTTTGAAGACCTGTACAGGGCTGCCAATGATAGGACATTTTGGAGGTCATTAATTCATAGGGTCACCATAGGTCTGAAGTGATTTGCTGGTATATAACAACAAATGGAAGATAGGGAAGTTCAAAGTATTCATTACAATCACAAAAACAATAATAAGAGAAGAAAAGTAAGCCAAATATATGTTAATTTGCCACCTGATGCCAGATGTTTCTCATACCACTGTTGAGCCCACTATTTAAAAAATAGTAATAAAAACTGTGTTTGAGCAATTGTAGAATATCAGTGAGGAAGCCTTTCATATCTTGGAGGAGAGAGCAGGGAGCATACATTCCATGCTCAGGACTCAGCATCTATAATGTGAGCAGTTTTGTACTGGCGCTTTTATGTTATGTGCATAGCAATTTGATTAACACGAGTAGTGTTTCATAAAGTATTGGAGGACAGATGGCTGCCCTAAAATGCCCTATAGATTTGGTCTGTCCTTGATGTAGACTGAGCACTTGAGGTTACAATGTACTCTAAATCTACCATATGTTGCACCTTTCGAACAAGGTATCTTACAACTTCCCTAAAGAAAAAGTAAATACGGTAAGTAAAAGGTGCCAGGTAAGTGATTATACCTTGCAAATATGAGGAATAACCCTATCAAATGATCTTACAGGTCCTGTTCTCTCTTTCTCCCTTTGCATGCATGAGGGAGGGATAGCCAAAATAAAAATTCATTTTGTTTCAGGTCTTTCAAATTTGAAATGTATTGTCTTGCAACCAATCTGTCGTAACCATAAGTAATAAAATAGTAATAAAATAGATGTAAATCCTTCCGACACCATAATTAGCATTTTTGTTTTTGAAAATATTAAAGATTTATCTGACTTCCTTGGCACATGCCCTCTTAAATCATAATGAAAAGAAAATGTAAGCTTGCATACAGTCAACCTTTTATAAAAAGAGATGTCTTGACAGAAACTGTAAATTATTAACATAACACAGGAAGTTTATTAAGCTTTAAGTGGGCAAGAGTTACTTGGAATTCTCACTCATTCTGTAGTATCTTTGTCTAGCAATCAGATCAAGTGGATTCTGGCTGACAGATGCCTCTGTCTTTAAAATATTTGTGGCATCTGCATTTATATTTACATTGTACATTTTAGCTCTCAGTTGGTGGAGTCTCAAAAACCACAGAGGTAAGCATTCATAAGACACACAGAATACTTACAGAGAAAATATCCCATTTAATAGTGGGTGGCATCATCTGTACATAAATAATGTGCTGTGAATCAGAAAGCATGTTCCGTTTCTGTTTTTCAAGTCTCTGAGATTGTACATTTTCTGTCCTTTATGACAGATCTCGACTCAGCACAGTCTGACAAAAGGGTCCATTCAGACAGCTGCCACTTGTCTCCTGGCAATGTTTCCACTGCCTTTTTGGTAATGTTTATAAAGCAAATATTATGAGAAGTAAATGAACTTTTATTCATGGGATTCTGTCTTTGTTGAAGACTCATTTGTTCCCATCAGTTGATCTGGGGTGCTTTGAGACAGGCAGCTCCTAGTGCTAATGAATCATTGCTTGTATACTGTCAGCTACAAGTGAAATTGGCATTCAACACTGTGAGGGAATACTGGGCTTTTCCACATATGCATCCCACTATGTTCTGTCCACAACTGTGTCCCTTAATTTTCTGTGGGCCTAAATGATTGCAATTTTGACAGATTTCAACCTATAACATCTTCAAAGATGGAAGAGTTGTGGTAAGAGTTTCTACATCTGTGGAGAGTGTGTTGTACTATTGTCTTTCTCAAAAATCTCGGACTTTCAGTGAAAAAGAAAAACTAGAATTAGCACTGGAAAAATATGGAGGGATTACAAATGACTGACAATGTTGCGTATAGCTACCATACATTCACTTTCATATAATGCTGAAATCCAGGTGCTTGGCATAGTAAATCACAACTAAGAGTAGGTTCATTGAATCAGTACAGACTCAGTGAGTCAAATCCGCCATAAGCTCCATTGATTCAATGGGCCTACTCTAGTTGCAACTTATTACACTAAACAATAGGATTTCAGCCAATCTGAGTAAATCAGTTATAGTGATTCCACAGTAAATCCTGATTTTACACATACTACAGTATTGCTATATTGCCCTTAGACGGTATATTTGATTTCTGTTATGGCAGGGACCAATTGACTAACTGTTTTCATACATGTGGTTGGGACCAGTTGATTACTTTGATTAAGCAAATGGCACTCTGTTACTGCACTTGCAGAACACCACATAAGATGTAAGCTTCACTTATCTGAAATCCAGCAGTTTCCTGTTAAGTGTCCCAGCTCAGGTGAATTTCAGCTGCTTAGAGTTAGTGACAACCACAGAGAGTGACTGCTTGATAAAGAGGAAATAGCTAGCTGGTTTGTTGTGATCAGAGTGCTGTTACAGTTTTGAGTTACAGAGTAAACTTAAGCTCTTCTCTCTGCCACATACTTCTGTATGACAATTGACTGCCTCATGATTAGTGAAAACTGCTGTCTACAGATTCACAAGTAAAATGCTGGGCAGTCACACATATAAAGCCAATATCCAGCAGAATTTTGTAAACCTGATATTAAAATTATATCCACATAAGACAATTTATATATGACTTGTTTCAACTGAACCATTACACATTTTATAGTAGCTGGCATCCAGTAGTAAGTCACAAATAAAGCAGGCCCATTAAATCAGTGGGAATTTGATGAGTCAACACTTATATAAATTCTATTGATTCAATATGCTTACTCTAGTTGTAACTTACTACAGGATTGCAGCCACTATGTACTATTTGATTTAAGCTTAAATTGTAGGCTGCTCCTTCCCGCTCTAGTACTATAGCACTAGAAGAAGAAGAAGTATCTATGAAAGCATGTTTATATGCTTTCCCAATCTGGTGTAGAGGTGGGCAGGGATGGGAAATCACAGGACAGGCCCTAAATGAGGCAAATATGATCAATCATACAGTAAAGAAACATTTTTCACTATTTATTTGGTATCTCTCTCCTTGGTCAAATAAGCAGAACTATACAGATACAGGAATTTTATCACACCAGTGTCACCTGCTTTTCCAAACAAAGATTTAGCTCAGGATAATTCATCCTGTATCTCCTACAAATGGAAGTTTAACCTTGCAGAGGTAAGAGCAGTATTTGAGATTTTTTATCAAGATGGTAGTGGCGGGGCGTGTGGCGTTTAGGGCACAGCCCTGTTCAGGGGAACCATGACATATATTTTCACTTTTTAAAACTATGTACATAATATGTATGTGTATATGATGTTGATCAGGTATGGGTAGTTTGTGGCCAGCCAGATATTATTGGACTGCAACTCCCATCCCATCCTCAACCTTGGGTCATGCAGGCAGGGGTTGGCGAGGGCTGGAGTTCAGCTACACGATCTGGAGGTCCACAAGCTGCTCACCCTGATTTTATGTTAATCATATTAGGGATGAAAACCCTCACTTGTCTTGAGAACAAGGAACCACAAAAATTTTCTCGAGGACTGGAAGAAGGCAATATATTTCTGACAGTGTCAGCTACAGTTTTCATATTTCCTAGAATGATTTTTAATGCAAATAACAAATATCACAAAATTACATATTATCAAAAATACAATTGTGCTTCCTTGTTGAATTAACTTTAATGAATTAGAAGCATTGGATGGATTGTTTGCCCCCTTTTGATCTCTCAAGTCAGTTCTTTTGTCTTTGCTCTGTGTGTGTGTGTTTGTGCATGTGTGTGTACACATGTGCATGCATGCCTGTATATGTATGTATGTATGCATGCAGGCACGCAGGCATGTGTGCGTGCATGTGCATGTATGCCCTTAGCTTCAGAAAGGTAAAAGATACTCATTGTAGCGATCACCCCTGGCATGAATATTCAGCAGTGTATTTGCATGTACCAATGAGAGCTGTTGAGAGGCTGAGCCAGAGAAACTAGAAGGGAGGGGTGAGTCAGAGTCTAGAGGAGTGCAGTCAGAGACGGAGTTTGGAGAAGGAGTTTGGGGGTTTGAGGCAGAGAGAGTGTTTAAGGAGTGATTAGTCAGAGTGTGACCTGTATTAATTAAGATAGAAGAGGTTAAAGTAAAATACTGAAGCTTGGTGTAACTTTAAGAAGGTGCTTAAGAACTATTCCTAAAACAACTTGTAATCAATAAACCTGTTTCTGTTTAAAAGTTCAGTACTGAATGGACCTCAATCTTTCATAGGAAATATAGGTTGATAGAGATCAACTGGTGGCAGCGTGTTAAAGGGCGTGTTGGGATACTCGTGTAAGCTCTGTGTTTGGTGAAACAAGCAGGGGCCACGGGGTAAACGCCACACTCATCTTTACCCAGAAATATTTTGTACAAATTGCATAAATATTGAGAAAAAAAACTACATTTCTCTAATTCCTGCGAGAGGCAGGGTGGATAAAAATTAATTATCAAAAATCTGATTTTTTTAAATTTAAATTCTTATTTAATTCAATTTGATTTAAATCAAATCCACCTTGCTTGGAGGCAAGGAATCTCAAAATACTTGAAAATTCTTCCTTGAGGAACTGATGAGAATGAATCCAGCCAATATTCTTCATATTCCTCAGTGATATAGATTACATTTATCATACAAAAGCAGGGAGTTCATGCCAGTAGTGTAGCCAATTTCTCCTGAGAGAGGTTTTACAACTTTTAATAATGGTGTGACAGGCAGAAATTGAATAAATGTATCTTTACCTGCATGGAGTCACAGTAATAGGAAATCAGCACCTGCTGGATGTTGCTTCCCACACAACTGTTAAAGGCACTGTCTTCTTTTTTTAAGTTTTAAGATAACTTTAAAAATGCAGGCAAAACATTTAACATACAAACTTTTGCCAGTAGTGTTACAAGCCTTCCCCAAAAAACACTTCAAGGTTAGTAATATTTAATATTACTAAACTTTAATTAAACAATGTTTCCATTTGTTTAGTTTATATTTTATCAAGACAAACACAGCGCTTTGTTCTGAAATGTCATTTCATTTTAACTATTTTTAAAACACAACATCAGGAATATATACATTTACATTGTGATTTCTTGTTGCAGGTCTTTGTAGACAAGATACCGATATTTCCAAACAAAACCTTAATTTCAATTTGCTTTTTAATCATGTGCTTTTCTGTTCAAAGAAGTTGTGCTATAGTGCATGGGAAAAGCAATACGGGCACTTTACCCAGAACTACGGAGAAGCCTCTTGGTCCATCAACAAGAAAGATGGTATTTAAATACTCTTCCCTCAAGCAAGTTTCCCCCGTCCCCAAAGATTTATGTCCTTGGATTTGGCAGGAATCCACTACTTGTTGATCTATGTCAGATCAACAAAGCTTGAACTTCTCCCAAAACCAAGCCAAAGACTGAGTGAGAAGGAAAGCAAGTGAACTGCTTTGCTTTCTAGTTCAGAGGTAAAGTCATTAGAAAAATTGGCTGACACCCAGAACCACAGAATAACCTTCTAATTCTGAAGATAAGAGACACCAAAAGCCTACAAAATAAGGTATTTGTCTGGTTTATAATGTTAGCAAAAGTACAGAAGCAGCTCTGCAGTTCCTTTGAAGAGGAACTAATTTTTCATAAGAAGCTTTCATAGCTCACCTATGCAACATTTACATGCATTTTGAACAGCTGTAATTTCATGTGTTTCAGCTAAGGAAAGTGACTTCCTCTGTCCCTTTCTTGTTCCTGTTCTGTCCTATACAATGATGTCAATGGGGCCTTTTTACAATTTTATTGATGTGCACACTTATACCCTATAATTATGATTCTGTACCCACATTGACATTTTTTACATTTATCTAAGTTGGGAATTAATGCTGGACTCTAGTCATGCACCAAGGCCACTCTTCTGATGAATTTGTGTGCAGAACAGCAAACTGAACAAGGTTTTCCCCCTATTTCCCAGACTGTTTGCCACATCCTACTGTTTGTGCAACAAACTGCACAACTAAAACGTCTGAGTATGTGATTAACACCCCAGAAAAGAGAAAATGGCCAAAATCCTCTCCACCTAACTTTGCACAGTGGAAGCTGATGATGTAATCAGGTAGCACCATTAAAATTTATTTTAAACTAATAAATTCTTCCTATTCCCCTATTGTCAGTTCCAAGGCTCCATTTTGTCCTGCAGAAGGGGAGTCTTTAAGCGCACACACACACACACACACACACACACACACACACACACACACACACACACACACACACAGAGGAGTGGGGGGTGGGAGAGAAACCACTGCTGGATTGCTGGCTGTGGTCCAAATCCTGGCAGCAGTGATCCAGCGGGGATTGAAATTTATCCACACCCCCCCCATCCAGAGGCTCCCAAAGGGTTCTCCAGGGCAAAGGGAGCCCCAGGGATCCTTGGAACGTATAACAAGGGGATATAAAGCATGGCATTAATTTGAAATCAATTCTAGCAGTGTGAGCTGATGACATAATCAGCTTCCACCATGGAAAGTACGGTGGTGCCTCACTAGACGATTGCCTCGCAGGACGAGGAATTCGCTAGACGATGGCTTTTTGCGATCGCTACTGCGCTTCGCAAAACGATGGTGTCCTATGGGCGATTTTCGCTAGACGACGAGTTTTCCCCATTGAAATGCATTGACTAGCGGTCAATAGCTGTCAGTGCATTCTAACGGGGACCCGCACTCGCTAGACGAGGTTTCCCTATGGATGATCTTCGCAAGACGACGACTTTTCCGTTGGAACGCATTGAAGAGATTTCAATGCATTCCAATGGGGAAACGTGCTTCGCTAGACGATGTTTTCGCAAGACAGCGATTTTCGCGGAACGGATTAACATCGTCTAG
This sequence comes from Intellagama lesueurii, assembly GCA_037013535.1. Lineage (NCBI taxonomy): Eukaryota > Metazoa > Chordata > Lepidosauria > Squamata > Agamidae > Intellagama > Intellagama lesueurii. The sequence continues at coordinate 40,607,889 of JBAJHW010000005.1, read as the reverse complement.
CGAAGCACCACTGTAATACAAACAGGATTTGGACCAATCATTTGTGTGACTGCCATTCTGTGTATGGTTAAGCTGTACAGAACATTGCCTTAAGTCCCACTACTCCCCCCTCGAGCCTCCCACATTTCCCAGAATCACTTGTCCAAATACCGTGTTCCCCCGAAAATAAGACAGGGTCTTATATTAATTTTTGCTCCAAGAAACACATTAGGGCTTATTTTCAGGGGATGTTTTATTTTATAGTCATGTCATCTTCTGGTTGCTGCACAATGCTGCACAATAGTGGAGGGTGGGGTTTCACTTAACTAGGGCTTATTTTTGGGGTAGGGCTTATATTACGAGCATCCTGAAAAAATCCTACTAGGGCTTCTTTTCAGGTTAGGTCTTATTTTTGGGGAAACAGGGTAGTAATTATTGTGTTTGATTTGCAACTGTTTTGTAAGAAATACAACTAGATCTACAGTGGAATTAAACATTATATTATAAAACTGTAATGGGTGGGATTTACTAACACATGCCCTATCCTGCTTTAGAAACCATTGCAAAATAGGCTAAACAAATGATTAAATGAACAGGATGTACAGAAGGTCAGAATGAGAGAAAAACCTTCTTTAACATGCAGGTAAGGTCATAGAAGTGCTCAAACAGTAACATATATGCTATAGTTATACTAATGCAACTAATGCATATATTTATCTATGAAATGTGAGAAGTGCATTACATGCTGCATCCTGTGCTTATACTTAAGTGCTGAATAAGCTACACGTAGATCTGTACAGGACAATAGAATAGCATATGATTAGCATAAAAGAGGTCTCAAGTATGAGTCCAGATGAATGCACTATATAACCACTGAGGCTGACTGTCCCAAAGAGCAATGGTCAGATGACTGGTCCCACAGCACCCTTTACTCAATTACTGGTAGCAGTATTTTCTACACAAAGTAAATATGCATTTTATGGACTTGATCACAGAGTTCCATAACTTCCTTTATGCTCCGCAACAGCTGCATATTCTCTACTATCTCACTGTGTCAGTCCAAAGGTCAGTATCTGGTCCATGACCTTGTCATTGGAACTCTATCAAGCAGCAGGGCACAAATCCTAATAGTTCAGTGTCCTTGTGGGGGGGGGGGGGAAGCAGTCATATTGGGCTATTTATAACTTGATTAGATCTTGAAACCAATACCACATTAGGTTAAAAGCTGCCTAAAAACAAAGTGTGGTGTTGCAGAATTCCAGTTTGCAGGTCAGTAAGCATAGCATACTTTTCTTGACAATTGAACAAGTTTCTAAGCAACATGTTTGTGATGAGATACTGAGCCAAGAGACTAACTTATTGTAGTAATTAAACATTCCAAGGCACTTTCCATGAGAGTAAACCTATTATTCCCAGTGTCTTGGCTGAAATCCGAGTTTGGATGCTTAAATTCTGCCTACCTGAGTTTCTTTTTATTTATGTGGCATTGTTCTCTTGCTGTTGTAAACTTTTTAGCATCATTATAGACTTGTCAGTGGTCCCTACAGCCTGGAATAAGCTGCATTTCATAAAGTGGGAGTTTATAATTTAGTTGATGAAATAAAGCCTACAATCTGTTCCCTATTCAGAAAACCCACAGGCAAGAGATAGCAGAGTCTTCAACACAACTGGAGACATGTGGTATGGTTTATTGACTAAGGATGTTTTAACTCATGAAACTTAAATCTCCTTTGTGCACCCTATTGCACTATTTATGTTCACCCCTAGTCATTATTCATGTAGAAGAGGAAAAAAGAGGAGATGCATCTGGAATGTGCATAAGCATTCTTATGCTGATTTTACATTTTCATAATTTTGTTGTTTAGTCGTTAAGTCGTGTCCAACTCTTTGTGACCCCATGGACCAGAGCACGCCAGGCCCTCCTGTCTTCCACTGCCTCCCGGAGTTGGGTCAAATTCATGTTGGTAGCTTCGATGACACTGTCCAACCATCTCGTCCTCTGTCGTCCCCTTCTCCTCTTGCCTTCACATTTTCCCAACATCAGGGTCTTTTCCAGGGACTCTTCTCTTCTCATGAGATGGCCAAAGTATTGGAGCCTCAGCTTCATTTTCATTATAAACATGACTAAACCAAGAATCACCTTAAATCACATGAGTGAAAATTCTCCAAAAAGGTGAGCTGAGAAGTCACTGGTTTAAGTTCCATTGCAGATTTACTGATTATCCTTAGGCAAGTAATCTGTATGTTTCACATCTGAAATATTATATAATGTCATATATTTATGGTGATTATCCTCCCAGCACCACAGAAAGAAGAATTCTATGTAGACTCTTCCAGAGGGTCAGAACAAAGAACTGGACTTCTCTACTGAGTGCTTTTGCCACCATGCCCCAGGATGAGATCATCAGCAAGGGACACAATTTACAATACAATCTCAGCTGCACAAAAACAATCCCATCATCATATTCCAATAGGCAGATCAGGATGGTGCTGTGGTTGTCATCGACAAATTAAGCTACACACGGGAAGCTGAAAGATAATTGTCCAACTCTAAATTTTTCTAGCTCCTAACTACAGACTCAACTACCAAATATTAAAGGGAATTACAAAACTTTATGAAAAACATCCCTTAAAATATACATGAACAAATCCTGACTAACATACCACAAAAACCTCAACCAGCTACCTTCTACCAAAAATACACATGTACTCTTGGTCACTCGTTTCAGCCAGGCCGGGTGGCTGAGGGGCCTAATGCCGAGGGAGGTCTGGAAGGAAAGAACGAGGAACTGGGCCTTCTTAGCAGTGGCCCCTCGCCTTTGGAACAACTTGCCCCTGGAGATTTGCCTGGCTCCCTCCCTGGGTGTTTTCAGGAGCAAAGTTAAGACCTGGCTATTTGGGCAGGCTTTCCCTCCTGCCGTATCTTGATTCTGACATTTTCGCCATCTTGGATTTATAGTATATGTTTAATGGTTTTCTTGTTTTTAAATTTGTAAACTGCCTAGAGTAGACCTTTGGTCTAGATGGACGGGGTAGAAGTCTAATAAAATAATAAATAATGGAGGGTGACAAGTCTAAGGAAGGAGCGCTCCGCTCAGTATTCACTTGAGTCAGCAATGGAAGTGGCAACAGGGGCAGTCTAAAATGCTCCCTTCTTCATGTGGTGAATTTATTTGAATTATAATGCCTGAACCGGCCTTAAATTAATCAGGCCTGGATACACTAGTCCCAGCAAGTGATTGCTTATTTCTACGTATATGTGCAATTTGAGGCTACATCTCTTTTCCTTACTTCTATGAACACATCATCAGGAACACATAAGTGGCACTTTGGCAATTATTATACACAGAAGGTGTACCTTGCACAAATAATCAATGCCCAACATCCAGAGAGAACCAACCAACCAACAATCTATATTGCCTAATGGCCATGGTAGTTTGGGATAATGGCAGTTGCCGGTGAACACCACTGGAAAACATCAGGTTGGAGAAGACTGTCTTGGACTTTGATAATGAAATGATGAAAAATATAGACCGTATAGACCCTGGGATAATATCCATCAATATCCACATCCAACAGGGTTCTTCATTCCTCATGTTGAATACCTCAAGATGGCTGGGTAGCTCAGTGGGCGGGAGTTGGGGGTTTGATCCCCTGTATGCCTTCCAAGAGCAGAGCAAGATTTTGGATCCTTGGGCAAGCTACATAGTCCCAGAGTATCACTAGAAAGAGGAGCTGCTAAATCACTTCTGAGTAATTTATATCTTGAAGACCCTGGGAAGGGTCACCATAAGTTGAAATGGACACATTAATTAAGTAGTGTTGGATAAGCAACTTCTTGCAGGATATCTGTAGAGGCTGCTATCGATTGTTCATTACTATATCTGTATTTCTTTTGTCATTCTGTAGGCACACACGCACACATAAAGACAAGGGTCTTTCCCATCCTGGAGCTATCAGTGGTGCAGCAGAAGCAGGAGCGATAACAACTTCCACCACTGGGAAGCCAGCAGCATCTCTGAAAGTTTACTTTTTTTTTTTTTGTCCTCCCAGGCATTTCTCCTTTTCCAAAGTGCAAGACAGACATTTAAGAGTCCTCAAGTGGCAGTACAGCAGTGGGGAGAGCTTAACTATTACTCCTGTGTCTGTCACGCAGATTTATTTTCTGCAGGGACTGAGACTGTACAGACAAAAAGGGCATCAATTCCATTGTTTTAAGTTGGCTTTAGAATTCATTCACATAGTTCAATGATGGTTTTAGTTTGGTCTCTACAGTGACATATAGGGAACCTCCTCACTATCAATCAATAATCTCAGGTATCTTTATAGTGGGAGTCGCAAAGAAAGTGAGCTTTTTATCATCAAACATGCACCTCTCCATTTATTCCCGGTTGGCATAGATATTGCTGGGTTGCAGGTGTCATTATCCTTCATCATAAACAATGCTGACTAGGGCTGGTGGAAGTGCAGTTCAACCGCATCTGGGGACACATCTGGTCCATAGCATTGTCCATAAAGAAGGGTGAGGGAGAAGTCCCAACAGCTCAACACCCCCTTAAGCCCAACTTCTTTAGTTCCTGCAGAAGGGATGAAAAAGACTCATGCTGATCAGATGCCTGTTATTTTTGTTTGTCATGGGAAATGGCAAAGATTTATGCAGAGTACTCTGAGTCTTAGAGATCCCCTTCCATGTTAACTTCTGTAATCAGTCACAAATTATGAAGCCTTATCTTTTCAGTGCTAAGGGCTAAAAATCTGCATTTTTAAAATGACATGAAGATTCTGAAGATGCTGAAGCCATTTTCAGTTATAACCTATGGAGCTTCCACAGCATGATTGCAGAATGATGTGATACACTCTGCTCTGCCTAAGTAATTGACCTGAACCTGAATGGGCATAAGTGAAGGGCTTAAAGGTGCTACTGCTAGGCCCAGCAAATGCTACTGGTGAAGCCTCAAATAGTCCAATAGGCAAATAGACATGGTGGATATAGTGAAACTCTACCCATCATCTGACACATACTGACCAGATGAGAAAAGATTTTCAGCCTTAACACACACTTGCGGTCAGTGCTTCTAACCATATGAGGTTGCTGCTGCATAATACAGCTGGTCTCAGGCATGGCTGCCAGTATCAGCTGCCATGAAAGAGTTCACAATGGAGGGTATTTTAGGCAGGAAAATCCAGCAGTGGTACAGCACAGCTGGGCCATGTGAATCATTGTGGGCATGGCATGCAGAATTTGACAGCTGTGCCCAATTTAAAAATCTTATGTACAGATACTTTTCTCATTGCTCACTGCTAGTACAGTATAAAGACAAATGGACATCAGGAGTAAAGAGCTATTATTAAATTCACAGCCAATTAGAAACATTAAAAAAAACCTACCCATGTTGGTCATAAAGAGAAATTCCAAATCCGTATTTGTGCACTGCATTTACTGGGGCTACCAAAAGGTCACAATAATGGTCAAGCTTTCAGTATCCAACTATGCTTTCTTATCATCATCATAATCTTAGAACTGCAGAGCTCAAAGGGACCCTGTGAATCATCAAGTCCAGCCCTTGTCAAGGAGGCACAGTGGGGAATTGAACTCCCAACCTCTGGCTCAGCAGCCAGATACTCTGTTTCCCTGAAAATAAGACCTAAACTGAAAATAAGCCCTAGTATGATTTTTCAGGATGCTCGTAATATAAGTCCTACCCCAAAAATAAGTCCCAGTTAAGTGAAACCCCACCCTCCACCACTGTGCAGCAACCAGAAGAAGATGACATGACTGTATTTGAATAAATGTATATTGTTGTACATGGGGGGGGGGGGGGGAAACACCTGAAAATAAGCCCTAATGCATTTTTGGAGCAAAATTTAATATAAGACCCTGACTTATTTTCGGGGAAACATGGTACCTAAACTACTGAGCTCTCCAGCAGTTCACCGAGCTATCCAATAGTTTTTAAGCACCAGAACACACAAAGAAAGCAACTAGCAGCACATACTCCCCAAAGTTGCCATACAAAGCAGTATTATACTCTGAAATGTAAGCTGTAAATAAGATTTTAACACGTAGCTTTGCTTGACATACAAGAAGGAAGAAACACAAATAAATATAGGAAAACAAACAAATCAAACCATAGAATATTAACTGCTGCTGTAGTGTCCAACATTCCTTCAGACATCAAAATCCACAAGTGGCCAATACCTTTGTTTTGCTGATACTATGTGTTGTCAAGTTACAACTGACTTATGCAACCCTAACAGTATTTTCAAGGTAAGTGATGTATTTAAGGAGTGGTTTTACCGGTTCCATTCCTGCAGTGAGATTCCATGGTAGAGCCAGGGAATCAAAGCCAGGTCTCCTAAGTGCTAGTCCGTTATTCTATCCACTGCCACATTGCATAAAATACCATTGTTAGGATCTATCAAAATGCCAGAAAAGTATGCAAGCTTTCAAAATGTTTAATCTAGACTAGGCAGTATAAAAAGCATGGAACAGAGGAAGAAGCATGAAAACATTAAAAAAAATGTTTTTTTAAGCATAGCTGACTTTGGGGGGGGTTGTTTTTGTTTTTTTTGCTTTTCACATCCTTCAAACACATTTCTTAACAGTAAAAAAGTTGCCCAGAATTCTATTGGTGTTTAAGATTTGTGTAACTTGCTGTGGCTAATTGCAGCTAATTGATGAGATGCTGGGGCACATCTCAATTACGTACTTGGTAATTTTGTGCAACCAACATGAATCCTAACACCTCATCAATTAACTGCAAATAGCTATAGCAAGTTATATATTTTAGGTAAATATCAATAGAATTCCAGCCATTGTTTTAGAAACATAAGCTTTGACTTAGTGGTAAAAGCTTAAGTTTCTAAAATGATAAAGCTAAAATCATGTTTTTATTTTTTGTAGGTATTTGATATGTTAATGAACTCACCTCTCCTCCAGTGCAGGGGAAATGACTAGAATATCTAGAAGTGCAAATTGCCCCCTTTTTTATTACATCATCATCCAGTCCAAATGTTGCTGAGCAATTTGTGGCAAAATATTTGTAAGGCTTCCATGTTTTTCCAAAATCCTGAGATCGTTCCAGCACCATGGCTGCTGGTCTTGGTGACTTGAAGACTATGATTAAATGAGTGAAATAAAACTCTGTTTCCAAGTTCAATTGGATCTTCTCCCTATGTACCCCTTGTGCTGATTGCCACCATGTATGTGGCAACTTGAAGGAAGAGTCAACCATGGCAGAGGGTGGATGAGCCATATGGGCATGTAGAGAGTTACATTTGCTACATTTAGGCGACTTGCATATGAGGTCTGCATTCTCACTGTAGGAACAGTAAAATTCCGTGGAGTTGCTTCCACACTTTGTATCTGTCCACAATTTACGTCCATATCCAAGGTTTCCCATCCGAGGATTGCATGCTTTCTCACATTGGGATCCAGCTTGAACAATGCTGCTCAACACTAATTAGGAAAAAGTGTAATAATTAAAAAGAAAGCACAATTGTTTAATCCACCCTGTACCCAATCCACAGCAAAGATTTAAACTCTGTGATTTCTCATAAAATGAGAAAAACTGCACTATTTAGAGTTGACCTACAAAGAGTGCAAAAGTTTAGGCAAGCTTACTGTTATGCTGTCAGCCTCAGGAAACACGTTTGCCCATGTTAGCAGTATTTTGCAGGGTTGCTTTAAAGAATATTGACAGAACTTGTCTGAAAAAGTTTGAAGAGTTGAGATGTGCTCTGCAGTGTGTTCTTATGTTGATCTATAATGGGATTGGATCAGGGTATTACTTGCTAGAGGCTTTTTGCAAGCAGAAATATTCTAGAACACCACTCATTATTATTTGTCACATATTCTTAAAGAAATACATTCTTCTTTTATTTGTAATGCTTAGTATGTATAATTCTATTCTTACTGACCATTCTTTATATTCTAAGCTTTTATGCTAATATGCTATATTGGCTTCTTTCCTATTTATCAAAATGCCCTCTCTGAGGTTTTCTTTCTGATTTTCCATTTTCCTCACTGGACTATGAGGAGAGATCTCCTGGGGTGTTCACCTAAGATGTTCTTAATACCATAGGTAGTCTGTGATCTAGGCAAAGGCAAGACTTGCCGAAAGTGTTGGGTTAAGGCACTTCTTTCATATTAGAAACTATTCTTGCTTGAGGAGAAGGGCAACAAGGATGATCAGGGGACAGGAATCCAAGCCCTATGAAGACAGACTGAAATAACTGGTCATGTTTAGCCTTGAGAAAAGAAGACTGAGAGGAGATATGATAGCACTTTTCAAATACTTGAACAGTAGTCATGCAGAGGAAGGGCAGTATCTGTTCTCGATCATCCCAGAGTGCAGGACACATAATAATGGCCTCAAGCTACAGAATTTCAGCTGAATATCAGGAAAACCTTCTTAACTATTAGAGCAGAACGACAATGGAACCAATTACCTCGGGAGGTGGTGAGCGCTCGCTCCAACTCTAGAGGCATTCAAGAGAAAATTGGACAACCATCTGTCAGATCTGCTTTGATCTGGATTCCTGCACTGAGCAGGGAGTTGAACTTGATGACCTTATAGGCCCCTTTCAACTCCATTATTCTATGATTGATACTTGTTACTTGTCACTATTTCAGTTGAATAATAATAATAATCTGCAGAACTGGTCCACTGCAGCCAGGTCCTGTCAAGGAGGCACAGTGGAGAATCAAACTCCCAACCTCTGGCTCCGCAGCCAGATGCCTAAAGCACTGAGCTTTCTAATCTGTTTTCAGTTTAGCTATAGTGTTTATACAAATTATGTTCTATTTTATTTTCCTACTCCAGATATTTTCTCTCCTTTCTTTTCTCCAGACTATTTGCTGTTTTGTTGTTGTTTGTATCACTCTATTGAATTGACATTTCAACAAACCAACATTTTGGCATTACCAAAATTTCTGTATTTATCCATTTCTCATTTTCTAAACTTCAGCATATGTTTACAGTGTTTTTTGCCTATTTTGAGTGTTCACAGATTTTTTTTTGCAATTTTATTCACAGCCTTAATATGTATGTTGTACAAACACTTAGAAATCGTTAATGAAATATTTGGAGTTACAATATTCCAAGTATAATATTGCAATGTATTTATGTATTTTGGCTGCATAATGCTTCAGCGAGAAGCATACTATTTAACCCCAAACTGTTTTGCAGTTGAATCACTTTGTACTTTTTGCATTCTTGTCCCTTACTGCAGATGTCTGTTTAGTGGCATATATAGTACATAGGTGGGAGTTGAGGTCCAACAATATATTGAGGGTGACAAGTCCTCCCTTACCCTGTTAACAGCTGTTAGCCAGACATCTTTGAACAAGTGGGACAAACACCTGTCTGAAGTACAACAGGCTAGGTACCCAGAAGCCAACAAGCACTGATTCCTCCCATAACGGTGTGTGAATGGATGTTATCATGTTTGTTTTGTGTCTCATCTTTTCCTCCATTCAAGTCAATTCACATTTGGGAATGTGTTCTGTTGTCAGAAGAACAATGGGGCAGACAACATGGAAAAGCAGTTGTAAGTTTATCGCAGTTGTACATCTGCGAACTCCTTTTCTTGTACATGTAGTACAAGAACTAGTACAGTACATGTACTAGTTTTGATCAGTCCACAAAGAATGTAAGTACTCAATTTTCTCCTCAGAGTAAGATGTGAATAAATGATTGTAAATAAAATTGATGTCAAAATGAATTCAGGCCATGCTGAGGCATAATTTCTGTAAGCTATTTCATCCTTCTGTCTAGCTCCACTCATAGAAAAAAATAGTTCAAAGAACTGTAGCTGTGTGAAAGTTGTTCTCTTGTGTTTTTTCTGAAATTTCTAAGAGACAACACACAACATTTCAAATAAGACTTTTATAATTGGATATGGGTATGAAATATGTAACTTCTTCAGAGATGTTGTGAATTCAGGACTACTGTGTTTCACAATGGTCCTGAATCACACAGGACTTACAGCTAAAACCACACCATGTAAACTGGTCTTAGCTAACCTTTTCTTCTTAAAGAATTAGGTCTTTTATTGGCTGAAATCCTATTGAATAGTGTAGGCCCACTGAATCAGTGGGGATATGGTGAGTCCAGTCCGTTCCTCCATAAGTTCCACTGATTCAAATGGATCTACTATAGTTGGAACTTACTATGCTGAAGAAAGTTGCAAGTAGACTAGGCTCATTTGAATCAATGAAACTTAGGGAGGAGTTGTCTCACCAAATCTCCACTAATCCAGCGGGCCTGAAGTACAATTTATTAAACTGAGCAACAGGATTTCAGCCACTGACTGAATCTGTGTCTAACATTTTCTGGAAAGTACTCCCTCCTTTTTTTTTTTAAAATATCCTATTTGTCAAATCGAAACCAAGTTGGTAACAGTTTAAACCTGTTGAAACCAATGGGATAAACTAGGCACAATTAATTTAAATCCCATTATTTTCAATTGAATTGAAGAAAATTTTACTTTGAATTCAAGCTTCTATAATTAGTTCACTCTACAGTTCAAATGAACAGCTCATTTTATTTATTTATTTTAAATGTTTTTACTCGGCCTTTCTCCTTAAAAAGAACCCAAGGCGGCTTACATCATCAAAAGACAGTATTTAAAGCTAATGACAGTGAGTATATACAAATACTAAAAAGGATCAAACAAATACCATACTAAAAAAAACAGTAAACAAAAGCAGCACCAAAACACTTCAAAGCAGTAAGATACAACAACGCATAGGTTTTTAATAGGTTGGAACCAGCATTTTGAATTCTGCCTGAAAATGGATCAGCAGCCACAGAGAGCTGCTATAACAGGGGAGTTATGTACGTAATCCCTGTGACCAGCTGCAGTTAGTAATTAGGCTGCTGTGTTTTGGACCCCCTGAAATTTCTGAACACTTTCCAGAGGCAGCTCCATGCAGACACCATTACAATAATCTAGCTGGGATGTAACTATGGCATGTGTCACCGTGGCCAGACCAGACCTCTCCAGGAAAGGGTGCAGCAGGCACACTTGTTTTAATTGTGCAAATGCACTCCCAGCCACTGCCGAAACCTGGGCATCCAGCTTCACAGACAAATCCAGGAGCATTCCCAAGCTGTGCACCTGTGTTTATTGAGCAAGGCCAACTATTTTGGAACAGATACCAACTATTATTTATTATTAATTATATTGTTGAGAAGCTGTGTGATGTAGTGGTTAAGAGAGTGAGACTGGGATTTGGGGAAACATCAACTGAGCTATGAAGCTCACTGGGTGACCTTGGCCAATCACTGTCTTCACCCATCTCACCTTGCAGGGTTGTTGTGTGCATAAAGTGGGGACTAGAACCAGGTAAGCCACCTTGAACTCAGTGGAAGAAAGGCAGAATGTCCTTAACAAATAAATGCTAGGCCATGTTTACACCTAATAAGCAGCTGTTTGCAGCAGTAGATTTTTCAACTCCATAGTTTACCATTTTGTCAGTGTGGAAGATTAAATTCGAAAACAACACTGCCTTTTGGAGTTTATGAAACAGCATGTACCCCTACATTTGATGCTTTAAACTTTAGTTCCTCAAAATGATGCACCCTGGTTCTTGTGCAGAAAAGGTCTGAGGGTTGTGGCGTTTATCTGTGTGGTACATTTTTTTATCTTGGAATTAAGATCGTGGCTTCCGTCTTGTCTCCCCACTTCTGTCTTGGAAGTTCGTCTCTCTCTCTCTCTCTCTCTCTCTCTCTCAGTCACTCACACACACACACACACACACACACACACACAAACACTCGCTCGCTCACTTTCATTCTCTCTGACTTTTTAGAACACTTTCTCCTGAATCCCTGAAGAGCTAGCAACCGTTTGGAAAGCGAACGTTATCTCGCTTACCTCGGAGGCATTGAGAAGGGGAGGCGACTGAGGCAGAGAGAGGCGGGTGGGGGGAGAGGAAGAGTCTCCTCATGCGAGTTCAGGGTAGGAATCCTTTGGGCAAGCAAAAGAGGCGCTTCATAGATTGCTCAGAGGCATCCAAGCCCTGCAATGAGGCAATGTGCTGACGAGACACGCCTTGTACTGCGTGTTAACTTTGGTCGTGGGGAGCGGCTCCTGCAAGTGCATGCTTACTCTTGACCACCTGCAGACGCCGAAGTAACTAGAGGCCCAAAAGAGAAAAGATGTGAAGAGAAACGCTCTCTCTCTCTCTCTCTCTCTCTCTCACACACACACACGTATGCACACACAACCTACCGGCAACGACGGCCCAGGAGCCCAGCAGGAGAAGGCGCCAGAAGGATCCCCCCATGGTGCCGCTCCCGGGCAGAGGGCATGGAGTCCGGGGTCGACGGCGGCCCGCGGCGTCTCGCCTCTACTGGCGGCTAAGGGCAGAGGCGGGCTCCATCGCCCCAAGCCTCCGCCGTGCTCCTCAGGGAGGACCTTTGGAGCCGAGCCGCCAGCCCTTCGGCGGCATCTCCTCGCGCTGGCCGACCAGCAGCCGGGCTGCGGAATCGCTTTCCCTTCCTCCTCTTCCTCTTCCTCCTCCAGGCCCGGGAGCTCCAGCCAGGTGCATTAAGAAGAGGCGCCGACCCTGTTCTCCCGCCGCTCCCGGCTTGTCTCCTTCTCCCTGATGACAGCCGCCCAGGGAGGGGAGTGGCGGCGGCGGCGGCGGCGGCGGGCGGCGGCTCATAGTATTGCAGCGGCACAACCTCCGTCGTAGCAGCAGCAGCAGCAGCAGCAGGCGGGCGGGCGGGCGCACGGGCGGGCGGGCAGGCAGGGCCGGGCTGCGCTGCTCCCCACCCAACCCCCCGGAGGGAGACACGGTGAGGGAGATGGTGGGGAAGAGAGCCCGCCTTTCGAGCCTCTCCCCTCGCTGGCTGGCCGCCCGCCTCAGCCACCCGCATCTCCCTCCGCGTGAACCCGCCTCTGTCCTCCCCTGGGAGGGCAGGGCCGCTGAGAGGGAAAGCGGTTGCCCCGCAGCAGCAGCAGCAGCAGCAGCAGCAAGCCGCCTTCTCCCTCCGTCCCCATCGCACAGCATTCCTCAGAAGCACTGACTTTTCCCCCGCTGTCACATCGCGGCGCGCGAAGGTGCCTCAGCTTGACAGGCAGACCCAGCACACACCGAGGAAGGTGTCCCTCTGCCCAGGCACACGCACCCACCCCACCCCCGCGCCCTCCCCTTAACGCGGCCCTCTTCCGTCCCACTATCCTTCTTGCCTTGCAGCCTTAGTGCTCCCTTCCCGCCACAGCTTCCCGTCGGGTGACTGACCTCTCCGTCCCCCAGCCAAATGCTGTGTCCCTGCGGCCATCTTGCCCGTGGGCCTTCTTGTTCCCAGCACCTCATGAAGGTGTGATGTGTGTGTCCCCGATGAGGGCTCTCCCCGCCCAGCCAGCCTCAAAGTTTTACCTGAGTTCATTGCAAAATGATCTCACAATCAACCTATAATCTGTAAAAACTAAAGCACATCTCTTCAGCACTTCCTCCCCATCTTCTGCATCAATAAAAGATGCTCACCTCTTTCTACCTGGCAAATTTTTGTGTGCACCCGTTCACTACAAGACTGGAGGAATTTTCACCACCCCATCCTATCCTTGGGGTAGTTGTGAGGGCATGTCCACATGGGAGAAGTTGGAGTAGTTTGGTTCATGCTTGAAAGGTTCTCACCTTTAGTGCAGTTTATCTCTCACTTGAGTGATCCTTCCATTCACACTGATCAGTGTTTCTTCCCCCATGAGAAGGGTTTGCTTCAATTTGTCTCCCTACCGATTAATGACACTCCTCTTCCTACCCCCTTCCTTGCCTTTTCTCACAGCCATCATTCAGGGGGCTACAGAGAATTTCCTCTTTTTTTGTTAAATAAAGTAAGTGACATAGCACAATAGCAATGCACATAATGGTGTCAACGTGTCTTGTTCATTTAGAATAGTGCTGAATCAATAGGATATATATATTTTAAACATTTAAAACAGTAGAGTAGATTAAAATAGAGGAGGGAGGTTCTCTGCCATCCCTTCCAATGCCACAGCCCATCAATGGGTTGTCACCTCAGATAACACTGCCGACAGCTCTATTTGAGTGAGAACAAACCATCCACATAGGTTACAGAAAGGGATAATCAGGAGTGCTCCATATCACACCAAAGATAATGGATCACTCTAAGTCAAAACACATGTGGACACTGTAATTTGGTTCAAACCAAACAGCACCAAAAGCAATCCAAATATGCCTGTCTGGACATGCCCTCATGTGCCATCAAGTTGGAACTGACTTATGGCAACCCTAATAGGGCTTTTCTGCTTACAACACTGAAAGACAATATTTAAAGTTTAAAATAATGAGTAGACAACAATGGTTAGCATAATTTAAAAAATATATTTAAAGATAAGAACGAGTATAAAGAGGCATCTTACATCATTAAAAGTGAATATTAAAGCTAGGAAAAATATGTATACAAATATTAAAGGGAAAGGGAAAAAAGTCACTCTGAGAAATGGAAAACCCAAAAATGGAAAATGCAATAACAATCCCTCTTAAAGTCACACACAGGTAGCTAGTTACTGAGGGAAGGCTTGCCTGGAGAGAAAAGTCTTTGCCTGCTTGTGGAAGGATAGCAAAGATGGTCTCCTGTGGGAGGGAGTTCCAAAGTCTGGGAGCAGCAGCAGAGAAGGCTCTCTCCTGTGTCCCCATCAGATGCACCCGTGAGGGTGGCAGGACCAAGAGAAAGGCCTCTCCTGGTGATCTTAACATCTGAGCTGGCTCATAATGAGAGATAGAGGCTTTAAGATAGCTTGGACCCAGGCCATTCAGGGCTTTATAGGTTAAAACTAGCACTTTGAATTGTGCTCAGAAACTGATCAGCAGCCAGTGGAGCTGCTGTAACAGAGGGGTTACATGATCTCTATAACCAGCCCCAGTCAGCAGTCTGGCTGCTGCGTTTTGGACTATACCATTACACACTTGGGCTAGCAGGCTCTTATTATTACGTATAAAGTCTTCAGATGAATTCTTGTACAGTACTGGACACTTCAGTGAATAAAGTGGCTACAGTACATGTATTAATCAGTTTTGGTCCCCTTAGTATTATATGGCTATATAAAAAAACCACACAAAGACACACATACAGAGAGCATACATTAAAAATATGCCTTATTTTTCTGCAAACAATTTGCAGATTTCTAAAAAATTTAAACAGTACAAGAACATGTGCATCTTCAATTTATAAGATACTAACAGATAAATATTTTAGGATATAATCTTGACACAGTAATATCTTAGAAAGGTCTAGGAGGTTGTGAAGACACATTTTGGCTCATCTTTATAGGTGACATAAACAGTATTCTATCTATTATTACAGGGCAGACCTTGTTACATGTAATTTTCAGTGATGCAGTTACATGTTAGTGTGTTTCAGTATGTATATCAAAACACACACACACACACACCAAACCAAAACTGCCCTTGCAGCACCTTAGAGGTACATTCACAACTTACACATTTATCATATAATGCATTTGTGAGGATTACAATCTACTTCATACTTGGTGCTGAAATTTACCTACAAAATCTGTGATGTTAAGGTGCAGAAAGATTGGTTGAGGGTTATATTAGCCATTTTAAGAGTGACATCCATAATCATCCTTACGTTTATGAAGTGAAATGCTGTTGTTATGTCAAGTTGGATGCAACTTATAGTGACCCTATTACCAGTTCCATGGCTGAGCAGGAATTTGAACTCAGGGTTCCTGAACCTTGACCTATCACTTTATCTTCTACACCACACCGAGTATCATGAAATGAAATAAGAACAACTTTTTAACATTCCTTAGGAAATCACCATTAGAATCTGAATTTCTAGTAACAAAATAAATGATCTACATTGAAATCCAAATTATACTTCATTCCTAAAACAGTAACACTTCAAACAAACTTTTAAAACTCTTTTTAAAACTTTATTTCATTATTCATCATATGGTCATTCATCATCCATAACAAACAAACCAAAGTAAAACTCTGCTATTCAGTACAGGGCTAAAATGAAAGAACACAAAAGTGAGCTTAATTACATTTCCTCTGTTGATATAAAGCATGGAGAACATATTCAACAAGATTTTGCCATCTGCATGTATTCTTCCTGACATATCATTTTGGAATTGTTTGAACTTTAATCCGTCTAACTCATTGAATGCAAACCAACATGTATGTATGTGAGTGGCTTGTCATTTCCTTGACAGTAAGTTACTAAGAGTACTGACAGCCAGGATTCTTGGAGCTATGATAGTAATACAGCACTGGTGTTGTCAGAAACAGTAGCTAGCAGAGAGGTGATTAGATATGTAGTTGCAGAAAGTTCCTGTCTAGACGCAGCACATACTGTACATACCAGAGTGTTTAGAGAAAATTATAACACTAAAAGACATAAAATCACATTCTCTTCAGGTGAAAGTTTGCACTGAAAATCTGATGTGCAGAAATTATCCCTAGAGTTGTTTTTCTGCTTAGAAAAATAGGATAAACAAACAAATTAGTGCAAAGGCTAAATGATTATAGTCATATGGCAATGATATGAAGGGGGCACAGCTGCCACAGGCACTAAAGACAAAGGATTACACTAATCTTTTAAATTATTTTGTTTTGGAAGCTAATTTGATACAAAAGCAAATGGTAAAGAGGGACCTGAGCCAATATAGGCATCTCTAAATCTGATTCCCAGAGTGGTGCAGTGGATAGAGTGACAGCCAAGGACTTTGGAGAAGAGGATTTGAATCCCTGCTCAGGCATGGAAACTGACTGGGGGAGTCGAACTGGTAAATCCACTCCATAAATCTCACTTACCTTGAAAGCCCTATTAGGGTCGCTATATGTCAATTTTGACTTGACAGCACAGAAAACACATGCACACAAATAGGGACAAGGACAAGGAAACAACACAGTAGTTTTAAAATTACTTACACTTGCAGTGCTTGAAAAATAAAAATTCAGAAATTATTCAAAGTACCCTGTAATACAGATGGCAAGATTTAAATTTTAAATTGTAGTAAAGGAAACATTTCATCAAGTTTCTGTTTCATCATGAAGAGATATTCCATCAGTTCCTTCGGGTTTGTTCAGAAGCACAAAGAGAAACTTCACAAGAGAAATTTGGCTTTTCTGGATTATCACTGAGAAGGCAAATGTGTATGTTACCCCATAGTCCCAATGATACGATGTAATGAAGTCTTGCAAGACAGGAGGTTGGAGAGAGGCTTATCCCATGATCACTCTTTTTTCCTCTGCAAAGGACGTCATTTCCATACCTTTAGAGAGAAGAGGGAATTTGAGATTTGGCAGGCTGGTGATGGCTGAAGGATTCCTTTTCCAACTGCTTATTGGAAGTAGGAGCATCACTAAAGTATTAACATGACCAGATACGTAAGGAAAATGCAATTTGCTGCAGAGGCTCACAACTATCTCTTTGACTGTACAGATGACCTGCCCGTAACACCTCTAATATACATGAACATTAAAAAAATAATGCTTTGAAAGTGCACTTTTAAAATTGAAGAATGAAGTTGGGCTAGTGACAGTTTACCCTAATTCTATGGATTCTTTTAGGAGCCTACAGCACCAGACTTCCAAATCTCAACCCAGAGAGCCTATCTGATGGTATCCAGTGACACTGGAAGGTCCAGGAGAATTAGCAGCGAGAGCTGTGCTCTCCTTGTTCTTTTCTAAGTCATCATCCATCAGGAAATCAGGATAAGATGTATGTGAGCAGGTCGATGCTCAGACTATATTGCAAACACATCATTGTGCTTCTGAGAGCTGTTTAATATTACCTGTAGGCTCTGCTGAGGCAGGCCCTGAACTACATGGAAAAAAAGTGAGAAAAAATTCACTAACTGCAGGGTTGGATTACTTAATTTGTGTTATCATTAAGATGATTTCACTTGTAAGCTAATTTATATCATAAAAGCATTTGAAAAACATGAACAATTAGGTTTATTTTTTAACTACAAGCCTGATCAAAGATCACACTTTCATGTATTGGCATCTGTATAGGTATGCAACATTCCTGTTATAGTTTAACAAGGTGTCTTTGCATGGGGTTCAATTATTCAGATTCTTTTGGCTACTTGAAGTACTGTCCTGTGTCTCTGATTTGGCTACTATCTTAATTATTTTCATCTTTGCACTCAGAATTCAGTCCTGCACTGAGTATCATGCTATACACTTGCCCTAGTGCAGACTAGCACTAGGACAACTGAAAGAAACATTCTGGTGCTCTGAGCTCTAGTTCGATTGTAATGTAGCATATTATCATCCTGAAGAATTTTAAATTTAAAAGTTTTGAACTTAAAGTACTGACTAGGAAGGTTACATTAAATGTAAATCATTATGTAAACGGTGAAATGAATCCCTCCCAGAGTAACTGATTACCCAAGGGGATTCATCACTGCAAGAATATTTTAAAAAATTACTTGTTGCCTAGCTTTGCACACAACTTCTTTTACAAAATTAATCTAAAAAGTAAGAAAATAACAGGGAAAGAAGGATTTAAATCCCCTCAAAATGCCTCCCAAATCATTTTAGCTCTCTGAAAAGTAGCAAGAAAAGGTAAATAATGTTACTTGTTACACAGGAAAAGCAACAATGTTATCAGTTATTCATTTTAAAAATAAAGAAAAAGGAACACTGTTATGCCCTCATTAACCGTCAAAAGCAACACCTTAACATTGCTCCTCGTTAACACCTTGGCTCCAAGGCAGCTACAAACGGACATTTTTTGACTGCTAAAAAATGTAAGCCTTTTGGCAGAAATGATAAGTTGTAGCACACAGCTAAACTATCCTGGAATGAGCTCCCCCTAGTCGTCTCTGTCATCCTGCCAAATGCTAAAGACCACCCATTTTTACCATGTATGCAATGGGGTAAAAATGGGTACATGAATTGACACTGTATTTTCCATATTGATCTAATTTCACTTCTAAGGTTCCATGAATTGTGTTCTTTTCAATTAGTCTGAACAGTCTATTGTACCTCTGCTATTGCTGCTACTCTTTTTCTTTTTATTGTTTTACAACTGACAAAAAAATAAAAAATAAATTATGTGAGGGCCATATAATGAGCAGTGAGCACTTCACACTTACTTTGTAGGCTCTCGTCTTTCAATTAGCTATTTTAGTGATTTGTTGCTTTCCTTTTCTTTTCTTTTTTTTTTTTTTTTTGGAAACCCACTAAATGAATGAATGAAAACATGCCTCCATGAAGCAAGACTAAGACTAGTTTGCTAACTAACAAACAAAAGCCAAGCATGTTGTATGTATATGTTAAATTTTGGGTAATATTCCATGCATCCAAAGAAGCGGGTTTGGTCCATAAAAAATTATCCTAAATAACATGTGTTTATATTAAAGGGCCCAAAGACTCTTGTTTCTCCTTCAACAAACATGGCCCTGAGGAATTTTTGCAGCGTAAATGAAATTGAGAGATCTAATTTGTCATGTTCAGAAGTTACTCATAATTTTTTATTAGTGAGAGTGACATCTGGTGTCAGTAACACAAGTGAAAATGCCCAAATTTAAACAGCAATGTAAAAATAAAACACCACAAGCGAAGATGTTAACTTCTGAATATAATTCCTTTGTGTCATTGATCCAACTTTGTAAATAATACTTACTTCCTGTTTTGTTCCCTATATATCATTTATCATTAAAAAATACTGTAACTTATTAATTAGTACTAAAATACTAATTAATGGCAGTGCCTCCCATTTTACAGAAGACTAAAATGTGGACCATATCTCTCCCTAGCATGCAGTGTAGCTCACCAGATGTGGCTGGGCAACGATAGGATGGATTGGGGTTGCAGTCCAACAATATCTGGGTAGCTGTGCCTCTCCCACTCCTAGATAGTTAGTTATTCACTGTCAAGTTGGAACCAACCTATAGTGATCCTAATAGGGTTCTCAAGGTGTGAGATATTTAAGGAGTGGCGTTTACTGGTTCCACTCCCCCAGTGAGCTTCCATGACTTACCAACAAAAGACAGCAGACCTCGCAATATTGGGACCATTGTAATAATACCCTTTGTGTTTTCTCCTATATGCAAAGTGATAGTTTGATGCCTCACCAAATGTATTTGGACATGCTTTCTTCAATATCTAGAACAGCTCAACATACTGATTTTTCCATATTTACCCTCCTATCACACAAGCAAAAGTAGTCCCAATGCTGAATTCTTGGATGGTTCTTTTGACCTGTATATCTAAGATTTTAATCCTAAATATATTTATTATGAAGTAAGTCTCACTGGATACACTTAACTTCCAACACTAGATTTTAGGCTAGGAAAGGTAATTTCTCGAACCACCATGGAAGAGAAAAAAGTTTAAATTATTTGAATTCCTGCAACTCCATTATTCTGTGCTTCCAAGTGGAACACTTGTGATTTGGAACACCCAGGAAAAGATGACATGACAACCCCCCCCCCCCCAAATATTATCTAAGCATATTTGTATGCAACAACTTTGAGTAATTAATCCATTATGTTTGCTAATACCTGGCTCACCTTTGTTTGGTGGGTTGGGAGATATATTCCAACCAATGGCTGCCAGAGTGGAATGTGAAACCTACACTCATGACTTGTGCTTGCAGCCTGCATTTTGGAACTCACTTTTGAGAAACAGACCTGGCAGGGACATCTGCCATGACCTTTTGGACTTTAATGTGCTTCCCCCCCACCTGCCACCCGCCTCTGCACCATCCACAATATATTGTTGCACAACCCAAAGAAGACTAGTGTGGGTCAAAAGTCAGCTTTTTCTTTCTTTTTTTCTTTCTTTCATTTGTTCTTTCTGTTTTGGGGGTCTAATAAAGGTGTCACCTCCCCTCCCTTTTGTATTGTGTAAAGACCACAATGCTTTGTTTGCTTGCTAATGTGTAACAGAAGATTAGAATGCCCTGGACCTGAAAGAGATTCAGGAGGATTCTGTATGGAAAAAAGAATTAGTTGAACAAGATGCCTGGAATGTTACCACGTCTATTTCAGACCTGCAAACCACTCTCCAACCTCCAGGCCTGGGATTGTGGCTCCTTGTCACAACTCCTGCTGAGTTGGGGGCAAAATCTCATCCTCACTAGCTGATTCTTCATCAGGGCCATAACACTGGTGCTCTCTGGTAACAGGAAGCAGCAGATATAATAAAAAAATATTTTTCAGTGAGGGTGGTAACCTGCAGAACCTTTAGGCAAAGAATCAGAGTGCCAGCTCACTTACGTCCAGACTTGTTCAGATTTAGTTCAGAAAGCCAGTTCACATTTTGTTTTGGGAGGACTGAAGTTTCAAATAAATTATTCAGTACAATTCTTCATATAACTCTGACAAAAATGAAATCACATTGGAAAATGTCTCCGCTCTTTTAGGTGGAGCAGGAACAATTTCCCCTTGAATTTTTAATGGACTCATAATTTATCTTTTTATGAAGATTGCCAGCAATCTCTTGAAGAGCATGAACAATGCCAGGAATGATCAGAAAAAAATTCATAGTACAATCCTACATGCATTTGCCCAGAAGAAAGTCCCTCACAAATCAGTGTGATTTATGGATGAAAAAGATTATAGCCTATGCCTATTTAGATCCTATTGAAATCAATAAGACTTAGTACAATGCAACCTAATCCTCTGCATTATTTTTATTTATTTATTGTATTTTTACCCTGCCTGTCTGGTCAGACGACCACTCTAGGCGGCTTCCAACACACATAACATACATGACAAAATATAAAAATATATATAAAAATATAAAATGTCTGTGTGGAAGTAAGTTCAGTGAACTCAACAGAATGTAGTCCCAGAGGATGAGGGCATAATCATAAGTATATAAAAGGAGATTGGCTTGTATATAGTTATGGAGGACAACAAAAAGCATATATCATATATCTTTTAATCTTATCTTCAGCATGATCTGGGTCATAAAAGATTTGAAAGTTGATGTGAATAGGCTGTATATATTGCTAAACAATCACTTTCCATTAATTTTAATTCCCAGTTTTTAAAATTTACATAAGAACATCATGTGGCAATTTGTTTGAATGAAGGCTTCAGGCTAAAAAATATGCATAATAACAGTCACAACACTGTATGTTATCGTGTACTTAAACATCATGTCTTTTGCTTCTCCTTCTGACAACTGGGATTGTTGCTGTGGTAACCCTATGAATGAGCAGCCTCCAAAATGTCCTGTCCACTTTAGGGAGTCGATCCATCTCATATTTGGTTTTCCTCCCTTCCTGCTGCCTCCAACCTTCCCCAGCATTATTGTCTTTTCCAGAGAAGTTTGCCTTCTCATGATGGGATCAAAGTAGGACAGCCTCAGTTTTATCATGTTTGCCTCCAGAGATAGTTCAGGCTTGGTTTGCTCTAGGGCTCACTTGTTCGTTTTTCTGCCAGTCAAACAAGTGGGTCCTGGACAGCGGGCATAGATACAGAAAATTGGATAGATGCCTTTTATATTAAGGGCTGTGTTTGCAAGAGAGTAGCATTGCAAAAATCTTGTGTCACAGTGCCGGTACTATCATTTTAGGTTGAAAAAATGAAAACGATGCATTAGTTCCGTTGTCCCTAGTTATTTTGTTATTCATTACTCAGTGCATGCAAGTCTGCTAACCAAAAATTGTCATTTGGCAATTTTTAATAGCACCTCAGAGCAAAGAATTTCTCTTGGCATATACGCTTTAAGTGAGGAATGTGTGGAATGCCTTTGCTGTTGCTTATGACTGCAGCTTATTTGGCTCCTTGCCAATTTCGCTAGTAGGTTAAGAGCAGGATACAGCCTACTGGGCATCTGCAGTAGTTACCCTCTGAGGAAGATTTTGTTCTTGATTCTTTCGTATTAGGGGACGGGGTTGCAATAACTGTGATTTATAATGCTTTCAGAAGCTGTCTAGCAATTACTCCTGTTTTCTGTATTAGTTTGCTTTCACATTGCTTTCATTTTTATTTCTGGGAAAAAGGGAGTTGAAGGTATCATCTCCTACTCAGTGTTATTTACAATAGAAGCAATAGAGGGGAGAGAGGCCTTTGGAGATGGCAACAAGGGCTGAGGATTCCTTCCAGCTTGGCCACAGCCTTGTTGCCCCAGCAGTCATGTATCTGTCATTCTATCATGCAAAATCCAGGCTGGAAGGAATCCTCAGTCCTTTTGGCCAACAGGACACAGTCCATTGTGCCATGTATGAAACAAACCAAAGATTTCCTAGGTGTCATTCCATAGGCAGGCCAGTCCACAGGTCAGTAATCCAATCCATAGGCTGTAAATCTGTAGGCCAGTTCAGTCCACATGTCTACAGGGCAGGAGTAACTCTGCCCTTGTACCATAAATATTGGGCATGATGAACAGCCCTTAATTCAGGTAAACTTTGCTTATTGAAGGTCCCAGGTTCAATTCTTGGCTTCTCCAGTTAAGAGAGTATAGATAGTATGGATGGAGGAAGTCCTGGTCTGTGAAGTAGAATTCATTCTTTTGGGCAGTGAGGCAGTTCCCCTGAGGTGGTTGGTGCTGGAGAATGTGGCTGAGGGTAGTAGTGGCGCCCCCCCCGGCCATCTCCCCTGGAGGTATGTATGCTGTGCAGTGTATCCTGAGCGCTCTAACCAAGCCTGCTGCCCCCAAGTGCAGTGGAGGAGGCTGTATTCTTCTCAGTTTGGACAATTCAGCTGCCACTTCAGTCAGCTACTGTTAATCTCAGGGCTACCAAATGCCTTGCACTGGGAACTGGTTTTGTCCTATGATGTAGTAATGAACAAGCCTGTAAAATACACATGAAAAGAAAAATTAAGCATTCAGATTATGAACAATGTATTTATATTTCCCCCTCCCTCACATTTGCAGGTAAAGATAGGTTTAAATCATGGAAATATTATCTCTAGAGAAAGAGATTGTATTCAATTTCCCCAGTAGATTCTGCATCATTATCTGAGCAATATACTTGTATCCTAGAATGATGCAAACCTAGAAGGATGTAAAATTATGAACCAATGCTAAGCATTCTTGCTAAGAAATACACTACGCTGAATTTGACGGGTTTCATATCCACATAAACCTATGTAATATTGCAGTCAATATTTGCCAGATTTTCACCCAAATAAATGTACTCTTGATTCTCATGGTGGTTATTACACTGATACACTTTATGTTGGAATGTGCAGTAGCTTTTAGTCTGTTGATTGATTAGACCCAGATATTCCACAGTCTTCTACTGGAATATGCTAATACAATTTTATACTGACATACAGTAGTGGTCCCACTTTGACTCTTTTGAGACTGGTTTCATCATTATGTTGTGTGGATACTGAGAAGCAGTACTAGTGTCACGGGTGCAAGAAAAGTTGAACAAATGTGACAGGCCTTTATGAGTTTTGTCATAAGGTTATACCAAATAAAAAGTTTATAATACTAAATTAAAATATAACTTGTTCATCTTTAAAGTGCACAACTCTTTGTTGTTTCTGCTTTTTTGTGACATTCAAATCTGCTGCCTGAGATTCTGCCTCCCTCTGCCTAAGGACAGAGTCAACTTTGTGAGTTCCTAGCCTGGAGGTGGCCCTTTATAGTTCTTCCATTATCCTTTCCTTTACACTGGTCCTTCAGATCTCATCTGAGCAATGAGAAGCTGGGTCCTACTGCATATAACCATGGCAAAACAGACATATGTTTGTCATGTATTACAGCCCGCACACAATTTTTATGTGGTCATGATTTGATTCAAGTGATAATCTGCATTAAACTGGTCTGACATCCTTTCAAAATGCCAAGCTCCATCACTTCACCCTATCTTCACCCTAAACATTCCACTCATTTTCTCAGGCTAAATTTATCCTTTTTGAAACCTCTATGACAACTCTCTGCTGAGCTCATATATCTCCAGATGTTTTATTATCTCATCTCTCATGAATGTTTTTAAGGATTTTGCATACAATCCAGAGCATAATCCTTTAAAATTGTGAGCCTATTTCATTTTTTAAAAATTAATACTCTAGCCTTTCTTCCTTTCTGGTGCACTACTTATTGGAATCTTAATACAAAACTGTATGTATAACTGTCCCTGTAACTTAATATGTAATGTCTGCAAATTTTTTAAAATCAGAAGGCTCACCATGAGAATAAGAAAAGGGTAAGGAATTCCACAGGGGACAGTTATGGAGCTAACAGCCCATAGGGACATTTCTGCTAATCCCATAATTTAGAGACTGTTTGAGTTATGAGATTCAACAACCATTATTAAAATGATATTTACCTGAGATATGCCAAACACCTCTATAGATTATATTATTTCATCCATTGCTTTCTCTGTTAAAAGTTTCTGTCACTGCATGACTGAACCAATGTGGTTAACACTTACTTGTTCATCCTTCTGGTCCCATGATGGTATCCTAACACTCAGAATGAAGATCTAAGTATTAACAAGGATAATTAAACTAGAATGTTCATTTGTCAAATGATAATTTTCTTTGCTAATTAAACTGAATTCACTATTCTTTCCCCACCAGCCTTAAAAAACATCAGTCCCTCCTTGTGTTGTAGAAACCCGAGAGACAGACAAAATGCATATGCATACCCTTTACATTTTTCTAAAGGCAATCTTGCAAAGATGTTCAACATTTTGTGTGGAAATGATGTTTAATTATAAACCACAGAAACGAAAACAGACAAGTGGGAGCTTCCTAGTGGAAACATGTCAGCATGTATAAGATAGCATGCAGACTCATAGTGTATGTATGAATAGTAGAAAAAGAACCAAAGTAGGAGGATGGTTCAAATTAGCACAGAGCAATAACTGCAGTGGAAATAACTAAAACATGATGAAGATTAGAAAAATTCCATTCAAATTCAGTACTATGAGCTTCCAGAGAATTCTCACAATCAAGGCTGCTGATAGTTTTGGGTTGTTTTTTTTTTTACATCTATGCTGATTTTGGTTTGCCAACATGGCTTGGACATTGAGGTGGCCAGAAGGTCACCTATAAATGCTCTGTGGTGGGTTCAGTTTTCATTTGACATACTGCGTTTGCAGTGATTTGCATGTTTACAAGGTAAACTACAGAAGAAACAGAATGTGGCATAATTTGCTTCCTAGAATTGTCTTTGGCTTTGGAAATCTTGGGATACTTTGATGAGAACCATTAGGTTTCAATGAATAAGGTTGTGAATAAAACTATAGGGATTATGAAAGTCAATAATAGAGTCACAATGAACAAGTGCTGGACAGAGACAGGAATGTTATTATTATTATTATTTTGACTACAACTCCCAGAATACCACAACCAGCACTGCCAGTAGCCACTCTGGGAGCTGTAGTTCAAAAATGTAAATTTTCCCATCTCTGGTTCTGAAGATATGGACCTTCTGACCCCTTTTCAGTCAGCAGGACCATAAACAACATATAAATGGGGATCCACAAGCACATGGTAGTAGTACTGGAGAGTTCGCTGCTGCTGCTGCTGCTGCTGTTACCATCAAAATAGGCAGTGAAGGAGTAACTCTGCCAAATGTCAGCTTTAAATGGCCAAATGGCTGCTTTTCTTTGACAGCCATTAGGAGAACAGTTCAAACTCTTCACTGAAAGCCCATTGAAAGCAAGAGAGTCTTTATATTGATTTCAACAGAACTTCGATGTGCATTTCAAAACACGTGACACTGTTTTTAAACACTGAAATTTGGAACAGTAAAACACTGAAGTCGATGAAGAATGTTTATTTTATTTTAATTTCTATGGCTCAGTGGCTCATCTGATATTTTAAGGGAACTAGGCAAGTAATAGTTCACAGCATTTTCCAAGAAAACCTGACAGCATTTCCCCCCAAACTGCCTGCTGGTAACACAGTTGGAATTAGGTTTCTTTGACAGATCTTAAGCTTTGGAAGGGGAAAAAACCGATGTTCTATTGATATAATAATATCAGGCCAGGCAGAGTGCCCTGCTTGTGCAATTCAGTTTGAGTACAAACAACACATTATGGCTTTAGCATTATTTCCATGTGAAAGTGTCTACATTTGGCTGAGCCAAGAAAGTTATCCTGATTGACACCTGTATAAATGGGTCACTTGGAATGTGCATTACAGATTCAAAGAGCAGTGCAATCCACCTGGTGTTTAGGAAAGGAGGTCCTGGGAACCTGCCCACTGAAGGGGCCCTCTCCACCTCCATCACCCCTGCCTCCATAGAAACAGAAACAGATGGTTTTATGGGACCAAACTATATTTCTCATGTTCCATAGATTCTCAGCAGTGCCACCAGCTGCCTTCTTTTCTCTGCCCAATACTGGAGACACTTACACATTACACTCTGAGCAGGACTTAGTCTTGTGATGAGTGCGGTGATTTGAAGACCTCTTACTAGTCTGTAAGATCCATGACCTGCAAAAATCCTGTGTCATGTATTATGCAGAGTTAGCCAGATCAAGTTATGTTGGTGTTTTATGTAAAGGACAAGATACACTACTCTCTCCCTAATAATAATCATGTGCCATCAAGTCAAATCTGACTTATGGTGAGCCCTTTTCAGGGTTTTCTAGGTAGAGAAAATTCAGAAGTCGTTGACCATTCCAGTCATCTGGTGACGTCCAGGGACTGTGCAGTTTGCTGAAGCCACCCGCTTCATAGGCCACATAAATTGATAAAGTTGAATCTTACTTCAACAGCGGCCTTCCATCACAACCAGCACAGCAGCCTTGCTTAGCCTTAGAGGATCCAGGGCAAGTTATATGGTCTACATACACAGAGTGCTCATAAGGAGAACCAAAGGCTCCCACCAAGCATGTGACCCAGAGACAGTTACTTCATTTTGCCTAATGAGAGGGCTGACCCTGACAGTATGGCCTGTAAAGTCTGGGCAATAGCACATTTTTGTGGCCTTTGACATTTGCAACCAGAGAAAAAAATTAGTTATTGTTTATTGCCTTGCTGTGTAAAGATGAGGTATTGCTGGACTTCAGAAACTGATTGCTTTTAGAGATGGACACAAACTGCCAGTTCAGCGGTTCGTGCTGGTTCATTTTTTTGGCTGAAAGACGTTAGGCAGTTCCCAGCCCCACCCCCTCGGGTGGGCACCCACTCAGAGGCAGTGGCTGGAGGAGGTGGGAAAGGGAAGCTAGAGTGCTGCCTCTGAGTGGCGCCCACCAGAGGAGGCAAGGCTGGGAAGTGTCAAACACCTGTTTGGCCAAAAAATGAACCGGCACGAACTGCTGAACTGGCGGTTCGTGCCCATCTCTAATTGCTTTCTTTGTGACCAGAACTGTCATAGGCAACAGCCTAGAAAAAGTTCAGGATACAGCAAACTGATTAAATGGGGAAAAGTCTCCAGTGATATTGAATTATCTCAGTGCAGTTGCTCTTGTTGCTCTAAAATACGAGGACAAGCAGAGATTTAGCCACATCCCCTGCAGCTCAATCCACAGCCAGAGGTCTACCAGCCATTTTTATAGTGCATATTAAATCTTCATATCAGCTCATACCAATGTGATGGTTTTGTTTTGCTAGCCAGTTTGCATGATCTACGCTGCTGGACAACAGCTATTTAGATCCTGCTGACTTCAAAGTTATCTAATGATGTTATGTTA
Organism: Intellagama lesueurii; assembly: GCA_037013535.1. Classification (NCBI taxonomy): domain Eukaryota; kingdom Metazoa; phylum Chordata; class Lepidosauria; order Squamata; family Agamidae; genus Intellagama; species Intellagama lesueurii. Next base: position 40,579,333 of record JBAJHW010000005.1, on the reverse strand, counting down.
ATCAACAACCCAGCTTCTAACAAATCATTTTTGTACTGATCCCACATTTTTGAAGCCTAGATCTGCTATGCTTTTCCACCAGTGAGGTCAAATTTGTAATGGACCAAAGCAGAGCATAAACAACAATGGTTCCAATTCTGGGATATAAGAGTTTCAAAACAGACCTAATTTTGTCTCTAAGATCTAAAGTCTCTGGATCTTTAGAAAGCAGTGCAAGGCTCCTCCTGAGGAGGCTATTGAGGAGTCCTTTAAAATACATAGAGTAATCCTATGGATAATATCATAGCAGTTAACAATACATCAAATACCTTACCAGGTTCCTGCCAGCAAAGCAGGAGACAGAAGGAGTATTCACTACTTTTCTCCTTAATTAAAAAAATAGACAAATGAAAACCGGGCTCCTTCACATTGTGAGCAATGGGGGGTAATGAACTGAGAGCAGCCCCAAGGTGACATCCAGTGTGGTGTAGTGGACAGAGTGATAGACTAGGACTCTGGAGACCAGGATTTGAATCCCCGCTCAGGCATGGAAACTCACTAGGGGAGTGGAACTGGTAAAACCAACTCCTTAAATGTCTCACTTACCTTGAAAGCCCTATTAGGGTCACCATGCGTCAGTTCCAACTTGACAACACATCACAACAACCACAACCAGGGCTTGTCTAAATTTTCTACATGGTTGGGAGTGTACTTGAAGCCTGGGAGGGCTTTAGATCCAGAGCCTACCATGTTCTGCCCATACCAAGGTCTCCTCCTTCCCTTTCCCTTTCCCAGCACCAAGCCTCTAACACAAAGGTGAGGGGTATAGACCTTTCTGTGGAAGCTCAGGGTGGAATCACATAATGGATCTCCTATTCAGAAATCAAAGCTCTGTCTCAGAAAGTCACACTTTGGAGAGAAACTTTTTATATGTCCTGTCCCAGGGATCATCTGGTTGCACTGTAAATCTATTTTAAATCCGTTATTGATTGGTTTTCTTGGGATATCTTATCATTATAAATTTCTGTTTACTAAAGTGAGATTTACAAATGAATTATTTGATACATATCATACTATTATATGCTACAACCTGCCTTGTTTCATCAAACATTGTAATAACATCATAATTCATGATAATTATATATGCTACTTCGATACTTTGATAATGATATACATTACTTACCATAATAAGTGCCATGCTTGTAATGTTCATAAGCAAACGAGTTAGCAGTTTGTGTGTCTCTCTATATCTGGAATTAGCTGTAAGGTATATACTGCTATTACTAGATCTGACAAGCATTATGTAAACAGAATTAGACTCTGCTTGCAAAATCTTGAGTTTCACTTTACAGTTTTAGCAAATAAAACTAATGGCTTTTCTAATTCACAGCTGGTAGGAAGCCAAGCAGTTAACACCCAGGAAGTCCACAGAAACTGTGAAAGTATTTCTTTGCAAAGATTTTGAAAAAATGTTGGAGCTCTGTTCACTTTGACATGTAATAGAGTCTGTGGATATTTCTCCAGTTTTAATCCCCTGAAGCTATGCGCTGAGTTGAAATAAGCCTGGAAAGAAAGCAGCTCAATGGCACAGTTTGGCCCAGGGTTGCTTCAGGTTGGCATCTGGATTCCCCTCCCGCCCCCAGTGTTTGGCAGGAAACTTTTAGATTTATGCTGTCAACCAAAACTAGGATACTCCATAGCTTCTGAAATTTCATAACCGGTTGTGTCTTTTTCTGCCTTACCTTTCCGAATTCAACAGGACATTTGGAAAGATCTCCATCAGAACTTAGCCCAAGGAAACTAATAGTGCATAGCAGTGAGAGCCTGTGTTGTACAGTGGAGTGCAGCAGGGATGAACAATTGCAGTGCATCCAGGGACCAATTCCCCTGCAGGGCCAGCCATGGGGCACAACTCTGCCACTCAAATTTAGTGGAAAACCACAAACACCTCTTAAAAAAATAAATCAAAGCAATAAACAGACTTTCATCTTAAACTTTTCCCTCGATTCTAGGCAGATTTATTTACTTCTGGCCCATTTCTCAGTATTACAATCTCATTCAATAATTATTCTCCACTCCACCAATGTTTCCCCTGATATTGGCAGCACGGCAGCATAAAAAGGCTTTTCTGGAGGCCAAGAGCGTTGGACTTGAATGTCCAAAATGCAGGTTCTAAATCTTGCTTGGCCAAAGGCAATCAGGCTATCTCTGTTTAACCAACCTCACAGATCGATTGTGAGGGTAAAATGCTGTGCTAAGCTCCTGGAATGGAAAGATGCTTATATAAATCAGATCAAATTCTGTGGCTGAAATCCTGTTGCTTGGCATAGTATGTTACGACTTACAAAAGGACTGTAGCTACTGTGTGTTTAATGTATTTGTATGTTATATGGTAACCATTATGCTTAACAGCAGCAAAAAGCAAGCAAATAAAAACCAAAAAATCAAACAGATGTTCTTTTGTCAGCAGTAGAAAGGGGGCTTGTCACATTTGGGACCAGGAAGGGTCTTTGCAGGATCTTACCAGTATCAGCAACCAGTAACTATATGAAGAACAGCCCAAAGACAACCAAAGAGGAGAAGCAACCAAAAGTTACTGGCAAGGTACTGGGCAAATCAGAGAACCCAGAAAAAGATTAAAAGTGCTCCAGCACTAGAGGCATTCAATAGAAAATTGGACAACTCTCTGTCAGATCTACTTTGATTCGGATTCCTGCCTTGAAAGGGGGTTGGACTCAATGGCCTTATAGACTTCTTCCAACTCAATTATTCTATGGTTTTAAGAGCTTCCCTAAGAGAAGAAGCAGAGCAAGATAGCAATAACCTTGGGATAACAAACAGAAAGAAAATATAAATATTAAATACTAGACAATGGACCTGGCCTTGCCCAGGTTAAAATGCTATGAGGCGCCACTCGCCCCACTGCCCTCTCTTTTTTCTCTGTCCTCTTTATTTCTTTTGCACTAGTTTCTCTTTCTGGATCCTTCCTCTATCTTGGTAGTCATTCAGCTTACGAGACCCAGGATTCCCCAGCCAACATAAACATTTAGAGCTCTTCCATCCATGAAATTACAACACAATTCAAAACATGTAGACTTCTAAACTCTATATGTTGAAATCTTTAAAAGGATGTGCCATTTGGTCCTGGGGGCAATCAAAAATAATTAGGAGGGGGCAGTGATTTCTGTATCCACTACACTGACTGATTTTTTTTTAAGTAAGACCATCCCAACCTTCCTTTAATTTGTCCCAATGTTTATGAGAAACTAATTGGGAAGCCCTCATGCACCCCCAAAGTGATTTTCTTGGACACTAGATCACTAATATTTCAAATCAGACCATTTCAAACATATCCTTCACATCTGGTGAATATTTTTTTATTATAATTGAATATAAATACAAGCCTAGGGTATAACAAACCTCCCTATCTACATAAGCGCTATTCAGATGCACCTCCTTACAGCCTAATATTCCTATTGCATGGGAAAATGTGGGGGATAATTTCCCATTCTTAGAAAGTTCCATAAAACAGATCTAGAGGAATGTGCCTTCCTCCCCCAAAAGCACACACACACAGCTGGGAGTAGACATCTGGGCACACCCAATTTTATTATCTTTTCTTACATTTTTGGTTCTGGTTAGCCCACCACAGGTGTGTGTGGGGGGTTATTTTTGGCCCCTGTTTTCACAAAAATTGTCCACTCTGGATTCAGTTGTCCCACAAGGGAAGAAGCAAAAAGTGTAAGTTCTACAACACCAAATACACCACAATCTCCCTTAACCTATGAAAGGCAATCCAGTGTATGCATATTGACAAAAATATTCATCCTTGTTCTCTCCTCACATTTGCTTCTGATACCATGAAGCAGCTCGGTTAAACAGAGGCTCATCTAATGTGACAGGGCTGTGCTAAACCGTTTCTGTAGGCGGAGGTTTTTGCTCTCTCTCTGTATCTGCTGCTTGAATTCACGCTGACCAACTTGTGACAATAAATGGCACATGCAGGGGCACTACAGTGTGGCAGGTCATTGCAGAGATATATAGTACATTCTAGTTGAGATTCCTTTCATATTGCTCATAGGCACATTCTTCACAATGTGCTCTATGTTTGATTAATCCAGTGTAGTCAATCTCCAGCTGGAAGGACCATCTACTTTATTACCCAGAGTGAATACTGATCTCATTTAACCAGAACACATGTTGGTTATTCTGGATTCTACCCCAGGATAAAAACAAGAACTTAGAAAATGGAATCCAGATTGCCTCCCAATATGGGTCTCCTTATGTGATCATGAAGTAATTACAGAGGTCATCCTTGTTATGAGAGAAATATAGGTTGATATATATGTTTGTTGTCCAGGGTCTACCATCGCCACAAGCATGTAGGTGCAGGCTATTAAAATTTGATCAGTCATAAGCAGGCATGGCCACATTTGGTGAAGATTTGTCCACTCATTTATGGGAAACTAATTCAGGTTCCTCCAGGGGATGTCAAAGTGATGTTCATGTATACACCATGTAGTCTTCTTTGTTAAAGTCAAAGCATCCCAACCCTACCCTCCAAATTTGGCGAAAATTCATCCAGCCATTTTCATGTGATATAGTAACACAGGGAAAAAATAAACTTTATTTCTTTTTCTTACAGATAATTGCTATTGCAGTGGTACTTATTCTTATGTTAGTGGAGCTACAGGGTGTGTCATCAGGGGAAGGATTCTACACAAATTACCCAGAAGCCTCAGAGCTTGACTACTCCCAACTCTTTCTTTCTGAAAGAAAGAAAGAAAGCGGGAAAGTCTGATTCCAGGAAGACCATTTGGAGAGGTTCTAGTCCCATGAAACTCAATGGAGGACTTTGAGTCAGTCTCTTTCTTTCAGTCTCACCTTCCTCACAAGACTGTTGTTAGTAAAACATGCTGAGTAAATCATCTAGTTGTGTCCTAAAATGAACCAGAGTTGCTTTTCCTCTTCATGGTAAGCAAATCTGAGGTACATACACATATGATTTGCCAACAGAAAGTTCCAGGGTTAGTCTCTGGCACCTCCTGTTAAAAGGCTCACGTAGCAAATGAGGTGGAACAATTCTGCACAAACTCTGCCAGTCAGATGGGACAACATTGGGCTAGACTTGACTTGGTGTAAGGCTTGGAAAGGTTTTCCAGAGCACGGGAAAGCACTTTTCCCCAACTGCATTATGTTCTTGAGAGCCAGTGTGGTGTAACAATGTCAGAACAGGACTTGGAACCTGGGTTCAAATTCCCACTTGGCAATGGCAAATCACTAGGATAGGGCAATGATTAACCATAGGGATAGGAATTCTGGACTATAAATATAACAATTCTCCATTCTGGGAGTTCTGCTGACTTTGCAGGCACCTGATAAACACCTCAATGTGATGCCCCTGGGAGAAAAAACCTATATTAGAAGACTTTGAGGCTTAGCTAGGACAAATTCCACCTAAGCTTCCAGTCCCTGCCCTAGTGCTGGTTGGAAGCTATCTTTCTGAGCAGGAAATATATAACTAGGTTCTGCAAGCAGGATTCACTTGGACCAGCCTTCAACACACGGCATAGCAGCAGCCAGTTAATCTGGCAATAACACTATCTTTCATGTTCGTAACTAGTCTCTCTCTCTCTCTGGTCATTTGAGTCTGTACTGATATTGGTTTATGATTCAGTCCCCTTCTTCTCAACAATGTGTATCCCTATAGCTGTAGTTTAGAAAATTTACTTTTTTCAACTGTGGCTCCCAGAAAATCCCAGCAAGCACATTTTCCCATTATCTGGATAGACCTATAATTCTGAGTCCAAACATTTACAGGAAGATACAAACTAACAGGTTGTTAATGTCATTGCAAAAATCAGAAAGAAAAAAATTATAGTATTAGCTAGGATCTCTGAAGTCATCTGGTCCCAACCCTCTTTAATGTGATCTCTAGTGCAGGATGAAACTACAATACCTCTGACAAATTGCTGTCCAGTATCTGCTTAATTGTCTTCAGTAAAATAGATCCTTCACATTTAGATACAGTCGGTTCCACTTTTGAACACCTCTTACTCTTCACCATTTTATGGCTGAAAATGATCGTCTCTCAAAATTTCTAAATGGAATGGAAAGGTAGAAAGGTCATTAATATCCCTGTACTGTTTTTGGGCACGGTGATCACAGGTTTGATTTAATCCTTTATAATGGTTTAACTGAAATGAAACTATTGTGGCAAAAGCCTGACTAATGCCAATGAAACTCTGAAGTTCTTCTCTCTTTGAAAACTTCCAAACTGCTCTCCTTCACTAAGCGAATTTGTTAAAAAGTGGCAAAACAGATTAGCTGAATGAACACTGAATAGGAATGTTTGTAAAGAACAGGAAAAAGCAAAAGTCATACCTAAGAATTAACTTTTCTTCAAAAATATTATCAGGAAAAATTATCCCCATAGGTACCTCACAACATTATGAGATTTTTCTTGCGATTATCTGCTGATGATAGGCAAAAATAACTAGTGCTAAGGCTGCAGGCCTACTGTCCATTTACCGGGGAGTGGGTAAATGGGACTTACTTTTGATGAGGCACTGATGACAGTGCTGAGATTTGATCCTAAATGTACGTACTAGGAAGCAATCTCAACAATTGGAGTTATTTCTAGTAAACAAGTATAGGCTTGCACTGTACTATTACTTAGGGAACACTGCATGAAAGATGCCTTCCAGTGCTGTGGTGTTTATCAATCCCCAAAGCAGCTACAGAAAACGTTGTCTTTGTTCTTGCCTTCTAGTCCTCCTTTCCTTCAAGCACCAAATTACTCCTATTCAGTCACCTCCTTGGTAAAGTACCACCTCTCTCTAGTAATGGTTTTGTACCAGAGCAGGACTTCAGAACCTGTGTCCCTGCTAATGTTGTTGAACTGCAGTTGCCATCACCACTATTTACCCTGTCCAATGGTAAGATATGACAGAAGTAACAGTTTCATAATATCAGAGTTCAGAAAAGTAACCTTTTTCTTTTTCTTTTTTACTACAGGCAACAGATCATGCTGGTTGAGAGATTCTGGGAGCTATAGTTTTGCACCCATGCCTGGAATCTTTCTTGACTTTTGAACAATTTCTGTGATTTGAAGCCAACACCGAGTTTCAGTTGAGAAAATACTGACATGAAAGAGAAGTTTCCAAATTCCTTCAGGACACCTGATGTTCTTCTTCTTCTCTGACAATACAAAAATCATATTTGCTTCCTCATATAAATTGTTTTGTTTTTCTCTGCACACACAGCACATCCAATCCCAATTCATCTACATGCAAAATATGAAGAAACAATAATAAATATTTTGTCAGAACCAAATATTTTGTCCTAAGGAACTGTTTGTCCTTTCTGGCATATTCTAAAATTTCAAAGTTGGATATTTTAAAGAGTTTCCCTTGAAAATAGTTGCATAATTTGTCCATTTCTTATCAGCAATGTAAATCTATTAGAACATTTAACCTATAAAACCCTAAACAGCTTGGGCCCAAATTGTCTCAAGGATGACATCTCCCTTTATGACCCTGACCAGGTGTTAAGATCATAAGGGTTGGTCTTTCTCTCAGTCCCATCACCCTCACAAATGTGCTTGGAGGGGGCACGGAAGAGGGCTTTCTCTGTCACTACTACCATAATTTTATATATTACTATCATGTCTCCTAAATAAATAAATAAAATAGGCTGAAATCTTTTTGCACAGCTTTGTGTGCACAATGGTAATGATGACAGATTGTATCTAAGGCCTCCGCCCCTGTTGAGTGAGGGATTTTCTATATGCACATGTATGGCCTCCCTGCCCCCTCTCTCAAACCACCTATCTTCTCGCTCCAAAATGAGTACATCTTGGTCATAAAATGAGTGTCCTTTGTCCTTCAAATGAAGGAACACTGCTGATTGTGGTCCTGAACCGTTGCCTCTCCTGTGCTGGGCCATTCTCTTGTTTAGTGACTGGTTTGTTTCTCCAATGTAGAGCTCCAAAAACTCCTCTTTGTCTAAATATAAATGCATTATCCAGTAGAAAGAATTGTGTTCTTTGTTTCAAATAAAAATGATCTGAGAATTGTGAGCTCTGCAGCGGTTCCTCACTCCAAGTTCCTCTATGCATGGTAATAACATTCATTTCTGGTACCACCTGGTGGTTAAAATACACAGAGCAACGAAGTTTAAGGATGTGTAATACCTTTATCAGATTTTTAAAATTAGAAAACGAGCTTCAAGTTCTTTAGAATTCTTTGTTATGCAAAGATGGTCTAAAACTTGTGACCAAGGCATACAGTTCCAAAATTGTGTCAGTCCTGGGTTCATAAAGGCAGACTGTCACCAAAAGTCCAGCTGGAGCTGAGATTCCACATGATTCAGAAGTTACAAAGGTATCAATTGGCTGTTTTCCTCCCCTCTACAGACAAAATACACACAGTTGTTTCTATACTGAGATAAAATACTTTTGATGAAAATGCAATAACAATTTTGAGTTGAGAGGGGAAAATTCACTAACCATTTTTTCTTTAAAGTTCTTCTGACTAGTATCTGACGGCCTGGACCATTTTGGTTTAAATAATTTCCTTAGAAGGAAATTAGAAGGAAATTATTTAAACCAAAATAATTCAATACCTTTCACACACTATACTTTTAAGCTCCAGGATTCAAATGAAGCTGTTTCCACTCCCACTGGATATACAGCCTAGATTCCTGCTTCCTTATGCAATTATATGAGGGCAATCACATGAGCATTTCACCTTCTCTGGCAGATTTTCCTCTGTGCAAATGGGCAAGTAGTTTGTGCAAAATTGCTCATGCTACCATTTGTGTAATCTGTTTTGTGAAGGAGACTGCACGGGGTGGGGGGGAATTGCACTATTGCCTTATGCATGTGTAAAACCTGAATAGGATTTATAAATCATAAATATATTTGTATATTTGGCCCTTCAAAGGTGGATGAGCATCTTAATGTGGTGAAGGGGTTTGACTTTGTCAGGGAAGCTGAAAGAAATGCTGTCAGGAAACTAGATTCTGTTGAGTCTGAACTTCTAATTGGATCACCCAAGGCAGAACCCTCAAAGCAGAGACCCCACAATACAATGCATTGGCCCTCTTCAGAGTTAAGTCACATTAGGAAAAAGGAAATTGATAGTTCCAGTGATGGTGGGGGTCACAGAAACTCCTAAAGGGCAACTACTGGGCATCAGAAGTAGTGGAAGATGGCCCTGCTGGAGGACCTGTCACACATAGTGACAATAACATGCAAGCTAACTTTTAGTACTACTCTGCAATGGAAGGCACTAGTAAACCATTTCTACCATGTATACCTTTTATATGATGATGAGACAATCCAAAATAAAACATAAGAGCTGGGAGATTAGACTCCCAGATCAGAAGGCACTCAAGTGGCAGAAGACAGCACAGTCTACCAAATCATAATAACCATTTGCATAAAAATTGATTCAGGACTAACGTTGAGACTTTATTGCACCAACACATTGTGGGGAAATTTGTGTAGTCTCTGAAACTGCTCAGCCTAAAATTCATTTTTCAAAAATCTTCTGTCATCACAAATATTAATTCTCCTGCAGATAAAAAGACCCCTTAAAATTAACACTTCGTGTAGTTATACCAGAACAATCAAGCTGTCAGGTTTCTGTAACAATCAATCTTTAAGAGTGTATCTTAAGAATTAGCAATGTAGTTTCCTCCAGGCAACATAATTAAGAGTGCTATCTTGAGCATGTTTACTTGAGAGGTTTACTCCTTGGTTTAGATTGACAAACCGAATGACTTTTTTTCTCAACTAATTTAATTGCATGCCATCAAATTAATTCTGACTTATGGCAATCTTCTTCAGAGTTTTCTAGGTAGCGAGTACTCAGGAGCAGATTACCATTGCCTTCTTCCAGGAACATTCTGGGACTGTACAGCTTGCCCAAGGTCACACAGGCTGGCTCTTCTGGGATGAAGAGTGGGGAACTGAACTCCTAACTTCTCACTGAGCTATCCAGCTAGCTTTCTTAACTAAAGGAGCCATTAGTTTCAGAAGAGGTAGTCTGTGCTAGGATATAAGGCAAAAGCAAAAGCAAACAAAAAGGAGTTGCAACACAAAATGTTCAGAAATAGCAGGCCAATGATTGGTTACCAGTTCGTTTCCGCATCGACTTCAAGGTTATGATGATAACATTCAAAGCCCTAAACGGTTTAGGACCTCAGTATCTATCAGAATGCCTGCTCCCAGTCAGATCTGTCTGTAATACCCGTTCTTCTTCTTCTTCTTATTCTTCTTCTTATTATTATTATATACCATATAAACAAACAACCATACAACAACAACAGGAAGGGGGGAAAAGGGGTTAACAACAAAACAAAACAAAGACATATATGCAGGGAAATACTTGCTTTCATACAAGATCTAAAATGCTCTTGACTTCATGACTGTAATACAGTAATCTCTAATACATTCTCTACTCATATCTGTTTCTGGGCCCAATCATAAAACATTTTCCAACTTTCCTTAATATATATTCTTGGACGTAATACCCGTTCTTCACAGGCAGGGCGGTTGAGGGCCTTGACCCCGAAGGAGACCCGGAGGGAAAGAACAAGAAACCAGGCCTTCTCAGTGGTCGCCCCCACCTGTGGAACAACCTTACCATTGAGATCCGCCTAGCTCCCTCGCTGATTGGGTTCAGACGAGCACTGAAGACCTGGCTCTTCCGCCAGGCTTTCCCTGAGCATTAAGTTTTTGAGATCTCAGCCTCCCTTTTACCATCCTTTTTGCCATCCTTTTCATCATCCTTTTTACCACCTTCATTGCCATCTGCTTTAATTTATCCTGCTGTTATTATATTTGTTTGAATGTATGTATTATTTTATGTTTTATCGTGTTTTGATATTGTGCTGTTTCTTGTTGTTAGCCGCCCAGAGTGGCCTGGTTGCCAGATGGTGCGGGGGTATAAATTCAATAAATAAATAAATAAATAAATGAACTTTCACAAATCAGGCTCCAACTGTAGGATGCAGGACTGACTATGTGGATACATAGGTCTCATACCAACTATTTTTAGATTTAATAAATTAGTTCCATATTCCTAGCTTCATGTAGCCAACAACTTCACAACCTCAACTTTGTTTCCTTTTAAACCACAAATATTACAACTATTTTCAAACTTATGCATGTTTACAAGCACACTCGCCTACATGGAGATAAAACCCATTGAATAGCATGGAACAAACTTTTGAACGGTTTTCCCTTGCCCAGGCACCTCCCAGTTGGGTTGGACTTGTTTTTATGTGCCGGACTTATGGCAACTCTTTGAATGTGCGATCTCCAAAATGTCGTGTCCTCAACAGCCCTGCTTAGCTCCGGTAAACACAAGGCTTCCTTTAGGGAGTGATGGATTACAACTCTCATAAACCCTGGACCACATGGGGAATATTTCCTTTGAAAGAAGCTGCACGGCATTACATTGACTGTTGTTTAGTCGTTAAGTCGTGTCCGACTCTTCGTGACCCCATGGACCAGAGCACGCCAGGCCATCCTGTCTTCCACTGCCTCACGGAGTTTGGCCATTGACTGTAAGAAACCATTAATAACATTCAAACCGTAAAAGGGGGGGGGGGGGTGTTTGAAAATTGCCAGAACCCGACAGTAAGGAAGTTTGCTTCAGTTACAGATCTCTTTCTTGCACAAAGATTTCCCTTTTCTAAGCGTATGCAACTAAAAGAAGTACGTAGCTCATGCCATAGAGAGAAAAAGTTACACCCCCTTGCAGTCTGCAAGGCACACTTTCGCCTAAAACGAAACAGGTTTTTCTCCTAATTTCCGGTGAGCAGTAGGTAATGCTAGAGAGATGGTTATTCCGCACTGTCGGAGAACTATAACTGTTTTCAACAGTAGTTCAGACTCGCTGTCATTCTACAAGTTTCTATCTCTATGCTTCCAAGAACGACAAGCCGTTCTAGCCATACCTTGGCTAAATCCCCAATCGGACCGTGCCTTTTCCATTGGAGCCTTTGTTCGGGACCATAGAGATAGAAAAAACGATGTGTAAGTCTATAGCTGGGACAACAAAAGTTTATTCTCCCAAGGTCAAAGGTCAGCAGGAAGACGCAGAAGCCAGTTGGAAGAGGAGGGAGAATTTAACGTCACTTCCTTGGGTTTTTCTTTTCCCGTTTGGAGCTCCGGCGGGCGCACGTGCAGCCCGCGAGTAATTTTTTTAATTGTTGCATCCGCCCTCTCTTGGTCGGGTTGCTATGGTGAGTCGGTGGGGCATGGCGGGGCCGTGGTGGTCGCTGAGCGATGTCGGAGCGGTTGGCTGCGGCTTCGCAGTCCCAGACAAACCGGCGGGAAGGCGGGCGAGGCGGGAAGGAACGGAAGGGAACGAAACTGAGACCGTTCCTTTTAGGCAGAATCTTCCCGTGAATTTCCAGCGCCTCGAGATAAGTCTGGAGAAGGGAAAACCCGCATTTGTAAATACCGGAAAAGCCGCTGCCCGTCATCTCGGATAAGACCATTGGTGGTTGTAGTATGCCCAGAACAATAGGAAGGGACTGGTGCTTCCCAGAAGCTATTTGTTGGCCATTATAGGAAATTTGCTAACAATGATCAACTAATTTGAACTTTGAAAGCTGATTCTTAAAAAATCAGAGGGTATGGCTGTCATTGGCTAGTTAATGATGAGTTTAGGTTACTTTTGATGCAGTATGCTTCTGAATACCAGTTGCTGGGAGGACTCAGGTGAGAAGGTGATGCTGCACATATGTCCTGCTTGTGGGCTTCCCAGCAGTGTCTGTTTGGTTACTGTTGGTAACCGGACTCTGCAAGTCTGATCCCACAAGATTCATATATGGTATTCTTCTGTCTCATGCAGAGTTTGCCTCTTAATCCAAAGCCCTTCCTGAATGGGCTGACTGGGAAACCAGTGATGGTGAAGTTGAAGTGGGGAATGGAATACAAGGGCTACCTTGTCTCTGTGGATGGATATATGAACATGCAGGTAAGCAAGGTGGTTGCAAATATGTGCTGCTGTTAGTATCCAAGCAGTTTGCATGGTAGAAACAATATGCTGACTGTTGTGCAACAGCTCGATATAGATTGGATGTGGGAAAACAAACAGGCCTATTTGATCCGGAAAAGGCCAAGATGCTTTCCTTCAATAAGAGAGCTGGACTGAGGTTGCAGTTTGTACCTGTTCATAATGGGATATGTATCTCAGGAGTGGCTTCGACTATGATTTGCTTCTGGGTGCTTATTCACAGGATGGTTATACAGGATGGTTATACAGGCCAGGAATACAGCCTTGGCTCATGTGCCAGCTTTGTTCCTTCTTAGGTAAAGCTGATCTGGCAATTGTTGTGCATCTCATGGTCATATCTACACTGCATTACTGTAAGGTATTTTGCATGGTGTTCGTCTAAAAGGATTTAGGAACCGTTGGTAGTGCATAATATAGCTAGATTGGTTTCTGAACACCATTCACTGGTCACAGTTCTAATTTTATTCTGTTTGCACTGGTTTCTAATTTATTTCTGCAGTCGATTCAAAGTGTTTATTCTTATTTACAAGGCCTTAAGTTGGAGCTCTGGTATCTGAAATGCTGCCTTCTCCTGTGTGATCCAGTCCATGCAACTCAGTAGCTTAGGTTCTGCAGTGTGTTCCACTGCTTTCAGGAACATATTTTAGTTTGTGGATTTTGCAGGAGTTTCCAAGGGATGGGGTTAGCCGTAATTTAAAACCATGGATATGAAAATCTTTTATTTCTCTAACTTTTGTCCACTTAGATCATTGTTCTGTGTTGCTACCAGAAGCAAAAGAACAGCACATTTGGAAGTAGGATCTTTAAGGAATGAAAGGCTTTCACCTGATTCCTCCATCTCAACAGGGACTGTTGTTTTCCTGCTGGCTAATAGCAGCACCAGAACAGCACCACTCCTGTCAGCTGATGGGTTAGGGTTGGGAGAAGTTTTCCATCTCCATTCCTTCTAGCAAGCAGATGGGCAGTGATTTAAAGTGCCTCTAGATCGCAGCAGGTAGAGAGGGGACATTTGAATCTTCCATCTTTTGGTGTTGAGGGGCACCACCATGGTCCCTGCCTATCTTCAGCACCCTTACAATTGAAAGATTAGGTACTCCTGGACAAGAAGTTAGGATGCTTTGCACTGGTAATGACATTTGTAGTTAATAAGGTCTCATTAGTATTGAAAATATTTTAAATCCACAACTTGCACCACCTTGAACCATTGAGAGGGAAAGCCCCCTTTTTTGTAACAATTCATCAGAAAATTTTTAGAACTGTAGTAGCTGTTACAGATTACAATTAAAACAATATACAATGTGTGAATTTATATCAGATGAATTAGAGGAAAGATTACATAAAAATTCTTGTTGTTAGGTGCCCATGCGTTCCTATAATTTTATTAAAGTAAATTGTGTTTATGTTTTAAAGCTTGCAAATACAGAAGAATATATTGATGGCGCACTGTCTGGACACCTTGGTGAAGTACTAATAAGGTAACTGATGTGTTCCTGTTACAGTATTTAGAGTAAAGCAGACGTGTGTGGTAAACCCATTAACCACCCACCACTTATGTTTGGAATCTGGAATTACTGATTTTAAAATGTTCCATTATTTAAAATGGAACTCTAAACCAAATACTTTGCATTGTAATAACATCTTGATAGTAATTATTTTTTAAGTTTATGGGGAAAAATAATTTTCTATATATTGAATGAGTATTTTGGAATTTGTTTAATAGTCTGTGATAGCCTTGGAAACTACTACAATAATATTTGCAACTAACATGTAAATTTATTACTAATTAAACATAGCAAACAATACTTCAAGACAACTTGGTATATGAACAGTGGATATGCAAACTCATCTAAATGTTATCTTTAAAATTCATATTAATCATAGCAGAAAAAGTAACTATTGGTTTCATTTGCAGGTGCAATAATGTCCTTTATATAAGAGGTGTGGAAGAAGAAGAAGAAGATGGAGAAATGAGGGAATAACTTTTGAAAAACATGTTTTTTTATTTTAAAAAATTGAAATCTGTTGTTATTTGTAGGGCTTTTTGGTTCTAGAAACATCTTTTGTGTCCAAAAATAAATACTGTTGTTGAAGGAATTTATCTGTATGAAAAAAATAAAGATGCTTCTTCTGATAGTTCTTAACATGGATAATGCGTTGATCTTTGTTCAGCAATTCTATTTTTAAAAGCAAACTGGATCAAATTATTCTGTCACAGTTTAGGTAAGAGATTTGCTGAACTAAGGTAGAACCAAGCCTGGATGAGCACCCTGATACATTCTAGATATTCTGAATTATAGTTCCTTCAATTTACATTTCCTGAAATTATAGAAATGGTGGTGCAAAATATGTGGACACTATCAGAGCTGTTCCAAAAAGAATTTAAACAAAATTCAAGTAAAATAGTAGTCATCTTCACTTTTTGTAGTTAAATCTATAATTTTTTCCTCTCCTTGGCCAGTCTTTGGAGGCTGTGACCGGTACACCAGTTTTCTTCCCACCTAAAGCAAAGACAAAAAATATCAACATACCTTATTGAATCCACATTGAAGTTTTCTTTGTAAATGTTTTCTTTTTAACTGTAATGATATAATATATGTATTCCACGCACAAGCCATGATGGGGATGTATAATCTCCAGGCTTAGAAGGAAGGTACCTCAAAATGCCAGATGCAGGGGAGGGGTATCAGAAGACAGGTATCTGGTTGTCTCGTGTGCTCCCAGAGGCATCTGGTGGGGCCACTGTGAGATACGGAAGCTGGACTAGATGGGCCCTTGGCCTGATCCAGCAGGGCTCTTCTTATTTTCTTTAAACATGCATTATATCACCACGTTTTTAAAATGTGCTTTCTCTGAAGTAATTTCTCCTGAGTTCAGTGAGACTTGCTATCCAGTAAATGTTGGGCTGAGACCAGTATGATGTGAATAGAATGTTAGAGTAGGACTCGGGAGACCAGAGTTCAGATCCCTACTCAGCCATGAAAATTCACTGGGGATGGCACTGGTAAAACCATTTGTTATCTCACATACCTTGAAGAGACTGTTAGGGTCAACATTAGTCGGATATTCCTTGGCAGCACATAACAGTTAATATTGTGGCCTCAGATTCCTGGTTGAGTCAAGGACCAACCTTCCACTGACAGACAGCTTGAGCTTTAACTTAGCTATAGGCAGATCCCAGTATGCTTACACTTCATTTTCAGGGATTTCACTCTGCACTAGAGCTCACCCTGTTCAGCAGCATGCTTAGGGGCTTGAGGAGATAGGGAGGTTCCCCTCTGCCATCTAAATTTATGCCGCAAGCAAGCCAGAGGGACAATAGTGATATAAATCAATTCCCACAAATGCTCCCCAGAACCCAATGGACTGATGTAAACAGCTGTGCATTACATTCAGCTAGCATAAACAGGACTGATATATGCAAAACTTGTGTTGATCACTATCCAAGCCCTCGTCAGGCATTATAATTTAGAGTGGAATGTCTAGTCTTGTCCCAACATCATGGTCTTCCATGTTTTAGCACTGTGTTTGAACAGGAAAGGGTTTTTGTTGACATGTAGGCTCTAGAACAGGGGTCTCAAACATGCGGCCCGGGGGCCATTTGCGGCCCGCCGGATGATAGTTTGTGGCCCCCGCCTTGCCTGCCCCCCCTGAAGCGCCCACACATCCTCTGCTGTCAAGAGTCAAAAAAAGAGCCTCACCTCGCTCGACGGCTCTCTCCCAAGACAGCGCCTCTTGCACCCTCCATCCGGAACTACAGCCTGCCAGCCAGCCCGCCTGTGTGCCAGCTGGCAGGCTGCAGTTCCGGATGGAGGGTGCAAGAGGCGCTGTCTTGGGGGAGAGCCGGCGAGCGAGGCGCACTGCTGGCCCTTTTCCCCGAGCGCCCGAGCCACCGCCGAGCGATGCCTGAGAGCGGAGCTCGCTCCCGGCCCGTCCTCGAAGAAGAGTGCCTCCAAGCCACCAAGAGCAGCTGCCGCCGCCGCCTCTTCCAGGGAAGCGGCTCTCTGGCTCTCTTTCTCTCTCGGCACCCCCAGCACCAGCCCGGCAGCGGCTGCCTCAGTGTCCGGCGGTGCTTCCTCCTCCTCCTCGTCCTGCTTCAGCCGCCTCGGCTCTGGAGGCTGCCTGGACTTGCCTCGCAAAGTTTGCTCCTCTGTCGTGGTGGGGGTAGCTGCTGCTGCTGAGTGCGGCTTTTTTTGAGGGGGGCCCTCAGAGGAAGGTTGCTGGACCTCCGTGTGTGTGTGTGTGCGCATGCACGTACCTGTGGGGGGCCCACCCCGTTCTGTTTAGTTTCGCGGGTACCAATGGGGGCTTTTCTCCTTTGGCAAAGCAATTTTGTGAGGGGTTTTTTAAAAAATTTATGTCGTGCCCTCCTCCCCCCCCCCCCCGCTAGGCGGTTGCCGGCGCTCCCTCCCTTCTCCGCTTCTTCGTCCTGCTGCTGGTGGTGGTGGTGGTGGAAGTGAAGAAGGAGCCGGAGGGGGTCGTGGCTGGCAACGAGGGCTCGCGCGCCCCTCCTCCTCCTCCTCCTCCTCAGAGCCCCAGCCGGGCTAAGGAAACTCCTGGGCGGCTTCCTCGGGCTCTTGCTCCGCTTGGCGGAAAATCTGATGCGGCCCAGCCTCACCCAGCCTCTGCCTCCAGCGGCCCCCAGGTAAATTGAGTTTGAGACCCCTGCTCTAGAACCTACTTTTGAAGCATTGCAGCTTACCCTTGTCTTTGGTGCTGCAATTGCTCTTTCAAGAGCATTCTTCAGGCGTTCCTCCTGGATTCTTTTCAGTTCTTTCAGTTTGTCTTCACGGACTCTTCAAAGATGAAAGAGATAAGAATTTTAGACATCGGAATGTTTTGCAGTATATTGCCAGAGAGAAACATTGCTTCCACATTTACTACCCTTAATGGATGTTACTTCAGCTGTACTAGTTTTGTGCAACTGCATTGGGTCAGTGGTGAAAACTGGTGCAGGAAACCCATCTGGAACATGAAGTAGATGTGACATCATTGGAACAGTTAGCATTACCCAAGAAGCAAGAGGGACACTTGGAATAGAGATTAAACTGTCCTCCCTGCTGTAGGCAGGGAATGAGGCCCACATTCTCTGATGTTTGCATCGGGTAGAAGAGCTACATTGGTACCAAAAGCAGAGTGGGGATCGCTATCTGGCTATCCGTAGGCTGTAAATTGAAAGCCTGACTATAGTCTGCAGATCCCAGTGTGTCCCAGAAAATAGTATTGTAACGAGATCTACATCTCATTAAGTGATGTGAGTACAAGCCTGACAGACTTTGTTGTATAATGGTGTTTGCATTACCTCTGCCGTCTTTCTTTTGCTCTAAATTTTTCGTTGGCTTCAATAACTTCAAGGTATTCTTTTGGAAGCACATCCAACATCTCACATAGTTCAGAGACCCGAATTTCTATGACTTTCAGCATCTGAAATGCAGTGAGGCTGGATACCTCATTTGCTCCACAGCAAACTCTGTATACTTCTGCCACTTTTTTAAGTAAATCCAGCATTTTATCCTGAAGGTTTAAAGGAGATAGTTAAAGTCCAGCAACTGAAGGACAAGAAGCAGTAAATGCAATAAAGATGCGAACATAAAGGTATCGGCAGTTTAATCCTATAGTTCCTAGAGAAGCATCTCAGTGCCTATAGAAGAAACTAGATATGTCCCTCTTAGGTTTAAGGCAGAGCTTCACCTCCATAGAAAAACCCACAGCTCTTGATTCCTGACATCGGAGTTTGTATACTGGGGCTGTTTGGATCAGGATCTAGATAAACTATATCCAGAGCCTATCTCTATGTTTTGAACATGGGAACATTTAGAATAGCCCTGGTGCTGCTCTAAATAATTTTCCATTGCAAGCAATGGGTGAGGAATAGGGTTTTTCTCTTTCTCTCTCTCTTTTCTTATTTCTTATAAGACAGGAAGAAGGATATGATGATTTCTGCTCCTCCCACGCTTTCTCCTATTTTCAAGAGATCAGCAGAACACTGGAAATTTTGAAGCTCTGCACTGCCACAATCTGTGCTCTGGTTTTTGGGAGTTCATCAAAATGTCATTCCAGTGTAACAAACAAGGGTTAAAGGGTTAAACACCTGTTGTCACTTACTTTTGTTTCTGAGCTGGCAGGTTTGTATCACTAAAACACAGCTAGTAATCTCCACAGCCTTTTATGATACTGTATAATACTGAGTCCTCTTAATGCAAACCTACTGCACCAGCATTTATTTGTTCCCTTTTTGGACACCAGTATGAAGTCAGGATTGGATTCCTTTTGCCATTCCCCACCCCCTGAGTCGTTGCCACAGTTGCTCCTGAGTCAAACTACATCATGATATAATACAAAGATAGAGAAAGAATCTATATCTGGATGTGGCATGCCCTTTTAAAAAGATACAAAAGCAAGAATTGTTGAAAGATGGGTTGCACAAATCAATTTACCATGGATGCTTGGTTATACTCTCCTGATGAAAATAATTTTGTTTTTAATTCCAATTCTGCACTTTTTGCTTCTTCTTTGATAGAAGCTGCTTTCAGGGCTTCCTTTTCATCAACCAGGCTCTTTATTCTTTGTTCCCTATTTTTTT
The DNA here is from genome assembly GCA_037013535.1 of Intellagama lesueurii. Classification (NCBI taxonomy): domain Eukaryota; kingdom Metazoa; phylum Chordata; class Lepidosauria; order Squamata; family Agamidae; genus Intellagama; species Intellagama lesueurii. Next base: position 40,559,737 of record JBAJHW010000005.1, on the reverse strand, counting down.
TTTTATTTGAAGGAAAACAAAATTTAAAACAGGTGTTTGGAATTTTTTTCACTTTCTCTTCTGTAGCCTACAGTTGACAATTTCCAAAGAGGTAGCTATGTTGCTCTGTTCCAGGATGTATGCCAAAAATACCGTATTTTTTCCGTGTATAAGACCCCCCCATGTATAAGACCCCCCCACTTTTCTAACCCAAAATTAAAAAATCTAAGGGGGGCTTAGCAAGTGTAGGGGGAAAGGGATCAAAGCGCTGCAGGATCGCTTTAATCCCTGCTTTCTCCCTTTGTGCTAAGCCCCACGGGGCTTAGCAAAAGGAGGGAGAAAGGGATCAAAGCAATCCTGTGACTGCACGATCGTTTTGATCCCTTTCCCCCTTATACAGCCACGGGATTGCTTTGATCCTTTCCCCCCTCCTTTTGCTAAGCCTCATGTGACTTAGCAAGCAGAGGGGAAAGCAGGGACCAAAGCGATCCTGCAGCACTTTGATCCCTGCTTTCCTTTTGCTAAGGCTTAGCAAGTGGAGGGGAAAGCAAGGATCAAAGCCCTGCAGGATCACTTTGATCCCTGCTTTCCCCTCCACTTGTTTTTGTTCTCTCCTCAGCTTACTTCCGTGTATAAGACGACCCTCAAATTTTAGTCTAAAGATTTTAGACAAAAGTATAGTCTTATACATGGAAAAACACGGTAAATAAGAATTGTAGCATGTTAAAGTCTAACAGGTTTATTTCAGAGTGAGCTTTTACAGATTAGGCTTCACTTCTTTAGATAAAGTGCAAAATTTAGCTACAGGTTTATATAAACAGACTATATGATATAGGGTAGATACTAAATGATGGGGAAAAGTGTATAGTTACCTTGGTAAAAAACTTTCAAAGTAACAATGACATCAGCACTGGTAATGGATACTCAAAAGTATTGATTACATAGATACCCTGATAATACAGTAACTAGCTTGTCGGTGACTGCATATCAATTGTAGTTATGCTGCTGTCCTTGAAATATAGGAGATGTTTTCAGAAGCTTCTGCTGAGATTAGAGTTTTGTCAATGAGTAGAACGTTTTGGCTATAGCTACACACAAGATAAAACCAGTTTACTAATAGTGGAGGACATCTTGCACTGCCACGGTGCAGCTGAAACCCTTAACAAGTGTCTGATAGCAGCATTGGGTTATATGAAGGTTAACAAGCAGATAGCCAACAAGTTGAAGACTAATAAGTTGGGCAACTCAGTGAATTGGAAAACCAGAAGTTAGAAGTCTGAAACCCCACTGTCCCTTCTGGGAGATGGGCCAGCTCCAAACATCTGGAGCTAATGAGAATACGTGCCCATTTGTGTTGCCTTGGACAAACTCCATGGTCTTCAAATGCCACTCGAAAGAGAGACCATTAAACTACTTTTCAGTACTTTATCCTAGAAAACTGAGAGGTCCATGGTCACTTTAAGCCAGAATCAACTTGATGACACATTATTATTAACAGGTTGAAGCTTACTCTAATAAATCAGAAGTACTACTAATACTAGCAGTACTGCTAATCAGGATGAATGTTTAGGTATTATTGATGAGGCTGAAGGGCCACTCCTGCAAGCTGTAAATGCTCCTGGACTTGGCATTGTGTGTAGAAGTACAGGAAGTGTTCGTTGCCAAGAGTCCTAATTGCTGGCTTAGGCTGGTTCTGTTGCTATGGCCCTATCTGCAGTAGTACATGCCTTGGTCACATCTAGGTGTTTCTTCATGTCAGAAGCAACACAGTACAATTAATAAAAATATCAGATAATGTTCACGCAGTAACAGGCCACATGAAGAGCTTTTGAGGCAGCTGACATCAGATCCTCCATGATAAGTGTTCTGGGGCGTAGGATACACTGACACAGGTGTTCTTCTCTGCACTCACTAAGGACTGTATCAGTGTGAATGTTTTCTCAGGTTTGCTTTGGTTCTGCCAACTCTACCATGTGCCCTATTAAATGACTTTCAAGTGTGATCAGGGGCTGCACTTTCCTGGGATTTAACCCATTTTAAGAGGTGTAGGTAGTTCTTTCCACATTATAATCCTAGCATTCTATGCTGTTCCTTCAAGATTCAAAGATGTTTTGAAAAGGTTTTTCTTTATTTTAATCTGGGAGGGGTGGGATGGTAGCCAAAGAGTGGATGTGCATTTGATGTAGATGCTTTGAGTCTTTCACTGTCAGCTGCTACTTCTCTCTATGTCTACTGGGTGCAATGTCTACTTGGTAACTGATCGATAAGCTTTGGCCTCGGGTATCCAACAGTGATTGTACAGCTTTCATTGAGTGCCACATCTACCTGTTTTGCATTAGCTGAATGATACCATAGCACGCTGGTGTATTCACCTGCAGCACAGCATAGGGTCAAGACTATATAGTGTTTGCAGTTGTGTGCCACAACTAGTTCCCAGCAGCTTTCAAAGGATATTGTTCTTTGTGGAGACCTTTTGCTTTGTATTTAGGCAGTGTTTTTTGTAGGTTAGTATACAATCAAAAGTAACACATAAGTATTTGGAGACAAAACAATGCTTATGAAAACTGTCTAAGATTTTAAAAGAAAAGGTTGCATTAGGTAATTTATAAATGGAGGATACAATGCAAGTATGTGGCTACACTGTTATTATTTCTATTTTATCTTGTTTTGTCAATAAATTCAAAAATAATAATTTATGGGGTGAGAGTGTTGCCCTAAAAATGATTTCTACTTTTTAAAAAGTGTTTTGAAGGTGCATTAAAAGTGAAAGTACAATTGAAAAATTACAGCTGGGAAGATAGTTTACATTGCAGTACCATTTGTTTCACTACAAGGATAACAAGACAGAAGTAACTCACTGGGTTTCGTGCTATTTTTCACAAGAAAGAGTAAACAGCAGAACAATGATGCCATGTGAAACAGAGGGAAAAGAGAAAAAACAAGTGCATTTTAAAATGTCGCTTGTATGTGTTTTACCTATAATGTTAATTGACAAATAGATGCTGAAAAATACATGTGGAAACCTGTGTTAGGCAAATGAGAATAAGAATATATTGTACAATAGAATTTTTTATAGAATATTATAAAAGGAGAAAAAGTATGAATGTTATTTAAAGCTGTTTGTTAATTGATAAGCAAATAGAGAAAAGGAAAAAGGTGTCATTTGTTTTATAAGGCTTTAGCCTCATAACTAATAATAATTAAGTGTTTTAATATGTGTAGGCATCCTTCAGTCTCGAGAGACTATGGTAACGTGCTCTGAATAGAGGTCTTGGAACAGCATCTAGTGTGGCTGAGAAGGCCAATACGAGAGTGACAATCCCTTCCACACACAAGTGTTTTAAACAGGAGTATAAAATTGTATGTTATCCTGTAACACCATCTATTGGCATTAATATGACCTACACCCTTGGCACTACCTTAGCAATCGATCTTACAGCTGACTGCTAGAGTACCAATAAGTTCTACTTGCCCGTGATAGTTCTGTGACAGCAGTAGATGATATTTGGAGGTCAGGATTGACTAATATAACGTTTCCATACTGTCCATGAGGTCTTTCAGATGCAAGTCTCATGTTGTGTATTTTGGGACACCACTGGTGGCTGTTTCTATGTGTTTCTTAAATGCATGCAAAGTATATCACAATCGTGTGCCTTGCAGAGCTGATTTAATAGCTCTTTAGATTTTGACAAGCCCTCTATGTTATAGAGACTATGCTTAGCTTTGGCTTGATTAAGGGCCCTTTGGTTGTCAGTGGCCGCTCACACGGCACTGTCAAAGTCATACTGTTACTCATGCAGTGATGCGCCTATAACCTCATATTGGTGCTCTGGAATGGAAAGATCAGCCATATATTACAAAAATGCACTCTGCTTGGTATCATCTTTGATAGTTCAGAAACTAGAGCTGATACAGAATGCTACAGCTAGATTGCTTGTAAGAACCAAGGGCTCAGATCATATTTAAACTATTCTATATTGGGTACATTGGTTGCCTGTTTGTTTTGAGCAGCTCCTCATCATTTAATCTCATTAGCATACTCAGTATTAAACCAGTAAGGTCCGGTTTAAATGCTGTTTTTGGCTTTTATATGGTTTAAGATCACTTTACCTGAAGGACTGCTTGCACCTGCTTAAGCCTGTAAATTTGGCCCTGAATGCCCTACCTCCTGGCCCTCTAGCTTCAGCTATTAGACTTAAGGTCTGTTCACTTATGAGGAATTCGTGTATACTTACCATGCACTTTAGTCCTGACATCCTCCAGCTTCTCTGTCTGTGGAAAGCAACAAGTCTGAAGTGGAGATCCTCTGACATCCATGCATGCTCTGCACATGGACCAGGCAGACCCTCTTTAGACTTGCTGTCTTTCCAGGCCAGTAAAACCAGAAATGGAGAAAGGTGGAGTTAGAGTGCTCGCCTCTATCCATGGTGAGTATATATGGACTCCTAATTCCTCAACAGACCTTCATAAGTGGTACGTACAAGGATTCCTCATATGTGGGCTTACACCTTTGAAGTCCCTCCAAAGGAGATAGGTACGTATGGCTTCATCATATTTATTCCAGTCTGCATATGCTATCTGAAGGGGGGAAGGGACCTTAGATTGTTTGCTGTTTTATTTTGGGTTTTTAAAAAACAATTCTGATTGCATTTTCATGCGTTTTGGAATCTTATCAGCCACCTACCGATGGCAATGTAAGGTAGCTTTAGAATATTTTATATGGATAAACTTACATTTCCTGTTTAATTGCTTTTTCTTTCTGCTCTCTGTTTTCTAGTGTTCCACTGATTTCTTGAATGTTTTGAAATAGTGAAAGATTTTGTTCCTCAAGATGTCTGTACATCTGAAGTAGCTCTTCAGGATTTTTGAAATATATCGTTGGTTCCTAATGCAGAAGAGAGGGTGTTACATAATTTCAGGAAAAATAGCCATCTCACTGTAGGTAGAGCTTTGGATCTGTTACATACATTTTCTGATAAAATTGACAACGTGCAGGAGGGGAAAATGTGCATGTTGTGTTGTATTAAATATTACAGATGGCCCTTTCCTTGCTTCAAATTAATTACCAGCAAAAATATACATTTCTTTGGCAAAGAGCATATTATGCAGAAAACATGTATTTTCTGAGAATAGTTTAAAGTGTGCATGAGATATTGGTGTCTGGCATGAGCTGGGGAACTGTGATTCACTCAGGCAAGAGAACTGTGAAGATAAATTTGTAACAAAAGGAAGATGTTTCTTCTCACAAACAACATCCTTTTAGGTTCTCAGGATCCCTCTAGCTTGGAACTCAAGTGGAGTAGCATTGAATTAAGGTGATGTTTGATTTCTAGATTAAAGTAAAAAAGAGAGAGAGAGAGAGAGAGAATCCTCCTTCATCGTACAATTAAAATGCATGAGATGTTGTGAGCCTGCTTTAAGTCATATATTCTTTGTGAAATATATGATTTATGATAATTCTCAAGAGTCTGCAACTGGGGATGTTGTAGGTTTTGATGTTTGATTACTGAATAAAGCAAATATAACAATGTAATAACCTAGAGAGCCATGTGCATTTTGATCCACACTAACAGCTTCTGGGTACTGCTGGTGATCTTCCCTTCTTTCACCAACAGGCATAGGAAAATCCAAAGATGCAACAAGCAGTGAATGAGCACCTATTTGAAAAAAAAATGTGAGGCTACACATCAGAGTGCCATGCTGCAACTAGTAGCCAACATCCTGGCAGACGATTTGGCTCAGAAATTTTGACAATAATATATAATTGGTTTAAAAGCAAGAAGGATCTTATTTTCATAGAACAGTGTTGTTGTTTTAACTATGACAAACTTGTTACCTCATCACTGTGTATATCATCCAAGGACAAGTCTTCTTCTGAAGATAGAGACATGCTTCTTTCACTTTGATAGCTGTTATGAAACAAAATTCTAACTTAGATGCAGGTTTACATTCCCAAGCTTGCCAGCTCAATGTTTAATGCCAAGAAAAAAGACAGGTGACCTCATTCTCTGTGATGAGCATCACTCCCCCCCCTTTCAACTGTATAAAAGCTGTCAAAATTTTCTTGTCATCTGTAGATCAAGTTAGCATGAAACAATTTATAAAAATGTTTTAAATCAAATGCTACAGCTTGAAAGCAAGTCCAGCATCTGCAGAACTAAACAGCTAGTTGCAGGTGTTATGTTTCTTGAACAGGAGTTTTTCATGCCATGCTTGCAACTCAAAATGAAAAGAACTTTCAAAATACCATACGTTACCTTTCTAATGACTGTCTTTTCTCCTGCAAGGATGATCTGTGGCTGAGTCCTCCTGACATCTTTCTGAAAAACCGGTAGTCGCCTCCTTGGAAGGTTGACAAATACATCACTGTCTTAGCTTTAACCCAGAATATTATGTTAATAAAATATTACAATTTAGTAATATTTTATAGTAATCAATATGTTAGTTTTAAGTGAAAATTTGCTGATACTCTGGTTCCCATCCTTTCACCATTGGCATTGCTCATCACGAGATTGCAGCCTCTGAAAGCTTCCCTGAGATCGAATTCATCCTTTAGGTCTGTAGTACACCACGGTTGGTTTAGTATTACTACTATCCCAATGCCTAGTTCTACACCTAGTGGTATATCAATGTGACACAAATGGCTTGCTGGTGTTGGAGGGCCATAAGATTAACTCAGTAAACTCCAAATCCATGTCTGACCATGTGATTAAACAAACGGAACTATTTGACATGTAGCATCTTCGGCATGCCATTAAAAGTCAGCAAGCTATAACCTTTTTAAAAAAATCTTTATTACACTTTGTTCCCCCCCCCAAACAGTGCGATGTGTGAAATATGTGATCAGTGTAGCTTAGAACTTATGTTTCTAAAACGTGCTTCTTGGGAACTGCTTTTGAAAGAGAAGGGGCTCTGAAAAGCAGTTTGCTTTCTGATATACACGAGGTTCTGCTGATCAAGGTGGGCCAACATGCACTCCACACCCAACTGCCATCTTGCCATGTAGCTCTTTCCTCCTTACCTTGGCTATGGGGGCTTTTCTTCTTCTTCTCCTCATGCTCAGGGAGCATGACTGAGGCTGACATCCCAGTTAACACCTTTTTTCCAGGTGGTCGCCCTTTACCAGGTGGTGGCCCTTTAGTGTGTGCCCATTTGTCTAAAGATACAATTCAGATAACTTAGGATCAGATGGTGGTAAAAGAACTAACCAGATATCAACTAGCGGCTTTGCACAGATTTCCCTGTAGCATCCAGACCAACAGAGAGCAGAAACAGCATGTAACACTGGTGCAAAGGAACATGGGGAGCAAATGATTCAAGACCATCTGAACTATGGCATAGAGAGGCTAAGTAAATGTTCCAAAAATCACTCACAGCAGCTGAGGAGATACAACAGCAATAAGCATTTCTGTGTATTCTCCCTCTCACCTTATATCTCCTAGACACATTGTATGCTTCATTTTTGCTGTCTTGACAAGATTCTCAGTTTCTCACTACATAGAAAGCAGCACAAGCTAAATTTATTTGCACAATAAATATTACTTCTGCTGGTGTTTTAAAATTTATTATTCTATAGATTCTCTGCATATCAAGATAGAGTGAAAGGAGATACTGCCCAGGTTTCTCTTTTTATTTTAAGCCTCATGCACTTACAGTGGGACATTTTAGTCTCCCAAGTCCAACTTTGTCTTGCAGAATATGCACAGAAATAGATGTGCAATATAGACAAGTCTGTCATCCTCACAGTACTAAACACACTTCTAATTTATGTATATTTCTCTAAAGCAAACAGCTACAATTCTATTTATTTTAACACTCGGGTATATTTTTGACCTAGTGCGTTTAATGTATTAAATTCTTTCTTGACTGCCTGTCCAGGGAGTTCCACTTGGGGAGGAATTGTCAGCCCTCGGACCCTAAATTGTGGGATACCACAGGATCATCTATCTCCCCAATGCATTTTAATGTCTATGTGAGGCCACTTGGAGAGGTCATCCGGAGATTTGGAGAGCATTTTAATCAGTATGCTGATGATATACAACTCTCTCATTTACATCTTCTGCAGCAGATGTTGTCCAGGTCCTGGAGCGCTGTCTGACCTCAATTCTGGAATGGATGAAGACTAATAGGCTGAATATAATCCAGATAAAACTGAGGTCATATTGTTGGGGGGGCTCTGAAAAGGTTAGGGGGCTGTCTCCCTAGGTTGGATGGAGTTATCCTTCCACTTAGGATCGCTTTCATAACTAGAATGTGCTCCTGGATCCAGCCTTATCTTTGGAACATCAAATTTCGGCTATGTCCAGGTCAGCTTTAAACCAACTCAAACTGATTGTCAAGTTATGCCCCTACTTGGATTGTGTGTGTGTCTCTCTCTGATAATACTGGTACATGTGCTGGTGATCTTTAAGTTCAAATATTGTAACACTCCCTACATGGGGATACCCTTGAGGTTAGTGTGGAGATTACAGCAGGTGCAGAATGCAATGGCCAGACTGGTATTGGGTGTGAATAAGTTTGATCACATCTCTCCAGTTCTGATTCACCTGAATTGGCTTCCCATTATTTTCCAGGCCAGGTTTAAGCTTCTAGTTTTAGTATATAAAGCCCTTCACGGTTTGAGGCCCTATTTGTCAGAGCATCTTTCCCTCAGAAGATCAGCCCATGCCACCTGTTCCTCATAGGTCTTGCTTCTCTGGGTTGCCACACCAAAAGAGGCAAAGAAGACTACCACCAGAAATCATGCCTTCTCGGTCATGGTCCCATCCTTATGGAATGGGCTCCTGGTAGAAGTCCATCAGCCCCCCTCCATCACATCCTTTCAGAGGATCTAAAGACTGTCTTGTTATAAGAGGCATTCAAGGACATCCTCTTTAAGTTAACCCTTATATGTGTTCTCTGTTTTGCCATTATTTGCACTCTTTTAGCTATTGTTTTGTTTATTTAGAGATGTTCAATGTTGGTTTATTGGGTGGATGGGTAATTGTTGTATTGTCTTGTAAATCACTTAGTGCTTTGCACTAAGTCAGTGGTATATAAATGCATTAAATAAATACAATATTCAGACAAAATACATCCCATGCATTTTTCACAACAGGAAAACAAAGAGAGGGGATGAAGATTCTATGAAGGACTCCCATGTGACTGAAATTCCCATCATACTGCTTTGAAAATTAGATGCTTACGTATTCTATGGTGTAATATGAAAGAGCTTGACATTAGCTTGGTTTTATCAGGAGCAGGAATAGTAATAAAAGATTTTGAAAGGCCTCTTTTCCTCTCCTTTTTTCCTTTCTTCTTTTTTGCTTTTTGCTGTTCTTGCCACTCTTTAGGAGAAATACTCAGCAAAAAAGCTTCATACGATAAATACAGCCTCAAAAGATCTTCAGTGTTTGCAATTTCACTGCAGACATTAAAAGATGATAACTGATAAACAAGCAAATAATCTTGTTTTTATATAAGTACAATGCTTAGATAATAAAGAGAAAATAATTGGCATCTGAGTTATGTTTGCAGACTGATAGTAATTTATTTCATATTAATATGTGATCTATAGTATTGTCTTTAGAAAGCAATGAACCATTTTAATGTGGGAACCAACTTTTCCGGTAGCACTTGCATGAATGTTACCAGAAAAATTGTTTGAGCTGTTTTTACTTCAAACAATAATTGTTTGGAATCAGGTCAATTAGTCCATGATAATATGACCTAAGCTTCTTCTTGCTATACAGATTTGGTGTTGCTTTTTTTTTCCAGAATAGTATAAAGGAAAATGGAGAATTCCATCAAAAACACACCCCAATTCACCTATTTTCATGTGAAAAAGATATATCCAAGCCAGAGCTCACCTTTTAAGAGAAAACACTTCATTCATTGCTGACCTCACTTCTGCCATCACTTCCATTTTAGATTTTGCTTCCTGAGCTGCCCTAAAAACAATGAGGATGTTTCAAACCCTGTGTATATGTATTAAGTGTGTCACATATACATATACATTTATTCCATCCACTCTGGAAAACTGGTACGTGATTTTATTTGATTTTATCATTGAAGTAGTAGAAATGTAAAATGAACAATGTAAAAAGATTCAGATCAATGTTATACAGTCATGGCCAAAAATATCGGCACCCTTGCAATTCTGTCAGAAAATGCAACCCTTCTCTCAGAAAATTGTTGCAGTTGCAAATGTTTTGGTACTCACATGTTCATTTCTTTGGTTTGCATTGGAACAACACAAAAAAACAGAGAAGAAAAGTCAAATCTGATACAATCCCACACAGAAACCCAAAAATGCATATATATATTTTACTTCTCAAGCTGCCTATATATATATAGGCAGCTTGAGAAGGCACTGGGAATCAGTTTTAATCTTGTTCTATGGCTCTAACTCTGTGCTATATGACTTACTCATGCTCTGAATCTAGAGCGTGAGTAACATGCATCACCCAGAGACAAAAACAACAACATGTGGTTCTCCCATTCCTTGCAATAAATAGTATGATTTAGTGTTGATTTAGATCATAAATAGTATGATTTAGAGATTTCATGTAAAGATGGGACAATAAATATACTATAGTCTAGTCTATGATTAAAAACAAATAATGTAACAAGAACAAAGAATCTCACAGTTTAAAGGCATCTACAGAACTTTTATCATTTTCCTTGAGAAATTCCTCAAATGCAAGGGTATCGTCTTCCAGTTTTGTTTCAGCGAGTTTGGCCCTCCTCTCTTCTTGTGCTGCCATCTTCTCCATCTGGGATATGGTACGTTGTTTTATTTTAACTGCATACTGGGTGGGGTGAAGAGAGACAATTAGAAATAAATGACAGAAAACACTCTTCACATGGGACCATCTTGTGAAGCCAAATGTAATTCTAATAGGATGATGCTAAGAAAGGCTATGAAAAGAATGCTAACTACAGAGACAGGAGAGGCCCAGCCTCACAAGAAGAACTGATAAACTCTCTCAGATATGTAAGATCAATTTCTGGACATTTTTTCTGCACCATCCATGAAGGAGGTGTGCTTAGAGCCTGAGGGAAGTGGATTACATCCATGAAACCTTGCTATTTGTTTTAATTTTTAGTGGTCCAATAAAAGGTATCACCTACTCTTGCATTTTTATAACTTTATTGAGCAGCATAAACATATCCTTCAAAATGAATAAATGAAATATTTTTTAAAGTTTGTTATAGCTAAAATTTGCACTCTGCTACATATGGATCACATATATTTAATTCAGAGTTGCAAAAAAAAGATTAACTACAAGAAATAAAACCATTACCTCAAGCAAAAAGAGTTCCTTTTGTTCACTGATGTAATTCGTTATAGATTGCTTATCACTTTGACAACCTTTAAGAAAGTGAGAATTGTTAGATTTTTTCACCTTTAAACCTGAGCATTTTTTTCAGATTACCATTTGTAGAATACATAGAAATCATATGTATTCAAGGAATTATATTCTTAACTTTACAATAAAAAAACTATGACATATTAACATATTCACAGAGATGAATGAGCTGGACATTTTTTATGCATTCTGTTTGAAAAGTTACACTTGCAGCATTCAGACACAGGCCTAGATCAAGTGGTTTACATCTATCTCCAGCACCAGTCGAACTCAGACTTTTTTCTTCTTTTCCCATTGCAGTCCTCTGTAGTGCCAAAAACCTGCTCTAGAGATTTCCAGAGATTTTTATGGTGCCTGCACAAGGAAATGAGGGTCACCAGTTCTAGTGGGAACAGTGCAGTCAAGCAGACATACAATGTGGTACCCAGGCCATAATGTTAAGCCACAGTTAAGGAAATTATAATCTGGTATGATTCCTAGACTGACAAACTACAGTGTGTGGTTAGCTAGTAATTAGAATCATAAATCAAGATTTGAAGTGGGTTTGCTAATCATAATTCATCTTAACTGTAGTTTCCTGTGATGTACAAACCACAGCTTAGAGCCATTGCTCTGCTTCAAAGGCCAAAGATTCACAAAACAAAGGTACTTGAAGACAGTGTAAGTAAAAGGAAACATGCAGCACTAAACCATACTGTACTTTGTCTGATAGGTTTTGAACCTGGTTGGAACTGTAAACCAAAAAATATTATGGTTGTTGTAGGTTTTTTGGGCTGTCTGGCCGTGTTCTGGAGGTTTTTCTTCCTAACATTTTGCCAGTCTCTGTGGCTGGCATCTTCAGAGGACAGGAGTTAGAACTCTGTTAGAACACAGACAGAGTTCTAACTCCTGTCCTCTGAAGATGCCGGCCGCAGAGACTGGTGAAATGTTAGGAAGAAAAACCTCCAGAAAACGGCCAAACAGCCCGAAAAACCTACAACAACCATCGGATCCCGGCCGTGAAAGTCTTCGAGAATACAAAAAATATAATTTTCCTGAGATATGAGATTTAGCACAAGGTCTAGACTGAATAATTAAAATATTTAATTATGAAGTGCTTCTCATTATAAATGAAACAGAAAGAGATGGCAACATAGTACCTCAAGTTGTGTGCCTTCTTTAAAATATATACCTTAGGATGACTTGTAGCATATAACAACCTGCACATTTTATTGCCAGATCCTGTGAATAGATGCTTCAGAACTGCTAATGGCAAGTGAAATTCTTGATAGGGTAAAGATACCCAAAGGTATACTTTATTTTAATACAAACATATTTATGTAGTTTTATATTTATAATCCATTTTACTCACACTTAGCAAAAGTAAGAGTCCAATTCAGAGCAGCAATGTCTTTTTCTATATCGCCTTCTGTCTCTCTTTCAACGGCTTCTTCCAGTTTTCTGAAGGTCTTTCGAGCCCTGGCTCTTGACGAAATTGTACTCTTTTCGTATACCTTCAGATTCTGCTGAACTGCTCTAACCTGAAATCAAAGCCAACCTTTGTTACCTAGTTTTTGAGTTAATTTCTCAAATTTGTCTGCAATAACCATTAAAGATCAATGCATTAAAGATCAAACAAGACAGGAATAGCAGATGTATCACTGGAACTACTGACATCTTTTTTAAAAAGTTGGATCCATGTGTAGGTATATGAACATCTCCTGGCTTCCCCCTCCTTTCTACAACAACCTTCAAACTCCACAAAAGACTGGGGAATCCTTCTAAATGAAGGTGAGCTGTGGTATGGTGGGGAAGTGAGAACGCCTGTAATTGGATGCCTGTGTTTTTCTGTGAAGCAATTTTTCTGACAGAAAATCCTGTCCCAATTTAGCTGCTAACATAGGTACTTTATTTTTTTTCTCTAAAGCAATTTGCAGGAGAAGTTCGGACTAGAAAAGAGAAAGAAGTAGAAGGAAGGTTAAAGTTCGCATTCCCCCCAATGCCACAGTCACATTCCAATTTCCCCATCCGTCCCCATTCAGCAGCTGCTTTTAAGTTTCAAAAAAGACAACAGGAGATCATGCATGTTAAACGTCTCATAGATTTCAGGTCTTTGAATTCAAACTAAACCCAATGCGAATATGTGTTCCCCATGATTAACCCTATTTTCCTTCTCACAGAGGGATTTTGTACCTCAGCAATCAAACTTGCTAAATATGCTTGTATTCACTTCCAGTGGCCAAATACAAAATAAAGCACACTAAATGCAAGACACTCGAACCTTCACATTGCTTCTAATTCATAGAGTCGCTGCACATCATAAGAGACTGAATGGCACATGGCAACAAAACATCAGGACTGGCCACTAGAGGGAATCATAGAGTATGTGCTAGTATTTTTCTGGCCATTGACAAGGACAACAGACCATGTTAAATAATGCATGATTCGGTGACTTATGTCTTGTGATGGAATAACAATAGCAGCAGTAAACTAGTTGCCTCAAAATAACAAATAATACAACAAGTTCCTTTGAGAATAACAATTTTTCAAGCTCTCAGCATAATCAGTGATAGTTTTCCATTTGAAAATATATACCTTTTCTTTTTCGATGCACTCTATATCTCTATAAAGACAGATTTCAGCATCCAAACTTCTGAAAGGGCTGTTTGATTTGTCATCTTTCCACACTACAAGCGAAAGAATTTTTTTTCAATATCGTGTAAAAATAGCAGTATCATCAAACCAAGAAAACCCGTTCAATAAGACTATCATGTCTATGGCTCACATTAAATAAGTCAATCTGAGCTTAAAACATGAGTCAAGAGAAGAGTCATCCAGCTGGAAGGCAAATGGCTGGAATGGCATTACTCACTTCGGTGTGTTTTCACCATCCTCCTCCTTTAGGCCTAAACGCTACAACTATATGTTGCCCACATGCACAAGTTCATGTGCTGAAGGAACATGTGCATACAGTATGTTCCAAGAACCCAAAAATCCTCGGAAAATGTCCAAGACACCCTTCCCTCCCCCTTCTTCTACTACCTGCTAAGAATGAGAGGCATGTTTTTGACTATGAAGATTGGAATTACCAACCATACTACATTTTTTAAAAAAGTAAAGTAATTCAAATTATTTAAATGTTTATTTAGTTAAAATATTTGTATGCCACCTTTCTCCTAAAAAGGCAAGTTACAGTATTAAAAGAAACAATATTAAAAATTAAAACAACAAATTATTACAATATTTTAAAAATATATTAATATTAACACTAGTCAACAAAAACAGTAGTAAAACCCATTAAAAAGCAACAACAATAAAAACACAACAGTCCCTTAAAACAGCAACAACAAAACCCCTCTTAGACAGCCAGTCACTAAGAAAAAGTCTGCCTGAAGAGAAAACACATTGGAGCATTTACCGCCCCCGAGCCTGCTTTCATAATAAATTCCAATTGTGAATTTTCTAGTACTTGTTTACTAAGTCTGTAATATTTTATTCTATGACTACTAATGTTACATAACCATTTTTAGTTTTTGTTACCACTACTAGAATCTTTTCCCAAACACGGAGAATGTGTTACAAGCGTTGACGCCATCTCAATACACACTATAAATTTCTCAGATCTAGGGAGAAAAAGGAAGAGAAACAAGATAGCAAGAAAGATTTAAATTATGTTTCATTGTTACCCATCCAAAAATTCAACAGGCTGTCAAATAACAACATGCTGCAATGCACTTTGAAGTATGTTTAAGATAAGTAGTAATGCTAATAAATTTGTGAGCTGCACAAGATTCTGCAGCACATAAAAGCTTAAAACTGCATGTTTTGCAATAAGGCTGGACATTAGGGAAAGTGTTATCTTTCCCTCTGTGCTATGTATAATCAGTGTTGCCGAGCAATCCTTGCCATTGATAAGAGCGAAAGGTGCAGCAGCTAGCGGTGGACAGGGCAAAAGGGGATATGCTTTCTGGGCATGTCCAGAACGGCCCTTTTGGTGTGAGCTGGTGCAATCTAAATAGGGTTGGTTGAGGTTGAGGGGGAGGAGCAATATGTTATTTCATATAATCTTCACATCCAAATGGCATATCGACCTCAAGTGCCTCCATTTCTGGTATCCTGAAAGTGGCAAGTCTGTGCAAAGGCAGAGTCTGGGAGAAAGGAAAGGGGGGTGGGTTCAAGTATGGCTGAGAAGGGCAGGCAACAGAGGCTGAGAAAGAGAAAAGCTATTCTTGGCGGTCCAAGGGGAGAAAAAGCAGCCAATCACTAGCCAAAAGCAGATAGGCACCCATCTGCGCTCTGTTCTCTTCTTGGGCCACACTGAGGGGGAGAGAGGAAGGAGTGGGACACATGGAGGAGGGATGTGTGTAATCTCCCTCCCCACCAGAAGAGACAAAAGAAAGGGACGTGCCCCCCCCTTTGCACATTCTAGCAGAAAATAATATATCCTGCAACACAGTGGTTCATCTATACCAGAGAGCCAATAAAGTTACTTTTAAGAATGACTAACTACCTGAGCACATCATCTGACCACTACACAGTTATAGATAGCTTCAGCATGACGTTATATTCATTTTCATTCAAAGCAATGCACCTCTCTCTCACCTTATTTGAATTCTGATTGAAAAGCGGCTAAGGACAGCACGTTCAGAGAGATCCTGCGTACAAGGAAGCCAGTATTATTCTAGATTATACGGTACTTTGACCTGAGGGGGGGGGGGGACAGAAGAAAGTGGCACAGAAATATTTCTTTCAAAATAAAAATAATTTGAGTGTGGGCCTAGTCTCAAACTGTTTTCAGTGCCAATTCTAACCTTGTTTGCTTTCTGTTAGACATATTAATCTGAGGATTTTAAAAAATATATTTAATTTATATTTAATTAACAAAAACAACCCTCAGACAATAATCACTGAGAAGAACATCCAAAAACTACAATTTGGTACAGTAATTGCCATTATTGAATGTTGGCCCTTGAAGCCATCTTGAAGGAAATTATATTGGCAAAGTCCAAGTACTGTACCAACACAGTCTTCCTGCCAGTACAAGGACTACCCAAACGTTGGGGCCTTTGAATTCACCCGGGCAAGAGTGCACCGCTGCTGCGGTAAGGAGGGCTTCTCCCAGGCCTTAAGGGTCAGTTTCCATTAGGGAAAGAGGCACAGCGAGGGTGTACTTTGAATGGCTGCGTGGAGGGGAACGTCCCCGTCGGTGTTGCTTTCCTGTCAAGGCAGAGGCGCCCCGTTCTCCTTTTTTCATGTGGCCCCTTAATGGCCAGGCATCCGGGATCCTCCGCTTCTCAAGTTTCCGGAGCCGCTACGTTGAGGACAGTTGGCGCCTCTCTTCTTCCTTTTCGTGCCCAGCAGCAGCAGCAAAGGGTCTCTTGAGCAAAGATCTGGCTGCACACCGAGGAGCCACAGTGGGGGGGGGGGGGGGAAGCAGAGGAGCTGCCTCTTAACACCTGACCGGTGGCACCCTGGCTCTCCTACAAGTCCTCGGCTGCCCTTCCCAGAGAGCACAGAGGGAGCGATGGCCAGGACAAGACACAGCTCAAGATACGCGAGAACTGCCCCCCCTCGAGACCCCCAGGCCGCCAACGCAACGGCGCCTCTGCTGCTTTTGCCTCCGGGCTTCTTGCGAGGGGGGGGGGGGACGGTTGGGAGGCGCGCCCAGGCGGGCGGCGGGAGCTCGGCGGTCGCGGGGCGCCTCCGCGCGACGGCAGCGGGAAGCACGCGCCCAGCCCTCCCCGCCGAGCCTCCGAGGGCGTCTGCCTTGGGAGCCCTTCCTGCCGCCGCTTTTCGACGGGGTCCCCTGACACTCAGGCAGCCCGGGAGGTTCTTCCCCCCCCCCCTTTTTATAAAAGCCCGCGAAATGGTGGGTTCTTTCTGAGCGATCCGCTGGGGAGAGGCGTGACAACTGACTGGTTAATAAACAGGCGAGCTTGGATCCCATTGCTAGGCTCAACGGGAGAGCAGACTTATGGTAAAGCAACAATGATGTAAACCCTATAGGTCTACTTTTGCTGGGACTAGCAACAGGATACTGTTCCTGGTGTCACCATTTTGATGATGGGGGAGATGCTCTGTTAATCTGAGCATTAATGATAGCTGACGTGGGCAAACAACAGTTTTTGCCGTAGACTGTCAAGTCGCTTCCAACCTATGGCAACCCTTTCAGTTGTTGTTTAGTCGTTTAGTCGTGTCCGACTCTTCGTGACCCCATGGACCAGAGCACGCCAGGCCCTCCTGTCTTCCACTGCCTCCCGGAGTTGGGTCAGATTCATGTTCGTAGCTTCGATGACACTGTCCAACCATCTTGTCCTCTGTCTTCCCCTTCTCCTCTTGCCTTCACACTTTCCCAACATCAGGGTCTTTTCCCTTTCAGTTAATGACCTCCAAAGGGTCCTGTCATTAGCGGCTTTGCTCCTGCCTTGCAAACTGAAGGCAGTGCTTTCCTTTATTGAGCCAATCTGTCTCAGATTAGATCTTCCTCTTTTCCTTCTGTCTTCTATTTTTCCTAGCATTATGGTCTTTTCCAATGAGTCTCATCTTCTCACAATATATCCTAAGTACGTACATACTCTCAGTTTAGCCAACTTCTGATGAAGTTGATCAAAGCTTGATTTGATCTACAACACAATGATTTGTTTTTCTAGTGGTCCATGGTACCCATAAAACATTCCTCCAACACCACATTTCAAAGGAATCCAATTTTTATCTGCCAGATTTCACATCTGTACATAGTAGCCAGTATGCGGATGACACCCAGCTCTACCTCTCCTTGCCACCTAAATCCAAGGAAGCTGTTTCGGCTCTAGATCAGTGTTTGGTATCAGCTGGATGAGGGTGAATAAATTGAAACTTAACCCAGACAAGACAGATGTGCTTTTGGTCAGTTGAAAGGTAGATCAAGGAATCGGGATACAGCCAGTACTGGATGAAATTAGACTCTCGCTTTAAAAACAGGTGTGCAGCTTGGGGGTGCTCCTGGATTCATCCCTGAGCCTGGATGCCCAGATCTCGGCGGTGGCCAGGAGTGCATTTGCACAATTAGAGCTAGTGCTCCAGCTACATCCATTTCTTGAAATATCTGGCCGCTGTGACACACGCCCTGGTTACTTCCCAGCTGGATTATTTTAACACACTCTATGTGGGGCTGCCAATGGGACGTGTCAGGAAACTTCAGTAGGTCCAAAATGCAGCAGCCAGACTGCTGACTGGGGCTGGTTACAGGGATCACGTAACCTCTCTGTTACAGCAGCTCCACTGGCTGCTGATCAGTTTCTGGGCATAATTTAAAGTGCTGGTTTTAACCTATAAAGCCCTAAATGGCCTGGCTCCAAGCTATCTCAAAGACTGTATCTGCCATTAGGAGCCAGCTCTGGTGTTAAGATCATCAGGAGTGGCCTTTCTGTCCTGCCAACCTCACGAGTGCGTCTGATGGGGATACAGGAGAGGACCTTCTCTGTTGTTGCACCCAGACTCTGGAACTCCCTTCCACCAGAGGCCAGACCTTTCTTTTCAGGCAAACCTTCCCTCAGTAATCTAGCTACTTGTGTGTGATTTTTAGATGGATTGTTATTGTGTTTTCCATTTTTGGGTTTTCCACCTTGCTTTTTAGTATCTGTATACATATTGTTCCTAGCAAGCTACCAACATGAATTTGACCAAATTCCGGGAGGCAGTGGAAGACAGGAGGGCCTGGCGTGCTCTGGTCCATGGGGTCACGAAGAGTCGGACACGACTTAACGACTAAACAACAACAACAAATGATGTAAGATGCCTCTTTATACTCATTGTTCTTAACTTTAAATATTATCTTTTAACTTTAAATATTGTCTTTCAATGTTGTAAGCTGCCTTGGGTTGTTTTCAAGGAGCAATGTGGGGTAAAAATCTTTAAAATAAATAAATAAATAAAATCAGAAATGCCATACTATGGATGATCTCGGTCTTCAGTGACACATGCTTACTCTTAAGGATCTTTTCTAGTTCCTTCATCAGTAGCTCAGTCATTTTCTTTCTTCTCGTGAGTGTAATCAAAGAGGGACGATGGAAAGAGCTACTATTAAACAGCTCACCTTGTTTCATTTTGGTAGACAAATACAAACACCAGATTCTCTGGAAAAGACAATAATGCTGGGAAAGTTTGAAGGCAGCAGGAAAAGAGGAATACCAAACATGAGATGGATTAACTTCTTAAAGGAAGACACGGCTTTGAGTTTAGCAAGGCTGTTGAGGACAGGACATTTTGGAGACCGCTCAGTCACAGGGTCGCCATGAGTCGGAGGCGGCTTAAGGGCACATAACAACTCCTTCCTGACACAGTACCCACAGGTTCTCGTTTTCAGCTGCCTCTCCCAAATTCTCAGCCTGAGGCACTCTGGAGGTCGGTCTAAAAAAGTAACTCTTCCAAGCAACTTTTTCTCCCCACATGGAGAGCCTTAAAAATGTGATTTCCTTCCTTCGGTGCTAAAACAGCACAGGCCGTTCTCCGCCTTCAGAAAGGGACCTCTGGTCCTTTTGCCCCCCCCCGCAGCCCTAGCCTCCGTGGCCAGGGAAGAGGTGCTGGCCTCGAGCGCAGGTAGCCACAACCTCGGGAGGCAAGGGACGCTCCTAGAAAGAAAGAGGCCGCCAGGCCGGCCGCCCCTGACCTGGAACACTTTGAGCTGTTCTTCGCCCTCCTCTCCCCGCCCCCGGCCCCGGCCCCCGCCCCCGCGAAGCCACCGGTGAGGCTGCCCCGCCGGTCTGTCCCCCTCCCGGTGCTTTGGGAGAGAGGGAAGCCATGGCTGGCGAGTACCGGCTCCTGCTCGAAGGCGCCCAGCAGCTGGTGCTGGTCTGCACCCAGGGCGAGAAATACCTGCTGGAGGCTGGCATGCAGCACTGGCCCGTGCTCGAAAATGCCAGCGTGGTGATTGGCAAGTAAGGGCGTCTCATGGCCCGAGTGTGTGTGTGTGTGTGTGTGTGTGTGTGTGTGTGTGTGTGTCTGCTTGCGGGGGCTGCGGGAAAACAGAGCATGAACAGCAGGAACAACACCACCACTTGCAAAAAAGGGACCGGAGGGATTTGCTGCTTCTGTTGTTTGCTTCCCGTGCAAAGCAAACTGTTCCGCGCAGCCATTGAAAGGGGTTCTTTTCATTCTAAGAGTGCTGGTGCCCATCAAAGGGGGGGGGGGGGGCGCTGTACGTTTCGATCAACTTTCTTATTACCAGTGAATTACAGGGAAGTTACATTTGCCCCCGTTATATTTGTATCAGCAAAAATGTCCAGGTAGGAGTTGGGGCCAGCCTTCCTGAGAGTGGACCTAGTGAAATTAAGGGAGAGGCAGTGTGGTGTAGAGCAGTGGTCAACAACTTTGGGCCTCCAGATGTTCTTGGACTTCAACTCCCAGAAATCCTGGCCAGCAGAGGTGGTGATGAAGGCTTCTGGGAGTTGTAGTCCATCTGGAGGCCCAAAGTTGGGGATCACTGGTGTAGAGCAGTGGTTCTTAACCTTGGGTTACTCAGGTGTTTTTGGACTGCAACTCCCAGAAGCCTTCACCACCAGCTGTGCTGGCTGGGGTCTCTGGGAGTTGCAGTTCAAAAGCACCTGGGTAACCCAAGGTTAAGAACCACTGGTGTAGAGGATACGGTGCCCAGCTAGGGCTCCAGAGGCTTGGGTTCTTGGTCACAGAAGCTCACTGTGGAGTGGCAACGGCCAGCCTTTCCTCCGTTATCCCACCTTCCTTGAAACTCTGTTAGAATTGCCATAAGTGATTTGACAGCACATAACAACTAAAATCAGTAGGGCTTAAGTTAGTTGCCTTATTGATTTCCATGTGGCCAAGCCTCAATTCAGTCCAATGCATTTCATCTTTTTTCCCCACACTAATGACTCAAACAACACTAATGACTCAAATCAGTTGTTTAAGAGGAGTTTGGCTTAAATATGTTGCTTCAGTAAAGAAGAAAAAATGTTCAGGATTAGAGTGGAAAAGGTAATTCCGTGAATCTCCGTGGTCTGAAATTTACACAAGGATTTGTTCGTTTGCTTCCAGAGATGGCTGTATAAAGGCAGTTGGTGATGTAAGCACCATTCGCAAGCAATTTTCAGGAGCATCTTTTGAAAAAATAATTGATTGTTCAGGAAAGTGCATCTTACCAGGTTGGTATCTCTTTCAGAATCTATTGAATCAAGCAGAAAGATGCAGCAGTTCTTCAGTCACTTGTTAGACAAACATACAGTATTTGGGATTACATGCCCTTGCAATGAAAATTTATGTTTTTTTCTGGGTTAATTTATGTGTAGAGCTATGATATGGGTGAGCATTGATGACTGGAAAAAGTTCTGAAGGAGAGATACATCAGTTGAGTTGGATATTTTGTGACCATCACTTAACATTGTGTCACATGCCTGTGCTGATCCAATTAGGCCCCAATCTGCTTTGTAGTATGGATAGTGCCTTATGAGGAAAAGGAGAAAGAGCTGGGTGTGTTTAGCCTGAAGAGGAGATAATGAACGGGAGAGATAGTTACTGCTTTCCTGCAGTTAAAGGGCTGTCATATAAAGAAGAGGGACTAAAACTGGTAGACAAGAACCTAGTGGTGGAAACTTCAGGGAAACTAGTTCTGATTAACCTGCATGAGATGTACCTTGCTCTTTGGCAATGGAGCAGGCCATCTTAGGAGAAGGTGGGTTTTCTATCACCAAACGTATTTAATCACAGGATGGATGGCAATTGCTGAAGGATGCTGTGGTTTCATTCCACACGGCAGATTCTAATTATGTATTATTTATTTTACTTGCCACATTTATATCTTGCTTTCCCTCACTGAACTTGAGATGGCTCCTCTCTTTCCTGTTCCGTTCTTACGATAACCTTGGGAGATAGATGAGGCTCAGTGAGTGTGACTGGACAAAGTCACTCAGTAAGTTTCATGTCTCAAAGGGGACTGGAACCCTGACCAGCATGCAAATAGTTCACATCGTCACAGTCACAACGCTTCCTCGGTGATCTTTGGCCAAACATTCTCTTTCACCCTCACTTACCTCACAAGACGGTGAAGTTAAAGGAGAGAAGAGAAAGTGTCCTTCCCTGACCATATTTGAGGAACACTGAGATTCTAAATGCAATATGTATTTATATAAAGCAGTGGTAGGCAAATTTCCCCATGTTGAACTGCAACTGCCAGCATTCCTTACCATTGGCTGTGTTGGCTGGGCCTGATGGGAGCTGTAGTCCAACATCATATGAAGGGCTGCATGTTGCCTACTCTTGATTAGAAAATTTTAACCTCATTTTTAAAGTTCCCAAAATGACTATTGTACACTCAGCAAAACTAAGATACAAATCCATGTCCCTATTAATTCAAAGATGCCAAAAAACAAAAACAAAAACACCCTCTGAGAAATTAAGCATGGAAAGAGTTCCCATACATGGAGAAAAGCAGAAGTGAAGAAAACTCACCTACTAACTTGTGTAGTTCATGGCCTGGGATATGTACGTGGGGGATTGCCTAACCGCAAAATTGTGATCTCCTTCTGCTAACTGTTTATGAGTCAGGTAACTTCTAATTGTACTAGGCAGATAAAATAAAATATCAACTTATTTCAAGGGTAGGGGAAATTTGGACCTCCAGATGTTTCTGATGACAATTTCCACAATTCCTTACTAATTGCCATGATGGGTACAGATCAAGAGGGATGGTTTATGTAACAAATAAATGAATGACTGAGTAAGCAGGCAAATAACCCACAGGAAGCAAATACCTCATTGCCCTCTCCCAGAAATTCACATGAATAAGCAAAATTCAATTTTTGAAAATGGGGCTAAATCCAATGCTAGTCCTACCTAGAAAAGAGCCAATTGGAACCAGTGGGATTTAGGTTAATGGTAACTAACAAGTTCCATTCATTTCAGTGAGTCTTTTAATACCTATAGGTGCCTGTTTTGTCTTTGTAACAAAAGTAAGGGCTGAATCCAATTGAATAGTACACTGGTATTAATGCAATGGTGTAACTTGAAACAGGGAATAGCTACTAATGTGTAAGTCTCTGACTAAATTTCTGGTCATGTATCAGTGGTGTAGCTTGGCACAATTAGTGACTATTCACCACTGTACAGTTCATAATGTTCTGTCTGGTTTTTTTGGGTGGGTGTGTCTGCTGAATAAGATTAAAATATCCATGTTGTGCATTATTTTGTTTGTATCTTTGTCTTCTAAATTAGGTCTGGTAGATGCTCACACACACCCAGTATGGGCTGGTGACAGAGTCAATGAGTTTGCAATGAAGGTAAATTTGTATAATTAGAGAGGATTTGGGATATTTTGTTTTTTCATTTATATATCTTGTTCTTCTGTAGTTTTTGAAAAGTCTCTTCTCCTGAAAAAGCAGGTATTGTAGTACTATAAATCACGCAATCAACCAACCAATCAATAATTCAATAAATAAATAATAAATATTAAATAAATACTGTGCTGCTATTCTTTTCCATGAAGTGGTCTGAGAAAGGTGGGTCTTGGTCCTACCTGGGTCCTGTTGTTGGCACACATATACACAGCAGTGATCTAGACCAGCCATTCTCAATGAGAGGTCACATGGCCCACCTGGCACATTTGGGGGACCCTGGCAAATTTGCAGGGGGCCACAGACTGGAAACAATTCTTCGCAGACCACTTTGAAAGGTTTGTTATGTGACTTATACAATCCTGACTTGGCCTATATTTCTTTCATATCGTGTTTATGGCTGTGGCCAAAAAGAAAAAGGGGGAAAAAAAGGTTGAGAATAGCTGATCTAGACCCATGTTTACCTCATAAATAGGGAATAGAAAAAGCAGTTTTATGTAACATTATTTTTAGAAGCAGTTGGGGGGGTCATTATAAAAAGGGACAGATTGAACTCTACACTCCAGTCCCTTTTCTGAAAGAAATAACTCTTTCTCAAGGCACTTTATAAGAAACAGGAGAAAGTTGGGACTTTGTTGCAGGCAGCTGCTGTGCAGTATTTCCCCCCAAATTACATGTTTAACAGATCATTCTGCTTTTAAGTTGGCAGGTGCCTCCTATATGGAAATTCATCAAGCAGGAGGGGGAATACATTTTACTGTGGAGCACACTCGGAAAGCTGGAGAAGAGGAGCTCTTTCAAAGTTTGAAACAGCGGCTGCTGCGAATGCTTAGAGCAGGCACCACTTTGGTGGAATGCAAAAGTGGATACGGTTTAAACCTTGAAGCAGAAATCAAGATGCTCAGAGTAATTGAACGAGCCAGGCAGGAGTTGGACATTGGTATTTCCTCCACTTACTGTGGAGCCCATTCCGTTCCAAAGTAATATAGCTTTCTGTCTTCTTATTTTAAGCACTGAGATCTTTATAATATGTCATTTCTTAAATTTTTATGTGAACGTTTTTGGGCTTCTGACTAAACTATTCCATATGATATTTACAGAAGGAAAACAGAGCTTGGTAATACTTTTTGGGACTGTGAATTCCCTGAATCCACCAGTAAACATGACCATATAGGCTGAGGGGATATCGAAGCAGCAGCACAAAAAAAAGGGGGATTTCTCAAGATCTGCCAACAGGGAAAACCTATTTGTTGTTTCTCCTTGTTTGCTATTTGCTATTTATCTCTGGCTTGAGAGGAGCAGGGAGCCAATGGGCTTATGGGCATACATTGCTTTGAATCCAATTGCTATTAACTTACACACACGACATTCAGGGAGATAACCCCTCTTTTTATCACTGAGGTGAGAATCCTGCTGATATTTGCATAAAGTTTGCATCACTTGTCATAGCTAATTGATCAAGTGCTGGGGCACATTCCTGTTGTGCAGCTGGGCATGTCACCATGTACATGTCACCTGGCATCACCTCTATTAGCCACAATTAGCTACCACGAATTACACAAATACCAATAGGATTCTGGTCTGAGTATTTAAACTGGTCTATATAGCGAAGAGGGACATGGTGGCGCTGAGGGTTAAACCGCAGAAGCCTCTGTGCTGCAAGGTCAGAAGACCAGCAGTCGTAAGATCGAATCCATGCAACGGAGTGAGCTCCCGTCGCTTGTCCCAGCTCCTGCCAACCTAGCAGTTTGAAAGCATGTAAATGAGAGTAGATAAATAGGTACCACCACGGTGGGAAGGTAACGGCGTTCCGTGTCTAGTCACGCTGGCCACGTGACCACGGAAACTGTCTACGGACAAACGCTGGCTTGGAGACGGGGATGAGCACCGCACCCTAGAGTCGGACACGACTGGACTAAATGTCAAGGGGAACCTTTACCTTTACCTATATAGCCAAGGCAAAACTCTCTTTTAATAGTTTAGGTGCTTTTCACTAGTATTGATCTGGGTTTTAATGCACACTAGAACTTGGAACAAACAAATAAAATATATAGACAAACATGAAAAGTTCAGTAGGATTAATTTTCTCCCTTTGTTACATTTTCTATTTTAACAGGGGCAAAAATGCCACTGAAGCGGCTGATGACATTATAAACTTTCATCTTCCTAAACTGAAAGAACTTGAACTAAATGGTGAAATACATATTGACAATATAGATGTCTTCTGTGAGAAGGGTGTCTTTGATCTGAATTCTACCAGAAGAATTCTTCAGATGGGGAAAGATATTGGTTTACAAATTAACTTCCATGGGGATGAACTGCATCCAATGAAAAGTGCAGAGGTATTTCTTTGTTACAGGAAGAACCAGTGACACCTTTCCGGTTGAATTCTTCTTTGGGGAAAATAATACTTGGGTAAATTTACCATGCTGGATAGTACAATAGTATACTTCTGCAATAAATTGCAAGAAGATGTAATGGACAGTGCATGAGTTCAGTGAATTAGAAAACGGGACTTTTCTGACCTTTGCTCATTGCTTTCTGTATTCCGTTCAAACATTGACTTTGCTTATCTTTTGCTTGTGATGGAAAATAAGGAGATGGACATTGATGACCTTTCGGAGTGATAGTGTTGCTTCATATACACTATATTATTTATGTTTCCTGTGTCATTAATATATTACCTAAGGGAGCAAATCCTTCCACCTTTTGCTCATTTGTATACATTACCCCTTCACGGATTGCTGCCTTGTCGTGGTGAAGGGGCTTGAGTAATTCAGAGAAGCTATGGGCTATGCCGTGCAGGGACACCCAAGACAGACAGGTCATAGTAGAGAGTTCTGACTAAACGCGATCCACCTGGAGCAGGAACTGGCAAGCCACTCCGGTATCTTTGCCAAGAAAACTCCATGGACAGAAACAAGAGGCTAAAAGATATGATGCTGGAAGATGAGCCCCTCAGGTCGGAAGGCGTCCAACATGCTACTGAGGAAGAGCAGAGGACAAGTACAAGTAGCTCCAGAGCTAATGAAGTGGTTGGGCCAAAGCCGAAAGGACGCTCAGCTGCGGACATGCGTGGAAGTGAAAGGAAAGTCCAATGCTGCAAAGAAAAATATTGCATAGGAACCTGGAATATAAGATCTATGAACCTTAGTACGCTGGATGTGGTCAAACAGGAGATGGCAAGAATAAACAATGACATCATGGGCGTCAGTGAACTAAAATGGATGGGAATGGGCGAATTCAATTCATATCTACTACTGTGGGCAAGAATCCCGTAGAAGAAATGGAATAGCCCTCATAGTCAACAAAAGAGTGGGAAAAGCTGTACTGGGGTACAATCTCAAAAATGATAGAATGATTTCAATACAAATCCAAGGCAGATCTTTCAACATCACAGTCATCCAAGTTTATGCACCAACCACTGATGCTGAAGAGGCTGAAATTGACCAATTCTATGAAGACTTACAACACCTTCTAGAACTGACACCAAAGAAAGATGTTCTTGTCATTCTAGGGGACTGGAATGCTGAAGTAGGGAGTCAGGAGATAAAAGGAACAACAGGTAAGTTTGGCCTTGGAGTTCAAAACGAAGCAGGGCAAAGGCTAATAGAGTTTTGTCAAGAGAACAAGCTGGTCATCACAAACACTCTTTTCCAACAACACAAGAGGCGACTCTACACATGGACATCACCAGATGGGCAATACTGAAATCAGATTGATTATGTTCTCTGCAGCCAAAGATGGAGAAGCTCTATACAGTCAGCAAAAACAAGACCTGGAGCTGATTGTGGCTCTGATCATCAGCTTCTTATAGCAAAATTCAAGCTTAAACTGAAGAAAGTAGGAAAAACCACTGGGCTAGTCAGGTATAATCTAAACCAAATCCCTTATGAATACACAGTGGAAGTGAAGAACAGATTTAAGGAACTCGATCTGGTGGACAGAGTGCCTGAAGAACTATGGATGGAGGCTCGTAAATGAACAGTGCAAAGATATAGAGGAAAATAATAGAAAGGGAAAAACCAGAGATCTGTTCAAGAAAATTGGAGATATTAAAGGAACATTTTGTGCAAAGATGGACATGATAAAGGACAAAAATGGTAGGGACCTCACAGAAACAGAAGACATCAAGAAGAGGTGGTAAGAATACACAGAGGAATTATACCAGAAAGATCTGGATGTCCTGGGCAACCCAGATAGTGTGGTTGCTGACCTTGAGCCAGACATCCTGGAGAGTGATGTCAAGTGGGCCTTAGAAAGCATGGCTAACAGCAAGACCAGTGGAGGTGATGGCATTCCAGTTGAACTATTTAAAATCTTAAAAGATGACGCTGTTAAGGTGCTACACTCAATATGCCAGCAAGTGTGGAAAACTCAGCAGTGGCCAGAGGATTGGAAAAGATCAGTCTACATCCCAATCCCAAAGAAGGGCAGTGCCAAAGAATGCTCCAACTACCGTACAATTGCACTCATTTCACACGCTAGCAAGGTTATGCTCAGAATCCTACAAGGTAGGCTTCAGCAGTATGTGGACCGAGAACTCCCAGAAGTACAAGCTGGATTTCGAAGGGGCAGAGGAACTAGAGACCAAATTGCTAACATGCGCTGGATTATGGAGAAAGCCAGAGAGTTCGAGAAAAACATCTGCTTCATTGACTACGCAAAAGCCTTTGACTGTGTTGACCACAACAAACTATGGCAAGTTCTTAAAGAAATGGGAGTGCCTGACCACCTTATCTATCTCCTAAAAATATATATATGTGGGACAGGAGTTAACAGTTAGAACTGGATATGGAACAACTGATTGGTTCAAAATTTGGAAAGGAGTACAACAAGGCTGTATATTGTCTCCCTGCTTATTTAATTTATATGCAGAATACATCATGTGAAAGGCAGGACTGGAGGAATCTCAAGACGGAATTAAGATTGCTGGAAGAAATATCAGCAACCTCCGATATGCAGATGATACCACTCTGATGGCAGAAAGTGAGGAGGAATTAAAGAACCTCTTAATGAGGGTGAAAGAGGAGAGCGCCAAAAATGGTCTGAAGCTCAACATCAAAAAAACTAAGATCATGGCCACTGTTCCCATCACCTCCTGGCAAATAGAAGGGGAAGATACGGAGGCAGTGACAGATTTTACTTTCTTGGGCTCTATGATCACTGCAGATGGTGACAGCAGCCACGAAATTAAAAGACGCCTGCTTCTTGGGAGGAAAGCGATGACAAACCTAGACAGCATCTTAAAAAGCAGAGACATCACCTTGCCGACAAAGGTCTGCATAGTCAAAGCTATGGTTTTTCCAGTAGCGATGTATGGAAGTGAGAGCTGGACCATAAAGAAGGCTGACCGCCGAAGAATTGATGCTTTTGAATTGTGGTGCTGGAGGAGACTCTTGAGAGTCCCCTGGACTGCAAAGAGAGCAAACCTATCCATTTTGAAGGAAATCAACCCTGAGTGCTCACTGGAAGGACAGATCCTGAAGCTGAGGCTCCAGTACTTTGGCTATCCCATGAGAAGAGAAGAGTCCCTGGAAAAGACCCTGATGTTGGGAAAGTGTGAGGGCAAGAGGAGAAGGGAACGACAGAGGACGAGATGGTTGGACAGTGTCATCGAAGCTACGAACATGAATCTGACCCAACTCCGGGAGACAGTGGAAGACAGGAGGGCCTGGCGTGCTCCGGTCCATGGGGTCACGAAGAGTCGGACACGACTTAAAGACTAAACAACAAATACATTATCTGTTTTTACTAATTTGTATAGTATTTTTTCACAACACAACTAGTTTCTAAAGGAGTGATTTTAATGTTCTAAGAATATTTGACTGTTTTAATGTATTTTTCTTTTCTTTTTCCTGGTGGTGCTCAGCATTTTATTGAAGGGAAAAATTTGTATCAATTATAAAGTCAAATAAAACAAATATACAAAGCAGAGAGAAGGAAGATTTTAATGTAAGCTTCTAAAGGCATCTAGAAGCCATGTTGCATTAACTGCTATCTCAGTACATAGTGACTACAATCAGGTGTCACATTAGATCATAGTTTAGGATGACAGAAACAAATTTGGCTTTGTTCTGCCACTCTCCTCTTCTGCTATGGCCAAATGGAGGAACTCAGAACAGTTTGCTTGATGTTTTAGTTAGCTGTAGCATCCTTTTTCATCCAAAATGATAAACCATGGTTAACTAAAACAAAAACATCTGAACTGCTGCTCCTGACCATGCCAGAAAAGGAGAAGGAACAGGGAATATCAGAGATTAGAATTAAACTAGGCTAATTAATGTTGCACTAAACCATGCTTTGGTATGTCATTCAGCTGTTTCTCAGCCATATTACAATGTTTCAGCATGCCTGTTTCTCAGCCAAATGACCATGTTTTAGCAAGTTGTTTTTATTCCAATTCCATGACCAATGGTATAGCTTTCTATAATATTTTTCAAACAATAGCACATGAGCCCATGCAAGCCCATGCATGTGACTAGAAGGATGTTTTTCAACAAGAGTTTCAAAAACTATTTGTGTTATGGCTGCAGGATCTACTGTTCAGAGGCCAAAATCCTGTTGCCAGACGCTATGCTGCAGAAGACTGATCACCCTTTTCATCACCCTTGCACAGCATAAGGTGTGGAAGAGGAATTCAGCCAGGCTGCAAGAAACTGGAAATACCATTGGAAAAACTAGAATAGTTCTTTAGATCTTGACAATCATGCCTTTTGATTACTTAAAATATTTTGTAGACTATTATTTACCATGGAATGTACCATGGTTAAATACTATCTATCAACTGCCTTTTCATGCAACACAAACTCCTTTTGTATAATCAGCCAAAGGAGTACAGAAATTTAAAATTAGCTCTTAGTTTTTTAAAAAGTGAGAAGTTATGTGAGTAACCACATTCTATGCACATTTGAGAGAAACAGGATCATTTTCTCCCCTTAAGAAAAATATTTTTGTTAAATAGAAAGAAAGTAGCATAGTGAACCATTACTAGAAATAAAATTTGAGGTTAGGTAATACTTTTATGGGATCACTAAGGAGAGTTCCCTAGAGCTATTATAGAGCTATTATTTTGAGTTCTCTAGAACTATCCTTCAGACATCCCAAACATTCAGTAAATGTTATGGTCATTGTTCTTGAAGACAAATTGCTTGCAAAGCAAGATTGAGATTGAAGATACTGTAGAGAAAAGGGTGCCAAGGTATCACTTTACAGTGTTTCCTCTCTCTGTTGACAATAACCTGGCTGGACCCCATGAACATCTGGCCACGTATAATTTGGACTATTTCCTGCTTGCCCTATACCTAAATTTTATAGAGAGAGAATCCAGGAGTCCAGACAGTTCTCTTTATCCTATCACAGTCTATTGAATTTCTTTGTAGATCTTTTCCTTATTATGTTCCCTGTTTTATCTTCTAGGATTTTTGCTTTCAAACTGACTGACACCGCTCACCCCCACCCTGCTTCCCTTTGAGCTATATAGGGCACCAGGAACACAAATGCAAATATTGAGGGGGAAATCCAAGTGTAATAGAATAAAAGGCTATGTCCCTCACTGCTCTGATTGGTCAACAGTAAAGCAGGCGTATGATTGGCTGGCAGCATTCCTAGTGTTTTTTTAAAAAGGCTGTGAAGCAACCTGTGTTCATTTCCAACAATGCATCTCACCTTTTTGTGTGTGAGTGAGGCATAGAAAAACCAGCACTTCCTCACGGAATTTCACAGATGTTATTTCAGGGTACAGTGTGTGTGATCTGGATGGTGAAATATGTAGCAGTATATCTTGTCTATACCCCAGTGGGAAGAGTGATAAGCTCTGCCCAGTGAGCTCCTGGCTTTAGGGATCCAATTAATTATCCAACTCCAAATTTCAGTTCCTTTGGTGCCTCTTTATTACTTACAATTCATACCTTGCCTTGCCATCTCTTTAGCTTGGAGCTGAGCTAGGAGCACAAGCTGTTAGTCACCTAGAAGAAATTAGTCATGAAGGCATTTCTGCAATGGCCCAGGCAAAGTGTGCAGCTATCCTGTTACCAACCACTGCCTACATACTGAGGTAATTGCAGTTCTAATATGTATTAGTTTATATTGTTTCTGTCTATAATTCACAGCAAGGTGGATATCGTGTATTTGGGAACATTTTGCATTATGTTTCCAGGTATATATGCTTCTCCTCTACCACGTTGTTGAAGTTCAGCTGACTGTATGAACTCTGGTATAGTGCCATTTCATTACATTCAAGTGAAACTTAATTGGTTTCCTGAATTGGCCAATTTGAATTGATCATGTATCTTTTCTGGTTTCTCACATATCAGAATTTTTTGGTTGCAAAATAAAAACCTGTAACAGCAGTCATATATATATAATATACACGTATCTGGGAGGAAACCAGATTGGACGTAACAGAATTTATGTCTGAGTACATTGTACCATAAAGCCATTTTAAAAAAGCTATTTTCTAGTCCTGATTGTTCCTAAAGAAAATGTTAAAGTCACATGAGTAAAATATACATGTTATGTAGAACATGCTGGTATTCTATAACTATTACAATATAAAAATAAAATAGAATTTTAATATTAGAAAATGAAGACATTTTTTCCATTTCAGTTTTATATTTATATTCATTTTTATATAGAGTTTTAATATTACAAAAGGAAGACCTTTTTTCCACATTTTATCTTTCTGAAATAGTCTAATATTTCAGAAAGATAAAATACAGAAGTTATATTAATTAGAAAAGGAAGACCTTATTATGATTCAATTTAAATGGTAATATCTGGTCTTTTTTTCCCCTTTTTAGATTGAAACAGCCTCAGGCTAGAAAAATGTTAAAAGAAGGAGTGATTCTTGCTCTTGGTAGTGACTTTAACCCTAATGCTTACTGTTGTTCAATGGTAAGACATTTCTTCAGTGACTATTATTAGACATGAAAGCTAAAATCCAGTAGCGTAACTTACACCGTTCAAGACTGATGATGTCATCAGTGGGGATGGTTTTTCAGAAATGAAACATTTCTGACTCCCTCCCTCAAATGTATTAAGGTTCTCTTAAGATCCCTTTATTGAGGGGAAGCCATTGGGGCCACAGGAGGGGGGGGGAATCTTTAATCTTTAATTGTGGCGGCAAGATTTCCCCCCATCCTGTGGCCTCCAACAGCTTCCCCACAATAAAAGGAATTCCAAGGGAGCCTTGGGACCTTTAGAGGGAGAAATCAGAAATTCTTAATTTTGGTAAACTCTCTGTGACTGATGACATCATCAGACTTAATGCAGTTTAAGTTATACTGCTGGGTTTCAGCCGGTATATCTATTCATTTTCTTCTCTCCATCCAAATGTAAGTTCTGCCAAGCTTGTAATATTTATTGTTTTGATTCTTTGGAAACATATAAAGAGTCCATTTCATTTTCTATACTAGCAGACCACATGAATTCAATTATGTACTATATTGAATCCCACATATGAACACTTATGGTTGAAAAGTAATTGCTTCTAGAGATCAGCATGAACCTCAGTTTAGAGGCTCGTGCCGGTTCATTGGTGCAGCACCACAGGTGTTGCGCATTCCTCACCCCCCTGGGCGAGCTCACCCACTCAGCAGCCGGCGTGCATTGCTTTTCTCGTGCTCTTTGCATGATCATCCAGTCACTACAGGAGCATGGAATTCCCTTCTCCGCCTTCTCCAGCACCTGCCTACTCAAAGGCAGTGCTGCAGGAATCCCTGACCTAGAATCATAGAATCATAGAAAAGTGATGTTGGAAGGGGCCTACAAGGCCATCAAGTCCAAGCCCCTGCTCAATGCAGGAATACAATCAAAGCATATCTGCCCTGTCTCCTCATCTCAGTGGGCGGCTGCTGGAGGAGGTGGATAAGGAAGTCCATGCTCCTGATGTGACTGGATGATCATACAAAGTGCAGGAGAAAAGCAGCATGCACTAGCTGGTCAGTGGGGGAGCCGGCCAGGGGGCTGGAGAAAACGGGCATGCTGCGCCAACAAACCAGCATGAACCTCTGAACCAAGGTTCATGCCCATCTCTAATTGCTTCCTGCTTAGAACAGGATATTGCCTTCTGATGACTGAATGTAGCCCAGATAAACACTTGCTGTTCTTTAAGACCTAGTTAAGCAGAGATGAGAAACATTTTTTAAAGATGCTTTTAATGACTCCTAAAAAGGCTGTAGGCTTCTGGAAGTTACAGCTGAAAAAACCATTTCCCACCTTTGAAACCAAATTTTATCACCATAAGCTTGAAGGCTTTGTAAGGCTCAACAGTTTAGAAGAGATGACTGATATTATGTTGGTTTCATTCACCTGTATAGTAAATTCAGATCCTACTTTCCTGCTTTCGTTAGCTCATGGTAATGCATCTGGCCTGTGTAAACATGAAAATGTCCATGAAGGAAGCTTTAGCTGCTGCCACCATTAATGCAGCTTATGCTCTTGGGAGATCACACACACATGGTTCCATAGAAGCTGGCAAGCAAGGAGATCTGGTTATCATTAACTCACCTAGGTAAGTATGTAAAGCCCTAGCCAATGTTTGTGTGAATAAGAAATTAGCATATTATGCATAAAATAAATAAAGGAGATTTTGGACTCCACCATCTTAGTTTGTTCTTGCTGCTACAGTCCAGTCACGGTATTCATTTGTATGTTTACTCATTTCAGAATATTTTGCCCAAAACTGAAATGAGGGAAATGCCCAATTCTTGGTTCTGGGCCCAAAGGTCCTTTTAACTGAGCAGACACGATGTACACATTTTTGCAGCCTCTTGTAAGCCATGACAGCTAAAATCTTAGAAAATCAGGAAACTAATCAGGAAATGTTCCTCTAACACCATGGGCCAAATTTCATAAACAAAGGTTACTGTGAATTAAATAGTCTAACTTGACAAAACAGAAATAAAATGGCACTAAGTGACAGGGTTTGATTAACTCTTCCTTATTTGTTGTTGCTAGAATAACACTTGTTTTTAAAATGTTATGTTGCAGAACATAATGCTATGTATAATTTTAAAATCAGCTTGTCTAAGTTGAGGTGATAAAAAGCAGAGCTTCATATTTCTGAATGACAGCATGCAGATGCTCTGGTCATGTATAGCCTTCCCATGGGCATATTGTCAGTGTCAGAGACTCTGTCTGCATTATGCATGATGTTCCTGGTTGTGCAGTTTGGCTCTTCGGTTCAGCGCAAAAAAAGACTTTTTTTAAAAAAAAGTATGATATACCTTTTCAAAAATCTTTTCAGATGGGAACATGTGATCTATCAATTTGGCGGCCATCAAGAGCTGATTGAGTATGTAATCGTTAAAGGAAAGGTTGTCTATAAAAACAACAGGATTCTGGATTACTAGGCATTCCTGGAAGACCAAATACAGCAACTGCTAGAATCCCCAAAGCACAAACGGATGAAGCAGAAATCCAGGATCCAGGGAATGTCACAGTCATACAAGAACTACACATTATATCACATCACCCATTTTATCCACTTGGTGGATAAAATACCAAATTTCACGGGTTTTAATTCTCCTTCTGGTGTTTTTGCATGAGGAATAGCAAACCATATGTTAACTTTAGACATCTTTCTGATATTTTAAAATAAACTTGCATGTGTATAAAATGTGGCTGTTTTTGTTTATTAATGAAGGTGGTGGCCTCCATCCTCTTATATGAAGACTTTTAAAATATATCCTTGCAGTGATTCTTCACATATTTGAGAATTTTTTCAAACTCAGTAACAATTCATTCAATTCATCAGTAACAACTGCACTACGTAAGACAGGACACAGTGTCAAGATTCAGAGATGTGTGTTTATTAGGTTTTGAGCTTTTTTCAGTTTCTTTTAAATAGCAGTCCTCAACCCACTATTTACTGAGAGGACTTCTCAGAACAGGTTGTGATCTGGCATTTTTGCAGGATGGCACGATCTGTTTTTTAAAAACCTTCCTAAATATATTGGCTTTTGTCAGGTCCCCCGGGACTAGAAAGAGCCCTTAGGCTTGAGTGTTGTTTGGCAGTTGGAAATCATTGGTTACAGATAGCATACTTACCCATAATTAATTTTAAAAATTAGAGCAGTATGAAACTAAATTCTAAACACAATGTGATAAGTGGAAATTATGCTAATTTTTGGTTTAATGAATAACATTTTAGTTATTTTAAAGGGAATTTTGGGAGGTATTTGCTAGGGTAGCTTCATTCTTCAGTTGTGTTAGCAGAGCAAAGAGAAGCTATGTTAACTTATTCAGCTTCTGAAAACTATACTAGTTAGCAGATCATGCTTCCGCCTTTGGAAGTAAATCCAATGCACATTTCTTATTCTAAGAAAATAAGAAAGCTAGTGTTCTTTAGAGAGGTAGGGAAGATGGTAGTAACCTTAGTTTTAGTTGACTAAGCTGGGGATGTAGGGAACAATGGCTCTTCTCTCACTTCTGGAAACCAAAGTTGAGGGTATCCTAAAAGATAGGCTAGGTGGTCTCTCCTCCTGCTCTCCCCATGCAAAGACATGTGTCTCCTTCGGTGTAAGCTGAGCCGAGCCTGGGCACCTCCAAGAATTTGATTTCTTCCTCCACTTTTAACCCATAGTTCCAGCTGCTTGTTCTAGGCTCACTTTGCAGCTTCTTATAGCTGGTAACACCCAGCCTATTGAATGGCACTCTTCATGCTGGTGTTGCTCCATTTTTTAGCAAAAAATATGCTATTCTAAGGTGGGGGGGTGGTAAATACAACTGTGTGAATCTGGCACAAAGAGTGGTTGTCTCAGAGTTAATGTTGGTGGGACACTGAACCTATCTTAAATGGCGGGAGTTCCTAATTTTTAATCAAATTATTTTTGTGGTGTTTTTGTGAATATATCTATAGAACTATGTGTATTTATATATGGATATATAGGCTGAAATCCTGGCGCTTTGTTATGGAACAACATTCAGTTACTTCTGGCCAGCAATTAATGAGTTGCTGCTGTGACTGTTGATGGTGAATTGACTGAATGTTATACCATTTGCTTTCCACATGTGTAATTAAGCAACAGGGTATCAGCCATGGGATTTCAGATGTATACATAAAAACACAAGGCTTAAGTTTTCTGCCCTATTGCTGCTGGTTTTGTTTCCAAAAGTTCCTTTCATGCTATTATTGTATTGTGGTCTGTACAGTTGCAGCCAGCCCACATATTCAGAAGCCATGCAGGGTTATACTAGGATACAGATTAAGATAGGATTCAGAGGTTATCCTAGGATAAAAAAAAAAGACAAGCATGGATTCATAAAAGGCAACAGATTTCCTCTGCAGGGGAGAACTTTCGGACTTCCATATTTGATCATTGTCAAAATATGTTGTACTAAACGTACCTCCCTGCCATCCATCACACAGAATTTTACAGGTCAAGTTAAATAGGAAAAAAAAAAAACCAGGAACTCAGCAAGCCAATAATGAAAAAACAACAGCTGGGCTTTGGATTCTGTAAGATAGCAAAACTAGATTTTTATTACTTGAATAAATTAAACCAGTCTGTTAATATCAGTTAGTTAAATTCCAGTTTGACATTAGGGTACTTAACTTTATAGCCACAAAACAAGTTATGTCTGCCTAGGCCTGCATCCCTACCCACAGTCATTTCGTGCTACGGATAAAAATACATGTTCATTTTCTTCTTCTGACACACCATGAATTATGCAAATTCTTCCACCCCTTTTTCAACGCCCTTAGAGATTTCCAGCTTTACACTTGGTTCTTTGAAGGCTTTTGGGGGGGGGGGGGCAGCGGGGGTGAAGGGAGCAAAAGGACAGGTATTTCAAAAACACAAGATTCTCCAGCAACTGAAGCACCGTGGTTCATGTCTGATGATTGTCACTATTCAGAATCTTCTTTTGAATCATTGTGGCGGTGGTGGTGTGAATAGTTTTCACTTGCTGCTAAGGAAAAAGCAGTGGGAGAAATTGGTCTGGACTCTGGAATGTGCTCCTGTCTGTATTTTTCAATGTATGGTTGGGCTACTTGCCATACCTAAAAACAGTGCCAAAAAGTAAACAGCAGAGTCAGCGTCAGAGGCAAAGACAGAATTTGAAACAAAGCCTGAGAGACATTGGGCTGAAAGTTCAAAATGTCAACAGGTTATGCGCAGTAGCCTATGACATCCTTCACTGACCTGCTCCCCCAGAGGTATCAATTACAGCTCCCCTCATCCCTAGCCAGATTGCCCATGGATGATGAGAGTTGTAATCAGATGCATCTGCAGTGTGCTGGGAAAGTGGTACTGAAAAGAATGGGCCATGAGTCTGGTCTGACATATTTAAACAAGATAGATGAGAGGATTGTGTATGGAAATAAAGTACATACGACTGTGTGGTATCTGGATAATGTGGTGTATTATGTGGCTCTGACTTTGAGTTTTGGCTTACTGGAGGCTGCCCTGAGTAATAGAATTACATTAAAATGGCAGCCCAAATAGTTATCAATTAAAAAGACCTCACTAGTCTTAAAACAACTCTACTGCTTCTAGTCCACTTCCTAGAACAATGTACTGTGCCAGCTTTGGCCTTAATTAAAAGCCTTTTAGGAACTAAGATCACTGAACCTCAAGGGCTGCATGCTCCTCTATGAACCTGCCCAGATGTTGAGTTCTTTCTCACAGGCCCTTCTATATTAGAGGTAAGCTGTCTGGTGTCCCAAACACATATGGGACCATATATTTAGGATAATATCAGCAGAGTTTCACCTGGTGACAACTGTTGTCTGGGCTTCTCAAGACTGTCCTAAATCCAATTGGAAATCCCAACAGAGGAGACCCATTGAATCAACTGCTGAATGGCAAGTCAATGCTTACACACCTGACCAATTCAATGGGTCTACTTTAGTTAGGACTATAAATTGCATTCAGGCTTCTGTTTAAATGTTACTTAGCTTCAGTTTTGATATCTGGTTGTGTCATCTTGCGTTATTACAAAAAATATAGTTGTAGTCTTACTGTTTGTTTTTAGTTTTTTTTTTCATTTGTGTGCTGCTCATAGAATCTTTTGGGGTTCAAGTGCTGAGTAGATGTATATGAAATAAATATGGACATCCTGCCCATCATAATAATCTTTTTTTTATGGCAGGTATTGAGGGCTTCCCATCCCATTGTCTCACCTTGAACTAAGGAAGAGTCATGAAAACATATCTTCTTTCAGCCTATTTCTGTAAGTTCTCCAAGAGGAAATCAAGCCTCTATACAAGATATACTTTTCTCCTTTATAAATGTGGTTTATTAAGTCCCGTGCGTGAGGGTAAGAGGACTATGCAACACATAGTTAGACACACAAATGGGCTTGTAGGAAAACAGATTTGTTTTTTTCCTCTCCATCAGTTATCATTAGTTACCAATGTCAAAACTTGCCTTCTGATCCACAAGCAGTCTATGTGTTGCCTCAATGTCTGGGGCCATGAAGCGATCTTTCATCCAAGGCCTGAAAGAAAGCCAATTGAAAACTTCTAAATCTAATGATAGCGAAAGCAGTTAATGTTTGGCCAATGTTCTCAAAGTTGTAATCTTAGAGGAGGTGTTGTTTGTCATACCTCACAACGGAGCGCACAAGGTCATAGACTTTCTCCAATGGGGTTGTAGTTTTCAGAGGGCGTAGAAACTCAATGCCCTGGCACGCTGCAAGGAGTTCTATAGCCAACACTAGTGAACATATAAATAATGGGAAAGACCATTGGTTAGTTTTAAGTCCTTTCAGAAAAGTTCAAGTATTACAGACAAGGTGTAGATAATATTTTAAGACCTCATCACACAATGGAAATGTGAGTAGACAGATGTATGAATACTTCATAGTCTGGCAATGCAACTTTCTAAGTTACAAGTTAAGGATCAGAGAAATAAAATCTAATACAAGGGTCTTGTGGCATGTTAGAGAGTAACGTATTTATTATAGCATCCATTTTTGAGGGGTATAGCCCATAACACTTCATGTAGCTGATCAAATGGGCTTGAGTCCACTAACTTATACCATTACAAACTTGTTAATCTTTTAAGACACTACAACATCCTCTGCTGTTTCTTCA
The DNA here is from genome assembly GCA_037013535.1 of Intellagama lesueurii. NCBI lineage: Eukaryota > Metazoa > Chordata > Lepidosauria > Squamata > Agamidae > Intellagama > Intellagama lesueurii. The sequence continues at coordinate 40,520,066 of JBAJHW010000005.1, read as the reverse complement.
GCAACAGATTAAGAAAAACAACAGCAAGGCCACCCCTGCAAAACTGAAATCTACTTTCTTCTGCAATGAGTTACCACTTTAAGCTTTCACATTTTACATGCATTCTTCCCTTTCCTGTCACTTCCTCTGCTGATCTTTTACGTCACATGGTAACCAACCAAACTCCACTGATTTCCATGGAACTTACACCCATGTAAGCCTTAAAAGAAGAGACTGCTCTACTAAGCCGCATCTGCAAAACTTCTTCTGATGTCTTGTTTACCTTGTTCAACATGTTCAATGACTTTGAGTGCTTTTCTTGCTGCCCATCCTCCCATGGATACATGGTCCTCTGTTGCAGCACTGGTTGAAAGAGAATCCACAGAAGAGGGGTGGCACAGGGCTTTATTCTCAGAAACTGCAAAAGGCCAGTATAAATAAATGGTGCACTCCAAGGAAGCAATATCTCATTTAATACATCAACCTTTCTTTACATATCACCAGCATGCTAACAGCCCATCTAGCATTTCTTTGAGTTGTTTCAGTGTTAAGCATTTGGCCAGCCACAGTTGGAAAGAGGGTATTTGACTTGAGTGACAGACTCTGGCTCTGATTCAACAGGACTTTGCTTCTACATTTTTTTTTTTAAAAAATACCTCAAATATTTACAACAAGCCTGTGAAGTAGACCATTATTTTTGTCATACTGCCAACAGAAGAGTGTTAAAGTTGAGAACACAGTAGCTTGTCGAACACAGCCTACAGAGTTTACTGGCAGAGATATCGCTCACTTTTTAGCCATCACACTACAAGAATCCTCTTCACTGATAATTATGGCTACCATCTCAAACACAGGTAACTGGAAGTTATAGAACCACTGAGTGAAGAGTAGTTTTTATTGTTTTAGTTACATATCAAGAACGGTATGATCAATGATTAGGACACTTCAAAGAAAAAGTAATATCTATGCAATACCACGTTGGAATCAATGGTCCAAAGTGTAACAAGAATGAAAAAGAGAAAAAACAGGTTTCATAGCACAAGACACATGAGACTGTGTTACCAATAGTTGCCCTCTTCCTTCCTTCCTTCCTTCCTTCCTTCCTTCCTTCCTTCCTTCCTTCCTTCCTTCCTTCCTTCCTTCCTTCCTTCCTTCCTTCCTTCCTTCCTTCCTCCCTCCCTCACTTTCCACTCCACTCCACTACACTCCATTCCACCAGAAAGCATTTGTGCATATAGAACAAAATCTCTTTAAAAGAATGACTTGTCTATGCAGAAGGTTGTGCCACAAGTTGAACATCTCAGGAAAGGAAAATTACTCTCTGCATCAGAAACCTACCCTCATGGACCCCTGATGACCTTCTGATCTCTCTTTGAGCTTCCCCAGATGACTATGTCCCCTTCCCCATGATACCAGTGCTAGAGGGCTTTCAGGTTTTGTTGCATGTGTTTTTTTCTCCCCATGTTGAAAAAGCTGAAGTGCCTCACATAAGACCTTAGTTACCAGCAGCTAGAGCTTTAAGCTAAAGTATGCTCGCATTGTTTGTCCCATCCTGGTTGCTGAGGTTGGGAGTTTGATTCCCCACTGTGCCTTCTATGAGTAGAGCCAGCCTGTGTGGCCTTGGGCAAGTCACAGAGTCTCAGGATGCCCCCAGGAGAAGAGAATGGCAAGCCACTTCTGAGTATTCTCTGCTTGGAAAAACCTGAAAAAGGTTGCCATAAGTGAGAATTGACTTGAAAGCACATGATTATTATTTTATGAAGCCTCTGGTCCTCAGGCAGAAAGAGATTCCTCACTCTTCCTCTAAATAACTGATGGTTACCAAAAGCAGAAGCAATCTTAGTATCTTATGATCCTGATCTTATAAGAAGGAAGAAAGACAACAGAAAAAGGGCTTTCTAATATATTTAAATACCCCACAACACACAGGAAGTTGTTACTATAAGTATGGCAATTAAACATGTGCATGGATTTGTATATACACATTTCCATACATTGTAGAAATATGCAAGCTGCTGAGATGGAAATGCAAGAACAGTAAGTGAAATAACATCAGATTGATGTGTAAAGTATGTATATTTCCAGGTCCCCTGTAGTGATCACCCTGCTTTGGCTCAGGTAGAAGATTATTGGCATGCACCAATGAGAGTTGTTGTGAGGCGGAGCCAGAGAAACTAGAAGGGAGGGGTGAGTCAGAGTCTAGTTAGTTCAGTCGGAGACAGAGAAGAGAGAAACAGTTTGGGGGTTTGAGGCAGAGAGAGTGTTTACGGATTAGTCAGAGTGTGACCTGTACTAATTAAGATAGAAGAGGTTAAAGTAAAATACTGAGGCTTTGTGTAACTTTAAGAATGTGCTTAAGAACTAGTCCTAAAACAACTTGTAATTAATAAACCTGTTTCTGTTTAAAAATTCAGTACTGAATGGACCCCAGTCTTTCATAGGAAATATAGGTTGATAAAGAGATCAACTGGTGGCAGCGTGTTAAAGGGCGTGTTGGGATACTTGTGTGAGCTCTGTGTTTGGTGAAACAAACAGGGGCCACGGGATAAACGCCACAGATTGATGTGTAAAGTATGTATATTTCCAGGTCCCCCATTCAGGTTCTGTGTACTCACCCAGCGATGCTGCTGTGCAGTGTGCAATCATAAAGCCAGAGTTCAGACCTCCTTCTGTGACTAAAAATGCTGGCAACTCACTGAGTGATGGGTTGCAGAGACGTTCAATTCTCCGCTCGCTAATTGCAGCAAGTTCATGGACACCAATTGCAAGATAATCCAGAGCCTACAAGAATAAATGCTTCCACTTTAGGATTTGATCTTTGACCTTTTTTTAGAAGAAGAAAGCTTTTGGATAGAGATTCTAGTTACCTACCTTGGCAGGGTATTCACCATGGAAATTTCCTCCGGAAATGGTCTCCTTTCTCTCAGCAAAAACCATCTTAAGAGACAAGTTAAGGCTTCAGCTTTATTGAGAAATGTTTGGAAAGAAAGGCTAAATTATTTTTACTTTTAATGTATTACAGAATACTGACAGGAGACAGGGAAGCCCTCTGTCATAGATCATTATCAAAAGGCATCTTGATAGGAGAATAAGAGTTGGTAGTTTGGTATTGGTATTGAGCCATTTAGGTCTGTTTAAAAAATAACCTTTAATTTAGAGTAACAACATGGACAAATACGTCAGGGAATTAATGGCTTAAATCCGGTAAAGAGCTGCAACTAGAACAGGCCCATTCAATAAGTGGGGAATTGGTGAGTCAACTCCTTTGTAACTTCCATTGATTCAATAGACCTACTCTAGTTGTGACACACTAGGGGATTTCAGCCAATGTATTTCTTAGAGCACAATGTAAATATTTAGGAATGTTCCTCTGAGCTCCTCTTCTGCCCGAAAAGCTCTTTTGTTAATTTTCACAGGAACAGGCTATGAATTTTCGTAGCTAAATAACTGAAGGAGGATGAAGCATAAATCTTCCCTTGGTTAGCAGGGCCATTGAAAGAAAAAGAAAAAAGATACAGGATTGTCTGTTGCACTGTTGATTTCTGTTGTGATTATGTCCTTTACAAAAGCTATTGTGTCATTCACAACACCATGAACCTATAAGAAATAACAGATAATATTTAAACATTAAGCCTTTTGGTAATTTGCCATTCTCATTTAGATTTAATTTTATTTTAATGGAATGTTCTGTCACCTTTCACTTTTGCATTGCAAAGTATTTTTTTCAATATACACAGAAAAAATTACAGTCAAATCAACAAACCATAGGTATCACTAATAGACTTCCCACCCATACCCCATTATTTCTGAAGATGTCCATGGCTGCTTGCATCCATCCTGTGCCTTGTAACATTGGGGTCTATTTCCTCCTTTTTCCTCTTCTTTCCCCCACCTTCTCTCTGATTGCTTGTGCATGTTACAAGGACTGAAGGCTAGTCATATCTTGTCCATATTAGTGCAGAATATATGTGGTCACAATGCTAATCGTCAGGCGGCACTGTCGAGTGGTCCATGACCTCACTGGTGCCTGACTTCATCCGAGGCCTATGTGACCACATAGGAGCCGTTTGCAGAACATTTTCATTCTAAGATTGAGGCCATCTGAAGGGACATTGACTCTCTTAATACAGCGATAGAACATATCGAGATGTCTAATGTGCAGCCTTGTCTGGTTGTTTTGGATCAATTTCAGCCTGTGATACCTGATGACATTGATAAGGTGCTTGCATGCTGTAAGGCCACCATCTCTTGGTTGGACCCAGACCCCTCCTGGCTGCTTAAATCAGCAAAGGAGGTAACAATTGAATGGGCCATTCAGATAATAAACTCCTCCTTGCAGGAGGGATATATGCCCTTCTGTCTGAAGGAGACAATGATCTGACCCATTCTTTAAAAGTCCAGATTGGCAACCGATGATTTAAACACCTTTCATCCTGTCACCAATATACCGTTCATGGGCAAACTGATCGAGAGGCTGGTGGCTGATCAAACAGCAGACATTCTTGGAGGACACAGATAGTCTTGATCCATTTCAATCAGGGTTCAGGCCGTGCCATGGGACTGAAAGTTCTGGTTGCTCTGCTTGATGACCTGTTAAGGTAGGCTGATTGGAGGAGTGTAACCTTGTTGGTCCTCCTGGATCTCTCAATGGCCTTTGATACCATTGACCATGGTATCCTCCTGGATAATCTCTTGAGTTTAGGGATTGGGGTTCTAGCTTTACGCTGTCTCTGGTCCTTTCTTGAGGGGTTGTCTCTAGAGAGTACAGCTTGGGGATGCTGTTTTAGCATTCGGTTCTACAATGTGGAGTCCCACAGAGGTCAATCATTTCCCCTATGCTGTTTAACATCTATATGAGGTCGCTGGAAAAGGTCATCCAGAGATTTAGAGTGCAATGTCATCAATATGCTAATTACATGCTGCTCTAACTTTCCTTTTAATCTTCAGCAGGGGTAGCTGTGCAGACCCTGGAACACTGCCTGGCCTTGGTTATGGCCTGGACAAGGGCTAACAGGTTAAGGTTGAGTCCTAACAAGACAGAGATCTTATTGTTAGGTGGGGACCCTGATAGGTTAGGGAGCCTTCTGCCAGGTCTGGACAGGATTTCACTCATCCTGAAGGACCAGATCTGCAATTTAAATGTGCTTTTGGACCCAGTTTGTTCAATGGAGAAGCAGATCTTGGCCCTGGCCAGATATGCCTTTTGTCAACTTAGGCAGATTGTATACCTGCACCCCTAAATCTCTAATAACAATAGTTCATGTGTTAGTAACTTCAAACATTGACTATTGCAATGCCCTCTACATGGGGCTGCCATTGAAAATGGTATGGAGGCTTCAGCAGATGCAAAATGCAGTGGTCAGGCTGGTCTCATAGAGTTCAAGGTACAATCATATCTTCCAGTCCTGGCCCACTTGCACTGGTAGCCTGTGTGTTTCTGTGCCAAATTCAAGTTCTTAATGTTGACACATATAAATCCTTTAATGGTTTGGGACATCACTACTTGTTGGAATGCCTCTCCCTGAGATCTACCACCTATACCATCCGGACCTCCCAAGCACTGATGCTGTGAGTGGCCACCCTGATGGAGGCCAGGAAGCCTATGACTAGGAACAGGGCCTTCTCAGTGGTGTCTGCCCCCTTATGGAATGTACAGCTGCTGGAGGTTCACCAGGCCCCTTCCCTCCCAATATTCATTTCAGAATATCCTCCCCTTATAACTGCTGTAATTAGGTTATATGTTGATTTTCCCCTCCTAGATTTGTCGTTGCTGTCTTGGGTTTGGTGGGGGTTCTTATTATATTTCTGTGGGTTGGGCAGGGGTTTTTATTATGTTTTATATTATGTTGGAAACTGTCAGAGTAATGGCCAGCCACTAGATGGCGAGGTATACACATTTAACAAACAAACAAACAAACAAACAAAAGAACAGATAATCTCACCAAGTACATAAACATGTCAAGTATGACTAGACGTTTACTTGCTTTAAGTATGTACAGAAACAACGTTTCGATCAGCTGTAATAGGTGGTTTTGGATGGCTACCTTTACGTTCATCCCAAAACAGACCTACTGAAACAAACAGGATCTACACATGCGGTGACTTACAAGCCACATTCATTTAAGTGGGTCTGCCTGAGCTGGGACTAACACTGGATTTAGCACAAAGTGTAAGATCTGCTTATTATTAAAATATTGCTGTAATTATCTAAGAGGTGGCTATAGGACATCATAATTCTGTTTCAGTTCTGTTGGTCTAAAATGCAAATGCAGGACAGTCTTTAGTTTAAACTCAGACCCTGAAGCCCAAACTGATTGGTCTGATTTTTTGGACTTTTTGGTTTTCCTTAGTCCCTAAGTTCTGTAATGCAGGACTCAAAAGCCTGCCTGTCTTCAAGATTTTAATGGTTTAATAAAGCTATTACCCACCTTTGTTTGTGGATTTTGCACAAGTCCCACACTGAGGTTTCTTCTCTTTTTACCCTAACAAATGTAATACTTACCTGGAAAATATCCCTGTATGTACAGTGTTATAATATATTTTAAAAACTGAGAGATCATTTGTATGGCCTTATTCATTCCATAGCAAGATTTCTAGTTTTGTCGTTTCCCATTTACAATTTTTTAAAAATAAACTTCAGTTTATAAGAACCTTAATTTCCCATTTAATTTGTGAAATATATGCTCACTAATAAAGTTGAACTACTTTCTGTTGATATAGAAACTGCACTGAAGGCAAATCTATGCAAATTCCATCAGACACATAACCAGCTTTACCTGAGGGCAACAGCGCAATGTGTATGCATCTTGTACTCTGTCACAAAATCTGTGAGATTCTGCAAAAAAATCATAAACAAAAGTAACACCATTTTGATGCTTGGTACACTGCATCATCAAGTCAGAAGATGAGCTACTCTGTGCAATGCACGTTTAAATAATGCAGTCTGTTTCACTGTGGTATTTTTGAATTCACACAAGTATACTGAGGCATATTATATCTTAATATTACTAAAAGTAACAATGGTATTTTGAATTCTCACAAGGTATTTTTTAAAGAGAGATCTGCACACCATTAGGCTTCACACAAGTTCCAAACCAAGCCTAGAGAAGGTCTCTGTGATAAAGGAACCAGCACCAGAAGCTATGTAAAAGGTCGCGAATGGGTGTCCACAGAAAAGAGAAGCTACAACTTCCTCACTAGAAATCCCGTGCAAACGGTTAGCTTCTTGAGCCAAATATGTCCAGAATTTTCAAATTCTCTTCCTGAAGTCTGTACATGATGTTTTTAAAAATAAGAAGAGCTGGAGTTCTTTAGAAAATACTTTTTCAGAGGTAGATAATGTATAGTATGTACCCATCCCACCTACCCCACAAGAAAAAAGTTCTTCACCTGCTATTTCAGAGGGATGGTGGTCAGAGTCTAACAGTGACCTGAATCGAAAAGCCACTTCAATCTGTCCACGATGTGGTCGCAGGGCATGAATATCTGTTTGAAAAGAAAATAAGAAGTCACAACACAACAGCTCCTCCTCTAGCTTTGTAAGCAACTCAGAAACCACCTTCGTTTTTAAGAAATTGAGATGATGATAGATAGATAGATAGATAGATAGATAGATAGATAGATAGATAGATAGATAGATAGATAGATAGATAGATAGATAGATAGATAGATAGATAGATGAGGATCCATTCAAATCCATTTAATGCCAATTACTTCATGCAATTGCATGTTAACGTTTTCCAGTTCTTCCTGTGATAAGAGTTTGCCGTGTGAAATGTGTCTAAGATTCCAGCTAACAATTTCCTTTTGCAGGATACTCCATTCCATTCTCTCTTTCCTATTTTTAACACTAACAGTCAATTAGAATCCTAGTGGCACTGAGCGTACTTAATCCTCAGTGACCTGCTCTTGGTCTCCTCTGCTTTAGGGCTCCACCCACCCACTACCACTGTTTGTCTTTCCTCAAGCTTTACTAATATTTTCTACTTGTCCAAAGATTATGCTACTTGCACTTCGCTGGGATCCAGCCTGGAGAACAAATTCATACTAAATAATTAGTCATTAACTGGCCACACTGAGCTTCAGAGAAGCATCACACTTAAGGTCCTTTCCAGTGGACGTGATGGTCATTATAAAATGATCAGCCTGCTAGTTTTAAGCACATGGAACATAGTCACAGCACACACAATGTAAGTCAGTATATTATCATACAGATGTTGGAAATGCAAAGCAAGCTAGCATAGAATGACACCCATGCACTGGTTTAAAAAATCTTGTAACGCCACACCAAGAGCGAGTGGCCTTAGAAAATTCAGCACCAACCTGTATCAAAGGCCCTTGTAGTGCCTTTCAGAACTTCAAGTGTGAGGGCAGCCACTATGTCAGCTTGTCTAGCAATTGCGCTGGCCCTTTCAACCGCTTCACATCCAAGAGAGGTAATCATTTGTGTTCCATTGATAAGGGCCAGTCCCTTTAAAGAAATAGCATGTTTAGTTTCAGTGATTCTCTGCATAAAAAAACATGAGTTCCACTCCCACTAACCCCAAGGGCACTTTGATTTGCACATAGAATGCCACAAGCACACAGATTCTCATGGTCTTATGCCAAATTTCACCTGGACCAGACGCTAGATAAACTTCTAGTGCTATTGAACTGGGAGGGCCTTTAGTCACCTCCCAATCCACTGCATTCTCACAACTCATCTAACAGAAAACCATCCTGCACACGGGATAGATTCTAACAACCAAAGATGAAGAGACATAAATCCAGCATACACTGTGAACAGAGGGGGACTTAGTCAACATTAGTTAGTTAGTTAGTTAGTTAGTTAGTTAGTTAGTTAGTTAGTTAGTTAGTTAGTTAGTTAGTTAGTTAGTTATACCCAAGTCAAATCATGTAGTACTCAAAGTCAGTCAAGTTATTCTAGCTAATGAAACAGATCTCTTAAAACACAATCTCTCAGGCCCTGGTAATAACAATACAATAACAGAAATGATTTCCTGTCCTTCCTTCATACCCAAAATTGGTTGTTTGAAGAAAATGACCTAGTCTTCCTAATGGTAGAGCTGGGGTTAGTGAGGAGAGAAAAAGAATACTTAAACCTTTCTGATCCAGTCCCTTATCAGCCTAAAGTCACTTTCCCAAATATATATATTTATTTATTACATTTGCTTTGTAGAAGTGGGGTTCAGTGAAAAGATTTCTTTAACCTTTCTGACCACAGGTAAACAAAGAGACAAAGATTGCAATTTTTATCTGAACAGCAAAAGGAGAGATTCAAGCACATCTTGTGAAGGGTGCCAGGTTGGGCAAGGCTGTGCAAACAGAACAGTTATATCAAGAGTGTATCAAATATCCATGTATCTGATATGGATTTTTTAAACAAACAAATTTACACTTAGACTATACAGTTATATAATACATTTGTTTGTTGGACCAAAGCTGTAATTTGCTATTAGATGAGGAGACAAATTATTACCTCCTTTGGCTTCAGAGTAATTGGTTTCAACCCATGAGCTTGCAGCACCTGTAAATTTATATCAATAATCTTTATCCAGTGAGAAACCATTTTGCATAAACAGAAGATTATTTCAACATTCCACCCAGAAATAGTCACAAAGAGTCTGGTGGCACTTTAAAGAGTATTAAGTTTTATTTAACACAGGCTTTCATGGACTGATACAATTGAGCTAAAGTCCTTAAAAATGTGTGCCAAATAAAATGTAACTAGTTTTTAAAGTAGCCCAAGAGTGTTCCCTATTTTTTCTGCAATAAATATGTCTATGCCTTGGAAACACCAATAATAATTTGCAATATTCCAGTAAAAAAGGAGAGAAGAGCTGTCTTCTGTGCTGGAGCAGAAATGAGCATGTAGTTTCAAATCATTACTCTGCCTGACACACCTAGTTTTAAAGCTCCTGATTTAAACTAGTGTTTTCAAGTTTCTATACATATATAAGACAAATTTTAATTTTGTATTCCACATGCCTGGTACCTTTTCAATGGGTACCAGCACCTCTAATTTGGATGCAGTATTGTGGAAACATTATTTTTCTTTAGAAAGCCTCTGTCTACATTACGCATAGAAGGAAAGGCACCAGCTCAGGGAAAGCTGCTGTAGATTATGAAGCTACACTACTTGTCTGTCTGTCTGTCTGTCTATGCCTCTCCTCCACTCACACTTCTCCTGCCCCAGTTAAATTCCCAGCAACGCATGATGTGTGGTTCAATCACAGCAAGCAACAAGAACAAAAGGTCAGTGGAGCATTGTCTTACATATTTTGCATCCGCCCATCCACTTTTTGGAGACCACATCTTTCCTTCTCCTATAAGTCCGAGAGCGAGATGGGAAAGAGGGGCTAAATCACCACTGGCTCCAACAGTTCCTTGCTCAGGGATATAGGGCAGGCAGGATGCTACAGGGAAGAACGGGGGGGAAAACAGGCCTTGGTTATGCTTTTTCTTTCCTTGCAAAATACACACCACAATATCTGCCTACTCAGGCATCAGAGAATGATTGTACGATCTACAATCTATAAAAGCTTATGCCAAAGAAAACACTTCTTTGGGGTGCCACCAGATTCTGTTATTTTTGCTTCAAACTGATTAAGGGAGCTATCTGCCAGGAGGTAATGTCCCCTGACTCCTGAGATTTAGGAGTGAACTTGTGTGGCCTCTGTAAGCGGCCAAAATGATGAGCGCTTTTGTGCAGACTCTTTCATGGATAGTAGTCTTAAGTGGCAACAAGATGATGTTTTGTCCTGCTGTTGGGTCCACTGTGGTGGTCAGCCAGTTCACTCCTTTTCTTGGAGATCACATGACATATGAGTTGCTGTGAACCAACTCATTGCTGACCCATGACTACCCACACCTTTTTGGGTCCCTGTCGGAGGCTACTGGTTTTTTTGGTGTGGGTAGGATTGCTCTGATTTAGTTCAGTTCCAGTACACACGTGCACTGTCTCTTTAAGCCATTTAAGGATATTGGGAAATTTAAAGCTTCCCCCTGCTCCTTCATGGAGTGGGAGAGAGAGGATGCAAAGGTTGCTTTTTAAAAAGGGGAGTGTTAATGTGCTATACAATTTATATATATATATTCTGGAAATATGTTTTCATTTTATATATATATATATGTTTTCATATATATATATTTTCATATATAAATGAAAACATCCTTCCAGAAGAGGAGGAGAAATGATGGGACAAGGTGGGGATTTTTGTTTTGTTATTCCCCCCCCCCCCAACCCACATCCCTTTAAAGGGAGGAAGGGCCTAACAGGATCAGTATTGCTTCCTGACCGAAACCAGCTGATCTTGCATGTGAATGCAAAGATTACACCAAGTGGCACATCACACCTCTGTGTGATCTTAAGCAACCCTATTTAGCCCAATCCAACCTCCTCCCATTTGGCAATCTGGTTGCACATGAGTGTTGGAGAGAAATGATTCAGGCAGACTTTCATGTCTGAGAAATCAGAGTTCCAAGGAAACTGGTGCTTATGTCATGAAAACCCATCACCAAACAAAGAAGTTGACTGGACAACTTAGGGACATGAAAGAAGTTCCTGCTGTGACACACGTATACCCATGATAAGCCCTTAAGGATATGATGAGGTATATATAGTCTGCATCTACCCCGAACTGCACTGCACTGCTCTAACAGTAGACCACAAAGGCCAGTTTCAAAACAATCAATACAGTAGCCTTATATTTTTTTAGATCTAGGAAACAGGTGTGCAGATGTGTGTTTTGGGACTACAACTCCCAGAATTCCCCATCCAGATAACATGGGCTTGGGGAAAAATACAAATCTGCACACTTCTACCTATCTTCAACCCTAGATGCAGCTGTGGCCCCTTGATTGACAATTCATTAGAATATGTGATTCTAGGTTTGGCACCCTTGATATTAGCAGACATCTTCCGGTGGTACTTTGGCTTTTGGTGAGAGCTTCATTCCCTTATACAAGGACAACCAATGCACTGAAAACCAAACATTGCAGAAATTTAGCAAAGCACTAATTATTTTACCATTAAATACTTCAATGACTTGCTGAAGAGTTTCTAGTGAAATTCCACTGTATCCTTTTGCTAGGACGTTGATTCTTAGAGCTAATAGCATTCGGCATCTCTCTGGAATCAAAGGCTTCCCAACACCTAGAAAGAAAGAAAGAAAATACTGCTAAATTATCAGCATTGGTAGTAATAATGGAGACGCAATATTTGGAATATTTTGCATTACCTGCTGAATGTGACCGGACCAAATTGACTTGAAGCTCCCTCGCAGAAAAGAAAGAAGACAGAAAGGTTAGTAGAACCAGTATTTAAATGTTTATTTATCATTTATTTATTTAAAACATGTTTACCCTGCCATTCTCTTTAAAAGGACCAAAGATGGCTTACTTACATTTTTAAAAAGACAATATTTAAAAGCTAAAAACAGTAAGTTTACAAATATTAAGGGACAATTAAACATTATATTAAAAATGGTAAATAAAATCAATACTAAAAACACATTTCAAAGCAACAGAGCACAACAACCCATTTAACCTTCTCCCTGACAGCCAGTCACTAAGCAAAAGCCTGCCTGAAAAGAAAAGTTTAGATAGATAAGTAAAATAAAATAAAATAAAATATTAACTTTATGGGAATAAACCTGGCTTAGGTCATGCATATTATTGGCAATAATTGTTCACTTTTCTTTCATAAACATAAAAAGAAACAAAGGAGACCTACTGTAGCTTACTGTTTGGAATGACAGTTCGCGCAAACTTCCCAAAGCCTGTAGTGATCCCATAAACAACTGGAAGAATTATGAAAAAACAAATACCTTAATTTTTAAAAGAGAAATATCCCATCGACTATTACATTTACATAAGGGTGCTCAGTGGGTTGGGGTGCCTGGAAGGTGGGAGTTCAGTTATCCACTGTGCCTCCCAGGAGAGGATACACCAAGATGAGAAGGAGGAATTGGTCAGGAACGTAGGGCAGCCAGGATGCTATCTGGAAGGAGGGAGGGTGTGTATGTGACCAAGGGGGTTAAGAGCCCTGCCACCTGTGTGGTCTGGGGCAAGCTGCACAGTCCCAGAGTGCCATGATGAGTAAGGAGGAACTATTAAACCTGATAGCTACAAAACTTGATACTTAGTATGTAATATCTAAAATACCCTTAAAGGGTTGCCATAAGTCAGAATGAACCTGATGACACATAATTATTACACCACATTTGCTTAGTTTATATTCCCAAATAGCCACACCCATTTTTTTAAAAAAGTGCAATATTTACCTCTCTTTTCATTTACAATACTTTCAATAACTTCCCTTGATTTTCTGACTTTAGCTTCAGCTTCTGGGGTAAGCTGGAAATAAAATTGCCCTTACATATTATCCACCTCAAGACTACATTAAAAGGAACAAATATGGTGTTTGGACATAGACTTCTTCCAGATACTCACCTTGATCTTAAAGAGCCCCTTTCCTAAGTTGACTAAATCTTCTGTTGTCAAACTTTCTCCATCTAAAAATATATACTAGAAAAGAACAGCATTACAGCAATAGATACGGCAGGCAGAGATGTAACCTGCTGCAATATACAAAAATATTTCTGGTACTTCTGCAGTCAACTGAGAATACATTTTTCCACCCATGGGATTAAAAAACAAGTTAAGAGAGGGCTTCCAATGAAACACTAATTTTCTGCAATTGAAAAAATCTGTGGATTTGCTACAGAACTGACAACATTCAAAAAGGAGCCTGCTTTTACTGTTATTAATGGGCAGCACCATTCTGTGCATATTTCCCCAAAAATAAAGCCCTTTGTGTTCAATCACATTACTGCTAAATAAAATACACAACATTTTCCAGTGGTATACAAAGCTTAGGAAAAAAACCCAAAACTGCCCTTAGAGGCACAGAAGCTATCAGTATTGGAAAGGAAAGGAGGATCAGCCAAAAGCAGAAAAACTACTGAAGCCAATTCCTAATGCTTCACAAATCATCATCGCTTCCTACCTGGTCTGGTTCTCGATATTTACTATATCTGAAACAATGCATAAGAAAATATACATGGCAAGTTGCTCTACATTTTGGAACCGGTTTGGAACATAGCAGAAATGGCAATCTAAATTAAATACTCTTAATTTATGAGGCTTAAGAAAATTATACAAATAAACTGAAAAGGATACAAATATACACCTTCTGGCTGTGATGGAATGAAGTCTGGAGACATCACATCTCCTTCTATCACTGTAAAAAATAAAAAAATGGGGAAATGTTCAGCATGAGCATACATATTCCAGAAGGTTATGTATTTATTAGCTGCTATCAAAAGTCAGAATCTATCAGTACAAATTTTAATGAACATGGAGTCATCCCTAAACTCAATCGCCTGTGTTAATTCACACTTCATTTCCTCCCACTTTATTTTAAATCGCAACCGCAAGAGTCCAAGAACGTTTCTATCAGGACTGAACCTTGTTGATTTATAGAACCCATCAATGTGTACACATCAGGCTTTACAGCAGTGGCCAACTCATAAGGACTTCAAAGACCTTATCAGAGGTTTGATAGTGGGTCGGAAATGGAGAGGCAAGGGCAGAACTGCAAGCAAATATTTGTTTTTTTTAACATAGCCTTTGCTGCAATTGATATCAGGATCTTAAGACAACATAGAAAACAGCACAAAATAATCTTGCTGAAATTCAATCAATATTCACAACCAACTTGTCTTCTTTCTTCCCGTGTACGAACATCAAAAGCACAAATTTTAACATCTCTTCTGAAAATGCCTTCAAATTATTGGAAGTAAGTGAGCAGTACTGTATGCAGTTAACGTGGTTAAGGGCTTAGAAGTCTCATAGAGTTGGATGGGTCTGAGACAGATGTTCCACAAATATAACATGTTTGCATAATTTCCTCTCATCTTTCTTCCCCCTTTCGGAACTTCTCCTAAATATATGCAAGTGCAGTGATTTTCACATTTGCCATCTGCAGTGTACTTACCAACTTCCACAAACTCATTGTCCTCTAGCGCAGCTTCTAAAGGATCATCATGATCTAGCAGTCCAAGACCTTTGCAACGGCGAACATAGAACTTTATATCTTCCACAGAAGTAAATCCCCCATTATCAGGCTTATTTTTCATGTAACGCCTTATGGCTTCTTTTCCCAGGCATCTCACGGTGTCTGTAATATTTTGACAGGGCACAGCAATCCATTCCCCTCGGACATGCACTGTGTATCGTGGCATACTTCTCTGTTGGCTTGTGTCCTTCTACTGTAGAGTATCAGAATGAGCACCACCCTGGTATAACTCCAACAGCACGTTCCACCTGACCAAACTCCATTGCCCCAATCAGGAAAGGCCAGAACGCCAGTCGGTCACTCACCTTGCAACCTCTGTAGCTCTGAAGATAAACATATGCATTTAGCCAAGTATCAAATGAAAACCACACAGAGATGACACATCTCTACCAACAAATGGAAGTGATGGAAAAACAGAATCAAAATCTTGAGTGACCAAACTCTATAAGGCCATAATGACTGTAATACATGTATATTCTTGCAATTCTTAGTTTAAACATTAGAAAGAATAGCCTACTGAATTAAACCATTCCAAAGCTAATAGTTAATAACTAACAGTGTATATTAAATTCTTGGGGCATGTTTGCAAAATTCAGTTAAGTCATACCATCATTGCGGGTATGTGAGTTTATCCACACAGTTCTTTACAGGAAAGAAATCACTGACCAAACAGGATCTCTTTTTAACTGCATGCAGGTCTGATGTGACTTTTCATTAATGTTTTTCTCACACATAACAGGATTACACATTTGCACAATGGTTGGTATTATTCCTATAGATCTTCTCCAGGATAACATGCTCATTCACACAACAGTGGTGAGCTCCCTCTGACTGAATTCATCACGCTTGCCCGCTGTATCAGAAGGTCAAAATGACAGGGTTAATTGCAGAAGCACTACTCGTATATTATTTCCATTAACTGTTGCAACCCTAGTGACAAAATCAGTATTAGTCAGGAGTCAACTATGGCAACATTGCAACCTTTAGACCTTAACCCAAAGAAGTCATGTTATAGAGTAAGACTGCTAGCAGTAATGATTAATCATCTAAATGTAGCTTTCTAGCACTATGTAGTAATGCACTATACAGTCATGTTAGATGTCTGTGCTTCAAATTTATATTCTGGATACTTTAGCGGTTTATTCCACAATATAGTTGGAGGCATAACCAAACTATCTTAACCACGTTGTGTGACTAGGTAATGTATGCAAAACACTTTGATCACTTAAAAGCGCAATGCAAAAGTAATTTCCAAAGAAGCAGCCATGTTTGCCTGTGCATATCCAGACAAAAAGAAAAGCTAAAAAGAACAAAGTTGTACCACCTTAAACTCTAACTGCTTCATTTCTATGTGAGCGTTTCTTAAAGGTGCTACAACATTTTTTTTTGGTCTGGATATGCAAAAAGTATATTCTTTTGAAATTATTTTGATTTACTCTTAGCTGCTTCAAACCACACAGGGGAAAGACCAGTGAGAGATAGTGGTCAATTTTGATGTGCTAGACCCCATAATGACAGTGTATGTACACACATAGGTGGCCCACTGCTGTCAGTCTGTGGACAGAGTTATGTAGTCAGTTCAGTCAGTTATTCTGTCATGAAGCTCGTTCATCAGTTAATCTTCATGTAACCAGTCACTATTTTTCTACAGAATGTTGTTTGTTTTTATCTATGAAGAGCTGTGAGTAAACATTTTTATTATTTTCTCTTACCAGTCTCTGAGTAATTTATTGAGACAGTAGGTGCCAGTTGAGGAGAACTATCCAATAACAGGGTGGTCTACTTAGGTGAGACTAGAGGCTAATTCTTCTCTGTAGGTCCCTGAACTTTTACCCACTGCGTAGTTCAAGCCGATAATTTCCACACTGCCAATAAAATCTGCATCCTATCAGATTAGCATCTCTGATTTTAATAGTTAACTCCACAAGCAGGGCAATACCCTGTTTCCCCAAAAATAAGACCTAACCTGAAAATAAGCCCTAGTATGATTTTTCAGGATGCTTGTAATATAAGCCCTACCCCCAAAATAAGCCCCAGTTAAGTGAAACTCTGCCCTCCACCATTCTGCAGCAACCAGAAGAAGATGACATGACTGTATTTGAATAAATGTAGATTGTTGTACATGAAAAAAATAAAACATCCCCTGAAAATCAGCCCTAATGTATATTTTGGAGCAAAAATTAATATAAGACCCTGTCTTATTTTCGGGAAAACACGTAGCAGTGGAGGGAATATTGTTGTCCTATGGATTATCCTCTTTGACTCTGTTACAGCTGAGATTTCTGAAAGCTAAAGAGAATATTAGTAAATGGATATAGCCCTCCAACTTGATAGAGCATGGGTCCCACATTATTGGGTGTATAGCAATCACAGCAAGACCTTTACTCCAGCAGATTATAATTTAGAATTTGTGAGACATAGGAGAGCATAAAAATGCTGCATTAAATTAAGGTGGCATTGTTCTACTGCACTGCAAACCAATTTCTAGCTAGCTAGAAATTGCTATATTTTATCTTGCACATTCGTGTGTTCCCCCCCCCCCAAGAAAGCTCCCCTGCTTTTCCCAGCAGAAGGACGAAGTAGGGAAACTCCATCAGGTAAAGTAAAAGAATGATCCACATCTTTCAATGTTCTCCATTGCTTATTTCTTAGGTGACAGTGCTGATCTACCCGCCTGGCACAGAGGATCACGTGCTGTGCCAGTTTAGAGGACCTATTTACACACAAACACACACACTACTTTTCCTCCCTCCCTATAGGGATGAGGTAAATTTTTAACTCTCCTCCCTGCCTGCTCAGATCAGATGACTGGGCCATTAAATGAAAGGGAAGTTAGTTCTTGCCCTCCAAGGTAACTTGATAACTGTTTCCTTGCTATTATTGGTGTGACAGAAACAGCAACTCTGCAGTATTGGAATCAAAAGGAGCGATTATGGCCTCCCCGACTCCCCTCACCACTTTATGGATACCAATAAATACTACTCTCTTGTCACTAATGGAAGCATCTCCCCATTTTCCAGCCAATAACTTATCAGGAGGGCTGTAAGAAAAAAAGAGTTACACTCCCAAGAGTTGCACCAAGAGTCAATGCAGACTGTATGGCGCACAATGTGCTCATTAGGCTGTCAGGAATAGCCATACTCTAAAGCCTCATTGTTACTTCATTCATTTGTCAAAGGAAGGCAAGTCTGCCCATTATCCAAAAGAGTGTGGCTTACATGTAAAAACAAACCAAACCAAAACCAAAACCCCATAACAGTATTTGAATCAGGCAAAGCTGGTTTGAAATAGATTTAAAAATATCCATTTACCTGACATACAGCATAGTGTGCATTTTTTGTTTGTTTGTTTGCTGGGACATTTCTTTTAACAAGGCAAAAATAAACAGCTACCAGGGGCTTGTTTATTTTAACTTGAATGAGAACTCGATTCCTTTTGAATCATTTTGACATACGTGAATACCTCTGTCAGAGGAAACTGTGTCTGTTGGGTTTGTCAAGTAATGGATGCCAGGAACATGGGTTCCAGGCTGCAGGAAACATTGCAGTCCAATCTATTTTATTTTTTTCCACCTGTAATACTGACATAGCAATATGTCACTTTGAAAGAACTTTTAAAAAATCCCAAACGTTAAAAATAACACTGCAGCAGCAGCAGTAGTGGCGAATGGTCACCTTGAGGGCAGGTGCAGGACAATGATTCAATTGCAATCATTTGAAAAGCTCATGTTTCTCCCTCTCAGACAATGAAATATAACTGAAAAACTGATTAAAAGTTTTCCCAGGAGGATGCACGCACCACCCAAATATCATGTGACTACCATGTGGCTTTAAGCCTGTTTATAATAATAATAATAATAATAATAATAATAATAATAATAATAATAATAATAATAATAATAATAATAATAATAATAATAATAATAATAATAATAATAATAATAATTTAACCCTGTTTCAAAACCCTGATACAGCTGCTGATTCTCCTTCGTGGTCTCTGTGAATGCACACTAATGGGTTAATCTGCACCTGAGCAGAGCAGCCTCGGAACCTTCTATAGCTTTAAGCACTTGGTGCCGGGACCTCCCACCTAGGCTATATCCCTGCCCCCAGCACCAGGTGCCTCAGTTCCGTTTCCTGCTGCCGCGTTTGCAGCAACCTGAACCAGAGCTTAGTGTTTTTCCTTACCTTATCAACGTTTCTTGGACCTCCCGGTATTGACCTTGGCTTGTTGGATTTTCCCCACGGGCTTGTGAGTTTATTTCTATAAGTTTATGGCCTTGTCGGACCCTTTCAAACGTTGCTCAGCCTGCAACGCGAAAGTACCTCTAATGGACGGACGCTCAAAGTGCCTCTATTGTCTTGGCGAGGAGCACCAGCCTGCCTCCTGCAGTTTTTGCAAGGCGTTCACCAAGCCCGCATTAAAGCATAGGCTTGAGGGGCTGCGCTTGCATTTGTGGCAAAAATCGCTTTGCCCTCCCAGCTCGGAGATGGATCCTCCGCGAGACCCTCCTTCTGAGACTTCTTCCGTTTCGGGGTGTTCTCCGCCCGTTGTGAAAAAGTCCGGGAAGTCGACATCCTCGAGCTCAAGGTCGACGACTTCCGCTTCGGCATCGAAGCCTCCCTCGAGCTCAACTCCGAGTAAGAGGAGAAAGAAGACTGCTTCTCCCTCAGCCTTACCTCAAGCTCCGACTTCCTCGCTGAGACCGATTCCCCATGCCAGGCAACAGATGGCTGGGGTCGAATCATCGGAGGATGAAGAAATTCCACCCTTGGGGACGGTACTACCTGCCTCCCCCCATTTAAGCCTCTCGTCTGGATCGCCTCACGACTCGTTGGTGCTTCAATCGGAAACTCCAGCTCCTCCTTCTCCTCCTCCGGAACCCGTTTTCGCACCACTGCAGAAGAAAAAATGGAAAACTCGCCACATCGAGCCTGAGCCTGATCGAGTTTGACCCCGACCATCGACAGCGGAGCCTGTTCATTACCCAGACTTTCATCATTCGTCCTGGGAGGATCCACGGGGTTTCTATAAACCTAGAGGCTACAGTTTCGAAGGCCCTGGTTATCCGATGCCTTTCGACCGAGCCTCGTATTATGGACCTAGACAATGGCCATCGTATTTTGAGCAGTTTCTACCACGGTATCCACCTTATGCCGAAGGCTTCTTCCATCGCCCGGATGATCCTGCTCCGCAGCTTTCCGCCTGTGAACAGCCTGCCTGGCCGCGAACGAGGGAACAGCCATCGGCCTCAGCACCGACAGGTCTTCCGTCGGGCTCGATGCCCGACTCTCAGCGCCGGATCGAACAGACATCGCGTGCGCCCCCCTCGCCTGCTCCTTCGTCTCGGGCTCGAGATGAAGATTTTTTTGAGGCTTTAGTTCGACCAGATTCTGAACTGGAGTACCCTCGAACCCGATCGCCTGCTCGCTCCCTAGATCGGGATGTCGACATCGAGTCCGGCTCAAGCGCTGATGAGGGTGAGATTAGGGAAGACTCGCTGATTGATCTTCCCACTCCAGCTTCGGCAGTTGTTGGGAGCCACCCCCCCCTCCCCGTCGGAGGATTATACATCATACGCTCAACTGATTAAGCGTATTGCTGAAGTCCTTGACCTTGCTGTGGTCCAGCCACAGCTGGAACAACTGGATAAGGTATTTGAGGACATCACTAAAGATCAGTTGCCTCCCCTCCGCTTAGCCTTTATTCCATCTTTGCTAAGCTTGGTAAAAGAGTCTTGGGACAAGCCCTCCACCTCCCAACAAATTCCTCGTAGGGTGGAGAATCTCTACAAAATGCATGGCCCTGGAACGGAATTCCTGTTGAAGGATCCCTTGCCCAACTCTCTAGTGGTGGATGCTACACAATCACGGACCCGTAGTAGATCCACATCTGCACCTACTGACAGGGAAGGCCAAAAGATAGACACCTTTGGGAGAAGAGGATATACATTGGCCACCTTCGTCCTTCAGGTGGCTAACTACCTAGCAGCCATGGGTGCCTACCACAGGCACCTATGGAATGCAGTCTTACCAGCTCTGAATGCTGCCCCTGAGGACCTTCGAAGCTCTTGCCTGGCTCACCATCAGGAGGCCATGTCCTTGGCTCACCAAGAAAGAATTGTGGCTTGGCATGTCGTGAATGCGGCTTCTAAACAGGTAGCCACATCAATCGCCATCCGTTGACATGCTTGGCTGTGGTCGGCGAGTATTTCCGAGGACGTGAAGACTAGAATCGAGGATCATCCCTTCTACGGTTCTTGGGCTCTTTGATCCCAAAACGGATGAGATCCTAGAGAGCCTATTGAAACACCGAAAGACTGCAAAATCCTATATTTCACAGTCATGGCCTTGTGCGTCTTGGCACCAACCCTTCTCTTCCAGGCCTTATTTCGACCGTTCAAGGTCACAACAGTCTGGCTTTCTAGGTCAGTCCCGACAGCAATCCGGTAGACAGAGGCCACGTCAGCAGGCCTGTCAACAAGACCGGAAAACCAAACAGCCTCTTTAATATTGCACAGCCACCAGCACCACTCCCCGGCTTGATTAGACTAGCCCAATTTTTTCATGTCTGGAGGACTATCACCTCTGACTCTTGGGTTCTCACTATTATTGCTACAGGTTATGTGATCGAGTTTTCTTCTACACCTTGCACGGGCTTACTCAGGAACACAGCTGCCTCTTCGATTCTTCGTCAAGAGGTTGATAAACTACTCTCTAAAGATGCTATTACCTTGGTGGATAATCCTGACCTTTCACGTAGCTTTTTCTCATGCTACTTCATTGTACCCAAAAAGGATGGTGGACTCTGACCCATCCTTGACCTTCGACTCTTGAATTTCTACATTATGCCTTGACGCTTTCGCATGGTCTCTCTGGACAGCACGATCCAGATGCTCAGGCAGGGAGATTGGTTTGCGCTTATCGATCTCAAGGATGCTTATTTTCATATCAGTATCCAGGCAGAATATTGTCGATTTCTCAGATTTTCGCTCAATGGCGTAATTTATGAATTCAAGGCTCTCCCATTTGGCTTGTCCATCTCTCCTAGGGTGTTTACAAAGTGCTTAGCCCCAGTGGCGGCTTACCTTCACTTTTAGGGTATCACTGTTTTTCCGTACCTTGATGACTGGTTGCTGGTGGCGTCCTCTTCCGAAAAACTGTCGCATCATATAACTTTCACTTTATCTCTTTTGTCTGAACTTGGCCTCCAGGTAAATCACGAGAACTCCACGTTGCCCCCTACCCAGAAAGTGACTTATATAGGGGGAGTCCTGGATGCTGCCTTAGGACGGGCCTTCATTCCAGAAGACCGTATCCTGAAGATTCAAGCTTTGCTTCCTCTTTTCACCGCGGGGGCCAAGGTTCAAGCGCTGCACGTACAGCGTCTGTTAGGCCTGATGGCCTCCACAACTGTGGTCATTCAACACGCCAGGTTGAAAATGCGATCCCTTCAGGCCTGGTACCTTGCCACATTCAACCCTCTCACGGATCCACCTTCCAAGGTGCTCATAGTCTCAACAGAACTTGCGACACAACTTACCTGGTGGTCCCTCCGTTCCAATCTTCTGGTCGGCAGGCCCTTTGGCCCCCTCCAGTCAACGATTCAGCTTACCACAGATGCCAGCCCAACGGGTTGCGGCGCTCATGTCCAGGACTTAACAACAAATGGACATTGGACCCCTGTGGAATCCTGTCTTCATATCAACCTTCTGGAACTCCTGTCTGTTTTCAAGGCCCTCCGGGCATTCGAACGCCTCCTTTCAGGACAGATCGTACAGGTAGCAAGCGACAACACGACAGTGGTGTTTTACCTGAACAAACAGGACGGCGAGCACTCTCAACGCCTCCTATACCTCACTATCCAGATTTGGGAGTGGTGCTACGAACACCACATTTTTCTTATTGCAGTGCATGTGGCCTCAACCAACAACCTCCTTGCGGACCGTTTGAGCCGACTGCAGGACTGCACCCACGAATGGTCCCTCGACAGTGCAGTCTTCAACTCCCTTTGCCTCAGGTGGGGCACTCCATGCATGGACGTTTTTGCGTCTGCCATCAACAAGAAGTGCGCCCAATACTGCTCCCGGGCAGCAGCAGGCCTCAATTCGGAGGGGGATGCGTTTATGATACTTTGGACAGAGGGCCTACTCTACATGTTTTCCCCCATTCCACTTATTCAGAAAGCAATCGTCAAAGCTTGACAAGATCGAGCAAACGTCATCTTCATTGCCCCTTGGTGGCCTCGGCAACCATGGTTCACCCTTCTGTACCAGATTTCCACCGATCCCTTTCGACTTCCAAAGCTTCCTCACCTGCTCTCTCTCCATGACGGCAGGACACTGCATCCGGATCTGGACTCATTGCACCTCACGGCCTGGAGACTGACCCTTCAATAACGGATGTTCTCAGTCGGGCTTGCAGGCCATCCACTACTGCTACCTACACACGGAAGTGGAAGGTATTCTCTGATTTTGCCACCAGTAACAGCTTACCTGTTTGCCCTACCTCACTACACGCTCTCTTGAAATTCCTCCTCCTCCTCTTCCAGCGTGGCCTCTCACACTCTACCCTCAGGGTTTATATTTCTGCAATAGTTGCTCATCAGCTTCCATCTTCTGATGCGGCCAAGTTATTTCAACACCCAACATTAAAGCAGTTCCTTAAAGGCCTTCGCAATATGCGCCTGGCCTACAAGCCACCCGCACCTCAGTGGTCTCTTCAGCTGGTCTTGCGGAAGTTAATGTCTCCCCCATTTGAACCCATGGCCTCCACTTCCCTCAAACTACTCACTTTTAAAACAGCTTTTCTCCTCGCCGTCACTTTGTCTAGACATGCTAGTGAGCTCACAGCCCTGCGTGTAGATCCACCTTTTCTGCAGTTTCACCCGGACAAGGTCACTCTCTTCCCAGACGTCTCCTTTCTCCCGAAAGTGGCTACGTCTTTCCACCTCAATCAACCGATTGTCCTGCCTACCTTTTTTCCTAATCCAACTACCAACTTGGAAAAATCACTTCACTCTTTAGATGTTAAGAGGGCTCTAGCCTACTATATCTCCAGGACGGCGTCTTTTCGATCCTCTCAAAGACTTTTTGTTGCGTTCCAAGGACGCTCTAAAGGTTCTCCCGTCTCGCCCCAAACCGTTTCCAGGTGGATTCTTGCAGTTATCAAATTGGCATATGACCTAGCTCATAAACCGTTACCCTCAACTATTGGGGCCCATTCTACCAGAGCCGTTGCTCCTTCCACGGCTTTCCTTCAAGGAGTGGAACTCACTGATGTCTGTAAGGCTGCGACTTGGTCTATACCGTTCACTTTTGCAGCACATTATCACCTCGATGTCCATGCCAAGGCGGAGGCTGCCGTGGGAAGAGCAGTTCTGGCTTCTGTCCTGACATGACGCCCACCACCGGGTAAGTCAGCTTGCTAGTCACCCATTAGTCTGCATTCACAGAGACCACGGAAGAGAAAAAGAAGTTACTTACCTGTAACTCTGGTTCTTCGAGTGGTCATCTGTGAATTCACACTCCCTGCCCTTCCTCCCCACTGTTCGTCACGTGTGCCAGATGGAATGCTGCACGGTGGCGGACAGTTCCATGGAACTGAGGCACCCGGTGCCGGGGATATAGCCTAGGTGGGAGGTCCCGGCACCAAGTGCTTAAAGCTATAGAAGGTTCCGAGACTGCTCTGCTCAGGCGCAGATTAACCCATTAGTGTGAATTCACAGATGACCACTCGAAGAACCAGAGTTACAGGTAAGTAACTTCTTTTTCATTTTCATAGTGTTAACGATTTTCTGTTTCAGTGAATATACTACCACCCAGCTCTGAAAAAGGTCTCAGAACTATGTTCCCCTATTCCTTCTGCTGGGAAAAGCAGGGGAGCTTTCTTAAGGGGAAAAAAAAACACTAATGTGCAAGGTAAAATATAGCAATTTCTAGTTAGCTAGAAATTGGTTTGCAATGCAGTGGAACAATGCTACCTTAATTTAATGCAGCATTTTTATATCAAATGGAATATAGAAACCTAACTGGTCTACTGTCCCTTGCAAAAGTTTTCTAGGAACCTTGGGGCGTGGGCTTTCTATGCTGTTCCATATCTACAGCAGAAGAATCGCAAGCATGTGTTTTTAACAATGAAGTAAATTGGTGAAACCAATGAGTATTTTTTAAAATTTTTGTATACTTATTGATCTTTGCCTTAATATTGTCTGTTAATGATGCAAGATGTACTCCTTATTCGTTGTTTGTAGTTTTAAATATTGTCTTTTAATGGTTAACCACCGTTGTATACTCATTTTAAACTTTAAATATTGCCTTTCATTGTTGTAAGCTGCCTTGGGTCCTTTTCAAGGAGAAAGGCGGGGTAAAAATATTTAAAATAAATAAATGAATGCTTGGCTGCTTACAAATGAATGGCTTGATTGGGGAAATGAGGCATTTCCCTTATTTTATTCAGTAAGAAAGTTTAAGGTCCCCAATGCTTCTGACCTTTTTTTGAATTGAGTGTGTGAATTTTGGGCATTCCTCCTATCACCAGAACCCATTAAAAAGTAAAACTATGTAAGATCCAGATCCAGTTGAAATGGATATCCTTGAATATGCATGATTTCTCCCCTCAATTACCAAACTAAAACTTAAGGTACATAGAAGTGTTTATAAACCCCTCACACATTACAGTTCTGATTCTTGTCAGATGTGTCCTGGCACAAAAATGTAGACATCAGTCATGTCTACAGGAGCCAGGTGACTCCTCTAAGGAGAAGGAGTTAAAGTACAATGATCCGAGGAATGCAGAAGAAATGGCTGCTTCTGTTGATCCAGGGCCCTCAGAAACTCAAGAAATGGTAACACAGAGAAATGGTATACTGCCAAGTAAAGGAAGCTGAATCCTCTCATGGACTGCATGAATGAGGCCAAGGAAAAGTGAGGGCCTGGCCTGAGGGAGGTCTCCTCAGGAGTAGGGTTTTCCTTACAAGCAATCAATCTCCTGAGAACCAGTCCCTGCTCATAAAGTGGCCTAGATGGCTCACACCTGAACCTCCGATAGAGCTCTCAAGTCCTGCAGCAGTAGTCTATAAGCAGCTGGCAGCAAACTGTTCAACTAAGCTTGGACTTGTAGTAGCCAGACTTTGCTGCTCGAATTTCTTGTTGCCATGAACAACTTGGATTATTTCTCACAGTGACCTATGTTTCTCTCTCACTAGACTCCTGTTACCTTGGCTAATTAATGATCTTGGGAATGTTGACCTTGGCCCCCTGACAGCTCTGGTAAGACCGACTTGGTTGTGTGCTTATATCCCATAATTCTGTGCCTCAAGTTTGTGGTTTTGAATCATGACAGAGCCAAAAAGTTATGTTCATGATTTCTTCCCCATGCACAGACCAATATCAGCTTTTGTTTCCAAATGAGACTTTTGATGCTTTCAGATGCCTTAGGAAAAGGCAGTTCCATGAATATAGTCCTATCAGGCACTCAGAACTCTCTACATTTTCAAGCTAGCAGTGTGTTAGACTCCTGTTCTGATAAAGGCATTCACGTTGCAGTTTGGAAATATTATTAATTGTTATTTACTTCAGTTTCTAAACAGATCTATGTTACCATGTGTTTTCACTTTAAGGGAAAAAAGAACTGTAGACAGAACAAACCACTGTCTATTTATATTACAGCACTCTGCTCAACAGAGGCAACTATGTTATGGAAAGACAAGTCCATTTATCATAAAAGGATTTATTTCTTAAAATAAAGCAGCACAGATAGCAAAACAGCCCATACTGTTTATGATGCAGTAACAAACAAAATATATCAAAATGTATTTCATTTTTTTTTTCAGATTTGCAGATGCCCAAGGTTGAAGTGCTAGCATATCAGCATGAAACTTTATTTTTTTTTTTAAAAAAAGCCAGGTTAAGAAGAGAAAGCAAGTAATCAAACATGCAAGTTACCATGATCAATATTACCATTTTGCTCATGTGATGTAAAAAAAAGTTACTTGGAGATGCTTTGTTATAAGAATTTATTCCTAAGTCTGCAAAGTTGAGGTTGTCTGTCCATCCAGACCCAAGTCTTTGGCTACCAGCATTGCAGTCACTGGATGCATGGAAGCTTTATGCTGCTGGAAAGCACTGATAGCTTGATCACGGGATTTTTCAAATTTATACAGATCCCTGCAATAAATTCCATATAAATGTTAAAATATAAGTATTATAAATATTTTTCTTACCTTTATAGTCTACCTTTCCTCCAATGAATGCAAGAAGTTATGTGTGGCTTCCTTGCACTTTACCCTCAAAATGATCTTGTAAGTTAGGCCAGGCAGAGAGAGTAACTTGCCCAAGGTCACCTGGTGACCTTCATAGCTTCAAGTCAAGACATGGCCCTGATCATGGAAGTCCCACTCTAGCAAGTTTCAGATGAGCTACACTGTTATTCATCTCTTTTTTCCTCCCAAGTTTATAAACGAGTCACAGGTACAGCGAGTGTTCACTGTTTTTTGAAACACTACAGTTTTCCAGAAGGATCTGCATATGTAAATTTAAAGTTTTACGCCAAGATGCAGTAAAAAAGCAGAGTTTTCTGTCCTTTTTTTGTGCTAAAAGGCCAAGAGACAGAGCAAAGTAGGTCCACAAAAGAAATACAGTTTATACAGTGCTCCAAATATTTGGATTTTTGAGGACAACATTGGAGG
Organism: Intellagama lesueurii; assembly: GCA_037013535.1. Lineage (NCBI taxonomy): Eukaryota > Metazoa > Chordata > Lepidosauria > Squamata > Agamidae > Intellagama > Intellagama lesueurii. The sequence goes on along the minus strand of JBAJHW010000005.1, from coordinate 40,492,321 downwards.
AAGAAAAGACAGAGTATGATGATGGCCAATAGACACAGAAAGACTGGAAAAGGGGAAAGAGCTTTAATGCAAGGCTGAGGCCTTATAATAATCTGAAACCACTTTGGAAGCCAATCATTGTCAGCTCATTTCCAATTTTGAGTAACTGAAACCTAGTTTTTCTAAATGACTAGAACAGCTGTTCAGAAGGTAGTGTTCTGTAAACATAAGACTCTTTTTGTGCATCAGATGCCAAGACTTTGCAAAGCATATACAATACTGAATAAAATTTAATATTACAAATACCAAATTCTGCAAGGAAACTAGGGGTCCTGTTCAATTCCCTTGGAACAGACGAGCTAACAGTACAAATGGGACTGGCAGCCCCGTTCCCCTTTAGTTTGTGTCCCTTCCACATCTCTTTTTGAAAATTCAATTTTGCTTCCATTTCTTAGTACAGTAACCAGTTCTCAAAACCAGGTTTAAAGAGGTTAAGCCCCTTCCTCAAACAAATCCACTGCACTGGTTTCACACTTCCCTGCAATTTTTCTTGTTTAAAACCCAGGTTTTGATTTATTTGTTGTTACTGCTTTATTTAGTCTTTCTAGTTTGGAAGGAGAGACTGATAAAAGTCAGGAGATGAGGCAATGGAACAAAAAGAGGAGGTAGAGACAGAGTACTCATAAAAGGAGTAACGGGGGTATGGGAGGAACAAGAAAACAACCCACAGAGGAAGCTTGCCTGTTATTTAAAAAAAAATACCTAACTCCAATAAAGTGGCAGGAGCTTGCTGAGTAGAGGTATTTGGGAGGAGTGTCATTATCAGGGTGAAGGAAGTTGATGGGGCTGCAAAGGTGGAGGAGAATGCCTCAGAAGGGAAGCTGCTTTGTACAGGGAGGTACATAATACATGGTACTGAGCAGACCAGAGAGAAGTTGAAAAGTGGTACAGACAGCTGCACTCACTGCTACTCCCCTCCTGGGTCAGATCAGTAGCCCTTGCAGAAAAAGGAGGGCAAAGCAAGGAGAGAAACCCTTCCTTTTGTTTTTCAAGAAACAGTTTCCTGAAAAATCTACTCCAGTATGGTTCCTGGCAGCCTAGTTTACCTGAGGCAATGCATGCTCCTTAACCTCATTAAAACCAAAGCTTCTCTCTTGCCCCTCAACTACTGGCTCTTTGAAGGCTCAAGGATCTAGTAAATTGCCAAATATATTCAAGATTTCCGAAGATCTTGTTATTTATAAAGTTTTATTTTTGTGGTTAGACTGTTATCCTCCATAATCTTCACACTGTGAAGCCTCTATGATGTTCATAAAAATAGGGTTAAAAACAGGTTGAACAGAAGCTCTCACAACTGGTTTGGCGGTTTCAAAGCAACCACTTTTCTATAATCTCAGAAAAGGAAAACCAAAATCAGATCACAGTAACCCAACCTAGACAATGAACATTCACTTTTTGATATTTGTTTTACCTAAACAGTGGACGAGTGAACTTCATTCTGCCTTGTTCGGTAGCCATCTTTAATGCAAGAGGAATAGCATCTTCCCATCTGGCCTGAATGCAGAGGCGAAGCCACCTACAAAACAGAGTCAGTCTTCAGTAAAATGAAGTTCAAATCAAGATTAAGATAATTCAAGTCCTGCAACAAGGGATTTCCGTATTTCTCAACTGTGCAAATTAAGAATACATAGATATCAACAGCTTGCCAATTTTATCTTGCTTCTAGGATTAAGATAGCACTTTTCAAATATTTGAAAGGTTGTCATACAGAGGAGAGGCAGGATCTGTTCTTGATCATCCCAGAGTGCAGGACACGCAACAATGGGCTCAAGTTAAAGGAAGCCAGATTTCAGTTGAATATCAGGAAAAACTTCCTAACTGTTAGAGCAGTACAACAGTGGAACCAGTTATCTCGGGAGTTGGTGAGTGCTCCAACGCTGCAGGCATTCAAGAAAAACTTAGATAATCACCTGGCAGATATGGTTTGATTGTATTCCTGCATTGAGCAGGGGGTTGGACTTGATGGTCTCATAGGCCCCTTCCAACTTCACTTTTCTATGATTCTATGATTAAACTCTACAGCAATGCTGAATTTGGTTTGTAAGAGGGAATGACACACAAGACAGGGTATTGGGAAAGAGAATAAATGGTCTGTAGTTTTAAATTTTGCTTATTAAGCAGCCATTTTAGGTCAAATATTCAGACTAATACAATACAAACAGTTAACATGCAGAGATATCAACTTTCACATTTGTTCAAAAACTCCAGGTATGAACATGAACACCCATCCTTAAACATTTTACCATTGATTCATTGTACATACTTCTGTTTCGAGGCATTGCCCCTTTATTGGTAGATTAACTTTCAGATCTAACAGAGATTACTCCCACACAGTGTTCCTCTTTCAGGAGGAACACTTAAAGATTATATTTTCATATTTTACAAACCTGAATCTAATTTCAGAATTGTGCACAGCATTAAAGTCATAAACTTCTTGCATTCTTCTTACATGGCTCACTGGCATAGGATTCTAAAATAAAAAAGAGAGTAGTGTTAAGACTTTTATTTAAATGATATTCTTGAAGTCTTGTAAAACCAGGATTGCCACATGCCTAAAGTGTTAAATAGTACACGTTTTGCTCTAGACAGTTAATATGATTTTATTGTCAACAACACAAGTTGTTCTAAGACGACTGCTAAGATAGTTTAGCTCTTATTGTGTAGAAAATGACCTAGCCATTAACAATGCTAAATTCAAAATTGTAGTCTTTGGTAAAAAGAAAAAAGTGCACGAATGGTAAATAATCTCTAAAGAATTAGAGAAGGCAAAATCTTATTGTTATCTTGGCATAACTTTCTCAGCTACAGGATCTTGGGCTCTACAAATAAAGAGAAGGGAACTGAATGTAGCTCTTGCCTAAAATCTTTAGACAGACTGCTGAATTTTACATAGCCAGGCATATTATGCCCAATTCTAAATATTTTCAAGACAAAAGTAATACCAATGCTAATTTTTGGTGCAGAAATCTGCAGTTTCCCTGATTTTATCAACACTGAAAGAGTTCAGAACTGTTTTCTGCATACTGATGTTAGGAAATTCTAAAACTACCACATTATCTAACTGCAGTGGAATTGGGTATGGGAATGATTTCTAGTGTGATATATGCTAGGATGGTCAGCTGCTGGTGTAGAATTAACCAGATGAAAGAAAGTTGGGAAGCACTGTCTAGAGCAGTGCTTCCCAACACTGGATCTCCAGATGTTCTTGGACTGCAACTCTGAGAAATCCTGGCAAGCACAGCTAGTGGTGAAGGCTTCTGGGAGTTTTAGTCCAAGAACATCTGGGGGTCCAAGGTTGGGAACCATTGGTCTAGAGCACAGAGAATGCCTCCCAATTATGGATTCTCTATACAAGCACTTAATCCATGGGGAAATGAGACCAGAAATATATTCAGACAAAGCGTTTTGGATGTTGGAGCCCAAATTCACTTAACGGTCATCAGATCCTTAAGAACTGTCAAATGGTTAGCAGGCATGAAATATCAGCAACAATATGGAAAATACTTGTCATACCCAAGAAAATGGAATACCAGAAAGTCTTTGCCACAATATGTTTTGAAGAAATGGAATCAATGATGAAACCAGAGAGATTCCATCGCATATCAGTCTAAGACAATGTATCTACAGGTCATCGGCTGTGGAAGGTTAAATGCACAATGTTCTCCACTGTCAGTTATATACTGACATCAAAGGATGTTATTTAGTTCTCTTGTTAAAGAGAAGGAAAGATTGGGAAGCAAAAGAAAAACTGGACTTCCAGCTTCAAGAGACAAACCAACATATGACAAAAAATGTGCTTTATTTGCAGTAAAGGCTACCAGATGCAGAGAGAAATTTGTGGACTCCATCTCTGTAAATCATGGATATCTGAAAACATAACAGTATGATTGTAACCTGATAAAACCCATGCCACTTCCTAACAATTTTATCTGCATTTTAATAAAACTAGTTTGTTTTACAAGTAAAGTTTTATCCTTTTTAAACGTACTTGACATGCATGCATACTTAGTATGTACTAGTTTTATGTGCCAATTTTAATTGCTGCATTTCCATTTTTATGCTAGTTTGATTGACTGTAAATGTTTTATTTTGCTATGGTCTATGACTAGTGCAATCAACATTAAACCAAAGAAAACCATCTTGATATGTCTCTCCCAGGCTTACCCTAAGATGGATTGGGAAGGCAATTTGGGACAAAACCCTTCTGTTACCTCCAACATTGGAGATAACAGGAATGTTCTCCAGGCAGAGATTCTATACAGTACCTCTTTTTGCAAATATATGAGGAAATTTTGGGAGGGCTAAAGGGGGGGGGGAAAGATTTGATGGAGATGCCTTGTCACACCATCTGGCCTGCCAGCTTGGTCTCAAAGGCAAGTCATTTCCTCCCCAGGACCGATACACCTCCCCATCCCTCTTCTATAAGCTGGAAAAGCAATGAGAAAAGTTAGTAGAAAAAACTGCAAAACCCTTTCTGCAAATACCTCCAGCAAGATTAGGGCAAGGAACTCAATAAGCTGGTGGGAAGACATCTCTCTTATATCAGCCGAACTAAAGGAGCAGAGTTCACTTTCCGTAGCCTAAAAAAGTAGAATTCAAAGAAAATCTGAAAATCTTTCAGGAATTCCATGCAAGGAAGAACAAGGCAAATTTGTTACCAGCAGTTAAGATTCAAGTTTTCATTTGTGAAACTCAATTTTATAAACCAGTCAGTCAGAATATACAATCAAAGGCACCTTTTGCCTTCTATTTTCTGCATACATTCAGATACAGTGCATGAATGATTACCCAAATTCAGAAAGGCTGCATCTCATCCTTTCTAGGGCAATGTTGGCAACTGTGGCCCTTCATCTATTGCTGGACTGCAATTTCCATCTGCCCTAGCCATTATAGCAAATGTTAAGAGGTTATATGAGTTGCAGCCCAACATATGAAGAGCCACAGTTGCCTCCCATTGTTCTTTAACCATCTAATTTCAAAGAGAACTTGGAAGGTCCACCTGGAAAAAATAGGGACAGGACTGTCTATATACATTCCACTGTTACATACAGAATTATGCAACTCGTCTTACTGCTGGTCAGTCTCTCTCACTTACATTCATTCCAGTCTACAGTTAAAACAGTTTGAAAGGTCATGCTGAAAATATAAAGTCATGAAAGCAAATATATATGTTTTTCATAAGAACAGTTAAGTTTACTTAACTAAAGGTTATTAAATTTTGCGTCACAAAACTGGGTGAGGGTATGAAAGTTTGGAAGATAAAGCAAAATGCAATATTAGCACTACAGGTGAAATATGATTAAAATATCCTATGTATTTTTAGGACATTGACTCACTTTGATCCATCTTTGGCTCAAAGCAATACAAGCATTTGATAGTGTTGTATCGTACCTGGTGAAGATGGGGAAAAAACAGGATGGGAAAAAAACACGATTTGGTTACAACTGTGAAAGTTTTTCCACTTATTGCAGCACAGGTTCTACAAGCCCACATCCATATTCTACCTTGCAACCTCTTAGCAGAATGAAGTTAATGAACAATCCTATTTCATACATTTCTCTGATTAGATGTGTTTCTGAAGAAATGTCTTCCATTGAGATACAATTATAGACAACCTATAGAACCTTGGTTATAGCAACTCAGAGATTTTAAAAAGGTTACTTTTTTGGACTGCAGCTCCAAGAATATTTCAGCCAGCACAACCAGTAACCATTACTACATGTGATATTCTGAGAGTTGTGTTTCTAATCTCTGATGAAACCTTTATATTATGGCTGAAACCCAGTTGCTTAGCATAGTAAGGTTGGATTTGGTGAAGCATCTTCTCTGTAAGTTCCTTTGATTCAAATGGGCCTACTTTAGTTGTAACTTACTAAGCTAAGCAACATGATTTCAGTCAACATAAATTAAAATACAAAGTCCAAAGGGACATTTAATAGAACTCCTAAACAGTTTTCATAAGTTAGATCAGGGGTCTCCAAACTATAGCCCACGAGCCACATCGGGCCCGCCTTGCTGTTTTATCCAGCCTGTTCCCTTCAGCCTGTGTGTGGGGGGGGGGGGGGGGGAGGCAGGCATCCGTGTGGGCGGGCAGGGTGTGTGTGCATGTGCATGCATGCACATTCCTGGTCCTTCGGCCCTCAAAAATGTTGAAAATATCCAGTGTGGCCCTCACGGTCAAAAATTTGGAGATCCCTGAGTTACATCATGATCAAATAACAGATGTCTGAATGTTATATTTACACTATTTGAAATATTCATGTGTAAATCACAGGGTTTAAAGAAGTAGCTAGGTTAATCTCTTTCGGCATGTATAGCAAAAAAGCCAAAACCAAAGCCTTGTGGCACCTTTAAGACCAACAAATTTATTTTAGAATGAACTTTCATAGATTAGTCCACTTCAGATGCATTGAATCCAATATTTAAGACACAGGTTTACACATACACATGTATGTGGGTGTTTCAGCACTTCAAAGGTGAAAGCCCTACAGTTGTGGATTATCCCATAGACATTTAGCATCAGCTAATTACTTTCTCTTTTTTTCAGGACACCTATGTAATCAACACTTGAAGTCTGAAGAATTAGACTGCAACCCATGAGAAGTCCTTGCACAAACACATTAGTCTTAAAAGGAGCCACAATACTTCACTTTGTTTTGGTTACACATACTTTACGTATTCATCTGATATTCAATTTGAACACATCAACCAATTTAAACAAACGAACAAACAAGATGACCAGAAAAATGAACATAAAGAAATGATTTTTTTAATAACTGAAGCACCAATATGTAGCCATTCTCAACCTTTTTTTGGCCACTGCCCTTTTAGGAGCTCTTCTCAGTTTCCAGGGCCCCCTGTCAAATATGGATACAACACGAACAAATGTCTTTCACAAACTTCTCACATTTTTCAGTCTGTGGCCCCCTTCAAATGTGCCAGGGTCCCCTAGGGGGCCATATGGCTTCCATTGAGAATGGCTGGTTTAAGGTCAGCTCAAAAGTAGCTAGGAACATTACAGAAGATCCTTACGTTGGTTTTACGGGTGGCATGCCAGGAGTGTTCATCCATGCATTCCAATCAACTTTCTCAAGAACATCAATCTAGAAGAAACAAACTATATATCTAAAATATATTGATGTTAACGTTTTACTAATTTAGGATAACATAACACAGAATTTGAAGATTTCCCTTTTCCTTTAATCTTTATGGAACTACTTCATTCAATATAAAATACTGTATTCTTTTCAAAAAATAATACTTTATTAACAAAGACAGGACATTTCAATAATTGATGCCTTCATGTACTGCTTTCCTTGGATGTTTACTTCCCCATCAAAAGGGGAAGTAAACATCTTGCTGCATACAGTGGATTTGCAATATCAGTCAGGATTCTGGCAGGAAATAAATGTTTCCTGCTAAATGTCCTTGTAAAAATGTCAACTCTCAACCCGTGTTCCTTGAAGAAGAAGCACCTTGCAGCTTGCCTGGCAGCTCTTTGTCTTGGAAGGAAGGCTAATCACCAACACACCCTTTAAGCAAGCCACAAGGGAAACATGATGAATGGGCAATCTTTGTCTTTAACTTCTACAGAATACTCAGGAATGCTTAATGGCAAAGCATGTTTGTATGCAAAATCCCAACATAAAAAAAGCTTCTGAAGTAGCTGTCAAGTTAGAGGAGGAAAGAGCTGACTAGAAAGTTCATTGATGTGACAGGTTTATTTCCAAATGTTAACTCAGAATTCTGAACTGTAAGAGTAATACTTTACCTTGTCCTTAAAATAAGTGTATAGGAAGTTCTTCCAGTCTTCAGTTGTAATACTCTGGTATGCAAACTGCTGGATATATGCTCTCAAAAAGCCTATGAAGACATCTGTAAGCACATAAGATATATTAACCAGATGTAAACATATTATGATATTTCCTGATGCAAAAAACACATGCTTTCCAATGTAACTAAATACCTGGTCCACCAAGAAGCTGTTCAAGGTAAAGCAGTAATGCAGAACCTTTCTCATATGGAACAGAAGAATAAGCAACATCGGGGTCTACGTCTTTCAGACTAGGGATCAAGTTGGTCATGGGGTTTGTGCTTCCAAGGGTATTTATCTAAAAAGCAAAACATATGTTGTGATTATATTTTCAACGAAGTTTGACCTCTTGATAAGCAGGAGGGGGAGAAGAGAGAATACACCATCCAACACTCGGCAGAACTGCCAAAGAATTAGTCAACCTCTTCATAACTGTAGCATCTCTAGTGTCATCTGTTCCACTGCTTATATGTTCTACTGCAGAGACTGGAAACCTATGGCCACCCACATATTGTTGGACTCCAATTTCCATCAGCTCCAGCCCACTTGGCCTGTTGTCAATAATGATGGGAGTAAAAAAACAGGTTATCCACTCTTGTCCTATTTTTTAAAAATGTCACATTCAAATGGTTTTATTCTACTATGAGCTCAGGTTCTTTTAGGGTCAGTATGATGCTCCACTATGTTACCTTTAATTCAGAATTAGAAGGGGTTCAGATCGATTGGTCTAGTTCCAAGTGTTCACCTCACACAATAACTGAATGCCTGATTCTCTAGCCTCCAACTTGCAACACAAGCAGAAACAGAAATGTTTGCAAGATGCTGAACCTGCTCAGAACAAAGGATTTACCAGCTGTGGATTGTTGAGACAAAGCAAAAATATGTTTTGAAATTGTTGCAGCTGTTTTATACCCCTCACAGGAAGCTGTTTTAATGATTTACATACTGCATTTCTCTCCCTTATTTTTATTCTTTGAACATGTGTGTATTTATCTCGAAGCTGCTATGGGGACAAAATATAAAACAAAAATGTTATAAAATGAATTATTAGTCTTAGGAGGGATGATGAAGTATATGGTATTCCTCAAAGCTAGATAGTCTTAAGGCTGATTTTACATCTACCCAATATTTTTAAAATACTGTACATTAACTTAATTTCTTTTTAACTAGAAGCATGTACCGTGTTTTGTAATTCTCGCCAGCCTCCCAAAGCATGGAAATGCCTGAACTGTTCACCAAAGAGCCGGCCACCAATTCGGCGTTCCAAGTACACTGTGTGCCCTTCATTTAGCCTGAAAAACCAAGCACATGTGTCATTACAACTGTATATCAATGACATTTCAATTAAGACATAGTCTCTTAAAAGCTTTTGGATGTCACCTACCAAAAATGCTCCCATGTTTTATTTGTTACCAAATTTCCTGTCCAGCTATGAGAAATTTCATGTGCAATAACCTGAAACATACAAAAATGTTGTAAGTGTACCATTGTCTCGTTTCTTTCTCACCACAACGACATATTAAAAAGCACAGCCTTTTTTAAAATCACATATTATCGAGGCATAGTATCACACTTGTTGAATATCTGCATAAAGTACCCCCACAATTAATTGTCCAAAAAACAGCAGACAGTTGTGATCAAATTAATTATTCCGAAGTGTTTCCACACAGGCTTAACTGAACTTTTTTACTAATATCTACAGCATCATTTACATGTCAATTTGTGGCAAAATTTAGTAACTTCAATTAAGCAATAATTGGGAAGAACAGGCAGCATCTGGACATTTATTTATTTTATTTACAAGATTTTTTAGCCGCGCCATTACCAGTGGTCTCTGAGCGGCGTACAACAATATTAAAACTTTAAAAACATTAAAACCATTAAAAATAGGCAATATTATAATAATATCCTATATTAAAAACAATCATTAAAACATTAATATTAATAAATCCTGCTGCTCATATGGCCAGCTAAAGAATACTATTTAATTAAAATGCTGGCTAAACAGAAAGGTCTTTGCCTGGCGCCGAAAAGCCAAAAGTGTTGGAGCCAGGCGGATCTCTATAGGAGGGGCGTTCCAAAGTTGGGGGGCAACAGCCGAGAAGGCCCTATTTCGACATGCCATCCCCCTCACCTCTTTCAGGGATGGCACCTTCAGAAGGGCTTCCTGGCCTGATCTTAGAGTATGGGCAGGCTCGTATGGAAGAAGGCGGTCCTTTAGGTAACCAGGTCCTAAGCCGTTTAGGGCTTTATATGTCAAAGTAAGCACTTTGAATTGGGCCCAAGCAGCAACCGGCAGCCAGTGTAAATTTTTCAGAACCGGCGTGATATGAGTCTGTGCGGCGGCACCACTTACCAGCTGCGCAGCCTGGTTCTGTGCCAGTTGCAGTCGCTGGACCGTCTTCAAAGGCTGCCCCACGATAGCGCATTGCAGTAGTCCAGTCTGGTTGTTACCAGTGCATGTGTGACTGTTGCCAGGCTCCACTCATCCAGGTAAGGGCGAAGTTGATATATTCTCCACAGCTGTAAGAAGGCACCCCTGGACACCGAGTCCACCTGGGCTTCCAAGGTCAGACCTGGGTCAAGGAGCACCCCCATGCTGCGGACCTTGTCCTTTAGGGGGAGTGTAACCCCGTCTAAGGCAGGGAAATGGCCCTTTAACCTATCTGGCGGAGCACCTACCAGCAGTACTTCCGACTTGTCTGGATTGAGCCTCAGTTTATTGACCCTCATCCAGTCCATTGAGTCCAGGCACAAGTTCAGAACAGCAACTGCCACACCTGGATTGGTAATGAGAGGTAGAGCTGGGTGTTGTCAGCATATTGCTGACTCCTCAGCCCAAACCTCCTAACGACCTTCCCCAGCGGTTTCATGTAGATATTGAATAGCATGGGGGACAGTATAGAGCCCTGAGGAACCCCATGACGCAACCGCCATGGATCAGAGCTACTGTCCCCCAGCACCACCTTCTGGACCCGATCAGCCAGGTAGGAGCAGAACCATCGTAAAACGGTGCCTCCCATTCCCATCCCAGCCAATCTGTCCAGAAGGACACCATGGTTGATGGTGTCGAAAGCCGCTGAGGGGTCCAGGAGAATCAACAGGGATGCATTCCCGGTCTTTCTCCCGGCAAAGGTTGTCCAAGGCAGTCTCCATCCCATAACTCGGCCTCAAACCTGATTGAAATGGATCTAGATAATCAGTTTCATCCAGGAGAGCCTGGAGCTGCTCAGCCACCACACGTTCCAACACCTTGCCCAGAAAAGGGAGGTTCGCTACTGGTCAGAAGTTCATCACTAGACCTGGGTCCAGATTAGGTTTTTTTAGGAGTGGGCGAATCACTGCCTTCTTTAACGGGGCGGGGACCACTCCCTCTCTTAACGAGTTGATGACCTCCAGGATCCAGGTGCGAACTCCCCTGGCAGATTCCTTTATTAGCCATGATGGGCAAGGGTCGAGTTGCCTAGTGGTAGCACGAACCGATCCAAGCACCCTGTCCACATCCTCGGGTCGTAACAACTGAAACTCATCCAATAAATTATGACATAAGTCCGGAGCACTGGACACAACCATAGGCTCTGAATCAACAGTGGAGTCCAACTCTTTGCGAATCTCAGCAATTTTCCCCTCAAAGTGTGTAACAAATTCATTACAGCGAGCCACTGAGCTGTCCAGGACCTCCACTAAACCATTAGGCTGAAGAAGGTCCCGGACCACTCGAAATAGCTCTGCTGGATGACACGCGGAGGAAGCAATACGACTGGAGAAATGCTGGCGTTTTGCCAGCTGTATCACCACAGAGTAGGCCCGATAATGGGCTCTAAGCTGTGTTTGGTCATAGTCACAGAGATATTTCCTCCATCTGCGCTTAAGCCGTCTCCCCAACCGTTTCATAGCCATGAGCTCCTCTGAGTACCATGGAGCCATATAGGCCTGCGGGCACGGAGAGGGCACCTAGGTGCGATCGTGTCAACCGCCCGGGCCATCTCCTTGTACCACAAAGCGACCTGGGCTTCGACAGGAGCGCTGACCATATCAGCTGGAAACTCAGAGCATTCAGGAATCCTTCAGGATCCATAAGTCTCCGGGGGTGGATCATTTTAATTGATCCCCCACCCCTGCAGAGGGTAGTAGTGGCAGAGAGTCTAAACTTTACCAGGAAATGGTCCGACCATGACAACGGGGTCAAAGATAAACCCACCACATCCAGACCACCATCCCGTTGAGAATACTAGGTCAAGTGTATGGCCTTTCTCATGAGTCGGGCCAATGACATGTTGAGACAGCCCCATGGTTGTCATGGCAGCCATGAAGTCCTGAGCCGCCCGTTAAGGTGGCCTCAGCATGGAGGTTGAGGTCTCCCAGTACCAAAAGTCTGGGGGTCCTCACCAGCAGGTCCGAGATCACCTCTGTCAGCTCAGGTAGGGAGACTGTTGGTAAGCAGCAGGGTGGGCGGTACACCAACAGAATCCCCAGTCTGTCTCTTGAGCCCAAGACACAATACAGGCCCTCTAGACCATTTCCCAAGGGGACAGGGAGTCTGGAAAAGTGGAAGGAATCCTTGTAGACTATCGCCACACCTCCTCCCCGACCCTCCGGGTGACCCTGGTGTTGGACCAAGTACCCAGGGAGACACAACTGAGATAGAGGAACTCCTCCTTCTCCCACCCAGGTCTCAGTAATACATGCCAGGTCGGCCTCTTCATCCAAAATTAAATCATGGAGGAGGGCGGTCTTATTTTTTCCCGACCCGGCATTTACCAACAGTACCATGTGGCCCGGGGGGTGGCTGATATGGTCACCATTTGGCTGGGAGTAGAACTAGAAAGGGGGAGTGTAAGGCATCTACCTCCTTTCTCCTACGCGGGCATGCTCTACTCCCACCGCCATATCTTCCCCTGCCATATATTGTCTCTATTGTTGCCCCAGAGGCCCCCTCAAACCCCCGTTTCTCAGCTTATTCCCCAGCCAGTTCCCTCAGGGAATCTGGCAGCCAGCAGCAGCCCAGCCACAGTCCCACTGTCTCTCACACAGTGACCTGTAGAAGGTAGATGTTATTCGGCTCCCCTGAGCTCAGGAATGCTGGTCCGCCAGGGCCCTGTAAGCAGCTCCAGCTTAAAAGCCTCCTCTTCCCCTGAGCCAGGTGGCTGATGCTGGGAAGGGGGTGGGCAGCCAGGAATAGCAGAGCCCAGTCCTCCAAAGCAGAGGGAGATTGAGCCAGGCTCCCTTGGAAAAAGCTGACAGCCGGCAGCAGCCCAGCCACGGTCCCACTGTCTCTCACACAGTGACCTTCAGAACTCCAGCTTATAGTAAACAAGGGGAGGTGCTGGTTTGTATTGGTTTGTATCCCGGCTTGTCAGAGCAAAGACAAGCCAGAGTCCCAGTTCTAGACATCATAATAATGAATTAGGAACAGAAGGTCTATTATTTCTTTAGCAACTCCCATTTGCAGTGACTTATACTTACGCCAGATAATGATCTGTCGCCAGCCTACAAAAGATAAAGATTAAAGTTACCTCTCACTCACACTAATACAACATTATTTTTAAATTAAAAACAAATAGAAATGCCTGTTTCCTAATTTGGGCAAACATAAGGATAGTTAATAGTGTTTACTAAAACGCAAACTGTCATGTTAGCCCCATGAGCTAAATGAATTCAGAGTGATGTCCCGAGGAAGCCTATGCTGTAAAATCAACTCCCACTTACCAGTAATGTTGGAGTAACAAAGGTGAGGCAGGGGTTTTCCATACCACCATAAGGAAACGATGGTGGTAACACGAGCAAGTCATATTGACCCCATACATAATGGCCTGCCAAATCTTCTGCAATTTTCAACATAGCTTCAGTCTGAAACAAAAATTTCACTGCTTTTAATGTTCAAACCTGGTATTAATTATCATTATATTAATATACAGGATCTCAAGTTTTCTTCTCCAAATTTTAAAGCTTCCTCTTTTTTAAAAAAATAAAAAAGTGCTATTAGCAATTCATTTTTAGAGATGCATCAGGCAAATAGAGAATTTTCACTAACCTCCGCAAATTCATATGCTGCTTTGTCTACCAGTTCCTTTTCAGCCCATACCAAAGTTCTGGGGCCAATTTCTCTGAAGAACAAAATTCAGTTAGAATAACTACAAATCCCATCTTCCCGAATGATTTATCTCTTACTTCAAATTGTAAAGCATCAAATTCATAAACATTAATATTTGGATTAACCAGGAGGGTGCTACCATACACAAGGAAAAACAATACACAAAGCAACAGTTGATTTGTGAATAATTTTTTAAATTAATTCTGCTTTTAAGGGAGGGAACAAATATATCTTTCTCAATGCTTGCCACAGTTCTTTCTCAATGCTTGCCATCTTCTAAGCAAGTTCTTCCTGTCAGTTTTAATCATGGGTAGCCATTATATCTTCATTCATTTTCATCATGGCTTATCCTCAAAGACTCTAAAGCCCAGAGGTCTAGCTAACACACACACACACACACATATTTTCATATACTGTTAGGATACAGTATATGAACTATTCATTTTTCTGAGAATATATGCCTTGCAACTTCACATCTTTCTGTAGCACAGACAGCTATGTTCTGTACTGGCAGTGCATCTCTTTTTATAAGACTCCTACCAAAGCTGCTTGTATTTTATTCAGCGAAAAACCGTCATGAAAGTAGACTGAAGCTAACTTGTTTAAAGTACTAAGACTTTCAAACTAAGTACTGTTTATTGAGTTTACAACATTGCAATATGCACTTAAGAAAAAGCAGAAGCTTCTGGACTGCTCCTTTTATGGATGGAAGCACAGGAGTGTACATAATTGTGAAAGGCTAGACTTATTATTAGCATCTCACTAAACCATAGTTTGCCATGGCAACTGCCTATAGCCATTGAATCATACCAACCTGCTTTCCAAAGCACCAACAACTAGAGCGACCAAATAGCTTGGTATTGGAACCTAAATCAGAAAAAGAGAAAAAAAATGAATTAATACATAAAAATAATAACAGACATACAGGTCATGAATTTCACATGTTCAAGCGTGATTTCTCAAGCCAAGCTCATCCAATGCTTTAATGTAAATTAAAAAAATATACCACAGTGGACTGAGGCAATCAACAAAGGGTCTATTTTATCTCTTGATCTATCCAATCTATCTGCAGAACATATTATTCAAAAAGGATTAGTTTCAGTTGAAGAAAAAACGAAAATAGGTGGGGAAAATGTCAATAATTTAAGATATGCAGATAACCCATATTACTGACAAACTTGAGAAAACTCCTGATGAAAATTGAACTATAAAACCAGGTTAACAGCTGAACATTGAGACAAAAATCATGACCACAGAATTACATAACTTTCAAGGTTGACAATGAAGAAACTGAAATTGTTATGCCTTGATTCAATCATTAATCAAAATGAAGATTGCAGCCAACAAACCAGAAGTCTGAAATCTAAAAAGACAGATATGAAGGAACTAGAAATAAAAATCTAAGGATATTTTAGATGTGCTGCTGGAGATCAAAGTCAAGATAATCCATACTTGGTATTCCTGAATTTCATATAGCAATGTGAACACTGAGCAATGAAGAAAGCTGACAGGAAAATAATTTTTTCACTTAAAATGTGGTGTTACAGGAGACCTTTACTGATACTATAGATTGCCAGAAAGAAAAACAAGTGAGTTCTCAATAAAATCAAACCTGAATTCTCAGTAGAAACTGACTGAGGTATCATACTTCAGGCATGTCATGAGAAGACAAGACTCAAGAGAAAAGAATAATGCTAGGGAAGGAGGCACGAAGGAAGAAATGAAGAACAACCAACATAAGATAGATTGGCTCAATAAAGGAATCTATGGTCTTGATTTTGCAAGACCTCAGCAGAATTCTTGATGATATTATCTTTTGGAAGTTATTAATTTGTAGTCACCATAAGATGGGAGCAATCTGACATCATCTAATAGCAACAACAAAGTGAGCTGACAATGTGGAATCTTACATTTTGACTGAAACGATAAATCTTCCTAGAGCTTTCTTCTGGATCTGGCAAGTCTCCATCTCTCTTAGCACTCATAAGAGCCACCAATTCATTTGGAACAGATATCTAAGCATAAACAAAAACATATTAATGTTTTGCATTTCATATATTAACTATTTTATATCTTAACTGCAATTATATCTTATAACACCAATTCTGTATTATCCCTAATGTCAATCCACTTATTTTCTTAAATGCTCATAGCTTTGTCTTCTGTTGTAATATACCAATGACTTGGGGAGGATAAGACTAGAACTTGTAATGAAAAGATATTACAGCAAATCAATGTATTTTTTGGTCAGTTATCTTACCATGAATCACTCCATGATCTTTCACAATTAAATGACAATAAAATGGCGAACAAATTATGTAAGTTTAATTTAGAATATTCTAAATGAAACGCTTAAAAGCAAAAAACCTAAATACCAACAGTAAACACTGTATTATGTTTCTCAGAATTAATGTACATTTTAGCAACACCTTCAAGACTTAGTGCACATAAGGAGGGGCCCTAAAGGCATGCCAGTTTACATGTGCCCCATGTAAACAGTTTACATTGCCGCACAAGGTGGGGACCATGATTGTCCCAAGATCCCTTCCCATGATGAACAAGCTCATCACTATGACTGTTGGGTCGCCGTCACACATTCTGAAGGGGGAGATACGGCCAGCCTGTGTATGACCGAATCCCGCCCCCCCCCCCCCCACATCAGTGGTATGACTGGCATATCTTCTGCCATATTCTCATGCCTCCTCTGAATGTTGGGTTACATGACCCCCAATCATACTGTAAAGCAAAGAAGACGTGACATAGTAAATGCTGGGGATTTCAGCCAAATATTTCAACTATATTAACTAAAAAGCTTTGCTATGTCCCGATTCCTTCTGGCTGGCTGGCTTTCTATAATACTGGTTAAGTGGGGAGAAGCACAATATCTGCTTGAATGGAAAGACACTTATGAGCTACTTGTTTCAACCCATTCTGCAGAGAGCAATAATTTTCTTGCAAGGAGCCAAGTATGATTAATCTGGAATTATAGTTTGAATTTCCCAGGTTTTCATCCCAGAGAGTGTCAAGCCTCTATAGCACTTTGTCTGTGGTCAAGCTAGTTATGATGCTATTTGGATCTTTAGCCCTTGCATTATTGAAGCAAAAAACAAACAAACCAAGATCAGGGTATGATATGGAAAAGGTTACAACCCTCTCTCAGCAAGCAGAGCATCAAAGTCCTATTCTGTGTGCTTGCTCTCACTGCTCCAGGTTGTTTTGTTGGCAAAATATATGATTGAAATGTCATCTCATTTGGTTTTGTTTGCTTTTCCATGAAGCCTGGATTCTTGAGACCTTGAAATCTCTAGCTCCAACAATGGAATATCACCAAAATAACTAAGGACTTCCAACATGGGTAACCTTTGCCATCATTTTGATGTAACTTTGGCCCCTGCAAGCCTCGTGGTGCAGTGATTAAACTGTAGTACTCAAAACTCTGCTCGTGACCTGGGCTCAATTCCAGTTGATTCCGGTAGTTGGCTCAAGGCTGACTCAGCCTTCTATCCTTCCGAAGTTGGTAAACTGAGTATCAAGCTCGCTGCACAATTAAATTTTAAATCACCTAGAGAGGGCTTTAAGCACTATCAAGTGGTATATAAGCAGCACAGATTGCTTTGCTTTTGCTAGTTCTGCAAGAATGGATACATTTCAGTTTGTGTTATCTGAGGATGTGGATAGGATCTTTGGAGAGGTGAAAGCTACCACATGTGTCCTGAACCCTTGCCCTTCGTGGCTTAAAAAGCAGCCAGAGGGGGATTGGCAGAGTGAGTTAGTGGGGTGGTAAATGCCTCTTTGCATCAAGACAGGATAGCAGAATGCCTAAAGGAGGGAGTAGGAAGACCTTTGTTATAATTATTTAACTTCAAAAATTTTAAATGTTTTCAACAGTTTTTTAAAAAATCTTTTTAACCTTGGTTTTAATATTTATATATGTTTGTTTTTCTAATATAAATTTCTATGATATTTTAAAACTGTTGATTATTATATAGTTTTAATTGTTGTGAGGCACCTTGAGTCCCCTACAGGAAGAAAGGCTGCATACAAAAAATGTTAATAAATTGCAATGCAGCAATTTGAAGGAGAACATTTATTTTGGTGGGATGTATCTGCTGATTTCAAACATGTAGCATGGAAATGCTCACTCAGCTATATTAATAAAACCACAGCAGACGTTCCGCATTCTAGAAATCTTTGTAAGTGTAAACATTGTTTACTCGCAACCTCTTAGTTCCTCTTGGGTTTTTTTCCTTTTTTCTTTTCTTTTTTGTATGCATATAATTTTGACATGGCTAGACTTGTTTTCCACATGCTCTTCTGCAGTTGCATTATAAGTATTAATATGTTTGAGATGAGGAAGCAGAAGGGCCTGTCTTGTAACTGGCAGTTGACTTTACATTCTTTTCTAGAATAATTATGTTACATCCTATAGGGCAGTGGTCCCCAACCTTTTCCAAACCGTGGACCAGTTGGGGGGGGCAGGGCACCCCCTGTGCACAGGTGGGCGGGGTGCGCACGCGTGCATGCGCAGGCAGGCAGGGTGCACACACGCATGCGTGGGTGGGGCACACACACGGATGGGTGGGACACGCGCGTGCGGGGGTGGGGAGTGCGCGTGGGTGGGCGTGGCATCCGTGCATGCGTGGGGGCGTGCGTGTGGGTGTGCATGGGGGGGCGTATGTGCAGGGGGGGCAGGAGATCTGTCTCCGTGGCCCGGTCCTGCCAAGGCCCTGGCCCGATGCCGGGCCATGGACCAGGGTTGGGGACCCCCGGGTATAGTGCACCAAAAAGAGAAGAGCACAATACAGTGCCATTTATGACTAACAGAACTGAATGTTTTCAGCTGTTTGCTCTGCATGTTAGCACAAATTGTTCAATTTGCTGTCAGAGTTTGTAAGATGTCAGCACATATCTATACCTCTGAGGTACAGAACCTTTGGATTTTCCTACCTCTGCATAGTACGTTAGCTTCACGGAAGGAGTGTCCTGGCAAGGAAGAACAGCTCTGCAGTGTGTAGCCTTAAAAAAGAAATTAGTACAGATTAGAAATGTTATTTTTACAGGTAACTGTTGCATTCAGTATAAGACAAAAAGAGCTTCTCTATAATATAATCATATTTTGCATTGTCCACCCTCAAAATTGTAAGTGAATACATCTAAACACAACTCAGGCTCTTACTGCATTTTCGCAGTTAAGTCACTTTCTAAGAGCCTTCCTATCAAACTTCAAGTTTAGAAAGTAAATTTAAATTTAACAGGTGGATGCCAAGTTGAGGGGTAAAACTGAAAAGACTGTATATGTGTTATTAATTGTCTGTATCTCACTGGCTTCCAGACACAGCCTCTAAAAAGTTTTACAAGACTTAGCATTTTGTAGGAAAATTCCTACGTCTCATGAGCAAGAGAGCACACACCAGGGTTTTATACAACAAAGAAACATATACACTTTCCATTTTAAAAAAAAATCAGCAGATGCCAGAGGATACTATTAGGAAAATGTTCAGAAATTTCGAAAGGTTCTCCAGAAAGTTCCTTTTCAAAGCAAAAAATGCATTTATTTTCATTTTTAAGCCACCTCTTCCAATTAGGAGATGCAGGGCAGATAAAATCTTATGTATAGAACCTAATGATACATTAGACAAAAAAGTTTAACATAAAAATCAGTAGTACCATCACTATTGTTAGCAGTTTTACATCAGAAAATAATACCTATTACAAAAGTTATCACCTATAGATACAGAGATAGAGAAATATACAGCTGAGGTAACAACTTGTGTAAGAGCACACAAATATAAAATATAGAACAAAAGAGAAAAACAAAATTTAAGTATCTAAGATTATCAATGGCAATATTACCCTACTACATATTGTTTCTTAAAATGATTTGTTAGTATAAGAGAGGTACATTCCAAGTATATTCCAGTCCAAAACATCACTTCATACATTAATCTACATGTTCAGACAACTCTCTGTGGTAGAACATCTTATATCTGCTTAAGGAATCTATCTGTAGCATCCTCACAGGAAGAGTCCAAGAGAGTTACTTTTATATGCAAATATCAGGACCTCAGAGTCAGATAAGGCTTTTTCTTAGGGTTAATTTATCAGCAAAAAACCATAAACAGAAATGGCAACAAATCAAGGCTTTCTTTCCTTATTCATATCAGAGTACTGCACAATTTAAATGTATTTATATATGAACTATAGGTAAAAATTAAAAACAAATTAAAATGTTAGAAATTATCTTTTGTGGTCATACAAGGATCGCTCATTTTTCTCATCAGCAAGTTTGCAGTGCAGTGCTTTTCGAAGTGAAGGATTGGCTGACTGTGCCATTTATTTTTAGTATGATCACCTGACTAGAGTAGATTTAATGGTTCCATATTCTACATGGTTCCATGTTTTAAATGCTTAAAATCAAAAGTTTGATTAAGTTCCACTGATATGCATTGTATTCTTTGTTTCACTAATATTTCTGACCCATGGTAGAATTATAAACCTTTTTACTATTGCTCTTGGTACTGTTCATCCAAAAAGTCAAATGAACAGTGTGACCATTTTATTTAGAGTAACAAAGACAGTAAGATGTGAAAACCAGTGACCTTGTTAATTCATACAGTCCCTTCTAATATATGCAACATGTCATTTCTTGAGATGATATGAAAAAGGCAGGACTAAACACAGCCTCTCCGTTCCAATTAATTGAAGTTTTTTGTGCCAACATACTCTTACATAGTTATGCCAGCAATACACAAATGGAGTAAGTTTTGGACACAAATTGCCTCAAGTTAAGAAATCACAGTAGACATTACCAGTTGCACACTGGGTTACACAACTCAGTATACAATAGATAACATTTGCAACAACTTCTTAACTGAGGCAATTTGCTTCCACATGTTATACCACCTGTGTTATACTGTGGTAACTATGTTAGAGGATTTTGGCCACTGTGCCTTAGACTATTAATATAAAAAAATCATCACTGTTGGTGCATCTTTAAAGGCAAAGGACATTCATAGTTTGGAGAACCTTTATTGCTTGCTTCCCAACAGTGCAGGATTCCCTGTCACACACTTATACAGAGTGGCTGAAATCTTGTATGCGAACAGTGTAATTCTTGGGCATGAATTGCAGCAAGTTAATGAATCTCTGCAGGTATTATTTCTTGCACACCAAATTGTAAAACTCAACATGCAACAGATAATGTCTTGACATTCAGGAAATGTGTAAAATCTGAGCTTTTTAAGGCCTTCAGAAAGATCCTCCTCCATCATTTTCTCTCACTGTCCCATGTGACTGTATTTGAATTAGTTTGCCATTGCCTTTGGAGGTTTCTTTCTTTTTTCTGTTGTTTTTATGAATTGGGTGTTTTCTGTTGGTGAGTGGGAAATGGGTGGTTTATGTATTTATTTGTTGTTATCCACCCAGAGTAGTGGCTCACCACTAGATGGGTGGGATATAAATGTAATAAATATATAAATACAAATAAAGATTTCCCAACTTATGGCAATGTGTCCAACTGCACAATAGGATTTCTACCAGCATGTTGCACATTCATGCTTCAATATTTCAGTTGACAGGAAGTGTGGAATGCTTGGAAAGGTATACCCGTACAACTTGCTATCCACAGCAAAAAAGGACAGCTCAACACCATGCTCACCTGACACTGACTGAAGAGGAATGGATGCCTTTTTCCTGAGGTCTGCTCTGGAGTAAACCACTGCAGTGCTGAAGACCTTGGAGAAGTTTCAAAAGAGATCTCTACAATCACATCTTGCCCCCTGAAAATATTCAAATAGTTAGGGATACACACACTTCTTAGTACATACTATAAAATGAAGTATTTCTGCCGCATGGTTTCAAAAAGTTAAGAGTAACTGTCAGTGTGATTTTATAACTGCTGATTTGGTGATAGGTGCAACAGATTTATTACAAGTACTAACAGCCATGAAGATTAACCCTGTTACTGGAAGCTATATGGGATGGGGCATGCAACTTCCAATCAAACAACTGCTGAAGGCTTTCTCAGCTGTGCAATAGTGAACCTATTGTACATAACTTCCTACCATAAAGGTTTCTTCAAGACAAGGAACTATGCCTGCCTACTGACATAAGGAAGCCAGAACTATAAAGAAGGGCTCTGGGCTTACAGATCTCAAGTTTGTAAAGGGCCTGGAATACAAAGCACACAAAACACTTTTAGCTTGTGTGTTGCTTGCTGTAAGACCAGGGGTGAGAGAGAGACCCCTCTCACGGGAGTGCCGTCCCTCCCGCCAACCGCTGAGAAAGAGAGTCAGACCCTGCCAGTTCCCCCACCCAGGAAGACAAGACCACCTGGACCAGACCCAGGGAGCCTAGAGAAAGATTTAAACGAACTAACGGTCAAAGAGACCGGGACTATCTTGGCGGGCACGGGAGAGAAAAGGCAGGAAGTGGTGGAGGCGGGGTTGGTGGATATAAAAGGAGGGGAAGGACAGTTACCAGCAGGTTGGGAATGGATATGGGTTGAAGACCCCTGGACGGGGAAAGTGGAAAAACTAAGAGTCCCGAAGGAAGAGGCGGACGCTCGGAGAAGGAGAGAACTCACCTCCAAACCATCATACTGGGGTGAGAGAGAAACCAAGGAGTGGAGGAAGAAGTTAAGGGAAGAGAGAGAAAGGGTTGAAAGAGAACGAAGAGAAAGATTAGAATGGAGGATGTGGGAGATGCAGCGGAGGGGATTCGGGGAACCCCATGGCAGACGGGGGAACCCTCCAGGGAGTGTCACTGGGTGGACTTTCGAGATGAGGACACCATCCCCTTATTGGAAGGAGAGAAGGAATTATTATTGAATCCGGATACCCCACCCAAATGGCCAGGTCCCTGGAATGTTCAAGTTTGAAGAGTGGAAACCCCCAGCAGACCTGTTGTCTAATGGGGAGAAAGGTTGGAATATGTTTGTTAACACGGGACTTCTGTTAAACAATCCAGTAAACGTTACCCCTATTTCGAAACCGAGAAAATCTGGTGATTTATTTGGAACAAGTGTAGAGCTGAACATCGAACCCTCACAGTTGCACAATTAAGAATGAGATTCTGTGCATTCAGTTCATTCATAGCAAGCCAGGATTCTCCAGAATCCTAGCTTACCGTTTCATACAAACACTACCATTGTCTCATTTCCTTTTAAGCGAATGTGATGACTCTGTACAAGTCCACACCACTTTACGCTTCTCAGGAACTTTAGTGATTGAGAAACTAGGGGAAAAAATAAAGTCCTTGAGTTATTTTAGCTGGAATGGAGAAACAAGGTTTATACTGTACCAATTAAGACAGAAAAATGCTACTGTGGTTATCAACAGTTTGAAGCATTTTCAAATATGAAGAGAAAGATAAAATGAACAAACATACTTTCCCAGTTGAAAAGGCAAAGTGATTTCGAGTGGTGCTCCTTTGAAAGGATGACGTTCTCCAAGAACAAACTGGGCCTCCTGCTGGTTGACAAGCACTTTATGGACTGTTAAATCCTTTGTGTCCAAAACCTGTCAAGAAGGTTCATAGATTCTTACTGATAAACACCAAAAGATCTTGCCAATGTTTTACAACATCAAATGAAACAAACACAGGAATTTTTAAAACTGGTCAATATCAATACTATATTCTTACATTCTAAAAGAGACAATTCAAAACATAAAAACAAAGAGGTACAAACTGAACAAAAAAGGAATACAAAAAAGTACAAGTTCTACTTTTAAACATAAACACATGTCAGACTTTTCCAAATTGCCAAAGGTTTACAGAAAATAACACAAACAAGCCGCAGAGTGTGTGGTATCTTCATTGTTTCCCAACTCAATACACATGTCAATGCTATATACTTTTGTAACATTAGGCCAGGCATGAATATAGGATTACTATCTTCAAAGCTTCTTCTGCACAGTGAAAGTATTTAACTGCTACAAAGATACACAATTTGAGCTACAATCTGACTAGTTTTCAACAGCCAGAATAAATCAATTCACTTTAACTTCAAAAATGTTTTGCTAGTTCCAAGTCCACAGACTGTGCTTTCTCATACTAACAAAGAATAAAATCCAATAACTTAAAATTTATCTTATAGTGAAAGAAGCAGGCTCGTGATACTTTTTTGGAGCCAAATACAACAGACTCTTGTGGATACAAGTCTTGGAAGAAACACTTCTTAATCAGAGGTTTATTTACTTAACAGCAACAAGAAAAATATGGTGTATTTGTGCTAAGTGCACTGTCTTCCAGAATTTTATGCAATCATTTCTAGGATAAAGTCCTAGAAACTGACAACATAAGCCAAGCCTGTGTTAAAGAAAACCATAGTCTCTAGTTTTGTTTATAGTTTAAAACAGCCTTTTCCAAATGGCAACTTGTTGAAATTACATTTTCCATAATCCTAAATCAGCACAGCCAATTACTGGCAAATGAGGGATGACAGAAGTTGTAGGCTAATATTATTATTATTATTTATTTGATTTATATACTACCCATCTGGCAGCCAGGGCCATTCTGGGTGGTTTACAACAGATAAACAGTGTCTAATAGTTAGAGCACCTAATTTTACTAGATTTTGTAAAAGATCTAATTTTATTCTCTGAGCAGTTTTGTCAACTGGAAAGTCTCATTATCATCCCCACTTCATAATCATAGTTCTATATTTTTAACTCAAGCAAATAAATATTTAAGACCGAGCTGGGGAACTTTTGTCCAGCCAGATTTTTTATGGTGCAACCCCCAATCTTCCCTCTCCACCTTGACCAATAGGAAGGTATTTCAGGAAGCAGAGATCAAAATACCTAGAGGGCCAAAGGTTTTTCTGCTCACACCTTAAGATTTTGCTTTTGCAAGCAAGAGATACACTATCAGGGAGACAAAGTACAACTGCAAAGAACCTGAAATGTAATCAAACACCTATCAGTTATTAATGCGGCAGGATTGCTACTTAATTCATTGTATTATGTATATTGTTATACCACTGCGCGTTCTGGACATCCCGCTCCTTCAACCCCTTTAGCAGACAGAAAAGATCAAAAGGCCAGCCCAACGTTAAACGGTAACAATTCTAAGCCAGAAAGGATTTTAACTGCATTAACAAAATTTAAAACAGACACTCAGGTCAACCTTAAACCACCATCAAGCCTATAAACATCGACTCAGAAGTGCACCCACTGTATTTATTGATTTATTTTATTTACTTACTTTATATCTACCCCCTTCTCTCAGGAAAGGGAGAAGGCGGCGCACAACAGGTAAAAATACGTATGTTTCAAATGACAATAAATTAAGATCTTAATATGAAGATTAATGGGGGGGGGGGCTCGCTTCCTGCTAAGCACGCAGAGACAGGCTTGCACTTGGAGGCATTTCGCCCGGAGGAGCAGCAAGCGCCGGGGACCCGGCAGCCCTCTCGGGGGCTTCCAAGGAGTCCCACAAGCTCGCCGAAGGGTGGGTGGGGGGACGGCCGGCCTCCCACCCGCTTCCCCACCGCGAGCCCTTCGGCCACGACCACCCTCCTTCCCCACAGCCGACTCCCCCGCGCTTCCACGCCTTGCGCGGAAGGGAAAGGGCGGCGTTACCAGGCAGCGCAGGCGGTCCCGCTCCGCCCGCACGGTGAGGGCCGCGCTCCCCCGCAGCGACTTGCTCTCGAAGTCGACACGGCAGCGCAGGTAGAGGTGGTGGGTCCGGCAGCAGCCGGGGTCGGCGAACGAGCTAGGATCCGCTCCGGCCATGACTTCTCTTCGCACTCCCGGGCCCAGGCGGCGCATGCGAATATCAAGCCCATCGCGCAGGGCTAGAGGTTCCACCCCCACGAAGAGGCGCTCTTGTAGGAATCCTGGGAAAGGTAGTTCTTTCACGCGAAAGCGTTTAGAGCGCGTGGGTTTGGTGGACTACAATTCTAATAAACCACAGCGCGAGAGCGCGTTCGATTAACTCTGTTAGGATTGGTCGAACAACTATTAGCATATATACAGATCACAAAGTGCCGGGAAAGAATTTAAATTGGTAGTAAAAGAAGCTTGAGACAAGCCACTCCTCGTTAGTATAGTGGTAAGTATCCCCGCCTGTCACGCGGGAGACCGGGGTTCGATTCCCCGACGGGGAGAGCAATTTTTTTTTGCTCTTGCCCTCCTCTCGGTCTGAAACCTGGAGTGTGTATGTGTTATGGCTATGGAATGATGAAAAAAAAAATTGCCCCGATAGTGGGATTTGGCTAAAGGACGTTATAGTTTAGGGTACCATAACTATGTTAACATGGAACTGCGTTTCAATTCACAGTGGCATTTCTTTTCTATAATCATGATCAATGTGGCTCTGTTGAGCACATTCAGATAAAGATTCATAGTGGATATACTCAAATCTCTTTTCAGACTATAATTTTTTAAAAGTGGTTTAAGATGAAGAATAAGAATGTTGTTTTAATAATTGGATGTTGAAAAACAATACTGTGAGCAACAATGAAAATGAATTACAATTTAATGGTGAACTGCCTTTACAAATCGCAGTCTGATGTAGTATTGCATTGAATTTGGAAATGTTACTTTTTTGAACTTATTGCATTGAGTTTGGAATATATATATATGTACTTTAGACAGTAAGAAATTATTGTTAAACCCACCATACCTCCCAGCTTCCTCCCAAGCTTGTTCTAGCATACTAATGGATTTTATTTCATGACCTTTTGTATATTAAAAGCATCTTTCTCCTTGGCAGTTGCTTACTTAACTTTGTTTTCACAAGAGTGATTATGACATTTTTCTGTTGTAAAAACCACCAGGTTTTGAAACTAGCCTTTTCAGGTCCCTAGGCTAGAGTGTAATTCTTCCAAAGAGTCTCTTGTGGTGCTTGCGTTGCA
Organism: Intellagama lesueurii; assembly: GCA_037013535.1. Lineage (NCBI taxonomy): Eukaryota > Metazoa > Chordata > Lepidosauria > Squamata > Agamidae > Intellagama > Intellagama lesueurii. Next base: position 40,465,516 of record JBAJHW010000005.1, on the reverse strand, counting down.
CAGTATTGCATTTTCCTGCTCCTGTGCATATACTGATTTTTAAAGTACCCGAACAGCAAAATGAACTGTTCTAACTGGAGGTGGTGGTGGTGGGGAGTCCAAGCTGGTATGGTAGATGGATCAATACTACTCTAATATGGGACTTGGCTACTAGTTGGGCAGGATATAAATGGGTGAGGGGGTTCGCTTTGTCCTTGGGGTTAATCCCCACCCCGCCCTTCCTTAGGACAGACCAACAAAAACTTATCCATATGTTCTAAACCATTAACCTTTATTTCAGGTAGATCCAAAAAACGGTTAACATTAACAAGTATCTCCAACTTCTCCTCTTCACACAACAGTGTGTGAAAGAGGTTAAAATCTTGAACCCTAACCAGATTGTCTTGAGGTGTTTCAAACCATCCAGCTCCAATAACAGGTTTGGTAGGCCCCTCAACATGGGTCTTGGTGGAAATGATGACAGGAGGGACGTCGGGTCTCTCAAAGTTGTTTCGAACTCCCCAGGCTCTGGTTCTCTCTGTGTCCCGGCCCAGACGGGTTGGGCCATCCTGCCCCCCCTCTTTTCTCTGGCTACCTTGGCCCTTTCCTCTTGTATTCCCTTTCCCCACTCATGCGCCTCCTTCTCATCCCAACACAGTGGTAGACTCATTCTGGATTGAAAGTGAAAACACGTTTCTCCGTGGAAAAGATTCCAGATGCACATCTTTTTTTGGAAAGATCCCATCATGATAACGAATCTGCATAGGATTTAGCAAATGGACGCTGCAAGCACAACACTTGGTAAAGGACTGGTCACCTGTAGGGTGTTAAATGGCTGTGCATGCACCAAGCACAGTCCAAAGTGGTATGTAGGGATTTATAGAACTGGGCCTTTGTTAGTAATACAGTAGGACCTCTGTATCCATAGTGATTATAGTGAACACTATTATAATAGCAAACAATATACATAGTATGGTCTCTGGCTCCCTCTAGAGGCCAGTTCTGGAAACCTTATTGTTAAAAATACTGTAGATATATTTGGGGATTTTTCTTTTAATTTTAATATTTTCAGACTGCAAATAAGTGAATCAGCAGATACCAATTCTGCGAATAAGGGGGTCTTACTGTACCAACAAATTGCTTGTGAGCTGTTTTGTAGCAATTATAATGTTATAGTTTAAAAAGTTTAAAAATCTAATTAATTTTGTTTAGTAAATGGATGGTAAAATAATATTTGGAATGTGGAGAGTTTTAAAAACTAATTTTGTACAGATAGAAAGGATGGTTAGATATTATATTCATGAATAGAATTGGCTGTGGTTTAATTCAGTTTCGGAATAGGAAGTATGTATTTTGTTTTTTATAATAAATTGCACTTCTTGTGATAGACAGCTATATTTTTGTCCACAGTACTAATGAAACACACAGATATGGGACAGAGAGAGAGAGAGAGAGAAATTTATTTTTCAGCACAATTATTTTTCCATCTGTCTTTATTCTATATAAATGTTGTTGTTGTTCTTATATCCCATCATGTTGCCTCTGACTTACAGTAACTCTATGAATGAGTGACATCCAAAACATCCTATCATTATCAACTCTGCGCAGCTTTTGAAAACTCATAAATCATATAAATCTTACCTTTAAAATAATTTAAAAAGAGCAGACTTTCAGATGAAAATTAAAAATGCTATTACAACAGGACACCTGGATCCTCGGGGCATCCATTCCATTATCTACTGTGAATGCCTGAAACTGCAGATAGTAGCAAACCAGTATATACAACGTACAAGGAGGCGGGACAAAGGCCACAAGGGGATGCAATAAAGGCCATAAGGCCTACCCCCTTATATGTTGCATATAGGGCTGCAGTACACCATGGATAATTGAAACCACGGATACCAAACCCGCTGATGGCAGTGGGGGTTCTACTGTATTTCCTTTCAATGAGTTATAGAGCCATACAATCATGCAAGAAATGAATCACTGGAGAAAAGGGGGAAATGTGTTGTTATATCAGAATTACCAAAGGTGTTAAAAGTGGATGTTGAATCTTCTGAGAACAGAAACTAAGAATTATTTTGGAGAGAGCACAAAGAAGGATTTACTCCACTTCAGAACAAAGCTTGGAGAATTTCCCCAAATAGTAATCCAAACATATAGTTTCTCCATGCTCAGCAGAACAGCAGAAACCACCTAACTTGAAAATTACTGTAATTATTGTTACTTGCACTAACTTTTCAAAACCACAAGGGTAGATTATTAGAAGAACTGAGATTTTAACATCAATAATATATTAAGTGCTTAATATTCTTGGGAAAATAATTAGTACAGCATTATGTTTTGCACGTCCGACTCATGCCTCTTCATCCACATCTGAATGGTGAGTATTATGTAGCCCTTGGAGCTGCTTTCTGTTACTTGCATCTGCTGTGGAACATGTAGAAGGACAACAACAGAAGGCACACATTGAGACAGAAAGCAGCACAAATGGAGAAATAGCAAACCACAACCACCAAGTCTTTGCAGCCTCAAAGAGATAATGTTCAAAGGTGCATGAATGCTAGATGATACAATTTCTACACAAATTGCTCAGTGTGTTATCCTGCACATGATTATTATATGCATTTACGTTAATATGAAGTCCAGCAGTAAGACAGGATTGTAATATCCCAGCTATCTGAGTTTTTAGCTCAACTTAACAGATCTGGGTAGTCTGTGACTGTGGTGGCCGGTGCTCATTGAGGTTGGTGGGGCTGAATGCACAGCAGTCACTGGTGGGAGAGGAAGGGCAACAGGCAGATCCATGGGCATAACTGGACATTCATACATACACCCTCAGACATGCATCTAGAAGCCAGCAGCCAGGCATATACTTTCAGACTGATCCTCTGCTTTTGGAAGGGAAACAGGAGTAGGATGGCTGAGGGTAGCCTGAACATGAGGTGGCACAGTTGTCCAGCAGCTCTCATAGATCAGCTGCTATGGTTTGGCTGAGAAAATGAGAGAAATCCCACTCTACCCCAATCCAAATCTACTATACACCTTTATCTTTCACGGACATTTTCTGCCCCAACATTTGCTGCATTTTTATCTTCATGTACAGGATTGTTGGGTTATTGATTGTTGTTTATTGTTACAGACTTGCTGACCCTGCTGCCTCCCCAATCAGCTATGAGTAGCAGTTCAGTTTTCCTGCTTTTCATTCCTAACAGTTTCCTCTCTGAAGAATGAATACATGGTGAACAATGTTAACTATCTGTGAGAACAAGCAAGCTCAGCACTGTGTGAGCTGAAAAGCTGTGGAACCTGTAAGGAACCCCCTAAAGGGTATTCCACTAGGCGAAGGAGCCTCTGTAATACTATACTCACCATCCTTTAAACCCCAGGCTGGGTGAAACCCAGGGAGTACATGAATTAGCACTATGGACAAGCTTCTAACCTAGATTTTCACCTGTCCCCCTTTCCTGAGACAGAAATTCTCTTGATTGTGCACTTTGTACTTAGTACACCAACCAAACAAGGCAGACCACCCAAAATACTTAAATGTAGCTAAAGTAGCCGTTTGGCCAGGAACCTTCTTTAGACACTCAAACTCCTTTCCCCCCCAAGGATCACACCTTGGTAAAATATTTAAAAGTTTATTAAAAATGATTAAAAATGTAACTTCTTTCAACCCCTCCCTTCAGTTCTCATGAGAGCCTCTGCTAACAAGCAATTAGGAATAGAATGCGGTGTTTAGACTATGCCTGGTATGTCCCTGAAGCAGTCTGAAGCACAGCAAAATAAATCTTCTTTCTCATGTGGAAAAAAACACCACCTGTAACAGACCAGTGAAGTATGATGTAACCCATCCAATTTCCTAACAGTTTCCTCTCTGAAGAATGAATACCTGGTGAACAATGTTAACTGTCTGTGAGAACAAGCAAAGTGGGCCCTGTGTGAGCTGAAAAGCTGTGGGACCCAACTTGTTGCATGATACGATCTTTTCTGAGAAATTAAAATAACGTCAGGTTTGTGAGAACTCTATATGTAAAGCGTCTTTGTTAATAAAGTATTGATTATTGATATGCAGACATACATGCACGCAACATGTCAGTAGCTGATACTGTATTCATGTCCTAACAATATAGTGAAATCCATAAATAGGTGGTTTGAAGAGCAGCCAAGCTTTTCTCTGAAAGAATCCAGTGTGGAAACAGTAGGAACAGAATTTAGTCTATCTAAAATATTAGGCCACTTTTGCAGGCAATGCTTATAGAACTAAGGTAACCAGTAAGTTGGGGATGAATTCCCAACCCATTTCCCTCCATATGTGTTACACTACAACTCCCATTATCCCCAGCATTCTGGGAATGATAAGTTTTAATACAGCTAATCTGGCAGGCAACAGGTTGGAAAAGTCTGGTCTAAGTTTTTTTCACTTGAACAGTCATGTTTCCTGTCATTGCTATATTCCCACCACCACAGCCCAAGAAATACTTGAACTTGACCCAGGGGAGAGTTAGATTCTTCAGCAAAACGTGTTTACTCATTTCAGGTATATCCATAACAATATTCAAGCCATGCTTTTGCAAGACCATTTGATTATTTCTTTTGCAATCCTGGGCTTCCTTCTGGCAAGACATTCATCTCCTTTTTGTGGGAACTAAATTTTCTTTCATAGCTTCTGACTAATATAAAAATATTGAGGGAATATTACTAATGATTACCTCAATGTTTTTATATTGGTGGATATGATGGTAGGAGAACTCTGATGGGCCACAGCTTAAAATAATTAAGGGATATTTCCTGAAATGAGAACTTTTGACATTTTTATTTGAACTTGGAAAAGTTCTTGGACTATAATTTCTGGAGTGATCATACTAGCTACAAGATTCTGAAATTGTAGCTCAAATTTAGTCCGAACAATTAACTTTTTTCAACTTATGGTTTCTGCTTAACATCACCAATGTAATATATATTAAAATTGCAATATACCTTAATTTTATAAAAACTGCACAGAAGTGCAGATGCTTATTTGCCCATTAATAATCAGAAACATTGGTGCCATTGAAATAACTTGAATGGGGCAACACACGTAAGTGCTAATATACTACAATGCATACTTTCCAGCATCTGAAATATGTCTCAGGAAGTAGACTGATGGGCAGGCAGACATTTAATTGCTACGCCGGACCTGTTGTGCCAGACAGGCACCAGGCTGCCTGCCTCTCAAAATATATATTGAATAAATGCTAAAATAACAGTTTCAAATTTTTTAAACATGAGGACCCCACCTTTGATAAAACTGTGTGTGTATTCTGGAAATGATTCACAAGGTGTAGATCATATGATCAATTAAATCAAACACAATCTACTTGTTTTATGAGATTTCACTGTCTGTTCATGGAGGGCAAGAAAGAGTTTACATGCTCCAGGTAGCCCTGTATACAGTCAGAAGCAATGCATTCTACACATAAAATACTCAAGAATGTTCTCTTGGTGAAGTCACATGATTGGCCAAACATTTTAACAGGTTCAGTAGAAAATGAGTTGGCTCCTATGATGGAACATCTTGGTCACCGTCTTTAAAGTGCCAGTACTAAGTGACTTTCTGAAAGACGCATTTTAAGTATGAATTCTTTAGAACTGCATTTTAATTTTTTAAAAGTTGCCAAATTTTTTGCTAGTAAAGACTCACCACAGTGTGTCTTGGTTAGACATGATGCTAAAATAAAAGAAAAGGCTCTCAGTCTCCTCTTCACATAAATACTAGAGGAGGAGAAACTTGTCCAGCCTTTTTTGATCAGATCCGATTTGTCTGTTTCTTATAATGTGCCCTGCCTTTCCATTAAAAAGAAGAAGAAGAAGAAGAAGAAGCATTCTGGATGGCTAACAACACGAGTAAAAACAAGCTAAGTGATAAAATCATTATCATCATTGCCACAAACAAATTAAACAATAATAAACTTGAAAGTCAGATACCACAGTTTGGCACAGGAATGGGCAACAATTTTAAGTGGCTGGGCCTAATAATGGTGGGTTGGATTGAATTGGATGCCATCAGTTGGCATGGCCATGTTATTTCGTCTCTGACTGACTCTCTGGGTGAATTTTCTCCACTTGAGGGCAGGAGTGAAGCACTTTCAGCTGTCCTCTGTGAATAGGGTGGCCAGGTCTCAGAATACCAGCTAAAGTCTCAAGAAATTGCTATGGTTCGTTGGGTATATAGGCAAGGAGACAAATCTCCTTATGATACGAGATGTGTGTCTGTGTGTGGCTTTATAGCTGGAGCAACAAGCTCTATCCAGTATAAGCTGGCGTCAGCATTCAGTGTCTTAGTATGATGTTATGTCTGTATGTGTTGCTCAAAATGGCATAATGGGCCCAAGTAGATGGACCAAAGAGCAAACACAGGATTTTTTCCAGGGGTAGGGGAATAGTGGCATAGTGGTATGTTAACATAATTCACACAAATAGTGTATGCCAGTAAAACAAATTGAATCTGTCTGTGTGCCTTAAGATAATAACGCAGTTTAAGATTTTAGGTGGGCTTCCTCTTTGGGTCTCCATGCCTTGGCTTATTGACAATGAGTCCATTATGCCTTTTGGAGCAAGGAAGGGATTGAAACACAAAGACTATGACTTGTGAGACTTCTTGTTGCACAACCCCTGGCAGTCACAATGCAGGGAAAACCCCTTGTCTGCCCTTTCCATTAGCACGCAAGTACAAAGCATGTGTTGTTGTTACATGCATCCACGACCAAATCAGGCAACATCAGGGAATACAGACAAGGGACAGAAACAATGTTGGGAATAGGGAGAGGAGGAGGAGAGAGAAGAAGCTTATAGTGATTAAATCTGCATCAATAAAGAAAAGGGCCCACAGATTCAACCCACATCCAAGACCCACAGCTTGTCTGGATGGGCTCAAACAGTACTTTGGCACCTTAAAGATGATGAAAGTCATGGACTGCAGCCCACTTAATCTGATGAAGACGAATCCCCAACAGACCCAATTTTCCTGCTAAGTACTATATCATTGGTTTTATAACTGCATCTGAAACAATCAGACACCAAAAGAATGCTTCTCTACTACATGTCTCCTTCTTCTTTGTGGGCATCAGAAGCAACCCAGTGGTGCTTTTGGACTGGAAGGATCAGCTGACAGAGCGCTGTTGTTGCCCAGGGGGCACTCAACTGTGTCCACAGTCCTCACATTCTTTGAGGAGGCTCCATTAAATTTCTACTGAGGCCAATGTTTTATGATTTCTGTAATTACACAGAAGACAGTTCAGGTCTAAGTGGGGTCTTTCCTGAACAGAACGCCTAAGTCTTGGGCTCTGCTTTATGGTGAAAAACAAAAGCAAAATGTTGTTTGTGGTGATGCTGTTGTTATTAGAGTTAATCTTACTTATTTCACCATGTAAGTAGTTCTGCACCTCCAGTATACGAGGGGACTTGAGATAAGCACCGTGGACCAAAAAGCCCTATTGTTTACATGTTCTTTTGTCTGTCTCTATTTGGAACTTCACGTACATGCTTGTTTAGTGAGGTCTATATGTGCATGGAGAGGCACCCCTCCCTAAGGAAGCTATGACAGAAGGTCTGTGCAAATGTGCTTCCTCTTCCTTTAACTCCCTAACTTTAAGGTCAGAGGATCTGGAAAATCCTCCTCCACCCTGTGATCTGCTTGGATGATTGCAACTGTGCCACTGTTCCTCTAGCCCCCACCCCACCTTTCCACTTCCCTTCTCCACCCTTCCCTTCTCTATTTGTTAACTCCTTAACATGCTGCAGACTCTGCTGTTCTATATGGATGGAATGAGAGACAAAGTGGAAATGGGAGAAGCAAAATGTTTTACATACATACATACATAGTATGTGAATGACTCTAATAAATTTCAGGAAAGTTGCACTAATGCCAAATTCATCCTATTCATCCTCCTATGGGTTTCCGCATGTTTGTGAGCCATACGCCACATTTTGTGTTTTTGAGGCATACAAAGGCAGTCATAGATAAGGACAGACAGAAAGATTTTTTCATAAATGCATGCTAAACGCCTTTACAAAGTCTGTGCTTAGAGGGAACTGAAAATTATTTCTGGCAAAATCAGGGGTTCCTGCTCCCCCAGTTTCCTTTTGGGTGGGAAGGGGAGTAGAATTTTCTACATACCCAAGAAAGAAAAGGGCCATAAGGCTGAAACCACTTGAAATTTTGCATCTGTACAGATTCAAGCTTGGCAAAACAATACGAAGTTTATCAACATTAAAAATTTATGTAGGAGCAGACAAGGATCCCATTCTAATTTATCTTTTCTTATTTTGATATTTTTGTGTCATTGTTCAGGACAGGAAAACCTTTTCAAGGCATTTGCTGAGCATACAGCCCTTGCTTGGCTATTGATAAGACATGGGTGGAGAGCATGTCCCCTTCCAGATGATCTTAGCCTCTGGCATCCATCAACTCTAGCCAGCATGTCTAAGGGTCAGGGATAAGGTGAGCTCTAGTTCAACAACATCTGGAGGGCTATGTTTTCCTTGTGAAAAGGGAATGTCACAATTCCAAACCCTGACAGCATTTTGTTTCCCTCAGAGAAGCTGTGCATATAACTATTTCACCATTATTTCCACACAGCAAACTATAGCAAAAATTCATAAGAATATTCAGCGTAAAGGTATATTTGACCCCCGTTAGAAGACAACAAAAGTCAACCAGGCTTTGTAAAAAGATATGCAGTATCATCCCCTTTTCTTTAGTTTAATTGGGCAACAGCTCCTATAAAGATTAGTGGTGTTGTATGATCAGTATCCTCTGATTTCAACATGCAACAAAGATTTCATTCTGGACAAATGGATCCAACATATTTCCAACTGAGCTACTACATATGCAAATGGATAAGAACAGAAGAAGAGCCCTGCTGGAATCGGCCACGGGCCCATCTAGTACAGCTCCCTGTATCTTACAGTGGCCCCACCAGATGCCTCTGGGACACACGAGACAACTTGATACCTGTCTCCTGATACCCCTCCCCTGCATCTGGTGTTTTGAGGTACCTTCCTTTTAAGCCTGGAGATTGTACATCCCCATCATGGCTTGTAACCTGCGATGGACTTTTCCTCCAGAAATCTGTCCAATCCCCTTTTAAAGGCATCTAGGCCAGATCCCATCACCACATCCTGTGGCAAGGAGTTCCACAGACTAACAACATGCTGGGTAAAGAAAGAGCCCCAAACGCTGTAGTCTTTCCTCATAAGGGAGGTGCCCCAGCCCAGTCATCATTTTAGTCGCTCTCTTCTGCACCTTTTCCAGTTCCACTATGTCTGTTTTGAGGTGTGGCGACCAGAACTGTACGCAATACTCCAGGTGCAGCCTTACCAGCATTTTGTACAATGGCATTATAATGTTGGCTGTTTTATTTTCAGTTCCCTTTTTAATGATACCTAGCATGGAATTGGCCTTCTTCACTGCTGCCACACACTGGGTTGACACTTTCATCGAGCTGTCCACTAGCACACCAAGATCTCTTTCCTGATCCGTCATGGACAGCTCATCAGCTGATAAAGTTTTGATTTTTTTTGCCCCAATGTGCATTACTTATATTGTAATGTAATTACAATATATTGTAATATTGCTTACATTTTCTTATACAGTATTGAAATGCATTTGCCATTTTGCGGCCCATTCTCCCACTTTGGAGAGATCTGTCTGGAGCTCTTCACAATCCCTTCTGGTCTTCACCACCCGGAAAAGTTTCATGTCATCTGCAAACTTGGCAACCCCACTGCTTATTCCTGTCTCCAGGTCATTTATGAACAGGTTGAAAAGCACCAATCCCAGGACAGATCCCTGGGGCACACCGCTTTTCACCTCTCTCCATTGTGAAAATTGCCCATTGACACCTACTCTCTGTTTCCTGGTTATCAACCAATTCTCAATCCATAAGAGGACCCGCCCTTTTATCCCCTGACTTTGGAGTTTTCTCAGCAGCGGTCAGGTGAGGGACCTTATCAAATGCCTTCTGAAAATCTAGATAGACAATATCCACTGGTTTGCCCACATCCACATGCCTGTTGACCTTTTCAAATAATTCTAAAAGGTTTGTGAGGCAAGACTTACCCTTACAGAAGCCATGCTGATTTTCCCTCAGCAAGGCTTTATCTTGGATGAGGCTTTCCACCATCTTCCCTGGAACAGATGTTAGGCTAACTGGCCTGTAGTTTCCTGGGTCCCCCCTCCTTCCCTTTTTAAAGATTGGCGTGACATATGCTATATCTTCCAGTCCTCTGGCACTGTGGCTGTTTTAAGGGATAAGTTGTATATTTTAGTTAAGAGATCAGCAACTTCATTCCTCAGTTCCTTAATAACCCTTGGGTGGATGCCATCTGGGCCCGGTGACTTATTGATCTTCAATTTATCAATTAGGTTTAAAACATCCTCTCTTTTAACCTGTATCTGATTTAATTCATTAGTCAGGAGGGGCCATTCGAGCAGCGGAATCTGCCCAAGGTCTTCTGTCATGAAGACAGATGCAAAGAACTCATTTAATTTCTCTGCAATCGCCAAGTCCCCCTTTCCCTCTCTCACCATCCAGAGGGCCAACCGCTTCTCTGGCAGGTTTCCTACTTCTAACATATTTAAAGAAGCTTTTATTATTCCCCTTTATATTGCTGGCCACGTTTGTCGAAGTCTTTCTTTGCCTTCCATATCATCATCTTATATTTCTTTTGCAAGAGTTTGTGTTCCTTTTAATTTTCCTAATTTGGGAAGGATTTCCATTTATGGAAGGACCCCTCCTTGCCCTTTAAAGCCTCTCTAACTCTGCTCATTAACCATGCCGGCACCCTCTTGGACTTAGTTGAGCCATTTTTATTTTGCGGTATACACTTCTGGTGGGCCTCTACTAACATTGTTTTAAACAGGCTCCATGCACTCTGGAGAGATTGGATTATTTTTATCTTCCCTTTCAACTTCTTTCTAACTAGTTTCCTCATCTGAGGGAAGTCTGCCCTTCGGAAATCAAGGGTTTTTGTGTCAGATTTGCTTGACACTCTCCCCCCCACATGCGTGGCAAAAGAGATCATAGCATGGTCACTATTCCCTAGCGGCTCAGTGACATTCATGTCCCTAACCAGATAGATCTCCTTCCTGTTCTGTTTCCCAACACTCTTGTTACAGTAATTGTACTGTCATGGAAAAGCAGAAGGGTAGTTTGCTGAATGTATTTACCATCTCTGCTTCAGCTGGTGCATGGAAAATAATATGTGCCTTGCTACAGACTGTAGAAAAGTTATTTGTTGACAACAGCCTGCAGAATGTACCAGTTGAGTTGGCTTCAGGGTTCTGGGCCTTGCAGTCCAAAAAAGTAACGTTTCCAAGATCTGCCTTGTTGACACCTTGCTTGTGTGGCTGAGCATCTAAAACAGCCATGTGGTTCTGCTATGGTATGAATCCCTAAGAAAGGACCAAGTATATTTGGACTTCTGCTGTTGGACTGTTCTTCTGGCTATAAGTCAGGAGAGAATTTTAACATCAACTACAGGAAGAAGGTGGTTTCTTTATGGTTCAGAAGATTTGGGAACTGTTGTAACAGAGTACAAGATGAGGCACCAGCTGTAGGAGACAGAAACAGGAGAGGGAGCTCTTGCCATATTCCTTGAAAGAGGGGAGCCACACTGAAGACCTTGTCTTGCTTACCAAGACAAAGAGTTATAGAAAAAAAAATAGAAAGGAACCCAGCCTTTCTATTATTTACGTCAGGAAAGTTGTATTCTCTTTCTCTGGGAAAAAAAATGGTCTGACACTGTGACTGATAATCAGTTTGTATTCTGGTTACAAGTTACTAAGGAAAACATCTCGGATGTAAACATAATAACATTGAGGCTGCTTTGAAGCTTCTTTTAGTAGGGAGGTTTATTTTTTTACTCATATTGCCGTACATTTGTTCTTGTCCTGCTTTCATTCTCTGGGTTGCAGTTTAAACACTTTTTCAGATACGTGCCTTGTTGCCTTTATGTAGTGCCTTTTGACTAAACCTTGAGTTGCTTAATGTCATCACAAAATATGGAACTAATTTAGCTATCAAGACTAGCAGCCAAGGTTCAACACTTGCAGTGGCACCAGAAGCTGCCAAGAGACAGAGCAGCCACTCGCCCTGCTGAAGCAACAACATCTGAGGGATAAATCAGAAAAGTATACTTGGTCTGTATATATTGATGAGTTCATATATGTGGAAACATCAGTGAAAACAAATAAATCCCAAATTGCCAAAACAATATATTAAACTTACACAGGAAACAATTGGATGCTAATGCTGTGTGTTCATATGGTTACATAAGGAAAGCAATGTGCATTTCAGACTTTTTTTCTAGCCATCACCTTTTCTTGTCTCTAAGGTGATCATACCCAGACTGGTGTAGTGGCTAGAGTGATGGACTATGATTCTGGAGACCAGGGTTTGTATCCCCACTTGGCCATGAAAACTCATTGAGGGAGTAGAACTGGTAAAAACACTACTTAAATAACTCACTTACTTTTAAAGTCCTATCAGGGTCACTTTAACTCAGGTCTGACTTCATGGCACAAACCCTTAACAGTTTGGGATTCCATTCTTTGTTGGAGTGTCTGGCCCGATTAGCATCAACCCATGTCACCAGATCCTCCCAATGCTCTTCTGGGTTGCCACAACAAGGGAGACCAGGAAAACATCTACCAGAAGCTGGGCCTTCTCGGTTATGGCACCAGCCTTTTGGAACTGCCTCCCGATCAAGCTGCAATTGGCCCCCTCGCTGGTCACATTTAGAAGGTTGTGCAAGACGCTGCTTTTTACAAAAGTCTTCAAGGGCAATCTTGTTTACCTTTGCTCTGCCTGCCCTATTATGGGTTAATATAGTGGCATTCTTGTTTTGAATTGTGGTGCTGGAGGAGACTCTTGAGAGTCCCCTGGACTGCAAGGAGAACAAACCTATCCATTCTGAAGCAAATCAACCCTGAGTGCTCACTGGAAGGACAGATCCTGAAGCTGAGGCTCCAATACTTTGGCCATCTCATGAGAAGAGAAGACTCCCTGGAAAAGACCCTGATGTTGGGAAAGTGTGAAGGCAAGAGGAGAAGGGGACGACAGAGGACAAGATTGATGGACAGTGTCATCGAAGCTACCAACGTGAATTTGACCAAACTCCGGGAGGCAGTGGAGGACAGAAGGGCCTGGCGTGTTCTGGTCCATGGGGTCACAAAGAGTCGGACACGACTTAACGACTAAACAACAACATTCTTGTTTTGTATTGCTTTAGTGAATTTGATGTGCTTCATCTTACTTTGTTATTGTTGATTGATTGTTTTACTATCTGATTTATTGAGTATTAACTGCCCAGAATCAAGGTCAAACAGGAGATGGCAAGAATAAACATTGACATCCTGGGCGTCAGTGAACTAAAATGGACGGGAATGAGTGAATTCAATTCAGACGATTACCATATCTACTATTGTGGGCAAGAATCCCGTAGAAGAAATGGAGTAGCCCTCATAGTCAACAAAAGAGTGGGAAAAGCTGTACTGGGATACAATCTCAAAAATGATAGAATGATTTCAATACGAATCCAAGGCAGACCTTTCAACATCACAGTAATCCAGGTTTATGCACCAACCACCGATGCTAAAGAGGCTGAAATTGACCAATTCTATGAAGACTTACAACACCTTCTAGAACTCACACCAAAGAAAGATGTTCTTGTCATTATAGGGGACTGGAATGCTAAAGTAGGGAGTCAAGAGATAAAAGGAACAACAGGTAAGTTTGGCCTTGGAGTTCAAAACGAAGCAGGGCAAAGGCTAATAGAGTTTTGTCAAGAGAACAAGCTGGTCATCACAAACACTCTTTTCCAACAACACAAGAGGCGACTCTACACATGGACATCACCAGATGGGCAATACCGAAATCAGATGGATTATATCCTCTGCAGCCAAAGATGGAGAAGCTCTATACAGTCAGCAAAAACAAGACCTGGAGCTGATTGTGGCTCTGATCATCAGCTTCTTATAGCAAAATTCAAACTTAAACTGAAGAAAGTAGGAAAAACCACGGGGCTAGTCAGGTACAATCTAAACCAAATCCCTTATGAATACACAGTGGAAGTGAAGAACAGATTTAAGGAACTAGATTTGGTGGACAGAGTGTCTGAGGAACTATGGATGGAGGCTCGTAACATTGTACAGGAGGCAGCAACAAAAACCATCCCCAAGAAAAGGAAATGCAAGAAAGCAAAGTGGCTGTCCAACGAGGCCTTACAAATAGCAGAGAAGAGAAGGGAAACAAAATGCAAGGGAGATAGGGAAAGTTACAGAAAATTGAATGCAGACTTCCAAAGAATAGCAAGGAGAGACAAGAGGGCCTTCATAAATGAACAGTGCAAAGAAATAGAGGAAAATAATAGAAAGGGAAAAACCAGAGATCTGTTCAAGAAAACTGGAGATGTTAAAGGAACATTTTGTGCAAAGATGGACATGATAAAGGACAAAAATGGTAGGGACCTCACAGAAGCAGAAGACATCAAGAAGAGGTGGCAAGAATACACAGAGGAATTATACCAGAAAGATCTGGATGACAACCCAGATAGTGTGGTTGCTGACCTTGAGCCAGACATCCTGGAGAGTGAAGTCAAGTGGGCCTTAGAAAGCATGGCTAACAACAAGGCCAGTGGAGGTGATGGCATTCCAGTTGAACTATTTAAAATCTTAAAAGATGACGCTGTTAAGGTGCTACACTCAATATGCCAGCAAGTTTGGAAAACTCAGCAGTGGCCAGAGGATTGGAAAAGATCAGTCTACATCCCAATCCCAAAGAAGGGCAGTGCCAAAGAATGCTCCAACTACCATACAATTGCACTCATTTCACACTCTAGCAAGGTTATGCTCAAAATCCTACAAGGTAGGCTTCAGCAGTATGTGGACCGAGAACTCCCAGAAGTACAAGCTGGATTTCGAAGGGGCAGAGGAACTAGAGACCAAATTGCTAACATGCGCTGGATTATGGAGAAAGCCAGAGAGTTCCAGAAAAACATCTACTTCTGCTTCATTGACTACGCAAAAGCCTTTGACTGTGTGGACCACAGGAAACTATGGCAAGTTCTTAAAGAAATGGGAGTGCCTGACCACCTTATCTATCTCCTGAGAAATCTATAGGTGGGACAGGAAGCAACAGTTAGAACTGGATATGGAACAACTGATTGGTTCAAAATTGGGAAAGGAGTACAACAAGGCTGTATATTGTCTCCCTGCTTATTTAACTTCTATGCAGAATACATCATGCGAAAGGCAGGACTGGATGAATCCCAAGCCGGAATTAAGATTGCCGGAAGAAATATCAACAACCTCAGATATGCAGATGATACCACTCTGATGGCAGAAAGTGAGGAGGAATTAAAGAACCTCTTAATGAGGGTGAAAGAGGAGAGCGCCAAAAATGGTCTGAAGCTCAACATCAAAAAAACTAAGATCATGGCCACTGGTCCCATCACCTCCTGGCAAATAGAAGGGGAAGATATGGAGGCAGTGACAGATTTTACCTTCTTGGGCTCCATGATCACTGCAGATGGTGACAGCAGCCATGAAATTAAAAGAAACCTGCTTCTTGGGAGGAAAGCGATGACAAACCTAGACAGCATCTTAAAAAGCACAGACATCACCTTGCCGACAAAGGTCCGCATAGTCAAAGCTATGGTTTTTCCAGTAGCGATGTATGGAAGTGAGAGCTGGATCATAAAGAAGGCTGACCGCCAAAGAATTGATGCTTTTGAATTGTGGTACTGGAGGAGACTCTTGAGAGTCCCCTGGACTGCAAAGAGAACAAACCTATCAATTCTGAAGGAAATCAACCCTGAGTGCTCACTGGAAGGACAGATCCTGAAGCTGAGGCTCCAATACTTTGGCCATCTCATGAGAAGAGAAGACTCCCTGGAAAAGACCCTGATGTTGGGAAAGTGTGAGGGCAAGAGGAGAGGGGGACGACAGAGGACAAGATGGTTGGACATTGTCATCGAAGCTACCAGCATGAATTTGACCAAACTCCGGGAGGCAGTGGAGGACAGGAGGGCCTGGCATGTTCTGGTCCATGGGGTCACGAAGAGTTGGACACGACTTAACGACTAAACAACAACAACAACAAACTGCCCAGAATAGTGCTTTGTGCTAATAGGGTGGTATTAAAATCTAAGAAAGAAATCAAATTGGCTGCCCTTTGTTTAAAGAGTTGGGTGATAAATTTCAAAACACTGGCTGGGGAGGGGTTTGAAGCCACACCCTCCTCCCCCATCCTCTTGCAGACTGCAGCTATTTCCACCTGAGAAGCTTAACCTGGCCCCAATGGCCATGAGCCTTGGGACTTGAATAAAAGCATATAAATTTGGAACCACCCACAAGAACTTGGTGCACAGGCTGAAGAACATGAATTATCATTGAAAGCTTGCTGTTTTAATTATTATTTTTTTAGTAGTCCAATAAAGATATCACTTATTCCTGCATTTGTATTGTTTTGAGGACCACGTAGCCTTCTTCTGATTTTCCCTTAGCTAACTAAGGAGATTATGTATACTGAGGGTCCACTCAGTCATGTCTCTTAAGAGTAATTCCAAATGAAGAACTACTGACACTGCCAGTCAAAAGATAATGGCTGGAACTACCCCTTCACTATATTCCAGAGAATATGTATTTACTTCAGGTTAACCGCAAACAGGCACAAAATCACTTGCAACACATGCTCAAATTGCAGTGCTTTTTTCCTAATCTGACATGAGTGGGTGTGCACACTGTTTCTTTGGGCATGTTGGGGGGCTGGGCATGAAATCACACAATGGGTGTGCCATGCCCCCTGCTTCCTTTGACATTTTTTTTAAAAAAGATTTTTATGCACATCTTCGAATGTGCAATTTTAATTACAGGTTTAAAAAAGGAATTTCACATCCTCATTGTGAACAGAGGATCAAAGGGGGGGGGAACCCACAAAGATACAAGGAGTGGTGAACAGAGGAGGTGGGGAAGAAGCAGGCAGACAACAGGTGGGAAAAAAGTTGTGGTCCTATAGCATCTGCTGCTGAGATGTATCTGTAAAATCTGGAGCAGGAAAGAAACAGATCAGGGCTTGACATCATGTGATATGTCAGGAGTTGCTGCAGATTCAAGCAGTGTGTGTATCAGCACTACAGAGTTACAGCGGTTTGATACCACTTTAACTGCCATGGCCACATCTTGCAGAACCCTAGGATTTGTAGTTTGGTGAGATTCTGGAACATTGGTTAGTAGAGGTGGGTATTGCATTCCAGTAATACCTAACGGGACAAAAAGTTGTCCATTCCACTATAATGAGTGTGCTCAGGATTACAACCTAAGGCTACAGTCCTCCAGTGCAAACGTATTTAGTGAGCTTCACTGTGCCCAGTGGAACTTATTACTTAGTAAGTATTCAATAAAAGCATGCTGTCTGGCCCAAATTCTATGCATGCACACTTGGAAGCATGTCCCATTAATATCAAGGTTATCTTCTGAGGTAAATATGTATAGGACCAGGCTGAAAAATCCTATTAGGATGATATACCAATATTTTTCCCAAATCGGTATGAGGGAATACTTATATTTGACTAGTTATATCTCAAAAACAGGTTAGCTTTCAAATCCTGGAGGACTCCTCATCAGGATGGGCTTTGCAGAGCTTCTTTTTATGCTCATAGTTTTGTTACTTTTTTGGTTACTTTTAAATTTCATATTTTTCTAAAGTTTAAAAATGATGATTCTGCTCTAGCAGAAAAGATGCTGCTACTCCCAGAACGAATTGAAATGCTGCCTCCATTTCTTCCTTCTGTCTAGACTGAAAGCAGTTTATATTCTATCAGTGCTTGTGGTTTGCCATTTTAAAAGAGAAAAGGCACTGCAAGCTGGCTTCGTTCATTTGCCTAGTGTTTCCAGGCAGTGGATGCTGCACCAGCATGTCTTACCCTTACCCACAGAATAAGTGCTTTCTAACATTAGCATTTGCCAATGTGAGCAAAACAGAGATGCCTGCCTATATAATTATGTCTTTACATGCAGTACCATTTATTCCAGGAACAAAGTGCCTTTGAGCTTGGTTTGAAGAAACTAGAAATGATTGTATTCTGGAACAAAGATTTCAGAAATGCTTCAATTACAGTGTATAAAAACCACACCAGTTATGCAGGATTCTATTCCATAAAAATCCTTAAGCCCACTCTGCTTAATTTTTACAGATGATAAGATGCATGGAGATGTATGTGGTGGTGTGATTATTTTCTGCAGAAGACAAGACAAGCATTCTTTGGTCTAGCATGTAACGGAGGGTAGCCGCGGACTTTAGCAAATCCCGAGCTTCAGGATCCCTGCACTTGGCTGCAAAGCTGTGGTGTTCTCTCACCCAGCACATTCGTATGGAACCAGAGTTGAACAAAAAGAGTCAAGGTTTGAAAACCTATCTGTTCAACTTGGAGCCATAGGTGTTGGGTGTAGGGAGAGGTCAGAGACCAGTCTATTTTATTTAAACCTTTTAACTGGTTTTTAGCAGTTGGTTATTTTTTATTATTTTGAGGGGTTTTATGTTGATATACAGGGGTACTGTAAGAGCCTTGGCCTTGAGGCTGCCCAGTTAGCAAGGGGGCGGCAAACTGAGCAGGCACACAAGCCAACTCTGCAGGTATTGTTTTTCTATTTATGTTCCTCACAATGAAGGGATTCCATAGGACTTTCAGGAACTTTGGGGCGGGGGGGGGGGGGGAGTCAGGAATGATTTATTTTTGAAAATCCCTGTAGCTCATATATCATCAGCCTTATGTGGCCTATCTCCATAAATAGGATTTTGGCCATTATTTCTAAAATTGTGTTTATATGTACGTATTGGCATATTAAAGAATATATGCAAACCCATTTCTTCTTTGCCTTTGTTTTTGGCAACACATTATTTTTTTCTTTGGCACTGTGTAAATGGCCACCCTATTCTAAAGGTGCATCAAACCTGTGTAGTCTTTTGGACCCTTACAGGTAGCATACACCCTTGTTGGGACATATTCGTACAGGAGAAGCTGGCCATATGCTCTCCTTTTGGGAGAACAGTCCTCTGTTTGAAGAGCTGTCTTCTTTTTTGGTGATGCATGTCCTCCTTTTTGGTGACATGGATATGGCCATTCTACTCCTCCAATCAATTGCTCTGACTGAGCAGGGAAAGCTGAGAGTTTGACTGATAAATGTATCTAATCAGCCTCTCTCATTTTTAAAGTAAAATGGCTGGTGTATGTGTGTGTCACTTTGTAAGAAAAGAAGCAAACTACATACTACTGATGAATGGCATGGCATGTCTATTCTGTATGAACCTGAGACATTCTGAAAGTACTGCTCAGTGTAATCCTCTGAAATAATGGATTGTTGCCTAGTTGGATATACGAAGAAAATACAGTGGCCTCTGTTTATTTTCTTTTACACACACACACACACACACACACACACACACACACACACACACACACACACTTTTCCGTATGCTGCAAAAAAGTGGATTTTGTTCCATGCAGGCTCATATTGAAATAAATCTGTTAGTCTCTCTCTGTTTTGGTTGGTTTGTTTTTTGTTTTTTGTTTTTTTTTTACTTTGCCAACATGCAGAGATTGGGAAATTTTGTTTTCTGAATTACAGATCCCAAAATCTCCCAGCCAGCATGGTCATTGGAACCCTTCCAAATTCTGGCCAGACAAACTGTCTTAGAACTTCTAAGCCAACCTAAACAATTGCTAGTCTAGCTACCTTCCATACCTAGAATGTGGAATTGTTAACTTTGCCCCAGGCAGCAAAATGCCTTGGCCTGTCCAAATTTTGATTTTTTGTTGTTGTTGATTGTTGTTGTTATGTGCTGTCAAGTTGCCTTTAACTTATGGCAACCCTATGAATGAGTGATCTCCAAAATGTCTTGTCTTCAATAACCCTGCTCAGCTCTTTCCAAACTCAAGGCTGTGGAATCCTTTAGGGAGTTAATCCATCTCATATTTGGTCTTCCTCTTTTCCTGCTGCCTTCAACCTTTCCCCAGCATTATTGCCTTTTCCAGAGAATCCTGCATTTTCATGATATGTCCTTGATGACAGCCTTTTTTAATAAAAAGCTCAGAGTAGATTATGGACATGACAGGTATGAGCCTCTGTTGTTAACTAACTCCAAAAGAATGTTTTCCCTACTACCAACCACTCAAACCATGTAAGAAACTATAGCACTGCAGCTTAGTGCAATTACTGCTTAGGGCAACTGGGCAGCTAAGTCATATTGAGATAAAGATGGGTGTAACTCAAATAGATAAATAAGACATTGTGTTTAATAACTCTTTGAAATGCCCTGTGCCTTTTTGAAAACATGTGTCTGTAGAAATGTTTTTCGACCTATGAAAGTTCACAATGAAATAAATGTGTTTGTCTTTAAAGTGGCCCAGTGTTTCTCTCTGTCTGTTTTTAATTTTGCCAACATACTGAGACAGACTAACACAGCTACTCCTTTGAAATTTCCCAGTCTCTGTGTATGTAACTGTGTTTCCAACAGAGAGGAACCCCTGAAAAGTCCAGGAAAATCAGCAGGGAGAATGGTGCCATGGCCCCATCTGCCACCTGAAACAATCGCCTCGTTCTGCATAAAAGGGCAGCACTAGTCACATTCAGAGAGACATGGGAGGGTCGTGCCCAGATAAACACTATGGGGCTCAGAGGGGAACGGGGGTGTGACAGACTAGAAGTTCATCCTGTAACGGAGAAATCTATCTTGGATTTAATTAATATTGCTACGTGTCAAACAGGTAAAAACCACCCATCTCCCCAACCCCTTTTCCTGTTCATTCTGTTGAAACAATGAAGAGAAACAACTTCACCACCCTTTTCTCATTTGTCTTGGGCTTACATTCTTGATAAGCTCCTGGAACAGAAGTCTTTTTAAAAAATAAAGTTTAGCTGGTTTTAACGAGAAATGCAATGCAAAAGAATAAAGTTATGGGGTTGCACATACATTTAACTTCCCTCTGGAAATTTAGCTTTCCCTACTGATGAATTTAGAAATGGACAGAGGAAAATAATAAACTGACATTTTGATAGGAACATTGCATTCTTAAAATTTCTACAAGGAAAAGGATATCCTTGCAGGAAGGAGAAAGGTGGAGTACTGCCTATGTAGCATTTCTTGTTCGGCATTATACAATCGTTTGCAGGGACACAGGAAGAGGATACGGAAGTTTCTACAGGAAGAAGGAGAAAAGTTCAAACATAAACAGCAGCCAAAAATTGCCAGCAGTTTCATTAGATTTCCTCTTGCTTGTTAAATGTTTTTTTACAAGTTGACATAATAAAAAAGCCATATATGAATATGTGCCGATTAAAAATGCTAAAGCAGATATAAAAAGAAATGCAGATTAGAAATAATGCAGAACTACAATATTAAAGCAATGTTTTTTATTTGTGGTTGTGTGCGTAGTCATGATGCACCAGGATACATTGAAGACAATATTCTAAGTACAACACAAGTTATATAGTTGTCTGTTATACACTTGTCTGCAGTAATCATTGATGAAGTCAAAACCTCCCATCTAAATTAATGATATCTAAAAATAATTCTTTTAGATGTGAACCTTCAGTATCACTATAGAAAAAGTGCAACGCTTCATAGTAGAATTTAGGTAGTCAGAATGGGATGCTGACTATATATTCATGATTACTAAAGCCAAAACTGAGATGATCCAGTTCAAGCATTAATTTCTGACTTAAAACCATTGAGAAAGGGTCTAAAACCCCTTCCTGAATCACTAAACCAAATGTCCATGGTGTACGGTACTGATATACAGTACAAGGGGTATACAGTATCAACTCCCAAGAATCCTTTTGATGGCAAAACAAGAATGAGATGGTCGAAATAATACATCTGACATGTCACAAAATATAATGCAACATGTCAGTTGAATGGATCATAGTTTGTGCAAATTCAATTCCTAGATAGCTCAGTGGCTCAGGTTATCAGACCGCATAGCCAAAGGTTAGCAGTTTGATTCTCCACTGTGGCTCCTTGACAAGGGCTGGACTTAATGATCCTTCCAGCTCTTCAGTTCTAAGATGATGATGATCCCTCTAGACAGAGTGTCAGTTGTTTGGTTCTCTCTCTCTCTCTCTTAATAATAGAATGCAGTTGGTCACAACATGTGGAATTGGAAACTGAAGGATACACAGTGAGAGAAGGGGAAAATAGACAGGTTCTGCATACCTGCTTATTAAGAACTTAAACAAGAGGCAGTGCCATGTAACACAATTTATATAAGAGTTAGGAAATGTTTGGTTTCCACACTTAAATCAAATTGTCTAAACCAAATTAAAGAAATTTCTGGTTTGACCAGAACCACCTCTTCTTCATCTTCACCGGTGCTGAATATCTGCAGGCCCTAGTGACTGCCGTGTAAAATGGACCAGTTGAAGCCGCTCATTAAGTTCTGTGCTTCCCAAGCAATCACAGTGAAAGTTGGAGAAGGTGGGAGCAGAAACTTTGGTTCTGGTTAACAGAAACCAAAACAACCATTCATCCTGAAGATTTGAGTTTGGCTTTTGTGTGTGTGTGTGTGTGTGTGTCTGTCTGATAATGCATTTGTGTAGTTGGAAAATCTTTTTCAAAACCTTGCAGGGTATGTATGTATCTACGTGTCTTTTTTGTACCATTACACAAAACTGCATAACACAGCAGAAATAATTTTAATCATTTCTAAAAGAATGACCTAGTTCTAAACTACAGCTAGCTACAGTACTCTTCTTGCAAATTATCCTACAACATTCTCTGAAAGAAATGTTTGCATATTTGGAATATTTGTTATTTTTCTTCCGTCATGGTAGGCAATGCTGTGCTGAAGACCCAGACCGTGATCAGGTCTCCTGATGTTTTCTTCTCTTTTAACTCAAATGCATCCACCAGGTCAGATGTGTAGTCTGGGGGCAGGACTGGAAATTTAACTCTCCCTCCAATTTCCCTGATCAAAGTCATGCATATACCCATGGTGGCATGCAATAATAAGCCGCCAGGGGCAGGAGAAGGGAGAGGATTCTTTATATACAAATGCTTCTTGCTTTGTAAGGGAATCAGAACCTCAAGGAAGGCAAGTTTCATGAGGAATATGGTGTACGGCTAACTCTCCTCTTTTTCTTTCTTTCTTTTTTTCTTTTTTTTTTTTTTGGCCTTTGCTGCTGTGCAGATCAGTTTAGCAGCTCTCAGCATCGACATCTCAGTTTTTTAAAAAATCTGGAGACCAATCATAGATCTTCCAGATAGCTGTAAACTTGAACGAACTATACATAGAAGTGGTTGATCATTCTCTTATCTTGGGGGCAGCCTGAGACTGTGCAGCTTGCCCATGGCTTCACAGGTAGGCTTTTCTCCCAGGAGGCACAGTAGGGAATCAAACTCCAAATCTCGGTCTGTGCAGTCAGATACCTAACTTACTGAACGATCCAGTCAGCCAAGGGATCCAAAATCATGGGTGAAGTACAATGGGATGGAAGACAGAAGGCAAAAAGAGATTCTCTTATCTCTTCCACCACTAACCAAGATGTCATCATCTCTGAATACATACCCATACCCTAAGCAAAAAGAAGAGGAGAGGGGGGCTTCACCCTGAAATGAGTGCAGCTCCTCTCTTTCCCTTTAGCAGAGATAAGTATCTCAACTTTGCCAGTGGACAAGCAAAAAAACAAAACCAAAATACATAAACAACGACAACAAAATAATAACAGAAACAGATAAGTAATAGCTTATGAACAGGCTGTGACCTCTGAAATGAACTGAGACGTTGCCTAGTGCTAAACTCCGTGCCATCCCCCAGTGATCTAGAAAAAGAAACAAAGGGCCTGTCCAGATAGGTACATAGATCATTGCCGGTACGTTTTGGTTCAAACCAAATTACAGCGTCCACATGTGTTTCTGCTTAGATCAATCCATCCTGCCTCTTTCCTGCTCCTTTCTGGCACAGCACTTGGGGACTTCAGTTTTATTGGTATGATTCAGAGCGCTCTCAATTACCCCACGTGTGGTCTGTGCAGATAGTTATTTCACACACAAATGGAGCTGTTGGTGACATTATCTGGGGTGACAAACCTTTGACATATTAGGTGGGTCGTGACATTAAAAGGGAGGATGGAGAAACCCCCTCCTCTATTTTCATCATATTCTTTTAAAATACTTTCCTAACTGATGCAGCTCAGTTCTAATGACGTGCTACGTCAGCGATGGCGAACCTATGGCACGCGTGCCACAGCTGGCACACGGAGCCCTTTCTGCCGGCATGCGAGCCATAAGTCACCAGATCGCTACTCCCCCCCCCCCCGCGCAGCCAAACCTGAGAAGGCGGCTGCAGCTGCGGTGCTGGCACTTCGGCAGGCGGATCCGGAGCAGCTGGTGCTGGCGGCGGATCCGGAGTGGGATCTCGAGGCACCTCCGTGCCGGGATTCCCCCTTCCACTGCCACTTCTGGTTCCGCCACCGCCACGTCCAGTTCCGCCGCCGCTGCTGCCGCAGCACGCCACCCGCTGTTCCCCCCCCCCCCAGTTTGGGCACGCGAGCCCAAAAAGGTTCGCCACCACTGTGCTAGGTTGATGCATTGCTCTTTCAATATGCCACTTACTTTATTTAACAAAAAAAGAGAGGAAGTCACTGAGGTCCACTGAATGATGTCTGGAGTCGACATGTTGATTCAATGGGCCCTGATCCCAGAAGACAGTGCAGCCCCAGCAGAACTGCAGCTGAAGGGAAAGTTGGGGAAAGAGGGCTGTTACCTGTCTTCTGTCCCCCCATCTTCTACCTCAATGTTTTCCCCTCACATCACCACTCGCCTTGGCTGCTGTTCCTGCTGCCTTCTTACTCGCAAGTAAACTGGGTAAACATACTCAAGAGTAAACTAGGTAAGCCTTGCTCATAAGCAGACCGGCAATCCAAAGGCTTGTATAAACCCTTCTCATGGGGTAATAAACATCTCCAATGTGAACAGAACTATTACTCAAGTGAGAGATAAAATACATCACACTGAAGATGAGAACCTTTTAAGTGCAAACCAGATGGCTCCAAATTCTCCTGTCTAGACAGGCCCAGACTTGCCTTGCATTTGACTGTTTATCACTGGATGTACTAGGACAAGCCTTACTTCATTTCGATAGTGGAACAAAAGCCCCAGAACATCAGAGATAAATCCGCAATGAATGTCTTGCCCAGAAGAGCCTTCAGTTTATTCTATGTTGCTTTTTGTCAAAGAAGAGGATTCTTGTTTGGGGCTGGGAGTAGAAGAGCCAAGAAACATGGATATCCTCATATCAGAAAAGCTGGAGATTAATTTTAGCTGGCACATTAGCCAAGTCTAGAAAACTGAAGCCAAACTATGAGTATTACCTAATAGGTAAAGGAAGATGGAGTCAGTGTTAGATTCAGCTGCAGGCAGATTCTCAACCTGACCTTTAAGACAAGTCAAAGAAAAGAACAAAAAATCCTCCTCCTATCTCCTCCCACTTCCAGGGGGAAGTTTTCAATTTTTCAATTTTTAAAAATAAGTGATGCAGTCACTTATTGACAGTGGAAGGAGCCTTGATTGTTGAAGACTCACTTTAGTTTGTTTCTAGTGATCACATGTGTTGTAAATGAACGAAACCAGAGAGTTCCCACCTGCAACAAAAAAGAAGCCCCTAACAGGGTCCCAAAAAGGTGCAGGTAGGAAAGGTCGGGGGATGGTTGGGGGATTACCAGTGATCACATGACAATTATGTCATGTGATCACTGGTAAAAAGGAGAGAACCAGCCTGTCCCCACAGCAGACCAAAGAGTGGGCTAAATGCCTTTCTGATCACACCCTTATTCTCTGGTGTTCCAAAAAATAATAATAAAAAAAAATGAGACAAAGGTAGATCTAGAAGACAGAGAGAAAATATATATGGTAAAAGCAGTTTAATGATAGAATTGATTACTTAAAGCTGTGTTCTCTATCAGTGGAGATCTTCAAAAAGTGGATGGATAGCCATGGCTTTGGGAGCCATGAGTCGAGATTTCCTGTAGCAACTAGAAGTTGAGGACCCCTTAAAACGCTATATTCTATAATTGATTGCATAGATATGCAGTTCCATGGTACATACCAGCAGTTTCTTTAAAATCTCAGGTTTGCATACATAGTAATGAGATTGGAGTTACTGGCAAATGACTGAGAAAAAGATATTTAGTAGAAAGTTTGATTTTCAAAATATTGTTTCTAATAAGATTACATAAGGAAACATAATACAGTGTGAAATGATGGCTAGATCAAAATAAACAACCATTAATCCACATTAAACCATGCAAACCAAAGAAAACACATGAACTGCAATGTATAAAAACATGGCACTTTAAAATACTGTAGATCAAGAAAGACAAAAGCACTTTGTAAAGAATTGCTGTTTTCTTAGCCAGATGGTTTCAGCCACACTTCAGATATGCTCATGGAGTAGGAGCTGGTGTTCTTCCAACCAGACTGTTGTGGGTCCAACAAAATAAAATGTAAATATGTCACATTCACATCATTGCACTAAAGGCGTTTGTTTCCTGGGCTTTTTGCAAATTTCTTTGAGCTAGATTGATGGACTAGGACACAGGAGAAATGGATTCAAGCTCCCATGAGAAGTCGTTGTGGGTCTGGCTGCAGTAAAACCACTCCTTAAATAGCCCACTTAGCTTGAAAATCCTATCAGGGCCACTATAGGTTGGATGAGACTTGACAACACATAACAGAGCCCAAACCTGTCCTACCAGTTGTCTTTGAAAGTGTTTGAAATATTCTTCCATCTTCTGGTCACTTTCAGTATGGCCATGACTGGGGAAAAAAATCAACCAGTTCATCAAGTCCTTCTGATTGGAAACACAAATATTTACACATTCAAGTCTATGTGTCAAATATACAAGACGAACAAGCAATTATCCAATTATGCATTCACTGTTGCCCAAAGGTTAGCAGCTGTTGAACACATCTACCACATCTGAAGATATGCATAGCTGCTCCAGCACTCAGCCACCTGAGTGAAAAATTTGGGCCAGCTAAAATACCAACTATATAAAAGTTTATGTTAACTTCCCTTAGAGTTCCTAAAATGGGTTTCATATATTTTTTGGATATTATTCTGTTCAAAGCCTGTGCCCAAATGAAATGCTGGATCAGCTTAAGCAATGAGCTGTTCAATCTCTTACAATGTTATGTGTCGTCAGGTCAACTTATGGTGACCTTATGAATGAGTGATCTCCAAAATGTCTTGTCCTCAGGAGCTCTGCTCTACTCTTGTAAACTCAAGGCTGTGGCTTCCTTTAAGAAGTCAATACATCTCATATTTGGTCTTCCACTTTTCCTGCTGGCTGCAACTTTTCCTATAATTATTGTCTTTTCCAGAGAATCCTGCTTTCTTATGATGTGCTTAAAGTATGACTGCCTCAATTTTGTCTTTTTTTTTTCCTCCAGAGATAGTTTAGGCTTGATTTGCTCTAGGATCCACATAATCATCTTTCCAGGGTATCTGCAACACTTTCATCCAGCAGCATATTTCAAATGAATCATTTTTTCTTCTTCACTGTTCGGCTTTCACACCCATACATAGTGATTGAGAATACAACAATGTGGATGATCTTGACTTTGGTCTCAAGTGACACATCCTTACATTTGATGATATTTTCTAGTTCCTTCATTTCTGCACTTCCTAATCTCAATTTTCTCCTGATTTCTTGGTTGCAGTCTCCCTTTGGACTGATGACTGAAACAAGGTATACAAAATCGTTAACAATTTCAAATTTTTCATTGTCACTATTAAAGTTTTGTAGTTCTTCTGAATTCATGATTTTGATCTTCTTAATGTTTAACTGCAGTCCTGTTTTGGCAATTTCTTTTTTCGCTTTCACAAAAGTCATTTCATGTCATTCCTGCTTTCTGCCAGTAAGAAGGTGTCATATGCATATCTTACATTATTGATACTTCTTCCACCAGTTTTCACTCGTTCTTCATTTGATTATAGTCTGGCTTTCTGTATGATATGTTCTGCATGCAGACTGAACAGAGATGGTGATAAAACACACACCTGGCTGACACCTTTGCCTGTAGCAAACCATTCTGTCTCTCCATATCCTGTCCTAACAATAGGTTCTTGTCCACAATACAGATTATGTATCAAAAGCAACATGTGTTGCTTATATACTGCCCCATAGCACTTAAAGCACTCTCTGGGCAGTTTACAATTTAATTATGTAGGCTACACCATGCCCCTCCCCCCAAGCTGGGTACTCAATTTACCGACCTTGGAAGGATGGAAGGCTGAGTGAACCTTGAGCTGGCTTCCTGGAATTGAACCTGGGTTGTGAGGAGAGCTTTGACTGCAGTACTGCAGTTTAACCATCAGGACAATCAAGTGCCAAAACACATCCATTTCTTTTAGAACAACCCATATCTTCTCATGATCCATACAGTCAAAGGTTTTGCTGTAGTCTATAAATGTTCTTCTGACATTCTTTGGAGCTCTCCAGTAGTCAGAAGATATTCCCAATATGATTTCAAGTGCCTCTTCCTTTTCAGAATTCAGGCATTTCTTGCTCCGTATAAGGTAAAAGCCTTTGAGCATCACTTTCCTTGTATGGAAAATTAGAGCAACAGACCTATAGTTACTGCACTCCTTGGCATCTCCCTTCATGGAGATTAGTATGTATATTGGAAATGTTGTTGCAAAATTTGGTCTAGGGGTCAGAAATGAAGCAGAAGAATGACTTGGTGAGTTCTGCGAAGCCAACAATCTGTTTATTGCAAATACAAGCAACTGTATAGATCACTGTATATGTAGACATATGGCCAATATAGAAACCAAATAGACTATGTAATTGGAAGCAGGAGATGGAGAATCTTTATACTCTCTGCCAAAACAAGATCAGGAGCAGATTGTGGTACTAACTAGAGTTGGGCACGAACCAGGAAAATAGCAGTTCGTGATGGTTCTTGGTACATCGCTATTCATGAACTATGAACCACCATCTACCACGAACGTTCCAGCAAAATGAACTGTTTCATGGTTCATGCGATTCAGAACTTTCAGGACTGGTAGAACAGCCCCTGCATGAGTTAGAGATGCCAGGCTCACAGCAAGTCTTCAGCTGAGTCTCCTCCCCACCCTCTCTAAGTTTGGGGAAGATTGGATTTCGGACATCCAGGTCGTAGCCCCCCAAAATAAGTCCCACCAGGAAAGTGCTCTGTGAAGAGGACTTTCCAGGGGGATCTGCTTTGGGGGGCTATAACTTGGATATCCCAAATCTAATTTTCACCAAACTTGGACTGACTCTTGGGCTGACTCTCCTCATCACTCACTCCAAGTTTGGCAAAGAGTCAGTCCAAGTTTGGCGAAGATTGGATTTGAGAAATCTGAGTAATAGCCCACGTGTGCATCTCCGATGCTGATAATAGTTTGGTGTTTCGTTTTTGTTCTGGGCAGGCATGTTTCTCCAAAGCACCCCAAAATGAACCATGAAACAGCATGAGTCATAGGTTTTTTAATCTTTGTGGTTTATTTCATGCCCATCTCTAGTACTTATCATGAATTGTTAATATCAAAAATTAGAGTAAAGCTGAAAAAGAGCACAAAAGCAATCCTAGTGGCAAAATAAAATTTAAATAACATATCTGATGAATGTAAAGTCCATATAAAAACAGATTTACATCATGAAACTCAGTTGACCATGAACCAGAAGAACTGTTGAAGCCAGATATATTATTAGGGAAGAATGCAAAAAGGCTATTTCTGTAGCAAAAAGAAAAGAAATGCCTAGATGGATGACAGAAGAAACATTGAAAATTGTTTTATAATATATGTATATAAAATACGTTTACAATTTATGTAGGTATTTTTACAAATAAGATGCTTAAGTAGAAAGGTATTAAGAAAATGTAGAATCTCATGTACCTGACATGAATCAAATATTACACATTTTAAGAGCAGCTGTATGCCCCAGTCAAGAAAAAGAAATTCCTTAGACCAAATGACCAAATCAAGGCACACAGGCGACAATAATTTTTAACCCCCTCCAACATCCCCAACATCAGCCCTGAGTGCTCACTGGAAGGACAGATCCTGAAGCTGAGGCTCCAATACTTTGGCCATCTCATGAGAAGAGAAGACTCCCTGGAAAAGACCCTGATGTTGGGAAAGTGTGAAGGCAAGAGGAGAAGGGGACGACAGAGGACGAGATGGCTGGACAGTGTCACCGAAGCTACCAACATGAATTTGACCAAACTCCGGGAGGCAGTGGAAGACAGGAGGGCCTGGCGTGCTCTGGTCCATGGGGTCTCGAAGAGTCAAACATGACTTAATGACTAAACAACAACAACATCCCCAGGTTTTCAGAATAAAGACTTAGGTATTTAACTGACAAGTGCAGATTGCAATTTAAAGCCTCTGCGCTGTACTTAGGAACGTCATCATTTTCCATTTATCTGGGTGGACGTTTGCCTTTCAATTGTCTTAACATTATTATCTCTTCCTTCAGCACTTAACAGATTACCTCCAAATCTGTTAATAGGACTCCTGAAGAATCAGGAGCATCCAGTAGAGTAGAAAGAACATAACTTTTCTTTTTTTCTTTAGACAAGTAAAGATACTATTTTGAGTGCAATGCCATAAACACTGTTGTTGTTGTTTAGTCGTATACAGAACACTGTATATTCTTTTAAATGTTAGTGATTTCAATGGGTGATTATGTTAAACAGCTTTCAAACGCGCAAAGACGATATACGTGTGCGATCCCCCTAGGTCTTTGTGATCAGGTCTGCTAGAGGAGTGAAATTCCGCCTTCTAGCCGACATCCCAAGTTTTTTTTTTTTTCGGTAGGGGGGGAAAAACTGAATTCTTTCTCCAAAGCCACCTTCTGTTTTTAGTAGCAGTTACTGATGAGCGAAGTTTGCTGGTCTTGCTGGAAGCTCCTCCCCGGGGGTGCAGAACAGGAAGAGGTGGAGGTCAGAGGGAGCTTGCTGGAGTTCCTTGGGTTGTGTGCGCGCCTCTCGAGCGAAGTTACCGTTACCGTTTTACTATGTGTGTGTCTTATATTACAGCAATGCTGCCCTGCACATCAGTGGCCAGAGAGAGAGGGGAGAAGGGAGGAAAAGCCTGTTTACACAGACTGCAAACCGCCTGGGGAATAATGCAGGAAAGGAAGTGAGCCGGCTCTCTGTCTGACTGCTCCAACTTCCTGCTCTCTCTCACTCCCGCACACACATACACACACACACACGCACATAGACACACCAACCCGGGGGGTGGGGGGGGCGGTGGAAGAGAGTAAAGAAACAAGGTGGGGGGGAAATCGGGATCTCATTACAAGAGCAACAGAGCGTTTTAGAGGACTGTCAGCATGGAAAACCGGGGGATTTTACGCAGCTCCCTCTAAGGCGGCGAGAAGAGGTTGGAGAAAGCCCACCAGACTCTCCGGGTACGTAGCTCTAAAGTTGGGCAGAGTTGGGAAGACGGGAAAGGGGGTCGGGGGGAGACAGGTGGGAGCTGCTTGGTCGGGGGGGGGGGAAGGGAGGGACCGGGCTGGGCTGGGCTGCGTGGTCGGTCCGCAGCCTGGCTCCGTTCCCTCGTGGGGTGCTTAGGTTTTCTTGCTAAAGGGCGAAAGGGACCGTGTTGTGCCAGGGGATCCCGGCCCCGCCGCAAGGCATCCGGTTAGGACTGCCGGGGGAGGGGAGGGGAGGGGAGGAGGGAGCCGTGTGTCTCTGCGAGCAGTGTGGGAATGTGGGGGTTCGGAGCGAGCGGCTCCTTCAAGCCACACTCCGAGAGGTGGCTCTCGGAGGGACAAAAGTGCCACCTGGCAGCGTGTGTGTGTGTTTGGGAGGGAACGTCTGAAGGAGTAAAGAAGTGTTCGTGTGTGGCGGGCGGGACGTTGTTCCGTGGCCGTGGGGGAGAGGGCACGGGCTGAAAGGGGCTTTGGCCTTTGGGAGAAGGGGAGCGAACACGGGACGTGTTATGTCAGCTGCTTTTGTGTGTGTGTGTGTGTGTAAGTACAGGGACGGCGCGAAGTCTCCACCTGCCGTGGACTAAAAGTGGGGTGGGGGTGGGTAGGAGAAAAGATGGGGAGCTCATTGGGGGGGCGGAGAGAGGGGTATGAGCAACGGACGACTTGGCTGGAAAGACGTGGGCAGTTTTGATTTCCTCAAGTTCCCATACGTGTGTTTGTTTGTGATTCCTAAAATGAAAAAACGGGGAGCTGCTTCTTATGTTGGAGGCGGCCTTGAGGTCAGGGCCTTTTAAAGCGGGTGAGATGCAAAGGGGAGGGGGGCTGTCTCTCAGATTTGGGGAGAAGGCATGATAAATTTCCCTCCGAAAGAGCTTCCTCCCCGCGAGATCCTCTCTCTCTCTCTCTCTCTCTCTCTCTCTCTCTCTCTCTCACTCACACACACACACACACACACACGGCTTTTGCCTCCTGTGCTTGTGGCAACCACATGGGCCGTTTTGTGAAGACAATGAATTTGGATTTGCCTGGGGAAGGAGGCGCGCGGGCGCGCGCGGGGGGGGGGGGCGGGAAGGCGACGGCGCACCGGCCTGTAGCCCTCGAGGAATGGCAGGAGTTTGCTCGGGGGCTGGGGAAGGGGTTGGGGGGCTGCAAGGGGAGGAAGAAACGGCCAAGGGGGCCTTGGGGGGGAGGGGAGAAAGGGCTGGGAGAGTTTCTGGCTTGTCTGGAAACAGCAAGACTAATTGCCATGCGCTTCCGGTTTGAAACTGGCAGCAGACAACATCTTGAAAATGAGTCACTGCGGCTCACAAAGAAACTCTGTGGTTTTCTCCTCAGGTTTATGTAGTATTTGCTCTTTTACAGTTTCCTTTGTAGTCTTCGGAGAAAGAATGAGCGAGGTTCCTTCACTCTCACCCTCTTCCTCCATCAAACAACCCCCCCCCCCCTTTTAATACTTACACCATCAGCTCGAAAAGAGAGGGGAGGGGAGAGAGTTGGAAAGTTGTTTTTGGATCTGGCTTTCCTGAAGGTTAGAGGGACTCTGATGCTGCAGGAGGAAAAAGTTCCCTGAATTTTCCACTGACTGCAGGAAGAGAGCCCATTTAGTCATGGCTAAGTAATGTCTGCACACACCAACTAATCTCATTAGGCGTTTCCGTTCCCTAACACAGGAGGGTTTTGTGAAGCCCTCTCAGCCTTTCTGCCACTACTGTTGAATCTGAGACAAGTTATATCTTTATTTAGTAGGGGTGGGTGCGGGGTGGGTCCAGGCTAATTTAATGCTGCATCTTTTGGGTCATGCGATCCTGAATGTCTTTTTTAATGACAACTAAAGGAGACAAAGGCTTCATTTTGATTTTCCTAAAATTATGGCTTTGCATTTGTAAGCCTTTTGTTGTTTTTACAGCTTTGATGTACAGATGTTTGATAATTCCATGCATCCTCACGAGGAACCATATAAAGTCATAAAAGGCCACAAGGATGGATCTTCTCATTTCAATGCAGACAAGACAAAACATTAAGACAAAATGTTTGTGCAAAAACAAATATATTGTAACCATATTTGGCCAAATTATTTTGTCATAATGAACACATACAATAATGTGTCATTATTTTAAATCATTTATAGTATTTACATTTAAACATAAATGTTTAAGACCTATCAATTTATTTAAATTCTAACTGAAGTATGTACTTAAATATTTTTCCTAACTCATGTGCAACTGGCTGGTAGCAGCCCTGTCCAGGGCTGAATATATGTGTCAGTTTCATAAATGTCATTTTGCACATGCAACTGAAAAGATGATGAGACATCTGGATTTTTTTTCCAGCCTTGATTGCATCCATGCATAAAAAGTAATATAAAACTGGGATACTGTTAAATACACATGGGTAGTGTCATTGTCAGTCTATTATTTCTGTGTATTTTGTAGGGTTTATTTTCAGTTTTTCTTTTCCATTTCCTTTGTGCTTTCAAATCCTGGCAAGGTAAATATTCAACAAAATAAGATAAATATTTTGTGCACAGACTAGGGATAGCTTTGGACCCAGTATTGTTCCTGGAATTTCAAATGGCTGTAGCAGCTGAAAATGATTTTTGTCAGTTAAATCTTTGTAAGTCTCTAGGGACCAAGGTTCTGTTATCCGTACGTGTTACCTCTTGGACCAGTGGTTCCCAGCCTTAGGTCTCCAGATATTCTTGGACTGCTACTCCTAGAAATCCTGATCAGCACAGCTAGTGGAGAAGGTGTGTGATTGGGTTTATTAAAGATCTGAAGCAGTTCCTCTTTTTTGGCGGGAAATTACGACTGAGTCTCTTTTTGAATGTTAACAGATTTATTTAATTTAACATTATGTGAGTCTACAACAACTTATATCGGTTCAAAACAACTAAGATCTGGTAACTGTCCAAATTGCGAGGACGATAACTCTGTCTGTAAATTGACAAGATTCATCGAGGGGCTGGCCCAAAACGTTCCCGATCGGTGGGCTTCCTCAGCGGAGCACTCCGGACCACGCATATTGTCCCACAACAAGGATGTCTGGCCCAATCTCCCTCCAGTGGTGGATGGTTGAAGGAAGGGTCCGGCCGAATCACCTTCCTCAAGTGACCTTGTCCCCGCGGAAAGACCACGACCGTCCATTCTAGGGCTTCTGGCGATGTCCCCTTTTCTTTAGACTTGTCCGGGTCAGGTAGCAACCCTCTTACCTTCAAATTAGGGAAGTCCTCTAACAACCCGCGCATTCTATCATATTCGTATTCTCTCCTCTCTCCCTCTTTTTCCTTCCTCTCCTTTTTCTCTTCTCTCGGTATATTGAACTGTCTCCTCCCACTTTGTTCCCCTATCTCCTCCTCCCACATGGGCAAAATTAATTCCTCCTCCCCTTCTCCCTCTCTCTCTTCCACTAGACAGATTTCAATCTTCTCCTCTTTCCCCTTTGATTCCCTTCTTTTCCCTTCCTCCACATTCAACTCCTCACTTTCTCTTGTCTTCCCTACTTCTTTATCTCTCTCCTGCTCAGACGTCTCTAGCTGAGGGGATGGCTCACTCTGCTCTTTCTCCTTTGGGTCTATGGCTCCTTCACAAGGTGTCTGGGAGTTTTAGTCCAAAAACATCATGTTACATCATGGACTATATAATGTGCTGTACTGGGTTGGTGGCATCCTTGAAGAACATTTGAAAGGTGTAGCAGTTTCTAGACAATATAGGAGCCTGTTTCCTTTCAGAAGAGGAAGGTATAACCATATTTGAATGATCTTTTAACAACTGTCTGGGTCCAAGCCTATTTTCTTGTATAATTCTAATTGCAGAAATTTGATGGTGGGATAGAACAGTTTTCAGAGGTGGCCCATAAGAGACACATAGGTCTAAGACAAGTGAATTCTAAGACAACATGTTTCAGAGTGGAGTGATTCTAGTTACTATTGTAGCCAACCAGTTATGGCCTTTTGGTAGAACACTGCATTTCTTCCCCACCTCTTTTCTGGCATTCCACACCTTGAAATCAGTCTGTCCTCATTTTTAGATTTTTCTCCCCTTGGCTTTTTTCCCCTAATCCATTTTTCTGTTTCTGCAACTTTTAGAGTTCTCCCAAGGCTGCTAGTATCTCCCTTTCATGTATCATTGGTTACATTTTGTATGCATAAGGACTTGGAGAAATGAGTTTGTATATAGTTAAAGTGGCAGAATTGGTTTCCTTGGAACTTGGATAGATCGTATTCTGAAGAAAGAAAATCCCACAGAGTATATTTTTTCAGTAGTTCTCTCTGGTTTTTAGATGTGCCTCAGTATACTTACTGTTACTGAGCAAAGTCACGGATATACCTAAAATACAAACTTAAAACTGAGCAGGCCACTTTTTAATTATTGAAACAATTTTGTGTCACTTTTGCAAGTAGTTCAAAGTGATTCACTTGCTGAAATCCATTGGTAAGTTGCAACTAGAGTAGACCCATTGAAACTGTAGAACTTATATAAGTGTTGACTCACCAAATTGCCACTGATTCAATAGGTCTATTCTAGTTGTTTTGTAGCATCTTTATCATTAACACTGTGCCATTCTAAGACAAAATGGTAAATAACTTCTATACCTCAGTTGCAAAGTGAACAAGAAGAACCCCTTAAGATTTTTTTTAAAAAAATGTTTCATTGGTAAATTCTGGTTTGGGACAGGGTGACTTGGTACCAGTCCATGCATCTGTCTCAGAAACTGGTTACTACTCCTTAGAATTTGTGTGCTTGTCTCTACAAGAACTGTATGTGTGCAGCATTCAGATAAGTATTTGCTATCAAATTTTGTGAATTCTACTAATTAATGTCATTGGCATATCGTCTCATAAATTCTCTTCCTGGCTCATTATATAGACGGGGAATGAACTGTTCAGGTCAATTATGAAGTCTCAACCAGTGGAAATCATAGATTTTCCCCTCTCAATTATTTCCTCTAATTTTGGACAATTCACCAAGCAAGCATTGTGCACACACTCTTAATATGCATGGCCTAAGTACTAAAACTTGGATTTTTAAACAGTTACTGCTGAAATACTCAGAATACTGGCTTTTGCAATCAACACACAACTCCATGATTTATTATTTGTTGTGGTCCAGAATTCCAAAACACGATCTACATAATGCAGAAATAGTTGCTTCTTATGTTGTAAGAAAGAAAAGCACACTCTTCAAAGCCTGGTTATCCTTCCTGTTCACTAGTGGGAAAACAGAATCAAATTTGTCAGTCAATAAAGTTGGGCAAGTCTTATGAAGTCCCATTAGATTTCCTGCCTGTGTCATCATTAAATAGTTTTCTTCATGCTTATTGGCTGTCTGGTAGAACAGGACAATACATCTGATGATGCACACGCTCTCTTCCAAGTGCATATTAGAGGCACTTCATGCAAGTTTGCAATTAGAATTCTGGAATACATAACTCCAAGGGGATCTCAAACTGTAGAAGTTCTCATTAACCAGCTTTCCCCAACTTGGTACCCAATCAGTCTTTCCTAATATTGGCGATTGCTGAAAGATTCAGATTATCATCCAAAACATCTGAAGGACATTACTTTGGAGAGTCTGAATTAAATGCTTGTGGCTGAATTTTTATGCATACTTAGTTCACAGTAAGTTCCACTAATCTCACTGGACTTCATTATTGCATAGAACTATGGAATTTGGCCACAAATGTAGAGTAAGTAACAAATGTAGTGAAAAAAATGTATATAGATGGGGTAAGTGCAGTGAAATTTAGGTAGGTTGTCAAGGGAAAAATTAATTTCCTGGTCACACAGAGAGCTAAATTACCCCTGTTTCCCTGAAAATAAGACCTAATCTGAAAATAAGCCCTGGTATGATTTTTCAGGATACTCGTAATATAAGCCCTACCCCAAAAATAAGCCCTAGTTAAGTAAAAGCCCGCCCTCCACCATTGTGCAGCAACCAGAAGAAGATGACATGATTGTATTTGAATAAACGTAGATTGTTGTACATGAAAAAAAATAAAACATCCCCTGAAAATAAGCCCTAATGCGTTTTTTGGAGCAAAAATTAATATAAGACCCTGCCTTATTTTCGGGGAAACACGGTAATCGTCAACCATTTCACATGTCAGAGCATGGTTTGACGCCGTTAGAATGAACATTCAAGGAGCCATAGACCTCTGTGTACCCCCCTTCCTCCTCATAGAACAATTTCCTCCTTTTCTGGTTTGATGCAAAACACAGCTTAATCTAGCAAATGAACTAGCAGACTAGTTCAGTTTGCCCTGGAAATGAGGTCTAGAATCAAACACTGATTGAGTCAAATTATAGTTTTATGGTTTGACTTAGATGGCTTGTCTTGGGCCAGGAAGGAACAGAGGTGCTCAGTGCAAGTGAATGGCAGGAAAGGGTGGATGATCCCGATACTCGTTAAAAGCTGCTTCTTTAGCACCAAATTGTGGTGTGATACTCAAATTAACTGAGGTAGATAACTAGTCTCTGCTTGTGAACTAGTCTCTGCTGGAAACCAGTGTTGGACCAATGGGGCATAGGTTCATTTATGTCAGTAAATGAATGTCTGGTCTGAGTCTGTGCAACATTGGTTTCTGAGCATTATAATGTGTATAAGGACCTCTAGTTCATCGTTTTAAATGTTCTAGCAGCAGATACAGGACATGCTTCAGAAGAAGCTGCCATAATTTATCTACTTTAAAAGTTAAAGCAAATCTCAAACAAGTATCCTGTGGCATGTTGATAGTCAATAAATAGCAGTTAAAGTTGGTTAAGAGTCATTGGGGGGATGACAGAAATATAGTGGATGTTAATATTCATTGATAGGTCAGTGATGGGTATTAAGTGTTTTCAGGAATAAATAAATAGATTCAACATCTACATGAAACTGCTGGGAAAGGTTGGCCAGAGTTTTGGAGTTCAGTGCCATCAGTATGCTGATAACATTCAGCTCGATCTCTGCTTCCCATCTGATTACATGGAAGCTATTCTGTGCCTAGACCAGTGTCTGCTGTCAGTAATGGACTGGATGAGTGTTAACAAACTGAAATTTAATCCAGACAAGACAAAGGTGCTCCTGGTACAGTCAAAAGACAAATCGGGGTAGGGATTCAGCCTGTGCTGGAGGAGTACACTCTCCCTGAAAAGTCAGGTTTGCAGCTTGGATGTGCTGCTGAACCCAACCCTGAGCTTGGATGCACAGGTTCAGTGGTGGCCAGGAGTGCATTTGCACAGTCAAAGCTAATGGACCAGATGTGCCTGTTCCTTGAGATATCTGATCTGGCCACAGTGACACATGCCTTAGTAACATCCTACAGTATTTGGATTACTACATGAGGTTGCTTTTGTTTTGAAACTTCAACTAGTTCAAAATGCTTCAGCCAGAATGCTGACTGGGGCTGGTTATAGGGAGTTATAACAGCCTTATAGCAGCTTCATTGGTTGCTAGTCTATTTCTGGCCCAATTCAAAGTGTTGGTTATTGTCTATAATCAGCACTTTGGGCACCCTATACGACCCTTCTTGGTTTTTAAGATCTTCTGGGGAGGCCCTTTTCTTGGTTTCACCACCTTCCCAAGCTCGTTTGGTGAGGACATGAGAGAGTGCCATCTCAGTGATTGTTCCCAGGCTTTGGAATTTGCTGCCCCAGGAAGCCAGGTTTATTTATTCATTATTTATTTAAAATATTTTTACTCTACCCTTCTCCTTAAAAAGACTCAAGGCGATTGGCCTCATCCTTCTTGTTCTTCTGTTATTATGCAAAGATCTTCCTTTTCAGGCAGGCTTTTATGCATTCCTGAGAAGGAATGCTATGTTTGTTAAACTTAGAGATTTATAAATGTTTTTAAATTATTTTTCATTATGATTTTAATCTTGATGTGTGTTTTTTTTTTTTTGAAATATAGTATATAAAGTATATGGTATTTTGAAACTGTTGATTGTTGTATAGTTCTAGCTGTTATGAGCTGCCTTGGGACTCCTGTGGGGAGAAAGGTGGCATATAAATAAATGCATAAATACCTAAATAACATATTAACACACATGAGGTGTGGAAAAGAATAAATAGATAATATAAAACTGACAAAGAAGTAGCAGCACTTGGAAACCAGTGGGACGAACACATCAGTCTCCATAGACCCTCTGTCTCTGACCTCAGGGTAACCATTTTAACACAAAAAATCTTCAAAGGTAGATTCCAAAGGGAAACAGCTGGAGAAGAGTACAACAGGAGAGTCAGTTCCTTGTCTCTTGGTTTAAATAAACACAGGGACATCTTATATATGTTACTCAAGTGATCCATAAATGTATATATATATTACTACCCTATCACTGTAGTGATTGTTAACACCCTTCATTGTCATGTGTTAACCATTGACATGTCAGACCTCTAGCTTTTCCATTACATTCTGTCATCTGTCTTATCCACTACTGTATAAATAGCTGTTTGCTGAGAATATACTCCATGCATCTGAAGACATGGACTGTAGTCCATGAAAGCATAATAAAACTTGTTAGGCTTAAAGCTACCACTGTACTGTGTTGTTCTGTTGCAACAGATGAACGCTGCTAATTTCTTGAGCAAATTTAAGTTTCTTTTACCATAGATAGGTATCTAGACAAGGGAGATCATAGTTTAATATCAACTCAGAGAAACCACCAAATAGTTTTGAACTTCAAGTAGTCATGGTAAATGAATTTGTGAAAGTCTATAGAATTTTCATGTTTGTCATCATCATCATCATCTTAGAACAGCAGAACAGGAAGGGACCCTATGGATCATCAAGGCCAGCATCTGTCAGGGAGGCACAGTGGGAGATCAAAGTCCTTACCTCTGGCTCCACAGCCAGATACCTAAACCACTGAGCTTTCTGCTGTCATTGTGGTTTGCTTTGGATTAATTTGCAGTGAGATTATTCCAGAATATATTTTAAATAAACAATATCCAAATTGCTTACATAGTGCCAAGTTGTTTATGTTTTATCAACAACAATTTTTAAATGACTTGTTTTAATGAGACAATTGTCATTGTCTTGGTGCATTTTTGTTCCTTCTGTCCTCACTGTCTACAGTTATATTCCCAAACCATGCACACTACATATGTGTCTGAATTTCTTGAACCATGCATGCATAAGGTGGAGTAGCTCACACTAGAACAAATTTGCTAGTCCTTAACATGCTACAGGACTTTGTCTTATTTTTATTTACACTACAACCCCTTTCCTTTTATAAATGGTGAATTGTAGTCTAGATGTTGTGGCATGCATAGCACATGGCAAGGTAATGATTTCTTCATTCTTACTTGACCCATTGAGTAATTGCTTGCCTTCTAGAAGAGCATCTGTTGGCCTTGGGCTTTTCTGTGTAATTTGTAACTATGCTCATGGTACTTCCAACAGACCATGATTAGCTGCATGTTTTTAAAAATGCTTTACTAACCTTGTTTATTATATAGGATCCTGTTGTTTTCATTTTGCTTGCTCTGTTGGTATTTTTCACAGTAGAATTACTGCACTGGCTGAATGATTATGCATGTTTTTGGGTTTTTTTAAGCTTCTTGCTTAATGAATCAGCTAGTATTCTGGATTCTTTTGAGAGCTCTTGAAATACAAGAACATATCTGTTTTTGAGAATTTTGTTGAATTATGTATGACTTCAGAACTAATCATAATTTAGAGTGGAGTGTCAAGATGTAGGAACAGGAAGACGGGTTTACTAAGCATCAAAATAAAACTGAAAAATAGTGGCTAAAACGTATCTAGACTTGTGTAAGGTCTTTCTTGAAAACATAATTTTTTATGTTGAGTTAATCTTTCTCAGTGTATTTGTTCAAGTGTGCACACTTAAACAGTTGTATCTATTGATAATGAATTTGTATGGGAAGAGACAGAATAATGACACACATAGCAGATGGAGAAACCCAGCATTAGCTGGAAGTACTGGAAGAGTTACTAAAAGCAAAGAACTATCTGTTCTCATAGATACAAGCAATGGATGCAGAACACATAGCCTGCAAAAAACTACACATTTTTTGAACCAACTTTGCTTTGACAGTACTCAAATAGGGTTTAGCAGTCCATGCCCTTTGCTACAGATAGTAGATTTACTGCTAAGTATTCTGAAACAGTCAAACACTCTGGAGACAACAGACAGCTGCAGGATGTTTTAGCATCCCGCTAAAAAAAATTAAACAAGGAGTGGAAGAGACCCCAAGGAACTGAAAGCAAGCAGGGAGCCAACACAATTCCCAATTAGGTTGTAGCATCTTTCTGAGAGGACGTTAGATTGACCACCAGAACTCTTAAGGACATGCATGCTGGTTCATAGTGGAGAACAGTAATGACAAGTCACAAGAACCTGAAATAGTTCCACACCTTTCTTGAAGTTTCATGGAATTTCCTTTCTAGGAGATTGCAAGGAAAAAATGAGCATGAGGTTTTTTGGGGATGCTTTAAGTGCAACTTATGTAGTACTTATGTAGTACTTATGGGAGGGACCTAACAGAAGCAGAAGACATCAAGAAGAGGTGGCAAGAATACACAGAGGAATTATACCAGAAAGATCTGGATGTCCCGGACAACCCAGATAGTGTGGTTGCTGACCTTGAGCCAGACATCCTGGAGAGTGAAGTCAAGTGGGCCTTAGAAAGCATGGCTAACAACAAGGCCAGTGGAGGTGATGGCATTCCAGTTGAACTATTTAAAATCTTAAAAGCATGACGCTGTTAAGGTGCTACACTCAATATGCCAGCAAGTTTGGAAAACTCAGCAGTGGCCAGAGGATTGGAAAAGATCAGTCTACATCCCAATCCCAAAGAAGGGCAGTGCCAAAGAATGCTCCAACTACCGTACAATTGCACTCATTTCACACGCTAGCAAGGTTATGCTCAAAATCCTACAAGGTAGGCTTCAGCAGTATGTGGACCGTGAACTCCCAGAAGTACAACCTGGATTTCGAAGGGGCAGAGGAACTAGAGACCAAATTGCCAACATGCTCTGGATTATGGAGAAAGCCAGAGAATTCCAGAAGAACATCTACTTCTGCTTCATTGACTATGCAAAAGCCTTTGACTGTGTGGACCACAGCAAACTATGGCAAGTCCTTAAAGAAATGGGAGTGCCTGACCACCTTATATATCTCCTGAGAAACCTATACGTGGGACAGGAAGCAACAGTTAGAACTGGATATGGAAACACTGATTGGTTCAAAATTGGGAAAGGAGTACGACAAGGCTGTATATTGTCCCCCAGCTTATTTAACTTATATGCAGAATACATCATGCGAAAGGCTGGACTGGAGGAATCCCAAGCCGGAATCAAGATTGCCGGAAGAAATATCAACAACCTCAGATATGCAGATGATACCACTCTGATGGCAGAAAGTGAGGAGGAATTAAAGAACCTCTTAATGAGGGTGAAAGAGGAGAGCGCAAAAAATGGTCTGAAGCTCAACATCAAAAAAACAAAGATCATGGCCACTGGTCCCATCACCTCCTGGCAAATAGAAGGGGAAGATATTGAGGCAGTGACAGATTTTACTTTCCTGGGCTCCATGATCACTCCAGATGGTGACAGCATCCACGAAATTAAAAGACACCTGCTTCTTGGGAGGAAAGCGATGACAAACCTAGACAGCATCTTAAAAAGCAGAGACATCACCTTGCCGACAAAGGTCTGCATAGTCAAAGCTATGGTTTTTCCTGTAGTGATGTATGGAAGCAAGAGCTGGACCATAAAGAAAGCTGACCACCGAAGAATTGATGCTTTTGAATTGTGGTGCTGGAGGAGACTCTTGAGAGTCCCCTGGACTGCAAGGAGAACAAACCTATCCATTCTAAAGGAAATCAACCCTGAGTGCTCACTGGAAGGACAGATCCTGAAGCTGAGGCTCCAATACTTTGGCCATCTCATGAGAAGAGAAGACTCCCTGGAAAAGACCCTGATGTTGGGAAAGTGTGAGGGCAAGAGGAGAAGGGGACGACAGAGGATGAGATGGTTGGACAGTGTCATCGAAGCTACGAACATGAATCTGACCAAACTCCGGGAGGCAGTGGAAGACAGGAGGGCCTGGCGTGCTCTGGTCCATGGGGTCATGAAGAGTCGGACACGACTAAATGACTAAACAACAACAACAACAAATGTAGAGGTTGAAAAGTTCATTGCTCCTAGCATATAGGAAACTTAAGTTAGCTAAACAGGATTAGGTAATACTGGAATCCTTTATTTAAAGTAACTGTTCATTATGTTCATGCATGTGTGTTCATTTCCTTCACTGTATTTATGTGATCATGCTAATATATGTTTAATTGTGTCTGTTCACACATGGTGTATTGGAATGTTTGGTATCTGATCATTTGAGAACTATTGTGCTGAGGGAATCCAAGAGGAAGGTTCTTGTAAAATCTAATAATGCTTACAAGAGCTTTTGTTTAATGCAGTGATTCATTAAAAGAAATATTACAAGACATGTTTATAGCAATGGATTTGCTCCCCTCCTCCAAATGTTCATCCATTAGTTTGATGCTGCATTTTAGTAAGTGAAGCAGACTTCTATTACAGTGCATGTTTCTTCAAAATGTGGTGATGGTATCATGTTACAGTATCCATGCTTGCTTATCATCAGTCTGTTGAGTACACAAAATAGATTTGCAAATGTGTGCTAGATTGCCAGGTATTCTGCTATTGTTTTCAAAACATTTTACTCCTCACTAGGTACTCATTCACAAGTGGACCAGTTTCAGTTTTTTCTGGGAACTTGTTTGGAAATGATCCATCACTGGTTAGCATCTGTTTTTCTTTTTGTTACTTATGAGTTTGCTCCTGGAAATAATCTCTGTACACATGGACCCATATATGAGTGATGAAGGGTAGGAAAGCACAAATCTTAATGTGTTTTATTTTAATTATTAGTTTTATTATAATCTACCTTTTTACAAATCTTCAAGGTGGCTAACAGTCCAATATAATAAAAATGATAATAAAGCAAAATAAAAAAGTTATAAGAACAGCAACATTGATCAATATGCCAAGGTATATGGCAATCTGAAGACAAATTTTGACAGGACAAGCATAAAATGTGTCAAAATATTCTGTATTTTAGCTTTTCAGGGCAAGGTACTTAGAAAGAACATACCCTAGGGAATATTTAGGCACCGGTAATGTGAGCCTTGGTTAAAAACATTTTTAGTGGGGAAGTGAATATTTTTGGAGCTGCTGATTTCTGCAGAGTTCGGATCCAGAATAAATGGAGGTTTCTGATGCAAGAAGGGGAAAATGTGGCTGACTGCCTCTCCTTCTTTAGACACCTCACGGTACATGTGGAGGGGCTAGGAATGGGTTTAAGGACTGCGTAAGAATCCCATCTGAGGTGTGCTGCTATGCCAGGGCCCTCTTGCACATGCCATCATCTGAAAAGGTTAGGTTAGTAATTATACAAGACAGTGCCTTCTCTGTAGCAGTACTTGGCGTGTAGAACTCCAATCCAAGG
Source organism: Intellagama lesueurii (assembly GCA_037013535.1). Classification (NCBI taxonomy): domain Eukaryota; kingdom Metazoa; phylum Chordata; class Lepidosauria; order Squamata; family Agamidae; genus Intellagama; species Intellagama lesueurii. The sequence continues at coordinate 40,420,560 of JBAJHW010000005.1, read as the reverse complement.
GAAGTTAGGTTGGCTCCATTCTTTTTGCAGACAAAAATGATACTCTTATCATTTAGTTTTAAAATATAGATATATATATTTTAAAAAATTGGCTCTTCAAAATGGTTTAGATTTCTCACCTTATTAATCATACCTCTCTTTAGGAGATGTAACCACAGAACTGACTGAACATTTCTTTAAATAAATAACAACACTGTTCCACATGGATGACTATTGTCTTCACTACACTCTGCAGACTGGCAGTAGCTTTTCAGGGTTCCAGATGTCATTATTTCTCAGTTCCACTTGGCAATGCCAAGGATTGAACCTGGGAATTTGGCAATGCAAAGGCTGTGTGCTACAACTGACCTATGGTTTCTCCCTTGTAGGGTAGTATACTAGTTTCTTGCTTGTGTCACGTATCATCTGTCCATCCTCTTGGGAGATTGAGGACACTAATTCACTAAGTCCCTTAGAGCCTATTTCAACATGACTGATGACAGGGCAGCATTACAGCTGCCAGTACAGGACTGCATTTTTGCTCAGTCTTGCTGTGTTTTAGATCTGGGATTTGGTGAACTAATGTCCTACACATTCCAGATCTTAAAATTCAGTAAGAATGTGCAAAAGTGCTGCCCTGTAGCTGTAATGTTGCCTGTCACCAATCATATTGAAGTAGTTTCAGCTATAAGCCTGGACTGAGTTGACTGATCTGATCTCCATTTTTTGTGGAGCAGAATGACAGGAGAGTCAAACTGTACATTACATTTAACTTGTGATTAGAAGCTGAGATTTGTTAGTGTTCTAGAGGTATGATTCAGATAGACCTTTGTGACTCTGCCGTTTTATTTGCAAACAGACCTGTACTTATGTCCTGATAAAAAACACATTAGTAAACTAATTGGCAAACTGTGGGAGGCATGAAAAGCCCCTAGTGTGAGAACAAGACTTTTCAACACTTAAGGAATTTCTTCTTCTAAAGATGAATTATCTGTACAAGATCAATATCGTAACATAGATCAATATCCTATTGGTCATCTCAACTAGAGAGTTGAACTGTTGAATCAGTTGCTGAAGTGCAACTCAGCATTTAATGTAAATTCCACTAAGTTAGTGAGTCTGTTGTAGTTGGTTGGGACTGGTAATAGGATGCTGGCCATATAGTTGGACCCTTAATTTGCTATTCTGCCAAAATTCCACAAAATAGAATCAAGTGGTCTTGTCCATTAGATTCTGCTCTAATGTATAAAACATTTATAAGAACGATGAAGAGAGAACATGATTGGTTGATTGTAATGTGTAAAAGTGCTCTGAAAACAGATGTTGGCAGTCAGATGAGGACAATCAAGTGGAAGTTTGAAGGCAACATGATTTTTCTAATTTCAATGTGATAAAATAAGTTTAGATGGGAGTCAGCTTTTATGTAACATTTTGCCTGCATTTTAACTCACAGAGCAATATAATAGGTACTATATGGTGGCTCTAGCCACTGTATTGTTAATGGTTGATGAGACATTTCCATGTTAACGTCCCCCAAGCAATGAAACAATTGGTAAATCTATGCTCCCCCACTTACACTTTTGGCAACCTTACTACAGCTTTTTTTTACGGTTCTACTTCCCAGGCATGCTACCTCCTGAAAGCTTTAAGTGTCTGCTTGAATCTTTTGTTCAAGTGAATAAATGTTAAGTAGTAGTTATGGGATGAAAATTGTGGTCTTCTAACCCCTCTTTCATTGGCTAGAACTAATTTTTGGTGGCATACTTCTGATCCTGAAATATGTTTCCTATGGAAAAACTTTGAGCAGCACACCGATACTCTAGATAGCAGATTTCTGAGTAATACCTTGTAGTATTATGAAGTGGCAAGCTTTAAAAGTGCCTGTTTATGGTTTCCTTAGAGATCTGGCTAGTGAGATCTGTGATTATGAGGAGTTTGTCTGAATTGCACAGTGATTTTAACGTACTGTGCTGCTGTTGACTGTTCTATTTGTTATTTATATGGTAGCTTTTTACAACTCCCTCTTGATTTGTCCAGCAGACAGACATTCTTTTCCCAACGTCAATGTCTGTGTGTTCCCGTGTTTCAAAAAAACAGGGGGATTCTCTAAAAAAGAAAAAAAATCTTAAATTTGAAGTGAAAGCTTATAATTGAGCCTGTAAAATAAGGAAATTCAGACAACTACTCAACTCCCCACCCCTATCAAAATGTGAGCATATTGATGCACTTTTCTGCATATCAGTTAGGTACATTAGTACCTTAACTTCCATGTTAAGTAGATGTAAGAAATAAGCTCCACTCCTTGATACCTTAAAGAGAAAACTCTGCTTCATGGACTAGGCCCATTAAATACAGTGAGACTTTCTTCCCCCATTTATGGATGAATTAGACTGAACTAGGAAAGATTATCTAACTGAGGATAGGACTGTGATGCAGATCTGCTGTTTCTAGATACTGACACTATCAAAGCCTGTGTTTCATTTCCCCTCTGCCACACTTATTAGTTATATGGCAAGTAGAATGACATAGCTTTAACATTGACAGTAAAGATACTGAAATTGTTAAAGGATTTTTTGCACCTTGATTCGGTCATTAGTCCAAATGGAGACTGCAGCCAAGAAATCAGAAGACTTGGGGTGCAATCAAACAATGAGAAGGGATTGCGTCTGATTGCACAAAATGGGTTGCTATGCTGGGAGTGATTGTCCTTAAGGTGACCCTTCCTTTTTGTTCCAACTACCCCCCCCCCCCCCAAGTATCCTAGCTTCTGAATGAAAAAGGTCCAGCTGGTGCATGGATCATTACATAGCAGGGAAATAGCTTGCACCAGCCCATGTCACAAGTGGTCCAAAATGTGAGCCATTTCCCTGTCAGATTGCATCCTGAGAGTAGAAAGGGCAGCTAAGAAAAAACTGAAAAAAGATCAAGTGGATAGATGTGTCACTGGAGATCAAGGTGAGGATAATTTACCCCATGGTATTCTCAATTACTGCATATGATGTGAAAGATGCACAGCGAAGAAAGCTGACAGGAAAATGTTTTTGATTCATTTGAAAATGTGGTGTTGGAGAAGAATTTTATCATGGACCACTGAGAAGAGACATAAGTGGATTCTAGATCAAGTTAACCCTGGACTTCCTCCGGAAGTAAAAATGAATAAACTGAATCTGCCATACAGTGGGCAAATAAGAGATGAATTGACTTAATGAATGAAGCCACACCCTTGACTTTGCAAGATCTGCTGGGCTGTTGACAATAGGATTTTTAGAGGTTACTTAATTTGTTGGGTCGCTCTTAAGTCAGAAGCGACTTAATGGCACATAATAATATGAAAACATTTTACTGGAATGGGTTATCCACACTTCTTGACTGAAATTTTATTGTGCAGCTGTGTAGGTGGAAAGCAAATGGTATAACATTCACTCAATTCCAGATGGCAGTTAAAAGAGTCACTGCTGCTATTCTCAGAGGTGCATGTGCTTGAGAATCCCAATAGGGACTTGTTAATTGCTATTTGGAAGCAAGTTCATGTTGTGCCATTTGACGTCCACCTGTATAAAAGAGCTACAGGATTTCAGCCACTGTTTCTAATAGATTTTCTCACTTGTGTTGGTTTTCCTGGTGAACTACGTTTCAATCTTTATCTTTTATATTAGCAGATTTTGGGGTCACTCACAGTTTCAGTATGCTAATTTACTTGTCAAACACAAATGGTCAATATAATAAAAGAGTATTAAAAAAAAAGACTCACAAGTGACCTTCTGTTTCTGGCACTAATATAATATGAGAAATGGTATATATAGATTTAGGAAAATCCTTGCCTTGTGGGTTGGTGGCTCAGGCAGAATGGCAGTAGTTTGGGAAGCAGTATGGTGATATCAGTTTCCTGATGAATGATGAGAAGGACCAAAGAAACCTAGGTTCAAATCCTCATTCAGCAAAGAAGCTTGTGGAGTGAACCAGTGACCTTGTACCAGTTGCTATTCTTCGGCCTGCTGTCTCACAGAGATAGTGAGAAGAGGAAATGATATGAAAGTATGGACTATGTGTGCCTCCTTAAGATCTTTGGAGGGTGAGTGGGATATAAATGTAATAAACAAAAGAAGCTTAAAAAGGTTTTGTTGTGAAGAAAGCCATGCACTTTAGATGCCATTTGGGTTTCTTGAGTTCTTTTGCCAAGGACATATCAGCAGCTCACATGCCACTGATTCAGAAACAGAAAAAGCACTTGTAAAACCCAGTACTTGGCAATGAAACATTACTAGTAATAATAATAATTGTGCTATAATGAGGGTTATGAACTCAGATGCTTCAGTTACATTCTCAAAGGTTCCTGTCTATGTCAGCCATCTATAACATTTCACGTTTGTACTCTTACATTATAGCTGCTTGGTAGTGCAGCTATGTTATTGCGCTAGATAGCAAATCAGCATTCTACAAGACAATTCTAAAATTGGGGGCAGCCCAAACAAAAAATTATTTCTTTGAAACTGGAGTTTGGGTGAACACCAAAACTGACACAGATCTAGCAGACAGTCTGCTCTTGTTCTGTGCCATATTTGGGGGCATTTGGGAAAAGGGTTTCGAGTTAAAAATTTTAAAAAACTAAAACTGTTCCTCCCATGCAGAAACAACTGACCTTAAATATCCCTATATCTATCCTTTAGATTTAAAGTAGCTCATACAAATTCCAAAGACCACTCTTGCTTATCTTGAAAGAGAATGGTTGATCCCACCCATTTTTAATTCCGAAAGAATCCAGGCTACAGGGGCTGAAATATTGATCCTACAGGATACCCTCTTGTGCTCATTACCATTCACAAAGTGACACCAAGCAAGGGAAAATCCCAGAAGCTGACTACTTTTTTTCATCATTTAACCGCTTTTTGCCCAAACACAAAACAATTGTCATGACTGTTTTTCAACAATTATGAATAGAGATGGGGGTATTCGTATATGAATACAAATACCCCTGCACAGGTGGACATGACAAGGGTCCAGCCCCCTCTGCTGCCACGGGCTCCGCGCTCCCTTCCAGTCGCCCCGGAGCTCGTGGTTGACTAGCCACTCGTCAGCCTGGCAGGGAGGCTCATCTTCCCTCCTTCTGCCATAAGTGGCTAGTCAACCGTGAACTCTGGAGCGATTGGAAGGGAGCGTGGAGCCAGCTGCAGCAGCGGACAGGTGAGTGGACAGTCCAGCCTTGTTATGTCCACCTGTGTGGGGGTATTCGTATTTGTATACGAATACCCCCATCTCTTAATTATGAATTATCGTGAGCACAAGGGGTATCCTGTAGACCGTCTTGACTGTTGCCATTGATGTTGTCAACATTCAGGCTGTCCTTTGCTATGTAAAGTTTGGCATCCTTTTTCCTGTTGACAATGTGGGCATGATATTGTGCAGCAATAATTGGGCCATTTCCTGGTGTTTTGAATTGTGGATACAGTAACACAATATCCCACATTCATAAACTGGAGGATTTTTTTTTTGAGGAATTGAATGTAACATGGAAAATATGACACATAAGCTCAAGAGCAGACATAAGGGGGTCAACAAGGTCAATCCTTGAAGCACTTGTATAGTGGAGATTAAGATGGTTTATAGTACAAGTGAAGATCTCATTGGTATCTTGAATACTGACACATTTCATTGTGGTAAGTGCTTGAATAGGCAAGAATCAACATCAGTGAATGCAGTAAAGTCAGAAGAGTAGACCTTTGGTCTAGATGGGCGGGGTAGAAATCCAATAAAATAAATAAATAAAAAGAAGAGTGTTATATTAGATGAAAGTTGTGTGAAGCGACCACCTGAAATATAAATTGGAAAATACAAATATGAGACTTCCTTCTTGATACTCTTTAACAGTCTTTGGTTTGGACAAAAAAGGACCTCCAATGAAAATGAGGAGTTTATATACATTGGAAGAATGCAAACTATATATTTCTAACACCGATGAGCTTGAAAAATGTGTTCATTATTTAGGCCGTTTTCTGTCAGTTAGGCAAATTATTGTCAAAGGAGCCAGTGTGGTATAGTGGATAAAGTGGTGGACTAAAGACACAGGATGACTGGAACTAGTCTGCTAGGACATGGAAACTTAACTGGCTGGTGGCACCAGTAAAACCACCCTTTAAATACCGTACATGACTCTAAAGCCTTATCAGGATTCCTGTAAGTTGGATGGGACGTGACAGCATATAAAACATGCAAGGCAAGTTACCTTCATAGTGAGAAAAACTGGACCAGGAGAGTTCTCTATTTTCACAGTGAAAATGGAGGTATCAAAGCCAGATAAATACAGATTTGTCAGTGAGAAAAATACCGTAATAAATATTCCTCAGGGAACAAATAAGTACTCGTATACAAGTAGCAGATCTATCATTGCGTCTGTTTTATGCCAGTCACATCTATGTCTTGACATTAAAAGAAGGGAAACCATATCAAGTTTTATGTAAGTCAGCAAAATAATTATCTCTCTGCCACACTGACACAAGAAGAATGCAACAGAGATTCATATGGAATGAATAATGATACAGCTTGCCTTTGAACCTGGAAGTTTTTTAGTGTATGACCAAGTGCTGCGCCAATGTACTACATATGTTCACCACATGAGCGATCAGGAAGTATGAGAATACTGTACATTTTATTTCCATGAATTTTGGGAACCAGTGTAGATTTACATGTTTATTGAGTAGTTGCCCCTTGGTACATCTAAACAGGTTGGGTTTAAAAAGCTTTAATGAGCAGGAACTATCTACATGTTCTTCCTGTCAAACACAGCTGTTTCAATCTAGGAAGAACCCCCCCCCCCCCTTCAAAAAACAGCTTTCGTGTGTGTCTTGCCTTGATGGAAGACACCTGGGTGCAGAATATAGAGTAAAAAACAATAGCAACAAGGAAATTCTGTATCCATTACTGAAATGGGGATGTACATAGAGAGATCTGATCATTGCTGGTTTTGGTTAATATACACATCCCTGAAATGGGGATGAATGCATTAAGATATGATAGCACCAAGCAACTGTGTGTTGTGAGGAAGGAGAGAATTCAGGGATCTCATGTAGAACTTACCAGGGCCAAATGGGGAATTGTCAAAGTTATCAGGGCTAGCTGGGGAATTCTTTTGTCAAAGTGATCATCATTTGACTTGTGTTATTGGAGTTGTTCCAGGAGCAATTGTGGAACTCCCACAGATTATGTTTAATATTTAATCATATTTAATGATTATGGAGTTAGATACAATTTGACTAAGAGTCAATGCACTTTGACTGAATATTTATATCAGAATGTTAGACTGAACATTACCTGCGGAATTTTGGCCTGTTATTGGTTGGAACGTTTTTAATTAAGTGGGCTGCCTTGTACTTCCTGGCTCAGAAGCAAGTTTTGCTGATTTCAGCAAGGCTTCGAGATAACTGGGTGTGAGATTGGACTGCAACCTAAAGTGCTACTTCTGAGAAGATATGTACTATTAGATTGGACTTTTGGAGGTATTTGAGGAGTTGTATGTTGGAATTACTTTAGTTTGTCTATTACGTTTATTGATTAATGTTTTACCACATTTTATTAGTAATTTGACTTTCAGTTTATTACATTGCCAGTCACATTAATTATTTTGGAACATTCACAGATCCTTGTACAATCACTATGTGTGTTGATGAATTACTTTAATATTTTCACTGGGTTGTTGATTGAGATTTTCCATTGTTTGCTTTTTTATGAAATATTTGTTAATAACTAAGTAGAACCAGGTAAACTATTGTTTAGTTTTTAAAGAAGCAAACAAGTGAAGGAAATATATCTTTCTCTTTCAAACAGATAAAAATGAGTTCACCGGACAATATAGCGCAAGATACAAAGAACAGTATTTGAAGGAAGAAGAAGCTATTTAGGAAAATATAACCATTGAAATTATTAAATCAGTCTTGATGAGGGGACTAGAAGAAGTCAAAAACATTCAAAATGCAATGGAAAGGAAAATAAAAGGACAATTAAAGGAAAATTGCAAGGAATTATAAATGTGGATATAAAAACTGGGAATAATATGAGTGCTGTTAATAATGAAAATTTGGATGTACTAGACTGAGGAAGGTGGCTGGCTGGCTGGAGATATTTTAGAGTGAAGAGTAAGGATCTTGCAATTTGGTGAGCCAAAACAAACAAACAAAATAAAGAATTAAGAAAATTAACAGGTTATGTCATGTTTTATCTTCACATTTTGAAATGCTGCCTTAATATAGCAATGCAAAGGAACTTTAATGCCATCCTATCTATTAAGTCAAAGTTAACCATAATCAAGTTACTCTTAACAGATAAATACGTGAACACAATAGTATATATCTCTGTAACTGTGTACATGAATTTCCTGACCTCTAGATGTGATGAGCCCTAGTATGACCCTTCCTTTAATGTCATCTCAGAGGTTTATACCTCACAGGTAATCCCTAACTTTCTATCAGGAATTTCTATGAAAGCATTAGCTGATACATATAATTTATTGATGGTCTGTAAAGTACTTCATATGTTTTTCTATTATTATTATTATTATTATTATTATTATTATTATTATTATTATTATTATTATTATTATTATTATTATTATTATCTGCCCACAGAGGCAGGCCTAGGCCAGCTTAAGTTAACTGGTCTAATGAAAAATAACATTATTTTGGAACCTGGTCTTGATTCCTAGTTTTCTGAAGCCATCTTAGAAAAAATAAAAAGCACTTCCAAAAATTCTTGCATGTTTCCACTGGGTGGTGCTGCAGGAATTCCTACCTTTTAGCTCATATCTGTCTTTCCCAGAAAGACGCCTCTGAAATATAATAGGAGGAAGTCCTGATTTAGATTTTACAGTGTCAACATATTGAACAGTTGGGGCAGGGAGAGGCATATGGATGTTCTGGCTGGAAATGATGCAGTTGCTAGGTATGGAAAACACCAAATTTTGTGTCAGTTGCGAAATGGTTTCTTAAGCTCAACAGAAATGTATCTTAAAACTCCAGCGCTCAGCATCCTAATCATTTCAGAAGACTGAAAACTATAGAGGTCTTTTTATAGTAAATTAATGACCTATTTGTACGAACCCCCAGTATGAAGTTTTCTTTTGTCTTCGCTCCCTGCTCTTGTTACACTCATTTCTTTCTTCTGTAATAGTTTCCATCTCTTACTCTTTCCTTTCGGTTCTGCTTATATTATTGTCAGTCATTATGATCTTCAAAGTATTAAATGTTTTTCTCTGTTTCTATTTCTTCTGATAAGTTTTCTATCCTTGTCCTGTAAGAAAAGGGAGACATTCTTCTGTCCACCTACAAAAGTTTTTTGTTTTCAAGCCACTTTTACTCAATTCACCTCCCCTTCCCCCCCATCTGGGTGGGGATGCACACGTACCAGGTTTCCAGTTTCTGCTGTGCCTATGGAGAGTGCTTGAGCTCACATTAGTTAAATCAACAGGAGACAGGACAGTCCCAGGGTGGGACAGGGAGCTGTGAGGAGGCAGTTGCACGCATGGGCTGTACCACATCTCACAGTGGACTGAAGCCCAGTGGTGGTCTCCTGCCTACAGTTTGAAAAAGATTGCCGTACTAAGGATCACTAATTAAGAAGGCAAACTGAATTATTGCAGTAGTACATTTATGTTTACACATTTCCTTGCAAGTCCAGCTTTTTAAGGTCAGTTAAATCAGCAGCTTCATCTCCCTTGCCGAATACTTGACCACGTATCTAAAGAAAGAAGTTGATACATTTTCCCTCTTTTTTTGGCAGAAATTCAGTGACCACATCCTTTTTATCATCCTTGAAACATCTCTATTGAAAAATGTACTTAATATATTTAGGTATGGGTGATAAACTTGTATTGCTCCCTTAAAAAACAATATCTGTGTAGATATTTAGATAACAGTTGCTGCTCTGTTGACTGACTCATGATTTTGATGTTGTTGCACAAGCCACAACAATAATATGGCCTTAGAAACTGTCAAGTTCAGCCTACCCTGTTTCCCCAAAAATAAGACCTAACCTGAAAATAAGCCCTAGTATGATTTTTCAGGATGCTCGTAATATAAGCCCTACCCCCAAAATAAGCCCCAGTTAGGTGAAACCCCGCCCTCCACCATTGTGCAGCAACCAGAAGATGACATGACTGTATTTAAATAAATGTAGATTGTTGTACATGAAAAAAATAAAACTTCCCTGAAAATAAGCCCTAATGCGTTTTTTGGAGCAAAAATTAATATAAGACCCTGTCTTATTTTTGGGGAAACACGGTAAATACCGTAGGTTTTGTAAATTGGAGATGAAATTGGGGTAAATATAAGGAAAGAATACATTGGTTTTGAGTGTGAAAAAAGGATAAGATAGAACAGCTAGAAATAACGTATTCTTCCCTGGTTATTTTTAAAATTTATCCATCAGGATAAGATCTGCATGTATTCAGTGTGTTCTAGTTTTTTCCCCCTCCTAACCTCATGAAAATTCCAGTATATCAAGGACTAACGGTAGAATTGGGCTTGTGATTAGAGTAAGAGTTAGAGTCTGAATGAAATACATTTCTCCCTTGGATTGCACAGGTCTGAGCAGCCTCATTTTTGTTATACATGGATTTCTTTTAATGAATAACGGAATATTCAATAACTAAATATTTAATAAATACTGTTCCCCTGACCACCCAAAACCCCATGAGTTCAACACTGAAGGTGATAAAATAGTCTACGTGCCCCCAAACACAACATCTCTAATTCAGCCTCAAGATCAGGGGGGTCATAAGAACTTTTAAGGCTCATTTCACACGTGGAAAAGATTGTCAATGCTATGGAAGAGAACCCCAATAGTGATAACTGTTCTCTCTCTCTCTGTCTTTCTTTGTGTGTGTGTGTGTGTGTGTGTGTGTGTGTGTGTGTGTGTTACTCAACTGTTTTTGCTTTGTAGTTGCGTTTTTGTGGGCATAAACATTATACATGGATTTTGAATTACTCGGGGGTCCAATGGCCGTAAACCCAGCATTGTTGAAGGGAGAAGTACTTCTTCCATTTCCTCAACCCACTGGCAGTTTCAGTATCCCCACTGAATTGGGCCAACTTACTCTTAAACACAGTGTGTCACTTCTATTTCTTGGTGCCATTGTTTGCCAGGAAACCATGGCAGGGGGCTTCTTTTGTGCATTACTCTGGCTGTGACAAACATGTAGCTCAGAGGCAAGATGCAATAGATTTGGTGGGATTATTTTTTTTTCTCATACGTTTTTGTTGTAAAAAAAGCTTTGTATGTGACAAGTAGTTGAAACAATGCGGGAGCATTGTTTATAAATCTTAAGTTGTTAGTGCTGTAGAACATGAACTTTATAGATCCAGTTCTTTTGAGTTCTTGAAAAACAACTTTACTCTGTGGGGTTAAAAGTCTCATCATGGTGCTGGAGGATTAAAATGAATAATCAGAAACTGATGTATGCTTAACAAACAGGCTGGTGATATCTTGGAAGACTAACAGAATCATTGGGCTGCATTTGTGGACTAGTGCTAACTTTGTTAGAAACATGAAGTGCTGTCCTGAGTTAGCAGACACATGTCCACTCTAATTATGAGCTCTATTCACTTCTACAAAGGCCTTATATCCACTCATATCCTTTCCATTGATGATCACTGATGAGGAAGCAGGAAATCTGGTGTTACATCCACTGATACACATTTTTTTCCTGTGGTAGCTATATGCTGTTTCCATGTGCTACGGTGAGGCTTGTGCCATTGGCCACATGCCACGGGCTATACTGGTGGGGAATTCTGGGAGTTCTGATCCATAAAGTCACTATTTCTTCCTGGAAAGAATCCTCCTCTTCCTCATTTTTATCCTTACAGCAAGCACATGGGATGGGCTAGTTTATATTTTATTGTTTATTTATTTAAAATATTTCTATCCTGTCTTTCTCCCTGAAAGGACCCAAGGTGGCTTACATCATTTAAACAGTATTGAAAAGCTAAAACCAGTAAGTATACCAGTATTAAAAAATAATTAAACAAGTATTTTATTAAAATGGTAGTCATTAAGGAAAAGCCTGCCTGTAGAGAAAGGTCTTTGCCTGCCTGCGGAAGGACAGCCAAGATGGAGCCAGCTTAGCTTCCTGTGGGAGGGAGTTCCAGAGTCTGGGAGCAGCAGCAGAGAAGACCCTCTCCCACGTCCCCACCAAGTGCACCTGTGAAATATAGTGACTACACAAAGTTTGAAATATTGTGACTAGACAGAGTTACCCAAAGAGCTTCATGAGCAAGGGGGAATTTGAGCCTTGGGTTTTTTTAGTTCAGTGCTTTATACAGCATGGGAGTGGCTCATTTAATTAACAGCATGACAATAATTAATGGTGGTGGTGTGGAATCAGTGACCAAAATGCTGTTGCTTTGTGTAGTAAATTGCTCTAGAGTAGCCCCACTGAATCGATAGGGATTTAGTGATTCATCTCTTTTGTGAGTTCCATTGATTCAAATGGACCTACTCTATCTGCAGCTTTAGCATTGTAAGTCACAGTTAGAATAGGCCCACTTGAATCAACTGAATTTATGGAGGGGTTAACTCACCAAATCCCCACTGACTCAGTGGGCCTACTGTAGTGCAATTTTCTGTGCTAAGCAACAGCATTTTGGCCAGCAAACGCTTATACTATCATAAATGCCTTAGTTCTTAGGGCAGTACAATACTCTGGTTTATTTGCTGGAGAACACTCAGATATTTACCCCTCTGAAAATCAATGGGCATGATGTTTTTCAGAGTTGAAGAGATCAGGCCCCTGTGTTGATTTGGCAATCAAAAGATGACAGAGGAAAATAATGGAAATAAAAGCACCAAAAGAAAAAAGAAAAAAAAGGGGGGGATCTTCTGTTCAGATAGGTGAACTTTGAGTAAGGCATTGGGTGTGGTCCAAATTTTCTCTGTCTCCTGCATTATACATAGTATCCCCAAGCTTTAAAAATGATAAAATGACCTGTTTTTCAATTCCAGAAACTATTACCTAATTCCATGTAACAAAAAAGGAATTTAGTAGGAGCTGAACTGGCATTTTAGGAGTTAAGAGAAACTTATGCTATTTAGCAAAATAAAACCAGAGCCGAGATTACAAACATGGACAGATGTAGAAGACCAGGTTTCCTCTGGTCGCTTTTCCTATTTCCTGCTTGCAGCCTGCAGAAATAGAGGAAGCCAAGTGCTAACGAGAATGAGAAGCTAACAATGCCCGACGTCATTCAGTTCAGGAAAAAAGTGTTGCTAGACAAAGTTGAGATCCAGAAGCGATAAATGAATGTTCACACAGTAATATCTGAGAGCTCTTTTTAGGCCATCTGAAATGGAGAGAGGTGTGTGAAGAGAAAAATTGTGCAAAATGAACATTTTCCTTTGAGACGCACGCACGCACACACACACACACAGAGTGCATTCAGTGAATGGAATAGACATGGTAGCTTTCTCAGATACGTATAGCATACATATTCAGTTGCTTTATTGTGCCTAATCTTCCGTTTTCGGAAAATCTGGGATGAATGGAAAGTGTATTTTGCCTCCCACTGTGTATTTGTTTTGGAAAGCCCAGAGTCCTTCATACAGAGACATGACTAAGCATGCACAGAGTGTCTTTCCCTCATACAGTTGAGATGGAGAAGGGCCTGTCCTGCCACACAGGAGGTCTAGGAGGTCTCCTCAGAAAAAGAACTCCACCACCACAAGTCCAGCCAAGCATCTCCTGCGAGTATAGCAGATGTAGAACAGAAATATGTTACATTTCCATTAAGAGCCTCAGGCAGGTCCTGGAAGAAAGCTTCAGGAGGTGGTGCACCTTTGCTTCAATGGATGTCTCCTATAGAGCAGAACATGACACAGTGCTCTCCTTGTGTACAGTATTTGGAAGCTTCCTTTTCTGCAGTCTTCAAAGAGGCTCATCTCTATACCTTGAATTTTATGCAGCTTTTTGAAGTGTATGTGTGGTTTTTGACATGTCCTTTTTTTGTTGACTTACTTGATGTCTTTGAGATCTGAACTTATTAGCTACCCTGCACACCTTTCAGGGTTGAAGAATAAGACAGAGCTACATAGAACAGAGTGATACTGGCAGAATTTACTGTGAAAAAGCACTGAGCTATTTTTGTTTACCAGCAGCTCAGGATGACTACAGAAGCTGCTGTAGAGCTGCTTGGAGAGGTTACATTTATGCTGTACAGGTAGTGGTGAATCATCTCATGCTGTTGAAGCAAGCTTGTAGCTTCAAAGTTGAAGAGGAGGGAAGTGTTTTCACTTTATGAGATAGTATGGTTCTTCAGTCTAAAAAATATTTAGGTTCAGAAGTACAAAACCTTGGTTGGAGATGAAAAAGCAGTATGAGTTATGAATGGGAGCTTCAAACAAGTTGTTTCACTGTGTGGTACTCTTGGTTCAGTGTTCCAGCCAGTACAATCTATCCTCCATAACTGAATGAAAAGCTTTTATGGACTGCCTTTGCTGCATGCTTGAACGGGTGTGCCATGTTGCTTTCTGTCCCCAATTTTGCCTTCATATAAAAGTAGCTCCACCCATTTTATGCATGACCAGTATCCAGACCTACTTTTAACGTGGCTGTTGAGTGGAGAGGGGAGTTCTGTGGAGGGCTGAAATGAAAGATTATGATAAAAACCCGAATAAGGCAAAGTCGATTTACCTTCTTGTGTTGGTTGTCATGACTAGTTAAAAATGTCAGCTGAGGCAAAATTGCATCATCCACTAGTTATGGGGATGGAACCCTCAGTGCAAAGTCTCTCTTTGCGTAGAAGAAACTCTTCCATGAAGTGAAGTAGTTGGTGTCTGTGAGATGAGAAGATGCAGAAACCAAGGCAGCATAGTGCCAATAGTCAAACCATGATTTGTTGATGACATCTGAAGGCAATCTGTATAGCTTATAGAGCCGTGTATAGAAACATTTTGGACACATCCAAGTTATATTTTGATGGTGTTGTTTCTGACTTGAGACATGATAACATTTAGATACAACAATAAACCAATTCAAGCAGCCCCTCTCTTCTCCTTTCCCATGGCTGACATGAGCCCAGGAGCTTCTGTTTCAGTTTTTAGTTAACTGCAATTTAGGTCTATTTCTGAAACCTGAGCTGTGATTAGTCTTCACTATGATTTATTGAAACAATCAAGTTTCATAGATCAGAGTTTGAAGCTGCCTTGTTGCAATAAATCATAGTTAAGACTAACTGCAGTTTGTTAAGCTTCAAATATAGTACTAAACTGAAAGTAGCAAAAGAATAGAAGTGAAAGCTTCCAGTCTCTTCATGATCGAACCAAAGGAGAAGGAACAAATCAGTCTTTCTGCCTGTTCATGCAATGTTAAACTGTAGTCTTTTGTTCTATCCAAATGCAGACAATGTGTTCCCTGTACTGAAGGAAATTTATAGAAAAGTTTATGCTACCTTAAAAAAGAATTCTCAATGTATTTGCAAGCAAGAGCTCTTCTAGAAACCATTAAGAACCAAGTTGTCCAGGAAATTCCCTGAAAAGTCCACATGAAATAATTTTGTCAACATGTATTCTTTTCCTTGTTCTACTGTGAAGATGAAACATTATATCTCTAGATTTATATGAATTATATGAAGAGAGCAAGTAAGATGTTGAATTCTGGATAAACAAATGAAATAATTGAGGGTGGATAGGACAGGAGTCTCGTTCTGGACATTTCTGGTCATTTGAAATTGTGTGTGTGCCAGTTTATTCTGTGAGAAGAAAATGCATCATGCCAAATGGTTTCTCTCATCATACAAATGTTCATGTGTTCAATGTGTTCTAGCAGTCAGTTAAACCTTCTACTGTAGATTAGAAAAAAAAGAGATTAAATACATATATATTAGTCCTTACTTATTGTGTGGTTTAACCTTTACCATAGGGTGGACATTCAAAAATACTTAAAATCCATATTTCTACTGCATTTATGATTGCTTTCCATCTATGATTGCTTAATGTATGTTTACATTAACATGGGAATATAATGGCATAAGAAAGTTAACCAAAGTCATATGGGCAATATGCATGATAAAATGCTGAGGTTTTTTTTTAATGGCAAGTTATTTTTCTTTGGAAAGGTCCATTAGCAAAATGTTAACTAGGTGTAGGATTTATCTGGAAACACTTAAGATATGCATAAAAACATTATTTAATGGCCACCCTTCCTTTGCAAGTGCCAGAATACACATATAGTTGAGCCTAAGTATACATTTTACACAAACTGGTGTGGGCTTCCTCATGAGTCTGGAATGGCTCCTATGAATCTGTGCCTTGCCTTGCCCAATACTATTAATGTATTGCACATATGGGAATCACAGGATATCTCTGTATATTTGCTTTTGGGGTTAGAAAGATTAAATTGAAATTTCTCTCATTTAAAGGAAATGGAAATTATCTATGCAGTGAAATTGTTGTGTCTAGTACCCAATAAACAGTTTTTGCTGAGAAATCTATTTCTGTCAGGGGAACTAGGAGATTGCTTTAAAAGCAGACCCTTTTTAGTGCTTTCCTCAGGATATTATTTTGGCATTTTGCTCCTCCTCTCCCTGATGGCCCTCTCTTGTGTGTCCTCCAGACCTGCTCCGGAGGGCTGGGAAACCTTACAGTGCTGGTTTTTGGGTAGCAAACGGCTATAGAAGGAAGAAAATAAATCTCTGTCATAACTAGCGTTTGGGTGTTAACTCAGTGTTGGGTTTGGGTCTGTGTGCTTTTGTGTGAGGTTGAAATGGTGAAGTGTTTCATGTATGCTGCAGTATTTAAGGGGCTGCTACACTGTTACTCATGGTAGTTGTTGAGATATTGTTTCTAGGGAGAGGTATGGTAAACATATTACATCCATGCCATGGGTGGCTAGTATAGTATACAAAAAAGAGGTTTTGAGAAGATTGCTTCTATTCCCATATTGCTACTCACGGCACAGGATGGTTGTGGTTAATTATTGTGGAATTCTTGTATATTCCCCAAAGGTTGCCTTCTACAGAATAATTCCTATGTATCCACATGAGATTTCTGAAAGAAAAAAAAATCAGATTAATAAACCTGAATCTGTATGTGTATGGTTCAAATAATCCAGTGATGGATTTGACAGAATTATTTGATTGTCTATTGACATCAGGCATGTTTTTCTGGATTAAAAATCCCGAATAAACTGAGAATTCTGTTTAGAAGTCTGCACTATGGCGTTGTGGAACTACAAATAAAATCGCGTGGAGTGACTTGTGCGGAGTTCCATCTCGGATTTTGCACAATGAATGTAAGAATCTAAAGGTTACCAGGGAATTGTTTCTCCACAGAATTAGAAGCTGTCTGCCATCTAGTGGTCAATATATACAATGATCAGACAGACTAGCATTTAGATTTCGTAGCAAGACCATTTTACTTCAGAATATTATTATGACTTTTTGCTTTATGCTCTTTACTAAGAGACAAGCAGTTTATGGAAAATTTAAATTATGATTTCTCTCTCATTGTACACAAACTGTTTTCTTTAACAATGGATATTAATTTTTTAGAACAAAGGAAATATTTTTTTGTGTTTCAATAATTTTGCCCCTCCTTTCTATCCTGAAGATTACTTTCTATCCTGAAGATTATTATGACTTCATAATAAACTACTACAAAGAATTAAATACAAAATCATAAGACACAAATGAAAACCAGTCTTCATCACCTACTTTGTGGTAGAAAGTGAGGGGCAAATAAATATGCACCTTCCTAGGAAAGCTATTTTACATGCTAACATTTTCTCAGTCTGCACTCATTCTTAGGAGCAACTATAAAGGTCCTTTAACATTACCAGAGACTATGTATACATCACGCTATGGAAAGTTAGGCATCTGAAGTTCTCCTGATTTTCAGTATAGAATTGATTCCACTGACTGCAACTGCTCAGTGTCATATGTAGAATTTACTCTAATTGAAATTGCATAGCAAACCAGAGCCTGGAAAGGTTTTGTTTTGTTTTTAACATGTAGTCTGGCCTTGCTAGCTGGGAATTTTTGGGAGTTGTGGTCCAAAACAGTAATTTTGCCAAACTCTGTTTAAATTGAAGGTGGAGACAGAAGTGGAGATATTACCCTGTTAGCAGTGACTAAATAAGTCTATTTCATGAACCTGGGATATTTGATTTCTCTGCTATCCCCAGTCTGTTTAGTTATAAGCCAGTAGTATTTTATAAGGAACCCGTTTTACAGTGTATGATGAGTGACAGGATTTTGAGGGTTATTAGAAGTATAAACTCTTCGAATGCTTGAACTATCTGATTAAGAGAAAGTGAGAACTCTTACTTAGTAATATTATGAGAGTTTCTTTACATTTTTAAAAAAAACATGTTGAGTGTTATGGTTGAAACTAACTGGAGTCCATGTTCCCCATATTTCTCTTCCCTCTTGTCTTCTCCCACCCCCCTTGCCCCATGTAGGAATGGAGAGTGCAATCACGTTGTGGCAGTTCCTGTTGCAGTTACTTCTTGACCAGAAGCATGAGCACCTTATTTGTTGGACATCCAACGATGGTGAATTTAAGCTGCTTAAGGCAGAAGAAGTGGCTAAGCTGTGGGGTCTCAGAAAAAACAAAACTAATATGAATTATGACAAACTGAGCAGAGCTCTGAGATACTACTATGATAAGGTGTGTATTTGAAATTTAATAATATTTCAGTAATATCTTATGTGTAATGTACACTAGACCCTGAGGTAATTGTTCAGATTCTCTCCTTTGACACTCACTTCCCTGTCAGGTGGAAGGTTTGCACAAATTGTAATAAGCTATTCCTCCCTTTTCTTAGTTGATTTCTCTATTTTGAATGTGTATTTTCAAATATTAGGCCTACATCCAGTATTGTGCTAGTGAATATCCAATGTGAGTTTCAGGGGAAATTGTGTTTGATCACCTCCCAATTCTGCGGATGGGAGCTGTTTTATCAGCAGAATTATCTAACTGGATACTAACTTTTCCCAACTTCATTAATTTGATCCAGAATAATCTAGAAATTGTTAATTTGTGTTTCTGGACTGCAACTCCCAGAATTCTCCAGGCTGCCTGGAGAAATCTGAGAATTGTTGTCCAATAATACAAATCTGCACACCTCTAGAGCAGTGTTTCCCAACCTTGGGTTCTCAGATGTTATTGAACTACAACTTCCAGAAGCCTTCACCACTAGTTGTGCTGGCCAGGATTCCTGAGAGTTGCCGTCCAGTGACATCTGGGGACCCAAGGTTGAGAATCACTGGTCTAGATAAAATCTGTACCAAATAGATGAATTATACAAATTGCACTTTGCAACATTTGAGAACTTTTTCAACATCAAATCCCAAGAGTGTCATTGTGTTATTCAGTAATCTAGTTAAAAGAGTAAATGAAGATTATTGCCTTTGAGTATTGGATCAAAGATACTTGTAGCTGCTTGATTTGGTTGTGTAATTAAATTATTTCAACACGCAGCTTTTAAAATTATTTCACTCATTAATATTTCATAAGAAGTGTCCCTAACCCCCCCCCCCCCCCAATGTTTCTATCCCAGGCTTCAGGGGAAAACAAATAAACAAAAAGTAACCCTTTGTTTCTACCTTCATGTTGTTTCCATGTCTTCACATTTATAGTTAGGAAGTAAGACCTATGTTTAGTTATTCCACTGAAATCACACAGTGAATTCACACAGTTGTTTTCTATGAATCTCTGTGTCACTTTGCCTTTATATTTCACTGTCATCCCAGCCGTTCTAGCTTCTCTTGATCCACAGGGAAGCATTTGGGATGCTTCCATGTCTGTGGAGCATCCACACAGCAGTTGACTTCAGTATTTTGTACTTTTCCCAATGGTTCTTCTTTTTTCAGATTGGCCACCCTTTTTCAGAAATGCAGCACAATATGTGCAGTTGTAGATGCCTTAGAACTGCTCTTCATTTTTATTTTCAAGGGTGAGGTTTTTACATGGACAGTGACTCTTTAGAAAGCAAATGAATCACATTCATTATAAGTCTTGTGGTGGGTACCATTTTATGACACTATTAATTTTATAAACCAGTCTTATAGTTATAACTTGTGAAAAAATAAAAGGGCAGATGTAGCACAATACACCTTATTATCATATAATGGTATTTTGTTTTGTTTTTAATTTAAAATCTTTTCCAGACACATTAATTCTGTTGCCAAAACAGTGGGGAAAGTTTTTTTTAAAGGTTTTATATATTTATGTAAATCCCACCATTTCTACAAGGAGCACAAAGTCTCCACCTTTTTATTTATCTCGGAACAACCCATGTGAGGGAGGTTAGGCTGATAGATAATGATTGGCCCAAAGTAATCCAGCAAGCTTCGTGGCTGGGTGAGGAGTTAAACCTGGGTCACCTTGCTGTTAATCCAACACACGATCCGTTTTGCTACATAGGTTCTTATATAATACAAAACAAACATTATTATAGTGTTATAGTGCTGTAACTGTCTGTCATTGGCTAGAGAGATTGCATGTATAAAACTGTAAAAGCATTTTATGGGTAATTAAATGATTGGTTTAAAGAAGATAGATGAGATCATAAAGTGGAAGTTATCCAAAACAACTATGCAGAGGGAACAGAGTAGGATGAACATGTAGAAAATGTGCAGCATTCTCGGCAGTGTGTCTAGGCGCTTGCAGTTCTACCTGTTGCTGGCATTGGAAGAGCAATGACGGGCAGCGAGAAGAGCCACTTGGCTTGAAGCACCTTTGTGGAGAGGGTTATGAGGGTCAGGGGGACATGCAAGAAGAATGCTCAGAAAAGGAACGGAGAAGCAGATGAGAACAACATTCCAGAGTTTTCTGTGCATTAACATTGTTATATATTTTGCACATTTCATAGGAACAAAAGGAAGTTGCCTTACAGCACATGAGACTGTTCAGCCAAAAAGCCCTAAATGGGTATTGTGAGCGGCAACAGCTCCCTGGGGTTTCAGGCTGAGCTCTTTCACACCTCGCCCTTGAAACTAGAAATGCAAGGAATTGGAAGTGGGGCCTTCTACACAGTAGACCGTGTGCTCTGTACTGCACTATTTTGTCAAAGCACTAATTTTCCCTCCCACAATTGGTTTGTTGTTTTATGCAGAACATCATCAAGAAGGTGATTGGGCAGAAGTTTGTGTACAAGTTTGTGTCCTTTCCTGAGATTTTAAAGATGGATCCTCATTCTGTGGAAATCAGCAGGGAGAGCCTTTTGCTGCAGGACAGCGACTGCAAGATACCTCTTGAGAACAGAGAACAACACAAGCACAGCTTGTCAGTCCTGAAAAATGCAAGCCGTAATGAATATATCCATTCAGGGCTATATTCGTCTTTCACCATCAACTCGCTGCAAAACCAGCCAGAAACTCTCAAGCAGATCAAAACAGAAAAACAAGAGGAGAAACTGGAAGAGGCGGCATCTTTGGAAGAAGTCCGGACTGTTATCAGATTTGTGACAAACAAATCAGACAAGCAAGTCATGAGGCCCACTGTGTCATTACCATCAACCTCAGAGGCAGTAGCTGCCTCTGCTTTTTTAGCATCCTCCGTCTCTGCAAAAATATCCTCTTTAATGTTGCCCAGTGCAGCCAGCATCTCTTCAGCTTCACCATCTTCCTCCCGGTCGCCATCTCTGTCTCCTAACTCGCCCCTCTCCTCGGAACACCGAAGCCTCTTTTTGGAGTCCCATGGCCAGGATTCTGATTCTCTTGAGCCACTGAATCTCTCTTCAGGATCCAAGGCAAAGTCTCCTTCTCTTCCCCCAAAGGCTAAGAAACCCAAAGGTTTAGAGATCTCTGCACCTCCAATGGTTCTTTCCAGCACAGACCTTGGCTCGATTGCCCTCAATAGCCCTGCACTCCCTTCAGGATCTCTCACTCCAGCTTTCTTCACTGCCCAGGTAAGGTCTGGACACATTGAATGACATTCTACAACTCCATTCCTCCCCATCTTGATTCCCAATATAAGCTGCTCCTCTTTGGTGGGGTGGAGGCTGTCTGGGGGCCTGGGTAATGGTTCCAGGGATTGTTTGTAGTGAATGGGAATTCACTATATCGTGCACATACTGTGCCCTTTCAAAGAGTGTCTTCGAAGAAAGAAGACAGGAGTTGGTTTTTGATTGTTATTTGTTTACAAGTTTTTCTAAAATTTAAAATACCCCCAAGTGCTGTGTGATCATATAAACAGTCAGAGTACTTACCAATGAAAATTAACAATGCACTTATCACAAACCTCAGGAGTATAAACAGTAGCAAAAACCAGTGGAACATATCTTCGCTAAATCTGTAAAGCCCAAAATAGAACAGATGGAAGTTAGATTTAAAAAATTAGAGAATAATGTCTTCATTTGGATGACTCATGAATCTGTTTGGAAATGATGTTCTAGAGAGGGGCACAACTGCTGAAGCACTCTCCTTATGTTTAAAACTCTAAACTGGCCTCGGTAAACCAACCGTGTTGGACTACAACTTTCATAATTCCTAGAGAGCCATTAGACAATGGTAAAAGTAACTGTCTGAAATATCTAGAGAACCACAGATCTGGAAAGCTGGAGTACAGTGCAGCTGTCAGAGGGGTCCTGAAGAAAATACACTGGGATATCCTTTAGCATCTATTCATTAAAAGTAGTTTCAGAGCAACCTTTTTGATTCCTGAATGTTGATTCAGTCTTCTCGGATCATATCCTAGCTATGTCCATGTAAGGATGCTTGACTGTTTTTTGCAGTACTGCATGCTGTACCCATTAGTGAAAAGGAAGCTTTTCATTAACTTGTAAATCAGATCCCATTAACTGGTTTGTAAGGAAGTACTTTTTCCATTTCAGAGAGTTTCCAAGTTCATGAAAGTTTGCTAACCAGTTCTCTCTGAGGTGGCCTTCTGAATAGTAATTGTATAAAACAGACTTGAGTTGCTTTGGTTGTAATGAGAGATCATCTAAAGAAGCCACATCAGTTTAGTTGCGTAGATTAGTCTTGAGCAATCAACAGCTTCAGGTTTAAAGCTTGTCACCCTAGTTGACTTGTTTGTATTCACATAGTCCAAATGTAATCCAAATGATACAACGAAATGAAACAACAAAAAGAATAATAGTCTGCCACATCTAGAGGGCCATAGATGTGGAAGGCTAGAATAAATAAACATTCATAATATAAAATAAATAAAAAATCACAATGCAAAGTCTGAAAATTTGCGGTTGCAACATGAAACAGAGGTCTTTGGAGAACAAAACATCCTGTTATGAAGAACATCCTTTTGGGTTCAGTGATACTTGTTCCCAGAATTGTGGGTATAGGATTGCAGCCTTATTCTTCTACAGAAGTTCCTCTAAAATTATGCTGACTGTTTCTCACTGGATAACAGAATTCATTATGGCATTGTGGATTAAGACCTATCTGGGTTTCTTGGAGCTGTACCACAAATATAGATGTGAGCAGCTCCTGCACCAGCAGCTCAATAGGACAGATGAAATCCTATTTCCGGTAATCTGCTAGTAACATACACTGATATTTCCTATTACACATGACTTTATATATTGTAGTGTCTAAGATAATATGAAGTAGTACAGTAATACGAAATATGCTTCTGTCTGAAAAACAGTTAAGCTTTATGTGTTCATCATAGGCAGGTGTATAAACAGAGAGTATTCTGTTTATAAGTTTATGGCAAACTATTGTGTAACATGTTTAAAGAATAGATATCCATACAGGAGAGGAACGATCGGCATAACTGTTAAACTTCCTCATCTATATGTGCATTAGTGCTAGTAAAGTCAATACAGTTAGCACTGTGGCCATTTAAAACCAAGGTGCCAAAACGTTGTTGAGAAGGAAGATCCGTTGAAATCATTGGCTTGTGTCCAGTTGCTTGAATGCAGAGCAGAAGGGAAATAATGTCAACCTCCCCCCTACTGTGGCAGGTTCCCTGTCGCACGCCTGTTCTTGTACTGGTTGCAGGATTAGTCATGTGGCTGGTTGTACTGTACAAAGGAGAGACTGCTGAAATGAGGACCACTCACATGGTTTCATTTCTGTTCCACATTTAGGCAATGGGTATTGTTTGTTTTATTTATAGGCTGGCTTTCCTCTGATAAGGGGATCCAAAGAGGCTCACAATATTAAAAGAATAGAATTAAAAACATAGTAAGTTAAACATTAACAAACTATTAAACTACACCCTAATTAATTAATTTAGCCAGTATTAGCCAGTGTGTTTATTGCTGGGTGGTTATGTTCAAACATAATCTCAGCTAGGGTCATCAGCTTTTAAACTAAAGACATTGCAACCCGATGTCTAACAGCAATTTAATCTGCAGCAGCGGATTGGTAGTAACATGTTACCTCCATGCTGTGAAAACTTCAACTGCCAGTTCCTGCTGAAAAGCTTCTGTGAAAGGCGCTGTTCCCCTTGCCTGGCTAGTTGACAACCCTAACCTCTGTCAGAGCAGGACAGACTGTTAGCAGATTAATTACATTTTGTGTTTTGCTGGCACTGTGGCCTTTATCAAAAGAAATATGAAATGACATGTTTAGGTCAAGCTGTTTTCTTTAATCATAGGGTGGATTTGTAGTGTTCAGCATAAAAAAAAGGTTGGCTCCTTAAGGGTAGAATGAATGTGTTCATGACTGTCTCTCCCCTTTTGCCTTAAGCATCAGATGGCTTTACTTCAGGAACCTCCAGCACAAAATCCCAGTCATCTAATACTATTGCGCCTTATGCTATCAGTCTGCTGATGGCAACAGGCTAATAAGGAGACTAGCATCAAAAAGCACACTTTGTGCTAATTTGTATTGTGTTTGCTCTGTGTTCGCTCTGTGTTTCTAGGAAGGATTTGGTACAGGCCAGTTTTATTCTGCCTCTTCCCACGCCGCATTCTTACAGCAGCTTCTCCAGCATAATTAAGCTTAATATTTAAGCTAATAATGTGAATATACCCTTTAGCGTAGCTTTCATATACAGTATTAAGATATTCAAGCCTCTTCCTGTGCATATTTATTCAATGCCCTTGGCTGAATTTAACATGCCTTATTTCAGCTAGTGCATTGGACCACATAATTTTGCATAACTATATGAAGAAGCAGTCATCCTTAGTCTCATTTTAAAAAGAGGATTTCCACACACAGAGCTCATCCAAGATAGATGTCCAAAAATGCAAAGGCAGTGTTTGGGAATGAATGACCTGTATGCTGAAAAGGACTTTAGGAAAAATATCCAGGTATGTTTAAAAAGACAAACTGTGAGTCAGTAAATATTGCTCTCAACTCTTGGTGGCATCATGTAGAAGACAGATTTTGCTTAGAAGTGAAAAAAAAAAAGGCTCATATTGCCTGGGAGATTCTGGGGATCATAGTCTAAAATCCTAACTTTTCCAAGCTCTATTTTGGCACATAGAAAAATTAGCAGTAGTGGTGATGGTGGAATTCTGTCACCCATTCTACATTAAAATGCATGTAATGAGAATTGCTTTTCCAGCCCCAATGTGCTAAAAAAAAAAAAGTCCATAGAAACATGGTGACTCAAACGTAAAGAGAGATAAAACAATATTGTGTCCTATTTTCTGCGTGCATTTAATGGACATTGGTTTAACTGGGTCTATGCTTGAGTGGTCATGTTGACTGGGGGGGGGGGGCACCCATATCAAATAAAGACCACATCAGGGTTTGTAACCATGTGAAAGGGTGTGATCACACAGCATATAGCTCCCATTTTGGGCTGATTGTGGTGTTGTCTGGTGGGAGCTATTCCTTAGTGATCACATGGTGTGTGACGTATAGCTCTCCAGCCTGACCCTGATCTGTGCCCAAGCTGGACCTTTTTGGTCCAGCAGTAGGGCTACTTCCTTCTGGAGCCAATGGGGAGAAATTCCCTGATGAACGGAATGGTCACTTTAAGGGAGATTGCTCCTGGCAAAAATGCATGTAGATGTGTACCTTTCTCACAGTCTGATTGCACACAAATGTAACCTTGGGCCCAGACCTATTCCCTAAAAGAATGAAAAGGGATCAAGTCTTAGATGTGTGCAGGGAGGTTGCAGGACTCCATTGAAGTTTAGCAAAATGTAACATCCCATTTTCTGTAACCCATGTCGGATACTAATACGATCGGCTCTTTAAAATGTCCAACACAATTATTTTGTGTTTATTAACTTCGTGCTTACTTAAATAAAATGTTTTTTGGGGAAAGACCCTTGTTGTTACATGAAGACGTTTAACACTGTGTATAAATATTATACAAAATTAGAATGACTTTCTATGAGGAACATGAAAAGAATATCCTCACTAGTTAAAACACACCATAACTAGATCAGTGTTTTGGTTCTGTGCATCCTAAGTCTACTTCATTAAGATTACAAAATGCTCTGGGCTGAAATAATGAGATTCAGATTTAGAGCTGTTTAGAGTGGCCAGAGCTTAGTTGTCAATGGTACCAAAAGCCATGGTAGAGCAGCTAACACTGAGCAGTGATCAACTTGCTGTACAATACTAAAAAAGGGAACATAAGTTATTTTTGGTACAAAAGCCTGAGAGTTTGCAGTTCTTTTTTAAAAAATAAATAACCTGATAGTTGCTTTCTGGGCTGTTGGCTGCTTTCATAAGATAAATCTCAGCTTTATTCATGAGTCATACTGTTGAAAATAGTACATAGTGAGTACAGAAAATCTGTGGACACACAGTGGGGCAGACTTATGTTCTATGCTCATTTATTTGAAAGTAAGGGTAGTGCAAAAAGAACAAGGCTGGGGTACTGCCTGTTTGTCAGCCAAGCTTCTCCTTCTGGAGACTTAAGTGAAGCCCCTTCCTGAAACCTTCCTCTTTGGAAGAGGCCAGGGAAGGAGAATGAGTGAGCCATAATCTTGAGGCTGCATTTCATTTGGCTTTGTTTTCTTTTCTCAGTAGATGCCTAGTAGCTTCTCAGGTGCTTGCTGAAACTCTTCATATCACTACTGATGAAGGAGTGGGAGGAGATTTTTTTTCCCCCTCAGCTAAATGGTGTGAGGCAGCCATGACAACCAGAAAGTAACCATAGCTTACTCGTGGAGCACATGCTACTTAAGAAGGCTGGTGGGGACATTATAAACTCACACCAAAGTTTGCTGACCATCGTTCAAATGGATCCATGCAGCTATTGGAATTGATATATCATATGCTTATATGCAGCATGACAAAGAGTCAACATCAGTGTCCATACATTTTTACCTTATATGTATACAAAACCAAAGGGCCTACTCATTTTCAGATGGACACACTTTGGAAACTGTGATTCATCAGACACAAAAAACTGAAGTTACAGTCTGACAGTGAAATTATTTCCCAATCAGGAAAAGTGGGCAGGGAGTTAATTGAGGATGGTATCATCTTGAGGTGGTACAACCAACCACAGTGGTGGACAGTCATCGACAGTGATGGACACCATTGCATGGGCCTAAAACAGAGAGTGTGTGTGTGGAACTTAGCAAAATTGTTTCCTACACTGTGGAGGCAAGAGATCTTTTTATTGTTGTTAAAAACATTTTTTTCAGGGTGGCACAGGGTGGTTCTTCAAGGTCTGGAGGGGATGTGGCCTCCCCATACAAACCTTTGGAAGCTGCCTGTTCTTCTTCTAGTCTCTGAAAACCCTGCCACAAAAATATGTCCTGCAGCAGCCAAAATCTGCTCTTCCAAATGCACAAATCTAACCATTTATTTGCTGTGGGGAAAAAGGTGGGCAAACATTGTCATCTAGAAAATGTGAGACTGCAACTTCTGTTAGGGCTGAGCATTAGCTCTGCTGGCTATGACTAACAGAAGTCTTGGTCTAACAACATCTGGAGAACCACACTTTTCTTGTTCTTGATCTGGAGCCATAGCGTTGTTAGGTTTTATAGGAGTTATCAGGCTTCTCCTTGCACAGCAAAGTAACCTCTAGAATGTTGTTTCATTTTTCTCACACAAAGTTCTGGTAGCATGAAAGCTGCATTTCATGAACAGAAAGATAACTTTGCAGGGGTGGCTTGTAGGCTAAGAAGGAGCAGGTGCTCTTGTCCATTTTGTGAGCCATCTGTACATCTTTGAATCCAGCTCTGGCCCTTCCATCAAGGTCATGATTTGCTCACATTCCGTCTTCTGAGAAGATGTAACTGGAAGAGGGTTACAATATAGAATTCAGTCCAGAGATGGCTGTAAGAAAGATGATATAAACAATTTTTTAAATCAACTCTCCATGTGAAGTGATATGTGAAGGGGAGGGCTGCATACCATTCAACACCGTAATGTGCATCAAGACATGACTAAGTGAATGAATGCTGGAACACACATTTGGTGCCTTTTGTCTTGCAGACCCCAAATGGATTGCTGTTGACCCCAAGTCCTCTGCTTTCCAGCATTCATTTCTGGAGCAGCCTCAGTCCTGTCGCTCCTTTGAGTCCTGCCAGGCTGCAAGGACCAAACACCTTGTTCCAGGTAGGTGGGGCCAATGGTGACTGCATCCCACAGGTGGATCTTTTTGGCAGCTAACCAAAGAAAATTCTGGCATGTTCAGGGTAGCATTATCATTGCAAACCAGGAAACAGAATACGTGGAATAAATAAAATAATACCTCCCACTTGTTCCTGGTGACCAAAAACTAAAAATAATTGATGAGAGAAGCACGAATGTTGTCAGAAAGCAGAATTTGTATGCAGTGCACTGAGGAGCATTTGGAGCTTCTCTGGAGGCAGCTGAAAGAGGAGGCAAGGAATTCTCATCACCAGTTTGCCAATAGCATTGGCACTGCTCTGTAGTCATTTAATTAACATATTTATTAATTCAATTATTGATAAATATGTATGGGAACAGTTAGTGATAATACACATGCCAGGGTATTTAAATTGAAGTATATTTTGCTTTGTAGTGTATGGCAAAACTGCCTAACTGATACAGTAATTGAAGAATGTAGGGCAACAGTGGAGAAAGTGTGGTTTGCAAACTATATGCAGCTCCAAAGGGCTTCCCTATGGCCTGTCACGTGCCATTAGACCCCAGGTCTTCTGTTCCAGGTTAGCCCATCTAGGAGCATGATTAGCCATTTTGCCACACTTCCCCCCGTCCACCAACTTTAGGGGCAAAGGGGATCCCCTGCCCAAAAAGAAGTAAACTGTAGGAGATGTGCTTAGCCATTCTAGACCAGAAAATGGGTACTAGTGGTGCTGCTGGCGGTATCAGGCCTTTCCAAAGAAAGCAGATAGAATTCCCAGGTCTCTGGATGCGGCCAATCCTGATCAGTGAAAAAGGCTGCACAAGAATTGTGAAGATTGCTGAGGTGTATCTGAAGCTTTCTTAAGCGGTTGTTTAGAGAAAAGTTTTAAACTAGAGACATGAAGAATCATACACAGAATTATTAGTGATTACACAAGCCCCACAATCACATGGCCTAAAAAGTTGTGCTTTCTCTCAAATGTGTTGGGTATGAAAAAAAAAATTGCTGACACAGGAAAAACTGTGCTTATCAATAGCAGGAAGCATAGGAAGTACTGTGTCAGGGAAGCACCTGGAATAAACAGAGAAGACGTAACTGCAGAATTACCATGTTATTGAGCAGCGGGGGCTCGTGGGCAGGAAGGAGGGGGTGGCACCAAACTCCTCCACTGTCAAGCATATTGCATCCATATGTTTCCATACTTTTAATTACTCTTATGTATCATCAAGTCCCCTTTAATTTAATGGTGACCCTATTAATGACTGACCTCCAAAATCTCCTGTCCTTAACAGCCCTCCATAGCTCTTGCAAACTCAAGCTGTAGATTCCTTTATGGAGTCAATCCATCTCATATTTGGTCTTCCTCTTTTCCTGCTGCATTCAATTTTTCCTAGCCTTTTTGTTTTTCCCAGTGAGTTTTACCTTCTCACAATGTGCCCAAAGTACAACAGCCTCAGTTTCATAATTGTTGCTTCTAGAGAAAATTCAGAGTTGACTTGATCTAGGACCCACTTGTCTTTCTGGCAATCCAGAAAGTTCTTTTCCAGTTAACACAGTTTTTTTTTAATGTAAGCACATGTAGCAGCACTGCTATGGCATGCTGTCAACAATTAGGCAGGTTTTGGTATGCTGTCTTGTATTGCCTTTTGTCAAAGGAGTTGTGCTGTCTTTTTACCTTTCTGATGCTCACAACCAGGTCATGGAGTCATTGCTTACTTTAAGAACTGGTGGCTTTAATTTTTCATTTCACTCTTCCTGCGGTGTGCTACATTCCTTTCTTTTCTCTAAAAATGACCCCAAAGTGTATAGTTATGGTCCCAAACTGCCGTGTACCACAAGGCACTCCCCTGAAATACCATAGTTCCAAATCGTCTGCTGTACTGTCTAATGTTTCTTTCTGCTGAATGTGACCACAGTCACCAATTATAGAAGAGGAATAGACAAGAAAATAGAAGTGACACCGGCCAGTGCTTTAAGAGAGAGAGAAAAAGGAAAGAGTTAAGTAGAAGGTGTTGAAAGGGGAAGACATGTGATAATTTCTCCAGGTGACAGTGCACATTGCACAGAGGGAGACAAGATTCAAACTTACAGCCATCTATCACAGTCATTATGAAGATGTGCTTTGCAAGCAGTTTTAGCTTTGTATAGATAGTTTTGTGTAGCTGGCTGGATAGCTCAGTGGTTTAGTTATCTGGCTGCAGAGCTAGAGGTTGGGAGTTCGATTCCCCACCTCCTGTGAGTAAAGCCAGACTGCATGGGCTTGGGCAAGCTGCACAGTCCCAGGATGCCCCCAGAAGAAGGGAATGGTAAACCACTTCTGTGTATTCTCTACCTGGTAAACCCTTGAAAGGTTTGCCATACGTCAGAATTGATTTAACAGCACATGATTATTATTATAGATAGTTGTGGTTCTAAAGCAAGCCTGACTATATCCACAAAACCACACACATAACACACAGACAAAGAAAGTGAAGAAGCAAATAATGTACTGTATGTTCAATCCAGATTAGCATGCAAGAAGCCAACCGCTGTCCATCCAGAACTGTGGATGGACACTCACTTGTACACACAGCTTCAACTACCAGGTTCTTTGAAATACAAGATATCCACACTTTCATATATCTTCACTGAAGTATAGAAACTCTTCTTTCTTAAGACATGACTTTTCTTTGCAGTAATCCTAAGGCTCTCTTTCACCTTACTTAACTTCTTTTATTTTTAGCATTTCATAATTTTGCACTTGATTGGAGACATCAAGTTAAGATCAAATAGGAGCATCAATGGCTTGCCTTGCCGTGAGAACCAAACATATCCAACAACCACGAGTGGTAACTGGAAGTGAAAAGGAGAATCCAGAGCCGTCACATCAGGGGGGTTTGTTTGACTAATGTGTGGTTCAGAGAAAGGCCAAGATGACAAACCTATTTGCATAGGAAAAGTGTTCTTCCTGAGAATCAAACAAGAAGTGGCAACTACAGCTGAATCTAAACCTTATCCAACTTACCAAGTATTTTCCTGCAAAGGACAGCCCTCTTAAGATTGTCAGCTGTCTTCAGTTCTTACGGGTGAATCCTTTCTTGATCAAGGGTCCTTTGAGGGCAAAGGAGTCTTTTGTGTTTTAAAAACCTAATTGGTAGCTAGGCACATACATAGATGGGCTAAGCATAGCAC
Source organism: Intellagama lesueurii (assembly GCA_037013535.1). Lineage (NCBI taxonomy): Eukaryota > Metazoa > Chordata > Lepidosauria > Squamata > Agamidae > Intellagama > Intellagama lesueurii. The sequence continues at coordinate 40,388,994 of JBAJHW010000005.1, read as the reverse complement.
CCCAACCTTAATTTTCCCGACAAAGGTTACGAAGCAAATTACTTCTGCTCATAGGAGTCTGGTATTCTTCATCCCACCCCCACACACGTATTTTGACAAAATAAGGTCTTTTAAAAGCACAGAATGAGCTTTTGCCTTCTTTCAAAAGCACAAATCCATTTTTCTTTTTGTCCTGCTTTGGAGGCCCATTTATAAAGCGGAAGCTAATAAGTGTGCTTTTTGGTTTGCAGTGAAATACACAAATCCCTTTCCCCTTTGACGGAAAAAATATTTACTGTGAAGCCAGGGAATGAACATGACTCTTTGTGTGTCTGCAGCAGTATTGCAGTGGTGTTTGCTTTGGAAGGTCAAATAGACATCATGGCAGCTCCTTCTGTTTGTGTTTGCTTCTTTTCACATCTAGAAGTGGAATGGGTGGGGTTTGTTACTGAAAGGAGGTTCCCGTAGTGGAGTCATGTCAAAAACTCCAGGGAGGTGAGGGAGGATTCAGCTGTGCAGACCAGAGTCATACATCCTCTAGGTCCTTTGATATTAAAATTAGGTCCTAGTACCACATTTTATAGTTGATGGAAAGAGGTGAAGGTGGCAGCTATCATACTTACTTTGACCCGGGGGGAAAAGTATATTGGCAAAGCATCCAGGTGTGTCAGGTAGAACTAAATGGTTATATTATTCTCACCTACTAATCGATTAGGTGAATGGCAATTTTCCTTCCTTCCTTCCGGGACCCAAGCCAGCTCATAGCAATTAAAATCATACAATAATAACATGTTAAACATGGGTATAGTTTAAAGAGAATATTGAAAATATTTTTAAAAACATTTAAATTTGATTCTCATTAATTAGAAATTGAAATAAAAAAATGCTGATCAGGGTTTGAAAGCAAATGATGCTGACATCTTTCTGTGGGCAAGGGAGTCACCTTTGCAGCCTGTGGCACAATTTCCCCCATTTAATAAATTTGCATAGGGGATGAGAAGTGTTTCTGAGCAAGATAGAGCGGCAGCAAATTCTTGGGAACAAAGGGGAATGAAGCATGGGTCTTATAATGGACCGTCTTTCACACTTAGAAATATACCACTATAGTTGCTCTTTGAGTTTATGATTTTCATGGGGGAATAAACTTTGTCTAGTGATCTCATTCATATGCTGCATCTCTTGCTTTGGTTGGAACCAAAAGGCTGTGCTAGGCTTCAATTCTCATCTTCTTCCGTATCTTTGTTGCAGCTTTATGGGTGGGAGAGTCTGAAGCTGTAAGCTTTTCATGAGTTTTGTTGTTGTTTAGTCGTTAAGTCGTGTCCGACTCTTCGTGACCCCATGGACCAGAGCACGCCAGGCCCTCCTGTCTTCCACTGCCTCCTGGAGTTTTCATGAGTTAACCTGGCATAATTAATTCCTGGCTAAACTGAAATTTCAATTTAGCTTTCCATTACACAGCATGCAATTCTTGATCCAACGAACGACACAGAAATAGGACTTGATTTGTTGTTTGTTGTTTAGTCGTTAAGTCGTGTCCGACTCTTCGTGACCCCATGGACCAGAGCACGCCAGGCCCTCCTGTCTTCCACTGCCTCCCGGAGTTGGGTCAAATTCATGTTGGTCGCTTCAGTGACACTGTCCAACCATCTCGTCCTCTGTCGTCCCCTTCTCCTCTTGCCCTCACACGTTCCCAACATCAGGGTCTTTTCCAGGGAGTCTTCTCTTCTCATGAGATGGCCAAAGTATTAGAGCCACAGCTTCAGGATCTGTCCTTCCAGTGAGCACTCAGGGTTGATTTCTTTCAAAATGGATAGGTTTGTTCTCTTTGCAGTCCAGGGGACTCTCAAGAGTCTCCTGCAGCACCACAATTCAAAAGGATCAATTCTTCGGCGGTCAGCCTTCTTTATGGTCCAGCTCTCACTTCCATACATCGCTACTGGAAAAACCATCGCTTTGACTATGCGGACCTTTGTTGGCAAGGTGATGTCTCTGCTTTTTAAGATGCTGTCTAGGTTTGTCATCGCTTTCCTTCCAAGAAGCAGGCGTCTTTTAATTTCGTGGATGCTGTCACCATCTGCAGTGATCGTGGAGCCCAAGAAGGTAAAACCTGTCACTGCCTCCATATCTGCCCCTTCTATTTGCCAGGAGGTGATGGGACCAGTGGCCATGATCTTAGTTTTTTTGATGTTGAGCTTCAGACCATTTTTTGCGTTCTCCTCTTTCACCCTCATTAAGAGGTTCTTTAATTCCTCCTCACTTTCTGCCATCAGAGTGGTATCATCTGCATATCTGAGGTTGTTGATATTTCTTCTGGCAATCTTAATTCCGGTTTGGGATTCATCCAGTCCTGCCTTTCGCATGATGTATTCTGCATATAAGTTAAATAAGCAGGGAGACAATATACAGCCTTGTCGTACTCCTTTCCCAATTTTGAACCAATCAGTTGTTCCATATCCAGTTCTAACTGTTGCTTCCTGTCCCACATAGAGATTTCTCAGGAGATAGATAAGGTGGTCAGGCACTCCCATTTCTTTAAGAACTTGCCATAGTTTGCTGTGGTCCACACAGTCAAAGGCTTTTGCGTACTCAATGAAGCAGAAGTAGATGTTTTTCTGGAACTCTCTGGCTTTCTCCATAATCCAGCGCATGTTAGCAATTTGGTCTCTAGTTCCTCTGCCCCTTTGAAATCCAGCTTGTACTTCTGGGAGTTCTCGGTCCACATACTGCTGAAGCCTACCTTGTAGGATTTTGAGCATAACCTTGCTAGCGTGTGAAATGAGTGCAATTGTACGGTAGTTGGAGCATTGCTAGAGGCATTCTAAATATGCTACACTGGACCAAAATCCCAGCATCACCTGGAACTATATATGCAACAATCCTTCCTAGGTTGGGTCTTAATATACCCCACCTGGCATAGGCAGCCCATGGTCCAAATGGGAAAGGTTCCTAAAATCCTGAAATTCTGGGGCAAGCCCACCCTGCCTGGATTACACACTGCTTTTGCTCTCATGAGATGGCCAAGTCAAAGGGTGTCTGCTATCTGGTTGTGAGGAATTGATTTAAGGCACTTCCTCTCCTTCCTAATCTAATAGGGAAGAGGTGCTGTTAGAAGAGGACCAGACTGTCATGGAGAAGCTCAGGTGGGTCAAGTCAGCTAGGTCAGCATTCTGTTTCCAGCAGTGGCCAAAGCATATACTTTCGTGGGGGAGTGCCTAAGTCATGTACAGTGATGCCTCGCAAGACGAAATTAATTCGTTCCGCGAGTCGTGTCGTATTGTGAAAAATTTGTCTTGCGAAGCGCGCGGTTTCCCATAGGAATGCATTGAAATTTTAGAAGAAGAAAAAAGGGGAAAAAATTCGTCTTGCAAAGCACGGCCATAGAAAAAATCGTCTTGCGAGTCACCAAAAACATCGCAAAACGCTTTCGTCTTGCGAGTTTTTCGTTGCGCGAGGCATTCGTCTTGCGAGGCACCACTGTACTAAGGTGGCCGCAGCAGTGCAGACAGTTTAGAGGTGTGCTTTTTGTGATCATGGAGGGTGGCAGAACAAGGAGGAGCAAGGATACCTCCTGTTCAGAATGCTTTCTCATTTTGCTAGTAATTCTCCAAAACCAAATATGACTGCAGCAGTCATGAGATGGTTCTTAACAAAAGAAAAATAATAATAATAAGGCAGCTTGAAGACTGGGTGCGGTTCCTATCTTGAAGTCTAGCATAATTATCTAAGGTAACCTGATTTAGATAGCAGTATTGTAAATGAAGTGAAATCCTGATTCACCCACAAGGGGTGGTGGAGGAGAAAGGATTCTGAGGAATTTTCTTTCTTTTTCCAAACTGCCACTCTTGGCTTTCCAAAAATGGAAGCCATCCTCCTACTTAAATAGCTAAAGTCAAAGGGGGAGGGTGTTTGGAAAGTGACAGGATGGTGCCAAGTAATACAACCTCCTGCTTGCTTGACCTCCCCCAAGAAACTCTTTGTTCTCTGACAGAGTACAAGTACTATTAGTGAAAATTAGACATTCTGGCATGCAAACAAAAAGAGTTAGACTGGTGGAACTGGCTCTCTAAAATTGGTGTACAGGTAAAGCCACTTCTGTTTCCCAGTGTTTGAAGAGGAGGCAGTCCTACAGCAGCCACAGCTTACTTTTATGACTTAGGTTAATTGGCAGAGCCTCTTGTGGAGTGTAATTAACTCACTCTGGACTGGGAACTTGCACTATAATTATGGCAATGAAAGACTTGTTCCAGGCTGCACTTTACCCTGCAATAAAGGCTAAACAATAGCAAGGAAACAAACTGGATTTTACTGACATCTTAAACAGCCAGCTGAGGGATATCTGTGCACAGCCAGAATTTGTTTTGTTATTGAGTTGCCTGTCTCTTGCCTTACGGTTGTATAAAATGACTCAAGGGAAGACGTTAGGCAGGGTACAAACACAACAAAGCCCATTCAGAGGAACCAGAATAGCTAGACCTCAGACAAAACAGGGCAATTCAAGAAATAAAGACTCACAGCGTTTATGTAATAATTTGGTAGGCAAATGAGGATAATGTAAGTATGTTTAGTTGCACAAATTGTCTCTTGCTCCCCATTTGGAGAATTAACTTGCTATAGTAAAACTCTGCCCCTGTTTTTGCCTATTAAAGATATTTTGAGGATAGCTTTTAAAAACTTAGGATGAGTTGTGAGAAGTGTTATATCTTCAGATTCTAACTTGCTTGTAGCACACATGACACTAAACCCATGCCTATTAAAACTGAGGAAGTGGACATGTATTAAAATATAGCAGTTAAGACTTTAAGGTGCCACAAAGTTTTTATCTTCTTTATTTTTTCTTTTTCTTTTATCTTTGCCCGATACATTAAAATTCAGTCACCATATAGCACCTAACCCAAGGTTTCATGTGTATAGTTGACTGGAGTTGTGGCTAACACATTATTGGACAGTTACGCTTTTCTGGAACTGTTGTTAATATTTTACTGGATCCTCATGTTTTTCCTGTTTATTTTTTTAAATGATAACAACCTCTTTGCTCTTAAACTAATACATGCCAATATGTTATAGAGTAAATTAAATGGCAACAGGATGTGGGAAAACCCTTCTCAACACCTGATGGTTTGGGAAGCTCACCCTGTTACAAGAACAAGAAGTGTTATAAATGTACAAGAATGTCCTGGGTTTTTTTATTGGTGAAATGCTACCTGCTTGAATTGCACTTACTTATTGTTGTGCACTGGATTTATAGCTGGCTTTTCTACCAAAAATACAGGTAGAACTATAGAAAATCTTATTGTTAAAACATAATTAAACAAATTGTAATGTTAAAACAAACTATTTTAAAAAGCTGGTTAAATACACATCAGTGAGTACAGCACCTCCTATCTCTGTAGCCAGTCTATTGCCGAAATGCCACTTGAATCAAAAGGTCTTTGCCTGCCAGCAGAAGGAGAACAGGGAGGGGGCAACCTAGCCAGGAAGCAGCCACTCAGAAGGGACACTCTTGTGTCTCCACCATACATGCCTCTGAAGATTGGGGTGGGGTGGGGAGACTCTGAAAGAATACAGTCTTTCACACAGTCAGTTGTGATGCAAACTGTTTCTATGTAGAATTCATACTAAAACATAAAAGGAAGTGAAATACAAGAACAAGGAACATAACTTCTTAATTTCTGGTAAAATGAAAGTTCACAAAGGACTGAAATCTCATTTTAGAAGCAGCTACCATGGTTAGGAAAAACCAAACAGGAGATAATTTCACATGGATTTTTCTACTTATGCTATCAGGATACAGATGCACTGATCTTATACACCTTGCCGTTATTGGTGTATGCGTATTTCGATATGTCATACCACCTATTTTGCCTATAAACTGTCATTTGGTGTAGCACATTTATATCCTGCCATCATGCAACACAAAGTACTTTGTGTAGAGTTTCCAAGTATCTTTTCATCCAGACATTAACAAGAATGAAACATGTTTTGCTTCAACAAGGTGTCTGTATCCAAGTGCCTTGATTGTTGACACCATAAACTTAAGAGCTGTCCTACATCTCATGCAAAGAGAGTCAGAGATGATGAAATGACAGATAATGCAGTACTGCTTCATATTTCAGGTGAAGAGATTGTATTTTTGCATAGCCCTTTGTGTGAAAAATTCCCCAAGTGTACTGAACTGGCACAAAAGCTATAGGTTTGCTGATTTCTACTTAAAATGGGATTTGAGAGGCAGTCATCCATAGCCTTTCCTATCATTTCTTGTCTTATACAAAACATCTGTATTAACAGGCAATATTTAGTCTGTTATCTTGTTTACACTAAGCCCTTTCCATTTAATTTTGAAGATCTTTGAGATCTTATTGTAATTTCAGCTCTTCCTTGACCTTGCAATTTAGTGTTCCCTAGGATTCCTTGATGTCTCTCAAAAATGCCGCTATGTTAATTTATATTTTGAAGTTTAGAAGCAAATGGGCATTTCTCCATAGCATTATTTATTGCTTTCAGTGAATTTACTTAGGAGTATTATATTGACAAGGGTACTTTCCTTTCCTTGTAAATTTCCAGTTTTATAATTTCTAGTTAGAAAACATATTTGTGCAAAGATAAGTGAACTTTCTGTAACTAACTCATGGACCTGATTCGGATGCCAAGATTGAATGAGCCATAAGTTCATGGGTTTCTCCCACCCATCCCATACACACATAAAGGGGAGGGTGAAAGCTTTTTAACATTTTACTCTCCCATAGCTTACAGTTATGTATAAATTTAGCAAACTGCAGATATCCAGGATACCAAACCACACTATCAAGCACAGACAAACTTCTCCTGGAGTCATCCTTTCTCCAAATGCAAAAATGGAAGCATTTATTCTCAGCTTTTTGCAAGTGGAAAAGCAGATGAACTTGTGGTTCATTGCAGCAACCAGACCAGCTTATACCAGTGGTTCCTAACCTTTTTTGAGTCACAACCTCCCTTTATAATAGCCAAGTAACCGGTGACCCCACTGTCACATTTGCATAAATAGGCTGTCATCGTCGTTCCGTTCCCTGACATGGCAGCACCATCAGTGTTTGTGTTGCTTGCTGCCCTACTGCTCCTGCCGTTGACTCCGCTGCCACCACTTCAAAACTGGGAAGGGAACAGGCTGGGTGAGGTCAAAGGTATGCAGAAGAAGGAGGCAAAGGACTTCAAAGATGGGCCAGTGGGGGGAAGGACATTGTTAAGTACAGTTAACTGTGATTTGATACAGTACCTGACTTAACAGGCCTTAGTTTGCAACTGATTAGCAAACTAAAATCAGACACTGTGACTTTAGGTGGAGTCACAGTAACTATGGTTTGGCATGATGCCTCTATTGACAAACCAACATTATAGCCATAGTGTTGCCTCCAAAGCTTGCATCTGTACAGAGATGGCAATAAACGTGAATGCTAAGAACAGGAAACAAAAACAAACAACTGCCAATCGTGGTTCAACAGTTGCATATTTTGGAAGATGGAACCGTGGTTTGACAGGATGCTTGAAGTAAACCCTAAGGTGCATGTCAGAGATAAAAAAAGCTTTTTCTCTTTGTTCCTCTTGCAGTTCCCAACTCTGCTAAATGGTCACATCCCAATGCAAATTCCCAACTTGGATGGGACCTCTTCACCAGTTCTCCTTTCTCCAAATGCTCATAAATCCTGATGTCTCAGCAAATTAAGGACTCGCTAACAAACTGGATTTAACACAGCCATTCTCATGGGTTTCACTTTTCTGATTGCAGGAGGACATGATGAAACCCTCTTATTATGGTTTGCACTTTTCATTACATGGAGGATCTACTTGTATGATGTTTATTTAGCATTTTTAAACAGTGTTTTTTGTATAAGAAATCTGTTGTGCATTAAAATGAATTATAATTTTTTATAGCCTTGCTCTCCAAGTGTTGAACACTGTTACTGAAGTATCTTTCTTAATAGATTTCAAAACAGTATCTAAAGGATGTGAAACGTTTAAATCTTATATTTCTGCATATTATGCCTCATGCTTGTGTAAACTATAACCGGCTGTGCCTTCTTTTGCATAATGTTATATAAATGATTTATATATTTCCAGTATTAAGATAAAGGCTGAAAAGGAAACAATTACTGAACAATCCCCCCTTTTCTAGTATTTCAATGTTGCCTTTTGCGATAGGCCAAACAGTGCTGTGTATTCATGTAATTTTGTGCTTTCCATTTATATAAAGATTCTTTCTATTTCCTTGCTAAACTGAGAGGCCATAGTAAATGTTTTGGCCAGTAAGTGTGTTTAATAGGACACTATTTAGATGTAGGTGCTTGAACTCTTTTCTGAGGTAAGAGGAACGTGGTCTTAAAATATTTGCAACCTATCTTATGGGCATTGAAGGATGTAACCTTGCTCAGTACCATTTATTTTCATATAGCTGTGAAGTAGGCATCAAACTGATCCTTGTTTTCTTGACTCTGTTCAAGGTATTGCAGTACACAGGTGATATTTTCACATATTGGTTGATCAAGAATCGAAAGTAAATGGTTCTAGTTTTGCAAAGCCAAAAAGGCTCTTTTAAGAAAAGATAAGCAATGTTGAGTGTTTTTAAGAAGTGTTTAGAGCTATTTCAATTAAAACTGATAGTCTTTTAATATGATAGGAACCTGTCAAGAGCCAGAAATCAAATACATACCTTGATACCTAGAAAAATGCTTTCACTCTTTCCCCCCTCCTGTACTAACCTGACACTGAACCACAGTGATTTAAAAATGGCAGGGCTCTTGGTTTCTGTCACAGATTAGAACTCTGAAAGCAGAAGCACAGGGCTTGTCACATTCTAGCATACCACGATTGATTTCTTGAAGATAAAAATACAGCACAAAAGCAGAATTAAGTGTGGATGGTATTTTAAATGTAAAACCATTGTGTCCATCAGCTGTAACCTAGAAGGTGTTCAATGCATACATATTTAATAAACATGTTCTATCACATATTTGCAAATATGTTTAAATATTCCAATTGAATGGAGCACCGCAGCTGATATCACCTTTCCAAAGTTCCTTTGGGAATTCATATGAATTATACTGCTATTCTGCACACAGCCTCATTTCGGTCATGCAGTCTAGTTTGAAAAGTACTTCATTTCAATGATGCAGAAAGATCTAGATACGGTGGTACTCTAGACTGAAGCTTTGAAGAGAAATTTGATGCCTCTGGTTTTCCCCATTGTGAAACAGAAAGCTGTTTTTAGAAAAGAAAGAAAAATTAAACACCAATGTACTACAATTGGTTCTCGCTGTGTTTCACATGCTGAAGACCCTGTCAACAATTCCTTCAACAGTTTGTGGTATTTGAAGAGCACCGATTCTCCCTTGCCCTAGTTTTCACAGTTTTACAGCATTGTGCTCACCATTCTCTCCTCTCAGGTTTGTAAGACTTCAGATTCTTTGTGTGGAAAAGATACTAATTACTAGACATATTCTTTCCCTTATACATTGGCAGCTTTTTGGGTCTCCATAACTGTATCTGTATTTTATACAGTGAACCAAAGAGTGCCTTAGATTGCTTCCCTTCCTTCTTGATGTATTTCACATTGCATCCCCAAATTTAATTCCAGTATTGTGCTTCCTTCTTTAACCAGGAACCAAAATAGCTGGACGACAGAAGATTGTTAACGTAATCATCTTGCTACTATGTGTTTCAACCTGGGAAGTTGATGGACTTCGATGTAAAAAAACCCCTTTACTATAAGATTAAGAACAAACATAAAACCTGTGGCCTAAAGTCCAATTTCAAGCTTGCAGAGAAAATTGCCTGTAGCATTGTTGTGCTGGAGCACACCTTTGCAGAAGCAGTAGCCCAAGTAGCACTGCAAGCATGCAGTTCCACCCTTGGAAGTATTCTGTAAAAGTATGTTTGCTGCTACAACAGACTCCGCACTGGTGCAATGACACTGCTGGATACAGGTGTACATTTTACTGTCTGGTTCTATAAAACAAGAACTTGGCAACTTTAACATGAAAAATATACTAGAGGGGATAAGGAAAAATAATTCCTTCGTTAATCATCATCGTCATAATGTGCCATCAAGTCAATTCAGACTTATGGGGACCCTTTTCAGTTTTCCAGGTAGAAAATACTCATAAGTGATGTAACATGCCCTTCTTCAGGTGGCGTCCTGGAACCAAGGCTGCACAGGCTGGCTGTATTAATAGGAGGCACAGTGAGGAGTCAAACTCCCAAATTCTGGCTCAACAGCTAGATTTTAATCCACTGAGCTATCCAGCCAGCTAATTCCTTCCTTAGAGCATTTTAATGTATTAGACCTTGATAGCTTTCCATTGCTTAGAAAGAGAAATTTAAAACAAGATCCAAACTATTCCATAGCAAAGAGAACTGCATACTCAATAGTTTGCAAATGCTAATGGACACTATGATATATTATATATATTAAAATTAGATGATAGAAGGTGAAACACACTGGAAGATTGTACACGTAACAGTTTGTACTATGTTTTATACATAGTTTGGGGAAGGCAACATGTAAATGTTGCACATAAAAAAAATCAGTCCTCAGTTCATGTATTTATACATCACACATAGTCTGTGTTTGTAGTAAAGCCTAGTAAAAATGAATCAAGATGAATTAAATCATTTTGGCTGTGTCTTAATTATATACCAGTGATATGCAATTAAAATGTGGTTGTAAGATTTTCATGAAAATAGTTAACATCAGAGATAGCCTTCTGATTTGTTTACATAGGACCAAGGATGCCACTTTATTTTACAAACAATAAAGATCCTCTATAACTAACTACAGTCAACTCCGATGGTGCTCGGCAAGCCTCCGAACGGAAAAAGGCAGGGGAAAGGGGCGGGAAATTCAAAAATGGTGCTGGGGAAGGCTTCAGAGGCTTGCCCAGCTCCAGCGGAGGACTGCCGGGGGACCTCTGAAAGCGGCGATCGCGGTTGCGGGGGACCCCCACCAGTCCTCCGATGGTGCTGGGCAAGCTTCCGAAGGCTTCCCCTGCACCATCGGAGGACTGGCGGGGGTCCCCCGCAACCGCGATCGGCGCTTTCAGAGGCTTCCGAAGGCTTGCCCAGCACCATCGGAGGACTGGCGGGGGTCCCCACACACGGCGATCGCCGCTTTCAGAGGTCCCCCGCCAGTCCTCCGATGGTGCTGGGCAAGCCTCCGAACGGAAAAAGGCAGGGAGAAAGGGCGGGAAATTCAAAAATGGTGCTGGACAAGCCCTGGGAGGCTGAGTTTTGAATTTCCCGCCCTTTCCCCATGCCTTTTTCCGTTCGTAAGTCGAGGCTCTGTTCGCAAGTCGATATAAATTTTTGCGATCGGAGCCGTTCGTAAGTCGAAATGTTCGTAGGTAGGGCTGTTCGTAGGTCGAGGTTTGACTGTAGATCTATGGGCAGACATCCTGTTGAACAGTTATGCAAGTGGTATAACCTCTGGAAGTAGATTGCCACAAGTTAAGAAATCTCTATAGGCATTATCCGTTGCATACCAAGTAGTGCACCTCTGCATGCAATAGATAATGCCGATGGAGATTCCTTAGCTTAAAAGCAGTTCATATTTAATTCGCAAAAGGATTTCAGCCATAGATTCATACTGCCATCAGCATTATACCATAAGGCCTGTCAAAGACAGAAAAACATTCAATAATAAGGTAAACACACTAAAAATTGTCCCCTCCCGCATAAAATACTAGTGACATGAACGATTGCTATTCAGCTTATTGCTTTTCATACATATTTGGAGACTTTCCAAAAGCCCATGAATGTCACGTGGATGCCACACCTTGGTTTCTAAAGCCGCATACTACCATACTGAAGGATGTGCAATTTTTCAACAAAATCAATCCATCCCAGCAATGAAATGGCAGTCTAAAATGTCAGCTGGATTGCTAGCGACACTGTTTTCTTTGCATACATCTATAGAAAAAGTCCACAGGTGACAAGGAAGATTGCAGAATTCTGTATGATTTGTAAACACATGCTATAAGATGAATGAGCACAAGCGCTCAGTTTCACAAAGCAGTGTAATTTCTGGATGTACCCTGGAATTTTTTGGCGTCTTGCACATAACCTGTGCAATACTTGCCTCTTTAAATAATGAAAGATACATTTCTGTGTATTTGGTGGGTGAAATGCCAAAGTACGCAGAGTAGTCCTGGTTCCTGAATAGGGATGAGATGTCTGCCTTTAGTTAAGTATGCAAGGAGGCAGAAACAAAAGGCTTGAGCGAACATGTTATGAATGTCATTCTCCATGCAGTGGACATCTTGCCAAAGTACGGAAACTAAATAAGGTCATTATAGGTCATTCCTCAAAAACGGCCAAGGTCCTCCTCTGAACCCAATCCACATGTGTTTTGTGCCTGGGAGGGGCAGCGAAACAAACATTTGTTCATAACAATTTATTGCAAAACTTTTCATATGCAGTCTGCCATTAAAGACATCATGTGGGTGACGTGAATTAAGATTACATTGTGACACAGAAAATATTAAGAAAAGGAAAAACACATGAGAATAGGAAAATTTGCTTATGATTGTGAACTGCATTCTTTAAAAGCATTCCAATGATTAGTGCAATGGACTGAGCAAGGTACCAATGGGCCAAAAACACCATAAAGCAATACTGCTTTTCCAGTACAAATGTCCTCTGAACCTGAAAAGTCCTTTGATTATTTTAATTCACTCTTTGCATTTGTAAATGTTGGAATTATCTTCAAGCTACTTACTTAACCTACCTCACAGGGCTGTTGTGAGGCTCAGTGATATTTTGTACAATGCTTTAGAAAGAAATTTAGAAGATTACGTACAAGGCAAGTAGCTTTATATTATGGACAAAGCTGAGTCTAGCCACTACATGAAAACCAAGGATTGTTATGTACAGGTCAGGAATTCTTAACAGGGTCTTGAATAACTGAAATGTACCCTTAGGTAATACTTTATATTATTACTTTGTATATAATAATAATAATCTCATTCCTTTCTCTACTAGCTGTGAGGATTTTTGTTTTGTTGTAAATCAACAGATATGATCACAGTGCATTCAAAATTCCAGTTGGAATTCCATATTGGGATTTTATATCAAGAGGGTTGGATCCAGATTTATTGTGAATGGAACTTGCTCACAGGAAAGTTCTGCTCAGGGACAGGCAGAAGAAGCCCCATTGAAAAGCTGCTCTAGAAGGTGGAGGACCTTCCTGAACAGTTTATGCAGGGGATAGTGGCAGAGATGGAGAAATTAATGAAGGTTACCTTTCTCCCCGCTTTCTTTAGTGCGGAGTCTGTTTAGATCACAATCCTTTCAGTTTGTGAAAGCTGCTCCTGTTTGTGGAAAAGATACAATGGACCCAGCCCATAAACTAGTAACCATCTCAAAATTGTTAATGGATAACATTCTTTGAAACTGATTGGTAACCAAGGATTCAGTGTAGCCAGGCACAGAGTGCCTACTGATATCAACAGGAACAGTAATCATATTTCTGAAGAGTAAAAGTCAACTAATGAAGGATATTAAACTTGGAAGAGTCTCAGCATTCATTAAGAAGACCAAAGAAGAGTGAAAATATAAGCAGAACATTTAGGAGAATCTAAATGTTTGTTTACTAATTCACTTGATGTAAAAATGTTATGTGCTAGTGTTGCTATATTTCTCGAGCATACCAAGTGAAATCTGGCATCTGGTGTATATATCAATAAAAATGGAACACAGATTATGAGCAGACATGCAACACAGATTAACTATAGCTCATGGTATGTTTATTTCCAAAGTATTGAAACTGGCTAGTTTTTAATTCCATTCCTGATCCTTGTTGTATCATTTTGCCTCCTCTCTACCATATGCGTAAAATCGGAATGTGCTCTTACTACTATTGCTGATGCAGAGTATCAAACACATAGCAAGCTACACCAAGTTAGCCATGCTTTCTATTAAGCCAGCCCATTCACTTCCACAAAAACCCATACTCTTGATCCACAAAATATTAAGCCCAGGGAATCAGAAAATATTCAGCCAACCATGCTGCCTTGGGTCTTGTACAGGAAAAAGGAGGGGTAAAAGTATTTTAAATAAACAAATAACTGCTTCAGTTTTTCAGATCAGCAGATATTTTGCTCCTTCAAAGAGGGACCAGAAGGTAGTAATCCTTGCTCTAATGGATCTTTATATGGAAACTATATTCTGCACAAAAACTTTCTTGGATCAATGCACTAGTCTACAGTTAACCCAGTAGAAATGTTTGTGGTCATAAAATGTCTAAACACAACTGAGAATTTCCAAATAATATTTATACTTTCAAAAGTACAATATTAATACAGGTCCATCAGTTAGAAATAACAGCAGTTTGTTAGCTCTACGGGGATTCTTTAATGTAAAACCATCTCACAAATGCTGAAAAACAGCAGTGGTCCAGTCACCATTACACACAAATTTGTCATCTCTTTCAGAAAATAAAAAAAAAAAAGTTCCCAAATTCATTTTACTAGTATCATGAAATATTAATAAAACATCCCCAAACATGCCACAATCACTATTCACAAATAAAGTTAAAGAAACATACATTTTTTCACTTAATACTGTTAAATAACAATAATAAACTACAAGATTTCCTGAACAGAAATGGTAGGACCCCTGAATGTTTAACAGTGAACATCAGGAAAAAAATTAAGTTATCTATTACTATTTTTCATGATATACCAGCCAAAGATTTACATAACCATTTCAAAATATACCAATAAAGATTTACAGCCTCTTGAAGATGCACTAAACAAATAGTTTCAAGAAAGGTAAACACAAATGCTAAAAAATACTGTTACTATCACCAGGAGGTACTTATGATACTCACTGAGATGCATAAGCTTAGTAGTAACATGTTCAATAGCTCCAATAAACAAGTAACATCTAAAGATCTTTAAAGCCTTCTAAGCTCTCATGCTTTAAGAAGCCTGCAGTACAGAGCAATGTCTTCTCATCTATGGACTTGCATTCTTCCAGCGGACGTCCAGTGAATATGTCATCACAGAGGCAGCAATGAGAGGCAAGGGATGGAGTGGGATGGACGGCTCCCTAACCTGTTTCCCCGGAAATGAGACCTAACCTGAAAATAAGCCCTAGTCTGATTTTTCAGGATGCTCGTAATATAAGCCCTACCCCAAAAATAAGCCCCAGTTAAGTGAAAACCCACCCTCCACCATTGTGCAGCATTGTGCAGCAACCAGAAGAAGATGACATGACTGTAAAATAAAACATCCCCTGAAAATAAGCCCTAATGCTTTTTTTGGAGCAAAAATTAATATAAGACCCTGTCTTATTTTCGGGGAAACACGGTATGAAACTTCAAGGGAAGTACTATATCTCCAAAATAACCCAGGATGGAACATCTGCAAAAGGTTCTTTAAGTTTGAAAAACGGTAACACAAGGAAGGTAGCTGCACTGGGAGTAGCATGCACCCATTTCTTCCATGAGAGCAAGGCCTGACAAAATGCATAAGCCAATCCTTCGTAATTGGCATGTAACCCTAACCATGTGTAACAGAGGAATTATTTTTCACCTGTTTCAATCGACATCTCTGTACTAAGTGCTTAGAAAAAGGTACTCAGAAATATTTTCGTTAGTTCACATCTAATGTTAAATTCATGGGCCAAGAATTTAAGAACGTTAAAGACAAATTTATGTATTTAACAGTCAAGTTTTGTTTTTGTTTTTTACATTCCAGGAAACATTGCAGTTGAAAAAAAGAGAGATACAAAACTGCAGCAATAATTCATGAAGAGAAATGGAGGCATTCACATATTATATAAAGCCACTGCAGGCATTCAACTGTTTGTTAACTATACAGACAGTAGTTATTTAGCAGCAATGATTCCGCAATAAATAATGCACTGTGTTTCTCAGTCCTGCACAAAAATTGCAGCTACTGTTACATCAACAGTTGTAACCTACTGGCTCTAATGGCAGAGGAGACCTTAAAATTGACTGTACAAAAATTTTGTCACACTGTGACAACAAATATAAAAACATAACCAGCAGGTCTGAAATAAAAAGACTGCACTGTGAGGAGGACAGTGTAGACAAGCAGATTTCAAGTCCACCAAGGAAAGAACTGCCTCCAGACTAGAGAAGAGTCCCTGATGGATGTAAGACCAGCAGCCTTGGCCTTGAAACTGCATTGCCAGCTTCAGAAAAGCATGCTTTGCCTTCTGTTCTTCCCATGTCCTAAAAACATAAAACACAGATTTTGTTAAACTAAAAATAATACCTCTGGTATGCTTTATGCCTACAACTTATTCCTCCTTTCCCCAAAGAAATGTACCTAGTGACATACTGAAAGATGCAGCTTCTCCAGGCTATCCAGCAGTAAAGCAGGGCAAAGTGTGCTGCTTATATACTGCCCCATAGTGCTCTAAGCTCTCTCTAGACTGTTTACAATTTAATCATGCAGGTTAAATATTGCCCTCCCCCCCAGTAAGCAAGGGACTCAATTTACCAACCTCGGAAGGAGAGAAGGTTGAGTCAACTTTGAGTCGGCTACCTGAGCCCATCAGAACTGAAGTCAGGTTGTGAGCAGAGTCTTCACTGCAGTACTGCAGTTTAACAACTGCACCACAAAGCTCCTCACTTGTTTTCCTCAGCAGCAAGGTTCTTGCTGAACTTTGAGAAAAACTCCATATTTAAAAAAATGTTTTTTTATACACATCTAGGTAATTTCAACTATAAACTCACAAGATGTTAATTTTACAGTTCACCCACGCTCCAACTACTGCAAACATGTAAAAAAAGAAACTGCAAATCTTAGAAGCTTACATACCTGTCTCTGGATAAGTGGAATTTCGAAAGCCAGGATCTTTCTGCAGCTGAATCTCTTTCAGAGTGAATATTGACACACCTGAAACAATACGAAAGTGCTTTCTGTCTGAGTAAGAGCCTCTCTTCTAGAAATCTGCACTCTCCTTAAAAGTGATAATAAAATACAGTGACTGTAAGAGGAAGGCTAATGGTAAAACAAATGAAGGGACTTGAGGAAGGAATGGGAGTTACAGGGTTAGACCCAACTGGTAAGAAACAAGGAAGAGGAGGAAAAATGAACTGTTGCTCATCTTCCTCATCACTGTTTTCAGCCCCAACGGATAAGAGCAGGGAGAGGTACAGCTGAAGACTAACTTAACTGCTCCATCCTGAGGGACAAAGTGTGACTCTCCAGCTGCCCTATGATTCCTCACCGCTGGCTGTACTGGATCTAAAAGCACCGTACTAGTCTAAAAACATCTGAAGGGCTGTACTCAGGGTTGGGATTCTCAGATTTCTTGGACTACAAGTCCCAACATTCTCCATTTTGGGATTGCTACCCGATGGACAGGCACCTAAAAGTGTATCACCTGGGATAAAGGCTGCAACTGGAAGGCTTGGAAGCTTAGCTAGTCCAACCTCAGCCCAAGCTTCCTCTTCCTATCTGAGTGCTAGCTGGGAACATTCTTCCTGAATGTATCAGGCAAAAACCAAAGAAACAAAAGAAAAGAAAATGAAAACATGTGGCACCTTAAAGACTATTATATTTTAATGTAAACTTTCATGGACACATCCACTTCATCAGACATATGGAAACAGAATGAAATGTTGAATGAAATACCAGTTTCACAAATAAAACATTCTAAATATTCATTGGCTCTTCGGTGTACGGTACATTTACATGCACTAATTTATGGCCTATGTTTTAAGGTACTGTTGTCAACATTCCTCCTGGAGACAGAAAACAGACACCAGGTTTTCCCCTGAAATGTTTGCACAGACTAGCACAGCTACCTCCTCCAAAGTGCTTTCTGAACAGGAAGCAAGGTGGAGCTAGACCTCAAAGCCTTCCTGCTGAGTTCTGTCTCCCAGGTGATCCACGTTTCGGTGTCTGTCTCTCAGACAGAACACCCAGATTGAAGAAATACAGAATTTACAGTCCAAAAATTTCAGAAATCCCATCCCTTGTGTGATTTCCCCATCTCTGTTTTAAACAGAGGAACACTCAATGTGGAAGGAAGCTCTCTCCTAGAGTCCAGGTAGGGCTTCAAATATCAGTTAATTCATACCCAGGAGAACTTGGGTGAAGACAATCTCTTTATTCAGTGTAATCTGCATACACATGATTGATTTAGGAAGACAGAGCAAAGGAATGTTCCACCCAGGAGTATATAAGTTGCTGCTCTTTATGTTATATACGACATCTCCCAGAATCCCTGGCTTTTAACAAGAGCTGCAGTCCAAAAGCAAGGGATTGCTGACCCATGAGAGAAGGTAGAATGTCTGTTGATGCAAAGATGCTACTCAACTGATATCAATGACAGAATGCTGGTGCTTACTTTCTGGTAGTGTATGTATTCTTGTTCCAAGACTTCTAAAATATGCATGTTTCATGGCCTCTTCTGCTGAAATTCTTTTCTTTGATTCATACTGTGAGACCAAACAAGACAAAAAGCATTTTAGTTTAAGAATAAAGCACATGTTCTATGTACCTATGATCTATTGATAATCCTGTGCAGCTCTAGCTATATAGAAGGACTAAGAAAGACTACTGGTTAAGACCCGAGGGAGGTGCTGTCAGCTAGAGTGGACAGTATTGAACTAGATCATCACATGCCATCAAGTCAATTCTGATTTACAGCAAGCCTTTCCAGGGTTTTCTAGGTATAGTATCCTCAGAAGTGCTTTATTATTCCCTTCATCTGGGGTGCCCTGGGACTGTGCAGCTTGCCCAAGGCGATGCAGGCTTGCTCTTCTGGATGCACAGAGGGAAATCAAATTCCCAACCTCTGGCTCTCCATTCAGAGCTAGCCAGCCAGCTGTTGAACTAGATGGAATTCAGTAAAAGGAAGTTTCCAGCCAGAAGAAAAACCCTGCATTTTTAAAATGCGTACTATATGTTTCAAATATCTCAAACGTGATTTTCACCCAAGATGGGAGGAGACGTCTTCCATTTACTACAAAATTTCAGAACCAAATGTTCAGTCAAAAAGACATCTAGAATAATAGCTCAAAAGTATTAAAAACAAAAACTTAGCACATTTTTCAAACAAACGGTAGCAAAACAGATACTGCTTTAGCATAAATCAAAAGACCATATTTTGAAACTCTAAAGTGGGGCAGGAGAGGCTTGGCAAATAAAAATGTCATCATGTTATGGTCTTCAGTGTGTCTTCAGTGTGTAAGGGATTGTCACTCTCGAATTGGCCTTCTCAGCCACACTAGATGCTGTTCCAAGTCCTCCATACAGAGCACGTTACCATAGTCTCCTGAGACTGAAGGATGCCTAATCTAAATCTAATCATGTTATGGTACAACATTAGGTAAATAAGGTGCCACCACTGAAAAAGCCCTTTGCCTGATCACCACCAACCAAGTCTCTGTAGGTTGTGTGGTTGGGTATCTAGGGATGATTTTAATACTTGAATAGGTTAACTTAGCTCTCTGAGTCCCAGGCCATTTAGGGATCTGGAAATAAGTACCAACCCTTTAAATAGCACTCAGAAAACAGACTACCAGCTAGTGAGTGAAGTCCCCTCTAATTACTTCCAACCAGAAAGCCTAGCTGCCTTATGACGTCTTCAAGGAGTATTCATAGGCAGCAAAATCACAGTATTCTGTGAGAGGCATCAGTGTCCGTAATCGTGACTATTCATGAGCAGGGACAGAGAGCCTACAAAGATACCAGCAAATCTAAAAGCACCTGCAAACTTCCTGCCCTGCAGGCCTCTCAACACCCCTTAACCCAGGAAGCTACACCATTCTTTGTCAGAAAGAACAAAAACATCCAAAGATTTAGAAGAAGCATGCTAACTGGAAATATTAATACAAAATGCTGCTTTCCCTCATTTCTTCCATGTAGTATCAGTTATTACTATTTTTTCAAAGGCAAGGCTGTATGTTGTGTCTAACGCCCTCTCTGCTTCTCTCATCCCAATCATGTCCCCAAAAAAAATCCAAGAATTTGTATAGTTTTCTTAATACTGAAAATGCTACCCTAAAACTCAAGTTTTGAAACAATTAAATAAATAAAATATTCCTTTTCTCAACTAGAAATAGGAGAATAGAAAGAGGGCTGAACATGGCAATTGTAGATTATGGGCTAGAGGGGCCAGAACTAAGGATCAAAAGCCGCAGGAATCATTAGTATCCCAGCTCGGACCTTCTGATCAGTCCTCCTCTGCTCTTGATACATACTATACCAGCCACCTCCTCACCTTCAGATGTCTAAGCCATTAGGGCTAGAAGGTCTACTTTTACATGAATATGAAATTGTTTCATGAATCTACATGGACTTCCTCATTCAACCTTATGAAACCATTCATGCAGGGAAATGGACATAAAAAAGAAAAGAGACACTACGTTCTAGCGGGCAAAATACATCCCATCTGATTCGCTGCTGCCTTATGAACTCACCATGCACTTATATTTTCAATGTACAACTGAAGGTTCTCACTTCCTTTATGTATAAAAAGTAAAACATAAACAAACAAACAGAAAAACAAAAAGCAGCTTACTTGAAGAAATTTCACTAACAGCTCAATTCCCTCTGAGTCAAGCCTAGAAACAAACGGGAACAAGGTCAGTGTTTAATAGTTATGCCTTCACAAAGCAATGCTTCTCAAGTTGAATTCAATAATGTGAATTATCTATGTGTCTTCAAATTTCAAAACTGTCTGTCTGTCTGTCTGTCTGTCTGTCTGTCTCTCTATTTGGAATACCTGAACTCTAATTTTAAGGGGACATGCAGGCTATACTGCCATCCAGATGTTGGAAGAGCAGAAGAATGGATCCTGTGAGCTGCTACAGCAAAGGCAAAAAGGAAATATTTTGCACTGCATTCAGCCTTCGTCTCCATACACGTTCAAATCATACAATACTTTTCACAAGATGATCCCTCTTAGTTAAGCAAGTCTTCTCCATTTAAAAATGGACAGGCACAGTGCCATCTTTACACAAGATGTCTTGTGTAAATGACTTGTAATCTGTATTCATGATTTTGATGATAATGTCAGAGTCTAGGAAGAATCTATCCATTATTTCAGAGTGAATTTATCAAATATAAACTTACTAGCTTGAATTATATGATAAATTACAAATTTTGCTTCCTACATATTACTGGCAATAGAAAAGTGTAGTTCATTGGAGCACATCAACACAACAATAGAATTAAATCTTATATTGTCATGTTATGCTACTATTACATACAAGAGAGACATGTTCATGTGTCTCACAAATTAACACTTATAATGACAGCAGAAAAGCAGTAACCCAGTGCTTCACCATCATATACCTTGGTGCATGGTTGATTAATGGCTGTGGCTTGTATTTGGGAAAGTTGTAGTTCCTAAATTCATCACTGGAAGTAATGCCTGGCCATGTTTCTTGGGATGGAGTTCCTGAGTTGAAAGATTAAACAAATGACATCCATACAAGGAATTGTGACTATATGCAAGCACAGAAATAAAGGCAGCACTGAATGGTAAACAGACCCCCAAAGGCTAACCTTTTATTTTAAGCTGAAATTATAGATTTTGCAACAACTGAAAACATCCCACTACCACCTGTTTACCAAAAGACACTGTAGTTATCATTTGACAAGCTTTCAGGAATCCTCTTAAAATAGTAAGACTATAACTGTACATTAAGCATGATCTATTTACCCAGAAGTCGGAAAATTAAGTGCAATTCATCTTCAACCGTTGAGCCAGGAAAGAGTGGTCGTCCAGATGCCATTTCAAAGAATATACATCCAACTCCCCTTTAGAAAAGAAAAATTGATGAGATTAAATAGGGAAATGACTTTTTTTAATGGTAGCTTCATTAGTTTACTACGGCAAACAAGTGAACAGTCCTGCGGCTCCTTAACATTTAACAGTGGCAAAAGCTTTCACAAGCTATGGCCCACTTCATCAGATGCCAGGTGGCCATCTCTATATGTTTGCTGTGCTGATGATAAAGCTGATTCATAATCAACATTAACATGCTAAATAGCATTATCTCCCTTCCATAAAAGGCAACAGACAAAATCTTCTTGCTTTGAAACATCCCCCCCCCCCCCCTGTGGAAGCCAATGAGTCTGAGACTTTGACATTTCAAATCTAGAAAATTTAAATGAACTTGACTCCTTTCAAAACAACAAATTCAAGGACTTAAAAACTTTTTAGCCCAGGAAGTTACAAATGCATTCTCTCTCTCTTTGCTCCCACAATATCTTAACTCTAAACAAGCCAAGTGCTTCTGTTTGTGACCATATTGCCAATTTTAAAGAGACTAAAGGTCAAAAATACATACGATGCATACTTTAAAGCAAACACAAATCAGTGTCTGAGAAAGACATACCACATGTCAATTTGTGTTGAATATTCAGAAGATCCAAGGAGAACGTCAGGCGGCCTATACCATAATGTGACAACCTCATTGGAATAGGTCTTTGTAGGGACGGATTTTGCTCTGGCCAAGCCTTTAAAAATAAAGCACAGTATGAATTTCCCATAGGTGTTCAGAAATAATTACAAAAGACATCTGCTTTCTACAGTTTAATGCTCACATTATGAATGGCCGGGGGCAAAACCTGATGCTTCTCAGTTATGTTTTGTTTGATGTCAGCATGCTGGAGTTAAACATGTATACATCACTTGGAGGACATATAATGTGCACAAAACCACTGCCTATGTTTTGTTGGTGGTGGGAGGAGATCACTGGAGGAGGACCTCATTACTGAGCAATGTGGCCACCACAGGCAATTAAAATTGCAGAAAAGGGGAAGGGGTGGCATTTCATACCTACAGAACTCCACTCTTAACATCACTGCACAGGCCACAAATGGCAGATTGCCCTCTTCTGCAAGCTCCTCTTAGCTTAGGTCCTTTTCTGATATTAAGGTTTATTCTTTGGGGATCTTTCTTCGTCTCCGCAACCAAAATACCATCAGTTGTTGCCATTGTCAGAAGGTGGCATAGAAACGAATGTGCCATTGGGATGGAAAGCATTCCCTATCCTGGCATACGAATAGCCCTACGGAGAGGAAGCGCCTGTGGGGTGACCTCACAGAGGTGCTTCTACTGAGAATCACACAAGACACTGCCCAAACTACTGTTACAAAGTGTGTAGGAAGAGTTACCACGACAGGGGCTTTTGGGGCCTTTTAAAAAATGAGAAGAACCCTTGCAATAAATAGTCATACCAAGAAACAGCATTCAGTCTTGGGGCAAGAGAAGTGTGAAGAGAGGTCAGATGAGAGAGTGAGAATGGATAGTCTTGCTTTTTGACGACTCTAGCCACAAGGTCCAGAGTACGCTTGCCCCGTTCTATGAGGCTGTAGATGAGGAATGGACAACAGGCCAAAAGACTCTCTAGTACTCTTTGCTTTGTTATTCTTCACCTGTCTTTTCCCACCTCCTTTCCCTTCTCTTACTGCACATTGTTTTTTTCCACGTTTTCCTCTGCCCTCCAGAGCTTGGTTGTCTCTGGTATCTAAAATTAATGCCAGTATCCAGGAATTTAGAACAAGATTTTCAAGTCCTGAAAAAGCTGTAACATGTGGCAGGAAACAGTATTTAAAAAGGAGGAGCACCATGTAATTCTGAATTGTGCTTTACGCAAACACTTTGTAATGAAGTGGGCTACGTACTGTTAATAGAGGGCATGGAGCACTACAAAAAACGAGGAGGGAAAACCCTGTCAAGTGCTGTGGGCACTTATCGTTATCTCTCACTTCAGTTAAATGAAGGGTGCGTCATTAAGAGATGGAAGCAAACAGGACAGCAGATACAAGAATTATAGCTGAGCTTAATTTCTCTACCTTATAGTTTTTGTATTGCAGCTTACAAGTTCAAGAAAACTTACCAGCCACTGAATAAAAGCAAAAGGTTTTTCTACTCTTTTGTTTATGTACAGGGTACTAAGAGCAGGGCTGAAGAGCAGCACATACTCTGAAAGGGCATTTCTTAAAAAGGCACATGGAAATTCTGAGCTACTGGCTCACGGGCAAACTCCAGATTTTCCATTAGGCAAATGGGGCAATGCCCCACTTCAGGCTCAGGTCACCCCAGCTGTCCTAGTCCTGCTTGCCTCCTTACCTTGTGTCTGTGTTTGTATAAATACAACTGTTGTCCTTGGCTTCACCTACCATTGGTTACTGTACCTTTTCCCCAGCAAACACAAATGGAAACAAGCTACTACTAGCAAATCCCTGATCCTTGAGATCCCTGGGTTTGTCTGACTAAACCTAGGGAGCTCCCTAACCTAACTGTGCTAAGAATTAAAGCTTAGGGTGTGTGCCTTGTGGACATTTTGGCACTATTTTTCAAATCAATGGGATCATATCAAATTTTCTCTTAGAAGTGATATGTATTGAAAACACTCTCCCTCCCACCCTGTAAGACACATAACACATGAACTCCATACCAAAGTCTGCTAGTTTTAATTCTCCTCTTTCATTAATTAGTAGATTCTGTGGCTTTAGGTCACGGTGAAGCACTTTTCTTCGGTGACAGTACGCCAAACCACGCAGAATCTGATATAAAAATAACTGTAGGAGGGAGAGAAAAAGGTTTACTCAGGCTTTCAGATCTGATAATGAATGCTATACGGCTGATTACTCACCCATAAATGCCAGACTTGAAAAGCATCCTGTATATGAAAACAGAGGCAAAGGCCCCTAAAGCTGCAAATTGTTTTTTAGATGCCAGGTATCTTAATAGATATCAGCCAGTTCAGACATGGTATTCAACAGAATCAAACCACTTATTTTAATGCTGCCTCCCCCTTCTGGTCCACTGTGCTGCATCTTGGGGTGCATCTGACTGCCCTCCCATTTACGCTGCAGACATTCATTTGGAATGCAGTGGAGAGAAGACTGCAGGTTAAACCAGCCACATGACAAAACAAGCTACAAAAACCCTCTGCTTTTCAGTGTATCTTTAATTACATTTGTCATACTTCCCTGATCATGGGCATTTTTATGTAGATAGCGTTAATAGCCTCAGGATGGCTTTTCCTTTCTCTTCTCCCCCCAACCCTTTTTTCCCCTTTCCTTTCCTTCCTGAACCAGATCTCTGATACCTTCCACATTTCTTTTTCCTCTTGTGCTTTTATGTCTGGTGAGCAACCTGCAAGCAGCAGCCACCTGCTCCGAGACAAAAGTGTCTTCGTACAGATATCTCTTTGTATGAGAATTACCAGAAAGCCAGCTCCAGCTGATTATTATGCATTGTCTGGCTGAGGAAATGCACACACAATACCCTGGCATGCTGCCATGCATTTCAGTGCTGAATGCAGCCACAGAGCTCTTTGGGAAATGGTGGCTGAAACAGAATGCAGTGGCATTTCTTTTCCATGGATCTCCAAATCTTTTTCAAAAGTGCTTTGAAAATTGTCATTTTTTAAAATGGAATCTTGTCATGAAGACTTTCCTCCTCTCCAGCCATTCTTCAACACCTTTGGCACGTCAAGCCAGGAATCTGTACATGTTTCCCTGCCTATGATTCAGTATTCTGTATCAGTGCTCCGGAGTCGCCCATTACAGGTCTTTACCCACACTGTGGTATCAGAGAGACAAAGGCAAAAATCCAGTTGATGACAGTGACCTCACAGTAGTAAGGCAGCATGCGTAGAGTACTCTGATTTGCTCTGCCTGAATCTTCCCCTTGCTCCAAGAAGCCCGTGGGAATGCACATGCAGATTGTTATTTCAGACTCTTCCACCATCCCTGTGAGACAGATTAGGCCAAGACATAAGCATGTGCTCAAGGGCAAACACAGAGCTGCAGGGCTTTGAACCTGCATTTCCCATTCACAAATTTAAATGAACTTGCCACAGCACCCACTGCACTGCTGCTCCGCTAGATCACTGGCAGAGATTGAAGAAGTTACTCTTTGGGCCAAGAGCTCTCCAGATCCTTTAGCAAGTATGCCCACTGGTCATGATGACAAGGATGTTCTGGGAAATATAGTTCCCAAAGTATTTTTTTTCCAAGCAATGGTTCATTGGTAGGTTCATTGCAATGTATGAGGAACAGAGACCGAAATATACTGCTCCCTCAAGACTACGGAGATTTAAGCCCAGCAGCCTCCCTCTTTGGCATCAAAGAGTACACAGTGGCATACTGGAAGGAATTTCTATGAGGAATATCCTCTCTAGAGACACAAGGAGGAATAAGACATCATGGGACTGCTGCAAGCTCCGTGAATTAGTATTAAGAAGCCTGCAGCAATATTGGCCTTCTCTGCTGGCACAGCAAAATGGACTATAGATAATCACCTGGCTGCCTAACTCTGAAATAAGATGGGAAGCTCCCCTATACCACAGCAGAAGATTTGCCCATTTAGCCCCACACTGCTTGGCCAGACTAGCAGCGACCCTTCCTGTTTTTTTTCATTTTGTATTTTATTTCTTAATTTGAGTTGAGGTCCTTCCTATCACTTCCCACTTGATCTCTACTGCTGGAACTGGGATTGTATCCATGTGGAGGAGGTGCTGTCTATCCTACCACTGGGCTATGATCTTCCCTGCACAACCAAACTGAAGAGAGAAGAGATGTAAGCAGATTGACATAACTGCTCTTTAAACAATATTTAAAGGTTTTGTAGACTTTGCAATCAAGGCATATTTTGAAAAATGAATAAAATAAACAGATTGTCAAAGAGAGATGGACAAGCCAGATCAGTGACCTGTGGGTTCTTAACCCGTATGTGTATTTCCTGTGAAGAACAGGCACAATAATTAAAACGGAAAAGCAGTTCTTTCACATTCTCATATACATGTATCTAGTAATCTTGTAAGCCCTTCATAAAAACAACAACAATAAAACTATCAGCAGCAGACTCCTTTTATAAAAGTGCTATTTGCGATCTCTTCTCCATTTGGAAAAAAACAGTCCATGCTCAAAGGTTAACAGGTTCATTAATTTTCCTACAGGCATAACTGCTAGATCTGATTCAGAATAACTCAAAAAGGAAGAACCCATCAATGTTATAGTGGCACTCTAGGCACAAAAACAGTTGGAATATGTATACAAACCAAATCTCATGTTGTTCTGGTACATTATGTAGTCAACTACATGTGTGCCATTAGCTATTGTTCATTAAGCAAGTCAATTTCCCTGCTTGAGAAGTACATTAAATGCTCAGTCTACTGAAAGGCAAGCAGCTCTGTGCAAAATTACATCATCTAAATGCTTGTACCCATAAATCCTCTTTCCACCTTCAATTACATTAAATTCTTTGAAAACTGTATTGTATTTTAATAACTGAATTCACTTTCTGAAGAAAGATTAACTATTCAAATAGGAATATTCCTAGAAACAAGATGCTGGAAAAACTTGTTAGAAGTACCCACAGTGTTGAAAGAGAGCACAGATGTGACTAAGCAGAAATCAGTGACTAAGATTTACCTTTACATTGTGCATACTCATGATGTTCCCACAGTCATCCATATACTGCTTTAGATCTTTGTCCTGATAAAACAAATGTTTAACAATGTTAATTTCATGTGCTATAGAACTGTCTCAGAACAGTAGGAGAAAAGTGTATCTACATGTATTACTCAGGTTATACTTTAAGGGTGTTAATTTCTTTAGAGTTCTAAGCCATTCCATCTAAAAGATGCAGGGAAGACAGTTGCAACAAAACCAGTTCATATCAAGAACGTAATCAATATAAGGCTGCAAGCAAACTACAGAGTCTTGTGACTCCTTAAAGATTAACAAGTTTTATTTGGCCTAAGAATTTTCAGACAGCAGCCCACATCTACAAGAAGCTTTGTTTGATAGAATAATCATTTAAAATATCTGTTGAGTGATTAACACAACTTAGCAAAGCAAAAAGCAAACTGTACTGCTTATATACCGCCCCATAGCACTTAAAGCACTCTCTGGATGGTTTACAAGTTAATTATGCAGGCTACACATTGCCCCCACAGTGAACTGGGTACTCATTTCACTGACCTTGGAAGGATGGAAGTCTGAGTCAACTTTGAGCCGGCTACCTGGGAAAGAACTCCAGGTAGCGAGCACAGTTTTGGCTGCAGTACTGCAGTTTAACTGTGCCACAAGGCTCCTTAGCATAGTTCAGTGAGATGGAGCACCTAGCTGTGGCGCCTGGAGTTGGGAGTTCAATTCCTTACTGTGCCTCTTGGGGGAACAACCAGCCTGTGTAGTCTTGGGTAAGCTACACGGTGCCAAGGTGTCCCAGAAGAGGGGAATGGTTGACCACTTCTGAGTACTCTGTATTTTAAAAAAAACCCTGGAAAGGATTGCTATAAGTAGAAGTTGATTTGATAGCATGTAATTATTAGTTTTTAATCAGTGAGGCAAACTTTCAGACAGTGAGCATGAGAGTTAAAGATTCACATATTCATTTTTATTGCTGTTTTAGCCTTGTTGTGCCTTCTCAGGGAAAAATGAAGTACTGAAGAAAGTTTCCCCATTTAACCATGCTGTCTGTCTCTATCATACTGTTATATTTGTGCAGTGTGTTCTCAATATTGTAAAATGTACTTAATTACAAACTACGTAGTAGATTGACTGATTTTTCACCAGCAAAGAGATAAATGGTTTAAAATGCTTAGAAAATATTTAAATTCAGCCTTTGCTGCTGCTGGTCTGGGCTCTGAGTGGTATGCATGTGCCTCCTTCTGAAATTTAATGACGTGCCCCCTGCTGGGACTATGAGCTGACCCATGTCTTTGGTGAACCATTGTGGAAAGAGAGTGCTGTTGATGGAAGGCAGCAGCTAACAGCTCTTCCTATATGCTTATCATCTAAACTTGAGTACCAACTGGAAGTGTGAATATGTTCTCTGCAGATGTACAAAGAGTGTGCTGTGGGATGTACCCTAAGATAAGTAGGTCCCAAACTGTGCCAGAAAGATACCAGGCAGCTAGCACAAATACACACATAGTTGGAGTAGGTGTGGGAAACCAGTGGTCCTCTAGGTGTTGTCAGATAACAACTCCCATCATCCCTGCTCACCAATCATGCTAAGACTGATGGGATTAGAGTTCAACAATGTCTGTAGAGTCATTGGTGCCCCATGTGTGTGTGTGTGTGTGTGTGTGGGTGAAAGTAGGTTTCCCCCAGTGATCCATCCCCAGCAAATTTCATGTCTTTAATATAGCCCTCATGAAGGCATGAAGGTCAACCTCAAAAGGGGTGGGTCACATCTTTTCCTAGAAGTGATGTAAAGGCCTGAAGAATCCAGACACAACAGTGGTTCCAGAAGCATCCTAAAGCAGCAACACTGTCCAGGGAGGATGGCAGCCCCTTCCTTTTCCCCTCCTGTCCCAGGCTGCAGAATTTATTATTTAATCTTGCCAGCTAAAATTGCTAATCATCATCATTAATACAGAAGCACTACAAAGACTGCATGTTAATTGGGCTCTGCTTTGCAAGCACTGTTACAATATGATTAATGGCCCAATACCTCATTAATATAGGAGAATTGCATTTTGTACCATTGTTGTACATGCCAATTAAGCACCAAATGTGGTGAGGATTGGCTACATCACTCTTTTCTTTTCAACAGAGTCAGAGAGATGTAAGGTAACTCAGACTATAAATAGACTAGAGGAGCGCTGGAATAGCATTGTTCTTCCCCTCCCCCCCTCCCCAATTTGGTGTCAGTAAAAAAATGGTCACAGGTACCTGACAAAACAGCTGCAAACAATGCAACTGCAATTGCAACAAGGTCTTACTGTCTTGCAAACAATGAGCATCAGGCTTTCTATAATGACTGAGCAAAGAAAAGGAAAAAGCTGGGCCAATCTAGGGTACAACACAGACTATGTGAAAAATGTACACTTGCTGCCTTCAGAAACACAGCTCTCCTCTATTGCAATGAATATGGGGAAAAATCCTTCAGAAGCCTCATGCATGAAAAACAGTGGGCTTCCTAGCACCATACTCTAATTTTCATTGTTCACTAGAGAAGTTCCAGAAACTGAGATGACAGAAAGATTTCAACATTACACCCCCCCCTTCCATTCACACATACTATCCTGTCATCCTCGTTTGTTTTTTTCTGGGTTAAACAAACAAACAAAAAGACTTGGAACATTTAAACTAGAATATTTGAGGGTGATGGAGAAAAAAACACCAACTTACCAGATATTCAAAGACCAGAGTTAATGATTTGTCTGTATGAACTATATCATGTAAGGTAACAATATTTGCATGTTTTAAATCTTTTAACAATGACACTGCAAAAGAAAAAGAACAGAATTTAACTTAAGTAAATGGGAAAACTCAACTACACGTCTATTAATATGTAGCAAATGGGTAGCACCCTATAAATAACTCTGCCTGGAGAGACATTTAATTATTTTTCACACCACTTAGTTTAGCTCATTTACTAGGTGCTCAAGGAAAAAAAATTTTAAGATTGCTCTTCCTCTAAAATTAAAGGGTACAAAGCACCCAAAATTTTATACGTGCTTCAGATTTTTTGCATCTTGTCCAGAATACATTTCTGAGGATACTGAAAGGAAAAGTTTAGCTCCAGTGTTAAAGACACTGAGATTAGAAGACATACAGATGTTAAGGGAAAGGAGAAACCAAGCATACGGCAAAAAATATCAAGGTTTGAATCCATATATCTGAGGAGAAATCTCTTTAATTGGTGAGGTTATGCTTTAGAGTTTCTGCTCATGTTTACCAGAGAGGTTCATAAGAAAAGCCATGCCGGATCAGACCAATGGCCTTTCTACTTGTACATTCTCCTTTCACTGTACCTTTCCAGCAGTAAATGAGCACAACTGCACCCACCATCTTGTGGTCTCTCCCCACCCCCAACAATTGATTTACAGAAGCATACCAAAGAAGCTGACACTTGAGCAAGCGAGTAAGAAGAATGCCCATGCATCTCTCAATCATTTCTAATTGGGAATGCTAGAGGACCCAAATGTCATAAGCCTCAAGAAAATCTGAGGAAATTTCTCTGGCAAAAGAATCATATGTGGACAGAATTCTCTCTCATGAGTGTTTAGTTCGATCCAGACAGATTGTCCATTTCGCTAAAACATCCTGAATTTAAGAAATGTAAGCAAATTCAGAGTATTCTGTTTTATTTGAGGTATGTTATCTCTTTGCCTATATCCTAGATAATGACAACAGGGGGATTCAACATGAGAGAAGAATTAATGTTTATTCTCTGTATGTTAAACTGTGGGGAAACAGATTTGCAGGAACTATTTCATTCTTTACTGTAATCCAAAAGTCCTTCAATGGAAGCCTGGTGCAAACAATTTGGGAGAGTCAAATGTTGTTGTGTTTGTTAAACGCTGGGAGTCAAAAATCCTTACTACACGTGACTGAAAATCACCAAAACACCTGTCAATAATCCAGATGTTTCTTCTGACCACCCCTGTATGAGGCCACAAGACTCCACACAGAAGAGAGAAGAACCAGGATTTAGGTGTAGGTGTTCTTTATATACCCACACCCATACCCCTTTAAGGCAGAAGCTCAAACTGGACCAAGAGCCCACATGTTAACTTGGAGTCTGTTCCAAATTCTAATGCTTTTCAAGAAAGAATAAGTCATCAGGCCCAAGGCACATTTAACAAATTTCTTCACAGTGGACATCACTATATTACTAGCATTACAACGAACACATCTTTTGAAACGGAAAGAAAAAAAGGGTTTTGCTCACCTTCCCTAATGGCTGTGCATGGTGCCCCCTCTTCATGCTCCAATCTGATTTCTTTTAAAGCTACCAGGTTTTCTGTCAGCTTACTTCGTCCCTTATATACTGTTGCGTAGGTACCCTACATTCCAGGTGTAAAAAAAAGAATACAGTTATGAAAAACACCATACCCTGATCAGAGGGGGAAAGGAAGCCAGACTTTCGTCATCAGTGGTGTGTGGGTGGGTGTGGGTGTTTACAAGCAGGATTTAAAATTCTAAAATGTTCTGACACAAAACACTTTTAAAAGAAGTATCTGAACTTAGATTTGCCAATGTATTATGTCTTTGACAACAAGAAGAAAAAAGCCACACCTTTACAGTTTATCCACTGACAGCACAGGGCACTTAAGTCAGGATAAAAGTAACATACTTAAGCAGTCCTCATTCAGTTCACATAAACAAAGGAAGGTGCCTTACACTGAATTCAGACTACTGGGTCCAGCTAGCCCAGTACTTTCTCTGCCGTGATCTTAAACTGTGGCTTGAGGTTGGTTTTAGATGCAAGCTCAACCTAACCACAGGAATCTACCTGTGAGCTTTGACTTTTGGGGCAAGGTAGAAGCACAGTAAGTAAATAAGTACAGTGGTGCCTCGACTTATGGACATCCCTACTTACGACCATTTCGAGTCACAACCAGCTCTGGCCGCAAAATTTTGATTCTACTTGCGACCGGAGCTTCCACTTACGAACAGAAAAAGGCAGGGAAAAAAGGCAGGAAATTCAAATTGCTAACTGTAGGTGGCGACGAGGCTGCTTCTTTGTAGCTCTTTCGCCCCAGCAGTTAGAGAGTGTGCGTTGGAGGAGGCTTGGGACTGCCTCCTTCTGCTTCTGAGTGAGTGTGTGTGTGTGTTTGCAGGGAGGCTTCGGGCTGCCTGGTAAGGTAAGGTGCTGTTTTCTGCTTTTTAAAAACTGTTCTGGGTGTTTTTGCAGCGTGGTTTTGAGCTGGGGGGGGAGGTTATGTTTCTGGGCTGTGATGGGTCTTGGAGGGTTTGTTTGTTTTTTGGTTCCCCCCCCATTTCCGATGGGTCTTGGGGGGTTGTTTGTTTTTTCCCCCCATTTCCGATGGGTCTTGGGGGGTTTGGTTGCTTTTTGGGGTTTATTTCCCCATTTCCGATGGGTCCTGGGGGTTTTGTTTGTTTTTTTGGCTCCCCCCCCCAATTTCCATTGGGTCTTGGGGGGTTTGGTTGCTTTTTGGGGGTTTTTTCCCCATTTCCGATGGGTCCTGCATGCTTCCCTTGCTTTTTCCTTTGTTTTCTTTGCATTTCCGGCCTGCCCCCTTTGTTCTCTGTGCATTTCCAATCTGCTCCGTTTGTTTTCTGTGCATTTCCAATGGGTCTTGCATGCTTGGTTGCTTTTCTCCCCCCCCCCCCCCTTCGGCCGGAAGGGATTAATCGCGTTTCCAATTAGTCTTGCAGTGATTTTTAATATTTTTTTTGGTGATTTTTTTCTTCGGCCGGAACGGATTAATTGCATTTCGATGCATTCCTATGGGAAATGGTGCTTTGACTTACGACCATTTTGAGTTACGTCCATCTTCTGGAACGGATTATGGTCGTAAATTGAGGCACCACTGTAAACCGCTCCTCCTGTTTGGGCAAAACAATGAATTTTGTGGAACTAGAGACCTTCGTCTATATTCAGCCAAGAATGGAAGAGGGAGGCCACTCCATGTAACAGCAGAAGTCTCACTTTAACTTACTAAGTCAAAATATGATTGCCCAAATGTGGCCACTATCTGTAATTATATGTGACAAGAGTTAAACAGGATGTGAAACAAGCTTCAGTCCCCACTTTCCAATTGGGTTAAATACATAGGTGGCTTGTGGTCTGAGTAGGGGGACCTCCCTCAAAATGGAAGAGTTAAGCATCCACCTTTCTTGCTGAGACCATGAGATACCCCTACTTTAATCAGAACTTTGGTTAATCAGAACATTAATTAACACTCACTGTGGGTGAGTGGAGAAAAGATTATAAATTTCTTTTGTACATTTAAAAACACACAGTGAAAAAAAATTAAAATCATTAGTTAATGAGGGGCGGAAACAGCATACATACCTCACCAAGTTTTTCCAATTTGATGTAGGTTTCCATTTTTCCAAATCCAATTTCAGACTTAAAAAAAAAAGCAGATTCATTTAGAAGTGTTGTAATGTGTACAATACACTCAAAGAGGAGATCATCTATTTGAAAACCAAGGGACATAGGATAAAATACTATGGCAACATAATTACTACTGGCTGTATGCCACTAAAAGTGCCAATTATGACAACCAGAATATAAATTATGGATTTGTTAGGATAATTTTCTGGTGAATTTTAGTGGCTGCAGTGCAAGATTTTGTCATGTACAAAGAAATGGCTACATTCTGGTCTGAGAGAAGAAACAGAACATAGAGGGCATCTGATTGTCCAGGAAATGTCAATAAGAAAGAAAAGTAAATAATTTCCCCCCACATATCATGGTAAAAGAGACAGTATATAAGAATGTGATATGTTGATTCTACCTCTCCAGATTCACTTGTGTTGTGTTAAATCTAAGGAATTTTTGGCACCTTCCCCCTATGCTAAGAGGAAGCACTGTTCTGTGATGTTACCAATTTCAATTTTTCAAAGGTAAAGATTTAAGTAAAGATTTTAAATAAATAAATATTCCCTCTAAAAGGAGAACAGGCTCAATTAGACCCAAATTAAAATGAGTGATCAGAGAAAACAATAGGGAACACACTCCATGTAGTCTAAATCACTCCAACATGGTAAAATCTCTATTTAACACAAGATGAACAAATGCTTCCACCAGTATACAGGAGATAGATGAAGGAAGCATTAACCATTCCATTCCCACTTTCCTCACCTTCAGGAAGTTTTGAGTTGAGCAAAAACTTAAAAGTAAGTAAATAAGACCGGACTGAGAATTACTACAAGATCAAGATTCATTAAGGAAAAATTCAACAGATTGTTCTGAATTAACTACTAGAGGTGGTATTTTGACCCAGATTTAGTCTTCCTTTGGTTAGACTCTTTGAAATCTATGGAATGTAAACAGCAATGATATTTGTTCAAGAAACCTAAGGGAAGAAATGACCTTGTTTCTCAGTCCACATACCCTGTTAGACAACATGTTGCGCTAACAGTAACTAAGCAGGGTGTGAGGGTTCGACTCTGGGCTCCTTTCTCGCTTCAAAGAAATCAGGAGATTTTTGTTGTTTAGAAACAGGTGAGATATTTATTGGTGTGTTTAACAAATAACCAGTGTCTATAACTTGATTCCATCGTCTTTCTCCTTCGGACAACGGGTCCTGAAGGGGCTTCCAATCTTCGTCCAGGAACAGGTTTCTCTCACCGGAATTCCAGGGACCCGGCCAATCCGCAACGATGTTAGGGTTTACAGTCTGTCCCGCTTCACCTTCCAATAAGGACATGGTCTCGTCATCCTGGCCGTCACCCCACACGAGACATCCTTCTGATGTG
The DNA here is from genome assembly GCA_037013535.1 of Intellagama lesueurii. Lineage (NCBI taxonomy): Eukaryota > Metazoa > Chordata > Lepidosauria > Squamata > Agamidae > Intellagama > Intellagama lesueurii. The sequence continues at coordinate 40,353,847 of JBAJHW010000005.1, read as the reverse complement.
GGAGTCTTCCAGGGTCCTCCCTGAACCCCTTCCTCCTCATCTCGTTTACCCTCCATTCCAGCCTCTCTCTCCTCTCTCTTTCCACTCTTTCCTTTTCTTCTCTGAGCCTCCTTCTCCACTCTTTGGCCTCTGCCTCTCCCCAGTAGGACGGTCTGGGTGGAATCTCCCTTCTCCTCCTATAATCCGCCTCCTCCTTGGGCACTCTTAGTCTTTCCCAAGCACCAGTCCATGGGTCCTCCATCCAAACCCACTCCCAACCTGGCGGTAGCTGTTCTTCCCTCCTTTTTTTTATCTGCTGTCCCCGCCTCTATCTCCACCCTCTTCTTTCGCTCTATTCCCACCGTTTTTCCCTGAGCCTTTTCAACGGTTAGTTTTTGTATTTCTCCTTCTATCTCCTCTGTCTCTGTCCCTCGCTGCTCTGTCTTTTTGAGAGTTGAGACAGGCTGGGTCTGTACTTCCTTCTCTTCTGTACGGAGGAGGGACGGCTCTCCGGCGAGTGGGATACCCCTCTCGCCTCCTGTCTCACACAGGGGCAGTAAATTTAATTTCTAATTAATTTCTAATTTCTCTCTGCAAGAAGGAGAAAGGGCTTCCAAGAGCAGTAGAGGTTTTGCTCAAGCACAATGGCAGCATTAGATACATCTTGTTGCCTTGTTTAAAACTATCACTCAAATTACAATGATCAGATCACTTAAAAAATGCAGGAGTGTAGGAGAGGTAAAACATTAGATATAAACTGTTAAGTTAAAAAATACAGATGCCAAGATGATGCTTTACTGCAAAAATAATATTATTTTTGCAGTAAAGCATCATCTTGGCATCTGTATTTTTTAAATAGCTTCATAGAGAGAATAGTTGACCAGCTTAACATGTTAAGCTGGTCAACTATTCTCTCTATGAAGCTATTAGGTAAAGGTAAAGGTTCCCCTTGACAATTTGTCCAGTCGTGTTCGACTCTAGGGGGCGGTGCTCATCCCCGTTTCCAAGCCATAGAGCCAGCGTTTGTCCGAAGACAATCTTCCGTGGTCACATGGCCAGTGCGACTTAGACACGAAACGCTGTTACCTTCCCACCGAGGTGGTCCCTATTTATCTACTTGCATTTGCATGCTTTCGAACCGCTAGGTTGGCGGGAGCTGGGACAAGCGACGGGCGCTCACTCTGTCGCGTGGATTCGATCTTACAGCTGCAGATCTATAGACCTTACAGCACAGAGGCTTCTGCGGTTTAACCCGCAGCGCCACCACGTCCCAATGAAGCTATTAACTTTAATGCAAATGTTTTTGAAAGGTGTCAATGTTACAAAATTTGGCTTTAAAATCCTTTTCTTGATTCCCTGTCTTTTAAACAAGATTTGAAATGTAGCTTCATGCTGTTTCTTATTGCAGATTTCAAGTCTGGGCACTGTTTTTGTTTGTTTGTTTTTAACTGAGCAGAACTGTTGTCTGCCTCAAAAGAAGAACACCGGGGACTGAGAGAGTAGGACAATGCAGCAGCTCAAGCATGCTATTGCAAACCCAAACCCAGCTGCCAGATCTCAGTTTACAAATGCACAACAAGGTCTTTAAAATCCAGGAGGTGGGGAAGGGGTACAAAGGTGTCACTTTGAATAAGTCTGTCCATGTTGACTCCAGTTATGTTCATTAGAGGGCACTTTTTTTCACACTGTAGTTTGAAAAAATAGATTCCTTGAAACGAGGATTGCCTGAGATCTACCCATGAGTACCTTGGTTTGAGATTTACTTGAATATGCTGAGAAATGAGCAAAGTACTGCCCTTCCACACAAACGTTTTCAAGCAGAATCGCTATTTTTAAGTCTCCGTGGCTTCTTATTATGGTTTTAAGTGACACTCTTAGGGTTCAACTAGATTCATTTATTTGGTATTCTTTTTTTAAATAGGAGGAGCAACTTACAAAGATCAACATAATTAGAATGTTTTCATCCAGAAATCAACAGTCACAACCAAGCACACTGTTTAATTCTCAACAGGAACAAAGCACCAAACCAGATGTTGAAAACTCTCTTGCCTAACCTTAACAGACTGGCTTTTAATAGATCAGCCATGTAATTAAATACATTTAATTGAATAGATTGAAATTTAGACATTGCAAAACCTCCAGTAAGATAATTCAAAATCCTCAAAAGCACAATTTTCTTTTATGTTAGCACAGTTTTCTGTTTAAACAAGAGCTGCTATTAGAACAAAGCCATTTTAATACTTTTCTTTCCATCAAATTAATCAAATACAAAATATTTTTCTTGTAATCTATCATGGGAAATAGTATTTCTAAGCATGAAAACTATTTTAAAAATTCAAGGAACAGTGACTGAGATATACTAAATTTCCCCCTTCGAAACCTTTATTTCTTTATGCCAACTATCACTTTTGATTTCCCTAGCAAGGTTATGCTCAAAATCCTACAAGGTAGGCTTCAGCAGTATTTGGACCGAGAACTCCCAGAAGTACAAGCTGGATTTCGAAGGGGCAGAGGAACTAGAGACCAAATTGCTAACATGCGCTGGATTATGGAGAAAGCCAGAGAGTTCCATAAAAAATCTACTTCTGCTTCATTGACTACGCAAAAGCCTTTGACTGTGTAACGTAAAGGTTCCCCTTGACATTTAGTCCAGTCGTGTCCGACTCTAGGGCGCGGTGCTCATCCCCGTCTCCAAGCCGTAGAGCCAGCGTTTGTCTGAAGACAGTTTCCGTGGTCACGTGGCCAGCGTGACTAGACACGGAACGCCGTTACCTTCCCACCGTGGTGGTACCTATTTATCTACTCGCATTTACATGCTTTTGAACTGCTAGGTTGGCAGGAGCTGGGACGAGTGACGGGAGCTCACTCCGTCGCATGGATACAACTGCTGGTCTTTTGACCTTGCAGCACAGAGGCTTCTGCGGTTTAACCCGCAGCGCCACCACGTCCCCACGACTGTGTAGACCACAGCAAACTATGGCAAGTTCTTAAAGAAATGGGAGTGCCTGATCACCTTATCTATCTCCTGAGAAATCTATATGTGGGACAGGAAGCAACAGTTAGAACTGGATATGGAACAACTGATTGGTTCAAAATTGGGAAAGGAGTACGACAAGGCTGTATATTGTCTCCCTGCTTATTTAACTTATATGCAGAATACATCATGCGAAAGGCTGGACTGGAATTAAGATTGCCGGAAGAAATATCAACAACCTCAGATATGCAGATGATACCACTCTGTTGGCAGAAAGTGAGGAGGAATTGAAGAACCTCTTAATGAGGGTGAAAGAGAAGAGTGCCAAAAATGGTCTGAAGCTCAACATCAAAAAAACTAAGATCATGGCCACTGGTCCCATCACCTCCTAGCAAATAGAAGGGGAAGTTATGGAGGCAGTGACAGATTTTACTTTCCTGGGCTCCATGATCACTCCAGATGGGGACAGCAGCCACGAAATTAAAAGACACCTGCTTCTTGGAAGGAAAGCGATGACAAACCTAGACAGCATCTTAAAAAGCAGAGACATCACCTTGCCAACAAAGGTCCGTATAGTCAAAAGCTATGGTTTTTCCAGTAGTGATGTATGGAAGTGAGAGCTAGACCATAAAGAAGGCTGACCGCCGAAGAATTGATGCTTTTGAATTGTGGTGCTGGAGGAGACTCTTGAGAGTCCCCTGGACTGCAAGGAGATCAAACCTATCCATTTTGAAGGAAATCAACCCTGAGTGCTCACTGGAAGGACAGATCCTGAAGCTCAGGCTCCAATACTTTGGCCATCTCATGAGAAGAGAAGACTCCCTGGAAAAGACCCTGATGTTGGGAAAATGTGAAGGCAAGAGGAGAAGGGGACGACAGAGGACGAGATGGTTGGACAGTGTCATCGAAGCTACGAACATGAATCTGACCAAACTCCGGGAGGCAGTGGAAGACAGGAGGGCCTGGCGTGCTCTGGTCCATGGGGTCACGAAGAGTCGGACATGACTTAACGACTAAACAACAATAACAAGCTGCTAGGGATGGAACTTTTGTGTTTAAACAAAACACCGAAACATGAAATAGGCTCCTTTTTGTGTAATTTGTATTTTTTTCATCAGCTGCTAAAAGAGAGCCTCTTGAACATGAATGATTCATGTTTACAAAAGAGAGGCACACAAACATTTCTTTAGAATTCCCTATTTCATCTAATCTTTCTTTCTCATTTTGTCTTTCAAACTGCAGGAAAATTTTTACGTCCAGTAGCATCGGTTCAAGGGCTGTGAATCAGAATGTCCTGGAATTCTGTAGAAGAGTCTGGAAGTCAATGCGGAATGTACTTTTTGCTTCAGTCATTCCTTGTGGTTGGAATTCCTAGTGCCCTTTATCATTTTTCTTGATTGTCTCCATGTCTTTAAACTAGAGTATTTTTCACATTCTTTAGCTCTGCCAGCATATCTCCTTGGCATTATATTTTGGATTTCACACCACCCCCATTTCTTTGGGGATTGTTTTGCCCTTTTTGTGGGGGAGCCTTTTCTTTCCTGGATTATTTTTGCTGCTGCCTGTAAAGTCTGCCTAGTGATGCCTGCTGGACTCAAACTAGAGAAGAAAAGAAATCAACTGGTAGTGGTGTGTGTGCAGAATTGTTGGAGAGGTTGCTGCTTTTTTTTTTTTTTTGCCATTGCCTTCTTTCTTTCTTGCTCTTCTTGGTTTGTGGGAGAGAAAGTTGTCTGTGTGTGGTTTTATATATTTTGATATGTTTCTCAAATGTATGCCTGCAGTGCTTTCCCTGTTTATTTGATTTTAAAAAAAATGTTATTTGGGCAATTTATTGTGTATTGATTTTTTTAAAAGGCATATGGGGATGTTGAAGGGGACTGTTTTGTTGGCTTCTTCGGAGGTATGGGCTAGGAGGTGGATTTTGTGACTGTGCAAACGTACCACTGGACTGTGGGGGGAACTTCTATCTTGTTTCTCTTGGTGTTCTGTTCTTGCTTGGGTCAGGGGTGTCTGGCTGCTTGCTTGCCTTCTTTTATTGTGCTGCCCAGGCCCAGAGAGCTTCTGTTAGACTGTGTGAGTGGCACAGAACTCATACTGTTGTTGTCTTTTTTCTAATTTGTGGGTGCTTTACTACTTTTTTAATTGGTTGATGGATGATTGAAGTAAATTTTTCACAGGTCTGGTGATTTTTCTTTCTCATGTAATGTTGCCTGCTTTTGCAGTACATTGATTCTCTGTTGTTTTGCCTCTGCTTATTTGGACTAGTTATTAGGGGTTTTTAGGGCTTTTAGAATGGCAGAAAACACGAATGGGGAAACACAAAATGAATTAGCTGAAAAAGTCTTTTCCCTTTTGTGTAAAAGACATACACAAAGACATGTGTATGATTCTGGTAAAGGTAAAGGTAAAGGTTCCCCTTGACAGTTTGTCCAGTCGTGTTCGACTCTAGGGGGCGGTGCTCATCCCCGTTTCCAAGCCATAGAGCCAGCGTTTGTCCGAAGACAATCTTCCGTGGTCACATGGCCAGTGCGACTTAGACACGGAACGCTGTTACCTTCCCACCGAGGTGGCCCCTATTTATCTACTTGCATTTGCATGCTTTCGAATCGCTAGGTTGGCGGGAGCTGGGACAAGCGACGGGTGCTCACTCCGTCGCGTGGATTCGATCTTACAGCTGCAGATCTATAGATCTTACAGCACAGAGGCTTCTGCGGTTTAACCCGCAGCGCCACCACGTCCCTCTATGATTCTGAGCCTATATGAAAGTCTGCTGTGGGAAAACTAAGCAGTATATACCCACAGCAGTTGGGTCTGCTACTCAAAGTGTGGTGTCTCTCATACTACATGTTAATTTTGGTTACAAATTGGAAACAGCCATTTGCTAAGTTTTATTTGATCACACTGGCACAAAGACATGGCTGTCTTTGTGGATTACATAGCAATGGGTCCATCTGGACATTTGAAGTTTTGGACTCTGACTAGTATCCAATTGAATAGTTCTGCTGGCTGAACTGCATCGACCAGCGGAACTGGGAAGGAACTGTGGTAGGCGAAGAAATCTGCTAGAGCTGGGTATTTTAAGTAGTATTCTTAGCAATGCATAAGAGGAGTTGGACAATGTGGTGCTGGGAAGGAAACCATGGCTACGGGAGACAGTAGTCCAAACCCTGTTGTGCAACTGGAGGTTGTACCCACGGTAGCGGCACTAGTGCTGAGGCAGAAGTGCTGAGGCTGAAGCACTTCTGTGGGGACATTGTAAAACTGGCTGTGCCATAGATGTGCAATCAATTGCTCAAATGCATTATTGCAGGGCATGATGTCTGGCGTAACTTTATGTTATATCGGTACAAACAGGATTTTGCCCATTATCTCAAGTCCACAGAAGTGTAAATAAATAGGGACAGAAAAAGGAGGGTGATAGTAATGTCTTGTTTAAAGAACTGCTCTAATCCCACATTTACCTAGTTCAGCTCTTGCCTACCTCACAATCTTTAGATGCATTTCCCAAGCAGTGTTTGTTTGGGGGTGTGCTTGCACGGACTGAACCCCTGTGCAGTAGATGCACAAGAGTCCCTACGAGTGGTCAGGTATATATAGTTGAGGCACAGAGAGAAGGTTCTCTTCTTCCTCTAGAATGTGAGTCCAAAGGGTTAAACAATGGAAGATATAACAACCAATGTGTCAACATACTAAGTAGAGCACAAATGAATACAATATATGATCACATGAATTACACTGTAATTCAACTTGGGTGTTGAATGCAACTGCTCTAATGACAGTACTCCTCCCGATGCTGGACTGCAATGCAATACCGGCATAGGGGAAAAGTTAGCTAATTTTTTTCTGCTGCCGGAGGGGGGGGGGGGGGGAGTAGCAACTTACCAGTGACGCTCTACGAGACCGCCGGCTCATTGGTTGATCAAAAGGTGGACTGTTGATCTGCAGCTTTTCAAGATATCCATCAGGTATCCTGATGTCTGCAGGTAGCGACAAACGTTTGTTCAGGTCCTGAAGAAGTAAATAAAATCTTTTAAATGAGGTCAAGTATTAGACAAAATGTGAAGCCAACAGCAGAAAATGCCTTTCCTTTGCGAAAGGAATGTATTGGTACCAGTGTTAACCCAAGCTATCCTGACATTTGAGAGGAAAGGGAAGCTCTACTGTCCTCGTCCATGTTACTGCTGGTTCCTCCTCCTGGACACCCTCCAAAAGCACCCTACTTCACCTCACCCTCCCATCACTTCTAAAGCACTGGCTCTGCACGAAGATGTTCTGGAAGCAGCAAGCAAGAAGGGAGAGCAGCCGCAACAGGGATGGTAGCATAGGGAAGGGGGAAGCTAGCCCAAAGGAAAGATATGCACAAAGGAGGAAAGGAATCAAAGTCAGGGAAGGTGGCAGTGGACACAACTAACTGCGGTATCGGAGGCCGGAAGGGAAGTGCCGTGGCAGTGGTGTTCAGGGGAGAAACTACAGAATTCACTGCTTTACCAGTCAGTTTACTCAGAGTAATGGTAGGGATGGCCCTGATTGTGACATTCAAAGCCATCAGCATAAATTTATATTTGTTTATTTGAAATATTTTAATGCCATATTTAATTAAAGAAATTTTAAAAACCATTTACAATACTATAATATCAAAAAAAATACAATAAAATCAAGCAGTGATAAAGCAATAAAATATTTAATTCAGTTCAGTAAAATAACTGTTAGTGACTGGAACATGTACTGTAAATAGATCTTCAATCCACAGCAGAAGCACCCCATATTGGGAAGTCACCAGAACTCAATGAGGAAACTATCTGACATGGTTGGTGCCACAACAGGGAAAGACCTCCTCCACACCATGACCTAACAAACTCACTTGGTCATATTAGCATTCACTCTACTGGGCATATGGAAAAAATTAGCATGCTGCTTTGCTTTCTATTATACATGCACCCCATGTTCCACTCCTGTCCATTAAATCCAATTACGTACACCTTCAAAGGAACATATAAGGTAAGGGGCACAAACCTTCTTCATCTCACATTTAAGAAGGAATATTTAAAACATTTTACAAAGTGCTAACATTCTGTTAGCACTTTGTAACATCATTTTGATCATCTAGATATGTTTTCAAGTACATTTGAGCATTTTTCTTCTCGAGCGCACCTCACACGTTGACAATATTTGGCAGAGCCAAAGATGATCACTGGAGGCCCCAACTCCCAATATTTTGTACTCAGAATAAACAGCTGGAAACCTTTTTAAGGTTTAATCTACCAACCAACTCATTCCTTAGCAATGTAATTTCTTAGGCTCACAAACTCTAGACTTGAACATTGTTTTCCAATCCGCAAGCGTTCCTTTGGAGTTAACTCACAACTCAACTATTATTTATGTCCCACGTGGTGCAGTGGCAGTTGTGATTTGCTGCCTGTACAGCCAGTCACTCAGTTCACCTCAGCCCCCTAACTTATCTCCCTGGATATGTTTACATGCTCACATTGCCTACTGCATGAGCAGAGCTGCTGCTAGACTCTGTTATGTAATGGGGAGCTGCCATGTTAGATTCCTCAAGAAAGAATGCCACAAATTGGCATTTTGTGGAATCTAATATGGAGAGACTACCTGCCACTGAACTGATAAGTGCCATGGACACGTAAACCTACTTGGGAGAAGAGGAGAAGTGACTGATGGCTTGTCACCAGATAAGCATAGTGCCAGGATCCGCAATGGACCCTTCTGAGTCCCTAGCAGGTACTCAACCATGCCAACCTCTGATACCACCCCTGGTTTGAGGCACAATACCTTTACTCATAGATTCTATCTTATATTTACAAGCTGCAACCAATTCTTAAAAAGAAGGTGGTGGCAAACTTGCATATTAATCCAGAAGTTTACGTAATTTGTGTAATGTCTACCTGATTGGATCTGATAGTGTATGCAGTGAATGAGTACAATTACTCTGACTCATAATGACCTAAATCTAATTGGTAATCCTAACTAAAGTAAGCCTATTGAATCAGCGGGATTTACATAAGTGCTGACTTAAAATTCATCAACTTATGTGATGGGCTTTCTCTGGTTAAGACTACAAAATGGATTTAGGCTGATGAATGCTGAGCTTATATATTAAGTGCTAAGTAAAACATATATAAAGAGAAACATCTCCAAATGGGATTTACAATATAATACAAAGAACAGAAGACAAATTACAATGGAGGAAAGGCAAAACTACAACTCAGACAATTTAGACATGAGCTAGCTGCAAGAGAAAAGAAGTCAGAGCAAAGCAGCGAGGCCCCAGGAAAGCCTCCTGCAGTGCCAAATTTTCTCTAATTACAGCTCTACCAAAAAAAACCCTCATGCATGTTATACTCTCTGTGGTGTATGATGCTCTTCTTCACAGAAAACAATCCTTGGTATTTTTACAAACCTCCATTGTAGCCAATCAAATAGTTCACAGCTAGTCATGGAAAACAAGACTCCTGATGCTGGTTAGGCTACATACCAGCACCTTGAAAATCCAGGGACGGGCTTAGAACACAACCCATCTTGTGTCCCTATTTGTTCTCTGACATCAGCCTTTTGCAGCACACTGCTATTAGACTTTTCAGCTTCATCTGACAACCCGAAGAAAACTTTTCTCTTTTTAAATATTTATGTGTCTAAGCATCCAAATGACTTAACATGATCCACCAGTTAGGTTTTCTCTATTCCAATGAAAATCTTACCAAAGAACCCCTTACATTTTAACAAAACTATACTTATTTGAGTAAGGAGCGTTTTGGAGAATTTAAATAAATTTTTGTTCCTGGACTGTTTCAAAGTCTATGACATTTAACAACAGAAAAAGAATAATGCAATAGTTCTTTGGTTATAAAGATCAATGCTGGTGACTGAACATTCAGCGTAAAGTTCATTCGAACTTATTTTCCAAATATGCTTTGGCCTGGTTCGTGGAAACCATCATTTCCCACCAAATGAATGGGACAGCCTGAACCTAGAGCAGACAACCTGTTAAAATCATCCCAAAGAAATAAACTATAGGTAAAAGCAAAACAGAAATAAAAAGTAAAAAGAAAAAGAAAAAAATGTGGTGGCATCTTAAAGACTAACTTTTATATTTTTTTAATGTGAGCTTTCGTGGACAAGTCTACTTCATCAGACATAAGAGGTGATAGAGTCATAGAGTCATAGAGTTGGAAGAGACCACTGGGGCCATTCAGTCCAATCCCCTGCCATGCGGGAACATCCATCAAAGTACTCCCAACAGATGGCCTTCCAGCCTCTGCTTAAAAACCTCCAAAGAAGGAGACTCCACCACTCTTCGAGGCAGCCTATTCCACTGCCGGACAGCTCTGACCGTCAGGAAGTTCTTCCTAATGTTCAGATGGAATCTCTTTTCCTGTAGTTTGAAACCACTGCTCTGTGTCCTAGTCTCTGGAGCCCTGGAAAACAAACCTGTCCCCTCTTCAACATGACAGCCTTTCAAATATTTAAACATGGCTATCATGTCCCCTCTCAACCTTCTTTTTGTAAGGCTAAATATTCCCAACTCCCTAAGGCACTCCTCGTAGGACATTGCTTCCAGACCTTTAACCATTTTAGTCGCCCTCCTCTGGACACGTTCCAGGTTGTCAACATCCTTTTGGAACTGAGGTGCCCAGAACTGGACACAATACTCCAGGTGAGGTCTGACCAAAGCAGAATAGAGTGGTACTATCACTTCCCTTGATCTAGACACTATACTCCTATTGATGCAACCAAGAATCACATTGGCTTTCTTGGCAGCCACATCACACTGCTGACTCATGTTCAGCTTGTGGTCTACCAAGACTCCTAGATCCCTTTCACAGGTACTGTTGTCTAGCCAGGTGTCTTCCATCCTATATCTGTGCAGTTCATTTTTTCTGCCTAGGTGTAGGACCTTACATTTCTCCCTGTTGAAATTCATTTTGTTAGTTTTGGCCCAGGACTCTAATCTGTCAAGGTCATTTTGAATTTTAATCCCGTCCTCTGGGGAATTAGCAACCCCTGCCAATTTGGTATCATCTGCAAATTTAATAAACATACTCTCTATTCCTTCATCCAAGTCATTGATAAAGATGTTGAATAACACAGGACCCAGAACAGAACCCTGGGGCACCCCACTAGTCACCTCTTTCCAGGATGAAGGGGAGCCATTTGTGATCACCCTTTGGGTTCAGTCAGTCAACCAATTACAAATCCACCGAACAGTAGCACTATCTATCCCACATTCTACTAGCTTCTTTGCAAGAATATTGTGAGGAACCTTGTCGAAGGCCTTACTGAAATCAAGATATGCTACATCCACAGCGTTCCCTTCATCCACCAGGCCTGTAACTCTATCAAAAAAAGAGATCAAATTAGTCTGGCATGACTTGTTTTTGAGAAACCCGTGTTGACTTCTAGTAATGACAGCATTGCTTTCTAAGTAATTACAAACTGTCTGCTTAATGATCTTCTCTAGAATCTTTCCAGGAATTGATGTCAGACTGACAGGGCGATAATTATTTGGGTCTTCTTTTTTCCCCTTTTTGAAGATAGGGACAACATTTGCCCTCCTCCAATCTGTGGGGACTTCCCCTGTTCTCCAAGAATTCTCAAAGATTATTGCCAATGGTTCTGATATTACTTCTGCCAGTTTTTTTAATAGCCTTGGATGCAATTCGTCTGGCCTAGGAGACTTAAATTCATCCAAGGTAGCCAGGTAATCCTGTACTACTTCTCTACCTATTCTGTGCTGCATTTCCCACACTACTTCACCTGCTCTTCGTCCCTCAGGTTGAGCACTATTTTCCTTTTTGGAAAAAACTGAGGTAAAGAAGGTGTTGAGTAGTTCTGCCTTTTCCCTGTCCCCTGTTAGTAATTGGCCATCATCTCCACACAGAGACCCTATCGTTTCCTTCTTTTTCCTTTTACCGCTGACATAACTAACCTTTTTATTATCTTTAATCTCTCTAGCAAGCCTAAGTTCGTGCTGTGCTTTAGATTTTCTTACCATCCCCCTACATGTACTGGCTATTTGCTTGTATTCCTCTTTGGTGCTTTCCCTGTTTTACCATTTCTTGTACATGTTTTTTTTTTTACACTTAGCTGAGTTGAAAGTTCTTTAGTCAACCATTCTGGTTTCTTTAGACATCTCCCATTTTCCCTTCTTGTTGGTCCTCCACCTCTTCCTCCTCCTTCTTCTTATTATTATTTCTGGGCCCAAGTCAGACATTCTACCCATGACACGACACTGACTCTCTTCTCCCTTGCACTGGAAAGGACTTTAAACAGCATTTGGATTAGAAAGTCCTTCAAATAGCAGACATGTTCAAACAGTGGACTGTCTTCTAATAGCTCTGAAAACAGATGACAATCCTCTGTAAAAGAGAGCACATGGCCATCCTACTTAATAGTATAATGACGACAACAACAAGAACAAAAGATGAGGATAAAAAAGAACTGCTTCATTGCAATAGAGGACTTGCATCTGCTTCTGCTGCAACAGAACAATTTTTCATACCTCTTGTTAAAGTATCTTTTCAGTCTTCTTGTCACTATCATGAGGTTGACTGAGTTTAAAAATTTCCTGCATAATAATCTGCTCATGAGTCAGTAAGAAAAAACTTGACAGCAATGTTCACTCCGCTGGGCGCGGAGCTGCCGTGGTGGGGACGCTTTGCCCGCCTGCCCAAACAACAGCATCACAGAGTGATGACACCACTCTCAGGGAGGGGAAGAGGGGCAGAGCCTTTAAGAGGCAGCGTTCCTCTTGCCCGGCCTCTTCTTCCATTGGCCTAGCAACCCTCACACACACCCTAAAGGTAAGAATGAGATTAGCTGGTTGACTGTGGAGCCGGATGGGAATTTTTGGCCTGCATCCACGATTGGCTTTGAGGGAGGCAGGTGTGTTTTCGCTCATCTCATTCTTACTGCTGGGGTGCGGTTCTTTAATAAAATTAATTAAACAATTATAATGGATAGTTAAAGCAAAATTTTCGGTCACAGCGTGAGGTAGTGCGAAGGGAAAAGTTTTGGTGAGTTCCTGAAGGACATATGGTGCGAAAAACATTCCATCTCCCGATTAGGTGGAGCCAGTAGGGCCTCTGAGGAGAGGTGGTGTTTTCTTAAGGGGACCTCCCGGGCAGCAGTTCACCTAGGATCACAAGGCTCAGTGGGCTGAGGCAGTGGGGGGTACCGCTATCACGAGGCACCTGAATACGTGCTGTAGAGAGGACAGCACAATTCAGAAATAGGAACTCGCCCTGCTCTAGATTGGTCTGGAGGTAAAGGCTACACCGGATTTGGAGAAATATCGCACTACGTTAGGCCCCCTTGTAGATGGAGAATTTTGTTTAAATAAAGTTGTGGCCCAAATGTTTAACCCAACAACCTGTGTCTCGCCTCTTTATTCCGGGCTGGGTGGGCAGTAACCTGGCAGCATTTTTAATAGCTGGCATACTTATAACCAGCAGGTATGTAAGGGGTAACTTTGAAACAGGATTTCAATTTTGGCTGTCCTGTGCCCTTGTTTTCTAATAAAGGATTTTATAAAGAGTGCCCAGAGAGTGCCAAAAAGCAGAAAGCAGGGATGAAAGGCAAAAAAGAGAGTAAAAAGACCCAAGAAACTGTATAATGTAGGCTTATGGGTCTTGGAAAAAGGTGAATTACTAAAAAACCAGCCAGAAGATTAGACACATGAAAGAATGACTTCAAGTTCCCAAATAGCAGAGAAGTTCAGAAGCACCTAATAAATCAAGCTGGCAGGCATTTAATTATTTGCCTGTAACTATCAGAATCTTTCTATACTGCTGCATGCCACTCTGCAGAGGGCACGTAAATAAGAAGCCATGGTCATCAAGAGCTTGTAACATCCCCAGGAACAGGCGGGGGTGGCAGCAGGGAGCGGGGAGGAGGAAAGACGGTGCCTTCAAAGTCTATAGATGTCAATTTGATAGCCCAAATAATCCATTATAGGTCAAATGAAAGTGATTTGCTCTTCTGTGTAAGTATCAGCCTGAATCAGCCATCTCAGTGGCTTAAACAAGCATCAGGAAGACATCCTGTCAGCAACAACCACAAGCTGCTCACTAATAAGTTACAGCGCTGCTGTTCAGCCAAGAGGATGTAATGTGGTTTGTTTGCTCATCATGTTGTCTGCTTTATGGTTTAATTTCCTGATGAGCTGACCCTAAAGGCCCTTACAGCCCTACAAATAAATAAGCACCACAACATATGAACTACTGGTGTCTTCCAAATGACAAGAAACTACCAAACATAACCCAAGGCACACACAGGTATACCTCTTAATATATTAACATCACAGAAGGTAATACAACATGAGATCCAGACGCCAACCTTTCTTCTCTCAAAAACTGTCTTATCACATTGCATTTTTGTAACATGACAAAACAAAAGAACATGGCTAACACAGTTCAGTCTGAAGAATTTGCAATACTATGCCAAGTTCTACAATCTTTGAACAGTATGACTTGTTTTTAAAACTGCTACATGCGAGACCTGTAATAAAAAGGTTGTAGTGTGAAGCGCTGCTGTTTAGCATTCCAACCAAAACAAAAGGAACTGGTACATCTACGGAAGTCCAGATTATAAATGAGAGACGAAGTCTCAGGATGTAGAAAATAGAAGAATCAAGCTCTTTATTCTGTATTTCTTTAAATGAGTCGTTAAAAAGCTCTGGCTCAACGCGTTTCGGCGAAGCCTTCTTCAGGAGCGAGCTTCTTTATACTCTCTGCACCTTTTTTTGGTCTATATAGACCAAATTTATGCAGACCATTTATGCAAAACTCTGTAATAGAGGACATTCACCTCTGAACAAGGGAACCAGAGGGCATTATTTCTGCTAAGTGTATGGTTTTATAGTCCTTTAAACCTAGCGAAACATGGGAACCACCTGCTTTGAGTAAGTCTCATAAGGCTTCAAATGCCTGCTAGTTGGCCTTTTCCTTACAACTCACGTTAATATAAACACTTTGCTGTTATGCTTCTACAAGACTGTTCTTTACACAACCCAGTGAACCTACTCTCTTGCTAAGTGCTCATCTCAAAGTAGCTTGCCCAGGACAAGAGTTGAGCACTTGGTGTTGTTGGTCTCTAGGTAAATCAGAGCTTAGAAATAGTATCTTACTTCTGCATTAAACAGGAGAACAAGCAAACTGAGGCAGCTAATCTTTAAAAAATAACATTTGGAAAGTAACTGTTACTTTCCAAATGTTATTTTCAGAAAACTAATTTCCTCAGTTTGCTTGTGGTCCATTTTAACACAAAAGAATCTCGCCTTGGGTTCTTTTTAAGGAGAAAGGCAGGATAAAAATATTTTAATAAATAAACTAACGCCTCCCTAACGCCGAGGGAAGCCCAGAAAGAAAGAACAAGAAACTGGGCCTTCTCGGCAGTGGCCCCTCGACTCTGGAATAGTCTCCCGTCAGAGATTCGCCTGGCTCCCTCGCTGGGTGTTTTTAAGAGCCAACTTAAGACCTGGCTCTTTAGGCAGGCCTTCCCTCCTGTCACTACCTGATCTTTACTTCTCTATTTTTATTTTCCTGTCTTTACTTTTTCATTTGAGTTTTATCTTCCCATCTTGAATGATATTATTATTGTTGTTTAAATTGTTGTATTAATTGTTTTTATGCTATTTTATTGTAAGCCGCCCAGAGTAGACGTTGTCTAAATGGGCGGGGTATAAATTGAATAAATAAATAAATAAATAAATAAATAAATAAAAGTAATGATTTTATTGCTAACACATTAAGGCCAACACATTATTCAAAGCTCCGAAATAGGTATCACAATTTCTAAAACACTGCTGGACTGTTGAAAACAACTAGTATTTACAGCTGTAAAAAACACATTCTGCAATGTGTTTTTTACATTGCACAAGTCATAAACACACCTGACAGCACTTGTGCAGTATATTATGCTGATCATGGTTATAAGGTTTATACACAGCTTGTTTATTTTGCTGTCACTGGCTTGGAGCCAAAAACTGAGAGTAGAAGGAAAATAATCCCTCTCTAGTGTTGTTCCACTAATACAATGGAGGGTGGCTTATTAGAGCAAATAGGTCGCTGACACCTGCTGCTCGAAAAGGTGGTAAAAGCCACAGTTTTCCTTCCACAGAGAGTAAAGCACATTAGTACGACAGCCTACTGATCCAACATAAGACTTCAGCTGAGTGTAATGCTAAACAAGTTGTACTGCAGTGTCACTGCAAGGGAGAAAGGAGGGAAGAACAACAGAACTAACTAGTCCCAACTTCTGTTGATTTTGGCTTCCCTTCTACTGGCTACTCTGCCATACCAGTCCCAAGAAGCACTAGCTGCCAATGCATGGATACTTGTATCAAATCTCATAATAAAAATATGGCTTACAGCAGGAGTGACAGGAAGCAAAGACCTGTGCAGTGGAGTCAAGGAGTTTGAAGGCTTTTGCTTCTGATTTAACTTTAGCTCTTTGCATTATATGGAGCAAAACAGCAAAGTGCAATTAATACTAAGAGTGATATAAAACAATCCAACTTGAAATCATGGGTTTTAAAGTTGGTTTATTTGAACTACTCATTATTTTCATTCACTACAGTTCCTGGTTTGGATGACAGATTAAGCTATGTTTAAATAAAATGGATATGAATGCCTCTGGCTTTGTCTGCATGTATGTATGTCATACTGCACAACTTCATGGAAAAACAATGTGTAAAATAAACAAGCAAACAAGCAAGATGTACATATAAAGACATCTAGGTGGCAATACTAATCCAGGTGCAGCAAGCAGACAATTTTCAAACATGAATCATGGTGTGCCATTTGTTGGCTTACTGTATCATCAAACCCTGTCAGGAAAACACTCAGCTATTGGCAATGAGTAACACTTCCCTCATGAAGGAAGTTGATTTTTCTACTGCAAATAATGATTTGCAAGCAGTTCTCATCACTGTATGCATCATACCACGTTGTTCTCAGTTTCATTCTAAAGAACAAAATGAAGATAAAATGTTAAAGCTCCTTGCCTACCAAAAGTAAGAATTATATAATACCATTTAAATGTCACGGGGCTCCTACATCTATTCTGATCCTTCAAATAATCTATAGGTTTCAAAAAGCTTGTGTGTTGAACAGCCTCCAATGAATGTCTAGGCATATGAAGCTTTATTACTCCTTCTGCTGGGTGACCATTGATCTTGACATAATTACTTCCATTTATGGTAAAGGATACAAAACAGAGGACCTAAAAACTTTTCGAAAAAAACTTTTGCTAAAAAAAGACTCTATTATTGTTTAGACTCTGACAACAAATTAATGGTAATCTCCTTCGGTATGAGAATGAGCCAGATCCTTGTGCATCGTTTTATATAACAATGCTGGATTCAGATAGAGCTACAGACTGGGGTACTAATATAACCTGGGGGTGAGACTATGAGCAATCCTAGATTTCCTCTTCAAATCAACCAACCAAGGAAAAGGGCGCAAGAGGAAGAAACTCTTGTGGCCATACATTCTCTACCTCTCTGCACCTTCCATGAGTGGTGATGTCCTTTTGGTGGTTTACCACCAAAACTGAGCTCCTGAGGGGATGCCTCTTGCTTTGTCTGCAGAAGATCCTTGTCCTCCTTTGAACTTCACAGCCCTTTCAAAAGTTTTGTGCTCCCTGTCTATCACAGAATCACCAAAGAAAGATAACTGCTATTGAAACAATTGTGTCAGTCATAGTTACAGAAGTCATTTCAAATCAGCCAGCCTTCTCTGTATAGTGAATTTTATGTAACGTTAATTTTTTTCAACACATCTGAAGTAGAATACATCTCAAAAAAGCCAATAAGCATTATATCTTTAACTTTGCTCTGGGACCCTGTTATAACAAATACAAAGAGAAATTGCTATCTCACAATAGCTTGAAAGAGAATTTTGTGTTATGGATTAAAACCTTAATTGGCTAGCATTGGCTTTATAATTAAAAATAGTCTGTCTTTTTTTTTTAACTAAGTAGTCATTCACTTTAAAGACAACCATTTGCTAACATCATCCAGTTAATGAGATATGAATTTACACCAACAGGATTTCAGCCATTGTCTTGAAGGTGGCTTCAAATGTGACATGTAGAGCCTCTACAGAAGAAATACAAACCCAACGCTAGTACAAAATGTTGCAGCCCCTTATCTGGGGTTCTACTTATACTCCTTTTAAAAAAAAACATTTGCAATTATGGAACAAAGTACAGGGTATAGTGTGGAACTGTGAATAACAGTTTCAAGAGGAGGGCAATTTTCAGATGGAAAAGGCAAATGGGTCACCTCTCCCTCCCTTTGATCTGGATCCACCCTTACCTTCAGCTGTTAGTAAAAAAAAAAAGTGGAAGAAGAAGAATACAATTCCAAGTATAGGATTTAAAGATGAATTTAGTGTCATATTGAGCATCATCTGTAGGTAGCTCTTATTTATCTCAAGGTAACTGAAAGTGAAGAGTAAATAAGACCTAATTCTGCACTTATCTTTCCACTTCATCTTAAATGTTATTGTGCCAACTGAGTCACTGAAGATAAACTTATTTACCAATCTTGTTGGCTAGAAGTGAGCTTTTGTTTTGGAATGACACGTTTCTTGATTATGGACAAAGAAGAAACACTCTGAAGCCAGCACTGATCCCCCCCCCCCCCCAATCCAGTGCCACCCACATGTGAAGGATTGTAACTACTGTCATCACAAGCCAGCAAATAAGACATTTCACTCAATATCGCAAGATGCATTGGTAAAAGGTCACCTAAAACCACACCACAGCATGTAGGACATGCTTAATTCATTTTCATCCAAATTATGCCCATGGAATATATAAACATTTCATTGTAGAAGGAATTTTTAAACTCCTAAACCAATACCTAAATTTGTTCAATTCCACAGTCATGCTAAACAACCTGCTCATCCCTGCCAAAAACCATACATACACAAAACATTTTAATACTAGAGAAAGTGAAAGTGTTTTCTGTAAAACTGATAGGACAGCTGGGAGGAAAGGGTGACTACCTCTTTTGATCAGAGGATTGAATCAACGAAATTATCCCCTTCCATGGAGAATTTCCTACTTTATTGTGGCAGCAGCTATAGCCAAGAGCAACCTGTTTCAACCTTAAGTGTTTTCAAAGTATTGTAATTCTCCATTCTCTGATTAAGTTCCTTTAATAATACCACCAAGAGGTGCTTAATCTTGTTAGGTTTTCATCACAGTGTGTCAAATGGATTTTGAGAGTAGGGGGTTATTTGGGTCTTCTTTGTCAAATCCGGAAATTAGATGGTATGGATGGAATGGGATGACCAGAAAGAGAAGATGATTCCAGAGACCTAGGGTGGGGATGACTTTGTCTCCATCTCCTCTTGTCTCATTTCCAGGTGTAGTATGAACTCTGGACAGGGTTAGTAGGAAGTCTATCATCCTCTTTACAGATGAATAAGAGCACTAAGGTCAACTAGGGAGAATGTGCTTACCACAACTGGTTGGTCATTATCTGGAGGTGACCCACAAACAAACCTATCCCAGCACTTGCACTTCCTAATGCCTTTTTGTGCTTACATGGGAAATAGCATCTGTTACAGGTTTGAGACACCTCCTGAAGACACTCATGATTCTTCAGACTTTTACTTAGTTTTTGCTTCTGTTTTGTATTTCTTAGACATATCTTCTTTTATCGTTTATACTGCTGTATGAAGCTCAGACAACAATCTTTGGTCTACAGATTATGCTAAAAATCAAGAATTGGAGGAATCTGAACCAGATATGGATAAAGTTATTGTTTTGGATTCCCAGATTATCCCAGTCAGGACAGCCTGTGTCCATGCTGGGTGGGGTATTTTGGGAATTGCAGTCCAAAATAGTAACTGTTCAGATCTCTGATCTAAATTCAATCTGAAGAGAACCCATCTGTTCTATTCTTGTGAGTTTCTCTCTGCTGCATCTATCAATGCTGCTAATGCAGGGAAACAAGTGAAGTCCTTTGATGAGTGGGAAAGAGTTCCCAGTTCTCCCCATACCCTTGTCTGTAATGGCTAATTTTTGAGATGCATAGCTATCTCTGAAGCTTCTTCCAAACTGGTTGAATTGTCAAAAGTAGCAACAGCTGATTCTGCTGCCTGTGCACTCTGAGGACTGACAGCCTCCTTCTCTAGCTAAGCCACCTTGCTCACAATGTTCCCTTTCCCTGGGGCTACTCTGAGGAGCAAATCATTTCCCCAGACCTGCCTGTCTTGGTAGAAGCACGTTCTCACTTTCTAACTAGATGCAAGAATGAACGTTAAGGATGCTGAGGTCCTATAATTTGACAGCTCACCACAGGGATAGATATGGTTGAGCCTCAGAAAGGTTGGTTGCCTCCCAACAAACTAATTACTACAACAGAAATGAAAGCAGGGGATCAAAACATAAAAGGAGAATTAAATGTAAAACTTGGTAGAAAAAAAACACCTGAAAGGGTCCTCTAAGCCAGTAGTCCCCAACCTTTTCCCAACCGCGGACTGATTGGTGTGTGTGTGGCACACCCGCAGGGGGGCGGAGCTCGCTCACGTGCATGTGCAGATTGCGCTCTCACGCATGGCGCGCTCGCAGGGGGTGGAACGTGCTCGCGTGCATGCGCGCAACGGCGCTCGCGGGGGTGGTGGAAACAAATACTAGAAAGAGATATTCAAGTCAGTTGGGCCATCCTTTCTGCAAGGCAATACCCATTTTTGTTGGTCTTACTTTCAGAATAAGAAGAGTTAACCCTATCCTGGCAGCTGTCCCATTACTGTACATTCTTCAAAGGCGACTTATTGAAACAGCTCTATTACTGTAGTTCAACTCTAGTCTGGTAGCCATGAGCTCCATGCAGGCAAATACAGAGGTTGGCAAAGGATGGCTGGCTTGTTCTGCTCCTCTCCTGTCCCCCACATAGAAACTGTGCAGCCTCTTATGGGAGGAAAGCTGCTTCCCACACACCCAGCTTAGGAATGCAGCTCGCTGGACCTCTGCTCCTAGGAGGGTAGCAGGCTTTTTTGGAAGGTGAGCACTTTTGGGGGTTTATTTTACAGGGGTGTGTATAAAAGCTGAACATAATATCATCAAAGACAGCTTTCTTAAACTTTTGTTAGGATTAAATTAAGTTTCTGTTCCAATAAATACTGGCTCAATTAATGCTAAACATCAATGGATTTACTTTAAGACAATATGACTGGAAACAAAGACGTTAAAACAGGCAAACAAATCTCAACTTTCTTGTTAGCATAATGCCACCCCCACTCCAGAGGAAACCAGATTACCTCCATGGAAATCCGCCTGTGTATCCTGTTCCTGAGGCAAACACCTGTAGGGGATTGGACTTCATCAGACGATGTTCCAGAAGCTTGATCACTTTCACCATCTGATCCCATTTTCAGATTTTCATGCACTATATCTAAATCAAACAAAGACAAGTTAGTGTACTGGTTTTCAATTAAGAAATCACTCTTGACTTTATTGCTCACCCAAAAGTAAGTGGTAGTGCATTCAGACACAAAAAGATATCAGATTTGCACAATCTTTAAATCTAGCTTCTACTTTACCTAGCTTCTATCTTTAATTGAAATATCTTCAATCTACTCATCTTTGAATATCAAAACTTTCAATATACTTTTGAAGCAGACACAGTGCTAGACTTAGGACTCCGAGTTCAAATACCTGTTTCACCATGGAAACTCACTGGGGAGGGGGGGAGGACAGAGGTGGCAATGATAAACCACTCTCTGAACACTGTACATACCTAGAAAACCCTATTAGCATCACCATCAGTTGGAAGTGATCTGACAGTAAATAGTGACAACAACTATTAACTAGTCTCAGAAAGCAATCTTATGCCCATTTATGTGGGGGTAAGCCCCAATGAATGCAATGGACCTGCCCTCTTATGCATTCACCACAGTGTATAGGTTTGTGATGCTAAAGATGGCTGATGGAGAAAAGAATCCAGCTTAGCAAAAAACAAACAAAAACAACAACCCTACAAAGAACAAATTGTTCTGAAGTAAATGTTCCAGCAACACTGTAGCTTTGGTTTTGATAAAAGTCTATCTGTTTCAACATACAATTAAGGCCTTTTACAGGTAATGTAATGTATAACAAGTCATGACTCATAAGACATAACACTGGATCCACTGCTATGTATATCTGTTGTCTATCTCATAAGAATGTAACAAGTGTTACAGACCCACCCAGTCTTTTTTAGTTCAACACTCTGTTCCCTACAGTGGCCAAGCAAATATCTATGGAAAGCCTACAGGTAAGGCAGAAGGACAATGCTCTCTCCTGCAATGGATCTCCGGAGATGGATGTTCACAGACAGGGCTGCACTGATCTTGGCTAGTAATCTCTGTTGGATTTACCTTCCATGAATTTGGACAATCTGTTATTAAAGCCATCAGGTTGTTGGCCACCTTGCAGTACTGAATTCCATAACAATGCATCATTGGAAGAAGTATGTCCTCAGTTCCCTACCGTCTGCTTACGGAATAAACCAAAAATCTAGGAATTTGAAACACTTCCTCTATAGCATGCCTACTTTTATGCACCTGTTATATTTACTTGATTTTACTTAACTTCTTTCTAAACTAAATAGTCCCAAACGTTGAAATTTCCTCACAGGAGAGTTGTTCTAGCTTCCCCCATTTTCTCTGCCCTTTTTCACGTTGAGGTTTGGTGATCAGAGCTGTAAATGTAACTCTGAATATGTGAGAGCCTGATGTGGCAAAGATCTGTTGGTTATATATGAATGTATCTATTACATGCCCAACATGTTTGCTTGTGTTCAGTTGGTAAGAGTGATTCAAACAATTGCTCATATACTACAGGCCTTTGTTCTAAGTATAAATCGGGTTAAGACACTTTTTTTTTTACATTAAAACATTAGAAAAGTAACCATTAGATGCAATTCTCCCTTAAATGATCATTAAGGGAAGTTATACTGAGGCTTACAAAGGCTGGATTCAAAGAAATATACACAACAGGTTATTTGGTAAAAATCTGCTAGCAAAAAGAGTTCCAACAATGTCCCTGGGCAAAGTTTAGCACTCTGAAGTATAGCTAAACAGTAGTTCCTAATATTCTACTTAAAGGAAATTGAATCTGAAATAGGTGAAATAAAATATGTTTCTATACGTACTGCCAGGTAGATACAAATGCATTCTGTGAAAAAATATTGACCAAGAAGGCAAAAATATTATTTGAAAATGCCACATGCTGCATAAGATGTTGGTCTTACAGCCACTGATATCAGACAAGAAAATATTCAATCTCTCCATTTTTATGAACAACAAAGAATCTTCTGTGAGCAACGGCATCCATTTTGGCAGTTTCAGTTCTGAAGCTTCCAATTCAGCAGAAGTAAAGTATAATGACTGCTGTTGTTCGCTAAAATGAAATTACTTGTGTTTGCAGATTTTTTTCTAGCCTTTAGTGAGATTTTTCTAGTCCTAAATATGATTCACTTTTCTCTATATGAAAGCAAAACAAAAGTGGGTGCTTTTTAAATTGACATAAAGTTGTGCATAATACAAGTTGATCAAACTGTCCAAAAGGTATTATTCAAATGAATTTAATACCACTGACTGGGTGAATTAGTGACAGGAAACAGGCCATAGCAACCTTCAAATATCCCTCTGTTATCAGACAAAACAGCACTCTGTTCGTAGGAAAGACTTCTACACCATGAGTTTATTGACACAAAAATCACACCTCTGGGACACCAAGTTCACATCTGCAGACACAAAGAACAGGCAAGCCAGTCAATTAATTTCTCTATGAAGTAGGAGGAAACGGCCCTCATGAATATTTAAGCGATATTCCAAGGATTCAGTAACATGAAAGCATGTAATTGATTCAGACAACAAAATAATTGCAAAAGGATAGCTCTCCAACAGACTTCGGAAGTAGAAAGTTGGGAATAGATTGGTTTTGAATTTTGTGCAAAAGGGTTTCACAGTTGTCATCTCTGGACAATGGGCGAAAGCTGGTCCATGTTATCCTTTCTCCTCACTAACCTGGCATATTCAGTCTTGAATATTTTATTCAGAGGACTTCCTAGTAACATTCTGCCCTTATTTTGGATCATTTTAATCACTACAAACTTGACTGTTTTTCTTATACCAACACCCTATTTCAGATGGAAATCTACAGGGAAATAATACATGCAATTCTCACTTATAATAAGAAATACACTATTTATTCCCCACTGAACCTTGGCATTCAGTGGTGATCTTCACCCAGATATACTGTCTCAGTCCAACATATCCTATACAGTTGTTGTGATGATCAAGTGGAGAGGACAGCCTGTGGCACCTTCACCTCACTGGAGCCAAGGTGGGACAGAAATGAAATGATTAATTATAAACTGAGGATAGAAGGACACATTACCTAGTCTGCTCCCATTCCTTGGCATGGCCATGAAAGAGCCAAGACTGCCACCTATAACACTGTGTGGTCTTCGTAGTGGAGGCTTTTTGAAAGATCCTGTGTACTGATGAAGGAATGAGTGCATGCTGTGGGATGTAGGAGGCCTGCCATTCTTCACAATGGGCTCTAAAATATATCAGCACAAACCAATTCATTCCACAAGCAGGAATTCCAGGCACATGTGGAGAGAGAAAAGAGCAGAGTTATCAAATAGTCTGTATACAGTACTACAGCAATAAGAACAGTAAAGCGCATTATACAGAACAAATTATAATGAAATGTGATACTCTTCCCTTGTGCCTTATACTCATTAAGGCTGAGACACAGAAACCCTCCACAGTCATAGCTGGGAACTACAACACAAAAAAGTGGGTGCCCTACCTGTCACAATACATCTGGGAAGAGGGCAGGATTATGTTTTCTGAATGTACAGAATAAACCAATTTCCTTCAACCCAATGCATGGGCTGGACAACTCCCATCACTCACTATGGGACAAAGGGGACTGTAGTCCAATATATCTGTGCCAGACTGGGACACATTAACATGAGATTACTCACTATAGAAGTTTTTTCAAGAAATATTTTGGCTTCCAATGGCTTCTGCCCCTTAAGCAAGACACACCTGCCTTAAGTTAGTGCAGGGGTGTTCAGCTCAGGCTGCAAGAAAACCACCAAGGCATTATACCCTAGCTGCCAGAAATGTTCTGCCTGACAACGACAAAGATGTTGATAGGGCAGGATTTCAGCAGAACAAAGAAGAATGGCTGAAGGGGGAAAGAGATGGCAGTAGGGCAACAAGATGGGACAGCAAGAGGATATAAGGGTCAAGGGGGAAGGAACTAGAAGCAAGACTGGGGCTCAGTAACAGTGGAGGAGAATAGTTAGCTTTCTTCCCTTTGTACTTCACCATCCACTGACCCTGATTTCCCCTAAGTCACAACTGCCATTATATACTGGGGGAGGACAGACACAAAGAATGCTTCAACAAGATATGGCAGTAAAGCGTTTTGCTTCTCCAGCTATTGTTTCAGACAGGACAAGCAGCACAGAGTGAACATTAATACTGTATTTTGCATTGCTTCTTACATATCCAACCACACTTTTAACACACGGTGCACCATAAAGCAACAGCCCTGTTCAACCATTTGCAGGCTGTAGTGAAATGCTTCCGATGGCTAGAAGGATGTTAACAATGTTTTATAAAGAGACACATCCTTGTGTTCAACCGCAATCCATTCGGGTTCATTAAATAGTAATGCTCAGCTATTCCCCATCTTTCCTCTGAAGCCAGCAACGAGGCAGCTTTCTCAGGCAGTTTGTATTTTCTATGACTACCTATTACATTGAAGCTTAGTACAGAATGCTTGGCACCCATTAGGGTGTGCCAGTTAATTAGAATCCCTCCACATCCTTCTCACTGTTGGACCCTGTAGATCCATACACCTAGATGGCAGTACACTGCAGAAACTTCCTGTAAAGTACTGAAAAGATTCATTTCCATTGGAACAGTCAGTCACCTGATGATGCAATTCCATGATGCAAAGCCACAGGAAAAGAATCATTTCCACACTGGCCCATGAATCCACAGCCCATCGTGCCCTTCTATGACCCCATTCCATATGTGGCCTGAGGTAACAGGCAAGATGTTATGAGGATGTGCCAAGAAGAGATTGAAATGGAAACTGTTCAGTTGAGGAAGAAGACTTATTTCATATACTGATCATTTTACTTGACAGCAAGAAAACCACTGAAGTCACATGAATGTGTATTAATAATCTGTTTAAATGTGTTAGTAACTACTTCTCTTTAGAAGCTAATATACTGTATACCAAACCACAGTGATTTCAGATGACAGCTGTTTGGGTTACCAGGCAAAGGATACTGGGCAGCTATTTTATCTTTTTCTTGTGCAGCTACAAAAATGGCATAACATTTGGAAGTGTAACGCCGTAAACTGAAAAATCTACATAGGCAGTATTTCTTGCAAGCCGAGTTGTGTGACTCAGTATGCAACAGATAATGTCTACAAAGACTTGTTAATTTGCTCCTAAGCTGCACTGTTTGTGTAACTGTGCAACCAGATTTCAGCCAATGATGCACAGTATTTTACTGATTTATTACATTTATATCGCTCTTTTCTTCCAAGATGGAACTTATACATAATTATCTACACCCAGACCCTGAGCACACTCTAAAACACTTCATTTTGCAAGTGAAGCTTCTTATATCATGGGCCCTCAAGATCCTACCCTGGTTAGCTGCAACATTTTAAAATAAGGCTTCTGCTCTTAATTACAAATCACCCAGAGAAACAGAACTGAACTAAGGTTTTAAATTATTTACTTCTAAGTTCATATCTGATAAACTGCTTCTTACAATGAAATTATTTCACTACCTTCCCGCAGATGCCACAGAAGACTCTACATGATTATGTTTTACATTTTCTGGATTCTAGCCACCAATGAAAATGGTAGTTAGCATTATTTCTCTGCATCAAGAAACTTTAAGGAGGCTTTTTTGGCAGCTGCTCACCACAACAGGACATTCTGGTCCTTTAAAGCTGGCTGGTCTACCCACAATTGAATCTGTCCAGATCAGAGCTAAAATATTTTAGACAATATCAATTCATTATGACCTATGGGAGTCTTAAAGTAGGTAACAGGAACAGTTTGCAAAAAGGGAGGCTGGCCAGGTAATACCGCTCAGGATGGAAGCAGCAGAAACAACAGATTCCAGAAAAGCAAAAATGTTCTCACTTAATGCAGCATGAAGTGGTTGCTTGGAAACAAGATTAGGAAGCACTTCATACAGCAAGATGTTGAAATAAACCCTTTGGCAGTCAAAGGACATAGAAGCTCTCCACTACATATTCAGCTCCCTTGTTCCACTCCAACTGAGTATCTAGCTGTGTCCTGTATGCATGACAATCTCAGAGGAAACCCATAATGCATACAACAAGTGTTATGTTGCATGTTTCATCATGATAAAATCAATAATGCAAACACCTTATAACCAGGCTTCAAAACAAACTACAGATAGCGAATCTGGTCCATAATGGTACCGTAAGCGAAATCACAAGAATACTGTTAAACAGGACTTTAACTATCTGCTCCTAGTATTTCAATAGGGATAAGATACATCTATGGTCATGATGCCTTAGTTGTGCATGTATTGATTTGACATGCCAGAGGTCCATGGCCTAAATAAGCAGAACATCACATCTGTATGTTTAAAACAAAAATAACTGAATGTCTGAGTATAAAAAAGCCCCCAAGTCACTGAAGTGCTGGCATAGTAAGTTCTGCAAAACTGTATGGTTAAGTTTTTGTTGCCTGCTCGGCTTCATGTTTAAATCAGGCTTGAAAGCACTATAGCACAGTGACTATGAGGGCCACAAAAGGCAACCAGCTTATTGTAAACTTTTTTTTATCCAAGCAGGCACCTGAAGCCTACTT
The DNA here is from genome assembly GCA_037013535.1 of Intellagama lesueurii. Classification (NCBI taxonomy): domain Eukaryota; kingdom Metazoa; phylum Chordata; class Lepidosauria; order Squamata; family Agamidae; genus Intellagama; species Intellagama lesueurii. The sequence goes on along the minus strand of JBAJHW010000005.1, from coordinate 40,325,985 downwards.
TTGCAAGAAAGATAACATTTTGGGCCAATTCCAGTTGTTAGCACCACCTAAGAGCTGACCCACTAAATCAGGGTGGGGCGTGTATTAACTTAATAAGTCCCATTTATTCAAATGCCAAAATCCATCATGTCATGAACTTTTGGACTAAGTTCTTCACATTGGTTAAAGCCTGATGAAATGGTGTTTGATCCCCAAAAGCTCGTGTATTGTATGATGATTTTTTAGGTATTGCCTATCTTGCATTTGTATTTTATTTCATATTGACCACACAACTCCCTTTATTTCAACGGAATAGCTAGGTAGACTCTTTCCCAGTAAACTAAGAAAATATTGCCCTGGGCCCTTCTGCCTTTCATATAGGGAAATTACGTTTAACCACCGCAACATCAGTTCACACTAGAATTTAATTTGGCTAAGAAGCAGCTAAGTGGGACTGTTTTACCATCTGAAAATGGCTTAAGATATTAAGGCTGAAATCTCATAGTAAGTCATAACTAGAGTAGGCTCTACTCTAGATGTGGCTTACTGTAGGATTTCAGCTAATAAATGACATTTTCCAAAGATTTATACATTTTAAACAGAACGTCTTGCCTCAAAACCAGAATTAGAAATAATCACAGATAACAAGGAAAATTAAATGATGAGAGCCAGATTTTTCAACTATAAGAGTAATCCCAGACTGTTAACTTAACTGTACATTAAGAAATGTCTAAAAATCTGCCCATTCAATAGCCGGATGATGCACCATCTTTCTTGCCACAGCTAAGTGCTCTGCACTTCCTACTTGACTACAAACATGTCTGCAGTGCCACGCCTCATTGTGCTTAACTATTTGCTTGCAGGGCTTTCCATTCCTCCCCACCAGCTTTTCTCCTTCCTACTCACTCTTTTCCACATGCGCACACAGAACATTCTCTTCTCCTATGATTTGTTTCTTCTTCCTATAAGGCTTCAAGTTCTTACACACATACAGTCACTTAACAACAAAAGACAGCAGCAGGGTTCTTTTTTTAAAGGCACGAGGTGACAGTTCTAGCCAAGACTCTATACATGCCTTTCACACAAGAGCAGCAAACATAAGAGCTGGATTGCCTTAATCCCTGTGAAACAGCAAGGCAGTTACACACGTACGGGGCCCAGACCTTGGCTGCATAACAACATGTCAAACAAGATATCATTCCAGTTAACGAATCAAATAAGTTATTATTACAGGAGAAGCTGGGTGCAAACAAGGAAAGGCACTTCTGCTTCAGGCACATACACTCATGGGATATTAGGCCATTTCTGAAGTGTCCATTATTTGGATGCCAAACTAAGTAACATGACTCATTCTCAATGTACTTTTTAATCTTCATTTCTGTACAATCAACTTCACCTTTCCCAGCTAGGTGTCATGTGTACCTTGTCCACATGTATGTGAAATGCGACCACTACTCAAAATAAATGGTCTGCATGCTAGTAAACAAACAGCAATCCCTGCTGCAGTTTTGTTGATGTTCTCTGCAAAAAGTTGCCACTGCTGTGAAGGTAAGCCTTATCTTTAATACCCAACTGATAGCTGGTCAGATACTACCCTGTTTCCCCGAAAATAAGACCTAACCTGAAAATAAGCCCTAGTATGATTTTTCAGGATGCTCGTAATATAAGCCCTAACCCAAAAATAAGCCCCAGTTAAGTGAAACCCCGCCCTCCACCATTGTGCAGCATTGTGCAGCAATCAGAAGAAGATGACATGACTGTAAAATAAAACATCCCCTGAAAATAAACCCTAATGCATTTTTGGAGCAAAAATTAATATAAGACCCTGTCTTATTTTCGGGGAAACATGGTATACTCCTATTTACATACCTAGTGGTGGCATCCACAGCAGGAGAGAGGGATATGTAGGATTTTAAATGGCCAGATGATAAGTTTTCCACACTCTATAACACACTGCATCCCTCCTAACAAAGACAAGCTGAAGCAGAATAATTATCTACTGATCCTGTCAATCCCACCTGTTAATCAATCTAACAACTAATCCCATCAGAGCTATCTATCTGTCAATCAAACTATTCTGATCTACCAATACCAGCCTTACAGGATTCCTGAGGAAAGTTCTACATCTCAAGATCTTTTCATTAGACATCCAAGGCACTGAATCTGGGACTTCTTACATGTAACACATGAATCATATAATGGGGCTAGGGGCTTTAGCTACATTATGCAAACTAAGCAATTAAATTAGGGAGACTAGCTTAATTTCTCCCGGTCATAGATTCAATTTTTCTTACTACAAAATGTAACTTATGTCAGTACAAAAAATCTGAATCAATGAGATATCCCTAGTATGAAGAGAGCATCACTGAAATATTTAGTGCTACATAACAATCTAACAAAACTACCCATTCGGTGAAATAGTAGGCAGCTGCATGAAACCAGAAGAAAAAGAGAGGAACATGAAAGTGAGCTCCACAACTCAACAGATGAATTTAAGTCAGAATTAGAGATATATGTAACCCCCAGATGTTAAAGGAATGCAGTTCTCGTGGTACCTTGCTATTGTCTACAATGGTTACGGAATCATGGAACTGAAATTCAACAACTTCCAGAAGGTCATACACTCCTAGCCTACCCATAATCTAACTGGTACTGGTGAAAAATACAAAAGTGGCCATCATTCTAGCAAGTATAAATATCACATTTCTGTGGGTCTGTGCATTAAGGGTACAACATTTGTAGCCTAAATACCTCTTTCCCTTTGGAAAGTATTCATTTCAACACTGAAGCGCATCATGAAATAAAATGAATACCTGGTACTGTAAATCTTTTACATAAAAAAAGTCATAAACTGGTTATTCCAAACTAGAATAAATGGCTACAACTAATTTCAAACTCATTCCTCAACGTGTAATGTTATTTATCATTTAAAAATGTACACAAAGAATATACATTTACCGTTATCTTTGCTGCTGTTTTCTTCAATTGTCATCTGTTCCGCCAGTTCAGAAAGTGACTCATCTATAGTCTGGCTCCCCCGCAATGTTAGGGAAAGTCTCCTCTTGAACTTTTTCATTCTATCAGCAACACGTCTGGCTTAAAGAAGCCTGGTGGAAAAAAAAATCCATTGTTATTTCAAAATTAATTATTTTAAAGCACATTACTCCAGGAAATCATTCAGGAGGATTTAAATGTTGCTTGCATGTATCAATGCATACTTTGCAAGAAAAGGACACTTAACAGAATAACGAAGCTCTGAAATAAAGCCCTTGACACTAGCCAGTAAGTACTGAACAGTAATATAAAGTGCTCCATCATAACAAGCATTATTATATAATACAGTATAAACTGCACTGCCCTTCAATCATGTCTTTTAAAATTAACCCAGAGGCCACATTCACATTTAGGAAAGGTCTCAGGACCCTTCTAAAAACATCTGGAATGTCACACATTCTCCATCTCTGAGTTAGATTCAATCCAGCAACAGGCAGGGTCAGATGTAATTCTTACCAGGTCAGGTATTTTCCCCACCAAGCATATAAAGCACAGTTCAATTCTAGGCATGGCTACTCAACGGTAGGATTCAGTGCAAGAGGTCCCAAGCTATAAAGAAGAACTCAATTCCACCCAACAGTTTCCTATGCTTTAAAGAGCCTCTTTTATCTCCAACCAGTGATCAGAGATAACAGAAGAAGCTTATGGGCCTGATGTGGACAGTTATGCAATTCAGCTGTTATAAATGGGTGTGTAATCAACACATATAAGTCTGGATAAGAGAGCCCCCATAGATAGTGCAGGCTCTCCAGTTCAGACTGCTGCCCTATACATATAGGTAAATGATAGGTACAACAATAGAGGAGTGGGTGGGGCTAACCACAGGACTATAGTTTTGCTGTCCCACATTGGCATGTCTAAAATAAAAAAATTTAAAAATAAAATAATCCAAATATTTTAAAATTAACGTTGCTGAAGGCTTCACAATTCTTGTACCTAAATAAGCCACAAGTTGAAATAACCAGTCACAATAACAAAGCATACTTATGTGGAAATACCTTTTCAATCAGAATCAATGGAATTTGCTATTCATGTCTTATTAATTACAAATAGAACATTTTGAAGCAAAGAATAAAGTAAGTTCAAAACAGACACTGCTTCCTTTGCACTGATTTGATTTGGATTCCTGCATTGAGCAGAAGTTTGGATTCAATGGCCTTATAGGCCCCTTCCAACTCAATTATTCTATGACTCTAAGTACAGACTTCACAGAAGATTCTGCACACGTGTTGTATTCACAGCTCGGTTGGCACTGGGTGAACTGAGTCAAATATACTGAAGACTGTGACAAAATCCTCAGGATTAGAGACCAGAATTCTGCCTACCTGACACCTAATTTTTACATAACAGAAGAGGCATGTCTGCTTCCCATGTATCTGAACCCCAAAGTTGAAAGGGGAAAAAAGCAGATGTGCATATCAGTTTTGCCAAATTTAGAAGACAAGTTCTTTTAGTTTGGAAGTGTCTTTTAATTTTTTTATATGCAGCATTTTTATGTGAAGTTGAGGAGCTATGCAATGGGGGCTAAATGTAAGATAGGTTCATACATAAAATCAAACCAGGTTGTAGTTTGCTGACTTCTGACTTTTTACTGTGTTCAAACATAACCCTGAAAACATTCAAGTTTGCTAGGCAGCTGGAAGTCATGGTTTCTTGTTGCCGTCGAAAAAATGGCTTGATCAGTTTTAAACCCAGATACCATAATATCTGAACCCAGAACTGTTGCTTGCTTCTGGTTTCTTTCCCTGGGTGCCCAGCATGAGACAGGGGCTAGAGAGAAACAGACCAGAAATTGTGGTTGGTTTGGTTGTCTGCAGGAAAAGGCCTGGCTAAAGCAACAAACCATGTCTTAACACAAACTGTGGCTTACTATGATGTGACAATATGTATTTAATCCAAATTATTTCTAGGGCACTTACAAAGAAATTAAATTCTGTTCTGCACAAAGTCCATATGACTGTATAAAAGTACTGCAACTAGTATCTAGTAAAATACTTTTTTTTTGTCAAAGCAAAGCAAAAGAAGCAGGTCTTTGCAATAAAAATCCCACCTAAGGATCATTTCAGATCTATTCTGTAATACCTCCTGGCTCAGAAGTGAGTGAATGTCACATATAACAACTTAGTTAATTGCTACATATTTTAAATGATTATCTTCTTCAAAACTGGATATTTGCTTTGCAATCCTATGCAGGTTTACTCAGAAGTAAGTCTTACTGTTTTCAGTAGGGCTTATTCACAGGTAAGCGGACACAGGATTTCAACCCTCAGCAGAAAATAAAATGTGTTGTTCAAAAACCACTTCCCACCACAACCTGAAAAATGAATGGCTCTCACATTACAATGCGAACACAAATATTCTGTTTTCAACAGAAATTAAGTCTACTTCTACCCACATTATAATACCAAGCTATGTGACCAATGGCTGGGTTGTACTGCTTATAGAGGGGGCAAAAGGAACATGAAATATTCCAGGCTCTAATCTCATTTGTGCAGCCCTATCTCCTCTCTATGAAGCACTACTTTCACGCTGTCAGTAATTTCAAGCTGATGTGGCAACGGGCTTCATGCTAAACCCACAAGGCAGCTGCTCATCTTTTCTAACAATATCCATGACTCAATCCATCTCCATCTCCTGAAGCTGGAAGAAACCAAAAGCCAGCCCACACACAAATCCTGCAACACTTTTGTGGCCCCAGCAGAGCCACCTTCAGCTGTCTGGCGTATGCACTTCCATCCATAATCCAGCAGTGGTTGCTTTCAGCAAGGCTTTCATTCTCTCTCCTTGCCAGGCTACCAAAGAGACACAACAGCCACTAGTGATTCTCAGCCTAAACTATTATCATATTAAATGCCAAGCTCTATTAAGGGGCAGTTGTACCATTAGAAAAAGTGTGATTTACACAAAATACACAGCTATTGATGGAGAGAGGTAAATGCACCAAGTCAACACTGAGGTTAAAGAGGACAGATAAGCAAGTTGTGTTCTTCATTTTGCTCTTAAATGTAAGGTTAGAAACATTTGCACTCTTGTGTTTGCTAGGTAGTTTAAAAATTATTTTTATGTATTTTCAGGATAGCATCTCTGCCCTTTGTGCAGAAAAAGGCAATGAAACCTACTAAAAACAGGGGTGGGAAGCCTCTGGTCTTCATGGCAACCCCCCCTCTGAACGGTCAACAGTTATGTCACTATGAGGGCTGTAGTCCCAAATATCTGAAGGGCAAAGGGAAACAAAAAGAAACAAAAGCTGTGGGGTCCTTGTACACAATCCAAAAGCAAGGAGAAGCAGTACCTTTACTAATAAAATAATAATCATGTGTGGTCAAGTCAATTCTGAATAATGGCAATCCTTTTCAGGGTTTTCTAGGTAGGGAGTACCCAGAAGTGGTTTACCCTTCCCTTCTTCTGGGGGCACCTTGGAACTGTACAGCTTGCCCAAGGCCACACAGGCTGCCTCCACTTGCAGGAGGCAGCAGAATCAAACTCCTGACTTCTGGCTCTGCAGCCAGATACCTAAATCACTGAGCTATCCAGCCAGCAATAATACCTTTATTAGACCACTAAAAATACACTAATAAAAGCTAGCTTTGGCCTTCGTTAGGCTGGGCACACTGGGCTGTGGATGATTCAGAAAAAAACATAAAAGCTCAAAAAATAATGGCTACATGTCCATGTCAGGTCCCTTGGTTAAAAGTGAGCTTCAAAATGGGGGGTAGAAACACAAGCCAGAATTGTAGGTTTTAAAATTCAGCTCTGGTTGATTTTATTGTACTTCCCAAACTTGCTAGATAAAAGGCTGACAGTCAATCAGCATTCCTCCCCTCCCCAAATCTTTAAACACAAGGTTCCTTTTTGGCTGGTGATTAGGGTTACATAGATATGTGGCAAACCTATCAGAGAAGATGGGAAAAAACTGTCAAGGGTTTAGTTATTCCTGAAGTGAATACTGACAGAGATTCAGTGGCCCCTGTTTGTTTCACCAAACACAGAGCTCACACGAGTATCCCAACACGCCTTTTAACACGCTGCCACCAGTTGATCTCTTTCTTCTCTGTCTCTAACTGAACTCACTAGACTCTGACTCACCCCTCCCTTCTAGTTTCTCTGGCTCCGCCTCCCAACAGCTCTCATTGGTACATGCCAATAATCTTCGTTCTTGTTGTTGTTTAGTCGTTTAGTCGTGTCTGACTCTTCGTGACCCCATGGACCAGAGCACGCCAGGCCCTTCTGTCTTCCACTGCCTCCCGGAGTTGGGTCAAATTCATGTTGGTAGCTTCGATGACACTGTCCAACCATCTCATCCTCTGTCGTCTATAAATAATCTTCTACCTGAGCCAAAGCAGGGTGATCGCTACACATACCCTGTTTCCCTGAAAATAAGACCTAACCTGAAAATAAGCCCTAGTATGATTTTTCAGGATGCTTGTAATATAAGCCCTACCCCAAAAATAAGCCCTAGTTAAGTGAAGCCCGCCTTCCACCATTGTGCAGCAACCAGAAGAAGATGGCATGACTGTATTTGAATAAACGTAGATTGTACATGAAAAAAATAAAGCATCCCCTGAAAATAAGCTCTAATGCATTTTTTGGAGCAGAAATGAATATAAGACCCTGTCTAATTTTCGGGGAAACATGGTAGATATGTGGCAAACCTCCTATCAGAGAAGTTGGGGAAAAACTGTCAAAGGTTTAGTTATTCCTGAAGTGAATACTGACAGAGAATTTTTCTACCTTGGACTCTCAAAGAATGAGAAAAAGATCACTATCAGGCTACATTTTGTTGACACCATGTGAAACTTTCAAATAAAAGAAATCTGCACTAGATTTAAAAAAAACAATCAAAATGATAACAACCAGAAGGATTTGTACTGTGAGTTGACAGACAAAAGCTTTGTCTACATCAGGGCCTCTATGCCAAAAGTCTAGCTTAGTTGTCATCTCACCTGTTTGGTCTCTTAAACTCTCTTCTTAGCCCTGTTCACTACAACAAAAAACTAGAAAGGATGAATGGATAGTCCAATATATATATATCACTCAAATATACAACAAAAAACTAGACAGGATGAATGTATATATACAGGCTATATAGGCTAGCTGAGGAAAGGCAATATTCATATATATAGGAAAGGCAATATATATGTTAATGTCTACATAATGCCTCACAAATGATCAGAGTGAGAAACAGAACACTGGAAAACACACAAGGAGTGAAAGTAGGAACAGATCTCTGATGATCTCACAATTCCAACAGAGTGTGGTAGTTCTTGCCAGCTAACAAATGCCTTTTGACAGATCACTGGTAAGCCATTCTTTGCCAGACAGTTTCCTGAGGCTTATGAAAAACTACGTACAGGGCCACAGTTCCCCTAAAAAGTCAGGCTTGAATGTAAAGGCATTCTTTTAAAAATGTGGAGGCACATCAAACAGTGTAAAGTCTCTTGTGGAAGTGCTAGTTCTCCACAAATGCTGCAGCTCCCTGAATACAGCCACCCTATACCATTCTGCAGGGTGTCTGAGCCTCTAGAAAAGTCCCTGGGTGCACTTTGGAAGCAGAAGGGCAACTCTCCCATAAAGAATCTCACTCAAATATCTTCAAAGCCATTCTAGCCCTTGCACCTGGTGTCATGCATATGAAGAAATAGAGACAATATACAGAAGTAATCTTCATCAGTGCAACAGAATTCTGGCCTTAGTCACCTACAGGCAAAGCAGAAGTTTTGATTAATTTGGGGGACCACTTGCACCAGCAGAAAACATTCATTTGCAATTAAAAGCGGAATATTGCCTTTCCTCAGCTGGTCTGAAGATGGCTGACTGGGCTCATTATTCTCTGAATGGCACTGAAAGTAGAGGGTACCATTTGGTAAAATCATTATAGGATGTTCGAAGCAACCCCTATCCCTATGTTATCCAGCAGGCATTGCACCCAGTGACATATGGAGAGAGACAGCAGCTAATAGTGAAAGACAAAGCACTTCCATCAGTTGCACACCCAGATTAAAATAATGGAAATGTTTTTTCAGAACATCTTGAAGGAACATCAGAGAATGATAAGGAAGGGGAGAATTACTCACCTCTTAAAATAGTTGGAACCCCAGCAAAGCCTAGCCTGTGGCCACACAGAGAACTGGGTCACTTGTAAGTCACTTAATAGGCTATACATTGGTGTTTGCAGAAGCAAGGTAGCCCTAAAAAAATATTGAGGCTTTTGCACCAACACAGTTCTTTGCCAGCACAGAGAAGAACAAGCAACCTCACACTTGTGTCAGTGTGCCCTATGCCCCTCAACATCTGTTATGGAAACCTGGATGCTAGCTGTTCCAATGCTCTTGATCTGGCCCTGTCACTGGGTGAAAGTTATCTGATATATTTATTACTTGTACTGTGGTGCTTCTGACACTAACAAAGGAAGAACTATTTGGGGGGAAAGCAGGGGGGGAATTGGAAGTATGCTTACCTCACAGACCCTTTTATAACATCTGCACATTTCCTTACCCTAGTTATTATTATTATACTCATCATCATCTTAGAACTGCAGAGCTAGAAGGGACCCTATGGATCATCGAGTCCAGCCTCTTCTAACACTGTTTCGCTTCCAGGATGCTATAAATATGTACAGACTCTGATAGTTCTGATGATAAAAGAGTGGGGAAACAGCATTAATTAAAAGAGGGAAAGCATTTCTTAACATTCTAATTAATCCTCCTTTCAAAGGCTCTTTGGATAACCTGGGTCTTTCCCAGTGTTTTCAACTATAGTCCCCTCATCACTGACTCTTGATCATGCTGGTTGAGAATGATGGGAGTTGTAGTTAATACGTCTATATATGTTAACATTCATAAATTATGTGAGAACATAAAAACAAGAAAACATACAACAAGAACAAACAACACTGGCTTCTATGAAAGGCCTCAAAATATCTAAAAATACATCCATACAAAGTTATCGGCTATATGTTATATGTTCTTTGCCGACAAAGCTGTAAAGTGCTCAATCCACCAGACACCAAGAGGCAGGCATTTATCAGGCCAGTGTTGTGACACAAGGGCCTGGGGAACCCATTTCCCCTAATTAATGGTTAACTTTCAGGAAAGAAAGATTTTAAAAACATAGAAGCACCAACAATTCAGAAAATGTTCCAGTGTGAAATTAATACGAGTAATGGTAGTCTAAACATATATACTTCTCTCTTGAATTGCATGGGTCTGAGCAGCACAGTTTTGGTTATATATGGATTCCCGCCCCCAATAAATAAATAAATATTCAATAAATACTGTGCCCTTGGCCACCCAGAATTAGACGTGTGAGTTCAATACTGACGGAGTCAGAGGTCTACTTGTCCCAAAACACAACATCTCTAATTCTGCCTCTAGATCACAGGCTTATTACACACGGTACTGTATGGAAAGGATTGTCAACGCTATGGAAGATAACCCCAATAGAGAGAACTGTTGTGTATGTGTGTGTGTGAATCAACAGTTTATGCTTCGTAGTTGTGTTTTTGGGGGTATAAGAGTTATATGTTGAAGGGAGAAGAGTACAAGGAGATCCAAGCAGGGGGAGCATCTACTCTGAACCATGATAGTGGGGGAAAAGTGAGTCCCAAAGGGCTTAGATGTATTTCAGGAAAGAGGGTGAACTTAGAGCCTAATGTGCTATGTAATGCACACTTGCACTTAATTCAGCTCACCACTTAGTTCTTCCCATATGTTGTGGGGAAAAGGTGAATATGTCCACCCATCCTTTGCACAGACAGACACTGAGTTCCATTCATTCATCCAGCCATCAATCTTAGCACAATTACAGTATAAGTCAAAGGCACTACATCACTCCACAACCGAGTTTCAAGGCTAGTATGGCACACCACTTCTCATAAAGCCTCACACCTTAGCAGTCTTGTGATGTCTGAAGTAAATGTCCTTATCACTTACCCATATCCTGGCACTTCTCCAGGGACTCCCCCACCTACCTTGTATTACTAATACAAGGCATCCAGCCTACTCAGACAAGCAGGATGAAAATGGTTGAATTCTTTAAAAATGTGATAAACTGGCCAGCTCCATATTCCTGGTGCATGACAACCAACTTGATGAAGTAAATGTAATTTTGTTGTGGGCTAATGCTGGCCACAGAGCGGCAGATACTATGAGACCAGATATAAAGATCACCTGATTATTTCCCCCTGACTTTGGTGTGCAAGAGGAACTTGGTGTAAGTCCATGTAGTTAGCATGGTTAGAGTATCAGACAAGGATTCAGGAGACCTGGATTCAAATCCTCATAGGGCCATGAAATCCACTGGATGACCTTAGGCCAGTCATATACTCTCTCACTCTGACTTTGCTTAAATGTTTGTCATGAAAAGACATTTAAGAGGAGAGGAGCCCTATGTGCTACCTAGGGATTACAGGAAGAAAGGTGATATATAAATGTATGTATGTATGTATGTATGTATGTATGTATGTATGTATGTATGTATGTATGTATGTATGTATGAATGAATGAATGAATGAATGAATGAATGAATGAATGAATAATATATATAAATGTAACAATTAAATGTCACCTCACGCTAACCTAAGTCACAAATGGGCTTGAACATTTGAGGAGACCACCTTCTATCTCTTAAAGGCAGATCCAATCTCTGTTTTCCTCAAAGAGAGTCCCCTCCCCCACATTCAAGTGAGCCCAAAACATCTAATAGGATATAATACACTTTTTTTAACTGTTGTTGCACATTAAGCGATTTCCTGCATTGTACTGTCTTTCTGTTCTGAGAAAATATATGACTGTTCACCTCATCCTCAGTAATCAAATTATGAAGATCACCTTGGTGTAAAACAATTTCTAAGAACACTATCTGAAAATAAACTAGACACATAATGACTGGAATTGTTTGAAATAGATGGCATTGCATTTCCACACTTTTCACGTTTTTGGGAGAGAGCTATTTTTAGAAGTACTGTATGTCTCCTTTTAACTCTTACAGCCATCTCACTTCCTTTAAATACAGTACATTCAAATTTATTGTTTTTAAATTATAATCCTGGTCCTCCACCGTCTGCTTATGTACAAACACAACTATTATTATTTTATATGCCATTAACTCACATCTGACTTACCTGACCCTAATAGGGTTTTCAGGGTGAGATTAAGGGGTGGTTTTGCCAATGGTTACCCCTGTTGAGTTTCCATGGCCATGTGGGAATCTGAACTCAGGTCTCCTGAATCCTAGTCTGTCACTCTAGCACTACAGCACACTGGTTGTCATAAAGATTACTACTATTAATAAAAATAATTTCTAGAACCAATTTTAAAAGGCCAACAGATTAAGATGGCCAGGTTAAAAATTCCAAAGCTATAGTTTAAGATGAGTTTTAAAGACCAAAGGTGCTAAGGAACAATACAGGCTTGGCTGCCTACAGGACCCTTAAGAGAGATGGAGCCATCCTGACTTTCCCTAGGAGGGAAGGTACTTTCCTTTCATTTGCGACATCATATCACTCTCTTGTATTTAAGAACTAACTCATGGGTTGGAATTTTGATATCACCATGATCAGAGCACCATGTTTGCTTACTGGCCTCAGCATATAATCCTTGCTCTGCAAGCTTTACATTGGCAAGCCACCAAGAGGTGGAGTGGGTTTAAAATAATGTAGTGGCTCTTTTAAAGGTCTGGTAGCTGCACTTCAAGATCTACTTACTGTTCCAAATTGTGTCCATCTGGTAAAGCCACTGAATGCAAAACTGAATATCTGGAAGAAAACTTACAGTGGAAAGCACTCTGACATCAACTTGCTGCTGCTTAAATTCAATACTAGTTCAAAGCATTTGTTGTAGTGGCCTTTTCCAGATACACAACAAGTATTTTTTGCTCTTTCTCTTTCAGATTTCAATTATCTTATACTGCAAGATAGCTGTATATCCTTTCGAGGTATTCTGCTATCATACACACACACACACAGACACAGACACACACACACACACACACACACAAGGATCCAGTTGTGTCCAGATGATGCATCAACTTCCATCAGTGAAACTGGGATGGGAGAAATTCCCCCTTCACATTACAGGCTTCCAAATATCCTCAAAGCCTGCTCTGGAGAACTGGGAAAGGTTGCAAGCAGGAGGGGTAACAGAGAATATTAGCACAATGCCGGATTTAAAGCATACATTACAGTGAAATGCTGACATTAATTTGCCCCCCCCCACCAGATTTTATTAATGTCTAAAATCTCAGATACATTAGACGTGGAAGACTTTTGAACATACCAAAGTTAATGTTGACCAGTCACATTAGCTCACAGTCAACAACATTTGCCATCTGAGATAGTCAATATTTGCACATGAAATGTCAATGTTCATGAACACTTAGGACGTCCACTGCAACAAACACATATACTACAGATGCCTGATAAATAATTCTGACTCTCTTCCATAATCCTGTTATTACTGGTTAGAAAATCAATCAACTCTGCCTATTTTAAAATCACTTGAATATGTCATTGGAATATGAATACAACACTGATATTTGGTTTACAAACTATTAGTTTCTAGAAGTACAGAGTATAACTTTAAAAGCTTAGTATTTCTCAAATATATATTTGAAATGCAATCCCGAAAGCAAGGTTCAGATACAGTATGGTGATTCAGATACAGTAAGTGCCTTTTGTATATTTATGCCTACAACATTGACTAAAGTAATATCTATACTTCCCAACAGCTGCACTATAGACAAATGTGTTCATTCATATGCAGGTGGCTGACTCAAGACAAACGCAGAATATTTGCATAGAATGAGGGTGTTCGATACTGTCAGTCACTGATGTAATCTGACTGCACCATTTACAGAATGTCTTCACTTCCCACTTACATCATTCTGCTCAGTGTTAGGAATATTTTAAATTATACACAAAGTAAGATACATATTCATGTATTATTATAAATAGTCCCTTTGTAAACAACTAATATTGCACCCATTTAATTTATATTTTTGTTTGTTACAAATGTAGAGTTTCGATAGCATATTTTTTTAAGAACATGGGATGTTCCTTCATCTAAAAAAATAAAATTGACAAACTATTATTGGTTATCAAAAGTGACAAAAGAAACAGAAAAAAGTAATCTGGAGTTCAGCTGGGTTGCATAATTCAGGTAGAAGAACCATGGGGAGTTTAAAAATATATTTTCCAAATACATACAAGAGTAGAGGTAACTGGACCAAAAAGATGAATGAAATAAGAGTACTTAGATTAGACAAAATAGCTAGACATCTGTAATTTACATCAGTAACAAAGCACACTAATCAGATCTCTTAACATACCATTCAACGCCCCAACTTTAAAAAGAAGGAATCTTGTTGGATGCAATACAAATATTATGGAAGTCAAGAGGAACTGAAAGTAGAATCTGAAGAAAAATGTTTGCTGTGTTTTAATGTTCTACCCACCGGATTAAGTGCCTATAGTCTACCCTCCTCCACTCTTAATAAGAATAAGAGAGTATAAAATGCAATAGTTCTTTTAATTCTTAATTAAGCAAGAGATGATGATGCTAAACAATGTTGTATGGTTGGCTATTCAACAATATAAAAGCACCAGTTAGAAATTCAGTACAATAAACTGTACGACTGATTATTCATACAAAAATCACAATTGCTTAGAATGACACGGGAGCCATGGGACCAACAAGAAACAAAGCCATTGTTGACTCACTCAAAGAGCAGCTAGCACAAGCAGACATTTTGTGTGTGTGTGACTTCAAGTAATTCCAAACAAATCTAAGAATGTAACCATTTGTTTCTTATATTACAACTATACCTACAATGAAATCTACATTGGCTTTTATAAGCAACAGGAAAGAACCATAATGAAGAATGCGCCAACACACTGGGAAGATGCAAAATTCCAAATTATTACAAATAATTTAACAAACAAATAATAACAAATAATTATTTCTAAAATCAAATTCATTAATTACAATGAAGGGGTCCAGTTAATACATATAAATATATATATATCTTAGCCTAACCATAACCATCTTGCTTTCTGTAACTTGCTTTGCTGCATGAAGATTAGGTTTCTGCTTAGTAGACAAGAATAGACAAAGGAGGGAGGCCGCCTGCATTCCGTTGCTTGCAAGTAACTAGTCTAATTGGGAATTTGTCCTTGGTTACTGATAAGAGACCTGGGTGCCTAACACGGAACCGGGAAAGATGAACTACTGTCCGTTGCCTAGACACCTGCAGCCCCTCCTTTTTCCCCTCCTTCTCCACACCCCTTTGCCTTCCTCTTTTCATGTTGAACTTATAAAAATGTATACTCTGTAATAAGCGCGCGCTTCTTCTCCATATGTTTTCTGCGTGTGAAGTTTGCGCCTATTTGCTTGCTTTCAGCTGAAAATAAATATCTATTGGATGTCTGTCTCTGGCTGATTGATTAATGCGTTAGAGACAGGCAAAAACCAGGAATTAGTCCTGGTAACCTTCAACAATAAGTTGGGAAAGAGATGGCCTGTGGGACACAGATGTCCCCAAGGCCATTTTTGTGGGCCCTTGAGTCCAGAGAGCTCCCCCTCAAAGAGGCTTTCTGGGAGGGAGGGCAAAAATGGAAGAATTTCACCTTCAGAAGGCACTACTGTAGAGTTCTCTACTACAGTATCTCAGCAAATTACAAACCCCAGGATTTTGCTATAGGGGGACGTGGCAGTTAGAGTGGTATGAAATTCATACAGCCATACAGTATGGATGAACTTTAAAACAACCAGGAGTTCAGAGCTAGGATTTTTCTTGAACAGGAAGCTACTGGGAGGATTGGAGAGTTTGCATATAAGGTTCAGGGGATAGCAGAAAATGTGCCTTGTACCATTCAAATTTGCCCACCTTTAAACTACAGTAACCTGTATTCCTATTATAGAATCCACAGTATTTCCAACTATTAGAATACAAGTGCTTCCTACATCATATATTTATTACTCTGCATATAGACTTTGCAGGGTAATAAATATTAAGCAACCTGAAACAGATAGTTTTAAGTATATAATCAAAAAGGTACAAACAGGAGAAGGAGATGACTTGCAGCTTCCTTTCTCAATCCCCCTTCCATTGGTTACTCAAATTCTCCTCCTCTAAGATACACCCCCTTGCCCTTCCATCTGCCATGTGGTTGCCTTACTTCTCCTCCTTCAACATGGCTGGTGTATGACATCACAGAGCACAACACATGCCATGAAATGTGGCTATGCTGGCTAGGACCAATGGGAGTTGTAGTCCAAAGACATCTATAAAAGTAGTGGTTGCCCTTTGCTGCTGGGGGTGGGGAAGGGATGCCATTATCCAAAGGAAGTCTTGGCTCTGACTACAACCATGTCACTAGATGGGATGTGGCATTTACTGGCTCAATCAGTTTTAAGTGTGTTTATGCAGCAGGATAAGGCCCAACTTCAAATGAGGACCAGCTTTTATGTTGCTGCTTCAGCACAGGAAGACACGAAAAATAAGCATCATTTGCTAGAACAATTTCTATTCACATAATAAATATATTAATTGGCACTACTTAAAATCTATATCATTATTACAACTGCTTGGACTAAACAGCTCATGAAGGATTCTATCAAAATGAGATAAAAATATACTAGAGACCTAAACGCAAAGACATTGCCCAAAATCAAAAGGCTATTCTATTTTTATATTTGTTTCTGATAAACTGCCTTATCTTAAGCTTTCGTTTGCTAAACAAAGAAGAAAAACAAACTCTGAACAATTTAACAGTTAAAAGTTAAAAAATTCAAATGAACTGCAAGCCACCTTCCCTATTGTCAACAATCATGCCATAAACTCTGCATGCAAATAGCACAATCATTTCCCACAAAGAAGGAATTTGACAAAGAGAAAGATCTTCAGAAGATGTCAGTGTTCAATCTACTTGCAGCACTTGCTCTTTTTCTGGTTAAGATAAAGAATGTGTTCAATAGCTAACTAAACTAAGCATTCTAAGATGATGCTATAAAGCTGATATGCAGTTCCCTGAACACCTGAAATATATATTAATAAAGACTAAATTAGTCTACATGGCTGCCAAATGCGCTTTTTTGGGGGGAGCAGGAACAAAACAGCCTACTAGTCTCCCATTTGAGCTTAAGAAGTAGAGAGGGGCAAATCTGTGGAGAAATGTTTAAAACCAAACAGAAAGAAATAATTGCCACCAGGCATCTGCACACAGAAGGTAAAAAGATACAAAATATGGTATAGGAAATGAAGAGAACTGAAGAGAAAGAAGAGGAGCAAGTCAACAAGGAAAAGAAGAGTATTGGACAAAAAAGGCTTGTTTAAAATAAATCACTGTCTTACTCTATACAAACAATACAATAAAATGTAGGATATCCATAACAAGATTTAGGAATCAAATTGTTTAAGAAAGTGTTTCCCCCACTCTCCATTTACTGAATAACTGGCTGATCCCTCTCTTAACAGGTAGGAGCTGAATAAGCTCTGACACGTTCTCCCTCTCCATATCTTTTAATGATGCCCTGTTCTAGTGATAATTCAGGACATCAAAAAAAAAATTCTGGTATCGACTGCATCTCTTTTTTAAAATTTAAAAGGAGGCTCTGGAAGTCAAAAGGAGTTTAAAATTCAAAACTCTAATTTCACCTTCCTCAAGTGGCAGTTTTGTCAAAGTTCTCCAAATAACTGACTTGTTCACTGGATAATCCTATGCCTTATCTAAATTACACTTGACTATGACAAAATAAATCCTTGCATATTACAGATAACAAGCTGATATAGTCGACAATAGTACCTGCTGAGTAATCAAAACTAGAATGCATGAGGCTATCTTGGTTATATTGTTCTCCTAAACTGAATTACAAACTAAGCATGAGATGGTACAAAGCTAACAATATGTTAGGCCTTCTGTTTGACCATGTAAGCCGGCCACCCAAATTATTTCAGTATCTGAATCTTTTCTTTTACTTGACTCGGACAAAAAACTGTCTCCACCATATATGTGTTAATCTGCTTATCTATGTTTGAATCTGCCAATGACCCTTAACAACTACTATTAAGACAACCACTATGATGGTACCTTTTGTATTTTTCTTACTCTTTATATCCATCCTACCTCCACGCATATAAATGTCAGCCTAGCAAGACTCCACGCCATGCTTCTGAAGCATGAAAGCTTATGCCAAATAAAATCTGTTAGTCTTAAAATGCAACAAGACTTGTTACTTTTATTATTAGTGTTGTCACTGTAAGCAGGTGCTAACATGTCTGCAAAAAAGGATAAAGGACAAAAATCTACCCTACAGTAGCCTTGTTTGTAACTCTCTTGTGATCTATAGAGACATTGTCCAATGTAGAATTCTGTTCCTACTCACAGATTATATGGCTACTTTTTAAAAAATTATCCCATAAAGAAAGTTCTGGAATGGGAGGAAGACAGTCACTGCAGCATGCATAAGATCGGCATCATCATCATCATGTATTGTCAAGTCAATTCTGACTTATGTTGACTGTTTTCAGGGTTTTCCAGGAAGAGAATACTCAGAAGTGGTTTACCACTCTTTTCTTCTGAGGCAACCTGGGACCATGCAGCTTGCCCAAGCCCACACAGGCTGGTTCTACTCGCAGGTGGCCCAGTGGGGAATCGAACTCCCACACTCTGGCTCTGCGGCCAGATATCTAAACCACTGAACTATCCAGCCAGACAAAACAGATAATGCATCCTCACTCCACCCTTTCTCTCTTCATAACCATGCTCCTCCTTCTTCCTTAGCCTAAACCACAGCTTCATACTACTTGTACAGTAATGAAAATCACAGTTAGCCTTGTGGTTGTCGAGCTTGGGTTAATCGACTCCAGCTCCCAGGGCCCCCAGCAAAGATGGCCAGTGCTGAGGGATTCTGTGAGCCAAATCTCAAACCATCAATAGTTAAAAGTTGTGAACTACTGAAGTAGAAATCTTTTCCAGTCAAAGCATAAGGGGGACAACATTTGTTGTATCTCATTATTTTTCAGTACTTCTTAACAGAGTAGTAACAAGATTTGGATCTTCACTGGATTCAACTCCCAGATACCCTAGCCTGCTAGCTTAGCCTGGTCAGGGATTCTAGGAGCTGTACTCCAAAAACATTGGGGCAACCTAAGAGCTGAAAAATCTGACGTTTAGGGAAACTGGAAGAAAGGAATCTGGAAGAAAATAGGAACCATGAACATGAAGACAGAATATGTAGACATAGTAGAAATGAATGAGAGTTCAAGAATCTCAGTTTTAGGATTAGAAAGCTAAATTTAATGACAAAAAGCCAGTAGAACACAACTGCGGCATAGATCATCAAGTAACCGGGGAACTAAGAGATACACTAACACAATGTACATATTTATTTAATTAAAATCCAGACGACACGTGCACAATTTGAAAACAAATTGTCTTAAGTCATCTCTTTACACACAAACACCCCAAATATATAAAGTTGAACACTTTCAAATAAGGGACGTGGTCTGTCTTGAGTTCTACGTGCCTGCATGAAGTTGAATCCTTTTCAGCTGACTTCATAGTCCCTCTTCTGATGGTAAAAAGAAGTCTATAGAGACTGCTGACCATTAACCATTTATTAAGTGTGGATTATGAAGTTAACATTGCCCTGGTGTATAAAGCAGCCTGGCACAACTCAGTTTTGCATTCCTTGCATTAAAACTGTTCTAACTATATTGCTCTCCTTTAATCAAACACATTTTCTTGCAGCTGAAAAGGATTCAACTTCATGCAGGCACGTAGAACTCAAGACAGACCACGTCCCTTATTTGAAAGTGTTCAACTTTATTACAACACTGTTTTGAAAGCAATACAGAAAACACAGAAAAGAGAAATAGCAAAAGCTTTGTCAGAGTTTAGCAAATGCTATAGTCGCTTAATCGTATTTACATGCTGCCCTTGTTCACTTTCTGACAAAAGCCTGGTACTTGGAAACAACTGAGACAGAGGATTCTTTATTCATCATGTAAAACATTATTTCAACAGCAAGCAGACCAAGTGCAGCCCTGACTGCAGACAGCATTAATGAGGAGATACTGCTGACGATAGCAGCAAGTTCTTCAGGGGATTGGTTTCCTTCTCAAGTACTGCCAGAAGATTCTGTTAAATGAGCAGTGAAAATACCAAATCAAGTATTTATGATTTACACAGCATAAATCATATGCTGTTACTCCTGACATGAATTTGTAATAAGCCCAGCGTGCTTTAAGAAAGCATGGGAAGTGTGCCATGAGAATAGTTTTATATTTATACATGTGCTTCTATATATGCAAGAGGAAAGTCATACTTCTTTCATATTTAATTGTAATGGGCATCTTTTATCAGC
The DNA here is from genome assembly GCA_037013535.1 of Intellagama lesueurii. Classification (NCBI taxonomy): domain Eukaryota; kingdom Metazoa; phylum Chordata; class Lepidosauria; order Squamata; family Agamidae; genus Intellagama; species Intellagama lesueurii. Next base: position 40,305,589 of record JBAJHW010000005.1, on the reverse strand, counting down.
CACATAAAACTACTCGTATTTGAGTGTAAGTCTACCAAAGGAAGCGTCTTCTAAATTTTAAGCACATCTTCCAGATGAATTAGGCTAACCTTTTCCTTCTCTGCAACTTGCTCCAAGTTCCAAAAGGGGGGGGGGAGCCCCACACCGTTTGTATGGTGGAATATTTCCCAATTCCTATGAAAATTCCAAGTCGTCATAGGAATAGAAAGATACATCATAACACATAAATAAGAAGTCCCTTGACAGTAAATATCCAAAATCAAAAAATATATTTCTATGAGATGGGAGATGAAATTTCTACTACGTGTATTATGGCACATTTTCTTCCCAAAAGGTAACAAAACTGTCTCTGCTGAGGTAAATATCTCCCTCCCCCACAAAAGGTCATTGTACCAACATCCACTCAGCTTCTCTGCATTACATTCGGTTCCTCAAAAGGCATAGGACTTTTTCTTAACCAACAGATTACCATTGGCTGGGATAAAAAAGGAGTAATTGCAAAAAACAAACAAACAAACAAACAAAAAACACAATAGATTTGTAGAGATATCTTTTGTCCAGGGTGGTGTTTTGTTAGCAGAATGAACACTGTGAGTGGCAAGTGGCTGATATTTGGGGATATTTTGTGCAGTTGTGCAGGTGGCAATGACCCAAACTGGGAATGGGAAGGGCAACTTCAACAGGCCTGTGGGCTCCACTTCTGCCTTAGGACTGGAAGGTGCATTGAGCACCAAAAATCTGAAGAAATGAAAAAGATCAATCTGGAAATGAGTGGAACTCCATTCCCAGTTTTGAAAAAAACAACAACAACGGTATTGTCTGTCTTAAACATTGTGAGGGAGCACAACCTACTTCAAAGATAAATTACTGCTCCTCAATGCTTTTCTTCCTGGAGAAAATCATTTTTAGTGAGGTGGAAGAGTCTGAGGCCAGGGTCATAAAAAGACTCTTGCAGTCTGGGACCACACCTTGCACACTACTGTCCTAAAGGGACTACTCTGTGCATTTGCAAGAAACTGCATTGAGTGGGAATGGGAAATGAAATATCCTATCCTATTACATAAGAGTTCTGAATAATAATTCTGTATCCCCTACCCCACCCTCACAAATTCTCAAACAATTGCAAGAATTCACCAAATTAACTCATAGGACCTATATAACCATTAAACAACTGGAGGATAACCGTTACCTTCTAAACTCTAGGGGACTGAGAAATGCTAACTATAAAGAATAAGAAAGAATATTAAACCAATTAGTTTATTGTGCTCACCACGACCATTTTCCCTTGCTTTCCTCTTCTGCTTATTATATGAGAAGTAGTATTCAATCACTGTAATTTGTTCAGTTATGTTAGTCTGCTTCATTAAGTGTTTCATAATGTGGACTTTGAAATTTTAAATCCGACCATCTTAACCACATTCTTAAACACCTAATCAGCCCTACAAAGAACTAAGCTCCTAAGTAACTTATGACCCTGGCCCTGTTTCTGAGGACAGTAAGTACAAAAAAACTCTCATGCCATTTTAGAATGGGAATCTAAATGACAAGAGACTTTCCTTTCTTCAAAACAACAATACACTAGCATTACGCCAGAGATTCCAAATTGAATTTAACAGGAATCTGTATGACAGAGCACAGATTCCACAGGCAACTGGTCGATCAAATATCCCTGCACAAATTTTGACCACAGAGGTCCATTTGCTGGTGAGCGCTAACCAAATCTTGGAGGAATGAGCTTCCAGTTGGTTCATACATTTAAGTCGCTGGGCAGTTCACTGAAAGATGATTACACTGCTGCCTCTTGAAATTCAATGAAGAATCTTGTGTTATGTTAAGAACCAATATGTTTTATTTGGCATAGGCTTTCATGGACTGCAGCCCACTTCATCAGATCCATGTGGACTGCACACTAGAAAAGCCAAATAAATGTGCCATGAGACTGTTGTTTTTGTTATAATGAATGGGTTCTTTTGAGGAGAAAAGCAAGGTAAAAATATTTTTAATAAATAAATAAATAAAAAATGCAGCTACCTCCTCGACATTTTTGGTTTAAGATTCTTCTCTTGTGGCACTTGATACAAAGTTGCTCTTTTGTTCCGAACAGCAACATCCATTTTTAGCACAAACACCCATATTATAACACTGAATGCTTAAAGGAGCATTTGAAACTTCTAGTAAGCTAATCCATTTCTGAAGATAATAATGGCACTGCCTCTTCTTAATTTCCAGTATTGAACATTCTGAGCTGTACTGCTGTAGAAAGATGGTATCAACACAGCTCATCTTTTCAAACATCTGAGAAGAATTGTATTAACACAACAGTCTGGTGTCTGGAGGATTCTGAGAATTGTACACCATCACATCTGGAGGGTAGCAAGAACTGAAAACCCAAACATCTGGATGGTCAAGGGTTCCTCACCCTGCTTCATGTGGAAGCTGCTTTTTCATTTATGATCCAGACATTGAGGTGGGTCCATTATGATTGGTTATAGAAACCTTACCAACCATATAGGAGCCACTTAAGGAAAATTTGTTTCCACTCAGGCAGGATCCAGCATCTGTACCAAACTAACCCTATTCAAAATCGAGAAACAGTGGAGGAGGGTTACCAATTTGTTAGTATCTATAATAAAAACACTGAATACTCCCATGGCACCTTAGAGACTAACAGACATATTATACCATAATTTTTCATGGGCTAGAATCCTACTTTCTAAATGTTTAGAGTTACGTATAGAGGCTTTTTCTAAATACACATCCTTTTACCTTTGGGCGGGCACTTCTTGGCTATTTATCAATAAAATATTTAGCGACACATGTCTATAGTTTCAACTTTAACGGCTTTTTGAGTTTAAACAATAGATGGATCAAATATTACCTATTTTATTTCACCATATCTCCTTTTAAATGTATCTGTGTCTACAAGGCAGTTTTCAACAAGACTCTATTAAACACAATTCAATAACTTTGACACTGGTATTAAATTTAGGTAGATTTAGGACCTGACTAAATGTGAATTCCACACGTATTTCCATCACAAAACTGAAAATAAATGCATATGAAACCTGTGATTTCCACTACTGGATATTTTTAAAAGTTTAACAGGGCACTATTATTAACCAAACTCTAAACACAGTATTTAAAAGAATTCTCTCCAAAATACTGACCATGCTGACAAATTGAAGTTGACATGAGTACAAGACATTCTGGCTTTTACCTTACACAAGGAGCTTTAAAAAGATATTTTCCCACTGTTGTACAAAATTCATTTACTAAACTCTGCTCATATTGAAGCCCAGGACACCCAAACATCCAGCTCAGTGGAACAAGAGGTTAACAATGTTTAAAGTCTCAGAAACTAGGCTAGTACAATGTAAATATTAAATCTCATCCAATACACAGTAACATGTGCTCTGAGACCTCATAACATTTCCATGCTTTCCTTTTCCTTTTTAAAAACTTAAGAGAGTAAATCTGCTACCATAAGAAACCTACTAAAACAAGTAAGAAGACATAGGGGATTGCTTTGCCAGTTCACTCTCAACCATTGAGTTTATACAATAGCCAAAATTCTGTTGCTTAGTGTAGTGAAACACACTAGGGTAGACTCATTGAATCAATGGGATTAGATGAGTCAACTATAAGTTCCATTGATTCAAATGGGCCTATTCTAGTTGTGACATGCTAATGTAGGTCAGTTAGAGTAGGCCTATTTGAATCAATGGAACTTACAGAGGAATTAGCTCACCAGATTTCCAATGATTCAATTGGCCTGCTCTAATGCAACTTACTACACTGAGCAACAGGATTTGGGCCAATAACATCAAAAACATATGATACCAAAAACTGAAAATAACAAGAAAGGTAATATCAACTGCAGACTATGGAGACACTGGGTGGAAAGATGATTTCCTCACTATGCTCCTTCTATATTCCTTCCTTCCTCACAGCAAAAGGGACATTTTCCTATAGGAAAATACATGAACTTGTGAAGGCACACCACACACACACACACACACACACACACAGAGAGAGAGAGAGAGAGAGAGAGAGAGAGAGAGAGAGAGAGAGAGAGAGAGAGAGAGAGAGAGAGAGAGAGAGAGAGAGAGAGAGAGAGAGAGCAAGAGAGAGATAGTATGGTAAAAGGGGAAAAAAAACAGAAAAAAAATTATTTTCACATGCATTACCTGAATCATTCTATGTATTTGTCACTAAGTATTCATAACACTTAACGGACACGACTTAACGACTAAACAACAACAAAACAACATTCATAACACAGTCTCTAGTGGCTGGTTCTGGTCATACGTGAAAATATTTTTTCTGAGTTTTTTTCTTTTAATATTTTTAATATTTTCAGACCATGGATAAGTGAATCAGTGGATATTGATCTCATGGATAAGGAGGTCCTACTGTAGTTACTCAACCCTGAGTGCTCAGTGGAAGGACAGATCCTGAAGCTGAGGCTCCAATACTTTGGCCATCTCATGAGAAGAGAAGACTCTCTGGAAAAGACCCTGATGTTGGGAAAATGTGAAGGCAAGAGGAGAAGGGGACGACAGAGGACGAGATGGTTGGACAGTGTCATCGAAGCTACCAACATGAATTTGACCAAACTCCAGGAGGCAGTGGAAGACAGGAGGGCCTGGCGTGCTCTGGTCCATGGGGTCACGAAGAGTCGGACACGACTTAACGACTAAACAAAACAAAACAAACTGTAGTTACATTCCCATGATTAAAAGATACACAGGTAATATCATGCTTTTGCTCTCAAGTGATTGAAAAAGCTATCTTCATCACCAATCTTTTCTCCTAACAAAATGGGAAGTAGCGAGATATATCAGAACTTGGGCCAGAGCTTGGAAAGTTACAAGCTGAAATCCTGTTGTGCAGTTATGCAAATAGTATAACCTTTAGATGCAAACTCCTGTTAAGTTATAATCTCTGGACATTATCTATTGCATACTGAGTTCTGCAACTCGGCAGGCAACAGATAATACCTATGGAAATTTCTTAACTTATGACAATTTGAGTCTCAAAGTTACATCATCTGCATAACTGCACTACAGGATTTCAGCCGCTTTTTCTACCACAATTTCCAGCATCCTAGCCAGTAACTCTTTCAAGCTCTGATCCTTCAGATATTCCTCCTGTGATATGCCTTGCTACTGTCAGCAAAGTCAGGTTGTCAACCATTTTGCTAGTCCAAAATGTAACATTTATAAGTTCTGTAAACTATTCGTACTTCTTTTTACTCTTCAAACAAAGAAAGAAGGGAATTGGTGGTCAAAAGTGAGAGGTGGTGGTGACAGAGTAAAATGTCCTGAAGCTTCTCAGTTGACATAAACAACTAATTTGCCATTTAATATTATTTTGTTTAAAAGTACCATACATCTCTTAAATGATGTTTTACCCCATCATTCAAATGAACAATTAAACAAATAGTCATTTTTTTCTCCCATGTTTTGTACAGAAAGAACACTAATCATGTTGTAGTGTTTAAATCAACAGTTATATATGCTGGTCGTCAGTGGAATAGTAGTGAAATGGAAGGTACATTAAAGACACAAATACATTCTTCAACAAGGAGCAACTGACGAGATCAGAACTATTCTCACTTTCAGCAATTATCTGGAAGGCTAGGAAATGAACGCTGTAACAGAGCAGCAGGATTCACATCTTGATCCACCCTGTTGAACTCAGGAATAAATTACAAATTCCTGCTGACTCACGGCAGGAGGTGAATCTCATTAACTTTACACACTGTAAAAAGAGACAGGAAGGAGTAGCTCGTTTGTAGTGAAAAGATTCAGGTAGAACAACAGCAAGAAGATAAACATTAGGACCTGACTGGCACTAAAATAAGCTCAGGCCAGCTTGCTGAGAGAAGGAAAAGGTCAAACTTGTGTAGTTTACATAGAAACAAACTCTGAGAATGGGTGATGAAGATGAAGCAAAAACACTAGAAATATGATTACAGAAAGCATGAAAAAAAAAAAAGAATAATAAGGCATCAATTCGTAGTCCCAGCCAAAGCAGATCCATTGAATCAACTGCTGACTGATGATGCAACTTACATGCATCTCATTGATACAATGGATCTACTCTATCTGGAATTACTGGCTGGATTCACATCTGAGAAATCTATCTAAATTGCTTGATCTGTAAAATAAGAGTAGGGGACAATCTCTTGTTCTCTATTTCCCTCCCCCTCCCTCCCCCTGCACAATATAAATTGTCCCCACCTTCTCTTTTTGGTCTTAATTGTGGGTTATTTTTAATTGCATCTATTTTCCTGTTTCTTCCCCCAAGGAGCCTGGCATTACAGCTTTATGGGCACTAAATATATTTTGAAACATGTTTACAAACTCTTATAAGGTTTATATTAACAGTGGTATCAGTGTAGATGTACCACTAAAAAGGGAATGATGTGGGAATTTGTGACACAGAGGGAGGGAGCAATTAATCCTTTGGCTTGCTCTTCATTTATAAACTGCACTTTGCATGAAGCAGCTGGGGTAGTGATTGAAGCCATATCAATGAAGAGGTAGATTCTTCAGCCTCTGACAAAGTGGTGTCTCTTTTGATGAGCTCCATGGGTAAGTCAGGATTTGAATCATGCGAGGATGCACTGGAACAATGCATATAGGTCACCATGAGGTCTTTGGGTGATGGGCAGGAAAAAAATAGAAATGAACACAGCACGACACACACACAAAAACTTTGGAAAGCTAGAATGTTAACGATAGGGGAGGATTTCTATGACATATCATTTTTTTTTCTGCAACCTATGTTTTAGCTTGGGTTTGAACATGTTTATGAGTAATCTGGTGAGAAAGGCCAGATTACTCATAAACATGTGTGAACTTGCTTTATGGGTTCAAATGTAGGTTGCAGAGAAAATGTGAAATGTCATAGAAATCCTCCCCCTGATGAAATATGAAATATATGAATATATTTCAAATATATGAAAAATACAGTTTGGAAAGATGCTTTGCTCTTACTTCATTCTTATTGTTCTTTTTAATCAAACCCTGCCATCTCCCAACCATTTCATTCTCCCCACTTTGTCTTAAAGTATATGCAAATCAAATGCTGCTAGTGCTACTAACCAAAAGACACAGTGCAGACTATTTCCTCTTTAATAGAGACGGAAAAAGGTAATGGGAAACATAGTGGAGTTGCAAATGGAAACCACCATTCTCTCTCACACATACACTCTCCGTTCCATGAATGAGGCAGGACAACTGCAGAACAAAAGTCTAGTCTGGAAGCACCCTTAGTGAGCCAAAGAACAGTACTATTTACTGCTGTGCTCATAAATCAAAATGCACATCGTTGTGATGTTGTACAGTAACTGCAAGCTATACATAGTAAGACAGTGGATTATAACCTTAGGCCTGCCAGATGCTTTGGATTTCAGCTTCTAAAACCCAAACAGAATGGCTGATAGTCAGGAATTCTGGGATTTGGGAAGTCTGAGATATCCTGAGGGCCAAAATTTTTGAGAAACACTAGCTAGGCTAGAACAGCTTTCAGCAAACAGGTGAAGGTCTGATATTTCTATGATATCTGAAAACTTTAGGGAGTGTTATAATGGGCTTGTTTAACCAATTACTCTCTTAACATTTATGACACGAGAGCTGTATACACTTCATATTCAAACAAACAAGACATTGAGCTAAAGGACAAAGCAAAGACTACAGTTACTAGAAAAATAAATGCATGTGGATAAGAACCTGAGCTAAAGATCTGAAAGTGGATCTGTTCATAAAGGAAATCCAGGGTGTGTCTAGATTTAGAAAACCTGTGCTTCCAGTAAATACAATTTAAAGGAAATGACAAAAGCCTTATTATTTGGTGCCTTAAAATGAAGCAAAGGAAAAGGCATGTCATCACCTAAAAATATTTCACTGAAAAAATAAAAAGAATAAACATAAATGTTTTAGCTAGCTGTAGCTATTCTACTTGTGAAATATAAGTATCAAAACAAACTTGATTTTTCTCTATAGTAAGATCCAAAGCACAAGATTACATTTTTCCAGTCAATTTAAAGGAAGAATGCAAAAGCAAAGTCATTTTTTTATGGACAATATTCTTTGCTGGTCTACAACCATACAAATAATTAATATGACTTCACTTTCAATGTTCAGTCAGATAAAGGATTTTGGCCTTATCTGGTAATACCTGTTACCAGGTTTTCAGCCATATTTCTAAAGATGCTTTGTTAACTTCATTCCTTTAATTACAAGCGACCACAGAACAGACTTAAAGGATAAAATCAGGTGTTACATTAATAAGGGAATCCTAATAGCAAAGACTCTGACAGAGGCCTCTGATCTCTTTTTATATTTAAACCCCACCTTTTCTCGATTGAGCTCAGAATGGCAAACATGTCTCTCCTCCTTGGCACTGTGTCCTCACAACAAACCTTGTGAGGTAGGCAAAGTGGAACGAGTGTAAATGGAGCAAGATCACCCAGCAAACTTCATACCTCAATGGTGACTTGAATCTGGATGTCTCAATTCCCAGTAACATTGCTAAATTCCTTTTAAAATGGAAATATTTTTAAAAACTTAATAAATGTTCTACAATGACAGATATGTAACACTCTGAAGCTAGCTTACATAAAAGCCCAGGGAAATCATAATAGTAATCATGACTTGGTTGTCCTAACATTGCTTAAAACTATAAAGAAAGTTTTGGCTTAGTTGGTAAAATTAAGCCTTTGTCCATGAGTTTGTATATAATATATGCAGTATAGGGAGTCCTCAAGGAGATATTGTATAACTGAAAACAGAGATGCTAAAGAAACAGGGAAACTTTTAACTGGGTCAGACTATTAGACCATCTCTCCTGCCAACCTAGCAGTTCGAAAGCATGTAAAAATGAGTAGATAAATAGGTACCACCACGGTGGGAAGGTAACAGCGTTCCATGTCTAGTAGCGCTGGCCCACGTGACCACGGAAACTCTTCGGACAAATACTGGCTCTATGGCTTGGAAACAGGGATGAGCACCGCCCCCTAGACTCGGACACTACTGGACAAATTGTCAAGGGGAACCTTTACCTTACTAGACCATCTAGTTCCATATGGTCTGCTTTGATTAGAAAACAGTCCATGATCATTGTTAAGTTCAATCCTGACAGGATCAGATAGCTGGCTCAAGGTTGACTCAGCCTTCCATCCTTCCGAGATTGGTAAAACCAGTACCTAGTTCACTGGGGGGCAAAATCTTGTTTGCATAATTATGTTGTAAACTGCCCAGAGAGTGCTAGAGCACTATGCGGTAATATATAAGTTGAAACAACAGCAACAACCACCTGAGGTTTTGGCTGGCCCTACAAGCCAAGGTTGAGCAAGAAATGCAAGCGGTCAAACTCAGGAGCTTCCACATGCAAATCACACTCTAAAACTCAAGGTGTATTGGATGCCTCACTTAATCACTTAGTAGAAATACTGTTGAATTTCTCAGGCCAGTTTAATGGTAAGTAGATAATAACACAACAAAGACTCTATCAAAACTTAACAACATTTTAGTATACTTCACTTGCTTTTGATGATTACACAATCAGTATGAATAGCTTAAATTTCAAGGCCAAACATACTTCAAGATTCAAAATGTATTCAGAAGCCTGTACGTGAAGCAGGTACAAACCAGTTTAACATTCCATCCCCCCTGTGTTGCAACAGAAATGAAGGAAGCCTATGCCACTGTTGCAGCTATGATTAAGATAGCTTTGGGAACAATTTTACTAGCATAATCCTATACATATTTATGCTAAATTAAGTCCCATGGGGTTCAGTGTAGTTTACTGGCAGATAAATGTGCGTAAGAATTCAGTATAAATTAACAGTCAACACTGCAATAATCTGAGTGGGACCTATTGTACACAACATGGTTTATTTCTAAGTAAAATGTACAAGAGTCTTTGTGCGAAGTACATTTCTATTTATCATTTCAAGCTGAAGTGTAAAGTTCTGCTCAGTACACATACAATTCTGATAAGTAACTATCAAATAATATCTGTAGAATCCAGAGCATTTTATGGCTCTCTTGAAGAAAGACATAAGAATGCCTCCTGCATAACTTTTAACTTGCAAGAACTGTCAGAAAAAAGTATGTAAGCACTACTTACCAAAGAACTTTGCAGTGCATACAACATTCAGATAGACTGCATTGAAAACAGAATTTTGTTTTATCCAGCATTTCCAACTACAGTAAACATTATATAGCAAATATGAAAATTTACGGTGCAACACAAACACCAGGATATACATCTAAAAGGGCTATAACGCTTTGAATGTATGACTGCCAGACAACTACCCAGGACTTGAAAATAACCAATTCCAGCCAAGCTCAGTACAATTGATTGCACAGTTATATATTTATTGACTAGCATTCTTAAACCATATTAGCTAACGCTGTCATTATACGAAGCAAAGCCTTGTTAGAAATGGAACTTATCCCAATAAAGGAGCCTCTATAGGCCAAAATTGCCAAAGAGAAGTAGCTGCACAGCACACATCTAAAGGGAAGGTAGCAACTACATACATCAGTCCCTCAACAACCTAAAGACACATTGGATAAGACAGTCCTGAGATACGAATTAAGACGGGTTAACTTGCAGAAGAAACAGGAAATACTCTACTTTTTGGCGAAGGCAGGCAGGTTACAAAGAAGTTGGCAATGCAACATATACAAGTAGACAGATCTGTAGACATATGAAATGAATGATGTTGACATATTACATGAAGTGATATAGCATCTTATCATTTAAAGGTATGTTTTCTTATAGTTTACACTTCATATTGTGTGGTAAACCTATACACACTAACCTAGAAATAAGCCCAACTAAACTCAGTGGTGCTTACTTCTGAGAAGACATGTACAAAACTGCACTAAAGACCAAAGATACTAAATGCTCTACAGTCTATATCCAATCGCTAGTTACAGCTAGAGTAAGCCATCAAATCAGCAGGATTCACATAAGTGCTGACTTAGCATTCAGCAACTAATCCAACAGGTCTACTCTGTTTGGGAATAACCACTGGATTTAAGCCTATATTTATATAAGCCATTAGGCATCTGCTCAGTGAAGCCACAAACTGTAAAGATCCTAGGCTGCACATAGTTCTGCAACAAGGAAAAAAGTCAGTAAAGTATTTCCTAAACATAATACAGTAAGTAATCCTTCTATTGTTCAATTGCTCTTCCACTCTTCACCAACAGATACTATAACTGTAATCAGGTTAAATGTTTATACTATCTACTCTTAAAAATTAATATTTCAGTGACAGGTATGGGTAAAACACACCTGCAGCACCAAGGAAAGGTCATGCAGAATACAAGTATGCAATAGTTATACTGATGTCAGCAATCAGATATTTGTAACCTCAGAATAACAACAGATACATTCATGGAAAGCAGGTACAAAAACCGTTTTACCCACCAACAGTCATCAGCTTCACTCGTTGTACTAAAACTGCTGTGTGCAAAATCTAATCTAAGTGATCCTCCCGGTAAAATAATACACCATATGCTTTCTTTTCTTTTTAAGAAAAGAATAAAAGGCAGTAATGCTATCCATGTTTACCAGGAGTAAGTTTCACCAAATACAGTGGGCTGTGCTCCTGAACAAAGATACGCAGAATTGCTCTGAAAGTGATCTTTAGCTCAGTTAACAATTCCCACTTTGACTCCCTCTAATCTTTAGCTTTATTTGTCATAAACAAACATGGGATTTCATTTTGATGGTCAATCAGTTTTCATATTAAGGATTAGACACTGTGGTTTCCTTACAGAATACCTTGAAATCTTCATCCTTCACCAATCATAATCTACCTGGTCTGAAGAAAAGAGAGACAGCTTTCAGCTTTGAACCACCTAGACTCCCCGTTTTTTGCTAGTTTAATGTGGCAACTAAATGAATACAATACACCATGGGACCAGCTTGCTGCATTGAATAAAAATGTGCAGCTCTTACATGGACAATCAGGTTCAAATCTCTGCTCAACTACAAAGTCCTAAGCTAGTTCTACTCAAATGCTTTTATTCAGCTAAACTAAGCTGGGGTTGCCTATCATTCATATAGCACATACATAGTTAAAGTCAAACAATCATGGATCTCTAATGAACATGCCTCTATGATACATGTGCTTGTGACACTAACACTATTCTTCTTGTGTGCGCACATAAAAAATACATTAAAGAAGTCTGTTAAATGATTTTAGACTAAACTGCATCAGGGTGCTAATGGACAACTTGATAAAACGGATATATAATTATAGAGCACTTTACATAAGAACTGAAAACTTACAGACTACCACCAAACTCATGAAGGTTGTAACACATTGGAAGATAGAACCAGGAATCAAGGTGACTGTAATAAATTGCAGAACAAGGCCAAAAACTCAAACCAAACCAAAGAAGCAAAATGTTTGTTAACAGGGATAAATATAAAATTCTACATTTAGGCAGAAAATATTGCATTCAAAAATACAAGATGTATGGCATCTGGCTTTACAGCAGCATGTGTAAAAAGGATCTAAGTAGACTACAAACTACTTAAAGCTGTGCAAGATCGGAAATCATAGAGAGAGCTGGCTCATGAAATCGCCAAGGGTCGGATACAACTGAATGGATAATTCGATTCAAGACCAAAAACTAAACATGAGGCAACACTGTGATGCAGCACCAAGAAGAAAGACTTAATGAAATTCTAGGCTACTTCAACAAATGCCGTGCCCAGTTTGGGGCATCCCAATTTAAGAAGGATATCAATAATCATGTGCCATCAACTCAATTCTGACTCATTGCGACCCTTTTCAGGGTTTTCCAAGTAGAACATATTCAGAAATGCTTTACCATTCCCTTCTTCTGGGGGCACCCTAGGACTGTGTAGCTTGCCCAAGGCCACACTTGCAGGAGGCACAGTGGGGAATCAAACACCCAACCTTTACCTAAACCACTGAGCTATCCAGTCAGCTTAAGAAGGATATTGGTAAACAACAATGTGTCCAGAGGACCATAATAAAAAGATGGTAAAGGGTTGTAAACCAAGCCCTATGAAGAACTGTTGAGGGATTTCTGTATGTATGTTTAGCCTGATGAAAAGAAAAATGAGTGAGGATATGCTAGCCATCTTCAAAGGATCTCACGTGGAAGATGAAGCAAGCCTGCTTTCTGTTACTACAGAGGGCAGGACCAGAATGAATGAATTAAAATGACAAGAAAGGAGATTTTAACAAAACATGAGAAAGAACTTCCTGATAATAAGAGCTGGTCTGCAGTGAAATGGACTACGTCAGATGGCGCTGCATTCTTCACTGGAAGTTTTTTAAACAGTACTGAATGGCCAGCTGACTGGGATGCTTTAGCTGTAAATTTCCTGCTTCAGCAGTGCATTGGACTAAATGACCCTCAGGATCACTTCCAAATCTGTAAGACTATAGGAAGGGCCAAGCTGAATCAGACCAATGATCTCTGTGTTCTAGCTTGGAAATAGAAGCTGGATGCCCAGTAGTTGGTGTTGGAACATGACATAGACCCACAATGCCAAGTAGTAACTGATAGCCTTATATCTGACTTATCTGTCTAATCCTGTTCCATAGCTGTGCAAGTTAGTACACACCACTACATCTTTTAGTAGCAAATTCCAGAGTTTAACTACATAATGTGTGGAAATGTAATGCCCTTCCCTGCTTTATACGCCCCCCCCCCTTCAGCTCCATTCAAAGAATATGAATTCTGGTATTACTAGGGAAAAGCCTCTCCCCATTCATATTCTCCCCACCATGCACACTTGATACACCCGGCTCATATCCTCACTTCCTTGCCTTTTCTATGCTAAAAAGTCCTCAACATTGCAACCTATGTTGAAGAATTCTACAAATATTTAACTTCAAACTGGCTTTCTAACAAAGGCAGAAGTACCAAAAGAACATAACCAATCCAAGCATATCATTATAAACCATTAGGAAAGCACCCAGCTCCCTATTTCAGGGAACAGTTTCAAGTCATTATACCTTCACAACAACCCAGACACAGCAAAATACATCTACAGATATATGCACATGCACTCCCACACACCCATATTATGTTATATTACATGCCATGAAGTCACACCCTACTTATTGAGACCCTAAATTGGGTTTCCAAGTTATGTGAGATATTTAAGGAGTGATTTTACCAGCGCCACTCCCCCAATGAGTTTCCATGGCTGAGCAGGGATTCAAACCCAAAAGCCTCCTAAGTCACAATCTGTCACTTTACCCACTACACCACAATGGCTCTCTCTCATACTCACACTTTTATTTTAACTATGCTGCCTGTGTCAGATCAATAGGACAAAAGATTCTAAAGAAAATCATTTGGTTCATGCCTCAGCCTTATGATCTTTAGAACACTGGCAAACAGTGCTGTCACACACAACATGCCCATTGAATTTTGAAACCACTCACGCATTCTTTGCAAAGAAGAATAACTGGGGACTGACGCCAGCTAAGGAGGAGGAAAAACAGCTAATTCATCTTTGGAAACACTACACTGCGATGGTTTCCACCAAATCTCAGTCAGTGATTCATGCTAAGAAGGCTTCAGGGTCCTTGTAGAGGAGGCTATTTTGCTCATCCTGAGTCCCTAGTGTTGAGACCCTACGGAGGAAAGAGGCTGGTGAGAAGGAGACCCAAGAAATTCCGGGTCAAGAGATGTTCCTATGGCCTGTCATGTTGAAAGTGCTGCAGGAGGAAAGTAGGGGACAGGGTGGGAGAGAAGCGGGAAGAAAAGGGAAAAGACCCTCAGGAATGTGTAAGAAAAAGAATGACAGACTGTATGGCACTGAAGCAGGAGGTAACAAGAAGAGGCAGTCGTCAGGAAACAAAACAGCGTTACCATCCTGTGAGGGGTTACAGGCACACAGAGGAGTTAAAACCGCACCGTAGCAGGAACCCTGCACAAATATTATACACAAGGCCTAAACCGATAGTGCTGACGACCAGAAAGCGCCCTCCTGTTCTCCTCCGCTGGCCTCCTTCTCCTCTCAGCCTACACAAAGAAGCTAACGACGCCGAACCCTTCCGTGTTGTTTGTTTATGGTCTCCATCCCGCCTTCTCCTTCCACACAGCTCGCCAGAGGTGACACTTCACCCCAGCAAGACCCTCCGGGAAAGCGCTGGCAGACGCAAGCAGCCCCGGAGCCTGGGGGGCGGCCCGGGGTGGGGAATCAATCGCTGGATGCCGTCCCGTCCCGACCCCCCGACCCCCCCCCCCCCACCCCACCATCCCGACAGGGAAGCTCCTGGCCCAGAAGACCCAAGCCAAGCCGGCCGCCGCACCGACATCACAGTCCCCCATCCGCTTCGCACGTATGCAGTCGCCATTCGGCATACCTCTCGCCCATCCCTCTCCACCTTTGGCGGAAGGGAGGGGAGGCCGGCGGCAGGAGAAAAAGAAAGTCACCGACCCCGAGACCACTTGACTTCTCGCTGCAGGGGGACCTCCCAGGCCGGGCCCTGGAAACGCGCCCCGCAACGACGGAAGCGAAGGAAACACCTCCAAGTTTGCCCCGTCCCCGAATGTGTCCCCCCAACTCCACCCAGGCACGTCCCTCGCCTCGCCTTCCCCCGAGCCCCGCCATCTGCTCTCGGCCGCCCCAGAAAGGGCCACCGGGCGCCCGCCGGCCCGCCCCCGCCCCGCCGCGCTTCCCCCTCTCACAGCCTACCAGGAAGCCCCCTTGGGTCCCCCTCCAGCCAGGCCCCCCGACCCGACCCGCCCCGCCCGCACGGGAGACAATGAGGAGCCCCCTCAACTCACCACCAGTGCCGGGTCTCTGCCGCGCCGGGGTGCCTGGGCTGGGCTGGGCTGGGCTGGGCTGGGGTCGGCTCCTTCGCCCTCCGCCCCCCTCGCACCCGCCTGTCGCTTGGTGTTGCTGCCGCTGCCGCCGCCCCGAGAGCCGCTTCTCGTTCTGCGCTGATGGAGGAGGGGGAACTCAGCCTCCGGTGGTTTCCCTTCGCAGCCTCGAAGAGTCACTTTATCCCCCTCGCCAACATGGCTGCTCCCCCCCGCCGCCTCCGCCGCCTCCGCCTCCTCCGCCGGCAGGGCCGCCAACCGCCGGGGTTCGCTCGGCGCGGCCTCCTCCGCTCTTGCCTTGGCCGCTGCCGCCTTACTTCCTTCGCTTCGGAGCGGCGCGCCTCCGGATGCTGCTTGCTTGCTTGCTGCTGCTGCTGCTGCTGGACGATCCCGCCGCCCTGCGCTCGGCTCGCCGAATGGGGAGGGAAAGGAGGGCGCGATTTGGAGCGGCCGCCTCGCCGCGGCGGAGACCGGAGCCAGGGCGACAGCTAGCGGCTGGCGAGCTCCTTGCTGCTACGGGGACGCTGGCGACAACGGCGCCCGCCCGGCCTGCTCCTGCAACTGCTCCTGCTCCGGGCTGGCCATGGAAGAGCCACGGTGGCGACGGTGCGCCTGCCCCCTCCTCGGGACGGTCGCCACGCTCTCTCTCGGGAAGGAGGTCGCTGTTCTCCCCGGCCTTTTCCAGCCGCGCTTGGATTTTGACAGCCAGATAGTGTCATTAGCAACGGCGGTATTTTGCTCTTGAACCCACATCGGCTGGTCTGCGGTGCCTACGAACCTGTGAGGGTCCTGTCTTGTCCCGTGGCTCTGGTGGCCAATATCTTGAAATAATTCTTTTCTGAAAAGATTTAGGAGATGACTTCTTTAAAAAATTATTTACTTACTGTTGTTTTTTTTGGTGTGTGTGTGAATTCACACACACACCCTCCTCAACTGGGCACACAAATATTACTGAGGGTACTTGGGCAGCGGCTATGAAAGTCTGATGGATCAACATCTATATGCCTTTCTAATATGCAACAATCCGGACACAAACGCTAATGAAAATCCAAATCCCCCTTGTTAACTGCTTTGGTATTAACTCCAGTTAGAGCCAAGGCACAAGTCCTCATGGATCTTCATGGTCCTTAAATGGGACTCTGCTTTCCCTAATTGAATTCCATTTTTCTACCACATGCACCTTTTAAAAGAAGTGGTTTGATGGACAAACGCTCACCTTGCTGCTCTTTAAAGTGCCACATTATTTTTTTCTGCTTCCTCCGTCCCCATTTTGCCAACCTTATTCAAAATTAATAATACAGTCCTTCATGGCACAAAGCCAATGAACCCAAGGTACAGATGTGCATTGTTCTACATGGATTCCATTAAGCTTATCACAATATTTCATGGCAAAAACATGTTCCATGGACTTCAATAGATAGCTTTAAATGGATTCTCCGCTCTTAGCTTTGAGTCCATAGGGCAAATCTGCCCCACAGAAAGAGCAAATCTGCCAACATCAGAGCAAATGAAGAGGTCAGACATCTATACCAAGAACAGTAGACAGAAGGGTATGGAGTTCTGCCCACACATACTATTTTTGGGGAAAGTCCATACAACATAAATCATTACACATTTGTACACTTATTTAGATGTAATGGAATGTCAGTTGATTCAGGAATTGCCTAATCTCTCATGAAGTGTCCATATCTCAAAAAGAAAAAGAAAAAAAAGAACTGCAGTTAATTGGGTTGAGGCTTATTCCAAACAAGATGAAGAACAATCCCACCTGGGATTAGGGGTACAGCTTGCTCTGGATGGAGTTGCACTTCTGTTAAAGGACCAGTCCATAGTTTGGGGGTATGCCTAGATTCAGCATTGCTTTAGGACTGCCTTTTTCCATTTGGGGCTACCCACAACTTCTTCAAAGATGTAAGACTGTAGTTTTTGTTCTGTTTTCTAAATAGCCCAGCTAAATGTTAGTCTTTGGCACTTCACATTGCTTGTTAAAGGCATTAAGAGAATCACTGCTGATATGAAGAACTACTATTCAATGTGATAGGAAAATAAAACTGTTTTGGAACACAAAACAAAGTGTCTAAAATCCACAAGTAGACTGTGCCCTTATTAGGATGGACTATAGTTCCACAGTAGTGTGTACAGGATCAAGACATATCAGTGGACCAGGATCTGCTGTAGACAATTTCTGATCTGTGGAAATACATGGCCAGTACCTGCTCAGAGATCTGTTTCTTGCATTAGGTTAAAAAAAAATACAGGTGTTTTAGGCTGTATAGCAGACGTGCAATGAAAGAACACAGTTGTTACTCAAGCAAAACTGGAGATTAAATTGAAGGTGGTGCACTGTGATAAAACAGATATTTGGGATCAAATTTTCAGGGATCACAATCCACTTCTTCAGGCACGTGGCATATAATGGTTAGGCCACAGGTGTATATTCACAGAGTATATGATGGAGGTATGGGGACCAAGCAAGAGGGGGAAAATTGAGTGACAATTAGATTACAATGGGCTTTTAGCATAACTGTGGCCCAGTAATGATCAGTCCAAGTATGGTTACATAGATATCCTGTTATCAACCACCCACAACATCAACGGCTCAGTTACTTATTCATCTGCTAATTTGTGTCCTGTATGAATCACAGCTGGGACAGTTTGTTTACCAGGAAGAAATAGACCAAATTTGGCTTGCACTAAGCAATAGGATTTCAGCCTATATACTGTATAGTAACACTCCTGATTTTTCCACAATTTTGATACAGCTATAGTTAGATGTGATGCCACTTCAGCACATCCATTTAATCATTGTGCCTATGTAGTAAACACTTTTAATTATCATTATAGGAACATTGTCATTCTTAAAAGCACATTACCAAGGTAATTGTTGCCCTGTTTTCCCTGTCTTATTTAGTTATTTAGTTTATTTATACTCTTTATGTATAAACTTGTAGCCTAGCTACTGTACTCCATGAATTGGAAGAAGTGGATTGTGATCCTTGAAAGCCCACACTGGAATAAGTCAGTCTTTAAGGAGGAGCCTCATGGCACAGTGGTTAAAGTGCACTACTGCAGTCAAGACTTTGCTGACAACCTGAGTTCAATCCTGACAGGCTCAGGTTGCCAACTCGAAGTTGACTCAGCTCTAGTACCCAGCTTGCGGTAGGGGGACAATGTGTAGTCTGCATAATTAAATTGTAAACCACCCAGAGAGTGCTCTAATGCTATTGGGGGGGGGGGGGGGTATATAAGCAGCACACTTTATTTAAGGTGCTGCTGTACATGCTGAAACAGACTAATACAGTTATCTCACTGGAAGGCTTCAATGGAAATATCAGCGTAAATGCCTTGAGGCAGTTCATCTGACAAAAGATTTTATATTCAGATGACATGTTTCAATTGAGGTTTAGATGCTGAAGAAGGCAAAGATGGTAGGTGGAAATTACTCACCCTTTGTAACCACCTCCTGGAGATGGGGAGAATCGTACCTCGGTATAAACAATAGAAGCCTGCTGTTTTTGCAATGAGCCTGAAAGTGATGAAGAAAGAGGCTTATATCTGTGAAAATTCCCAGTCATCCAGGTGTGGTTATGAGTCATGGCAACTGGACTTCTTTCTTGTTAGGTTGAAATGTTTCACTACTCATCGAAGTAGCTTCTTCAGTCTGAGGAGAGTTGATAGTAGATCCCTGATATATCCTCCACATTGGTTTCACTCCCCCCCCCCCCCATCTGAATAAGCTCTTTAGAAAGACAAAGGACTGGAGGTGAGGGATAATCCCACTTCTGCAGTCCTTCTCTATCCATTGACATGGGTCGTTAACAGTCGTTAACAGTCGTCTTTCTGGTGTCTGTGGTCCTAATCTTTCTGGGGAGGGATGAAAGGGCAGCATGATAAATAGGAGACAGATTGTATCTAAACCCTCCATCCCTGATGAGTGAGCAATTTTCTATATGCACATGTATGGCCTCCCTGACCCCTCTCTCAAACCACCTATCTGGCCCAAAATGAGTACATCTTGGTCATCAACTAAGAGGCTTAGTTTTAAACTTATGGACCCTAATAGTATTTCATGGCCTTGCTGCATTGTCCTATAAATCTGCTAAGGAAGCAATGAGGGAATCTGTTGCTGCATTACCTTCCTATTAGCTCCTTTCAAAGGAGACAGAAACATGGGTGAGCAGTAGCACCTGACAAAGAGGCCTCATGTCTCGAAAACTTGCACACAATTTTGTGCATTTTTAATTAATTACCACGTATATCAGAATAACCACAGTATGGATTTGCACTGTAAGTCTAAAACTTACAATCATTCAGACTGAATCATTCAGAAGAAGGATGTACGCACAGAACAATATCATATAGATTAAATGCATGCACATATACTTTTTTTCCTTCTTTGTATTCTAATAATTCTGCTTTTATGCAGTGGTAAGTATTTTTCCTCCTGTGGTTACCCATACAGTTCAATTAGAAATCAATGCTACTATTTCCCCTTGTGTTCGCTGCTGATGCTCATGTCTGCTATGGAGGAAATGTTCTATTTGCCTTGTGGTCTATCTCTTGTATTGATTTTATCTGGTGCACTGAAACCTCTCCTTTATTTGAGTAGTTATACTTGTACCAAAAATACAATTCAGGATGGATCTGCAAGTTACAAGGGAAATGCAATGTTTCCAGCATTGTGGCTCTTTTATCACACTGATAGAAACAAAAGATGAGAATATTTGTTGGGCAGAATTACTCCACCCTTTCCCACTTGCTTCCCTTACCATATACACACGATCTTGGTAAACCCATGTTTGTGAATTTGCATTTGCTGAGGTGAGATGCTATTCTTTCTTTATCCTGTACCTTCATTTCTGAAAGTCCCAGAAGAGTCATGCCAACAAGACTACCAGATAGTAGTTAGGCACTAGAAAGGGGTGATGTTTGAACATTCTAGCTAAATCATGCATTTGATAATCTGTTAACTCTAGTCTGTCCTTAAAAGGAAGAAAGAAAGCAGATCTCAAGAAGCCAAGCTCAGGTTTCTATGCAGCATATGAAGCCAATGGTTATCCTCATTAAGGAGCTGCTGCGGTGTGTTTTAGCATGTGGCACTATGAAACATTAAGCTGTATCTTAATGGGGGCTGCAGACTGGATACAGTTCTTCACATTTGAAGGGGGCCGCAGTTCTTCACACACCACCTTATAAGGTTCATTATGTGACTTGTACAGTCCTGATTTGGCGTATATTTCTTTTATACTGTGTTTATGGCCGTGGGCAAAAATGGTTGAGAACGGCTGTTCTAGATTGTCTATTCTACATGTTTTTCAGCTCTGCAATCAGGACAGGTGTGTGGCAGCTTTGAGTTAGGGCTAAACAAAAAGTTATACATAGATAATTTCTGGACATATTTCTGGTTTCGGAAACAATGTAGGATGTAGCATTTTGAGCTGCATTTTTGAGAAAGGGGCAAAGTGTGGGAGGTGAAACCCACTATCAGTCTTCAAGATTTGATCTTGCACCTGCCATTTCCTCCTAGAATGTCCATATAGATTATATATGCCATAGCACTGTTTCAAGACATAGTCCTTATACTCATGGCTCCAAATCATTAATACGAGAACTGGCGTGGTATAATAGTTAACAGTGTACATTGAGAAGGAGAGAGACCAGGGTTCATATTTCCAGCCAGCCAGGATGTTCACCAGGTGTTGTTCGCAAATCACCACTGTTCAGTCCAATTACCTCAAAATAATATTATGTAGAGACACTGGGAGGTGGAAGGTATGTACCTCACATTGATCTGAAGTAAATTTATTTTATTAGTAAATATAGACTTGTATATATACACACAGCAGTATATAACGCTTTGAAAGACTGTCAAAACCTGTCAGAGCTGTTGACTCCACCACCTCACCAAGGATACACAGGTCTGCCTGAGGTTTTCCAGGAGTGACAGCACAAGGAGATGACTGTGTAGTAGGTCTAGGCAGGAAGCAGCTACACAGAGACAATTGTAAGGAGACCCAATAAAATGTGGGATTTGGACACTGGAGAGGGGTGTCCCTGAGGCCTAGTGGAGTCAGCACATACAAGAGAAAAGATGAGTAGGAAACAACCAATCGTTATGATAGGAAGCATTGGCTGCAATATATAGTGGTCTACCCACCAGCAAACACTGAAGCGCTTGTATCCATGCCTCTGCTTCAAGGTGAAGAAGCTGTGTGTAGAGCAGAGCAATCCCTCTGCTTCCCAATGTCCAGCAATCAGATCTTTATGCATTTGATTATAAATCTACATTTTTCATTTCCTGTAGTCAGAAAAATTTCAAACTGACATTCATATCCTACTTAAAACCACAAGCTTTTACATTGACCATTATTTCTTGCTGTTCATATTCTTTTATTCTTTTGTAGAACTATAAATTGCCTAGTAGTTTTAAAGTAATGTATACATATATAGAAAAAAGCATTTAGAATGATACATGAAAAACAAAACCTACAACTACCTGATACCCAGTTAAGGAAAATTTAAAGGCTGAATAAAAGTCAGGCCCTCTATGCATGTGATGCCATTACCTGTTGTTGTTATGTGCTATCAAGTCACTTCTGATTCATGGCGACCCTATGAATGAGCAATCTCCAAAATGTCATGTCCTCAACAGACCTGCTCAACTCTTGTAGACTCAAGACTCTTGCTTCCTTTAGGAATCAGTCCATCTCATATGTGGTCTTCCTCTTTTCCTGCTGCCTTCCACCTTTCCCAGCATTATTGTCTTTTCCAGAGAACCTTATATACTCATGATGTGCCCAAGGTAGAACAGCCTGAGTTTCAACATTTTTGCCTCCAGATATAGTTAGACTTGATATGATCTAAGACCCACTTGTTTGTCTTTCTGGCAGTTCAGAGTATCTGCAAAGCTTTCCTCCAGCACTATTTCAAACAAATAATTTTTTTGATTTAACATTTCTTTAACATCACCCAGGAATGTTAAATATTTTTCACTTTTAACATCTATTTGCATTTTAATTGTGTGTTTTTTTAAAAAATAATAATCCAGAAGTAGTTTATTATGCCTCATATAGTCGCAATAAATTCTCTATAGAAACAGCTGTATCTTAGTATCATGCCAAGAATAGATTGAAAGAGACATGCAATAAAATCCATCAGTGCTGTGAGCTGATAAGCTTAGGCACACAGGAAGAATCTACCTCCATGTCACATTGGCCCTCCATGGGTCCCTGCCAAAGATTTATGGCAGGCGCGGGTGGATCCCTTATTCAGGGCATTACCCAGTTTGGTATTACCTCTCCTCTGGAACCAAGAGACAGGATGGATCAAAAGGGGCAGGAATGTGGAGAAAAACTTGCTAAATTTTCCCACTGAGAAGGTGGAGGGGGGGGGGAGAGGCATAAGAGGAACTCAGGGGAGTTGGCAGAAAAGAGGAGGCGGAGAGCAAGGCAGAGGATTGTTGTTATGTGCTATCAAGTTCCATCCAACATATGGTGACCCTAATAGGGTTTTCAAGGTACGTAAGATACTTAGTAAAGAATGATTTTACTATTGCCCTCCACCTCCATGAATTCCTATAGTTCAGTGTGGATTCTAACCCAGGTCACTTCCTAGTCTTTCACTCTGTCCACTCAACCACATTGGCTCTCTTAGACTATAATATCATGAACAAGCCCTCTCAGATTTTTACTGTTTCGCAGTTATTGCATTATTTTCTTATCTTTGTGGCTGCATAACTCACTTGATAGATGCAGTGGCTGACCTACTTTTTGTGGCCCTGAAGCTTTAACTATTATGGGTCCCCCTTCACAACCAGCAAGGAGGTCTGGGTAACCACTTTTATATTCAAAGAGATTATTCCACAAGAGATCACCACAATTTTTTTAAAAATGTGGACTAAAGTCGCTTCTGGGGCTGGTCTGAGACGAAGGGTCCTGAAGCTTCCTTAGTTTCACAGTAGACCTGCCCCTGGATAGACTATTTAGCAGAAAATTGAATCAAGGAGAAAGGATGAGCAATATTGGGAGGAAAGTCAATGAGAGCAAGAGAGAGGAGTTGAAGTCCTGTATTATGGTCACAGCTCTTAAGAGTTCAGAAACAAATGGAGAATTGAGTCAATTTTTTTGTTACTGTTCCTTTTTGTTTCCTTTTTCCTTTACCTAGTTTGTATAATACCTAGACTGATAGAAGAGTTCTGTAGAAAACAAAATCTTGCTGACTATTTTGTGTGGTCCCAATATAAATGTCCCTCTATCTTGTTACACATGAATACTCTACTTATTTATATGTTCAGTTCTCTTGTACAGAGTATAATCCATACATGTGACAACTTTATTAGCATAAAAACTGGTAACCCAGCATGCCTGCAGCCATTAAGCAACCTCTCTGTTGCTGTTGAAGCATGACCAGTTGATAACCTTTTAGTGTGGGCTGACTGACTCTGAAAGTTCCCAGGTAGTTCAGCTTGGCTTAGGAGAAGAGAAACCGTTCCAGATGAATTCAGGAAGCTACTGTATTTATTAATGTATTAATTAATGTATTAATTAATACATTAATAAATACAGTAGCTTCCTGAATTAATATTAATTGTGAAAATTAATATTAATTGTGAATATTAATTAATAATTATTAATAATTATTATTTATTAATATGGAGGGCTGCTTTGAAATTTGTAGGTATATTTTAAAATGCAAGTGATTTCTTTAAGAGAAGGGTTTAAAAATAGTTTTGTAGTTTTACTTAGATTTTCTAATGCATAGTTTTGAATTCCTGGTAAAATTACTTTTGCTATGCATTAGAAGTACAGAGTTCCACAGAAGAGAATAGCAACAAGTTCCCCAGGGTCTACTTCTTTTTTCTTTAACTGGCCCTTAAACTCTCAATAACACACTCTGAGACACTTGTAAGAGAAAGAGTAAAAAACCATTCCTTACTTACAATTGCTTGAAATCAGACTTTCGTATGCTGCTGTCTTTACTGCACACGTACTTAGCAACCAACTGAATAGATCAACAGTAAGCAAACAACTGCCACCAACAGACTAAAGAGAAGGGGGAAAAAAACACTCAACAGAGAAGCAGGGCTCTCTTGGAAATCAAAAGGTGGAAGGAACTATTGCTGGATATACAATCAATCAGCCCAGCCCAGAAAAGTCCCACCAAATCACTCAAACCACAGACAGGACACAAGGTTGCAAATAAAACTCCAATAATTTCATATTTCTAAAGTTATTATGTTCACTGTGGATGTTTGTGCTTACACACACACATGCATATGTATATATATCAGAATGCATACCGTATTTTTTGGTGTATAAAATGACACTTTTTCCTTAAATAATTAGACAAAAAATTGAGGGTCGTTTTATACACGGAAGGCAGCTGCTTTTCTCTGCCTTTTGCGAAGCCACGGGGCTTAGCAAAAAGGAAGGGAAGGCTCCCTTCGGGTAAAGCAGCCATGAAAGGGCTGCACGATTGCAGCCCTTTGATCCTGAAGCCCTTTCATGGCTGCTTTACCCGAAGGGAGCCTTCCCTTCCTTTTTGCTAAGCCCCGTGGCTTCGCAAAAGGCAAGGAAAAGCGGCGGTCAAAGGGAGCCCTTTGATCCCTGCTTTTCCCTTCCTTTTGCTAAGCTCCGTGGCTTAGCAAAAGGAAGGGAAAAGCAGGGATCAAATTTTCTAATTTGGGGTTAGAAAAGGGGGGGTCGTCTGTGGCCAAGGTCCTTGATCGCTGTCGAGCCACCACCTCCTCCCTTGACCCTTGCCCGGCCTGGCTAATCAAAGCAGCCAGGCCGATAACAACCGAATGGGCCACCGCAATAATAAATGGGTCTTTCCTTGAGGGCAGGTTTCCTTCTGCCCTCAAGGAAACACTCATTAGGCCCATAAGAAAGAAACCTAGTTTGGCGGCGGATGAAATTGGCAATTATAGGCCCGTCGCCAATGTTTCTTTCATGAGCAAAGTGGTGGAGAGGGTGGTGGCCGACCAGCTTCAAGCTCTCTTGGAAGAAACGGATGCCCTGGACCCATTTCAGTTGGGCTTCAGGCCGCGCCACGGAACAGAGACGGTATTGGTCGCCCTGTATGATGACCTATTGAGGGAGGCTGACAGGGGAAAAACTTCTCTGTTAGTCCTTTTCGACATCTCGGCGGCCTTTGATACCGTCGACCACGGTATCCTCCTGGGGAGGCTCTCCGAGTTGGGAATTGGTGGCCTGGCGTTTGCCTGGCTCCGTTCCTTCTTGGAGGACCGTCCCCAGAGAGTACAGCTTGGGGAGAGTGTCTCGGCCCCGTGGAGTCTCAATTGTGGGGTCGCGTTGCATTGGCTGCCCATTCGGTTCCGCGTCGACTTCAAAGTTTTGATGCTTACGTTTAAAGCCCTAAACGGTTTAGGACCTCGATACTTGTCAGAACGCTTACTCCCACCTAGTTCTACCCGTGTCACTCACGCGAGTCAGGAGGTGAGGTTGAGGAGCCTGACGCCGAGGGAGGCCCGGAAGGAAAAAACAAGAAACCGGGCCTTCTCGGCGGTGGCTCCTCACCTCTGGAACAGCTTACCTCCTGAGATTCGCGCAGCTCCCTCGCTGGGTATTTTCAAGAAACAACTGAAAACATGGATGTTTAGGCAGGCCTTCCCCCTTTCCAGTTAACTCCTAATTACTCTTTTTTCTTTTTCTACTACAATATACTTTGTTTCTTGCCATCTTTGAGAAAAAACTTTATTTCTTTTTATTTATGCAAATTATCTTATGTGGTATGTTATATGTTTAATTGTTTTATAGTGTGTGTTGTAAGCCGCCTAGAGTGGTCACAATCAACCAGATAGGTGGGGTATAAATGAAATAAATAAATAAATAAATAAATAAATAAATAAATAAATAAATAAATAAAAATTATACATTGGGTCGTTTCATAAATGGAAATATACGGTAATTTAAACCTGGGAAACTGTAAGAGAGACTGTGAAAGTTTCACCTGAAGTTCAGTTTGGCAATGGATAAGAGAAGCAACTCCAGAAGGGTTTGGCAAGCCTCCAGCACTTATTAGTTTGTTGGCCTTCTTTTAAACAGTTGCAGGATCCGACAACAAAGAGATAGGATCCAGCTTCTTGAAAGACAACCTGAAGATCCAGATTAGTGGACTATGAGCTACAGTATCTGAATTACAGAGATGTTTTGTTGTTCTGAATGTGAACACAACATTGAACAATTCTCTTTGTTATGGTGAAAATGAATATTGTTTACCAATAATATTTGGAAATATTATAGAGATTTATTTGTTTTTGCTTGCTTTTGTTAAATGTATGGGAAATATATTGAAATCCTTTTTTTTAAATCAAGAAAACACTCCAGTTGGTAAGTGTCGTTTCCCCCCCCCCTTTCTCTTTCATTGCTTTTCTAACTGGGGCTGGTTTATTGCATGCAGAGCTGGTTTAAATGAAGGTTCTGTGGTCACCACAGACTGAATCTGCTTTCTCCTCTTTTTATGATAAATGTTGGGGGGTATTTCTGGGTTACATTGGCAAATTACATGTCCTTTTGTTTTGTTTTGGAACGGTTACTTTAGTTTTGTATTTCCACTTAATTAACCAATAGTGCAGTGATAAATGTGAAAGTGCAAATGGTTTTCATGATAGTTCCTGTAGTTCCTGTAGTTAGCAAGCATGCACGCACACATGCTGAAGAGTCCAAAAGATTTAGACTGCTGGATTGATCTATACTATCAGATGAAGGGCAGATCTTTCATAAAACTCATGACTTTTCATTGCCTATTCCAGACCCAACCACCCTCAAATATTCTGCACTACAACAGGGATAGCTTGCAACAAGAGACTGGTCCTTGGGGAAAAAAAGAATTATCCAATACCCAAGTCATTGTTTAAACTCAGTTTTCAGGCCTCGTAACCTGAGGTAACTACTGGGTGGGGTAATGAGACTGTTCTGATAAGGTGACATGCTAGATATTCCAAATACATGGACAGGCCAGATCTGCAGCCTTTTCCCTACCATAATGTTAATGGATCAGAGAGTTTGGCGGGGGGGGAGGGGAGTTGTGGTCCACCAGCAATTAGGACTCAGAATTCCTTAAACATTATGAGGATATGTGTCTTTCAGTAATATAGAGACAGGTGAATCAGGAAATTGAGTCACATGTAGGGAACAGTGGTTATTTCACATATATAATTTTTTTCTGGGTTAGGATTCAGAAACAGAAAATCTAAAGAAAGAAGACTGGGCAAGGGACAGAAATGAAGAGTGTATGCAGCCTTCTCATTAGTAGATAGAAAACCAGGCTAGAACTAGCAATCTGTCATGGATTTGGGGAATCAGGGAGGGTTCTCAAGAACTAGGGACAACGAAAATAGTGTTGTTGAACACTTGGGTAGTTGTAGGCATGGAACGACAATGACAAACTGTGTCACTATAATAAGAACATCTAAATAGGGCCAGAAGCTGTAAGAGATAACTCTTTCCTCTGCCTTTTTCTTGCTCCAAAACCTCATCACAATCAACCTAGGTACAGTTTTTACCTTTGTACAAATTCCGTCCTGTCCATATGACCTTGGGCTTCAGGCCCTGATGAGCCAATTTGGTAAACTAGTTGCTGTTTGCTCGGCTGTATATAGTCTTTTGCTACCCCAGGAATTAGGTTTATTTTCTCACAAGCACAGTTTGAGAACACAGAGAGCTCCAAAATTCATATACTGCAGGCAGTAGTCTAAAGCACCTAGCAACAGCAAATGTGTGGGATGCGGTGACAGCAGTACGTGTGTGACAACCTGGTGACATCAAGAAAATTGTGTGGAAAATAAACACTTTAATTTCTGTCAAAATCCCCCCTCTTTTCCCTTTGGAACTGTGAAGACACGTCGGAGAGTGAAAGGTCACTATATATGCAGTTTCCAACATCTAAAACAACGGTCTTTATTTTGCATTGCTGTTCAGTGCTGAGCTGCAGCTGATTTGGCCAACAACTGGTCTGAATGTGGATAGTGATGATTGAATCTTTCTCTCACCTTTCACAACCGGGACTTTATTTGAACCTGTAGCCGTGCAATACCCGGATTTGGTTTTGAAACTTACAGGGTTGGTTGTTTAACATTAGTGGTTGCCTGAGGGAGGGGCAAATCTATTCTCCCATCTTGACAAAGCTCTTGTCCGTGTGGAAAGCTGCAGCTGATCCACACGACGGACAAAAGAGAGAGAAAGCACTGAGCAGAGAGCAGAGAGTTGGGGCTCTTTTTGAATTCAGAGGCAAGAGAGAAAGATAGGCCAGTGCTGGAGAGTACCCCAGCCCAGAAAAGTCCCTCTCAGCCAAACCTACTAAAGGCAGCATGCAAGGTTGCAAGAACTCCAACACAAAATTCTTTAATGGCCTTCAGCCTTCTGGGATCATGCTGGGGAATATTAGGCTTCCTCCCATAATGTACAATCTATGCTCTTCAGGGTGATCAGGTAAAAACTATCCCAGACAGAACTTATTTTTGTTCAAGTGTAACCTAACATGAATATCTATTATGAATCCTTGTCTGACTGGCTACCTGCCCTTATCAAAATAGAACAGGCCACAGTTCTTTGCCTGTAGGAGAGCTGATTACCATGAGATAATTGATCACTCAATCCATTTAATTTGCCTGGCTACTACTTTCCCTCGTTACCTCATCTCCTTGATCTTGCTGCTGACATCTGTTTTATTACATCTCATTCATAAACAACTTCCCTGGCTTGCTTTCTGCCCTGCTTCGCTTATCCATGTTAATCAGGCAGTTTTTAAGCAGACAAAAGCTTGCCTTGCTTTTGATCATATTGCTTGAACTTAACCAGTGTCCCATCATGTTTTCTTGAGTTGACAATGCGTGCGATCCTGGAAGTTCTTCCTGGAGAAGCTTAGTGCTAGTGTTATTTCTGGCTTGCCGTGTTTTCATCTTGTCAGTGACTCTGCCATGGCCCATAGTAACTTCAAGGCTGTGCTTCAGTTTTTAAGTCTAAGGGAAGCTCTTAATAATGCACATGATTTTTCAGGGTTTTCCAGGTAGAGACTACTCAAAAGCTGTTTATCATTCCTTTCTTCTGGGGGCACCGTGGGACTGTACAGATTACCCAAGGCTATGTAGACTGGCTCTGCATCCAGACACCTAACTTACTGAGCTATCCAGCCAGCAGGAAAGCTCTTATAGGTGTATTAATCCCAGAAGAGGAAAAAAAAAGTTTAAAGCGAAAAAATTAGGGTTGAATGCATACCCTTCAAAACAAGGGCATTCAGACCAGTATTATTCCTCATTCAAAAATGGGCACATAGTTGCATTTGTCTTGTACCAGGATGTCTTCCCCTGCACACCTTAATATGGGGAAGGCGTTTGAGTGTGTCAGGGAAGCTGAGTATATTTTTTGCTGCTTGTTGTATTTTGTCATTAACTTTTTTTATGATGTAAAAGTGTATTTTGCCCTCAATGGCAGCATGGAAATATTTGACATCAGTAAACACAAGGGTAACCATCCCATCTACTTAACCAATTGCGTAAGGGCAATTACATAAGGGTTTTACCTCGCTCAGCAGGATCTCCTTAGCATATCAGATCTCACACTGATTGTGCAACTGGTTGTGCACAAGAATCTCACACTGGTTGTGCAACTGGTTGTGCACATGAATCTCACACTGGCTGTGCAACTGGTTGTGTGCCTTGTTGTGCACAGAAAATGTGAAGGGGAGTCTGGAGGAGGAGAAAAACTACTGTGTGGTTGGCTCTTCTGTGCTCAGTTTTGATTCTACTGGATTTTGGCTAAGATATGTCATAAATGATTACCGTATGCCTAGGAGGTGAGCATGGCTGTCATTAAAAGCGAATTTATCAGTATTGCTATCCATTGTAAGAAAGGAATTGCATTCAAAAGGAAGAACTGCAGAATTTATTTCCTTTGGAAAAAGAGAATAAAGAGAAAGGCAATTTAGCAGCATTTGTTGCTTAGAAACATACAGACGATGACAGAGGAGTCTAGCCTGTGTGTGTGGATTGCAGAGCTTTGAAAAGTTACTTTTCTACTGACAATGTTGGCTGGGAACTGTAGTCAAAATGTTTCCAAGCCCCTGGAGGGTTGTGGAAGATGACCCACCACTTTCACCATCCTGCCAGCTTGCTTTGGGCTAGTGTTGAAGCGAGTGGATATTATTTGAATGTATTGCTTCCCCACCACCAACCCCGGTAGATTTGTTTATCTTTTTAACTTTACCTTTTCATTGCTTAACTGAAAGCAATGGGAGCAAAAATAGCAATACCGGCCTTGGTCTGCTATAGGCTCTGAACCCAAGAGAATGTGCAGCAGCAGGACTTTGAATGTGAGGGAACCAGAATACCCAGGATTAGGCCTTATCGCCAGGGAGAGCATCACCAGCAGTGCTCGTATGCCAACAAGAGATTTCTGCGGGAAGGAAAGCAGGGCTTTCTGAAGCTTGCCTCCAGCGCTGTCATTTTAGAGGGGGTTGATTGAGGAGCTGCAGTGAGTGACTCAGCCCACTCCTCCTTACCCAGTTTTATTCTGCAGCCTTATATGTCATGTTCCTCAGGCAATTTGCTGCCTGCTGCCAAAGAGGCTTGTGAGCATTCCTGTGGGAAGCTGCCTGCACTTTCATTTACCTTTGTTAGGAGCTGCTGCTTGCCGTCCTACTTGTTCCTTTTATAGAAGAGTGTGGATTTAATATGCCTGCTGTGTTACATCCATGGGTTCATAAAAGAAGAAATCAGGACATTATCATGCCATGCATCTTTATGGCAAAAGGACAACATACATACCAGACTGTTAAAAAAAAAACCAATTAAAAGACCTAGTCTATTATCTATATAAAATTAGCTTGGATAAACCTATAGCATTATTTAAAAGTCTCTGTATATCCTAAGGATGGATTTTTCTGTGGATTCTGTGGAGGTTGTTTTTCTAGTTGTGAAGGAAGCTGCCACCAGTAACAGACTTAATTCATGCAATGAGACAGTGGGGGAAGCACCCTCTGGCTGTTTCTCCTGAGTCCCCTCTTCTCTCCAATGGAGGACATAGTGGCATTTGCTACACTGCCAGTAGAGGCTGATCCATTAGGGCAAATGTACTCTCCACCTCAGGCTACCCTCAGCCAGCTCACTCCTATCTGCCTCCTTCAGGGAGAAGGCCAGGGCCTTATATGCATAAAATAAATCACATTTGTCAGTGTATGTCAGAATTGGGCGCCCTCCAGATCTATTGGCCTGCAATCACATATCTTCCCCATCCAGCACTGACCATGCTTGGTGAAGATGGGCTCATCTGGAAGGGACCAAGTTGGGTAAGAATGATTATGAGGGTTTGATTTGAGCAAATATGCATAACTGCACTTGTTGTTACCTGCATGCTTATGTCCTAGGTTTAACCAGTAAAAAATAATATCCCGGGAAGCAGAAATGTTATGGCTCGTGTTATCCTGATACTGTAATTGGCTCTCCTGCAGTGCAAATGAGGTCAGTACTGTTACAGTTTCTATCATACTTAGAATCACTTAGAATTCAAACACAATTTCTATCCTTGTACGTATGCCCTCCTGCTAGGGAAATAAATACAAGGAAAAAAAGATATTAGAACATGAAGGACCACTGAGAATAACCTGTTAAAAATATTCACTCACCTTCCCAACAATCAAGAATATTGCTGTAGGGCATACATTGTTGCACTAGCTGTTGTTTGGGCTGTGTATTAACTCTATAATAATAATTGCAATTTCAACTTTTGGTGACCCTTGCTAGGATTTCCTAGGTAAAGAATAGACAGAAGTGGTTTGCCATTTCCTTCTTCTGGAGGCACCCTGGGATTATGCAGCTTGCTCATGACTGCACAGGCTGGCTCTTCTTCCAGGAGCCCCAGTGGGGAATCAAACTCCCAACCTCAGGTTCTGCAGCCAGATACCTAAACCACTGAGCTATCCAGACAGCTGTGTTTACTCTATATAACTGAAACAGAATTACACAGAAAATCAGTATATCAACACTGGAAGTATTATTACAGTTTCAACTCAGCAATGAAATTATTGTAGATGGATATTGCATTTTGCCTGTCCAGAAATTTACAAAGAGTATAGTGCATTATTTAAAAGCGGAGGGCAAGAACTCTTCATTCAGGGTCCGACTGTTGCTCAGACTGTGGCTGTAGAACAGTTTTATTATCTATTAGCCTGGGTTCAAATCCTCACTTGACCCTGGAAAATCACTGCCTGGTGGCAAGGGTAAACTATTCCCTGAATATCTCACATATCTCAGAAACTTATCAGGATTGCTGTGAATCAGAATTTATTTGACAGTAAGAAACAGTTAACAATAAATATTAACTATACAGAATTCATTGCTAGATCCTGCGATTGCCTGAAACCAAATGCATATTAAGAGAATATATGTTACATATTAAAATATGCAAATTGTATATGCAAATGTTTAATAGGAGAAGTACAGAAAATGTTTTGATCAGAAGTATTGTAAATAAAATATAAAGAATCCTTTTTTAAAAAATGATTTAAAGAGAAATGAAAAACTCGTGACCCTCACATGCTGTTGTTGTTGTTTGGATGCTAAAGCCTCAGCTAGCAAGTGATGGCGGATGAGGAAAACCATAGACCAACAACATCTGGAAAATCATAGATTTCATTGATTTCTCTGTACAGTTCTAGTTCTAGTAAATAATTGATTTCTAAACAGAGGGGGGCTGCAGAAATTCCAAAATACAGTGGTGCCTCGCTAGATGATGTTAATCCGTTCCGCGGAAATCGCTGTCTTGCGAAAACATCGTCTAGCGAAGCACGTTTCCCCATTGGAATGCATTGAAATCTCTTCAATGCGTTCCAAGGGAAAAGTCGTCGTCTTGCGAAGATTGTCCATAGGGAAACCTCGTCTAGCGAGCGCGGGTCCCCGTTGGAATGCACTGACAGCTATTGACCGCTAGTCAATGCATTCCAATGGGGAAAAGTCATTGTCTAGCGAAAATCGCCCATACGGAAACATCGTTTTGCGAAGCGCAGTAGTGATCGCAAAAAGCCATCGTCTAGCGAATTCCTCGTCCTGCGAGGCACCACTGTAGTGAGATGCTGAGATTTTTGCTTCAGCCCATGGGCAAGCCAGGTCTAATTTTATTTTCTTTGTGCTTGGCTTCCACATATTAAGCTAGCCTGTCACGAGATGGATTAGAACTTCTGAGCTCTGAGGCCATCTCTTACCAACTTTGCTGAACTTAAATATTGCCTTTCCCCCTCTTTTTTTCCTGGGAGTTTTGTTGGACTGCCTCAGACACCTTTTGATAACAAACATGTCAAAGCTTCATTTTCACATGTTAGTGCAAGGATTTGAAAACATGTGTTTTCCCACTACTGCTTCCCCTCTTGACCACAGCCCCCCCCCAATTTTGAACACATTGACAGAGCAATGTCCTTGTGCAAAGAGCTTCTGATGTGTTAGACAAGGCTACTGTTTGAATGCACCGCACACTTAACTGAGAGTAAGCTCTGTAAAATTCAACTTTTGATGTCTAGGATTACACTGTGGAACTGCAAGCCTTCATATTCTTGCCTGTGAGTAAACTCCAAAAGGGGAGGTGGATCATCATTTCTGAGCAAACACACACAAGATTATCCTGTAGTAGTAATGTGACCTTCCAGTAGCATTTGTAAATGTTGTTACATGAAGAGTGTTAGTGGTTAAAATAGGGGTAAAGTATGGCATAGGAAAGGTAAATTTTGCCCATCCTACTTGGGTTTTTTAATTGTGTACTTATTTTTATTAGCTTTAATATTGCCTTTTAACAATGTAAGATGCCTCTTTACTCTTTGTTCTTAGCTCTAAATATTGTCTTTTAATAATGTTAACCACTATTGGATACTCACAGTTTTCAACTTTAAATATTGTCTTTCAGTATTGTAAGCCGCCTTGGGTCATTTTCAAGGAGAAAGGTGGGGTTTAAAATATTTTAAATAAAATAAATAAAATAAAGATTCTAAGTATTATCTGTGAATGATTCTTAATTGTGGAATTCAACACATGTTTACTCAGAAGTTCATCACACTGTATTATAAGAAAGTTTTCTCCCAGGTAAGGGTACACTATGAAAATGAACTAGGAGATGGATCAGGGTTTTTGAAGTTGGTTTAAAGTAATGTAGTCACCTGGTTTTTGGATTGGTGTATGCAACTTCTCGGGAGAACTTTTAATCCATTTTTAAGCTGTATTGTTTATCAGTCAAGGGTGCTACATGGGCTGTTAAAACTGTTGCAGTTGAAGCCTGTGCCCACCCACTCTTGTGCTGGCTGTCTCTCACAGACACTAGCAGCTACTGTTCTGGTGTTGTTTTTAATATTTTTTATTTTTTGCAATCTGGTATAGTGGTAGTTCAGTATGACAGATAGGTTTTCTTGCAGGCGCGTGGACACAGACAGACAGACAGACAGACAGACATACAAAGAAGAGGTGGCGAAGTAGAAGGATTGCAGAACTCGCTGCCAGGACTGACCAGAGGGAAAACATACCAGTGATTGTAAAAGAGAAACTGACCACAGACATTGACAACATCCATGGTTTCTAGGCTTCCAAACACAAACACACACACACACACACTGTACTTCTCTGTGCGTCGTGTAGCTCAAATTTTAAAAATCAATTTCAAACATGCTAAACCCGATTCAAAAACAGG
Organism: Intellagama lesueurii; assembly: GCA_037013535.1. Lineage (NCBI taxonomy): Eukaryota > Metazoa > Chordata > Lepidosauria > Squamata > Agamidae > Intellagama > Intellagama lesueurii. The sequence continues at coordinate 40,270,056 of JBAJHW010000005.1, read as the reverse complement.
TTTTTTTCCCTTGTGTAACTGAGCCTTTCATCCCTTTCACCTCCACAATCCAGTTAGGAATTTAAATTACTATGCTCCCTTAGGCTTAAATCCAATACCTAGTGTGGCATAGTGGACAAAGTGACAGACTGGCACTCAGAAGGCCTGGGTTCAAATACCTGCTCAGCCATGGAAACTCACTGGGGGTGTAGAACTGGTAAAAAAACACTCATTAAATATCTCACTTAACCTGAAAGCCCTATTAGGGTTGCTGTAAGTTGGTTCTGACTTGACAACAGCACATGACAGCATGTGTAAACAGACTCTATGAATATAAATAAGCACAAATATATCAATGACTCTAGTCACAGAGACCTCTTTACTTCCTTTTTATTTAAAAATAAAAAAGTTACTTTAATTTTAAATTTTTTTGCTAAAAGGTGGTTGGACAATGGTAAAGGAGAGATGAGGAGGCATGAGGGTTTATCAAAAGGGAAAAAAGGTGTGATGCAAAGAAGTTTGGGAACCAGTGTAGCAAATGTTTCCTGACAGCCATGGCAGTTTCAAAGAAACCACTGAAAAATATTATCCTGCCAGCTCTGGCTGCCAAGACGTGTGCTCTGCAACAGCTCCAGGCCTAATTTCTGCCTTGAATATGCAATTGTTTCTTTGAGCTGAAAGTATGCCATGTACTATATACATCAAGGGAGGTAGTTGCATGAATGTTATAACAAACTGTATTACAATGACTGTTGCACAGATTTATTCAGTCACTTTTCACAAATGTTGTGAAAGATAAGTGAAGCTGAAAACTATGCCAGGATACATTTGGAAGCTATGGATTTGTTGCGGTTCTTGTCCCAAAGAAATGTTCATAATCATCAGGTTCATGTATGTCACACTCATTCTGTGGCTCTTGCATGTATAATGGAATTGGTCATGGGTTATATTACTTTAATTCTCCAAGGAAAAGCATGAGACTGTTGACTGCACTTGCCCAACCCACTTCTGAAATGGTATGTGTGCTGGGGCTGGAACCAGCCCTATCTTTGAAAGAAGATATGATTCTTGGTCTTAGATGACCCTCTAATATGCTTCATGATAATCATCATAGTTGTCATCATCATATCGTAATTATTATTGTTGTTGTTAATATTATTATTCTAAGAGTGCCCTTCTACTAAGGGCTACCCAAGATGGTGTTCAATAATTAAATAACAAAGTGAGGTTCACAGGCAAACATTTGGATCTGGAAGAATACTTAGTTAATATTTTTAAACATTGCCAATTCCTAAACACATTAAGACAATTTGCACTGTAGAGGCAGGTAGAACTCAGGTTCAACCAACCTACATTGCAACTCTTCTGGTGCTCCAAGAATAGGAAAAGACCATTTCTGTAAAATTTGTCTTCCCTCTATACATCTGATTTGCCTTTATGCATGACACTATTACAGGACCCATGCTGTTACATGCGCATTGCTTGAAAAAATGTGACAGAGCAAGCTTTGATTTCATGACGTACAGTTGATAGTGATCCAGCCGGGGCTTTTCCAGTCTCTTTTTGATCCTTTCTGGAGCACTGGCAGGGGCTACTCTTTTTTTTTTTTTGGTACAATTGAGATCACAGCGCTTTCCTGTTTTCAGGCATGTGTAGTCACCTGTTTTGTCTCAAAGCAGTGGTGGGTGCATGGCCTTCAAGTCAGTCTGATGACAGTGTAGAGAAAGGGCACCCCTTCCTTTTCTGTTCTTTTCTGAAATAGTTTTTAAAAACAGGGTTTAAGATATGCTCTATGCCAGATCAGCAATGAGCTTGTGTGAAAGGGAGAAACAAGGATAAAGTGATAGCAGCCTGATCTACCCCTTAATTTCCCCTTACTAAATTTTAAAGGAGGAGTATGTGTGTGGGGGGGAAGTCCTCCCTTCCCTTCTTCAAACATAGCATTAGCAGGGAAGCAGAAGCTGATTAGCTGTTGGTCTCCTCCAGGCAGAGGCAGAGAATCCTGGGCTGGGATGGTGTGCTGCGTGTGTTAACACACAGACTTGGAGGAAGGGGGTGCTCCAAAAACTGAGGTGAAGCTTTGCTGGCCAGTCAGCTGCTTGACAGGTTGACACAGCAGTGGAGGCTGCTGCTGCTCTTGCACCTGAGGTAGATGGGAAGGTGTGAATGGCGAGGGGGGAACAAAACTGCTGGAATTCCCTCCTGGAGCTTTCCAGGCAGCTGCTGTGAGATCTGGTGTGCTTTTGGGGAGGGGCCAAGGAGGCTTGTTTTTCTTTGCCAGTGGCTGTGGTGCCTCAGAGCAAACACCTCCTCTTCTTCTGTTGTGCCTGCTCCGACCTCTTTATTTTTCTTATGGTTTTGTCATTTCCAACAACATAAAAAAAGAGGGCAAGAGATGCTGTTTCTTTCCTAAAGCAGATGAAAATGCAGAGACTATCACTTGCTGATTCTTCAGCTGGATTTTTGGGAGAGTTAACCCTTTCCCCCCAGTTTTGCATATGAACAGAAGGATCACTTTAAATATCTCAATGTACTTCCAAGCAATTCTTCTGAGTCCTAATGAGTTCCCTCCAACCTAGGATAATTTTGCTGTCTAGTTGCCCTTTGTGTGCCTTGTACCAACCTCTGGATTTCTTTCTTATTTTGGCCTTACTTATACAAACCATTCTAAACATTTTCAGCAGTTTAGGGAGAAAACAGCTTGCAGGGAATAACCCCAAGGTTTGCAAAAATACAAGACCCAAACAGGAAAAAGAAACCCCCCCCTCCCCGCCAGCCCAATGAGGACTAAGAACTAAGATAGGTAGAGACAGAATATTGACAGTTGGAAAAGAAAGGCAGAAATTGGGCTGGGGATAGTAGACTATAGCACAGGGCCCACCTACAGAATGAGGTGGAAAACCTTTAGCCTTCTAAATATTTCAGACTTCCAAGTGTCAAATAATCCCTTATTCTGGCTAGGAATCTGGATGGAAATTTAAGTCCAAAGCGTCTACACAGAATCGAAGATCCCCCACTCTTGTCCTAGAGAATGGCATAGCTGGTGCAGCATCCTAAACAGAAGCATTGCTGTCAAGAAATGGAGAGGCATGAGACCATTTTGATTGAGGCTCCACTTCCACCTACCCACTCAGTTAATGCGACAACACATAGAATCCAGGGATATCTTTGCATTGTATACATGGCATTTCTTACGTAGAGCGAGAAGGGAAATATTCCCCTGACAGGCATGTAGCCCAATTCTATCCTTACCAGTTAAACCAAGAAGCGGGCAGCTTTAGCTGCAACCGAGACCTTGTATCGTGTGCACAACGGGGAAGCAGTAACAACAACAACAACAACAACCCACAAACGTGGCGAGTCCACCGATTGCCCGTGCCCCGTATTTCCCTTCCTGGCCCTCGGCCTCCTTCAGCTCCCGCCGCCGCCACCTCGCGGCTTGCTCTGTCCTCGTTGCCTAGCAACCGCCCGCGTCCCGCCTGCTGCAGCAAAGGCGGAAGGCCCGAATGGGGGAGCCATGGCCGAAATTCCCAAACCGAGAGCCCGCTCCCCGTCTTTGCCGCCCCCGCAGCCTGCCATTTTCTACGGGCCGGTGGAGCCGGGGAACCCGGTGGTCGAGAATTTCGAGCGGGACCTGCGGGCCTGCCTGAGCTTCTTGCGGCGGAAGTGGGAAGTCGGCGACGCGAGCTCCCGGGAGCAGGAGTTTCATAGGCGAGGGTAAAGCTGGCGGGGGGCTGGCGGGGCGGAGGCGCGCTGCTCTTCACGCTCTTTCCCGGGGAACCGAAGCCCACCTCTATGCTTCCCCTTCTATTTCCAGCAGCTGCAGCCTGCAGGGCATTGTTTGCCGACCCTTCCTCCTTTCGGGCTCAGAACCTCTGCTCTGCATCTTAACCCAGAGTTTATTTCTATCAAAAACCACAATTCTGAAAGTATAACGACTGATGACTGCCTCTCCTCCTAAGCGGTGCTCCTGCACCTTAAGCGCCAGGCAGAAATTCATCAGGTGATTTCCTCCCGCCTGTGCATCTCCATGGGGTGCAAAACACTGCTCTCGTTGAATAGTCGCCTTGTTACGTAATTGTGAAAGGCTGAGGAGCTTTGCCAAGGGGGCGGGATGCAATCTGAGTTTTATTTATATACAAATGTCAGGCTATTTATTTTTCCTGATTTTTTCAGTTCAGTGGACTGCATACTTTCGTCAGTAGCGAAAGGGAACAAAGATCTGGCTACATTTGTGTGGGCAAACTGACGCTGTTTTCATACATCTCAATTTTGTCATTTTTTAAAATATCTGCAATTCAGTGACAAACAGAATATGTTTTTTTAAATTATATTCTTTACGACGGTTATATCACAAACAAAAAGGCATTCATGTAACTTGGAAATATATGTGATAATACGAATGAACACGTGACAGTTTAGCAGAAGATACACACTATATTATTGCTGGCCAGTGTACCCAGTTAGTTTGTTATGCATACATTAAGTTGATACAAAAATGAAAATCCCTGTCTTTTTTTTAATCTCTGGCACATGCTACTGCAACATGTGACTCACTTGCTTACCTGAGTGGGTTTATTCTTCTGAGTAATTTAATATTGGAAAGGCTTAATGTTATGCCACCTTCAGGATTAGGAATATTATGAAATGTGTATGTGCCCCCCCCCCTCATTATAGAAGAGGCCTGGTGTTCCCTTGAAGTCTAGTGCATGCCTCTTTCTCTCCTGTAATACTGCTTTTCTTAGTAAATTGCACATGTAACCTCATATTTGTGTGAATAAGCTGTCTGCTGTACCATCTGCATCAGGTCCCAGAATGTTTCTCCAATAATGGGGTGAGGGGGGTGAGAGGAATTGAAAGCATCTGCCACCGGCACTTAAAAAAAAAAAAAAGACCATGTCTCAAATACTGATGAAAGCTTATTAAGAACTTTGTGGCTTTCAGCCAGAAAACCCTCCTTTGATAACTCAGATGCATACACTAATAACTTAACTGTTTCCCTGAATCTGAAGCATACATTTTTCACTGCTCTCTGCAAATAATTTATAAAGATTAATTTAATCTAGAGCCCTCATATAAGGCCTCCTATGGATGTTTTAGCTAAATAAATGTCATCAACATTTTTTATTTGGTTTCCTAGTTAAAAAAAGAATGAAAAATCACAGGAGTGGGCAGTTGGACCTTCCTGATGGACATTTGGACCGTATCCATTCATAATGCAGAACTATTGGTTCAATTGAGTAAGGCTGATAATAGATATAGGTCAAAATATATAGAGGACCTCAGTTGCTGAACCCATCTGGAAGTTCCTTTCTGCATCTAGTTGGTTCACACATCCATTTTATCCATTTTGTTCTAAAACATGTTTATTTTATTAACAATAATAAAAATTGCAGATGTTACAACACCTGTTACAAATAAGAAATAATAACATCTACAAGATGGTCCCAAGCCGCCTTGCATATATGCATCCATGTCTTCAGTGATCACCATGTAATCAATGTCTGGAAGTTGAGTCATGGCAACTGGACTTCTTTCTTGTTAGGTTGAAACATTTCGCCATGAATTGCCATGACTCAGCTTCCAGATAAACACACCTGGATGACTGAGAATCTTCACAGACACATGTAACCAATGATGGTGACATTAAGTAAGGGTCCAGGTATTGCAGCTGCTTCTATTGACTGCAACCTAATGTCCAAATTTAATGTCATGTAAATTTTGCCAGTGCAAGGGAGAGGATATCATTACAGCAGCAGATTGCCACCAATTAAAGAGTTTGTGCTTTGATCCTAGAGCTAACATGACTCACATCAATCAGTCTCCTTATATGAGAGTTGCACAAGCACTGAGATCAAAGTAAGAACTCTTTTAACTCTTTAATTATCAGCAATGTCTCCTTGCCAGAAATGCCATCTCTCTTATGCCAGCACAATTTGCATAACAGGATTTTGGCCAACGGTTGCTAGAAGGTCTTGGTGATCTTATATCTTTTTGGATGTTTCCACCTATGCATTCTCCTTTCTATGACTTCGTTCCTTTCTGCAAAAGGTCTCAGTGCACAGGTGACATTTCCTGGTATCTGTTTGAAAATTGTAACTGGGGCAGAGCAGTGTTTTGCTCCAACTGCAGAACAGGAAATTCCTCAGTTGTATTAGCAAAGTGAGAAACTTCCACCCACCAATACTTGAATAGTGTGCTGGAAAGTAAAACAGGTGGATAAGTTCATTTTTGGGAGAAGAAAAACTTGTAGGTTACAGCTGTTTTGAGTGCTGTTTTTTTTCCTTTGGACCATGTCATAACAATATTTGTTGAGTGATTAGTATGTTATGACGGTGATGTTAAGTGAAATACTTTAATTATTTTTATGTATAATCTATTGTGTCTTAATTCTTTTTTTTTAAAACTGTGAGCTTCCTCGAGTCCTTTATTGGGAGAAAGGTGGTCTGCAAATTAATGAGTTAATGTTCCTTAGACAGCTTATCATTTTCTCCCATTTCTATTTTATCCTCTGTATCTTTAATAGCTGTATATCTTTTTTTTTTTTGCTTTTTTGCTTTAAGTTATATTTTCTCTTTCTACTCTGATTTAATCTTTGTGTGCTTTTTATGATGGCATGTATGTTTTGATTTCAGTGTTGAGCAGTTCTTTAGTTTGTGGTTGTCAAATAAGCTTTATTGATTCTGACATTTTTGTCTTCTAATTTTATTAGTCATTGTTCCAGTCCAGTGAGATTGCCCCATTTTTATCTATAGACTTCATCAAAGAATTATGGAGGATTTGTAAAATGTGCATCTTCCAGTATTTCCCGGAGCCTGAAAGCATTGAAGCCAACATACCAAATAAATAAACATTTTATTACTTAACTTTAATCCCATTTAAATTTCTGATGTTTAAAAGTTCTAGTCCTTGGGGATATACAGAATTGTCTTTCTGGTGAGGGTGCCAAGGTACAAAGGGAGAAGAACCACTTTTTCCAAAGCCCTGCTGGGCGCCTGTGGGAATTGGGAGGAAGGAACAGTGTTTTCTTTCTTCTTCCCTCTTTCAGGCTATTGTTGTGTAAATGATTTCTCTCTTGTTGGAACCAGCAGGAGGGAAATTAGGTATGCCTGTTCTTGGACTGGTATATACGTCCATCAGTATGTGTTAATGATAGTGATAGGTCCTTGGAGATCATTATTTCACAAGGTCCCCATAAGTCAGAAGCAAGTTGTTGACAAGTAACAGCAACATGCAGTATGTGCCTAGAGATTTGGGATCCTGTAGATCTAGAGCTCCTTCTAATCTGCTCACAACATGGCTTTTTCTTTTACTGATGGTAGGGCAAGGAGGTTTCATGGAAAATCCAAGGCCAGGGCTCTCCTTTTCTTAGGGCAGCCCCTCCACCCCTTCTCTGCCCTGAGAGGAGGAGATGCATCCGCCTTACGAGTTGCCCTTCTGGAGATTGTACAATTGCATGTTTTTTCTGCTTCAATGTGATGTTTTAGGAAATTCTAAAAGAAAAAAAAACACCCAAAGTACTTCCTGCCTTAAAAAAAATATTATGACTTTATTATCATCTTCCGATCTCTAATTTTCTGCGGTGATTTTTATTTAGAGTAACTGCTTTGTTCAATATGTGGAACAAGTACAAGCCTCGATTCCCAGACTGGTATTACAATGAAAAACTTGTGGAAGTTGGTGATCAACTTGTGGAAATGAAAGTAAGTGATTATCTGGTGAATCACTGTTAACATCCCTCACCCTGTAACATCAGCACATGTATTCTGCAGACTTTATGCATGTGTTGATTTGGGTTTTGCACAATATAACTTATGTCTCAGAAAACTCTGCCAGGGTAGAACTAGACAACATGCAAAATGTATGAGCAAGATCAGTGGTGTTATTTCACTGGATACTACTTCCCCCAGAATTGGTGATCAATCACTTCATTCTACAGCAGGGGTGGGCAATTAATTTCTATAGGGGGGGCCACATGAAAAATCTGAACTGTGTTCGGGGGCCGAACCAACTTTACTTAAAAATAAAATGAAACAGTGATGTTATGATTGTTTTTATTTTAAACTTGTTAATCTTCACAAATACTAAAGAGGTTTTTTGCGGTATGTTAAAGATAAGCAACTGGCGGCGGGCCGGACAGGAGCAGCTCGCAGGCCGTATGTGGCCCGCGGGCCGCACTTTGCCCAGGTCTGTTCTACAGCCATCCCTTGCATTATACAAACCTGATTCAGAGAGGGTAGAAACTTTGTGGAATGAGCTTTTTGCCTCACAGAAGGCCATAACAGGAGGGAGAGGAAAATAGAGCTCCATGCCCGAGGAAGTCCATTTGTGAATGCTCATGTTTGTCTCCCAAAGACCAATCAAAAACCAAAATTAAGCTAAATTGGAACATACGTACTAGTTCGGCAAGCCCATATTAGGGTAAATAGGCATCTTTTATCTCCTAAGGGAGTTTTGTATCTAATTTATGCTAACTGTATCAACTAGTTACGTGTTGGGTCACAGTATTACTCTAAAGAAAGACAAGATTGGTGATGAATATCTCGTGTTCTAGGACAACTGGACACACTTTTTAGAACTGAATGGGGGGGGGGATGGTAAAGGCAAGCCTGTAGATCTGATTTGTGGTGAAAAAGAATCCATAGGCTTACCTTTACCATCCCTCCCATTCAGGCAGGAATTGTAACATTAATACATAATATTAAGGTTTGGTTAAACATTGTGTTACTTGTTTATGCATTATTGATTTTATTGGATTGCACTCTGGTGTAGAGTGGAATATAAATTATTATTATTATTATTATTCAAAACCACCAGGCACAGTTAATCAAGATTATAAAAACATTGACTAGTGTTTCACAACAGATTCAAGTTTAAACCAAAAACCTAAGTATCTATTAAATATTGGTGCAGTATATATACTGTTCCTAATATGGCCATTTTTTGTAGCTATGATGATGTTGTTTCTGGAATCTGAAACTGCTTATAATACTGTGTGAAATTTCTTGATATTGTTCCCAAACTCTGATGACGATGGGGGCCACTGAGGTATGTTTCATCCACAGGCGAGATGGTTTGATTGCCAGATCTCTGTATTTTGTTAATTTTTCTAATTCTTTAACTTCAGCTCTGGCATCTCCTGGAATTGCAATGTCAATGATCCAGACATTTCTTCGTTCTGTTACTACTATGTCTGGTGTGTTATGTTCAAGGTGTCTTATCAGTTTGGACCTGGAAATCCCACAAGATCTTCACTTTTTCATTTTATGACACCTTCTCTACCTGATGTTTCCATGAGGTTTTGGGGGCTAAGTTATATTTTTTGCATAATGACCAGTGCACTAATTTTGCCACTCTATCATTTCTTCTTCTTCTTCTTCTTCTTCTTCTTCTTCTTCTTCTTCTTCTTCTTCTTCTTCTTCTTCTTCTCCTCCTCCTTCTCCTCCTCCACCCCTCTTTTTGCTCTGACCTTCTCCTTTTTTGCTCTGGTCTTCCCTTTGGATGTGTGCCCCCCATCATGCTACATCAAAGATGATCCTTGACCCCAAAAAGTTGTCTGCCCTTACGGTAGGAGAATGGTGATGGTGATGTCTGGGATTCATTAATTGCCATTTATACTTTGACTTGGCATCAAAAGAGTGTCAAAGCATATTATTGCAAGAGGTTATGTTAATGAACTACTGTAATTTTTAGTGGTGCAAAAAGTTCACATAAACAGATCAAGATTCTGTTTGTGTTTTAAAAACTAGATGTCCCCCCCTTACAAGTTTTGTGTCTTGTTTTATTCAGGCATTTATGTAATACTTGCAGTCTCAATGACATAGCTCATGTTTCATCTTTGAAACTCTTCTGTTTCTAGCCTTACATTTGCTCAGGAAGTGGTTGCGTTGGAGAGGAAGAAGCAGAGATCTCGGTTTATTGTTTATAGTGGAAAATGAAGTAGAGAATCACTAACATCACTATTGCTATTCCTTTTTTCTATCTGCATGTTTTAAAAAAACATGTGAAAAAAGACAACTTGAAGTGTTCAGATATGCAGTTTTTCTCTGATGACATATTTTACAGTAAAGACAATTTGATCTTTTTTATCATCACAACCATTCACGTTGGATATAAGCAAAGTCAAGCAGTTGAACAAATCTAGTTGGTTGCAGTTGGAGAGATTTATGTACCTCCTTAAACCTTCACTAAATTATACTACTTAAAAGTTTTTAATTTTGGTTGCTTAATGCAGAGAAGTGATAAAAATTACAGCTTATTCTGTCTTTTATTGGTGTCCTAGATCATAGTGCTCCCCCCACCCCATTAGTTTGCAGTACTCACTTACATCCCATTCAACATGGTGGGGTGGGGCTTGCTTCTGGATAGATATATAGAAGTGCACTGTAAATGTGCAATATTGTGTGTATGCAGTTTCACAGAAAATAATACAAACATTTGTGCAACAACTTTTTGTTTTGTTTTGTTTCCAGGAGTATAAACTAGCACTTTCACATTGCTATGAGCGATACCTTCAGCTAATCAGTAGTGTAAATATGGACACACCTGTATTAGATATGCAACTGTTTAGGTCCAGTTTTTTTCCAAATGGATTTAGAGATCAAAGTGCTGCACGTATGGTAAGAGTATACAATGTGTGTATAGTATATGGATTATGTTATTTAATGTTTTCATGATTTGACAAAATGTTTTCTTGAGGCCATTTTGTACATAACAACTCACAGTAGTTTTCTAACAGTTAGTAAAATAAACATTCATGCATTCTTTATTTTGTACATCTTTTTTATTGTCGGGTTTGTCTGTGTTGGAAAACATAGTAAGTGAAGCAGGTTTTAGAATTTTCTAGAACAGGTTTTATAATCTATGGTAAATGTCCTTTTATTCCAGCCTAACAATTTATTTAAAAATATCACACTATGAATCATAAATGAGTCCTGTGGCTCATTGATTAAACTACAGTATTGCAATCAAGTCTGCTCACAACCTGAGTTCAATCACAATGGGTTCAGGTAGCTGACTCAAGGTTGTCTCAGCCTTCCATACTTCTGAGGTTGGTAAAATGAGTACCCAGTTCAGTGGTGGGCAAAGTGTTGTTTGCGTAATTATGTTGTAAACTGCCCAGAGAGTGCTCCAAGCTCTATGGGGCAGTATATAAATTGAAACAACAACATGTCATCAGCTCCTTACATCAAACAAGTACTAATTGCATGACAGTGTAATCAGTGCAGTTACTATACTGCAAGTGGAATGTTGGCATATCTGGAAACACCATTATAGAGATCAAAAACCAGGTTCTGCAGATGTCCCATTGAGCCCCTGCTTAGATTAAGCACCGGGCAATAAAAATAAGTGGCATATAGGGTGGCATAGTAGTTAATTTTCTCAAAACTTGGAATCTGATGAAAAGAACAGACAAGCTGATGAGCAGAAAGGGCCAAAGAAATGGGGTGTGTTATGGTGTGGAGTCAGTTTAAAAATAGGACCTAGAGTGTGGAGGCAATGAGTATTGCTAGGAATGGGGCACAGGAGTAAAAAGGGCTGCAGTAAGAAACAAGGAGGGTTATTCTATACGTTTATCTCAATTTTCTGATTTCAGCAATTTCTTTTATTTATCTCAGTTCCACGTCTTGCAAGTGAGGAACACTTGCCTTTACAAAATGGTGTGTGATAATGATTCTGAACTTCTGAATCAGGAATCTATGAAGACATGTTTCAGAATCTTGGCCTCATGGCAACTTATCATGCAGATGACTCTGCCACATGAGCACCTGTGTTGGCTTGTTTATAATGGTATGTTGCTAATTCCTAATATCTAAGTTAGGGATGCTTTTGCTGTGAATTTCCTGCATTGGGAGGGGTTGGACTAGATTACAGGCACTTCCCAGGCCAAGCTCTGTCCCTTCTATGATGATACTGGGTCCTTCGTCTATTATGCCCAGTATCAGATTTGAGAGAAGATGAGCATTCCCACCCATTCTGCATCTGGTACTAATGAAAATTATGAACAGCATGGATCCCGTTGCAACCCCTTCACTTTCCCCATTAGGACTATGAATGTGCTAGGCACAGAAACTGATCTATGAGAAATAACAGGAAGATTTCCTTCCAGCCCTGATCACATTACCCATTTGCAGTGTGGGTGAAAGGGGATATTTTTATTATCTCTCACTTGAAAGGCAAGTATTGTGTGGTGGAGGGATCCCCCAGTGTGACTGGGTGTGCAGTTTCATAGGGGAGGGGTATTCCTGAACCTTGTATGGGCTAGATCTGGACTTTTCATACATTGGATTTGTTGCATGGGTGAGAAGTTCTGTTTCTCTAATCTACATACAGCCTATTCACAATCATCAGCACAATCCACACACACATACAGTATATAGTCACATTTATATGTTATGCATGCTCCTGCATACACACACATTCTCTCTCTCTCTTTCTCTCTTCCACGTGAGTTTTGAAAATGATTAATTTGTCATTACAGGTACAATTCATATATACACCATATGCAGACATATGATGACTGTAGGTCAGTCTCCTAAGGTATGGAGAATAAATTGAAACATTTTTCTCTCTCCTAAGACTGGTTGTCAAGATACATTATCTTTTAAAATTGTCATTGTGTGTTAGATGCTTTGGCTTTCATCTTATGTTTAAAATGTATATTCCTTACTAAAACAATTATGAAATAATTAATAGAAATATAAACCTTGTTTTGAGAGCTAACTGCTATTCCAAATCCTAGATAGCCACTGTGAAGGGTTGAGAGGGGATGTAAAGTGTTCCTGCATATTCCTGCCAATACTGGCTATATGACACAGTTTATGGGTCTTCGACAAGCATTGTGTTGGGGCTGCATTCCTGGTCTTCAAAGATGGGAAGCTTAGATGAGCAATATGGAAGATATAGACCAAGGACCTGTGTTACACCGGGAAGAGAGGAGGAGCCCAAGACAAATTGCACCATTTCCCCCCACCTCTGAGTATTCTTATTCTGGGGCATGGTAGGTGTGAATTGGAATTGCATTTTGATTTGTTAGACCCATTTCCCTAGGCTGTGCTAGCCTGAAGCTGATGTTGGTAATGTTTTCTCTTCTTTGATTGCAGTGTGGGAGGGGTGGAATTTAGAAAAGGAAGATGCACCAGGCTGAATCTGATAAAACCACCCCATCTTCTTCCTCTCCTGCACTAGCAGTGCTTGAGATGATGTCATAAATCCAGACCTTACCCATCCCTGACCCTTTCTGGGACAGTATTATAAACTACAGTGATTGCTTTAGTTTTTTAGATACAGCCTGATTGCAGAGATAGTTTGAGATTTCTGTTGGCTGCTTGGATAACCTTGGTTCATGAATTCTTCTGCCCACGTGGCCATTGTCCAACTATTGAACTATGTTAGTTACTGTAGTAAGCTGTTGGAGGTCACTATAGATTTATATGCATGCGATTCAACTTCTATGAATAACTTAAAATCTCTGTGTTACAAAATAAATAGTTACTGTATAAACATCTTATTTGTGTGCTCAATTACGATCAATGTTTGGCCTCTGTAATTAAACAAATTAAAATGTGCCAAGAAACAGTTCTATGGCCTGTATAAATAATGTACACTTGAATAATTTACTTTGTATTCTCATTTTAAAGCTCTTTTTTGTGCTTCTGATGTTTTTTTTTCCTAATCTAGAAGCTCTGTCTCCAATTGTGAAAATATTTTTAGCTTCAGAAATTTTGGTAGGCCCTGATCATACATTTTTCAGACATAGTTTTGCATCCATAGAGCAAATAATTTCTAACAATTATACTAGCTTCAGGGAAATGAGATAACTTTTGTTAATGATAGGACCATTTGGACGTTAGATGTTAATAGGGTTGCCATAAATCAGAAGTTACTTGAAGGCAGGGCCTCATTTTGATGTCAGTGTCTTTTGTTCCATGAATCTGTCCAGTGAGTTTGTCAGGAGAGGTCCTCTTTTAATGCCCCATCAACACTGGAGATACATTTCTCACTACAGCAACCAGGCTGTGGAAATCCGTGTCCCAGAATATTTTGTTTCATCCTTTGTTTCAGAAGGACCTCGCCCTACACGGCATGTGGATTGCTATACAATTGTCTTTTTAAAGTAGTTTAATTTGGTGTGCTATCTGTGGTTTGCACTTTTAATATTATGTGATTGTTTTAACATTTGAGTGTAGTTGGTGGTCCCTAACACATATAACAAATGAGACAGAAATACAGAATATACCATATTTTAAAGAAATAAGGGCCATTGGAGGAAAAGGATGGTAACAGGTAAAATTGTGATCTTAGTCATATTGCTGATGCTTTGTGTTCGTGGTGCACAGATAAAAACTAACATACCTTTTCTGTATACCTAAGCAGATATGTTTGTTCATTTAATTGCTAAGTTAATGATGAAGTAAAAAATTCTTTCTGTGTGATTATGAAATACATAATTAACAGAGTTGTTTCCCATGTGAAAATCATGTATTGCTTGGTAATATAAAAGACTGTTCTACCACATTTCACTTGAGCTGTAGTGCCATCTTGTGATTATTTTTAATAGTGAACTCTATTAACTTGCATGTGAGTTGCAGAAATGCATAAACTGAATTATACAATTCTTTGGTAAATTAGCAAGGAATCTAGCCATGGAAATAACTCTGCGAAATCTACTAGTCTACATAAAGTCATAATGCCATTGTTTCAAATGGCATTTGGATGATTATAAGAAACACTTTTTAGTTATACAAATAGTACTTGACGATTAGATACTAGACCAACTGCTCAGACCTGGCATATCCCATCTTTGCAGCCTCAGAGTAAGGCAGTAACCTTAAGTTGGTTCTGCTTTAGAGATTTGTGAGGCCCAAGTATAGGCTGAAACCACCTCTGCTTTCCTTTTCTTGCTTTAAACCGGAAGAAGGAGGCAAAGATGCATGAGCTTGTGTCACTCTGCTTTTGAAGTGAGTACTCAGAGAGCTTAATAAGTGCAAAGAGAAGGAGAAATGCCTCTACTCCCCATCATCAGTTCTTAGCTGGCAGGGGAAGGTGGAGGACTGTGAATTGGTTCCTGTGCTTGCTGGGTAGTCTGAGCCAAAATGTTTAACTGAGACGGACATGAGCTTTTACACTGGGATTTTCCAAGGTTTGTCTCAGAGATGCAGTGTGAGGAAAAAGACATGATCACATCCTTGGTGATCACAGGTGTTTGTGTGACAAACAACAGCAGTTAAAAATGGTTGACCCTGATAGAATAATCTGATACAAATAATTTTAAACTGATTGATTTTGAATCACTGATGGCTTGGTTTATAACCAGAGTTTATTCTAATAGGTGCTTGAATATTTACTGTGGGCCTGTGTATGTATGGAATCATCAGTTCCACTTTTAGCCTTACATTATTTGACATGGAGAGTCACTCTGTATGCTGCTGTTTGCCAGTGTTACTATGACTGCCAATGTGACATCTATGGAGAGGTAATAATTTATAATTATATATATTACATATATATAGTATAAATAAAATAAAAAATATATGGGATAAATGAAAGCAGACTGCTTTTTGGAAACTCTGATTCTGGAGTGCATAAAGGGAGCTTTCTTAGCATTGTGTTCCTTGCGTGAGATGAAATAGAATTTTAGAGCTGTCGTTGAGTTTAAGGTTTGGGGATTATTCATCCTGAACTTGCAATTTTTCTCATGACTCATCTTCAGAGAAGTCTGACTTGCTGCTTCTGCCATTTTTGGTTTCTCCCCTGTAAACATCTGATCTGAAAAGATATATTGCAACTGAATCTGGGCATGACCAATCCACAGTTCTGCTGCATAGTTATGGCTTTCATAAAGATGCTTTTTGTCTATGGATATGTTGTGACAGTAGATCATCTGACTCTTTGACATCTTTTCTGCTCTTCTTCTAGCTGCTTTAGTGCTTTCTTCCTCTGTTCAGTCTTCCAGCTTCTTTAACTTTTAACATTCTTTCTAATGTGCTTCCAGTTGTATTGTGCTTTGTACCTTTTTAGTAGTCTGAATCCTGAATTTAACTACAGAATGATAATCTGATGGTGCCATGTTGGTTGTAGTTGATTCAGAAGAATCTCCCTAGCTGTCTTGCCATTCCTACTTGAAGTCTGACCCTAGGATCAGACATGTTGTTTGTTTATCTGTTGTGAACCACCCAGAGTGGCCCTGGCTGCCAGATGGGTGGTATATAAATCAAATTAATCATCATCATCATCATCATCATCATCTTCTGGGTTCTGAGTGCTTATTTCAATTGAATTTCTAAATGAAGCCTCAAGACGCAGTATTGCCATTTCTTCTTTCCAATATTTGACCCTACCAACAAGAGGACAGACTCAAAAATATACACTCAGTTTCTACATGTAGTATCCTTACATCACAGATATTTGCACGCCGTGGTTTGTTGAAAATAGATGAACTGAAGCAAATAGAAACTATGAGTTCATCACCACTAAGTGTGGAAACAAAGAAAAAATTCAAAGAAGCAACTGTGAAAGTAAGTCTATTTAATCAATATCAGGGATGTTGGCAAATCTTTGGGTCTGAGTCCCAAGTCCAAGTCCGAGTCTTTGGTACCAAGTCCCAAGTTAGAGTCTTTGGTACCAAGTCCTGGGTACCAAGCCCCGATTCTGAGTTCCTATTAAAAACAAGTTTTTTCCTCTAGAAAAAAATGGAGGGGGTGGGTGGGTTCCAAGTTGCGAATTGAGTCTGAGTCATTGAAAAAAAAAACATTGAGTCTCTGGTGTGACTTAAGTCCAACTTGACAGTGAGTCCCACAACATTCCATCTCTGATAAATACTATAGTATTTTAAAACATGGACAATTTAATTATTGTGTGTTTCTTCTCTTTGGGTTAGATGGCAGCAATGATCTTCAAACGATCAGCATTTGAACCCAGGAGACGACCAAAGGGACTTTTTCGACCAAGGGTGAAAGCTAATCTTAGAGATACACAACACGTAAGTTTTAAGCATTTTGACCTGTCCTGAAGAGGAACTAGAGCCCATGAAGGTGGCTTAGAGTGCAATACTCTGGATTGTCTATTTAGATGTAATTTGAATAGACTTTAGTGGGTCTCACTCCTAGGGAAAGAGTTTACAATTTCAGCCTGAGACAAATAGCAGCTGGTAGGAGCTTGAAGTACCCTAGATAACTCAAGATAGATGGTTTTGCTTCAATAAAATCTGAATGTCAATTGAGGTATATTTAATTTCTTGGCTAGATTGCCCCTTACAGACTTTGCCCCCTTCTTGAAAAGTGGAGATCTTAAAGAAGTAGTTCCTTGAGCTGAAGCCTAGTGCTCAGTTACTTCTGTCAGGGATCTGTGAGGTCTGTTTTGCTTCAACGTCTAGTTGGATTCCTCAGGGAAATCTGGTTCAGAATACACTGTGCCCAGTGAATCTACTTAAAGTGTTTGCATAGCTGGGGCCTACTCTGATTTTGGTCTTTTACAGCACACATTTTTATGTTGCCAGTAGCCATTTCACAGTCCAGCTGATTCCCTCATTCCACCAGTGTCAGTGTTCTGATTGCTGCTGACTGATTTGGATAGAGCATACATTTGTGGGCAATTGTGTAATCCTTGTTTAACAGTAAAATGCCCTAAAGAGGAAACAAATCATTTTAAAAGGTTATAATTTAAGCTATATCCCTGAAAGCAAACAACTTCATACCACAGGTCAATCTTCCTCTCAAAAACATGGACATATTGATGCACCCTTCTTGTACTCTAACTACCACCCTAAGGAAACACTAGAGTATAATTCCACTAGCCATCACACTTCCTATATAATGCCTCACTAGTGGTGTGAGGCAACTGAAATGAAGCATAGATTTGGGCAAAGAATGGCTGTGTTTTTACTGAGCAACTTGAGGTAAAGTGGTTTTTTTTTTTAAAGGAAAAAAGACACTGGCTGAAATCCTGTACTGTTAGTTATACCTGTGGAAGGGTGATGATGTTACTAGCATGGGACAATTTTTGGTAATTAAAAACCTCCTACTTCTATCCCATAGCTTTTTTGGCTCCCATGTAATCCCTTTCCTTGGATGGAATATGTGAGAACTGTGAGACAGAAGGAGGAAATCTTTAATTATCCAGCTGCTGTTGGATGATGTAACTAGCACAGGGAGATTTTCAGTAATTAATGATTTCCTCCTTCTGTTCCATAGCTCCCATAGCTTCCATGTGATGAAAAAGAATACATAGCAGTAAAAAGAGCCATGGGTCAGAAGTGGGGAATTTTTAATTACTAAAATTTGCCCCTTGCTAGTCATCACCCTTCCATAGGTATTACACAATAGAATTTCAGCTGCTGTATAAATAAAAGAAGCAAACAGTCCAGAGCTACATGAAACCTCATATTCACTGTACAAAGTAGTTTGTCTTCCTACCTTGCTATACAATGTTTGAAATATAATTATATATATATATATATTTTAAATTTAGCTGCCCTGGCCTCGTACAATTACAGAACGGCTGCTGATGGAATTATCTGATTGCAATTCATATCTTTTTTTCATCATCCTGGAAGCTCTGTTTGATAAAAATCGAAGGACACTGGTTCCTGGGCCCCCAGTTCCTGATGAAATAGAAGTTCGTGATGTCATTTCAGAACTTTGTTTTGCAGCAACAGATATTCTTGATGGTAATTAGATAAAAATATTATAGGGAGTGGGAGGGAAAGTACGATTGCCTTGTTCTATGAAAATTGGCTGTAGAGGAAGGTTAGTAGTGTGAAGAAAATAAAATGTAAGCTTTTAAAGGCTTACTTTTCAAGAACTGGAGGTAATTAAGTTATACTTCTGGACATATCTGAGTATTGCTGTTAACATAGAGAAATTCTCCACTATGATCTGATAGTGATATATGTTTCTTTTAAAAATTCAAACGGTATTAGAGTGGAAGCCTGGTTTGCTTTAAACTAGGTGCTGAGTGGAAGCAAAGGGCTCTGAGTGGAAAAAAAGTAACTGCTATTTTCAGAAGCCGGTATTGAACATTAAGATTCTATTGGTGTGATCCTGGAGTTCTTGCCCCAGAATAGAACTCAGTTTTTCCAAAGGTATCTTCTTTCTGTCATCAGTGTATCTTCAGCCCATCCAAGGCAGAGTTCCACAGGATAAAAAGTGTATGATCCCTGGGCCACTAATGAGTTAGGTGTCTTTCCTCTGCCTATGACAGTCTAAGTTGGGCACCAGATTACAGTTCACATGAGATATATCTAGAAGCTGCAGTCTTCCACAGCAAAAGCAGCTTCAAGCAGTCTGGATCTGGGGTGGCCATTTCCAGCAGTCTGAAGATTGCCAGTTCTCACCCCTAGGCCTTGAAGATCTCCATTCTCTCCCACCCCTCTGTAAATGCTTTGGCACCAGAACAAGAAGAATGCCTGTTTGCTTTATTGCAATTCCCTTAATTCCATATCGGGTAGATAAGGATTAATTCTGATTACGCTACCTCTGACTAATTTTGGAAACATTTTACCCACTACAGCAAAGATGAGAATGGAGGATGGAGCATTAGTCTTGGAGTCCCCAATCCCACAAGAAAGCCTGCTGGTGCCAAATGGAACCATATAGCAGATCCTGGAAATACAGGAAATAACCTTGTTATAGGCTTTTCCTTCTTCCCAGATACCAGTCGAAAACTTAGTGTCATAGACTAAGGCAGTAGTGTTTCAGGAACTGCAAGGAGTTAGGTTTTCCCTTTGACTGTTCCAGGTTCCAGTCCCCCCGCTCATCAAAATCCCTTAAAAAGAAGAAAAAACAAGCATTGACCCAGTTTCACAGACTGATTCAGGGTTAAATATAGGTAGGGGCACAGGATTTTACCCAGAGGATGAGAGCCAGTCTTCCTGCAGCAGATTCCTTTAGGAGGGCCCTCATCTTTCTTCTCTTGCTGCCTACTCTATTGACACTTGAGAGCTTTACTCTTATTTTGAGGGTGACTTGGGAACAACAGCTGCAGAGAACAGAGCAGTAGTAGATGAACTCTGCAAAGGAGTTGTTTTGATGAAAGGAGCTATGTTCTAGCAAATAATAAGCCGTTGGAGTGATTTCTCTTGGGAGTCAAAATATACTGAGATGTTAGAGAAAGAGAAAGAAAGAAACGAATGAATATATGCAGAACTATATGAGATTTAAAACGTATTGTAAATCTTATAAACACAGTGTGATATCTAAAAAGTTAGTTCTGTTTAAGGTGGTGGCCTAAGTACACAAGGTAACGCAACAGCTGACATTTCTTCTGGTGTAATAACGGGATCTTCAACACTCATGCAGCAGATATTGGCAGGTAAATTTATTGTTTTTATGTTCTTCAGCTATTCCAAAATATGATTCATTAAAATGGTAGAATGAGTAATAACTGTATAGATTCCTAAGACAACATTTTTACAGGATATTCAGTTTTACACAGCTGATTTTGATTACATTTTTCCTCTCCAATGTAATGTTCTTGGCTAATGTTAAGCTGAATTTACGACAGCCTTATCTGCATTGTTTTATTTTAGAACTCAGGTGACTAATGTGGCGGACAATTAATTCATCACAGATTATGCCTGTGGTGAACAGATCAGCACAAGCATAGTGTGGTTTAAGTCTTGTGCTACTGATAATATTCATACAAGGGAAATGTCCCTTTGTGCAATGGAAAAAAATAGATGGGTGTGTGGATCGTCTTCAGTAGAAGTTCTTAAGTAATGAGGAGATTGATGCATAATGATATGAGCTTAACTTTGCACATAATAAACCAGTCATTTTGCTGCTTCCCTAGACACACAGGTTTTAACTTAAGCTCACTTTTGCAACCTTTAAATAAGTCAGTACAGTGCAGGTGGATTGAATTGCATCATGCATGTGCGGAGAAGCAATTAGATAATAAAAAGTAATAATATATATTAAGGCAGAATAGCAGCTGGAAGGCTATTGTTTTTTTGTTTGTTTATTTATTTGTTTGCTTGATTTATAAACAGCATCTGGCACTCTGGGCGATTTAGAACAAAATAAAAACAATAATCAACAACATTAAATTATAACAGAGTAAACATCAAAAATAATGAAAAGAATAAAGATATACTAAACATTATAGTATAAACATTATAACGTATATACTATGTACCTCCACTTTTCTGCCTGAGACAGTAAATTGTCTTGAGCTACCTCTGCTTACTATCAGCTGATGTCTTGAATGGAAACCTCTGAGAGCATGTATATGCGTAGATACTATGGAACTCAAAACAGTGTTACCAGCTATGCTCTTCAGAGCCCATGTGTGCACTCACACATGCTCAGAGACTTCACCCATAAGGGATCTTTGAACTTTGGCAATAGTGAGTCTTGACCTAGATTGGGCTGAGTATACCACACTCACACAGAGCTGTGCATAAGGGGAATTCTATTAAACACTAAAGAATTAACATATAGCACAGGTTCACAATGAAGTATAACAAATATGAGGAAATACAAGCTCAAAAGAAGCAAACTCACATGGCTGAGAGGGTGGAAAGGAAAGACCTTTCCCAAAAACACATGCATGCACACACAAGAAAGTGGGGGTAGATTGGGGAGCCACCAACGTGTGGGGAAAATATTCCCAGAAGATAGATAAGTGACAAAGATTACCTCTCCTTAGTCTAGCTGCACTGTCTTGGAGTTATGGAGTGTTGGGACTCCAGCTGGCAGTAGCTGGAGGGTTCAGGAGAGATAGATAACCTGAACTCTGAACCTGAACCACTAATATGGCTGTTGGATGTCTTCTTATAGGGTTTCTTTACTGGTGATCTAGTCCCTTATCACAAGTGTCTTGTTTTGCCCTAATCTTAATCTTCTCACTTGGCTAATCCCAAAGACAATGAACCTAGAGTGAGCCATTTACTAAAAAGGAAGAAGATATGCAGACTATTCTAGGATATTTGCTTTCCCAGAAATCCAGACAATCCTTTTAGCATAGAAACAAAAGGTGATTAATTTCTCTGACCTTCCTAAAAGAAAGCTAACCTGTGAGATGACCCTTTTTGGCTTGGGGCATTCATGTTTTATGTACTCTTGATGGGGATCATTTAGAGGTATATTGCTATATTTCCTCTTGGAACCATGGCTCACCTTTAGACCTTTGAGGTGCTTCTTCTCTTCCAGGGTATTTATCCTATACTTGTCCTTGACAAGTTTTCCAGTTAAAAACAGTCTGTGGTGTGAATATGGTTAATAATTTTGAATGGAGATTCAAAAGTTTCCCAAAAATAATGAGAAGGTGTGCATGTGATAATGTGTCATCTGTCTGTATGAATCTGTTGGCTACAGATGTGCTGTTCATTAACTAAAATCGTGTTGCTTAGTGTAATAAGTCACAGGATTTTACCCAGAGGATGAGAGCACAGCTAGCATAGGTGTATGGAATCAATGAACTTTATGGAAGAGTTAACTCACCAAATCCCCTGTGGTTCACTTGCCCTACTCTAGTTGCAACTTACTATGCTAAGCAACAGGATTTCCGGCAATGTGTCTACACACACACACATACAGAGAGAGAGAGACCTCAACCATATTGACCAAGGAGTCTAAAATACTAGGTATTGCTAAAAATACTATTGAAATTTGGTATTCTTAATTACTAGAAAAGATACTTATACACCCTTGTCTCAATATAGTATATCGTTTGTCCAATAACTAATCAAGCTGAGAGAAAAATAGGGTAGAAGTTTGGCTATAGAAGTCCAAAAGCTTTTCAAAGTTTTTTAAAAACTTTTTTTCAGATTTTACTTGAATATAGTTGGAGTGATACTAAAAGGAATTTGAATGGTTGAATCGTATTGGTTCTATAGATGCATATATGCTTGCACTATGAAAAAAACAACCCTGAGGGTTCTGTAGCTTCTCTCCTGTCTACCACAACTAGGATGTAATATGGACATAAAATACTTTAAGAACTAGTCTGTATTTGTCTTTTGCTTCTCCCATTCCTGCTTTTTGTAGGATGAAGAAGGAGTCAGCTTGCACTCAATTTTGTACCCTTTTTATTTTGTTTACATTGGCTTAATAAGATTATTACTATGGGCTTTGGAATCTGGACATTGTTCATTGGTTAATATGACTGCCCCTGTGCTCTACACGTGAAGACTGGGATTCCTATATCTTTTGCATTACTGTTATTACTGCATTACAGGGAAGAATGGTATTTCTGCATATGCTGCATGGAGGTTTCTGAAGATGGCCTTCAGCTATGAGGAATGGGATGCATTTGATCATGCAGCTCTTCTGTTTTTTTCTTTTCTTCAGGTAATCCATTTTCTGACGGTTAAGATAGAGAATACATACGGAATTTTAGATGGATGTACTCTCAAGTGGTGAAAGATACATTTGGCACAGGAGGTTATTTTACTCAGCTACATTGTATTTAGAGTGCTTTGTTTTCTAGTTGGTCATTGGAAAGTAAACACATGCTTGATTTGCAAACCTAATTGTTCAGGCACACCACTCTGAGGAAATCCCATTGTAGGAGATACAACAGATTAACCTGAGGAAATTATGCATTATCCTTACTGTGAAGTTGGATCCTGGGCTTAAGTACTTTATTTCATTATATATTTTTAATCATAGGTTATGTATGATTTTTAAAATTTCTCTGTATATTTATTAGAGTCAAAATAATCAAGCATGGAAGAAAGCAGAAGCTGAACTCAAAATACTTATAGTAATGCAGCCTCTACTATCTACTAGGAAACCAAGGCATGGTTTGTGTGTTCAAGGAAATAATATCCGAGAAGCAATTGTTTTCCGTAGTCCAGGGAAAAAATCCATTGCATTTCAAGGTATGTTATAGTTGTTTTCAGTTATAAGATGCAATAATTTATTTGAGTTAACGGTTGCATCTGGAGTTTTACAGGAAATGGAGAAAGTAAAAATAATATTAGTCTACTGCTTGGCAGTCTACAAAATGTAACTAATACCATTACATCGTCAATATTTGCCGTGATGTAACAGGTTACAGTGCCTGTACAATGTCTTTGAATGCAGTGCTGTTGTAATAGGCTATGTGAAGTTGCACTGCTGCTGTAATGTAAAAGTTTTTTGTTTTGTTTTGTTATGTTATTGTTTTTTCAAAGGGATAGGCACTTTAGTCGATGGAAGCAAAAACAACATCGTCTTATGACACCTTAAAGACTGGCAAGTTTTGTTTGGCATAAGCTTTCACGTATTGCAGAAGGGTTGTGCCAAACAAAACTTATTACTCCTTAAGGTGTGACAGGCCTGTTAAGTTCTTTTAATGTTACATTTTTCACAAAAAACAAATGTTGTGTTTCAATTGGCATTTTGCCGCACATGAAGTTATCATGCTGACAGAAGTCATTAAACTGATTCATGTTTTTCTATGCCTCACTCAGAAAAGTATGTATAAAATGGGGCCTGCATAAAATTAAGGTTAGAGGCCAGGATCCAGTAGTGTATTTCTCTTGGATCCTATTGCTTCTGCTAGAATCGATAATTCCTTCCATCCCCATTTCCTGTCAACTCCCTTTCATGTGAAAAACCTGCTCCAAAGAGCTGAGAAATTCCCTGGAGTAGTTTTTTTTTGTTGCCACTGAGCAGGGTTTTAAAAAAGCATTCTAACGACAGAAGTACCCTGTCAGACCTCCTAAAAAGCCAAACACAAATCTTCAGGTGGAGCGCTTGCTTTCGTATGTGTTACAGTACATTCAATAGTACCTGCAGACTTTCAAATCTGATGAAGGCGAAGAAGGGTTAGCTCTGGCCACAAGAGGTTGTTTTAATATGGTTGGGTATTTTGATTTAAAAGCCTCCTAATCCTTGTAGAAATAGTATTAAATGACAATGTCTGTCTGTAGTTTAATTTCTCAATAAACAGATACACATACCCTGTTTAATTTTTCCCCTATTACTCCAATTGTATGTCTCTCAGTTTCCAATTGCACAAACTTTATTTCAGCTGCACATCTTGTGTCCAACTTCACAGTAAACCCCCCCCCACAAAATCCAGGTACTGAGAGCTGCAGCAGGAGGGTAAGGAGAAGGAAGTTTCAGTTCTACTGGCATTGGGTACAGAAGTACACCATTGGGTCCTGCCTGTTGGATAGTACATACAGTAAATAAAACAGTACACTAGATAAACTGAGAATTCAAATGCAAATTATATTTTAATGGAATTAACTGCTTTTCTTTTTCTTTTCTAAAATAAACAACTGCAGAGGGACCAGTACAAACAGCAAAAACTACTGATGAGCTTTTCTTGTTGGCAAGAACTCTTTATTCCTGTGTCTGTACATCTGAGAAGGTATAATAAAACTGAGGCCATTTTTATGGTATGCATGACATTAGTGTGCTATATAAGTGCAAATCAAAGTAAGAGGAAATGCTTTATTAGAAAATGTAAAAAATAATAGATAAGTTATATATATTGAGTTTCTTAGGAGGAGACAAGAGTTTGGAAGTGTTAGCATAGGATAGGAGCTTTCTGGAAAGAATGGCAGTTACAGATGCTAACCTTCACATTTCCCCAAACAGTAACCACCCCACCCCTGTTTAAAGCAAATGACTAGAGTTAAAGCTATTTGTTAACAATCAAGGAAGTTTATACCAAGTTTATATCCATCCTCCCCCCCCCCCCCCCCGCCACTGCATCCTCACTTAGAACATGGGCACTCTAAAACCTCTTCCTTATACCTTAGCTTCAGCCTTAAGTAAATATTGTGCCATAATCTCACTAGCTCACTCCCATCCCTGATCCCTATGTAGTACATATGTAGTGGTGTGGAGGATCTGAAATGAAGCACAGATTTTGAATGGCAAATTTGCATATGTTCCTGGCCACAATTACTGTAATCTTTACCACTCCAGCGAGCTGATTGGGCTTGTGGGGACAGGGAGTGTCTCTGGCCAAAATCCTGTTAAAAAATCTTGCACTCAAGGGCAAGCACGCAGCTGTTTTTCCCTTTCCGTGGCCTAGCCTTCATGTGATTGATTATTGCCGTGGCTATGCTGATTCTTCCAGAGAAGGCACTTATGTTCTTTCAAATGGCCCATACACAACATTAGAATTTTCCCGAAAGAAGTGTGGTTGGTCATTGGAAAAAAGAAAAAACGGAAAAAAGTGATTGTTTTTCTTTTAAATTACAAATGTTTTAATTTTTGCAGTTAAAATTCGTAGTCTCAAATTGATCGTCCAAGAGAGGAGAAAAGAAAACAGATGTTGAAGAGTCATAACTGTTTTTAAATTATTTCTTTGTTACAGTGAAAAAGACTTCTTTGGAAGGACCAATGATACTATGACTTCCCATGCCAGGCTTTCAGCGCCATAGGAGGAGACAGTAGTAGTATTTTAGAAACTATGGCAACTACCTTAATTGGACAGTGTCCCCATATCAAGTGGTGTCAGACCAGTGTGAGAGATGTAGCTATGCACAAGTTATAGCTGTTGAAGTAAAAACAGGGAGCAGGTCTTTTAAGAAAATTAATGTGTTTAAATATAAATATAAACTGATTTGAGTAATTATAAGCCAATTTAACTGTATTTATTTACAAAATTCTTAAAAAACACTTTTAACTCAGGTTTACTTGCCGGACAAAGAAATGATAATAGATGCCTTGATGTTTTTGTGGCAAAGATGTAAGGTGGGAATTCAGAGGATCCAAATGAGTGGAAGCAACTTCTTAAAGTTTGTTCATAAATACCAAACACCCAAGGTAATCCTTGATAATAAATGTAAATTTATTTGAGTTAAACTCTGTATCATGCACTTATCCATCTTCTGGTGCTAGTGCCATTGGTTACAGTGTTGATAATCGGCATTGATAATACTGTATCTGCTCAATATAAACAAGTTTTACTTCTGGCAAACTAGACAATTTCTATAAGGGAGATTAAAGGTCAGCTGATCTGTAGCAAAAGAAGTAGAAGTTGAAGGGATATGTATGTATGCAGGCTGGGAAGCTGAGGGTAAGAAGCCATAGGAATAAGAAGCAGAGGAGCACCAGATTTCTCCAAGGAAGAGACACTTGGTCAATATTGGCCTTGAGAAGGAAGAAAGATGAAACTGTTTGCTTAAAACATTCCCTTGTGTTTTCTAGGGGACCTCACCCCCTATTTTTTTTCCTTGCAAACATGTTTTTTAGCCAACATTTTTGCTTCTGTCCTCTGGTGGCCTCCAAAATAATTTTCTAAAAATAAATTTTCTTGTGGGATGTGGGACCCCTTCCGGGGTGCCAGGGCCCTTGGAACATAACAAAGTTTCTCCTGGCTCCCACTAGAGAACACAGTTGAATTTTCTGAGCACTTCAGTATTTTGGAAGGCATGTTGGGGGATTGCAGTTGGGGGTTGTATGCAGCCTTTAGGATGGTCGTTTTTCACCTGTGGTGTGGAATATAGCTTTTTGATTGAGACTGTATTGCTCTTGATTGCCTGTGGCGTGGGAAGTAATGCACAGGCAGGTTTGACTTTAAGTTACTGAGGCTGATGGAAAGTTTTGATCTATACTTAAGAATCTTGTTTTACTTTTGTCGTCTTCAGTGGATTCATACACTTTATGCAATTAATGAAATAATTCACACCATTCATCTTGGAGACATAAATGCTGTAGTAATGGCTGAAGTCTCATTAAGGCTAACATCGGTGATAGAGAATATTGCAGAATTTACAATCAAATCTGGAAGTACAGCAGGTATACTCTTGCTTATGATGTTTATTTTGGTGGGCTATGGTTATGAAGATATATAATAATCATGTTTATTTTTATAAAACATTCTAGGAATATAAAATGTTATGAAAGAGCCATTAAAGAACATGTTAAAGAATGCTCAGTGTTTGTTCTTTCTAGTTAATGTAGAAAACAAATCATAAATTTGTACAGAAATGTGTATTATTAACATATAGTGGTATATATGTTTAAGGCAGGGCAGTGGTATGGTTCTGCTCTTCTGATAATTAATATGGGCATATTAGCCAATGCATTTCCAGAAGCAAAGTTTATACAATGTGTTTTCTGTTTATGTAATGTGTTTAATGCAATGCTTCCTTCTGATTTGTCCCCCCCCCCCCCCCATTTAGTATTCCTGTCAACAAATGAATCTCTGCTGGCTTCAGAGTACACTATTGGTGATATGCCTTTATTACTACAGGTATAGTTTTCTTTTTCACCAGATGAACATTTTCAACTTTCTAGCATACATAGTTTGGAACGTAAGCAACATACATGGAAAATCAATCTGAAACTATTGAAAGTCATCAGATTTGTTACTGCACGGCAGCAAAACAAAATATATTCCCATAGGAGAAAAAAAATTAGCTTACAGAACCCCTCATACTGGCATAGTTCAGATTAAAGGCCAACCTAAAACAACAACGTCAACAGTAATAACAATAATAACTTAGTTTACTCCCTTCACCAACTTCCCCCTTTTCTTCCTTCAAAAGTAAATGATTGGGCTACCGGCAGCAACATTAGTTCTTCAGTGACCATGGTACTACAGTGACTAGAAGGAGGGAGGGACAGTTTCCCTCTTCCTCCCTCTGGTGGCTGGCATTCTCCATATTAGCATGACAGGTCTCTGTTACTTTGGGGAGTTTTTGGATTGGCTGAAAAGTTTTAACATGGATTTTTTTTTCATGTTAAAAGCAATTCATTAATTTATTATTATTTATTTGTTTCTTAGACTTCTATACCGCCCGATTAGTGCAAAGCACTATTCTGGGTGGTTAACAATCAAATAAGGTCAAAAGCAAAAGTATAACAACAAATCAAACAACAACAATGATAATAAAGATTACAGGAATCAAATCATCATAAGGCAAAGGAACCAAGAACATCAAACCATAATTGGACCGGCAGGATAAACAGGCAGGCTCATGTGAGGATGCCATTAAAAACTTCTGCAAAGAGTATCAGCTTGAGCAACCTCTTAAAGGCAGGCAGGGAGGGGGCCAGATGCAGCTTCACTGGGATCCCATTCCACAACCAAGAAGGACAGATGTCTGGTGGGTGTTTTTCTGGCTTCTCTTGGAGTGACTTGTCCAGGAAAGCTCACATTAAAATATAGCTGTTAGTTTTCAAGGTGTCACAATGTTTTGTTTTCTTTCTTATTTTTCTTTCATTTTTGCTGATATCACAACTCTGTTTTTCTGAGGGGAATTCAGAACTTCAAAATTGGTAAAAACAGTCTGGTTCTGATTTTCAGAACCAAGAAATGCTTGGGTTTTTGCTATGGTAGAAAAACATTTATGAAGTTGCAGTTTAAAATTAAATTAATAGCTGTCAGCATACCCATGTCCAAGCATGTTATGTCACAAAGGAATTGCCAGTCTTTTTGAATACAGGTCCTAGAAAAGTATACGCACGGACATACACACTCTGCTCTAGAGACGAAGTGTGGGCCAATAATATAACATTGCTTGTGATTGATTCTACCAGTAGATCTCAGATATCCTGTTTTGATAGCATGTGTTTCAATAAGCAAGGTTAATAAGGTGCATTATTTTAAACAATAATTTGCATTGTGAATTTGATGGGTTACAACAAACATTCTAGCCACATTACACTCCTCAAAATAATTTTTACATGGTAAAATTGATTCTGGGAACAAGATTAAGCAGTGTAACTTGTTAACAGAATTCTCTCAAACTGATTCGGCCTCACATTGATTTGAAGAGCATAGTACAGTAACTTGATCTTGTGCTTCAGCATTAAGTACAACATCATATGCATGTGGAAAAAAATAATTTAGTAATTCACGAAAGCACACTATTTTATTTATAACATTTAGTTTTAATTGTAGAATCAGTGGCATTTGTTATATGTGAAGAAACAGCCAAATACATTTTAAAGAGAAAAGGAAAGTTAGTTAAGTAAAATAAATGATCATAATTGTGCAGTTGACTTGTCAAGACTATATTTTTTTCAACTAATTATGTATTTTTTTAATTGAGGAACCACTCACTTACCAAAAGCCTGCCTGCATGCTGGTTGAAGAAGCTTTTGATGTAGATATGAGATATTTCTTATGCAGCAAAACCAGCAATGAGTCCTGTAGCAGTTTAAAGCTAACAAGATTTTTTTTTGACAATGGCTGAAATCCAGCAGTAAGTTGCTACTAGAGTTAGGCCCATTGAATCACTAGAGATCTGATGAGTTGACTCCTCTGTAAGTTCCAATGATTCAGGCCTACCCTAGTTGCAACATACTACTGGATTTCATACATAGTCTATAGAACATATTTATTTATTTATTTATTTACCCTGCCTTTCTCCTTAGAAAAGGACCCAAGGTGGCTTCCAGCATTAAAAGACAATATTTAAGAACAAAACAATGAGTATACAAAGGTAGCATACATCATTAAAAGGCAACATTTAAAGCTAAAAACATTAAGTACAGAAATGTTAAAAAGGAACAAACAAAACACTCCTCTTAGAAATAGGAAACACAAGCAATACTAAAAACACAGTCAAAGTAGTGATGCATAACAATCCACCTAAAAAGATCATGATCAGGCAGCCAGTCATTGAGGGGAAGCTTGCCTGGAGAGAAAGGTCTTCACTTGCTTGTGGAAGAACAACAAAGATGAAGTCAGCCTAGCCTCCTGTGGGAGGGAGTTTGAAAGTCTTGGAGAAGCGACAGATAAGGCCCTGTCTTGTGTCCCCATCAAACGCACCTTTGAAGGTGGTGGGACTAAGAGAAAGGCCTCCCCTGATGATCTTAGTACCCGAGGAGGTTCATAATATGAGGCACAGTCTTTGAAGTAGCTTGGGAGCTTTATAGGTTAAACTTCTTCAGGTATGTCTTACGTTCCCATCATGTAAGTGTTGTCTTAGGTGCACTGAAGAGAATGTCAGTGTATTTAAGCACAATCCTAATGCATAAGCTGATGTAGAAGCTGCAGTATTTTCTCTAACCTTCTTGCTAGTTCAGGGGACCATGCACGTATTAGAATTCTAATTTTCAACATTATCTGTATGTCTTACATTTATTACCTGCATTGATAGTTCTTTGGATGTTTTCTCATTCTTTGAGCTATACATCCTAAGCTATACCTTTAAAAGAGGCTTTAAGTCACTGAAATGCTAGGAATTCAAGGACTGAAATAAATAAACTGATTTTCAATTAGATCTGGGCTGATTGAATGCATTTACTCTTTTAGAAATCTCCCCCAGAATTATTATATTTGGCTTATGAGTATTTGGACAGAGCAATCAATGCAATGAACCGAGCTTGCCTTGTAACTGTTTCACCTGATGGAACATCAGTGCTTGATGAGTGCTGCAAAAAGGTAAGGGGTTCTGCAAGTAAGAAAATAGAGAGCAACACTCTCTTTTGCTCTAGCTGATAAGAACTTTTTCTTGACCTTCTTTGCTTCCAGCTGTCACCCCGTTCTTTTTCTTGTTTTCCATCTCTAAATTGATTACACAGGTGGCATGCATGTTTCACTGCTTGAGCACTTTTCAAATAAGTTTTTGAAATTTACTTCGAATGAACTTGTTCAGCCCTTATTTTTACTTACTTGCCTGTTGCGCTTCTGTAGTTCTTCTCTGTCTCAAATGATTTTCTCCTCAGCTAGCCATTCTGGGGAAAAAGAAAATGTGGTTAGGTTGCCAAATGGGAAGCTCTGTTGTTGCTGTTGGTGCCTTACTTTATGACCCCTGGGGGGAAAGAATGCTGGACAAGTGGACTTTACTGTTTTCTATAAAGCTGTATTGGTTTTAATGGAACAAATATAATACATATTTGTAAAGGATCTTGAATAGTTTCACTGAAAAATAATGCATAAAATGCTTAAAATTTTATTTTCCTTAATTCCCTTTTATCAGATGACTGTTAATGACCTGAATATGTCTTTATCATCTGACACCAGTGAGAAATCAATGACAGGAAACCTTTTGATTATGGATTTGCACATTGATCTTATTCAGGGTCAGCATCGAGTTGCTGTTAAATTGCTTAACTTGGGACAAGGTAAGACCATATAAAACTGATGCTGTTTAGTTATATTTTTGCTTGGGAGATCTCATACACGAGGGCCATCCCAACTGATTATGTCATCAAATATCATGCATTATAATTTAAAACTGCTCAGTGATCACTCATTTTTTGCAGTGGACCCACATTATGTCAATCAATTATGCCTGTACTGTGCATGTTCAGTCTTGTAACAAAGTAGCTGTTTTTCTCTTTTGAATGGCCTTTTCTGAGATTCAGTATTTCAGCCTCTGAAACCTGGATTCTTTCCAAATTAAAAAAAAAAAGTGAGTGGGGCCAACCATTCTCTTTCATGATAAGCAAGACTGATCTTTTAAATTTATGTGAAAATGTTTTATTTGGGCTGCCCCCATTGATAGAATTGCCTTACAGAATGTGGATTTGCTCTGCCAGCACAAGATCAATGCTGCAGTCTTGTGCAGCGATGATGACTTTATGCTTTATATTGTTTTAAGCAGATAGTATCTGTGCTGTGATATAAAGTGTGCTCATGTTTTGCAGATGTTCATGCTAGTGGCAAAAGTATACAAGGCAAGATTCCTGCAAAAGATATAAGCCAGTTAAAGTATTTAACAGGTAATGCATGCTAATATTGACTTGTAAAAAGAGTTTATGGAAATTCCATCATTTATATGGTAATTTACTACTTTGCTTTAAAACATTGTTTTACAGAGCCAGATATAATGAATAAAGTAAAAAGGAATCGATTGTCCAAAGCTCTCTACCTGATGCAGAAGGCTACACTGATGCTTCCAGCAGGATTAGGTAGTTCTTCCCCAAGCCAGCTCCTTGAGGTATCTAAATTATACTCAAATAAATGTAGGTCCTAATAGTAGATACAATATTCTTTGTTTGTCATTTGTTGACATTCTTTGTTTTTGAAGCAACACTCCACTAAACACAGACTCTGGGCAGGCCTCTTAGATATATTTTTAAATGTGATTTCTGAAAATTCAAAGCCTTTTCTCGAAACAATCAATCCAAACAGTGTGATTCTGTTTTGGTCAAGCAATGACAATGATTCAGATAGTGGGAAGTGAAGTGTATGCCCTGCAGTTCTCTACCCACTTACCTGTAAGTAAGTCTCAGTAAATTCAGTGGGACTTCTAAACAGAGGTGAAGACATTTGTCTTTATGTAATCGTAAGGTACCTGTGGTTGCTGCAAAAACAACCAAGCCTTTTATGGCACTTTATTTGGCAGTGGTTAAATTGCAGTTAAGCCTCTGCTCATGACTTTAGTTTGATCCCAATGGGTTTAGGTAGCTGGCTCAAAGTTGACTGAGTCTTCCATCCTTCCAGGGTTGGTAAAATAAGTACCCATCTTGCACGTGGGCAAAGTGTCAAAGTGTTCCTTGCATAATTATGTTGTAAACTGATCAGAGAGTTCTCTAGCATTATGGGGCAGTATATAAGTCAAAACAATAATAATAAGTGTTTGTGGACTGTGGTTCACTTCTTCAAGTGCATGGAGATATAAAACTATCTGCTTCTTGAGGTTCCACTCCCTGTATCTGAAATGAGACACCATCCACAAACGTATATGCCAGACTTGTTAGCCTTTAAGATGCCTGATGACTCTAGGGCTATTCAGACAAACTGAAGTTGTGTACATGTTAATAAAGTGCAAACTTTTGTAAGAAGGAGAAAATCTATTCCAAACCCAGGAAGAAAAATCAGTGGGTGCATTAGAATTGTTAAATTGTTTGTTAAATACTAGCAACAGGTAATAATGACAGGCGTAATACTCTTTCCATTGTGTCATATTAATCTTCAAGCCTATCATTCTGTGATTTTCCATTTATAACTCCTTGTTTTTGTTTGAAGCATATGTAAACCAAATGACATTTTCTTTGGCTTTATCATTAAACCACAGGAAGCACTTGTTTTAATTCAGAAAACAGAAGCAGAACAAAACGCATTATGTGCCACTTTTCCACAACCAGCAAGTAACGTGAAAAGCAAAGTTCCACCTCCTCCTATATTGCTTTTCAGATCACATTGTTCCATGGTATTCAAGCCTGCTCCATTTGCTTCAGATATAAAGGTAATGTTTTTGAGCATATCTGCATGAGTTCACTAAACCATGGCCAAAATCTTATTGCATAGACCGCGCTGGCGTAAAAGAACTGGTCTAGACTTCAGTGGCAGATTGTCACTAATTAAAGAACCCCTGCTTTGAGTTCTCGTTGCTTAAACTTAATCTTGTTTGTGAGTTGGGTGTCTTCATGCCCAACATGGAACTGAAGTGGAGACTCTTTAATTAGTGGCTTAAAGAATCCTAACTTTGATCCAGGGTTGCATGTGAAATGACATATACAGTGAAGTTTAGTTTAAACAATGAAAAACTGAAGTTGGTTTTCTTTAATTAGCAGCAGTCTGTTGTAGCAGGTTTTTTTTATTTCCCTTTTGCTGGCATAATTTACATAAAGGCATTTTAGCCTATAAAACAACAGGATGCATATACAGTGGTGCCTCGATTTACGACCATAATCCGTTCCAGAAGATGGACGTAACTCGAAATGGTCGTAAGTTGAAGCACCATTTCCCATAGGAATGCATTGAAATGCAATTTATCTGTTCCGGCCGAAGAAAAAAAATCACTGCAAGACTCATTGGAAACGTGATTAATCCCTTCCGGCCGAAGGGGAAAAAAAAAGAAAAGCAATCAATCGTGCAAGACCCATTGGAAATGCACAGAAAACAAATGGAGCAGATCGGCAATGCACAGAGAACAAAGGGGGCAGGTCGGAAATGCAAAGAAAACAAAGGAAAAAGCAAGGGAAGCATGCAGGACCCATCGGAAATGGGGGGGAAAAAGCCAAAAAACAAACAAACCCCCCAAGACCCATTGGAAATGGGGAAAAAAACCCAAAAAGCAACCAAACCCCCCAAGACCCATCGGAAATGGGGAAAAAAACCCAAAAAACAAACCAACCCCCCAAGACCCATCGGAAATGGGGAAAAAAAACCCCAACAAACAAACAAACCCCCCAAGACCCATCACGGCACAGAAACATAACCCCCCCAGCTCAAAACCACGCTGCAAAAACACCCAGAACAGTTTTTAAAAAGCAGAAAACAGCACCTTACCTTACCAGGCAGCCCGAAGCCTCCTTGCAAACACACACACACGCTCTCAGAAGCAGAAGGAGTCAGTCCCAAGCCTCCTCCTCGGATCGCACACTCTCAAACTGCTGGGGCGAAAGAGCTACAAAGAAGCAGCCTCGTTGCCACCTACAGGTAGCAATTTGAATTTCCTGCCTTTTTCCCCTGCCTTTTTCTGTTTGTAAGTGGAAGCTCCGGTTGCAAGTAGAAGCAAAATTTTGCGGCCGGAGCTGGTCGTAACTTGAAATGGTCGTAAGTAGGGACGTTCATAAGTCAAGGCACCACTGTACTGTTTACTCAGAATTATATTTTGCTTGCTCATGGAAAATACAGTTTTCATTTCTGACTTCTTAAATACTCTTTGTTTAGCTGTGTGCTTGTAAATTGTCACAGTTGTGTAAACTAGATTAATTAAAATCAGTAAAATTATTAATTTTTTTGATGTTGACATATATAAAAGTGACATTTTATTTTCGATATTATAATCAGACCACCTCTATGCTTCCACATTGTTTAAGGGGACTTCTCAACTCTTGAGAATGGCTTTTAAGAGGACACAGAAAATTAGCTGTTCTTTTGACCAAGTTAAAATATTTTTTCCAGTAAGATAATATTTAACATTTTATTAATTTAGATGAGGGTTTGGCCTGTTGTAGTTTCCACAATGTGCACTACAATTCTCATCATTCCTTACTGCTGGCTGTGCTGGATAAGAGTAATGGGGTTGCAGTTCTCCAACATCTGAAAGGTCACAAGTTGACAGCCTCTGATGTAGATGGATGCTAAACAATTGATCCTTATAAGTCATTGTTTTTAGTATTATTTATTTACTGGAAAGTATGCTTAAGACTGTAGCTTTAGTGATGTTATAGGACTCATATATTGCTCTTGTCTTTTTCTTTTTCTTTTAAAAGGTTTCTTGGTACAGTATTTTTGGATGTGTAGCAGAAGGATGCAATCCAAAAGTCCGGTTAAATAACTACAATCTTAAGAACACAGGAATAGTGGTAAGGATTTCTATAATAGTACTTCTCTGCTCATTTATTTAGGAATAGAATTAGAAGATACTTGTGCTTTCTCTTGTGTTAGGTACAGCTGGTATTGTACTCTTCCTTTCCATATTATACCTGTTTGCATTCCTAGTAACTTGCCTTACACCCATAATACTGGTATTTTTTGTAATGTCTATGTGATGCAGGGCCGAAACAGATGTCAACAGAATCCAAATGGGACAAGAAAACCTTAGTTTCCTTGGGTTTTTTAACACCATTGCAAAGTGATTGTGTGTTCCTGTTTTACTTTTCTCCAGTTTGCTTCAGTGTATGTGAACCCTTGCTTGTTGTTCATCCATACATTTTGTGGGTGTGTACTTAAATGGCTTGGGTCCAAACTATCTAAAAGACTGTATCTCTCTATGAGCCTGCCCTGGCATTAAGATAATCAGGGCAGGCCTTTCCCCCAGTCCCATCACCCTCACGGACATGCTTTGTGAGGACATGGGAGACGGCCTTCTCTGTTGTGGCTCCCAGACTCTGGAACTCCTTCTCACTGCAAGCCAGGCTGGCCCCATCTTTCCTTTCCTTCCACAAGCAGGCGAAGACCTTTTCCTTAGTGACTGGCTGTCTGAGAGGGTTTTTTAAAAATGGATTGTTGTGCTCTGTTGCCTAGGCATGTTTGTTATGTTTTCTTAACATGCACCAATATTTCCTATTTCCTTTTTATTTCTGCCAATTGCCTGTACACATTTGACTGCCCAGGACTGTTGTTTCTTTTTGAAAGCAAGCATCTATTAAACAATGCAGCATAAAAGCTCAAAAGCAAAAAATTGAAATAAATGAATTGGTATAAATGTGAAGGTTTGAGAAGGGTGGTTGGGTGAAACAAAAAGGGAGGGAAGAATGAAGTGAGGAAGGAGAAGACAGGTGAAAAAAGGAGTGTTGGGAGCAAGCTGTAAGCAGCAATTCAGATGTATAGGGACAAGCAGTATGGGGCAACCCAGTGCATCCCAGAACATGCAGGAACAAATGCACTCATCATAGGTGGATGCAGATATTGGGATGATCTGTTTAAATCTGCAACAAGAATTATCAAAATGACCAACAACAACCCTACAACAACCAGGGGCAACATCATATACTAAGGACAAAATCTAAAATAGATAGTCCACACAGATTCTTGTAGGGATTTTATGACTGGATTTTAACTTACGCTCTGTTGTAACATTGTACTTACGAATATTTTGCAGTGCAGTTCTTTATTTTTGAGGTCTGCTTGGTGTGATTTACTTATTTGTTTTAGTGTGTCTTAACAGAGGGCATTCTTTATTGTCAGGTGCCAGTTAAGGAAACTTGTGTTTTAGAAGTAAACGATTTAGAGCCCAACCAAAAGTACATATTTGCGATTGCAGCCTATGACTCAGATGGAAAGCTTATTGGTGATAACATTGGAGAAACAACTAAGCCAGTCCTTGCATATCCTCCTCTTTCTGCTGCAACTGTCCGAGCTTACCTGATTCAGGTAGTATATATTATTAATGAACCAGGAAGATAATGGTGTAGTAGGTGGAGGAGGCTTCTAATGATAATGGAACAACTCCATCTGGATTCATTTCCTCTTGCAAATTATATTCTTGGAAAATATAAAGGAAGATGTTTAAAATGGTCTTGATTTACCTTGGAAAGGGATTCACATTTTTATGGGCATAAAACTTGTCAAATACTAAACATACTGAAACCTCTGGTGCCTATGAATTGCTGGGGACCTTAAGTTTGCTTCAGTAATCTACTTTGGAGCCTCTTTCTCAATTTCAAGATGAACTTCAATCTGAAAATACTGTTGTGTTCTTTAAGTTATTATAGCAATATTTTCTCCAGATAGTATTTTTCTTTGTGGAAGAGGAAAATGCCTTAAAACCTTTGAAGACATACATCTAATGTCACAGCATTTTCCTATGAAGTATAAAATTGTTTTTTGGGAAAAGATTATCTTGATTTTCACTGATCCATCAATGCATTTGGGTTTTTCTGCAAGCTTTGCTTGCCTTGATTTATATGAGCAAGATGACCCAGATATAGGCTGCCACTGGTTCTTGCAGAAAACCATAAACTTTTACATTAAACTGTTATGTGGAAGAGTTTTAGATTTTATAGAAATATTCCCTTCCAATAAATTGTGCTTTCATCAAAGTTTTCAAATCTGTTCATTTCTCCTGAGTACAGAAACTCGGTGGACATCCCTGCCAGACTTTTATATCCCCTGCATCTCCTGATAAAGTCTTGTACTTCTCATTTTGTTTTTCCTCCTGCCCAGTGACTCAACTTCTTCAAGCACCCATGCACTCTCACCCCTTCTGACACAGTTCCACTCAATTTTAGATATTTGGTTCATAGTAATTATACTATTATTCCATTATTCCATTTAGCAGAGTTATGTACAGTTGTGTGAAAAAGCAAGTACACCCTCATTGAATTCTGTGGTTTTACATATCAGGATATAGTAAAAATCCTCTGTCCTTAGCAGGTCTGAAAATTAGATAAATGCAACCTCAGATCATGACATGGTATAATATGTCACGTGTTGTTGTTCATCTGAGGTTGCATTTACCTAATTTTCAGACCTGCTAAGGACCAGATTATTTTTATTATGTCTTGAGACATAAAACCATAGAATTCAAAGAGGGTGTACTTTCTTTTTCATATGATTGTACATATGACATGACCAGTAAAACAAGCAAAAGTGTTTGTATTGTGCTCATTCTGTGATTATTTAGTGCTACTGGGGAGATCCACATAATTGTCTTCAGAATATTATTTCATATTTTATCTTTTCTTTGCTTTGTAAATAGCCAGAAAAGTAATGGTTTATTACTATATTTTCAACATGTTTATTATTGATTAATATAACTTTAAATAATAAATGTGAATGGAATATTCATTTTAGAATCTCTTTTTTTTTTAGTTTGCTTTCCTAGTCGAAAATTATACATTATGTAAGAAGGCATTTCAACCACTATGGGACCATTTTGTCTCAGAACCTCATACTCCTGTTAGTGATGTCACCGTTGTTTCTATAAGCAGCACTCTGACAGTACCTCAGAATAGGTAATCAGCAGAGGTTTTTTTTCTCAAATTATTAATGGAGTTCTGTGATTCTTTAAAAACAATAAACTGTATAGTACTTATATAATTTATATGAAAACATTTCTACAAGAAATCAAGAAAATCTGTAATCAAAATATGCATGATTATAAAATCAACATGGTCGTTGTACACCAGAACACAGACAGAGTTCTAACTCCTGTCCTCTGAAGATGCCGGCCACAGAGACTGGCGAAATGTTAGGAAGAAAAACCTCCAGAACATGGCCAAACAGCCCGAAAAACCTACAACAACCATCGGATCCCGGCCATGAAAGCCCTTGAGAATACATAAAATTAACACTTTATTAATTATAATGTTCTTCTTTAATCGCACATTGAGCATCTTTCTTAATGTTGTTTATAATTATTTAGTGCTACACCTTTATTATGTAGGAGTACCTAAATTTCAAGCTACTAGCCTGATTAAATGAGTTCCTGTTTTGCCAAAGAGAGCTTGTAAAGTTACTTCTAAAACTGATAGTTACAGTTAAAGTTCAAAGTCCCTGGAACAGTAATTAGGGAACACTATAGTTATATTTATTAAAAATGTAACCCTTTATTCTTCTATTTCTCAAAGAATGACTAAAATAGTAGATTTTAATGTTACCTTTTTTAAAAATCTGAATGCTGTGAGACACTGTTCTGTGATACAAAACACATAGTGCCTCATCTCCATTGTCTTTGCTCCAACAACTGCATCAGAGCATGAGGCAGCAGGATGAGGCATTGTGTGGGCCAGCACTTGAAACATGTACTGTTTGTTTCCCACTCTTTGAGACCATACCCCCGTAAGTTACTTCTATTGGAAAAAGGTGCAATTACCTATTTGCTTTTAATTAGTTATTTCCAGGCCCTGATTAGCA
Organism: Intellagama lesueurii; assembly: GCA_037013535.1. Classification (NCBI taxonomy): domain Eukaryota; kingdom Metazoa; phylum Chordata; class Lepidosauria; order Squamata; family Agamidae; genus Intellagama; species Intellagama lesueurii. The sequence goes on along the minus strand of JBAJHW010000005.1, from coordinate 40,229,976 downwards.
GTCATCTTATGTTGTATAGTAAGAGCATGGATGGGAATGAGATATACGAGGGGGGCAGGCATGGGCAACATTTAGTGCTATCCAGAAGATTTACCAGCTAATAGAGCCAATAATATCTCCCACTCTTATTGCAGATAATTTCCATGTTCTCTTCATTATTGTGTGATATTATGATATCCCTTACACTATTTATGTTTTGCATACTTTGTAGATTAATTCCTGAAGTTCTTGTTCGGGCATCTCCAAACCTCTTGTATCTGTTCATCAGGAACATTTTTATTATCAGTGACATCACCGTGAATGAAGGAGCTCTGTTCTGTGACTCTGTTTGTTTCAATGAGCTGAAATACAGTAAACAAGTACGGGTGCTACAATGTTGTAATGAATTATCTTTTGAATTGCTCTCACTATTCTGTCCTTACATTTTAATCCCAAACATACCCTTTCTTATTCAAATTTATGCCTGATTTGAATTTTGACAGTAGAAGTTATATTTCCTGTAAAATGGCTTTGATGTTGTTGAAAAAGTTGCCACAAGAGAAAAGCAATGGTTTCAAGGCTTCTTTAAGGGGAGAAACGTTTCAGCCTGTTCTCTTTAAAAACCCCACATGATTGTGGATGGCATGGGACCTGTTGACAATCACATAGGCTATGGTGAATGATTAGGAATTGCTCAGGGCTTTGTGGATACACAATGGGAAAACTGAAATCTTCCCCGTGGTGTTTCCCTGTGGCTAGTTTTAGGACGGCAAAAATTAGGGAAAACTAGAGTGCCTGGAAATTAGTGAAAACGATGTGCCTCGGAATTCTGGAAGTTATAGTCAAAAATTATATCAGAGCTATGTAAAATTATGCACTCTGAGAAGAATGTGGATAGACAGAAATTTTCTTTTGTAATAATGTGGTTTTATAAGGGCAATCATGCAAGCTTTCCCCCTCTGTAACCAGACATGCTTTGATTGAATTAGATGAAGGACAGCCTACTGGGGAAGAAAAAACACTGCATGATCATTCTTATGCATATAATTTTTCTTAACTGGATTTTGTCCATTGTGTTCTACTGTTAGAAACTTTGTACCCAATGAAGCTGAATAGTAGAAGATTTTGGATTAGTAAAAGACAATTCCTCCTTGCCCACAGCATACTTAAATTGTGGAATTCTTTATCAGAAGATGTAATGGTTGAATTGCAAACGGTGGGTGGAATGAAAAGAGATTTTAAAAAATCATGAAGGTTAAGACTATCAGTGGCTACAAGTCATCATAGCTAGGAGCTACCTTCAGTATTAGAGGCATTATGATTCCCAGTTTAAGTTGCTGGGGAACACAGGTAGGGAAAATGCTGTTGTAGACATATCTTGTTTATAGACTTCCCTAGTTGGGCACTGTGTGAGCAGAATGCTGGACTAGATACGTAGCACTCTATATACCAAGTCAGCAGACACGACTTAGCTGTTGCTCTATTCGTAGTTTTAAAAGCAAAGCAAAGTCTGCTGCTTATATACCGCCCCATAGCACTTCAAGCACTCTCTGGGCGGTTTACAAGTTAATTATGCAGGCTACACATTCCCTCCCCAGCAAGCTGAGTACTCATTTTATCAACCTTGGAAGGATAGAAGGCTGAGTCAACCTTGAACCGGCTACCTGGAATTGAACCCCAGGTCGTGAGCAGTTTTGGCTGCAGTACAGTAGTTTAACCACTGCGCCACAAGGCTCCTACTTGTCTATACAGTGGTGCCTCGCTAGACGATGTTAATCCGTTCCACGAAGATCGCTGTCTAGCGAAAACATCGTCTAGCGAAGCACGTTTTCCCATTGGAATGCATTGAAATCTCTTCAATGCGTTCCAAAGGGAAAACTCGTCGTCTTGCGAAATCTCCCATAGGGAAACATCGTCTAGTGAGTGAGGGTCCCCGTCGGAATGCACTGACAGCTGCACTGACAGTTTTTCACCACTAGCCGGCGCATTCCTATGGGGAAACCTCATCGTCTAGCGAAAATTCCCCATAGAGAGACATCGTTTTGCGAAGCGCAGTAGCGATCGCAAAAAGGCATCGTCTAGCGATTTCCTCGTCCTGCGAGGCAATCGTCTAGCGAGGCACCACTGTACTTGTCTTTGTAGGGCTACTTACCTCCTGGACATAGTCTGCTATTTGTTTTGTGTTTCCCCTGTCTAAGATAGTTGTTTGTCTTTGCTCTTCTATGCACCTCCCCATATACTATGTCACATCCTTGTGATCTAATCCCTTTCACCCTTTATAAGACTCTACTGAATCATTTCCCAAACCTATTGTGTCAGAGTTACAGCATGTGTAAACAAACTGGTACTTTGATCCAGTTTCTCCTTCTGGATCATTTGCTTTTGAAAACAAGAAAATGTTAAGCAATTGATGGGTACTTTTTAGAGTTTTTTAGTTAGTTATGTAAAAAAACAATTATAATAAGAAGGTTAATGCATTGTGTCCCTTTCCCTGCTTACAACTCATATACATTACATTTAGGAATTTACATGAAAACAGCAGAAGCAGTATAGGTCTTCTTGCTATAACTCATCCCTTGTTGTTATGAATAAAAACTAATATCAGAAGTTAAGCTAAGCCATTGCATTTCCAACCATCAGGTGGCAGACATTGTATTCATTTTTTAAAAAAATTATAATTTGGTGTACAGTTAACTTCCTCTAATTTATAGGTGCAATGTGCAATAAGTTGTCTCTTTTAAAAATTACAATGTGATAAGATATTTTTTTGGGATTTAATGAATTTAGGCTCCTCAGAAACATCTAAAAATGAGAGACCCTGTACCATGTGCTGTTTCATTTACCAGAAGTACATTTATTTTCTTTTTCTTTTTATTCCTGTGATGTGATATAAAGATGTACATTAAAATATGTTTTCATTTTCAGGTTGCAAGAATAACTGAATGTGGGCGAATGCTGGTGGCAATTGAACTCAGTAACTGGTTGAATGATGTACATTATGCCCTACAGTCAGTTGTTTATTGTTATGGTCTTATCGCTCCATTGGTCTATCACAAAATACCTTCAGAACCTGTCATCCAGGTAAAAGTAGTTCTTAAAATATATTATGTAACCTGAACATTCATCTGAACATTATTATTCAAGAAACCAATTAAGAGATCTGGAGAGCATTCTTCCAATGTATTAACAGTTCTTAGAAGTCATAATGGTTGAAAACTGAGACTCAGATGAACAATGTGAGCATAGCATAGTGACTTTTGTCTTAAAATCCAGCAAGGGGGTAATACAGACAAAATGTTTGGGAATTCAGTATCATTTATATAGTATGGTCAAGACAAAAGCCATAAAAAACTAGCATTGGAACAACTTGGCAACCACTCGAAAATTTGATAGATATTTATGACTATATAGGTCTCCGAGGTTGAAGGATAAGTATTCACCAAAACTATTTTTTTCTTGGATATAGATGAATATGCTAGAATTTATGTTATAGAAGCTACATATCTTGAGTTGGATGCATACAAAATGGTGCTGTAATTAAAACACTACTCAGACATTCTAAAAGTAGGTTAAACAAACATGAGGAGGAGGAGTATGTGGCATGTTTGTGTTCTATTTCAGAGGAGAATCTTGAAGTATCATTATTCAATATTGGGGGAATATAAGACTTGCCCCTTTTTCTTTTGGAAGACCACAGAAGTTTCTGGAATCCACAAAAATGGCTGGGTTTCCTAAAAACTAACTGCACTGTTTTTTAAATGTTACATTTCTAAGCAAGACAAGGTTTCCTTTTATGTTTTTGTCATGCAGTATTCTGCCACTGTGATATTAAAATAATATCCCTGTGTTTTCAGATCATTATTAAGTGTCTCACTGTTGTCCAAGAAATCCCAAATACCATATTGCAAAGAAGACCGAGGTCATGCTATGAGAGTATTCAGCACATGATAGCTTGCTGCTGTTTTTACACAGCAAAGGTATTTATTGTTTCTAGGATTTCTATAAAAAACATGTGTAAGTAATTGACATAGATGAGACTATAGCATTGGCCAGGATCCATTTGGATGCTTCATCTGGATCTGGCTGCTTCTGCGTTCTTCTCTCCCTCTTGCACTCCCCTGTGTATGCTGAAACATGCTCTGGAATAAAAACTGTGGTTCCTAAGATCAGGTGTGATGTCTCACAGAATCACTGACCAGTGGTTATATGCTGACTTTGGCTTCTAGAAGCTGAAGTCTAACGACATCTGGGGACCCAGATTTGGAAACTAATTCTGAAGATTGGAAGGAAGAGGCAGCCATGTTAGTGCTCGCACATTGGGCAAAAATAAAAGAAAAATAAAAGTAAAGAAGACAAAAATGTTGTGGCACTTTAAAGATTAACTGCAAAACTTGGTGAGCTCATTGTACAGGATTGTGCTGGACAGGGGAATTCTCTACCAGCATGAACACAGGATTTTTCACCGGAACACAAGGTTTCACTGCAAACAGTTAAGTGGGTTCTTACTAGCATGAGCAGTGCTTCCTGTGCACATTTTAAATCACGTTTTTCCCCAAATGTCAGTGCCCCAGAATCAAGGATACATAACTAGCATGGATGCTTTGCTAGGTTTTTTTGCTGAAGAAATGGTGAGAAATTCTGCAACATCTTAAAGACTGTCCATTTATTTTGAAATAACACTCAGTAGGTTGGAACATGCTGAGGTATCACCAAAACCTTCTAATTAAATGGGCTCCAGAGCAAAGCAGTTTATACTGCAGTATGTTTCATGGAGTTGGAGCCAGAGAAGTGTGAGGTTTCTTTATAAATGCAGAAGTATCTCTTCTTACTCCTGAAAAGCCTCTCTTCCTTAACAGTGTAGGGGGTGGGGTTATCTCTGGAGCATTGTGTCAATGGACTGGCCCCTGCCCCTGGCCATAGAAATGATTGAAACATATCCAGAAGTTTCTTTGGACCTGAGGCTTAAGTTAAAAGGTATAACCAGATTGTATGGTTTTAACGGAAGAACTTGTAGCCATTATGTAAAAAAGATATTATCTATATTCAATAGATATTGCGATCGTGGAAGGAATATGAATTAGCAATTTTTGTTATTAACTGTGGGAAAAAGTTGCTGGATTCCTCACAGACAGCATCTCAAATGGCTATAGCTGAAGAAGGAGCAGATGAAATTCCAGAAGATGAGGTAACTGCTTGCTTTTCATTCCAGCTTTCTTTAGTATATATTTTATCTATAATACTAGTACTTAATAATTGCGTTTCTGATGAAGAGACTAACTAATGTAGTTTTGCAAAAGGTGAAGCCCTTTACATCCAAAAAGCCATGTAGTGTGGTCTGTCATGTATATGACCATTCTGTTTGGGCATTTTGGGGCAAGCTGAAAAACCAAAATATTGTGTGTTGATTAGGCTACCAGGTATGGTTGGCAGAGTCTGCTCAACTTGGTAGGCTTGTCTTACAGGCCTAAATAAACAAAACATACCCAGTGGAGAAAAAAAATCACCTGTTACAACACTCTATTGTTGATCTGAAAGTGGCTAGTGAATGAAAAACGTTAAAGGGGAACTCCAGAATGAAATTGCAGGTGTACAATTTCCTGTCTTAAATAGGTCAGTTCTGCCACCTGTAATTTGAACTGCCATCACCTTTCTGTCCATTGAGATGTTAATTATCTTAGCAATGCAAAGATGTTTGTTATCTGCATTTAATATTTAATATAGTTACCACAGACTATATTTTTTCACATTTAATTTCCCTCAGACTTCCAGGCACTATTGGAATGAAACTCCTATTTGGGCTAGCCAGTATATCCCATGGTGCAGAATGATGAGAGTTGTAGTCCAGCAATACCTGGGGGGCACCTGTCCCAAATTCCTACTGTAACAAGGGAAATGATTACTTGGGGATGAAATTTATACTTACCTAATTGATTTCAGCAGTGTGTTTAGGAGCTGCATGAACCATGGGTTAGCACTGAAATTATATGCAAATAAAATATATTTTTTCCCTAACCATCAGAAATACTACCATTTATGATTTTTACAGTTAATCTAGTATCTGTACCTGTAGTTGTTTTGGTACTAAATTAATTGGGAAAATAATAATTTATTAGCTGATTATTACAGGTTCCTTCCAAAAGGCTGAAGGCACAAATTGCTGCAGTTGAAAAAGTAAATGAGAACTTAGAAGCTCTGGAAAGTAACCTGCTCAAACTGACAAAACCAGGTGCATTTGATTTTTTAATCTCTTCTAAGCCTATTACATACCCTAAAGACATTAAGCATAAGGTGTGGATTATGTTGCTCCTTCTTTGAATAGTAAATAGAGATGATATAAGATTCATATTAATCTTACTTCTGTGTTAATCTGTTGTTGGTGTGACCTTTAAATATGAAATCTGTCAACCTTCAAACCTGGTTGTTTTTACTAATCTTTTATTTTGTTTTTAACACAATTGTTATATTGCTAGTAGTCTATCAAACTTCAAAGAATTTCAGGTCTTCTCAGGTATTTTCTACCCACAGAAAACATGCATAGTTTGTAGAAGCAGTGGATAAGTTCTTAACATTTTTATGATCTTGGTGACCTTGTTGTTGTTGTCATTTAGTCGTTAAGTCATGTCCGACTCTTTGTGACCCCATGGACCAGAGCACGCCAGGCCCTCCTGTCTTCCACTGCCTTCCAGAGTTGGGTCAAATTCATGTTGGTCGCTTCGATGACACTGTCCAACCATCTCGTCCCCTTCTCCTCTTGCCTTCACACTTTCCCAACATCAGGGTCTTTTCCAGGGAGTCTTCTCTTCTCATGAGATGGCCAAAGTATTGGAGCCTCAGCTTCAGGATCTGTCCTTCCAGTGAGCACTCAGGGTTGATTTCCTTTAGAATGGATAGGTTTGTTCTCCTTGTAGTCCAGGGGACTCTCAAGAGTCTCCTCCAGCACCACAATTCAAAAGCATCAATTATTTGGCGGTCAGCCCTCTTTATGGTCTATCTCTCACTTCCATACATCACTACTGGAAAAACCATAGCTTTGACTATGCGAACCTTTGTTGGCAAGGTGATGTCTCTGCTTTTTAAGATGCTGTCGAGGTTTGTCATCGCTTTCCTCCCAAGAAGCAGGTGTCTTTTAATTTCGTGGCTGCTGTCCCCATCTGCAGTGATCATGGAGCCCAAGAAAGTAAAATCTGTCACTGCCTCCATATCTCCCCCTTCTATTTGCCAGGAGGTGATGGGACCATGATCTTAGTTTTTTTGATGTTGAGCTTCAGACCATTTTTTTGCGCTCTCCTCTTTCACCCTCATTAAGAGGTTCTTTAATTCCTCCTCACTTTCTGCCATCAGAGTGGTATCATCTGCATATCTGAGGTTGTTGATATTTCTCCCGGCAATCTTAATTCCAGTTTGGGATTCCTCCAGTCCAGCCTTTCGCATGATGTATTCTGCATAGAAGTTAAATAAGCAGGGAGACAATATACAGCCTTGTCGTATTCCTTTCCCAATTTTGAACCAATCAGTTGTTCCATATCCAGTTCTAACTGTTGCTTTCTGTCCCACATATAGATTTCTCAGGAGATAGATAAGGTGGTTAGGCACTCCCATTTCTTTAAGGACTTGCCATAGTTTGCTGTGGTCGACACAGTCAAAGGCTTTTGCGTAGTCAATGAAGCAGAAGTAGATGTTTTTCTGGAACTCTCTGGCTTTCTCCATAATTCAGCGCATGTTAGCAATTTGGTCTCTAGTTCCTCTGCCCCTTCGAAATCCAGCTTGTACTTCTGGGAGTTCTCGGTCCACATACTGCTGAAGCCTACCTTGTAGGATTTTGAGCATAACCTTGCTAGCGTGTGAACTGAGTGCAATTGTACGGTGGTTGGAGCATTCTTTGGCACTGCCCTTCTTTGGGATTGGGATGTAGACTGATCTTTTCCAATCCTCTGGCCACTGCTGAGTTTTCCAAACTTGCTGGCATATTGAGTGTAGCACCTTAACAGTGTCATCTTTTAAGATTTTAAATAGTTCAACTGGAATGGCATCACCTCCACTGGCCTTGTTGTTAGCCATGCTTTCTAAGGCCCACTTGACTTCACTCTCCATGATGTCTGGCTCAAGGTCAGCAACCACACTATCTGGGTTGTCCGGGACCAAATCTTTCTGTTATAATTCCTCTGTGTATTCTTGCCACCTCTTCTTGATGTCTTCTGCTTCTGTTAGGTCCCTACCATTTTTGTCCTTTATCCTGTCCATCTTTGCACAAAATGCTCCTTTAATATCTCCAATTTTCTTGAACAGCTCTCTGGTTTTCCCCTTTCTATTATTTTCCTCTATTTCTTTGCACTGTTCATTTATGAAGGCCCTCTTGTCTCTCCTTGCTATTCTTTGGAAGTCTGCATTCAATTTTCTGTAACTTTCCCTATATCCCTTGCATTTTGTTTCCCTTCTCTTCTCTGCTATTTGTAAGGCCTCATTAGACAGCCACTTTGCTTTCTTGCATTTCCTTTTCTTTGGGATGGTTTTTGTTGCTGCCTCCTGTACAATGTCCTCCGCTCTTCCTCAGTAGCATGTTGGACGCCTTCCGACCTGAGGGGCTCATCTTCCAGCATCATATCTTTTAGGCTTTTGTTTCTGTCCATGGAGTTTTCTTGGCAAAGATACTGGAGTGGCTTGCCAGTTCCTGCTCCAGGTGGATCGCGTTTAGTCAGAACTCTCCGCTATGACCTGTCCGTCTTGGGTGTCCCTGCACGGCATAGCCCATAGCTTCTCTGAAGTACTCAAGCCCCTTCGCCACGACAAGGCAGCAATCCGTGAAGGGGTTGGTGACCTTTAGGCACTTTCAAAATGAGAGATGACTCACAAATGGAAGAGATACAAAGTGTATGAAAATACACAGCCAGGAACTTGCATTTTATTTAATAGTGCATTTTCCTTGCACTCAAAGTGCTGTCCTGGGGGGGAAATTTCAGAATGCTCTCCCTTTTAACTGGCTTGTAAAGATGGTGTGATTTGGAGAAAAGGATCTAGATTATGCACAGCTTTTGGAATCATAAAATTGGAGAGCTGGAAGGGACTCCAGAAGTCATTGATTCCAACCCCCCCCCCCCCCCGGGGTCAGGTCAGATAAACTGATGCTCCACAGATCACAGCCTCCACAACATGCCTGTGATTTCTTACAGAGCTCTGCTGGAGATCTGTCAAGCCCACAGCTCTCTTACACTTGTATACAATTTCAAATACTGATTATGCCCTAGGAAGCTCTATAGAAGTAGATCAGGCTATTTGAAAAATTGCACCCTTCCTGCCCTTTCAGAATTAAACGCACATATGGTGGAAAGAGTGCTTACTCCCAGATTCAGGAACTGGCTGCACCCATGTTATTGCAGAAAGTAACTAAGAAGAACAGTGCTATTGACTACCTTTGCAGGTCAACACAGGTCTCTCCCTTATTGGAGGCCTTGTTGGAATACAGTTGTTTGATGGTTTTGGTTTATTATCCTTGTCAGAAGACCATTTGTCATGGATGCTTTAGCTGTAGATTTCTTGCCGGGGTGGTGGAGGACCCTAAGACCCTTGGTGCCCATTCCAATTGTACAGTTCTGTGATTCCAAGATGTTTTTATTCAGGCAGGTATCCGGCTTTGAAGTTCTTTGCTGCAGTAAGTTTTAACTAGTAGGTCCTATTTGTTTCTTTTTTACTGATATCTTTTAAGGCATATGCTTTTATGATTCAGTTGCATTGTACCTAGTAGTTTAGTATTGTTGTTAACTGTTGTAAGTACCACTATTGTACTGGGAGTAAATACATTAATAAATCTCTAGCCCTAAATGTAATTTTGTGTAAAAGTGCTTAACTGTTGCTTGATTGTGTCCACAGTTTACATATCTTCCAAATTAGTCTTTTTCATGTTGCATTTTTGTTTCATCTGCTCCATTTAGGACAGGAACTTACCGGAGATGAAGATTCTTTTCTCTTGTATCCAGTAGTTTCAAACTGGCAAACAAAATCTGCTTTTAAAGAAGGTAACAATTAAATTTTTTGCAGTTTGTTCAATATTTTCACAAATGAAATAAAAGATTATTCTAAAAAGCAAATGATGTATCTTTAAAAAAATTCAAATTTATCTTTTGGTCTGATCATCTTACTCTTAAACTCTACTACTTATTCTACTGTGAAAGCTGAGTCATAAATGTAGTCTATTTAAATATACGTACCACTAGGTTCCTTTATCAGACATGAATCATCATGGGCCACATCTGAGAGTAGAAACGATCTGTATGCTTTTGTGACACTCATTGATTGTACTGTCTCTTTTACTTGTAATCAGTTTGTATATTCCACTGGAATCTAGATGACTTAAATGCTTTTTATAGTTGCCAAGATTGCATCTTATAAGTCTGACTTAATTTAATGCATTTATACCAATATTTGTTGATAAAATTAAAGGAAATGTTTTAAATTTTTTGGAATTGAAGTATTGTATGTGGAGGCACTGACTGAAGTTCTGTTGTTTAGCATAGTAAGTTGCACTAAAGTAGGCCCATTGAGTCCTCCATATATTCCATTGATTCAAATGGGCCAACTCTAATTCTGCTACAGCGGGCCTATTTGAATCAATGGAACGTGTGGAAGAGTTGACTCACCAAATCCCCCCTACTCTAGTGTGACTTACTATGCTAAGCAGCTGGATTTCAGTTTATATATATTTGTGTCTTGCCAAACTGTGATTCAGTCAACCCATTGAAAGTACTTTACTGAAGCTCCTGAAGTCTTTGCACAAGGGCTAATCCAGAAAGTGTACTACTGCCCTTCAAAGACATCTTGTAGTGTGTCTAGCTATGGCATCAGAGTCAAGAATTGTTATTGATTTGCTTTCACGTACAGTGGTGCCTCGCAAGACGAATGTAATTCGTTCCGTAAGTAGTGCTGTCTTGCGAAAAAATCATCTTGCGAAAAGCAGTTTCCCATAGGAATGCATTGCAATGCATTCCTATGGGAAACCTCGCAAGACGAATGAATTAAATTCGTCTTGCGAGGCATCGGTCGCAGAAAAAAAACAACGTCTTGTGAAGCACAGCCATAGAAGAAGCCGTCTTGCGAGTCAGCAACACGATCGCAAACGCTTTCGTTTTGCGAGTTTTTCGTGGCGCGAGGCGTTCGTCTTGCGAGGCACCACTGTATCAGGACTGTTCAGTTTCTTTTCATAAGTTAGGACCTAACCTACAAAGGAATTAGAAGCACATTTCTTTCTTTCTGCTTTTCACACTATTTGGGTTTCTGGGCAAAATCCTATCGCTGATTTATGGTACTGCTTATTAACAAGGTGTTGGTTGCATTCCCTGATGTCTGATTGGGTACATAAATCATAATTGGCAACAGGATTCTGGCTGTTAAGGAATTGTTGTAGATATCCTTATTTGGATTCCCTGTTCTGTGTACTTTCACTTCTGAATGTTGCATTTTAGAAACCGCAACATGCCCCACATTAAAGATGTAAGATACAAAGTTATTGTTTTCTCCTATATACATGGTTTTGCTAGTTTAACAGTGTTTTGAAGTCTCCATGTATTTTTACAGAAATTTCAGTGCAGTTGTTAAATTTTGTCTTATTTTTTTGATATTAATTTTTTTTTTAACATACTGGCTGAAATCCAGTAGTGTAAAGTTATGCCACATAAGGCTAACAATGTCATCAGCCATGGCCATTTTCTGCGAATTAGAAGTTTCTGATTTCCTGCTGTCCCACAGCTTCCAGGGCTTTCCTTGGGACAAAAGAGATCCCAAGGAAGCCTCGCAACCTTGAGAGGGGTGGGTGGAGCAGGAAACTTCTAGTCCCAGTAGTGAATAGTTATGTAGCATAACTTTACACTACTGGATTTCAGCCATTATAATTACGTTTGCTTTGTGGAATGCAATAAAAAAAATAATATCAATGGCAATCGTTTATAAATAAATAAGCAATAAAAAGATAAAACACTCTTATATGTAAAATGACATGGAATAATGAAAATTGTTTTATGTTTATACAGTGATGAAATTCAAGAAGAGTCCCCGCTTCCTTGAATATTTTGTTAAACTTGTATACAAAGCACTACATGAAGAAAAATTTGCAAGAATATTAGAGTGGACTGAAGAAGTACGTGATTATCTTAAGAAGTAAGTATAGAAATATAAGAGCAAAAACCTTTTTCTACTTCAACTATTTAACTGAAAATATTCCTTAGGTCTGGCCAGCAATAAAACTTCAGAAGTTAGAGCTGTAACAAAATGGCCCTTCCTCCAACAGTAGCCAAAATATACTTGCATACAGTGTTGCTTGGATGTATTTTCTACATAGTTTGTAATCAGCATTCTAATGACTGATACTGTAGCAATAGCTTCTGAGCCAGGATTCTGTGACATTTTCTTTGATAATTTTCTCTTAAATATCATTTTTTACTTTTTTCTTCTGTATTTTCATTATGAAATCAGATTAAAATAAGTATATGGTTGAAATGAAAGTCTCATTATTGTGAAATACAGAACATTCACAATTAATATTGAAGTTGAATGCCATTTAATGATGCCATGTGTTTTGTGGATGTCGATTCTGAATTCTAAAGATCTTTTGGAAGGCAGGGATAAATGGTTGCCCACACTGAATATCAAAAACTGATTATTGCTTTCTCTGCTCTTACAAAAATTATTTTCAGTTTGTTTGTTTGTTTATTAGACGGAATAGATTCATTCTTGGTATCAAGCGTACTTCAAGAAAAGGTAGAAAATCTCCTGGATCTGCAGAGAAAAAGAAACTCGCAACACTAGAATTTAACAAGGTAAGCAGGTTGTATCTTATTTTCTCACCTAGACTTGGGAATGGGCCAGTTGATGTTTTCAAACGTGCATTAATTGTAAATTAAAATATTGGATATGGACTAGTGACTCACCAAAGCTACTCATGTGAAAGTTTTTTTGTTTAAAAAAATATAACAGAGTTTCAGTGGCAACTTAACTCCACAGAGAAATTGTGAAATTCTCCATCTACTTTGAGATTCATGCCAGGCATATTAAAAGTGAAATTGCTTATATATTTTGGACTGATATTTTGGAAAAAAAATTATTCAAACTGAAGCATTATTTGATGCTATATGATCCTTAAAGGGTTTGACTTACATGGGGGCTTTAACCACTATATAGTTATAATTGGTGAAAGGTTTCCACATTATATTTCCTATAGAAAGAAATAAGGGTTGTGTTTTTTTCATTTTGCCAACTGTTCTAGTACAGCTGCTATTCAATGATACTGTAGTTCAGCCTCACAATTCTGCTACCTTCTTAAAGCTTGAAGTGTCTAATTGTGTCTTTTATCCAAGCGCACCATGTATAATGGGAAATGGGGGTGGGGGTAAAAAGTGCCATTTTCTAACCTCCCTTTGGTAGGATTAGCTTGTCACAACTGTTTATCCCTGAGTAGGAACAGGGCTCTTGCCAAAACTTTTCCCAATACTTTGTCTGCTTAGGAAATGGGTAAGCTTTAATCACATTCCACTTAAAAAATCCCTCTTGTCCTCAACAAGTCGAAAGAATTCTGTTGTTGGGCTACCCCCTTTTCTCCCTGATTACTGGGATATGTGATTGAATATTCAAAATCTTATAATCTTCCCTACCTTCCTAAGCAGGAAGATAAATGTATGCATAGCACAGCTGGCAAGGCAACTGAGTCAGGCTGGATTGTTAGAAGATGAATTTACAGTGTATTTGAAATGTAAATTTGAGGGAAGCAGTATTTTAAAAGTATATAATTGTATGATATATTAAATGTGCATGTGTTCACGGAGCTGAAGAGAAGGCATGTTAGACTGAATCTTCCCTCCAAGGCCACTTGGGGAACCTGTCAAAAGTGGAAAATGTCAAAACATGTCAAACATAACATAGTTCTTCATGGTTTCTGTGATTCATTACAAATGGGTCTCTGCACCATCACAGAGGCTTGCTTTGGATTGTAATGGCTAAGTAAATACACAGGTATTTTATAAATACTAATTCAAAATAAATTACAATTTTTAATAAAAACTTCAGAATAATGTATTTTCTTCTATTCATCTATCTGTTGCTGAATTTTGGAATACTATTGTTTAAAAAAATCTGGATGTTCTTGTCTGTCAAGTACATAAATTACAGATTTTAATTTTAACTATTGGACAAATGTTAACTATTGTGACATAGCAATATATTTTTGTTCAGATGACAGTGTCACCAGCACCCAGGAGATCAAAGACTCTTAAGAAAAAAGAGCAGTTTAAATATTCTAATAAATGTCCGGGCAGATCATATGACTCAGAAAGGTAATTCAGCTGTTTTATGTGGTCTAAATAAAACGTTGTTATGTATGTTTTTTTCTGCTGTGGGGGCATGTTTCATTAAAGGGGTTAGAAAAAGATCTTGATAACTTTTTTATTCTTTAATTTTCACTGGGTGACAAGTTTTCCTTTCTAGGAAATAAATCAGAATTAGTATTTCAAATCATTGTGGACTCCTCCTGGTTTGGCACACAACTGTATCCAATCCCTATTAACCACTTTTCTCTCTGCAGCATGGCAAATGTGAGCAGATGAGAAAAAAAGCAGATGTGGGAAATGCAGCCATCCCAAATTCTACTGGATATTATCTCCCAGACCTGCTTTTATGTGGACAGTGAATTGCACCTATAGAAATTGGGGAGAGATTTTCTCTCTCTTTTACTTCATACCGCCAGAGGAGCATGAGCAGTCACAAAGTAAATGAGTGGGAGGGAAAATGGAGGATGGGATGATGATAATATATAATAATAAATTTTTGGCAACTCAGTTTTATTTTTGTATTCTAATATACTGTTATTGCGGTTTTATTCAGGAGAGAAAAAGAAGAATCACGAAAATTTGCTATGCACATGTTGGTGTACAAGCTGAATTTACGTTCCAATGTCTTCCTAAAACGAAGAAGGTTCCGTTGGATATATGTTGAAGAAATGCCATGGAGGTCTCAGTTAAACATTTACCTGTCAATTGTTCACTTCAATTTGTTTAAAAAACGGATAGAAGACCTCTATAATACTGAATTTCATTCGTTACAAAATTTGAACAGGTAAAATGTAATGCAATGCAATTGTTAGTCAATGAATGTAGTGCAATAAATGTAGTTATTAGTCTCTCATTGGCTAATGTCCTGGAAGTCTCTTACACCTTTTTCAGAAGTGTTCAATTTATTCCTCACCCTTTGTCTTCACAAGACAATATCTGGTTTACTTTAGTGGAAGATATGATACACACTTGAGTAGACTGATCTCATTCTTCCTGTGATGCCTTTTTCTTGTTTAAAATGGCTTTTTGCTTATCTAACACTGTAACTTGCTCAAGAAAGGAAAATCAGCAAGAGTTCTTTCCTATTGTACTTCTTGGTCACCCCTTCTTTCCTTTCTTGAAATTAATATGAAAATGGAGAGGTCTGAAGGAAAAAAAAGAAACAAGTAGGTGCTTCAGTGCTTTACAGTTTATTTTCATAGACAGGACTGTCTTAACATACCATTTCATTTACACTGTTTTGGTACTTGGTATGGTTTGGACTGTGCCCTAGATCTGAAGGGTTCAAGGATCTCTAGGTAGTTTGACTTCTGAATTTTTCCACATTTGTTTCAACTTGTAAATATATATTACTTTAATTATTTTATTCTGTTTCTTTGAATTTGGCGAATGCTTCAGAAAACAAGTGCATTCAGTAAGTGAAATAGGTACACTGGTAAACAAAACTAGAACCAGTACCATGTTTCCCCAAAAATAAGCCCTACCCTGAAAATAAGCCCTAGTATGATTTTTCAAGATGATTTTAATATAAGCCCTACCCCGAAAATAAGCCCTAGTTAAGTGAAACCCTGCCCTCCACCAGGGACTCACCGGGATCCTCCCAAGCCCTCAAGAGAGACTTAAAACTTCTTCCCCTCCTCTCCCACTTCCTTTGCTCGCAGAGGGGCTGGGCAGCCAGGGAGGAAGGAGCTGCGCACCGCCAGGAACTTGCTTCTTGGCTGCTAAGTTCCCAACAGCTCTTGGGACTCGCGCCTCTGCAGTGTCCGCGCTTCCCCCCCCCCTCCAGCATGTGCCCAGGCGAGGCTAACAAAGCACAAGGTTGGAGGGGGGGAGGTGATTTCGGAGCTCCAGCCCCCACCAGCCCGCTCGCCCCGCCTTTATTTCCCCCCTCCCCTCTTTCTCCTACCGTAACTCTTTTAACCCTCCCCTTGTTCGGATCCCTCTTTGGTGCTGGGTGCTGCTGGCAGGGCCACATGTTGAAGCCGCCGCCGCCCTTTCCTCAACTGGGCTCGCGGGCTTCGGACCCCGCCCCCTTCCACACCAACGCCTCCCCCTTCACTGCTGCCGTTGTTTCCCTCAAAACAAACCCAGCGCCCGCCAGCCCCAACGGGAGCATCAGCCCAGGCACCGCCACTGGAGGAACCCGAGCCACCACCGTGGCGCCTCCTGGCAGTGGCAGACGCACCCCTGGAGAAAGTGGCACCAGGTACATTTAAAGAAGGGGAAGGAGAACGGGAATAAATTAATAATAATAAATAAAATAAATGATGGTAATTGAATAAATATAGATTGTTGTTCTTGAAAAAAATAAAACGCCCCCCGAAAATAAGCCCTAATGCACCTTTTTTAAAGCAAAAATTAATATAAGACCCTGTCTTATTTTCGGGGAAATACGGTATGTGTTGCCAGAACTGTCACCTTTGATAATAAGAGCATACGGAGTGAGAAGATATAAGTGGGGCATCCTATGACTGCAGAATTTCACTGAAGTATGCAAGGCATAACTCATTTTCTCTTAATAGCTTCCTGATAAATTTGCAAAATAACAATGCTAGAAGATAAATGTTTTGCATCTTTTTCGTACTGCGTGTTCATTATCCTATGACTAATAATTAGGTCTTCCCCTCCCCACTTGGCTGTCGCAGGTATGATGAGCTGGACCCTGAAATATTCTCGTTGAACAATTCAGGCACCATACTGATGACAGCAACAATGGAAGAGGATGTGAAATCTTTTAAAACTATGTTTTTTGGAAGAACACCATCAGGAAAAATCAGAAAGAAACCTGGTAATAGATATAAATCAATGCTAAACATTGTATCTGTAATCTTCTATGCAGATGTTCATTAAAATGAATTAAATTTACATTCTCTTCTATCCTGTGAAAAACTATAGATTAGTAGAGGCTGCTAGACTTGTTACCTATTTTGCTCTACTTGAAGATAATCTTTGTATTGTACAGGAATGTGGGTTGGACACTGATGAACCCAAAACACAGAGAAGGATTTATAATGCTATGGGAGATATAGGCAAGGGTAGGTCAGGGAAAAGTGAGAACTGCAAGTCTTTACTGTGATATATAGCGTGGCATAGATTTTTTCTTCAAGTTTTTTTTTTAAAGAACAGGATGAGAAGGTAAATTTATTGCCTTGGAGAGGGGGCATAGTGAACGTTTTGTCCTCTTATGTGACAGCTCTCCTTAGACCAAAGTTGGGGCTGGGAAATATTTAGCTATCTCAAGAATTGCAGATATAAATTGCCTCTGAGGGTCTTATTGAAAGAAGTTACAAAATCAGCTGACACCACACACTTGTTTTGAATTTTAACTTATATTGAAAGTATTGGTTTTTTTTTTTTAATGAGTTGAATGTTACTAGTCAGGGTTCCACCAGGGCGGAACTATAATGCTTGAGCATTTAATGTGATTGAAGACATAATTTGATTTTGGAACTGAACTGAAACATGCTTTGCATGCTGGATAGCTCAGTGGTTTAGGCATCTGGCCGCGGCGTCAGAGGTTGGGGGTTTGATTCCCCACTGGGCCTCCTTGACAGGGGCTGGACTTGATGATCCATAGGGTCCCTTCCAGTGCTGTAGTTCTGAGATTATTTTCATGTAAACAATTTTTAAATAATGAACACAGCCATTGTACTGTCCTACCACTGAGCTGCTTAGTCAATGATCTGAATGTACTGAAACTTAATTTTAAAAAGGAACATGGCTTGCACATTTGGCCATAATTTTTGGAACTTTTATGTTTTCTCTGCACTATCCTCAGCTCTGTAGTTCCCTGCCTGTAGAAGACTTGTACGGGATTGAAAGCTATCTTATGTTTGTGATTTTTAGTGGTTTAATTACAATATACACATCAATCATCCTTGCCTTTGGATTGGAAATAATTAGGATTCAGGAAAATGAAGTCCATAATTGTTAGTTAGCATGAATTCAAACCAAGTATTCAGGGTGTGCTTCCACTGTGTCTGTTTTGTCCATCTCATCTACTGCTTGTCAAAGTCTGAGCTTAGCCCTGCTTACATCTTGTAGTCTGTGCTGCACTGTCCACTACTGCTGCCCCTCTTCCTGCATCTCTTGTTCAAGGTACACCTGTTTTTTTCAAATTATAGCCTTTGCTATCCTGATTCCACTGCTACGTATGCTTCTTCCATGGCTCTGGTGTATTTAAATCCTTGATCCTGTCCTGATTGTCCATTTTATAGGTCCTTAGTAATGTCCTGTACAGCACATCTGCTCTGATATATGTTTTGAATCTACCTACCTGCCTTACTTCGACCTGGTTCTGCCTTGGCTTATGTCTCTGTGTCCAGCACATGACCTAGAGATTTTGATGAGTTGGGGAATAGGGAACAGTCTTTTTGTTACAAAGGATAGGCCATAAATATTGTAAAAAGCCTGAATCAGAATGGGAATGGGCCCAATCAATCTATGGCAATCTACGACTGCTCTGTAAACTATCTTTAAGAAAAAAGAACCATTTTATTGACATGTTCACAGAATGATTTCTGTAACTTACTTAAGGCATACTGAAGTGTTCATACACTTCAGTTTTTCCTAATACTTAGAGTTAGGTTTTTTAAATTATCTCTCCAATCCTTAGAGGATAAATGAACAATTTTATCCCATTTTAATGAGCTCATTGTAAATATTTTAAAAGACTCTGTTTATTTGCTTCTTTCTCCGCTTAAATATTCTTCTCCTGTACCTTAAACACATCCATTTTCTTTTGCAATTTCTTATGTCGTGCCATCGTTTTTCATAAACTGTAGTGCCCTAGGCTTATACTTGGAGCCCCAAATGAAGTCTTTTGCTTCTTACAGCCAAAGGGGAATGTCCTGGACCTTGTGTTCAGAATTTCACACTGCTGAATCATTCAGTTCATTATTTATATAACCTCTACATCTTTTAAATCTTTTCCTTCCTATATGTTTAATGACATGTCTTTCTTACTTATTTACTTACTTGCATTTTATGTTTGTTAGGAATCGCTCTTCAGTTGAGGAGTGATGTGAATGCTGAGGGTGACAAAATAAAACAGGTTCTTTTCGTATTGTTTTGGTAATTTTTTAATTTGTTTAACATTAGTGTTTGCAGTGAAGTAGAGCTGTTGTAAATTAAGGAATTATTTGAATGTCAAATGTCAGTTCATTTGCTTTTGAAGACTAAGGAAGTCATATAAGCTTAGCTTTTAGTGACTACTCTAATAAAATGGGTGAGAAAGTCCTAAGCCCATACATTCCTGGGTGAAAAAATGCATTTAATTCTGGAAACAGCTTATTTATGTATCTTATTCATGAATTTGTTTATTCACTTTCATTTTACATACACAATTAGTATATAAATGGTCTTGAAGATATATTCTGAAATAATGCAACTACTTCAATTCATTTCTTAGCACAGCAACCTGTTTTAATTGGAAGCAATGTGATTCAGTTGACAACTATCCTAAAACAGGTGTTCTGATGCCATTTTTAATTCCAGTTAGTGTTCTAAATGTGTGTCTTATGGTTAAGCACATGATAGTTCCCTTATGATGTTCTCCAGAGTGTCATGAACAAAAGGAAAACCTGAATCCAATGACTCCCTGGATTAATTGACAAGTAGCTCTTCTGAATCTTTTGGGATCTATCACAACATGTGTAGCTCTTTTTCCTTCTTGCACCAATGGTCTTGTGAAGTGCCAGCAGTTAAGGGGTCAGAAATCTAGTCCAGGAATATTCATAGCTGTTCAACCATGAGAGGAAGCCTTAATACAACCTTTTATTGTTCCTTCACATTGGCTTCTCTTTTGGGCTTCTGGAATGCTAGGAGTACATGAATTTCTGGAGGCCAAGACATACTTGCCTGGAATATTCTGCTTCTAACAGCTTATAGCAAGTCAAGGCTTCCTTGCTCTTCTTTGCTCAGACATACTTGACCTTACTTCCCCTGCCTTCGACTCTGGTCCTTCCTTGCCTGCCTCTGACCGTACATCACAGAATGCTTCTTCAGACATTGTTTCTACCTCAAGCCCACTTGACGACAGTAATTGCCTCACCCCTGAAGCTGACGCCATGATGGATTCCACTATGAGTCAGCTGTCATCTTCAGTCCCTGATACAGGTGGGTTGCTACTTGTTGCTTTGTCTGACAGTCTGTGAGGAGATTCAGGGTGAAGGTATTTCTGCACAAATTCTTTCTCCAAGCATCCTCAAAATGAACATCTATAGGCTCTCAACTAACCTACCACTACATATTGTAAATTGTTCCGTCTCTGAGTTTTGACAGGACTAAGTTCTAAGAGTGGTAAAAGTTTCATATGGATTGGAGCAAGTGGGCAGGTGAAATGTCAGAATTAAAATAGCTGTCAGTGAACATAAGAGAATGACAGGATATATATGTACTTTTGTGTATATTATATGTTGCAAAGCTGTATAAGCTGAAGATTAACAAGGTGGAGGTTACAAAGGTTTTTGTTGGTGATGTGATGTTCTCACTAGAAAATAGCAACAAGCGTGGAAGAAAAAGGAGAGAGTGGCTGTTTCCTATCATTTGGTGTATTCTGCTTAAAGATTTCTGGTAGCTGTTTTCTGGACATGTTTTCATTTGCTTTCTCTCACCAGAGAAAAAAGTGACATCTAGTCATCAGTGCTCCTAGTTCAGACTTCATAGTGTTTGACACATATTTCCTGTGGAGAGGACAATGTAGGATATTTTCACGAAGTAATATTGAGTACCAAAATGCATCCATGAGTTCACTGCTTCCAAACTTGGAATAGTCACTGAATTGTGGATTTGCTGATTGTTCAGTTAAATTGAATCATGTGATACTTATCAGTGGCATATTTCTTAGGTACAACTGCAACTGTAGCTTGAATAGCAACATAATAGCATCAATATGCACAATAAAGGTTACTTTTTCAGTAACTAAATATTTAACTTTTTAACATAATATACTCAATCACTATTACTGCTAATTCCAGGGTCTTTTATAACTTATTTTGATTTAACCATGTGATTCTTCTATCCAGTTTTAGATCCAGATGTCTCTTCTGATCACAGCACTAAGACGAATGAAAGAGACACTCCTCGGTCAATTCAAGGTCACATTACTCTCAAGGAACGTGAAAGAGCTCAGTGTTGTTCTGCTGTGCTGGAGCATTTTTCTAAAACATTTCTGCACTTTAAAAGAGCTGTGGTAATATACTTTCATTATTGTATTACAATGTCTTCACCATTTTCAGTGAATAGCACCACTACTTGTTTCATATTCTTCTGGTTTCATCATTTCTCTTCCAAATGTCATCGTTTTTGAAATCTAACTCCACCATGAGAAAAGGCCCCATGACAGGAGAGCCTAACAAGAAAAGGAGTTCAAAATGAGTAGGAGTTTCTTAAGAAGGACATTCTAAAGGCAGAAACTACAAATAATTTTGTTAAGAAAATTAAAGGTGAAAGACAGCAAAAAAAGAGACCAATATGGTTTCATAGAAAACTCAGAGAGGATCTGAAAACTAAAAAGGATGTCCATACAAAGTGGAAGGAAGCCCAGGCCACAAAGGAAGAGTACAGACAAGTACCAAAGAATTACAGAGATGGCTTTAGGAAGAAAAAAAACTGAGAATGAGCTGAAGCTAGCAAGAGGCGCTAAAAGCAATTAAAAAGCATTCTTCAGATATGTGTGTAGTAAAATACAGAGAAAAGAAATAGTGGCTTAGCTACTCAATGGGGATGAGAAGGTGATAACAGACAACAAAGAAAAGGTATAAGTGCTCAATTCCTACTTTAGCTTGGTCTTTTCCCAAAATTACTTTAAATAAATAATTTATAACTTCTTACTGAGAGCCTTTGAAGCAGAAATGAACTCTCTGTAGCAAGTGCTGTAGTGTTAAGCTTTGCCCTTCCCCCAAAGCCTAGTACAAAAATACATGATCCTCACAGGAAGAACATATAAACAAGTATTATTACCAGAAATTTGTATTTATTTTCTATTGGTTAAGCAACTGAGGAGTCAGTAACTTCCATTCTTTAACTGCATTTTGATGCATTGTGATCCAGGTTACTGCTCATCGTGGTGGCCATTGGACGTTGCTTCAGAATGCTTGTCGAGACCTTTGGAACTATACTCAGGAAGTGCAATCAATTATGAAACTTTCAGCATCTTTTCATGCACCACTTCCTATCACCAAGGAGCTTTTTCTTAATACAATTTGGCTACCATACTACATGGCATCAAATGCATTGCTGGACATGATTGTTGATCTCCAGGCTAGTAATTCTGTTAAGGTAAATGTATTTTTATTAATATAATCTATGTACTGTGTTAATTTTATTTTTTTAATTAACAAATGTGCCTGACTTCACCAGGTTTAAATATCCATGAGTTTTATCCTCATCCCAATCCCTTCTTTCTTCTCCTCTGCCTCCTCCCCATTCTTACGTTACCACTGATCTCTCTTCCTCTCGTCACCCTAGTGCTCAATTCACTTGCAGCAGGGTTTGAAACACATTAGTTCTACCTCAGTGTGATCTCTTTCTGTGTCCCCATTCTTTCTTCCCCCTGCCTCCTTGCTCTGCTTCAGTGATCCACTGTCTCTTTTCTCCTTCCACCCTAGTTCTTAGCCCAATACTCATCCCAGTGTTGATGAGATGGAAATAAATTGGGACTCTGGTAGTAGCAATGCAAAATTTTGTGTTTCTAG
Source organism: Intellagama lesueurii (assembly GCA_037013535.1). NCBI lineage: Eukaryota > Metazoa > Chordata > Lepidosauria > Squamata > Agamidae > Intellagama > Intellagama lesueurii. The sequence goes on along the minus strand of JBAJHW010000005.1, from coordinate 40,206,995 downwards.
CATTGATCAATTTGGAGATCTGATGGTTTTGCTTGGAGGACTACAGTTACCAGAATACCTGAACCAGCATGACAGTCAAGATCCATAATTGTCCAAGTATAATCCATGAAGTTATTTCAGTTGAGGTCTCAGTAGCAAAATTTTTGTGCTGTAATTGTTACTGAAACGTTACTGCACAAACACAAAGATATGTTTTTGTTATATCTTAAAGAATTTGCAATCAAGGAAGAAGCCAGCAAAATTTTAAAACATGATTATAATGCATCATAATGTCTCCTAATGGCATTTCATTTCATTTTTCTTTTTCTTCAGTGTTATTAATGTATATGTTTTGTATTCACATGAATTAGTGATACATACAGAAGCCCTGTTGAAGTATTCTGAAGTGTAATTGTGGAGCAGGAATTTGGGACATTTATTTATTTATTTATTTATCCCGCCCATTTAGACTGAAGTCTACTCTGGGTGGCTAACAACAATATTAAAATAAAAAACAACAATATTAATACACTAGAAGATGGCGAAATAAGTTAGGTATCGACAGGAGGGAAGGCCTGTCTGAAGAGCCAGGTCTTAAGTTGGCTCTTAAAAACGCCCAGCGAGGGAGCCAGGCAAATTTCTGGGGGGAGATTGTTCCAGAGCCGAGGGGCCACTGCCGAGAAGGCCTGCTTTCTTGTTCTTTCTCTTCGGGCCTCCCTCAGCGTTAGGCCCCTCAGCCACCCCTCCTGGCTAGAGCGAGTGATACGGGTAGATCTAGGTGGGAGAAGGCGTTCCGCCAGATATTGAGGTCCTAAACTGTTTAGGGCTTTATATGTCATCATTAATACTTTGAAATCAATGCGGAAATGAACAGGTAGCCAATGCAAGGCCGCCAGAGTGGGGGAGATATGTTGATGTTTTCTCACCCCAGTAAGAAGTCTGGCTGCTGCATTCTGCACCATTTGAAGCTTCCACATCAATCTCAAAGGTAGCCCCACGTAGAGCGCATTACAGTAGTCTAATCTCGAGACTACAAGCTCATGGACCAGAGTGGTGAGGGCCCCGACATCAAGATAGGGACGCAGCTGGGCGATCCGCCAAAGATGGAAGTAGGCGGTGCGGACCACTAACGCTACCTGAATTTCCATGGTAAGCGCCGGATCAAGATGTACCCCCAAGCTGCGAACCTCAGTCTTCGTGGTGAGAGTCACCCCCCCCCCGAAAGTGAGGGAGTTTCCCAAACCACCAATGTCTGGGCCGCCCACCTTTAGGACCTCCGTCTTGCCCGGGTTCAGCCTCAGACCATTTGCCTGCATCCATTCCGGTATGGCATCCAGACAGCGCTGAAGGGACGGAACGGCATCCACTGTTGTAGGAAAAAGGAGATGTAGAGCTGGGTGTCATCAGCGTACTGATGACACGAAGCCCCACACCCCCTGATGACCTGACCCAACGGCCTCATGTAGATATTAAATAGCATTGGGGAGATAATCGAGCCCTGCGGAACCCCACAATTGAGATTCCACGGAGCCGATACACTGTCACCAAGCTGTACTCTCTGGGGACGGTCCTCCAAGAAGGATCAGAGCCAGACTAACGCCAGACCACCGATTCCCAGCTCGGAGAGCCTACCCAGGAGGATACCGTGGTCGACGGTATCGAAGGTGGCTGAGATATCGAGAAGGACCAACAGAGACATTTTGCCCCTGTCGGCCTCCCTCAGGAGGTAATCAAACAGGGCGACCAATGCCGTTTCCGTACTGTGGCACAGCCTGAAGCCAGACTGAAACGGATCCAGGGCGTTGGTTTCATCCAGAAGGGCCTGAAGCTGGTCAGCCACCACCCTCTCTACCACTTTGCTAAGGAAAGAAACATTGGCGACGGGCCTATAATTGCCAATATCGTCCGCCGCCAAATTTGGTTTCTTCCTAATGGGCCTAATGAGTGGAACCTTGTCCTCCTGAAGAGCCATTAATTACTGTAGTGGCTCATTCGGTTGTTGTAGGCCTGGCTGCTTTGATTAGCCAGGCCAGGCAAGGGTCAAGTGAGGAGGTGGTGGCACGACAGCAGTCAGGCACCTTGTCCACCATATCTGGCATCACAGGCTGAAAGAGATCAAGTCTCATCAGGCAAGGTGGAGCGCTGGACGTCTCTGCTCGATCTACTGTGTTCAAAAAAGGAGAGAGCTCCCGGGGGATGGCCTCCACTTTAGATTTTAAAAATGCCGCAAATTGGTCAGGTGAGATACTAGTAGGAGGCCTATCACTTAGACCAATTCTGGATAGATCGCGGACTATACGGAAAAGTTCCGCCTGCTGATTTGAAGCTTCGTTTATCCAGACAGCGAAGTGAGCTCGACTAGCAGCCCTCACCTTAGTAAGGTAATGGTTAGTTGCGATCCTGACAGCTTTCCGATTATATTCCGTTGGGTTCCGTCTCCAATTGCACTCTAGCCTTCTCCTGTTCTGCTTCATAGCTCGCAGCTGCTGGTTAAACCAGGGCGCTGGACGAGCTCTGCAACGGAGAGGGCGTTTAGGAGCGATCATGTCAACAGCCCTGGTAGTGGCGGCAAGCCAGCCATCAACCAGAGCCTCGACAGGAGCGCCAGTCAGATCAGCCGGAATCCCTCTCATGGAATCCTGGAATCCTATAGGATCCAGTAGCCTTTGAGGGTGGACCATTAAAATAGGTCCTTGCTCCCTGCAGGGAGGGAGAGCTACTGAGAGGTTACATTTAATTAGGCAATGATCTGACCATGACAAGGGGACCGACACAAGGTCAGTCACCATCAGACCACACTCTCTCCGCTCGGGGGAGAACACCAGGTCTAAGGTGTGGCCGCCCACGTGGGTGGGGCCGTTGACATGTTGGGACGTGTCCAAGGAAGCCATGGTTTCCAAGAACTCAAGAGCCAGACTGGAAACCTCTACCTCCGCATGGATGTTGAAATCACCCAAGGCCAAAAGCCTCGGGGATTCCAACAGTGCTGTGGAGACGAAGTCCGCCAGCTCCGGTAAGGAAATGGCTGGGTTGCGGGGAGCGCGGTAACCCAGCAAGATCCCAATACCATCCCTGGCCCCAATCGACACGTGAAGGGCCTCAAGACCTGGTGTCACCACCGTGGAGCACCTAACAACCTCTAGAGTGTTTTTATATACAATGGCTACTCCCCCCACCCCTCCAGTCTGCCCTGGTGCTGGACTGCATAACCTGGAGGGCAGGCGAGGGTCAGGGGAACACGCCCTTCCCCGCCCATCCAAATCTCAGTTATGCATGCCAGGTTTGCATCTTCCTCCAGGATAAGGTCTTGAATAATCTGGGATTTATTGGATACTGACCTGGCGTTAAGCAGCACCAGATTTAGAGTGGAGGGACGGCTGGTCTGACTACCTCGAGTCTGACGGTTGGTCACAGTGCCAGAACAGTGAACAGCCTTCAAACATCTGTTCACTGTTCTTCTGCAACGAGTAGGGACTGTGCCATCGCCATACCTCCCTCTACCCATAATCACTCGGATGTTCAAAGGACCCTCCACTCCATGTCAAACAAGAGAAATGAAGAGAAAACAGAGAAATTACAAATTAATAAAACAAAAATACAACAATATTCAGTTTAGGAAATTAAATTAAACCATAACATAAAATAGACATGTAATTTTAAATTAAACAATAACCAGTTTAAACAATTTAAAAATGAGATATGAAGAAAGAAAAAAAATGAATAAATAAAAATAGAATAAAGACGTTCAACACCCAGACTACCTCCTCTCGTCATACCCAGTAAAAGGTCTCAGTCCTCCTCAACAGGCTCGCTGCCAAAGATGATTCAGTCACTATTATGCAGCAGGGTTGGTCATATGGCCAGTCCTTTCTAGGGCTCGGCCGTCGCCACCAACACCCCAGCAGGTTACAAGGCAGCAAGCCTGATCCAGCCAGGGGAGGTGAAGAAGTTTCAAAGGCGGCCGGGGACGACAGGCACCAGGGACTAAAAGTCAGAACCTCCAACCAAGAGGGAGGCGATGGGGGGGGGGGCATATTGATAGATCCAAGCTCCACACCAAGTGCCAAACCTCAGCTGTCCAGATTCCAAGCAACCGGCCTCCTTTCTCAGGGCCAGCACAACACCGACATCCTCACGAGGTGAAGCCAAGGGTCCTCACCAAAGCCAGCCTGCCAGTTGACGAACCAGCGTCCCCACAATGGAAGGCTTCCTCTGCAGCAGGCGCCTGTCCGAGGGTGCAGGCAGGAGCACAGTTCTTCACAAACACCCCAGCTCTTCAAAGGGCTTCATAACACTCCTCGCCACTCCTCTGGCAACGCAGTAGCCATGGGGCAGCAACCCTACTCGGGAAGCCGGGCTCGTCCCTCCAGCTGAGGCAGCAGCAAAACCACAGCTTCAAACCGGGAACGACCATGCAAGGGAAGCCAGATCTCGTCTCTCCAACCGAGGCAGGTGGAGAACCACAGGCCCAAAACCGGGCACAACCATACAAGGAAGTCAATGGGGGAAAAAGAAAACAGTTACAGTAGCAAAGAAGCTGACTGCAACAGTTGCCAAAAGGTTACAAAAAACAAAACAAAACAAAAACAAAAAAACAAAACATGTGCTTCAGTCTTGGTACCTCTCTACTACAGGTCTCCTTTATTGATGAGGAAGATCTATGTGTATTTAGCTGAACATACTTGCATTTATACAATCAGAAATTCTATCTCACCAGGGCTTCTAGTCATGTGTGGATCTTTAAGTATGTTCAGTTGAATGCAGATAGAATACCTCTTCAAATAGAATTTGAAGAATACCCTGGCAACATCAGGAACTGGAGCTGGAGATGCTGGGACACAACTAACCAGCTCCCTATACTTTAAAATGCTTAAATGAGTTGATATTGTTGTTGGATTTTAAAATGTGTGTGTACTTAATGCAATTGTGATATGGAAAGTATGAATGTGCAGCATGCTTGATGAACTCATAGGAGAATCAAGCATAACTTCAGATTATGTTATAATACCCTCTGTTTTGAACATATAGATTATTGAAGCTGAAGGAGATTTTTGTGTTCCAAGCTGCGTAGGAGGCATTGCTGATGACGAAGGTGGTTCTAATCTTTCTTTTCAATATCCATTTGATGATATGACTGTTGTTGATCTGCAAGGAGTATGTAATTTGGTCCTGAGAACTCTTGAGTTTCTATTTCGTTTGAAGAAGTGGGAATCACTAATATATATAGCCATGCAGTTTAACACAATTACGCAGTAAGTAAAATTATGTGGGTGTTGGAGGGGGGTGATTTATTTAGGAGATAGTGTGTTGTTTATTTGAAAAATTGTCTTTTTTCCCCTAGTGAGAGATATACAGAGCAAGTGACTTCCCTGTTGGTATTTGCTCAGAGACAGTTGCAGGAGAGAGTACAAAGTCAAATAAATGACTTTGATAGTCCACGGGTTCATTTCAAACATCTTGTCACTAACATTGGAGATAAGGTAAAATGTTTTAGTCATGGCAAACCACTGGAAGATTGTATTTTAAACTTGGACTTGTGTTAAACATTGGAGGACTTCTGGCAAGGTTTTCCCTATATGACTGTGCTGGCATTGGGTTGTCTGAAAAAGACTCCTAATTAAGAATGAGTAAAGCTCTTTGTTTCCAGGCCACGGCACTTATGTGTGTGTTCACTCATAAGTCTCCTCAGTCTTGCTTCTTAATTAGTGACTAAAAACAACACATGACAATTTGTGTTGCAATATTTATTTGAATATTTAAAATTTATTTCTTCAGAAATTTGCGTTTTTTAAATATACGTAAATATGTTTCTTGAACCGATCACTGAATCAGAACAAGGAAGTATGAGAGCTGGTGGATATGTAAGGCTTCAGTTCTGTGCATATTGAACTGGGGGTAGTACCCATTGGACATATTGGGCACAATCCTATCGGTGTAATTTTCTGCCAGCATAGTAGAAAATCACTTCTGGATTGCTACTGGTGGCAATTTGACAGTGATTTTTTAAATATTTAAATGCTTCCTCCCCAAAAGGGAGCCCTAGGAAGCTTTGGAGCCTAAAATGGGGGGGATAAGAAGCTTATATGGATGGCTTAGTGAGTTAGGTAGGTTGGGAGCTTGATTCCCCACTGCACCTCCTGTGAGTAGAGGCAGCCTGTATGGCTTTGGGCAAGCTGCACAGTCCTCAGAAGAAGAGAATGGCAAACCACTTCTGAGTATTCTATACTTGGAAAACCCTGAAAAGGGTCACCATAAGTCAGAATCAACTTGATGGCACATGATTATTATTATTAGGAAGCTTTTATTTAGTGTGAATTAAATGTTTCTGACACTCAAGCTGGGTTGTACTGGTGCAAAGTCATGCCAACAGGATTTTGGCCAATGGAACTTATTTTTGAGAAGACAATAATTGACTTCTGTTACACATTTTGATCTGCACATTGGTCTTAGAGATACAGATCATGTCAATTCATACCAACATTTGCAATACTGAATTTCTAAGTACCCGTTTCCAATGTTTGTTTTGCTGCACATTTTTTCCTGTAATTATCAATGTTCAGATTCTAATTTTAAAAATATCAATTGCAGAAAACAGTTTAACTAATTTGTTTGCACATCCAAAGTTATTTTTCAATCACAGCTGTGGATTTTCAGTGTTCTGCAGAGTCAAATTTTATGCTAGATGTTAGAGTCCTCCTCCTCCTGGAAAGGTGAATGGCATTTTGGCTGTTACTGTGGATGTAGCAGCTCTAAACAATGTAGTTGTGTTGCATCCAAACTAGTCTCCCAGATTTTTCAGCCAATGAGTTCTTCTCTTTCCTACCCTTCTGTTTCCATTTACTTTTTACCTTAAATGATCAGCTGTAATGGTTTGTACTTTGTGATCATGTGACCGAAGTAGTCTAGCTTTGTGCACATTATATTTTATGATTTCTCGGTTTTTATTCATTAACTTTAATCTGAGTGTAGTTATTTAAATTTGAAAATATAGTTAGCTGATGTAACTCTTTGGGAAACATTATTTTGTAGGTGGGCTGCAGAGACTTTGTTGAGAAAAAGCTCCATTCTGTTGTGAAATATAAAGCAACAACTGATGAGGACTGTTTTCCTATCTCAGGTCAGAGCACAAACATTGAACACTGTTTTACTTTGAACTGTTTATTATGTATGCCTTTTTGACTACTAAGGTGTGTGTGTGTATACCATGTAATATTAGGCCATGCCTCAATCATACACAGACTGTATTGATTGTAGATACTAATGCAATGTAATGGAGGAAGTATGAATAATTTTAAATGCTCTAAGTAGCTGGGTATGGAGATAGGTAAGGAGGAAATCCCTATTGTCATGGCTGATTATTATTTCATTGTAAAATAATCTATTGAATTTGTTGGCTCTGTCTTCTTTTCTGTGCGAAAGAGGAAGATGTCTGCACCGAAGCTTATCTTCTATACTTTGGTATTCTGTTGGGGGTTTTGTTTTTGTTTTTTGTGTGCATGGGGTTTGAAGGATAAAGCAGGATCTCTGTACGTCAGTAGAGCTGTAGGGATATTTCACAGAAGTAGCAAATGGGTTTACTTCTTTTAAAAACCTGTTCTACTCTCATTCCCCAACCAACGTGAAGGACAGCTCTCAGTGCCAGTCATATAATGACCAGAGAGGGACCTTCTTTATATGACAACTAGTAGGACATAGTTGACTCTTTGTAAATATTGTTTCTGACTTGCTTCCTCAGTCTGAATAATTTATCACACTGTGTATCACACTGCCCTGCATTTCCTTGCCTTATCTTGCCCTAGCCTCATCTGCTTGATCTCCTCCCACTCCCTTCCCCTTTAGATATTGGTCTTCTCATTCCAGAGGTAGATCCTTTATCTTCATCTTTTAAGGCCTCAGTGCTGACACAGAGAAACTGCTTGTCCCTTTTCACCAGTGTGAAGTACTGTATACAGAATGATGGCAAATTCTGCTTTTTATTTCTTACATGCCTGTGTTGTATAATGTAAAATTAAAACATTGAAACATTCAGTTAGGTTTTTTAGTTCCAATGAAGAAGGAATTATCAACATTTAGTTATTATTGTTTATTAACATATCATATCTTCAGTGTTAAATCTTTTAAATGCTTCATTTCAGATGTGAATCCACCAACATTACTGTTTTCTGTTCCTTTGGATGTGGCTGATACGCTAAAATGTTTCCGTGAAAGTCTGGAAAAATCAAAACACCACAGCAGATCCCTGAAATACAGCAGGAAATTACTTTCATTATTTCTTGCTCACACCCAAGGTGAATGTTTGTTTTAATTCATAATTTCTTTTGGTTAGCAATGAAGGTACACTCTGTATAGGTCCGGACTAACTTTTAAGAATCAAACATTGGAAGACTCACTTTTAAACTGAAGAACTTGTTAATACAGAAACTGATTTCATATCAAAGAACATTTGTACTTAGTGATACTTTTATTTTTATCTGTTCACTCAGCCCACATAACTGCTGGAAATATTATAAAACATTAATGGATTATTATCTCTGATATGTAGGCATTGATCTAGATTTAGGTTTGTTCAACTGGTCTGATAGAAATGGACTTCCTCTTCCACTGTGGTAGCCTTCCCACTTCTCTGAAAAGACTGCTAAGAAGGTTGGGGCTCAGTTGAAGTGTATGATGGAGAATGGGATCCCTGAAAATTGCTCAGAGGAAATTTCTTTAAGTTCTTCTATTCATAGAAAGCAGGTCCTGGATCCAACCTGAAAGTTTCATATATATGGAAAACAAACAAACCTTAAGTTACTAGAAACAACTGGGATGTGTATTATTAAAATGCCTATTAAAAATGTATTTACTGAGGCTTCATGGGAATTTACTGGCATTATCTGCCATCAAGAATCTTGGGAAAGGTAACTACTTTACCTTCTTTTTGTCGGTGTTAGAAGCAATCCAGTGGTGCTTCTGGTGTGGAAGGATCAGCTGACCAAATGTGTTCACAGCCATCACATTCTTTGGGGAAGCTCCTTCCATGTCCCCCACTACTTTACTTTAAAAGTATATTAAAACATATAAGGTAGTATCCTATTACTTATCCCGGCCAGAGTAGACCCATTAACTAGTGAGGTTTACATAACTGTCAATTTAATCATTCAACAATGGTTCAACTGTTTTATAGTTGAAACCAGCAATGGGATGCTGGCTGTAACACAAGAAGCACGTTATGAAATTTAGAAATTGGTAATTTCTACAAGAGTAATTTCCTGGGAAAATAATTACTCAAGATAGAAAGCACAAGACACTGAAAAGGAACTGAGTTTAGAAAGCTTAAAAAATAATTAGATGAGTTGCATTGATTTTTATTAATGCTTTTCTCAAAGATAAGGAGATTCTTGTGGAAAAACTAACTTGCTGGCTGAATTCCATCTCTATTTGTATTTTTTCCCCTCATTAGTTTACAAGAAAGCTCTGACTTGAAAAGAGTAGTTGAGTCAGCACATGATCCTGGAAAAATATTTATTTTATCCCCTTTAAAATTCCATGTTTCTTCCTTCATTATAATATTGACCTTTTTGATACTGAAATATTTCTTTTATTTTATTTGTTTAAATTACCACTATCTAATTTGCATCCCCCCATTTTCATTCTTATTTGAGAAATGGTTTTCTCCTGAATTCAAGTGGGTAAAATCACTGACCTGCAAAAACTGAGTTGACAAAGAATAGGTGGCTATTTATTTAATAAAAGATTTTTAAAAAGGCAGTGTTGAAAGGTCATAATATTGAATCAAAATGGAAAAAAAAATGAATAAAGGTGAATTTGATTCCTATCATGTATAATTTATTCCCTACTTATGCTTAGTTAACAACTAGGGTTATTTTACATCTGTATGTCTTTTATTGTGAATATTTTGAGCCAATTACTATTAATTTTACATTCATAGTTCTTAACCATTCTGCTGGCTGCCTACAAAGTTCTTCTGAATTTAGTATATTTTCTGGAATTGCAGAGAAATAATTCTGGAAGTAATCTGTTTCTTTCCGTGACTCCCTAGCTCATTGGGCAGAATCAATATCTCTTGCATAGGTGACATTTAATAAATTAATTACTATTCTTATTTAGAGTTTTCTGGAAGATTAAGCACCAGAAACCAAGCATCTTCACATGGAAAAGTGGGATTTGTTATGGGGGCTGAGTTGACATACCAACCACAACCACCTGATCTTTCAGAAGAAACGTTTAGTTGCCTCAGTATGGTTCAGAGCAATGCTATTCCCCAGTCAAAACTGTCAATCATCATTTCTTCATATGAGAAAACACTTGGTAAGATTATAATCCATCTTTTCTTACAGTTGATATTTATTTATTTAAAGCATATTTCTCCTGTTTTTCAGCCTCTATCCATCCCTGTCAAAACTCCAAGGATGGCTTATTGCTAAATACAAAATAAGGCAGTCCTTATTCTCAGGTGATCCCCTCTGACCCTTTCCTGGTCACCGGGTGACCCCAATCCATGGAGTCGATATTAGCTTGTACAAAAATAATTTTATTTATAGAAACTTGGGAGAGGGAATCAATGGCGTTGGCAGGGATCTCCACTTGTAGTGGTTCTGATACCATCTTGGTCTGCGTTGTGCAGTCCTTAGCTTCAGGTGTGCTAAGGACCATCTCCTCCAGCAAGGCAAGTACACTATTCTCCTGGGACCTTGGGGCCAGGGTTAGATGGCCTGCCAGAGGCATCTCTGTTGACCTCTTCCGCACACTTACAGTCTAAAATGTATAACAAAGGGAACAATGAGATTGGGAGGGAGGAAGAAGAAGGCAAATTCAGGTACCACTTCTAGTTTTATAGCACATTAATCATTTATTTGCTGGAAATGGTTTTCATGAGAAGACCTGGGGGAGTGGAAAGTCATTCCCTTCATGACCCCATCTAACATGTGCTCAAAACCAGTAGGGCAGGAAACCACCCAGAGTAATGTTTGGCGCAGGAGAAAGAGAAGGACATTCTTTTTGTGTTAGTGCACATCCACTTGTGCAGTGTTACATGTAAGCCATAGAGTTATTACAAGTCTTGGGGAAGAGTTATATCTAGAAGAGAGAGTCAAAAAGATCTGGTCTTTCAGAAAAGCTCATGCAATGGCTCTATTTCTGTTCCTTTTTTTTTTCTGCTGCAAGCTCTTGATATATACATACAAGTATGCATCCTTAGGACTCTCTTGGTGGAGTTCTGTTGTGGTGAGATGTCTTGGTGAAATACAAGATTATTTTAATATGACAACTTTCTTTTTGTTGATCACGAAGTTCTTGTGTATATGTCATCATAATCTTTTTGTCCCCACATGTTAAATTAAACTGATAGCATTAATTTTTATTTTTATGCACTTGTCTGCTAATAACAAGAACTGGGGGGAAAAGAGGTGCACTGTCAGTGAGTGCCAATGAAAATGTACCCATTATTAGGGCCACGAAGAAAAAAAAGAACCGTAAATCACCTTTTGGAAGGCAATCACATGGTTTGTAGCAGTACAGGATTTCTTTTGAGGGAGAAAAACCCCAAGAAGACAAATAAAAAAAAAATCTGAAGCAGTTCAATGGCACTGGAATGCTGAATGGGAAATCATAATGGAGGGGGGTGAGGGCTGGCATTTGGTGAAGGTGGGATGGCTGGCATGGAGTAACCTGACAATTTGTTGCAAGTCCCACTTGTTTTTTAAAATTAATTTCAGCATAGTGTAATAGATGTAAGTAATAGCATTATCAAAGACAATGATTAATTACTTCCTAAATGCATATAGGTTTTCTGACATAAATCCATTCAGTATGAAATATATTAATGTTTTGAATGTCTCCCCTCCCCTGAATGTCTGGAAAGCAGAAGCTCTTGAAACAAAAAACCAACAAGGCCTCAAGGTGCAGGCATTCCATGAACTTGGAAATCTTCACTTCTCTATGGGCAACAAGAGGTATATAGAGTGCAACTGATACAAAATGATAACCATCAAAAATTTTCAATGTTAATACTTAATTAGTGAAATATATAGCTGAAGGGCTCCCAGCTGAAGGGTTAGAAGATAAGGCCAGCAATGGGTCTTGTTAGAAGACGAAGCCCTTGATAATCAAAATAGGCAGCAACGCACACTTTCCTGTTTGGAAGGAAATCACATCCACACTTCTTGTTTTAAGAAGACAAGAAAGCTAGAATTTATTATAGAAAAACATTGAGATAGGAAAGACAATAAGAATCCTAATTGTGCCTACGTGAGGTGAAAATGCAGGGAACCATGGCTGCCTGCTCACCTCTTGAGAACAAAAGCAAGGTGTCTCCCCTGTCCTCTGCAGGAGAGGATCAAGAAGGAGATGTGAGAAGGAAGTGACGTTAGTGACTCTAGGTCTAGTTTGAAAGAAGGTCAGCATAGATCTGAATATGTGAAGGACACAACCTAGGAAACCTTCAGAGATCCTTCTCTCTCTGTTTCTGCCTCACCATGCAGAGATACTGTATCCATCTTTCTTAGTGCAAGCTGAGAGGCTGACTACACAGACATTTAGCCTGCTGTGTGGTCTGCTGCAGGGTTGGGATGGTGATCAGACAATCCAGCCTGCCTCCAGAGCAGTCTGACCTGCACCTTTCTGGCCCTTCTACTGTTTTTTGATGTGGCTAGGATCACTCCGGTGTGGTTTGTTTCTAGCATATGTGATAGCTGGAAATGAACGAGAAGTGAGCCTTCTGGCTCTTAAGGCTCCTTCCGGTGAGAATTTTTCATATCATGCAGTGGCTTAATAAGAGAACCACTTAATGATATTGGCAAATTAAACACTTCCTCTGCTCTTCGGTGGGGGGTGGGCAGGCAGAGAAAGTGAAAAAATGTTTAAACTCTATTAGGGCAGTGAACATCCACTGCATCCCTTACTTACAAAAAAAATTATCTAAGATCTTTTCTTTGCCTTATCTTAAAGGGCTGGTTGAGAAATGACCCACAGCCAAATTACTGCTGTGGCAGGCGAAAATCTGTGTAACCTTTTTGGAAAATCTGTGTAATCTTTTTCCCCTCTCATTAGCTTTTCAGCTAAATGTTCATTTATTTGTTCATTTAAGTGCACATTATCAGTCATAGACCTCTGTGAGGAACGAATCCCTATATAGTCTCCCTCACACCTTTAAGGAAGAAGAGAAATGCACAAGTAAAGATTAATCAATCTTACATTTTCCAGCTTGTTTAGAGACTAGCAGGTTGGTGTATTTCACCATTCCAGGTGGTATTCTAAGTAAAGTTCTATTTATCTGCCTCCTGTGTCTCATTTTCTAGTTTCTGCATTTCATTCCACATTTTCTGAGCCCATTACACCTTCACTTGAGGGTAAGATTCAAAATAAAATATTGCCTTTATCCTCCATTTTAACAAATGTCAAGAACACAATATATTTTTTAAATGTATTACAGAGCTGCTTTCAAATGCTGGTGTCAAGGCCTTGATGGAACCCTCAAAATAGTAGATGCCCTTAATCACTGGCAAGAGTTTGATGGCTCTTCAGAAAACGCCACTGGCAACGTCGCCAACATATCTCAGGATTTCTGTGAGAAATTTGTTGCTCGGGCTGGGATTTGGGGTTGCTTACAAGGAGCGGTACTAGCGGCTAAAATAGCTCAGTAAGTATTTATCATTACTATGACTTAAGCCTCCCAGATAATGATCCTAGTTCTTTTTGCACAAATTCACATTTCTAAGTAAATCATATATCATTTAAGTGTGGGTTGCTTTTTATTATTATCGTGGTGTTTTAAAAATCCAATCAAGATTATAAAAACCATCATATTATTCATGGTGCATATTCATCAAATCTTGCATCACTTTATGTTATCTCTTGAATTTTATACTATATATTTAAATTTGGCCGGGTGGGGAATGTAAATGAAACTTTTATTTGTTATGTTCATATATTTGGCTGAATAGCTCAAGTGAGGTAGGTATCTGGCTGCAGAGCCAGAGGTTTCAATCCTCCACTCTGCCTCCTGGGAGAAGAACCAGCCTATGTAGCCATGGGCAAGCTGCACAGTCCCAGGGCACTCGCAGAAGAAGGGAATGGTAAATCACTTCTGTGTGTTCTCTGCCTAGAAAATGCTGAAAAAGGTTGCCATAAGTCAGAATTGACTTGACAACACAAAATGTTATTATTATGTATTTGTATAGTGGAGACATCTCAACAGACAAGGAAAAACAGGATACAAATTTTTAAAATAAGTGAATGTTTGTGGATAGATTTTGGTGTTCTTATTGCCCAGGAAGGGAGGGAGCACATGAGAATATTTTTTTCATTCTAAGTGACTCTTGATGCCTAAGCCTTCTCTCTGTATTCTCTGAGAGTTCACAAAACTGGTGGCCATCTATTTAGCCTCGTCCTGGCTTTGATTGGAAGAGCTGGATGAGCAGGCCAGAACTTCTTCAGAGCTTTCTTCAAAGGAAGGGCCTAGCTCTTATTCTGGACAACCAGGTGTCGTCTTTAGCCTATTCCAAGGCCAGCAGAGTCTGTCAGAGAATAACCCTAATCGTGTGTGACCAACCAAGTGGTCACACACCTCATTTGTTTGTTTTAAGGTCAGGGATCATAGGCAGTAACTGTATGACTTTGAAGGACCTCAGGGCTCCTTCTCTTACTGCCAAGGAATAAACATGTAAGACCATCCCTGCCACTAATTCCATCTGTCTTGGGCTACATCTCCATTTTACTCTGTGTCTGTTTTTATTTGCCCTTGAATTTTATTTGTTAAACCACCCAGAATAGTGCTTTTTCACTAATAGGGTGGTATATAAATGTAAGAAATAAATGAATAAATACATTTCAGCCTCACCCCAGATGTTCTCTCAGTTCACATGAAAAATAGATGCCTTTTTCTACCATTGCTATACTTGTATTAGGCCACTAGATGGCTCCATTTCTCCATGTGTCTCAGTTCTTTCTAACTAGGTAAAGATAGTTTTTAGGCCCTTCAGTCTACCTCTTGTTTTTAATAATAATAATAATAATAATAATAATAATAATAATAATAATAATAATAATAATAATAATAGGGGTGGGTGGGGAACAACTTGTGACTCTCAGATCTTCTTACTGATGAATTCTTAAAACAGCAACATGAGTATGCCAAAAATTGTTTTAAGAAGAGCAGACAACACTCCTCAGAGAATTCACTGCATCCTAGAAATTAAAAAAACAAAAAACAAAACAAAACAAAACAAAAACACCATAAACAAAAACCCTTCTGTCTGCTGAGCAATTGCTCTAGCCCAGCCCTAAAAAGTAGTCACTCAAAGCTGGATCCGAAAGGTCCAGCTTGGGCAGAGCTTGAGGTTAGACTGGAATGCAATTCTCTGTACATTGTGTGATTGCTGGGAAATAGATCACCCCAGACTGTTCCACAAGTGATCCAAAATTCAATCTGTGTCCCTGTGCAATCATACCCTTAGTCTGTCCTAGGATGCTGGCAAAATTAAAGGGATGGGGGAAGAACAGAGAGATTGAAAAAAGGGAAAGTATTTATTTCAATGTTATCTTTCTGGGATCAAATCCATTTCCTTTCAAGGAGTGCAAATACCGTTCTCAATGGTGGTGATAGTCTGGTGAGGATACAGATAATAGACAAAGTGACAATGCTTTCTTAACATAGGAATGGGACTATCAGATTGTCGCTTGAGGCTATGGGAGATAAAATGTATGCTGGGGTAGATTGGCTATCACAGAAACACTAAGAGTTGTTTGAGGGTCAGAGCCTGTCAAGGGACACAGCTGTTGTATAGATATTACAGAAAGCTGGGTTATAAATATATGCAATGAGCTAAGAAGCTTTGATCTCCATTTCTGCCTTTGTAGATGCACTGGAAATTATTTATGTAGCCAGTTTCCATGGTCTCCTCTCAAGTCCCACATTCTAATTTTTTTTTTCCTACAGTAGCTACTTTGACATCTGTAACAGAACATGCTGGGAAGGTGAAGTGTTCTGAAACTGGTTTCTCTACATTGCCATTTCTGATGTCAGATTTCTATCTATTGATTATTCTACACCAATATTTTCCTGCTCCTCCTATGTAGAATGCAGAAGGGCACTGTTGGTAGATGATTGCATGAATCACATTAGAGGATGAACCAGCAAAATAGATAGATAGATAGATAGATAGATAGATAGATAGATAGATAGATAGATAGATAGATAGATAGATAGATAGATAGATAGATAGATAGATAGATAGATAGATAGATAGATAGATAGATAGATAAAAAAACACCTCCTGATGTTATGGCTGACAATGTTGAGATCCTTGATGGTGCCACCAGTGTAGATATGGGGGCCCAGCTGGCATTTAGGTTTGTGGCAATATCTCATTCCTCTCTTCATCTCCATGTTGTGTTGTTTGTTGTGTTATTGTTTAAGGTTGGGGGCGATCATCTATAGGCAAGTACAGGTTAGCCGTCCAAAGCCTGAGGGAGGGAAGTGTTTTCCAGAATGGGTTGGAAGTTACTGTTTGTCCCCAGGTGATATGTCTGGATGTTGCCATATCAATTGGTTAGAGGCATTTTACCAAAATTCTGGACACATTTATCA
The DNA here is from genome assembly GCA_037013535.1 of Intellagama lesueurii. Classification (NCBI taxonomy): domain Eukaryota; kingdom Metazoa; phylum Chordata; class Lepidosauria; order Squamata; family Agamidae; genus Intellagama; species Intellagama lesueurii. The sequence continues at coordinate 40,190,428 of JBAJHW010000005.1, read as the reverse complement.
AGATTCCTCTCATGCTCATTTCCACAATCAGCTGGTCCAGTTTTCGTAATCTTATCTGGGAGTTGTAGGTTACTAATAATGGTAGTGAGCAGGAGAGGGTATTTGTAGTCCATCTTGACTGCTGACATGGATATCATCAACATTTATGCTGACCTTTGCTATGTAACATTTAGCATCCTTTCCTCTGCTGGTCATGCAGGCACGATATTGTGCAGCAATATTCTACATTCACACATTTTTTGAAGAATTAAATAATAATAATTTTGTGCTGTTAAGTTGATTCTGACTAATGGCAACCTTTCCCAGGGTTTTCTAGGTAAAGAACATTCAGAACTGGTTTACATTTCCCTTTTCTGGGGTGCTCTGGGACTCTGCATCTTACTTATGGCTTACACAGGCTGGCTCTTCTCCTAGGAGGCATAGTAGATAATCGAACTCCCAACCTCTGACTCAATATTTTCATTGTGTTGGTGACTACTACCCAAACTCTTTTTACAAGCCAACATTAGCATGCATTGCCTGTTAAATATTTTAATTGGCTTAGATCTTTTGTAGGAATCTTGCCTTCTATATTTTAGCTGCTGGCATGAACATCTGCAAAAATCAAGTGCACTTTATATCACAACACAGATACTATCTGCTTAAAACAAAGCATAACGTTATTATGAATAGTTTTACTTTTAAAACATCATAACTCAAAAATCTTTGCCCAAGCTTGCCCAAATATGACACAGAGCAAGAGTGAGCTGTCTGCTACATCTGTGCCAAATTTTGGTGCTGATCAAAAGTCCAGTTTCAAAGTTATATATTTTTTTTGTGGGGGTGTGTGTGCAATTTTTGGAATTGCCTTGTAGAATGTTGATTTGCCCTGCTGTACAATAATGTAGCCGTACTATTGTGCAGTTATAATATATTAAAAGAAAGTAATTAGCATAAATAAATTAGATGGAGGAAAATAGATTGACTCGTGATCTGATGTAATTTGTAAGAATGATCTTGATTGGTTAACCTAAAGAAGACATAAGCTTCTTTATACAGTAAGATACAGTTTTTCATTTTTCTTTTTTTTGCACGCAGGCACATATTATTATACGACGTGAAATTAAGAACTAGAGCCTGTATTTTATCTGCTCTTCTCTTCAAGGTAATTTGTGTGTTTTAATTTAGATTATGTCTGCTTTAGTGAATAGAGAGACATATATAATCTATTTTAGCATTAAAATACAAATAAAATATTTTATCATAATAATATAATGAGCTAAGTGCTGATATATAAGTGCTGAGCTAAGTATACATATTTTTAATTCTGGAAACTGTACAATACATTGGTTTTGAAGAATGGGTACAGTAAACAAACTGATGATTTTTATAAATTAAGCTGTAGATGCTATAATTCTGCTTTAAATATTTCTCTGAACAGCATTCTGTTGTTCATTATACACACCTGATAGATATGGCAGTGGACAATGCTAATCGCTTATTAAAAGGAGAACTAGTTTGGAAACTGTCCTCACCCCAGAGACAGGTGATTAAAATGATCAAAGCTAAAATGTAGCGCATTTGATCAGCAATTTATTTGATTTCACATGAAACATTTCTAGTTCAGCACAGGGATCAATACATGGAATTCTACTTCTGCATACAGATTGTCCTTTTAGTGAATATTTGAGTGTCATTTCAGGAGACTGTAGAATGGGAAAGATTCACTCCTTGCTGTTGCATCTCCCTACTATCATGGATATTAAATCAGGAGCATTCCCACCACACACACATTTTCTAGGACAGAGGCCTTAGACTGGTGGATGGAGCTTGAAAATGGGTAGGCTGTAACGATGTGGTCATTGAGGAATTGTAGAAACAATTTTTGTGTGAGCATAAGCAATCACACAAGTTATTTTGGCCTTCAGTGACAGGATCTAGAACAAGACTCACATTAAATTTACACTGCACAGTTATAACAGTTTGCTACTGCCTGAACTTCTGTGGCTTCATCTTATGGAATTCTGGGATTTGTAGTTTGGTGTTATAGTTCAGCAGAGGGCACTTTAATGGGGATATGTCTGACTCAATATTGTTGAGCTTTGACATCTCTCAGATAGCTAATTTGACTTCCCTTCTTCTTGTCATGATTTAGTTTCAGCCTGAAGTCAGTTATCTGATTGCTACAAGATAGAGCATCGTACAATAGAATAGTAGCAGCAGAAATTTGTTTGTTTCCTAGCAATTATATTAGCTTCTTGAGCCTTTATGTCTGGCTTAGATCTAGCTAGAATCATGAAACAAGTTTATTTAACATCTGTAGATTTTTTTACGTCATAACATTTGAAAAGTGTAATGTTTCTATAACTTTCAGTCCCTGTTTAGAGCTTCACTACCGCATCCTAAAGCTGATTGTGACTTTGCACAGTATGAAACAGATGTTTTAATTCCTGGAATTGATCTATTTGTGGATCGTTACAGAGCTGATATTGCAACTGTTGTTGCAGGTTTGAATTTTGTTATATATGAGTTGCATTGTAGCAAGCAAAATCTCATAGTAAGTACTACGGAAATACATCAATAATTTACATTCTTTTTTCTGTAGACATATGCTATAAATTTGATTAACCTATTTTTTCATCCTTAAACCACACAGAGGACATGCAGCCAAATTAGAAACTAATGTAACTTGCTAAGTTAAATTCCCGTTCTTAGGAATGTTTATTTGAGAGTAAGTGTCACTGAATAAAGTATAGCTTATTACCAACTATGGAAAGGCTTGCAGCCCCAAGTTGTATAGATGATGCATACATGTATTGTCTGTCATACAATATTCTAAAGATTTTCCATTCACTAGCTCTTATCTACATTAATATGAAATCATCCAGATTTCCCAAGAAAGGAGATGCCAAGAAGTGCAGTAACTAAATGACCATTGCTATAATTTCCCATTCAAGCAAAGGCCTTTTCCTTATATAGAGAGAAAAATGCCTGAAGTTCAAGCTGGATTCTGAAAAGGAAGAGACATTTGAGATCATATTGCAAATATCCACTAACTTCTAGAATGTACCAAAGAATTTCAGAAGTGTACTGCTGAAGAAGATCAGTCTATGCATTAAAGACTGCAGCAAAGCATTTCACTGTGTGGATCATAAGAAACTATGACTTATTCTGAAAGAAATGGGTTTGCCTCAGCACTTGATTGTCCTGATGTGTAACCTGTATTGTGGACAAGAAGCTACTGTTAGGACATCATCTGGAGAGACAGAATAATTCCTATAGGGAAAAGTGTCGGAGAAGAGTGCATTTTATGCTTTTGTCTGTTCAATTTGTACGAAGAACATATCATATGGAAAGCCAGACTAAATTCAAATGAAGGAGAATTGGAAATTGGTGGAAGAAACATCAATAATTTAAGATATGCAGATGACACCATCTTATTGGCAGAAAAAAGCAATAACTTGAAATAAAATTTAATAAAGTGAGAGGAGAAAATGACAAAACAGTTGAAAGTTAAGAAGACAAAAATCATAACTACCGAAGAAGTACAAAACTTTAGTATCGACAATGAAGAAATTGAAATAGTTAAAGATTTTGTTTACCTTTGTTCAGTCATCAATCCGAATGGAGACTGTAGCCAAGAAATCAGAAGACTGAGACTAGAAAGGATAACAATAAAGGAATTGGAAAAGATCATCAAGTGCAAGGATGTGTCACTGGAAACTAAGGCCATGATAATCAACATGTATATTCCCGATCATCATGTATGGGTGTGAAAGTTGTAAAGAAAGCTGTACAGAAAAAAAAGATTAATTTAAAATATGGTGCTGGAGGAGAGCTTTATGGATACCCTGGACTGCTAGAAAGATGAAGAACCCAAGCCTGAACTATATCTGGAGGCAAAAATGATGAAACTGAGGCTGTTCTACTCTGAGTACATCGTGAGAAGGCCAGAATCTCTGGAAAAGACAATAATGCTGGGAAAAGTTGAAGGCAGCAGGAAAAGGAGGAAGACCAATACAACATGGATTGACTTCTAATGAAAACTACAGGCTTGAGTTTGCAAGAGCTGAGCAAGACTGTTGAGGACAGGACGTTTTAGAGATCACTCATTCATAGGGTCATAGGCTACTTGGCAGCATATAACAACAACAAATACTTTCTGAAAAGCTTCAACATGTTCCAGTAGTCAGCATACCCTTCTCTGTCCCATGAATTTCCTTCCACCCTCCTGCATGATTGTGCCTGTTTCGGTTCCTATATTAAGCTATTTATATTGCTGAAATGCTGCATGACAAAAGAAAGGCCATATGGTTATCTATTCAATATTCCCTTTACCTTGCTTGTCGTGAAGATTTTTCAAAGGTATTCTTTTGTGTAAAATGAAGTAGCTTCATTAAAACCATAGTTCCACACAATTAATTGACATGGACATTATGAAATGTATTATTTTAGCTAGAATTGAATCTCTCCTAAACATAATAAAATGTTTTATATTAAGTCATGTGGCACAGTCCTAGACATGTTTATCCAAGAGTCTCACTGTGTTGAATAACAGTATTTAAAGTGCATTCTTTAACATTATCATAGGAATATTCTATGTTTTCAATAGATATAAAGTATATCAGATGGAAAATACTGTAAGAATAAGATCTCTGTTCCTCATTTCTCCGAAGCAGAAAAGCTAGCTAAGCCGATATAAGAATGTATGCTTTATTAGGCTTATAAACATTATTTTCCCAGCTATTAATATCAGTGCGACCTTTCTGTTTTTTTCTTTGGAATTAGTTTTCTCAAGTTTCTTATACTGGATTCTAATGTTGTCATTTATGTTTTTGGATGCTGTATGCTACAAAAGTAGTGACAGATAGATCTATAAATAAATATTAATAGAACTTTCCTTTGTCTTCACAGATTTTGCCACTATTCACATTATATCAATACTTTGTTTCTGAAATTTGCCGGGATGCAATGAAATGTATTGAAGCAAGGATTCTCAAGGTAAATAAATATGAAAACTGAACACAGTAACATTTTCAGTGATCATATAATCTGACTTCATTAATAAATATGTACCATTGAATCTATTTCATGGGGCCATTACGCTGAAGATTACTTAGTAACTTTCTGGGGAAAACAGTTTCTATTTATGCAATAAAATTAAATTCCTTTTCATGTTCAGGCTGTGGAGAAGGCTATAACCTATAGAGTTGGGTGAACATCTCCCTGAGCATTCACCTTGAGCATTGTATGAGTTTTGTCATAATTTCTTGTGACTATTTACAAATCCTTTAAGGATTTTGTGAGCACATGAGAAGAAAACTGAGATAGAACTCCTACTTTTTGATTACCTCAAACACTTTTGGTGCAGTTAGGAAGGGAAGGATAACCAGTGTTTCAGGGAGGCCAGAATCCAAGACAATGGCATTAGTGTCATGTTGGCAGACAATTCTCTTGAAGCTGTGGTTGACCTCTGAAATGGGGAAGTGCAGCAGGTATTTGACACAATTGCCCCTAAGCATCATTTCCTGCTAACTAGAGTCAAGTCCATTCTCTGGTTTTCTGGGGAATAGATGATAATGAAATAAGAGGTATGGCAATGAGAATAATACTGATGGAATTATCATTGTGAGTCTGATCAAACATGAGCTATAACTTACATAATCGAGATCCAGATTTCATACTTTGTGAGATTAATAATACTGCTGCTGCTGCTGCATCAGGGCTGTACATAGGATAGGGCAACTGGGCTGGTGTCGAATTTCAGAGGGCTCCAACATCTAGAGGTGAATCTGTGGTGAGTGGGAGGAAAATAAGGACAATATTTCCTCATCTGATTCATTTTCCTTTTATTTTGAAACTATTTCTTTAGTGGAGCACCACTTTTTCTTGATGTGGACCCATGCCCATTTTTGAGGGTGGAATGGGTGGGAGACAGTGCTATTTGCCCCAGGAGTCATAATTGCTACTTGCAGCTTTGCACTGTGTGCCCACAGGAAAATCTATTTTTTTTTCCCAAGGACACTTTGATTGTTCATGAACTGTTGTCATTGGAAATCTCAGCACTAGAACATTAACACTAAACAAATACTAAAAAGTAGTGCTAAAATGTTTGGGTTTTTTTAGATCAAAGTTCTTACAGATTTAGGATTTTTCTCTGATGCCTTCCATGAACTATGTATTCTTAATCGTGGAGAGAAAATCCCTTGGAAGCTACTTTCTGTCTACAAGCTTTCTCCAAAACTCCCGGTAAAAATATTTCTTTTCATTAAACAATTTCCAATGAATATAATTTCCTAATGTCAATTTTTCTGTCGGGGCTTTGGCTTGTTTGTATGAGTCTTCAAATAGCACTTCACAGATACTCTAACGGTAGAGGGCTTGGTCTTTTCTACTTTTGACCTTTCTTGCTTTCTGCAATGGTTAGCCTGGATTTAGTGTTATGTTTCCTTCTCTGTTTGATATGATGCTTACGTAAAGATCTGTCATAGCAGCATTAATACAAAAAATAAAATTAACATACTGTCAAGATGTGACAGATGGCTAAACAGAGCATTAGTGAAGATTCTGCAAGATATATTAAGTCAAGTTGATTGCTTTATGAATTTGTGTCCAAATCCCAATTAAACAGAGTTCTGTTACTGTGCTGCAACTTCTAGTTTTTCCTTATGTCTATCAGCAAAGCAAATCCATGCTTTGTTATAATGCAATGTTAATTAATATGCTATTCTAAATTTAGGTCTTTCCAAAGTTTGATTCATCACAATCCCTCCTGACAAATGCAAACCTACAGGTAGGAGAATGGTTGTTTTATCTAATAAATTAAATCATATATATGACTGAATCTAATTGAATTTATGCACATTCACCTCTCCACATTTCAACTGATAATCTGAAATCAGAAGTGTGTTCTTTGTTGTCATGTGCCTTTAAGTCAGAACCGACTTACAGTGATCCTAACAGGGCTTTCAGGCTAAGTGAAATATTTAAGGAATGGTTTTACCAGTTCCCGTGGGTGACACTGCGGGTTAAACCGCAAAGCCTCTGGGCTGCAAGGTCGAAAGACCAGCAGTTCTAATCCACGCGACGGAGTGAGCTCCCGTTGCTTGTCCCCAGCTCCTGCCAACCTAGCAGTTCGAAAGCATGTAAAAATGCAAGTAGATAAATAGGTACCACCACGGTGGGAAGGTAACAGCCTTCCATGTCTAGTCGCGTCGGCCACGTGACCACGGAAACTGTCTATGGACAAAAGCTGGCTCTACGACTTGGAAACGGGGATGAGCACTGCCCCCTAAAGTCGGACATGACTGGACAATTTGTCAAGGTGAACCTTTACCTTACCTTTACCAGTTCCACTCCCCTAGGGAGTTTCCATGGCCAAGTGGGGATTTGAACCCTGGTCTCCAGAGTCTGAGCCCTAGTCCATCACTCTATTGACCAAACCACACTGGGTATCAAGGCTTTCAAGGTAAGTGAGATATTTAAGAAGTGGTTTTACTACAGTGGTGCCTTGACTTATGAACTTAATCCATCCCAGAAGATGTTCGTAAGTCAAAACGTTCGTAAGTCAAATCAGCATTTCCCATAGGAATGCATTGAAAACCGATTAATCCGTTCCGGCTGTTTTTTGTTCTTATGTCGAGGTGCCGTTTGTAAGTCAAAGCATTAGTTCCCATAGGAACTAATGCAAAACCGGTTAATCCGTCCTCTACCACTAGGGGGAGAATTTTTTTTTTTAACCTAAGATGACTTAGGTTAAAAAAAAGGGCAGGAAAGGAGGGAGGGAGGGAACGAACACCTTTTAAACAGAACACCTTTAAAACCAAGCAGCTTTAAACCAAACCAAGCACCTTTTAAACCAATTTTTACATTTTAAAATTACAGTACCAGGCAGTCCAAAGTCCATTTCCTGCTTTCCCGGCGGTTTTTTTGTTCGTAAGTCAAAGCTCCGTTCGCAAGTCAAAGCAAAATTTTGCGAATGGAGCTGTTCGTAAGTCAAAATGTTCGTACGTCGGGGCGTTCGTAAGTCAAGGCACCACTGTAGTTCTACCTCCTCTATAAATTTTCATGTCTGAGAGAGGAAGTTTGAAACACATCTTTTTTAGACTGGCATATGATGTTTAACCTTTTCTATTGGGCTGTTTTAGATCTCCATCCTTTGTGATGTTAATGGTTTTTAATGTATTTGCTTAATTGTAATACTTTTATGGTGGGTGAGATTATATGATTTGATCTTTTTTAGCTAAATGTGGCTTTATCTGTTTTTATTCTTTTAAACACTTTTAAAAATCTTTTAATGAAAGAAAAATATTTTATTTATTTATTATTTAAACAAACAAACAAACAAACAAATAAATAAATAATCAGAGATATGTACCTAGTTTGAAATTTGACCAGTAATGTTATACAACTGCCTAGACTTGTCTTAAATCTTTTGGAAATTCATCTTGTTCAATATGCATAGTTAGTTTTTAAGAGGGGAGTTTTAACACTTTTGATATTCATAGAGTAGTTAATGGTAGCACTGTTCACTCTTCTGCCCTTTTTGGAGTTCACTGTGAACGTAGTTTGCTGGCTGGATATCTCAGTGGGTTAGGTATTTGGCTGCAGAGCCAGAGATTGGGAGTTTGATTCCCCACTATGCCTCCTGAAAGTACAGCTACCCTGTGCAGCCATGGGCAAGCTGCACAGTCCCAGGATGCCCCCAGAAGAAGGGAATGGTAAACCACTCCAGAATATTCTTTACCTTGAAAACCTAGAAAGGATCACCAAAGTCAAATTAAATTGATGGCACACAATTATTATAAGTGTAGTTTAATATTTGCTGCTAGTTGAAAAGTTGAGTTGAAAGATCGAATTGAAGGGATGAATGCCATTCAGTCAAGATGAAAGCAGCTGCATAGGGCACTTGCATTCCATATGAGTTAGTTATGTTTACATATTGCCTCACAGAAGGGTTGAGATGACACTTCTTTTAGAAAAGGTAATTTTCTTCTTCAGGGAAGTTGTAGTATGTAGTATAATTTGTATCTCTCTTAAGATTCAATCAGTGATTTCGTTTCTCTTAGAATTCTGTCTATGTATTTTGTCTCAAAGGCATTAGAAGATGTGTTCAACAGACCTCTACATTCTGGCTGGGCACCAGTATGTGAGCCACGAATTGTGAATAACTTAATGCTAGCCAAAACACGTTTCATTATTTCTTTGGCTGAAACATTAAACTGTATTCCTGAAAAAGTGATGAAAGTAGCATATTGTGTGGACACTGAAACATTAAGAAGGGCAGGCAAAAACACAGAAGCATTCTTAAAAGGTACTGATATCAGTACAATATATAAATATCTGCATGAGGAATATACTAAATTCAGTGAAAATTAAAGTTCCGATTATAAAGTTTACAATGTTTCTAAAATAATTCTATTGCTTAGTATACTTGCACTACATCTTGCTAAAAATGTTTTCTTTAGAAAGGATGTGACCCATTCAATTTAAGAACTTGTTAAATCTTTTAAATCTTTCTCATTGAAATGAAATTTGTATATGCTTAATCTTAGCTATATGGGGCTATTGTTTTTAATGTTTGGAGTTTTATAATTAAAGTTTCTGCTTTATTTGAAGTATTTTCAAAGTTATCTCCTGTACTATACTCTACAGAATGCGTTGGCTGTGTTCCCAGCTTGGGATTGGACACAGACCTAGAAATGAAGGAAGGCCATCTTTGTGAGTCCTCCACCTCTTCTTGCAGTCTCCCAGTCACCTTTTTGCCTCATCAAAAATTGGTGGACTGCATATACAGCAATTGCTTATTACTGTTTTCCAATGTATTCTTTGTGAAGATTTGGCTGTGGTTATTTGTGGTCTATTAGCCCACCTGGGAAGGATAACATCCCTGTTGAAGTGCTGAAGTGCTGTAAAGAGATCTTCACCACCGAGCTGTATGAAGTCTTTTGTCTTTGCTGGAGGAAAGGTGGAGTACCACAGGACATGAAGGATGCAAACATCGTCACATTGTATAAGAACAAAGGAGACAGGGGCGACTGCAATAATTACCGTGGTATCTCTCTTCTCAGTGTTGTAGGGAAGCTGCTTGCCCGTGTTGTGCTGAAGAGCCTCCAGGTGCTTGCAGACAGAGTCTATCCAGAATCACAGTGTGGATTTCGAGCTAATAGATCCACCACTGACATGGTATTTTCCCTCAGACAGTTGCAGGAGAAATGTAGGGAACAACAACAGCCACTCTTTGTGGCCTTCATAGATCTCACAAAGGCCTTTGATTTGGTCAGCAGGGATGGCCTTTTTAAAATACTTCCCAAGATTGGATGTCCACCTCGACTCCTTAACATCATCAGGTCCTTTCATGAGGAAATGAAGGGCACTGTAGTTTTTGATGGCTCAACATCAGATCCCTTTGACATCTGAAGCGGAGTGAAACAGGGCTGTGTCCTCGCGCCGACCCTGTTTGGGATCTTTTTTGCTGTCATGCTGAAGCACGCCTTTGGAACTGCAACAGAAGGTGTCTTATCTCCGGACTAGATCAGATGGAAAGCTCTTTAATCTCTCTAGATTGAGAGCGAAGACCCAAGTCCAACTGAAATGCATGCGGGATTTCCTCTTCGCTGATGATGCAGCCATTGTTGCCCACTCTGCTGAAGACCTCCAATAACACATGAATCGTTTTAGCAAGGCCTGCCAAGACTTTGGACTAACAATCAGCCTGAAGAAAACACAAGTCATGGGCCAGGGCGTGGACTCACCTCCCTCTATTACCATCTCCACGCAAGAATTGGAGGTTGTTCATGACTTTGTGTACCTTGGCTCAACGATCTCTGACACTCTCTCCCTAGATGTCGAGCTCGATAAACGCATTGACAAAGCAGCTACCATGTTCTCTAGACTCACAAAGAGAGTATGGCTTAATAAGAAGCTGATGGCATATACCAAGATCCAGGTCTATAGAGCCTGTGTCCTGAGCACACTCCTGTACTGCAGTGAGTCCTGGACCCTTTGTGCACAGCAGGAGAGGAAGCTGAACACGTTCCATATGCGTTGTCTCCGACGCATTTTTGGTATCACCTGGCAGGACAAAGTTCCAAATAGAGTAGTCCTAGAACGAGCTGGAATTTTTAGCATGTATACATTACTGAAACAGCGACGTCTACGTTGGCTTGGGCATGTCGTGAGAATGGCTGATGGTTGGATTCCAAAAGATCTCCTGTATGGAGAATTAGTGCAGGGAAATCGCCCCAGAGGGAGACCACAGCTGCGATACAAGGAGATCTGCAAGCAGGATCTGAAGGCCTTAGGAATGGACCTCAACAGATAGGAAACTTTGACATCTGAGCGTTCAGCCTGGAGGCAGGCGATACAGCATGGCCTCTCCCAATTTGAAGAGACCCTTGTCCAGCAGGCTGAGGTAAAGAGACAGTCCCGAAAGCAGCAAAATCAGGGAGCTGGACAGGGGACAGATTGTATTTGTCTTCAGTGTGGAAGGGATTGTCACTCTCGAATTGGCCTTCTCAGCCACACTAGACGCTGTTCCAAGTCCTCCATACAGAGCATGTTACCATAGTCTCTCGAGACTGAAGGATGCCTACTATTAGCCCACAGTTGACCAGAACAGACCTGTCATGGATATCCGCTGCTCTGATTCAGCTTTAGTTTCTGAACAATAGTTATTCTGCATACCTTTCCTTTAGTTGCCATTTATCTAAGAGATGCACTGTGCTAAACAGTGTGGCAATGGGAAAGAATTAACACAGCTTGATGACGTCTCAGCCTTTTACTTGCTAAGGGTTTTTTTTATGCCAGCCTGAAACCTGATCAAGAAACAACAAATGAAGGAAATCCAGCATAGCATCTGCTTTGTAAATTTGTTTGCAGATTGGCTATTCAGTTTTTGTGGCCTTTACCTTCAAATAAAGTGCATAGTTATTGCAATGCAGGTTGCTTCCACCACCCTCCATCTTCTGATTTGGCTGGAGAAGCTGAAGAATGGTACTACTAGCACCCTAGCTATAGACACAGTGAGTTGCACCTCTTGAGTTGTCAGTACGTCTGCTTCTCAGAATATCAGTGTAAATTAAGCCCCATCACTAGTTAAAGAGGAAGAGTGCAATCTGCCTCCCTTCATTCTGTCTTCTGCACTGGGATCTCTTAGAAGAGTGTAGCATTGTTTCAAAATGTCCAAGCAACTCTCCAACCACCCGATCAAGTCTTGTGATTTCTGCTTCCTATATGAAGAAGGAGAGTGATGTGGTTCTCATATGGTTGGATAAGGAATCCAAGAATAGTTGATTTCTCAGCCTGTGCAAAGCAAAACAATGACTGAATTCACTAACAGGCTAGATTCCATCTCTTTTAGGTAATTCATTTCCAGAGGCTAAATTATCAAGTTCAAGGCAGTACCTTTTAAAGAATCAGATATTTGTAGGCCATTCAGTTTCATATTTGCAAGTTGTAGATTCAGCAGGATGATGGCATCTGTTCTAATGATATTTTTCCTGGTTCAAAAATAAATGGAAGAGTTAAAACTTGTTCTGGACATGAAACTCTCATTGAACCATCTTACTTTCACATGAATGCCATGTTATTGAAAGTCATCAACACTGAACCAGACAGTTGCATGGTATCTGTGGACAAGAACAGCCCATTCATTCTGGAGTTGTGCAGGAAATAACTGAAAATAACAAAACAGATGTGTGTTATCTTTGATTATTTGGTTTTACCCTGTTTCCCTGAAAATAAGACCTAACCTGAAAATAAGCCCTAGTATGATTTTTCAGGATGCTCGTAATATAAGCCCTACCCCAAAAATAAGCCCCAGTTAAATGAAACCCCGCCCGCCACCATTGTGCAGCAACCAGAAGAAGATGACATGACTGTATTTGAATAAATGTAGATTGCTGTACATGAAAAAATAAAACATCCCCTGAAAATCAGCCCTAATGAGTTTTTTGGAGCAAAAATTAATATAAGACCCTGTCTTATTTTCGGGGAAACACGGTATTTGTTTTGTTGCTTCAGATATGACAATGTACTGAATTCTTTTTTACCAAGGTTTTATGCCAGCTTCAGCATTCACAAGTGGAAAGCGAGAGCCAATTATCATGATTGTGGAGCTTGAAAAAAACAAAGATACTTTAAATATGGCCTTGCTAAAGGTAATAGTACTATTTAAAATTTTAACACATATAAACCACTATTGATATTTTGTTGCAGATAGCAATTCTTCCAGATAAATTAAAGCTGTTTATTTTAAGCTCTTTATTTTTTGCTTCTAATTTTGACTGGCATAGCAATTCTGTATTCACACTACATCAGGACTGAAGATACATAACTGTCATGCTAGCAGAATGGCAGGCTTATCAAATACATGCAGTTTTAGAAACCAAGTTCTTATTTGTTTTTTATTACTTTGTCAATTATATCACATTTATTATTTTAGGGAATTTTATTGGAAGAAGCTGAAGAAAGGATTAATTCAGTTCTTGAAACAATACAGACTAAATATGGCACATTGATTCATGAATGTTCAGCTTCTGAATTAGAAATTGTTATTGAAGCAAAGCTTCAGCTTGCAACTATTGCACAACAGAGGCTTCAGACAGCATTCAGGTAAATAAGAAGTTTTGGTTCAACTTGCAGCAGCACAATTTTTGCTGCTTGACTCAACCTCATGTGTCCTATTTCACAACCTCTTTCATACTGATCTTTAGTACAAATAGCAGCTGAAAGTAGTGCTGTATGAGTAGTCCTGACACTTTTGTCCCGTTGTTGGTTGTTGTTTTTACTGTGTTGTCTTGAAAGCAGCTAAACAGTTCAATCAAATAAATAGTTGAAAAAACAGTTACTCAGAGACAGTGTTGTAACTTAATATAACCTTTTAAGAGCTTGGTTTTTTCAAAGTGGGAATGTTTTATGGAGGTGCATGTAGGGCCATCTTGTCCTGCATGTTGGACAAGTGGGAGCACAAGTGTAAACAGCACCCATATGCTGTGCTGCTCTTATTCAGTACTACCTGTGTTACTCACTGGTGACTAAGAAGAGGACAGGAGAGTTGATTCAGAAGGTAGTGAGAAAGCAGAACTGGCTACACTTGCTTGCTGATATCTCATTAGCCATCAGGTCTTCCTATGAAGAATGTCATGATCCAAGATGCATCTTCAAAGCAGAATTGGGGGCATCATGAGGCTGCAAAGACTCTTGTCTTGGCCCATCCCAGGAAACAATTACTGGAGAAAGACACTAATACTGATTGCTCCATTGAGAAAGAAACTAATTACATCTGTAATGCAGAAACTGTACCTGAACCAGTGGCTGATATTGTTATGACATTCTGTAATCTGTTTTACAAAAGATCTGCTTCAGTGGATTGGATCCAGGCTGCTATTTGTTGTGTCTTCTTTGTCCTTGATCTGCTTCCATGCATTCAGTGTCTGTCTGCTTTGCCTTGTATATGCTGCTGAGTAAGGAAGGATTGTCTTATGAATTGTTTTGTTTTCCTATTGACCATTAAAAAAGTTATCTGTCTATATTTCTTGATCTAGTTAGTTCCTTCCAAAAATTAATAAATTGGAACATGTGTTTACAGTCAAATGTTCATATCTGCAAGTTCCCAAATTAAAATATAATTGGTTTCTGAGCGTGTTCAGAGGGAGGTGGGATGGGAAGCAGGGCCCTTCTGTCAGTCCTGAAGAAACTCTATTGGCTTCCTCTTTGTTTCTTCTCTTATCCCTTTTTAAAATTTTTGTGTTATATCATTTTAGGTTGTTAGCCTACAGGCTTGTCTTGTTACTATTGATTGTATATAAGCCACTCTGGGAAACATTTTCGTTGAGGAATGCTGATATATTCTTTCCAGTTGGACACTAGAGGCACAGTCCATCCTTCTTCTTCTAATGCTTTGTGTTATGTTATGTTATAATATGTGTGTTCTCAATATGAAGATACTTTTGAATTCTGTTTTAATATTGATGCCTCCTTGGAAATATTCATTCAAGTACCTTAAATAATAAAATGCAGTCCATTGTGGGGGAATATCTGTATGGGGAGTTTACTGTTGCCTCAACAAAGCCATGTTTAAATCTCTATGGTGTCATTGCTCACATATAGGTGCAGGAAATGCTTGGTCTGCAACCTGGGGGGAAAGTAATCAGTATCATTTTAATTCATTAAGATTAGTTAGCTGTAAGTATATCTATTAAAAACAGTTAATGACAGCTAATCTGATTATTAGAATCATTGCCTCAAAATACAAAACACACCAACTTTTATAATGTGTAATCTTTTATTTATCACAGTGCTGCTTTGGCATTTTCCGCAATAAAACTTCTTCAAGATGCAAGTGTTTTTAAGAAGGAATCTAATGTACCACAACACAAGGATAAAACAGATGAGGTAGATGTTATAAATTTTAAAGTTGATCAGTCAGTTTATTATATAAAACAGCCTTTGAAGCTTTTACCTAACATTTTAAATATAATGTTATTAATTCTTATTTAATATTTGAATAATTTACTGTTTTCAGCTTTTAATATTTTGTTTTTAATGACGTAAGCTGCCTTGGGTCCTTTTTTAGAAGAAAAGTGGGGTAAAAATATTTTGAATAATAAATACATAAATAAATTTCCTCTAGCTGTGTTGGATTTATGACACCTTTCCAATGCACCTGATCATAGCTGGAGGAAGACAGATGTGAAGTGCGAAAAACACAAGCGAATCAAAATTATAATCAAGATTAGAATGCAATATTCTGTTATCTTTTTATTTACCTAATGCAAATGACACTAAGCTTTGCATGGCTGGAAATCCTCTCACCTCCCCAACACCATTGCTCTTTTCTTCCTGCCCATCAAAGTGTTTTTCTTTCCAGTCACCCACCTACATCCTGCCAAGTTTTTCATCTGGAGCCTGAGTTGCTCTGGCTGTAGCTTTTCCCAGTTTGAATTATGCTTGTTTTGCAATTTATTATTCTGTTATTTTTAGGGGGAGCAAGTTTGTTTTTCTTAAATATGATGCCCTTTTCAATAGGAGCCATTGTCCTAGAAAAATAGCTAAGTAGGGTTTAGCCGTTTAGTGACTGAAGATAGTACTGCAGCCTCTAAACAATGAAATATATGTTTTAGGTGCCTAGGATATTAGTTATCTAAAGGTGATAGCTTTATTAGACCTTTAGGAAAGCATAAAAACTAGCTTTTGAGTCCATTCAGGTCTTCATCAGGCTAGGCACCACAGAGGCATTAGAAATTGCCTGTGACTAGAATAAGAACATCCTTAATTAATGAAATCATTTAAGGAGAGCTTGTCACCTCTGGGTGTATGCTTCCTTTGCTTTATGATTAGTTGTCAGGACTCAGGAACGGCATTCTTTTGACATCTGATTTCTGAAATCCAAAAAGACTGCCTAATTCATCTCTCTGCAGTGTTGACATGCTATCAGCTCTAATTATGTACTATTTCTAATCTCTAGCCTATGTTTCACAGTTTTGGAGTTATATAAGATGGAGTCAATCACACAAAAATTCTCCTTATGTAGTATAGGTGACATTAAATTATAGATGTATCATATGTAGTATACAGTAATCTACATAATCAGTTCAAATAGAAACAGGGCAAACATAGTAAATAAACCCAAATATGTACTTTTTTTTTACAGTTTTCTATATGGTTATATCATATTAATCTTCAACAGAATAATTGAACAATGGATCGTTTAGTTGATTTCCCAAATGATTTTTCCTCTGACTTCTAGGCAGGTGATGAATGGATTTGTACTGAAGATTCCAGTCTGCTTCACAATATAATAGCCCAAGAACATATGAACATACACGTATGGCTGAGATGTCGTTTGGCATTAGTGAGTGCAGTTACAGCACAGGCACGAGGCATTGAAACAATGAAAGGTAGTATTTTATCCTGAAATGAATAGCTGTAATCATGTAAATGGGTTGGCTTGTATACCTTAAGCCACCTTCATTGTGATTACTACCTTGTTCAGCTTGTTAGGTAAGGCTTGACTCTGGCTGCATCTTGATGGCACTGTGTATAACTGTGTATAACTAGAAATATTCCCCTTTGCTATGCACATAGCTAGACAGTAAAGTAGCACTGAAACATTTTGTGGGCTGAGCAGCCACAGGAAGGGTTGGTGGGGGAGAAGGAGCCTTCATACATCCTTTCTGGCCCCACCATCTTTTACCAGCAGATTACCAACAGTAGAGGAGATGGTTTGGCATCTTGTTTGGTCTAGCCCATGGTCTGGATAGAGAGAGATCTGAGTATTTGTAATTCCCCGTCTTAAATACAGCAAAGTGTTGGTGGAGAATTAGCTATGCCAGTTCTGAGATGACATTGATGAAAGCTCTGAATCATCTATCTGTGGGAATAGAGCAGTGTTCAATCAATGGATCTTTCTTGCTGCACCAAGTATCTCCCCATTTCTGGATTTTCTATCTGGTATCACCAACAGGAGAACTGCCTTATTTGGCTTTCTGCCTGGACAAAATTGGGGACCTCTGTTTCAGTGGAACCTTTACAAAGTGGTAGTGACCACTGGCAAGGAGAGACAAGAGGGCCTTCTTAAATGAACAGTGCAAAGAAATAGAGGAAAATAATAGAAAGGGAAAAACCAGAGATCTGTTCTAGAAAATTGGAGATATTAAAGGAACCTTTTGTGCAAAGATGGACATGATAAAGGACAAAAATGGTAGGGACCTAACAGAAGCAGAAGACATCAAGAAGAGGTGGCAAGAATACACAGAGGAATTATACCAGAAAGATCTGGATGTCCCGGACAACCCAGATAGTGTGGTTGCTGACCTTGAGCCAGACATCCTGGAGAGTGAAGTCAAGTGGGCCTTAGAAAGCATGGCTAACAACAAGGCCAGTGGAGGTGATGCCATTCCAGTTGAACTATTTAAAATCTTAAAAGATGACGCTGTTAAGGTGCTACACTCAATATGCCAGCAAGTTTGGAAAACTCAGCAGTGGCCAGAGGATTGGAAAAGATCAGTCTACATCCCAATCCCAAAGAAGGGCAGTGCCAAAGAATGCTCCAACCACCGTACAATTGCACTCATTTCACACGCTAGCAAGGTTATGCTCAAAATCCTACAAGGTAAGCTTCAGCAGTATGTGGACCGAGAACTCCCAGAAGTACAAGCTGGATTTCAAAGGGGCAGAGGAACTAGAGACCAAATTGCTAACATGCGCTGGATTATGGAGAAAGCCAGAGAGTTCCAGAAAAACATCTACTTCTGCTTCATTGACTATGCAAAAGCCTTTGACTGTGTGGACCACAGCAAACTATGGCAGTTCTTAAAGAAATGGGAGTGCCTGACCACCTTATCTATCTCCTGAGAAATCTAGATGTGGGACAGGAAGCAACAGTTAGAACTGGATATGGAAGAACTGATTGGTTCAAAATTGGGAAAGGATTACGACAAGGCTGTATATTGTCTCCCTGCTTATTTAACTTCTATGCAGAATACATCATGCGAAAGGCTGGACTGGAGGAATCCTAAACCGGAATTAAGATTGCCGGAAGAAATATCAACAACCTCAGATATGCAGATGATACCACTCTGTTGGCAGAAAGTGAGGAGGAATTAAAGAACCTCTTAATGAGGGTGAAAGAGGAGAGCGCCAAAAATGGTCTGAAGCTCAACATCAAAAAAACTAAGATCATGGCCACTGGTCCCATCACCTCCTGGCAAATAGAAGGGGAAGATATGGAGGCAGTGACAGATTTTACTTTCTTGGGCTCCATGATCACTGCAGATGGTGACAGCAGCCACGAAATTAAAAGACGCCTGCTTCTTGGAAGGAAAACGATGACAATCCTAGACAGCATCTTAAAAAGCAGAGACATCACCTTGCCGACAAAGGTCCGCATAGTCAAAGCTATGGTTTTTCCAGTAGTGATGTATGGAAGTGAGAGCTGGACCATAAAGAAGGCTGACCGCCGAAGAATTGATGCTTTTGAATTGTGGTGCTGGAGGAGACTCTTGAGAGTCCCCTGGACTGCAAGGAGAACAAACCTATCCATTCTGAAGGAAATCAACCCTGAGTGCTCACTGGAAGGACAGATCCTGAAGCTGAGGCTCCAATACTTTGGCCATCTCATGAGAAGAGAAAACTCCCTGGAAAAGACCCTGATGTTGGGAAAGTGTGAAGGCAAGAGGAGAAGGGGACGACAGAGGACGAGATGGTTGGACAGTGTCATCGAAGCTACCAACATGAATTTGACCCAACTCCGGGAGGCAGTGGAAGACAGGAGGGCCTGGCGTGCTCTGGTCCATGGGGTCACGAAGAGTCGGACACGACTTAACGACTAAACAACAACAACAGAGTGACCACTGGCAGAGACTAGCAGACAACCATCAACATTCCATGTTAATTCCTTCCAGACAGCAATAATGAGCAGAAGGTCTGGGTCATTGCTTCTGAGATCACAGACCAGAATCCTATTAAATTATATATGCCAGCCTAAAGAAACTGTAACTACTTAAAGAGTTGACACTTGTGTTCATCAGCATGTGACTGCCATGCGGTGAAGAATGCAAGTGCCAATTTGTTAAGTAGTGGCTATTTGCTACTGAAATTCACACTGTTGTACTTACGCCAGCATACATAAGTTATAGAATTCTGGCTATTACATTTAAGGCTCATAAAGACTTTATTGCTTATGCCTCAAAAACAGAAATAAACAGAAATTGTAAAGTAATTTCATGTTAGAAATGCTCTGATGGTACAATTTTACATGCTCTGGGATTGTATTGTATTGATGGAGGCATATTATTCTTTTTTTTTCTTTAAGAAAATGAATTGATGGAGTGTTCATCATTGATCACTGAGGTACAAATGGAAGCTCAAGCATTCAATGATATCGAGACACTTGCTGACATTACAATGCAAGCTGTCATGCTTGGCCTTCAAGAAAAACAACCAGTTGCTGACATCAAGCTTTGTCTACAGGTTTGAACAAAAATGTGAATAATTAATTGCCCCTGCCAGTACAATAGCTCTGAAAACAAAGGAATTCTGCAAACATATTAATTAGTTAATAGTGCTATTTTACCAAATATAGAATGACCTGAAATCAGTGAATCTGAGACTGAGTTGACTACCCATGAGTCCTGGATTCCTAGAGGAAGTAGAAACATAAGATTCTGGCCCTGGTAGTACTTATGTAGGTGGTTTGAGTGCCCTCTGATGATCCCAAATTAGCCCCATTTCACTTGTAAATTAACTCTGCCTGTCATACAATGTAAATTTCATTTTTGAGAATGAAATTTCTAGTTATATTTTCTAATTCCAGTGTTGCTTTATTCAGCCCATAGATCCTTGCAGGTATTTCACTTCATATAAGAATTACTGCATTACCACCTGTAAAACATGAATAAGAGGAGAGCAGAAGGTTGAGAAGAAGGGCAATTGATAACAGAGTTTGAGAAGCATTAGTCTCTAGACTTTAACTGTAAATATGTCACTTTATTCTGTTCTGTTCACACAGGATATAATCAGCTTACTTGAAGAAAAGACTCTGATTTCTCCACCAGCTTCTTTAACACTAGTGCAAAGTATGCTCCTGCTAGCTGATATAATGAGGACACAAGCAGAGGGTGATGCAGAACATCTCACATCTAAGACTGATCAGCTGAACTTATTATTTCTCGCACACACACTGGTAATTAAACAGGTAATATGATGGTATCATATCCCATTAATTTTCTGCTTTAGTTCTGAACCCCCTTGTGATTTTTTTAAATATTTGCAGACCTCATGTTTACCCCAAGTCTGTTAATATTGCTTGTACATGATATTACATAACCACAGGAAGATTTAAATTGAAGGCAGAGGTCTTGTGTAATGTTTAATATTTATTTTTCAATTACACATTTCAACAGTTATTTCTTTTGGGGCAATCGCTTGAACAGCATGCAGAAGATCCCACACTGACAACTCTAAACAAACCTTTGAAAAACATATATCTGCCACATATCAGACTATTGGCAAAAGTAAAAATAAGAATCGGTAAGGAAATATGACTTACGTGTGAAGTATCATTTTATCTATATTCTTTGATTTCTGGGTATGGGATTCTTAGATTTTTTTTCCCCCACTACAGCTATAAGAATGCACTAGGAGTTTCCCCAGCTAGAACTCTGGTAGCTTAAACCAAAAAAATCCAAGTTCTCAGAGGAGTTTCAGGATACACGCCTGTTCCTTGCCAAGGTTGTTTCTGCAGTGATAGCCATCAATCATGGAGAAGGATGAGAGTGGAGCTTTCCCAGCTCTATAGCAGTGGTTCCCAATCTTGGGTCCCCAGATTTCTTTGACTACAATTCTCAGAAATCCTGGTCAGCACAGCTAGTGGTGCAGGCTTGTGGGAGTTTCAGTCCAAGAACATTTGGGGAAAGGTTGGGAACCACTGCTTTGCAGCATTAGAAGCAGTAGTCTCTCTGTTCATTAAGTTTTGAGGAAAGTGTCTCTATAAAAAAGAAAAAGAAAAAAACCCAGTCTAAACAATACGCTAAAATATTTATTTTAAAATAGTCTATATCCCAAAAGACACAAATCTTATTTTTTCAGCCAAAACCTAGAAGCAAAGATCCCCAAAACTAGATGAGACTTATATTTCAGTTCAATTCAGTTTGAAGTTAAAATGTCAAGTAAATCTGTGGAATGACATACCGTATCAGAAATGGATGGACATAATGCATATTGATCCATTTACTTTCCCTTTCCTCCATTGATCTTGTGATCAATGATGCAACTTCACTTGCATCAGCTTCCACACAACCACTTAGCTCCCCCTTTGTACCAGGGAGAAATTTGGCAAAATAAGGAAAACCAAAGGAGTAGTCAGATTTAAAAAAATGTGTCAATCATAAGAAGATAAAAGGAATAATAAGATTTAATGATTCTGGTGTACTTAAAGGTAATGCTGTACAACCATTCCATTTAAGCAAAGAAAGAAAGAATTCCATGAAATAGTCAGTTCCAGTTAATTCCAAGTACAGTTTCATCCAGTGCCAATTATGTTAGGGTTTAAAGATAGTGGTTGTAATAGGCTATTTCCAGTACACATGTGTTTATGTGCATTTATATGCATCCACCCAGTATAGTATAATTTATTGGGCGTTAGGTCAGCTTCTTTTCACCTGGAACTTGCTGGAGGGAAATGAATGAATGAACAGTGGATACATTGCTCAGGATGGTTTGTCCAGTGTTGTGTACATGATTTTAACTGCCTTGTATAGAAAATAATTTATTTCTGCCTAAATTCTGCTTCAATTTTTTTGTCTGAATGATTTTAAAAAGTATAAGGACATGTATCTTATTTTTACAGTATTATTTGTATTATGAAACAATTCTTGAAATGTTTTCTTGAAACTTGATTTCAAGGACATACGCTAGCACTAGAACTGTCTTGCATGCCTAAACCGCAGAATGAATTGCAATGGCTGCAAGCCCACAAGCACATGGAAACAGCACTGAACCTTTCTACGGCATCAGCAAGAAGAGACTTGGAGCTGGAGGCTGAACTTCTTTTTCGAAAAGGTAATATGATGACAGATAATTATTATAATAGGCAGCTCATTCTTCCGCAATACTTTCTTCTGGGGAGTCTCAGAGGTGACCATCCCCTAAATTCATCCTATGTTTATTAGGAATGCTACAGCACCTTCTTATTCTATAACTTGGATTAGAGATGAGAAAGAGGTGTCCCTGGGCTGCTATCTTCATCAAGTTCCATGCTTCTAAACATTTTCTATTGGCTTCTTAGGTTGGAATTAGATTGTATATCTGGGGAAGGAGACCCAGCTTCCCTTTTAATAGTGTACCTTGACTACCACATTTACCTCATTATTGTTCCAACAGTTCAGGTTTTCCTCTCCCATAACTGGAAATGCTACGATAACAGGCCTGCTGTAGCCATGGCTTGAGAATCATAGAATAATGGAGTTGGAAAGGGCCTATAAGGCCATCAGATCCAAACCTCTGCTCAGTGTAGGAATCTAAATCAAGGTATATCTGACAGATGGTTGTCCACTTTCCTCTTGAATGCCTTTGGCGTTGGAGCTTTCACCACCTCCCAAGGTAATTGGTTGCATTTGCATTCTTGTACTGCTTTATCAGTTAAGAAGTTTTTCCTGATATTCAGCCAAAATCTGGCCTCCTGTAACTTGAGCCCATTATTACATGCCCTGTACTCTGGAATGATTGAAAACAGATCCTGGCCCTCTTGTGTATGCATGATCTGCCCCAACCCAGGCTTGTCACTTTTTAAAATAACTTTCCAGTAACGTGTTTGACACTAGTCATTAACCACATCAGACTGGTGGCTAAAGAATGAAAATGATATATTTTTATTACGTAGGAACATCAACTTGGGAACAGATCTGAGCTTCAGTTCTTTTTCAGTTACAACCACCCAGCAACAACCTTTTTTCTTCATTTATACTCTCTTTCTCATGACATTCCAGCCCTCCAGCTCCCTCCTCCTTCAGGCTTCAGGATAGGCTGACTACAGGCACCACCCAACCAATCACCTTGCTTCCCTGTTAACAAGCAGATTGGTCAGGGGTCCCTTCACAGTATGACAATTCCCTCAAGGCTAAACATGCCGAATTCTTTCAGTCTTTCTTCATAGAGATTAGTTTCCAGTTCCTAAACAGCATTTGCCTTTTTCGCAGCCATGTCGCATTGTTGGCTCTTATTCAGCTTGTGAGCTACAAGAATTCCAAGATCTTCTGACTTGTAGTATTACTGAACCATGTTTCCACTCTCTTCTAACTGTGCATTTTGTTTTTCCCTGTAGGTGTAGAACTTTGCACTTATCCCTGTTAAATTTCATTCTGTTATTTTCAGCTCAGTACTTGAGCCTCTCTGATCTCAGCTATTAATCATAGGCATTGGTCTTAATTTAGACTGTGTGTATGGCAGGGATCACTGAAGGGGCACAAAATGAAGAAAATACCAAACTAAATGTTTACTGAAGAGCTTTTTGCAGTCTTTGCAGAAGCTACTGGGTCTACTGAAACCCTCCATTACCAATGCTCTTTCCACACAGCTATGTTTTATTGTCCAGACTGATCATTCCATCGACATCTGGGTTCTGAAAGAGGTTCAGTAAACTACTTTTATAGCCTTGGCAAGTTGAAAAGTGATCTTATTATATTAATTCATGTCTTTCTCTTTTTTAGGGAAGATAGAAAGACAGATTGATTCATTAGGTGGCAATAAATCAACATTAGCTGTTGAGAGCATGATAGATGCCATAAAAGTGAGCTTGATGAGTTACCAGAATTATGGGTGAGCAACTGTCTGAATTCTACAGTCTATGTTCCTATGCATGGTATCTTTTATTTTTTGTTTTATTTTTGCTTTTCATATAAA
This sequence comes from Intellagama lesueurii, assembly GCA_037013535.1. Lineage (NCBI taxonomy): Eukaryota > Metazoa > Chordata > Lepidosauria > Squamata > Agamidae > Intellagama > Intellagama lesueurii. The sequence goes on along the minus strand of JBAJHW010000005.1, from coordinate 40,166,047 downwards.
ATACAGGATAATGTCTTCTGTACTTGCATATACAAGAATGCTATCCCGTAGTATATCTCAGTTATGTCCATATATTCTCAGAAGCACTTATTTAGATATCTTTTACTCTTACTTAGTGGCTGAAATTCTGTTGTTTAGCATAATAACTTGCACTAGAGAAGACTCATTGAATTAGTGGGGATTTGGCGAGTCAACTCCTCCATACGTTCATTCATTCAGTAGGCATACTCTAGTTGCAACTTACTTCAGTGTAGTAAATCCCAACTAGATTATCCTTATTTGAACCAATGGAGCCTATGGAGGGATTTAGGATTGTTGCTTTTGCAGGATATTTTTTCATAGTGCAACCTGTGGCATGTAAATTAATCCAGTCACGCTAAAATGAGATATCCCATTGTTTTTCAGTAATTAAGAAGTAATCCTAAATTTCCCATGGAATAAACTGATCATTCTCAGATACGTATGTGACATACAGTATGTCACATATGTATCTGAGATAGCAATTCTATAAGCTTAGTAGGACTTACTCTCAAGTAAATGTGCCAGAATTGCAGCCTGAGAGCAACAGTTTCAGATCTCACCTATTAATTTTAGGAATGAGGCTTAATTTAGACTGTGTGTATGGCAGGGATTACTGAAGAGAAACAAAATTGGGAAGAAAATACCCAGCTAAATGTTTACTGATGAGCTTTTTTGCAGTTTTGCTTCACTTAAAATATTTCTCTACTTAGAAAATATCTGTTACATATACAGTGACATCATATAGCTAGGTGTGCGGTATAATGCCATGCACACTTACTTAGAAGTAATTTCACTGTGTTCAGTGGAGATTACTCCCAGATTGTAAGGTGCCAGGCACAATTAATTGTGTACACATTAAATGTACCCTTAAATGTATATCCCCTTCACGGATTGCTGCCTTGTCGTGGCGGAGGGGCTTGAGTACTTCAGAGAAGCTATGGGCTATGCCGTGCAGGGACACCCAAGACGGACAGGTCATAGTGGAGAGTTCTGACTAAACGCGATCCACCTGGAGCAGGAACTGGCAAGCCACTCCAGTATCTTTGCCAAGAAAACTCCATGGACAGAAACAAAAGGCTAAAAGATATAATGCTGGAAGATGAGCCCCTCAGGTCGGAAGACGTCCAACATGCTACTGAGGAAGAGTGGAGGACAAGTACAAGTAGCTCCAGAACTAATGAAGTGGTTGGGCCAAAGCCGAATGTTCGCTCAGCTGCGGACGCGCCTGGAAGTGAAAGGAAAGTCCGATGCTGCAAAGAAAAATACTGCATAGGAACCTGGAATGTAAGATCTATGAACCTTAGTAAGCTGGATGTGGTCAAACAGGAGATGGCAAGAATAAACATTGACATCCTGGGTGTCAGTGAACTAAAATGGACGGGAATGGGCAAATTCAATTCAGACGATTACCATATCTACTATTGTGGGCAAGAATCCCGTAGAAGAAATGGAGTAGCCCTCATAGTCAACAAAAGAGTGGGAAAAGCTGTACTGGGATACAATCTCAAAAAGGATAGAATGATTTCAATACGAATCCAAGGCAGACCTTTCAACATCACAGTAATCCAAGTTTACGCACCAACCACCGATGCTGAAGAGGCTGAAATTGACCAATTCTATGAAGACTTACAACACCTGCTAAAACTGACACCAAAGAAAGATGTTCTTGTCATTGTAGGGGACTGGAATGCTAAAGTAGGGAGTCAAGAGATAAAAGGAACAACAGGTAAGTTTGGCCTTGGAGTTCAAAACGAAGCAGGGCAAAGGCTAATAGAGTTTTGTCAAGAGAACAAGCTGGTCATCACACTCTTTTCCAACAACACAAGAGGCGACTCTACACATGGACATCACCAGATGGGCAATACCGAAATCAGATGGATTATATTCTCTGCAGCCAAAGATGGAGAAGCTCTATACAGTCAGCAAAAACAAGACCTGGAGCTGATTGTGGCTCTGATCATCAGCTTCTTATAGCAAAATTCAAGCTTAAACTGAAGAAAGTTGGAAAAACCACTGGGCTAGTCAGGTATAATCTAAACCAAATCCCTTATGAATACACAGTGGAAGTGAAGAACAGATTAAAGGAACTCGATTTGGTGGACAGAGTGCCTGAAGAACTATGGATGGAGGCTCGTGACATTGTACAGGAGGCAGCAACAAAAACCATCCCAAAGAAAAGGAAATGCAAGAAAGCAAAGTGGCTGTCCAACGAGGCCTTACAAATAGCAGAGAAGAGAAGGGAAACAAAATGCAAGGGAGATAGGGAAAGTTACAGAAAATTGAATGCTGACTTCCAGAGAATAGCAAGGAGAGACAAGAGCGCCTTCTTAAATGAACAGTGCAAAGAAATAGAGGAAAATAATAGAAAGGGAAAAACCAGAGATCTGTTCAAGAAAATTGGAGATATTAAAGGAACCTTTTGTGCAAAGATGGACATGATAAAGGACAAAAATGGTAGGGACCTTACAGAAGCAGAAGACATCAAGAAGAGGTGGCAAGAATACACAGAGGAATTATACCAGAAAGATCTGGATGTCCCGGACAACCCAGATAGTGTGGTTGCTGACCTTGAGCCAGGCATCCTGGAGAGCGAAGTCAAGTAGGCCTTAGAAAGCATGGCTAACAACAAGGCCAGTGGAGGTGATGGCATTCCAGTTGAACTATTTAAAATCTTAAAAGATGATGCTGTTAAGGTGCTACACTCAATATGCCAGCAAGTTTGGAAAGCTCAGCAGTGGCTAGAGGATTGGAAAAGATCAGTCTACATCCCAATCCCAAAGAAGGGCAGTGCCAAAGAATGCTCCAACCACCGTAGAATTGCACTCATTTCACACGCTAGCAAGGTTATGCTCAAAATCCTACAAGGTAGGCTTCAGCAGTATGTGGACCGAGAACTCCCAGAAGTACAAGCTGGATTTCAAAGGGGCAGAGGAACTAGAGACCAAATTACTAACATGCGCTGGATTATGGAGAAAGCCAGAGAGTTCCAGAAAAACATCTACTTCTGCTTCATTGACTACGCAAAAGCCTTTAACTGTGTGGACCACAGCAAACTATGGCAAGTTCTTAAAGAAATGGGAGTGCCTGATCACCTTATCTATCTCCTGAGAAATCTATATGTGGGACAGGAAGCAACAGTTAGAACTGGATATGGAACAACTGATTGGTTCAAAACTGGGAAAGGAGTACGACAAGGCTGTATATTGTCTCCCTGCTTATTTAACTTCTATGCAGAATACATCATGCGAAAGGCTGGACTGGATGAATCCCAAACCGGAATTAAGATTGCCGGAAGAAATATCAACAACCTCAGATATGCAGATGATACCACTCTGTTGGCAGAAAGTGAGGAGGAATTAAAGAACCTCTTAATGAGGGTGAAAGAGGAGAGCGCCAAAAATGGTCTGAAGCTCAACATCAAAAAAACTAAGATCATGGCCACTGGTCCCATCACCTCCTGGCAAATAGAAGGGGAAGATATGGAGACAGTGACAGATTTTACTTTCTTGGGCTCCATGATCACTGCAGATGGTGACAGCAGCCACGAAATTAAAAGACACCTGCTTCTTGGGAGGAAAGCGATGACAAACCTAGACTGCATCTTAAAAAGCAGAGACATCACCTTGCCGACAAAGGTCCGCATAGTCAAAGCTATGGTTTTTCCAGTAGTGATGTATGGAAGTGAGAGCTGAACCATAAAGAAGGCTGACTGCCGAAGAATTGATGCTTTTGAATTGTGGTGCTGGAGGAGACTCTTGAGAGTCCCCTGGACTGCAAAGAGAACAAACCTATCCATTCTGAAGGAACTCAACCCTGAGTGCTCACTGGAAGGACAGATCCTGAAGCTGAGGCTCCAATACTTTGGCCATCTCATGAGAAGAGAAGACTCCCTGGAAAAGACTCTGATGTTGGGAAAGTGTGAGGGCAAGAGGAGAAAGGGACGACAGAGGATGAGATGGTTGGACAGTGTCACCGAAGCTACCAACATGAATTTGACCAAACTCCGGGAGGCAGTGGAAGACAGGAGGGCCTGGCGTGCTCTGGTCCATGGGGTCACGAAGAGTTGGACACGACTTAACGACTAAACAACAACAACAACAAATAAATGTATATAATCTCAGCTTGCTCTCATATTTCTGTTAGCAGTTCTTTTTTTAAATTTGGATTTATTTGTTTGTTTAATTTATTCACTTTTTGTGGACAGGTCATAAAACAAATGCAATTTTAAAAAATTAAAGCAATTAAAGCTAAGTAATAATTAAGAAAAAGATTTTAAGCAGAGAAACTCATAGACTATAAGTTATTGTAAAGACTAGGGAGAATGAAAAGTTCTGAACATATAATAAATATCTGGGATTTTTTTTCTTTTGGTACCTTCTTTTTCTTTGCTTTTTCTTTTTTGTTTGGATCAACTTGTATTTTTCAATGAACTGGTAAACCAGGATCTCAGGATGACATCCCAGCCTTAAAGTAGTAAAATAAATTTACATTTGACAAGAAGGTAACTGCTGATAAGAAAGCAGTGCTGCATATATTTCAGTTTGTCCTAAAAGATGTCCTGCCAGCATGGCTTCAGAATTTCCAGAAATATTTCATCTGTATCCAGAGTATGATGATGAAACCTTGGAGGGTTTACATACATTGATCTATCCTTCTCCTGACTTCTCCTGATTTTGTTTTTTTGGGTGTTTGTATTTTCTCCAGGTTGTTTTCCATTTTTTTTATTTGCTTTACTTTTTGTATAATTTATCATTTTAAGGGTTTTGTGTTTCTTCAGGGGGGAAAAGTATCTATTTTTTAAAAAATAAATCCATAAAGAAATATAATAACCAAACAAATGAAAAGCTAAACAAATTCACATGGAGGTAATTATTGTATCATTTACAAAGTAACAGGTTCAACTTATATGATTCAAAAATCTAATTGCTACTGAAGAATGTGTGTTTAAATGCTGTCATAAGGTGGGTTTTGTATTACTGTCTTTTTGCAGCTTGATAAGAAGAGCTTACATGGAGATAGCATTGCAATATTTCTTTCTAATTACAAACAAGGAAGAGTTCCTAACCTCAAGCACACTGAAGGGAAGAATATTTAAACCAAAGGTATGTACTAGTTTCATGAATAAAGAATATGATCACACAGTAGCTTTAGTGGTAAGAAAGAAATTCAGGAAGCAGTGCTCTTATCTAGCTTGTTTCTACCTTGCCTAGGAGGACAGAGTCCTGACAGACTCTTGCTGAAATCATGTTGTACAGCTCTGTGTGAGTAATGGGGATTTCATCATCATCATTGGCAAATTGCTGCTGATTTAAAGGCTAATTGTTGCTGATTAAAGGCGATTTCAGAGTGCAGGTGACTTGTATATAATATGGTGAATTCTTGTATACCCAAAAATCACAAAAAGAAGCCTTTAATCATGATAATTTGCCACTGTTGTGCACATGGAGCAGCAGAACAGGATTTTACAAAAACACTAGGGGCAGTTGATGCTGGTGCTGAAGGTGCCTACAGGCCATGGCGGTGAAATCTTTCTCAGTGTCTGTAGTTGGGTCAGCATTTAGCTTTGGAAAGAAATATATTATTTTAGCTTTTATTTGGATCTCTCTCACACACTCTCTTATTATTTTTCTACTATATTTCTTTTTTGTGAACTGCTATTGAATGGCATGTTTATTGTGTGAGATATTTAGCCTATTCATGACTCTTTTTATCTTGATGTGCAGTTGTTGTTGTTGTTGTTGTTGTTGTTGTTGTTGTTGTTGTTGTTGTTGTTATTATTATTACTATTATTATTATTATTATTATTATTATTATTACTATTACTATTATTATTATTATTATTATTATTATTATTATTATTATTATTATTATTATTATTATTATATTCTTGACTTTAGGAACCTAAAACTTTCTAATATTGCTTTAAACATTACTTTGAATGCTACTTTGAACATAGTTTCACCATAGAAAAGTAGGACACAGATTCACTGATGAGGACACTGTTGTGATGCTCCTATTGATTCCTGCAATGCACAAATTGTTGTGTACAGTAGAACCATGTTATCCGTGGGGGATTGGTTCCAAGCACCCCCATGGATGCCAGAAAATGAAGTATTGAATGCTATGTATCACATGGTCTCTGGCTCCCTCTAGTGGCCAGTTTTGCTAAATACACCCTGGAAATGCATATAAATATGTGTTTCTGGGGGTTTTTATTTAGTATTTTCAGGCAGCGGATAAGTGAATCAGCGGATACTGATCCTGCAGATGGGGGGCCCCTAGTATATAATGTAGAAATTAGATCTCCTGAATCATCATGACCATATGCCAACAAAGCTCTCATGTAGGCTTAGTAACTCTTTAAAAGGAAGAATTGAAATTCTGTTGCCTTATTTAAAGATTTGTGCCCAATTTTATACCGTTAAGATTTAATGGTTGAATATCTAAGTAATTAAACTAGGGAAGACTATTGTAATTCATGCACACTAAAGGATCTGTTCAATAATGGACCCAGATTAATTGAGAGTGATCCCTTGAGCTGTATGAATAAGAATGGGTTTGAATATCCTGTCACTCATTTTTCATTCCATGAAGCAAATGGTGATATACTACAGAAACATAAAGTAGTGTAACACTTCTGTGTGGCTTGTGCAGATATTTGGAATGAAAGGGCCTCTTGTTCTATTTTCAAGATGGGGAATGTATGGCCTTCCATCTGTTGTTTTACTGCTCTTCCACACAGCTCAAGCTGGCATAGTCACTGGGGAAAAGGGATAAGAGCTGAGGTCCAGAAATAGGTTGAGGGCTATGTGTTCTCCATCCCTGATCTACTTGCTTGCCTGTTTCTGAAATTTATTGCAAATTTATTGCAACATAAAAGCTACTAGCTCCAACAGAAGTGAAAAAATGGGTGTCCCTTCCAAATTAAATAGGTTATAGAATTGATAGCAGGTTGTGTGATGTAAAAATTGTGTGGTGCTTTTCCATTGCTTGTTTACCATTTCTTACTAACGTGAATCTTTTTTTTTTAATTTAGCCTGCCAGCAGACACCGTGTTAGTTCTGAAGAAATTACAGCACTGGAAATGTACAGAGTGCAGGCCTGGATTGCAGTAAGGGCTGCTGCACAGGTTTGTGGGGTTCTTGTTAACTGAAGCATCTTTGTATTCTCGATGCATCTTTGTTTCATCATTATAACTATTGACCTCTGTTTTTTAAAAAAAATCAAGCATTTTATACTTTATATTATAAAAAAGAGATTGAAAAGGCCCTGTTCTGTGTAGCAGTTGAGGGATATGGAACTGGATTTCACATGCTGAGTATGAAAGGAGGTGGTCCTTCATGTAGTGTTGTAAGAACTGGTAGCTTAAATTAATAGGGAACGAGTGGAGATTGAGCCACACCAGATCTCTACAATCTAATTTGAGAATAATTCACTTCAGTCTGTAACTACAAACTTAGAAATTGTTTTGGAAACAACAGGAAATGGGAAATGTAGAAGTGGATTGTAAGTTTCTTTGTTTTATTTATTTCCTAAATCACAAAGTGGTGAATTCTTCTCTTCTATCCCACTTGAGCTTCACAACAATCCTTTTAGGTAGTCCAGGATGAGAGCACATGACTGGCCCAGGCCCTCATCTCAATGCCCCAGCCATACACTATACTGATTCTTGTCACTGTGTTTGTATTGTGGTGTCCAGAGTGCCATAAAGTTGGTGATGGAAGTAGTGCTAACGGACATTGTTAGTAGATTAAAAAATTGTATAGGCCTGGACTCCAGGGTTTTATGCACACATAAATTGACCTAGATTATGAAAGGCAATAGAAAGTATGCATAAAACTCCTGTAGTTACACTGTTTGCTTCTACACTAACTGAAGTATATACTGTCATGTATCTTACATTTATCACATGTGCAATGCATGCAAATACGGCTGTTTTAAATTGCTTTTAAATTGCTTGCATAATAATTAACTGGTCACAAATTGTGATATATCAGAAGAGCATTGAACATTTTTACAATCATACAATATACGGGGGCGTAAGTGGCTCATGTCTGGAGAGGGGGGGAATTTTTGTGTGAAATACTCTCCACTTGATCCATGAGCCATTCTTAATTTTTTGGTGGTGGGGGAGGTTGGATTTGATTTTTGTTCCTAGTTTTGTGATTTCAAGTTTTTAAGAGAGTGCATGCTATAGTGAGCTTGATCTGATTAAATACATCTTAATTCTAGGTCAGTGAAAGTATTCTGGCTTCTCAGCAGTTAACTGGAAAGAAGGCTGTTAAATTATATCATGTGAGACACAGAATACTACAAAACATGCCAGAATTTGCTCTTCTGGACCTCAGTTCTTCCTACAAGGATTTTTTATGTGGTATTTGCATATTACTATTTTAGCTGTTATTTGCTTATTACTATTATTGGATAGGAAAATTAATCTGTGCATGGCTACCCCCCTAAAGTGACTGAAAAAAGTTATGCAAGGATGACAGAAGATAGTTCCTCTTGTTCCTTATTTTTGAATGTAGGAAAGTCTCTCCTTCTACTGTCTTCAAGAAGCAAAAATGTAATTTAAATAATCCTCTTTCTACCACATTCCTCTCAGATATCAGATAAAATGTTCTGTGAGAACCTTCTTGATTGAAATAGTCCAACTAACACACTTGTTATCTAGAAATAATTATTGCCAAATGGCATAGGGAAAAGGCCAATGTGCTTCTAATACCAAATTTTGCAGGTGGTTGCCCATAATACAAGGACCATTACATTTCAGTAATACAGAGCACTTGACATGGATAGGGAAATGAAACAGTAAGTAGATTGCATGAGAAATGGAACTGTGCTGCCAAATGAAGAATTCTCAAATAGATTATGGTTTGTGTAGTGAAACTGTATAAATGCCTACCTGATTTTTTAAATAAAAGATATAAATATCTATTATACTTTGCATATGTATTAAATACAGGATTCAGTTTTGCACACTGCAAGCATGACACTTGTACTCACAGAGAGAAATAATCATAAGACCCTGAATGTCATATATAAAAAACGGAGACCCCAGAGAGTGAACGACCAGGGAGACCTAAAAGGAGTTTGAAGGGGAAGGTCCCTAACAAAGCTTTAGGTTTCTGGGTATAGTTATATATTAGTGCCCTTTCCCAGCATCTTTCAAGGCAGACAAGGCAAAGGAAAGAGCACTCATAGGCAAACAGAAGAAAGTGAAAAGGTAAGAGGGATTATGGAGGGAAAAGACACTTTAGTGACGGTGACCTGAAAAGTGTGTGTGATGTTTGTCTTTGTGCCTGAGAACAACACAGCATACACATGCAGCAGGTGCAAACTGGTAGCACAGTTGGAAGAAAAAAATGAAAAAACAGGAGCAGAGTGGCCACGCTTAAATCTATAAGATAAGATGAAGAGAGTACATGGACAGAACTCTTGTGCAACAGCAGCCAAGGGAGTCGTTAGAAGTGGAAGAACAGCAAGAGAAAACAGGAGGCGAATGCTGAGGAGAAAACGAACATACTGGAGGAAGCACCGTGGAAAACAGTCACAGTTAAGAGCCAACGAAAGAGATGACACTCTTCACAAGTGAAATTACAAAACCACTTTCAGATTTCTGGAGAGGAGTCTGGCAGACTGCATGCAGAGGAAGACATACAGGAGACCCCTCGGGAGGACATGATTGAGGCTGAAGCTCAGGCAAGCAGAGTCACTGAACTCACACCTTACAAAAGTAAGAAGAGAAGAGTAGTTGTAGAAGGAGGCTTCCTACTGTGTGGGATTGAAACTGAAATATGCTGGGAAGTATGCTGTCTCCCTGGAGGACAGAACAGGAATGTGATGGAAGGATTGCTGCTGCTCATAAATCCCACAAATGCATAGCCCTTTCTTTTGGGACCATGGGCTACCCTGGAAGATGGACTGCTGCCAAGGGATGGATTGCACCTCACTATTATTTTCTTGAAACCTTGGAGGATAGGTGAAGTGTTAGATGACTGGAGAATGGCTAATGTTGTTCCTATCTTCAAAAAGGGCAAAAAGGAGGAACCTGGGAACTACAGACCAGTCAGCTTGACATCAATCCCAAGGGAAAATTCTGGAGCAGATTATAAAGTAGTCTGCAAGCATCTTGAAAAAATGAAATAATGCCTAGAAGCCAACATGGATTTGTGAAGAACAAATTCCGCCAGATTTATCTTATTTTTGATTGGGTAACTTCCCTGGTAGATGGTGAAAATGCTGTAAGATGTAATATATCTTGACTTCAGCAAAGCTTTTGACAAAGTGCACCATGATATTCTGATTAGCTAGCAAGCTAACGATGTGGGCTGGAGAGTACAACTATCAGGTGGATACACAGTTGGTTACAGAATTGTACTCAGAAAGTGCTTATCAATGGCTCCTTCTCAAACTGGGAGGAGGTAACAAGTGAGGTACCCCAAGGCTCAGTACTGGGTCTTGGATGAGGGGTTGCAAGGAATGCTTATCAAGTTTGTGGATGACACCAAATTGGGTGGAATAGCTAATACCCTGGAAGGCAGAAACAAAATTCAAAATAGACTCAAGCACTGGGTCGAAGACAAGAGAATGAATTTTAACAGGGAAAAGTGCAAAGTTCTATGCCTAAAGAAAAAGAAACCAAATGAACAGTTATAAGATGGGGGATACCTGGCTCAGTAATTCCACATGTGAGAAGGATCTTAGAATTGCTGTAGATTACAAACTGAATATGAGCCAGCAGTGTGATATGGCTGCAAAAAAGGCAAATGCTATTTTAGGCTACGTTAACAGAAGTCTAATCTCCAAATCCCATGAAGTACTAGTTCCCCTTTATTTGATACAGGTCTCCTCATGATTACTGTGTACAGTTCTGGACACCACACTTTAAGAAGGATGCCGACAAACTGGAACAAATTCAAGGAGAAACCAAGCCCTACGAGGAAAGACCGAAAGAACAGGGGATGTTTGGCCTTGAAAAAAGAAGACTGAGGGAAGATATGATAGCACTTTTCAAATACTTGAAAGTCATGTAGAGGAGGGGCAGGATTTGTTCTTGACCATCTCAGAGTGTAGGACATGTAATAATGGGTTCAAGTTATAAGAAGCCAGATTTCAACTGAATATCAGGAAAAAAACAACTGTCAAAGCAATACAACAATGGAACCAATTTATTTATTTAATTTATTTATTTAATTAGATTTATACCCCGCCCATCTAGACAGATAGTCTACTCTGGGCAGCATTACAAAATTTAAAAACAATAGAAACAATGAACATGCAAAATCCAAGATGTAAAAATGTAAATATTAAAATACAGCAGGAGGGAAAGCCTTGGGAGGTGAGCACACCAGTGCTGAAGGTATTCAAGAGAAAATTAGACAGTCATCTGAGCAGGGGGCTGGGTTCAGAGGCCTTATAGTCCACTTCCAACTCCATTATTCTATGATTCTATCAGAGAAATGTGGACCATACAAATCAATATAAATAAAGAAAAGACATAATGTAGCAGTTTCTGGGTCCTTCCATAAGCATGCATATAGGAATCCTATCAGAATATTGTAATATATTTGCCCATCTTGCCCTTCATGTTTCATCACCAATCAATAGAGGAAGGCTAGATAGTGATACAGGAGGTATGTATAGATCTCCAATCCCACATGAAACTCAGGTGTATTTCCTGTGAACATGCCGAGAGCCAAGAGAGGAACATGGCTGCATTAAACCCAGCCGCCACCTTTTGACTACTCATGTTGGGTAGGATCAAGCTCATAATGCTCAGTTATTACTCAGATTGCACGTTAATGGTATAGCATATGTATGCTGGTGAATTATCATTGTATTCCTTTCTGAAAGCTGAATTTATCTCTGGGACTGTAATGCTTGAATCATTCCTTAGTCTAATCCAGAGCTATGTACAGAGTTTGTATCTGCTGCTAGCTGGAACTCTTGTATGTATTGGTGCCTCTTTCAGGACTGGCTTCATGGCCTTATGTGTGATTGATAAAATAATAAATTGGTTATAGGATAATCTCAGAACTGGGATTAAGGACGGAATATTGCAGTACAGTACAGATCACATCTTGAGCCAGAGAGTTTATGGGCAAAAAAGATACCTGGGCCAATCTACACAAAGATCAGATGGCACTGCAAGTGCTCTGTACGTGGCACAGATTTGTTAATTGAACAGTATCACTAACCAGTAGAGAGAATAATTTATCTGCTAAATCCAGGGATGATGATGATAAATGAAAGGAGGCTCCTTTTCATGAAAGATTGGCTCCAGTGACAAATAGCCTGTAGTCAGGGGAAAAACTTATTACCTCTGCTCAGACCACAGGCCCTAGCTTAGCCTGGGCAATACTTTTCATGTTGAATTCTTAATAAAGGACAGTATACAGGAGGGAGTTTGCTATTACTTTCAGGACATCAAATGGGCAGGACATCAAGTGGGCTGATTTGCACGTTCTTATGAAGCATGTAACAGCAATATTGGCTAAAAGGGAGGGCTTTGCAGTGGCTACTGATGCCACATTAGGTGTGTATGCGTGGAGAAGAAAGAAAGGGAAAGAGACCGAGAGACTAAACACAAATACATATGTACATGAACACCCACAGATAAACAAAGGATGTTCCTCTCCTAGTAAAACAAGCACAACCCACCTCACCTATTAAATGGACCCAAACACGCTTGTCAGCATGTTATTCCAAAAAAGAAGATAACAAATAAATATGCTGTGGGAGTAGGGGATAAATCTAGTACATTTATTGGGTTGGAATGCTTTATGGTTTGTCTGTATAAAAATTAGACTGAATTGGCTGCAGAGTAGTTTTTTTTAATTTGGTCAAATTAGTGTAGATAAATCCTTCCTTAAATCTCACCTTCTCTTTAAAGTCTTTTGAAGAGTCTCCTAAACTCCTTGCCAGTTTGTAATCCAATCTATATGCATATTTGTTTAATGCCAGTTTTCCTTTCTCAAATTGTATGTACATTGCCAGATTTGGGCAAAGATTGTTCTCCTTGCCTACTATTTTCATTCCTTTCTTCATTCAACCAGTTAGTCCTCAGAAAGAATGAACCTAGTATAGCTGAAAGTGTCTGGACTGGACTCCTGCAGTACAATTAGCTGAAATGAGTTTCATGCCCTGTATGCAACTTCAAGACTAATACTTGGCGACATGGTATTTCTGCAGATTACTGAGAGCTGGAATGATGTTGAAAATGCTTTTGAATTCCAGATGGATATGACGTTAGATATAAAGTTCCCGTGATGCCTTCTTCACAACAAGAAAGATCAGAAAGTGATGGAGCTGAAAGTGTTTCTTCTGATGAAAGCCAGGGAAAATTGAAGATACCTTGGGTCCATGTAATTCGGTACAATACTTACTTAACCAGACTCTTGAACATGAGCCCCCTGGTTGGTAAGAAATATTTCTGTTGTGGAGGGCTAATGTCTCTTGGATAAATTATGCTATGTTGAGATGATTATTTCCCTGCAACAATGAAAACAGCTAGTGCCAATAACTTGATCATTTTATAAAAGCAATGATAAGAAGAAAGTTTAGCCCCCCCTTCTCTCTCTCTCTCTCTCTCTGTACATGCATGTGTGCATCCTGATTTCCTTCATAAGAGAAACTGTACTTTTTTAAAGAAGTGGATTTACTCCTTCATTTTCACATTTTTTAAAAAGCAATAACTTGTAAAATTGTTCTTCCTGAAAAATAGTCTTGCCACTGGGGAGACAAATAAATTAATTGTCAGAGTTTAATTGTTTTGGTACCTTCCATGGTGTGATCCAATATATAACAATAGTCACACCAAAATGTATACATATCTAATTTAAACGTCTGGGGCTTTGATTCCAGCTTGAAGAGCTATACAAAATTGTTTTACTAGAGACTTGACAGGAGAATATGAATTGTAGAATTGAAATTAATCCCAAGTATCATTTAGTCCACTCCAGTATAAGAATCCACAGCTAATGCATCCACCAAAGGAGCGTTTGTCAGTTCCAGTTAGTCTGGTCCACTGTTGAACAGGACAGGGATGTTCTTCTTCTAAATGTTTATGAAGGACTGTGGAGTGATAGCAACTCCCTGAAAGGCCATACACTTTGCATACAAAGGTCCTAGGTTCAAGTCCCTAGCACCTCCAAACAATACTGCCAAAGACCCCGTCTGAAACACTAGGGAGTCCACTGCTACAGCAATATTAGGAACAGCATACATACTGTGCCGATATTTAACAGATACTTAGATTTTTGTTTAGAACTCTTATCTGTCATTGTTTTTATAGTTTTGATTGACTGTGCCTGGTGTTTTTGATTAATCATCATCTTAGAACTGCAGAACTGGAAGGGATGACCCTATATATCATCAAGGTCAGGCCTTGTCAGAGAGGCACAGTGGAGCATCAAACTCCCAACCTCTGGCTCCGCAGCTGGATACCTAAACCACTGAGCTATCCAGCTCTTTCTATGATGCTTCTGTATATTATGGATCTTTTTCTGTTTAAAAGACTGAAATAGAAATAATAAAACATCATCTTTTCCCACAGCTGTTCCAAAAGCAGGTGAGGGCTTATTTGTTAAAGAAGATATATTGTTCACCTCAGTATTCGACACAACAATCACCCTGCGCTTAGCAGAACTACATTCTTTCTTGAAAAACTATTTGCCTGTATATTCAGGCTGCTGCCTTCAGGAGCCTCCAAAACAACTGTATGGTTTTGAAAAGCCCTGCTATAGTATGACTGTTCTCGAGAAGGTAATGTAATATTTAAATGTTACTTACAAATTTTAATGTGCATTTCCCCCCAGCATTTATACCTTGCCTTTCTACAAAAAGAGATGACTCACTGCCAAAATGAAATAATGTACAATAGCAGCTATTATACATCAATAAAATAACAGGAATCTTAAAAAGACAAAAAATGCAATAAGATCATAAAACAGCAAGGATGGCATCCCATAAAGGTTTGCATGTTCAGTATTAGTGCCGCATAGACTTCCCTTGGCAAGCTATTTCAGACTCCACCTAACATATTTCTGCTGGTATGGCTGGGGAAACTGGGAAAGGGCGGTCTCAGAAGATAAAAATACTGTTGGGTAGGTTGACTTTTCCTAATATTTTCTGTCCTAAGCCATGTAAGACTTCAAAGGCCACAATGATCCCCTTGGATTGAACCCAGAAATGATTTGGCAATCAGTAAAGGCATATTATAAGGTTGATATAATCTGATTGACAGCTCCAATTTAGAAATCAGACAGCCACATTTTGAATCTGTTGAATCATTAAAGTGGGGGATAATTCTCTAAGGAGAGGAATTCATCTAAGCCACCATTTCCCATCCCACCCCAGTGAGAGTAAGGTAATTCTTATTGAATTCTCTAAGAATTACAGCCAACCAAATATCTTAGGTTTACAATCTTAACAGTTATTATATGGGCATTATCTATCCATGAATGTAGAAACCTGTGTTTCTAGAAATCTGCATTTCATATCTATATGTCTAAATGTAGAAGTAAATTTGTGATTATTTTATGTCTATAATTTATATTTAAACTTGTTTTTCCTTATTACAAATAGATTTTGACGAAATGACTTTTGAATACATGAGCTGATTGCAAAATCATGTCTGTATATCTGCACAATATTAACATAGAATGTAACTGTAAAATGTAGAGGTAGCAGTGCAGACCAATGAACAAAACCAAATATCTAAATTCCAGATCAAAGTGGTACCTTTATTAGGCCAACTTTTTAAAAAAGGTGCAGAATAGTGTGCAGAATTGGTGTTGAATTCCTCATCAAGCACAGTATTACAAAAAGGCAAGGTGGGGATGGAAGAAATGAGGAAACTATAGATAAAGAAGAGCAAAATTAGACCATATCTTAAAGTCCCCATCCTGTTACCTTTGTAATGGAATTGGGGGTGGGAGGGTAGGATCCTGTCATATACAGTGGCTCCTATCTCTTCACTATGTACATTTTCCTAGCACAGTTTGATATTAAAGACTCTTACTGTGGACCAATCAAATGACTATTCATGCTCTTGTTGAAGGAAACGTTTCATTTTCAATAAATTAAGTCCCAGGTCATACATTTAACTGTCGACTGGAGCTGCTAAAAAGTGTTATCTAGGTTAGGAGCACGGAACATGTGGCTCCAGATATTACTGAAAGGCTATAAATGTAGAAAAGTTTGTAATTTAATTATCAACACAAAATCACAATAAATTATGCACATAATATGCATATAAAACATATACACACCTGATCATAACAAATGCAGTACATAATGTGTAAAATCCTATGGTGCAGCTTTGTGTGGTGTAATCTGGATTGGGTGCTGGGAACATTAAATGTAAGGTAATTGAAAGCTTCCTTTTAGGAACCTCCTTTTAGGTTCTAAACCTCCTACAGCAGCTCCCTTTTGCCTTGGGGATGCTTTGGGAGCCTAAGGATGGGGGTTGGGGTGGGGGAGCCTCTAGTAGTAAAAAGACACTGCCAGATTGCCAGCAGTAGTCCCAACCCTGGTGGTGGTGATCCTAATTTAGATTAGGATCACTACCACCAGCGTGCACCTAATTTAGATGTAAGTAATCAGGCATGCTCTTGATAGAATTCTCCACGCAGAGTTCACACAAACACAAAAGTCAGCTGCTGCTGGGTGTAGTGCATTACGAGTTGCACCTCCCATGACTCTCCCATATTGGCTATAAAACTCTACCAGTTGTTCCAGTCCAGTGCTTGTAATGTGTCTCTTATCTTCACGGGTGGGTTACTAGCCATGGGCCTAAATCTAACTCAAGGAACTGCAGTATGCTCCAGGTCTTGAACCCTTTGTTCTAGATTTGCACCGGTCAGAGTTGCACTTTTACTTTGTGTGTGAACTAAGGCCAGGGATGATGGAATCTCCAAGGAAGTAAAATAAAATATTTGAGAGGGATTCAAATAGCTGATAAGGATGGATAGGTAAAGTACTTTGAATATATCACTTGAACACTCTATATTATAGTGTATTATATTATACAGCATGATGAACTATTTAATAATAATTTTATGCTTCATTATTCATATTTTTAGCACCAAGACACAACTGCAGAGTCTCCAAGAACATCACTAGGGAGAATACCCTCTAGTATTACTTGCAGTTCTGAGATAAACTTGTATGCAGAAAACAAGGCGACCAGTACTCCCATCAGGGAACTTTGTGTGCAGTGGTACCTTCCGTCTTTGGAAGAATCATCAGAAGAAGGAGAGACTATGGTATGAAAACAAAATTTGTGTTTTCCTTTACCATAAAGCATGTTTACAAAGAATACTGGGCATAAGCAATACATTTTGTATGCATGTTGTACCTGATGCCATATTCCTTTCTAAGCAAATTATTTTGTATTAAAATATTTACTCAATAACAGCCAAACAAGAATGACTAAACTAAGTCACTTGGAACTTCATGATTCAAGAAGGGTATCCTAGTGAGCCACTTAGAATCTTAGGCCTGTTCAGCTGAGGTAACTGGAAAGAAACAAAGAGAACAAGGATACAGTAGGATCCCCTTATCCATGGGATCAGTATCCATTGATTCACTTATTCACAGTCTGAAAATATTAAAAATATTAAAAGAAAAAAATCCAGAAAAAACACAATTTTATATGTATTACCAGAACCTGCCACTAGAGGAAGCGAGAGGCTGTGCTATGAATACTTGTTAGCAAAGAATACATAGCATGGTCTCTGGGACCCTCTAGTGGCCAGTTATGGTAATGCTTGTGAAAATAATGTTTTCTGTTTTTTTCCTTTTAGCATTATATATATAATAGCATTCAATATCATCCACAGTTTTCAGTATCAACGGGGTGGGGTTGGGCTTGGAACCAATCCCCAGTGGATATGGGGGTTCTATTGTATATAGTTGTAATGATGATGATGATTGAAATAGCGGCTGTTTTATGTCTTGTATATTTCTTTTCTTTTTTTCTTGTAGGTTTTGTTCATTTTTGCTTACAATAAAAAATCAGTCAAAATCACCAACATCAAGTCTTTCAATTCAGCCAATGTATATTGTGGTTATTTGTGGATTCCATTAAACAGGTAAATTAATTGCATATTCATTCATTTGCTGCATCTTATATTGTATATGGAAGGATGTTTTGATAGGATGCTGTCAATAATTTGTATAAATATGGTAGTAGAATGACAGGTGCCACAGACAGAATAACCAGTTTTTAATGTTTAAAAAGCACTTGCCAAGATCAGAGAGTCCCATCTTTTAGCAGAAAGCACAGAACACAAATCCTGGTCCTTAAATTCCACAAAACCTTAAATTCCAGCCAATACATATCCAAGAGGGAAATCATTTATTTATCAGTTAGGAAATAATGCCATGCAAAGCAGAACACATACAAATTCAGGTTGAACATCAGATGTCAGAAATCCTCTTACAGATGGAAAATGGAAAAGCAGGGGTAGACTGATGAGACTGATCTGGATGAATCAGTAAAAACTATCTTGAAGGAACAGTTTCATTCTACTGCAGAAGCTCGACTTGTTCATAAACTTGATCTGCATTGCTAGAAAAACATAACAGATGATTGAAGGCAGTATCCCTGTTCATACATTTGAGATAGAGTTAACTGACCATGATGTGTCTTGCAGATTCAGCAGGAGAAAAGAAGCTGCTCCATGAGCAAGCCCTGTACAATTGATTTGGTGCACATAATTGCTGGTCTTTAAATGCTGCGCCATGCAATTAAGCAATTGTCATTTCAGGGCTAAGTGTCAGCAGCTCCCCATTATAAGGTTCCATAGCACATTTTCATATACAAGACAAATGGAATATGCACTCTAACATATATAATGACAGAGCAACTCCACTCTTATCCTTGGGTAGTGTTCGTGCTCACCCTGCAACCATGGGCCAGTATCGTGGTCTGTAGGTCCACTGGCAAACAGAAATTACATCACCAGCAGGGTCAGATTGCCTCTAATTAAAGAGTTCCTGTGTGCAGCCTGTGTGCAATGAGATGATGTCATGCATAACTGAAAATTGAAGCAGAAACTTCAATTAGTAGTAATGTGCCGCTGCTGGTGATGTCACTTCCATTGTTCTAGAGGAGCTATGGAATAGAACCTGAGCAGTAAGTTCATTCTCCTAGGGCTCTCGAGTAATACCTTTTCTCTTAGGTTTAAACCCTTTGGGATTCCATTTCTGCTGCCAGCTGATACTCTATCTCTTTCTGCCTCCAACTTTTTGCAAGCACACCAGTCATCCACCACTTTTTCTGCCTGCCACATGTTCTTTTTCTTAATCTTCTCTTCCCCCTTCTTCTCTGACTATTCCTTGCTTCATAGGCCTGTTATATTATATTTTGAATCCAAAGGCTTCATCCCCATTTATATCTGCCTAGCTCTTACTAATGCTCTGTTCAGGTCCATCCTGGACTTCATTGCTACTGGTCCTTCTTCCTGACTTCCCAGTTGCCCTTGTTGCTCCTATGACTCTTACAACCATTCCTGGTGACCACAGGCATACAAAAACACAACTATAGTAATGATAGAAAGGCATTCTCATATAGCAGGCAATAAAAAGGGAAATTCAAGTCTAAAATGAATTTTATTACTAAAGGAAGTAAATTTTACTTCATACCAGTATAATATCTAAAATGCTATTGTATAGTGCTAACTTCATTGTCTTCTTTTAGAGTTATTGCTGTACGTGAAAAGTTGTCTGATCTGAAACAACAAGTTGAATTGTTAATTCAGTCAATGATGATTCCTCAGACAGCAGCTGAAGTACCAAAAGAATTCCCTTCAACAGGATCTAAATCCAGTATGGCAAAGGTGCCACTAGATAAAAAAGCAAAGGTACATCAATTCAAATGGTTTAGAAGGCAATTATAGGTCATAGGTGTGGTATTAATTGTGGTGCTGTAAAGTTTATTGAAAAAGCACGCCAGGCTCTCCTGTCTTCCACTGCCTCCCGGAGTTGGGTCAAATTCATGTTGGTCGCTTCGATGACACTGTCCATCCATCTCGTCCTCTGTCATCCCCTTCTCCTCTTGCCCTCACACGTTCCCAACATCAGGGTCTTTTCCAGGGAGTCTTCTCTTCTCATGAGATGGCCAAAGTATTGGAGCCTCAGCTTCAGGATCTGTCCTTCCAGTGAGCACTCAGGGTTGATTTCCTTCAGAATGGATAGGTTTGTTCTCCTTGCAATCCAGGGGACTCTCAAGAGTCTCCTCCAACACCACAATTCAAAAGCATCAATTCTTCGGCGGTCAGCCTTCTTTATGGTCCAGCTCTCACTTCCATACATCGCTACTGGAAAAACCATAGCTTTGACTATGTGCCCAAAGTATGGCAGCCTCAGTTTTGTCATTTTTGCTTCCAGAGAAAGTTCAGGCTGGATTTGATCTGGAGTCCAATACATATTGTCATGGATCCTGGGACCCAAGCTCTTTCCTTTAGCCACCCTGTCATGCTACCTCTCCCTTGCTCTGGGTGGGAGTGCCCAAATGGAGCAGGAGGAATGAGTGCTTTGAGCTCTGACTGGGATCCTGTCAACCCCACTGCGTTTTGCACCTGTGTAGACTGCATGCTCCAGGACTTAACAACTACAATAGGCTGCCACCAGCTCCCATTGACATCAATATTGCCAATTCTGTACCTTAACTGAGGCAAGGACTGGAGAAATTAGTACATGTTCCCTCTTTAGACAAAGGCTTGAAAGAATTTGTGAAGTTTATTTCAAAAGAAAAGGAAAACTAAGAAAATAAAAGGATATTTCAAAACATAGGAAGACAATTCTAGATCCGAAACAATTGTGGGCACACGATTACATAATACAAAAGAGCCACACTAGAAAATGAGAAAATCTAATGCTACCCTGTCTTACTTTACCTAAGCAGAGAGAAGGGTGTTTCTGGAATAGCATCTCCACCCAGCTACTGCATAGATTTCCTGCAGCATAGCAGGGCTTCTAGTGGCCTTTTTTTTTTTTTTTTTTTACAGTTGCATTCGATGTTAATATTGTGCAGATATACAGACATGATTTTGCAATCAGCTCATGTATTCAAAAGTCATTTCTTTAAAATTTATTTGTAATAAGGAAAAACAAGTTTAAATGCTAAATTATAGACTTTTTTTGAGCTGGCTATGTTTTTTTAAACAATACTGAAACAGTATGCAAAGTGACCATAAGAGCTCAGAAAAATCACACTTTTCGGACTACAACTCTTTGAACACCCTGCCAGCAGTGCTTGTGAGAGTTGTCTAAAAGAATTCATATCCAGGAAAGGCCACAGCTAGGATTCTAAATGATGTTGGCAAAAGGGACTTCTGCCAGCCACCAAAGTGTCTAGGAGCAGCACCAGGAGTATCACAAAAAGAAACCTGTTGCTTTGGGAAAGTTCAACTTCATCAAGTTGACGCTTGGGATCCTTTTAAAAATAGAGTAAGAAACAAAGAAGTAAAAAATGTTACTTTCCTTCTTCAAGAGCTCCAGATTACCTGTTGTCACAATTAAGCTTCAGTTTATTAATCCTCATTAAAATTTGCCTTCCTTAATGGCAAATGAGCACCAGTTTATTTTAAACTGATTTTAAAACAATTAAATAACATAAACCATATTTCCTAGTTGTTTTATTAACAATATTGAATAAGATTTTCCAATAAGGACAGATTAAAATGCATCAGACGGTTTCAGCCAAAAGACCAAGAAGGTTTTCTACCTCCTCTCAAAAGGGAGACAGCCCACAAATTTCCATGTGATCAAGTTTGTGATAATATCAGAGAAGCGGAGTGTTGTCACTATAGTTGCTGCTTGATGAATACCAAGGAAAAGTAGACATTTATTTTCAAAGTAGGAGGCATTTATCATGTGACAGTTTTTCTTCAATATCTATTCTAATAAATGATTAATGATGCATGTGCTGGCATTTCACCTGATGGATATTGTGACAGCCCAGACAACAATTCCTTGCTTTCATTATTGAAAAGCTGTATTCTGAGTGGCTTGGCTGACAAATATTTCAGCCAATTACATAGTACAGTATGTTTAAATGGCAGAAGGTATTTCATTTTAAAGACTAGTTGGAGTTACTGTGGAATTTTTCAAGACCACTGACACTGATGTGCCTGTGGTATTGCAGGACTCTTAGGACTGTGTTGCAGCCAGCTGAGTGGATCCAGACATATGGGGCTTAGTTGTCAAGATTGCAACATCTTAATTTTGATTATTGAGCTGTAGAGGCTCTTCATGTGGTATCAATATAGAACAGAAACATATCTGAGGAAATCAATCCATATTTATAAGTGAGAAAGGTATATGAAATTGCTGATTTTATATTAATATTTCAGTTTCATATATTTTGCTGTAGTAGTTTCTTCAATTGGTTACTCATCAAACGCATGATACCTAATCCCTAAGCTTTATGACCAATCCTTCAAGACTTGAAACTATTTGCCCATGCTTGATTACAACATGGAATATCTGGTTTGTTTGTTTTTTCCGTATTAATGAAAAAGTGAGAGCTCAGGGCCCAGCATGGTCATTTTTGTTCTCTTACAACTGTTGGATTATGAGTCATAATTCTGATGGAATGAAGTTCTCAGAAACTGAGTGCCTCAGAATATGACAGTTTGGTTTACTTCCTGAGTTTACCACAGAGAAAATGATTAGGATAGCTGAGTTTAGGACCAAAATAGCTGTACTTCCTATAGGATTATCTTCTTAAAAATAATTATTTCAACTCTTGGGCTAATTCATTGTTTAAAATGAAGGTATACCATAACTGTAATAGATATGAGGACTCATAACTATGGCCATACATCAGCAAAATGAGGTGCAGGGTTGTTCACTAGAGTAGAAAAGATGTATTGGGATGCAGAAGCAAGTTAGCCAAGAAAAGTTTGGGTTCCTGCTTAGCTATTTCTTGATGTGAGTCAGTGACTTCACCATTCCTCTTGAGCATTCATTGTGATCTTTGAAGGCATAGAAAAGTATAGTATGTGGCCTGAACACGGTTTTAAAAACTTCTATTTCAGTTTGGGACCAAATACCTTTAAATTTGGTATTTTAAAAAAAAACGGGCTCCCACAAAATGGGCTCCCTACTTTGCCATAGCTCTCTTCTCTGTTTTTTATCCTTCCCAACCAAAAGGTCCTACTTAAGTGGAAGAGAAGAATATCATTGATAGTAGATTTGCTCACTCAATTAAAAAAACAACCTGTGTTAACTGGAAGTGGTATGTCTGTGCATGTCAGGATCATCTTGGCCTTCTGTGGATCATACAGTTTGTCCTTCTCTTTGACTCCTAAATTCAACCAAAGGAAAATACTACCCTATGCTCCTTGGCATAAGAACAGATTAAGGATGAGTAGTGTGCTTCTCTCTCTCTCTCTCTCTTCCTTCTCCTCCCCTCCTCCCAATTGTATCTTTATGTCTGTGTACATGCCCATGTGCAAACGTACTTCTGTTTTTCCAGTATCTTGGAAAGGATACTGCTTTTCCAGTATCCAGACATCCAGTCTATCAGGAATGCTTGGGGGCAAAACCCCTCTTATCAATTGCAATAAATTAAAACAATACAAATACAAATATTTATATTCATTTTCTTTTATACATTTAGGAAATGGTTAAACAGTGTTTCTCAGAAATAACAGATTTGTTGTCCATTGGCTCAGATTCATCACCACCACTCAAAGAGGTATGCTATTTTGATTTTTAACAATGATTTTAATCAAATATTTAAATTTTCCATGATGTTCCATCATTATTGCTGTATATTTTTAAGAATATGTGTAATGAGACTGTATTAGCACAATTATAAGTACCGTGCTTGTTGCCTATAAGGTCTTTTTCTGGCATAGGACATGCATGTCATTCAAAATTTATGTGTTCAGACTTCATGGTAAGCTAGGGTTTTACTAGAAGCTTCGTTTATCGAGCATGAGCCAGTGTACTGGCTTCCAGTTTCTGGAGCAGCTGAAAACCAATGGCTTTTAATCTCATGACATCTAAATTTACCAGAAGTCAACACACTGACTTGTTTCTTCTCCAACAAGCCAGAGCACAGGCTGAAACCTCATTTAGATGTTATAAAAAACAAACTACAGACTGAAAATCTGGGATTTCTTAAGCCACTCCAGAGTGCCATGGATTGCACACACTTGTTGCTGGATCTTGGAGGTGTGCCCCTGAAATTCTTATCCTCTAATATTCTTTAACTGAAAAAGCTCTTTGTGTCATCTTCTAAAAAAGAGAATTCCACCATCAAGCAGTTCCTCTAAAACCAAGGGATAAGCCCCAAATCACCCTCCCCTTCCATTAGCACGTAGTGAGAGTGAGCTTTCTACAATTGAAACTCTGCCCATAGGACCTCAGAACTTGTTATGGAGATCCACTGTAGAAAGGCTAGCTCTGATTCTTCTAAAGATAGTTTAGTCAATCTAGAGAGCATAAATTCTGTAATTCCTGCATTTAGAAGCAGGAAATGACTAGACTCTGTCACAGAGTGGATTGTTTTCCAGCTTTTCTTAAATTATGAGGAACTTATAGTTTCCAGCACATCGAGGGCAGGCTCGATGTGTTGGAAGCTTCTGAAATGAGCTCTTTTCCACAACTGCATCAGTCTTATGCTCCTCAGGATCTTATTGCCACTGATATTTTCCAATACATCCTGATAGCCAATGGGTATGTTTATAGCCCACCTGTTTCATCTGCTACTTCAGCTAGAACTGCTGTTGAATAAAAATATTACTAACAAGGGTTGTTTGTACATGAGTTTTAACTGTCTAATTCAATTGAGATACTTTTTGCTTTGTTTACTTAATGTCTTCTCTGTTTGCAGATCCCATTTGATATTACTTTACCAGCAATAAAGAATTTAAGGAAATTATTTGATCCAGCTAATGGGTGTGTGATAATTGCAGGAAGTGTCTTCAACTGGATAGTGTCTTTGCTAACTTGAGCAATCTTTTGGCAGTAAAACTGTCATATTTAAGTTTATGGAATTTTGTGGGTGGGTGGTCTCTGAAATTTATAAACTAATTTAAGCTGTAGTACTTTAACAATAAGCATATTGTTCTTTGTGATTTAAATTGCTTTCCAATTCAGAATTTAGTTCTCTATGATAACTTATTGATTGAAAAGATATAAAGCATCTCAGTCTGTAAACCGTAGGATTTCTTCTTCATTTAATTAAATATTTAAACTACTGGAACAGTGTGCTGTATTTTCTTTCCAAATTCTTCATTAAGATTGAGGTTAATTCTTTATTCCATGGGTCTCAAGAAGTCACCTATACTTTATGTCCATGTTTTTTTTATACCCACAGTAGAAGTTATAGACAGCATGTGTGTAGAGTGGTTTTTATTATCCTAACCAGACTTTGAGAGTTAAGGAAAATGGGTTAGCTGTTCTTAGCTTTCCATGGAAATTTTATGGAAGACAAGGTGTGAAATTAATTTAGGATGGTTGAAGAATCATAATCCAGTATAGCGTAGTGGATAGGATCATGTGACTTGTGAAGCCAAGGGAGAGGAGTTCAAATCTCACTGTGGGGTTATATGCCCTAACACTTGTGTGGCCTTTGGCAAGCTGCACAGTTCTAGAGTAACACCAGAAGGAGGGACTGATAAACCATTTCTGACTACATAAAAAACTCTAGGAGCATTCTTGTAAGTTGAAATTGGCTGGATGGCACATTATTACTGTATTTCAAAGGACTAAATAGTTGAAACATACAAACCTTCAGGGTCATCACTACATGTTTGATTAGGGGCACAGTCACTGCAGTAGTTTTACAAGTAATTTGTCCTTAGATTAAATACACATGGCAACCATCTGAGCATCAACATACATTTGCTAAATGTGACAAAATCAAAGTATCCTTCAGCATCAGCAATATTAAGGAAACTTTCTACATAACATAGTGGTTTAATATTATGGTGACTTGAGAAGCCTATCTATAGGACACATTGCAAGTTATCACGAATTTCTGAGTCACATAGAAGGCATTTGATCTATCTTTTATTCAAAGGTTAATATGCTTATTGGAGAATGAAACTGATCTGATTATTTTGTACTCATGTGGGCAATGGTTAAGACTTCCTTGAGATGCCTTATAACTCCACTACTGTATGATAGAATGTTTCTTTCGGCTGTTATAATTGTATTCCTTTCAGTGATTATAATTGGGCACAATTGTATTGCAGTTCATTGGGCACAATTTGTTTTCCTTGTTCCAGCATGCCCAGGAGAAAATCGGGAGCATTTTTTTGTTCTCCAATCCAGTCAGGGAGGCAGGATGGATCTTTCCTCTGGAAAAGCAAAGTTAAGACACTACCCATAACCATGAATAATATTTCTGTGACTTACTAAACAGAAATCCATTGTAAGACATTTTCTTGGTTCCCTCCCCCCCCCCTTTTGTAATGAATTAATATTAATAGTATCTCCATTCTCTTCCAATACACTTTCATCCTCATCTCAGGCTTGTTACATTGTACATGTGAGGTGGTGGTCAGGGATCCCTGTGAGAATTGCTCTTTGTCCTTCATGTTGTTTTGGTTGTTTTGAACACTTGTGCCATCAGAAAAAAATATTTGGCTTCTTGGTAGTTTGAGAATAGACAAGTTGGTTTGATTTTCCAGTCCAGACGGAGGTTTGTGTGCATGTGGCATGATAGCTCTGCTCTTTCAAAAAGATAATCTTAGTTGGGTCTTTCCTACCTATTAGGGTGGGAGACATAACCCAAAGATTCTAGGGGGCTTTCCAGAAGATAAGGAGACAGGAATTGTGTAGACTTCTTGTGATCAGGTTCTGTGGAAAGACCCAGCAGTTCCTCTCTTTCGGCAGGAATAGCCATAGGAGTCGCATTTCTTTTATCTGAATTTTTATTAACAGCTAACAAAGGAGAATCAACCACCACTTCTGTGGGGCCAACATGGCCAACCTCTAACGGAAACTCAGTCCATGACAACGTTAGTCCTACATTTGAACTTTCTTCCTTTAGTGCGGAGCCGGCCCAAAACGTTCCTGGCTGGTTGGCTTCCTCAGGGGAGCGCTCCTCGCCGCACAGATGGTCCCACGTCAGGGACGTCGAGCCCAATCTCCCTCTTGAGGCTTGTAACCGGCTGATATCGGTTCAGGATGACTTACCTTCTTCGAGGGACTTTGCCCATGGGGAAATACTAAAACAGTCCATTCTAACGGGTCCAACCCTTCTAATTGTATTCCTATTCTTGAAGCATTTTTGCCTCTCTCACCTACGCTTCTTCTTTCTCCTCTTAATTTCTCCTTTCCCAGCACCTTGAAGACCTGAGGTCCTCCTTCCTCTCTCTCTTCCTCCCAGACTACTTTTTTCGTATCTCCCGCGCCTAAATTCAATTTCTCCATCAGGAAAACATCCACCTTCCTCCCCCTCTCCTTTGGCTCTGCCCCTTTTCTTTCCTCTGCCCCTCTTTCCTCTATCATCTGACTTTCTACCCCGCGCGACACATTGGACACTGTCTCTTCCTTTTCTCCTGCCTCAGACGTGTGAGGGGACGGCTCACTCTCTGCCTTCAGCACTGCCTCTGTCTTCACCTCACACTTCTGCATTTTTTCTTTCAAACATTTTGGACAGATGCTAGCCCTAATAGTGCTGTATGCAGGTTTGCTTATTGGATGTGCAACAACCGTCTACTTTATAGGGAAGAGAAGTGTATACAAGCCTGCCTTTGTATTTTCCCTAACTGTTCTAGGTGGATTAGGTTAGGTGACGGAGGGTTTGTGAAAAGTAGGCTGAAATGGGATTGACATCTCCTGCTATGCTTGGAATTTTTATGGCTCAGGTAATTTTGTGGAAGTTCTAATTAAGTTTCTTTCTGGGGGTGGCTACATTGGCCATTTATCCTGCTAATTATGTTGGACAGATGAATGCAAATTAAAACCTAATGACTATACAACATAAAGTTTGATGTGAGGAAGTCCATTGTGGAATCATCCTTTCTGGACAGGGAAATGCCTTTTTTTGTTCAGCCAGCAGCAATGGTTTAAATGTGTTGCAAACAGTTTAATTTAGCTTTGATTTTGTTCGTTTTCTGCCAGTGTGATTCCTTGATCCAAGAAGTGCTCATGGCAGTGTCAGTTCGCATTAACTGAGTGTCCCTAGTCTCCAAACCATTTATTTTCTGTTCTTTTTTTTTTCTTTTTTCTTTTTTGGTGGGGAGTCTTCAAAGGTTTTGACTCGGTACAGGAGCAGACTTTCACTAGGGCACTTAAGAGAACAAAAGAGAGAGAGAGAGAGGTGAAAATTGCCCATTAGCACTTGTTAGCACCTTAAGGCAGATTCTGCTGCTGGAGATCTGCATCTACCCCTGCTGATTCCTGCAAATTGTATCTTGAAGGTTACAGCAATTTCACCCAGGGAAATCTGATTTCCACAGGTGCAAATCACAGTGGATCAAACTGTATTTTTGCTATTGGATACTCACATCCTCAGACAGACTATTTAGATTCTAAACTATTAAAACCGATTTATCACCTCAGATATCTAATGGAAAATAAGAGATAGGAAATTCAGTTTTATCTCTTCAGTTAAACAATTAACAAAAAACATATTGTCACCATGCCCTTCAACAAGATCCCCCAGCCAAATCAGGGAAGAGAAGCATTTCATATTTGGTACTTTTGAGATAAAAGCACAACAATATGTTTTCAAGAGAAATTTGTGTGTCATTAGTAAAAGGGTGCAAACTACTGTTTAAAAACACCTTGTAATTCTATCTTTGGAATATTAGGTATATTAATTTAAGGGAAAATTCAGTTTTGAAAACCTCAGGTTAAAAGGCTATATTATTAAGTTAAAATCTATTTTAGAAATGCTGCCTTTAATTTGGTTATCAGTCTGGTATGTATCATAGCTATTATTACTCCTTTTAAAATAAGTATTTAATAAAATATGTGCCACTTTTTAAAATAGCTCCTGCTGTTAAACTATTTTAATGAAATAATTTTTTCGCATGCTCAACACATCTGCAAAATTGTAATGAAGATATCTTGATATTCCTGTAACCATGGCAATGAATGTCCCTGTCACAAAATCCAAGATTAAGAATTTGTTGCCAATTCCAGGAGACAGTGCAAAAAAAAATTCTTTAGATAAGTACTCTTTAAGATAGTGAAAATAAAGTTTACAGACTACCATTTGTATTTGTTATGCAGTATAAATCTGAGTTACCGTATTTTTCCGTGTATAAAACAACACTTTTTCCTTAAATAATTTGAGAAAAAATTGAGGGTCGTTTTATACACGGAAGGCAGCTCTTTACCGCTGCCTTTTGTGAAGGCACGGGGCTTAGCAAAAAGGAAGGGGAGGCGTTTCTCTCTTTCTTTTTCTAAGCTCCATGCCTTCTCAAAAGGCAAGGAAAAGCGGCAGTCACTTTGACAGCCACTTTCCTTGCCTTTTGCCAAGGCATGGGGCTTAGCAAAAAGGGAGACCTTTGATCCCTGCTTTTTCTAATTTGGGGTTAGAAAAGGGGGGGGGTGTCATCTTATACATTGGGTCATCTTATAAACAGAAAAATACGGTATGTAATAAATTGATTGCTTTTCAAAGTTGTCCTTCATGTTTTATGTTAAATATTATGTTCATGATTTATTAAAATCACTTTTTTAGATGAGTCAGTTGAAGTTGAGAAATCTTGCATAAATCAAACATAGAAAAAGTAACAGAACAGTTAAAGGTTAACAGACAAATACTGTGTTCTGTCTAGATGTTTTCTGAACCCAGAAAAAATGTATCTAGATTCAGATGTATGGCATTGAGAGGCAAAAATATTTTGCAAGAGAAATGGCCTAGGCTGAAATTATACAAACTATGAAAACTGGGTGGAATCTAAAGTGACTTCTGTCGCTTCACATGATGAAAGCCCTATTGCAGTTTAAAATGGTACTCAATGTGCACTGTTTAAAACTGCAGTAAGGCTTCCTTTACAGCCAGCCAGGGCAAGAGAACCCTTCCTCCTCTGCATGCCTTACTTGTCTGGCAGACTGCTGGACAGTAGCAGCCAGGACACACAGTGGCATTGGTGGTAGCATCTTCAATGGCCAGGGAGACCCACCCACCATCACTGCCAATACACTCTCTGGCTGTCGCTGCTACCACTATCCAGACACCCGCTGGGCAAGCAAGCCCTGTGGAGGTGGAAGGGATCTTTCTCTGGCTGATTGCAAAAGAAGCCCTACAGTTATCACCCAAAGGTAAAAAGCCAGGCCTCTCTTGCCCCAGCCTTCTACTCACACATACTGAGAGAAGTAGGAGTTTCATGAAGCAGATATCACAGAATGCCTATGATTCTGAAGGTGGTACGAAAAATTAACTAGACAGGCAAACACTTTGCCACTTGGGTGTTATGTAGGCACCCTGATTTGATCCATCAATTAAACTGTTCTAGGGTGTGTGTACTGCAAAACAACTGCAAAACTTTGGCACAGGTTCCGGGAGGACCCCAAGAGTTTATAGTTTATAGATCTCTTAAGCCTCCTCTCTCCCTCGCCGGTGCTAAAACTCTCAACTAATCAAGAATACTAAATGCAAATCATCAATCAAATACATACTCCATTTTAAAAGTCAGAGCTTTTACCTACTACAGTATCAACAAATGACTGGTTTTTTTGTTCTCAAGGAAAATAGAGCGAGACATTTCTTCCAGTGCATTCCCATATACACAAGGAAGTGATGTCCATTTTGTGGTTCAGTGTCACCAGTATGCAGATAGCACTCAACTCTATCTTTCGTTGCCATCTAAATCCAAGGAAGCTGTTTTGGCTCTAGATCAATGTCTGATGACAGTAATGGATTGGATGAAGGTGAATAACTAAAACTTAATCCAGACAAGATAGAGGTGCTCCTGGTCAGTTGAAAGGCAGATCAAGGAATAGGGATGCCACCTGTACTGGATGAAGTTACACTCTCTCAGAAAACACAGGTGCACAGCTTGGGGGTGGTCCTGGATTTGTCTCTGAGCCAGGTTTCAACAGTGGTCATGAGTACCTTTGCACAATTAAAACTAGTGTGCCAGCTGTGCCCATTCCTGGAGAGGTCTGATCTGGACACAGTGACACATGCCTTAGTTACATCTCGGTTGGATTACTATAATGCACTCTATGTGCCTTTGGAAAGTGTCCAGAAACTTCAGCAGGTCCAAAATGCAGCAGCCATATTGCTAACTGGGTCTGGGCACAGGGATCACATAACCCCCCTGTTACAACAGCTTCACTAGATGCTGATCCATTCTGGGGCAGAATTCAAAGTGTTGGTTCTAATCTAAAAAGCCCTAAACAGCTTGGGCCAAAGTTCTCTCAAGGATCACATCTCGCTTTCTGAGCCTGCCGGGGTGTTAAGATCGACAAGAGAGGCCTTGCTCTTGGTTCCACCACCATCACAAGTGTGTTTGGTGGATACATGGGAGAGAGCCTTCTCCGTTGCTGCTCCGAAACTTTGAACTGCCTCCCACGGAAGACCAGGCGGACCCCATCTTTGTTGTCCTTCTGCAAGCAGGTGAAGACCTTTCTCTTTAGGCAAACTTTACCTTAGTGACTGGCTGTCTGAGTGGGGTTTTTAAATGAATGGTTGTGCCTTATTGCTTTGAATGTGTTTTTGTTGTTGCTTTTGTTTACTGTCCTTTAGTGAGGTATTTGTTTGATCCTTTTTTGTATTTGTATACCTACTGTATTTATTTATTTATTTAGCTTTATATATTATCTTCTAATGATGTAAGGCACCTTGGAGGTTTTTTAGGCAGGGTATGTATAAATGAATGAATTAATGAATGTTAATTTGCCATAGACCTGTCTTTCTTAACCCCAAGAAACTGAAAGTTTATTCTGAAAATTTCCAAAGGTACAGCTATGCTAGTCAGGACTGCAGCAAGCTCAACAAAAGGCTTAATGCACTTTAAACGCTAAGAAATACTGTATATATTGGCATAAGCTTTTGTTGACTGGAGAACACTGTGGGTTTGAAGGACTCGTGTCCACAAAAGGATTATTGCATAATAAATTGTTTAGGCTTCATTGGGCCACAAAGTGCTTTTATATGGGTTGGAGAGAGTAACATTTCTAAGCTACAACCTTGGCATCAAGATTTTCTTAGAGATATAAATAAAAATGGCATCTTGCACAAGGAGGAGGTAGTGCTCTGTAAAGAGCCAACCTTTATGCTTTATGTCTAAAAATAGCTTGCTTATTCCAAAGGCATTTTACCTACCTTTTTGCCCAGGCCTAGTGTATTAGAAAGAGAGGTTGGCAGAAATCAAGATATTAGGGAAGAGGCAGTACTTTTCTACTGGAACTTGGGAGTTTAGCTTGTAAGTATAAGCTTAATCCTATAAAGACAATCCTTTTAGAAGGATGGTACCTTGAAAGCCCTGTTTCCAGGTCAGCCAACTTAAAGAGAGGATCATTATAGCTCATATATGGGGGAGCTGGAAACTGGCAGACTTGGCAGTCCTCTTGGGCAGAATAAAATATGGAGGAGTACATTGGTTTTATGTCACACATTACAAAATATAAGCTGAACCTCTTATATTTGTATAATGCAGGTCTTTCAGCAAGTACAGCAAAATACAGTCTACTTCTCTGAATATATTTGCCCTAGAGGAGAGAGATGCTTTTCTGCATCTGAGAAGCACCGATGACTGCCCTCAGGAAAGAAACAAATTCGTTGTTCCATGTGCCCAAGCTTAGCTCTTTTCATGTACATTGTGTGTAAACAAATCCTTTTTATCTTGATCCCATTCCAACATGACAGTGAAGCCTGGCCGCTTTATTCAGAGGGCAAAGTGGGCATTTGCCCAGGGTACACTGTCTGTAGGGACCCACATAAAGAGGGGAATGGAGTGGCCAGAGCAGCCGCTGCTGCCAGCAGAAGCTGTTGGGGCTGTGAGGGCAAGGTCAGTCCAGGGCAGTGGTGCAATGCATGCAGGCAGTGCTCCTGGCCGGTGAGCTGTTGGGGCTGCCTGTCAGGCAGATGGTCCTCAGCTCCTTCACGCACCACGTTCTGCCTCTGATGGCCAGCGACGGCCCTGCTGCCACGACTGTGCCCGGAGAAGAACTGGAGGACCCTCCAGTATGCGTGCCACCCTCCTCTGCCTCCTCTCTGATCTTAAGCTTTGTTTACTTATTTTGACCAAACTCCGGGAGGCAGTGGAAGACAGGAGGGCCTGGCGTGCTCTGGTCCATGGGGTCACGAAGAGTCGGACACGACTTAACAACTAAACAACAACAACAACTTATTTACTGCTACCAAGATTTCCTTAGCGAGTCAGTCTTATTTATGTTATATTACATTGTTCATGTTGTGTGACCTATTTAGGTGGCAGGTGAGGGAGAGGGAGGGAGAAGGAAGGGGCCCTCCACTATTATATATTTTGCCCAGGGCCCACCAGAGCCTTGAATCAGCCCTGCACTGAAGAGGGGATGTGTGGATGGGAGTGTAGTTATGACTCAGACTACATGTCTGTGGATGTTCAGAGTCTGTTATCAATGCTAGAAAGCCACCACAGGGGAACAAAGGGGAGGGTGTGCACACGCGCATGTATGGTGCACAATGTCCTGCACTCACCATAGCAGCCAAAAAACAGGCAGGCCCAAAGTCTGAGCATGTCTGATCGCCATGCAGCCTGGCTTCACCCAATTAGATTTTTTTTCATCACAGAAGCTAGAAGAGCCAAATCACTGCTGCCTACAAAAATAAATGAGTTTTGTCCCCACCAGCAAGGAGTTTACTTCCCCTCCCCCTGTGCAAGCAAGAAGAGCCTCGCTAAATCCTGAGGGTAAAGCAATTTTTGAGGAGACAAAACAATATATAACTGTAAGTCAGAGTTGTAATTATTTTCAACCTTTTTTGCTATTCAGAAGTAACTTAGTAGTTGCTTCTAGAGTTATTTTAAAAATCTGCCAAATGCAGGAACAGGGCTGCAGTAGATAGTAAGTCAGACCACTTTTCTGTAAAAAGTAACTGAAAGTTGGAATTACATAGCAAAATGAGTTACCCCCTTTATTTTACATTAATAATGTAACTCGGCCATGCCTGAAACAAAAACAGATGGAGTAAAAACACTGAACTTATTATTTGCACTATTGGCTTCTGAGCTTTGGATATCAAATAGTGACAAAGAACCTTGCCATATTTTAAAGACGATCTTAAAACAAGAGACCGGCGTGGCGTAAACCTTTAGCGACTTCATAAGAGATTCTTCGTTGTCAGGTACGTATAACTACAAGCAGCATTGCAAACCAAATAAACATTCAGAATGGTCCAGTGGCGGGCCATGATTTGCATCACGTGGCTCCGCCCTCTTCCCTTTCTTCTTTCTTTCTTGTTTAAAAAGCCCAGCCAGTAGGAGGAGCAAACCCTGAGGCCACCCCGGCCTCTCTAGACAACGGCCGGTTCCCAAAGAAAGCCCCACCTCCTTCCGTTCTCTCAGCCCTCCGTACTTTCTTGCTGGGAGGGGAGAGAAGCGGACGCGCCTTCCACTCTTTTGCCTCTTCTCGGCTGCCGTAAACGGAGGTGTTTTCCCCCCCCCCGGCCGCAGGGCGCGCGCGGGGATGGGGGCGGCGAGTTGATTCCCGCAGTGCCTGTTGGGACGGGCTGCGAAGTTAGTTGTAAGAAGCGTGGAAAGTCCGCTCGCGGCTCTCCCGGGCGCTTCGGGAAGGGAGGACGGGAACGCGCCTGCTTAAGACGTTCGTGGACGCCCGCTCCTGCCCTGCGAGACTTCATGCCGACGAGAAGAGCTGGCTAGGGCGCTCTTTTCCCGGTGGTGTCTCGGCCAAGGGGGAAGGTGAGGGGGAGGCGTCCTGGTCGCGGGGCCACCGGCGTGGGGTCCCCCGTGCGCCAGCCCGGCTCTCTCGCGGAGTTCATGTGTGTCTCTGGGAGCAATTCGCTTCCTACCAGGGCAGACCGACCTTCCCGGCGTGGAGCGGGGCTCCAGCTGCCCGCCAGCGGGGCGGGGTTTCGGTGTGTCTTGAAAGCTGGAAAAAAACAAACAAACCTCCCCTGTTAAACCACACTGGCTCCTCGATGCCGGAGGGGAGAGAGGACAGTGGAGAGGGTCCCCTGTACCTTCCCGGTTGCTTCTCGGTGCAAACCAGGATACCAGTTGCTTCTCTTGGGGGCTGACAAGTCTATGGGCTTGTCTACACGGCTGAGCTGGAGTGGGCTGAATCGAACTAAATGGGATAGCTAGGAGGTCCAGCATGCCATTTGGTGCGATCCTCACATCCGAATGGCATAGGGATCTCAAGTGATCCCATTTGGTCCACAGTAGTCTGCCCTTAGTTTGCCAGTATCAGGGAAGTGGCTTAAGAAGAGAACTCCCTTCAGCTACCTGGAGGGATCGAGAAAGTGAAAAATAACTTTTAAAGTATGTATGACAGCGGCAAACATAACACTGCATCGCTTTTAAAATAACATTAGGTATGTGCATTATGCATGTGTATTAGGAATACCTACCTAATATGAATACCTAACTTGTAATACACATACATAATGCTGTTCTTAAAGTGATGCAGTGTGCATTTGCTGCTTTTGTACTCATTTTGAATGGGTTGAATAGCTCTGTGAGTTAGGTATCTGACTACTGAGTAAAAGGTTGGGAGTTCGATTCCCTACTGTGCAGCCCAGAAGAGCCAGTCTGTGTTGCCTTGGATGTTCCAGGATGCCTCCAGAAGGGAATGGTAAATCACTTACGAGTATTCCCTACCTAGAAAACTTTGAAAAGGGTCACCATAATCAGCATTGACAGCATGCAATTATAATTAATTAATACACACTTAAATACATTTTTTAAAAACTTCCTCAGCCCCTCTATGGAGCTGTTTAATTTGCCAATATTCTAAAGTGGATGTCTTCACAGTATTAACAAATTAGAAAAGGAAGCCTCGCTTTGGTTTGTTTCAGTGATCACACACACTGGAAATGGACCAAGACAGAGCAATCCTGCCTGCACCAAAAAAGAAGAAGCTCTTGACAGGACCCAGAAAGGTACAGGTAGGATCATTCTGGGGACAGGCTGGTTCACTCCATCACAGACATTGTCTGATCTCTGTCTTCAGGAGGAAACTAGCTTGTCCCTGCAGTGGGCCAGATAGCAGGCTTAATGCCTGTGTAGTCACCCTCTGTCTTTATAGTTAATCCTATATTTCAACAAGAGGTAAGATCCACTAGGGTCAGTAGGGCTTAATCCCAATTAACCATACACACAGTACTTATGGCTCTGTAAGTGATTCTTATAATTTTATTGTGATTTAAAATTTGGTATAGATCAAGGCGGCTTGTGAGCACTCAGTACACATCAAGCGAACAGGTAGTTTTACAAAAAAAAGTCTTATGTAAACAGTGCTTTTCAACCAGATCATATCTTTGTGACTTGAACATCTCTTTTGTTTATCCAGCAGGGTTGGTTACATATGACAAATGCACACATGTCCAAGATTCCTTCCCACTGTATTACATGGTGGAAAGTAGCAATTCTGTAACATTTTAAGAACTCTTCAGACTGCTATTTACTTGTTTTATGCTACTTAGTAAGTTTTTCCTTCATATATAGAATGGCCATCTGAATTCCAATATGAACTTTGCAGACCCCCTTAGCATAGGTACTGTTGGAAGTTAGGGTTCTGAAACTTTTGTGATTCAAAGTTAATCTCATAAACATTTATTAAGTGCCTTGTTTGTTTTGCCACAAACAATGATAGGTGTTATTCTCGAAGGCTTTCACAGCCGGGATCCGATGGTTTTTGTAGGTTTTTCGGGCTGTTTGGCCGTGTTCTGGAGGTTTTTCTTCCTAACGTTTCGCCAGTCTCTGTGGCTGGCATCTTCAGAGGACAGGAGTCAGAACCAGAGCACAGACAGAGTTCTGACTCCTGTCCTCTGAAGATGCCAGCCACAGAGACTGGCGAAACGTTAGGAAGAAAAACCTCCAGAACACGGCCAAACAGCCCGAAAAACCTACACCATCAAATGATAGGTGTTTTTATAATTGGGATAAACATTGCCCAACATTGAGTAAATTATGCCTGCATAAAGCTGCTGACATCATCAGCAGGGGGAGATTGCCAGTAGTTAATAGAATTTCTGCTTTGAATTAATATCAGTAATTAATTCTTTCTTCAATCCTGGGGCTCACTTGACTAACCTGCAACATGAAGGCTTGTGAGTGAGTCAGGTGAGCCCCAGAATTTGAGCAGGAACTTCTAAATTATTGGCAATCTTCCCCCTGCTCCTTATATTACCTTTATGCAGGGGTAATTTATGCAACAGGATTTTGGCCTAAGTTTAGGTTAACATGCAAGATTGCAGCAGTGTGTGCCTTGGTGCATAGTAGTCATGTGCCACCGCAGCAATTGCTTGCCATAATTTATTGTTGCTGCTTACTCAGCATAACAGTTTTCCTGATTACAAGTAATACTGAGCATTACAGTAATTTGTAGATGATTATAATTGTGTAATGGCCCTTATTCAAGAGTGCCTTTTTTCTTTTTTTGTTCATAGGTACAGCCATGCAGGAAAGCATCCGTTTTGCTTCATCAGGAGATGATGATGTTAAAATATGGGACGCTTCATCCATTACTCTAGTAGACCAGTTCAGTCCTCATGCTTCATCCCATCCAGTTAATGCTGTATGCTGGGGTAGCAACAGTATCCTTTGCCATTGCACGGGGTGCAGTATTTGGTGCTGTCTTTTGCATTGTTTGGTAGTTTAAAAAAAATCCTTGATCAAGCAGCTGTTTTAATGGAGGTAGGTTTAAACTAGTTTATGTAGTTGGTAAGTCTAGCCTGATGTAATTAACCTATGGTGGTTTAATATTAGTAGGTCTACTCTGCATAGGATTGACACTAAATTTAGCAGAGAGGAGAAACTATGACCCTCAATATGTTTTTGGAGTATATTTCCCATTAGCTTTAGTCAACATAACTAACTGTGAAGTATTATGGAAGCGGTAGTGCAAGGACATTTGGAGAGCCACAGTGGCCCACCCATGATTTAATCAATGTGTCCAAAAATGAAAGCCAGAGTTATCCAAGTATGGAATGTATATCACAGGGTGTATGCTTTATTAGCATACTCTTCATGTATAGGAATATTTCATATGAGACCATTTCAGATGTTGCTGACTTGCCGTTTCCTTTGTTTTTTGCCATTGGTTGTACTGATTGGGGCTGATGGGAGCTGAAGTCAGTAGACATCATGTGTTCCGTAACTCTGGTGTACATTATTCAGTCCAGGCAGAAGCCCTATTCAAGCACTCAGCCTGAAAGCATGGAGGGCTTGAAGGGTGGTGTGGACAGGGGGCACATACATGCATCTCTCTCTTCACATCTGTACACCAACTGGAAGTTCTAGAGACCACCATATGTTCACTCTGAATATCTGCATAGGCATGGTAGGTGCATTCAGCTGAACATGCTTAGAATGTTCCTGTGACTGACAGATAAGGAAAGGCTACAGATCATGGAAATATTTTAAGTGTATTTCAATGAAAACACACAATACCTATGCAGATTTTTGCACTGAATACTGAGAATCCACAAGACTTTCAGGTGAGCAGGGAGGGGGAGGCTTACCTGCATCACCATATCAGCCACTATATTTTAAGCCCTAGCCACTCTCACGCTGAATGCCTGAATAGGACTGGCATGTTTTGGCAATTTGATTAATTAATGCAGTAGTTTAAACAAACATCTTAAATGATTGCATCACCCTCATTGTAACTTGACCACTTGGAAACAGATGGACCTCAGTATTGATGGCAGTAGCAGGCTGCCTAGTATCAGTCCCGTGAAAATGTGGTCTATTACCAGTCTTGATTTATGTACCTTCCATCCTCTTGTGGTTTTCTTCTTCCATACTTCAGTGCTAATGCTAGATAACAGAGCCAAGTACACTCAGAACCTGGAAAAGTTATTTCTTTGGACTCCAACTCCCCCTAAGGAGTTGGAGTCCAAAGAAGTAACGTTCCCCCTGTTGTTGTTTACTCGTTAAGTTGTGTCCGACTCTTTGTGACCCCATGGACCAGAGCACGCCAGGCCCTCCTGTCTTCCACTGCCTCCTGGAGTTTGGTCAAATTCATGTTGGTAGCTTCGATGACACTGTCCAACGATCTTGTCCTCTGTCATCCCCTTCTCCTCTTGCCTTCACATTTTCCCAACATCAGGGTCTTCCAGGGAGTCTTCTCTTCTCATGAGATGGCCAAAGTATTGGAGTCTCAGCTTCAGGATCTGTCCTTCCAGTGAGCACTCAGGGTTGATTTCCATCAGAATGGATATGTTTGTTCTCCTTGCAGTCCAGGGGACTCTCAAGAGTCTCCTCCAGCACCACAATTCAAAAGCATCAATTCTTCGGCAGTCAGCCTTTATGGTTCAGCTCTCACTTCCATACATCGCTACTGGAAAAACCATAGCTTTGACTATGCGGACCTTTGTCGGCAAGGTGATGTCTCTGCTTTTTAAGATGCTGTCTAGGTTTGTCATCGCTTTCCTCCCAAGAAGCAGGTGTCTTTTAATTTCGTGGCTGCTGTCACCATCTGCAGTGATCATGGAGCCTAAGAAAGTAATATCTGTCACCACCTCCATATCTTCCCCTTCTATTTGCCAGGAGGTGATGGACCAGTGGCCATGATCTTAGTTTTTTTGATGTTGAGCTTCAGACCATTTTTGCACTCTCCTCTTTCACCCTCATTAATAGGTTCTTTAATTCCTCCTCACTTTCTGCTATCAGAGTGGTATCATCTGCATATCTGAGGTTGTTGATATTTCTTCCGGCAATCTTAATTCTGGCTTGGGATTCATCCAGTCCAGCCTTTCGCATGATGTATTCTGCATATAAGTTAAATAAGCAGGGAGACAATATACAGCCTTGTACTCCTTTTCCAATTTTGAACCAATCAGTTGTTCCATATCCAGTTCTAACTGTTGCTTCCTGTCCCACATCTAGATTTCTCAGGAGATAGATAAGGTGGTCAGGCACTCCCATTTCTTTAAGAACTTGCCATAGTTTGCTGTGGTCCACTTTCCCCCTAAGGTGCCTTAAAGACTGTAAATGTGCAGAAATATTTCTTTACACAAACATTTAATAGATGGCCAGAATCCTATAATCCTACAAACACTAAGGATTCCAGCCAGTGCTTTTCAGCCTTCGAAAGGTCCCCCAACACGTTTTTTATTTGTAACTGAAAGTAAAACAGAACTGTGAACAGTTACTTTAGAACAGCATTAGAAATGATTACAATCCATTTAAAACCATTAAAAGTTTTGCAGAATAAAAATTTGCACACCTGAAACAGTTGGAGACGAAGCTACTTGGACTGCCCATTTGGAGCTACGTCCATAATTAGGATGCTGATATTGGGAAAAAATTCCTTCACTGAAAGCCAGTGTGACCAGTATATGTCCTGTGAGCCATGTTAAGAACTTTTGCTGCTTTTTTGCGGTGTTGCTTGCCAAACCAGCTGGCAGTGTTGCAGCTGATTTCTGTTTCCTAGGTTTTGTGAGCAGCTTTACTCTTTAGTCCCAAAGGGCTCATAGCATGGAAGGATGCTGTGGCTTTCTATCACTTTCTGTTGCATTATGGACAACCATTACAGTTGCTGTGAACCTACAGTAGCAAATTGAGTGGCTGTGCATCCCATAGTGCACTCATCTGCTCTAGGGACTTTTTCTTGAAACACGTCCTTTGAATATGAATGTTTTGCTTTGACTTTTGTTCAGTGAGAGAAACTGTCATCCCTACTGTGCACAGAACTGTTCTACCAGTCCAGCAACATAATTTTAATAAATAAGCATCTGGTAGGTTGCTAGCAGCCAAACATGATCCTTTCAATGGCTTTTTGAATGGGTTGTTAATGGTATGATTGAAAAGCAGAGGTTATAGTTACATTGTCACTTCATTTTGTCTGGCTTCTGTTATCCTACAAACGATTTGATGTCCTTATATTGTGAGCCACTTGCGTATAGGACTTCTAACACTGAGAAAAATTGGTGTAAGATTCTCTGACCCAGTGGGATGGGGAAATTTCATTAAGCAGAAATAGGTGGCCAGATGTCAGGCTAGTGAGACTGATTTAACTGCAACCCCAATGTCTATGCAAAATATATATTCTTAGAACTGTGATCCCAAGAATTTACTTTGAGTACAAGAACTTAATGCAATTTAAAACCCTTCCATGAAGAAAATAAAGTCTTCCTATGTTATTCTTTCTTCATTTTAGAAATATAATTTAGGAGAGAGAAAAACAAATGTTGTTAATGGTTCAAGTGAACCATTGGGGAGGCATGTGTCACTTCAGTGGAGCAGGATGAGATCTGTCCCCAGACCACAACCTTCCCTTGTGCTATTGTTAAGTGGTTATACTCAGGAATCTTTGCTGATGAGTTGCAAATTACCCAGAGATCCACCAGTATGTTGAGATCTAGCTTCTAAACCACCTCCACGTTCTATGTACCAGAGTAATAAGAAATCATATGGTCTTGCATGTCTGTGGTCCAGTTCATGGTACTTAAGATGCTCAGCTATATCCCAAGGATTCAGTCCAAATTCCTGGCTCCAGTACTAGATTGAAGTGGAATTTTTCTTGCATCCCATGTAGGAGAAGTTAGGTTTCATAATGGCGCCTCATTCTCTTATGTGTTGTAGGCTTCTTATTAGCCAGATTGCCCTAACCGGGCAGCTCTGAATGCATGTATCTGGGAAGAAATTTGCTTGAATATTTAATAGAGCTCTTCCAACGTGTTTCTTACAGTTATATCAAAGGGCCATGTAGATGAGGCTATGGACAGGTAACCTGAGTGCTGGATAATGTCTGGCTTTCCCATTCATTTACAAAACCCAAGCAGGTTGCTTTATGTGGGTCAGAAGGTTTCTACAGTAAACATTTCTGTTTGCAGTCTGAATTTTTACTATCTTCAAATGAAAGTAAAATAGCAAAAATTGCCCTTTGGATCATTAGTTTCTCTTAGCTGACAACTGCAGTGCCTTCCTTTGGTTGACCACTATCATTTAGAGGAAACGTTTCCTTGAATAAATGTTTTTTACTGAGAAGGAACAACAGTTCGTTTAATCTCTGATAAGCCTGGGCTCTGTGGCAAGGAGTCCTTTGCTTTCCCACAGCTGTCACCTGATAACTGAGAGTCTCTCCCTGCCCTCTTCGTGTGTCATTCAACAGAGGAGAAGCTGCTTTGAATTTGCCAGTCTCTCCATTTGCCAAAGACTTCAGTGTCTTTCATATGCCTGAGTTGATA
This sequence comes from Intellagama lesueurii, assembly GCA_037013535.1. Taxonomy (NCBI): domain Eukaryota; kingdom Metazoa; phylum Chordata; class Lepidosauria; order Squamata; family Agamidae; genus Intellagama; species Intellagama lesueurii. Next base: position 40,123,734 of record JBAJHW010000005.1, on the reverse strand, counting down.
AGTACATCTTGTTAGCTCCTGGGAATCAAGACTATAGTAGCTTGTCATCAGTGACAGCCTGATTGTACACTGAACTAAGCATGCTTAAATCCATTGAAATCAGTGGATACAGCTTGCCTAAATCTGGACAGGTTCAGGGCTGAACAGCTCAGAGATGATAATCTTTATTCGCCTTTATCAGATACTGCAAGCAACATAACTGGATGTACGTATTATGATCCTGGAAGCTTCAGCAGTTTCTAATGTACTGTGCATCTAAGGAAACAAAACTCATTAGCTACTCCCCACTTTTTTTGCCTTGTCTAAGAAGTATTAGACATCAAAATAGACTTTATATATTTTATAATATAGAGAGGAAATGATTTAGTAAGGCTGCTCTAGTTGAGACCAACAGTAGAATTTAGATCTAGATCAGTTAAAATAATCACCCATTTAATGCTAAGCTGTGTTGTTAGAGGGGATGGATTAATACTTTTATTTTCCAAGCTGTCGTACAAAGATTTGCGTCATGATCCATGACTCTTGTTTCAGATAACTTTCTGGTAACTGCATCTACTGTTGGTGACAAAATAGTGATTTCCAATTGTAAAGGTAAACCAGTTCCACTCTTTGAATTAGCTGAAGGGGTAAGTAAAACTTGCTCTTTGTTTTACAGTGTAAGCCTGTATATAAGTTTACTCAGAAATTAATCTAATTATAATTAATGGCACTTAATTCCTGGTATTAAGTAGGTGTGGGACTGAAGTTCTGTACACACTTCCCTGGGGGTAAGACAGTACATAAGATTTGCTAAGAAATTAGAAGTTCTTGTCTCTCTTGTTTTAAGATAGATATACAATATACTACTTAATTAGATATGCCCAAATCTGTGACACACTTTGATTCTTTTAAAAAGTCCCATTTCTCTTAATTTATGATGTCATGAAGCAGCAATATTAAAGGGGAGAGGCATTGACTTAGTGCTACTTAAGAGTGCATGAGCTTACTTGATGGCTACTTTTGCGCATCACTGATTTACATAGGCTTCTCTGAAAGATTTAATCAACAGAAATTAGGTTTTGGATAAATTATATGAAAATAATTTCATTACCTATCTTAAAGAAGAGTTTTATTTTTCTAACAGCAACTGCTAGCTGGATAGCTGAGTGAGTTAGGTATTTGGGTGCGGAGCCAGAGGTTGGATGTTTGACTCCCCACTGTGCATCCCAGGGGAAGAGCCACCCTCTGTAGCTTTGGGCAAGCTGCACAGTCTCAGCCTGCCCCCAAAATAAGAGAATGATAAACCAGTTCTGAGTATGCTATACCTCGAAAATCCTGGGGTTGCCAAGGGTAAGAATTGCCTTGATGGCACCTAATTATTTTTAACAGCAACTAAGACAAAGCTCAAGAAAATAAAGATAATTGGCTGTGCTGGTGGTAGTTAGGTAATAGAAATCATTGTTACTAAAGTTTCTGTTTTGAGTGCTGTAGCGAGTACTTTTCATTCCTTGTGTGTGTCAATGTATCCTATCCTTCTGTATGGTACCTGCGATGATATATTGAATTGTTTCCTTTTTCCCCGCAAACCAGGGGAAACAAACATGTATAAATCTGAGTTCTAATTCAATGTATATTGCAAGTGGAGGCACCGATAGCACTGTTAATATCTGGGATTTAAAGTTCAGAAAACTTCACAGATCTCTTAAGGTAAGACAAACTGTTTTATTTTGGCCATTTCACTGTGTATGTGTGTGACTGACAAAGCAATGCTTGGATCTAGACAGAAATATGCTTAGAGTAGATCAATTGAAACCTTAGTGTACATGTTAGTTGCAACTAACTTGTCTCAATCTGACCAAATAAGTAATCCCAAATCTGTAATACTGGACTCTGATTTTTCAAATCTAACATTCACAGGTGTTTGTATTAACAGTATAGTAAGGACAGTGTTGCTAAATAAGGGTCTTTTCAAGCCTTCATTCTATTATAGAATAACGGGTGGGATAGGATGGTTGTCCAAATGTTGCTGGACTGCAACTCCCATTAGGCATTTCATCGTTGGCTATCCCAGTGGTTCCCAGTCTTGGGTAACCAAGGTGTTCTTGGACTGCAACTCCCAGAAGTCTTCACCACTGTGTTGGTTTGGATTTCTGGGAGTTGCAGTCGAAGAACACTGGATGATCCAAGCTTCGGAACCACTAGGCTATGCTGTTGAGGATGATCAGTGTTGCAGTCTGGTGATATTGGGAGGGCCATGCTCTATCCACTCCTGCACTATAAACACACAGTTGTTTATATAAAGAATCAGAACTCCACTCCAGCTACAAATTATTAGAGCTCTGTGTTCAGGCAAATATGGATAGTGGATTATGTTATCCATTGATACTAAACCTGGAGCTCCTGCAAGATAAGGAATATTCACTGGAATACCAAAATAAATTGCTGGACAAGAGTAATAGGGTGGTGTTTTTTATATATATATTTGCTTCATTTATATAACATTTTCTGCCAAATCATTCAAGTTAATATAATTGCGTTACAGGATCTGTAAGCTTAATGTGAGGAAACAAGTACTAATGAGGCATGTCAAAGTGCAGCCAAGTCCCCACAGTAATATATGCACAGTTCTCTCTTTTTTTGGGTCTGTGAATCCTTTTAAACTGTTGATAATCCCTAAACACCTATGCCACTGTAATTACAGAATTGAGTTGCAGTCCTGATTTTAGGATTTCCAGCTTTATAATTGTGGTATGATAATGAATGTCTGTTTAAATAACTGTTTTTGTGTGAGGATATTATGCTTGACATTTATGTGTATGCAAATTTAGGATTATGTGGAAGATTGACAGTTCTTGGATAAATAATCCTAATGCCAGAAGACATTTTATATGCTGGTAAAAACAATTATTGCAACTCCACTGTATTAGAAGAGCATTTTTATGTATCCAGGATGCCATCGACCTTTGAATATGTGCTCTCAAGTTGCATCTGTCCTTATACATATTTACAATACTCTTCTATGAGTCCGTTACTATTACACCTCCAATGCCAGCAACACCACTACCCTTATGTACAAGGCAGTTTACCAGAGTTACATAGGCGTAGACAGGTTCTGGCTTCTAAGGGCCTGATAGTCTGATTTGTTTGTTATGTGAATAGTGGTGTGATTTGACTGCTGAGCCACATATTTAGAATAAACATGTAATATAATTCTTTGGAAATGTGTCATTTTGGAATATATATTGGATATTCTACCTATCTGTATATATATGTACAGTATGTACATTTGTGTGTATATGTATTTATATAGATATAGATATCTATCTGGTTACAGAGTCAGAAGTTTGATTCCCCAATGTGCCTCCTTGACAGGAGCTGGACTTGATGATCCATAGGGTCCCTTCCAGCTCTGCAGTTCTAAGATTATTAAGGACTGCTGGAAAGTGGTTTAGGTTTCTGGCTGAGGAGCCAGAGATTGGGAGTTCGATTCCCCACTGTGCCTCCTTGACAGATGCTGGACTCCATGATCCATATGGTCCCTTCCAGCTCTGCAGATCTGAGGTTATTATTATTATATGCAATTTAGGTGTGAGATATTTTATATGCTACTTTTCTGGGCTCTCTAGTTAGGGCTCTCTAGGGCTCTCTAATTAGTTTCAGTAGAAATAACTGAAGTACAGTTACACCAGTGCTTAGCTACCTGGGGAGGGACACACTGGAAATCAAGCAAAAGATAAGCAAAATAGGGAAGTCTTTGCATCTTTTCTAAAGTTTGAGAGCTTGTGTTCCAGCAAATGGAGGCACTTATCATGGTGGGATGAACAGCCACACACTGGTGTTGAGAGAATTGCTACTCATAACTGTAATGTTAGTAACTGAAGGTATAACTTACTCAAAAGGATCACATTAAACAGGAATGGCGGGGGAGTAGCATTGTATATAAAGTTGGGGAGCATTTGGGTAAAAATCAAAAGAGAGAGGAACAACCGTATTGTTACTATGGAGGTCTGCTGCTGACCTCCTAGTCAGGCTGAAGATTTGGATGGTACCCTCCTAGACCAGACATTCAAAGAGCAGAGACATTGTAGTAGTGAGAGACTTCAGCTATCCTGATACTTGTTGGAAGTACAACTCCACCAAGAAGGTGTGGTCCCACAATTTCCTCACTTGCCTTGATGGCAATTTAATGTCCTGGAAGGTAGAAGAAGGAAGAAGAGGATAAGTTATCCTAAATTTGGTCTTAAGTAATAGAGAAAAATTGGGCAGTGAGATGGAAACAGTAGAAACTGGCTAGAAGTGACCATGCTGTCTTGACATGTGTTAAACTTGGAAATAGGAAAGCTGAGAGTAGAATAACACACACTTTAGACTTTAGAAAAGCTGAATTTCAGTAAGCTCAAAGAAATGCTGGGTGAGATCCTATGATCAGAAATACTCAAAGAGAAGGGAATCCATAATGGGTGGGAGTTTCTTAAGAGTGAGGTTCTGAGAGCACAATCGCAAACAATTCCAATGAGAAAGAAATGTGAGAGTGACATCTAAAGAAACCAGGGTGGCTACGTAAAGAGCTACAACTTAAAGGGACATGTAGAGGAAGTGGGAGAAGCAGCAGATCACCAAGGAAGAGTACAGAGACGTAGCCAGTATTTGTAGAGAGAAGGTTAGGAGGGATGAAGTTCAAAATAAGTTCAGACTTGCAGGAGAGGTGAAAAACAACAAAGAGGGATTTTTAAAAAGCTACATTTGAAGTAAAGGAAAGAAGAAGGAAATGGTAGGTTTGCTGCATGGAGAGGACAGAGAATTACTAAGAGGTGACAGAGAGAAGGCAGAAGTATTGAAGTCCTACTTTGCCTTTGTTTTCTCACAAAAGGAAACTAGTGCCATGCCTGTAGAAGCAGAAATGAGAAGGTTGCTGCTCAAGATAGAGAAGGAGATGATATGGGAGCACAGCTACCTTAAATGTATATAAGTCTCCAGATGAGCTCCATCCAAGGCAGCTTGCAGATGTAATCTCAGAGTCTCTGTCCATACTCTTCAAGAATTCTTAGAGAACAGGTGAGGTCTGTGAAGACTTGAGGCATGTAAATGTTGTCTCCATCTTTGGAAAGGGGGAAAAAAATGATCCAGGCTACCGACTGGTCAGCTTGACAATCAATACCAGGAAACATTCCAGAACAGATTATTAAACAGTCTGCAAGCACTTAGAAAAGGAAATTTTGATTTCTAAGACTTATCAGGGTTTTTTCCCCAAAAGATAGACATGCCAAACTATTTTACCTTGGTTTTAGATGGAGTCACAAGCTGAGTAGATAAGGGAAAAACTAGTGCATTTTGTAGTGGATCTTGATTTCAAGAAGGATTCTGACAAGGTCCCTTACGATATTTTTGTGGTCAAGCTGGCAAAATGTGAGCTAGATGATAATACAGTTAGGTGAATTTTAAGCTGGTTGACTGCTAAAACCCAAAGAGTCCTCACCATTGGCTTCTCATCATCTTGAAGGGTAGTGACAAGCGGGGTGCTGCAGAGTTCTGTCCTAGATCCAATGTTGTTTGGTATTCTTATTAATGATTCGGATGAGGGTTTAAAGGGGGTAGTCATTAAATTTGCTGATGACATCAAATTTGGAGAATTGCTAATATATCAGAAGGCAGAATCTAGATTCAAAAATATCTTAACATAGTAGAGAACTGGGATAATCCCCCCCCCCCAAAAAAAGAGAGAGAATTTCAACAGGAAAAAATGTAAAATGCTGCACTTAGGTAAGAAGAATCAGATGCACAAATACAGGTTTGGTGAAAGCTGGCTATGAAGTAGTACAGTAGGGAACCCCTGTATCCACGGGAGATGGGTTTCAAGCCTCCCCCCCCCCCCAGATGCTAAATATATGTATAGGGGATTTTTCTTTTAACATTTTCAGACTGTGGATAAGTGGATCAGTAGATACTGTTCCCGTGGATAAGGAGGTCCTACTGTACATGCGAAAATAATCTTGGGGTCTTAGTGGATCACAAACTAAACAAGAGCCAAGAGGGTGGTCCACTAGCAAAAATCGACTTCTCTACTAGGGTGTATTGACAGAATTATAGTATCCCCATCAAAGGAAGAAGTAGTAGCACTTTATTCTGCATTGATCAGACCTTACTTGGAGTACTATATCCAGTTTTGTACACCACAGTTAAAAGGGATATTGGGAAGCTGGAATGTGCCTGGAGGAGGGCGACCAGAATGGTAAGAGGTTTGGAAACGAAGCCGTATGAGGAAAGATTGAGGGAATTTGGCATCTTTAGCCTGGAGAAGAGAAGACTGAGAGGCAGTATGATAGCCATCTTCAAATATTTGAAGGGCTGTCATATGGAGCAGACTTGGTTTTTTGCAGCTCAAGAGGATAGGATCAGAAGTAATGGATTTAGATTTAGACTAAACATTAGAAAGAACTTCTTGACAATGACAGCCATTGTCACGTTCCCGGGGGTTTCAACAGCAGAGTCCGATAAGCCAATCCAAGTTCAGAGCCGATACCAAAATGCCAAAGCCAAATCACACAGTCCGGGGTCAGAGTCCAAAGTCAAAGGTCCAGGGAACAAGGTTCAAGGTAGTCAGGAGCATGGATGCAAGCCAGAGATTTGACTTGTTGCTTCCACGGATTTCTAGCCGACTAAGAGCTGTTTATATAGTAAAACAGCCCCTTGAGCTGCTGGAAGCTTTTCCATCCTGTCAGTACTCAGGGCTAGTTGATCGGATGTTTCTGTGGGCAGCCTTCGAGCGATCTTCTGACCTTTTTGTCATAAGTCTTCCCCGAAGCCTGGCCCTCAGCCTATCTACTGGGGGAGGAGAATCTGGGGGTGATTGAGGTGTTTGTGTTTCTAATTGCTCAGCATTCTCCTCAGCTACAGTTAACCCTTCCAGTTCCAGGTCTTCAGCTGCACTCATGACAGCCATTTAATTATGAAGTCAACTGCCTTGGAGGTTGGTGTTCTTCACCGGAGATTTTAAAGCAGAGATTGGATGGGCATCTATCAGGGATGCTTTAAGTTGTGGATTTCCTGTAGTGGCAGAGGGGCTAGACTTAATCTGTCGGGTCCCTTCCAGCTCTAGAATTCTATGATGCTTTGAACAGTACTGGGCAGGAAAAGTTGTATGGGTGTAGGCATCAGAGTCCCAACATTGTGCCATTGAAGACATTTTGATTCAAGGAGGAAGGCAATTTCACGCTCCTTCCTTCAATCGTGCAACTCTCTTTGCTCCTGAAAATCTGGTTGAAAGGGTTGGGGATTATTCAGAAGAGTATGGAAAGTGGCATGAGGGGTTGCAGAGGAGAGGAAGCTTGTATTAACCCCCCCCCCCCTTTCAGTGGAAGCTTCCAGAAGGATAGAGAACCTTTTCAATAGAGGGACATCAAATATATTAGATTTTGTATGTTTGAAGGCCTTGCTGTGGAGAAAATTGGTGCGCTAGTTTTTCACAGCCAGAGATCTTATGTAGAGTATAGTGTATATCATGGAGTTATTCCACCTGCTTTATGAATGGTGCGGTTTCTAGAGAATTACTCCTCACATTTCTCCTGAATGTGTCAGTATGCTCTTAGTCCTGCTGAGACTTCAAGGAATAAGTCACAACTAGAACAGGTTCATTGAATCAGTGGGGGTCCATAAATTCCTTTGATTCAACGGGCCTATTCTATTTTTGGCTTAATACTGGATTTCAGCCTTTTAGTTTTGATTACCCAAGATTTTGGAGACAAGGCTAGTTAAAAATCTGAATGAGAATTTACAAAAATTTACTGATTAACATATGTGATTAAAGTATACAGATTATCAGCATTGTTGCGAAATTATCACTGTTAACAGTTTTGTGAAACCCTAAGAGATAAGAAGAACTAGGGCTAGGAGACTTGTGCCTTCAGTCTAATGAAAGATTGAGATCTTTAATTACTACTACACTAATAGGATGAGTGAAGCCAACAGAGCAATCTGTACAGATCTAATCAAAAGAAAATCCCATTGGGTTCCAACAGGATTTTCCCCCTTCTCTTTTGTTACTTAATTTAAAAAAACACCCCACTATGGGTTGATTGCACCTGCAGTGTGGCTTGAGGTCATGGGAGTTGTAGTAGAATACATTTGGAGGGTAGCAGATTGGGAGGGTGTCACAAAATTTTGCACTAATCTACTGTTTCCTTGGTATTTCTTCTTTTTCAGGATCATAAAGACGAAGTAACTTGTGTGTCATTTAACTGGAATGATTGCTATGTTGCTTCAGGGTCTTTGAGTGGTGAAATCATCCTACACAGTCTTGCTACAAATATATCCAGCACTCCATTTGGCCATGGTACCACTCAGGTAAAGTACACATGGCACTGGAATATGATTCTATTGATGATACAGGGTTTGTTGGATATTTTACAGTATTAAAAATATTTTATGAAGATAAAAGTACAAGTGATCATTGGATCTTATTATCAGATAGATTCAGAGTCAGTTTTAAGCATTTTGTAAGCATGTCTACTCCACAGATGGTGAGGAGAGCATTGGATGTTAGCCCCATCTGTCACTTTAAACACATGAAGGAGAGAGGCTGTTAGATCTGTGTGGTCTTTAGATTTCTTAATGAGTCCTGTTTTTCTTGTGTTCTGGTTGACACGTCGAGCCATACAGTTGCGGCAGCCCCCTCCCCCAGCTCCACTATTCAGATGGTTGTTTTTGTTGGAAGTGATGGTGTAGGTGGACAGGGTTAGCATATTGTGTGTTGACTACACATGCTTACAGAAGACTCAGGTAGGGCTTTTCTCCCAACCCCAAGTCCCTTATTTACATCACATTTCAGTATACCCATCCAAAGCACATGAAAAGCGGGCTAGTGTTGGCTCCCTTCTTTCACTTCTGTATTTCTCTCTGCCATGTAATTAGGGTCTCAATTCATGGGACATTATTGCTCTTCGTGGAGGTAGGTCTTATTTAAAGATCGAGCAGAGGATGGGGCCCATTGTATACTTGATTGGACTTTTCTTGTGCAGTTGGAAATGGATTATATGATTCTAGCCGTGGATTTTATTAATGGTCAAGGGCAGGGATAAAATTGCAAATCTATGCAAATAAATTGGGCTTTAAGAAAGAAACTATGCTGTTACTCTTGATTTTTTTTCTTAAGTAGCTTATGTTGATTTAACTGCAGAATACTGATGCAACTGATTGCTTAACCTACTTCTTTTTCTATCTCTTGGGCTCAGATTGACTTGCACTGGAAGATGGTCAGAATTTTATTGAATTTTTTTCATTTAATATATAGCAACAAAGTCACTTCATTTCCCCTTGCCCAATTTTGACTCCATCCCCTTTTAATATATTACAAAATGAAAGTCAAAGTGAAAAAAATGGGGAACAGTTTGTGTTGAAAACCACTGTCATACAAAGACCACTCGACTGGTAGGTTAGGCTTGATTTTCCCCTTTGGTATGGGACGTAGACCATACTCACCTCTAAAATCCCACCCTAAACATGCAGAATTTGTCATCACATATATGAGGTTTTTATACTCGGAGAGTTATTTCTGTAAACATAGGGCATTAATTACAGCTCTTCTTACTCATTCTTTTAATAGTTTTTTACTGGCATGCCTTGGTCATAGCAATTCTTTAGCAAGAAAAGGTTTTCAGTGCTAATGATGAACATCCCATGTTTTTGTATTTTACCAAGATGCTTGGTCTTTCTTTTTGAGGTTCTAGCAGGTATGGTGGTACTACAGAAGACTTGTAGCAGCAGCATCGTATTCATTAGAAGCAAAAGCCCAATTTACAAAAGCGCTGGTATTTTTGATTCACTGTTATCAGTTATATTGATACATACTTCTTCTTAATAGTCAGTTTGCTCTTTTTAAAAAAGCCATCTCATAGCAGAACTAATAAAGCTGCCATAGCTGTGCTTTATGTTTGGGTTATTTGGGAAACTGTCTCTGACAGTTATTGATGGATAAAGTGCAGTCATTCAGAGACTGAAGCAGGGAAGGTGGATCTGAGCTGCAGTGATAAGGCGGTGAAAGACTTCAGCTGGGTTTCCATTGACAGGTGTTTTCTGTCTGTACTCTATTACTGTATTTTTGTCCTGTTTGCTGTTTATTCTGCATGTGTAACTTTGCTGGTGCTGTGAGAGGACTGAATAGCTCCTGAGGAATAAAAAAATGAAATGTAAAGATTTACTGTTCATTTGACAGAGATGTAATATGATGTGACTCACTCTGGAAGACTCTTTCTGTGTATGGTGTAAAACAGAACCAGTGAAGGTTACGATATAGGTCTTTTTTTCTGAGTGAATCATTTACTTTCCTGCAATGTGGGACAGAAGAATTGAAAGGGCAAATAGAGGCACAGGATTAAAGGAGCTAGGACCTAAAAACCTTGAATAATAAGGATCCAATAAGACTAGAAGAGAAATAAAATGGTCAGTTCTAGTTGACCTGGGCTCTGGGTGCTCCCTCTGCCTTTGACCCTTATAATAAAGTAAATGAGACAACAAGAAGATGGAACATCTAGTTTCAGGTTAGAGTGAGTTTTCCAACCCTCTTGTTCTTTGTTATACAGCTCCCTCTATTTGAATTTATTACTGAAGTGCAAATGCCTGGCGTTTAGATCCCCTAATTTGGCTGTAACATTTGCCCATGTTCGCCTTGCATGAAGATGGAAGGAAGCTGTGGCTACTCTTTCAATGATGCATATTATTATCCTTCAGTTATAAAGATCAGGCCATGAGGCTGGGTGGAGAAGAAGGAAGAGTTATTACAATTTGTACATCACTGCCTGTTCTTCAACCATTTTGCACACTTTATGTGCTTTTTTAAAAAAAAATGTGTGCACAGAGCATACTCAGTTTTTGACATACGAAGGACTCTGTAAGGACTGTACTGAAAGTATCTTTTTATGAATTTGAAATCAGGACAGTTATTCAGAGCCTCATGGAACAAAGCCCATTATTCCATCAATTACAGGTCTAAAGTATTTTGTTGAATCACGGCTTTAATCTTGAAAACTCTTAACTTTACAGACATTAAGCTTGGCACTCTGTCAGGATTCAAAAGTTTCCATTGTTACTGCAAAAACAACTAGCTTGAAAAAGTTGTTAAATTTTAATTGCGTGTCACTCCAGTAAGGCTTAGATGGCAGACTTGCTGACTAAACACCTGAAATTGTAATAAAGATATGCTATCAACGCTGACATGAATTTAAAAGGATTTTCGGGTGTTACTTTTTATGTTTCTGACTACAGGATATTGTGTCAAATTTGTTCTGTGGTGTGACTGGGCACTGTGCTCCATGAGTGTTAATAGAGTTGCTGGGGGTGTGAGCCCTGGTCAGCTGGGATATGGAGTCATCAAGAATAACACTTTTAAAAATACTATTTTACAGAGATTAAGATTAAAATAATCAAGTATAAAAACAATTGAAAAACATGTTAAAACCTGTAAATTAAAAACCAGCATTCCTGAGAATTCACTGCTTAAAGGCTAAACTTAACAGAAAGAGTGTAGCAGAATCTTAGTATTCCATGCATATTCCAAGCTGCCCGGTGTCACATCCTCTGTAGGCTATATCAGGGGTCCCCAACCCCTGGTCCGCGGCCCGGTGCCGGTTCATGGCCTGGGCCGGACCGGGCCGCGGAGACAGATCTCCCACCCCCCGTACGTACTCCCGCCCTCCGCACAGCCCCTTTGCGCATGCTCGTGCGTGAGCGCCCCCACCCCTTTGCAAGTGCCCCCGAGCGCCCCCGCCCTTTGCGCATGTGCACAAGTGTGTGTGCCCGCGCGAGCGCCGCCCTGCTCCTTCGCGCATGCGAGTGTGCGTGCCCTCATGAGCGCACCCCTGCTCCTTTGTGCATGCACATGAGCGCGGTGGGGGTGCCCCACCTTCCCCAACCAGTCCATGGAGTTAAAAAGGTTGGGGACCATTGGGCTATATGATTGACGACTTCATTAAAAAAAAAATCTTAGTGATGACCAATAATCCTCCTGTTTTATACCTACGGGCCTGGATCCAGACTATTGTAATTGTTCTTAAGTGTCATTGGAATTGACAGGACATAAGGTGATCATGATTAAAATTTATTGAATTCAGTGGGTCAACATACAGCTTGGATCCTATTCATATACTTATAGAAGTTGTGACATGCTCTAATGTACATAATGTTTTTTTTCCCTTATAGCCCATTCGGCACTTGAAATATTCGCCATTTAAGAAGGCACTATTAGGCAGTGTGTCTGACAGTGGAACTGTAACATTGTGGGATGCTAACAGTCAAACATCGTATCATAACTTTGAAAACGCCCATAAAGCCCCAGCCTATGAAATCTGTTTTTCTCCCATCAGTGAGCTGCTACTTGTAACCATTGGCCTTGATAAAAGAATCATTCTCTATGACACCTCAAGTAAAAGGTAAATTTCCACTTGTCAAAATATTTATTTACAAAATTTATGTATTACATTTCTGTGATAGCATAAAATCAGAAATTTACAACATGCTAATTATCAGCAAACAACAAAATGGTACTGAAATAAGCTCTTAATTTTTCTCCTTTGAGTGAGACAAATGCATTAGACCATTTGACATTTATTTACAAAAATTATTTGGTTTGGAATGTCAGTTTTGTGATTTGCTTTTGTGAAAATGGTTTCTAGAGTTTTCTTACAAACAGTCTGATATACTTTGTGGTTGCTTGCTTGCTTGATTTGTGTACTATCATGATGAGAAGAGAATGTTGGAATGTTTGCACAACATAATTTGGAAAGGCTGTGCAACATTATATCGTCCTCTTTATCTTTCTTTTCCTCCTGCATATCATAAAGGCAGTTGAGGACTTTAGCAGCAGAAGCTCCTCTAACTGCTGTAGAATTCATGCCTGAAGGAACTTCCTTAGCAATTGGATCTTCCCGTGGAAAAATATATCACTACGACCTAAGAAAACTGACAGCACCTGTAAAATCAGTCAGTGCTCACAAAACCTCTGTGAAGTGCATAGCGCTGCAGTACTGTAATACTTTCTCCAAGGTAAGCTATCTGGCATATTTACTGCTCAAATTTGGGTTAAAAAGATAAGTGTACCTAATTATGGAGTAGCTCAGTGGGTTGGAGTACCTGCCGCTGAACATAAATGTCAAACTTTGTAATGTGTTTTTGTTGTAACTGCAGTTAAATTACACAGTTTTCACTCATTGCGGAAAAGATAAATTTTCAGAACCTGATGGCATGCTGTTTGTGTAGATGGAACACATTTGTTTAAGTGTTGTAATATTTTTATTAAATACTTTAAAAATGTGTTCAGTGTGTTCTTGGTACTGGATTCTGATCAGTATTATCCATGGGGGGGAATACTGTTTAATTTTGTTTGTTTGCTGTTTTCATTTAGAATGTAACACTTCTGATAAATTTATTTCTGTTTCAGTCTAGTCTTAAAACATCCTCGAATAAGCAGGTTTCCAAGAGATCTGATACCAAGGCAACAATTAACACTGGAGGAACTCAAAATGTTGGCATGGTCAAAAACCTTGCTCCTAATGTATCTGCTGTATCATTGCCCCTGTCGGTCCCTCTAGCTGAAATTAAAGGGCCTGATGCTATTCAGGATAAATCAGGTAAAAAGAATGGAGACCTTATGAAAACTGTAAAATAGGGGTGTGTGAGAGATGCAGAGTGAAAATATATTTAAAAACTGATTGATTGATATTTATGTAATAGGCAAGTTCTTGCAACTCAGCTATAAACAGACAAATGAATCTATTGTAGATCAATGCTTGATGTTTATTATTGCATGATGTTTATTATTGGAGGATATCACATTTGCTGCACTGAATATATTCGCTTGTTAAAAACTTGTTCGTTCATTGCCCAAACAGAGGCATCGGCACCCCATTAGTTGTGGTGATATTCTGCTCAAAGCAAGGATAGCCGTGTGTCCACTCTTCTTGATACAGGCTTCTCAGTGAAAAAAAGATGGCAATCCTCTTGGAGATGGAATCATTCGCTCACATAGAATGTGGCACCAGATGTTACTGAGGGTCTAGTCTCCCATTCCAACTCTTGCCCATCCTCATCAAGCTCCTTGGGAGGCTGGCCTGTAAGTCGCTGATGAAGCACTTTCCCACATATGTGGTTGTGGTCGCAGGGACTGCTATAAGTCATTTTCCGGAATGGCTTGCCAGCGGTGGCATTAGATATGCTCCTTCACCTAGGCTGTCTGCTGCACTGTTATATCAGGCAAGGTTTCAAAAGAGCAGAAAATCTTAAGCCATGCGATAGTTTATCATGGTTGATTTTTGGATTTTGGTGGTTTTTGGATTTCTTAGTTCACCAAGCAAATGGTGAAATAATGTTGAAAACCAAGTGTTTTAGGTAGCTTGTAAAGGGATGGTGGTAGAGGTTGGCAATACCCAGCAGAGCAGCCATTTCATTCTGCTATAGCAGAGTTTTAATGACTTCTTAAAGACCCAGAAGTTTTACTTCACATAACCTTTCATGGACTGCAGACCATCAGATACTTCACAACTAGGTTCACCTATGTTTTATGTTGAAAATCATGTTTTTGCTTCTTTATAGTTTTGAAAATCTAATTTTAAATGCTTTTCTACATTTTGATTTTTTCAAAAAATTAAATACAATATTTTATTAAAATAAATCAGAAATACAGCAAACCACTTCTAGCTAGACTGCAAATACCGTACATTAAAGTGTCCAATGTAGTTACCAATTTCTAGAGTAAGTGCAACAGTTTTAAAAAGGGCTAAAAAAATCCCTCCAAAATTTCAGAACACAGGGCACTGGTCATTGGAACTGTGGGTTTCAAACTGCTTGTGTACTCAATAAAGGGCAGTCGAGTCTTAATACATTTGTATGTTGACTCTAAACCTTTAGATACTCTCAATTTATGAGACATTTTCTCTGAAAGAGCCATTCACCAAGTTGTATCCAGCCAGTTACAAACGCTAAGATTGTCCAGATTTTTGAGCACCAAGTAAACTCCAGTCTGGCTGTGGCTAGCAAAAGTCAGGTCCTTGTGGAATTGATCCCTGCAACTATCGATATAAGCAAAAGGATCTTCTCTTTTTTGTAGCATTTGCTCTGTGATTATGTTTGTAATTTTGGGGACATCAATTCAAAAGATTGAGGCTACTGGGCATTCAGTCAAAGTAGGATGGGGAGATCCTCTGTTTCCACATCCCCTCCAGCCATTTATATATTTTGATTCTTTTTTTATTATGCATAACATTCAGTTAAGACTTATATGATTAATTCTAAGTAAATCTAAGGAGACAACATAATCTGTTTCATAGAACAGAAATAGCTTTTAACACCTACTTATTCATTTCTCTGTGAAAAGAATGTGTGAAAATTTTCTGTCAAATGCATTTAGTATCAAAAAGTCCTCTATTCCTAGTTGATCCTGGCATTCAGTTTAAGGGGTGATAGCCTACCACCAGTATGGGAGATTGGAGTGGTCTTCATTGATAGGTAGAAGTCTACACAATTGATATTAGACAACAGGTTCAATCAATCTAAATGTTTGGTCAAATTATTCTTGATAATGGTTATGGCTGTTACTTGAATCTCAGTCCTTATTATGTTTTCTCATTTGTAAAGCCTACTGATTTCAGTGGAACATGTTTCTAACTATATTGGCTATTTTATTAGTGGCCACCCCAATGATAAAATGAGTAGCTTGTGCTATCATTGGACCTCAGCTCATGTAAGAGTGGGATCTGGAACAATCCTCTCTCCCTGCTGCAACCTCATGCATCTCAAAAACTTTTGGACTGGACAGCTCAAAAATTCTCTCGAGTATATTTTGTAGTGGGAAGGGCCAAAAATCGTGACGATCACAAGTGCTGCATTGGCCCTTATCTCAAATTTGTTGGCCTTGCTTCATTCTTCAGCGGACCAATTTTAGCTTCCTTTTAGAAATGGGAAGTGCTTGTGTAGAATTGATGACTGAATGATAAAAGCTGAATTGTCATTAAAACAGCTCTTTTGTTCAAGAAAGTTGATGTGCTCCTCTTCTAGGATTCCCACGCAGCAGCAGTTTGGATGTAATTCCTTCCAAAGAAATTGATCACGGGAATACTTCTAATCTGACTAATTTTGATGATTTGGGCAGAAATAGTTTGGGCGATTTGTTCTCTCCTCTTCGGGATGGTAAGTTGACACTGCACCGAGCAGTAGATTTACTAGTTAGTAGTTTGCCCATTGGCTTAAAACTAAATCTCCTATCTTGCAGTTGAGTCATTTAATGCTTGCAGTTATGCCCATGGTGTGGAGCATATAGTAAATCTGTTCTTCAGAATTATTGTAACTAGATTAATAGGATTTTTCTTAAAATAACTAGCAGCAGCCTTTTGAATTGTAATCCCAAGGCTTTGCCTTTATGTATCGAAAGCTTAAACAGCAATTGTGTTTCTTGAACAAATGATCAGATAGAGCTGTGACTTAGGTTCCACCTGTATAGGATTTTTTCCCTTTTATAGTCAATATTTATTGCTCTGATGTCTTGTAGATGTTGCAGCTTGTAAAACAAGTGAAGATGTTCCAGGAAAGAGCGATGGTAAGCATTTTTTATAATATGTTTTTATTATGGTAGTAATCAGAGCAATTGCATTGGGTATAGTGCAGACCTATAAGTGGTAGTAAATCAAATTATTTAAAAAGAACTGTGGTGGTGGGTAATCACTACCACAGGGTGCATGCTAAATCTGTTTTTCAAGTAACATTTCTAATGTAGGTAACAAAACTAAACACATATGTGATTTTGCTCTGCATTCTAGGCATGGATTTTCAGCCTTATCTTTCAAGTTTGGATTTTCTCTCCCATTTCAACCCAACAATACCTGCAAGAAAAAATCCTAGCTCACACATAATGCACTCTAGTCCACTTAACGTATTTGTTGGCTCACCTATTAAAGAGGAGGAGGAGAATCCAGATATTAATGCTAAAAAAGCAAATCATGGAAGGCAAGAGACAAGAGAACATCTCAAATTGGTACAGTAAGCTACAGTCCCATGCAGTTAGGATACCTATCTTTATTACTTATTTTCTCTTCACTCCATAGAATATCACATGTGTTATATAGTAGTGTCTCTTAAGAGTGATTGCTTTGCATGTGCTTTAGTTTCCTAATTGTGATTATGAGATCTGGTATGCCCTGGTTTCGTGCCAGTTTCACTTTCATTTTGGAGGTAAGCATTGTTAGTGTTATTGATTTGCCAGCGTTCTCACTAAACTTGTTTAGTTCCAAACCGTGGCTTTCATGTGTGAAAAAACCCGGCATGTTGATTTTGAGCTAATCAAGGTTAGTAAAAATGCTGGTGCAGACATAATGGGTTCAGTTCAGATTATGTACAGTATGTACATTTAGGTGCCATAGAAATCAGTTTAAGAAGGTAAATCATGATGGAAGTCCCACTGGCTTTAACTGATTACCTAAATATGCAAGTTTGTTAGCCACAGATCATAACAAATTATGCTTTAGACCTAAAAATTGTTACATGAAATAGATAAAACTATAAGATGATATAATACAGAATACTTGATAATACAGTAGGACTGCAATATCCTTAGGGAATCAGTTCCAACCCTCCCCAGTGCCAAAAAATGTGCAAGTGGCAAACGTTATACATAGCGTATACAATGTTATATGCCTTTGCCTCCCTCTAGTGGTCAGTTCTGGTAAATACACCATGGAAATGCATATAAATATGTATTTCTGGGGGTTTTTATTTAATATTTTCAGGTGGCGGATAAGTGAATCTGTGGATACTGATCCCGCAGATGGAGGGATGTCCTACTGTAGTTACAATTTTAATAAAAATATTCAAAGACTAAAGATAAGCCTGATAATATAATTTAGCCAGATGTCTAGCAGAAATATACTCTTCTTGATTTTAAAAGAAAGCAAAGTGAAAAGGACCACATGTTGACTAACATAAGGAAATTTCTTCCTTAAAGAGACAACATAGGATGTAATATTTAAGGTCTTCCATTTGTCCTTGGTCACTGGGGTAGAGGGACTCTTCCATGGGAACATGGCAAAATCTGCCCTCAAGGCATGCAGAAAGCATTGTTTGAAAATGTAGTCTAATCAGTGCCTTCCATAATAGTCCACTAATAAGATACCAGGCTCCAGGAGGTACATGTATTCTTTTCAAAAAGGGGATACCACAGTGAGAACTTGGAATGCTGAATCCAATCAGTGTCTTGATTGGCATCTTACTCCGAGGGCTAATCACAGATCTTTTTTTGTATCTGAAGAATTAACATCCTGGAATGAAGGCAGGGAATATATAGAATATGGGACAGCATATTTGCCCACGGATTCCCTTTGCAGTAATGATAATAGCACCATTTGACTAAATTGTCATCTGAGAGTAAACCAAACCTCTTGAAATCATTTAGCAATGATAGGCAAACTTCTTGCAGTAATTAAAGCCCTGTTTCCATCCTTAAATGCACAGCAGGGATTCCCAGATGGAGACCTAGAATTTTCTGTGGAGGGTTATTCTGCACTATTTCCATCTTGGCAGGCAAATCTTCCCCTTGTGCCCTCAGATTTCAGCCCTATACAAGAGTTGCATAATTACTTAGCCTTCGAATATTTCAAGTGTGGGAATATTAACTGACCACTTTCAAAATAAAATCGGGTAAGATAAGAAAATTACACCCATTGTCCTTTAAGCAGTTGGAAGAACTGCCATGTAGTTGCTAAGAAGGAAAATAGTACTCTTTAGGCTCTGTGGGGGTTTTTAAAGCAAAAAAGACCTTCCAGATTTACACAGGTTTTTTTTTTTAAGGAGGACATTTTTGATGGGAATGTGATCTGCAAATGATCCCAGAGGTCAGAATGAAGTTGGCCATCTTTGCTGTAGGAACTTCTCACTCATTTGACTGATGTTCAAATGAGCCTTCTTGTTACTTACAGCCACAGGGCCTATGTGGAATGGTGACAGGGAAATTCTATCTAAGCCTTATAACTGAGATGGTCATTCTTGACCAAAGAAGTTTAGCATTTGTGGAGTCCCTTTGCTTAGAGGACTTAGCAGCCTTTCTGATCAGTTCTGTTGTGCCAAATGGTACCACATTGAATTAATTGTCATAGGGTGTTTTTGAGAAGTTATAGCATGAACATAATGTTTAGACTGCTGTCTTCATCTTGAACCCAGTGGCACTGACAGTCTTCGAATAAAGGGTTTTAGTGTACATGTTAAATATTGCTCCCTGGAACTGTATTGCTGTATTAGGATTTCCTCTGTTGCTGATTTTTTGTTGTCACCGGATAGTCATGGAGCTTGGTTGTCCAAAGAGGTTTGAAAAGAGTTCCCCACCACTACCACAGATCTATAAGTACACCAGAAAAGTGCACCTTGTTGGAACCATGTTGTCAGCCAAGCCCATCATTCATTATACTACCGTAACCCATTCTTCCTTTTGACATGATGGAGCTCTAATGTTATATACTTTCTCCCTTCTCAAAGTTGAGCTCTTCAAGCTCAGATTCTGGAAACCTGAATTCTCCACCACTGGTCAGCATAGTCAGGAGTCCTGATTCTCGAGAGAGGCTTAAGAATCTCCAGGCCCATCTGACATATGAATCACCACTAAATGGAACTACCTCACCAAGTAAGTATAAATCACACTTGTCCATTATGAAATATAATAAACTAGCTAGGGACATTACATCCTAGATGAACTTCAGTGTAATTAACTGAAAGATGCTTTTATCTATATACACAAAAGAATTGGCTTTATTAGAATCCAATGCTAATCATGTATTTGTGAAGGGGGATGTGATATAACTTAGCATTTCTAATGCTGGTCCTGCATATTGCTCATCACAAGTTTGTATAATTTCCCAAGATTATTCTTCTTTAGTCAGTATGAATTCGCTTTAAATTCTTAAACCTGCGTACTAAATTCTTAATTAAGATGAGGAAATGAAATTCTTGACTGTTCCTTTTCACATTGTAAGCATATGCAGTGATATGAAATAACAGAACTGTGCTGTGGTGTTCTCCTTGTTCCAGTTAAAATGAAATGTTCCTGTTCCTGTATTGTTTTGTTTAGGTCCAAAGATAACTTCTGCTGCGACTGCTGGAGTTGCCAGCTCACTATCGGAAAAAATAGTAGATGCTGTTGGAAGCAGCAGATTGAATGCACCTTTATCTTCAGTTCAAATTCATTTCATTCAGAACATGATACAAGAAACTCTGGATGACTTCAGGTGAATCGAGTTATATGGACACTGACTGTATTTTTATCAGCTTTTTATTTTGCATGAGCATTTATAATTTAGTGGCTTATAGTTCTAAATTGACGCTTTGGTTGGTATTTGGATTTCTATTATACACAGACTGGGCTGTTCCTTGTGGTTACTTGGCTTCTGTATAGCATAATTTACTTGTGAAAGCAGATGAATGTGCAAGAATGGGAAGCAGCAATTAATTCCTTTTGGTCCGGTAACTTAAGCATTACAATTCTCTACATCCGTTATGCACTGTAATGCATAGTCGCTGCATTCCCCCTTTTTTGCAAGCCTCTATCTCAGATACTCCTGTTGAACTCTCAAATGCCTCTTTAAACTTCTTGTTCAAAAAAACTGTGTGAATTTTTGGTAAAGGGTCTCTTGCAAGGGAGGAGTAACATGCTTTGTGTGCTCACTATTCTTTTCCTATCTCCTACTCAGCTTGCTTCATTTTTGTGCAAAATGCCCCAAATTATGTATTCATTTCCTGTCAGAATTAAGATTAATATAAATAGGTAAGTTAGCTCAGAAAAGTCACATGAATGAGTTGTTCAAAATGTTCTTCCATATTTTGAAAACGCAACAGCAGATTAAAAACAATTACTTGGGCTGCCTTTAAATCAGTAAATTTGCTCTACCACACAGTAAAATTCTACAGGTACACTTGTAAAAATATAATATGAAGCCTTTATTGTAAATGAAGAATGTTACCTGGAATATGTATAGCTCTGTTTCTGGAGCAGTTACATTTCCTCAGTTTATTTTTTTAAAAGATCTGTTAGAAATATCTGTGAAGATTCTCAGTCCAGTTAAAGAAGTCCAGTTGCCATGATTCAACTTCCAGATCTGTTAGAAATAGTTATCAGTATATTAAACACTTGTTTTGGTGTATTGAATTTCCTGGAATATGAAACACTGCATGGCTAACACTTATTGGAGTTTCACCAGATTTTCTGCTTGGTTTCTACCTATTAACATTCTTATTGTCAGCTTTCTTTAGCTTATAACTTTATCAGAACATTCTGTCTTGACCTGGCAGCACAGGGCAGGGTGTATGCCACTAATTTTCTTCTGCAAAGTGGGACTGGAGTAAGTTATGGGCAAAGTGGAGGCAGGAGAGATACTTACCTCTTTGGACTTCATGGTCCTCTACCACTTGCTCCTGTAAATGCTGCTTTGTTGGTGAGAAAGAGCAGTTAGATGCTTCAAAATGGAGATGAGAATGAAAAGTGTTGCTCTGCTGATTGTTGAGGTGTATCTTTCCAACAAAGCCTTTATCTGCATTCCATTCGTCAGAGTCTATGACAAACATTTTACCTCAGATGATTTATTCCAGATCTGCTATAGAAAATGGATTGAAATTAATGGATTGAGATGAATAAAGACAAGAACCTATGTTCTTCTTCAAAACTTCGTAGTCTTAGTAGGGTCCAATAAAGATAAGTTTTATCACTGAATTGAAGATGTAGGGTAGCATGCAGTATAGCCTATGCTGAGAGTCTAGCATTTTGAAATTACCTTATGGTTCCTCTAAGAACTTGACAGGTAAGTCTAGAGCTGTATTCATGAATTGAAGGTGCATGTCTTTTGTTCCCTTAGGGAAGCCTGCCATCGCGACATTGTGAATTTGCAAGTGGAGATGATCAAACAGTTTCATGTGCAGCTGGTATGTATAAAAATATAAAGATGTGTGTGCATGTTATAAAAAGTGTTTCAAATAAAATCCCTTCCTGTGCTGTGCAGTGCTCAGTCTTCTAAAGATTCTAAAATATATATAATGATATGGAGGCAATCAGTCTGTTAAGAGATTGTACCTTTTCAAGCCTAAGGCACAGTGCAAACTAAAACTTGCAATCTATTTTTAAACTGGGCATGTGGAAGTATTATGTGAACTGAGGAAGTAATATTACACACTGGGGTGAAGGGGAAATAGATTGCCTTACTGGAAAAAGTAATGATTCAGGTGTTAGTATTGTATTCTTGTGACTGGCTCCTGGTTTTCCAAGCCTGTCCATTCTGTTCTTCAGTAGATTAATTGCAGTGTCTTCTGACAAAGTTGAAGTTCATAGTTGGCTGCCACCAATATTTTAAAATCTTTTTTTAGCCTGGTACTTCGGGCTCAAGCATAAATTTAGGCTTTAGTGGTGATTAAATAACACTGCCTGAGATAGTCCATTAAATTGTTAATGGTGTAATGTTTTCCAAATGGAAGTTTAATTACTAACATTTAGGGTTATTGGTGAATGCTTGTTGACAATCTCTAAGAGTTTTTGAAAGAAATGGGTTTTTGCTCAGATCTCACAAGGGCATTTTCCCACAGCCAAAATGCCCTAAATTCCCCCAGTCCTTTACAGTTTTTATCCAAGTGTCTCTCCTTTCTCTTGTAGTCTCTCATCTAACAAATCTCCTCCTTACCACCAATGGTTGGCACAGAAAGGGCATTGTAAAACAAACAAACAAAATTAAACTGGATAGAACCTTTAGCTTATTGTGGTTTAAAGCCTCTTAGACCACTCAGGATGAATGCTCTCCATCCAATACAATAACATTCCTTCTCCCCTTCCAATTCAAATTCTGACATGGAATCAGAATAATTGAGTTGGAAGGGGCCTATAAGGCCATTGAATCCAACCCCCTGCTCATTGCAGGAATCCAAATCAAAGCAGATCTGATAAATGGTTGACCAGTTTTCTTCCGAATGCCTCCAGTGATGGAGTGCTCACCACCTCCTGAGGTAATTAGTTCCATTGTCGTACTGCTCTAACAGTTAAGAATTGGAGAGAACGGAGAAGCCACTCCCACATATGGCAATAAAACTACACAAAAGAAACATACTGCAAACCCTATTTGAAAAGACAACTTTTCTCAAATAACGTTTTAACTCCTTTTTTCTCTCTAGAATGAAATGCATGCCTTACTTGAAAAATACTCTGTAAATGACAGCTTAGTAGCTGAAATCGAGAGGTTGCGTGAGGAAAATAAAAGACTGCAAGCCCACTTCTGACAAGACCATGTATATGCAAGGAAAGGGAATTGAACTGTTGTTGCCCTCGGGCATCATGTCGTCTGGCCGATACTGAACTAGTGTGTAAACTCAGTATTTTTTCCAGAACTTTTTTAATTTTAGAAAAAGCAATACATAACATATTAATACAGAAAAAAATGCACTAATAATATTTGTATCAAGTGTTTTATGGGAAACTTGAAATACAATGGTTGTAAAAGAGGGTAACAGGTGTATTGTTAACCAGTTTTAGCTGTATACGAAGTGCCTTTATAAGAAGGGAAACTAAACAGGTAATGTAATTTGTATAAGAATTTATCAACCTTCTTTGTCCTGATGCATTTATTATATGCTTCAGTACTTCAGCAGGGTTTTTGTTTCTTCCTTTTTGCGAGGAAGTTGTTTTATGAGGCTTTTATATCTCTTTATCTGGCTAGAAGAACGTTCAAATATTTGGCTCTGAATTCTTTCCTATAAATGTTACTTTGTAAGTGTAGAATACATCTTTTCTTTTTGTTACAACTGAGTAATGTATTAATCTGCATATTGGTGTAATTTAATGGCAGCCTGATGAATTTGCTCAAATTGAATAAACATTTTTTGAAATTCTGATTAAAATTACTTAGCAAATATTATTGTATTTCCCTATACTGGATTCCCACTGTGCTATAGTGGATAGAGTGATGGACTAGGACTCTGGAGAACAGGGTTCAAATCCCCACTTGGCCATGGAAACTCACTGGGGGAGTAGAACTGGTAAAATCGCTCCTTAAATATCTAACTTACCCTGAACACCCTATTATGGTCACTGTTAAGTCACTTCTGACTTGATGGCACAGAACACACACACACAGAGAATTTTATCCCCGAAGAGCAAAAAAATGATTTCCAGTCATAATCATATTTGACTATTTGTACAAGCTTTATTGCTTAAAACCATAGGTGATAACCATATATCAACAGCAACACAAAACATATATGGCGCTGACATCACATATTTACACAAATATAAAGTGACATAGCCTCTCTCTTCCTTAAGACTTTTGATAACTTGGCACGTATCTTCTTTGCTGCCAAAGCAAATGTTGCTACTTGATAGTAGTGGTTGCATCTCTGCCCACTTTTCTTATTATTATTTGTATCAGTGTGTTGCACATTTAAAATTATGGACATATATGAAATGTTGATAAAATTAAAAACAAATTAAAATGTTAATATAATTAGACTATTTTTGACCAGAAACATTGTGTGGCGGCAAGATACAGCTAACTGACAGCCACAAGAAGTGGCTCTACTATCCAGGCAAGGGTCACCAGACCTGAATTGTAAAATCTGTCAAAACTTCACAAAAGCTGCCCTTAAGAAAAGTCTGTTGAGATTAAGTCTTTTCCTGTAGGAGTAGTCACTTAAGGCCATTAATAACATAACTAAAGAACAGGCTTACAACCATCTGTAAATCCCTGTCTAGAACTACTGTGAAGGAGGCAGTTATTAAGGAAGACCAGGCCTACTCAGTGAGACAGACTCAATACAAGCCAAACTCAATACCAAGCTACCTGATTTGGTTTCAGAATCATACTTAGCATAAACACAACAATTAGTTTTGAAGTCACTGAAAACATTGTCACCATCATCTTTGGTATAGAAGAAAGACCACAGAGTTTGTGGTTTCAAAACCTAGGAAAATAAAAGGGAAAGACAAGAAACAGCTATCATCAGTGGTAGCTTGCCCCTCACCACTTCTGCATATGTCAGGCTCAAGAGACATTGCAGAGATTGGAATCAATGTCTGAAGAAGAAGGCCCTACAAAGTGATGCTTACACTTCTTCATCAATATGACACCTTACCAGTTCATGGGACTTGGACAAAACTGTTACCGAAACCAGCCATCAATCGGGATCCAGACAACTTCGAGTCTCAAAGCATCTGTCCCAATCAATTTCAAGACAAACACAAGGAGAGGCACAACTAAGTGGAGAAATTCAAGGTTTCCTTCTAGAGAGAGTTCAGTCAGAGGAGGAAGACCGATGGCTCCCCTGTACCTCCTTTTTGTCTCCTCCTCCCCATTCTATGTGGGAGCAGACTGGCATTAATCAACAGCACATTATGATGACTGCTGGGCTTGGGAGATCTTCCAAAACCTCTTTAGGCATCAAAGTCTTCGATCTTGAGAAAACCATCAACCCCCAGGTCTGCTTCTCTTGCATTGATACTGAAGAGAAGTCAGTCCCAATCTTTGACACCAAGTGTTGATTGGCATTGAGAGGTTATAAAGAATAAGGAGAAGACTGACCCTGTTGGTTCCGATACCAAAATGCCTCAACATCAAGAGGCAAACAAGAGGTTTTTTTTTTAAAAAAAATAACAAAACATAACTTTGTGGGTCTTGAACAAAAAGCTGCATCCCTTGGTCAAGTGAAAACTTTGAAACCGAGGAAAGGTCATTCAGAATCAGTAAAGGTAGGTCAGAACACAAGAGTTTGGGCTTGGAAACAATAAAATCCACCTTGAGTAATGAGTTGGTACCAGCCAAAGCTAAAGACCTGAGCATTTATTTGTTCCCAAAAGGAAACAGAGAAAGAGCATGCTGGTCACACTGACACAGACTCTTCTAATATCAAGGTTGATAAAGAGTCTTCTTCGTCTATCTAACCTCTCCTGAAACAGATGTCGGAAATACCAATGCCTTATCTCCTTCTGGTGATATCCATAATTACTCAGATATGATGTTGGGGATGACAAAATCTTTAAAAATTGAGGTAGTCAGACCACCACCTCCAAAGACACAACATTCCACCAGTACAGATTCAGTTCAAGACTCAGACTATGGCAGACTTTGTGGCCTTTTTGAAAGGGGTCCGGTTATATTACATTTTGCAAGGCTGCATCTTGGTCCCAACCTATGACTTTCGTGAACCACTGTAGGTTGGATGTTAGAGCCAAACTGGATGCATTGTTCAGTTGTGTGCTGCTGTCTTCTATG
Source organism: Intellagama lesueurii (assembly GCA_037013535.1). Lineage (NCBI taxonomy): Eukaryota > Metazoa > Chordata > Lepidosauria > Squamata > Agamidae > Intellagama > Intellagama lesueurii. The sequence continues at coordinate 40,097,500 of JBAJHW010000005.1, read as the reverse complement.
CTCACATGACATCCCACCAGCCGATAAATTAGTTTGGAGTCACCCATGTGTGTGGATCACAGAAACTATGAAAGACAGGTTACTTACCTGTAACTGGTTCTTTGAGTGGTCATCTGCGAATTCACACAATCCACCCAACCTCCCTATGTCTGTTATGCTACTTCCATTTATGTGGACAGAAGGATCTGAGGAGTGACCACTGATTGCAGGGGTATATTAGCCGAAGGGAGGGGTTAAAGCTCTGCAATGTTCCCAGGATTGTCTGCATAGGCCCAGAAGTACCTGTGTGTAAATTTACTGATAACCATTTAAAGACCACAGTTACAGGTAAGCAACCTGTCCTTCAACAGTTAGTTTTGAAATATGATTGAGTTTAATTAAGTGGTGGTGGGCACGGTGCCTGTCTCTTGTGTAACAAAAAGGTTGATATGAAAAGGAGACGTTTCATCTATGTTTGTATAATGGGGGTCACAATTTGCCTCAGGCACTGTAGTGTCTTTGGCTACCTCTGTAGTATGGTGGGCTTAGTATCAAAACTTTAAGCAAATTTTCTTCTATCTGTCCCTGCTTACTGTGAAAGACTATTGCACTTCATGCATCTCATGAAGTGACCTTTACCACATTAATGCATGTGTTTTGAAAATGCCCCACTAGCTTCCTCTGTAACAGGTTGACATGAGTATCTGTACAGTTTGTGGTTGAATAGTAACCAAGGAAACAAAATGTGTCTACTTTTCATATTTGGAGGTAACCTTTGAATATTTTCTCATCCCCACCTCAAATTCAGTCCATACAAATGTCCAACAGAGTAAATGAAAACTGTGCAGCTATCACTCAGGCTTTTCATAGGGAAGTTGTAATGGATGGATGTTGTAATAGGGAAATTCGTGATGACAATCAGAAAATTGTGCCTATGGGAATTCTTGTGAAAGGTAAAACATTTAACTGCATGAATCAGCTTTAGCTTCATATATAGGGAATGCGTATTATTTTGGCAGAAAGTATAAAACACTTGGATAACACATGTCAAAATAGTGCTTGCCTTCCTATCTTCCCCCTCATTTCCCCCCAGTATGTAAGACATTGCTCATTTTCAGCCTTATAAAAGCTGTGAGAGAACTTGCAAGATATACTGCTATGTTTGTACAGTTGTAGAGATCAAAATCAGAATTTTTTAATCCAGAATCAGTAGAGACATACAATTGCATCACAGTCTCCAGTAGCAAAGAAACAAGGAAGAGAAAATATCTAGAAAAATCCAGAATAACCGCCCAGAGTAGACACGTTCTAGATGGGCAGTATATAAATCAAATCAAATCAAATTAAATCAAATAAATAAATAAATAAGAAATTCTTAATATCTCAAAATATCCTGAAAGGCAGGGGAACTTTAGCTAAAATCCGGTTGCTTGTTGTAACACATCTTGTAACCTCCAGTCTGCTCCTAGTCAGACAAAAAAAAAAAAAAAGTACTGGAGTACTGGACATGAAACTCAGGGCCACGTTCACACTGGGTTGATGCATGCTCCAGAATTGCAGCAGAGTCTCTTCATTTGTCAGATAGGAATGGACTAAATTTTATGAATGGTGTTACAGGTTTGCAGTCATTCAGTATTTTATCTTAAACTAAACATTAAGAAGAGTATTTTTTAGCACAAGAGGTAGACTGTCTTGACTGCTTCCATTGGTGTTGTCAGCATTCAGGTTGCCCCTTGCTATGTTAAGCTTGACATCTTTTTTCCTGCTGGCAACGTGGACATGATGTTGTGCAGCAATATCGGGCCATTTCTTGGTGTTTTGAATCATGGAGATAGAAGCACAATATCCCACATTTATAAACAGAAGGGTTTTTTTTGAAGAATTGAATATTCATAAAATATATCATTATAACATGTCATGCACACTGATTATAAAATGGTTTACCAATTTCTGTATGTTTGTAAGAAAAGGTGTGTAAAAGCTGGAATGGAGGGAGAAATGGTTGAATTTGATGAATCCTATGTATACTTACCTAGAAGTGAATTCAGATGAACTTATTACTGAGTATAGGATTGGAGACTATTTCCCAAATTTGAAATAAACAAGTTTCTGCTTTGAGTGAATCCTGATGTGCTAGGCTCTGTTTTTCAATTTTCTTCATTACAAAGAAGTCATATTAATTGAAGTTAATTCCTATTGGGATTTTATAGACATGCAAGAAGAATAACACAAGTTGCTACCGCTATTTGCAGCTAATTGGTAAGGTATCTGATGTGTGTTGGGCACATTATGTGTCAGTCCCTAACATATTTACAAACTGGGTTTGTCAGTTGGTGGTGATGGAGGCTGGTGACATGACAACCACCATTTTGGAGCTGAAAGTCATCCTTCAAGAAGCCCCAGGAATTTTCATAAGCTTTTTCTTATGCTTCCCCTGTCCTGTCAGAAGGCCTGGGGCAGGGTTAGCTTCATAAGTGGACTGGTGGGAATAGGCTTCCACTGTGGTCTGTCTGGGAAATATAGAAAGACTGGAGACAGCCAAGAACAGCCAGTCTGCTTTAGACCTTCCCTGCCCATCATTAATTCATGCTGGTTGGAATGCATTATGATTCTGCACACTACAATGGGTACAGGTGGATGGAGGAAGTGCAGGACACTCCCAGGTGGTTCCCTTTTATGGTGCAGGGAGGAAGACCACATACAGGCTGAGTTTGGGGGCAATTGTTCACTCTCCACTTCAGGTGGAAGGTGGAGCCACATAGTGGCAGATGCTCACATGATTAACTCCAGTTGCTGTTACCTTGGGTACCATCAGTGGGCAGATGGTTTGGCTGATGCCAATCCACCCTCCATGCTAGCATCAGGATATTGGCAGCTGTAACCAATATACTTGTGGCCTTTCCTTTCGAATTTTGGTGTGTTGTGTTTGTTTCTACGCCTCAGTTGCCGGTGCCATTTGAGCTCAGCTGACAATAGGAGCACAACAGGCCATATAATAACAAGGGCCAGCACCCCATCAGTTACCCACAGCAACTTGCATGATTTATCTTATGATTGTATAAAATCCCAGCAGGATTTGGCCAGTCACTAAATATGACAGAAGAAATTCCAACTTCATTTTTCTTCTGCTTAAATCATCTTTGTATTTCCAACTTGTTTGTATAAATAAACATGAAATTGCATCTTTCCAGAGTACAATATTTTTCAACTTTCAAACATAGGTTACTTTCAGAATTTTAGAGTATATACTTTGGCCCAAGATCATGTAAAATATATAAAAATTGACAGTAAGCTGGCATTTTTCTGAGGTTATCAGAAGGACTCGAAGTTGTCATATAAAGATTTCCTTTTAAAAAAAAGAACAATTGGTCTGTATTCCCCCAGTTCTTTTTGATGTGATGAAACCATCATGGTTTTTTTTTTTAACCTTGTCAGATTCCAAAGGTGACTATTTAGGGAGAAAGGGGGCATATTGATGTGACAGCTTCTATTTATCATGTCAGGAAGAAAGCTTAAGAATGAATAGAGTGTGTGACAGGGATACTAGCTATTACCACATGAAATGTAACCTATCAACTATGATACTTCTGGCTTTTCAAAAGTTATAATAAGAGCCAGCAGAAGGACCAACAAGACTGGGAAGTTTATTTCAGATTTTCCCTTCCCTGGTTTTTGGCTTTGAAGTTTATAGGCAATAGTTTGAAAACCTCTTGGTGCAACTCTGCCTGCACAACAGGAATTGTGTAATCATCACAGCAAAATGCCACGGATTAAAGGCTTCCTTTGGCTATTTAAAGGTGCATGGAACTCATGTACGATGTAACAGAGTTGTATGTACCCCGAAATAATCAAAGGAAGTGTTTAATCAGTGGTGATTTGCCACTGCTGCTGCTTCTACTTCTGTTGCACAGGCAGAGCTGTGCAACAGGATTTTAGTCAATAGTCCCTGTGCATTAATTGGGTAGGGAGCAAATGTGCTGGGCTTCCATTCAGCCAATGAAGCAGTTACAAATGTACTTTTGAATGCATTGTCACATCTGGCCATGAGCTATGCCTTATTCCTAGGCAGCTGGCATATTTGGATAATTCATTAAGTGACGGGAGTAACGTGTGCCTATTCCTCCATTCTATGGGAAAGGATATGATCCCTTTCTGTGTATCTGTCACATAGATCTTGATCCTCTTTACAAATGCAGTAGGTTTTTGTGTTATAAACATGTGGATTCTGCACTAGTTTACCAAATCTATATTTAGTCTCTCTGTTGCTAGCCTTGCCACTTTATTTAACTTCATTTTTTTACTTGGGATGAACCCAAGGGATAGCTATACCAAGTAAATCCATTGTTTCCATAGCAACATGTCTTTCAGAAAGAGAAAAGACACCTTCTCTTTTTTTAATTAACAAAATAAGCAGTTGAAATAAGGAACAGTTTTATATATATGTACACACACGAAAAGAAGTATTTGGCATCCACTGGGATTCTTTCTGTTGCTTTAGAGCGCTGTATATCCCTGAACTAGCAAGAAAGTCTTCACAATCTCCATGCCATCCTTTTGGGTTTCCTGCTTATTTTAACAGGGCCCAAACTAAACAGTCTCTCCTTTCTGAAGTACATTTAGTTGCCATAGAAACAATGATGTAAGTGGCAGGGATATCTCTAACCTCTGCTTTGAAAGCAAAGCACACAGCTGCTTAATATAGAATGGTTTGAAAAGAAGGCACAGGCTGGGCCAGTAAGGGAATTTGACCATAATACCTGCTGTTGCAAGAGCACCAAGCGATGTGATCAATCTTGTCGCTTTCCCCCTTAAGACCTTTATTCTGTACAACGTTGGCAGGCACTTAGGTGGATGTGGTTCAAAAGCCACTTATTTCTAGCAGATGACTTGTCTGTGAGTACCACAGACTTTGAATGGGCTCTGTTTTAGGCAAGAGTTCAAGAAGGACTAAAGTCCATCAGCTGAACACAACAGGTCTTTCTCCTGAGGTGATGCACATAGAACTGCCTATTTACTAATTTGGTCGTTATTGTATATTTTCCCCATGAACTGGCACTCAAAGTGGTTTACCATTAAATAGTAAAATTACAATTCAGAAATACAGTTAAGAACAGAGGTTTTAAAATTATAAAACATAACTTAAAACCTCACAAATAAAACAAGATATCGCACCCATCCATTAAAAAAACAAGTCCTTTTGCTGCAAAGAAAGTCAGTCGTCAAATCCCTACCTCAGTAACAAGGATTTAGCCTGGCAGCAGAAGGACTGCAGGGAAGGACCAAAGGTGGCCTCCCTCAGGAGAAAATTCTAGAAAGCAGGAGCAGCCACAGGGAAGGCTTTGTGCACTGATTTTCTTACATTGTATTTTTGTTTTAATCATATTGTTTTATTCAAAAGGTTTGTAAGTCATCTTTTCAAATATTTTCCTGAGCATATGGCATATGCTGTAAAATAGTTTAAAATGTATCAATGTTTAAATATCAAAACAAGAAGCTATAATAATTAAATGGAGCAGCGAAACCATATCATTCCAGCCACAGATTCTACTGTAGGATCTAAAAGTACAGCTGCAAATAACAACACATAACAGAAACCACTGACAGTCCCCTCTTAATTTAAAAACAGTTTGATTTTTGGTTTTGGTTTTTTTTAAGGCAATACAGCAAGCCTAGAAGAAAATAGGGAGAACCCATCTCTGTGGCTGAAGATTGTGTCAAGATACCTGTGGGAAGTAATGGTGTTCCCCTCCTCCTTGTTGGTTTCTTTAGGCTGGATTGTACTCTACTGGATTCTGTGAAATGGAGGAAGCAATAAATGTTATATATAGGAAGTGAAACACCCAAAATAAGGGAAAAGTTTCTACACACTGGAAAATTCACAATTTACCCAAAAGTTACTGGAATGTATTTATAGTATATGGCATAAAATAAAGTCAGTGTAAAATGTGTTAACATTAAAATAACACAAGAAGAAGCAGGAGTATATATGAAATGTCAAGAGGAGTAGCTGTCCTCTGCTTGATTCTAACCAATATGGATGACTTGGTGGAAGAAGTGGCAGTAAGGGGAAATCTGAGGGAAAGTGACTATATTCTACTTGAGTTCTTGATTTCAAAGGAAACAGAAGCAGAGTGTAGCCACAAGTAGCTTCTTCTCCCCTCTGCAAGGGTGGGGGGATCTATTAAGATGATCCGCCCTCGGAGACTAATGGATCTAGATGGTTTCCTGAATGCTCTGGGGGATTATCCGTCTGATATGGTCGGCGCTCCTGTCGAAGCTCAGGTCACCCTATGGAATAGGGAGATGACCCGGGCGGTTGACACGATGGCGCCTAAGCGCCCTCTCCCTGCACGCAGAGCCCAGACAGCTCCTTGGTATACTTCTGAACTGCGGGAGATGAAGCGAGAGGGGAGACGGCTGGAGTGCAGGTGGAGGAAATCCTGCTGGGAGTCCGATCGAACACGACTTAGAGCCCATTATCGGGCCTATTTCGTGGCAATACGGCTGGCAAAACGGCAATATTTCTCCAGCCGTATTGCTTCCTCAGAATGTCGTCCAGCAGAGCTGTTTTGGGTGGTCCGGTAACTTCTTCAACCGGGAAATCCGGTGGAGGTCCTGGACTGCTCATCAGCTCGCTGTGATGAGTTTGCCATTCATTTTGAGGGAAAAATCGCTCAGATTCGCAGTGGGTTGGACTCCACCATTAGTGCAGAATCAGAGGATGTGTCCAGTGTGCCCTGCTTAGGTCAAGTATTAATGGATGAGTTTCAATTGTTGAGACCTGAGGATGTGGACAGGGTGCTTGGATCTGTCCATTCTACCACCACTCCGCTCGACCCTTGCCCATCTTGGCTAATTGGAAGATCTGCCAGGGGGGTTTGCACCTGGGTCCAGGAGGCCGTGAATGCCTCTTTGAGAGAGGGAGTGGTCCCTACCACCTTGAAAGAGGCGGTAATTCGGCCACTCCTAAAAAAGCCTAACCTGGACCCAAGGCTGGTGGTTAATTACCGACCAGTGGTGAACCTCCCTTACTTGGGCAAAGTGTTGGAGCGGGTTGTGGCCGGGCAACTCCAGACGTTGCTGGATGAAACGGATTTTCTGGATCCATTTCAATCGGGTTTCAGGCCGGGTTTTGGTACGGAGACTGCCTTGGTCACCCTGTACGATGACCTTTGCTGGGAGAGAGACAGGGGGAGTGTGACCCTGTTGATACTCCTGGACCTCTCAGCGGCTTTCGACACCATCGACCATGGTGTCCTTTTGGATAGGCTGGCTGGGTTGGGAGTTGGGGGCACCACTTTACGGTAGTTCTGCTCCTTCCTAGCTGACCATGTCCAGAGGGTGGTGCTGGGGGACAGTTGCTCTGTCCCATGGCGTTTATGTCATGGAGTTCCTCAGGGCTCGATACTGTCCCCCATGCTGTTTAACATCTACATGAAACTGCTGGGAGAGGTCATCAGGAGTTTTGGGCTGAGGAGTCAGCAATATGCTGACAATACTCAGCTCTACCTCTCGTTTTCCACCAATCCAGGTGAGGCGGTTTCTGTGCTGAACTCGTGTCTGGACCTGATAATGGACTGGATGAGGGTTAATAAATTGAAACTCAATCCAGACAAGACGGAAGTGCTGTTAGTGGGTGCTTCGCCGGACAGGCTGGAGGGCCATTTCCCTGCCCTGAATGGGGTTACACTCCCCCTAAGGGACAGGGTTCGCAGCCTGGGGGTGCTCCTGGACCCCAGTCTAACTCTGGAAGCCCAGGTGGACTCAGTGGCCAGGGGCGCCTTCCTTCAGCTGCGGAAATTATACCAGCTACGGCCCTACCTGGACGAACGGAGTCTCATGACAGTTACACATGCATTGGTAACATCTCACATAGATTACTGCAATGCGCTCTATGTGGGGCTGCCTTTGAAGACGGTCCGGCAACTGCAACTGGTCCAGAATCGAGCTGCGCGGCTGGTGAGTGGTGGGGCCGCTAGGGAACACATCAAGCCGATTCTGTTTAAATTACATTGGCTACCAGTTGCTGCCTGGGCCCAATTCAAAGTGCTTGTTTTGACATATAAAGCCCTAAACGGCTTGGGCCCTGGATACCTGAAGGATCACCTCCTTCCATATGAACCTACCCGGCAGTTAAGATCTAGCCAGGGGGCCCTTTTGAAAGAGCCGTCCCTCAAGGAGGTAAGAGGGATGGCTTGTAGACAAAGGGCCTTTTCGGCAGCTGCCTCCAGACTATGGAATGCCTTCCTGAGGGAGATTTGTCTGGCGCCGACGCTGATGACATTTCGGCGCCAGGTCAAAACCTTCCTGTTCCAGAAGGCTTTTAATTGAAATAATATCAACTGTGGGTCCTGATGGCAATTTTTAGAGTATATATTTTAATTGTATTTTAATTGTTGTAAGCCACCCAGAGACCTTTGGGTAGTGTGGGCGGCATATAAGTTAAATAAATAAATAAATAAATAAAGTGTATACTGGATTATAAGAAAGCCAGTTTTAGTAAGCTCAGAACAATAATAAGTAAGGTCCTATGGCAGGAGATCCTAACAGGAAAAGGAGTCCAAGATGGATGGGAGTTTCTTATAAAGAAATTCTAAGGACACAACTACAGAGAATTTTAACAAGGAAGAAAAAGTGGAATACAGCAAAAAAGGCTGAAGTGGTTACACAAAACCTCAGAGAGGAACTGAAAACAAAATAACTCATATAGAAAATAGAAGGAAGGGCAGGCCACAAAGGAAGAATACAGACATGTAGCAAAGAATTGCAGGGTTGGTTTAGGAAGGCAAAATCTGAGAATGAGCTGAAATGCTAAAAGCAACAAAAAAGCATTCTTCAGGTATGTGTGTAGCAAAAGTCAGAGAAAAGAAATAGTGGCTCAGCTACTTAATTGGGATGGGAAAATGATAACAGGGACAAAGAAAAGACAAAGTGTTCAATCTTTACTTTAGCTTGGTCTTCTTCCAAAAGACAGTCTATGGCCCTCCAGGCCAATGTGAAGTACAAACAAAGGGGACAGGATTAGAATTTGAGATTGACAAACAAATTGTCAAGGAATACCTTCTTACTTTGAATGAGTTCAGATCTCCAGGGCCCAATGAACTACATCCAGGAATATTGAAAGAACTGGATGAAAAACTCTCAGAACCACTTTCTATTATTTTCTTGAAATCATGGAGAATGGGTGGAGTACTAGAAGATTGGAGGAGAGCTAATGTTGCCTCTGTCTTCAAGAAGGGCAAAAAGGAGGAATGTGGGAACTATAGACTATTCCACCTGACATCAATCCTAAGAAAAATTGTGGAGCAGATTATAAAGCAGTCACTCTGTAAGAAACTTGAAAACAAGGCAGTAATACCTAGAGGCCAACACAAATTTGTGAAGAACAAATCCTGCCAGACTAATGTTATGTCATGTTGTACCTGCCCAGAATAGTGCCTCGAGTCGACACTAATCTGAGTGGGATACAAATTGAATAAATAAATAAAATTAAAAAAATATTTTGATTGGGTAACCTCTCTGGTAGATGGTAAAAATGCTGTAGACCTAATATATATTGACTTCAACAAAGGCTTTGACAACGTGCCCCATGATATTCTGATTAGCAAGTTAATTAGGTGTGGGTTGTCAGGCGGATACACAATTGGTTACAGAATTGTACTCAGAGAGTGCTTATCAATAGCTCCTTCTCAAACTTGGTGGAGGTATCAAGTGGGGTTCCCCAGGGCTTAGTCCTGGGGCCAGTGCTCTTCAGCATGTTATTAATGACTTGGATGAGGAGATATAGGGAATACTTATCAAATCTGTAGATGATGCCAAATTGGGTGGAATAGCTAATACCTTAGAAGACAGAAACAAATTTCAAAAATACCCTAATAGACTCAAGCACTGGGCTGAAAACAACAGAATGGGATGATGGGAGCTGTAACCCTAAGATGTTTGGAGGGCAACAGGTTGTGGAAGCTCCCATAGATGTTGTAGATGCCTCTGAGCATACAAGAGAGGAGGGCTCAAATGAATTTCTTCTCCCATTTTCAAGTATTCTTTTCTAAGTGACAAGGTTTGGCTCTTGAGACTTCTTCAACAGATGGAACAGATGTCTCTCACTACCTGTGGGAGCTATTAGAATAGAAAGAGAAAGACCATCTTGCTGTCGCTACATCCGTCACAAGTGGGTACAAGGCTTGGGCTGGCAGTAATTTCTGACTGGATATTCTAAAGACTGTTACAAAAAATGGAACATTATTTCTGGGGTCCCTAAGGAAAGTTGCTAAAACTTTCAGGATTAGACATGGTGAAAATGAGCCTTGGAACAACAGCTGAAGTGTCTTTCACTTAATAAGGCCACAGACTGGTCTTCTGTGATACATGCATGGTCTTACATACATTTATACTAAAATGTAAGCTCCAATGTATTCCATAAGCTTACTCCTTGGGGAATGTGTATAAGGCCATGTATGAGACCAAGTGTGTAATCATGGTGCAATTAAGAAAGACAGTCATTAGGCAGACTGAGGCATTTGTTTCAGGCAGCAGCAGGTCCAGTCCCTCTTGTCCCCCAACACTCTCTTCTGTTGGAAGACACAGTTGTGTGTGCTTCACAGCCTGTCCTGATCTCTCAAAACTCTCTGTTGTCACCAGGTCGGGCAGATGACATCATTTGCCTGTCTAATTCACTTCTGTATGTTGTGTGTGTGTTTGTGTGTGGAGAAGTTGGGGGTTGACCATCTTGTTTTTTACCTCAGAAGAAAAAATCTTTGGCCACCCTTTGAGGTTACCTAAGTTAGGAAATATAAAATATATGAATATTAATCAAGGGAAAGATTTTATTCTATCTCTAACAAAGAAGTTGTGGCACCTTTAATACTAACATATTCATTTCATTGTGAGTTTTTGTGGATTACAACTCACTTCATCAAACACTGAATAATGTGTTTGTGTGTTCTACAAACTGAACAATGATCAGTTCTTTTCAAATTTTTATTTTCTACTTTTCTCAGATTTTATTGATTATAATGAAACATTTCCAGCAGAGGGCAGAACTAGCCTGTAGTTCAATTTCCTGCAATTTCCTGCTTTATTCCTGTTCAGTGAATAGGAAGTATTAATGCACATTTAAAAAAAAAAATGATGGGGAGGCATTTATGAATGTGTGCTCAAGACATTTGCTGCCTGAGGCAAAGGCAGACGGGTGTCCCCCCTCTGCCCTGTTCCCACTTGCAGAAGCCAACTGGACTACAGTTGAATTTTTCCAAGCAGATCAACATTCTCTACAACACCTGAAAACAGCAGGATTTGCAAGACAGGTGGTGTGGCACACATAATTCTGTCCTCCATGTTCCTCAACCTTTATCAGCATTTGTTAGCTGAGGTGCAGCCTCCTTGGCCAAAATCCTCCTTGGCAATTTAACACTTGCATAGTGGAAATCTATAAGTTGCAACAGCAAATTGCCCTCATAAATGTGCTGTTTTTGTACCTTGGCACATGCCTGGGAACACCACCAACACCTCTTTAATGAGTGGCTGTTTACCACCATAATATATGCTGCTTTCCTTATGCAAGTATAAATTGCCACTAGGATTCTGGCTGTTGAATCTTAGAACAGGGCTATCCCCAAATGCAATCCTACCCTACTGCTTTTATTGTTTCCTTTTTCTGTGACTTCTACTTCTGTTTGTTTTGTAGGGTTGTAGCCATTCAAATATAAGTACTCCTCACAACTGCTACTTTCACTCTATCTTTTTCACTGGGAGAAAAAGAATGTTAATTCCATCCCATTCATAGTTCTTGTGATTCTCTTTATCCTTGCCTGGAGCACTGGTGCTCTTTTCTGTAATGTAATGAGACAGGAATTTAATGTAACGAAACAGGACTAGGAAAATATACCTACCAGACTGGAAGAGCTTAAGCATAGGATGGGTGTCTACTGTAAATAACCCTACCTAATGTATTATTCATATATGTATTCTCAAAGGCTTTCACGGCCGGGATCCGATGGTTGTTGTGGGTTTTCTGGGCTGTTTGGCCATGTTCTTAAGGTTTTTCTTCCTAACGTTTCACCAGTCTCTGTGGCCGGCATCTTCAGAGGACACGAGTCACAACTCTGTCTGTGCTCTGGTGCAGTTTGTTGGATAGTTGAGTATTTATAGCTGTGGGAACAGCTTTTGTCCTTTTCAGGAGATTGGGTGATTATGGTGATCAGCGTGTTTTTTGTTGTGGGTGTATTGTTGGGATAAGGGGGGGAGATGATCTGTCACTGTGATTCATGGGTGTCGTTAGCTGGTCTTTTGTGTGCAGTGATCACTGGTCCTTGTGGCTGGGTAGAGTTTGTTGACCTTTTGCAGGCTGTATTTTTTGAAAATACAATCCTTGTGGCTGGGTAGAGTTCGTTGACCTTTTGCAGGCTGTATTTTTTGAAAATACAGCCTGCAAAAGGTCAATGAACTCTACCCAGCCACAAGGACCAGTGCTCACTGCACACAAAAGACCAGCTAACGACACCCATGTATCACAGTGACAGATCATCTCTCCCCCTTATCCCAACAATACACCCACAACAAAAAACACGCTGATCACCATAATCACCCAATCTCCTGAAAAGGACAAAAGCTGTTCCCACAGCTATAAATACTCAACTATCCAACAAACTGCACCAGAGCACAGACAGAGTTCTGACTCCTGTCCTCTGAAGATGCCGGCCACAGAGACTGGAGAAACGTTAGGAAGAAAAACCTTAAGGACATGGCCAAACAGCCCGGAAAACCCAGAACAACTATTGTTCATATACTTTAAGTCTTACCGTGTAGCTGCCCTGGGCTTGAAGCAATAAAAAAAAGACAGACGGTATAATCTTGATTTTCTGTTTTTTTACTCTGATTTATATTTTATTTTATTTTAATTGTTTGTTGACATTTTTAAGAAAAACTTAAAAATAGTTTATACAACAAAGGTCACAGTAAAATCAACCGGACAGCAAGACCACCAAAACAACTCAAGTCAACCCTCCCACCAAGGACTGATGATACAAGCCAACAAACTAGCAAGCCTGATAGACTTTCCAGAATTACAGCAATGAGAAAAGAAGAGCACTTTCCCAATCTCTACTTTTGTTGGAAATAATATATGCAGAGATGTCCTTTCTAATTCCTTCCCTCATTCTTTTCCCCAGCTGCAGTTTTTCTGGGTTTTCTGTATAGACCGAATCAACATCAGGGCCAGTTGGCTATACTTCAATGAGTGGGCTCATATGGGAGAAAATGATCCTCCAGGCTTTCATGGTTTCAGGTCATGAGCTGAGCTGCATAGTGTAAGAGGTGCAGAATACATTGGACATGTCTGCTTTTCTCAACACCAGGGAAGAGATAGCCCCAGGATTCTCTACTGGTTGAGTTTTCAAGGGTATTGCAATAATACAACCAAGAAGATAAAGAAGTATGGATGACCATCATAGTAAGATATGGCTTGTCTTGAAGAGGGAAAAGCCTAATCCATCACAGACAATTAAAGGTCCCTCTGGCAGGGAGAAAGATAGGAGCACAAGAGGTCTAAATTCTTTGTACTCCATTTCTGTCAAAGATTATGGCATCAAGTTATTTGGAAAACTACAGTGAAACGATAACATTTCAAGTCTGTGAGATTCCATTTGGACATTGGAACTCTAGCCAGTAAATCTTCCTGTGCCTGCAGCTGGAACTAAGCCTTGGGAAATACATGTCTAAGTATACTTGGCCAGCCTAAGACATGCCGCTGCCTGAGGCGATGAAGAAAATGATGCCACTATTAAATGTGATTGTGCCTCTTCCAAATACATGTATTTTGAGATTTGTGATTAAGTTGTATAAATCAAGCACCAAGCTTGATGGAAGTGGTGGGCTGATATATCTGGAGAGCACTGGGGTGAGAAAGTCTGAAGTCATCCTCCTTTTTTCTTCCAACCCCAGTTGGAGATTAATCATCATAGCTCTGAGGACAGTCACAGGCAGTCTCCACATTTTAGCAAGCTTTATTATGATCTGCCAAGATACCTGTTAGTTTCGATTATTATTATTTTTAAAAAAAGTTAAATTAAACTCTGAGATTATGTTTATATAATTCAGTCACATTCAATACGCTTTTATTGGACAGAATATATACAGAGATGTACTTTCTATTTCCTTCCCTTAATCTTTTCCAGTAAAATGCAAATGCACTTTTGAAACCTCACCTGGAATAAGAGGACTGATGTTTTGCCAAGGAAAATCTGGCCCCTGAAATAACTTGTTTCCATTCTGTCAAAAGCAACCAAGAAACATGACTTTTAAAAAAAACACAATGTCGTCCCTTGCTTACCCTTGAAGAATATGCCAGCTGGCTGTGAAGAGCAGCTATGCACCTGTTGTCTGTCCTAGCCTGGGTCTGTAGAGGGTTGTTCTTACAAGGACTTTAACAGTTTTGTATATTTTAGCAATGCTCTTTAAATAGGCTGAATGCATTATTTTAAATGTGTGCAAGTTTGAAATTATGGTACAAACATACACATTGCTGGTTACTTTTCCAAATGTTGTTGTGATAAGGCTATGTTACCATTCAGCATGTATATCTTTTTGTAGCTAATCTGACCATACAGCTTATGCTCTAAAGGGTAAGCCTCCCAGATAGAAGTCTGTTTGTTCCTGTACATGCAGTCGTGTGTAAAAGAAAGTACACCCTCTTTGAATTCTAAGGTTTTATGTATCAGGACATAATAAAAATCATCTGGTCCTTAGCAGGTCTAAAAATTAGGTAAATACAGCCTCAGATGAACAACACATGACATATTGCACCATGTAATGATTTATTTCACAGAAATAAAAAACCCCAAATGGAGAAGCCATGTGTGAAAAACTAACCACACCTTATGATTCAATAGCTTGTAGAACCACCTTGAGCAGCTATAACTTGAAGTAATTGTTCATTAAGGTTTGCTGGCATTTGTTTATGCACAACCCTCTTAAGGTGCTGCTACAGCTTTTCAATTGGGTTGAGGTTTGGACTTTGACTGGGCCATTGCAACACCTTGATTATTTTGTTTGTCAGCCATTCTGTTGCAGGTGTGCTTGGGGTCATTGTTCTGTTGCATGACCCAATTTCGGCCAAGTTTTAGCTGTCAGACAGACGGCCTCACATTTGACTCTAGAATACTTTGTTATCCAGAGGAGTTCATGGTGGACTCAATGACTGTAAGACGTCCAGGTCCTGTGACTGTAAAACAAGCCCAGATAATTATCCCTCCACCACCGTGCTTGACAGTTGGTACAAGGTGTTTGTGCTGATATGTTGTGTTTGGTTTTCACCAAAAGCGGTGTTGCGCATTATGGCCAAACATCTCCACTTGGGTCTAATCTGACCAAAGGACATTGTTCCAGAAGTCTTGTGGTTTGTCCAGTTGCAACTTTGCAAACCTTTGCAGTGCTTCCATGTTCTTTTTAGAGAGAAGAAGCTTTCTCCTGGCAGGCCTTCCAAACAAACTGTACTTGTTCACTCTTTTTCTAATTGTACTGTCATGAACTCTAACATTTAACATACTAACTAAGGCCTGTAGAGTCTGAGATGTAATTTTTGGGGTCTTTGCAATTTCTCTGAGCATTGCATGGTCTGACCTTGGGGTGAATTTTCTTGGATGTCCGCTCCTTGGAAGACTGAATGATTTACACTTGTGAATAATCTTCCTCATAGTAGAATGATGGACTTTAAATTGTTTGGAAATGGCCTTATAACCCTTCCCAGATTGATAGGCAGCAACAATTGCTTCTCTATGATCATTGCTGATGTGTTTCCTCCTTGGTATTGTGTTAACACACACCTGAATCCTCCAGACCAGCAAACTACTAAAACTTTGGCTTTCATAGAGGTGGTCACACTTGCTGATGATCAGTTACTCAAGGGCATTTGGTTAGCAGCATCTGGCTGCTACTCAGCCTCTTAATTCCTATGGAAGCAGTAAGGGTGTACTTAGTTTGTCACACATGGTTCCTCCATTTTGACTTTACTTTTGTTAAATAAATTTAACAATATATCTGTTGATATATGTCAGTACCTATTGAGCATCCTTTTTAAAAGATCAAGTTAACAACTCTCCTAAACTGTGCATATGTTAGACTCAGATGAATCCCAGATACATCTGAATTTGGATGATTTCAACATATTGATGTGAATCCAGATCCGAACACACCTTAAGATTTGTGAGCAATTTGGAATCAGAGGGACAGAGTATATTGTCTCTAATGGGTACATTTCCCCTCAAGATCTCCATAAACAGAAATTCCAGTATGAGGAGAGGGAGGAGGCTGAGAAAACGTGTGATCTGAATCATAGAATCATAGAAAAGTGAAGTTGGAAGGGGCCTACAAGGCCATCAAGTCCAACCCCCTGCTCAATGCAGGAATACAATCAAAGCAGATATGCCAGGTGATTATCTAAGTTTTTCTTGAATGCCTCCAGTGTTGGAGCATTCACCAACTCCTGAGGTAACTGGTTCCACTGTCGTATTTCTCTAACAGTTATGAAGTTTTCCCTGATATTCAACCGAAATCTGGCTTCCTTTAACTTGAGCCCATTGTTGCATGACTGGCAGCACTACTAAAAGTGAACGGTTTTAGCATGACTTTCCTACCCCAGTATTTTGGGGAAAGGTTAACTGAAGTGAGTTATCAAAAGACTGATCTACTGTTCAGCTGGGTTTTCTTCCCCTAGTCTTCTCTCTTAAGCTTCATCCCCTGACAAGGTACAGCTATGCCCACAATTTTCATGACGTTGTGCCATGAAATGGTAACCGAAGAAGAAATTTGAAGGCATGTAGCACAACATCTCTGAACTTATTTATTTGAGATTTGTGAGGCATAATCCAATGGTGGTGATGGTGGGGAGAACACATATTATTGCCATTTGCTGATTTTCAGCAGAACTCAGTGGGAGACCTGAAGGCATGGATTGCCAAGTCAGTCAGCCTCCCGACAGCTCTGAGCCATAGCTCTGAACAATTCTTGTGGTTATTGTACACCTCTCTCTTTCTCTCTCCAAACTGTTTGGCAGTTGGATAATTTTTTATGAAGAAAGAATTGCACGACTTTCCTTTTTCTTTGAACTACTTCCTTAATCACATAAGTGTCTGTGTGAGTGCACACGCACACATGTACACAGTTCTTAAGCTATAAATATACAGGTCTCCCAGAAGCATATGTTGAAATGACGATTGCTGACACTTAAACCTATATATGATGCATTTGACTGCAACAATATGCTTCGTGCTTAAGAGAACATGCAGACTTCTGTGTTCCACATTTGTTCAAAACGAAGGAAATTCTGAAGCTTTTTATTTCCCTGTTTGACAGGTCCTCCCCACTCCATCTAAATACAGAACACTGTAATGCGTATAAACCACTAAGCAATCAACATAACGAGAGCAAACTTCACTTTGATATCATGATTTGTTAATTATGTTCTGCACAAAAGAGAATTACTCCTATTCAGATAAAACTGAAACGCTGTGTCTCAGAGTTGAGAACCCAATGCACAGCCAAGAGCAGGACCACACTGGAGTCAGGGTCCTGAATCACATGAAATCTGTTATGTATACAGGCATCCACAGTGTAAACATAGACACAAACTAATACATGCATTTTTTTTTAAAAAAAGAACCCTAATAGAATTCTGTGTGCTTATTCATAGCCCTCTAATGTTAGAAGTGAATTTTGCTAACCAGATTCTACAGCTTTGAAGCAGGGTTATATTAACCCATGGCCAGGCCTCTAGGCTTTCAGGTATTTTGGGCCCTCTCTGGCACTTCAGTCTTTCACCCTACTACACTTGACAGTCTGACCCTGGTACGGTAGGTAATAGACCACAGTATGTAGCCCTATAAGTATATACACTAGAATGCAAAGTGCCTTTTGACCACTGGAGTCCTAGAGCACCTCAGCCCCCCAAAATTAATAATAATAAATTAAGTCATTTTAAAAAAATGATGGGCCCCTAGGCTTCAGCCTAGTCAGCCTTATGAATAATGCAGCCTTACTTTGAAGGCACTCCCAATTGTAAGAGTTACAATTAGAGATGGGGACGAATCGCCATTTTGGTGAGTCATCGTGCTTTGTGATCCGTCAAAGTTGATGAAGCATGAAGCACGAATCTCCTCCCCATGAACCGACGAAGCATGAATTTATTCGTTGGTTCGTGTGTGTGTTTGGGGGGGGGGTTTAGAAAGCCAGAGGCTGTCTAAAAAAAAAGAGCTGACCTCTCCACCCCCACAGCCTGCCCCCCTTCCCCCTTCCCACTACCCCTGTCACCAGGGGTGGATTAACCATTAAGCACAATAAGCACGTGCTTAGGGGCATCAAGGGAAGAGGGGGCAGCACAGAAATTTTCCATAGCCAAATTTACCATGGGCCATATGGTGCAATACTGCAAATAGTGCAGCCATGAAAAAATTACATACAGATATATACAATAATAACAAGAGCACTCAGAGAGTTTAGACCTCCACCAAGGGTCATGAAATCAAAGGGGAAACACCCCCCCCCCATAAATGAAAGCAGGGGGAACTTTGTATGCAGTCTGTGAAATTTGTATACAATCTGTACAATGTCAGTAGAAAAAAAACACAAATACACACATACTCCGACAAAAACATAACCTCCTTGGCGGAAGTAAAAATAATAATAATAGTAATGATAGAGGTTAATGATATACATTAATCTTGGGAATACAACAAAATTGGAATCTGGTAAGTTCAACTGCCCCGGAGTCCATGGAGGCTCATGTGATCGTTCTTGTCTAACTTCTAAGTCTTGTTCATGTCGGCTGTCCCGTTCAGTTGTCCACTGAGAATGAGACTGTGCAGGGGTGCTAGTAGCTCACTCAGTGTCCAGTGTGCCAACAGGCAACAAAACACGTGCTAACATTGTAACTTTGTGTCAGGATCTGGCCTATATGGCTCTGGCAAGGTAACTGCAGGATCAGGGCCAGCCAGACCCAGGAATTGTGTTAGCGTAAATCACGCGGTAACTCAGCAGAGTGACATCAGGTCCTGGTGGTAAAGTGACTCACGCAGACACAATCAGCTTCTTCAGCACCAGACGTATATTTACAGCAGTATTTACAGATGTACAGACCAACAGCATGACAGCATAAACTCATCAAGAAGAGAAGGAATACATCTTCTATACACAGTCCACATATATACACTTGTGCATCTGGCTGTGTCCAATCAGCACAGATGTTGCATCATCCCTGAGCCAGCCCTCCTGAGTCACTATGACTCAGCACTTTAACACACCTGAACATTATGGCTAATCATTAAGACATTTGTACTGCTCAGGCCTGTAAATTTTTACTTTGACACCCCTCCTAATTTACTCCTGAGCAGAACATATACCCATTTCTTTGGTTATTTCTTTATGTCTTTGTGCATTCAAGGGTTTTGTCATAATGTCTGCAATGTTTCTTTCTGTTTCACAGTATTGTAATTCTATCAACTTTTCTTTTATTGCTTCCCTGACATTATGGTATTTGATATCTACATGTTTGCTTCTGTTTCGCATCTTCTCTGTTACGGCCATGTGAATGCAAGTAGTGTTATCCTCAAACACCTTTATTGCATGACTTACTTCAACCCTTAAGTCTTTGATCATTTGTTTATACCAGATGATTTCTGAACATAACTCTGACAAAGCTGCAAACTCAGCCTCAGCTGTCGATGTAGCGATGGAATTTTGTTTTCTAGATTTCCATCCTACTAACACATTAGCAAATAATACTGTGAACCCAGACATTGATTTTCTATCGGTTTCGTCGTTTGCCCAATCACTGTCTACGTATGCCATTAGTTTTAATTCTTTTGAGGGTTTTAAGACTAAATACCTGTCAAGTGTTCCCTTCAAGTACCTAAACACTCTTTTCACTCCTTGCCAGTGTTTTACTGTGGGCTTAGACACATGTCTGCTTAATATATTTACCGCTGCCGCAATGTCTGGCCTTGTCCAATTTGCCAAGTACATTAGACTTCCAATTGCAGACTGGTAAATCTCCTGATTTTCAAATTCCATGCTTTCAGATTCTGATTTCTGAAAATCTACAACCATAGGGGTCTGAACACTTTTACACTCTTGCATGTTGTATTTTTCTAACATTTGCTCTATTTTTATCTTTTGGCTTAATACAAAACCTTTGTTTTGTTTCTGTATTTGCACCCCCAAATAATTTTGTATTGGGCCTAGATTTTTTAATTTAAATTCTTTCTTCAACTGCTTTTCAAATAAATCTATTTGGCTTTGATCCTTTGTCATGAAACATATATCATCTACATAAGCTAATAAACTATTTAGCTCATTTCCATATTCCTTCACATACAGACATGGATCAGCCAGACTGTTTCTGTAATTTAACTTTTCTAACGCAGAATGCAAACATTGATTCCAATTTCTCGCTGATTGTCGTAGACCGTAAATGGCTTTGTTTAATCTATAAACCATTCCAGGTTTTGAGCTTTCAAAGCCAGGTGCCTGTGCCATATATAATTCCTCTTTTAAATCAGCATTCAAATAGGCTGTCGTTATGTCAAAGTGATTTATAATGTAACTTCTGGATGCTGCCAGAGTTAAACCCACTCTCATGGTCTCTGCCTTCACTGTGGGCAAGAACACTTCATCATAATGTACATATTTCTTTTGTGTGTTCCCTTGAGCCACTAACCTTGCTTTGTATTTATAATCCCCATTGTTCTGTAATTTTCTCTTGAAGACCCATTTGCTGCCTATTACCTTATGCTCTGGTGGCAGTCTTGTCTCTGTGAAAACTTTATGCTCATCCATTGACTTTAGTTCCTCTTTCATGGCCTCTTGCCATTTCTTTTTCTCTACTTCTGGAAGTAACATTACTTCCTCAAAGCTTTTGGGCTCCTGGTAAACATGACATACCTTAATTTCCCCTACACCAAACCTTGTAGGAGGGATACCTTTGTTAGCCCTTTCAGATCTCCTGGGGATTTGTGGCTCTTCCTCAATTTGTGGTTCTTCTTTAATTTCTGTCTCACTTTCTACCTCACTACACTCTCCATCATCCTCTTCTTCTTCTGATGTGCTCTGGCTCGTTCCCTCTTCAGCCTCTTCTTTTGGCTCTATCTGCCTTTCCTGACTTCTTCCTATTTCTGTGATGGGAATATAAACTTGTGAGTTAGCATGTACCCTATCCCAATGTTCATGTTCACAGAAATTTGCAGACCTTGAGATTACTACATCCCTGTTTCCATCCAGGAAACGATATGCTTTTGACCCTCTTTCATATCCTAAGAATCTCATTTTCTTTGCTTTTGGTTTCCCTTTCCTCCTGGTCTCTTTTGGGACGTGCACCCAGGCACTGCAACCGAATACCCTCATGTGCTGCAAGGATGGCTCTCTCCTATACAGCATAAAATATGGGGTTTGTTCTATCGCTGATGAAAACACTCTGTTCACAATATAATTCGCTGTAAGAATAGCTTCATCCCAAAAACCATGGCTCATATTAGCATCTGCTAATAATGCATCTTTCATCGTTTGCAGAACTCAGTTTCTACGTTCTGCTACACCATTCTGAAAAGGCGAATATGGGCTAGTCTTTCTATGAAATATGCCAGTATTTTCCAACCAAGTTTGAAACCTTTTTGACATAAATTCAGAACCTCTGTCTGTTTGAATTTGTGCCACCTTGTGGTTATAACGTTTCTCCACAAATTTCACCCAATTCCTAAAATTGTTAAATACTTCTGCCTTGGTTCTCATCAGGTAACAAAACGAGTATCTTGAATAGTCATCTACTATGACTAACACATATTTTGCTCCACCCATAGATGGTGCAAAAGGCCCAATTATATCAGCGTGCACCAACTGAAAAGGTATTTTTGTTTGACTGGTGCGCTCCTTGCTTTTAGGGCTTACTTTAGATTTTGCCAGTTTACAAATGTTACAATCTAGGTAATTTTTACATTCTTTCAATTTCACACCTTTTGCCATTGTTTCCATCCTTTGCAGTGTTCTAAAGTTCACGTGACCTAATCTCCTATGTAGTAAATGTGCGCACTGATTATGCTGTGGTGTGTTCTTCACTATGGCATGTGTGTCATTCTGCGTTTTGCTCTTTAGCACATATAGATTGTTTTCTAGTTTTGCTTTTTCACAAACAGTGTTTCCTTTCTTAATTGTACAATTCTTATTCTCAAATGTCACTGAATAGTCTTCTTTGTCAAGTGCAGGCACACTTAAAATGTTACAATCTATTTGTGGAACTAACAATACATTTTTAAGTTCCTTTCCCAAACCTCGTATAAAAATAGACCCTTCTCCAGCTACGGCTGATTTTTCTCCATTTGCCAAGCTCACGCAGCTTTGCTCCGAAGTACCTAAGAAAGAAAATAAATCTTTTTTGTTAGTTAAGTGAGATACAGCCCCACTGTCAATTATCCAGCTGGCGACCTTGGATTTATCAGCTGCCTGGACAAGAGAAATCCTCCCTTTTCTCCTTCCATCGCTTCTGCAGCCGGCTTCTCTGCAGTCTCTCAGCAGATGTTTTTCTGATCCACAGCCGAAACAGCGTCTCACAGTCATGGTTCTACTGTTTTGCTCTCCCCTCCTGGAAGCAGCATTCCTGTGCTGTGGGCTGAATTCTCGTCTCCGCTGCGGGCTGTCAAGTCTCCTTTGTCGTGAGTTGTCATATTTCATTTTTGTGTCGGACCTTTCACTCCTCCGTTGTTCCTCTTCCAGCAACCTGCCCGTCAGGTACTCCAGGGTTAAATCTTCTTCTGGCATGGACTCCAGACTGGTCACCAATACATCATAGTCCTCCGACAGGCTGCTCAAGATTACATAAACCTTGTGATTTTCTGTAAATTGCATTCCTCTTTGCTGAAGCTCATTAAACAGGTTTTTCATTTTCTGTAGATGCTCAGATACGTTTCCACCTGGCTCTAGTCTGCATCTATATAGTTTTCTGGTTAGAGACACCTTTGTTCCTACTGTGTCCCTAACATAAATCTTTTTCAAAGTGTCCCAACATTCTTTTGCTGAGGTCAGACCACACATATGAATCAATTGGCTATCTTCCAGACATAGAATTAATGTACTTAAGGCTCTTTCATTTAGCCGTTCTTCATCCTCATCAA
The DNA here is from genome assembly GCA_037013535.1 of Intellagama lesueurii. NCBI lineage: Eukaryota > Metazoa > Chordata > Lepidosauria > Squamata > Agamidae > Intellagama > Intellagama lesueurii. Next base: position 40,074,371 of record JBAJHW010000005.1, on the reverse strand, counting down.
GTGCCTGGGGGGGATCGTCTACAATCTTCCACAAATCCTCCCTTCTTAATAGCATCTCGGCTTTAATGGACCACATTTGGTAATTTCTCTCATTTAGCCTTGTCAAGGGAAAACCTCCCATACTCATTCCTCCAAACACCTGCATGCTGGTGTCTTTTTTCTCAGTCCTCCGTTTTCTTTCCCCTCCTGGGCTCTCAATGGCAGAACTCCCACCTTCCTGGACCTCCACTTCTTCCATATACTATAGTGGCAGCCTCTGGTACTCACCAACTTTCTTTACGCAAAGCGGTCTTCGCAGGGCGCGTCGCTGGGCCCATAACCCATGTTAGCGTAAATCACGCGGTAACTCAGCAGAGTGACATCAGGTCCTGGTGGTAAAGTGACTCACACAGACACAATCAGCTTCTTCAGCACCAGACGTATATTTACAGCAGTATTTACAGATGTACAGACCAACAGCATGACAGCATGAACTCATCAAGAAGAGAAGGAATACATCTTCTATACACAGTCCACATATATACACTTGTGCATCTGGCTGTGTCCAATCAGCACAGATGTTGCATCATCCCTGAGCCAGCCCTCCTGAGTCACTATGACTCAGCACTTTAACACACCTGAACATTATGGCTGCTCATTAAGACATTTGTACTGCTCAGGCCTGTAAATTTTTACTTTGACAAATTGCCTGGTGTTTGCAGGCTCAGGCCCTGGCCTGAGCAGCAGCTACTAGGCCACTCATGAGGGGCCCACCTGGAAGCCTGGAGGGAAGGCCTATTTAAGGAGTGGTTCTCCCTCCCAGACTTTGCCTCAGCAATGCAAGTGTCTTCTGCTCTTGTGCTTTGGCCTGTGTGTGCAGCCCTGCTCCAGCCTTGCCTTGTTCCTGCCCTGTCTGCCAGCCTTATTGTTCCAGCTCTCTGACCCTGTGTGGTGGATTGGGCCCTGATGCCATTGCCAGGTGGCAAAAGGCCACCTAGTAGCTTCCAGACTCTGACACTTTGTAAGTAAGCTGATTCCTTTTTATTTTTTATAACACTGACTACAAATAATGTAATTAATGTTTCATAATTTTGTGGAAGTGCTTATGAAATGTTGTGAAACTCATGAAAATGACCTAATGGTGTTGCTTTTGACTATGCATGCATTTTCTATTTTTTTTTTTAATTTATTGCATGGTGGTGGACTGGTGGTGATAACTGACTGTGTATTTCATTATGTCTATCAATTTATGTGACAGACCCCACAGACCCCAAGAACCAAGATGAAACATGTTCAGATAAGTGGTGCACAAAAATGAAAACTATCAAAAAAGAAACAAGAGAAGACTTTGGATTTAGAGTCCAAGACTTCAAAGGTGTCTGATTTCTTCAGACAAGTTCCACAACATGATATACCTATTCCGGGTCAAAACCAATCTCCATCATCAGAAGTGGACGCAAATACAGTAAATACCACTTTGATCACTTCAGAATCAAAATATGATGACATTAGAATCACTGAGGTGTCACAAGCAGGTTCATCTAGCACATGCCTCATTACTGATCTCACTTTGCCTGTAAATTCTCTTGGTACCTCTACTGCAAATGTTGAATCAAGTTACTTTACAATACATTCTGGGGCTGAAATAATTGCTGAAAATGAAAGTTTAGTGGACCATGGTGATGGTGGTGAAATTATTCTGTCTGCAAAAGATGAAGTAAATCACAATGTAGCAAAGGATCCAGGGTTGTGGCTTGATTTCTCTGCTGATGATTTCTTTGCTTATTGGATTGCTTGTGGACCCAGTGACTGTCAACACCACAATGGGCCATTTGACAAGTCTTGGCGGCATTTCAGTAGTGGCAAACCAGTAAGGTATTGTTCGCAGAAACCTTTTGTTGGGACAAAAGCCAATGGTGAGAAATACAAAAGAGAGTGGTTACTGTATTCACCATCAACAGGATCGGTTTATTGTTTCGTTTGCAAACTGTTTCCTCCTAAAAATGTCTTGAGTTTTCTTATAAGAGAAGGGTTCACTGACTGGTGAATTACTATTATAATTGATAATCATGAAAAAAGCACTACTCACCGAGACTCTATGCTAACATACTTAACTTGCAGACAAGGTGCGGGGTTGTGGCAACAGTTGGAGAAACAAATTCAGGAAGAGTGTGATTACTGGGAACATGTCTTGAGGCGTGTCATAGCTGTTATTCGTACGTTAGCTGAACGTGGCTTGGCTTTTCGAGGAACAGAAGAAAGGTTTGGATCATTGCAAAATGGGAATTTTTTTTAGGGCTGCTTGAACTCATAAGCCAGTTTGATCCATTTTTAGTAGGCCACATTTCGAAATATGGAAATTCAGGCAAAGGAAATCCTTCTTACCTGTCCAAAACCACCTGTGAGGAACTCATGCAACTAATGGCACAAAAGGTCCATGCGCTCATTGTTGATGAAGTAAAATCTTCTTGTTATTTTAGTTTGTCAGTTGATTCAATACCAGATCTATCATATATAGATCAGTTAAGTGTTGTACTTAGGTACTTAAAAGATGGACAGCCTATTGAACGCTTTTTAACCTTTCTGGAAATGAAAGGCCATACTGGTGAGGAAATGGCAAATCAGGTGTTGCAGTACTTGCGTGAAGTTTGTAGGCTAAACTTTTCAAAATGTAGGGGTCAGTCTTATGACAACGCTGCTAACATGTCTAGGCGTTATAAGGGGATGCAGCAAATTTTTTTAGAAACAAACAAGTTTGCTGTATATGTGCCCTGTGCAGCTCATTCACAAAATCTGGTAGTCCGAAGTGCTGTTGACTGCTGTCAAGAGGCAGTTAATTTCTCCTCTACAGTGCAGTTACTCGATACTTTTTTTTCAGCGTCAAGCAGCTGGTGGAAAATTCTTAAAGGTTGTATTGGAAATGAAAATGTCTTAAAATCCCTCTCTGATACCAGATGGGAGGCACATGCTATAGCAACAGCAGCAATTTTGAAATCTTTCCTTAAAATTTTAGAAGCATTGGAATATATAGCCGAAGACCATTCACAAAATCTGCTAGAAGAAAAGCAAATAATATTGCAGATAAGATGCAAAAGCTAGAATTTGTTTTTATGTTGAATTTTTGGAATGAGATTTTGCAGAATTTTCACAGAGTTAGCCAAGTTCTACAAAATGAGGATGTGAACTTGGAAACATGTGCAGATCTGTATGTATCATTAGCTGACCAACTGTGCACTTCACGAGATGAATTTGAAAGATATGAAGCAGCTGTAAAGGAAATGCTAGCAGATGTTGATTACAAGGCAGCTACAACTTGCAAACATATCAGAAAGAAGGTACCCAATGACAGAGATGCACCAGAAGTATATCTGAATGCTGGAGATAAATTCTGTATCACCACCTTTTACACAATTGTTGACAAACTTGAAACTGAGATGAAAAGAAGAGGAGAGATAAATAAATAGCAGAGAGATTTTCTTTTCTAAGTGATGTGCCACATGATGTCACTTCATCATCTACTAACATTGAAAGATAGTGCTGTCAAAAGCTGATTGATACCCAGAGGACTTCAACAGTAATTTCTCAGCTGAGCTTCAGCAGTTTCATTCATATGTGCACTATAAATTCAGTGCAATAAAAAAATGTAAAAACAAGATTCAGTTCTGCTGAACTTTATAAAATAATTGTAGAAGACAATATTGAGTGTGTCTTTCCAAATGTAGACATTGGCTTTCGTACATTTTTAATGTTAATGGTCACAAATTGCTCAGCTGAGCGTTCATTTTCTCAGTTGAAGTATATTAAAAATCCCATCAGAACAACTATGCAACAAGGCAGGCTGGATGCCTTATCTCTATTAAGTATAGAAGCAGATGTGTTACATAAGATTATTTTTGAGGATCTGATCAAAGACTTTGCAATTAAAAAAAGTAGGAGAAAACTTGTCAAACATAAAGTGGAAGTATACAAAATAAACATTATTTTCCATCTTACTGTAAGTTTTGTTTAATTTGATAAATAAAATTTTATTTTATGGTTTATTATTGTTTATATTTTGAATTACATATATATGGGGGCACCAAAATCTTTTTAGTGCTTAGGGTCTCTAAGGGTCTTAATCCGGCCATGCCTGTTGCCCCTGTACCTTGGCTGCCGCAGTCTGCACCGCTGCTGCTGCTGCTGCCGCCGCCATCCATGGAGTCCTGTGCCATGGCAGCCTCTGCAGTCACCATCCAGCACCGCTTGCTGCCATGGCCTCCGCCGCTATGGTCTGCCTTAAGGGACTCTAGGCTGCCCATTGCAAAGACGGTGGCTGCAGCTTCCCTGCCTAAGAGAAGCTGAAGCCATCATCTTTGCAAAGGGCAGCCTGGATTCCCTTAAGGCAGGCTAAGGGAATCTGGGCTGCCCTTTGCAAAGATGGCAGCTGCAACTTCTCTGCCCTAAAAGAAGCCACAGCTGCCATCTTTGCAAAGGGCAGCCAATGTCCCTTACGGCAGGCTGTGGCTGTGGAGGCCACCGCAGCAGGTTGCGATGGATGGCAGCATCAGCGGGCAGCAGTAGATGATGGCAGTGTTGGGCGTTGGTGGATGGTGGCAGCAGCTAAGGTAGAGAGGGGAAGGGGGTGGGGAATAGGCTGTGGGGGTGGGTGGCTGTGGGGCTGGCTGGCTGCCTATCAGCCCGCCAATCAGCTGATCGGCAGGCCCATAGGCAGAATGGGAAAGCCATAGGAAGAGAGGGAAGGCTAGCCTTCCCTCTCTTCATATGGGGGAGGAATAAAAATGGGGAAATATTCTTCCCTTCGTATTCGTCAGGGTCTCTGGAACTGACGAATAGGAAGGGATGAATATTTAATGAATCAGTGATTTTTCACAAATATTGTGATCTGTTTTTTTATTTGTCCCCATGTCTAGTTACAATACTGTTAGATTGGAACACAGATAGGAATTCTGTAGCCAAAAAAACTATAGTCACTGTAGACAATGTCATAAAGGTGGTTTAGGGGAGGCAGGAAAGAGTATTGAGAGAGAAATTACCTGAGGTTGGCATTAGAAGCCAGACATTGCAGAACTGATAAAAAAATGCTAACACAGATTGGCCCACAGCTTGATCACTTATGGAATACCTGTGTTGAGGAAAAGGAACGCGGACAACAGAGAAAAATACCAAAGGTTCATGTCATGGTACTTGCAGTTCTTGCCCTAATTGCAATATGAAAACAAGTGAACATTGTGATGTGCTACTGTTTACTGAAATCTACTACAATAAAATGTTAATTATAACAGATGACATAGCAGGCCCAGGAATTACTTTCTTGTTGTTAAACAAGAAACCGTATTTCATGAGGCTGTGACAAGAAAACGCCTGTGTTTCATATGCTTCTGGCAAATTAATTAAAGGACAGAGGACATGATGCATTGCCTATACAACTGACTTCCTTCACCTGTAATAGGCTATGCAACAGGAACGTGAAAGGTCTGTTATGTCAAGGAATTTTGTCAAGGTCACAGACAGAGAAGTCTGTGAAGCTTGCCTTAATTATACTTAATTAAGCAATTTTTTGTTCAACAATTCTTCAGGTTTCTTCACTGCTCTCCTGTTATTGATTTACTTGTACCTTCCTCTCTGCAGTTTTTTTTAAAAAAGACTGAATCAAAGAGTTTAAGGATTCCCATTGTTTTGTACACAGAATACTAGTAAGGAATCTTAATTCATTAGTGTTAACTGTTCTTTTTGCTACTTGTTTAATATTATTTTGCTGGTGACAATTAGCAAATGTGTTAATAGCAAAATATTTAAAATTCATTCTTTGTAATAAAAAGCTCTTTAAAAATAGGAAGAAAAATTGTGAGTTTGGAACTCATTGAGGGACTCTATTTATACAGTGATGCCACTCTGGGTGTCTCAACAACAGGCCCACACAAAACCTTCTCTTTTGCAGGAAGGGAAAGTCCTAAGATAGAAAGACTTACTAACCCAAAACTTACAACTAAAATCAAAAGCAGAACTACAACTACAAGGCTTTAAAGTAGATTGGTGGCTAGATATGCAAATAAAATCCTGGTTTGACAGGTGATAAAAAGCAATATGGTTTCTCAAATCAAGAAGTTGATTTTGATAAAATAATTCTTTCGTCTAATGGAAAATTAATTTTAAAAATCTATAATTACTTATTGGTTAGACAGACAGAATATGAGATAATAAAAGACTGTATGGTGAGATGGGCTCAGAATATTGGTTCCGAAATTCCTTTGGTCGAATGGGAAAAACTATGGAAGATTAATGTTAGGATCACAAAGTCAATAACACTTAAAGAAAACTTATATAAAATGTTTTATAGGTGGTACTTAACTCCTGATAAATTGTCTAAAATGTATAAAGTATCTAATATTTGTTGGAAATGTAATGAAGAAAGTGGATCTTTTTTCCACATGTGATGGACATGTAAGAAAGTAAGAAGTTATTGGGGTAGAGTACGTGCATTTATATCACAAACAATGTTAGTTAATCTTGAGCTGAAACCAGAAACATTTCTACTATCTATGATTTAACAAAATATGGACGAACATAAGAAATTCGTAATCATTACGGTGGCTAGAATGATATATGCACAACTATGGAAGACAAACAAGATCCCTGATGAAGACCAACTAATAATGAAGGTGTTGAACTGTGCAGAAATGGATAAGATCTCAACATTACTGAAAGCAAATGGACGTTATGAGGACTTTGAAGATGGTCAGAATTTTATAAATTCCTAGGTCAACATTATAAGTTAAATTAAAGTTCTGCCTTGCATATCTGAAATCGAAAGATGAAAATCTAAAGATATACAATTGTGTGAAAAGATACAGAATTTTGTTTGAGAATGTTATAATCATACATTTCTTTTTACCTTTATTGTTGAAACTTAATAAAAAATAAAATAAAATAAAAATAGGAAGAAATGACCCTTATATTGCACCAAACAACAACAACAACAACAACCCGCAGCACCTTATCACTAACGTTGAAATGACAATGTTACCTCAACTAAATAATGTGATGATACAGGTAATTTCATCACCTGCCTTATTTCCAGGCTCTGCCTCTGTGAAGCACGATTGTTAACAATGAGTGTTTAGAAAATTTAACACTGCAATCTCTGGGGCTCAGTAGTTCCTAACCTTGGGTCCTCAGATGTTCTTAGACTACAACTCCCAGAAATCCTGGCGAGCACAGCTAGTGGTGAAGCCTTCTGGGAGTTTTATTCCAAGAACATTGGGAGGTGGAACGAAGATTGGGAACCACTGTTCCAGGTGATCTATAAACAAATTTTTAAAAAGAGCTGTAGTTGATTATGTTTTTAGCAATTTCCAAAGAAACAGCCATGTTATTCTGTTTCTGCATGTTGTCAAAAGTAAAAGGGAAAAAGAATAAAGGTAGGAGAGGAAAACTGTAGTTTGCCAAATCTTTAAGGCACCAGGCTGGGGAATACAAGTCTGGTAGCTTCAAATTATTTGACAATTTGCATAGAAAAATGTTAAAATACAAGGATCAAAACTGGTTTTAAAACCCCAATTACTTTGATAAACATCAGTGCGACCCCTTCTGTGAATGTCTCCAAATACCCACTATTTTATTAGACTTGTTATAGCCAATTGGTTTGTTGATGCAAAGTAGAGTTTTGCATAACTGATGGAGCAGTTTAATTAAAAAAAATTAAGGCTGTGCAGGTATTTTGTCTGATATAGATGTCTCATAATTTATTATGTTATTTTTGATACCAACCCAATACAGTCTTTGTGAGAAAAAGTAACCGAAATGGGCTTGGATGGGAAGATTACTACATGGATTTAAAACTAATAAAAGACTGTAAACAGTTCTTGGCAGCGCTGAAAATGTGTTGATCTAAATGCACAGAGACTAGTATGTGTGTTTGATTTATAAATTTGGAAATAAGTTAATTATAAATTGTAGTATATCCAGCGTATGCACCAGGGATTGATTTTTTTAAATTAACATTTTTATTTGGAATCAGGAAAAGAAGGTAAACAGCATGTTCAATTTGCAGATAATAAATGTAAAGGTGATGTGAAAATAAGCTTGGGAGCTGCAGCCTTCAGAAAAGGAAATTTCAAGTCCATGGCACTAATCACAAACTTCTAGAAGTTCCAGAAACATACCAGTTTTAAAGAAAACTTACTCATTAAGTACATTTCTGGTTTCCATTTTAGTTCAAAACTGGATTAATGTAACATCATTTTATTTTTCTTATTGTATTATACCTTCGCCAACAGTGAAGGGAATTAGACTCCACTGTATATATTCCAGGTTTATCTGTAATTTGTCCCTTTACACCAGGGGTCAGGGAACTTTTTTACCTTTTACCCCCCCAAAAATTTATATACGCCGACATTACCCCCTTGATTTGAAAGGAAGGAAATCATACATTATTTGAATTCAAAATATTATTGAATCTACACAGGCTGTGTACCGAACTAGCAGGATATATCATCAGTATCAATGGCTGCCAGGCTATGTACCGAACTAGCAGAATGCACCAAATTTAATAAAGATGTGCACTATTTTTGCTGGAACACATTGCACTCCAGCCATGGGGTGGTATAGGAAGTAGTAAGGTGTCCAACGTGCCTAGCAAGTTGCATTAAATTTTTGCTAGCTCGCAGAGGATTTAATCATCATCAATGGCTGCCAGAGTGGTACTAGCAATGACGTGCTTGCTAGAGACAGCCAAGGCAGAGTTTGGGGGGGGGGGCTTTTCCTACCACTTTAATCATTCTGTGTGTGGTGTGCAAAAAGGAACAAACCAGGCTAAAGGTCATGTCACCCACCCTGGTGCCACAGCCCAATATCAAAGGACCAGTGAGCTATTTTTTTTATCATCATCAATGGAAAACTCAGCAGTGGCCAGAGGATTGGAAAAGAACAGTCTACATCCCAATCCCAAAGAAGGGAAGTGCCAAAGAATGCTCCAACTACTGTACAATTGCACTCATTTCACACGCTAGCAAGGTTATGCTCAAAATCCTCCAAAGCAGGCTTCAGCAGTATGTGGACCGAGAACTCCCAGAAGTGCAAGCTGGATTTCGAAGGGGCAGAGGAACTAGAGACCAAATTGCTAACATGCGCTGTATTATGGAGAAAGCCAGAGAGTTCCAGAAAAACATCTACTTCTGCTTCATTGACTACTCAAAAGCATGGCAGAAAGTGAGGAGGAATTAAAGAACCTCTTAATGAGGGTGAAAGAGAAGAGCGCAAAAAATGGTCTGAAGCTGAACATAAAAAAAAAACTAAGATCATGGCCACTGGCCCCATCACCTCCTGGCAAATAGAAGGGGAAGATATGGAGGCAGTGACAGATTTTACTTTCTTGGGCTCCATGATCACTGCAGATGGTGACAGCAGCCATGAAATTCAAAGACGCCTGCTTCTTGGGAGGAAAGCGATGACAAACCTAGACAGCATCTTAAAAAGCCACCCTTTCCCCCCCGCCTTAATTCAAGACTTCTGTTTTGCTTGCCTGTTCCTTTTTTCATAGTTTTGAGTCAGTCTCTCTCTCTCTCTCATACACACACACATCCACCCACCCTCCCTCCCTCCCTCCCTCCCTTTTCTACATACATTTAAACAAGCTTGATGAAGCCGTCGGTCTCTCGCACCTTCCTTCCCTCGTTAACTGGAGCCTTTCCCTCCTCCTGCTTGCTTGCAGTCATCTCTGGCGGAAGCAGTCATTCACAAGCCCCGGATTGATTGACTGCCCGGGGCTATTCTACAGCTGTAACCAATAAAGCAGGCTTATCTCCGATCTCTGAAAGAATGGATTTACAAGTGCCCTGCTGCAACCAAGGAAGTAACAGGGAGAGGTGGCTTACAATTTGAGGTTTGGCTGCAGGGGGTGGGGGTGGGGGGGATGGGGGGTAGTGCTCTGCTCATTACCCCTAGGATTTTCACTTTTATCCCATTTGGGGTAATTCACCCCTGTTTCCCGACCACTGCTTTACACACATCACATTTTAAAATACTTCTGGTTTTTAAAAGTGTGCCTGTACGACATAAAAATGTTATCACTTGTAATCTAGCAAACATTCAATTAGTCATCTGCAACTGTCACGATACCAGTTAGTGGATTCAGTCTTGCTATCATGTGGCATCGCAAGCTGCAAATGACCTGTCCTGAAAATTACATGATAATTCAATACCAGGAATGGGTCAATGTCACAAATTTACTAGCTAGTGAGCTTATTGCTGCTGCTTCACAAGCACCAGTCAATCAGGCCAGTGTTGGCTGGTGCCTATTGTGGCTGGTGAGCGGATGACACAGCAGCCATTGGTGACTGGGACCAAGTGCAATAGGGTTACGTGCACAGACATTCACACAAGCATTTGTGTGTACACATGCAGGGGCAGGCAGGCAGGCAGGCATTCACTTGAACATTTGTTAAGCTCCACTCCATTCATTGACTATACAACATAGCTAAAGAACAGAAATATAAACCTTTCCCTCAAATTAGAAATCCCCCTCTCTGCTGCCACTTCCTTTTCTTCTGGTTTCAAAGCTGGACTGGTGGCTTTTTCATTCAGATTTACATTCATTTTCTCTTCTCCCCTCCTCCTCTTATATCTACTTACAGAGTTGTGAGGTATTTTAGCAGGAGAGGAATACAGTCAGGGTTCTCTCTCTCCTCACTTCAGACAGAGTCATATAGAATTAGGTTGGCTGAGGGCAGTGTTAACTTGATGGGACAACACCCATTTGTCTTAATGCGGGGGGGGGCTCTTTTGGAGCAGGCTTATTCAATGATCTTTGTTGTCATTGTTCTGGTTCTGGAGTGAGTGAACTTGCTGACACCTTGCTCCTGGCTAGAACTATAATGGCAAACCTTAAGAAACCAGGAGAAGTTTCATGGTCATGTAATTGAGGGAATTGTGCAAGTGAGAATATTATGTTTCATTTTTATGGCTGTGCTATGTATTCAGAAGATACTTGTACTTATTTTCTTCTTAAACTATGTCCATGGAAGGAGCCCTTTGTTATTGTTCTGCCTTGTGATGATTCTGGAATGTGTTATTTTCTTTTATATACTGTATGTAACAAAGCTTAACTTCTTAGGTAAATCAAGCCTACTTCTAGTGCCTTTGCTTGCTCAGGGAGCAAACCAGATCTCCCCAGCTAGTTAGGGGAGGGAAGCCTTTAGTGTTTTAATTTTTGTTAACTGATTCAAGGAGGGAAAGTAGAACCCCCTAAAAATAAATCTTTGTGCCAGTCAAGGGAAAGGAATTATTTTGGAAAGTGATGATAGTGTTGCCAAGTAAATAAATGAGGTACTCCATCTTCATATAAGAAGGAGCTGAGGAAAAATCTCTACAGCAACAATCCTGTAAGGCAGACTTTGTAGTTGGTGTCCCCCCACCCCCATTTTATCTATAGGAAGCTGACACAAATCAAACAGCAAAACTATGTAGGTTGTTTTTTCCCCATACTCATATCTGCAAGGGTGTTCTCTATCTCCACCCCTCAGAGTGGACTATCACTCAGGAAAATATCCACAGGCTTTAAGAATACTAGTGTCATTGTGATCAAGGCAGCCAAATGGACAATTCCATTGGAAAACCAGACTGATGTTCAGGTGTAGTCAGATGAGCAACAAGAGCTTAATATTGTGGGGGAGTAAAACAAAGATAACTGTGATGGCCCAGAAGAAAAACCAGCCAACCATTCAAATCCACAGTTGGACAGTACCTTTACAAAGGGGGTGGGCAATTGTGGTCCTCCAGATGTTTTAGGCCTACAGCACCCATTGGGCCTAGCCATCATAGCCAATGACAAAAGACTATGGGAGTTCCAGGTCAAAAATATTGAGGAAGTCACGGGTATCCACCTCTGTTTTAGGAGAACCAGCCAAAATGCCACAAATATATGCCAGCTTTTGAATTCTCCAGAACTAGTCATCAGTTTAAATGGTCCAAAATGAAGTGGATGCAGGAAGGGACGAAACAGTTTTTTAAAAATTAGAAAAGACTATGGAGGTACTGTGAAGTGACTGTAAATGAAAAGAAATTGACTAGGTATATCTCAAATGTGACAAATTTTCTCATGAGACAAGGAGAGGTGTGAGGATAAATTGGATACATATATCTTATGTATTGATTTAAAATATTTATAACCTGCTTTTCTAGACCACACCCAACTAAGACAGCTAATATAACCATGAGATACAATGTAATAGAATACTGCTGAAATTTAAAAAATCCAAAATAAACACACAACTGTAATGTTTTCAATTTAAAACCATTTTCTAGTGAAAGCAAACACATTGACAGCCATGTATCCAGCAGAGCATTAAACATTAATTAAAATCTGTTTCAAACATGCAGTTTTTAAAATGTCTTTCTGTATACCATAGCTGAAGGAGTCAGAACTGCTCTTCTCCCTTTGGGAGGGAATGCTACTGCTGCAAGGCTTGGGGGCCAGAACTCAGTAAGGTGCGTTTTTGGGCCACAAATCACAGAATTCCCTCTGACAGCCCGGCCTCAGGCTAGAGTGGCTGAGGGATTCTGGGAGTTTTAGCCCCAAAAGTAGCTCAACCAAGCTCTATTGGGGGCCACTGCCAGATTATTAATTAATTAATTAATTAATTAATTAATTAAACACCCCCTGCACTATTCTGGGTCATTTATAATGATAAAACACAACAATCAAATTAAAATAAAAACACTAAGAATAGCAATTATCTGACCCTCTTCTGTCCCAAATGCTCACCCATGTGTATAGGGTTGTTGAGGAAGCCATCTGAGAAAGGTGCTACTGAGCACTCTTGCTTATCCATGTGGGACTTTTCTGACTGGCAGCTCCCAGCATTGGAACAGTCACTTATTTCTTCCCTCTCCTCAACTCTCTCACACAGTTCAAGAACTACACAGACAGGCAGATAAAACAGAAGCCCAAGGGGTCATCCCTGCTTTGGCTGTAATGACTGAAAACTGACCCATAGATTGTGCCTGTTTGCTCTGCTTCTCAGTACCTTTGAAAGATCTGAATAACAGATTGCACATTTACAATAGATGGATGCTGCATGGAATATACATGGGCAAAAAGTGAAAACAAAATCAATACTGTAAGAATTGGAATAAATAAAATCAAATCATTGGGTTGTTATTCTGCACTACATAGAGAATAGATAAATATACAGACTCTTTGAATACTTTGTGAAGACTGAATAGCATGTACATACGGATTTAAGAGGATGAGGAGGGAAATGTTTCTGTATGGAAAGTTCTTAAACATGATATGTGTTTTATACGTCAGTATAATAGCACAGTGAGCCACTGGCTGTGGAGCCAGAGGCTGGGAGTTTGATTCCCCCACTGTGCCTCCAGAAGAAGATCCAGCCTGTGTGGCCTTGGGAAGCTGCACTGTCCCAGAGTGCCCTCAGGGGAAGGAAATGGTAGACTACTTCTGAGTACTCTCTACCTAGAAAACCCTGGAAAAGGCCAGCACAAGTTGTAATGAACTGGTGCACCACTATTATTATAATCCGATGCACTGTACAGGCAGGATAATCTTAACATCCAGATTTGACTTCTCCAATAGAACCAAAGACCTGTTAGATTTCAGTGTGGCAGTGTTCACCATTTTTCCTCTGTAAAAATAACATTTCCCTTTCATTGCTCACAGCGGCAAGGGAAATTATTTAGAGTCACTAGAGGACTGTTCTAAATAGCGCTGGTGTTGGGGGTGTGGTCAAGATTTGAGAGAATTTTGATTCATATGAATCCAAGCTTGAATAGTTTATTTACAGTCCTTAGACCAGTCACATATGTATAAAACCTTATAAAACCTTATAATTTCTAACTTTCAATATTCCATTAGAACATGTTAGCATGCATACAGCTGGGAGCTACTACCTAGTTGGAATTTGACTTCCGCAATCGAAGTATTGTTGCACAGAATCTCGCAACTTGACAGGTGATCTGCGTATCAACATCCGAGAGAAGGAACTCAAGCCTGTTTCCCTATGAACGTCCTGGGATTCTTTCTATTAAGGGGGTAATAGTCTCTTTGCGCGCTACGTCATACAATGGGCAGGTGAAAAACATATGCTGTATGGTCTCGATCTCCCTCAGGTGGCAGGAACATAACCTTTCAGCAAAAGGAGTATTTTTATACTTTCCTTCTAGTACAGCAGAGGGGAGGGCCAAACACCTTGCCAAGGTAAAGGCTCTTCTAGTTCCTTTAATTTCCAGAGACGTTAAGTATTTGGCGGGTTCCATACAGTTTTTGATGTAACTCCTTACTGCCATGTTTTGAATGCTAGAGAGGTCTGTTTGATATTCATTGTCCTCTCTTCTTTGTTTGACTATTTGTTTTGCCTGCTCTATTCCAGAAGATATAAGTGCCTGGGGCGAGAGGCCAATTTTCCCCAAGAAGCCCTGGACAGATTTGACCCACTTGGATTGATAATTATCGTTAAATATCAAAGAAAATAGGCCTTTTGGGTTAACTGTCTCTTTAGCCACATATATATAGACTGGATCTTAATCCAGGCTTCTACTTTAAGGCATCCTGTTTCTAGCCTTATCCTTGCATTTGACACGCATCTTGGGACCTGGAGTATAGTTCTTAGAAATTTAGATTGAACTATTTCTTGTGATGCAAAGTGAGAGCTGGGTGGCCCCATGAATGAGCCGTACAACAGCTGAGCTAAAGCCTTTGCTTTGTAGAGTTTGAGGGCTGCTGGTATAAAGGACTCTCCTTGGGAGAGATGGAATTTTACTATACTATTTGCCGATCTTTCTCCCTGATCTGCCGCATATTTACTATGCTGAAGCCTAGATCCCTAGGCCTGTAGAACTACCGCAAGATATTTGAACTTGTTCACCTGCTCGATACTGTGTCCATTTATTTGCCATGACTGAATCTTGGGTCTACGTCCAAAGGCAACTGTCTTGGTCTTCTGATAGTTAATAGTCAGGGATTTGTTTTCACAGTATGAGGCGAGCTTCTTAAGTGCCCTCCTGAACCCTATGGGGGTTCTGGATAGAATTACTGTGTCGTCAGCATAGAGTAGAACTGGCACTGTTCTGTCTCCAAGTTTAGGGGAATGGAGGTCAGTGGTGTTAAGCCAGCTTGATAGATCATTTATATAAAAGATGAATAATGCTGGTGCCAATAGGCAGCCTTGCCTAACACCTCTGTGCATTTGCACAGATTCCGTGAGGTGTCCTTGTCTGCTGCACCTGACTCTCAGGTATGTTTCTTCATGTAGGGCCCTGATTAAATATAAAAGTCTTTTGTCTATAGATGAGTTTGTTAATTTGTCCCAGAGGTGTATTCTAGATATAGAGTCGAATGTTGATTTAAAATCCACAAAGGCAGCATAGAGTGAAGTTACTCCTTTGGCCGAGTATTTCTCAATAAGATGTTGTATAATTAGGCATTGATCTATCGTGGATCTCCCTGGCCGAAAGTCTGCTTGTTCTGCCCCAATGATATTTTCTACTTCGAGCCAATCCAGGAGTTTATCTAGGAGGTGCCTTGCATATAGTTTGCTTATAATGTTCAGCAAACTTATTGGCCTGTAGTTGGCTGGGTCTTCCCTTTTCCCCTTCTTGTAGAATGGGACCACTATGGCCATTTTCCATGATATTGGGATATGGCCTGTGTCATTGATATGTGTGAAAAGAGGTGCTAGAAAGGTGCCCCACCATGTCTTATTTTCTTTTAGGAGTTCTGGTGGGATGCCGTCAAGGCCTGGGGCTTTGCCATTTTTCAGCTAATCTATATGAGCTATAATTTCACCTGGGGTCACCGGAGGACATTTGGAAGTGCTTCCAAGTGTTAGTGGAGAGGAGGGTACAATGACATCCTCATACATACTTGTAAAGTGGGATACCCATTTATCTGGTGGGATACAGGAGGATAATGGGTGTTTGGGCTCCAATAGTCTGCCTGAAATTAGTTTCGAGAAAAGGGATGGATTTTTGTCTTTTGCTGCTTTTATCACCTTCCTCCATAGTTCTCTAGTGTGTTCTTTTTTACTGTGGTGTATCTCCTGCCAACCTAGCAGTTCGAAAGCATGTAAATGCGAGTAGATAAATAGGTACCATCACGGTGGGAAGGTAACGGCGTTCCGTGTCTAGTTGCGCTGGCCACGTGACCACGGAAACTGTCTTTGGACAAACGCTGGCTCTACAGCTTGGAGACGGGGATGAGCACCGCCCCCTAGAGTTGGACACGACTGGACCAAATGTCAAGGGGAACCTTTACCTTTATCTGCTGTTTGTATTCTTTTTTATGTATCAATAGTTTTAGGAGGGCCTCTTTTTTGACATGGTCTTCTGCTCTCAGGTATTCCTGGTATGTCTGGTTTACTAATTGTTTTGCTACCTTACAGCTTTGATTGAACCAAGGTTTGGATTGGTTATATGATTTCTGAAGGTTTCTACTATATGAATGGACAAGCTGTGGATTTAGCTGTTGTAGGAGAATTTCATATATATCTATAGGATTCCGGTGGACTGGCTGGCTTCCTACTGGATTAAGGGAGTCAATCAGATTTTTCGAGGTTAGAAGCTGTTTTAAATTTTGTGCCAGTTTAGGTGACCATCTTACTCAGCTGCCCACTATTTCTAATGCTGCAATTTCAGTATGATATCTCGGTTCTGTGTTTAGGTTTCTAATGTTTAGGTGAAAACTTAGATGTAGGGGGAAGTGATCCCCCTCCATGTAAGGAAGTACTTGGAGAGTTTCAACCATGGAAAAGAGAGCCCTGCACACCAGGATGTAGTCAATTGTGCTAGCTTTGGATGCTGCCATAAATGTGAATTTTCCTGGAGTATCACCTGTAATTGTGGCATTTAAAACTGAGAGGCCCAGTCTGTAGGCAAATTTGTACAGACAGGCCCCAGCATAGTTTGCACGTTGATCTTTAGATGCCCTCTCCTGATTCAGGGTCCCCACACTATCATTTCTTATATTGGCTATCATCTTAAATTTGGTTCCCAGATAGTCGTCATCTGGTCCCATACGGGCGTTTAGATCCCCACCGATCAGGACCAAAGCGTCCGGATGTTCCATGATAAGCTCTCTTGTATAGTTTTCAAGGTCTATCCAATTTCCTTCTGTTTCTGCTTTTCTAGATGTGGGAGGTAAGTATATGTTAATGATCAGTAGGGTTTTCATACCCCCTATTAGTACTACTGCCATGGCCAGCTGTCTCAAGGGGGGTTTCATCATAGATTTCACTTTCAGAGCCGTTGATACCAGAATGCCCAACCCCCCCTTCAGTCTCCCCGGTCCGTGCCCTGGGACTGCCCTTACCATGAAAGAGTTGAAACCATCTAGTATTATATCTTTGTCAGACCATGTTTCTTGCAGAAGAATGATGTCATATTTACGGCGGAAGAAAGGGGTATCATGGGTATGGGAGATACATCTGGTCCAGCCTGCCACATCCCATGCTAAAAGTTCAACTTGAGATGCAGATTTTTGATTGCTTTCTGGAGCACACCGACATGTTTGAATGTCTGGTGCCCCATTTCGCTCCTGAACTTTCAGTTCGTCTACCTTTGGGGTCATTTCCCCTCTTGTGGCAGAGAGAATTATAATGGGGTTCCCTTCCTTGTATATCGTTAGCTTCTCCAGAGCAGGCTGAGATACATCTGATGACTGACATCCTCTGTAGGTGAGGGGAGCAGCTGGTGTGGGTAAAGGATAGTCTTTACGGGCCCAGTCTTTGTTGTTTTGGTTTCTTTGTGTCTCTCTACTAAAGGAAGATCTTTCAGCTCTACCTGGGTAGGTAATCTTTGTTACATTTGGGACTATGGGATCTTAGTTGGACTCCCCCCCCCCCCCATGCAATATTCCAGGGCGAAGGCTTCTTCATATGTTTTTGTCTTTTGCCTGCCGATAGTCAGTTCTGGGAAAAAGCTACTAAAGGGGCATATCTATTGCCCATGAGCCACTCGGGGATGGAATCGGAGATAGTTCCAATTGTGCAGGCTGGATGTATCTTCTCTTTGTATGGATGGTGTATTCCGTCATTTCTGGGGGTATAATACCTTTTGAAAGAGGCCTTGGCCTTGGGAGCATTTTCACCTGATTACTCTGGTTTTTGATTTTGCTTGTAAAATCACGGGGCTTGTTAATTGGGATACTGTTTGGAAAGGTTGCAAAATTAGTGTGCGCTTCCTTTCCTCTGCCGTCTGGTTTAGTTTTGGAAGGTGAACTGTTGTAAATGGTGGAAGCTTCGGCCCTAGATCTGTGAGGGTCATAGCTGAGGTTTTCGGCTGTTATCTTCCTTATGAGAGCGGCTGAGGGGCCATCACTTTGTTCTGGAACCTGAATTTCTCTGATTTTATTTGTTAGTTTGTAGGTGTCCGATTTTGTGATCGGTTTGAGGTTGATATTTGAGTAGGTTGTATGTATTCCCTATTTGAAGGATACTGCTATTTTTTCAAACTTGTATAACAGGCTCCAAAAATGATGGGCCTGTTTACTATTGGTGAAGATCATGTGCACCCTGCCTCTTAATTGCCCGGGTTTACTGGGATATATACAGTAGCATTTTGTGTTCATTTGAGCATCCCAATCCTCACCCAGTATTTCTGTTATCGTCTGCAATATTTCTGAGTTGAAGGCCCAGGTGCCATTTAATTTTCTTAGTGGCCAATTGTAGATGGTGATATGGTTCACGGACTTGGGTGATGGGGTTTCAGCCGAGGTGGGCACTATCTGAGGTTACTGTCCCTTGGGGGTTTTCTGTCTGTATATTTTCCTTGCATACTGTCACTGCAAGTGGATGCTGGGGATAGGGTTCTTCTGGGGTGTTTCCCCGCCATTCATCTATAGTTATTAACTCTGGATTGGAGGATGTTAAGTCGGGTCCCTCTGTGGCATTACTTAGGTCATATGGGTCTGCCCAGGCCTTTAGGGCCATCCCAGAGATGGGCATTCGGTCCTGAGTTGTTTTTTCCGATGACTGTGAGTATCTCTGACCTTTAAAGGCTGGGGAGTTATCTTTTTGTGTTTGATCTTTTGTGCCCAGCTCCTTTTTTGCCTGAGGTCCTCTCTGTTCAGTATTCTGAGGATTTGAGGGGGGTGCTGCTTTTAAAATCCCCAGCTTTATCATGTCAGCAATGCATTGTAGTGTTGCTTTAATATCAGCGATTTCTTTCTTTAAAACATGCAGCTTATTGAAGATGCTTTGGTTGGATTTGGCTGAGAGGGAGCACTGATCGCGTAGTTGGGTGTAAATAATCCTAGTTTGTTCACTCTCGAGCCCTTGAGCACCTTGGGGACCTATTTTTCCCTCCATATGGTTCTCCTTGGGTCCAGGTGTTGATAGGTTTAGGTGTTTATAGAGTGATTCCATAGAGGCAGAGAGAGCCTTCTCTAGGAGTTCTGGGTCCAGAGACCAATTGCCGGTTACTTCTCCAGACTGCGGGGTTTTGGCTGCAACCTCCTGGTATGTCTATTACTTATGTCTACATTGTCCATAGTGAGTGGGGTACTTGATGTAAATTCTCTCAGTGGCCTTTGATTATGAGAGGAAACATATTCACGTTGGCTGATGAGATCTGAGGCCACACAGAAGTCTGCTATTGATTTCTGGTTTGGATTTTTGGGAGCTTTTTAAATCTTGCCACAGGTTTTTTTTTTGGTCCTAGTGGTGCCCATGGTTGTACTCCACAGATTTAGCTCATTTAGTATCCCCTTCTACTTCTGCAGGTATAAACTTCCACTCAGAGGGAGGAGAATATGGGTTGCACAGTTACAGTCAATAGCAGCTGTATAGAAAACTTCTTAGCCCCGGTAAGCACTTTAAACATAAACCATTAAAGGGCAGGTTATTCCACCCTGTTCCTTGGAGGACTTTTACTCACTGTGAGCCAACTGTAAGTTGACGAGGTCGACAGATCAAGGCCCCTGCTGAATGCCGGACAGCCCCCCAAAGGCAGATGGCTTCTCTTAGACAAAGTAGATGCTTTTCTTGCAGACTTGATTCAAGTATGCTTGCTATCCACTGGGGGAAAGGGTTGAGGTTTCTTTTAGGTTCCCATTTTTCTTACATAAGATGAGAGAGTAGCTTATTGGCGACTCCTGGAGATTAGTGCTTATGCTGGATCTCCTCTCTGTGTTCAAGAAGGAATAATGCTGTTATTTTTCTTCTGTTTTCTTTCCAAGGCTTCAATTGTATAATACAGAGGCAACAGGTATTTCTAATGTCTCTCGGCAGCTCCAGCGGTCATTATCTCTGTGTTTGCTTTTGCCAAGGTTAAAATCATGCCTCCAGCCGGAAAGTAAAATAGGAGCTTCAACTAAATAAAAACAATAAAACCATATAAAATTACATAAAATAAAGATAAAATCACCGCTGCTTAGCCACGAGCGTGCTGCCTGCCTGAGCCGGAACCGGAATCCCCAGGAATCCAAGCTTCTCATCCTTTGCCCATGTAATTTTCCCAATCCTGCCCTTTCAGGTGAACTGTGTAGCTCTTACTGCAGAGACAGGGAGGAAGGGTTTATATTTGAGGAAATTTGTGCATTTCTTCTTCTGATATCAGTGCTTGACCTTGGAGGTGACTTTCTGGTCTACTCAATGAGCCATGAGACGTTGTCCACAGAACTGCTTTGTAAAACTAAGTAGTAAAAAGTAATATTTAAAGAACATTGCCTTCTTAAACTGCATATTTTGGAAGAGCTTTGCCTGCTTATGCTGATGACACTAAAGTTTCTGAAAATATTAAAAATTCAGTTGTCTCTTCAATTTTATATGCAATCAGTTATATTTAATATGTATAGCCTTGTGTTGCTAAGGCTGTGAGAACTGCAGGAGATTTGTATTAAATTGCTTTTTTTTTAACCATTGGAATCAAATGAATAATGAAGCATTTCTATTATTATGTCTTGTATTATATTTATAATTCCAGAACTTTTTTTGAATAGCTTGACTTCTAGTACAGAAATCTGCATTTTTGTTTGCAAATTACTCCTTATTTTATTAGATGGTACACAGTATAACACTTGCATTCTCCTTCCCCCCTCATACTGCAAATGCCTCCTCTGCTTGGGGGCAGTAAAAACATTTCTAGTTACCAGGTTTGCATTTTTTGGTTACCTCTCTCCTGTCCAATCCCATACTTGCCAACCTCTCATGGGGTGTGATGATGCAGAGAAACTGGATAGCACTGGAAATGGTCACTTCGCTGAGTGTGATCTCCTTTAAAGCAATCCTTCTTTGCACAGGCGATGTGGTCTAGGCCAGCTCCAAACAAAGATATGCTCTAACCAGAATTATACACATTGTGTCACAGTATACCAGTCTGTGTGCTCTGCTACTCCCCCCTGCCTGTCTTTGTCTGACTTGTCCACGAGGAGAAATCTGGAAAAAATTGCCCTTCGTTTTGATTACCTGTGTTATTGATTCTGTGTTATTGATTCTGGTCAAAATGTTGTAATCCAAGATTTTTGGGAGCTGCCTTACATTGAGTCAATCAAGCCCAAGATTGCTAAAACAGACTGGAAGTAGCTCTTCAGTGTTGGAGACAGGAGCTGAGGTTGACAGATTACATAGCTGTTTGGGTTTTACATGGATTTAAAACCTGCCTCTCAGGGCCGTTTAGTTTCTTGGTTGTCCTTGATCCCTAACTTTCATTTAACAGAAAAAGTAAGTCTTTAACTCTTATACAACCAAATATAGAACACAAACCATACAGTGACTGCTTTGGCCAACTGTTTCTGTGTAAAGTGTGGCCAGCCCAGATCAGGATCTTCCTCTCTTTATTTACATTATTTTCCTTTTCCTTTCCTATTACTAGTTCTCTTACTCTATCCTTCTCTCTCTCAGTTGGCTGGTAGTGGAGGAAAATACCATCAAACAAGGTAGCTGAGAATTGTGGGTTGCTTGCTAGTCTTAATCATGTTAGAAGCTTTCCTTGTTTATTGCTTTCTTTCAGTGGGGACTCTTGAGTCAGCAACAGGTGAAGGGAAAGGAGGAAAGGGGAAGAATTGTTCAGTGAAGGGAAGAAGAAAGTATGAAAAATGTTGAAGCTTTTACAACCTCGCATGCTGTCTCTAGTAGGTGTGGCTGGAAGGGACCTTTCTGGGCTGGGGTAACTGTCAATCTATCCAGCACTAACCAATCCTTCCTTCCCACCTCTGAACTCAAAGAGAGCCCTGCCTCTTTGCTGAGTGATCTCTTTCCCTCTCATTACTCTGTTGAAGTCAGTTGTTTATTTACTTGTTGTTGATCTGTTCACAACTGTAAGTAATTAAACATTTCTTTCTTTCTTCTACAAATGTCTCAAAGGGAGTTGTTGAGGCCTTAAGTGCCAGTTAATGAGAAAGGGGCAGATTGTCTGGGGAACTTGAAGCAATTCTCCTCTGTGAATCTCTCTGCTGTGTAGGGACAAGTAAAACAAGTATTCTAGGCATCATCTGAGGCTGAAAACTTCCAGAAACACACTCCTCAGCAGATTGTAAGACCTATGGTATTTGTTTTTTAGTCTGAAAACTATCTCTGTTTTTTAAGCACCTGCATTTTTATAAGTCCCTCGCAAGAATAATACATGCAGGTGGGCCATGATTTCAAACTGGATTTTGGTATTTTCAACACTTAAAGAAAAAAACCTTTAAAACTTACAGCAGGCATTTCAGAGACTTGCAGTGTGTGTGTGTGTGTGCGTGTGCATGTATGTAACAATCTTGTTGTCCCCAGAATGTTCCAATTTCAAAAGACTATTATTTTCAAAATATTTAGAACAGTGTTTCTGTGAGGGTATGGGTATGACCTCCTCTGGTTTTAACAAAGACTCGGGAGTCGTTTCTCGTAGAAAATCAAAACTAGGTTTTATTTGAACACGGGACAACAGGTCCCTTCCTTCAACATCAAAGTCCATTCCTTCTCTCGCCGCCAACGGGTCCCACGAGGGCATCCAAACATCCTTATCAAAGGGGTTATAGTCCAAATTGTCCCAAGGACCCTTCAAAAATGGGTTACTGTTCTCCAGGTCTGCTGGTTCCGTCTCTGGGTCTAGTAACGGGGTGGTCTCCTCATCTCCCCCCTCTGCTCCCCGGAGATTCTCCTCTCCCCGGAAAGGGATCCACGGTCCATTAGGTATCCCCTCCTCTGGGCCTCCTCCAGACGCCATAATCGGCGTTCTCGTTCTTCCCTCTCTACCATCTCTTTTTCTTCCCGGAGTCATCTACGCCACTCCCGGGCTTCAGACTCACCCCAGTAGGACGGCCTCGGAGGTAAACCTCTTCTCCTCCGGTAATCCGCCTCCTCTCTAGGGACTCGTACCTTCTCGCACTGTCCAGTCCATGGGTCCTCTACCCATATCATTTCCCAACCCCCCGGTATTGTATCATCCGGCCTTTTTATATCCCCCATTCCCGCCTCCACCAGGGACCTTCCCCTTTCCTCCTTTCCTGCCAATTCTCCCCCGGTCTGAGTGGCTACTGACACCTTTGCCAGTTTCCTTTCTAACTCCCGGGTATCCACTTCCCTTTGTACAGTCTCGACGGGTGGCGTAGGTGGATTTGTCTGCACCTCCTGTTCTTTCTTGAGGGAGGACGACACTCCGGCGAGAGCTTCCACCCTCTCGCCTCGACTCTCACACACACCCCCATCCAAGAGGGTCGTCCTCTCCTCTTCACTCTTGGCCCATGGTCCCTGCCGAGAAAAATAATCTACATTAGCATGTTCAGCTCCCTTGCGATATTGGACAGTGAAGGCAAAGGGTTGCAAAGCAAGATACCACGGGGTGAGTCTGGGATTAGTTTCTTTCATTTGCACCAACCACTGTAAGGGGACGTGCTCTGTTACCAAAGTAAAAGGTGCCCCTTGTAAGTAATACCTTAAAGCATGCGTGGCCCATTTGATTGCCAGAGCCTCTTTCTCTATAACCGCATACTTCTGTTCTCTAGGACACAATTTACGACTCAGATACAAAACTGGGTATTCTACCCCATCCCTCATTTGAGACAGTACTGCCCCCAAACCCCTATCAGAAGCATCAGTAAACAACGTAAATGGGAAGTTGAAATCTGGTGCAAAGCGGGTGGGTATCTCACAAATGATGGTCTTGAGGGTCTGAAAGGCCTCTTCTTCCTTACCACCCTAGTTTACTTTCTTGGGAGCTTTCTTTCTGGTTAAATTCGTTAAAGGGGCCGCTATAGTTGAGAATTGGGGAATAAATTGTCTATAATAACCTACCAACCCCAGGAACTGCTGAATCTCCCTTTTGGTTTGAGGACGGTACCACTGTGATATCTTAGTAACTTTCTCTTGTTGGGGTTGAATTTCCCCCTTCCCGACTTTAAACCCCAGGTATTCCACCTTGGGTAAAGCTATTTTACATTTTTTTGGATTTACTGTTAATCCGGCCTTCCGAAGTTCCTTCAAAACTTTCCTTAGATGATACAGATGTTCTTCCCAAGTACTACTATACACTATAATGTCATCTATATAGGCGGCGGCGCAATCTTGGACTGGGGCTAAGACCTTGTCCATAAGGCGTTGAAATGTTGCCGCCGCGCCATGTAACCCGAAAGGCATTTTTACAAATTGATACAGTCCCTTTGGGGTGCAGAAAGCAGTTTTTTCTCTATCTTGAGGCCTCACGGGAATCTGCCAGTAACCCTTAGTAAGGTCTATAGACGATAGGTATTTGGCGCCCCCTAGCTTATCCAGGAGGTCACCCACTTTGGGCATTGGGTATGTGTCAAATTTAGAGACCGCATTTACTTTCCTAAAATCTATACAAAAACGTACCGACCCATCTGGTTTGGGCACCATCACTGGGTAGCTCCGCCAGGGCCCCTTAGCGGGTTCTATTACCCCTAACTGAATCATTTCCTCCACCTCGTCTTCTATCACATGCGCCAATTGTCTAGGCCATGTTCTGTCGGTAGACCTTACCACCACTCCCGGGGGTGTTTCAATGGCATGTTCAACCAGAGGGGTACACCCAGGTGTTCTAGAAAAGACATCTGGGAACTCTTCTTGCATTGCCAATACTTGTTTACGCTGTTGAGGGTTAACTTGTTCGTCTATGACCAAGGTAGAGGTCTCCCGTATGTCTTCACTCTCGGGTCCTAGCTCTTCCTCAATCTCTGCCCCGTATAAACATTCTCTGTCAATCCACCCTTTTAGCAGATTGACATGCAGGATCTGCTTCTTCTTTTTCCTATCGGGGGCCTCTACTTCATAATCCATCTCTCCTACCCTTCTTAATACCTTGTAGGGGCCATGCCATTTGGCAAACAACTTGGACACTTCTGTGGGTAGTAACACCAGTACCTTTTGTCCTGGTTCAAATTCCCTTGGCTTCACTTTCCTATCATATCTGGCTTTTTGCCCCTCTTGAGCCCGTCCCAGATTTTCTTTAGCCATGTCCCAAGCTATATTCAAACTATTCCTCATGTCCACAATTTGTTGTAAGGCATTTTGTGAATGATCTTCTCCCTCCTCCCACTTTTCTCTGATTAGATCTAATACCCCTCTAGGATTTCTTCCATAGAGCAATTCAAAAGGTGAGAAACCCGTAGATGATTGGGGGGCTTCTCTCACAGCAAACATCAATGGTGCCAGATAGGTATTCCAGGACTTGGGTTTCTCTATCACCAGTTTCCTTAACATCCCTTTTAAAGTTCGATTAAATCGTTCTACCAGCCCGTTTGTCTGGGGATGGTAAATGGATGTCTTAAGGGGTTTCACTCCTAGCATCTCCCACATTTGCTTGAAAGTCAAACTCATGAAGTTAGATCCTTGGTCTGTTAGGACCTCTCTTGGGAACCCTACCCTTGCAAAGATACCCAACAGTTCTTTAGCCAATACTTTCGCTGACGTTGTTCTTAAGGGTATCGCCTCTGGATATCTAGTGGCATAGTCAATGACCACTAGGACGTATTGGTGACCTCCTGTTGATTTGGTTAGGGGTCCCACTATGTCCATGGCTATTCGATCAAAGGGGCGATCAACCAGGGGCATAGGAACCATTTCTCCCCCTGGTCCCGGTTTCGGCTGAGTCAACTGACATTCGGGGCAGGAACGGCAAAATTCTTCTACTTCCTTCGCCATCCCCGGCCAGAAGAACCTCTGTCGAATCCTAGCCAAAGTCTTTTGCGTAGCTAGGTGTCCTGCTAATGGAATGGTGTGGGCGAAGTGCATCACCCAGCCTCGCAGTTTGTTAGGGACTACCAGTTGCGTTTCTTCCTTTAGACCATCTTTACGCACTCGATACAACAGCCCCTGTCTGACCTCGAAGCTTGTGTTTCCTTCCTCAGTGGTTCACTCCGGAACCGCCTGCAAGCGGCATTCTTCCAGCCCCATATCGTCTTGCTGCCAATTTCTCACTTGGTCTCTAGATAAATTTGTCATTTCTGATTCGTAAATAAAGTCCTCTACCTCCCCATTGCATACTTCTGCTATTGTATGGGTTAGCTCTTCCACTCCCGGCCAGTCTCTTCCCAGGAGCATGTCCCTTCCTAGACCCGGTACTATTCCTACTTCTATAGTCCTTGTTTGATTTCCTATTTCTATTTCCGCCTGAGCCGTTTCATATTCCTTTGCATCGCCATGCACACATTTGATAATCATGCGCTCTGGCAGGCGTGTCCCTTGTAGATTTTTCACTAGGGTTTTGCTACACCCCGTGTCTATGAGGGCTCTCTTCCATTGTCCATTAACTTTAGCTTTCACCGCCCACCCAGGGTGGTCGTCATCACCCACCTTGGCTGTAAAGGCGTAGATGTCTGTCCAAGCGCATTCTTCGGCTGGGCAGTATTTTTTTACATGTCCGTACTGGCCACACCCGAAGCACGCCGTCATCTTTTCCCTGTTCGTGTGCCATGTCGTTGTTTGTTTGTTTGGGGCTGGGTCCGATGTTATCAACGGCCGAGGCACTCTGGTTCCTGACGGATTGACGAAATCCACCCGGTCTGGATGGGTCTTTTTGTACCCTTGTATCATCGGGCTTCGAGCTACTGCGTGAGCTGGAGTCTCCGCCATCTTCTCCCTGCTTCTCGAACGTTCTGTCTGCAATGTGGGCTTGCCTTGCCACATCTCGTCTGCTTCCATATAATCCTCTAACAAAACCACAGCGCCCTCTAGATTGGCGGGTTTGTGCTTCATTACCCAATTCCTGGGTCCGGAGTTTAACGTAGATATCAACTGTTCCATTATAATTGTGTCCATTATCTGTTCCACTGTTTTACCCTTCGGCTTCATCCATCGTGTTGCGTTGACCTTCATTTTTTTGTGCTAATGTCCTGGGGTGTAACCCTGGCTTCATCCGGAGATCCCTAAAACGTCGCCTGTATGCTTCCTCATTTAGGTTCAATGTATTCAGGATAGCGGTTTTAACCGCCTGATAACTGGCCGCTTCCTCCGGGTCCAACGTGTCCACTATCTCTTGTGGCAAACCCGTCAAGTATGGAGTGATGATCAAAGCCCACTGTTCTGTTGGCCATTGCGCCGACATTGCTACCCTCTCGAACGTATTCAGGAATGCCGCTGGGTCGTCTTGTGGTCCCATCTTCTGTAGTTTGATGGGGGGGCGATTCGCCACTGGGTACTTGGGTCCGCCGTTGTCTAGGTTGGTGTTTGAGTTGAGCTTGGTATGTTGTAATTGTTCTACTATTAATTTTTGTTGCTCCGCTAGTTGTTGAATAAGCGTTTCTTGTCCTTCCGTTATGCGGCGAATCCAAGTCGTTGTTGCTTTGTCCACCTGCGGAGGCCCTCCCCGTTGGTCGCCAATATGTGAGGGTATGGGTATGACCTCCTCTGGTTTTAACAAAGACTCGGGAGTTGTTTCTCGTAGAAAATCAAAACTAGGTTTTATTTGAACACGGGACAACAGGTCCCTTCCTTCAACATCAAAGTCCATTCCTTCTCTCGCCGCCAACGGGTCCCACGAGGGCATCCAAACATCCTTATCAAAGGGGTTATAGTCCAAATTGTCCCAAGGACCCTTCAAAAATGGGTTACTGTTCTCCAGGTCTGCTGGTTCCGTCTCCGGGTCTAGTAACGGGATGGTCTCCTCATCTCCCCCCTCTGCTCCCCGGAGATTCTCCTCTCCCCGGAAAGGGATCCACGGTCCATTAGGTATCCCCTCCTCTGGGCCTCCTCCAGACGCCATAATCGGCGTTCTCGTTCTTCCCTCTCTACCGTCTCTTTTTCTTCCCGGAGTCGTCTACGCCACTCCCGGGCTTCAGACTCACCCCAGTAGGACGGCCTCGGAGGTAAACCTCTTCTCCTCTGGTAATCCGCCTCCTCTCTAGGGACTCGTACCTTCTCGCACTGTCCAGTCCATGGGTCCTCTACCCATATCATTTCCCAACCCCCCGGTATTGTATCATCCGGCCTTTTTATATCCCCCATTCCCGCCTCCACCAGGGACCTTCCCCTTTCCTCCTTTCCCGCCAATTCTCCCCCGGTCTGAGTGGCTACTGACACCTTTGCCAGTTTCCTTTCTAACTCCCAGGTATCCACTCCCCTTTGTACAGTCTCGACGGGTGGCGTAGGTGGATTTGTCTGCACCTCCTGTTCTTTCTTGAGGGAGGACGACACTCCGGCGAGAGCTTCCACCCTCTCGCCTCGACTCTCACAGTTTCCCAACCTGGGGCTTCGGACCCAAGGAGGTCACAAAGTGTTTTCTGTGGGGTTGTGGGTCACCTTATACATGTTGTAACCCTTGTTAAATAATTTCTTCCTTGACCTTTTGAAGCAGAATATTTAAGGCCCATGTTCATGCAAACTCATCCATCATTGTACTAGCATGGTTGCTGATGAGATCCAAATATTTGTTTCACAAGTATATGCTATCAGATTGAAGCCCCACTGCCTGTGATGTTGTATGAATACACTGAAGTTGAAAAGGTAGATGATATGTGCCAAGATGAGAACCTGTCCACATTGTGAAATTTGGTGTGATTCCGCCCATGCTTGAAAGGTCCTTATCTTCAGTGCGATCCATTTTAACTCTCTCTCGAGAGATCCTTCTGCCCACATCGGAGCCTCAAGCCTCATGGGAAGCTGGTCATGGTGTCTGAGAGGCTTGCCACCTCTCTGCTGCTCCTCTCTGCTTCCCAGCCAATCGGTGAAGGCAGGAAGCTGGCGGCAGTGTTGGACAGGCTTGCTGCCTCTCATTCAGCTGCGGCCACCTCTTATTTGGTCCTTCCCCCCACTCCACAGCTGATCAGTGGAGGCAGGAAGCCAGCTGCAGCCACAAGGAAGCTCAAAGCAGACATCTGGATGGTTTGCCTGTTCTGCTGCCCTGCTCCAGGATGTGTTGGCTGTAGATTCTGTTCTTAATCCATTCTACTGAATCAAAGTTCTTTTACTCACTGGATTGTTGTTGGCTTTGTTTTTACCAAGTATATTGTGTGGTTTTTTTTAAGTTGCCCTGCTGATGAAGATATTTGGCTCTTTGAGCACCTCCCTTCATTGCATGGACAGATCTAATGAGACTAGCTATGAACTTTAATTCAGCACTGACAGTTAATACTATCTGCCCCGTGGGTAACAAGGTAGCTGCATGAGTAAAGGGCAGCCCATTGACATAGCTTTAGCCACCACTGCTCAACACCTGTTACCTAATGAGTGGGTCAGTCCTGCTGGAAGTTTTAACCTGGATTATGGCATTAATTTTTTTTTTAAAGAGGAAAGGTTAAAAATCCCTTCCTAATGTTGGTAATAGAGTACTACTTATATGTGGGACATGTATGTGTATGTGTTAAGGGAGGTCATAGGTAGATAGATGGTGAAATTTTTGTCTCTTGTCTTTTCCAGATCTATATGTAGACTGCTATTCTTAGGCTCACTTGTACTCTCCTTTGTCTAACGTTTGCTGTTCAATTTCTTGGAGAGAGACATCACTATAATGGCTGCCAATGAAACTTGCAAACATGGATGCCCGTTCTAGGAATGTGTAGAAATAAGTTTAAAAATTGTTTACTCCTCTGTTCCTTGATAGATTTCTTAACGCAATGGCTTGGTGAAATTACAGCTGCAGAATGATGATGATGTTACCAGCAGGGGTGGATTTTACATAATTAAAGACTTCCGCTTCTCTCACATGACTTGTCTGACTTGTGAATAATCCAGTTTTTAGTGTGGAAACCATGGGAGCCATAGGATGGAAGGAGAAAGCCTTTAATTACTGAAAATTTCCTCCTGCTGATGATATCATCATTAGCATAGTTATGTGAATATGATTTCAGCCAATAAAAAGCAAGATTCTGTCCCCCTCTCCCACTTTTTTAAACCTAATACCAGTATCCAGACTGACTATTTGTATTCAGTAGCCCCAAGCACAGGTCTAGGCTGCTGCCTTACCAGGACAAATACCAAATAATTCTAGTTTTAGAAGAGGCAGCCATGTTAGTCTATGCTCACATATCAGGCACAAACAAAAGAATTTTTTTTAAAAAAATGAAGACAAAAATGTTGTGACACCTGCATATTTTACAATATAGCACTTAGTCTTTAAGGTGCCACAACATTTTTGTCTTCTTTATTTTTTATTTTTCTCAAGTAATTCTAATAGCTATTTCAATTGGACACTCAGTTCAAGTGAGGCTCAATTGGTTTTTTTTTAAAAGGTGCCCCCAAACAACTGTAGAAGAATGTCTTGCTCTCAGTTAAATGAGAATCCTTTCCTTTCCGATTCCTCATCTTTGCTTTTCAGGTAAGGGTCAAGAGGAAATGCTGAGGAATTTTTTGTGGAGTGTGTTGCTAAGGTGAGGAGCTGGAAAGATGGAGCATATTATGTTTGTGCTAAATATAAAGCAGCTTTAAGCTTTGTTGTAGTCAATTATACTGGAGAAAGAAATGTGGATTTTTTTTTAACATGGTGCAGTCCTGGAGAAGCTGATGTATACAGTGAACAATGAATTCAAGATAATACCCACCTAATTAGAATATGTAATGGAACTCTAATTAAAAAGATTATACTTGATACAGTAAAAGTATGAAGTACTCTACATTATCTTTTTCTATTTTTGTTTTTTTAAAAATAGTTGCTTGTGCCACAGAAGAAAATGTTAAAGATTATCTATTTAAGGCTTTCAGCAAATTGTCCCTACATTGTGTCAAAGAGTGTCATGACAGTGGTTGTTTACGCAAAGTAAAATTTCATGGGGAGACCTTGAGGAGGAAGAAGCCTCTCAAAGTATGTTCTTTAGGTAGGGTTTACGGTGGTAAAACATTTCTTTCCAATATAATTTGTAGAATAATCTCAGTGCATACATAAGCACTGAAGAAATCTGCTCCCCCTCCCAATCCTGTGGCCAACTGAATTCTGCATTAAGTGGGTGGAGGAAGTTACCTCAGGAGACAAAGGCGAGGAATGAACAGTTAAAGTGAGATATTACTGGAGAGAAATAGGTGAGTCCAATGGCCTGTCCTCCATAAGAAAAGCCACGATGAGCCAGGTCAGAGGCCCATTTAGTCGGATATGCTGTTCACACGGTGACAACCAATTGCCCATGGTAAGCTTGTAGGAAGGACGTCAGTGTAACTGCAACACTTATCTTGTATTCCACAGCTGCTGATGTACAGAGTGTGCTGCCTTTGATCCTAGAAGTGATACATAGACATCCTTTGATAGTCCCAGACTCCATGAATTCCTCTGATCAATGAATTTTACAGTTTAACTGTACACTGTTCAAGAAGTACAAGAGACTCAGAAGGTTTGGAGCTTTTGAAGCAAAGTGGTCTGAAGCATGTGTCTACATCAGCAGCAGCCTTTGTGATTTCAATGCCAAAAGTTGTTACTTGGAGGAGCGACTTCTGAGGCACAGATGTGAGACAGGCTAGGGCTGGATAGCGGGTGCAGGGGGGTGGGGAAAGAGCTGCTTATGGGTCAATAGATAGTGCAAGTGGGCATGAAGAGAATCCAGCTAGGTGGGTCCCAAGTCCTGGTAAAACTTAGCAAATGATATCACATAGTAATTTAGAGCCACTGAGAATAATTGGGGGGGGGGGGATATCAGGGAAGTGAAAAGCTAACTGCTGCAGTAGTTGCTGCCATTCTGTTAGTGTTCACATACTGTATACTTGTAGCTCTACCTACAACATGCATGATACGTGGGACATTTTTCCAGGGCCTATCTAGATGCTGATGATTGTGGATGGCTTTCTGACAGCCCCTGGGGAGTCTTCCTCCTCTCATAGACCCTATATTGCTGGTGCTAGTGTTTTTGCAACAAGAAAGCTCATGAGCTTTAATGTTGGTACTCCACTCCCTGCCTTGTTCCAAATGGAATAATGGGCCCAGTTGAGTGTATCTACCACCTCTCTCCCCACTTTTTCCCCATCTCAGGTTTTTAGTGCATCAACACAGTGCAAGCATAATACACAGTAAACAGGCTTTGCACTGAGGCAAATGAGCCCTGGCACTAGCTGGGAATGGGTGGAAGCAGATGACCGGGATTTAAAATCACGCACATACAATGAAACATCCTTGTCCATTACTTCCTGAGATTTGCCCCCCTACCTGCACAAGTTTTCAGATGGTGGAACACCTCCTAACAGATACATTAGAAGAATTATGTTTCTAATAATGTATTGTGATAGGAACCAATTTAAACCCAACCTGGCTAAGTCTCAAATGTATGTCTTTCATCTGAGAAATAAGCAAACATCTTGGAAATTTTGGGTTGTCCAGAAGAGCATCCAACTAGATCAGTGGTTCTCGGTCTTGGGTAACCCTGATGTTCTTGGACTGCACCTTCCAGAAGCCTTCACCACTAGCTGTGCTGCCTGGGAATTCTTGGAGTTGCAGTCCAGAAAAACATGTGTTATCCAACTGTGTTATGGCAACTGCTGAACTAGATCGTTGTTCAGTCTCTAAATATCTGGATGTTACTTTGTATTGTATAGTGACCTATAAGAAGCACTGCCAGAACACAAAGCAAAAAGTCTCCAAAAGGAATAATATGCTATGAGAAACCATCTGAGACACAGATCCATAAGCACTGAGAACTACAACCTTGATCCTATGGTATTCTACAGGTGAATATGCCAGCCTGGTGTGGTATAGTTCAGCCCTTGCAAAATAGGCGGACATAGCACTCAGTGAAAGCTGTAGAATCATGACTGGATGCCCGATGCCAACCCTTATCATTAAAATCAGTTACCTAGCAAGCACTGTACCCAGTGATGTATGGAGAGAGGTAGCTGCTAATAATGTAAGACCTAAAACATCTACATCAAATGCACATCACTTCTTCGGCAACTCTTCCACCCCTCCCAGGTTAAAATCACAAAAACATGACCCTATGAACTTGAAGATCTGATTTCAGTTAGGATGTGATATATGAGTTAGATGGACCATTAGTTCAGATTTACTCTTTGAATATACAGAGAAAGTCACACAAACCAGTTTTCCTGTTCCATTGATGCACAGAGGATATTTCATTCTGCAGAGCTATTTTGTTCCCTATGCTGTGATTCCAAAGCATAGGAACAGTTTTGCTTTTCACAGCGTAGCGGTGGGTGGGTGTGTATGTGTATGTGTGCACAGTCAGCCTTTGGAGAGGAGAGCTGCCTGAGGAAGAAGTTACAAAGCCTTCGAGAATACAAGTTCCAAAAACACGGCTGAGAAAATAGTCTTGGGGGTACATGATGGAGTTCTGTTGCTGAAACTAAATAGCTTTAACCATCCAGGATGTTTCCTGGTTAGGAGTGATCAGGAGTCGTGGGCAAGCTGCTCAAAAGTCTTTAAAGGAAGATGAAAAAAAAAAAGTAAATAAATAGTAACTGTTGAATAGGATAATATTGTCACTCTGTTTCTTTGTCAGTCTCCTTTTTTTCTTTTTAATGTAACTTTCTGAGCTAAGACTGATCATTGGGGAATCTTCATTTTTATTATTTCACACAACACAGGCAAGCATCAGTTTAATTGCATGGGCAGCATTCAGAAGAGGAAATAAGGGGGGAAGAAAAATCCTTGTAGTGGCACATGGTTATCAGAAATGATTGTGTAACTTAGTTCACAGATTCAGTTTCCCTAGAACTAGATTCTGACAAGTGCTAAGAGCAGGAGTGAAATCCAAAGTAATTTTTTAGGATGGCCAGAGGGTGACTTGGGAAGAGAACTGACTGGGATAATAAAGGTAGGTACAGGCCAAAGAAAAGGCAGGGAAAATGTTTAAAATTGGCGGAAGAATGGAAACAGGGAATATACGTCCTGACAACTACTCTGTAGTACATGAGTGTAGTAGAGCTTGCTGAGATGTACGTGCTCCTTCCTTATTAATTACACTTCTCCCTTGAACAATGCCTGGGTTACGGGTGCCGGACCCCTGTTTAGTTCAAAATCTGTGTATAATTCTTATGTCCCCAAAAACATAACTACAAAGCATAAACAGTTAATTCTCTCTCACACACCCACCCACCCCAGATGAGTTTACTGTATTAAATGTATAGCATGCCCCAGAACTTCCTGGAGATGTGTAGCAACACAACTTTTATTGAATTTTAAAAATTAGAATATTTATTTATTTATTTATTTATTTATTTATTTATTTATTTATTTATTAATTAATTAGAAATCCACATACAACCGTGCTGCTCAAACCTGTGCAATTCAAGGGAGAAGTGTATTATATGAAGTGATGATTTGCATGTAGCAATATGAAAATTCTTAAGGGATGTGTCAGTTCTTGCATTTCCCATCTCACTATTATTTTCTTCCCACCCCAGTTCTGTATCCATTTGGGAGACTTTCTCCCCTTTTCTTCATAGAAATTAAATACTTCATAGAAATTAAATACTTATTTCTGTATATTTTTTCACCTACATATACATTTTTTCATTGACTAAAATGTTTTTGTGCACATTTTTCCCATGTACACAGTTGCAGTCACATCCATTTCTGAAGTACACGTGAGGCTTTGTATACGTTTTCTCCTTCCCGAATTTGTCCCAAATGTACAGAAATGTTCAGAGGTCTCAGAAAAGATGAAATAATGAATTTAGATAGGTTGATCATGCTCTACATCTCATGCCAAGTCTTAAACCCTGCTCCATTTCAATCTTCAACAGCTCAACTAGCAAGTGAACCAGTTCAATGTATGTGCTCCTTTTTTCATTCTCAGTTGTTTGTGATCACTGACAAAGGAAAACCAAGCTTATTTGATGGGCTCAGATTAACCCTTATTTTAATTCTGAACTGCAAGAGTAGTTGTGTTGTTCTGTTGTAACAAGAAGCAGAAGGATTTGTGTGGCACTTTAAAGACTAATGATCTTAGGCTCCAGCAAAGACTCTCAACACATACTGAACCATAGAATCATAGGATAATGTTGTTGGAAGGGAGCTATAAGGCCATCATCAAACACCTTGCACAATGCCGCCTAAAGTGGTCGTCTGACCAGATAGGCGGGGTAAAAATACAATAAATAAATAAATAAAATAAATAAATGCAGGAATCCAATTCAAAGTATACGACAGATGGCTCGTATCTGACAGATGGCTCATATGGCTGTCTAATTTTTTCTTGAATGCCTCCAGTGTTAGAAAGGTCACCACCTCCCAAGGTAATTGGTTCCACTGTTGTGCTGCTCTAACAATTAGGAAGTTTTTCCTGCTATTCAGCCGAAATTTGGCTTCCTATAACTTTAGCCCAGTCGTTAAGGTTTCACAAGTTTCTTACTTTTTAGTGAAAGGTTCCAAATATGCAATTTTATGTTTTTCCCTACATAAAGGTAAAGAGATTTAAACTGATATTTCAGAGGCTATAGAAAGTCAATTAAACATGACAACTTGTGGATTTTGTGTCTGTATAAGTATACCTTTTCCCAAACTCTTACAGAAGATTGAGTGATCACTGTTTTATTTCTTTCATTTCATTTCTAGTGTAAGAAAACATGTCCTTTGGCAATTACTCATTTGCTCTGAAATTGAATTATAATGAGCTGAGCAGATGTGTTACTTAATGTGTATGGAACACATCTGAAAAGTACACGAACCACTATTTTTATTGTTTTAATAAGGCAATCAGTATACCCACTGGTAAGGCTTGAAACTGGATTCTTAATAAGGGCATGTTCCACAGGCAAGAAGCAGATAGCATCACATGGCGCATTATGTTTAGCATAATGAAAAATGTATCACTTAACAGTGTTTGCATTATTCAGAGTTATACACACACACAAGTGTTTGCTCTAATCCCTTGCCAATATGTTGTCTTGGTAACCAGTTACCTGAACGGTGGCTTAGTAGCTACAAGGAAACAAGCATGGATAGTTATTGCCTGCATTTCGTACTGAAATGGAAAACAAGCAACATAACAAAAGATGGATATTTAATACATTCACACATTCGCTAACTTTTTGTGCTGTGGGTTTATATAAAAAAAGTTCTATAAAAAAAAGAGTAGGCTATGCAATACTTTCTTTCTGTCCAGGCAAGCATAAGGTCCCCGGAACATAATGAGCATCCCAGTTTGCCGGTGCAGCTGGAGAGCGGGATATAGGGCATTGCCATTGTTACAGGCACATGGGTCTCCCTCCCATGTGACTTTTCCCTCCCTTATCAGCCAATCAGTGGAGGCTTGGCTTGCAGGAGTGCTTGCAGAGTTCTTGGAGCAGAACTTGAGCAGATCAGTCTTCTATCTGGTCTGCCTCAGGAATTTAAATCCTCACTGGTCCGACAGTCTTTTGGCTCTCTACCTACCCTTCCTCAGCACAGGCAGTAGGGAAGCCCAGTCAACTGGGCAGGTTTTATCGTAGGATTTAGTTTTATTTTGTTTTTGTTTTTAACCATAAATGTTACTTGGTTGCTGCAATGGTGTTAGTTTGGGTGATGGTTCGTGCACGTTTTCCTTTCATCACAACTTTGGAGGATGTTTTTGGCATGGACATGAGTCCGCTTTGGGGACTCATTGCCTGTGGATCTGCTTTCACAATTTTGGGGAATCTCCTCGATAGTGGGGGAAGGCTTTTGTTGCCTGCCCAGCTCAGAGGCTTTCACATACCTCAGCTCTCAGATGGCAGGAGGACCATGGAATGGCCATACTCACAAGGGGAGCCCCTTATTTGTCCTGCTATCCCACAATATTCCCCAACAGGCTTAGGATGTAGTTCACAAGATGTTAAATGGGTTGCCTGATGTAAGAATCCATAGCTCATCCTGAGCCACTGCTATACACAGCTGTTATCCCATACAGTTTTATTCCCTCTTCCATAAAACAGTGTATTTTTTTGCCTGCTGATGCAGCACAGCTCACCACACATGCCCTTATTTGTTTCATTTGTAGACCGCCTTTCTCCCTTTCCACTTTGCATATTCTATTCTGTAGCCAAGAATCGATGTAATGTGTCTTTGTGTGACATGCATTTGAAAATTATTTTATGATTTGTTGGTAAGAAAAAAATGTTTTTGCCCCTTATTAGTAGGATATATGCTCAATATCTGCTTTTATTAATGGTCTCAAGGCTACACCCAGTGTTAGTGCTACCTCAGGTAGTCCAGTTGAAATGACTGGAATGTGTCAGCCACAACTAACTTAAATTACATTGATTTCAGTGGGTTGCTCTAGGTAAGACTAACATTGACTTTAGCCCTCAGTTGGTAGCTGGATTTTGAGGCAACAAATGAGTGTGAACAAAGTATGCCTATAAAAAACCTTCCTCTGTTTTGAATTGACTTTACTTGCTGCTAAATATTTCCCTCAAGGCAGGCAAACCTTCGTAAGCAACTATTACTTTAGCAAAGCTTTCCCACATTAATAATGCTGACAATTAATTATTTTCTTTTTCTTTTCCTTTGAGGAGATTTCAGAACTGGCTGCTGGTTTCACCGTATAAAGGTAAGCTGTAGAAAGAAGTGTAAGAGAGTGAAAAACATTATGATTCTAATTTGAGGGTGGTTCAGGATATGTCCTCATTGTAACAGAGGTGGGGGGTTCAGTTCAACTCATAACAATCATACATGAGTGCTCTATTTCCTGTTATTTCAAGTAACATGCCAGTACTTAACATGACACTGAAAGAGGAAGTGATGATGCATACACACTCAGATACAAACAAACGTATGATTTCTGAAATGGTATATGTCTATAACTGTGAATTATATGGGTTTTCGCAATATAATTCAGGTGTTGGGTAACTGATATCATTGATTAAATTGCTGGCAAGAGGGGGAAGCCATATTGGGACAATGAGGTGAAAGAGAGAGCTGTTTTACTCCGACAGAACATCTGATTGGAATCACATCTACCCACCTCTGCCATTCACAATTGAAGGAAGACTCCTACAGTCACCAGTGCAAAATCATGTTACAGATGTCATGTCTACTTTGTCCCTCATATTGCAGTGTAGGAGTCTTAAGATGTTGATGAAATGAAAGGCATTTTGAGATACTGATGAAGAGCTTGGGAAAGTTCCTTTTTTGGACTATCAGACTCCTCCATCTAGCATGGCTACTGGTTAAGTCTCTGTCAGTATTACAATGGCTGGGAAAATATAAAGATTGGCCTACCTAGTGGAATGAACATGGTAGAGATGAGCATGAACTGTGGTTCGGCAGTTCGGCCTGGTTCAGTGTGGCGCCTGCACAGGTGTTCTGTGGTGCTGCATGCTTCCCTCCCCGCCTCCTCCAGGTGATCACCCATTTACCATCAGCAGTGTGCTTCCCTCCACCATCTCCTCCAGGCGATTGCCCACTCACCAGCAGCAGTGCGCACTTCCCTCCTCTGCCTCTTCCGGTGGCTACCCAGACAAAGGAGGGGGCAGGGAAGACCATGGCGCTACAGGTCAATGGATGATCATGCAGAGGAGGGAGAGGAGGGAACTGTGCTGC
Source organism: Intellagama lesueurii (assembly GCA_037013535.1). Lineage (NCBI taxonomy): Eukaryota > Metazoa > Chordata > Lepidosauria > Squamata > Agamidae > Intellagama > Intellagama lesueurii. Next base: position 40,035,581 of record JBAJHW010000005.1, on the reverse strand, counting down.
TGCCAGTGAGTGGGCGATCATGTTGAGGAGATAGGGGAGGGAAGCGCACAGTGGCTGAAAAGCACCTGTGCAGGTGCCATGCCAAACTGCAGAACTGCAGTTCCCATCTCTAACCATAAGTTAAAGAGCAAAAACAAGGGTTAATTAACCAAAATACAAGTTGTAGTGTATACAAAAGTAAATTGTCAATAAGTAGTACATTTATGGATTTGCCCACATTTAAGATTTATGGACACATAAGGATTCTTTTTTTTTAAAGTATTTTGTTGGTTTGAAACCCTGTGCTGCCTGGGAGAGCAGGTGGCTGAGGTCACTTGGAGCATGGGGGAACAATAGGAGAGGCTGGTAAATCACTTCTTAGTACTTTAGAGTGAGAAATCCCTGGAAAGGATTGCCATAAGTCAGAAACAACTTGGCAGCACATGATTGTGGGAGCATAATAAATTTAAGGGGGCTGAGTAGATTAAGGGTGTTCAAGTCAATAGGAATGATGCAATAGCAGAAAATTGCAATAGATAGAAGTGACAGAAAGAGTGAACTGAGCACTTTTGGGAGTTGTAATCTTAAAAAGACAACACATGGTACAGTCAATTAAAATAAGAAAAATGGAGAAGCAATCAAATGGGTCAGATGGGTCTCAGGGAGAAATGATTTTTGGAAGGACAACATGGCTACTCATCAGTGTAGCACTCATGGGGATTTTTGCAGTGGATTCGGTTGAGAAAAAGGAAGATGCTGGTAGGGAAGAAGTGGAAGAATTTTTAGAGGTGAAGAAAAGATGGTATGCTTGAGAGGCTTTGACTGAGAGATGTGTGATGTCACAGCACTTTAGATTGTTGAAAGGAAAAGTAAGACCTGACTTTGCCACACTTCATCTGAGGCAGAATATCTTAATGGAAATGCAAAAGAAATTGGCCTACCCAGGTGATAGAGCAAGAGAAGTTATTAACATGAAGGCGATAGTTCGAAGCAAGGAACATACAGGAGCACCACCAGGGCGAATGTAGAGTGAGAGATTCCTACAGAAACCTGTAATGGAGTCACAAAATGATGCAGTTCTGAAAGATGAAAAGGAAGAAACCAGCACAACAGATAAGGTAGGTTCGCTTCTTGTTGTCTCATTTAGGCACACTACCATACCTCCTCTCCCATCTAGAGAAGTGGGAACATTTCATTTCAGCCAGATGCTAGATTGAAAGGGGAAATATTTCCAGAACACATCCAGAGACCACTTCTTATAGGTTGTGGAAATGCATGTGAGGATGTTCCTTAGGTCTCTTCCAGTTATAGCATTTGCACCTCCTTAAATTCCTCTGTTAATAAAATTATAGAATACTAGAGTTGGAAGGGGCTTATTAGGCCATTGAATCCAACCCTTTGCTCAATGCAGGAATCCAAATCAAAGTAGATCTGACAGATAGTTGAGCTTTCTCCAGTTAAAAACAAAGTTAAAGGTGAAGGGAAAGAAGTGAGGGAAATGCTTCACCATACACTTACTGAGGTGGAACTTGCAAGAAGATATCCTGAAGTGCATATCCACTTTCTCACTCCCTGCTGAGTTGCTAATGAGGGTGAAATAACACCTTAAGAAATATTGGATCTAAAATAGTTTGGCAGCTCTGCAGTAGTGGATAGGCAGAGAAGTGGAAGGAGTGGATCACTGCTGCTGCTATTGCCACCACCTTCCTCTTTTTTCCTTCTCACTTTGGAAACGTGCTTTTTTCCTCAATCAAGACACAGTAGCTGTTGTGTCCCATTCTTCTGTAACAAAGTACAGCCAATGTACTTTGCATGGAGGTAGTTTGACTGCACAACAATTTGGGTATGAATTCCACCCCCTTGGGAGCCAAGAAAAAATGGGGATGAGACCAGAATGCGATGTTACACGTGCTCCATTTGGAAGACCACTGAATCATAGTATTCCTATTTCTCATGTTTTGAGGCCTCTAGGTGCAAAGCAGAGAAAAGCTATGCCACTTTTGGTGGACTGGAGGTAAACTCATAGCATATAAGGAGGGATCGTGTGTAGACTGATGGATTTACCTAGGTATGCTCTGGGCCTTCTTTCCCGTGCTCTCATAGTTGTGGTATGCCAAGGTGTAATAATGTTACAGTTCAGCACATAAACTGGGAGGTGGCAGGTTTGAGAACTCAATTCATACAGAACCTGTTCCAAATGACACCGTCTGCTCCAGAATTCAGACAACATTGAATTAATTTCCTTATTCTTCGAAAAAATATTGGGAGCAAACCTTTGGGATCATCATATCAATATTTTAAGTCTATCAAACCCTCCCTTTACAGCAAAAGAAAGAAAGAAAGAAAGAAAGAAAGAAAGAAAGAAAGAAAGAAAGAAAGAAAGAAAAACGTTCCACTTTTGCCCTCTTCCCATCATGTATTGTCCTGCAGGCTCCAATAGGAGTTTTAGCACATGTAGTGTGTTTGTATCTTTTATTTTCCTCCTGAGTTTGACATAGATAAAAATTAAGTTGAAATAATAAAGCAATTGATTCTTCCCTCTTTTTTTTGTTGAGGTTCTAACACATTTAGAGTTTTATAAACATCAGGCTGGTTATAAATAACAGCTGCATCTAATTGGATGAAGACTTGTTGCTGTTCCCCAGATGCCGTTCTTGATGTTATTGCAAGCCAGTCTGAAATGAAGATTTTAGGCCTTTGTATATGTGGTTTAAAAAAAGAGAGAAAATAACACTTCAAACAAAGACTTATGAATTGTTCAATTAAAAATTTGAAGCATGCTATAGGTTGCCCTTCAGTAACCTTGTGCCCTCATGAAGTTTTGGACTACAGTTCACAAGCTCTTGGACCACTAGCTGTTCTGGCTGAGATTGATGGGGTACATCTGGAGGGCACAAGGTTAGGCAATGCAGCTGTAGATCAATGGTTAAAACAATTGTGCTTGTATCTTAGACAATTATCCAAGCCCACAAAGTGTGTGAGATTCCACTTCCTCCTGGTATTTTCATTTAAAGCAGGGAAGACGTACATGTCACACTTTGGTCTAGTGCTTTCTATCATTGTGTTCGCTTGGATGCATTAAATGCATGAAGACATCTGGGCTTTTAATTTTCATTTTGGAGTCTAAAACTAAAACAAGTAGAAATCTGAAAGCTGAATGAATTTTCAATGGAAAACTGCTTCCTCAGAATGCAGTTGCCACAGGGGAATTTATCCTACAAGTTATACTGATGCCGGCAGGACAGGGGTGGACAATGTACAACCTGTTGGCTAGATGTGGCCCTCCACTGGCATCTTTGGCCCTCCACTGGCATCTTTGGCCCTCCACAGATCTCTAAGAGTCCCCCGTAGGAAAAAAAAGATGAAAAAAATTAAATGTTAAAGAAAATATGGTGGAGTTGTTTGTTTGGGTTTTTTTAAGCTCTGAAATACTACTAGGAGCAGTTTTAACATTTATGGCCCTGAGGAATTGCCCAAAGAGCCCTTCTTCCCCGCCCCCAAAAAGAGAAGATTTATCCAGACACTTCCTTTTTAAAAAAATGTAAAATGGTCAACATTTTTAGCCTTTATGCAGCCTGCAGAGGGAGCCTGGAGGCATAAATCTGTACCCCAAGCCCCTTGAGCTTGTCTACCTCTCCTATAGGAAGAATGGAGTGGAAGTATCTTACATGTTTGTTCTGAGAGTATAACCCAGTTGTCAATCAGCAGCTCCATATGCAAAAAGTCCTAACATTCCCAGCATTTAAAGCTGTAAAGAACCAAGTAGCAGATGTTATGAATAACATGCTGCTGGGATCCCAGAAAACAGTCAGGATAGATACCATATTTTTCCATTTATAACATGCCCCCATTTATAAGACGCCCCCCAATTTTCTAACCCCAAAATTAAGAAAACTTAGCTTTGAGGATTCAGTCTCTGAGCTCAGAACGTCCGACATTTTGTCTCTGTTGAATCTTGAGCCTACAGGCTCCACCTCCAAGGAGGTGTGTTCCAGTTGGTTTGTTCAGGGTCAGCTGATGTCAGTTCCATAAGGCTCCTGACTGGAAGATGCTAAGTCTCTTGACTGTAGGAAACTCAGCCTCCTGGCTGAAGGGAGTCTTTTTACAGAGGAAAGGTATGTGCCATTTTGTTCTCTTCTCAGCTATCTCAGCTTACTTCTGTGTAAAAGACGCCCCTCAATTTTTTGGGTAATGATTTTAGGAAAAAGTAGCATCTTATAGACAGAAAAATACGGTAATACTGGACAAGATGGACAATACTCCTATTTCATACATTAGATTTATCTGGAAGTGACTTATGGAGGCCTCCCTTTAAACTCTCCTCTCTACAGGAGCCCTAAGAGCTTTCTGTAACCACACAATGAACCTGATTGTAGTTATCATACATGAGCTGCACCGTCTAGGGCAGAATTCAGTGGTAGACATCCATTGGGGGCAAAATGGTAGGATCCAGCCCTGTTGGGAAGGCCTGTAGATCTTCAGAACTTCTTTTGATGGATTGGGATGTCCTTCAGAGGTGTTCTTCAGATGGTGTGGAAGGCTGCAGGGGAGGGAAGAGGAAGAAAAGTTCAATTGTGCTAGTGCCCAATCATTAGCATGATGTGACCCTATTTAGCAACATTCATCCCCTTCCCTGCATAAAATTAGAAAAGCAATTAAGGGGAAGGATTGTAGATGAGTGATGGAACATACAGTATGGGCTGTATGCAGAAGGTTCTGGGATCAATTTGGCTTTATTGTTTTCACGGCAAGGCTGGGAAGACTCTTGACTAGAAAATCACTACCAATCAGCATATGTGGAACTTGTAGCCCCCCAGATATTTGATAGACCACCTCCTTCACCACTGGGGTGAGGATCTATCACCATTGTCCAGGCTAGTAGGCACTGATGGGAACTGGAGTCCTGCAACGTCTGGAGCATATTTCCCATTCCTGGTGTATACAGCAATATGGATCTTGATGAGCCAATGACCCAACTTGGTTAAAGATCAGCTTTCAAGACGGGGTGACAGGACTAAAACTGAAGAAAATGCCAGTTCAATTACATGTACAGTGATAGGAGTTTATTAAAGCATCCCCTTCCCCCCCAAATATACTCCAAATTCAAACCAGGAACAAAATCAGGACAAAATGGGAGACAAGTGCCAGAAAACAACGATTAACAGATTAATACCATAGGACTTTCCCGTGGAGTATTGCAGCAAGATTTGACAAACATGGTTATGGAGAGCAGTGTTCAGATCAAGAGGTAGGACTTCTTTTCACAAAAGGAGGTGGCCCATGGCAATTCTTTCCTTCAGAAAAGGACGACTAATCTGAGGGAAGAGGAGGAGGGGAAGGCAGAATTATGTCCATGCTGATGAATGCCTTATTTATGTGCACTGTTGTTTTATGTAAATCTAACTACATCCCTTAATGGTGTGGTGCCAATTTGATTTACACTGTGAAAGGGAGTATGTGGGAGTATGCCACTGTTAAAAACTTTCTGGTAACAAACAGCAGGTTGCCTTATGTTTCCAGCATTAGCATTTGAGTTCACTGCGGCTGAACTCAATTTGTATCAGTGGAGATTTATATCAAGCAGTGGGAAGGCAGGTCATATCCTACTGCTGTCTTGCAGAATTAGCATCAAGAATCTAGACCATTACAGCAACAAATAAAAGGTAGTTAGAGGAATAATTCATGTTCTATCAGCTTTTGTAATGGTCATTCTATTTCTAAGATGGCTCCTAGACCTATTACTTTAGTTTTCAGAGAAAAATCAATCTCTCCAGATTATTTCATTATAACTTTCTTTTTTTCTTTTTCTTTTTCAAGAGTTTGGATAAAGAAACTTCTCCATAGCTCACAGAAAGTTGCTTTTAGGTGCAATGAGCATGAACAATGCACCTCCTATAAATAGTTCAGTGATACTTGCAATGAACATTTTCTTTTTCTTTTGGATAGCTCATCAACCAAAACGTCTCCACAAATCAATATATAACTCCATATTGTACTCTATATAGGTGCAAATGAAGAAGTGGGCTGCATTACAGAAGAGCTTATGCCAAATAAAGGTTGGTATTTGCGGTGTTACTGAACTCCTTGTTGGTTTTGCTGCAAGAGAGTAACATAGATAACCTCTGGGTATATTTTACTTGTGTATGTTGCATTTCTACTTCAATCTTTATTTCATCTTCAGAACAACATATAAGGTTTTAATAGATATTTTTCTCATTCAAGACCAAGAACTGTTTCGCTTTGGATGTGGAGCTGTAAGAACTATCTGCAGACAACAACTTCTCTCCTTAATGCTTGGGTTAGTGGCACTGGACGCTTGTGTAGTTCAAAATCTATGTATAACTCTTATATCCTCAGAAACATAACTACAAAACATAAACAGTTGATTCACACACACACACACACACACACACACACACAGAGAGAGAGAGAGAGAGAGAGAGAGAGAGAGAGAGATCCTCTGATCTGCATCAGCCTGCTAGCATGTCCCACCATCACCCTTCCTGGCTGCCAGATGGAACTGCTGTGACAGGAGAGAGGACCAGCTGGGCTGCTTCCATCAGAACAGGGAACACTGCACTGCCAACAACAGGGCCCTAGATAAGCTCGGGACCCATCTTTCTCAGGCCACTTCCTGGAAATGGATAGCAACACAGTATTTATTGAATATTTATGTATTTGTTTATTAAAACATTTATTTATTGGGGGAGAAAGCCTCTGTATAACCAAAACAGTGCAATTCAAGGGAGGAATGTATTTTTATGGCCACCAAATACAGTCATGCCATGGAGTAAATAACTGCAGTTCATGCTTTCTATTTAAATAGTTGTAAATGTGAATAAAGAAATGAAGAATAAATAAATACAGTTAAAGCTCTCATCAGCAAAAAGCCAGCTGAGGGAATTTAGGAAGTGGCATCAGCACGGTTCTAATGGTGGACTCAATGAGATATTGGTGGGACAAAAATTATTCTGCTCAAAGTCCCCTGGTCTCTGCTGTCTCTGTTCGGCTGGTAGAAAGATAGGGAACTAGGATGTATGTGTGTATATTCTGGGCATAGCAGGGTGACAGAACATCTCATTTTTTCCCTATTTCTTTTTCCTAGATTATGTAGGAGTCAACTTGACTCTATCCCGGTCTACAGTTGGCATGGAAAATTTTCTCCCGTGTCTCATCACAGTCTGTGGGAGAGAAAAAACTAAAACATGCCCTCATTCCTATAGGTTCTAGGGTTCTATGGGTTTTTCCTCAGCAACCGCCTCACTCTTCTTCCACCCTCACATATGCTCTGCCTCTCCTCCCACCTTGAAGTTTTATCACAGACACTCTTCTCTTTAACGGTGCAGGGATATTATTATGTGTGTGAGACCGAAGAAGAGATGTCATATGGAGATAATCCTGATTATTTTTCTCAGCCAGAAATGAAACTTGTAAACAAGCTGGGGAACTTATTATAATTATGAAAATAGGAAACTTTTCCTTGGGTGAAGGGGAGTGTTGAAAAGGACATTCAAAATATGTACATAATTCATTTTCTGTCTGTGTCGCTGTGGCAGTTGTTGAATGGGGTATGTAAACGTGACCTATTGAAGTATCTATTTTCTAGCAGGCAGAAATAAATAACTTATTGAAAGGAAGTTTAAATGCATTTGTAAGATTCTCTTCTTCTCAGGTTTGAATTTTAATGGCACATTCAACAGCAACACAGAGTGGAACCTGAGTTGTGGTCTTTTCCCTAAAATGTAGATTCACCCTATTTTTCAGTAGCCAGAAGCCTACTGTGGAGATGCAGTCACTAAGCCACTTAGGAGCCTCGTGGTGCAGTGGTTAAACTGCTGTGCTGCAGCCAAAACTGTGCTCACGACTCAGGGTTCAATCCCAGGTAGGCGGCTCAAGGTTCTATCCTTCAGAGGTTGGTAAAATGAGTACCCAGCTTGCTGGGGGGGGGGGGGGAGGGATGTGTAGCCTGCATAATTAACTTGTAAACCATCCAGAGAGTGCTTTAAGTGCTATGGGGTGGTATATAAGCAGCACACTTTGCTTTTTCACTTTTAAGCAAAGATACAACTTTGTCACAGGGACAAAAAATGTAGGGAGAGTCAGAACCAGTGCTTGCTGAAGGAGACATGAGTAATTTTGGCTTTGCCCAATCTTTACCTTCAGACCACTGTGTCAGATAGCACAGTACAATGGGAAATCTACCTCTGGAGGCCTTTATGGGCTATAACAACTACTTTTCAGGAGAAAGGAAGATATGCAGCTGTATCAGTGTTGGAGGTAGTAATAAACATGAGAAATCATAACCACAAACAGATGGCTGTGAGTGGATGATTCGCTTATCCTTGACTGGCAACTCTACACTTACCTCCTAAGCTCCCTTGCCATTTTACCTGTGGAGAAAAGATATGGGTGCATTGTACACTGGACCTGTGGGGTGATGGGGGATGTTTTCCTATTCATTGCTAGTGTTGAAGTAAAATTCAGCTGTCAATCTATTGTGCTTTCATACTTGAAGTGGTGGTGAAGAAATGCTTCCTGTCTTAGGGAGTAACTACATTAACAAATAATATGGGAAAGGCTCCAAGATTGCAATTTACCCAGATTTATATTATTTTCCACTGACTGCATGACATACAAGTCAATGAGAATCAGTTTCTCTCCTGATCTGTACTCTTCCCCTCCATGGCTGGGGCTTCTATCTTTTCTGCAAATGTATGTTTTCACATTGGTTACAGCATTATGGCCTTTAATATCCAAACATTACTGGCACTGGTCCTGGCACCGGTGATGGGATTGGTGGTGGTGATTTTCAAGTATTCAAGCCCCCCCCCCATCCTGAAGCTTTGAAAGTCTTCCCCAAATTAAAAGAAATTACCAGGGAACCTCAGAAACTAAATGGGAAGGGATAGGAAGCTTTGCGTTGTATTAAAGAATTAATAACATAATTAATTATGTTATTAAAGAATAATTAAAGTTATAATTATTATAGATTATATTTAATTATATTATATATAATATATATAATTATATATTATAATTAATATATATTCTATATTCTATTATTTAATTATATTTAATTATAATAATTAAAGAATTACGTTGATGATATCATCACGATTTACATCTGTGGAGTTGCTCAGTGGGATTTTAGCCAATGGGTAATGAATGGAATCCTTTAAAAATAAAATGTCCCAACTTCTGGATTGAATCTGGGACTTTTTGGATAATGCTGAGCATGTGCCCAGTCACCCTTCCCATAGGTTTCTCATTACTGGAGCTGAGTGAGTGTTTTACTCCCAAATTTGGTTTGAGGTGCCCCCACGCTGCTGATTAGCTGCTCTTTCTCTATCACAAAGAAGAAAGAACAATTCCTGACTTTGGAGCAAGTGGACAGTGTAGCTGGGAGATATCTGCCAAAAAGAGTAGCAATCTATTTAGTATTGTCATGTGAACATAGAATTAGCCTCTTAAAAAGGGGGGTGAGGGGGACACTGCAGGTAGGCACCAGGGGCTCTACCAGGGCCTACTGGTTTGGTTTGGAGGCCCACTTGGTACTTTGGGATGGTTTCCAACAATGCCTGTGGTGATCTCGGTGCTGCTTTGGCTCTAGATTGATTTGTAAATTCAGATCGCCAGTCCTTCCATTGACTTGCACTGAAGAAACAAAATGGCTACTTTTTTTTCTTTCATTCTCTCCCCCCCCCCCCCCCCAGATATACATGACATTTGGAGATATAATAGACCCTAAAGAGGCAAATAAATATCTCAGTTTTCAGATGGCTAGCTTCATGGGTTTGCATCCTGGGCATTTTTAAAGTTTATTCCCTGCAACGCCTGTGATGGATGTGAAATTCTGGCCTCAAGAGTGCATATTGTGGCTTGACACTGATAACAGCCAAGCTCTCCTCATGATTTCCCAATCATTTGTTCATTTAATCCCTCCCTGTAACCTTACTTCTCTCCTTTCATGTTATAAACTGAATCAGTCGAAAAAAACCTTGTTTTCACTGCAAAGCCAAATCTGCCCTTCTTGTTTCAGTTTGAACCATGCACAAATTGGCATGGAGTGAATCAGTTTGATTTGGGATTCTGGATTCAACTAAAGTTGATGCACGGCCCTAATAGGAAGCTCTTGGTTTTTGAACAAAGAAACATTTAATCACCCTTTTCAACTTTCATATTCCAATGTTATTTTAGTATGCTTAAACCAATATAATCTAGAATATAATTACATAACCAACTCTGCTATGTTACATCAAGAATACTATGTTTGAAGGGCTATAATTAATATTAGCATAGAAACATGTTACAAAATAATCCTTTTCAAAAAGCTTCTTGTATCAAACCCACCCTCTTTAACCCCCCCCCCATACCCACCAACCTGGTCTTTTTTATGGTAATTTTTCTAATGTATTGTATAATGGGTTTCACTAGCAGCTCTAATGTTGAGGCAGGAAGATCCAACACAAAGTCACGCTTTGTTAATTAAACAAAGAAAATATATTATTAGGTGCATTCTCTTGCTTGGCTAATTAAGAATGATCCAGGATGCAAAATAATGATTTTAAGCTACTAATGAACAGGGGTGAGAGTCATTTCATTCAAATGGCAAGCCATGTGTCAGCCTTTAAAAGTAACTGAGGTGTTCAACCCATTCATATTTGAGAAGTGTACACTCTATCTGCGTTGACATTTCTCATGCTCATAGAGCAGGGATTCTGAAGTTTTTATTTCTTAAATAAAGGTTGAAAGATAAGAAGCAACACTTGGAAGTCGAGTGCTTCAGGAGGAATCAGTAGTTTATTTTAATTGCGCTTTTAAATATCTCAGCAACAAAATATGAAACACTGCAGCCTTATTCCAAAGTGTACTCCCTGCACCAGGGATGGGGAGCTCGTGGGATGGGGAACATGGGAATGAGTTGTTGTACTGTAATTCCCATCTCTCACAGGGCCAGCCATATCATTATGAAAAGTAAGGGAGCTGCCCCAAGTGACAAATTGCCAGGGGTGGAAAATTCAGCCTCCCTTTCCTCTGAGTGAAACTGCACCATTCTAGAATGCGGTGACCACTTTACACAGCTTTCAAGAGCTAACTCTTTGCTCTGGGGATCCCTCAGACCTTGGACTTTTTGATGGGTTATCTATGGAAACTGCCAGTGCCACTGCACAAGCAGCCCCAAAACAATGCCTGGCAACAAGAAAATAGCAGGCTGTGTGGAGAGCTGTATGTTTGGCACTGATTTCCAGAGTCATTCCATAAGTGACATGGGAGAGTGACAGGGGAGGAGAAAATTGAGAACTATGGCAATGGAGTGGGGAGGCTTTACTTCTCTTCCCACCTCAGGTGGCAGCAGAATTTGGGCCAGCTTTGATCCCTGTCTCTTGACCATGGTGGGCTACTATTACAGCCCTTCCCCCCCCCCCCCCCTATAATTCTAAAGCCTCTGTGATCTGGGTTCATCTCTGTCCTTCCCTCCATGTAATTTTAATCACACAGAAGGAAAGAATTGAATATGTTTCATTGTTTTGGTGTTAGGACATTACACACACTTCAAATGTCTGTCAGCCATAATCATGTAATGCCAACACTAAGTAATGAAAAAGCTTAAACCTGACAGGAAGTAACCAATATATGGTTTCCAATTTCTTTTTGGTTCTGATTTAGTATACATTGATCAGTTATCTTTGCAAATGTAGTGTAATTGTTCAAAATCACACAAGACTTCCTGAACCTGAAGGCTGATTCTCTCTACTGACAAAACGTCTAAAGAGCACCAGGAGGTGCAACTTAAAAGGAAAAAAAAAATCTATTGTTCCACTGTGTTCCAGTCCCATTAAATCAACTCACTGTTCATGATAAATTAAGTCTGCACTGCAGGTCAGTGAATTTCTATTAACTGCTTATTATGGGAGAAAGTAATCCAGTACCATCAAGAACTTTCCATATCAACCACAGCAAGCTGTCACTCTGTTTAACTTTTACCACAAATGTTACTCAGACTCTCATGTGTGAGGCAACAAACACTGTTTGGCATTTAAACTTTAGTTGCCTGTACACATTAAAGTAAGGGGGGGGGGAAAGTCACATGAATTGATTATACCTTCTGACTTAAAAGGTCAGAAATTGCTAAGGTATGTTTCTTTTTTAAAAAAGGGATAGATATTTAGTTGATTTACAACCCACTGCTTTGAAGTACATATTCCCCTGTTGTGTAATTTATATAATGAACTGCCTTCCAAGTTAAGAAGAAAATGGCATTACAAATTGAAATTATACTTTTGATTCAGTGCTGCTTCATATTTAATTCTTAAGCACTCCTGCTTTTATATATAAAATAATGAAATATAACTATAATTAAATTTCTTTAGTACCTTTCCGAATGTATCTCTTTTAAATGGTTTATTAGTTTTTCAAATATACAACCAGTAAAACACAAAACAAAACAAAAAAACCTGGAAATAAGAAAGAAATAGTATGAAATCAAGAATAAAAGGAATTAACAAAGCCAGTTCATAATATTTATAAAGATTGAACAGTAAGGAACTAAGCATATAGACTGATAAAAGCAGTCCATATATCAAAAGTGTCCAAATGGGAACAAAGACTACAAGATGCATACTCAAATGTAGATAGAGCCATGGGAACTTCAGACTTCCAACTGTGTCTGTCTTTCTAACCTTGAAGTATAGCTCTTTCTACAGCTTTAAGGGCTTGGTGTGAGTCTGGTTACACTGTCCCTCTGGCTCACTGTCACAGGAATATCTGAAAACTAAGCTCTGTGAGGACCAGTTGAGGAAACTAGCCCAGAGAAGAGAAGACTGATGGGGGTATGATAGCCTGCCTCAAATATTTGAAAGTCTATCATGTAGAAGATGGAGGAAGCTTCATTTTTGTTCCAGGGAGTAGGGTGTAAATCATTGGATTGACATATGAAACGAGGTTTTGGCTAAACCTTAGGGAGAATTTCCAGATGGTAATAGTCATTTGATAATGGAATGACCTGCTTTGGAAGGGGGTAGGTTCTCCTTTGCTGACAGTCTTCAAACAGAGGTTGGATGGCCATCTGTCAAGAGATGCTTTTGCAGTAGATTTCCTGCATCTGTGGTGAGTGTGTGTTGACTTTTGAGGTTATTTGAACTCTACCATTCTGCGATTCAGTTTAACATAATTTAGCAACGAATGAACATCAACAAATAGTAAAGATTTTTCTGTGACAAAATGTATATGAGGAACAACATGCTTACTAGCAATTGGCAGTGTTTTCTTTTCTTTCAAATATGGGAAAACAAAATAATGTAGAAAACTATGTAGTCAGACATGTGATGTATTTGGCAGAATGAGAAACTGATGGTATGATCCTATATTTGTCTACACAGAAGCCCACTGAATTCAATGGGGCTTCCTCCTGTGCAAGTGGACATAGGATTATAATGAGTAAGAATGTACCTTATTGATGATGGCTGTTACTGAGACAGCACATCACAAAAAAGAACCTTGGGAGTCTATGTAAATGAAAATATAGATCCATCACAGTGAAACATATGAACATCATTTGACTTTACTTTTTGAGTTACATAAGGTATATAAATAATCAGACATAGCCTCAGGGCTCAACCCTTGTCTTCATTATGGACAAATGGGATGGAAGTTAAGCTAAATTATAAATTTTTGCTGGACTTGAACTTCAGATGAGAACACAGATAAATATCCTAAGTCTGCAATATGGGGCTATCCCACCAGCGATGACTGCTTTTGAATGAATATGCAGAAATTAACAGAGTGGTTTAGTGTGGTGAAAATTATTTGTAAAGAATAAATGGCTCAGAATGAAATGGAAGTGTGTTGAACCTGAAAGCACTTCCACCATACAGTAGAAACTATGGCCCTATTCAGGCCTTATGCCTGGAAGAGCTCAAATTGTGCTGCATGACAGGGACATGTATATAAATACTGCCCCCACATTCTCATCCTACCAGAAAGCAGATTTTCATGTGTTCAGTATGAAGATCAGTAGAGGTACTCAGACATATGTTTGGTTGAATACACATATGGTGTTCTTGTGATGGAGAGTCCTGCCTTATCAGAGTTTTTGATCATGGGGTTACCATAAGTGAATTGTGTTGAGCACATTGACAAGTATCCCTCTAGGCCTTTACACTGAACACATGACGGTATACCTTACTTCATGGTGGCGACTTGGGGAGGGCAAGGCTTAGGGGTGCTCTCCACATCCTCAGCACTCATTTAGCCCTTCACACTTTGGGCCATAATGACTGAATAGGGTTTAGGTTTAGTCCTACATGGGCATTCATAAAATCTTTGCACAAAAACACTTGAATTGGGAATGGAGCTCTACCATGTAGTCCCTTCCCTGCTGCTACACACAGCACATGAGCCCTGCACCTTGTTGTCTGGGCATCTGCAGAGTGGGGACCTAGACTGGAGGCCTCTGTGTATAAATCTGTTCATGTGGCAGCCTCCTCCCTGTTCTGCATGCATTCACTTTCCAGAGGTGTCGTGTTAAGGATGGAAGGAGTGAGGCTATGTGGTCTGGATACCTGTGCTCACACCTATAGTCCTATTCAGTTTTTTTAATACCAACTTCAGTAAACACACAAGGAGGGCAAACACTCTCTTCAAGAAAAGTTCAAATTCAAATGAAAATCCCACAGTCACCTCTTCATATCTAATGCTTATCACATGTAAGATGATGATATAATTAACACTGAAAGTGGTAGGGCCCATGTTTTCTTTTAATGCCCCCGAAAAGTTCCCCTCTAGCATGTTAAGTTAGGGACCCATGTGACCTGTAATTCAAACTCTAGTTTCAAAGAACATTCTTAAAATATTTATAATTTAGATTCCTTCTGGTATTGAAATTCTGGTTGCCATACTTGGTCAAGTTACAAGAGAACATTGAATATAAGTAGCACAGAATCTATATGATTAGTATTCCAGTAGGACATTATTATATGTGTGTTCTGACTTTTAAGAACACCTGCTATTTCCTCAAAAATACAGCTCCTATCAGCCCCACTGAGCCTGGGCAAAGACAGTGGGAATTGTACCTTAAAACATCTGGGAGGCGGAACATTCCTCTCTCTTCTTTTGGAAAGTATCATATTAAAATACCCCTATTGTGCCTAAATATATAGCTCAGATTTAGTTTAAAAGTGCTTTTTTCATATATACTATTCTTGAAGTTGTGCATTCTGGGCAGGGGCAGACCAAGACTTTTTGCTGTCTGAGGCATAGCAGCAAATGCACCCCACCTGCAAGAATGTGGGGTGTGTAGTATCCAAGGCCAGTTAGCTTCCTTCAGCATCTGATGTAGAAAGTCCTGCAAGAATCGTGTCCATTTCTGGACTGTAGAAATACAATCGTGATAAACTAAATAATTCTCAATTTGTTGTTTCTTTAAACAGAACTTGGAATAGTTACTTGGGTGACAACTCCCCAAGATTCTTTACCAGTTGGAGCTTTCAGAGTTTGTAATCTAAAAAGTAATTTTTCCATGGTTCTCCTTTCTCTACACCACTAAGCTGCTGCCCGCCCATTCTGGTCCCTATCTCACCCTCTGTTTCTCATTTTGTTGATCTTTCATAGATAATTTGAATAGACCTTCTGTGCCTTGCAAACAGGGACTGTTTGTTGAAAACACTTCTACCATACATGGATTCTTTGACCAGCCCTGGCCTTGATATCCTGTTATTACGTTCCCGAAATGATCACACATTCGTTGTGCTGGATCCCAGGATAAAACAAACCCTGATACATATGTACTGTTGGATCAATTCCTATCCTCTCTGTCTCTCCAGAGGTGGTGATAATCGTTAACTGTTAATTATAATGTATTCCAACAAACTGGAACAAGTTCAGAGGAAAGCAACAAGGATGATCAGGGGACTGGAAACCAAGCCCCATGAGGAAAGACCGAAAGAACTGAGCACATTTAGCCTTGAAAAAAGAAGACTGAGGGGAGATATGATAACACTCTTCAAATATCTGAAAGAGACGGAGCAGGATCTGTTCTCAATCATCCCAGAATGCAGGACACATAATAATGGACTCAAGTTACAGGATGCCAGATTTCAGTTGAATATCAGGAAAAATGTCCTAATTGTTAGAGCAGCACAACAATGGAACCAATTACCTTGGAAGGAAGTGAGAGCTCCAATGCTGGAAGTATTCAAGAGAAAATTGTTCAACCATCTGTCAGATCTACTTTGATTTGGATTCCTGCACTTACCAAGGGGTTGGACGTGATGGCCTTATATACCCTTCCAACTCAAATTATTCTATGATTCTTTGGTGCCTAGAATGGACAAACGATTTGATCCTCACTAGACGCTCTAGCCTTCCTAGTATTACGATCACACGCAGTTACCAGAGTGCTGATTGTGATACTGATCACTCCCTGGTGTGTAGTAGAGTAAAACTGTGAACAAAGAGATTGTATCACATGAAAAAGGAAGGAAGACCACGTATTGACATCAGCAAGACTCGCGATCAAAGAAAAGTGGAGGAATTTGCCCAAGCGCTTGAGGAAACCCTTCCAGGCCCGGCTGATGCAAATGTACCTGAACAATGGGAACATTTCAAGAACGCTGTTTATAACACAGCCCTGTCCACATTTGGCAAGAAGACCAAAAAGATGGCAGACTGGTTCGAAGCCCATTCAGAGGAGTTAATGCCAGCCATTGAGGATAAGAGGAGAGCTCTAGCAGCATACAAAGCCTGTCCTAGTGAGTACAACTTGCAGGCTCTTCGACTTGCTCGTAGCAAAGTCCAACAGACTGCCATGAGATGTTCCAACGATTATTGGCTTCAGCTCTGCTCTCAGATACAGATAGCAGCGGACACAGGTAACATCAAGGGAATGTATGACGGTATCAAGCAGGCTTTAGGTCCAATACAGAAGAAATCTGCTCCCTTGAAGTCTGCTACAGGTGTGATCATCCAGGACCGAGCACAGCAGATGGAACGCTGGATGCAGCACTGCTCTGAGCAATATTCCAGAGAGAATGTAGTAACCGAAGAGACACTAAATAACATTGAGTGCCTGCCTGTCTTGGAAGAGTTGGACAGCGACCCAACTTTAGCAGAAATAAAAGCGGCCTTGGATTCCCTCACCAAGGCACCTGGGAAGGATAACATCCCTGTTGAAGTGCTGAAGTGCTGTAAAGAGATCTTCACCACCGAGCTGTATGAAAACTTTTGTCTTTGCTGGAGGGAAGGTGGAGTACCACAGGACATGAAGGATGCAAACATCATCACATTGTATAAGAACAAAGGAGACAGGGGCGACTGCAATAACTACCGTGGCATCTCTCTTCTCAGTGTTGTAGGGAAGCTGCTTGCCCGTGTTGTGCTGAAGAGACTCCAACAACTCATGAATCATTTTAGCAAGGCCTGCCAAGACTTTGGATTAACAATCAGCCTGAAGAAAACACAAGTCATGGGCCAGGGCATGGACTCACCTCCCTCTATTACCATCTCCACACAAGAATTGGAGGTTGTTCATGACTTTGTGTACCTTGGCTCAAAGATCTCTGACACCCTCTCCCTAGATGTCAAGCTGGATAAACGCATTGGCAAAGCAGCTACCACGTTCTCTAGACTCACAAAGAGAGTATGGCTCAATAAGAAGCTAACGGCATATACCAAGATCCAGGTCTATAGAGCCTGTGTCCTGAGCACACTTCTGTACTGCAGTGAGTCCTGGACCCTTTGTGCACGGCAGGAGAGGAAGCTGAACACGTTCCATATGCGCTGTCTCCGACGCATTTTTGATATCACCTGGCAGGACAAAGTTCCAAATAGAGTAGTCCTAGAACGAGCTGGAATTTTTAGCATGTATACATTACTGAAACAGCGACGTCTACGTTGGCTTGGGCATGTTGTGAGAATGGCTGATGGTCGGATTCCAAAAGATCTCCTATATGGAGAATTAGTGCAGGGAAATCGCCCCAGAGGGAGACCACAGCTACGATAACCATGGACACCTGCTCTTTTCTGCTGGTAGTTGTTTCTTATTTAGAAGGTGAAGCAAGATGATCTCATACCAATGAACTTATTTAGAGCCAAACAGTTGGAAAAAACTAATTTGCTCGCTAAGCTGTTTTGAGCCACAGGCTGAAAACACAAGAGAATGTTAAGGCACTTTTCCTTAGAGAGTAAAACTAGCTGTGTGTGACTTTTGGTAATATGTACAGCAGATTCTTCTTTTCATTCACAATAGTGACATCATCATGAAATGCATCTAAGTTCAGACCAGCAGACCTTTATGCCCAAGGGAGTTCAGTGAAAAGTATGCTTGGCTTGCCATTTTAAAATGTTAAAAATAAAAAAGGAAATATCCTTGGCCACCTTCTCTATTTATAACTATTCACCACCTCATCCAAATATTTCACCCCCTTCCTCCATATTTGGAGTTTTGCATTGTTCTTTCAAGATTGTGAAGAAATTCAAGACAAATAATTCAGTAGAGACCTATAACATACTGAGTTTTAGTGCCAATATAAAGCCAGCTTTTACTAGTGATCCACAAGACATTTCTACATCAAGGGTTTCTGCTACTGTACCCAGGCTGAGGTAATCAGTAAGGAACATAATTTAACAAACAATCCCAGCTAAAGAGGGTACAATGCTGCCTATAACCTTAGAAACAATTCTGTTGTTTTGAGAAGCTGCCCAGTCTGAGGGAGCCAGCCAGGATGCCTCTCAAAATAATAATAATAATAATAATAATAATAATAATAATAATAATAATAATAATAATAATAATAATAATAATAATAATTATTATTATTATTATTATTATTATTATTATTATTATTATTATTATTATTATTATTATTATTATTATTATTTTGAGAGGCATCCTGGCTGGCTCCCTCAGACTGGGCAGCCTCTCAAAAAAATTTTTTTAAAGTTTTTTTTTGAGAGGTAGCCCAGCCTGTGGGAGTCGCTGGGCTCCCTCTCAAGATGGTGGTGGTTGAGGAGGTGGTGGCAGCAAAAGATAGGGAGGTGACCTGGCAGTGGGAAGAGTGCAGGGGGCCATGTGAAGGGGCAGGGGAAGGCTATGGAGGTGGGGCAGAAATGAACCAGGAAGTTTGGGCAAATGCTAAAAAGTTCATGGTTCAGGTCAGTTCAGCTTCTCTGGTTCAGAACCGACCTGAATCAATAAACCAGCAATTTCTCATGAATTTTCTGGGTTTTGTTTGTTTGTTTGTTTCATGCCATTCTCGAATTGGTACATTCACTGTGAGGTATCTGGATATGTGGAGTCTATCCCCAAACCATATGCTGCCCAAGCACCTAGCTTTGCAATGGATACAACCAACTTCATCAGGAAACTAGAGTCTATTCACAGCCTCCTACATGACACTGTCCTACCCAAAATGAATGTAGAGGTGCTTCATATTAACATCTTATAGAGGGATGAACTACAAGCCATCATTAGCATGATTCTGAAGACAGTCACAACCTATTTAGCCACTAACTCTGTGACTGTGCTCACCCAAAGCTACTTGCCACAGTATGCAAACATTTTCATGGCTGACCTTGAACATGTTCTCAGTGCCTGAATGCTATAACTTATCTTTCATTTGAAATACATTGATGCCAACTTTATAATCTGAACTCATGGCAAGGAATGACTTGAAAAATTCCTCTCAAACTTCAGTAACTTTCCCCCCTACCATTAACCTGAGTGAAGATCAGTTTACACAGTGGGTACATTTCCTGGATGCCATTATACACCTACACAATGGATATCTAAGCACCACATTATACTGAAAACCTTCTGATAGGTATATATAGCTTCCATGCCGAACACATTGTAAAATCTACTGTCTACAGCCAAGCCCTCCAGTATAACCACACATATTCAGATCTACAAAACAGAGACTTAGAACTCATGTATTTATGGTAGGCATTTCTTAAACTACAATACCTACTCAATAAAAAAAAAAAAAGTTGAAAGAGAAGACAGATACACAGAAAGCACTTGCTACAATGCAGGCCTGAAAAAGAAAATGATAAAGCAGTAGTACAACTCTCAATTGAGGCCACTCAAATATAACATTTACAATCTGCAGTCCATTCTGCACAATCATACTTCTCCCTCCTGGGTTTTGGGCAACTGACCAGTACTTGCTTACAGACAGCCACCCAACTGGAATCAACGATTGACACAAAATAGGCTGCTCAATGCAGATACAGAAACAGGGATGGAACCTTGCTACAAGTGCAGATAGCAAATGGGTTCCCACTAGAGATGGGGACGAATATAAAAATGGATCGCTTTTTCTGACGAATATAGCCGATTCATTAAATATTTGTTGATCCGTATTTGTGGGTTCAGAGACCCCCACGAATACGAAGGGATGAATATTTACCCGTTTTTATTTGTCCTTCATATTTTTAAAAAAACAAACCAAAAACCACCATTCTGCCTACCGGCCACCAATCAGCTGATCGGCGGCAGAAAGGCAGCCACCACCCCACACAGCCACCCAATACCACAGCCTACCCCACCCCTTTCCTTTCCCTACCTTAGGCCCCACCCCACCCCACCCCCGCCGACACCCTCTTACCTTAATCGCTGCTGCCAAGGTCTTCTGGCCTCGGAGCCAAGCATGTAAACATGGAGACTGGCTGCCCTTTGCAAAGATGGCGGTTGTAGCTTCATTTAGGGTAGGGAAGCTGCAGCTGCCATCTTTGCAAAGGGCAGCCTGGATTCCCTTAGCCTGCCTTAAGGGAATCCAGGCTGCCCTTTGCAAAGATGGCAGCTGCAGCTTCCTTACCGTAAATGAAGCCACAGCCGCCATCTTTGCAAAGGGCAGCCAGTCTCCCTTTTTACACGCTGTGGCTGCGAAGGCCTGATGGAGACCTCGGCAGCAGCTATTAAGGTAAGGGGGTGTTGGTGGGAGTGGGGTGGGGGCTAAGGTAGGGAAAGGAAGTGGGTGTGGGGTAGGCTGTTGGGGTGGCTGGCTGTGTGTGTGTGGGGTGGCTGCCTATTGGCTTCTGATCAGCTGATCAGCGGCCGGTAGGCAGAATGGGCTTCTGTACCGTGTGGTAAACTCTCCTGGGGGGGACCCAATTTGTGGGTGAATAACTCGGATGTCCGATATCCAATCTTCACCAAAGTTGGCAGGTGTGTTGGGGAAAGACATAGGAAGCTTCTTTGTGATTCTGGAGTCTCTAATTACCTGGGGGGAGCTTTCCTGTGGGGGTCCTCTTTGTGACTATATTCCCCCTCCTCTTTCAGACCCCAGTACTTCCTCCTGCTGACTAACTGCTTCCCCTCTGACCCCCCCCTCGCCCCATCCCTCTCTCCAATTAATTTCATGGAATATAGGTGGCTGGAGGAAAAAAGCTTCGGACAAAGACCTGCTAAAGTTTCTCTCTAGCTACGACATTATCCTCTTACAGGAGACCTGGTTATTAACTCCTCCATCCATCCCGGGTTTCCTTACTTATCATATCCCGGCTGTTAAATCTAAAACAAGAGGGCGCCCCTCTGTGGGTCTCTGTTGTTTCCTTAAACCCTCCTCTTTATTCACCCTCACCTCCATCCCTTCCCCCTCACTCTATATTCAAATCTTCCTCCTTCAGTACGGTCAATTTAAAATCCTACTACTTAATCTCTACTTCCCACCTCCATCCTCCTCTTTGAACAGCACCTGGGTGGAGGTAGAGAACCTTGTCAACCTTAATCTGGAAGCTAATCCATCTGCCTACATTTTGATCCTGGGGGACTTTAATACCCGGCTAGGACCCAATAACTCTGTCCTAGCCAAACATACAAATCTGGAGTTTGACGAGTCGTCTCCCCCCTGGCTCAATCGTCCAAGGTCTTCCAGAGACAAGATTATCACACCTCATGCTACCTTCTTAATTAACCTCTGTCTCAATCTTCATATTGCCATTCTCAATGGCACATGGGGTAAGGACATCCCTGGTGAATACACCCACCTCTCCATTAGAGGCCCAAGCGTAATCGATTACGCCATCGCTTCCCCAGCTCTTTTCCCCTTTCTCTCGGACTTCTCTGTTGGTGTTCGTGCTGACAGTGACCACCTGCCTCTTCTTTTGTCCCTAACCTTCCCTCCTTCCCCCTCCTCCCCCCAAATTCCCCCTTCACAACCCTCTTGTCGTCTTAAATGGACTTCTCAAACAGAAGCTGACTTTTTCTCTTGGACTCTATTGCCAGAGATTTCCAATCTTAACCTCACCATTGCTACAACTGACTCTATCGCCACAGCTATCACCTCCTATAATACTCTTGTGGATTCCTTAATTACTTCCCTTAGTAGCCCAACTAATTCCCCATCCCATAATCGTGCCACCTCATGGTTCGACTCCGACTGTTGGCAGGCCAAGAAGCATGTTAGATCTCTTTTCCACTCTTTCCGCCTTAATCCTACCCCAGCGTCTCTACAACACTACCTTTCTGTTAGAAGGTCCTGCACATTACTTTTAGATTCAAAAAAACACCTCTTTGCTCAACGCAAGTGGTCTGATCTGCTCCAGGCAATTCTTTCACATAACTACAAAGCCTTCTGGTCCTTGGTATCTTCTTCCACCACTTTCTCTTCTTCTGACCCTTCTTCTTCTATCCCCTTGGAGGAATGGATAGCCCACTTTTCCACAATTTTCTTCTTCCCGAATCCCTACCCCCCTTCCGATCCCTCGCTCCAGGCCCTCCCCGACTGGCCTCCTGTTACTTCCGAGGAAATACTGGACCTAATCAGCTCACTGAAGTCTGGTAAGGCCCCAGGCCCTGATCAAGTCCTCACTGAGACTCTGACCAGTAATCCCCACTGGTGGTCTCATTCCTTGGCTAACTTTTTCACCTTAGTTAACCACTCTGGCATCCTTCCCAACTCCTGGTTAATCTCCACTCTGATTCCAATATTTAAAAAAGGTGATCCCTCTCTCCCTAGCAACTACCGTCCAATTAGCCTTCTATCTTTTATTGGCAAACTTTACTCAAAATCTCTTCTTTCCAAACTTTCTGCCTGGGCTTCTTCCATTAATCTTCCGGGGAAAGAGCAAATTGGCTTTCGCTCTGGAGCCTCTACTCTTGATCACACTTTACTTTTATCCCACCTAGTTGAAAAATATTCCATTCACCACAAATCCAGTTTGTTCGCTGCTTTTGTTGACCTTCAAGGCGCCTTCGACTCTGTTAATAGATCTCTCTTATGGGACAAACTATCTCAATGGGGCATTGATCCTCGACTACTCTTTCTGCTTAGGCGTCTCCACTCTTCAAACACATGTCAGATTCGCCTCCCAAACTCCAATACACTAACTGATAGATTTCAAGTTAATAGGGGTGTCCGTCAAGGGTGTATATTAGCCCCCTTACTGTTCAACTTATTCCTTGCAGATCTCCCTCCTTTCCTACGTATAGCTACTAACTCTTCCCCCTCTCTTAACGGTGCCCCTCTCTCAGTTCTCCTCTATGCTGACGATGCAGTCCTGCTCTCTCTCTCCAAAGCCGGGCTGAGTCTTCTTCTAGCCAAATTCCAAGACTACTGTTCCATCAACGATCTTAGCATAAATTCTTCCAAAACTAAAATAGTTGTTTTTTCTAAATCTAGCCCTCTATCCACTTGGACAGTTGGTACACAATCCTACCAACAAGTGCCAACTTTCAAATACCTTGGGCTCACTTTCCACTTCAAACTAAACTGGGCTCCACACAAAAAATTGGTCATTTCCACATCAACATCCCAACTCAATGCAATTTCAAAATTCCATTACTTCTCGGGCAACCAATTTGTCCCAGCAGCTTTGCATATTTTCCAGTGCAAACTCCTATCCCACCTCTTTTATGGGGTCCCCATCTGGATAGAGGCTGTAAACCACGACATTGACTCCATTGCCGCTGTCTTCTTTAGAAAGATTTTAGGTGTTCCCAATATGATTCGCCTCTCCACTATGGTACTTGAATTGGGAACCCACCTCCCTTCTACTCTTGCCTGGGTCTCCACTTTCAAATACTGGCTCCGCATCCATCTCCACTCTAATTCCAATTCTCTCCTCTTTGACCTTCTTAGCGACTCTTACACTTCGAACTGGTTTAAACTGATTGACTCCAAACTTCTCTCCCTAGGACTAGAATTAGAATCCCTTTTCGACCTGGGATTACAACAGGCCCATTCCTTGATCAAACACAAACTTTGGCAGCTTGAGTTTGAGTCACTTTCAGCTGACTTAAACCCCACTTGCTCTCCCCTTTTTTTCAGTCTTCCTCCTTCTCTAGGACGTCCCTTAAACTATTTCTCTTCACTGACCAACCCTGGTCAGAGAAGAGCATTTATGTTAGCCCGCCTCAATATCTTCCCTTCGGCGGTTCATGCAGGCCGATTCGCTAAGATCCCCCGTGCAAATAGGCTCTGCTTTTTCTGTCATACCCTCCCAGATTCCCTGGACCATATTTTATTTCATTGCCCGGCGCATTCATCTCTGAGAAAGCTGTTTCTCGAACCGTGGCTTTCTCTCTTGCCCAACTCCCTATCCTTTTTCCTGAACGATTCTTGCCCGCGGATTACATCTGCCGTTGCAAGATATCTTCTGGAAATTTCCAATTTAACCCATTACCTATGATACTACTTGTTGAGTGTATCTCCTAATTTATGTTTACTCTGATTATCGCTTGGCTTGTACCCATGTTTTGCTGTTGTCCGTTCATATGCCAATAAAGGTTTCGAAAATCGAAATCGACTATATAACTCAGGGGTCCGTGATCCAATGTTCACCAAGCTTTCAGCAGTTGTAGGAAAGCGTCTGAGGAAGCTTTCCTTCAAATTCAGTGTCTCTAGGTGGTTGGGGGCCAGTGTTATAGCCATTTAACATGCAGATGAATCGACAGATTGATTCATCAATTCATCGAAGAATATTCATATATTCGTATTTATTGATCCGTTAAACTTGACGAATAACGGATCAAAACAAATCGCCATTTTTTTTAATTTGTTCCCACTCCTATTGTGGCAACACTGTTATGGGCCCCAGCAATATCACCCATAATATCAGGGGCTCATTTAGTGGTTCATCTGCTAATGTGATCCATGCTGTCATATGCCAGCAGTGCCCCTCTGCTTTCCACACAGGATAAGCATGACAGCCTATGCAAGAGAACAAGCGGATACAATTCTGATGCAAGAAAAAGCAAGACGTGAAAACCAGCCTCAGAACTCTTCAATCGCTGTGACTAATTTCAAAGTAACAGTTGTGGAGAAAAGGAATTATAAGTGAAGACTGGAAAGAGAGATAGCAGACGTGGGCTGTGTTCACAGATTCCAGTGTCCATCAAAAGGATTAAATAAGGACCAAGGATTCTTATGTGTTATAGGAGGTCAAGCTGCTTTCAACTTATGGCAGCCCTGTGAATGAGTGACCTCCAAATGTTCCTATCATTAACATCCCTGTTCAGGTCTTGCAAACTGAAAACTGCACCTTCCTTTAATGAGGCAATCTATCTCATATTTAGGATTCTCAGCACACTGTGTATATAGTAATAGACTGAATTCATCCACAGACTTTGCTATAGTTGTACATAAGTTCTTTTTCTTCTCATGACTCTGAGCACCATCATCCAATTGCTCATTAGAGGATGTCTATGTAGTCAGTATTTTGACTGATAGTTATTAGTAGAGGGAGGATTTCTATGACATTTCATGTTTTCTCTGCAGCCTACATTTGAACCCATAAGCAACTTCAAACATGTTTATGAGTAACTTGGCCTTTCTCACCAGATTACTCATAAACATGTTCAAATGCACCCATAAGCTCAAACATTGGTTGCATAAAAACATATGACATGTCATAGAAATCCTCCCCTAGTTATTCATATTAGCAGTGTCGTCGTTATTTTGAAAACACATTACCAATGTAGTTGTCTTTTCCCATCTCTGTGTATATAAACTCATGGCCTAATGGTAAGCTCCAGAGGTCTGAGGAAGTTGATTATAACTCAGAAAACTCACAGTTAAAAAAATATCCTAGTCTTGAAGGTGCCAAAACCCTTTTGTTTTTATTTGTTTTTGTTCTCTGCAGTAAAACAATCTGACATGACTACCTTACTGAGAAGAGAGAACAAAGTCAAAAGTACTTTGGTTGGTGTATTTTTCAACCTGAAGTACTTAGGGGTGGTATTTCTCATTTGTGCTCATATTTATACAGACAATTATTTCTCTTTCAGGGGAGCACTGACCTCACCAGGGAGTGTCCATGGTACTGCTCTTCCTGCCTTGCTGGACAGTGTTGTTCCGTTGTATTTAAACTGGCACATAATTTACTTGAAATTAATAATGGTTTACAGTAGAGATGGTCATGAAACAAACCACGAATCATGAAGCCTGCTGCTAAACGGCATTTTCCTGAGGGGAACCTGCTTTCGGAGGCTATAATTCAGATGTCCCAAATCCAATCTTTACCAAACTTGTCTGGGGAGGAGAGTCAGTTGAAGATTTGATGTGAGTTAGGTGTCTGTAACTAATGCAGGGGCCATTCTACCACTTCTGGAAGTCCTGAACTACACAAATCATGAACAGGTTTGTTACATCGGAAAATTCATGAAAGTTCATGGTTTGTGAATAGCAACAAATCATGAATCGTCATGAATCACCATTTCCCAGTTTGTGCCCATCTCTAGTTTACAGTGTTGATTTCAGGGTAAACTACTGAATCAATTTGCAATCAGATTAAGGGGATTTAAATAGACTTCACTCTTCAGTATTGAGTGCAATGCAGTCTTGTCAAACAAAACAAATCTCCTGCTTACTTCAAATTCTTCTTGCAATAAATGGATTTAGATCTAGATCTACTGGAAAGATATTTACGATGCTGATGAGATGCATATACATGAAGGGAACCTTTTTATTAAACAATTGAGAGTAAGCAGTCTTTGTTCATGCACTGAAAATCACCCAGACATTATCCATTTTCTAATAGGTCCAGATCTGCAAGTGAAATAACCTGCCTTGATCTCCCTTCCCCTCAACTTAAGGCCCCACCTTTCTGTCCTGTGTCCTCCAAGCACTGTCTCTGAGTGGAGAGGAAAGGAGGCAGGGCTGGAAAGCCCTGAACCCCTGTTTGTCTGAAGGACAAACCAGCATGAACAGCCAAAGAGCCAATCTCTAGTCTACATCTGTTAGTATGTTATCTTTGAGGTTCAAAGCCAAGCCGGCTCTTCTCATGGTAGCTTAATTGCAAGGATCTTTGTCAGTCAAGAGTGGGGTGGGAGTGGAGGAGACAAGTTACTTTGAAAGCTACTCCCTGCCAGAAGGTTCTAAGCAACTGGGAATGTGATTGGTGGAGAGCATTGAAAAGTCCAGAAAGGGATGCTGGGGTATAAAGATGGAATAGACAATGCAGTGCACATGCTTTTGGCCAAGCATTGCTTGCTGAACTTCATTTCTTAGGAGAAAGTAATGCCTGCCAGTTATTCTGCTCTGTTTATATACTGGAACTATGCTACAGCCTCAACATAATGGGGGTATTAGTGTACATTGTAGATACCCAATGTGGTATAATGGATAGAATGATGGATTAGGATTCTGGAGACCAGCTTTTGAATTCCCACTTGGCAATGGAAACTCACTGGGGGAATGGAACTGGTAGAACTACCCTTTAAATATCTCATTTACCTTGAAAGCCCTATTAGGGCCGCTATAAGTCAATTCCAACTTGATGGTACACAACAACAAGATTGTAGGTTAGACAGCATTGTAATTTTATGTGGAAATTATTCTCTACTTGCCTTGTCTTTTTGTAGCCCCCCCCCCCCCCCAAGTCTTTTATGCCTTGTCTTTTGGCATAGATTTGCTTCACAACGTTTTGATCTTTTGGAAACTGAATTTATTTTTGAACCTTTATATCTTTTTGCAATATCTTTAATAAACACAATATTTTTTTTCAGCTGTACGGTCACTCTAGAAGAGGAGGGTTGGTGGTAATGAGGAAAGTGCCTTCAACTAGGTATTTTGAATACCTAGTTTGTGTTTTGGCAGTCCTACTTTACAGGGTTGGTTTGCAGACCCAAGCAAGCGACCTTGTGATTTTTGGTAACACTCTGGAGCACTGAAGGAGCAAACAGGCTCAGAAGGGTTGGGAGTGGTTGAGAAAAGCTTCACACAGGAAGCTTTTTCCAACCAGCAGTACACTGTATTCTTCTGAAAAGTGTCCACTCCAGGAAAAGCCAGGATAGTGTGGCTGAGTGGATCCTCTCTGTGGTGGCCAGTATCTTGACACAGATCTACCCTACATATTAGAGAAGACAACCTGTGTCTCACTGTAGATTCTTTTCTGAGTCAGTCTTTGCCATATTTTTAGTTTAGCATTAATTAAAACATAAACTAGAAGCATGGCTGGGTCTGTTTTCTGCAACTTAGGAACCATGCTTTCCCTTTACTTCTTTTGTTGAGGCAGGTTCTTGTTACCTTTCCCAAAATGACTTTAATATTGTTGTTGTCGCTTTAAAAATGCTTGGAAATAACATTGTTTTTATCACTTCTGTCCACATAACTTTTTCTTTTTGTTCTCCTGGCAGTTTTCTTACAACTGGTAGAAATGAGGTAAGACTTCTTTTACTTTTTACTTAACTATTTGTCTTTGGGAAAGTAATAAAACCTTATTTCCTTCTTAACCTGGTTTATGGAAGCAGAGCTGTCACTATAGCCTAGTATTAGTAGGAGATTTTAATAAAAGAAGGAAGAAAAATGTTTGCTGAAAGTATGCAATCAGCCATGTAATTTAATTGTTACTTTTTTGTGGGTTTAATTTTGGTAGATTTTTTGTTTTGTTTTAATGCACAATGAAGTATGGTTAACAACTCATATTGGAGTTACAAATATGCAATTATATAGATATAATTAACATGTGGTTAGAAGGTAGAAAAGAGGATGTTAGCTAATCCATATTTAATAAAGAATCATGGTAAATATTTTAAATGTTATCACACTTTGAATTATATATATTTCTCCTTCCTTTCCGCAGCATTATGAAATACTGGTATAATTGCAGATGCAGTTTGTTGCAATATTTTTTATGATAATACAGCATTTGTGACATTTTTATAATAATATATCTTTTTTTTATGAGAAGTATTAAAAACTGAGGAAACAATGATAAGTCTATGTGGTACTCAAAGAAGTTGACACATAAAGTTTATTTTATACTTTCCAACAAATGTGCCTGGCTTCACAGTACTAGTAAATATACCGATGAATCCCACCCTCATCCCAGTGCTTTTTGTTTTCACTCCTGCCCCCTCTTTCTTCTGTATCATTTTTTCTGTCTCTCTCCTTCTCCCTCTTTCTCTTCCCACTCCCCATTACCACGACCGCTCCTGGTATTCATTCATTCAGTTTGCACCTGCTTAAGAGAAGACTCCAGGAAATGTGCATGATCAACTAAAAGCTAATTATCAGTGGGCCTAACTGGGGCTTTGGGAACTGAAAGAAAACCTACCCAATTATTTAAACTGAACAACCAGTAATATTTGTGTAGAGTATTGTGTTTCTAGTGCTTACTGTTTCAGACATTTTTCAGAATGTGCAAATAGACAGGGTGGAGAAAAGTTGATTATGAGATAATTTTCAAAGAGATAGCCGTGTTAGTCTATTTCAGCATGTACCACAAAAACAAAACAAAACAAAAAAAAAAGTTGTTGCACTAACAGGTTTATCTCAGTGTGAGCTTGCATGGATTTTAATCCACTTCCTCAGACACATCGAATATAGTGGCTAGGCCGCCATTTTATACAGACAGAGGACATGGTAGGGACTGGGGATCAAGTGAGATGAGAAAAAGAGGGTGATGATTGCATTTTCAAAATGGGGTTTCAAAATGACAATGGCATGGTTAACACCAGCAATGATCAGTGAAAAATGCTGATTACACAGACGTACTATTATCAAAAATCAGATGGTTTTCAGGAAGTGTGCAGAGATTAGAGCTGTGTCAAGAAAAATAATTTTTTTGGTAATAACTAAATCCAAGTCTATGGATTATATATATAAATCTATTGGTTTTTAAAGGTCCATAATTCTTTTGTTTTTCTTACATACGGCTTTGAAATATAGCCTCATCAGTCCCATGTCATTTGTTGTTGTTTAGTCGTTAAGTCATGTCCGACTCTTCATGACCCCATGGACCAGAGCGCGCCAGGACCTCCTGTCTTCCACTGCCTCCCGGAGTTGGGTCAAATTCATGTTGGTAGCTTCGATGACACTGTCCAACCATCTCGTCCTCTGTCGTCCCCTTCTCCTCTTGCCTTCACACTTTCCCAACATCAGGGTCTTTTCCAGGGAGTCTTTTCTTCTCATGAGATGGCCAAAGTATTGGAGCCTCAGCTTCAGGATCTGTCCTTCCAGTGAGCACTCAGGGTTGATTTCCTTCAAAATGGATAGGTTTGTTCTCCTTGCAGTCCAGGGGACTCTCAAGAGTCTCCTCCAGCACCACAATTCAAAAGCATCAATTCTTCGGCGTCAGCCTTCTTTATGGTCCAGCTCTCACTTCCATACATCACTACTGGAAAAACCATAGCTTTGACTATGCGGACCTTTGTCGGCAAGGTGATGTCTCTGCTTTTTAAGATGCTGTCTAGGTTTGTCATTGCTTTCCTCCCAAGAAGCAGGCGTCTTTTAATTTCATGGCTGCTGTCACCATCTGCAGTGATCATGGAGCCCAAGAAAGTAAAATCTGTCACTGCCTCCATATCTTCCCCTTCTATTTGCCAGGAGGTGATGGGATCAGTGGCCATGATCTTAGTTTTTTTGATGTTGAGCTTCAGACCATTTTTGGCACTCTCCTCTTTCATCCTCATTAAGAGGTTCTTTAATTCCTCCTCACTTTCTGCCATCAGAGTGGTATCATCTACATATCTGAGGTGGTTGATATTTCTTCCGGCAATCTTAATTCCGACTTGGGATTCATCCAGTCCAGCCTTTCGCATGATGTATTCTGCATAGAAGTTAAATAAGCAGGGAGACAATATACAGCCTTGTCGTACTCCTTTCCCAATTTTGAACCAATCAGTTGTTCCATATCCTGTTCTAACTGTTGCTTCCTGTCCCACATCTAGATTTCTCAGGAGATAGATAAGGTGGTCAGGCACTCCCATTTCTTTAAGAACTTGCCATAGTTTGCTGTGGTCCACATAGTCAAAGGCTTTTGCGTAGTCAATGAAGCGGAAGTAGATGTTTTTCTGGAACTCTCTGGCTTTCTCCATAATCCAGTGCATGTTAGCCATTTGGTCTCTAGTTCCTCTGCCCCTTCGAAATCCAGCTTGTACTTCTGGGAGTTCTCGGTCCACATACTGCTGAAGCCTACCTTGTAGAATTTTGAGCATAACCTTGCTAACATGTGAAATCAGTGCATTTGAAATGAGTGCATGTCATTACTTTGTGAAATGTATGTCATTACTTTGTAACATGTGAAATGAGTGCATGTCATTACTTTGAATATAATTCAATATATATTCAATTAATGGTTTCTTCACTCAGAGCTTCAAGAAGCTCCTTCTGAGTGTGGTGGGTGGGAGAATACAATTAATTCCCAGAATCTCTCAGCCAACATAACCACTAGTTACGGCCATTGCCCAAGTAGGGTGGCAAATTCTGGGGGATACAGCGCAGAAAAGTAGCTTTTTCAACACTTTTGTGTTGACTCTCTGTTGACTCAGTGACCACACAACATCAAATGATGCCATGTGCCTATAGAAACTACTTTGGGTGGGAGCAGACCCTGTGACCTATGAGAGACTCTCCTGATTGGTTATACTTGCATATAGTGGCTGAAATATGGTTGCTTAACATAGTATAATCACACTAGATTAGGTCCATTGAATCAGTGGGGGTGTGGTGAGTCGTACTCTAGTTGTGACTTTTTACTGTTATGGAGGAGTTGACTCACCAAATCCCCATTGATTCAGTGGGCCTATCCTACTGCAGCTAACTACTCTAAGCAACAGGATTTCACCACTGAGTGATGCACAACTGGTTTGTAGGGACGACAACTTCAGTTCCTTATTATTTTGGCCAGTTTTATCTATTATTAATACATAACAGGTGGCAATGTTCTATATGAGGAGTGGTGTGGCATCTCAGAGGTTTTTTTTTTGGTGTGGTACATAATGCTAGTTCATTGTTGTCATCACACATTTATGTGCATTTCCTAAAAGTGCTTACATTGATTGGAAAGTATTTGTGTTTTTTTTCCCCTCTGGAAGAGGAGAGTATCCTGATCATAGTGACATGCAATGTGAGGCATTTGTAAACTGAATTTGGGGTGTTGGGGCATAGGAATGTCAGAGCTTTCAGTACTGAATGACTGGTCGTTTGTTTCAAACTTTTTCCCAAATAAGAAATTAAGAAGTGGGAGGAAGTGGGAAATCAAGAAACATCAGCAGTATGTTTTCTGAAGAATGTCAAAATGATGTTAGTAGTGGGAGGAAGACCACAGTAGACTTTGATGGTGCAGCCCCACCTTTCATGACTCCATAACTGCAAGCCCGTGCTTTCATTCAATGTATTGTGTCATGTGGTGAATTCTGCTGAAGTTGGTGCTCAATTGTGGACCCTTAAAGGTTACAGTAGCTTTGGATAGGGGAGGGAAAAAGTTTGAGAAATATAAGTGTTTACTACCTGTGTGAAAGGGTCCCTGGAAACAATGACAAGGATTTGCAAAAGCTGCCATAAAGTACCAGGACTGAGAACAAAGCTGCACTTCAAAGGTTGACAGGAAACGTAAGCCAATTTCTCTTCTTTTTCTCAAGAAACATTAAAGGAATGTAAAAATATGTGTCATCGAAGCTGCCAACATGAATTTGACCAAACTCCGGGAGGCAGTGGAAGACAGGAGGGCCTGGCGTGCTCTGGTCCATGGGGTCACGAAGAGTCGGACACAACTTAACGACTAAACAACAACAAAAAATATGGCATTGCCCAATTAATAGTTGGAGCACGTTTCATTGTCATTTATAAGCATCTTGTGTTCAGCAGTTGCACTTTTCTTTTTGTGGAGTGTCATGATTGTCTTGTTCTTTCAAGACAAATGCTTTTTGGAAAATGCAAAGTCTTCATGTAAGGGAATGAATGTCATGGATTTAAGTGCATCTTTCATTCACTTAGTGGACACATTTGTTTTCTGTGGAATTTAATTGCTTTCTCTTTAGTTTGGTCTTGTCCCGTTTCTTGTCTCATTACTTCTATTTTTTTAAATTAATGCACACCATAACCACAAAAAAGGAAGGTCTTTAAGATGTTCTTATTTGCTTAAGCTTTTGGTAGAGTATGGTATTTGATCCTAATTTCTGAATGAAGTGCCCTAACGAAAGGAAAGAATACAGCTCTTTTTTACTACTTTTTATCTGTTATCCACTTAATAGGGAACCTGTATGTTTTTGTGTTGGATTGTAGCATAGTTTAGGGATGGAGAGAGATTTGGGTAATTGCTGGATTGTGAAAATGGGCAACCAATCTTTCCTTTTTATTCTTTTTTTCCACCACCCCTAACCCCATACGTCCATGAAATATATATATAATGAAAACATTCATTTTTGTTTAATGATAACTCTCAGAATCATTCATGACAGCTGGGGCATTCTAAGAGCTGTTATCCTAAAAAGAAACTTTTCACAGCTCTGCCCGTGCTTTGCATTACAACCATCCTAATGGAGAATTCTGGGGAACTTAAAAACCTTGTTCACTATTTTGCAACAATTTGTTCAGTCCTCCAAATAGTTCTTATGGACTAACATGGTTCCCTTTGCTCTGAGTCCACTATTTAAGCATACATAACAATTTAAATCTTTCAGTCTGTATTCCAATGTATTTTGCTCATTTTTTTCCTTACTGGAATGAAGTCAAAATGAGAAAGTCTTTTAGAAGTATTCAGAATGCTGACATAAAAAAACAGATACCTAGTATTATTGCACACTATCTTCTGTCACAGTTGTCAACAATCCAATTAAAGTAATGTCTAGTTTATCCATAATTCAATGTGATGAGCAAATCTTCCTCAACTTGTTTTAGGGGGCAGCCACATTGACGTACAGTACAGGACATGTGCAAGGATTGGGATGGTTAGATTCATATTATTTTCCATGGACCGCAGGATGTACATGTCAATGCAAATCAGCCCAGAGTTTCCTCTCAACCTGTACTTTTTTCTTTTGCTGTCAGGATGTGTACTTTCCCCCCAATCAAATGCATTAGTTCAGGCCATGTTATCACTTGAGCTAATGTAGCTTCATGGCTGAATGGGCAACGAGAACCTGGCTTTCCCAGCTGCCTAGTTCAAGGTGGGGAAAGAGAGAGCATAGGGGCACTTGTGGGAGTATCAGTTCCCCTTAGTCAAGTACTCATTATTTCCAAACCATTTATGTATATTTAAGGCTTGCTGCCAGTGCTGGTGTGCTAAGGAGATCCTGCCCAAAAAAAACAGCAAGAAAATCAGCTGTTGTTTACAAGACCAGCTGGTGGACCAGACAAGAGTCAGAGAAAAGGAAATTGGCAGCTGGCCTTTGTCTGCAGTTTTTTAAGGTAGCTTTACTGTTGCCATGCCTCCTACAAATATGGATGGCTACAATAGAACTGCCTCAACAAGCTCCAAACAAGAGTTCATTGCCAATTTCCTCCTCTCTCTCTGCTGACTCCTGTGGGTCAACTAATGTGAATTCATCTGGAGACCCAACTTCCTAGGTGGAAATTCACAACAGATCACTTCACATTTTTCCCAGTTGTGTGGTCACACCCTTGGAAGAAACTTATGTCTGAAGAAGTAGATTGATTTGGCTCAGTATTTGAGAGCTTTCTCAGAAAACCTTGAGCAATCTCAGTTTTATAATGCTGGTAGATGAGAACTGACTGTGAAGTGGGCAGACTTCAAATATACAGAATCTACTTTGTATTTCTTTTTGTCAGAATCCCAAAGTCCACCAATTGCAAAATGGTGGTTCAGGGGACAAAGATTATTGCCTGCTACATCTTATGAGCCATATACTGGGATTAATCCACATACACAAGTGAAATCTACACCAGATGACTGTAGATCAGTTTATCGGTTGGCTGGATTGTTTGTTGGTCTTCTACACTGCCTTTCTCCCTATAAATTAATAATATTTATATTTTAGTTGCTGGGGATGACCAATAAGCAAATAGGTCAGAGATATATTATTTAAACTGCCAGTTTTGCTTGTGACTGTTATATAACTGGGAAATGAAAACTTGTCGGTCTAAGTCATCCAGAGATATACCAGGAGATTTTGATCTACTGTCCTCTTGCCTGACAGTATTGTACTACCTCTTGGGAATTCTAGATCCCATATCATCCATGAGAGAGAGCGGGGGGCAGGGTTGGGATGTAGGACAGAAACCACATCAAACATTTGTTAGAAACCATGGGCAAAACATGTCTAACGAAACGGTCAGACAAGATTTAAAAAACAAACAAAACTGAAACCACAACCTAAAGTGTTGAGCCAACCTTTAAGACTAAGAAATGTGTGAGCTTTCATAGATTACAATCCACTTTTTCAGATACTTGAGAAAAACTTGTCAGAAGAAGTGGATTGTAATCCATAAAACTGCCATTGGATAGATCTATTAGTTTTAAAGTTAACATACACCTTTTCTTTTTGTTTTTATGCTGAAAGAGTTCAACACAGCCACCTTTCTGAGTGACAACATATACCTAGATTACTACAGTTAAGACATATTTAGAAGTGGAGCTTTCTTAAGAGGTAAAAGACATCTGTTTATCTTAGCCTCGCCTTTCTTCACTGTGTTGTTGCTGATCAGCTTGTTTTGGTTTTGTGATATGTCATCAGGAGGCAAATATGGGTTTCTTTTCCAAATCTGTTTGCTCAAGTACAGAGCTCTAAGGAATCGCATTGCTGGAGGTAAAACACGTTATCAGCTTCTAATGGAAGAGCTGGCATCTCATCTGGTTTGATTCAGGGAGAAGCTACTTATCAAATGAAAGGTTGCTTGGTTGGTGTGGTCTTGTAGATCATAGCAACAAACAAGAGTTTTATCAAGAATAATCAAAAGGGCTTGGCATTGCTAAAGAGTGGGCTATCTTTTCCCAGATGAGTCTTCTCACTTTGTGAGATCTGTGACATGGCTCTTTTCTATGTCCCATTAATAACAGAAATCATGTGAAATGGCTGGGAATCAGGAGAGGCCATTCTCTCTTGGTGGCTTTCTGTCACTTAGCCAAGATGTTTCTATCCCAGTTTACAAGAGAATAACACCTTGCCCCAAAGTTATTTTTATCTGCTGTGCTGAACTTCTATTTACATTTTTCTGATCTCTTCTGTGTTAGTTCTTAGCTTGTTGGGAAGTGTCCCAACCAACCATTGTGATCAAACTGGAGGAAATTTATTTAATTTATTTAAAAAAACTCAAAACAAAATAAAAGACAAGAATAAGGGATTAACATTAATGAGGCTGTACATCTGAACCTATAGTTGGTTGGTTTCCTATTTTATGCAGCTTAAGTGGAGTTTTAATGAGAGTTTTAGGGTGAGCAATAGGCTATTATTTTAAAAAAATGGATATGCCAGAGAAAATCTTTTTAATCTGTTTACCGCAGATGTTAAATGTTAAACAGACATGAGCTGATGAGAGAAATTGTGACATTCTATTCATAATACGAACAAACAGATGAATTCTGTATCCTGAACCACATAATTTAAAACTTTGGCAGCATGCCTATTTATGCATCTTTGGGTTAAGAAGTGGTATACAGGTAAAGTGTTTCCCATTTCTTCTTCCCAACACTGTGGTCATTATGACTAGACAGAAAGAAAATAATAAATACACATGAATTCCACTTTTGATGAACTTTGCAATGTTTTCTGTATCAGATATGAAGCCAGAAATCTTTGCAAGTAAAGCAGATAAATTTTAAAGATAATTTAAGATGGTATCCATAGTGCATAAGAAATTGATAATTAGTTGTAGCTCCAGGTGAGATAACTAGGGTAACTCCTAGCCCCTTCTCACAAATGCACATAAACACTTTGATGCAAACTAACATTTTTATTGGATAGAGATAAGTAGTGAGTAGTGGGTATAAAGGCCACCACTTGGATTGGCTGCAGTAGCACAGTATTAGCACAGCATGAGCAGATCCCCAGATTGGACAACCTGCCCATCATCCAGTCTCCACCCATCCCACTGCATGAACTGCTGGATAGCTCAGTGGTTTAGATATCTGGCTGCAGAGCCAAAGGTTGGGAGTTCAATTCCCCACTGACCAGCCTGACTCGATGAGTCAACATTGGAGGCATTCAAGAGAAATTTAGACAACCACCTGGCAGATATCCTTTGATTTGTATTCCTGCATTGAACAGGGGGTTGGACTTGATGGCCTTGTAGGTCCCTTCCAGTTTCATGATTCTATGATTCTTTGAATCTGTGATAGAGTCCCTTCCAGCTTTGCAGTTCTAAGATGATGGTAATGACGATGATGACAATGGCAGTGACTACTAGGTAAACATGGAGTTGTTGACCAACAGTATGTACCCCCCCCCAGGCATGAATCCACTAGTGGTGGAGACCCCTTGATTTGTATTTATTTTATTTATTTAAAATATATTTTACCTTATCTTTGTCCTTTAAAAGGATGCAAGGCTGTGGGGAACTCTGGCAGCTCACTTGAGCCAGGTCTGTCCCTGTCCAT
The DNA here is from genome assembly GCA_037013535.1 of Intellagama lesueurii. Taxonomy (NCBI): domain Eukaryota; kingdom Metazoa; phylum Chordata; class Lepidosauria; order Squamata; family Agamidae; genus Intellagama; species Intellagama lesueurii. The sequence continues at coordinate 39,997,889 of JBAJHW010000005.1, read as the reverse complement.
TTCCCATGTGCTGCTTTCTCCCATCATAACAGAGGATGTGTGGGAGGTGAGAATCACTTGCCTGGGATAGGGATGAATTACCAACTTCCTTTCCACAGATCTGCTCTTGTGTGTCAAATTATTCCACTCAGTGACAATCATTCAACGGCATGTAATACAAATACAAAAAGTTGACATAAACAATCTACGTCATAAGCTAATACAAGAATACAATGAAAAAGAGGTGGGTGGGAGACCTCTACATGGGCAACTGCCAGTGAGGATTGCAGGAGGGGCTTTTAAATCCCCCACCAATCATGGCTTGGAGTTGCTCCTCCCAAGTATTGCTGACCGCCCAAAATTAGACAGCTGGCAGCACTTCCCCTGCAACCTCACCACTGTGCAAGGGCACCTGGGAAGAAGATGCCCGACATGGTGGTGACTGGGGGCCCCTCCTTGTTGGGCCACAAACTGGGCCCCTGCCAAATGTGTGGGGTGACCCTGGCTTCTTTAAATAAATGTTCCACACGGGTATCTTGCCATCTATTATACAAGAGGAACACTTGTACATTCTGGCTACTGTTTTAATTTTTATAAAGAGAACAGATATCTGTGTGGAGAGAAGAATGTTGTGTAGTTCTGTTTCTTTATCAATGAAGATATGCTGCTACACTTGGAATCAATTACTAAATCCTGGGTAAAAGTCTTAGATTTTCTTTCTGTTACCTCACTGTTTTGTCTGCTAACCATGCTTATTTGCTATTAAGTCGAGAGACATCACAACTGAGGAGAACTGTGTTATTGATTTCCTATGAGAAACTCCCTTAAAGTAAAATGCAGATTAGTGACACAACTCATAGTGAACGCGTTGTGTTTCGGAATATATATGATGTGCAAAAGGGTGCCAATGTGGAAAATTGGTGGCAGCATGGCTGCAGAAAATTTCCCTCACCAGTATGAAACCTCTTCAGCTGAGATATGAAGGTAGGCACCTGATTCTTTCAAACAACAACAACAAAACACACAAAAAGCCAAAATGCTTAGAATAGCTACCTATCTTTGGTGACAAAAGCCAGGTGTGGGAACTCTTAGCCAAACTGGGGATCTCCTCCCCAATATTTTCCTGCCCCAACCCCCCCAAAAAACTAATTTTTGTCAAAATGCAGCACATGTTGAACAAATTTCCAGCAAGAAAATGGCACTGAAGCAAACAGTGAGCTCTCTTTTCAATGCGACAAATTCCATAACTGGAATAGGAGAGGTAGGAGTGCCTTTTGTAAATAAAGAAGCAAAATAAGTGTAAATGATTTTTTAAAAAAATCATGTACTTCAAATCAATTTCTGTAGATGCCAGTTTGTTTGTTACATTTTGTTCTCATTTTTTCTCCGGTTACCTCAAGGCAGCATCCAAGGCCCTTCTCTTCCCCTCTTGTTGTTTCACAGTAACTTTGTGGATTTCGTCTGGCTGAGAGAGAGTGATTTGCCCAAAGTCACACTGAATGGCTCAGTGTGAACTCAAACTTGTATCTCCTAAGTCCCAGTCTAACATTCTAGCCACTACATCACCCTGGATTATAACCAAAGATAGTTTGGAAGCATACAGGAGGAAGTGTGTGTGTGTGTGTGTAGGGGCCACATAGGAAGCTTTTTCCCAACCAGCAGCACACTGTACCCTCCTGGACAGTATCCACACCAGGAATAGTCAGGGTAGTGTGGCTAAGTGGTTAGTGGATGCTCTCTGCGATAGCAAGTATCTGTCATCTGCCACCTCTCCTTGACCGACAAGGTAGTGGTGCTAGGGAAAAAATGCATGAGGGGAGAAAACGTGCAATTGCTAGGCAGCCTGTAAATGGAAAGAACAGCCATGGCCATGTAGTCACCCTATCACTTCACAAGGAAGGCTGTGAAGAAAGTATGGAGGAGAAAGTACATGAAACAGGATTAATTCCCCTTCCCCTGAGCTCCTTTGTCCTAATTGGGACTAAGAGTCCACTCCCTAGAATGATAATTCTTTTCAGTCACAGACAGAGGAAAACAAATTATATACTGCTGTTGAAATAACTGCCGTAACCCTTGCAATAATTGCTGCTATTGACCCATAACACACCATTTAAAATAATGCAATCTAGCCTAATGTCTAATATTAAGCTAGTTAAAGATTCATTCAGAGTGGCCTTGCTTAATCTTAATTAAGAGTCAGAAATAAGTTGAGCTGGGCACTTGGTAATTCATTTAGCCATTGACTTTGGTGTGGCTTACTTTCATAAATTTGGCACACCTCTGAATTTATTGTGTGGGTGAGAACGATCCATAGAGTTCTGCTCTTTAGGGAGCCATAAAAATGCACTGCTGTTGGAGGCAAGGAGCAGATCTGATGCCATTCAAAGTACTGCAGCTCACTTGATGTGTCTGGGTGGAGTGTGTGAATAACTGGCAGAAGCAGAAGCACAATCATCCTCACTCTTATCAGGTGGCAGGTGGGCAGCTAGGCTAGGTAGGAGTCCAAGGGGGCACTGAAGGAAGCATCCTGAAACTTGATTCCTGTTAGCAGTCCTTTTTCCCCCTGGAAGAACAACATGAGGTGGCCCAGGTTTATGTAATTTTTTAAACAAACAAACAAGCAAACAAACAAACAAACAAATAGACAACTGAGTCCAATTACAGGGGTAAAAGTGAAAAAAGTACAGACAAGCTTGCTTGTGATCTCTGTGCAAATAACCCTGCTGGTTGTATACCCTATTATGTTGGTTTCTTGGTAAACCTAAATGTAGATGTATTATCTATGTTTTCTTTTGCATGCGTACTTATTAGCATTCTTTATCCTTTTGACTTTTCCTTTCTCTCTGACTCATGCACCTTTCGGAATTAAAGTATATGAAAATCTGATATAGAGCTTATACAAGATAATTAGATCCCATCGGGGATAACAGGCAGAAATTATTATAATTAAAAACAAAAAGCTTATACTATACTTTGAAGAAGACCAGGTGCTTGTTTCCCCGTTTGAGACAAGATGATGCAGGAATGCTGCCATCAGTTTGAAGACACAGACCATGGGAAAATGGCATGCATATATATTGTATTCTGTATGCGCGTTGAAGACATTACATATTTCCCCCTGGATTTACAGTGGCACAAGGTGCAAGAGCTATTGGAATACCCACAAAGGTGTATCCTTTTGATTTCTGTGTCTGGAGTAAAATATTACCCCTTCTCCAAAACCTTTCTCCAAGACAGATTATCTTGGCCTGGGTTCTTCTGCTTGGTTGTTTGACCAGATTCATTATTACATGTTCATATCTATCCATTCATGCCTATGAATCTGTTAGTCAGATACTCTCTGAATAACAGTCAGATCTACTAAGACACTGTCTTTGTCTTTTAGGATGCATCCATGTGACACCTTTGAAGGGGATCAGTTTGCATCAGTTGTGTCCTGTACCAAACTGACCTTTGGCAAGTCCTTCCTGCTCTATGAAGGTGCAACTTGAAACATTTGCTGCACAGATTCCTCCTCCCCTTTCTCCTTTCCCTTCACCGCTAAAACAGTTCCAAGCAATTTATCAGAAAACTACTAGGGTTCCACGTTCTCCTAAAGGTGACAAAAAAATTTAACTGAAGGTGTAGTGATCTGTAGAACTGTCTAATCTCAGAGCGCTTCCTGAAGTCTCAGAGAATTGGTATGCTTCTCTTGGTCTCAAGGCTAGGTGAGCAGAAAGTTTAACTGTTGAATGTGGGGTGTTTTTTGAACGCCTGGGCACTTAGGCCCTATCCATTCTCACCTGCTGCCATGGTGAACTGGCACAGCGAGATAGTGTTATGTGTTGCTTCAAATGGTGCAATAGATCCAAAACCACCATCTCTCTTCCCAGTCTTCTCCCTTCTTTCTGTTTTCTTGGCACGAGGATATTGGGGCCATAATGCTACTTGGAGTAAGAGTACTGCAGGTGTGGAGCCCACATCGAATTAGCCTTTTTGTTGAACGAGCCCTGGCAACAGCGCTGCCACAAAGCCTAGAAAGATCCTTTCAACTCTTAACTTACTCACCTCTTTGACATCACAAAGGTTCTCCCCTTGGTTTAATGTTTGGGTCTTGAAATCTCATGGAATGCGATGCTGCTGATCTGGCAACTCTGGAGGTCTGTGCTCTCCATTTTATATCCTCTGAATCTGTTTTAGCAGAAGAAATAAAAATGAAATGCATGGTGAATATTCTGCACGTTTAAGCACCACAAGCCCACTGTTTTAAGAAAAGTGTTTATTTTTAAAAAACCATGTATTTGTTAAGTACAGTCATTTTGCAATTTCCCTCATTTACAGAGGGCTTCATTTTATGCAGCTGCAAAAATAAAAGGGAATAAATTATAGCACAGAATTCTGATTTGAGAAACCAAGTATGAAATCCTGTTGCACAGCTTTGCACTTGCAAGGCTGAAGACATTGTCATCCACGGACTTTTATCACTAATGAAAAGTTTCTGATCCACCTCTCCCCAGGTTCCAAGGTTTCCTAGAGATCCCTTTTAACCCAGGGGAGCCATTGGGAATAGCAGAATGGAGGGGGCATTTAATATCCGAAAATTGTTGCCACTGGTCATAATCCCAGTGGAGGGACAGGCAACAGAGATTTTTGGATATTAAAGGTTCCCCTGTACCCTGGTCCTGAAGCTCCTAAAGGCTTCCCAGGTTCAAAGGGATCCCTAGGGAGTCTCAGAACCTGGAGTGGGGAGAAGAGAAAGAAAACTTTAAATTAAATTAAATTAAATTAAATTAGTGGCCCTAATTAAACCCCACCTCTTTTGTCTCTCCTCTTTTTCCTCAGGGTAATTTGTGTTACTGCAGATTACCTAATTTTGCTCTTTTGGACTCACCAGATCCTCTGTTCCTTGTACATTTAATTCACATTGAACTTCTAATTTCTCTAGCATGTATACTACATGAGCTACATGCTAATTTCTCTAGCATGTAGGAAGGAGAAAGATAGCTGCATCTTTTTTTTTATCTCAGAGAAACAGAAATGATTTTCCTGTTTTGCTTTGCCGATGTGAAAACAGCATCTCACCTCATAAATCAGATTCAAACCTCCAACTAAGGTAGGATCAATAATGTTACTTTGTTTTAAAAATATAAATAATTATTTCAGCTGTTGGGACAACTTTGTACTAGGCCTAGATATTTCTACAATATTCTAGAATGCACTCACACCCCTTATTACTCCATATATCTTCCTCTTGGTATAAGAACTGATTGATGCCATATCTGATTATAGATAAATAAATTGGTGTTGGTGCTGCATGAGTTCCATGGAAGGGGGAGATATATGCAATAAGGACAGAGAATATTGGAATTCCTCCAGGGTTTTTTTTAAAAAAAGAAAAACTGAAGTTTTGGAATATCACACAGTGTTTTTCATTAGTTAAAGGTTGTGAGTCAGTTAATTATACGTCAAGAGGTACAAACTTGCTCTTCCCAGTGACTCACATAATAGAGGCATCCTGATTAATATTTCATTGATGAAGCAGTATTTTTCAGAAATATTTATGGCCTGAAAGACTTTTCTCATCAAGCTACAATTTTCTGTGATATGAATTTTTTTAATCCTGGAATCCTGAGTGACTCTTTTGAAATTGTTGATGGAATGAATTAATATACAGGGCAAGCACAGATACCATGTGCCATGCCAAATAATAAAATCTGGTTTTCAGAATAGCATGAAAAAATTAACCTTGCAAATGAAAAGATAATCCGAACACTGATTTTCTTCAATAGTATTTGATTAAGGAACTTTGCAGATGAATGCCTAATCAAAAAATTATATAGCAATAGCCTGCTTATTAAAACATTCACAGTATTTTGAAAAATTAATTATGGAATTTGAAGAGATACTAAATTTACATTGGTAAATGTTAAAATGGGTATTTTCAAATAACCCGAAGGCTTTGGACTGTGGAAAGTGTGCATTTTGGAAGGATTTTTCACTATTCTATGTGAAAAAGCCTGATCCTGGTTGCCCACATAAGACCTTTTGCCATTATGTTGATTGGCAGCTGTACTATTGGGAGTAATTTGTCTGATCTGCCAGGGGTAAAAAATATGCCAGTGCATTGGCAGCTGTTAACAAGGATGACAAGGCCAAAAAAGGTGGGCAGGATGGAATAAATTATATAGATGTTTTAAAATCACCCACACAAACAAAAGATACCTCAGCCTCACTGTATTTAATAATGCACAGAAGTCAACAAAGTTTGTGCTTGTCTTTTGACAGAACCTTTTGAGACGAATTTGGTGGCATTATTTTTGTGAGGTGGAAGAACACCAGTGACATTTCAGTAGTATCTGCTGAAGTTCATGCTATGGCCCTGATGAAGCATTGTCCTGAAATCCCATTAAAATTGTCCCCTCTCAAAGCAGTTATTGCCTCTGGGAGGAAGGCTGAACACAGTGTGACACACCATGCAGAATTCTGAATATGATGAGCCATTGGTTAGTGTCTGGGAGGACACTAAGCATCTCCTGCCCCTTAGCCCAGCATGAAAATGCAGACATAATCATGGGCCCTTGGGGGCTATTGTGAACCTTCAGCTGGGCCTGCCTGCAGTCCTGTGCTGGGACAACAGCTCTTCCTATGTTACAGATAGTACTTCATGCAGAGTCCAGATTTCTGTGCCATCCTGTGACTTTACTTTCCTGGACTTACCATCTCTTTATCTCTCTGAATGTATGCATTTCCTCTCAGCATCTAGCCACATCAGGGAAGCTATGACATATTTTAGGATGAATATTTGTCTGACGTGTGGTACAGGTGGAAGGGATTTTCATCTTGAGTGTGGGAGAAGAAAGACAGATGAAAGGCATATAGGCCTTTTACATATTAGCCAGCATCTTCTTAGTTATGCCTGCTGGTATAACTCCAGCTACAGAGATTTGAGTGGAGAATTGCCAAAGGTGAAGAAGTTGGCCATAGTCAGTTACTATTAGTTGATGCCGTGGTGTGAGGTAGCAAATGTGTACACTGACTTCTTCACTTGTGACAATTCACCGCTGAAATTTACACCAATGGATTTATGCAAGCCTAAATACGTAGTAGGATTCTGGCCATCGTCTAATTCAGTCTTCAGTGGATGTGGAGTTATACTGTGGACTAATAAGAGCTATACTGTATGAGGCTGTTGATTCGTGGCTCAATCCTTTGTGGCTTAGTCATATATAGGGAGCATTATGTGGTAACCATAGGTGGGGCCAAACGGCTGGCCTGACTCCTTGTGCATGCTGCTTTGCCAACCTCCAGATTTTACTGCATTTGACTCATCTCTGTGCATCATCTAAACCCACATTCCCAATGCACACACTCTATGTTGGTTGTGTAGACATTTAGAAGTGACAACAGCTGTGTGGCCGGCATCATGAGCAGGGTCAGCAGTACAGCCCAACTCCCAGAAATTTTGAAATGCTGCCTTTTCACAACTTACTTATAGTTGGGGTTTAGAGCATGCTGTGGAGTCCTCAGCAATAAATGAGGGATCCTCAGCAGATATTCAAAGCTTCCTTGCCATAAGGTGATGTGAAAATGATTCCCTGAGTTTAGACAGCTTGAAAACCACTGATGTACATATAACATCCTTATGGTGTCAGCTTTCTAGATAACAGGTTGAATGAAATGGGAAATTTATGATTGATTGCTTTAAGGCTTTGAGTGATTTTGACAGACCCAGAGAACTTTAATTAAAATAAAATGAATAATATTTGAAGAGACATGCTAAAATGGCCCCCACTGAATATATAAACATTTTCTCCCCACTTTGCTTTTCCTTTGTGGTATTTTTATGTTGCATTGATTTTGTGACAAGATGAAAAATATAACACGGAGCTCTGCAAACAGTGTATTTTGTCCAACAGCAAAAGAGAAGAGGGCTTTGGTGCTGTTATCTTCTTGTCAAAGAAACATTCAGCATAAATACAGTGTTTAATGATGGCTAGGCTTTTCATCTAAGAAATCTCCTTATAGGTATCTCATTACGGAGCTAACATAATTAATAAAATAGATGAAATATTTTACAAGGACTGGAGGTAGTTTTTTACCCCCTAAACCTCTGTAACTGTGAGGAATTTACCTAGCATATGCATAATGTAGAAGACCACTTTAAAATTGTAATTTATCATAATTATCCCCATGTTTTAATGGCAAGTCACATTTCATGGCTTCTGATTGGACTGGTATCATAATACAAAACAAAAGTAACAGTTGGTAGTCTTACTGTCAAAAACTGCTGCTCTTACCGATAACAAAAATTAGAATGTGTTCTTGCAGCATTTATCTGAGTTTTGAGTGTATGGAGGTCAAAAGTATTCTTTGATGCATGCAAATGCATTTAACAGTAGCAGGAAGGTTTGTTGCTGCTGATGAAAGCCTTCTGGAGTGGAAGGGCTGCTTGGCTCTTCTTGTATGGCTCCCTTTGTCACCAGAGCTTCAAATATCTGGAAATGGAAACACTGTTTTTTGAATGGTTTTCAAAGCCAGCCCGGGGTGTAAAGATTTACAGCAGTCTAACCAGCAGGTTACCAGAGCATGGATGACTGAGATAAGACTAGTTATGTTCAAAAATTGTTGTGCACCAGCCAAAGCTGCTGTAAGTTCTTCCATGCCATGGAGATCAACTGTGTCTTGGATCAATACCGGTGTTAGGACCTAGCATATTCACACCTAGGAGGAACCTTGCAATGCAGCATGAGCCACTGGAGCTGAAAGTTGCTCTCCGTGAGGTTCCACAGTGACATTCCTACAAATCATTCACTATAATTGTCACCATAGCTAACATCTGTCACCTACCATGATAAACTTTACCCAAGATAGCAGTTGCATTCTGGATAAAGAAGGCCAGCCATTGTTCGGGACCAAGTGGCTGTAACATTAGATTTTCTACAATTTAATATATTGGAGCAATGAAAATTGTTGTACTGAAGGTTCTCAAGAGTTGTATTGTGGGAAACAGTGACCTTTCCCATTTTACATATGTAAGCTGATGCACAACTAGAATGAGATAGAGAAGTGTAGCCAGTAAGCACCCTACCCCTAAATTTTAATTGTGTGAAGGATTGAATAGCCGAATAGGACTAAAGCTAGCATCTCATAGCTCAAGTGTTACAAGACACTTTATCTCAAGTTTATTGCAGGAAAATATCATTTTACGATGCTGCTTCAATTGAAAAAATGGCTTTTATGTAGATGACACATTTATTTTTCTAAAAATGTTGCTCATAAAACTCTGTGTTGATTGAATACAAAGTGATTGTACTGAAATGGAAAATTCTCTTAAATGTACATGAAGTTAGGATAGATTTCACTACTCCAGATGGTGAAGTCTTTCCACCCGTTTTTTTGACAGTGCAGCTTACAGGCTTCCCCAGTTCTGTCTCCTCCTGATGGTCTGGAGTACAATTCCCATCATTCCATTGACAATGATGTCTGGAGATTAGAGATGGGGACAAATAAAAAAAAATGGCAATTCGTTTTGATCCATTATTTGTCAAGGTTAACGGATCAACGAATACAAATATACGAATATTCTTCGACGAATCGACGAATCGATCTGTTGATTCTTCTGCACTTTAAATGGCTATAACACTGGCTCCCAACTGCCTAGAGACACCATATGTGCAGGAAAGCTTCCTCAGACACTTTTCTACAACTCCTGAAAGTTTGGTGAACATTGGATCATGGACCCCCAAGTTATATAGTCACAAAGAGGACCCCCACAGGAAAGCTCCCCACAGGTACTTAGAGACTCTAGAATCACAACGGAGCTTCCTATGTCTTTCCTCAACATGTCTGCCAACTTTGGTGAAGATTGGATATCAGACATCTGAGTTATTCACTCACAAATTGGGTCCCCCCAGGAGAGTTTACCACACGGCACAGGAGCCCATTCTGCCTACCGGCCACCGATCAGCTGATCAGAAGCCGATAGGCAGCCACCCCCCCACACAGCCAGACACCCCAACAGCCTACCCCACACCCCCTTCCTTTCCCTACCTTAGCCCCCACCCCACTCCCACCGACACCCCCTTACCTTAATAGCTGCTGCCGAGGTCTCCATCAGGCCTTTGCAGCCACAGCGTGTAAAAAGGGAGACTGACTGCCCTTTGCAAAGATGGCGGCTGTGGCTTCATTTAGGGTAGGGAAGCTGCAGCTGCCATCTTTGCAAAGGGCAGCCTGGATTCCCTTAAGGCAGGCTAAGGGAATCCAGGCTGCCCTTTGCAAAGATGGCAACTGCAGCTTCCCTACCCTAAATGAAGCTGCAGCCACCATCTTTGCAAAGGGCAGCCAGTCTCCATTTTTACATGCGTGGCTCCGAGGCCAGAAGACCTTGGCAGCAGCGATTAAGGTAAGAGGGTGTCAGTGGGGGTGGGGTGGGGCCTAAGGTAGGGAAAGGAAGGGGGTGGGGTAGGCTGTGGTATTGGGTGGCTGTGTGGGGTGGTGGCTGCCTTTCTGCCACCGATCAGCTGATCAGCGGCCGGTAGGCAGAATTGTGTGTGTGTTTTTTTTAAAAAAATACGAAGGACGAATAAAAATGGGTAAATATTCATCCCTTCGTATTCGTGGGGGTCTTTGGAACCCACAAATATGGATCGACAAATATTTAACAAATCGGCTATATTCGTCGGAAAAAACGATCCGTTTTTATATTCGTCCCCATCTCTACTGGAGATTATAGAAGTTATAGCCCAAACACCTGGAGAACTCCAGAATGTAGAAGATAGTTTAGTATAACCAGTGATTCTGATAGTACTACCCTGTCTGACTTTATCATTAAAAAACCAGAATTCTAGCTGAGCACCTGGTTGCAAATTTCTTTTCAAGCCTCTCTTTAGAATCTTAAAATTTTAGGATGGCTAAATCCAACAATTAGTCCCAGCTAGAGTAAATCAGCTAACTCAGTGTAACTTGACCATGGATTCAATTAGTCTACTCTAGTTCAGCCTAACAATGGAATCTCTACAAATATATCTTACCTTTTTCCCAGTGAGGGACTAAAGTTGGCTTTAAAATGATTATAAAAAGATTATAAAAACCAACAAAACTGAAAACATAACAGCTGAAATCCTGGGTGTCAATGGTGATTATGTTATCACCTGGCAATATTAGTATTTATTTTAATTATTTGAATTTAATTTATAACTTCCAAGTCCCCTTCAGGTTCTGAAGCTTCCTAGCTTCTGTACTGCTTTGTCAACTACAAACATGGCATTGTCTTCGGCTTAATCCCACGTGCATGCACAGGGTCAGCCTTTTAAAAATATTCCACATTTTCCTTAGATGCTACAGAAAATCTATGGCTGAAATCCAGAGGTAAGTCACAACTAGAGTAGGCCCATTACATCTCTGGGGATTTGGTGAGTTAACTTCTCTGTATGTTCCATTGATTCAGTGGCTTCCTATGGTTGCAACTTATCTAAGAGACATCATATATACAGTCATGGCCAAAAATATTGGCACCCTTGCAATTCTGTCAGAAAATGCAACCCTTCTCTCAGAAAATTGTTGCAGTTGCAAATGTTTTGGTACTCACGTGTTCATTTCTTTGGTTTGAGTTGGAACAACACAAAAAAAACAGAGAAGAAAAGTCAAATCTGATACAATTCCACAGAGAAACCCAAAAATGCACTGGCCAAAATTATTGGCACCCTTAACTTAATATTTGGTAGCACCCCCTTTGGAAAAAATAACTGAAATCAATCGCTTCCTGTAACCATGAATGAATTTCTTACATCTCTCTACTGGAATTTTGGACCACTCTTCTTTTGCAAACTTCTCCAGGGCCTTCAGATTTGAAGAATGCCTTCTCCCAACTGCTGTTTTGAGATCTCTCCACAGGTGTTCTATGGGATTCAGATCTGGACTCATTGCTGGCCATTTCAGAACTCTCCATGCTTTGTTTGTAACCATTTCTGAGTGCTTTTTAAAGTGCATTTTGGGTCATTGTCCTGCTGGAAGACCCATGACCTCTGGTGGAGATGCAGCTTTCTGACACTGGCCACTACATTGCGCCCCAAAATTCTTTGGTAATCATCAGATTTCATGATACCGTTCACACAGTCAAGGCATCCAGTGCCAGAAGCAGCAAAGCAACCCCAAAACATCTTTGAACCTCCACCATGTTTGTAGGGACTGTGTTATTTTCTTTGAATGGCTCATTTCTTTTTCTGTAAACAGTGCCATGATGTCCTTGACCAAAGAGCTCTACTTTTGTCTCATCTGTCCACAGTACGTTTTCCCAGAAGGATTGTGGTTTTGTCACGTAAATTTTGACATACTCCAGTCTTGCTTTTTTATGGCTTTGTGTCAGCAGTGGTGTCCTCCTGGGTCTCCTTCCATAGCGTCCCTTTTTATTCAGATGGTGATGGATAGTGCGAGCTGACACTGTTGTACCCTGTGTCTGCAAATCAGCTTGAATTTGTTTGGAAGTTAATCTGGGTTCTGTATCCACCATTCGGACAACCCTTCGTTTTAATTTTTCAGTAATTTTGCTTTTCCATTCACGTCCAGGGAGATTAGCTACAGTGCCATGGGCTGTAAACCTCTTGGATGATGTTGCACACAGTGGACACAGGAACATTAAGATCTCTGGAGATGGACTTGTAGCCTTGAGAGTGTCGATGTTTTCCCATAATTTTTTCTCTCAAATCCACAGACAACTCTTTACACTTCATTCTTTTCGCATGGCCAGTGTCACACACAACACAAAGGTTGAGTCAACTTTTCTCCGTCTTAACTGGTTGCAAGTGTGATTACTATATTGCCCACACCTCTTACTTGCGACAGGTGTGTCTAAATACAAATTAAAAGAGCATCACATGCTTGAAAAGCAATTATTTCTTACAATTTAGACTGGGTGCCAATAATTTTGGCCAGTGCATTTTTGGGTTTCTGCGTGGGATTGTATCAGATTTGACTTTTCTTCTCTGTTTTTTTTCGTGTTGTTCCAACGCAAACCAAAGAAATGAACATGTGAGTACCAAAACATTTGCAACTGCAACAATTTTCTGAGAGAAGGGTTGCATTTTCTGACAGAATTGCAAGGGTGCCAATATTTTTGGCCATTACTGTATATAGTATGATCAAGGATAGCTAAATACTTGAGAAGGAACACTAAACACACAACTTCAGGGGGAACAGCATAAGATCCTAAAACTCCAAAATACAACTTATGATTGTTTACTAGGTGGAAATAATGGGTGTGACATTATTCAGAACAGAGTCATTTCTAGAGAGAGCTATAATAGACTAATGTCATAATAAATCTTCAATCAGTGTGGCATTATTCATTGCCTATGCTGTGGCAATTGTAACATCTTCTTGTTAATATTAATCACATAATCATTTTCATTTATATAGCATCCCCCCACCTCCGATGCCTGGAGCACTTTACATAAAAATAATTCAGTATGATTGCATTGGGGAAAGTCCATTTAGTACCAACTTTCTGAAAGAACAGAAGGAATGAGGCATCAGTTGGGGGGAGGAAATATGCACTAAGGGGAATGTACAAATCCAATCCAATCGCAGAATGGAACTAATAATAAATCTTCAGTGAGTCTTTTCAGATGATGATATACTGGTGTATGATGATATAGTTCAGCAATGAGGATTTCCAGCCCATAGGGGTTCCCTATCCAAAGTCTTCTGCTGCTATTTCTAATCATTAATTGGAGAAAAAGACATCATCCTTGCACAGAACTGAGTTGTCGCTTCTAGGCAAGAAACCTGCTGCATGGAAGTGAGCTCTGACTTGCTGACAGGAAAGCTGTTGCACTGAGGCCTAGAAGCATAGAATTAAACTGTGCTTTACATGTGTGTGGGGAAGAATGTCTGCTGTAGACTCTCCACTGTTAAAAATAACACTACTGAATTCAGAATACAGCATTGGAACTTAATCCCATGAATTAATAAAATCAGTTTGTAGTTCCTTGCAATTTACTCTGTCCAAATTCTTTTAGTGTCAATAAATATTTCCTTTTTAGAAGTGTGTGTATTTAGCAGTAAGGTAAAGGTTCCCCTTGACAATTTGTCCAGTTGTGTCCGACTCTAGGGGGCGGTGCTCATTCCCGTTTCCAAGCCATAGAGCCAGTGTTTGTTCGTAGACAGTTTCCGTGGTCACGTGGCCAGCGCAACTAGACACGGAACGCCGTTACTTTCCCACCGTGGTGGTACCTATTTATCTACTCGCATTTTACATGCTTTCGAACTGCTAGGTTGGCAGGAGCTGGGACAAGTGACGGGAGCTCACTCCGTTGCGTGGATTTGAAGTGCTGATCTTCCGACCTTGCAGCCCAGAGGCTTTTGCGGTTTAACCTGCAGCGCCACCACGTCCCTACTGTATTTAGCAGTACTCATTAGCAAATACCACATGGTAGATGTCAATTTAAAGACAGTGATCCAGAAGAGAAAAAAGAGGTCTATCTCCAGAAAGTAACCTTCTGCACATGGAACAGATGTGAAGTCACTTTCTAACTTTGTTATGATTCTTACCAGCAAATGGGCTTCATGCCACATGAAGTGTATGTTCACAAACTATTATTTGTGAGTCATTGCCTGTGAGTCAATTTGGAACAGAGACAATGAATATGTCTCATATTTTGAAAATTAACAGGTAAAGTTCTTGGGTTTATTCCTGTAGGCTAGTGGTTCCTGATCTTGGGTCTCCAGATGTTCTGGGACTAAAACTCCCAGAAGCCCTCACCATTAGCTGTGCTCGCCTGGATTACTGGGAGTTGTAGTGGCACAGTGGTTAAACCGCTGTACTGCAGCTAAAACTGTGCTCACGACCCGGGGTTCAATCCCAGGTAGCTGGCTCAAGGTTGACTCAGCCTTCTATCCTTCTGAGGTCGGTAAAATGACTACCCAGCTCGCTGGGGGGGGGGGCAATGTGTAGCCTGCATAATTAACTTGTAAACCGCCCAGAGAGTGCTTGAAGCGCTATGGGGTGGTATATAAGCAGCACACTTTGCTTTTTTTCTCTCTTCAAGCCTGGGAACCACTGCTCTAGACAGATGGGTCTCAGTGATATCAAGAACAATGGATTCAAAATGGGCAGGGGAGTTAAAAAGGTAGGGCAAGTGGCTCTAAAGAAAATGTCAGAAGAAATCCTGATACACATCCATTTCTGATGAGATTTTATTGCTCTAAGTCTGTTTGTTGGCAGTTTTATAGAGCTAATTGTAGTACAAATATTTCTGGAAATTAGTGACCAGTTGCCAGTCACAGTTATTTCTCTGACAAGATCCAGAAACAAATTTGGTCTAATGTGTTTACATTTGTTCTCAATTTAATGCTCCACATTTTGTCAGTGTTTTGACGTGTTGTGAAAGGAACAGTAATGCAGATTATTGCTTAATACCATCTCCCATGATATTCAGTAAATGATTATAGCATACATTTTCTTTCAGAGACATATATTGTGCCATGCACTAGAAATATTCCACTAGTAATATCATGAATAATTTTAATGAGAGGTAGCAATTAAGCAATTATATGAAGTGGGATTTCCAGTCAGAACTCTGGTGAAGCAAATCCTTAAAAATTATCAAACCATTTCAAGACTGCTTCTCTTAGCTTTTGTTACCACAAGGCTGCTTAGTAGGTTACTGTTTTTAGGAAACATGAAAGAGTCATAATTTATCTAATGCATTCCTGTTAACAAATTAGAAGCCAAAGTATAGCCAAAACATATGACTTTTCTGTTGTTTTATTAAAATCATTAAGTTTGTTTGAGGCTGCTAGCTCACGGCTACCTAGTGGGACAGGTAGAAAATATTAGGCTACTTGCAATGGCTTTTTTTTAAAAAAAGAACTTGCATTACGATGGTTGTTGTGGGTTTTTTGGGCTCTTTGGCCGTGTTCTGAAGGTTGTTCTTCCTAACGTTTTGCCAGTCTCTGTGGCCGGCATCTTCAGAGGACAGGAGTCAGAACTCTGTCTGTGCTCTGTTGCAGTTTGTTGGATAGTTGAGTATTTATAGCTGTGGGAACAGCTTTTGTCCTTTTCAGGAGATTGGGTGATTATGGTGATCAGTGTGTTTTTGTTGTGGGTGTATTGTTGTGATAAGAGGGAGAGATGATCTGTCACTGTGATTGATGGGTGTCGTTAGCTGGTCTTTTGTGTGCAGTGATCACTGGTCCTTGTGGCTGGGTAGAGTTTATGGGTAGAGTCTGCAGTGTCTCTCATGTTCTTTGATTCTCTTCCCTGAGAGACACTGCAGACTAAAACAACCGGAAAATCGGCAGTAGCTGAACATGCCCTAAAACAAGCTGGACATGAAATTCTATTTCAAAATACTAAAGTACTGGACAACACCAGCAATCATTATGTTAGACCACACAGGAAAGCCATTGAAATCCACAAACACCAGCAGAGCTTCAACAAAAAAGAAGAAAGTTTAAAACTCAACAAAGCCTGGCTCCCAGCACTGAAAAATACAGCCTGAAAAAGGTCAACAAACTCTACCCAGCTACAAGGACCGGTGATCACTGCACACAAAAGACCAGCTAACGACACCCATCAATCACAGTGACAGATCATCTCTCCCTCTTATCACAACAATACACCCACAACAAAAAACACGCTGATCACCACAATCACCCAGAGCACAGACAGAGTTCTGACTCCTGTCCTCTGAAGATGCCGGCCACAGAGGCTGGCGAAACTTTAGGAAGAACAACCTTCAGAACACGGCCAAAGAGCCCGAAAAACCCACAACAACCATCAGATCCCGGCCATGAAAGCCTTCAAGAATACATTTAACTTGTACTTCCATTGGCCCAAGTACTGATGTGACATATACTAAAAATTGTCCTATTGTCAGCCATTTTCAGAGTCTTGTCATGCCAAGACTTGCTTCTGAAACTCCCCCCTTTTGCAGGGAGTAGGCCCTGTATTCATTTTCCATTTTATTTATTTATTTATTGGCTCTCCCCTTTTTTGCCCATTGTTCTGTACAGGAAACTACCACATTTTGCATAACTTAACGTACTTTCTGATGAATCCTGTTGCAGGAGAGATGCTATTTTGTGCAGGAACTGTAATAATCCTGTGCAGATTGACATTCCTTCAAGAAAAGATGCTGACAAAACCTCCAGTAGATCCCACGTTTCCCATGAGATTTCTCAGAAATTTTTTTTATTGTGTACAAAAATCTTCTTGTGAGAAGAGGGATTCCTCCCCCTCCCTTGGTTTCTTCCTGAGAGAGAGGGCGAGAGAGGTTGCGAGATTCATGCCTCTTTATACACACTTACAGTGTCTTTGTTGTGGCCACTGAGGAGTCAAAATCAAAGGCAAAGTACACAAAATGTACATAAAGGCAAATTTGGCCATTCTAAATTAAAACTATTGAGAAGTAAAATATGTGGTGTTTCTGGAGCTTGTATTCTGATTGCACCATGAAAGATTTTGCAGCTGACAAAGTAATAAAGGGAATTGTGTCATATAAACCATAAGATACATAAAGTCTGCTATCGCTGCCTGGAAACTAAGAAAGAAGAGACAGCTGAGTTTTGTCTGGATTCACAATAAAAATTGTAATGAAACAGACCCTTTTGGAGATTCTTAGGGTGCAACTCCATATGGGCAGTGATCCCTAATGACTGAACTCCTATTAAACCTTCTCCCTTGGAAAGGAGAAAGCAGCACATTCAAAACCAATGAGAATGAATGTCTGTGCTTGCAGAATTTGCAGTTTCTTAAATAATTGCCCTCCAAATTACCAAATAGATTTTGAATATCAAAATAGAATGGAGAACAGAATTTAGATGTCAATGAAATGAGATCCTGATGATGAACACCATATAATCTTTGAAACAGTATTTTCTTCATCTAGGGACAGAAATTCCAATGGGAAAATTTCTGCGGTTGACATCTGGAATGAATATATTTAATTCAGGAATATTTAAATAACACCAAATGACTGTCCAGTCAGTGGAAGTACCACTTCTATGGCAACATTTTATCTACCTGGAAAAGATGAAAGCCCATACAATGCAAGACACAGATCTTTGACCAGTTTCCAGACACAAACTGTGCTCACCATACACTTAATCTCCAAGAACAGATCTAAGGGTGTGACTACACTGATTCTATTCACAGCATGTCTTATGTTTGAAATCACAGTCACTGGTCACACAGGGGTTGTGGATTGATTCGGATGTTCACTGTTCATACTGGATGTGATGCGAGTTCCATTCCCGCCCACAACCTCCTTTTCCTTCCTTCCTTCCTCTGGTCCCTCTTCCATTATTCCTTTTATGATTCACTGTGAAGCCATTTGTCCATTTAAAGCTTTTGACTATTATATTTTTCAAATACGTTTCTATAAAAAAACATGGAAAGGTTCTTAACAGTCTAAGAGTACAGAACATCAAAAGTATGAAAAGTAATTTTGCAAAATACTTCAGAATTCTCACATCAGAATGATTCCATAACAGGGACCACCACCTTCCCCTTCCCATCTGTTACTCTTTCCCCTTTTTTTCATGTATTGCTTACAGGAATTACCTCATCTTTTTTTCACTTTACCATGCTAATTAATTTAAAACCATATGTGAACAGAGATGAGGTAATTTTTGCATGTGTTACTTGAAAGTAAGGGGAAATAGTAATGGATGGGAAGAAGAAGGTGATTTAATGACACTGTAAGACCTGTCAAATAATTAACAGCACTAAGCTTTTGCTTCACAACACAGTCTCACAGGATTCAAGAGTAGTGCATGATCTCCCCCTTTAAAATCATGTTGCTTTGTTTTTGCTTTTCTCCCCCCCCCCCCCCCACTCTGGCCTGAACATCATGTCCCAATCACGGAAATATTACCTACAGACCCCCCCCCCCATCTTTACAAGAACATATCACAACTAACCAAATGAGAAAAAACCTGTTCGAATCAGAGAGAGAAAGAGAGAGAAAAGCCACTTTGGGAAGAAAAAGGGCTGGACCAATTCGATCAGCCTTTGCATCATGCAGTCAGTAAAAGTACTTCAAAGTCACCCATTATATAAGCAGAACAAATCACGTGGTATTTCGACCCGTAGTTACATTCTAAGAAAGAGTGCTTGCATTGTCTCAACCTCAGTATGAACACTCTTTATCCAAATAGCTGCTTCATACAGAAGTTGGGTTAATGTTTTTGCGTGACACACCTGAATTACTAAATGCATAGAATTACTACTCATCTTGTAAAAGAATTGACCTAGAATGGCAATATTTCCTTTAAGGCCTGGAAAATTTCAAAACCTTAAACTTTGTGTAATTTATAGAAAAGTGATTAGCATTATGATGCTGAACAATGCTGATGTAATCCAAGTTTGGATGCAACGAGAGAATTACTTCATCAACATAAAATTGTAGTGGTGTATGAGCAGAGGCAAATTTCAGAGCATGAGAGGTGACTGTTTGCCCGGCAGAGGTCAGATGATTCATGAATAAGTTAGATAAAATGGGGGCCAAGACACAACCTTGCTTCACACCTTGAGTAGATGTTACTACATTAGTTACTTTGCCGTTGAGACCACGCGTTACCTGTAGGGAGGGCTTGAAATGTAAACTTTCAATTAAAAAAGAGCACTCTCTCATCAGCAGAAGAGTTTTTAATTTCTCCCTCAGCAGGCTATGTGCGACAAGGTCAAAAGTATCTTCCAACCC
Organism: Intellagama lesueurii; assembly: GCA_037013535.1. NCBI lineage: Eukaryota > Metazoa > Chordata > Lepidosauria > Squamata > Agamidae > Intellagama > Intellagama lesueurii. The sequence goes on along the minus strand of JBAJHW010000005.1, from coordinate 39,978,228 downwards.
ATAAATGCTGTGAAAACTTTCTCTGCGATGCCTTGGGAACACTTTTCAGTCAGATAGAAGAGAACTGTACAGTGGTTATTGACTAATCAGCCAAGCATTAACCCTCTCTGTTCAGGATTTGAAATATCATGTTTGGCAACACAAGACTCCAGTTTTGCAAGAAGATGTGCTGCGTAAATTTCTAACAATTGTCAAAAGGCTGATGGGTTGGTAGTAAGGTCACACCTGGAAATTCTTAAAGATATTCATATAACAGTAGCTCTGTGTCAGACGTGAGGAATAAGGCTTGATATGTTAGTAGATATAAACAAGGTAGTGAACTTTCTTAGTTGTATCTGGGAGCCTGATCAATGTTTACCAGAAATAAGCTATTCTGGGTTTGACTGATCTTTATAAATAGTAGGCCTGTTGTGTTTTAGCTGGAATGTTAAAACCAGGTGTAGCTGAACAATTCCTCAGAGCTCCAGAAATAATCCTCCAGAATGTTCAGTTGTTGTTTGAGAGAGATACCTGAAATGTTTCTTCCCACATTCTTCTTATGAGTAAAACACCAGGGGGAGAAGAAGGGGAAGGGAGAGGCGAGGATGTTGGTTGGTGACTGAAAGCTCCATCTTCTAATAGTGAATAGGTTTAGCAGGGTCAGAGTAATGCACCACAGGACTTTTCTGGACCCCAGTGCTTTTTGGTAGACCTGTCTCTCCAGAGAAGGAATGCTGAAACTATTTTGGCAGAGTCTGTGGGAAATGTGAGGATGTGATTTTGCATCACTGCTTAGAAAATGTTGGATGTTGTTCTTTTGTTTCTGCAACTGTATTTCCCACATCCATCACTTGCCTCTGTCTTGTTGCACTTTCTGTAGTTTTAGTGCCACCTGAACAACAAACAAAAAGTCCTAAATTGTATTATTTCATGGCTCCTTAGTCCCTAGGAATATTTCATAACTATCTAGCCTCTGGACCTATTCTTTTGAAATTCTACAAGCTTGCTGCATAAGAACAAAGGGGGTAAGGGGAACCCCCGCTCCCATATTTTTAGCACTTACCTTCAGTGATAACAACAAAGATGCTGCAAGTATCATTCTGAAATTTTGTGGGTATCTTAACTATGCTCCACTCTGAACTGCATATAATTTTCAGAAGAGTTCATTGCACACTGCCAATAAAAGTATGAAGATGCATGCTGTTTTGGACCCTCTGAGCTGTTAAGCCTACTATTCTGCAATATTATTTATATTCTGTCTTCTGAAACGTGGTAGGGTCAATCTCATTAGAAAACTAAACTATTTCTGCAAGTGTCCTCTTAGGGTGCAATCAGATGGCAAGAAAGAATCGCTTTGCTAGGAGCTAACGCCCTTAAAATGACCCTTCCACCCCTGCAGGATTCACTCCAGCTTGGTCCCTCAAAAAGTAACCCTGCTGCTAGACCAAAAAGGTCCTGCTTGAGCACAGATCAGGGTCAGCTTGGTTTGCGCTCTTCTGAACATCGTCTGATCCCTAGGAAACAACTTGCATCGGACCGTGCCAAAAGCGGGCTGAAATGCAAGCTATTTCCCCATCTGATCGCATCCTACTTTTTCTGAGAAATAAAAAAGGTATCAAAAGTTCCTCTTTAAAGAGATACCCCAAATTGGAAGCACACACTTATTTATCTGAATTTTTGCAGGAACAATCCTCTCTTATGGAACTAATATACCTGCAAATGTCATCTGTTTTTGGCCAACATGAGAAAATTATGGTCACTTGTTTACTTCAGATGATGGTCAATGAGAGGCATAAACATATTTCTGAAATGAGAGTCAGATTCAGAAGAGGATTGACCTGGGCCCCCTCTGATTTGGTCCAAGTAGAAGTAAGGTTGTTTACTGAATCACCAAATCATTTTAGACATTGCAGGCTCTTTAGCCAGTCCTTTATCTGTGGTTCTTGGGTTGTATCCACTGGTGTCCTTCCCACAATGGATCAAAGTCTCCCCACCCCTGGATCTGCTCCAGAAGGTTGGGGAAGCCTCAGGACCAGATTTCAGAAGCATGGCAGAGGGGGAGGGTCACAGGAACGAGGAGGAAAACAAAAGCTTCTTTGTGCAAATAGATATCTGCTCTCGGAATATTGGGTTCAGCCCCTTGTGGTGAAATTGTAGAATTTGACCTCAACATGTCCTTGCAATTTCTAGCTCAATCCAGAAAACTATTGTCCCTCTTTATGTGTGCTTTCATGCATTGATCTTGCTATTCCTATTCATCAGGAGTAGCTGCTAGTCTGCAGTGCATCACATACATGCTGATTGTACGTCTTGCATTCATTTGGTAGGAGTCTGTATTTATTTGCGCTCTGCACTAGAGCTGGTATACAGTTCCTGCACTTGCATCAGACACACATTTTTAAGTTGCTTCATTTTCAGACAACATGTCCCTCCCCTTTTGTTAAAACAAGAAAGTTTAGCCGATGCTGCTTAAAAAATGTTTCCTTACTCCTGCAGGATTATGGGCTGTTACCATGGTTTTGTACAGGGCAGAAAAGACAGCAGACGGGTATTGCACGCAACACACGATTCTTTCTAGCTCCAAAAACCTGTGTTGATAGGTAATGAGATTTAATTCACAAGAGAGAGAAATAAAACATCCATATTCATTGCTTAATCAAATAAAACACTTTCAGAGGATTCTGGGAATTCTCAACAGTTACTTCAAAAGCTCCTCTTTGATAGTGGTAAACAAATTACCTTACGAATAACTTCTTAATCAAGGAAGAGCGGAGCTGCTCTCTACTTGATCTCTCCCTTTGGGTGGTCTCAGTCAGAACTGCCGTCCTGCGCCTGATGGCCTGGCTTCTGAAAAACTATATAGTATTATGCTGACAGCTGTAGACCTCTTTTTGTTAGGGATAACAGACATCCTGTGCTGAGGACAGCATCAAGCCCAGCTAGCAGTATGCCCAATTAGAGAAGCTAAAATCTCATTTGCTTCACCATGGGAGCCTCTGAAAGCACACCGTTTGGGCCTCATTACAGTATTTTTAACTTTACAAAAACAATTTCATTATGGAAATTAAAGAAGCTCATTTGGTCTCTACATTTACTCTGAAGTTAATACACTCTTAGAGAATGCTAGCCTTCCTAGCATGTTGATTTCCAATTCCCCCCTCCTTTATCACAACCCAACGTTTCTTCCAGAAACCTTTTATGGCTGGGTTTCATTAAGAAAGCCACCATTTTGAAAATAGCCAGAACCAGCGAAGAAATGTGTTGAAGTTGCTCTTTGGCTCACTGGGAAGTAAAAGCTTAATTCAAGATGAAGCAGCATTTCCAATTTTTTTTCCAAGGAACTTAAAGTATTTCAGTGTTTTGGACCCCTTTCTTTTAAATAAAAACAACTGAACAAACCTAATGAGCAATAAGGAGAACAAGCATTAACATCACATTTGAATCACACAATAGAATAAGATGTTTTCAGAAGAGTATTTGGGGACTGCTTTGAATTTTCTCTTCTCAGTCAAGGAGAAGGATGCTAAGCTGAATTCCCTTCCCTAAAACTGATAGTTTCAGAGATAGGAGTGCACTTTCAGGAACAGCAGGGGCTCAGAATTTTTAAGAGTATTCAGAGATGTTGACATGCTGCCCCTTTTTCCTTTAAGAAGACTTTAGCTCAGTTATGGCAGCAGGATCAAAACTCTGGCTGCTGTCCTGCTGTCTCTCCTGAGTGCCTCAGCAATGATGCCATTCCTTCTGTCCCCACCCCCACCCTGGGCAATCTGGGGAAGAACCATGATAGAGATGGGCACAAATTGCTGGTTCGGTGGTTCAGAGCGGTTCATTTCCTGGCTGAATAGCTGATCTGCAATTTGGTACTTGCCCCCTCCAGCAGGTGCCCACAGAGGGGCAGCGCCCCACCCCACTTCCTCTGGGCACTGACTCTGAGTGGGTGTCTGCTTGAGGGGGTGGAGTGCCAAATCGTGGATCAGTTGTTTGGCTGAGAAACGAACCATGCCAGACCAACAATCCAGTGGTTCATGCCCATTTCTCACCATGGGTCTGGAACACAGAAAGCTTCCTGCTACCATATTGGACAAATGGTCTCCCTAGCTCAATACCTACCTAGTTTGGTACTAACCACTCCCAAGCAAAGTGCCTTTGAGATGTTTTAGATTTCATATCCCATGATCTCTCACCATTTGGCCAAATTAGCTGAAGCTGATAGAAGATGTAGTCTCAAACAGCTAGAGGAAGGCAGGTGGGCTACTGTATATTTACATTGATAGACAGTGGCATTCTGCTGTTTCATGCAGGGTTTCTCCCATCCTTCCTTCTAGATGCCAGAGATTGAGGCTGTGACCTTTTGGATAGAAAGCACACATTTTTCCATTGAGCTATGCCCCTTCTTCAGCTACCAGCAAAGGAACCTGGTAGGTCCCTTACCCCAACTTTTCCCAGAAGGTCTTTTGGTTCTCCAACTATACCTTTTTTTACAGATGGAGCAGAAATGTTCTACCTCTAATCCTTATATTCCAATATTTATTAAAAGAATATGAACAAAACTGCCTGGGATGAGGTCCCAAAATGTAGTAAATTAACACCTACATTTTGATTGGTTATTTAGAAGATTATTTCCTTTCTGAGTTATTCTCCTGAAATGGAACTTGAAGGCATTATTTTACGGTGGCTTTGGCTCTTTCTGGAGCAGCAAGCTCAGATGGCAGCACTGGGAAATTCCCACTGAATACTATGACCACTGGCCGGTGGTGTGTCTCAAAGTTCCATCTTGTCCTTCCTCCTATTGAACATATACATGAAACTATTGGGCATGGTAATTTAGAATATTGAGGTTTAGGGCCACCAGAACATTGATGCTGCCAACATCTAAATGTAAGCTATAATAGTGCTGAATCAGTGATCGGAAATGAACTAAAGAAAGGCAAGTCAAATAAAACTTAATTAAGACAGTTAAGTCAGAGGTGCTTCCAGTCAGTCTGAAGGCAGATCAAAGAATGCAGGCGCTAGCTATGCATGATGGGGAACTGAGGGTCACAGTCTGGATAAGCGTACTGCTGGATTCAACCCTTAATCTGGATATGCAAGCTTCATGTACCTGTTGCTGGAGATGTCCAACCTTGCCATGATGATATATGACTTAATTATATCCTGTTTGCATTACTGTGATGTGGTTTATATGTGGTTGCACTGAAAAGTGTTTGAAAACTCCAGGTGGTACAAAATGCTGTGAACAGACTTTTGTCTTCTGCCAAGTATAGGGAGCAAGTGGCTACCTTGCAACAAGTCAAACTGGCAGTTTCTGGGCACAGTGCAAAGTACTGATTGTGACATATATGGCATGTATGACCTCAGCCAGGCTATTCAATTCATATGATGGTATTGTCCTCCTCTGTAAGTCTGTTTAAGGTCTTCAGAGGCCCTTCTATCAGTTCTGCCAGCCTCAGAGGCCTCTTAGTTGGTGGCCATTCCCAGGCTGTAGAACTCCTAGCCAAGAAATGCTAGGCTGGGCCCCTGCCTGCTTTCCATCAGCCAGCAGGCTTTAACCACACCATGCCCTTAGTATCTAAGGTGGACTATTGTAGTTGGGGAAAGGGGCTTTGTATGGGTTATTTATTGTAAAGGTTTTTATCCTCTTCTCCAGCAAAAAGAAATCCATGCTTAGACAGTTCCTGCCTTCACGTTTATAGCCTCAACCCTAAACAACACAACAAAAAACAGAAAGGCATGGAAGCGAGAAGGGAAAAAGGATGGTGGTGGTGGTGAGCCTAGGTGGGTGGACATATACTTGATTGTCCTCAAGTTGGGTGAATGGTAAGGCTTTCTTTTTATTGATTTTTTAAACCCTTTACTTCTCTTTAATTATTTTTTTTAAAATTTCGCCATAGTTGACTACATTATTTGTTGGCAGAAAGGTGTGGTATATATTTAAGATGGAAAAAAAGTTAAGCAAGCGAGCAAACCAGTCCTAGGTTTCAGGGGATTCTCCATTATTTCCAGGAAGAGCTCATTCCTTATGGGAATATTGCTGGGAGCTCCAGATGCACAGTTGCAGCTTAATTTCAGTGTTTATTTCCACCTATGGTGAGTTAAACATTTTCAGCTGCAGCATTGAATCCAGTAGTACAGGAGACACAAGGTTTTGCTGAGGCTTCACAGCTGGAAACTGAAGATGGGAATATAGCTTCTTTAACCTGTAGAGGTCCTGACAAAATAGGTGCCTCTTGGGTTTTGCTGGCAGCAGTGAGGTCTGGGGCTGGATGAGAAAGCAATTCCTGTTTCTACTTGAATACCTTTTCTGAATCCATTGCTTCATCCCCACAGGCTGGGGGATTGAGGCCTGGAAATATTACACTCTCCACTATCCAGGAATCTATAGCAAAGTCATTTACCTGTCTGATGCCTTTCTTTAAATCCCTACACAAGTTTCCAGGCTGTTCCCAGATCCATGCTTCCTGTCCTTATCTCCAGAGCAGAAATGTGCAAGTGTTCCACTCATGGGCATGCCTGTCTGTGGCTATGCTTTTCAGTGTCCACTAATATCTTCCACACGTCCATTGATACTCTTCATTTTCCCCGTGCCACTGCTGCCATAGCTTGCCCTTTTCATTATTGTATGTTTGGTCAGAGCTGTGCAAGGGTTGTACCAGCTGATACTGCAGTCCAAGAGTAAAGCCAAGAATATTCACTCAGCTGCTCTCATTGGTAGATAAACATGGAGTGCTACTTTTCTTTGGTAAGATTCTTCGATTTTTACACAATGTCTCTGCAATAGTTTGCATAAATCTAGTATCCTTTCCCTTTAAGAAATCGGAGGGGGGGGGGACTGGATGATTGTTAAAAGGTGCACATGACTTATCTGAGGGTTCTGATTGCTAAAAATTCAAATAACAAGGTAGCAGTGATTGTAATTTTGGGTAATATCTGCAAATTGCAGAAGTTAATGTAATTTGTGCAAGATACACAATTTGCACATATTATGCAATTTACATAACAATTGTTGGGTCAATAGCTCAAGAAAATATCCGGCCTTGTCCAAGGGAGAGGGCAATATTTTTGCAATTATATGTGGATGATAGAAGCAAGTATTTGCATCTCTATCTTTAACCAATCAGAATGAGGGAAAGATGTGTCTCTGTAAGGATACTCACCAGTAAAGGTTCCCCTTGACAATTTGTCCAGTCGTGTCCGACTCTAGGGGGCGGTGCTCATCCCCGTTTCCAAGCCGTAGAGCCAGCGTTTGTCTGTAGACAGTTTCCGTGGTCACATGGCCAGCGCCAGTGGAGTAGTTCAATAGCTTGCTTGCTATTGGGCTACTCTTTACTGCTGGATATTACAAAGCAAACCTTGGAATTAGGTTTATTTTCAAGGGAAGGTACCCTGGCTGTAGTTCAGCTTACCATTTTGTTTGTCTGTGGCCAAGAGGTATCTCAGCTTAAAAAGTCCACTGTCATTTTGCTTAGTGTCCACATCTTCTCTAGAGCAGTCCATGGCTTTGCCCACTCTTATCCCTCTGTTCCCATTTTCTGATATATCTCAGGTTAATAGTTTCATTCCTCCAGCCATCTCACTCAGCTTTTTCTCCTGTTTCAAACTGCTTCCCAGAACAAATATGTCATGTTGCCTTTCTTATTTCTTTCAAAGCCCTTCTGAAAAGCTATCTTTTCTGTGAAGATTTTGGCACAACACCTTGGCTTCCATGGTGAGCTGTTATTACAGACGTCCCCTAACTAAGGCAAAGTATATCCCACAGAAACAACTGCATAATTCTTTCTTTCTTTCTTTCTTTCTTTCTTTCTTTCTTTCTTTCTTTCTTTCTTTCTTTCTTTCTTTCTTTCTTTCTTTCTTTCTTTCTTTCTTTCTTTTCTCTTCTTCTCAAGCTAAAAATTAAACCATAACCAACTTGGAACAGTACTTGGCCCCATATGTTCTATAGTTTCCACCACACTGATATTACTGGTGATGATGATTTATTACCACTTAATGTTTTCTTCAGTGTTACAAGGCTTCATTCAAACTGATAATCTGAAAACATTTCTTCTCCCCCTCTCCTTTCTTTTATCTTCCTCATTTTCACTCCTCCAAAGTTCTTACGGCATTATCCTCCTCTCAAATTTGTCTAAATCTTATGCTATTGAGCAAGTGGGAATCTTTTGCTATTCTCATCCTCTTAAAAGTTAAAGGATTCAAAAGAGACTTCAGTCAGACTCCTGCAGAAACCATTAGCACAGTTACAGAGAATACTTTGGGCCAGCTGATCACGGCATGAATAAAATGCATTGTAATTTAAGGTTCAAATTAGGGCTTGTGTTGCAGTGGGAGCAGCCAGGGCTAACTTGGGAAGGGTGATTTTGCTTGCTGGTGAGCATTTTGTGTTATAAACTTTGTTGTTTCCTGCAGCATCTCAGTAGCTAGTTCTTTGTTAATACCCGTTAACCTATGAACATGTTGAACCCAGTTGAACAAAGCGAATTAATTTACAAGAGAATGGTGAAATGAAATCTACATTTTATTGGGCAAACAGCATGAGATGGATATCAGCAGCTGTGGAGCTTAAGCCATGCTAATTCTCAGTGCCAGATTTCTGTTCACTGCTATTTTGTTCTTGGTTTCACAACACTTTTCCTTTTCCTACCCTACTGCATCACAGGACGTGGCACTGAAAATACCACACTTGGAAGCATTGCTGCTTTGGATGATGACTCATAGAATCTATGCAGTCTTTTGAGGATGCTGCAATATTTCCTTCCACCTTCCCTTTGGGAAAGGTATGGGCTGGAGGAATGTTCCTTGTGGTCTGTTTATGCTTCCACAGCACCACATCAGCCTTTATCTTCATTAGATGATAGATAATATTTGAGACATTTAGGATACATTACAGAGCCTATGTCTGCATTAGAGAGGCTGCAGCTCCATCACCAACAAGGAGGACATTCTTCCGAAAAAGGGACAACATTTAGCATTAAATTTGCATAAGCTAATTTAAACTAATATAAACAAATATCATCACATTTAGACATTTATTACAATAATTTGAGTGGAAATGCACTACTGCCCAGCATATTGCTCTAGACTGTGACTTGGGACACAGCATTGAGATAAAGATAGGATAAAAAGAAAATAAATTAATAAGGCTTTGTATTTAATAACCCTTTGAACTCTTTCAAATGCCCTGTGCCTTGTACCTTCTGCAGCTTCCTGAAAATCGATCGATCGATCGATCGATCGATCGATCGATCGATCGATCTATCTATCTATCTATCTATCTATCTATCTATCTATCTATCTATCTATCTAAAGAATCACCCTCTTCCTCCAGATGCTCACATGCACCTTTCTCCTTCCCCTAAATGTTACCAGAGGTTTGGTGGACACTTCTGGAAGGATAAGATTGTGTTGAGGAAGAAGGATCCACTTAATGAAGGAGAGTTCTTTTTGTGTGGGTAGAGCTCCAGTCAAAGAAGGCACCTTCACCTAATATTCAGATCTCTCTCCTTGTGACTATATGGTCCAGATCCTATTGAATGTGATCCATGGCAGGTTGCCATTGACTAAAGACTTCCTTTTTTATTTTATTATTTTCCTTTTTTAAAAATTTCACGGACCATGTGACTGTGTGCACCTCAAAAGTGAAAACGGACATAATTGATCACTCTGTTGCTGCCCATGACATATTTCCCATTGCACAGGCAGAACTGCACAACAGGATTTTGGTTTACTTGTGGCATTTTCATGAGTCTGGAGAGGAAGGGTCTAGGAAGTCCATTTCCTTCAGCCCTGTTATGCATCCCTGAATCCACATGAAACTCTCTTTGTGTTACACATTGTTAATGGTTGGTCAGGATCATGGATGAAGCCATCGTACAAACTGAGTTAATACAGCAGGTATGAAAATGACCCCCCTTTCTCTGTTTCTCATGCTTTCCTCCTCTATCTGTACAATACATTTTTTACTTTTAGACAGGGCTTCAGATGAACTCTGTGAGTTACTGAAGATGATTCCAAAGATTTCCTCCCCTGAAAGGAAACCAAATTCACCCTTTTTATAAAAGATATAGGTGTTTCCACCATCACAGAGGAAGGAGACAGCAACCAAAGATGAAGGATTTTTATGTGGTTGCACCCAACTTATGATCATTTGGTTTGGCTCTCATCTTTTTTATGAGGATCTGTTGAATGAGTTAACAATATTGTTTCTGTTGTATTCAATCACTTAAATAAAAGGATTGCATTTTTAGAAGAGCTTGTTTGGATTTTATTGTTACTGTTCCATTCTTTGTATTGTGTGCACTTGACAGTGGATAGGAATTTTTAAAAGAAATATATCAGTAGACTTTATTTTTGAGATGTTGACACCATTTAGGACCTGAAATGCATTGATTCCAAGACTAGTTATGATGCATTGCTGACCTTCAGTGGAGGATTTTTTTATCACTTTAGGCAAATACATCAATTATAACGTTGTCCGGTTAGACACAACCTTGCTACAATGTATGTATGTATGTATGTATGTATGTATGTATGTATGTATGTATGTATGTATGTATTTCATAAATTGAACAGAGTCAGATTATCCACCTTCCAGTAATGGCTTTTTAGGGTTGTCACAGTTGTGTGGTGCTGTCTTTGAAAACAGCCCAGAAACGTCTGCTGGTCCAAAACAAGATAGCAACATCAACTGTAACAGGTTGATACAATCGTATTACAGCAGTACGTTGTCATGTGTCCTGTTTTCAAGTCTGCTTCTAGAATCAATTAGAATTATTTGTCTCTTGGTCATGTGTTTTCATTCAACATGTTCTTTTGTTGTTGTCTATTATCTTATCTGCCAACTTGAGCATTACCTTTAGTGGGCTATAGATTAAATAAATAAATAAAATGAGATGTCTACTAGAGAAAGAGCCTTCTTGGTGTTGCTGCCTTGTCTGTTGAATGCTCAGCTTAAAAGAAGCGAACTGGTGCCTTTGTTATAATATTTTCAGTCCCACATGATGGCCTTCCAATTTCCTCAGACTTTTCCATCTGGATGGCTGCAGAGATAAACCTGGATGCTTACTTAATTACTTTATTGTATGGTCATAAATCTGGAAAAGGAATAAAAACAAGACAAACATGCAGAAATAAAATATTGTAGCATTCAAAGCACATGAGGATGACATACAATAGATTGTATATAACATATTGAAGACAACATATGCACCATAATTCCCCACTTCTGTAAGAACTGCAAATCAGTCGCCCACACTACCACTTCTGTAAGAAGTGGTAGTGTGGGCGACTGATTTGCAGTTATCTAAAAAAAGCTTCAGTTCTCATTTTTTGCGATGCATTCTAGGTACTCTAAGATGTGTATCGGGACCAGTCCCGAATTTGGAGGTGGGTTTATGCTCATGTTTGGCCTGGAGCGATATCCTATGTTATTGGAATCAATTATTCCATGGTGAAACTGAAGATTCTTATATCTTCTTGACAATGAATGACCCACATGTCTCCTCTTGGCCAAAAGCTGTGGTTCAGAAAATGTCATTGTTTGGTCTTAGTTTGGCAGAATTTTGTAGATATAACAACACCTGAGTCAAATCCATGATAAACCAAAGGATCTTTGATACTGACAGGCAGATTGTGTGTTTGGCAAATGATGCATTTTTTCAAAGTAGTACATTCTTACAGTTCTGTTGTGAGTCTTTCTGAAGTATACACATGCATGGTTTCAAAAACCAGTCTCCAATTAAAAGAAAGATAGTCTAGAATGAGACCAAAAGTTCTTGCTATGTATTTGCCAAGCTCATTTGTTATAAAGCCAATCCAGAAGTCCATGCAGTGAATTGAAACAAGAGTGGAGTAGCCAGAATAAGAGAGAATTGACAGTGGAGGTCCAACAACAACAACAACAAAATCACAGATTTGTCATCTCTAGTTCAAAAAAACCCGCACCCAGTCATAATCAGGTGTCCATCACAAGTAGATAAGGGCAGCATGATAATCCTGACCCACTCCATCAGTGTTCTCTCCATATGGCCCAGATACCGATCTGATTCTTCTCCATATGATGACAGAGGGGTGCTCACTCTTCCAAATGCCGATAAGCATGGAAGTGCCTCTTAAATGTAAAAAAGGGCAGGGGTGTTTGTCAGTCTGCAGTGTAAGAGATGGCAATTACTGAAACATTATTAAGAACATAGAATGTGATCAACAGTACATTGCCACCAACAAATGATCCGGAATGCTGTCAAAACGACAGAAAATTTTCTTTTTCTATTGAATAGCTTTGCAAGTTGCCCTGGAAAAGCACACTTTCTTAAGCTCTTTGGGGGGGGGGGAAATCACCCACTTTCGAACCATAAAGTGAAATAAGATGACTCCAGATAAGTTATAGGTCAGGAGGATGTGAGGATATAACCTTGAACTGCACTCAATCTTTTTTTTTATGATATTATAAAATATCAACATGAAGTTTATGAATCAAGCAAATCTTTTTTTTTATTATAGATAGTGGGAGGGAAAGTCATGCTGAAGCAGGCATTTAATTTGAAATAGATGTAATATGCATGTAAAATATTCCAGAATGTTAGGATGTTTTATGTTGCAGCTGAACCCCTTTAAGTGTTAAGTCAACAGCAGTCTACACAAATGGATTATCAGATCGGAGCAACAGCAAGAAAAGCTGTACATAGATATGGCAGGACTTAGAAGGAGTGAGATGTAGAGCTGAAAAGTCTGCCTATGAGATAAGATTTTATCCGTTAGTATTAAGGGAATCAACAGTTCTGTCAAAGGGCCAATGATCTTATTTTTTAATAAGACCAAGTGTTGTCCTGCTTGTTTTCTAAGATAGAGGGCCCCATACTTCACAGCAAACATCAGAGATTGAAAAGGAAGTAAGGCTGGGAATGACGAATAGCCACCTAAAGCATATAGTGAAAGACTGCAGTGCCACTGTGAAAAATAAAGGCATTTTCAAAGAGCAGTTCCAAGTTTTAATGCAGAACTGGGAATAGGATTGAGAAAAGTTCCCAATCATGCGTCAGGGATGGAAGAGATGTCTTAATCCAGATGTTGTTGTACTGCAGCTTCTATGATCCCTGCTGGCCTAAGCAGATAGGAGTTGTGATACAATAACACCTGGAGGGGCATGTGTTCCACACCATTGCTTTACATGAACTTACATTTATATTTAGGTGAACTTACATTTGGATTTTCAGTCGTCTCAGCTCTGATTATTAGATTTTTCATTTAAACATGCCCAGGCAATAGTGCTAAAAGAGAATGTTGGCATCAGAGTACTTGGCTAGATGGCCCACTGATATGAGCCATATTATAGGGACAAATTGAGAACCTATGATTGAAATCTTTCAAGTTTTCTTACAAGCAAAAGCATTCATAAGAAAATAAGAATCTTGCTGGATCAGACCAATAGTTAAAATAATCCAGCATCTTATTTTTCATATTGCCCAACAAGATCCCCTGGGAAGTCACAAGCAGGACATAAGTATCTCCTTCTATGTGTGTTCCTCAGCCTTTCCCCATTGTGTTTCATGGCCTCTTAATGGGGAGAATGATTTATTTATTAGTTAGTTAGTTAACAACAATTGTATCCTGCCTTTTCTTTTATGAGCGGCACACATGGCTTTTCATCTCTCTACCCAAAATAAATCGCAACAGTCTAAAACTGAGGTAGTTTTCAGGGATAACAAAAGCATGTGGTCAAAAATAACAACATGGCCAGATGATATGTACTTTTCTGGTGTAAAAAATAATGTTTATTTTTTCTACTTTTCTTCATTGCTTTGAGTGGAGCAAAAAAAAATGTTGGATTGTATTTGGAGCCATTTTCTTTGACATTTTGGGTTTTCTTACTTTTCAAAGGGGATTGGAAAGTAACTAGTAATACAAAAAGCTACCATGGCAAGTCTTGGATAATGATAACAGGTTATTTTTCAGGGTTTGTGATGAACTAAATAAAAATGTCCCTTTTTTGATAAAGGGATTAGTGTTGCATTGATTTATTCAGAAGTTCGTCTTTACATACTCACTGTCATAGTTGGTAGCAGTGTATAGTCTACCTGAAATGGAAGGCGTGCAAGATGATACATTTGTTGCCTTATTTCATCTCATTTGGGCAATTGCTTTTGAATAGCCCAGTTTTCATTATGATAAGGAGTCTTGTGGCACCTTAAAGGCTACCTTTCATGGCCTTTGTCAGATGCAACAAGCTACAGCCCATGAAAGCATATGCCAAATATAAATTGTTACTCTTTAAGGTACCAAAAGACTCCTTGTTGTTTGTGGTAAATTATCCAATTACATATGGATTTTATGTTTTTCCATAATGCAGAGTAATTAATAAGCCAGGTAGTTGTGCATTAACTCTGGGTTTATCTAAATCTCACCCACACAACCATAGCAAACTACTTCCAGACATGCAATATTCAGCGGAGGGGGGGGGGGGAGAGCAGTTTCACACGGAATTCTGATCAGGTTCAGCCACTGTGAAATCTGAGCAATGACACATTCAATCCCAGGTAGGACTTCCCTCTAGGAAGTATGTGGGTTTGCATGAAAATTAATAGGGCAAACCCTTAAAGGCAACTGTTAAGCAGGAACCAATGAGGCTACTGTCAACCTATTTATAAAGTGTAAACAACAGAATTAGCCTGGTTTTTCATCCAGAGTTCTCCCACCCCTGACTTGATTGAGAGCTTCATTATTTTGTTCTCCATCAGTCACTGAAAGAATTTCTATCCACGGGTCATCTCAGAAATGAAGAGCCACTTTCTCCTGGATTCTCTGTGGTGGCAAAGTGGTTGCAAACTTATATTCTCTCAGCAGCTTATTACATCCCTCCGGATATTGTCAGTCTAAACTAAATAGGTGAAGACATTCCTGTGCGAATCAGACACTGCGACAGAGCTGAATTCAAGCTGCAGCATTCTGCTGCATCTTAATCAAGTCCTTCATTTTTAAACGTCTTCCAGTACTGGTGACAACTTGCTGTTTTATAGCAACATAGTGAATAAATAATATGAGGCATTATGATTCACAGGTTTTTCCCCCCCTTCCCCTTGTCCTGTTCCATCTGCTGTGGTCTATGTTGTTTTCATCGGAGTTTGGAGGATTTATTTATACTGTTTTGTATTGTTGTGCCTGAGAAAACCAAGCACTTTTCAAACTTCACAATTGTGCATAGCAAGCATATGCTGTAATAAATAGCAACTAAAGCATGAGGAATACATTGGGTTTGTGGGTGGAAGCATGGAATGGAATAGAGGAGAAAAAAAACATCTATGCCTTCCTTTCTTGTTAACTCTCCATTGTCAAAGAGAATTAGCCCCTTCAGAAACAAAAGGCTAAAAGATATGACGCTGGAAGATGAGCCCCTCAGATCGGAAGGCGTCCAACATGCTACTGAGGAAGAGCGGAGGACAAGTACAAGTAGCTCCAGAGCTAATGAAGTGGTTGGGCCAAAGCTGAAAGGACGCTCAGCTGCGGACGCGCCTGGAAGTGAAAGGAAAGTCCGATGCTGCAAAGAAAAATACTGCATAGGACCCTGGAATGTAAGATCTATGAACCTTGGTAAGCTGGATGTGGTCAAACAGGAGATGGCAAGAATAAACATTGACATCCTGGGCGTCAGTGAACTAAAATGGACCAGAATGGGCAAATTCAATTCAGACGATTATCATATCTACTATTGTGGGCAAGAATCCCGTAGAAGAAATGGAGTAGCCCTCATAGTCAACAAAAGAGTGGGAAAAGCTGTACTGGGATACAATCTCAAAAATGATAGAATGATTTCAATACGAATCCAAGGCAGACCTTTCAACATCACAGTAATCCAGGTTTATGCACCAACCACCGATGCTGAAGAGGCTGAAATTGACCAATTCTGTGAAGACTTACAACACCTTCTAGAACTGACACCAAAGAAAGATGTTCTTCTCATTATAGGGGATTGGAATGCTAAAGTAGGGAGTCAAGAGATAAAAGGAACAACAGGTAAGTTTGGCCTTGGAGTTCAAAACGAAGCAGGGCAAAGGCTAATAGAGTTTTGTCAAGAGAACAAGCTGGTCATCACAAACACTCTTTTCCAACAACACAAGAGGCGACTCTACACATGGACATCACCAGATGGGCAATACCGAAATCAGATTGATTATATTCTCTGCAGCCAAAGATGGAGATGCTCTATACAGTCAGCAAAAACAAGACCTGGAGCTGATTGTGGCTCTGATCATCAGCTTCTTATAGCAAAATTCAAGCTTAAACTGAAGAAAGTAGGGAAAACCACTGGGCTAGTCAGATATAATCTAAACCAAATCCCTTATGAATACACAGTGGAAGTGAAGAACAGATTTAAGGAACTAGATTTGGTGGACAGAGTGCCTGAACAACTATGGATGGAGGCTCGTAACATTGTACAGGAGGCAGCAACAAAAACCATCCCAAAGAAAAGGAAATGCAAGAAAGCAAAGTGGCTGTCCAACGAGGCCTTACAAATAGCAGAGAAGAGAAGGGAAACCAAATGCAAGGGAGATAGGGAAAGGTACAGAAAATGGAATGCAGACTTCCAAAGAATAGCAAGGAGAGACAAGTGGGCCTTCTTAAATGAACAGTGCAAAGATATAGAGGAAAATAATAGAAAGGGAAAAACCAGAGATCTGTTCAAGAAAATTGGAGATATTAAAGGAACCTTTTGTGCAAAGATGGACATGATAAAGGACAAAAATGGTAGGGACCTCACAGAAGCAGAAGACATCAAGAAGAGGTGGTAAGAATACACAGAGGAATTATACCAGAAAGATCTGGATGTCCTGGACAACCCAGATAGTGTGGTTGCTGACCTTGAGCCAGACATCCTGGAGAGCGAAGTCAAGTGGGCCTTAGAAAGCATGGCTAACAACAAGGCCAGTGGAGGTGATGGCATTCCAGTTGAACTATTTAAAATCTTAAAAGATGACGCTGTTAAGGTGCTACACTCAATATGCCAGCAAGGTTTTTGTTGAACTGTGGGAAGTTGGAGGGCTGGGCTAGGACTGATAGGAGATGTAGTCCAACAACATCTGGAGGGCCACACTTTACCCACCTTAGTGATAAAGAAAAGTTGGAAAACTCAGCAGTGGCCAGAGGATTGGAAAAGATCAGTCTACATCCCAATCCCAAAGAAGGGCAGTGCCAAAGAATGCTCCAGCTACCGTACAATTGCACTCATTTCACACGCTAGCAAGGTTATGCTCAAAATCCTCCAAGGCAGGCTTCAGCAGTATGTGGACCGAGAACTCCCAGAAGTACAAGGTGGATTTCGAAGGGGCAGAGGAACTAGAGACCAAATTACTAACATGCGCTGGATTATGGAGAAAGCCAGAGAGTTCCAGAAAAACATCTACTTCTGCTTCATTGACTACGCAAAAGCCTTTAACTGTGTGGACCACAGCAAACTATGGCAAGTTCTTAAAGAAATGGGAGTGCCTGACCACCTTATCTATCTCCTGAGAAATCTATATGTGGGACAGGAAGCAACAGTTAGAACTGGATATGGAACAACTGATTGGTTCAAAATTGGGAAAGGAGTACAACAAGGCTGTATATTGTCTCCCTGCTTATTTAACTTCTATGCAGAACACATCATGCGAAAGGCCGGACTGGATGAATCCCAAACCGGAATTAAGATTGCCGGAAGAAATATCAACCACCTCAGATATGTAGATGATACCACTCTGATGGCAGAAAGTGAGGAGGAATTAAAGAACCTCTTAATGAGGGTGAAAGAGGAGAGCGCAAAAAATGGTCTGAAGCTCAACATCAAAAAAACTAAGATCATGGCCACTGGTCCCATCACCTCCTGGCAAATAGAAGGGGAAGATATGGAAACAGTGACAGATTTTACTTTCTTGGGCTCCATGATCACTGCAGATGGTGACAGCAGCCACGAAATTAAAAGATGCATGTTTCTTGGGAGGAAAGCGATGAGAAACCTAGACAGCATCTTAAAAAGCAGAGACATCACCTTGCCGACAAAGGTCCACATAGTCAAAGCTATGGTTTTCCCAGTAGTGATGTATGGAAGTGAGAGCTGGACCATAAAAAGACTGACCGCCAAAGAATTGATGCTTTTGAATTGTGGTGCTGGAGGAGACTCTTGAGAGTCCCCTGGACTGCGAAGAGAACAAACCTATCCATTTTGAAGGAAATCAACCCTGAGTGCTCACTGGAAGGACAGATCCTGAAGCTGAGGCTCCAATACTTTGGCCATCTCATGAGAAGAGAAGACTCCCTGGAAAACACCCTGATGTTGGGAAAGTGTGAGGGCAAGAGGAGAAGGGGACGACAGAGGACGAGATGGTTGGACAGTGTCATCGAAGCGACCAACATGAATTTGACCCAACTCCGGGAGGCAGTGGAAGACAGGAGGGCCTGGCGTGCTCTGGTCCATGGGGTCACGAAGAGTCGGACACGACTTAACGACTAAACAACAAGAACAATATAAGGTGCCACAGGACTCTTGCCTGCTTTCTACAGCAGCATTTACTTTTCTTTATCACAAAGGTGGGCAAAGTGTGGCCCTCCAGATGTTGTTGGACTACATCTCCTATCAGTCCTAGCCCAGCCCTCCAAATTCCCACAGTTCAACAAAAGCTGAGGGGAAGCTGTCATAACATAACTCCTCCCGTATGGCTTTTTCACAACAGGAAGTATGGGCAACGGTAGGAGCTGCAGAGTATGAAGGGAGATGCAATAGAAACACAAAGAACAAATTCAGGATCTTTGGTCACCTTGCATTGTGACGGTCAGCTGAAAAATATAAGCAAAGGACGTTTTGAAGGCCCCCAAGAATGAAGCATAAACGTAATCCTCTTTAATGGGAAATAAAATCTTTGGGAAGACAAATTGTGATTTGTGGCACAAAACAACCCTTTTCCTGCAGCTGAACACATCACTGTCCTCCTTCGTATCTTCCTTGGGGCTTATCGGGAAGGAAGCTGTTTTACAAGCATCTATAATACTGACAGAATATATTTATCTTGACCCCTCAAAAATGCAACATTCAGAGGTCCTGGAGCAGGTGCTGAACCTAAAAAATGAGAATAATTGCTGAGACAAAATTTCTCAGAAGACATGGTCCTACGTAATATGCATTCTGATATTTGTTTTTCCTACACTCCTGTCAGGGTTAAAGGCACCTATAAATTACTTATTCTTTGGACTCTACTTCTGCTCTGAAGGGATTGCAATTTCTGTGATTTGACCACAGCTGAAAATATCTCTCCACAAGGAAAAAATCAACCCAAATAATGTAACTGCACCTTTAAAAAATATCTTCTGGACATCCAGCTTTACTTCCGAGTAGGAAAATAAGTCATTCAAACACTTCTTCATATATTTTAAAATCTTCTTTTACTGAGAAAGCTTCAAGCTGAAATATATAAAATTGCTGGAAAATAATATGCCAAGTGTAAAATTCTAGCCACATTTATATAATAAGAAAAACACAATTACTTCTTAACTTAAACATTTAAGTATTTAAATACACCAGTATTTTTCTCTTACCCTAGATAGAATATTGGGCTAGCCTCTAAAGTGTCAGTTTTTTTTATTTTCTTACCCTTCTCCTCCCACTCTGTCTACTTCTCTTTTATATGATTGCTTCAGAAAATATCTGAGGTATAATCTATTTGCAGTCTTTAGTTCTCTTCTGCCAGATCCTCTACAGGTATCTGTGCTGGGTAAATATCCACCTTCCAAACAATTAATAAAATCTTCACTATTTAATAAGCGCCACTATTTCCTAGTTCTAAAAAAACCCGTGCATGTTTACTTTGCATGCTGGGACCTTTTTGAAAACGTGTGCAGAAGAATTTTCCTTCCCCAGTGCTTCTAATGAGAAGAAGAAACACCATCATCTTTTTTCTATCATTGCTAGTTAGAAATGTTGTTTACACCCTTTGCCAATGTGCTTAAAAGACAACATAACTTTTCCATGAAACATTCTTGCAACTGTGTCTGGCTTTTTCAAGCAAGATGACAATTCTTTCCTATCTCTGCTTAGAGGCTTAAAGAGCTCAGAGGCCCAAGGTTAAAACATTCATGTTCTGGTTATAATTGTTGGTGAAAGGCAAACTGCTTGTAAAACAGAAGAAAACAATCAATTTTCAATGTTTTACATGAACAGGATCTTATTAAAAACCCCAAGAAACTGAAGGCTACTTTACAGATTTTCCCCTAAAACCTCTCCACCATTTTGAAGTGTCTGCCTCCTTTCTATCACCACCTCGTCCTCAATGCCTTAGAACAGTAAGTAGAGGAAGCAAAATGTTGGTCAGGATGCCAGCACTGTTGGTGTTGTTACCACATTGCAAGGGAGATTCAAAAATTTAAAACCCCTCAGGCAAAAGAACAAAGTTCTGTTACAATCACTGCTAATGCTAAGTTTCACCTCTGACAAGCTTCTGGTGGATTTCTCCATCCTGTGGAAAATTTGGTGAGATGGTACCTGATGTTTCTATGATAGGTTGGAGAATTTCACAAGGAGTCTCTTGCTGCAGTGGTTAAAACTGCAGTACTGCCGTTAAGCCTCTGCTCACAACCCAGGTTTGATCTCAGGTGAATCAGGTAGCTGGCTCAAAGGCTGACTCAGCCTTCCATCCTTCTGAGGATGATAAAACTGAGTACCGAGCTTAATGGGGGTGGGGGGCAATGTGTAGCCTGCATAATTAAATTGTAAACTGCCCAGAGAGTTCTTTAAGTGTCAGGGGGAAGTATATAAGTAGCACACTTTGCTTTATTTGTTCACAGCTATGTCTGCAATGCCAATGTGGTGTAATGGATAGACTAGGGGTCAGGAAACCTGGGTTCAGATCCTGACATAGGCTGGGCATAAGTCAGAAGGGACTTAATAGTAATCCTGTACTTACATCAAGGAAAAGGAATATTATTGCACTCAGTGGGGCTTAGATCTAAGTAACAGTAGTAGTTAAATGTTAAAAAACCCCTTCCACCCATCAGATTCAGTATTCCTCTGAAAAGCAGTTGCTGGGGAATTTGATCAGGAAGATGCCATTGTATTCTCCTCCTCCTCTGGGCTTCGCACAGGCATCTGGTTGACCCTGCAAAAACAGAGGACTAGGTCAAAGGTCTTTGGTCTGATTCAACAGGGGTCTTCTTATATTGCTATGAGTAGTCATGTACAGGTTTACACTACATGAGTTACGATTTATCTCTAATATAAACTGCAGGATTTGAAAACTTCATTCTATAAATAGAAGTATCTCATTTTGTTTCAGGTGTACTAGACTTCAGTACAACATGTTTTATATCAGAATTATGATATGAAATGCTATTTCTTATATATATACCTACCTTCACATTTAAGAAAGATGGTTCTCTTCAACACCTAGGTTTGTGGAAAGAATTTTCTTCTTTATTTAAATAACCTTAATAATTTTAGTATGTTATGAATTGTATGGTGTTAAATTATAGACAAACCACAAGGCATGGCACGTAGTAAGGCAAACAACTTTCACAACACACCAGTCACGTCAGTATTTGATAAAAACAAAATAGCATTTTGAGATGAAATATTGTAATTAGAAATATTCTGAACCATCATTATGTCTAGCTGTACACATCTGCTTATACACCCAGTTGACTAGTGACACAGAGAATGGAAAATGCCTTTCAATTACTGGTAGCTCATTCCGTTAGGGTAAGAATGAGGCCACACTCACTGGCTGTACCTCATCCTTGGTCCTTGATGATGGCACACATCAACAAGTGTATGTGTGAGGAGGCAGCAGTGGCTGGTTGTCATGTGATTAATGGGTCAGAAGGCATAGTGGTGGGTAGATCTACGGGTGACAGGCAGAGACAAGAGTGGATATTTATACATATATGCATACACAGGTATTCACACACAGAGAGGCACATTTCCCTTTTACCCATGTACAAAAATAGGCAGGTGAGCAAGCAAGTATCCATATATTCCCATACTAGAGAACTCAAGGTAGGTAGGAATGGGCTGACTGGGGATAGCTGAGCCTGTAGTTGGCAGAGCCCCATTTAACCAAAAGGTCCAGCCCATACTGCATGCAGATCAGAGGTGGGGAGCCTGCTCTCTTTATGTCACACAGGACAGGAGAGCCTAGGGGTGGAAAGTGAAAGGGCCAGGTGATATAGGTGGCTCCGGGGAGATGCCCTAGCAATTATGAAGCGAAACACTCCTCATGTGCTGTCCTTTGGTGATAAGGATTGAATAGAGAAAGCAGGATCAGCAAGTGTGGTCCTGGTCTCCCCTTCACATGTCAGTAATCACATAATCAATGAATAGCTGAAGATGGCTAGAATGTTCAAGGAAAGAAAACTGATTATGGGTAGGGGATCTCATATTGAATGCTAATGGAACATTCTGTTCTGGAGGTGTTTCACCACCACAACAGTGAAAAGAGGTTTGTGATCTCTCTTCTGCAGACTTTTCAGTGAGGAGGATGGCCCTTTGGCTGTCTAATCACTGGAAAACTGGGGATGGGAGTGGTGCACGTGAAATATTTGATGTTCTCAGATGATCGGTAGAGGTTATTTGTTTGTTTTGCAAAGTGGTTGTTTAGCTGTATTTTTTCCTGGTTTTCTTTTTTTAAAAAAATGCATGTTCTGATGTTCATCTAAGAAATTCAGGGAAGTGAATATGCTTTATCTATTGTGAGGCCACCCTTATATATTAATTAGACTCTGAATGTCATACCCTACTACAGATTCAAAGATAGTTCTCTCGAGTTCTAGTCCAACTGCTACATCAGACTGCAGGGGTAGGAAACCCCTTTTTTCTGTTGTTGGCTACATTCCCTTGAGGGCGATTTTTGGGAGCTGTGCAGAAATGGTAGATAGAATTGAATTTCATCTGAAATTGGGTGCTGTTTATATTTTTATTCCTACCATCCTATTCCTCCCTTTCTGTCTATCCTCCAGACTTTCTTTTGTTTTCAATAATCTGTGTGACTTTAAGGCATGGACCAGAGGTGGCCTAGTTCCCCTACACTGGCTTTTTAATTGTGAATTCCAGCTTGCATCAGGAATCCACGATTCCACGGGACACCTAGATATTTAATTTTTTAGACAACCGCCAAGCAGAATTTTACAAGCAGCTGACATGCAGGACTTGGGGGCTACTAATTAGAGGAACACTGAATCTACTTGGGTTAGCTCTGAAATAAGTACAAATACATGTGGATGATCTGACAAATGGGAGTGTTTGAAAACCTAGTCTAATAATTTACCACTCTTGCACCAAAGAGACAAATCGTGCTCTACATGTGAAGTATGACACATTCCAGAGCAATGGAAGTGTACCGCATATTGTTTTGATATTCTTGAAGAAGGGACTGCCATTATGTTCTGCTAGTGGATCTTGAGAAGTGACATTTTTAAAAAACACCCTCTATCATATTTTGCTGTACTTAGACTGCAGAGGCAGCACATTTTTCAGCTACAAAGTCCTGATGTAGTAGTTTCTTGCAATATACAGTGATATACAGTATTAGTAATACAAACTGTTATTTTTTTCCTTTAAAAAAGGATATCAGTGCACCAATCTCAAAATGAGAGCCATTTTTGACTTGAAGATGATTATAAATATGGGCATCCAAGATGATAAGCTTCTTATAAACTTGGAATAGCAAGTCTCAAAGCTAACACATTGAGTAAGCTGCAGGTATGCCACAAAGAAATAATGAAGTAATCATTATAAATCCATCAAGGAGCAGAATTGGTGGGTTTTGAAATTACTCGTTTTTGAGGAACACAATTTTTCATTTACAGAATCAAGAGAATGTTCAAGTCGCTGCTGAGCTAAAGCTTCGGCAGCGCGGCTCGGCTTTGCCTCCTTCGCTGGATGATGCGAGACCCTAGGTTTCACAAGAGCAGTTGGGCGAGAGGGGGGATTGTTAGGTTATTTAAGGGACGTTCCCCCTTCTCTCCGCCCTCTTCCTTTTCTGGCAACGGTGAAGGAGAGAGCTCTGCTGTTTGGTTTCCAAACAGCTGCGTCACGGATCGAGGCCTTTGGCGAGCAGCATCCAGGAGGTCGGGAGGGTAGCATCGGCTCCCTCCAGGGGTTTGGTTTATAAATTTTAATTATTGAAGATAATTATATTCAAGGCATAGTAATTTTGTTGATTATTGTTGGTTGCTGACAAGGAAGGTCAGCGGGGGTGGCCGCGGCAGCACGGCTTGCGCTGATCGCGCTTAGGCATGATTGGGGCTGGAGAGTACATCGGGGTTGTTTAATATATATATATATTAATATATATATATATGAGCTCTTGGCTGTGGAGGGCAACGCAGCTCCGTTGAGCTCCAGCCATCTGGGCGTGCGCTGTGCACCGCTCGGCTCCCAGGCCGAGGGCTTTTTGTTTCTTCCTCCCCCCTCCCTTCCCTTCTCCAACGGTTGGCGTGGTCTGCTAGTCCCAGGAGAGCTGGTTCAGCAGCGGGGCATAGCTGGTAGCAGCCTGGGTTTACTCAAGATTTAGATTAGATTAGATTAGGCATCCTTCAGTCTCGAGAGACTATGGTAACGTGTTCTGTATGGAGGACTTGGAACAGCGTCTAGTGTGGCTGAGAAGGCCAATTCAAGAGTGACAATCCCTTCCATATTGAGGACAAGTACAAACTGTCCCCTTTCCAGCCCCCTGATTTTGCTGGTTTCGGGACTGCCTCTTTGCCTCAGCCTGCTGGACAATGGTCTCTTCATATTGGGAGAGGCCGTGATGGCTGAACGTTCAGGCTGAACGTTCAGATGTCAAGGTTTCCCATCTGTTGAGGTCCATTCCTAAGGCCTTCAGATCCCGCTTGCAGATATCCTTGTATCGCAGCTGTGGTCTCCCTCTGGGGAGATTTCCCTGCACTAATTCTCCATAGAGGAGATCTTTTGGAATCCGACCATCAGCCATTCTCACGACATGCCCGAGCCAACGTAGACGTCGCTATTTCAGTAAATGTATACATGCTAAAAATTCCAGCTCATTCTAGGACTACTCTATTTGGAACTTTGTCCTGCCAGGTGATACCAAAAATGCGTCAGAGACAACACATATGGAACGTGTTCAGCTTCCTCTCCTGCCGATATAATTCAAATAAATAAATAAATAAATAAAATATAATAAATAAATAAATAAATAAATTTAAATAAAATAAATAAATAAATAAAATATATTAAAATTAAATTGAATTAAATTTAAAAAAATTAAGGGAAAATAAAATAAATAAATATATACATAAATTCTTATAGTATTAATATTAATTTTATTTGATAATAGATAATTAATAAAACTGAATAAATTGGAATATTTTGAATTTTAATAAAATATTATATATATAAGAACAATTAAGATAGGGTATTTATAGATTAAGAAAATTAATTAATTAAAGGGTCTTGTAACGCTGGTGGACAGATTGTGGATTAGTATTAATTAGGTGTTCTTACTGGATTTGGGTTTGCAGCCTGAACTCTTTAATTAAATTGGATTAAGGGCCTTATTTCAGTGCCAGTGCTATTTGGATTGCACTTACAGCAGGAATTAGTCAGGAATTTAATCGTTGGAACTCTAAATTAATTAAGGTAGGAGCAAGTAATAGCAACTGGGCGGTCTGCTTAGCTGTTTGTTACTATTTAGTCAGGTTTGTGTTGCCTCATAGGAGGAACATAGCTGAGAATCATCTATTTTTTCCCTTCATTACTTACGCATAGCGTAGGTTATCATCAGTCTGGGCACCAGAGCTGCTGAGGTGTGTTGTGCTTTCCTTTGGTTCAGAACACTAAATACAGAATGACATCGCAGAAGGGTCAAGGCACAAAGAAGGGGAAACAGCCTGCCAAGAAAAGGCCAGTTCCCCAAGTGTCTCCACCCCAGTCCTCTTCCGACGAGGAATCCTGGCCTGTCTAGCAACAACTGCAGGAAAAAATTTCTGCACTGGAGGCTGAACGGCTGGCGAGGCAGTCTCCACAGCCGTGCGAGGCAGAGCCACGCAGATCGGCCAGGGATGCCAAGGGCCATCGTAGGGCCAAACATAAGGCTTTGGCTGATGATCTAATGACTAGATATGCTATTCTTGAGGTGGAACAGCAGCCCGAAGTGACGCCCGGACGCGATGCGGAGGTAGCTTCCTCGACACCAAGGCTGCGGTGTGCTGATAGGGGAAGAAGGTCATCAACCCTGGCAACATCTGAGCCAGCAACCACAATTACAGATAGGCAAGATGAAGCGAACGAGGCCAGCCCTCACAGGCTATATCCCAGGGATGAATCAAGCATGGTGACAACTTCGTCAGGTAGACAACTTAATTCCACATTTTGTACACCATATGACATGCAAAGTGGTAGGGCACACAACATTGCATGGCTGTGTTCCGGCACGCAATTCGGTGGATGGGGTACACCTTACACCCAGGTTGCATTGCCTGCCCAGTTTAGAAATACGGCGGGCGTAGGGGTCTGGCCTTACCCGTCTGTTCCTAACATGAGTTATAATACTGTGCCTTTACGAGCGTTACCATACGGTGACTACTCGATGCCCCTGGGTGATCATCTCACCCTGGTGACACAGGAAAAGATATGAGAAGGTGAATATGTGGATTTATTTGAGTTATGAAATAGAAATGTGGAGAAAAAGGATCTGGACAAGGAGGACAACAAAGATAAAGAGAGACGTAGGAGGAAGAAGCCGGATAGGACATGGTCCAACTGGCTACCTGGGTTTCTCATTTATGCTGGATTGGTAGTCAAAGCCCAACCATGGCGGGTGCAATCCCTTTTTCAATACCTGGACTTCATATATAGGGCGTACGTAGACTTTGTGGGGCAGGCTTGGCTTAATTATGATGAATCGTTCCATATGCGGAGCGCGAGTCACCCAAATCTTCGCTGGGATGAGCCACTGCCGGGTCTGTGGCTGCAGCATATGACACCTGCCAGACCCAATTTAGGGGATAGGTTTGACAGCGGGCATCTGAATAGGAAAGCCGCCCTGGGCCAGAACCCCTGCGTCGGAGTGGGGCAGGTGGTTCAACCCCACCTGCTCTGTTGGGAGTACAACTCCAAGGGCGCTTGTGTCAGGAAACCATGCCGGTTCAGGCATGAGTGTTCAGCATGTGGGGGACAACACCCAAACATCTCATGTTTCAGGGCTGGGGCCCAACGCCAGAATAAGGGCACGGGAGGAGGTAAAAAGCCCAGTAGTGGTGGGAGTACCCCTGGAAAAGGGACCCAGCTCAATTAAGATTACAGTCTTAGAAGCGTGGCTGAGGGATTACCCCCGCAGAGAAGATGCTAAGTACCTATTGGAGGGTTTTAAGTATGGCTTTAGGATCCCAGTGATGGGTGAACGTAGGGCATTTTTTGCGCAAAACCTCAAATCGGTGTACGGGATGGAAGGTGTCGTCCAGGATAAGATTGCGAAGGAAGTAAAGGAAAGGAGAGTACTGGGCCCCTTTACAACGGCCCCTTTGGAGAACTTGAGGGTTTCGCCCTTGGGAACAGTACCTAAAAAGGCTCAGGGTGAGTTTAGATTAATACACCACTTGTCTTACCCTGAGGGAGCGTTGGTCAACGATGCTATCCCTCAGGAACTTTGCACAATGTGATACACCTCCTTTGATGAGGCGGTTCGCATGGTAAGACAGTGTGGTGTGGTGACGGAGCTGGCAAAATGTGATATAAAATCAGCGTTCCGGATTTTCCCAGTGCACCCACAAGACTTTGACCTGTTGGGATTTCATTTTCAGGAATGCTTCTACATTGATAGAGCTTTACCTATGGGCTGCTCGGTGTCATGCGCAGCATTCGAACGTTTCAGCTCATTTATCGAATGGAATCTTAGGATTAGGGTGGGCTGTAAGTCTACGGCTCATTACCTAGATGATTACCTTTTTTGTGGAGAAAGGAACACAGGAAAGTGTAGATTTATTTTAAATAATTTTCAATTAATGGCAGAGGAGTTGGGTTTACCCCTGGCTGAGGAAAAAACGGAGGGACTGGCTATGTCCCTTACTTTCCTGGGCATTGAACTGGATACTGTACAACAGACATCGAAGCTGCCTGACAGCAAATTAGCTGATATCAGGATAGCCGCACTGCTGCAAAAAAGAAAGGTGTCTCTGCGAGAGCTGCAGGAGATTGTGGGACACTTGAACTTCGCTTGTAGGGTGGTGGCGCCCGGGTGCACATTTTTGTGCCGGCTTTGTGATGCCATGAAGGGCCTAAAACGCCCCTTGCACAGAATCAGGATCACGAGAGGAATGAGGGAGGATCTACAGGTCTGGAGTCAGTTTTTAGCAGGTTTCAATGGGATATTTTTCTGGAGAGGTGAAATAGAGCTAAGGCTGACTTTCAGGTCCACTCAGATGCAGCAGGGTCTCTGGGGTTTGGAATCTATTTTAGAGGTAGGTGGTGTGCCGGCACGTGGCCTGAAGAGTGGCATCGGGCTGGCATTACCAAGGATTTAACATTCCTAGAGTTTTCCCCAATAGTTGGGGCATTGTGGCTATGGGCAGAAAAGTGGTCGAACTCTGTGGTGCGATTTTGGTGCGACAATCAGGCGGTTGTTTATATCATAAACAACCTTACGTCGCATTCAGAATGAGTCATGGCATTGGTTAGGGCATTCACTTTACGGGCCATGCAGTTTAATATCTTAGTGCAGGCCCGCCATGTACCAGGTATAGAAAATAGATTAGCTGATGCACTGTCGTGCCAACAGATTGAGCTGTTCAGGGAGCTAGACCCCGGAGCCAATGAGTTCCTGGAAATTCTGCCACCAGAGGTCTGGCAAATTGGCGCGAAGATGTGGAAAGAGCAATAGGCTTGGCTCTGGCACTGAGGACACAGAAGGGGTACTCGGCTGTGAGTATAGAATTCCAGGAATTTAGGAAGCTGGTCAACCTGGAGCCGGTTCAGAGAGGGGTAGGGTCCTGGATACCAGGGCTCCCATATCGCCTATGCTGTTAGATCGCATTTGTAGGCAATGGGAGCTTTTGTGTAGGGATGAGTATGAAACTGTTTTATTTAAAGCGGCATCCTTGTTGACGTTTTTTTGAGTCCTCAGGATTAGCGAGGTAGTTGCTGCTGGAAAGAATGACAAGACTAGGGTAGCTTTGTAATGGCAGGATGTTACGGTTGTGGACGGGACGGTTCGAATTCATATTCGATGATCCAAGGCCGATCAACTAGGTAAGGGTGCACAACTCACCCTAGCGCATTGTCATATGGACAGCATCTGCCCTGTGACAGCCACAAATGCATATTTGGAGGTTAGGGGACAAAACCAAGGCTATTTCTTTCAACATGAGGATAATTTGCCACTGATGAAGTATCAGTTCTGGAAATTGACAGACGTAGCGCTGGATAGGGTGGGTGTGCGAGGCCTGAGATTTGGCACACATTCATTTAGGATCGGTGCAGCTCCCACCGCAGCAGCCCTGGGTTAAACATTTGGGGCGGTGGTCTTCAGCCAATTATCGTAGATACATCAGAACATTTCGTAATGTCTAGACGGGCCTGGGTTTTGTTATATCTCCGCAGGTCTCGTAGCGTCGGTGAGAAGGAAGTGCGTTTTGATTTTGGGCCACAGCTATATTTATTGGGCAGCGCGTTATGCGGCTGCATCCTCATGGTGGAGCAACCTGGACCTTGGAGCCAGAGCTCACGTCGATTGGAGAGGGCTGCGTGGAATGCTGTGGAGCCAGCTATGCAGGGCGGTGGCCTTTGGCCAATTTCCACCAGATTTATTGGTAATACATCTTGGTGGCAACGATTTGGCCAGGCATCATGGAAAGGCATTGATCCTGGATGTTGTACGCAACCTGAAAGGGTTGAAGGCCATGTATCCAGCCATGCATATTGTGTGGTCAATGATTATCCCTCGATTGGCGTGGAGGGATGCCAGGAATTTTTTCTCCATTAACACAGCATGCAGGAGTGTTAACCGGGAGGTCTGCAGAGCAGTCTGCAGCGGCCTTGGATCGGTGATTGGTCACCAGAGGATCCGCTTGGATAGGCCTGAGGTTTTTTTTGGAACGATGGTGTTCATCTGTCCGATTTGGGTTTGGATGTCTTCCTTGAAGACATCAAGGGGGGCCTGCTTGTTGAGCTTGATCGGCTTGATGGCGGGCATGGGACTTAGCAAGGCTAGTCCCTATGCTGTGGCGGGTAATGCGGATATATCAGGTTTTTTCTGGTGAGTCCCATTGCAAACTCAGGTAAGCTATAGCCCATCTGACCTCCCAGCGCTGCGGATCGTGCAATTACAGTGCTTGGGGGGAAAGATGCGCTGGGCCACAACCGGACCAACAGTCAACAAGTAAAAGCTGGCTTGAGGTCTGGGGGTGGTCAAATTGCGGCCAGCCGGGTTCTCGCTGTCTTTAAGACCGCGACAACTTGGGGCCGGGGACTTGCCCATTGGCTGCTTAAGGGGTACTTGGAGACCTCTGTGATTTACCTGATTCCGCACTACGGCAGGACCCCCCTTTGCCAAAGGATGGCAACATTGATTATGATTAATAAAGTGTGGCCCGTGATTTGAATCCATAATTCTTGTCTCGCGTCTTTATAGGTAGGGAGGGCAAAAGCTGATTCCATTTATTAAGCTTTTATACATTTTTCCCATTCTAAATAAGAAAGTTGTGTTTGGCAAATTCTTTAAAAACATATCGAAATTAATTTCTCCTCACTTCTAGTCAAATTCAGTAGGTGCAGTTATTCCCAGCATGGAGAGAACCAAGATGGACCTGCATGCCATATTGTTGCTAAAGACGAGAAGCCTTTCAGAAAAAGCTGGCAATGCTAATTCAATGCTAACATGAGTGAGCACACTAATATTCAAATCCAGAGTTTAAAAGGTTAAACACATTTAGCGCTGGGTCTGGCAGGAAGAATTTATTAGTATCGATGTGTCTTTTCCACTCGAACTCCTAGCAGTCACCAAGAATTTCCTAGGCAGAATTTTGGTAGTTCCAGTCAACAGACATACCCCTATATTTCATTCACCTGGACTAAGACCTTCATTAAGCTTTGCATCCTGTCTCAGCCCTTGCTTCTTGCTCAAAATGTAAATGGCCCTGGTAGTTCTTGGGAAGCCCAGGTTATTGTGAGAGGTGTAGTTGTTTGGGATGAGCCTTCTGTAGAGCCTAATGGGCAGCAACACTATTCTTCCCACAAAGACCTAAGCCTTTCAGGAGGCAGTGGTGAAGTTTCCTTTTTGAACATAAAGTAAAGCAGAGATAGGAAGCATGTGAATGAAATATAGATGTCTGTCTGTGAAGTGGAACCCCCAGAATTCTGCCTATAGAATTCTTGGAAAATTCTGGGAGTTGGAACCAATCAATCAAACAGACAAACAGGCACACTCCTGTCAGCTTCTGTTTCCTCATGTGCAATTAAAAAAAACACCACACAAACCACGTTCTTTTCCATCCTAAATATGAAAAGATTAGAGAATTCTGATTAATCAGAATTTTTAGCCATTTCTGGAAAGAAGTCACATGAGTTGATTTTGTGAAGAAGTGATTTTTTTTTAAAAAAAGTGCTACTGAGGTGCCTGTTTTTAAAAAAATGTGCAACAGAAACAGCTGTGAGTAGGATAAAGGCAAGTTCTTTAACAATAACAAACAAAAGCTTGTAGTCCCATGCAAAATGACCAGGGAGTGAGTCTCACTGAATGTAATGTGATTCACTTTGGAATAGACATGTATGTGCTTGCACTACTAGAGGGCTTCCAAATGCTTTATATCTTTTTTTAAAGCGCAGTTACTTAGAGGTAAGGATCAATCATCTCAGGGGACTTCCTTTTGAGTAATTTTGCAATGGATATGTTTAGACTGGATTCTTTTTGTACATGTTATTTTCAGTAGTTAACTCTTTCAGAGACGTTGTTGGTAACTTCCCTGCCTTCCAGATCTCTGCTTCTGTCTTATGTCGAGGTGTGAAAAGTTTAATATTAATAATAAGCAACAGCAAAGCGTGCTGCTTATATATCACCCCATAGTGCTTAAAGCACTCTCTGGGCAGTTTACAAGTTAATTATGCAGGCTATTGCCCCCCCCCCCCGCCCCCAGTGAGCTGGGTACTCATCTTACTGACCTCAGAAGGATGGAAGGCTACCTTGGTTTGAACTCTGGGTCTTGAGCACAGTTTTGGCTATAGTACAGCAGTTTAACCGCTGCACCATGAGGCTCTTAATGAAGGCACCAAAGTAGGTTTTGGAGAAAGAGAAAGATATAGGGACTGTCTATAAGGACTGACTTAAAATACATGCTGATTAGGGAAGTACATGTAAGGGAATGGTTTGTGGTGTGTTGTGGTAATTAGCCTGTTGTGACAGAATGTATGCACTGAGAAAGGAGAGAAAGACTTTCTTATGATTGCATGTTGGAAATTTCTTTTGCGGGCAACTGCTTCCTTTACATACATCAAAGGATAGCCCTTGCTATATTTCCACCAAATGTCAAAGGTGTCTATATTTCTTTTCCCCCAAAACCTCAAAAATGCACTGAAATGTAGAGCTTATACTACTACAATCATTTTAAACTTTTGTAAAAAAATGGGACTTTGGGAAAGTGCTGTTGGTAAGTGTGAAAAAGTTTTTTTTCATAACTCTGTTCCCATGTTTTAAATGCCACTAGAGACCCAAACTATTAATGGCATAGCTTGAGCATGCTTAGATGGGTCTTCTTAAAGGCTTTGGATGTGCTGTTTCCCTGACAACCTTCATTGCTTAGATTTGGTGCACATGTTAAAAATGTGCTCTCCAATATACCATATGTATTATTGCGAATGCTGATTGGTTTATCACATACAGGCCATGTGAAGAAAATCATAGGGATGCACTTGATGCAATGATAATTATGTAAATGCAATTAACCAGTGTGGGCTTATTATATCAATGGCAGCCATAAAGGACACCAAGCAGTTTCAGCACCATGAGGGATGGAGAGAGATATTTTTAAACTAAAACTGTACTGACATTTCTTCCATGTTCTCTTTTAAGGATATTTCTGAAGTTTTCGTATGGCAGAGCTCCCTTGAAAAAGAAATCTGCAATGCTTAGATAATATCTTAGATAGTCTTAGAACTGCAGAGCTGTAAGGGAATCTATGGATCATTGAGTCCAGCCCTTGTCTAGGAGGCACAGTGGGAAATAGAACTCCCAACCTGCCAGAGACCAAAACTACTAAGCTACCCAGCAGTTCTTTACTCTCCACCCTTTTGTTCTGGTAGCCATTGCCCCCTCCCCCTACAATCCTCTGGGACAACATTATGACTGGGGCATTTTGCTAAGTACTGGCCAGCTGCTATCAGAATTGTTGCAGCGGGTGAGGGAAAACCTTAGGAAAAAATTCTCTCATTGGAGAAATTCAGTGAACTGTTTACCCTAAATATGATCACCCTCAAACAGGGAAAGGCTCTCAAGAGTGTTTTTGAGCATACATACAGCTCAGCCTTTTCTCACTCTGTCACATGGAGAGTGTGTATCATTTTATCTTTATTTGCATTTCATATGTATGTTAATGTTTCGTTATTCTGATCAATACCTAATCTCATACAGTAGACCGAATAAACATTTGTAATTTGTAATGGTAATAGTAGTTTCACAAAAAAAAATATTTAAAAGTGGAAATGGAATTCTTGTGTCTCTCACACTGGAAGGTGGACAACAGCACAACCACTCTTGCTCTATATGCAGTTGCTGCCTCCAAACAAGTCTCCAGGATTTTACTCCTGAGATTTTCTCCTCAATCCCTATTTTACTGTTTATTTTACTTTGAATGATCGGCTGTAACCATCTCTACTTTTGGTTTCCCATTATGTGAACACTGAATGTCAGCTTTCTGCATTTTATGTGTTTTATGATTTTTAAAAGAAATCCAGTCAAATCAGCAGCATCAAACAATCAAAGGCTCAAATCCTATTGGTATAATTGCACTGTGCAACTAGGATATGTCATCAGTCTGCAACAGTAATATTTAATTTAATTTAATTTAATTTAATTTAATTTAATTTAAAGCTTCCTATTAGTGTGAGACTGCTACCAGGATCAGCTATCTTGATCCTGGTGGCAGGACTGATGGAGCCAATTTTTGGCTGTTAAAAGCTCCCCCCACATTCTGAGGCTCCCAAATGCTTTCCCAGGTCAAATGGCATCCCTAGGGAGCTTTAGAACCTGAAGGGGAGAGGGAGATGGTAAGTTTTCAATTGAATTAAATTAATTGTTACTGTCACGGGCTGATATTGTAATACTAGTTACATGGTGTAAAGTTACATCAAAAGGATTTCAGCCAAAGAGCTAACTAGATAATAGTAATCTTAGAACTGCAGAGATGGAAGGGACCCTACCGATCATTGAGTCCAGCCCCTGTTAAGGAGCCACAGTGGAGAAATGAATTCCCAACCAAATGCCTAAACTACTGTGTGATACTTTTTGCATGATTTATTGCTAATGCAATCTTGATGTTAGGAATATTACTGTAATATTTTGAATATTTTGAAAGCTAATTATATGGTTGTTGTTTTTTAATGTTAAAAAAGCTGGTTATGAAACCCTCTGAATGGAAACTTTTTCATAGAACAATTGTAAACCTTTCTTTATATGAAACATATTACCAATATTTCAAAATCCAAAATCTTGTATGCCATTAATCGAAATCACCCTCTTATTTCTGCAAAATGGAGGATGGTAGACAGCGCTGAAAGATCTGTTATTTTCCACAAATGTAACAGTGGTAAGCAGCTCACAGTTTCTGGAAAGTTCAGATTCTTCTCCAGAATGTATCCCCTTGGTAATTAGTGTCTGACATCCTGTTGCTTGCTTAACATAGTAAGCAACAGTAGAGTAGACTCATTGAAGCAGTGGAGATTTTTGATCTTTGTAGTATTTCTTCATTAGTGATATGATAACAATATGAGACGCGGAGGATTTTTCTAAGGCAATATTGTTGGAAAACATTTAATCGTACAGTCGTCTTGGTTGTGCATTTCCATGTTTCACAGGCATCTATTGCAGTAGGTACAACAATACTCTTAAAGAGTTTTATCTTTGTGGCAATACTTATGGCTGCTGTTGACCAGACAGCACATGTGCTGAAATACAGCTGACGCGATTTCAGTTTGGCAGTTTATATCCTTGTCTGTGCCTCCATCAGTAGACATAATGCTGCCAAGATAAGTGAATTGTTGAACTTGCTCTATAGCTCTGCAGGCAATTATAGGTATGTTTTCTTGGACTTTTCCAATCTGCATAAACTTGGTATTTTCAGTATTTAAATGTAGGCCAATCTTACTGGCTTCATTGTCTAGACTGGAGGTCATTTATTACAAGCACGTTGTCTTTTCAACAAGCAGTGCAATGTCATCTGCAAAATCTAAATCTGTTAGGCAAGTTCTTTCCCATGGAATGCCAAAATTGGGGTTGTCCATCGCTCTATGGATAACAAAGTCTATAGAAAGGAGAAACAAGAATGATGACAGAATACATCCTTGTCTTACTACTGTATTGATGTTTAAAATGTCTGTATTGCCAGATTCCATTCGTATACAGCAGCTGAAATTGAAATATAGGCCCTTAAAGATTTTAATAAAATTTTGAGGAATACCATAGAACTTTACGATCTATAGACTTATAGCTCTGCAGATCTATAGATCTATGCCACTGTATGATGGACTTTAAATTGTTTGGAAATGGCCTTATAACCCTTCCCAGATTGATGGGCAGCAACAATTGCTTCTCTATGGTCATTGCTCATGTGTTTCCTCCTTGGCATTGTGTTAACTCACACCTGATTCCTCCAGACCAGCACACTGTTAAAACTTTGGCTTTTATAGAGGTGGTCACACTTACTGATGATCAATTACTGAAAGGCATTTGGTTAGCAGCACCTGGCTGCTACCTAGCCTTTTAATCCCTATGGAAGCAGTAAGGGTGGACTTAGTTTTTCACACACGGCTTCTCCATTTTGGCTTTATTTTTGTAAAATAAATCATGACATGGTGTAATATGTCATGTGTTGTTCGTCTGCTGTTGTATTTACCCAATTTTCAGACTTGCTAGCCACCATATGTTTTTTATTATGTCCTGATGTGTAAAACCATAGTAAAACTCAAAAGAGGCTATATGACTGTATGTAAGTACACACACACACACACACACACACACAGAGTATATGGTATACATATGCTACTTGTTATATTTAAGTATATTTCCCCTTCTTGTTTATGTTTTATTAAACTTCTTGTATTTTTCATTGTTGTAGATGGATTATAAATTAAAAGCCATTTATACTGAACCTTTATACTGGAATTGCTCCAGATATTAAAATATCTCTTATGTTGTCATTCTAGCATCTGTTTCCTGCTATGAATTGCTTGTTTGATTTCCATTTCTGCTCAAGCAGGCAAATGTTCTAAATACCAATCTGTGATTTATAAGAAATCGGATCACACTCGCTTTTCCAGAACTTTCCAACCACTTGCCTCGGCAAGCATGCTACAAGTCACCTGCCACTTCAAATTTCTTCCACATTTTATGACAGTACTGATAATGTTTATTGTCTCATGTTCCTGACTGGTAAGATGAACCAAAGTGCTCTTCATAGTGATGATATTATCAAATGCGACAGTAAATCCATTAATAAATTAACAACACCGCAACTTGCCTCTGTGTAAATGAGCATTTTGGAGGTTGCTTAAATAGAAAAACGTAACGATGGGCTTAAATCTAATTCCAGAACTTGCACAGGTTTTATGTGTATAAAGGCAAGGCAATTAGCACTTGCTGAGAGTTTTTATTTTCAAAGTGATATTATGAGCATACTTAGAGTTTTCAAGTTAAAAATAGCAATCTGGAAATGATGGTAATGAGCTGTGTTAGAGTAGCTACCCTTTGAGAGCTGAGCCTTTTACTTCTAAAATCCACATCTATTTCTTCTCATTCCTCCCCCTCCCCCCTTTTTCTGGCCTTTTGTTTTAAAGTATATATTATGCCTCTGTAGCTGTCCCTTTGTACAGAAGGTTTTGTCCCTAAGGAGAAACAGCACTAATGATCTTTAAACTGGATAAGATTTTCCGAATGTGAAAAGGTGCACGTGCTTGTGCAGGGGAAGAGGATGGTTTCTGTACCGATGGCTGGCCTCAGAACGAAAATCTAGATTTTTCCTCTAACAATAGAAGGTGAAATTCAGTTAGGCAGCACAATTTCATAACAAAAGCCCCACAAACTGCAAAGTGGTGCATAGCTCTCGTTGTCGTGATTTTCTTTGTCAGCTTTTTGCATTGTTGATCCATTTTCGGTCCTGCTGTGGTCAGGGCTTTACCAATAGTCTAGTAAGACCTCATGACTGGCATTCTGCCTTTTTAAAAACCATCTCCATTGCTACAGTAAAGAATTTGAATCTCTAAATCAGCTGTGATGGCTGTTGGCTTCTTTTATTATTAGTATTATTCATGTGCTAGTAGGAAAGGAAGAATATTGAACAGTAATTAGAAGCTGGTAAAATGCTACTGGAGCAAACTTGAAAAGGTCAGTTTCCAGGCAAGAAGCATTTCACAGAGAGTGTCTTAATTTTTCTGCTTCTGCTTCTTCTGTCTTAATCGGTGGTGTTATAGCAATGTTTCATTTCTTTCTTTTAGCAAGCACAAGTTAAGAATATGCTATCCTTTGTTTCTAACCCTGAGAAGAAGCCATAATTGTGTGAGAATCCCAGTGCTGAACAAAATGTTAATGCTAACCTTTTAAATTTGTTGTTACTGCTAGATTTTAATTGTTACTTGTGAAGAAAAGGCTACTGAATAGTGTGAAACATAGAAAAAGCAGTGTACGTATCTTCTACATTCAGCATTTAAACTTTAAGCATTGCTTTTAAAAGGTCTAAGTTTAAGCTGGTGTAAGAGAAATTGAGAAAACATAGACTATGCAAAATAGGTTACTTTAGAAAATAAGGAGTAGTTTTGAAGAAAAGAACAAATTGCTGATCTTTTACATGTGGAAGGAAAATATTAGTATGGCTGAGGGAAATGTTCTCAAAATAAGGGACTGATCTATAGGAATTAAATAATTGAAGGATATGCATTTAAGCTAATAGATAGAATATTGAAGAATTTTAAAATGTGAACTAAACAGATCAAGGGAGAGATGTTAGGAGGTTATTATAAAACCACTTACTTTAAACAGAATGGACTTGTATCTGAGAAAATGTATATATAAAATAGTGGTGTTAAATTAAGATTAAGATGTACATATATGCTTTCTCTGGAGTAGTGTTTCCAGCATGTGGTATGGTAGTCATTTCTTTAATATTCATATGGAGGCTGGATATTAACATGAGATGGATTTTTTGTTTTAAAAAATCCTGAGAAAATAGAGATATACAATTAATGGGATTTTTCTTTAATAATTAATGATCTGTCTAAGGTCATGTCCTGGGTCAAAGCAGAAAGTGCTTGAATATGAATGTTTGGGAGAACTTTATTTTAATGCTCCTGAAGTAGGACACAACTTTGAGCTATCTAGATTTGGTTGATACATTTCTAACAAATGTTGTAACAGCTTTAAAGCAATGTTTCCAAGCTCTCGTTGTGAGATGCAGTCAGTGATCCAAGGACTAGGTATGATGCCTGGGTGGCACAGCTGCAGCAGAAGCAACAGAAACATTCTGGATTAAATATACTGTGTGTGCATATCCTTACACTGCTGAAGAATGTCCACCATTTGATGCTTCTGCTTTCAAAATGTACCTTGCAAAGGCTTGTTCCAGCTGGGACTGTACATCCCGTTCTGAGTAATGTTGTGGTGGTCCATGCAGCTGAACATGGTAATGCCTTTTTGTAGATTCAGAACTCACACCCCGTATATCACTTGATGTCAACTTACTAGGAAATGCCTCACCAGCTGCTATTGCAGGTGGGACATTTCTTAACATAATAACATCAGATGATGGTGGGCGATGTTTCTTTTATCTAAACCTTGTGATTGACTGGGAAGAACTCAGTGCAAGAGTTCTGTTTCCAATGGCATGTCCATGTAATGTGTAGCCTGATTATGCAAAGGATTACCTTGTGGTGGGGCAGTGCTCTAAAACTCTGAAGAAACTGACAGGTACTGAAATGCATCTGTGCCCCAGGAGAAATACAATGAGCTGGACTGAAAAAGGATGATTAATACGCATTCATGCAAGACAACTTAGAAACTCAAAGAAGAAGGAGAAGGTTGTTGTGTAATGTACTGATTCCATTAATAGAATGTTCCCACATTTTCTCATGTGCATTAAGACATTTGTTGTTGATTTATACTATGATAGGAATTCAGTAACAATCTGCAGGAGTAGTGGTGCTCCATTTGTTTTAGGGTCACAACTCTCATAAGCCTTCTCTGTTGAGTACTGAGAGCCAGTATGGTGTAGTGGATAGAGTGTTGGACTAGGATTTAGGAGGCCTGCATTCAAATCTTCACCTGGCCATGGAAACTCACAATGATGGCAATATTAAATCACTCCTTGAACACCTCACCTGTCTTGAAAACCCTTAGGGTCCACATACGTTGGAAGCGACTTGATGGCACACAACAAAAACATTGTTTCTTGACTCAGGGCAGGGCTAATAGGAGTTGGAGGATGAAACACTTGGACAGCCACTATTACCCCACTGTTACCCACATGGATGATGGGTGTTGGGGAGATAAGATTGTTTTCCTATCTTGCTATGAAGGGGCCCAGTCTTTTCACTCTGATTTAAGGATAGCTTTTTGCTTATTTTTAATTTCTTTTGTTAAGATATTTTGGAGTAAAAGTCGTTGCACTTCTGATAAATCTTGTTTTATCTGTTCTTTGCTCGCACTTGATCTGCTTGGCATATAAATGACTGTTTTTAGTAGCCTGAAGTGATAGTAAAACCTTTATTACTTTATTGTAGGAAAAATAGTGGTCTCTCTCTCTCTCTCTCTCTTTTTTTTTAGTGCTGCTAGAAATTGGTGAAAATTTCATCCACTGACCACATTATTTGGTTCCTGAAGGCCTCAATGAAATGTGATGTAACTCTGTAGTACCTATCTTTGTTAATGTTGAAGGGAAGAATTATATGCTATTTGGCAACATTTGACAAAGCTGGAAACATATGTCCTGGAATGTCTTTCATATGGCAAGTTTTCAGGAAACAAAGATGTGGAAATAACTCTCTAAGTAGGAAGAATTTAACTTGAAGCTTAGTTATGTGACTTGCCAGGATCAAAACCCTGTGTGTTCCCTTGTTAATGCCATTTGAAAGGCCATTGCTGCTAAATTTCATAAATTTAAAATATTATCACTCAAAGTGTAGAACATTCAGTTCCCCAAATAAAATATGAGGCTGCTCTTCTTTTACATAGCCCTTAAATCATAGAATCATAGAATAATTGAGTTGGAAGGGCCTGTGAGGCCATTGAGTCCAACCTCCTGCTCACTGCAGGAATCCAAATCAAAGCACATCTGCCAGGTGGTTGTCTAAATTTCTCTTGAATGCCTCCAGCGTTGGAGCACTCACCACCTCCCAAGGTCACTGATTCCATTGTCAACTGCTAACAGTGAAGAAGGTTTCCCCCATGATATTTAGCCTAAATCTGGTTTCCTGTAGCTTGAGCCCATTGTTGTGTGTCCTGCACTCTGGGATGATCAAGAACAGATCTATCGCCTCCTCTGTATGACTACCTTTCAGGTATTTGAAAAATGCTATCATATCTCTCCTCAGTCTTCTTTTCTCAAGACTTAACATGTCCCGTTCTTTCAATCTTTCATCATAAGGCTTGGTTTCCAGCCCCCTGATAATCCTTGTTACCCTCCTCTGAACTAGACTCAGTACTCTAGATGAGACCTAACCAGTGCTGAATAGAGGAGGTTAGTTAGCAAAACTGATCTTTCCCACACCACAGGGAAAACCTTGCTATGAAGCAAGGTGAACTTTTAGCTCAGATGGCACATTAGGGGGATGGCAGAACAGCCCCCCATCCTCTGCTGAAGAGAGAGTCCTGAAGTAATGTTGTAGGCAGGTGTCACATTCCAAGCATTGGCTAGTGAATTATAATATAGGACCATTTCTCAGAGATGAGCAGATGGTCCCTGGACAGGGGTAGGAGTGCCTGCACCACCACAATTGAGGTTTTTTGTTTGTTTGTTTTGCAGTAACAACTGTGAAAGCTCGTTTAATCATTTCATCTTGAATTTTATAAAAGCATTTGCTGCTGGGGTGAAATAGATTTGGTGCTTCAGGACTTTCTGAGGTTGTAAGACCATCTTCTCTGCTTCCCCAGTATATCACTGGTGACCTTCCTTGGAGCCTGCCATTGTGGGGTAACATGGTTGCACTTCTGGGACTAAATGAGGGAGTCTAGAACAGTGTTTCCCAACCTTGTCTTCTGGACTCCCAGAAGACTTCAACACTAGCTGTGCTGGCCAGGATTTCTGGGAGCTGTAGTCCAAGAACATCTGGGGACCCAAGGTTTGGAAACACTGGTCTAGAAGAAGAGGAGGAGGAGATGTTCATAGCCGTCTCTGCATGCTGTACTCTGTGTGTGTGTGTGGGGGGTGAAGTTGGGAGGAGAAGAGGTGAGGACATAGGGGTGACAGCTGGGAAAATATTTGCTGGCTTACCTCAGGTGGCAGGAAGTCTTACATTAGCCTGAGTTAACCGAGCTCCTTTATCATGATTTTAAAAGCCAAAATTGGGAGTTCTGAAGTTCTTACTTCATACCAAAGCCATAAGCCATAAAATAAAAGCACTAGAACAATGTAATAAAAATTGCCACAGTAAAATCAGAAATAGGCAGCAGAATAAAAGCAGCTAGGTTTACATACCAGAAGCTCTTAAAACAAGCACACAAACAAAACAAAACAGAAAGCAAATTAAATTCCTTTGAATGACTGTGGTGGGGCTGGGGGTGGAGGAAAAGAAAAGGGATAGTCTGTCTGGTAATTAAAAGGTAGCAATGAAGGTGCCAGCTGGCTGGATAGCTCAGTCAGTTGGAT
Organism: Intellagama lesueurii; assembly: GCA_037013535.1. Classification (NCBI taxonomy): domain Eukaryota; kingdom Metazoa; phylum Chordata; class Lepidosauria; order Squamata; family Agamidae; genus Intellagama; species Intellagama lesueurii. The sequence continues at coordinate 39,936,231 of JBAJHW010000005.1, read as the reverse complement.
ATTTAGCTGCAGAGCCAGAGGTCAGGAGTTTGTTTCCCCAGTGTACCTCCTGGGAGAAGAGCCAGCGAGCTACACAGTCCCAGGACACCCCTCAGAAAAAGGGAATAAAACACTTCTATGTGTTCTCTACCTAGAAAACAATGGAAAGGAGTTTCCATAAGTCGGAATCTACTTGATAGCTCATAATTATATTATTAATGAATGTGTCAGGCATGCATGTGGTTGGGAACAGCATTGTCTAGTTCGATAGGAACCACAGAAAAGCCCCATCTAACCTCTGAAGAATGACCAGTGCAGATCCTAATAACTGGATGACTATTTGTGGACAAGGTGAGAAAAGATCAAATACCAGCACAAAGCCTGAAAGCAAACAGGAAGCAAATAACACTTTCAATATTGGCACGACATTTGGTCCCATTTGCTACTTCCTTTACCAGCTGTCAAGTTTTTAGAAATCCAGAAATCTTTGTTCTTTGGGAAATTGTGCTTGTTAAGTAAGTGAACAGCATGCTGATGTCAGCCGTGAAAGAAGCATCAACAAATATTGGTAAAAACCAGCCAAACATGACAAGAGCAGGCACATTTTGTAAAAAAATAAATAAAAATCCCTTGCTCATTTAGTGTTACAGCCACTGCTGAAGGCAGTATCTTCCAGACATGCTTTAATTGCAGTAAGGACCCTGGTTAGTGGTCAGAGCTAAAGACTTAAGACCTTTTCTTAAGAGAGGATGTTTAACACTTTATTTGGTTTAGCATCTCTTCAACTAGTCTAACCTGGGTAGCCAAAGGAATACAGGGAAAGAGTGAAGGGTCATTTTAAGTCTGATTTCTGATTTCTATCTGTCGTCTGAAGTTCACTGGGGGAGTATTCCACTGCATGTTAAACTAACAAAAATTGGGATTCAGTTATACAGGTAAAGCACAAATTTTTCAGGCTGATTATTTGTGGCACAAATGCTTATATGCATTTTTATATGCTTATATGCATCTTTCTTCCTCAGACCAAGGTGAAAACTATAAATAAGGGAGATCTTTGCTAAACACATAGAGATAATACTGCAAATAGGAAAGTCTTGTTTTTGTAGTGACAAAATATAGCCCACAATCCTTGTTGAAACCCTGTGAAATATAACTCAGTGCTGAAATGAATTCCAATTGCCCTCTTGAAATGGCCTTGTTAAGTATAGTGACCCTGAGTTCAGAGATGGAATGTTCAGGAGATTGAAATGTTCCTGGACTGGTGTCAGTAAATTTCTATCCTGAAAGTCAGATTACTGTCCATTTGTTCTTGTACATGGTGACTTTCCTGTTTTGCTGATGAAAACTCCTGAAGGGCATCACCAGCAAGTGATAGTAGGCATTATGTTTGTGAATAGGTTGGTGAATACAACCTTGATGGTTTATGTGATGGTAATACTACCAAAGTAGCATGAAGAAAAGAGACAATGCCTGTTTGCTGGTAGACTGGATGTGGTGGTTGTGGTGGTACTGGTATGTGATGGTATTTCCCTTAGGCTTGCTTCAGAAGATAAGTGTCATTACCTAGATCACTTACAAATTGCTGCAAAGGTTTCTTCCTCCATTAAATGTTATATGAAGACAGCAAGGTACATTTCAACTACATTTGCAAAAATGAACACTAACCTTGGATTCAAACATCGGATAATTATGAGGGACAGAATGCTAAGTGCCTGCTTAACCTCTTGTAATTAACCAAGCTGAAAGAGAGCCAGACTTTGACATCCTGCCTAGTACACATGCTTGTTTGCTGAGCATCTCCAGAAGGTGCTCAGCATAAAATGCAATGTTTGGGATGAACACTTTTCTGTACATTTTGAAAGAAAGGCAATGATAAATGCCTCTGTTTTTGGCAGGATTTCTTCTCCATGGTTTCCAGAAGTATTAGGACATCTGTCAAGCTTGGTAATAATCCACGCTCCTTCAGCAGGGAATGCTGGCCACCAGGCAATTGGCTAAAGTTTTTGAGAGAAACAGTGACTAAGCAATCATCATCATCATCATGTGCCGCCAAGTCAATTTTGAGTTATGGAGACCCTTTTCAGGGTTTTCCAGGTAGTGAATACTCAAAAGTGGTTTACCATTCCCATCCTGGAACTGTGCAGCTTGCCCAAGGCCACACAAGTTGGCTCTACTCCCAGAAGGTACAGTGAGGAAACAAAGTCCCAACCTTTGATTCCACAGCCAGAAACCTAAAACCACTGAGTTATCGAGCCAGCTTGGCTAATCAATGGGATTTAATAAATGTACTTACAATTGCATTCTAAGTTTATAGTCCTATGTATACTTATATGGGAGTAAGCAAAGCTGAACACAACAGTAAAACTTTATTCTGAGTAATCTCACATTGTTGTTTTTGTGATTTATTTGCAAAACTGCTACATGTTGTCATCTAATTTGCACATTCTCCCTGTTCTCATATGCATTTACCTCAAGCTGGATGTAACTTGGGGTTTAATGTTGTTATTTCTTAAATTCTCACTTCTTGGCATTTATCATGAAGAACACTGGCAATATTTATTTAGATAAAGGCAATGATATATTTTGTACTGAATAACCTCACTCTCAAATAACATTGATAGACAGGGCAATCAAACATAATACATTTATTTCTATTGAAGTCCAGTAGAGAAAGCTTGGATATTGTTGCAACAAATATGAGGTATTTTTAATGACAAAATGTCACTAGTTCATTTAAATGTACTCAAAAAATCATAGATAAATGTCTCCAGGTTTCTTCTCTGCTCTAAAGAAATTAATGGAGAACTTGTATGATTCAAAAAAGTAGAGTTCAGAACACTGGGGTTTACAATACATCAAACATGAGTCCATCTGGAGGGCACTTTGAAGGGAGATGCAGGTGTGCAACATGCTTGCACAACTGTGATTCCCCAGCACAAGTATCCTTTGTGGTTAAAAGCATGTTTTCCCTTTCACATGTCACTGAATTGGAACCATTATTTTCATAACGTGTGCACAATGATCCTAAGGGGCAGAGTAGCCAAAACAATATTGGTAAAAGCTGAAATAATAGCTCATTTCAAAAAGGCATTTCAGGCTTTAACTATAATGGCATCAGTGTAATGCAGATCTGCTATCTAGATTTCCAGCTTCTGGTGTGGTTGAAAGTTGTAATGAAGTGAAGAGTGTGGTGCACAGAAGGTAGATATAGCATCTAGACCTACTGGCAGATCTCTGGGTAATTTCGAGCAGTTCTGCAAAAAAATCTGATTCTAAATGTCTGAAGTTTTGAGTAGAGCACGTCCATTCAGTTGGTGGGACTAATTCTTTAGCAATTGATTGAACAGGGCTACTACAGCAACTGAATTCTGGTCCAGTTTAGAGATGAGCACGAATCCGGATCATTGGATTGTGCTGGATTGTCATACCAGCATCTCAGATGCCGTGTGGTCCCATGCTCCCCCGACTAGATCCCCCCACTCACCAGTTGGCACACATTCCACTCCTCATCCTCTTCAATCTTTTCACCAGTCGTGGCAGGAGCATGGACTTCCCTTCTCCACCTCCTCCAGAAGCTGCCCACTCAAAGGCAGTGCTGGAGCAATCCTTGCCCTGCCTGCTTGTCTGAATGGGCAGCTGCTGGAGGAGGCAGAAAAGGGAACTCCATGCTCCTGCCAGAACTGGTGAAATGCCCAAAGAGGAGGAGGAGCAGAGCACACACCATCTGGTGAGTGGAGGAATCTGGCCGGGTGTGTGTGTGAGGGACGGGACCTCATGGCACCTGTGGTGCTGGTATGATGATCCAGCATGATCCAACAATCCGGATTTTGTCCATCTCTACTGCAGCAGCAACAAAAGGCATTAGCTTATATGAGCACAAGACTTGCTGAAAACTTTAGAATCATACAGTTGTAGAATTGTAGAGCTGGAAAGGATCCCATGAATAATTGAGTCCAGCCTCATGCTGGTGCAGGAAAACCACACCTTGAAAATTCCCTGATGGGTGGCCATCTAAACTCTGCTTAAAAATCTCCACCAACCTTCAAGGCAGTAGATTCCATCATTGAATGGCTCTCACTGTTTGGAAGTTCTTTCTGATGTTTAGTTGAAATGTCCTTTCTTTTTTAACTTGAATCCATTACTTCTGGCCCTATCCTCTTGAGGTGCTTCATCTTCCACATGACAACCTTAAAATACTTGAAGATGAAATACTATATCGACTCTCAGCCTTCTCTTCCCCAGGCTACACATGCCAAATTCAGCTTTTCCTCATGGGGCATTATACGGTATACTTTTGGTTAAATTGGTAAGGGATATTTGCACCTTTTGATTTTTTTTTTAAAAAAATACAGCTCCCATTTTTAAAAACAGAAATCACTAAGGACAGTGTCTGATACATTTCCATCTGAAAGTTTTATATCTAAGATCCTAAAGGTTATTAATATTCTTATTGAAACAAACAGGCATGGCCCATAAGTGTGGTTGGGAAGGTTTTAACTCCTAATGGTGGATTACACTTCACTGCATGGGCTTTGAGCTGCTGGTGAGAACAAGTGAGCTGTAAGACAGAGCAAACAAATACAAAATAGACATATTAAAATGTCGAGAACAAAAGAAAAGCCAGCTTTTATAAATTACAAATAATTAGAAATACAAATAGAGATTTAAAAAACCCTGCTGAAATATGAAAAGTTTGTTGCAAAGTGGATACACATGGATTCTGACGTATTTTCCCTGGAAGAATGTTTTACAGTTCGGGGCCACCACAGAGAAAGCCCCAACACTTGTGCTTTACTGCCATGCCTATAATGGTGATGGGGCACCGAGCAGTACATTTGATCTCAATGCTTTAGAAGCTTTGTATGGGAGAAGTTGTGTCTTTGGATATCCAGGTCAAATATAGGAAATAATAAATGGCCATTATTATAAATGTGTGGTTAAAACGACCAATATTTCTTACTGGCATGTGCACTGTCTTCAGGCAAGTGTGCAAAAGCATCCTGAAGCAGAGGTATTTGTTCAACTTGGGGGGCAGAGCAAAGAGCCACTGTTCACTCCTAAGATGGAATGGCACCTCAGCATACCCTTTGTATTCTATTTGGCATTAATATGGTTAAAAATGATGGTCTGCATTTTTAATTGAGGAAAGGAAAAACAGAAACTAATACGCAATATACACTGAGTTTCTGGTGCAAGAGGAAAAGGTGGGTGAAAGCTGAATCCCTCAATGAAATTGAAGAACTTACCTTGATATGTCGACCACAGGGGCTGTATGGAGGGCTCAGAGGAGATCACTGTATACTACATACTCTGTTGCAGCCAATATGCCCGGCATTTTGCTGAACTATAGTGCAAAGCAAAAGACTTGCATTGCTTCTTAGTTAGGATTTTTGTGTTCTGGAACAGTCTGCTTGTTTTGTTTTCGACTTTCACTTAGCTCTGTTTATTAAACTTGATGGGGAAAAATATTACACTGTTAGGATCTCAGCTACTGTGAGGATCACAACAAAGCTCAGAGGGAATGAGGATGCCCAAGGGGGATGGCAGATGATGTCATAGTCCCTGCTTTGATCCCGAAAACCCTGGGACCATTACACCACTGCTCATAGGCAGGAGGAAATGAGGCAACAATGAGTTCCATGGCAAGAAGTCTGGTTGGCAATTTTCTGTTTGTAGAAATCCCCCTTTCACCACAGTTCCATTATCCTTCCTGCACAACACCATTTCATTTTCTTTTTAGTACACATTGGCAGGTGCTGCTGCCTCCGTATTTCTAAGGAACCGAGAAAGGAGCTCTCGTTTTAGAAATAAGGCACTCACAGTGCAGTCCTATATAAATCCCATGTGTTCAATGGGGTTTTCTTGCAAGCAGTCTACAATCCTATGCGTATGTATGTATCCAATTAAGACAGGGAACTTACAGCAAAGGAAACATGTATCAGGTTGTGCTGACGCACAATGGGAGTTTATGAGAAATAGGGGGAGTGTTCATTTCATTTTAACAAGCTTAAAAATCTACATTTGTGCTAAATTTATAAGAAACTGAAACAAGAGAGAGCTGAATTTCAGCTGATTTGTGAATTTGGAAACCTGGACTTGGATGAAATTGAAAGTACAGCAGCAAAGTCTAAATAGAGTTTCCCTCTTGTAACTAGAATAATAATCAAGTGGAATCTAAAGTATTTATACCAAGTTTTTTGCATGTTAAGCACTGGAAACTATTTTGTGACTGTGGGATATGAGATAGTCTCTGGGCTCTTAGTGTGGGTTGCAAATCAAACAATAAGGGTAAAATGCTCTCACTGCTGTTATGAAGAGTAATGACTGTATCTTTTATTGTTTGTTTTATTTGGGGCTTAGAGAAGCCAGGTATCATGCTGATGTGTGCAGGCTGACTGTCACAAGGGCCAAAATAGAAACCGAGAGTAGGCGGGAAAGTGTGTGACTAATCCAGGTGTGTGGTAAGGGGCAGTGAGGGACACATACATCAAGAAGGTGTTAACAGGAGCCAAACTGGCAGGAGACTGCCAGTGACAACCGATGCATCTACAGCCAGATTTACTTCTACTGCTAAAGAGCTCCCCCTGGGCCAGTGGCATTACATGACTGCTGGAAAATCCAGGTGTTATTCATATTGCAACCCGTCTCAGGATGATTAAAAGGCAGACAGTTCTGGAACTAAGCGTTCTAAGTACGTCTGTCCTCATAAGCAAAAAGAAAAAAAGAAAAAAGAAAAAGGTTGTTTTATTCTTTCATTTCTTTCCATAGGAGAGATAGCCTCAAAGCAGTAGTAAAGCAATCTGACATGTGAACAGTAAGAGCACCCAAGATCTCCAGCACCCCAGGCTTTTGAGTTGAGTTTTGAGAAGTTAACATTTTACTGTTCCAGAAATCTAAATATCTGCCTTGAAAAATCACCAATGCAACAAAAAACAACCCACCTTACACTGCTTCCATAATATGGCCGGGCTTGGACACAAGCAAGCTTTTGCAGTATAACTATCATAATGTTTTCCCCTTATTGATGTTGTTCTTAATGTGGTTGATCTACGAGGGTGTCAAAGACATGGAAAATGGTTAAATTTTTGACTTCAACTCCCAGAATATGCACTGACTTTGCTGGCTGGGGTATTTTGGGGTTGTAGTCCCCTCCGTTAACATTTCCCATCTCTGGAATGGCCACAGATGGTATCAGGTGGCATAGGAAGAGATGCTGTTTGCAAAGTGTGGAAAACTGAGTGGGATCAGAACTATCCGAATCTCCTGGAGATGCAAGTAGGAGGGTTCTGAAACTGAAAGTCTGAAAGATAACCTTTTCAAGTATTGAACAACACACTTTTTGAAGGGCAGACTTCTTTGTGCTTCTTTGCACAGAATAGGATGCAGTGGCTTTTCAGCACCTTGGGCAAACTTAGTAACTGGGAATGGAAGTGTTTATATTAACACTGAAGAATTATGCAGGAGTGCGGGTTGTGACAGAGGAATTCTAATGCAATTGGAAAAGTGTACTTTGTAGATAATTGTGAGTGTGGCCTATCGGTCCTATCACTTGAGAGTTCTCTCTTCTCCTTAAATAATAGCTATTGCTAGTATTTTCTTGCCTTGAAACCAACCTCACACTAATGAACAAGGAAGGCACAAAACGTCTGTCTTCTGGTATCCATCCCTGATGAATTGTTGTTGTGGTTTTGGCAGATGGTCTTTAAAACTGTTAGTCTGACTTCTGGGAGCTGCCTTTTAAAAAAGTTCTGTCCCTTTCTCCCAGGTCTCTAGAAGTAAAATCTCTGCCAATGTATGTGGATACTAATGCACACAATTCTATATAGTGCAGCCTGCCCATCCCTGGGGCCAACTTTGTCCCTGGAAACCTTCTCCTGAGTCTGCCTGGCTGTCTTTGGCTATTCTCCTGACAGCAGTCTGAAGGGACTGAACATGTAACTGCCCTTTTTACTCCATTCTACCACTCATTCTACTATTCCTTTCCCCCACTTCCACCTTCTATTTTATCTTCTTCTTCTCCTTCTTCTCCTTCTCCTTCTTCTTCTTTCTAGCTAGGGCATGGGAAAGGAAAGACTGCTCAGTGCTGTCACTTGTCATGCCTCTCACTATCAAGCCAGCAGGGATAACAAGTTCTTGAAAGAGGTCACTCAGCTGAATGCAGGCAGGTTGCTTGCACTGATGGACCATGGTACTTGTCCGAGCGTCTTTCCCCAAGGTCATCTACCCACCCCATCAGATCCTCACAGGCATTGCTCCTCTGGGTGGCCATTGTGAAGGAGGCCAGGAAATCATTCACAAGAAGCTGGGCCTTCTTTGCTGTGGCATCACCACTCTGGAACCAGTTCCCAGTGGAGCTGTGCCTGTCCCTGTCCCTCCCTTCAAAGAAGCTTTTCACTGCATCCCTGCTATATTGCAGTTTGTTTATTGTCTGATTGTTTTATTTTAATTTTATTGCTATTGGGTTTTATTTTAGCACATTGTAAACTGTCCAGAATAGTGTGTTGCACTAATGGGCTGGTAAATGAATGAATGAATGAATGAATGAATGAATGAACGATCCCTTTGAAAATGTTTTTATCCTTGCTGCCCACTGTCAAGTGTCAGCAAAGCGCCCTGGACTGGCTTTGTTTAATGAAAGTCCCAGCACCATCTTAACTTCCTCTGTCTCTGATGACATTTTACTCTAGGAGGCTGGAAAGATAGGAACAGTACAGCTTGGTTATCCTTTGCAACTGCCTGGTATGCTTCTCTCAGTGCAAGATAGCAAGGGTATTTGTTTAAATCTTGTATCAGGCTGCACGGGGCGGTTCTTTTTGCCTTACCATCCGAGGTGCTGAAACTGGGCCTTGGGAGAAAAGAAGACTCTTTGACTGTTGATGTTGCCAACCAGATCTTTTCTCCCCATGCACTGTATAGAGGTGTCTGTTGCAGTGCTGCTCCTTCGAGAAGATCAGCAAGCACAAGGAAAGGAAGAGTGGATTCTGTTGCTCTCTGATCCACTCTCATTCTGCAGCAGTGTGTTAAATATGTTTCCTCACTCATTATACAAATTGTTAATTGGCTGTTGATGTCTGGTATTGATCCAATTCTATTTAATCTGGCTGGCACGATGCCCCCCCCTTTCTTAATTAAAAGCTACATTAGATCTTAAAGTGCTTGCTTTCAGTGGTTAATACAGCCATTTGTCTCAGTGGGTTGTGGCCAAACAGTTATCTCATTTTGATCTGATTTAGAAATTTGAGTGATTTAAGTTGCACTTTTATATGTCATGCTAGAAAAACAACCTTGCTAGTGCTGTACATTGAATTGCTTGTTTTCTTAATGTCAGACAGTGGGAAGGTTTGGGCTTTCTTGTTCCAATGATGGCTGGAAACTGAAGGTATGACATAATATCTTCAGTATAACCTGTTTTCCCCCCTGGATTCAGCCATGTTTATTTTCCCTTTCAAGAAGCAGCTTCACACAAGATGGCTACCTAGTGGAATATTTTAAAGAACATACGATAAACATTTTCAAAAGTATCAATTGATAGTAGAAAGAGGGTGAAAGAAGTTAATTTCACAAAAATTATTCATCAGAAGTGGAGGGCAAGAGGGAAGAGATTTCCTGACCACATGGCTTCAAATGTTGAACGTCCAAATCTTCATACCCAAAGATGTGAACTATCCCTTTTCATTACATTGATTTGGTTCTGGCTAATTTATTGATCAATGAACAATGCAGTCCTGTTCAAGACAGTGTTGACCCACAGTGAATTCAGTGGGGTTTAATTTTGAACTGATCTTATTTTTGTACTATAAGAGTATTTAGAGTTTTTACATGTGTGGCATATTTTGAATGGAAATGATTTAAATCCAAGCCATTTAAAATTAGAGATGGGGACGACTCACCATTTTGGCAAGTCGTCCCACTTCGTGAGTCGTCAAAAGTTGATGACTCACAAAGCACGAAGTTGCCCCCATGAAGCGATGAATAACGTTGTTATTTGTTGATTCATGGGGGGTTATTAAAAAAAACACCCCCGCCCCCCGCTGCCACCGCCCCCGCTGCCATCCCCCAACTCCGTGCTGCCGCCCCCCTCCACCCCCACCCCCACTGACACCCCCTTACTATAATCACTGCCGCCACTGCTGATGTCTCCATCTGGCCTCCGCAGCCATGGTGTGTAAAAAGGGAGACTGGCTGCCCTTTGCAAAGATGGCAGCTGCAGCTTCATTAGGGTAGAGAAGCTGCAGCTGCCAGCTTTGCAAAAGGCAGCCAGTCTCCCTTTTTACATACCGTGGCTGAAGAGGCCAGATGGAGACCTCGGCGGCGGTGATTACGGTAAGGGGGTGGCAGCGGGGGTGGGGGCTAAGGTAGGGAGGGGAAGGGGTGGGGGTAGGCTGTGGGGATGGGTGGCTGCCTATCGGCCTGCCGATCAACTGAATGTTTTATTTAATTTACGAAGAAGAATAAAAACGGGAAAATATTCGTCGATCCGTATTCATTGAGACTTAAAATTTGATGAATATGGATTGACAAATATTTAACGAATCGATCCGTTTTTATATTTGTCCACATCTCTATTTAAAATATTAATAGTGATTAAAACCACCGAGGGAAAAGGCAAAAAAATCCATAATAACTAGGACATGTTTTGAACTGAAGCTAGGTAGGGTCTTTACAAATTTAAGAACACACCATCCAAGACCTTGGATCATGCTGTGTGCCCTTTGCACTACAGGATTATATATTTATGGGCAATAAGCAGATTTGTTTGTTTCTAAACACAGGTGAGGATACTAAGCAGGATCAGTTACTTGATTGGTAACATCCAAATCTATAACAATTTCTTGGAAGTGGTTGAACAATATGTACACAATACTTCTGAATAACCCACAAAGCAAAAGAGTGTGTAAAGGGGTGTTAGAAAGAAGAACAGGCAATTAAGAAGAGCCATGCTAGATAAGACTTGAATGTTGTGTTCCCACAGGAGCCAACCAGATGCCTGTAGCAAGCAGGACATAAATACCACTGTACCTTCCCACTTTTGTTCCCAGAATATAGTGAAAAATATTCATATTCTGAGAGAACGGAGCACACTGCTGGGCTCAGGCGGTGGTGGGTATTTCAAGACTGTTTATAGCACCAAACACATATTCTGTTCTAAACCAACAATATGCATTTGTATATGAACTATAACTTGCATTGAAATGAACTTTCTTGCAGAACGTTCTCAGTGTGCAGTTTCTCTTGCTCTCAAGCTAGAGGAGAGGGTGGTGATTTTAACTACTTTCTGGTTCCTGCTAGGAAGCACAACCCATTCAGGCTTCATTTTATGCAATTTTTCATACTATATTATGCCCTTTATGTTACCAAGGTCATAATGCTTGGATACAAAGTTGCCTGTATGGATTCTGTGAATTATGCTGGTTTGGCACAGAATAACATGTCCTAGATCTTATCATCTGTATGACTTTTTTAGTCCCTAAAACCAGAACAATAAATACAACCCATGACTTAGGATATCATTCATTGTGATTTACTTCTGAAGTCAGTTATTTTCCCCATGGTTCTCTTCCACCTGGAAAGTTTTAAAATCAACATAGTTTGATTTCATGATTTAGTTTGAAGATATTACGTGTAGGAGAGGGAGGTGATGAAATGAGAGCAAATTGTTCATAATTTCATGTTGTTGTTGCTGTTTTTCTGTTGCTCTCATTATGGATTTGTTGCCTCAAGTGCCAAAAGTAAGTTGCCAATCCTTGGGTGTTTCATCTACCTTGACTTTGAGCAGAGGGCCATTGATTTCTTTTTTAGTTAGGCTGCAAAATGCCTTGGGCCAGCTTTGATAAAGGATTATATGTGTATGATCACAGGACTACATGTTAATATTCACCTCAACACCTCAACACAAGCTGTAGCTCAGTGTTAGAGTGAATGGTTTGTATGCAGAAGGTCCTGGGTTCAACCTCCAGTACCTCCGAGTAGGGCTAGGAAAGGAATCCTGTCTGAAATGCTGGCAAGCTACTGCCAGTTAGATTTGACAATATGGAGTCACATAGACCAATGGTCTGAATCAGTATAATTCAGATTATTATGGAGAGAGGATTTCTCCACCGTAAAATAGAATGAGAACTATTCTCTGAGTCTGGCCTTCCATTTCAGATAGCAATTCTTGTAGCTGCAGTGCTTAATTTTGAAAAGCTTTAGTCCCACATAACAGAACTACTTACAACATGCAGTTTCATCTTCAGGCTTAGTTTAGTGTATTTATTAATTTATTTTTTATTATTTAGACTTCTACACCAGCCCATCAGCGCGAACACTCTGGGCAGTTCACAATTCATCAAAACATAGTTGTGATTAAAAAAACAAACTCACAAAATGCAATAGATGCAGTAAAACCCTGTATCTAGCTAAATCGATAAAACCTTCATTTAAATAAATTAAACACATTTAAAACAAATTTGAACATCCCAGGTCAATAATTAAAACACCAGTAAAATGCAGCTTTATACAGTTCTGTTTTAATTAACTTCATGAAAACTGAGAGAGACGATGCCTGACAAACCTCTGTTGGAAGCTTATTCCAAAGGGAAGGGGCCACAACTGAGAAAGCATGGCTTCCTTAGGTGTCACAATTTTTAGAACCAAGGGCTGCAAGGAATGGGTGGGATGGGTAGCTATTTCGCAGGAGAGATGTTCCAACATGTATTGAGGTCCTAAACCATTGAGGGCTTTATAGGTGCCCTTGAATTGGGCAGGGAAACTAATAGGGAGCCAGTCAAAGTGTGCCAAGACTGGGGATATTTGTTTCTACCTGCTGGTACTTGTAATCAGTCTGGCAGCCTTAGTGTATAAACCAAAGGGAGCAGGAACTACTCACACAACAGATGGACAGTTGGTATTGCTAGCGTATGAACACAACATTACTTTGTTCCAGACTAAGCTTCCCTAGATTTTTACTGACTCTCTCATGTGTCTTAACAGCAGGTAGCAGCCTGACAGGTAGAAATTAATCGGGTGATACTGTTCCCCACCATTTTATCTCTATGCCAAGAAGAGAAAATATACGTACAATTTCTGCAAGTGAAGCTGCTGTTAAAGGTACAGAAGCCAGTTACTGTAAAAGGTAGAAGTTGTACTCTGGAGATTGCCTTGAAGACCCGGCTGGAACATGACTTAGGGACCTTCTCCAAAATAAAATATACAGTGGCATCTAGAATATCACTTACTTTTGCATTCTCAGATAGTAATTAATTAGATGCAGCTACTTTGCTAATTAATTTTCAGTACATGGAGCTCCCTTTGAATTGCTAAAGCCAGATTTTTCAGCCTGGGCCTAGTTCTGGATTCAGGAAGACCTACAACCACTCTCTCTCTCTCTCTCAATCTCTTATTTGTATCCAAGTGTCAGCAGTCATATTAAGACTGGAACAGTCAACTATCATTTTAATGCAACACACACATATACCTAGCAAATGTCAGGCTCATGAGTATTTTTATGAAAGAGCTTCCCACATTTTTGGTGCCACAACTTGTCCTAGTCCTCCAGGTCTTTCAAGACCTGGCAGGGTATGTGTGTGCACTTAGAGTAGAATTTCACAGTCACACTTTGCCATTCAAGTATGTCTTCCCATTCAGAATGGAGCGAATTACAAATACTTTATTGCTTCATAGCCAACCAGGCTGTATGCATAAACAGAAATTAACCCACTCTTAAAAGATAGTATTTAGCATAAAGTATAATCCAAGTATATCTTCCCATTCAGAAGGAAGCAGCTCTTGAGATAATCCAACCTTATATCAGCCTTCTTCAACTGGTGACTACAACTCCCATCACTGGGCATGCTGGATAGCACTTGCCATCTGAGAAATCATAAAATGTTAAAACCATTTAAGGCAGTAATAGTCAAAGCATCGTTCTTCAAATGTTTATAGATTGCAAATCTTGTGCTGTGCTGGCTAAGGCTGACAGGAGTTGTGGCCCAACAGCATTTTGAAGAGTTGCACTTTCACCACTGTGGATCCAGACCCTTAAGGATCTGTTGAGCCTGGAAACAAAATTATAACCATTGGTATGATACCTTAGCTATATGTTCTAACTTGTCTAGTTAACATCCCAGTAGCTATAGTTTGGACCTTTCTGAACCATATTTGAAGAAAGCCCTATGCACAATATATTACACTAATTTAACATGGAACTGACTGGGGCATGTGTGACTGATGCCAAGCCCAGGTTCTCCAGAAACAGACATAGTTTAGTGCATCTAACAATGCCAGTTAAAGCTAACCATTGCTGCATCCTGACCACCTGATTTTAAAGGGGATTGCCATGCCAAACAGACTGTATTGATTCCTAGAAGACCAGAACACCAAGACAACAGTATCTTTATCTCATCTGACTTAAGCATCAGTCTGTTGACTTTCTTTCAATCTCAGTGAGAACCAGTGATATCCAGAAGAATCAGTAGTGTTGAACATGATAGCTGTCAAAATGCATTCACAAAGTGACATTTCAAACAATCCATCTTGTAGAGCAGTGGTCCCCAGCCTTTGGTAACCCAGGTATTATTGGATTGGCTTGTGAAAGAGGGAGACACAGAGATGGGACTGAAACTGACCAAAGCCATTTTGATTAAACTGGGACTTCTAGGCTTGTGAAGAAGGGACACACACACGCATACACACACACAGGGGATGGAGAAGGAGCACGGAAGGCTCACTACTGAATGGAAAACCCAACAGACAATAAACAACCCTCTTGCAGCTGAGTAAAATACCTCGCTTTCCAACAACAACAACAACAAAATGCTTCCCAGGCAAATAAATCTGTGCTTCTCTGTGTGTCACATAGTCACCTTTTAACAACCAAATTCAAATACAGGGCCCCTCCCCCATATATAACTGCGCTCTTTGTTGCGGAAGAAAATAGGAAAGGCATGACGGTAGTGGGTTGATGTGAGAAGCTGTAGCTGATGGAATCTTCCCATTTGTAGAGCTCCTAAAGATACATAATATCTGCAGAATTAAAAGCAAACTCATACACAATACAGTCACACAGTGTAATGGCTGCACACACATCTAAAGCAGACTGAGCTACAGAACTGCTATGTTCTCTTTTTTGGGCTTCATGTTCTTCTACCAGTAGGTGTCCATTTTAAGGAGATGGAGTCTGCTGCTCTCTGCTTTCCCTTTGTTGTAATATATAATCATCATGAGAAGTCACAGTTGTGCTGGGAGATGCTGGGGATCCTATATTCTCTAGTTCAGCCGCAGTCACTTGTGAAGTGTGAGGTCTGGTACTGCCACCTTGTTGATTTGCTTCGTAGCTGGCTCACAGCTATCAGTGGCCATATGACCTTTGCAGGACTGTGGGGTTCAAATTATTAAAATTCAGAGATACCTCATTAATTTGTTCTGCTTTGGAACATGGCCTCTGTGACCTGACTGAAGTCTTAAAGACAGGCACATCTTCCCGATGCCCTCAAAAACGTTTGGAAGGAAAATCAAGTCTATTGCTCACTAGCACCTGAAAAAATAATTGCTGCTTACACCTG
Source organism: Intellagama lesueurii (assembly GCA_037013535.1). Classification (NCBI taxonomy): domain Eukaryota; kingdom Metazoa; phylum Chordata; class Lepidosauria; order Squamata; family Agamidae; genus Intellagama; species Intellagama lesueurii. The sequence goes on along the minus strand of JBAJHW010000005.1, from coordinate 39,920,710 downwards.
CCATTTATTGCTGTTACGATATGGCATAATTTAGCAGCCTAGCAGACATCTATGAAATTTCACTTGCATAGATGGACCTTTCTCGTGTTAAGCATCATAGTGTAGCTCAGCATTTAAGATTACTAGCCTACCTTGGCTAATATTAGCAAGAGAGCTCTTTCTGAGTAATCCAAAATATTTCAAAGATCTAAATAATCAAATTGCCTGAATCCCAGCTCCTCCACTCTGCACCTACTGTAGCCAGTATATCTTAAGAAAGGAGATGAGGCATAAGAGATAATTTATATGATAATAAATAAGCTGTGGCTAGCGATTCAGGTTACCACTCATTTGTTCCTATGGGAGCAGTATGTTTGCTAAACAGCAAGAGCATGATTATGTCATGCTAATTAGTTTTCCAGGTGATGGAAAGAATGTCTTGCAAAAGAGACCCAGTGAGGCTACACAGTGTACAGTAATTGTGTAGCCTCACTATTTCTCTGCTAGGCCGTTATGTTTTAATTGAATCACCAACCTTGATTTATGCCTCCTTTAAAAAGAAAGGACGGGTATGTTGTGTGGAGCTGACAAGTGGAATTCTGACAGTTCCGTCTGGTGGTATGTATTTCCGTGGAGGGAAGTGATGAGGCAATGATAGCTGATTAGAGATAGAAATAAAGGAGAAAAATAAAAAGCTAAGGATGAATGTGAGAAAACAGGTTGTTAGCCTGTTTTCCAAGTCGAGGAGATGGAAGAAATCAGAGGGCAAAAAGCCATGCTCTGAAACAATGGAGTAATACTTACAGGCAAATAGAAAGTTGACTAAAATAGAAGGTGGATAAAGAACCTGGTTGAAAGGGAAAGGAAGAGTCATATAGAACAGTCAGGGAAGGACAAGAGAAACGTGAAAAATAATGAGCGATTCTATTGTAAGCGAAGTCTATTATTAATCCAGGGCAATGATGGAACTCAAGCTAATGAATTTGTGTCCCACCTGTTGTTTTTAATCTTTCAGGTGCCCAGATAGCCTCCTTTTAAAGGTGCAGAGAAAATGACATTATCATTTGTAATGGAATGAAAAGCAGTAAAATAGGAGCAATCATCACTCTAACTGCTTCATCATCACACAGACATTTATCTTTTAAGCCAGTGTGTGTCCTGAATATGTGCCACAAGTTATTCCTTACAAATAATATCGTTAGGTGCAACATTCCCTCTAATTTTCAGTCCTGCTGGGGGGGCTCCGCCCCTTGCACACATGACTCCACCCTGCCCGCACGTGACTCCTTCCCCTCATGTTCGGTTCCATTGTGACTGGAACCAAAGGAGCTGGAAATGATCGCTGTGGGTGCATGGAGGAGGAGGAACACTGTGCAGAGGAGGGCAGAGTTATGTGCTCTCCCGCAGCTGTGCACCTTAGAAGGCACCTTGGTTAGGTGTATTTTTGGAAAGGAAAGAGATTCTATGTAACACAGAACCCACAATCTTTGAGGTACTAGTAAGGTCAAGAAAAGAAGGGAGAAATGTGGATATTATAACTCTACACTAAGATTCTCTAGGATGGATGATATGCACATGCATATGACTGCATAACAGACTAGCAAAGAGAGGGAAAATGTATTTTACAGTTATAATCTGGAAATTGTCACTCATGTAGAGCATCAAGATAAGAATAAGTTGGTTTAGTATATAGAGGTCCAGCTGGGCAATAAAAGAGGAAAGGTGGGACAGGTGAGACTCCCTAAGTGACTGGTATATGTCTCTGTGTGTATTAGTATACTTCAAAAAATCATGGTGTATTTGTTATGGCACTTGGCATTGCATGCTTCAAAGTGTCTATAATACAGTAAATACAATATACTATATATATATATATATATTGTTTTTTGTTTTCAAAGATGACCATTTCCATCAGATTCACCATACACTACAATACAGTACAACCAACTTTGTAAAAGTTTGAAATATAGGCCTGTAAGTTTTTATATGAATACTATTAGAATTACTGTTATCCTCAAAAAGAATCACTGAGAAATACCTAAATAATTAAAAAGTGTTATTTTTTAAAGTGATGTTTCATTTTTTAATGAATGCACCTGAACGATGGGAACATTTCAAGAATGCTGTTTATAACACCGCCTTGTCCACATTTGGCAAGAAGACCAAAAAGATGGCAGACTGGTTTGAAGCCCATTCGGAGGAGTTGATGCCAGCCATTGAGGAAAAGAGGAGAGCTCTAGCAGCATACAAAGCCTGTCCTAGTGAGTATAACTTGCAGGTTCTTAGACTTGCTCGTACCAAAGTCCAACAGACTGCCAGGAGATGTTCCAACGATTATTGGCTTCAGCTCTGCTCTCAGATACAGATAGCAGCGGACACAGGTAACATCAAGGGAATGTATGACGGTATCAAGCAGGCTTTAGGTCCAATACAGAAGAAATCTGCTCCCTTGAAGACTGCTACAGGCGTGATCATCCAGGTCTGAGCACAGCAGATGGAACGCTGGGTGCAGCACTACTCTGAGCTATATTCTAGAGAGAATGTAGTAACCGAAGAGGCATTAAATAACATTGAGTGCCTCCCTGTCTTGGAAGAGTTGGACAGTGAACCAACTTTAGCAGAAATAAAAGCGGCCTTGGATTCCCTTGCCTCTGGCAAGGCACCTGGGAAGGATAACATCCCTGTTGAAGTGCTGAAGTGCTGTAAAGAGACAATCACCACTGAGATGTATGAAATCTTTTGTCTTTGCTGGAGGGAAGGTGGAGTACCACAGGACATGAAGGATGCAAACATTGTCACATTGTACAAGAACAAAGGCGACAGGGGCGACTGCAATAACTACCGTGGCATCTCTCTTCTCAGCGTTGTAGGGAAGCTGCTTGCCCGTGTTGTGCTGAAGAGACTTCAGGTGCTTGCAGACAGAGTCTATCTAGAATCACAGTGTGGAGTTCGAGTTAATAGATCCACCATTGACATGGTATTTTCCCTCAGACAGTTGCAGGAGAAATGTAGGGAACAACGACAGCCGCTCTTTGTGGCCTTCATAGATCTCACAAAGGCCTTTGATTTGGTTAGCAGGGATGGCCTTTTTAAAATACTTCCCAAGATTGGATGTCCACCTCGACTCCTTAACATTATCAGGTCCTTTCATGACGAAATTAAGGGCACTGTAGTTTTTGATGGTTCAACATCAGATCCCTTTGACATCCGAAGCGGAGTGAAACAGGGCTGTGTCCTCGCGCTGACTCTGTTTGGGATCTTTTTTGCTTTCATGCTGAAGCATGCTTTTGGAACTGCAACAGAAGGTGTCTATCTATGGACTAGATGAGACGGAAAGCTCTTTAATCTCTCTAAATTGAGAGCGAAGACCAAAGTCCAGCTGAAATGCATGTGGGACTTCCTCTTCACCGATGATGCAGCTGTTGAAGAGCTCCAACAACTTATGAATCATTTTAGTAAGGTCTGCCAAGATTTTGGATTCAATCAGCCTGAATAAAACACAAGTCATGGGCCAGGGCATGGTGAACTCACCTCCCTCTATTACCATCTGTACACTAGAATTGGAGGTTGTTCATGATTTCGTGTACCTTGGCTCAACGATCTCTGACACCCTCTCCCTAGATGTTGAGCTGGATAAACGCATTGGCAAGCAGCTACCATGTTCTCTAGACTTACAAAGAGAGTATGGTTTAATAAGTAGCTGACGGCATATACCAAGATCCAGGTCTATAGAGCCTGTGTCCTGAGCACACTCCTGTACTGCAGTGAGTCCTGGACCCTTTGTGCACGGCAGGAGAGGAAGCTGAACACGTTCTGTATGTGTTGTCTCCGACGCATTTTTGGTATCACCTGGCAGGACAAAGTTCCAAATAGAGTAGTCCTAGAATGAGCTGGAATTTTTAGCATGTATACATTACTGAAACAGTGACGTCTACGTTGGCTCGGGCATGTCGTGAGAATGGCTGATGGTCGGATTCTGAAAGGTCTCCTGTATGGAGAATTAGTGCAGGGAAAGCACCCCCGAGGGAGACCACAGCTGCGATACAAGGATATCTGCAAGCAGGATCTGCAGGCCTTAGGAATGGACCTCAACAGATGGGAAACCTTGACATCTGAGCGTTCAGCCTGGAGGCAGGCAGTGCATCATGGCCTCTCCCATTTTGAAGAGACCCTTGTTCAGAAGGCCGAGGCAAAGAGGCAGTCCCGAAACCAGCCAAATCAGGGAGCTGGACAGGGGACAGATTGTATTTGTCTTCAGTGTGGAAGGTATTGTCACTCTCGAATTGGCCTTCTCAGCCCCACTAGACACTGTTCCAAGACCTCTATTCAGAGCATGTTACCATAGTCTCTGAGACTGAAGAATGCCTACACATTTTTAAAAAAATTCCAGCACCACATGTTTCAGTGTTATCCTTTGCCACATGGTATATTTTGCAACTCAGAAGCGAAGTTTTACTTCTCTATCCTTTTATATTTTCCTAGGTTTCCTAGGATCTGCCTTGTATTCCAGTTCTGAATCCTGGTTTAACTTGGATAATTTCTAAGTTCCTGCATTGGAGCATTTAAAGTTTGCAAGAGCTTTTGGTTTCTTCATTCCTTAGTGTATTTCTCTCTTCATATCAGAGAGCCTGTGCACATTATAAAATGTAGCCAAATAGAAACTGTATGTTGATAAAATATTGCACAAACTTTGATTACATATTACACAAGGAGGCATACACAGGCCCATTAATATCGCTGTTTAGCAGTGTTCTATCAATGCATGTATTTTTTGATAAAGATATAAACATGCACCTGGGTAGGTTGTGTGAAGAATGGCATGTTGAAGGAAGATGTGTTTGCATGTCATATAAATACATGAGTAGGACTCATTGTGTGGGTTCTTTGTGGAGGAAGGTGTTGTTTGCATGGGAATAACCTGCCCACATAATTTTGTCGCATTGTGCAACTACAGTTCACAATGTAATTCTCAGGAGTAATCATTCAGGATATTTATGCTTGGATATTTCAGTTATTTTTCCAAGAAATCCACTGAAGATAAGGGCCTCCTCTGATTGCAAAGTGTTGCTTTGTTGGGAGTGGTCTCCCTTAAAGTGGCCCTTCTGTCCATGGAGGAATCACTCCAACCTACCCCCCCAAGACCAAAAAGGTCCAGCTCAGGGCTGGGGTGGTTTGCAGCCTTCTCTTTGTCAAGTCATTGCTGGGAAAGAGCTACCACTGGACCACTCACAAGCAGCCCAAAATGTGAGCTATTTCCCCATCTGATTGCAACCCTGGACATGAATATAAAAGGTTCAAGAGCCAGGTTCTATGTGAGCATGTAGGCTGATAGCCATCATGGAGGCAACCTCAACCCTGGCCCCCCTTTGCAGATGAAGGAGAATATAGAACAAACTATCTCTCCTGAAGAAAGGAGGAGAGAGAAAATTACTTAAGAGCTGCAATCTGCAAGTGGTCACTAACAGGAAACCAAAATGCTCAATCCTGAAAATCTATGTCTTTAATTCCTCCAGTGGCTACTTTGCTATATATCTGTGAACATTCTCAGTCATCCAGGTGAGGTTATCTGGAAGTTGAGCCCTATATATCATGCTGCCCTTTCATCCGTCCCCAGAAAGATCAGGATCACACACACCAGAAAGACCACTGTTAACGAATGTTAACGACCCATGACAATGGGTGGAAAAGGACTGCAGAAGTAGGATTTTCACTCACCCCCAGTCATTTGTCCTTCTAACGAGCCTATTCAGACCAAGGGGAAGTAAAACCAACCTGGAGGAAATATCAGGGATCTCCTACCAACTCTCCTCAGACTGAATGAATGAGTAGTGAAGTGTTTCAACCTAATAAGAAAGAAGTCCAGTTGACTCAACGTCCAGATAACATTTCTATACTTACTTCAACACCTCCAAGAAGGACAATATGTGATCTCATCATAACAGATTTTGAGAGCTGAGAGATAAAGGCTGTTGCACAGCATCCTGTTAAGTTTGAACTGAGATCTTTCCAGCTGTATTCCAGCCCTTTTCAATTCCAGTGCCCCTTATACTGGTTAAATCCTCACCTCACCCCAATCCTGATGTGCAGACCAGTGCCAACTCTTGTTGAGAGTGCAATAACATAAGTCGAGCTCCACACTCAGTAGCCTGAAATTATTTCGACCAAACCTCTCTTCATCCCTGACCATTGGCCATGCTGATAGGAGCTGTAGTCCCAAATATTTGGACCCTACTAGCTTAAAGCATCCCCTAAAGAGTTTGTTTTAGAACCGGACATTAGAAAATGACTATTACTGCACTGCCAACATCTCCCTCCTTCAACAAATGGAATGTATAATCAATGAATATATGAAGATTTTCAAATGCTTTTGTCCTTTTTGCCTAGCTTTTTTGTAGTTTGGTGGACTGTATTTCTAGCTCAGGATTTAATTAGTAAGTGACCATTAAACAGTTTCCGATATTAAGTGAACTCAAATAAATAGAGGTGACATAATATTCAACCAGTCAAAGGCAATATGATTGCCACTGAACAAAGAAGTGGATGAGAAAAATAATTTCTTGGCATGCTTTTCTATGTGTTGGTGTGCTTGTTGAAAAGTGGTTGTACTACTTGAAATGGCTCCAAAAGAGCACTTGTTAGATGATCTAAGGTGGCTACTCAAGGTTGTTTCCAGAACAGTGTCATCTCCTTGAAGTAAGTAGCTATTCAAGCTGCTCTTTGAGAAGAGTTGGAGCCTCTGTTAAAGCAGTCTCTTTTGGGGAGAAGGTGATTTGAATATAGCCTTCAGAAATGTGAATGCAAATTGGGAGAAGCAGAGCAAGCATTCGACAGAGTGGCAATCTTAACATAATCAAAGATAAACGAGATCCATGGTATATCCCAGGGAACAAAGCCCATGACATACACGAGGTAGTGGAGGTGGCAGACTGGCCACACAGAATCATAGAATAAAGGAGTTGACAGGGGCCAATAGGGACATTGAATCCAACCCCCTGCTCAATGCAGGAAACCAAGTCAAAGTATATCTGACAGGTGGTTGTCCAATTTTCTTTTGAATGCCTTCAGTGCTAAAGTGCTCATCACCTCCTGAGGTAATTGATTCCATTGTCATACTGCTCTAACAGTTAGAAATTTTTTTCTGATATTTAACTGAAATCTGTCTTCGTGTAACTTGAGCACATTATTATGTGTTCTGCACTCTGGGATGATCAAGAACAGTACTGCCCCTCTTGTATATGACAATCTTTCAAGTGTTTGGAGAGTGCTATCTTATCTCCCCTCAGTCTTCTTTTCTCAAAGCTAAACGTGTCCTGTTCTTTCAGTCTTTCCTCATGGGGCTTGGTTTCCAATCCCCTGATCATCTTGCCCTCCTCTGAATTTGTTCCAGTCTGTTGACATCCTTCTTAAAGTGTGGTGTCCAAAACTGGACACAGTACTCTAGATGAGGCCTACCCAGTGCTGAATAGAAGGAGACTAGTACCTCATGAGATTTGGAGACTATACTTCTGTTAATGCATCCTAAAATAGCATTTACCTTTTTTTGCAGCCACATTGCACTGTTGGCTCATATTCTGCTTGTGATATACAGCAATGACAACTTTTAGGGATCGCAGTCCTCTATTTGAAGTGCTGTCCTCCCTTTTGAAGTTGTCCTGCATAGGAAAGGTCATCCAGTCCAAGTATGATTTAAAGATAAGGCTTAAATCCTGTTGCTTAGTCTAGTAAGTTGCAGTAGAATCGGCCTATTTGGTGAATCACCTTCTTCACATGTTCCACACTGATTCAAACAGGCCTGCTCTACTGCAACTTACTACGCTAAGCAACAGGACATCAGCTACAGACTCATAAGGAAGGAAATTAAGGGCGGTTGTCTGTCCACAATGAGCACCACTGGGATAACAGATTCAAAAGCCACCTGGTCATTGTCGTCCCCTCTTGAGTGAGATGCATATTTGTCTTTTTAACATTATAAAAATCTTTTTTTTTTAAAAAAAAATCTATTTCAAAATTCTAATGTTGCATTTGTAGATAGAAATTTAAATATATGATGCTATGCAAATTACTATTGTCTTTTGCACTCCTCTTTTTTGATGGTGTGTATGTGGCTGCCCTATTGACAGGGGCAGATCTACTATGAAAGAAATGAAGTTTCAGGGCCCTTAATTCTGGAGAAATGACCTTAGTCCATATTTTTGAAAAAGAAAACTGTGGTGATCTGTTGTGGAACAACCTCACTGAAGAAGATAACAGTACTTACCCAGACCTTGTTGCTGGTTGCAAAGGGGCCCCCATAACAGTTCAAGCTTAAGGGTCCCCCAAAATGTAGGTCCACCACTGCCTTTTGGGTGTGTGTGATTATTCCATTGGAAAGCTCCTACTCACATAGCCCAGTACCAAAGGACTACAGAGCTGTAAATTTGTAGCAGAGCACTGAATGGTAATATCTGTTCAGTAAATTACAGGTTATCGCAGATTTCCTTCAGCGTTGCAGAATGGCACCTCTCTGGAAATGCCTATGCATTTAAACTTCGTGGTTTAATTAGTAAATTGGCAAAAGGCAGATAATCAATTACTTGTTACTCCTCAACAGGTGAACAGACCTACATTATGAGCATACAATGTTAATCAACTTCTGCTTTGTTTGATTCCTTACCATCCAATTTAGGACTGTTATAGGCTGAACAAAAAGCAGAGAAAAGTGGAGGGGGAAATGCTGTGTTTAATTTTTTTTTTTAAATGCTGTGTTTATGTGCCTGTGGCTTTCTAAAGCACCCTGCCTGACAAAGTGAACAGCTAAACAAAATGTATGGTAGTTCTATACTCCCAGGGATAATTTTGAAATGTTATCCAACAGCTGTATCTTTTTCTAAAAATAAAAAAACCCAAAAAACAATCAACCTTCAGCAGTTCCCTATTATTCAGCATGCCTAAGCCATAGGTAGTTTTATAGCAACAAATAATCTGTTAAATTGTGTTTTTAATGCCTGGAGTTCTTTTTAACTTTGAAATACCACTTCAAAGTTGTTCTGTTTTTAATGTCACCCAAACCCCGTCTCCTCCTTTATTTATTCCAAATGGTTAAAAATGAGTAAATGTTAGGAGGGACATATTTCATAATAAGATACATTACAAGCATAAATAAAACCCCATGGGAGCTTCTTTTATGCCAACGTGCACTTGAGGACTATTTTATTTTAGTTCTAGCACTGGTGCTCAATAAACACTCACTGCAGCATAAACGGCAGTCAAAAATAGCAAAGTAATCTTGGAGACGTCAGCCTTCAGAGGCTTTGGAAAGCCCTTTTGGCCAAACAAATTAATGTTAAAAAAAAAAAGTTCAGTCAGTCTTTTTTTTTTTTTAAAGGGCTTTCAATATCCAGCAATATAGTTATATCTCACAGTTTAGATGGCAACCCTCTTATTTCACAGAAAATTCAGTGCAAGGTGAAAAAGGGTGTTTGGATGGCTGACAGATCTAAGAGTCCCTCTGCTGGTATTGAAGCACATTGGTCAAATGGTCATTGTCACCAGTAGCTGCTTTATCTTCGCATGGGGCAAACTCCCTTGTGTTTCTACCACAAGGGGAAGGTATACCTGATTTGTGCTCAGCTGCTTGTGCAGCAATTACCTTTTGCATTGTTGCACATTCTAGACATCCATAGGATGTCTGAAAAGTAGATAATCGCAGTTCAGTTGGGTTTTTTGTAGTTGGATTTAAATTAATCTTTAAGTAGGTTCAGCTCCTGGGTATTTTCTGTGAGAGCCAGTGTGGTGTAGTGTGTGATTGGTGCTCAGGAGCCCTGGGTTCAAATCCTCACGTTGCCATGGAAACTCTCTGGGGGTGGCTGTGACAAGCTATTGAATATCTCACACACTGCCAGTGTTGCCATAAGTCAGAAGCAACTTGATAGCACATAACAACAATTTATGAGCCATGGTTGCTATATCATGACAATAGCAATAAACACTTCTGGGATACAACCGAATGTTACTTTTTCTGATGTGATTGAGTTTTATATTTTTACACAGAGGAGGAACCTCCCAATAAGGGATTTCATTTTAAGCAAATAGTAAAAAAGAAAATGCACACAGTTGTGAAATGTTATGAATGTTATAAATGTTACAAATGCATATTCAAGATAATTACTGATAGTTGCCTTCAATGTCTTCTAAATGTTATGAATGTTATAAATGTTACAAATGCATATTCAAGATAATTACTGATAGTTGCCTTCAATGTCTCCTAATACGGTGACCCAAAACAGCTTACAAAATATTCACAAAATAGCTTAAAATATAAAAATCTTAATATTAAAAAACATATTAAACATTAAAACATTATAAATATCAAATATGAAGATAATAATATTAACATTAATTTCTTTTATTTTTAATATTGTTGATGTTTTTACTCTTTTTGGTATTTGTTGATTTATTCATATTTTTCCCCAGATGAGTTTTTTTTTTGTTTGTAGACCTATTGATTGGCCTATTAATAGTTTCCTTTTGTATCATCTGTTTTAATACATCATTCTTGGCAATTCTATCAGCAGGAGGGTTATCAAGGGAGATTACAATATCTGGTTCCTGGTTGTTCTTAGGTAATTTGCCTATCTCAACTAGTGTAGTTAGCAGCTCATGTGATTCATAAATTTATTTATTTATTTATTTATTTATTTATTTGATTTATATCCCGCCCATCTGGTATATTCTACCACTCTACCACAAGGAATTATTTTATTAGCTTCATCTCTTCTAAAATGTCTCTGACCCACTGAAACAGAGAATTGCAGTCTTTCTCCTCCCTCTGCTCAATTGGGTTCAGGGAGGGTTCTTTTTCTGATTGGCTGCAATGTAGTGCTAGTTCATCAATCTGCTTCAGCATAAAATCTTCTAATATACTCCTTTCCTCTGTTTGCTTTACCCTACTAGTAGGCTGGAGATTTTCTGCAAGGGCAGTCTCTACTGCTAGATTAGGGGTACAAACAGCCGAGCCTGTGTCATACAGTGAGCATCTGTGGTCAATTGTCCAGTCCAGAGTAGACGCAGGGGGTGATAACAGTGTATCCTCACTATCCACACCTCTTGTCATGGGGGAAAAGAAATTAGTGATTTTCTTTTGCCTCCCTTTTTTGTTGCATGGTTCATTCCCATGCATGGGGGGGGGGGGTTCCCTGTTTCTTGTAACCCTGCTTGGTAAGGACCATCTTATGGGGTATAAATCAATTGCAATCTGTGGAACGGGTGCAGGTGAGCTATGCTTAGCAGGAGCAAGTCCTAGAATATGCCAAAGGTGTAACCAAAGATTGAAATTAAGCATACCATTATATTAAAAACCTACTGGATTAAAAAGTTTTAAAACACTTCAAAACACACAATAAAAAAGCAAGAAAAGGAAAATTAGGGCATTGCTTATTAAAAGCCTTTTCCAAAGCAGCTTGTTCAATTCCCAAAAACTTCTCTGAAGAGAAAGGTCTTTGCAGCCGGTAGAAGGAGAGGAAGGAAGGAGTCAACCTAACCTCCTATGGAATGAAGTCCTACAGCCTAGGCAGCTACCGAGAAAGCTCTCTCATCCCATCCTAAAGTATCAGTGCTCGTCAGATCACCATGAACTGGATTAGGCACCATTTTGAAACACTGTACAGGTTGGCATGTGCTACAACAGGAGTTGCAGTAGCTTTGATCTGGTCTTTCTGCAGAGTGCAGTTTTCACCCAGTTTGAAATGGCTGATATACAATCTACAATATCCACAAGCTTTGCTCCTTTCAGCCATTGTGTTGCGTGTTATTAATTCGGGCCCGACTTACAGCAATCCTAATAGGGCTTTCAAGGTAAGTGAGATATTGAAGGAATAGTTTTACCAATTCCACACCCCAGTGAACTTCCATGGCTGAGTAGGGATTCACACCTAGGCCTCCTGAGTCCTAGTCTGTCACTCTATCCACAGCACCACATTGGGTACCCCTTTCAGCCATTAATCTTCATGAAAGTAGGTTTCTATGGTCAGCAGGCTATGTCTTTTAGCCCTGCTTTGCCATTGAGACACCTAATGGCTTTGATTCCACGCTTATTGGCAGGGATCTGAAGAACATACATTAAATTCTTGTTCTCATTGATTTAGACTGTCATGCCATTATGAGGTGCCTGAAGGAAAAATGTCTATGGCTCACAAATTTCTGTGCCTCAAGAGCGAGATGAAAGATGTTTTTAAATTTGTGAAAGTTTCTGAAATTAGTCTCTGTAAATCTTGTCTGTTTTAGGATGCAAAGCACACATACAGCAAGCATAGAAGAAATGGTTGATTGTTGAAAACAAGAAACAAAAACCCCATCCAGTGCTTCTGATTATCAAACATCCATACAACAACAGTAACAGCTATAGTTTTAATTTGAAAAATTGCATCAATTGTGTAACTTGCATATGATACACTATTGTTGTACAAATTTACCAACCAACAGCAACAGAACACACCTTGCCCTCTTGCACAGTGACAAGAAAGAATGTTTGCATTTTCTCTAGTCATATGCAAGACATGAGGGTTCTTTCTTTAAGATGGGTTGATCGCTTGTGAACGTGGCAGATTAGACACAGGGGATTCTTGTGCTGCGTTCAAACACCCAACATTTATTTCAAGAAAACTATGCAAGTCTACTTTAATATTTAACAACTCTTCAGAACACAATGGAGTAATAAATGGGTTTTTATTGTGAACTAGAAAGGGTTCTCGAAGGTGTGGTCCAAAAGTCCTCCTACACCTTCTGTCTGTAAGTCCATCAATGCTGGTTCTGGTGATAACGGCAACAAGGACAACTGTTCTTCTGGGGGGTCTTGCTTGTGTGTGGGCTCATCTCATGGGTGTGGAATTTCCCAGGTTCCTGGGTTGTATATCTCGGCAGTCTGGGTCTGTTCATCCATCTCTCTCTTTCCTTCCTTTCTCTCTCTATCTTAGCCCCCTCTTCTCTGATCTTTCTTCCCCATTCTCGAGCCTCCTTCTCTCCCCAATACAATGGCTTTTGGGGTACATTCTCTCTCCACCTCCTGTTATCCTTTTTCTATGGCACCATCAATGTCTCCCATTTGTGGGACCCAAATGCATTCCCATCGTGGGGGCAGGATCTTCTCCCTCTTTCCTTCAGCTGCACTGGCTTCTGCCTCCTTCCTGCCCCTTCTCTCTATCCTTTTTCTACCACTCTTCCTTCTTCTCCTGCTTTTTTCCAATTACCAATCACTGTCTTTTCTTTTCCCACCTCTTCTGTCTTTCTCCTTCTCCTGTCCCTCAGTTTTCCCCTTCCCCTTCTCTAGGGGTCTCCTGTCTCTTACTTCTTTCTTCAGTTCCTGTCTCTTTTGTCTCATTCTGGACCCTCTTTTCCCTAGGGACGGATGGTACTCTGGTGGAGATGATAACAGATCTGCCCCCAGGCTCACAAAAGGGTGAGAGAAGAAATTGTTTATATCCCTACTGGCTGGAGATATGTCTTCAGATAGGACTAACTGATAGGAACATAAGTCTAGTGCAGGTTCCCCAGCCTTTGCTGTAAGCCAGTTCTAAGCAATTTGCTCCCTATAGGCTCTCTTCTAGTATCAAATTTGAGCTGGGTATGGGGAGAGACATATTGCGCTGCTTGGGCACAAATGCAGCCCTTGATGCGGCCACCATTGCCATAGCTGTGAGCGACCATGAGAATGCACACATTAAAACAAAAACCATATGATGTTAACTCGATTTATAAAAACTCAAACTACTTCCGATTTATATTATCAGTGTAACCACTCCCTAACAGGCATCCCTATGATTCAAAAATTAATAGTTACATCAGCAGAAGAGAACTGATAGTGCAAGTGGAAAAGGAAGCCAAGAAATTCCTTATCTCTTATATAAGAAACCAAAGGGTTATTTAAACTAAAGTTAGGATGTTTAGCTGAAATATCAATGGGGATCAGGATAAAATACATAATAACTATGGAAACAATATTTTGAAGAACTATAATGAAGAGATACAAAAATGACAGATCCTATGTAAGCACAAATTGAAAGGACTCTTACAGTCTTGGACCAAATGTTTGGGAATCTAAGGCTGAAATCATATATGTTACAACACAAGTTAGTACTTCTTGTGACACTATGATTGCATCGGTCTGTGATACTAACATGGTTGTGTGCCCATTGACTGTACATCCAATTTATAATTTTATGATAGTGCCATAAATACAGCTTTGAGATAACAATGAAAACATTATCTCTGTTTTCCCTCCCCTGAGATTGACAGTAAAACAAATCTTTGCTGTACTGTGATTCCTGTTCCTCTGATTCTGTCTCATTCTTAGACCATCCTTACAGTCAATCAAATCCTCCTATCTCTTCAGTTCACCACCTCTAATATTGGTCTCTCGTCCTCTGTCTAATATGTATTTGAAGCTTTCTGGTCAGGAACTGTGCTTAGAGTATGCAGTGCTCAGCACAGTATGTTGCACAATAACATTTTTAAAAAATATTGGGACACTAATGTTGAAATAATTTTAAAGAATTGCTTAATTTTGCCAGTTATAATTAATCAAAATTAGGGAATGTTTGAGCATATATCTGTTCAATTGGAGCCACTGGAAGTTAAGAATCAATTGTTCTGTTCGGCAGGCTCTTGTTGCTTTTTAAAAATTGCTCTCTGTTCTCTCTTCTTTGACCGATCACTGTTGAACTCTTCCAGGTAAATAAATCCTTTGTTCTGTACTATTCCATTGATACAGCATGGTCCCATAGTCAACCTAATACCCAGGAATTCATAACTCTATTAAAGTGACCATAAAATATTTCCACAGTGCTGCTGCTTCTGAGTGGGCACCCACGGAGGGCTGGGAAGCCAGGGCACCCATGGAACAGTTGTGCACCCAAAGTGCCAACCCAGCGGTTCATGCCCATCTCTAACATTAAGCAATAGGATTTCAGCCAATATAATAAGTGACATAATCCAGTCTGCTGGCAAAGCTGCTTGTCCCAATCTTGAGGGAGGAAATGGGAAAGCCTGAGTTGCAGGTTTGGAGGAGCAAAGAGCTCCTTTTAGTCCCTGGCAGTTCTATCTATACCTGTTTTCCTAAATGCCTCCAAGAGAAAATTGAACAACCCTCTGTCAGATCTGCTTTGCTTTGGATTCCTACATTGAGCAGGGAGATAGACGTGATGGCCTTATAGGTGGTCCCTCCCAACTCACTTATTCTATGATTCTAAAGGGACAGCCTACTGCAGGAACAGGGAGTGGCTGTGAGAGAAGGACTGACCATGTCCTCCCTACACCCGTCTGCCCCTCTTTCCTTCCACCAGCTGCAGCTCTTGTTGCTGCTACCATCTCTTCCACTGCCTCTGCTGGTTACCCAAAGGCATAGTTTGCAGCGACAGAGGGGTTTATGTATGCAGAAATGACTGAAACAAATCAGGTTTCACATGTGTGCTAAAATAAACAACCCTCTAGTGGAAGAGTATTTTCCGTCTCTTTCCAATCAGAAAACACGCTTCCCTGGCAAAATAATAAATTCTTCAGTTTACATCATGGAGACACCTTATTTTAAACTGTTTTTTTTAAAAAAGCATAATGTGATACAACAGCAGTTCTTATTCTCAATAGAATCAATCCCTTAGTTTTGGTTTTCTGGGGGAGGTTTTGACTCTCGTCAATGTTTCTCCATTCCTTCTGCTGAAAGCAAAGGTAAAGGTTCCCCTTGACATTTAGTCCAGTCGTGTCCGACTCTAGGGCGCGGTGCTCATCCCCGTCTCCAAGCTGTAGAGCCAGCGTTTGTCCATAGACCGTTTCCGTGGTCACGTGGCCAGCGCGACTAGACACGGAACGCCGTTACCTTCCCACCGTGGTGGTACCTATTTATCTACTCACATTTACATGCTTTCGAACTGCTAGGTTGGCAGGAGCTGGGACAAGCGACGGGAGCTCACTCTGTCACGTGGATTCGATCTTACGACTGCTGGTCTTCTGACCTTGCAGCACAGAGGCTTCTGCGGTTTAACCCGCAGCGCCACCACGTCTGCTGAAAGTAGGGGAAATGAAAAGGAGTTGTGGTATGAAAAACAAGTTGAGTCCTCTAGCTTAAATTTGCTGTCATATAAATCTCTTGAATTACTCTGACGTTGTACAGTATGTTGGCATAGAACCAGGCACTTAATTTGTGGTGACACTTTAGCTGTGCTGTTATTTTAACAAAATAATCTCTTGCAACCTCTTTAATATTAGATGTTACAACAGTTTTCCTTCGAGACTCTAGTAGACAGAGTAACACTGATCTGCCTCGATGGCTGAAACAAAGTGAGGCTACCACATTATTGTCTTTCAGATTCCTCCAGGAATAAGGAGATTGCATTGTGTAAAACATTTGAATGCTTAAGGCCAAGTATGTTCTCCTACCAATAAATGTGCCTTCCTCTAATTTTCAGGAAGCGGGTTGGATTCAGATGTAGTCATGGGGTGTAAGTTGGTAGGGTCCTATTGTATTCAATGAGCAAGGCTTGGGCAGGTTGGTTTTTTTGCATTACAACTTCCAAAATCCCCAGTCAAAGCAGATATTATACTTTGGACTACAGTTCCCAGAACACCCTAGCCAACATGTGAGAGTTGTAATTCAAGAAACATTTTTTCTAAGCTCTGTTCATAAGTCTAGTCTAAGCATGCCAAAACGTGGATCCAGCCCATTATGTTTAATTTTGTGCTTGCTCTTTTGAATTAAACAGGAGAGAGACCAAGAGTCCTAATGTATCTTAAAATAAATAAAAGAGGCATAGTAAAGTATATATTCCATAAAAAGAAAGAAAGAAAGAAAGAAAGAAAGAAAGAAAGAAAGAAAGAAAGAAAGAAAGAAAGAAAGAAAGAAAGAAAGAAATTGAAAGACAATAGCTTGCCCGGATGTATACTGACATTTGTACGAATTGTAAAATGTGAAACACTTATGTTGTGTCATGTATATATGCATGCGTTTCTGAAGGATCTTAGGAATGGAATTACAGTTCCCTTTGGGGTAGTTGCTGTTGCCCTGCCAGAACATGGAAAGATGCAGCCTTGAACAATTTCTGACAACTGAATGTGTCTTTATTCATTAAGCTGTTCTTTAGTTTTCCCCTGAGTAATAAGGTGTAGAAATAAAATAGGTTTTGAAACAGTTACAACATCACACAAAGCAAAGCAAGTCAAACAAACTGTGGACTGCTTTGCGTTATAATGACTTTTATGAGAGCTCAGGAGTCCTGATGGGATACTTATTAGATGTCTGGAGTGAAAGAAACCAAAAGGAAAATAGTTTGAATGAGTGAAGAGAATTTGAAACTTGCTTTAAAATAGCTGTCGGTAAAGCTACAGTTATAACTTTACTGTATTGTGGTTATTTTTAATATAGATATTTTTTAAATATATATTTTTTACTAATACAATTAAACATCTAATAAATGAACCAATAAACTAAAGAACCATTAACACAAAACAAACAAACACACACATATAAGAAAAAATATATATAGATGCAACCCTACCATCCACCCCCAGGACCGTGGGAAAAGCCATTTCTACCTCTTACTTTCATGGAGTCCCACTTCCCTTCCAAAATTGTATGGATTCCTGTGTTACACTTTGACCCTTCCCTTTCAACAGCACAAAGTCAATAAACATTACCCATATGTCTAAAAGTACATCTCTACTAATCTCCGTCTTTTCCTTTTTTAAATTTCTTGTAAATTTATCATTAATTGCTATATCACAAACTTCCCTGTACCACTCCCTTAATGAAATAGTATGTACTCTTTTTTGTATTTCCTGGCAACAAGTAATCACACTGCGGTTAACAAACTGGACACTAATTCTCTAATTGCCCAATTACTTGTCTTGTCTTCAAGTATTGACAAAAGTGCTATTTTAGAGCATGCCAGCCATTAAATTTAGATTACTTATTTCATGTATCTCCTTAAACATTGATTTCCAGAACTTCATTACATACTCGCATTCCCACCACATGTGAAAATAGGTACCAATTTTCTGGTAACCTCTCCAATGCATCTTGGAATATTTACCATCCATTTGACTAAGTTTCATTGGAGTCAAATAACACCTCCAAATCAATGTGTAGAAATTTTCTTCTATCCTTATTGACATAGACTTCGATATTTCAATATTCCATACATTCCTCCACACACTAAAACTTGTTTCTTCTACAATATCCAATTCTCATAACATTTTAAGTGAGTCTTCTTGTTCTTCACCTTCCACTAATACCCTATAAATTTTACTTACTAAACCCTTCGATACCATATTACTACCTTTGCTTTCATTTTGAACTATAATTCCTTCATATTTTGTAAACTCCCTGGATTTACCATTTTTCCTTAACCAGTTCTTTGTCCACAGTTCTTTGTCCACTATCTGAGTAACGTAATGTGATTTCCCCTCCTTATCTAACATCTCCTTTATCTGCTCTTTATTCTTTATTTTTTTCTAATCAGGTTTCCCCCCCCCCCAAAAAAAAAACAAACCACTGATGCTTATTTCATTATTCAAGTTAATTTGTAAAGAGGCATCAGATTGTGTGTGGTTGGTGCAGTTGTTTCAGAAGACTTCTGAAAAATGGGAGAATGTAGTGTCAGGTATAAAATCTCAGCTTTCCTGTTTAAAATCTTGTTTACAGTCCCAGTGACTCTGAAGATGGTGCTTGAAAATTTACAGCCCATGATGACCATGAAATCTAGAAAAGCAGAATCCAGTCTCATACAAAATTTCAGCACCTACATCATTTTTTTGTAATTAAAGAAACATGAATACAATATGCAAAATGTTAAAATAATTATTGGGGGGGGGGAATGACACCATAAAAAAGAAATCACGCAAAGTTGCTCAGTCTCTATGCTTTTTAGGGCTCAGATTAGAATTTGAAAAAAATTACTTTGGGGGATTACAGGTCCGAGAATCCCCTAGCCAACATGGCCAGATTTTCTACAGGTTTGGCTTGAGAACAGGTGCAATTTTAAAAGAGCAGTTCAGTATATGTACATTCCCATCCTAAGTATGCAACTTGGAAACAATGTGTATCGACTTATTCCTATAAACTTATTCCCTTAGAGCTATATTATATTAAAAAATGTAAAATAATAGATTATTGTTAACTGCTCTTAACTATACCGATTGAGATGATATTGATCGAAACAGGCCTTCTTTGCAAGTATGGTAGTCCTAGAAAATTGGCTATTACAGAATGTATGAATGCATTACCTTCTGCTTTTCTTTACCAATTTTTGCCCTTAACAAACGACAATGCTTGCTGGATTGCAAACGGTTTTAGCAGGGAAGCATTCAATCAGCATTTAAATATCATTCAAATGTAAAGCAGGGGAGCCTTCAAATATCAGTGAGAGTCACTTTCTGAACAGAAGCATTTTTTTTAAGACGAGTAACCCTGCCTCCCAACAGCTCCTTGCATATGTACCCCGCCCTCTCTCTCACACACACCCCAATTCATTGTTAGGCTGACCAGGCACAACGAATTTCAGTGCAAAAAGGCAATTTTTAAAAGAAAATTGTAAGCCTTGAAAAGAAGGGCTCTGAATGGAATGGCCATCTCAACCATAACTGCAGTATATAGCATTGCTGCTGAAACAGTAATAAAAAGGTAAGCACAGAGGATATTTGTTAGATTACTTTTACCATGGTTGACAGTAATACCATGATTGCTTTTCTCAGAACTCCAGGAGAAGAAAAGTAATGTTTATATGTAAGGCGGCTTCAAGCTGAATTTTATCACAGATGTTGAGCTATAAAACCATATCAGCAGTATTCCTGAAGTATGGAATTCTTTTCTTTTCTTTTTTCCTATTTCTTTCTCCCCACCTCACTTTTTTTACGCTTGCAAAATGACAGTTTTCCTCAATCTGCTGGGCAGTAACAGGAAAAATCATAACTGCATATCTGAAATGCATTTCAAAATACAGTGTGACTTACTCTTGAGTGACATGCATAAATATTGCACTATATCCCAACTAATTGCAAGAGAAAACAGCATCAAATCTTTAGAACCAAAACCCCGAGAAACTATGTGGTGGTGAAATCAGTGACACTACCCAGTTTATTAGCCATTATCTAAAGTAATGCACAATGGGGCGCTCTTTAGCTCTGTTTGGGTACCTGCTAACCTACTTTCCTGAACATGTAGGTGTGGAAGACAGCTATATAATGCATATGACACCAGGAGCAGAGCTGCATAGAGTGGCCAACTGTGAAATGTGGAACACTGTCTACTAGCATGTTCAAGTAAGGAAGTTGGTGAGCGCCTGAATAGGATTTCAGGAGGCACATACTGTATAAAGTATAGCACAGCTTTTAAACACATTTTTTTTTACATTGACAATTTTTACTTAAATGCTGGGTAACATACTGCTTAAAAGGAAAGGAAGCTAAAGTACTGTAACATTTGACAGAAAGGGAAATGCAGAGTTGGTCGAAATCATTCAATGATTAAAGACATCTCCAGTGCACAGACAAATGCAAATGCCATCTTTTGACCTTGCTACAGGAAGATTAGTGAACTCTGAGAATGCTGATGTGAAAAGCAGCTACCCAGATCAAGCTGATGCTAGTGGTCAACAGACTTCAACACATCCCCAGTTGAGTTGATATGTCATTCACTGCAGTGGAAACAGATTAATCTTGCTCTTTTCTTTGGCTCCTTTCTTACTTAGTCAGGTTCATATCAGAAAAGAATCTGTGAGCTATGTTGCACTTTTCAAACTATTAGCAAGATTCTTCAAAGTTAAACACAATTTGTCTTACATATGAGGTCACTCTGTTGAACAAGTGCAAACAACTGGTTCTCTTATCTGGTACATGGGGATGTCTCAGCTCTTCTATGGCTGTATCTATGAGGCAGAACTCAAAACAAATCTGGGCAATGTAGATTTTTCTTCTGGATGGAATATCCAATCCTCCTGTACAGTAAGGAGGATTGGATATCACACTCTGCAGGAGCTCTTCATTAAAAATGCATTTAGTTGATGGAGACATATGGCATCCATAGTACACAGAATCCCAAGTGGCACTTTTGATCTCTTCTTTCAATGAAGAAATGAAGTATTTGTTATGGGGTAGTGTTGGCAGTGGTGTGAATTATCTATGTGCTAAGAAGGCATGTCAGCACACAGTGCACAGTTAGAGGTCAATTGATGATTTCACTGCTATTTGGATTCATAATTTTAAAATGAAGAGACCTAAGAACAGATTTGGATCGTCCATGTGGAGAGATGCCTATTTTCTTGGGAGCTACTAAGCCTTCTTGCCACTTTCAGCTAATGGTACTTAGGGATATGAAGCATACATGCCAAATGGTTCATTCTCCTCAGTTTAGGCTGTCTTGGCTTGATGAGACATCTTGCAAGGAATCCTCCCCACAAGATTCCTCACCTTCAGGCAAGAATAAAACATGGTATTTTTTTTCTTGTCAATGGCTCAGTAATTTGTGCAAATTACCCCTGTGCAAAAATACCCCCTCTCCCTTTGAGAAGCAAGGCACAGAGAGCGAGAGCGAGAGATTGACTGGTTGTTTAAAAAGAAACAAAACTCTTCAGATGCTTCTAGTCCTTAAAAGTCTATCCAACAAAACAGCAGCTGTTGTTTCCTTGCACAATTTGTGTTATTTGTGTGAAAGCAGTATTTCTATACTTTCCCTAATCTGCTTAAACATTTGTTCTTAATTTGTTAAGAGCAACACAAAATACTTTGTCCTTTTATGGGACAAGTAGAATAATTTTGTAGTTCATTTTGTGTGTGAGGATGGGGAAAGCAGTGATTTTCATCCCAAGTGTTGCCTACCTTCATTACTACTAGAGATGGGCATAAACTGCTGAACTGGTGGTTTGTGCTGGTTAGTTTTTCAGCTGAACAGGTTTTTGGCACTTCCCACCCCCACCTCCTTTGGCAGGTGCTCACTTAGAGGCTTCCTGGCCCTACCTCATCCAGTTACTGCCTCTGAGTGGGCGCCTGCCAAAGGAGGCAGGTCTGGGAAGTGCTGAACATCTGTTCAGATGAAAAATGAACTAGCATGAACCGGTGGTTCAGCAGTTCATGCCCATCTCTATTTACTACCTTTGGGCATCAGACATATACTTGTGGGAGGTCTAATTTATGTGAGGCCGTGATCAGATCGGAGCAGAATTTGGCGGATGTAGTTTGGGCCTAAAACTCCCATCAGCCCCAGCCAGTACAGCCAATGAGCTCAGAAAACCTCTATAAGTGAGCCAGAGAATTATAGGGACAATGACTCCCCTTTCAATTTCTTATGACTGAACAATTTCACCAGCTCACAAAAAGTTAGTTTGCTTTAATGTGTTATTTTGAATGCTTGTAATAGCAAGGCTATTCTTCACACCTTTCTATATACAACTGGATACATTATATGGGATTCAGAGTTTCACATTAACGACCTGTAGGATCAGGATCAAAATCATGCCATTGGCCTTCGGGTTAGCATGAAGTTGGCCAAGTGTGCTTCTTCAGAGGTAAGAGGAAATACCAGTTATGTTCTAGACTTCGGAACAAATCCTTTCTGAAGTGGTAAGGAGAAGGAACCTGAGCCTAACATAGTTTAAGATGGCCATATGTATGGCAGCAGTATTAGTGCCAGGGCTAGCCAAGACAAGCAACTGCAAAAGTAAGCAGTGTAGTTGATGGCCAGTGAACGGTGGGATGTATCTATTCATGGGTATGGGGGAGGGAGAGGGAAAGAGGGATGCTTGCCTATTCAGAATCCTAAATTTAACATTTTAATGGGCACAGGCAAACACATGATATTTGTAGTGGGGTGTGTTTTGCATTCATTCTGCTAACATAACTTTATGGAAATTCCTCCCCACAAATTAAAAACAATCCTTCAGATACTTTCATATCCATCACCTTTGCATACATGTTTTTCTTCCTTGTTATTTTCGTTTCTTCATCCTCTCCTCCTCCTCCTCTTTCTCATCCAAAATTCTTAAAGGGGCTTCTGAGGACGACCGGAGGATACTGTGTTCTTCCCTATGGTAAAGCCAATAAAACTTTTAAGAAAGAAGAGAAGTGACCAACTTGTTAATGTTATGTAACTTATAATTGATTGCATTTATAGACTTGTATTTTTTTGTAATACACATCTGTCAGAAATAGATTGAATCTTGTGACAGTACTTCATATTTCCTCAGTATGCTATCCTTAGCATCTTTGCCATAAACTGGGTTTTTTCCCCCATGATGTTCTCTTTTTGAAAGATAATATAAAGGTCAGACTTATAACAAGACTCTCAAGCAATCCGCTTTTTGATCCTTTGAAATCATTCAGCTTGAAGTTTTTCAGCATCAAAGCCCTTTCTCCCTTGTACAATGTATTATTGGATCTGCCACTCTTCCCAGTCTGAAAACAATATCAGTCTTTTCAACGACTATCATTGGTTCTTTCCCCTTGTTCTCACAATTCATTATAGCATTAATTGATTTTGAGGTTAACCACAATAATTGTTTTCACTAAGAAAGAAATAGCTTTGCACCAAACGAAACACAACACAACACAACACAGGGAGCATTCCTGACTATTAGGTATCAATATGGCTGCTGTAGTATTGCACATCCATGGGGGTGGCTGTATACTTAAAGAGAAGACATTTTCAGTGTTCTGTCATTACAAAATCTGAACAATCTATGCAATTATGAAATCAGACAATTTATTCTACAATTCTAAAATAATCTGAGCTCCATGGCACAGTGGTTAAACTGCAGTATAAACTGGATTAGAGAGCACATAAAGGGGGCAAGTAAAGGCAAGAGTAAGGAAACTGGGAGGTTAAGATAAATACATTCATTGATTAGGCATCCTTCAGTCTCGAGAGACTATGGTAACGTGCTCTGTATGGAGGACTTGGAACAGCGTCTAGTGTGGCTGAGAAGGCCAATTCGAGAGTGATAATCACTTCCACACTGAAGACAAATACAATCTGTCCCCTGTCCGGCTCCCTGATTTTGCTGGTTTCAGGACTGCCTCTTTGCCTCGGCCTGCTCAACAAGGGTCTCTTCAAAGTGGGAGAGGCCATGCTGCACCGCCTGCCTCCAGGCTGAATGCTCAGATATCAAGGTTTCCTATCTGTTGAGGTCCATTCCTAAGGCCTTCAGATCCTGCTTGCAGATATCCTTGTATCGCAGCTGTGGTCTCCCTCGGGGGCAATTTCCCTGCACTAATTCTACATACAGGAGATCTTTTGGAATCCGACCATCAGCCATTCTCACAACATGCCCGAGCCAACGTAGACATCGCTGTTTCAGTAATGTATACATGCTAAAAATTCCAGCTCGTTCTAGGACTACTCTATTTGGAACTTTGTCCTGCCAGGTGATACCAAAAATGCGTCGGAGACAACGCATATGGAACGTGTTCAGCTTCCTCTCCTGCCGTGCACAAAGGGTCCAGGACTCACTGCAGTACAGGAGTGTGCTCAGGACACAGGCTCTATAGACCTGGATCTTGGTATATGCCATCAGCTTCTTATTAAACCATACTCTCTTTGTGAGACTAGAGAACATGGTAGCTGCTTGCCAATGCGTTTATCCAGCTCGACATCTAGGGAAAGAGTGTCAGAGATTGACACCTTCTGTTGCAGTTCCAAAGGCATGCTTCAGCATGACAGCAAAAAAGATCCCAAACAGGGTTGGCGTGAGGACACAGCCCTGTTTCACTCCGCTTCGGATGTCAAAGGGATCTGATGTTGAGCCATCAAAAACTACAGTGCCCTTCATTTCCTCATGAAAGGACCTGATGATGTTAGGGAGTCGAGGTGGACATCCAATCTTGGGAAGTAATTTTAAAAGGCCATCCCTGCTAACCAAATCAAAGGCCTTTGTGAGATCTATGAAGCTCACAAAGAGTGGCTGTCATTGTTCCCTACATTTCTCCTGCAACTGTCTGAGGGAGAATACCATGTCAGTGGTGGATCTATTAGCTCGAAATCCACACTGTGCTTCTGGATAGACTCTGTCTGCAAGCACCTGGAGTCTCTTCAGCACAACACGGGCAAGCAGCTTCCCTACAACGCTGAGAAGAGAGATGCCACGGTAGTTATTGCAGTCGCCCCTGTCTCCTTTGTTCTTGTACAATGTGACAATGTTTGCATCCTTCATGTCCTGTGGTACTCCACCTTCCCTCCAGCAAAGACAAAAGACTTCATACAGCTCAGTGGTGATGATCTCTTTACAGCACTTCAGCACTTCAGCAAGGATGTTATCCTTCCCAGGTGCCTTGCCGGAGGCGAGGGAATCCAAGGCCGCTTTTATTTCTGCTAAAGTTGGGTCGCTGTCCAACTCTTCCAAGACAGGCAGGCACTCAATGTTATTTAATGCCTCTTCGGTTACTACATTCTCTCTAGAATATAGCTCAGAGTAGTGCTGCACCCAGCGTTCCATCTGCTGTGCTCGGTCCTGGATGATCACGCCTGTAACAGACTTCAAGGGAGCAGATTTCTTCTGTATTGGACCTAAAGCCTGCTTGATACCATCATACATTCCCTTGATGTTACCAGTGTCCGCTGCTATCTGTATCTGAGAGCAGAGCTGAAGCCAATAATCGTTGGAACATCTCCTGGCAGCCTGTTGGACTTGGCTATGAGCAGCTCGAAGAGCCTGCAAGTTGTACTCACTAGGACAGGCTTTGTATGCTGCTAGAGCTCTCCTCTTATCCTCGATGGCTGGCATCAACTCCTCCGAATGGGCTTCGAACCAGTCTGCCGTCTTTTTGGTCTTCTTGCCAAATGTGGACAAGGCGGTGTTATAAACAGCGTTCTTGAAATGTTCCCATCGTTCAGGTGCATTTGCATCAGCCGGGCCTGGAAGGGTTTCCTGAAGCGCTTGGGCAAATTCCTCCACTTTTCTTTGATCGCAAGTCTTGCTGATGTCAATACGTGGTCTTCCTTCTTTTTTCATGTGATACAATCTCTTTGTTCACAGTTTTACTCTACTACACACCAGGGAGTGATCAGTATCGCAATCAGCACTCTGGTAACTGCGTGTGATCGTAATACTAGGAAGGCTAGAGCATCTAGTGAGGATCAAATCAAGCTGATGCCAATGCTTGGATCTTGGATGTCTCCAGGAAACTCTGTGTTGAGGCTTCGTATTAAAGAACGTGTTGCTGACAGAAAGACCATAATAACAGCAAAACTCCAGCAAGCGTTGGCCATTTTTGTTCATCTTCCCAATGCCAAAACGGCCTAGACAAGTGGGCCAAGAATTGTGATCAGCACCAACTCTAGCGTTAAAGTATCCGAGAATGAACAGTGGCTCTCTCTCAGGGACTTTTTTGATAGTAGCTGCCAGATCGTTGTAGAATTTGTCTTTGACATCTGTTGTGGACGACAGTGTTGGTGCATATGCACTAATGAGGGTGACCGGTCCTGCTGATGAGTGGACCTGCAGAGACAGGATTCTTTCACTCCCCACAGTAGGTGGAACAATGGATCTCAGCAGAGTATTTCTGACTGCAAAGCCAACACCATATTCCCTGGTCTCATTCAATGGTTTTCCCTTCCAGAAGAATGAGAAGTTTTTTTCTTTGACAGATCCCATGTCTGGCAATCTCGTCTCTTGCAGGGCAACAATGTCCGTCTGCAGTCTACTCAGTTCCATGTCAATGACAGCTGTCTTGCGCATGTTGTCTATTTCCTGCAGGTCGTCAGAAAAGCCAGGGGTCATTGTCCGAACATTCCAGGTGCCCAACTTTAGGGCAGAAGTTTTCTTATGATTGTTGCATGGTGCAGGGTTATCGATCTGCTTGTCAGCTTTCACCCTAAACCCCACGCACCCTGTGAGGTTAACAGACCGTAGCGAGGCAGCACCTTACTGGCTGGGGACTGCCCAGCTTAAGGCGGGCGGTAGCTACCTAGTGAGGTGCAATGACCTCTCCCACCGTCGGAAGTAGCCCCTGGCATCATGCTCTACGCCAATCAAGCAAAGATTTATAACCGGTAACTTCTACTTCCCATGTTATTTTGACGCTGTATGCGAAGCTGGAGTGTCCTCTCCAGAGCACGAAGCCTTGGTAAAATAATGTGGAGGATAGGCTGTTACGCAAGCAGCAAATCCCCCCTCTCCACATCGCTGAAATAGTCCAATGGAAAGGCAAGAGCCAATACAACTGGTTCCAGCGACGTCGCAGGAGTTGCCAGAACGACACGAACTGCCTCCGGGACTCCGGCTCCGGATTTTGCCTTGAGGTTAACTCCTGAAGCCTTTTCCATCAGTGGATATAGACACAAGGCAGTGGAGGTTTGAAATCGGAGTTTTTCTTCTCCTAGATGGGCTGCCTTCCAAGGCTGATGAGCCCCACCTACCCGGCCTGCTCCCTAATAGTGCGGAAGTATGATCCTACCCCTAAAACTTTCCTGCCCCCCAGGTGTATGCAATGCTATTTGGCTTTCCTATTTACCAGATTAGAGTCAAAAATAGAATGTGCTCGCACTCTTTTAAAGCTATTTAAATGAGTGTGCATGGCACTCATTGTTCTTCCTGACCGCATGGTCTGAGGGGGCGGTCAGGAAGAACAATGAGTGCTCGCACTCATTTAAAGAATGTGCTTGCACTCATTGTTCTTCCTGACCGCCCCCTCAGACCATGCGGTCAGGAAGAACAAAGGTCAGCCTAGAAGAAAATACCTCACCAAATAAAATGTCCTCCAAAACACAGCTCACCTCCTGCCTCTGCTCCCTCTTCAGGAAAAGGGCTTAGAGCTACTGCTCGCACTCATTTAAAGCTAAAACCCCACCCCCTCAGACCATGTGGTCAGGGAGAACAAAGGTCAGCCTAGAAGAAAATACCTCACCAAATAAAATGTCCTCCCAAATACAGCTCACCTCCTGCCTCCGCTCCCTCTTCAGGAAAATACATACATAATACAGTACACTACCCAACCATGGTGATGGAATAATGCAAGTTAATACATAGTCATGATGGACGTGCAGAAAGGTTTGGTGCTTCTTAGTTAAAGAGTATTTATTGTGGCTTTATAAACCGAGTAGGGGGTAGCTAGACTGCCAGCTAGTTTAGTTACATCTTGCAGTGGGGAACCTTCCACCAATCATCATCAAAAATCAGTGTTTGTAATCTAGTTCATGATGTGCCAATAACCTGAGCTTCAACACAAAGGCCCAGTCTTTCACAGAGATGGTTGCCTGAGGACAGGTGGCAACCGGACAGAGTGCCTTTTCCATTGTCAATGTATGACTTTATTATATTCCACCCACTTCTACCAGTGTCCATTTTGTCATTTCACTAACTCGACTGGCTCTATGTTTTCTTTTAATTGTCATCTGCCCTCATTGTTTCTGAATGTTATGGGACAGATATCTAACATATAAGAAAAAAGAGAAATGCCAGAGATTGTGCTTGGTGGCTCTTCAGTTTTGGGACTCCAGTGCAGTCTCCAGGAATTAAGATACATGTATACATTTGGCCTCTGCCATTGTGTCTTTGTTTTTATTGATTATATGGTATTTTGCTCCAGCTGCTTTCATGTGTTTTACTTCTGTGTTACTTTTGCTAAGGGTCCAGTTTTATTGGTTTTCATTTCCTGTATGGATTTTAAAATTTTGGTAATTTACCTTGGTTGAGAAGTGGAGTATGCATATTTTAAATAAATAAATGCAACAAATATTGAAGAGTTTAAACTGATAGGGAAATATAACTGGGTTCCCCAAATTAAGCCTGTTCTGTGCGTGTCTGCAGTGTTATTCCCTGTTGAGGAGGGCAGGTCAATAGACATGTGATATCTATTTATTTTTTAAAAGAATACATTGGTGTCCAGCAGTTACTGAACTGAAAACTGAAATGAACAAATTTTGCAAATGAAAATCGGTAAATTTACAGGCTTGTGATAAAAGAAAAAAAATGTTTGACAACATGTATGTGTTTGGAAAATGTGCAAAAACTGTACATTTCTAAAGTGAGCACTAACATGGCCTGTGTATTGAAAAATATACACAAAAACAAACAGAAAAAAATGCTCAGATTTTTCCAATAAAAACAATTTTCCAGAACTGGCAAGGAATGGAATTGGATGGAATGAGACAGGTCACCTTCCTGGTGACCTTGTATATCCTCTTTGTTGACCTTGATTACCATTTGTTCTTCTTATCTATGGCACTTGGCATTTTGAGATCGTATGGAATGCTAAGACATTCTTACCATAGGAACGTCTCATGAAAGTACATGAAATGAAGATGCTGCTGGAGGGTTTGAATGAACCCATGAGATGTTCCAATATGATAAGCCAACAAAAAACTCCCATCTGATTCATATCCACCATTATGTGTGCCATTTCCCTCTCTCTCTCTGTGTGTGTTTAAACTTCTTCTGTCCAAACTCAGTGAACTCTCTCAACCATTTCTTGTAGGACTTGGTTTTCATATTCTTGACCACCTTGGTCACCCTTTTCTGGACATGTTCCTGCTTGCCAATATCCCTTCTAACCTGTGGTCACAGAACTGGTGACAACAGTCTCAGTGAGATGTGAGTGAAGCAGAAGGAAGTGATCATTGTAACTTCTTATGCTCGTTAGCTAGTGTGCCAAAGTAGCTTCTTTTTTTCTCAGCAGCCATAACACGTACTCCTGTTTGCATTGTGGCATTGAAATCATTCTAATACGATTGGGCTAAAATGTATTGAGAAACCCAATTACACACCAGTTATTTCAGTCCCTTTGTTCACATGCACCATAGCTCATCAAACTGGTGCCACAAGCAAGCTTCATAGCCTTAAAGCAATTGTTCATTACACGATAGAGCTATGCAAAGGAAATACATTTTTATATGAAAGAAGACAAAAGATTATCTTCTTTCTAAGTTGGAGGGAGCAGCTGTTGGAATAATTCCACAGAGAAGAAACAATGACCAACCAACTTGCATGTTTTAAGGGGGAAAAACTGATATTTTCTCCTCTGAGGATGCCATATGCTCTGAGCTTTGAGGCAATCTGCCAGCACTACATAGCAATTAGAGGGAGCAGAGACTGCACAAAAATTTGATCCAAAATACCATCAGAAGAGGTATTGCTCCAGGCATTTTAATTACTAATAGAGATACATATCTACTTTTCAGATTTATTGTATCGCAAAATAAGTTTGATACACTGCAATTCTTTGCCTACGGAATATCTGTTAGCAAACTAAGGTGCTTTTCATATAATCTGTTAAACAAACAGCTGCTGCCCAGTTGTGAGTTATATAGAGTTCTTCAAGACTAATCAACATAGCTTAGTTTTCTTAGTTTTATACCTGCAGTAATGTCACCGGGAACTGGACAAGCATTCGTTCCTGAAAGCTTTTATAATTATTCATTGCTATAGTGGAGATTGGTAGGGAGGTGTGAAATGTATAATTCAATCTGACAGTTGGATTTACAATTGGATATTAAATCACTCTACCTTCTGTAACTTCTAGAATACTGCTCTATCATGTGATCACTATTCAACATCATCTTTATGCATAGACCTTTGATTTGGCAAGCGGGCACCAACCTAAGCACATCTCTACATTGTTTGTTAAACTACTATTATCCTGCATCGTTTATATACCGTTCATCCTTGGTTCTCTTGGTTTTCATCGTCTTCCCCCCAAACAATCTGTTGATGTTTTGCTTACAAGAACATAAGAACATAAAGAGAGCCCTGCTGAATCAGACTCTCTAGTTCATTGTGGGCTTCTTGGGAGCAGAGACCTTATTATTTTGCTTATGTACTATATGGAGTGCCCTAGAAATTGAGAGGTGCTGAAGTCAGAAGTAGGTTGTGTCACATTAACAGAGCACTAGAACTGAACAGAAAGCTGAAGTGATACAACTGCTGCTCACTGGCTTTGCATCTCTTCTTACAAACATGGAATAGTCCTTTACAGATACTCTGTTTGCATTCACTGAATATGTGTGGTTATGCTGGCAGGCCCCTTAGAGGGTCTGTTCACATTCAGAGTGCAGTGCACATGTACCAACCATACATGCAGAAGTCCTCCACACATGAGTAGAAACTCAACCTATCTTAAGTCCAGCCAACATTTATGCTGGAAAAGAGATACCACATTATATCATGGATTGGTCATGGGTTGGCAGATTTGGCCTCTAGTAGCTGATTTTTTAGTCTAGCATCACTTGCTGTAAGCAAGTGACTTGAGAAATTTTGAATCTGCAATCTAGAATTTAATGAACATGCTAAAACCATGCCAACCTATCTCTTCTAATTTCTCAATTTCAGTCTCTGCTGAAAATAATTAGTGCTTTGGTTTTGCTGAATTACAACTTGATTCAAAACTAAATTGGGACGATATATTTGATCCGATTAACTTCCATTAAAATTAGTGCAGCTGGCACCCTGACCCTATATCTTTTTCCTTGGAAGTAAGCTCTGTTGATTTTTGCTACCCAGTAAACACAAATAGGATTGCATCTTAAACAGTTTCAGCTTCACTGAATTTGAATGCAAGCTCCTTGATCAGTGCAGCACTTAAGCTGCTGCCTAAGAAAACAACAACAACAATTCCACTGCATTAGGATTGCTTCTCAAATGTGCTTTGCTGGATATGGACTTTCTGTTGTTAGGTGAGAGCTGAATAGCAAATAGTGTGCTTGGAACATTATAGGTATGGCTATGTGTATTTTGGGGGGCTTTTAAAAAACCTTAACCTATATAAATCTAGCTGGATTAGATGTAATGCTGTTTTATGTCAGAACTGTGGGTGGGATACCCCTTTAATATCTCAATCTTTATAGCAAGCTTTGCGGTAACAAGCATCTCTTGCAGAAGAGTCAGCTTCAAGGGGCATTTAATTTGGAGAGAGAGATTAAACTTTTTGTAGCAGTAGCACTGCTTCCACCAATGTATTTTTAAAGGCAGTTACTCCATGTATACTCCTAAGGTTCCTTTTCCAGCTTTAAAATTGGGGTGGGGGTAAGGAGCGGCAGTGGAATGCACACATTTCTGAAACAGAAATACCATATTTCATGGAAGACTGTTGAGAACTTTAGTCCAGGAATTTAGTCCCAAAACTACAACAGATAAATTATGTAAATGTCTTGGTGCTGAATTCACCCTTCCTACCTACAAAGAATGGTGTCCTCACTGTGTCTCTGTGAGAATCAGTGCTCTGGTTGTGCCTCATTTCAACTAGACTGTGCAGGCGTGGGAATTAAGTAATGACCTGCCACAGCATGTTGTGTGACTGGAGCATGGCTGGTCATGATGAGTTACTGGGTCCTCATGATGACTCACTACTCTGAGTTTTGTTTCTTCTTCCTAGGAAATGCCCTTTTCAAGAGTGACTCATGCAGAAACAAAGGAGATGTGCTCACTGGAGGAGGGCAAGCTAATTCATTTGTTAGATTTATACCCTACCTTTTGGTGGCAACTAACAACAACAAAATCAGAACAAATATAACAAAAGATAAAGCTTCTAATCAAGCTTGGGCATACATTCTCACTTCGCTGTTTTTGATATTTGTTGAAAAGCCTGTCCTTTCAGACCAATATTTCTTGAGCGGTAACATTTCCTGTACGATTTTATGTATTTGTTTCTACTGTAACATTTTTCATATGTGATTATTTAAACCAGTTGTACCCTGATCCAAAATCTTTTGGTTTACAAATAAATGCATAACAAATAAAAACACATTATTAAAAGAAAAATCAGGGGGAAAAACACACCACTCACAAGTTTAAAAAGCCTTTCCATAGCATGCCATCTTAACTATCAAAAACCTGTCTAGTAAATTTTTTTGCCTTTTAGAGAGACAAAGCCCTATATTTTCACATTAAACATTTTACAGAGCTCATGAGGCACATCAGAATGCCTTGAGTTTTAATGTGTCAGAAAAAAAAAACCTTCCTAAACTGTGTTCCAGTCATTTGACATTTGAGGAGCACAAATTGAGTAATTCTTTTTGTTGAGAAATGGTGGTGACTGGGATGTATCATAGCTTTCATGGTATGGAAGTTTGTTTTAAAGTAGTAAGTAGACATAGAAGTTGTAGGGGAATGTGGAGAGATTGGCAGGAAGTATGCTTTTATATGAGAACTGGGGATGGCTTAGAGAATTTTAGGTATCTGGCTGTGGAACCAGTAACTGGGAGTTTGATTCCCCACTGTGACTCCTTGACAAGGGATGGAGGTGATGATCCATAGGGTCTCTTCCAGCTTTGCAGTTCTAAGATTAATTACAACTAAATGCAACAAAGAGGAGCAGTAATTTTGGAGAATGATGGGGTGTCAGACATTTGAGCGAGACCAACAGAATAAGACATAGAGAAACAAAGTCTGTGGCATATTGAAGGGTTTGTTGTAATCCCTCCTGAGACATTGGGAGAGGGGGGATTTTTGGAGGACACTTTTAAAAGAATTTTGCTCTCAGCCCGACCAAGATCACTCATCTATAGAACAGAGGTGGTTGTAATCCAAAACTGTATTATAATGTGTTGTTTGAGATAAATCCCAAAATCCCCAAGTGGGCTTTATTAGGGCCAGCTGCAATTCCACAATAATATGCCAATTTTCTAGT
This sequence comes from Intellagama lesueurii, assembly GCA_037013535.1. Lineage (NCBI taxonomy): Eukaryota > Metazoa > Chordata > Lepidosauria > Squamata > Agamidae > Intellagama > Intellagama lesueurii. The sequence continues at coordinate 39,887,164 of JBAJHW010000005.1, read as the reverse complement.
AGTTCAAAACACTTCATCAGACTAGATAGTAAAAAAATTAAGGCAGAGTAGAGAGAAGCACAAATGTCTAAGTAGTTGGCCAGACATCTTAGGCCATGAGCCTTGAAGTTAAATTCAGACCCAAGAAGCAGAGTGAGCCTTGATGGATGTCTAAGTGATATCCGGAGTGGTGTAGTGAACAAGTTGATGTGCTAGGACTCAGGAGTCCTGGGATTGGATCCCCACTCAGCCATGGAAACTCACTGAGGTGTGTGGAACTAGTAAAACCACTCCTTAAATATTTCACTTACCTTGAAAACCCTATTGGGGTCACTACAATTTCATTCTGACTTGAGGACACATAACAACAAAGGATAACTAGGTGTCATACCACACCTATGAATGCCTGCTAGCATGAAGAGAAGATGGTGAGTCCATTGTCTTTTGCATTAGAAGAAACACAACACCACCCCTAATGTATATCTACAGCCCCTATGCTAATCCAGTTCTTTGTGCTTCTTGAGGAGAGATTTGCACCTGAGGGAAGGTCCTGCTGGTAACATATCACGGAAGAGAATTACCGTATTTTTCCATGTATAAGAAGCTACCTTTTCCTAAAATCATTACACTAAAAATTATGGTGTGTCTTATACATGGAAGTAAGCTGAGGAGAGAACGAAACAGCCCATACCTTGCCTCTGCAAACAGGCTTCCTTCAATCACAAGGCTTAGCTTCTTACAGTCAGGAGACTTAGCTTCCTCCAGTCACGAGCCTTATGGAACTGACGTCAACTGATGCTGAACAAACCAATTGGAACACACCTCATTGGAGGTGGAGCCTGTACGCTCAGATACAACAGGGACTCGTAATGTCTGAGTGTTCTGAGCCCAGAAGCTAAATACTCAAAGCTAAGTTAAGATTTCTTAATTTTTGGTTTAGAAAAGTGGGGGTAGGGCGTCTTATAAACGGGGATGTCTTATAAACAGAAAAATACGGTATTGAAGATGGTTGCCCAGAATTGTGAACAGTTATTACTGAAGGAAAAAAAGAAGTATAAAGGTTATAACACAATATATGAGCAAGAACTACCACAGTGACTTCTTAAAATAAATGACTAGTGACAGGAAAAGTTTTTTCTGTTTTGGGCAACAACTACCAGAGCATTTCTGCCAACATAGCCCATCAGAAACGAAGCCCTCCATGAGGCTACTCAGTGAGGAAAAGTGGGAACATTCCCACCAGTCACACCTAGAATATCCATGTTCTTGAATTTCTCCATTTAGTCCTCTGTTTCTGTTGTGAAGGTATGAATATGCACATTGGTGCATTGGTGTGTATGTGTGTATTATATTAGAGGACCATTGGTGGGTCCTTTATAATCCTATTATAGCTTTTTCATGTTTTAAACCTGGTAGTGAATTCTCATTACTGATTGTATTTATCAACTGAAATTTATTTATTTTAGAACATCCTTCTTGGTCTTGGATCGAGTGGCATGAATCAGTATTGACCAAAATGATGGGGGAATTCTTTGCCCTTGTGCTTGATTGGACATGCAGGATGACAAGTCTCATCCTCCTTCCAAATACCCAAACTTGCCTGATTTCTTGATGTAGAAGATTGGATATAAGCCTCATTTCAAACAGAGGGATGTATTCTCTGTCCCCAAAAAGAAAAGGAAAAGAAAAGGCAAAAACAATTTCACTCCTCCTGCCCCCTATAAAGCTAAGAAGTGAGGCAAAAACATTAGGAAAGGCTGATACAGATGAGGGTTTGACTGGTAAAAGTTATTACTGATAAGATAGCCGTCATTGAGATGGAAGATGTGAAAATCATAATAGCTTCTCAGGTGCATATTCATGATGTGAGCTGTGTTACAGAGCAGGTCAAGCAATCAGTTTTACATTCATATCCTGAGCCTCAGTCATTTTTGTTAGAATGCTCTCCTGTGAGCAGCTAATTCAACTGGGACATAGAAATTTATTCTTATGTGAAGAATATCTTATTTAGCAAAGGGGAAAGGAAATTCAAAACTGTCCATGACCTAATTCTAGATGTCCAAGATCATGCTGTTTTTAGTACACTTGTCTTATTTAGTATGCTTGCTTGTTTGTAGAAGGTAGAAGTTAGAGGTAGAAGTTAGATTTTATGGATTTGCTGTGCAAGTCCAAATAAGAAACATTTTGGGTGGTTTGGGAAAAGGAATATCACACAGAACATATTTATATGATTAGGAATTTCATGGTTTATTTTGTCATGGTTTTTATCTTGAATCAGTAACCTTTGTTTACACCTGCAAAGAGTTCTTGGATAACACCATTTCATTCATTGTCCAAGGATAGTTGCTATTCATGACCGGCTTGTATTGAGTTTTGAATTCCACACACAGTTCTGTTTATCTAAATTAATTGCCATGCTCATATCAAATTGTATATTTCAACATGTTGACCTTCAAAGGGGCTGGACTGCCGACTCCCATCATCCCTAACAAGATGGCCACGCTTAGTGAAAATCATAGCCCGAACATACAACAACATGGATCCTTCTTGCCAAATATCTTGTTCTCAGCTGAGATAGGCTGTCTCAACATGTCTCAATAGGGTGCTGAGGAATCACCAACCTCCACGAGAATTCTTGCTTCTAGTATGAACCAATGAATATATATATTTAAAAGGCATCTGCCTTTTGTGCAAAATGTCCTCGTGCAAAACTTGTATGTTTTCATGTTTGTGAAGCAAGGCACACACAGCATACACAGAAGACTGGCTGATTGATCAGAAAGAAGCAAACTGCCCATTGGATGCTTATGCTTTTTAAAAGTCCATGGAACATTGCAGCAGCTATTGTAGTTTTGTGCAATGGCCCAATTTACCCAAGTATCTATCTTGCAAATACAAAACCTCTTGCTGCCTTGTAGGGGAGGATTTTAAAAAAAATATTTTTTTATTATTGTAGGTTTGAAATTAAGTAGATAACAAAAATATATTGAACTAAAATAGAGAGAAAGAAAACAGAAAGCAGAACAAAAAAATCAACAACAAATACAATAATGTTAATAGTCACTATAAAGCACCATTGTAAATTTGCTACACAATTACAGTTGTAGCCATCACTGCATACCTTTCAAGTTAAGTATATAGATCAGAATCAACCTGATATCTCTTCAAAACTCATGGATTTACAGTAGTCATTTCTTAAACTACAATCCCCACCCAATGAGGCAGAACACACACATTGATAGAGCAAGGTGAGTGTCCAGAAATTATGTACTACGAGACAGATCCAAAAAAAGGAAATGACAAAACAACATTGGCAGTCACCTACAGCTCTGAACTGAGACCATTCAAATCAAATCAAGAATCTATAGTCTCTCCTGGATAATATTACTGCCCAGGCTTTGGGTGGGCTGTATTCACTTAAAGCCAGCCTGCTCCCATCTCAAATGCCTCATACACAATACAGATGTGGTATAGGTTTGGAGCGAAATGGGTAGTGTTTTGAAAGAAAGGGACAATGTCAGAGTGAAAAGCACACATTTTCATTATTAATAAGGTGGCTGAAATATACAGTTGTGATAGCACTACAGAACTTAGAATTTGCACTAAGTACTGCTAAAAAAACCTATTTCAAAACATCAGTGTTCATAGGTAACACAGCTGCTTAGTTTCAAAGGGCTGAAAAATCTGTTGAAACTTTATTTTAATAAACCTTTGAAACAAACTGTGGAGCACTTCACTACAGCACTTCAGTGAGGTTCACACTCCCTGTTGGACACCTACACTTTGCATGGCCACCACATACCTAGCCACCTATACACTTGTGTTGCTGGTTATGGTGTTTTATTTATTTATTTATTAAAATATTCATATGCCACCTTTCTCCTAAAGGATCCAAGGCAGCTTACAGTATTAAAAGAAACAAAGTTAAAGGCTAAATAATAAGTTATTACAATATTTAAAAAAGCATTAAACAGATATCATATTAAAACACATAAATAAGAGCAATATTAAAAGCTCAAGTAAAATAACAGAATAAAATAATCCCTTTAAAAAAATCCCCTTTTGCCCAAGACAACTACCCCCAAACAACTTTTCCCAGTATTTGGGGTTGTCTCTATTAACTGTACTTTCTAGCCAATACCACTTGACCCTACTGGTTTTATCTATAGTAATAAAACATCCCTGATCATGGGTTTTTTAAATACATTCTGTTACATGAAAAGAACCACCTTGATGAAACTACATGAATACATCCATATAAACACAGCACACCAACATTACAAATTACATATATTGGAATCGCCACACTTCTCAAAATACAGTATATCACAGAAGTGAGTACACCCCCTCACATTTCATAAATATTTTAGTATATCTTTTCATGTGACAACACTGAAGAAATGACACTTGGCTACAATGTAAAGCAGTGAGCATACAGCTTGTATCACAGTGTAAATGTGCTGTCCCCTCAAAATAACGCAACACACAGCCATTAATGTCTAAACCGCTAGCAACAAAAGTGAGTACACCCCTAAGTGACAATGTCCAAATTGGGCCCAAGTAGCTGTTTTCCCTCCCTGGTGTCATGAGACCCGTTAGTGTCACAAGTCTCAGGTGTGAAGGGAGAGCAGGTGTTATCACTCGCACTCTCTCAGACTGGTCACTGGAAGTTCCACATGGCACCTCATGGTAATGAACTATCTGAGGATCTGAAAAAATGAATTGTTGCTCTACATAAAGATGGCCTAGGCTATAAGCAGATTGCCAAAACCCTGAAACTGAGCTGCAGCGCAGTGGCCAAGACCATACAGCGGTTTAACAAAGCAGGTTCCACTCAGAACAGGCCTCGCCATGGTCGACCAAAGAAGTTGAGTGCCCGTGCTCAGCGTCATATCCAGAGGCTGGCTTTGGGAAATAGACGTATGAGTGCTGCCAGCATTGCTGCAGAGGTTGAAGGGGTGGGGGGTCAGCCTGTCAGGTCTCAGACCATACACCGCACACTGCATCAAATTGGTCTCCAGGGCTGTCATTCCAGAAGGAAGCCTCTTCTAAAGATGATGCACAAGAAAGCCTGCATACGGTTTGCTGTAGACAAGTAGACTAAGGACATGGATTTCTGGAACCATGTTCTGTGGTCCGATGAGACCAAGATAAATTTATTTAGTTCAGATGATGTCAAGCATGTGTGGTGGCAACCAGATGAGGAGTACAAAGACAAGTTTGTCATGCCTACAGTCAAGCATGGTGGTGGGAGTGTCATGGTCTGGGGCTGCATGAGTGCTGCCGGCACTGGGGAGATACAGTTCATTGAGGGAACCATGAATGCCAACATGTACTGTGACATACTGAAGCAGAGCATGATCCCCTCCCTTTGGAGACTGGGCCGCAGGGCAGTATTCCAACATGATAACGACCCCAAACACACCTCCAAAATGATCACTGCCTTGCTAAAGAAGCTGAGGGAAAAGGTGATGGACTGGCCAAGCATGTCTCCAGACCTAAACCCTATTGAGCCTCTGTGGGCCATCCTGAAATGGAAGGTGGAGGTGCACAAGGTCTCTAACATCCACCAGCTCTGTGATGTCATCATGGAGGAGTGGAAGAGGACTCCAGTGGCAACCTGTGAAGCTCTGGTGAACTCTATGTCGAAGAGGGTTAAGGCAGTGCTGGAAAATAATGGTGGCCACACAAAATATTGACACTTTGTGCCCAATTTGGACATTGTCACTTAGGGGTGTACTCACTTTTGTTGCCAGCAGTTTAGACATTAATGGCTGTGTGTTGCGTTATTTTGAGGGGACAGCACATTTACACTGTTATACAAGCTGTATACTCACTGCTTTACATTGCAGCCAAGTGTCATTTCTTCAGTGTTGTCACATGAAAAGACATACTGAAATATTTATGAAATGTGAGGGGGTGTACTCACTTCTGTGATATACTGTAGGTAAGAAGATTACTCAATATGAAGAAGAATGCCATATCCCATATATCAGAAATGCTATAGAATGCTGTAGAATATTTTCCTTCTATAAAGAAGGGTAATGTAAGCAGTGCAGGGATATATGGAAAGAGGGGGGGAAAACAAAGGAAGAGGAAAAGAGGTCCAGTGAAACTGGAAAAAACAAGTCATTCCCACAGATGAAGTGAGTGGGACAGGAAGCAAAAGGACAGTGACAGAGAATTGCACTGGTAAGTGCCGATGGGAGCTGGAAAGAAATGGCGCATGTGCACAGCAGGAGCAGAGAGAAGATACGTGGATGCACATATCAGACGGGAGAGAGAGAGTCCATGGATAGACACAGCAGGGAGTGGGAAAGAGATAGATGGCAACTATGCTTGTGTGTGTGGGGGAGGAGAAATAGTGAATGTACACAGCAGGGGGAGAGCAAGCGAGAGAGACGTAGAGCAGATGCAAACAGCAGGAGGGGAGATGTTTGGAGCAGGGAGAAGCCTCCTAGGAGGAAAGTCGAAGGAAGCCACCGCAACATTAATAAAAGATAAAATGCAGTCATAAAACATAGTCTAAAATTCATATTTAGCACTTTGCAATTAAGATGAGAAAGAAAAAAGAAAAAGAAAAACTAGTGTACATAATGCTTTCAAAAATCCCTATGCATCCTCTGCTTTTTTGTAAGTGTTTTCCATATGTGTGTGTGAGAGAGAGAGTGAGTGTGTATGGGTATGGGGAGAGAAAGACTTTGCCTGAAATAATGGCTCTGGTTGCACATTTATAATGGAAAGGGGAAGCTGGTTTCTGCTTTCTTGTTTTTTCCCTTCTTGACAGAGGCCTGCTCAAATACCATTTTTTCCTGACACCAGTAGGAGTTCTGCCATTCACTTCAGAAGAACAAGAAATAAATAGTAGCTCTCCAACTCTTAACTTCTTGAGTTGTGAATATTATTATCTAAATTTTAAAACCTGAGAAAATAATGTTGTATGGAAAACAATACTGGGGAACTAGCCATTTAGATAAATAAGAATGCTTGTTTAGGTAGAGGTGAATTGTCATAAAGATTCATTAGAAACGTAGATAATCATATAATGATTTACCATAGTAATGGCAACTGGCTGGATAGCTATGTGAGTTAGTCAACTGGCTGTGGAGCCACAGGTTGAGAATTTGATTCCCTACTGTGCCTCCTGTGAGTAGAGCCAGCCTGTGTGGCCTTGGGCATGCTGCACAGTCCCAGGACACCCCCCAGAAGAAGGGAAGGGTAAACCACTTCTGTGTATTCTCTACCTTGAAAACCCTGGAAAGGGTCGCCATAAGTCAGAGTTGACTCAACAGCACATGATTATTATAATTTATCGTAACAATAGGAGTAATTGTACTAATAGTAATATCCAGAGCAGTTCTGTCTGTTGCAGCACAAGCAATTCTTGAGGCACCATACAGAGTAACCAAATTTATTTGGCTTTTTTGTTCTACAGACTACAACCCATTTCATCTGATGCATGGGTTATTGATTCAGTCGGTAGAATATTTAAGACATGCTTCAGCTGGTGGGAGATAATATTAAGTGGCAACAGAGAACACTGAAATGTGAGAAGTCCAGTCAGTGATCCTCAACTTAACAGTGGCCATTAACAAACAGTTGTTGGGTGGAAACACAGATGTCCTCACAGTGAAGAGCTGATTTGATAAGCAGCCTTTGTCAAACCACAGATTTTAGAGTTGGCCCTTCTTGAGCTGTTTCATATTGGAATCAAATACTGAAGTTCTTTTTCCCAAGATGGCCAAGTTCCAGTCAGAGAGAGATTATCCTGGGAGATTTTTAAGAGTTGCTCCACTGGTTGTTGTGGGTTTTCTGGGCTGTTTGGCCATGTTCTTAAGGTTTTTCTTCCTAACGTTTTGCCAGTCTCTGTGGCCGGCATCTCCAGAGGACAGGAGTCAGAACTCTGTCTGTGTTCTGTTGCAGTTTGTTGGATAATTGAGTATTTATAGCTGTAGGAACAGCTTTTGTCCTTTTCAGGAGATTGGGTGATTATGGTGATCAGCGTGTTTTTGTTGTGGGTGTATTGTTGTGATAAGGGGGAGAGATGATCTGTCACCGTGATTGATGGGTGTCGTTAGCTGGTCTTTTGTGTGCAGTGATCACTGGTCCTTGTGGCTGGGTAGAATTTGTTGACCTTTTACAGAGCACAGACAGAGTTCTGACTCCTGTCCTCTGAAGATGCCGCCACAGAGACTGGTGAAACGTTAAGAAGAAAAACCTTAAGAACATGGCCAAACAGCCCAGAAAACCCACAACAACCATTGGATCCCAGCCGTGAAAGCCTTCGAGAATACAGTTGCTCCACTGTTTATTTTTAATATAGCCATTTCTAGTGTCAGACCTGTGTCTATTTATTATTTTACATAGCTTTTTGCTCATGCTTCTTGTTACAGTGAGTGGTTTTACTAGACTTCTCCAATCCCTGGAGTTGTGGGGCAGAGATGTATCAGCAACATTATGTCTTGGTTTAGAAGAGGTGGCCATGTTAGTCTGTACAAGCATAATAGGCAAAATCCAAAGAAATCAAACCAAACCAAAACAAGAAAATGACAAAAAACACATGGCACCTTAAAGACTGTTATATTTTAATGTGAGCTTTCGTGCAGAAGTCCACTTCATTAGACATTTTGTTTCCGTGAGTTTGACAAAGTGGACTTGTCAATGAAAGCTAACATTAAAGTTCAATAGTCTTTAAGGAACCACTTGTTTTTGTCTTTTTTGTTTAAATTTGGTTTTGTTTCTTTGGATTTTACCTGATATATTATGTCATGGGACTGTTTCAATGCATGTTCAATGCCTTATACTAGTTTTGCCTCTCAGGAGGAGCCACGTCTCTGCTGGATATAACTTTTGTTAAAATTGCTGACCTAAAAACCTAGGGGAAAATATATCCAAAGCAAGTTCTATGTTGGGAAATCCCGCACTCTACTTGTTTTTCTTGTACAAAGCTCCTTGTAAGTAGTTTTATGTCACCTGGCAGGATTGATTCCTTTAGAAAGGGAAACTATCCTGGCAAATGTCAAATTTTGCAAAGAAAGAAAGAATGAATGAATGAAAGATTATCCATGATTCCATCAAACCCCTGGTTTAAGGTTCAGCAGGTGTAACCTCTAAAGACTTAATATGTGTGCAAAAAGTTTGAATTCATTACTTTTTAAAAGCACCACAAACCTATGTTATTTTTGTTGCAAAAAGCTTGTACAGCTACCTCTCAAATGTCTGTAAACATATTTCAGGTATGATGAACAACAATAACCTAAATTGTAGCCATTTGTTGATTTCCAGTTATAGTCAATGGAAGGCACAAGATTCAGATGTCCAAATCAGGATTCGGATTAGGAACTGAGTCAAACTGGATGGCAAATCAATCTGTGCTAAATTACTTTCCAAATTGCCAAATCAGGGTCTGAATCAAATCTTTTGGTTGGTGCACATCTTTCCTTCCAGGGTTTGATGTTGAAGTACTAAAAGACATAAGAGGAAAAGTTTGCATTCTGTTCTAAAATATATATTATCTCTTTCACAGGTCATGTTAGACAGCTTGTGAATCATTTTTTGAAGAATACAATGCTTCTGCTTGGACAAAACGGTAGCAACAACTTTTAAAAACTGTTTGCATGATTCTGGGTCTCCTAGGTTGTAATAAAGAAGTTCCCACTAGGGGGCAGAACAATTATCTTTTTTTCAGAATAGTTACCCAAGCAATGGACTGTAAGCAAAAATGCTGATATTAAAATGAGCTGTTGTTTGCAGTGCAGAGAAAAATATTTTGTAAATTTCATCTGGAGAGCTAGGTGCAAAGGAAGGCAGAGATCCTGAGTTTTTAAAAACTGTGCAAATGAGTTCTGGCTGTTGTAGTTTTTCCTCGTTCTTGCCTGACAAGGTACAGCTTCCACAACCACCTTTTGTAAGTAGTTACAAGCAGTGGAGCAACCCTCTGCTTTTGCATCTAGTTATCCTTCTCTGGGTCTGCCTCTGCCTTGAATCGAATCAAGGAAGTAGATGGTCCTAGAGAGAGGATGGCTTTTTCCGGATGGATCGTTGCTAGTGCTTCTTGTTGAGATAGATTGTGCAGTCAATCTCTCTTACCCTCCTTAATGGATTTTATCTGGTAGGAAAAAAAGATGGAAGAAGTTGAGGAAACTCAGCAATTGAAAAGTTGTGTCATTTGGATCCCACAAAATACTGTGAACAAGGCAGGGTGATAATGGCACAAGAGAAGTGTCATCGGGAAGTATCCAAACTCTTTTCTCCCCTCCTTCTAGGGTATTGAGAATGATGAGTGTTTCACACATAGAAAGGACCATTGCTCAGAGGTGGAGCATCACTTTTGCATGGACAAGATCTCAGGCTCCAGGGAGAGACGGGAAAGGTTTCTGCTTTTGAAACTCTGGAGAGTGACGGCTAGTTATTGGCATTGATGGGCCAGTGGTCTGATTCAATATAATACAGCTGCTTATGTCTGTATGAGCCTGCTTGAGTGTTAAGATCATCAAGAGAGGCCTTCCTCTCAGTCCCGCCACCTTCACAGATGTGTTTGATGGGGACACGGAGGAGGGTCTTCTCTGTTGCTGCTCTCCGACTCTGGAACTCGTACCACCGGAAGCTAGGCTTGCTCTGTCTTTCCTGCTTTCTGCAAGGAGGCAAAGATCTTTCTCTTCAGGCAGGCTTTCCCTGAGTGATGGGCTGATGAGTGGGGTTTTTTAAGGAATTGAATGTGTTTTGTTGTTGCTTATGTTTTTTTTTAAATTATTGTATTCATTAGACCCTTTTAGTATTGTATGCTCACTGTTGTTAGCTTAAAGACTGTCTTTTAATTGTTGTAAGCCCCTTTGGATCCTTTTAAAGGAGAAAGGCAGTGTGGTGTTCACCCTTATTATGCTAAATAGGTTATGCATTATTCATGTTCTATGCTGATGTGGTTGAGAGGTGGGGCCACCAGAGAGGTTAAAAAGGCGGAGCCTGAGAGGAGAAGGGAGGAGAGTTCAGTCAGAGTGAGTGAGTGAGTGAGAGAGAGAGATAGTTGGGAGATCTGAGGTGGGATTGGTCTGAGGAGTGAATAGTAACTGGTGAGATTTAAATAGAAGATTGATGCTTGATGAACCTGAAGTAGATACTTATGAAATATTAAAGAAACATCTGTATTTAATAAATCTGTTTTAAGAAAAAGTGACAACTGTATGGACCTTCATCTTTCCTAAGTGAAGTACGTTGATTTAGTGATCAACTGGTGGCAGCGTGTGAAAAGATGTTTGGTTTGCCTTCGTGTGCTCTGTGTTTGGAAGAGAAACAGGGGCCACGTGGGTCAAACGTCACAATTGGTGTCCAGCAGCGGGATACGAAGCAATGCAGTAAAGCCTGAGTCTAAAGTGAATTTTTTTTGAGTCAAGGGTACCTTTTAGTCAGAGGTCTGTGGTGAAGAAGTAGAGGCAGGTTAAAATATTTTAAATAAATAAATAATGAATAAATATTTGCTAGTTAATGGAATACTTTTATTGTATTTTTCTCTTCAAACCACTTCTGTACATTCTTGTAGATATATTAGATTCTGGTGTGATTTAATTCCAATTGTTTGGACAATAAAAAGGCATAAATACCTTTCTTTTTAGTAGCTTTTTTCGCACATGATGCTGAATTCTGCTAGAGCAAAGAAATGTTCCTTTGCTGCCCCCAAACAGGGAGGTGATTCCACTGTTTCTTACTGTTCTCAATACTGAGACGTTTCTACCACTCCAGTTTAGTATTTTGTTTCTTAAAGGAAGATGGGTTTTTCTCTTTTTTTTCTCTTCTTTTCCCCTATGGTAGTTTCTTTATGAGCGTTGTTTATGGTTGTTATGTGATGTTAAAAAATAAAAATAAAATAAAAAAAGGAAGATGGGATTCATAGAGCAACTGGGATATTTTCAGGGCAGGATTGGCTAGGCAGAATTGCAGAATGGAGAGGTAGATTTTTCAAACAGCAACAACAACGATGGCAAACCAAACAGTAGCATGCTTCTTCTGCCCCTAGACGGAAAGAAGAGCTGCCCACCTGCAATTTTGAATGCTGGGACCTAGAAAGAAATTGAAATGTCAGTCACCTGGCTTTTTTCTCATCAAAAGAACAGGATCAATTAGCTAAACACTTCTAGGAGAAGTAATGGTAAAATATAGTTTAAAAACTTCTTTGATCAAGGAAGTATGTACTCTCCAGCTGTTTGATATTCTGCTGAAGAAGATATCATACTGAATAACTCATCAGTGCCACCACTATTAGGATAAATCGTGAGCAAAAATGTGTGGATAATGGAAACTTCAAAAGCTGCAAATCTATCATGATAAATGATGCCAAATAATACCACATGTTAGTTTACTTAGGTTAGGTTTTAATGTTTTTAAAATGAATGAAATGATATATCTCTGTGCTAGAGTCACATTATCATAAATATATTTGCTAAAACAGAGGACATAAATTGCAGTTAAATTCAGTAGCATACAGTGGTATGCTTGAATGTTTTTTGTGATTAAATGTGAACAATTGGTCCTTAAGGTAAAGGTCTGGGTATGTGTGATTAATCAGATTGGAGTGGCAGTGAGGACAGCTCATGCCATGCCTCGTTATCAGAGTGATTGATTTTAGTCTATGTGCCAGGGTGAGAAAATATCTGTTAATAACTACAGCAGCAAAATTCCTGATGTCACTGATAGCTCAAATCGCTTTGCGCATTCTGTATTATCTGGCTCATTTACAGATGTAAGGAATACAAAATGATGTATTGGATTGCAAAGTTCTAACATTAAAAAGACACACAGATTTATGCAAGAGTGATGACTATGAAGTGCATATGTACTGCAAGTTAAAAACTGGTGCTGTTGTAACTGTCATAGGCATGTTATTTTCTTTGGTATGTGTGAGGCATAGGCTGTCAGGCTTTTATCCTGCTAATGAGTTTTCAGTGCTGTAACACTCTTTCTGCTTGTAAAGCGATGATCCTAAGTCACAAGAAACATCAATGCAATCCAGTGATAACTCTTCCTCTGCATGTTCCATGAAAATGAATAGGAACACCAAACTCATCCAGACTGCCAATCTTATTAGTGGCTCCCTTTGGTAATTTTCATATTTATCCTGATGTAAAAGGCAGTGGTGTGGTTCAGAGAGAAAACTAGGGAAGAGCTTAAGGCAAGAGTGGGCAAAGAAGGGCCTACAGGCTGCATGCGCTCCTCTCCAGCAACCTTAGGACTTCATCTCTCCCAATTTTAATTATTTTAAAAAATACATTTCCCTCAAAGATCCCTTATGTCCTGTAGGGCATGCCCTCAATTTTGCTTTGTTATGTTCCACCCTCCCCCCTGTCAATTTTTGAAACCTTGTATGTTTCAGAGAGTTTGAAAAATAATAAAGTGATTAAGGGGGTGCAGGAAAAAGTGCTTTAAAAGTGAAATTTGTGGTTTGAATTTCGTTGTTTTCAGAACAATCCCTGTTTTGAAAAACAATGAGCCAGAGCAAGGTCAATGAGATATAAAGAGTTGTGGCAACTGAATGAATGTTTTGGTTAGAGTTTGTAGACATAGATATGAGATTATCATAAACAAAGAGGTAAATAATGTAATGTGGGGTTGAATTTACATTTATAATCCAATAGTGCCATCTTTTGGAAAAAGTGAAAATATGAATTATACGTTTTCCTGGTTTCAGAACATGTTAACCAGGAATTCGTCTTTTAATATTCCTGTATTGATGAAACTAGTCAACACACACACACCATATATACATCATATTATATATGATAAGAGCTGAGTTTCAAAACATGAAGAATAAAACCTATGAGAAATTGCATTGTTGTTGTTCACCTAGAAATTGCTCAATAAGAAAACCCTGGATTGATTAAAAAAAAAAAGACATAACAAAGAAAGGAAAACAATTGGTAAGAGTATAAATATGTGAAGGTAGGACACACAGAGAACAAGATAACATTTCAGGCAAAAACAAAAGAAAAATAAAAAATAAAGAAGGCAAAGACATTGTGGCACTTTAAAGACTAACTGCTAGATTTTAATGGGAGCTTTTGTGGACAAGTATACTTCCTCAAACATGTGATATGCTAACATGACTACCTCTTCTAGAACAAGATAGGCAATTCATTCATAATAGGGTAGCTCCACGTTAGGCGGATAACAATGAGCAAGGCAGCTGGGTGCAGAGAGAGAAGAAACACGGGAAATCGTCTATAGATTTCAATTTGGTATGACTGGGTGAGCGAATATTTTATTTCTCTGTGTGTCTGTTAATATGCTTGGAGCAACCTTTTTTGAGTCGTGATCCCCTTTTATAATAGCCAAATAACCTGTGACCTGCCTGCCATGTTTGCATAAATAGGCTGTTGTTGTCGTTCCCTGACATGACGGCACTGTAGATGCTGCAACTGCTTGCCCTCCTACTACTCCTGCCCTTGACACCCCTGATGCTTTAATACTGGGGAGGGAACAGGCTGGGTGGGTGGGGTTAAAGGTAGGGAGAAGAGAAGGCAAAGGATTTCAAAGATGGGCCAGTGCAGCATATGCTTTTTAAGTACTGTTAAAGAGTACTTAAAACTTTCAATACTTTTACTTTTCGCTGATGTGTTTTACAGATGTATTCTCTGCCTTTTTTTAGGTTATTAAAGTTGTGTTTTTTGAATGTAATTTAAACATTCTCAGTTTTAAAAAAATTCTTAAAAGAATTGCTCCGGTATATTCAAATATGAGTCAAGTTCTGTCTATAACTTAAGCTTTATCATTTATAACTTTTCATAAGTTGCAAGGATGTATTTTTAAGATATGTGCCTACAGTTTTTACATAACTGTATGACTTTTGGATGTTATAACTCTGAAGTAATTTTGTGCATATGGAATATAGAAGCAATGTAGATAAATAAAGCTTGTAGAAATAGACAAGCTGAAGTTGCCTGGAATTACTGAAACAATGAAGAGACTTATACTTTGATACTCAGATGAATGAGTATCTTATAAAGGAGGGGGGGAATCAAACTTAATATCAAGCAGAAAATCCAGGTCTGTCCTGCCAGTTCTGACAAGGACTTTGTATTCGGGCACACCATAATGAACACACCAATGGAGGAAAGGTACAACACTTTATTAGAGAGACAGTAAAGCAGGAGAAATGAGCAGTAAAGCAGCAGTAAATAGGAAAACCAACCTTACACCCCTTCTGTTAGCCAGGAGCCCCTAGGTAACCTCTGGACTGAGTAAATGTTCTGGGCCTCTTAGGATCTAGGTCTGTGCCAAAGTGCTCCAGTGTCAAGACACCAAACCTTAAACACCTTTTCATGGCATAGCAATTAAATGCACCTGTTCATTAAGTATGTCTATATATGGCCAATTTTTCATATGCTTGTATTTCACTAATTGGCAAAATGATAAAAGAACCAAAGATCAAAATATATATGCTTTCTGGAGCTGTCCAGTCTTGGTACCCTTATCACCTGGTAACTGATTTTTTTTTTTTTTACTTCAGCTCAGAACATCTGGGGTAAGCAGCTTGGGATGATGAGGCTGGCTTCTGCCCATTTCTAGCACTGGTTCTTTCCGCAGGTACCCTTTTGTCTATCAGTGTCTACTAATGGTCTAAGAAGTGGGCACAGAGGGAAGTATTGATGAACAACCACACTAAGCCTCCCCACCACAACAAAGGTCTTCTGCATGGACACTATAAAGTTCAGCCAGTTAGATTCTGGACTATACCAGATCTCACTAAGAGAATAGTAGCTTCGTGGGAAATAGTGTCACCACAAGCTGCCTTGGGTCCTTTTTGACGAGACAGGTGGGATAGAAATAAGTAAATAAATAAATAAATAAATAAATAAATAAATAAATAAATAAATAAATAAAAACACAGAAAGATATTGAATTGGGTAAAGAGTTTGGAATAACATTTCATCCCTTTTGTGTGAGCTTTGGGGTGAGCTTCATACACAGAATTTTAGTAAAAAAATAGATTGAGCCTTCTATTATCTTAAAAACTAATACATTTTATTTTGCATAAGATTTTCTGCACTGCAGTGCACTTTATGAAGTGTCTATTCAAAGCAGAAGTGACCCTTCAAAAATGCCTCTTCAAAGCAGAGTTGCTCAAAGGGAGATGCCGTCTACAAAGTATTAAGCCATATAAAAACAGCTAGTCTTTAAGATGCCACAAGACTGTGGTTTTGCTGCAATAGCCTACAGACTAACGTGGCTACTCTCTGTCATTTGTTTTGTTATTTTAAAAATATGTAACACAACTGTAAACTTTCATTGACAAGGCGTCCCAGGGCAGAGTAGAGAGCATTATAAAAACACATATTGATTGATTGATTGATTGATGCATACATACATACATACATACATATCTTATTTCTCACTTTCCTTCTAAATTAACCCAGCATCCTCACAATAACAATCTGTATCATTCAGAGATGTCATCCCCTGTTGCAGTGCTTCCTAACCTTAGGTTTCCAGATGTTCTTGGGCTACAGCTCCCATAAATCCTGCCCAGCACAACTAGTGGTGAAGGCTTCTAGGAGTTTTAGTCCAAAACCATCTGGGGACCAAAGGTTGGGAACCACTGTTCTGGGCATAGGCAGGGGAAGACAGTCAACAAAAATTTGTCCAAGAAATTTTGGAAATAATTCTTCAAAGTGGCCTTCCATTTCAACCCCCAGAAATCCTGACTGGCACAACTACTGATAACGTCTTCTGGGAGTTTTAGTCCAAGAACATCTGGGAACTCAATGTTGGGAATCACTGATCTATTGAGACTACATAAAGTGTTTTCTCAACAGAGGTTACTGAGAGAAGGACCTCCTTTCATGTGAATGTGGTTTCCGTACTCTAGTTATTTCCCATGCTCTCTCTGCCCCATTACACCAGAGCCACCACTGGTGGCATCTCAGTTTTTTTCTTTCAACAAACAGGAGCTTATCATACAAATATGTTCTTCAAATATATGAGAACCAATATATATGCTACTTTTGTGTTTTGAGACAGTTGAGAAAGGGGGAGGTCTTTCTCATTATTACAGAAGCTTCTGAAAAGAGGATAGAAATTTTATAGGAGGTGTACTCCAGTCAATTTTTGGCCTTATAAATAAATTTATCTTCAGCGTTTTCAAGCATGGTGTGGTTATTTTTTCTGTATGATTCATATTTCTGACTGTATTTTTGACAGCCTATTTCATGCTTCATTGGCCACAAAGGTTGGAAATTTTCATCCATATTGGAGCAGTAGAGAGCCAAATTTGTTATGATAAATGGACAAGTAGTTTGCTTTAATAGATTGCTGCTGGTTAATTCTGGATCTGTAATTTTTTGGGGGGGGGTGTTGTTTTGTTTTGTTCTGGGTCCACTGCTTTTATTTTGTTGTTGTTGTTGTTAGAAACTGTGTGATCAAAAAAGACAAAGAGATCAAGATAGAATACTGCTTTAAAGGTATCCATGTCAAAGTGTGAAGATTACCAGGCAATGCAGGAAAAGGAATAGGATTTGTGGGCAAAGGGTAATAGCCTTCATGTTGCTTATTCATATTGCTTCAGTTCAAAACATCCATCACTTCCTGTTGTAACAGTGCATAACCAATATACAGTTCACGCTAAGGAGGAACATTTTCTGTAATAGTAGCACTTCAGAAACTACAAGGAATAGCTTCTTTATTTCTTAAAAAACCTGCAGCGTACAGCACAGAATAGCCAACAGTAGTTTTTTAATAGTTTTCAATCCAGGTATGGGTCAGACCTGGACTCATTCAGTTTCAGAAATGACGTCACACCATTTCCTGGGTTTCTGTGCAGCAAAATGCAAGTCTTAAAAAACAGCCTTCCTGTTAAGTTTGAAACAGCTGGAGGTGCCTATTCCCTATTGTGGTAGTGTTGGTGTGGCAGCATTGTAGATTAAAGTAGAACTTGCAACAAAATTTTGCAGTGGTGTGTGTGTCTGTTCTGCATTCCAGGATCTTTCTTCCTTTACCCTCTCCCCTGATAACTCTCCCCCTGCCCACAGTGACTAGTCAGCATTTGATATCCACTGAACATGTCCAGTCTTCATTGGGCCTCTTTGTTCCTCCACCTTGTTATTTCTAAAATACATTTTTGAGAGTATTTTTTACCTCCTGATACACTTGCTTGTGAATCATTTTGTTTTAACTTTGGCATTCAAGAGTACCAAAGTAGTTGTTAGTATACTTAGCATGTTTAGCCTTGAGAAAAGAAGACTGAGGGGTGATATGATAGCACTTTTCAAATATTTGAAAGAGAAGGGGCAAGACTTATTCTCAATCATCCCAGAGTGCAGGACACGCAACAATGGGCTCAAGTTAAAGGAAGCCAGATATTGGTTGAATATCAGGAAAAACTTCCTAACTGTTAGAACAGTATGACAGTGGAACAAGTTACCTCGGGAATTGGTGAGTGCTCCAACACTGGAGGCATTCAAGAAGAACTTAGATAATCACCTGGCAGATATGCTTTGATTGCATTCCTGCATTGAGCAGGGGGTTGGACTTGATGGCCTCCTTCCAACTACACTTTTCTATGATTCTATGATAAATGAAGGTGATGACAGTAATTATGCCCCACCCCATTTGTTAATGTTGGTGTCTAGAGAACATAAAGACTCTA
Source organism: Intellagama lesueurii (assembly GCA_037013535.1). NCBI lineage: Eukaryota > Metazoa > Chordata > Lepidosauria > Squamata > Agamidae > Intellagama > Intellagama lesueurii. The sequence continues at coordinate 39,868,554 of JBAJHW010000005.1, read as the reverse complement.
CAACATGGCTGTACATTGATAAAATAACAATGCGAATAATACTGTTGATAATACTATATTCATATATAATAATATTATTACACAGTATTAATTCCTTATTTTTCTTGTGCTGCCACTGATGTTTCAAGTGTGTATTCTTGCTTGCATTTCTTAGTGTCAGAAGCTAGGGGTAGAGATAGCATGGACATCTATAAATCAATAAAAAAGTTGGGTACCCATTGTTCCATCCTTGCTAGAGTGCTCCCTTCTTCCATTCCAGCTCTAGTCCTCATTAATAATCACTTAAGTCATTATTTCATGGAGTGCCTTTCCAAATAATAGAACTAGGGGCACTACTGTATCAGCACACCTCATCAACCTTTCTCTCCAGAATGGTAAAGTCGGAGGCCTAGAACAAAGCTTGAGAAAATGCCTTTCACATAGTAGATACATAGGCTACGCTGTACCCAGTACTGTCTTCAAGATCCTGGGTGCCCAGAAGAGTATTTTCTGAATTTTATCTTATTATCTAGAGGTTTGTTTCTCTACATATTTTTGCATCTATTCCTTTAACTCATTGGATGAAATCCAGTAGCAAGCTGCAACAAGAGCAGTCCAGTTGAATCAGTGGAACATACAGAGGACTGTGGTCATCAAATTCCCACTGATTAAAAGGGGTTACCGTAATTGTGAAGTTACTACTGGATTTCAGCTGCTTTCTGTGTGCATGAGAGACAGGTAGAGATGGGCACAAACTACCAGTTTGTTGATTCATGCTGCTTTGTCCTTCAGGTATTTAGTGCTTCCCAGCCCCGCCTCTTCTGGCAGGTGCCCACTCAGAGGCAGCACCCAGAGGAGGCGGAGCAGGGAAGGTGGGGCACTGCCTCTGAGGGGGTGCCTGCTGCAGGAGGTGAAGCTGGGAAGCACTGCACACCTCTTTATCCAAAGGACAAACTGGCACAAACCACCAAAGTAGCAGTTTGTGCCCATATCTAGAGACAGAAGGTTTGCTTATCTTTTATACCAACTTTTGCCACAAAACCTTGCCACTTAATGTTTTGTGCTACTGGATTGTGATCAGCCCTGCTTGATCCTTCCAAACCTATGGTCCGTTTAAATTACCAGTGTTCTTTACAGCAAGGTTAAGGCTCATGAGTCCCCATGATGGGCTCGTTTTGAGGACCCCCATTGCCCTTTTGCTTTGTTGGTGAAATATAAAGTTAAAACATTCTTTCCTACATATGACCTTCAAAACAGAAACAGATGAGATGGAGTAATTGTTCTCCAGTGTTTTTTTTTTTTTTTGCTGCTTCACAAATTGAACATTAACCTGCTTTGGCTTGGTGATGTATCATGGAAGAAGAAAGTACTATTTTCATATTGATTTTTTTAATTCAGCAGCTGCAAAGAATGCATCTTCTTCAGCAATAATGTTTAATCACCTTCCGATTCTGAAGCTGCCCCCTTCATCTGTTTTCAAATCACATGTAAGCATTGATACAAAACATTTCCTTGTGTTGGGGAGGGGTGTGTCAGCTGTTTTCTGAAATCTATGGCTCAACTAATCTCAGCCACAGTCTTAGCTAATAGAATCTTTACTGGCCACAGTGGCCAAGAGCTTGCTGAGCTGACATAAAGCCAGTTGAGGCTATGCTGAACCCAAACCTCTCTCAACCTAGGGATGCTGGAAATTACTTACTCAACCTTTGTGTGGGCACAGTGGTTGTGAGCGTGAGTGGAAGAGGGTTTGGATTTGGTTCAACTCAGTTCCTCTCCCATGGCTCCTCTTCTCTGCCCTTTTTTGGCTCTTCTGTTGGCTGCTCTCTTCCAGCACAGCAGTTGTGCTAACAGATCCAGTCATGCCAGCAGATCTGAGATCAGCCAGCGCAAGGGGATTGGGCTGGCAAAAAAGGGCTACTGCCCATTCCAAAGCCACTACAGCTAGTGTGACTTTGAATTCCGATTGCACTCTCACATAGTGGGCCTGGCTTCTGATTTCCTTCCATGTAGGCTTTCTTGTCATGAGGATTACGTAAGCTCACAGGTTGTTGTCAGTTGTTTGGGGAGTCTGAAAGAATATCTTGATTTTTCAAATCAGAGATTGGGAGTTTGATTCCCCACTGTGCTTCCTTGACAGGGGTTGGATTGATGATCCATAGGGTCCCTTCCAGCTCTGCAGTTCCAAGATTATTATTAAATACAAACCTCTATAATTCTGCATACCTATGGAGTCCCCCAACTATGCAGAAACCTCTTTCTTCCTCGTTTTTGTTGGCCTTATTTTATTTATTTATTACAACATTCAGAAGCCATCTATCATCCACACACATACACAGGGCATGTTTAAAGATAATTAAAGCAATAAAATAATGAAGACAGTAAATTCCAAATACGGCATCAAAACAAAGAAATGCAGCAAAAACAATAAAATCCACAGTGATTTTGTTTCTGAACTGATGGGTGTGAAAATCTTGGGTATGCTATCAGAGCTTCTCCCTGTGAGGTTGTCAAAATCCAGTTTCATCTTTGCTTCCAGCTCTTTTTCCACGCACCCTGCAGGTCTGAACAGTTCTCTTCTCCCTCTCATTTGTCTTTGTTTCATAGTGTATTTGACATTCCATGTGCACATGCTCTGTATGGAAAAGGAAGCCAGTGGAGTCAGCTGGCCTGGCCAGTGGGACATCTTAGGTTGCCAGGATCAGATGAGATGCCCTCTGCAAAACTCTGCACAGATCATTCATATTTGTCACAATTCAGAAAAGAAAATGCATCCATTTCAGTCCTAATAAGAAAGCACAGAGGCAAACAAGTAAGCCTTGTGTTCTCCAGCTACAGTACTTCATTTTTTTATTTTTTTTATTTTCGCAACCCTTGCTGCTTTACTTCAGAGAAGTCCCACTGAAGTGAAGCTCCTTTTGTTTTTTGAGAAGATGGCCTTAGGGTCTTGCCTTTGATGGAGGAAGAATTTCATCCATCATTGAGTTTAGTATTTAAAATTATATTTTTCTCTGTTTCCATTTGATTGCCCTTTCACTTCATTTGCATTTAGACAAGCATGGATGGAGCTCCCATACTGTGAATATGAATAACATCTTCAGCAACTGACAGGAATTAAAATATGTCATTAGCTTTGATAGTTGTCCTAGTTGTAAAGATGTACAGTATATCTATTCATTAATGAGTTTATGTACCTTTTAGAGTAGAGTCTAATTAAAATCCTTAGGTTATGTTTGTCAAAACAGTCGTACTACACTTTGCAGTGTGAGAAAACCTGCATTGCTTAATGAATAGAGCACCCCATTTCAATAGAATGAGGTGATTCAAAGGTAATTTTAATACCTTACACATTTAATTATCTTGGATTACACAGCAATTGGATAAGTGCAAGATTATCAGAGTAAAAAGAAGAAGAAGAAGAAATATTGTCTCTAAATGTTGTAAATATATTATACTCTTCAGATTTTCAGTTTTAAGCCCATATGATTTGCCACAATCAGGATCAGGAACTTTCTTCATAGGTAGGCATTCTGGAGAGATTTATTAGAAAGTCACTAGCTTAATTAATACTTTAGATGTAACTCTTTCTTGTCTATCCGGATAGCCTTCACATCTAAGCATCAGGAAAATTGTGGAACAACCACCTGATCATCCAAATCTGCCCAATTCTCCATTTCAGTCTCCAAGATATTTGGTGTTTTTTTATTTAAAAAAACCACAACAGACTGAAAATGTGTTCTGAAACTATGTATTTGCTATACTCTTGCTCTTTCCAGTTGGCACTGGTAAGGGTTGTCAGTGTTTGAAATACTGAGCAGGTTTGGTCTTAATCATTATACAGCTTTATAAGAATGATCTGTGAATTTGCATGCTCTTTCTCCCCCCCCCCTTTTTTTTTGTTTTGTTTTCCAGTATGGCTGTTGCTTCTGTTTTAGTTCAAGCATTGCTTGTCATGAACCTGACAAAGTGGTTAATCTTATTTATGCTTTGTAGAAACAAGGCGAATTCAAACTGCAGATTAAACTGATTTTTTCATTAATTACGGTTAAAGATTAATTATAGTTTGGGACTTGGACAGCACACTAAACTTTGGTTGAATTAAAATGGAGTTGGAAGCTTTTAGCTTTCTCCATACAGTTACACTAGAAGTGACAGAAGGAAGGAGGAGTGTGAGAGCCCCAGTTTTAATAGTTTATGCAATGTGTCTGTCTGGCTTGGAGGGATACTTTAGGTCCCGAACTATGGTCGTTTTGATTACTTGGTGTGTGTTTTCAGCTGGAGATTAGAAGGGTGGAACCTAGGACCAGTATTGAAAGATGTGCTGCAATACGTCATGTGACACTGTACTGTTTTTTTTTTTTAAGTTAAACATTTTTTGCAACAGTCTCATCTCTCCCTGGCACTGTAATGTCCATTTCCTGCTATATATTAGAATAGTGATTCTCAACCTTGGGTCCCCAGATGTTCTTGGATTAAAACTGCCAGAAACCTTCACCATTAGCTGTGTTGGCCATGATTTCTAGGAGTTGTAGTCCAAGAACATCTGGGGACCCAAGGTTGGGAACCACTGTACTAAAAGGAAAGTTAAGCATAGAAGTCCAAATATGTTTTGAAAGACATTAAAATTAGCTTTTGAAAGAATTATGGTAATTATTAGGTCTTGATGAAACTGGAAATTGCTAATTCTGCGCTAATAGAGTAAGCAATGACCTCAGCTGGAAGGCTTTGAGGTTGAGCTAGGTGTAGCTCTGCCTAGCTTCCTTGTCAGAAAGAAAGCTCCCAGCTAGCACTGGACCAGGAACTAGAAGTTTGGGTGGAGACAGGCTTTGCTCAGCATTAAAACCTACCAGTTGAGATATTTCTGCCAGGTGAGCCTCATTTATGTGTCAGTAAGGTGTCTGTCAGGGAGAACTCTCAAATTGAGAATTATAGGATTTATAGGATTTGTAATCCAAGAGATCCAAAAATTCCATCCGTATTAAAATTTCATGAGTAGCACCCTCACCTCAGTGCCTTGTCTGTGCACCCCCTTCTTTCTTTTGCATGGGTCCTTCTCGCTCTGTTTTCATCTTGGTATTCATTCATCTTGATACTTATTCAGCTTGTTCAAGAGTACAACTCCCAGAATCTCCCAGGCAGCATGGGTCCCAATTAATGAGCATTTGGAGCCTCCCATCCATAAAGTTTCTAAATTCAAATTGAAATCTTTAACATGCTCTGTTACACAACTCTATAGGCAACAGCAAAGCAAAGCAACACTCACACACAATTGTGTGCCCCTGAGAATTCCCAAAGTTATTTTTGTACATGGCATATAGCCTATATGTGAAGTCAAACCATCCTCCAAATTTGGTGAAAATCATCCAGATGTTTAAGAGAAAGTTGCAGCACACAAAGTGATTTTTGAGTATACCACACAACTGATCTTGCAGTCTGAGCATTTATTTAATTTACGTAAAATATTTTTTACCCTAGCTTTCTCTTAAAAGGATCCATGGTAGCTTATAGTATTAAAAAATGAACAGTATGAAAGCCAAATAATGCAGTAACTATAGGACCATTGCTTTAATTTCACATGCAAGCAAAATGATGCTCAAGATGTTGCAACAAAGGCTTTTATCTTATATGGAGCAAGAAATGCCTGATGTTCAAGCTGGATTTCGAAAAGGAAGAGGCACTCGAGATCACATTCCAAGTATCCACTGGCTACAGGGACATACCAAAGAGTTTCAGAAGAAGATCTGTGCTTTATAGACTATAGCAAAGGCTTTGACTGTGTAGATCATGAGAAACTATGGACTGTTCTGAAAGAAAGAGGGTACCTCAGCACTTGATTGTTCTGATGCATAACTTGTATTGAACAGAATATGGAGAGACAGAATGGTTTCCTGTAGGGAAATGTGTCAGACAAGGGTGCATTTTATCCCCTTATCTGTTCAGTTTGAAGAACATATCATACAGAAAGCTGGACTAGATTCAGATGAAGGAGGACTGGAAATTAGAAACATCAATAATTTAAGATATGCAGATGACACCGTCCTACTGGCAGAACGTAGCAATCACTTGAAATGACTGTTAGGGAAAGTGGAAGAAGAAAGTGCCAAAGCAGGGCTGCACCTGAACATGAAGAAGAAGAAGAAATCATGACTACAGAAGAACTACACAACTTTAATGTTGACAATAAAGAAGATGAAATAGAGATTTTGTACATCTTGGTTCAATCATCAATCCTAATGGAGAATGCAGCCAAGAAATCAGAAGGCTGAGAGTAAGAAGGGCAACAATGAAAGAACTAGAAAAGATAATCAAGTGCAAGGATCTGACCAAGGCCAAGATCATCCACATTTTTGTATTTCTGATCGCCATGTGTGGGTGTGAAAGCTGGGCAGTAAAGAAAGCTGACAGGAAAAAAAATAATTTTTCTGAAATGTGTTGCTGGATGAGAGTTTTGCAGACTGGACAGCCAGAAAGACAAACAAGTAGGTCGTAGAGTAAATCCAGCCTGGACTATCTGTGGAGGCAGAAACATTGAAACTGAGCTGTCCTAGTTTGGGCACATCATGAGAAGGCAGGATTCTCTGGAAAACACAGTAATGCTGGGAAAGGTGGAAGGCAGCAGGAAAGGAGGAAAACCAAACAGGACTCCCTAAAGGAAGCCACAGGCTTGGGTGGACAGGATGTTTTGGAGACCACTTATTCAGAGGGTCGCCATACGTTGGAGGAGACTAGAAAGTGCACAACAACAACAACAAATAAAAGCTAAAAACCATACATTACAGTATTTAAAAAAAGAATTAAATAAATATCTTAAAAGCTCACAGGTAAAAGCAGTACTAGAAACATATTTAAAAACAACAAAAATAAAACAGTCCTGTTTTAAAGAAATGCTCAGACAGCCAATCACTAAAATAAAGTGTGCCTGAAGAGAAAGGCCTTTGTCTCTTTGCGGAAGGACAGCAAAGATGGAGCCAGCCTGCCCTCCTGTGGGATGAGTTCCAGAGATTTGGAGAAGTAACAGGGAAGGCCCTCTTCCCACCAAATGCACCTGGTGGGACTGGGAGAAAGGCCTCCCCTGACGATCTTAAGACCCAGGCAGGTCATAAAGAGATGGGGTCTTTGAGATAGCTTGGACCCAAGCTGTTGTAAGGGGCAGTGATGGCTCCCTGACACCTGCAACTGGAACTAGGACTTCTATCACCTTTTCTATCCCAAGTGTATTTCTCTAAGTGTTCTTATTTTCTTAGAAGGAAGTGTGGGTGCGACTCATTTTGAAAGGGGGAAATATGTTCATGGAAAATTATTCAAAGATAAAGGTCATCCCTGATGATCTGAAAACATTGGCAGGCTCATAAAGAAAGATGTGGCCTTTGAGAAAGCCATTTATGGCTTTAGAGATCAAAATCAGCACTTTTAAACAGGTTGCAGCTTTTCATCAAATATATAGGACATCCTGAAGATGTCCTATGGATTTGGTGAAAATCCACCTAGCTGTTTAAAATAAAACAATTGAGATGTCCCACTTCCCCCAAAGTGATTTTCATGTATGCCACATAAGTCTATATTTCAAGTCAGACCATCCCAAACCTACCCTCCAAATTTGTTGAAAATTCATCTAGCCATTTTTACATGATGCAATGACACATGAACAAACAGACCAAAACTTTCATTTATATAGATTTCATTGTTATGCACTTCCAAGTTGCTTCTGACTTCTGGTGACCTCCAAAAGATCCCATCATTAAGAGTCCTGCTAGATGTCATTCCTCTCAAGAAACCTTTTAAGTTAGGAAAGAACAAAATATCAGCCGTCTAGATATTTTAGCTGATAGATCTAAACTATATTTGTAATTGAGCAAAAGACTCGTGTTTATAGCTTGTTTCAGAGAAGTGAAAAAGCTGGGTGGATTGGAGAACCCTGCTAGAGGCAAAAGAGATCACCTGCCATTTAAAGCTTACAATTTAAGATTCTAAATTGTCTCTCCTTTTCCTTCCTAAAAAATGCTTTGTGACATCTGACAACCCCCTCGACATCTTAATCTGATTCTGTAACAAACTTGGTTCATCAATTTGTCTCATTCACATTGAAATTTGAACTTATCAGATTCACATGTCCTGAACTGGAAGACAAACCAGAACACAACTGCATGTCAACATTCCTACTGTCCTCAGATGCAGTTCACAAAAAAGTGTTCAGAAATATGTGTAATTGGAGGTTTGGCACTCACACATGTTCACTACTTGTGTATGGCATTGCCAAAAAACAACCACCCCCAAATCCCTATGCTAAGCTAGAGGTTGCCATTTAAACTTGTGAACAGGGACTCTTTCTCTCGTATTATCCCTATGACTAACTAATCCAAGCAGCCAATGTCCCCTTTTACCTTGTTGCAGAAACTCTGCCAAAACTAAGGAATTACTTCACACTGCCCTTTTAAATGCTATAATGTTTTGGTGTAGCCCAGCTTTGTGTACTCTGGCGATAGTACCCAAAACTTGCAATAGCAGTATACATGGGTATAATATCTTATGACTGCTATCTATAAAATAATAAGCAGGGTTTATAAGACAAAAAGAGTTTTATTTTAAAAACCATGAATGAATAAAGATTCAATGAACAGATAAAAATGATGTATAAGAATAATATTTCAAGTTGTCAGGTTCTTCAGCATATAATCAAAAGCCTCTACTCTTTTTCTTTAGTTTATTCACTTTCTGTTTTACACACGCACGAGCGCGTGCACACACACACACACACACACTTGCTTTAACACCACACTTTTATTCACAACCTCCTCACAAAACAGATTGTACTCATTCTTGCTTACTCTTCCACACTCAGACTCTCTAATTAACTCTTCCTCATTCATTCACACAAACACAACATTATATACAAAATGGAATCTCTACAGCCAGGAGTCACACAGACCAATTAGATTTTAGTTTCATTCACAAACCTTCTTTTATACTTCTGAACTGTCGTAACAGTTGCTCCTGGGTTACCACGTATAACTATCAAGCAATCCCAGTCATTTACTATGCAGGCAAATCAAACCTATACACAAAACACATACACAGTGCAAAGCTGTCATGGGGGAAATGAACAAAATGTGTTTGATTCTGTGGAAAGTCATTTGCAAATGTGTATACATTTGAAATAATTACACAAAAGTGCATATATTCTCAAAATATGGATGAAAATATATAGAGATTTCCATGTGGACAAAAATGAAAAAAAAAACCCCAATCTAACTGAAAATCAGGACAGAACAAACTTAGCAAAAAAATTGAAAACTGGAAAGAAACTGAGCTGGACAGATTTGTCCATCCCTAAAGAAATGCATTCTGTATACCTTACAATACAATATATTAGACGCTTGGCTAGATCATTTAAAATTTCTTTACCTTGTAATTGGTAATCAGATAGAGCATAAAATTGCAGTCTTCCATATTGAAAACCACTCATTATTGACATATTATACAATTATTTTCACATCGTGGCACTTCAGATATACAGTTAAAGATAAAAAATTCATCCTAACTACAGATGGCCATGAAGCACTTTCTGATGGGTTGTCCCAAGTAGTTGGTGCAGCACCACAGGTGTTGTGCATTTCCTTCCCCCACTCCAAACCGCTGGCAACCCCACTCACCAACCGGTACACGTTTCTCCTTCCTTTCCCATTGCACAATCTTCCATTCTGGCAGGAGCACAGACTTCCTTTCTCTGCCTCCTTCAGCAACTGTGCACTCACAGGCAGTGCTGCAATAATCCCTGCCCCGCCTTCTCATCTGAGTGGGCAGTTGCTGGAGGAGGCAGAGAAGGGAAGTCCATGCTCCTGTCAGGACTGGAAGATTGCATGATGGGGAGGGAAGGAGCAACATGCGCTGGCTGGTGAGTGGGGATATGGGTGGGGTGGAGTGGGATGGGGGAAGGGAATGCACAGCAGCCAATGACTTAGGACAACCCAGCACAAAGTGCTTCATGCCCATCTCTAGTCCTAACTATAGGAGACTCACTGAATGGACGTGAGCAGTTAAGTCAACATGTAAGTCCTACTGTTCAATGAATCTACTTTTGTTGGCATTAACAATTGGATTTAGCCTTTAGTTTTAAATTGGTTTAGTGTGATAGTTCAAAACAAGTTGTTAATAACTAATCTGTGCCTGTACAGGAGGAAATGTCTAGGAGAAAGGATTAGTCTGAAATGGTACACTGTATGAAGTTTCCAACTTAGTATTTTTCTCCAGGTGTAATATTGCAATTGAGGGTCGGTTTGTTCTTTAAATATTGCTTGAAATGTGCTTGCCAGTTCTCTTAGAAACCAAACTCAGAAAATCATGCCCTCGGAATAAATGCAAGAATATTTTAGTCATAACTCATATAGATATTTATAGCCAAAGGTGCATACAGTAATCTCACACCCTTGAAAGCTTTGAATTATCCTAGGGGAAGAACTGAAATGACATATCTCCATTTTCTTGTTCGGTTAGTAAAACTCTCAGCAGGAGTGTACTACTTTTAATGGTCTACCATTTAAAATATCTATGTCAAGATTCTTAAATAATGTGTTGCATGCATCAAATCATTATTGTAGGCACAAAGATTCTTCGTAATTCTAGTTAAATACTGCCTGTATTCATGGAACATGCAAGTAACTAAATTAAATTCTTTAAAAAACCCTTTAATTTACGAATGTGGGATATTGTGCTCCTGTATCCATGATTCAAAACACCAGGAAATGGCCTGATATTGTTGCAGAATATCATGGCTGTGTTGCTAGCAGAAAAAAGGATGGCAAGCTTTACATAGCAAAGGGCATGAATGTTGACAACACCAATGGCAACAGTCAAGATGAGCCACAGGATACCCTCTTGTGCTCATTACTATTCACAGAGTGACACTGGAAGGTGACTTCTATTTTCATCAGTTAACCACTTCTCACCCAAATATAAAGCAATTTTCATGGTTGTTGTTGTTTTTTAACAAGTGTGAATGGTACAAAGTCCATTTTCAAAATTATAATTTTTTTGTTTGGTTTGCCCTCCTTTTTAGAATTGCCTTGTAGAATGTTGATTTGCTTTCCCAGCACAGTAACATCGTTGCAGTGCAGAGATAACAAGGCAAAGTAAACAAAAAGCAAAACTGGCGAGTCATCTCCCTTTGCTTCCTATGAAGCCAAGTGAGTTCTGGTGGTAAAAATGTTCCTTAAACTTAACTGTATATTTTGTTTTCAGTTTTGACAGCCCAAAGCCTGACAGACAAAATTATTTTTGATTATTATGTTTAGATCTAAGAAAAGCATAACCTCAATATAATATTACCTGCTTTTCTAGTCTACTTAATTAGCTCAGCAAGGCAGGTTATTTTTCGGAGATAACAGTGATATATTTTAAGAACAATAGATGTTTTCAATAGTATACCAGGGCTCCCTTACTTTAATGCTTGTCCAGAATTCTCTTGGCTTGGGGGACTTCTTCGCCTTGTACAAATGCTCTCAGTAGGGGCTGCTTTGAGAGATGTGGAGGTTATAGATTCCATACACAAATATACTTGTGTGGTGTGTTATCCTTTTGGGGTTGTGAGGCACCTATGTGTATATAATGGAAGATCATCTTCCACTTCCAGAGCCCTGCTGACATACATTGATATGGGAGAGAGGAGCACAACTCACCAGTTTGTTGCTTTGTTTTTCATCCTCCCACTGGAACTACTGAAGAATTAGTCACACCAGCCCCAGGCTGACATGCAGGGATGGGAAATGGTAAAAGGGGCTATGGATCTAGCTGATCTAGGATTACCATCACCTTACCCCTGTAATACTCTATTGGGGGGATTAGAGCAAAGCTCCTCTCCTGGATGAAGAAGGTTCTTTTGCTTTATCCTATCTACTTTCTAAGACAGAGGTAGATTCATAAATCCAAAGGTAGCCATTTAGCCCTCATGCGTTGTATCTTTTCAATGGCATGGCAACATGCTTGATATTCTATTAGGCTGTTCTCATTTTCAAGTCATGGCCTTTCATTTAACTGTAATTCTGCTTTCTCTAGAAATGTTGATAGAAGTGTGTGTGTTTGTGTGCCTGTTTGTTCATGAAGTGTCTTTTTTAACCCCCTCATCCTCCCAGCCAAGCCCATGCTTCTAGCAACCAACCTGTCTTTGTTCCAAGAAGCTCCATCCCTGAGTTCTCCCTGCTTGCCCTAATGCATTGAGCTTCTACTCACATCTTCCTTCCTTCCCTCCCTGCCTCCCAGGATGAGTTAAATGTATGCTCCCTGTACTTTCTGGAGCAGAAAAGAATGAGTGGTAAGTACTTAAAGCAAAATGGGATATGAATGCTGATTGGTGCTGATTAGACATGGGGACGAATAAAAAAACGAATTGCGATATTCATTAAAAATTGCTGATTGATTAAATATTCGCCCCTTCACATTCATCAGTTCCAGAGACCCCGACGAATATGAAGGGATGAATATTGCCCCATTTTTATTTGTCCCCCATAGGAAGAGAGGGAAGGCTAGCCTCCCCTCTCTTCCTATGGCCTTCCCTTTCTGCTTATGGGCCCGCGGATCAGCTGATCAGCAGGCCGATATGCAGCCAGCCAGCCCCACAGCCACCCACTCCCACAGCCTATTCCCCACCCCCTTCCTCTCCCTCCCTCAGCGCTGGCACCATCCGCCACCACCTGGCGCCACTGTCATCCATCGCCGCTGCAGTCTCCAGCTGGCCTCCACAGCCACGTCCTGCAGAAAGGGACACTGGCTGCCCTTTGCAAAGATGGAGGCTGCAGCTTCCCTACCCTAAATGAAGCTGCAGTCACCATCTTTGCAAAGGGCAGCCAGTGTCCCTTTCTGCAGGCCGTGGCTGTGGAGACCAGCTGGAGACTGCGGCGGTGGTGGTCCGCCAGTGGTGGTGGCTGAGCAGCGCCCATGGCAGTGGCCCAGGACTGGTGGCGACAGAGGTGGTCCGGTGGCAATGGCGGTGTGGCAGCGGCCAGCAAGGTAGGGAGGTGACAGGGGCAGGGGGGCAGGCTGCGGGGGTGGAGGGGTCAGCTTTGTTTTTTAGACAGCCTCTGGCTGTCTAACCCCCCCCCCAAATGATGAATAAATTCATGCTTCATCAGTTCATGGGGGGAACTTCGTGATTCGTCAACTTTGACGGATCACGAAGCAGGACGACTTGCCAAAATGGTGAGTCGTCCCCATCTCTAGTGCTGATTATTTCCAGTGTGCTAAGGTAAGACCCAGACACAGAGGATAGCCCTTGAGGTCCATAAAGAAAAGGAGATGTTGTTACTGCAAGTCTGCAAGATACTGAAGCTTAAATCCTAAGTGCACTTATTCTGAAATAAGCCCCATTGAACACAGTTGAGTAACACTGCATAAGATTGTGTATTCAGATGGAGGAGAGGAAGAGTTGTGCAGATGTGGGTGGGTATCCCTCCGTTTGGAGGTAGACTATGATACGGTGTTCTAAGGGCTATAGAAAAAGTTACAAAAAAGAAAATCTTCATCAAAGGACCTGGGTAATGGACAGAACAGCTACAGGAGTCACCTGATTAGTTTTTCATTCTATGGTGAACTTTATTAAATGTCTACATAACTTGTAGTAATTGTGCCTGGATTTGCATATCTTAATCAACTTAGCTTATACAAGTAATATGCAAATTTTATCCTTCATCATCTTTTTTGATAATGTGTCTTGTCTTTTTTCCATGTGATACATTAGTGGTCTTTCAACCTGCCAAAGATTTGACAATGGTTTTTTTAAGTGCAACACAGGCAGAAAAAACAGGTTTTCTGAGCATTTTGCAAGCCACCATGCATATTAAATGGACTGTGATGGCTTGGATGGGTAGGTCTCACCTATGTGAAACCGGCTGTGCCTTCTCACTTTGTCTCTGAAAGTTTTTCCAGTGCATTGGAGCTTTAAGAAAGTTAATATTCTAGTAAGCAGTCTTTGGTCCTTGTTAATCAAGTGTCCTTTATGAAAACAAATTGGTATTTACTAAAAAAATTTGCTAAGTGAATGCCAAAATATAATGCTTATTTCTTTTTTTTAAAGTTGTGGCTTATAAACTCACACAGCTTGATACACAATTACATTCTGAAGGAAGGTCTAATATTAATTTTATGCTGCTTACATTCCAGTTTCTGTTTCTTTGCTTTGAGCTCCATGCAAATTCTATTACTATTAAGCCTGCATCTTAAACAGAAATCCAATGCCCTCCTATTGCTTGTTTCGAGAACTGAAAAATCAATCCACAACAGGGCATATTTGAAAGGCACTAAGATCTCATTACGATGAATATGACTATTCATTTGTCTGTCTGTTTAACAATCAAAAACATGCCTTCCTCCCAACATGTACTTAAATGAGATGCAAGCAAAGAAGGTTGGGTTGTCTGATTAACAGGGATTTTGAAGTTCGCAGAGCACATATATTTGATCACACATTCTACCTATTGTAAAAAATTACAGGCTGGACATGTAGGCCACCATACATATATGTTGAAAGTGAATGAGTGTGACTCAACTTACACTCAAGATAATGTCTGGTTTTGCACGGGGAAGAGTAGAGAGAGAGGACCTTCTCAGGTTTCCTAGACAGTTCAGTACTTGCTCTGACCTGTGCTGACCTTCCTTCTATCTTAGACTGCTCTTCTTAGGGTTGCTGATGTTATATCCCTCTCTCACACACCTCTCTCTTGTCCCTCCAAGGAGGAGGCCTCTTACTATTTTTCTCTAGAGATTAAATTATTTTTTAAAAATATTTTTACCCTGGCTTTCTCTTAAAAAAAGGAACCAAGACAGCTCACATCATTAAAAAGCAACAATATTAAAAGCTATCCAAATATTTAAAAAGAATTAAGCAAACATTGTGTTAAAAACATTAAAGGCATCACTAAACCAGATTTAAAAGCAACTAAAGTACAAATAGTCCATTTTTTAATGGACTGCCTATCTTAGATAGTCAGTCACTTAGGGGAAAGCCTGCCTGAGGAGAAAAGTCTTTGTCTCTTTGCAGAACGACAGCAAAGATGGTGCCAACCTGTCATCCTGTGGGAGAAGTTCTAGAGTCTGCGAGAAGCAACAGATAAGGCCTTCTCTTGTGTGTCCACCAAGCACAGCTGTGAGGGTGATTAGGATTGAAAGAAAGGCCTCCCCTGTTGATCTTAGAACCCGGGTAAAGAGAGATGTGGTCTCTAAGATAGCTTGGACCCATGCTATTATAAGGGACAGCAGTAGTTCACTGACATCTGCAACTTAGGTCCTGATTATACTGGTAAAAGAACAGGTATTTGAATTGCATGTAGCTGCTATTGCATCAATGTTTAAAAAGTTGATCACACAGCGCACAGAGCATCTCGTTCCCCGTTCCCCGGACTCGTGTTATTCTGTTCAGAAGTGTGTCATTTAATCTCCTCCTTCATTAGCTAGAACTAGGACTTCTATCACCTTTTCTATCCCATGTGATTTTTCTAAGCTTTTTTATTTTCTTAGAAGGAAGTGTGGATGTGATTCATTTGCAAAGGGGGAAGCATGCTCATAGATAATTATTGTGAGTTTCAAAGGGCTGAATTCGTAAGTTAATGCTGCTTCTGTACTGCTGCTTTGTTGTTTTTGTTATGTGCTGTCAAGTCGGAACCGACTTACAGTGACCCTAACAAGGTTTTCAAGGTAAGTGAGATATTTCAGGATTGGTTTTCCCAATTCTCCCCCTGCCTCCTGTAAGTTTCTATGGCTGAGCATGAATTCAAATGTCTGAGTCCTAGTCTGTTACTCTGTCTACTACACCACACTTGGTATTGCTGCTTGCTTACTTTCCAACATTTGGGGCTCGGAAAGTAAATGCAACTGTGGCAGTAGATCTAGCAAAATCCAAGTGCCACCAATATTGGATGAAAGAAACACAAGAATTTGCCTTATATAAAGTCAAATGATCCATTGAGCTTGGCACTGCCCAGCGGAATATCCAAGATTTTTTGTAGGAAGGATGCCCTTCAAATAACTGGGAGGGACAAATATCTGGAGATGTAAAATGTTTGGTTGAGGGTTCTTAGTCTCTTAACAGTTGTTTGAAGATGTGCTTTAAGAGCTCTCTTTCTCCTTTGCTGTTTTAAAAGCCAACCCATTGCATTGCTGTATGTTTGACATCCATACTCCAGAACGCTTCACCAGGCTGATCACTGCAAAACTTCAACAATTATGCAAGTATAGCATAATCTTATAATCATTATCTTATCTTATAATCATTATCGGAACTGCAATTGCTTAAGCTTCAGTGGAGACAGAAGCTCAGAGAGCCAGCTGGAGTGTGTGGTGTTATTAGGCCAGATTTCCAGGGATGTAGAGACCACAGGGTGTTTGTTGCACAACAGTTTAAACCATTGCCCTCCTTCATGATTGTGATGGAAGTTCCCCAAGAGTTTGCTTTTAGATCTTTAGCATTCTTATTTTGTTTCTGCATTTACTTTGGCTTTGTGTGCTGTTTTACTTGCTGTTAGGCTGGATTTTATTACATGCGACAAAAATGCTTTCCACAAAAATGCCCAATTTTATGTGAAAATGAGTGATTGATGCAGTTGCATGAAATGTGTGAATTGCCCAATATTAAGATTATTACCCTCTAAAAAGAGATGGAAACTATGTTCTGCTCAATATGATTATGGCTGTTCATGTGATCAGAAATGCTTATTGTGCAGACTTCTTGATTTCACAGAAGAGGACTATAACCATATTCAGCCAAATGGTTCAACCTAGAAAGGTGGGGTGGGGGTGGTGGAGCAGGTAGGGATAGCACACATGTCTCCTTACTGAAAAGGACTAGTATTGGAGAAGGAATATTGAGCTGCTAAGAGGGGGGCTGCTGGTTTATCAGTTAATGAGATTCTTGTATTGGTGGAAGGAATATTCTCTTGCTTCTAATAAAAAGTGGGATTTTTTTCAGAGAAAGTTGAGCAGTGTTCCAGTATTGTATAGTGTCTGAAAACTATATCCATTCTGAATTCATTGCTGCAGTATTTTTAGAAGCTGCAAGCTCAAAATGAACTCTGTGTTTGCCCCGGCAACCTCAGCACACAAATTGTACACTTTCTACAAGGACATGACCTGAGACTCTCTTCTCTTAAAATATACAGAAAGATGGCTTATTCTGTATTGCTCTTATTCCTGTGTTTTATTTTTAGAGGAAGAATGCTAAAGGTTTCCAGGCTCTTTGAATCTGAAAGCAGACACTATTGTCAGAATATTTTGTGGCCATTTCTTCCACCTCTCACCTTTCGGCTGCTCAGAAATCAGATGATATCATTAACAGACAACATTTACTTATTTTTAAGATGAGAACCTGCAAAAGTTTTGCTTTGTTTTCTTCTAGAAAAGTGAGAGAAAGAGAAAACATACAGACTATCCAGGTAAATATTTTTTTAAGAAGTGACAGTAAAATATATTCAAATAAACATGTTAGTACCAAGGTGATTTAAGGTTCAAATCCTAAGTACACTTATGCAGGATTTACTTCTGATCAGATATGGAGTTCTAAAAATTCAGCTCCAGGATGCCTAGTCCTGTTGCACTGTCCAGGCTTTTCACAGTGGCCAAGAACCAAAGGGAACCACTTCAGTTGCTATTAGGAATGTGATTCACAACAGCAAATGTTATTTTTAATGTTTGTTGCTAATTTCATCTATATTTGTGTGAGCAAAGAGCTACATTAATTTCTAATCCTTTATATCTCCATGCACACACACATGAACAGTTTCAGTTCAACAGTTATTTTTATATTACCATTATATCTGATCATTAGTTTAACGTAATCTAATTTAAGTTTAACTTAATCTTAATATTAAATCTTAATTAAATTAATTCAATCAAATTAATTCAATTAATTCAATTAAATCTTTATTAAGTTTAACTTAATCATAAATTTAACTGAATCTTAGTTTAACTCATCTCCCCAGCAGTAAATGAAGTACACAGGCTGCTTCTGGGACTAGAGAGAAGCAAACTTGTTTGCCTTCACCCTCAAGTCTCAATGGGAGTAAGCTTGATCCCATTGGTAGGTGGGTTCTGTTTGACTCTGGTTGAACATTCCTCCTTGGTTGAACAAGGAGAATGAAAAATTGCTTGCACAATCGATCGTTTCAGAAGTTGCTCGAGCATTGTGCCTTGATAGGGTCTTGGCCTAGGATTTTATTTAAATTTCTAATGTAGCATTTGTACCTGATGGATCAGAGTACAAACTGAGGCAACTGTTTAACTCTTAATCACCAATCACACAAGAAAGTAACCTAATTCACAAGTTATAGGAGATCAGAAAAGCCTGTGGGATTATGATAAAATACCTGTTAATGCTTGTAGAGCCACAATTTCTTAAGCTGAGCTCTCTATGTTGTCTATTGCAGTCCTCTCAGCATTCTTCCTACTTGCATTCTTCTCATTTTTTAAAACTTAAGTAAAGTTTTTTTTTTAAATGGATGCACCCGGTTCTGCACTTTCTGGACTGATCAGAGAATCCAATGCAATTTGTGGTTGGAAATCTATGCATTTCTTGGCTTGTGATATATTCTATGAAAAGAAAAATAATGTATTTCTTAATATTAGTTAGCGACCTAGTTTTGAAAAATGCATTACAATTATCAAAAGATGCATTAAAATTACCAAAAGATGCATTAAAATTACCAAAAATGTTCTTTAGTAACTGCAGGCATGTTCCAATTGATGAAGTCATATAAAAAAATGTGTGTAAAAATTATGTACTTTTTATGTATTTTTACCCTTCAGAACAGAAAACTCTTTAACCTACTCCAAACAGAAAACTCTGTTCTAAATCCAATAAGTAGCACTTGTTGGAGTAGACCTATTGAATCAATGGAAGTTACACAAGTGTTGACTCACCATTCAACATATAGTTCAATTTGTTTTAGCTCTCTGTTCTTTAATCTACAAACAAACGGTGTACAATTATTTGAACAAAGAGGCAATGTTTTTGCTGTTTCTGACCAAGGGATCAGACCTGTTCTTGAGAAGAGTATTTCAGCATTACTACATTAGGAGAAATGGTTGGGATTATATAACACCCAAAGGATGGATATGTTTTTGCCATCTGTGATTGTGAAGTATCTAGTGTTTTTATGAAAATGTATGTTTTAAACAGAACTGACAATTATGAAGGTATTAGATTGCACAATGGATTATTTTACATCAGTGTATTATTACCTGATATGTTATTGTTCAGTACGCAGTAGTAAAGCTGAAGTTAAATTGGTGCGAGATTTTGAAATATAAATGTAAATGAGTTCAATGAGCTCAGCTGCCTGTTCTTCTAACACATGCCAAAGCAAAGCAAAGAAATAAGCAGTTAAGTCACAATACTATATCTGCACTCCACTAATCAGTTTTTCTTTCTTATCTCATTCACAACCACCAACTTCCACCACCCACAGATCACATACTTTAGGCATCCCCCTGAGCTGTGTTAAGACAATCTTTAATTATAATACATAAACACATATTCGCATTCTGCAATTTTCTGCACAGAACTCACAGCTTTATGTGGATATTGTAAAAGGGTCTACAAAAGTAAGAACACAGCTGAAGAGTGAGGCACAGAGAAAAGTATCCCTTCACACTGAGTTGTCAAAAAGAGTCCAAATCTCTTATTTCAAACAACTAAAGAGCACACCCAGCTTGGCTCAGATTCAGAACTGCATGTCCCATGCATGTATATGTACTCAACAGTTATTATCAGTACTGTGCACCACCTTCAGCTGAAGCCTGGATTACAATTGACCTGGTTTGGACCAATTTGTATGACATCTGGCTCAAAATGGAATGGATAGATTCTGTTCCAGGGTGAAGGGAAAAGTGTGGAGCACTTCAGAACAATCTGAACAATTCCACACTCCACACTAGGTCTCTAACAAGGAGGTAAGATCTGGAGGGGAGATGGTTTAACTGCTCAAAACCTCTAACTTGCAATTTGAGGGAAGAATCTCCTTCCCACTCTCCAATCACAGTGTTTGCAGTGAGGGATTGTGTGAGGTCACTGAAGTTAAATATTTGATTCTTTCCTGTCACTCTTTGTCATTCTTTCACTAGGTTTAGCAGAGTTAGTAATAGTCAGGAATAATCAGCAAATAATCAGTAATAGTCAGCACAGAGAATTTGAAAAGGGACTTGAGTGTATTGTAATCTGAACTTAATGTAAGTCACCTTTCTGGCTTTGTCTTTTTAATGTGATTACACTAGCCTTTTGCCCAATCCATCCTTTCCCTCTTTGATTTGTTTTAGTGTTAAAATGTGTTCAATGTGTGTGGGTTTGTCTGTGTTTTAGGTAGTGAAATTTGTTTTGTCCTCCCTTACCCACCTCACTGGCCCTATGTTCTGATATGCTTTTTCACGTGGTTCATTAATTTATTCCTCCCTTCATTGCTTATGTGTGTTCATATGTGTGTACAATTGTGTATTCATCTGAATTCTGCTGGACAGCATATTTTATTCTCAGTGCATATATGATTGTATTGCACAGACTGAAACAGACTAGTTTTCCTCTCACCCTGCCCCCTCCCCCAGGTGGTTACAAGAGTAAACCTGCTGCCATTGATAGGAGGACTTTATTTGAATCTGGAGATAAGAGGGAGACAGGAGGCAGGAGTACTACCTTGATAAATGCAGCCCCTGAGACAGAAGGCAGATAGTCTGGATCACCACCACTGGGCAGGGCATTGTCTAGAATGATTTTGAGGTGGGAAAGGATCCCAGAATTTGCTATCTGCCTTCAGCAAAAGCAGTAAATGAACGGAGTAGATTACAAGAGTATTACAACACCAGTCGCTTACTTTAGCTCCTTAGAGGCAGCACTAATTATTCTTCAAAATAGAGCCAGAAAAGTCCCAGTAGGTAGGCAGGCAGCAAGGAGCAGCAAGGCGCTGCAGCATTAGAGTGCGGTTGTCTCCTGCAACAAGCTTTGCCAGCCAACAACTGTGGAGTCAACAGGGGCCTTTGTAGGCCTACCTAGTTCACCTGAGCCCAACCATCTCCCAGGACTTCAAAAAGTCAGCAATTATGGATGGAAGATTTTAAAAAGTTTTGTCAGGCTGAAAGGCAAAATAAAATAAAATGCACAAGCCACTAGGAAACCCATAACTCTCAATGGCATGTAGAACTGACCTTATGGCAAAAATTAGCCACAAGAACTTTTGGGAGCTGCTACAGATTGATAAAAAGTAGCCAACATGTTGGAATAATAACAACACTGGGTATTAGTGGGAGGAAGTTTTCACAAGCAAAGGCGATTGCCTCTTTTTGTTGCTAAACAATTAACAGAGTTCCTTTCCCCACCTCCCGTGTTTGAAGCAAGACCCTCACTTCTGCCTTTCCTCTTCCTGTTTGTCCTGCTTGCTTTGTTTGTTGTCCTCTTTCTGTGACCCTTTTAACCATGCAGTTATGGAGCCAGTTTCTCTTGCATGTGGAGACTGCAACCTTCATTTTATTTTTTCTGTTTATAACTACTGATTGCAACTGTAAGTAAAAATACATTTTCTTTTTTCTTAAAGTGCTTCCAGAGTGAGTTTTAACATATAAAGTGCTAGTTGCTGTGAAGGGGGGGGGGTTGCTCTGAGACTTCAGCTCTTCTCTTACGCTTCCTCTGTGTAGTTGTTGTTTGTACCTTATATTCTGCTAACCAAAAGGGAATTACCAATTTTCTATAGCACAACATGGGCTACTTTTGGGACCAATCTTGTCTATCAGTCCTCATATGTCATTGTAGTGGCTGCTTGTATTTCTGTAGTATACAAATGGACATCTTTTCCTTTAAAACTGGGCCCATACCCAGCCTTAAATTGTTAAGCACCCAAAGTGAATGGATTAAACTTCTTACACTGAGTTGGGCCTTTGATTCATAAAGCCCAGTTCTGTCTGCTCTGATTGACAACATATCTCCAAAATTTCAATCACGGATCTTTCCCATGCCTTGAGATTCTTTAACTCAACTTTGAATTGCACACAAAGCATATGTTCTATCACTGAGTCATAGACCACCAGTAAGCCTCCTCCTCCTTTTCTGCTTTTCCCTCAGTTTGGCCTCCTTCTTTTTCTCCCACTGTGCCTCCATCAAGTAAGCCTTTATACTCCTCATGACAGCAATAAAGCAAAGTGAACCTGAGACACTGTGATTGATGCCTACAAAGTTGTATTTGCCTACCTCCTTCTTGGAGGTGTTTCCCATCCTCATTACATGAAGCCAGAGTCTATGAGGTTGGCATCTACAATTGACATCTAATTAATCCCATTCAAATTTGCTGTTCAATGTGAGGTCTCTGTCACCTGGACTTGCATGTGATGGAAATGTCCCTTTCCACTTGCAATAACAGAGGAGCTTGGGGTTTTTTTTTTAGTCTAACTGGTCATGCATGTTGACCAAATTCTTCATTCCATGTGTGTAGAATTTATCTTTTATGTCTCAGCCTCTTTTATAGAGTTAAACATGGTTCTTTCTGGCTAGTTACAGGTTGATAACATGAAATGTACTAATGCCAATGCTTGTTAGTGTAAGTTGATAATTAAGTTATGTTATGGATATTGACTTTAAATTATGCTGCCTGAACAAAAGGACCAACTGCTGAGACATCTTCTCTGCCTGCTTTATTTTTACATAACACTGGGAGCTTGTCCACGTGCAAAGATTTTCTTATCTAAGGATACCAGCTGCTTACTGTCGGCTGAGAGTAGTTGTTCCTTTCTCAATCACTGTCATAAGGAGACAGAAATATGTGCATGACTTTCATTATGCCTTTTCATTATGATGGATGCACTTTACTTTGAAAATTGATTATAAAAATAGAAAATCAGCTTTGAAAAGCAATTTAAAGCTGGGACATTGGTCTGTTTGTGATCATATTAAGGCTAATGAGCATATTTTCCTTCTGTGGTTAATATGTTCAAAGTCTTGCAACAGTGTTAATGTGGAGATGCCACTGTCTGCAGTATGGTAAATATTTTACTGATTTGCACTCAAATTATACACTAACTGTTTAGTCTATTATCTGAATGGAAGAAGCATGCAGAATGCAAATATAATTTACTGTAATCTTATTTAGAATAAAAACATGCAGTATGCATAGGCCAATATTCTGAAGTTAAAATGCGAGGATTAGATAATTTGAAATAATCAATTGAACTGGATTCTGATTATATTACGAGGTATACGTGGAGGAAGATGCCTGTGTGTTTAAATCCCCTTTTCTAAGGTAGCATTGCCTTGAAGCCATAGTAGAGACTCATCCTGAAATTCTCATTTTTTAAAAAGTTTGAAGTCACTAGTAGAAATTGGAAAATTATGAAGTTAACACTAAAAGCTCTCCTGTCATGTGCTGAAGAGAAAGCAGGACAGCTATTGATGGACAACAGAACTGCAGTCCGTTATATAAATCATTAAAGTGGCATTGTCTGGCTTCCTGTGCCTATAGCAACTCTCACATTTATCAATGGATCATGTCTTTGGCACTTTATATTACGAGGGGGAGAAATGGACACTGAATGACTTTGCCAAGCTACTTTGTTGTAGGTGACAGGCCAAACAGAAAGCAAATTCTTTGACACCACTAACTTCAGCAGCTGAAAAAGAAATACTTGTATCTGAACATTCTTGCTACAATCTGTGATGCAGATGGAAGGAAGAAGAATTAAAATATGGTCCCATTTGCTATATGTTGGCTTTACTTGCACAAAGCACTTTAGTTTATGTGCAGAATATGGCTTTTATTGGCAAAAACTACTTCAGTTTACATGGACAGCAAAGCATGCACTAGATTTTCTTGCACTCGCACAGATTCTTCAGGCCCAGGGAATGAGTCAGGGACAGACGGCAAATGACTGCAATCCATATTCCTAGATTTCTGATGTAATGATATGATATTACAGGTCAGTTGTTCTCAAGCAGAGATGCATGCTTCATCAGGGAGGTATGTCAGGATTTTAGGAGAGTCTAGAGAATATGAAAAAAGTGCACTTTTGAATTTCTGGTAAATTTCTAATAAAATTCTCTTTACCTGCACAGTAGAAATACAGAGATCCACAGAGGAGAATAGCTACAGAGTCCACTCAGAGTCTCATTAACTGGCACTTAGTCTCAATAACTCACGCTGAGATATTTATAGGAGAAAGAATAAAAAAAACAATTTCGTCACTTACAGTTGCTTGAAATTACAGACCTGTGTATGCTGTTTTCTCTACTGCACACATACTTAGCAACCAATTGAACAGATCAAGAGCAAGCAAACAACGGCCACCAACTGAGGAAAGAGAGGGAAGATACACTCAGCAGAGAGGCAGGGATCTCTTTGAAATCAAAGCTGGAAGGAACGATTGGTTAACGCTGGATAAATCAACAACCACCTCAGCCCAGAAAAGTCCTTACCAGTCACACGAAGTACAGATAGCAAACCAAACTCCAATGAAAAGTGTAATACAACTATTGCTTAGGACACCATTGCATTATCTTGTGACACCTATTATCTTGTGCTTTCCTTTATTTTTCTTTGTCTCTTAGTTATGCTGTGATATAGTTTTTGTTTTGTGTAGGTGATGCTACTGTGTCCTGCCCTACAGTCCACACACACATACCCATTTACCACTCCACAGCAGTAGAAATTTACCATTTTCCAATAAAGGGGCGAGGGGAGGAGAATCATGTGGTCTTTGTATGCAGTTCAAAGGCAAGGGCAGATGATACTTCAGCAGATATCTGTTGGACCACTAAAAATAATTGCACACAAATGCTAGCTTTTGGCTCTTATGGGCCTTCACCAGGCTGGGCACCACTTACCTGTGGATACTGGACACTTACCTATCATGCTCTTGTTGTCCACAAGTCCAAGCCACTATATTGTCAAATATCAGATAAAATTTATTGAGTTAGGCAGGTTTGGGGAGGGATGAGATTTTATGTTTACCAAAAGGGTAATCTTTTCATCTTGAGAAACACTGCTAGAGTTTAGGATGAGCTGGATAGCAAATTATACAGTGATTATAGCAAAAAGAATGCTGCTAACTCTATCCACTACACCAAATTCCCAGTGTGGTGTAGTGGATAGGGTAACAGACTAGGACTCTGGAGAACAGGGTTTGAATCCCCACTTGGCCATGGAAACTCACTGGGGGAGTGGAACTGGTAAAAACACTCTTTAAATGTCTCGGTTACCTTGAAAGCCCTATTAGGGTCACTATAAGCTTGCTCTGACTCGATAGCACAAAACACAAAATAGCATCATATTATTTAAGGCCCTGACAACAAGAAGGAACAGTGAAATGCTCCGAAAGGATTTTTCAAGTCTAGGAGAATGAGCATTAAAATGACAGACAAGGTTCAGTCTAAGCAAGTGTTAACTAATGCACATTGGGGCAATAAATAAATACATCTTATTTTTACATCTACATGGAGCCTAAGCTGGCAATAATTGATAGAATCTTTGGGTTGTAGTGGTCAAGTCAATGAAAATATTGACCTAATATGCTGCTACTGTGAAAAAGGCAGGTTCTTGAAAGGGATCATCAGGAAAGGAAAACAGAACTGCCAATATCATAATGAATTATTCAATTATTCAATTTCTAGTGGGTCCAGCAGGCTGGATAGCTCCATGGTTTAAGTATCTGGCTGTGGAGCCAGAGGTTGGGAGTTTGAGTCCCTGCTGGGGCTCCTGGGAGAAGAGCCAGACTTGGGCAAGCTACACAGTCCCAGAAAGCCCCCAGAAGAAGGGAATGGTAAACCACATCTGAGTATTCTCTACCTAGAAAACTCTGGAAAGGGTTGCCATAAGTCAGAACCAACCTGATGGCTCATCATCATCATTATAATAGTGGGTCCACATCTTGGCTACTTCACCTCAAGAAGGACATTGTATGGTCAGAAAAGGTGCAGAATCTGATATAATTGAGGGCCTAGAGCAACTCTCCTGTGAGAAAAGATTAAAATATATGAAGCAAGTAGAAAAAAAGTATTTCCTCACACCATGCATAGCTAAGTTGTGAAACTTGTTTCTACAGAATATAGTGCTAGTTATAAGGGATTAGACAAGTCAATGCGTGACAAGGCTGGTGTATCAATGACTTGTACAGCCATGATGGCTATTACCTACAGTATCAGAAGCAATATGTCTTTCTGTATATTAGCTGTTAGCGTTCCAGAATTGCTGAATACATTCTTTGCTGCTAAACATGTGTGGCTGACTCATGCCTGCTAGATTTTTCTGGGTATCTGAGAAAGTAACTAAACAGAGGTGACAAGGCAAGACGTTTTAAACACCGCAAGCAATCAGTGAGTTTCAAGAGGCCTAACTGCCCCACAAGTTCTTCAGAATTCAAAGGGGAAATTTCTGATCTGTTAACCAATACGTGTAACTTCTTTCCTAACAAGGGGCTTAGTCACTCAGGGATAGGAAATTCCATTTAACAACAATTTGCGGGGGGAATCTCAGGGAGGTCCAGGCCATTCATGTTCTTGGCAGAGTGTGGAAATGTATTGACTTAAAAATCTCTAACAACACAGCGGAAAAAGTTCAGGGACCTACAGAGAGGAATTAGCTTCAAGTTTCCCCACAGTAATCTGCCCCTTATTGTTTGTTCTCATCAATTGGCACTTGCTGTCTCAATAACTCACTCAGAAGCACTGGTAAGAGAAAAAATAGAAAGTCTCATTTACTCACAGTTCTGAATAGATAAAAACAGCATATTGTAGAAAAATAAGTACAGCACACACTTAGCTATAGTACAGTCGGTCCTTTGGCAGATTAGTAGCTATTGAAATAATAGGAAGCAAGGAGTAATATCCTGAATAAGGGCGAATTAGATCTGAGGTCCCCCAGTGGGAACAGCACTTATTAATGTCTTTGACAATGATTTGGAGCAGTGGTTCCCAACCTTGGGTAACCCAGGTGTTCTTGGACTGGAATTCCCAGAAACCCCAGCCAGCACAGCTGGTGGTGAAGGCTTCTGGGATTTGCAGCCCAAGAACACCTGGCTTACCCAAGGCTGGAAACCACTGAGCTGGATGGAGTTCATAACAATATTGACACCTATATGCATCTCAACCAGAAACATCCTGGCTATATTTTTTGGAGAGAGAGAGAGAGAGAGAAAGAATTTTTTTAGATAGCAACTCCAAAAATTCCATGCTAGCTGGGGAATTCTGGGGATGTAGTGGGGGGGGGGAAAGGAGGGGCCAGGAATTTTCCCAAACTCTGAGGCATACCTATGATTGCTTTTGCAAGCAATACCACAGGGCTTGTGGGAGATTCCAGTGAGATCACTTACTGTTTTCTGTATGCTGATTAAAGATTGGGGGTATTCGTATACGAATACAAATATCCCCGCACAGGTGGCGTTAACGAGGGTCCAGCCCCATGCGGCTGGATGGTCCACTCACCGATCTGCCGCGGATGGGGATGGCGTGATTCTACGAATGGTTCTGCAGTGCGCGATCTGCTCACTACTCCTGGCAGGAGGCGGGAGGACAAGCCTCGCTGCAAGGTCGAAGAGTGGCAAGTGGATCGCGCGCTTCAGAGCCATTTGTAGAATTGTGCCGTCCATGTCCGCGATGGATCAGTGAGTGGACCGTCTGGCCCCATGGGGCTGGACCCTCGTTAACACCACCTGTGCGGGGATATTCGTATTTGTATACGAATACCCCCATCTCTAATGCTGATACTTTTAATGCTGGATTTGAATGCATCTATTCTTTTGTGTAGGTGATGTTTTTAAGCCTTATGATGGTGTGCTGCCTGGTTGGACACTGTGAGCAGAAACATGTATCAGGTGAGGAACACCAACATCAGTCTAAGCCTAGACCTGTCAAGGGAGCAAGTTCCTATTCTGGATGCTAATCCATCGTATGCCAGAAATCTATTGATTGCTGCTTATATTAACATGCTTCTGGCTTTCACCCAGAATCCTCTGTAAGATTCATTGCCTATAGCCAAGCTCTATGATACAACCTCATTTATTTTACTTCAATGGACTGGAATTCACATCTGAAAAATTTACTTCATCATATCTGAAGGACTAACACCAGGGTTTTTTTTCCGCGTGAGTACCAAAACTTGGAGAAATTATTTTATTTGTCCGCAACTCTCAGAACATCTCAACTAGCATAACCAGTGCACAGGCTAGCTAGAAGATTTGGGAACTGTAGTCCTAAAAAGTAACTGCTCCAAGCTCTCATCAGCAATGATCAATACAACAGATAGACTTAAAACAGGTGAGATAACACTACTTGTCATCTCACACTTAATGCCACACTGAGGTATCATTCTGGGTAGCAGTCAGGTTGTTGATTGCAGATGGCTCCCTGCAACCTAAAAGAGCTACTCACTAACTACATTATAGGTAAAAACAAAATAAAAGTAAAATAAAATAAAATTTAAAAAGAACAAATAAAAAGACAAAACATGGTGGCACCTTAAAGACTACATTTATATTTTTCAATTCGAGCTTTCGTAGACAAATCCACATTGTCAGACATATGAAAAAGAGATATAGCAAAGCAAATATTTATACATGGCATCAAAATAGAGATACCAAAATATAGCAACCATGGTTTGTTTGTAAGAAAGTCTGTGGGGGTTTAACATTCTGGCGATAGCGTCTTTGATAGGCAGGTATTTCATTGAAGCTTGTGTTGTAAAGGGCGTGAGAACCTCTTTCATAAAATAACAATGTTAGAATAACATGAATGTTGGTTAGACTGGCTTTTTACAGTTGCTAATGAACTTCACCCCCACTACACACTTTCCTTTGTAATCAGTTGCAATCACTAGCTACACAAGCCCAAGGAAACAAACACAAATGACAGACTGTTAAAAAAAGCCCAGATGTCAATTCTATCTCTGTGTCTACCCTGTCAACAATTTTAACCTAACACCTTAACAGGACCTAACAATATAATCCACAAAAACAGGGGCCCATAAAAAATGGCAGTGATTATACAATTCATCTTCCAGCATGACTACCCACTAATAATAAACTTCTGTTTTCTATACAGGATACAAGGGCAGGCTTCTATGCAAAAAATGCATAGGCTCAAATATGTCATCCATAAGCAAACCAGTAAGTGAATGTTTCAACCTCCCTGGTTGTTTTGATATTAATCTGCTGTTAGAAGACTCTGGTGTGAAGGAGGTGAACTGGAACCAATAAATTATAGCAGAAACCTATTCAACTCTATGCAGAAATAGTGTGGCCATGCTGGCTGGGAGATTTGGAGAGTTGTAGTTCAAAAAAGTAACTATTCCAAAGCTTTACTGAGGCATAATGGCTTTGTTGTTATGTGTTGTCAAGTTGGAACCAGCTTATAGTGACCATAATAGGGCTTTAAAAGTAAGTGAGATCTTTAAGGAGTGGTTTTATCAGTTTCACACCCCCAGTGAGTTTCTATGGCTGAGTGGGGATTCAGACCCAGGGCTTCTGAGTCATAGTCCATCACTCTATCCGCTACACCACGCTGGGTATCTAGTAGGTTTAATAGGGCTTAAATCCAGGAAGGTATGACTGCACTCTACATTGATTCTGTTTGTTTTGCTGAGAATAGACGCAATACCTTCTTCTCCCACTAGAGGTGTTATTTAATATGCAGGATGATATGTCCTTGCTAATTAATGTGGTTCTGAGTGGACTGTGGTTGTGGCCATTTTTGGCTCTCAGGCCCATTTTTGTGCCTCCTGGACCCCTCCTGAGATCCAAGACACTGAAAATTGTTCCGTGAAAAAAACCCCAAACCATTAAATTTCTTGAAGTCTCCAGAAGTAATTGTTCATTGAAACTAAGCACAGAGTCTCATTGTGCCTTGTGTTTCCCCATCTTCCTAAAGAGATTTGCAGAACTGGACATGAATCTCTGTTAGTTCTGTTTGGAAGGGTTGATGTGGCACTTGCTGGCCAAAAATTGAAGACTAGATCTCCTGAACGTGTACATTGTACATTTAAGCTTTCCTTGGTCATGTGCTGAACTGAACTTTTAATTCACTAAAGTTAATGTTGATAATAACATCCTTCGCCTGTAAGTTGCTAAAAGACGTTTCATCAGCTACTTTTCTGGAAGTTATTTATTGGCGTTGTACAACTGAACAATTTTTGCCTTTCCCAATACTGTCATTTATTTTGATAGCTAAGTCATATTAGAAGGGAACTATTGTTTATTTAAATGGGAAATTATGATATTAAATCTAAAAATATGGCAGTGAGTTCCAAGAAGTGGATTGCCATCTAAAACCATTAAATCCGAGTTTTAACTGGGCCAGATATTTCATCATGGTGAAGTATTTTCCTATTACAATTTTCTGATGTACTCTCAGACTAAATACAATTTGTTGGGGATTATTTGACAGCCATATATTCATTTGCTCTGTCTCATTTTCATCATGAAATACAGAGTCTGCTGTCTCAAAAACCAGTTGAGCTAATGCAGAAGTGGGAGAGAACTTTAAAAGTCTTATAGTCTTCATACTTTTTATGACAAACCCTCATTGCTGTATGAATCTTGTAATCTTAAAACTGAAACAATAACTTCTGCAGCCTGAAGATATGAACAGAATTCACTCCCACCACATGAAAATCATGATAAAAAAAGTTTTAAATATTATGTTGTTGTGTTGAGAAGGAAAAGTTTCTTTCTGTATCAAATATGTTGTTATTACTTTTCAGCCTTTATTCTTTTGTAAGTGGAATACTTCCTTTGTTGTCCAAGGATGACTTGATTTTCGTGGGAAAGAGTGATTAATTCTCTCCTCTACTGACAGAAATTTTAATGGGAAAGATCCGAAATCTTCAGGCAATGTCAGCCATAAACTGCTTTCATAGCTTTTCATCAAACAGGCAACAAATGGCTTCCAAAGCAGAATAAGCAAGTTTCCAGATTCTCCTATCACACTTTTTATATTCCTTGAAAGACTGACAGTTGTTATTGTTGTTTATTTTTCACATTGTTCTAGTGTCTAGAATCCCATTTTGGTTGTGACAATAAATATAACAAAAACATTGCCCTTGCCCGATTATAGTCATCTCTAAGAAAGAACAGAAGGAAATTTGTAAAAAAACCCCCAAAAAACAAAAAAAAAAAAAACTGTGCTAACTATCTGTCAACCATTTTGTATCCTTCGATGTCTGAGGCTGACCATAATTCTTGGGCATTATGGGAGTGATGAGTAGTTCTTTCCCCAAAAAATGGTGGCGAAAAGGGGGAAACATGTCTGCCAAATGCCATTTTTCCTGGGAATGAATGGAAAATCTCCAACTTGTGAGCAGAGCGCAGCCCATATGGTTCTCCATTTGGCTTGCAAGCTTCCTCCTCCCTTAGCTACAATCTGTGACCAAGAGATAAGAGGGTATTTAAAGCCTGGGAAGCAATTGAATGAAATTGAGCTCCATTTTACAGCTTGGGAAGGTCTTGGATTGGGGCTTTACTCCTCTGTGAAGTATCCTAGGGTTGAGCTGCACTTCGTATGCTTGATGGGAAAAAGTCCAAAATGGTTCAGAATTATATCTGGTCCTGCCCACTTTTCTTTGTTCTGAACCTGTATCCTTAGCTCCTAAAAGTCTTCCCAAAATAACATTTGGACCTTGAACTGAAAAAAAGAGGGTCTCAACCCTGTTCTAGGGAGATGAGGAAAACAAAATATCCATGAATGTTCTTGGAAAAATGCTTTCTGCAATGATTCAATTAAACTTGAGTTTTAATGTTTAATTAATGCAAAAAACATGGTGACAGTTAATAAGGCTTTACCGAAAATATTTTAGCACAGAAAACTCCTATGCTCCTCTCATGACATTGGATTCATCCATGTTTTTTACACAGTCACATATGTCAAAAGCCCTATCACAGGCTTGCAAATGCAAGGGTTAACACTCAGAGAAAGATAGTTGTAATGTCAGTGGTGATGCTGTTAATGGGTCACAAGTATGAGTCAATCAGGTTGATTGGAGGATTTAAAAATGACCAGTAAGATTGCAACCCTGTAACATAACAATTAGAATATATGGCATATGTTGCTGCTTAATGACACAGATGAATCTGCTGTCAGGACAAACACACACACACAAACAGGTATTTTATGCAAAAACCTTGTATACAAGACTTTTTGAGCAAATGCTGGTTTGTACACAAAAAGCAATTCTCTAGTTGTTTTACAAAAAAAAAAAAGGCCCCACATGAGGAAAATTTTGTACAGTATATCTTTCACATTTTTCATCTCATTGACAAGAGCAAATTAACCAAGGATTTCCATCCCTAGAATTAACACTGCAGTAATATGACATGTCTTTGTATATTTTTACTGGTGGCGACAAAACACTAACGTTAGAACTCTCTTAAAAGGTGGATTTGATAGCTCAGAATTACCGTTTCTCAGAGGCTTCTCATCATTAAGAGCTACCTGGCAGGAGCGTGGCCCTCAACGCTGGCTCTCTACAAACTGGGACTAGCTGTACCTCTTGAATCTGGGCAGATAAGGGAGAATATCATTTGGGGTTCTCTGCATTTGCTGGAATTGATCAACAACTGCAAGTTTCTTCATACTCAGGATGGAAGGAACTTGAGGTTTAAAACAGGAACCAAGAGGACTTGAAGTCTCTGAATCACATAAACAAAACATGTATCAGGTATATAACTGTTTCTAAAAACTGTAGTCTGCAATCCACAGCGTACATATAGCTAACTCTGGCAGTGCAGCTGAGCTTTTGAGCCTAACATCTTTCGTCAAACAGCAGTCATCCATGCTGCATAGCAAGCTCTGGGGAATTTCAAAAGCTATTTGCAGTGGAGATGGGAAGCTCATGCTCAAAGAAAAGAAAAAATACTTTTTTTTTTTAACCTGGACAGGTGAAGATAGTCATATCAGCCACTGGATTTGCCTGTAAAAACTAATTTGACCTGAATCCCAATTTAGAAGTGCAGGGTTTTTATCAACAGATATTTATGGTGAAGATCTTTAGTGTATGTATGTCATTTTCAGATTTTCACATCTGCCTCATTTGTTAAGCCCACCACATTATGATCGTAGAGAGCCATCAGTTGTTCTCACTGACATATCTTATAAGACAGAGGATATTTGGCTGGCTTCCTACCGAGGGAAAGCTTTGCAGTTTTCCTTGCCCTCTGAAACTTAATTTGAACATTAGCCAAGTTTCTTGTTATGTCATTTGTGTGGTTTCTGAAAAGTCAAGTACTGAAGTGGGTTACAATTTGGCATGCTTTTGGCAATGCTATTCTGACTTGTATTTTTATAATTCCCTAATTTTCACAAATAAATATGTGCACAGTTTGGAAGCCAAAGATACAGATGGTGCTGGAAACTGTGAGCTCTAGTTCAGTATTGTATATCAATCATTAACGAGCATGTCTGACAAATAAAGCATTGTATTTTTTATAGTTGGAGGTCTGGGAAGCCTTGAATGATAACAAAAATCTGGGAGCAGAAGGAAGGGAGAGAATCTATACTAGTGTTTATTCTGGACTAATATGAATTGGAAGCTACCCTTTCTGTGAATGGTGATAGCATATCATTATTTCTAAAAATACAGTATTCCTTGTTCAGCTTCTGGAAGTTCCCAGCTCATGCAGCTGTCAGTGCTGAGAAAATACAAAGATGGGAGATGTCAGCATTTTGGGCTAAATCTCCCAGAATCCCATGCCAGCAGGGCCATCTGTTGGATTCTGGGAGCAAATGTTTCCCATCTTTGAAAGGTGAATATAACTTCTAGAAGAAATATACTAAGTCAGGTAACTGCTTTATGGCCTGGATGCTTATGTAACCTGTGGAAAATGGGTTTTCTGGCCCTGAATTGATGAAACAGGCTACACAAAAGGCATTCTAACAAGTGTGGTTGTACAGTTTTACTTGTAGGTATCTCTGTTAGCCACTACATCTGCTCATATTCACATATGTTCATGAAATGATGACATTTGTATGTATTCTGATCCTTGAGATAACTAAAATCAAAGTTTTTTAAAAATATTATGTCTGTCTGAATAAATAGGAGGAATTCCTATATCTGCAACACGTTTTTGTGCCCTGTTTTAGGGAGATCTCCTTTTGAAAGTTTTCTCTTCTGGATCCAGGTCCCATGAAGGCAACGAATCATAAGAAGGAAGAGCAGAGACACAGTCTTCTCTGCCATAGTGAGATGTATTGTGTTTGTATGCCAGTCATAGCAATCATTTATAAATTTGCCTCAGATTTAACATCTATATGCAATATTTATAAAATTCTGAAGAAAATGAGCAAAAGAAAGCTGTGTCTTTTTCTGTCCTTATTTGGTGATGTATTTAGTCTCTCTTTTTTGGTAAAGTGTAAGTGGCCAACCTATAACTTACATCCAGAGTTACTTGCAGCAAACATATTGAACTGAATTGGACTTGAGTTAATCATTACTAATCTAAGTCCTGCATATTTAAACTGGTCTATTCTGAGTGTGAATAATGTTGGGTTTAATATTCTATTTTTGAATAGAATCATGAATAGAATGAATAGGCTGTTTGTTTGTTTGTAAGTGGAAACAAACCAACCAACCAACCTCCAGGGTGATATAGGGCAGGGAAGCAGCCTTACATGTGTATTAGCTGCCTCAAAGTCTTGTCATGTATATTATTTGAAAAAAAAAAACAGGTCTCAAAGAAGCATTTGATGCAGAATTACCAAAATGATGGTATATTTTTAAAAGAGTGTACAATATAATGGAGCTGATCATCTCTCAACAAATCACAGTTTATGTTCTATGTTAGAAACTGTTATGTGTTTGAAAATGTTGTACTTCATTAACTGAAGTAGTCTAAGTCATCCATTTCTTGTTCCAGCTAGGAACAGGAAGGTAAGGTTTGTGTGAAAATGAATTAAACTCTAATTAAACCTGAACTCTGAAGGCCTTAAAATGATAATTACTCTTGACTTTGATATTCTTGAAAATTTCAGTTTTAGAATGAGTTCATTATAAATGTGTTCCTTTTAATCAGAAGTTGTTTGTTGTACATGATACGTTTACTGAGGTAGGCCAGGCCTTTTAAGCGTTCAACATCACTTTTGTTATAAATTTCCGTCATGGTTGCCTTGAGACACATAGCCCAGCACATTATCCATGCATTCTTCTTACTAATTCCTTGGGAGCATTTGCAAATAAGGTCAGTAATAATTCTTGGTTATTTTTTAAAATGGTTGAATTTAAGAGAAGGGCATGGATCTTGCAAATTTCACTTATGCAAGAGGAGGAATGGAAATAGCAACTTACTTAGATACCTTTTGCATAAGGTATCCACTTGTAAACCAGCAAAAAAGAGAACAAAAAAGGGATGACGATTTTTATAACACTGAGTGCTGATTTATATATACAGGCCAAATACACAAAGAGAAAGGATTAGGACTGAGAGACCAAGGAAATTGAAAAGGTATGAAAAAATTCCAGTATGTGGCACTGTAGAAAGACTTTACGATTGATGTAGAAATTATTTTACAATGAATCTGTTGCTGACTTATGGGGGCACAAGACCGCCATTATTGTTGTACCAATTTAACTATGTTGTTGTGTGCCATAAAATTGCTTCCCACTTATAGTGACCCTATGAATTAGTGGTCTCCAGACTGTCTTGTCTTTAAAAGCCCTGCTCAGTTTTGCAAACTAAAGGCTGAGGCTTAATTTAGTGAGTCAACCCATCTCATATTATCTTTTCCTACTGTCTTCCTAGCATTACTGCCTTTTCCTGTGGGCCTTGTCTTCTGATATATGTCCAAAATACAATAGCCGCAGTTTGATCATTTTAGCTTTTAGTTTAGCACTAATAGCTAGAACAAATTAACAAACCTTCTGCAGTTTTCTCAAGAGGATTCCATTTGTACAGTCAGTTTCCCTCATGGGAAATACGAAACCCTCCATTTGATGCATCATACAACTTATAGGGCAGCCACCACACCCTTTCAGCTGATGTATGGGACCTTTCTGAAGTATATCCAGTGACAGGCAGTAACAGTTAGAAATAAACAGTGTTTGAGAACCTAGCTCCCCCCACTCCCCATGAAAAAGGAGAAAATGGCTCAGGCAGCTAAAGCCTCATAGCTCTGAAACAGTAGCTTTGACATGTGTCTAGGTGGGTTACCTCTGCCCTATTTCAAGGATCTTCACTAATTACTGTAATGGAAAGGAAACTTCACCCAACCAATCTTGCCTGAGCAACGACTGGTGTGTGTGTGTGTGTGTGTGTAGAAGGGCTTTTACTTCCACCTCTTGCCAAGGATCCTGCTTAAATATCTAGGATAGAAGGCAGATTAAATATTCCTTCAACCTGAGACTGCCTGAATCATGGCTGCAGAATGTGTCTGTAAAGGGGATTCAACCTGCACCCCATCTCAAAGATCCTGCTTAAATCCTAAGGAAAAGGGGAACTAAACTACCCATTCCACTCCTATGATTGTCCATGAACAATGGCTGCAGAATGTGTCTCTAAGGGGTGAAGGATTCCAAGGATTCTGCTTAAATTGTTGGGATAGAAAGGCAATTGTAATGTCTAATAATATTAAAATAAGGTGTAGATAATCCCAAATCCTCTAATTTATCAAAATGAATTCAGTAAATTGAATTATGAGGAAGGCAGGTCACAATAATTGTAGACGATAACAGAAGTAAGTGGAATTCCTTCTTCTTTATGTTGAAGGACATGAATGCTGCTTCTTCCACACATAACACATTTTTTTTCCTTTTCAAAGGGTACACATGATAAAAACGTCCACACTGAGCTTTGAAATTACAGAAATATATTTTACTGAATCCATATGCTGCCACCTACTTTTTCAAAGGGGCTTTCTTAACTAAAGAAGGGCAGTCTTGGTGTTAAATCTGATTTTAATCATAACTAGAGTAGAGTTAGATCAATGGAAGATCAGTAAAATCAGTGGGACACATTGAAATTTAACTTAAATGTAAGCACCAATTTAACCTTAATTTAATTGTTTAAAAATTGTCCCACCTAAATTGAAAGGAATTAGATGTTTGAACTCTCTAAATGTTTGCTGAACTTTTAAGCCGTTCCCTCCCATCTTTCCCCTTTCTGAATATATTCATGTGCAGCTGAAAAAATGTACCTCTGCCATCGGCGTGTGCTATTAACAAAATGACAGTGACAGATTTGGCTTCCCACTTCCTTTCCTGCTATTATGTTCTGGAGCTCCTTCCTTCTGCTCTGCCCAACTATCTCCCAGGGTTTTATGCTGGCCACCCTCCTGCATCATAGAAAGTTGCCATCGCTGTTGCGGCATGTTGTTGACAACTGTGGTGACAGGGGCAAATTTGGCAGCCACTGCTGGATTTCCATAATAGTGCAGCTCTCGCTGTTTTCCAAGGAACCCAGTATGACTCCTCAATTCTGAAAAGTTGCTTTCCCCAAGGTAAACAGAGTTTAGCTGGGGCACAACTTATTGGTTGCACTAATTTTTGTGCAAATAATGCGGCAGATTTAGCAGGACTGGGAGCTTTATGCCCAAACTGTCTTTTAATTTAATTTACTTGATAATACTAACATTGCCTCCATGTTCTCTCTTCCCCGGAAAGACTACACGGCTATAATTCCTTGGCTTATCATTTGAAAAACAATCAAAACACTCTGGACAAAGTTGTAGGTGTCCTTTTTTTGTAGATTTATTTCCATGAATTGTCTATTAACGTTTCTCATTTCCACAATAAACTGGCAATTTTCTTCTTTTTATGGTGCACTAGAGAATTTTGAGTCTATACGAGGAAGCCTTCCCCCCCCCCATTAATTCATCACTTGTACTTTGAAGTCAGGCTTCCTTCTATTAAGTTAGTCTAGAACAGAAAGGACAGTTGTAAAATTACAGCTGGAATTCTCCACGTACTCTCACATATATGTAAGATTGGTGAAAGATGAAATCTTAATACATTTCAATATGTTTGTTAGATAACACTTCTTAAAGCTTATATTGTAAAAGGGATAATATCTTTCCATTATATTGGGTATGGAAATATGCACGTAGAATGTCTTCAGAATAGATTCCACATATTGTGGGGATGTTCTTGTTCAGATGTATTTGCCACTAACCTTTTAATTCCAAGAAAAAAATATTTGCATGCGAAGATATGGCACTCTTTTTAAAAGAGATGTTCCTTTTAAAAAGAACAAGAACAAGAAACTAAGAAAAAACAGGAAAATATTATAAATGTTGGCTATGGTGAGGCTAAAGCTAGAATCATTTATGTGAAATCTTCACTAGCAGCTAAACAAGCTCAGACATTTTGACCAATGCATGCCACACTAAAGCTTTTGGAAAATAGATTATTATTTTTATATTATGAGTTCTTCAATGGCTGGGTCATAGATTTCACTGGTGTGCAGTGGCAGTACCTTATAACAGTGTGCATTTTCACAAAACCATGTTCTTCCTTACCTTTCTCTCAAAGACAGGGAATATTATGGAAGCCTTTTTTTAAAAAGGTATTGTTCCATATGCAGTGGTAGCACTAGTACTATCCCATTGACAGTTAGGAGCCCAAGCCTTTTAATGCACAAAGGGTAGCAGTACTTCAGCCAATCTGTGATAAAAGGGGGAAAACGAGATCACTATGGAAACGGCAGGGAGAATCTAAAAGGTTTCTTTATAAAGTAAATGTCTGATGTTTGTGACTGCAGGGGCAAAGAATTCATAAATCTGGATGATGCTATCGTTTCTGATTTGTTATCGCAGCAAATGCTATGTGTAAGCGGTCTGACCATGGCTTTATTAAGCGCTTTCTTTGGCACAGATACTATTCCACGAGAGAGAGAGAAAGAGAGAGAAAGAGAGAGAATGGGCAGTGCTGCAAGGGACATCTCATTTATTTAAATTTTTCATCATACTTTTGGTGTGTGTATGTGTAATCATACAAACCCCAGGGCTTATGTAGTCAGACACACTGTGAGGCTGCCAGAAATGCATTCTTTCACTCAGGGGGCTGAACACAATTGAGAAAGCAATGCTTCACCCCCATTCTGAGTCTGCTTTTGATCTCATGTTGCAAATCTGTGTCATTCTGCCTCCGATTGAGAAGCAAATAAATGGGAAAGGGGTGGGAGGAAACAACCCTTCAGTAAACAAGGTACTTAAGACCAAAATAAAATAAAATAAAAAATTGAAGGTGG
Organism: Intellagama lesueurii; assembly: GCA_037013535.1. NCBI lineage: Eukaryota > Metazoa > Chordata > Lepidosauria > Squamata > Agamidae > Intellagama > Intellagama lesueurii. The sequence goes on along the minus strand of JBAJHW010000005.1, from coordinate 39,829,416 downwards.
TTGCTGTTGTGAGAGCTTTCCTGGACCTGCCTGGACAACAGATAGCGGCCCTGGATGAGTTTCAGAAGATTGCAGTGAGCTGAAACAATACAGCAGCATCTCTGGTCCTGCAAAGGCCAAGTCACGCTGGTGTTTAAGCTTCCTCTGAAGCACTTCCAGGAGCAGCAACACTGGCAGTCCTCTGTCTTATGAATTTCCAGTTCCTCTGAATCTCTCTCAAAGCTCACACAGAAAGAAAACTACGGTAAGTCACCATTATTATTATCATTACTGTTTCTTACTTTTTAAATATAACTTTGGTTTCATGTCTTGCACCAAGATTTTTGCTTGGATATTTCATATTAACAGGTCAGTTATCCTGGTCTGTTAAAATACAAAGGTGTATCTTCCTAATTTTGCCATGCATAATGGTTCCTATTGTACATCTGGTGCAGTTCTCTGATAATATTAGAAATACAGGGAGCTGGGACTGAGAGGGATTCACAAATACTTTGTGTTGATTTGAGGTCTGACTGACTAAGTGGATTGTATCACCCTCAAGTTAACCAAATACATTTGATAGCTAAACTGTTTTCATTTTTCAAAACACACTATTTGTGCAGCTTAACTTTAAGAATATGGCTGTGGAATTGTAAGTAAGATGAACAGGCTTTAGTGCAATTGTTGGATAATAGTTTAAAATTATAATTTACATTGCAAAAGCTGGTAAAGTTGTGAAAGAAGCGTGCCTCCCTAAAGCATTTTGATATTGAAGTTCATTCATGGCTTTTAACTAGAACAGTATTAGAAACAGAGGTGCCTTTTAAGGCAGCAGCTATAAAACTGGCAGTGCAAACTTTAGGAAATGCCAAAATAAGTATTTGAGTAAATAAAAATACATTTTAAAATAATGTGGTTAGACATAAAGATTTCTTTGTTGCCTTTATGCACACTGTGAAAACCAATTATCCAATTATCTGTGGTGAAATGTGGCTTTCTGGACTGACATTAAATTGCTTTTTAAGACTTCTTTAAGTAGTACTGACTTTGGAGAAAGCCAATAACATTTTGAGCTCTGAGTTGTAAGGAGCTTTCTACATTGATAAATCATGTTGTGTTCAGACTTTTGTCAGGTGATGGTGAGAAGACTAACCATACAGGGCAGGATGTTTCTACAAGGGCAACTCTTGAACATCTGTATTTTTCATCTGTCAAGATATTCTACACCTGGCATTTCCAGACCAGTAACTTCAACAGGGGAAAAAAAAGATTTACAAGGTAGGGCAGAACTGACAATCAGACAAGTTGATAGCTTTGGGAAAATCTGTACGAAAAATTATAGGTAACATATTTTTAAAAAGTGAATAATCTCTTATGGTCAAGCACATTGGTTGCAAGATAAAAGGAGAGATTAATTTACATGGGTGATTATATATTATGTTCTTATTGTCCCGACTGGTGAATGTTACAGTACAGAACTGAAAACCAGGGAACTGTTGCATATATATGGACCATGCTAAGACTCCACTTTAAGTCACTGTTTTTAAAATAGATGCTTGAGTGCTCCAGAATTAATACATTTGCTCTGCTATTTGTGTTCTTAATTTCACTAAGGATGGGTCCTATGACTAGAAGAAAGACAATCTGGTACACTGGTTGATTAACAAGGGGGGGAGGGGTGCAAGATGGTTTCTTGGAAAGAACTGAGAACAGGTGTAAAATGTTTCATGTATGAGATTTCTAAGGTTGCAGTTTTTTAAGAATAATGGGCTTTGGTTTCACTGAAGCTAAAAGGGTGATGATGACGCCAACTGAAGTGAGGCATTGTGATCTTATTACTTATCCACAATGTAACACTGTAAGAGTGTGAGTATCCTAAGCATCTTTAATCATGGTTCTATGAGTTAGAATATAGAGGCTCCCAGTGTCTGTAGTCTTGCCGCTCTGTCCTTCCCTGACCCAGTCAACTTAATTCACAATGCCTTGCAAATAGTGCAGTACCTTGACTATAGTTCCATGAAACCAATTTTTAGAAGACTATGTGTTGCAGTGATTGGAATGGAAATGTAGTTGTTAAGACACAACAGAAGATAGTTTTGGAGCGTTGACTTGTGCCATCCTTTGTATACTGAAGTTCTCCCATTGGCATCAAATTGAATTACAGCACAGAAAGTGGTTGAGACACAGCATCTCAGATTTTTAAAACTTTCATGCCCCACTAGTATTTACCCACTGTTGTCATTGTTGCAGTTTAATTTTGGATTTTATTCCGGCGAAGTGGTTATTATGAATATGTTTATTTTGATTTTGTCAATGATCTTGCTTGTACCTCAGTGAAAAAGATTGGGGTCCTGTATGTAGAGTTTATATCCTACTTAAAGTAATGGTATTGTCAGATTACAGTCAAAGAATACAGTACTCAACATGTATTTTGAAGTCTAAGAGTTTATTCTAATTGTATTAATTCAATTACCATAAAATGTGTTCCCTTTCCCTCTTCATTTTGTTGATGTATTTCATTCATTCTTGAAGCTACATGCACAAGGAGATATCACATTAACACATTTAATTCTAGAGAGAGAAGTTTACCATTTTATATAATGCAGATTTACATATTGAGATGAAAGGTTCATTAAAATTAATATTGGAAACCATGCTCTGAAACGTTGTATAGAAAAAATATGAATGAAGCTCATGTTATTCTGGGCATTTCCTGCATTTAATGTGTATCTCTTGCTCCATAGATCTAAGTTATCTGCTGCTAATTTATTAAAACTGTCCTTGAGGGTATCTGTTATGTGTCTTTGTGTGAAAACAAACAATATTTATGAGATAACTGAAGGTAATATTACAATTATGTCCTCAGGTAACATTCTCAGGTACCAATATACAATGCAATAAAAAGTAGGAGAGTTTACTTCCTCCCAATTTTTATGAGTCATCTGAGAAATACTATGCAAAACATTTGAAGCAAGTCATGCTTGTAGGTGAGAGTTATAGAAAACAATCAGAATAAGTCCTGGACGTCTGAAACCTGAAAAGACATACTATTCCTGTTCTTTTCACTTGCAACTGTTTCTCTGTTTTGTTACTGAAAGTTTCGCTGAAAATATTGACAGGTAAGGTATTGGCCTAAATCCGCTTGCCAGTCCTAACCAGAGTAGACTCATTGAATCAAAGGGATGTGTATAGCTTATCATTCAGACATTTGTGGAGTTCAGTTAATCTTCATGAATTGATAAAACAGTGACAGAACCTTATAATGTTGAGGGTGGGTATATTCAGACCCCAATAAAATTAATGTATTGTAGGGTATGAAGGAATTCCATGTCTAAAGGAATGTTGGTATGGGAAGAATTAGCTGTGCTCTTCCCAAACCCCAGAGCCAGAAACACATGGTAGAATAAAAATAATATAAATTCAGATGTACACTCCTTGTATTGTACTGTATCAGAAATTTGTTCCTGACCTTAACAAATGTCAACTTCCCTCTAATGAAAGAAATTTTGAATTTTCTTGAATAGCTTGTTGGACTTCTTCATGTTCTTGATTCTGTCATTTTGTCATACTAGGCTTACACATACTATGTGTAAAGAAGTTAGCAATAGGCCCAATCTGATTTGTTTGTATGAAATCCATGTCTTATTAGTACAATGACTATAGACATAATGGAAGCTTCCTCCTTGGGCACATTTAAAATATCATGATAACACAATCTAAATATTGTTAGAGTCTTGTCAAGTCTGAAGACACATATAGCATGCAATGAATTGCTAGTGGTTAACAGTTTTATGTTTGCCTTTCTCATGAAAGTGTCATCTCCTGTTCTGTTTGCAGAATATATATTTTACATAGATTCATAGCCTAGAATGTGTTCAAGTAACATATGCTTGCCAGTTTATTCTAAGCCAAGATTTATTGCTTGGCAACTTACTGGCTGAAATCCTGTTGCTTCACATAGTAAGTTGCAATACAGTAGAATCAGTGGGAATTTGGTAAATCAATGCCCTTGTGTCATTGATTCAAATGGGCCTACTCTAGTTGTGACTTACTTTAGCATAGTAAACTGCAGCCAGACTGGGCCCATTTGAATCAATGTAACTCATCAAATCGCTGCTGATTCCATGGGTATATTCTACTGCAACTTGCTATGCTAAGGAACAGAATTTTAGCCATTGTAAGCTACCCAGAGGATTTTGAAATGTAAGATAAGACAACTATGGCTGAGAAAAAAAATAAATCTGGTGACTGGTTTTGTTACTATCGCCAAACCTCTAGAATTAATGATCTAGAATAATGGTTCCCAACCTTGGGTCCCCAGATGTTCCTGGGCTACAACTCCCAGAGCTCCTGGTCAGCACAGCTAATGGTGACAGCTTCTGGGAGTTTTAGGCCAAGAACGTCTGGGGACCTAAGTTTGGGAACCACTGATCTAGGAGAAGCTGTTGGATGGGTTGGGCAACTTTGGAGGGATCATATGATAAGTTTCTGCACTTGTGATTGTCTAAATGTTGCACAAACCACTGACAACGGGACCGCACAGACATAGTTACTTACAAAATCAAAAGGAGCTAATACTCCACTTCTACTTTTGAAAAAAAAAAGTGGTCTTAGACAATGCAGGGAACCGTGTGTAGGAAGTGTTTAAGAACTAAATTGCCACTCCAGGGGCCTTCCAGAAACTGCAGTTTTCTCCCACCCTTAAAAAAAGAAGAGGATGAGGGAAGCCTGGGAGCTGCAAAATTAACTTCGGGGATTGTATGTGGTCCCAGGCTTGAACTTTGCTCATCCCTGCACTAGGAGACGATTGGGTGGTTTCTTCCTAAAAGCAGAACAAGTGGCCAGAGCAGCAAGGGGGGGAAATCATAGCTATTAATTGAGGAAAGCTGTAAAATATCTTTTTCTACTGTAAGAAAGTTCTCTACTTGTAAAATATCTTCCTCCAAGATTTTTTTTTTTTGAACATATTTAAGAAATATCAGTTCTAAGAAATACCAGTGTAGCATGATGGTTGCAGTGAAAATACTTGATATATGTCTAGATTTGTGTCTTTATTCAAGATTGCCTCTCAGTGTTGCTATTTCTTCTTCTGTCAGTTGGTTAATTGATGATCACCACATGCTACTGCGGCAGATACTTCAAACTCTTTAAAATTGTTTGCATAACTTTGGAAGTGACAGTACCACTTAATTGCACTGTTAGTAGAACTAGATTTGGGTTTGTATGTGGCAAACAAGGCACACTCAATCACACTCAATCCATTTTCCGAACTTTAGGAAAGCAGTGCCTCATTAGATTCAGGAAATCACAGTTTCACAAACTTCTTTAGAGGCTAAAACACACTGCTTCCAACTCTTGGGGGAAAGAAGAAAACAGAAAGGTAATCAGTGATTTTCCTGGTATTTGGTGCGGAGTGTTCTTTTGAGAGGATCCGTTATTGCATTTAGATTTTACTGCACTGAAAAAATAAAGCCATAGCACTGTGCCATCTGATTTAAATTTTGTTGTCCTGCACTCTATGATCTTTTAAATAACAAGTTCAAGTAAAGGTAAATAATATTTAGGACTGTAACTTTCCAATGAAGATTAGTAGATCCAGTGCATCATGTTCTTTTTTCCCCTCTGTGCTCTTCTAAATCACACTTTCCTGGAAACATGTTTAACTTTTAGAAATTAAGTCATTTTAAATCTGTGATGCCCTAGATATTGTCCTTTAGTGCAGGGGGAAAAAAAAAGACTTTCTTGAAAGAGAATCGTCCGCATTATACTAGCATTATTTTGTTTCTGAAGACTACCTCTCTCCCTAGAAAGTGTACTTAACTATTGTTTGAACTTGCTTGGAGAGAAAATTGAATGTAAAGTCTAAAATACGATGTAGTGTGAATTTTTATATGCATCCAAACTGGCAATGTTATCTGTTTGGGGTCACGTTAATTTAGATTGACGTGCTTGGTTTTAAGCTCTGTTTTGTCCTTTTTACACAATACTTTGTGCTTATTTGAATGAACAAGTCTTTTTCCTTAGAGGACAGCTTGCAAGATCCAAAAGTACAAGACACCTATCTGTCTTTCAAATCAGATATGGAAAACAATATCCATTGTCCGGAATGTCCAAGGATTAAATGTTGTTTCTTGGGGAAGATATGTAGTACTACCGATTGTTTGAGAATGGAAATAAAATTGGTAATTCAAAGAAATAGTTCCTTTTAGATGTATTATTCTGAGCACTTGGGGCATAACTATGTAGGGCACTAGAATTAGAAAATATTTTGCATGCAGAATGTTATATGTAAAATCTAACCACAAATCAAAAGCATTACGTTTTCCAGTACTTAGAACATTTCTGATAACTCTTACAAGCAGTAAAAATGATTCATAGAAGAATGAAATAGTTCTAATTCATTCTAGATTCTAACCATTCCCCAGAGGGTATCAATTTCTGTTGTTGTGTGCTTGGCCGTGTTTTAAAAACAAAGAGCCAAATAGATGCCTTTTTCATTGAGGTTGTTGTGAAATTGTATACTCCCCTCTGTGTATTGTAAAGGTTTCTGTGGGTGGCTGCTGTATGAAAGTAACGCAACAGTAAATAAAGAGTTAAAAAAGGAAAGAAAGGCAGGCGCACTGGTTTGTTGAGATCTGTCAGAGTCTGAGTGGCTGGCTATGTATCTGTCTGAGGAACAATAGGTACCTGTATTCTGCACGGGCTGCTGGTCAGGCATTAGCAATCTGGAAAAGGTCTGCCTCTGTTAGAGGTTTCTTCCCGAGAATCCCTAATGACAGTCCCACTTTTCAATAGGGAGGGGTGGAAATCCCAGCTCCTGCCTTGACGAGGAGGGGCAGAGCTTTCATCATTGCTATTCAGCCTTGACTTGGTCTGGGAGACTGAGGGTCTCTCACTCTAGAAGTCAGCAGGCTGTCTTTACAGTTACTTCACAGAGGCACACACAGAGAGAGACAGAAGAAGCACATGCTCTCTCGCACACTCTCATGCGCGCGCAGACACACACACACACACATATCCCTTTGCTGCTCTAAGCAGGCAGCTTAGTGTCACAGCTACAGCCGAGGCACAGTGCAGTGAGCATGGTGAGACCACTCTCCGTGGTGGGAAGAGGGTGTGTGGACGGTGGTGACAGCAGAGAAGGAGCATTCCGCTTGCAAGTATAGGTAAGAGAGAATATCTATTTTCTCAAGTTTTCACATCCACTCAGATTTGTTCACTGTAAATGGTACTTTTTGAAGAATGAAACCCTTTCCTATTTCAGATTACAGGTCCTTCCGGTTGGCTTTCAAGCACGGGCTCTGCCTGTACAAAAAGATGCGCTTTTCATTTTTAGGTTGGTGTCCATTCTCATTAGAAACTTTAACAAGCACTATTCAAAAATCTATTGTGAAGCTTTCTATTGGGGTCTATATTATGTTCAGTAGCGTTTATTTGTTACTGTTTAGAAGGACAAAATGCCGCTTTGCACACACTGACCTTACATATACAGTATAAAAACTGTGTGCCATTAAACCAGGTTTTAATTATTTTTACACTGTTAACTCTACGGAGGTCAGAGAGTTTTAAAAATTAATGAGCTTCCCTGCTGAGTTCAAATAGTGTAATCTGCATGAGTAGCTGCAGTAGGACGATGACATTATTCTGGGAATATTTTTAATGCAGGTTTAACCTTTAAACTTGAATATATTGCTTTCTGAAAACTTCTTTTGATTAATCAGAGGTTTGGATAATCTGTATTTGGAAAAGGGTCAACAGTATAAAATATATATCAAGTCGAGCTTTACAAATGCACAATATGGTGCACCAAAGCTAGTGGAGGAATTTTTTAAAAAAATTGACCAAAAAGAATTTTGAGTCCTTTCTATTGATGCTTTACACATATTGCGTACAACTTACTGAATATATGGGATGGGACAGCACATCATGGTCAAGAAGAAAGTGCTGTAAAGTGGAATATTGTGTGAATTTTAAAGTGCAAAATGGTTAAGAAAACTGGGGGAACAAAGTTAGGTATAAGGTTAAACAAATAAAGCAAGAGGGGAAGTGATGCTACACAGCTGAAATTTTTTCCATTCTTTTAATGGAATTTAAATCACATGTCATCATTTCCTGGTTTGAAAAAAAGATCAGATTTGATACCTTTTGCTGTCCTTTGCATATGTTAATTTACTGTATGAAGCACATACAGGAATAAAGACTATCTTTTACACCGTGTGCTTTGGAATACTTTCTGTTTATTGTATTGTGAACTGGAGAGAAAAAATAAGGCACTTGGAAGCCTCAGTGTACTGTAATCTGTGTGGGAGATACATTTTATTCATTTACCCATTTACAAGATGCATTCTGAGCTTCCTGTGATCCATTGTTATGTAAATCTTGTTCAGCAGGGGAAAGCACTGCTAAGAAGATTCAATTTACTTGGAAAGTTGTTCATTTTTAGCTAGGATGAATGTTATTTATTTGATGTAATTCAAAGGCAAGGAATGCATTTTTCTTGGTGAAACCTATCATGACAGGTGCAGATGATCTAATCTTTTTAATTTTGATTTTCATACCAGAGGAGATTAAAGGATGATCTCAGTGCCTTTAGTAACTACCAAGGCTTCATGGACGCCTAAGCGCTCTTCTTGGTTGCCATGGCCAGTCTGACCTCATGTCTATCTCATTTTCAGAACTAAAGCAGTCTTTTTTCACGTTTAAGAGGGTGTACCTTGATTTATGTCCAAAATTGTGACTTAATGTCTTTGTATCCATGTGATAAATGGTGGCATGCAATTAATCATTTCTTAGAAGTAAAAACTGCTGTCCCACTGAAAATATGTTTTGTTCTGAGTTAATGGTATGGAACAAGTTACTCTCAGCAAACAGCTATCTATTTCTTTTAGAGAGCTACTGAAACTTGGATCAAAAAGGAGGAAATTGGCATTCGTTTCTCGTGCATTAGTATTTCATTTCTGCTATCAGATGATGAGGCAGCATGTAGATTGACAATTAATGGCTAGCGTTCCATTTCCTCCCATCTAAATATATAATAGGTCAAATCTGATATTCCGCAAGACCAGAAAAAGGTCCACAGAGCTTTATCTGATTCTGTTTGTCTGCTACTCCATTATTACTGACCGTACAAAGATAGGCTGTTAGAAGTACTTGTGCTCTTCTGAAAGAACCCCACTGTTTTACTTTTATGCAAGTTCCTTGAATTGAAATACTATCAGATTTTGTTACTACTAGAAATGTTCAGCCTGGATGATACTCAATGACCCTTGCATTTTCATGTCTTGGAGAACATTTTAAATAAGGAACTACTGTGATTTTTAGAAGTCTGGGATTTTATTAATTAATTAATTAATTTAAAGGAACAGGAATGTTTCTTCTGATAGATGAAAATTTCTGGTTTGACTTGTTATTTGGCTTCTGTGTTCCAGGCTAATGTAATAATGGACTCAAGCACACAAAGAAAATGATTTGCATTTCTTTAGTATCGGGGGGGGGGGGGGGAGGAATACACAACAATGTTTCACAGCCTTAACCTGTAGCAATGATTCTTGGACATAAATTGGCTAGCTAAGATTGCATCTCTTGAAAAATATCCAGATGTCACGTTGTGCCTGATAAGATGGATTGCATTGCAAATAAAGGTTGATCTAGCAGTCTTTAAACAGAATTCTGTATTCTCTTAAGAATCCTACATCATACATAAAAGAGGTAGAAGTAAAAATTCATAGAGTTAGAGCAAGACTTTGTCATGTTTAGAGTAAACACTTTGAAACAAACGGGACAAACCTTAGTTTAATTGGCTGCTGTTAGAACTGGTGACCGTCTCTTAACTAGGCACCACCCTGAATGGCCAAAATAAGTTTTTGTTGAATGTTGGAATTTGAGGTATAAAGCTAAAAAATGTATACTATTAAACAACATTTTATTTAAAGTTTTATTTACAGTGTTTATACGTCCCTTAAATCTGTTTCATATTTTCATCGCAGAACTTTGAAAAGACAATTTAAGCAATGCTTGCTTCTCAAGAGGTTCAACAGGCAGGGCTAGACTGAATAGGCGCTGGCACTGAGATTCGCTGCCAGATGCAGAGACTTCAGAAGCTGAATCTTTGGGGAACATTTCTGATGGCTCGATAGCAGTTGGCCAAGGACAGAGCTAAGATAAACTCCGTTTGAAGGGAAGAAACTTGAATAACAATCTTTTCCCCCCCTGCTTGCTGCCTTAAGGAGATACAGACTTTCCCCAAAGAGAGTACTGTAGGTGGCTCATGGACAAGATGGGAGACCACTTCATTCCCAAATTTGATAGGAGCTCTCCAGCCCTGGTCATGAGCCATCATTGCATAGGACAGTGTAACTGTTATGTATTACAGACATGCAGTGAACTAATTTTTGTGCATAAATCAGCCATTAGTATATCTTTAGATGTTTCCTTCTGCCAGTAACCAAATAAAAATGCTTCATAATTATGTGAAATAAAGCAGTGCATGAGGACACAGGGGCTGAAAATTCCACCAGACACAGTCATCAAATTTAATCTTGCTGCTTTCAGTGGTGTATATAAATTACTGTGGCCTGAGCATCATTTCAAGAGTTCCATATGCCCGCTTTAAAAGATAAAGAATTGCATTGTCTTAGTTAACTGCTTCCAAATACAGCAGTATTGATTAACCAGCAGGAGATGCTGTTTAAGTGTTTCATCTGTCACCCTTCCTTTGGAGTACATCAGTTTCACCACTGACTCATTTTCTGCTAATCCATAGCTGGAGGAGAAGAGTGTATTCTTCTGCTTTGACTCCCTGGGTTTATGAACATATTTGTCTGGAGTTGGATTCCATTATTTATGCTGATCATACATCTTTCGGCTTTTAAAATACAATATGGCTAAGAGGTGCGGGGAGGGCAAACGAACAGGAATTTGTTAAAAGCCCACACCTAAACACAACAGTATATTTGTCATTATCTCCTGTTTAAAACAACGTAACCAGACGCTTGTATCAGTTTTATAGAAATGTTTTAAGCACTGGATACATTTGAAATTAGGAAAGTATTGATACATAAAGATTTTTTGTGGCTGAATGTTGTTCCAAATCACATCTGCACAGCTTGCCAAAGTTAATTTTGGGGAGGCTTGTACTTCCCAGAGTCCCCTAGCCTGCATGGCAAGTGGTTCTTTCAGCTATGGATGCACTCATCCATCCCCTTAAATTTTCTCATGTTAGACTGCTCCCCACACAGGCTGCAATGAGATGAATCCCAAGGGTGTTACACAGAAGGCAGGAAAGAGGGCCAGACTGAAAATCGGTGGGGGAAGTGACGGTTTCATTTCCCAGTTCATAATTCAAGTTGCAACATAGGAATTCTCCATCTGTGCAAAGTACCTCAGCCTGTTTGCTCCTAATTTCCTCCCAGGGCGCAGCTTCCCCATCCCACATGCCAAGTCCTTTCCCACGGGTCCCACACTCTCTGGAAAGGCTGTTTGGGATATGCATGGGACTGCAGTGTAGAATACAGTCAAGGAATCCCCCTTTTATCAAGTGGACTTATGCTTATGCGATGCTAGACACAACCCTTCATGTTTTACTGGGCAATACATACTATAATTTTGGACTTGGTTGTACTATTCGTTTGGAGAGTCACATTTCTCCTTTGCTCTTTGCAATTCTCACTTTCTTCCCATTAGCCAACAAAACAACCCCCCATCTCTTTTTAACTTGCTTTTAGCACAGTATATATATATTATTATTATTATTCTATAGGAATCTCTGCCTTGGTGGGTGAGCCCCTGGGATGCATTGATCTTCTTGTGTTCTCCTTTCACATGTTGGTAACACTATTCCCTCTGACTATCAGACACCTAAGATGTTTCACTGAGAGAAGGGCAACCCTGGGGAAATCACCATCACCCTTCCGTAAGGATCAAAGTGTTGAAGATTTGCACAAAGCCTTTGAAGCACATTAGATTGAAACACAGAATATTCTTGCAGGACTTTAGATAGTGCTTCCTATCTGGAAGAGTGGTTGAGCTTACGTTAGCAGATAGCTTTTGAAGTCCTTGGGAATTTGCATTTTTCTTCCTACTCTTAGCAATGAATCATTTGCCCTGCAGTATTGTATTTGTGATGTTCCATTTTGACACACTCCCAATATTTTGCCCTCTTCTTCATCTTCCACAGCCACTGGAATTCCCAATACCATGTCCATCATCTCCTTCACATATTAATGTGCTTCTAAGTGTATTACTATTACCTTTGCTATCATAATATTACTACCACTGCTACTATGTTTTTTATCATTTCTTTCCAGTAAAAATACCACTCACAGCAACTAACAGATAGCTGAAAAGAGTCTGAAGAGTAAAATGCCATTAAAATAATGACATTAATAAAAACACTTTTAAAAGTCACAATAGGAAGATACCCTCAACCTGTGTAAAAAGAACAAGACTGGGAACTGGTTGTAAGTCTGAAGGACGGTGAATTCTAAGTCTAGGACTAACATAGGAGCAGGGCGGCATTCTCGGGTTGCATCTCATGAAGATCATAACATTCAGACATTTTCAGAATCATGCTATGCCATAAAATAGATTGTTGACTATTCACTATCACTTTCTTGGAAAAGCATTTCCCTTTAAAAAGAATTCCAAAGAATGAAAAATTTCATAGGAATGGTACACTCCAGGATTCTTGTGCTTACTTTAATGTTTGAGTGGCTGATGAAAATGTGTGTGCATATAGTATCTTTCATTATGCAGTCCCATGTGTGAAAACCAGCAGTTTCTTGCCCACCCCACCCCACCCCAAGTTCCCACACAACCCAGGAGAAGATGTCATAAAGGAATTCCCCCTTGATGTCTCTCCCCCCCCCCCCCCGCTTACCAAGAAATGTGGCCAATCTGGGAACTGCAGTGAAGATGAGTGGGATATATGTTGCTGTTATGTGTCGTCAAGTCACCTCCAATTTATGGCGACCCTATGAATCAGTGATCTCTAAAATGTCCTGTCCTCAACACCCCTGAAGCCTGTGGGTTCTTTAGGGAGTTAGTTCATCTCATATTTGCTCTTCCTCTTTTCTTGCTGCCTCCCACCTTTCCCAGAATTATTGTCTTTTCTAGAGAAACCTGCCTACTCATGATGTGTCCAAAGGACAGCCCTCAATTTCAACATTTTTGCCTCCAGAGATAGTTCAGACTTAATTTGATCTAGGACCCATTTGCTCATCTTTCTGGAAGTCCAGAGTACCCGCAAAGCTCTCTTCCAATACCACATTTCAAACAGAAGCAGCTTTTTTCCTGTCAGCTTTCTTTACTGTACAGTTTTCACACCCATACATGATGACTGGATCTTGGTCTTGGTCTCCAGTGATACTTCCTTACATTTGATGATCTTTTCTAGTTCCTTCATTGCTGCTCTTCCGAGTCTCTGTCTTCATCCAATTTCTTGGCTGCAGTCTTCATATGTATTGATGATTGAATCAAAGTATACAAAATCTTTCACGATTTCAATTTCTTCACTGAAATTATCCAGTGTACCCCACCATGTATTACATCTACTCTGGGCTAGATAGCAGTGTGAGAAGTGTAGCAGCACAAATCTTGCCTCACTATTAGAGCCTCTCCATTTCTTTTGAGTTTCTCATTTTCGGAGTAGAACACTTCATAGTTGTCTGACTGAAAATATCCCATTCCAGTCCACTTTAGTTCACTGACACCAAGCACTGCAATGTTTAAATGCATGGTATAATAGAAAGATAAATCAAATCCAGCACCTTCAGCTGCTTTATGATGCTATGGTAAACTCTGTAAGATAACGAAAAGAGAATTTAGAAGATGCTCAGAATGAGGCAGAAAAGTTGAACTCTCTTAAATGGGGAAATAGAACCCAGGGAAAATTGGAGGAAATATTATGGCACTGGACTAGCTTCACCCTTTTACTGATGCTGGTCACAGCACTACCCTCCCTCATGCCCACTGCTAGGCTTACAGAGAAAGACCTGTGTTGTAAACATGTGAAGTAGAGTCAAAATTAATTTGCAATGACCCCTCAAAAATGTAAAAATTGGAAGGCATGGAACATTCTTCCACTGAAGAATGGAAGCAATGTTCTGAACCCAAATATTCTCAGAAGACATTTTTCTACAAAACACTGTCATTTTCTTTTTCTTAAACTCCCAGAAATGGAACACTGTTTTCAAGAATTATTTCCAAAACTTCTCTGTCAAATTTTTGTTGACTGTCTTCCCCTGCACTTGCCGTAGAACACTGTTTTCCAACCTTGGGTCTCCAGATGTTCTTGGACTAAAACTCCTGTAATCCTTCACCACTAGCTGTGTAGTCCAAGAACAACTGGGGACCCAAGGTTGAGAACCACTGCTCAAGAATAACACTAAATAGAGAGTACCATAGAAGAAATATGTTGATCTTCAGCCTGCCAATACAGTTGCCTTTTACAGTACCAGTGTAAGGAGAAGGGGGAAAATCCATTCGGAAAAATGAATGAAGCTGTGCTGTAACCCTGCTCATAGTGAACGGCATCTCTGAAAAGTATCAGAGTAACATGGCCCCAATAGTGTATACCCTCAAGGTTTATTCTGAAGGCACTTGTGGCAAAATAAAGCTTGAATAAGACAGATGGCTACATCAAAATACTTGTGTGGCACACACAGTGCTAGGACAGATAGCAATATTTTGCTAGCAGTTCCAGGTTCACAACCATATGATGTGTGAAATAGCCTTATAAGATGTTTTGTACTGTGAAAACTATTCCTATTTCACTGAATACTGATCCAATATGTCCCACCTTGTATTAAATCTATTCTGGGATAGATGTGAGTAGTGTAGCAGCATAAAATGTAAGTAAATGTGAAATAAAAAGGCTGAAATCCAGTAGCAAGTCACAGCTAGATTATGCCCATTGAATTAGTAGGAGATTCTAGTTGCCACTTATAATTGGATATTAGTCAAAGTGTAAGGGTGAGATATTGGATAGTTCAGTGGTTTAGGTATATGGTTGTGAGTTTGATTCTCTCCTGTGCCTCTCCAACAGGGGCTGGACTTGATGGTCCGTAGTGTCCCTTCCAGTGATGCAGTTCCACGATTATTATTATTCCAAGAATTATATTGATTATTATGATTTCTTACCTGTCTTAAGGTACATAAAAAGTTGTCACAAACATATACAGTGGTGAAAGCGGTGTTTTGATGTGGAGTCATCTTGTTAGCTTCATCAATATTGATCTGTTTTAGAATTTAACAAAGCTTACATTCCAGCAAGAATGCAAGTTTGGTCCATTTTAACACTGTCTCTATGAAATATTCTTCACTTCAGGTCATTTGGATGGTGATCTTAATTCTTTCACTGAAACCCTTATAGTTTTCCGCCTTGCAAATTTCACGGTGTAACTGACTATTCAGCTATTACAATGTCCATGATATTGAGCAGTGTATGTCATAGTTTCCTTGGAGATTGGGATAGAAGTAAATTTCATCTGGTTCATTTTTCTGTAAGACTGTTCTAAAATTTGAGATGTTTTTCATAAATTCAGCACAAAGCATCCAATTAAGAAAAAATGTGGGGAAGCTGCATCTGACAGATTCACTCATTCAAGCAGAGGTCTTTGAATGTTTAGCTTAGTCTGGCTTGAAATCCCTGGATATTCCATCAGATTTGTTGTGCTGAATTAGAACTGCTAGTCAGGCTCCTTATCTTTAACAGTGGCATGGGAGATAGGATGGGCATAGCCCAACCTATCTGCCATGTTGGGCATAACTGTAACTATTAATGCAGATGGCTGAAAAATTTGTACTGTTTCATTTTGATATGAATTCATCACAATTGGAAAATTACTTTATAAACCCAATAGAGAGAATTAAAGGGTTTTTTAAATGGAATATGGGAGAAATTGGACCAATTTTGCTTTCCATTGAATGTGATCCACACCTTTGTTTAACAAAGTGGAATTAGATAAATGGTGGGATCTTAGCCATTACATGGCAAGACTCCTCAGTCTACTGCTTTGAATGTGTTTCTGCTGTTGCTGTGCTTCACCATTTTTTAGTGTTGTATTTGCTTGATCCTACTGTTTTTAGCTTTAAATATTATCTTTCATGTAAGCTGCCTTGGGTCCTTTTTAAGGCAGGGTAAAATATTTTATCAAATGAATAAATAATACTCAATGTTCCTGGCTTCTGGTAGTATGCTATGAAGTGTCACAAGATTTTGTCAAAATCTCATTTGCCAGTGGTTGATTGGTCTTGGTGGCATCCTCATAGTGATACATGAATATTATTCCAGAGAAGAAAGGGCAGTGGTGTGTTGGAACTCCACAAAATTGTTCCATCATTCTGGAAATAAGATGAGAGTCTGCAAAAGTTTGATCAAAGTCTCCAATCGAATATTAAGTACTGTGTAAATGAATATATTTCATAGGAATGTGAACATCTGATTTTGTTATATACTTACGATAACCATATACATTTTCTTCCTGTCCTTGTTTTATATTGAGTTCAAGTGCCTTCCCCCCCCCCCCCAGATGGAAATATTGTATGCATTTTGAAATTTGTGTGCATTTTTCCAAGATGCACATTTTGTGTGTATTTAACTAAAATATACACATTTGGTCAATGGAACAATACTTTAAAATATGTAAAAAGTATGCACTTTAACACATTTTAAGGCACATTGCTCACTAGTTAAAACATGTAAAGATACCTGTTTTTAGCTATATGTATTTATTTGTGTGTGATTTGAAATGCAAAAAAAGGGGGAAGTTTCTGATGATCTTCATTTTCTTCCAATGATAGGAAAGGGAAAGGTAAGCACTCACAGACCAGAAATTCAAGAAATTTATTTCTTAAAAATTCATTTAATGTGAAGATTTTTAAATCTCCAAATCTCCAATCTGCAGTGGTTGAGTGCAGATGCTTATAAGTCAGCCCTGTCTACCCACCTTAGTGCGTCATATGTATATCATTATTCTCCCAGGTGGAAATAATGTATGCATTTTGAAATCTGTGTACATTTTACTAAAGTATACATTTTGTGTGTATTGGTGGTGGTGCTAAAAGGGAGAAAAAATCTGAGTGATGCCCACTGCTCTTCTTGGAACAGTGATGGCAGGGATGGCTTGGATTAATGCTGCACTGGTGGTGCACAGCTGCTCACTAGTTAGGATCAACAAGCTCTGATGGTGTTGTAGGCCATCAGGGCAGGGCATTCCCAACTACTTGGCATCCACATATCTCTAGAGTATTGGCTCCAACCACTTCCCACCTCTCCTGCCATCTTTGTTGTCCACTAGTTGATCTCCCGCTAGCAAGGCACTGAGTACTCCTTCCCATCACTCAATGCTGAGTTACAGTGGCTTCTTTATCCCTCGATTCTCCTACACACCATGCAGGCTCCATTCCCACCCCACCCTCATATAGGCAAGTGCTAATCTGGCTACTCTAAATCATTGCCTTTAAAAAAAACCCCACCAAAATCAGCCAGAAGCACACTTTCAGCACTAATATAGAATTTTAGCTTGGAGCAGAGGACAAAGCTGGATTTGTTCCTGTTCTTGCTTTTGAATCAGTCGGCCAGATTACTCAGTAGCATTTGGGAAACTGGTACAGGATTTTTCCACACACATGAATTTAGGATCCTGTTACCATATCAAAATTTAGTTCTGGGTTATGGTATACATTCAGTGCTAGTTCCTTATGCATAATTTCTCTGTGGAGAGACGTTTCTGTGAATCTCTCTTTTATTTTCCCACTATGCTGTTCAATATGAAAAATTAATTTAAAAAAACTTAGACGGATGAATTGGACATGCCTCCCTTGAATCCCCTATAGTTTATTCTCCAGAAAATCAAATGTTTTCCCCCCTGTTGCTTATTGCATGTCATTATCCTTTGTTTGCATTGATGAAGGCTACCTAATTTCAAATCCCTGCTCCCTGTCTTCTAGAGAAGTAAAGCAAGTGTGCACGTCTGCATTTTTTATTAGAAATCCTCAAGCATTTTAGCAAAATGATTTCTCTCTTCTGTAGCATTATCATCTTCCTGTGAGCCTGTAGCATAAGAAAATGGCTGTTCCTTTTTACCACTGTGATAGAATAGACACAGCTGTGAAGAGTTCACCTTTCCTACTTTGATTCCTGCCTTTTGACATTAAAATACTTGAATTCTCTTCCTAAGACGGATATTTGAAAAGCAAGCGGAGCCTGAGAGAGGGAGATGGTGCAAAAATGGCAGTGGGTAGCTCTTGTGACAAGTGGAGGGTGAAAAATTAATATCTTCAATATACGCAAGGATGGCATCAGCAGGGGAGTTGTGCATTTTGCTATTTTAAAAAAGCTTACTACGGCAGTAGTAATAGTGGGACAAGCCATCTATCGTGATTCCATATGGTGAATCCTGTTTCCACTTCTGTTTCCTTCAGCCTGAGCAATAGATGTTGATGGAAAATCCGTGCAAAATGTGAATTTCTTTCATACCTATGTATGCCCATTCATGCCTTTTTCAACATTCAATTCAATGATGCACATGTGTTTCCACTTCTGGTTATAGTGGGCTTAAAGCTGAGTAAGCATGTAGTCATTCTTGGGTGATTTCATTACTGTGGAAATCCTGTGCTTGTCCTTTAGATAAAATATTCTTGGCAGGATCTCCACAGCAGTATAGTCATTTCCTGCAGAATTGGCCACAACCAGATCTTGCCCCTACTTCAGATCAGGTATGTTAATGCTTACTTGTCCAATCATCAAATGAGACCAGGAATTACAAAATTATTCTCCTTATCACATGAGATGGTAAGGTATTTTGTGGTGATAGAGATCAGAAAACAAGAATGAGGAAAATGTGCAACTTAAAAACAAAATTGTATAGTAATGCAAGTGACTGGCTGGATACCCCAGTTGTTTAGGTATCTGGAAGCAGAGCCAGAGGTTGAGCGTTTGATTCCCCACCATGTCTCCTGCAAATATACCCAGCCTCTGTGGCCATGGGCAGGTTGCACAGTCCCAGGGTGGCCCCAGAGGAGGGGAATGGTAAAGCACTTCTGATAATTCTCTACCTGGAAAACTCTAAAAAGGGACTCCATAAGTCAGAATTTACTTGACATTATATTATTATTCAAAAATATCAGGCACAGTCAATCAAAATCATAAAAACATTGACTGGTATTATATAACAGATACAAGTTTTAACCAAAAAATTAAGTATCTATTAAATATCTATGTAGTATATTTGCTGTTTCTAATATTGTTGTTTTTTGTAGCTCTAATTGTGTTATTTTTGAGATCTGCAGCTGATTATAATGCTGTGTGAAATTTCGTGATATTGTTCCCGAAGCCCCAATGATGATGGAGACCACTGAAGTGTGTTTCATCCACAAGCAAGAGTTTTTGATTGCCAGATCTCTGTACTTTGCTAATTTTTCCAATTCTTCATCTTCAACTTTGACATCCCCTATAACAACAACAACAACAACAACGAGGAAGTCAAGATCCTGTGGGATTTTCGGATCCAAACGGATAGACACCTTGAACATAACACACCAGACGTAGTAGTAATAGAACAAAGAAATGTCTGAATCATTGACATTGCAATTCCAGGGGATGCCAGAATTGAAAATACAGTGGTGCCTCGACTTACGACCATAATCCGTTCCAGAAGATGGACGTAAGTCAAAATAGTCATAAGTCGAAGCACCATTTCCCATAGGAATGCATTGAAATGCAATTAATCCGTTCCGGCCAAAGAAAAAAATCACTGCAAGACTCATTGGAAACACGATTAATCCCTTCCGGCCGAAGGGGGGGGGGGAGAAAAGCAATCAAGAGTGCAAGACCCATTGCAAATGCACAGAAAACAAATGGAGCAGATTGGAAATGCACAGAGAACAGAGGGACAAGGTCGGAAATGCAAAAGAAAAAGCAAGGGAAGCATGCAGGACCCATTGCAAATGCACAGAAAACAAACGGAGCAGATTGGAAATGCACAGAGAACAGAGGGACAAGGTCGGAAATGCAAGGGAAAAAGCAAGGGAAGCATGCAGGACCCATTGCAAATGCACAGAAAACAAACGGAGCAGATTGGAAATGCACAGAGAACAGAGGGACAAGGTTGGAAATGCAAAGGAAAAAGCAAGGGAAGCATGCAGGACCCATCAGAAATGGGAAAAAAACCCCCAAAAGCAACCAAACCCCCCAAGACCCATCGGAAATGGGGGGGAAAAACCCAACAAACCAACCAACCCCCCAAGACCCATCACAGCACAGAAACATAACCCCCAGCCTAAAACCACGCTGCAAAAACACCCCGAACAGTTTTTAAAAAGCAGAAAACAGCACCTTACCTTACCTAACAGGCAGTCCCAAGCCTCCCTGCAAACACACACACGCTCACTGAGAAGCAGAAGCCAGGCAGTCCCTCCTCGATCGCACTCACTCTAACCGTCAGGGAGAAAGAGCTACAAAGAAGCAGCCTCTTTCGCCACCTACAGTTAGCAATTTGAATTTCCTGCCTTTTTTCCCTGCCTTTTTCTGTTCGTAAGTGGAAGCTCTGGTCGCAAGTAGAAGCAAAATTTTGCGGCCGGAGCTGGTCGTAACTCGAAATGGTCGTAAGTAGGGACGTCCGTAAGTCGAGGCATGACTGTAAAGAATTGGAAAAACTAACCAAGTACAGAGCCCTGGCAATTGAAACATCTCAACTCTGGAAGAAACACACTTCAGTGGTCCCCGTAGTCATTGGGGCTTTGGCAACAATATCAAGAAACTTCACCCAGTACTATAAGCAGTTGCAAATCTCAGAAATCACACCATCAGAGCTACCAAAAAATGGCAATATTAAGAACAGCATACATACTGCACCAATATTTAACAGATAGTTAGGTTTTTGGTTAAAACATGTATCTGTTATATAATACCAGTCAATGTTTTTATAATGTTGACTGTATCTGGTGTTTCTAAATAATAACAACAACAACAACAACAACAACAACAACAACAACAACAACAATAGGAAGAAGAAGAAGCGCAAATAACAGAAATCATGCAAACAGCAATAGATTACAGTGTCTGCTGCTTCATTGCATAGAATGATAGGGATTCAAAGCATGGGAAGTGGCTTTTTAAATAATTAGCCAGACATTCTCTGCTTGCTCTGCATGTGTTCTTTGCTTTCCAAAGTAAAAAAGACTCTAATTTTACTGAGAAACAGTTTCTGCAAAGGGGACCAGATGGCATGCAGTAAATGACACTCAACAGTCATTTGGTAGTCAACAAATGACTACCAGCTTATACATTTTAAAGAAGGGATTTGCAACTTTGGCAGGTGAGGGGCCACTGTTCTTCCCAGGACTTTTCAGAGCCCACATAGACCATAATCCCCCAACCCCTCAAAGGTAAATCTGAAAGTAGCTTGAATTCCACTTCCAATTTTATAATATGTGATTGATTGATTGATTGATTGATTGATTGATTATTGATTGATTGATTGATTGATTGGGTGGTAGATGGTGCAGAGGGCTATTTCAGAGTTGAATCGCCATTCCTGGCAGCCACCAGAAGATCAAAATCATCCTCTTTTTGTTGTGAGAAAAAAAATGGGGGCTGGGGAAAAGCTGCCCCCCCCCATAGTCTGAGATAATAGTTCTCTAGTATAAAAGACAGGACTGCAGGACTGTCACTATTGCTTTCTCTCTTATTTGCATTGTTTAATCTTACACAGTTCCAAGCTTTGACATTTTCTCAAATAATGAATCTGTGTACAAATACCCCCTTCCCATGGCCAAATTCAGTTTACATAGCTGTCTCTAGCATGGCAAGGATTATTCCAAGTTGTCATTAAACATGAGGAACCTATCAAGAACAAAGGTAGAGGATGTAGTTCTCCAGCATAAACATGGCTGAATTATACAAAGATTTCAAAACTAAACTTGGTTTGATGAGTTAGTTGATCAGTTTTGCTTTCTCCCATGTTCTTACTCTTCTTCAATTGTTTTTTTCTAGTTTTGGAAACTAGACATCCTTACTCATCCCTATGGAAAACAACGTGAAAGCAGAAGTCAGATAGTTGGACTGGTGGGGTGGTGTGTGGTTTGAGCCAAATTATATATCCATTGATATCACTAGGAGAGTGGTGACATCAGGACATTGGAATGGGCTTTGAAAACAAAACAGGTTGTTTCTCCTGTTTCCTACATAAAGAAATACATCTGTAAATAACTTATATTAGCACAACTGATTCTGGAATAAGATGGTTGTTTATAACTATCATGCAGATCAACTTCCACCTTTCTGCCCTGTACAATAACAAGGAATGCAGTGGTAGGGGTCCCAGAATATATTTTTTCCTGACCTCTACCTTCCATCTCCTTGATATGTCTAGACATCTGCATCTGATGGGCTAAATCCAAGGTTACTTCTCCCTAGAACAGACCTATTAAAATCAGTGGGACTTGAATGACTTATCTCTAACAAGTCCCTTTCATCACAATAGGCTACCCAAGGTAGGATTAAGGTTTGCATTAGCCCAGTTTAAATCTGAAAGGCCAAGCTCTATGGAGGTAAAGTGATGTATGAGTGTGTGCATTCTTTGAATCCATCAATGCTTTGACGTCTCAGGAAAGTGATTTTACCTGACAATGCTTTCAAGTTACAGGTTTTAGCACTCAAATAAGTGGGGAATGGCTGTTTTAAATATCAACGGTGTTGCATTGCCAAGGCCCATGGCTGGCCTCAGTGATCTTTACTTAGCTTATTCCTGTGGGGAACACACCATGACATTATTGACAATTGAGCTCTTGTCCTGGCTGTATTAGGATGACAGTGGTTTGCCATTTCTGTTCTATTTCTGGTAGTCACTCGAATCAGGCTGTGTATGTGAGCTCAATTTGCAGGGCTGAATGAGATGAAGCAGCTGCGGCACCGAGGTAAGGACCCAATCAGAGGGTAAAAGCTTGATAAAAGAAGCCATAAATTGCCACCTCTCTCTACCTTTACTTTTGGAACGCCTGCTGTAGAGATTCTGACAATCCCAGCATAATTTTCCCAGAGTCCCTGGTCAGAGCACGCTTTGGAATAGGAATGAATTGATAAGCCCCACTACTGTCCTGAATGCTGGATGCTGTGGTTTCTATGGCAACAGAAACTGAGGATGGCAGTCAGGAGGGCTAGGTAGCTAACAAAAGCCTGTACTCAGCCACTGGATGCTAATTTGAAAATATTGCCTTTTTCATATATACAAAAATAACCTTGCCTTATTTATCCCCCATTCAATCTCCTTTCGATGGAATGGAATCAAAAAGCAGCGGGTTGTAGTTGCCAGCAGCCATGGATGAAAACAACCTGTTAACACTTTGATATGCTGACTGTCAGGTAACAGCCCAAAGTGCTTCAGATTTTATAACTTTCACTATTTAAGTGAACTGCTGCTACTGCTAATGAAGAACGTTGCTGGAGGATCTGGTGTCCTTCAAGACAGGTTGTCCTTCTAACTGTCACAATGCAAACTATACTGTTTCTGTTAATGAGGTTTTATGAGGTCAAGCTGACCAGATGCTGAAATATATACATATAATCCATTTGTGACTTCCATGTTTGGATCCAGGGTTAAGATCACACCATATTGGTGTTTCATTTACTTCAATCAAAGCAGGGCTTGGCAGGAGCTACACTGGCCCTCTGCTGCCACAATTACATCTACTGACACATTGAGATTTCCTCTGATAGACATGCTATAAAACCTGTCTGTGGTTGCTTTGGAACTTGACATGCCTGGTGAAGATAGAATAGGTTGTGTGTATGGTATGCACACTGAAAGGAAATGAAGCATAAAAGGAATGAAGCACCTTCTTACAGTGCACATACTGCTTTGATGCAGATTAAAAAGTTCCAGTGTTATGTTGCAACAGAAAAGGTGTGTGGCTGAAGATATGTGAATTCAACTGTCTAACTTAGTATTGTGTCTAAGTCCCTGAGAGTACATTAGAGGAGGGAAGCATCAGCAATGCCTTACAAATGTGCCCTAATAAAAGTAATAAAGGTGCCCATTCCTGCTGAAAAATAGTACTTTTTGCATCCTCCTACCCATGTATTACCAAGATACACCAATGAAATGGAATCATTACTTTCAAAACTGGCTTTGACAGGGATGTGCTAATACCATCTGCTTCGATTTGGACTGAATTATTCATAACTGATCTGCTGTGAGCTGATTTGTAGTCCAACCACTGAATAGAATCAGAGAAAATGTGCTATGGAATGGACTACAGAAGCCATCAAGTCCAGACCCTGCCAAAGCAGGAAATCTCTACCTGAAACATCTCTTGATAGCTGGTCTCTGCCTCTGCTTAAACAGCTCCAGTGTTTAATCTACCACCTTATTTTATTTTATTTATTTATTTTTATTTATTTGATTTATATCCTACCCCATTAGTGTATGCAGTACTCCAGGTGGTTTACAAGTTAAAATGTAAAATTCCCACTGACCCCATATAACAATACATATGACAATATGACAATTTAAAAAAATCATATAAAAAATAAAAAATATATTAATTTTAATGGCATCTGGGAGACTCTATTGCTGAAGGCAGCTTTGAAGAGTTCTATTTTCAACAATTTCCCAAACAAAAGGAAGCAAACAATCTCTCTTATCTCTATTGGTAACCTATTCCAGAGACTGGGGACCACCACCGAGAAAGCCTGATTTCCTGTCTTTGCCTTTCTGGCCTCCCCCCTCCCCCCACACCCGGTGTGGCCACTATTAGCAATATGGATTGAGAAGAGCAGATGAAAAGGGGATCTGATTTCTGGAAGAAAAATTCCAACAAATATCGAAGTCCTAAACCGTTAAGGGCTTCATAGGTCATAACCAGTGACTTGAATTAAGCATGGAAACCCACAGGAAGCCAATGAAGGTGCACCAAGATTTAGGGTATATGATCACATTTCCTAATCCTATGAATCAGTCTGGCTGTCGCATTTTGGATCTGCTAACATTTCTGAGGCACTCCATTCCATTGTCAAAAGAGTCAAGATCCCTTTTCCTATAATTTTAATCCGTAACTTTAGATCCTATGCTCTTGAGCGGCAGAGAACAAGGCTGTTTCATCTTCCTGGCTCATTTGCATTTTCCAACCAAGTACATATTTTTTAAATTCAGCTTTTTAAAACCACATTTGGCACTTTGGGGAGCCCAAGTTTGATTGAAGCACCACTTTGGTGTTCCTCCCTTTGCTTTGGATCAGTTTAGAAACTGCCAAATACCCCCATTTGGTTTCAGATTCTGAATAATTTCTGAAACATGTCCCTAGCTTTGACATTTCTCATTACTGACAACATCATCAATCACATTAGTACTACAAGCAACCAGTAAGTTATAGACAAGCATCATTTTGTGACATTGTACAACATCATTCCTGAACACAGGGCATGTATGTTAAGGCATTAGCCCTGGCTCCCAGTTTCTTAACTTTTTGGTGCATGACTGAATATAAGATGCCCTTCTCATCAACATTAAAAGAACTCCAAAGTCTTGTTTTTGTGTCTGCTGGTGGTTGGTGGTTTCCAGCCATTCAGGAGATACAGAAGAAGTTTGCATATTCCCACGTTATCTTTCTAACTTTAATGGCAGGGGAGCTTGTGCTTATCCCTGACCTTGTGTTATGATAAGAAAGAAGACTCTGCCTCTTGTGACAGCCACCAAAGCCACCTAAAATTTGTTCTAGCCCAGAGCTTTCATGTGACTGGGTCATGTGCTCTGGGACAGCTGGGTGAGGGAAAGGTGAGGGAAAGTCATACCACGTTATTTGCTTTATTTAATCACAACTGTAACATGCAACACAATAGTGTGGATTGGACTGTTCTTGTTCAGGCTACCAACCCATCATACTCCATTCTGTTCTCCTTGCTTTTAAAGTTTTCATTTTTCCCCTACACAAACCAGCATGGCCTCCCTCTTAAGGATTTTAAAAAATAAATAGTGTTTTTTGTAATTGTGCAAATTTTGAGGCTTCTCTAAGTAAACCAGTATCTCCCTTTAGTGTATGATGCTGCTGTTTTGGCTACAACAGAGTCAGCCTCAAAAACCGACTTTATTATTACTCAGCAACAACAACAATGATGAGCCATCAAGTCAGTTCTGACTTATGGTGACCCTTTTCAGGGTTTACTAGGTGGAGAATACTCAGAAGCAGTTTACCATTCCCGTATTGTGGAGATACCCTATGACTATGTAGCTTGCCCAAGGCCACACAGGCTGGCTGTTCTCCCAGGAGGCACAGTGGGGAATCAAATTCCCAACCTCTGGCTCTACAGCCTGATACCTAAACCATTGAGTCTTAGCCCTGGAGTCTTAGCCCTGAAACTGAAAACATATTCTAGGATTTGGTTCATATTAAGTTACGAAAATTATAATAGGAATTTGAAGTGTGGGGGAAATATCAAGAATATAAAGGGTTTGTGGGTTGTTTTTTTAAAAAATTGGTGGTTAAAAAGGTGTTTCCAAAAGCCTGCTGCTGAGGTAAAGAATGCATTAAAAGAAGGGAAAATATGAACAGAGAAGGGATTAAGGAAATAAATATTTTAAATATGTGTGAAAAGGAAACAGAAGGTAAACTGAAATATGTTTGAAATCTAATTAAGAAGAGTGTGAATATGGTGAAAGCAGGCTAAGTGCCACCCCCTTTGGGGGGGGATGCAAATATGGCAGAGATGTGTTCTCATCAACATAATTATTTTACTAAACTGGCCAAATTGCACATGGATAATAAGTGCTTATGTCAGGTGGAAATCCCAATCCTAATTTGGCTATGAATTCAGAAGCCATTATATCGGTAAGATAGGAGAAACAAATTCAAATTTCTCTGAAAATATTTGCTATAATATTTTGATGATAGTACATGAACATTCTACTTACAAATGGCAATATAACTGACTTTTTGTAGCCGCAGAGGTTTGTCTGGCCTTATTGAATGGTGTCCAGGTTAAAAAGCTCCCATGTTTCATGCCCAGTAACTCCAATTAGGACTGAAAAAGAAGGTAATATCAAAGCAGGTTGATGGAAGGATCATCTGATTAACAAGGGAAATCTCTCTCTCTCTCTCTCTCTCTCTCTCTCTCTCTCTCTGTGTGTGTGTGTGTGTGTGTGTGTGAGAGAGAGAGAGAATATACACAAATATAATTGCAGCAATTTGCAGAGCTGTTTATTTTTGCAATCCTCAGTCCAGGTTTGTTTCTCCATGCCTTTGGAACAGACTTGACAAGGTGTTTTTAAAGCTGTTACTTATGTCAGTTGTTTGTCAAAGGAGCAGCTGTTTAATTTCCATAGAAATTAAATTGGTATACAGAACACATTGCTGTCAGTTTTGAAAAAGATGCTGGACATCAAACAGAATTAGATTTTGTGTTGGTTTCTGATTTTGCATAATATATCCAAATTATTAGTGGATTTTTTGGGGACACCGACTCCTTTGTTCTACAGATACTTTTTTGTTCTGACAGGTTAATATTATTTCTGAATCCACCAGAAGCATTTATAATCTCAGTAGAAGGAAAAATCGAGGAAGCTTTCGAATTCGATCAGAAACAGCATTATTTTTAAAATGAAAGAACTAGCAGAAAAAGAATATATAGCATGAAAATCCTGATCATATGTATGTTTGCTTGGAAGTATACCCTGCTGGGTTCAGTAGGATTTATTCCAAAATAAGTGTTTACAGGATTGCACTTATTATTTTTGCTTTTTATTTGGCATAGTAAGGCAAACAGACATTCTCAGCTTACACTTCTCTCAGAACCACTGGCTCTTTATTGAAAGTTAGATAAGTCAGATAATTCCCCTCTCATACATTAATCGAAGGATATAGCAAAGTGATGTCTGCTGCAGAGGTGTCCTACTATTTGCAAATGGTGTTTACTGTGACAAGACTGAGCAATTCTAATTATCCTATGTGAAAAAGTATAAACTGTTTGAAGGGCAGACAATACGAAATCCAAAAACAAGATTTAGTAATATCTTTATCAGACAATTAAACTATCAAAAACAGGTGAGTCTTGTTCTTTAGCGGAGATCTCCAGCGGAGATTGCAGAGTTGGAAGAGGAGGTAAAATAGTCAACTTGGCCAAATAGTGAGGCTTCCAAGATGGAGACTGAGGACTTTTAGAATTGGGTTGGGATATCAGATTTCACCTCAAGGAGGCCTTTTTCATCGCTATAGGCAAAGGGCTGCCAGTCACTCAGAGCCTTTGCAGAGCCTTGTATCACTCCATTGCCTCCAGTACTGCAGTGCCCAGCCTGGAGCAGAGTGCTGCAGAACTTGAAAGCTTTCTGTTGTTGATATTTTAGTGGTCTAGTAAGATATTGTCCATAAGTACTACATGCTTTCCCTCCTTTTCTGTTTGACACAGTAAGAAATACACAGCTCTCATATGCATGTAATGGTTATAAAGCTAAGAATGTCACTGTTCGCTGTTATGTAGGGATCAAATGACTGACTGGCAGGGTAATTGTGAAGTCAAAATGTTCTATGTTCAGAATGTTTGAATGATTCCTAAGACCTGTCAGGCTGCTGCCAACAGAGTGGGAGGAATGGCATTTTCTCAGTTTCTTTCTGACTGGTTTTTGCAGAAGCATGTATTGTCCCATGATATGATTTTCAAATATGTAGATTTACCATTGCCGCCTTCTGTGCAATATTCTATGGTTTATAGGTTTCAGCAAAGCCTTTGTTTGTGTGGATCATCAAAAGTTATATGTGGACAATGAAAGGAATAATTATTCTAAAAGAAATGGCTGTGCCTCAACATTTGATTTTCCTGAAACATAACCTATACTCTAGATGAGAAGCTACTGTTAGGGGCAGAATATGGAAAAACATATTGGTTTCCTATAGGCAACATTATCAGCTGGGCTACTTCCACGATTTCTGCAGCACAAACGAGGATGGCCATGCGCACCATTCTGCAAGTGATAAGTGGATTGGCTTGTGGGGGGGGGGGGTGGATGGTCAAACGGGCCTGGCCACTTCTGGTGGCAATACTCATATTCATCTCCCTGGGGAGACGAATACAAATATCCTATCTCTACTCTTGATCACTGAGTAAAGGAGGCACAGTGGGGAAATCAAACTCCCAACCTCTGGATCTGCAGTGAGATACCTAAACCATTGAGCTATCCAACAGTTCTTAAGGCCAATATCATCTAATTACTATGTATGGATGTGAAAGCTGGACAGTGAAGAAAACTGGCAGGAAGAAAGATAAATCCTTTTGGAAACTGATTTTGGAGGAGAGTTATGTGGATACCATGGAGTGTCTGAAATACAAATAAATCAGTGCTAGAGCAAGTGTCTGAATTCTCTCCAGAAGCAAAAATGACTAAATAGGTTGTCATACTCTGGACACATGATCAGAAGACAAAACTTACTGGAAAAGACAATAATGCTGGCAAAAGTTGAAGGCAGCATGAAAATGGAAATACCTCATATGATATGGATTGGATCAATAAAGGATCTTGAGTTTGCAAGTGCTCATTTGAGGGATCTTGGCACCAGGAAAGTTCATTCACCAGCTTGTGCTGGGGCTTGTGTTACTCAATGCGTGAAAAGTCACACTCAATGTGTGACTTTTAACAACAGGACCATCTGGAGGTCACTAATACATGGGGTTACCATTAATCAGAAGTAATTTAGCAGCACTTCTTGCATGTCTTATTTCATGTGAGGGCTGTGGAATAGGAGAGGGAAGCTTTGGATACTGTGTATCCAGAGCCACCCATGCCACCACCCCAATCTGCTTGTTTCCTCCCATGTGACATGAACAGGGACAGCAGTGAGAGGGAATAGGTGTGTAAAGATCTGTGGGGATGGAGAAGGAAGCATATGAGATCTGAATTTCACCTCTGAAGTCTCCTGTTTCAAAGGGACAATCCAATCTATCCTGTACTGTATGTAACCCGGAACGTATTTTGGACTATCAGAATTCCTAGCCAGCACAGCCAGTCAATATTGGCTGCTGGTGGGGATTCTGAGAGCTGTAGGCAAAAAAGTAACCTTTCTAAGCTCTGCTATAGGCTCTGAACTGCCATTTCAAGGGTCCAGATGACTGTACTTGGCTTGATTAAATTAAGCACTTCCCAATCTGGCTTCCTATGTCAGACATAAATATTTCTTAAGAGTGGGCTCTGGAATAGCATGGAATCCACCTTTTTGCTGCTACCTAATCTCCTTGACAGTGTAGACCAAAACAGGTCCACAGAGAGTGTGCTGTTTGTGTGTGTGTCTGCCTCTGTGTGTGTGTGTGTGTGAGAGAGAGAGAGAGAGAGAGTTATGATGGCCACATAGATATATTTTAAGGAAGGAAGATCCATAATATGGGGGATTTAAAACCTGAAAGTTAACATTGGTCAGCTGGACAGCAGACTAAGCAGCAATCACCTGATCAGTTTTCCCCTCTTGAGTGAGGAAAGTGTAATTCTGTGTATATAATAAAAATAATTTCTAATTTTGCGTCCCTACTTATGCACATGCAATTTTATCCAAATCAGTGTGTCAGTGTGTCATCCTTTGTTGGGCTTTTTGATTATGTTTAATGGTTATGAATGCATTTGTGTTCATTTCATACTTCATAATGTTCTGCTTTGAGTGACACAAGCCCCAGCACAAGCTGGTGAATGAACTTTCCTGGTGCCAAGATTCCTCAAATGAGGCAAAATGTTTTGGTTCATGTGTATTGCCTGATTTCTCACCAAGTGGCTCTGCAGTCCTGCATTCTTCTTGGGCAGTCCAGTGTTTGTGTTGAATGGCAGCTGCTGTTACAATGATATCACTGTTCACTCATTCCTTGGGGGAGACAATTCAGAGTCTTTCTTTTGTTTTCCAAAATGGACGTTATTTCCAGTCATTTCACTTGTCTTGGCACTGTTGAGAAATATTCAAGTCTAAGGGGCAATGTGTGCCAAAATATTGCTTTACCCTTCTTTGGCAAAGTCTGATGCAGTTTAAAGACTATGGTATCAACATGTGATCAAGGCTGGAGCTCTTTATTCTGTGGGGAATACAAGCATCCTTTCTGTTTGATAGTGCCATCTGTTGAACTGTGCATCCTACAGAGGGATGGTCATTTAGATAGAGCACCAAACATGACTTTATCAATGCCAATGTCAATCTGGGTGGATTTTAATGCACACTTTAAAAAAATCAGACAATGAGATCGTACTAGAATTATGCCACTTTAAGAGGGTCAGGGTGCAGTAGTTTTCATTGCCACTTTTACACATGGAGCAAATGCAGGATTCTGGCCAAAATGATTAGAGGATTTTCTTGAAGGAAGATTTAATAGCTTACTGTATTTTTTCCATCCTTATTTAATGAACTCTCCATTGCAATTCTCAGGTTTAGACTAGGTTCCCACTAACCCAGCCCCACACAATAGCCAAGTGCACTAGAAAAACTGCACTATAGCAATAAAGCAATGGATCTTAAATTTTGATCCCTGGTATTTTGGGCTTCAATTCCCAGAAGGTCCAAGCAGTATGGCCGCTGCACATATGGTGGTTATTCATACAGTTTATAACCCTCCATGTGTTAGACTTCCTTCCTTTAGTGGCACCACACCCTTTGTAACTATAAAAATAACTAAAATGTTACAGTTACACCACAAACAAAGCAATGTTCTTCCTGATTACATTATGAATGCAATCAAAGGTAGTTATGACATTAGCTATTGAGAAGAGAAATAAATGAGAAGATCTAACTGTAACTGGTTACTCCCAAGCCCTTGTTACTTGCTCACATTTTCATATTTTAAATCTGCATAGAGAAATCCATACTTCAAACATCTGTTTTTTAAGTTTTAAAAATGTCAAAGCATACTTGATTTTTATGTGTCATCCAAATAATACCCATTACATATGCAGGTTCATTTATTTGACACACACACATCTTCATTTTTGCAGTCAATATTGGGCCTGTATTTGTCTCATGACTAAGACTGTGCATAATATTGTCTTGTTTCAGATGACTGGTTAGAATTGATGACCTTGAAATGTCTAGTTTGGCTACTGATTGGCCAAAAATATATCTGGTCACACTACCAGCACTGTGTATTTTTGTTTATGATATGATTCTAATGTATATGAGTCCAGAAGCACATATATGACATAAACTTGTCAAGATGTATTATCTGCCTGTGGGATAAATGAACGCTTGTTCAAAATGGGTAAAATTACTCAAACACAGAAAGCCTTTTTTATTCTACAGTTTTTCCCAGGAGGGTTTGAAACCAATTTTGGGTGTCTGTTACAGCTGACCTTTGTGAGAATAAATTAGGTTTTTTCGAGCCTTCTCAGATGTGTAGCCAAAAGGGAGCTGTCTAGTTACATGCATTTTTAAACATCTGCTAGCAGAATCTAAGATCAAAATGCAAAATCTTTGGCTCAGTAATAGTCCCTTGAGGACTTGGGAAATCTCTGAACTTATAAGACAGAAGCATTTTCAGCCATACAGTAATATGTGTTGTTGGTTTTTTTGCCCAGAAATCTGTGTTTCGTTTCACATTGAGCATATAGAGTGTACAATTCAACAAATAAATGGTGGGAAAATACAGAGACAAATGTGTGGAATTTCCTTTGCCTGTTCTGTTTTATGAAGGAGATAAAAACAGAATCTTAACCATGTGTGCTAAATTATTTAATACATTTATTTATTAGGGAAATTATGGTGTGAAACCTAATACGTGGTTGTTGTGGGTTTTCCGGGCTGTTTGGCCGTGTTCTTAAGGTTTTTCTTCCTAACATTTCGCCAGTCTCTGTGGCCGGCATCTTCAGAGGACAGGAGTCAGAACTCTCTGCTCTGTTGCAGTTTGTTGGATAGTTGAGTATTTATAAAAACCCACAACAACCATCGGATCCTGGCCGTGAAAGCCTTCGAGAAAACCTAATACAGTTAAAGGGAAAGGGGGATGAAAAAAGAGGGAAAAAGCATATGTTATGGCACCTTGAATCTAACACATTTGTTTCCATGTGAGCTTTCATAGATCAAAATCCACTTTCTAAGACACACCTCTTTCTATTGGTTGCTTTCTATCACTCCTTTCCTCTCCTTCTTCTTTTAATTTTTCAACATGGCAAAATAGAGTAACGCAACTACCTCTTTGAAAATCTTTTTTTTTCCTATAGAAAGAAATGCTTCTGCCATCAGAATGGGAGGGTCCCCTTTCCCCCCAGCTCTCATGGATCCTCCTAAACTGCTCTGGAGAGTTTGGTAATTCTCCAGAGGAGATTTGCAGGGGTCACAAAGCTGTAGGGTCGAGGGAAGACAGAAGGAGACTCATCCTGTGAGCAAAAAACCAGGCCGTTGGCTTCTTCCCATTACTTCATGCTATACACCTTTGACTATTACTGATGTATATTCTTGGGGTCCATTCAGTGTCTCCTTTTTCTTCTTCTTGCTATAAATCTTGAAAGATGTCAAAAATACATTTAACAGACAAGTTTCTGGTGTGCTAATGATTTGCCCCTTCTCCCTGACATACATTTCTATTGATTGATAGCAGTGTACCATCAGAAAACAGCCTAGAAACTCAAATAAGACAATACATTTCTGAAGCATAGTAGAACAATGTTGTTAATGCATGTTGTTGTTGAAACTGAAACATACAAGTCACTTTTTAAAGTTCAAATATAGCCAATCTTTCATTCTTAGTGGAACTGGGGCAATATACCGTGTTTCCCCGAAAATAAGAAAAGGTCTTATATTAATTTTTGCTCCAAAAAAAGCAGTAGGGCTTATTTTCAGGGGATGTTTTATTTTTTTCATGTACAACAATCTACGTTTTTTCAAATACAGTCATCTTCTTCTGAGTGCTGCACAATGGTGGAGGGCAGGGTTTCACTTAACTAGGGCTTATTTTTGGGGTAGGGCTTATATTACGAGCATCCTGAAAAATCATACTAGGGCTTATTTTCAGGTTAGGTCTTAT
Organism: Intellagama lesueurii; assembly: GCA_037013535.1. Classification (NCBI taxonomy): domain Eukaryota; kingdom Metazoa; phylum Chordata; class Lepidosauria; order Squamata; family Agamidae; genus Intellagama; species Intellagama lesueurii. The sequence goes on along the minus strand of JBAJHW010000005.1, from coordinate 39,795,470 downwards.
TTTCAGGGAAACAGGGTACATATAATCTTTCCATCTGGTTCAAAAGGTAGAGTGGGTCAAATACTGAGAAATTTTCATAAGAAAATCAATAACTTCCCGTCTTAGATAATTCATGCTTAGGTTTCCACAGCTCCCATCGTTGTGCTTTCTGCAACATTGTTTTCTATTTTCATGTTTATATTCTGGTGATTAACAACAACAACAAAATCATACAAAAAAAAAAAAGAGAACAAATATGGGGGAAAAATAAAATATAAATATTAACAGTCACCAGGAGGCAAATAGTTAGGGAGTCTGTATAATAGTGTTTACTTCTCCACTGCTAGTTCAAGGGAATGGCTTGGTAAACTTCAAGTCCTAATCTTGAAATTCCAAAAAGAGTTAGTTCAGCTCTTTTCACTTCCACGTTGCATAAAGCAATCCCACATATTACTTTGTATGGGTAAGAAGGGATGCAGAACCTCTGGAAACTTCCTGTCACACTTTATAGAAGTATTCTTTCCCCAGCTCACCCCTGCCTTCTTGAACCAAATATTTTAAACAGCAGCATTATGGAGTGGTTGGGGGAAAAATGTCATTACAAATTCTGTCCTATTTTCTATCTTTCCATCTCATATTCACCTGTAGATTGATTTATCCATGGAAAGGAAAGGCATAAACAATCAGCTTCCAACCGTACAGATGGCCATCAATTAGTGTCATAGGGAAGCCAGAAATGATCACATCCTATTCCTATGATTAAAATCATATTCAGCCAGAGTCAGTGGAGGACCTGGCTGAAAGGCAGAAAAGATTAGTAAGCCCTCCTAGTATGCTTGCAGGTTGCTAACCAATGGGAGGTAGCCTAGGCCATGATTAAAACTAGGTAGCCCTTGCCTCTTCTTGCAATTGCAGTCAAGTGGATAATAGATGGAAGAGTGGCTGCAGGTGTGACTGTGATTGTCTCACCGCCAAATATACTGAGGCAAAGAGGCTAGCATCCTCCTTCCTCCATCTGTGGCCACACACTGTTTCAAAATGTCCGCCTAACAACTGGCCCTTCTGAACTCTTGAAACCAAGGCCATAATCAGTCGGTTGTTTGGCAGGAAGCAGGATTGTCAAAGCCTGGTTTTCTGCACCTTTGATAGTTACAGTGATAGGGAGAATATAAGCAAAGAAGTTTGCTTTTTAGTTTTAGAATGGCAGTGATAGAATTAACATTGTAAACATTAGTTGTATGTTGAGAATCAGCTGCTAATGGCACAGGGGCCTTATCTGTATTTCAATGGGACTATAATTGTAGTGGACATTTAGAATACCAGTCAACAGGTTTCACACATCTATTTTTTACTCTTTACACCCTTCCCCTTTATACATGTGTGCGTCCTATAGGACTCGGGTTGATGTGAGATTAGGACAATGAAGAAAACTGCCAGGGGAAACATTGAATTCATTTAAAATGTTGTGTTGTAGGAGAGATTTATGAATAGCACCTGTTAGACACCTACACACATCCCAATTCTTTTAAAAACTGGCCAGTAGAGGCTGTGAATTTTTTTTCTACTACAATTTTTTTTAAATACTATTTTTGGAGTATGGCAGTGGGTGATGTGATCCTCAGACCTCTAGAAATTGCCCACCCAAATTTGAAGAAACAGAATGTTTTGTAGGTCTTGTAATCAAATACGATTGCAAAATAAAATCCCATTTACAGTGTGAAAATGAACCCAGTTTAATGCTCATAAATGTAAGCCCAGTTTAATTTCAAGTTTCTTCAAACAAAACAGGAGAAATAAAGGAACTTTGGGATCATGCTAGCAATTTTCTGTTAGAGAGCAATCTGCTTGACTTTAGGGTGAAAAGGAAGGCTTTTGTTGGATTCAACAGTCTCAGTCAAAGTAATACTTTTAGTGCTCTCGAGCCTCATTAGGAGGAAATAAAAACCCTGTCTTGCTTTTAGAATTAGCATATTTGTGAGGCATATGGGACATTTTTGAGAAATAAAGTGCAATAATAATGCCCACATTTAAAAATGCAAATCTGGAATTTGCAATGTGTGTAACTGAATAAATTCACACAAAAATACTTTTGTCAATGAAGGAAATGCATATATTTGGAAAAATGCATACATAAATAATCACTGAGGTAAAATGTGCAGTTAAATGCACACATTAAGAAAAATATGCGAAAATGGATATTTCAGTGCAGGAAGGAAAAAAAGAAATCTGCCAAAGTATGAAATAAGAACTGTAAGAAAATGTAGTAGGAATTCAGAGAAATGCAACAAAATAAGTACTGAAAAGTTTTTATTTTCCTACTTTAAAGAACACTGAGTTCAATGGGTCTTGATCCCAAACATGTACATTTACCTTGGAGTCCTGAAGGAGCTTTATTTTTCAGATTCTTAAGCATGACCTATCACTTCTCAGTTTTCACTGTAGACCGATGCTAACAATTTTTGCTCTGCTCATGCTACAGTATTCCTGTAGCTCATCTATTGTGCTGTTTTTAGAAGTCATAGAAGTCACATAAATGCTCCAGAGTCTAGAAGCAAGTGTTAACCAAGGATCATCTCCCCCCCCCCCACTTTCTATGCAGTCAATACATTTACTATGCAAAAAGGGTTCCAGGAAGCCCAATGTTGGACTGTTTAGAAACCACTTAAGGAGGTATCTCAAGGCATTGTCATTGTTTCTCAGCCCAGCTTATGCTTCCCCATTTACCCTTCTCTTGTGGTTAATAGACAACATTTTCAGAAAAGGTGTTATTAGCAAATCTCAACAGAAGTCCAAAATCCAGTTTGCTTCCATGTTCAGTTGCAAGTGCTGTTTCTGATCTATAAAGTCCTAAATGACTTGGGCCAGAATAAATGAAATAACTCCTCCTCTATGAATCTGCCTGGAATTTGAGATTTTCAGTGGAGGTCCTGCTACGTGTCCTATCACCTGAAAAGCTACATTGAGTATATCTGACAAGGCTTTCTTTCCTTCTCTGTGGCAGCATCTCCATTATGGAATTCTCTCCCAGGGAAAATAAGGGTGGAACCTCCTCTGTTGTGTTTCTGAGGATTAGCCAAAATGCTTCTATTTTGCATGGTCTTATTTTTTAAATCAGTTTTTATTAATTGCACTTAATTTTTTAAAAATTGTATTTTAAATAAATTTAAAACTCTTTTTTTATTGTATATTGGTTTGAGAGCCCTTCCAGACAGGAAGTGGTAGACAAATTTGTATAGTAGTGTTTTTTCAAGAGTAGCCTATATAGAAATATATCCCCCACCTACCATACTTTGTTTTACTTCAGTTCTACTTTACCCTCATGGCCTTCATAGCGTATGCTGGTCTTGCGCTTAATATATGGATGGGCAGGAATAGCTTAGGAATTACACCCTCACTATAACTGTTTACAGACACTGGCTAGAACCAAAAGAACTTCCTTTCATTTTCCTTCCTTGAGTCCACACTAGTATTTGAGTGTTTCCAGATCTAAGGGAGCGGGGAAAACATTCATGCCAATAGCAAAAAGCAAATGGCTTGAACTGGAATGGATAAAGCACCAACAGAATTATTTCCAGCAACATTATTTGCCTACCTTCAACCCAGAGAACACAAGAAAAAGAAGCAGGAGACAGTTATTGCAAACATGGGCAGTGATGCCCACAATACCAAAACGAGAGACAGAAAGGCAGACCTGGGTGTTCTAATATGAATCCACACTTCATGTGCAGGACTTCATGTGTTCAGCTGCAAAGATGTAGATGTTCAGTCCTAGTGATGCTAGTAACTAAATATTTTCAAAATAAGGGAGGGTAGAATTAAGAAAGCAAAGTCTAGGCATTATGCTACACCAGTGGAAGTCTGGTACTGCAACTTCTTCTGGGGAGGATCAAGTTGTCAGTCTTCTCCTTTAGCACCAGCATAGCCTACTAACAGGGATGGGGTTATTCGTATTCATAAATGAATATGAATATCCCCATCCCAGGTGCACCTAATGTGGGTCTGGCCCTTGGAACCGGTCTCCCCACTCATGTGCCGCCGCACCACCAGTGTCCTGCTCTACCCGCCAATTGCAGAAATAGCTCTACCATCTCCTGGCTAAGCTGGCCACTCCAGGCAGGGGCGGGAGGACAAGTCTCCCCACACAGCTGCTGAGTGGCCAGCCAAGCAGGGGGACAGCGGAGCTACTTCAGAGATTGGCGTGAAGAATGGGATGCTGGCAGTGCGGTGGTGTGTGAGTGGACAGGCCAGTTCCAATGGCTGGACTTGCATTAGGTGTACCTGGGACAGGGATATTCATATTCATTTACAAATATGAATATTCCCATCTCTACTTACTAACTAATGACACTTCTAATTCTATTAAAAGATATTGACAATTTTGCTTCTCTTCTCTCTACATTTAATGGCATGGTGCCTTTTTTTTTTATTTCCAAAAAAATTATCTCCATGAATGCCAGATTTAACATAAGATCTCTGTGAGGGTGGGTGGAAGTGTGCTGCTTCACCCCATGAGTGCCCCTGGCCTCTATGGTTGCTCCACCTCATGATTGCCTCACAATTGCACAAAAATTCCTGTCTCTATTTACATGCTAGTTCAAAGGCAGTGCAAATCCCTATAAATAATCCACAAAATTTAGTAGCCCACAGTGCTATTTGCTAGTTTGCCTAAACCTCACTAAGAATGTGACTAAACAGCCCTATTATTCTGGCCTGGATTGGTCTAGATTGTGCTAAACAAAGTTGCTTTGAGGTGCAATATGTCATTTGGGATTATCCTTCCATTCACATGCAAGAATCAATTATACCACTCCTGAAGCACCCATTTTTCTTCCCCCGTTGTTGTGCATGAGTCATTTAACAATCTGGAGAAGTAGAAAGCATCCTTCCCACTTGCCTATGGAGGAAAAGGGAAAGGAAGTTTACTATTTCTCTTTAGTTGTTGCTAATGCTTCAGAGATGCTTTGAAACTATGGGACAAATACCTATCTAGTCACAATCTTAGCCTGAAGGAAAAAGGAGTGATAGAAGTACTTTGTGAAAAGTTTTTCTCTCAGATTGCCTGGGAAGGATTTTCACTGCAACCAGGCAAGGGGCACCTTTTCATGTGTACATGGGACCTTACCACAAATTATGCTTAACAAAAAGAAAGAAAAATTCAAAGTTGTCTTGCCTTCAAATCCATGGATTAGGAAGTCAATTTTAAAATAGGTGTTCTATTTCTTTCTGTATTTTGTTAGTAACTTGCAAAAGTAACATATTGCCAACAAGGGTTGCAATCCTCAGGACATGTTTTGGGAGGAAACCCCAATGAATTCTGTGGGACTTAACTCCAGGTTAAAATTGCACCAGATTGGCTGTTAATCACAGATACAAAACAGATACAAAACTCTCCATGAGTTTACAGCATGACAGGTTTCATTAAATCAAAGGGCTTTTGCAGCTTATATTAGCAGAAGCATTGAAGATTTGAACTGACAGTGACATGGAGAATGGCTTAATTTAGAATAAGCTTGATAGGAAACAACTACATATTGTGATGAAAATTAATCAAGGGAATATCAAGTCAACACTTTAATATGAATTTAATTGCATCTGGCAGAATTCATGATCTGGTGGCCTTAGCTGTTGCAACCTAACACATCCTTTGCCACCTCTTCGGTGCCTAGGTGGTGTATCTCAAGCTTCTGCAGCTTGGTTGTGAATGCCTTCTGCTTGAAAACCCTGGCCTTCTTTTGAATCAGGTCCAGTTTTCGTCAAATAGGGCTCATATTCCACTCCTGATGCTATCCAGCAAATCCTGCTGATGCTTTCATTACACATTCTAAAAGAGAGAAGTGGAGAGTATGGCATATTGAAAAAGTTACTGCCTTGACTGCAGATTCCCAAATCTCAGTGGCCATGCTGGCTAGGAGAGTGTGGTAGCTGTAGACCAGAAAGTAACTTTTCTAAATTCTGTGTGGCATGGTAAATTTACTACTGCACAAAAGAGATCTTTGCCCTCTCATTATTTAGAAATTCCTCTCTTATATTCCAGAGCTTGTATTTCCGAATGAAACACATTGTTTCCACCTGATGCTTTGTAGCAAGGATGCTACAAAAATCTCTGTTTTTCTTTTCCCCGCATTAATTTTTCTTTTTTTTTAAATCACAGATTGCTTTGGGTTTTGTTTCAATTGAAAACAGCCCATACAAAATTCTCCCAGCCAAATACAATAATTAACGCAAAGAGTTTCCAATAGGAGGGCCATTTTTTCATCTGTCTCTCCTACTGTTGTCAAAGATGAGGAATGTGTCAGAAGAAATAGATACGGTCCCCTAACTGACCATCACATGGTTGGGCTACTTTGTCCCTTTTGCTTTGTCCCAAATTTGACTTGAAGAAGTTAAAAAATCACAAAAACATGTCTTCCCCTCCAACTCAGTTTATGAGGAAACATTTGCAGGGAATACCCCCTGCCCCTTCTTGCTCATTCTTTCTTTCTGCAAACTTTGTTGTATTTGCTGTGCCTTTGGAAAGACAGCAAATGGTAAGGAAAGGTGAAACTGCTCTACTGCAGTTTCTCTGCCCACCCCACCCCACCTCACCCCACCCCAATGCTTTTCAAGCATTGCTATTCAGTGCTCAATCCTCCTGCCTCTGTTTTCTCAGTTTTTGAAGCATTCAGCAAGAATCTGTGAGGAGTCCAAATAATTTGACTGAGTGAGGGAGCTGTGGCAGAGGCTAGAGGCTCAATTTCTCTGGTTTCTTTTCAGGAAGGCGTAGCATTTTCTGTGATGGCAAACATTCTTTCTGCCTTTATTATTTTTTTTTCAAGAGTTGCAAAGAAGGAGAGAAAGTTATCATGCATACCTTGTCTTTTCACTCTGCAGAAACGACAGGCCCATTGAACTGTTCATCGATCCATCCGAGGTGAACCCGCTTAGGGCCAAATAGCTCCAGGACACCTGCTCATATATTTCTGCTGTTGGCATCTCAGAATGGGACCACTTCCTCCAGGATTTAACACAGGTGTGTTGGAAAATGTCATTATTGATTTTTCATTAATGTTTGACAAGTAGAGTTGGAGGCAGAAATACAATGGCTGCTACCCTTGATACAAAAAATATAAAATAAATGTCCTGATGAAAATCTCTTTAGTTTACCAAGTTAAAGCCCAGTCTTACACAATGACATTACCGAGTAAGTCCCATTGGATTCAGTGTGGCTTACATATATGAAAACATACATAAGGCTTCAGCCATGGACTTTAGGAGATTCGCATCAGAGCAAATGATTTTTACATAGCGGCTGCAGCAGTTTTTAGTAAATTCAAAATTTCCGATTGCCTTTCTAAGGCTCCTTTGTCATGGGGAAGCTGTCGGAAAATTTTAATTTGCAAAAAAACACTCCTTTGTCATGGGGAAGCTGTCGGAAAATTTTAATTTGCAAAAAAACAATGTGGCCAATAACATAATTAGCTTTACTCAGCATGTTATTGTACAGCAGGATTTCAGCCAATGATTACAGAGAAAAACAATATTCCTAAATTAATTATTTTGTAACACTATTCATGTCTATACAGAAATACTTCTGAACTCTATGTGTCTTGCTCCCAGGAAAAGGAGTATTTAATTGCAGTCTAGTTACTTCTTTATTATTATTATTATTATTATTATTATTATTATTATTATTATTATTATTATTATTATTATTATTGTTGTTGTTGTTGTTGTTGTTGTTGTTGTTGTTGTTGTTGTTGTTGTTGTTGAATTTTCACAAATTGTGTCTAGAAAGTCCAGAGTTCAATACTCTGAATTTCAGAAATCCAGGCCAAGAAAGCCCTAAGTCTATTAAGCTGTTGCTACTGGGTGGTTTTCAGAAATGGGCGCTGGAGTGTGGGTAAGAAGTCCCTGAGTATAAAACTCCTTGAGACACTAGCCCCATCCAGTTGTTCTATAATCTGAAATCATTGACATAATTACAGGGAGAGAACAGCCACACTCCCTTCCTCAGGGGAGCAGCAATGTGGTTTAAAGAGGAGAAAGGTTCTGATTGAGGACAGGCTCTTCATGCGAGGAAAAACCCAGAGTTCTTGCTCATGCCAAGAGCCTGCACTCAAGCAGAACCATTCCAGAGTTCTCATTCATGCATACATTCTACACCTGAGCAGGACACTTTTGTCTTTCAACGTGTCACTCTTGGAGGAAGGAAGTGGGAAGAGCCAGCCATCTCTATTTGGGTTGGTAATGCAGGATTTCAGAACAACTAGGCCTATTTTGAATCCAAATATACCCAGTTCCACTCCAGCATTGTTCTCTGCTTATATCTTCCCTTTCTCACATCCCCAAACCTACTGAGTTGTGAGAAGATAGGAAGCAAAGAGGGAAAAGAACATCTAAAAGGCTGCTTCTAGCTTTTCAGCTGTTTTAAGCTCTTTCCACCAATGTGAACCATGCTTGGTGTAGCTTTTGCTGGTTTGTTTGTTTTATTCCTCCTCTTCCAGGGAGGTAAATCTTACTTATTTTGTTCTTCCAGGGGATGAAGAAAAATTCTGTATGCTTTCTGTATGGTATGGACAGTGTGGGTGAAGTCATTTGAGTGTGCTGAGCAGACAGCTGGAATTGTAGGGCATGCCATTATGTTTTGGCCATTATTCATCCGCTACTTGCATTTCTTGGCACACCCCTTCACAAATCTTCATTTAGGATAGTCTGGGAAAGAGACTAGAAGGGAATATGGCAAATAAGAGGGCAGTTCTTCCTGGGCTAGGGAATTTAAGTTACTGAACATTGCAAACCTTTTAAAGTATCTTTTAAATGATAAACACTAGATATTGTCAAACCTCTTTTAGCCATTTTCTATATTAATTATTGCCTCTTCATTTTGTTTTATTATTATTACCCTGTTTTTAAATGAGCTGTTCTGATGCTTTTACTGGCAAATTTATTCTTCGCTGTTAGGTGTAGCAAACCTCAGTCTAGATGATCATTAAACTGAGTTCTAGCAGGATGAAAATGATGTTCCATTAAATTTACCCTGAACTATAACATGCAATTTGCATAAAGGATATTTGCAATTGTAGCTTGTTTGTGTTTTATCTATTGCCTCATTCACAGAGGAACAGAGGCTTTGATCAAAATGTACTAATATGGACAATACATAATAACACATCATTTGATAGTTTTTCTTTCCTGTTTAGTAATATTAATAAGTATTAATGTAATGATGCTTGCTAAAATTTGAAGTGTTATTGGTATAGTCACAATTCAGCATTGTCCACAACTAAAGTCTAATATCTAAATTATTATTTGGGGGAATAATTTTAATTTGTTGTTCAATAACTCCCTTAAGGTGTGAAAGCTTAAACTTTCTGGACTCATAAAGTAGTGGGGTTGTGATCCCTGTTGCTTGATATCATTCTCTTTATTTAATGTAAAGGGAAGGGACAATCATAGTGGAAATAAATATACCTAGAGGAAACTTTGTATCGCTTCTGCTCATATACAAACTCTACCCTCCATGGAGTCTTATCAGTTTACTCCAGTTATCCATATATATAGTAAATTGAAGGATAATAACCATGTTGAAACTCAAACAAAAGTGCCACTACAGCACCATAACCCCTAGCATGTTTTATTCTTGGGGCATGAATGTTAGTAGAGTTCAATGGCACATCTGATAAACATGGATGTGGAATAAGGTAAAGGTAAAGGTTCCCCTTGACATTTAGTCCAGTTGTGTCCGACTCTAGGGGGCGGTGCTCATCCCTGTTTCCAAGCCGTAGAGCCAGCGTTTGTCCGTAGACAGTTTCCATGGTCACGTGGCCAGCGCAACTAGACACGGAACGCCATTACCTTCCCACCGTGGTGGTACCTATTTATCTACTCGCATTTTTACATGCTTTCGAACTGTTAGGTTGGCAGGAGCTGGGACAAGCGATGGGAGCTCACTCAGTCGCATGGATTTGATCTTACGACTGCTGGTCTTCCGACCTTGCACCACAGAGGCTTCTGCGGTTTAACCCGCAGCGCCACCACGTCCCTTCGGATGTGGAATACCAAGCTTATAATATAATGCATTTGCCAAACTTTATGTTGTACTAGATTCTGTGTGACTTTATTTTTGCAATTATGGATGTTAGCATCTAGCTAGTTCTATAATGGCAGATGAGAAATGTTTCTTGTTCAGTGTTGTGTGTGTGTGTGTGTGTTTTAAATGACCAACCCATTTTATATGTCTATCTTTTTCTAGTGATTAACTGGACATTTTACAGATTTCTTTTAAAATTTTGCTTAACTTTCCAGCAATGTCACTAAATGGGAAGATCTTTGGTGTGAAGATGCACATAGTAGAAGTCATCTAAAAAGAAATGCATATTTCTCATGGTGTACACACACAATGCCATTCAACATTACTACAAGGTAAGGGATTCATTTTTATTCAATCACAGAAAGATGAAAATATGTTCCTTTGAAAGGTATAATTATGAAGAATAGGTGAGTGTTATCAGTATGTTTCTGCCCCACAGAAAGGATTAAGAATCACAAAAGGTTCACACTTTAAAGATAAATTATCTTAAGGAAAGAAAATGCTGTTTATTTTGCTGTAAATATGTCAGTAAATGCCTGTTTTTCCAGCTGTGTTTTGTAGCTTCTTTGCTATGAGGTAGACAGTAGCTGTTGATAAAAGTAGGAGCATGTGACTATTATCTACCTCAATTCACTCCAAATTATTTGTTTTACAAGCTTTAAACTGATTTTCAGCCTGCCCACTTTGATGTGTATCCAAATATTCCAAAGTATTTATATGTATTATATATGTCTGAAATACGTGAAAAAACATGAAAATTGGAAAAATAAAGGGATGAGGATCTCTATAAAGGATCTGGGATTAGCAGTAAAACTCAGTGCCATGAAGTACTGCTTGTCCTCCAGTGTACAGGCAGAGCTCCTGTCACTTCCTTCCTTCCTTCCTTCCTTCCTTCCTTCCTTCCTTCCTTCCTTCCTTCCTTCCTTCCTTCCTTCCTTCCTTCCTTCCTTCCTTCCTTCCTTCCTTCCTTCCTTCCTTCCTTCCTTCCTTCCTTCGAGCCATGCAGTTTAGGTAGCTATTAGGTCTTGTTCCTAATACTACTGTGACCTATCCCATTCAAATTCTGCACAGTGTCACACACATCACACATAGATGCTGAGTTAATCAGATTGAGATCTGTAATCTCAAAAGAAAAGTCCTCTGATTCTCTCTACTTCCTGAAAATAAAAGTGATGCAAGTCTCTCTCTGTTCTGAACATGCGACCATTGTGAAATGGCTGCTGAGAGCAGAATTCCCTTCTGGGGCTCTATGACTGGGGTTTCCAGGAGAATTTAGGATTTTTCAGTGAGACTTGAGCTGTTCCTTTGCTTTGACTTCCTGGTTCTGTTAAAGTATTACTTTTGTATTCTGAGGTTAGCATTTTTTTTAAAAGGTTTCTCAGCTTTTTAAACCTCAGAGGTTCCAAAGCAATATTCGGTACTTTGAAGAGGCATGCTTTAATTCAAGCCCACTTCGGGGCCCCTCACTTCACTTCAGATGGTTTCAGAAATAAACAAATACCCCTGCTTCACTTTGGAGTCCAAATAAATTCAAAATTGAAATACATCCCTGGTTTGAAGAAATTAAGCTGATTTTAGTGTTAAATATGGCTAGATCTGTTGATTTTACTTCTTCCCGTGTCCAGAAGTTTTAAAAACATTCCTTTAGTTGTTACCCCAAAAGTAACTTTTCACATCTCTGTTTTCCAAGGATGGGGACTTGAGTTGCACAACTCACTGTTGAGTTGGACATAAGTCGCACTGGTGACTCAACTTGGACTCAATTCGGGGTGGGGGGTGTTCAATGACTTGGACTCAACTCATGACTTCAACCCATTTTTCTGAGTCAATTTTCAAGTACCTATTCTTTTAATGAAGGACACCATAAACCCAGAAGCAGGTTTGCAATATTCACCAGAAGATGCAGGAGAGGCAGACAGACGGAGGCAAACGGTGGTGGTGGAGGAGATAGCAAAGGAAATGGAGGGTTTTCAAGAGGGTGGGGGGTGGAGGAGTGAGGGAAAGCGAGACAGGCACAGCAGATGGGACCAAAAGTGGGTGGTTCACAAGCCTCAGAGCTCCCCATGCACACCCCACACAGAACCCACTCACCCCTCCCTTTTTTGAGGAAGGGAAGCTTGTTTTTAATGGGTACTTGGACTCAGGATTTAGTACCAAAGACCTGGACTCAGACTCGGGACTTGGATTCAAAGACTTGCCAGCATCCCTGCTGTTCTCACTCTGTGGCCTCAGGATAGAATAACAGGAAATATGCAGAAGAGTGAGAACTGGACACTTCTCATTCTGCCTTGCCCATGTATTGGATGAAATGTTTTGAAATTGCATTTGCTGAGAAGAAGGGCTAAATGGGCAGAGTAGTAGAACTCATAGATGCTGAGGGATAAGCTGGGCAGTAATTCAGAGCTGGGGAAAGTAACTACAGCTATGGGAGTTTTCACCTTCTATGGCCAGTGGCTGCCTGGAGGATTGTAGGACTTGTAGTTCTTAAAGGTCATTTTCCAGAGCTCTGGAGATTCTTGGCAATTGCACAGGGCAATGAAAGTTTTTTCTTCCAATGCTGATGGTCCAAAGCTCAGTCTATGCATCCTGTCAATGAATGTTAACATCATCATGTTAAAATTACTAGCTGATGATTTATCATACCTCACCATGGGTCATTGCTTCACACTACCTTATTTTGTGATAATAATGAGTCAGTGGTCTAAAATGACTGATTGTAACATCCTCTCTTCTTCAGATGATTAAATATACCAGCAAGTTTAGTATGAATAATACTGTAACCTGAGTCAGTGTACAAAGGTATATCGATGATCCCAGGTGGAGACTAACCACTGCTTTCCCCTATAATCAAGGCTGGGCCAGCCATTAGGAGTGAGGCAGGCAATACTAGTTAGTTCCATGCTCTGTTTGTAACACAATGCTCAATTGCTATGATTGAACCTTTAGTCACTTGTGTATGATCTATGTATCAGATGTACTCCCTCCTATCCAAGCTGTCTGTAAACAGTCACCTTGGGAATCCCATTTTCTAATTGATGTGCACAAGCTCTTCCAATACTATTCTTCCCTGTATCGGTTTATGCCCAGATTTTCAGGTCCTTTTGAAAGCTGAGTCAGGTGATATTTCAAAGTTTTAGGCTGTATTCAGGAAGCACTTTGTTTTTTTTAAAAAAAAATATTTTTGAATGTTTATTTGGGCAGACTCAGAGAGCCACCAGAGCACATGTGGACTCAGAAGGAGCTTGCATTAGGCTTGGCTGCCAGAAGTGGAGGTTGCTGAGAGGAAGTCTTGGGGAAAGAAACAAGCAGTTTGTCAATACCTATTAGCTGGATTTTCAGCTAATACTGACTGGAATTGTGAGTCTAATGAAATGAATGATCTATGGCAATATATTCTCCAAAATCAAGAGCCAAGGTACAAAATGCGGACAAATTATCTGGAACAAGATATGGATGATACTCTGTTTCAAACTGGGTAGAGATTCTGGTTGAACAAAATGGGAAGCTTTGGTTTACTCAGTAAAAACCAGTCCTTTCAGACTTTCCAACTACCTAAGGGAATATTAACACAGATACAGTACAAACTTCAGCTGGTACAATTATTGGAAATAATTGCACTTGGAGAAGTTACCATAGGATACCTATCATAACTTCTCCAGGTGCAATTCCTTCCAACATATTGAATATCTATTTTTTAAATTATAGAAATGCAGAGGTTGTTGTTACTTCCCAGGAATGTCAAATATACTTTACTTTATTTTATTGCTTCATAGCCAATCAGGTTGTATGCATAAACAGAAATTAAGCCACTCTTAAAAGATGTGGAGGTAGGCTGGGGAATAGCCCTGCTTAGATATAATTGTGGATATCTTAGCTGCCCAAGAGTCCCTTCCCATTTCTTCATAGGCCAGTAAAACCAGGGGTGAGGCCATTTGGTAAACTATCTTGAGCCAAAACAACATGACTGCTTTCGTAATGAAAGCATTTGAGGAAGCAATTTATCTTTATATAGTTGTATTAAAGGCACCACAATTTTTCTGCCTGGTCGAGAAGAGAAGCAATAAATATCATTGGTGGATACCTCAGCTAACAGAGCTACAGGTTCTAAGATCATGTTCCTGAACTTTTAAATGTCACTCCAAGGTATTTATATGACATGGTCTCTTCAAGCAATTTCCTGTTCAGCTGCCATCTGTATTTCTTCCTCTTTCCCCCCAAAAGCTAAAGTTTGGTTTTGGTATCATTTACCTGGAGCTGTTCCTTGGCACAATAGGCTCTTAAGACGCTTAATAATCTTTGCATACCCACCTGAATGAAGGCCAGGAGGACAGTGTCATCTGCGTATAAAAGTACTGAAACATTCCTGTTCTTTAGACAGGATGGAAAAAACTCGAAGCTGGATACGGAGGAGCCTGTATCATTTAAGTATAAATTAAATAGAAGGGATGCTAATAAACATCCTTGACACACTCCCTTATTTACAGGGAGTGAGTCTGAAAGAGGGTGACTCTTGCTGCAAATTCCTCTGGAGGACAGGGGTGGCCCTGGGGTAGTCTAGCCTGTTGTATAGCAAATTTGTTGAAGGGGGAAAGCCAGTAAAGTAGTAATTTACAACCCTGGGCTATGGCAATATTTCTAAAGTTAAATCCTTCTTTTTATGTTATGGTAAATATGTATATTCCACCGTGGAATTCTAACTATTATCGAGATAATGTTTGAGATTATCTCTCAGATTACTTACTCGATTTAAAGACCCAATTCCCTGAAGCACATTAGATGCTATTGAAACAGTATAAACAGTTAATTTGAGAAAAGAAGTGTGCGTAGAACACACAGCAGTGGGCTGAATTGGCACATTCTCTTGAAAGTAACATCTTACTGCAGCCTGAAGGCGCACCAATGTACTCTGTACTGATCTAGCTATCTCTATATAAGAATGGAAACTACACTATTAGTCCTTGTTTTTTGATGAGAAGGTCTGTACATCTTCGGAAGTGGATAACCAAGTACTTCCTTACTGGGCCTCATCACCTGTGAGATAGTAATACTGCTAAAAAAAAGAGAATAACACCCTAAAAAGAGGCAGAGTCCCAGGCTCTCTGCCTTGTTTACTTCTAAGATCTGGGAAATTACCCTCAGAATGGGCTGAAGCTATTATAGTACCTATTTACGCGAAAGTAGTTTGGTCAGATCCTAGGGATTATCACCCTATAAGCCTCCTCAATGTAGTCAGCAAATTGTATGCAAGACACTTTTTGGACAAACTAAAAAACAGAGTGTCCTCAGAGAACCTCTTGGCAAAGGAACAAGCAGGATTCCATTGTGTATAATTAATGCTGCTTTCTATTGCAATATTTAGTGTGGAAATATATATCACTCTGCTACATTCACTTTTTGTGGCTTTTATAGACTTTAGAGCAGCCTTTGACTCCATATCACGACCCTACCTTTGGAGGAAATTAGAATCCTTGAATTTAGATTGTAGGTTGCTTAACAGGAACAATGTGCATCAGACCATCCCACTTCTATAGCATTTCCACATTTTTTGGCAGTGTAGTCATAGCCTCAGTAGCAATCCATGGTCACTAACAGAGCTTTTTTGCTTTTTTTGGGGGGGGGGGTATTACAACTCCCAGAATTCCATGGCCATGTTGGCTGAGGTTTATGGGAATTTATGATCAAAAATAAATGTCCATGCTCTCGCCAATTGCCAGTTTGACAGCTGATAAAAATGCTCTTTCCAGTCCAAGTATACTATTGCTAAATTATTAAATATGAGGAAAACTAAACCAATTCATTGCAAAGAAATTTAATGGATGAAAATACAGCTCCATACCGCCTCGTATTTTGTTCTGATAATGGCAGTGGTTTATGTAGATTCTCTACTTTGCTTTCCTTATTTTCTTTTCTTTGCATGTATAGAATAAAACATAAATGGCTCATAGAAATAGATACTTCAGACTTCAGTTCCTTCCTGCTGTTTAATTCACTACAGCCCCCTTTTTCTTGAGTTTTTCTCCAGGCTCATTACAGTTCTGCAATCGGAGACTAAAAAGTATTTCAGACAGATTTCTTTCTTTCTTTATTTAGTAGTTAGTTAGTTAGTTAGTTAGTTAGCGAGTTATTTGTGTTTCATCACATGGATCTGCTGCTGTCACACCTAGTTTGATCTTAATTTCCATCTGTTTAAGTTGTCTTCACACACCAGCTCTGTTTTCTGTATTGCAGACTCTGCAACATTCACTGGTGGGCTGGCTTCTCCTGTGATATAGCCACTTTGCTACATTGATTGGATTATTGATCGCTCTGTAAATGTCAATAACTCTGCAGAGAAGAGCAAAGCTGAAGCTCCTTTGTTGAGGCCAGAGGTGGGCAGATTTGCCTTTTCCGGCTACAGATCCAAACTGGGAGCTGCAGTCCGAAAACACACATCAGTTGGCCTCTAAGTGAGGCCAACGTCCCAGCCCTACAAACCTGTCTAGTCTGATGTGCGGTAATTCAGCCTGCTGTATAGCCACCTTGACGTTCCTCAGATTGTTTCCTTCTAGTCTCTGGACCTTTTATTTCCAAGCAGAACACCATACACAGAGGGCCCTTTGTCTTCTTCCTTCACTCTTGGTTATGTTTTGCCTCTTTCTTAATGTTATGCACTTGAATGCACACCTTAAAGAAGGTAAACCAGAGATGGGAAATGTTCATTATTTTTAGTCTACGGCTCTCAGAATCCTGCATCCAGCATGGGCTTCTGGAAAGTGTCATACAAAAAGCCCACAAATGTTTTCCATCTCTTGGTTAATCTGCAAAAAAGGAGCATTAAAAAAGCCAGTAGCAGTACAGTGTTAAACATCCTATACATCTGTTTCACAAGAAAAGCCTTTTGTGTTTTAGAACAGATTTTAAGGAACTATAAAAGAAATTAGGAGGCAGTATATACAAACTTATGAGTTTCCCTGAAAAAAGGGAAACTTATGTCTAAAGAAACAAACTTAAGATATCACACCGTTGTCCCAGGGAAAATGATTGGACATGAACTATTTAAGCTAGTGTCTTACTGTATTTAGTGGGGCTTAATTTTCCCTAGATTCAGACTATAAATTATAATCTGTTTACAGTTAAGTAATGTAGTCAGTCTTATTAACAAATTAATGTTTTAAAAAGAAAAGACAAGAGATACATCCACAGAGAAATACAGTTAAATGATGCAGCCACACATATTTAGGTTTATTTTCACCTGGGAATAAAGATGAAGGTATTACACCAAAAACTTCATAGACAGATGATTTTTAAGAGAATTAATCAATTGAGGGGAAAAGTGTTTTGGTAGGAAGGCCGAGGCATAAAACTCATCAAAAGAAAGGGGATACAGTTCTTAGCTGGAGACAGTGGGATGATTGAGGTTGGTAGTATGACTGCTCAACAGTTCATTAGAAGATCGAAATCCTTAAATGCTGGTTGTGGTTGTCACAGAAGGAGCTTTTTCCTATGATTTATTACAATTAGTTTATTTGTTTTGTGTTGGTCTTCATGTCATAAAAATATTTTTTCCTTTGTAAACCTGATTTCTAAGACATGAAAGACTTGTTGCTGTCATGTCTCTTGACCTATGACATAATTTCAATTTTTATGACAGGTTATCTTTGATGTAATTTAGCCCTGAGTGAAATGGGGATTTTAGGCAAGGAAAGAAGATAAATAATATAAACAAATACTAAACATTAGACATTTGGTACATACCAAAGGCACCAAATCCATGCCAAAACTTCACCCTAGTGAAATACATTCTTTTGAGTGCAATCCATCATTTATAATGATTTCCCGATTTCCTTATATCTTCTTATTTATTTATTGTTGCTGCTATTGCTATATATATTGATAGGTCCCACTTATTGTATTTTGGTTCTATTGTTATATATCATTATTATGTTTTCATCCTTTAAAATGTTTAATGTCTCTTTCTCTCCTATTGCATTGAGCTGAGATTTAATTTAGGCTCCATTGTGTCAATAAATGCAGTGTATGTGAAGTATTAGATTTATCTGACAATCCTTGTCCTCTGTAAAAATCATCCTTGTTTTGATAGACTATCCTAATGTTCACATTTATTTTCATTAACAATAATATTGACATTTCTGTTATTTATTTATTTTTTTGAAAGAGATGTATGTCCGGGTTGCTATCCTTCAGACTACTGTTGTATTGTCTGCCCTTTATTTACTGGGATGAAATGAGCTTCTTAGTTCTATTATGTGAAAGAAGATAAAACAGAAGCAATAATTTCTAACCATGTAAAACAGTGGTCTTAGATTTACAAGAGGCAGGAGAAAGGGCCTATCCAAACACATCTGTCCTCCTGGTTTTTAATTATTTCCATTTAAAAACATCATTTAAAGTTCCTTGCTGTACTGTCTAGAAAATGGAAGTGGGACCAGATTGTATAGGAAGGAGAAGAATTATTTCACATGTGGAAAAGTCAAAACCTTATCGGGACATGAATATGAAATCTTTGGTGCTGTCAGTTGATATTACATGCAAAATAAGAGACAGTGTATTAGTATTTCTCCCTGTTGCACCTCCTTTTTATATAACTTCAATCATATTGCACAGCTATCTTCCATCAGTCCAGTCCAGAGTATTGTAGAGGAAGTAGTCAGTGACAAATTGAAGTAGGTGAAAAGAAATTGTTCCCCAAAAGTAAAACAATTGCCTTCCGTGTAAGATGACAGCACTGAATCTCAAAATGGCACGGAGAGTGCTTCTCAACAAGAAAATTACAAAACGGTTGGAAGCCCTTTCAAACAGGATTTCATTGACTTGGATTAGCAGTTGCCTCTAGGTTTATTTTGTATTTTGTATTATTACTGTATGGGTCTGGATCTTATTATTTATGTCTCTGTGGGCCGGGGTGGGTAGTTGTGTTTTTAACTGCTGTTAGCCTCTCAGAGTAGTGCTTAGGTACTAGGTGGGCAGGGTACAAATGTAATGAATAAAATAATAAATAAATAATAAATCTTAAATGTTCCAAAGTATGGGCTAGTTTAAAAAAGAAGGCTGTGAGGGGATGGAGAGGAGGTTTGGTTGAAAAGATGACAAGTTCATATTGAAATGAATGTATCTCGCCTGTTTATAAATACTGGCAAAAGTCTGAAGAAACCATTGAATTCAGTGTTGATGCTTGTCTCTGGGCAGCAGATTATTTCACTGTACATGTGCAGGGAATGCATGACTCAGAGAATGCTTTGGGGTCTTTGAATAATTTATATGACAAGGTTAAATCCACACCCTTTACTGGTAAACAAAACTTGTTATTATCAGCAGCCAGGCTCTACCTGGTCAATAACACGTTTGTGGTCAAATCAGGATATGTCTTGTGTATTTCCAATAACGAAAAAGAGACAGAGCAGATGTACCTCAACAACATAATTTGTTAGTATTAACTCTTATTTTCAAATGCTACTGACACTCAAAAAGAGCCATTCTGCTGACGAAAGAAGTGAAGCGAACTGCAGTTCTGAGAGCAAGGATGGGCAACTTCTGCATTTTTGTGGGTCATTGAAGTAAAAATATAGGAGTTTGGACAAATCTCAAAAACTTTATTTATTTATTTATTTATTTATTTGAATCAGAACCTTGCAACAGGGCCATCTTTCTGGAAATGAAGACAGGCTGGCTGTATACCATTGCCCCGGGGAAGCCCAAGTGTACTTGCAACGCTTTCTACATTCCAGGATCCCTGCAATAGTGGGTAAGCCCCACTAAACTGCCTGCTGGTTTTGTTGCTGTTGTTGTTGTGAGGAGGATCAGCAAATAATAGCGTAATCCTATGTATGTCTAATCCAATGCAAGCCCTATTCAGGTCTATGGGATCTATTCCCATGAAAACCTGCTGAAATGCCAGTGAAATAAATCATTGGAATAAAGATGTGAGAGAATTATTTCATGAAATCATTTCTCCTTAACTATTAGGTTCATAGCATTGTTCTTTTTTTAAAAAAATAATGCCCTTGTTTCCTATTAGATCTATGCCTGAAACAGGGATGTAAAATTCAGGTATGTTAACAGCTCTGTTTCTAAAGCTAAGAAATAAAAATAAAACATGGTTTCTTTATTAGAGAAACTGTATGGAAACTTTTAAAATTTGGCAGAGGCTTTTGGGGCTGGGAAAGTTTGTTTGAGAGCTGCAACTGGCCTGTTGGCTAAAAGTTAGACATCTCGGTTATAAATTACAGTGATGTTGGAAACATTTTAAATTAGGGAGAAGAAAACTGGATAATCAAAATCACTGAACAAGTTATTGCCTGTACAGTATACGGATCGCCTAGCCAATATCTGTAAAGCCTATTTTTATAGATAACCCTTATATTGGTGACCGCACAGATTTGAAAACAATTTAGTTCTTTAAGGATAAATTTTTGGGTATAGCAGAGCTTGAAAGTAACTCATTTCAATTAATATAAATGGTTTAAAGAAGATAGGACAATGTTCTTTTTCCAAATAATACAATGATTGGTTGCTAGTCTTTTCCATGTCATTAATAATGTTTGCTTGTTACTTTTACTCGTTTGTTTTTGGTGACTTAATGATTCCTTTGCGACCAAAAAACACTAGACAGCTGAGTCTCTGGGAACACCTTTATTTACATTTTCCGTATCACTGACACCTACTAGGGGTCACCATGTAAATTTCCCACAGTTGCTTGGAGCAAACGTTACATTGGGGTACCATGATAGAATAAAATGTGAGTGGCTCCCTGAGTCAGCCACTCAGCACTCACCAGAACACTAGAAGCATATTAGAATAAGTTCACTTTCTCCAACAATTTTGAAGCCTAGGCTGTGATTTTGAATCCCAATAATACAGTTAAGAAAGCTGGCTGGATTGTTTAGTTAGTTAGGTTTCTGACTGTGGAGCCAGAGATTGGGAGTTTAATTCTCCACTGTATCTCTCAGAAGAAGCAGCAGCTTTCAGCAAGCTGGACAGTCCTGGGGTGTCCCCAGAAGAAGGGTATGGTAAAATACTTCTGAATACTCTTTAGCTAGAAGATCCTGAAAAGAGTTGCCACAAGTCAGAATAAACTTGATGACATGTAATTATTTTGTAATACAGTTAAGAAACTAAAATTTCTTCAGGCACATATTGATATTAAGCAATGGTGGAGAAACTAACATTACTGCATTAAACATGGGGAAAAATAGTTAAAGTGTGGGTGTCTGTGTGAGAGATGTGATCTTTGACAGCATAAGACAGCCACTTAAACTATGTCTTATTTTCATGACAGAATGGAGGAAATCTTCATAGATTGCTCACATTCATTTCAAATTTATGTCAGTAAACTCTTGCAGTAAAAGAATGCTTTTCTTTCGCCTTTCTCCCAGTGGAATGCATGTTTTCAAACAGGACCAATGTACTTACGGGGAGTTTGCAAATTACCTCACAAAAGCCAAAGGAAAATCAATGGGAATATTTCCCTTCAGGTTCAGCATACTGATTGTAGAAATATTAATACTTAATGCTTCTATTACATTTCTTATCTACTTAACTGAACAGAGCAGCTAAGAGAGGGGAATATGTCTTACATTTTAAAAAAGAAGCAGTGATGTGTGCATGTTTTTCAAATGTCAATTTTGATAGCAGTATTTCTGCTTTAGAGGGGCGTGTGTGTGTGTGTGTGTGTGTGTGTGTGTGTGTGTGTGTGTGTGTGAGACACACATGGTAAGTGAACCCAGCGGTCTGAATCTCAGGGAGTATATTGCAGAAGTGCCATTTTCCTTGCCATCTACATGCATGTAAGTCCTGACAAAACTGATGAAAAGAGCTGATATTTCCAACTACTTGCAGTAGCACTTATCTAGAGAAATACTTTTCTGTTCTTCTAGGAATCACAAATGTCTCCTTCCATGTACAGAATAGGTCAGAATTTTGACAATGTAATGCCTTGGTAACTTCTGTAATTCTTACACATGACCTTGTGCTTGGTAGAAGAACATAACGTATGCTCAGGTGCACATTAGACCTTTACCTTTTTCAATGGCAAAAGGGTGGTTTGTGGTTTATATAGTTGTTGCAATACTTTTGTTTAGTTTCACTTTTTCATTTAAAACATAAAACTACAAGGTAGCAAGTGGACATAATGTACCAAGACTGTCACCTGTACACATTTGCTGAAAAGAAATGGGAGCTCTTGCATTCTTTCCATACTGCTACTGCTGTTATTATGTACCATCAAATCACCCTTGACTTATGGTGATCCCATGAATGAGAAATCTCCAAAATGTCCTATCCTCAAAATCCATGCTGGGCTCTTGAGAACTCAAGCCTGTGGTTCCTTTAGGGAGTCAATCCTTCTGGCAGCCCAGGGTATCTGCAAAGCTCTCCTCCAGTGCCACATTTCAAACAAATCAGGTTTTTTTTTTCCCTGTCAGCTTTCTTAACTGTTTCAACTCTCCCATCCATACCTGATGATTGGAAATATGATAGTGTGGATGATCTTGGTCTTGAGTAGTAAGATGTCTTGGTCTTGGCCTTCAGCGACACATCCTTGCACTTGATTATATTTCCTAGTTCCTTTGCTGCCCTTTTGAGGCTTAGTCTTTTTCTGATTTCGTGACTGCAGTCTCCCTTTGGCTTGACGACTGAACCAAGGTATACTGAATCTTTGACTTCTTTCCATAGTTTTTTTGTTCAACCCACTTGATAGATTATTCATTCATTCATTCATTCATTCATTCATTCATTCATTTGTAATTTGCACTTCAGGGCACATTCCCCACACAAGGTGGCTTATAAGACTCTAACATACATAACAGTCCAACTACAGTTTGATAGCACACACACATAGAAGTGAGAGGCCATTTGTACATTAGCAAATAAAGACTGAAAAAAAGGTTAGTTGAGTGTGGGTTTTTGAAATGTGACATTTAGGAGACCATATGTTTCTCTCTACGAGGAGTATTTGAATAATATAGGGCCACTATTGACAAAGCGCTATCCTAGAACCTCGTATAACTCTCCTTGTATTATATTCTCATACCACCTCATTTGCAGTTATGCCTTACCTGTATGTCTATTTCTCTTTCTCTGCATGTCTAACTCATCATGTTAACATAAAGTCTGAAATAAGCATTTTAAGGAAACATGTCAATGGCTTCCTGAGATAGTATCAATTATTGAAATTGAAATAATATTTTACATATTGCCACCACACTGGCATTTTAACTTTACAAAACTCTTTTTTGTCCTAGAACTTTCCTTTTGCCCTTTTAAAGCACTTTGTTACCAGGGCTAAAGAAGAAGGTATTAGCTTAGCTATAGAGAAGAATCTTTCAGTTTCTGAAACATAGGCCAACTCAAATGGATAATGTGAGCACACAGTTCTTTTGTGTGTGGTTTGGGGGAGGGTTATCTTTTTAAAGGAAAGGATTTCCTTTGGGATTTGCTGGTCTGAATCCATTTTCTTTTCAGTATATGAAATGACAGCCCATTCTCAAAGCCCCAATATTAATTTTTCAGGCATGCCTGTATATTCATCTGCCAACCATCAACAAAATTTCTGGATTTCTATTAGCTTGTCTCAAGCTGCTGGCAAGCTAAATTTCTTTAACAGGCATCAGTTCAACGTATTAAATGCTTGTTCTGCCCTAGAAGACATATTGATTATTTTTTTTCTCAGCAAAGTGACAAATACCATTTTCATGACTATAATAGAGATTGATTACAATTTTATGGAACACAGAGGGAGTTGATCTCAGTGAGACAGCCTCAGGGCATATAAAAATTGAAGAAAATCATTTGGATTAATAAAGAAATTAATGAATTCATAGGCTGATGATACAGCTGAAACATTGTAGAGATAATGAAAGCTACAATACGTGCACGGTTGTTACTGGATTGTGAAGTAAATTTAGATATGCTTAAAATTGCTAGTGACTTAAAACTTGTGAAAAACATCCAAATATTTTTCACTAAAGCTAAAATGTAGTATGAATTACTCTTGACTTACATTTTTCCTTAAGTGCTAAGTGCTAACTATTTTTGGTAATTGTCTCAGTGTAGTGACAAGTGTGTACTCATACCACAAACAGGCAGTGTACTGAGTTATACAGTGATGTTATACAGAGAGAGAGAGAGAGAGAGTCAAATTAAACATTCATTTGTCACATCATTAAAAGAAAACATGCTGCTACTCAATCGCCTTTGACTATCATGTCTGAACAAGCAAAATGCAAACTAAACCAGTGTTTTACTCCTGATGACCAGTCATAAAACAAAGCAAGCTGTGGCAGTTCGGAAAAGATTGTGGGATAACAGTCAGATAATGTAAGAGTTGCAAAACTACTGCTTCTAACAATAAGCTTTCTGTAGTGTTACATTTGCCCCCCCACGCACTCATGCGCTGTCACACACATACATACATAAGCAAGAAATGAAGAACAATGGAGGATAAATCATGAGAATTTGAACTACAGCTAGAACATCCTGTCCCTGGTTTAGCAAGTAGCAAGAGGCTGCCTATGGAAAGTGTCTGGAATCTTCAGCGGGTCCAAAATGTAGCATCCAGACTGCTAAGTGGGACTGGCCACAGGGATCACATAACCCCCCCGTTACAGCAGCTTCACTAGCTGCCAATCCATTTCTGGGCTGAATTCAAAGTATTGGTTCTAATCTATAAAGCCCTACACCACTTGGGCCCAAGCTATCTTTAAATACTGTCTTTTAATGATGTCATCCACCTTGAGTCATTTTTAAGGAGAAAAGCAGGGTAAAAATATTTAAATAAAGAAAATTAAAAAATAGTATGGTGGTATTCCATAGTATTCCATCCAAGACAATTACCTTACTTACTGTCTTCATTTGGCTGTAACACTAAAGCATAGTATAAAATTATGAGAATGACCTTAATTTCCCACATGCTCCCCTTCCCATTTTCTCTCTCAGCATGGCCGTGAAGAGATTGGACGTTTCTATGGCTGGTTAGGTTCACTGCTGCATGGCATTGCATCTGAACCTTAAAGTATGGTTGACTTTAACTATGCTTATTAAAATCAAGGCAGTCTGAAGTTGTATTGTTTTCACTAAACTAGATAGAGATAAATTACAGTGCATCTGGTACCTTGTCCAGTAGCTTCACATTGCAAGCTGCAGTTAATCTAAAATGGAAGAAAACTCGCGCTTATGGCCATGGTGGAGGAGAAGGGAGGAGCTGTGAATGTACAAGAATGGGCACAGAGGTAGACTTGCTCCTATAATCATTCTGCACTGTTTTTACATTTGTACTAGAGGTAGTATTTTAGTATAAACTCTTCATAGATTTTTTAGTACCAGGCTGAGTGGTTGTTGGGATCTTTGGCAGTAAAACAAGCAAGAAGAATTGTGGTACCCTAAAAATGAACAGTTTTTGTAGACTGTAGGTTGTTGTATCTGTTGACGTGAGCTACCAGTTACGTCAGCTATAACTTGTTAGTCTTTTAAGGTGCCACAGGATTTTTATTGTATTCATATATTGTATTATATCATGCAGTACCCCAGTAAAAAGTTCTGAAGTGCAGCACATGCAGTTATTAACTCAGTAGGCAAGCTGTGAAGGAATGAGACTCTTGACTAATGAGTTGTTAGGAACTCATTTCAATAGGGCATACCCAATATTACTGTTCCATAGCTTTTAACTCAGGC
Organism: Intellagama lesueurii; assembly: GCA_037013535.1. Lineage (NCBI taxonomy): Eukaryota > Metazoa > Chordata > Lepidosauria > Squamata > Agamidae > Intellagama > Intellagama lesueurii. Next base: position 39,769,756 of record JBAJHW010000005.1, on the reverse strand, counting down.
TGGAATGCAAACTTGCATGCCTGAAGTGTTATGCCCATGTCTATGTAGCATCCACTTGCTTTCTTGCTACCCCTCACATCAGGTCTGGTGGCTCATGCTGTTGTTAAATTGTAAAATGCTCTTTTACAGTAGCTGTGGGCAGCTGTTTCTGTTCAACTGAAAGCAGGTCTTGGTATAACATTCAAATGTCCATAAAAGCATGGGCCAATCTAGTGGGTTGGTTGCTGATGTGACCCTCTGCAGTCAAAAGCACTCTTTCAATTCTTGGAGTGGCCAGGTTCCAGTGGAGAGTTCCTATTGTAAGAAAAAGGCAGGACAACACTTCCCCCACTCCATTTCCCCTCTTTTTCCAGAACATTTCCCATCTCTTTGGATGGTGGCACTAGATGGTGGCTGAGGAGAAGGAGGAGGTTTGGGATGAACACTACCCTGCCTACTTGCTCCAGTAGTAATGGAGCACTGCAGAGTATAAATATGGACCCAATGTACAAAAATTCTGGGTTCCAACTAAAGTGAAATTGGCTGTTGCACACATTACATGTTGTAAAATGCCCATAAAATATTGTACAAATTTACCTGAGAATGAATGCAGATATCATGCAGGTGCCTGCACCAAGAAGCCTAGATAGTCTATGCTTCTTGCCATGGATATTGTGGTTGTAACTGTATATTTGCTCCTGTGTGATATGTACTGGTCCTCTTTCTATTAAATGTTGAAGCCTTGTGGAAATCGATCTGAGTTAGTTGTTCAGATTGCAGCAAGGGGTTGATTACTTTCCTTTCCAGGGGTACAAACAAAGATGAAATATGCCTGAAATGATGGCCAGCATCCTCTTGTGCGGTTACTCTGACACTAAGCAAATAACATAACATGGGAAGCAAAATACCTCAAGTTACAAAACCACCACACCCATTGTCTGTTGTGAGCTGAGTTACGTGACTCAGTACACATCAGATAACATCATTGGTGCTTTCCTAACTTGAAGCAATTCACCTCCAAATGTGATGCCACTTACATTATACCAACTTAACTATGCAAGAGAATTTCCACTGATAAATTTTAATTGGCTTAATTTCCACAGATAGTATTTTTTTTCAAGGTTTTCTTTAGCTCAAAGAACAAACTTTCTATATGCAGCTAGTATGCAGGTCTATTTATATATGATAGGTGGACACCAATATCAGAACCATTCCTCTCATTTGAGTACTTTCATGTCCTAAAATGCTTCCAGATTAGGCTTTTACTATGCAATTGCCTGCCTCATTCATAAATTTTACAGAGGTCCAAATGACATTGTCTTCAATTTATAATCTTCTTACCAGAAGGGGAAAAAAGCCTGTTGAGGAGGGAAAGATAGAGGTTTTTCACAATGCCTTCTGACTTGTACAGCTAAGAACCCTTCATCTGGAAGCACACTAGTATATCTGAGTGTTAATTAAATGTTTAAATCAATACAAAGGTAACATTAAAGTGACACTTATTTAGATTTATTGTCAAAATCAGCTCAAATATTTTGTGTGCTGTGAAAATTTTTGACCAAAATGCATTTCCCAAAAATTTGACAACTGCCCACTAGTTTGGAAAAATGAAGAACATGTTTCCTGTTTTAAAGTAGAGCAACTGCAATCTTTATAGTGGTTAAATCTAATTGCAACCCACCAAGTTTCTAATGGCTTACAGTAGGTAAAAAGACAATATTCTCTAGGACCTCTTTTACATGCTTTAGAGGGAAAATGTTTGCTATTTGCCCTTTGTAACTATAATTTGTCTGCATTTTACTTAAACTGGGAGTAAGAGCTGCCTGCAGTGCACAGCACATTTACAGATATATTGGGATCCAGTGTTTAACCTGTGTTTAATCCACAGTACACTTGAGAAGTACAGTACGGATGTTAAGAAATTTGTAATTTTTGGTTTCACCCACATTTGACTATTTCCCACTCAGTTTCTCTTATATTTGAATATTCGAAATATCAAGTTATTTCTATCCTGATTATGCAACCATTTGAGGATTTTGGTAAATACTTTAAAAAGGAACAGATGTAAAATTCTCTCCTATTTGCCAAATTCATTAGATGCAGCTGCTGGATTTCCCCACATAGAGAGGACCTTGTTGCATGTACTTGTCTTATAGGCATTTAAGAGAAAGAGCAGTAGGAACATGGATTCAGCACTAACATAGCTGAATAAACAGGGATTTCGTACATCCAGATTTGTTTGAAAGGAGACCTCAAAGTATGTCTGTTTTGGTCCCTTTCAGTTACCATTTTTAAAGTTGTAAGTTCTGTCCTAGCAGAATATGAACGAATGTGTGGGTTTTAGTTAATTTATATCAAAATCAAATGGAACCCAGATTCTTATGTATCCCTAAAGTAGAGGATAAGGACTGGATTGTTGATCGAACAATTATGGCTTGTTGTACTTTTTTTCTACAGTTTTTCCCCTGTAGAATAATTCATCCATAGAGATTGAGGCCAATATGTTCCATCAAAACATTTTCACCATGAATTTATTTTAACATATTACATTTTATGGTAGAAGATATGACCACAATGTAGCCAACCTCAGCAACTGAGATGGCACGCAGTGAGCTAGAAATAAATTTTTAGCTCATCTGCTGATCATAATTTTTTTGCCAAAAGTGAATTTAAAAGATGTTATTATTGGTGTGTGTGTGTATGTGTGTGGGAAGTAGCACTATGTTCCATGGCTTTTCCATAGCTTTAGTTTATTTAGCTTTAATCTAAATAAACTATTTAAAAATGGTGACAAGTCACCTTTCTATCATGGTTTAAAAGTGGAGCAAATGCTAGCGATATGCACTATGATTGAACTTTTTGTATAATCTACTATTTTATCTGTGAGATTTTTTTGTGTAGGGTAAGGAATGATTGCTTTCACATCAGGGTGATTATTAAGTGATGGCATAATTATAGAACCAAAACTCATGCCACCTTCATTGGAGCCAATATTTAATTAGCAGTCTTTGAGTACATGGCATTTTAAACTCAGATTTGCTCTGTAGTCATTTATTTAAAATAAACCAGGATAAGTGCTTTGTGCAGGAAAACAACATGTGCTATGCTTGGAAGGATACTGATCCAGATTTTTTTTATATAGTTAGAGGTGTCCCACTGATTGCAGTGGGCTTGTTCTAAATATTAGAAAAACTGAATCCAGCTTGGTTTCCCTAAAATGCACTGCACTTAAGATAAACTGCAGGAGGGAAAGGTATTTGTGGCAATCTTGATGCAAGAAGAGAATTAAACCAAGCAATATTTTTGTATGTGTGCAAATTAAACTAAACTGCAGATATAATGCAGTGATTTAATGCAAATAATACAAATTATGCAAAAGAGTAATAGCTGTTATTTTGTTGCATTGACTTCTAAGGACGTGGAGAAGGCTTGTTGCATTTTTTCAACAGTCATATAGTCCACTCCAGATGTTATGCTCTACTCTTCTTTTTGCTTCTCTTCTCTCTTTATGTGCATGTGTCCTTTGCTTCTCAAAGGATACTATTGTTGTGCCAAGACAATTTGTGCAAATTAAAGACACCTCTGCATCCCCCTTCCCAAACCACTCTTTAAAGTTGTTTCTGGTAGGATTGCATTGCCCCTAACAGGAGAACAACTAGGTTTGTTGCATTTTATGTTAAGTGAAGGCCCTGGGGTGAATTCCATCATCTAAGACTACATTCACCATATGAATCTGCCTAGTATCTTTGGTATGAATGACTACAACTACATTTGAGATAGCTTGATCTCTCTGGAAATTGCCAACTATTTACCTCTGTTTCTGTTTTGCAAATATAAATCAAGTTTCTATGAATATAATTACAGTTAATTAATGTTTGTGATTGCATGTTAAAATATTGTAACATTCATTCCCTACTTCATTTATTTATGCTTTGTCTGATGCATTGGAATTTTGGCAGCACAGTGACTGAATGATCAAGCACCTGATTCTTGTAATAGGTGGAGGGCTCTCAAATCAGTCTCTTTGGAGTTATTTAGCTGGTACCAATTACTCCCTCACAGTAAACAATCAAAGCACTTGTATCTGCAGGCAGTAGATAACCTGGAAATCAAATATATGAGCTGTATACAGATCCATAAAGAGATTGTCCTGTCAGCTAAACAAGAATAAAAGATGTAATTGCACATAACACTCTTTCTCTCTAACAGGATAACATTGTTGCCATATTGGTGTTAGAGAAAACGCAAAATAAACAAGAAAATAGGCATGCTATTTTGCTGCGCAGAGTACTTTCCTGTGTAATTCTGCACATGTCAACTGAAAAATAAATTCCACTGATTTATATGGGGCTTACTACCAGGTAAGTGGTGTATGACTGCAGCCTTGATTACTTGAATATTGTATTAGTTTATGGGAATAAGTGTGACAGAATGGTTGCATATCTAGCAGACAGAGACCAAGCTCAGACAAATAGTACTATGGCATGGTCTAATTGGTGGGATCCCGGTTTGGCACTGTGTCTTGGGAATAAATATCCCTAATGCCATGTGTGAGCAGAGGAATCATAAATACATACACACTTCAGTCCTTACTTGTGATCTCTTGAGAGGGAAATCATCACCAGTCATACTGGGATGAACCACAGATCTGTATTCTAATTGCTTGGTTCACTCATACATTGTGTAATTTATGTCAGAATTGGCCAGAAGGGAGATCAGCATGTATTGGAAGATCTTTGGGGGTTGTAGTAGATCACAAACAATTTCTTCCAATTGTTTAAAGACAGCAAATCCCAAAAGGCTTCTCTGACCCTCCCTTCCAAAGTGGAAGAAGAAACCTTGGAATGATAATCAGGACTGAATTTTGTGCAGTAGAATTGTGAACTTAGTTATCGTGGTTTAAAGAATTTTTTTGGTTGAAGCATATCTATAATTCTAAGGCTGTATTTCCCTGCACTCCACCACAGCCGGTATTTTGGACTCCTGTGGGTGGATCCTAGGGTTCAAGCAAAAAAGACAAATCAGATTCCACAAGTTTGACTTTTGTCCACACCAATTTTCCTAGTACTAAGCACACCTAAGATTCCATCCGAGTCCACATCAAATGAAGGGCACCATACATCAAATATGTGGCAGATAGGAATGAATTCTGCCTCATTCAATGATTCATTGTATTGCTTGGATAAACCATTTTTTGCTTGCTTCATTTTGCTTTCTGTGAAACTGTGATCTCCTTTCCTCTATAGCTCTATGCAACTCAAAAATCTGTTCAAGAACGCTGGGGAACACTCCAGAATTTTTTTCTTCTTTTGGAATGGCACAGAGGGCTGCAGTGGAGAGGAAAGGAAGACACCATTATTCTACAAGGTGTTCATTATTACAGCATTTACTGAAAGCCTTGAAAGGTTTATTATGGGGGGGATGGGGGATATATATCTTAGTTGTTTTATGCAATGGCTGCCAAATTTGGGACCCCAGATTTTGTTGAACTTCACCTACCAGAAGTACCCATCAGCATGGCTAATGGTCAGGGATTCTGGAATTTTAGTTTAGAAACATTTGGGGACCCAAGTTTAGGACCCATGGGCTTAATGCCCTGTAGTATTGTAATATAAAGGCACTGTACCTACAAAAAATGCAAACTGTATATGTCACGTCTAACTTGTAACAAAAACATTGTTTAGCTGTCAGAATGTTATGGTAGAGTGACCTTGTTCAGCTTTGAGAGCCAGACAATTGTTTCAATTGCTTATAGTAAACTATTTCCAAGCTGCACTTTTAAAAATGCTTTAATATTCAGGACTGCTTTTACTATGAAACCCTTAGTTATTTTAATACACAATTTTAAACTGTGACAATATGACTGAAAATTAATGAAACATGGAAATTAGGTGCTTTTACTTTTTGTTCATTGACTCAGTGCTCACTTTAAAATTGCATGCTGAAAATCCATTACATTCGTATATCTTCCTAATGAAATCTGGAACAGTGTTTTGATGATGCTACCAGCTGGAATAATTTTGCCTCTCTTATGACTATTGAAATCATAGTTTCTGCTTAATTATTTATTTGGAAGGATTATGTTTGAGTGGACACCATAGGAGATAGCTCCAAATTAGCTAAGTTAAGAGAACAATAAATGTAATCTTTTTTACATCCCAGTATTGCTGTGGTTTTGACAATCTTTTTACTAATCTTCAGCTAGACTAACTGAATGCCTTTTTGGATGGAAAGGGCTAAAAGGTTTTGGAAACAGTCTTCTTCCAAATTAGTGGCATGAAGTTAGTGAGTCCTTATTAATGAAAATGGCCATTGCGATGTAGTTGGGGCATGATCTGATGTTATAGGATACAGCCACTTTGACAAAGCTGTACAAGTCTAGGTTTGACCCAAGCCTAGACTGGTGTCTATCCAGTAACTCTAGGCATGCTGACCTGAATTCTAGAATAGAAGAAAGGAGGGAGTTGTGAGGGAGGAAGGCTTTAGATGTATAGACCTGAGTTTGTTGCATCTAAGGTGAAAGACTCAGGGTGGTTGTATCTAAGTGCCCTGAAACAGGATCAGTATTCAAAGCATGCTAGACTCAGTAAACATAATTTTGTGTTCCTGTGGGATTCCAGTTCCACATCCTGAGTATTTAATGCCTTCCCATCTTTTTCGATCAGACTATAAATGTAATACTTGTATCTTTTCATCTTGCTTTATGTCCTCTTTGATCTTTTATGATTGAGTTCAGTAACTGGAGAGATTAGGCCAAATTCAGACACCTGAAAAGAGAAGTTTGTTCTATAGTTGCCAACCAAGATGCAAGAGGGTTATAAGGGAAACTGGCGGTTGAAGCTGTCAATGTACTGGTGGTCAACACGCTGTCTGTGTGTGCACGGACTAGCCTGTTATCCTCCAGTCAAAAAAATCTTCCTCCTAAGTCTACTTGCTGATATAGCTGATGATAGACTAGATTCATGTAGATTAGTTTTTTATTTATTTAAAAATGTTGCTTTAATAACAACATGGATTGCACACATCTTGAATTCTGGATGCTTTACTAAGATATAGCTGAGATAAATCAGATAAGATACTCATAGATACCCAGAAAATATTATTAGTTATAGGAAATGTTGATTTCTAATATTTTGAAGTCTAACATGCAAGCTAAATCCACATGAACATGATAATAATGATATTTTTGTTATTTCCTTTCTGAACTGTCTATTAAACCTGGTCTAAGAAGGAAAATGTGACTCTGTTAAGTGATAGTTTTCTGAAATTTTCCATTTTATGTCAAAGTAAAATGTATGCACTCCTGGCACTTCCATTTCCCCTTGAAAACAGCTCTTTAGCACATAAGTGGCCATTTTCTCTTCCCGGCTGACTTCCTGTGGGTTTGACTGCAGAATAGCAGGTGTACCATTCCAGAGTGTCTTTACAAGTGGCTCAGCAGGGTCTCCCTGCTGTACATCCACAGGAGACAGCTCATCTGTTTAATCCTTATGTTTTAGTCAACCTTCCTTATTATGTGTGCAGGGCTCCAATGCTCAGCTGGATTTTGACTCTCAGAATGAATTGATGGAGCTCTTTGATCTTTGCTGTGTATTGCATCTGTTTCGTCTTTCATCATAATGCATGTTCTTCCCAACTCTAGCTTTATTTTTCCACATGAATTCCTCATTTTTACTTTGTTCTGCCTTTTTCTTGGCATCCCTTTTTATGTAAATTGAACTTGATGGCATAATTTGAATTTAACAATATTGGTTTGGCATTAGCGTAATTGAAAAATACACAATACGGTCAAGAACTGTATGCTTGTTGATAAGATTTGACATGAGTCAAATCTTTAAATGAGTTATAGGAACCATCTATAAAAATGTACAAATTGTTAAGCATGTTTTGGACACATTCTCAACATACATGCTTTCATTGGTTTCCAGAAAATATACCAGAGAGTCTAAAAAGTAACATAGGTTTAGTTATGTGTTGATGTACTTTGCTATGATATCTAGTAAAGAGTCCAGACAAATTAGTCTCATATTGAACAATAAGAGGACAATGAAGTTAACATCCAAATAATTCACATACATTTTTAAATTAGATTTTTATCTTTTAGATTTTTTTTTCAAATTGAAATCTGGCTATCGAGTATCTGTGCAACTGATTCATTTAGTCGTGCAGCTGATCCCCAAGGTTTTTTTTTTTGTTTGTTTTTTGTTTGTTTTTTTGATGCTTCACCACTGGAATATATAGGCCAGAATCTGCTGGGATTCTGGAATGCATAAAGGCAATCTTGCAAGTAGTTGGCACCATTTTGGATGTTATGCATTATGCAATCTGTTGTGCCCTGAGTATGTAATTGGTCCTGTGCAGTCACTTGCTCAGTTGAATGTTGGACAATTTACAAAATACAAAATTACTTGCATGATTGCCCTTATGGCTTACATGCATGACAAAGTATTGGAGACCCCATTGTTTTCATTGGTCAAACGTGTGGAAAATGAACAAAAATTTGGTCTATCTTTGCCATCTAGAATTACAGCCTACATCTATATTACTTAGATATTAATATCTAATAGTATTGTTGTGCATAAAATGATTTGGATTCCAGGCTGAACACCATACAGGCTCATTAATCTGTTGATACTAGCATACGCCTGATGAGAATAATTTTATTTTGGTGTCATACAGCAGTATTGATTATAATATGCATTGATTTGACTTTCAACATTCCTCTACAAATGCTCTGAGGCATTTTGAAGGATTGATTTCCACACATCAAAAGTACATGTTCAAAACAAACTTCTGAGTCACTTTGAGCATGTTTCTTTTCCTTTTTAAAAAAACAAACAGGTTTTGTTTTCAAAGTAAAAAACCTGGTTTCCAGTTAAATTAAATATATTAACCTTTTTCAGTAATGTAAATAACCTACATAGTTTCATCCGACTTTTAATATAAATGCAGATATATGTTGCTTTAGTCAAATATTTAAAGGCCACATCTATTTCTGAGTGCTAGAGAGTGGCTGACAGAAACATGGGCTACCACAAGCCTTAGTAGATCAAGATGTAAGAATCCTTCTTAGGCTAATCCCTGGATCTCTTGTGCAATAGCACAACCACTTGAGCATCCAAAGAATCTCACATGATCTATGAAGCTATAAGTCTGAACAAACCCCATTTCGGAAGCTATGTAAAGTGGAGCCTAGAACTGAATTTAAGAATACCAAGAATCTCCAGATAGGAGTAAGAATGAATCCTGCCTAGGAAAGCTGCTGCCAATCAGTGTGATGAGCTGTAAGTGTTGCAGCCATACTGTAAGAGCTTGTTTTACATGATTTCATTCCACGTCACTGGTAAAATTTTAAAATTCTGCAACCATATGACCAGAACGGATTGTTCAATGAAGACCTGGCTATTTCCATAGTAAAGATTTGTGCATTTTGGCCTCCACGTGCATTTGAAATAGGGAAGAATTTATAGAAATGTGACTCAAATTGTTCCGACACTGAGACTCTGCCACATCTCAGAAATGTTATTTGTTTTGATGGCAGCTCCTGGAGTCCTCAAAACAGGGTGGCCAGGGGAGTATTTTGAGAGTTGTATTCCACAAGTGGAATGTTTCCAAATTCTCTGGACTCTGTATCGTGCAAAGGACACCCCTTCTTCACCACTAGAGTGCAAGAACACAGCATGTGTATGTGAATCAAAATTGTGTTATTTTAATAAAAGTCAGAATCCTATTAGTTCCATTAAAAAACATCCCTTTAAAATGTTGTTTTAATGTTTTTTAATTATTTTAATCTATCTGTTTTACATTGCTTTAGGAGCCTTGAACTTTAAAGTAATAAAAACAGTACAAAAGATAGATAGATAAACAGTCAGACAGACCAACCAACCAACCAGTGGTATAAAGTTTCCATGTACCTAAATATATACATTAAGAATGATGAACTTGCATTTTTGTACTACAGTTCCCAATAACCTTCAGGAAACATGTAGTCCAAAAATAACTCAGTCTGGGGAATTGTGGGAGCAGTGTTTTTTTGTTTTTTTTAGCCCCCCCCCCCCCAAGCTTTGTTTGCTGCAAAATTTTGTTCAACATTAAATTCAAACTGAACTTGTCACTTCTGGCTGCACTAAAATGTGGGAGAAATTTCTAAGAAAAAAGGTTTGATAAGACAGGCTGAGTTTCTTAGAAGAGCAGAGTGAGATTCCGACAACCCAAGAAGGTGCCTGCCGTGATGTGCCTCTAGAAGGAGGACAAAGAAGCACTAAACAAAATAATCCCTTAAAAAACCTGATGTTTTTTGTTTCTGTTCTTTAGAAATGGGACTTGAGTGTTAGTTTTATTAGCTATATTATCATATGAAAAGTATGTAACTGGGTAATTTACTAAATTATCGTTGAAAAAAAAATCTAAAATTCTCAAGTCCATTTGCTATAATGGTTTGTTCAACACCCTTTCTTGTTCTTTAAAGTTCAAGGGAAAAAAATTAGTCCAAACACAAAGTAATTTCAAACAGCAATTAAAGATCAGAGAAGACAGTGACTTCTTCATGTTTGACCAGTTCTATAAAGATGTATTGAATGCAGAGCCATGTTCTAAGCTTTCTCAGTATAATTAGGATTATAGAAGTACACATCAAAAGCTAGAGCATGCCCAGTTTATGATGAGCTCTTTATGTTGCAGCCATAATGTAAGGGTTTCTTTTAAATGGTTTTATGTCACAGTTTAAACTTTTGTGTTACAAGTTTTAAAGCCTATAACCATATGACCAGAAGTGATTGTGCAGTTCTTTTCCTTGGAACAGACACCTTCACAGATCATTTCCACATGAAAGAGCCCTGCATTCTGGCCTGCACTTGTGTTTCCAGAAGCATCATGGGATGGATAAAGTTAATAGTTAACTAAACTAAATGAAAGTTATATCTAGAAGAAACTGAAGGAAATAAATCAGACAGTCCAAACTATACTGTGTAACTATTGTTAACAACTATGTTAACAATAGAGTGTGCTGAAAGCTCCGGTACCATTTTAGATAATGCCTGGAAACATTCATAAGTACTCTTCCCTTGTGTACTGTAGTAAAACTAGGGTGCTGGCTTTTCAGCTGTGTCACTGGAATGAGTGCATAGAATCAGAGATGAATAAAAGTATTTGTTCTATACATACAACTTGTTGCTGAATATTTACACTGGTAAACCCTTCTTTCTACTACCACAAGCAAGTATGTTCTGCAATATCACGAGGGGATCCTCCTTTCTAGCATTAGAATGTTGGTTCCCCAACTGGGAAGCAGGTTCCCATCGGATGGCATGAAAAAAATAAAGGGAGCATGAGAACATAAGAGTTTAATCATAATTCCCATTGGCCAAGATTCTGTCAGGTAGGTTCCACTTGTGCAGTGAGAATGGTCATAATCAATGGCAGATTGACACTGATTAAAGACACCACCCCCACCCCAGTTTTGGGGTGCATGTGGTTTTGTCTCATTGTATGCATCAGTCATGCACAGACTGAAATCCAGAAAGAAAGTCTTTAAATCAGTGGCAATCTGTTATTGACAATGATGTCATTCCTGTTGCACAGGCAGATATACACAACAGGATTTTGGCCATTACATTTGTTTGCTTTTCTGCTATTTTTAAAGTCTTAAGTTTTAAACCACACTTCACGCCTAACGTAGATTAACAATGTGATGCCTTAACAGGACAAATCATTTTCTTCATTTATATCCCGTTTCAAGCCACAATTACTGAGATTTAGAGTTACTCACTTAAGAGTTCTATTTCTGTTATATACTTTCTTAGCCCTCTCATTTCTGTAACCATTCTCATTTTGAAACCATTGGAAACACTCTGCTGAAAATTGAAAATGTGGTTACAAAAATTGATATTTGTCATAAGCACATTTGTTGCCAGATGAGGAGGTCCTGGTTAGGTCACCGTAAAATCTATTACAATTAATAGATTTTCATTTGTTCTGTGAAAGGTGTAAATACTCTTTGCACCTGATCTACAGAGATACATGCATTGTCTTGGGTTAGAGTCCTTCATATTATCTGTTGTTGTTATCTGCTGTCAAGTCAGAACTGACTTATAGTGACCCTAATAGGGGTTTCAAGTGATGTATTTAAGGAGTGGTTTTACCAGTTCCACCCCCACCCCCAGTGAGTTTCCACGGCAGAGCCAGGGAATTGAACTCAGGTCTCTTGAGTCCTAATCCATTACTATATCAACTACACTACACTGAGTACTGTAATATTTATACTCTTGTCTCTAAACGTTTGAAGTATCCCACAGTAAGAACTATAACATACAATTATAAAGCTCCTAATAACCAAAGAGTTTGGTCCATTTTGTATTTTACGTTCAGTTTGTATTGCACATTGTAAGACACAATTGTAAGACGTGAAGTGGGGAGCCAGCATTACATTAAAACTGTTTCTAAACTAGTATGATTAGTGTCTATCTCCAGTCTGGACGTTTAAGTAGTAGGATGAAGTACGGATATAGCGGTCATCTTCAGTTTTTAGTTGGATATATGTATGTATTGTGTGCCATGAAGTCAATTCCAACTTATGCTGACCCTTTCCAGGGTTTTTAAAGTAGAAGTGGTTTACCATTCCCTTCTGGAGGCATCCTGGGACTATGCAGTTTGCTGAAGTCTACACAGGCTAGCTCTTCTCCCTGGAGGCACAGTGGGGAATCGAACTCCCAGTCCCTGGCTTTGTAGTCAGATACCTAATACATGCTTATAAATAAGTGACTACAAAGCTAAGCTTCCTTGGACTTTTAGAAAAATAGAAATGTTTTAAATAAATAAATAGAAAACTCTAAAAGTAGTCTCAGCGTAGATTTTGTCCTTGCATGGATAGAATGGATTTCTTCCAGCATTTTAGATCCAGGACAAAGTGCAGGTCAGAACTAATATTTACATTTTTTCCCCCTGCTTATCCTCCAGAATAGAAATGGATTTCATACTTCTGATGACAACCTTAAAAAGAATCAAGTCAATTGCTTGCCTCATAATCCTTAAAGTGCATCAACTTAGCCAGCCAGCCCAGGCCCAAAAGTCATATAGAATGAATATTTTGATTCTAAGATATGAATTATCGCTACCAGCAATAAGTAGTCAAAGTGGAATTTCACAGTAAGTGTTTACTATAACTCCCTTACAATTGCTAATAGTACTTGTAAAAGTGAAATAAATTTTGCAATGCCCTGTAGCTGCAGAAAATACTTGAATCTAATGTTTGAAATATAGCTCTCAGCAGGCTATTTTCTATAAGGCTGTGAAATTGGATAACAACAGATGATATTTGTATGGTGTACATGTTTACTTTTATTTTTGAATTTAGATTATCTCTGAGCTATTGAATGGGTGTTTAATTTTTATGAGACATTGTGCAATAAGCGTTCCAGCAATTCCAATATTTTAAAGAACTGTTTCAGAAGATCAAGCATATTTTGTAGTTTCAAGGGGAACTGCGAAATGGTAGCTAACATATTGTGTTCATTTAGGAGGGTGCTTTTCTATAACAAGATTAGAATTCAGGTGCCTGTTCCACTTGTAGGAGTTTGTAGATTGTCAGACTAGCTAAGATGGAAGGTGCCTGCAGAGAGGTTTATAATGGAAGCCAACTGCTTCTATGGGCCCAATTAAGAGTATCCAACTGTGAAATGCAGCTCCCTGGATAGAAATTGGATTGCCCATTTTGGGATCAGGGAAACAGCAAAGGGAATATCTACTTCCATGGTTACAAGGAATGGTCTACATGTTTAAGGGTTCTGCCTAACCTCCTAAATTTTAAGTGTGCGTTATTAATAAGGTTAGTATTGGATTCCCTCAGTGCAGGTTTACGTATGCACCACAATCTGAACTTGAAGCCCCGGTAACTGTTCTTGAGATATGGATGTGCTCTCGGTCCCAAATCAATCTTGTCATTCCTCAGAAAGCAATGAAAGATAATAAGTACTATTCACCTGATTGCCTTCCTGCTCTGAGACAGCTGGTGACGCTTGTCTTGCTGATAACCAGGACTTTCAGATCTAAGGCAGGGATAAAGAAAAGCCGGGAGCTTGCAGAATTTAAATTTGACAGTCGATGGCAGTGTAGAAGGGCCAGGAAGGATAGAATCTCTGACACGTATAAGAAAGGAACAAAATTTATCTCCTCTAGTTGCAATGATTAGATGTCTCGTTGTCTGGCTTTCTTACAGTGGCTGATTGATCGTGCCTGCCAGCTGCCTAATATCATAATTAACAAAGTTGCTGCTGTGTCTGAGAAGTTTAATCGGAAAAAAATTGCCGTCAGTATGATGCCATTGTTGCCCACGAAGATCAGAAGCGTAACAAAAGTCGACTTTTGGACTAATGAAGCTGCAGAACTATGTGGGCAGAATAAGAAATAGTGGACCTGTGTGGCTTATGGTAGGTTTCCTAATAGCAATTCTCTTATTCACTTTTTTTTTAAAAAAAATTGGGAGCACCTTAGTTTTCATTTCAGGATCATATTTCAATATTTGAAGCTTGAGGTAAAATATTCTACCATTGTTAATTGTGGTTGTTGTGGGTTTTTCGGGCTCTTTGGCCGTGTTCTGAAGGTTGTTCTTCCTAACGTTTCGCCAGTCTCTGTGGCCGGCATCTTCAGAGGACAGGAGTCAGAACTCTGTGCTCTGTTCTGACTCCTGTCCTCTGAAGATGCCGGCCACAGAGACTGGCGAAACATTAGGAAGAACAACCTTCAGAACATGGCCAAAGAGCCCGAAAAACCCACAACAACCATCAGATCCCGGCCGTGAAAGCCTTCGAGAATACATTGTTAATTGTCTTACCAAACAGTGTTTAAAAGAGCCATGAAAGGGGTAATTGTTGCTATGATTATACCACCTCCTTCTCCACCTTCAGATAGATTCTCTTTTTCTTTGCATGCATCTTAAAGGTAAAATAAACATGATAATACAGATATTCACAGTACATTCAGTACACAATTATGTGTGCATTTATATATGTAGAAGGTTACGAAGACAGCTGATTAACAATCTTGACTCCAGATGCCCCAGAGAATCTAGGAGAGATCCAAACATTTCAGCTGGTGATCTAAAATAAGAACACATTTTATAGATTAAAAATTGCTTCACTGAGGTCTTCCTTGGCAGTTCTGTTTTTTTCACCCCTTTTGATAAGCTTTCTTTGCTCACATAGCTGTCCCTGGAGTACATGTTGCTGTTTCTAGTCTACGATATGACTGTGAATATTGACAATGATGTGTATGTGTGCCATATAAAAAGGAGAGAATGAGAAATTATGGGGGGGAGAGAGACAAAGGAAACAATAGCTGAAGCAGACAATGACACAGGAAGATGCAGAAATAGGAAAACGTTGTATAAAAGCTACACACGTTTCACTGTTTGGATTTAATAAAGCCCAGGAAAAAAGATTGATGATAATTATGAGTCGAATGACACATTTTAACCAAACCTGGTGCATTTTCTTGTAGGTTTTCTTTTAAATTGAATATGCAGTAGTTAATGTGATTGATTGTAGTTCAGACTGATAATATATTTCTGGAAATCAGTATGTTTCACACATTTTTCTGTAAGCAGTCGGCAAATTTTAAGATATATTAAAAGATTATTGAACCCATTGCGTATTTTAAAAATATTTTAATGCATAGGGATTTAAAGACAATTCAGTAAGTCTTTCACAATGCTATTTTATAGTGTTTGCTCAAATTCTTAGGAAAAAAAATAGAAGTGGTGGTTCGCTGCCTCCTTTTCCCCAGTATTTCTCTAAACTGAAACACTATTTCTTGATCAGAAACATGTTTTCCACATTATCAACAATAGATATGCATTTTGCCCTTTATTAGCATTTTTATTATTCACTATTTTTAAAAAACTTTGTTTTGGCTGGAACAAAGAATCATACAAATATAGAAGGGGAAAAGCAGATTAGTAATGCAAATCTCAAGCAGAAGGAAAGATTAAGCTCCTAAACAAGTATATTGTTATTTTAATCAGTACTCACATAATATTTCATGTAATTGAGACTTAGTGCATTGTTAAAACTCAGCTGGAGAACCAAATGTCTATATGGATTACAGGAGGAAATGCTAAGGCAGTGTCACAGCAGATGTGTCTGGTTTTTAACAGGATTATTTCCTGGGATACATAGCAATGAACTCCTTGTAATAGTTTCAAAGGAACTAATAACTTTTAGAAATATGTTAATAGTAAATGTGCTAATATAACGGTTTAGAAGATTAGTGATGCATTCTTTTCCACTGAAAGAAGAATATAATAAATGTCTCTCAGGTGATTCAGGCTGTAGCAATTTTTGTTGGCGATTAAAGCTTGGTGGACCTTTGGTTGAGTGATTAACCCTTCAGAAATTAAAACCCAGTGCTAAAACATTCAATCTAATTTAAATGCAAACGCGGGGGGGGGGGTGTTCAAATTTTTTAAAAACCTTTTAATTTTCTTTCTACCCCTCCTTGTTGGGAAGATAAGACAGGAAAAGGGCCCTAATTTTGGCTGGACAAAGCAGTTTCAAAAGCAGAATGGTTTTCTGGAATCCAAAACTGAGAAGGATGCCTAGCAAAAGAATTCCAGAATGGATGCATTACAGAAGCTATGATCAAACAGGTAAGATTGGGGGGAGGGGCTGTTTAATATCTCTAATGTAATACTCCATTATTGTGTACATATTTATTGAACAATATATCTCATTGGACCAAACAGAGATTAATTTGTTTACCTTGCAGTCTTACACAGGAAATATTTTCATAGCAAACTTACAGAGTGTTAAAATTCTGTCCTTTAAAGATGGTAAACCATTATAGAATATAGTTTAAAGAAGACTAAAGATGCAGATTTAGGTTGTCACTTTCCTGGGTATGAGTCTCATTGAACTCAATAGAGCTCATGCCTGACAAGATGTGTGTAATATTATACAATTAATTACTAACATGATTTACTGAGTTATGGGTGGACATTTTGGTTACTTTTAGAATAAAGTTCCAAGATAGCCCCTAACAACAGTTATATGCTATCTCTGAAATAATTCAGCGAAGTGCAACGTGAATATTATCTTTAATAATCTTAATATATTTAATATTTTGAATAATCTTAGACTCTGGAACTGAAGTACAGGTTTGGGTTATTGACCCTGATCGGAAGAGAAATAGGGCTTTGGCAGCATATTTGAATTTCTGCAGGGACATTCCAGTGCAGAATCTTCTTCTTTTTTTTAATTTTTGGACATTGGAAGCAAATTCTTCATCTGTTATTACTTCAGCTGTGGGAACAGAATTAAGCCAAATATTCTCAAATTAGTTTCTGTGTGCAGTGTTCTCCATGCTCTATACTGGCTTTTAAAGAATCTTACTAGAACCATGTAGTCTTGCCACATTGGACCTGCCAAGCAAATTGAAGGCAGGATTACTGTGCAATTTTCTAGAAACTCCACTATTACACTATCTGACCCTGTAGTTGCTTCTTACTCAGCATCAAACTGAATTTAAAATGACTTGCTCCATCATTCATTGGTTTGTCTTCACCTAATTACCAGCTTCCTCTCATTTTTCCCTTCCTCACCAATTTTAAAAATTTAATTTAATTTGATTTTAAAAGAAAACAAAAGAAATGAGAGGACGCTAGTAACTAAAAGGTATCTTAACTAATTATGTGTGACTCATTATGGGGCATTTCATTAATCAAATTGAAGGGGATGTTTGTTTCTAATTAAAATTACAGAGAATGTTAGTTGAATGGGACCTACATCTGAAGCCCTATTCAAGTGATTCTAAACATATTCTGAACATATTCAGTGGAAATGACTAGCCCCCACCTGCATAATCACTTTCTTCTTCCTTTCAATGCCACATTTGAAGAGGAGGGTCTCTGCTTGTATATAAGCTCTACAGTGAAGTAAGAACTCAAGTTTTCTAGGAGTCTTGCTTATGAGTTGAGCCTACACATGAGAAAGAACCCCTCCTCTTCAAGCTTGGTGCTGAAAGTACACAACAACTGAGGTAGTGCTACACAATCTCCTGTTTGGAACACCAGCTTTAATAATGTCTGAATAGGGCTTGAGTAGCTCTTATAGAAAGATATTGAATAAGCTAATACTGTGTTATATAAAACTATGATTTAAGATCCACATCCAGCTAAAGGGTCTTCTGTGGAAAGTTAGGAATAAAGGCCTACTGCCTGAAACCTTTTTGGTTTTATTGTGCAGTGATTTCCCCCTTTTGTTTTAAATTGGTTATAGACTCTGTCATCCCCTACTGAGGAGTGGAATTGAATGACTATTCCACCCCCCACAAATTAAAGAAACAGCCTCTTGTCAATTGAAAGCTGGGTAGTAATTTTGTTTCTCATGCACACTAGGTGACTTTTTAGATTTGTTCCTTTGAAAAAGAGTTAGCCAGGGAATTGTAGTTATGACATCAATTGTAAATGTGTAAAGCACACCATTTCCTATAAGATTTAAGACTGAAAGTTTGAGAACCATTGGTCATATCCTGGACCACTAATAAGCTCTTTGTTGGGTGGTTAAGGGAAATAAGCTTATGTTCTTTTATATGTAAGACAGTGAAGATCTTGCTTCCTTTTCCATTTCGATGGCTAACAAAGGTGAGAAATACCACCAGTAAGCCAAGATAAATTTTGGAGTTACACTGGCTGCAGTTAACAGTTTTTCAACTTTTTGAATGCAATGTACGTTATTAAAATTCAATTTACTTCTTTCTTTCATTGAAGATGAGTTCCCACTGACTTTGTCAGGATTGAGAAATCCAAGGTATTGTGGTGGAGAAATTGAGAAAGCTGAGGCAGTAGCTTCCTTTTACATAGTCCTTTCATTTACACTTAAAACTGTCTCTAGAGTGAAAATCTCTCCCCCCCCTCCTCCCGTGGAGCTCCATGAAAAAAAGTGAAAAAGATGAAAACTAAACTTCTTGTCCCCTTCATGGATTGCTGCCTTGTCGTGGCGAAGGGGCTTGAGTAATTCAGAGAAGCTATGGGCTATGCCGTGCAGGGACACCCAAGACGGACAGGTCATAGTGGAGAGTTCTGACTAAACGCGATCCACCTGGAGCAGGAACTGGCAAGCCACTCCAGTATCTTTGCCAAGAAAACCCCATGAACAGATTTGACCCAACTCCGGGAGGCAGTGGAAGACAGGAGGGCCTGGCGTGCTCTGGTCCATGGGGTCACGAAGAGTTGGACACGACTTAACGACTAAACAACAACAAAACTTGTTGTGGAGTGGTTCAATTGATTGATTGGATGGAGAGT
The DNA here is from genome assembly GCA_037013535.1 of Intellagama lesueurii. Classification (NCBI taxonomy): domain Eukaryota; kingdom Metazoa; phylum Chordata; class Lepidosauria; order Squamata; family Agamidae; genus Intellagama; species Intellagama lesueurii. The sequence goes on along the minus strand of JBAJHW010000005.1, from coordinate 39,750,483 downwards.
AGGCATGGGGAGGAAATAAACGCTTCCTTGTACCAAACATATAGGCCTAAATAGAATTGCTTGTCCCCTCTAGTAAACCCACAGAATGAATAATCACTGAATGGTGCACAAACATTTCTGTAAAACCATTTGATTTAATGGCTCTATTTTAGTTGGGAATCTGTGTTTTCTTGGGCTTGGATTAGCAGTTAGTTGGTCAGTCAGAACCTTTATTGGCATACACAAAAAAATCACATATAAAGAATGACAACAAACTATTAATTAACTGATTACAAATCTTACAAATTACAAATCTACAAATTTGTTATGTCTCACAGATTAGCATAAATTAGGTTTTGTGCCTATATTTTTTGAATAGATACACATTCTTAATGCCTTTTGGAACCACTAAATAACTAAAAAAGAGAGAGAGAGAGAGAGGATCCTTTCTTTTTAAATGTTGAACATTTCACTTACAGGTTAATCTAAACACATTTAAATATTGGCTATGTCTGCATGCATCCATTATCACTTATTTTGACCATATATAACATTTCATTAGGAGCTGTTTCTTCTGCAAGAATTTGTCTTCATATGATGGAGCCATTTGGCTCTTTTAATGAAGTATATGTATGTAGTGTTGATGTAGCTTCCCTTGAATATGTCCATTATTCCACAGTTTAAATTAAGGAAAGAGAGGAAATTGAATGTATTGCATGAGCATATGTTTGATTTGATTTCTGCATGCTTATGAAAATTTCTATTTCTCTCCTAGCTGAATGACTCTCTCTTAAAACAGTATAGTGGATATGTTAAGCAACTATCAATATGTTGCTAAGTGAAAAGGCATGTTGATTTCCACCTGCCAATAGGGTAAACTAAATCAAACAAGCTGGAAAGCAAACTTCTTTCTTTCCCCATGGGTTACATCCATAATTTTTCACAAGCAAATAGAGTCATTTCCTTCACGTGGAAAAGTAAAATTTGGGTCACAACTTTCAGAATCTCCCAACCATACTGGCTAGGGGATTCTGGGACTTGTAATTTGGAAAAGCAACTTTTCTAAGTGATGGTCTATCTATTTCACTTTAGTGACCATTGAGATCCCAAACACATCTTCCTAATGCCAAAAATGAGCACCAGTGTTTAACTTCAGGAAGTCTATCCCAGTTAGGGAATTTACCAGTCTTGAGAGGTGTAAATATTTATTTTTATAAGAAACTCACAGTTTCTCTTCTTTCCCTTTTTATAGACTGGTCTACTACTTGTGTGTTCTTGGCTCTAGGAACAACTGTATGGCTTGTATAGCTTATCCTAGGAATTTAAGAATCTTATTGGGGAACTTCAGAAGGCTGAATAAAGTCTGAGGGCCTTAGAGTGAAGTCCTTTGCTTGTAGGAATTTCAATAACTACCAGTAAAAATTGTGTGTATTTATATTATGAGGCAGATCAAGTAACCATAGTCTTCAGCAGCAGCTGATGAAGAAGACTGCAGCTTAAACCTTGTGTGAAATAAAGGCTGAAAACTTGTTATATTGTGCTGCTGTAATGCAAACGGTGTGACTTGGTGCATGTTAAAAAGTCTAGATTCATTTCAGTTGGGGTTCAAGCCATTTGATGGGAGCAAGACAGTTCTGATCGTTCTGCTCAATGACTTAAGTGAGGCTGACCAGGGGAATGTGACCTTGTTGGCCCTTCTGGATCTCTGAGCAGCCTTTGATACCATCAACTATGGTATCCTCTTGGGCAGACTATTGAGTTTAGAGAATGGAGGTTTAGTGTTACTTTGGCTCCAGTCCTTTCTTGATGGCTGTGTCCAGAGGGTGTAGTTTGAGGGTGCTGTTTCAACTCCATGGTTCTTTGTTCTGGAGTCCCATAGGGTCAATAATCTCCCCAATGCTCTAACTTCTATATGAGGCTATTGGGGAAGGCCATCCAGAGATTTGGAGTTTGCTGTCACGAATATGCTGATGACATGCAACTCTATCTTTCATTTTCTTCTTCAGCAGTGGAAGCTGTGTGGACCCTGGAGTGGTGCTTGATCTTGGTTATGGACTGGATGTAGGCTAACAGATTGAAACTGAATCCTGACAAGACAAAGATGATGTTGTTGGAAGGGGAGCTTGCCCAATTAGGAGGTATTTTGCCTGCTCTAAAAACCAGGTCTGTGACTTGGGTGTGTTCCTGGACCTGGCTCGCACCATGGAGAAGCAAATCTCTGTCATGGCCAGGTCTGCCTTTTCCAATCTTGAATAGATTGCAGTTGTGGACCTTTCTGGATGGGAAATCCTTAACAACACTGATCCATACATTGGTAGTCTCTAGGATTGATTACTGCAATGCTCTCTGAATGGGGCTGCCTTTGAAGGCGACACAGAAGCTTCAGCAGGTGCAAAATGCAGTGGCTAGGTTAGTATCAGGAGCAGTGAGATATGATCATATCTTCCCAGTACTGGCACAACTGCATTTGCTTCCTGTTTACTTCTGTGAGAAATTCAAAGTGCTGATACTAACCTGTAAGGCCTTTAACAATTCGGGACCTTGTTACCTGTCAGAACATCTGTCCTTAAGATCATCTACCCAGGCTATCCAGGCTTTGCAGTTGCGGGTAGCCAACCCTACAGAGGTCCAGAAAACTAGCATCAGGAACTGAGCCTTCTCAGTGGTGGCTGCAATGCTACAGAACACATTGCATACTGATATACACCAGGCTCCCTCCCTTCTGACTTTCAGAAAACATGTTAAAACTGTGCTTTTGGAAAAGTCCTTTAGCAACACTTTCCCCCTTTAACATTCTTGTGGATGCACGAGTTTGATGTTGACTTTGGTTCACCATTGTCTCTAGGGTTTTTTTTCAGTTGGTTTTTAGTAGTTATGTCTTTGTGGGGGTTGGATAGTTGTTTTGGATTGTTGTTAGCTGCCCAGAGTAGTGCCTTGTCACTAGATAGGTGGGGTAGAAATTAAATGAAATAAATAAATAAATAAATAAATAAATAAATAAATAAATAAATAAATAAATAAATAGTCAGCATAGACATTGTCAGTTGCATGTGGAGTTGTGCAACACAGTGAACAAAAGTTTATGTCTATACTGAAGTCTTAAACTGTGGCATTTTGTCACCTAATTTTATGCCATTTATGTTATGCTCAGGGACATAACTGATAGGATTTTGGCTCAAATGCATTACATTAATATTGGATAGATATAGTTCTTAAGGTCAAATCTGCATAAGTAGAGCCATAACTAGCTAATTTTGCACCCAAGAGAAGAATCTAAAATTGTGTCCCTCACTTTCTGTGCAGGTTGCTTTCTGCTAATGTCCAAAATGAGCAGAATGAGTCAGGGAGAGGCACACGAATTCACAAAGTACATGTTACAGCAGGGCATTTGAAGTGTGTAATGTTTTGTTCAGTTTGAACATGTAAGCTCTATTCAGCCCTGCAAAATCAGGTCTGTTTCTTAACAAGTAGACTTACACATAAACAGGAATATCTCTGCTGCCAATGCGTCAATTTCCAGGTACAGAAAATGAAGATGGAAATGCTAGCTGTTCTCCTCTAAGTGTGGTAGGCTTATCTGGGTAGAGAATTACTGACTACAGTTACGTTTTCTTATTGACATGGTTTCCTTGGAGAGTAGCTACATATGTTTAATTTTTTCCTTACCATTTCCCTGCTTTGCATGTTTACACTTATGGCTCTGCACATAAGTCTTTTTGAGGTGACAAAGCTCTTGGAAAGGACAATAATCCTGGGAAAGGTTAAAAGCAGTAGGAAAAGAGGAAGACCAAATATGAGATGGTTTGACCTCCTAAAGGAAGTGCAAGAGCTGAGCCAGGCTGTTGAGGACAGGACATTGTGGCAATCGCTCATTCAAATTGTTGCCATAATTCGGAGATGACTTGACAGCACATAACAACAACAGTATATATTTACTATCTTGCAGTGCTTCAGGAGTGGAGAGGAGGAAATCCGTGATTTTCAGAAATATAGTCACTATATTGTAACCATTAAAACTAGTTAAATGTGATGAATGGAAATAAAATGGTTCAAGACAGTTTTGACTCTTAACATAACCTTGTAATTTCTGATTTTATCAGAGAAAACACAAGAAATAGAAGCACCTCAAATTAGTCAGACAGGATTTTTTTCTTTGTGGTGAGTACAGTTTGTCTGCATCAGTATTGCTTCCCCATTGGAGTATCCACATGAACATTGTTACCCATGATGAAAATAGAAGGGAAAAAGACCACCTGTTGGCAGCTTCTCACCATAGTTACACACAAGAAAGAATCTGTATTTGTCACATGTGATAATCTACATGTATAATTCATAACAAAATTCCTTATATATAAAAAAGATATCCAAGAATGCAATATTCAGGTTTGAAGCAACACTGCGTATGACTTGAAATATTTAAATATCCCAATCAAAAAGTTTTTACATGGTAAACTTTGATACGGGCCTTTTAGAAACTTGTTTTTCCTGGAAATATAATTTAGTAATAAATTAAACGAAAGGCTTGCTAACCATACCACACAATACTTTGATATGAAATTAATATTTGAAATTGCCCGTTAGTCCACTCAGCAGAACAAATTACAAAAGGTAACAGGGAGTGGTCACATGTAATGCTTGCTTGTTTAAACAATTATGTGGGCACTTTAAAAAGTGAGATTCAAGGGAGTTCAGAATAGTGCTTAAAAGGACCGTGACCTTTTAGGGAATTTTACTTAATCTTTTATCATGCAAGGATAAGGCCCCTTTACATGCACTTAATATTTTGCAGGCTGAAACTGAGCTGAAACAGTATGTTCCATCTTCTGGAGTTCACCATCTAAAGTCGTTTTGCATGACTTAGGCCATGGTCACACGAGGAAAATGTCTTCCACTGTCAAGGAAACTTTCCATACCTTTGTTGTAGTGCATCAAGGTCACATGGTATATATACCTGGCTGAGTGTCCCAAGGTGTTTTAACGTTACCCATTCATTTTCTTCAATTTGAATAATTATGGTTGGCTACACTGTGTCACCAATTTATTTTCTCTCTTGGTTTATGGGGTACTGCAGCCCCGTAACTTTCTTTTTTAAAAAATAAATAAACAGTACATTGATATATCGGGTACTGTTTCATAACTCTGTTGCACAAGTGCCTCTGGAAGCAATGCATGGAACAGGCACTCAATGGAACAGGCGCCCTCACTCTGGGCTGTCCTGCTTCCCAGACAGTAAGTGCTTTAAAACCATTAACATATGTTTACCAATGTATCAACACTCCAGCCGTGTAAAAATAATTAAAAAAATTACATGGACAGCTGCGTGGCAGTAATGGCAGCCGCCTTCAACAGTGACTTTACTTCAAAAAAGTATTAATAGTATCATACACACATGCTGTACCATTAAGGAATTATTCAAAATGCCACTGGAACAAAAATAATAGAAGCTTCCAAGTGAGCAGGAAATGATCCTCAGTTACAACGCTGACCAAGAAAATGATTCAGTAATGGCCATGTGTTGTGTGACCACAAATTTAAGGTACAATCTATCTGGACCATAAGTAGAGAACATTTCCCTCATGTGACCATGCCCTTAGTTCTTAGTTTCTGCCTTCATCAATCTTCTCTTTCTGCACTCACAGTGCAACCTGAAACAGGTCCCTCACCCTACTACCTTGCAGGGCACCCCACTCCAGGATTCTTCATAGAGTTCTACAACCTCCACTTCCTTGCAAGGTGGGTCTGTAGCAAAGCCTCAAGCATTCCCAATAGAAAGATTGTCATAAAGCAGTAGCCTACAGTGATCTAGTTATGAATGTAATGATATTGTCATGTATGTTCCAATGGGAAGGACAGAGCAACACACACACCCTAGGTCCATTCATTTATTTAAAATATGTTTACCCTGCCTTTCTCCTTAAAAGTACCCAAGGCAGATTACATAATTAAAAAGACAATATTTAAAAGCTAAAAACAGTAAGTATACAAATATTAAAAAGGAATTAAACAAGTATTATATTAAAGATGGTAAATAAAATCAATACTAAAAAGACATTTAAAAACAACAGATCAGAACAATCCATTTTACCCCTGTGGGTTAAATTCCTTTTTGGGCGTCTCAACCGGAGAGCCACCTATATTCATTGCCTTGGAAAATACAGTAAAAGTAGGTTTGCAGAGTGGGTGGGGAAATCAGCAACAGGAAGTTGGGGATCTTTTATAAACCCCAGTAGCAGAGCAAAGGATGAATATTTCCTGTCGTGTATTTGCCACTTTGGAAGCCCACTGCTGGGATCTGAACGCTACTGCTGATCATGCCTCAGTGATTTCATGCAGCCTCCTCTATCACCAGCAACACTACAGAATGTAAGGCACAGCTGTCCTCCTTCATCTGCATCCTATGCTAGGATGCAGATGGGGGCACTGAAAAAGTGAGAACTCATGTTTCTCTGATGTATGAACAGTGATTTCCCATTTAGATAAAATGTCTGACACAACAGTGTGTGAAGCAACACGCACACGCGCGCGTGCGTGCGCGCGCACACACACACACACAAGTTTATAAAAAGAATAAAAATTACATATGCATTTTGTTTCACTGGTTTCAATTAGCATTCATTAATAATAGAATAATAGAAATAAACAATAACGATCATTTTGGTAATTGTTTTTGGAAATATAACATGGTATTTTAGAGAAAAATCAATTTTGGCTTATATAGGTTTATTATGGGAACATGAATTTGCTCGGAGTAGGGACACACTGATAGATTCCTTTTTGACATCTGTTTAAAAAATTCAAAAATATCCTTTCTAAAGTTTTCCCATGGAACTCCAGCTGCGATATGACAAAGACATTTCTCAATGAAACTTGCATTACATTACTCTCCCAACTTCAGGTTTGTTTGTTTGTTTTTGAGAGGGGGAGAGATAGGAATCCAAACATATATATGACCAAGAGTCAAAGTATTAAAAGATCAATATGTTGTGACAAGAATTGTGGAAACAACATTGCAATGAACCAAGAAACAGTGCATTGGCATTGAAGGCTCTGAGCTTGGAAATGTTACTTTTTTTAATTGAAATTCCCAGAATCCCCCTGCTAATAATGATCTGTGACCATCCTGGCTTGAAAATTCTGGATGGGTAATCAAAAAACACTTAGACGTTGTGCAGATGAAATGGTTACCACTCTTGTGTAGTGGAGATGCTACATCTCTATTACAATATATGAAGCTATATTGAAAAATCTTCACACCTGTCTTTTCCCCTCCAAAATACAAATAGAACAAATTTGTGTGAGCAAGTATGGTGACGATATATATGCAGACAACATTTCCACAACATGTGTTCTTCTATATAATAACAATGTGTTATTGTTTGTATTTTGGAGAATAAATAGCAATAAATAATTTTTAAAAATGGACGTGAAGACTTGGCAGTATAACTAGGGTATAAATATCTCCATAAATTGATTGATCATACTGTATGCACACATTTTAATACTTGTTAACCATGCTTCTCTTGAATGACTTCTTTCCGTACCACGGAGATGATCCACAGTATGAGACAATAGTATTTCAGCAACCTTGAAGAACTTTTATTATGTGGAAGCAACTTTTGGTGGTGCCATGTAGCATATGATGTGAGCAAGTACCTATAAGTACTCACTCACTTATAGGTACTTGCTTCATCCATCCTGCAATCTAAGAAGAGGAACCATCAGATAACAGTCAAAGGGAAGTTATCTATAGAAATATTGTGTTTTTAGTACTTTGGTATAAGATTATGTAAATGACCTGGCAGAACAGTTTTGCCTTTTTGGTTTTTTAATTTGGTTCTATAGGCTCCGGAGTTTGAATTGAACATTAGTGATAGAACATTCTTTTGATGGGCTGATAAATAGGCCTGTGGTCTCCTGGAGCAAAAGGGTGATGCCTTTTCTTCCACAATATCTCCTTGTTATATCAGCTGTTTTAGATTATTTAGTAACAATTTTATGTATGGCAAACACAAAGTGGAGCATTTCAAAGAATGAAAGGTGTTTATTTTCATATGACTAAAGAACATATGTTAAAATATGTTTTGTAGATTTTTGAAGACCTGCCAGATTGAATTTTACCGGCAATTTTACCATGTCAGAATATATATTTGTAGACATATTAACCTTGAATGTTCTTCCTGATAATAATAAAACCTTTGTTCTGATGTGATTCAGTCTATAGCTCTAGTAGTATTGAGGTGGATAATTATATTAAAATTCATACAGTTTCATAAAATGCAGGCCAGTTAATTGCTGAGATGTAATTTAGATATTTTTCACTGAGTCTGCAATTTGTGTACATTTTGGCTAAATTACCCTTGTTTCTTCATCTTATTTGCAAAAAAGGACTCCTGCTTATTGAACTATTACTACAGGATCTAGCTTTTCCCCAAAATTACACACTTTTTGCATAAATGTGCCTAATTACCTGAATTCAGTTTTGATTAGCAGTGTTAATTGATGCAGCTGTGGATGGGATCTGTTTACCTAAATTACCATGTGCAAACAGCAATACGTCTGAAAGTGAATATGCTGAACTGAAAATACTAATTAGCTGAGACAGATTGTTATTCAAGTCACATCCTGGAGCCTTTCTAATGAAAGCCTGGATATGTCAGAGCTTTATGATATGCAGACAGAAACGTCTATATTACATATGATTTCCTAAAGTTAATTCATGAGAGCAGATGGGATGTCGGCTGGGTTTCTTCTAGTGTTAATATGAATATTGGGATTTATTGATAACATAGACATTGTTTTAGTGTGTGCATTCATGTGTGCACATAAAAACAGAGATGAGCCCATTGGATACTTGATACTATGCAATTTTACTATGTCCAAACTGGAACAATTAGTTTTAAAAAAACATACATTTGACAATTCTTTTTTCCTACTACTCTAAACAATGTTGAAAATAAGTATGTGAAAACAATCTGAAAAATTATCTTGTCAGTTTAATTGAAACAGCAGTAACCATTGGCACTGCTCAAATGGCTGGGCTGAAGTAATTTCAAAATGGGGAGGAGGCTTAGCAGTGGGCTCCGCCAGTGACCTGGTTGCTTCCCAAGGATTCATTCCAGAAATAGACCTAGACCATGGTTGTTTGGGTATAAGATTAAACCATAATTCAGTGGCTGTACAAAATCCTTGGACTTGTGTGCTCTCCATTTTCCTCTTCCCCTCATGAGTACAATAAGAGCATTTGCTAGTATCAGTTTGTCATTATGTCCAAACCAGTAATTGCCATAGAGACATGTCAGGGTCATAAACCATGGTTTGAAGTTGGTCTGTTTAGACAAATAGTGAGAAAGTTAACCATAGTGAGAAAGCTAACCATAGTTTGTCCCTGTTAGAACACAAACGCTGGTAGCTGAACATGGAAGTTGAAGGTTCTGATCTTCTTGTAATCAGAAGAGAAGAGTGAGAAATGGTCATGCCTGACAATCAGCCTGGCTCATTCCCATAGTACTGAGGTACTTCCAGTCCATTTTCTACAGAGGTATTCAAAATAGCTTACGAATATGAAATAAAGTTTATCACACTGGAATAAAGGCAGAATGACCCGAAACCAATAGATGCTACTGATTAATTTTGACAAAAAGTTAGGCAACTTCTGTGCATCCATGATGCACTTGTTGTTCAGCCAAAATGTTGGGGTAGTCATGGTTCTGCGCTCCCTCCAAACATTCTATGTGAAACTGTTGCAAGGAGTTTGGAATTTAATTTTAAATTGTATTTAGAAGATTTTTATACTGCCCTTCATCCAAAGATCTCTGGGAAGTTTAAAGCTATTAAAACAGTAAAATAAATCAGGAATGGCATGAGAAAGGACACCAACAGAAGGGAAGATAGTGACGTGTGTGAAGAAATTCGGTACTATAATATATACTGATGGCACCTTGCTCTATATCTTCTTATGATCTCTGTCTTCAGTCAGGACAGGATGTGCATGAACAATCTGAGAATGGATTTAAACAAGATGGATATTTTGTAGATCAGTGGGAAAGCTGATCCAAAGATCAGTTATTTGTTTAAAGTGTGTTTGGGACAAGGTTGAGTGCTTCCAGAAACATAAGTTTTGTAACTTTGGAATTGTTCTGGATCCAGCTTTTCTGCTGGATGCCTGTGTAAAGGCGGTGACTAGATGTGCTTTCATACAGCTTAGGATGCTGGTATACCCTCAGTGGTTTAGGTACCTGGCTGTGGAGGCATAGGCTGGGAGTTCAATTCCCCACTCTGTATCCTTGACAGGGGCACTCAATGATCCATAGTAGAGATGGGGACGAATATAAAAACGGATCGCTTATTCCGACAAATACAGCCGATTCGTTAAATATTCGTCGATCCATATTTGTGGGTTCCAGAGACCCCCATGAATATGAAGGGATGAATATTTACCCATTTTTATTCATCCTTCGTATTAATTTAAAAACAAAACAAAAACCCACCATTCTGCCTACCGGCCGAAAGCAGTGCCGGCAGAAAGGCAGCCACCACCCCACACAGCCACCCAATACCACAGCCTACCCCCACCCCCTTCCTTTCCCTACCTTAGTCCCCACGCTGCCCCACCCCACCCCACCGACACCCTCTTACCTTAATCGCTGCTGCTGAGGTCTTCTGGCCTCAGAGACACACATGTAAAAAGGGAGACTGGCTGCCCTTTGCAAAGATGGCGGCTGCAGCTTCATTTAGGGTAGGGAAGCTGCAGCTGCCATCTTTGCAAAGGGCAGCCTGGATTCCCTTAGCCTGCCTTAAGGGAATCCAGGCTGCCCTTTGCAAAGATGGCAGCTGCAGCTTCCCCACCCTAAATGAAGCCACAGCTGCCATCTTTGCAAAGGGCAGCCAGTCTCCCTTTTTACATGCCGTGCCTGCGAAGGCCTGATGGAGACCTGGGCAGCAGCTATTAAGGTAAGGGGGTGTCGGTGGGAGTGGGGTGGGGGCTAAGGTAGGGAAAGGAAGGGGGTGTGGGGGTATGCTGTTGGGGTGTCTGGCTGTGTGGGGGGCTGGCTGCCTATCGGCTTCTGATCAGCTGATCGGTGGCCAGTAGGCAGAATGGGCTTCTGTGCTGTGTGGTAAACTCTCCTGGGGAGACCCAATTTGTGGGTGAATAACTCGGATGTCTGATATCCAATCTTCACCAACGTTGGCAGGCGTGTTGGGGAAAGACATAGGAAGCTCCGTTGTGATTCTGGAGTCTCTAAGTACCTGGGGGGAGCTTTCCTATGGGGGTCCTCTTTGTGACTATATAACTTGGGGGTCTGTGATCCAATGTTCACGAAACATTCAGGATTTGTAGAAAACCATCTGAGGAAGCTTCCCTGCATATTTGTGTCTCTAGGTGGTTGGGGGCCAGTGTTATAGCCATTTAAAGTGTAGACGAATCGACAGATCGATCCGTCAATTCGTCGAAGAATATTCGTATATTTGTATTCGTTGATCCATTAACCTTGACGAATAACGGATCAAAACGAATCACCATTTTTTTTATTCGTCCCCATCTCTAACCCGTACGGTCTCTTCCAGCTGCGCAGTTCTAAGATTATCTAGAATAAAATCACATTAAGCTCTTTCAAAATTTATTTTTCCCTGCTGTCACCAACCACTGCCACCACCAAACTAGCCATTGCATAAGATCATTCTCTACATACTGGAACACCTATGAGATGCTCTGCCCTGAGGTATCACAAGGTGTAATGGGGTATAAGGACACACCTTCATGTCCTTGCATCATAGAGGCCTGCCATAGATGTGGCAAACACATTGCTGATGGGGTTCTTTGACCCTGGCATGTAAGCATTGTCACCGTCTCTATTGCATACAGTTGTCTGAACGAACACTCAGACTGGAGGTAAAAGCTTAGGTATTATCTTCTATTGCTAAGTCTTCTGGGGTCATCATGGTGTGGGAAAAACTACTGGTGTTTTTTTTTAGTGAAAGCCAGTGTAGTACAGTGGGCAGGATGTTAGATTTTGACTTGGCCCAAATTCTTACACGCCAACAGATTTAGCTGGGTGACCTATCTCTCAGCCTGACCTACCTCACAGGATTATTTTGACAGTATTAAAACAAGAACTACTTCAATTGCTTTAGAAGAAGGACAGGATAGAAGTTTTAATAAAAGTTCACTATGAGGTCCTGATTAGAAAAAGCCTTCCTGCCATTTCTTGTTTGATTTTCACCCTTTGTCTGTCTTACTTAGGCTCTGTACACAACTAGCTTATAAAATGATGAAACTGATTCTCAGTTATACCACTTCTACATAAAGAGTTGCTTTTTTTGAATGGCCCCAAGGCTAATCTCTTAGGCATGGGAAGAAAGCATCCCAGAAAGAAGAGTGAACAGTGTTTTTCAAGCTTTACCTGAAACTCTTTTACCTGAAACCCCTTGATAAAACATTAAAAAAAATCTAATCACCTCCAGTTTGTGAGGGGCTCCTGACATAACGGTAAGAACATATAAAGATGAAACACTGGAAGAGAGAGAATAATGTTGCATTCCTAATTGTGTTTACTCAGAATCAAGTCCTAGAGGGAATCACTGGGGCTGTCAGGATGTGTGCTTTTAGAATTGCAACCTTAGTGCTATATGTTAATCTACATATAACATCCAGCATCAGAAACAGCGACAAGAAGTGAGATATGAAACAACATGAGAATATCAAGGTCAAATAGTAATGATCTTGCAGCATATTTTTAAAGTGGTATATAAGGCCCTTAGGGCAGGCACAATGCCTGTCTTTACAATGCAAAGTACAACAGCTCCTCTGAGCCTGCTCACTGTCTCTTGGTGCTACTGTAATATAAGTATTAAATAATTCAATACCAATAAAGAAACTGCAGAGATAGAGAGAAGCAGTACTCAGCAACTAAAGCTAAATGGGGAACTATAAAATATAGGACTTTGGCAGGGGAACGAAAAGTGCTGTGTATTCAAGGCTTGAAGTAAAAAGACTGGGAGCAAGCTCAGTACTTAGTTTATCAGTCAATAACATCTCTGTCCATCAATACCCTAGTTAGGAAGGGATATTGGAATCCTGATTGTCAGTCTTGGGTAACTAGTACATCAATCCCTGAAGCTGATTCTAGGCAAAATATGGGGAAACTGGCCCTCTCAGATGTTGCTGGACTATGCTGGCAGGGATTAATAGCAGTTGTACTCTAACAATGTCTGGAAAGCCAGTGCTTCCCAGTTGTAAGCCTACAGGCACTACAGTCAAGAAATCTGGAAAACCCCATGAATGTCCCAGAAAGGTTGGCATAAATTCCTAATTGTCCTCTGCAGGCAGAAGACTGAATATGTCTTCTGCCTGCAGAGGACTAGTTTATTTTTCCTGTTTATTTTACTGTATCAGTTTTTTATAACTCTTTCAATTTGGCAGAAACTGGTATTTATCATATTGGAGTTCTACTTTGCTATGTTTCCGTAGTCAGCATCATTTTGAGCCGAAGTATGTTGGGTGGTATTTAGACTACTTATATCTAAGGACATCAGGTGCAAGTGGTGCTATCCATAGAACGAACTAAACATTGTTACTGGCCAATAGTTGATTTTACTCAAATCAAGCTCAGTAAGCAGCAGCTCACATCCAGACAGGGGAAGTTGGAGCCGTCTAGTTCATGCTTAAAAAGTTATTATCTTAAGTGTGATCTATTTTATTTCTCACTTGAACGATCCTTCTGTTCACACTGACCAACATTTCTTCTACTGTGAGAAGGGTCCAGACAGGTCTTTGGATTGCTCCAATTTCCCCCCTTTTGATTAATAACACTCCCCTTCCTGCTCCCTTCCCTGCCTTTTCCCACAGCTGTAATTTGGCAGGCTGCAGCAACTTTCCTCTTTTTTTGTTAAATAAAGTAAGTCACATAATGCAACAGCAACACATCTACCTGGCGTGGTGCACCTAATACAATCAATGTATCTCATTTATATAGCATAGCACTGCATAGATAGGAAAATATAAAGATTTTTTTTAAAAAAATGGTAATGTAGATGAAAATAAAAGAAAGAGGGTTCTCCTTCATCCCTTTCAATGTCACAACCCACCAAATACATCATAGGGTTGTCACCTTATTTCATAGCAGCACTATTGCTGCATTTGAGTATAACTTTGCCTTGCGTATTGTCTTATTTTCGTTGGACTCTTTAAACACCAGTTGACTGGCTACTGGTTCTTCAGTATTGCTTAGATTTTGAGTGAATGCAGAAAATGTAAGGAGGGCTGACCACCTGGTAGAAGTCCTTGCCATTGTTATATATACAGTGTATAGCAAGTGTGTGTGTGTGGAATCACAAGTCTTCTGAAATAAGACTAATGCTCAACTGTTGCATGATGGAAACCTTAACAGATAATAAGCTGGTACTACATTTCCACTGAAGCTGAGCAGCCATGCAGGAAAATTATTTGTCAATTTACTTGCATAGTCAGGCATAGGAATGTGGATAAATAATTGGACTCTGTTATGTACTGTTCTACACTGAGATGCATTCTTCACATAAGCATTGCCTCCTCAGTTGGGGATGTCACATCATGACTATCATATTATTCTGCAATAAAGTCAGAATGCTATATTTTTTTCCCCAGTGCATGAGAATTGGATGGTTGTGTCACAAACTCACTTAGAAAACAACATCTAGGCCCCTTAGCTTACAAAGCAACCTTCTGTCCGCTCCTATGAGTTGATTTGTCAGCAGAGGGGCTGATACAATTTGAGATATGGTGAATTTGTATACCAACAATTGTTTAGGCATTTTGTGTTCTCATTTTTCACAGTTTTCTATATTATAGATATTTCAAGAAATTTAGAAGATTAGAACACTTTCACGTGTACCACATGCAAATAGACAACTAAGGTGTTACAGATCAGAGTCATGGAAAAGATAGGTCTAGATTTGCCTGAGCACTCTGCAGGATATTTTGGACGCTTATTTGAGTACCTACCACCTTAAATTATACTGTTTAAATGAGAAAAAAAATGGAATTACACCAGATTTATTTTATTTTTATGGAAAAAATATAAGTTGCTTCTGGTGCTTAAACAATTCCTGGTTTTAGAATTGTTGAATACTGATTGTGTTCACATGCAAATGTTTGATTCTCAAAGGGTGTTTGGGATATGAGTGTACACACTGAGTTTTCCCCTTGCAAAGGGCAGTGATGCGTTCTGTATCTTATCTACACTTGCACTTGCAGAGCTCCTGTGTTCCGGAACTCTTGCCTCGCCTTATTGGCCAAATGTGGTTACAAAGTCCTCAACACAGAAAGGTTGACCTTATTTTCAGGTGAACAGGGAACTTCAGGGGTGGGACTTAAATGTGCATGCTCTCAACCTTAAGACCTACACATATTCAGGTTAAGTGCATAAACAGGGCTTAATGTATATCCTTGGAACAGGTTTCATACCATTTAACAAAAAGTCTAATCATCCCAGGTGTAGGTTTTGCAGAACTGCCATCCTCTAAACATTTACTTTGGAGTTTTGCTTGCCTGAGTGCATGTTAGTAAGATTCTAGGCTCTTTTTAAAAAAACATCCTATATTTGCTGGTAAAATTACTTAAATTATTACTACAATGCCCAATTGAGGGCATTAGTCGAGCATTAGCAAGTTGCTTGTGTGCAGTTGAATATGGACACAAACTGCTGGTTTGGCAGTTTGGCATGGTTTGTTTCCTGGCTGAACAGCTGATCCACAGTTCAGTGCCCTGCCCCATACAGCAGGTGACCACTTGGTGACAGTGCCCTGCCCCGCCTCTTCCAGGTGCTGCCTCCGAATGAGCACCCACTGGAGGGGGTGGGGCACCAAACCACAGATCAGCTCTTTGTATGGGAAACGAACCATGCTGAACCACCAAACCCACAGTTCATGCCCATCTCTATATTGGAGTATAGAACAGACACCTTTAAAAGTGCCATTGACTGAGAGTAAATATTAGCTTCTCTCTTTTAAACAACTGTGAAAACAACTGATTGTTTTACCAGAGGTGTGTATTCTAGAATAGATTTACATGCACAGATCTTTCAGATAAAATGGTAAAATACCTACCATAACTGGTACCAGGCAATGAATTTTTGACAGTTCTTTTCTCTTTTAAAAGAAATTAAATATTAATCAGATTCTGCTGCAGCACATACAAAATTTAACTGCATTGTTCCCAAACCTAGTTTTTGAAAGCTTGTTCTTGTGATATTTTGACTGTGCCAAAATTGATATTCACATGAGAGATCAGGTAAAATGAAACTCATATATACCACAGATTCACTAAGCTTTTCTGTTTATATTATCTGGTGTCAAACATTTCTCACTTTTTAGTGGGTGAGCTGGTGCTAATGGATAAACAGTACAGTAGCTAGTGAACCATACGTTTTCCAGAAACCCTGAAGTGACTGGTTTTTAAAAAGGAGTCAAATAACAGGTTATGCTTCTGAATAAATTTGTGAATACTTTAATGAGTATTTGCAGAGATGATCAAGCTTGGATATATTCTCAGTAATAGACTTGTCACTCCAAGCCTTCTCTTCTCAAATTATGTACAGTAGTAAATTTAATGAAACACTCAGCTATTTATTATCCTATTTATAGGCTATTAACAATCCCAGACACAAGTCATGAAATCAAATACAATCAAGCTAAAACAACTAATCCTGTACGGTTATAGTTCAATACTGATTCCCTTCCTTGTTTTAACAAAAAAGCTGTGTCTATATTATAGAGTACTGTAGGAAAACTCTAAGGAAAATGTGGCAATGTCATGAAACACTCTAGATGCTCACAGAATGAAACTTCCCATATTTATGGTCCAACCATGATAGTAAGCAAAGTTGTCACTTTAGTTATAATGAAAACTTTACATAAACCCTAAAGATGGGAGAAGCTAAGCTTATTGTATATCATTTCAAAACACTCTTGTGTGCTTTTTAAGTTTCACTCCAGGGTCAAAATAAACAGCATCTTTTCCATGTGAGATGCATCTTGCATTCAACATGCTTTGATTTACCCAAAAGATAAATGCATGTCTATCCATTGAAGTACCTACCTTCTGAGGAAATCCCTCATACAGGAAGAAAAAGTCTTTGATCCCACACTCAACGTCATATGAGATTGTCTGAAGTTTCATTAAGATAGTCCCACACATTGGCCAATGGAATAAGCCATCTTTTCCTCCCCCCCCCCCCATAAAGTATTTCTGTGAATGTTGGTACATAAGGTTCCCCTTGACATTTAGTCCAGTTGTGTCCGACTCAGGGCGCGGTGCTCATCCCCGACTCCAAGCCGTAGAGCCAGTGTTTGTCTGAAGACAGTTTCCGTGGTCACGTGGCCAGCGCGACTAGACACGGAACGCCGTTACCTTCCCACCGTGGTGGTACCTATTTATCTACTTGCATTTGCATGCTTTCGAACTGCTAGGTTGGCAAGAGCTGGGACAAGCGACGGGAGCTCGCTCCATCGCGTGGATTCAATCTTATGACTGCTGGTCTTCTGACCTTGCAGCACAAAGGCTTCTGCGGTTTAACCCGCAGTGCCACCATAATGACATAGTAATATTCCCATTGGACTTTCTCTTCAACTTTGAGGAATGGTGTAGGATTCCACCCCTTAAATGGATAGTAGTGAGTTTTTCTATAGGAGCAGAAAAGCTGGGTCTAGCACACCCACATAATTCTCCAAAATGGGAAAAGTTACTTTTTGGGCCTGTAACTCATAGAAAACTACAGCCACCATAGCCAGCTACTGGGAGTTGTAGTTTAAAATGTTGTTTTCAATTTCTTAAGGCCAGCCTTGGGAAGGCAGCCCATAACTGTGATGCCACAGCCAAAATAACTCTCTAGCTGGTTGCATATACCCCCTCTTTGCTCAACGATGAGGCACTGAGAGAAAGGCATTGTCACAGACATTGTTAAAGCACAGGCATTTTTACTTAGAGGAATAGGCACACTTCCCATAATATTATCAAGCATTTTTAGATTTATGTGAGGCCTAGGCATTATAGGCTAATCCTACAGATATTTGCTTTTTCTAATCCATAGAAGAATAACATTTAAAATGATGTCTTTCTGTTTCCGAGCCAAATTATAAAACATTGCATTTCAACTATTTAAATGAATGAGTAATTTTCTCTTGTAATATATGCAAATATGTACATTGTTCCAATTGTTTCAATGACTGACACTATATGAGACTAATAATAATTATGTGGTGTCACGTCAATTCTGACTTGTGGTGACCTTTCCAGGATTTTCTAGGTAGAGGGTACTCGGAAGTGGTTTACCATTCCCTTCTCCTGGGGGTACCCTGGAATTGTGCAGCTTGCCCAAGACCATGCAGGCTGGCTCTTCTGTCATAAACAGTGGGAAAGTGAACTCTCAACTTCTTGCCCTGCAGCCAGATGCCTAACTCACTGTGCTATCTAGCCAGCATCTTATCTGAAACAAGATGTTCCATTAATGAAATAATTTTTACTCTTCTAAATCCTTTTATTGAGTCCTATTATCACTTTCTGTGCTCCAAAATGGAAACATATTTTGCAGATTAACAATATCTTCCTTCAGTTGAAACAACAGCATATTCAGTTAGTTTTGCATTGGGTATGTTGGTCTTAGGAGAGAAATTCTGAAAATATATGGAAATTTCTTTCTTACTGAAGCAGAAACTGTTAGTGAGCTTTCAAGCAGGTTCCGTAAACATAATGCTACAGATGAAGTCACAAAACCATACTTTAAAGCCCATTAAAAATGTCTCAGAGCAACTGGAGAGTGAATACTGATTTTGTGTTACAGCTGCAAGACAAATGGCTTCTCAGTGAAAGAAAATCTTACATTAATTAATCTTCATCAAGGTTTCAATGGATAATACAATTTATGGGTTCTAAATCTTGCTTGATGAAAATTGCATGAGAAGGAGAAAGGCTTACTGTAAGCATATTGGTTATAAGTCACTTCAATACATTGTGCCAGTACTTTAAACAATTTATTTTTGCTTGCTTAATTGACCCATATTCACATTAACACTAAGGAATATACTTGAAGTTCATTGTTTTATGAAGTACTCATTAAAATATTAACATATTTTTGATTGGATTGGTTAATGTCATTGTGTATTATATATACACGTATCAAAACAAGAATGAATTTGCTAAAAATATTATGGTGTTTTAGGTAAATACTACTGGCTGGAATCCTATTTTATATTTATGCCAGTGTCACATGTAACAGCAGCAGTGTAACTTTCAGTTGCAAATTACTACAAGTTAAGAAGTCAGAGTGGGCATTTTCTATTAGACACTAAGACATGTCATTGCTATGCGGTAGGAAATCCCTACATGATAGGAAATGCCTGCACTGACATCTTAACTTACAGCAATTTACTACTGAAAATTATACTACTGATGTTATGCCATGAGGCATAATTAATAGGTTTCCAATATTTTATTCTTTGGTATATATTTCAAATGCTCTAAATTTAATTCCTTTGCAATTTATCAATAAATTTTTACACTGTATGCCAGACACACTAGATATATAAATAATATTTCTGTGATTTGGATTATTGTAAAACAAAGAAGTACTTAATAATCTGAACAAAAAATGCAGAAAAGTTTAGGAGATTTGAGAAGATGGGTTGTATATTAACTCATCTACCTGCCATCCCTCTTCTCTGTATATCTTCCAATAGCAAGTCAATAAAATGATTAGAACTGGTGCCTCACAAAATGTACACCTTGAAGCCATGAAAATGTGAAGGATTTCTTTCTCCTGACCTTTTCAAATTATATCTAACTGTCTGGGGAATTTCTCAGTGACTAGAGGTAATGAGGTTCAATCTTCTTTTGCTGGTTGGCTTCAAATTCAGCTCATCAGAAGCTTTAACTTATCTATTCCTTTTATCTTGGCTTTGGCATGCCTTCAATGCTATAATCCATCCATCTAATCTTGGTATATATGTACGTGTTTCACTCCCCACCTCTTCCTCCTCTCTTAGGCTTTCCTGGAGAATCAAACTGTGAAAACTACAACCATGAAAGGCCCTCCATTTATTGCATTCGCCAAAAAAAATGTGACATTCGCATGGGAGGCTGAGCTGGTATGTTGCCTTTTGAGAAGGGCTTTTTAAATTTAATTAGTTTCTAGATTTCATCTCCATCCTGCATTTTAGTTTTTGCCAGCCAGTGTGATTTATGCTTCAGTAGCTTTCATTTTACCAAACTTTTAAAATGTAGCTCTGCAAAATATTAAGGGGTGGACATGCAGGGAGAAAGTTATTCATGTTAAACTGATTTCCCTTGAGTTATTATTGTGGGAATTCACAAGTGATAGATGCAATATCTGAACTGGTGCCTCACAAAATGTACACCTTTAAGATGTAAAGTTATGAAAATGTGGAGATGCAATATCACAGGAGTGAAATGCAGAAATGGACAGCTAACTTAGCCTCAACACCACCATCTTCAAGAAGCAGAAAACAAAACTACAGAGAAGAACAGATGTATCAAACAGGAATACAGAAGAGGCAAAATAAGCTTATTTCATATTTTATTTAGTAAATACTCTTGCATTCAGTCCAACAGAACAGACCCATACAAGAGAGATTCAGGCGAGAGTAATTTCATATGCACTGCAGATGCTACACTGGATTCTCATCCCCATCTCAAGGCTCCTCTGATGCCCAGTGAGCTTGCATTTGCCTTATGATGTAAGTGAGCATATGCAACTGCATGCCAGACCTAGGAAAACTACTTTTAAAATAATTATAGTTATAAGCCTGAATCTGGTAGTCCCACTCTTAGCTAGAATAAATTCATTAAAGCAGTGGGATTTTGTAATGACCGCCAATTCAGTAATTCATAGAATCATAGAACCACAGAGTTGGAAGAGACCACAGGGGCCATCGAGTCCAACCCCCTGCCATGCAGGAACTCCATCAAAGCAATCCCAACAGATGGCCATCCAGCCTCTGCTTAAAAACCTCCAAAGAAGGAGACTCCACCACACTCCAAGGCAGCATATTCCACTGTCAACCAGCTCTGACTGTCAAGAAGTTCTTCCTGAGATTCAGGTGGAATCTCTTTTCCTGTAGTTTGAAACCATTGCTCCTTGTCCTAGTGTCTGGAGCTGTGGAAAACAAATCTGTCCCTTCCTCGACATGACATCCCTTCAAATATTTAAACATGGCTATCATGTCCCCTCTTAACCTTCTTTTTGTAAGGCTAAACATTCCCAGTTCCCTAAGCTGCTCCTCATAGGACATGGCTTCCAGACCTTTGACCATTTTGGTCGCCCTCCTCTGGACACGTTCCAGGTTGTCAACATCCTTCTTGAACTGAGGTGCCCAGAACTGGACACAATACTCCAGGTGAGGTCTGACCAAAGCAGAATAGAGTGGTACTATCACTTCCCTTGATCTAGACACTATACTCCTATTGATGCAACCAAGAATTGCATTGGCTTTCTTGGCAGCCGCATCACACTGCTGACTCATGTTCAGTTTGTGGTCTACCAAGACTCCTAGATCACTTTCACAGGTACTGTTGTCTAGCCAGGTGTCTTCCATCCTATATCTGTGCAGTTCATTTTTTCTGCCTAGCTGTAGGACCTTACATTTCTCCCTGTTGAAATTCCAATTGATAGAATTGGCCTTGCTGGGACTAGGTGTTGTTCCAGACCTTTCAAATAGTTATTCTTACTGTTACAATTGGTTTAAAGTAATTTGAAGTAATTATTTACTTTCTCTTTTCTCAAAACCAATTAAAATAGTTCCCATTTTGTTATGTTTTAAAAAGCCTGAATGCTACAAATCACTGGCTTGTAGAATAAAACACATTCTCTTCCCAACAGGCACCTTTAATTAAACAAAAATGGTATAGGGCTTCATGTTGCTCACTTCAGGTAAACAGAGTCATCCTTGCTGATGTGGCATCTCCTTTTCTTTCTGGGGGGGGGAGATGAGAAAGAAGAAGAAAGCTTTTCTGGGTCTAATTGGTACATGGCATTTAGCCATTATGATCTTGAAAATTCAGTGCTAGCAAAACTATGAGTTTCATAACACTTATGCACCCCAATCCAGAGAAATAGATCTACATGTCAAAGGAGACCTATAAAACTACAATACTTAATCCAATGGACCAGCTAGCTTGGTATTGTCCTCTGAGGTTGATATATTCAAAACTGCAAATGGAAAAACAAACAAGGTTGTGTGGTCTTTATGCAATATAAAGGCAAGAGCTGACAATACCTTCAACCATGAAAAATTAAACAAATAGTTAGCTTTTGACTTAAACCAGTTTTCATCAAGCTGTGCACCAATATTTTGTGGGCAGTAAACAAGTATGTATATGTGTGTGAGAGAGAGAGTCTAAAAAATGCTGGCAGATGTCTGTTTTAGGACTGTTTCTAAAATATTAGGTCAAAAATGCTGGCTGCAAATGCCAGCCAGGGCTGTTGGTTTCAGACGCCACCCCTGGCAGCCGTTGACTGGAATTTTTCTCCCAACTCCTCAAACAAAGGACTGTCATTCATTCATAAGCAATGACCTCCCTCATTTGCCTTCTTTTGAAACTCATGGTTCTTATTTGGCCATGAAATAGTTGCTCAGAGCACCACCTAGAAGACAACATGGACACTTAACATCAGCCAAGCAGGACTGCAAACTGAAGAAAACATTTCCTTCCAACCACTAGAGAATACTGTTGAATTGGCTCTAATTTGGTTTCAACTGGCTTCACCTAGTGGTGGCACTAAATTTTATCACCAATTTTCAGATGGGGGCTTGCCACATTTCTGTGTCTTTTTCCTCCCTGACCAAATTCATCTTTAAGAGACAGACCTGGCACAGACATCTGCCAAGATTTTTGGGGACTCTCATATATATATGGGAATATATATATATATTTCTGCACTATCCACAGGCTGTATTGATGCACAGTCTCATGAAGATTGGTGGAGGTCGAAAGTTAGCTATTTGTTTAATTTTTTTAATGATCCAATAAAGGTATCACCTCCCTTGCCTCAAATAAAAAGTGATCCTTTTCACCCAGATATCTGAAATCCTTGATAGCGATTGAATCACTCGGGACTGCCACCATTTACAATATGGTAAAAAAACCCACATAGGCTTGTTTTTCTGTGCCAGAATGCAAATCCATATCTGCACCACAGAGCTCATGCATGCTTCACTGAATGTTGATGCAGACTGGAGTAGACAGCCTCATTCAAAATTACTGGGTTTCATTTTGTTTTGTTTTTACTCTAAACCAGTTGCACATGATTAATTTAGAATACAATTGTTGTATTCCATGTATTATATTATACATGACTTCAACAACTGAATTCATTAACCTTTCTGTAAACGTATCTTGATAGCCATGTTCAGTTAGGCATGTACAGAGTGTAAATGATAGTACTTGCCTGGTCATTAAAAAAAATAAAGTTAGATCACCCACATGCTACAACTTAATCCTTGGTATGTGAAGAAATCTCACCAGAGCATCATTTATAATTGAGACAGACTGACTTCACACATCAAGACAGCCTGTTAAAAATTCTCTAGCTACAGTGAGAATTCTCGCTTCCACTGTGAGAGAAGGACACTGTCTGTGTATATATGTGTGTGCGTGCGTGTGTGTGTGTGTGCTTCAGTGGAATTGCAAAAAGCCCATCTACCTTTTCTCTGAGACTAATTAAAAAAGAATCTCATCCTCTTGCTGCAAAAAGAAAAAATAGTGTGATTTCCCAGAGGATGAGCCACGGCATGATTTACATTCCTACTTGCACCACTGTATTGGTGCTGTGGGGAGGGGATGTCAGAGCCCAGGCTATGGAGTTGTTAGAGCATTGTTGTCCAATGTCAGAACATAGGCTGTGACACTCCATTGGCACCAGAAAAACCCAGAATGCCATGACAGCATGGCAAGACTCTTCATCCCCCTGCACAATTGTCAGACAGCAAACCTTAAGATTCTTCATTGAATATAAGCTCATTTCCATGATGATGATTGCCTTTCCTAAGGACCCTGATCTCTCATAAAATGGAAAGTGCCATCGAATAATGATGTTCGAAAGGTAAATGGTCCATGTTTGCTCGTGCTGTTTCCCTTCATGATAATTTCTTTGTCATCCAAAGTGTGCTACTCTGTTAAAGAAAATGAGCCTTGGCAAAGAGGAAATGAAAAGTCCAATTATATTCCTTAGTGAACCATGACTGCAGATTTCTCTGGTTTTGAAACCTTTTGCTTTGAAGTCTTTTCTTTACTGAGATTGCAGTAAACATGCTTTTGGCTGAAACTCACAGCTGGTTAATTGACATTTTAAACTATATTTACTAGAATCCTTTAGCCACCAGGCCTCTGCCCCTGTTCAGAGTTGTAGTCTTAAAAAAGTAACTTTTGACACAATGATAACCCATACATGGTTGTTGTGGGTTTTTCAGGCTGTTTGGCCGTGTCCTGGAGGGATAAATTGCAGATAAATCCAGAACACAGCCAAACAGCCCGAAAAACCCACAACAACCATCAGATCCCGACCGTGAAAGCCTTCGAGAACACATAACCCATACACTTCTTTGGACTTTCTTTTACACCGATCAGCAGAGACAATTCCAACTCCACTCAAGGCCTTTCAGTTCTTTAAAAGGCAAATATTCATATATATATATTTAAGTGTGTGTAGACTGGAGGGCTTTCTGCTCACTATTTAGTATTGAGAGCTTGTTATCACGTGTCTAAGATTGGGGCAACAGTTTTGAAGTCAGGAAGCTGTGACTTTGAATCAGGCTTCAGTGCTAGCATGGCTTGTTTTAGAAGTGGAGCAGCTGCAAGCAAAATCTAGGTGACATAGGCATGGAAGTTTACAGTCCTGAGCTAAATGGACCAGTGTTCTGACACGGGTTCCTAAGAAGTTCTATGCAGTGTTTGGTTTTTTGTTTTTTTTTAAATTTTAACTGTATGTTCTTTTCATTCAGAGGATCATGCAGGTTTGGTCTCAGCATCTTTATTTAAAGATGAGCCAGACTGGTGGAGACCAGCTCCTGAGACTTTGGAGAGCAGCTGTGGCTCCTAGGCTGGAGCCATGACTAGCACCAATAGTCGGATCTGGTGTAAGGAAGCTGTATATTATCATATTTCTCAGGAGGCTGTTGCCAAGCTGGGACAGGCAAACCTCACAGTTTTGGTTTCTCTCAGCTTCTCATTATTGACATCTTATGTCTGGCCTGTCCAGAGCTTGGAAATGTTATGAACTGAACTTCAACTCTCAGATTCCCCAAACCAGCCAGTTTCCAAGTTCTGCTTCTCTCCTGTCTCTGCATTAGTTTGCCATTTATAAAAGAAAAAAATCAGATCTGTATAAGTTTCCATGCAATTTATCCCTAATTTACACATTTTTGTGTGTGGTCTCCCTGTCTGTGTATTTCACTAGTATGCATGGAAAAGGAGCTTTCTTTTTTGGCCATACTAGCTGGGCCATTCTATGATCTGTAGCCTCACAACTTTTCCAAGCTGTCTTGTAGACAACTGGAGATGTCAGTAAAGGATCGTCATCTGTGGTCCATCCGCATTAGCCCCTGCCTGCTGCACACTTTCTCTTCCAATACATGAACATCTGCACGCTTTCTGTGTTGAGGTTTTCCATGTCAGTCCTTGAACTTCCTGTTAGGAACCTTCTTTTGTGCCCATTTAAACATCAGTGTGACATGTTTACAGGGCTGCAAGGTCGTAAGACCAGCAGTTCGAATCCATGCGACGGAGTGAGTTCCCGTTACATGTCCCAGCTCCTGCCAACCTAGCAGTTTGAAAGTATGTAAATGCGAGTAAATAAATAGGTACCACCACTGTGGGAAGGTAACAGCATTCCGTGTCTAGTCACGCTGGCCATGTGACTACGGAAACTGTCTACGGACAAACGCTGGCTCTACGGCTTGGAAACGGGGATGAGCACCGCCCCCTAGAGTCGGACATGACTGGACAAATTGTCAAGGGGAACCTTTACCTTTACCTTTTACCAGTACTTCTAGCACATATACCTCCAATAAAGATTTGATTAAGCTTCTGGATATGTCTTTGCCTACTCTTCTCTGCACATTCCTTCATGCAATTCATTTCCTGATATTTACACAAACAATACAAACCACTACCACCTTGTTTGCCCGTCATAGCCATGCCCTTTTGCAGGGACATGCTTTAGAATATAAATGCAATGCCAGCAGGCTTTATTAGTTGCACCCATGTATTTTCTTATGAAAAACCTTCTCTGGAAGATGTGAGTAGGATGTCAGTCATAACAGATGGGTCACCTATTGCTGAAAACAATAATCCATGCTCATGGTGGAAGCAGAAATGCAGAGAAGTAATCAGTCCTCTGCCTCACTGTTAAGGGTGTCCCTCCCTACATTTTCTATATTTAGACTTGCATTTCAATAACGGATGTTTCAGGTAAGAACAGCTTTTGAACTCTTCCTCCACTCTTGCACTTTTTTCATCACCAAGAGAATTGAAACTGAGCCTGAAATTACAGAAAGGATGACACCATTCATTCATTCATGAATGGAACTGACATCTTGTCAGTTTCAACAGTCTCCATCACACTACAAAATATGGG
Organism: Intellagama lesueurii; assembly: GCA_037013535.1. Classification (NCBI taxonomy): domain Eukaryota; kingdom Metazoa; phylum Chordata; class Lepidosauria; order Squamata; family Agamidae; genus Intellagama; species Intellagama lesueurii. The sequence continues at coordinate 39,723,880 of JBAJHW010000005.1, read as the reverse complement.
ATGATATCTAGGGAAAAAAATTGCCCATGTATAATTTTGCTGTTATTGCAGCAACTTTTTTGTGTGTGGGTGGATTTGCACTATAAAACGGAGCATTAAAACAACTCCCAAACCTCTCACCCTTGTGTGCTAGATTTTTAGACTGCAGCTAGTTATTTTTACTTTATTAGGAAACAGTGACAGTGAAGCAGTTTTGAAAAGCATATTTTCCACACTAAATATTAGAAATCTCTTATGATAAAAAAAGTACATGCCCAAATCCTAATTTTAATTGTTTTTGCTGTGTCATGATATAGCTTATGCTTGTTTTTTTAGAAGTATATTTAAAGAGATGTAAAGAGAAATTAGAGGCAATTATCATTAGGAGATCCTAAGAAAAAGGGATTCCCCGAGGGGAATCATAACAATAGAGAAATATTTTAAGAGGGAAAATAGAAAAGGTTACCAATGATGTCACAACCATTTATGCATATTATTCAAGACCTGTTAATTAAAATCTGAGCCTGGCAGTTCATATAGCCAGGATATTTGTTTTGTGTCTCCATCACAATCATCCAGTGTAATTTCTAAAGATTAGCCTGTGGAAATTTCAAAATCAGTTATCTGTTTTCTCAGAATGGAAAAAAAAATCATTGCTATTTAACATGTTGAGGCAACAAATGAACACACAGCCAGAATATTTTTTAAAAGCCCATAAAAAACCACGTGGCCTTGCAAATTTATTGCACAAAACAGAGCAAAATCTTAATCTCTTCATTTCTCTCTCTCTCTCTCTCTCTCCCTCCCACTACCTTCCACTATATGGGAGGGAGGGAGAATGTCTCTCTCTCTCTCTCTCTCTCTCTCTCTCTCTCTCTCTCTCTCTCTCTCTGTGTGTGTGTGTGTGTGTGTGTGTGTGTGTGAGTGAGTGAGAGACAGAGAGACTCAGCAGCTTCTTAGAAAATAATGCAATTCAGGCTGAGGAGAATTACTGCCTTGCAGATTCTATTTATCTGTAGCTTAAAAAGCAGCTGCGTTTTTGTAAAAGCCAATGAATGTGGCAGTCCTACTTAAAGGTAGAAGAAAAAGAACACCCCTTGTTTTGTAATAAGGGGATTTTCAATTTAAAAGCGAGAGAGGGCCTGTTGTGTGAAGTATGGTTATTACATTCACTGTATTCTATCTCACCCACCAGGAGGCTAATAATGAAGGAGTCAGTAAAGGAGGCCAGTGCCGTGAGGGTTATCTCGCAGCCCCAGATGCTGGATAAGTTGAAGAAGGCAGAATCGCTTTGGATGACATTCAGGTCTGAATGATGATTTGGAGAAGAAAAGACTATTCTTTCCAAGGTAAACAGTCCATTTCATCTGTCAACTGTACATATTGGTCTAAAATATGTTTATATAGATATCTATAAAGTTCACTTTATCACTTTCAGGTTTCCCCCCCTCCATGTGACAATGAGCTTTCAGCAATACAATCCTCAGACAAAAGATCTATTCTGTGCCCAGCTATACCTAAATGGAAGCTTTGAAAGAATTGCCAAATTCACTTTTAATAATGAAAGGGAAATTCCCTCAACTAGAGTCACCAGACAATGAAAAAGTAACTGTCGACTCCAAATCTTTCGAGCCAGTGCCATGGGAATAGTTGAGAAATGATTTCAGAAGGTGAATATCTTAGGATATATACATATGCAATTGTTTTCTCTTTTAGCAGCTATGAGTTTAAGAACATTTAAATGTAAACTTTTTTAAGGCTAAATGCCTGTCAGAATGTTTGTCCCTGTGTTGACAGACCAGATTTCATCCTTATTGCTGTTATTTATGGTCACAAATTTAACATATGAACTATATGTCCTAGTAGCCCTCAGAAGGCTCTCAGGATGAGAGATGAAATAAATGTATGTGTCTGAAAGCATCTGTGTGAATGTATGTATTCGTCTTGATATGTGTCCTCGCTTTTTCATGGTACTTTTTATTGTTCACATCTTATATGTTTCACAGGGAGACTTAGAGACATGTTGGGGCTTCAATTCCTCTTAAAACAAGTTAAATACATGAATGTATTTAACTTGGGTTTTGTTACAACAGTTTAATTTTCAGCACATGTATGCTAAAGGAATGCCAAGATCATGGCACTGTGTTAAGAATTACTGTTTGGGCCATTCAGAAGAATTAATCATTTTTCAGGGTGAATTAAATTTAAGAATCTCTGGCTGAGTTGATGCTTTTTTTGTTTTAATATACCACACAGAATAAAACAACACACCATCGAAATGAGTCCATAATAGCCCACCTCGGCTATTCTTCCTTTTCAATTCAGGCTGTCAGCCAACAAGGGAACGCAGCTGAGACAAACAATTTTCCACTTTCACAAATAAAGATCATCATGCAGTGCAGAGGCACTGAAGGAAACTTTCAACCAAAGGTTGTATTTCTCAAGAAGATCCTAAGAATAAAAGGATTAAACTGGCCAAGGGCCTATTTTGTGATGTGGATTTTGTTTGGCTAAGGAAGAGCACAATGAGGGGGGGATCCCCTCCCCTTCTTATTCTCTTGCCAAAATAAAAACAAGTTTCGTGACTGTGAGTTTCCCACATATCTGAGCCATGTCGTATCACCATGCCAACCTAGCGTTAATCTCCTCTAAAGTGACTATTTCAAAAGAAAGAAGGCCACAGCCTAACCCATAACCCACCCTGAAATCTAAAGCTGCATTAGAAACATCTTTAAGGACTTTTATGCCCGGATGATTTCCATGGAAAGGTTAAGTATGCCCTTAAATCTCTCCTATTGAAATTGGTGGGTTTAGGCAATTTTCACTTGGACTGAATAGCACCCATTCTCTGTTAATTTTACAACACTTATTTTTAAAAGAGGGCAGGATATAACTTTTTAAGTATACAATGACTTGCCTAGCTGTCCTTTCACAAAATAATACATGTGGGTTAGCCAGTGAGCCCATTGAGAATGCATGTCATATCATGTAAAATGGCATGTCCATTCAGTTCAGTAGCATTCAGATGGACATTGCCACAATACAGATGCATTGCAGATGCATCCTTAAACACATAGTGTACAGTAGAATCCTGTTGCTCCATGCCAATCTTTTTTGCTGGAAGCCCTATCCAGGTGTTAGCAAAAAGGGTTAATTTGAAATTGTGAGCAGGGAGAGAGTTCTAGTCCTTCCCTTCCCTTTCATAATCTGCATGTGAGGAAAGACAATCTGAAGAGGAGACAGTCTGCTAAATGTGAAGCCTCTCCATGTGATTGGGCACCCTTATTTTTCAGGATTTTGAACTAAGTGGAGAGACTCCATATGTGGCTGAACCTGTCCTCTTCTGACAGTAACAGGCAGTGGGTGTGAACACGGTCTCTTCCAAATTAACGCCCCTCCTCTCTCTTTTTGAACGCTTGCATAGGACTTAAGTGAATGAAAGTGACTATTTAAGGCTTCTGTACTGTATGCATATGCCAATGCATATGGCAGAATATGAGAGCTCCATTTTTCTTCTTAGGTTATTTGGGTGGCATTCATTTCTAGCAGAATGAAATATATTTTATTCTATATTTTATTCTATAGGAGCCTCGTGGCGCAGTGGTTAAACTGCTGTACTGCAGCCAAAACTGTGCTCACGACCTGGGGTTCAATCCCAGGTAGCCGGCTCAAGGCTGACTCAGCCTTCTATCCTTCCGAGGTCGGTAAAATGAGTACCCAGCTTGCTGAGGGGGTAATGTGTAGCCTGCATAATTAACTTGTAAACCGCCCAGAGAGTGCTTTAAGTGCTATGGGGCGGTATATAAGCAGCATATATATGTAAAATGTAGATAGAATTTAGTATTATACCAATTAATTTTGGATTACACAAATATTTTAATCCAATTTGATTTTGTATTCATTGTCAGTGCCTCTAAGAAAATGATAGATTCAAAAGGGGAGATGAGCAGCTGTGTATGTTTTATAACCATTTAAAACTTACCTGAAAACATATTGGAAGGTTGGGAGTGCATTAATCTGGACCCAATTAGTGTCTATTTGTCCCTCAAAAGTACTACCTCAGATTGATGGATATAAACTAGAGCTTCCAATTCAGTCTTTAAATCATTTGCATGTTTTATGCATGTTCATTTCATTTATTTATGCACATTCTTTTGTCTATTGGTTTCCTCCTTTCACTTATACTAACCATACCGTGTGAGAAATAAGATTTGATAGATAGTAAGAGAATAGTAAAAGGTAAATCAAATGATATAGATCTTCAGTGGCAATACTTTAAATTTAAATTACAATAAATCTCAACACCAGGGTTCTCTTGCTAAAGTTAATGTTAGCTGCTTTATTTAAAGTAATTCTTTTAGCCTTTTGAGGCATTTTGGATATTCTTTGGTGTATGTACGAATCTGGAAGCAGAATGATTTCCAAAAGGCTTTGACTTTGTCATTTTCTTACTTTTTTCAATGACAATAGACATGTTTCAACTTATCCAATTAGAAAGAATAAGTTTCCAACTATGAATTACTGTATCTATTTCAGGACCTGCAGAGCTTGATTTTGAACATAACAGTAAAAGATAATTTTTTCATTGTGTAGTAGAAATATGATTGGGAGAATAGATGGTGGAATTATCATGGATTGAGGTACACTAAGATCTAGAGGAAAGTTTCCCATGTAGGATGTTGATGGCCATTGAGTTTGACAGCTGCTGTGGTCCCTGCACTGTCATCTTCCTGTTTATCTCAAATGAGTTAGTGTACCTATAGTGCTGTTGTCTTATTTGGCCCCCTACCCAGGAGCAAATTTGATGTGCAATGGCCCTATTAGAGAACTACAGTGGGAAAGGGGGAAAGGAATTTTAAATGTTTGAGCCAGTCTTCATAGTTTTCTTGTCTTTTGTACGTGTTGCAAGATGTCTGTTATAGTGCTATTTTCTGTGGTGTCTTGTCTATTCAGTGAATTTGATGGCTGTGTGTTGTGACCGTCCCCAATCTGTTTAGCTAGCAGTCTCACTGAAGCCTAAATTGCTGTTAATTTGTGATGTAACTATTGTGGTGTGTTTTTAAATCATTGCAATGTAGTTTTAAAATGTTGAGTAATGTAGCATGAAATTCTCAGTTAGTTTGGAAATGGTTGTGAAATCATGTGAAGAAAATCAGTATTGCATCTGATCAAGATAAATTCACTCTAGTGTTTTATGGCTTTTTATTCCTATGTGATAGTAATAAAGTCTCATGTAGGGATGGAAGCCATGAAATACATTGTGAAAAATCATCAACTAAGATGAGCCATCAGAATAGAATCATTACAGTAGTTGAGCTGCTAACGATTATTGGAAAATGATGGAGTATGTTGTTTTGTTGACTTCCACGCTTGTGCTGTTTTTTCATTGCCTCACCCTTAGCGACTGAAGGATAAGGGAACAATGAAAATAATTCATCTCTTAAACCAGCATCTAAGTCATATGTTTCAATACATTTTTAATTTTTTTCTTATTAAAGAGATTGCTGTGCATGAAACATTGAATTATGTACGCCCTGACACAGAGAACACAATCTGTGGCATTTATGAGAAGGTCCAGATTTCTTTACTCCCATATTCAGCAAGTGAATATGATCCAACTGCTAGACTAGAACTGATGTAGCAGCTCTAATATTCTGCACTGACACATTTTTTCCCTAAATGTGCAGGCTCTCTCTTGCCTGACGGGACCTGGATTCTAGTGGGGGATATGGCTTTGGGCAGGTGCACAATGGCATAAGAAGCCGAATGACAGCCATGTCATTGTACCGATCTATGTGATGATGCTTCACTAATACTGTTGGCATGGCATGGCATGCAGGTATGCCACTGTAACTTCAATGGTTCCAGAATAATGTTTGGATGACCACTGTGTCTGAGCCCAATGCCTCATTGTACATTATTTCCTCGCAATTGTTAGACTTACATGCAGTTCACTTTTTTGGTGGTTATTCTGATTTTTGAGATACTTTGGGAAATATTAAGCAGGACTATTAGATCTAGAATAGCTTGTCATTTCTTCTTTAGTTTCTTCTCTACACATAGTTACATCTAATAAAACTGATATTTTTGGGGTAAATTTCTATTCTCCTACTCTCAAAAGCAACAAATCTGACTTTCTCTTTTATCTCCACCTCTTTTTCCATAGTTGACTGTTCTGATGATGCAGCACCACCAAGAGAAATAAGTGTTTCCTATTGTATAGCCCAGGCCAATTTAGAACCATGCTACATGAGACATTAAATACATAATTATATTTGCATCTTTACATTGAAGGAAAAAGTAGGGCAGAGTGACTAAATTCTTTATTCTTTTTCTGTGCAAATGGTTCAGGGAGTATGCATTTTGATAAATACTCTCTGGGTCAAGGTGGAAACCTCCAACAATTTGTGAGGAGGAAATATAATTATCCTCTAAGTAATGTTGGTTTGGTTAATACTGATGGAGTCTTGGTTGACAGTTCATAACAGTGGATGATAAGCAGGATGGAAAAAGAGAGATGGACAAGATGGAGTAAGGGCTGATCCTATGTTCCCTTTAAAAATATTAAATATTAAAATAATATAAAGTAATATGTGCCCCCAAACCTCCGTCCTATGTATGGACAAAATCAGCAGATCACTTTATAAAATAGTTTCATGCATTCTAAAAGGATTTTTTTTCTTGAAAAAATGCCTTATAAAGGAAGTAGTACCACAACCCCAATAGCAGCCATTGGGAGTTGTAAGGGAAATGGTACCCACAGTGCGCATCACAGTTTGGCATGATTGTGCTTTTCATCTTCAATATCACATGCAAATGGAATCACACATTTAATGTGCCTTCTTATCTTAGCCTTCAAATTAATTTTAAAACCAGACCTATTTGGATAGTGCATTGCTGTTGAGCCCTATTATGAAGTTTTAAAAGTGTGTTGCATCAGTAGAAACGAGTGGAACCATGTTAGCATCATCCCCTCAGTCATCCCATCTGTTACCCTTTAAACATGGGGAATGATGGGTCTGAAGCTTCCACTATCCATGGAAAATCAGAATTCCAGCTTACAGGAGAGCCTCCATTCTCTCCTTTGGGCTGTTTTCCATAATGAGAGGAAAGCAATGGAATTTGAGACACAGGAGTCAATACGAGACTCTCCCCTTCCCTCGTTTGTTAATATAGCATGCATTAAAAATGCCTGAAAAGGGCTTCAGTTTAATTAATCAATTAAACCCCAGCCACTGTTTGAAGTGAATCATTATATAAACAAAAACTTCCCTAACATATTTCTCACATCCCTCTCTGATAACAATGGGGAAGAAAAAAAAGGCAGTTGGGGAGAGGTTGCAATAACAATTCATAATGTTCAATAACCATAACATTTGTTTAGGGATATGGTTATAGGTTGCTTGTTGCTTCAGTGCTGGTGAGAGTCCTATGCAATAGATTGCCATGGCTTAAGATTTAGTGACCAGAATCCTATTACTTACAGTACATATGCCATCTTAAGTCAAATAGCATAAATTATACTGGAAAGTTAAGTCATCAATACTTATATTCTTTGCCATGTACTGGTCATATGACTTGGTGTGCAAGGAGGAATACAAGTGTTGACTTCTTAACTAGCAGCAACCTGCCATTACGGTGAATGGTCTTTGACTTACTCCAGCTTACATAAGTAATAGGATTCTGGCCTTTGTGTGAATAATTCATCCAGAGCTTGAAATAATTGTTCTGGATGATAAGTTTCAAAATTCCCAAGGAAACATGGCCAGTTACCATGCTAATCTGAAAATTAGCACTCAAAAAATTTAACTTTTTCAAACTCACTTTCCATTCCCTAAGGAAGCATTAGCATTTGGAGGCAGAAGCTCATTCTTTAATCATTGTTTCTGCACCCATCACACAACAGTGAAAATAAAGCTGTAGCTGTCTTTTCCATTTCAGCAACCATGGGGGATGTGAAAATCTATTTCACTTTCTCCTGAATTTTTTTAAAAAAACCTCAAGCTCTTTTTGTCATGAATAAGTGATTTAAACTTTTTTTTACATTTCTTCAGGAACAAACTAAAGCAAACTTATCTCCCTTTTACACACCAAATTCAATATGTACATCATTTGCAGGGGTGGACGTCATGTTGTATCTGCTGGCCATGTATGTGCTGAAGATGAGGAATTTTTGGGAGGGTGTGTGTGGGGAAGGTGGCAACCGAAACTGAGCACTAATACAGTTTAATACACAGGGTTTCAACCCCAGACTTCAATAATTAAGCGTCTGGATCTAGAAGGACAAAACACATGGGGAGAAATAGCCCCTTTTGCATGTGGTTGCAGAAATATGCCAATTGTGCAAGGGGGCATCAGCTATCCCCTTATTCACATGTACGTCTCTTTGTTTCCCGGGGGGGCAGTCTCTGGCTTGTGTAATTACAAGCTGGAGATCACTTGAGAATGGCCGAGTGCTCTGTCTGCCCATCAGTTCTATCCCACCATTACAAAAAGCATTCTGGCCATTCAGTTTAATTTCTCAAGTTCTTTCCATCTGAGTTATATAAAAAAAAAATTACATTTGTTACATTCTTGACTCACAACAAACTTGAATGAAAATTTCACTCACCTTGAGCAACTACACCATGATCCAGAACTGCAGAAAGTTTTTGATTGCTGGGCCCACAGATAAAAGAACTTTTAATGAGGAACACACAGAAGCCTTTGTTCCTCCCCACCACCACCTTAATTTACATCATGTGGAGAGATTCTCAAATGGTTTTTTTTTTCCCCTTTAGACTCTCAACAAAACCTGAGAAGAGTTGTTCCAGTTAAGTGGATTATGTATTCATATTAAGATGAATGGACAACCTACTGTTATCTCCAAGTGTGAGAGTCACATGCAGAAGTGCTCAAGGATGCAGTCCAATATCTTAACTACTGAACCGTTTTGCCTTTTCATCTGTGAAGTTCGTTTACAGCCATTATAAACAGAACATAATGGCCTCTTGCAACTAGATCACCATCAAAATTACTTCTGGACCTTGTGGCAGAAAGTCACCTATATATCCATCTACTAATGTATGACAGTTATGTTGCCTAGAAAAAAATGTATTGGATCCTCTGGTTAACCACATGCTCAGCTGAAAATGTGCAGCTAGGAGTAGAGAAGCAGGGATGGGAAAACCACACACATTAAAGCTATTTTTCTTCTCCAACTAGCCGTTCAACTGGTCACTTAGAATAGTGGTTACTACTAATCCATCCAAGTGACAAGTGGCATGATTTTGGTGGTCTTTCTCTCCTTGCTTGCCAAAACATAAAGTTATGAATTTGTTTAAGCATGGATGATGTCTAGAAAATATGTCAGAAAACAAGATCTTAGCTTATTGCATTATAATACAGACTCTCCCCTCTGTCATACACGTTTACACTTATGTATTAAGGATAGATTCTTGGTAAGCTAGCATTTTGTCTCTACTCCCCATTAAATAATGTTTCCTATGATAATGTTTTATTGGGGAGATTCTATCCAGAAAAATCCATGGTTTTGGATATAGTTAGAGAATCAATTGAATTAGCTTATATTTCAAAACTACACCAGAAGTATGACCTAATAACCTTGCATATGCATAAATGTGCAGTGAGGACAACCTGCAAACAGGAATGAATGAAATGTTGTTGTGTCACACATCAGATTCAACAAGTTGCAATGAAGAAGTTTGCTTTGTAATCCATGGTGGTAACTCCTTGCTCCTGGGCATATGGAAAATCAAAGGAATGTATGGCAATGTCTTTACTCTTGTTTAAAGGAAAGAAAGTGACTTTGCAAACATTATGGAATCTATGTAAAAACATAAATAAATACTTGAAAGTGAGAATCTTGACTAAGGCTGCAGTCATACCAGCAAAATGTTTCTGAGTGAATTTCGACCCTTTTTTGTTGTTCAGATGACGCATGGCCATTACTAATTCTTTGTGTTCCCCCCCCCCCCCATGCTATCTCCACATCAAATCCAACCCACTCGGAAGCTGCTGCTATATTTGTTTCACATTTCATCACACAGTACAGCCGACATTCCATTGAGTATGTACTACTAAATTGATTCATTTCCTTTACATCTGACATGCAGTCCCACTTCCCCAACCTGCTGTTCGACTCCCTTAATTTTTTAAAATTAATTTTCAAATGAGGATGTTGGCGTGTTGGTATGCTTCTGTCAAATATGGCTTGAAGTACTGGAGGAGGGCTTTCTTAGCCTGCCACCCTCAGCATGCTTCCGCCAGGTAGTGCTAAGACGGCAATGCACTTTCAAGGTATTCTTGCAGCATGGGCCATTTACTGACACACCGACATACCCATATGACATCTCATATGTGAGTATATCCTCAGAAAGTGGATCCCAAAAGCACATCTTTGTGGGGCAGGCATTCTCTAAAGAGACTATCAGGGGACATTCCACTCTCCCCCATGGATAGTCTTTATTCTGGTGGCTCTCAGCCATATCACTCTTGTGCACAAGCACACTGCAGTGTGCCTAGATATTAAACCGATGGAGAACTTGCCCCTCTCCAAAGCTTACACTTTTGTTTATCTGTTCACCATGATTCTGAAGAGAAACAGAAAAATCCAGAAATTGGATGCATTTACACATAACTAGTTGCTTGTGATTAATTACTAATCACGTACAAGTGTATTTATTTTATTTATTTATTTATTTAACTTATATGCCGCCCACTCTACCCAAAGGTCTCTGGGTGGCTTACAACAATTAAAATACAATAAAAAGATAAAGCAATTAAAATACAATTAAAATATATACTCTGAAAATTGCCATCAGGACCCACAGTTGATATTATTTCAATTAAAAGCCTTCTGGAACAGGAAGGTTTTGACCTGGTGTCGAAATGTCATCAGCGTCGGTGCCATAACTACATTACATTACAGTTTTAATTTAGCAAGGGATAACTATGTTGCATTGGCACAGCAATATAATGGTGCAACAGCAAGTTTGGTAGCAGTGCAGGAAAGCTGCAATTCTTAGAGGAATTTGGACACTAATTCTAATCTAATCTTCTCCCCAAGTTGCTCATTCTTGATGTAAATATTGCTCTTCATTTTGTATATATCACTATATACTGACTGAGTGACATTTCAGGTGAGCCACTCTTTTTTTCCATTGCTCATATATCCTCTGCTTTCCTTCTTTTCATTTCTTCTTTTGTCCCTCACTGAACACTGGAGAATGAGACACATCACAAAAATGAGAAGAAAATGTAGGTGGTGCTATATCCTATAACTGTCTGCTTGGAAGCTAAGTCTCATAGCGTTGAACGGAGCTTCCTTTCAGGTAATTGAGTCTAGGATTGCAGCCTTGAGTGTCACAGTTATGTTTACATCTACTCATCTGAAACTTCTCATCTTCGCTTCCCTCAGAACAGCCAAACATGCTTGCAAATTTGCAGTTCGGTCAAGAAATTAAAAACAGCAGTTCCATTTTAAGAACATTAACATGTAAAGATATTCAGGTACTCAATGTGTTGTAGTGCACAGAGAAAATGATGGACTGGGAATCGGGGGATGTAGGTTTGAGTTCCCCTTGTAAACAGAAATTCACAAGAGGTAGAGGGGTTGTCACTACTAAAACCAATCCTTAAATTCCTCATTTACCTTGAAAGCCCTGTTAAGCTCTCTCTAAATCAGGCCTGACTTGATGGCACAGAACACACAGGTCAAAAATCCCTCCCTGTACTTGCCCCAAACTGTGGCAGGCCCAAATGCTTCTACAGGAGCTACCTACAAATTCTGTCCAATTCTGAGAAAAAGAACAAAAGTTATAACTATCTTTGGATTTCCTGTGACTGTCAATGGCTGAAATCTAGTTGGTGCAACTTCGCCACAGGGACAGGGGAGCGTTTAAAATCAGAAAATCACTGGCAGCAATCCTGATCTGGTGGTGAGACCACTGGCAGCAATATTCGAATTTTAAAGCTGCCACCCGTGCACTGGATCTCTAGGGTGCCTCAGAACCTGAAGGAAAGGATAAGAAATTTTAAATTTAATTAATTGTCTTTTAATGACTAAGCCGCCATGGGTCCTTTTTAAGGAGAAACGTGTGTGTGTGTTTGTAAACAAACAAACAATAAAATAAAAAATACAATATTTAAAGCTAAAAACAGTAAGTATACAAATACTAAAAAGGGTCAAATACCACTCTACAACAAGGTAAACAAAAACAACATGAAAAACTCATTCAAAGCAGTAGGGCACAACAATCCATTTAACAACCCCACTCAGGCAGCCAATCATTGAGAGAAAGCTTGCCTGAAGAGAAAGGTCTTTGCCTGCTTGCAGAGGGACAGCAAAGATGGGGACTGCCTGGCCGCCTGTAGGGGAGCTGCAAAGTTTGGGAGCAGCAACAGAGAAGAACCTTTTTTGTGTCCCTACCTAAATACACCCTGTGAAGCACAGTCAGTGACTTCAAGCTAATAATGGTATGCCATAAAACTACTGCATGGATCACCACAAACTGCCTTGGAGATTGTTTGACTGAAATGTTATCAAAATTACTGATATCAATAAATCATCACTCACATTCAGTTTGGGAGAAGCCCTGGATATATATTTAAACTCTTCTGCTTCATTTCACTGATTCACCACAAAGCCTTCAGTGTCAGAGTTGCTTCTGAAACAGTAGCAAAGTATTGCTTGAAGGACTAAAGGAGAAGGAACAGAGTTTGGTAGATGATAAAGAGAAACAGGCAGTAGAAACTGCACAGAGATTGCCTCTACAGGTAACATATTGCTTCTCATTACTGCTACCAATTTCTGGAGATTCTGCTCAACAGAAGAAAATTGGCTGAGGAAATGAGCTGCATCCAGGTGCTATCAAAGCCAGGAAGTGGCCTAATTACGTACATTCTGAGTGTGTGCAACTACGCTTTTTTTACCACTTCTTGGAAGCTTTGAGATGTCAATGGAAGTGCTCTAAAGAAGCACCCAGATTGCATGACAACCCAATTAGCTGATTAGAGAAGGTTATTACACATGTAGCTATTTAAACACAGTGCACTTCTATGGTGAGGATGACCTATTAGGGATAATAAAGTGCCTTTCTAAATTCTTGGTTTCATACTCTCAGATAAAAGGGTCCAGAAGAAAGAAGGATGCCTCACCCCTTCTGATACGCCATGCGACTGTGACTCACCTGTGTGCAACACACAGCTTGCTCTTCTGCCATCTTTGCTGAGGGAAGGCATCAGCACACAATGCCATTGCATCATGAATGCTAAGCAGATCTAACTCTGTTCAGTGTCTCAGTGAGAGGCTGCCTAGAATTCCAAGGAAGACACTCACAGATAATAAAGTGTAGGATAAATAATTTTGTTTGTGCTCACTTCCCTTACATAGCAAGAAGTTCCAAGGAGCAATGCTGTTGAAGTTGCTTTCTTTTCAAGTACTGGAAAAGTACTAGGGGCTTATAATAATACGTGCAATCAAGTTGATTCTGACTTATGGTGACACTTTCCAAGGTTTTCTAGGTAGAGAATACTCAGAAGTATTCTGGGGGGTGGCCTGGCACTGTGCAGATTGCTCATGGCTACACAGGTTGGCTCTTCTCTCCGGAGGCACAGTGGGGAATAAAACTCCCAATCTCTGGCTGTGCAGTCAGATACCTAAACCTGAACTATCCAGTGCAAGAGACTTATACCACTCTCTTATTACTCACGTTATTAACAACTATACAACTACACAAATAGAACATTATGTGGAGATAGAGTAGCAGAATTACAGGGCAGAAGATCTGCTAGCCTTTATCAAAACCCAAATGGTCATACTTAGGCACCTTCCATGCCTGAGGATTAATCCAGGCTTATCATGCTTAAAGTAAACTCACTGAAATCAATAAGACTTAAGATAGTCGTGATTAAGCCATGCAACAGATTTAACTAGGTCTGCAGTAAGAATGACAAGCCAAAACACAAATCCCCTGTGTGCTTTCAACCTTCAGACAATGCAGCACTTTCCTTGCTTCATTTCCATTTATTCTTAGCTGAAAAATGGCCTGTTATTTTTTCACATACATGCTCCCACAATACAGGCATCCCACCTTTTGCTTCGGTCCATTTTCTTCAAGCCATATTGACTATCTCATTCAAGCATGCCAGAGATATAACCATCTCCAAAGTATTGTCTTTCCTCTATAAAATATGAATGGTGCAGTCCTATACTTGTCTACTGAGAAATAAATCTCACTGAGTTCAACAGGTTTTCAAGAAAAAAAAAAGGATTGTAGCTTAATTAGATATGCTGGACTATTGGGCAGCAATCTACTCAATGAAAGGAATGGCTTACCAAGGATGCCCATCTAAGGTGTGATCAGACAGAGAAACAGCACACGTGTTTGGCATGGTCTTGTGTGAGCTATTTTCTGGTGATAAAAGACTAGAGATGGGCTTGCATTGTGCTTCAGCGATTCTGTCCAGTACAGTGTGGTGCCTGCACTCATTTGAGTGGGCTACCGCTGGAGGAGGCAGAAGAAGGAAGAGAGCTGCCGCCACAGAGTGGGCAATTGCCCATAGAAGGCAGGGGAGAGAAGTGTGGCGCCCACATAACACCTGTGTGGGTGCCACACCAAACCAGCCAAACTGCCGAAGCACGGTTCATGCCCATCTATACACAAGATACACAGGAGTAGGCCCATTGGATTACTCAGACTCATAGAGGAGTTGACTCTCCAAATTCCCATCTAGGGCTATGCTAAGCAACAGGATTTTGGCCAGTAGATTCCAAAAGAGTAAGAAACAATATTTTGACTCATCATTAAGAAAGAGTTGCTCTGCATTCTGAGCTGTTTGACCTTGGAATGGATTGCTTCCAAACATGATGACCTCTCCTTGGCTGAAGGTTTTTTATACAGAGCATGGATGGCTGTTTGTCATGGATGCTTTACCTGTGATTTCTCTGCATTGCCAAGGTTTAGGTGACCCCTGGGGTCTCTTCAAACTCTACAATTCTACCATTACAATTTAATTAGAAATACAGCACATCTCAGTAAAATTGTAAAATCATTATTCCAATATTGCTGATGAGGAAAGGTGGAGACTGAGAGAATGGTAGCCGGTCTAGTGAGTTTATGGCTGAGCTGAAATTCAAGCCAAAGACTTTCTGAATCCATAGCTTAGTATTGTTATCATAATGCTACCAGCCTATGTGAGTATGTGTAGAACATATGCATAATAAATAACTGCTAGAATCACAACCATCATCTCATTAATTAGCAGCAAGTTGTCACCACAATTTACACAATTTTACTTACACATACATAAATCACCAGTAGGATTCTGACCAGCTTGCTTGAAGCATTCTTTTTCATTTAACCTTAATAAAACTTTATCACAGTAACCTAGAATATCCTTCAATAAACTGGGTGACCTTGGCTAACCAATCTGTCAGAAGTAGAAAGATCTGGATGTACCCCAGAGCTCTTTGCTAAAACTGTGGAATGAGTAAGAATCTGAGTTGAAGTTGAAGTTGACGCAGAACATAAGAGAATGGGTTAGCAGTACCAACTCCTGCCTGGAAAAAATATTTTCTGAAGACTAATTATGGGTCGGTAATAAACTTCAATACAGTAGAGTGTGCTTAAGGCAAAGCATTTCCCTAGATGAATTGTTCATGATACACAACATATGTGTTACTTCTAGTATTTTGCAGCTAACTAATAGATTGTGCCTACAGCTCAGAGCAACAAGAAAACAGGATGGCAACCTGAGTAACAAAGCAAAAGTGAGACAAGCAGAAGTTAATTAATTTAAAAGACACAGCAAAAGGAAGAAAGAAGAAGGTGGGAGACGGATCCAGGCAGAGAAAGAAAATGGTTATGAAAGTGTACGGGACCTACTGAAAAGAGGTGAGCAGTCAAAGGAGATGAAATTAACCAGGAAAATAAAAGAAATGCATGGTTCTTCTGAGAATGTCTGTCTGTCTTCAAGGCAGGAAACAAGAGGAGACACAATACAAAAAGCAGCGGCAAAAATTTGGAGTGGAGTAACAAAGTGTCACCATGGGTTCCGCCCAGGGACTGCAAAAGCCCTACTTGTGGTATAGGCAGTTAAAGGGGATGAGTTGTGCTATGAATAAATCTGACAAGACCAGTTCATTGTTCATTGTTGCTGTTTTAACTTTTGATGTGACCGCTCTAAATAACAATGTGTTGTTGCATCTTCACACCAGCCTCCAGTGTTCTTCAGCCAAGAAGTTCTTCTTTCTGTACTTTTTATCTTTTTGCATACCTTGAATGTACTTTTGCTTTCTTCTTATGTGACCAAAGTATTCCATTTTTTTTAGTATTCTACGATTTCTTCTCATTCATTTGAGTAATACTTTGTTGGTCACCCTCTCAATCCAAGGAATTCTAAATGTCATGTTATAAACCCACACTTCAAAGGTTTTATTTTCTTTCCCTTTTTTTACACTTGCTAGTGTTAAAATCCATGATTCCATGCCACGTAGTTGAACTCAGAATACATAATATCATAGTAAAGCATATTCTCAAAGTCAGTTTCAGGTTTTTTTGTATACTGCATACTAGATCTTAAGGAAGCTGTTCTGGGGCATCTCTGTTGTGACTTCCCAGGCATGGCTATAGCCCCACTATTTATTCAAACAAATTCCTAAGTAATTATGTCTACCGTGTTTCCTCGGAAATAAGACAGGGTCTTATATTATTTTTTGCTCAAAAAAATGCATTAGGGCTTATTTCAGGGGATGTTTTATTTTTATTTTTTTTCATGTATAACAATCTACGTTTATTCAAATACAGTCATGTCATCTTCTTCTGGTTGCTGCACAATGGTGGAGGGCAGGGTTTCACTTAACTGGAGCTTATTTTGGGGGTAGGGCTTATATTACGAGCATCCTGAAAAATCATACTAGGTCTTATTTTCAGGTTAGGTCTTATTTTCAGGGAAACAGGGGATCAAATGCATTTTCAGTATGGATCTTTTGCTACCTTTCTTGGGCTGCTTGCTGTCTTCTAATTACCATTAATTTGAGATCCTTAACATTCATTTTCAGACTGTGATCACTATTGACTTTATTGACAAAATTAAAATGAATTTGAAAAAACAGAAAAAAGAAGAAAGCAAAAAGGGCAGAATATTGTGGCACTTTAAAGACTAACGGATTTATTTTAGTGTGAGCTTTCATACATCAAAATTCCCTTCTTCAGACATGAAAGTTCACATTACAATAAATGTTTATATAGACAGTGCCACAATATTTTGCCCTTTGTCTCTCCCCCTTCTTCTTCTTTCTGATTTTGCTGAGATGCTGAGACAGACTATCAGGGCTAATCTTTGGAAATTAACTTTACTGAATAAACTTTGCAGATCTGAAAATAGTTAGCTATAATACTGCACGGTTTGCAAATCAGATGCTGTGGGTAACCTTTCTATTGACAGTGATGTTGTTGTTGTTTAGTCATTAAGTCGTGTCCGACTCTTCGTGACCCCATGGACCACAGCACGCCAGGCCCTCCTGTCTTCCACTGCCTCCCGGAGTTTGGTCAAATTCATGCTGGTAGCTTTGATGACACTGTCCAGCCATCTCGTCCTCTGTCGTCCTCTTCTCCTCTTGCCTTCACACTTTCCCAGCATCAGGGTCTTTTCCAGGGAGTCTTCTCTTCTCATGAGATGGCCAAAGTATTGGAGCCTCAGCTTCAGGATCTGTCCTTCCAGTGAGCACTCAGGGTTGATTTCCTTCAAAATTGATAGGTTTGTTCTCTTTGCAGTCCAGGGGACTCCCAAGAGTCTCCTCCAGCACCACAATTCAAAAGCATCAATTATTTGGCTGTCAGCCTTCTGTATGGTCGAGCTCTCACTTCCATACATCGCTACTGGAAAAACCATAGCTTTGACTATGCGGACCTTTGTCGGCAAGGTGATGTCTCTGCTTTTTAAGATGCTATCTAGGTTTGTCATTGCTTTCCTCCCAAGAAGCAGGCGTCTTTTAATTTCGTGACTGCTGTCCCCATCTGTAGTGATCATGGAGCCCAAGAAAGTAAAATCTGTCACTGCCTCCATATCTTCCCCTTCTATTTGCCAGGAGGTGATGGGGCCAGTGGCCATGATCTTAGTTTTATTTTTGATGTTGAGCTTCAAACCATTTTTGGCGCTCTCCTCTTTCACCCTCATTAAGAGGTTCTTTAATTCCTCCTCACTTTCTGCCATCAGAGTGGTATCATCCGCATATCTGAGGTTGTTGATATTTCTTCTGGCAATCATAATTCCGGCTTTGGATTCATCCAGTCCTGCCTTTCGCATGGTGTATTCTGCATATAAGTTAAATAAGCAGGGAGACAATATACAGCCGTGACGTACTTCTTTCCCAATTTTGAACCAATCAGTTGTTCCATATCCAGTTCTAACTGTTGCTTCCTGTCCCACATATAGATTTCTCAGGAGATAGATAAGGTGGTCAGGCACTCCCATTTCTTTAAGAACTTGCCATAGTTTGTTGTGGTCCACACAGTCAAAGGCTTTTGCGTAGTCAATGAAGCAGAAGTAGATGTTTTTCTGGAACTCTCTGGCTTTCTCCATAATCCAGCACATGTTAGCAATTTGGTCTCTAGTTCCTCTGCCCCTTCGAAATCCAGCTTGTACTTCTGGGAGTTCTCGGTCCACATACTGCTGAAGCCTACCTTGTAGGATTTTGAGCATAACCTTGCTAGCGTGTGAAATGAGTGCAATTGTACGGTAGTTGGAGCATTCTTTGGCACTGCCCTTCTTTGGGATTGGGATGTAGACTGATCTTTTCCAATCCTCTGGCCACTGCTGAGTTTTCCAAACTTGCTGGCATATTGAGTGTAGCACCTTAACAGCGTCATCTTTTAAGATTTTAAATAGTTCGACTGGAATGCCATCACCTCCACTGGACTTGTTGTTAGCCATGCTTTCTAAGGCCCACTTGACTTCACTCTCCAGGATGTCTGGCTCAAGGTCAGCAACCACACTCTCTGGGTTGTCCGGGACATCCAGATCTTTCTGGTATAATTCCTCTGTGTATTCTTGCCACCTCTTCTTGATGTCTTCTGCTTCTGTTAGGTCCCTACCATTTTTGTCCTTTATCATGTCCATCTTTGCACAAAATGTTCCTTTAATATCTCCAGTTTTCTTGAACAGATCTCTGGTTTTTCCCTTTCTATTATTTTCCTCTATTTCTTTGCACTGTTCATTTAAGAAGGCCCTCTTGTCTCTCCTTGCTATTCTTTGGAAATCTGCATTCAATTTTCTGTAACGTTCCCTATCTCCCTTGCATTTTGTTTCCCTTCTTTTCTCTGCTATTTGTAAGGCCTCGGTAGACAGCCACTTTGCTTTCTTGCATTTCCTTTTCTTTGGGATGGTTTTGTTGCTGCCTCCTGTACAATATTACGAGCCTCCATCCATAGTTCTTCAGGCACTCTGTCCACCAAATCGAGTTCCTTAAATCTGTTCTTCACTTCCACTGTGTATTCATAAGGGATTTGGTTTAGATTATACCTGACTAGCCCAGTGGTTTTTCCTACTTTCTTCAGTTTAAGCTTGAATTTTGCTATAAGAAGCTGATGATCAGAGCCACAATCAGCTCCAGGTCTTGTTTTTGCTGACTGTATAGAGCTTCTCCATCTTTGGCTGCAGAGAATATAATTGATCTGATTTCGGTATTGCCCATCTGGTGATGTCCATGTGTAGAGTCGCCTCTTGTGTTGTTGGAAAAGAGTGTTTGTGACGCATGTGAGTAGCATGTTGGACGCCTTCCGACCTGATGAGCTCATCTTCCAGCATCATATCTTTTAGCCTTTTGTTTCTGTTCATGGGGTTTTCTTGGCAAAGATACTGGAGTGGCTTGCCAGTTCCTGCTCCAGGTGGATCGCGTTTAGTCAGAACTCTCCACTATGACCTGTCCGTCTTGGGTGTCCCTGCACGGCATAGCCCATAGCTTCTCTGAATTACTCAAGCCCCTTCGCCACGACAAGGCAGCAATCCGTGAAGGGGATTGACAGTGATACCATCATTTGAATCAGCAACTACTTTTCTAAATATATTCTTGGGGAACAAATTGAAAAGCATTGGCAAGAGGGTATACCCTTGTTGCACTCCTTTTTGTGTCTTTATATCCTCTATCATCTAATCTTCAGTTTTCACTGTGGCTTTCTTTTCATAGACAGTCATATAGCAGACAACTATATGACTACCTGTTGAATGAAATGCTTTTTTCACCAACAACTCCATCAGCTTGCTTTGTTGGACTTTGTCAGAGACTTTTCTGTAAGCAAGCATACAGATTGATGTCCATGTCCTGGCACACCTATGCAGAATAATAATGCACCATCAGGTCAATTCTGACTTATGGCGACACTTTCACAGGTTTTCTAGGGAGAGTACTCAGAAGTAGTTTACCATTCCCTTCTTCTGGGGGCATCCTGGGACTGTGCAGCTTGCCCAAGGCCCCACAGGTTGGCTCTTCTCCCAGGAGTCACAGTGGGGAATCAAACCCCCAACCTCTGGCTCCACAGCTAGATTTCTAAGCCACTGAGCTATTCAATCATCTATCTTATGCAGACTTGCAGCACTTCCTTATTTCTAAATCCTCCTCTCAGTTCAAATTACGTGTCTCCTGCACCTTCTTCCCTCTTCTTGTAAATAAATTGTTTTTTGGTTGCTTTCCATATCTCTGTGTCATGTCAATTGTGATCACTGCTGCCATTAAACCTGCAGTTTTTTCTACTGAAGCCTAACCAGTATACTTTGATTTTGGCCTTTCTTTTGCACTTATGCTGCAGCAGCCCAATGTCAAGTGGGGTTTAGAGGCAATTTACTTCCTCAAAGATCTACAGGCCCCCGGTGAAGCTCCTCCAACTGAAGCCACTGGCTTTTCCAAGGATCAGGTTCACTGGCTATTGCAAGATCTCCAAAACATGATATTTTGGAAGGCATTGACTCATATAGTCACCACACATCAGAAGTAACTTGATAGCAGATAACATATCTGATGCTTCCCCCCCCCCTAAATTACTAAACAATTGAATAGTGACAAGATGAGTGGAATGGTTGAGACTATGATAGCATATAGGCACAAAGCTCCGCTAAGACCATCCCTAGCCACATATTTCATGGCTTAAATGAATGAGCTTCTGAATATTTGTTCTCTATTTTTAAATATATATATTTTAAAATATTTTTACAACTAGACACAGAATCCTTCTGCCAGAACAAATGTTCTCTATTATTTTCTTTTAATATTAAAAAAATATTTTTACAAGAATACATAGAATCCTTTGCTAGCATGAATTCCTGTTGGTCAGGAAGGTGTTAAAAAGTTCTCCTGCTGAGAGTCAGCAAATTCAATCCTGACTGACAGGGGTTCAGATTGTCACAAACCTAGAGATGATTTTCCCCTTTGAAGACTTGTGTCAGGAGCCTGGTCTTAGAAATCTTGAAAGAATATATAGCAAAGCCACTCAGGGCTGGACAAACATAACTTTGTTTTTGTAATGCAGAAATACTTTGAATATGTCTTACAAAATTATGTGCTAATTCCCTAGAGATACATGACAATATGTTCCCCTTTCAAGAGTACTATCACTCCATTACTTTCTTTAAAGCAAGCCTCTTTTTTTTATTTGCTCCTGAAAGAAAACCTGTCTTTTGACTTTTTCTGTGACTTTTCATTGCCCTCTAAACATCTCCCTTCTCTTGCCCATGAAGCTGCAACAAGGTAACTATTTTGCAATGCTCTTGCTGATAAGCCTGTTGCATGTGTGCTCAGTTTATAACAAAGTCACTGCTTTTCCCTTTTGAAAGACCTTTTTTGAGGTTCACTATTACAACCCCTTGTATTCTTCTCAAATAAAAAAAAAGTGGGTGAGACCAACCATTATTTTTTCAAGATAAGCAAAATTGGTCTTTTCAATTTGTATGAGCTATTTTTAAATCTGAAGATGTTTCTGCATTGGGGGGGGGGGGAGAGAATAGAATGGAATAACACTTTATTGTCATTGCATGTGCAACGAAATCACCAAAGTGCTACCCAGACAGTGCATCACTCATTCAGCTAAAGCTCCATGTAAACTCCTTACAAAATTCCAACATAATACAATGGCAACAAAATACATTCACATGCAACCCTACAATAAAGTCAGATTAAATCTTAACTGAATTTAGCAAAGTTGTCGCCCCTGGATAAAAACTGTTTTTAAATCTATTTGTCCTTGTTTTAATAGATCTATTTCGTCTTCCTGATGGCAGTAGCAAAGAGTGTCCAGGGTGGGAGGTGTCCTTTATAATATTTTTTGCTTTTTTAAGACAGCGGGACCTGTACAGTTCCTCCAAGGTGGGGAGGGGACACCCAACAATCTTCTGTGATGTATTAATCACCCTCTGGAGCGATTTTCTCTGGGCCACTGTACAACCTGTGTACCATGTGCACATACAGTATGACAATACTGTATAAAAGAGTTTTATTTTTTAAAATCATATCTTGACACCCCTTTGTCCACACTACCCAAATGTGGCACAGAGCAGGAGCAGAATGTCTGCCACACGTGTGCCAAACTGGGTGCTGATCTGAAGCCCAGTTTCAAAGTTATTATTTTTTGTTTTGTTTCAGCTTTCCCTTTTTTTCTTTTATTTAAAATTTGCCTTGTAGAATGTTGATTTACTGTATGGCTATAATACTATAAAAATGCGTAGACTTTTTCATATAAGTGTCTTGATTTCCTTCTTTTCAAACTTGTATTTCATAGAAAAACCTAAAGAACTTGGAAACCCACTTTTCCTGGCAAGGGCTGCAGCATTATCAAATGCTGTGATTTGCTGGATTCATTCTTCTGTTTGCTTTTTCTCAGGAAAATTCTCACATCCTCTAAAAATGCAGACAAAATAACATCATAGTTGCGTAATATGGAATGAAAACCTTTCACTTGCTAAAATGTTAGGTCACAATTACAATATGAATACTATGAATACTCAAGTAGTTTTTACAGGGAAATCACTGGATGCATCATTTTAAGGGATACCATATATATAGAGAGAGTATACCTTATAATATTAATGAGCAGCTAGCTAGCAAAAGCTAGTGGTACTCTGACAACAAAATATGACTGAGAACAGAAACAGAAGCAACCGTGTAAATGTTTCCTTAGGTGAAATAGTCTGTTTCTAGATGAAAGTACAGCTGCAAATAATTTGAAAACTAAATTGCATTCTTACATCAACACTTATGTAGAAAATGAATCATTAAGTAATTGCTATTGTGACACAAGCTTCCTGCTATATTTGAATTCTTGGCACCATTTTCACCTCAAGCGATTCTGAGATCTACCACATTCTTTAATTTTCTGATTGATTAAATGGATGATTTGACAGTTTGGCAGAGCTGTGAAATTGCTGCATAACAAAGACATTTTTCATTGAAATTTCTCTCCTCTTGTCTCTAAGTAGAGCTGCTTCCAAAATACAATTTTGGGATTCTACAATCAAACTTTCATTTTGTTTCTATATTAATTTTCAGTATAACATTCTCTCCTTCATAAGATGGAACATGTTTTGTCACCATGGCTTAAATGCAATTTCCTGATGTTACTGTACCAGATACAGAGAAGATTAGCTCCAGTAGGTGAACCTTTCATATTTACATCACTTAGTGCCGGCAGAAGAATTGAGCTGTATGAACGCTTGTCACTAGACATGTTCTTAACACTTGACTGCTAGCATTTTCTAAACAAATGAATGCCTGAACGGATGTCTGTATGTGCTTGCAATATCCAGGAGGCTAATTGACAATATTTAGCTTCAATTTTCTGTTGTCCACTGTTGTCAGTGGGAGAAGCAGCTGACTTAATACTAAGTGTTTATGTAGACAACTTAATGGGCACAGTCACTAGGCTGCCAGCTGGGTTTGGAGGTCATTGGTTTTCACCATCTTGACACTGGTGCATCATCAGAATATATTCAGCATCAGGTAATGAGAAGCAGCTGGGCCAGAGAGTCCAGAGAGTGCAGGCTCAGAATATGACTGCAGAGCCCTGGTGGATTACAAAGGTACAGGCAGGTAGTGGAGTCTGTCTAAATGGGCAACCTGTTCTACTAGACAACCGTGCTGCAGCTGAAATAGACAATCTCATAAGCATTAAGGAGATTAAATACTGTGAGGGCAAGCAGTCCCCTACTTGTGGTGTTGACAGCTCTGCAGAACATTGGTAACAAAAAGAAACAAATATTCCTAAAGCTCAAGTGCTGCTTTGGGTTCATCAAGGCTGGATATTAGAAGTAGGCATGTCCGTGACAATTGCCAAGCTTGGTTCCTCATTCTCCTTCCCCACTTTATCATGGGGAAAGGAAGAGAGGAAGAAAGAGCACTTGTCTTCCAATGAACAAAAATACATACAAGAGACAGAGATGGGGGGAAGTGTGCAATGAGACACAGACGTTGTTCAATTCTTGACAGAGCACTAAGCAAGTTTCCTTTCAGTTCGATCCAGAGATGGAAGGGATGACACGGGGGGGGGGGGGGGGAGGAAGAGAATTAGCAGTTATGGTGAGTAAAGTGTAGTCATTATCCTACTCTGAGGGACTGTCGGCTGAGAGATCTATTTGGATGCAACTTCGATGGAAAGGGCTAATGGATCCAAATCTGGTTTGAAGATGGAAGTATAATGAAAAGGAGAGGAATCTTTAAACTGTTCATCAATAGCAGCTGGATAGCAATTAGAACATTCAGCCAGACTCCAGTATGGTGAGATGTACCTTTTTAAATTGACATTATTGGCAATTATTTCTAAATTTGCACCCCTCTCTATGAATTTCTAATGGCACATTTTATGCAACTCCAAGTCACCTTTTAGCCCCCTTTTTGGTGATGCATTTACTCTCTTTTGACAGGAGACACTGGCTGAAATACTATTGCTTAACATAAGTCATACTAGAGTAGGCCCATTGAATCAATGGGGATTTGGTGAGTCAACTTCTCTGTAAATGCCATTGATTCAGATAGGCCTACTTTAGTTGTGACTTACTTTAGTGTAGCATGTTGCAACTGGAGTAGGCCAATTTGGAACCTATGGAGGACTTGCCAGATCCCTACTGATTCAATAGGCCTACTCTGTTATGCTAAGCAGCAAATTTGTTATCTACTGCTAGCAGTAGCCAGCAGGGTATACTGAAAGCGACATGCTTTTTTCATGATTAATTCCAACGTGGCTTCATTGTGAATCTGACCATTCCCTGCATTTCTTCAAGGTCTCTCAATCTTCACAACCTGCTACCTTTTCTAGTAATTAACATTGATTTGGCAGGTTAAAGTGAAAGCAAATAAACTTAAAATTGGCAGAAGGGCATTTTGGGCTATAGAGGCCATCCAAGCTTGTGGTTTGTGAGGGGGCTGGTGCTCTAAGATTGTAAGGGAGGAGAATGAGCCAAAACATTCAACGCAGAGACAAAGGTTGTTGCATGATGACAGAAAAGAGTCAGATGTTAGAAGGGCATGAGATGATAAGGGCAGGGGAAATGGCATAGCTGAGTCAGTGACTGACAGAGGAGAGAGAAATGAGGTCTTGAATAATAGAGGGATAGCACATGAAACTAATTTTAAGGGAACTGAATAATGATCAATAAAAATTCAAAGGGATAAAATGAAAAGAAAACACTCACAGAGCTACTGGGTCTGCCATATTTGTACCTTTCCTCACTTCTTTGAAGAGCTCCATAAGTGTGTGTGGAGATCAAGGAGGAGACCAGACGTTTCTCACCTGAATCATTGTGATCTTCAACATACATATGGGGCATGATAAAAAGAACATATAGTGTATGGACTTTAAATGGAGCACACAGACAGCAGTTGGACTTTGTGGTTGAGCTGAAAGTTCAATAATGCATGTAAGGTTTGTTTATAATACAATTTGCATTTCAGATATGGGTATGTAATACAGTGTGGCTAAGACACCAAAGCCCTTGTGGGTAGATATCTCCAGTAAAAAGAAAAGTACGTACATGAAATCTCTCATTAACAGAGACCAGGAAATTACCTGAATGATTTTAGTAACAAATAACCCACCAATTCTCAATGATTTATCATGCATATAATGATACTTTATATCATTTAAAGTGCAGTCTAACTTGTTAATTATAGGCACTCCAGAGACTTGCAGAGAAGTTGTTATAATGATGATGTGTCATTAATTCTACAGAAACACTGCTTTTCCAGCAGAGCACCTGCAGAGAGGAAGTTAAATGCCAAGTCAACAAACAGTATCTATAAGTGTATTCTTTTTCAAATTAAGTAGTTATGACCTTGAAGTCCTTGCTAGTGTGCTATTTCTCAAATTCTGATGTCATCTGTTCCCCTTGGCAATAAGTTGTTACCAATACCTAGATCAGTCATGGCACCGGGTAATGTTGCACCAGTTGTCACATAGCTCACAGCAATTCTGGCACTAAAAGGGTAATGGAACTTCACGACAGCATGAAAGATCATCTTGCCCAACTCTGCACCAGAATAGTCCTCCACCCACCAGTGTCCTACCAAAGAGCAAAATGGATCAGGCTGCACTGAGTAAAAGAGCTTGACAATGAAAAGGAGAGCTAAAGCTCTTACAGTATTTTCCCATTGCTGTACACATTGTGGAGCTCTCTTTCCTTTAAGATACCCGTTTTTAATGCATTCTTGGCTGTGCACCTGACACTGAGCAGGGCCTAGGCTGAGGGAATGAAGAACACAAGCACATAAAACCATTTGGGGAAAAGGTCACAAATGTATTGGTTACAGCAGCAATATCCCTGGGGTTGCATTGGGAATGGATTTAATCCACTGGGGACCACACAGCCACTCTGTGGCTCCCTGACACTCAGGAAGGAGGCTGGGCCTCTGCCTTTGAGCAAGGCCTGATGATGCATTTCAGCTCCAGTTCCTCTGAAAATTTCTCAAAACACCTGGACAGGTAGGTCCACATCTGCCACCCCATACTCTGGATCTAACACAGTGCCCACTACTCCCTCCCCCTTCAACTGTGGGGTGCCCCAGGAGTTGTCCATCTCCCCAATGCTTCTTAACATCTATGTTAAGCTGCTGGGGGAAGTCATCAGGAGATTTGGGATGTGGTGTCATCAGTACAATGATGATACACAACTCTATCTCTCCTTTTCTACCTCTGCAGTGGATGCTGTCCAGACACTGGATGGTGTCTGGCTTTGGTACTCGAATGGACCAGGGCTAACAGGCTCACACTGAACCTAGACAAGAGAAAGATCCTCCTCCTGGGGTGTCCTTATGAAAGGCTTGAGGGTATTCTCCCTAGGCTGGATGATGTATACCTCAGGCTTAGGGATCAAGTTTGGAACCTGGGCAAGCTCCTGGACCCAGCTCTCTTTTGGGACTCCCAGATTGCAACCATGTCCAGGTCAGCATTTAATCAGCTGAGGCTTATCACCCAGTTCTGCCCCTACCTAGATGAGGGAGCCCTCAGGTCGTTGGTGATCTCCAGGATCGACTACTCTAATGCTCTCTACATAGGGCTACCCTTGAGGTTGAACCAAAGACTGCAGCAAGTTGAGAGTGCAGCCACCAGGCTGGTGGTGGATGTGAGTAAATTTGGTCACATCTCCCTAGTCCTGGCTCACTTGCACTGGTTACCAGTTGTGTCCTGGGTCAAGTTCAAGGTTTTGATGCTTATCTATAAAGCCCTTCACTGCTTGGGACCCCATTACTGTACTTGCTGGAGCGTATTTTCCCAGGATCACCCACTCATGCCACCAGATCCTCGCAGGCAATGCTCCTCTGGATGGCCATATTGAGGGAGGCCAGAAAATCATCAAGTGAAGTCAGGCCTTCTCAGCAGTGGCACCAGCCTTCTGGAATCATCTCCCAATTGAGCTGCGCTTGGCCTTTCCCCTCCACTTTTAAGAGGTTGCTGAAGACACTGCCCTTCCAAGAGGCCCTCAAATGTAACCCCAACTGAATTTTTTCCTTCTTGCCTGCTGCATTATATGGAAACAATACACCATTGTGGTTTAATTCTGACTTAATTTTGTTTTATTTATTTATTTTATGATTGCATTATTTCATTTTGTTTTGGTATGTTTAATTGTTTTTTATCATCCTATGAACCACCCAGAATAGTGCTGTACATTAATGGAGTCGTATATTTTACACACACACACACACACACACACACACACACACACACACACACACACACACACTTGTCTGTGAATCAGTCTTGCTCTGGCACCTTGTTTGTACATGGAACTAATGGATATACTTTTTTTTTTGTTTCTGGCATCCAACATGGTCTGTGTTTGTACTATCACTATTGTTTTTGTCATTTAAAATTTCAAATCTTTGCAACATTTGTTGTGTTTGCAGCACTAATTTACAAAACAGCCTCATCAAACAGAGAAAATGGTACATTTACTCATTTAAATAAATAGTCTTTCACACAATGTCCGCTCCAACGTGGTGCAGAGTCGCCATGTCAGGGACGCTTTGCCCTCCCTCTCGGTGACTGGCATCGCAATTGGTGACGCCGCTTTCTGAGGGGAGGGGGGACGGAGCCTTTAAGAAGGCTCAGTCCCTCTGGCACAGCCTCTTTGCTGACTGATCAAGCAACCCCTCCCACCCACTCTTAGATTAACAGTGAGATTAGCTGGTTGCCTTTTGGAGTGGGATGGGAATTTTTGGCCTGCATCCTAATTGACGGTTGGGTGCAGGTGCGTTTTTGCCCATCCCATTCTTACCTATCGGGTGTGGTTTATAAATGTTCGTAAGTATAATTGTATGATGCCTGACAGGAGGGCCTGGCGTGCTCTGGTCCATGGGGTCACAAAGAGTCGGACACGACTAAACGACTAAACAACAACAAAGTATAATTGTCAGTTAAAGTCCTTACCAGTCGCAGCTTCGGGTAGTGTGATGGAAAAGTGGGGTGAGTTCATGATTGATACGTGGTGCCAAAAAATTAGGCCATCTCTCTGTCAGGTTGAGACAATCGGCTATCAGATGGGAGGTGGTTTTACATGGGAGGACCTCCCAGCCAGCTGCCCACTTAGGGTCACGAGGCTCAGTGAGATGAGTTGGGTGGGGGGTACCATTTCACAGAGCACCTGAAGGCATGCTGTACAGCAGACAGCACGATTCAGAATTAGGAGCTTGCCCTGCTCTAGGAAGCGTCTGGAGATCTAGGATTATCCGGACGTTGAAGAATATCGCGCTACGGTAGGCCCCCTTGCATTTTGGGGGTATACAGCTTTAAATAGTTAATAAAGTTGTGGCCCAAGTTTTAACCCAACAACTTGTGTCTCACCTCGTTATTTCCGGGCTGGGAGGGCAATGCGTCACTCCTGGTAGTATGAATGTACAGACCCAGCTACTGGAACGTTACATGAAAATGAGGGCAGCAAAGATTATATAACACATGAATGTACTGCTAAGACCAAAGAACCATCTAACCACTTCCATCATCACAAGAGATTGTTAGAGTTCTTTATTTCTCTTGTACATTGGTCCTAGTTGCCAAATGACAAACTACTTGTGAACCTAGAGCATGTTAGTGCAAACTCTGTGTGCAAATGAACTTGTTGGAGTCAGTTCTGACCCTACAGCATCATACAACTTCATTAAGCCTCCTCCCAGATCCTACATCTTCTCTCTTTGGACTTGAGATTTTCACTCCCCAGGCTGAAATGGTAAGACTAGAAAATTGTTGGACGTTGATCAAAGCATTTTGACATCACTATTTTGATCCATATTCCTCATGTGGGGCCAGCTTTCAAGTTTATTAAAGTCAGTATGTGTGGTTCAGAAATTAGAATTCAGTCGTGTATCTCTTCAGAGACTCTAATTTTCATCCTCACTCTTCTCCAGCATCACTGTCTGAGAATAATTTAGTCATTTCAAAAAGTTGTTCATGTACTAACTTCTCTACTTCATTAGAAAGCATCTCCTGGTTTGCTGGCCCAGATATGAAATATCATTTATGAATGTTTGTCTTAACTTAAACAGCTGCACTCTGCTTTTGTAGGATTTTACATGATGGCTATGATAAACGAATGCATTCCAGGAATAGCCTTATATGTAACTTTTTTAAAAAAAATCTCCAAAGGAGGAGGGATTTCAGCACTAAATATTTCACAGGCAGAGCGATCCTATAGCGGTATTAATAGAGAAATTCTGTGGTGAACAAAGCACTGCTTCATAAGCTCCAACAACTTGTGCCAGTGGCAGAAAGGAGGGTGGATTTCACCGGACATTCTTTTCTCCTTGTTCCTCCTTAACCCCCCCCCCCAACTTCAACAGGAAGGAGATCATGTATGCCATTTCCAACACTGGTCCGGTTTTTCAGTCTTTCTGGGATGTGTGTCAAAGGAACAAGAACTTTTCAGATTCATTGAAGTCTCTCGTATCATCGTCTCAACATCTCCCAAGAAGTCCCCATTTTTCCTCCACTACCCACTCATGGAGCACTGTGAGCAATTCAACAACAAAGGTAGGCCTTTCCTAGAGCTTGACATTTTTAAAAAACTTTTTAGACTATAATTCCCAGAATCTGCCAGGTGGCATCTGCCATGACCAGACTGGATGAGTGATTCTGGAAACTATAGTCCACATATATGATGTTTCTAACCTTTGGCAGCTTTCAACTGTGGTACCAAAGAGACCTTTGCCAGCAGCCCTTCCTTTCCACAGGGTAGAATCATAGAATAAATGAGTTGGAAGGGACCTGTAAGGGCACCGAGCCCAACCCCTAGTTCAATGCAGGAATTCAAATCAAAGCAGATCTGACAGATGGTTGTCTAATTTTCTCTTGAACGCCTACACCTCTTGAGGTAATTGGTTCCTTGTTGTACTGCTCTAACAGTTAAGAAATTCTTCTTGATATTCAGCCTAAATCTGGCTTCCTGTAGCTTGAGCCCATTATTACATGTCTGGCACTCTGGGACGATCTAGAACAGATCTTGCCCCTCCTCTGTATGACAACCTTTCAAGTAATTGAAAAGTGCTATCATATCTTCCCTCAGTTTTCTTTTCTCAAGGCAAAAGATGCCCAGTTCTTTCAGTCTTTTCTCATAGGGCTTAGTTGCCAGTCCCCTGATCATTCTTGTTGTCCTCCTCTGAACTTGTTCCAGTTTGTTGGCATCCTTCTTGAAGTGGGGTGTCTAGAATTTGACACAGTACTATAGATGAGACCTAACCAGTGCTGAATTGAGGGGGACTAGTACCTCATCCCCTTCCTGGATTGCTGCCTTGTCGTCGCAAAGGGGCTTGAGTAATTCAGAGAAGCTATGGGCTATGCCATGCAGGGACACCTAAGACAGACAGGTCATAGTGGAGAGTTCTGACTAAACGCGATCCACCTGGAGCAGGAACTGGGAAGCCACTCCAGTATCTTTGCCAAGAAAACTCCATGGACAGTAACAAAAGGCTAAAAGATATGACGCTGGAAGATGAGCCCCTCAGGTCGGAAGGCATCCAACATGCTACTGAGGAAGAGCGGAGGACAAGTACGAGTAGCTTCAGAGGTAATGACGTGGTTGGCCAAAGCCGAAAGGATGCTCAGCTGCGGACGCGCCTGGAAGTGAAAGGAAAGTCTGATGCTGCAAAGAAAAATTCTGCATAGGAACCTGGAATGTAAGATCTATGAACCTTGGGAAGCTAGATGTGGTCAAACAGGAGATGGCAAGAATAAACATTGACATCCTGGGCGTCAGTGAACTAAAATGGACCAGAATGGGCAAATTCAATTCAGACGATTATCATATCTACTATTGTGGGCAAGAATCCCGTAGAAGAAATGGAGTAGCCCTCATAGTCAACAAAAGAGTGGGAAAAGCTGTACTGGGATACAATCTCAAAAATGATAGAATGATTTCAATACGAATCCAAGGCAGACCTTTCAACATCACAGTAATCCAAGTTTATGCACCAACCACTGATGCTGAAAAGGCTGAAATTGACCAATTCTATGAAGACTTACAACACCTGCTAAAGCTGACACCAAAGAAAGATGTTCTTCTCATTATAGGGGACTGGAATGCTAAAGTAGGGAGTCAAGAGATAAAAGGAACAACAGGTAAGTTTGGCCTTGGAGTTCAAAACGAAGCAGGGCAAAGGCTAATAGAGTTTTGTCAAGAGAACAAGCTGGTCATCACAAACACTCTTTTCCAACAGCACAAGAGGCGACTCTACACATGGACATCACCAGATGGGCAATACCGAAATCAGATTGATTATATTCTCTGCAGCCAAAGATGGAGAAGTTCTATACAGTCAGCAAAAACAAGACCTGGAGCTGATTGTGGCTCTGATCATCAGCTTCTTATAGCAAAACTCAAGCTTAAACTGAAGAAAGTAGGAAAAACCACTGGGCTAGTCAGGTATAATCTAAACCAAATCCCTTATGAATACACAGTGGAAGTGAAGAACAGATTTAAAGAACTAGATTTGGTGGACAGAGTGCCTGAAGAACTATGGTTGGAGGCTCGTAACATTGTACAGGAGGCAGCAACAAAAACCATCCCAAAGAAAAGGAAATGCAAGAAAGCAAAGTGGCTGTCCAACGAGGCCTTACAAATAGCAGAGAGGAAAAGGGAAACAACATGCAAAGGAGATAGGGAAAGTTACAGAAAATTGAATGCAGACTTCCAAAGAATAGCAAGGAGAGACAAGAGGGCCTTCTTAAATGAACAGTGCAAAGATATAGAGGAAAATAATAGAAAGGGAAAAACCAGAGGTCTGTTCAAGAAAATTGGAGATATTAATTTATTTTATTTATTTATTTATTATTAGATTTTTACCCCGCCCCCCTAGACAAAGTCTACTCGGGGCGGCTTACATACATAATAAAAACATCATAACATTAAAACATCATAACATTTAAAACAGCATAATTTTAACATTTATATTAAATTAAATCAGTACCAAGATGATAAGAGTAAAAATCAGTTATTGACTGGAGGGAAGGCCTGCCTGAAAAACCAGGTTTTCAAATGAGTTTTAAAAACGCCCAGCGAGGGTGCCAGACGAATTTCAGCAGGGAGGCTGTTCCATAGCCGAGGGGCCACTGCCGAGAAGGCCTGGTTTCTTGTTCTTTCTTTCCGGGCCTCTCTCGGCGTTAGGCCCCTCAGCCATCCCCGCTGGCTATTCCGGGTGGTTCGGGTAGATCTAGGTGGGAGAAGACGATCTGCCAAGTATCGAGGTCCCAAACCGTTTAGGGCTTTATACGTCATCATTAACACTTTGAAGTCAATGCGGAAACGAATGGGCAGCCAATGCAAGGCAGCCAGAGTGGGAGAGATATGCTGATATTTCCTCACCCCACTAAGGAGCCTGGCTGCCGCATTCTGCACCATTTGAAGTTTCCGCATCAATCTCAAAGGCAGCCCCACGTAGAGCGCATTACAATGGTCTAATCTCGAGATTACGAGCGCATGGACAAGAGTAGTGAGGGCCTCCCCATCAAGATATTAAAGGAACATTTTGTGCAAAGATGGACATGATAAAGGACAAAAATGGTAGGGACCTCACAGAAGCAGAAGACATCAAGAAGAGGTGGCAAGAATACACAGAGAAATTATACCAGAAAGATCTGGATGTCCCGGACAACCCGGATAGTGTGGTTGCTGACCTTGAGCCAGACATCCTGGAGAGTGAAGTCAAGTGGGCCTTAGAAAGCATGGCTAACAACAAGTCCAGTGGAGGTGATGGCATTCCAGTGGAACTACACTGACTACACAAAAGCCTTTGACTGTGTGGACCACAACAAACTATGGCAAGTTCTTAAAGAAATGGGAGTGCCTGACCACCTTATCTATCTCCTGAGAAATCTATATGTGGGACAGGAAGCAACAGTTAGAACTGGATATGGAACAACTGATTGGTTCAAAATTGGGAAAGAAGTACGTCACGGCTGTATATTGTCTCCCTGCTTATTTAACTTATATGCAGAATACATCATGAGAAAGGCTGGACTGGATGAATCCCAAGCCAGAATTAAGATTGCCGGAAGAAATATCAACAGCCTCAGATATGCAGATGATACCACTCTGATGGCAGAAAGTGATGAGGAATTAAAGAACCTCTTAATGAGGGTGAAAGAGGAGAGCGCCAAAAATGGTCTGAAGCTCAACATCAAAAAAACGAAGATCATGGCCACTGGTCCCATCACCTCCTGGCAAATAGAAGGGGAAGATATGGAGGCAGTGACAGATTTTACTTTCTTGGGCTCCGTGATCACTGCAGATGGTGACAGCAGCCACGAAATTAAAAGATGCCCGCTTCTTGGGAGGAAAGCGATGACAAACCTAGACAGCATCTTAAAAAGCAGAGAAACCTTGCTGACAAAGGTCCACATAGTGAAAGCTATGGTTTTTCCAGTAGCGATGTATGGAAGTGAGAGCTCGACCATAAAGAAGGCTGACAGCCGAATAATTGATGCTTTTGAATTGTGGTGCTGGAGGAGACTCTTGAGAGTCCCCTGGACTGCAAGGAGAACAAACCTATCCATTCTGAAGGAAATCAACCCTGAGTGCTCATTGGAAGGACAGATCCTGAAGCTGAGGCTCCAATACTTTGGCCATCTCATGAGAAGAGAAGACTCCCTGGAAAAGACCCTGATGTTGGGAAAGTGTGAAGTCAAGAGGAGAAGGGGTTGACAGAGGACGAGATGGTTGGACAGTGTCATCGAAGCTACCAACATGAATCTGACCAAACTCCGGGAGGCAGTGGAAGACAGGAGGGCCTGGCGTGCTCTGGTCCATGGGGTCACGAAGAGTCCGACACGACTTAATGACTAAACAACAACAAAAAGTACCTCATGGAATTTGGAGAATATTAATGTATCCCAAAATAGCATTTGCCTTTTTTGCGGCCACATCATACTGTTGGCTCATATTCAGCTTTTGATCTATAGCAATTCCAAGATCCTTCTCACTCATAGTATTACTGAGCCATGTATCCCCCATCTTGTAACTGTGTGCTTGGTGTTTTTTTTCTTGTGGTACCAGACTAGAGTCTCTGAAATTAGAGAAATGAAATGGTTTCAGATATTTTACTTCTTCACCCAAGTCTGTTGAGACATGAGCAATGTATTCTCCATCAAATGATACGTACGTTGCTTCATTCTGGTGTTCAGTCATCTTGGTGTATTTGCACAAAAACCCAATTTGTACCTCACAGGATTTGGAGACTATACTTCCTAAAATAGTGTTTGCCTTTTTTGCAGCCACATCACACTGTTGACTCATATTCAGCTTGTGATCTACAATGATTCAAAGATCTTTCTCACTCATAGAACTGCTGAGCCAGGTATCCCCCATCTTGTAACTGTGCATTTAGTTTCCCCCACTAGGTGTAGAACTTCGTATTTGTCCTTGTTAAATTTCATTCTGTTGTTTTCAGCCCAGTGCTCAAGCCTATCAAGATCTTTTTGAATTTTGTTCCTGTCTTCCAAGGTATTAGCGATTCCATCCAATTTTGTGTCATCCACAAATTTGATTAACATTCCCTGCACTCCCTCATCTGAGTCATTAATAAAAATGTTGAAGGTCACCGGGCCCAGGACTGAGTCTTGTGGTACCCACCTGTTACCTCCTCCCAATTTGAGAAGGAGCCATTGATAAGCACTCTCTGAGTACAGTTCTGTAACAAAATATCCAGCTGACACTTGTTCTATCCAACCCACACCCTAGTTAGCTAGCTAATCAGAACATCATGGAGCACTTTGTCAAAGGCTTTGCTGAAGTCAAAATATATTATGTCTACAGCATTCCCACTGTCTACCGGGGAGGTTACCTGATTTAAAAAAATGAGATAAGATTGGTCTGGCAGGATTTTTTTAACAAATCCATGTTGGCTTCTAGTCATTACTGCATTGTTTTTAAGGTGCTTACAGAGTGACTTCTTTAGAATCTGCTCCAGAATTTTCCCTGTGTTTGACCAGTCTGTAGTTCCCTGGTTTCTCCTTTTTGCCCTTTTTGAAGATTGGGACAACATTAACCCTCATCCAATCATCCAGTACTTCACCCACCCTCCATGATTTCAAGAAAATAATAAACAGTGGTTCTGCAATTTCTTCAGCCAGTTCCTTCAATATCCTTGGATGCAGCTGGGTAGCATTTCATAACCCTCAGCTGTGCCCTCCCCACGAAGAGATTAGGAGTTCAGTAACACTGATGGGAGGACCATTATGGCAAAATGAACATTCTTGAATTCTACTGTATACTTCTTTATTTATTTAGGACAATATGTATTTTAGCTCTCAGCTTAAAAGGCAGCACTTGAAGTGGCTAGCAACATTTCAACAACAACAAAATAAGTATAGAAATTTCCCTATGTAACACCTGAGTAGAAATTTCAAGTACTCCATTCTCTGGTAAAATAGAATTGACTGAAGGAAATTATTACAAGGAGAGAGGCTATATATGATACACAAGGCTATTTTCCCCCCAGTGGCAAAACGTTGCAGTTTGAGTGGTGAGAATAAAGCATTGCCATCATTAAGGAAATTCTGCCTTGGGAGAAAATGTCTGGATTTCCTACAATAAATGAGCAACAGCAGTGCATTTATGCTTTTAAAAAACTAATCATGAAAAAAAAAGCCTGCAGCCATCTTTTTTTAAACCAAGGCCTGGTCTCTGAGGGTCATTTTTTCCTGTTAGAGGTAAGAGCAACTTGCTTTCTGGGGCCTTGAGGAAATGAAAGGGATCTGAGTGAGGAGGTGATCCTCCTCTGTGATCGTGCAAAGCTGCAAGGGCGGGGGCTCTTTGTCCACCTGCCCAGAAGTTGGGAAGGGCAGGGTGCTATGTTGTGTTGGCCAGATCAGGGGTGGGGCCAATGTGAGTCTTCATCAAAGGCTCCTGCCCCCGCATTGGCTTCTTTCGAAAGGCTTTTGGAGGCTCTGAGGCTGCTGGCACTTGATCCTTTGTGCATGGCAGTTTTGATTATGCCTCTCAACTTGCTGTGACCTGGAGGAGTGTGGTAGTGCACTGGCGCTGCCACACACAGTTTGGCATGTCAGCCTGGGAGCAGAGAGAAAAGCGCCTCCCCCATAGGCAATTACTAACAGAACCTGCAGCAGTCCTCTTTAAAAACAAACAAACAAAAAACCCCAATAAAACACAAACAAACCACAAATTAACAATATAAAATAGATATATATTTTGGCCTGCCCTGGGGGGTGGGCAGCTGGCTATACCCATCATTCCCAGACACTGGCTTCAACTTCTCTTTATTCTGTGCTGGTTGGGCAAAAGAGGTACAAGTAGCATGAATGGCATGGTGGAGACCAAACGCATCATGAAATACTTCCTGCATAAACTTCCTGCATTATTCAAGGGATTTCAGTTCAAAAAATGAATGTTTTCCCCATCTCTGTCATAATGTAACTTAGAGCTATTCCAAAATGGAACATTTGTTCTACTTCATGTGTGAAATTCCATGTTGATGTTCTCAGCATTTTCCCTACCATCCGGATGATGATGGTGTGAGACTTGTCCCAGTTCAGTGACTTTTCCTAGGACTTCCTGGACCTTTTTTGTCTGCCCAGGAAACTGGGTTTATTTGTTGTTTTGTGTTGTTCTAAGGAAAGAGTTTAGTGCTATGGCACTTTTCATGGATGTTTTTCTCTGCCAAAAGAACTTCCTGGCTGGAAGCTTTCAGTTAGCACTCAAAATTAGTCTAGGGGCTAGAAAGCTTCAGCACAAAAGCAGCAAAGTATTTTTATTTTTTAAAAATCCTTTTAAAATATGTGTTGGAGATCTCCTCAACACCTGCAGAAACTATTTCTATTTCTTCTTATTCAACATTTATAATTGGATCATAGATGTCTACTTTGGTTATATTAAAATGATTTTCAGGAAGTCCAATTTACATTATTCAACCTGACTTTATATTATAGTTCCAACTCCTTGTGCTACATATCATCTCACTATTAGAGTCACATTGTTTCTTTTGAGCTTTTGTTTCTGGAGTAAAACAATGTGTAATTATGTGACTGAGAACATCCTTTTCAAGTTCACTTTAGTTCACTTATCCCATATATAACAATGTTTAAATTTTCTATTTCTCATTTTACGGTATTGATCTTGCTTCACACAATCCATGTTCCAATTGTATGCATCATCCAGCTTCAGACTTTTCTTTTGTATCTGAATATCCTTTTGACTTCAATTTAGTTGTTTCCTTAGGATCAATATATCCTTAGCTCTTCTACTGGGGCCTTCTAACCTTGAGTCTCATCTTCCAGCACCACCTCTTGTTTCATTTTTGGATTATCTTGACATCCGGTTTTTGAGAAACAACAAATGGTCCTAATGCAACAACACCAAGAGTTATCTGACCTTGTCTATGAAGGATCCTATGCCAATGCCTCTTTTCCTTGCTGCTAATGCATAGTAGCTGCCCTGTTACAACTGGAATGATCATTTTTCTTCTGCTGATACGGCCACTAATCCCTAAAGAGGTGAAGTACATCTTAATCTGGTGTCTCAGCTTGGATTTGGGGTGATCTAGTACAGGCTTTGCAGGGGGTTTAGCCTCCTGATGACATTGTTCTCAGCTTCCTTGAAACAATTCATTATGAGTTACTCTTTATTAATTACTTCCTAGCTCTGCTAATACTAAAAGTTTTATTGAGTGTATCCTTGGTGGTGGGAATTGTTGAACAATTTTGTCTTCTTAAACTCAGTTTTTGGGACTTATTCCCATTATATCAATGTGCATAAGCTTTTTCTTGTATGATTTGTAGTCTCACACCTTGAAAAAAAGTACTTTTATTCTCATTGAAGATAAATCCTATTTTAAGATTAGCAATTATCTTGATAATATCTCTGGATGTTTGCTTATTTCACTTGACAGCCTCACCACAAAGCCTGAATTCATGTGTCCACAGGTATAAATGCACAACAACTCACACCCAGATAAAATAAAGACTCAACAATTCATGCCCAGATAATCCTATTTTCAACTCCTTCTTTTTGTTTTCATTACAGCTCAGGGGAAGTTGCTAAACTACACAAATTTTCACATCTCATTACTTATGTTTTGATACTACATCACTTTAAATATGTATTTCAGTGTTTTACTGAAAGCATAATATCCATGCTTTATTAAATATTTTAGAAATGTCAAATTTTTGAAAAAACTGATGCAGATAAAATATTGTGTTGCTCTCTGTGACTGAAAAGCTACCAATCATAAAATTAGATTACTTGATGTTCATTAAATATACACTGTACAATTAATTAGACTTTCCCTTTTGATTGGTGGTAGGC
Source organism: Intellagama lesueurii (assembly GCA_037013535.1). Lineage (NCBI taxonomy): Eukaryota > Metazoa > Chordata > Lepidosauria > Squamata > Agamidae > Intellagama > Intellagama lesueurii. The sequence goes on along the minus strand of JBAJHW010000005.1, from coordinate 39,684,616 downwards.
TACTTCTCTTTAACAGAATGTGTTCATACAAGTTCAAATGGGACGTTGTAAAACTGAGCAAGTACTTGCTTTCAGGTGAAAGACATGGCTCAGAAAATACATTTGAAAGCTTTTTTGAGACCTTAAAGAATTTTAAATTAAGAACATGAACAATCACAACTCAAATTAAATGAATTCAAGCAAATGCATATCTTTTTGGAAAATGGAATAAAATAAATGTAAATCTGAATAAAATACCTCATGGCCAGCCAATTTGTTTTGTTCCGTTATGCCATTGTGTGCTCAGGTCTGGTAGAATAACAGCTGAGTCAGCCAAGTTATTTTGACACCTGAAGTAGAACATCCTTCTTCCATGTTTGTTGAGAAAAATATAGCAACAATACAATGAAATAATTAACAATTTGCTCTTCTTTCACTACTCCAAATCACCTCACTCAGGTAATCAGGCCAATCTACCTAGCGGTAAGGCCAGATCTAATTTAAACAAAACATTCTCCAGTTAGGGGCTCAATATAAAACATTTTGTCCATTTATGAATGTTCCAGTTTAGTACCATATGTGATGGCATTGCCTACCTAATGGAAAACTAGTTTATACTATTATCAGATAGTCTCTACTCTCTATGACTTGTGAGAGTAAACACTTGATTCCTTTGGCTCACTCTTACAAGAATCTTCTTACTACCGAGCCAAGAGCTTGAATATGATTTTTTTTAAAAAGAGAGACCTTGCAGTTGTTGCACAAACATATCAAAGAAATAAAAATATATTGTGAGATATCAACATGTCTATCAAGCTTCTCTTATTGTTAAAGACACCCCACATTTGTTTTCAGCCTTTAAAATTCTTCCTTTTCATATGTTTATAACCTGTCAACAAAATGCAAATGCATTTTACAGTATGAACAAATATCTGTTTCTGCTACTCCCAAGATTGCCTGTCTCATGTGAGGATGATGGATATGATTCTTGCTGTGTTTCTCATCAAGAATAGTAAAAACAACAGTTGAATTATGTGACATCTGCACTTTGAATTTATTAGTTTTGTCCCTTTCAGATCTGGCTTTAGAGTTAACAGCTTCCTGGACAAGAAGCACCTCCAGTTTAAAGACATTTGTTGCTCTCCCACCCACCCTAGCTTCAAATGGAGCCACTGAATCCAGTTCAGTGACACCTTCAACTCAGTACCCAGGGTGAGTGTCCACCTTACCTGTTCCCTCAGAAAAACTCTGGTTCCACAAAGGCTCCAACTGACCCTATAACAAGGGAAAGTCAGTCCCTATTTATGGCTTCTGTCCTTGGCAAATCACTCTTCCGGTTTCATCTTTACTTTGTCCTTTGGAGAAGGACTCAAAAACATTTCCATGTGAGTTGTGAGGGTCAATCTTCTTCCTAGTATCACTAGAAGTTAACATCTTAAGGTAGGCAGTGACAGATGAAATTTACAAATATATAAAAAAGGTGTGTGCATGAATCCCATGGCACCATGTGGTGCCCAGTTTGTAGTTTCACACATTGCTGTTGTTGAGGTATAATTTGAACACTCAATAACATATTGTAGGACAATTATGTTTTTCCAGGATATCTTTAACCTAAAGGACAAATGCCTTCTTGGCTTTTAAATCAGTGTGGGGCAGTATCGCAAAGTAAATAAATATCATGTTCAGCAAATCCTTCAGTGGGGGGAGGAAGAAAAGGAACCAGGCAGTGATCCTTGGTATGAAAATAGATGTGTTCCAGAAAAGGAACCAGGCATCTGTGTTGCAAGTTATAAAAAATAAATCTAGCCTTAGCTGAAATCATATCTGCAAGAACCTGAGGTGGCATACTAGTTCTAATTTGATTTCAGCTGTCATTGTTCCTGACCACTGATCATACTGGCTAGAGGTGATGGGTCCTGGAGTCCAACATCATGTGAGGAGTACAGGAATAACAATTCCGAAGGATTATGAGCAATTTTGTTTCCAGCTGGGCTTTTTACACTACCCAGGGGCAGAGATTCTCCAAGTGACCTTGGAGGTTTATACTATTGCTCGACTAACTTTAGATATTTGTCTGTTGTGTTGTTAAACATGCCTTTCCTGGATTTAGGGTGGCTGTTTTTTCCCCCTCTGTCTTCTCTGGCATTTGCCAAAAAGACGGAAACCATTGACACGTTTGAAACTCTTACAGTCTACATGGTTGGGACTTCTTTTTGTAGACACACAGTTAAAAGTTGTTATTGGATCAGCTCTTAGTCCTTTTAATCAATAGGCAACAGTGAAATCAGCAGATAACAGAAGTGGTTGGGCTTACTTGGTTTTGTACCTCTTAAAGTATGCATAGATTAAAATCTCACTGAAAGCCCAATGAGGCTTTTTTTGGCGGCTATAGTAATGGTGTGCATCCGTTGAATTCTAAAAGCAACCAGAGACAAGCTGTCATCTAAGAAGCTGCATTTGGTTTTTAGTTGCAGCTTCTGGATCTTTAATAAAGTGTAATGACTTTGGGAGCTATACATAGAAGATATGGTTTAGCTTCAAAATCACATGTGGATATGATAATAATTTCATTACTGGTGTGATTTAGAAGATTAAAATCTCAGCTTTTGGCAGAGATACATGCACACAGATCCCATAATTAATCTATTCTTAAAACTCCATTATCAAAAGAAGTTTTGTAGATAAGGAAGGGTATGTGTTTCAGCATAATGCAAAAAGGAAGTCAATTGTCTCAATCCAAATGAATTTTTTCTAATGAGATGCTTAATTGTTTTCCATTAAGGATAATTTGCCGTAATCCAGTACATTGCATTCAGCCTGGAAAACATGATAGTCACAATTCTACACAAAGGTACATTTAAGTCTGTCGAATTCAGTGGGCATTAGCACAGCAAAATCTGTTCTGGACTGTAGCCAAGAGATGCAGAGTGGTCACTGATGGATCCCATTTCAAGGTAGCAGAGATCAGATTCTGCTAAAACAGGATGCTGCTAAAATTGGATTCAAAACATTGCGTAGAGAGAAAGCTCAAAACATAACCGTGTTGTTAGCTGTGAAGACTTTACACCATTTCCCCAAATCATTTCATGCTTTTTTTAAAAGCCTACACATATGGAAAAGGATTTGCTCACCTAAAATGTACCACTTTAGGGTTCCCCCCCCCCCAAAGGTATACCTTGACCTTCAGTGGTAAGTATCTGAAATGTTTTGTTTGTTATAAGACATTATTTCCAGGTTGTACAATACTATTCATGCATTAATCTGGTCCTAACAGGCATGTAAGCATTTTCACCTTGGTGCCAACTTTTGTGAAACAGCAGGATTCTTTTGTGATGTTTGTTGTTGCTATGTTGCAGTTACATATCAGCATGGGACAGACCAAAGGGTTGGAGTCAAGTCCTAAAAATTTGCAGGTAAGATGATACGTTTGCAAAATCACTGATTTTTTAATTTCAGGAAGCAAATTAGCATCTGTTGTTTTGGATTGGTAGCCAAAAGTTTTCAAGCTACTCCAGTTGCTGAAACTAGTATGGGAAATATGCTTCCATATTCTTTTAATTTCTTGCCTTAATGTTTGGTACTTTGCAATTTTTGCACTTTCTATACTTTTGAGATTGCTTGTTGATGGAATTCAAAATTCCAGAAGCTCTGTTTTTCTTGTTGCTTTTCTAGAAATATAATATCTGGCTTATTAAAATCAACTGTTATAACTTCGTTGTTCCAGAGTCATAGTGCAGTTTTGTTTTTCAAAACCTGAGGTGGCTGGAATTTATAATATGGAAGAAAAGATGTGAGTAATTCATAAGATTTAGCCAACTGCTGAAGAATAACTTTTGCAACTTGGTTATACCTGTGCACATGAGCCATCAATGACAGCTTAGAGCATCCAGATATGACAGGGTGAATTGTTTCTTTGGATTCACGACAGACCTCCTCCTCCTCTTCCTTTTTCTAGGTTTTGGATAAATTTTGCACATGTTGGCCATTTTTGCAAAACGTCTAGTATTGAAAACAAGTTAGCACTTTCACTGCAGGAAAAGTGGTAGCATCTGATTAGTTGTTTTTATCTTTCTGAGCTGTCCACCTGTCCTGTTGTGCTAGTCATGTGTGAGTCTGTGCATGTGAAGGAGCTCAATTTCAAAAAATAAAACCCATCAACTGTTTTATACAGAAACATGAATTTCACACACAATATATTTTGCACAATCCGCAAAACCATGATTTTAAAAATCCTATAGGATTTCAGGGGAAAATGTTTGGGAGTGTTAGAAACAGACAATTAATCATTGTTTGTCTCATTGTTGCACACATGAATAAGGAACTGAAAAATTATTATTCATATCCTGTGGTAGATGGGAATTATTTGGTGATACTCTTAACAAGAGAAGAGAATGTGAATAAGAACAGTTCTTGTGCAAATTAAGCAAATCTGCAAATATAAGCAAATAGTGCAAGTCATATTTTAATGCAAATAACAAAAAATGATGATGGTGGCTGCTAACCTTTGTTAGTAATATGCAGAAGAAGCCAACAGTAAACCACTTCTGAATATTTCTTACTTTGAGAACCCTATGTTGAAACAATTCAAAATAAAACGAGAGATAGTGGTGAAAGATGTGACTCCCAGGTTAGAAGCCACTCAGTCAGCTAATAGGAAAGAGCAAAGGATAAGTACAAATAGTACTGTCACTAAAGATGCAACTGGATTAAAGCCAAAAAGACATCTAGTGGCCAACGTACACAGAGGTGAAAGGAAAGTCCAATGCTGCATGACACACATTATTAGAAATGGAACTTGAACATATGAATCAAGGTAAACTGGAAACCATAAAACATGAATTGAATATCGAATATTACAGTACTTGTTGTGAGTAGATAAGAATAGGACAACGATAGTCAGAAAATTACAAAGTAGTTTACTCTGGAAATGACAAAATCAGAAGAAACGGTGTGGGTATAATATCGAGATAATATGTAACTCAAGCAGTTACGGGTTATAATTAAAGATCTGACCAAATAATATAAATCCTTGGAAAACTTATCAACATAATCATCCATCAAGTCTCTGCTTCCACTACAGTTGCTGAGGAAGAACAAATCAAAAACTCTTATGCAAGCATCCACAAGGAAACTGATCACACACCAAAGCAGAATATGATGATCATCATAGGTGACTGGGACACAAAAGTAAGAAATAAAGCAGAACCAAACATTTTTGGAGAATTTGGAAAAGGTGAAGGCAGCAGGAAAAGAGGAAAACGAAAAGCAGGTGAATGGATTCCATAAAGGAAGCAACAGGCTTGACGTTGCAAGAGCTGAACAGGGTCATTGTTAATGAAAGGATAGTTTGAAATTCAGCGATTCATAGCATTGCCAGAAGTCAGAGGTTACTTGATGGCACATAAAAACAATTATATAAAACATGTAAAATATAAAATAAATAAAATAAAGACCCTTACGTCATTAGGAAAAAAAGGTCCAAAGCAACAATAGAGATAGGAGCACTAGCTTTTCCCTTCGAAGCATACTGCCCTTTTCTGAGTATGTTTGTATGTATTTATATATGTATTATATATTATATATTATCCTTTGTTTTTGAAGATGATCTAGATTTATCATTTAGGAAAAAAGAGGTGAGCTGTTAAGGTTGAACAGTAGCACACTGATGGACAAAACAGGTGACTATCTAGCCCAGTATGAACCCAGCAGTGGTGGCAGATTATCTGGTCCTGGATTTGTTGGGCTGTTGGGCTGTTACATCCTTGCTTTCTCATTTCTCCCTTCCTTCATGCATCCTTGGTTCTTTTCATTTCATATTTTTCAGTCCCTTGGTTTGACAGCTTTTCACCAGTCTTGAGTGAGAGCTTCCCAAATGACATAGTCAATATTAAGTTCCTTCAAACCTGCCTTCAGTGTGTCCTTGAATGTCCAGTTGAGCACTTGCAGCAAGCTCTTCATAGAGGATATGGTTTGGAAGACAGTCATCCAACATCTTCATGGTATGGCAAGCCCCACTGAAGTTGTTGTTTCAAAATGGTAAAAAGGTTTGTCAGCTGTGGTTGTTCCAGGACTTCAGTGTGAGCAGCTTTGTCCTACCATTTGACACTGTGTATTCTCCAAATAAAGATAAGAGGAAAGTGACTGTATTTTCTTGCATGGTTGATAACAGTTCAAGTCTTTGCTCCATCAAGGAGAGGATGTAACAACAATTTTCTGTTCAACTTTATCATAGTAGTTCCCAATCTTGGGTTACCCCGGTGTTTTTGGACTGCAATTCCCAAAAGCCTTCACCACCAGCTGTGCTGGCCAGGATTTCTGGGAGTGGTAGTCCAAGCACATCTGGAAGCCCATGGTTGGAAACCACTGCTTAAGCAGATGTACACTAAGTTGGGAGATTCTGATGGCAGCAGATGGATAATTGACCTTGCCTTCCAAAAAAACTGTTTTAAAAATCTGGAAGAAAAAGAAATAATCCTCAGGAGTTTTGTGTTTGCTTGCTTGCTGGTGGAGTTGCATTAAACTGAAAACTACTGTCTGGGCAACCCTTGCACCTGAGCTCTGAACTCTTTCTGCCAGAAGCAACAACAACTACAAAATGTCACCTCCTGGAAGTGGTTAGAAATGGATGAAAAAACAGGATTTTTGTCGCATAGTCGGTAGCAGTTTATGTCTTGCACTGTTGGGACAGTGGGAAGATAGAAGTATCACCAGCATCACCAGTGCAGATGAAGTACAAAAAAATGCTCCATTTGGATGAGCCCTTACAGTGCCATTTGCATCATTTTTTGTTTTGTCTTCCAAGATTTGCCCTAGATAGTCAATCTTCCTGTCCACTAATTCTCTATATCTTACACCAACACACATAGAATGCAGTCAATTATCTGCAGGCAATGGCATACAAAATACTTTATTAACGAGAAAATTTAAATCAATAAGCAGGGTTAGCAAAGGTTATAGGAGTGGTGTCATCACTGTAGTCTGTCCACTCACCTTCTGGCCTCATATTAATGAATTATAATCAATACAGTTGATACAGGAATAACAAAATGCTATGGATTAAAATGATTTAAATTACTTGGTTTTTCTAGAAAATTTCTGTACAGTATAATATTTTCAAATGCTTGCCATGGTTTTTTTATGGATACAGAAGAAGCTTAACTTTGGCAGCAAGGTTGTTTGTTAAAACTAAAAACATTATTGAATAACTAAAGGAATGGTCTGAAAAATTTAAAATTTTAATACCCTCTCCCCAGCTTTAATACTGTTTGTTCTAAAATGGCCTCAAAATTTCTACTGCTATTCTAGTTACAATGGCTGGTTTTCTACTCTAGTTTCTGTACAAAATATTTGGTAGCTGATGAACAGGAACCAGCATCCTTGTAGTGCTGGGCTAGACAGATCATATGGGATTCGGTATTGGGAATCCAAGCTTTTAGACATTTGGGGAGAAGATTCACATTATAGATATTGCCATAACCCTGGCCCAAATAAAGGGAAGCACGTATGTAAAAGCAAGGGTACTGATCTGTTTCTAAGCAGGGGAAAATGCCCGCACACACACACACAAACACACACCCCGAGGTTGCCTGGACTATAATGACACAACTAGACAGACATTTGTCCTGCTGCTTGTACTGCAGTTTCCACTGCTGATTTTAATATTTTCCACATCAACTACATAATGTAAACATAATTGTGAGTAGACCTCATCTTTTTCCAAGACCAAGGTCAATGGCCTGAAATCAGCCAGTAGAGGAACAAGGGTCTTACAAGAAGCACAAGCCAAAAAAAGATGCAGTGCAGAATCACTCCCAGCAAAAGGGTAACCAAGAATTTAGGAAACAAGATGTCAGATACCATAGGTCCAAGCAGAATTAGATTATTTGTTCTTGGCAGTGAACTTTGGTGAGGCAAAAGCTTATATGCTGCTGCTGCTTTTGTCAACTGACCTTAAGAGACCTACCTCTGCACAGATATATATATAGAACTGTGTTGTTGTTGTGTGTTGCTAAGTTGCTTTTGACTTGTGATAACCCTATGAATGTGTCACCTCCAAGAGGTCCTATCATTAACAGCACTGCTTCAGCCTTTAAGACTCGAGACCTTCCCTTCCTTTATTGAATCCATTTATCTCATAGCTGGAGTTCTTTTTCCCTTGCTGCTTTCAACTTTTCCCAGCATTATTCTCTTTTCCTGCAAATCTCATCTTCTTGTGATATTCCCAAATTATCATAGCCTCACTTGAGTAATTTTTGCTTCAGGCTTGATTTGATCTAGAACCCACTTATTTATGTTTCTGGCAGCCTGTGGTACCCATAAAAGCTCTCCTTCTGCATCTCAATGTATATGATTGTCCTGTTAGAAATATTTATTTTTTTGAGAAAATGACCAGAATCATGTATATTTATGCTGGCATAGCATCATAACTTTCAGCAGTGAATTGCCACAAGTTAAGAAGTCAAAGTAGGCATTTCCTATCACACACTGAGCCATACAATTGGTGTACGATAAGCAACACCTAAGCTGCCATTTTAATTTGCAGCAATTTGCCTTTCAATGTTACACTTCCGGCATTATGCTGCTGGGATTCTAGCCAATACATGTAAAATATATATCAGAATACGTTTTAAAACACAGTTTAAAATAATTAAAAACCGGGTCTACAAACATACAACTAAGAAAGACTGCAACACACCATTTGTAAGATGACAGCTTCCCAAATCTTCCCTGAATTTTTTAAAAATCATGTGCCAATGAAAAAACATTTGGGAAGGAACCAGCCCGCTTTCCCTTGGTGCAGAGTTTAACACAGCCTGACTGCAATTCCAAGAAGACATTCTTTTGTGTCTCCACCAGACATTCTTTTGAGGTTGGTAGAATTGAAAAAAGGTCTACTGAAGGTCTCAAAATAGGGAAGGCACGTATGAGAGAATATGTTCCATGTTGTATGACATTTTATGGGTTATAACTGCCCTTTCTGCTCAAAATTTGAGAAAGCCTGTGAAGGTGTCCCAACAAAAGAGTCATGTACTTTCTGTAGCCCACAGTTAAAAGACTACAACACCAGCTGAAGTTTTCAAACACTCTTTAAATGTTAGTGTAGATTCAGGATTGCCACTCCTTTGCCCGGTAAATCTCATCCTTCAACACCTACATGGGCCAATAGGTACAACATGGTCCTCTTCCTGCTATAAATAACTGCCATTAGTGGAAATTGGCTATTGCAAATGAAAAGAGAGTTCTTTCCATTCAGTTTTGAAGAATTTGCCAAAACTTGAAAATTTCTTCATCTTAAGAGCAGAAAGAACTTGACGATAGGGGGAAAAATGGATATGGGAGTGTATGAAAATGGTCAGATTTCCCAGTGTTGTTAGCACCAAGGAATATTTGGAAACATGCTAGTCTGTTGCAAAGTGTGCTGTATATCATTGGCTGCACTTGTTTTACTCAGAAAAATCAGCTTTTTCTTTCTTTTACTCAACAAACTGTTCGGCAAGCAGACTAGACATTTCTGCCAAGTTTACACTCTGTTAATTAGTGCAACATTCCTTACGCAGAGGCTTAAAGCTACCTATTCAAATGTCATAGAATTATCTTTAGAACAAAATGACTTTGCTTTTTGCACCACGCACAACTACTCAGAAAGGTGACCTGCTATCTTTCTTTTCTCCTTGACTTGAAAATCTTGAACAGCTCTCAAGTACACACTCCTTTTTTAAATAGTGCACCAAATATCTTATTATTATGCAGAATGCTCTTGAAAAATCAGCTGTATTTCCCACGTCCCATCATTTCTTTGTGCACAGTCCTTGAATTAAATTGGGTTCTTAACTATGGTAATCCAAAAGATTTTTTTTATTTCATTTTTCTCTAAAGAGCTCTTTGAGATACTTCATTCCCATCCTCCCACCAATTTTCTATTGTAATCAGTGATTTGTTGTGCTTTTACCACAATAGAAATAGATCTGGGAGATAGTTTAGATTTTTTTTCCTGTTACATTGCTTTTGTTTTTACTTCAGTAGCCAGAATTTTATTGGCAATTTACATTTGTGTAAAGGAGTAACTCTTGGCTGTAAATTGCCACTTGTTAATGAGGTGCTGGTTACATTCCTGGGGACACACCTGCAAGTGCAGGAGCACCACCAGCACCTTGCTAATGAGTGGCAATTGCCCTCCCAGGCCCCGAAATGAAGACACCAGGCAGTGATATGGGTTAAATACGGGCCACACTTTATTAAATCAATTCAAATAAAATCAGTGTCCTCATCAAATGAGGGGGCCTGCGGTAGTGCGGAGAAATGCAGGGCATCCACGATACCCTAATCAGTCAATGGGCGAGTCCCAGGCCCCCAGGTTCCAGCTGTCTTGATGACAGCAGGAACCCGGCCGGCCTCTAGTAAACACCCCAGACCTCGAGCCATCTTTATTTGATGACCGTCGGTCCGAAAGTGGCCCAGCGCATCTTCCCGCCGCCGGCCCTGTAATCGCACGATCCGCAGAGCCGGGAGGTCGGATGCGCTGTTGGCTTTCCATAATTATCAAAGGGACACACCGAGACAACCAGTTTTTTCCCGCACTACCCGCCAGTGTGACCGAAAATAACCACCACTCAAATGCCAACAAACCCTTTTCCAGTGTGGGATAGGCAAAAAATCCCTCCATCCAAAGCCAATCAGGATAGAGGTCAAAAATTCCTATCCGGCCCCATAAGGCGACCCAAAACACACTAGAAATAGGGCGGGCGGGTGGGTGCCCGAATGAGAAGGAGAACGCGTCGGGGGCGAGCTTGCCTTTTATACCTGCTCGCCCCCTCCCCTCTTACCACGTGACCCGGTCCTGCCTGGCGTCATCCGGGACCGTGGAGGGCAAAGCCGGCCCCGCATTTCAAGGACATAGCGACGTCCTTCATGCGGCCAGGTACTTTGCTCCCAAAACTTACACAATTTCTGTGGATAATGATTACATGCTGTCAAGTTGATTTCAATTCATGGTAAACCTTTCCAGGGTTTCATAGGTATAAAGTACACAGAAGTGGTTTACCATTTCCTTCTTCTGGGGGTACAAGCCCATGCTATCATGTAGGGTTAAAAATGGGAATGAGGACATAAGCGAGCACACATGTTCTGACCTTAAGTGTCACTACACACCTGAAAGAATTTGAAAAGCCTCTGGAACCATGTTTGCCCAAATACAGTAACAAAGAAGCCAGGATTGGGAACTCTTCATAAGGCTGACTTCCCATCCATGAGAGTTCTCTATTTGCAGTCTGCCAAACAGGGTTAAATAGCTCTCTGTAGACCTTCATGCTCAATTTATAAAGGTCTAGCCATGCTCAATTTATGAAGGTCTAGCATTCTTGCAGAACCATGGAAATCTGTAGGAGTAGAGTTAACCCCCCCCCCCAGCCTTATGCCTGCATTGGTGTAAAATAAGCACGGCACAATAGTGATGTTATGTTTCACAGCATGAACTGTGAGAAGGAAAGTAGGAGAAGACATGTTTCATGCTGCCTACTCAACTATCTACACAAGTTTTTTTTAAAAAAAACCCCAACAATAGTAGAAGCATTTTGATTGAATTTTTAAAGCTGACAGTACCAAGTGATTGGCATGACTAGTGTTTTCCTCAGCCACCTTAACAAAATCCTGTTGGAGTAATTGCCCCTAATGAGAAGTCTGTCAAATTTCAAAATTCATGTAGATATGTTTTGTTACGTCTGAAAGGCTTATTTATATACCAACTTCTAGTATAGAAATTATCCCTGCAACCAGCAATTTATTTGATTTTTTTAGTGGTCCAATAAAGGTATCACCTGCTTTTTACATCTGTGTAATTTTAAGCCCTTTTCCTAATTCATTCTAAAATAACATTCACCATGTATTTGTAATACATTTATTAAAAACAGAAACACCTTAGAGATGAAACAAAGCTCTCCCTCACTCCAGTGAAATCACTGCTAAAGTGACCATTTAGAGCTGTATTATAGTTTTACATTTTCACCTTTCAGTTTTACAGGCTATTTAGAGTATTACCTTCCAGGCTGTAAAAACCTAACCTGAAAGGCAATGTTCCCTGCAATCATATAACCTGGTGAAATAACATGTTTCTCCTGTTCCTAATGGGTAAAACAACTTATCCTGGAAGATGAAAATGGTGATTGAAGACTTCTTGACGCTCTTAAAACTGAGCTTTTCTTGTCAGCCAGAGATTTGACACTGGCTTCCATAATATTCTTATGATAACATTACTAGCCCAGTGGGGGCTGTGTGAATATCAGAGCACTCATCTTTTTAAAGTTTTGTATAATGCAAGATATTAAAATTAAGGCTGATGTTTACTATTCAGTTCCTATACACATATTCACACACTCACAGCTAGAAATTATTTCCCTTGGAAATGCTGGCTGTCTCTCGCTAGTTACCAAATGCAATCAGATAGCTCTGCGTGGGCTAGCATACCAATTAAGCCCTGTGTCTGGGTTCTCGGCTATGCCTTTGCTCTGAAACTCAATAGTTTATCTTCAGATAAACAGAATCTAATGATAAGAAAGGGTAGAAAAAGAATGGAAAGAAACCTTCTCACTCAGTAGAAGCAGAATCTATTTCTATAAAATGTTTTCTATAGACATGCTGGAGGAATTAGAGCAAAATAGCTGTAAAAGCAAGACAGAATGAAAAGAAGATTAATGGCATAAAGGATCAAGGAGATTTTTTTTTATTCAATTAGGACTTTGCAGCCCTGCTGCTGATTACCCAGTATTATGCTGTATCTTACCATTCCTTAAATCTGTTGCTAAAACTCTTGGCATTTGTCTTCATTATATATTAAAATAAAATATATGAAGAGATTGGCAAAATAATGGAAGAAATAGCCTGACATTATTAGTTTGAAGGAGATAGGGGACTCTTAATTTTAAAGATTGGTTCATTGAATCTGGATCATATAGACATTTGCAATAGAAAACCTCATTTCATTTGTCTGAATGCTGTTCTTAAAAAAGGGTTTTGAAACTGAACTATGCAAATGAATGAATGAATGAATGAATAATAGTTTGTCTGCCCACAAACTAGATGTGTTTCATAGATTAGATGCATTCTTCACCTAATCTCTGCATGACAGACAAGCCTGGAATGGAGCCTGTACTAATGGACTTTTGTCTGCTGCACAATGGGTAGGTCTAAAGTAGGATTACACAACACACTCCCTAAGGCTGCCAACTCCAGAAACACAAAATTCCAGTACCTTGATGGGTGTTCAGAGCAGTCAAGGGATAGTATCAAGAGTAGTCATGGGGCTGACCTTAGCAGCAGTAAAGAACAGCCACTGTTCACTTGTGAATGAAGTCTTGTTGAGATAAAATACAAAAGCATTAGGTGGTACTTTTATAGAACACATAAAAATTGTCATAGAATACAGGAGCTTTTGTGGATCAAAACAACACTTCATCCAGTGTGAAGACTTAAAGTCCAAAGATTCATGGCATGATGAATTTTGCCAGGAAAGTTACTTTTAGATGTGAAGTCTAAAGGTTTGGGGCAAGATGGATTTCACCAGGCATGTCTTTCTTAGATGGAAGTCAAGAGAGGTGCAGGAAGCACTAATTGCTGTTTCAGTGTTACAGCTGAGGCAGCTGTCGATTGGATGTCACGCCCTAGTTCTTCAAACAAAGAAGCACAGGCTATGTTCACACACAGAGAGACACCGTCCCCATTGACCTTTCTTTGAAACAGCCATGTTTCGGCTTGGCCAGGGAGGTGATGTAGTTCTTTAATCATACTGTGATGTGTATGAGGAAGTGGACTATAATCCACAAAAGATCTGTTTATTTTTTAAGGTGTTATTTTTGTTATACATGCTGAAACAGACTAACGTGACTATCTCGTAGAAAATTCTGGTTTATCACATGAGGGATAAAGGCTCATGCTGTCTCCTCCCCTTACAGCATGGTCATGAGAAAAATCAGAGTTCTTAAACTGTGGTTGATCTTCAATATACTTTGTTGAAACAAGCCCGCTTCATCACCTATATTATATAACAACCATAATTTTATTTAATTACAAATTGTCTGGGTTTGGAATATAACAGCAGGTTGTGGTGCATCAAAAACAGAAGTGAAAGTTTCCTATTTTTCCCTTTTGGCCATACCAGAAGAAAAAGACATGGGGAAGTACATGGGTCCAAGGCACTGATAACAATAAATGGTAGTTTATCGTTACATTCACATGCAATAGAAACATACCTTGTGTCATGCAGTTAGTTCTCAGCCCCCAGCCCCTCCAGTTCCCTGCCAGGCCTTAGTGGCTGCTGCTTTGTCCAGTCTGGCTGCGTAGGCTGGCTCATCTGGCTACTGGATGGTGGTGGACTGTCAGAAAGGAAGAAGTGGGCCAACCAACAATGACAGCAGAGCTGATTGTGTTAACAGATGGCTGACATGAATGAGGCTGAGCTGAGCTAATCAGCCAGCCAGTCCAGTTTTGTCTCTCCTCCACTGCCCATCATTGTTCCTCTGCCATGGTCTGTGCTGCCACTACCATCCAGGAACATTAAGCAAGCAAGGCAGCCAGCTGGCATCACTTGCAATGGGGAAGGACATATGGGCAGACTGGGTAAAAGGAATGGCAACTTGATCTTGAAATGAAAGTCAAGAAAAAGAATCGGAGGTAGAGAGGGAACTATTGGCTGCTAATGAATTGAGAGACATCCACCCCAGTTCAGAAAGGTCCCTCCCAGCTGAAACCTCTCAAAGGGATTGTGGGTATGCTGTCCCATGACATCAGTGGTTCCCTTTTAGGAGGATTTTGACAGGACTCTAACTTCTAGAGTAGGAGCCATTTGTTTGATTTATCTATAAACTTTATAATTATAGACAATGTAATATTTTTGTTGAAGACCATCAGAGTAGGAGAGAAAGAGCTTCCTAAACAGACAAGAACCAGATATAGGATAAAGGACAAAAGGAATTGTCCAAGAATACGGGTTATGTCCAACATACTGTTTGCTCACTGTCAATACATTGTTACCACTAGATGGTTTCTCCATAGGTAGAACTAAAATCCTTCTCTCTTGTCAAGTATGCTGTAGTTTCTATTAACTTCTATCATGACTAGAATGAAATGCATCCCCTAGTGAAAAATGACATGGAGAGGGAGGCTGGCCTGAACATGCAACAATAAGTACTACTTAGGCATGTGCTCTGTCTTTGGGAAAAGGGTAACTGTGGACCAAAGGGCTATTTGTGTGTTTAGCATTGTCCAAAGTACCTTGTGTTCGATCTGGAAAATGTAGGGTGAAAAATGTTTTAAAAGTTGCTATGCAATTAAAAGTGAGGGGGGGGGAAAGAATCAAAAGTATCAATATCTTATTAGGAAGATGCTGAGCTTGGGCCACAGCAAGGGACTAACGGATTCACTCCACAAAGAAACCCAAGACCCTTCTCATTTTGCACTTCAGTAACTAAATGCCCTCTATATGTTCCTTAAGAAGGAGAGAAGACAAAAAAAGAAGCATGATGAGGGAGAAGAATGTGAGGAGGAGAAAGTGGTATGACAGAGAGCTCCAGGTCCATCCTCTCTCTGGCTCTTCGTCACAGTCTATGAGATGCTGTGAGAGTATAGACTGAAGGGTGGAGAGGAAGAATGAGAGTTTTGTTTGAATATTTTCTGAGTCCGAGACAGATGTTTGACAGAGTTGGATTATTGTGGTAGTCCCAGAAAGGTATTTGAAGGTGCTTGAGTCTAGTATGAAGGTAAACAGAACTGTGAAATGGTTCAGGAAAAGTTTAAAACAGAAACAAATGCAACTGCGACTGAAAGCATTATTAGCATCTAACTCAGGATAGCATATTAGCTTGTTCCACCTTGCCAGTGAAGTGTTCTGTTGTTATGTTAATGTCTTGCCAAATCTATTTGATTTGAGATCTGTGGATTCTTCTCATGCTATTACCAAAACCTGGGAAGCACACATGACCCATTTCACCTGGTGGTATTCCTTTTCTTTGATGAGCAGTCCTGTAGTAGTTTTGAAGCAGAGTGTCGGTAGGGCCATAGGAACCCTGGGAAACATGAGGTAGCTCTGGTGAGTGAACAGAGAGCTTAGCCCACCACTACAGTTGACATTGGAAAGAAGAAAGTGGGAAGTAATTAAAAGCAAGTAAATTATGCCAGGATTATCTAAGAGTAATATAAGTTTGTAAAGGATAGGATAGAAAGAAGTTTAGATGTGAGGTCTTAAATAGACAAATAAGAATTCTGACTTACCACTGAAGTGGTAAGTGAAACAAAATGAATGAATCAGGAGACAGCCAAAGAAAGGGTACACAGAAGGGATGTTTACACAATACATTGTTTAATGCTGTCACTTTGTGGAAAGAGTACTACTCTTAGGCACACCACAGAGAGAACTCAGGCTACAATCAAAGTCATAGCATGTGACAGGAACAAAGCATCACTCTTTTCAAGCAGCTTCTATTCATTGATAAAGCAGCTAATTTTTTAAAATTGGCACCTAGCAGTTTAGATGTCCATCTGTGGCATGCTTGAGATACCCCCCACCAGGTCCCATTTATATATTTTTTAATTAAAATACTGCTTATGAAGTGGTGTTGTCCAAGAAGCCTATGAGCAATAATCTACGTACTTTCCAGCAATTTGATTCATTGAACTGAACTTAAATCAGACCTGGTTAACAGCTGGATAGTGAACAGCTATTTGGATTTCCAGCTTTCTCTGATTAGTGATGGAAGACTTAGTCTGAATGTTCCAGGTTGTTGTCTTCATCTTTCTCATTCATGGTACCATGGGGTTGCTTTGAGGTGCAATCAATGTTCATTCACAGAATTTAAAAGAAAGCTTTCTTAGCAGAAGAAACTGAAGCGCCATTTTGCACAGAACTCCAATCTCTTGCTACATGTTTCTTCAACAGTGCTTTTAATGAGTTTTGTCTCAACATATAGCCCTTTTCCAAGTGCAGTATTCATGAGGATGCAAACTTTATAAACTCTGCATATTCCAATATTTGCTTCATGACACATTTTTCCTCTGAAAAAAATAACTTAAATCCAGTTACTAGTACCAAGTGATTGTAGGAAGCAGACACATTGTATCAATGGGAGTTTGTCAGATCAAAATTTATATAACACTTGTTTTAATAGATCTATTCTAACTGGGGCTAGCAACTGGACTAAATCCTAAGTATTCTAGAAAGAACTGTCTGAAAGGCCACTGTGATTTGAGTGCTTTCTTTTTCATGCTTATCTACAGATCAGGAATGGTCAGACTGTATCTTGTTGAATCTATACTATTTTTCACTATAATCCTGAAATAGATGAACCACAACCAGGTGCAAATCTGCTGCTCAAGAAGATAGAAATAGAATTCTGGAACAATGTCCCTGTGGACCCATATTCAGCTCTGGAGTTTGCTTTCATAACAGAACAGAGCAAACAGAAGGGCAATTTTGTGGGCAAATCCATTTCTTGTTCCCACAAAACTTGATTTCAGCAGCTTAACAATGAGAGTCAGAAATCAGAAACCATGTTGCTGTAGTGCACCTGGAGATCTAATGAGCTGCCTTCTGCTTACCTGTACTGTTAATGAAGGAACCAAGAACTTAATAAGCCATGATTTGTCTAGACCTAGAAAGAGCCAGCACTCCTGCAGAATTTGCGCAGGAGCCTAGAGACAGTGTGAGGGTATGTTTTAAGTGGTGGTTATTACAATAATGATCCTAAGTAGTCCTGTGTTCGCTTTCAACCTATTAATTTGTAATCGAAACCATTCAAAAACTAAAAATAAAGTTACATTTGTGAGGAAAGTTGATGATGACCACTATCCTGAGAAAAAGTAGTGGGGGACTGCTCTTATTCTTCCTGGTCAGACATGGAGGAAAAGAAGACCTGAAAACCAGGCATTTATTAGTCTTGAAGAAAATCCTGCTTAAATTTCAGTAGACATTGGCACTGCTGTTAATAATACTCCTCATGGTGTTGATATTCTATTCTTTGTTCATCTATGCTCATTACAATTTGTCAGTAAGGCAGGTAATAAAGGCAGAAATACAGGCAAAGAACATTCAATGGAATACAGGCAGGAATAGTAGTTCTTATACGAGAAGGTAACTCTAAGAACTATTGTGAAGGAAATATAAAGACTAGATTCGAACAGTGTTACAGAATAAGTTTGAGGCCTTTTGCATCTTGGCACCGAAGCCTGTCACTGCAATTCCACTAATGCTTACACGGACATAATTCCAAGCAGTTTCTCCAGGGTGTCCATAGGGTTACAGCCTCAGTCTCCTCCATTATGAAATGTTTGTGGAGATGACAGTCATGTGGCCGCCCCTATCGGCAGACCATCACCCTCCCACCCAGAGCCCAAGGAGCAGACCACTATACCCTCTGACACAATTGGGGGCTTTGGAGACTTGAGAGCTTGAACACTTGGCAGGGGGCAGGCAGAAACTGAGTTTTGCTCTTGTTCATGGCCATGGAAACCCAGGGGTGGGCAAGTAATCTCCGGGGGGGGGGGGAATCCAGGTGCATCCCTAGTGGGTGGGGGCTATAGAAGAAGCCTTCCCACAAGGCAAGGCAGAACTGCCACCAGAGAGAACTTGTAAGGACTTGTCAGACTGAGGAATGCCAAGAACCTTCTTCAACCCTTGAAGGGGCAAAAGGTGAGACCCAGGAAAAAGAGGACTGGGGAGAGGTCCCAGAGAGTTTCTCAGGGCCTGTTGGGTGGAGTACTCCCCAGAGGAAGATCCTGAGCTGCCCAGAGGTGGGACTATATCTACAAAGATGACTCCTGGTGAGATGTCCTGGTCCAGCTGGTCCCAAAGTGAGGGGGAGAATCACACACAAAAAAACAAAACAAAAAAACCATTGCCCCTACAAACCTCCTTATTGGGGATGAATGGGAGAAAAGGGTTTTGGGGAAAACAGCAAGCCCGGTAATGCCTGAGGAACCCACCACCACTCAACTCTGACGCTGGCAGAGGAAGTGTCAACAAGAGTGCCAATGCTAGGAAAAGAAGGAAAAGAACAGCTTGGAGCCATCCCAAAGAGACTCTCAATATCACTGCCAGCATATTGGGCCTCATTGTTGAGGACAACTGGACAACTACCAGGCTCCTTTGGACTAGGACCCTCCACTCCAATATCTTCTTCAACCTCAGTGAGGAGAACAGAGGGACATTTTGCATCCCTCGGCAAAAAGAACCAAGGGACCTCAGACTGTGCATGTTGATCCTATCCCAGTGAAAGGGAGTGGGCAGAAGAAAATTGAGTTGTAAGTCAACCCCTCCCCTGTTGTAATAAATCCTGTTCATGGAATGCAGGATGGAACAAGGTAACCCAACTGAATGAGCTGGAGGGGCTCACAGTGTCCCATAATGAAGAACACAGGAATCGAATGATAACATTCCAACATTTTTAAAGTAGAAATGCTAGCAAATAAAACAAACTAAACCATCATTGATCTCTATAGGATTCACATCAGAATGTAAATGCTGTAGATGTAAACTAACAATATATTGAAAATTCATTATCATCAATTGTCAGTATCCTAGTCATCTGTAAAGTAGATCCATTGACTTACAGGGATTTACTTGTGTCATGTGCTGTCAAGTTGCAACCAATTCATAGTGACTCAGCCATGGAAACTCAGTGTGGGATTGGAACTGGTGAAATCACTCCTTAATTGTCTCACTTGCCTTGAAAGCCCTATTAGGGTCGCTGTAAGTTGGTTCCAGCTTGATAGCATGTAACAACAACAACAACTTCACCTCATGAGTTTCCATGGCTGAGCAAGGATTTCAGTCCAGGTCACCTGAGCCCTAGTCCGTCATTCTGTCCACTACACCAAATTGACCACACACAGAGAGTAATAAGGAACTGGCCAATAAAATTAGGAATAGCTTTTTAAAATAGGAAAGCACTAAATGACTTCAGGTGTAACAGAAAATGAGTCTGGGCAAGGAAAGTCTGTATATCTTCCTGTCTTTCAGATTAATGTAAAGGTTGAAATCCTATATTCATTTATTTACCAGAGCAATTAAAAGCCATTTAAATCAACTCTCAAATTGTTACACTAGCTTTAATGGTGCTGTTTGGCAAATAGGTCTCAGCTGTGTCTGACATATTTGTTACCAAGGTTAAAGAAGGAAAACATTGCCTAATGTAATGCAAGAGAAAGCTATAATCTAAAATCAATATTGTCTTAAACACAAATTGCTCTAATTAGATTGGAACAGTAAAATGACTGATCTTCAAAGAAGTGAATTAGCTTGCTGTGTATGTTCTGGAGAGTTACAAATCTCCAGAAAATTATGCCTCCATGTGTGTCATTGGCAGACCATGTTGCCAGGCCTACTTTCACACCAGCCTGGCCAGGTCTCAGAGCACTGGCTGAAAGCTTAGGGACTGCTCTCCTTCTCCAGGTCTCCAGAGAAGATCTCAGTGTGAGCAGTACTGGAAGAAGAGACTTTTTTGTCTGTCAGGTGTTGGTGCCCATCTCCACAGGGCTCACTAGGTTAGCCCAACAATGTTTTTATGAGTGTTGTGCTGTTTCTCTCCCCACCCCGCAACCCTTGATGGCCTTTGTTCTACAAGGGCTTATTCTGACACCACAAGGACTTGACCTAGTCTCAGGGTTTGGCTCCAACCTCTGAGGTTATGAGACATTGCTGACATGGCAGCCATATTCTGTCCTTATCTACTACAGTCATGACTCAATGAGAAGTACTTTTGATTTAGACATCCTTGTATCAGAAGTAAATTTATCTTCCTTTTATTCATATAATGACAGTAAATCATGAAAAAAACCCACTGTGTTACCTTATCTTAAAAATACTTCTACTATTGCAATTAATAACATTAATATCACCACAATATGGTTTCTGGAGTTTGTTTTTTGGCCAAGATGGGTACTGCTGCTTTCCCAACCTGCTATATCTTCTTAGAGTTTGAAACAATACCACTAGTAGTGTACTGGATAGATTTGGTGGAAGTTGCATCCACTTCCATTCTGCTTTTGCCCCATTGAAAGGCTGAGTTGTCTGGACCTGTCACCAGGAAATCAATGCTCACTGCATTCTGCTCGATGTATTGTATAAAAACACAACATTAACCTATCAAATCTTTTCAGACTGAAAGCTGGGTTACTATTTTTAGGCAAAAATCCAAAAAAGAGCAAAACACAAATAAAAACATCATGACATTTTTTACGGCAAACAAATTTATTTCGGAGAGTATTTTGTGGATTATAGCCCTCTTCTTCAGACTCAATGAAACAGGGACCCAGACTTACCTGGAGCATTCAGTTGTTGTCGGAAGTGGCAGTCCCAGGCAAAAAGGGGCTGGAGCATGGTAGCTTCTCTGGAGTGTGTGGGAGGCTGGGAAGATGATGATGGGATTCTTCTTCTTCCTCACTACTGGCTTCCTCTTGATCACTGGGAAAGATTTCTCCCTGCCAGTTTCTCATTGACCAGTGGGAAAACTTGAAGTCAGGGGTGGGCAGGTGGACCAGAGGGCAGCCCAGTCCTGTCTGCCTGCCAGACATATAATGGAAGCCAGGACGCTGCTCCTGCCGGCTCAAACAGAAGTATTTGATAATTGTTATCACCCAACTTTGGCACTTTTGAGAGGATCAACACACATTATTTAAAATGGCCCAAATCCTATTAGTTTACCCCCATGAGTATAATACAGCCAGCATAATTTGGGTAGTAAATTGCTTCACATTAAGAAATCACTGTAGACATTATGTTTTGCATACTGAATTGGGTGACTTGCCACACAACACATAATGCCTACAGTGATTCCTTGACCTGAGCATATTGCATCCCAAAGATATGTCATTTGTGTTAGGCTGGGGAAAAATCCCAATTGGATTTTGGCCGATGTTTATTTAAATGAAAATGTTTTTAAATGTTAAATTTCATGGAGATTTTTTAAAATTATAAATTGTGGATAACTATGACAGTGATAGGTTGATTTGATTGCTCAGTGGTTTAGGTACCTGACTGCGAAGCCAGAGGTTGGGAGCTTGATTTCCCACTGTGCCTCCTCGGAAAAGAGCCAGCCTGTGTGTCCTTCGTCAAGCTGCACAATCCCAGCGCACCCCCAAAAGAAGGAAATGGTAAACCACTTCTCTGTATTCTCTACCTGGTAAACCCTGGAAAGGGTCACCATAAGTCAGAATTGACTTGACAGCATACAATTCTATGACCGTGAGACAAATCAGATTTTGTATTATCAAAAAGCACATCCTCTGAAAGCAAAATAGATCTCAGGGTCACATCATGCTTTGCAAGAAATGGTGGAAGGCAAATAGTACAAACTTAGTTCTGTTCTTTCTTGTCATGTGTGCAACCAGGTTCTACATCTTCCCTCAATTTGCCCATCATGGAGTACTTTGAATGGACCTACTGAAGAATTTAAATTGAAAAAAAATCCACAGGACCCCCCTCAGTATAAGGAGTATCAGAACCAGCTTTACTAAGGTTTCAGAACTAGCCCAATTAACCTGTCCAAATGACACATCCCAGATGCTGGAGTAGACTGTGCTGCTAAAGAACTGCCTGCCTGCCTGCCTTCTCAAGTGCACAAAGCACTTTATAGCTGGAAGCAGAAACTGAAAAAAAAATTTTTTTTCTAAGATTTTGCTCTAAGGCTGGACCCAGAGTGGTTGAAACAAAGGTTTGGTTCCAACTATTAATCCTTGCCCCAATTAATTTTACATCCAGCTAGGTATTCAGGAGAGAACACAATATCCAAGACAAAAGTGAATTATAAGGGTACCTGTGTTGGTGGCAGACTTTGCTGAATTGGTGGGAAAGGAGGAACACAGCAGGATTTGATTATCTCACTAGATCTTTTGATTGGACAATTAAAAGGCACCTTCACAGGTTATCCTGCTTGGTGGTTACATGGCAATTAGGTTGGCTTCTTCACTCATGTGGAATATTCCTTTTAATTAAATCAAAGAAGAATTGCATAGCCCAGGTGTTTCTTGCACCTGTGCAATGCTCTAAAGCTTTTGCCGTGTTCCTGGCAGCTACTCAAGCTCTGCTTTCTGGAACAAAAGAGTTCCTGAGCCAAAATGTCAGGGCCACATCCAGTGACACCATAGAATTCAGTATGTATGAATCAGAAAGCCAGTGTGTCTGAAGTTTTTCTGTAACATTTACAACCATACTTACTTGTCACTGAGTGTGAGATACGCATTGCACAAACTCAATGCCTTCTCCCTGCTGGATGAAACTACTCTTGATTCCAAGCCTGGAATGTAGGGTGGGATGCTGTGAACCACCTGCATCGCTCTGTCCTTCTAGATGAGTCCTTCATAAAGTTGAGCTAGAATTTACCATTTTTGAACTGTTTCTTGGGCTTGAGATCTCAGAATCTGCCAGGCAACAGGACCTGTGATCATGCTGGGTGAGGGATTCTGGATGTTCCACCTTTTTAAAAAATGACTTTTCCCCACGTCTGCTATTCCCCTTTTCCCTCCATAACCCTATAATTATGTTACAGAGAATCAAGTTTCATTCAAGGTTGTCTGAGCCTTGGGGAAACAGCAACCATAACAGAGGTAAGGGAACACTTATCTCTATTGCTCACCAGTGAATTTAACCATTTTTCAACTCTTTCAACTGTAAGCTGTGATTGAAGCTTAAACTTTCTAAACTTTTAAGACAGCCTGCATTTAAGGGGACTTATCATTTTGTGAGAGTGTGAACTGTCTGCTTGCTTACAAAGAGAACCTGAAAGCTCAAAGTAAAGGAACTAACAAATGGAAAGTTCTAAATCAAACTTTTATAACCAAGCACTCACCCACTTAAAGGGCCACAATTAGTTTTAGTCAAGAGGTAGCCTATCCCACAAGGATATACTGGAAAAGGTCATAGCTATGATGAATACACAAAAGATAAACCCAAAAGATCAAGGAAGCCAGGAGTGGAGGGAAAGGATGGGTCAAGCTAAGTTTAATATAGATTTCTCAGTATAAGGAGTTGGGTGAGTCACCACAGCTGCAAAGTCTGACTTTCCTACATTCATCTTTTCTGCTTTCTAAAGATGACTTTTATGAATTGAATATACCTGATTTATTCTGTTCTTATAGATCTTCATCCGTATTATATATTTTTCCACTCATAAATTATGAATGATATCCACATAATTATGTAAACTGAGTCAATTGGCAAAGGAAATATTTCAACTTAAATGAATCTTTCTGTTCTCCTCCAAACCTCTGATGTGGCCCATTTATTTTCTTGATTTTATTAACACTTAATAGCTAAGCACTTTATACTGCATGTTGAGCATATGAGCTAGGTGCACACTGTATATCATGAAGGCTGGATTTCAGCAATAGTTCATTTTTTTTCTGCATTGAAGATGGTATGGAACTGACATGAACCATTGCGTTTTTTTTAAAAAAGGAGGATTTGTAGCTTTTGTAGCCCTTAAAAAAAATCCTCCCACTGAGAAATATTCGCTACATAATTTATTCATAAAAATAGACGTAGCTGAATGGTCCATGAGTAAAATAATAACAATTAAAACAATATTGGGTAATAACCTCATTGGACTACTAAAATTTTATTTTAAAAGTGAGCTTTTGAATGCTTCGGAAATCTTGAATATTACAAAACTTGGATTGAGGGCAGAAACTAAGAGTCCAAAAGTCATCCTGGCCAAATGTTGTAGCTATGATGTTTGAAGTTAGGCTAAATTTATCAGATGGAGGTTGCAGGTTTGGGAAGTCAGCCAGGTTAGCCTTTGAGGGATGTAGAATCAATTGTCTTTATCTCTGTAGGCAGTGAAGATACCTAGTGTGATGTAATGGATAGAGGGATAGACTAGGACTAAGGACATCTGGGTTTGAATCCCTTGACAATAGAAACTCTCAGGGAGGGAGTACCAACTAGTAAAACCACTCCTTAAATATCACACCTACTTTGAAAGCCTTAATACAGTTGCTGTGAGTCAATTCCTACTTGATGGCACATAACGGATTGACTGTGAACCATTGACCAATAGCCTGTTTGTGTTTGCCACCTGTGCAATTGACAGTCACATGCACCATTGCTCTTTCTGCACCATTTGCACTACCTCCTTGCACAAGAAGAAGTCCCACTGCTTTGAGCAACACAAATTTCTGGTTTGCACAACTGCACACTGAGGTTGGGTATAGTGCAATGGAGAAGTCAAATAGCAATATGCCCTGCCTAAACAATGAAGGCTATCTCACTGAACTGCCCTTCCTCTCGACACTGATTGCTTCAACAGCAATGGGTGCAGTAGAGTGGTGACTATTGGGAGGTGATGTAACACTGATGCCAATATATACCAGTGAGCCACTTCTACTTCCTTGAAATTCACATTTAAGGAATCTCATAAAGAGGATATTGTAAATCATCTTGGGAGATCTTGTGGGCAGAAAACCACTAAGGTTTTTGCCATAATAAATGTTTTTAACGTGATGACACAAGTTATTATGCCATTGCTTCTACAGATCTGTGAATGCAGGACATTCATTTTAAAATTTGCACAATGTCTGGATCATGAGGTTTATGTTTAGCATGATAAAGGAGGAGTTGAAGCTAGCTCCCCAGCATAGTGCTACTGATCTAAAAAGGCAGAGAAAAGTTGAGATATAAATTTGAGCTTTAGTGAAAATTATAGCAGAATCTAAGTATCCATTCAATCTTTCTAGGGTCAGAACAGACAAATCAATGGCAAAATGTGACACTAAACCCTCGTAGAAATGAGGTGAAGAGGGCAACAGTGAAACCAATTTCAAAATCAAATTGCGGCAGCTCTAAGACACACAGATAACCTGTTAATATTTTGGTAAGAAAAAAGCAGACAGACGTGGCCACCTTTTCCTTAGATTTATTTATGTCACCTTGTAACCAAAGGAATGCATATCAGTAGCTGGGCAATATTTTTTATTTGACTGCACATATTAAACCCTAAGACACGCATTGGAGAGACAATGACAAAAAACTATAAAGAGGGTTATAAACACAGCCGCGATAAAGAGGTGAGATAGATGAGATATAGATAGGGATGAGTTGTGTGAATGGTTATTTTAAAAGTACTCCCAACTGGTATTTCTGAATTTAGCAGCTCCATCTATAAGTCAATGCTAATATCAGTTATTGTCAATGCATAACAGCATCCTACACATTTGAGATCTGTTCTCAATAGGATTTAGAATGCGATGGGACCTCTGAGATCAAAATTTTAAAATGGCACTGCATGTTTTAATGGTTTCAGCACAGAGATTAGTCACAAGCTTCTGTACAAATGGCAAGGGTACACAGATGCTTTATTACACAATACACAACAATAGCCACATTTCATTTTTTCCGTGATCTGTCCTCACAGTGCTGTAGGTTGGACCCTCTACAGAAACATCTGATTTCATGGCTTCTTCATCAAGTTGACTAAAGGGAAAGTATAAGCTTTGAGGACAGAAACAGTTTGGATGTTCTTCTTAGCTCCACTTCCTTTTTGGATGTGACTGTAGACATGCAGAGAGAATTGCCTGGCCTATCCTACTGCGTGTGCAGCGTCTCTAGAAAGGTTCACAACCTAAGGAAGAACTCCCAAGACACTTGCAAGCTCTCCTATAAGTTTATTGAGCAAAACTGCACAGTCATCTATCCTCGCTTGTAATTGACTGCTCCTTGCTCTTCCTTTCTTTTAAATCAAACAAATATTTTTGCACAAAGAAGTACCCCTTGGAAAAGTTACATTTTTGGACTGTAATCCCACAGTCCTCCAGCCAGCTCTGCAAAGAAGCTGCAGAAGGGTATAGTTCGGACTTGACTGGGGTCAAGGGGGCGGGAGACCATGATTGGTTAATTTGTTTGTTTCTTTGTTTCAGGCCACATTGCCTTGCTTGCTGGAAGGTATATATTTCAAACTTCATCTTTTGGGGTGGGTGGGTTAAAATAACCTGTGTGGCTTTTTAGGGCTTCCCCTTTGTGCTCTGCATCTGGGAACATGTCACATAAAAATAATTATTACCTGAAGTGCAAATATTTGTGTATTTTAGTCTCCATGTCTGCTTTTCCTATAGATTTTCCTGCATGCAAGTGGAGGTCTTGGGCAACAATTTTAAATTAGGAAAATCATACTGTTCCAAATCTTAAGGAAGCATTTTAGAACTGGGAAATTCATAGTGGCATTCTGCATCTCTCATTTTTCTGCTGTGTAGAAATACAGATGTAGAGTAATTTTGTTCATCAGCAAGTTACTGGCCTTTACATTTCCTTTCCTGGTAACACTGTTGATTATGAAGACCTGCTCATCTGTATTTCATTGCTTCCAACCCTAATATAATTTTATTGGGCAAAAGTGCATGGCCATCTATTGTATCTTGCAAATTCTGAGTACCGTCCAAGTATATTTCAGAAGAAGGAAGAGCAGACTCCTCCCACCTCACATTCAATGGCTTGTCCGTACTGTCATACCCCTGATGGATAGAGCTAGTGAGCAGGATCCCATTCCCCACTACACACACACAATAGTATTCATGAGATACTTATAGCTCATAATGTTCAGGACTTCTGTTCATTTTCTTTTCCGCTCCTCACTTTCTGTCTGGAACCACATTTTTCTCTTAGTGGAAGAAATGCTTTTAAAAGCATCATCACATACCATATGGTTGACACAGATCACAGAAATAATCTTTTGAAAATGTTCTTGGTTGTATTTTGTATCTATGTGCTCTGTAAAATGTAATCAAAGTAACAGAAAGCAAGAACCAGGAAAAGCTACATTTCCAGGTAAATTTTTTTAAAGAGTTACTTTTTTTGCATAGTGATTGCCAGTTGCCATGATAGATAGGGGAAGCTGACAGTTGTAGCCTCCAAAAGTAACTTTTTCAAGCCCTGCTTTGATGAGAGTAGCCAGTTAGCTGAAAACTCTGCTTGGATCATCCAGTTCCCTCCACAATAAATGCATAGCCACACAAACAGTTCTCATAAAAGCATGACAGGCTTTTGGAGAAAGACATGGACTTTCAATCCTGCCTTCAGACAATTTTTGGGTTTGGTCACCAAAAAGTCCTCTTATAATCCCTGTCTGGGCTGAAGACTGGATTTATGAAGTCAGTCATGAGGAAGAGCTAATCTTTTGGAAGAGAACTGTCTGGACATTGCAGGATTGACAGGCTGAATCCATGTATAACTGAGTAATAGTAAGATAGTAAGGGGGAGCTATAACATCATTCTACCATTGTTTCTTTATAGTTGGCTTCAGGACTTCCTCATATTCAATTTTTTTTAAAGTTACTTTCTAAGTTTTAGTTTCCTAAGAATCTGCAAGGAATTCACTACTGCCTATCACTAAATCCTAACGACAGCCTCATGCACTTCTTTGTATCTGACACACACACAAAATTCTCTGCCTCAGCCTCATATATGGAATGCACAAGCCTTCCTTTCAGCATGGAATATTACATTTGTGTTTTCTTGTTTGTACTTTCTCATTATGAGCTGTGGCACTGAATCTGCATTAATTTTCCTCATAGATAAAACAATCTTATTCATGTTGACTCGGGTAAGTCCAACTGCATTCAAAAGAGATTACTATCAGAAAAATTGTGACCTCAATTATTATACTGAAAGATGAAGACCTAAATACAATTGCTTACTCACAGCTAGACCCACTGACCAAACTGCTAAATGGTATAGCAACACTCAATGTAAATCCCATTCATTTGGTGGGTCTATGTCAGCTCTTTGGGTTTAGGCCAAATATATGGAGACAGAATGTCTTAGGGAAGAGCATAGACAGGAGAGAGGAGTGGCATAAAGTATACTTGCACCCTGAAATTCATAGATTCTAGAATAAGGTATATGTACAAGCAGTAATCCCACTTGGACTGTATGAGAAATCTGATACTGAATAATAGGTTGTTTGCCAATAGTGGTTTATTTCCTCTCTGCCAGGAGTGTGCAGAAGCCCCTCTGTACCTGAATAAAAGATATACAGATTGGATCTGACCCATATTGTACACTTAGGAGAAGTTCTGATTTGATCTGTCCCAAGTCCATGACATTATCTGCATTATTTCTGCATTTCCAGATGTCGGGGGGAGGGGGGATCCCACCATAGAGGAGAAATGCAAATAGCTGTGACCAGATCCTATATTGCACTCTAAGTATGTGATCTAGCTACTTAAAGCCCATACAACAACCATCCTTCCACAATTACACAAATGCTTGATACTAATAGTGTAATATTTCAGTGATGTTTAGCAAAGTGAGCTATATGAGAGGACAAAGAAAACTATTCCAGACCACAACATGGATATCCAAAGAGAAAATAGTGTTCTTCTCTGCCTTACAGCTACCAAAAAATGGCTAGCAGAGCAGCTGCGAGGGGATGTACAGTATATTCCATGGTGACCTCAGTCTGAGTCCTCCTTAGCACTTCAGTGGCTGGAGTGTCTGGGGGATATCATGAGCCAAGTTGGAGGATTCAGATATCACTTTCTGCTTTAGAGCTATCTGCTCACTTACTGTATTATTTTTGATTTCCCCTTTTCTCAATTCAAATCTCTGACCCTCTTTTTAATCTTACAAAAGCCAAATGCAACATGAAGAATCCATTATGGCGTTGCTTTGTCCTGGGAGAGAACAGTTGCTTTTGTAGTTGCTTGAACACTGAACAAAAATCTCTGATGTAGTCAATTTTTTTATATTTGTTTGAAGACCTTTGGCTAAATGATGTAATTCCACCCTAACATGTTGGGTTTTGCATAGGACATTCAAGCTCAACAGCAACAATAACAACAGCTGTTACAATGAACAATCACTTCAATCCTGGAGAAGTCAGAAATATGAAGTGGACAGACATTATAAGGCCATTAACATTGGTATAAACACTGATTATAAGACATGCTTGTCCTTCAGAGATGTGTTCACATATTCAGGGACTCATTGGTTCTTTTTAAGAAACTTGTGGCAGCTTGTTTTTTAAAATCTTATTACACTCTTTTAAAAAACAAATTGGTCACATTTGAACATCTTTCAGCCACATGTACTTCCCAATAGCTTGAGGCATTCATAGGACTGCATTATGCAGAAACAGAAGGAAAGCCCCAACGTATTAAGGTAATGGTTCATGGAATCCAATACTGTATTCTATTTGCCTTAGTGGTCCATAAATTGTCAATAAGAAGCAGAAGTATAAGATCTGGGATAGCCTTCTGATAGCCATTCTACCCCTCTGAACACATCAATTGACTGACTCCAGTTGCATGAGACACCAGTTGGAAAGTGATGTAACACAGTGATTGAACCCAATCACAGGTTCATTCTTGATAATCTCTCAGCAGGGCTGGAAAAACTCGCATATAAATCCTTAGAAAATCACTTCCAATTAGAGTTGACCATATTAGAGTGGATGGACAGGAGTCCGACTCAGTGGCTGAAATCCTGTTGTGCAGCCTTTTATCAGCAGCAATTTGCCACTGCTGATGACATCATCACTGTTGTGTACACAGAGCCAGGCAACAGGATTTCGGCCAGTATATGAAATGTCCTATTTTCCTATATTCTTGCATTCTTTTCAGGATGTTACTACCCAGGAACTTGCAGCACTCAGAGCCACTATGCTTCTGAACCAGGAGCTTCCAAATAAGCACTAGAATGAAGAACCCTTTACAGTGTTTTCTTCTGCTTCGGTGTACTTATACATGTATGTACACCCCAACTATTATTTTCAAGATTGTTTATTATTATTATTATTATTATTATTATTATTATTATTATTATTATTATTATTATTATTATTATTAAGATATGCAAGCTATTTAATAGTTGTTGTTTACTTTCAAATCAGAATTGCCCTGTCTAGTACATTCACCTTTCCTATGGACAAACTTCCACAATGTCCTGACAAGCAAAAGTGCAAGAGGTGTATCTATTTCCAGGCAGGCAGAAGGGAGTTTCAATTGTCACACAGCTTGTGTAAGTCATTCATTAAACAGATGGCAGATGCTGATCAACAACTGGAATATGGGAGCAAACCAACAGTTGACGTGATTGTCAAACTTAACTAATTTCAAACACATAGCACCATTATCTTGCTTTGTGGCAGATAGTGGAAAATAATTACGATGCCGGGAAATGCCACCAGTGTTACCAAACCTGCCTTGCTTATGGGTAAGGACGGGCAGGACAAGAACAAGCTTCGTGCATATTTCAGTCACTGCTTCTGAGTCACTCTTATTGAGTTGCTATTTGTTACAAATCACAAAGCCTCCATTAGCAAAGAAGTTGCCAGTTCCAACAAAGCAATGATTGATAAAGCCTGCAGGAACAAAAGTGTCAAGCCAAATCCTTATCTCTCTGGAAGTGCCACCACTGAGAGACCATGCGTTGGCCAAATTACAAGTGGTTGGATGCTAGTTTTAGTCAGGCTAGCAGAGTTTAAATCCTCACATTCAATTTCAAGTGAATATACAGTGGGTTTTAAGTCAGACTTGGCAGTGTTCCTGTGAAGCACTTCAAAGAAACTGAATATGTTATATTCAACAATGTGAAATACTTATTCTGCAATAGGTATGTCACCATCAAAACTTGGGCAGAAATAATTATGAAGAGAAGCCGTTAAAAACTTCCTCCCCCTATCCACTGATAATTACCTGGCTCTTGTGTTTTGAAAACCTTTCTCTTGGACTGACTTTCTCCTATTCTTCTGTTTCTGAATATTTATTTTCAGCCTCTCAATTCAGTTTTCAGACAGAAAAGCTTGGCAGTATCTGTCTACCAGGCCTTTCTTTAGGTCATACAGCCTTTTTAAAAATAAAAAAAAAAAAATAAATCTTTTCTTCTTGCTTCCTTATTCTCTAGCCTGACATCTCTTCCCTCTGCTCTTTCTTTTCCTTCCTTGGCTTCTGTTCATTAGCACACGTTAATAAGGTTCTCTGAAATGAATAAAAGCAGGAGGAGGGAGCAGAAGTTTTCAGAAGAAGCAATTAAACATTGCTCAAGGTTTTCAGTGCATTTCGCAGCCAATATTGGCTTATTGGCTTGACCTAGATTTCCTTGGCATGTTAGGTCCAGGAAATTTGAAATTTTTGATCCAGGAAACAAGGGCCAGTTCATTTAATTTTTTTTGTTATGTGTTGCTTTAAAGAAACATTGCTTTTGCTTTGCCTACCTCCACAGACCTGATTTATGTCCATATATCCATGATTGTGCCACAGTGTGGTAAAATGAATCATGATTATAGAAACATATTTGGGGGGTTATATACAAGATCTAAATGAAAGGTTATTCCAGTCTTATCCACAGGTATATAGACAGCCTAGTTGGGTTCACCCAAATTATCCCAGAGCATTCAATTCAGATTGCTTGTCTGAACCTTAAAGGTCCTTGTTTATGTGGGCAGCAAGAATTCAGGCCATCAAACCATAAAGACTGTTATGCAATCATCCCTAATAAAATGTTGTTATATTTATTTTACCTAAACAGTTACATTCTACAAATTCAAAATATTATCCATGCAGTTTTTTCCCACTAGAAATCATTTAGGAGATTGGCACAATGTTTACTTAAAGTAAAGTGCCTCTATTTTAGAATTCTCCCTTGGGTGGGGCAGGCTTTGATTATAATAATCTCACCTCCTTTTTTATGTTTAAACAAACTGTTTATGGACAGTGTCAAATGTCTGGAGCTATAATCTCAGCAGATTTACAGGATGCCATGTTTTGATACAGGCGACACAAGAAGCATTAAGCTCAGCAGAGCTTTCTGTGTACATGACACAACCTATAATTCAGTCACTGTACTGCCAAGACCCGTTTATTATACATGGTATAACAAAATTCTTTGATTTGTATCGGCAGGAAGTCTCTACAAACTGTAATGAAACCTCCATCAAGTTCCCACTTGTTAAAGAAGACCAAAATAACTTTTGCAGTCCTGTGGATATATATGGATAAGCTCAGCATAGTCCTTTCCTTCTGATCACAGTGATGATAGAATATGCAACAGAATATTTTTTTTTTAAAAAAAGCACTTTATAGACATTGTTTCACTCTGCCCTGTTCCCACCTCTAAAATTCAAATGCGCAGACTGTATAGAACAGGGAATAATGGCCCTAACATTGTCCTGGCATGGCAGTACTAGTGTGCATACATTAGTAATGTAATTTTAAAATCTGCGTAGTTAAAATTTTATTCATTGTCCACTAGGAATCTGAAACTGGTTTTATTTTTAATTTTTAATCCTCTCAGGGACAAAATTATCTGTCCAGATGCCAAAAAAAAAAAGCTAAAAGAATAAAAAAGAGTACAATAAAATGTAGGACAATTAATACCAACAACACACACATGCACGTGCATGCAACCACATACACAATTAAAACAGCCATAATATCTTATATGCTTGGAAGAAAGGTATGGGTAAGGACTATGCTGAGCCTCATGCAAAAAAATAAAAATAAAAATATGGATTGTCCACTTCCGTGACAGCCTTCCTTATTATTCATTATCTTTATCTTTGCCTCTACCCTTATCTCTATTTTTGTTTTTAAATCAAACTTGGATAGTGCTTCAAGCAAAGGACATCTTCAAAAAACAGTGTTGTCCTTTGATGACCTTTCAAAATAAAGGACTATCCTACATGAAAGGTATATAGTTGGGTATATAAATAACACAGCATCCATGGTGCCCAAGACTCCCTTTCTGTTAGACACTTGATTCCCTTCCATGTTCCATGGATTCAGAAGTGGTCTAGCAGAAGTGATGCTGAGTCCAGATGCCACCTTGGAGCCTGCCAACCCAAACACTCCTAAACCTGATGCCTTGGCGTCTCCAACAACTGGCTCCAGCATCAGGAGAAGCCACTCTCCTCCAGGAGCTTGATATTCCTGGCAGGCAGAACCCTAACGCCAGAAGCATGTCTAGAAGGAGCTCCTAAACCCAGCTGAATTCACCTACCTGGCAGGAACTAGAATGAGCCAAATAGACTATTTAATCATTTCATCAAATTTAATTCAATTACTGGAGAATCTGGAAGTAGCCCCAAAATTCCAAAGCAACCATCTCCCTGTCTTACTAATTATGAAAGCCCCTTTTCCTTATCTAAGAAGCGACAATCAATACCCACCCATGATACTCCCTGAGGGGGGAATATACTGTTGGGCCAAATGGACCCCAAAGATGGACTTGGATCTACAGACTTTACTTGCATCTGACACCATGCAAAGCATTAGGACATCTATAATGCACACGAGCAACCCAGTGGAAACTTATGAGGAGCTGATCTGCGAGCTGAAACAGTCTGTTACTGGTAAGGCAAAAGTGACCCAACAATGGCACTATCCAACTTCGAAGCCATGGTTTGACAAGGAATGTGTACTAGTTAAAAAAGTCTTACAGAGCACCTACCAAGCCTATAAATTAAGTTCGGATCTGAAAGTGGCCCAAACCCTTCTGAAAGAGACAAAAATCTATAAAAAGCTACTAGTGCAAAAGAAAAAAGAGGCCCAGAAAGAAAATTGGGAAAAATTGATTCAAGCAGCAAAATCTAAGGACTTGACTCTGTTCTGGCGGCTGATAAAGATCTCTCCAACCTCTGGGCCAACACTCCCAGATTGTTATATCCACCCAGAGACATGGGAGAAGCACTTTCGAGACTTATATAAAGACACAGATGTAGCCCAGTTGAGATGGAATAGCACACTTGAAGATGTTCAACCATGGTCACCAGTGTCAACTTCCGAAATACACAATTTAATAGCCCAGATGAAAATGGGAAAAGCCTCTGAAGAAGATCTGATTCCTCCAGAGGCGGTCAAAAATAATTTAGAATTTTGGGCTCCGGTTCTAGCATCGCTATTCACATATATTGATACTACTGGCCGAATTCCAGAAAACTGGGGATTTGCTATCATAGTCCCCATATTTAAGAAGGGAAAGAGAGATGATCCTGCAAACTACAGGCCTATTAGTCTCCTTAGCACAATCTGTAAATTATATACCAGGCACTTATATGGGAAATTTAAAGATTGGCTGGAGCAGGATAAGATACTTGCAGAAGAGCAGGCAGGCTTCAGGGAAGGTCGATCTACCATTGACCAATGCTTGATATTACAATATCTTATTGAAAAATATACCTCTGATAAAGCAACCTCACTCCATGTAGCTTTTATAGATCTCAAGGCAGCTTTTGACTCAATATCAAGGGTCAAATTATGGAGGAAACTAGAGGCTTCTAACATTGACAGGCATCTGCTTCAACTTATTCAGGCTCTCTATAGAAATACCTCACTTAAGGTAAGATGTAGCACTCACGGCCATCTTACTAATGCCATTCAAACCCAAAAAGGAGTCAAACAAGGCTGCCTTCTGGCTCCACTTTTGTTTAACTTTTACATTGATTCTATGGTGGACCAGTTAAAAAATATTGACTTTCATCCCCCTAAAATTGCAGGGAGGCATATAACAACATTACTGTATGCCGATGATGCAGCTGTCATCTCTAGGACCCCAATTGGGCTCAGAAGAGCATTGCGAAGGTTGTCTATATATTGTGAGCAGGAAGACCTGATAATTAATTTTCAAAAAACAAAAATCATGTCTTTTGCCAAAAGGCCAATAATGCGAACATGGATGATAAATCAGCATAGAATTGATCAGATCCACCAATTTAAATATTTATGTGTTGTTTTCCAATCTAACGGCTCTAGGAAAGCACACAGTGATTATGTGGCATTAAATGCCCAAAGAAGTTCTGCTGCAATATTACAATTTATGAGAACAAAGGAGGGGCATTACATTCCCTCAGCCATTAAATTGTTCCACGCAAAAGCAGTAGCCCAACTACTGTATGGCTCCCAATTGGGCCCCTTCCCAAATATTGCAACCCTAGAACGTGTACAATCAAAATTCCTGAGGGCAATATTAGGAGTCCCCAGAGATGTCGCCAACGTAAAACTAAGATTGGAAACTGGTCAAATTAAAATTGAAGCCAGGATATGGATTGCAATTCTCATGTACTGGCTCAGACTGTCTTATCTCCCTATTGGTCTTGCACCATTGATCCTGCAAGACACCTTTAAGTCAAAATGGGTTCAGTTAATTGAGCAAAAAATAGCCTCTTTGGGTCTCTCTAGGTTGACTCTGTTAACCATGGGAATGGAACAGGCAAAGAAAATCATTAAGCAGCGTATTGAGGACATTGACAGACAAAATGATTTAAGCAGTGCCCCAGAATTCTACCTTAGGGAGGACAGCTTATACAAGGTTACAGCAGCACCTTATTTTGTCCAGTTGGAGCAGCCCAGGCATAGAAGGGCGTTTACTCTGGCCCAGCGTAACACACTACCTTCAGCAGTGCAGGAGGGACGGTATAAAAAGATCCTCTGGGTAGAGCACCTTTGCCCATGTGGAATGGAGCAAATAGAAACAACTGAACACGTCCTGTTGTGATGTACATATTACAAGGAAGTACGTGAAGAACTTGTTTCCCCTTTGATTGGCCAATTTCCTGGTTGTACAGAGCAACAATGTATGCATGTGCTGCTGTCTGACTCCAATCCCATGCTTACACATAGTGTTGCCAAATTTCTTACTACTGCACAAGGAGCTATCCTTGGTGCTGCACATTCTAACTGCCATTACTGTCCTGTGATGACATTCTCCATAGATTCTACGGCTTAATTAGCACTACATGAGAGTGCAGTGATGTTATTGTGCTGACAGAGCAAATCAACCTTCTGAGGCCGGACCAAACAAAAAATTATAACTTTGAATCTGGACTTCAAACTGAATTTGGCACAAATGCAGTAGGCCATATACTCTTGCTCTGTGCCAAATTTGTGGAAGAGTGGGCAAAGGATTTTCAAGTTATGATTTTTTTAAATGGAAAACTGTTCCCCCAATGCAGAAACAAGCAACTTCAAATGTCCCTATATTTAAAACAGACTAAAAAAAATTGAAAAGACCAATCTTGTTTATCTGGAAAGAAAACAATTGGGCCCACTCACTTTTTTATTTGGAAGGAATCCAAGCTTCAAGGGCTGAAACAGTGAATCTCCAAAAAGGCTTTTCAAATGGGTAAAACAGTGACTTTCTTTTAAACTGAGCATGTGTGGAACAGGCTTACCCCAAAAACCTTCCAAAGTAGGTACATTGTTACAGTTTTGTGACCCGGGAAAGGAGATGTTTTGAGGCTAGTGAACAATCACAGAAAAAGAGTCAAAAGAGAGGTTTTCTTTAAAGAGTTTTTAAAAACCAGGCTTGCTTTGAAGAAAGTGACACAATGACAGTTCGTCTAAAAGGAACACATCTCTCCATGGAATTAGCATACAGTTTTGTAAGGCATATTAAGAGTATTTCTACTTTACAAAAGCACAGAGCAGTTGTGTTTTTCCCCAACTGATTGCTTTCAGTATACATTCCTGAAACCAGGCTCCTGACACCAGTCTTCAAATGAGAAATCAACTCCAGGTCTGAGGCAATCTCAACTTTTGACCTTGTCAGTCAGGACCCAATTAGCTGACTGTCGGGGGATATCTTTTTAATTCCTTCCTGGTCAAACAGGAATTCATGCTAGCAAAGGGATTCTATGTTTTCTTGCAAAAATATTGTAAAACATATTAAAAGAAAATAATAGAGAACAAATATTCAAAATGTCACTTGTTTAATCTGTAAAATTACTGTTGTTTGCTTTGTAGCTAAGGATGGATTTAATTGATATTAACAAAGCTTTGGTGCCTATATCCTGTCATAATTTCAACCATTCCATCCAAATTGCCACTATACAATTGTCCAGTAATTAAGAAAAAAAACTCCAAATATGTTATGTGCCATCAAGTCACTTTTGATGTGTGGTGGCGAATGAAACTGCACTTCAGATCCAAGATGTCCTATCATTGACAACTCTAATCAGATCTTGCAAGTCCACAGCATCTCATTTTAGGTTGTTCTTTCTCCCTACTGCCCCCTTCCAGCTTCCTAAGAATATTGTCTTTTCCAATAAGTTCTGTTCATGTCTTGCAAATCAACAGCCATGGCTTCGTTAATTGAGACAATCTGCCTTATATTAAGTCTTTCTCTATTCCTACTGCTTCTCCACTTTTCCCACCAATATTTTTTTCTGCTCATTTCTGTTTTCTCATTATATGTGCATGGTGGGTTAGCCTCAGTTTATTCATTTTTCCTCTAGTAAGAGTTCAGGCTTGACTTGATTGAGAATCTACTTTTCTGCTTTTCTGGCTGCTCTGTGATATTGTAAGGCTCTCTTTCAACACCACATTTCAAATGAGTTGATTTTTGTCTCTGTCTTTCTTTACTGTATTTATTTCAAATAATATGGATGATTTTGACCTTGGTTTCCAGGGACATTCTTTGTGAATTCCTACCTCTTCCTTTTTAAAAAAAATTCAAAAAGCAAAGGGACATATTTTGGAAAACACACACACAACATGTTCATAGCGCTTTTGGTCTGATACAGCCTTTCTTCCTCAGGTTGGCTACTCCAAGGAAAGGGTTTGGAAATTGGAAGATGGTTTTCTAGTCTGCATTCTGTGGAGTGTGCATGGCAACATTAGTTTACCTGAGAGGCTCAAGGGTGTCTATGTTTCTTCATTGCATGTGCTGCACTTACACATTTGCTTCACCATTCATTAAGTCCAAAACAGCCCTTCAAAATGTTTTGGAACAGAGGGATTACAGCCACATCTCAGCTATTCTTACAGCTGTCTTCTCCTAGAAACCATGGTACAGATCATGTGCTCATCTTCTGTATTTTTACTGGGTAATTAGACATGAGGGAAGTTTCTATTGAGATTTGTGTACAGTGTATGTAAACTTAAGCTTCCATTTTAAAAAGTCAGGAAATTCAATTCTTTACAAAAACCTTCCATGTTCATGAATGTGGGATATTGTGCTTCTGCTCCCATGATTCTAAAAGCCAGGAAATGGCTTGATATTGCTGCACAATATCATGCCTATGTTGCCAGCAGGAAAAAGGATGCCAAGCTTTGCAAAGGGCAGCCCGAGTGTTGACAACACCAATGGCAGCAGTCAAGATGGTCTACAGGATACCCTCTAGTGCTTACTGTCATTCACACTTGTCAAAAAACAGCCCTGACAATTGCTTTGTGTTTGGGTGAGAAGTGGTTAACTGATTTTTATTTTATTTTATTTTTTAAAGGAGGCAGCTTCTGGGATTTTCCCTTGCTTGGTCTCACTCAAGTTTTTGTACTGAGATTCTTCTCCATTGTGTCTCAGTTTTGTTTAATAATAATTTCTACCTTCATAAATGTATTCCCAACTACAAGACTTTGTGTAATACTCCCTGCTTGCTGGCACATATCACAGAAGTATTGAGCCTTTTCCAGAAAAAAATTGAGCTAGGAAGCTGTAACTGCCACACTATTCTACATATTCCCCCAGGAAGTCAATGCACTTGCGACATCTGTCCTGCAGCTTCTTAAGTCCCTGCAAATTAAATTCTTCCGACTGCTGGTGTAACCACTCATTTGCAGCATTAGTTGCCTCCAGAACACTCCCAAATCGTTGTCCCTTTAGGTGTTTTTTGAGTTTGGGGAACAGATAATAGTCAGAAGGAGCCAGGTCGGGAGAATAGGGTGGATGGGACATCACTTGAAAGCCTAAGGACGTCAGTTTTGCCATTGTTTCACCTGCAGTGTGTGACGAGGCATTGTCATGCAACAGGATGACACCGTTGGAGAGCTTTCCTCGACGTTTTTCCTTGATGTTTCGCCTCAACTTCGTCAATAAAGCACAGTAATATTTTGCATTGATGGTTGAACCCTGTTGGAGGTAGTCCACCAGCAGAACTCCCTTCTTATCCCAAAAAACTGTTGCCATTTGCTTCTGCACCGACCTTTGCACTCGGAACTTCTTTGGCCTGGGGGAACCACTGTGCCTCCATTCCTTAGACTGTTCCTTTGTCTCAGGATCATAACAGTAGATCCATGTCTCATCACCAGTTACCAGTTTGCCCAGGAAATCTGACTCATTTCTTGCAAAATGTTCCAAAACATGACTCCACACGTTTCCTCTTTTGTTCGGTTGTCAAAAGTTTGGGGATCCACTTTGCTGTCAGCTTTCTCATTTCCAAGTTGTTGTGGATAATGGCACCAACTCTCTCACGTGATATTCTCAGATATATAGCAATACTTTTGGCTGATACTCGGTGGTCCTCCATGATCATGTCATGGATGGCTTTCACATTTGCAGGCACAGAGACAGAAACAGGCCTTCCACTGGGTTTCTCACTTTCAACACCGAAATGGCCAGTTTAAAAATTGACAACCCAATGTTTAACTGTTGCATATGAAGGGCCACTGTCACCCATAGTTTGTGACATTTCATCATGGATCTGCTTTGCACCTTTCCCTTGGAGAAACAGGAACTTGATTATGGTCCTATGCTCTTCCACATTGAACTTTTCTAGAGGTGCTGCCATGTTCACTTTGGAGCTGAAAATGAAAGATAAGTTAAAATCATAGGTAGTTGATTTTTGCACCATTGAATACAGACAAATTGGCCAATACACCCTGCAATTTATAGCTTCCTAGCTCAATTTTTTCTGGGAAAGGCTCAGTACTTATCAGCACCCCCTCATAGAAATTGTTTTGTTTTAAAAGACAGACAGTGATATTTGTCTACGCTGTCTTGGCTTTTTGATGTCTCAGTTATCTAAGTCCCAAAATGTTTCTGGTAAAGTTCTTTCTGCTGAGTCAAGATTTTTCTTCTCAGTTGTGCCACTGTAATTAAGCTTGCTCGGTAAATTAATTTGGGTAACTTGGTGCAGCCACTTTCCTTTAAACAAAGGTTGCTTGAGAAATGTAAGGAATGCTAACACTGTTCTGAAATGCAAATGTGGCATTTGCTCAGTTTAATGTGAAGGCACAAGCACCAGGCAACACCAACAGAACTGCCAGTTCTGGTCCACTCTTTTTTTCTTCCCATCATCCTGCATTTCTCTTTATATGCCATTTATTCTTTATTTCACTTTTTTTCAAGAGGCTTTGCTTCAGCCACCAACATTCAAATGCCACTTCTGGGCAGGCTTTGTTTTAAGTAAAGTTTGCTATTTTTCCATGTGACATTAAGAAATCCTGTGCCCTTTTCTACCTCGTGATGACTATTTAAAAAAACAACAACCCAAAACTTCTCCACGTAGGTCTCTCAGCACTCATGCTATTGATATATACTGGCTTCAAGAGAGTGGAGCATGGACGAACCATACTCATCACACATCACATTTCTATTATTTTATGTTCTCTCTGATGAGAGGGATGAAATGACTGTCTTACATGCATAATATAAATAAACTATACATTAAGAATTGGAAAAGCATAATCTTTAAGATAACACAACATTTGTAGCTGTGGAACAAGATGAGAGATTTTGTTAAATTACTGCTCCTCAGACTATACCATACCATATAAAATAAAACAAGGCTCACATCCATATATCCTGGGTTGAGAGTGCAATCTGATTGTTTTGAGGGCATGAATTAGGGTATAATAACACACTTGCCAAATAATTCATTAATGATATTCTTCTCCTTTGCTTTACTATGCATGAAGTAGGAAAAAAATGAATAAAACAAAAGGCCTTAAGATGAATATTATTATCATACCATCGATAGTTTAATATATTTGCATATGAAAATCATAGAATGGAAATGAACCAGTGGTAGTGATCACTGCATTTGCTTGGTCTTTCCAATAAGAACTATTATTTGGAATACTCTTATCAGCAAAGGAACTTTGTTTGTTTGTAACATTTACATGCTGCTTAATTAGTAATAAATGTGTGCCGTCAAGTTACTTCCAACTTATGGTGACCCTTTCTAGGCAGAGAATACATAGAAGTGGTTTACCATTCCCCTCTTCTGGCTCTGCCTTGAGACTATGCAGCTTGCCCAAGGCCACACAGGCAGGCTCTACTCGCAGAAGGCACAGTGGAGACTCAAAAACTCTCAGCCTCTAACTCCGCAGAGGGATACCTAAACCACTGAGCTGTTTTACTACAGTAAATTCTCTAAGCTGCTTAATATAATACATGTTACTTAAGAAATGGTGGAGGATAGAAGGGCTGCAGGGAAAAGCCAATGCAATGTGTTTGTTAGCTCAGTGGTTCTCAACTTTTGGACCTCCAGATGTTTTAGATTGTGACTCCCTGAAGCTTTGAGACAGCATAGCCACAAGACTGCTACAACAGACTAATAGAAGTGTCCCTTTGGAAATTTTTTCCTACACTATCCTTGAAAGGATTTCCTGAAGAAATAAACAATTTCTCCCTTTTGCCTTATTACCAGTCTCTTTATTGCTACTGTGCAACTGTCACAAGCTATGCAGCAGTCATTGCTGTCTGCCAATAAATACCAAATACTAATAACCGTGTGTAAGCTTTGGAGTCTGTCTACCCCAAGAATTTATTTCACTATTTTCATTTTCATTTATATGCTGTTCTTTTATCCAAGGACACTCAAAGCAGCATGATTAAAATGATAAAATATAATTAAAACATATAACAAATATGACAAACTAAAAAGCAAAACATGCATCACCCTAAAGTGATGGAAACACAGATAAAATTAGCAGTGCTGAAAAGCTCACCAAAGCAGTTCAACAGATGTCATATTTCACAGAGACTTAGAACATAGGGGCAACACCATGAAAATATTTCTTCCTAACATATTCAATTCAGAAAGCTTTGAGGATTTGTATCGTTAAAAGGGAAGTTGCAGATAATGTCAATTGGCACAGGGCTCGAATAGGTAGATGTAGTCTATTAGGTTGGCTGGTCCCAAGCCTTTAATGATGTTGATAATTTCTTCAGGTTGCCCATTATGAGCTCTTTGATCTGATCCCCAAACACTCTAGACCTTAGAAAGAGTATAAGGAACTGTTTGTCTAGGCAAGCAAGTAGCCTTTCTTCAGACCTTTCTCTGTTGACAAAACTACTACATTATTTTGGTGAATATTTGTGTAAATCTACATGGCCACAGAG
The DNA here is from genome assembly GCA_037013535.1 of Intellagama lesueurii. Classification (NCBI taxonomy): domain Eukaryota; kingdom Metazoa; phylum Chordata; class Lepidosauria; order Squamata; family Agamidae; genus Intellagama; species Intellagama lesueurii. Next base: position 39,641,613 of record JBAJHW010000005.1, on the reverse strand, counting down.
GTGATCATTGTAATGTATGTGGTAGGTCCATTCCTTGATCCAGAGCTGGTTCATTAGAATGTCCTTGACAATGTACAGATGGTCCACCCACATTTTCCTTTGGCATCTGAGAATACAACTGAGAATACAAGAACAGTTGGTTTGTAGCTGTAGATAGGAAAAGAACTGTGGAAAAATAAAGCATGCATCTTCTAACCATAAGGTGTCTCCAAATTCTTACTTCCAAGACACTAAAACATAAGACTCAACTGACTGCCACTGGTAACCAGACTCCCAAGAAGGGGTCTGACATTTCCCACTCAATTGATGGTGAGCAGTTTACTCCAGCATATGAATTGCCTTGTGACAACCCAAGACCATTCTTGTGGAGCATCAAGTTGCTCAAGTTCTTATGATGAGAATATGGTCCAGTGCTCACCTCAGCTGGAGTGGCAGAGGTCTTTGGGTCATATGCACCACCCTAACTTGCTGCAGGCTGACTAATATCATGGAGAAATAGGAGCATTTTTCTGTACCATACCTCAAGGGCTGCTTGATACCAAGCTGGACCATTGCAGAACTTGGAAAATTGCATGCCCTCAGCCACAGACTGTGGCTTCCCAGAGTTTCAGGCTTGGGTCTTTCCCAGTACTGCCATGAGGACCAAACTATACGTTACAGATAACCTAACATTAGAAACATAAAATTGTCCATATCCTAGAGACACAATTCAGGCAGATCATCAAAGCTAAGTAATCAACATGTGCTTACGTCCCAATGACTAGTCAAAAAAATAAAGCCAGCCTATTTAGAAACTATAATAAAGAATTATATGTCATCAAATTGATTTTGACCTATGAGTTTTCTAGGTGTAGAACACTCAGAATGGTTTACCACTCCCTTCTTCCGGGGGTGCTCTTGGACTGTGCAGTTTGTCCAAGGCTACATGTTCTTCTCCTGGACATACAATGGAGAATCAAACACCCAACTAAATGCCTTACTCACTGACCTATCCAGGCAGCTTTCAAGTCCAAAAAGCTCCTGCTGTGACATTCAAATATATTTAGCAATTAAGAAATTCTCTCATCTAACAACAGGCTATCTGTGGCTTTGTCTGATCCCAAACCTGAAACTTTTTACATGTAAAGCCCAGCTCTCTCCCACTTCCACCCCGTATTTATTTTATTTATTTATTTAAATATTTTTACCCAGCCTTTCTCCTGTATGTCTGAAAAAAACAAAACCTCTTAATTTTCTTTAGACCTCTGTTAGGGTATGTGTTTCACAAGTGTAAAACTATGATATTTTTAAATGCTATTATTCCATTTACATTCAAAACAGAGAAATAAGGAAGGAGACAAGTTATATCCTCTGTCCTTGGTGATTTCTTTTACAATAATTCTCTTCATCTTAATATGCTGTTTCCATTGAAATGTGTGTAATCACTGAGTCACTGCTTGTATTCAACTGCAAATATTAACTGAGCTGATGTAAATCATTATAACAAATGTTGAAAATGCAAATCTAGGCAGCCATTTACCAGACCTTCAAGGGGGGAAATGTTAGGACTCATTCAGCCTTGGTTACATTTACAGCTATATATATGGAATAGGGAGATGGGGACTTCTAAAGGCACAAAGTTAAGCACATAGAGGTTCCTGCAATAACCCAAAATTTCTTGTGAAAAAAGAAATGTGTCAATGTAATCTGCAAAAGTTTATGCCAAAATAAATGTTTTACTCTTTAAGTTCCCAAAGTGCCCTCTTCTTTTTGCTGCAATACATAAAGAGAACTCTCCTTTTGGAAATCATATTGTTATTGTTGTTGTTTTTCTTGTTATATTTTTAAATTATTATAATGTTATTCTTATAGTAATTATTATAGACATTTATGGGCCACCACACACCTGCTAATGTGTCTGATTAAATTAATGAGTAAGTTTTTGAAAGTCTCATACAGTTAAGCAGTTCAATTTATTCAATGCATTAATCCATGAATCAGAATTAAAATATGTCCATATGCCCACAGTTATTGCGAGATGTGTTTTTCTCTGAATCAAAAGCAAATATTGTGAAAACCTATGGAATGATACGTTTTATGTTAACTTTGTGCAGTCTTTCCATTATTAAATCCAAGTTCCATGGTACCTGAAACTGAGGTGTCTGTAACACTAGGTGTATTTTTTGCAGGAAATAGACATGGCATAAGCTTAGTGACACTAGAGCACATGGCTGAATTAGACTAGTTATCTTTCAGTGGCTGAAATCCTGTGGCACTACTATATACCACACAACAAGGATGATGTTATCAACTGGCAATGGAAATCTTTAATTTAATTTAATTTAAAATTTCCTACCCCACCTTCAGGGTGGGAATCTCGGAATGGAGGGGGGAGCCATTTGTATTAGGAAACTGCTGGTAGATTGCCACTGGTAGATTGGCACGTCATCACCATTTATGTCCAGTGGAGTTTTGCAATGGGATTTCAGCCACTAAGAAATAATGAGGAAGAAAACTCAACAATACAGACCACATCTAGCTCTAGGAAAGACAAACTGGAAACACACTTGAGCTATTTATTAGCCTTTTGCTTCCCCTACAATTCACATCTTGATACATTCATTGACAGTGTACTTCAATGGTATCCTGATGCTGGACATGTTTACGCAGAAGCAAGTCTCAACTTCAGTGGTTTTTTTCCCCCTTGAACACAGATCATAACTTAGACCCTTGGTGAACTGCAATTCAGCTGTTCTTTATTCTGAACAGGATGTGGCTGAGGAAATGCTAGTAGTATAAAAAGATACCATTTTGCATATAAAGTCATGAAAATTCATCCAATAAATGCCATCTATGATTGATTAAAGTTAAGAATTGTTGCAATATCTGTCCTAGCAGTCAGATATTCCCAGAATTATGTGGTTTTGAAACTTTGGCATATATTGGGTGGAGCTGACAGCAAACAAACAGTGACAATAAATTCACTGAGATCTTTGTGTGCTGTCAAATTGTACGTAAGGCAACAATTCTTCATGTACTTACTCATATGTCTTGCACTTAAGTTGTTCCAATAGTTTTTCTTTGACTGTTCCTGCAAATAGAGTTTAACTTTCGTAGCTATTGATAGGGAATGCTCTCAAATGCACTGAACTGAACTGTGTATTGGGTGTTTCTCTCTATTACTTCAATATGAGTTTTAAGATAAAATTAAGTGTTTAGTATGTCATCTATGTCTCATTTGGACATACTGTAATACAGATATATATTTCCAGGAACTATCACACAACTGGGAACTCCTTTCCTTAGGTGTCTATCACGTTCGAGTTGCATACATTGCATATGCTTAAGAAGAGACTGGCGTCATTTTGGTTTATGAAATCAACTGGTGATTTCAGTGATGAATGTTGCACCTGACTCAGGTAAGGTGGGATGAAATGGTTTGTTGTTTCAATCACAACAATGTGTTCAACAGGCCAGTATTTCAATGTATGCATAAGCTAAAATTTAATTTGAAGAGTGCCTTGGCACGGTACATTAAAAGCAAAAGCATGTGCAAAGTTCTGAAATCAGAATAAATACATTGGCTAGCACTGGCAGGCAGATCTTTCAGGAACTGCTCTGGATTGATTTCCTAGTACAGGGGATAATAAGGCAAATGACAAGTGGAAGAAAGGCAAAAGTTCTTGTTGTGTATTGTCAAGTTGCATCTAACTTATGGTGATGCTATGAATTAGTGACCTCCAAAAGGCTCTATTGTTCATAGCTCTGTTCAGTTCTTGTGAACTCAGGACCATGGTTTCTTTTATTGGTCTTCCTTTTTCCTGTTGCCTAATACTTCATAGCTGCCCTTCTGAATCTCATTCTTCTTCTGAATTCTTCACTGTAATCTCCATTTTTCAGATGCACCCCTTAATGCGGTGAGGCAGTTTGAGTGTTAGGGAAGCCAAGAGAAATGCCATCAGGAGGCTAGACTTTGTTACAAGTTTGGACTCCTAGCAGGATAATCCAAAACGAAATGGTCAAGGCTGAGGCACCAGACTAAGATGCATCCTCTTTAGGATTAACAATCATATTGGCTGAAGAGATTTGATAATTCTGATGGCTGTGGGGGGAAGAAACTCATGAAGGTCAGCAACAGGGCGAGCAAGTGGAAGGCAGCACTAGCGGAGGATCTTCCACAGGCAATGGAAGTGAACCTCAAGCTAAATTTTGTTAGTATTGTACATAAGAAGGCAATTGTAAACCACTTCTAAATGTTTCATACCTTGAAAATCCTATGATGAGACAATCCAAAGTGAAACAAGGGCAAAAGACAAGCATACAGATGCCAAACATTTTAGGAACAGAATCCATTATTTGAATCCAGTGGAGAGTTTCCAAGACATCTGCAAAGGAAAAGAGAGAGACAGAAAGAGAGAGAAAATAACCCCAGTTCCTTCTGGCCAAACCTAAGGAACTGTTCAGACAAATCAACCAACTACAACTAGAAGTCTCTGGCAAGATGCTCACTGAACAACGGTGGCCAATTTTCCAGCATAATTTGCATGCAAATTAGAAATTATATTGTTAGAAACAAACAACTCAAGTATTATCCTCTAACTATGCTGTTGAAGCTGAAATGCCTCAACATTTCCCTCTGCAAACATTTTTATCTATAGCATCCCATAGCCAAACATAGTGCCAGATGTACTCACATTTAGTAAGCTTAGAGCTGACTGCTCAGACAACAGAGAGTGTGAAACAGGCAGGAAGTGACAGTTATAACGAAATAGGAGTGCCAGTCGGTCTCCTCCTGGCACCAGTGGAGGCTATGTATCTTTAGGAATCACACCACAAGTGAACAAGTGCAGCTCTTTCCATCCCCCTATTTTTCATACTGGAAAAAAACTGCAGTTATTGTACCAGGTTTTGTTATAAGTAGCCACTAATAACACTGAAAAATGCTGGTGTTGACCTGGTATCCTTTCAAAACACATCTACAAACTCATACATGTTGTGAGTATATGCAGTACGTCCAAACCATGGCTATAGTGCCACTTACCACAGATCTGGCCAACTAAAACTGGCCCACAGAGCCATTCTACTGGACACAACAGAATCAAAACATACACAATGATAGAAAGAAAGGTTATATCAATGGCAAACAATGAGCAAGTGACTAGATATTGAAATATATTTGCTTCAGAAATACTATAGGAAAACATTGACTCAGACAAAAAAGACTGAGAGTGTTATAAGACCTACATTTCTATGAGAAGACCTGGAATATCATGAGAGGCTGAGCAAACCAGGGTGCAAAGGTTGCTACAAGGATGGAAGAAACAAATAGAATTGTTCCCTAAACCACACATATCCACCCTACACAGACATATGCCAATGAAAAGGGGAAAAATAGATTAACAAGCTGCTGCTGTGCAGGGAGAATACTCCCCAAATATAGATTGAGGAGTGACAGAAACTACCTGTCCTTAGTCTCATTAGCCTGCTTTGAAGAGAAGGTAGGGAGCTGGAGTGATGGCAAAGAAAACCTTGAGCAAAGATGCCATAAGAGGACAGACTAATAAAGGTCCTAGGCCAAAACCAGGAAGTTCAGAGAGAAAGATAAACTAGCAGGATTATCTGGCTAAATCTGGATTCCAGGGGGATTTGAAAGTTATTCTAGCCTGGCCTGGTCTCATGGAGACTTCCATCCTTTAATGAATTCAGCTCAGAAAGAAGCTTGGCAGCGATTCACCAGTGCTTCAACAGGAGGGCTCCAAAAGCCATAGGCAGGCCCAGAATGAAAAACATGCACTTCTTTTTGTAAGACTTTTGGGATCACCCATTTAAGTGATTGTTCTTGCCTTATTGATTTCGTTATGTTGTGTCTCTCTAATTGTCAATCTCCAATGACCTGCTCCTGGTCTTGCACAACTGGCTAATTCTTCTTGATGGTCCTATTTTGTCAAGTGACTGGAAAGTACTAAAAAATCATGGGGTCCAAGTATTAGCAATCCTAATGTTTCAAATTGCCCATATGGAGATAGATAGTGGAATGGGCTATAGAACTGGGTCAAGTTATAGAACTGGATCAAGTTATAACCAAAATGGGAGAACCAAAACAATGAGGGGAAACCAACAGTTTTGAAAGACTAAAAAACTTCCTGTCACATCTTTGAGGCAGCTCCTAAGCAAGAGAGACTCAGGAGGGAAGGATGGGGGATCTTTGACTCTTCAGAAGCTTTGGACAGCAGTTCCTAGCATTAGGGATTGTGAGCGATATCGGGGGACAAAGATTCACCACACCTGCTCTAGTGAGTGAGACATTATAAAACTGGCTTCAAGCACCCATGAGGCTGTAAACTGGGGACCCTGCTACTCTTTCTCTTACTTCTCTTCCCTTTTAGAACAATATTAATAAACCTATGGATCAACCTATTTTGGTCTTCACCAGACATATTAACAAGGGAAGGGTGTTTACTATATACATAAAAAGATATAAAAATACATATTGTACAATCCCTTACAGACAGATACTCTATGCTAACAAGTTCACAATGAAATATAGCAATCTTGTATCAGAAAAGAAAGCTAATTACTGCATTTGAACACCTTCTAGTTATATGGCTCTTCATAGTACTTTTCTCTTTTGATGATGTACAAGAAGAGATATGCATGAGGTAAAGATCTTTCTGTTGGATTAACCATGGCTGTTTTTTTTTTTTTTTTTACAAACCAGAGGATTTTCAACTACTAAGGCTGGCCCTACCATTAAACAGAGTAGGATGGTTGCCTCAGGCAGCAAATGCTGCTGATAGTGAGGTATTAGAGGACGGAGGTGTGTGTATATGTGATGACTGTTCTGTACCCCTAACTAGCATGGCACGCCAAGGCAGCTAAATACCTTGGATCAACCTTGTAAACAACACAATATAACACACCTTAGGGCATCAAATAGGCAAAAAATACACATGGCAAAATGAAAAGGGAAATGGACGGACTGTGCACAGGTTTTGCTGGGCTTTGGCTCATTTTTCTGAGAGCTAGCCATGTAATGCTGCACATGGCCAGCATTACAAATTACAATAAACCTGGATCAAGCCATTTCTCTCCCCACCCCACTTTTTTTGTGGGGCTAGTTCAAATGATTTGTAATCCAATTAACATTTAGCAGAATAATGTCTTAAAAGTGCAAAGGGACTCAAACACTGATTCATAAAGGTTATATCCCATGACACAGGACAGAGTTGCTGCAGCAGTTAAATATCCTTAGCTTAATTGCTTAAATGCCAGGCAGTGTAAAGTTTATTTAACCCTAACATTAGCCTGTTTAAGAAGAGCGATTATATTTGTTCCATAAAAAAGGTCAGAGCATCTGTAGAAAGTTTCAGTGTGAATCTATGCATATGTGCTTACTTTGAAACAAACTCTACTAAGTTAAATTGTTTTTATTTAGTTAGTTGCATACTTATAGACTGCCATATAAAAGTTATCATAGCATAAGAATAACAAATCTAAAGCACAGCAATACAATTAAAAATCCATACAATAAAATATAGCATTATGAATTGCAGATAAAACCAATACCGTATCAAACAGTAAAAATCAACAGAGCTTTAAAAAAAATGTTTAAAGCTTGAACTTCATCTAAAATTAAAAGATCTTTGCTGCCAAAAATATATTAAATTAGATACCAGATATCCCTCTCTAGGTAGGGCATTTTATAGCTAAGATTGTTGTTGTTGTTTAGTTGTTAAGTCGTGTCCGACTCTTCGTGACCCCATGGACCAGAGCACGCCAGGCCCTCCTGTCTTCCACTGCCTCCTGGAGTTGGGTCAAATTCATGTTGGTAGCTTCGATGACACTATCCAACCAGCTCGTCCTCTGATGTCCCCTTCTCCTCTTGCCTTCACACTTTCCCAACATCAGGGTCTTTTCCAGGGAGTCTTCTCTTCTCATGAGATGGCCAAAGTATTGAAGCCTCAGCTTCAGGATCTGTCCTTCCAGTGAGCACTCAGGTTTGATTTTCTTCAGAATGGATAGGTCTGATATCCTTGTAGTCCAGGGGACTCTCAAGAGTCTCCTCCAGCACCACAATTCAAAAGCATCAATTCTTCGGCGGTCAGCCCTCTTTATGGTCCAGCTCTCACTTCCATACATCACTACTGGAAAAACCATAGCTTTGACGATGCGGACCTTTGTCGACAAGGTGATGTCTCTGCTTTTTAAGATGCTTGTCTAGGTTTGTCATCACTTTCCTCCCAAGAAGCAGGCGTCTTTTAATTTCGTGGCTGCTGTCACCATCTGCAGTGATCATGGAGCCCAAGAAAATAAGATTTGTCACTGCCTCCATATCTTCCCCTTCTATTTGCCAGGAGGTGATGGGACCAGTGGCCATGATTTTAGTTTTTTTGATGTTGAGCTTCAGACCATTTTTTGCACTCTCCTCTTTCACCCTCATTAAGAGGTTCTTTAATCCCTCCTCACTTTCTGCCATCAGAGTGGTATCATCCGCATATCTGAGGTTGTTGATATTTCTTCCAGCAATCTTGATTCCGGCTTGGGATTCATCCAGTCCAGCCTTTCTCATGATGTATTCTGCATAGAAGTTAAATAAGCAGAGAGACAATATACAGCCTTGTAGTACTCCTTTTTCAATTTTGAACCAATCAGTTGTTCCATATCCAGTTCTAATTGTTGCTTCCTGTCCCACATATAGATTTCTCAGGAGATAGATAAGGTGGTCAGGCACTCCCATTTCTTTAAGGACTTGCCATAGTTTGTTGTGGTCCACACAGTCAAAGGCTTTTGCGTAGTCAATGAAGCAGAAGTAGATGTTTTTCTGGAACTCTCTGGCTTTCTCCATAATCCAGCGCATGTTAGCAATTTGGTCTCTAGTTCCTCTGCCCCTTCGAAATCCATCTTGTACTTCTGGGAGTTCTCGGTCCACATACTGCTGAAGCCTACCTTGTAGGATTTTGAGCATAACCTTGCTAGCGTGTGAAATGAGTGCAATTGTACGGTAGTTGGAGCATTCTTTGGCACTGCCCTTCTTTGGGATTGGGATGTAGAATGATCTTTTCCAATCCTCTGGCCACTGCTGAGTTTTCCAAACTTGCTGGCATATTGAGTGTAGCACCTTAACAGTGTCATCTTTTAAGATTTTAAATAGTTCCACTGGAATGCCATCACTTCCACTGGACTTGTTGTTAGCCATGCTTTCTAAGGCCCACTTGACTTCACTCTCCAGGATGTCTGGCTCAAGGTCAGCAACCACACTAACTGGGTTGTCCGGGACATCCATATCTTTCTGGTATAATTCCTCTGTGTATTCTTGTCACCTCTTCTTGATGTCTTCTGCTTCTGTTAGGTCCCTACCATTTTTGTCCTTTATCATGTCCATCTTTGCACAAAATGTTCCTTCAATATCTCCAATTTTCTTGAACAGATCTCTGGTTTTTCCCTTTCTATTCTTTTCCTCTATTTCTTTGCACTGTTCATTTAAGAAGGCCCTCTTGTCTCTCCTTGCTATTCTTTGGAAGTCTGCATTCCATTTTCTGTAACTTTCCCTATCTCCTTTGCATTTTGTTTCCCTTCTCCTCTCTGCTATTTGTAAGGCCTCATTGGACAGCCACTTTACTTTCTTGCATTTCCTTTTCTTTGGGATGGTTTTTGTTGCTGCCTCCTGTACAATGTTATGGGCCTCCATCCATAGTTCTTCAGGCACTCTGTCCACCAAATCGAGTTCCTTAAATCTGTTCTTCACTTCCACTGTGTATTCATAAGGGATTATACCTGACTAGCCCCGTGGTTTTTCCTACTTTCTTCAGTTTAAGCTTGAATTTTGCTATAAGAAGCTGATGATCAGAGCCACAATCAGCTCCAGGTCTTGTTTTTGCTGACTGTATAGAGCTTCTCCATCTTTGGCTGCAGAGAATATAATCAATCTGATTTCGGTACTGCCCATCTGATGATGTCCATGTGTAGAGTCCCCTCTTGTGTTGTTGGAAAAGAGTGTTTGTGATGACCAGCTTGTTCTCTTGACAAAACTCTATTAGCCTTTGCCCTGCTTCGTTTTGAACTCCAAGGCCAAACTTACCTGTTGTTCCTTTTATCTTTTGACTCCCTACTTTAGCATTCCAGTCCCCTATAATGAGAAGAACATCTTTCTTTGGTGTCAGTTCTAGAAGGTATTGTAAGTCTTCTCAGAATTGGTCAATTTCAGCCTCTTCAGCGTCGGTGGTTGGTGCATAAACTTGGATTACTGTGATGTTGAAAGGTCTGCCTTGGATTCGTATTGAAATCATTCTATCATTTTTGAGATTGTATCCCAGTATAGCTTTTCCCACTCTTTTGTTGACTAAGATTACTTTTGTAGCTAAGATTAATCTTTCACTTTTAGTCACTCTTTGTCCCTCAAATGGCATGGTCTCCTGAAGAAGGACCTCAGATTAGGATCTCATGGATCTAGTAAGAACACATGGAAAGAGGTTGTAACTCAAGCACCAAGCTCCCAAACTGTTAAGCTTGAAAGAAACACTGTGGTTTATATCTAGAAACAGATTGGATGTGAAAGAAAATGACAAAGGACTGCCATAATGTGTTCATTACTTAACTTGATACAAGCACCATTGGAGGTTTTTAAGCACATGTGGGATGGCTGTCTCTAAGGGATACTTTAGCTGTTGATGTTTTACTCTGGCAGGAAGTCTAGTTAGATTACTGTTGAGGCGTTTTCTAATGCCACAATACTATGATTCTATTCTGTACCGTTCAGTCCCAGTTATCAACACTTCACTCTTATTCTTTGCCATCTGGTGTTTCCAGACTCTTTCTAAAGGCGGACCAACTTACAACTGACTGCGATATTTCAAATGGATGACTACTAGGGCAAAGATGACTGAAACAAGGTTGTCTGCAATCATCAATACAACTTTTTACATGCCTACTCAGAAGAAAGTCCCATTAAGTTAAACTTTTAATTAAGCGAGCATAGGATTGCAGCCTAACTAGTCTGCCATGGCATGATATTTTGAAAGCAATGGCCTCTTTCATCAGTTGCAAGTGATAGACTGGGAAAGCCGTAGGGATCTTTTGTGCGTGGGCTGAGATGTTCTGCAAGAGAAACCAGATGAGTAAAGTGAAACACAGATTGCTAACAAGAACTGGAACATTTTTGGAAAAAATATATAATGTTGGTGTGTTGATTATATAAAGTCAACACCCAAATCAAACTAAAATGTATGCAGAAGAGCAGCAAGTTTATATGTGACTTGCAAATCAATCCCACTGTGTTCAGAGGAGCTTATTCAAAGGTAAGTGCTGAAAGAGTCCGTTGTTTTGCTTTGTTATAGTGTTACATTTTAAAAGGTACTACCATTTTTCCTATCATGCTAACAGAACCAAAGTGGCATAGATAAGAGGTACAACAACTTTATTTAGTTAACTAGTTATTTGTTCTTTGTCATTTAAGCTTTCATCTGTTTGAATTTTCAGTGATCAAATCTGCATTAATTTCATAGCAAATTTCTGTCCGTTCTTGTAATTCCTGTTTGTTTTTGCTCATCTGCTGCCTCTCAATTTGCTCCTTTCCATCCTGTTTGCATTACATTTTCAAGCATTCTAGTCTCTGTCTGAGCTTTATTAGCTAGAGGATCAGACAATCCATATTTCAGATAGAGAGGGAAAAATTATCCTCATTTTATAGACCCTTTATAAACAACATAAAAGGCACATCCTGCTATCTAAACCAATAGGGGCATTAATCACCCCCCCCCCAATCTAAACTAATAGACGAACGCGACTGCAATGGCAGAGGACCAGCCCCAGCAATAAACCCGGGCCGGTTCATACTTTCAGGTCCATTGAAGTTCTCCACAGTCTAGGCTCAAGCAGGGATGGGAGTGGCTAACTTTCAGGCTGAGGAATGTTACCTGTAGTTATAGGGTTGAGACAGCGAGAGTGGATCCCTCTTCTAAAAATAACAGGGTTTTAGGAAGTCTTGGGGATGCATGCAGCCTCCAGCTCCATGTTACTTGTTGCACTGCATATTTTAGTTTTATTTTGCAGCCCACCTGAAGAACATTTTGTTATGGGGTGGCATATAAAGATAATGTTAATAAATAATAAAACAACCCTGTGAATTTGTACATTTTGTTAGACAAAAATTGTAAGGCCATTGGCAAGCTGGTGGATACAGCCATCTTCTGACAATAGTCTTTAGGCCATCCTGCCTTCCTTGTTCCTTATTGGTATGAGTAACTCAAATGTGGAAAGCTCTCCAAACCTGGGCACATCTGATTATTAAACTGATATCTTTTCAGCAACAGGTGAAGATCTGTTTCATGGGCTTAGGCTGGGGAAGGCAACCTGTAGCCCTAGAGCCACCCATCACTGTCTTACAGCCCTCATCCTAATTTCCTCTGCATGTGATCAGTTCAGGCTTCTACAACAATGACCCATCCCTTTTCTAGCAGCCCATCAGATGGGTGGAAGTGGGAGAGCAACAAAGGAATGGGGAGAGGGGGAGTTACTTAATATTTGACTCTGCTCCTACTTATGGCTAGCATTCAGCTCCTCACACACTACTCTCAAGGGAATATGGCAGAAAAAAGGTTGTCCATGCACGGTCTAGTTTTCCAAGCACACTTGCTTGTTGGCTTCCATTCACAGTGTTTGATTTTTATTGTTCCTGCAGCTATGGTATGTTTTTGTCATTTTACTAATTGAAGTACATGGTTTTATTATTATTTCCTTTATTTTATTGTTGTCCTTAAGACATCAGTGAGATCTGCAGAGAGAAGCGTGGGAAATTAAAAATTCTAAAATCAAATCAAATCAAATCAAATAAGCTGAGTTTCTTCTCCTATCTGGCCCCTAAAAAACCTAATTGGCTCCTACCTTGTGCACAGATTTACACCATGGCATCAAGGTGTTAGAAAGATGTGCCAAGTAAGTGAAATGGAAATATTATCTGCTCTAGATGAATAATTTATCTTCGAAGCAAGCTTTAATTTGGATTTTCACAATTAATTAACCATCAACCTAATCATTATACACATGAGGCATTTAAATTGATCTGTGGAGAATGATGGGAGAAGAATAATGCTTTGAAGATCCATTTCAAATTAGTTATTAGATTAATGAATATTCCACAAGGGCATTTGTGTGATGACCTCTGTTGATGACTTAAGGAAAGGCGTGTCTGTTTAGATAATGAGGAGACAAAGGTAGTGTGACTTATCGCAGTGAGAATGTTGTATAGAATTACAAGGATTAATGCACATACAATGTATTCCTTTTCTTCTAGCCTGTTTGAGATAACATAGAATTGTAAGATCAATAAATAAAGACTGGCATTTTAAAGATTCTGCTTAACGATAACACATCTATTGTGTGTGCCAGCAAGGTTTCTGGGGGTGAATCAGCCTCCTGAACAGTTGGAAAAATCTTTTCAAAATAAAGTTGATTGTAGGGTTTTGTTTCTTTGTTCACCAGTCCTTAAACCTTCTCAACCAGCTGGCTGTTAGACCTCTGGGACATCGAAATAGAAACACTTAACTCTGTGCAATCATGATTCAGTCGATATAAAATGCAGTGATTTTCCTGTGACTCTGTTTCCCCTTCATATTATAGATCATTCTTCCATATGTATTCATGTTTAGATGCTTACCTTTTTTTAAGCCACTCTGGATACTTATTGATAGAAGAAGATATAAAGTGGCAAACAAAAATGGTAGCACCAAGTGAAATGCTGTAGTAGAGATATCATTTTTACATTAAATATCTGAATTGCCCAAATTGAATTTGTAATATCTTCCATGGATGTTTCTTTTCTTTGTCATTACCTGGAATACACAACCTAATCCTAAAAACAAGGAACCCAATGAACCATGGGATTTCTTATCTTCAGACAAATATATTTCTCAGAAGCCTATTACCTATACCCACCAGCATTAAGTCCATCAACACAAATCTCACCTATGAATTACTAATAACTAAGAAATCTGTATAGGCATCTGCCCCCTCGCCCGGATTGATATACAGTATACGCCACCAATTATTAAACCTCTTGTCTTTAGAGTCTAAATTGATATTATATGAGATCAGAAAACTTGTCTGCAGGAGCTATGCAACCACAGTTCTGAACTAGACTTCTTTCTTATGTATCGCCAAAAAAAGCTTTTTTTTCCTGGTTGATTTCCATCTATTATTTCATTTTTTCCCCCCATAACTGTAAGGTAGGCAATGAAAACAACTGTATATAAACAATGGTTGTCTGAACTTAGTGTGTGGATGAAATCAAGACAACACACTTTAAAAAAATAATAGAAGCTGGAGAAGGATTTTGGGAAGGAGCTATTGTCACCCTAGCAATGAATGAGACCAGAGGGTGCATAGAAAGATCTCTGGAGTAAATGACCACACAGCATGGCTGGGGAACCGAAAACAAGGTGCTTCCATCTCAAGTCTGCACTGAGTCAGGGATACACCTGGCTAGCTGGCCAATCTCCTGATTGACTGGATGCTGAGTAGGGATATGCCACCTCCCAAACCACACCCTCAGCTCTCGAACTTCACAGACATTTCTTTTGAGTTCTTCCAGCGTATCACCTGATTTTCTCCTTCCCTTTGCTTTCTTTTTATTTGAGTTCTTTTTATTTTGAATCATTAAAGATTAGGACCTGTGAGAAAAACCTTCTTTCATGCCAAGGGAGGGCAAACTCTGTGATAATTAATATGTATGCACATAGTGTAGCTATGGGATGAAAACAGAAGTCACTTTAGCCTCTAAAAATATGACCCAAGGACTTAGGAGGAGAAAGGACTGGCCTGGGGAGAGGTGTAATTGACCAGCCTTTACATATTCTTTTCCTTTCTACTTTAAGAAAATATATTCTTACTTGTCTAGAAGGTTGCAATAACAGACTACCAAGAAAAAAGGGTGGTTAGTTAATCATTGCTAAGAAAAAAGAAAAGATAATAAAATGGAGACACTGACTTCCACAAGATGTGGTTATGCTGATATGTAAAGACAAAAGCTTAGCGATAATTTTATAACAACTTAAATGGAAATACAACAAAACTGAACATCGTGGAGGCTTCTTTGTACCTGTTTGCTCAGCTGCAAGGTGTTGATAGGAAACATTAACACCCATGTTATCTCTTATGATCCTTTATCTGGACTCCAGTTTATACTGTCTCCTATAAAATAGGACACATCCCACCAGGAGATGAGAGACACATGGAGACATCTCTTGGTGGATACTGTCTCCCTTGCATTCTTTCACATTAGCCATTCATTCACCTAGCGATAATCTTCCTATGGATGAATTTTTCATTCTGTGATGGTTTTGGACTTAAGAGATGAAAAAGCTATTTTACACTGTCATCATCACATGATGAAAGCTTTAAGAATAGGTTATCGCTTGTAGTTGCAAATATTATACGAATAACATGGCCATGTGAGTTGACCTTGTCACAATAATCCATGCTTATTTGATCTCAAACTTCATTGCTTCATGAATACTTCTTTTAAATTCTTTCTTGCACTATTGCAAAGGCCCAGCAAATTCAATTATAACAGCTCATTATCTTTTTTTATGCTCACAAGTACCCTGTTAAGAGGGAGGGAGAGAAGCAGAGAGGAAAAAAGTCTTAATTGTTCTTGCTGCATTTCATTTAGTTTTATTTAAGGGTTTCCCCCAACATTTCAATGTTGTTGTTTTTCTAATTTTAGGAATATACTACCTTTTTTGGGGGGGGAAATTGGGAAGTTTCTGCACTCACTTCTCCCACCCAGTGCAGGTTTAGCAGGCAAGCCCTCCTCCATTCCTGTATTCATACACTCCAGACACTCTTGCTCTCCAACAATGGGATTTATTAACACAGGGGGATAGAATACAAGACATTTAGGAGTTCTCTCCACTCCAGGAAGCCCCTGAGGTGGCAGAATTATTGGCACTTGCCCCTGGGGCAACTCAGTCTGAGTTAACTCTACTGGGGCCTGCAAGTCTTTAGTTTCTGTTGGGGAGGGTCTCCACAGATGGCCAAAAGTAGTGGTCACAGTAGGAGAAGGCTGGTCTGTGGTATCAACTTGAGGCAAGAGTCTAACGAAGATGGGTCATAAATAAGGAGGAAGAACTTCCTGAATCTCCAGATATAGAACATTAGGGTTCAGTTTGGCTTCTGGATCAACAATGGTTGCCATCCCAGCCTTGCCTTCCACTCCTGGTACCTCTACCCCATAAACTGCAACATTTGTCTTGCTGTGGATGTGGCTCAGGATTCCCTCAACTTCTCTGGTGGAGACATTCTTACTATGCGAACAGAATGTATATCTACTCTGGTCTTTGAAGAATATACAACCAACCTCATCCATCACTAGTACATCCCGTGAAAGGTAGGCCTGATCCCCTTTCTGGAAGACATTGTAGGCTATCTTCTGGTTGGTTGCATTCTCATTGACATAACAATGAAACCTCTGCAAAGGGTCCTCTTAGTTTATTCATCCCACAAGCAGGCCTGGCTCTTCTGGACAGCAGCAGACACACTGGCAAAATTTAGTTGTATACAGTTGAAGAGAAATGTGAACATCATGAGAGAAATATAAATATCAGGAGATATGAGACACACATCATGCTGTGCCACACACACTGGATACCAACAACACTGATACTGGGCACCAGACATCAAAGAGCAACAACACGTAGCAGTACAGCTCACTGCAGCACCTCAGGCAGATGAGGGCAATATGGATTTCCTCCCTAGATTCAAACTGGCTTGGCTGGACAAGCACTTTGAATATTGTTCATGTGTGTCTAGATATGCTTAAAAGCTAAAGATTGTTCAAAGTTATAATGCTTTTTACTTTTTAATCATGTATTTTAGAGATGTATTCTCTGCTTTTGTATTGTGCCTTTAATTTTTGTATATTTTTATTGCACCTTTTATGCCAGAGTATTTTGGACTGATACTGACTTAAGTATTTGCCTGCAACTTAAGTTTAGAGTCTGTGCATTATAATGCACCTTTACAATTATTCCTGTGGTATGACATCTACTGATGCACAGAATGGAAACTCACTGGCTGAAATCCTGTTGCTAAATGTAAGAATTCATAACTTTCAGCCTATAGAAAGCCTATGCTGCAATTCCATGCACACACACCAAGCCAGCATGTGTGCACACCCCTGAGACTCATGCCGGAGCACATTATTTGTTAGTTAGGAAAAGACTAAAAGTTACAGATCTTCATATACTAAGCAACAGGATTTTTGCCAATGTCAGGAAAAGAAAAAAAAACGGAAAAAAAGAAATGGATGTGGAGACTGTTGTCCTTGCCAACCATTAGATGTGTATCTTTAATGTTGGATGAGTTGCCATTCCCATGTGTTCACAGTTCTTTGATCCAGGTTTCAAAGACAGATTTCAAAAGACTACATTATGCATTTCTTTAAACATATATTTTTTGGCTTTCAGTTGTATTTGCATCATGTTCAATGGTATATTTAGAGAAGTAGCATATTGCACGCTGATAAAATCTCAACCTCCAGCCAGGTTGTATTACTGAACAGCAGCCATAATAAAACAAGTTTGCTACTACCCAGTGTTTCTTATTAGAGAGTTGTATATTCTGTGTTTTGACTGGATTAAATGTAATGAATAATGTCTTTATTATTTTCACTGCTTGAGACCATGATCTTAATCTGTATCAATATAAGATCTCAAGCAGGGCAAATCTATCCCATAGCCTATACTTTCACATAAAACCTATGCAGTAGTATAAACCTATGTTTGAGTCTGGGATCAAAGGAGTGTGTTTGAAGATTTTTGTTGTGGTTCTATTGCAGGGGTCTCCAAACTTTTCAGTGTGAGGGCCACATCATATATTTTACACATTTTTGAGGGCCGGAGGAGGGAAGAAAGACCCAAGCGATCCCTCACCTCCGCTGTCTTTGCAAAGACAGCAAGTGTGGGGGATTGCTTCTGTCAGGCTTCGCTCCTCTTCCTATCTCCACCCGGGCATAGGAAGAGCAGGGAAGGGGGACCTGACAGAAGTGATCCCCCACACCTGCTGTCTTTGCAAAGACAGTGGGGGGTGGGGGATTGCTTGTTCTCCCCTTCCCTCCTCTTCCTATGCCCGGGCTGGATAAAAAGGCAAGACGGGCCAGATGTGGCCCACAGGCTGTAGTTTGGAGACCCCTGTTCTAATGTATGAGTGTGCCGAGTTCCAATTAGAAACATTTTGGAGCAAAATTAGTCTTCCTTCCAAAGGATGCCCTTTAGACTGCACAGTCACTGCCAAATGATGATTTACTCTACATTATTATAAGTATATGTGTCACTGGCAGAACATTGTTGCTTAATGGGGCAGTGGAGCAAGGGAGAAGATTCAGAGAGGACTATCTGCTGCATCCCAAACCCTGATAGCACACAGCAGCTAATGTGAGATGAGGGGCTGAATTCTGCTGGGGCTGAATTCTTTCTAAAAAATTTCCTTCCCATTGAAATCAATTGGGAGAAGTGAATTCCAATGACCTACATGTAGAACCTACTGGGTTGGAATCTGGGGAATAGGATGGCTTTGGATCTTCTGGAAGGCCTTGGATCCTCTAGATCAATGGTTCCCAACCTCGGGTCCCCAAATGTTCTTGGACTAAAATACTAAGAAGCCTTCACCACCAGCTGTGCTAGGCAGGATTTCTGGAAGTTGCAGTCCAAGAACATCTGGGGACTCAAAGCTCCAGATCCAAGACCTTCCTCTGTTTGCCTGAAGGATATCCTTTGTTCCCTTCTACTGAGAGTAAGGACAGGATTTTTCTTTATTTAGTTGTGTTATATGCCATGTTGCTTTCAGTGAGCTTCATGGCACATACATGGATCTTGTCCTCCCCACTTTAACTTTACAACAACCAAGCAGTACAGTAACTAGCAGTGTTGGCACCTGAGGCTAGCAGCATTGCCTCCCACCTGCTCTCTCCTTAGGCTCCTCATTTTAATTGTCAGTAGGATGTGGCCTCCCAATGATGCTGTTGCCACAGCAACCTCTTTCTCCTCCTTGGGCACATGATGCAAGATATGTGCTCCACACTCCTTGTTTTCTGGTAGGGCAGTGGATGCCAAAATATTCTCTTGCTTTCTTTCACAGCATACACATTTTGACAGCAATTTTGGAGAGATGGATCTTTGCTTCACATTGTGGAGAGATTCCAGGAAATTGACTAGCACTGAGAAGGTTTTTTTGTTTCTTCACATATATACATAAATTTGGGCACTCTGGGGGAAAAGCTCTGGGCACTCTGGGGGAAAAGCTTTGATTTTGCTCCCGTACTTTCAGCTCTGTCCCCAGCCAGGCATTCTAACTGCTGCACCACATTCACCTATTGGCAACGGAAATTCCTCCTGCTGATGTAAGAAAGTTCCTGGAAACCTATCATATTTCCTATCCTCAGAGAGAGAATCCACAGTCTCCTATGACAGCTGGGACACCCTCCTTGGAACCATAGAATTGTGCCACTAATTGCTTTTGTTGATACATATGGCAAAATTGATTTTTCAAAATTCAGTCATTACAAGTAAAATGAGAAAGTATTGTTCACAGTTTACACATTTTTTGCATTGATTAATATGATCAATGGACTGAAATGAGAATAAATTTACATGTTATATTCAGTTATGCCCGGATGTTTGTTAAAGAAGCAGAGAGTAAAAAAAATAAAAAATTCCAATAATAGTACTGTAATAAATTATTCCATCTTAATACTCATTTTGCAATCATTAAAGTCTAATGAGAACCTATCAAGAAAATAAAAAAGGACAGTATATCATGGATGCTGGAAAATGTAGTTTCAATAAGACCCTTGAGGATGTATGTGTTAGGCAAGAAAAAAATGACACTTCTTGATTTATTGGAAAGCTTTGCTTTGCTAAGTGCCTAATATTGCATTTATTATAATGTATGTCCTGTCATGCCTTATTGATTAAATTAAAAGTTCATCATAAATTAAATATAATATTTTAAGAATCCAATTGAACAATTAGTTGCTATCAAAAGCAGCTAGGGCAAAGAGACATAGATATCAAATCCATAAACAAAACATTGAACCAGTTTTATCTGAATAATTACTATATATTATTCTATTTTAGTACAAGAAGCCACTATAGACCTTGTGTCATGCAATCAGAAACATATTAGTAGAATTCTAAGCCTAGTGGAGTATTTTTCAGTAAGGCAAAGTGGATTGCTGATGAACCATATAAAAGTTGGTACCAATCAGTACCAGTGAATGGCCCATTAGAAAATGCCAGCTGGAATCCAACAGAAGTGAAATGAGCATTTTAAAACTGAATGTACCGTAAAGCCAGATATCCTACATTTCTCAGAAAATCTGGGGAGTATCTTCTGAATAACTGGGGATTGAAAAGTTAGCGACATTTTGTACTCGTGTGGGTTCATTAACACCTTCCTGCTCAAAACCATAGACCTGCGTCATTCACTCAGCTGTGGGTGATGCTGCGTAGAATAATGGAATTGGAAGGGGTGCCATGAGGCCATCGAATTCAACCCCCTGCTCAATGCAGGAATCCAGATCAACAGCACAGAAATAATGTGAGCATCTCCCTAGCTCTATGCACATTGCTTAAAATGTAAAGAACCTTTGAGCCCTATTCTTCTTTTTTTTTTTAAAGAATCAAGAGGTTGGGGTAGGTATGCTAGCTCAGATCTTTTTATTGAACATCCAGGGATGGGGATTTAAGTCACAGGACTTGCTGTCAAGTCAAACTTAAGTCACACCAGTGACTCAACTCAAACTCGACTCAGGGAGTTATCTTCAATGACTCAGACTCAACTCACAATTTGGAACCCACCCACCCCTTCCTTTTTTCTGGGTGGGGGGAGCTTGTTTTTAATAGGGACCTGAACTTGGGGCTTGGGACTCAGGACTTGGTACCAAAGATTCAGACTCAGACTTGGGACTCAGACCCAAAGACTTGCCAACATCCCTGGGAGCATCCATGCTGAACTTGTATAGGCTACTCATTTGATTTGGAATCAGATTTGAAAAACCAGGGTTCTAAACTAGGGGGTGAGTCATGGACTGAGGTAGGAAGAATGCCTCATTCCAAAATTTTGGGGAGCAGCCCGCTGACTAGTCACAAGTTGCTTATGATCTAAATTGTACAAGGAACTTCTATAGGTTGAAAATTGTTCTTTGCTATTGAGGTTTGCCTCTTGCCTCATGGAGAAGAAGAATAATGCGGCAACTTACAAAACATACACACACACAAGAGAATGTGTATCACCAGAAAAGAAGGCAAAACCCCCTGAATACGGATGTTTATAAAATGCATATGCTCATGTATAGATACAGGTGAAAAAATAGAAATGAGTCTTATAAAGTATACAGAATTACATTTAATCTCATATGAATGGAGAAGAACGCAGCTGCATGACCTGCACACTTGGTGAATCTGCTGTCCAGGTGCTGACTGGAAAGGCAACTTCAGGTTTCAACTAGAGAGCACTTCAAATAGAAGGCATGTCTTAGAAGGAAGTCTATGGTCTTTAAACAGGACACATAGCCATCATGAGCAATGAATAGAGGACATTGGAGTAGCACACATCTCCCTTCCCTTACCTCTTTACAAGTTAATTCTGCACAGGAAAAGAATGAATGCTGAGCAATCTAGACCATGATGTAGTCTAGAACTCATAAGGAGGCTGGCCCTGGATTCAGAAGTGGCCCAGAGAAAAGGTAATAAACTGACAGAGATGATAGAGGAAGTTTGAATTAGAAAAAGAATAGGCAGGAGATACTAGAGGGAAATGACAATGGGAAAATGGAATTGAGGAAAAAGAAGACCAAGTATTGCCAGATCAGCAGTTTTCCATTCCCTAAGATTTCAAGAGTCAAGACCAAAGACAGGAGTGGGCCCAAGTGCTGTCACAGGAGACAGATGCTTGTGTTGACAGTTACAGAGTAAAATGTATATACAAAAGGTGAAGGAAGCAATATGGCTTTCTTATATTACCTTTTAAACAAATGCTGTATTGTATGTGCAATACACACACACACACACACCTTCAAGCTATATGAGGAGTTCTGGCACCATCTGGGATTGAGGAACAGGCACCCAGGCATGAAATCAAACTTTCTACTCCCACAGCATCATTTGCCTTGAGGATTTGTCTCCCCACCAAGAGACCCAAGGATGTGTATGTGAGAAAGATGACCAAGATGGCAGGACCCTTGTTGATGGGCTGTTGCACCTCTCCCCAGAGATGCTAGAGTTTCCAACCTCAAGTTCACCCATTGATTGGGGGAGACATTAATAGTTTTGGAAGAAGCATCAGAAGAGGGAGACATGGGAAAGGGAGATGGATTGGAGGAGGGAAAAATGCAAGAAGTGAAGGACAGGCCCTAGAGGAGGAGAAGGGAAGGGAGAAGGAGGATATAAAAGAGGAGAAGAAGGCAGAAGAAGGAGACTTGCAAGTAAGGAGTTTGGAGGATGAGGGGGAGGATTGGAAGGATGCAGTGGAGGAACAGGTAGTGGAAATAAACCTAGTAGATATAGATGAGCAAGAAGTCAACTCCATTGAAGAATGGGAAGAGACTGTTAAGGAAGACCCCTTGACAGGAGAATTAGTAACCTGTAGAGGCAGCAAGGTTGTACACCGTTCAACCTTCAAGGAAGCCCTCATATTGGGGAGAATGAGAGAGGCAGGAGAGACATTGCTGGGCACAGCAACTTGTTTTACTGGGAAAATCAGAAACTGCCATGGTACCCTGACCCAAGTCTCAAGAAAGGGCTTGCCAAAATCCCTTACTCAGAAAAGCCCAAAATAGAGAAGAGAGGAGTCAACCACTTATATCCAGTGGGGCTATAAGCCATCCCTGTTGTGGTGACCCCTGTTAAACAGAAAGTATTATATTGTTCCGCCTATGTTATGAGATGTTGACTGTGTTGAAAGTTTGAACAGTTGTTCAATAAAAAGAGTTGTTTTGCAGACTACTGGTTCCCGCATTAGGGAAGTAATAAACATGGGCGAAGGAGACCTGGTTGGAATGGTGGTCGTAGGAAGGAATCACAGTGTCTAAATCCCTTCTGACTTCAGCCAGTGCCCTGAGATCTGGCAACTCCAGAAGGCCATGAAAAACAGAATGAGTAACCAAAGTCCCAGCCCTAGGCCTAGTTAGTTAGTTAGTTAGTTAGTTAGTTAGTTAGTTAGTTAGATCCCAAAAAGGATCAAACAAATACTACACTAAAAGACAGTAAACAAAAACAACACCAAAAACACATTCAAAGCAGTAAGGCATAACTATCGATTTAAAAACCCTACTCAGGCAGCCAGTCACTGAGGGAAAGCTTGCCAGAAGAGAATGGTCTTCATCTGCCTACAGAAGGACAGCAAAGATGGGGCCAGCCTGGCCTCCTGTGGGAAGGGTTTCCAAACTCTGGGAGCAGCAACAGAGAAGGCTCTCTCCCATGTCCTGTGAGTTGGTGGGACCAAGAAAAACTTGTGGGAATGACTGACAATGCTGTTAACCTGAATGGAAGAGACAATGTGCTAGGCAAGCAAGGTGGGAACTTATTGTGGGAAGACGACTGAGAGGGCAATTGTCTAAAATGAAGGACAATGCACTGAAGAGCAAATACCTCAGGGAATCAGGAAAGGAGGCAAAGGTATGCCTGAAACAAGGATGGAGAGTGTGTGGAAATAACTTTAGCAGAGGGAGATGTGATCTCTTTTCACTGGTTTAGAAGGCAAGGGGTGTGGGAAGTATGAATTGGGAAGAGGTGTGAATTTTATGCATTGATTTGAAATCATGGCTTGTTCACATAGCAGTGTTGTCTCCAGTTGTTCTAGGGTTGTTCTGGGTTGTTCTGGTATTTTTGTTCCAGATTTGAATATATATCATTTTAGCATTTAGCCCAAAAGGGGGACTATTTGTTATTGGATGTACTGGGATGCACTGGGTCATCCTGGTACTGCTGGTCTGCACACATTAGAATTCCTCCCTGAGGTCTCACTTCCAGTACAGATTGCCTTCACCCCACTTATTTCACTTCCTTCTCATGTCCCTGTTTGTTTTATCCAGACATGGAGTATGGAGGAGTGGAAAGCACCAGAAAAATACACTCATAAGAAAACATTGTCAAATGACACACATGCTCATGAAGTGTGCAGCTCAGCATGAAACAACTAGGGCCCACACAAGCAGATCCTCCACTGGAGAAAGTCAGAGCAAAGCAGAACAAAAATACACCACCGCCTGGTGGTGGTGTAAAAAACCTGGGAGAGCAAGGGGGTTTGTCCTGCTTTGACTCTGTTACTGCTAGTTTCTGCCCTGCACTGTGTATCTGTTTATTCAGAGATAAATCTCATTTTGTTCAATGGGGCTTATCCCCTAGTGAGTAGTTCAGGACTGTAGCCTTTGGCTGTATTTCTCTAATAACATCACTTTATTCAGTGGAAATATTTAATGAACTTTACGATAAACAGCAGTGTAGTTTGGCTACCATATTTCAGTGCTTTCATTCCATCACCCGTTGTTTTCTCCTCAAGCAGAAAACTCAGTATGGATATATGTGAAATAGATTGTTTTCAAACGTGTAATGCCAGATTCAAATTATTCAGGTCAGTGGATCAGTTTTACATTGGACTAGTCAAGTGGTTTTGACAAGCTGTATTGTGTATTAAGTGGGGAGGAATAATGAGTAAATGAAGCTTTAAAGCTAAACCAAAACTATCATTTTATGATTAATAAAAGAAGCAAAATCTCACTTGAAGAGATCAAAGAAAATCAAATAGACCACCGACACTGTCAGGATAATCACAGTAAATACAGTAGTTTCCAAAAGGCACCTGATTTCTTTGGGTGTCATGAACATGTTTACGGTTTTCATTACCCCTTGACAGACCAGTCAAGCTTTCAGAACTTTAGTAAATATGAATGTTTGAAAGCAATCAGAATGCTTGAAAGAACTCACGTCATAAGTTGTAAAACTACAAGACATCTCATAGCTTCAAATAGGGATTTGAATATCTACCAACATGGCATTTGCAAATGTCTCCCTTTTTCCACCTCCACACCTACTCTTTGCCCAGTTCTGGTGGCTTTGTATGGCTTAAGATCTGTCCCTCTCTTTACTATTTTCCCAAAGGTCCTCATGTTCATGCTTGCATGTTAAATTGTATACATTGCTTGAACACATTCCCTTCATTGACTAAAGCATATTTCAACATTGACTAAAGCATATTTCAAGCATATTTCAACAGTGGCCAGTAACTTGTATGTAAGTGTACCAGACATTATACCTGACAACAAGGAATTGTGCTATGGAATTGTCCAGTCAGTTACACATCTCCAATGTGCAATGTATCAACAGAAGTACTTTGGGGATAACACTTCTGTGTTGGCTGTAGCACTGCTACTGTGCACATAGCCTCAAATTGTGTGTGTGTAGTTGTGGCAGAAAATGAGGAGGAATTAAAGAACCTCTTAATGAGGGTGAAAGAGGAGAGCGCAAAAAAAAAATGGTCTGAACCTCAACATCAAAAAAACTAAGATCATGGCCACTGGTCCCATCACCTCCTGGCAATTAGAAGGGGAAGATATGGAGGCAGTCACAGATTTTACTTTCTTGGGTGCCATGATCACTGCAGATGGTGACAGCAGCCACAAAATTAAAAGACGCCTGCTTCTTGGGAGGAAAGCGATGACAAACCTAGACAGCATCTTAAAAAGCAGAGACCTCACCTTGCTGACAAAGGTCCGCATAGTCAAAGCTATGGTTTTTCCAGTAGCAATGTATGGAAGTGAGAGCTGGACCATAAAGAAGGCTGACCGCCGAAGAATTGATGCTTTTGAATTGTGCTGCTAAAGGAGACTCTTGAGAGTCCCCTGGACTGCAAGGAGAACAAACCTATCCATTCTGAAGGAAATCAACCCTGAGTGCTCACTGGAAGGACAGATCCTGAAGCTGAGGCTTCAATACTTTGGCCATCTCATGAGAAGAGAAGACTCCCTTGAAAAGACCCTGATGTTGGGAAAGTGTGAAGGCAAGAGGAGAAGGGGACAACAGAGGACGAGATGGTTGGACAGTGTCATCGAAGCTACCAACATGAATTTGACCCAACTCCGGGAGGCAGTGGAAGACAGGAGGGCCTGGCGTGCTCTGGTCCATGGGGTTACGAAGAGTCGGACACGACTTAACGACTAAACAACAACAACAAAGTTGTGCAATGGCTCCTTCTACAGCAGTGGCTGTGAGAGCGGGAGCACTTTGCCTGCCCGCACGCTCTGGTGAAGCATGCACAGGAGAGCAAGATAGGGTGGCCCTAAGGGGCTGGCTGAAGCTACCCTTTAAAAGGCTACTCACCCCGCCTTCCCACCCTTGGTAAGAATCAGATTATCTGCTTCAGGGACAGATGGGAATTTTTGGCCTGCTCCTATAATTGGCACTGTGGGAGCAGGTGAGTTTTCGCCCATCCCATTCTTAAGTTGTTGGTGCATTTTTTTGCCTGTTGGACAGGGTGAGGTCTTTGCTATTCATCACATTGGTGGGTAGTGTGGAAGGGATGAGTTTTCAGGTGAGTTCCAAGGGCACCTGAGAGGGGTGTGAGCCATCCCACCTCCCAGAGTTGAAGGAGGTCTCTGCTCTGGGAAGTGGAGGGGATTCCCCGGGACACAGACTGCCTAGGGTCAGGAGCTTCAGGTTGTCTGCACTCTGGGGGTACCCCAACATTTAGGGAAATTCACCATGAGAAGGGCTGGGGCAAGGCCAGCCCCAGATCGAGATCATGACTCTATACTAGTGTAGGGTTCCTTTTGAAAGGGGGTGTTTGTGTTCATTGATTTAATAAAGTGTGGTCCTATTTCAACCCACTTTCTGTGTCTCACCTTGTTATTCCGGGCTGGCTGGGCAAAGGATTTTGGCCATTGTTTAACGTACATTTAGCAGTCTTTTATATACATTATTTTCAAAAGTGTGCCTTTATTTTTCAAATGCACCTGGAAACGTCCATCAGTGGACAAAGACATACTTGACAAATCTTGGACTTAATTGAGATTCCTCATATATCCCTAGTTTCCAATCAGAACTTTGGAACATTACTTCTTGTTTAAAGATTTCAGACCCCACCCTTCCAAGCCACCATGGCCAAAAAATGCAAATTCTCCAAGCTCTGCTTCAAATATGGCCTATTGTGACCATGAAAGCTGCTTGTTGGGGACTCATTGCCACTGTCTGTCCACAAGAGCTTTCACCTAGGGCAAGAATACTCTGCTGGTATGACCCAGCATTCTGGTTGCTCTGGCAAGGAAAATGCCTGAGTAAGGCCAGCCTGGAGGAATAGCTCTGTTGCTACAGTGATGGAAAGGCTTCCCACAACCCAACCTGGATGTCTCTTTAAAAGACAAGAGAAAGGTAGGAAACATACCATGTCTACATGCAGTCCTTTAAAACTCAGATAGGCTAAAGAGAAGGAAAATGTCCTGCAGAGTAAGAGGTCAACATGGCATGTGGGAGGGCAATGCAGGGACAGTTTTTTAATATGTAAAACAGAAGACACTAAAGAGGGGAGGATAGGATTCCCAAACAGCTCTCAGTTTTGCATGGAAGGAGCCATAATCAGCACTACCTCATCCCTTCCTCTACTCCCAGAGCTATAAAACTAATTTGTACTCAAGATCTGATTAAAGTAGCATTTTAGAAAACCCACTCCAAAATGTCACATACGTCTCAATTATTCCAGCACAGTATTTGCTTTCCTTCATGTCTGAATTATGTGACTTTTTTGTACATATGGACAAAAAGCATCCCTTTCTATCTCGCTCCCTCCCTCTCTCTGTGATAGAGACAGAGAAAAGTTACTTGGACTACAACTTCCAGAATCCTTCAGCCTTCATGAGCTATGCTGTTGTTATCCAAAATGCATCTTTTCCAAGCTTTGAAAAATGAGTCTACACTTTCCATTCTGAGCCCATTACCCAGAAACCAGCTGATTGACATTCCAGACTCTGTCCTTAGCTTACTTTAAAAAAGGGGGGGCACTTACATGTGGATATGTAGACTTTGCTGATACAGATACCCACTTTCAATGTGGGGGGAGGAGTAACAAAAATAATTTCCTCATGAACTGATATTATTCAAGCGAGGAAAACTGTCCTTGGTGCCGACCCTGGTCAGACAAAGGGGCATCGGTAGCTATCTACTTTTTTTTTCAAACTATCCACATATAATGTTTTCACACTGTTAATGTCACAACTGCCTTTAATCAAAGAGATTGCTTTGAAATGTCCATGCAGAACATCTCATCTAAAAGAAACCATAAATTGTCAAGAGTCAGAAAGTTTAGACAAAGACATCAGAGCCTGTAAAAATTCAACAGGTGGTTTTTTTTACTGTAAGTTCCAGGATCCCCTAACCAGCATTGCCACTGGAGATACTGGTCGGAGAGATTCCAGGAATGTTAGTTCAGTAAAAATGACTTTCTGAAGACCTGGAAAATATTTCTATTTTACATGAAAACTGCAGTATTATAATGCCCCCAATAAATTGAATTCTTGTGCTTCATTCTGCTGACTGATGTAGGTGCTGGGGTTTTATTTCCAAGAGCTTATCAAATGTGTTTCACGTTGGACATGCAACCTTTCCTATGGCTGCATTTTCTCAGTCCTTTGAATGATTTAGTAATAGCAGTTAATGATGCAAAATGGGTTTCAATAGTGATTTTACTAGCCAAATGAATCACAGCCTGATAAGGGAAATCAGCAGCCTTCTGACGCGCACTAAATTGCTAAATGGCCAATTCAACATATCTCAAAGGAGAAGTTAACAGTGGGGGGCAGTCAGAGTAGAAAAATAGAGCAACATGCCTCCTTTACAGTCAAAAAGGGTTTAAAATGCATTAAAATATGACCTCTGCTTTTCTTCAGAGTTGTTTTCCAAAGGCATCAGTGCTGCCTGCTTAGAAACGAGTCAACCTTTTTTCTTCTTCTGTACTAATATTTAATTTTGACATTGCTTGTTTTTGCCCTTTCTTTTAATCTCTCTTTTCTGCCATGTGGGAAATGTCCAGTTGTTTATTACAGAGCATAATCCTCAATTGAGCTGCTGCCCTATTAGCATCATTACGGTTAATCTGGTCCTATCTTGAACCATTGTTTGGAAGGGGGAGAAAAAAGTAGCAAATACACCTTTGTGGGAGAGAATGGAAATCAAACTTCATTCCATAACTTGTCGTAGTAAAGCTGATCCAAATGAAATGCTCTTCTTTGGGGGGACTTGTCGTCATGGCCATGGCATTTGATTTTTATTCATTTATAAAAAACTAAGTAGATTGCATTTCTCAACATGGCTCTTCAGAAGTGCTTTATTAGGCAAGTATGTACTATTTACAGCTGCACTGGGTAGCATTTTATGGAGCAAAACATGCTTTAAGTTTTGAATAAATTTTACCCCAGTGACAAGTTAATAGATATCTCGCTAGGACATTTGCTGGGAATTGATTTATGCTAGTAGTGGACAAATGTGATCACTTACGGATTCTGAAGTATAACAGCAGAGTAGCATTTTTAAAAAAGAGAAGGGGACTTGTTTTTCAGGAATGGTCCAGGATTATTTGTGGGGGAAGACAGATGATCTTACAACCAATTTTATGAGCTGCATCCTATGAGTTGCTACACCATAGAAAGGATGCATGAGAGGAGAAGATGTCTGACTTTCAAAAGAAGGTGACAGCTCTCCTAATTGTCCTGATTCTGGGCTAACCAGGATTAGGTCAGGGCTGGAGTCAGCATGAGGATGGAGAACATCTTTCAGAAGCAGGACTGAATCCTATTTCAGAGAGATTCCAATCTTCAGAGAGATTGAGTAGAAAGACATTCAATTAGTGGAAGGGGCCAACAGGTGAAGGGTGGGACCAAGATATTAGCAAATTTGAGCTTTAAGATCTTACTTCCAGTAAGTGAGCTTCTGCAGGGTGTTCTCACCCTTTTGGAATGGTAAAAATCATTAAAACTAGGCAATTGACATTTATTCATGTCTGAGTTTTACTGCATAAGCTCTTGTAGACTGCAGTACACTTCTTCAAATGCAACAGAAGAATGCCAGTTGTATTGCTCTTTGATTGTGGTGGCTACCTTTCAGCCAGATACGTGGAGATCACATCCTAAATTCTGGCACTTGAATATGCCTTCTTGGAGTAAATCCTGATAGATCCAGTGTATCTGTCTGTCTAAAACCCACAAGAAACAGAATGTTAATGGAAATCTTGAAACAGAAATATTTTACCAAGTTAATTTCTATCGCACACTTATTTTAGATGACAACTTATTACATGAACAAATACAAAGAGAAGAAACCATTTGCTTCTGTTAAATAAAGCAATGAAATTATTCACACGTCAACACTATTCCATTCTGGTTTTTCCCCCTCCTTTCCTTTCTCTTGCCATATTTATGCCTCAGTAACATCATGATTTTGTCACTTCTAGTTTATATTTCTTTTCTGGGTAGCATGTAATTATTCATAATAAGGATGTGGGACTTTAGAATTCTTGCAAACTGTGTAAGTAAGATAAAACAGAATTAAAAAAATAATTATAACTGTGTAAATGAAAGACATCATTAATCAGTCAGATTCCATTAGACACTGGTGTTAGACTTCTTGTAATCATTGTCTATTTAAGCTTTAAACTTTCATTGCTCTATCTTTTTTCATCTTATATAATGGTTAAACATGTGCATGCACATGTGCACACGCACAGAGAGAGAGAGAGAGAGAAAGAAAGAGCATCCAATACTGTGCAATTTATTTGACTGGGCACTTGTGAATATGTTCTATTTCAGGCCCTGGTGCTTGGTTTAAACTACAAATTTGAAAAGAGGTCATAACTCAATCACAATGCACATGGTTTTCATGCTAAAGGCCCTATTTCAAAGAGAGATACATCTGCCAGAGATTTTTATGTTACCATGTCCTGCCTGAGACCTTCCTCTGCCAATCACTTCCTGTTGGGGAACAGTTTAGTGAGTACTGATTAAATTTACTGGATTAGAGGATGCAGTACACTGGGTAAAGAGAAGGCAGTGTCACCTCTTCGTAAATTCACATGCAGCCGAGATTCATCACTTGGCATGATGGGACCAGTCATCTCATGGCTGTTGGTAATGGCCTGGTGGCTGGCCCATTTCAAAAAAGTAAGAAAAAGAAAAAATGCCAGGTATTCTTTCCTTCCTTCCTGAAACCTTTTATTTTACCTTTTTGTATTAATTTTATTTATTTCAAACTAAAACAACAGAAAATAGGAGACAGGAAAGAAAATGAAAGGAGAATATATATACATTGATGTAGTCTGACCATATGTACAATAAAGTATTTCATTTGGAGTTGGCATTAATAAAATAGATATTCGTGAAGTGAAATTTTCTGACAATTGAATGTTGAATGGTGTACATTTATCTTTCTTGTCTTGAAGTATAAGTCTTTTGACAATGGTAAGACCTTGTAAAGTCCAAATGTGTTGACCACCAGTTGAGTTCCAGTCTTCAGGAAGACAGTTTAGAAGTTAATAACAATAATAACTGTGTGCCATCAAGTCAATTCTGACTTAAGAGCACTCTTTTCAGGGTTTTCTAGACAGTGAGTACTCAGAAGTGGTTTTTTAAGATTCCCTTTTCTGGGAGCATCCTGGAATTCTGCAGCTTGGCTATAGTGACACAGGCTGGCTCTTCCCCTAGGAGGCACAGTGGGGAATTGAACTCTGAAACTCTGGATCTCTGACTCACTGAGCTATCCAGCCAGATTTACAAGTGCATAGGTATCTACAATACGAAGAGATTTTCTAATACCAACTTAATTCCCTGCAATATGTCCAACGAAAAACTACTGTCAGAGAGAAGCATAGGATGAGACAGCTACAGATACTATCAGAGTTTTGCCAGAATGCTTCTGGATCTTAATGGGAAATAAGCAGCTACCTTGAGTGCCTATTTGAAAGAAAAATGTACCTAATAAACTGTACCTATGTCACCCAGTGCTGGTGGAGGGGGGAACTGGGCTGTGCACTGGTGCCCACTGCCTAGTAAGTTGGAAAACCACCATGACTGACAAAGATCCCCTACTGAGACAGCTCTCGGGCTGCTCTGTTGGTCAGAACCTTTCCAAAACATCTCATGAGATCAAGTGGAACAACCTTGACCTTGCAATTAAAGGAGAAAAAAGTAGCAATGCTCTTTGGAAATTGAATACTTAGTGGGCTTACCTTGCGATTTTCTATTTAAATATATATTGAATGTGATAACACTGGGTACTGTTTTTGCATGGTCTGATGATAGGTGCCTCATGTATGAGCTTCACTTCCATAAATGTAGTTTTGTTGTCGTTTGAGAATGAAGGTTGCTGAATCAGTTTTAACTAGCTTATCACTGTTGTGCTTGTTTAGAAGAAGTATCTTTAATGACATATTTAAAGGCTCAAGAGATTGTTTTGCATACATAGCAAGAAGCCAAAGTCTCTGTTGCATTTGAAAAAAAATGCAGACATTGTTCTTCAAAACACCAGCACTTGTGTGTAGAAACAATATTGCTTGAGCACTTGAAAATCAATATGATTTTTAATGGAGGAATTAAAATTAATTATTGAACAGATTCTTTGAAGAACATTATCAGCCTATGTTGCACTCTTCCTTTATTTCAGATTATGTTAATAAAGGAATAATGATACAGACACTTCAGATTTCCAGTTGCTTTTCATCAAGTAAACATTTGTTTCTTTATTAAAGGCTGAAGATACTGAATTTGGACAATAATTGCAACTTTTATAATCTCCCATGATGCCTAGAGCTACGAGGGTACATCAGCTGGGTTTCCATAGTCTTTTGTTATGAGAAAAAATGTTTGGCAAACATTTGCTGCCTCATGTCTAAGGGGCTGGATCCAGAGCTATGTGAAACTGAGCCACTGTAATCAATGAGATTTGGGTGTGATTACATTGCCCAAATAATCTGAGACTTGTGTCAGGGTATCATTGTATTGATTCATGTCATGTGCTCTTTGCTCTCCCACTCTGGAATAAAGAGTCGAGACTCAAATGATGGGATGAAACAGGGCCACACTTTATTAAACATAAGACTTCATCAACTCATAGCCCAATTCAAAACATGAAAGGAGGCCTGCTGTAGCGTGGAATTATGCTGGTAGTGGAGGTCTCAAGGACTCCTTCTTCATGACAATGGACAAATGTCCTGCCCTGGGGTTGCATGGTCTTGACTACAGCGCAGCCCTGCCGGCCATGATCTGACCACCCCCCAGGCCTCTAGCGCCCTGTCTATTGGCAGCATTCAGCCTAGAGGTGTCCCCAGCGTGTCTTCCCCCTGCACCATAATCTTGAGATCCGCAGCTCTGAAAATTCAGACACGCTATATTATTTATTTTAATTTTTTAAAAAATAAAATGCCCCTTAGGGTAACGGAAAGGGGAATCTAATCCCCAAAGCCAAACTGCTGGAGGTGGGTGTCAATGCAACCCCCCCCCCCGTGTCCACAGAGGGTCCAGGGAAGAAAAAAGGTGGCAACTGCGTCATAGAGTAAGGTGTGAACGAGCAGCCTTCTTCCTCAGTTGCAAGCCTCGAAAGAGGCTGATTAGGGATGGAGCGCCTGTTAAATAAGGCACTCCTTCCCCCTCCCCTCCTGGATAGCTGGGGCATGAATAGCACATCTCACGCTGTTCCAGGTGGGGAAGGCAAAGAGGCTCCGTGCGGAGCCCGCCGTTGTGTTGCTGTCTCCATCCTCACGGGGAGCCTCAGTTGAAGCAGGTTGATTCAGTGCAGGGGATTACGCTACTCTTTCAATGGTCTTTAATAGACCCAGGGTTGGCACTTTGATCTACCCATAGATCTGTCCTGACTCCGCCTGCATTCTATCCTTGTTCATAACTGTCTTGTCCCGAGTTAATTTATTTTCTCCTTTTTATTCCAAATTGCATAATGTTTCAATAATGTTGCTGGTAGAAAGACTCCAGAACCTGCAATGCAGTGCTAACATCAAATGTTTAAAAAAAAAATTAAAAAGGAAATAGTTTGAATGGCAGGCATAATTGTTGATTTCCCACACCACTTCAAACACATCACTAAGACGTCAGCACAGGGAATGCCACCAGATACAGAATACAACAAAACAGCCACACAAAAAACAGTCCAATGTACAGTAATTTAAAATAAACAACCTCCTGACGGGTGTTCAGAAAGAAACAATTCCTCAAAGAAAAGTGTGAGTTTCTCCTGTGTTTACAATTATGTTGTGTAGTCAGGAAATCTTGAATCAATTTGCATTGTGGTAAACCAAGAGTAATTAGAGGATTATATTGCAATGTTGTCACACCCTTGTTAGTGACGTCTAATTTGAGATCAAAATATAAGTAATCTGGCTGCAGATCCAGAGGTTGGGAGTTTGAGTCCCCATTGTGCCTCTGTGAGTAGAGTCAGCCTGAGTGACCTTGGGAAGCTGCACAGTCCCAGGGCACCTCTGGAAGAAGGGAATGGTAAACCACTTCTGAGTATTCCTTACCTGGAAAACCCTGGAAATGGTTGCCATAAGTCAGAATTGACTTGATGGCATGTGATTATTAATTTGAGATTGGTGGACTTCTTCTCAGTAGGAATAGGTCTGGATATGTTTTATGGGTGTTTTTAAAGCAGGATTAGGGAATCTGGTGGGTCACTTAATTAAATGCCTTCCAAGTTGTCCCTCCAAATGTTACATTTCTAAATGTAAAAGAAAACAATAATAAATGAAATAATATATAAATAAAAATGGAAATAAGAAATAGGAAACATAGTAAGCCTCAATTGAAAGATCAAACATGTCCCTACGGACAGGCAGAGTCATCTGAGGGAAAAAGCAAAGTGTGGCTGCCCTTCCCACATTTTGTGTGTCCCCATTTGTGCATGCAAGCACACTAACTCTACCAGCCAGCCACCCTGCCCTGACAAGGAAAGAGACAGGTTGTCACTCCACACGATAGAAGGAGAAAGCAGCAGCCTCTCTTTAGCAGAGGAGGAGGAGCAAGAAAAAAGGAAAGAGAAAGAGAAATGCAGCTTTTCTGCCCTCACCATCACAGAGCAAAGAAGGGGGACTGGGAGGAGCAGCATGAGGTTGTGGTGGTAGTGACCATGAGTGGCAATGTGTGACAGCAGGTGATGGTGGCAAAACTGGCACTTCATGCCACACAACTCTCATCAAAAGCTTTCTTTTCAGCTTTTTTCTTATGTGTTGTCTACAAGCTGTGTTTTTTACCAGGCAGTTTTCCATGTACCTTGGCCAGAGTGTTTTGGCTAGGCATTAGAAGGAACAGCTGGCTCTGGGGAGGACTAGTTTTTTGGTGGGACATGTGTGGCCTCCTCTGGCATACAGAGCCAGGGATGCCTCTGTCATCTCTGTTGCTGCCTTTTTCTTCCTCCTCCTTTCTGCTGGAGGACTGAGGCCATAGCTGCCTCCAAGGAAAGTATGTTTTGAACAGGTTGGCTGCCAAAATAGTCACCCCTGGACCCTCTGAAGGGAAGAGTGTGCTTTTGTGACCTCATGGGTTGTTCTGCCACCAGAAGCAACTATCTCAATGGGGCTCTGCGTAAAGATGGCCTTGCATATAGCTATAGTTCTGAGGATAATTACAGCATCAAACATGGAGGCATTCCTGTGATTTTGATTGGGGAGTATCTATTGGGGTTTTGGTAAAAGGAAAAAGTTTTATATTAGGAATTTGGTTATTCCTTTTAGTTAGCAGAGACCAAGGCAAAAAACAACAACAACACAGCAAGTATGAGAGATTTAGCCCAGTCTCACCAGTCCTCCTATGGACACACAGTCTAGCCTTTTCATTGTAAAATGTGATAACTCCAGAGGCATCAGGAAGAAAGGACAGAGTTCCTAGCATGGCAGAAGACTCCATGCTTGCTTCTTGAAAATTGGTTGGGGAAGAAAAGGTAAACAACAACAAAGGGACAGAACAAAAGGGAACAAGAGGCTGGCCCAACAACAGAGGAGGGGAAAACTTTATCAGTCGACAGACATGCCCCCTTCCCACTGATCCTCAGGTTAAGGCATGCAAGACAGCAATTTCTTCAACAGTTTCAGCTCATTATTTCAGTTGTAACTTGGGCACACAACATCTTAATTTCAATTCCAAAACAAAGCTTCAGCTCCAGGATGGGTATGTAATTTATCCACATCTACCTTGTATATTAGGGACGTGGTGGCGCTGCGGGTTAAACCGCAGAAGCTTCTGTGCTGCAAGGTCAGAAGACCAGCAGTCGTAAGATTGAATCCACGCAACGGAGTGAGCTCCCGTCGCTTGTCCCAGCTCCTGCCAACCTAGCAGTTCGAAAGCATGTAAAAATGCGAGTAGATAAATAGGTACCACCACGGTGGGAAGGTAACGGCGTTCCGTGTCTAGTCGCGCTGGCCACGTGACCACGGAAACTGTCTTCGGACAAACGCTGGCTCTATGGCTTGGAAACGGGGATGAGCACCGCCCCCTAGAGTCGGACACGACTGGACTAAATGTCAAGGGGAACCTTTACCTTTACCTACCTTGTATATTAGCAGAATGGGAGGAATGACCTATTTACAGTAGCCAGCCATTACAACGCACTTCACAGTGTGTTAATTTGCTTGTGCAAATATTTCCTAATAGCCAATAGCATCGGAATATTTTATAAATGAGTAAGGTTTGAAATTGTCAAGTACCCATCAGATCATAAGCTTACCCTCAGATATTAGCAATGTATTTACAACTAGTATGTTTTTCACCCATGCTTTCAAACCCATGGGACTGTGAATGGCTGTATTCAATGGGGCTAGGCAAGGAGAGGAATCCTTTATGAGCTATTCACTTAGCTGTTCTGAGCAATTTGTTACAAACAGCTGACTATTTGTGATTTATTCTGTTTTACAATAACAAAGGAAAACTACCTTATGTTACCATTGTAATTTGTAACTTCATTGTTAACTCCATTTCTTTTTAGTTTAACTATAACTTTTTGGTTAATTTTGTATGTATAAGGGAGTGGCTTTGCTAAATGATGAAAAAGGAACATATTAGTTAAGTGTTGGCTCTTTTAGTCTCTCGTGCAATTTCCTGATTGTGGAAGTGGACAACAACATAGACCATAGGAGAGTGTAGTTTGTGCCGCAGACCAGGGCTTGTTAAATGGATTATTTTAAAAGAAACTAAGAGTAATTATTTTATTTTTCAGAAATTGGAAAAAGTTCTTTTTTTCAGGTTGTAACTATAATGATAATCAACTACCCTTAGCCTGGAATATAATTGTAACCAGTTACTTTTAAAAGTAACTTCCCATAGTCTGCTCTGAGGGTGTAAACGGTCTGGAGAGGCTTGTACTTAGAAGCCAAAGACTTGGAATGATTTAGAACCGAATTCTAAGGTTAAAGACCAAATTGTGTAGTAAAAGATAAAAGTGCTGCATCATGGAGCCATGTTTCAAAGCCTTCCAGAGGAAGTCAGTGGTCAAAAGAAGACAGCTGACATTTGCTGCTTTGGTATTATTATATCAATGTACACTCCTTGAAACCCTTTGCAGAATTACTAGTAAGGAAGCTCTTCCAAATAAAATTTCACACAGAGAGAAATTTATCTTAAATACAAAGCATGAAAGAAGTTCATCAATAAGCAAGCACCTACTGTTTTATTATTTATTGACTTTTGCCAGTCCTACTGATTTTTTTATAAAAGAGCCTTCTTTTGTACTGTAATGCATATAGACTTTCTGCATCATCCCATTGATTTTTCTGAATTAAATAAATCTGCAGCAGTGTGATGGAATGGTCTTCAAACTGACCAATTTCCTTTAGGAAAGAACATTATAACAGACTTGAATTGTATAATGTTACATCTTTAACCTTTACAATTGAACAACTTGTTTACTCTGCCTGACAAAAGTTGGTCAAATAAAATCTATCATTTTCCTTTGTATTTTAGCTTCAGGAAATGGCAAATGCATCTGGACCAGCTTGGTAAAATGACACAGCAGAGGGACTATCAGACAGTTTGGGGAGAAGTAGAAACAGATTATGGTTTTCTTGCCTTAAAATGCCAATGTATTATAGAAAGTAGGCCATCTTTCAGTTTCTGTACAAATGTCTGGTGTACCTGATCCCAGTCCCCGATTACATGAACAGCATACTTCTTACATCATGGCAACTAGTAAACTTTCCTGGGAGCGGCAGTTCTAATGCCCCATAGAGAGTTTAGTCTATATGACCTGGTATTGTAACAATTGAATGTAGCTTCTTCATCTGAAAAACAAGATTAGAAAATGCACTGTTCTGTATTTCATCCAATATGTGTGGAAGTCTTCTTTCTCAATCCATGTGTGAAACATTTTTTTAGTTGCTATTCACTCTTTATGGTGATGCTAGGCTTTATCCCACAGCTTATCACTGGATGGGGATTGTCTGGTGAACTATTGTTAACTGACTTAATCCTGATAGTATTTATTCTGGGAGAACACATTTATTTATTTTGGGAAAACACAGCCATTGGTTTACAAAAATCCCTAACTTACATCGTAATGTAACTTATGGTATTGAAGTATGGTATTGAATTACATGGGCCAAAATACTCTTGCACAGCTATGCAAATAGCATACCTTTGGGAGGCAAATAGCCCCAAGCTGAGAAATCACTGTAGACATTATCAGCTGCACACTAACCAAATCATACAACTCAGTAGGCCCCTGATGTCAAAGGTGATTTCTTAACTCAGGCAATTCACTGCAAAAACCTATGCCATTTGTGCTATGCCAACATAACTAAGTAAGAGGATTTGGGCTATTATATTATATAATATCACCTTGGCTGAAATCCTGTTGCTTAGCATAGTAAGTCACATTAGAGAAATCAATTGAGATTTTGTGAATCACTTCCTCTGTAAGTTCCATTGATTCAAATGGGCCTACCCTAGTTGTGATTTACTAATCTAAAGTAAGTTGCAGCTGGAGTAGGTCCATTTGAATCAATAGAGCATACGGAGGAGTTTACCCACCAAATCATGTCCGAATCAATGGGCTTACTGTAGTGTGACTTAACTAGGCTCAGCTACAGGATTTCAGCTCTTATAGTAGCTGAAATCCTGTTGATGCTGCTCTTTGCATGTAAGGTTGATGATGTCATTAGTCATGGCCTTTTAGCTCTAATTAAAAGTTTCTGACATCCCCAAGCTTTTAGGGCTTTCTAGAGATCCCTTTTTATCCTGGGGAAGGAATTGCTAGGGAGCCTCAAAACCTGTGAGAGGAGAGAATCAAAATTTTTAATCAGCAATAAAAAGCTGCTACTGCTGATGTAATCAGACTTATGTCTGCCGAGCTGTGCCAATGGGATATCGGCTGTTATATTATACAGTGGACCCTCGACTTACGGAATTAATCCGTATTGGAACGGCGGCCGCAGGTCGAAAAGTCTGTAGGTCGAGGGTCCATTTCCCATAGGAATGCATTGAAAACCCATTAATCCGTAACCGGCCGAAGAAAAAATACCCCCCCACCAAAAAAAGAAAATACAGTCACTTACCAGGTACAGTAGACCCAGCCCCGCTCCTCACAGTGCCTTGGTAGCCCTGGAACAGCCGGACTCTGTGTGAGCAGAGCGCCGAACAGCTGAGAATCGGCAACCAGCAGAGAGGCGGCAGCCATTTTGGAGAGGCGGCAGCCATTTTGAGAGGAGACCACATGGCTCTTGAGAAAATCAGTAATAGGCATTCAGCTGTGTCTTCTCAGGTTCTGTAATAGTTCCTTTTCTAGAATGTATTATCTCCATCGTTAAACAAGAATATCCATTTGAACAAGCAAGTTGTGATTGATTTGTTGTTGCTGACACAAGGAATAAATTTGAACTAGGATGAAAATTGCCTGGTAAGAATGATTCAAATATCACCTGTCTTCTTGGGTGAATGAGCATTTATTTCCTTCCTTCTATTTTTCACAATGTACGCAGTGACCTTTAAAGCAATTGTGGGGATTGCACACATGCCAACATTTAAGAAATTAAGTTCAGGCTATTTCGCAATGAAACTGAAGAACATAAAAGAGCCCCTGAGAGAAAGTTACTAATGCTGTATAGCATTTTGGTAAGCTATACAGACACATTAATCCAAGCATACATGAAGGTAAGAACTATCTTTACTTGCTGAAAATATTTACTGTGTATTAAAAATATAGAGAAGTTGAAGCTTGACTGCAGATTTGTCAAGACAAACTGAGTTGTCATTTTATGTCCCCTTATCAAAGATGTGTGCGTGCATTGTGTGGTGTTTGTTTTTCAGGAGGGAAATGTATTTGGAGAGGCTTAAAACAGACGTCTTGTGGGTAATAATTCACATCATACCTAATTGAACATAGTGTATAGCAATACACTTTCCACCTGCCTGCATACCCTCAGGGCCTAGTACACAAACAGTAGATATAAGGTCCTTCGTACCGTGGTTATTCACTTCTTGAAACTCTGTATAAAATGGCCTTACAGAATTCCAATACACTACTGATTCTGCTCATAATTGTTGTGTCTCATAATTTCACGGATTATTTAAATAAAAAATTATACTTTGGCTTTCAATTATAATTGAAAACAAAATAAATAGTAAAAGAGAGTTATAAAACTATACCAAGAAGAGAGAGACAGATCTCCTAAGAAAGGTACAGATATCATAAAATGAAAATGATACTAGCCCATTGAAAACAATGCAGTGTAACTAGAGGCCAACATGGATTTGTCAAGAACAAATCCTGTCAGACTGATCTTATCTCATTTTTTGATCGGGTAACCTCCCTAGTAGATGATGGGAATGCTGTAGACATAATATATCTTGACTTCAGTAAAGCCTTTGACAAAGTGCTGCATGATATCCTAATTAGCAAGCTAACTATCAGTGGGCTGGATAGAACAACTGTCAGATGGATACACAATTGGTTACAGAATCATAGAGAGTGCTTATCAATGGCTCCTTCTCAAACCGGGAGGAGGTAACAAGTGGGGTACCACAAGGCTGAGTCCTGGACCTGGTGCTCTTCAACATTTTTACTAATGACTTGGATGGGGGGGTGTGGGGAACTCTAATCATATTTGCAGATGACACAAAATTGGGTGGAATAGCTAATACTTGGAAGACAGGAACAAAATTCAAAAAGATATTGATGGGCTTGAGCACTGGGCTGAAAACAACAGAATGACATTTAACAGGGAGAAGTGCAAAGTTCTACACCTGGGGGGTAAAACCCAAACACACAGTTAGATGATGGGGGATACTTGGCTCAGTAATACTACAAGTGAGAAGGATCTTGATTTGTTGTGGATCAAAAGCTGAATATGTGCCAACAGTGCGATGTGGCTGAAAAAAAGGCAAATGCTATTTTAGGCTGCATTAATTTTTTATTTATTTATTTTATTTATTTATTAGATTTCTATCCCGCCCTTTTAGACAGAGTCTACTCAGGGCGAGTTCCATTAAACATTATAAAAACTAAAACACTTAAAACAATTCAAAACAATAATGTTAGTAGTGCTCAAGATGGAAAAAACAGAAAATTATAATAAAAATAAAGTCAAGTATTGACAGGAGGGAAGGCCTGCCTAAAGAGCCAAGTCTTTAATTGGCTCTTAAAAACACCCAGCGAGGGTGCCAGGCAGATCTCTGACGGCAGGCTATTCCAAAGTCGAGGGGCCACTGCCAAGAAGGCCCGGTTTCTTGTTCTTTCTTTCCGGGCCTCTCTCGGTGTTAGGCCCCTCAACCGTCCCTCCTGGCTATGGCGAGTGATTCGGGTAGATCTAGGTGGGAGAAGGCGATCTGCCAAGTATCGAGGTCCTAAACAGTTTAGGGCTTTATACGTCATCATCAACACTTTGAAGTCAATGCGGAAGCGAATGGGCAGCCAATGCAAGGCAGCCAGAGTGGGAGAGATATGCTGGTATTTTCTCACCCCACTAAGGAGTCTGGCCGCCGCATTCTGCACCATTTGAAGCTTCCGCATCAATCTCAAAGGAAGCCCCACGTAGAGCGCATTACAGTGGTCTAATCTCGAGATTACAAGCGCATGGACCAGAGTGGTGAGGGCCCCGCCATCAAGATAGGGACGCAGCTGGGCAATCCGCCACAGATGGAAATAGGCGGAGCGGGCCATGGACGCCACCTGGGTTTCCATGGTTAGTGCCGGGTCCAGATGTATCCCCAAACTGCGCACCACACTCTTAGCGGTGAGTGTCACCCCCCCCAAAAGAGAGGGAGTTTCCCAAACCACCCATGGAGGGGCCGCCCACCCTCAAGACCTCCGTCTTGTCCGGGTTCAACCTCAACCCATTCAGCTGCATCCATTGCAGCACGGCCTCCAGACAGCGCTGAAGGGACAGAACGGCATCCACTGAGGTAGGTGAAAAGGAGATGTAGAGCTGGGTGTCATCAGCATACTGATGGCACGAAGCCCCACATCCCCTGATGACCCCACCCAGCGGCCTCATATAGATGTTAAACAGCATTGGGGAGATGATCGACCCCTGCGGAACCCCACAATTGAGACTCCACGGGGCCGAAACGCTCTCCCCAAGCTGTACTCTCTGGGGACGGTCCTCCAAGAAGGATCGGAACCAGGCAAGCGCCAGGCCACCAATTCCCAGCTCGGAGAGCCTCCCCAAGAGGATACCGTGGTCGACGGTATTGAAGGCGGCTGAGATATCGAGGAGGACCAACAAGGACATTTTGCCCCGGTCAGCCTCCCTCAACAGGTCATCCAACAGTGCGACCAGTGCCGTTTCTGTGCCATGGCACGGCCTGAAGCCCGACTGGAACGGATCCAGGGCAGAAGTATAGTCTCCAAGTCCTGTGAAGTACTAGTTCCCCTCTATTCGGCACTAGTTGGACCTTATCTTGAGTAATGTGTTCAACAAACTGGAGCAAGTTCAGAGGAGGGCAACAAGAATGATCAAGAGACTGGAAACCAAGCCCCATGAGGAAACACTGAAAGAACTGGGCATGTTTAACCTTAAAGAAAATAAGACTGGGGGGAGATATGATAACATTTTTCAAATACTTGGAAGATAGTCATAGAAAGGAGAGGCAGGATGTGTTCTCTATCATCCCAGAGTGCAGGATACATACTAATGGGCTCAAGTTACAGGAATCCAGATTTTGGCTGGTTATCAGAAAAAAACATCCTTTTACAGCAGTGGAAGTGCTATAAAAGTTACCTTGGGAGCCGATGAGTGCTGGAGGCATTCAAAAGAAAAATGGAAAACCATCTGTCATATCTGTTTTGATTTGGATTCCTGCACTGAGCAGGGGGTTAAACTCGATGGCCTTATAGGCTACTTCCAATTCAATTATATGATTCTATGATCACCATGGTGCAGTCATTTCAAAGGCTTATCTAAAGATACAGTTATTCCCCATGAGCTGAAATATGAGTAAGGTTTGAGCCAGGCAGACCTCCTTGGAGAGCAAAGGTATGAAAACCAAGCCCAAACATTTGTTAACCGTAACTCCCAGCTAGCAGAAAAATGTGGAGCAGAACATCTGATACTGAATGAACTGCAAAAGGATGCTGTATCAGAAGATGGTGCTCCTTCCTGCTCATGTCCCCAAACAACTGGCAGCCAAAGGCACATGGCTTCTGATACTGAAAATCATATATACCTTTTATGTCTGGTAGCCATTTATAGTCCCAGTGGATAATTTCCTGCCTGAGGTGGAATAGTGAAGATCAACCTGGCCTAGTCAAAGAGTTCACAGAGCCAAAGGCAAGCTAAATTATTTCTGTTCATGAGGGAGAAGAATCCTGCAAGCATCTCTTCTCCTTTCTGACAGGAAAAATATAATGATACATGACTAACAATTTCCTGCCATATAATGACACTCTAAATCAGTTGACTGATACATATACCTCACATGGCTTCACAATAACATCAGCAGCTGGATAGCACCAATCAAAAATTTGGCATCTATGGTTCACTCCCAAGTGTTTTCATCTGTTTGGTTCTGTTATTATTGTTGTTGTTATTGTTGTTGTTGTTGTTAATATTAA
Organism: Intellagama lesueurii; assembly: GCA_037013535.1. NCBI lineage: Eukaryota > Metazoa > Chordata > Lepidosauria > Squamata > Agamidae > Intellagama > Intellagama lesueurii. The sequence continues at coordinate 39,597,565 of JBAJHW010000005.1, read as the reverse complement.
TAATAAAGAGTGCAATCCCATCTAAAATTAACTTCCTCTAAGTTAAGTTACAGCTTGTTTTCTCCCATCCAGCCTGTTGCTAACCTTAGGCTTCAATTTAGATATTTCTTTTTTTCTCTGGATCTGATGAAGAGAGTTGGATGATCTCAGTATGCTGCTGGTATCTCATCCTAAGTCACCAGTTGACTTCACCCAGCAGTTTCATGAAGATTTAAAACAAACAAACAAATAGGATTTGGTCCCTACCACCACCACTTCTGGCCAAGACCACTACCTTCACTTTTTGTGCAGCTTTGGAGTTTCCCCTCTCAAAGTCATCATTTTTAAATCTCTGCTGGTGGGACTTCTACTTTTTTCCATAGCAATTCTATTTATCTTGGTTCAAGTAATGTGATTGCTTGAACTGATGGAGAAAACTGTGTGTTGTGGTTGTCACAATGGTGTGGCTGATGGGGTGGGAGGGGGAGATCCAGCTTGGAGGGGCTGGATCTTTGCAAACAATGCCATTTCTCTCCCACCCCTTTTAAAAACAGCTTGGTTGCCAGCACTGTTGTACTAGGGCACATAGATACAAAGAAAGAAAGAAAGAAAGAAAGAAAGAAAGAAAGAAAGAAAGAAAGAAAGAAAGAAAGAGAAAGAAAAGGAGAAAATTGCCATTTGGTTTTTGTTTACGGCTTATTGAGGTGGTTCTTCTGTAACTGTGTCTCCTTCAGGGCTACAGAAGATCTAGGTTAAAAAGCTGCAAACAAGTCTGTTTAGCCAATTTTCTCCTCCCTCTGAGGCCAGTTAAGATGAACAGAACTAGGGAAACCCGAATTCCACAGTGTGACTTCACAGCAAGTAAATTTGCATTTCTCTCACTATGTAGTTAGGCCCTGATTCTGTTATTTTTCTGACCCCTTTAAATCAGAAAGGGATGGTGAAAAATGCATCCAAACTGACTTTGGGTTCCTTCTCTTTCAGTTTTATGGTTGCTTAGTATTCACTATGATGAAAGTATCATCATCATCATCTTAGAACTGCAGAGCTGGAAGGGACCTTGTGGATCATGAAGTACACCCCTGTCAAGGGGGCACAGTGGGGAACTGAACTACCAATCTCTGGCTCCATAGCCAGATACTTAAACCACGGAGCTGTCCAGCAGTTGCATCCTACTACCAATATTTGACACAGATGTGGAATATTTTGCAGTGATGTACAATCTGTGTCTATGATGAAAAGTAGGCATCCTGTACTACTCCCATTATGCGTTAATTTCATTTTTTGTTAATTTCATTTCTTCAGTATTGCTTCTTTATTAATAGATCAAGAATATCAGTTCAAATGATATTGTTTAAATTTAAGTTAATTTGTACAAAATTTTGAAACTGAGGTAAAAAAACAAACAAACCATGTGTTTTGTGTTCTCGAAGGCTTCCATGGCTGGGATCCAATGGTTGTTGTGTGTTTTTCAGGCTATTTTTTGGGACTAACAATCCCACATATTACACCAGAACACAGACAGAATTCTAGCTCCTGTCCTCTGATGATGCCAGCCACAGAGACTGGCAAAACATTAGGAAGAAAAACCTCCAGAACACAGCCAAACAGGCCAAAAAACCCACAACAACCAAACCATGTGTTTGTATATGTGTGTTTTGTATAGGTTTACCACAAGCCAAAACCCAAAGGTTTTTAGATACACCATACTTTTGAACATTGCACTGGAAATACAGGTGTGTGGGGTTTTTTTTAAAGAAACCTTTGGGTAATGGATAGAAATGCTTTTCTACCACAATGAAAGATTATTTTTTTACCAGATGTATAAAAAGTTTCCATTTGCTCTAATTTTTTTCCCAATGAACCTAATAGAAATGGATTAAACTGCACAGGAGATGAGAACATAAATTTGATTCCTTTCATTCCATGTAATATTAAGGTTTGTATTCTTTCTTGCTGTAATCACCTCTAGACTTCAGTAAAATTGAAAACCTTTAAATAGCCTTTCACAACCTTTTCGCTGTAGTAATGAAGTTTTAAGTGTTCATTGGGGATTTTTTTTCCAGTTCAGAAATATCTAAGCTGGAGTAGGTATTAAAATCTAATGTTTACTCCAACTCTTTTACAGCCTAATGGGTTTTTCTGACAGTTTAATTTTTAAAAAGGTTGGTTTCATTTATTCATATACTATCTTCACCCCAGAATTCTTTCTTCTCTAAGGGGTCTAATGGGAACCTTTCAGTGAAATCCTAGTGTGGTCTCTGATGGACCCAAAGAAACAGAGAAAAGAAAAAAAATGCAAAGAGGTACCTTAAGCTGAAGCAAAGAAGGATGAGGAGGAAAACATGATTTACACTCCGCAGGAGGTGAAAAACAAATTAAGGATGTGGGTTCCCTGTGTGCACATAATTACAAGTATGTGAGTCACTGGACTTAGCAGTTTTTCATCAGTTCAAAGGACTGTGTAGGAGATCTGGCTTTATTCAGCCAGAGTTGATGGGAATAACAGAGATTTTCCTGCCCCCACCCCCAGCAGATGCTAAAGGGAGTGTCAATAGGGAAGAAAATTGCAGGGTGGCTTTACACTTACTGCATAAATGTAGCCTATTGCTACTAACACATATTTCTGGAACACAGTTGGGTGCAGGAAAAGTTATACATCACAAGCTATGTAAGAGCAGCCTGGTATACTTTACAGTGCCTACAGTGATTTTCAGTTGCCCTTGTTTCTTTTCCTGTTGTCAGTTATCTCCTGTCTGTGAGATCATGAGGCTGGATAGAAATTTCTTCACCCTTAGGAAACAAATTGCCCCCTGAGGCAGACTACAACATGGCACCACTCCCCATTCTATGTTCAGAGCCATAGCTGTACCAGCACAGACTTGTGAATGGTATCCTCCACCTCAATTGAGACCAGCAGAGTAGAGAAGGGAGTGTGGAGCAAGCCATGTGGCCTTCAACACATCACCTTGCCTCCCTATAGTCTGCTGCCTGAAATGACTTCCTCATTTTACCCAGTGGTAGAGTCAGCCTACCAGGGTCCTCTCCACCCCCTTTCCTTTCTGCCTCTTCCAGGGTCCTCTCCACCCCCTTTCTTTTCCGCCCCTTCCAGGGTCCTCTCCACCCCCATTTCCTTTTCCACCCCTTCTAAACCTCTTTCTGTGCCCCAAAAGCACTTTAATCTATGCACCCGGAGTGGTGGGGCTCGTTAGCCAGGAGCTACTTCCGACAGTGGGAGAGGTCATTGCACCTCACTAGGTAGCTACCACCTGCCTTAAGCTGGGCAGCCCCCACCCAGTAAGGTGCTGCCTCACCATGGTCTGTTAACCTCACGGGGTGTGTGGGGTTTTGGGTGAAAGCTGACAAGCAGATCAATAACCCTGCACCATGCAACAATCATAAGAAAACTTCTGCCCTAAAGTTGGGCACCTGGAATGTTTGGACAATGACCCCTGGCTTTTCTGACGACCTGCAGGAAATAGACAACGTGCACAAGACAGCTGTCCTCGACATGGAACTGAGTAGGCTGCAGATGGACATTGTTGCCCTGCAAGAGACGACATTGCCAGACTCGGGATCTGTCAAAGAAAAAAAATTCTCATTCTTCTGGCAGGGAAAACCATTGAATGAGACCAGGGAATATGGTGTTGGCTTTGCGGTTAGAAATACTCTGCTGAGATCCATTGTCCAACCTACTGAGGGGAGTGAAAGGACCCTGTCTCTGCAGGTCCACTCATCAGCAGGACCGGTCACCCTCATTAGTGCATATGCACCAACACTGTCGTCTACAACAGAAGTCAAAGACAAATTATATGACGATCTGGCAGCTGCTATCAAAAAAATCCCCGAGAGAGAACCGCTGTTTGTTCTCGGAGACTTTAACGCTATAGTTGGTGCTGATCACAATTCTTGGCCCACTTGTCTAGGCCGTTTTGGCATTGGGAAGATGAACAAAAATGGCCAACGCTTGCTGGAGTTTTGCTGTTATTATGGTCTTTGTGTCAGCAACACATTCTTTAATACGAAGCTTCAACACAGAGTTTCCTGGAGACATCCAAGATCGAAGCATTGGCATCATCTCAATTTGATCCTCACTAGATGCTCTAGCCTTCCTAGTATTACGATCACACGCAGTTATCAGGGTGCTGACTGCGATACTGATCACTCCGTGGTGTGTAGTAGAGTAAAACTGCGAACAAAGAGATTGTATCACACAAAAAAGGAAGGAAGGCCACGTATTGACATCAGCAAGACTCGCCATCAAAGAAAAGTGGAGGAATTTGCCCAAGCGCTTGAGGAAACCCTTCCAGGCCTAGCTGATGCAAATGCACCTGAACGATGGGAACATTTCAAGAACGTTGTTTATAACACCGCCTTGTCCACATTTGGTAAGAAGACCAAAAAGACAGCAGACTGGTTCGAAGCCCATTCACAGGAGCTGATGCCAGCTATCGAGGAAAAGAGCTGTAGAAGCATACAAAGCCTGTCCTAGTGAGTACAACTTGCAGGCTCTTTGAGTTGCTCGTAGCAAAGTCCAACAGACTGCCAGGACATGTTCTAAAAATTATTGGCTTCAGCTCTGCTCTCAGATACAGATAGCAGTGGACACAGGTAACATCAAGGGAATGTATGATGGTATCAAGCAGGCTTTAGGTCCAATACAGAAGAAATCTGCTCCTTTGAAGAAGGAGTTTAGCTCCTCATCCAGGACCGAGCACAGCAGATGGAACGCTGGGTGCAGCACTACTCTGAGGTATATTCTAGAGAGAATGCAGTAACCGAAGAGGCATTAAATAACATTGAGTGCCTGCCTGTCTTGGAAGAGTTGGACAGCGAACCAACTTTAGCAGAAATAAAAGCGGCCTTGGATTTCCTCGCCTCCGGCAAGGCACCTGGGAAGGATAACATCCCTGTTGAAGTGCTGAAGTGCTGTAAAGAGATCATCACCACCGAGCTGTATGAAGTCTTTTGTCTTTGCTGGAGGGAAGGTGGAGTACCACAGGACATGAAGGATGCAAACATCGTCACATTGTATAAGAACAAAGGAGACAGGGGCGACTGCAATAACTACCGTGGCATCTCTCTTCTCAGCGTTGTAGGGAAGCTGCTTGCCCGTGTTGTGCTGAAGAGACTCCAGGTGCTTGCAGACAGAGTCTATCCAGAATCACAGTGTGGATTTTGAGCTAATAGATCCACCACTGACATGGTATTCTCCCTCAGACAGTTGCAGGAGAAATGTAGGGGATGACAGCCACTCTTTGTGGCCTTCATAGATCTCACAAAGGCCTTTGATTTGGTTAGCAGGGATGGCCTTTTTAAAATACTTCCCAAGATTGGATGTCCACCTCGACTCCTTAACATCATCAGGTCCTTTCATGAGGAAATGAAGGGCACTGTAGTTTTTGATGGCTCAACATCAGATCCCTTTGACATCTGAAGTGGAGTGAAACAGGGCCGTGTCCTCACGCTGACCCTGTTTGGGATCTTTTTTGCTGTCATGCTGAAGTACACCTTTGGAACTGCAACAGAAGGTGTCTATCACCGGACTAGATCAGATGGAAAGCTCTTTAATCTCTCTAGATTGAGAGCGAAGACCAAAGTCCAGCTGAAATGCATGCAGGACTTCCTCTTCACCGATGATGCAGCTGTTGTTGCCCATTCTGCTGAAGAGCTCCAAAAACTTATGAATCGTTTTAGTAAGACCTGCCAAGACTTTGGATTAACAATCAGCCTGAAGAAAAAAAAATCATTGGCTAGGGCGTGGACTCACCTCCCTCTATTACCATCTCTACACAAGAATTGGAGGTTGTTCATGACTTTGTGTACATTGGCTCAACGATCTCTGACACTCTCTCCCTAGATGTCGAGCTGGATAAACGCATTGGCAAAGCAGCTACCATGTTCTCTAGACTCACAAAGAGAGTATGGCTTAATAAGAAGCTGATGGCATATACCAAGATCCAGGTCTATAGAGCCTGTGTCCTGAGTACACTCCTGTACTGCAGTGAATCCTGGACCCTTTGTGCACAGCAGGAGAGGAAGCTGAACACGTTCAACATGTGTTGTCTCCGGCGCATTTTTGGTATCACCTGGCAGGACAAAGTTCCAAATAGAGTAGTCCTAGAATGAGCTGGAATTTTTAGCATGTATACATTACTGAAACAGCGATGTCTACGTTGGCTCGGGCATGTAGTGAGAATGGCTGATGGTCGGATTCCAAAAGATCTCCTGTATGGAGAATTAGTGCAGGGAAAGCACCCCAGAGGGAGGCCACAGCTGCGATACAAGGATATCTGCAAGCGGGATCTGAAGGCCTTAGGAATGGACCCTAACAGATGGGAAACTTTGACATCTCAGCTTTCAGCCTGGAGGCAGGCGGTGCAGCATGGTCTCTTCCAATTTGAAGAGACACTTGTTCAGCAGGCCGAGGCAAAGAGGCAGTCCTGAAACCAGCAAAATCAGGGAGCTGGACAGGGGACAGACTGTATTTGTCTTCAGTGTGGAAGGGATTGTCACTCTCAAATTGGCCTTCTCAGCCACACCAGATGTTGTTCCAAGACCTCTATTCAGAGCACATTACCATAGTCTCTTGAGACTGAAGGATGCCTACACAGAGTCAGCCTTGCCTGTATGTTTCATTGCTTCATTTGGGGATATGAAAAGTCACTTAATAACAAATTGAATAACTGGTCTCTGTATTTCAGTGTTGTCAATCCTGATGAGGTGGATTATCAATGATGTGTGGACCAATGGCAATGAGGATGTGCTCAGCCTTACAAGGCTGTCTTTCCTCCTCCTTTCCAAAGCATTGCTCTGGAATGGAACCCTACTCATCCAAGGATGTGTAGTGCAGGAATAACCAGCTGCCTTCTTTGAGTATGAGTAGAAATAGGAAGGGGTATATCTGTTACTCAGCCTTTGAGAGCGCATTTCTACTTTTTATGGTCTAAAAGTAGTTTTGGGGAAATCTTGGATAATTGAGCTGGAGTGGTTAATTAATTAATTTTATACAAGCAGCAGGTTCAGGACTGCTCAGGAGAAAGCTTGGTAGGGATTTGACAGCTTGATGCATACTCTGAGGCTTTGTAATGGTGAATGTTGCTTATCCAACCAGAGGCAGTGGCAAGGAAACTACTCTTAGATGGGCTCATCACCTCAGCTAGTCAGGGTAGTATTAGTGCCAGGTACCTCCTGAGTCAGAACTTCGTGAACATAGCTGGAGAATGAGATTAAGCACAGACCAGTCAGCACAGTGGAGTGCACTACAGAAGCATAGTGGCTTGAGGGGTCAAAGGCTCAAAGCACTGGCACTTTTTGATTAGAAGGGAGGCTACTCCACCTCACTCAGACTCGCATGTAGCCTCTGAGTTTAGCTACAGTATTGACAGACTGCATTATTGCAGTCCTGAGGTGAGGACTGAGGGGAACTTAATTTTTTGACTTCCAGGTTGAGTGGTTCTCCCTGGCGCGGGAAACGAAACTGCTATAAACTCTTGAGCTGGTGTGGTTGTACATGCATATTAAAGAGAGGGGTGGGGGTGGGGAAGAGATGGATCAACACAGCTGCCTGCAGTTTTGACTCTCTGAAGTGAATCTGAATAAGGTTCTATTATGATAATACCTGCACTACACCACTGGTCATAAATCTCAAGTATATGGCAGGAGACATAAACTCCAGCTATACCTTGAAGTGAAATGATGGCCATTGCTTTCAAGAGTTACTGTTTTGGACTACAATCCCCAAATATCTTCAGGAAGCATGGCCATGGTAGCTAGGAGATCCTGAGGGAGTGAAAGTCCAAAAAATAAACTTAATATCTAAGATGTGTGAGAACTCTGTTTCAATGTGTCAGTAGTATATACATCCAACTTTTATGTATTTTCATGTTTAAAATGTTTAAAGGTTTATTTTTAAATTTTATTTTATTTTATTTTATTTTGAAGTGCTGTTGTTCTAAATGGCAAGCCACAGGGAAATTCCTCAAAGGTCTGGCACAATCTAGAGACTTGGTGTGCTTTGATGACTTTAATCATATAGAGCTGGAGGTAATTGTAGTACCAGCTTCTTGGCAAAGCTGGCATTCAGTGAAAATTACAATCTTGACAACTTCATTAACAGTGCTGACATTAAACAACACTGACTAAAGCTCATGGTTAAGTGGGGAGGGATCAAACTGTAGAGAATTTTAATCAAACCCAACCGATAGTCTCTGTTAAATTTGTCCTTCCTTGTGCATTTCTTCAAGTATTGCCATGTTGCTACTCTTGTTGTTGTTGTTGTTTCGCTGTATACCCAGCAGGAGATCTATGCTGTCACAGCCCTCTGAACACAGTGACAGAGGGGGGATTGAGAACAGATACAGCATTTTGTTCATGATAGATTAGCTGCAAGACCTCTCATTTTTCTGGAATGCAACCTGCCACTCACCACCTTTAGGAAGACAAGAATTCACTTTCATCTGGAAGAGGCCTGTAAACAGAAAGGAAAGCTATTTGAATGCTACATTTTTTTACCTAACCGAAATCCAAAGATTGATGCTCCTATAAATGAGAACTCTACATGCACACACACTTTTTCTTTGGGACTGAAAACTAATTTACTGCATTTCCAAATTGCACAAGCATAATTAAATGTCCATACAAAAGAAAATTATAGCCTGGTCTACTTGTTATATGAGCTAAAATGACCTGGTTCAACACAGAAATCTTTCCCAGTTTTGTGTTGTTTATTGTCATCAGAAAATATAGGCAACCTTGATAGAAAGTGTTGGCACTAAATTAGATTTTAACTACTCAATGAAACTTTTAAGCTCTTGGAGGACTGGGGAAAAGAATTTTTAAAAAAGTTGCACTCTTTGTTATTATCTTTCCTTGGACTCTTTGATAGATGGCTGTTTTCCAAGATGCATTTCTTTATGTCATATAGTTTACCATCTAACATATATTTACAATGAACCATCCCATGTATTGCTTTGAAAACATTATGACTTTGTACAATTATTGCATTTAATAGCCCATTTTCAAATATATCCAAAACAACATTAGAGACAGTGGGGCCAAATGGGACGTGATGTGAGACAATCAGATTCAGCTCTTCCAAAATCTTTTTCTATGGTTAAAATGAGTCGCAGAGGTAATAGCAGTTGTGCTGGATCAGGCTCTGGTGCTGGGGCTAGAGGGAGGTGAAATTTACTGAAAACCTCCCCTTTTCCAAGTCTGGTATTAACCATGGAGGAAAATGGGGAAGACAGGTATTTATACTGTATTTTTTCTTCCTGCCACCAGTCTCATAGCAACTAGAAGGTGATCTGGTTAACCCTTCTCTCGTAGTGTGACATGCCCAATTGAAATTGCCACTTTTTGAATCAAAGAAAAAGCGATCTAAATGGATTTCCTATTCCCATCTAGTTTGGCTGTATATTGGTCCTGAAGTATTAACAAAGTTGATGTGCCAACAAAAGTGCATACAATGAGACACTAAAATTTGGAGCTGGTCTATTTGAGTTGGCCAAACTTTAAAATATATTGTCTAATATAAGCATCATTAGCTTAACTCTATGAGCTGGAAAATCCAGGGGTCAGGAGTTTGATTCGTCAGTGCAATGTGTGTGTGTGTGTGGGGGGGGAAGCAAGCCTGCATGGTCTTGGGCAAGCTCCTAGAAAAAGGGATGATGAACCAGTTGAATACTCTAAACCTAGAAAATCCTGGAAAGGGTCGCCATGAGTCAGAATCAATCTCATGGCACATTATCCATTAATGATCATCACAACTGGCAGTATGGATGTAAACCCTCACTTGTTTTGCCTTATTCTTATTCTTAGTCAGAACAAAGAATCTTGTGGTGCTTGTAAATTCTTCATCAAAGTATCTCATCATGTTGAAATAGCCGAGACCAATGGGAATAAGGAATCTGGCTAATATTTATTCTGTCCCTAGCACTGGGTGAATTTCCGTCCCTCTTGAAAAGCATTTGAACTATTAGTTATCAGTGTTAGGAAATGTAACTTCTCCAAGGATCCAACAGACAACATGACCACTGCCATCCTAGTTGTGGGATTATGGGACTTGCAGTCCAAAATGCAATGTTATGCTACCATATCTGCCCATTATTATGTTCTTGAAGAAAGCCCATAAATAGGAGTTTGAATTGGCTTACATTGCTTTGTTAAAAGGCTGCTTCAGAGGGGAGTGCAGGGTAGACTGGCATTAGCATTTTACCTGAGCAACTTCATTTGATGAATTAGAACTAGGGCTGGTTTAGCTGCTGAACCATGAAGTAGAATGAGTCAGCAATAGCAGTAGGGCACTGGTAGTAACCTCAACGACCAGATGGTGAACACCTATGTGATGGTCTGATACCCTTGGCCAGTTGCTTTTTCTAGAAGTTCAGATTCTCTGCATCCATCCAACTACTCATTCCACCTCTCTATTTGGAAATAAAAGTTGATGCAATTAGTAGAAGTTATTGAACTGGTAAGGTTTTGAAAAAATGGGAAGCCACATATTCTAGAAATTGAGTTATTAAGTTTCAATTTAAAAGAGCCAAGTCTAATAATTATCTCAAATGAGATTAGACCCATTGAATTAATAGGGCTTGCACAAGTATTCATTTATCAAAATTCCATTGATTCAGTGGGTCTACCAACAGTTGGCTTTAGGGCAAGGTAGTCAAGGGTTGCCATATGTTGGAGACACCTTGATGGCACATAAAAATAACAACAGCCAAGAAGAAGGAAGAACTGCAACCAAGAAGGCAGCTAAATATGTGTTGGATTACAACTCCCATCAGCCCAGCCCAGGGTGGTTAATACATCTGGAGGACATAATAATCTTAGAACCGAGTCCAGCCTCTGTAAAAGAGGCACAATGGGGAATCAAACTGCCAACCTCTGGCTACACAGTCAGATGCCTTAAACCACTGAGCTATCTAGCAGTTCAAGAGGCTGCATTTCTTAAAGTGAACAAGCTCTGAGCATGCACCAACATCATTTGCCAGCCTGATACCATGCAGGTGAACTGTGCAACAGTGCAGTTGAAAAACTGGACCATTGTCTGGAATTCTATTGTGGATTTACACAGTTGAGTGAAACAGCGTGAATTGTGGCAGCAAATTACCACTAATTAATGAGGTGCCAGTCATGTGTGCCTATCATGTGACTGAATGTATGAGTAGGAGCACAACCAACATGTCATTAATTAGCAACAGTAGACTGCCGTGACTTATGTAATTTCACCTATGCATGTGTAAGTAATCAATGGGATTCAAAAATACGTCATTCATGGCGAACAGAATGAGTTTCTAAGTAAGACTAGGAAACTAACATTAAAAATGAGTAGACTAACCATCATTTGTCAACTTTGCCCGTGCTAAAGGTCACAAAATCTACACAGCTAGAAGAAACACTGAGCAATGGACAAAACTGATTGTGTGAATCCAGACTGTAGTTCACAATTTCTCATTCATTTCCAAAAGCCCACAGAACACATTTTTATCTATTTGCTTCTTGTTCTGAAAAAGGAATAGGCTGGATGATTTTTAATGTAACAATTACTTTATACAATAGCTATATGCCCAAATGAAATCTCTTTTACTATTGTTCTTTCTTCCTCCAGCCTCTCAGAGGATGCTCCCCAAAGACTGGTGCCATGCTTCTCTTCATTAGAACCCAGTTTTCAATTTAAATGTTAATTAGCATAGATGAGTAGAATCGTGCCACAAACTGTAGTTTGAAAACACTGCCTATCAATGAGTGATTACCTTTTATTTTTTTCCTGAATGGTTATGATCTTTTTCAGTTACATTTATGGCATGCAATTTAAATTATTCTGGATCATCTTAGACCAATTTATTTAGGAATGATTCATTTCACAATGTATTTTGTTGTTCTTTAAATGAAAGGGTGCTTAGAAAAAGCAAAAGACTTCCAGTAAGGTTGAACATTGTAGTGAAAGATGGTCCCAACACTTTATGCTATTCCTGTGTTGTACACTGCAAAAACAGGCTCAAAGTATCTCTGTCTTATAATATTTATTCATATAATTACTGTAGCTCTTTCTGATGTTCAGACTGTGAACACTATTGCTTAGATAGCTAAAACATCACCATACAGAAACACATTGGACAAGGGGAGGTCAACATGCAGGTGACTTCTAAGGTCACAGAAGAAATGCTGACAGAGTTCAGGAGTAACTGATTACAAATAATGTTACTTAATTTAATTAAGTTGTGTGGTAACTAATGCATAACTAATTTATATTATGATTATAAAATAATGGACAATAATTTCACTCCCTTTACAGTGTAACTGTGACAATTTTAGTTACTTTTATGTGTAAAAGGATGTGTAGTCTCACATCCAGCAATTTGTATTATTCCAGAGGAATTTTTTTTAAAGGAACTAACAAGTAATAATATTAGTTACTAACTATAATAGCAACTGACTACTTTTGGGGGGAACTGTAACTAATTAATATTTAATACTAACTTTCCTAGTTCTGATAATGATACAAGGGCCAGAATCCAGTTGGTGGACATCTACAGAGGGAAGAAGACCTACCAGGGAATTCAGAGAGAATGAATTTCTCTCCCCTTCCCTCAGGCCTTACAAATGTACAACAAGAGGCTCTCTTTCTCTTCCTTCTTCCCACTGTCCACCACACCACTCAAATTTCTGCTCTGAAGGTTTGCTCAGACCTCTGAAACAAATATTGGGAGTTCTGCAGGATGCACGGGGGAGAGAACTGGCTTCCCCCAGATCTGCTAGCTGTGTTTTTTTATCAACACATGTACCCAGTTGGATTCTGGCCGACAAAAATTCAGACATCTTCTAAACTTAGAGGTGCTGGGAGTCTTACCTGTTTGGAAGTTGTGATCTATGACACCAAAGCCCTGCCTCTAATCCCAGTTGCCCAGGACCCAAATCTGCTTACTAAGTGACCACAGGGGGTTACATTCCGCACATACGTCCAATCATTCTGGTTGTTATTACCAATTTTCAGATGTTATGTCTGACAGTGCAGTTATAGAGCCATGCTGCCTGATGTAGACTGTTGTGTCATGCAAACCATCGGCTTTTTCTAGGTCAATGTATATTGGGATGATCCCAGAGTTTGACCATCGAAAACATATTTAAGAATCTGTGCTCTTTTCAGTGAAACCATGACAGACGTATTTAACAAATTTACTTGCCTTTTATTTTCACTTTGAACACCTGTGCCTAATAAATACACATGCCATTTTTAATGTCCAGCTGCTCTTGCAAAAGTCACCGAATCTCCCCAAAGACCCTTTTGTCATCCATTAGAATGCACAGTACCACTTTATGCTATAGAAGCATTTTAATGAGTGGGCAAGGCGTTGGGACTGCAAGATAAATCGACATGAAAGAGAAAAGATCATTCTTTGAGAGCAGCCAAAAATGAAATACCACTTTGAACTGCAGCTGCCATTTGATGTACCAAAAATCAATTTCTTTGATTATAAATTTGCAAATCTGAGAGATGTAAAAATAAAATATACAAGGCAGGATATGAGTCCTGTTTCGCAGATTGTCCTTGCACCATGGAAATTCTTCACAGTTCTTCTGTTGGTTTTCCTATTCTGGTATCACCATATTTATCATGGTGGAGATCTCTGGAGAAAACTGAATTCTGATGGTGAAACTTTAAAGTTACAAACCCAGTTGATGATGATACGCATGTGCTATCAAGTCAATTCTGACTTATACCAACCCTTTTCAGAGTTTTCCAGGTAGACAGTACTCAGAAGTGTAGGGACTGTGTAGCTTGCCCATAACTACGTAGACTGGCTCTACTCACAGGAGGCACAGTGGGGAATGGAAGTCCCAACCATACCTAAACCATTGAGTTATCCAGCCAGCCAAACCCAGATTAGGGATGTGAAAGATTCTTGATGTTATTCAAGATTGTTTTGAAACTGACCATTTTGGCATGAGAAGACAGTACTGCAAGCATTCATCAATCACCTTTGAGAGAATTCAGCTCCAGTGTGAGACTAGATGACAGTGCAGTGCTTTTTTTCTTTTCAACCCGTTTTTCATAATTTGCATAAATTATAAGTGTAATTTGTGAAAACCTCCGATTACTGAATGAAAGAATTTGTCTTTTTCTTAGCTATTATTCTGGGATTTTTCTATCAGGTTGCCCCAGAACTGAATTCAAAACATATCCAATTGTGTCCAGTTTGCACAACTAGGCAATACTTAATGAATTTTCCCATAAATACGCTCTAGATTTTATGAAACTTACAAAAAAACCTATATAATTTGTGGGGAGGGGATCAGCAAATTTTAACATCTCTAAGGGAAAAGAAAACCACTACATATTTCTCCCAATCCACACAGGGACAGATCTAATCAAGATGTACCCCTAACATAGAAACCAATTTTGAAGATCTTGTCTTAAAATCTGTACTACTCAGTTTTGGAAGAGATGTTTGAAGAGGGATTTTCTTTTGGTGCCAAGAAACAGCAACACATCTCAGAGTCCCCCCAAATCCCAAGACTTGCAATGTGAAGCTTCTTGTGCACATCCCTCTCATGCTCCCAAAGCAATTTACTATAGATCATTAGAAGTATTTAAATCATATTAAATACAGTTGAAAACAAATTTAGAACATGCTTTAAAAGCAGTTGCAAATGTTCCACAGAATCCAAGAGAGACAAAAAGCCTTGCGAAACAGTATAGGTTTACTGTCTGAAACTCAATAGGGATGGAACCAGCATAGATTCCTCAGAAGGGAATTCCATGACTAAGGTGCTCCTATAGAGAAAAGACCTGTCTTTTATATCACATTCATAATTCTAGTCCCTGGAGGTGGTGGAGACACAAAACAGAGCCTGTGTTGAGGGTCTCAGACTCTGGCTTGGCACGTGAGATAAATTGATGGCCTTTCCGGTATCCTAGCCCCAAATCATTTAGGGACTTTTAGATAAAAACTAGCACCATGAATAGAATTCAGAAGCAAACTAGAAGCCAGTGCTGTGGGTTCAAGTCTTGTGTTATACAGACTCTAAATCACATATCAAACAATAGTTTAGGTGTGTACCATGCCCTTGTTACAACTTTCAAACACTTTTGAAGGCAGCCTTAAGCAGAGCATGTTACAAAAGTCTAATGAAGAGGTAATGAAGGCATGGGTCATTGTGACCAAATTCACCTTGCCTTGGAGGGGATGCAGCTGGTGCATCAGATGAACCTGGGCAAAAAAATATTCCTGCTCATGACACCTGCTTGCAGCTCCAGATTAACCATTAAGCAAAATAAACATGTGCTTAGGGCATCAACAAGGGAAGGGAGCACCACAGAGTTTTTTTTCAGTGCCGGATTTACCATGGACTATGGTGCAAATGGTGCTCTCTCCTTAACAAACCACATGCATCCATCCAAATCCCTTGGCTCTCTCCCTCCCTCCCTCCCTCCCTCCCTCAAGAGTCCCAAGAAAACGACCACCCTACCTAAAGTAATTGAGTATGAACCGGTAAAAACTAAAAATATATATAAATACTCATCTAGCAAGAAAACTCATGTTTTGAGGGAAATGATCAGTCATCATCATCATCATCACTTGGTGTTTTGGGTTTTTTTATTTTTACTTCTGTATTTCGGGGGGTTGGGTGGGGATCAGGATAAAAAGAGCTGCTGGTCTTTCAGACCTATGGCCTCTGCACTATATGAGCAAGCCAAAGAAATAACAGACACTGTTAAAAACACCCCAAAAGGGGTTTTAAGGTCTTGTTTCAGCTTTTTAGTTTAAAGATTCTGTCAAAATCTGTCTACATTAATCAAAGCGTGAAAGTGCAAGATTTGCCTGGAAGCCGATAATTTGATTGTATGTATCATCTTGCACATGATACATGGTTCTTTTGGGCCACATACTATACCATTAAATTACCATATTTTCATGTATATAATGTATGTGTTACATTGCTTTTTCAAGCTGTGCAAACTGCCACATATTATATTTGTTGGGGACACCAGTATCTTTTCAGTGCTTACGACCTGCCTGGTATCAATGCTGGGTCCAAGAACAAACCTAGTCTTTCAACAGGACAATCTCCTCTTCAACAGACAGTAATCCCAATTTTGAATTGACATCTTTGTTAATCAGCATAATTTCTTTCTTGTCTGGAATGAACTCCAGTTTGTTATAACTGGATAGGAATACATCCCCTCTAATAGTTATTTAGCTGATCAGTCCTCACATTTTTGTGAATGCCATGCCAAAACCCACTTCACAATTTTTGCCAAATAATAAGAAAACTCTTGTGCTCTCTTCCCTTCGTTCAAAGAAAGGGCACTCTTTGATGGAGGTATAATTACAGTATGGAAAGTGACCCTCAAAACAAGAAAATAATACAGGTTATCATTCCAGTGGATAACAAAGGAGCTAAACCTGTCTTCTTCACAAGACCGTGAACAATCTACTAATATAAACTCTTGAAGATTGTCACAATCAACTGCCAAGAGAAGGTCTATGTTTTTTTTCCCTTCAGTGTTACCAAGTTAACTTTGCCCATTGTTCCCAGTTAAGTAATTTGCTAAATCTCCTTTTGAACTGCGAACAATTGGAGGCCAATTAGGCAGAGTTCCCCTCTACCATAACTACCGGTAGCTGTTTTTAAAAAGACCCTTGCACTGGAGCATTAAAAATAAAGATACAAATGATGTGATCATTAGACTGGTTTAACTAGTGCCAGCCCTCTCCTCAGACTTATCTCAATGCCATCTTTCATTCCACATTTTTCTCAGAACATACACACATTTTCAACTCTCTTAACTCATTATGATTACCTTTTCTGAACATTGTGAGCTGTATTCTAGAATGTTCTCCAGATCAAAGCTGTTAACCACAGAGAGATTTTTTCTGAAATTATGCCTTGACACATCTCTGGGGCTCTTTTGCTGTTCCTACACAAAGTCCTTCCTCTTTCACAGAAGACCTTAGCAGAGCTACCACCACCATTAGCCAGAATGAGACAGCTGTCTCAGCCAGCAGATCTTTGGTGTCATAAAATCTCAGCAAATGTTACTAACTAATTTATCATCCTTGTACTTGTACTGCCAGAGAGGGGGAAAGGTATGGAGGATATCATTTTGCCAAGAAAATAACTGGTTGACTTGGGTAGCATAGATACTATGAATGTTGACTTTGTGGTGGCTTTGCTATTTTGTCTCAGGGCAGGGGAAGGGGAGGAAGATTAACAAAACTGATCACTTTATTTTTCCTGGTCTATTACTTTAGTTTATCCAGTACTCTTGCTTATTTTAGTTGGGGTTGTTACATACATTTATATTTTTATCACTTTCACTGGTTTCTTTTTCTGATAAGCTACCTTGAGATATTTTAGTGAACAACGACAATGTAATCCATCCACACATACACACACATGCACCACTAGAAATAAATACAGTGCAGTAGTCAAGACTTTTTTTTAGCTGCGTGCAAGATATCTGGTGAAAAGAGAAGCTAGCTGTCGCGGTCTCGCTTTTGTAGTCCCTATTTATTTGGCCCTCACAAAAGCTCACGCTCTTTCCTCCTTCTCACGTTGCCACCAGATGTTATTACTTCATAACATCAATCAACTGCTGGACACTCATGCTGCTAAACACAATCAGTTTATTAAACAGGGTGGGGTAGATAATCAGTTGGAAATAGTATATTCATTCACAGGAAACAAATCACAGGTATTAAGTAATATTCAGTTCAATTAGATCTTTCTGTTAGTTCTTTCTATCTTGCTCTGACCCTACTGATTCTATTTCCACTCCCACAGCTCAGCTTTCCAACCCTTCCAGCACTTCCCTCTCAATTTCCAATCATTCAAATCTCAAATCCACCTGCTTCGAAATCTCTCTCTCATCTCATCTCTAGTCAATCTCTCTCTTTTGTACCCCTCCTTCTTCTCTGACTCCGCCTTCCGTCTTCTTCATTGGTTCTTCTGCCGAGGTTCCGTAGTGACGGACAGGTGACGTCTGGGGTATCCGCTACACTAGCCAATGAGCATGAGCAAAATGTCTTCTTTAAACCCAGAATAGTTGCAGTAGCAGCACAACATGTGTGTATAGGAATTGGATGGGGGCATGAGGCCATTGGGTGCAATTTAGAGCAATTTAAGCTTGTTACTGGAGAATGAGTGAGTGAGGATCAACGCTGAAATGACAAGAGAATCGTAATTGTAGCATGAGGTTTCAGGGAGCTACAAACTTCATTGAAATGGACACCATGAGATCAGGATCTTCTTGCATGCCTCAAAGAATATAAAACTGGCCAATGTAACTGAAATGTTACTACTTCTTTTCTTGCATTACACACCAAAACCATCTTGAGTATCTACTTGGATTTTGCTTAGCTGATCTATTCCTGTGTCATGCAGCTGTAGCTGATAGAGCTCACTATGGATATTCTTGCTCTTAGTTCTTTCAAACAAAGCAGTGTGGATTGTTTAAGGCTCTGTTTGTCAGCTTTCTTTGTTTGTTGCTGCTAAAAATATCAGCTAAGAGCTTGCAATGGTCCATTTTCCAGCTTTGAATTTGCTGTAGACCTCTTAGCAGCCTGCAATATGCAGATAGCACTAACTACAGCCATTTCCACCATTTTCTTTCCCAGGGCCAACCTTGTTTACTCAGTTTTCATGGAGCATCCAGCTGCCATCCTTCTCAGCCCATGACAGTCCAGGGCTTTCTGTGTTGTCCTCCTGTGGTTTTCTCATGCTAAGTCTCTGACACATGTTGGTAATAAAATACAATTGCAGCACCAGCCTACCATCCAATGTTGATAAACAAAGTGCTGTTAAGACATGTCAAGATTCCTGCTTCTTTACACAAAAATATTCTCTGCCTTGTAGCTTCCTACTGATCCTGGCTGGGAACCAGAGATGAAAAGGTTGTCTGTCCAACTGATTCTTGAATAGCCTCTCTGACTTGTCCTGACATCAAGTTATATTCCTGTCAGGATAGGCTTTAATTACTTGGTTTTTTCCCTCAGTTTTCTTCTTTCTTCGGGTTTTTTCCCCCAACAAATATTTTACAATGTTTTCAGTAACATTCCTGATTCAATAACATTATTATTACCTTTATTTAACATTCTTTTATCTTTTAATAAAAAGAAAACATTCATAATGTAAGTCACTGATGTGTCTGGGGAAGTGGATTTCATCCATGACAGCACACACTGAAAGAAATACCTGTTAGTCTTTAAGGCGCAACAGCATTTTGCTCTTTGCTTTTTCTTCCCTTTGATTTGGTCTACAAATCATTATATTTTGACTCTTTCTCTTAAAGGCAGCTCATGACTGGAGCAAGGAGAGTACACTTCAGTTTTGGAGGTGAGACTCTCCTGCCTCTCAGCCTTCAGGCTTCTGCTCTTATTGGAAGAGAAACAGACAGCGAATGGGGAAATTCAGAGTGTTTGTCCTCACCACTGACTAGTCACAATTAACTTCAGCACACATGTAACTGGGTGACTAAAGGTTTCCAATGAAAGGGATGCCAAGATCAGACACACCGTCCTGTTATCAGGCAGAGCTAGTCCTTTGCTCAGTAAACCAAGACAAGATGTAAGAGATCCCAAGACAGAGTCAAAAACAGTCGGTCTAGCCATTCTGAGATTTATCAAAACCTAATAGGAAAAATTCCAAACATGATCAAGCTTATTCAAAAAGTCTTCGTAGCCAAGGAATCCACAGTAAGAAATTGGATATATAGCAGTCACAAGCTGAAACCACAGAGACATTGCCTTCAGTTGGAGACAAGTGGTCTCCAACTGAGAGTTTATCTACATTTACATCTATCTATATCTACATCTGTCTGTCTAGTTGGGGCCCACCAACTAGCTGGCATTTGGCCAACTGAGAAATGTAGCCAGGGGCAAGGTTGAGTGTCCTGGTTTCCTTGCAAGAGACATACCTTGTCCCATAGATAACATTTGCTCCTCAGGAGATTCTTTTCACCAAGAAATGCTTCCCCACAGCCACACATGTCACCAGGGATCCTCAAGTCAAATGCATACCCTCAACGTACATTTTTCCTGCAAGCTGGGCAGGAGTCCTGCCTCATCTTCTGCTTTGGCTTCCAGCTTTTAGGCTTGTGACAGTGTGGTGTCTGGGGATATGTAGAAATTCTTCCCTCATATCAAATTCAGTGGATTTTGGTTCATCCTTGCAGTAGGACTCCTCTGGCAGGCCTATGACAGACTTGAGTCCCAGCTTGATGGAGGATCTTTTCTTAAAAAGAAATTAGGTCTGCCCATTCAAGAAAGCATGGAGAAGCTAGAGAGGTAAAGTGCCAACACTGTCTTCTCTTTCCCCTTCACTAAGCTGGAACTGATCCCTTATCCCTTCATACAGGTCATTTAGAACAAACTGCCTTGGGAGAAGGAAAGGAAGAAGTAATGAACTGTTATTATAGTGGTCTCATTAAAATATATACTGTTTCAGTAATGTATAATTATTCCTATTGACCTTATGGAAGCAACTCCAAGAACCCTGCTGTTGAAGATCTGAATAAAAATGGTTAATATTAATGTTTTCATAGTTACCTAGTTTGTAAGGGTTTCAGATTCTCTGCCATGAATTCAGTGGATGTCGATTATGGTTAGCTACATGTTAATCAAAAAAAATGTATCAAATTTGTCTTTTGAGTTCCTTGTGAGGAGAACAGTTGCAAAGCGGCTTGACACGTTCTGCAGATCTTCCTCTACAGTGTCCTTTGAGAACTAATTTAGTTCCTGAGAACATGTGCATGGATTCTTTGCAACACAGGGAATCCGTGACAGATGTACAGCTTCTTTGGCAAGAGTTCTATGGTTTGCTTGGGGAGATGGTGCTATGGGCAGCTTCAGGAGGTGGTAGTGTTTCACTG
Organism: Intellagama lesueurii; assembly: GCA_037013535.1. Taxonomy (NCBI): domain Eukaryota; kingdom Metazoa; phylum Chordata; class Lepidosauria; order Squamata; family Agamidae; genus Intellagama; species Intellagama lesueurii. Next base: position 39,576,705 of record JBAJHW010000005.1, on the reverse strand, counting down.
GAAATATTTCATAGAGACTGGATAGCTATTAGTCAAGGATACTGACAATCCAAGATTCATATATTGAGGAGAAGGTTAGACTGGATAATATCTGAAGATCTGTTCCAACTTTCTGAGATTCTAAGACTCTTTGCATCTATGGCACCATCTGAAGGCACATAGTGCAAGAATCTTTATAAAGTTAGGCAGATCTGAATCTGGTCAGAGACTGAATAGGGGACTGCATGAGAACCAGACACAAACTGTCAAGATACAACATGAATTAAAGATGAGATGTAAATGTAATTAATGCAGAAATGAAGCTGTCAAAAATGGTCCCTGAACATGCACATTCTGAAAACCACTGTGATACCCTATTGCATATCAGCAGTCAATACTGTCTATACTCATTCTACTCTAATGATCAGTGCTAATATTAATTTCTTTAGGAATGTTTCTTCTGTAGATTTCTATATTGGCACAGGTTTGGATTACAGAAACCTTCCAATGCTACATTTTATGCTTTTATTATTCTAATGTCATTGCATTTTGACCAGTGGATGTCGATTATGGTTAGCCAGCTACCCCTCCAAAATCTCCATTATTCAGAGAATACTTGAGCAGTCAAGAAAAAGAAAGAAAGAAAGAATGTTCAAATGTAAAATCTGCAGAGAATACTTTTTTGGAAGCAAATTTGTTTCAGCTCTAACTCCTAATTGACTGTAGGCACTGCAAAAAGAACAGAAAACAACAGTAACCCTTCCCAAAGATTTGAACATCATTATAGCCTCAGGTTCAGTAACAGGATTTGTTGCTCGGAGGAAAAAAAATTCAGAGGCGTTTGCATCTAAGATTCAGACTAGGGATAAAAATCATGCACCAGGGAAGATGAAATGATGTGAAGCATGGTCATGGACAACTAATTTATTTGCCTGAGCATAATTTAGAACTGTTTAGAAAAGAAAAAATTGGTGTACCACATTTTTTAGCAAGAAGGATTCACAGCCAATTAATTTTAGGTGGACCGGTAATTTTTTCCCCCCAGAAATTGTTTTAGTTTAGTTCTGGTTAATAGTTTTTTTTTCAATGTGGATGCTGTTTTTCCCTTGGCTTCAGCTTCCTCTTGCACTGGCGTCCCTAGTGCCTTACTCATGGATGCAGGGATGTCTCCAGGCATTCCCTTGGTGGTTGCCAAGGCCTCCTGGTTTAAAATATCACCAGTTCCATTCTCTTGTGGGTGTCCTTATCCCCAAGTATTCTGGGTAAGGCAATGGTACCCAAGCTTGTGGCTCCAGGTGTTGTTGTCCTCCAACTCTCAGAAGCTGTAACTAGCACAGCTAGTGGCCAAGAGTTCTGAAATTTGTAGTCCAAGAATATCTGAGGCCCATGTTTGGGAACATCTGACGTAGCTGAAGTTGTCTGCCTTTCCCAATAAAAGTTACTTTGAGCTGGAATATCAGTCCAGAAATGGATTGCAGTTACCGTATTTCTGATGCTACTACTGGTTTAAAAATTGTATTTGTTTGTCACACTATTTTCTATAAGAATAATTCTTCTTCTTCTTCTTCTTCTTGTACCCACATTCCTTTCTCACCAACATGTTTTTCTCCAACACATTCCTTCCTAACCGTAGGTGTTTTCCAACAGGCTCCTTCTGACACTCAAAGTACTAACAACGTACAAGCTACCTTTTTGTCAGGCATTTTATTTTGCTGTAAATATTTTATGAGCTTCTACTGACAAACAAGGGACATTCAAGAGGAGTGTGATAATGATGTTATTTACATGTAAAGCACTGCAAACATGAAAATGGAAATATATCACTTTCTTCAAATGACTGTAGCAATTCACAGGCAAAAAATGCAGAATGCAGGCCACTTTTGTTTTTCCTGAATTACAGATTGAAGCTTTGCAGCTGGGACAGTGGCTAGTTTGGGGACACATACAGCTTTGAACCAAGGTTTTTCCAAATGCCCTACAGCCTCAACTGCCTCCAAAAATTAACCTGCTGTCTTAAAGAAAAGAAAAATATTCTATTGCTGCTCCCATGGCCAAAGAGAAAGCCATAACATGTTTATGTAACTGTGTCAAGATGTAAACTGTCAAGATACAACATGTATCTTGACAGTTTACATCTTGTTTACCTGTTTCCTTTCAGTGTACTCTTATACATTGGCTCATCCACGTTACTCACAATATTCATACAAACACTCTACTTGTACACACACTTAAATAGATGACCAACACTAATTGTTTCCTACATCCTGCTCAATATGGTTTCACATTCCTTTATTTCAATTAGGGTTTAGGCTGTAGTCCTTAACATTCAAAAACAGAAGGACAGCGCAGCAGGACTCACTTCTAAGTCAAAAAATACAGGATTCTTGTAAAATACTTGTACTTGACTATGTACTTTCTCTGGATTATACATTGTAGCAGATCCCATCCAGGATAATGCTGTTGACTGATGGCCCTTTAGAGAGATACAGGTTGTGGCTCTATCTTAATGTTGTTGGGAAAATTATTTTTGGTTATTCCCTTTTAGTTAGCAGAGTAATGAACATGGAGAGGTCAACCCAGTCTCATCACTACCTCCTCCCCCAGACTAGGACCTAGTTGATAAAAAAATAACTAGAAGCATTTAAAGTAGAAAAGAAGGTATCTTTAGTTGCAGTTGTTGTCTATTGTTACAGTCAAAAGAATTTTAAAAATGAAGATAAGTGAGTCTCAACCATGTGGGAGGCAGACCCTCCATGCTGGCTGCATGGCTGGAGATCAGGAACAGAGAGAGCCAACCAAACCAAACCAAAACAAAACAAAACAAAATGAAGCAAACAAACAGAAAGAGAGGAGGGACAAGCTGGAGGCAAGAAAAAGAACTTTAGCAATAGGGTAGTGGCAGAGGACAATCACCATCGGTTGTGAAGAGCTCCTCCACTGATACCCAGTGTTAGTGCATTCAAGTTTGTTATTGTCTCAACAAATTTATAAGTGCTGTTTCAAGTGAAGAAATACAAAGGATTGGAATGGGCAGGGAAGCCTCCCTGATAGATCTGCTTGTGGATTTTAGCCAGATCACTTGGGCCCATACATTACAGCAATCTGAATTATACCACCTGACATGCATCACCAGAAAGCCCACAAACAGAATCTGAAAGCTGGCAGAAAACCTATGGCAGACCACCTCTCTGTTAAGATAGGAGACTAAGAGGCCAGTGGTCCCAATTTGACAGGGAATGGAGCTTGACAGCAGAATTCCAGAACCAGTGCCCTCTCTTTTGGGTGCTGCGTAGTCACAGGAAGACTTGGACTACATATTCATTATGAAACGTGGGTCCCACTGCACACAGCTCCAGTGTGCCAGAATTTAGAAGGTCATCAGGAACAATGCATACTGTTACTACAATCCCAGGATATGAGATGGCCTTGAATCCATTGTGTCTCTGTTTCTTGCTGCATTGCAGCATCCTGATTCTTAGAAGGAAACAGTCCAGTAAGGGATCTCATAGAAAAAGCATTATTACTATTGGTACCATAGGCCTTGTGGCCTTGTCCCAGAGCACAGTGTCATAACTTGTGGCTGACATACCAAAAGTTTCATTATAATGAAGCCATACTGAGAACTCAACCAAAGTTCTATGTATTATGTTAAGGTATTTCCATAGTACTGGTCTTCATCTGGGTTGGTCTTGTGGAAAGATGCCCAGCATAAATGATGAGTCTTGGCAGATAATTTGCCCATTTCATAATAACCTAATTTCTCTTAAGCTCTTCTTTGCCTTCTCCTCTGTTTTTGGCTTTTACCCCAGACTCCCTAAATATGAAACACATCCAAACATTTTTTGATACAGATACTTTCCCTTATGGAGAGAATGACTGAACTCCCCTCCCAAATGCGAGTAAAATCTCCCAACAAGGGCAATAACCCAGGGCTAGGGCCATGACTCTCAAAACAGACTGGGAAGAAGAAGGAGCTACTTGACAGAAGGAAATCAACTAAGTTCCCATGCTCTGAACATTACAGACCTTGGATTCCTTCTCAGAGGACTCAGGTGGAAGCTAGTGGTTCTTGCAGTCAGTTAGGCTTGGGGTGGAGTGCTTATTCCACTTCCTACATGGCTAGGTCTCTCTCTCTCTCTCTCTCTCTCTCTCGCACGCACACACGCACACGCACACGCACACACACACACACACACACACACACACACACACCAAGGCAGTCAGGAAAGTCTGAACTCTAGTCATTAAGAGTTCTATGCATGCCAGAAACAACCTCCAAGACATCGGCACCAGGATGATGTAGGACTGGATGGCAACCTCTCCAATGATGCATGAACCAGCCATAGTCTATCCACTCCCATTCATAGAAAGGCTTCATGGACTGATGCTAGCACCACGCTCTACTCACTTTTTCTTTCCTCGAAGCAAGCAGTGGGAATGACAGAGCCAAGCATGGGCAGGTCAACAGATATGCAGACCAGATTGCTCTGTACCTTAGAACCCAGTTGGGCCACAACAACAAGAAAGGCTAATGAGATAAAACACTGACAAAAACCCATCTTCTGATTAGCCATGCTAGAAGGAAGAGAGTGGAGCATCCTTCAAAATGTGTACCTGCATTTCTTTGGTCTCCATGCAACCCACATTTTATCATGGGACTATGCTACCTATGTCCCTGCATGCCAGAAGCGGCAGTCTTAATGTATTAAATGAACTCATTTCTTTCCCCTTTTGACCAGCCATTTTTTCCAGCAAGGAAAACAAGTAGATATATGGAGTGGGGAGATGATGGAAGTGACCACATAGTGCTATATTAATTCAATTTAGACATACAAGTTTACTTGCAAGACAAAGCTTTTATGAAGTGCCTGTTCATTATAGCATAGATATTTTGAAAAATTCATTGTAGGAGCTGTTTATGTAGGTGGATGTAATTAAGTTTTGGTAACAGCAGGGATTTATTATTTATCCCTTGTATTTTGTATTTTTGTTATTTAGGTCTCTCTGTTTTGGAGATATAAACTGTTGTGTGTTAATTAAGAGAAGTGATATCTTGCTCCCACTCAAACACAAATGTTGGGTTGTTTGCAAGTTGACAGACTTCAGGGTTTGTTCGTTTGTTTTTTTCTTAAGAAAAGGAAAACAATCTAAACAAACTTCATTTGGTCTGAAAAACAACCCTCCCTTTGATTTTCCCACACTAGACATTGGATTCAAACTTGGTCATGCTTAGATTCAACCCTCTAAAATCAATGGGGCAATTTAATCATCATTACTAACTTAAGTCATGGAGATAGTTAGGTCAAAAAGGTTCCAGCCGCACATGACACAACAGCTTGTTCATCCAGGTCTTCAGAGTTACTGGCTTCAGGGTGAGAAACAAGCATAAGAAAGACAAAGACTTTGTGCTGGTGAACATTAAAAACTAGAGCACAAAACCTATAACATCCTAGACAATTTGAGCTGAGAGCATGATTCACTGTTTTACCTCAGGCAACTTCCATGCTCTCTTGGTTGTAAAATTGGGTAAAAGTAGAACCTTGACAAAATGTTTGTGTGTGGGCTTTTAAAAAGTGCAGTTTATGGCTTGGGGTTCACGATTAGATTTTGTGGAGGCTATCACAACTGAAGTTGATAAAAACTCCCAAGTTCTAAGAAAAGTGCTCTTTCCCCAGCCAAGAATAGATGCCTCCAGGTATAACTCCATGCCAGAGCTGTTTAGGTGGCCTATAAAGGTTCTTAGCCTCAACTAACTAGTTTCTGGGCTGTTAAATACACAGCAAGAAATAAGACAATTTTAAAATGTCAACTTATTTAACATATTTTCTTAACAGAGCAGTTTCCTCTCCCCACTAATGAGAAAGTCAATGCTATAAGATACATAATTGTATCTTTTACACATTATTTCAGGTGCTTAAACTCTTTGATGTTAATCAGGAGGCAGAGTTTGGTGTACTTTAAAGTGAATCTTGAGTTTTCTGATCTTATCATTGTAAATGGGATGTTTTTTTTAAAAAAGCTGGTCTCTGTACCTGACATGGATTTGAAATGAGCTCTAGATCTGCAGCGTTCCTTTTTCAGATTGCTGTCAGAGCAAAACTGTCTGTCCTCTTGGCAGATTGAAAATAGAAGGCTCTAACTTGATGTGATGGAACCATGACCTGTGTGTCAGAACATGGGTTATGCTGGACATTTATAAAGCATAAGGGCATGCAGTGTGGAAACTCCCACCCCTGGCTTATGCTTTTCCCTTAAAACCACCACTCCTCCCTGTTTTATTTTCTCTCAGAAAGGTTTACTTCCAGTTTATAAAGGGAAAAAAAACAGCTATGGGGAGAGGACTTCCCAAAGAAATGCAGAAGTTTGGATTTGTCCCAGATGCTACAGCATATGTCTTTTTTATTGTAGTCTTGTTTGCAAAACAAATGAAAACACAGAAATGCACAGGCAAGGAAAGGATTCGATATTCCCTTTTGTTGCAGAGTTTTGACTTTTGGTTAAATTCCTCTAGTTGCACAAGAAAAAGTGCAGAATTCACACAGCAGAATAGCTTCAAGTTCCCTAGATTAATCTACCCCTTTTCCTCAGTAACTGGCACTTACAGTCTCAATAGCTCACTCCAAGACATTTAAAATAGAAAGAATAAAAACCATTTTTTTACTTACAATTAGAGAGATCAATCAGCAATTTAAGAACAAACATGACTGCTTGAAGCAACAGGCCTCCACAGACTCCAGACCACTTCCAACAAAGAAAGGAAGGGGCAGAGCCAAGAGGCAGGACTCTATTTGAATCAGAGGCAGGGAAGGAACTATTGGTTAGTGCTGTTAGTGATTGATAGTCACCCCAGCCCTGAAAGGTCCCTCACAGCCAAATCTACTACAGGAAGCATGCAAGGTTGCAAAAACTCCAACACCTCTCATTTACTGCTTTACATGAAATTGCCCTGGAATGCAGAGTGGGAATTGAACAGTGCAACTATAGTAGGCCTATTGAATCAGTGGGTATTTGGTGAGCCAATTCCTCCATATATCCCATTGATTCAGTGGACTTGCTCTAGTTGTGACTTACTACACAAGATTTCAGATGTTACATTTTGGAGGGTAATTATCTGTCTTCAGGGATGTTGGCAACTCTTTGGGTCCAAGTCCCAAGTCCAAGTCTTTGGTACCACATCTCAAGTCCCTATTAAAAACAAGTTTTTTCCCCCAGAAAAAAGGGAGGGGTGCGTGGGTTCTGAGTCATGAGTCGAGTCCGATTCATTGAAAAAAAAAAAACCGAGTCAACTCCGAGTTGAGTCACTGATGTGACTTAAGTCTGATTGGACAGTGAGTCCCGTGACTCAAGTTCCCATCCCTGTCTGTCCTCCACTTATCCACAGCATCTCATGACTGAGGATTTATTCTTCTACCAATATTTATTTATTTTATTTATTTATTTATTAGATTTTTATCCCGCCCTTCTAGACATATGTCTACTCAGGGCGGCTCACAATAAAATTATTCATAAAAACAATTAAAACAACAATTTACATTGACAATATTAGTATTAATCAAGATGGAAAATATGAAACAAAAGATTAAGTAGAAAGTAAAAGTCAAGTATTGACAGGAGGGAAGGCCTGCCTAAAGAGCCAAGTCTTTAATTGGCTCTTAAAAACACCCAGCGAGGGTGCCAGGCAGATCTCTGACGGCAGGCTATTCCAAAGTCGAGGGGCCACTGCCAAGAAGGCCCGGTTTCTTGTTCTTTCTTTCCAGGCCTCTCTCGGCGTTAGGCCCCTCAGCCGTCTTTCCTGGCTATAGCGAGTGACTCGAGTAGATCTAGGTGGGAGAAGGCGTTCTGCTAGGTATCGAGGTCCTAAACTGTTTAGGGCTTTATATGTCATCATTAACACTTTGAAATCAATGCGGAAACGAATGGGCAGCCAATGCAAGGCAGCCAGAGTGGGAGAGATATGCTGGTGTTTTCTCGTTCCACTAAGTAGTCTGGCTGCCGCATTCTGCACCATCTGAAGCTTCCGCATCAATCTCAAAGGTAGCCCCACGTAGAGCGCATTACAGTGGTCTAATCTCGAGATTACAAGTGCATGGACCAGAGTGGTGAGGGCCCCGCCATCAAGATAGGGATGCAGCTGGGCAATCCGCCACAGATGGTAATAGGCGGAATGGACCACTGACGCCACCTGGGTTTCCATGGTAAGCGCCGGGTCCAGATGTACTCCCAAGCTGCGAACCTCACTCTTCGTGGCGAGAGTCACCCCCCCCCCCAAAAGAGGGAGTTTCCCAAGCCACTGATGGAGGGGCCACCGACCCTCAGGACCTCAGTCTTGTCTGGGTTCAGCCTCAACCCGTTCTCCTGCATCCATTGCAGTACAGCCTCCAGACATATGAGGCTGTTGCAGGTGAACTAATATGAGCACAGTTGCAGGTGAAATAGACTAACACATCTGTTTCTTAGATAACTGTATCAGATTTGTCCTAGATGTTGTTGTTGTTTAGTCGTTGAGTCGTGCCCGACTCTTCGTGACCCCATGGACCAGAGCACGCCAGACCCTCCTGTCTTCCACTGCCTCCTGGAGTTGGGTCAAATTCATGTTGGTAGCTTCGATGACACTGTCCAACCATCTCGTCCTCTGTCATCCCCTTCTCCTCTTGCCCTCACACTTTCCCAACATCAGGGTCTAGATACAGGACTGTAAATGAAGCTGGTAGTTACCTTGCAGTGTCATTGGAGTGCTGCAGCTTGTGCCAGATTTGACTGTTTGTTACAGACAAAATATGCTTTCTGTGTACAGAATGAGTCAGATGAGAGAGGTCTGAATAAACAGAATTAACTTACAGAAAGAAACTGTAAAGTGGCACAAGCCACCCTTCTTAATATAAATCTGTATCCCCTTAGAGTCATCCCAGTGTTAAATTTGCCTCAGCATATTTGATCTTATAGCTCTGAAAATGAAGCAAAGCCTGCGGAAAGCATTAATTTTGTCCTCTACACATTTCTTCCAGTGTGGAATGATCTGCCTGGAAAGTCTCAAAAATATAAAATGAAGGATTGCCAGTTTTTTTAAAAAAAAACTCAGAGGAAGTGGTACAGTAGGAGTCAATTTTCAATTTCAATTGGCATATAAAAATTGAATAAAATATTCAAGATGCTATTTTCAAACCATTGTACCATCTTTCCCACTTGAAAGACATGAGTTTAGATCCACTTTGTGTTATGAATGGTGACCCAGGAGCAATTTCATTTTTCTGTTAAAGAGGTGGGCTTTTTTTTCAAAAAAAAACAAGCCTGCAAGTTCTGTTCAATAAGATTATTTTTTTAAAAAAATACCTAGGTTTGCAGTGTTCAAGCACATTTCTAGGACTGAAAGGGTTTGATTGAACTTAACATTTTCTATCACAATTTTTCTTTTAAAAAAAAAAGTGCTGCAATTCTCAAGCAAAAACTGAAGAGGGTGATAAAAAACCAGAGGGTCAAAATCGTTTTCCATTGCTGTTCTCTGGAGTATGTGCTTTTGTTTCTGATGGAAGCAAGGAACATGAGTAAGACATTCAGACCTCAGGAGATCAGAATAGTATCTGGACTGAAACTGTTGTGTCAAGAACATCAGTGGAACCTTTAGGGGACCAGTATACCAAAGGGTCTGATAAAAATAATGGGAGTCTTTTGCCTTCAGGTGAATAGGGACCAAGAGTTATTACCAGTTGATGGCTTTTCAGTGCACCAGAGATGAAATATGTTTGTGGCTGACTTCACTTCCTAGCAGCTAGATGCCCACTTTAGAAAGACATACACACAGCATATGAACCAGCTGGTATTCTCAATGCCCATGTGGGAGGACTTGATTTATGGCAATTATTTCTATTTAGGAAAAAAGAAGAAGATCTAATGGTCCAATGTGGGATTGCTAAAATATTTCTCCATATGTCTGGGGACCAAACTAACTGTTCTACTGCTGCATATCCTGCTACTGACAGCCTGACGACAGTTTCTCCTTTGAAGTGCACTCTTGGGAGGTTCTGATTCTGGGTGGTTCGCTGGAGAAGATCTCTGAGCAGATCTGCCACCTACTGCTTTGTGCTTCACTGCTCTTTCCCTGTTGCAATAAAAGGGAACCTGTGTGGTCAGTACAAAACAGAAATGCAAGAGTAGGCAATACCTTTATAGACCACTAAAAGAATTATCATACAATCTGTAAGCTTTCGTGGATCAGGACCATCCAAATTATAAGGCACGTACCAGTGTGAAAAATTTAAAGTTCAAAAGTTCATGGCAAGATGGATTTTGCCAGGCACATCTTTTTAGATGTATGTCAGGAAAGATGCAGGCTGCATTAGAGCTGTTGTTTTAAAGTTACAGCTGAGGCAGCTGTGGATCAGATGTCACACCCCAGTTCTTCAAACAAAGAGGCACAGGCCATGCACATACCTACCTTCCCATTTTGCCTTTCTTTAAAGGGGGGAGGGGTGGTGACACAGAAAACCTGAGTCCTCCATCTGGGAATTGGGGTTACAATTTAGTAAACTCACTAGGTTTACTAGTGTGTGCATCTCCCTACTCTTGATTAATTTCCAGGCTTAGGTCTTCTTGAATGTTGGGAGGGGAAGTAAATGAAAGAAGGCTGTTTGGAGGGAAAGTGGCTACTGGGAAGTGCGAAAGCACCTCTACTCCTTCTCATTGGTTAATTGCAAAGGATAAGCCAGCTAATATTACCCAGGGTGCTGGTACAGTAACATTGTGAAACAAGTTGTCTCAGACTATATTTTTATGCTTTATTCTTTAAGGTGAAAAGAAGTGCAAATAGCTACCCACCGAGATTATTGCAGTGCAGAGACATCTTCTTGTCCTTCTCAGACAGCAAAATGTATTTTAGGATTTTTAGAGACTTTTAGGATTAATAGCAACCTGAATTTTCAGAACTGAATCCACAGTATTACCATTATACTTCTATTAGGGGAAAAATGTGTCCCAAAAAACTTTGTTCTTGGTTATAATGTTGAAGGAATTCCTACAATCATTTATATAACCATTATATGCCCATAAACATTTTTAATGAGTCTAATCAAGCAAAGTCTGGTTGTCTGAACAGACCCAACAAATTATTGTCTCAACTATTCTTGAACCAGAATTTCTTTAAAAAAGGAAACAAGTTCTTTATTTATTCTTCTATACTGATTTTAGAGCTTCTCCCAATTTAGAAGACAAAATCAGTAAAATGTTTAAAAAGCATTTCAAACAGATAAACAGAACTGTAATCACATAATATTTGAATAACCCACTTAAAGAAAAATGGAAGGGGCCAGTCAACTCCCCCCTAGGAACAAGTAGGAGCATTGGAACCAAAAAGGATGCCTGCTTTATCTATAACAATCATTCTTGTTATGGTAATGAAATCACAGACTAAGATACAACAGTGTATGCTGATAATCAGCACCAGCAGAATAAGGAATGTTTTCCCATTCCCCTCTTGCTACAGACCTCAAAAGCATCAAAAGCCTGCTCCAGAAGGTTTCTCAGCCCTCTGGAGTAGATGTTTAGGATGTGTGTGAAGCTGTAAGAATGAGTAGTGGAATACTACAGAATCAAGTGGAAGTAAGCCACTGGATCCTGACTATAGCAATTTGTTAGAAGACAACCATTGTTTACAGGCAAATCCATGTATAAAAGATAGTCTTTATACATCCCAGTGTCAAGATGCATACAGTTTTACAGGAAGTGGCAGGCACTCTCTATAGGGCTGTGAAGCAAATTGGAAACCAGTGCAGTTTTACTAAGATTGGTAAATATTCCCACCTCACAAGTAAATAAAGAGGTGTGATGCAAGAAATGAGTTTCAAACTGAGGCCACAACTTTATTAACTATTTAATCCCCTAACCTGCAGTGAGGCCTAAATCAGTGCATAAAACTTGGGAACAGGGGCAGGTAGACCATCCAGGCCCTTCTCTCACCCAGACTGAGCAAGTCGCTTGCCCCAGGTACATGCTGTACATCACCAGACTTGCCCCAGCCTCAATTAGGGAGGCATTCTTGGGTCCGTCTCCATCTTAATTCTCATGAATCAAGGTTTGTCCTATCCCAAGGCTGTCTCAGAAGGCCATCCCTACTTGTGTACCTGAATTTCATGATTTGTAGTACCCGTTCAGGGGATCCAGTCACCAAATGGCACCCTGTGGAGGGTCACTACTAGTCACTACTACTCTCCCAGCACCACCAACTAGCTCATGCTTAGCTCCCTACTCCCATTGAGCTGTCAAACACAGCAAACAGGCCCTGCATCAGGTCCTCTACAAAGTCAGGACAATCAAACTAGATGCCTCTGTGTTCCAGGTAAAAAATACAATGCTTAAATTCCATATTTACCCCCCTTCACGTCTGGTCCAAACAATAAGGGTTGCATTCCCCTCTCCAAATTCACCTGGCCAGGATGGCTAATCAGACAATGATTATCCCCAGCCAATGACCACAAACTTCCTGGAGGCCCAAGACCAGTTCCTTCCCTTTTCAAACTTTCAAACCTTTTTAACAAACCAGTGTCACACCCGCCTAGCATACTAGAGCTTATCCTGCTGAAGGAAGCTATCCCCAGGTATAACTCCTAGTCACACCATGCCAAGAAATCAGGCTTTACCCAAACTACCACCAACATCCCCCCGCACACACTTCTTTGGTGAGGTAGCTTCTTAAGCCAGATCTAATAACAGAAAAAAATTCCCCTAGGTCTACCCCCAAACAGGCCTCTTCACAGGCCAGAATAGGCCACACCCCTCCCCTGCCAGCAGTTACTGCAGAGGCCAGTTGAGCCCCTGGGTATCTGAACTGCCAAAGGCCACCCCTCTGACCCACAGGGGCTTGATGCTGCACTGTCCCTGGACCAGGAAGCCACCAGGCATTCGGCTAACCCAGGGCGCAAACAGCTATGTGTACCAATGGAGCTGGGCCACGATGCACACCAGCCCTGACCAAGCCACACCTCAGCACCTCCCAATTATCACAGCCTGCTTGTGAAGCCATCTGTCCCTGGAGGTAGACCCAAAGACTCCCCAGCTGCCACGCCACAAGGAGGGAAGGCCTGAGCCTTCTCCCACTGCCCTTCCTCGCATAATCAGTTGGCTGCAAGGGAAGCTGCCCCCAAGGCCTCAGCCTCATCCCCCTGACTTCTTCATGTCCATAAACCATGCAGCAGTGCCAACACACCATGCTGCACACAATCCATGCTGCCGCCGAACTTTGTCAACCCTCCATCCAGCAGCAACAAACCGAATATACCAGCATTGGGGTGGGATTGGCTTTTTAAGGCTACATGATCCACCCCCAACAACAGCAAGCAGTAACTCCTTTAGGTCATTCACTTCCCCGTTGCTGGAGAAGGGGAATGCTCCCCTTTCTTCCCAGCTCCATTGCAGCAGGAATCTGGAGTTGGCAATGTCAGAAAAATAAGCACTAGAAATAAATTTTATTCTAGCTTTTTGCTGTAGGTTGGTTTAGGCCCATCTGTTGGCTTGTATCTCATACTATCCTGCACCTGAAGCGAGTTGCAAACATGATTTGTGACAGGGCTGTATGTTGAAGAAGAAGAAGAAAACCTGAACAATTCTTGTACGTCAGTATAGACTACTTCTACAGTAGTTCTTTTGATTCCCATCTTAATCCTTGAACTATACAGTTCTGAGATCCTGTGATGTGCTCTGAACAAAGCAAAGCAAAGTGTGCTGCTTATATATCACCCCATAGTGCTTAAAGCACTCACTGGGTGGTACAATTTAATTATCCAGATTACACATTACCACCACCACCCCACCACCCCGTGAGTTACCAACCTCGGAAGGCTGAGTTAACTTTGAGTAAGCTACCTGAGCCCATTGGAATACAGCTCAGGTCATGAGCCATAAAGCTTTAGGAACATGTCTCAAGACGGAATTCAAGTTAACCTTCAGTCGCCTATCCATGATATGAAATACCATCAATACATTGTATATGTTAGTTTAATTAGAGTCTCAGAGTTTTTTTCCCCCTAAATATTTTCCATTTCCAACCTTTCAAAACCACTCTGTCTTCTGCTGTGTTGGTGGCATCTTCTCCTTGGATGTACTTCTGCTTGATAGGTAAACAGAAGCACCTTTGGCTGTTTATATGTTGGATATACAGTGTAAGCTGGGTTTTAATTGAGTAGGAATTAGAGAGAACACGGGTTCCTTTGTTTAAATTCAGCAATTCATATTGTATTCATATAGAGTAGACGTAGTCTAGATGGGCGGGATACAAATCTAATAAATAAATAAATTGTTCTAATGAATGGAAATTTAAGTAATGGATATTGCCACAATCTTAAATTACTAATATCAATCTATCAGTTCAGCCTTGGCTGGAAACAAGTCACAATTTCATATTTTCATAATGCAGATTGCTATCCAGCATTGCGGGATGTTTCACAGAAGAAAGGTTTGTAGTTAGAAAGAATCTGGTGAAATGCTGATTATGTTAACTCTTTTTTAAAAAGATATATACCAAGTAACACAAAAATGGAATAACCATCAAGTACAGCAGGGTTTTTTTAAAAGAAAAACACTAAGTGCTTGAGAAAATCCAGGATATTCACAGTTTGAGTAGTACTGCTTGTTCAAAGGTTTTTGCCTTGTGGGGATTTAAAAATATTAGTCTGTTTCAGCAACAGCAGCAACAAAACAAAAACAAACTATTGTGACACTTTTAAGACCAACAAGTGTTATTTCAGTGTGAGCTTTGAGGGATACAATCTACTTCTTCAGATATGGCATGTGTGAAGAAGAGGAGTGTATCCCCAATGACACTAATAATAGTTATATTACTGTTATTACTATACCCATAGATAACCTTGCACTCTATCCATAGATAATCTTGCAGTGTTCAATAAAAGCTCTGGTTATTGAAGGAAGAAGAGATTAGCTTACAATTTCTGTTCTGCTGTCTCACAGTGATTGTCAAACTGGGTGCCTGAAATATTCTGCTTGAGAAGTTAATTACCACTTATTTATATTTGTCATTTTTCAGATGATAGTGGAAATGGAAATGGAAGTACTGTATATTTAACTGATTTATGGAACTGATGATTAAGCAGCTTTCAGACTAATAGGATTACCTGTGGTTTGTATCATCAAGGTGAGCTCTTTTATCAGGTATATATGGCCCTTTTTCTTTTATCAGAAGCTCTTTGGCAATTTACATATAATAAAAAAAGTATTACTTAACTGGGCACAGCAAATTATACTATGCACCACTGGTGTGTTTGTGTGTGTGCATGCGTGCATGCATATATACAGTGTGTGTGAGAGAGAGATGCCTGCCTTTTTAAAATTTTCCTTGGAGCTGTGGAATGTCATGGAGAGTGTCTGCATTTCACAATTTACAACTACATCATTGGCTCCCACTCCTGTTGTAATGCAAAAGCAGAGCTACCTCCCATTCTGGCAGAAGTGGATGAAAGCAAGATGTACCTATCATTGCTTGGGAAAGTAACCTTTGCCGACTGCAGATGCCAGAGCCCTTCAGTCAACATGGCATGGCCGAAGCACCAGGAAGTTCCAAAGAAGGCCAATAAAAAGTTGAGCAACTATTTGATAGACTTTTAGTTTTTCTTTAAACTATTCTGGAAAGCACAACTTTACATATGTGAAGCAGTTGCTAAACTGGAACATATACTTCACCCCTGCCCCTGCTAACACTTTTCTTTTGAATTTATGGCATCTTTTTCCAGAGGCCACCTGCTAAATCTTCTTTTTTTAATTAACTTTATGTGGGATAATCCCAGACCTCACAGGATCTAGACCAGTGGTTCCCAACCTTGGGTTCTCAGATGTTCTTGAACTAAAACTCCCGGAAGCCTTCACCACTAGCTGTGCTGGCCAGGATTTCTGGGAGTTGTGGTCCAAGAACATCTGGGGATCCAAAGTTGGGAACAACTATTCATGAAATGTTAAAAATTATTGTTGAATGAAAGGTTATTTTGAAAATGGAAAATGAGTTTGGACTTTTAATGTTTTAAAGGAGGGGCAAGCATGGGTTAATTTTGATTTATCATGTTTTAGAAGCCTGAGAGTATGCTTCCATCTGGAGTGAAGAGTCTTCTTGGGAAAGCTGAGGATATGCACTTCTCAAGTACTTCTCTGAAGCTGGTCTTTGGTTAAATGTTAATGCTAAATATACATGAAGATTTTTCTATTCTTAAAGCTCAGTAATTTATTCAACTAGCTTTGCCATGTGCTCTTTCATAGAATCTTGCAAAAGCTTCAAGTGGCATTTTTCACACTGGCTACTGTTCTGTACAAACACAAACAGTTCATGTAATTTTGTGTAATATGGTCCCTGGTAAGAATGTCATTTGGCATATTTTGCAAGCAACACCCTTATTGTAATATTGGCAGCTTCATATGACATGCCAGAGAAGGATCCCCATCTTCTAAAAGGATTTCTGCATGTGGAAAGAGTGGAATCTGTAGGGCAGTGGTTCCCAACCTTAGATCCCCAGAAGTTTTTGAACTGGAAATCCCAGAAATCCTGGCCAGCACAGCTAGTGGTAAAGGCTTCTGAGAGTTTTAGTCCAAGAACATCTGGGGACCCCAGGATGTTGTAGGGATGTCTGGAAATGTCCTCAGAAAAGTGAGACAAAACAATGGGATTTATAGAGCAATTAGCGAAATTATGAACTGCTTCTGTCTTCATACCACCACTTACTTTGCACACATAAAGGTTATATTTCTTGCTGGGTTTTCCTTTAGCTCAGTTTTCCCATCAAATCATTTCTGTGATAGCAATGGGCAGAATCCCATTAGTTTTGCCTGCTAGCAGAACACAATCAGCATAAATCCTGGCAGCAAACTTCCACAATTTGGGAAGTCGGCATAGGCATTTGCTGTTTCATATGAAGCCACACAACTCAGTGTGCATTAGCAAATGCCTACACTGACTTCATAATTTACAGGAATTCACTGCCAAGATTTATGCTGCTTAAAATGCAAAACTATTGGATTTTACCCAGTGGTTATGCTATATCTCAGTGAACAAGACTTCTTTCTCAGGTGCCATGATGAAAGCACTCCTAAGGCTTCTTCTGAGAATAGTCGTTCCTCCCTTCTCCGGCTCCTTTGTCCAGCTGTTTTTGGTTCCAGTAGATTCTAAAAAGTAAGAAGACCTAGCCTATAAAAATTGTTGACCCCCGGCTTGCTTTGGCCCTTCTCCTATGAAAAGGAAGCAGGATGCAGCACGGAGGGAAAGAGTGCCTTTTTTGGATCAACACTTGTCTTCTGGGGACCCAGATAATAGCAATGTGTTTAGTTTTGTGTTACTTTTTATTTGCTGTGCCCCATAACAGGAGAATTGTCAATCAACTTGGTATCTCACAAGGGCTTTTGTCCTTCCTGAGGCAATTTTTGCATCTGTTTGCCTGAGGTTGTGATCCAGCCTCCAGATTATCACAAATGGCTGAGGTAACCCAGGGTCTGGAATCCTAAAGGAGCCTGTTCTGCTCTCTTTACTTTCCATATGGGTAGCAGTAACCTTTGCCAAAAGCTGACATGATACATTTTTCATGAGGAACTGTACAATTGTGCTTCGAGAACTGTAAGAGAGGGGGAGGGAGAGAGATATATCAGTCTTGATTTGGATTCTGCAGAAAGCTACTGGTGAAGGGCCAGAGCAGGAAGGAAAGTAGTTCTTTAGCCCAAACATAAAAGGGGCATAGTAAACATCAGACACAATAGAAAAAGCAGGGCAAAAGAAAGAACATTAAAGGATTTGGATTTGTTGGGCCTGCAAATGTCTGTTCTCTGACCTGTAAATAGTAAACACAGCAGGCACTGAAGTTTTAGTCACTCTTTGCCAATCAAGAACCAGCAGGTCAAAACCAGCTAATGAGCTCAGAGAAGTGAAAGTCTTCATCTGGGAAGCCCTAGCTGTCGGATCACCCTCAAGGGAGAGCAGCTTCCTCTAGGGCAGGCTGGGTAGGGGTCCGTCCCTGCTGTTCAGCCAATGTGTCATCTATTTGGAAGGCACTGCTTTTGGGCATATCAAGGATTTTTCAAGTTTTCTTACACAGGAAAAGAAAAAGCCCACTCTTTTCATCCCCCCCCCCCCCCCGTCTAACAGATCCCTTGCAAACTGGCAGCACTGAACAGCATCTCTTGTCTCAACGGCGATAGAAGATATCAACGATTTTACAATAGGCTGATAGCCATGGTTGAGATTTTTCAAAGTCGTCTCCTTGGAGATGTGTAAAAAGAGACTTTGATTTTCCAAGTTTTATATACCACTTTTAGATGATGAAAGACCAGAATCTTTCTTTTATGTTTTAGCAACAACTGAAGGTTCCTGTGAACTTTTTAAAATAGTAATTCTTATTAATTGTAGATGAAGGATTAAAGGAGGCTTTAATACAGAAAGCTAAAATGATTATTTTGCTGCTAACTATGGGCACAGTCTGCTGGGAAATTCTCCTGAGCAAGACCCGTTGAAATTAAGGGGGGAGGGAGCTGGAAAAGAATACGGCTCAGTGGTGATTGGGCAAGAGAATCTCCCCATGGATTTGTGTCCTATCAATGCATATTCCTGATCTATGTTTTCTCATTTCTGTTCTTTTTCCCGTGACATTTTTCCATTTGATAGCATCGTTTCTGTCCCTATTCCCAAAGGGGATCACTTGCTTACTTCTGTCCATGGCATTGTACAGGTACCCTTTAGAGAAATTAAACAGAAAATGAATTTGGAGTCTGGAAAGAGAAGTTAGACTATATTCCCTCCTTCCCTCCACCCATTTCTCTCAGACCTGTCTTTCGAATATTGCATTATCTGATTTGGGAAATATAGAACTTGGTGTTGTTTGCTTTTAAGTGATTTGGTAGCCATTTATCAGCGGACCCCATCACCCCACTGGATCAATCCTCATGTGCAAAAGCTGTTTGGAAGAATCCCCACACGTAGCAGCCAGGACTTTACACGTAGTTGCTCTTGCTGTATCAGAGCTGTATGTGCACAAGGAGACAAATGTTTGATGTTGGCAGTTCTGACAGTGCCAACTGCTTTCTTCTGGAGGACAAGACAGTCAGCAGTCACCACTTTTGAAGCAAAAATGTCTTTGAATGAAGAAGACTAACATGCGAGTGTGCGTGTGTGCGCATGCACACATACCTATCTGTTGGGATGGGAAATCCGCTAGGCTGTACTTGAGCATGTATAGGGGTATATTAACAATGTGGGTATAAGATCTGAGTATCATAAAAAGGTGCAACAGGAAATAAGCAAGAGTGGGGCTAGGTAGAGAACAACAGCAGCAGCAACAATGCAATAAGGAAATGTAATAACTGCAAAAAGAATTACCAATAAATGAATGTGAATGTTTCTCATAAATGCAAAACTGTTTAAGCTCAAATGAGTTTTTGCTTCCGAAAGCAAGAATGGATTGTACACATTATGCTTCTGGAAATTATTGTCAGAAATTTGAAAGAAAGTACAAATAACATTATCCTTCTGGCAATTACTGTCAGATATTTGAATGAAAGTGGAAACAACACAAAGTTTTAAACTATATTTTGAAATGTAAGTTCTGTATAAAAAATAAATGCATGCACTTAGACACATGCACATATCATTATATGCGCCTTGGTGGGAGCTCAGAAAAAAAACATGTTCAAATCTTTCCTTTGCTATGAAATGGTCTGGGGAGGAGACACTGCCGGCCTTAACCGAGACAGAAAGTTAACCAAGTTACTGTTTGTCCTAAACCATCATGTTAAGCTCCTTGGAGGTACAGAGGGCATAAAGCATAAGGAACCTATAATACACTTTGGTATTATATGTTCTTTATGTAATGTAATGCAAAGCAAATTTGTCAAGAGATTGAAAAATACAATTAATTTTTATTGGATAGTGTTGAATTGATACATTTTTTCAGTTCAGTTTCCACTTCAGCTACGGTTAAGTTGTTTACACTTGAATCCATCGCAGGCCAACTGCAATTTGGCAATCATCTGTCAGTTCTTTGAATTAGGTCTCCTGATACCACCGTTCTTCTTTGTTCACCAGCCTCCGCATACCTCCTGCGGGTTCTCTTCTGGAGATGGAGCTTAAAAGTACATCATATACAACCAGTGCAGAGGATCCCATATATCCAGTTATCCAATAGCCTCGTCTAACATTATTTACTAACTGTATATGTCTAAATGACTGCCACTAAAGATAGGCTTGGAATGTAGAATAGAGAATCTAGATATCTAAATTAGGCTGAAGGAGGTAATGCTAGAAAGAGACAGAAAAACTTTAGTGATAAACAGGTTTTCTCTGCTGTGTTCCTTTGTTGTTTGTAATTCTAGAAAAGAAAGGGGATGACACATTCAGCCACATTTGTCAAGAATCTTTTGCACCTCCAACAAGTATATATCATTGCAAACCTTTGATTGCATCCGTGTAGCCAGATAAGGAACTGAAAATGGATAACAGAGTTTCCCAGCCCAATTCAGCTTGCAGGACTGCAATTTCCAGCTAGTTCATTGGCAAACCATTGCCTGGGAGAAGAACAGGGATTTAGCATCTTCTATGCTCCCCCTCAACCTGCCCTCTTGCAATAGCTGACCAACAACTAGTAATGATACAAACTGATCCAATCTGAATTTTCTGGACTAAAATACAGGTTAAAATTTAGGTATTTACATGGTTTAGTACTACCTGATTTTTCGATAACGTTCTAGGTTTACACAGGTATCTAAATGTATTTTAAAACTACTTTGAGAAATGACACCTGGGAAGGAGACTGTCACTCAGTAATCTCTTGAATGCTGCAAATTCAAGCCTCGGTATCTACCAAATAGGGAGAGGTTCTTGCCTGAAACCCTGAACACTAATAGAGTTGCTTGATAGTCCTGAGGTAGATAGACTAAGGACCTTGTCAAGATAAGGCAGATGCATATGGTTCTAGAGAGATGTCTCTTGAGAGAACATATGTTTAAATTTTCATATTTTGAGAGAAAATAGATGCAAAACATACATTGAGCATGTGAACTTTCAAGTAGATTTCTTAAAATCACAGATTAATGTAGAAATGGGATGGAACAACCCTATTGGTGCACCCCTATGAAGATGACCTGTATTAGGAATTGCCTGTCCAAATTCCAATGTTGTACTCATATTTATTTGATTCTGAGTCAGAGGTTACAGCCTGTGCCTACTGGCCATGAGAAGAAAATGTGGAAGATTCATTTTCAAGTCAGTATAGATTACGTGGGATACCAAATGCTTGGATTAACTGTCACCTCCTCTTTAGAGACCTCCTGAAAGCTTCTTGTCTACCCACCAAGTGACAGAATATGGCAAAAAATAAAACATAAGATTGATCCAGCACCATACTTTTGGTAAGACAATAGAGACCATAATCTGGATGATGAAAAATTCCATTTCCCATCCTATGAGTACAGGAAGTAAATGCCACATTCTCTTCCTATTTACAATAGTTTCCTTTTGGCTGAGAGATAACTGCAGGTGTGATTATGAGAAAATTGGGGGAGGGTTTTTGGGCTTTAGTTCCTCCCAGGGAGGTGAATCAGTGGCAGAACAGGTGATGATGCCAAGGCTGGCTCAATGCCATGTACAATCTTCATGGCTTGGCAACAGACTTGAAAGGGAAGGTTCTGGGCTCTATTTGAGCAGGCTTGATGGCTTCCAAACAGATGGGCATAAATGCAGGCAGGCAAGAGACCATTTGTTTATCTCAGGTTTCTTTGCTCAGAAAATGATTCCCAAATGGAGAGGGGAAAATAGCTCATAGTCCAATTCTTCTGCAGCTGAGATGATGATGGAGGAGTTTTATCATTGCTAATTCAGCTAGATTAATTTGAAAAAACAAAGACTCTCTCTCTGCCCACATGGGACTATCTTTCTGTACCCTCATATAATTACTTGGAATGTTCCATAGGAGTAGTGAGAGTTTATGAGCTTCTCTCTTATTTTCTTCCTTTTCAGTTCTTCATGGAACTGAGTTTTCAAAGCCAATCTGTATTTTTACAAAAATTGGCCAGTCAGGTCTGAAAACCTGTAGTTTGATCCTTCTTGTGCAAAGGGCGATGAAACGTTAAACAAAAAAGGCACTGTAAATTGCTTATGAAGGAGAGGAGGGAAATGAGTTCTAGGGAAAGCATCCTCTGTTTTATTTAATTCCTTAACCAATATATACCCATCAGGTCCCCAGGGTGTTGGTTTTAGACAATTTTTGCTTTGGACACTCCGTTTTTTTCAGGATACGTCTAATCGCTTCTCATTGAGGAGATCAGTTTCTCCATTTTATGTTTTCAAACCTTTACTCAAGACCTGCAGGATGGATTATCCACTACTATTCTTTAGCATCTGACTTGCTGACAGGTTTAGAAATTTTTGGGGTGGTCTGCAAGTTCCAGAAAGGTCCTGGGAACAATAGGACCTGCTTTTCCCATTAGCTTTATATTAGGGTAAACCCAGAGACTCATTTGCAAAGGGAAACTGGTAAGTAAATTGTAGTATTTCCCTAGCAAATCAGGAAATGCTTCTGGACCTGATCAGAAAATGAACCAGGAAAGCAAAGGTATAACATAAATTGGAACTAGCCTGTACTTTATGAATACATAACAATTGAAACAACTTAGCCCAAACAACTCAAGTACTTACCTTGCTTTATTTATTTATTTATTGCATTTATACCCCGCCCATCTAGTCAATTGACTACTCTGGGCGGCTTCCAACATATATAATAAAACAATCTAAAGTATAACAACATTATAGACATCAGTAATCAAATTGTTCAAGATGGAAAGAGAAGAGAGAAAATAAATCAAATAATAACTGAAGGGAAGGCCTGCCTAAACAGCCAGGTTTTCAATTGGCTTTTAAAGATGCCCAGCGAAGGGGCCACACGGATCTCAGGAGGAAGATTATTCCAGAGGCGAGGAGCTACCGCCAAGAAGGCCCGGTTTCTTGTTTTTTCCTTCCGGACCTCCCTCGGCGTCAGGCTCCTCAGCCTCACCTCCTGACTAGATCGGGTGATACAGGTAGATTTTGGTGGGAGTAGGCGTTCCGCCAGGTATCGAGGCCCTAAACCGTTTAGGGCTTTGCATTAAAACTTTGAAGTCAACGCGGAACCGAATGGGCAGCCACTGCAAAGCGGCCAGAGTGGGAGAGATATGATGATATTTTCTCACTCCACTAAGGAGTCTGGCCGCCGCATTCTGCACCATTTGGAGTTTCCGCATCAACCTCAAAGGTAGCCCCACGTAGAGCGCATTACAGTGGTTTAATCTCAAGATTACAAGCGCATGTACCAAAGTAGTGAGCGCCCCAACATCAAGATAGGGACACAGCTGGGCTATCCGCCAAAGATGAAAAAAGGCGGTACGGACCACTGACGCCACCTGAGTTTCCATGGTGAGCGCCGTGTCCAGGTGGATCCCCAAGCTGCGAACCTCACTCTTTGCGGTAAGAGGACCTCCGTCTTGTCCGGGTTCAGCCTCAGCCCATTTTCCTGCATCCATTGCAGCACAGACTCCAAGCAGCGCCGGAGGGACAGAACGGCATCCACTGCAGTTGGTGAAAAGGAGATGTAGAGCTGAGTGTCATCAGCGTACTGATGGCATGGTGCCCCACACCCCCTGATGACCCCACCCAGCGGCCTCATGTAGATATTAAACAGCATTGAGGAGATGATTGAATCCTGCAGAACCCCACAATTGGGGCTCCACGGGTCCGATACCCTCTCCCCAAGCTTTAGTACACACACACACACACACACAGAGAGAGAGAGAGAGAGAGAGAGAGAGAGATCTTTTTGTCAAGGATGGGCAACTGTTGCCCTTCAGCTGTTGTTGGATGACAATTCCCGTCCTCCCTCCCTACTGGCCTAATGGCTAGAGCTACTGGGAACTGCAGTCCAACAGATGGAAGACAGCAGCTGTCCGATTCTGCTTTCCTTATAGGGTGTTCTGTCTGCAGAACTAGGTCCACTGCATCCTTTTCTTCCAATGGTGTGATTTCCTTTATCAATATATGTATCTTTATTAGTTTATTTGCTTTCTGAAGTATTAAATATTTGGGGCTTTCTGCTAAATGGACAACAGGAAAAGAAATCTTAGTATCTATTTTCTGGTCAACTTGTTCTGAGAAAGACAGACAGAGAGAGAGAGAGAGAGAGAGATGCTTTGTAGCCCAAGCCACTGCAATGTATTATTAATGCAAAGAAGATCAAATAAAAAATGAGAACTTGGTAAGCTGTCAAATACAAGAAGCACAGCAAATCAAAAATTTATAAAACTGTATTGAGTTATTACATTCCGATTATGATCATTTTTGCTCCAGCTCAATCCTTCAGTAATTTTACTGCTGAAACAGTGGACTACCACAGAGATGTGTACCTCAGGGGTCAGGTGGGGAGTCTTCCACTCAATCTGTGCCATTTGGGGAATAGATTTTTAAAAAATGCATAATGTGGGTAGTTTTAGTGTAGCAAAGACTTGCCTTAAAAGATTGCTGTTTAAAACAATAATTTTGCTATTTTTTCTTTATGCTCCATGTTGCTGATGTCCATGAAGATTTGCTGCCATTTTGTCCAGCCAGAATAAATCACTTCACAAAAACAAAGAAATTAATTTGTGCAATAGCAAAATACATGCTATTGTTGGGGAGGGGTGGATGGAGAGCTAATGGAAGCTCTGCCTTTCTCTAGATTGGTTTCCCTGTGTATTGTGGTGCTCAGAACCATGTTTTATGGCCTTTTCACAAGATTTACTTTACCAAAATAAATATTTTCTAATTTTTCATCCTACATTTCAGAGGAACCCCATGTGTCATTCTGGTCTACTCTTTATTGTATGGGATATATGATATGCAGAAAATGTATTATTTTTCCTACAATCCATTTCAGTAATGAATAGCACAACATTAGGAATGTTTATGTTTGCAAAGGATTGAATGACAATATAAATTCGGACAGGCATGAGAACAAATGCTTACAGTAGAATGTTTTCAACTATTTGGAGAGGTCAACATCTGCAGAGAGAGGGCACAAATATTTCTTAGCCATTTAGTCTGAGATTCATCCTAACACGTATGGAATAACTGAGTGAACATCTAATGCAAGAACAGCACCAGTAACAGTATTCATTCATGCCGAAGCATAAAGAAATACAATGAATCCATGTTTCAGAATCATGATCCATAATTGTTATTTTTAACTTGACATTTATTTCACTTTACTTAGATGCTTTCAGGAGTGTAAAAGAAATGAAATTATTAGGTTCCTTTGAGCTAACAGCCCATTGTCAAGCTGAGTTGACAATGAATTGCCAACATACACTCAGGGGTAGTATTTTCAGATCTCCACCTAACCAGAATCAAATGGATAAGTCAATTTCTTAGCAAGTGCCTGGACAGAAAAGCAGGTATACTGTTGCACACTGGGGACACTGAAGGGAGAAACTAACAGTGTTTAATCTCATAGGGTGTGGGTATTCTGAGAGTGAAATGTATAAGCTTTTGGACATAGGAATCCCCATCTTGAGTATTCTTGGGAGGAGGAGAACCTCTTATGACTGTGAAGACAGAGTTAAAAGTGCACAGGTCGAGGTGGGGATCACAGAAAACAGAGACCGTATGTGAACTCCATTTTTTCCCCTTTCCTCCCCCCCCCCCGATTTATACTTTCTCCTCCTCTCTAGCTAGATGCACCAAGACATATTACTTTAGTTTTAGCTCTGCTGCATTGACTGCTGGTAATTTTGTGAACTCAATGCCAATGGATGGATCCAGACTAAAATGGCTAAAACTCAAATTAGGCCTAGCTAACTTGCCCCATTGTTCAAAAACAACAACGTGACTATGCAGAGAGTGTTGGTGTCTTCCTTGAGCCTCAGATGATCTACTACTTGTGATCCGTATGTTTGCATAACATAGGGACTGTGGAATGTGGCTTTGTATAGTATAAACAAGTTGCAGAACTCCAGAACAGATTGTGTTACCACAGTGCAGAACTTGAAGCATGGGAGTAGATTTAACAGTACACGTGTAGGTCTGACTATAAAGAGACTCTTTAGTTGGTAAATATTTTAAATGGGAACTACCTTAGAAGAGTACATAATCTCAAGAGCTAACATTGCTTGTTACTTATTATCTTTTTAAAAATAAGGTCATAACCACGCTGCATTTCAAAAGCAATGTAACAAGTGCAGAAGATATTATGTTATTGATGTAATTAGATACTTTCTCACCTTATTTTTTAATGTTACTGTTTATAGCATTTTATAGGGATTTTGAACAGAATCCTCCATGTCTAAAGCCAATCTCTTATCAATTTTTTTAAAATAAAGTTAAAAATAATGAGTACTGTAGCATGCTTCTTTTTTAAAAAATGAATGTTTACAGTAGCTAATTGTTTGGGGGCACATTGCAGGGAGTTACATAACAAATTACTTTTAAAAAGTAACTTTCCAAGCTTTGAAATCACCCACCTTCATTTGTGACTGCTTACATAACAGATAGGAACATTTTTTCTATGTACACATTGTGATGCTTATAGGTCTGGCTTCCAGCTCTCTTTTATGATATCTGTTCTGCCTTGAAAAGGCATAGGAATGTTTGTAGGTTTAAGAGCTTCATGTTCAAAGACTCTTCATCTTCATGTTTAATGTAACTGGGAACCTACAGTTGGATAATGTAATACTCAAAAGATGTAAGTCACATCTTTTCAAATCAATTGATTGATGTTTTGCCACTGAATTCAATAAAGCCTTGAATAAAAACTACCCATCTTGGAAGAGTGGTCTGCTGCCCAAATGTGGGGAAAAATCTATCAGGATCTAGCTCTCTATTAGAAGATGCAACTATGAAAGGTCAAAGATGAAGGCTGTGCAATGAAATCCATGTGCCTTTTTGTCTGATATGTGGTCTAGATGTGATAATACGGTTTCACTGAAAATGAAAGTCTGGTAGAGATTATTACTGTACAAAACACCACATAATGCTTGAAGATTGGTATTGTATTGGGAACAGATGTTGCTTTCATATATGATTTTCTTGCTTCTCAATGTAGTTGTTTTTGTGAGGAAACACATTTTAGTATCTTTTAAATTTTTGTCAAGGAAACTTTCTGCGGATTGCTATTGACCTCTTTCTTTAAGTCCAATATCCAGTTTTTCAGTACATTATCATTTGGTATTACAGAACAGCTTATTTTGCTCGCATTGGTAACATAGCATTTAGCTAGGTTCCATGTATTTCTGGGCCAATGGCCTGTCAGGACAGCTGACATGTGGACTGTGAGTATAGATGGATACAAATGACCAAAATGGAGGTTCATTGTGGTTCATGGTTGGTTGAAGTCCACAAACCACAGACTTCCTGAGCTTTTGAAAAAAATGAACCACAAATCGGTTCGTTTTGGTTCAGATGTTCAGGACCCCTAGAATGGCCCCCCAGCTACCTAGAGACACCAAAATCACAGTGACCCTCCTCTACATCCTCTAATAGTTTAGTGAAGTTTGAATTTTGGATGTCCAAGTTATGCACTCTCAAAACAGGTCCCCCTGGGAAAGTGCCCTTTAGCAGCTGCCTTGGGGAAAATTCATGCCAGTGGTTCATGCCAGGGAACTTGACATAGGGTGCTGCTCATCAGAAGGTGGACTGGGAAGGGACAATGCCCTTTCCCCAAACCCAGTTGACAATGCCACACTGGAGGTATGAGCTGAGGTACAGACGTTGTGGGAGGTGGGGGATAGATAGGCTGCCTGACAAGGGAAGCAACATGCCGCAGGAGATCTGAGCTAGCCTGGTTCCAAGGTAGAAGGGTTCCTCTGACTAGCAGAAGTGGCTCTGAGGTGAAAATGGCTCCTGTGAATTGGTCTTGTAAATAAGAACAAGCAACTCCCCTGGAGCCCTTTGAGCCGTGTGTTTGGCTACCTGACCTGCCAGTCAAGTACCCTCTAGGTCCCTCCCAGGGATCCCTGGTGCTTCTGATTGACAGAAGCAGACTATCAGGGGTGGAAGGGAGGAAATGGGCAAACAAACCAAACAAACTAAAAATTGCTTTAAAAGTTCATTGGTTCGGTTTGTTTTGGTTTGTCACTTTTGACGAACCTGAACCAATACAACCCAACAAACCAGCGATTGTTGACAAACTTCCTGATTCATTTATTGATTCGTGCCTATCTCTAATTGTGAGGAATTTGAGGCTGGAGACTAGTAAGCTAACTGACAGTAGAAATAATTCTACAATTCTACCATCTAGATTTCCTCCTCCATAGGCTGCGGCTGCATTTGGGACAATCCATTGTTCAATGGTTATCTCCAAATTTTGTACACAGTGAGAGCTTCCATAGTTTTCTGCACTAGTCAGTTCTATCCATTTCTTTGTGTCTTTTTCACTATTGCTACTCTTAGGGCAGGACGTTGGGCAAAGGTCCAAGGCCCAACAGAATAAGGAGAAGGGGGTTCCAAAAGCAAGAGGTATTATGTTTCTGGGAAGGAAGGTCACAGTAGTAAAATCTAATACTGCAGGATGATACAGGAGAACTGGCAAAAATAAAGGGGGAGAGAAGAAAGGCAAAATAACGCAGTACTTTAGAGATGAAGGGGCTTGCTGCAATGTGAGATTTTGTGGATCAAACTTTGCTTCTTCAGAAACAAGGAGGGCAAACACAATTTACTTCATACTTGAAATAAATATTTCAGACTTCAAGGTGTCACAACATCTTAGCTTTCATTTTCTTACCCTCCCTATATTATTGCTAACAGACTGGACAGACGAACACAGCTATTTCTTTGGATAGCTCAGTGGGTTGGATACCTGGCTGTTAAGATCATGATTGGGAGTTTGGTTCTTTACTGTGCCTTCCAGCCAGACTGTGTAGCGTTGGGCAAGCTGCACAGTCCCAGAGCACTCCCAGAAGAAAGGAACAGTAAACCCCTTCTGAATCCTCCGTACCTAGAAAACCCTGGAAACAGCTGCCATCAGTTGGAGTTGATATGATGGCACGTAATTAATTAAGGTTACACAGAGCAAGCAGATAAGCAAGGTGGGGGAGCAGAATCCAGAAGCAGAGTGAGGAGGCAAAGGAGAGGTCAAATGAAGAAAGAGCTCTACCAGTAAATTATGTAAATCTGGTGCAGGCTATTTAGAGCCAGAGTCAAGCTGCAATCCAGGATTTGAAGCAAGCCATCTTCAAACAGGATCTGGGCAAAGGAAGTCCAGGAGCCAAGTTACACACAGTCTAGGGTGGGGCAGCAGCAGATCAGTCACAACAAGAGGTAAGGAATTCAAGCCAACGTCCAGGCAATGATATGTTTCCAATAGCCTTATCCCCTTAGGAACGGGCTTGATATTGCTAAGCTACCCATGTGTTATACAGAGTTCAGTGTAGGCATTTTCCCTGAGAAGTGGCTGCTTCCTTAGAGAAAACCTTGTACTACCAAAGAAGCCCGTGCTCATGGAAAAATGTGCCCTACAGCCAACTACTTCTCCTTATAGCCTTGGATCAAGTCTGTGCCTCCATGTTACATCATTATCCTGAACAGGAAGCCAGTCCAGCCTCTTTTTCTGATTCTAGAGCCATGGTATCTAGAGATGCAGATAGATAGGTGCCTCTGAGGATCCTGTTTCTGCAACAGCAATCAGCCCTTCACCATCTCAACTTTAGGGGTCCCAGATTTTTCCTTTCTGGAAGAGTCCTCTAAGAGATGTATGGCATATGACTGGCTTACCGCATGTTGAAGTAAATGATATATATATTGGCTTAAATTCTGAAACTTAGCATAGTCAGTTGTAACTAGAGTGGGCCCCTTTGAAATAATGGAACTTGCAGAGGACTTGACTAAAATAATAAAAAATAATGGGGAAATAATGAGACCACTAAGCCCAGAATTATCTCACTGCATTACTATATTTCCTCCTTCTACATTATCAGTGTGAATGTACACACTGATTAAGCTTTGCTCCTTCCCCAGAAGTGTAATCTCAGTATTATTTTATGAGAGGGTTATCAAAGTTTATTTCTGTGATGTTTTACTAATATTTGGGGGTTAGTATTCACAAAAAATGAATCTTGTTTCATTCACATGTACAATAACATCAGGATTCCTTTTTCTCCATATGTGCAATAGGAACACTGGTGATGTGGAGGAGATGTAAATTAACTGGAGAGTCTGAAAATAGTGACAAATTGAAGAAGTTTCACAATTGTAGGAGAAATCCTCTTAAGCAAAAATCCCAGAGAACTCAAATGCAAGAATCAACCCCAAGAACAATAAAGTACAAGGGAGAAAATCTGCTTTTTCTTGTGATCAGGGATAAAGATCCAGAGCTCTTTTCAATGCAGAAGAAAATTAGCATGAATTATGCCTTTGATTCCCCACCCCACTGCTTGGAGCACTGCCTTGATGAAGAATGTCTTTGCCTTCTACCAGGTATTTCTAGATCAGAAGAAATGGCTTTTCCTGACTCATCAGATTTACAAGGTTCACTCCAAATGAGTGAGAAAGAAAGACCTTTCTCGTAGGGGTGAACCTCAACATGATACCAGGCTGGTCATCTGTTATATTTCCTTAGAAAGCTTTTGTATTGCACCAATGGAACAGTTCCTGTTCATTTGGTGGGTAGCCTTCATGCAGCTCTGTCCAAGGTCCTAATTAGATCTGCATGTTTCCAGCCTGATTTTACTCTACAAGCAAAGATCTTAGTATTTGAGAATTTATTTTGTCCCCATGTTCTCATGATCTGTGTTTTCAAGGCATCAACCAGAATCTTAATACTACATATTTATGCCATTGGCATCTTTTGCTGCAGAGAATAGCAGCAAGGTAAGAAGTCAGCATAGGAATTTTCTGTCACATGCCATCATACAATTGGTATGTAACAGCGAATGCCTGCACCACCTTCTTAAGTTAAAGGTAAAGCTTCCCCTTGACAAATTGTCCAGTTGTGTCCGACTCTAGGGGGTGGTGCCCATCCCCGTTTCCAAGCCGTAGAGCCAGCATTTGTCCATAGACAGTTTCCGTGGTCATGTGGCCAGCGCGACTAGACACGGAACACCGTTACCTTCCCACCGTGGTGGTACCTATTTATCTACTCGCATTTTACATGCTTTTGAACTGGCAATTCACCAATAGCAGCAATCAAGATGGTCTACAGATTACCCTCGTGTGCTCACTTCCATTCACACTTGTGAAAAACAGCTCTGACAATTACTTTGTGTTTGAGTGAGAAGTGGCTAACTGATGACGAAAGGAGTAAATTTCTGGGATTTTTCCTTGCTTGGTGTCAATTTGTGAATGTATCTACTTCGCAATGCTCTTGCTGGTAAGCCTGTTCCACACATGCTCAGTCTTATAACAAAGGGGTTGTTTTTCCTTTTTGAAAGGTCTTTTTGAGGATCAATATTTCAGCCCCTGTGGCCTGGATTCTTTCCAAATAAAAAAAGTAAGTGGAACCAACTATTCTCTTCCAAGATAAGCAAGATTGTTTGTTTGTTTTTAATTTGTGTGCGCTATTTTAAATCTGGGGATATTTAGGGTTGCCTATTTCTGCCCATTTGACCAAACTCCGGGAGGCAATGGAAGACAGGAGGGCCTGGCGTGCTCTGGTCCATGGGGTCACAAAGAGTCAGACAAGACTTTACGACTAAACAACAACAATTTCTGCCCAGGAGGAGGGGGTAAAATGGTTTTACTTTTAAAAATTCATAACTTGAAAACTCTTTGCTGAAACTGCCTGAAATGGGGCACAGAGCAAGAACAGACAGTCTGCTACAACTGTTCCAGATTTGGTGCTTATCTGAAGTCCACTTTCAACATTATAATTTTTTATTTGGGCTTCCCCCATTTTTAGAATTGTTTATAAAATGTTGATTTGCTTTGCTGCGCAATAACATATCTGCACTGTTGTTTTTTGTTGTTCTTGTTCTTGTTCTTCTTGTCATTGATGCTGCTGCTGCTGCTGTTGTTACTACTACTACTACTACTACTACTACTACTACTACTACTACTACTACTACTACTACTACTACTGTGCAGTCATAATTACCTTTCAGAAGAAGTGACCATAATTGAATCTGAGCATGCATAGAACCAGGCACCCATGCCTGGTATATGAAAACTGGAGACCCGCTTTCACTCTGTTCATAGCCTATTGGGAGCAGGAGAGAAGCAAGCTGTGCTTAAGCAGCCTTCATCACTTATGTCTGCTCCCAGAACTTCAAAGTTATTTTTAAGAAGAATTAATATAATGTCATGCTAAAGCCATTTAGGAGTTAACAGTGCTGTGAATCTCAGAGCATCATCCTTCCGCTGCTGAATTATGGATGATTTCCTCATGTAATGAATTCAGTCATCTTAACAGTAATTTTTCAAGATCTGTCTACTCTTCAAGAGCCCAACAAATAGAAAGGAGAAAGGAGATGAGGTACTGCAGGCAGTATACACAACACATGGAGTCCCTTACTAGAAAGCAAGGGATGTATATTACAGAAGCAGATTTAGGAAGTCATGTAAAGATTAAGAAAAATGCTCAGCATAGAAATGCTCATGGAAAGAGTTAAACTCTCCACTCACTAACAAGAAAATAAGGAGTGATCTGAAGTGATGAACCTATTGCATCATGGCCAACTTGTATACCTGTTTGTCATTTTGTGATGCTGCCTAGCTTGTAATTTCCTTTTTTAACATCCAGTGTGGCAGTGACTTATAGTTTTGTTATGGAGTGGATAATAAAGTGAAAGCCATAGCCAAAAAGTGAGTAACTGAAAAATAGCCCAAAGCATTTCAGTTGGCATTATTTTCAAAAGAATGTGTCACAAACAGTGGGATTAAAATAATGTATTTCTGATCTGCAGTATATACTATAAAGGTGATGTAACAACCGATGTACTTTCACAAAAGCATTAAATTTAATTAAAAAGAGCAAGTTTCTTTCAAAGTTCTCATGACTAGAAAGTCTATTCTGATGCTGCTTCTTTTGATTCTATTAAAACAGACCTTCATTTATCAAAATTGGAAGGCCAATGTAGACGTGATGTACAGGAAAATATGACAATACCATGAATGAATATTATTTATTTTATTTTTACAGGATGATACGTGAAGTGTTCTTGTACATGTGAACACTAAAGATTGTTAGCATGATGTTGGATTCTCTTGTGTGTAATGTCTACTTAGGCCCTGAGCAGCTTTACAGAAAGATATGATTATATGGCCGGTGTCTGCTAAACACCTTATCATACCTTGCTAGAACAGCACTGATCCAGAGTTCACAAGAAAAGTTAAAATCAGCATGAATACACTGGGCCACCCACCTCTTGTTTCTGGGTTCATGTGAAGGGTGACAATTTGAAGAAAGAGCCTATGCAACATTTGGGTGCTTTTTGCATGATCAGGAACTCTGGAAAAGCATGGTTTCCAACTGTATGGAAAAGAGTTATGCATAGTAATAGAGTTACTATCCTCTTCAGATTATTGCCTTCCACTCATGAAGAGTAACACCAAAATGGACATAGTTAGCCTGCCCTGCTCCCCTCCATTCTGTGAGTGTCTGACTGCACCAGAGCACAGACAGAGTTCTGACTCCTGTCCTCTGAAGATTCACAGAGACTGGTGAAACGTTAGGAAGAAAAACCCTAAGAACACAGCCAAACAACCTGAAAAACCTCCAACAACCAACTGTCTGAATAGACTTAATCTATCAGAAAATATAGCACCAGCATACTCTACCATAAGGACCTTGTAAAACTAAACCATAGAGCCATGTTGTACATGTAAATATCCCCTGTTGAGAGCATCCTCCTTCCTTTCAATCCACTCTCTACCTTTTAAGATGTAAACTAACACGTTTATGCAATGTACTTCAAGACACTGAGAGGTTCAGAGACAATAGTAAGCAAGTAGTTTGGGGATGCCACACACGCTTATCTCTTGATCTTAGTGGACGACACCTACACCCAAAACACTCACTACAAAACTCATTTTCTTACAAAACGTTTTTTTTCTCAATCTGGAAAAGGCCCTTTGTGCCCTGTGCCAGCCAATTTTCTTTAAAGCTTTGGGTGTATGAGAGGCCTGGGGTACTGGGACCCCCTCCAAACATAGTAGAATTGGCTGTCATGCCCACTACAAGCAACATTTTGAGCTATTTGTTTTTAAAAATTAGTCGCTGTAGGGCGCTGGAGGACCAAGGAGAGCTGAGAGGAATATTTTGGTCTCTGGAAGCTGAATTGGCTGACAGGCTAAATGTTGCACATACTTAAACTAAACCATAGTTCAACGTTACAGAATGCCTGGCCTTCTGCTGGCATAGTTGGGCATCTGGCCAAATCACACAGCTCTTCACTCTCATCTAGTCCTCCTTGACTACCAGGTTGGGCCCTTAGTTAGCTAAACAACCTGAATATTTTTATTTATCTCTGCTATCATATGTGAGACTTGGTATTCATGTCATTACTTTGATATTTAATTCATTTAATTCATCCATTAATGTGATGCTTCAGATTTTATTATTTGACCTTGTAGCTCCATTATCTGAGAAAGAAGATTTCTTATTATACTGACACTTGCCATTAAAGAGATCCTTTGTTGAAAGCTTTCTTAACCAGTTTTGATTTTCTCTAGAGCCAGCCTAATTAATTTTCCTTTAGGATAATGATACTGTTCATCACAAAACCAACTAGTTATTCCTCTCTTCCTTTAGCATCTTAAGCTCAAGTTCAGATTTACAGAATATTTTGATTTTGCTGCACTACTATGAAGAGGAAAAATGTGTTCTTGTTCATTTCCCTTTAGTTTCCTATTAATCCATATTTGTTCAATTGTCTTTTCCTTCATCTACTGTAGAATTGTTAATTTTGATTACCTCTCTGCTGTTATGAGTCTCTCTTTCATGTGCAGACTGCCAGGCTGTAACCATAGAAAATGAAGATTGGTTAAGAAAGGTTTCAGCAAAATTCCTTCTAGTTTCATACAGTTAACTAGGAATGGGGATGTGAAAATCTCTCTCTCTGGTTTGCTGTGTTTCTCTGAACCCCAGCTGCATTTTCTTCCTGTGTTTCTTTCATACAATGTCTCACGCCTTTATTATTTTTTCTGCATAAAAATTCATATATGTCTACATATTTTTCTAACATCCACATTTCTGTATGTATTATATCTAATTTATGCATTTCCCCCATTGACTAAAGCATGTTTGTGTGTATTTTTCAGTTGTGTGCCTTTTTAGTTCTTCACATTTCAGTGGGTGCACTGTTTCATGCCCACTGTCTTTCTACAAGACAGACCATCAAGCTCACATATGTACAGATTCATAAAGCAAAGTGTATTTTGTCTCACAAGGAGTATTGGACAGTTAAAAAGAAGGAAGGATAAGGCTATTTTTGTCAAGACTGTCAAACTGAAAGACATTCTTTTCCATTCCTAGCTGGAGGTGAGCTCCATTGAACACAGGGTGTCTTCTTTTGAAGAAACATGCATATCATTCTGCTGTGAGGCATCTGTTTATTTACATCGTATTTTACTTGCTTTTTACTTATGTTGGGATGTGCAGGGGGCACGGCAGGATGCTGCATAGGTGGAAAGAACCTTCTTCAGCTCAAGAATAACATTCTAGTTTGGGAAGGGTCTTGGTGGCCCCATGCCAAAAGTGCACAGGGCCAAGTACACATCTTGAGGACAAAGCAAAGTCAGTGGATGCAGATACATAGTTCTTGCAGTTCTGGAGATTTCCCCTTGAAGCATACAAAGCACAGCTCAGTTCTATCCAACCCAAGAATAAGACCCAGTGCAACAGCTTTCAGTCCTTTCGGCATAACTCAAATATGTATACCTACTTAAAGTGAGCTAGCTCCACACAACAGCTTCCCCAGCTATATATAGTGTACAGCTTAGTTTGATCCAATAGCTTTCCAACTTTGAATGCCCTCCTATTTCCAGTCACTGACTAGCAATTACTGACTGGAGATAACTGCAGGGAAAACCGGGGGAAGGCTAGATGGAAAACCTGTGTGCACTGCATCTGGCCCTAAGAGCTGAAAGTTTCCCAGTCCTCATACAATGTATGAAATAAAATCGGGGAAGTTTCCAAAGCATTGTCTGATTTAAAATCATAACGCAGCTCACTACTGGAATCACTGTAGAATGTAAAACCTGAAAGACTAATTGTTGCAGATCCTAATAGCATTAACATGCTAGAATATGGACCAGTTCCAAGTTAGTCTTTACTTAGGACTTACTCTCTTTCTTTGTCCTCACTACAGAGGCAAGAGATATCTTGCATCTGAATACCTTTTTTTAAAAAAAAAAAAAGAAGAAGAAATACTTGTGTGGGGAAGGTTGAAAGTTTTCTGTGGGAGATCTTCCCATAAAAACCAGTATGAAATCCAATATTTTATTGTACCCATTACTTGGCAACAGATCCTCCTCTAAAAAGAAGGCAGATGTTTTTCATGCAAAATAATACCCTAGTTTAAAATTGCTACCTTTTGTTTTGGGGTGTCACTGATGGTGCTCAGTCAAAGTAATTTCAAGCCCAGGTCTTAATTCTGCCCCCATGGAATGGTAAAGACAGCTGCTCAATGTGAATCAGCAGTCTCTCCAGACTTCTCAAGCAAGGTCCAAGAAGTGCTGTCAGATTAGATATGTAGTTAGCACAACTCCTGGAAGCCCTAAACAGCATGACCAGTAGTCAGACCACAGTAATTTGTAGCCCAGCACTCTGAGAAATCAAGTTTGGAAACCAATCCTCCAGACAGTTAGACGGTTGTCCTAATCTTTAGATTTTGTTATATATCTGTCATCTCTATGAGTTAGAACTTTTCATGATACTTCTTTATACTATCGAAGTTGTTCTAATGAAACAATTCTTTACTCTTCATATCTTCTCGGCATTTTCCCAAGTCCCTGGAGAAAAAACAGGTCAAAAAGAAAGTTTTCTCATCTTCAGAAGAAAACTCCTTTTCTGCCCTCATCATATGGAGTCCTAGAGCAGCTGGCATGTCTAGTACATTTTGGCAGTATCTGTAACTCTGTAGAAGAGAAGAAATGGAGGGTTGGAGACTCGGGTGGCAGGATGCGGGGAGGGGCAATTCTGCTGCTCCCCCTGCCCTTGCCCACCTTGGCAAGACTCCTGTTTCTTCCAGAAGTAGCTGTTCCTGAACACCAACATCGCATAAACAAGATATCCATTGAGCTGCCTCAGGCTGTAGGGAGAACTACAGCCATTTCCTTTTCTTTTCCTTCCTTAGCAGGGGGGCGGAATTGCTACTATATACCCCTTTCTTTTGCTGGTGGATAGGTACCCCCTCCTCTTGTGGACTGGTTAATGGGATTAATGGAAACCACATGAGCTTGGGAGTTGCCAGAATGTCTTCCATTTCACATGGGAGAAAGCATGAGTACCATTGCCACAGCATGGCATCCTCCTCTGGCAGTAGGGATTCATGGGAGATGTAGGCACCACCATTACCTCCACCATTGCTTTCTTTGCATCTGGCCTAACTCATCTTTCTTCATGGGGGAGAGGCTCCTTCCATAGCAATCGGGGACAACAACACTTTGTTTCCCACCAGGAGTGCAAGAGCTTGTGTTTGCAGTCTGGATCATGTCAGTAATGAAGCTTTATGCCCCTTTACTTCCAGCCAGATGTTGTTTTAAAATTCATCATTCTCAATGCACTCTTAAAAACAGAGGGAAACTCAATGGTCACCAAGGGAAAGATTTCCACACATTTTAGCCTCATTGAAAAGGAAAAGTACTGAAACTGAGGCTGTCATATTTTGGGCACATCATGTGAATTCAAGACCTCCTGATGAAGGCAGTAATGCCGGGGAAAGGGGAAGGCAGCAGGAAAAGAGGAAGACCAAGTATGAGATAGAGTGACTCCATAAAGGAAGCCAGGGCCTTGAGTTTGCCAGAGCAGAGCAGGTCACTCATCCTAGAGTTGCCATGTCAAAGGTCACTTGACAGCACATAATAACAGCAACATTCCACATTTTCAAATTAAAAGGGGAAAAAAATCCTCCCCCACATATTCACGATGGCCCTGAACTGGACTGCAGCCACCTGCACTTATCTGAATGTAAAACGTGATCCTAAACTGCATGCCATGTATTCAGTATAGCATGCAGTTTAGCCCCAAGTTTAGTCTGAATAATAAACTTACTTGCAAAGCAGATCATCCAAAGTTAAACTCTCCCCCCACCACCAAAAGTCATTGCAAAAAAGTCAGGTGCTTGCTTACACATTTTCATGCCTATTTTCAGATATTGCTGTGATGTTAGGCTGTTACCTTGTTATTTGCTACAATTCACACAGAACAGAAAATAAACTAAACATGGGAGCAAAATCTCATCTCCCTACCAGCATCTGCAAATCCTTATATGAACACACCTCTGTTTTTCATAACTAGGAAGATAATACTTGATTAGGAAGCAAATCATAGGAGCAGATCATCAAGGGGCTCTACTAAACGTTACAAGTTAGGTTAATGGAGCATAGGAGATGATAATGTGGTCAAGGCCTTTCGGCTCTCATAATATACCACTGACACTGTGGAAGTTTAATCTCAATTTTTCCTTTTGAAGATGTGTTGATTAAAGTTATACTAATGCACAGCCAGGAAATGGCTCTTTCATCATCATAATGGATTTGAGGTGGCTTGTTTTCCATCTCTGAAGATATTACTGATCAAGCACACTAGGAACAATTTGATCTAGCATTTCTCATACTTATTGTTCCCTTGTATCCTGCCTTTCTTTCAAGGAGCTTAAGGCAACCCACTGCAATTTTATCACAACAATCTTATAAGTTAAACTGAGAGATTGTGACTGGCCACTCATGAATCTTCACTGCTGTCTCTACCCCTCTAGTCCGATACTATACTCCCCAAAGCCTTCATCACTAGCTGTGCTGGCCAGGGTTTCTGGGAGTTGTGGTAACACCTGGGTTACCATGGGTTACCAGAGGTTGGGAACCATTGCTATAGACCAAAAATAGGGCATTTCCAGAGGTCCAGAGGCTGAAAACAGCACACCTTAAACCTCAGAGAATCATTTTACTTCATGTCCTGCAGAAACCCTGGCACCCCATTATGTCTTGTTTTTAAGTGAAAAGGCCTCTAGGTGGTATGGAAGAAATTATGTCATATTTCTCTTCCCCTTATGCACAGGAGGGGCTTTTATTAAATCTGGAGATCAGAACTCACTTCCAGCTGTTTTAAAAAATGCTTCTGCTGTTATGGTCTAAGAAATACATGGGGTGGTACATTCATTCATTCATATATATTTTTAAATTCTTTATACCAAAGAGGACCCATACTGGCTTATACTATTCAAAGCCTGTCTCATAAGTAGCAAGTTACTGAAGAAAAAGCCTGTCTAGAGAGGCAGGTCTTTGCCTGCTGGCATAAATATAGCAAAGAGGGGGCCAGCCTGGCCTTTCATGGGAAGGAATTCCATAGCTTTGGAGCCACAATAGAGAAGGCCATCTCTCATGTCCTCACCAAACACATCTGTGAAGGAGGCAGACTGACGGAAAGGCCTCCCTTGGTGATCTTTAAAGGTGGGCAAGCTCATATATGATGTGATCTATCAGATATGGTAAAACTGACTCAAGTTCCCTAGAGAGGGTATGGCTGGGGGCATGCTGAGGGCTGTGCTTGGGTCTCTGAGACCTCTGGCCTACCCTTTTCCCATCCCTGCCCTTCTACCTGCACTATAAGATGCTCCCCTTCCAGGACTCATCTTCATTATCAACAAACAAATGCAAATGTCTCTCCTGCTTCTGGATGTTTTACCTGCTGCTGCTGCTATGTGTATATATATATCTGCAAATCTAGTCAGCAACCTAACAAAGCAACTATTCAACATATCTCCTAAGACATGTAAGAGATGGAACAAGAAGGAAAAGGAATTGTTTGGGCAAAAACTCCTGTATCTTTCTTGCCTCTCCGCAGCTCTCATTATTTGCTTCTCGTATATATGCTTCAGGAAAGGGGAACATCTGACCAACTAGATGTTGTTCAACTACAGTATTCATGGAGAACCAGAAATGCAGAAATGTCACCATGGACTTGGATCAGAGTGGGGTCATGATGTTAATATGCATAGGGCAAGCTGGCCTCCATCGGTGTACCCTTTATTTGGGCAGAGGGCAGAGGGCAGGAGGGTGGGTGGGTGGGTGAGGGGCTTCTGCACTTTCCTAATTGACATATTTTGTCCGTCTGATCTCCTAGCCATGTGAAATGGAAGATAGATATTTCTAAGGCTAGATGCACCTTAGACCCTCCAAAGATTTAGTGCTATTTTTAGCTGCAAACATCTAGAAACAAACATGATTCTGGGACACATCCCTGGTATTCTCTTTTCTTCTCCAAATGAAGTGAAGGGGAGAGGAGAAAAAGGGAGGGGGGAGGTTGCCTTTGACTCCACAGCTCCAAACTGAGCATCTGAACTGCCTTGTTATGCCAGGATTGTGAAGCCTTGGGACTTGTGTGACTGGTCTAATGAATCATTACTCCAGCAAGCCAGCATTCTTGCTTTCTATTTGCAGCCACATTAAATATAAATAGGTGAACTAAATACAAAATGCTGAAAAATGGACCAATTATATACTGCAATGAGACCGTGTCATGGCTTTCAATGATTTTAATGTGTGCTGAAATAAAGCACGCTTTATTCCATGCACATACACAGACACACAGAGAGACACCCACATGGACACTTTCTCAAGCCTGCTTGTTATTTAAAGGTTCTAAAGACATTGGCTAGAATCCTACTGCATTTTTATGCATATGGAAGAAGAACCATGGGAGCTGTCATGGCTGACTGATGCAGTGCCAGTCACATGTTGTGTGCATACCTGACAACATATTCAGTGTGATGTCCTGCATGTGTCTTGTACCTTATCAATTAGCCACAATTAGTCAAGGGCAACTTGCATGTTTCTTCCTCTAGATGCATACAATGCAATAGGATTCTGCCCATTGTGACTGTAGACCCAATTTTAGTCCCACCTAAAGGAATCCAATGAAGCAAATGAGTCTTGGCAGTCAATACAAGCATGTCCCATTGATTTCAGTGGATTAGGCCACTGGTGCTGAATCTTAAAGAGGAAGCTCCTTGCTTTGTGTTTGTCACATGCATAAGTAAGTAGTCTCAAAATCAGCAATATTATAAAACAGGAATAGGTTACATAGCTAATTAGCTCAGTAGTTTAGGTATCTGGCTTGGGAGTTCAGTTCCTCACTGTGCCTCTTAGGGGAAGAGCCAGCGTGTGTAGCCATGGTCAAGCTGCACAGTCCCAGGACTCTTCCAGAAGAAGAGAATGGTAGACCAACTTGATCAAAACTCCCTGGAAAACCAACTTCAACAAAAATGGAAGTTTCAACATATTCCTCATTTGACTTGTTGATAACTTTATATTCCAGAAGATGGAAGAAGCAACAAGGTATTCAGCTATTCTGGATCCAGTCCTTACACACAGAGGAGAACTAGACCATGAGGTAGAAAAGGAAACTCTGGGTGGAAGTGACTGTGTCTTCTTGGGCATTTTTTTTTTTACTGAAGAACGGGAAATCCAGGAAAAGTATAACCACACTCTCAGATTTAAAAATTAAAGGGTAAAAAAGGATAGTGTGTGAGGAAGTGGATTTTAATCCACAAAAACTCACACTGAAACAAATCTTTAAGATGCCACAACATGTTATCTTGTGGGTTGTTGTTTTTTTCTGTTCTTGTTCTGTCATTCCCTCACCTTTTTTTTTGTCTGTTTGTTTGTTTGCCCTTTGATTTTGTCAGTTAGCTGAAACAGACTAACA
Organism: Intellagama lesueurii; assembly: GCA_037013535.1. NCBI lineage: Eukaryota > Metazoa > Chordata > Lepidosauria > Squamata > Agamidae > Intellagama > Intellagama lesueurii. The sequence continues at coordinate 39,534,907 of JBAJHW010000005.1, read as the reverse complement.
TTGCTATCAATGTGGAATCTGAACTTTAAGAAAGCTACTTTCAATATGCTTAGGGAAGTACTGAGTCATATCCCATGGTCACAATTACTCAGACAGAATGGAATTGACAATGGGCAGGACATTCTTAAGAGCAAGATAAAAAACGCCCAATCACAAACAATTCCTATGAGGAAGAAAAGTGACAGACATCCAAAGAGATGGCTGCATAAGGAATTTATATATGAGGTAAGATTCAAATGGGGCATATATAGGAATTGGAGGTGGGGGGCACATCACCAAGGAAGAGTAATAAGTAAGTAGTGAACATTTGTCAGGAGAAGGTCAAGAAGGCTAAAGCTCAGAATGAGCTCAGACTTGGAAGACATTAAAAATAACAGTTTTGTTCCAATTGGCCTCAGAGTGGAAGAAAGAAAGAGGAGCTTGTCGGTCTGCTGTGAGGAAAGAACAGAGATATTGGGGGGTACCAGAGAGGCGGCATAGCTGCTGAACACCTACTTTATCTTTGTCTTCTCACAAAAGAAAAAAGAAACGGTGGAGGGGATACTCCTCAAATTTGCATATGACATCAGACTAAGAGGGGAAGCGAATACTTCAGAAGAGAGAATTATGATTCAAGGTGTTCTTAACAAAATGTAGAACTGAGCCAAAACAAAAGAAAACTAGCTTCAACAGTGGGAAATGTGAAGGTCAACATTTAGTCAGGAAAAATCAGATGTACAAATATAGCTATAATATATGTGAACAAAGATCTGGAGTTTTGGTAAACTGTAAGTGAAACAGAAAAGAGGAAGATCTAACACGAGATGGATTGACTTCCTAAAGGAAGCCATAGTCTTGAGTTTACAAGAGCTGAGCAGAGTTGTTGAGGACAGGACATTTTGCAGATCACTCATTCATGGGGTTGCCATAAGTCAGAGGCAACTTGCTGTCACATAATAGCAACAAAGTAAAACAGAAGACAACAGTGTGGAGCATCAGCAAAATATATGAATACAATACGAGGCTGTATCAAGAGAAGCAGAGTGCCTTGATCAAGAAAAGTAACAGTAAAACTCTCTTCTGCTTTCATTAGACCTGGCCTTGAGTACAATTGATACACAGAAGGGTATCAACAAGCTGACCAAGATGGTAAAAGTTTGGAAACCTAGTCCTGTGAAGAATGGTTGAGGGGTTGGGCGTGTTTAGCCTGGAAAAGAGAAGGCTAAGAGCAAGATTCCTTCTAAGGTGCCTGCCTGCACACGTGCGTGTATGAAGCTACCCCCCCTCCGTGCAGCCTTCCTGATCCTCTGTGCACCGAGAGGGATCGTTTTCAGCCCCTTTGGTTCCATTTGCAATGGAACCCCGTGGGTCAGGAATTGTGTGCATGCGAGGGGCAAAGCCCTGCCCAGTGGGGCTGAAAATTAGAGGGAACGTTGGCTGAGAAGTAATATGATAGCCATCTTTATATATTTGAAGGGCTGTCAAGACAGATCAGGCAGTTTTCTGAAGCTTCAGAGGGTAGGACATAAAGTAGTGCATTCAGATTACAAGAAAGGAGGGAATTTTGACTAAACTTTAAGAAGAACTTATGAACAGTAAGAGCTGTACAAAATGGAATAAACTACCTTGGGAGGCGGTGAACTCTTCTTCATTGGAGGTTTTTTAAAACAGATGTTGAATGGTTATCTGTCTGGGATATTTCAGCTGTGCATTTCCTGCGTTGTCAGCAAGCTGGGCTTGATAACTAGAGGTGGGCACAAAACACAGAAATGGTGGTTTATGGTGGTTCATGGCTACCCACAAACCATGAACCATCCAATTTTTTTTTTTTAAAAAGAAACACAAACCAGTTCATTTATTTTTTTAAAAAAGGTTATGTCTGGGGGGGAGGGAAAACTAAATGCCCATCTCCACTTACTGCCCCCATCGCCTCCCTACCTGGTCCTGCCTCCTCCTCCTCTTTCTCCTCCATCGCTGCAAACGGCCAATCTGGTGCCACGTGGCCCCAATCTGGGGCAACACAGTGCTGGATTGCCCATTTGCAGCTCCACAGCCTGCCCACTGCCCCTGTCGCCTCCCTACCTGGTCCTGCTGCCGCCTCCTCTTCCTCCTCCTTCTCCTCCAATGCTGCCATCTTGAGAGTAAGAGCAAGTTCCCTTCCAGAAGCCAGGCCTGCTGCCTCTGTGCATGTGCCCACCTATCAGCTGATAGGCAGGGCCATGCACAGAGACTGCAGGCCCTGGTCCCAGAAGAGAAGCCAGGCTTACTGTGTCTCAAGATGGCAGCAAAGATGGCGAACAAAGAGAAGGTGGCAATAGGACCAGGTAGTGATGAAATCCTTGTTGACAAAGGTCCGCATAGTCAAAGCTATGGTTTTTCCTGTAGCGATGTATGGAAGTGAGAGCTGGACCATAAAGAAGGCTGACCGCCGAAGAATTGATGCTTTTGAACTGTGGTGCTGGAGGAGACTCTTGAGAGTCCCCTGGACTGCAAAGAGAACAAACCTATCCATTTTGAAGGAAATCAACCCTGAATGCTCACTGGAAGTACAGATCCTGAAGCTGAGGCTCCAGTACTTTGGCCATCTCATGAGAAGAGAAGACTCCCTGGAAAAGACCCTGATGTTGGGAAAGTGTGAAGGCAAGAGGAGAAGGGGACAACAGAGGACGAGATGGTTGGACAGTGTCATCGAAGCTACCAACATGAATTTGACCCAACTCCGGGAGGCAGTGGAAGACAGGAGGGCCTGGCGTGCTCTGGTCCATGGGGTCACAAAGAGTCGGACACGACTTAACGACTAAACAACAAAAAGTGATGAAATGGGGGCAGTGGGAAGGGGACAGAGGGCAGGCTGTGAGGGCAGGGGGAATGAACCAGGAAGTTTGTTAGACTGTAAAAAAAAAAAAAGTTCATGGTTTGGGCCAGTTCAGGTTTATCAGTTTTGATGAACCCAGACCAATGAGCCAACAATTTTTAGCAAACTTCCAGGTTTGTTTTTTTAGTTCATGCACAGCTCTATTGATAACCCTTACTGTCCCTTAAAGCTCTTCAGTTGAAATCTTATTTTTGCTTGCATAAGGTTTTGCATAAATTTCTGCAGCTAGTTACTGCTGAAATGTCTCGATTGCAGAACTGGATGCATGACCAAGCACATTACCAAGGCTCACCCTGCCACTGCATCCATTAGGCACAATTAGCTGCAACAAGTTAGGCAAACCCTACACAAGCACCGGTAATAGTCTGGCCTTCAAGTCTGTTATTCAGTTGATCAAAGTATTTGTATTTATTTCAAAAACAGAGAGCTTATTTCTTCTCTTATCTAATTTTTATTACTGTGCGTTGACTAATTAAGTACACTATATTCTCATGGATACCTAGACACCATGGATTCCCGGACACCAGCAGATAAACAAATGGATACATGGGCAAAGGGGGGGGGGAGTTCTATCAGGCCCTGGTGCATCAATACTTCATGGACCACAGACCTTCAGTGTTTATAAGTGTTTCCCCCACAGCCCTCATTTTTTAGGTCTAAAATAATTTAAAATTGGCAAATAAGCCACCTGAATGGTTCTTCTCTTGGCATCCTAAAAAGGCCAATATTCCATTTTGTTTACCTACTATTTACTCTATGTACTGCTTTGCAGTTATATGAAGCCAGAAACAGTTTACTGAATACAATAGAAATATAGCAATACAATATTAATGCCTAAAAGAAGCAAGCATTAATGTCAGCTGTACCATGAAGGGGAGATCATTGCACAGGGCAGATGCCAAAACAGACACAGCTCACATTGATGTTGCTGTCAAATGTAAATCCACACACTTTTCAATGACTGTATCTCACCTTTTCATTTTTCAGTGTCCAACATCACTTACCAATATTAAAAACAAGGAGAGAAAATCCAGATACAAGGATGTGTGAATCTGTCAGGCACGATTTTGTAGAAGCTACTCTTTTTACAGTAGTCAGCTCATGATTTTCCCCTTTAAAATGTAAGTATTTATATATAGCAACCAATATTTTGACATGCACCTGGGGGTGGGGCGGGGACTAGAATCCAGTGGGAATCTTTTAACACTGTGGAAATGTATTCAGAATTGTTTTCACGATTAATACTCTACCTGCCATTTTCTGAATCACCAGAACCTGTCAAATAGCCTTTGACATCATTTAGCACCTTGTACTCTACGGAATAGTAGTGCAAACAGGATGATACAAGAGTTGGCTACTGTGAATAGGCTTCCATTGTCCGAAAGAGGCTTCAGCAGGCATGCTAGACTTATTTATTTATTTATTTATTTACAAGATTTTTTAGCCGCGCCATTACCAGTGGTCTCTGAGCAGCGTACAACAATATTAAAACTTTAAAAACATTAAAACCATTAAAAATAGGCAATATTATAATAATATCCTACATTAAAAACAATCATTAAAACATTAATATCAATAAATCCTGCTGCTCATATGGCCAGCTAAAGAATACTATTTAATTAAAATGCTGGCTAAACAGAAAGATCTTTGCCTGGTGCCGAAAAGCCAAAAGTGTTGGAGCCAGGCGGATCTCTATAGGGAAGGTGTTCCAAAGTTGGGGGGCAACAGCCGAGAAGGCCCTATTTTGACATGCCATCCCCCTCACCTCTTTCAGGGATGGCACCTTCAGAAGGGCCTCCTGGCCTGATCTTAGAGGACGGGCAGGCTCGTATGGAAGAAGGCGGTCCTTTAGATAACCAGGTCCTAAGCCGTTTAGGGCTTTATATGTCAAAGTAAGCACTTTGAATTGGGCCCGAGCAGCAACCGGCAGCCAGTGTAAATTTTTCAGAACCAGCGTGATATGAGTCCATGCGGCAGCACCACTTACCAGCCGCGCAGCCCGGTCCTGTGCCAGTTGCAGTCACCGGACCGTCTTCAAAGGCTGCCCCACGTATAGCGCATTGCAGTAGTCCAGTCTGGTTGTTACCAGTGCATGTGTGACTGTTGCCAGGCTCTGCTCATCCAGGTAAGGGTGAAGTTGATATATTCTCCGCAGCTGTAAGAAGGCACCCCTGGACACCGAGTCCACCTGGGCTTCCAAGGTCAGACCCGGGTCAAGGAGCACCCCCAAGCTGCGGACCCTGTCCTTTAGGGGAAGTGTAACCCCATCTAAGGCAGGGAAATGGCCCTTTAACCTATATGGCGGAGCACCTACCAGCAGCACTTCCGACTTGTCTGGATTGAGCCTCAGTTTATTGACCCTCATCCAGTCCATTATCGAGTCCAGGCACGAGTTCAGAACGGCGACTGCCACACCTGGATTGGTAGAGAATGAGAGGTAGAGCTGGGTGTCATCAGCATATTGCTGACTCCTCAGCCCAAACCTCCTAACGACCTCCCCCAGCGGTTTCAGGTAGGAGTGGAACCATCATGAAACGGTGCCTCCCATTCCCATTCCAGCCAATCTGTCCAGAAGGACACCATGGTCAATGGTGTCGAAAGCCACTGAGAGGTCCAAGAGAATCAACAGGGATGCATCCCCCCTGTCTTTCTCCCGGCAAAAGTCGTCAAACAGGGCGACCAAGGCAGTCTCCGTCCCATAACCCGGCCTGAAACCCGATTGAAATGGATCTAGATAATCCATTTCATCCAGGAGAGCCTGGAGCTGCTCAGCCACCACATGTTCCAACACCTTGCCCAGAAAAGGGAGGTTCGCTACTGGTCGGAAGTTGATCACTAGACCTGGGTCCAGATTAGGTTTTTTTTTAGGAGTGGGCGAATCACTGCCTCCTTTAACGGGGCAGGGACCACTCCCTCTCTTAACTAGGAGTTGATGACCTCCAGGATCCAGGTGCGAACTCCCCTGGCAGATTCCTTTATTAGCCATGATGGGCAAGGGTCGAGTTGCGTAGTGGTGGCACGAACCAATCCAAGCACCCTGTCCACATCCGACCATATCAGCTGGAAACTCCCCTAGAGCATTCAGGAATCCTTCAGGATCCATAAGTCTCCAGGGGTGGATCATTTTAATTGATCCCCCACCCCTGCAGAGGGTAGTAGTGGCAGAGAGTCTAAACTTTACCAGGAAATGGTCCGACCATGACAACAGGGTCAAAGATAAACCCACCACATCCGGACCACCATCCCCCCCCCCCGTCCCGTTGAGAATACTAGGTCAAGTGTATGGCCTTTCTCATGAGTCGGGCCGATGACATGTTGAAACAGCCCCATGGTTGTCATGGCGGCCATGAAGTCCTGAGCCGCCCCTGTTAAGGTGGTCTCGGCATGGAGGTTGAGGTACCCCAGTACCAAAAGTCTGGGGGTCCTCACCACCAGGTCTGAGATCACATCCGTCAGCTCAGATAGGGAGACTGTTAGTAAGCAGCAGGGTGGGCGGTACACCAACAGAATCCCCAGTCTGTCTCTTGAGCCCAACACACAATACAGGCCCTCTAGACCATTTCCCAAGGGGACAGGAAGTCTGGAAAAGTGGAAGGAATCCTTGTAGACTATCGCCATGCCTCCTCCCCGACCCTCCGGGAGACCCTGGTGTTGGACCAAGTACCCAGGGGGACACAACTGAGATAGAGGAACTCCTTCTTCTCCCACCCAGGTCTCAGTAATGCATGCCAGGTCAGCCCCCTCATCCAAAATTAAATCATGGATGAGGGCAGTCTTATTTTTTGCCGACCTGGCATTTACCAACAGTACCATGTGGCCCGGGGGGTGGCTGATATGGTCACCTAGTACCGTTTGGCTGGGAGTAGAGCTAGAAAGGGGGATAGGTGTAAGGTATCTAACATCCTTTCTCCTATGCGGGCATGCTCTACTCCCACCGCCATATCTTCCCCTGCCATATATCGTCTCTATTGGTTGCCCCAGAGGCCCCTCAAACCCCCCTGTTTCCCAGCTTATTCCCCAGCCAGTTCCCTCAGGGAATCTGGCAGGCGGCGGCAGCCCAGCCACAGTCCCACTGTCTCTCCCACAGTGACCTGTAGAAGGCAGATGTTATTCAGCTCCCCTGAGCGCAGGAATGCTAGTCCAGTAGGGTCCTGAAAGCAGCTCCGGCTTAAAAGCCTCTTCTCCCACTGAGCCAGGTGGCTGATGTTGGGAAGGGGGTGGGGCAGCCTTAGCAGATGAACCATGGCTTCCATTGAATCAGAAGGGATTCGTTCAGTCAACTTCTCTGTAAGTTCCATTTTTTTCAATGGACCTACTTCCTCCCTTCCATCATTATACCTTCAGGCCTGTCTCTTATCTCTTGAGTATTTGCTCCAAGACTCATCCGACTTTGATTCAAGATAATCTCAGTTTGGATCAAATGATCTCCACTGAGTTCAAATTAAACCATATCTCTATCCAAAGACCCTTTGGAAGAGACCAGACTCTGCTTGGGATTTATTACACATAGTCTCAGCATAGCATACAGCTTGTCTTTTAGTCTCCATCACATAAAACGTAATGCAAAACAAGGACGTTGTGGTAGACCTAGCTCTTCCACTGACATATGTGAAAAGAATCATGCACTTAGAGCAGCGATGGTGAACCTATGGCACATAGGCAGAGCCCTCTCTGTGGGCACGCGAGCCATAAGTCACTGGATCGCTACCCCCAGCAGCCAGACCTGAGGAGGAGGCTGCAGCCGCAGTGCTAGCTGTTGAGAATTTTGATTATAATGTGTATTCTCATAACATCAGCAGAGTAAGGAGATACTGGTTAGCAGAGATACTTATGACACTATGACACTGAGAGAGTAAAACCAACAACTTAGTCTATTTACATATATACATAGAGAATAGACATTCCTCTGGCAGCATAACATGACATGAAGCAACACACAGCATAGGAAAAAGTGATCTGACTTACAACAGATAAAGACGTTCATTTTACACATGACTTATGTACAGTTTTGTGACCAATCAGAAAATACATTACTTCATTTTCTGTTACACCAAGTTTCATCATGTACACAGCTGTACAACATTAAGTCTTAATCCTTGATACCCACACCTGAATACAATCAGTACAGTGACTCAGGTAAAATCAGCCATTTTACATTTAACTATACAACATTAATATTTAATACATTTTCATATCAAAATCTCAACACCCCTCCTTAAACTTAATTGTTGTATAGACCAAGTTTACTGCATAGATAAACATGCTTCTGCATTGGCAATGGCTTCGTGAAAATGTCTGCAATATTATTTTCACTTGGACAATATTGTAAATCTATCAGCTTCTGATCCACAGCACTCTTTACATTGCAATACTTTATGCAAATGTGCTTGCTTTTACTCTTCATTTGAATCAATTTGCATATTTACATCTTTCAGTAACTGCACAAACCATGTGACTTCTCCACATAAATCACTTAATGAAGCATACTCAGCTTCCGCTGTGCTTGTGGCAACTAAACCTTGCTTTCTAGACTTCCAACCTATTAAAGCTTCACCTAGACTGATAGCCATTCCAGAAATTGACTTTCTATCAGTTTCACATGAACCCCAATCTGAATCTGCATAGCACTCTAATTTCAGATTGTTAGATGCATTTAACTTCAACGTGCAGTCTATGGTTCCCTTTAAATATCTCAGCACTCTTTTGACACCATTCCAGTGCTTTTGCAAGGTTTTGCAGCACTTTGACTTAAAATGTTTTACTTTGGCTGCAATGTAAAACTTTGATTCACCAAATGTGCCTTTTCACAAAAATTAGCTGGCCTGCTAATTATCACATTTCCATACTGATCACAAAATCTATAACTTTTGCTTCCTCTTTGATAGCCTAAGAAAATCAACTTCCTTGCCTTAGGGCGACCTTTTTTTCCTGCATGTTTTGGGTATATGAACCCAAGCATGACAACCAAAAATTTTCATGTGTTTCAAACAAGGTTGTCTCCCATGTAATAGAAAATAGGTTGTATTTTCTACTGCAGAGTTCCACACTCTGTTCATAATATAATTAGCGCATTTTATGGCTTTATCCCAAAAACTTCTGGGTAACTTGGCATCAGCAAGTAATGAGTCTAACACAGTTTGCAAAACTCCATTCCTTCTTACTGCAACTCCATTCTCAGCAGGTGTGGCTACATTTGTACACCTGTGATGAATGCCTTTTTTCTTAAGCCAATCTACAAAATAATGTGCTAAAAACTCTCCCCCTTGATCTGTCTGAACAGACACTATGGGAGTACTAAATCTTCGTTCTACCATGGCAACAAAATCTTTAAATCTTTGGAAAGTTTCACTCTTATGTTTCATTTCATAGACATAGCTATAACGTGAGTAATCATCTGTTATAGTTAAACAGAACCTATTACCACCTTTTGTGGGCTGCAGTGGTCCCACAACATCAAGATGAACCAACTGAAAAATCTTGTCACTGACTCTTTTGCTTTCCTTGCTCACAGGAAAAGCCTTTGACTTGGTTAATTTACTTATGTTACAATCTAAATATTTCTCACAGTTTTTAATATTTAGATCAGACACAACTTCTTTAGTTTCGTTTAAAACTCCAAAGCTTACATGACCTAACTTTCTATGTAGGCTAGGTATACACTTTTCATGTGGTTCTGAGTTGTTAACCACATTTATGGCTTCATTCATTTGGCTCTGATTCATCACATATAGATGATCTTTTAGATAACCATTTGCCACCTGTGTACCATTTTTCATTACTTTGCATCTGCCTTTCTCAAAAATTATAGTGTAGCCATCTTTATCTAGACTTGATACACTTAATAAATTATTCTCTAAGCTTGGCACATACAAGACATTTTTTAGAGTTTGCTTTAAACAGTTTACGTACACAGAACCTGTTCCAATTACAGATGCTGACTTTCCATCTGCTAGCTTCACTACCTTTTGAGCTGAAGGGGTTACGTTTGTGAACAACTCTTTTCTCTGGCACACATGCTGAGAAGCTCCGCTATCTAAAAGCCATAAATTACTTTGCTTGTTTTCACAAGCTTTAACGATAGCCAAATGACCTTCACACTTCCGCGTTTGCTCTTTAAACATCTTTTTTCTTTTCTCCACTCCGTCACGTCTGGGACAGTTTTTAGAAATATGTCCAGTACGGCCGCAATTATAACATTTAACAGCTAAAACTTTTTCTTGGCTGGCTGTGAAGTCATCATCCACAGACCCTCTCGGTTTACGCTGATAAACTACCTTCTCCACCGCCTTATCACGTCGCCTCTGGTCCTCCTCCACAAGTCTCCCGGACAAATATTGTACTGTCAGGTCTTTCTCTGGCATGTTCTCCAAACTTATCACCAGATTATCCCAGCTGTCATCTAGGCTGCTCAGAATCACAAAACACTGGTGCGACTGGTCAAACTCCATCCCTCGCTCCTGCAGCTGGAGAAATAAATTTAACATCTCTTTAATATGGGTAGACACATCTTCTCCAGGCATTAAACACTTACGATATAGCTTATGTGCCACAGCCATTTTGGACCCGGCTGTATCTTGTACATAGACATTCCTGAGTGCCTGCCAACACTCCTGGCTTGTTTTCAGATTCCTCACGTAAGTCAGTTGCGAATCTTCCAAGCACAATATTATCGTGGCTCTCGCTTTATCATCGTTTGCACATCCCTCATCATCATCATCATCAGGAGGATTTTCAACATACTTCCACAGTGACTCTCTCCGCAAGTACATCTCCATCTTAAAAGACCAGGACATGTAATTAGTGTCATTTAGCTTTGTACACATTATTGCACTTGCCTGCTGCATCATGGAACTTGCTGTTACAGTCTGCTCCTCATCCTCTGAAATACTTCCACTCTTAGTTACTTCAGCACCGTCAGACCTCAGCTCCGTTCCAACTTCAGCCTTGGCTTTTACGTGTTTCTTCCTCCCAGACATTCAGCACTTATCTGCTTGAAAAACAATCTCCTCTGGGTGCATAACCCTGTTGAGAATTTTGATTATAACATGTATTCTCATAACATCAGCAGAGTAAGGAGATATTGGTTAGCAGAGATACTTATAACACTATGACACTGAGAGAGTAAAACCAACAACTTAGTCTATTTACATATATACATAGAGAATAGACATTCCTCTGGCAGCATAACATGACATGAAGCAACACACAGCATAGGAAAAAGTGATCTGACTTACAGCAGATAAAGACGTTCATTTTACACATGACTTATGTACAGTTTTGTGACCAATCAGAAAATACATTACTTCATTTTCTGTTACACCACGTTTCATCATGTACACAGCTGTACAACATTAAGTCTTAATCCTTGATACCCACACCTGAATACAATCAGTACAGTGACCCATACTATACAACATTAATATTTAATACATTTTCATATCAAAATCTCAACACTAGTGCCCTGACAGGCGGCGGGCCAAGATCCGGAGCAGCTGGCACTGGTGGTGGCAGGCCGGCTGAGCTACAGATAGTGGCGGGATTGGGCACGACTGGAGGTGAATCCAGAGTGGGGTCTGGAGGCATCTCCATGCCCGGGATTCCTGCTTCTGCCGCCACTTCCACGTCCGCCACCGCCACTTCTGCTTTTGCCACCGCTGCCGCCTGCCGCCCGCTGGGTTGGAGGGTTTTTTTGTTTGTTTGTTTGTTTTGCAATTTGGGCAGTCAGGCTCAAAAAGGTTCGCCATCACTGACTTAGAAGAACAAAATTAGGTCTTGAAAGTAATTAGTTTCAAATAACTAAGCAACTAATTACTGGTAATTTGTTCATTTCCCCAATAAATCAGTTACAACGTTGTTATGTCACAATTATAACATGAGGACAGATAATGTCACTCTTCATTTAGTGGAAAGGTAGGTTTGAATTATTTTTGTAGCTATGGGAGTATGGTCTCACTAAATGGTAGAGGAACATAACACAGTTCATGCGCTGGCTCATATTTTGCCTCATACTGCTGCCTTCTGCCATGTAGTAGGTGTTGAGATAGCAATTAAGTGGCCATGAAGAGACTGTACTGCAAGACAAAGAATAGCAGAACTCAGATGTAGTAACTAAAAATAAGTGTTTTGAATTATTTGGAGAAACAATACAGCTTGCATTTCAAAACATGAAATTAACTGTAACAGTAACTACTTTGGTGGCTTTGGGAACTAGAAGTATATCTAGTTATTATTAAAAGTAACTTACAAACCCACAAAAATGTGACTGTGAGTTTGGAACCCCAGCCAGTTACTGCACTGTTGCTATGCTACTGTTAGAAGTTTATTTCTTTGACAAAATCCAGCAAAGTGGTTATTTTGAACCACAGTTCCTCAAAAGTTTTTTTTTCCCCAGATTCTTATATTTGGCTGTATAGCATCAGGTTATTTTCCAGTAGTCTGACTCATAATTACACAATAGTAGACATAAGTACTGTACATATGAAAAGTTACATTTGTTTGTTCTCAGTGCACAAAAATGTGCATTAAGTAGCCACAAAAATCTGGCATTGTGATTTGCCACTGATGTTGGAATGCCTTTGGAGAAGGCACACGAAAATGGCCACTTGCCACTTCCAGGCTACATGTTGCCATACTTTGATAGTTCAGTGTGCGGAGTACCTCACTGTGCAGCCAGAAATTGGAAATTCCATTTCTCACTGTATCTCCAGGGAGAAAAGCATGCCTGTCTGGTCTTGAGCAAGCAACAAAGTCGGAGAGCACCCCTAGAAGAAGGTAATGGTGAGCTACTTCTGAGTACTTTATACTTGGTAAACCCTTGAAAGGGTTACCATAAGTCAGAATGGATCTGAATGCACATTATTATTAATAATGATGATGATATAAATGGCTGCTTCTCAAGTCCATCTTTCCCTGACCTGTTATCCTACATTCAGCCCCATGTAGAACACCTTTCTTTCTTTCTTTCTTTCTTTCTTTCTTTCTTTCTTTCTTTCTTTCTTTCTTTCTTTCTTTCTTTCTTTCTTTCTTTTTCTTTGTGACCATGACTAATCAGATTGATGTGTGCTCTTTTGGGCACACTGCCACAGAAGAAAAATGAGTGCACCTTTCTTGAGGCTATCCATTGGATTACCTTGCCTTGCCACCATAGGTGAGAAATGCCCCACATAAATGTCTTTGACCATATTTTAGTGGTTTTTAGTGGAAGTTTTGACAGCGGTTCCTACAGCCTATTTTATGACCTTGGGGAAAGCACTGTGCAGAAATCAGAACAGGCATGTCAGTTTCCGACTGCTGTAAGCTATATGACAAATCTTCTACTTCCCACAAGAGTTTTCCAAACTCTTTCTATGCCTTTGCAAAGAAAAATATAAAATAAACTTAAATCTTTGCTTGTTCTAGAAGCCACCCACTTGTCCTTTTGAGTGAGTGGGAAATGTACATTGTAGTGATTGAGAGATTGTGTATTTCCCTCTGGATGCCGGCTGATAAATATTAAAGAATGAAAACACTCTTGATTTGTAGAGAGGGAAAGGCAACATTCCAATCTCCAGAGCCCTGTTGGGTAGTTTATTTTATTTAGCAATGAGAGTGATGAAAATTGCACTAAATATGTCAACACTTTGGTAACCCTGAAGCATTCTGGCACTTTCAGACTGCACAAACTGAATTGAAAGCCGCAAATCCATTCCTAGGCTGGCTGCTCGCTTTAACCTGCATATTAGCAGAAGGGTTTGCAGAGCATGTCACCTGTTCGACAAAAGGTGCATTTTTAATGGGCAAATGATTGTTATTTGGGCAGAGAATACAAATGTGCTTTTTAATTAGACTTTAATAGAAAGACATGAGCAGAAGCTAAACTCATTTGCATCTCTGAATGCTGCATTTCCTCACAGTTTCTGGCCTCTAGGAAAGCAAAGGTATCGATATTAAATTTTTAAGAACAGGCAAGTGTTTTGTGAAACCAAAAGTACTGTCTGAAGTTCACAGTTCAGCAATAATGAAAATTCCATGTTGATTGGCACCCAACAAATACAGGGATTTTACTATTTACTTATTTCCAGAAATCCTACATGTAAGTCTCTCGCCCCTCAACCAGAACAAAATATTCATGCAGCATTTTTAATGTTTGCAAATGGCATTATTGTTGTTATAACTAATGGTGCTGTGTATTTTGTGGGGCCGGGAAGGGAAAGATTGGGGAGATGCCTGAAGGCAGTGGAACGATGTTATTGCTAATATGTTCCCTTGGTTTGCTTTTTGAACTCTGTCATTCCCTGCCTTGCAGCTGTAGTTAATGAATGGTGAGATTATTCAAATGAGCCCCAAGCAAAATATTATTCTTGAATTTTTCAGGAAGCAGGCAGTAGGTAGGACCTAAATGGCATCAGGTTCATTGGTTATGCTTAAGGGTTCATAAGTACCTTTTGTTGCCCTAGAAATATAATTGTGTTCAGCCCTGCCAAGCTGATCTCCACTCAAGGCAGCTGCCAATGAGTCAGTGATAAAACAAAGGAATACGGTAGAGGAAACAAAAGAGATCAGACTGTCACCAGTGGTTGGGAAGCCAAGCAGTGGTGGGGTTATGGAACTGCCTTTCATATGCAGATAGCAGCATGGTTTATAGAATATCCAAATGCAAGCAAGTTGATATATGCGAGTTTGAAGCCATAAGCTTACCTCTTGCCCTTTTACCTAGGATGTGGTCTGTGGAAAACAGAATGGGAGAAAAGTGAAATGGAATTTGGTCTAGACATACAAAAGAACACCCCCACCAGATTTATCTTCAGGCAAGAAAACTATGAATCAGATTTAATTTAAAAGTGATAAACAGTCAAACTAATAGGATACGATTACAAATTAAGGATTTCTCCCCCTCCCTATGGAATTTTTGAAGAGATATACATCTCATGAATAAATATAGCTATCTAAGGTGTTTATTGATTCACACGCCATTTGTTTGAGCATATACCCCAAGGGGGCAAAGAAAGAAGCCCATTATTATTGACAATATAAGAGCGATAGTTATATTCGCAGACAAAAAGTACATTTAAATTGTGCCTCATGGTGAGAACATGAGCCAACCAAAGCCTGTAATTCAAAGTTAAGGCTGACATTATGTCAGACTGCATAGTGTCAGCAAAAGTGACAGCCGCGCCTTTGCATTTCCAGGCATCCGCAAATTTATATCTCAATTTTTAATGAAATATATTGCTGCACTTTTCCTTTTCAGAATTTTTTTTTCCTGCTTGCTTATTTAGAATATTTCAATTTGGGTGCAAATGACAATGGTGTTTTTTGTTTTTTTATTGCTAATATATTCAAGACTCTCCCCATGTACGCGCTCCAGTGTGCATATATTCAACGGATGCACAGATGGTTTGTTGGGGTATAATCAGCTGGGAGGTCCTCTTGCACATGACCCATAGCAACGTTGTGAATGGAGTGGAGTGATTGATTTAGTATCAGAACAGCTGACTTTACATAGCAATATCCTGCACTAGGATCTTGGCTTATTTCATCCTCACAGAAAAGAACAAAACGACTCACGAGTTTTATCCCTGCTGGGGGAGATGATGAGTTTTTGTACATTTTTCATATTTTGACACTTTCTTGGGGGGGAAGTCTTGGAAGGTGGGGAGGTGGCACAGAAAACCTTCCGTAGTGTACAAAATACCAAGGCCAAAATCCTATTCAGGTTTTGCACATGCATAAGGGCACTTGTGCAGCAGGCTTTTTCCCTCTGGCACATGCTCCTTCAATAATTAGTCATGTGACTGGTAGAGGGACCAAGCTTGCAATCAGTGCATGCCCATTGGTGTAAAGAAGAACCTGCTAGATCGAGGAGAAATTGTTATGTGTTTGACCTTATTCAGTAAGTTAATGAGATTCTAGCCATGCTTTTAACACAAAATCAGAGGTTGTCACGGGAAAAATCACAGTTCTTTCTTTCTTTCTTTCTTTCTTTTCTTTTTTTCTTTTCTTTTAGCAGATGCTGATAAAAAAAGTCTTCACTCTTGTGCAATACTATAGAAGTATCTTGGAAATTGCCTGTTTTTCTGATGGGGCGTCATGAGATATGCTATTTGTTTGAAAACGAGAAGATTTGTGACTACTTGTTAGAACCTTATCCTGCAAGGAGGGAAGATATTTCCTTGGGATCCAGGGAAAAGCATACAAAGATGAAGTCTCACAGACAATCAAGGATGCTGGCTTAGAAAATCATCCTAGATTTCAGTAACAAATAGGAGAGATTACAAGATCTCCCATGAGAAGTAGAAATAGGGTTTATATTAACTAGAAATCCATTGAAAGTGTGGTGTGAGAGAGTGGGAGAGACAATGGAGATCCTCCCATCCAGTTCTGTTTAGGTGCAGGAACAAAATGGATGTACATGCTCATCGTACATAGCAGAGCTGGACAATATGTCACCCATTCACTGCATGCAGCCCTTCATCTTGTGGAGGTCTCTGCCAGACGTCATCTTGTAAGACACTATAAGGCATGCCTTGCCAAATTTAGATCCTGAATGCTGTGACATCAGCCATGGAATGTTTTCAAGGCTACCATGTGGCACCAAGGCCAGCAGCACCTCAGTAATTTGTAAATTGATGAGGTTTAAGGTGAGGGAAGGGAAATGACAGGGAGGGAGAGAAAAGGGAAGGGAAACTACAGTAATATAATGAAAATTAAAACAATGAAAAATAGGATAGCGAAGATGGCATCAAGTCAGAAATAGGGAACTAAATCAAAACTATGTTAATGAAATAAACAAAAAGAAATATGCTGAGAAAAGGAAAAAAAATCTGGCTGGATAGCTCAGTGAGTTAGGTATCTGGCTGTAAAGTCAGAGATTGGGAGTTCAATTCCCCACTATGTCTCCTGCAAGAAGAGCTAGCCTATGTGGCCTTGGGCAAGCTGTACAGTCTCAGAGCACCACACTCTCTACCTGAAAAACCCTGAGAAGAGTTGCCATAAGTCAGAATTTTCATTAATAAAGGCAACAATGCAACCAAAGTCCATGTACGGCATAGCACACTAGTAATTATATTGCTAGCACCACATAGAACCTTCTCTGGGCTTTAGGCAGCATGCCAGCTTTTCCAAGATTTGACCTGACAAGACTTGGGGGGTCTATATAAGACCTTTCCCCACATGGGCCAGTCTAAGTTTGTAAGGAGGGGCTGTGCCATCAAAGGCCAAAGTAGACAGTGGCATTGCCAGTGGTGGCATCCATGGAGTGCCTGGCTGCAGATCAGTCACCACTTGCTCACCATCTATTGACCTGGTGTGTTGACTGTTGCTGCCACGTGAGTCAGAATAGAAAGCAATCCACCAGCTGAGGTTGCTTTTTTAAAGCATGCAGTTGGACACAAAATGTATAATTAGAAAGAAAAGTGTGCAGTTGGAAACTGGTAGATGTGCAACTGGAGAAACAAATATAGACAGGTTATGACCAGACAGAGTTCTGACTCCTGTCCTCTGAAGATGCCGGCCACAGAGACTGGTGAAACGTTAGGAAGAAAAACCTTCAGAACATGGCCAAACAGCCCGAAAAACCTACAACAACCATAAACAGGTTATGTTGATTAAGAATTTAAAAGATATACAGTGTCCTGTAACATAATGTATATTAGGGTTAAGAAGGATTCCCAGTGTGGTGCAGTGTGGTCTATAGAATGATGGACTAGGACTCTGGAGAACAAGGTTTGAATCCCCACTCAGCCATAGAAACTGACTGGGGGAGTGGAACTGGTAAAAGCACTCCTTAAATATCTCACTTATCTTGAAAGCCCATAAGTTGGTTCTGACTTGATGGCACAGACCACACACACAGGAAGGATTAAGAATTGTCCAACCATATTAAAAAAAAACCCTCTTTCTTTCAGCTGGAATCTCTCTTCTTCACCTTCACCGGTACCGAAAGCTGGCAGACCTTCTTGACTGCAGTGTAATGGGCACTAAAGCAACCATTCAGCCTGTTTGACTTCAGTGTGTGTGCACATGCAAGTGCTTCTGAGAGCATTCCAGCAGCTGGAGAACTTGATTTTTCAAAAATCCTGCCACCAGTGGTGGTTTGCAGCCTACCTGGCAGGGTATTATTAGTAGAGACTTGAGTAATGCAGGAGCTTCACTCCACAGCCCAAAAGTGTGCTGGGCAGGTCAAAGAATGCCCAGCCAGAAAGCTACAGCAAGCCATGGGTGCTCAAACAGCACATGTCACCAGAGAAGGACATGCTTATCCCATCACCTTTCCCAGTCTGTGACCTGAGACAGATATCTCAGGATAGCTCACATTAGGGCCCAGACTGAGACTTTCAATGACTGCAATATGCATTCTGTGCCATACAGTGTTTTTTGTCAACGCTGGAAGCAATTCTGTTTGGTTAATATGAGCTGCATTGCTTAGAGGGCATTACAAGGGAATGAGAACACTTAACCCTTTGGCACAGCAGAAGGTGAAAAGTGTCCCCTGCTAAGACTTTGTTTAAAGTGCATGATAATGGAAAACTGATTTCCAGCAGTGAGATGTTAACATCAGCAATGTCTTCCTTTTGGGATTTTTTTTTGGGGGCGGGGTTCTACTTCCAGGTGGTCAGGTCAATTTTCTATAACGTATGTTGGTAATGGTGTCTTGGGCTGTACATTTCTCAAATGACTATACTGAGCTGAAGATTATGACAACTGCAGTTGCGATAACTTGATGAAGCATATTAAAAATTAGTGTTAATCCAATTATGGACTGTTTGTGATTTCATATCCATATGGTGATTTATTTTAACAATTAACATCCGTCCCATCTGTTCCTTGAGAGGAAAAAGGCAGTAATAAAAATTAAGCTTTCTGGTGGTTAATTTGTTTATTTCTAAGGGAGAGAAAAGAAGATGAGAGGTCCATCATGGAGTTCAGTGAGCCTCATGTTTCTTTTTTTAAATGTGTTTTTGAATGCATTTCTTAGACCACAACTCGTGGTCAAGATGGACATCCTGGCTGGAGGATGCTGGGGATTGCAATCCAAGAGTTAGGTCAGTTAAGTTTTCTTACCTATGCATTTGGTAAAGAACATTTCAATTTGCAGCCTCCCTACAAATAACTGGCAATCATTTTGGACCTCGGCAAACCCAACACATTCTCCATCCTGTGCAGTGTCAGCAAGCACACAAAGTACAAGTTTCAACCTTTATTAATTGACTGAAATCAAGATTGGATAAAATATAGGTTACACGCACCTAACCATTTCTATTCTGAGCCCTGATCATTGCCACTGCCCCCAAAAGTTTGTATCGCCTTTGCCACCCCAAATCTAAAAACTTTGGCTGGAAAGCAGAGCATATGGGAAGGAAGTGTGTTATCTGCATGTCATCCTCATATTGATGGTGGTGCTAAGAACAACATCTTGCCTAAAGCTTTAAGTGAAGATTGATTACATACTATGGGGGGGGGGGGAACACCTAGGTTTAAACTGGATGTTTTGCCTGCAGCACCATAACCAGCAAGTAGTGGAAGAGTGTTAGCCCAGTGCAATAAAAATTGAATCAAGTAACAGGAAAAGTAGGATCAGGATCCTGTGCTCATTTTTCCTTTTTTGGGGGGTGGGGGTGGGGGGAGAGCAAAGAACCTAGCTTGTGCATTGCATAACCAATAGTCATTTAAACAAAGATATTTGTAATATCCAAGGTCAACAACAGAAACATGATGCATCATGCTATATCATAACTTTGCAAAAATGTGAATCTGATTTTTCATTTCAAATGCTCTAGCCACCATCTACTACCACCAGTATTCAAAGTTGCTGTCAAGCATTAACTGACATTGATAAAGATAGTCTGCAGGTGGCATGGTTTGAATGACCACGCCCTGATTTATGTGTAGTCCTTTGACAACCATTTTGTGAGAGGAATGGCTTTCATTGGTTACTGAGTCTACTACAAGTCTTACCTGAGAACATTTGCTTTCTAGAAGCTAAAGGGCTTAAAGAAGGTGGTGAGGGAGAGGTGCTTCTGCTATTTTCTGAGTAGCCTTGCTGAGTCTTAGGTACTGTACATATTATTCAGAGATGGGAAACATTCCTATATCAGAGGACAGTGTCCTGATTTACAGACACGCTGGCTCTGATATTCTGGGAGTTTCAGTATCTCTCCCCCGAAAGGAATGTTCTCATCCATGGCATTGACTTGATAGTGGTAGCACCTTTTGCTGCCCCAATATGTCTTCAGCTGGCCCTGACTATTGAGCCACTTCAGGTGATGTAAACAGTTATGAGAAAGGAGGGAAAGGCAGAATGCCGCTTTGTTGTGTCATTCATACATTCCACAGCTATTCCTCTCCATTCTTCAGATAACTCTCCTTTTTTCCCCTGAGCCATAACTGATTTTAAGAGACAAAAATCAGGCATTGGAAGTTGCTACATACTGACATTGATATTCTCTCATCAGAGCAATGCATATCCAACTCAGCTCATCGTGGACGGTTGCTTTTGACAGAACCCTCCCTGCATGGGAGGACATGGAACTCCATGACATCTGTGAAAAGCAAGGGTAGATTTGTCACCATCCAACACAACAGCACTTGCATACCACATTGTTCCTGCCTTGAAGACCTTGTCTAAACAAGATGCGCCTTGTTCTCTAGCAGTGACAAGACAAATGGTGTATTCTTCCCTCCTAACAGGTGTGCTGTTCTTTGGTTTACATCGACATGCGTTGACAGTATAGCAATGGAGGGCATTTGTCTTTATCTTTGCAGTACCTGACAAGAAGCATGATTACAGCTGTAAGGGTACCCAATAATAAAAATAAAAAAATGAAAATGAAAATGAAAATCCTGTCCAAGAGCCTTGTTATTTATCACTTTCTGAAATGGTGACCAGCTTCTACCAGGAAAGATATTATTTGTCAAATTGCCAGAAAAAATAATTATTTTTCTTCCCCAGACAATAAGTATATCTCACAGCCTTTCTGTAGTGATCTGTAAGCTAGTTTACTTGTTTGTCTGCAGGCATGAGTAACTCAGTGTCCATCTGAAAGATAGGTTTGGTGCATGGAGATCATTAGAAGAAAATAAAGACTTTATGATGAGGGCTCATGGAAGCTAAATATTAGTGATATCTTGCTGAGAACATTTATGATCTACAAACAGAACAAGGAAGGAGAAACAAAGTAAGCTAATAAATTAGATTCATATCAAAGAAAGTTTAAGGCTGCAATCGTATCTGTGCATACTTAGCAGTAACATGGTGGGACTTCTAAGCAATGAGCATCCTAGTAGTTTGTTCCAGAATAAAAAATATTAGGGTTATTAAGGTTTAGGGCGCTTGGTGGACTCCCAGGGCATTGTTCTGTATGGGGAGATGAAACTCAGGGCAAGAGGTACAGGAAGAGGAGAAAAAGGAATTTTGTATGTGAGATGTCTTTAAATATTGGGGGCTATTCTTTACTCATTCAACTTTCAGTACCATCAACCATTGTATCCTCCTGGGCCGCCTTTCCAGGATGGGTCTTGAGGATACTGTTTTACAGTGGTTTCAGTTTTTCTTGGAGGGCCAAACTCAGAAAATATTAGGGGAATTCTGTTTGACCTTTGCCACTGGCCTTTGGAGTCCTCTGGGGTTTACTTCTGTCCTCCATGCTATTTAACATATGCATGAAACTAGATCAGAAGGTTTTCCAGAGGTTTGGTTTCAATGCCATGAATATGCTAATGACAACCAAATCTATCACTCCTTTCCACCTGATTCCAAGGAGGCTGTTCTGGGCCTAGGCCATTGTGTGTTGTCAGTAATGGACTAAACGAGGGCAAACACACTAAAACTTAATCAAGACAAGTCAGAGGTGCTCCTGATCAGTCAAAAGTCAGTTCAGGGAATAAAGATTCAGCTGGTACTGGATGGGGTTGCACTCCCCTAAAAAGTCAGGTATACAGCTTGGATGTGCTTCTGAATTCAGCCCTGACCCAAACATACAAGTCTCAGCAGTGTATTTAAAGCCAATGTGCCAGTTGCACCCATTCCTTGAGATGTCTGATCTGGCCAGGGTGACACATGCCTTAATTACTTCCTGTCTGGATTGCTACAACATGATGTGTGTGGGACTGTCTTTGATGAGTGCTCAGAAACTTCAGCTAGTTCAAAATGCTGCAGCCAGACTGCTATCTGGCACTGGTGACAGGAAACATACTGACTCCTTTGTTACAACAGCATCATTGGCTGTTAATCTGGTTCCAGATCCAATTCAGAGTTAGGACCTGTGAACCCCTTGCTTCAAATTTAAAATGAAAACCATTTTAAAGCAATCCCAACATTTAAAAAACAAACTTTTCACATTTGTAAAAAATGGTCTTGCCCAGTCTGCTCCTAAATATACCAGGGTGTTTGGTTTTTTACCTACAAAAAGTAAACAAAACATACAAACTGTGACCTCTAGCCTGCAGACTTGTTTTATAATCCCATTTCAACCTCAGTATTCTGATGTCAGTACTCCATGCTTTGGTTTCTTTAGTCCACTGCCAAGTAATGGGCCTCCAAATCTCTGGGCCAAAACTATATTTCTTGGATTAATGATCACATGTCCATTTGCTTCTCATGTGTATTTTACATATCGAGTTGATGGTGAAACATAGAATTTGTTGTATTTACGGAGTTTACATATGAATACGCATGCCTATACATACCAGAGAAGGTGATTTTGGTACTTAAGGGACTTTAAATATTGTGAGATTACAAAATGCTCATTTTCATGGCGTGAAAACTCACCATAATTCACTCTAGCAATCTAGATGTTTTTACTACATTATGGCTCTCTCCAGATGTTTGACCAATCCCCATGATACCTGGCCATGGCCATACTACTGGAGCTGATGAGATTTGTACCTAAAACGTCAGGTCACCTATTCCTGTGCATAAACCAGCAAACTTTAGGTAAATATTACTCGTATACATTTTTGTATAGCTACTAGACTTTCAAAGTCCTATTTACAGCTGATAGAACTTTAGTATTCAGCTCCAATTCTGTAATCATCAAATCTGGCAGCAGCAATAAGAATAATGATACAGGGAAAGGCTGAAATGTTATTATTGTGTTTAACTGTATTGTTATTTTGAAATGGTTGTTAATCACATCATGCCGGATCATTACAAAACTCCATTAAGGGTATGAAAGGCAATTTATTAGGCATTCCCTAAAGTCTTCCTTAAACTTTGCAGTCTGTGTTTTGTTAAAATGTTGCATAAAATTAATGTAAAACTATATCATAAATATTTAAGCACTTCAGCGCTATGCTGTACTCAGCCCTGTCTTTTGCTATAAACAGTCTGGCAAATGTACTTGTTGGAGAAATATAATTCAGATCTCAGTGGAGGAAAAGACCAATGAATTTGATCCCTGAACAACCAAATTCAGCAAGACATCTACCAATCATCTACGGCATCATTTTGATGTCTATTAAAGGAGTGCCTTGTGTATCATCAAAGCCATAATGATTAGTAGGATATTATTTCAGGTCTTGTAGTTATACAAAAGGAACAACCACTGGTGTTATTCTAGAGCATTTCTGTTATTTCACAGAGGTTCATGACACAGTTAAGACATCATTGAATCAAGTACTTTTCTCATTTGCTCAATGTGTGAGCTCAAAACTCACTCACATATCAGTACATTCCTACATAAATTATGGAAAGTTATTTCTTCTTGTTCTGCCCTGTTCTCCAGTCTGGCAATACAAGCATAGAGTACTGTATATTTTACTCAATCAGTTTATGATGAACACCTATGGGATTATATTGAGATCACAGTAAACCACAGCCTGACATTCTTTGCTATTTTTATCATCATAATCTATCACATTTCTTGGGTACTGCAGGATCAAAGAGCTGGGTGGGGGGTTTTTTTTTGGGGGGGGGGAGTGTTTAATGTAGGCAATACAATGGCCACCTTAGCTAGAATGACACATTATTCCAGCAAGTGCATCTCTCCTGAAGGAAGAAATGTAATCTTTTCTCTTCCTATGCTTGCTGCTTCTCCCTTTTCCATTATCCCTTTACCCCGGAATAAGACACGAGACAACTGTTATGGAATAAACATGGGCCACACTTTATTGAATTTTCAAATTTATCGTTTATGGAAAAAAGGGGGGGACCTGCTGTAGTGCGGAATCAGGTTCTGCAGAGGGGTCTCAATGGACGCCTACCAAATTATGGGCAAGTCCCGAGCCCCAAGATCTCGCAGTCGTGAAGACAGCGAGAACCCGGCCGGCCCAAATTTGACCACCCCCGGACCTCAAGCCCCCTCCTTCTTGTTGACTGTTGGTCCGGGAGCAGCCCCAGCAGGTCTTCTCCCCCAAGCACTGCAATCGCACGATCCGCAGTGCTGGGAGATCAGATGAGCTATACCTTACTTGTGTTTGTGAGGGGACTCACCGAAACCTGTTATATC
The DNA here is from genome assembly GCA_037013535.1 of Intellagama lesueurii. Classification (NCBI taxonomy): domain Eukaryota; kingdom Metazoa; phylum Chordata; class Lepidosauria; order Squamata; family Agamidae; genus Intellagama; species Intellagama lesueurii. Next base: position 39,510,628 of record JBAJHW010000005.1, on the reverse strand, counting down.
GGCACTACCCGCCACGGCAAGGGGCAAGCTATGCTTAAGGCCTGTGCCCGCCATCGAGCCTCTCGAGCTCCAAAAGCAGGCCCCCCCTGATGTCAGCCAAAAATATTTCCAAACCTCTGTCGGAGAGGTGTACTCCATCCTGACGAAAGAGCTCGGGCCTGTCAGCACGGATCTCCTGGTGACCAATCACCGATCCAAGGCCATCGCATACAGCTCTACACACCTCTCTGTTAACCCGCCTCCTTGCAGTGTTAACACGCTGAACCTGGCGCCCCTCACGCCAAACAAGCCGAGGTATGATCGTGGACCAGAGAATACTCATCTTGGGGTACGTCGCCCTCAGCCATCTGAGGTCTCGAATAACATCCAAAACCAAAGCCTTGCCGCCTTGCTTTGCCAGGTCATTACCTCCCAGATGTATAATCAAGACATCTGGGGGCTGCATGCCGAATGCAGACGCTCTGCATAACTGGCTCCATAACAGTCCACGGATCCCTCTCCACACAATTTGGGCTCTGTCTGCGAGACCCAAATCGCTCCCCCACTCCGACTGAGCAGCATATCTCGCAGCCCAAAAAACGAAGCTGTGGCCCACTATCATTACCTGTTGCCGACTCTCCTGTAAAAGCGGACCTGCAAGACAAAAAACGCACCTACCTAGACGTGAGGGAGTGTTTATTTATTTATTTATTGTATTTTTACCCTGCCTATCTGGTCAGACGACCACTCTAGGCGGCTTCCAACACACATAATCATACATCACAAAGTATAAAATATATAAAAATATAAAATATAACATCAATAGACAAACATTTCAAGATGGAGAAGGGAAAAGAAAAAAGAAATAAAAAGAAAAAAATCAAGTGTTCACTGGAGGGAAGGCCTGTGTAAACATCCAGGTTTTTAATTGGTTTTTAAAGATGCCCAGCGAAGGGGCCGCACGAATCGCCGGAGGAAGGTTATTCCAGAGGTGAGGAGCTACCACCAAGAAGGCCCGGTTTCTTGTTTTTTCCTTCCGGGCCTCCCTCGGCGTCAAGCTCCTCAGCCTCACCTCCTGACTCGATCGGGTGATCCGGGTAGATTTTGGTGGGAGTGGGCGTTCCGCCAAATATCGAGGCCCTAAACCGTTTAGGGCTTTGTACGTTAGCATTAAGACTTTGAAGTCAATGCGGAACCGAATGGGCAGCCAATGCAAAGCGGCCAGAGTGGGAGAGATATGCTGATATTTTCTCACTCCACTAAGAACTCTGGCCGCCGCGTTCTGCACCACTTGGAGTCTCCACATCAACCTCAAATGCAGCCCCACGTAGAGCGCATTACAGTGGTCTAATCTCGAGATTATGAGCGCATGTACCAAGGTAGTGAGCGCCCCAACATCAAGATAGGGTCGCAGCTGGGCTATCCGCCAAAGATGAAAAAAGGCGGTACGGACCACCGACACCACTTGAGTTTCCATGGTGAGCGCCGGGTCCAGATGGATCCCCAAGCTGCGAACCTCACTCTTAGCGGTAAGAGTCACCCCCCCAAATGAGAGAGAGTTTCCCAGACCGCTGACGGTGGGGCCACCCACCCTCAGGACCTCCGTCTTGTCCGGATTCAGCCTCAGCCCATTATCCTGCATCCATTGCAGCACAGACTCCAAGCAGTGCTGGAGGGACATAACGGCATCCTCTGCAGTTGGTGAAAAGGAGATGTAGAGCTGAGTGTCATCAGCATACTGATGGCACGACGCCCCACACCCCCTGATGACCCCACCCAGCGGCCTCATATAGATATTAAACAGCATTGGGGAGATGATCGAACCCTGCGGAACCCCACAATTAAGGGTCCACGGGGCCAATAACCTCTCCCCAAGCTGTACTCTCTGAGGTCAGGCCCCGAGAAAGGATCGGAGCCACGCAAATGCATGGCCACCAATTCCCAACTCGGAGAGCCTCCTCAGGAGGATACTGTGGTCGACAGTATCGAAGGCCGCCGAGATGTCGAGGAGGACCAACAGAGATGTTTTCCCCCTATCAGCCTCCCTCAGCAGGTCATCATACAGGGCGACCAATGCTGTTTCTGTACCATGGCGCGGTCTGAAACCCGACTGGAACGGATCCAGGGCATCTGTTTCATCCAAATGAGCCTGAAGCTGATCGGCCACCACCCGCTCCACCACTTTGCTAATGAAAGAAACATTGGCGACGGGCCTATAATTGCCAATTTCGTCCGCCGCCAAACTAGGTTTCTTCCTTATGGGCCTAATGAGTGTCTCCTTGAGGGCAGGAGGGACCCTGCCCCCAAGGAAAGACCCATTAATTATTACTGTGGCCCATTCTGTTGTTATAGGCCTGGCTGCTTTGATTAGCCAGGCCGGGCAAGGGTCAAGGGATGAGGTGGTGGCCCGACAGCGATCAAGCGCTTTGTCCACAATGTCTGGCGTCACAGGCTGAAAGAGATCAAGAGTCACCGGGCAAGGCGGAGCGCTGGACATCTCTGCTCGACTCACTGTATCTAAAAAAGGAGAGAGCTCCCGGCGGATGGCCTCCACTTTAGATTTTTAAAATGCTGCAAATTGGTCCGGTGAAATACTAGGGGGAGGCCCATCACTTAGACCAATTCCGGATAGGTCGCGCACTATACGGAATAACTCCGCCTGCTGATTTGAAGCTTCGCTTATCCGGTTAGCGAGATGTGCTCGGCTAGCAGCCTTCACCTTGGCCAGGTAAAGGTTAGTTGCGACCCTGACAGCTATCCAATTATAATCCGTCGGGTTCTTTCTCCACTTGCGCTCTAGCCTTCTCCTAAATTGCTTCATCGCTCGTAGGTCCTGGTTAAACCAGGGCGCAGGCCAAGCTCTGCGTTGGAGAGGGCGTTTAGTAGCAATCATGTCTACAGCCCTGGTGGCGGCGGTAAACCAGCCATCAACCAGAGCCTCGACAGGAGCATCAGCCAGGTCAGCCGAAACACCTCTCATGGCATCCTGGAATCCTACAGGATCCAGTAGCCTTTGAGGGCGGACCATAGCAATAGGTCCTTGCTTCCTGCGAGGGGGGAGAGCCACTGAGAGGTTACATTTTATTAGGTGGTGATCTGTCCATGACAATGGCACCGACACAAGGTCAGTCACCATCAGACCACACTCACTCCAATTGGTGGAAAAGACCAGATCTAACATATGACCACCCACGTGGGTGGGGCCGTTGACATCTTGGGACATGTCCAAGGAAGCCATGGTTTCCAAGAACTCAAGAGCCGGCCCAGAAGTCTCTGCCTCCGAGTGAATGTTGAAATCACCCAAAACCAATAGCTTCGGGGACTTCAACAGTGCCGCGGAGACAAAGTCCGCCAGCTCCGGTAGGGAAATGGCTGGGTCGCGGGGAGCGCGGTAACCCAGCAAGATCCCAATACCATCCCTGGCCCCTATCGACATGTGGAGGGCCTCCAGACCCGGCTTTACCACCGAGGAGTGCCTAGTAACCTCCAAGGTGTTTTTATATATAATGGCTACTCCCCCCCCCCCCGCCCCTCCAGTCTACCCTGGTGCTGGACAGCATAACCGGGCGGACAGGCGAGTGTTAGGGGAGGGCCCCCCTCTCCGCCTATCCACGTTTCGGTTATGCATGCCAGGTCTGCATCCTCCTCAAGAATAAGATCGTAAATAACCTGGAATTTATTGGATACAGACCTGGCATTCAACAGCACCAGTTTTAGAGTGGAGGATTGACTGGTCTGGCTACCTCGAACCTGATGGTTGATCACAGTCCCAGAACGGTGAACAGCCTTCAGACATCTGTTCATCATTCTTCTAACACGTGTAGGGGCTGTGCCAACGCCATATCTCCCTATAGTGTTCTTACATATCTATGACAGGTGGTAGATGACCAATGCCCCAAACGCTTGATGTCATCGGGATGATAGCCTAGCGCAGCTGCCATTGAGGCTGCTCCAATTCTAAATGAGTGTGTTCCGAATTTCATACCTTGTACCTCTACTCTGCTTAAGGCCAAATCAGTCATTTTCCAGAACTGATGTTTTGTCAAAGGGGTTCCATCCTTATGTATGAAAAAATATCCTTGGCCCTGTCCTCTAACTCGTAAATAATTACTTATCGCTTTTACCGGGCAAAGACTTGCCACCGAACAAGGACCCAGGATCAGGTCCTCTCCTTTGCCCTGCTGATCTGCCTTGGATCGGCGAATATGTACCCACACAGTATTCTCCACTATTGCCACGTCATGCATCTGCAAAGCCACTTTTGATACATCCCCTTTACCTGATGCTATGACCTCACTAATCCTCAATGCACCAAAAAATGTCAGCAATGAGCCTGCCTGGAACAGAGCAGCCTCATATGCATCCCTGCAGATAAGAGGCCACATTTGACATATCTTCTCTAGCAATGCCGGGGATATTGGTGTCCTCAAGTCCCTAACACAACCACTTTCTTTACTCCAGCCTTCGATCATTTTCCTGATACGAAGGTCAGCGGTGTAGTCCTGATACCCGAGAATCCTAGCGTGAAAGGCTAAAGCTGACAACTTACCCTGGATGGAACCTGGGGCTAAACCTTTCCTATGGTGAAACACTAAAAACTGCCGAAGGTGTTCAACAGGGGCAGGCCAACTCAATTCCAGCCCCACAGTCTTTCTAAACTCCTGGAATTCTTTACTCACTGCCCGGTAGGCTTTCCGTGTCCTCGGAGCCAAGGACAAGCCTATTGCTCGTTCTGCGTCAACACGCCAATTTGCCAGACCTCTGCTGGAAGCATCTCTGGAACTTTGTTGGCTCCTGGATCTAATTCCCTGAACCAAGTGATCTGTTGGCGTGATAGGGCATCGGCCAGGCTGTTATCCAGACCCGGAATGTGCTTTGCGTGGATCAAAACATTGAACCTCAATGCATGCAACGTAAATGCACGCACGAGTGCCATAATGCATTCTGAGCATGACGTAAGGTTGTTCAAAATATGAACTACCGCCTTATTGTCACACCAGAAGCGTACCGACGTATTAGCCCATTCATGTGCCCACAGCCACAAGGCCCCTACAATCGGAAAAAAATCTTAAAAAGTGAGGTCCTTCGTGATACCTTGCTGGTGCCATTCTTCAGGCCATAGCCCGGTGCACCATCTACCCTTAAAATAAATTCCAAAGCCTAGAGATCCAGCCGCATCGGTCTGCACCTGAAATCCTGACCGGAATTGTAGTTCTGACCTCCAAAAGGACACCCCATTAAATTCAGCTAAAAACTGACTCCATACTTGGAGGTCCTGTTGCATACCCCTGGTTACCCTTGTCCTATGAAAAGGGCAACGCAGTCCCTTCATGGCCCTGCATAAACGGCGTAGAAACGCACGGCCGGGGCAATTACCCTACAGGCGAAATTTAAATGGCCCACTATCTCCTGTAGCTCTTTCAGGGACACCTTCTTACTTCTTAACAGAAGCTGGATCCTGTCCCTAAGTGCCACTAGTTTATCTTCCGGTAGCCTAGAAGCTTGCTGCCTCGTGTCAAGCTCAATCCCTAAAAAAGTGAGTGAAGTCGTAGGCCCTTCAGTTTTTTCTTCAGCCAAAGGCACTCCTAATTCTCATGCCAATGACTGAAACGTATCTAGGATAAACGCGTACTGTCCAGTGTGAGCTGCTCCACAGAAAAGGTAATCATCTAAATAATGGGCGGTGCTTCTGCAACCCACTCTGCTTCTGAGCTTCCATTCCAAAAATGAACTGAACCGCTCAAACGCAGCGCAAGAGACAGAACATCCCATTGGCAGGGCCCTATCTATATAATAATAACCCTGAAAATAAAAACCTAAGAGGTCAAAGTCTAGCGGATGGACCGGAAGAATACAAAACGCTGACTTAATGTTGCATTTTGCTAGTTCTGCCCCCTGTCCGCATCTGCGCACCATGCGCACTGCCTCGTCAAAAGAGGTATAGCACACCGTGCACAGCTCCTGTGGTATAGCATCATTCACTGACTCCCCTTCCGGGTAAGACAGATGGTGAATGAGCCTGAACTCCCCTTGATTCTTCTTGGGTACAATGCCTAAGGGTGATACATGAAGGTTCTCTAATGGGGGATGCTGGTAAGGTCCTAGCACCCTGCCCTCAGATACTTCCTTTCTAATTTTGTCATGAACAGTACTCTCCATGCCCTTTACGGACTTCAAGTTATTTGCAAAGAACACCTTACGCTCGTCCACTGCTGGAATTCTAAAACCGAACTTGAAACCTTCCAACAAATATTGGGCATCTACTGGTCGCGGATAATCCGCCAACCTGTCCCCCAGTACCTCTAAATTAATCGGGTTGGGGCCCTTTGCCAGGGGGACCCCCTCCCCCAGGTGCCTTCTTATTACCTCCAGCAGCCTTGGCGGCGTTCCTCTGCGCTCTGGCTCGAAAGCAGGATGTGCTGGGGTGCTGACCCCCGCACACCAAGCATTCATGCGGGAATCTATATCCCTTGCATGAGCATGTTCCCTTGGCGTTGTAATCCCAACAGAAAAAGTGGGGTTGAACCGCTTGCCCCGTGCTGGCATGGGAACCCACATTCACACCCTGTTTACGGATCAGATGACCACTGTCGAACTGTTCTCCAGGGTTAGGTCTAGCTGGAGTCATAACCTGCAGCCAGAGGCCTGGCAACGGCTCATCCCAGCGCAAATTTGGATGAATCACACTGCGCATAGGGAACGATTCATTATATGTCAACCAGGCCTGTCCCGCAAAGTCTACATATGCTCAGTAAATGAAATCTAAGTACTGGAAGAGAGCCAACGCCCTCCAGGGCTGCGCTCTCACAATCACCCTCGCATAAATGATAAATCCTGGTAACCAATTGGCCCAGGTCCTATCTGGCTTATGCCTTCTACGTCTTTCCTTCTCATGCTCATCCTCCTTATCAACATCCTTCTTTTCCACTTTTCTATTGAGGAATTCGAATAGGTCAACATACTTTCCTTGCCAATTTTTTCTTTAGTCGCCGGTGCTAGGTGGTCACCTAGAGGCATGGCGTGATCTCCGAAAGTCAACGCATTTAGAGACACTGTGTTATAGCCTGTATCCAGTACTGACGGATACAGCCATACACCTACTCCCGGCGTTGAGCCAAAGAACACAGGAGGACATGCCTGCGTGTAAGGGAAAGCCCAGGAAGCTAAAGGTGTACTAGTACTCGGACAATGGGAATCACCGACACCCGGACCCTGCATGCTATGTGGTATGTGCACTGGTGTGTTAAACTGGCCACTAAATGGCCAAGGCCAAACTGGCATTGGTGTCACTGTGTATTGTGCCACCTCTAACTCACGCGTGACGTCCGACGTTGATGGTTCGCTGTCCTCCACCCAGATAGCTTCCTGTCCCTCATCACGCCTTCTATGTCTTGCGGCGGCTGGCCTTCCACGTTCGGATGATCCCATGCCTAGCTTGTCTTCCTCACAACCACTCTGCGGTGCAACCATTGAAGCAGCAGTCCCTTTCCCGGATGGTTGTACAGCTGCATGATCCTCCTCTAAGGCAGAAAAACGTGATAATAGGTTTTCTGCCAAATCCTTGAGTTTAGCCTTCCTGTGGCTCCTAGTGTCTCTGGCAGAACAGCGAGGTTGTGTCTCGCTAGCTAGCGAGGCATGTTGAGTTGCTCGCTCAGCCTCCAATGCTGCAATCTTTTCTTGCAGCTGCTGCCATATCAGCCATGCCTCTTCATCCGAAGATGATTGAGGCAGGGAAACTTGGGGGGCAACCCTCTTCTTGGCGGGTTGCTTACCCTTCTTGCCCCCTGTCTCTTTTTTGAGGACATCACTGGTCCTGAGTGCAAGACCTGAACCAGTTACTGAAGCACCACAGTTTCGTCCCCTTGCTATACCAACTCCACAAGGATACCGTGCAGTATAATAATTTCACCTACTGCTGCTATTTACTCTATGTTCTATATGCGTGCCACTTAAAACTTGTAGTCTATGTACTGCACTTACAGTCCCAGTATTAACAGACCTTGTACTGAAGCCCCTCTAGTGGCAGAAACTAACTTTTCAATCACCTGGTAGAAGCCAATTAAGGCCAATTACACAGGCAAACTAACCCAGTATATCAACAAGAAAAAGCTAACTACCCAATAACTGAATATTAGTTCCTCCAGCCAACCCCAATTATATTATTCTTAATTATTAAATATACTTAAAATACTATCCTGTACTGAATTATCCAAGGCTGAATATTAATCCAGCAAGTCTACTATAATTATTAAACCTGTAAATATGTAAATATAACTAAGAGACTATACTACAATGAATTATGCAAATCAACTATTAATCCAGGGAGGCTATTATACTTAAAAGACTAAAATATAATGAATTAACCAGTGAATTAATATGCACAATAAATCTTAAAAAAACCCCAAAGAACAACAGCCAATCAATGAAGAAGTCCTGCTAATAAAGCCTAATTAATGCTCAAACGTAAAACAGCTTATCCAATAAACTAAAGCAGACACTAATACAATAATACCTTATGAAAGACTCAGAACACCCCCCCCCCAACATCAACCAGGCACAACCTAAATGTTTAAAAACCATTACAATATTAATCCTAAAAAACTATTACTACCTAAATTGATTGACACCCACTGTACCACTAAAATAGGTGTGGGGGGGAAGGCGAGGGGTGCTTTGAACACGCGCCCGCAAATGTCTGCTTTTTTTGTCTTTACAGGAAAAAAACGCTTCAATTCCACTTCCTTTCCTTCTTTCTTTTCGTTCCTTCTTACTTTATTAATTATCCGATTACCACAATGCTGTAAGCACTATTTGCAAGCTTAGCGGGCATGCCAGCCCGGCCTAACGGCCGCGCTGCACCTTGTCCACCGCTCCTTCCCTACTTTTCCCCTTCTGTTTTCCTTTTTATATATATATGCGCGCCCCCATGGTTTGCTTGTCAGGCCTCAGCTCAGACTTTCAGGGCTTATAGCCTGAAGAGATATTAATTATTTGTTTTTTTACAAATAATTTTACACCATGGGGGCGCGCGCGATGCAAACGCCCCGTCTAAAATGGCGTCTGACCACTGTGACACAGTTTAAAATAGATCACCCAAGCAGTGCTCCGTCCTCCTTCTCCGACTGCCAAAAAGGAAGAGGCCAAAGGTAGGAGGAGCCTTAACTTAAATACTCTCCCCCTCCCATTCTCTCATCTCTCTCTGCGAGCTTACTTTGTCTCGTGTTATCCCGGGAATGGGACAATGGCGGCTCCACGCTGCCAAAGAACTCAGCAGCGGACCGGGCAGTGTCAGCATTACAAGGAAAACATGGGATTAGGATCCCCATGCTTGTCTTGTAATATGTGGTTTGGGCACTAAAATAGTTCACAAAGGCTGAAATCCTGTTCGGTGGGGTACGTCTGCACAACAGGAATGACATCACTGGAAGTGGAAGACTTCAAGTGATTGAAGACTTCCTTTTGTTATTTGGAGGGTGCATGCAATTTTGTCACAGCGTGTCCAAGCCATAGGCACTAGAAGCCTTTAATCAGTGCCTGTCCATTGCTGCTGTTGATGTAATTCTCATTGCCCAGGAACTGTACAACAAGATTTCAACCAAAGAAACAAGGAACTGGCTTCTCTCAAAAAAGGTTATGTAAGGAACAGATAGAAACAGACAGAGCCACATTAACTCTTACCAGTAAGCATTTTGTACTGTGCATTATTTATTCCATCCAGAGATAAGCAGTGGACAACTAGTGGGCCTACGATTGTGCTGGTTAGGGTTGATGGAGGTGACAACTCAGAACATCTGAAGGGTCAATGACTTAGCCCCCTCTGAACTAGGGTCAATTTTATTTACATTCCTTACACATTTCTGAGTTTCTATGCTTTCTTCCATGAACTAGCATTTCACCCAGTTACAGTGGGAGCTCATTTTCCCTCCTCAATAAGGCATCTCCAGAGAACTGAAGAATTTCTGCTTGTCTTTCAAAAGTGTAATCAACCAGCAGAGTAAATGCTCAAGGGGCACTCTTTAATATACTCTGGATGGCAGGTCTTCAACTATAGCCAATAATAAACAGAACAAAGGCCAAGCAAAACAACAGCAACTTGTTCACCAATTGGTAGCTGTTATACCTGTTCTGGGAAGCTGCTCCTGAGTTTTCTAAAGCAGTCTTCCCTTCTTAATAGGAGGAGATTAGTCAACCAGGAATAGCCTCAGGGTTAGTGCCCCAGGTTTATCACACAATATACAGCAGACAGCATGCTGAATTCACATAGGACAGCCCTTGTATGGGAAGGAGCCTGCTGTGCTAAAGCATTACCTGATCAATAAAAAATAAATAACCGAGATAAAAACTGTAACAGCTACCATCTCAGTACACTAAGGCCACAGACACTTTATACAGTATGTAAGGACTGCAATAAAGTACTGGAAACATAGTAATTTCATATCAAAGTGAAAGCTAGATAGGAAGAGAGAAGCTGAAGGACTTCTAAAATGAAATGACAAATCAAGAGAAAAGAATCCATCAAACCAGTCAGGAACATGGTGTGACAAAGAATGAGCACCAATGTCAGGAATCAGGGCTGAGACTAGCATGACAGAAAAGTTACAGCTGTCTGTCTTTTTTCCTCCACCATCTTCTATTTTGCATTTCCATCCATGTGTGAAAAGTTAAAACGTATCTAGATATGGCCTAAGGAGCACCCAGAGCCACACCACTCCTTGGCACAACCTGACAACACTGTCAGTTGGTTCGTTTACTGTAAGAAAAATTGGGATAAGTATAGGGGAACACATGGCACATGCTTTGTAAAGAACATGTTGAACATCCTCTGAGGAGTAAAATATCAGTGCAGTAATCCAGTGATATAGAAATTACTGCCAAACTCTGAAGCAAGAATGAAAACTGGGAAATATGTGTATTGCATACTGAGAGTTAGGCAGAGTTAATTCAAGCTAACATTTTCTCAGAGTTAAAACAAACATTCAGGAGATGCATTTTAAAAATTGTTATTATTACAATGTTTTCTTTCTGGCAATGCAATCACTTTTGTTATGTGTGTCTCAATAATCAGACCTGCAAAGGAGACCAGTGCTTACATACCAATCAAACACATCTCTGCTTTTAATATGCTTTTACGGATGAAGGTCTTTTGTCACTTGAAGGTATACGGCTTCCAGGTATGGGGTTAGCATCTTGTCTAGTTTTGCCTGCAGTGTTTAATTCCAGATCCTGCTTCAACTCCAAAGCAAAGGACAAGCTTATTTCTTCATTTGATGAGCCAAATGTGGTGAGTGCCAGAAACAGGGTCAGATTTGTGCAGAAATGAAGGGTGCAATCAGACGGTGAGAAAGGACCGCATTTGATTGCTCCAGAAAGAGTTGCTTTGGTCAAAGCGACCCTTCCATCTGTGGAGGAATCTCTCCAGCCCACCCACCCCCAAAACAGAGTAGCCCAGCTGCTGGACCCAAAAGGTCCAGCCTTGGGCATGAATCGAGGCTAGGTCACAATCTCCTATAATCACCAGAAAATAACTTACACTTGAACCATGCCACAAGTGTTCCAAAATGCAAGCTATTTCTCTGTCTGACCTTACCCTAAGTAACCTCAGTTTAGGGACTGAGATGATAAGTGGCCTCCAAGAACAAAACAATAACCAGAATACTATTGGAAACGTACTATGGTGTAAGTATAACTGCTTAAATTGTGACAGTGAATTATCACTAATTAACTGGTTGCCAGTAACATGGGTGCTCAAATGTCATGTCCCCCAACTGGCATGCAACCAACAATGCAGATGACATAGTTAACAATGTTAAGAGTTAACTACAATTTGTTGTCATAATTTGTTGGAGTTTTATTTGCAACCTCGCATACTATCTGCAGTTTGAATGACTGGGAGGGACTTTTCCAGGCTGGGTTGATTGTCTATCCGACACTAATCAATCGTTCCTTCCAGTCTTTGGATTCAGAGAGCCCCACCTCTCTGCTGAGTATTCTTTTTTCTCCTCTGTTCTGTTGTAGACAGTGATGACTTTGCTCTTGATCAGTTCAGTTGGTTGCTAAGTACGAGTACAGTAAAGTACATGTCTGTAATTTCAAGCAATTGCAAAAAAAAAAAATTCTTTACTCTTTCTGTCTCAGAGTGGTTTATTGAGACCTTGAATGTCACTGAATGAGAAAGAGGTGGAGTCTGGGGAATTTATACCAATCTCCTCTGTGGATTTCTGTGTAGGAAAAGGGAATTTTACCAGAAATTCAAAACTCTGCAACACAATTTACACAATTACACTTTGTACTAGCATAAATCCCCAATAGGTTTCTAGACAATGCCCACACATGTCCCCAATTTCACATTTTACGTAAGTGGTTAAAAAAGGAAACAGGAAAAAACATTATTGTTGTTGTTGTCATTCTCCATTCTCTTAGGCTGTGAAGCATCTCTCTCACACACACACACTCACACACATGCACACCCCTCTGTTCCCTGTTCCTGATCTCCCTGAGCAAATCTCTAGGCCCAGCTTTTGGATTCACTCTAGCACCTCCAAAGTTCTAGCTAGAAATCTGAATTTTTAGCATGAGTAATTGTGAAGGAATTAGAAACAATGCTCATGTGGATGTACAGTGACTCTTTCCCTTACCACTGAACAGCTATAAGCACCTACTCATCTGAAATTACAGAAGAAAAATGTATTGGCCAGAGGGCATTATGTTCCTAGTGTTTCTCATTTTAGAAATCGAGCAACAAGACTTAAGCTAGTTATCACATTAATTTTTTTTTAAATAGAAAAGTCACATAGCACTTTACACCAAATGTCTGTGGTAAAGTCACATGTTGCTAGTTTTACTACATCAACACCTAGCCTCATTATATCAGCCATCATTAAAGCATATTTAAATAATCAAAATAAAATGGAAATCAGAAATTCAGCTAATGTTTTACACTTGATGAACTTGCTTTCTTTTTCTTTGCCCACTCACTATGTTTAGGAATTTATCAGACTTTCATTAAAAACAATCTCTTGATTCTGCACAAGGTGCTTCTGTGCTTCTACCTGGCTGTTGACATCATTCATCGAGAAAATGTTTTTCTTCAGACTCATACGGTAATTTCAGCTGTTGGTGAATCAAATGTTTGTTCTGCTTATTGAACTTAAAGCAATGGATTGGTCACAGCTGGTCTTATAAGTTGCTTTTGTTTACAGCTTTGCTGTGTTGTGGACATATAAAGAAAGTTCCCAAATGTCATATTCATACCACAAACAAATAGTTCAGACTCAAAGCTGGAACAATAGATTTATCTTCCTCTCCCTGAAAAGATTTTTTTTAATAAAAAGAAAGCTCATACCAAAGTCATTTTTCAGAGAGTATTTGCATTTAACAGGGATAATTAAGAGTCCAGAACATGGAACTTTTAAAAGATTGTGTCAGCTTCCACTTTATAATGTAAATCTATGTTTAAATTCAATGCATGCATTGATATAAGTACTTACAAAAAGTAAATACAGCAGATGAAGAGAATAATAATATGTGCAAAGCCAAAACTGAGTTGCAGTTGCTGGCTTTTCTTGCACATTAACACCTGAAAAAAACTTTGAACCTCTCCTTTGCCCTTTGTGATATAGTTCCTTGTTTGGAGGGGATGTGTACATGGCCGCCCTACAGGGTGATTTGATTACTCATAGCTAAATCTTTGAAACAACTGAAAGTCATGTTTGAGGTTATCTATGTCAGGGAAGGCTTAGAGGACACGTCACTCAGAAAACTAGACAGGCACCAAGACAAGAACAGAATAGTAACAAGAAACTACTGACTCCACTTAGATATGAGTAGATCCAGTGCCATCTAATAACTAAACACTATAATAATACTATGAACACCAGGGGCACTTTGGAACAGCACTTAAATGACCCAGCATCTATTGAAATGATAGGTAGTTCCAGGAATTGCTTGAGCCACAAAAATGAGTCCTGAGCTCTAACAAAATGGATACTGTGTTAAGATCTTCTAAGCAGCTTTCCCATTGGTGTATGCAGTGGTCTTCCTGTTTGGCTCAGACATGCTTCAGTGCACCAGCTCCTTCCCATCTCTCCACTACCACCTTTTGTGAGGATTTTTCTGGATTCTTATGAGAGGACCTGTGTATTCTTACATCCAGTAATGACCCAAATGATGTGAGTACACAGGCATCCCTTTACACCACATACTGCTCAAAAGTAATTCATATCCTCAGATAGGCTGCTAGGAAGAAACAAATCTGTCTATTTCCTTCATGCTACCATGACTTAGTTAGTTGGAACTGCCCTACAGGAACTGCAGTGATTGTTTGAAAACTGCAATCTTCTCCCCTCTTCCTTCCGACATGTCTGTTGTGCCTACTCACCATGAAACATGAGTGGGACCAGTATGACCCAGTAATTCTGCATGATTCCCCCTTTTCTTAATCTCATGCCCTGTTTGATCATCTACTAGAGGTTGCTGGTGTCACAGTGAACAAGCATGAAGTACTCTTCACATTCTATAACAAGTAATGGGTATGAATTACTTTTGAGCAGTATGTGGTGTAAAGGGATGCCTGTGTACTCACATCATTTGGGTCATTACTGGATGTAAGACAGAAGTTTATGGAGTAGGAGGTACCATGATATCCTTGTGTATTGAGTAAAACAGAAGGATATTCTGGGTGTGTAACCCATCAACCACAGTGCATTATCTGAGTATCATGGGGACATTGGCACTGCCGCATCCACAAGTGCTGAACATTCACCATTGGCATCTGCATGGATATTGTGACCACAGCTGGCATTTCTGATTCATTGTGTGTGTTCAAAAAGGTATGTTTCCCTTTTCTGACTTTGGGCTAGGCACAAATACAATTTAGCAGCCTGTGTACTGGTGTAATGCTGGCATATTCTTACCATCAATGTAACTGGTGTGTCAGATTGTTTGGCTCATGGATCTTTTTGTATAATTGTATCATTCTTATATAGGCTCAGAGATTAGGATACAACCTTGAGCTGGAAGGGCTCATGCACACACACACACACACACACACACCCCACAGGTCTGGTTCATAGTCTGGAGTATTCCTTGATTTCCAGGTGGTAATAACAACAAAGAATGCTTAGTACACCAAGTGCAACCTTCTCTTAGTACACCAACTGCCATGGCAACAATCATTCCTACCTTTGTTACATCTTAACTACTGTAGTGTGCGCTATGTGGAACTACACTTGAAGAGGGTCCAGATTCCAGAGGGCGCAATGTGTAGCAGCTGGACTGCTGCATGATGGTGAGATCATACGACTATGATACTACACTGGTTGCCATTTGCTTCAGCTTCCACTGGTTGCTGGTTGCTTTTAGGCTCAAATCAAAGTACTCTTTTAAGCTTTAAAGCCCTCAATGTCCTGTGGCCTGGCTGCTTAAGGGAATTGGTTATCTTGTTATGAACCTAACCAGATGTTGAGATCTGCAGGAGATGCCCTCTTGAGAATACCTGCAAAGACATTTTCTGCTTTGTTGCTCCCAGATTGTCGCGCACACTTCCCACAGAAATGTAATCAATTCCCAGTCTTCCTGTCTTTAGAAAGAGCATGGAAACATATCATTTTAAACTGGGTTAGGAAACTATATTGTAAGGATTTTAACTGTTTCAAGGCTGAGCTGATTTTAATATTTTTATGTTTGCATGTGTTTTTACCAGCTGGTTGGAATCTGTATTATGATGTACAAAAGCCACCTTAGGCATGACTCCATAGTGGAAAGGCAGAGTAGAGCATAAATAAATAAATAAATAAATAAATAAATAAATAAATAAATAAATAAATAAATAAATAAATAAATAAATAAATAAATAAATTCATGTGCACCTAGTTCTTACAGTTCATTTATCTGAAACCTCTACCCTGTATATATTCCCTGCCTGCATAATTTGTACTGGCTGGGTCTGAAGAAAACCGATATTTGGGACAAAAGGATATGGTTTTTTTTCCTCCCATGGAGTTGAAAGCTTTATGCATAAGCAAAACGGAAATGTACTTGCAAGCAGTGTGCACCTGCAAACAACACAGGGAGGATTTTTTAAAACAAAAATCTTCCCAGTTATTGAGGAGAGATGAAATCTAATTTCTTAACTACACATGTGGAACTTACCAACTTGCAGTTAATGATAAAAGTAAATCTAGAGAACAGGTTTGACTTTGAATACTGCATCAGGCTTATCAGTGATGATATCTTTAATTATGGCAAACCAAAATATAAGGCAGTCTAATGGGAAATACAAATTGCTTGTTAAAATTATTAACCCGGTTAATGTGCTTACATTTGTTTATGTGTACAGGAATAATCTCAAATATTTGACTGCAATGACAATATGTGTAAAGATCAATTAAAAGTCATAGAGATGAGATATTGGATTTTCAGACCTTAATAGGATTTCACGTGCACTTGTTATATTATGTTATCCATTTATAATTGAGCTTCTATCACATCATAGAATCTGTCACCTTACCAATTTATTTTTCCATCCCCTAATGAAACTTATATTTGCTTTCAAAAATATTTCCAAAAGCATGATTCCAGAAGAGCTGTGTACTGCAGGGATTAACACATGCCAAATATTTACTTCTAAAGCCCCAGGCTCAATCTGATGATAATCTAATTGAGTTTGTGCATGATCTCCAGTACCTTTAAGTAAAAACTACAGCTGAGCACTGGCTTATCCAGCTAGTTATCAATATGTGGAACAGCGGTTCCCAGCCTTGGGCCCCTATATGTTCTTGGGCTACAACTCCCAGAAACCCTAGCCAGCACAGCTAGTTATGAAGGCTTCTGGGAGTTTTCATCAAAAAACATCTGGGGACTCAGTACTGGGAACTGCTGATGTAGAAGGAGATCCAATTTCTAAATTTTCTATATGTTTTCAACAAGTTTCCATTTCATTGGCTCCTTTTGGTATGAGCAACAGTTGGGACAAGTGAGAGATGGAGAATAAGTACATAATAATGCAAGGCAAATAATAACATAAACATGGGCCCTATGTAATCAAACCAATTAGACTTCTTCTCCAGCATGTTGTTTCTCCTAGTAGCCAGCCAGATGATTTTGGGAAGCCACAAACTTCTGAAAAGTCACAAGTGCCCTAATGTGGGCATCAGATAGGAGAGCTCAGGCCAGGAGATGCAAAGACCTGGAAGAGAACAGTTTGATCAGGTAAATGAATTCTGTTGATCAGAATCAGGACCAACGTGTGCAAGAAAGGTAAATGTAATTATTGCATTCTTTCCCAACATCCCCAATTTCTACCAGATGTGAAAGGGGGGAAAGGCCACGGGGAGAGGGTAAAAGAAGCTTTGACTGCTATTTTATGACCTGTAGGGGTGACCTATGATCTGAGCAGGCACCTCGTTCAGGTGTCATGAGGCACCAGTGAGAACCCTGTATCAGGGTATTGTAAGGGAGTACTGGAGATTGGACTAGACTCTAAGGTCCCTTCCAACTCTGTGATTCTAATAATGACTGTACCAGTGAGGTCTCAGTTGCTCTTATAACTTGTTACAAACCAACTGCAGTCACGGTGTAATGTCCTTTCTGTATAAAGATGGACACTGCAGTGGAATAAGGGAGATGTTCAGAAGTTTTTGGTTGCATCCACATGAAAGCTTTGCAAGACAGTTGAACTCCTACAATGGATAAACAAATGTGAGTTCTGATTTCTGCTGGATTCACATTTTTTAAAATCTTGAGCTATTCCCATCAAATGCTTGATTTGTGAATTTCATAAAGCTTTTATAAAAAATGAACTGAATGAAACACCCAACTTGCTACATTGGTCAAATTCAGTCAGAATAGATGTTCTCAGTATGGAGAAGATCACATTCTATCTGACTGTCATGTGTTGTTATTATGTGCTATCAAGTCACATACAAGTTATGCTGACCTTAACAGGGTTTTAAAAGTATGTGAAATGTTTAACCATTGATAACGTTTAACCAAGTGAGTTTCCACAATCAAGCAGAAATTTGAACCCAAGCCTTCTCAGTCCTAGTCTGACATTACACTGGCTCTCGTTCTCATGTGGTGTCTCTGAGAAGGCCTCACATTTGAAGGTGGGGGGAGAAGGGAGAGGAGAGATGGTGACCCAAAGTGGTTGCCTTGTTGGGTGCTTGTATTTTCACTGTCTCCCATGCTCAATATTTAATGTCAAGTTCTTTCTGTTCAATATATGAAGAAATTTGCAATTTTGTGAGAGTTCTTTTAGAAAACCACAAACCAATAATTCCTCACCTATCTCTCACCTATCCTCACATGCTGAAATGCTAAGTCCAGGGGGATTAAGGGGACCCAATAACAAATCAAACAGGGGTTCATTTATGTGTCCCATTCCTTCCGTAATGCTTCAGGCATTTTGTTGCTTTTGTTGCTGCTGCTGTCATGGAAGCAGTATGTGGAAGAAAATTGCGAGTATTTTCATTTCAAGTAGCAGCAAAACCTCTGTGAGAGCAATGGAAAAAATGTGTTGGATGTATCACTAAATTCAGTATCTGCAGTAAACTACTTCTTGCTCCTTCAAACCAAATCATATTGAAGACACTCACAAGCAGTTTTTTATGGTTTCACCCTTAGAAAGGAAAGTTCTGTTTACAGTGAATATGGTGATGGAGCTTTTAAAAAGCCCCTTCCATTTGCACCATAAAATAAAGACACTGGTTTAGCTTAATTTGCTCTTTCTTCCATTTTGTTCTTTCTCCAGTTGGATGGAGAAAGGACATATCAAGAATGCATCAGGGTGGCTGGCTTTGGATTTATGACTTTAAAGCCCTCTTGTTTCTGAGCATCCCTAACCCCAACAACATAAGGGACTGTGCCACTCTCCAAGTTGGTGAAAGTATTTTTACTCTCAGTGGAAACAACAGGACTGAAAATGAGAAAAGTCAATAATAGTGAGCAAAAAGTTAAAAGAAAATCCACCTTCTGCCAGGGTGGATTTGATGTTTCTTATACTGTGGATTTTCCTTCACCAGCTCTCGGAGGATTGCTTCTCCCAGCATTAAATTGTTCAGAGACAGCAAGAATTCTATACCATTTTTAACATTACACTAACCTGAAGAATTAAAATGAGTATGTCTTTTAAGAAATGTAGAACCTATGACCTTCCTAATGAGTCATTTGATGCTATAGGACAAAACAGACATTGGTAGAGATGACTCTAGAAATAAAGTGTGAAAGTGGTAGGCACTTATCCCCATCCTTTCAGCTAGTACCGCAGCACACAATCGCATGTTCTTTTGACAGGGATAATATGAGTTTTTGTTGCCCTACGCTGATCCCTATGTAATTTTTTTATATACACTTCTCAAGAAAAGAAGTTGTGCCATTTGATCTCATTTTGAATATTAAGTGAGGTACTTCAAAGACAGATATGCTAGGTTTGAGCTTTCACTTTATTACATTAGTAAAGGTGTTTAAATTTCACAACACAGAAGAAGAGAGGGAAGAAACCTCCTGTGATCTATGTATCCAAGGCCTTAGTGACAATGCATCAATGCAAAACATTCTAATCTAGGACTGGAGCATATATTTAGTTTTGTTGTGCCAAATAAACAGTGTACCTTATAGACACATTCACAAATACACTGGCTAGACATTGCAGCCCAACATCTTCTAGTGGGATACAGTTGCCTAACCCTGTCACAGGCAAGGATGTTGGCAAGTCTTTCGGTCTGAGTCCTAAGTCCAAGTTGCGGTCTTTGGTACCAAGTCTCAAGCCTCATGTCCGAGTCCCTATTAAAAACAAGCTTTTTTTTTCTCTAGAAAAAAAAAACAGAGGGATGGGTTCCAAGTCACAGGTCAAGTCCAAGTCATTGGAAAAAAGAAAACCCCAGTCGAGTCCAAGTCAAGTCACCGGTGCAACAAAGTCCAACTTGACAGCAAGGCCCATGACTTAAGTCCCCATCTCTGGCCACAGGTAGAACAGAAGATATGTTTCAGGTGTGAAAGTTATGTAACTTTCTTCTTAGCAGGCAGCATAGCAATAGAACACATGAGAAGCTAAAATTATACTCCTCAAAGCATGCTACAACCATGGCACACAGACCCTGATCCCTGCAGTTAGCCTCACAGAATTAGAAATAGATCTGTGGGAACGTACATTTTCACCTGCATCAAAGGAAAGATTGAGCAGTCTGGTGGATACTCAGAAGAGCACAATGGTGTGCATGCAAAGTGATTTGAGCTCTATTAGATGTAAATACATCAGCCAGCCTCATACACAGATCTCCCTTGATAGACTGGGATCAAAAGCTCTTCAAAAGCAAGGGCATGAGCAACAGTTCCTGAGTACTTGACTGAAGGCTAAAGCTCTGCATTCTAGTACCTTCTGTCCTAACATGAACCACAGCTGTTGGCCAGCAAGTTCTCATGCCACAGCCTTCCTTGAAGCATCATCCTATTGCATACTTTACTTTGAACCAAGATCTGTATACCATGTATTGAATCAATTCACATTTGCTGTCAGCCCTGTGGAAACAGCTTGGAAATACAATGGAAGCCATTCTTCTGAACATATCTTCCTGATCTGTAAAAGTCTCTGGCTGCACTAGTTCTGATCACACTAGCAATAGTTCATTTCATTTTTAAACCACTGGTTCTCTGGATAATACGCACCTGCTCCAGTATTATAGAAATAAATCTCATGATCACCATAACAGTTTCCGAATTCTCCCCACACTCCCCTAAGGATATCAAGATATTAACAAATCAAGCTGGGTGCAAGAATAGCATTATGTGTTTACAAAAACAACAGTATGTGTACGACATATGTAAGGTAAACAGAACTGGCCTTGTTTCATGACCACCTCAAGCAGTGGGTTGCGAGGAATGTAAAAGGCAGCAACTCATTGGTTATGACTTTGTTATCAATGTATCTTTACTGACAGAGAACAATACACCTGGCACATCTTCCCCATGTGCCTAGACAGCATGGCTGATGTTGGGTACTGCATATAGTAACAGGGAAACCATTATTTGCTGCTGCACCTCAAACAACCAAATACCTTCCGCCAGTCCCATCACACTTACAAGCCTTCTTAAATGTGTCACTTCAAAAACCCCATGAGGTTCACCATAAGTTGGAAGCTACATTATGATATGTAACAACAACATATTGGCATTAATTCTTGCATGGTATTCATTTTGTGGCTTGTGGTAATCAGAACATGAAAAAGTTACTGTTGTTTACTAAAATTCCCAGAATCCCCAGCTGGTAGACTTCTAAGGGCTGAAATCAAAAAATGTAACTTTCCCCAAGCTCTGGATACATCTGGCTCAGTACAGCCAGAACATGGAGAAGTTGGGGTTTTTTTTACTACAAGTCCAAAAATCCCCTGGCTGAGAGATTCTTGTGATTTTTACCCTGACACAGTTTCCACTATCCATTCTTGAGAAGTTGGTTCATGCAGACTTTTAATACCTTCAGCTAAGGAAACATTCTTCTTTAAATCATTTAACTGGTCATGAAAATCACAGCACATAGATATCCATTAGCTTTTTGGGTGGAGAGGGTAAAGTTTTTAAAGAAAATAATTAGGAACAAAAGTGCCCATTGATTTATCCTCATTAATAAAGTACTCAGTAGACATGGCATACCCTGCCCCAAATGATGAATAATTTACTTCTGTATGCATGAATACTCTAGCTGCATGCAAATAAAATTATGGAAGAAATATTTTGTTCTGAATCTCTGTGAATGGAAAATAATAAAGAGGGGATGAACTTGGTTAAAATAAACAGCCAATTATAAATCTGATATCATGAATGCAAATGTTAGTTCTGAAATATTCTGCCAGCTCTTTTCTCTTCCTTTGGGATTTCTAAATGCCATAATGAATACACGGGAAATGTAAATATCTTTTCCCCTGGCTTATAATACCAAAACACACACACACACAAACATCTTTTTGATGCATGTTCCTAGGGTGCTGTGGCGTCCACAGGAGTTTCATATTTATCTTGCTCAGGATAGGCACAAAGTGAAGTGAAACTAATTAAATCCCAAGCCTGGTGGCATCCAATTTCTCTCTGGAATAAAAACGCTAATCAGCTGGTGAACCTGAACACACCAACTTCATCTGCTATCAGAACCTAAGTAGGATTGTGCCTGGTTAGCACCTGGGTGGGAGACCACCAGGTAATACCAGAGCTTTCCAGGTAGGACTGGGAATTTGCTTGAAACCCTGGACATCCACTACCAGTCATAATTGACAATTCTGAACTAGGTGGACCAATTGTTTGACGAGATATTGCAGCTTTCTGTGTTCCTATGCTTATCAAGGAAAGCTTAGAGAAACACCCCTCAGAAAACTTCATAAGCACTCATTGGCACTATTTAGTTTTCAGGAAACCTCAGCCAACACACTTAGAGTGGAACACCTAACCCCACCTCCATCATTACTTTTCCCGTGAACTCCATAAAAAGCCTAAAGAAGAGAGGAGTCCTTATTGTGACTCTTCACATAGGCAAGAAACCCAGTTTTCCCAAATTCTTGTGTAGACTATCTCCACATGAGCAGAACCTTCCTCTTCTGACTCAGCAGTGAATACATGTGGAAGACAATGATGTGGGTAGGCAGTTCCCTCAAAGCATGTTGACAGACTGGGGTTCTCTAAAGCCTGAACAGGGTAGTTGTTTCTCTTCCACATAAATAGAACAGACAGAACACATGCAAGAAATTCTTGACTCAGTCCAGGTATAATTCAGTCCGGTATCACCAGGGGACAGCAAAGAAATTATGCCATATGGCTATATATTTTTGTACTTCCACAGACTGCTTGGCACTTCCCCAAACTACCAACAGAACAAAGCACATTTTGTCTTGGAAATGTGTCGATTTGCAAAGCTTGTGATGCATCTGATGTAAAAAAAATGCACACAAAACCAGGTGTATGCATTCAAAAAATGTGAACAAAAATGGGTATATAATTAATGTATAAATGTGCATAACAAATGCTCAAATAGAACATCTCCAGTATTGAATCAAGAAGGAATGGATAATTCTGATGGCAGACTGTGCAACTCAATAAGAGCAGATAAACTTTTACATCCTTAGTGGCATGTCATAACTAAATTAGCAACTAAATACTATGCATAAAATGTTGGGAGGAAACCTTTGGAACTTCCATTCAGAAGTATCTGGAAGTTGAGTCATGGCAACTGGACTTCTTTCTTATTAGGTTGAAACGTTTTGCTATTCATCCAAGTAGCTTGGATGATTGAGAATCTTCACAGACATATTCCACAGATACATTCCATTCAAAAGGTTATTACTATATGTTTCTGTACTATCAGACCATCCACTTAAATGTTCATGCAACACAGCACATCCACTATGATGCAAATTTAAGGCCATTACTTCGGGTACAACCACCAGAAACATTATATTATCACACTTATACATCAGCCTAGTATTCTTTGCCCTAGCATGGTAAACATAGGTGATTGGAAATGCAGGTAATGCCACTCAGACAGAGGAGGCATGCAATCTGCACAGAAACCAAGTAACTTGTAGGAGATGACAGACTCCTTTTTGGCCCAACCATAGCAGCTCTCTCTCATTCCTCTGCCAGCCCTTTGAAGCTGGTGAAAACATACACGGACCCACTACAGAATAGTGGCCAAAATGGAAAACAGCATGCTCCAATTGGCTAATTAATTGCACTAGATAGTTAATGTGAGAACCACTACAGTGTAGTAGATAAGAGTGTCAGACTAGATTTAGAAGACCTGGATTCAAATCTTCACGTGGCCATACAAACTCACAGCAGAGAGTTTGCAATGGTAAATTGATGTTTGACATTTTAACAGTAAACTGTTAAAAGTTTACTAAGGTCACCATAAATCAGAAGCAATTTGAGGGCACATAACAAAAACAAAATTGATTGACTGCATGACTGCCTGATTGATTTACTGATGTTTGAACAGAACACATGTAACTTTAATTTTTTTTTGGAAAAAAAAGACATTTAATCTTTTTTTTTTAAATGTACTTTTATTTCATTAAATATGATTCTTTCTGTGTGAAACAAATTCATTTCTTAAATATAATTCATTTTTTAAAATTACATTCGGTAATGTGCTTATTTATGTATGTATTGTTGATATTCAGATCAGTTATATTTACTTTAATAAAGCAGGACTGAACACAGAACAGCACCAGTGACTGAACAGTTCCAAAACATAGAGACTGGTTGCAAGAGTGACATGACATAGGAAAAACGGATTCTAGTTGTTATCAGGGTCCTTCTGGCTACTGCTTGACTCCTTTTCAAAGTGCTTAACAGTGCAGTTCATCACACATCTCCCTTTCACAGGCATTGGACTCTTCTTCCATCTTTCCTGTTGTCAAGATGCATGGTGGGCAGGTTTAGAGACTCAACATGTGAAGACACACCTACAGCTGGCAAAGACTCCTTGCCCTTGTGTCCTTTTGCACACCATGCAATACACTCACTTTCTTTGTGATGACATCAGAGGAGGGGGAAGGGGTATATATAAGCAAGGCATTTATGGACAACTATAGCACTCAAATGAAAACATTGATATTACCTTCAAAGCCACAATCAAAATCCAACAGCAGCCATCCATATGATCCAGGCAACGGTTATGGCATATTGTCTTACTCTCAGGAAAGGCGTACAATGAACGAGACACATAATGTGGGGAAAATATGACTGTTTGCTAAGGGTCAGCAGCACTGTTTGTTTTAATGTCTTGTCATCATCATGGACCAGTACATCCCCAGAGGTTTCTCTCACGCACTTTGTGGTGGAGGCAGTGGTGGCAGCAATGGTGGTGGCAGTGTCTCACTCAGTGCCTCTCTGTCCCTTCTCTCCTCTCCCTCACTTCTGATTCTGTTGACATGACATGGACCTATACAGCTACCCAGGGTCTAAAGGCAAGTCCAAGATGGTAGTGGAGTGAAAGAAGCAGTCTCCACTACACCATGGATTTATTTTACAGCTGCTGATTGGTGCCATGAAGAGACATGGGACAAGCTGGACAGGCTGAAAACACTAATGAGGGTGGGGTTGGGGTTGCATAAATGGCCATCCCCGCAACATTGCCCCGAAAAGAACATATGCACCACAACCCCGGATTATTGCAAGATGGAGAACTAAACAGCCACAATTTCACTCAAAACATACTGATTTACAGCAATTCTTGTTTAAAAGCGGTATGACTAGCTACACTTCACCTAAAGAGTTACAGCAAATTGCAGTGAAATAAAGTGTGCATTGTCTGTTTGAAGAAAGAAAGAAAGAAAGAAAGAAAGAAAGAAAGAAAGAAAGAAAGAAAGAAAGAAAGAAAGAAAGAAAGAAAGAAAGAAAGAAAGAACTGGAAACATTTCACAAGCTTAATGCATAATAAATCACCTCTCTATTTTCCCTCAGTGTCTCTGGAAGTTGCTGATTGACATGACAGGATGCTTGATTCCTGGAAGGATAATTCGAGTGTCTGAAGCATAAAAAAGACTTCCAGACTTAATAAACATCACTTTATAATAATGTTTTGAACACCTAAACACTTTGAAATGAAACACAAGTAACAGTGAATTTCCAGTTTGCCCCTGTTTTTCAGTAGCAAGACAGATTTCAGCAGTAGTTTGTGCTAATGATTTTAAAATCTATTTTTTAAAGTCAGTGTTTTCTATTTTAGGTGTGAGTGTGCAAAAATCAGCCTGAAGGATTGCATGAAGCCTACAATTTGCTTTTCACAAGGAGCCTCGTGGTGTAGTGGTTAAACTGCTGTACTGCAGCCAAAACTCTGCTCATGACCCAGGTTCAATCCTAAGTAGCCAGCTCGAGGTTCACTCTGCCTTCCATCCTTCAGAGGTCAGTAAATTGAGTATCTATGCTTGGTGTTGGATGGGGGCAAGGTGTAGCCTGCACATTAAAATTGTCCAGAGAGTGTTTTAAATGCTGTGGGGTGATATATAAGCAGCACACTTTGCTTTGCTTTTTTCTCTTGCTTTAGTGTGTGACAAGAATGCTTTTTGTTTTTGTTTTTCAAATCTGGAAGTGGATAATATATGTCTCTGCATTTTTAAATAAAGAGAGAAGCTACATTTTAAAGGGATCCACACCATGTCCCAGGGTGCAAAATTGGACCTTGGACCCACCAAAATTGGCCTGCCTGATTTATAGGATATAGATCTACCCACCCCTAATCTACAAGACAGTGGCAGACCAACCCTTAATTAAGATGTCACTTGTATGCGAAAAAGTTGAGCTATAGAGTGACTTGCTTCAATACAGCAAAGTCAACTTCTGTACATCTTTCCTTAGTCACCAGCAATATTGTTTAAAGCTTAGAACAGCCCAGACTTACATGTTAGCATTGGAGGACATTGAATCTGTGTTAAAATAATTGCCCTTTTCAAAAAGTTCTCCAATAAATGCCAGTCTTTCTTTCCAATGACTGATTTACTCATGCTTGTGTGTCACTTGATCATGTTCACGTACGAAAGGTCCATCATGTGTATGAGACAAGAAACAGTCAGGTACCTATTCAGCTACCAGCCAGCCAGTCTCCAGGAATCAAATTGCATGAAATACATGTGCATGAACCCTGAGTCTGTCATATGTACATACAAAGTGCACCAAGATGAGATAAATAATGATGTTTCTGGAAAATCTTCTTCACAAGTATGCATTTATAGGAAAGCAAACTTTATAACCATCTATGTCATTTTGTCACCATTCCCTAAACCACAGTGATTCTCCTGTCACTTATTCTATCACTTATTCTCTACAGTTGTAAACAAGCTATAATATATTAGTGTAGCAATTGCAACAGGTGCGCAGAGCTGACAGCATCCTTGAGAAATAAGTTCTACCGCACTGATCTCTCCAGAGCCCTTAAATATCAGTCTAAAATGTATGGAACAGCGATCACTGGATATATTACTTTAGTTGCAGCCGGAAAGTTGGCAATTTATAGTTTCCGGATAAATTGGAATCCATTCAGCAAGTACATATTATGCAGGACTTTGGGACATCTTCTATTAGCCTGCAGCATTAAGAGAATTGTTCCAATGACTTGGCACTGTCTGTAGACTGAGCTTAACAAGCCACTCTGTAGATCAGGGGAGACTCTTCAGACCTTCCTATTTGCAGGTGCATCGTTGCTACCAAGAAGCAAGATAAACAAAATGTGCAGCAGATACGACATTCTGTATTTATGAAATACTGCAAGTGTCAGGCTCCTACTTGCTGTGCAGGGGAAATCTCAGCTTATCTGTAGGAATTATTGAATGCTTTTCAACTTTAGTCTTATTTTTATACCCCTCATTAACTCCTTGACATTGGAAGGATAATTTTCTTGTATAAATTCCATGGCTAGCACTACTCATGGTGATAAATGCCAAAGAGACTCATTTAAAAGCTTTGCTCAAAACATTGAAATTTAACATTCTCAATTTTTATAATAATGGACCATTCTTATAATTTAGAATTAAATTGCAATCTTAGCCTTTTAAACTGAAAAGTTATTAAATTTTGTTTTTGATCAATGAAATGTTTAGGCTTAAAAACCTGGTTTAGAATTAGATTATGACATCAAAGTAGTCTAAATCAACAGCAACAAAACCATGCAACAACTTATAAGTACGACACTATAGAACAGTTTTGTTCAATTTTTCTGGGATTAGAATTTTTTCAATGTTTATGTTTGTGCCCAGATCTGCTGTTCCAAAGTTTATGTTATGTATTGGATTGACAGCTTATCCATTCAACATCCATTTATTGTATCTATCTAGTCTTTTTTTTTTTTTCAAAGAACCAAGGCAGCTTGGAAAATATCTGAAAACAAATGTTGGGACAGTTAAGAATATGATATACTACAATATTAAGAAACAATTAAATTGTTACATATTAAAACTATTGAACAAAACCAATTAAAAACATTTTTAAAAAGTAGAAGGTTTATCCTTCCACATACACCAATCAATTTTATATACTCTGTTTTCATGCTGAGCTCCTCAACATGTTCAGTCCGTTATCCAAAGGAGGAAAGGAAAATAGATCTTTCCCAACTGCACTCCTTGCCTCAGATCTTTCCAAGGTTCAGAGAAGAAAAAAGTACTCCCCCTGTCCTAAATCATAATGCTGAAAAGAATAACTCTAACTCTAACTCTTCTGCTACTCGGAACAAATTCCTGGACTCAAAATTCTTTCATTCTAGAACTTTTCCAGGCAGGCAGTAACAAGTACACCTCCTCACCTCCCCATGCATTTCTATCACCTTTCTCATGTGGATGGTGACTTTCTTAAGAGTGGGTCTTCCCCTAAAGAGAGAAAGCTTTCCACAGAAGTCCTAAAACTACAATAAGTTGATGGGATGTCTTCTAATGGTGTTTACCTGAATGTGTTTTGAGTCCATACCTTCATATATTATTTCTGGCTTTTTCAAATACTACCACCCAGTATCTTACTGTAACCAATCTATTTTACACTGTAGGACTTATCTATGGTGACCTATTTTAAGTTAATAATCTCTAAAAAGTGAAGACTCATGATTAGGTTTTGCATTAGAGAATTAAGAAATAATACAATATATTTAAGAGTATCCAGCATGGTGTAGGGAATAGAGTGATGGAGTAGGACTCAGACAACCTAGGCGTGAGTCCCTATTCAACCATAAAAATGTAAATATCTCACTTACATTGAAAACACTTGTTTTGTTCAATATGTCAGATGCAACGTGACAACACATAACACACACATTGGCTGAAATCCTGTTGCTTAGAGTAGTAAATCACACTAGAGTAGGTCTGTTTAATCAGAGAAGATTTGCTGAGTCAACTCCATAAATTTCTTTGATGCAAATGGCCTACTCTAGTTGCAACTCGCTAAAATAAAGTAGGTTACAACTAAGGTGGGTCCATTGAATCAATGTAACTTAAGGAACAGTTGACTCACCAAATTCCCTCTGATTCAATGGGCCTACTCTAGTGTGACTTACTATGCTAAGCAACAGGATTTCAGAAATATATGCTGTATTTCTCCACATGTTTCAAACAGACAATGTATATAGTAACATAAGAAAGCTAACACCGTAAAACAAATTACGTCAAAAATGTAAACAATATTTTAAAAACACCCTTAAAATAAATGCTTGGTCTTTGTAACAACATCATCCATACAACATACTAATTTGTTGTTGTTGTTGTTTAGTCATTAAGTCGTGTCCGACTCTTCGTGACCCCATGGACCAGAGCACGCCAGGCCCTCCTGGCTTCCACTGCCTCCCGGAGTTTGGTCAAAATCATGTTGGTAGCTTCGATGACACTGTCCAGCCATCTCTGTCATCCCCTTCTCCTCTTGCCTTCACACTTTCCCAACATCAGGGTCTTTTCCAGGGAGTCTTCTCTTCTCATGAGATGGCCAAAGTATTGGAGCCTCAGCTTCAGGATCTGTCCTTCCAGTGAGCAACGTACTAATAACCCTGGCCAAATCTCTCCTGAACTCTGAAGCACAATTGAACAGGTAAGCCATTTTATCCCCATAACCTAAGAGTGATTTACTAAGAGTGCATACTCCACAGTCTCTCTCCACAGTTTCAGGACTTAAGACTCCATGTCCCTGCTGTTATAAACTACCGCAACATTTTTAACTAGAGCTTTCCATTTGTCCTTGTTCTGCCTCTGTCCTGAAGCTCCATACTTGCCACTGATCTATGATTCTTATCCGAATAAAAGTAGTTATGCTTAAGTCTTGTGGAAATGGGACAAATGAGTTAGAAATAATTTCAATGGGATGAGCATGAGTTGTAATCAATTTAGAATTAGTTTGAATGGGTCCCTAGTTAGGGAACAGGAGAGGGAGAGAATGAGTGTGTGTGTGTGCATTTGTGTGTTTCTGTTACTGTGAACTTCATTAACACAGGCTGTCAACATTCACCAGATGTTATTGACAGCCCACCCCAAAACAGGTGATTAAAACCATGCACCAGCTGTTGTCAACATTAACCAAGGAAGGAAAATGTCAATATGCTTCAATTTCTGACATTCACATAAACATACAGATATACAGATGCATAATTGTCTCAGTACTGATAATGGGGAAAATTTCTCCTATAACCACTCTGAAGTTTCCCTATATTCTCAGCTTATGTTGAATGAATTAATGCAGTAGCTTAAGCAAGAAGCAGTTGCCATGGTTACACTGGAGCACTTCTAAATATAGCTCATGATGTAACCAGCTAAAGTGGCTGTGTACAAAATAGATGTGTGTTTGTATGAAGGTCTGTTGTAATAGAATCCTTTGAGAGGTACCCATCTCACTCCATAATACTATTTTTGAAATTATTCCTGTTGTGCCAAGGCTTCCTACCTCTCCAGGCTCTACCATTTTAGCTGTTTAACGGCTGAAACTTCTTTGTAATTGTGATAGATCAGATACATCAGAGGACTCTGCTGCTCTTATATTACTCTTAATGTTAAGTGTAAAATTACACATAACACTTTATTCCCCAACTGTCCAAGAGAAAATCTACAGGTTTTATGAACACATACAAGCCAGAAACTTGAAATCTTGTTATCAGGTCCTCTCTATCTCCTTGGATAATAACTGTATTTGCTTTCCTGCCTCCCACCCAGCTATGCTTGTTCCATCACAATCTCCATTTCAGGGTTGCCAGCCAGACAAGAAAAACAAATTAAAGAGCAGCCTCTGTTGTGTTGCTTCTGCTACTTTTAGCTCACTTCCTAGAAAATTGAAATATCATTTCCAGCTTAGATGGACATACACCTTTTGCATTGGGGTCTCACCCTGAACATGCCCCAAACCAATGAGCTCCACCCCGTTAGCTGGGGGCTCCAGCCCATGGATCCTACCAGATATCAGAGATATTTAAGGAATGAAATGCCTAGTTCCATCTCAATCCCTACAATACCTAAAATGGCCTGTGTTATCTTTATTAATTTGTCATCCATGCAGTTTTCCAAAATCCTACAGAATACGCTGCTAAGGAAGGCCTGGGTACAGGCTGATCAGAATTGGGATAAACTTCTTTCTCCAACCTGAAAAATGGTGACTAAAGAGACGTTTCATATACATAGACACCCTTTACTGTGAAATAAGAATTATGTTTTACTATTATTTGCAAACTCACCCAGCATCTGGACTGAATGCTGCCAGTGGTGAGAGAGAGTAAATGATCCACATGCTATCATAAGAACCATCTTCTCCCTTACAAGAGGAAAGAACTTCTTCAGAAACCATGCTTCGGTGTTCCTGCCTTTCATTATTAGAAGAAGGCAATCAAGGATAGAATCTTATTGCTGTGGCAATGTGATTTTGGAATACCCTCCTTAGAAACTTGTCCTATCACTTAGGGACCAGTTCAAATCTGCTTTTTTTGTTGTGTTCAGCATCCAATTTATTCTTCCTCTCCTGTATTCCACAGTACTGAATAATTACCAGCCAGTCTCTAATAGTTCATTCTTGGGCAAGGATGGAGCAGTCATGGCTTCACAGCTCCAGGGGCTTCCGGATGAAATGGATTATCTAGATCCATTTCAACCTGGCTTCAGGCCTGGTTATGGTACAGAGATGGCTTTGGTCACCTTGGTGACCCAACCCTTGGTCACCCACCTAAGCCTGGGCCTGAACAGGGAGACTGTGTTCCTGTTGGTTCTGCTGGACCTCTCAATGACATTCAGTTCTATTGGCTGTGTTATCCTCCTGGCCCATCTCTCTGGCATGGGACTTGGAGGCACTGTTTCATGGTGATTCCAGCCTTTCCTGGAGGGGAGATCTCAGAAGGTGATGGACTTCTGTTCAACACCCTGGCTATTGGCCAATGATGTTTCTCAGGGTTCTGTTTTGTCCCCTATGCTATTTAACATGTACATGGAACCGCTGGGAGAGCTTATATGGAGTTTTGAGGTTCAGTGTCACCAGTATGCGGATGACACCCAACTCCATCTCTCCTTTCCATCTAAATCCGAGGAAGCTGTTTCAGTTCTAAATCAGTGTCTGGTGAATAAACTGAAAATCAATCCAGACAGGACAGAGTTGTTCCTAATCAGTTGAAAGGCAGATAAAGAAACAGGGTCCCAAACTATGCTCAATGGGATTGCGCTCCCTCTGAAAACAGGTTGGGAGAGCACCTGGATTCATCTCTGAGCCTGAATGCTCAGGTTTTGGTGGTGGTCAAGAGTACATTTGCATAGCTAAAACTTGTGTGTCAGCTGCTCCCATTCCTAGAGAGGTCTGATCTGGCCATGGTGACACATACCTTAGTTATATCCAGTAATGTTGGCTGGATTACTGTAATGCACTGTATGTGGGGCTGTCTTTGAAATGTTCAGAAAATTCAGCGAGTCTAAAACACTGCAGCCAGATTAGCTGCCTTAAATGGTTTGGGTTCAAGCTATCTCAAAGACTGCATCTTTGGCTCTATGAGCCTGCTCTTTTATTAAAATCATCAAGGGAGACCTCTTTCTCAGTCCCACCACCCTTACAGGTCCATTTGGTGGGGGCACAGGAGAGAGTCTTCTCTATCATTTCTCCCAGACTCTAGAACGTCTCCCACAGGATGACAGGATGGCCCCATCTTTACTACCCTTCTGCAAGCAGACAAAGATTTTTCTCTTCAGGCAGGCTTTCCCTTAGTGACTAGCTGTCTAAGAGAGGTTTTAAAATGGGTTTGTTTTTTGTTTTTTGTTTTTGTTGTTTTTTAATGTGTTTTAGAAACGTTTTTATCTAATATTTTAATATAATGTCTAATTCTTTTAAAATATTTCTATAACTTA
Organism: Intellagama lesueurii; assembly: GCA_037013535.1. Classification (NCBI taxonomy): domain Eukaryota; kingdom Metazoa; phylum Chordata; class Lepidosauria; order Squamata; family Agamidae; genus Intellagama; species Intellagama lesueurii. Next base: position 39,477,839 of record JBAJHW010000005.1, on the reverse strand, counting down.
CTGTTTTTAGCTTTCAACATTGTCCTTTTTTAATGATGTAAGCTGCCTTGTGTCCTTTTTTAGGAGAAAGGCAGGGTAAAAATATTTTAAATAAATACTCATGAATAACAATGTTCAAGCTACCTCTTCCCAGTTTCTATTCGATATATTCTCTGTAGTTTTAATCGTGGATTTTTGGTAGGATGGGAGAATATACATGCCTTCACCTTTCCATCTGCTTTTATACATGTTACAAATATATAATAGTATTTTTAATGTGCTATATTATAATCTATAGCTACAGCAAATTGCCTTTTGGGACTACAATTACCAGCATCCCGCATAGAATGCCAACATTTGTAATCCAAAAAAAATGTAACTTTTCTACACACAACCCAGGAAGTGTTATATGGAATTATGATGTTAGGATGACACTTTTCCTTCATTTTTTTTCTTTTGTATGAAATTCCTATAGTTCCTAATTCCTATAGCTTTGTTAAAGCCATTTACTTCAGATAGTGGATGACTTTGGACTGTCTGTTCCTCTTGTTTGTTTATCTATGATTCTATATATATATATATCATTTCTTTTTCTTTGTACATATTTTGCTTTTCTGTCTTTCTAATAACTTGTGCTATCCATAGTTAGGGGCCTTTCAGTTTCACTCATGGGTCTCTTGAGAAATAACACATCTCTCAAACCACTTAGATATTCTTTTTTACAACACCACAGCACACTTATTCAGAGGCAATGTTTAATAGTGCTTTTATAGCAGTTAATTTAAACACTTATGACAAATGCATCAGTAAAGTGTCCTGATAACAATCCACATGTAACATTTCTGCTTTTCAACTGAAATCTAAGATGGTGGGGAAAAAATGTAGCTTCCCATTTTCCATGGAAGACTGTCCCTGAAGGGGTTGGGTGAGAAACAGAGATCAGCAAATCTTTAGCTTCTCTTCCCTCCATCCAAGCTGTACAACATCCACAAGTTTATTATTAAACTGTATATAAAAGCAAATCTTTTGGGTACAAATAGCCGCAAGCCTGTGATGTGACAGTGACTAAAGACTTCAATATAAGGCAGATTAAAGTTTTGTATAAATATTTCTTTTCTTTTTTTAACCGTGGTAAGAGAAAAGAAACCATGAGGGTTATCTGTATTTTCAAAATGGAGCCTTAACATTGGTTGTCTTTTGTTGCTTCTTCTGTTCCCAGCAGCCCAGAGACCATTCAGGATGAAACCTCAAACTTGAGAAGCCCAGTCTGATATTCTGCAATCCTTTCATCAATGTTATGGCTTAAAATGGCATGCAGACTATATAACGTCAGAGACAGATGGACAACTGTGGTAGATCCGGGAGCCATGTTTCTGTCCCTGAGACTCTCCAGGGGTTGCACAGACTGTCAAAAACAATAAAAACCAGCAAAAATGAAACAGGAAGTATCCAAAGGCCCATTTCCATATTAGAAGGATGAGTATTTGGGAGTGTGAAACTGTGTAGTTGGACCCTGTGGCCCATTTTGAAAGTGAGTTACTGTGCCTGAAGGCTTCCATAAGCTGCAGGAAAAAGCAGAGGCAGGGAGAGGACTGGAGACCATAACAACACTTTGCTCACTCCTGCTTTGGATCAAGTCTTTTCTCCTTCACTCCTACCTGGTTTTTGTAACATCATGGCAAAGAATTCTGGTGATCTCAAAATGTTGCATAGATTGTGTCCTTCCGCCTGCCACCGCTTTTGGGAGGCCTTTCCCTCATTTTTTGCTTGGCTTATTACAGTTACTAACACAATACAGATGGTGGAATGTTTCTTGTCTCCAATGTAGCTATGTTTGCTTCTCATACAACTTTGATAAAGTTTTTGAAAGTGCTACCACTGAGTGATCAAAAATGAATTATTTATTAATTCTTCTTCAGTGCCATTGTCTGAAGGTGACAAGGAATCCACAGAATTATAGAGATGAGAAATGCTGGAAAATAGTGCAGCTAGGCTTTTCACTGAAGTAATTACAGAGGAACTGGTGTCTGTACTTATGCTGCCACAATTAAATGTGCTTTGTAAAAGAGCTCTGGAATCTGCTTCTAGATTTATTCTCATTGTGTCACGGTGGCCTAGAGATTAGCATAGACCACAAAGAATCATATGCAAATCTGTCGTTCTTCCCCTATATTTGTCCTGCCTCAAGTCCAGGCAGCAGATGAGAGGTAGGGAGTACAATAAGGCAACCACAGAATAACTACTCCTGGACCCCTACTTCCAACACTATGTTGGCATTCTCTAGAGCAGCCCTTTTCTCAGCAAGCTGTCCCTCCGCCAATCAGGCAGTTACACCAGCATTTTTTTTCCATCAGCAAAAAAGGAGTTCCCGGCCCCTTACCACTCTCTATCCTATCCAAAGACCAGAAAGCTTCTGAGTAGAGATGGGCACAAACTGCCGGTTCACTGGTTCATGCCAGTTTGTCTGTTGGTCCAACAGCGGTTCTGCAGTTCTGAACCCTGCCTCCTCCAGCAGGCGCCCACAAAGAGGCAGTACCCCACATTCCCTGCTCCACCTCCTCCAGGCACTACGTCTGAGTGGGTTCCCGCTGGAGGAGGCAGGGCTCAGAACCATGGAACACCTGTTGGACCAACAGATGAATGAACATGAACTGCTGAACCAGTAGTTCATGCCCATCTCTGTTTCCAAGTCTTTCAGAGCAGGTTTGAGAGGGGGGGAGGCTCAGAGGGCTACAGTGCAGAAGCAATCCCCCACCCTTCTGATTCACTTGATGAAAGCTGAACTACCCCACCAGCAGAAGTACTCCACTGGATCCTGACCACCATCTGTTAAGCTATGTTATCGACCAAAGTTTTATTCTTTTCTCCATTTCCTTGTTAATCTTGTTTCATGAAGCATTAGGAATGAACACTCAATGTTAAATTATCTGTTAATTTAGTTATATAGTGCCATCAACCTACATGATGTCTTATGGAATACGAGACATGTGCCTGCCTGAGGAATTTACAATCCATTCAACAAAGGGAAAACAACAGAGGAATGGAGACGAAGTTGAGGCAGGAGGAAATAAGGAAAGCTTACGCAATTGTTTCAGTTCAGTGTGTTCTCATATCAGTTTGTGGACGAATGAGCCAACTTTGTTTCTGTTCCAAAGGGAAAATATTGCATGCAACAAGCATTTATTTTACTTCCAACAGCTGAATGCGCAATGCATATGACAAGCCCAGACTTTCCCTTCCTTGTATCCTTTGCTAGGAAACCATTGTCCCCCCCAGCCCGGAATAAAGAGACAGATACAGGTTGTTAGGTTAAAATTTGGGCCACAACTTTATTAACTATTTAAACTAAAAAAAAACAATCTACAAGGGGGCCTACCGTAGTGTGATATTATCTCCAAATCCGGTGTAGCCTTTACATCCAGATCATTCAAGAGCAAGGCAAGTTCATATTTCTGAATCGTGCTGTCATATGTACAGCACGTATTCAGGTGCCTGGTGATAGGGTTACCCCCCCAACACCCCAGCCCACCGAGCCTCATGACCTTAGGTGAACTGCTGCCCAGGAGGTCCCCCCATGGAGAAACCACTTCTCGTCAGCAGCCCTATTGGCACCACCTGACAGGGAGATGGAATATTTTTGCACCTTGTGACTTCCATGAACTCACCCCGACTCTTCCCCTCACACTACCCGCCGTTGTGACCAGGAATGTGTCTTTAACTGTCCATTATGAATTAATTAATTTTTAATAACAACACCCGAGCAATAAGAATGGGATGGGCAAAAACACACCTGCATCCCTACAAGCCAATGTAGAATGCAGGCCAAAAATTCCTATCCGGCTCCATAGGCAACCAGCTAATCTCATTCTTATCTTTAGGGTGGGTGGGAAGGTTGCTCGGCCGATGCAAAAGAGGCCGGGCGAAGAGGGACTCTTATTTTTAAAAGTTCAGTCCCTCCGCCCTCTTTGGTGGTGGCATCTCCACCATGATCCATTCTCTGGACAGGAGGACAAAGCGCTCCCGCCATGGCAGCTTCGCGCCTGGCAGAGCGACCATTCCTGAAGCAGGCTGTGCCCTTACATCAATTTTGCAGCAAAGTTTTCTAAAAATATACCACCAATTTAAGCAGCTTCAATTTGAAGTTAGCAGTAGCTATCCTCTATGGATTCTGTGCTGCATTTTCTGCCAGGAGGACAGAGAGAAGCTTTTGATTTCTGACTCAAAATGACTGCCTCTAGCTATTATATAATCTACTAGCCTATGAACTTAGCAAGTATTGGCAAATAGTGGTAACATCTTGCTGTTTATTTCCCTGACTGCTGTCCTAGATTATTTCTGTTTATTAATGAACCTAACATTTGGTTTAAATAATGTAGGGTGCTCTGACCTTGCCGATTCTAACTAATCTTACTACCAGTTGCTATATGTGCCAATTTGCTAAGAAGATGTGCACTAAACTGTACACTAACCCTTAGGACTGGAATGATTAGAACATGGAAACTAGCCAAAAATGCATGGAAGTTTTTCTCCCATAAATGTGTAAGCCTGCCCTCACTCAAAATAAGTGATTCCAAAGAAAATCACATATTGACTCTATGAAGTCGTTAAGAATATGTTGTTTCAGGGTTGTTGTTTTCTAGTATGTGTGACAAGATAGACAGAGCTTCTGATTCTTTTTCACTGTCCAAAAATAATGTGTTTTAGACAATGCAACACAACACAATTCACACTGCCAACTGCTGTACAGTGGTGCCTCGCTAGACGATTGCCTCGCAGGACAAGGAATTCGCTAGACGATGGCTTTTTGCGATCGCTAATGCACTTTGCAAAACGATGTTTCCCTATGGACGATCTTCGCAAGACGACGAGTTTTCCGTTGGAACGCATTGAAGAGATTTCAATGCATTCCAATGGGGAAACGCGCTTCGCTAGACGATGTTTTCGCAAGACAGCGATCTTCGCGGAACGGATTAACATCGTCTAGCAAGGCACCACTGTACTCCATTTTATAAACCAAGGGTGAGCACTCTGTGGCCCTCCTGATGTTGTTGAGCTGCAAATCCCATCATCCTTTAATCTTGGCTATGTTGGCTAGTGCTAGTAGGAGTTGCAGTCCAGCAACATTCTCAAGGCTCATGAATAGCTTCTTTTGCTACTGTAGCATCTTTATATATTCATTTATTTTTACTTTGTGTAACATACTACTGTGTTACCAGTTATACTCTATTAAGACTGTTTGCAACACTTCTGTGATGTCCTTTGTGTCCAAGTAACTCACAGAGGAACAGATTAGTTTTGACCAAAAAATTCCTGGGACGTGTCTAGTTGCTGAGAGGCTCCACAATCCATATGGAAGTGTCATTTTTCTAAGACCAAGTATTATAGTCCACTCGACGCACTTTAGTGGACAACACAGAAATCTTGATAGTTAAACTGGCTGCATGTATAATAACTTCGATTTATAAACTATCTAATATACCATTCTGTTTTAAGAAGTCGTCTAATATGGAAAACCAAAACACTCACTTTCTTGTTGGAGATTTCAACAGCCATAGCAACATTTGAGCAACATTTGAACATGATGACAACAATGATGAAGCCATTATTAAAAGGGCAGAATCCCATTCAATATGCCTTATACATGATCCTAAAGTACCCAGTTCATTTAACAGTGGCAGGTGGCAGGAAAGCTACAATCCAGATGTAATTTTTATTAGTGAGCCTATAGCTCAACAGTATATTAAGAGTGTAGGTGATCCAATCCCAGACATGCGGCACAGATCTATTCTATGTCAGATCTACTCAGCCATCTGGCCTCAATCTATATAATTCCATAGAAAGTCTGATTTCAGAAAAGCCAAATGGGAAAAGTACAGTACAGCTTAGGGACGTGGTGGCGCTGCGTTCCGTGTCTAGTTGCGCTGGTCATGTGACCACGGAAACTGTCTTCGGACAAACGCTGGCTCTACGGCTTGGAAATGGGGATGAGCACCGCCCCCTAGAGTCAGACACGACTGGACTAAATGTCAAGGGGAACCTTTACCTTACAGTACAGCTTAGGAAGTACAGTTTAAAATATTGCAATGAGGTTGTCACAGTCCCTCTCCTTAGAATTCTCTTCTCCTTTCCTTTCCTCCCTTTTTCTTTTCTCTTCCTTTTCTTTTTAGTTCAACAAAACCTTGGTATTTCCACCAGCCTGCTGATACCACCCTCTTTTACATGAATGGTATATTTTGGCTACTTAGAATGAATTCATTTTTAGTCAATAGCAGATTTTACTCAACCTGATCATCTCCAGATATGTTCATCTGCAATATCAATCCCCTCTCCAGTCATGCAATCCTATACATCTGAGGGGCTTCAAGTTGCAGAAGATTGCTGTGTATTGTGATGACAAGAGTGATGATCTAAAGGCAATAGTACAGCTGGAGTGCTCTTCTGTGTTTGCTTCTTCTCTGACTCTCACTTGGACTTCTTCTCACAGGACAGTTGGAAATAATGGTCCTTGGGTAGCAGGAGCCCTCCAGCCAGAGTGGGTATCTGAGGTGGTTGCACTGAATTCAGAGTTCCTTATTTCTGAATATTAGGTATGAAAATCCTCACCCCTGTTGTTGCACATGAGGACAAAAAACCGCTAGATTATTCTCCTTGTGTAAGAACAGGATTCTTCATGGTGCTCTTTGCCATGAGAGCTAAAGTTGTGCAGATTAAACAATGTTGTGAGCATAATACACTAAAAGCACAAAACAATGATCACTGCTGTTTTGCTCCTTGGGCCTTCAAGAACTAGAGCCTCAGAGGGGTTGTTCACATATTTTGTCATAATCAAAGGATATGGATGGGGAAAGTTTTGCTCAGAGGTGATTTGCACAAATTATGCATATCCGGATGGGGGAAAAATCATATTCCTTGACTCATTTGTAGGCATCCTTCAGTCTCAAGAGACTATGGTAACGAGCTCTGAATAGAGGTCTTGGAACCGCATCTAGTGTGGCTGAGAAGCCAATTCGAGAGTGACAATCCCTTGATTTATATGATACAATCTATGATATGAGGAATCTCACAGCTTTGTAATTTCTTTGTTAAATTGTCTCTTTGAGTTTAGGCAGTCTAAATCAATGAGAAGAAAGAATTTATATCCCTACTAAATATACATGTTTAGGACAGAACAATTAATATAGCATGATTTAATTAACTCAATAGTTATGTCTATCCAAAAATTTTAAAAAAAAACTTTTGACAAGTTATGGAAAACTATCTACAGGAAGAAAACGCAAGGCACTTTAATGTGCTACAATACTACAATGTACTACAATATTGCATTCCACAGTATATCCACTTTATGGGGGAGCTAGTTAAATGCTCTGTGTCCTTTATACTTTCTAAGCTATCAGGTAACCATGCCTTAAATGAATTATCTCCTCACCTTGGTTCAACAAGAGAGTTCTTAACTTAAATTCACTATGATTTCTTTCCACTATGGAGATATCACTGGAGGCACTTCCATGCATTACAATTAATCATAATATCGTTGTTCATATACCTAAATACTTTAATCACACTCATAATTCATGCTGAAAGGAAGCATATGAAAGCGCAGCAGTCCAGGGGAAAAAGATTTGTGCTCCCAGCAATGCCATTTATATAGTTCTATACGTGTGTATTAAGGCAACCAACCAGCAGTATTATTCTATGTTACTATTATTATAGCCATCTCGAAAATGGCACAAAATTGCCCATTTAGTAAAACTGAATTCACAACTGTGTCGTAAGTCAGTATACTTTACTTCTTTGGTAAACTATCCTCCTTAGTGTTTTCAAGGTGAATTATATTTACTCTGCTCTGTTCTGTATACCATCATCTCAGAAATGTATTCTAAAAATGAACAGCAGACTGAAACTTAAAATCCAATTCAATCAACATGCCAACTCAGTACATCAAGTGAGCCACTTCTGGTTGGACAGTGTTGCAGAGTTTTGAATTTCTGATAAAATTCATATTGCTACACAGTAAAAGTACAGAGACTCATAGAAGAGAATAACTTCAAGCTCCCCAGATAGTCAACTCCTTTCTCATTAACTCACACTCACAGTCTCAATAATTGAGCTATTTGTAGGAGAAAGGAAAAAACATTTCATTACTTACAGTTGTGAACAGATGAACAGCAAACTAACAACACGCTGACTTCCAACAGACTAAAGTGAGAGAAAGGAAAACACTCAGCAGAGAGGCAGGGCTCTCTTTGAATTCCGCGGCAGGAGGGAATGATTGGTTTGTGCTGGATATACTGACAGTCACCCCTGCCCAGAAATGTCCCTGTCAGTCAAACAAACCATAGGCAGCATGAGAGGTTGCAAGTAAAACTCCAACAGACAGAAGTATAGGAGATGCACAAACTCTCATTTCCTGCAGCAGCCTGTTTTACTGCCTATACATCAGATGTGGACCAAAACATTTTGCTGCCTAAAACAGAGCAACAAATTATAGCTGAAATCCAGTAGTAAGTCACAACTATGGTAAGCCCACTGAATTGTTGGAAAATTAGTGAGTCAACACCTATGTAAGTTTCATTGATTCAGTAGGCTTACTCTAGTTGTGACTTACTACTCAATTCCTGCTGATGATTCTTCCTACACACATCAAATTTATACAAAGACTGGTACCCTGTTTCCCTGAAAATAAGACCTAACCTGAAAATAAGCCCTAGTATGATTTTTCTGGATGCTCGTAATATAAGCCCTACCCCAAAAATAAGCCCTAGTTAAGTGAAACCTCGCCCTCCACCCTTGTGCAGCAACCAGAAGAAGATGACATGACTGTATTTGAATAAATGTAGATGGTTGTACATGAAAAAAAATAAAACATCCCCTGAAAATAAGCCCTAATGCGTTTTGTGGAGCAAAAATTAATATAAGACCCTGTCTTATTTTCAGGGAAACACAGTATATGAGACAGAAAATCCCACAAGCACCTTTATCTATCCTTGGTGTTAAAAATACAACAATAACAAATAATTAAAGTGCTCAACATTTACTGTCCTTTAATATTCCATATCTGCTACTTGAAGTGGCTGCCCCTTTTGCATACATTGGGGTTGGGAGATAGGGTCTGTTGAGCCGTGTGGGCAATGAATGCAGCCACTGTAATGTCTACTTCTCTTAATATTACAAACTGAACTGTGGAACATGGTTTACTTAATGTTATGCCAGCTATGGAGGAGACAAGATTCGCATGCTGCTTCTACTTGCATCCCTATTTTATCTAGGCGTGTAGCACTAGCACAGATCCTTTTCAAAAGCAAAGATTCCTAAGCATAGACAATAGGTATCAAAATAATGGTTGATATTTGGGTGTAAATGCATGCACAGAGAGTCAGCTACATTAATGTCATCAAACGTGTGTGCACAAGAATGTGTGCTTGTGCATGTGTGTGTGTATCATATGCCAGATCTTCAAGCAAAAACCAAAACAGTTGTGAAGAGCAATACTAACAATACTGGCATTTGGGACTTTCATGTATTTTGCAATTCATCCAAAATGTTAATAAGGAAGGAGAGATTATTTCTGAAGAGTAGGAATACATACTGCATGTGTCCATATGGAATATCTTAAAAGAGGTGCTTCTGGTTTTCCTCTGAATCTCTGAACCTTCTTCATCTAACTTGACCTCACATTATATTAAATGTGCTAATTATGAAGAAAATAAGTCAGTCAAAATAATGGAGTGATGACTTGGTAATGATAATCTTTTAAAGGCCTAGGTTCATTGTAATTAGAGAGAAGGCCAATGGCTCTAGGGATTGAAAAAAAATGGTTTCTTGGGAATACATATCATTTCAAATGATAAATTACAATTAAAACCTGAACAGTTAAATGAATTCTGACAGCCACAATTATAAATAGGTTTTTTCTTTTTTAAACAACCTAATCTTCACTACGAAAAAGCCCCACACTGTTCTGTTTATTCTTATCTATTGTAGACATTTATTTTTACATAAAATTGTCCATAGGTGAAATCCAATGCTGTGTGTAGGGTAGCTTGGCCAGCAGCATCTAATGCCCTGAGGGTTAAGGTGTAAAATATGGGACCAGTGGGAGGGATTTTGTAGCATCCCATGGTGGGATAGGCAGGAGCTGGGAGAAAAAAGACTGGGCAACCATATGTGTGAGGAGAAGATACGTTTCTACCCCTGGTGACCTCCAAAAAGAATTTTGAGCAGGTAGGGTGGGGGGACTGCTGGGGTTGTGAGCCAATTCCTATGAAGCTGCAGTTGGTAGGAGGAATCACCGAACTTGGGAACTATGTGCGAGTCATGATGTAGTCAGACAGGGGCTTGAAGGTTCAAAGTACTGTGATATTTGGGTTAGAAGGGCTGGTGGTATCATCTGTTACCATCTCTGAATGTCTCTGTTCCTTCGGTGTTTAGGTGGAATTTCCAGGGTAGTTGGACAGAAAATGGTAGCTTGATATACATATGCTACTATGCCTTCAAATGCTTAGCCAAAGGTTTGAGTTCCTTTCCATCCATACCTCTCTTGGTAAATGTAGGCCCACTTGGTTGGTGCCATGGTCAGAGTTGTGGACTGAGCAGGGGAGATAATAAGAATCTGCTTCAGACTAAGTTAGCCTATTCTGTTTAGCACAGGATTTGTCAACTCATGCATGTAACAACTCTTCTAGGTGAGTGTAACAGGCAGGAGGATTCTTTCTTAGCCCTACTCTGAGATTCCAGGTATTCCCTGTGGGTCTCCCATGCAAATAGTAACCAGGGTTGATCCTTCTTAACTTCTTGTCTGACAAGATGGTGCATTCTGAGTGATACACGGATGTTGTTCTTTAGTCGTTCAGTCATGTCCGACTCTTCGTAACCCCATGGACCAGAGCACGCCAGGCCCTCCTGTCTTCCACTGCCTCCCGGAGTTTGGTCAAAGTCATGTTGGTAGCTTCGATGACACTGTCCAGCCATCTCGTCCTCTGTCGTCCCCTTCTTCTCTTGACTTCACACTTTCCCGACATCAGGGTCTTTTCCAGGGAGTCTTCTCTTCTCATGAGATGACCAAAGTATTGGAGTGTCCACTTCAGGATCTGTCCTTTCAGTGAGCACTCAGGGTTGATTTCCTTTAGAATGGATAGGTTTATTCTCCTTGCAGTCCAGGGGACTCTCAAGAGTCTCCTCCAGCACCACAATTCAAAAGCATCAATTCTTCAGCGGTCAGCCTTCTTCATGGTCCAGCTCTCACTTTCATACAGGGGTAGAATAACCAAAATTTCAGGATGAGATCCCCCGGCTCCAGTCATGAGACATTATGCTTACAGTACTTACAGATGAGATTTCTCCACATCATTCACAGAATTGTACAGCAGATGAGGCATTGTAACCCCTTTGTGTTTTCCCAATAACTCCTCTCCTCCTCCTCTCCCCCCACCCATTTCTACAGAAGGAAACTTTTGAAGAAAAAAAACAAGAATAGCTGTAGAATGTCTTTGTACTGGTAGCACTAGGAGACATCCTTCTGGAAACACCTCAGATTTCTGGATCTCTGAAAGTGTGGCTGTTTCTCTGAATAACAGAGACAAGTAAGGTTGGTTCTCTGAGCAACACTCTAGAAGGGAAGAATGTAGTAAATGAACTGAAGTGGCTTATAGCAGATCTATAAACAGCCTGAAAAGCATTTAGCAACAATGATTGCTAGAGGTTTGCACCGTTGGCAGTGTGTGCGCACGTGTCAGATCTTTGTGAAAGTAAGGCAGTTGATTGACGTTGAAACCCATTTATGTCTCTTGCTGTCTAATATTTGTCTCACTGTCAAAGCCATCGTACTAGTTCACATTTGAGGCTAACCCATTACAATTATCCTGAAATGTCAGATTCTACCCTTTTCACACAAGTATTGCACTTGCACTTGCACCTTTTCTTTCAAGATGGGTGGTTTCCTGGCATATGTCAGGGGCCTAACATTGGGATACAATTTGCCCTACTGATATGAAATTCCATATGTAGAATCCCATATGTAATACATAGAATTTTTCTGTGTCTGCATTTCAAAAATAGCAGAATAGTACAATAAAAAGACTGAGTTTAATATTTTAAAAAAACATTTAATCAGGAAAGGTGAATCCTATGACCAGTATCTTGTCACTGGTCTCAAATAAAAGTATTCAGTTGTAAAGAGGTACATATTTATGAAGAACCCATTGAGTTAATGGGTCAGCTCTAACTGAGACTAGCAATAAGATACAAGGCTGAAATCCTGTTGCTCAGTGTAAGAAAATTAGTAACTTTCAGTCCATTCCTAATTGGCAAATAGAAAGGCTCAGCCTGATTCTTGGGGGTGTGCACTATGCACCAAGACAGTGTATGCACAGCCGGCACTTTTTAATTGCCAGCTAGGAACAATTGAAAGTTATAAATATTGTTATGTGAGTCAACATGCCAGCTAGGAACAATTGAAAGTTACAAATATTGTTATGTGAGCCAACAGGATGTCACCCAATATTTCTGATCATTTTGTTTTATTTGTTTATCCTTTTAATAATTTATTTAGGAATGCATCTTAAAGTTCCATTTTAGGGAGCTGAAATGATTTTTAAAATCTAAGTATTTTTCTGGACTGTATCTTTTTTTTCAGTAGGTGAAAAATTCTGCTTTTGCTCAATGTACTTTGCTCAGTAGAGGGATAAACAAGAGTATGACAGCGAGTATCTCCTGAGTGAATACGCAGCAATTCAATGCGGGGGTGGGGTGGGGAGGAGTAAACAACAAATGCAATGAGGCAGACATTCAACAGGGGCAGCATTTTTCCTCTGTTGAGCACGTCAATGTATAACAATACTCAATAAAAAGAAATGCTCCAGAGTGTGATCATAGAAGACCAGATAGAAATTCAAGAGAGTGCAAACAAAATTCAAGAAAATATTGCAACATGTACTGTAGGTCTCAGGGTGGGGGAGCTCTAGATAGTAAGGAAGTGAGGAAGGGCTTGTTCAGACAGGCATTCGTCCCGCTGTTTGGCATGCTGTGGGGGCAGATTGGTTCACTCTTTTTTCCAGAGACCATACAACGTAATTGCTAGCGTGGAACAGTTTGCCCTCAGGGTACTCCAACCTGCACCTTTTGGAGCCCTTTGGGGTGTGGGTTGGGGTGCTCTAGTTTAGTCTGTTCCTAGCATGTGCAGTCACTGAGAATGGACTAAAATTGAGCCTTGCAGCTGTCAAAACCTCCAGTCTCCTTTTTCCTTCCTTCATGTAACATCCCCATAGAGTGCTGCTATGGGATTTTTAAAAACTCATGGCATCCATGGACTCTGTCCGAGCATGATATTTATTTTAAGAGGCTTCGAAGGGATAATTGGTTCATTTCTTCCTAGATTTGGTACCTTATCCTTCCTTTTTCCACAGACAATAGCCTGGAGGTTTCTAAATTTCATTCAGGCTGTTACTGAGGTTGTTTTAAAAATGAATCTTTCTTCCATTTTTGAAACATAGCTTTCTGAATACCTACATATACCCACCTCCAATGCCATATTCAGAAATCATCAACTTATTTTTGGATGGTCATTTTATTTCTCAGCCGATACGTCCTTGGCTTTCCGAGTTTGCTTTTAGGAGAAACAATAACGTCAATGTGTTTTACTTTTCTTCATCTCTTATGTATTAGCTAACAATGGACATTTTCCATGAAGTGCAACCATGTAAGAAATGGGAGAACTGCAAAGAACATCACTGTGGTTCTTCAATCTGTAAGATAATTTCACTCACAGTAACTGGAGGTAAACTGTCAAATCCTTTGGAAAGTGAAGTAGGAGAAGCAGTTTAATAAGGTTGTATGGCTTCATGACTAGTCAAACCAACATCTATGAGTTTCTAAAATAGCAGCTTTAGAATAAGACTGAAATAAGCACTACTTAGATTCAGCACTTTATACTGACCAGGCTGTAAAATCATGTCTTTTTAGTTGTGAATGAAAATGAACAGTCTTTCACTTTAAAATGTGAAGGGCATGAGAAAGCAAGACAGGTCAGAAGCAACATCTCCTCTCATATGTCTGACAATGTTGTTCAAATTCTGGGCAGATTTTGTAAATGGCAACAGTTAACAAATTCTACTCACTATCATTAGAAGCTTTGTTTTAATACCATGCCCTCAAATACACAGCGTTAAGTCTTAGATTTTTTTTCTGTTCAAACCAGTCATCTAAACCTACTCATAACAGGAGACCTAACAGTGCATTATCTGTAACTTTGTCTCAATCATTGGCAGGAATTTTCTCTGCCTGGGCTTTCTTGTGACTTGAAACTAATTTACGGTTGAATTCTATTGTTGCTCTGTGTACAGTTGGGCAATGAAACATTTTTATCTGCTTCTTATGGGCCTCTCTTTTATTCACAAAGCTTAATGACATGATTGTGAGCTGTTCAGGGCTGTTATGTAGATGAACATCCTGGAAAAGATGCTGCTTCAGAATAAGCTGTTACTTTTTGTGGATCCCACAGGCCCTGAAAGAATGCCATTGGAAACAACTTACTGTGACAGTTATCTCATGAAAAATATGTTAGATGTCACCTTAACTTCTCAGCGTAGGACTCAACTAACAAAACGTGAAAGACACCCAGTGTTTTAATTAAAAACAAGTGTATAAATGTGCTTAGTTTATTCAGGAGAGTTTATTTCTAAAATAATATACAGCAGTCCCTTTTTACTTCTGACAACATAAGTAAAGGTTGGTTGGTTGGTTTCTCCATATAATGTTCCATTTTTATAAAACTACCTCCTAATTGATGTTGACAAAGTTTCAGATTGATGTGAAGACAGTCAAGGAAATGTGTTGACCTAACTTTTTCTTTCTACCTTTCCTTCTACTGAAGGGGAATGAATTAACTGCTGAAGGAGGGCATTCATCAGTCTAAAGCATATTAAAAGGAATCACCAGATTGGGTCATGAGTATTAAAGAGAGCCATCTGTTAGAGAAAGATCTGAGTGATAGCCTATAGGTAGTCCTTGCCAACATAGGGAGGGCAAAAAGATCAATGGAAAGAACTGGAGAGTCTAGGGGATTGTCTTTGGCTTTTCAGCATCCAGCTCATGAATTTTTCAATTCCTCACATGGCAAAAAAGCAAGTACAACATTAATTGGCACCATAAGAAAAAAAGTTCACACTGTATTTTGCACTCGCCAGACAGAAGTGTTTTCCTAACCATCTAACCTGTTTAATGGCATAACTCCAAGGAATTGTTTTAACTTAAGAAAGGCAAGCTAAAGAGATTAACAAGGCAATGTTCAAAACATATTCTTCCTTTCTGAAGAAACCTATTACTAAACTGGCTAAACTGACAAATAACTAAACTTTGGACTTAACACTACTTTGGACATCCTATGTGAAGGCAACAAACTCACTGGAATAGACGGTCGTGCTGGGGAAGGTGGAAAGCAGAAGGAAGAGGGGGAGGGCAATTAGGAGAGGTTTTGAGTCAATTAGGAATTGTGGCCTTGAGTTTGTGAGACAGGAACAGGGCAGTTAATGATGGGATCTTTTGGAGGTCACGAATTCATAGTGGCCATAACTTGGAAATGATTCGATGATACATAAAAGAACAAGACGAAAAATGTAAAATGTATGAACTCAAGTGTAATAACTTCTAGCACGGGCAGCTCCGGTAGAACTGTTTGCTGTTCTCAAATTTTATGTCATGAAGTCTTATCAAATAAGTGTCATGGAAAGTGAATCCATACAGGGAGGTTCAGAAGTTCATGAAATAGCCCATATAGTCCAGGAGTTGGACAAATATATTCAGTGCCATTTCTTACAAAATACAGGAGAATTTAACAAGGTTTGAGAGACCCTGATATTGAATTTTATCTACTTTTGGAAATTGGGGATGGGCTCAATCAAATTGGGCTGATTCAGAGGATTCAGGAGCTGTCGAAAAAATCAAAGTATGGCTCCTACAGAGCAGACAGAATCCAGATCTGAATCCTCTCAGAACTTTGTAAGCAATTTGAATCTACAGACCCAGATAATGGTGTCTGGAAAAAAAATGATATATTTCTTCCAAAAGTCTCCATTTAAGGAAAATGCCAGAGTGAGCAGAGGGGAAAGATCAAGGAGAAGATATTTTTTGTTACTCTGAATAATTTACAAAGAGTTCTCACAACCCACTCTTTGAGCCTGGGACATATTCACTGCTCTTTACTACCCCTCCCTCCCAGAAAAAGAAAAAGAGAAATTAGCAAAGCCATTAGGTGCTTCCTTGGGAAACACTGGATATTCAATTACTGCCTCTCTCCCTAAACACTCCATATCCAACATCTACTAAATCCTGTTGCAGTTTCTGTAACCCTGGTGCCAATTTAGCAGAAACAAACAAACAAACAAAAATCCTGAGCTGTTTTTAATTCCTCCTTTACCTGCGTTTGTTAGATGCAAGACTTCTTGCCCAGAGAAATAGTCATGTTTTCTGTATTCTCGAAGGATTTCACGGCCGGGATCCGATGGTTGTAGATTTTTCGGGCTGTCTGGCTGTGTTCTTGAGGTTTTTCTTCCTAACGTTTCGCCAGTCTCTGTGGCCGGCATCTTCAGAGGACAGGAGTCAGAACTCTGTCTGTACTCTGGTGCAGTTTGTGGAACTATCCCACGAAAAATCTACAACAACCAGTCATGTTTTCCTTTTTTTTTTAAAAAAAATGCCAAAAGAGGGAGGAGGAGAAAAATCATTGTCCCTATCCAGCATTTGAAGGCTCCTCTTTCTCAAAACCACTGCTCCTATTCTTTAGAGGTTTTGTGTGTTAGATGCCATTTCCATAATAATTGTTCATCAACATAGGGCGTTAAGTGTTTCATTTTTATTTTTTTGGATACCGCAGATTATAAAGGCTACTCTTTGCCTTAGCTTTTTCACCCCTTAGAATTTGCAATTTTCCAATGCACTCTCCCATCTGAAATGTATCAGGCATAATCCCTGCAGAAAGGGCAATTATCCCTATACTTTTTAGTCAAGGCACATCCCTATGAGAAATGCGTATATAGGTTCATATATTGTGCCCCCTTCAAGTAGAGCCAATCTGTGTCATCTTGGGCAAGCTGCACAGTCCCAGGATGGCCCCAGGAAAAGGGTAAACCACTGCTGAGTATTCTCTACCGGGAATACCCTGAAAAGGGTTGCCATAAGTCAGAATTGACTTGACAGCACATGATTATTATTCTTATATTGAGCTCAGCATAAGATAAGACTGCACCCAAAAAACACAACTTAATGCAACCATGTGTAAATAGGAGAGGAAGTAGAAAAGGTAGTGTTGCTTTGTCTTCTACTTCACAGGGTTGTATGAGAAGACAGCCTCAATCTAAAGGGCTCTGTAATCTGTGTCCTGTTTAAAGGTAAGATGCCTTAACTCTCAATTCTTGGAGAAAAGCAGCACATAAACACAGCAATAAATATAAAAATAAATAATAACGGCAACTAAATAGCAAATAAAGAAACCTAAAGAGGGGGAGGTAGGGACCTTAAGCTCCACACCACCAAATAACTGAGAGAGTAGACCAAGCAGGCATACACAGACCATGGAAATTTTACTTTTTGGGACTGGCTGGGAGATTCCGGGAGTGGCAACATTACCTAAAAAGTAATGTTTCCAAAAAACAACAGGCCATCTACTCATAATCTTGCTCATTCTGGTGAGGTGTGCTCTATTTCAATCATAGGAATTTGTTCTAAATCTGCATCTATAAATACATGTCAATAATATATGCAATTTTCATTCAAACCTCTGTCCTCTTTTTCGATCGTTGCATTTCCTCTTTATTTAGTAGTGGTTCCTCTAAGAAGAAGTAAAAATTAGTAAATAAGTCATCCTGACAAAGTGTTCAGCTGTAATGGAATCTACCAGAGGTTTGTTATTTATAACAGAAGAGCTTAATAACATTTGAAACCTAAGCACAAATGGGAAGCCAAATATAAAATATTAAAATATATTGAATACCATCTGGGGCTTTGTGTTTAATGGTTGCAGGTGTCAGAGAAGACTGCATGAGATGTGTATACATTCTAAGGTCCACTAATGGAAGAAGACCCACAAAATGAGATTAAAGAGAATCAATATACAATATCTGAAACAGAGGTAATGGATTGAATGGCTAGGAAGACATGTAGACATGGCAGACTGGACATGGCAAATCAGCATTTGTAGGCATCCTTCAGTCTCGAGAGACGATGGTAACGTTCTCTGAATAGAGGTCTTGGAACAGCATCTAGTGTGGTTGAGAAGGCCAATTCAAGAGTGGCAATCCCTTCCACACTGAAGATAAATACAATTTGTCCCCTGTCCATCTCCCTGATTTTGCTGGTTTCGGGACTGCCTCTTTGCCTCGGCCTGCTGAACAAGTGTCTCTTCAAATTGGGAAAGACCATGCTGCACTGCCTGCCTCCAGGCTAAACGCTCAGATGTCAAGGTTTCCCATCTGTTGAGGTCCATTCCTAAGACCTTCAGATCCCGCTTGCAGATATCCTTGTATTGCAGCTGTGGTCTCCCTCTGGGGCGCTTTCCCTGCACTAATTCTCCATACAGGAGATCTTTCAGAATCCGACCGTCAGCCATTCTCACGACATGCCCGATCCAACGTAGACGTCACTGTTTCAGTAATGTATACATGCTAAAAATTTCAGCTCGTTCTAGGACTACTCTATTTGGAACTTTGTCCTGCCAGGTGATACCAAAAATGCGTCGGAGACAACACATATGGAACGTGTTCAACTTCCTCTCCTGCCGTGCACAAAGGGTCCAGGACTCACTGCAGTACAGGAGTGTACTCAGGACACAGGCTCTATAGACCTGGATCTTGGTATATGCCGTCAGCTTCTTATTAAGCCATACTCTCTTTGTGAGTCTGGAGAACATGGTAGCTGCTTTGCCAATGCGTTTGTCCAGCTCGACATCTACAGAGATCGTTGAGCCAAGGTACACAAAGTCATGAAAAAAAAACTCCAGTTCTTGTGTGGAGATGGTAATAGAGGGAGGTGAGTCCACGCCCTGGCCCATAACTTGTGTTTTCTTCAGGCTGATTGTTAGTCCAAAATCAGCAAACTTGACTTTTATTACATTTTCATCTTCTGCATAAGAAGATGTGTTACTGTGGATAGAAACACACTAATTGAATGAGTAATCAGAAATGCTGGCCACTATCCAGTAGTGATTTTCCAATACGAAAGTTTCCCCCACCCTCTCCTAAGGTTTCTGCAAGGCAAAAGGGATTCCTATGGAGCCTTAGAACCTGAAATATGACATCCTCCTTCTTGTGTGGCATAAGGTTGTGCAACCGGATTTCAGCCAGAAAAATATATCCTTCACAATCAATAGCACCAGTAGTATGGATGCTTTCTTTGGCTCACATAAATGGTCAAGCATTTTGTGCTTATCTTTTTGCCTCAGGTAATCTTACCACTGTATATGTCATCAAGAATAACAAGAGCAAATAACAGCCAGGCAGAGATTTCTAATAGATTTTTAATAGGTTCCACAGTTTGTTTCTTTGTTGAGCATATGATGTTGAATGATTTTGTTACCTCTCTAGTCTAGCTTGCATTTTACATCATATGGAATGACAGCTATGGGAGAAGTCTATATTCACCATTTCCAAGTCACATGATTATGATGCCTCCTGTGTGTGAATGAGTAGCTCAGTGGGGGAATGAATTAGGTTTTGAGTGCTTTGAGTGCTGCCAGTTTTTGTTAAAACAAATTGAGGACAAACTACCCATGTGTCAAACAAACTGTAGGTTTGGCTTTCCTTCCTTTCCTTATGACACATATACCATCTGCTCTTCATTTTTGAACAGGTGAGGGTCCAGGCCATTTTACCAGCTCTGTTTTTCTTGTATTGGTTGTGTCTAATGTATCTTTAGTGCCTAATTTCAGAGCCAATTCTAATTTAGAATGTTGTTGTTGAAAGAGAGAGAGATCTATGTGCTGGGGAAATGAACAACAGGAAGTTGGTCATGCAGTTATTGTATCCTCACATACAGTATGTCAGTACAAAAACATAGATTATTTTTTTATACATGCAGAGCTGGTCTTGCCCTTAAACAGAATGAAACAATTAGAGGCTGTGGAACAGCAGCAGCTGTTTCCCAGATGATACTCCTGAACTTCCCAGTTGTTTCCCTCTGTTTGAGGACAGAGTTGTGTTTGTCATACAACCTGGACTCCCAAGCCCCTTAAACTAGCCTCTGGTGTGGTAGAAAACAGTATCCTATTAAAAATATTGAAGTGGCATTCAACTGCCAATGCTGTCCCTGGAATGAAGAAGGCTTTTGTTTGGTTGTGAGCACCGCTCCCTACCAAGTGTGGGGCTGATGGGCAATCCCCCTTCCATTCCCACATTCATAGCTTTGAGATGGTCTTTCTGGTCAACAACTGGGTTTCTTAAACTTTAGGGATGTGATGTCTAGACTGCAAGTTCCCTCCACTCCCAAGAGTCACTCAGAGAACTTAGGTAGCTGCCACTAGTCTTCAGCAAGGCTCAGCCCTATCTGGGCCCCAAGTTAACTCCACTGGGGCCTGAGAGTCCTTAGTCCCTGTTGGTGGTGACTTCCAAGGCAGGCCAAACATGGCCACTTTAAGCAAGGAGAGTTCATAGAACCTGGCCCCTGTTACAGTCCATGACTCCTCAGTGGTGGTGGCTGCTGCCACTGCTGGAGATGACACTGACACTCCTGTTGTCTTTTGTATCACCAGTGTTGCCTCTGGGTTGGGGTAAGACCCAGCTCAGCCTCTATGGGTCAGGGTCACCGATGGGTGTCTTGGTGCAACTGTGGCAGTCAGGGGAGACTGACTCAAAAACCCCTTTGCCTCCATCCTTGGGAAGCCAGATATGTATCAGGATCCTTATCCAGGGGTCCTCTGAGTAACTATAGTTCACTGCCTCCTTGGCACTCAGTGCCTCTCCCCAAACTCCTTCCTGCTCTGTCCTAGAAGTATTCATCCCCTCCCTTCCTATTGGTGATAGGAGTTCCTTTTCCCCAGTCAGACCACCCCTGGCTTCCTCCAAGGCCCCCTTTATGGCTCTTAGCTGGTAGGTCACACCTTCTCCTACCTCTTTTTCTAGGTGACTTTCATCTGCTGTGGCCTCCTCCCCCTCCTGGGCTAGCCAGCCCACCTCAGTACCAGCCTTAGACCCAGCACTGGCTCAGTCCAATGGATCTGACAAGGGGCATGGGGTGGTGGAAGATGGCCCATCAGGGTCACCAGAAGTGACTCTCTCACACTGGTCCTTCACATCAGATGGCTAAATACCTTGGGCCAGTAGTGTGTATCAGAATCTCAATGTACATTAAGAAGACCTACAGAACACAAAAACATTGTGGCACCTTAAAGACTAACTGCTATATTTTAATGTGAGCTTTTGTGGACAAGTCCACTTCTTCATACATAAGAGTTGGGCTACATGGCAAATATTTATAGCATGGCAAATATTACATGTAGTCCCAGCCTTATGTCTGAGGAAATTGACTTTCCATGAAAACTCACATTAAATATAGCAGTCTTTAAGGTGCCACAATGCATTTGTCTTCTATATTTTTTTCTTGTTTTTACCTGATATGCTAATACAGACTAACATGGCTACCTCTTATAAAACTAAGAAAACCTAGTCGAAGAATTAGCAACTAAGTTATAAAGTCCAAAGGAGTAGGAGTTGCCCCGCGGGTCTAAAATAGCCAAATTCCTGTGGTCTCTATATTTTGAGAAAAGATTGGTCTGTGGTCTACATATTGAGAAAATATTTAAAATTAGTATTTTCTTAATCTGTTAATCACACCTCAGTGATATATCCAACTCACAATATGAGCCAGCAAAGAGGAAACAATACACAACACAACCTCTCTCACTGTTGATTCTGAAAGGGGGGAAATCCATCTGGAAAAGTTTTCTTTTCACATGCTGGCTTTTGCCAGTTCAAACTCACTATGAGATTGCCATGCAACAGTAATCAAAACAATGTTAGTTCATCCCGTATAATTTAGTATGAATCCACTGGATGAATTCTGGTGATCTGAGAGTTCAACTGAAGGAAACATTTAGCACATTTTTGGCAGAGGTGCTCCACCAAGTGGTGAAATATACGGGAGGTTTTTTCACAGCACATAATTTGCCTTTGTCATGTAGTTTGCCTTTCACATGCTTCTTTGTGATTGGTCATTGAAAGGTAAATATGGACTTAATTTGCATATCTGATTGCTGAGGCACATACTTCTGAGAAAATCCCACTGCAGGAAGACAATCAGGTTAACCATCAGAGGAAAGCCAGTTAATCCTTAATCTAACCTTTATATGCAGTGTCATCAATGTGCTACTGATACCTTGTCTCAATCTGTTCTTTCCCTTAAATCTGAAGAAGACATCAACAATTCTGAACAGATGAATTAAATTGATGATGAGCTGAATGGGACAAACTGAAATACAAGCCAGGGAATGTGAAAGCTTGACCCATCCTTGGAGTAAGCATTCTGTACCTCATATTCTTACAGATGTTCTGGAGGTAATGGTGAACAAGAGTGTCTTTTACCAGCTTTGACTAGTAACCTGCCTGTGTTATTTCCTGGCTGTGAAAAATCCTGCTTATGATAACACATGCCTTAGAGAGTTCAAGGTTAGTTTGTAGTAGAATGTTCTCTGCAGCCTTGGCTGATGCCTGTTGTGATTGGTGCAGCAGAAGATCCAGCAGCCAAAACTGTTTTAAACAATTAAAAAAATGAAGCTGGACAAACTGTTGATTTAAACAAGCACTGGTGCCATAGCGAAAACTCAAGAAAAAGAACCCATCCAAATAGGTAACACCCCTTTTGCCCTAAGGAACCAGTCTCCATTTATATGTAGCTGGCCTTGAAAACTTTTATTTATTTATTTATTTATTTATTTATTTATTTATTTATTTATTTATTTATTTATTTATTTAGCAATTACAGCTGGTTCAAAATACATCTGGGTATGAAGATGAACCACAAGAACAGATTATGCTAATTTTAAGATGACTTTGTTACCTTCTCATTAGTTCCCAGACTCAATTCAATGTTTTCACCTTGAAAATCCTAAATAGATTGGGCCCAGGGAAGACTTCCTTCTCTGTAAAAACCTAATGTTATTTTCCAGGTTGTTCTGCCAGTAGGCATACAGTGAATGGTTCTCCAGGACCAAAGGCCTCTGTGGCAACATCACACTTTTCCAGCAAAAGGTTGTTCTGTCCAGTGCCCCCATCTTATTAAGAACTGACTTGCAGAACTCGGGCTAAAGTTATGGAAACCACTGGGGAACTAAAACACCATTTGTCTCAGAGATTCTGAGGGCAGCAGTTATGAGGTGAAATCCACTCTCTCAGGGATTTTCCACAGTGCTTCAATTGCAGTTGTTTCATGTTCCTTGAGAAGGTCATTTTTAGGAAATGAAGGAGGAATTTTGACAGGAATCTTTAGGTTTTATGCCATTCTTTTACCAATATGTAGAGTTTTCTTTTAATACTGGGAAACAATGAAAAAATAAGCAGTGCAATGATTTATATCTTAAACATTATAATGAAGAAATATTTTTTCAGACATTACAATTAACAGGAACAAAATTTCATTTTAAAAAGTAAATTTCCAGCTTGGAAAGAACTGGTACTAAACCGTAGTCAGAAACGTGACTCACTCTATTTAGTTAGTTTCAAATTGATTATGCCTAAGAGTCGGACACGACTTAAAGACTAAACAACAACAACAAAGAGTGCCCCGGAAACTTGATGGGCTGAATAGACTTGTGAATAGACTTGTGAATGCCTGGAACCTTCCTCCATTTCTTTGCACTCATAGCCAGTAATCCATCGCATTATTGGATTTGATGGTTCCTCTTCTTCCTCTGGTGTTCATAACCAGATTGGTAGAATCACTTTCAGCTTGACTTGCTTGTGTGTTTCGTAGCCTGACTCATCCAGGTGCCCTCCAGCTGAATTGAGTCACAAATCCTGTCATGTCTACTCAGCACAGGACAGAATGACTGAGGGTGACAGAAGTTGTAGTTCAACAAACCCAAACAGCACAGTGCTGGGAAAGGTTGGACTCTTTCAAGCACCAGAACTGAGCCCTGGAACTGTGGTGCCATCCTATGAGTGGACAAGTTATTAAGGTTCCTGGAGAGCCAGGTTCTTGCCTTTCCTTCATCACTGTCTTAAAACTACCAGCTGCCTCAGAGCTGGGCTTGGAGGCCTATGTTTCTGTGTCAGAGGGGCAAGACTTAAGGGCTGATTCCTTCCATTTGACAGTAAAGCACTGCAAGTCTGCGAGTTGTGCCACATCTTTACAGGCTCTGTACAAAGCATTTCTTCTATGTAATCATTGCCGTTGATTACAATAGAAGAAATGCTTTGCGCAGACAACTCTTTCTTTGATTAATATGTTGCTTGCTTTCTTGGAGCTGATAAACAACTATAACCACATTAAACAATTTGCTTTCAAAGGAAGGTTTTACTCGGTTCTACGAAGCTGAAAGTCTTAAAACGTGAAAATGGATATCAAGTTCAAAATAGGTGAATTACTTTCCAAATAAGTGTTGGCAGCTCTATATCTTTCCCTTGTTTTCCATATTTAATTCCACCACTGAAGACTGGAGTATACATCATTCTTCCCTACCCCCCATCCCCTCTGTCTGGCTCTCACTGGGTGAAGTGTTTTGAATTAATTATGCTAAATTATTAATAGCCCATGAATGTGAAACATTACAGGATCTGAATAAGGCAACACATGACAGTTTTGTGGTTTTCATCCTCTGGAATATTAATCTACTGGGGGGGGAGGATAATCACAGATGCACTGTACATGAATTAATTTGAGTTTCTTCTAAGAATTAAATGATCAATGGCCAAAGCCCTCTTGCATAAAGGTACACCCGTGAAAGCTGATGATGTCATCAGCAGAGGGCTTTCATCAGTCATTAAAAAAAAAATTTTATTCCACCCCTCCAGGTTTCAAGGTTTCCTTGGGATCTGTTCTGATCTGGGGAAACCTTTGGAAACATCATGGGGGGGATAGTAATGCCCCCAAATTGCCAGTGATTGGTTGCAGTCCTGGCACTGGAACTGGCAGCAAAGATTTTGAGACATTAGAGACTCCTCCCTGTTCCCAAGGCTTCCAAAGGCTTTCCCACATTAAAAGGGATCCTGAGGGAGCCCTAGAACCTGGGAGTGGGGAGTGGAAGAAAAAATATTTAATGGCCGATAAATTCCATAGCTGATGACATCATCAGCTTTCATGGGCATAATTGTACACCAGAAAATTTTGGCCAGCATTATAAAATTCTAGTAGGTGTGGTTATGCATGATCTTACAAAAGATAACAATGTAGCCTGCAGCCTCGAGTCCAACTTTACATGTCACAACAAACTAGGACTAGAAACTGACGATGACTAACCCTGCGCTCATTTGTGATTTAGTAGATTAGTGAGCCTATTTCCAAAAACTCTTAATTGCAGTCAATGAACCAGAAGTTATGAGCACTTATTTCTGTTTGCTGTACAAAGCTACACATAAACAATGGCAAGGAAGACTCTAAAAATTAACATAGCAACACACAATTAACAAGGCATGGTGCATCTTATCTTCCAGCTCTCATGGCCAAATGTTCTCTGATTCACTTTTTTCTGAGCTCTTTTCTTTACTGCCATACTAAAAATCATGAGGACCTGCCAGGAATTTTGTGGCATCTGGACTAATCTGCTGTATAGTATTTTTAGCTCAGAAATGGCCAACATTTCATTGTTAGGACTTCTGCACTTTTAATAGTTCTGAAAATATGGGTATTTTAAATCTCTTTTAAACCTCTACAGAACTGTGATATAAAAAAGTGGCACCTGCTGAGAATCCATCTTCTGTGCAACTATTAAAGGTTACAAGAACTTTAATGTTGAAAGGATGAACATCTGTTTCAGCAGGTATAGCTAACAGAAGCATCAGTGATCAGCTGTACATCCACACACACAGTGGTTTGAATATTTAGGCTGTTTAGAAGTACACAAAAGTCAGAGCTCGGTAGGTACTTTTTGGTAGTTCCCAGAGTCCCCATGGGCCATGCTGGTTGGGAGAGTCAGGGAATTATAGTCCAAAAAAGTCTGAAATTCTATTGTCTCTGTATAATCAGTCCTATTTACAAACCCCATCACCAGTGCAATAACATAAATGAGGCATGAATGGATATTACAGTAAATCCGCATGCTTCATTCCAGGACACAAGGAATGAGCAGTGCACCCCTGCATGGTGCTTATTCTCCCCCATTCCATTTCTCACAGGCAGTATACCAGTTGCCATGCTTGTTGAGAGATTTCTGTGAATTCCACTACCCCCTCACAAAATATATAACTTTACCAAATTTAAGAGCTTGCACCCATATATATGTAGGCTCTGTGCATGTCTTGTCAATCAACATGTGGATGCAGGGAGAGGGAGCAATGAGAGATAGGAAACCTTTTGACACAGCACACACTAAATAAACCCAGAATCCAACCTATGGGAAAAACATTTTTGGCAGTCTATTTGGATGGATAGCTTAGTGGTCTAGGTATCTGGCTGTGGAGCCAGAGGTTGGGAGTTTGATTCTCCATTGTGCCTTCTGGGAGTAGAGCCAGCCTATGTGGTCTTGGGCAAGCTGCACAGTCCCAGAATGCTCCTAGAAGAAGGGAATGGTAAACCACTTCTGAGTACTTTCTACCTAGAAAACCCTGAAAAGAGTTGCCATAAGTCAGAATGGGCTTCACGGCACATGATATACCAGACAGCAAATAATAATCCGTAATCATGTGCCGTCAAACCCATTCTGACGTATGGCAACTCTTTTCAGGGTTTGAAGAGGGATCTTCAAACAGAATTACTTTCTTGTCATTAGCATTCATAGTTGTAGCTTTCTATCAACACTCCTGATTGGTAAGACTTATCTTTATCATTAATATTATTACTCTTATTATTATTCCTCCTCCTTCTCCTACTGCGGCTGCTGCTATTGTTATTACAATCATTAGTATGCTAAAGTACTCTACTGAATCAGATAAGCAAAACAAGGAGGAAGAAGCTACGGTGTGGGTACCAACGGTCCATGGTAAAACAAAGAATTTAACCCAGGATGCCAAAGTACCCGCTGTAGGTGAGACACCAAGAGTTAGTTTATTTATACCTCTCCTGTTTAATTAATTTGGTTGCTAGTCGCTTGATGACAGCAGGGTTTTGTTAGCTTGTTTACTTCGAAGAGTCTTGCCATCTTTGATTAAACTCCATGTGGATTTATGACTATGTTCTCCCCATGCTTCCCTGACCTTTAAGGCATCGCTGATAAAAATCAAAGGTCACAGATTCCAAAAGTCCTGATTCTAACAATAATGTCAGGCAGTTTCCCTGTAAAAAGAGCCTGTCTTTCCTTTTATATCTTCCTCTCCCTTTTGCTTCTTCTCCTTCCTGCTGTTCCAGGCAAGGATGAAAATTAACGTGAATAAAATTAATGGTTTAATTTTGCAGGAGAAAGAGGAGGACTTGCCATGCTCCTCGCAAGGGAAAAGGGCTTTTGTCTTTGTTGATGACCTAAACATGCCTGCCAAGGAGAAAGATGGGGCCCAGCCTCCCATTGAACTGCCACAGCAATGGATGGACCATGGCTACAGGTTTGACAGGTGCAATAAATATTAATTAGTGTGCTTGTCTACAGAGAAGGAATGGTATACACTGTTTCTGTGAAGCGTTAAATTGTAGTGTTAGTCTTTATAATTCTTCATCTTCTCCATCACAACAGGAAAACATTCTGAGTTACACGGTTCCCTGTATAGGAAAAGGAATAAAGGTTTATATGGTGCAGTGAATTACAGCAATATAAAGGCAAGCCTGAAGCGGCAAGTGAGACAACATACGGCTGTATGTTTACTGAGAAAACACAGTGATATTTAAGCCCAAGTCTACTTCCAAATCGACAATCAGCTCCCAATCCAGAAATGAAATGAAAACCTTGGTCTTTGGAAAAAATGGATCGGCAAAATGAAAATCCATTGAAATGCTTTCCTAAGAGACAACCAGGGCAAAACAACAGGCAAGATGTGAGGATGATATGCATTTTTGTTGACCAACTTAACTAGAGATGGCTTGACTGCTGAGAATGTTGTGCCTTAACAGCAGAGCTAGAGATAGCAATAAATGCCGTAAAATCTAATTTAAAATAGGTCTGCAAGAGCAAACAACAAGAACTCCACTGTTAAAAGTAAACAGTGCCCAAATAAAAACAAAGGTAGGTATCTCTGTGTCTTCATTTATCGGAAGCATGAGTAAAAGAACTAGAACTTCTCCAGGCAATGAAAATTAAATGCTGGTGTTTTCTACATCCACTGTAATGGTTAATAATTAAAAGCTCCTCTAGGAACTCATTTGATGAAAGATCATTGGATTTAGAAAGGTGCTGATTATCTTTTGCCATGTAAAGGAATATATGTATTAAGATGCTTTGCAATCCTATTTGTGGGCTGTTTATATTCCCTGCAATGGGGTGCATGCTGTGTGGTATCTGAGGGACACTTCTGGGGAGACAAAACAACTACCCCCATTAGTGCACATATGGGAATATTTCAGCAGTGATCTTGAAATACAGTTGAGATCCTGGATGGGTGGGTGGGGTGCTCAGCATCCTGGGTTGGCCATGGGACTGCTATTTGCTCCTCCTCCTCAGGTAGCAAAATATGTTGGGCCTATCCCAACTAGACCTGCAAATATACTGTGTAAGAAATTGTTCTTACATGCTGTCAAGTCACTTATTGCGTATGTATCTAAGAGGGCTTTAAAACAGGATGTTTTGTATTTGTTGTTTTTAAATCTGTTTTAGTAAAACTTTCATCTAACATTTTAACATCATGTTTATTTAATTCTTTTTAAATATTTGAATAACCTACTGTTTTTAGCTTTCAAATATTGTCTTTTTTAATGATATAAGCCGATTTTGGTCCTTTTTTTAGGAGAAAGGCAGGGTAAAAATATTTTAAATAAATATTTAATATTTTAAATAAATAATGACCCAATGAACGAGTGCCCCCCCCCCATGCCTGATCTTTACATGCCTTGCTCAGCTCTTGTAAGCTCAAGGTTGTGACTTCCTTTATGAGGTCTACCCATCTCATTTTTGGTTTTCCTGTTTTTCTGTTGCCTAAACTTTTCCCAGCTATTTGGTACAAAAGGAACGAGGGGGGGGGAGGAGGAGCAGGAAGAAGGAGAAGGAGAAGAAGGAAGAGAAGAAGGAGGAGAAGAAGAAGAAGGAGAAGAAGAAGAAGAAGAGTTACTGATTATACACACTCTGCTGCTAAGCTTCTCAGAAGCAGTTTACTAACCAGTTCTTAGGGGCTGTCAAGAATGCTTTGAGGCAAAGGGCAAAATAATACATACTCTTCTTTCCATATCCATAAAACAACTGAAATGGAAGTTACATTTATTTATTTATTTATTTACTTTATGGGCCACTTTTCTCCTTCTGGGGGGACTCAGGGCAGCTCACACTGTTAAGAAAAAATAAAATTAAAACCACAATAAATTGTACACTTAAAATAAAACATAATAGTAATTAAAATACATTAAAGGATTAAAAATATTTAAAATTTAAAAAACAAACTTACTCAGCTAAAAACCAGCATTCAGGAACTCAGTTATAATTACTAAAAGCCTGCCTGAAGAGATGGGTCTTCATCTATTGACAGAAGGATAAAAGGGAGAAGGCCAGTCTAATTTCTTGAGGGAGAACATTCCATAATCTGGGAGCAGCCACAGAGAAAACCCTCTCTTGTGCCCCCATCAAACATGCCTGCAAAGGCAATGGGACCAAGAGGAGGGTCTCCGCTGATGATCTTAAGGGCCAGGAAGGCTTGTATGGGGAGATACAGTCCTTCAGATAGCCTTGGCCCAAACCATACAGGGCTTTATAGGTAATAACCAGCACTTTGAGTTGGGTCCAGAAATGGACTGGTAGCCACTGCATTTATTGTAGCAGGGGCATTATATGCTCCCTATAACTGGCCCCAGTCAGCAATCTGGCAGCTGCATTTTGAACCAGCTGAAGTTTCCAAACCATCTTCAAAAGCATCCCCACACAGAGTGTGTTACAGTAATCCAATCAGGATGTAACTAAGGCATGTGTCACTATAGCCAAATCAGATATCTCAGGGAGTGAGTACAGCTGGTGTACTAGATTTAACCATGCAAATGCACACTAAGCCACCTTCAAAACCCGGGCATCCAGGCTCAAGGATGAATCCAGGCTTCAGACCAAGGTTTTCAGGGGGATTGTAACCTCATCCTGCAGAAGTTGCATCCTTATTCCCCCATCTGCCTTCTGGTTGATCAGGGGCACCTTTGTCTTGTCTGGATTAAGCTTCAGTTTGGTTGCCCTCATCCAGCCCATTACTGACACCAGGCACTCATTATAACTAAGACTGTTTCCTTGGAATTCAATGGAAAGAAAAGACAGAGTTGGGTATCATAAGTGCATCAAACCCCAAAACTCTGGACAACTTCCAAAAGCAGTTTCATGTATGTGTTAAGTAGAGTGGGGGACAAAACAGAACCCCAAAGGACATCACTGGCAAATGTCCAGAGTGTTGAACAGGAATTGCCCCCACCCCACCCCTCTGAGTTATCCCCTCCAGGAAGGATCAGAGCTGCTGTAAAACAGTGCATCCAAGTCATATCCCAGAAAGATGGCCCAGAAGGAAGGTACTGAAAGCTGCTGAGAGCTCCAGCAGAACCAGCAGGGAATACAGTCCCCCTGTCCAGCTGCACCAAGTTGACGAAAGCTATCTTCATCCCATAGCCAGGTCTGAAACCAGATTGAAATGTGTCTAGATAATGTGCTTCATGCAAGAATCCTTGGAGCTGAGTAACCACCACACGCTCCAATGTCTTGCACAAAAATGTACTATCTGAAACTGGCTGATTGTTGTCCAGTAAACTGGGATTCAAGGAGGGCTTTCTCAATAATGGCTTTATTACCTTTAAGCATACTGGGATACTACTTTGCTTTAAGGAGGCATTCACCACTTCCTTTACCCATTTGGCCATTCCCACTCTGGCTCTTTTTATAAGGCAGGAAGGGCAAGGATCTAGCACACATGTGGTGGCTTTCTCCTCCAAGAATCCTGTCCACATCCTCAGGCTGCACCAATTGAAATGTATCCATTATAAGAGGACAGGCAAGGGCCAGTGTAACATCCACGGAACCTGTATCAGCTACAGTATCCAAGAGAGTGGATATGAGCAACTTTGCCTACAAAGTGTAGTGCAAAGTCCTCACAGTGGGTTGCTGAGTGGTCAGCATCTTGTTCTTTTGGTAGGGTATGTATTAAGCCCCTGACCACTCAAATTGACATTGCTGGGTGACTCTGTGCAGACACAGTGGCAGCAGAGAATAATCCTTTCTTTGCTACAACCACTGCCACGGAATAGGCCTTCAAATACGTTCTAGACCTTGTTCTGTCAGATTCACTCCAATTTTTCTATCATTGTCATTCTAGTCTCCATCCCATTGTCTTCATCACTGCCAGCTCCCTGGTATACCATGGGGCTCATCTGGTTCTATTCTCTGGGAGGAGACACTTAGGATAGAGATGGGTACAAACCACCAGTTCAGCGGTTTGTCCTGATTTGTTTGCTGCTGCAACAGGCATTCAGCAGTTTGGTGCCTCACCCCCTCCAGTGGGAGCCCACTCAGAAGCAGCATCCCAGCTTCTTAGTGGGTGCCCATCAGAGAGGGCAGAGTGCCAAACCACCAAACACCTGTTGCAGCAGTAAATAAACTGGGTTGAACTGACAAACCAGTGGTTCATACCCATCTCTACTCAGGAGTGATCATGTCCACAGCCCTGGCCATATCCCCATTCTTGACAGGATCACCAGCTAAGGTAACAGGAAATTCCCCAAGACTCATCAGGAAACCAGTTTGATCCATCAGTCTCTTGGGGTAAACCATCCTAAACCCCACCACGTAGTAATCAGTCCTTGACAATGGAACTACAGAGAGCTCTTGCACACCCAAATCACCATCATCCTTCCTACCACAGAAGCCTTGGTCCAGAGTATGCCCTGCAGCATGACTGGGGCCAAATACTACTTGAGACAGACCCATGGTCTTCATGGAGAACATGAAGTCCTGAGCCATTCCTAATGAGGTGGCCTCAGCATGGATGTAGAAGTCCCCCAGTATTATAAGCATGGGGGACACCAGCATCCCCTCTGAGACCAACTCAGCCAGCTCAGGAAGGGATACTGTTCAGCCTTAATAAACATAATCTTCCCTTAATGGATGTGAGGTGACGGAAGGGTGTCCTGAATCTGCATCAAGCATGCTTAGAGGACAGCAGCTGTGGAATCGAGGAAAAACAGCCAGGAGAATGTCACTGCTATCCCCAGCAGCTGCCATCTTAGGCAATTGGCTCCACTTTGCATAATGATTGAACTAGACCTATTGTCATTGGAAACAGAAAATTGTTCTGCTTGGGCCTTTGGGGAAATCTGTCTGGACTTCCTTTATGATCTTATCACCTAGCCAAAAACTTTAATATAATCCTAGAGTCAACAAGCTGTCTGTACCATCTTCCGCAATGCAGCTTTGGCGTTCTTCTAGATTGCACTTTTGTTATAACCTCAGAATGCCCCACTGACTGGACTCTGCAGGGGATCTAAAATCATGTTGCTTTCAGCTTGATGCTCTCTCATGTTTTCCCTTTGTTTCTTTAACTTTTTTACTAGGGAAAATCTCTTAAAGAAACAAGATGGAATAACTGTACAATACCTTCTAATTCTGAGCAGTAGGGCATCTCCGTCTAATTCCAGAAGCAGTCTCATCCAGTGTCTACATAATCCAGGATAGAAGGAAGTTTCATTTTCTTGGAAAACATAAACTATATCAGTCTAATGAACTATGTGTGGAAATGTCTGGAAAAATCAAAGGAAATTGAGGAACGGCCTTCTAAGTCTGATGATAGGTGGCAGGGTTTTTTGGGTGTACAAATGGTTAGTTCAATAGTGCATGACATATTTAATATCAACATATTGAATGCAATTCTTTGTGTCACAGTACTATTACATTTATATTTTATGAAATGAAAACCTGAGCTTTAAAATTAGTGTGTATGCAAACACAGAGGTATACCAACTGTTTTTGTTTAATTACTGTAATCATAATGGAACTTCCTTTTCTGACTGAACAATGAAGCTTTCTGTATCATTTTTAATAAATCATGAGAAAGATTTTGGAACTGTTGAAAAAGCAAGACTGAGATTTCCTGTTCTCATTGTACGTTACATAGGAAACTACCTTATATTCGCTCACACTGGTTACTGATTTTTAAGCCTCTTTCATAAACATTTCTAAAGGCTGGCTTATCCTTTTCCTCCGTATTAAGACTTGTCTAGGAAATGAATCCAGAACGTGTTGAGCCCAAAGCAAGAATCTTCATGTAGATGAACAAGATCCACACCCATGTGAAAATAATAGCTACAGGTAGCATCAGTGAAATGAAAGTCAGTTACCCAAGAGCCTCAAATAGCCAAATTACATTGAATCCTCAGTAGCAAAGAAGGTGGTTCTGCCCAACGGGGAGGTCTGCTGGCATGAGAACCCTCTGTGTGTGCGTGTGCGTGTGCGCACGCGTGTGTGCGTGCGTGTGTGTGTGTGTGTGTGAATGGTTCACAATTTCTTTCTTCTAGGGGCACCCTGGAACTGTGCAGCTTGCCCAAGGCCACACAGGCTGGCTCTTCTCCCTGGAGCCACAGTGGGGAATTGAATTCCCACCCTCTGGTTCCGCAGTGAGATCCCCAACTCACTGTGCTATCCAGCCAGCCTCCTGGAATCAACAAGGCTTAAATAAGTTTTTAATCCAGCAAATCCCATTCATTCAGTGGATCTCATGTAGGTGCAACTAACAATTTTAGCCCACTGAGATGCATTCTTGACAAGCTGAACAATAATAATAATAAT
The DNA here is from genome assembly GCA_037013535.1 of Intellagama lesueurii. Classification (NCBI taxonomy): domain Eukaryota; kingdom Metazoa; phylum Chordata; class Lepidosauria; order Squamata; family Agamidae; genus Intellagama; species Intellagama lesueurii. The sequence continues at coordinate 39,443,857 of JBAJHW010000005.1, read as the reverse complement.
AATAATAATAATAATAATAATAATAATAATAATAATAATAATAATAATAATAATAATATCCCTTTCATCTGATCTGCTGGTGTCAGATTTTGGTCTTTGTTTGACTTGTCTCTTGGACTTCCTTTGGATGATGCTGGTGGTTTCAAACCCCAGTCTTCTGCTCTGCTCTGCTCTGCCTTGTCTCATATATTCACTGCTTAGATTCTGTTTGACCCTAAGTTTGCATTCTAATTCTTCTTCTGCATTCCTCTTGCCTAGTCCTGCTTGATTGATTGTTTCAACTCCTATATTAGTTGTCTGTGAAAAATCTTGATTTAGGATGCAACTTAGATTCTAGAAATGTGAGTATAAAAGGGCTGGCGATTGTAGAGCTTTTAATAATGAGGCACCAAAGACTGTACAGATGGTACATAATGCACTGTTTTACATTGCCGCATGGCTCTTTGCTTCGTCTTCCTAGATTCCTAGTTGCTATGAATCATTTATTTATTTTTGCTCCCTTGATTGTTTTTACGAAGCATGCATTGGTTGCAGAGCTGGGAGGCAATTAGTCTCAAGTAGTATCATTAGTTGTAACTAGATGCTTTTTAGTGACAAAAATGGAATGCCATGTTTCAAAATTAGATTAAAGTTACGTTACAGCTCTAACAGACAGAATTTTCTAATTAACTTTCAAACATAATTTTAACATTTTATTTAAAATATTTTTATCCCACCTTTCTCCTTAAAAAGAACTTTCAAACATAATTGATTTTATTTATTTATTTTAAAAAAATTATCCCATCTTTCTCCTTAAAAAGAACCCAAACATAACTTATTAAGGACACTTTCAGAAATACTGTGACAGGAATTTATCAAGTTTTTTTAAAGTAACAAATAGTTCAACAATTAACATAATGAGATAATTTTCAGTTGTAATGAGTAGTATCAACACACTGTCTTTCAAAGTCAAGCCAGACTTTTGATGGAGTCATAAGCTTAGCTGGTGAAGAAAAGCTGTATGTGTAATATCACTTGATTTTTAGCAAAACTTTTGACAATGTCCTTTGTGATATTCTTATGGCCAGGCTGGTAAAATGTGGGCTAGATGATGCCACCATTAAGTGGATTTGGCAAGCTGTACACAAAAGAATGCTTACCAGTGATTCCACATCATCCTGGAGAGAAGTGATTAGTGGGGTACCACAGTGTTCTCTCCTAGGCACAGTGTTGTTCTACGTTTTCATAAACAACCTGGATGAGGGCTCAAAGGGGATGCTCATTAAATGTGCAGGTGACACTAAATGGTGGGGGAGGGTAGCTAATACTTCAGAATATAAAATCAGGATTTAAGAAGACCTCAACAGGCTGGAAAACTGGGCTAAAACAAACAAAATGAATTTCAACAGGAAAAACTGTGAAGTTCTACATTTAAGCAGTACAAATCAGATGCATAAATATAGGATGGGAGACAGCTGTCTTGACAGTTAAAATGTGTGAAAAGGGTCTAAGGGTTCCTAGTAGGAACAGATGAAGGAGGTGGGCCTGGAGAAGAGAAGACAGAGGTTATATGATGGGCATCAAATATTTGACAGGCTTTTCATCTCTTTAGAAATTAAAATTAATTTAAAATTTTTTAAAAAAAGAAATAAAAAAATTAAAAATAAAAAAAAATGGCAGGCTGTCACATGTTTGATTTGTTTGCTTTTGTTGTTTCAACTCATCTACTGCCCCATAGTGCTTGGAGCACTCACAACATAATTATGCAAGGAATACTTTGCCCCCTCCCCTCCCATGAGCTGGGTACTCATTTTACTGACCTCAGAAGGATAGATGAGCTGGCTACCTGAACCCGTCGGGATTGAACTCAGGTTGTGAGCAGAGGCTTAGCCACTGCACTGCAGGGCTCCTTGGAATATGGAGCAAGGTGGTTTTTTTGTTTTGTTTTTGTTTTTTTGCAGTCCCAGACAGTAGGATCCAAAGTAATGGATTTACATTACAGGAAGGGAGATTTTGACTGAACATTGGGAAGAACTTCCCAACAGTGAGAGCTATTTGACAGTGGAATGGACCATCTTGGAAGGTAGTGGATTCTCCAGCACTGGAGGTGTTTAAACAGTTTGGATGACCACTTGTCAGGGATGCTTTAGGTGGGGATTTCCTGCTTTGACAAAGGGACAGGATTCAATGATCCCTGTGGTACCTTCCAGTTCTAGTCTTCTGTGATTCTGTGAGGTAACTTACCAAGCTTTGGTTGATTAGACTGCAGGCAGGGCCTTTATTTGTGGTCTAGAGGCAGAGGAAGAGAAAAAAGGTTATTTGCAGAGGTGGCTCATGGATTGGGGTGAGGGTTCCTCACCACAACATTTCAATGGTGTGTCTCCCTACCCTTGAGCAACCCTCTGTTCCTTGTCTCGGCAGCCCTAAAGCCCCACTCTAAAAGCCAACCCACTGGCTCCCAGGTTAGGTCCTCAGGTCACAGCACATGTGATCAATAGCCACATATTAATTAGCTACAAGCCATGAGCACCCAAGAAACGTTCCCCCCCCCACTCTTTCCCAGACCTCTTGTGCAAATTTCACAAACAGGCTTCCAGTAGGTGGCAGCCCTGAGGATAGCCCTTCTTCAAAGTGAAGAAATCCATGCTACTAATCCACATGAAACTAATCCACTTTGCACAGTTGTTTTTGAACAAATACCGTTCTAATAAGTTATTAACCAAACATGCTAGCTTCACAATTGAGCTAAGACCAAATCCACACAGACATTTACTGCTTTCCAGCAACCACAAGCTGGAATAGTAGCCAAAATCCTGTGGTGCATGATTCTCTCACCCCCCCCCCAATTTTGGGAGGGTGCATGCTTTCCAAAATGACACAAAGCCACATGCACACTGTAATTCAAAAAGGAAATCTTTAATCAGTGGTGATCTGCCATTGATGATGCATTATTCCCATTGCATGAGTGGAACCAGCCCAACAGGAGTTTGGCCAATGTGTCCTAAGTTTCCTGATGGAAGGAAAATCAAGAATCTATCAGTCATATATGAATCCAAATGACAGCCTCTCTCAGTGAGACTTCCCTAGCTAAGTGGACATGTCCATCTCTGTTTCAGATGTGAGCTCATTCTAATGAATATTGATGGCAGTCTTTACATGAGGAACTCTAAGAACACTGATTTCTACACTAGCTTTTTTTAAAGCCTGATATTTTTATTCTCAAGTAGATAATCAGTTAAAATAGGAAATTTGGAAGACTTTGTGAAATAATTATATGTTTACACAGTAATCACTTGTTTATTGGCATCTTCAGACATTGTGAACTTTAAAATCCAAAGCAAAGCAACAAAAAACAAAAAATAGAGGCAGAGGTGTCACAAAAAAGTGCTTCCCTAAGGGAATAAAGTTATAAAGTTAGCTTTGAACAAGAGAATCATATGCTGACATAATCCAGGTGAGCACAACATGAACGGAAGGAAAAGTTGTGATTACGATGAAGTTAATCATATCTCTGTGTCCACAGTATGTTCATATTGAAAATCATTAGCACATCTGTTAGATATTTGGATGGTTGTAAGAGAGCAAATTTAGAAATACTTGATGAGCTGAGCATGTGAACCACACGCATGCTACAGAAGGGCTGTTAAAAGGAGATACGAAGATGTCAAGGTGTGCTCAACAGGACAGAAAGCGCTAAACAATCCATGAAGTACAGAAATAAATTGGGATGGTGTTGCTGAAAAAAAGAACATGAGCTTCTTTCTGAAGAGAAAGATAACAGTGAATTTGGCATGAGAAATGTTAATGTCAGGTATATTACCAAATATAGTTTAAATAGTGTCAGAACTGACCCTGTATGTTGTGTCCCAATCACACGTGATCTGTACAGTCTTGTAAAGGGCACGAGTGCCCTAAATATGTGACACCCATTATGGACCACTTCCATTAAGGGTGCATATCAAATGAACATTTGGAGGAAAAGTGTGTGATATATAAACTATGTTTCTCATGTTGGCTTTTTTTCAATAAAGCTGAATGAGAAAATATCAGCTAGAGCTATATTCTCATGGATATCATTGCAAGCCAGTGTGGTGTAGTGGTCAGATTGTTGGACTGGGACTTGGAAGGTTCACATGCTGGTTGTCTCTGAGTCATGGAATTCAATAGGTCACCTAGGGCCATTCACTTTCTGTCTCAGCTTGACCTATCCAGGAGGGTAGGTATGAGAAGGAAGTGGAGTGCACAAGAGCCATTAATGCCACCTTGCATACTCTGGAAGAAAAGCAAGCTGTTGGTGTAACTAATAAATAGATAGTGGCTTGAATCCGCTTGCTTTGTTATGCAAGCAGAAAGCCAAAGGCACAATATTCACTAGCTTCTAGCTGGCAGTTAGCAAGCAGCCACTGCAATTCTTGGGTTGAACAAACATGCTGGCTGGTCTCACACTTGAAAATCCCAGCAGCGACCCATCAATTGCTGGAAGCAAGTGGATGTTATACCTTTTGCCTTCTGCCTGCATAACAAAGCAAAAGTTTGGAGCCAGTATCACATGTCAGATGTTGGACAGCATTTCCCACCTATCTCCTATTCATGAAATATAAATTATGCATCCAGGAAAATTAAAAGATAAACAACTATAAAATTCTCATTTGTTAATGAACTATGGTCTGTACAAACCAGAATTACCCATACTGAAATAGAGAAACTGTGGGGCATCAACTCCCCATACTCAGATAGAAGGGAACCTGATGGGTAGACAGAATTTAAATGCATTTCAACTCTGCACATCCCACTTATTCTAGACAGTTTGCTAGGAGAATGATCCTATGCATGTTTATTCAGATAAGGTTGTGGTGGCATCAGTGGCATTTACTCCTGAGTAGATATATCTAAACAGAGTTTGGTGGCTTAGGGTACTTAGTTTGTTACTTTCAATTAACATGGCATACTGCTTCCTTCCATCAAGATGGAACCAAGAGTTTTGTGTTAAGCCCAGAATGAGCTTCATACCTAGGATACTGCTGCCAAGAAAAGCAGCTGAGGTCTATAGGAAAACACACTGTAATACTGTGAGAGGCTTCAGACTGCCTTGCAGGCTTGTAAGACCCAGAGTGTCACTGATAAGCTCCATCTATGTCTCACTGTCCATGCATGACAAATCAATCAAATATGTGCACAGCAGTTATGCATTCTGGCAGCATATAAAACAGCACAATAGAGGCTGATTTATTATTTTTCCCTCACAGTGGCACTGATCACAAGATTATAAAGTTAAATTTATGTATATCATATTTTGAAAATTACTAGAACCAACTGCGTGGGCTGTTTATGGTTGATTTGTTAAAGAGAGAATCCATAACTCAGGCAGAGGATCAGAAACGTTGCTGGGCTACACTGCGCTTACTTTGATGTCAAGGAAAGTGTTTAACAGTTTCCTTTGACTTTCAGGGCTTTCATTTTTCTTCTTAGTCTCCCTCATCTAACATACCCACCAAAAAAACTAGCAGGGGGTGAATGTCAGGATGATGTGATTTCTCCAATAATGTGGAACCTTTCTTTACTGAAGACAAATTGTGACAAAGACACATTGTGATGGCTTACACTGAACAACAGCTTGATGCTGGAAGGGATGCAAAAAGGGGTGGGGGGGGAACAAATGTAGCACTTATGGAGGAGGGGGAAACAGCCACTTCGGGTGGAGAAAAAACAGAACAAGGGAAGGATGTTTTTATAAGGACACCAGAAGAGACAATGGAAACATTTGGTACAATTAAAATGACCCTCCTTTCTTATCTGTATCTTTCTTATATAGGATGAACTATCTTATTCTGCCTCAGATGCACATAGCCCCATACTGTCAATCCTGTAGGTCTCTTCAGACAACTAGAGAGCACCTGATTGCTTTCTTGAAATCACTGCTGCCTTATACGGAGTGAGATCATTGGCCCATCTGGTCCTATATTGTTAATTCTCATTGGCAGCAGCTTTATAGGATTTACATAAGAAGATCAGGCCAAGGGCCCATCTAGTCCAGCTTCCTGTATCTTACAGTGACCCCACCAGATGCCTCTGGGAGCACACAAGACAACTAGATACCTGTAGGAGTCTTTCCTAACTCTCTCTCTCTTTCTCTCTCTGGAGATTCCTGGTGTAACCTTAAAGTTGCCCAACTCTGCGCAATGTCTGGAATTACATGAGATCAGTATGTAAAAGTGGTATGGTGCATGATTCACATCTCTGTCCGTAGCCAGCCAGTTGTATGTGTATAGCCACTACCCTATATGGTTGTCAACTTTGGCATGTCAACAAAACCTCTCTCTTTTTTAACAAGTTTTTTTAAAAAAACACCACTAATGCTAAACATGGATTCCTCGTGAGTGATTAAGTCTGCACTCATCTGGGAGTTGAACTTGCAATATTAAACATGCAAAGGATACCTGCAAACATCTCCTTGACATAGTTTTTCCAGCAACATTTTAAACTGATGGAGAGCACCTGCATTAGCTGATTCGTTTTTTTAAAGGTGAATTTACCTATGCATGTTTAGTAACTGATGCATGTTTAATTCAACATATGAGTCACAATTTAAAGATGACATGATTCAAAATGGGGTTTTTGTTGTTTTTAAAAAGTAGTCAAGCATTTCAATAGATCCACATGATGAAATACTGCTTAGTGAGAAAAGAATTGCTTGGTTAGTTTGATTGCAGGTGAGCTGATCATCACGACCTTACATGCCCTTATTTAGAGCACAGTGTGATCCAATGCCCATATGACATGACTGTCCATCTATTTTTTCCTTCTTGACTTTCATGAAAGTGTATTCTAACTATCGTTTTGTTTAAGCAAACAAAAATTGCTAGCATCATAGATATCCTTTTAACAGCAGCATGTGAAAAGCTTATACCCTTTTATTTACAAAATAAATAGAGCACCTTGCTCTTAAAATAAAATAAGGGCATTTCTGGCCTGTTTCCCCAAGTGCATTAATAGTACATGGATAATGTGTTTTATATTAGCTGTTACAGAGGATATGCAGGGTTTTATTGCTGTTGTTGTCTTCATGTGATGGTGGCGTGATTGTACTTTAAGGTATAAGCTTCTTTTTAAAATGATCTGTACCTTTTAAGCAAGACACAAACCAATTTGACACTAGTCAAGGACACAGCCATGGTTGTACCTATGGTCCCCCCTGGTGGTGGAAGACAGGAAATGGTTTCTGTGCCATCTGAATGTAACCTAACTAGATATCCACATTACTGTGGTCATAGAAATCATATTCCAGTGCGTCCCAACCTAGTTATACAGCAGAATTTGAGTTTTTAATCATGCCTTATAGTTATAATGACTAGTGCCTAGATTCTTCATATAAAGTAAATGTCACAGGTCCCAACTCAACTAGTTAACAGTTGAGACAGTAATCCTATTGACACTTACTTGGGATATAAAACAAAAAACAAACAGCGAGCTTTCAATGATAAATCATCTTCTTCAAGGCTGTGCATCATGTTCTTGTGGGTAGAAGATGATTTATAATCAAAAGCTTGCTGTTTGTTTTATATTCTTAATGCTCAATTAAAGGTATCACCTGCTCCTGCATTTGTATTGTTTCCACAACCATGCAAAATTTTCCTTATTTTTCCAGAAGTGTAAGATACCATAGAATGGCCAATTAGTGCATCGACTGAAGACCCATATGAGTTCTCAAACACCATGGACTCTTGACACGAAACAAGCAGTACTGCATACTAAAGAAAGCATCCACCAGGTAAAATTTGGCTTTAATTTGGCTTAAATTGACTGTTTCTAGTGATTTAACTTTGACTGTGTGGACCACAGCAAACTATGGCAAGTTCTTAAAGAAATGGGAGTGCCTGACCACCTTATCTACCTCCTGAGAAATCTATATGTGGGTCAGGAAGCAACAGTTAGAACTGGATATGGAACAACTGATTGGTTCAAAATTGGGAAAGGAGTACGACAAGGCTGTATATTGTCTCCCTGCTTATTTAACTTATATGCAGAATACATCATGCGAAAGGCAGGACTGGATGAATCCCAAACTGGAATTAAGATTGCCGGAAGAAATATCAACAACCTCAGATATGCAGATGATACCACTCTGATGGCAGAAAGTGAGGAGGAATTCAAGAACCTCTTAATGAGGGTGAAAGAGGAGAGCGCCAAAAATGGTCTGAAGCTCAACATCAAAAAAACTAAGATCATGGCCACTGGTCCCATCACCTCCTGGCAAATCAAAGGGGAAGATATGGAGGCAGTGACAGATTTTACTTTCTTGGGCTCCATGATCACTGCAGATGGTGACAGCAGCCACGAAATTAAAAGACGCCTGCTTCTTGGGAGGAAAGCGATGACAAACCTAGACAGCATCTTAAAAAGCAGAGACATCACCTTGCCGACAAAGGTCTGCATAGTGAAAGCTATGGTTTTTCCAGTAGCGATGTATGGAAGTGCGGCCTGGATCATAAAGAAGGCTGAGCGCCGAAGAATTGATGCTTTTGAATTGTGGTGCTGGAGGAGACTCTTGAGAGTCCCCTGAACTGCAAAGAGAACAAACCGATCCATTCTGAAGGAAATCAACCCTGAGTGCTCACTGGAAGGACAGATCCTGAAGCTGAGGCTCCAATACTTTGGCCATCTCATGAGAAGAGAAGACTCCCTGGAAAAGACCCTGATGTTGGGAAAGTGTGAAGGCAAGAGGAGAAGGGGACGACAGAGGACGAGATGGTTGGACAGTGTCATCGATGCAACCAACATGAATTTGACCCAACTCCGGGAGGCAGTGGAAGACAGGAGGGCCTGGCGTGCTCTGGTCCATGGGGTCACAAAGAGTCGGACACGACTTAACGACTAAACAACAACAAAGTGATTTAACTAAATTCCTAATCCTAACTCTGTTAGAGGCCGGCCATGCTTCTGGGCTTTCTTTCCTTCCCTAGCTAAAAACAAATTCTTTGAATCTCAAAAAAGCAGGGCGGGGGCAGATTGCCTGTGATTGTCCTCTGTTTTAAGAAATAGGTCATAAATTCCAAACTTCTAGCTGAGGAGGAGCTTGAAATCAACATGCATGTTGGAGCTGCTTCCATCTAAGAAGCTCACTTGGCCTCTACAGCATCAGCCATGTGAATTTGGAACATTAATAACAGCACATGAGTTTGGAACTACCCACAAAAACTTGATGCACAGCCTTGAAGAAGATGATTTACCATCGAAAGCTAGCTGCTTGCTTTTTGGTTTTTGTTTTATATTCCTAATGGTCGCCTGCTCCTGCAAGACAACACAGTAGGCCACTTGTAGTTAGACTTATATAAGACAGGGCTGCTGGCCTTTTCTTGAAAGTAGAATGACGGCAGAATGAAATGTTTTCATGCATACTTTGAAAGTCAACATTACAGTGCTGAATGCTGGTGGATGATACTCCATATTTATTGAAGGCCTATTATTTAAGGACCCATCTACTGAGGCCTTGCAATGCATGCATAAGTTCTGGAAACATGTGCAGCCTGATATCATGGTACTCTGAATGAAGTTTGAATGAAGCACACTTCTACTGAAATACATCAAGAAGGTTTAAAAAAAGAAAGCCCTGAAAATGAAGATGAATTTAGAGCTAATTATGTCTGCTTAAAGAATGACTTGACTTTACAGAAAGCAGAGACTGATTAAGACCGGGGTAAAATCTAATGAGATGCATACAGAAACACTTTTCATAGATGGATACTTGAGGGGAAAATATGCATATTGTGGTGAAATGACAGGTGTAATCAAAGGTTTCTCATGACAGCATGAGATTCAGTCTTACCAGCTTTTATATATGTTTTGACCCTGCCCTCAGTGTGAATACCTATGCCCTAAAAAGAGAAATGTCTTTCTGCTAGCTGGAACAATTAATTATTGTGCTGAATTGTAGTGAGCACCTTTTCCTGCATTTGGTAATTGCATTTTTTTCAGTGTTGAAAAAGATTCTGATAGATCTTAACCGCAATATATTAAAAGGCTGTCAGGTTCCTTGGAAAAGATTTTGATTCATAAATGCCTGATGAAATTCAACTGGATCCTGGTGAAAATAAATCCAGGACAAAAAGAGAATAGCTAACATTTGGCCAAAAAATGATTGCCTGGGTCAATGGAATGACAATCATAACACTGAAGACCTATGTATCAAGGATGCATTTCAGATTTGGACATATCATAAAGTGGATCAGGCTAGTGTGGACAGATTCAAGAGATGTCCAAATCAACGTGGGTTTCTTCTGAAGCAGAGTGAATCTGAATCTCCATTCTGCAAAAGATTTCTTAGCAATTTGGATTCAGAGAGTCACAGCAATACACACAGTGTCTCCCCACAAGTTGATACATATCTCCCAAGCTTTACAGATACATAAAATTACAGAGAGGGTAGAACAGAAGGGAGAGAAGGGAGTGAAGTTTTATGATTGACCACTCCATCTTCTAATCAGAGTGAGGAAGGTGTTGGATGTATTGCAACCTGCATATGACACCTTTATGGAGTTTTTAGCTGGGAGGGACTTTTCTGGCTGGCTGGGTAGCTCAGTGAGTTAGGTGTCTGGCTGGGGTGTTGGAGCTCAGGAGTTCAATTTCTAATTTTGCTTCCCAAAATAGCAAGCCTGTCTTGGGCAAGCTGCAGAGTCCCAAGGTGGCCCGCAGAAGAAGGGAATGATACTCTACACCTAGGAAACCCCGGAAAGGGTCACCATAAGTTTGTATTGACTTGATGGCACTCTGTTATTACAGGGAACTGTATGGGGGAAGTACAATTAGTAGGATCACAATAGTGAATATCAAGGTGACATGGAAATAAAGGAAGAAACTAAAATGAAAAGTTAGTTTGAAAACACATCATTTGGGAGGAAAAGAAAGGTCTAGCAAGGTAGTGTTGCAGAAGAGGATGTGAGCTATACAGGGTTTCAAAACAACATACCACAACCAGCCATTTATGGACAGCTTCAGCCTGTGACTTTACCCATTCATTTTCCAAGCTCAGCCCACTGGCTCATGAAACCTGTGGGTGCTCACACCACTTATTTCTGAATGCAGTCTTAGAACAATATCACTTCCAGTTACACCTTCTATAATCAGTAAACTAGTTCAGTGGTTCTCAACACATGGTATGGAGACCTTTGGTGAAATGCAGAAGGAGTCCAGGTGGGAAACAATTATTAAGAATTCACTGTTTATCAGTCCCCATATCCATCTGCAAGTGAACTAATAGACCCATTTTCTATTCTACTGTGGAATTATTATTTCTATTTATTTCTGCTTACTACCAACTGTGCTACTGCAACTTTGTGTTCTTAAAGCTTAATATAAACAATAAATATAATAACAGAATGCCTGTGAACATAAAAATACCTTTCTGGAACAACATAGCATTTTGTGATTAGTCGGGTCTAAGATACAAAAGACTGTGAACCACATTACAGTTTCTTTCCCTGTGTTCTAAACACAGTAACACTTTCTTATTGCCTCAGGTACAATTAGCTCTCAGCATCTCATCAGGTAGCATAATTTATTTCAAAGAGTTAATAAGTAAGGCTTGCCTGCAGTAGAGAACAGCATCTTTTTTTAAAAAAAAAAGGAGTATAAATTGAGCACGTATGCAATTGTTAGCAATCTAGTTCCAACTTTGTTAACACAACAGTTTAATAATGAGGTATTCCATCACAAAGTCATAGTGTAATGAAAAGGGCAAACCAACAGAACACCTATGTGCCCGATGCTCTATCAATTTGAATATAAGGGATAAGATGATTCAACTGTTTAAACTGTCTTAGGGAGTTTTAGCTCCTTTCTTTGTTCTTTGCTGTTCTTTAATGCATGAATGCATATTAAAACCTGAAACAAATAAGGCTTGCAAGGAGACATGAAACGTGAATAAATGGATGATTATTATTAATATTGTATTCATATTATGAATATAATATTCCACAAGAACCAGAATTTAGCTTAGTATTTCACATGATTTAAAGTTCCATTCATTTGCATGCAGGGACTTTCATAATTTCTCAGCTACAGAAAATATCAGTTATTAAAGACCCTACCACAAAGTAGAATTATGGTCTTCTGTATTTGAATTCTATAACTATTATAAACATGCCCGAACAATATTAAGCAACCCCATTGTTGAACCCTATATGCAGCAAAAAGGGCATCACATATATGAATTACATCCCTTTCAATTGAAAAAAATGAAGTACTTCTTAACCCTAGTGGAGTTATTTTCCATAATGTGAGGAAATCACATCTGTCAGGTATACCTCAACCAAGAATATTAAGGTGAAAGACAGAGACTTTCTGAATGCTTCAGTAAGGTTATAACTTTTTAACATTCAGATCCAACACACTAGCCTGTGCTTACCACCATTGAGTCAAATATAATATCCAGTAGGTGTCCATTCCCTTCTAATAAGTATATTTCACATGTCAATGAACACATTATATCAGATATAAATCTCAATTTGGCTTAATTACATGTATTTGACTAAAACCATAGTTTTCCACATAATACAGAGACACAGACAGATGCTTAGAACAGGTGGTCCTACAAATCAACTTAATAGGTCTCTGCGATTTCTTTTCACAAGTGATCTCCATACGTGTTTGATTGAACACGTTTACATCTAATCTTTTGTACCAATGCTGTAAATTTGTCTTTTAAGCTTTTTAAAAATGCCTGGCAAAAAGTAACAGAACTTGCCAATATGAATTTACCCAATATCTCTGAGATTTTCATGCCTTCGCGCTCATGCAATGGGCAGCATGATGCACAGATGGACAGACTTCTCATAGATAGCTGGAGTTGATTTATCAGAATATTTTCATATCTCAAAAATAAGGAATACATGGCTTTCCAGATATTGTTGGCTTGTAGCTTTCTCTCATTCCTCACTATTGGACATTTTGGTTAGAACAGATAAAAGTTCTCCCAACTTCTGGACAGCAACAGTTCTCAACTCTAATATACCTTATTTCCCAATAGGCTGAAGGGATTGTGTGAAATGAAAGCATTGACAGAACAATAGCCTGGAAACTACTCCTGCAGTACCTCTTTTATCAAATGACTGAAAATATTTTATCTGATTCTTTTGATAAACTACATTTTGATAAATTGTATCTTTTTTCAATCAATTATGTATCATTGCCTGAAAATGTTCTATGTAATCTCATCATTCTTGGACATAGTTTCATACTGATTCATCCACTTCACCAATTCTCCCTTGCTTGTCTGTCTGAGTATAGCCTCCTGACATTGGAACTGCTATAGCTATCTCACTCTCCAACCTAAACCCAACATTAAGCTGTTTTTGTATCCCAGTGTGATGGAACTTCTACCCTCATCCCCACTTCTCCTCCTCTCCCCTCATCTTCTTCTTGCAACTGCCTGAAGAATGGCTAGGGAGTGGGTTTGGGGGGATGCAGTAGGCTGCAGTGGGAAGCAGAGTTTGTCCCCCTTCTGTGAGATCCCACTATTCCACCAGCAGAAATCCAGCATTGGGTTCTGCCCCATATGACAGCACTATGGTTCTGTTACTGTCAGAACACGTGTACGTTATTAATTCCCTGCAAATAGTTCTCTACTAAGTGACTAGTTAATAAAAATAGTTTTTTAACCCAGCAATTGCATAACAGTTTCCAAATTCAGTTCCAGACATTTGTAGCTCTTATTTTGATCCTGAGCTTGTTCAGTCTCCTCTTTTTCCTCAAAAGCATTAGATGTTAATATCTAACATTCTATTCCCTACTTGGAAAAAACATATTTCCTTCAGGAAAAATGTCCTTTTGTCAGATCTTGATAAACAGAATACTAGATTTTTCTGATACAGCTGGAAAACTCATTTCAGAACTAGTAGACTTTAACCAATCTTCTGAATTTTAAATCTGAATTATGCAGTTAAGTCAGTTTGGTACCACTTTAACTATCATGGTTCCATAATACAGGAATAGAGATGGGTATGAACTGCCAGTTCAGCGGTTCATGCCAATTCATTTATTGGTTGAACAGGTGTTCGGCACTTCAAAGCCCCACATCCTCTGACAGGTGCCTACTCAGAGGCAGCACCCAGAGGAGCTGGGGCATGGAAGCCAGACCACTGTGTCTGAGTGGGTGCCCACTGGAGGAGGTGGGCCTTTTAAGCACCCAACACTTGTTTGTCCAATAATCAAACCAGCATACAGTCAAACCAGCAGTTTGTGCCCATCTCTGTACAGGAATCCTGGGATTAGTCGTTTGGCAAGTTACTTAGAAAGTTCTAGTGCATGCCACAGAACTGCAAGAGAGAATTATCTGTATCTGACCATGCTGCAAATCCCAGGATGCCTCAGTTAAAATGATATCAAACTGATATAAGTGTGTGGTAGAGATACATTTTTAATTAAGACCATATTTCAATTTAAGATACAACTAGTTTATAACCAGAAGGATTCCAGGAGTGACTAGGGTAAAGATGTGGAACCTCCTTCAGGCTGGGGTCCAAAATCCAATTTGGGAAAGATCTCAAGAGCTGCACTCAAACACTTAATGGGTCAAGGGCAAAGTTGGATGGGAACAAAATGAAGTGAGCAAAGCCACTGCAGGTTTTTTTTTTAGCTTGGATATTTTCCCACCAAGTATAATAGGGACAGGGTTTACACAACTGAATTCTGTGCCACAGCTTGCAAAGTACACATTTTAGTCTCATGCAATAGGATGCAAGGTGTCTGGAAAGTACACAGCAGAATTCTACTCATAAGCATCCAGTCTGCAAAATACGCACCTGAATTCCATGCAAAAACTTGCAAAGTGTTATCTCCATGGTAATTTAAAGGTTAAATTGTATGGGCAAAATCCTGCTCACTAAAGTGAATTTGTAAGAGCAAAAATATAAGTGTTGACACCCAATTCTCCTTCATGGAATCACTCATCACTGGTTGTGAACTTGGGCATGCAGCCTGCTGGACTGATCACAATGAGGACAGCTGACTGGAGGGGGGAAACCAGTGGTATTTGCCTTTACACACGTTTTTTAAACAGGATTTTGACTTTTGTATCTTTAAGTACCCTATTATTTCCTGTCACTAACTACAAATATCAGCTAAAGAAGCTCCAGACTGGATTAGGCAACATTCTAAGAGCATACGTCTGCTGGAGGCACTGCAGAAGAACCAAAAGGCATGAAGTCCTCTATCCAGTCCTCCTGCTGGTATGTCATCAGATGTACAGTAGTGACTCCACAGAACCCCTTATACACAAAACAGGCCATTAGGTTTAACTTCAGTTTCCAGTTGTGGCATACTTTTTCCACTCATTATTTTTGTCTATATTACATTACAGATATTTGAGATTGCAACCTACATATGCTTATATAGGAGAAAGCTACAGTGGCCACTACAAATAACCAAAAAGAGAGCAAAAAGGGGTTATTATTTAATTGCCAAAAAGTGATTTTCTTTTAATTGCCAAAAAAGAGGCCAAAAGAGGGCAATGATTTGCATAAGATCACATATGTGAATTTATATGCACAGATGCAAAACTGGAAAACACAATTCCCAAAGAAAAATAATTCCCAAGCATTTTTTTTAAGTTTTCCCTTGCAGCAGCACCCCACAAATCAGCAGGTGGGGAAATCCCGCCTGTAGAACAAAAATTCAACAATAGGAGGCTCCCAGGGTAAAATTTACTCTTAGGGTTCAGCTGCCGTTGGTAAACAAGCAGAGCCTCTGGAGTCTCTTCGAGCCTTGTATTCGATCTGGACCCATCTGCTATCCTATTTACCAAAGCTAGTCCCATCAAAAAATGTTTGCAAATAATATCACTTTTGATTACTGGCATCTTTCCCCTACAATCATTATTTGCAAAGATTAATTTCCCCACATTATTTGACCAGGCATACTATTTGTCTAAACAATAATACCATAATGCATACACACATAACAAATCCTTTGAATCATGTGGATTTTCTTCTAAAATTGGCATCTGCTATTGCTGAAAGGAAATGTATTGGCAGGGAATTCAGCCCCATGACGACTTGTGATTTTGTTTTTCATTTATATATATATATAAATTGCACTATATATATATATAGTGCAATTTACTGGGTGTTGATTAAAAACTCATTTCTTTTCCTGTTAGAAAGAAGAAGATTAAAGTTATGTCAAACATTATATTTCAAATACACATGCACACCTGGTCTGAGGTCTTCCTTGGCTGCAGTACCAAGCGGTAATGCCAGTTTAGGCCATTTGTTTCCCAGATTCTGGCCCTGTAGGAGTCCATGCCTTCCATGAATATCAAAAGGACTTATGTATAAAGCCTGTAGTTTTATTTAGATTACACTCTATATGTACAGTCTCCCAAGTGAAATCAGGACTGGTCCTACCATTAGAAGATTTGTGGCATTCTGATTTCATGTGACAGTTTGCAGAAGTCCACTGAAAGATACCAAACTATGAGCAACCTGTTTATCAGCACCTCTTTACCGTCATGGATATGTAAGGTTTTCAGGACAGCAACAGATTTCAGAATCAAAACCTGAGAGGAGGGATCTTGTCATTTTGGAGCAATGGTTCCTAATGACCTCACAAGGATAAGCCTTGTGCAAACACCTTTGTGCTGAGGCAATTGGTCCTGGTGCCAGCTGGAAAAGAGTGGAGATGGGTGCCCAAACTTTCAAGGCATCTTACACACAACAGTAAGATGTTCTGTCTTGCAATAACACTTCCTCTAAGATTTGTCTCCATTATTAGAAATAAATTCCCTGACATTTCAACAGGCCCCCAAGTCTGTACCTACATTCACCCATCCCATTCTTACTCACCAGGGCATTTTAAGGTTATAAACATAGATTATCGTGTTAATAGGTCACAGCAGCGGGTAGTGCAAAGCTGCATAGGATCATGGGATTTTCAGGGGAGACACCCAGCAGGTGCTAGCCACCCCTTCTCTCAGAATTGCAGTAAAAGAGGTTTAGCTGAGGGGAGGCAAAAACAGGGGACCCCAGGGGACTCTGTACACTTGGGGTCCTGAGGCTCGCCTTGAAGGAGGCCTCCGGCACGGAAGGCCAAGAAGGTGCTGTGCTGTAAGACAGCACCCTTTCGGCACAGGAGCTCACTGGGAAAAGGTCTGGACCAGTCGGGTAGGATTGACGCTGGTTCAATTGACGCTGGTGTGGGAGGTGCTCACTACAACAAAGTTTCTATCTTACTAATTTAACCACTGGGGCTGTGTCCCCCACCCCAGCTGTTCTATAAAGCCAAATTCTGTTGAAGAACTTTCCATGCAAGAAGCAAAGCTGATAATTCAGTGCCCGCTCGAGTTCCCCATTCCCTGCCAAATTTTGTTTTATACATATAAAAGGTATTTGCTTGCAAAGTGAACAACTGGAGCCAAGTTAGAGATATGTGTTGTCATTCAAACAAGCATCCAGGCAAGCTCTAGCACTGAATAAGGTATACTTTTAAAAACTAATTAATCTAAATTAGAGATGGGCATTGTGACATGCCCCTCACTTGTCCCCAGGTTGTTTCACTAGCCTGAGGCCCACAACACGTTCTCTCCTTTCTGCTGTCACCAGTTGACCTCTGTCAACACCCGTTAATTAGAAAGATTGAGGTCCAAGCTGAGTATAAAGTTGAACAACACAGGTTTGTTGATTACAGTTCACTTAAACAGGTTCTTCACAGACTTTAATGTATTCATTAGATTAGTAATAACTTGTTTCACTCTTAACTCTTTTAAAAAGGTAAAGGTTCCCCTTGACATTTAGTCCAGTTGTGTCCGACTCTAGGGCGTGGTGCTCATCCCTGTTTCCAAGCCATAGAGCCAGCGTTTGTCCGTAGACAGTTTCCGTGGTCACGTGGCCAGTGCGACTAGACACGGAATGCCGTTACCTTCCCACTGTGGTGGTACCTATTTATCTACTTGCATTTTTACATGCTTTCGAACTGCTAGGTTGGCAGGAGCTGGGACAAGCGACGGTAGCTCACTCCGTCGCATGGATTCGATCTTACAACTGCTGGTCTTCTGATCTTACAGCACAGAGGCTTCTGCAGTTTAACCCACAGCGCCACCACGTCCTTAACTCTCTTAGCTCTCTATAAATTCCACACACTTAACCCCTAACTCTGCCACACTCTCTAACTACCACAGACTAACTTCTACTTCAGACTCTTATCTCTCACTCTCACTGACTGAACTTTCTAGACTCTGACTCACCCCTCCCTTCTAGTTTCTCTGTCTCTGCCTCCCAGCAGCCCCCATTGGTGTATGTAAACAACCTCCTACATGAGCCAAAGCAGGATGATCACCACAGGCATGAACCACAAAAATTGTGGTTTGGGGTGGTTCGTGGTTCATGGCTACACATGAATCACAAACTTTCCAAACTTTTTTAAAAAATAAACCATGAACTGGTTCAATTTTTTTAAAGTTCATGCCAGGGGGGAGGGGAACTAAACTCCCCACCCCCATAGCCTGCCCACTGACTCTTCCCACTTACCTGTCACCTCCTACCTGGGCCTGCTGCCTCCTCCTCTTCCTCCTCCTCTGCTGCCACCGCTGCCATCTTGAGAGAGAGCTGATAGACAGGCACATGTGCAGAGACAGCTCCCAGAAGGGAAGCTGGGCTGCCATCTCTCAAGATGGCAGTAGTGGTGGCAAATGAAGAGAAGAAGGCAACAAGACCAGGTAGGGAGGTGGCAAGCACAGTGGGAAGGGGGAAGGAGGCAGGCTGTGGGGGGTGGGGAACAGACTAGAAAGTTCATGAAATCACAAAAAATATTCAGGGTTCAGGTCGGTTTGGGTTCATTAGTTTTGATGAACCTGCCCCAGACCAATGAACCAGTGATTTTCCATGAACTTCCTGGTTTTTCAGTTCGTGCACATCTCTAATCTAAACCACTACGGTATTTTCTTGCCTTTATAGTCCTTGCTGCTGCTGCTGCTGCTTAAATGAGGTGCCATTCTTGAAGTCTACAGGGGCTATAGCAACGTTTGGGGGGGAACATAACTCAAAGCAGTCATTTATGACATGCTGGAAGTTGCCTTTTAAATGATGGTATCAGTCTCTTCAGCAGCCCAAGGACACAAAAATGTCGACTTCACTTTATCTGAAACAGGATGGAGGTGGTGTTTTTTTTCTGTGATATTTTATTTCTCTATAAGCCACTAGTCTCTGTGAACAAGTACTGTCAAATTGTTGAATAAGTGATTTTTTTCATCGTTTGAAATTTAAGTAGATAGACTCCTGCTGGTAAACTTAAGTTTCAATGTGACACGTTGAAACTTTAATGTAAAAAGGGAAATCTTTTATAATGCATATTGTTGTCTTATTTTCTTAATCTGAATTTTGTTTATATTCTTTCAATTGTCTTTGAAGCTGGCCACAGTGACTTGAGTAGCCCAGTTAAAGTGACTATTTCTTCTTACGTGTTCTGTATCTCATTAGCTTCTAACCTTAACAGATTATTCAAAGATCATCTAGGAAACATTATTACTGTGAAAAATCTGCACAGAATATAGATTTCTGCTTTTGTATGGGAGAGACATAGATCTAAAGAAACAGATTAAATGAGGGCCAGTCCAGAATGCGAAAATACAAGAAATAAAGCCCTTCCATGCTACAAACCAAATAGTAGCTGGAAAAACCCAAGTGGCATCTTCTGCTAATGGTGATGGAGCTAGTAAGGATCAGTTTGTCCTTTGTCCTGTTCAGACACCTAGTGACCTCAATGTAATTGCTATAGCATGTTTCAGGTATCAGCAGTGGCTTTGACCTCATCCTTTCTTTTTGCAGACTCATAAGCCAAGGATGTCAACATATGCCTTGCAATGTTCTAGAGTAGTGGTTCCCAGCGTTGGGTCCACAGATGTTCTGGGACTACAACTCCCAGAAATTCTGGCCAGCACAGCTAGTGGTGAAGGCTTCTGAGAGTTTTAGTCCAAATAATCTGGGGACCCAAGGTTGGGAACCACTATGCTAGAACTTTCCTCAGGTCATCTGCATGGAAGGTCTTTCATGGCATGAGCACGTGGTGTAAATTTGGCATGTTAGCAATGTCCAAGAACAGTTTTTTAGGCCTTTTGGCAAATTCAGTCAGTCAAAATTATTGGATTAGGGAATTGTGTAATCTGCACTGCAGCTGCCTATATGCTGAAACATTGCTGGTGAAATTACTTTAGTTATGCTGAAGTGCTGCTATATTTTATCTTGTGAATTGTTCTGTTGCTGTTGTGAACTTTTCTGAGCCTGAGTTACCACGAAGAGCAAAATATGAGCTGGTGAGGTAGATGATGCTTCAACTGCATCAATATGGCCATCTAACAAGTGGTGGCATCCAGTCCAGGCATGTGGCTTTAAACATGGCAAGAAGCCTCACCAAGTGAATGCGTGTTGTGCTCCTGTATTTGCCAGTTCTTCTGTCACATCTTAACATGAAACTGTGATAAGGAGAAATGTAAGTTTTGTCATTGTTATGTGCCACTTCTGACTTATGGGAACCCTATGAATGAGTAATCTCCAAAAGGTCTTGTCCTCAGCTGCCTTGTTCACCTCTTGTAAATTCAAGTGTGTGGTTTCCATCTTGTATTTGGTCTTCTTTTTTTCTGCTGCCTTCCATCTTTCCCAGAATTATTGCCTTTTCCAAATGTGCCCAAAGCAGGGCAGTTTCAATATTTTTGCCTCCAGAGTTAGTTCAGGAGCAATTTGATCTAGGATCCACTTGTTCATCTTTTTGGTAGGCCAGGATATCCGCAAAGCTCTTCTCCAGCACCACATTTCAAATCAATCTCTTTTTTTCCCCTTTCAGTTTTCTTAACTGTCCAGCTTTCACAGCCATACATGGTGACTGGGAATACAAGAGTGTGAATGATCTTGGTCTTAGTCTCCAGTGACAGACTTGATGATCTTTCCTTCATTGCTGTCCTTCCTAGTTTCAGACTTCTTCTGATTTCTTGGCTTCAATCCAAAGATTTTTGAGATTTGGCATACCAAGCTTCCTAGCCATCACTCATATAATAAATGTAAGATTTAAGGGCATGCCTTTCTTTTTAGTCATTGTAATGAAATGGCAAACAGTGGAAATATGAGATATCTACAAATCCAGTTATTAGCACTTCTTGAAATATCTAAAGCTAATGGTTTCTGGACAAATGCAATACTGCATTGCTGATTCCTTGATAAAACATTTGAGCAACACTACTCCAAACTTGTGAAAAAAATGTCTTACCCAGTACCACAATAACACCTAGTCCAGAATTTTTGCAACAAGTCACTTTCCAGTTATGGCACAGGCCGTACATATCATTCAAAATCAGATACTTGAAACTGTTTAGCAATAAAATATAGGCAGTCAGTCTGAGAGGGCTTCACATATATTGGTCTTGTACGAATTTAATACTTTGACTGTCACCAATTCCTTTGAGCTCTTTGCAAAAATGATTTTTAGAAAACAAAAGCTTCAACATCTGTTCTATACTATGTTTGATCTTGATACAGCCTCATGGAAAGGCAGAAATGACTAAGATAGCATGTTTTTCTCCACGTTTGTACAGGTTTTTGAGATTTGGCAGAACAAGCTTCCCAGCCATCACTCATGTAATTATTATATGCACCATCGATTCTGAAAGATTCATATTCTCTGCTTATATTTTTTTATTGATTGGATAGGGGCAATTTTCTTGAAAGCCGAACAAGGACCTCAAGGTATTAAAAGAGCAGAAAGAAATTAATGTGACTTATGGATATACTAAATCCATTGGGTCTTTTGAGGCAGACTTTTAGACAGCCAAGAGAGGAAACTTTTCTTCTACACCACAAATGAAAAGATGAAATAGGTAAGTTATTGATTTTGGACATTTTAAGACCGTTTTTGAATGGTTTGTCATGTTTTGGAAGAGCTGTTTCTTAGGTTGGCTAGTTTTTTCCCCCTCCTAATGAGACCAAAATATAATCAAGTTAATGAAATTCTGCCCTCTGAAGGCACAATTTACAGTACTGAGATAAAAATTGTTCATCTTAAATAAGAATAAGGATTCCAGAACTGATGTCTGAAAACATAATTACACTTTGTGGGCCCATAAGTGATTATCAAGTAACCTGTTCTGTGGCAGAAATAATCATCCCTTCATTTACTCTGTAATGATATAGTATTATATAAATGGGACACTATATTGAACTTGCCACAATATGCATTAATTTAATTGGCAAGCAGTTGGCTCTGTAAATAAGTGAAAATTACTTCTTTATACTTCTTGCTGGAAGGATGGAGCAGATCTGCTCACAAGAAATCAGTGTGCTTTCTTCTAAAGAAGACAGAGTGTCCTGAACACACTTCCATAGTCATGACAAATTTCCTTTCCAGATTCTTAGAGATAAACATCATAACCTCTTACATAACTCACAGATAAACATATAAACTGAAACTCTTCAGTCGCTATGTTTTTTTTAAAAAAAATGTGCAATGGTTGTTCAATTATGTTGTATGTCTAATATTTTCTTGAAATCATGGAGGATGGATGAAATGCAGGCTGATAAGAGGAGGGCAAAAAGGGCAAAAAGGAGGAACTGGGAACTACAGACCAGTCAGCCTGACATCAATCCCAGGGAAAACTCTAGAACAGTCACTCTGCAAACACCTTGAAAACAATGTAGTAATAACTAGAAGCCAACATAGATTTGTCAAGAACAAATCCTACTAGACTAATCTTATCTCACTTCTTTGAAAAGGTAACCTCTCTGATAGATGGTGGGAATGCCATACACATGAAACATCTTGACTTCAGCAAAGCTTTTGACAAAGTGCCCGATGATAGCAAGCTAACTAGGTGTGGGCTGGATACACAGTTGGCTACAGAATCATACTCACAGAGTGCTTATTAATGGCTATTTTTCAAACTGGGAGGAGGTAACACGTGGGGTGCCACAAGGCACAGTCCTGAGCCCAGTGCTCTCCAACATTTTTATGAATGACTTAGATGAGGGGGTGCAGGACTTCTCAGATTTGTGGATGATACAAAACTGGGTGTAATAGCTAATACCCTGGAAAACAGAATTTAAAAAAAATCTTGATAAGCTTAAGCACTGGGCTAAAAACAACAGAATGAAATTGAACAGGGATGAGTGCAAAATTCAACACCTGTGGCGAGGAACAAACTCACAGTTACAGATGGTGGGTACTTGGCTCAATAATACTAAATACGAGAAGGATTTGTTGTAGATCACAAGGTGAATGTGACTCAACAATGTGATGTGACTACAAAATAGACAAATGCTATTTTAGGACACATTAACAGACATATAGTCTGTAAATCCCATAAGGTACTGGTTCCCCTCTATTTGGTACTGGCTAGGTCTCATATTGAATACTTTGTCCAGTTCTGGATGCCATATTTTAGGAAGGATCCTGACAAACTGGAACAAGTTCAAAGCAGGGCAACAAGAATGATCAGGGGACTGGAAACCAAGTCCTATGGGGAAAGACTGAAAGAACTGGGCATGTTTAGCCTTGAGAAAAGAAGACTGAGGGGAGATATGATAGTACTTTTCAAATATTTGAAAGACTGTTAGCAGAGGAGGGGCAAGGTCTGTTCTCAATCATCCCAGGAAACATTCAAGAGAAAGTTAGACAATCATTTGTCAGATCTACTTTGATCTGGACTCCTTCTTTGAGCAGGGAGTTGGAGTTGATGGCCTTATAGACTCCTTCCAACTTCATTCTATGATTCTATGAAGCCATAATGTTCACAAATCATGTCTTCTCATGGGAGAGATATAGCAACTTGATTACCATTAGTGTTAAGAACATAAGAACATAAGAAGAGCCCTGCTGGATCAGGCCAAGGGCTCATCTAGTCCAGCTTCCAGTATCTCACAGTGGCCCCACCAGATACCTCTGGGAGCACACGAGACAACTAGACACCTGTCTCCTGATACCCCTCCCCTGCATCAGGCATTTTGAGGTACCTTCCTTTTGTTGTGAAGAAAAGATTTTAGATGCTTCTGTGAGTGCTTTCCAAACAAGTCATGAAAGGAAAGTTAGCAAATAGGAAGAAATGTAAACAATTACAGTACAATGGACCTATTAAACAGTTATTCAGATATGCAAAGGACAAAATTTGGAGGAAAAGTAAAATGTGACTTTGAAAAAGCAGTAATTCAATAGCAAAAAGCATGTACTTAAAAGCAAACAAACAACACAGTCCTTACAAATGTGTTCAATAGGATTTAGTTGTTGGTATTCAGGGCTCTAGCCTGAATAGGTTAAATGACAAATAGCTGAAGGCACCTCAAACCTGACAGCCTTGGTACTTTCTCTTTACCATTAACTTTCTGAAATAAGCAGGAGAAGCTCTTGCCTGAAGAATTAGATTTGCTAACTAGAGCTGAAACCTTGCACATATTTAGACAACTGTTATCAGTGGCATTTAAGCAACTTAACTCCTTGATTGCAAGCTAAGTTTTTGATAAAGAAACATTTCAGGAGCAGCTCAGAAATGAAAGCAGATGATAACTGAAGCATCTGCTGGCTGCTAACACTATGGATGTTGGTTGCAGCAATTTTCACAGTCTATAACTTTGAGCTTAATGGCTTTGCTGCCTCATTTGTTAATCTCCAGGGTCAACCCTTTTCTCTCCGTATCTTTTCCTTTTAATACAACTCATTGTGCTTGTGTGTGTGTGTGTGTGTGTGTGTGATGAGTCATCAAGGTAAGGGAACTTTCTCTTTTCCACATCCACCACCCCAGAGTTTCCATGGCCAAGCAGAGATTCGAACCCTGTTCCCCTGAGTCCTAGTTCATCATTCTATCAATTACACAAGATCTATTGTTCTCTTATAAACAATTGAAATTTGTGTTTGCAAGCCCTGCTACTAACTAACAGAAGAATTACAGGCCATTGATTCCAGAGCCAACTTACTTGTACAAACATCCATCATGCATCTAGTTTATACTGTTGCTATCTCAGTTTGGTTCTCCCCATTACGCAACCCAACACATGTGTATGACAGATGTGGAATGAACGCTTGACCATTTCATTTCACTTTTGGTTCGAGTATCAGCTTTTATTATTCATCATCTTTTGGTGCTACAGGATGGAATTCACTTTTAAAGAAGGTCAGCCCAAGCATTCTCTTTGAGTAACATCCCTTTGATGACTTTTGAGTGAGCAAGTGGACTGCAATCTGCAAAACCTCAATCTAAAACAGATCCAATAGTATTAAAGATTCTTTTATTCTCTTTTCTTTCTTTTTTATTAATCTTTTGTTGAAAGGATCAAAAAATGTATCTGTAATTACTGCCTTCTAACCATGGAAAAAAAACATTATTTTTTTCACCAAACTAGCATAAGCATTTGCAGAAGGATGTTATGGTTTGTTGTTGTCTTACTATTGTTTTGTTTGCTATTGTCAGCTTTTACTTCTCAAAATTACGGAAATAAAAATACATCATTTACAGTCCTTTTGCATTTTGATAGCTGGTGTCAGCGAGACAAGGATTCACTCTGTTTGCTCTCAGTGTTGCTAGAAGAATTGGGGATGAGTGAGGCCCTATGTAAGAAGCAGCATCACAGCAGCTCTGAACTTCTCATTTTAAGAATTACTGCACATCCTGAGCCCTCTTCATGTAAGGAAGAATAATCACATGCTAGTGGGCTTCAACTGCTAAATACATTCTAGTTGGTTTGATACTTGAACCCATCATAGTATGACAGTCTGACCTCAGAGGTCATCCCCTATTTTGCAGGAAGTTCAACACAGTTAGGAGCAGTGGTTAGACTTCATGCTTGTCCCTTTTCACTTTACTTCACATGCCTTCTTTCTTTTTCTTTTTAAAGGTTTTTTTTTTTCACTTAGAAAAGTCACAGCTTCTTCCATTTGAGGAACAGTACTGAAGTATCCTTCTTTTAAAACAGCATGCCACAGTTCAATGTCTAGAATGGGCTGCTGAGCTGGAACTGCCAGAAATCTTGTTTTTAATTTTCTCCACAGGATGGAACAATGTGTAACTTCTCTGCCGAGTAACTGTCCCACAGGAAAGAAAGACTAGAATAAAAGGCATATTTTGGTAAAAGCTCAACAAAAGATACAATTGAATAGACAAAAAAGATCTTCCCAGCTGTTCTGCCTTTATTCAGAGACTGAGAATTTATATCAAGAGAATTCTACTTAGGACAAAGAATAAGCCTCACATAACAGAAATGAGTTGTACTAGCATTTAGAACAGCCAGAGATAGTGAATTTGGTACCATCTCTAATTAGAGAAATTACAGCAAAATGTGAAATCTCTAATCTGCATTATTAAAGAGAGCATGATACTACAGAGAAAAGTTTATTCTACCATTGGCTGGAATACTATTGAATATATTTATACCAACACCATTGGAGGATCACTATCAGTTTGTCTCGAGAGACTATGGTAATGTGCTCTGAATAGAGGACTTGGAACAGCGTCTAGTGTGGCTGAGAAGGCCAATTCAAGAGTGACAATCCCTTCCACACTGAAGACAAATACAATCTGCCCCCTGTCCAGCTCCCTGATTTTGCTGGTTTTGGGGACTCCCTCTTTGCCTCGGCCTGCTGGACAAGTGTCTCTTCAAAATGGGAGAGGCCATGATGCACCGCATGCTTCCAGACTGAACGCTGAGATGTCAAGGTTTCCCATCTGTTGAGGTCCATTCCTAAGGCCTTCAGATCCCGCTTGCAGATCTCCTTGTATTGCAGCTGTGGTCTCCCTCTGGGGCGATTTCCCTGCACTAATTCTCCATACAGGAGATCTTTCAGAATCCGACCATCAGCCATTCTCACGACATGCCCAAGCCAAAATAGACGTCACTGTTTCAGTAATGTATACATGCTAAAAATTTCAGCTCGTTCTAGGACTACTCTATTTGGAACTTTGTCCTGCCTGGTGATACCAAAAATGCGTCGGAGACAACGCATATGGAACGTGTTCAGCTTCCTCTCTTGCCATGCACAAAGGGTCCAGGACTCACTGCAGTACAGGAGTGTACTCAGGACACAATTCTACCCTAACTACATCTTATTATGCTAAAATAAGTCACAGTTAGAGTAGACCCATTGAGTCAATGGAGCAGTTGACTCACCAAAACCCCATTGAGTCAATGGACCTACTCTACTGTGATTTACTACACTAAACAATAGGATTTTGGCCATTGAGCCAGCGCAAACTCTAATCCTTCTTTTGAGAACTAAGTGTTCCCATAGCACAATGTTAAAAATGCCATGCCATGCCATACAGTACAGTCTTCCATTGCTCCTCTCCATGTCCAAACTTGGAGCTGTGGATAATAAGATTGGAGTATTTGCCCTTGTTTCCTGCCATTGCCCTGATTGGGAGGCAATGAAGAAGGGCACATGCTGGCAACTACAAATGCTTGGTTGACCATCAAGTCTATCTTTAAAATGCTTGTTGTGTGTTATAAAGCAATAAAATATCTTTCCCAAAATACAGTTTGGAAATATTAAGCAGGGGGGGAAATTAGCAAATTAATTTAGTTCACAGGGGTCAGTTTAAAAATTCTGCTGCAGACTAATTGAGTTCTAGGTGCTGATATTTTCTGGCTAGAAACTGAAGCTGTAGTCATTAGCATTGCAGAACATTTCTATATGCCATTGTGCCAAGTAGATATGAAGTCCTCATAATTGTTCCTGTAGGATTTGCAGTAAATTGTTCGCAAGGATATGATTCTATCATAGAATATTTGCAAAGCCGTCCTAAAACCATTGCTTCAGTTGATGGTAATGATTTGTCTTTTATTAGGCATGAGTGAGAAGGAGAAGAACTGGCAAATTCTCAGGACACTATAAATGACAATAACAGCAGTTTTGGAAAAGTATCAGCTATTGTAATTTTCAAGAGCTTCTGCTGATGTATTAAGTACTGAATAAAAGATTCAAGCTGAATAATGCAGCCTATTTTTATATAGCAAAAACAGTATTTGACCCTTACAAATGTACAGTGAAAATTAAAGCTGAAACATACTACTGCCAATGTTCTGAACACACTGGGTTGGAATCTAGGATCTGCCTTCAGTTGGCAGAAGGGCTCAGTTCACACAAGTTGCTTCTACCCACTTTTTGAGTGCAACCCCCCTACTTGCACTGCAACACAGCTTATCACATTCAGGAAAGCCCCTGACCATTTCAGTAGTAATTTCAGAGGGCTGAAGAAGGTGCTATGGGAAAAATAAAGTTGAAAAAGCCCCCTTCCACCATGCTAGTTGAAGATACGTAGATCAGAATTAAATCTATTTACTTCTAAGGCTATGGTCACACAGGCAATTTGAATCAATTTCTGTTCAGACTTTTTTTAAAAATCAGGTTCAAGTCACATGGTATTTAAACCAGTGTTCACATGCACTGAATGGAAACCAATTTATTTCTGGTGATTTAAAGCGGTGTTGGCATTTACACTGTTGAAAACAACTCATTTCTTTTCTGCTTTAGGAGCATGCTGCTCTTAAAGGCTTTAATTTTATCATTTTTTTTTCAAAAAGTAGGTGATACATTGATAAATCAAATGTCTAAGAGGTGTCACCTGGTGTCATAATAATTGTTAAAACCCACAGGAGGGAACACTGGAGAGGTGTTTAATGATGAAAAACTGAGAAGGGCGGGGAAAGGCTTCCAGCTCCTTTGTGGGACAATGCTCCGGGTGTCTGGACTGTCTTCCATGTCCAGGTATGCCTGCTCTATGCTCTCTCTGTGCCCACTGGTCATCTGCTGCTCCACCAGCAAATTCATTGTGAAAGGGGTAGGTGGTTGTTATGCTGAAATAAAAGGGAAAATGGCAGTGCCCCTGCCATCCAAAATCCACATCATCACAAATTAAAATGACAACTGTGTTCACATCTACAAAACTGCATTGAATTGCATTGATTTTAGAAGCGAGGTATTTTGAAAAGCCCCTGCTGGCCAGTTGAAAAAAGCTCTCTTTGCAGCCCATATAAATCGATTTCACCCTTGCATCATGTGAACGATAAAATCTAAATCAATTTAAAGGATGCTTAAATGCGACTCTTACTGCCAATATGACTGCAATCTAAGTGCCATAGAACTCTCTATGGCTTACCCACAAGTGAATTCCAAGCTGCCACCTTTGTAAGCATTTACTCCATCATCATTATATTCTACAAGATCACTAAGGATTTGTTAAATGTCAGACAATGAAATTAAAATGTCATTGTAAAGTACAGAGGCCAGAATAAACTGACTATCACTCACCTATATTATTCCATGATTATTCCTTGGTTTTCTTTACTCGGTGGAAAATTCGGCAGAAATGAGGATTAATTTGTGGAGCTAATGCCCTTGGCATATAACATTCGGAGGGCTCCTAAAGGGCCCTTCTGGTGGAACAGGCCAATTGAGCTCATTAAAAATAAGATTGCTCTTAATTTAACTAGAGTGGAAAGCAGTGTTTGAACTACATTTGTGGTAGTTGTATGGAGTAGTTGGCAGGAATCATATGGAGGAGAGTTGTGTTGGGTAGCTGTGAAACAGGTGGAGATATACCACAAAGCTTAGTATGAAACAACTCCTTAATCTAATATAGCCCCCAACCCAAAGGATCAGGAAACTTGTTCTTCATGGAGTAGAATAATGTACAACCAAGCCTGAACAAGTGATTATGTACCCAGTAGAAGGCTTCTCCTTGGTGGGTATACACTGGGCACGATCCCAAGACATCAAGGAGATTTTTCCTGCCAGGTCAATTATTTGTGCTATTTCAAAGGGAGATTGCAATCAGGCTTTAGCTTCGGCGTCAGTATCCCTGTTCTCAATCAACTTTTCACATTGTGACTCCCAGTTAGGGCTTCCTCTTCACTCTGCAGATATCCTGGACTGCCAGAAAAACAAATAAGTTGTTCCTGTATAAAATCAAACCAGAAAGACAAATAAGTGGTTCCTGTATAACATCAAACCTGACCTATGTATCTCTGGAGGCTAAAAAGGCTGTCCTACTTTGGGCACATCATGAGAAGGCAGGATTCTCTGGAAAAAACAATAAAACTGGGAAAGGTGGAAGGCAGCAGGAAAAGAGGAAGAGGAAGACCATATCTGAGATGATTGAATCAAGGAAGCCACAGGCTTTAGTTTACAAGAGCTGAGCAGGGCAGTTGAAGACAGGACCTTTTGTAGATCACTCATTCATAGGGTCACCATGAGTCAGAGGTGACTTGATGGCACAAAATAACAACTTCACTCTGCTAAGAAAGATTCTTCATCCTGTGACACTATGTCTTCATCCCAGCATCATACCCTCCTGTAAACCTTCCCCCACTTTGATTTATGTAGCCAATGGTAGCTAATCTTGACTCTTTCCTAGATATGTAGTTCACCTGAATAAAACTTTCTGTTCATTAAAGGCCATGTTTTGTTTGAAAACATTTTGAGTATCAAGGAAAGTTTGATCTTTTGTATGCTGGGAGATTTGTTTGAGTCACCCTTGGGGCCAGGCATTGTTGATACAACCAGCTGGAAAGCAGCCATGCTGTGAAGATAGAAGCAATATCTAGAGAAAGAGACCAGAAGACAACAAGCATTCTAAGGGGATGGAGAATGGACACCATTTGTGCTCCACTGCTGCTTTCAGTACTCTACCACTTGAGATGATTGCCTCACCCTATATAATGACTGGACTAGCCCTGTCTCCAAACAGGCAAAGGATGCATATCAGGAATTTGTGATTATTACTGGCTCATATAGTATATTAGAAGTAAGGGGATGTGCAGCCTTCAGAACTACACAATGCATCATATTTTGTGGCACACACTATTTGCTTGGTTCTTTGCTTCTCATTTCTTGTTAGCCCTTTCATGCTGACACCCCTGCTTACCTGCTCAATGTCATACTTTTTGGTGGCAGATGAAGATCAAGAAACTTCTGGTTCCAGCAGGTTCCTAGTCCTTTGCCTTCTTTCTGTCTCCTGGGTTGGCATAAGTACTAGCCAATCTCTTTACAAAACTCTGGTCAAGTTCTCAAACCATTTATTTTTAATAAGTCATTCTTTAAATTCCAGTTAATTCTAAAGCAAACAACCAATGACTCAGATCTTCCTTCCTTCCTTCCTTCCTTCCTTTTCACTTCTTTCTCCTCTTTCTTTATCCATAAGAACATCCCACACGAACATGCTCTACTTTAACAATGGTCAAGTCTGTTCAATACTTTCTTCCCAGGACATATTCTGTACAAATATGCTTGTGTGTTCCAGATTTTTCATGGCTGTTTCAGATAGAAATGGTCCTTAGATACATTCCACTAACACTGGTGGGCAAGAAACTTCCATTCTCTCCCTCGCCCTGTAAAGCTGCCACAATATCCCACAGCCTACAATGATACCTATCATACACCAAGTACTGAGGAACTGCATTCACTATAGTTGAGGTATGACAAGAGAAAAGATACGTAAGAGTAGTCAGGAAGTTTTTACTGAGAACAAGCTCTTTTATTCGTAGTTTCAGAAGCTACAAAGTTGAAGTAATGAAGGAACTCCCTAATCCCTTCATTACCTGCACTTCATTTGAGCAGTTCTATCTATTTTCCCTCTCTTGTAGCCAGGGAGAGAAGGGAGAGGGAAATCATATGCAGCTCACTGCACAAGAAATGAACTCTAGAACTCCTGAAAGGAAGGAAGGAAGGAAGGGTGGGTGGGTGGATGGATAGGCTACATCACCTGTGCTGCTCATTGACAAGTAACAGATAAGGTAAAAGCAAAAACAATGATGGAAATAAATTAAATTGGGAAGGAAATATAATCAATAAACTTTACATTGTATTCAGCAGAGCTTATTCGAAAATGGGTACATTTGTTTGCAGCCAAAAAAAACACTAGTCTTCACAAAGAGACGAAAAGATATGGGAGACAAAAGACTAGACAGAAAGAAAACAAGAAGGCCAGAATACATGAGAAGCATTGGTTCCCCTACACCACAAGTGAGACAGTAGCTGGTACATGTCATCCTGAATTGTTAGCGAGAAGAAACAAACAAAACCAAGTCAATTTTAAAATCCTACTAATTTTTTTCTAAAAAACGTGATCATGTATAGTCTTGTATTTGATTTTTTTAAAAAACAATCGCTATATGCACTGCGGCACTGAGAGAAGATTTACTATTTTTGATGGCATGCAGATGAATCAAATCATCTGTTTGACAACAAGCATCTATGCCTGTGCCCAATTGAAACTTTGATACATAGCACTCAAAGTAATCCATTCCAAGGGCATCTCATGAAACACCTTAAATGGCATTCCTAGTCATGTGAGTCGCAGTCAAAAAAAGTAACTTTTCCAATTTCTCCCTGGGAGCTTACAAGTATATATGCATAGCAGAGGAGACATGAAGAATGACTTCCCATTGATTATATCTATGTAGCAAATACAGTGATAGGAAGATCAATAACAGGGGTGACAATCATTGTTTCTACTTCATACATTAATTTCTCCAGTGAGCTAATGTTTACAACCACCATCCCATCCCTCAGAGTTCTATATTCATTACAGCTCCAACCAGTTCTGGGAAGAGGAAGAGAAGGCTGTTTAACACCTGAGAGAGCAGTTTGAACATATTGAGACTTTGGTGAGGATCATATATTTTCACCCGGGGTACAGGAAGTCCATGTTTAGCAGCATTTTCGTAAGAGCAGAACTTATAGCTGGTAGTACATCTAGGACATTTTTTTTCATAATTTGTTGCTGATGAGTCACTCAACTTGTATTCAGTTGTTATCTATCTGGTTGTTATCAAAATGCTTAGACAGGAGCAACCAGCCCCTGTCCTCTTTATCACACTGGTTTCTCACCGTGGAGAGGGATGCATCAAAAGAGGGGAAATTCCTGCTCATTTGTAGGTTGGACACGTGAGCCAAAACCCTGATTTCCAGAGTTCTTGCTCATGTGTACAGCCTACAAATGAGGACAGGTTTCTCCTCTTTAGACATGTTGCTCTGCATGTGGAGAAAGTGATGGCGGAGAGGGGATGGCCTAGTTGAACTTCTCTAAGTACATTGATAACTGGATAGGTACTGCCTGAACAGGACTACAATCTCCCTTTTATCCTGTCAGCTCTTGTTCTATCAGACAGTCCCTCACAAAAAGTTACACCACATTTAAATGTTATTCTTTTGGATGGAAGCTTTATCTTCACAACCCTTCCTCTCTTTCCCTTTCTCCCACATTTCAGCTCCCCTCCCCCCTTTTTTATTTTTATTTTTATTTTTTTTATTTTTTTGGGTAATGGTCAAAATCCTATTATTTTGTGTTCATGAAGAATCTGAAGAACACCGTGGCTGGCTGGCAGTACAGGTCGGTTTGCAT
Source organism: Intellagama lesueurii (assembly GCA_037013535.1). Lineage (NCBI taxonomy): Eukaryota > Metazoa > Chordata > Lepidosauria > Squamata > Agamidae > Intellagama > Intellagama lesueurii. The sequence goes on along the minus strand of JBAJHW010000005.1, from coordinate 39,410,526 downwards.
GTGGGATTATGTACTTGCTCTGCACGGTCGTCTAGGCTCTGTAGCTCAAGATGCTCAAAGTTCCAGGTAACATCTAGCAATTGGATAAACACTGCATGATGTCACGGAGGCAAGAGGTTCTTAACTGTAACCCTTCCCTTGTCAGCATCTCAAATGTATTGTACTCTTTCATTTGCTATCTTTGGTTCCACATCATTGGTCTACCTGTTCCTCTTGGAATCATAAATTTATTGATTCACACAGACAGACTCACTGTGCTGTAGTGACATGGGTGATGCATCCTAATTATGCTAGCATACCACTATGTAGCTTTGCCTCACCTGTTCAGAAAAATAACTAAAGGAACTCTTGTTGGCTCCAGTTTCAAAATCGACAAAGACCAGAGTGTCCACTTTAGCAACATTCCTAAACAGGAAAAGGGAAAAAGCTTGTACACCTCCTGTTCTTCCACCTTATAAGCAAGGGATCATGGGCATGGAGTTCAGCACCCTTCTGTCCTGCATGCAGGACCATGAATTCTTTCAAGATTAAAAGGCAGGATCCCTTTACTAGGACACAGGATAACTCAGTGCCTAGATAATGGGAAAAGGCTTTTCCAGGAACCCCGTTGAACATTCTGAAGACTCCTTATAGGTGCTAATTGATTTAAGTGTGTATCCTCTAGGCATGACTTATTCTGATCCCAAGCAAGAAATATGTTGCTAGTAAAACAAAAACAGAAAACCTTGAGGAAGTAAAAAAATAAATAAACCATACCATTTCTAAAGGTAGCAACATAGGAGGACAATTAAAATTTGTTGGAGAGGAACTTTTCACACCACTAAAAAGGTGCTCTCTTCTAGTACCTGTTAATCAAATCTTAACTAATTGCAGGCCAAAGAGCAAATTTGAGAATTTAAAAGGTTGCCCATGCCAAGTCATTTGTTCCATGCTTAGGTTTCCTGTGGGATTGTTTTATAAAGTTAGCCAGAGTAAATAGGATTCCAGTGTCCATTTCTAGCATCTGCTAACTATAATACAATGGAGCCATCCATATTTCCATTCAATTTGCATGTCATTAGTATTTTATAATCTTTATTTATTTTTAAAAGAAAGGGTTTAAATTCACACCTCATCAGCTATATTTCAATATTTGAGAATTAGAAAAAAAAATGCAAACATAGCAGTAAGCCTTTAATGAGATGTATCTAGCTTATTTTCTTCACATTAACTCAATTTCAGGGATTCTTCTAGTGTCAACAGTATGTTGATAATCCTTTCTAAAAGTCTTATTTCATTTATCATCATATCTGTTGACATGTATACTTATACTTTCAAAACTCACACCTCCATGCTGAAGACTATGGCAAAGGCTGTCTTTTGATTAGGATAGTAAGGCCATGAATCATGTCTGTAATAGGAACTGGGCAAGCAGAGTTTATTACACCCAGACAACCCATAACCCTATTCATTGATTGAGGGTGTGATCAGATGGCTGCAAAGGCACACACCTGATCCCACCAGAAAGGGTCACTTCAATGACAGCGATCTCCCTTAAAGTGACCTTTCTGTCTGCTGGGGAATTGCTGAAGACATTTAAGAGAAAATTGGACAACCATCTGTCAGATCTACTTTGATTTGGATTCCTGCATTGAGCAAGGTAAAGGTAAAGGTAAAGGTTCCCCTTGACAATTTGTCCAGTCGTGTTCGACTCTAGGGGGCGGTGCTCATCCCCGTTTCCAAGCCATAGAGCCAGCGTTTGTCCGAAGACAATCTTCCGTGGTCACATGGCCAGTGCGACTTAGACACGGAACGCTGTTACCTTCCCACCGAGGTGGTCCCTATTTATCTACTTGCATTTGCATGCTTTCGAACCGCTAGGTTGGCGGGAGCTGGGACAAGCGACGGGCGCTCACTCCGTCGCGTGGATTCGATCTTACAGCTGCAGATCTATAGATCTTACAGCACAGAGGCTTCTGCAGTTTAACCCGCAGCACCACCACGTCCCTAAATGGCCTCAGTTATTATATAATTCTATGATTCCGTGCTCCAGTCTGGCCCCAAAAAGCAGAAGGGGTCTGGCTGGAGTGCATTTCCCCATGGATTGTGTGATCGCTGGGAAATAGATTGCACTGGACCGCTCCATAAGCAGTTCAACATGTGATCGATTTCTCCATGTGATCACACCCTGAGTTCACATGGAACTTGGATGATATTTCCAGGGACAGTCTATGGTCTTAGCAATGATTGAAACCTCACTCTAAAACAGTGAGGGGAGGTGCCCCCTGCTTTGACTACCAGCTACCCATGATACATGACTAGTTTAGCTCATGTATGTTCCAACTGTCCAAATCAAAAACTATTGCTGTTATATGGGATACTTGAGGCCTCAAAGCTGGCTTCAAGCAAAATCAGGCCATTTCAACATAATCACAGGAAGGATCCAGCAAATTCTTATGAGAAAACAGAATTCAGTTGCAAATTGTGGAGACTGGCCTACTGTCATCCATATTTCAATTCAACTCAGTTCAGCATAGAATTCATAGAATCCTGTGGTCGGTCTTGTCTAGGTTTGGCTAAGTTCTCTACTTACTCAACCTTTAATCATCTCTTGTATCATTGCTGGGGAAACATAAAGAGGAGTACCCAGCATCATATTGTTCAAGAGTAATTGGAAAAGCCTGGGCAATGAGCGAACCAAATGGATTCTGTTGCTAAAGCTAACATCTGGTAGGATCCATTGAGTCTCCTGGAATTTTATAGAACAAAATGTTCCAGACATTGAGCAAAACAACCTATTTGAGGCAATAATTTTTGATTGGTCTGAAAAAGTGTGTTTTGCATGTTGTCTACTTGTTGCAGTGCTGTTACAGTTCTACCTGTTCCCTTTTCCGGGAACAATACCATAAATACCTACAGCATGGAATACTGCAGGTAACATAGCCCTGTGATATTTACAATTTCCCCTCTTCTTAAAACCTACTTGGATATGCTATTTAGAAGAGAAGGGGAGCAAGTGGTGTGCCACCTGATGGAAGTATTGCTTTTTTCCAGGTCCAGACTATTTTGCTTTGAATGCTTAGGGATATGATTCATATGGCTTAATAGCAATTTAAGAAGAATACAATCTCAGGACAAAGTATATATACTATGAGTTAAAAGTGCACAAGTATAGTGTAGCATATCCCTGAGATTTATGAGATGTATTTATTTATTTATTTATGAGCTCACCTAGGACAGATCTTTGGACATCTTTTATTTACTACCTGCCTGGAGGGCTAATGATACACAACATGTGGGATACTGTTAAACTCAAGTAAAGCAAGAAGAGATGGAGCAATTTCATACACGGCCCTAATAAATACAGCAACATAAGCCACAGGTAGTTAAGCCAATACAAGCATTGAGAATTTGGATAGGAAGATCTAATCCTTTGATTACAATTGATTTTTGAAGCAGCATTTATATTACAAGCCCATATACTTCAGCAGGTCTCAGGCTTAGTTCTTCCTGTTGACGAATAATATACAAAAATGAAGTTGCAAAGGATTGTAACTTGGGAGAAAATCCTGCATCTGGCTGGAATTTTATTTGAGAATATATGAACAGATGCTGAAATCTTTATAGGAGGCACTCAAGAAATTGGGTTTATGGAATGCCTCACTATTTTTCATTGTACGTATAATATAAACCTTCAAAATGGTTATCCAGCTTCTCATATCTTTAACACTTAATTTTGACACACCATCATTTTCAGTCCTGTTCTGGACATTTTACAAAGACCGGGTGCTGTTTAGTACCAGGTGATTGGCTCTAATGAATTAGCAGCTTCACAACTTCTTTATGCATCCCTGTGGAATTGGAGCAATTAAAAAGTTGTGCTAATTTGGCTTCTTAGTAGAAGGCGTTTATTGGAAGGAAACAAGTTTCTGCATTAGGTCCCATCAGCAACAAACAAATCACCTTAATTGGCTGCATAATGAGAGGATGCTTTCATAGATGTTGTGCTTCAGGAGTCTGTGGTGGAACTGCATCTGTATGTTTTTTTCCAAAATAAGTCACAATTCAGCAGAAGTAGTTCAATGAAATCTTAATGTATTTTGCTTAGTCTTTGATGTTAGTGAGTTTCAGGTGAGTGGAAAGTCCTGCCAGTGTGGTAATGGGGAACTGAAGAACTTCTGCAAGCACTGCTGTTGCACAAGTGACAATCTCCATTAAGAAAATTCAATTTCACATAAGTCACTGTGCTGGCAGGACTTTTCACTCGGGGGAAGTTCAATAGGAAACTGCCTGAAACATTTAAATTAATAATATTCATATCAGCTTGCATTTGATTATGTGATTTCTGGCCATGCTTTTATAAATCACATGTGATATGAAATGGGCATCTTTTAGTGTGATCCCTCAAGAAATGATTATATGCAGGCCTCTTTTGTTCTAGGGTGATGATATTTTAACACACAAACAACCTAATCCAGGAAGGGTATTTTGAAACAAGCTTTTGTGTGCAGACTGTTTTTCTAGATGCAATCCACTTGCACAGCAGGATAGAGCCTTGGATAGACTGGGTCCATGAATGTGGATTTGACCTCTCCCAGGTCTTTTGTTTAGTAATGCATCTTTCTAATTCCCATGGATCCAGGAGACATTGAAAGCGTGCAGAAAATACATAGTGAGTCTTTGTCCTTTGTCATTTCCTATTATTATAGTCATGAAAGATTGGTTGGCTGGCATGCCAAGGGGCTGAAGGTGACACCCAAGATTGCCCACCAACCCATCTATCTATCCCTTTTATGCTTTCATCAATCTTGTGAGGTAAGTTCACCTGAAAGTCAGTAAAGTCAACTTGTGACCTTCCAATACAAGTATATATGTGAAGGTTGTCTCCCTGATGTATCTCTAAACTAGGAAACCTTAATTTATTCAATTTCTACTTGTTTTGTCTCTGTTGAAGGCTCAGTAGGTCTGTTGGAAGCAACATAGAATCACAGAATCACAGAATTGGGTCCCTTCCCCTGCCAAACAGGAAAAGCACAACTAAAAGCTTCTCTTCCAGGTGGCCATCCAGCCTCTCTTTAAAAATCTGCAGTGAAGGAATTCTGCCACCCCACGTCTCTGAAGCAGTCAATTCTACCATTGAATGGTTCTGACTGTTGAGACATTGTTCCGAATGTTTAGTTGAAATCTCCCTTCTTGTAACTTGAAGGTGGATTTGTAATTGGTTGACTGACCAAACCCAAAGGGTGCTCACCAGTGGCTTCTCTTCATCCTGGAGAGAGGTAACTAGTGGGGTGCCTTAGGGTTCTGTTCTGGGCCCTGTGCTATTCATCTTTATCAATGACTTGGATGAAGGAATAGAGAGTATGCTGATTAAATTTGCAGATGATACCAAATTGGGAGGGGTTGCTAATTCACCAGAGGACAGGATTAAAATTCAAAATGACCTTGACAGATTAGAGTCCTGGGCCAAAACTAACAAAATGAATTTCAACAGGGAGAAATGTAAGGTCCTACACCTAGGCAGAAAAAATGAACTGCACAGATATAGGATGGAAGACACCTTGCTAGACAACAGTACCTGTGAAAAGGATCTAGGAGTCTTGGTAGACCACAAACTGAACATGAGTCAGCAGTGTGATGCGGCTGCTAAGAAAGCCAATGCAATTCTTGGTTACATCAATAGGAGTATAGTGTCTAGATCAAGGGGTTTCTATATAGTCCACTGAGGGGTTGGGGAAACTACTCAAATAGTTTGTAGGCAGAAAAAAAGGGGGAGTCCAAAACCCATTACTTTCTCAAGGCAGCTCTGACGTCTTGGTGAAGAGAACTTATTGGTATCTAAAAATATAACTAGAAAGAACTGCCACTGGCAAAGAGAATATATTTAATCCCTCTTTTAAAAAAGAAAACTGAAAAACTTATTCTGCTCAGGTTTTCTGAGCCCTGTTACTAGAGTGAAAAGGCTGACCTGCTACATATGCGGCACCTGTTTAAACAAAAAAAAAGTCAGTTTCCAGGGCAATCAATACAGCACCTTTCAACGACGCCATTTTAAATCGATTTTCTTAATCTATATTATTCGTAACCTATCACTGCAGTATCTAAAATCTAAATGCTACTCTCATTTGTTCAGCTGCTTTCATTTGACCTTGGAACTCAGGTGTTGGGGATTTTCTTGCCCTTTTAAAAAGAGGCTCTTTCCTAAAGCCTCTACAAAGCCTCAGCTTGTTGACTAGAACATGTTGCTCATAACAAATACCTTGTGTTTTCTCTCCTTTTTTCCCCCCTTCAGTTTGTAATCTTACTAAAATATGGACTACAAGAGGGGGAAAATAGTTTTCCCTTTAGATCTCTTAAAAATATGAAGATTGTGGTTAATGGGAGTATATGTATTTAAGACAAGGGAACAAGGAAGAGGCCATTTGTTTAGGAATTTTCCTTCATCATGGGCAAAACTGGATAATACAGTTGGCTCATTATTAGAAGCAGAACTTCCTTAAAAAGTCTGCTCTGGCTTGAGTTTGTCCCAATCCACATTTGGCAAATATTGAGAAAGGATTGCATCTGATTGCATTGGAAAGTGTTGCTTTGCTGGAGCAATCTCCCTTAAAGTGGCCTTTCCATCTGTATAGGAAACCCACCCCCACCCCACCAGCCTGTCCTCCCAAAAATGTAGTCCTGCTGCTGGACCAAAAAACTACAGTTTAGGCATGGATAAAGTCTGGTCTGTGATCTCCTGCACATCATGTGGTTGCTGGGAAATAGCTCACACTGGACTGTGCCACTAACAGTCCCAAATAGGAGTTATTTCTGCATCTGATCAGACCCTTAGTCTGCTTTTCTTTTGTAACTCTATTGAGTGATAGTATGGCTTCATGTGTATGCACACATCACTGAAAGACTTGATTGCCTAGAGGGATAATGATATAAAAAGAGGAAATATACATTTGTGATCTGACCTTAAATGTTTCAAACATTTTAAACATTTTAAAATATTTTGAAGTGCTAGAGAAGGGGACTTTGGAGGGAAAAGAACTCCCAACTCCATGATTCGATGAGAACCCCACAGACCGAATTACGAGACTGGGAGACATCAAACAGCAGAAGGTACAGCAGCCCCCTTCTCTCCAGACCATTCCTGAGGCATTTCTTTGTGCTTCTGAAAGGCACCCTGCTGCACCTTCATGAGTCTCAAGGATTCCTTATGACTCACAAGGGTGCATGGGGAAACAAGTCCCTATGGAGGCTGGCTCTGCAAGAGCAGCATGAAGGTAAGAGAGCTGCTCTACCTCTTGTCACGTGAAGGCTTCCTGTCCCATAATTCAGCCTGGAGGGGCTCCAAATTCTGGGACTGGGAGTTCTCTTTTCCTGCAAGTCCCATATCTATGAACTACTCTTCTGAGCCAATTGTATCAGTGTTCCTCAGTAAGGAGTTTTCCACACATTTCAGTAAGTCCAATATGTCTATGGTTTGTCCACAAAATTTCCATTACTAGCTGTTACTGGAGTAGTGTAAAAATATAAGAACCATGTTGGATCAGACAAAAGGCCTGTCTAGTCCACCATTCTTTTCACACAGTGGCCACTCAGTTGCCTAAGGGAAGCTCAGAAACAGGGCATGAATTAGCAGCACCCTCCTGCTCAGGTATATAGAGGCATATAGCCTCTGGTAGTGGGCTAGATATATATCTGTCACAACAGGTAGCTATTTACAGCTCCATCCTCTATGAATTGGTCCAATCCTCATTTAAAACTCTCTACATTGACAGTTATCACCACTTATTAAAGTTGTCAATTCCACAGTTTAACTAATCATGGTGTGAAGCTGTTGCAGGTTCTCCCCAGTTGCCGCAGGTAATGTAAGAACTAGTGTCCTTTACATAATAATAAAGAAAAGCATCAGTTGGGTTTTCTCATCCTGGTGCTGGCCAGGGAAGCAATTAGCGAGCAAGAACTGACTGCCATTACTATAGGACCATTGACAGGAGAGGGAAAAATAGATCCTTACTGGCAACTGCTGAGAGAAAGCATTGGCAGTTCATTTAGAAGTAGGCAGTTGCACAGCTGCTGACTGTCTCCTGGCTCATGCGAATATCAATGGCCCATTCTAGTGAAGCTTGAGGAATTCAATTCCAGTACAAATAGACCAGAGCCTCTGCTTCAACACTAAAATGCAGGTTGGATTTGGAACTCAGTTATCCAGTGGCTTTTGAACTCCCTGAATTCTCTTGACTGATAAAAAGAACAAAAATGCATTTTAAATGCACTTTGGGCAAATAAAGCCCAGTTGGGAATGTGTGTTTTGAATGAAAACACACAGAGAATAGCATTTAGATACAACTATAAATGCAAATTGCTGCTTTACTTATTAAATTTACTTTTGAACCACCTTTCACCTTCATGGATACTGGAGCAGTATATAAGAGGAGTGAAAAATAAATAAATAAACCATTATACATTGTGTTAAGTAAATAAATATATTTATTTGTTTATTTATTTTGTATCATGTGTAGGCTACCTTTCTCCTAGTGAAGGTGAAAGTGCATCAAACATGGGATAGCACAAATGGATGAATAAACACAGGTAAGAATGACAAGGACCAAAAATAGTCTGATCAATACATTCCTAGTCTATTCCTGGACCAGGAGCTGTTGAAAGTAAATGCCTCTTTGCTTTCATGCTGTATCCTACATCCAGCACCAATGCTTAATGGTTGTTCTTGTTAAGCTTACGATTTCCCTCTGCACATAATCACACCAAACCAGGAGTTGATTATTTCTGTCAGGAAATCAACTCATTGGCTACTGTTGTTGTAACTGCCTGAATAGACCAAACATTCATCTGCCCCAGCAATCTGTTTCTAGCAGTGCTCAGCCTGATTCCTCTGGAAAGGTTGTCACTTGATTGTTAGTCAAAAACTGAATGAATTAGGAAGGACAAGGAGAATGATCTAAACATCCCCTATAGAAGGTCCAGAAAGTTTGAACAATCAGAGATGCCAAGAAGGTAACTGAAAGTATGAAGTGAGCTGTAAATATGAAAAGGATTCAAGGGCAGTCCCATCTTCTCCTGGTACCATGTAGCATCACACAAGCCAAATATTAAGCTCTCATCTTCTTCCCTGCAGATATACAGTATACTGCACAGAACATGGACTGTACCAGAAAATGCACTTTCTTAAAGCTGTACCACAAACAGTTGCTCTTTTTCCCTGCTGCCTTATTCCTGTAGCCACCTGGAAATTTTCATGATTGTGTGTGAGATAAATTTTAGAATATTGTATGTATTTCTTTCCCGGTGTATGGCTATATTGTTTCTGCTCTTGAAAGGGAGAAAAATGTTTGCCTCAGTAAATTCAACTGGTACTATTCAAGAGCAACAAAGGGGAGCAAATATTAACAGTATCTACATGTCTTTTTTTAAAAAAAAAAAACCAACCCACCATTACTCTGTCTGTGACAGAAATAATGAGATTTCAATGCTGTTTTGTACAGTTTCTGGACAGCTAGAGGAAGCCCTTTAATAAATTTATTTGCCACTGCAATACATTTCCAGATCCAGTGGGCTCTAAATAATCAACTTCTTGTTCTTTTTATCTTTATTTTATCTTTAAGTATCTCCTGTGGCTATTGTGTGGATGATATGCCAGGTTGTATTTTCTTTTTTCTAAGGAAGCAAGATAGTGTTGGAATTGTGACTACTGTATCTCACAAGGTTTGTAAAATTGTATTAGGATTAGTTACTGTGTATAACAAAGAGAAGATTTTCATATTCTCTTAGGGCAGGCATGATTCTCCTGTTGTTAGCTGTGAGTTTATTCAGTCACACAGAGCATCCATTTTGTGTGCATAACCAATTAAAATCAAAGCATCTGATGGATGTCACAGATATCACTTACTGAAGTGTGGCATAGCATCACCTTATTTAATCTCTCTTCTAAGAAGAGAAAAACCATATGGTAGCAAAGGGATTTTGTTTTTCCAATTACTGAGTGTTTAGAAGAAAAGATAAGAACTCTTTGAATCTTTTCTGTTTCCAACAATGGAGAGTTGGCTATATATAGGAAAGAAATCAGCTTTAAAAAATAAGGGTCAGAGTTTCACATTCTCGACACAGGGGCAATACTGAATAAAACTAAATATGCAAAGCAGCTGTTGATCCATATGTATCAATCAAATCTGTACTGTATTGTACTTACACTGGTGATGCTGCTGGCACTGATTGGTTCACTTGATTCATGAGCATTTTTCCTACTAAAAGAATGAAGCTGCTAGAATGTTTCCAGTCTGTACAACGTCTGTGAGGGGAAGGAGTTGTCTATTTGGCTGACAATAAAAGAGTTCTCAAAGATTAAGGTAGCTTTGTGGACCAAGCTGAAGATGGTGGCCCATGGGCAAGGAAGATGTTTCCCTGGGCAGGTAGGCCTTTTTCAGGAAGAATGAAGGTAATAAATAGAGATGGGCACTTCGTACTGCAGGTACTACAGTGGCCCAATCTGGATCCCCAGTACTATCCAGGTTCCATGCAGTGCTTCGTTCCAGCATCGTCATTGTGCCAATCGCAGAATCAGCCAGCCAGCTCTTCCCTGCCTCCCTGTGCAGCTGACCACTGTGTTGCAGAGGCGGGGCAGGGAGTCTCCCTGCCCAGGGAAACGAATACGAAGTGCCCACTTCTAATAATAAATAAAGAAGCAGGACCCAGAAAACCTTTCCACACACATTAGCCAACTACACTGTAAGATTCGAAACATTCTAGGCTATGCCTCTAGAATGTTACAACCAGCATGGCCGCTGTCTGTGATAGCAGTCACATGCTGACAAGAGGGGCAACATAATGCATTTTGCTGCCTGAAGGACAAGTTAATGCATCCCTTCATTCCATATTCAGAAGCAGCAGTAAAATTTTACTTTAGCACTGACTGTGTGTAATCATACACTGCCAGTGCTAAAGTAGAATTTTACTCCATATCTGAGTGCAGCAAACTAGTTTAGAGATGCAGAACAGTTTGTATAGAGAACTCTGCCCTCTGATAAAAGGGGGTAACTGCAAGTTGTCACCACTGCCCTCTTAGCATCTACTGATGGAGGCAGTTGTCTCACTTTTCCAGCTCTGAGTAACAGCAAGAGCAAATAATGTGCTTGACAGTTAGAGCTGGAAGGAAAGTGTAAAGGCCACATGCCTTTAAGTCTAGTGATTTTACTAGGCCTAAGTGCAGATAATTCTGTGCTAGATTAAGATTTGCATCTATGATAACAGGGTTGCCATATCTCAGGGCATTGGTCAAAGTCTCAGGAAATTATTTCCCCACTCTCAAATGGCCCCAGGGCTCACAAACACAGTGTAAAGATACTTATATGTATGCCAAATACCTATATGTTTAGAGGAAGTTCAAGAAATCTACCTGCCTGTCTACTCCCTTATACACATTTACTTGTACCTCTGCACACAAATATCTTTTTGCTATGATTACACAGGGGACCATCTTTTGTGACACTCTATAAATTAACAAGGGCCCAGCTCCTGGCCTCAGATTTTGGGCTGTCTCATGGAATGGGGCTTTCTAAACTCTAGAATGCTAGAAGGAAGGCTTGATGGCATGCCAACTGGCCCAGTTACTAGTATCAAGATCAGAGACCTGATTCAGGATCTCCCACTTTTGGAAGTGCCAGGGATAGAGCGCTGGGAGAGATGACAGCTCAGCTATGAAACTTCCTCCCTTTACTCGTTTTCCTGGCACACATTTGATTATTTTCAGACATTGAAAGGAAATTGTGTTTGTATCCTTGAGTTTTTCATGTGGATTTTAATTTAATTTTTAACTTGGCTCCAGATGAAATGGTTGTCACTGCCTTTTAAGCTGGTTTTGACTATTTTGCAATTGTTTTTAAAACATATCTTTTCAGTCTTCGATACATTTCATTGAATGGTGAGTCAATAAATATGGGTCGAATGGAAGGGGAAAGAAGAGGGAACAAAGAAGAGAGAACAAAGAGGATAAGAAACAAGATAAGTGGCTGTATCACTGTGAATCTGAACTATAATAGTCATTTATAGATATTTATGAGACTTTCCCTATAGTCATTCCTAAGTATCAAATCTCAGGCTAGACTGTCCCTCCCGTGTTGTTCTTCCAGTGGCAAGCAAATATTGTTTTGTCAGGCAGGAGTAGGGTCAACTGACCAGTTGCTAAGGAAGTGCCTTGTCACCAGCTAGATATTGTATATTGTATTTGTATTTACTTTTCCATTTTTTAAAGTTTTTTAATTTTTTTATTTTCAATTGTGCATTTGATTCTGTTCTAATCTTTAATCTTGTTCTGTGTCTTAATTCTACCTTTAATTTTTACTGTAGGCCACCTTAGGTTCCATGTTATGAGGGATATAATCATGGAGCCATACTGTAAATAGTTCATCTGTGGCTTCTCTACTATAGGGCATCTGCATTGGTATGGATTAAGGAGTAGATAACATTGGAAAATACGAGGCTCTTGAAATTAGAAGGATATGATTTGAAATGGGGCTGGCAAGCATTCTTATGGTATAACAGGACTGAGAATTTTAAACAATTTAACAACCATATATTAAGGAAGGCACTTCTGTCGATGTGTAATAAAGTGAAAAACCAAATGTATATCAAAATACCACACTGGGTGATGCCAACTGAAGCATTTGCTCTACCATATCTGAGAGAAAACAAGAAAACAGTAAGATATAGTGAGGTTTTAAATCTTGATGGTTCTATCAAAACTCAACAAGAGTTAGTAGATCAAGGCATCGAAATGGATTGGTGGGCGCAATCACAATTACTATCAAGGTTTGCTAAAGATAATCAACAGGGCTTTTACTTAGAAAATACTCCCTTTGACAGAATTCTTCTAGAATCAGAGGGAAAATGTATTAAGTTATCATATAATTTTCTGTTAGATTTTGAAAAACAAGATGAAGTGGTAAAGGTATGTATGATTAAATGGGCACAGAATGTAGGACATAATATTGAACTGGATCAATGGGAATGAATTTGAAAACAAATATAAAATTAACTAAATCTGTTGTATTTATTTATTTATTTATTTTATTTATTGCATTTATACCCCGCCCATCTAGTCAATTGACTACTCTGGGTGGCTTCCAACATATATAATAAAACAATATAAAATATAACAACATTATAGACATCAGTAATCAAATTGTTCAAGATGGAAAGAGAAGAGAGAAAATAAATCAAATAATAACTGAAGGGAAGGCCTGCCTAAACAGCCAGGTTTTCAATTGGCTTTTAAAAATGCCCAGCGAAGGGGCCGCACGGATCTCAGGAGGAAGATTATTCCAGAGGCGAGGAGCTACCACCGAGAAGGCCCGGTTTCTTGTTTTTTCCTTCCAGACCTCCCTCGGCGTCAGGCTCCTCAGCCTCACCTCCTGACTAGATCGGGTGATACGGGTAGAATTTGGTGGGAGTAGGCGTTCCGCCAGGTATCGAGGCCCTAAACCATTTAGGGCTTTGTACGTAAGCATTAAAACTTTGAAGTCAACGCAGAACCGAATGGGCAGCCAGTGCAGAGCGGCCAGAGTGGGAGAGATATGATATTTTCTCACTCCACTAAGGAGTCTGGCCACCACATTCTGCACCATTTGGAGTTTCCGCATCAACCTCAAAGGTAGCCCCACATAGAGCGCATTACAGTGGTCTAATCTCAAGATTACAAGCGCATGTACCAAAGTAGTGAGCGCCCCAACATCAAGATAGGGACGCAGCTGGGCTATCCGCCAAAGATGAAAAAAGGCGGAACGGACCACTGACGCCACCTGAGTTTCCATGGTGAGTGCCGGGTCCAGGTGGATCCCCAAGCTGCGAACCTCACTCTTCGCGGTAAGAGTCACCCCCCCAAATGAGAGAGAGTTTCCCAGACCGCTGATGGTGGGGCCACCCACCCTCAGGACCTCCGTCTTGTCCGGGTTCAGCCTCAGCCCATTTTCCTGCATCCATTGCAGCACAGACTCCAAGCAGCGCCGGAGGGACAGAACGGTATCCACTGCAGTTGGTGAAAAGGAGATGTAGAGCTGAGTGTCATCAGCGTACTGATGGCACGATGCCCCACACCCCCTGATGACCCCACCCAGCGGCCTCATGTAGATATTAAACAGCATTGGGGAGATGATCAAACCCTGCGGAACCCCACAATTGAGGCTCCACGGGGCCGATACCCTCTCCCCAAGCTGTACTCTCTGAGGACGGTCCCCCAGGAAGGATCGGAGCCAGGCAAACACCAGGTCACCAATTCCTAACCCGGAGAGCCTCCTCAGGAGGATACCGTGGTCAACGGTATCAAAGGCCGCCGAGATATCGAGGAGGACCAACAGAGATGTTTTACCCCCGTCAGCCTCCCTCAGTAGGTCATCATACAGGGCGACCAATGCCGTTTCTGTGCCATGGCGCGGCCTGAAACCCGACTGGAATGGATCCAGGGCATTTGTTTCATCCAAATGAGCCTGAAGCTGATCGGCCACCACCCTCTCCACCACTTTGCTGATGAAAGAAACATTGGTGACGGGCCTATAATTGCCAATTTCGTCCACCGACAAACTAGGTTTCTTCCTTATGGGCCTAATGAGTGTCTCCTTGAGGGCAGGAGGTACCCTGCCCTCAAGGAAAGACCCATTAATTATTGCTGTGGCCCATTCAGTTGTTATAGGCCTGGCTGCTTTGATTAGCCAGGCCGGGCAAGGGTCAAGGGATGAGGTGGTGGCCCGACAGCGATCAAGCGCTTTGTCCACAATATCTGGCATCACAGGCTGAAAGAGATCAAGAGTCACCGGGCAAGGTGGAGCGCTGGACATCTCTTCTTGACTCACTGTATCCAAAAAAGGAGAGAGCTCCCGGCGGATGGCCTCCACTTTAGATTTTAAAAATGCTGCAAATTGGTCTGGTGAGATACTAGGAGGAGGCCCGTCACTTAGACCAATTCCGGATAGGTCGCGCACTATACGGAAAAGCTCCGCCTGCTGATTTGAAGCTTTGCTTATCCGGTTAGCAAGATGTACTCGGCTAGCAGCCTTTACCTTGGCCAGGTAAAGGTTAGTCGCGACCCTGACAGCTATCCAATTATAAACCGTCGGGTTCTTTCTTCACTTGCGCTCTAGCCTTCTCCTAAATTGCTTCTCTTTAAATTGTATTTAAAGAGAATATATACAAAATGTTCTACAGATGGTACATGACCCCCACAACACTGGCTAAAATAAGCACCCAGATTTCAAATATATGTTCGAAATGTAAACAGAAAGAAGGAACATTTTATCACATGTAGTGGATGTGCAAAGACGCCCAAAGATACTGAAGTAAAGTGAATCAGATGCTACAAGAGATATTAGAAACTTCAGTACCGATGGTACCAGAACTATTCCTATTAAATATCTTGCCAGATATACTAGACTCTGAAAAATCATATTTAACTATTCATATTATAACAGCAGCAAGAATAGTTTTTGCGAAACACTGGAAGGAACCTAGAACACTGCAAATAGATGAAGTGATAGATAAAATCCTTGAAATCACAGAAATTGACATACTATCAGATTGGCTAGATGCAAAAAAGAAAAAAGACCATAGGAAAATTTAGTCACAATTATAAACATGGTTACAAGGTAGATAAAATAGTTGACTGATACATAGTTATCTGTATGGCTGCAGAAGAGACAGAATAAATGAGGGATAAAGACTATCAGCTACATAATCAATAATTAGAATAACAATATATCTGTCTGAATTTGATTTTTCCCTCTCACTCACTGTTTATATTTCTTTCTGATATGTGGAAATATTACTAGAAGAGAATGTATGGAATTACTATGAAAAATATTGATTTGTAATGTATCCGTTCAAATCCACCCCCTCTGAGGGCACCCCTATCCCAGCTGCCCCTTACCTTACCCTACCTTTATAAGGGGAAAAAATTAAAAAAAATTAAAAATATATACAGTGGTGCCTCGCAAGACGAATGCCTCGCGGGACGAAAAACTCGCAAGACGAACGGGTCTTGTGATATTTTTCATCTTGCGAGGTGGGTTTCCCATAGGAATGCATTGAAATTTAATTAATGCGTTCCTATGGGGGGGAAAAGTCAGAAACCAAAAAAAAGTCAGAAAAAAGTCACTTACCAGGTACAGTAGACCCAGCCCCGCTCCTCACAGTCCCTTGGTAGCCCCGAACAGCCGGACTCTGTGTGAGCAGAGCGCCGAACAGCTGAGAGTCGGCAACCAGCAGAGAGGTGGCAGCCATTATGGAGAGGCGGCAGCCATTTTGAGAGGCGACCACATGGCTGCTTTCAGCTTGCAGATGCTGTATGGTGATACCAGCTTAAGCCATTCCCTGTGCTATTGTATCCTGTTACATCTCTTAGGTACAAAGCCATATGAAATTTCTCCCTTCATAACATGCTAGTTCACGAGAATAGCTGGACAATAGTTAGCCAGAAACACTATCATTGTCCTTATTTTTAATATACAACTTTATGTACTGCATCATAAAATATTCAAAGACAAAAGCTACTGTGTTCTTTAATCCTGATCTATCCATCCACCTGCTCGAGTGGAAATTAGATAAATTTCCTCCTTCTGTTCACTTGATGGAAAACCGTGCACTTGTTGGATTTTTGGAGAGGTAGAAAAGTAATTCTGTGGGATTAATCATAGCAACACACATCCTTACGTGAAATGGAATGGAGGCAGTGAGTGACAGCAAGAAACAGAGTACCCTCTTGTGGATAACTGCCATTCCACCGCAGAGTTTTGACTGATCTTGTATAAAGAATTGATAGGCAGGTGCCCTGAAACTCTGCTGAGATGAGTTTGTCCTTCCTACATCTTATCTTGAATGAAAACTGCTCACCAGAAAGAGCAGAGACATGACTAGACTGGGAAATGTGGAGGCTGCCATTTTACAATAAAGGGAGAGCTCACTTCTAAAACCGGAAAATGTAAATTTGCCATTCCTCTCATGAGTTCTTCATCTATATTATATCTTTATGTATATTCAAATTTAAGTGCAACCAGATTTACATACATTCAGATTTTAATTTGCCTTTTGTGTAACTTGAGAAAACGAAGTATTAAGTGCAAACTATACAAGCACTAGTTTAAAAACAAGTATTAATACTCTTTTGTCTGGAAACAAAGATGAACACACACAACATGTTTTATATTGAAACAAGAATGGTTGTACAAACAGCTAGTGCAACATTAGCAGATGTCGAAAATAAAACAAGCAAGAAATGGACTTAAAATATTGGCAGCAAATTTAAAAAAAATCAAACAATCAGCAAACCAGATCCACATTTTTTCAAAGATTAGCTTTAAAATGAACCTGTACTTACTTTATCATGCTCTAAAAAAGCCATTACTCCTTTTAAAAAAAACCGGCCAGAAAGCAGTGCTTTGACTGAAAACTCTCTTCATGGACATCATTGTACAAGCTTGGTGCTCTAGCAGTGAAGAGTCTGGTTTTAGTTCTAGAAATTTCAACATATCATAACATTTCCTGTTGTATATGACTCTTATAACTTCTGAAGCATACAGAGACAGAACTTGATTGCTATGGACAAACTTTGAGCATAGAGAATCTCTGAATTAACTCTTAGGATCCTTGCCTGCAAATGTGTGGGATACTGAATTTGAGAGTCCATAGACGTTATTGAAATGTAACTCCCATCAGACCTATCCAATGTGGTCAGTGGTGAGGAATGCTGGGAGCAGTCCAGCAACATCTGGAGGGACACACTTTGCCCACTCCTGAAGAAGACAATATTATCTGGTTTTTTACAGATGTGCTCCCCTAACATGCTCCCCTAACTGGCAAAATACCTTTTGCTTATCATAGCACATTATTTTCCTCACCCACTCATCTTGCAAATAAAATCCTTTGCTTTCTGATTAGTCACTGGAAAGTCAACCTGTTTAATTGAAATTCTGATTACTCAGGATCATATCTCAAAGAAAATCCCACTGTAGAAGGGCATCAGTTTAATTGAAGGGAACATGCATTCCCCTTTATATCTGGCTTGACCCTGAGACTACAGAACTCCGGCCTTTGAGATTGAGATTTTCCATGTGATGTGCTTGGATTTGTCCTTCAGACAATTAAATCCATATGTAAATTCAATAGCTTGCTAATAGTATAGCATTATGGAAGAATGCAAGCCATTTGGAACCCCCGTAGAGAAATAATCTTTGCCGTTCTTTCTGCAGCATTTTTAATGGAAATGTCTATTACACTTTCCATTATTAAAAGTGGCTAACAATTATTGTTTCTTTTGGTTCAGTAGCTGAGAGGGAAATTGCTCTTTCTGATTTGGCGGGGCAGGTTGCTCTTTCACAGTATTTTCCTACATTTGAAGAAGGGGGGCCCTTTGCTGCCACAATAGAATAGAAAAATGTGTGGGTAGGTGGATGTGTTTCTTAGATCAAACTGAGAAGAGCACATCACATTTTCTCATCTCTCCGATTCTCTCAACTGTCTTGTGTTGTAGGTCATCCTTATTTCTATTTTCTATTTGAGGAAGTGTAGCTTGGGGAGCGTGTCTTAGTCAAGGCCACCCACAATATCTATGGCTAGCGGGCCATTAAAAGTGTGGTCTTTTTAATCCATGTTCCCTTATTCTAAGTGCACTGGCTCATCCTAATAGATGAAACTACTAAGGTAGAAATAGGTAAAAGTTAAGTGGGTGCCCTAATCAGACTGACAAAGAAAGCAGAGATAAGGTACATTTGCTATAACATTTCTCTGCAAGTGGCTGAGGGGTTGCAATTGTAAATTGGATTTAATATTGATCATAAGAGATCACAGATAGAGATAGAAGAAAATTAGATGCCATGAACTTGACAAGTGGAATTTTTGTTTTTAATTTAATACAGAAAAAAACCTCAAAGTATAATGAGTATTCTTTTTACTAGCATTTAGCATGCTATAGTATTTGTATTCAGAATTATTTGTCATGGTGAAAGGAATATATCTGCATTCATAAATCTAATACAGGGTATAGTGAGAGCTTCCTTCGATGGAGAGATCAAGTTCGTATTCTGGAGCATTTTATCATTGTTGTAGTATGAGCATTCTTGAGATGCATGCCTTGTGAACTACATTCTTTCTCTAGTATATTCAGTGAGATTGTTCTTGAGAACTATCCAGAAACTGCATCTGATATAGAAGTCACTGGTCCACTTTTTGGCAGATGTCCAGCATGTCTTTACTCGCCTCCTTGGGGAATTACTTACCTGATTTCATTGAGCAAGAACATGAGCAAGAGAACACTCAGTCTCCACATCATTGCTTTCTCTATGTGGAAAATTGTGTGTCTGGAATAGAGATGGGGTATTCGTATTCGTATTATTTCCACCGCATAGGTGGAAATAACGAGGGTCCGGCCCCATGGGGCCGGACTGTCCACTCAGGATTTCACCACTGATGCGAGCTTGTCAGACCTTCCTATCACGCCGTTGTCTGCAATCGATTACCCAGTCCTGGCAGGAGGCGGAATGATAAGCCTCTCTGCTAGGCCGGAGAATGGCTAATCCATTGCGGAGAACAGCGCGATAGGAAGCATCTGCGGAGCTGGCGTCAGTGGCAAAATCGTGAGTGGACAGTCTGGCCCCATGGGGCTGGACCCTCGTTATTTCCACCTGTGTGGGGATATTCGTATACGAATACGAATACCCCCATCTCTAGTCTGGAGAAGACAGGCCCCTGTTCATATGTAGACTCTTCATACAAGAAAAAAACACAATTTACCAAGATTCAGGTCAGGATTCTGACACCCAAATATGTCCCTAAGAGCCCTAGAGAATATATTCTCGAAGGCTTTCACAGCCGGGATCTGATGGTTGTTGTAGGTTTTTCGGGCTGTTTGGCTATGTTCTGGAGGTTTTTCTTCCTAACGTTTCGCCAGTCTCTGTGGCCGGCATCTTCAGAGGACAAGAGTTAGAACTCTGTCTGTGTTCTAGACAGAGTTCCAATTCCTGTCCTCTGAAGATGCCGGCCACAGAGACTGGAGAAATGTTAGGAAGAAAAACCTCCATAACACAGCCAAACAGCCCGAAAAACCTACAACAACCCTACAGAACTTTGTAGACTGCTAGAGAAAAATCAAAAGCCTGTGTTTGTCACAGCTGGCATCTATCCCCCAAAAAGGTTAATTCCAGAATGAGACCAGATAATTGCCAATCATATCAAAATTCATCTGAGTATCATGGTATAAGTCTTGTCATTGTTTCAGTGATTCGAGGCAAAATCAGCTTGTCTAATTCTACAAACTTTATTTATCTGCATTGATTCTCTATTCCTTACACACAAAAATATTTCAAAGTGGGAAAACATCCAAAAGTCTCACAACTATGAAAAGTAGCAAATAAGAAATAATCCCAAAACAAAACTTGTTGCAGGAAGAAATTAAATCAATAAAGGAGCTTATAACCTAAAAGAGGCACATTGAACCAGCAGATAATACTTGTCAAAAACACATAATTAAAAAGTAAAATGCATTGTAACATTAAATATTCTTTAGTCTTTACGCCTTTAAGCATATTAAACATTTCTACTCCCAAGTAGAAATGGGCACGAACTGGGAAAAAGGCAGTTCGTGATGGTTCATGGTTAATCTCTATTCATGAACCTTGAACCATGAACTTCCACAAATTTTCTGACAAAACAAACCATTTTGTGGTTCATGCAATTTGAGACGTCCAGGAGCAGAAGAACAGCCCCAACATGAGTTAGTCTTCAGCTGACTCTCATCCCTACTTCTTCCAGGTTTGGTGAAGATTGGATTTGGGATGTCTGACTTATAGCCCCCCCCCCCAAAGCAGGTCCCCCCAGGAAAGTGCACTTTAGTAGCTGGTGGAGGCAGTTCTACCTCTCCCAGAAGTCCCAAATCACATGAACTATGAAACATACGAATCACCGATTCTGATAATAGTACAGCGTTTCATTTCATTTTAAGCAGGTGTGTTTCTCTGAAGTGCCTCTGAAGTGTCGGGCCACCACTTCCTCTCTTGACCCTTGCCCGGCCTGGCAAATCAAAGCAGCCAGGCCTATAACAATTGAATGGGACACAGCAATAATTAATGGGTCTCTCCAGGAGGGGAAGGTCCCCCTTGCCCTCAAGGAGACACTCATTAGGCCCATTAGGAAGAAACCAAATTTGGCGGCGGACGACATTGGCAATTATAGGCCCATCGCCAATGTTTCCTTCCTTTGTAAAGTGGTGGAGAGGGTGGTGGCTGACCAGCTTCAGTCTCTTTTGGATGAAACCAATGCCCTGGATCTGTTCCAGTCGGGCTTCAGGCCGCGCCATGGCACAGAAACGGCACTGGTCGCACTGTTGGATGACCTGTTGAGGGAGGCTGACGGGGGCAAAATGTCCTTGTTGGTCCTCCTCGATATCTCAGCTGCCTTTGATACCGTCGACCACGGTATCCTCCTGGGGAGGCTCTCCAAGTTGGGAATTGGTGGACTGGCGCTTGCCTGGCTCCGTTCCTTTTTGGAGGACTACCCTCAGAGAGTACAGATTGGGGAGAGTGATTCGGCCCCGTGGAGTCTCAACTGTGGGGTTCCGCAGGGCTCGATCATCTCCCCAATGCTGTTTAATATCTATATGAGGCCTCTGGGTGGGGTCATCAGGGGGTGTGGGGCTTTGTGCCATCAGTATGCTGATGACACTCAGCTCTACATCTCCTTTTCACCTACCTCAGTGGATGCCGTTCTGTCCCTTCAGCGCTGTCTGGAGGCTGTACTGCAATGGATGCAGGAGAATGGGTTGAGGCTGAACCCGGACAAGACAGAGGTCCTGAGGGTGGGTGGCCCCTCCATTGGTGGTTTGGGAAACTCCCTCTCTTTTGGGGGGGTGACTCCCACCGCGAAGAGTGAGGTTCGCAGCTTGGGGGTCCATCTGGATCCAGCGCTCACCATGGAAACTCAGGTGGCGTCAGTGGTCCGCTCCGCCTATTTCCATCTGTGGCGGATTGCCCAGCTGCATCCCTATCTTGATGGCGGGGCCCTCACCACTCTGGTTCATGCGCTTGTAATCTCGAGATTAGACCACTGTAATGCGCTCTACATGGGGCTACCTTTGAGATTGATGCGGAAGCTTCAAATAGTGCAGAATGCGGCGGCCAGACTCCTTAGTGGGACGAGAAAACATCAGCATATTTCTCCCACTCTGGCCGCCTTGCATTGGCTGCCCATTCGTTTCTGCATTGATTTCAAAGTGTTAATGATGACTTATAAAGCCCTAAATGGTTTAGGACCTCGATACCTGGCAGAACGCCTTCTCCCACCTCGATCTACCCGAATCACTCGCTATAGCCAGGAAAGACGGCTGAGGGGCCTAATGCCGAGGGAGGCCCAGAAAGAAAGAACAAGAAACTGGGCCTTCTCGGCAGTGGCCCCTCGACTCTGGAACAATCTTCCATCAGAGATCCACCTGGCACCCTCGCTGGGTGTTTTTAAGAGCCAACTAAAGACCTGGCTCTTTAGGCAGGCCTTCCCTCCTGTCAATACTTGATTTTCTTTTCTCCATCTTGAATGATACCAATATTATTGATTTAAATTGTTGTTCTAATTGTTTTTATGATTTTTAATGTAAGCCGCCCAGAGTAGACGTTGTCTAGATGGGCGGGATATAAATTTAATTAATAAATAAAATAGAACAAACTACAAAAAGGCCTGGTTCTTGGGGTTGTTTGCCTCATGGTTTGTTTTGTGCCTATCACTAGTCCCAAGTAGTCCTTTTCATTTTTTGAGAACCCATGGGACCTGATTGTTGAGAGGAGGATTTTTTAAAATGTAATTTTTATTAATGTCCAAACAATTAAAAACAACAACAAATATAATAAACACCACTAACAAATCAACTTAAAATTAAACAAAACCACAATTATCGTCCCTGTGCAATCCCCCCCTCAGGATTTTTTAATATCTACATTTTTAATTATATTTCATACTGCCCCATTTCTCTCCAAAAACACATTGATTCTTCTCCAGGTGTATAGCCTTCGTGTTTCTGAAACATATATACCAAAAATAAATTTCTTACATCCTTAAAATTATTAGATTTCAACATTCCTTTTCTAACTTTAATTTCGCAAGTTAATTTATCATTAATAGCCATGTTCCATATTTCTTTATATCATTCTTCCATATTAAATTGGTTATTATTTTTCCAGTTCTTTGCAAATATTAGCCTAGCCACAGTAACCATAATAATAATAAATTCCTTTTCCTCTTTCTTTAGTTATTTATTATTAACCATATTCAACAAAGCGATCATTGGAGACATTTGTACACCAATGCTCATTATTTCTATAATCTCCTTAAAAATCATTGACCATTCCTTTTTTCTTATTCCACAAGTGCACCACATATGGAAATAGGTGACTTTTTCTTTCCCACCCAAGGACAGTATGTTGTTATTTAACATATTCAATTTTTCATTATGCTTTTATTCCAAATTTTATTCCAGTCTTCCCCTTTGATTTCCTCACTCAAATCTCCTTGCGAAATTTCTTTTAAACCTAATGTTTTATATTCTGCCTGTATTAACATCCTGTATATTACACTTACAGTAATGCAGGAACACGGACCTCCCTTTTCTGCCTCCACCAGCAGCTGCCCACTCAGAAGAAGAGGCAGGACAGGGATTCCTGCAGCGCTCTGTGTGAGTGACCAGCTGCTGGAGAGGGTGGAGAAGGGAAGTCTGAGCTCCTGTCTGGACTGGAAGATCACGTGATGGGGAGGGAAGGAGCAACATGTGCCATTTGGTGAGTGGGGGAGCCAGCTGGGGGGTGGGGAAAGTGAACACACAGCACCTGTGTTGCTGCTCCAATAACTTAGATGACATGGCAGAAAGTGCTTCATGCCTATCTCTACTGAACATCACTGCCACCAGAATGACTTTACCAACAAAGTAAGTAAAAGCTGCTTTCAAACACGTGGAAGAAATAAATCACCAGGAATAGATGGGATACCAGTAGAATTATTTCAAGCTACAGAGACTGAATCAGAATGTACCAACAAATATGGAAAAGAAAACAATATCCCACTGACTGCAAACATTCCTAGTCCCCAAGAAAGAAAATACCTAAGAGTGTAACTATAGGACCATTGTATTAATTCCCAACACATGCAAAATGGTGCTCAAGGTTTTTTCAGTGAAGCCTCCTACTGTGTGTGGAGAATGGCCAATGTTCAATTAGGATTCAGAAAAGAAAGAGGTATTGGACATCATATTGCAAATATACCTTGGCTACTGGTATATACTAAAGAATTTCAGCAGAAAACCAGTCTAGCTTTATTGCTTATAGTGAAGCCTTTGACTATATAGCTCATGAAAAGCTATGGATGACTGGATGAAAATTGGCGGCAGAAATATCAATAATTTAAGACAGCAGTTCTTAACATTTTCTTTACCACAGATCTCCTTTAAATTTCTTTTCTTGCCACGGACCACCAAGACGTAACTCAAGATTTACAACCCTAAAGTGCATCAAATATTTATTCAAAGTTTCTCATGAAGGGTCTCATCAACAGATATTCATTGCTGTAAGGGTGACACTTTTTAAGATGAAGGAAGCTTCATTTTGCTTTGAACAGGATGCACCCTCATCAACATCAGTTCTTTCACATTTCAAATTCAGCCAGCGATCCATTCTTTACTCAACAATAACCAAATAATTTGATTAGCACAAATCGAAGAAGAAACATGATCACAAAGTCCATCTGAACACTCACTCACACTGACACTGACTGACTCTCTCTTCCCACGACTTCTGACTGTCTGTACAATAGCAAGAAATGTCACATGCTGTCTCTCAGCCACTAGGTTAGAAAAGCCAAATTTTACACAAACAAGGGAAATTAAGATTTTGTTCTGTTTCCTTTTCTTTCTTTCTTTCTTTCTTTCTTTCTTTCTTTCTTTCTTTCTTTCTTTCTTTCTTTCTATTTTAACTGTAAAAGATCATAAAAAAATATCAAGCCTTCAAGGATCCCCTGTGAGGACGTCACAGCCCCCTGGGGGTCCGTGGACTATAGGTTAAGAACTTATGATTTAAGGTATACAGATGACACCACAGTGAAAAATTTACATTGTTAAAGATTTTCTATACCTTGGTTCAATCATCAATCCAAATGAAGAATACAGCCAAGGAATAAGAAAAAGAGTGAAACCTGAAAGAGCAGCTATGAAGGAACTAGAAAAGATTCTCAAGTGTAAGGATATGTCACTGGAAACTGAGGTATGATCATTCATACTATGGTATTCCCAGTTACTATATACGGATGTGACAACTAAGGCAATAAACAAAGCTGACAGAAAAAAAAATCAAAGTATGGTTTTGGAACAGAACATTATGGATATGGTGGACCACTAGAAAGACAAATAAGTGGATTCTAGATAAAATCAAGCTTCAACTCTCCCTAGAAATAGAAATGAGTAAACAGAGGCTATCATACTTTGGGCACATCATGAGAGAATGTCTCTCTGAAAAGGATAATTATGTCAGGAAAAACTGAAGGCAGCAGAAAAAGAGGAGGACCAAATGAAAGATGGATTGAGTCAATAAAGGAAGCTATAGTTTTTAGTTTGCAAGACCTGAGCAGGGCTGTTAATGTTGAGAAGTTTTGAAGGTCATTCATTCATAGGGTAGCTGTAATTAGGAAGCAATTTGATGACACATAACAGCCCTGTAGTATATTATAGCAAAACCAACAAAGATCTTTGTGGTACCTTAAAGAATAACAAGATAAATACATTGTATGTGAAAGAAGCTTTCATTCATTGCTTTGCATTTCTGCAGATACACGGAGTATAGGGTCAGATCCTCGACAGATCATTACATGCTGGTGGGCAGAGCGGAATGTGAAATGTAACATAAATACAAACAGTTCAGCATGGCGGTGATCTTAACAGTGGTAGTTACAGATTGTTTTATAGTCTCTGGTGACAAGTACAGATCTTATAGGTGCTCATTTAAAATCATTCAAAAATAATTGATGGTGACAAGTATATTGAAGCACAGATAAACAGATTACACATGTATGGGAAGAAAAATCTTTGTCTAAGTCAAGGATTACAGATGTGTTTGGCTTATAAATATACACAGTTGGTGCAAAATTGAAATCATGAATGGCAAAGAGAGAATCGGAATGCAAAAATTGTAAAAAGTGAAGCAAACAGTCTAAATAGTTTCATTAAAACATTAGACAGCTTGGGTAGAAATACAGACAAACACAAATAACCTGATTAACATGGTGTTAAGATAAGCTCATCTATGCAGATATGTGTCTCTACTCTAGCTGTGCTCCATGCATTTTAAGAAACATTTCTGCCACATATAGCTCTCTGACTGGAAGCTGGTGGGTGGAGCTGTGTGGTCGTAAAGCCGATGGGATTCATAGAGATCCCTTTCACTGTTGTGAAGCTTTTGGAACCCTCAATGAATTAATTGCTGTTGATCCTAATCCCATTTTCAGATATTAAAGGCCCCCTCTTCCCACCCCAAGGCTCCCAAAGGCTTCCTCAGGCCGAAAGGGATCCCTGAGGAGCTTTGGAACCAGAGGCTTGGGTAGACTATTTGAAATTAAATATTAATATCTGTGATTGATATTACCTTTTCTGCCTGCAGAGTGGTGTAAAAGGATTTCAGCCATTAAATCTTTGACAGGCCAGAAGACAGATTTAGCAAAGTGATTTTGGATCTTTGTGTTTTTGCTGGCCCTGTAAAAGGAAGTGTTGAGTGCGGGCTGGGGACTGGACAACATGTCCTGCCCTGAAAGTACATGTGTGGGTGTTGCAGGAAACTCCAGCTCAAGACTGCAGCGTGAAATACATGAAAGTCAGGATAGCAGGGAAAGGGTTAAAAGAAAGCTGTATAGAAGATGTAGGTTTAGAAGAAGCAATTGAGGTATGCTCAAAAGACCTTGGGGCAAGGTAGAGTGAAGAATGAAGGTCTCATGCAGCTAGATAGCAAAGATAAAAGACAAAAGGTAGGATAGGAACAAGTCAGACTATGAAGAGAGTTCAATATAAGAAAGTTTCTATTGGATGAATGAGTGAAAGAGTACATTGTCGCTGATGACAGTAGGGTGGCAGTTTAAAGTGGTTGAGGGACTGTAATGGCGAACAAAAAGATCTGGACTAGTGTGACCTCTAGCAATGAAGGAAATTGTACCATTTTTCCTAAGGGAACGAGACTGCACGATTCTGTACCTTAGAGCTGCAGAGATTAATTATTGTTAAACAGAGTATTGAATCAGCAGGCCAGTCGGTGGACAAAGGCTCCTCTCGGAACAGGCTACAACAGGGGTTCTTCAAGAAGCAGCAAGCTCTAATTGTTCCACTGTGGAAACTTACAGTGAAATCACAGCATTTAAGGAAGAATTGGGAGAAATAAGCCCTTTAAGAGAGATCATTCATGATTTTAATGTCTCTTTCTTTTATCTACAACATCTCTGACAAGAACCGTTCTGGCCTATAAATGGTCTTTAAATCTGCAATACTTCACATTAAACACATTGCTATGTACTTCTAGATGAAATAAATATAAAACTACAAAAACTTGAAAAGGCTTTTTCAAAATCGCTTTTAAAGGTATTTTTCATGGCATGCATAACTGGTAGCTTGCACACAAATCCAGCTCTGTGTGTTGACGAAAATGGGTGGGATGAATGTAACAAAATAAATCAGCACAAACAAAGCTTTAATTACCATCGTTATTTACCAAGTAATGTCTTTCACATTTTGCTTAACAGGTGTCTTGTTCAGAATTTCCTTCGTAATTATCTACTTACTGGAAGACTGCACTAAATGTCAGAGTATCTCTCCAGACTCATAAAGTGTAGCTGATGCGAGCAACATCTTTATATATAACAAATGAAAACCTGTTTGGCAGTCTCCCAACAATTTCCTGCACACCAAATGTATCACAATATGTTCACAAACATTTCAATGAGAGATGGACAGCCAGCAATTGAATATTCATATCTCTATATTGCCCACCAGTTTCTACTTTTATTTTATTTTGCTATCCTGGGTGTACATGGACATGGTGCAGAAGGACAGCTGATAAATATTTAATTCAGTCAATAGACTAACTAATAAGAAGGAATTAGTTTGGCCAGAAAAGTCTAAAAATCTGAAAGAATTTCCCATTGATGGGAAGGAGCTCTGAGCTAAGTAGCAAAAGGTCCCTTCAGACTCACAAGTGACTGCAGTCTCTTCTTCTCTTATTGTCATGATTGTCTTCACACTATCTCTGCTGGTAACTGCTACATTAAATTCTCTTTATAATAACTCCTATGGCATGCCAGGCTGGCATTCTGGCAGTCCCTTCCAGCTGCAGTATATATATATATATATATATACTATATATATATATATATACTATATATATATATATATATATATATATATATATATATATATATATATATATATATATATATATATATATATATATATATATATATATATATATATATATATATATATATAGTATATATATAGTATATATATATATATATATATATACTGCAGCTGGAAGGGACTGCCAGAATGCCAGCCTGGCATGCCATAGGAGTTATTATAAAGAGAATTTAATGTAGCAGTTACCAGCAGAGATAGTGTGAAGACAATATATATATATATATATATATATATATATATATATTTATATATATTTAAAAGTGGTGAGTTTCCAAGACAGCAGGCTAGGTTGTCAGGTCTCTTCCACAGCTGAAAGCAGGGTTGACCTGTCAGAGTGGACAAGCTTGGCGGTTACCCAGGTACTGAGCTATGAGAGGTGCCAAGCTGAGCTGGGGGGCATGCATCAAGCTAAGCTGAGAAGGGCACCCAACTGAGCTTGGGGTGCGAAGCCAAGCTGAAAAGGGGTGACATGCTGAGTTCAGAGCCTGTATTTTTTAAAATAGGCTGTGTGCAGTGAGCTGCAAAAAAGACTGGAACTGCTAGGAAACAAAACAAAAATAGAAAAATCTGCAACAGATGTGTTGTGTTGGATGCTAGTGCCTTTTTACTGCTTGGAATGGGCTTTTTGAGCTTTGGCTCATGCAAAGTGTCTGGGAAAGCAAAGTCATTCTCTAACAAAGTCTTCTTTTGAAAGCTATCTACACTACATGATAAATACCTTCCTGGGGTCCAAGAAATGGAGCAGGAGTGCACTGAAAGCAGACCAGCAAATAAGAGGTAGTTCACTCTTGGCACTTTTCATAGACATTGCTGGGGAAATGCCTGGGAGCAGCAGTGCCTGTTACACTGCTATGCTTAGCAATCCCGATAGTGCTGAAAATCTGTAGGGCTCCCCTGCAGGGGGAAGAGGGGGTGTTTTAACAAACTCTTATCAGCCTTTAACAAACTCGTTTCGGGTCAGCTTTTGGAACGCAAAATCTGCATGTGCTGAAGCAGGATCCAGAACATGTCCTAAGTTCCATTGGTTCCTTGCAGAGCTGGATATTAAGCCTTTTCATTTCATCACGTAAATTCAAAGGACAGCCAAAACAGACCAACCACTCAAAGCCTGGAAAGTTACTTCCTAAAAGTAATTTCTTTCAGTCATCATTCCAAGGCTCAAGTAAGTCATTAGAAGCCATCACAGTTACAACTTCTCAGATTTTTCTCTTTCCTTGTCATTATTCAAAAGTAATGAAATAGGTTATTTCAGTTACTTTTTGAAGAACTTATTTTTCATTTGCAGCATAAGGCACAGAATGCGTTATACTACAAAAGGAGTGAATGCTATACTGCAAAAAAGAAAAGAAAAGAATTCCTTCCTTAAATTTATGTATGTATTTATTTATTACATTTATATACTGCCTATCTAGTGGCAAGCCAAGCCACTGCTCTACGTGGCTAACAACAAATTATAAGACACACCATCCCACCATACACAAGCATACAAATAATAAAGACCAAATTAAAAAAAAAACTAGAGGCAATGGCAAGCAAAATTCATAGTATTGCAGCCACCACCGAGAAGGCCTAGTTCCCAGCAAAAGTTTTCCAGGCCTCTCTTGGGGTGACCATCATGCAACTGCAAAGCCTGGGTAGAATTGGTGGCCCAGGTAGATGATCTTAAGGAGAGACATTCTGACAGGTTACCAACTCAATGGTGAAAGTCCTGTTTGTAGTGTAAGCCCAAGTGTAACTTTCCATCTGTTTCTCCATGCTAAAGAAACTGCTGTTGCTGCAATTCTTGTGGGGGGGGGGGGATGGACATTCCAAGCTGATGTACACATGTGCACCTGAGAATCACGGTAGCTGTGGTTTGCTTACAAAGAAAGAAAGGACAGAAAGTTATGTTTGGGCTTACCCTCTAAATAGGATTTCAGCCAACATAATATAGTTGAACCTTAGTTTTTGGAAAAGGTAATTATTTCCACCATATCACCAGTGTACTGTAGAAAAAGAATGGTAGAAGAAGGCAAGCTGACATTCAGAAAAGCTTGTCTGCCATTCCTTTTTTTTTTTCACTGAGGAATATTTGATGGGCTGTGTCCCTGGAACATAGTTTGACAAACAGTACCTTAAAGTGAGGGACAGTTATAACCCTGAATTACATAGTACTTTTGGCAATTTTCAATGTAAATTGCCATTAGCGGTTGCTGTGCTTTGCACTTTTCTGCTTCAGACTGTCAAGCATTGTTAAAACTGCACTGTGTATTTTGAAGATTATCTTTAAGAGAAAGAAGGTATATTAGCTAAGACTTTTCAGCTTCATTTAACTTGGCCATGATACATTAGTTGGAGAGATAATAGATTCACTCTCATCCTCCTTATGCTGCCCATTAGTCGTAACTGTCCAAGATTATCAGGGGACACATAAGGTCTTAATGCAGACACACCAAAATTAATATGACTGTCACTTAACATGAATAAAAGTTAGTTTAAAAGGGGGGAAATGAAAAGAAATAAAGCTGTTAAAAGATGCAATGGGACAGCCAAACAATCAACATTGGTAGGAACATTGTAGAATATTTATGGACTGTTTCAGCACATGGGAAAGCTGTGATATGGAAGTTTGAAATTCTTTTCTTCTCAGGCAAGTGCTGTATGAACAAGAACAAAGAAACCACTTCACAATAAAAACACAGAGAGTGATTTATTTATTTGCAAGCCTTTATATAATTGCAGCTGCTCTCTGTCTATCAAACTTACTAAGAATCTAACTGTTGTTGACTAGCTTTGGGTACAGCTTGCACTAAAAACACTGATAATTAAAACCAGCTAGTACTGAGCAAACTGCTTCCTAAACTGTCTCTATAATTAGATGCTATCCTGTAGGCTTCAAGAACCAGACTCTTCAAAATAATAAACGTCTTTTTTGTGTCATACTTCCCCAGAGATGTTTATTTTCCTCTCTTTTTTGGTGGAGGGACATAATCAAGCCAATTCCTGCTGTAAAGATATCTATTGCATTTCAAGTGACTTTAGATCACATGCTTGTTGACTTCCCAAGCAAGGCTTGTTCTTTTAGCCGTTTTAAGCATGCTTTCCACCTATGTATGGTGAACAGACTTAGCAGGTTTGTATTCTGCCACATCCAAAATGGATGTATTTGTAGTATTAGATCGGTTACCTTCCAATCCTCTGCTAAAGAGATCAGATTTAATAATGTACTATTGAGTGTGAATGCTAGAAGATCCACTTCTAGACATGGGGGGAGAGGCTGATAATGGGAAAACTTCAGTGCAGGGGCAGGAAGCATGTGACTCTCTAAATTTTGGATAGCAGCTTCAACCAGGACACACAATAGGAGCTGCAATCCAACAACTTGTAGAAGACCACATATTTCCTAATCATGCTCTAGTGTACGTATGCGCACAACCTAACCATGTGCATTGATAACTAATAGTGGCTTGGACTCTCCTGATGGCTCTGAGCTACTCCTGGTTATGAACATGTGTGGATAGCCACATGCATACAGAGATAGAGAGAGATTGTCGCGCACCCCCAGTGTCCCTAGTTTGTTTCCCCTCTGACCCAGGTCCACCTTTGGACATGACTTGCTTATTTCTCCTTTCACCAACTGCCACCAGTGGATCTTTATCCACACTTTACCAAAGATGCTTCTTGGACACGTGTTGTCAAATAGAACTGATTATTTATTACTCAGTTGTTAAATCACACAAGTATGTTCATAGATGTTATATTATGTTGCACTCATTAAACTTGGATATTAAAACACGTTTCTTTATTTGTATTACGTTTCATTAATCACTGGAATAAGATCTGATGACTGTCAATCTATTTTATTTTACTTATATCTTTTAACTATTCTTTAACACATAAACCAACTACTCCAACTGTCCAATCTCTCTCATAAACCTTCAAAACCTCCTCTCTCCTTCTCTCTCAGTCTCCAACTCTCCACTCTGACTCCGCCCTCCTGTCCTCCCATAGGCTACAGCTCTAGAGCTCCACATGACGGACAGGTGGGACATGGGCATTCCGCCACAGAGATAATTAGGGAATGTTCTTGAATAAGATTCCCCTGGTGGAATAGCATGTTCCCTTCCTCTTCATTCCTGCTGTACAGCCATGAAAAGTTCCTTCTGAGGGCTGGGGGGCGGGGCAGCTTGCAATTCACCTTGTAGTTACTTGGTAGAAATCAGACAAAAGTGCCTCGCTATGAATCTTAAATATTTTAAATCTAATCCCCCATGGGGAGAAAATAGGCACAATGCTTCACCAGAGCCAGGTGTGAGTTGGCCCAGGTAAATAAAAGCAGTTGGAATGTATGAAATTTGAAGTCTTTTTGTCCCTCACCTGGCCCATTCTGTGGCATTTTTTAGCAGTGCAGAAAAGGAAAGTTTTCTTATTCTTATTTTATGCTAAGTATCCCTTGCATTTAACATCTTCCCCTGTCAGGCCAACATTAAAATAGCTATATGATTAAATAGTGACAATGATAGCTTTCATTGTCCTCTCTCCCTAGTATGTGATATCAAATGTACTCTCACTGTTAAGAAAAATCAACACTTCTCAAAGCTACTCATTTTCTCCAATGAAGCCATGTTTTTGTATTCCTCTGATGATGTTAGAAGTCAATTTGCTTGTAGTTTCTGTCATCTGTTAAAATTCCACACCTACCCTAAACAATGGGCACAGTGTTCTTTGAAAACTGACATACGGACACTGGTAACATCTTTCCATAAATGTATAATGGTATATCTAGTTTACACTATCATCATAAACCTGAAAACAAGTAGACCTTGGTGGAGCATGTATAGAGACATCTAACAGCTCTCTCGAACAGAAGAGAATGCTTGGGAACACAACATTCTAAAGTGATCTTATATAGCAAACTAGCTGGAACAATATGTTGACAATATATTTTTAGAAAGAAAGATGGTATAGAAGAAACAACAGTCACACTATTGTATCTACTGACCAGAGAATGCAATTTGTGCTAACATTTGGCTGAAATCAGTGGGACTTAATCAGGAGCTGCTTCCATATGGTGAACCAGAAAAGCCGTACAATGTAATATAGTGACTGAAAGACTGTTAGTCTGTGTGCAATGTAAACTTACACCTTGTGTGATTGTGCAATTTGATTGCATGGTTGCATGAATAAATTGTGTAATCGATAGCACGACTCCCATTTAGCCTGTTGTGCATCTCACATATGCAAGTGCTTTGTGAAGAGCACTTCCACCCTGCCACAATTTTTGGTACTGTTGCAACAGCTTCTCATTGCAGATGATTATGCAAAAGGATTTCATCCCAGATAGTGAATGTCCTGGGGTAAGCCTGGTTACCCAGAATGTTCATCAGCCTGCCACCATAATGAAGTTTATAAAGGCTTCCTATTCAGTGTGGGCCCAGAGAGTTATAGTCATTATTTTCTAGTAGTTGAAATCCTGTTTGTGGAACTACGCAGCATAAGGCTGATGATATCATAAGCTTTGCACAGTGTAGCTCTGTGAACATGATTTCAGTCACTAGCTTAACTCTAGTAACCATAGTCTGTATCATTCATTTCACCTAAATTGAAGAGCAACTAACTGTGTCTAAATTAGAATTTTAAGACTTTATGAGGCAAAAGTAACATTGGCGAGAGGTTAGACTTTTGTTCTCAGTAAATAAATACCAAGATTTGGACATATCTTCTTTTTCAAGATAACCAGAACCTGAGGTTTTAACTGTTTAAATGCTGAATTACCAGTATTTGTAAGTTTCATAATTTCAGCCATCCAGGCCCAGGACTTGAAAGTTGAAAGTCTGGTCATTTGTGCTGAATCAGAATAGATACTTCTTTTTTCTGGAGGGTTCTTCATCTTTAATGCTTCTGTGGTCTTGCTGGCATCATTCAGCTTCATTGGATGACCTCAGTGTCCTCTTGACAGGAAAATTCTCTATATCCATTTTCTCCATACATATATCCTCTTAATCACATTAGATTTAAAAAATCCCAAATGTAAGATTCCCCAATAATGGAGTTGCTGTTGTTGTTGTTTAGTCATTAAGTCGTGTCCGACTCTTCGTGACCCCATGGACCAGAGCACGCCAGGCCCTCCTGTCTTCCACTGCCTCCCGGAGTTGGGTCAAATTCATGTTGGTAGCTTCAGTGACACTGTCCAACCATCTCGTCCTCTGTCGTCCCCTTCTCCTCTTGCCTTCACACTTTCCCAACATCAGGGTCTTTTCCAGGGAGTCTTCTCTTCTCATGAGATGGCCAAAGTATTGGAGCCTCAGCTTCAGGATCTGTCCTTCCACTGAGCACTCAGGGTTGATTTCCTTCAAAATGGATAGGTTTGTTCTCCTTGCAGTCCAGGGGACTCTCAAGAGTCTCCTCCAGCACCACAATTCAAAAGCATCAATTCTTCGGCGGTCAGCCTTCTTTATGGTCCAGCTCTCACTTCCATACATCGCTACTGGAAAAACCATAGCTTTGACTATGCGGACCTTTGTTGGCAAGGTGATGTCTCTGCTTTTTAAGATGCTGTCTAGGTTTGTCATTGCTTTCCTCCCAAGAAGCAGGTGTCTTTTAATTTCGTGGCTGCTGTCACCGTCTGCAGTGATCATGGAGCCCAAGAAAGTAAAATCTGTCACTGCCTCCATATCTTCCCCTTCTATTTGCCAGGAGGTGATGGGACCAGTGGCCATAGTCTCTTGCTGTAGTCTCTTGATTATTTGGTTGTTCTTCTCTGCACCTTTTCCAGCCCTATAGTAGCCTGGCACTGCTCCAGTTCATGGACTATTGAGGATGATATGTTGAAGGAGTGCAGCCCAGCTCCCCTGCCCCAAAAGAATTCCCAGTTCATAAGTGTGCCAGAGCTTGCGTGGGGGGGGGGGGGGGCTTCTGAAAACAAGATGAGAACAGAGCTACATTCTGATGACCAACATGACACTAGCAGACCATGACAAAACAAACCCGTAGAAAAAATTTCCAAAGAAAAGCCACCACATGGGATATAGGATTGGGTTACAGAAATTGCCCAGAAGGAGTCGAGTTGGACCTGTAAACTAGCACAAAGGACAATAAATCATACTTGAGTATAACCACCCATATCTACCTCACACAAATATGAGACCTTGAGTGCACCTAACCCAACTGGAGGCAGGGCAGATGTGACAATAATTTTCTAGCTCACTAAAAAATGCACACATTCTCTTAGATTAGTGTCAGGGAGTTTGAAACTAGTGGGCTCACTCTTTCAACACCTTTTAATGGCTTTTTGTCACAAAAAAGCACTTGGACCCTTATGCAGCAAAGCAATTAAACAAACCCTGAACTCCATTCCTGTTCAGGAAAGAACGTGAAGAGGTCCTTAATGTTATGCTTAATCATGAACAAAGTCAAGAAACCTCTTTTAAGGTATGAAAAGGGCCTGTATTTTTCCAACGCAACATAATAGAAATCTGGATTTCTATTATAACAATACTTTTGTTATCTTCAAAGGTACTCTATAATTAGAATGAAATAACGCTTAATTCATATTGCTGACCCTACATATGTAGTTTTAGCAATGGTAAATGCCACAGTGAACAGCATGAACAAAAAATATCTTCTCACCTGTAAACACAGGCTTCCTGCTGTGTTGCTATTTTCACTGATACCATTATGTTTAGCACAGAACATAGGCACCATGGGGAAAGTAGTTATTCACATCTATATGATGGATTTGAGAAGCCTGCAAAACTGTGTCTTCCAATGTTGTTTGCCACTTGCTGTTGCAGTCTTCCAGGTACCAAAATAGGATGAAGAGAGCTCCAGAGAAAGGAGGGTGGAAATAATGATTTGCTGCTGCTAGTGCAAGTTCCGGAAATACGAAGGAACAGCAGCAAATTCGTATCGAGGGATTAGTGGATAACTCCCCCTCCCTTAATCGAAGAACCCACTCTTTTTTTATATGTGACTGCTGAAAGGGACTTCAGGGTTAGCCCTCCATTTCCCAAGTTTCACAATGAAAGATAGCAGAAAATTAGCAGAAGCTGAGGCAAAAGGTGTTTACTGAAGTCTAGTCTGGACTCTATATATTTTGTAGAGTTTGTCATAGCAAACAGAGCAAGTGTGCTATAAATAGGAAAACATTTGTGTAATGAATGTAGTTGAACTGTATTTGATAGGAACACAATTTCCTGGTGATCTGGTTTTGTGTAACGTCCTGTCAACAGATGCATTTCTCAGGTTTACAGTCAGATGCAAAAGTGTGACAAAATTCTCTCTCTAGCAGACAACACTCCTTCAGATGCCTCTGCCTGTAGCCTCCGTAGAGAAGCGGTGGGCAACTTCCAGAGGTTTGGGAGTCACGCACGCCCATACCTGGACTGCAGGAAGGGGGGACAACACACTCACATCCCCTAAAAAACTCTCTTACAAAAATATGGCTATTTTACTGGAGAAGCTCCCTTGCACCCTCTAGTATAAATGCACACAGACAGACATATACAGTGACGTATGGGGATGTGGTGGCCTCCAGGGTAGTGGCAGAATTGCCCCCATCTCACCTAGAAAGCACAAAGGAAATTTTTGAATCCCCAAATTTATTTCAAGAAAAAATTGGGAGGAGTGGGGTTGTCAAGAACCACATTGGGTCCTTGTGCAGTGGCAAGTGACCCTCAGGCCAATTGTGGCCCACCGCTAGGAGGACTGAGAAGAACGAACTGAAACAAATAAATCATCACTGCCTGCCTAACTTCAGATATCTGGACAACCCTTGTTATTGCTCTTGATTATTGGTAGATAGAGGGTTGATTTTAGTGCTAAGCTGAGGGGGAGAGGATGTAACTGGTGGCGGCAAAAGGCGAGGGAGTAGGATTGGTGATGACTCAAGACATTTTGCTGTCAACAGCCTAAGTGACATGTGGATGAAACTCAGGACATGTGGTACAGGAGGAGGAGAAAGTCTGAATTCGTTCTTTGTAGTGGCTTTCATGGTTGGGTGCCCATCTCCTCCTCAGTCCCACTGGCTTGGCATGAAGGGGTTCAAGAGGAAGTATAGAAAATCCACGTTGTCCCTCAGACAAACAAGTGTTTAATTTGCAGTTGCCACACAAAGGCTTGTAACAGAGAGAACGGTGTCAGGTTTTGGCCCTGAGATCTCGTGGAAATTGCTTATCTGGCAACTCTAGAACACATGAAACTCATCTCTCTCTCATCATTTCTGTCACTCTTTACATGCAGGAAATGATTTTCTGAAAGGGAGAGCTTTTGTACATAAACACACAAATTAAAAAATTAGTCATAGGATTTACTAGAAAAAAAGTTCTGGATTGGGCGATACCTTTATTAGATCACTAAAAAGTAACAAATAAGGAAAGTTTTCAAGTTATCCAGATATCTTCATGGGGCCAAGACAGTATAAAACTTGGTGTTAAGGCAAATAGTTCAAAAATTGGACCAGATGTGCTGTCCATGGTTCTTGAGGCCAGACTGCTGACAAGAACAAGAAATTGGAGTTTTAGGTTTCCTGTTAGACAGAAGTGACAAATGTATTAATTTAGAGCCCCCTCTGAAGATAGGAACCTGACTTATGCCCCTCATATTTGCATTATATAGGACATCTCCCTCTTCACAGTTATATTTGAACATCTGTAAAAGAGAAACCTAGTCATATACAACTGTACATGTCAGCCTGTACATGAGCTGACATGGGCTTCATGGGCTTCCAACTAGTAGTATAACAATAAATTTGGAATGTTAAGTACTCATCACAAGTATCCCCATAGTCAGCCTGCCCACTAAAAAGAGTCCACAAATGCAGACAGAAACATCTGCCCTATTAACAAAAGAGAAGCAGGTCTTTTGCAAAGGCTCTTAATTTCCCATTCAAAATCAAACTGTCTTCAAATACTTTTAATTACAACATGTCCCAGGTGCTGTAGACGGTTGCAGCCAAAAACAGAGGGACCAAGGAAGCCTGTGGAGAGGGGTGGGATATGATGTCATAGTCAATAGCACTCCGAACTCTGTGAGTCCTGGTTCTACCACACCGGAAGGCTAATGCGCATATAACTGTGCCTCCAATGGTCTGTAGTCTCAGCAGGAATGGGGAATCATCCTGCAGGAATTGTCAAGAAGCCCCCTGCCTGGATCATGGGATGACAATAAGCTGTATGAATATATTCCTCCCTTTCCCAGGTGCTCTTGCGTACATCTGAGTGCCCATGTGTTATCTATGCCACATACATGGTACTAGGGGTGGGGCCATGCAGCCTGGCCCCATCAGAGATGGGCAATATTCTTTGTTTTTTGGACGACAGCCAGCTGGTTGTGGGAATCTGAGAACTGCAGTTCGAAAAAAAGGAACGTTTCTCATCTCTGGGCTCTGCTTCTGCTCACACAAAATGGTAAGAAAGGTTTTGCTAACCAGTATGCTGTGGAACATACTATGAAAGAAGCCAAACAGGAAGGTTGGAGCTGTCAAATCCCTGCTAAACCTTAATAAAGTGGACTCATCCTAGCACCAATTTGCAGAGAGTGCTCTCATTAGGTGTTAAAAATGAAAAATTAGTAGTGGAAGGACCATGGCCTAAACATGGTGCTGTTATGGTGCTTCGTGTACTGCTACACGTTTTATTGCAACCATAATTTCAGTAAACTACATCAAGCTTCATCAAAGCCTGTCCCCTCAGGTTAAGCAGCCTGCATAAAAATATCTCCTGTATTTTTTGTAATGTTCCTTCATTTTATCTTTTGTTTGGAAGGGAATTGAGTTGAATCATTTCTCATTTTTTAAAGATTACATTAACACATTTTTTTTCTTAATTTGATCATCTTTTCAGCTGTGGTCTTTGTATGGGGTCCTTTTGTACCCTTTTCTTTCAAGTCCTTTTCATGTCTCCTCTCCTTTGTTTCCCCCCTCTTCCTGAAAGCCTTTATTGTCATTTTATCCTTTAGTTACAGGCATTTTCCATATAGTAGAAATTAACATTAAAGAAATAAGAACAACAGGAATAAGCTACATGAGCCATAAAAGGAGGGAGGGTGGAAGATATATTTCTGGAAGCAAAGAAAGGTGCCATGTTCGGGCCTATTTCTTGTCGCTGTGGTGTTATAAGCTCAAAAAAAAGGAACAGTGGCCTTTTTTAAAGACTGTACAAATATGTTTTCAGAGGAGCAAAAAAAAACCTTGTAAATGGGCTGTTTCTTACAATGAGGTAAAATGTAACATACAATGTGATTTTTAAAAGGAGAATGGCACCACCTCCCTCAGGACTCCCATGGAAAGATACAGAATCCAAGTGACTAATTCAATTTGTCCTTCCTGGAGCTGACTCATTGTTATATAACATGAAGTATTATTGTCTAAATCAGTTAATGCTGATATATAGACAAATTGACTCTTTTGTATAAAGATGCCTAAAAGCTGCTCCCTCCTTTATAAATCAGCATTACCTGAGAGAGTCTGTTTCCAACTGAGGAGACAGATGTAGCCAATCAATATGAGGAATTTGATTGATGGTTGTTCCTGTCACCATTAACCAAGCGTATCTATAGACATGCCATTTCCCCTTCTCTCTTATTTTCCTTTCCCCTTTTGGAGCTAAGGATTTGAATTAGAGGCTCTAAACTATGAAATTGATCTTTCCCAGGTGTGAGCAATTTATTTTCATAAGGATCGAACCTGCAAAGTGTTCTATGACCCCACTGTTAACAGATGTTGAGAACTGGGAAACATGCTCTGAGGAGGGCAGAGCCCCCTAAAAGAACCAGTCATCTACAATAAGGCTTCAACATGTACAGAAAGTGTACTTTTAGGGATCATTTGTTATCTTTTGTTTAAATTAGAAATCTATCCCTAATAGACACTCAGACACCTCCATTCTTTTGGGAAGGCAGAGGTTAAGTCCAAAAGTGTTCATACGGGATGTTTTTGTATTCAAGTTTTGGTGTTCAAGTATGGAACAAAAAAGAGGAACAACAACACAGTCTATGGGTGTGTAGAATGCAACAAGAAGAAGAGGAACCTCTTCAAAGGTTACATAGAGAAGGGAAGGGTGCTCAACACCCCTGTATTGTTAGTCATCAGTTGATTATTGGCTCATCCAGCCATTGTAGCGCTGAGTGAGGATTTCATTTTGTTTTTTTCTTGCAACAGAATTTTCCACAATTCACACAATCTGAGTATGGGGGAAAATGAAACTGGTAGACTTGACTATCTATACTTCAATTCCATTGATAGCCCAGTGTTTGAGTTCATTTTTGTGGCCATTTGTAAATGTTCTATTTTGAAACTGATAGTATACACAGTTATTTAGAATAATGGTGGGAACATTCAATGGGGAAAAGAAAAGAAAGAGGGGGAAAGTGGAGAAAAGGCAAAATTTTGTGGCATTTTAAAGACTAACTTTTATTTGAGTGTGAGCATTTGTGTTCAAAGTTCACTTCTTCAAATGCAAGGAGTGCAAAAACAGGTCCTCTATATTTATAGGTATCCCCATAATTAAAGTCATGAGCAGGTGAGGATATCAATAATAGATAATGTGACAGTGGTTCATTAATGCAGGAACGGGATTATCAGGCTGTCAATTAATTGAGCTAAGAGGTCCCAACCAGGGCGTTATTTTAGACCACCTCAGAACAGGCATTTCAAAATGGCTACTGTGGAAAAAAGAATTGCCAAGGGAGACTGGAGAGGGAGATAGCAGAAATTGGTTACATAAACAAATCCCAGTACCTTTTTCTGTGCCAGACAAGTCTA
This sequence comes from Intellagama lesueurii, assembly GCA_037013535.1. Lineage (NCBI taxonomy): Eukaryota > Metazoa > Chordata > Lepidosauria > Squamata > Agamidae > Intellagama > Intellagama lesueurii. Next base: position 39,369,346 of record JBAJHW010000005.1, on the reverse strand, counting down.
CCTGACATACAGTTTATCACCGTGGCAGGGCCCTGCTACCTCAAGTAATTAACAGCTTGATCATCCCATTCCTTTATTAAGAAACCATTGTCACTTTGCCTAGTAATCTGCTCACATGCTCATTATTCTCACCACCAGGGGGATATATATAAATATAGAGGACATATATTTGTATTCCTTGTGTCTGAAGATGTGGATTTTCATCCATAAAAGCTTGTGTTGAAATAATTCTGTTAATTTTCAAAATGCCACAATATTTTGCCCCCCTCTCTTTTTCTTTCTTTTATCCTTCAATTTTGACAAAATGCTACAGCCTACTAACATGGCTACTTCTTTGGAAATATTTTAAAAGAAGTTTCCTAGTTACAGTAGCTTTTTTTTTTTTAGTTCAAAAGTTTTGAGGTGCTGATTCCACTGCTTCCCACAATCCCTAGAACAAAAATCGGTCCCATGTTCATTTTGTTTGTCTACACAGCTGACCTGGGAAAGAATTGTTATTGCTTCCACTCAATATACAGCTATAGCAGCTGTATAATTGATAGATAAACATAGTAGACAGCTTGACCTAGTAAATTATGCCTGCTTGTGCAGATCTGAAGTAAGGCATGGGGGTCATTGTCAATTAATAGTATAGCACCTTTGTAGAAAAGTTCTTGGATTAATCACAGGTGCTGCAGTCCACTCAAGAATGTTGCTACATTTATGTTTTGGAACTACCATAGCAATACCTCTTGGAAATCATATATTTTGGGGAAACAACATTTTCTGTTTCCTATTCTTCTCCGCCAAACGCAGGCAAGGAATAGCCTAGGACCAAAATACTCCTTTGATATCCATGCTGAGAGTTCCACCATGATTGAAGTTCTCAGACATACAAAAGCTATTGTTTTTCAGAACCTTCTCATTATTTTATCAGCCAAGAATAGTTTGAACATGTGACAGAATCTTGCCCCTTGTCTCATTCCTGCCAGCATACTAAACTATTCTTAGTTTTTATGTTGATTGCCCCAGCTGTTTCAGTTCCCAATAACTGTTCTGAAACTTCTTTTATATCTTTGCTACATGAGCGATCATTTCTGATTCATCTAAAAAGCCATTTACACCTATTCTTATTCTCTTTGCAGCCAGTCCTCTATCCCAGCTGTGCTTTTCTCTTTTCTACTCAGCCCTTGCCTTTGAAGCTCTCCTACTGAAGGGTGGGTTTTTTTAGTACTTGAAACGATTCAGTATGCTGTTAAATCCTTTAAGAGAATCTTGATATTTTCCCATGTAGGTGCCTGAGAAACTGTTTACACAATAAAAAGAGATCTTTGGACAATGTTATTGGAAACAAGTTTCTTGTCTTTGTTCAGTATCATTTACTCCCTTATACCTTTGAGCTAGAGCCACATACCACACCTGGAATTAGAATCAGCTTCATTATAGTCACCTCCACCACTCTCACAGCACCTTTTACAAAGTACTATGGATGAAGAATGGAGATCCAGACATGTACAGTGTTAAGAAAAGGAGCTGTGTGGCTTTTGTTCATGTATTTATTGAGGGCTTTTTTTTTAAAGGCGTTTACATTTCCTTTAAAAATTGATTTCATTTTTCAAAGAAAAGCAGTGAAGAATAGCAAGAACAAGAATTACCTCTTCTATCTAACACATTTGTGTACTTCTGTTGGTATTTAATGAAGACACACTGGTGTTGTATTTTAGCTCTGTGTTCTTCTTACACTGTGCTCCAGATTTAGTGGAGAATTGGAACAGCTGCGTTTTTCATTTTCCTCCGTAATAAAACCATATCTAATGTCTGTGGTGTTGCTTGTGTCTATTCGTTATCTAGCAGCTCTCAACTGCTGGTGAGCTATTCAGCTAATGCCTGTATTCTAGATTTTTTTTTATAACAATGAGTATCTTCTATTTTTAAAGTTTTCTGTTTATGAGGTAAAACATTACTTAAGTAGAACACAATGTAAGGATCTAATTTTGGTGAGTCCCATCGCAATCACAGGTAATGTATAGCTCATCTGACCTTTTAGCGTTGCGGATCGTGTGATTACAGTGCTTGGGGGGAAAGATGCGCTGGGGCCACACCCGGACCAACAGTCAACAAGCAGAATGTGGCTTGAGGTTCGGGGGTGGTCATATTTGGGCCGGCCGGGTTCTCGATGTCTTCACGACCGCGGGAACTTGGAGCTAGGGACTCGCCCATTTGTTTTGTAAGGGGTCCGTTGAGATCTCTGTGCTTAAAACTGATTCCACACTATGGCAGGACCCCCCTTTTACAGTAGGCAACAATGATTATTTAATAAAGTGTGGCCCATGTTTATCCCATATTACTTGTCTCGCGTCATTATTCCGGGGTAAGGGGGCAATGGTATGTCGTCAAGCCAGTCCTGACCTATGGTAACACTCTCAGGATTTTCTACATGTAGTGTACTCAAAAGTGATTTACCAGGTTTCCCTTCTTGGGACCTTGCAGGTTGCCGATGGTAGCACAAGTATCAGGATACATAATCCCATCAGCTACACATGTCCCAAGTGGCACCTCTGCCAGGAGGAGTAAGACTGCTTCTCCCTAGTCCCACAACCCAGTGCTTCAATACCAGGTCTTCCAATTCACTCCTGTATACATGTAACAGCCATGTGCCATATGTCCATTGCTCATAGTGAGATTCTCTCACCATATTCAAGTATTAGCTTGTGCATGCAGTAAACATTCAAAGGGAGAGTGCTTTAGTTCCCCACCTTTACATCTCCCAGTTATGCATTGAGGAGGTCATGTAGAAAGTGACAGAATGAAATATGGAGCATTCAAGGAGTGTTCAGCTATTCCCTATTCAAATGTATTTACTATGCTTTGAGGGGTGGCTAGCCTCCCTTCTCTCCCTCATTGCCTTCTACAGGTAGAAAGTGACAAGTCTGCAGAGGAAACATTCCTGCTCACATATAAGCATAACACTGGAGCAGGAACTTGAATTTTCCAGGATTCTTGCTTACACATAGAATCAGCACGCAAGAAAGAACATCTCTGCAGACTTGTTGCCTTCTGCACGTGGAAAGCAATGACAATGAGGGAAGAAGCGAAATGCTCTTTTTTACCAGTGGTGAGTGTATCCAGGTACAGAATGCCTGAATACTGCTCCAGTATACATGTCATGTCAGGCACCCTGAGCTGTTCACAGATTAGCCTGTGCTCAAACTAATACCTAAACAGGGTTTCTGATGAACAACATCACTTTGACAGTGAAGTGAAAAGCTGGAATGTGGTTGCATTAAATCAAGCCCCTCCGTTCCTCATCCCAAACAGCTGATCCATGGGCAGCTGAATGTGCTTTCATATGAAAATGATTTCTTACCAGATTAGAACAGCAATATATCATGCACAGGCTCATAAGTAAACATGATGGCTGGGTCTAAGGTTGCAGCAGTTGCAAGGAATGCCACAAAAAGGTGTTAAGAATGGAAAGGAAAGATTCAGAAGGACACCTATGGCAGGTCTGATGCACCTCACATCCTACATAGAAGGAGCAGAGATCTGCCATTTGATTTCTGTAATTTTGAAAGCAGCTTCAAATACGTGAACAAAAACCCAGGCCAAGTAGATCAGCAACAACCAAAAGGAGCCCCGTGCTTAATGTAGTCAAGATGCTTATTTGGTGAATCCTCCTTCTGAACTTCTTATTCCATGTGGACCTAACCTGGAAACTTAGAATCAAAGAAATGTCAGAGAAACAAATACCGACAGCTCCTTGCTGGCCAAGTTTATCGGATTAAACTAGCTTTGTACTGCTATGTCTGTGCTTTCACAAAAAATGAGTCCCTCCCACAAGATATTTAGAAATTACCTTCAAATAGATTATCTTTGGTCAGGACAAAGGGGTGAATGACACCAGCATAAATTTTTATAAAGACATAAGCAGAGATTATGAGTTCTCAAGATGTGGTGTTTATTAAAGTGTTTATTGGAGCCTAGTGGTCCTGTAACAAATGATACAATAAAACAAACTGAGTTATTCCCAATAAACAAAACTGCACACAACTGGAATATTTGATCTATTTTTTAAAATCATTCTGGTTTTGTAACCTTCCAAAACCTTTCTCCGCATTTGAATTAGTGGTGTACTACAGGAGGATATTGAGATTTTCAACATGGGAATAAGTGACCGAATGCTTGCCTGCTTTACAGTGATAGTTAAATTGCCAGCATATGTTGTTAACCATAGGCAATCAGCAAGTTTTGCAAATTCATTGAGAAATATAAATTTAGCACCATATGTATACATAAAACAAAGGACCCATTCAATGTCTCTTTGTCCCCAGCTTGTAAACTAAACTGCTTGGTTTCTAAAAGGAGAGTTTCTGAGGGCCATGTTCAGTTGGAAACTATGGTATAGAATATGTGAATGCTTAGAAATATTGTGGCAGCCCAAAATGATTTGCTGTCCAAGCTAGGAAACAAAGCACCATCTCCTTTGCGCCCCTCCATATATATTAAAATGCCATTAAAAAAAAGAGAGAGAAACGAGAAGTGGGCACTTCTTCAAGGGCCCAACACTGTGCAGTAGCAGCTCCTTTTCTTGAATGCTGTTTTCAAAGGGGATGGGGAGTCCCAAATATGCTCCGGAACAAGTGACTCCTGAGACCAGTCTTTGCACTATGCCTTGGTTCTCAGGAAGCCCCTCTGAACTGCCATTTAAGAAAAGGCAACCATGCTGTGGAGAACTGGGAAATACGCACCCCTCTCTTTATTTCTCTTTTGGCAGTGCACATTTCTGGAACATGAGGTATGTGGGGTTTTTAGGTTTGTTTGTTTTTTTGGGAGGTGGGGGGTAGGGGGTTGTAGCATTAAATATTTATGGGATGCAGCACCAAAGGAATAGTACATTTCCTACCCATAGTTGCCCTGTTACCTGCAGCAACTGTCTCAGTGGCCTTAATGGTAAGAGTGGCCTGAGCAAGAATGTGGTTAGTTAGTGAATAGGATGATTTTTTCTGCATATGCTTCAAGCTCTCTGCTCTTTTATTATTACTTCAGAATCTACATTCTAGAAGAGAACAGCTTTAGGTACTGGGTCAGAGTCTTGATTTAAGACTGGTTTAAAGTTCACAGCATCCAGAACTGCAATGGTTCCAAATCATACTAATACCTGCAGAACAGAACTATAACTTATCACAGCAGCCCATGCAAAAGGTCCTCTACATATCCTCATTGGAGAAAGAAGATCTGTTGGGTTATTCTTTCTGTGTTGTGGTTTGTTTGCTGTGCTGCTCTGGAAACACTGAGATAGTATGAGAGAAGGCAAAATCCAAAGAAATGAAACAAGTCTCCCCCCCCCCCCCCAAAAAAAAGACACACACAAAAAGACAAAAGTATGAGCCACGTTAAAAACTATTATATTTTAATGTGAGCTTTTGTGGACACATCCACTTCCTTGGATATATGAAAACCAAAAGAAATGTTGGCTGAAATATCAGTTTCACAGATAGCAAATTCTAAACATTCATTGGCTGTAGGAGTCTTTTTGTCTTTTTTTTATTTTGTCTTTTTTTTTGTTTTGTTTTGCTTTGCTTTGTTTTTTTGGATTTTGCCTGATATACCTGCACAGATTAACACGGCAACCTCTTCCAAAACTACAACTATGAGAGAAGGGTACATGATATTGCCAAACTGGAATCATCTGCCAGATAGCCTTGGCATGGAGAACAACCATTATCGAGCTGGAACACATTTACTGAAGAGTAATCACCATGGCATCTGCAAATGAAACCTTAGTCTCACTAACGCTCTGGATTTATCTGAGAATGTCAGTACCCATGTGGGTGGGGTGACTCGGCAATCCTGGATCCAAGGTAAATTTACCAGTCATGGGGTCATAGGTAGGTCCAATGTAATGATTAAACTTAAATCACAGGATTAGTAGCTGATTAAAGAACAGCAAGTAGAGAGTAGGGAGAACTGACATCTCTCACAATGAAACGATGTAAGACATGGGGTTGCCCAAGGATTTGTATTGGAACTAATGTTTTTCAAATTGCTCAGAAATAATCTAGAGTTATAGGTGAGCAGTGACCAAATTATTGAGGATTTTAAAAATAAAGAGGGATTGTCAAGACTCGAGCTTTGAATGGGTATCTCCAAACTGCATGAATTGGCAACAAACTGTGAAATGCAATTACTATCAGTAAAGGTAAAGTGATGTCCACAAGGGCAAAAATGGCCTAGCATCACATATACAGGATGGATTGTAAATTGACCTTGACTGGCCAAGATGGGCTGTAGTGGATTTGTATTGTAATTGCATATTGTAATGCAATTAAAATATTGACCCTGTGTACAGTGCCAGTGGAAAAAATGTTAATTTTACCCTATGTGCCATTAGGAAAGGTTGTAGTTAATAGAACTGACCCCAAGAGATTGCGAATTATTAACAGGAGTTTTCCCCTGCTGCTTTCTTCGATGGAAAACAAAAAGTGTATAGTCATAGAAGTATGTGCAACACTAATTTGAGCAAGAATATTTTATTATATAGGCATACTATAAATAATTTGTTACATACTCTCCTCCTATCGGTCCAGTGCCAGATTCCTTAATACAGCAAAGCTTTATGGGAATATTTTTATTTTACTAAACATTTGGAGGGTAAGGATCCAGTTCGTCATGTCTCGTCATTCTATGGTTCTACATCACCCTGAGAGAACTCAAAACCAAGCAGAGCTCAAGACATACTTTTTCATTCTGCTATTCCTTCCTGCCAGCAATTGGGCCCAAGACATTTTGTTGTCTGAGGTAAAGCAAAAAATTGATGCCCCCTCCCACAGTCCAATTTCAGCCACAGGGTACCCAAAGCCAGATATTTTGTTTTGGCACAATCAATAGAAAATCCCATAACTGCCTCTCCCTAAACCTAACACTAAAATTACAATAAGAAATTAAATCATTATCAAGTTTCCATTTGTTCATGATACTCAGAATCTGCTGCCTAATGTGGCAGCTCACTGCAAGTGAGCAGTTCAGGACAGCCCTGCTTTCTGACCTGAAAACCTTTTTCTAGTTCTCAACTTTGCAAAAGCATGAAGCTACAAAACAGTCATGAGCTTTTGAAGAATTGCAGTCAGCATCCAGTAGAGCTACTGGAAAATTAGGCACTATTAGCTGTTTTGAAGGTCTCAGTTGACCACTGTCCTTTGCTGGGACAACAACTCTCTCTTGTGGGAGAATACTCTAGCCAGCACCTCCTACACAGTGTAATCTGAGGTTCTGACTTCTGCTTCATCTGAAGTCTTTGGGTGGACCCCAATTTAGTCAACATGCAGACCTAAAATTATGGAAGAGGGATGCCGTGAGGGAGAGAAGCGGAGAATCTTCTATAATATTCATGTGCCATCAAGTCAACTCTAAAGGTCCCAAATTACTCTCAAAGGGTCTGCCTACCAAAGACATTGTATAGTCATAAGATTGATCAGAGAGAGAGTAGCTTCTTGAGCATGTACCGTTTATGTCATTTAGGGTTTAAATGGATCAAATTTCCAATGTATTGCTGTGTTTTAGGAAACAGGTACGTGCTGATGCAGATCTTGGAGTACTCTGGAAATGTCTTCCTACTGATCTCCTGATTCTCTGATTCTCTAATAATCAAGGGCAGCCTTGTATTTACTCGTTATTGCAATGCCAGCTATAGCAATGATACAGAAAGAGCTTTTATATGGACGGGTTGTTATTGATGTTGCAGTGTGGCCTATATAAAGATTCCTATTAGTTGCTATTTTTGTGTGTTTGCTCCAAATAGGATTTAACTAAAGCACCTGACAAGGAAAGTGATGGCATTCTCATTGAAGATAAAAGTGGTGGGCATGTCTGGATGAAAGAAGAAATGAATGCTTCAGTTCTGACAACAGTTAATCTCTTCAAGTTATCTATCAGCATCATTACAATTGTCTTCATGGTAGCCCTTCTATTTTTCTTTCCTAATCTTTGTCTTCCCTGTGTATTTGTTTCAACTAAGTATACTTACTGGCTTTGCAGACTTCTTTTCTATGGTAGAAAGAATATCAGATGGACATCATACTTCTTTAGAATGAGGAAAAGGAGGAAGTGGTCTGGGTGAATAGTCATTATGTCAAAAGAAAAATGAAGTCAAGCAAGGATGGTGAGAAATATGACAGCCATCGAAGGTGAACTTGTGCTGAAAAAGCAATGAGGCTGTTAGACCAGCTGAAGGATTCAAAACAGGTGTTGCATCCATAGAGACAGGCAATGAAGTTTATGCTAACTACTACATTTTTATAAGGGTCACAGAAAAAAAAGGCAAAGGGGTGACTTTGTTATCATTATGTTGTGATCATTCTTAGACGATTGTGCATGGAAGAAGGAGACTTCCATCCAAACAGAGGCTTTGCTGCTTTAATTCTGCATTAGCAATTGAATTACTTGAAAAAGCATCTTCCTAGCATTTTGATCAGATAAATTGGCAGTTCATTAGCAACTTCCAAATTTCAGACAGCTGTCATTATGAATGCCTCCTTAGTGCACGAAGGGCTTTGAAGCTATGCCTGGACCACTGAAGACTATGACAAGGTTGCTAAGGTAACAGCCATGTCCTAAGATTCTTTTTATGCATCAAACTTTCATCTTTCTAAATTTTCATAGGCAAAGGATAGTGAGGTGAATGTTAAAATATCCCAGATTTCAGGAAAAAAGAAGTTTGAAATATCTTCAAATGGCAGATATGCATTCACTGAGTGCAATTTAAACATTCTGATTAAAAACCTTAAAGCATTTTCTTATGAGCAGTACTTCTGAAGCCAAAAGAAACCCTAGATTTTTAAAATCTAGGGTACCTCCCTGATTCTTTGACCTAGCTTTACAGTTCTTGTAACAACGACAAGTTGTTGTTGTTTAGTCATTAAGTCGTGTCCGACTCTTCATGACCCCATGGACCAGAGCACGCCAGGCCCTCCTGTCTTCCACTGCCTCCCGGAGTTGGGTCAAATTCATCTTGGTAGCTTCGATGACACTGTCCATCCATCTCGTCCTCTGTCGTCCCCTTCTCCTCTTGCCTTCACACTTTCCCAACATCAGGGTCTTTTCCAGGGAGTCTTCTCTTCTCATGAGATGGCCAAAGTATTGGAACCTCAGCTTCAGGATCTGTCCTTCCAGTGAGCACTCAGAGTTGATTTCCTTCAAAATGGATAGGTTTGCTCTCTTTGCAGTCCAGGGGACTCTCAAGAGTCTCCTCCAGCACCACAATTCAAAAGCATCAATTCTTCGGCGGTCAGCCTTCTTTATGGTCCAGCTCTCACTTCCATACATCACTACTGGAAAAACCATAGCTTGACTATGTGGACCTTTGTCGGCAAGGTGATGTCTCTGCTTTTTAAGATGCTGTCTAGGTTTGTCATCGCTTTCCTCCCAAGAAGCAGGTGTCTTTTAATTTCGTGGCTGCTGTCACCATCTGCAGTGATCATGGAGCCCAAGAAAGTAAAATCTGTCACTGCCTCCATATCTTCCCCTTCTATTTGCCAGGAGGTGATGGGACCAGTGGCCATGACCTTCGTTTTTTTGATGTCGAGCTTCAGACCATTTTTGGCGCTCTCCTCTTTCACCCTCATTAAGAGGGTCTTTAATTCCTCCTCACTTTCTTCCATCAGAGTGGTATCATCTGCATATCTGAACAACGACATACATTTATGATATTATTATTGTAACAACAACATGCCATCAAGCCAATTCTGACTTTTGGCAACCCATTCCAGAGTTTTCTAGGCTTAGAATATTCAGAAGTGATTTACCATTCCCTGCTTCAGTCAGTGCTCTGGAATTGTGTGGCTTGCCCAAGACAACACAGACTCCTACAAGGCACAGTGGGAACTTGAATTCCTGACCTCTGGCTCTGCAGCTAGGTGCTCGATCTCACTAAGTTATCCAGATTAAGATACGTAATTGATCTAGTTCAGTGGTTCCCAACCTGGGATCCCCAGATGTTTTTAGACTAAAACTCCCAGAAACCTTCATCATGAGCAGTACTGGCCAGGACTTCTGGGAGCTGTAATCCAAGAATATCTGGGGACCCAAGGTTGGGAACCACTGATCTAGTTACTTCAGCCCCATGCTTGCCTGTGCGTCTGGATGATTGTGGGAGATAAACTCCTCATAAATAACCTTTCCAGTCTCGGCACCAACAACGTGTGTCCTTAGCATGAGCCAGGAGGAGAATATCTGCTCTACCTCACTTCTGCTATTGGACCTTCAATTGGGAATAGCTAGAAGCTGTACCGCAAGCATGCACTTCATCCTTCTGAACCTTTCTGTAAGTTGGGTTCTTCCTTTTTAACAGTAAAAATGTTCTAGATATAGTTAATTGTCACATCGTTTTTAAAATTTGAAGGCTATGCTGACTTGGAAAGAATTTTGTCTTTGAAATCTGGCAATCTGATTTAGACAATGGTTGTTAAAGGGAAAACAAAGAGCCTGTATAAAAACAAGTGGCCTTGAAAATGGATTGCTAATTAATATCTAGCATTAGAATAAAGATGAAGAAGAAAACTAAAAGGACGATTCCTGAAATGAATAAGAAAAGCAAAACCTAGATGGATTATGAAAAAACACATTTGTAAAGGACAGGTGAGAAGCAAAAGTAAAAGGTGATAAAAAATAGGGTCACAATCCCGAATGCAGCATTTGAGGGACTATTACACAGAGACAAAAAGAACTACTACAATAGCCAATGCAAAGAAATAGAGGAGAACAACAAAAAGGAAAAAACAAGATATCTCTTCCAGAAGATCCAAGAAATCAAAGTGAAACTTAAGTCTAGATTAGGCATGCTGAAAGACCAATAGGGAAGCATACTATCCGACCAGGAGAAAATAAAGAGAACATAGAAATAGCATACTGAATATTTATACAGAAGACATAAAAGGATGACAGACTCCTTTGATGAGGAATCCTATGATGAAGAACTACAGTTCTAGAAAGAACCTACAGTTCTAGAAAGTGAAGTGAAAACTGCTCTGAAAGCACTGAGAAAAAGTAAATCAACAAGGTTAGATGGAATAGCAGTAGAACTATTTCAAGCCACAGAGATGGGATCTGTCAAAATCCTAATAAGAATATGCTAACAAATATGGAAAACAAAGCAATAGCTCACAAACTAGAAATGTTCAATATACATTCCAGTCCCCAAGAAAGGAGATGCCAAGGGGTGCAGTAACTACAGGACCATTTCTTTAATTTCCCATGCAAACAAAGTGATGCTCAAGGTGTTGCATATGGAGTGAGAAATGCTACGTATTCAAACTAGATTCTGAAAAGGGAGAGGCAGGCAAGATCATATTGAAATATCCACTTGTTACAAGAGCACACCAAAGAATTTCAGAAGAAGATCAGTCTATGTTTTATAGACTACAGCAAAGCCTTTGACTGCGCAGATTCTGAGAAATTATGGGTTGTTCTGAAAGAAGTGGGTGTGCCCCAGCACTTGATTATTGTGAACAAGAAGCTACCATTACAGTGACTCTGCCAGACACTGTCCTATTTTGTGCACATCATGAGAAGGCAACATTCTCTGGAAAAGACAATCATGCTGAGAAAGGTTGAAAAGCAGCAGGAAAGCAGGAAGACTAAGTAGGAGGTGGATTGACTCCCTAAAGGAAGCCATAGGCTTGAGTTTACAAGAATTCAATTTAAAATTCTTTGGTGTGCTCCAGTAGCCAGCAGATATTTGCGATATGATCTTAAGTGCCTCTTTCTTTTTGGCATCCTTGAGCATCAGGCATTTCTCACTCCATATGATGTTAAAGCCTTTGTCTGAACACCTTGAGAATCTCTTTGCTTGCATCGAAGATTAGAGCAATGGTCCTATAGTTACTAGGATGTGGTAAAGGGACGTGGTGGCGCTGCGGGTTAAACCACAGAAGCCTCTGTGCTGTAAGATCTATAGATCTGCAGCTGTAAGATCGAATCCACGCGACGGAGTGAGCACCCGTCGCTTGTCCCAGCTCCCGCCAACCTAGCGGTTTGAAAGCATGCAAATGCAAGTAGATAAATAGGGACCACCTCGGTGGGAAGGTAACAGTGTTCCGTGTCTAAGTCGCACTGGCCATGTGACCACGGAAGATTGTCTTCGGACAAACGCTGGCTCTATGGCTTGGAAACGGGGATGAGCACCGCCCCCTAGAGTCGAACACGACTGGACAAATTGTCAAGGGGAACCTTTACCTTTACCTTTTACCTATAGTTACTGCATTCCGTGGCATCTCTTTTTGGTAAGGATTGGAATGTATATTGAATGTTGCCAATCTGTAGACCATTGTTACAAGATTAATTTTCTTTCTCTTTCCCATTACATTTCTTCTCTATTCCTCACTGACATTTCTCTCTCCACTTCAATATTTATTTAACCTTTTCCTCTTTTTGCTGGAGAGCAAGCCCCATACCCCAGTCCCTTATCAGGAAACTGGACTCTTCCTCTTTCTTTATTTCTTGTTTGAAAATCTGGGGGCCCTGCAGAAAGAAGCACTACTGGAGCTGTCTAGAGGCCCTGTTCCAAAATGAACATCCCAGATGTACATGGAGCTTCTGTTCCAAGGAAGATGTGCAATATCTGCTGCTTTGTGATTAAAAATGGTACTGCAGGCTGTGAACAAATGTTAATTAACAAAGATAAATTAATCCATTAAAAAATGAAATAATCCCCAAGTTCAAATCTCTAGGATCTTCTCAGTACCCAAGTTAAGTTTCATATAACATAAGTTACAAGCTTGGACCTATGGTGAGAATAGCTATCTTTTCTCTTTTATTGCAATAGATATCTATGTGAACAAAATTATGTTGTTGTTTTGTTTTTATCACCATCTATTTACAGTGATGCCTCGACTTACGAACGTCCCAACTTACGACCAATTCGAGTTACGACCAGCTCTGGTCGCAAAATTTTGCTTCGACTTGCAATCAGAGCTTTGAGTTATGATCAGAAAAAAGGTGGGGGAAAAGGCGGGGAATTCAAATGTACTAACCGTTGGTCGGCGAAGAGGCTGCTTCTTTGTAGCTCTTTCGCCCCAACGGTTAGAGAGAGTGCGTCGGTGGAGGCTTTGGACTGCCTGGTGCTGCTTTCTGCTTTTTAAAATGCCTGTTCTGAGTGAGTACAGGGTTTTGCAGGGTGGGTTTGGGCTGGGGGGGGGGGTTATGTTTCTGTGCTGTGATTTTTTTTTGTTTTTTGGTGTGGTTTTTTTCTTCAGCCCCAGAGCGTTCCGATGGGGCTTGCTCTGTTTGTTGGTTTTTTGGGGGGGGGGGGGTTTGTGATATTTTTTTTTCGGCCCCAGCATGTTCCGATGGAGCTTGCTGTGTTGTTTTGTTTTTTGGTGATTTTTTTTTCCGGCCCCAGCGCGTTCCGATGGGGCTTGCTGTGTTGTTTTGTTTTTTGGTGATTTTTTTTTCCGGCCCCAGCGCGTTCCGATGGGGCTTGCTGTGTTGTTTTGTTTTTTGGTGATTTTTTTTTCCGGCCCCAGCGCGTTCCGATGGGGCTTGCTGTGTTGTTTTGTTTTTTGGTGATTTTTTTTTTTCCGGCCCCAGTGCATTCCGATGGGGCTTGCTGTGTTGTTTTGTTTTTTGGTGATTTTTTTTTTTCAGCCCCAGCGCGTTCCGATGGGGCTTGCTGTGGTGTTGTGGTTTTTTTGTGACTTTTTTTTCCGGTCCCAGTGCATTCCAATGGGGCTTGCTGTGTTGTTTCTCCTTGCCTCATTTTCCCTCTCATTGGTTGGCAGGTCTCCCTGCATGCTGACCAGGATTGTGTCTAATGCCCTGCCTGTGCCCAGGAGCAGACTCCAGGATGAGCTCTGCTCCTCTCCCTGGATGCCTGTCTGCACAGAAGGAGAAGAGGCAGAGGTGGTGGTGGAGGTTCTCTTTTTATGCCGGGGAGGCTCTTGGATGGGTCAAGGGAGCGATAAAAGGAAAAAGTTTGGGAACCACTGGTTTAATGTAATGTATTGACCCAATGAAGGGAACCATGGCCTTTTGTTTGCAAAACCTGAACAGGTAATGACAGGACCTTTGGATGGTCATTAATTCATAGGGTCACTACAGGAAAGAATAAATTTGATGGCACGTAACAACAAATAGTTAGGCACTCTTGTTGCCAAAAATGTGTATTTTTAATCTATGTCTCAGCTGTACCTCATGGCACAATGGTTTAACTACAGTACCGTAGCCAAAACTCTGCTCACAACCCACACTCAATCCCAGGTAGCCATTTCAAGATTCACTCATCCTTCCATCCTTCTGAGGTCAGTAAATTGAGTACCCAGCTCTTGGGGCGGCGGCAATGTGTACCCTGCATAATTAAATTGTTAACTACCCAGACTGTGCTTTAAGCACTATGGGGTGGTATATATGCAGCATGCTTTTGGCTTTGTTTTTACTTTTGTGAGTGGAAAGAGGACCTTTATGGACAAAGAATTATAGTTATACAGTGGTGCCTCGACTTACGAACTTAATCCGTTCCAGAAGATGGTGGTTTTTTTTTCAGCCCCAGCACGTTCCAATGGGGCTTGTTCTGTTTGTTTGTGGTTTTTTGTGGGGGTTTTTTTGGTGATTTTTTTTTTCAGCCCCAGCACGTTCCGATGGGGCTTGCTGTGGTGTTGTGGGTTTTTTTGTGATCTTTTTTTTCCGGCCCCAGCACATTCCGATGGGGCTTGTTGTGTTGTTTTGGTTTTTGGTGATATTTTTTTCCGGCCCCAGCGCGTTCCGATGGGGCTTGCTGTGTTGTTTTGTTTTTTGGTGATTTTTTTTTCAGCCCCAGCGCGTTCCGATGGGGCTTGCTGTAGTGTTGTGGGTTTTTTGTGACTTTTTTTTTCCAGTCCCAGTGCATTCCAATGGGGCTTGCTGTGTTGTTTTGTTTTTGAGTGATTTTTTTTTCAGCCCCAGCGCGTTCCGATGGGGCTTGTTCTGTTTGTTTGTGGTTTTTTGTGGGGGTTTTTTTGTTGATTTTTTTTTCAGCCCCAGCACGTTCCGATGGGGCTTGCTGTCGTGTTGTGTTTTTTGGTGATTTTCTTTTCGGCCCCAACGCGTTCCAATGGGGCTTGCAGTGTTGTTGTGTGTTTTTTTGGTGATTTTTTTTCCCCAGCCGGAACGGATTAATGGGGTTTCAATGCATTCCTATGGGAAATGGTGCTTCGACTTACGACCAATTCGAGTTACGACCATCTTCTGGAACGGATTAAGTTCGTAAGTCGAGGCACCACTGTATAACTATAATTCTTTGTCCATAAAGGTCCTCTTTCCACTCACAAAAGTAAAAACAAAGCCAAAAGCATGCTGCATATATACCACCCCATAGTGCTTAAAGCACAGTCTGGGTAGTTAACAATTTAATTATGCAGGGTACACATTGCTGCCGCCCCGAGAGCTGGGTACTCAATTTACTGACCTCAGAAGGATGGAAGGATGAGTGAATCTTGAAATGGCTACCTGGGATTGAGTGTGGGTTGTGAGCAGAGTTTTGGCTACGGTACTGTAGTTAAACCATTGTGCCATGAGGTACAGCTGAGACATAGATTAAAAATACACATTTTTGGCAACAAGAGTGCCTAACTATTTGTTGTTACGTGCCATCAAATTTATTCTTTCCTGTAGTGACCCTATGAATTAATGACCATCCAAAGGTCCTGTCATTACCTGTTCAGGTTTTGCAAACAAAAGGCCATGGTTCCCTTCATTGGGTCAATACATTACATTAAACCAGTGGTTCCCAAACTTTTTCCTTTTATCGCTCCCTTGACCCATCCAAGAGCCTCCCCGGCATAAAAAGAGAACCTCCACCACCACCTCTGCCTCTTCTCCTTCTGTGCAGACAGGCATCCAGGGAGAGGAGCAGAGCTCATCCTGGAGTCTGCTCCTGGGCACAGGCAGGGCATTAGACACAATCCTGGTCAGCATGCAG
The DNA here is from genome assembly GCA_037013535.1 of Intellagama lesueurii. NCBI lineage: Eukaryota > Metazoa > Chordata > Lepidosauria > Squamata > Agamidae > Intellagama > Intellagama lesueurii. The sequence continues at coordinate 39,353,421 of JBAJHW010000005.1, read as the reverse complement.
GGAGACCTGCCAACCAATGAGAGGGAAAATGAGGCAAGGAGAGGATGAGAGGATTCCATGCCACCACTAGCTGGGTTTAGTGGTGTCTATTTTGTGCTCCTATGTATTGTTGCAAGCAGTGGATGAGAATCAGTGGCCAAAATTCTGTTGAGCTTCTGTGGCATGAATTAAAAATTGCATAATTGATGTGTGCAGTCATTCTGACTTGCTGTTGTGTGCTCAGACACACTGAGGTCATGCACTCAGTTGCACACTCCATTGTGCACTTGGGAGCCTCAGAGCCTAAGAAGGGGGGGGGTGATGAAATGCCTACAGGTGACGTCATTCCTGCCTGTCAGTCACAGGAGCTCTAGAGGGAGGAGCCAAGGATAGAGCAGGAGGGGCGGAACCAAGGAGACAGTTAGACAGTTAGACAGTTGGGAAGTTGGAGCTTGGAGAGGAGAAGAATTAGAGTGATCTGGATAGAGAGTTAGGAAAGTGAATTAAGAACAAGGTTATTAGATGGAACAAGCAGGAATGAGAACACCTAGAATAAGATAGATATTAAGTGATTGAAATTATATAATAAAAGCCTGAATATATGTCCCGTCCTATCCAAACCTAATCAAACCCCTGTTACAGTGATTACGTGATTTACTTTGTGATATGATTAATAATAAAAGATTATCTGTTATTCCAACCAACTGATTCCGAAGTTCAATAAGCCTTACATTTAGCAGCACATGTGTCTAACACCCAGAGGTGGTATTAAGTAAATAATACCGGGTGACAGCGAGACAAATTCAAGAGGGAGAGAACCTTTGTGAGGGCCACAACCAACACAGCCACAAGGGCGATCCCCACAGGGGGGTAGGAAATTTTAAATTAAAGATTAGCATCTGTCTCTGATGACTTCATCAAACTTAAGGCATCTAGGTTTATTTTACAGGATTCCAGCCATTATCTTACTTTGCTCCCAGTAAACAAGGCAGCTTGCTGCTTTCTCTAAAGCATTAATACTCCACCTGACTCATCTGTTGAAGGGTGGATTTTTTTGGGATCACTAGCCATCTACCTACAGTATATTGAGTACAATCATCCTGAACAAATATATCCCTTTTTGTACTCAATGAGAACACCCAAATGCTTAAGAGAGCAATTCTACAGCAATACGTGTGGACCATGTTCTAGGGGCCACACAAGAGAGTTTTCCCTGCAAAAGTCAAAGACAGACCTCTGACCTTGAAGGGGATGATCTGATCTCATCCTGAGCCATCCGACCTTCTTTGGCGTAGTCCTCAGGTATATTCCTCTATCAGGTTGGAGTTTCAACATGAGGAGTAGGAAAGGGAGAAAGATGTATATTGTGGCAGGAAGTAGGAAGGAAAGGACAGGACATTCCCAAACCTCCCAGACTTCAACCATGAGAGAACAGTCCTGACACTAAATCAGTTCCTCCCATTGCAAACTCTGGATAGGATCTTTTTAAACTTTTTATTAGGGCCCACAGTGGGGTGAAAGGCCCAAAAAAACCCCAGAAGTCTCTGATTTATTTCTGTCTTGCCTAGCTCTTGAATAAATCAGTTTATTGATTTATCAGAGTACTCACTCCTTCGACTTGTTCCTCTTTTTTTTCCTCTGAAAACATGAACTTAAGGGTTGAAAAGAGTAACTTAACTTACTTAAGGAAGATATCCATTAATATCTTAACTGGAAGCCGCTTAACTGGAAGCAGTCATTCTTATTTAGCATACATGATTCTGATGCTAACACTTCACTAAAACAAGCACAGATGCTTGGGAACTCAATGACATAGTATTAAAACCCTCTGCTACTTAGGAGGACATCCCTGATTTTTTACTAAGTTCTTTAAAGACCAGCATTTAAGTGTGACTGCATCTCACCATGTGGCAGTAGGCTGTGTCTGTATAAGGCCTCCAGAGTCAGGTTACTTCTAACTGGCTTGTAGGTTAATTTTCTTTCAAAGGATCTATTATTTGTTGTCTATTCTGGTCAAATATTTATTATTTACATATATTAATTTGTAACACTATTTCTCAGCTCTATTGAGATAGTCCTTAGAAAGTCACTCAACAATGCATTAAAAGCATGGAATACAATAAAGTCGAACTCAATAAACTCATACAGCAACACATGAAAACATGTCTATTAAAAACAACTATAGTCTTCTTAAAGAAATGGGAATGTTTCATCCTTTAAGAAGCTCATTAATTTTAAAAAGGCCAAGTTCACAGCTTGGAGGTGCTTTTGGATTCAGTATTGGTCCTGGAAGGCCATCAGGTTGCTGTAACATGGAATGACTTTGCCTCAATGCAGCTGGTGTGCCAGCTTTGACTTTTCTTGGGGAGTGTGGATGGTTCCAGCCGCCTGACGGCCGTTAAAACGGCCTGGAGTGGGCGTGCTGGTGTTTGCCCACCAGCCTGGATGGCGCGAGACTGGTTTTAAATGGGGGCATCCAATGGGCGGGTGAGCGCAGGTATTTAAGCAAGCGCTCACCCGCAGTTCGCCTGCTTTCCTTTTCGGGCGCTGAAGAGGAAGGTTCTTGGTGGCGCAGGCGAGCGGTTTGGAGTCCACCCGACTATCAGCTGATAGGAGGATTGTCGGAGGTTTCTCTGCAGCGGGAGGGCTGCTTTCGCTCCTTCCCTGGGTCCTGTTTAAGGCTTGTTTCATTTTCTTTGTTTATTTAATTTTTTATTCAAGTGACTGTCTATTTTGTTTAATATTTATTGTTTAATACGTGGAGTTTGATCGTTAGAGGGGCGAGGGGACTGCTAACGTTGGGGCGGACGTTTGCCCGCCCTGTGGGGCGTTGGGGGCGTTTTTTCCGGGTTTTTATTTGGGGTTTTGCCTTGGTTAATATTACGCTGGGGGATCATTATTTAGTTAGCCATTTATAAGTTGTTTCAAGTTTGTGTGTGTGTTGTGCCTGGCTTAAACGGATAATTCTTGTGTTGTAGGCGTTATTGAGTGTATCTGTGTTTGTTTAGGTAATAGATTTACTTTATTATTTTACCTCATCTGTTGTTTCCCTTGTATACTTCTTTATGTTCATTCTTTAATCTTTGTATTTCATTGTTTAAAACCTGTGACCGCCATTTTAGGTAGACGTCTCTTTCCTGCCCTTTCTCCCCGTCCGCCATCTTAACTCTGAGCAGTGTCCTTGCAGCTCTTTTCTTTTCTTCTATTGGCTGGACTCATTTCTTTTGTTTGCCCCCCCCCCTTTTTTCTGGCTGTTTAATATTCAGTAGCTGTTCTGGGTTTTGCAATTTTTAATACACACAGGCTTTGTTTTGTTTATTGACGTTTACTGTTATTTGGAATTTCATTATTAATAAGGGGATTCTGATCTCATATTGGGTTTTTATTTAGATATTTGTATCAGTTTCATTTTCATTTGATTTCTATGGGAGGGGGATAATACATAGTTAAATAAATAAATATAGATAATTGAATACCTAATACTAATAATACAAATAAATAAGGAAATATATATATAATAAACGAATAATAGTTAAGTATACTGATTACAAGGACTGGTTTGACTGTTAGACTGTTGGTGAGCACCTCTGAAAATTTTTTCCTATTGTATGTAATAGGACTTTGCAAGCTTTATGCATTAATCATAGTAATTCATTAGGTATTTTTAATTCATTTATAGATGACTCAATAGTCTATTGTAAACATTAGTAAGGGGTATTGAAGCGCAGTTCTGGTTAAATAGACTGTGCTGGCCGTTATAGCACCACCTGCTGTTTAACTTGGAATCTGTTTGGTTTTGGCAGTAGGGAAAATTTTGGGTTTTGGTGATCATTAGCGTTTCCCTTCAGTTCCATTTAATTTTAATTATAATGACCTCGCGTAAAGGACGTGGAAATTGTAAGGGCAAGGCCCCCGCGAAAAAGAGGCCTGCGCCACAAATTTCTCCTGAGCCTTCTTCATCAGATGAGGAATCTTGGCCGATATGGCAAGAATTACAGGAGAAAATGTCTGCGCTTGAAGCGCAAAGGTTGGCATCGCAGATGCCTCAGGTAGGGGACCCTTCCCCTCGACGCTCAGCTAGGGAGACTAAAGGCCATAAAAAGACCAAATTAAGGGCTTTGGCGCAGGATCTGATGTCTCGATTTACTGTGTTGGAGTCTACCCAGGTTTCTACAAGTAAGGAGCAGCCTGCTGCTGGAACCCACGCTTCGTCCAGCAAAGCGTCTGCTTGCAAAGGGATCAATCGTTCTGATACCACGGATGAACCCGAAGTAGAGGCTGCTGTTCGAGATGAACGGGAACTCATGGAAGAAGCCGGGCCAAGCTCATCCATGGGCGGTGATGTCCCTAGGACTTCATTAGGGTCTTCGGGTGAGTCTTCTATCTTACACACCCCACACTCACTAGCTACTGCTTGGCCTTGGGCTGGAGGTCCCCCTTTACAATACACGGCATGCACGCCCTACAATGCGACTCCTATAGGGGGGCCTGGTGTACCGTGGTCACCTGCTAACGTTTCGCCCTGCGGATGGGGTGTGCCATATCAAGCCATGCCCCCACCGGGGACACCTAGTGTAGGCGTTGGAGCAGGGGTATTCCAACATCCGTCGGTGCCCAATACAGGGTACAACACGGTTCCTTTTCCAGCTCTTCCCTATGGGGATTATTCGACTCCACTGGGGGATCATTTGACCCCCGCTACGAAAGAAAAAATTTGGAAGGGAGAATTTGTTGAATTCTTTGACCTTCTGAACCGTGACACGGAGATCAAGGACATTGACAAGGATGATGAACAGGAAAAGGAGAGAAGGAGACGTAAAAAACCCGATCGGACATGGGCCAACTGGGTCCCGGGTTTTATAATTTACGCTGGGGTACTTATTAAAGCTCAGCCTTGGCGTGCTTCTTCCTTACTGCAATATTTTAATATCATAAATAGGGCTTACTCGGATTTTGCAGGGCAGGCTTGGCTATTATACGATCAGGCTTTTAGGATGCGGAGTGCCATTCAGCCCAACTTGCGTTGGGATGAGCCTCAGCCTGGTCTTTGGTTGCAGCACATGACACCAGCTAGGCCCCACACTGGGGACAGATTTGATTGTGGCCACTTGAATAGGAAGCTGGCCTCACAGGCTACTCCCCGCCCTGGCGCGGGGCAGACGGTTCAACCCCGTCTGCCTTGTTTCGACTTCAACTTCAAGGGTTCCTGTTCCAGGAACCCATGTAAGTTTAGTCACGAGTGCCTCAACTGCGGCGGAAAACATTCCAAAGCTACCTGTTTCAAAGGAGGGAACCAGCGCCATAACAAGGGAGCCGGTGCTGGAAAGAAGCCGAATGGTGGCAACAGTGCCCCTAGTAAGGGGACCAACCCCAATTAAAATTGATGTTTTAAGGGCTTGGCTGCAGGACTACCATAGGAAAGGTGAGGCCAAATATTTACTTCAGGGTTTTCGCGATGGCTTTCGTATCCCTGCTTTAGGGGAACGGACAGCCTTTATCGCAAACAACCTGAGGTCGGTCAGGGGTATGGAGGACATTGTTTTAGATAAAATCAACAAAGAAGTTAGGGCGGGCAGAGTCCTGGGGCCCTTTAAGTGCCCACCTTTGGGGAATTTGAGAGTTTCCCCGCTAGGGATAGTTCCTAAAAAGGCTCAAGGTGAGTTTCGTCTCATCCATCATCTGTCTTTTCCAGAAGGGGCGTCGGTTAACGACGCCATCCCTCACGAATTATGTACAGTGCGATATACATCTTTTGACGAGGCCGTTAACACGGTCAGGTCTTGTGGAGTGGGGGCAGAACTGGCGAAGTGTGATGTGAAATCAGCCTTTCGTATTTTGCCCGTTCACCCACTTGACTTTGATCTTTTAGGTTTTCAATTTCAGGGACTTTTTTACATCGACAGAGCATTACCTATGGGATGCTCGATTTCCTGTGCGGCATTCGAGAAGTTTAGTACATTCATCGAGTGGAAATTCAGACAAAGGGCTCGTTGCAACGCGACGGCCCATTATTTGGATGATTTCCTTTTATGTGGTGCAAGTAATTCCGGGAGGTGTGCTAGGATGTTAGAGGAGTTTCAGTCGTTGGCAAATGAGCTCGGTTTGCCATTGGCGGAGGAAAAGACGGAAGGCCCGGCCACGTCTTTAACCTTTTTGGGTATCGAGTTAGACACAGTGCAGCAAACGTCCAGGCTGCCACAGACGAAGCTAGCCGAGCTCAAAGCCAGAGTTAATCATTTATTGGGTAAGAAAAAGGTGACCCTTCATGAGCTCCAGGAGATAGTGGGGCATTTGAATTTTGCTTGTAGAGTAGTTGCTCCGGGACGGGCTTTTGTCCGGCGCCTCTGCTCTGCCATGAAGGGTCTAAAGCGTCCAATGCACAGAACAAGGGTGACTAGGGGTATGAGAGAGGATTTGCGCATGTGGAAGTGTTTTTTAGATGGGTTTAATGGCATTTCCTTTTGGAGGTCTGCGATTAACCTGAACGCCGAATTTCAGGTACATACTGACGCCGCCGGGTCATTAGGATTCGGAATTTACTTTCGAGGGAGATGGTGTGCTGACACCTGGCCTGAGGATTGGCATAGGGGGGGAATGACGAGGGATTTAACCTTTTTAGAGTTTTTCCCAATTGTTGGGGCTCTTTGGCTATGGGCCGAAGAGTGGTCCAATTCGGTGGTCCGTTTTTGGTGCGACAACCAGGCAGTGGTTTGCATCATAAATGAACTATCTTCTCGTTCGGATAGGGTCATGCAGTTGGTTAGGGCCTTTACCTTACGGGCGTTACGATTTAATGTTCTAGTCCACGCCAGACATGTCCCTGGAGTTGACAATAGGATAGCTGATGCTCTTTCACGCCAACAGATCGCTCGGTTCAGGGAACTAGCTCCAGACGCCAGGGAGCTGCCAGAAGTTCTTCCACCGGAGGTCTGGCAGATTGGCGTGAGGAAGCATCAAGAGCTATAGGTATGGCGTTGGCTCCTAGAACTAGAAAGGGTTACTTAAAGGCAATCTGCGAGTTTGAGGAATTTAGGGCCTCTTTACCTCTGGAGCAATTATGGCCTGCTCCTGTAGAACACGTGCAACAATTTATGGTCTTTCTACACAGAAAGGGGTTAGCGCCGGGTACTATTCAGGGAAAACTATCAGCGCTGACCTTTCATGCTAAGATTAACGGCCACAGGGATTTTACTGCTGATTATAGAATAAAGAAAATGCTGGAAGGATGGTCTAGGGAGAGGGGAAGGGTGTACGATTCTAGGACACCTATCTCCCCAATCCTTCTTGAGCAAATTTGTGATCAATGGGGAACGTTGTGTACAGACCAATATGAGGTGGCCTTATTTAAAACAGCTGCTTTGATAGCATTTTTTGGGGCCCTTCGGGTCAGTGAGTTGGTTGCAAAAGGAAAGGCAGACACCTCTAGATGTGCATTGCAGATGAGTGACATTCTTCTTCAGGACAACAGCGTGAAGATTACAATTAGAAGATCTAAGGTGGATCAGAAGGGTAAAGGGAAGTTACTGGTTTTAGGCCAATGCAGTATTACTCCTATATGTCCCGTTGAGGCCACACAGGCTTACCTGGCATGTAGAGGCCGTGGGCCTGGTTATTTTTTGCAGCATGCTGATGGGTCTTCATTGACTAAATTTCAATTCTGGAAGCTCACAGACATGGCTTTGAACAGAGTAGGCATTACGGGACTTAGATTTGGAACTCATTCATTTAGAATAGGAGCAGCGTCCACTGCAGCCGCCCTTGGGTATTCTACTGAACAAATCAAACAATTGGGTCGTTGGTCCTCTTCTAGTTATCAAAGATATATCCGAACCTTACCTAACGTGTAGGCAGTGGTTCTTTGTCGTTGCAGGTAATGCGGGGATTGCCAGTCGGAGACACGTGATGATCGTCGGCCATAGTTTTGTGTATTGGGCAGAACGATATGCTGCCAAGTCCCACTTGGGGACCAACTTGGGGCTTGGTGCCCATGTTCTTGTTTCTTGGCGCAGTGTGCGCGGCTTGCTTTGGGTCCAGCTCGGACGGCTGACATCTTTTCACCAGTCCCCACCAGATGTTTTGCTTATTCACTTGGGCGGCAACGACTTGCCTCGTGTTCCTGGCAAGGCTCTGATCCTGGACATTTTACGTGACCTGCAAAGGTTAAATGCCAGGTTTCCAGCTATGCGGATCGTGTGGTCAACGATAATTCCGCGATTTGCATGGCGTGGCGCACGAAATGTGCTTGACGTTAACACGGCTCGGCGCCGTGTTAACCGTGAAGTGTGTAGAGGTGTCTGCCTTGGCGGCCTCGGCTCTGTGGTTAGTCACCACAGGATTCAATTGTGTAACGCTGCTTTGTTCCACAGTGACGGTGTTCACCTGTCGGATGCAGGTTTGGGCATCTTTTTGGAGGAGATTAGAAGGGGCCTGCTTGCTGAGCTTCAGCGGCTCGATGGCGGGCATGGGACTTAACTTTGCTAGTCCCTATGCTGTGGCGGGTAGTGCGGAAAAACAGGTGTTTCGGTGTGTCCCATTGGTAATTTAAGGTAAGCCAACAGCGCATCCGACCTCCCGGCTCTGCGGATCGTGCGATTACAGGGCCGGTTCGGGAAGGATGCGCTGGGCCACTTCCGGACCAACAGTCATCAAATAAAGATGTCTTGAGGTCTGGAGGTGTTTATTAGCGGCAGACCGGGTTCCTGCTGTCTGTGAGACAGCGGAAACCTGGGGCCGGGGACTCGCCCTAGTGACAAGCAAGGGGTATTGATTACCCCTACCTGTTACCATTTCCGCACTACTGCAGGCCCCTTATATTGAGCCAATTGATGGCTAACTTCAAATATTGGCAAATAAAGTGTGGCCCGTATTTCAATTCCAATACTGTTGTCTCGCGTCTTTATTCCGGGCTTGGGGGGCAAGGTTCCAGCCGCCTGACGGCCGTTAAAACGGCCTGGAGTGGGCGTGCTGGTGTTTGCCCACCAGCCTGGATGGCGCGAGACTGGTTTTAAATGGGGGCATCCAATGGGCGGGTGAGCGCAGGTATTTAAGCAAGCGCTCACCCGCAGTTCGCCTGCTTTCCTTTTCGGGCGCCCCTCCCGCCCGCCCTATTTCTAGTGTGATTTTGGTTGCCATTATGGGGCCGGATAGGAATTTTTGACTTCCATCCTGATTGGCTGTTGGATGGGGGGATTTTTCGCCTATCCCACACTGGAAAGGGGTTGTTGGCTGTTTGGGTATTTTTGGTCACACTGGCGGGTAGTGCGGAAAAACAGGTGTTTCGGTGTGTCCCATTGGTAATTTAAGGTAAGCCAACAGCGCATCCGACCTCCCGGCTCTGCGGATCGTGCGATTACAGGGCCGGTTCGGGAAGGATGCGCTGGGCCACTTCCGGACCAACAGTCATCAAATAAAGATGTCTTGAGGTCTGGAGGTGTTTATTAGCGGCAGACCGGGTTCCTGCTGTCTGTGAGACAGCGGAAACCTGGGGCCGGGGACTCGCCCTAGTGACAAGCAAGGGGTATTGATTACCCCTACCTGTTACCATTTCCGCACTACTGCAGGCCCCTTATATTGAGCCAATTGATGGCTAACTTCAAATATTGGCAAATAAAGTGTGGCCCGTATTTCAATTCCAATACTGTTGTCTCGCGTCTTTATTCCGGGCTTGGGGGGCAAGTGGCCACAGTGATTCAGGCCTTAATTAGCTACTTATTAGATTGTCATAATGTGCCCTATGTGAGACTATCCTTGAAAGTAGAAGCTACAGCTAGTGCAAAATACAGTGATCAGAATTTTGTCTGGTTTCTGCTTTTGAGACCATGCTGATCTTGAACAAATTGGAATGGCTTCTTCTTTCCAAACCTAATTCAAGCTACTGTTTTTTTGTTTTTCTTTCTCACAAAGCCAGGATATCTGGAAGAACATTCCTTGTCAGGAAAGCCTGACTGGAATTTAATATCTTCAATATAGCCCTATTGTATGTCTGCCCTGTTCCGCAATGGGTGAGGCAAGTGAAGCTGCGGACTAGTAAAGAGCAAGGAAAGGGTGAAGCAGGAGAAGCAGCAATTACAACATTCACTAAAGCAGATGCTCAGGCAGGACAGTCTGAAGTTGCAGTTCAAGAAGCAGTCCAAATGGTCAAAGGATCAGACAATCTGGAGCAATGGAGTAAGGCACAGAGGAACAAGGCAGAGGCTGTTAGGTAAGTTGCTTCCAACTTTCTTCGCTCTGAAGTAGTGGGAGGTTATTCCACATCCTCCTCAGACTTTGCTCCTGGGCCCCAATCATCTATAGGCTCAGGCTTCTGGATTCCCAAGGGTCTAGGATTTGCAGACTCCTGAATCCCTGAGGCCACAGGATCTCCAGGGTCAAGCAGGTCATCTACACCATCAGACTTTGGATTGTCTAGGTCTCCAACCTCGCTTGAGGACTTCTTTGCTGGTGTCATGAAAATATTCCACCACCCTGAGATGGTAGATTCATGAGTCCATGACAGGCTAGGCTGATGAACACATCAAATGGGCTTTCGAGATGGGCTTTCTCTGTGACTGGACTTTGACTGTGGACTCCCTCCCAAACACATGTGTCTGCAGAAAGGCAAGTGACATAATTGTCCCCCTTTGGAATCCTAATTTCACTTCTTATTTTAAAGTAAAAGTGACTATAAATAAGATGCCAAAGCTATAATATTATAGTGGGTATCAAAAACCTATATTATTGGTCTTTATTTTGGTTTTTAAAATACCTCTTAAATTATTATAAAAATGTTTTTGAGAAATGTTTTATCTAGTTTATGGGGGGTTCTGGTAAACAGAAAAAGGATAAATAATTACCTTTAAAAACAAATATTGTATTAGACATCCTTCAGTCTCGAAAGACTATGGTAACGTGCTCTGTATGGAGGACTTGGAACAGCGTCTAGTGTGGCTGAGAAGGCCAATTCGAGAGTGACAATCCCTTCCACACTGAAGACAAATACAATATGTCCCCTGTCCAGCTCCCTGATTTCGACGCTGTATGCGAAGCTGGAGTGTCCTCTCCAGAGCACGAAGCCTGGGTAAAATAATATGGAGGATAGGCTGTTACCCAAGCAGCAAATCCCCCCTCTCCATGTCACTGAGATAGTCCAGTGGAAAGGCAAGAGCCAATACAACTGGTTCCAGCGACGTCGCAGGAGTTGCCAGAACGACACGAACTGCCTCCAGGACTCCGGCTCCGGGTTTTGCCTCAAGGTTAACTCCTGAAGCCTTTTCCATCAGTGGATATAGCCACAAGGCAGTGGAGGTTTGAGATCAGAGTTTTCCTTCTCCTAGATGGGCTGCCTTCCAGGGCTGACGAGCCCCACCTACCCGGCCTGCTTAAAAACAAATAATCATTTCAAAAAAAGGCAATCTGGCATAAATGGATTTATTAGAATTGATGTGGAAGTATTCCATATGGTGGAAACCACCACTTATTTTACAGATGTCATGCTATAGGATATTTAAAATGCTCTGCTCCAAAACACCTTTCTTGTTGTTGCATTGCTGTATTATAGGGTTGATTTGTACCTGTGCATAGGAATTGAAATTGGAAGTGACTCAGCTTACAATTAGAGATGGGCATGAAGTACTTTGTGACTCTTTATTGTAAGTTGTCTGCGCAGCAGCACAGCTACCGCACGTTCCCTCCCCCCTCCCCCTCCAGCTCACCCTCTGACCTGCCAGAACATGCTGCTCCTTCCCTCCCTGTCCCATGATCTTCCAGTCCAGGCAGAAGCCCAGACTTCCCTTCTCTGCCTCCTCCAGAAGCTGGCCACTCAGACAAGGAGACGGGGCAGGGATTCCTGCAGCACTGCCTTTGAGTTGCCAGCTGCTGGAGGAGGCGGAGAAGAGAAGCGTGATGGGGAGGAAAGGAACAGCACATGCCGGCACGTAATAAGATAACCTCCTCAGGTTTCCTAGACTCTCCTTTATGTGTTCTAACCTATACTGGCCTTCCTTCAACTTGAAATTGCTATTCTTAGGGTTACTGATGTCACTTCCTTCCCTCTCACATCTTCCTCTTGCCTGCCCAAGAAGGAGACATCTTCCTTTTGTTACCTATTGCTGGAAGGAGCAACCATGGCTGACATCTCTAACTTTGTTGGCCAGGACCTCTATCACCTTCCCTATCTCAAGAATGTATTTCTCTAATAAACCAAAGCTTACTTATTTTCTGGGAAAGAAGTGTAGGTGCAATTCCTTTACAAAGGGGAAAATGTGCTCTGCTAATTATTCTGAGTTTCAAAGGGCTGAATCAAAATGTTAAAGTTGCTCCTCTACCACTGCATGCTTACTCTCCAACAGGTTCATGCATGTAAAGCTGCTGTCTGAGTTTCATAAGTATGCTGTTATGTATGGTGGGTTTTATCCTGCCTTAATGTACAGTTTTGGGCTAATAAATATACACTGCCATATGCAATGTTATCAACTAGACAATTTGCATATCCTTTCAAAATTCATAAGAATCTGAGCCAAAAAGTGACTTTACCAAGCCATAACATGCATGTATGAATAAATATACTGGGCAACATAGGACCATTTGCTGGCTTTCTTCCCACTCTTTGTACAAAGTTCATTCTGCAGCCAAGGAAATTCAGGGGTTAAGTATGAGGAAACCTACTGAAGTGCAAGCCACCTTTAAGTTGAAGGGGACCTGTCAGTCAGGTAGACTGAGTTCTTCATAGTGAATCTTACAACATCAAGAGAGGGGAAAATTTTAGTCAAGCTTTCAAAAATAACTCCTTGACTCTTCAGAAAAAGACTCTGGTGCCTTCTAATGTTCAGAAAGAGTCAAATATACTTCTCTTTTTAAGGTCTCATGCTATCAAATTGTCCTGCACACAGTAAAGTGCTCCAGAAATCCGTTTATCTACCTCAAAACACTGAAATATACCTGCTGGGATTTCAGCCTTTGTTTCCAGGGAGCTAAGCTGTTTCAAAGCAGATGCTTGACTCACTAAATCATCCCCTCTGGCTTATTTTATTATATAGAGGAGGCAGTTGTAGTGAACTCTAACCTGTAATGACCCTCTTCTAGTGAAGAAGAACACAGTGCCTGAATTCATTTATTGCAGGTGCAAATCACAGCATAATTGACCTTTCATAAAGTTCACATATATTTTAACTGTTAACTATAATGACATGTTAAAGTAGCCATCCTTTCAGATATGTTTCAATTTTTAAAACCATTGAGAACCACTTGTGGAAAGACAGAAGGCCTTACACACATCATTCTTCTTCAGGAAAAACATATTTTAAACACATGCAGTTGAGGTTTTTTTAGTCAGCAAACCTGGCAGCTAATGGACCAGGCAGGGGCCTTCATCCCAAAATGGGGAGGGGAAGTGCCCCTATTTTTCTTGGTTAAAACAGTATCTAGAATAACCAGGTCTTGCATGCAAGTGTTCCACTAGGAGACTCTTACAAATTGTTCAACTCTTTCTTTCAGAGAACAAGGTAAAATACTGGGTGCACAGTAAAATGGGTGTTCTGTTTTTCAAGATGAAATAATGGATATTGTTTCTAAAGCTTTTAATCACTGCATATAAAGTTTGACTGCTTCATTAATGGCTTGAGTACCCAGGACACTGTATAGAAAATAGGGTTTCAAGCAAGTAAACATTTATATTTCAGTGTCAGACCTGAACTACAACCTACCACTTTGCCTCAAGTTGATTAAAGGAAATAACACCTTTCTTCATCATTAAGAGTTGGCTTGCAGAGAGGGGAGGAAGAAAGACAGCTGCAGACTCAAAATATCCACAGGCTTCCCCTACATGAACAGGATAGTTTATCCTTTCTGAAAATATGGATCCTTCAGAATTGGGTTTCACAGAGTATAGTAGCTGTTATTTAAAGTAGCTATGCTTTTGCATTGGTACTGCTAACAGGAATTGGCTCAGCTACTGAAGAGAAAAAGCTAGAAATTAAAATGGTCAGATATGATATATTACTCTTTAGTTACATAGAATGCAAAGGAAGCCATATTGGTCATAAGACAAGTTCCAAAAGCCATTTTGTGGTGATACATCTTTTTAGACCAACTAAAAAGGCAGCATATTTTCTGCGCAAACTTTTGAGATAAAAATTATTTTTCTTGGAGATGATAGGAAAAGTAGAAATGCAAGAAGCTCAGTGCTAGTGCCCTATAGTCTGGATGCTGCATTATAACTTGTTGGAGAAGAAGCTGCAAGCAGTACACCAGGAGTCACAAGGTGCTCAGTTTCCCATGGATGGCCCCTAATTTCAAATACAACAGTCTCCTTGTAACTCAAAATAGTCCTAGCTGCTCCTAGATACAGCAGGCTGGATATAGTGAACTGCAAAATTGGTGGTTGGGTTGGGTTTCTTAAATTTCACTGAAACTATTACCTAACTGTGGTAAATGTGGTACCAAAATTTCCTCAGATTGTTTTATTAGTTTATTTCAGTGCCCACACCTTAAAAAAGTTCTGGACCAAATATTCCTATCTGCATTTGGTGTGTTTATTTAAAACAAACAAACAAACAAATCGCTTTCACGTCTGTGTTACTAGGCACTGAAGAGAGAAAAGATTTTGATTAGTACTGGGGGTTTGGGCAGGAAGTTCCTCTGCACTGTCAACCACATCCTTATAGATTCAAACTTCTTGCTGCCTTATGATTAGCAGACTCACAGATCCTAGCAGATCTGTATTTCTCTACTAAGATCTTGCATCTCACTGCCTTGACAGGACAGCCTTAGAAGTCTATCTGATGGTGAGGGTTTCCATTCCAAAAGCGAACACAATCAAAATAGGGTAGCAAAAGGGTTACATCATTTTTTGGGGAGTTTTCTGGCTCACCTTTTTATGTTGTGCTATTTTTTACTCTGAGGCATCTACTCTGGTGAGGAGATTTAGTATGGGGACGAGTATTGTCCACCTCATGGGCAATTTCAATTGCTTTTCCCAGAGTCAGATCCTTTGTCATAGGGAATTTCTCAGACATTTTTGGATTATTTGTCTCTGTGACAACTTTATTTCAGATACGCAAAGGTAGCAAATGCATAAATCACACTCAGTTCTCACAGGACCATTATAGGTTGGTCAGTGGGCTCATCAGATAACCTGTAATGAAGGTAAGAAGTAAAACATGCTGCTATAACTTTCAACAGTGCATTAAAATGTTCATCCAGAAGCCATATAGTAGCATTGTTGGGAAGTGGCATGTTTATTTGTTTGTTTCATTTATACATCACCCAATAGGCAAGACTTAGGGAGACAAGCATGACAAAAATGAACACAATAAAAATCAATAATAAAACACTGGCATCACTTAACCCCCACACACATAAACACACATAAATAAAAGCAGTAGCAATAACATTTTGGAAGCAGAAGATAAATATCAAGGCAACACAGTTGTAAAACTCGCATTAAGAACATAATATCTGGACTAAAGGCAAGTAGCGACCTAAAAATGTTGACATTTGGGACTAAATCCAGCTGATAATCCCAACTAGAGTAGAGCTACTGAACAAATAAGCGTTGACTTGATTCTCATTCGTTTAACGGGTCTTATCTAGTTGGCACTAAGAATTTAATTTTGCCCTTCAAACACCTGAGAGAATGCAAAGCTCTCTACCTGGTACTAGAAAGTCAAAACAGTTGATACTAGACAAACTTCTCTGGGGA
This sequence comes from Intellagama lesueurii, assembly GCA_037013535.1. Taxonomy (NCBI): domain Eukaryota; kingdom Metazoa; phylum Chordata; class Lepidosauria; order Squamata; family Agamidae; genus Intellagama; species Intellagama lesueurii. The sequence continues at coordinate 39,337,766 of JBAJHW010000005.1, read as the reverse complement.
GGATGTTCCACAATTTGGGAACTATCACAGAGAAAGCACACCAGATGTACTCTGAATCTCAATGTCTGAAATACTATTGCTTAACATAGTAAAACATGCTAGAGTAGGCCATTTGAATTAATGAGAATTTAGTGAGTCAACTCCTCCATCCCCATTGCTTCAAAGGTCCTAGTCTAGTGCAACGTAGTACTCTAAGCAACAGCATTTCAGCCAGTTTCCTTACGGTCCTTTGAGGATCCTCTGAGTAGGGTCTCAGCTAGTTATCTCAAATACAGCAGGAGACTTAGCAGGCAAAGTCACTCAGATAGGTTCTGACTTGGATACTGTAATTTATACAGGTCTTGTGGATATAAATTTGGCTCCTACTTGTTCCATTATGATGAATACATTTCAATTGATGAGGATGTGGACAGAGGTGAAAGTTACCATATGTGTGCTAGACCCTTGCCCTTCTTGCCTTATAAAACGAGCCAGAGGGGGAATGGGCGAGTGGGTAAGGAGAGTGGTGAATGTCACCTTGAAGCAAGGTAGGATGCCAGCATGCTTAAAGGAGGCAGTAATAAGACTATTATTTAAAAAGTCCCCCTTGAATCCCACTTTACTGGACAACTTTCAAACAGTCTCAAATACTTCATTTCTGTGCAAAATACTGGAGCCTGTGGTTGTTTCTCAGCTCCAAGTATTCCTGGATGAAGCAGATTATGTAGCCATATGGCCCCCTGGGGGATCCTGGCACATTTCAGGAGGGCCACAGACAGGAAAAAATTCTTCACACACCACCTTATACGGTTGTTTCCTCCGGCACAGGGCGGAGCTGCTGGGGTGGGGCTTCTTTGCCTGCCTGTCTGGTACAGACGTCAGCAGGGAGAGTCAGAGGACATCAGGCAGGCAGGGCTAAAGGCAAGTCTTTAAGAAGGCTGCCCGTGCCTGCTCTGTCCTCTTCCCTGCTTGCAAAGCGAAGAGGAGTAGTGCTGTCTGGTAGCCAAGCAGTTTCATTTTCACCATGTGGCTGGAGCAGCTCTGGAGGATCCCTGCTGGGATTTGGGCTGTTCATCGGCAGAGCCCCAAGGTTTTGGGGGATCTTCAGTTTAGTTGTGCCTTGGCAGCATTGCCAGACCACTGTAAAAAAAAAAAAAAAAAAAAAATATTAAAATAATAATTTGCATTCAAGGCCATAGGGCATTGGTACAGATAGTTGGAGGGGCTGATGGGCCGGGGGGGAGTAATAAGGGGGTACAGTTGGTGTAAGGGAGTCTCTGACCTCTCCCACCCCCACACCCTTCCTTTAAAATAATTTTTAAAAATAATTAAATTAAAATTAAAGGAGGAAGTGAGAGAAATTGAAGGGAGTAAGAGTGAGGAGGCAGAGCATTGGCCAGGAACTACTGTGCAGTAGCAACTCTGGCACTATGCCACACAAGAAGGGTCGGGGGGGGCAATAAAGGGAAGCAGCCTGCAAAACGCAAGGCACCAGCACAAGCTCCCCCTAACAATTTCATCCTCAGATGAGGAGGACTGGCTGGACTACATGGCCTTATGGGGAAAGCTCGGTGCCTTAGAGACGAAAAGGGTGCAAGTGAGGGCAGTTGTAGGTTCATCCGAGTTGCGTAGGTCATGTGGGCAGTCCAAAGCACACAGGCTGGCAGAACGTAAGAGATGGGGGACATTATGCTCTCTCACATTGCTGTTTTAGAAGCTGAGCATCCAGGTCCTTCTGACCCATCTTCCACAATTGACACACCTGTGAGGCGACGAATGGAACTCCCAGCTCCAGTGCAGCATGTTGAGGGGTTGCAGGCAGCTGCAACAAGCATACACATGCAGCAGAAGGGAGGCAGTGTTTCAAGAGGCAGAGATACAGTCTCTGCACAGGTATATGTGGCAGTTCCAGGTGAGATAACTGCTACACCGGGCACAACACAAGTAGGCATTTGGCCTTGGGGCACCTGGAGCTGGCCAATGCCGATCCCTGCACAAGTGCCCATAGGCCAGATGGCACAGGCATACTAGCCAGGGGAAGCTCGAGCATGATACCCATGCCTGGGAGTGCTCAGCAGTCTGGTGCAAGGTTAGGATTGGATGGAGTGGTCAATAGATTTATTCCAGATATAGGCTACAATGTTGTGCCTCGCCATGTGCTTCCTGAGGGCGACCAGTCCTTGCCATTAGGTGATCACCCCCTTCTGGCCATAATTGATAACATTTGGAAGGGGGAGTACATAGATGTTTTGAATTATTGAATAGGAAGCTGGAAGAGAAGAAGAATGACAAAGAGAAGGATAGGGAAAAGGGAAAAGTGTGTAAGCACAAGCTGGACCGGTGCTCGGCCAATTGGTTGCCAGGCTTTTTAATTTAAGCAGGGACTATCGTTAGGGCCCAGCCTGAAAGGGCTTTCTCACTAATTCAGTACACAGACCTAATGTACAGGGCGTATGTGGATTTCCCAGGGCATGCGTGGCTTTCCTAGGTGAAGGCTTTCATATGCACACGGCACTACACCCTAGCATGCGCTGGGATGTGCTGCACGACGTTCTAGGGCTTCGTTATATGACCCCGTCCCGCCCAATTTTGGGGAGAGGTTTGACAGTGGCCACTTGCTGCAAAATGTTCCCAGTCCAGCTTTTACTGCACTTGGTGGAACAGGCAGTTTATCCCCGCTTAGTATGCTGGGAATTTAACACCCGGGGATCTTGTAACTGACACCCCTGTAAGTTTTGCCACCAATGTTCCATATGTGGAGGATCTCATGCATCGGCTACATGTCTTAGAGGAAGACCAGGGGGAGCTGTAGGATGGGATAGTGGAGGCAACCAGAAGCTGCCTCCAGTGTCTGCCGACCCTCCAAAAGGGCCCCAGTCCAATTAAGGTGCAGGTTTTGAAAAAGTGGCTTCAAAGTTATCCAGACAGAGTGGTAACCAATTATTTGCTTGAAGGGTTTAAATTTGGAGTGATATCCCTGCCACGGGGGTTAGGGTGGACACCTTACCGGAAATTTGTGTCAGTCAAGGGGCAGGAAGCCATCATCTGGGCTAAGATTAGTAAGGAAGGGGCAGAAGATAGAGTGCTGGGCCTGTTTTTGGCCCCACCAGTTCCACATTTAAGGGTATATCCAGTAGGGGTAGTACCAAAGAAGGCGCCTGGTGGACTTAGGCTGATTCACCACCTGTCCTTCCTGGCTGGGGACTCAGTTAATGACAGGATCCCTCAGGAGCTGTGTAGCATTCACTATACCTCATTTGACGCTGCAGTGTGCATGATACATGCTTGTAGAATAGGGGCGGAGTTAGCTAAGCTGACATCAAATTGGCTTTCAAACTACTGCCAGTACACCCTGAGGATGGCGAACTGTTGGGTTTATATTTGAAGGACAATTTTATATGGATAGGGCACTACCAACGTGGTGCTCAGCATCAGGTCTGTCTGTTAAAAAAAGAGTTCCTTTTTGGAATGGGCACTTGAGTGCAGAGTAGGGTGGTGCAGGTGGTTCATTATTGGATAATTTTTATTTTTTTTTAGTTTGTGGAAACAGGGCACTACAGAATGCCAGCAACTCATGGGGGCTCTTCAGGAACTTACCCATGAGCTCGGTGTGCCTTTAGCAGAGGAAAAAAGGTCCATCCCGAGTTTAACCTTTCTAGGGATTGAGCTGGACACCATTAAGCAGTCCAGCCGGCTGCCTGAGGCTAAGATTGTGGACTGATTCAATGCCTTTGGGTGAATGTTGGCACAGTCCAAAGTTATGTGAAGGAAATGCAAGCATTGGTGGGGCATCTGAATGTTGCCTGCAGGGTGGTAGCCCCTGGCATAGCTTTCCTGTGAAGGCTTTGCGATGCCATGAAGGGCCTTAATAAGCCACATCACAGATGGCTCTCAGCTGGCATGAGGCATGATTTGGCAGTATGGTTGAAGTTTTTTGGGAAGGTTACAATGGGATCACCTTTTGGAGAACCGAGCTGAGGTTAGGGGCAGAATTCCAGGTGCAAACTGATGCTGCAGGATCCCTGGGGTGTGACATATGCTTCAGAGGACATTGGTGTGCGGGAAGGTGGCTGGCAAGTTGGCAGATATCAGGCATCACAAGGGACCTCACCTTCTTGGAATTTTTCCAATAGTAGGTGCTGTATGGTTATGGGCCAAAACATGGGCCAACTTGGTGATGGCCTTCTGGTGGACAACCAAGCGGTTGTACACATAGTGAATTCATTCACATCCAGATTCCAGAGAGCAATGGACCTGGTTAGGGCCCTTATATTGCACTCTCTGCAATTCAGCATAGTCTTCCATGCCAGACATGTCCCGGGGGTTGACAACACACTGGCTGATGCCTTGTCCAGTCAGCAGATCGACCTGTTCAGGGTGTTGGCGCCAGGGGCACAGGCTCACCCAGAAGTCCTCCCAGACGAGGTATGGAATCTTCGAGGGTAGAGGCCAACAGAGCCATGAGCCTGCAGTGGCCCCCGGCACTTGTAGTTTTGCTGCAGCATGCACAAGAAAATTTCTCATTTCAGCAGGAGGAAGGGCTGCCCCAGTGGATCCTTTGGTGCAATTCTGTGTTCAACCAGAGGTATTGACGAGAGGTGGCAGGCACCCAGGTCAATACAAGGAAAAAATGACAGCATTGGCATTTTTATGCTAAAGCCCAGGGATACCAGGACACCACTGGGGCTTTCCGCATTAGAAAGATGCTAGAAGGATTGAACAGGGAGCGGGCTGGGGCCAAGGACACACGCACACCCATTTCAGCAGATATATTAGTCAGACTTGGTGAGGTATGGCAGACTGTGTGCTCTGATCGTTTTGAGGCATGCCTTTTACAGTGGCGACACTGATTGCCTTTTTGGGGGCTCTCCAAATAAGTGAGCAGGTTGCAGCAAGCAAAAACGATACAGCTCTATCCTCTTTGCAGAGGAAGGATGTGTGGGTTGCTGAGGAGCAAATAGTGATTAACCTATGGAAATCCAAGACTGGGGAAAGGTCAAGTCATAGTGTTGGGAAAAGGTTCTATTGCTGAGATTTGCCCTGTTAGGGCAGCAATAGAATACGCCAGATTCATAGGTGATGAGGATGAGGGCTTCCTGAGGCATAAGGATTCATCTCTGCTTACTAAATATCAATTCTGGAAAGTTACTTCTCAGGCCTTACGAAAGGCCCGGATCCAGAGTTGGCATTTTGGCACTGATTCATTTTGCATAGGTGCCGCTTCTACAGCAACTGCTTGGGTACAGTGTTGAGGATGTTAAAAAGGTGGGACAGTGGGCTTCCCACAGGTATCGGAGTTACATATGACCTTTACCACAGTTGTAGGTGCTGGCATTGCGGTTTGTGTTTTTATCATTTCAAGTTTGGGGATGCGACCATCCCGAGTTCGAGTGCGTTTATGTGGCCACAGCTATATGTTCTGGGCAGCCAAGTATGCAGAACAGACCAGTTGGGGTTGAAGCATTAGCCTTTGTGCAAGGGCCATGTTGGAGTGGAGGGGACGGAGAGGCATGCCCTGGGATGGGTTCTTGGAATTGGTGTCCCAGGGTACTCTGGATATGCCCCCTTGGCGTGTGGGCCACGTTGGAGTGGAGGGGACAGAGAGGCATGCTCTGGGACAGGTTTTTAGAATCAGCGTCCCAAGGGTACTCTGGATGTGCCCCCTGACATTGCGTTAATCCACCTCAGTGGCAACGATTTACCCCAGCGTGGGGACAAGGCATTGATATTGCAGTTCAGCGAACCTGTACGCGTTGGCATTGCGCTTTCCTGGAACATGCATAGTGTGGTCGGCGATCTTACCTTGTATGGTATGGAGGGTCCGATGCGACCCCAGGTGCATCGATAAAGCCCGGAAAGGAGTTACCTGTGAAGTTTGTAGGGCCATTAGGGCCATAGGTGGTCAGTGATTTTACATCTTGACATTTGAGTTAGTTGCCCTGAATTATACAGGGAGGATGGGGTGTATTTATCAGAGTCAGGGCTAGATTGGTTCCTCCAGGATTTACAAGGGGGCCTTAGGACCAAAAATTTTGGCTTGGGGGGGACCCGCGGCATACGGTGTAGCCCCTAGGCCGTGGCGGGTAGTGCAAAGCAGAATAGGATCATGGGAATATCAGGGGAGACACCCAGCAGATGCTAGAAACCCTTTCTTTCAGAATTGCAGTAAAGAGGTTTAGCTGAGGGGAGGGAAAAACAGGGGACCCCAGGGAACACTGTGCACCAGGGGTCCCAAGGCTCACCTTGAGGATGGCCTCCGGCACGGAGGACCGAGACGGTGCTGTGCTGGAAGACAGTGCCCTTTCAGCGCAGGAACTCGCTGGGAATAGGTCTGGACCGGTCAGGTAGGATTGATGCTGGTTCCAGGCCTGTTTTGCACTACGGCAGGCCCCCTTGAAATAGGGGAAGTTAAAGCGTTAATAAGTTAATAAAGTTGTGGCCCTAGTTTAACCCATACATTTCGTGTCTCATCTCATTATTCCGGGCTGAGCGGGCAAATACAATCCTGATTTGGCTTACATTTCTTTCATATTGTGTTTATGGTCATGGCCAAAAAAAGGTTACAAATGGCTGCTCTAGACCCATTTCAGTGGGTCTATACTTCAAATAAAGTTGTGGCCTTAGTTCAATTCCGTCATTGTTGTTTGTCCCTGAATTCCAGGGGGATGGGGGAGATAAATGAAAATAAGTTAAGGCATGCCAATGATATTAGCTACTACTTACTCTTTACAAAGGAAGATTCGTGGGAGAGTCAGTTATTGCATTTGTCATCTTATATTCTGATGTGTTTCAGATGAGTTTGAATCTTTTCCTACTTGAATTAAAGCAGTAGAACTGATTTAATAAATCTGATTTAAGCGAAGGTAAAATAGTTACTGATTAACTCTGATTAATAATCAGACTCTGTAGGTAGAAAGTCAGATCTCTGAATGAACTGACACAAGACTGCATGAATAGAGAAGTCCAAGTTTGCTATCAATACGCATTTCCAAAGCAAGTCCAGATCCAGCAAGTGTTCTCCGGTGTGGGTCACCATTGACGCATAGCATGAAATTAAAGGTTGCAGTCAATCTCTGTAACTGTATTCCATGTTCATGGCTAGGTTCATAATTTGGAACAAATGTAACTCACATGATGAGTTAGATACCATGGTCAGTGGATGATTAGCATGTGAAGCACCAGTGACAACATATATGTAGCAGGTTTCACATAGCTAAGATCTTTTATTATTCAACCAAAATGTATGCATCCAAAAGGAGCCCATGCTAAGTAAATGATCCAAATTACTAACTCTTCTGCTACAGTTCTGGCATTGCTACTCCCATACATTTAGAATCTCTGTTTAGGCTGTCAAAATAATTAGATTGGCATGGGACACCTATAATCTACAAGCACAGTAAGCTTCTATATTTGGTTTTTCAGATAGGGAGCTTTTAGGAATTACTGCCTTTCTACAGTATGCTCTTCCTGCTGTCATAAGGACTAGAAACTTATTTTTAATCATCCGGGTCATTCAATTTTTTAAAAATTCTCTCCACAGAAATATAACTGTGAAGCTATTTTTGTTTATGGATTGGAGTCCATACAGATTATTGTCAAAACAAATGTGTTAGCACTTGAAGTGCTAGAGGATTTCCTGTTGTTAATGCTATGATGAGCTATGTGTCTACCTCTTTGTAAAGCAGTCCATATGGCAGCTACATTGGTTGTATATAACTGAGACAAAAACTGTGACTGTGCCATCATTCAGCTTGGCATGGATTAAAAGCTAAACAGGTGTCACCTGTCAACAAGAGCAAGGACACATGTCTCCTAGATTCAGAAATAGGAAACTGTTCCTCTTTGCTGCAGGTCCCAGAATTCCTTAGACAGGAGTTGGCTGAGGAATATTTCCCATTTGTGCCTAGAATTCTGAGAAAATGTACACAAAGATGGCAGATGAATAGTCAAAGGCTATAGATGTGGGCCTCCCACTCAGCACTTGCATACAGTTCATTGCAAACTTTTAGTCAAGAACTGTATGGGTCCCCCTTCAGGCATTTTTATCCCTCCAGAAAAATCATTCTGTATGATGCTAACCAAGATAGTCCAGACTGTATTTAAATATCCAGCTTGATCTATGCATGCATAAAAGTGAAGCTGCAGTCGAGGCTGTATCTCTTTTCAGACAGATGGTTGGGAATCATATTTCTGAGTGCTATATGTGAAAATAAAATCCCTGCAAGTAGAAAATTAGCATAGTAATAAAGCTATGCTAGAACATTACCCCAAATATGACTTGATTACTTTCTTATTTCAGAGGTACTTGCCTAAATCTCACTTGTTGGTGTAACACAGTCAGTATAAATCTTGGCAGCAAATCAAGTTAAGTCAGCATAGGCATTTGCTAGTGTGCACTAAGTCAAGTCAGTTGGCATGTAACAGTATATGCCTAACTTCTTAACTTGTGGCAATCCACTGTTGATATTTAAGCTGATTGTGTTACACTAGCATAAGAACACAACAGGATTTTGGTCTTTGTTTCTGCACAGGGAGCATTCAAAATAACCCACATCTCTCTGCTTTAGCTGGAAGTGTTATAGGGATGGGTTCTTCCTCCACATTCAGCTGTGTATTCAAGACTAGGACAGAGCCAGACAATATTAATATAGTATAATCCTCCCTGGAACATCTGTTTTTACTAATAAATAGAATCCAACTAACTGAGGTCATTCCAAGCCACCCAGTGCTACTGTGGGCTCCCCAGGTGGTCTAGAAACAATTCCACCCATCCAGAGCCCCTATATTTCATTAAGATAAAACTGAATGGTGTTGTGTTTACATCTTTCCAGCAATCAAGTCAACACCCAGGTTGGGTTGTGCAGAGTGCTTTGCTGGAGGTATGAAAGAATCTTGAGTTTACTTGTCTGAGATGAGCATGTTAGATCTGTAGGCAATACATGCAACTTGAATAAATTATTTCAGCAGTACTGAATTGGCAAGAATTCTAAACAGTGGTCTCAAGTCAATACACAAAACTGAAAGTCGACATTTCCAAAACATTGCAAACACGTAAAAATTGACTCTTTTTTTGTCCTAAATGTAGTATCTTTTAAATCAGTATGCTCCAAATTAGGTTCCACAAGAAACGATTAATGTTACAATTGTGTTGAAATGATGGCTTCAGAATATCAAACTGCAGAAGTTGCTGAGGCAACTTTAAAGACTCTGGTGGGAGTACTGAAGGAAAAGACAAAGAAGGACAGACTGAGAAGTCAGCACAAAACAAGTGAGTCCTGTTGGGCCAGCTGTCTCGGAAGCTCCGAAAGAAGAATGCTGCTGGGAAAGATTGCATTGACAAAGCACATGATTTATAATCGCTCATTCCTCTAAAATGTCTGTTGTTATTCTTCAGCGCTAAGAACCTGGAGCTGGCTGCAATGGGCCACTGGGCTAAACTGTACTACTGATTTATTTCCATAATTACAGGCAGCACAGCCCTTCAACAGAGAAGAACAATTTGGCTCTGAAAAGTAGATGGACACCTTTAAAATAGGTAGGATTTAATGGCCCAGTGCACTTTTTTTTCCTTTGCAAATGGCTTTGGAAGATCAATGGTTGGATCTGTACCTTGGCAGAAAACTGGGCATGTTCATCCATGATTATTTATGTAACATTGCATCTGATTTGGGTATCTACAGGCACTTCCTCTGCTCCAAAATACAAATTCACTCCATCAGACATGTCAGAATAGATAACAATTAATCTTTACTCTGTATCAATTATATAGTAGTAGTTGAGTTTCAAAGTACTTTCTTGTATAATGCAATATTTAACAAATAGACTCCATGGGACGTACTTTCACATGTGTATACAGGATGGAAACCAAGTATTTAGTACAAAAAAACAAAAAGAACATCATGTAGATTAAACTGGGAAGTATGGGGAAATAAGCAGTCCAAAAGTGATGAGCTCTGAACAAACAAGATTCAAGGCCTCATAACTGAATTCCATCTTACAGGCAAAGGATATTTAGTGTGATCATTTATTTCCTTATATATATGCATTTTTTTTACTTGCTTGATATCTGAAAATACAATTATTTCTTGGGGGGGACACAAAACAGTGAACAAAAAGCATTAAATATCGAGTATTAATGAAAATGGACTTTAAAAACTAGATTTTCAAATTTTACATTGTAAAAAGAATATCAGTTGCCTCTTCCATTGCCAATGCAAGAAAGAGAATTGGCACAGGGGATCCAGAGCTGGCTCAGTAGTAAAAATAGTTCAGGACCCTGGACAGAACCACCCTGATGATCCAGAGTTCAATAGTTCAGGGCTACAGTTAGCAATCATTCAGATGAGTTCATTCACATTCCACCAATGCTAATTTATAGAAACTTACAGAGTTTTAAAGGCTGGACTAGATGGTCAAAACTGAAATACCCATCCCATGGCCTACATGTTGCAGCTGCTCAATTAACTGGCTGGGAAATTTCCTAAGGGTCTTCCTTGATTCTCAGAGGCATTCAAGACCTATGTGGTGTCCGGTGGCAGAGATAGCTCAGCAGATGAGGCACAGACCCTAGTTATGTCTACTAGGGAACAACTGGTGAGTGGATTCCTCTCTATCTCAGAGGTCTGTGTGTGAGGATTCCTGCTCTGGAGATATGCCAAAAGTACTTTGTAACTCATGCAGCCCAATCTCATGTATGTGCATTCAGAAACAAGCCCATCTGTGTTTAATGAGACTTAGGAGAATTTACAATACTTCCCAAAGCATTGTTTTCCTATAATGTGGTATTTGTGTGGGAGAATCAGCAAGTAGAAATCCTTTTATGGAGATGCCACTCTCTAAGATTATTTTTTTTCACTTCAGAACCAAATGTGAAACCCAGGAATTGTTTTGAACTTAGGGGAAACATTTTCATGGGAGTGTTGAAAATATCAAGCTCTCCTTCTTCGTGGTGATCTCTGTAGTTCTATTCCTACTATTTCAGCAAACACTGGACTAGTGTCAAAAAACTGTCAATGTAATGACTCCCTTACTCCCTATCAGCACCACCTCCACTATCTTCTAAGCAAATGATTCCCAATCTTGGGTCCCCAGATGTTCCTGGACTACAATTACTGTAACTGGCTGGATGTGCTTGGACTAAAACTCCCAGAAGTCCAGTATATCTTCAAATGCCTCTAGGCCTAAGTCTTAATCCAACCTCATGGCCAGTTGTCATACAGGCTAGAGTAGTGGTTTCCAGATATTCTTGGACTGCAATTCCCAGAAACCCCAGCCAGCACAGCTAGTGGTGAAGGCTTCTGGGAGTTTTAGTCCAAGCACATCTGGGGACCCAAGGTCAGGGAACACTGTTCTAAGCCACTATGTAATTCCTAGCAGACCATCATCCAACTGTACTGATGCTGTCCACTCTAACTGAAGCTCCTGCGGTTTTCACCTTTAGAACTGAGATGCTTGTGTTTGTGTTCATAGAACACTCAAGGGATAATAGACATGATTGTGGCAAAAATTCAGATAAGATAGATACATGGAATATATCTAATATGTTACATTTTCCTATGGTTGCAATACACACTTTGAAACTTCATCCCTTTTTGTTATCTATTATTAAATAGCTCAGCTTACTGTATGCCAGCCTCAGACAAAACACAAAGGAAGACATGACCTCCGCTTCAATATACTCACAAGAACTGGAAAGAAAGAATTGGCAGAAAAAGAGGCTGGTATGATGTATATTAATAACATTCAGAAGAATGAGAAGTTGCTTTCCCCATGATACAACTTTTTTTCCTATGTTGGATAAACTTTTCCTTTCTTAAACAAAAGCATTAAAAGAAATGATTTTATATTGTCAGTGGATGCCTACAATAATAAACGCCTCTGTTCTTTTTATGCTGAAACCTCAAACAAACAGCTGACAGATTTTCATTGACTTTCAGCGGTAAGCTGCCTCCAAATAAATATTGCTTTCTTGACTACAAATTAGGTTTCTGTAAACATTCCCAGAAAGCTTGGCATGTTTCATTTCAAGGAACTCCTCTAAGCAGTTTTTTAGTCAGTCTCTTCAGACATTTGAGAAGCACATAGACTGTACATATCAGAATAGAGAGCAGGGACAAGTGTACATGCTCTGCCCCCATCATCATTCTCACATCACTCCACTAGATGCAGTGGGCAACTCTACAAGGATGTAAGACGTGTCTGAATTATGCAGTTACATCAGTCCAATAACTTTTTAACAGCCACAGCTGTATCCTAAGTAATTATGAGATTTGTAGTTTCTGCTATAGTTCAGGTCCAGTGCTAGGGATTGGACGTTTGGGTTAAAAAAAAAAAAAGCAAGAGATTCTTACATTTGTTTTGGATTAATTTTTTGATTCCCCCCAAAGTTTCTTTCTTTTTGTTTTCTTTTTGAAAGTATGCCATAAACAGCCCTGCCTAAGCAGCAGTCGATCAAAATTTCCTGGGCTGCAGTGACAGCAGTGGGAGGAAGAGGCAGGCAGAATGCAGACTTATGATTCATGACTTAAAAGTTTGCCCAAAATATTTTTCACCCTTCTTCTCCGTGGGGAGGGACAGAACTTGATGAGAGCTCAACTCAGAGCTCATTACCCACTACTTCCCCCCCCCATGTTATTTCTTCCTTTTCTTTTTGAATTTCATGAAAGGCAAATGAAGATCTATGAAACAACTAGGAGGACAATGAACTAGAGTTTTACTTGTGTGTGATGATCACTATCAACAGGATAGGCTACTAAGTGGCATGGGCAAAGTGGAGCAGAATTTATATGAAATCACACCTTGGGTTTTGAGATTAGAAGTGTAAAGCTGCTCTCCCCTTGGAACTTTATGACCATGTGATTTGAAGTTCACAGTACATTTTATTTTCAGTTACCTCAGCTCTGCTTTTGGGGGGTTGTTTTTATGGGTTCTTGAGGCTTTTTGTTTTTTTTACTTGCTGCTGCTGCTTTCCCAGCAGCTCCCGGAATGGTTTGGGAGGAGGAAAAGGGAGGAGCAAGATGGGGGGCAAGGCAAAGCTGAGGGGAGAGGTGATGGGCACAAGCGAGGTCTCTCCTCTCCCCAACCAACTCTATGTCTCCATGGCACACCTGCAGAGGGTTGATGGCACTCCAGTGCACCAGGGCACACATTTTGGGAACCACTGATTTAATTAAAGGAGCAGCTCCTGAAAGACCTAAAAACTCAAGAGGCATCCCCCTGAAAGAGCCCAAGACAAAAGAAAAATAAAACCTAATAAGCTAATCACAAAAGTTCCTTTTAAATCAGAAGTACGTGTGTACTTAAATGGGAAATGGAGATGAGCACCACTCCCTAAAGTCGAACACGAATGGACTAAATGTCAAGGGGAACCTTTACCTTTACCTTACGTGTGTAGTGCAGAGCATAATATTTGAAACTACTGACTTTTAAGAAGTAGAATCCCAAGAGATTATATGTGGGACAAACCTCATCTACCTCTTGCTACAACAGTATATATTCAAAACCTCTAGACTGAAGTCTTAATCCAAAGCTTCGGGGAAGTTAATTTTTCTGGATTGTAATTCCTGGAACCTTGTGGTTAGTACCATACAGGTTAGAGCAGGGGTTCCCAACCTTGCATCCCCAGATGTTCTCAGACTGCAATTGCCAGAAACCCCAGCCAACACATCTAGTGGTGAAGGCTTCTGGCTCTTTTAGTCCAAGAAATCTGGGAATTCAAGGGAATCACCAAATTAGAGGATTCTAGGATATATAATACACTTTTCTCTGCTGTCATACCCCAGAACTGTTTCTTTCCATACACCCTCTCACACAATATCTCCATGAACTCCACCCACATAAGGATTATACCTGTCCCCTTTATTTAGAAAATATCGCTATGTATGTAACAGATCTCCTGTTCATTGTCTCCTAACACAGTGTGAACAAAGACCCACTCCTTGGAAACACACAGAGCAAGACTGAGGAGCTGTGCCAGTCACAGTGTGATATATGCCTTGCATATATATAGGTTGCCAGTGTATGATTACTGACTGACTTGTAAAATCATCAAACCTCCCTGCATTTTGAATAGTAAGTAACAAAAAAAAATTAATCTCTTCAAAATCAACCAAGTCATTTCCCAACTTTGAAAAAATATTTCTAGAGTTCCACAAGGCGTCTTCTTTATCCACCCAGCACCACCCCCAAAACTCTGATTATATGAAAAAGAAATAAGGACTAGTATAGTTGACATTGTTGCTTGCATGATAAACTACACCTACAATGTGTTGGTGATAAATGGCATGCAGTGTAGCTTGCGTATAGTTTCACATCTGCTAAAATATAATATTCTACATATTATTAAAGGTATAGACATTCTGCCCTCTTTTCCATTTTCTTGTGATTAATCAGTAATCAAGTTCTTGAAGCCTTCTTATCCATAGCTCAGTTCCCAGACAACACTTATTCATTATATTCCATACTTTTCCAAGTATTCAAAGGGGTGTACATGGTGAAATTTTTCATATTTGTTTTGTTTCTTCAGAGTGCCTCTTTTGTTTTCATATTGGTGTGTGTGCATGCGCGCACACCTGTCCTTTCATTTTTACACAAACCAGAATGTCTCTTTTGAAACATTCATTTCATGTTTTCCCATCTGCCACTCCAGAAGCCCCAAATAACCCTTTAAAGTATACCCCCACACCTCTCTCACACACACAAGGAGAAAAAGTATTGGAAAACAGATTTCCTAAAATTCATTATGATGCCCTAAGTTGACTATACCTGGATATATACAATTAACTCTGCATTCCAGTGAAATACTTGTGCCTCTTGTGTGGCAAGTTTTTCTGTATGTATAACATACTACAACCAATATCAATCAACACACCTTTTGTTATACCTGATCAAGTACTATGCAACTTAAAAGTATTAAATCTCTCTTCTCCTTGCATCTTTCTTCCGTTTGCAATGTGGTGCAGCTGAAGTCACTTTTTCTCTTTCCATTTCCTATTCTCTCTTTTGCTTTCTCTTGTTTTCTCTGCAATATTTCTTTGAACATTCTGGGAAATTTTAGGTGGTTCATATTTTGCTTTACTGATTTACTTTCAGTTTATCCTCTGACACCATGTAATATTACTGCGGCAAAATGATGCCTCAGGAGACTGAAGTGTGGAACAAACACTGTGCAACTCTAACTCTAACTGATCTTAAAATGGCTGCTGCTTTGCCTTTCATTCCTCTCTTGGCTTCCCATACTTCTTCTATTTTTGAACCTGTTCACAACAACACTCTGATTCCCACTGTCATTATACATAGTCCCAGAAGGGCTGTTCCAGTAGCTTTTCTTGAATATATATAGATTGGCAATAAATCATTTAAGATATGCATGAGTTAGGAGGAGACAAATTATTAGGACTAGGTAATGTACAGAGGGCTACATATGGCCCTCTGCCTATGTTTGCTTGGTCCAGGGCCTTCCTGGATCCCCAACCCAGTGGCCAGGAAGAGAATGACAAAAGTGAGAATTGCTTACCTATAAGCTACCAGGAGTAGGAACTCAGTCAAAACAAGGTGTACCTTCTCCTCTGCATGTTTTATTTTACCAAAAAAGATGTGGAGGGTTGTTGAATTGAAAGTGGGCTTCTGGTCACTTCTGGCTTTGTTTTAAGGGATGTTGCAACCTGTGGCAAGTCTCAGGAGCAAAAGAAAAATCCCCCAAACCCTCAGAGTTTGCCCACCTAAGCACACCAAGCATAAAATATCTTGCCTAGGGCAGGATGAGTGATGCCGTGATCCTCCAGATATGGTTGTACTCCAACTCCCATCAGTGTCATCCAGCATGACAAATGGTCAGGAAAACTAGGAATTGTAGTTTAGCAGCATCCCAAGGGTAACAAGTTTTCCATTCCTGCCTTAGGGTCAAAGCTGACAACTGCTGGATTCCCTCTGTTTTCTACTATTGCAGCTGTACATTCACACTGTAAACAAGCCCAACAGGACAGTGAGTTCACTAGCCCCATGGCTAATCCGGATCATTATTTTCAACACAGCCACATCTGTTCACATCTCTGCTACCACTGGGAAGGAGAATCATTTTGCACTGACTATTCCTGCCTCTTGAGGCTCGTTCCCAAAATGTTTGGCAACAGGAAACAGTTGTACACCATTACGTGAACGGCCTTGTTAGACAATAGCCGCCCAAGGGTAATGCTATAATAATCATGCTAGATTTATTCTGCAGGGACAGTACAACAGCATCACAAATTTAGACAGCAGAACAAATATTTAAAGACTGGATGCCAAAAAACTACACAGCACAACAATTCTCCATTCTGGGCTAGATGAAATGCAGAGGTTGCTATGGAGGCTGGGCTTTTTGGCAGCAAATTTATACAGTCTATATAATGTGGTTATTCTACAGCCACTTTGTGAGAAGAAAAATATCTATTACAAACAAAGTAATGTTTGTGGTTCCATCAGCAGTTGTTAAAAGTGAAAATAAAAGTAAGTCTCTTCCTATTAGTGAGAGAAATCATTTATTTATGGACAGACAGATTGTTTATTGCTTTCTTGTAAGTGCAAATCAACTGAGATTTCAGCAAAAGCCTTTTAATCAATCAGTTAGTCAGGCAATCATCTGTCTCTCTGGCAACAAAGGGTTGCATGAACCTTTCCCATTGGTCTAACCCAATGCAAAGGGGTGAAAGAGCATACAGAGCTCCTCCTGTCCTAACTAGTTTGCCAACCCCAACTATACTATCACCTACACATCTGTACACATGCAGGCAAGTCCCACCCAACACCTGCCACCTACACTTGGATAATCTAATCAATACCCCATTTAATTAGGCAGTGATCCACACTATTTTTGTCTCCGTATCGCAAACTATACAAGTGTAGGCATCATTTGGTTGAGTACAGGTAGAGATGGTGGAGAGTGGATGTCATGATGGAGGATTGCGAAGTGATGGGTGCATTCCAACCCTTCCACAAGCTGGTTAGATTAGGGAAGTACTGTGTGATCCACTGCAAAGAGGAAGAGCTCACTGGATGTATGCATGCATTTGTCTACATGCACATATAGACAAACACATGTCTAGGTATCTTTATATTTAGTTCAAGGTGGGAGCAATGGCAACAGTTTTATAAATGAATAAGAATGAATTAGAATTCATAGTCAATTAACACTATGAATAATAATAATAATAATAACAACAACAACAACAACCTTTGAACGCAGAGCTAGAAGAGACCCTATGGATTATCAATCCCAGCCCCTGTCAAGGAGGCGCAGTGGGGAATTGAACTCCCAGCCTAAGCCACTGAGCTATCCATAAGGATCAAGGTAGATGCTAAGATGAAGACTTATGCCCTAAGATATTTCTAAAATGATTTCTCCAGAGATGTGTGTCTCAGTAATCAAGATTTGCAAACTAAGTTTGTGCTTACCTTCCAATTAGCCAGTCACAAAACAAAACACAACTAAATGCAAAATGCAGTCAGGAAAATGCCTCTTTTTGTAGTGACTCTTGAATGTTTTCAACTATGTAATTATTTTTTTAATGTTTTAAGTAGTTGAGATTTGCTGACTCATAGCTTCAAACACACCAATGAAAATAAAGAACCTCTCAAATCAGGAGGGGTTTGGGCACCATACTGTCTTGCACTCTGCATTGCTGCTCAGTTTGCTTACATGCTATCTAGATTAGGATAAGTGCTACATTGGAGTGTTCAGTTGCTCTTTGATTCAGGACTGGATGTGTGTAACTGAATGAGGTGCTTGCTTTCTTGTCTAGGCTTTGTATGAGTCAGTTTTAGCATGATCTTTCTCCTCCCCTTCCTTCTTCATTTTTTTCTTTCTGGTCTGTGGGTTTTGCAGTTCCCTTGTTCTATTTCCCACTTGCCTTGCTTGTCTTGTTCCTGCTGCTGCATAAGCATTGTTCTCATCCTCATCCTCATCCTGATATGATTTCCAATTCAAAAGATGCCCATTCTTGAGCTGACATGACTGAGCAGCCAATACCAGCAGCTTAAAAAAAAGAAAGAAAGATGAAAAATTATGAATAGAAGTTACCATTGGAGATGGTTTATGCCACCATTTGAAAAGCTGCCTATCTCTAATTTGGCATGCTAAATCCTCTCTTTATGATTTGCAATTTTGTCAAGTGTTAGGGAGACATGTAACAACTCCCCTTCTCAAATGATAGCCATATATACGTCCCATTTCAAATTTATGTGAGTTCCAGATATTCAGAAATCCCAATATTGGTCAAGATTATGACTCAGATCAGATTGAATGGAGCCAGATCACACCAGATTGATCCAGATTGGTCCTAACCCAAAATGGCATATTGGGATCTGGATTGGATAGGGTTGGGGGGCAGCACACAAACTTAATATAGAGAAAGAGGGCCTGGGTGATTAAACAGTTCTCCACCTTTTAATAGAACAATAGAACTTCTCCTGAAATATTCCATTGCCTACCCCTCAGCTCATCTCTTAATTGCGGGCGACCTTAACTCTAGAATAGGTCCAAATAATCATGCCTTAGCCCTCTACCTTAACCGGAACTTTGATGAGCAAAGTCCCCCCTGGTTTCTTTCTCCAAGATCTTCTAAAGACCTCTTTTTTTATACCCATGCCTTCCCCTTGATAGAGATATGTCTTCATCATAATTTAACCATCCTTAATGGTTTTGCTAAAGACGTCCCGGGAGAATGTACCCATGTTTCTACCAGGGGCACGAGTGTTATCGATTATATCTTGGTTTCACCATCTCTTTTTTCCTTCCTTTTTGACTTTCAGATTGGTAACCGCACAGATAGTGACCACCTCCCTATCATGCTATCCTTATCCTTCCCTTTATCTTCATCTCTTACTTCTCCACCATCTGCCCAATCCTTTCCCCGAATCAGATGGTCCCCTAACGCCGAACAAATAGCCCTTGACTGGTCCTGTCTACCTGAAACTATATTTTAAAAAAACAGAATTGATGACCTCTAGCACTTCAGCTATGGCCATCTCAAACTATAACTTACTTGTCGAATCCTTAATCTCCCTACTTCGATTTCGAAACCCGCCTCACTCCACTACCCATTCACGTTTTTTGTTTGATGCAGACTGTTGGAAGGCAAAAAAATTAACTAGATCTTTCTTTTTTTCTGTTCGTCAACACTTAACCCTCCCTTCCTTACAGCATTATTTCTTTCTTCGTAAAGACTGTTCTGCCTTGTTCGATATGAAAAAACACCAATTTGCGCAACGCAAATGGCGCCTCTTACATCAGGCAATCATCTCCCACAACCAGAAGTCCTTCTGGTCCATAGTCTCTTGTTCCATTTTGCCGGCCCCCTTAAATTCATTTATTCCCATCCCCGCCGAAACTTGGATTGATTATTTTACAGGGTTATTTACAAGCTCCCTTTCCCTTCCTTCCCTTTCACCGAATCCCCTTAATCTCCCCAATTGGCCCCCTGTCACTACTGATCAAGTCTTAGATCTCATCAACACTCTGAAATCTGATAAAGCCCCGGGCCCAGACAATTTTCTCTCCGAGATTTTGATTTCCAACCCCCACTGGTGGGCTGAGCCCCTTCCTAAGCTTTTTACGCTAGTTAACAGTACTGGCAAATTCCCTGAATCTTGGCTATCTTCTGTCATAATTCCCATTTACAAAAAAGGTGATGCCTTCCAACCTGGTAATTATAGGCCAATAAGTCTTGTTTCTAATATTGGTAAATTGTATTCCAAACTCCTTCTTACCAAACTCCTATCTTGGGCGCAATCTCAAAATCTCCATGGAATGGAACAAATTGGCTTTCGTGCTGGTGCATCCACTATTGATCATTTTTTCTACTATCTTTTTTAGCTGAAAAATATTCCACCTACCATCATCTAGTTGTGCTGGCCACGTGACCACGGAAACTGTCTTCGGACAAAACGCTGGCTCTATGGCTTGGAAACAGGAATGAGCACCGCCCCCTAGAGTCGGACATGACTGGACTAAATGTCAAGGGGAACCTTTACCTTTACCTTACCATCATTCCAATCTCTATGTTGCCTTTGTTGATCTTAAGGGCGCTTTCGATTCCATTAATAGAAGTTTATTATGGGAAAAGCTCTCCAAATGGGGAATCGACCCTCGTCTTTTGTTTTTGCTTCGCCGCCTTCATACTCTTAACTTCAGTCAAGTCCGTCTCCCCAACTCAGACATCCTAACTGATAGGATTCCTGTTCTTAATGGTGTATGCCAAGGATGTATCCTTGCCCCCTTGCTTTTTAACCTTTTTCTAGCTGATTTTACTTCTTTTCTTTTAAACTCTGATAATTCTCCTCCAGCCCTTAACGGGGCTCCCTGTCCTCCTTTACGCTGATGATATGGCCTTACTTTCTCTTACCAAATTAGGTTTACATTCTTCCCTTACCTATTTACAACAATACTGCTCGCTAAATCATCTTACCATCAATTCAGACAAGACAAAAATTATGGTTTTCTCTAAACGTTGGTCTCCCTCTCTTTGGTCAGTTGGCCCCCACTCCTATCATCAAGTACAAACCTTTAAGTATTTAGGGATCCTTCTACACTACAAACTAAACTGGTCTCCCCATAAAAAAGCTGTTATTTCATCTACATCCCAGAACCTAAAGGCAATCGCCAAGTTTCACTTTTCTGCTGGCAATCAATTTGTTCCAGCTGCTCTCCATATATTTCAAACCAAAATTCTCTCACAATTATTATATGGAGTTCCTGTTTGGATTGCATCGGCCCACTCTGACCTCGACCGCTTAGCGGCCTCCTTCTTTAGGAAGATACTTGGTCTCCCAAATTCCATCCGACTTGCCTCTATTCTACTTGAACTAGGGACTCATCTCCCCTCAACTCTGGCTTGGACTCTCACTTTTAAATATTGGCTTCGCTTGTTTTTAACTAGATCCCAGGATTCGTTACTATATGCTTTGTTAAAAGATCCCTACTCCCCTAAATGGATACAACTTATCCATTCTAAACTGTTATCTATTGATATCCCATTAGAATCACTCTTTGATTTGAAACTATCCGTTGCCCACTCTCACATTAAAGCCAAGCTATATCAATGGGAGTTTGAACACCTAAGAGACCTCCTTAACCCTTCCTGCTATCCAAAATGTTTTGGTTTATCTCCTTCCTTAGAACATCCTTTAAATTATTTTAACCTACTGATTAATCCTACGCGGCGGAGGGCTTTCATGCTAGCCCAGTTTAACATCTTTCCGTCGGCCATGCATTATGGCCATTTCTCCAAAACCCCTAAAGGCAAAAGACTCTGCCTTTTCTGTCACTTACAGCCTGATACACTAGATCATATTCTATTCAGATGTCCAGCACATTACTCCCTTCGGAAACTTTTTTTAGATCATTGGTTGATTCCCTTTTCGGACTTTTTCCCTGACCTCCTCCCTATTTTTTTGAGTGAACGTTGTGCCCCCCTCACGGTGGCTAACTATCTAACTGCAATTATGAAACTCACTGTTGCCTCATAATGTAGAACTTTCCTTTACCCCATTCCCCGGGTATTATGTATTACTTCTCATCATTTTGTACTCCCTCATTTAATGTTGATTATGTCTATTCGCCCTGTGATCCCTTTCCCCTTGTGTTTTATTTCCTTGTTCACTTTGTTTTATGCCAATAAAGGTTTACCATACACAGTAATAGAACAATGGAATACTCAGCATAAGGTGAGCCTCCCTGGAGAAAGAATTTAATAGACATGGTACTCTAATAAAATATTTTCCCATTCATGGTCTACGTAACCTTAAATGGCTCCAAGAGAGGGACCTCTGAAAACATTTGAGAATGTGGGAACAGGTAGGCCCTTAAGACATCTGGGCCTGACACGTTACCGACAGTTCCAACTGGAGTACACCCCAATAAATCAGAATTTACTTAAGCATTAACTCAACATGTAGCACTTGATTCTACTGGTGTCCTACAGCAGAGATTAGCCATTGTATTTAGATCCCCAGCCATATATAAGATAATTAAGATCAGTACAAGGAACTGTGCTAAGAAATGGTGCATCCATCACAGAGGTTGTTAAGATAGGTGAAATTGCCTTTTAAAAACTCACAGCTGAGTTCTATTTTTTTTCCAGACAGACTCATAAAACAGAACAAAGCCAATCCCTGTCTCAAGGAAAGGTTTTCTATCTACAGCACCTTCCCATAGGCCCCACCTCCTCATAATCTAGCTTGCAGCTTGTTTGAGGCAGAGACCAAAACTAAACAGGAGAAAAACTAGCTAAAAATGCTTAAATAGGTGGCTTGGTTGTTCCCAACTTTGGAAGTACTACATAGAATTGTCCATATTGATTAAATACAACTGGTTGCACAATGGCTGGAATCCAGCAGTAAGTCACAACTAGAGTAGGCCCATTGAATCAGTGAATCTTACAAAGTTGCTCTCTCACTAAATTCACACTGATTCAATGAGCCCACTTTAGTAATGGGTCCTACTAGATTTCAGCCATCATCACCCCGCACACTGGTAATTTAAGACATCACTAAATACAACTCGCTATTTTATATTATTTTAGTATCCCTTCTATACTTTGTGTGAAATTATCTGACATTGTTATTGCAAAAAAATTACAGATTCATAGCACATCTTGATCTGAACAATAGCAACCCAAAAGCTTTATAAAGTATAAATTCCTTCCTAAAATGGAAACCCAGTTAGACTCAGATACAATACAATTTTGTTAGATGAGTATCTCAAAATTATTCATTGAAAAAACTTGCCTTCTGTCTCAGTGCCAGTATCTAGAAATGGTTCAGCATCTGAAACATTTCTGCATAGTAATGACAAGTTTCTGAATTCAAATACGAAGACTAATGAATTTGTTTATTTTTTCAATCACATTCCAATATAGTTTGTCATATAGAAGCCTTAGTAGATCATTGTTACATCTCAACTTCCTTTATATGATATTCATGCTTTTGCTAGAGTATTTTTCCTTTTCTTTTCTAAATTAAAAAAAAAAGTTTGTTATTGTATGCAAGGCAGATAAAGTAGACAGAAAATGATCAGACTGTGGAAGTATTGCTGTTGTCACCAGGAAACATCCTGGAGGATGAGCATGCTATTGACATCCTCTCTCCTAATGCAAGGAACTGTCCTGGGAGATTCATGAGAAATGAGCAATGACAACAGAGAGCGGGGAACAAATTGATGGAATCAGAGTTGGCTACAGACTTGTAAATAACTTTTCACACTTTTGCAGTTACATTTAGAATTGAATGGCTTGGTTTTGCAAATGGATAGAGAAATTCACATTTATTTAATCACTTTTTCCAGTGAAAAGGGACATCTCGAATCTCGGATTTGACACCCCTTTCTGCCTGCCAATTCCAACCTCATTTCTCTTCCTTCTTTACCACTTCTCCTTCCAACTGAGGCCAGGAGAATGAGTGCTGGTCAGCTCCCAATAAAGCCACCTTGTAACAACCTGTTTTTTTAGACAGGGAAATGTGGTCAGTGTGGGGAAGAAGAACTGATACTCTGCATTTCCCAAGGTACTAGGATATTGCAAACCTGCAGTGCGGGGATTAGATATGAAGATTGCTGAGAGAGTTCCAATTCCATTGCATTCACTTTATGAACTTCTTATGAACTGGGAACAAATATAACCCAATCCACCTAATCCAAGCTTCCTTTTTTCTGCTTCTTATGCCATTTAGCTGTTTTATATGTCGAGGCTATATGAGCAAGTCACTAGACGTTGACTGCTAGAGGATGTTGGTAATGCAGCTAACATTAAGATTACTGTGAAATCTGTGTAAAGAACCTAAGTGGAGTTGATTCTTGGATGAACTGGAAGGTTGTGGCTAGTCATGAAATTTGGTGAAGGATTTGCAAGACCAGTCACAATTCTTGCAGTTGCATCTTTGGTCATTACCACCTCAGAGAGGCAGTTCATGTGGGGCATGATGCAGTGTGGCTTCAACTACTGGCAGAGGCTGGCTGCAAAAGAGATTTTGTGTTGTGCTAATTAGCTCACTGGAAATGTAGATCCATTGTATCGCTTATCTGCAAAAGGCAAACCTCTTTTTAGACATAATAGGAAAAGGAAATGAAGATAAAACTGAAAAGAGCATGCTACCTTCTAATAAACCAGTCATAATCATCATCATCTTAGAACTTCAGAGCTGTAAGAGACTCTATGGATCATCAAGCCCAGCCCCTCTCAAGGAGACACAGTGAGGAATTGAACTCCCAGCCTCTGGCTCTGCAGCCAGATACCTAAATCACTGAGCTATCCAGCATGGTATGACTACATTGGAATCTGGAATCCAGGCCTAGCCACTGTACCTCAAAAAAGTTACTGCAACGCTGAAAAGGGTACAGAAAGAGGTTGCCAAAATGACCAGGGATCCAGATAAAATCCCCAATGAAGACAAGTTATGAAGTATAGTGTTGTTTAGCTTAAGGAGGAAAGTTGAGGGTTGTTACATGCTGTCAAGTCGCCTCTGAATTATGCCAACACTATGAATAAGCTATCTCCAAAATGTCCTGTCCTCAACAGCCCTGCTCAGCTCTTGTAAACTCAAGCCTGTAGTTCTTTTAGCAAGTCAATCCATCACACCTTTGGTCTTCCTCTTTTCCTGCTATCTTCAACCTTTGCCAGCATTATTGTCTTTTCCAGAGAATCTTGCCTTCTCACAATGTTCCCAATGTAGGACAGTTTCTGTTTCATAATTTTTAACTCCAGAGATAGTTCAGGCTTGTTTTGCTCTAGGACCTCCTTGTTTATCTTTCTGGCAATCCAGGGTATTTGCAAAGCACCACATTTCAAAGAATTTTTTTTCTTGTTAGCTTTCTTTACTGTCCAGCTTTCACAGCTCTACATGGTGATCAGCAATACAAGATTGTGAATGATCTCGGTCTTGGTCTCCAGTGACACATCCTTACACTTGATGATCTTTTCTAATTCCTTCATTGCTGCCCTTTCAAATCTCAGAATAAAGGTGAAGGAGGAAAGACATAATACAGGCAAATACAATTGTACAGCAATGAAGAAAATAATAATATTAGAACCAGAGACCATAAATGATGGCAGAAGATTCAGGACAGATAAAGGAAATATTTCTTAATACAGAACATAATGTAACAGTGGAAATCACAAGATACTCTGATAGCCATCAAATGGGATGACTTTAAAGGTGATTTAGGTAGATTCATGGAAAATACAGACTACTCGTTCTGACAGCTGTTTATCAATATGACAGGCAGTAATCCCCTATATGCCAGTTGCTGGAAAATGTGAGCAGGCATGGAAGGCATGAGAAGTCATTGGTCCGATCCAGCATGGCTTTTCTTATGCTCATAAATTTCAATCGAAGAGCCTTTTCCCATGATGATGAAAAAGCATAATCTAACCATTTAATAATAGTCCCAATGCAGTGTTTCGGTAATATTAATATATTATTCTACTTGAAAGGAAAAAATGGAGTAGTTGTCTTGCTACAGAGAGACATGTACACTTATTAATCAAACAAAAATGCACTACCACCAAATGCACGCACAAGTTTCACTGTGAGAAAGAGCGCAACCTTCAAAGAAATTAGGAGCAATATTGTTAATCTCTTCTAGAGATTATGTTTCTTGTTGAATTAAACAAGACCAGTTTCTTTACACATTGGCCCAATCTCATACATAGGTGAATAGGGATGAGTATAAGCGGAGCAAGATCACTGCCCAAAGATCCAGATAGAGTTCCCAAGTTTTCCAGGAACAGGCTACAGCCAGAAAGGAGCATAAAAGAGACAAAATAACACCCACATGCACATACCAGTTGCAATAACATTTTAAGGTGTCAGGCATCTGGGTATTTAGCAAAGAGATTTCAGGTTGTTCACCTACCATATGTGTGGATTTAGAGGGATTCAGACAGCTGAAGACAGCAAATGAAGCTGCCACTAGCTGAGTAAAATGGTTATGACCTACATATTCCTATTTCAAATATTTTAAGAAGATATACAACTTATATTATGGAAAGGCTTGCCATGAAATCATCTAATGCTTTCATTTGCTACCATTATTAATATCACAACCCTGTAGAGTATTTATTTATTTATTTATATACCACCCCATTAGTGTAATGCACTATTATACTGTAACCTCAATCATCAAAGCACCCTACTTTAGCAAGGTTAACACGTGAATGCAAGTTTAGATGTGTTTGTTTGTCTGTTTGCTTGTGTCAGACCATTGCAATATACAGAAGGACTGTATTCATATTCACTTATAAGACATTAAAAAGCAATTAAAATATTAAACAAGGGTACATATAAAAAAACAATATATGATTGATTTTATGCTTAAAATACGTTAAATTATTTTGGACCAAAATGCTGCTGCATCAGTCACATTATCTCTCCCCCTAACAAGATATTCTTCCATGCACACTGAAAGACATGATAAACAGTGATAGTCACACAGTTTAGTTTTCTCTATATTCACATGTTGTTGATGAATTTTTCTAAATTGTCCTTGAATCATCCAACACCACTTCGTCATCAAGCCAGAGATCCATGCCATCCAGCTTTATACCCTGGTGCTAGCTGCTCAGCTGCTTCCATCCATTTTGCTAGATAGGTTGCTCTAGCTCTCTACAGACCTAGGCTACCTTGGTTAGTGCAGTCATATTGTTTAAGAAGCTCTTTATAGATTTGAATCTTCTCCTTGGAGTTTGGTGCTCATATAAAAGATGAGTTACAGTTTTTCCTACCTTCTTTCTTTTGTTATTTGTTATTGTTTCATACTGTGGATGGAGCAATACCTATCAGATTGTATACTTTACATATAGGGGTTGGTTTTGTACACCGAGTAACAAGTCTACGTGTCTCATTTAGGACTATAACCACATGTTTAGTATGTGAGGATTTGCATCATACTAGACAGGCATATTCAACAGCAGAAAAACAGAGGGCCAGAGCTGACATTCACAGAGTTTGGGGATGAGTCCCTCACTCAGTTCCAGAAAGGTTTCTTAATAAGCTACTCTTGGCCATGACTTTATGCTTGATTTTTAAACAATGTTTTTTATATGTTAATGTCTGGTCGAAAGTAACACTTAAATATTTCAAAGAGTTACAATACTCTAGTTGTGCACAAATCCCCACCAGGCTACTTGCAATTCCCCTACAGCTTCTCTATTGTTTAAGTAGAAGGCACAGACCCCAGTTTTCAAGGGATTAGATTTTAGTTGTTTATTCCAACCACACAGTTCAAGAGATTCTAATACAGTGATAAGTTGGCATTCCATGTCTTCAAAATAGTCACTCTGAGTTGATAAAGCCAGGTCATCAGCATAGATAAAAGTTTTTGTATTGAGGTTATAGGTTGTGTAGCATTTGTGTATATGTTGAAGAGAAGCAGGGATAACACACTACCCTGAGGTAGGTCCTTTTTTTTTTTTTTTTTTTTTGAAGTTTTCAAATGACTCCCTTGAATTTCAACAAAAAAACCTAATTTTCTGAAGGGCAATAGCAACAATTTGTATAAGTCGATGCTATTGTACATGTCTGTTAGGTGAACAAAGGCCATTTCTATAACTTCATGGGTTTCAAAACTGCCCTCCATATGCTTAACTAAGTTTAGAATCTGAGCTACATAGCTCTTACCAGGTCTAAAGCCTACTTGTTGAGGAATAAGAAAGAGTTCAATTTGGGGTATTAATTGATTCAATATCATTATTCCAAAATTTTTGTATACATGATAATGTTTTTTACCTGTAGCTTCTAGGATCCACCAGTTCTTCACCTGGCATTAACAGAGCAATCACGTGGTTCTTCCACCATATCTTTGGGATCTGATTATTTTTAAGACAATTATTTTTAATAAATAGCCAGTCTTTCACTCTGGGTGCAAACTGCTTGATCTGCTCTGCACAGATATTATCTAGTCCAGCAGATTTACCATTCCTGCATTTCCTAATTGCCCCTTCCAGGTCCACAGATGTAAACCCAGCTCTTAACATCATTCATCTCACTGGATTTTTTACTTATTCCCACGTCGTCTAGCTTTCGTAGAATCATAATGAAGTTCGAAGGGCCTATAAGGCCATCAAGTCCAACCCCCTGCTCAATTACCATTCAGGAGAAGTTGATGTGCTTTCTAGTCAGGAAAGAGGTTGGCATGTGTGACCTCCTTACCTAGATCATTATTTAGGTGCTTAAGAAGAGGCAGTGACAGAGTTTACTTTCTTGGGCTCCATGATCACTGCAGATGGTGACAGCAGCCACGAAATTAAAAGACGCCTGCTTCTTGGGAGGAAAGCGATGACAAACCTAGACAGCATCTTAAAAAGCAGAGACATCACCTTGCCGACAAAGGTTCACATAGTCAAAGCTATGGTTTTTCCAGTAGCGATGTATGGAAGTGAGAGCTGGACCATAAAGAAGGCTGACCGCCGAAGAATTGATGCTTTTGAATTGTGGTGCTGGAGGAGACTCTTGAGAGTCCCCTGGAATGCAAAGAGAACAAACCTATCCATTTTGAAGGAAATCAACCCTGAGTGCTCACTGGAAGGACAGATCCTGAAGCTGAGGCTCCAATACTTTGGCCATCTCATGAGAAGAGAAGACTCCCTGGAAAAGACCCTGATGTTGGGAAAGTGTGAAGGCAAGAGGAGAAGGGGACGACAGAGGACGAGATGGTTGGATAGTGTCACTGAAGCTACCAACATGAATTTGACCCAACTCCGGGAGGCAGTGGAAGACAGGAGGGCCTGGCATGCTCTGGTCCATGGGGTCACGAAGAGTCGGACACGACTTAACGACTAAACAACAACAAAGAAGTCTCCATGCTTTCTGCTTGTTTCTGGACATACCAAACTATTATAGAATATCTGACCAACTATTTCTCCTTGTTTTGGCTAGGTCAGTAATATGTTTGCGTCCAGCCTTAGCAGCGTCATCACTTAAAGGACCTTCTCCAAATGTCAAAAGATAGCCAGAATATATTAAAGTGTTATAAGTATGAACATGTGATACTGTTGAGAAAGGATGAAATGTAGTCTTGGTCCTAAGCATAAGCAGAGCCAGTTGTATCATCAGGGAGAGTGAGGTGATTTATTCAGGTAGCAAATATTGGGAGGCAGCAAGGACGGTTCCCTGGCCGTACTTCCTCAACCCACTGGCTGTCGCTCTTATTTGGAGGACAGAACTGTGAACGCCACTTAGCTTCTTCTACACCTTCTAAACTGGCCTCTGGCCTTCAGGTGTGATGGAGGATGCTATCCCATCCTTAGTACTAAAATAAGGGGGGGGGGGACAGCAGTCCAGTCAGCTTCTCCATGGGGAATGCAGGAGAAAGTACAATGTTGTCCACCTTAAATAGGAAAATGTCTTTGGGTGCTCCTTATCATAGGAAGTTTTCAGCATGCTATGGTTCATTAAAAAGCAGAAACAAAGTTTTAAGGGGTAAGGTTATCTTTCTGTTTTCTCTATTGATATGCAAGACCTCTTTCTGACAGGATTTATTTTGTCATTCAAATTTCAAGGTTAACATTTGCTGTTATTAATGACCATAAATCCACAGTCCTTCAAGCCAATAAATAATCACATTAATCCCAGAAACAAAAGATGAATATTTTTAAAATATCTTCAAACAGAGAACTGAGAATCCTGTGAGGCATCAAGTAGAACACATTAACATTCACCTCTGTGCTTTTCTCAGCTCCCCTATACTAAAAAAAAGAAAAAGATTTGTTTTCTTGCATTATCTTGGAGACCATGTGTCAGTCTCATTTTGAAAAGTAGAAATTGCTCTTTTCATTTCAGATCTGTGTGGGTTTTCAGAAGGACAAAGGCCTTGTAAACAATGAAAAATGATGCATTTGGCTCACCGGGGGGCCTGTTTGGAGGCTCCTCATGCTAATCCTGCCCTTACCTGCAGGACAGATAGATAGGAAGGTGAAATTCTGTGACTTCCCATTCACAGCAACTCTCTCAACACCCCCATGTAATCTTCAGCTATCACTTTTGCTTCATGCTTATGTTGTTGATGTATAATTATGGTTTTCCTTTTCCTTTTTCATGTTCAGCTTTGCAATGAACGAATAAATTTCAAACACCAGGACTTATTATTAAGACTAGAAGAGAAAATGTTTTAGATTAAAGATTGTACAAACATTCAAGTGTCATTATACTAAGCTCCATTTAGGAGGCAATGCAGCACATTCCGTGTTTCGGACTTGCTTCATTACTTAAAACTAAGTAGCAGTTATTAGTTATAATGCTGCCATTTTGTGACTGGAGGTTTTCACAATTAGTGCTGGAATTTGGTATCATTTCAGATAATTTTCTCCTTGACATTTTGCACTATTTGTTTAATATTGATCAACGAAAACATATCACAATCTGTGCTTTTTCTACAAGCTATGTAACAAAGGAAGCAGTGTGTAGAGCCCAACTGTGCTGTCCTTTATTGTCAAATAAGACCTAACATAGAGGCCACAGCATCCCTGAAGGTATATTTCAGTCACTTTGTCCAAAGTGAATTACTTAAAGATGGGCAGGGGAAAAACCTTCACTAAAAGGTACAATAGTGATTAAACTGTTTGGCCAAAAGTGTACCTTCCATTCCAAACAAAATGTCATTGTCTTCAGGAACTGCAATTTATATGTACTGTATGTTAGCCCAGCTGTGAATGAAAAGGCCAGTTTTCTCATCTGTCTCCGAGCTTCCCTATCTTTCTGCTGGAAGGTAGTTTTAAAAAAACCCATTTTGTTCATCACATAGGCACTATCTGTTGTCTGCTGCATTCTGTTTATTTCTTTGCACTGACTTGTGTTTACTTAGCCTGTGTCAGAGCCTCAGAGCCAAAAGCATGGACATTGCAATTAATTCACAGTGATTCTTTTTTCTCTCTCACCAAGAAGAACAGGAAGAGGGGAATTTGATCCCACTGTGATTCAGATCCTTCCAGTGCCGGTTCAGACATCAATATGCTAAATTCGTCTCACTGGAATTCCTTCTCTGTCCCCTCATGTCCTAACTAAAACCAGGTTTCAAAGCTAGAGTTTCTCGGAATTATATCAGTTTTCCAGGAAGGGGGACAAATCACAGAGCGAGTGAAGCTGGAGGAGGACAATGTTTTATTTTTGTGAGTGACACAGTGTTAAACCCCAGCTACCAATTTCTTCCCATTCCTAGCTGGTGCCAGGGCTCACTGGCTCCTTGGCATGAACATGCCTGTCTGAACATTGTGTTTGCTTCTTCTAATCTTTGCCTGCCTACCTCTGTGATATCACATAGGCCCATGGTATGCTTCTGAGGTGCCTTTCTGTTTTACAGTGGTTCCAATCTTCCTGGATGGCTGAATTCAGAAGATGGTGTTGGAGTAATCCTGTTCAACACATTGGGGATAGGAATCCAGCCTGTACTGGATGGAGTTACATTTCCCCTGAAAAGTCAGGTTTGCATCTTGGGTGTGCTCCTGGACTGCACAGAATCTCAGCATTGCCAGGAATGCCTTTGCACAGTTAAAGCTGGTGCACCAATTCTGCCTGTTCCTGGAGATGTCCAGTCTGGTCATGGTGACACATCCCTAAATTACATCTCATTTGGATTACTGCAACACACTCTCTATATGGGACTGCCTTTGAAGAGTGTTCAGAAACTTCAGCTGGTTCAAAGTGCTGCAGCCAGACTGCTGGCTGGCACTGGTCACAGGGAACATATAACTCCCTTACTGAGCAGCTTCGCTGGCTGCCAGTCTATTTCCAGGCTCAATTCAAAGTACTGGTTATTACTTATAAAGCCCTGTACTGCTTGAGTCCAGGCTATTTGAAGGACATTATCACCCACCCCATATGATCCTTCTCAGCTTAGATCTTCTGGGGAGACCCTTCTTTCAGTTCCACCACCTGCTCAAGCTCATTTGATGAGGGTATAAGAGAGGGTCTTCTTAGAGGCTGCTCCCAGGCTCCTAGTGCTCCTAATTTGTTTGTGACCAATATTTGTCATTTTTTCTGCCTCTTAATACACCAGGAAGGATGTGTTACTAAAAAGGGGTGTCCAATCTGCAAGGAAGCAAATAATTATCATTTCTAATCAATTGTCTTCTTTTGGTCCATCTCTGTAACAAGACTCTCAGTTTTTCAGGAACCATTTTCAGGTGGGGGGAGCAATATCTGAATCATTTCCATCATTATTGTAACTCTCCCATTTTAGTACACTATTCTTATATTTCTCACTCCAGCTTTCCTTTCCACATTATACAGCATACAGCCCAGTTTTTCTTAACATGGAGGGAAAGCAACATTCTGCACTAAAGATACACTTAACATTTCTTCTAGTCCATCCAGTAAACAATACTTGAATATCACCTACCAGGCTTCTTCCAAAATCTCTCTCTTTTTATCTCTCTTCTGCACAGCTAAGTACCCCTTAGTCTTTTTTTTTTTTAGTCTGAATTTCCAGGCATTGAAATCCATTTCTCTTATTCACCCAGCTAAGAACCCCTGTTGCCATTTTTCTTTGAGAATTCATTGTTTTGCTTTAAAAAGGTCTCCCTCACAGTGGCTGTTCTGCCTGGGAGTTTTGTTTGAAACTGACCCTGATCTTCAATCACAACAGAGCAACAGTGAGCATTTTAAGGTCTGGAGACAAGGGAATACAGTAGCTAGCAACCTGAAACCAGAGAAGAATCATAAGAAGACGCACACGGCAAGTCATATTTCCCTGCCAGAGTGTCCCAGCCTGGCGATTTGCTTCTTCTTGTTTGGTCAAAATGACCTTTTCCTTCTATGACCCATGTGAGAGCTATGCCCATCATTATGTCAAGTTGTGAAGCAAGTATCTGCCTACTGGGGGAAAAGATGATAAGGTAGGGGGAGATGCATTGTACTAATAGATTGCTTTGACAAAAGTACACAGTAGACTTTCTTCCCACCCCAGCTGAACAAGTTGCCCTTAAAGTTGCTAATGCTCATTCCATCCCCTCTCTGTTCTCTCACACTTTAGGGAATCTGTTGCACTCCCAGTTTTATTTCACTAGTCTCTCTCTTACCAGAACATCAGCACCACTAAATGTAAAAAACAATAATCTAATCAGTCTTCCTTTAGGGATGAGGAAAAGATGGTCCCCCAGATGTTGTTACCCTTCACTTCCCTTCAGCCTGAGCCAGTGTAGCCAATGGTGAAAGATTATGGGATTTGCAGCCCAATAACATCTGGAGGGCCACAACATGCCTGTCCCTATGCTAGTCAATAAAAGAACTAATGTTACATGCAGCCTGATCCTAAACAGAGCCCACTGAACTTACTTGGCGGCTTATCTAATCAGGATTTGGAACTAAATGTGCCACTAGCCAAGTAAATCAGGAGAAAACAGCATTTTATTCCAACACAGAAGAATGAAACAATAGTTAGAATAAAGTAGGGAGCCTGGAAGTACATTATGTGCTGACAAGAACAGGACACTAAGTTAAGAGAAAGGGTCTGTGAATCCCATAAGATCCATTTTGTATCCAAACACTTGCCATACAAATAAGGATTTACCCACTCAATGCTTATTTGTAGGTGGTCTAGAGTTATTTGGAGGTGGCCTAGACTACTACTGAGACCCTTGATCATTCTTCAGCAGTTGCACTTGCTTTTAGAACTCTCTCCACTAGGAGGTTCTTCTGTCTTATGCCCAGCATGAGATTTAACATTATGGCAAATTGAGGTGATTGGTTGCCTCAGGAAGCAGATTCTGAAGGGTGTCTAAATTAGTTGAGCTGTATGTGTTTAATGAAGTGTTCTGCACCCCTAGCTATTCTACTGCCCTCAGGTGTGATGGTGGGCACTATCCTGTCATTAGGCAAAATTTTAACTGGTCTGACTAGGCTTTGGAATGACCAGTTCCCACTGTTTTTCATTGCATTTTAAAGATGGCTTCTTTTATTGTTGTTTATTTGTTTTTATGATGCCTTGCTCTCTTTTGTTTTTAAATGGATTGATCTGCCCTGAGACCCATTTCAGCTAACAAAGAGCAGGATGTAATTTTTTCCTCCAAGTAAGCAAATAAACACTGCCATCAGTCTCACTGCACCAGTCATAACTGGTTTTAGCAACATTTGGCACAAGTTGTTTGTTTGTTTGCTAGCCAACTGGTATCTAACATACAACATTAGTTTAAAATAGCTCATAGTATCTAAGGCTTTCAAAGAAATTTAACATGCTGTTGTTTGACTGAAGTATCTCACTCTGGATGTAATGGAAGGGAGCCATATGGGCCTGACTTTGTAACAGATACTATCTGTATAGCTCTTCTCATTTGATACAACGGTGGCTGCAATCCAGGTTAGCATTTTTTAAAACTAATAGGTGACTTTGTTATCGTATAGCATGTTCCATTAGCAGAGAAATCAAATGACTTTCATGTAGAGTTATAGATAACAAAACGTAGCAAGTGCATGAATGCCCTGCTGAATTCTCAGTAGGGCCTGTGG
Organism: Intellagama lesueurii; assembly: GCA_037013535.1. Taxonomy (NCBI): domain Eukaryota; kingdom Metazoa; phylum Chordata; class Lepidosauria; order Squamata; family Agamidae; genus Intellagama; species Intellagama lesueurii. The sequence continues at coordinate 39,303,323 of JBAJHW010000005.1, read as the reverse complement.
AATTGAATTGTTTAGAAATAAATGCCAAGTGCTTATGCCTTACAGAATTATAGATTTTAGAAGCCTATCTAATAAGGGAGAAAACACTTAAGGTAGTTGCTACTGGATTTTGCTGTACGTAGAAAACAACACAAATAGATGGGGGGGGGATAACATTTTGCAAAAGGAGGAGATTAACATTTCACATTCTCTGTAAACAGGTTTTATATATCTTATAGGTTACACATACATTACGCCAATTTAAAGTGAAAGGGCATCTATACACAAATCAGCTATCAGGTCTTTTTTAAAGAAAAATAATCTGTACAGCACTGTTTTTAAATGGTACAGAGAAGCAAATGTAAACAAGATGGGAGGAATGGAAAGATTGTGGTTCATTTCCCTTATATTCTAAAGCAGCTTCTACCTAAATTTACTGCCCATCTATCTCCATTTCATGAAAGGAGATTTACTACCCAAGCAAATGGAAATAACTGTTTTGGATGCCAGCTTTACAAAGGTAGTGGAAGAAGATCACAAGTTGTGTGTTAGAGAGAATGTGGTAGACAAAAAGATAACCATGGTTCTCTAGGAACCTCCAGCGGTCACTGGTGCACTCTCAGATGGTCTGGCCAAATCTATGAGACAGAGATGAAAATAATAGAGGAACTACTGAAAAGATACATGAGTTTGAATATTCGGGGGGGGGGGAACCCTGAAATCACAAAGACACCTGAAGTCTTCAACAATGAAGCCTTCAGAAGAACTGCAGGATGATAAATGGAACATCTGCTTTCAGAATGGAAGAAAGTTGGGGAGTAGAAAAGGAAGCATTTCACAGATGTTTGTAGGAGAATCCTTCATTTTGTGGTTTTTGCATCTCTCTAATTTTCCTTTTCCCCCACACGGTGAAGAGGATAAAAGATGTACCACAATGTTTCAGACCAAGTGGAGCAAATTGGATTTGAAAGTGAATAACCGTCTAAATAGAAATTGTCACAGATTTATTCTTTCCCCCTTTATTTCTCTTGGCTCAGACTTTTGCAAATGAAGAGCAATTTGATGAGTTGGGTATGTTCACTCAGGGCTATGATAAGTCTTTTTTAAAATGTGTAATCAAACAGAAATGTACAGTTCTTCCATAATTGTGCAATTCTCAAAAAAACATTTGTGCTGTTCAAAAAAGCAAGTTATACAAAAACCTTACAATGTTAGTGGATGTGAACAGTGCCTGATAAACATTTGAAAAATAAATTATCCAACACCAGAAGATTTCTCCTCCCTCTGCAAGAGACATTACCTGCTGACTCTGTTGAGATTCTCCATGGAAAGTTATTTAATCAACATCAGCACTAGAGATGGGTAAGAACCTTGGTTCTGAGGTTCATGCCAGATCATCAGACCAACACCACAGGTGCCGTGCATTCCCTTCCTCCACCACCCAGCACACACTGTTCTTCTCCTCCTCTTCGGGCATTTGAACAATCAAGGAAGAATTCCTGCCCCACCTCCTCATCTGAGTGGGCGGCTGCCGGAGGAGGTAGAGGAGGCAAGAATGTGCTCCTGCCAGTACACCAGAACACCTGAAGAGGAGAAAAGCAGCACATGCCGGCTGGTGAGTGGGAGGTCTGACTGGGTAGGGTGGGGGAAGGGAACATTTGGCACCTGTGGTGCCAGTCTGATGGTTCTGCATGAACCTCTGAACTGAGGTTTGTGCCCATCTCTAATCAGAACCTTTTCCTGGCAAGTCATGTGAAGTGGCTATTGTTTCTGTCATGCCAGTGAATATCCAAAATAATGTTATTAGCAGGGACCTTATTAGAAATGGGAAACATTTGAATTACAACTTCCAGAATCATACTAGCAGCGAGGATTGCAACCTTCCTGGCTGAAGGTTGCTGGGAGCTGTAGTTCACAAAAGCAAACATTCCTAATCTCTGGATCTTATTAAGGCAGAAGTACATGAGACCTTTGCATCTTAAAAGTCTTGGCACAGCATAGCAACCATTCTCAATGAAGCAATTTAAACTTTTCCCCAAATATAACAAGGCAATACTTGAGGACAAAATTAATGAGCTTTGAAAAGAGAGAAATCTTTGATACAGATTAATCATTTCCATGAGAATTCAAGCACATATTGATTTAAGCAAGGAAATATGAGCTCTCAGTTTCCACAAGCTCCCTCTTCTCTGTATAGAAACATGTTCTCTGACCCCTGACATTTGACAAGTGAAAAATCAGTGATGCCCTGTATAACTTCCTCCTACTCTCTCAGTCCACCAACTCACTCAGATAGTCTTGGTTGACTATTCTGTGCCTTTCAATGTTGTAAAAGAACTCTGCCTTCAGGAAGAAAAGCATTTAAATGTCTATTCCAGTTGCCTGATTTGTCCATTGAGTTGTTTGCAACCTGCTAGAAGCGGAAAGAGGTATGTTAAATCATTACTGAACAAAACTTCCCACATTCTTCAGGTGTTCTTGCTTTCATCTGTTTGTGGTGTATGAAATATATGGTAGAAGAATTGCTAATTTTTAAGAGCTGACTTTGGTTCATCCAGAATTAGGTGCATTCTATGTACATTGTCTATTGTTGTTTTATGTTGTAAACTTTTATGTTGTAAACAGTTTATAAATTGAATGAATGAATGAATGAATGAATGAATGAATGAATGAATGAATGAATGAATGAATGAATGAATGAATGCCAAAAATTATGTGAACCAAGACTTGAAGTCCTATCATACTCTGAATCTGGAGGGAAAGGTTGCCTATCATTTTCTTAGTTTTATTACTATCCTTCCTTCAAATAAAGTTTTGCTGAAGTTCATGGTGCCTTTTGTGTGACTCTTCAGGGCAACATACTTATGTATTAATGCTGCCAAGTCCCCAGTTCTGAAGATTTTGTCCCATATTCTTATGTCATAGAACATGAGCATACACAGCAAAAGGAAATACAATAGCTATCACCACAAAGACTTTCTTACCAACTATCCATGATCTCTGTATTTTGATATCTAGATTTTGATGCCATGTATAAATATTTACCATGTTATATTTCTCTCTTATGTCTGAGGAAGTGGACTTCTCCATGAAAGCTCACATTAAAATATAACAGTCTTTAAGGTGCCACCAAGTTTTTATCTTTTATTTGATATTTTATTTTTATGTTATTTTTACCTAAAATACTTGCACAGACTAACACGGCTACCTCTTCTACAACTACAACAGTAGGTGTGTTCTCTCAGGTAGGGCACATTGTCAGTCCACAAAGGACAGGACAGGAAAGGAAAGGAAAATAGGAAGTGCCTGGACATGTACTTACAGTTTCATTTGTGTTTTTTTGAGAGGGGGCATTAGGAACCCAAGATGCCAGTACAAAAACCCACAGCTGCTGGAGGTCTCCAGGAGCAGAAGTAAAGCTTTTTTTTACCCACACACACTTTTTTATTTTTTTAAAGAGGTGTTTCAGATTGCCTTGGGAATCTGCAAAAATGTCCCTGGTGGGCTGCTTACAGTCTGTGGGTTGTATTTTGCCAGGACCAGATCTTGCTCTACCCACTCCAAACATTCATGGTAAAGTGTGTTTCTGATGTGGTGGCCACATGGTGTGGTCACAACCTACCATGTCCTTGCAATGGTATCCTGTGGATGTCACTATTATGGACAGCATTCTCAACAACCCTATCATATCTCTGAAGGGGCAATGCATGGTGAATTTTTCATGTACACAGTTGCGTATAAGCTATATTTCATGCTGTTTAGCCTGTAAGTCCAGTAAGTAAGGCTTTTCATTTGAAACTCTGGAATCTCAAGTTGGCTTCTTGGTTCAGAACCTTGCTGATACAGTCGAAGTCAACATAGTTATCAGGAATGAAGAAACATAGGAAGCTGCCTTACATTGTCAGCTCATTTGTCCATTGAGGATGGTATTATTAATTCTGTCTGGCACTGGCTCTCTGGGGTTTCAGACAACAGGTTTTCCTGGCCGTACCCGAAGACCTCTGGTATTTCCTGATGGTCTCCCATCAAAGTATTATCTAGGCCCAGTCCTGCTTAGTTTACAAAATCTGACAGATTGGTGTGTTCAGAGTGATACATCTAGTCCTGACTTATGGTGAAAACTTCATGGTTTTCTAGGTGGTTTTACTCAGAAGTGGTTTGCCATTTGCTTCTTTTGGGGATGCTCTGGGACTGTCCAGTTTGCCCAAGGCCACACAGGATGGCTCTTCTGGGATGCACAGTAGGGAATTAAACTCCCATTCTCTGGCTCCACAGCCAATTACCTAACCCACTGAGCTATCCAGCCAACTTCATGGTGATATATTAAACTAGTATAAAGTAAATGAGATTTTTTCTTGTTTTGAAGCCAGGACAACATCATTGAAGCAGTAAGTTTTTGTCTTAATTATAAACTGAACTGAATCTTCCCCAGCATCTCTAATAAACCTACACTTGTCCAATAGGCTGACTTACATCTGGATCACAAATGAAACTGTCAGGTTTTTTGCTCTGAGAACTGTTGATTGGAGATAGAGCAGCTGGACAGATTGCCCCAAACAGTCAATAATATTGACCACTGTGTAATCAAAATAAATCTCTTCCATGATGCACTTGGTTCTAAAATTGCTGCAATTATCTGAAGGAAAACAAATCATTGAGCAGAATATGGGGTAAGAATTAAAGCCCAGTTTGGTAAACATCACTGAGGATTTATTGTCCATATCCGTTTCGCTTTAACTGATCTGATCATTGACTACTCTGCCACAATTAATAAGATTACCAGTCACCTCACCTTTCTACTTTAAATACTTATACTAAATACCCAGTTGAGTCTAACCGGACAACACTGACAGCTAGCCCTTTGTATTAAATTCTTGGATCTTTTATATAGTGAATCCAAGAATTTTGTTCTCTGATATCATAGTGAAAATGCTGGAAGGGAACATTTTAGAAGGTTGCTTTATTCTGCTACATCAATATTTGCAGAGTACTGCAACTAAGAAAAAGTGCTAGGCCCATCTGTTAGAATCTAAAAAGTTTAGAGGAAAATAGTAGGTAGGCATAAGATAAGAAGCAAAAGAACAAAATAGCTCCCCCTTCTATGCATGTACAGAAGATCACCGGATGACATTTGCTTCAACACTGGCAAATGGATTGCATACTTCAACACACCTGAGGGTAGCAAGCTAGATTAAGGAGTGAGGTCAGGCTGTGTGAGAATCTTACTCAAGAGAGGGGAACAGCCAGGGTACTTGGGAGAAACAACTCTGTTTTGTCATTGCTACCTCTCGGCATCTGCTGCCTTAGTAATGGAACCAGCGTTGTTGTGTGCTATGTTTAATCAAAGAGGTAGAAATGGTTAAATGCCTGTCTTATCCCAGGTCCTCTTAAAAAGGATTCTCAGTCCACAACTAGCTGCCCACAGATCAAAATACTTTAAATTCCTGTTCTGCAGAAAGCTACTTCATAGCAAATTACCCTAGATAACTCATGTGGGGGGGCTGACGTATAACAGGACAAGAAAATCCAGGGGCAATGTAAATCTGACCCTAGATTCCTTGTTAACTCCTTATAACATACAGGAATGAGACAGTTTCCACTGGTGAGCAAAATACATTGCACAGGAAATGTCAATGCATTCAGCTTCATGGCCCTCAACATCCACAGCCATGTTATGCCAGCTGAGGATGTAAGGTGGAGCAAATATAATGGAATTATCTTGGTAAATCACAACTGAAACGTTAATGGGAATTTTATAATATTAAACACTTGGTTTACTGTTATCCATAATCCAATGAAAACATTTGTTCAAACCCACTGGACCTCTCTCTCAATTGTAATCTTCAGATCTTTGCATCAAGCTGCAACAGAGGGAAAAATAGAAAGCAGTGCCATTCCATTGGTTCTGCTCTGGGACCACATGGTCTCTCACCTTCCTGAATTACAGGTATTCTACCTGGTTATTAAAACTGCTGCCATTTTAGTTTCAGAAATGGTGCTTGGATCAACTCTCCATTCAGTGCCCTTGTAATCTGTTTCATTTAGATTTGATTTGTCAGCCTGCAAACAGGGATGCTCTTGTTTTTATTGATCCTATGCAAGCCACTTTGAAGAGCACCATAATGCTTTAAATAAATAAATAAATAAAAATAATGCACCTTTAAAAATAGTCTTCTTATTTTTTTAATATGAATGTGTTGATGTTCATATTCAATTTGTGCTCATTGTTTCTCACATCAATAGCCTTCTTTAAATTGAATAATTCATCAATTTTTCTGTACACAACAAATGTAATATTTTCATATCCCCTTCTGCAGGTCTATCCTGTGAATAAGTACTCAGAAGCTGAGCTTTAAAAGTTACTCTTTAAAAGCAGTTCTTTATGTAACTCACTGCAGATTCTTGGCCCCAGGTGTCTCATCATCATTAAGGCTGCAAAAAAAAAACAAAAACCAAAAAAAACCTCTCTCTCTCTCTCTCTCTTTTCCTTTTAGCTCTCTTTTGCGAAAAAGTTCCCTCTGAAATGTTTAAAAATGTCTAAAAATCTCTACCAGAGCATTTTAGCTCCTGCATAAGTAACAAGAAAAAGTAACAAATAAACATTACATTTAACTGAGCGACAACAATGGCTAAGACACTGTTCAGCACCCAGGAAATGGACAGCTCCTGCTAGCATACCAAAGCGAGATCTCTCTGCTTGCTGTTCTGCCAGTGGAAATTGCTTGTTTTAACTACCTAGGACTTCAAGTTGTGCAAGGAAGTACAAGGTATCCCTTTGTGCAAACGTGAAAAAAGTCAAACAGCATAACTGTCTGTTGAGGGAGCAGCGTGAGTGAATAGGATCCTAGCCTATGTTTCTTAACTTCTCTTTAAAAACAAAACAAAACAAAAGTTGATGGGTATATCTTCATATCAAGTTCCACAAGTAAGGTATTGCTACATGTAATGCATTACATCCAAGCTCTGCTCTAGAGCAATTATTGTTGGTTTCAATAGGACTTGTTTCCAGAAAGTGTGTTTAGAACTGCAACATTAGCTTCCTCATACCTTACCTTAATGGGGGGGGGGGGGACCTCAGCCTCTCATTTATGTTATTATTTTAGTTGCTATTTTGTACCTATTCTTTCCTACTTACTCATATCTGTTCTAGTTTGGAGAGAGCAAAATTGAACAAATAATTACCATATTGCTGCAATGGACAGGATGCCACTATTGAAACTGATGTGCAGCTGATGCATATTTATCAACCTGGGCTTGGTACTAAGAAAACACCAGCATTTTACACTGCTGATTTCCCTTGAGAGCTGCATTGGGTGGTCATAGCATATAACAGACTTCTTTTAACTTTGTGTCCTTTCAAAAATTGCTGCTTCAAATTATTTCATAGAATGATCCCTTGTCAATATATTCTTTGTGCCTGTCCATCTTAAATAGTTTTTTCCATGTTTGATGGGGTTAGAGATACACAATGTGAAAAACTGACACTACAGTTTTCTTAAATTGATCAAATGTTTAATAACACTGCTGAAACTTTCTTTGATATATTTTCACATGACAGTCATCTTCCTGACAATTTCATTGTTGATGTCATGACTTGGAAAGAGAGTCAAACTGAGAAATAGTGTAGAGGAATAAAGGAAGTGCAGAGGAGGTGTTAAGATATTTGAGAATGTGGCTTCAGTGCTTAATCTACCAGTTGGTTGGATTAACTGATTAAAAACACTTTGAGCAACTAAAAATACTCAGACATGACTTAATCTGCATTTTTATATATTACAGCGTTCAGTTTCTTGCATGGAGAACAGCAATCATACAAAGGTTTTTCTCCATTTTCCATGGTGTTCATCATGTACTTTTTGAATGGTTGCTTGCGCAACTAGTATGTGATGGGGTGTGAGTCAGATACCACAGGAAAGGGGGGGGGATTTCCACTTTGTGCACGGTATTTATTATTTATTTATTTAAAATATTTTTATCCCACCTTTCTCCTTTAAAAGGACCCAGGGTGGCTTACATCATTAAAAGACAATGTTTAAACCTAAAAACAATGTATACAAATACTAAAAAGGATCAAACAAATACCACTCTGAGAAATGATAAACAAAAGCAATACTGAAAGTGCGTTCAAATCAGTAAGGCATAGCAATCAATTTAAAAATCCCACTCAGGCAGCCTATCACTGAGGGTAATCACCCAAGTTGATGGCTTAGCTGTTCGAAATAGTTACAGGTTGTATATGCATACTCATCTTGAAAGACTGCTATAAATTGTACAATATTTATTTATTTATTTATTTATTTATTTATTTATTTATTTAGTTAGTTAGTTAGTTAGTTAGTTAGTTAGTTAGTTAGTTAGTTAGTTATTAGAGCAGTGTGGTATCATGGATAGATGATAGGCTCAAAAGACCTGAATTCAAATCCCCACTTGGCTATGGAAACTTACTGAGGGGATGGAAAGAGTAACCTACGGTACTCCTTGAGCATCTCACATATCTCAAAAACTGTATTAAACTAGCCATAAGTCATAAGCAACTAGACAACATATAAAAACAGAATGTATTTCTTTATTTAAGACACTTTTAAAAAAATAAAGCAAAATAATTTGTAATTAAACTCAAGAAAACAGAATAAAGTCATTTCACACATTGATGATGATTGATATAATGAACAGTAAAATATTCCATTAAAATATTTACCATGGTTGAAAAAGCTCTCCTTGAATCTCTTCATACTGGATAATTCCTACCCAGTCTCATATATTCTGTTCTTGGGCAAAGTATTAGAACATATGGGGTCTTCTCAACTCCAAGAGTTTCTGGACGAAACAGATTATCTGGCCCTATTTCAAAATAGTTTCAGTCCTGGTTATTGAATGGAGACAGTTTTGGTCACCTTTATGGATGATCTGTACCAGAATTAACCATTGGAGAATGTTTTCATGTTGGTTCTGCTTGGCCTCTTGTTAGTTTTTGCTACCATTGACCATGGCATCCAACTGGACTGTCTCTCTGGAAAGCGACTTAGGTGCATTGTTTTATAGATGCTGTGATCCTTCCTGAAGGGCTCAGCTCAGAAGGTTGTACTGGGGGCTCCTATTTTATACCCTGGTCATTGGCTTGTGAGATACTTCAGGGTTATGTTCTGCCCTTCTCCCCCACCTGATTCCATTTAAAATATACATGGAACCACTAGAAAAGGTTGTCTGGAGTCATGGGGTTCAGTGCCGCCAGTATGCAGATGACATCCCAACTCTATTTCTCCTTCCCATCCAAATCTAAAGAAGCTGTTTTCGTGCTAAACCTGCACCTGCTATCTGTAAAGGACTGAATAGCACAGAACAAATTGAAATTTAACCTACAGGATTTAAATATTTCAATTTATTGTGTTTCATATGTTTAATCTTGGACCCTGCAAGGTAGAAATACAGGTAGTAGGTAAGTAAGTAAATAGAATTACTAAACTAACTACAGGTAACTACAAAGGTTTGTGATCAGGAAAAACAGTTCAGCAAACAAATCTTCAAAACCTTTATAACCTCACTAATCTGTGAGATGGTAAACAAGGTGTGTCACTAAGACCCTAGAGATGGGGTGGACTATACAGATGAAGAGTCCCTCTGATAACTAAGTCCTAAGGTGTACATTACAGGATGGACTGTTTGCATCCAGAGGCTCTAGTAGTTTTGTTCCTATCTCCAATTTAGGAGTTTTCTTGGTTTAATGGAAGCTTGCCTTGAACTGTGTGTAAAAGTGGTACAAAAGAGTTTAAAACAAAAAAAGGAATGCACAAAGCAATCGTCATCTAGTTGTTTCAGTAGCAGAACGGCTCCTGGATTTTCACACTTCCTCAATTAACTAAAAGCTGAATACTGTTTTCCCCCTTAGGTTATATATAGTTATTTATGCGTTACCTCTTGATGCAGTCATTATTATCTTTCCCACTCCAGTTAATAAAAAAATCTGTAGTTCTACAGAAGAAATTATATAGGCCACAATCCATAAAACTAGTTCTGCACATGTATTGTTGTATTTTCTACATGAGCACTTCAAACACAATAAAGTTCACAATGATTCGAAATTTTAAATTCAATAACAACAGTAACACTAAGTCCAAATTGGATGCTATAAATAAAGAAACAGACACCCACACATTCAGACTCACACATGTGTGAGTATGCGTGTGTGTTTGCCCAAGACTTCCATGAACAAACAAGGTGCCAGAGGAGGGGTCGCTCACAGAAAATAACACCCCTAAAACTCTCCCTCATCCAATAGTGTCAGGACAGCTGCATCTTTTAATTCCACCCTCCCTTTACAATAAGCCAAGTATGAAAAAGATAGTTCTGGAGGTAAAACCTTCAAAGCAAGGTGACAAGAGTCCAATTCATGTTCCAAGGAACAGAAGCTCCTTTCTTCTCCCTCCCTCCTTCCCTCTCTCTCTCTTTCTAAACTGAATCTTTAGAATCACAGCCCCTTTCTATGGATTTCTCCACCCAATGAGCTAAACCAAACTGCCCATGGGATTACACAGGCCCAGTGAGTCCTTGTATTTATACTACTTACACAGCGATTCACTGCATCACATGGAAAACTGGTTTGCCAACTCAGTTCCATTTCAGAAGAAGTATGCTTTCTGGCATTCCTACAAAAGACTCATGTGGGTGCATGTAGGTCTCTTGGATTGTGTCCTTTCTCTCCTTCTGATAGTGCAATCCTTCCTGGTTGTGACAGCTGAGAGTCAAATGAAGCTGTGCTGTATTCAAACTCTTCCCATCCTCAGGATGTTGGAAATTACTTAGGACTACCTCTACCTTAGCCTTACTTTTGCTGGCATCCCAAGTTGGAGGAAGATTGGATCTCATTGAATTCAGCTTCCCCCTCCCCCTGTTCCTTCTGTACTTCCATTTTGGCTCATCTTCTCTGCTGGCTAAGGTAGACCTTAGCCAGCAGAGCAGTTCTGCTAACTGATCCCTCTGCCAGAAAATCTCTGAGGTCAGACCACAGAAGGGGACTCTGTTGGTGCCAGCACAGGAAGTTGAGCCTAACACCCAACAGCTGATGCATCTTTGAGTTAAGACTGCACTGCCCAGCTGGAAGCATATATACAGTACATTTATTGGGGAGTAAGGCTGAATGAACATAATAAGACTTACACATGAGTAGCTGTGCATAGAAGTGTGCTGTTACTCTCTATTTCCACCAGCAGTAGCATATTTTCTTCCCATCTCCCTATTCTTTCTGAAAATTGGACATGATGTTTTGGTTTTGCAATTACTCCTGCCACAGGCTTGTTTTACAGGACTGAACATCTGTGATCTTCCCAATCAGGGGCATTCTCCCCCCCCCCCCATTTTGAAGAAAGAATCCAGAGCTAATCACCTTCCTGTGGTCATTTGCTGCTTCCATCCAAAATGTACTTCATTTGTCTCTCATGGCTGCTTGAATGTCTCTTCAGATTTGTAAAGTGTCAGGGTTTGCAATAGGCTGTAAGCATGCATGTTTGCCTTTCCTTTTTAACTGACATTTTGTTTTAGTGTTCATGGCAAATGTGATTGCTATCGCACACAGAACTGACAGTAAAGAAAACTAAGTAGCAATCAGAACTCCTCTGAAATAAGAAAAGTAACAGAGTTAAACACAATAAAAAGGAAGGGGGGGAAAAGAGAGGCACATCCTCCTTCCCACCATTTTCTTAATCAAAATCTTGCTTTATATCATTTATTGCTGTAAGAAGAAAAAACTGTGTGGGGGAGGACTTACCTAATAATATCTTTCTCTTGGCTTGAACTGAAACCAGGGCAACTGCAGACAACTGCAGGGGCTATTGTACAGTGAAATATATGACTCTCACACAGACTTCTTCACCCCACTCCTGTAACCTAGGTAAGCACAAGCATCCCACCCATGCCCCATGCAGGAGAATTTATCTAAAATATTGTGCTCTGAAATTTTTAAAAAGCAATTTGTTTTCTATTAAGTTGAATGTGAATGATTAGAGGAAAATTGGGAGCAATGGTTGATAGACCAATAGCCTACTGTTAGGAAGTAGACCCATTGAATTAACTGTTGAATGGAAAGTCAGCCCTGTAAATCCCATTGAGCCAGTGAGTCTACCCTAGTTGAGTCTAGCAATGGGATACTGGCCTTGATGTATTGACTACTGATTTTTCAACCATTCAAACCTGAAAACAGAGCAGAAGAAGCTGAGGTCTGATGATGTTGGCCATCTAGGGTGGAAGTGCCAAAGTCTGTCTCTCCCAGTATCAGGAATTTATTTCCCCCTAGATGGTCATTTATTGCATCCGGTCAAAATTACTCATGCTTCTCAAATTTAATAAATTACATCTCATTTTGTTACTGTTGTTGTTTCCACTTATATACCATACCATTGTGCTTGGAGCTGAATGTTTTGTTTCTGAATTTTGTTGTACTGTATTTCTGTGACTCCTACTGCATTCCTCTACCATCCTTTGTTCATGCCACATTATGAGACTTCTTTTTCTTGAAAGGAAATTCATACCCCTTTTCCATATGAATATTCCATAATGTATCTATTTTGTTATATACTTCTTGACTTGTCTGTGTCTGTATGCACCTTTTCCAAATGGTCCGAAATGTGTTTGTGCATATTTTTCAGTTGCACATATTTTTTATCTACACATTTTAAAAATGTATGCATGATTTTATGCATCTAAAATATATTTTAGCCTTGCAACTGTGTGAATTTTTAAAGCAAAGTATTCTTTGGCTAAAATCTGGTGATGTAAAGTTATGGCATGTAAGTCTGATGATGTCATGCAACACAGTTGTATTTTGTTAATAAAAATATTCCTATCCCCACCTCCCAGGCCCAGGATGGAGGAAGTCTTAAATGTTAAAAAAAAAAAAAAAACATGGCAGCCGGTTCTGCCAAAGATGGTGGTGATTTTCAGACATTTAAAACCTACCATCCCACCTTGCTATCCTCAAGTCTTCCTCAGGACCAAAGGGATCCAATAGGAAACTTTTTATTCATAAAGTATGGCCATGGCTGATAAATCGTCAGAGTTATGCAACACAACTTCACATTACTGGCATGTAGCCTTTGTCTCACAATAAGTCTCAGGAGATACAAAACAGGCAACTTTGGCCAAATCACCAAAGTACAGAAATTCTTTGTCTTTGCCTTTCATACCTTTCAACTTTCTTATGGGTCTAGTTTTCCCTGTAGCAGCAAACTCCAGGTTTTAGCTTGCGCTTGACAAGAGCTATCCAAAGTGCTGAATTTAGTTTGGAAATAAGACTCAGGAACTTCAATAGTTCCTGTGAAAGGCAGACTAAAATACATCACAGATTCACACAGAGAGAGAAACTACTGCCACCACTAGGTGACCTCTGCAATTGCTTCAAGTCAAGTGACACAGAGCACCTTTCCTGGCAAAAGTATTCAACACTGATTTGACAACACTCCACCGTGTTTCATAATACCCAAACTCTTGCACACAACACATCACCTAAATGTAGCAGGGAGGGAAAAGGAAAACAATAAGTCACACACATATGAATGAAATCCATGTGTCCCTATGCATTTCACTGTGGCACCATGTGGTTTAACACAGTACTGTCTTAGAATGCTCCCATTATGAAAATGGAGGCAAGCAGTTGCACAGTGTTGCAAACAAACTCTAGAGGAAATGTTTGTGTTTACCTTTCTTAAGTAGTAAGTACAACTCAGGCTTCTGATAAAAGTCAAACTGGTTTCTTTCTTTCCCCCAAAGTAGGTACCTTTTAGGTTGCCACAAGCCACAGTGTCTTTCATTTTACAAATTATAACATACAGGAAGATACTGAACTTCTTGTCCTTTATAAAACTATTGCTTTCCTATGTCAGAAGATGATAAAGAATTTAACAATGTGATAAAAGAAGACAGATGACCAGCAGAAAGCTGACTCCTGGAAAGAGGCCATATGAGGAGGTGGAAGAACAATTTGCTACACAATTAAACCTACAGAAGGAAAGGCAGAAGTCATGTCACATGCTTCACATCAGAGCTACAGTGGTGTCTCTTGATCAAAAGAGATACAAGTTCTTGGCAAAAATAAGATCTAGAATAATTGCTTACAAAAATACATTCATAAAAATTAATCTGGATGAAACATAAGAAAATCTGTTTTTGCTGTCTTCCTGCCCTGTACGTGATTTTGCTGTGAAAAAAACTCCATATCCTTTTCTTCAGACATTGCATCTTGTCAAAGGACTCTGTAATTGAAAAGGCCACAAAAGGTTCATGCTGCTCAGATAGAGGAAGTCCTTAGGCCCAAGAGTTATTGATGTTCTGATTAAATCTAATAGAACTTGTGGGTGTTCAATGCCTTTCAACATGTAACAATCATAGAATCAAAGAGTAATGAAGTTAGAAGGGGCCTATAAGGCCATCGAATTCAACCCCCTGTTCAATGCAGAAATCCAAATGCAGAAAATATATCTGATAGATAGTCATCTAATTTTCTCTTGAATGGCTCCAGTGCTGAAGCACTCACCACCTCCTGAGGTAATTCGTTACATTTGTCATACTGCTCTAACAATTAGGACATTTTTCCTGATATTCAACCGATATCTGGCTTCCTGTAACTTGATCCCATTATTATCTGTCCTGTACTCTGGGATGATCAAGAATAGATCCAGATTTATCATTTTTCTAGTTCTTGCCCATCTCTAGTTATGATGGTAAATCTGCACTGTTTTTTATGTGTATGTTCCCCCGAAAGATGGAGCATGTACTCAATAAACAAATATATGAGTGGATTGCTGGATCTTTAGAGCCTAGGCTGCAGTTCTAAACTGCATTCCTAAATACTGTATATTTGCTACCAAAAAAAAAGTCCCACTGAATTCAATTGGACATACTTCTGAGTAAACATAATTAGTTCTACAATGAGGACTGTAGAGCCCTATTCAGGCATTATGTTTGAATCCATGTAGTGCTAAATGGGTGGTGCCTGAAGGGACACACATATTAGCCCACTAATTTTGTCCCACCCACCCCCCAATTCCTATAAGACCTTCACCAATACCAATATCTGCAAAAGAGTATTTACAATGTTCCCATGATTTAGAAGAACATATTTATGTGGTAATTTGTAGAATTTAGCAACAAATACAACTTCCAGTGGGGTCAGAACATTTAGTCCTTCAAAGGAGTTAGGCATAATGCTTGAATAGGGCTTAGGTAATATAATTTGGCTTTTATTGACCATTTCATCATACCACCCAAATTTAACTCCAGCTTAGCTGATACAGATACAGATATGTAATTTGGTGGTTCTGTTCCATGCCAACACCAGGACCATGCACTCTGATAAGAGAACAAACAAACAAAAAAAGACTGTTTGCTGAGGCCTGCAAAACTTTTACTGACAGAGATAGAAATGGGCAATTGATTCTACATTGCTAGAAGAGCAAACTTGTAAGACCACAACTCTAGCTGGCTCTCCCTTCCTGGAGTTTCCCTTTTGGAATTTATGTAATTATAACGTCCATGGCTTTTAACATCTGCACAGGATAATTTTTTTTCCTGCTTCTTCTACCCTATTGCCAAATTTTGTAATGCGCAGCTTGATAAATACTTCTCATGGACTCAAGCTTCTTCCACCACACCTTTTTTTTTTTTGATATTGCGGCAGCCCAATAAAACCTAACTTTGTTTTTTATTATTATTTATGGAACACATGACTAAGTCTCTTTTTTATTTATGATTAGGATTGTACTATTAGTTACCAATTAGTGAAGAAATGAAGTAACAAAGCACCAAAGGAAACTAATCAAATAAGCTTCATTTCAAATATGAATGTCTATCCATTAGTAAAGAAATATCTCACTACTAGTAATAAAATTTCATATCTAGTTTCCAATTAAGTGGTCTTTAATTCAGGGTACAGTATAATTTCTAATTTATTTTATATTAACGAAACAATTTTCTCTTCGCAAAAAAGAACCTCTTATTACTGTTTTCCTGGGTTTTATTAACCAACCCAACATTTTGTCTTTAAATTTCAAAACAATGAATAATGTCAATTCAATACTCAAAAAAATCAGCAACTCACTTCTGTGATACACAAAAGCTGTACAGTGCCCTGCCTGGTGGATAACATACTGGAAGTCCAGAGCAAGGATTGCTACAGTTACAGCCACAAAAAAAGATTAAAATAAGTGGCAGAATATTTTATTGGCCCCTGCACCATGAATGTATATTGCCATGCCTGCTTCATCCACTTGAAAATTGCAAGAGGGACCCTTCTGGCCATTTTGCAGTAGGCTTACATGATCAGATCATATGCTTTCAGTAAACTCATTTTGCCATTTTTAATCAGGTACTGGAAGAAACAGGATTTCTAGGTTTTCATATAACTCTAAACTTCTTCAAACAAAATACTGATTCACAGACATAGAGTCTGAGCCTCATATCACAAATGCAAAAGTACCTATTTCCATTATGTGAAAAGAACTTCAGGAAAACAGATCAGAATTTCCTGGTTTATACTCTTTTCCCCTTGATTTTTCTTCATTTTTACATATCTAAGTTCAATACCAACTTTGCAATGTGGTTCAACCACATTCATCTGTGAGTTCTTAAAGTCCCACCTACCCAAGACCTTCCCTGTGCAAGATGCACAGAATTGGCAATTCTCCTGCCTTTTGTCATAAATCCTTTAATTTTTGTTTCTTTTCAGAAAGGAAAGAAAGATGGAACAGCTGAAGCACAATATATTTGATTGGTAAGGAGCCCTCCACCTGGAACCAGCCTTGCCATAGTGTCCCTGTTCTTCAGCAACGGAAGGGGTGGGAGAAGAAAGAAGCTTCCAAACTATAGTTTCATACATAATTTGGGGAGGATGCATCCATTCTTTGTGGCATCAACCTCAATGCTAATAATGTTAGTGATAAGCACAAATCTTGCCTAAAACTGGTCAGAAAACTATATGGATAATGATGGCTTTTTGTATGCATACCATGGGCTGAATGTGTTTTGTAGTAATCATGCATGGAGAGATCTCCAAAAGACAATTCTTGTCTCCTCCCCTCCCCCTCCCCCTCCCCCTCCCCCTTTGTGGTATATGTAGGGTACCCAACATGCAGCTAGTAGGACTACTACTGATAAGAGAAATCATCATCATCATCTGTTAAGTCAATCCTGACTTATGGGATAATGGAAAAATTACTACTCTTTATGCCAGACCGGGAGCCCTCTCTACATCAGAACATTAAAGCCTTGCTTAATCAAATCAACTGCTCCCACATTCTCTTTCTCATGATGAACAACTAGATGTTTATAGGAAGACCACAAACAGGATTTGACTGAGCTGAGATCATGTCTATCTTGGAAGGTAGGGAAATATTCTTAAAGATGAGGGTTGCAATTAAAGCTCTATAGGACTCTGATGCCCACACAGAGTTCTGCACTTTTTTCTCTATAAGGAAGACTCACTATTTGCAGGGCAGGCTTGCAGCCTGTAGGCTGAATACAGCCCACAAGTGTTCCTCAACTGGCCAGAAGCTTCTTCTACTGTCATCTCTGATCAGCGATCAGAG
This sequence comes from Intellagama lesueurii, assembly GCA_037013535.1. Lineage (NCBI taxonomy): Eukaryota > Metazoa > Chordata > Lepidosauria > Squamata > Agamidae > Intellagama > Intellagama lesueurii. The sequence goes on along the minus strand of JBAJHW010000005.1, from coordinate 39,285,774 downwards.
ATAAAAGGAGTTTTAAACACAGTTAAACTTGTAAAGAACCGGGTTCTGCTTTGCAGGAAGCAATGTTTTTGTTAAAAAATGAGCTACACTTTGGAGACAGGAAAGCTGTCTAAATACAGTGGTGCCTCACTAGACGATGTTAATCCGTTCCGCGAAAATCGCTGTCTTGCGAAAACATCGTCTAGCGAAGCACGTTTCCCCATTGGAATGCACTGAAATCTCTTCAATGCGTTCCAACGGAAAAGTCGTCATCTTGCGAAGATCGTCCATAGGGAAACATCGTCTAGCGAGCGCGGGTCCCCGTTGGAATGCACTGACAGCTATTGACCGCTAGTCAATGCATTCCAATGGGGAAAACTCGTCATCTAGCGAAAATCACCCATAGGGAAACATCGTTTTGCGAAGCGCATTAGCGATCGCAAAAAGCCATCGTCTAGCGAATTCCTCGTCCTGCAAGGCAATCGTCTAGCGAGGCACCACTGTAAGCAGAAATGAATTGAACCATGCTTTGTACAACTAGAGAGCTGGCTGGATAGCTCAGTAGTTTAGGTAGAGGTTGAGAGTTCGATTCCCCACTATGCCTCCTGCGAGTACAGCCAGTCTGTGTGGCCTTGGGCAAGCTGCACTGTCCCAGTATGCTCCCAGAAGAAGAGAATGGTAAACTATCTCTGAGTATTGTCTACCTGGAAAACCCTGAAAAGGATTGCCATAAATCAGAATTGACTTTGACAGCACATTATTTTTATTGTACATCTAGGGCAAAATGTAAGTATTATATTTGGTCCTGCCTAGTTTTCTTTGATTTCACCTATGCTCCCCAGTGTGGTGTAGTGGATAGAATGATGGACCAGGACTTTGGAAAACAGGGTCCGAATCCTCACTTGCTATTAGCTCTACTCATTACTGTAGCAGAGCTCCAGAGCTCCACGATCCTTCCCAAAGCTGAATTAATCCTGTGGGTATAAGAAAAAGTTCTCTTCCCTTGCCTTATCTTGAAGCTAACTGTGTAGATCCCCCACAAAGAGCTTTTTCATTGTCTCACACAGACCCTGAAAGAATTCAGTCAAAAACCCCACATTAAGATTGCTTCTAAATGAGACTGCTGTTTGAAATGCAAGGTATCATTCATGGCATTTTACAGGAGGATCCAGCTACCAATGACCACACCAACATTACAGATTTACAGTAGTTTGATAATATTTCAATCACTGAGGCTTCCTTCTGTGGAATCCTGAAATTTGTAGTTGTCTCCCAGATAATTACAGATTAGTGCAGTCCACTGAACTTCTGCAGGAAACTCCTACAGACTTCACCAAACTACAGATTCCAGGATTCCATAGGATGGAACCATGGGAGTTAAAGTAGAATCAAACTGCTGTATCGTTGTAGTGTAAATACACTCAGGGGCTGAAATCCAGTTCCTGTAAATTACACCACATGAAGTAATCCTGTCCGCTCTGATTTTCAGTAATTAAAGATTTCCCTTTGTCCCTTTTAGTGCCCCAAAACTCCTGAATAATGAAATGGATTCCACAGGTGCCTCAGGCCTTTTGTGGGGGGGGGGGGGATTACAAATGTTCTATTGGGTGAAATTGTCAGCCTTACACAACATAACTTAAAGCAAGGATTTCAGCCAATGACTTCCATTTGCACCCTCCCAGCTTTTCCCAACCCTTCTTCCATCTTTTCTTTAAACACGTACATACAGAGAAAAAAATTCCACCAAGGGAACAGTAAAACCCAATGTCTTCTTGTTGAGATCACTAGCAGCTATTCATCTGGAAGCACCCCACCCACATTAAGGCATAAAAATGTATTTGACTGTTTTTGAAGATCTTCTAATTCTTCTGATCAAAATGAATTTTACCAGTCTATCCTTTGTCTCAGAAGAAGCAATGAGGTCACATTGAAGCTTTCTGGGTTCAGTTTTTCTCACACACCTTCTGCTTGGTAGAATTCTGAAAGTGATCTGTGAAGCAAGAAAATCTACTTGTCAGCCTCCCTTTCAAGATGTGATGCAAACAGGCACATCACAGGCTCTGTTATTGCAACAGTCAGTTCTGATTTGTTCATGAGCAGGCCAGGCTAGTGCCATATCCCTTCATACCATTTTTAAAAATTAAAATAGAACATTTGCCCATCATTACTGACTGAAGAGGGTTGTTTTTGCTGTGTAGTACAGGATACCGGGGGGGGGGGGGGAATAATCAAGAGAACCACTTGTGTTCATTGACTATGATGACTAGGAGCAGGGCATTGACACCAGTTGGATTTGCTTATGATCTCAAGAGTTAATTTGTTTGGAGGAGATGCCTTACATGCACTCTCTTACTATCAACCCACTGGTACACCGTGGCACGAACAAGGGCACGTTTTGCTGAAGAGAATCTTGTTGATCAGGGAAGTCACATAAGTGGCAGCAACAAAAGCAGGGTTTTGTTTCATTTTTGGTTTTTTTAATTAGATTTCTGGAGTGTTTGGTACATTCTGATGGCTAGATTAGCAATGAGCTTGACAGAACACTCCACCTGCAATAACATTAGTACTGCATTAGTTTCATTACATTTCCCCTTCCTAAAAAATAGCCAGTGTGTCAATAACACTCCTAGAAAAATTACCTTAATTTAAACCATGTGATCTCTTTAAAGAAGAGTTCAGATAGCATCTGATTAAAGTGAAAAAAAGGGGCAGGAATAAGAAATGAATGTAACCATCTCTCTTACTTGTTTGTTTGTTTAATTTTATTAATTTATCTAAAATATTTTTTACCCCACCTTTTCCTCAAAAAGGACGCAGGGTGGCTTACATCATTAAAAGACAATCTTAAAGTTAAAAACAGTAAGTATACAAATACTTTAAAAAGGGTCAAACTAAAACCAGACTAAAAGACAAGAAACAAAAGCAACACTAAAAACACATTGAAAGCATTAAAGCATAACCATCCATTTAAAAACCCTACTCAGGCAGCTAGTCTCTGAGGGAAGGCATGCCTGAAGAGAAAGGTCCTTGCCTGCTTGCAGAAGGACAGCAAAGATGGGGCCAGGCTGACTTCCTATGGGAAGACGTTCCCAAGTCTAGCAGCAGCACAGAAAAGACCTTCTCCCATGTCCCCACTAAATGCACCTGTGAGGATGGTAAGACCGAGAGAAAGGTCTCAACAGCCGGGCAAGCTCATAGAGGGAGGCATGGTTCTTGATATAGCTTGGATCAAGCCATTTAGGGCTTTATAGATCAGAACCAGCACTTTGAATTGTGCTCAGAAACGGTTCCTCAGCAAGTGGAACTGCTGTAATGGGGGATTATGTGATCCCTTTGACCAGTCCCAGTTAGCAATCTGGCAGCCGCATTTTGGACCCACTGAAAAGACAACTCCACATAGAGTTCATTACAGAAATCCAGCCATGATGTAACTAAGGCAGGTGTTTTGTGTTCTACCAAGTTACCATTAAAGTAACAACAGCCACCCCAATGGAAATATCTTTCTCTTCATTGTTCATACATGTTCTTCTTATATGTCATTAAGTTGCATCAAGTTTATGGCAACCCTAATAGGATTTTTCAGGGTATATGAGATAGTCAAGGAGTGGTTTTACCAATGCTGGCTGGCTAGATAGCTCAGTGAGTTGGGTGTCAAGCTCAGTTCCCTGCTGTGGAGAAGGGCAAGACTGTGTAGCCTAGAAAACCCTGAAATGGTCATCATAAGTCACAACCAACTTGATGGTATATAATAATAATACTTTTGTTTTACTTCCTGTTCCCCCCCCCTGGCCAAGTGAGTTTCCAAGACTAAGCTACAATTTGAACCCATGTCTTCTGAGTCTTAATCTGCCACCCTATCCACTATACCACACTGGCTCTTGCTCATACATATATTATGCTTATGAACTCTATTGTATAGAGAGTAGCAAAATTATCACTAGTAGAATGGTAGGAAGCATTGTTATAACTATTCACCCCTAGAATGGTAAATGCTAGAGGTTCTGTAACTGCAGTGGATTTTATTTGTGCAAAGGGTTATACATATTTGCAATTCAGGTAACCAGCTTCACACTTCATATCATGTTACAGAAAGTAACCACATAAGCAGAGGACATGATTGTATTGCAGTCCTGGTTTAAAGCAAGCTATTTTTTCTTGGGGAAATTGGATACTTAACTCCTCACCTGAAGTGAAGTTTGCAACAAGATGCTGCTACTTTCTCTATATATTTAATTACTGTATGTTTAGTAGTGAATTCGCACACACTATAGGAAATTGCAAACATAAGAGAATATCAGGCCAATATTTGTCCCTTTAAATAACATAAAAACACACCATGGGAAAAATGTGAATGGATCTGCTGTGAAATAGCACCTGGGAAGCTGACCTTCCCTGAGTTATTTTGCTTCAGCCAACCACATAGGAGTCAGCAAAATGAGGGAGGAAATTGGCACTCAGCCCTGTTTGTAGCTTGTTAGCTTTTTGAATTCTCTCCTCCCCACATCTGGTGCCAGGTCTGCTTCATTCATTCATTCTTTCTTTCTTTCTTTCTTTCTTTCTTTCTTTCTTTCTTTCTTTCTTAGGTTTCCTGCCCTAGTGCTGTGACAGCTAGGCGACCAAAGAGGGGGAGAAAAAAGTGAGGAATTGGTAGAGAGAGGGGAGGAAATGATTGGTCAACATTGTTTGCAGCTTTTTAAGATAACTCTGCTCTAATCATGCGTCCTGCAAAACCAACAAGCCTTTAAAAGGGAAAGGAAGGAAGGAAACAAGCAGACCCAGACATAACATGTGGAGAGAAAAGGATTCTAAAAGCAACCAGTTTACCCACTTCCCTGCCTCTCTCACCGCTGTTGTAGCCAGCTGAAATGGCTTCAAATAGAATGGTTAAAAACCCTTCCATGTCACCTCAAGCGATCACACCACCTGAACCAATGAAAATGCATTTGATTCCAAAAAAAAAGGAAAGTCACAGCAGCAGAAGAAAAACTATGGATGGGGGGTGAGAGATTCTGGCTGATTCACATTGACTTTTAGATCATGTAGTCAATAGACAATAATGCGAATCAGACCATCCCAATCCCAGAGCATTTCCCGCATTATTCTCAATGTAGTAGCTCCCTTAATTGGATTTTAAATGCCATATTAATCGACAGAAAAGAAACGAATGCTATATAAGAGCTATATAATTGGAAATGAGACTGTGATCTCACAAAAAGAGCAAAACTTCTTTTTAAAACTGGGACTTCAGTGACTTCTTGGTTAAATGATAAAGCTATGTACATGATAATTGGTCACAGGCTTTGGGGGTCTACTTCACAGATAATTGAATGGAATATGCAAACTTGCAAATGAGTAAATTTATCATCTACACTGTTAAACAAGCTAGAACCTCTGTTGCTTTGTATATAAGCAATGATACTCTTGAGCCCAATTTCATACATAAGATAAACTATACATCTAGATCCTGTAATTGCACACATGGTTGGAACCACAGGAAAACAGGCATTGTCGAGACGATGGATTTCAAGATAACATTGTTTCATTTCCTCTCTTTCACTCTCTGTCTCCCCCACTTTTCTCTCCCCTTCTCTCAAAGAATAATTTGTTCTAATTCAGGCAAAATGTAGGACCGCTCTTTGGCTCAGCATTCTAAATTTTGGGGTGTGAGTGATCACCCTTAGTTTTTACACACTTAATCTTGTCAGTTTGAAATGTAAACTCTATTAGACAGCAATTGCAGATGTGATTGTAAAAAAAAACACAGGGCAAATATGTGTTCTCTTTGGTAATTGTTTCATGGTGGAAGAGTGATGGCACAACTGACAAGTATTTTATAACATCACTTTTGAAAAATAGGCTTCCACAATCAATCTTCACTCATAAGTTCTATCCAGAAAAGTTACATTTTGGAATACAACTCTCAGCATCTCCCCAGCCCACGTATTGACTGCAAAATTCTGAAAGCTGCAGTCTAAAAAAGAAAAGAAAAAATCCAGGATTTAATTAGAAAATTAACATGATCTAAAAGCCATTTAAAAATACATCAGGAAGGCATAAAACGCCTTTCTTCCCCATCACTCAATTAATGGCCAAAGACCTGTCTAGATAAAATGTTTTTGACTGTTGATGAAAGAACAGCTGGGAGGAAGCCAGCTAAGCCTGCCTCAGAGAAGGACCTCTCTCTTGTCTTCGCCAAAAGGGGGCTGTGAGGTAGAGGAACAGAAAGAAGGGCTGTCTTGAAAAGCTTAGGACCTGGCCAAGCTTGTATGGGTAGATACAGGCCTTCATGTATCCTGGGCCCAAGCTTCATATGGCATATAATCCAATTACAACAGACTTTCCACATTTTGGGGGATAGTGCATTTTTTTTTTGTCTGTATGTGTATCCTGCTGTGTTCCATCCAAACTAGCGGGTATGACATAACTGCTGTGGCTAAAGAACTTCCAGTTCACCAGAGATACCAGGGAGGGGTGGTCCTGAGTAGACATAGGCACTTTGTATTCATATCCAGTGGATATGAATACAAAGCATGGCACCACAGGTGCCACAGCCATCTATTCCCCCCTCCCAAACCAGCCCGGTCCACTCACCAGGCTCCGTGCGGCATGCGCCTCTGTCAGCATCATTGTAGCTTCAGTCATGGAAGTCGTCCCACTGGCACTTCCCCGCCTCTCTCCACAGCTGACCACTCCAGTGAGGAGGTGGGAAGATGGGTCTCCCTGCTCAACTGCTGAGTGGTCGGCTGTGGGGAGAGGCGGGGAAGCACCAGTGGGACTACTTCTGTGATTGAAGTGAAGATTATGCTGATGGATGCACATGAACCAGGGAGTGGACCAGGCTGGTTCTGGGAGGCAGAAATGGACCACTGTGGCACCTGTGGTGCCATGATTTATATTCATATCCCCTGGATATGAATATGAAGTGCAGCACCACAGGTGCCATGGCAGTCCATTCCCACCTCCCAGAACCAGCTCTGGATAGAAATATGAAATGCCCATTTCTAGTTATGCGCAACCTTTTTAAAATATATATATATATATATATTTATTCAAGAATTCATTTAGGTGTACTTGACCACAACTCTGCATGAAATCTTAAAAATGAAAAGCATTTAATATTTGTCTTGTACTGCAGTTATAGACTGGAAGTGTCTGATGGGAGGGTGATGTTGAGAAAATAATGGTGACTGGAAAAGTATTTTCCTTCCCTTTCCCATCTTTTCCTTTCGTATTCTTTATTAGCAGTATAGTTTATAGCTCTATAATACTCTTTCATTTAAGCAGTATTTCATTAATATGCTAGTATTTAAAAAAGGCCAAGGAAAGCATTCTAGAACCAATTAAAAGATTGATCACCAAAGGGGAAAAAAACCTGATGGGGTTATAAAATGTTGCCACTGAAAAGGTTAAAGCGTGGTGAGCTGTGATAAGTTAGCTCACCCAATATGTCACTGCCGACAACAAACTCATGCCTTGTTTTTTAAAAAAAGCAGAAGATAAGAGCTTGAAGAAAACACACTCTTGTCAAGATTGCATGACTCCTCTGTCCTTCTGACAGGATTTTATGTGTTAAGAAAAAGAAGACAGAGGTACTGGCAAATCAACATCATGCATACCCCTCATAAAATATGAGTGAAAGAGATGTAAATAGAGGGCATTGTGTGGAGGCATGGCTTGGAAATTAGTTTCATGTCTACCAATCCCAGAATTTCTCAGTCAGCATGGCCAGTAGACACAGTCAAGATTGATTGATTGAGTGAGTGAGTGAGTGATTGACTGATTGATTGATTGATTGAAAATATTTTTACCCCACCTTTCTCCTTGAAAAGGACCCAAGGCAGCTTACAACAATGAAAGACAACAGTTAAAGTTGAAAATAGAGTATATAATGGTGTTTAACATCATTAAAAAGTAATATTTGAAAATTATGAACAATGAATAGGGAGGCAACTTACATCAATTAACAGCAAATATCAATAAGTATACAAAAAATTTAAAAAATGTCACTCTGAGAGGAAAGCACAATTAATACTAACAACCCAGTCAAAGCAGTAATGCATAACACTCTAAAAATCACACACAGGTAGCTGGTTATTGAGGGAACCCACAAGTTATTTGTGATCTGGTGATGGGGAGTGTGTCCTGACACACATACACATCTGCATCTTAGCAGCAGAAAATGTGACAAAACTAAAGTGTTCCTCCTTTTGAAGAAGACTTCACAACTGAAATAGTTGTTCGCAATTTACCCTGCAATATTCATGCAGTAGAGAGACTTTGTGTTTCAAAGACTGAGAAGTCTTAACCCAGCAGAATGAAGCTTCAGAAACATTTTCACAAACTGCTTCCTAGAGTATATCAGATTCCAATCTAATTTCTTTTGTTTAAAAATAGAAAAGCTTCGGAGTTGAGCTTAGGCTGTTCTTTGAAAATATATCCAATTTTAATCTAGGAGTTACTCCTAATACCTTTGACAAGCTGAGAGTATCAGAAGGTTCTTACAAACATCTTATGCAGCTTCCACATACTATTCTAAAGAAGACTCCAAGTAGAAGAGTTTTTACAATACTGTAAAGCTGATCCACTAGTGGATATAAGGTGCTTATTTCTGGACATATGGAGCACAAACATAAACATTAGCAATGCTGCAATAGTGCCAGTATGAGTTTCTTCTGAACTGCTGTTTTTATTTGCTCTCTCAGATAGGTCTTCTTTGTGCTGAACAAAGTACAATCTTCATGTGGTCAGAGGCATTTTCTTCACATATTGCAAATCTCAAACTGAATACTTCCTGCCACTATAGGAAAAAAACACTTTTATTTAGGCAGTCCTTTAATCTGTAAGATGATCTGCTGCCAAAAGAATAATGTAATTGGTTGGGAATTATTTCTTTTATTCTTAACACATTTGTTTTCACATTATGGTTTAAGATTTTTTAAAACTGTTTTGTAATTTTAGTCATCTTTTTAAATGTTAGGAATAATATTATTACATGGCTGAACAGCAGGTCAGGAGTTCAGTTCCCCCACTGTGCCTTCTGGGAGAAGAGCTACCTTGTCTAGCCTTGGACAAACTGCACAGTCCCAGAGCACCACAGAAAAAGGGACTGCTAAGCCACATCTGAGCACTCTATATCTAAAAAAAATCCTGGAAAGGGTTGTCATAAGATGGAATCAACACGATGGCATGTTGTTGTTGTTAACATCATTTTCAGCACTGCAGTTCAGTAAAGATAATGACTTTTTCGAGTGCTATAAAAGCAAACAAGTATATGAAAAATGGCAAGAGCCAACTGAAACATGTGGCACTATACGAGACTTCAGCAGAGTTAAAGCCAAAGGTGCCAGGTCTTCAACAAGATGGAGTTGTCAACATAGATTTGTCCAGAACTCATAACGTGTCTCTTTGGTGGTCTATGAGGAGAGATAATTCCTTGGTGTCAAAAATAACAAATGTTTGCTACACTATTTGCAACGTTCTATATAGATGTCTCTGTTCTACACACCCACACGAGTGATCTATATCCTAGGTCATTTTCTCTATTAGGACTATCACCAACACTTTGTCCTTCTAGTGTCATTCTGATAGTCATTGTGAGGACATCCACTGCCTAGGTGTTTCCAATCTGCCAGCTGTAAGTAGCATGGAGAATAGGATTCTGTATGTACTGGAGCTATTCAGTATCTTCCATAAAGACAAAGGAACAAGCCCTTGAGACAAATAGCATTTGAATTACTTTTTTCCAATTTGTTGCCACTATGGAGCTACATGTGAAGTAGAAAGCATTTTTCTCCACCTTCTCTCCAAGAAACAGAGTCTAGATCAAAACACTTAACGGAAGACAAAATTTTGCACCAGCACTTCTATGGGGGTGTGCAGACATAAATGTACTGACTTAAGAGTTATTTACTTTTACTACTGAGAATTGTTTGTTTGTTTATTTATTTATTTATTTATTTATTTATTTATTTATTGGATTTCTATCCTGCCCATCTAGACCAAAGGTCTACTCTGGGCGGTTTACAAATTTAAAAACAATAAAACCAATAAGTATATATTATAAATCCAAGGTGGCGAAAGTATAAAAAATTAAGATATGGCAGGAGGGAAAGCCTGCCCAAATAGCCAGGTTTTAAGTTTATTCCTGAAAACACCCAGAGAGGGAGCCAGGCGGATCTCCACTGGCAAGTTGTTCCAAAAGCGAGGGGCCACTGCCGAGAAGGCCCGGTTCCTCGTTCTTTCCTTCCGGACCTCCCTCGGCATTAGGCCCCTCAGCTGTCCGGCCTGGCTGGAACGAGTGACTCTGGCAGAACTAGGTGGGAGAAGGTGCTCTGCCAGATATCGAGGTCCTAAACTGTTTAGGGCTTTATATATTGTTGAAATTAAGAAAGACATGGAAATGTTTCCTGACATGGAAATGTTTCCTGGGGATTAGAAAGAAAAAATATACAATCTGCAAGCATATTGATTAGATTATGGCTGCCATTAATGTGAGATCCACAGTTCTTAGGATGAGCTCATATTAATTGTGTCAGAGATTCTATAGTTATTACAAAAGCAGGTGGCTGTTATGGGAACCCTTGACTTATTGCTCTACCTGTTTTGATAGGTATAAGCATCTTTTAGGTATAAGATCAACTGGAAACATGGAAAAGTTGCTCCATGGCAGTTGCTGCCATGCCTTAGTTTTCTGAATAGCTTGAATAGATAATGCCATTCTAACCTGTCAAAGGCCTTAAGTATATGGAAAGAGTGTTAAGCCACTGGACCTCTTGAGTAATTATTGTGATGCACAATGTAAGGACTTAGTGATGTGAGTCTGTCATTTCCTGCAAGGTATAATGCCAGTTTGGTCAGGTGATATATGTTAGCTGGAAGCCTATGGGTGATTTATGTAGGCATAAGTGAAATTGCATAAGAGACATCTGTTGCAAATTAATGAGCTGCTGGTCATGTTCCTGATCATACAAGTAGGACTGCAACTAGCACATTGTTAATTAGAGGCAATTTGCCACTTTGATTTATATGGTTTCACATATGCATGTGTGAAACACCAATAGGATTCCCTCCAGTGTGTAATACATGTATCAATTCTTTTGCCAAGATTGCTCTTCAGATCTCAGCATCTTGATTTATTAGGGCAATTTAGAGGTATTATTCTGGGGGCAAGGGGACTTTACCTGGTCTGAAAATGAGTACTAATCTGGACCCCTTCCATGTCTCTAGCATTACACTCCTCCAATAGTATATGATTATATAAAGCATTTGGACATGAAAGACGTTCTTCTCTGAGGGTCTGATTATATTCCTAAGTGGAAACTATCTTTCCCTACAGATTTTCCAGACTTTAAACACTTAATTGCCTCCCCACTCTCATTCTCAGTAGTTGATGTATTTAGGCTTTGGTGGTGGAGGTGAGGCACTGGGTGATGTTCTAGGGAGTTAAGTAATACACTAATGCCTTTTGAACCTGGATTCTCTGATGTCTATGCTTCTGAACAAAAAGAACTAGTTTCATTTACATTCCCCATTGTAATTCAGTTGTGCTTTTAGATGATTCCATGCACTGAACGAAACCCCTCTAATTTGTTTTCTTTAATATCTTAGATAGCAGTTTGGAATCTCTGTTACTGGGTTCAGAGTAATTTAGAGTTAAATAACACAATGCAGTTTGTTTTCAGTCTGCTTCTAGATATGCTAGGGTGGCCCTTTTTTAGCCATGCAGCTCAGCATATACTGCTTTGCTCCTAGATGTTTTGTCAGTAATAGTTTCATCTCTTGCAAGATCTGAATCCTGGCCTGATTTTTAAATTTATTTATTTTTAATGTAAGAGCCATGCTGGCTCTTAGTCCCATAGTAAGGTAGGTGACAGGTGGAATTGTGTGTCCTTTGTAAAAGTGATTGATGCATTCTTTCATTTTGTCTTTAACCAATGGGTCAGACAGAAGAAAGAGATTTCTTCTCGATGCTAAGGTCTTTGTATCAGATGCACTAAATAACACTTGCAGGGTGATAATCCATGGTGACTATTGTTCTTGTATTGGCTTCTTCTAGGTTAGGCATTCATGTATGAATGATAAGAAATTGTCTTAATGTGTTAGAGGCAAGAAAGTAGAAACCTTGAATAGCTTCATGTTAATCGATGGCATTACATATAGTCTCCAATCAGTGATTGAGTTTTTCTCCAGGGTTCTGCTGGTTCACATTTAGCTACCAATTTAGCTTTAGAATCCTTTGGAAGGTTCGAGCAATCTGAACATCTGTCAAGCACATGATTAAGTACTGTGTTCATGTTTCCCCTAATATTAGTGGGCCTTTACTGAAGGACTTCAAATGAGCATGGTTTTCATAAATTGATTTTGCTTGCAGCTACCCATACCTCAGATATGCAGATGATACCACTCTGATGGCAGAAAGTGAGGAGGAATTAAAGAACCTCTTAATGAGGGTGAAAGAGGAGAGTGCAAAAAATGGTCTGAAGCTCAACATCAAAAAAACTAACATCATGGCCACTGGTCCCATCACCTCCTGGCAAATCGAAGGGGAAGATATGGAGGCAGTGACAGATTTTACCTTCTTGGGCTCCATGATCACTGCAGATGGTGACAGCAGCCACGAAATTAAAAGACGCCTGCTTCTTGGGAGGAAAGCGATGACAAACCTAGACAGCATCTTAAAAAGCAGAGACATCACCTTGCCGACAAAGGCCCACATAGTCAAAGCTATGGTTTTTCCAGTAGCAATGTATGGAAGTGAGAGCTGGACCATAAAGAAGGCTGACCGCCGAAGAATAGATGCTTTTGAACTGTGGTGCTGGAGGAGACTCTTGAGAGTCCCCTGGACTGCAAGGAGAACAAACCTATCCATTCTGAAGGAAACCAACCTGAGTGCTCACTGGAAGGACAGATCCTGAAGCTGAGGCTCCAATACTTTGGCCATCTCATGAGAAGAGAAGACTCCCTGGAAAATACCCTGATGTTGGGAAAGTGTGAGGGCAAGAGGAGAAGGGGACGACAGAGGACGAGATGGCTGGACAGTGTCATCGAAGCTACCAACATGAATTTGACCCAACTCCGGGAGGCAGTGGAAGACAGGAGGGCCTGGCGTGCTCTGGTCCATGGGGTCACAAAGAGTCGGACACGACTTAACGACTAAACAACAATAACCCATAACTAAGGAGCAAGTATCAGTGGCTAATAGCTACTCCTCAGTGAAAACAAAGTGACCTGCTAGGTCTTAACATGACTCTTCAACCTATTGTGAATATTTTTTTCATAATAATGTGGAGTTTTATATAGCCACTTCATGTGCTTCTGAGGAACCACCTGCACCTTGAGGGATGTGACAGTACTCTAAGGGATGTGATTGTGCTGGTGTGTCAGCTGAAAGTAAGTAATTTCCAGATCAATGTAGTTATTTTACATCTTTTTGTCACATCCTTAGTCTATTAATGTTTAATGAGATGATTGCAAGATACCCTCTGGAAAACAAGCACATACATAGAGAGCAATTTCTCCATCTAGCATCCAGGTTTTTCACTTCACTAACCAGGTGCAGCTTAGAGTCCTCTGCATCGTGAACAAAATAAAAACTGAATTGCAAGTTAGCATTGAAACCATGTTCCTTAATGATGAACAATGAAAAGCCATGGCTGGAGACAAGTTATACCCAGGGCACGTCTTACCAACTACTCAGTGAAGATGATGGTGGTATGGGAATCAAAGTGCATCATCTTCCCTTTCACTCCCACCCAGGATACAATTAGACGAACTGAAGTAACTAGGTTGCCTCCATGGATGACTATAAGTTTAAATAGAAATTCCTAAGGCTACCATACTGGTGCTTCTTTAAACTTGTGAATTATGGGCAAAGGAACTTGTGTTTCCTTAACATTTCAGCACAGACGTCTTGGTATATCTAAATCTTTATGCTTTCAGATCTTAGGACACTGCAGTCCTTAGGATTTGCATTTTTCTCTGATAGTATGCTAAGCAAACAATTATATCCTTGGTGAGGACAAATGCTGATAGCTCAGTGTCTTTTTTCTACATCTTCACTTCTGACTTGAACTGGGTACATCATTGCTATCTAACTTACCAGGAATTTATTTATGTCACACACGCACACACATGCACGCACACACATGCACGCACACACATGCATGCACGCACATGCACGCACATGCATGCGCACGCGCACACAGACACACACACTTCATGTTGTGTTGTTTTCCTGATTCAGACATTTAAATGAGAACTGAGGCTTACCATCTCCTCATGTTTCGGTTTCATATATTCTGCCCAGGCTGCTGGTTGTCAGTGGTCTCCTGCATCACACCAAAGTCCATGGCTTCATTCTTCCTTTCTTCCAAGATATGTCAGTTTATTGCACATCCTGATCAATTTCATATCACCTTACAGTCTCCTGGCATTTCAGTAAGCCTGGGCGGGCCAATGAGGCCTCAGCTCTTTTGTGGCTGAAAGAGGACTAGAAATTCCATTCATTGATGGAATCCAGTGCCTTTCATTCCTTATCATGTACTTTCAACTTCTCTTCCATTTGGATTATGCTTTGTGGAGCTAAATGGAAAAGTTGTAAAAGAAAGACCACATCCACAGTAACTTAGAAGTTGCTTTTTTCCCCGTTTGCTGCACTGACTCAATCCCTAACTTTGACATCATAACCCCATTTGCTGTTTTGTAGTCAGATCCCCAACCACTTCAACCTGTTCAGTTATGATAGGACGTCTCCCTTGGGTGGTAGGAAAATTGGAAGTGGAAACAGCATATTATTCAATTATGATAGTTGTACTGATGTGTTCATGTGTGTATGTGTGAATGTGTGGGAGTGTTTGAAACAGGTTTTTACAGTTCTGGTGTCTGGGGAGAAAAATCCAGATTCCATGCAAAAGTGTTAAAATATTAGACTAAGGGTACAGTGCCCTCAAGTGGAGAGATGTCTCTCTGTTTCCCGCAGGTTGTCGGAGCAAGAAACTCCTAATAGTTCAATTTTAAACAGCAAAATCATGCCATTATTGCCTAGTGCTATAAAAGCAAGCACATTACAGAGGAAGTTATGCTTTTAGTTTGCAAAAAGCACTTATCTGACCTCAAAATCTGATGCATTTGTCTAAAATGTATCTTAAAGAAAGATCAAGCAGATCTAATGACCTACTTGTAGAACACTAGAATAAGCTCTTCTCCCATCTACTGATTAAGACACATACTTTATTAAAAATGGGATTCTCTAGATTCAACCTCATCCCATCTATGGCAATGGTAAATGGGCAGAATGAATTTGAAAATGAAAGATGTGGGCATTTTTTAAAATGGGGGTAAAACACAGTATAATGATATTTAATTTGTGCTCTTTATGATAGGAAACAACAGCAACCTCACATATGTTCATGAATATTTCACCTGTCCATCCTAACTTTTAAAATCTTCATTGCACATCAATTTCATATCATTTGAGGATCTCCTTCAGTTTACTTTTATTTGGGCAGCCTTTCTAAGGATTAGATAGTACATGCTGGTGCTATCCTTAGTTCTTTTCATCTGGTCTTGTACCAAGATATTTCTGGGTGATCTCAAAAGGCAGCAGAAGAGGCTTGTAACAAGATGCTGAATCAGGGTTTTAGCAGCAAATTGGATTGTAATGATGCAATGAGTGTAGGGATGAAAGAACCATAGAGGAAAAGTCAAACAGAGGAAGCAGTACTTCCTGTACCAGTTAAAATCCTGTCATGCCATTATAAAACTTCAAATCCTAACTTCATTGCTAGGTGTGTTTTTAAGCCTGCAAGACTGTGATACTTAAACACTAATCAAGATGCACAAACACAGAACCAAAATTCAGCTGTTAGTCCCAACTATAGTAGAACCATTTTATCACCAGTCAACACTGATATAAATCCCATTGTTTCAGGGTTTTTACTCTAGTTGGAATCTGTAATTGGTTTTTGACTAAAAACATAAAAAGGTAAGCTTTTTAACCGTGAGTTTGTGCTTTTGCTCTTTGAGTGTATGTATGTCTGTGTACATTAATCTCAGACTAGATGCTTCAAAATACCCATTTGAACACTATCCCTCTCTAAAGGCTCTTGAGTACAACAGCATGGTCTGTGCATGTCTACTCAGAAGTAAGTGTAATTTAGTTCAATAGGACTTACTGTCAGCTAAGTGTTTATGTAATTGCAGCCTAAATGACTAGTTGCCATGGCTATGCTATGTAGAACCATTAGGGCAAGGATCGGACAGATACTTTCCTAATGTTGGTGTATCACTTCACTGCATGTTCCGTGCATTAGGCAAACAACTATATTATAGATGTTTGCAGAGGGCAATATGACTAGGAACTGTATGTCACACAATTAAAAATAAGTGTTAGTGATGTGATAATGCAAAGCCCAACTGGGCCATTAAAATAAATGTGAAGAGGAAGAATTTTAATTTAATAGGTGAATGCCCTTCAATGGTAGGTAATTGGAGCAAAGCATTATTGCTGCTTCCTAGGGTCAGACAGTGAGGACAATATGACCAGAGCCGCTTGATGCCAAGAAAAGCATCATGCTCACCACACTGCCAATAAGATTAGCAAAATTTATTCTTAACAGAATACACTCATGAAAAATGGGAGAGAGGGGAAGGAAGAAAAAGAGTGAGAAAATTAGTATACAAAACTCATCATTGCAAGTAATGGCAGAAATGGGAAGTCCTGGTATCTACAATCTAATCCACCCCAACCTGTTTTGTAGATACAAGACAGGAATGGTTTAAATGAATTCTACCAGATGAATAGAAAATTTCACTGGTCACTTCAGGCTCATTTTCACCTGTTTAAAAAAAAAGGCCTATGCCAGGAGGCAGTGATGGCTCATGACTAAGATGGAGGTTCTCCTCCCCAAATGTTTGGGAAGAGGCACCCTTCCCATCCTGGTCCATGAGCCACTCATGCTAGAAGTTAAATAAAAAGCAGAAGTAAAAGTTTGCCCACGCACATGTGCTGGTGGCAATTTGGACCAGAGCCAAATACCTTTTTAAAATTGTTTTAAAGATAGGAATACTAAACTGCAGGCTACATAGGTAACATAATGTGTAGATTGATCCTATAGGCAGAAACAGATGAAAAGGCATATTCACAATTGGAAAGTATTAAAAGATCTTTTCAGACAGCATTCTTTAAAGCTTTTAATCAACAAGCAAAGTCCATTATTTGCCTCCTAGTGATCAATCTCCAAACAAAAGGAAGTTAATCTGCAACTTGCAGAGCTACAAAACCTTGTTGGAGGGATAATTAAACATCCTTTACTTCTTAAGGCAACATCTTTTCCAATTGTGAAGCTGCCATCTCACTTGTTTTTTGCCCTGAGAGATAAGGAAAAAGAGAAAAATTCGAGAAAGAGAAATCTTCAACAGAGACTCCTTAAGGATGGGTCACAGTGGGAGATTTATCAGATGCACATTTCAGAGTTTCTAAGGTTAGTGAGGGTAAACAGCCAGTGAACCACCATGTATTTTCTTCCAGCCTTCCTCACCAGCTCTGTCTGCTTCTCTTTAATGAGTATTTTTGTGAAAGGGAAAAGTGACAAAAACATCTGTGGGTTCCAGGTGGAAGACATCTTCTGCCACCCCAAGTAAAATTCCTCCAGTGGTTCCTAGTCCTGCTTCTCCTTTTTGTTCATATGTTTATTTCATTTATATCCTGCCTTCTGCACAGTGAGTCCAAGGCAGTTCATTTAACTTTTCAGGTGCAAAAATGAAAAGGCAAGAAGAAATATGTGACTAGATCTCCCACTGTTCTCACGGGGGGGGGGGCAGGATTCATATCTGGCTCTGCCATATGAAAGGGACAATTCACCCATTTCCTCCCCCCCTTTTTTTTTTCTGATAGTGCCTTCTGGTACTACAAGGAAACATTCATGTTTTTACCCAGAAAAGTAATAGTATCTTTGAAAATAGAGAGTGACTGCTATCAAGAAAGTAGCACAGGAAGGAAAGGGGTGGAATGGGCCACTGTCACAGGTGTGAAGGCAAAGTATGTCCATCCCTGGGCCTTGGAGTGCTGCTTTTGCTCCTGCCCATTTTTTTCTTACAAAAAGGGGATAATTAATTGAAAAGCCACCCTCCATTCTCTTGTGGCCAAAAATGTTTTAAAGAAAAACACTTTAAAAGTTGTTGAGAGATATGGGGGTCTCTGGGGGTACCAGAGGACCCTCAAAATTTGACAGCCCCCATATTTCCTAGATAGCATAAAAGGACTCTATGAGACTTTTTTAAAAATGTGCAGTTGTGTGGGGAATAGGTGCTGAAGGGCATATTTGGGGCCCAGAGGGCTGCATGTAGCCTAAGGGTTGTATGTTGCCCACCTAGCTTTACTGCACGCACACACTGAGCCTAATCAATATTGGGTGGGGAGACTGAAATTTCTTTTAACTGTTAAAACAAATGCAGGCTATGCAGTGAAAGATCCCTAGGCATGTTGCCCAGTTTGGCCCTAAGAACAGAAGACAAAGAAGAAATCTCAAGGTGAGGACAGCACAGTTGCTCAAGCAGTGAAGCACCAGACAGACAATCAACCCCCGAATCAACATTCTCCATAGCATATTCTGTTTCCTTCATATCGTGGCTGAATCCCAGTCAGCCATGACATGAAAGAAAATAGGAAATATAATAAAGAGATCTCTGTGCTTCAGACAAACCTGCATAACCATTAAAGTTTGTCATCTTTATCTTCTTCTGTGAAGCACAGTGGGCAAATTTGTTAGGCATAAGCCAATCGCTGCTCTGGTCGTCTCTAGATTAGTAATATCCTCTTCACAGTCTTTCCAACTAGTGACAGGATGCAAGTACTGAATTATTATGCACATGACTTCTGTTTCCTGTTTTTTATAAAAATGGCAGTGCAGACTGTAAATGCAAACCACCACCAATTACTGAACCTGTCAGTATTCAGCAACAGATAAAATTAATTCCAAATTTTAAACAATCTGCAGAAAACTGAACACAATTATGTAAGGAATTAAGTTATACAGTTGCCATGACCTTTAATCAATCATCCAACTGTTAATGTTAATTTTGTGATCAAAAAAATCATAGTTCTATTTGCATTTTAATAGCTCTTAAATGAGTGTCATCAAGAAGAAATAAAGGCAGCTTAGCCTTTGGATGCCAAATTCTTCCTCTCTAATGGGATGCAAGAGATTAGGAAACTCAGCTCCCAAAAAGGGTTTTGTTTCAACCTGCAGTAGACATATGGAGCCAGCTTCACAAAGGGAAAAATAAAGCTATTATATGCAAAATATCATGGTGGTGCTGTTATTATAAATAAACCAAAATTGCAAAAAGAGAAGAAGCGATAATGGCATCATCGTTACCCACATGCTAACACAAAAACTGCGGCATAGCTTTTTAATGATTTTTCCACTTGAATATACCTTTCAAAATATGGAGGTAATCCAGAGAAAATTAGATGCACTTATGTTTCATAGTGGTGTTTGTGTGGTTTTTCCCCCAGCAGGCATATCTTACTTTCTCTGGATTATAACTGGTGGATATTTTTCTAAGCTTAAAAGTGTTCATCTTGGCCAAGAGAACAAGTCAGTGATTATTGCTGCCATGAAAGGAATATTCCCCGTGACATGGCAAAGAATGACAAGAGAACTCACTTGGTGGACTGTGTTTTCATACATCAGTCAGCCGGTGGGTCTCTTATAACTTTCTGCTGTCCCATGGCCAGCAGCAGGTTTTGTCAATACCAGGGTAGGCAACCTTTTTCCTGTGGAGGGCTGTGTTCCTTTGCAGGTGACCTATTGGGGGGGGGGGGGCAATGACAGTGCCAAAATGGGTGGGCTACCTTTTCTGCCTGCTACCCACTGCTGCAACTAACAACATTGGAACCTAGGGATTCACTGCCCTATTGGCTAAGCTTGAGTGATATAGGACCAGCATAAGTGGAGAAGAATGCCTGGGCCTGAGTGTATGACAGCCATATCAGTTCCACATTCTGCCCACCTGTTTTGTCTTTCCTTCTCTACAGTATAAATGCTCAGGACAGGCGTGCTCATGCCCTTCCAGCCACAGATACCAGTGGGCAAGTTTCATGAGCCTCCAGAACCCCATGTTTGCACTCTCTGAATTTCAGTACCCTGGGTCATAGCCTGGTTACCCAACCCTAGTTATGGCCTTCTGCCATTTCTCCCTTTCTGTCTCTTTCTAGTATTCCTTCTTCCCACACTTGATCTACACACATTTTTGCAGTCCACATCTATAAAAATGTACCTGTTTCTCTTACAATCAACTAATGCAGTGGGGAGCAAATGCCATAAAAACATTGAGATACACACTGTGGATCCTTGCGCATTAGGCTGCTTGTAATAGAAAGGATAATAAGGGCTATTGTATTATCATTATATAAGCATTAACAGTGGCATATTTCCGAGGCAGAGACCCTTAATATTGTAACACTAATTCAAGCCCTGATTAAATTGGATCCTCATTATCATGTTATTGAGAACTGGATGATTACTCCTTTACTATTTAATAAGGTGAAAATGCTTATTGTAAGCCTCTTGATGGCATTACTTTCAATTATAATTATTTTGCTTTATTAACATATATACCTAGGTCTCTTGCATCCTGATTTATTTGCATGCAAAGTGCATACAACTGATTAAAATGTTACATTCCTACTAAAACTTCTTTAAGCTCCCTTGGAGAGATACTCAGTATGAATTCTCTCCAGCTAACATAGAAGGTCTTGGAGTACATGCTCAGAAAGCTAAGTGGTAAAACATTTCTGTCAGTGAAAGTTTTCAGCAATGACACAGAGAAAGAAGCCTCAGTCACGGCAATAAGGAAAAATGTACGTATCTACTGGAAGGTAGACCTTCAGGAGAACAGTTTTCCCAGGTAGCTTTTTGCAGGGAGCTCCATTTAATAAAAAATAGAAAATAAAACAATCCTGATAAAAGCAAATTGTGAAATACATTGACCTGTGTTTCACAGCAAACAGTGATGGTTTATTGTACACATAACTGACTTAATTTGAATTCACATGGCAACGGTTCTTTCTTTTCTCCAAGCTGAGAAACTCTGCATTTTAATTCAGCAAAAATATGCCCAGGTGGGATGCATGTTAATGGGATGAGCTATCTGAAGTTAATACACTATTGTGCAGGACATAAATCATAGCAAATTCACACAAGGCATCTTTTTAATTTGAGAAAAACAGAATTAAATCTTTTGCTAGTAAACCTTTTGTTGCTCGTAAACCTAAGAAAACCCTCCTTAGAAGACACTCACATATGTGTAACTCTTTGCCTGCAGCTTTTCTGAACTTTAGACAATGAATACAATTCAGCAATTTGCTGTGGATATGAGAGTTGCAAGCCCTAAAAGCCTTCAATTTGGACCATCTGACCTGAACAGAGGGAGCAGTTTTGTACACATACTCCTTCACTTTCATAGATTAGATTTGACCACAAAAATGAATGGGACAATCCAAACAAGCAAAAACTACTAAGGCATATTTAAAAGTGTATGGGGTTCTGCATCATAGCCAATCCAGAGAGTGTTTGTGTGATCCTAAGACTCACTACACCAGGACACAAATGCTTGTATGGATTATACTATTAAAATTATATTATATGTCTCATTCATTCATTCATTGTATTTACATGCCACCTTTGTCCCATAGGGGACCCAAGGCGACTCACAACAATAAAACTATACAACAATCACAAAGTTTTAAGTGCCTTTAAAAACTATATTTAAAAAGGTCAAACATTTATCAATATAAACCACAAATTAAAAACATTTTTAAAACATTTAAAATATCTAAATTCAATAAGTATAGCATTCATGAAATCCCCACTTATTGCTTAAAAGCCTGCCTGAAAAGGAAAGTTGTTACCTGATGATGGAAGGACAAGAGGGAGGGGGGCAACCTTACTTCACAGGGCAGCACATTCCAAAGCCTAGGAGAACCCACTGAGGAAGCCCTCTCTCGCGTCATCATCAGACAAGCTTGGGAAGGTAGTGGAACAGAGAGAAAACCTTCCCAAGAGGCTCATATGGAGCAATACAGTCCCTCAGATAGCCTGGAACCAAACTGTATAGGGCTTTATAGGCAATAATAACCAGCACTCTAAATTGGGCCCAGAAACAGACCTGCAGCCAGTGAAGCTGTAATAATAAGGGAGTTATATGCTCCCTGTAACCTGCATCAATCAGCCTGCAGCATTTGGAACCAGCTGATGTTTCTGAACACAAGTAGAGTGTGTGGCAGTAATCCTGATGAGATGTAACTAAGGCATGTGTCACCCTGGCCAGATCAAACATCTCAAAGAATGGGTGCAGCTGGTGCACCAGCTCTAACTGTGCAAAAGCACTCCTGGCCATAGCTAAAACTTGTACATTCAAGCTCAGGGTTGAATCCAGGAGCACACCTAAGCTGCAAATGTAACCCTGTTACTGGGTTTTTTTTGGGGGGGGGGGGGTTATTGTTTTGTTTTGTTTTGAGAATGAGATTTACCCCTCCATCAAGAAGTGAGGGACTAATAAACAGTAGGAGCACATCTGTCTGACCTGTAGTGATTGTTTGGGGGTGGAGCCTAATCCTGCTATGGAGAATGACTTCTCATGCAAGATGCACAAGATGATGTTTGCTCCTGATGCAAAATTATATTACACCTCAAATACTTCAAGCTTTAAAAAAAATCTGCAAGCCTTCAATAAATAATTTTTTGTGGTTCATTTGAGCCCATTTCTGTGTTATATGGCCCTTTTAGAAACTGGAAAATTCTCTCTCTTTTGGACTACAACTCTCTGAATACTCAGCCATGATGACCAGCTGAGGTCATGTTGACTAACAGACTCTAGGAGATGCAGTTTTCAAAAAGAGAATGGCTGAAACACCATTGCATTGCTGTTCGTTAGTTTTGAAAGCACTCTTCCAATCACAGTTCTCCAGTCACCAAAAGGCAAAAAGACTAGGATATACATATGCTCAAGTGTTAAGATCATCAGAAGGGGGCTTTCTCTTGTTCCTCCAAGGTGGGGAGGGGACACCCAACAATCTTCTGTGCTGTATTAATCACCCTCTGGAGCGATTTTCTCTGGGCCACTGTACAACCCGCATTCCACGTGCACATGCAGTATATGACAATGCACTTTCTATTGAGCATCGATAAAAGGACACGAACAATCTCTGAGTGATGTTATTCTTCCTAAGCATCCTTAGAAAGTACAATCTCTGTTGAGCCTTTTTCAATACCTCTGAGGTATTTACGCTCCAAGTCATGTTCTCGTCAATATGGACACCCAAAAAATGAAAAACCCTCACCCTTTCTACCCAGTCTCCACTGATTAATAATGATGGAATATCCATCCCCTTCTTCCTATAATCTATTATAAGCTCCTTAGTTTTTGAAGTATTTAAAATCAAGTTATTCTCGCTACACCATTTTACCAATCGTTCCACCTCGTCCCTATAAGCAGGCACAGTGGGGAATTGAACTCCCAGCCTCTGGCTCCACAGCCAGATGCCTAAACCACTGAACTATCCAGAGATTCATGTAGCTTTCCAGCAGTTCCTATTTTAGTGTTGCTTATGTTTTTTACTATGGTATGGTATTTGATCCTCTGTAGTATTTGTATAATCACTGTTGTTACCTTTTCTGAGTTCTAAAAGGACAATATAGCACCGAAACAGGAAGCATGTTTTGCATGCACAAGATCCCAGGTTGCATCCCTGGCATCTCTAGGTAATGCTGGGAAAGATACTTTTCTTAAGCTCTAGATATGTACTTCTGTCAGTCAGTGATGCAGATAATAGTGAGGTAGATAGGCCCAAAGTCTGACTTGATTTAAGGCTGCTCCCTATGTTCCTATGGAAGCATGTCAGAGAAACCCTGAATGAATGACATGTTAAATGTGCTGTACTTTGAACACCTCTTTGGAGAAATTATATCCCAGTGGCCTAAGGGACAGAGCTAGCAACAAACACATCTTGATTAGAGTCTGAGATCTGCCAAGGCCAGTGTCTGTCGTAAACAAACTAACAGGAAATAGAATCCAGCAAATGGAATAGGATAATAAATTTGCTCTAAATAATGCAGCCAATGTTTTTGAGCATTGTCACCTCTAAAATCCCATTAGTGTAGAAGATTCTGTTTAGCAGAATTTCAGGAATAGTTTTGGCATGTGAACACTTGCTGATTCATAATCAGATAGCTTATGAAACAGAACATGAGTCACTTAGGAGATTTCCAGAGTTCTGACTGTCATTAAGGGAAGTTTGGGAGATAAACAGAGGTTGAAATGGCCCCATTCAAGCACAGCAGTCTAAATAAGAACAGAACAGTTGTTTTCCTGCAGGACAACAAGAGGATGCTGCTTGCATGAGTCCACTTAACGGAAATGGAACTGGCCTTTTAAAGTTTGGTCATAGGCAGAAACATAATGATGGCATTTCCTGAGATGAATGCAGTACCCTCACGGAACAAATTTCCTCTCCAATCTTTCTGGCATTTCTGATCTTTAGTATTCTGCTTTTTCTGTTAAATGGAGTTCTCTAGGGTTCTGTACATATAGAAAGGTGAGATGAGTCTCGGTAATCTAACAAAGGAGCTTCTGACGTGAACTGATTGCTTATGGAAAGTGGGGTTTTGACTGTGGAGACAGGTGAACTCTTTTCGGGACAGATCATTTGCAATATACTTATGTGACTTGACTGTTTCTACATAGAGCACCAATGCTATGCAGTATTTAAGAATCAGAATAGGGATGGGTTATGTCCCTTATAATACTCTCCTCTTTCTACGTTTGTAAAAATTAATAATTTATGGTGGAAAACTCAATGTATTGTTCTTAGTACACTAGCTCAGGACATATTTCTGAATATGCATCTATAAATAGAACATTGGTGGTGGTAAGAGGTAAGGGGGACTATAGAAACCCTTTGAGCTCAAGGAAACTTTTCCTCTGCTGCCTTTGTTCTCTTCCTCTGGAAAACAGGCTGCTGTGGGTGCAGCGCTGTTGGCCTAAGAACTAGCACAGCTCACAGGAACACAGCATGAGTAACGTTTTGAATTCTTGTCTAGGTATTTGAGAGCCATTGAAAGATGCTGAAGAAGGAGTGACAGAGACTAGATCAAAATGTTTGCATAAGCATTAAAGCAAAAAAAGAAAATGTAATAAAAATGATTTGGGGGCAGAGGAGGGTGAGGAAGGATGGGTCAATGACAAGGCAGAAGAGGTTAAGTGGTGATGCTTCAAGCTTTCAAGGAGAAAATAAATGCCTGGAGCAAGGGAAATGGATGGAGAAGGGAGACCAAAAACAGCAAAATCTGCCTTGTATTTTCAGTTATCTAGCTAAAAATAGGACAGCAAGGGGCCTTTGTATCTGAACAAATCCAAAATGAAGACAACAAAAGCAGATGCTCCTGCTTTTAAGATTTTTAAGATTTTTCCAGGCAGGAAGTTCTGGATGTAGGATTGCAAAGACAGGCACCCAAAATTGACTAAATAGTCAGTTTATATCATCAGGACTCCTCTCCTGAAGCCACATTGCTTACAGACCTCCACTGCATCTCTTGAGTTCAGGGATTTGAAGCTAATTACCATTGTTAGTTGTCAAAGTGGAGAGACTGCCATTGTTGGATATCTGTATCAGGAGAACCTAAGTGACATACCTGTAAACGTCACCACAGAGCTTAAGTTCTGATGTGTGTTCTGAAACAGGCTCTTTGTTTTCCACACTTCCCGTTATCAGAATTTCCCCTTTGTGAAGTGGGGGGGGGGGTGAGAGAGAGAGAATATAAAACGAGACAATAGAAATGTAGACATATGACCTTCCACTTGATTTTGATCTTGCTTTTTTATATACAGTGGCAGAGGTTTTCTGTGATTAAGCCACACTTACATCATGTCTGCACTGTATTGATAGTCCTCAAGAAAAGAAGTGGTGGAATCTCAAGAGCTAATATATATCTTATGTCATTTTAAGAACACAACTGTTGGAAATGAATAGAATTCCCACCCTCTCTGTTTTAAGCCCCCAAATCTCCCATCTGTCATATCTTTCCCATTAGCTCTTCAAAAGCAAGGAGCATTTCACCTTTGCTTTTGTCAGCCCAATCAGAATTACCAGAAAAATGCATTATTAAGGATTGACCTGTCCCAGTTGAAAAGACCATGCTGTTTAACTATATGGTTTTCCCCTCCCCAAAGTATAAGAAAAACGTTATTTTGAAAGATAATGCAGCTTCCAGTTGTTTAAAGAAACCAGCATTTTCATTAGCAACTGACAGAATAATTCACAGTGTCCAGAAATACTGTGACCCTGGCTTACTAGTAATGCTTGGTGGTATATACAACATAAAATACATGTAACATATATTGTGCTTGCTCACAATGCATCTGCTCCTCTCTAGCCATTTTACGAAGCTGTGCTTGTAATGAAATCTTGGCAAAGATTTTCTTTTCATTATGTAAGTGTTAAGTCGTGGTTTTCTTGTTCACTGAGGTTTCCCTAATAGCTTAATTTTCACTTGCGTTAAAATATGGTTCACTTTATGTTTTGCCAATATAGTCAACATCTGTGGGTTTTTGTCTACTTAGGAAAGGACATACATATGGCATGTATTTATACTTTGCAGCCAGGAATTTCAAATGTTTCTCTTTAGTGTTCTTGTACATTTTGTATGGATTCCAGGAAACAATTTTTCTGCCTTTTTTTTCCCCCTGTAAGCTTCAAGCTTAAGTGCATCTATGGTTTTAGATATATAAAGCAAAAAAAATCTTTCCAGCACACGTAAGCTGGTGGCTTACAGAGCTCTTGTCAGTAGCTCTTTCACAAAGTCTGCAATTTCCTTTGTCCACAATCCAGAACTCACTTTTATAGCCAGTGCTGAGAAAACCCAAAACTTCAGGAGTGAAGAAAATGGGCCAAATGGGTCTCTTTTCCAGTATTTTCAATAATATAGGCATTTATGCTGAAGAAGAGGGAGACAGAGGTGCTTCAAGGAGACAGGGACTGAGGGCTCCCCAGTTTTTAGCAAAACAACTAAGCCGGAGAGCTATTTTTTAAAAAAATGATTCATTTGTGAAGTTGGTCTTTTCTTCCAATAATCAAAAATCACGTGGCCCTTCTGTACTCCCATTATCCCCACAACAAGCCTGTGTAAGAGTAAAATAACGCAGGAGGAAGGGCGATTACTGCTTTTGGTGGAAGCAGCAGGGTCCAAAGGAAGTAACCACTGGCTCCTGGAAAAGTCCTGTACTACAGTGATAAACATACAATGACTGGATGGTTTTAATCTTCAGCAGCAACTGATTCTCTCATAAATATGTGGGACAAAATATACAATCAATACAATTCAAGTTCTACTTGCAGCAAGAGCTTGAAGGTAGCTCTGCAGATTAATTTGTTCTATAACAGTAGTTCCCAACCTTGGGTTCCCAGATGTTCTTCAGCTGCAACTCCCAGAAACCCTGGGCAGCTCAGCTAGTGGTGAAGGCTTCTGGGAGTTGACGTCCAAGAACACCTGGGTTACCCAAGGTTGGGAACCAGTATTCTATAATAAAATGATGAATCTGCCAATCCCCTAGGGGAGCTTAGTTCAAGACTCTAAAGCACACAGCTTTCTCTGCAAACATTCTTGCTTCAGCTTCATCATCAGCTCTGTATCCTTTGTCTCTGTGTGCATGTGCCTCTATTGTCCATTTGGTAGAACATGCTCCACCCTCTCTCTCTCTCTTGTGTGGTTTCTTCTAAATGGGCATTATACATGAAGGGTAACATCCTCCATTGGGTGTTTGTAGTGATTTCTCCCCTTCATCCTTCCACTCTTCAGCAAGCCTCATAGAGTGGTGTACACAGCCTGGCACCTGGCTAGGATGCCAGAACAGTGTCTGATGCCAAAGAGCATGAAGAGCCTTCACTGTGGGTGAGGGTGCATGGAGAAGGTGTGCGTGTATGTCTGGCATGCAGGAAATTAAGTCTTTGTGCATTTTTTTCTTTAAGTTGAGGAGTAGGCATTGGGATTCACTAATGCCCTGTTTGTTTGGTAGACTTGCAGAAAATGCATATAACTATTTTGAATCATAAACTATACCTACAAAAACAGGGCCAAAGTGGCCCAGAGAACCATGCTCTCACTTGGGTAGGTCAGTGCAGGAAAGAGCCGGCTTCTAATTTTCTCTGCAAAGCAAAGCAGATATCTTGATGACATACTGACATACTGCCCAAGTCCTCCTGCTTCGAATCATAAAATCTTAGAATAATTGAGTTGTAAGGGGCCTATAAGGCCATGGAGTCCAACCAACCCCCTGCTCAATGCAGAAATCCAAATCAAAGCAGATATGTGTAGTAAATCACAGTAGAGTAGGCCCATTGAATCAAATGGGGATATACTGACTCAACTCCTCTTTACGTTCCTTTGTTTCAAATGGGCCTAACTTTAACTGCAACCCATTATGCCTAAGTAGGGGTCTCCAAACTACGCCCGTGGGCCACATTCAGCCTGCCTTCCCTTTTTATCTGGCCTGGGCACAGGAAGAGGAGGGAAGGGGGACCCAAGCGATCCCCCACCCCCGCTGTCTTTACAAAGGGTGGGGGATCGCTTGGGTCCCCCTTCCCTCCTTCAGCCCTCGAAATGTGTAAAATATATGATGTGGCCCTAATACTGTAAAGTTTGGAGCCCCTGTGCGAAAGCAAGTCACAGTTAGATAGGCCCATTTGAATCAATGGAATTTATGGAAGCGTTGACTCAGTATATCCCCATTAATTCAAGGGGTCTATTCTAATGCAAATTAATATACTGAGCAACAAGATTTTGGCTCCTTTGTCCCATTGTACAACCAACGTATGTATTTCTATCCATACACTGGGTCGGCTGGAAATTGCTAAAGTTATATTGATTAATTGATTCCTATACCTCCCAGAATCCTATAGCAGCAGCTATGCTTGCTGGGAGATTCTAGGAATTGCAATCAGGAAGGAATTTTTTTCCCAGCTTGAGTTTTGGTGCTGGGATCAGATCACCCATTCATTTTTGTGATTCTGAAATGCATTGTGTAAGATCTACATAAATAGTACAGTGGTACTAACATTTAATACATTCACTATATCAGTTTGCTCCCCCTCATGTACCAGGACTGCAGGTGCACACTGCACTAAAAATCAGGGATCTGCTAAATTTTTGTTATGAACTGTCAAAGGAAAACAATCTAATATTTTGCAGAGATTAAAGATAGCAAAGGCTCTAAACTTGAACAAAAACGGCTGTGATCAACCAGCCCAATTTATGCAATCCAGTCCTCATTAGCAAAACACTTTTTCAGTCTGCAGGACCAGTGACCTATTTCTCCTGGTACTTTTAGAGAAAGGAGCACTACTTCCCTCTACCATTTTTCCCTCTGAGCTTGCAAGCACTTCATCATAGTTCGGAAGTGATACTGCCATTCTTCTGACACAACACAAACACTGGCAAGATAGTAGAACCAAAGAAAAAGCAAGATTAGGACCAACTGTTCCACTGGGTCCTGATTCTGAGTTTGCTTGATGCACATACTACCGTTACTTACCAGGGCCAAAAAGAGAGGGGTGTAGAAGGAAGGAGAAGAAGTGGAAATGCCTGTGATGGAGAAAATTAGCTTTAAGCCAGGTCTGGGCCTTCTTAGCCCAATTCATTAATTAAACCATACAATCTCTTTATAACAGAAATGAAAATAGTATGACTAAAGCATGGCCATAATGGCTGAGGATTGTGGTAGGTGCAGCAGACTGAGCTAGGTTTCCTTATATTTTATTTATTTAAAAGAGTCAACATTGTGGTCACACCAATAACAGCCAGTGTAGCTAATATGCTAGATAGAGCAGATGATGTGGCTGCACTCAGTTCAGCTTTTCTTCAACTTTTCTAATTTTTGACAAAAGCAATAGATCCTTTGGGGCTGATGTACAGGCGGGAATTACATAGTCAAGGAAGAAAAGAAAGACTCCCAATGGCTTGTGGTTGAAATGTTGGGTTAACCTTGCTATTTGGACGTACGTCATTGCTCCTGGTTCTGACTTAAGAGCGCTGTTCCAAAGGATTCAAAGAGCAGAAGAAATTGAAATGTGGTGCTCAGCACATAAATATTCCATAACTAAAAAATATCTGGTATCTGTGTAGTTGGAGTCATTTGTACTTGATCTACTCAGTATCACAGTTATTAAACAGTTGATTTCTTGTTAAATTTATAGATACAAAGTTCCTTAAGATGAACCTTCATTTTTAACTTTATAAGGGCCTCACCTTAGACAAGATGCTGATTTCATATCTAGAAGCTATGGAATGGACCCTTCACAGGAAAAGACTGTTGAATAGCCAGCTTGCCTCCATCTGCATTTGGCCACTTGACTTGTTTTGCTTTGTAATATGATCACAGTTGGAAGGCATCTTTTCCTTCTTTCAAAGTATTGCTTTGTCTGCAATACTTGATGTTTCGAACAATAGTATGAAAAGATTTGCATGCCTGCAGTGATAATGTTGTAAGAGGAAGAAACACACATTTGCCTTAATATGTAATCCAACCCTCATAAAATACTCCTTTTGCTTGGATTGCAATATGTCTTGTAACTACAGCTCTGACTGTAATCACTGTCTATAGTATCAGTTAGCATTAGAAGGGACAAAGGGAATTTTGGCAAGTAGCCATGAAAAGCTGAGAAGATAGGGAGCATGCAACTGGATCTACAGAAGAACAGCTGCTTCCCAGTTAGAGTGATTTTTAGAGATCAAAAGGCTGCAACATTGCTAAGGACCTTGGTCCTTTTGTTCATCTCAGCATCAGGGAAGCCTGGATAGCTTTTGACAGCAGTGTTGCACTTTAAACCTCTGCTTCCACATATAAAAGGTTTAGAAGAAGATATTACTGCCAATGACGATGGCCTTCCGCTGCTAAGGAAACAGCTAATCTTTATTACACATAGAGAAAGAGAGATTAAATGGTGCATTTTCTCAAAAGTTATGCGTCTCTGTACTTTATTTGAAGCAGGCTGATGGACATAAAGGAAAAGCTGCTGCCTGCATAATTATCTCCTGCAGAGATCATTGTCCAGAAATATCTCTTGAACTTTTCCTTGATGCATTGAGAAATTGAGATCTCAGAAGTACTTTGGCAAAGTGTTTTGGCATTCCTTTTGCTAAACTGTTCAAAGAATGATTTAGGTGTGTTACCACGGTATTTGAAACACAATGAAGTTTATGTCTTTGCCTGGGGGTTCCTATAATTTTTGCTCAGATCTTTGGCAAATGTAAAGCTTATTTATTTACTTACTTTATTTCTATCCTGCCTTTCTCCCCCAAAGGAATCCAAAGGCGCTTTTCTTCATATGAGTATTTTGATCATTTTCTGTTGTAGCATCCCCAACTGCACTGCATTCAACTACATCAGTGGCTATCAAACAATATTTTGGGATGTGCTGGAACTTCTCTAAAGCCTTTCAGGAGTTTCTTACATCATCATAATCATCACCATCATCATCATGTGCCCGTAAATCAGTTTTGACTTACAGCTAACCTTTTCAGGGTTTTTGAGGTAGAGAATACACAGAAGTGGTTTACCATTCCCTTCTTCTCAGGGCGACCTGGGACTGTGCAGCTTCCCCAAGGCCACGCAGGCTGGCTCTATTTTGCAGGAGGCACAGTGGGGAATTGAACTCCCAACTTCTCACTCCACAGCCAGGTATCTAGACCACTGAGTAATCCAACCAGCTTGTTTCTTTCCTAATAATGCTATACAATATTCTAGTTTGTCACTGTTGTTGATTTTTCCTTTGCAGTTACAGCTACAAGGAAATGTTGGGCATGTTCTACGAAAAGTGGTTCTTGGTTAGTGCTACACTTTCCACTACTGGGATGCTGTTATATTCTAGGTGAAACACAGGACTTTCATAGCAAAGGCAAAGAGAGACCATTTGGCTGGACAACAGTAACTGCATAATCAGTTTTTCTGCTAATCCCTCTTCCTGCACACCAATGTACCATAAATGACAAATATGATAAGAGAATGCCTGTAAACTTATAAATGTCCTTCTCAGGGAAAATAGCCTTTTATATCTTGCTGGGACTTGGATTCTTTGATAGTGTAATTAGTGGACTGAAAGATATGGAAGTAGGTGCAGCCTTTTTAACTACTGCTCTAATGCATATTCTCAGTTCCAGAATCAAAAAGTAATTAATTCTGGACTATGGCTTCCAGAATCCCCTGTTTTCCATTGGCCATGATGATTGGGGGACTCTGGGAGTTGTAGTCCAAACAAGTAACTATTCAAAGCTCTGTTCAGGTCCCACAGCATGACAGTGAACAGGCCTGGACCACATTCCAAAAGAATTAAAATATGAGCTCCAGAACATTTCCTGCAATAAACAGAGGCACCGTGGCAGATGTGCAGATGGGTTAAATAGGGAAAGGCTTCCCGGACGTTTGAAAAATGGCAGCCTAGATTATGCTGTGAAGGTAATTAATAATGTTAATTTCCAGGCAGCAATCTGGAAAGTCACTGCAAACCTTTCCGTCTCTCTTTTCTTCATTCTCATAGCTTTTCAGTTTCAACTGCAATTCCCACTCTTTTCCATTTCCCAGGAAGCTAAAGCAATTCACCAAGCAGTCTTACTGCAGTCTCAGTTCTCATCTACCTTCTACCTACGTATCTTGCTCTTTCCCACTCCTGTGATCCTTCATACTTAGCGATTAAGTTGCCATTTGTTATAATTTTTCAGTAAAACTGCATTCCTGCGAAAGCTCTGATCTCACCTCTGTTGCTCTTGCATTCTGTTACTCAGGCTTCATGAAGTTTTATACACGGGTCTCCATCATTATAAAAATATATGTTAGTTTTGAGATCAACAATCTGTCCTCAAGCACAACTAGTAGTCTGCAGACATGTGGAAAGATAACAAAGTATGTTAACACAGTTTTCTTTCCTTCTTTCTAAAAACATACAAGCATAAAAATCTGGGCAAAGTCCACATTTATTAACATTTCAGTTCTCCATATTGCTATATTTTGAATTAGGGTCAAAAGAGAGGCATGGCAGGTAGCAAATGAACAAACAGAACTTTCCTAACCACTGTACCTTCCATGCCAAGAAAGAGGTTGAATGTCTGCTTCCCAAACAGAGACACAAAAAGCTCTACTATAAAATAAAGGTAACAATTCTTTTTCAGAAAGAGAAAAGATCAAACCCTGATATGTCAAGTTTAGGAATAGTGAGATTTGACGTGGGTTTAGTTTGTTGTTGCTATTTTTAACTTATGATACTGCATTATAAGAGCCCCAATGGATGATATGATGTGGGTGAATTTTCTCTGATGCTAAAGTATATGGTGAACTGGGCTAATGTCTTCAAAAGATTGTGCCAAAAAAAAATTGTTAGCCTTTAAAGTGCCACAAGAATCTTCATTATGTATGATGATACCTGCATTTCAGAAATTGGGTTGCCTCTACAGATCTTTTCAGTGAAGTCTATAACTGTACATAAATTCAAGAAAAATATCAACAAGAAAAAATAAAATTTCAAATCTTTTGTATACAAAAACGCTGTGAAAACTGCAAAACAGGTGTTGAAAGAATTTTCAAATTATCAGTCACCACATGATCTGACTGTTAGACATTCACCAAAATCCTGTTGCTTAGTGTAGTAAATCACACTAGAATAGGCCCACTGAATCAGCAGGGATTTAAGTAGACAATTCCTCTATAGCAGCAATGGCGAACCTATGGCACATGTGCCACAGCTGGCACGCAGAGCCCTTTCTGCGGGCACATGAGCCATAAGTCGCCAGATCACTACTCCCCCCACACACAGCCAAACCTCAGGAGGCGGCTGCAGCCGCAGTGCTGGCACTTCGACAGGCTGCGGGCAAGGATCCAGAGCAGCTGGCGCTGGCAGTGGATCCGGAGTGGGGTCTCGAGGCACCTCCATGCCCGGGATTCCCCCTTCCGGTTCCGCTACCACCACTTCCGGTTCCACCGCCACCATGGCACGCCGCCCGCTGGTTTTTGTTTTTGTTTTTCCCAGTTTGGGCACTCGGCCCCAAAAAGGTTTGCCACCACTGCTCTATAGGTTCCATTACCATAGTATGTGGCAGCTAGAGTAGAGTTATTTGAATTAGTGGAACTTAGATTTTGACTCATTAAATTCCCATTGATTCAATGGGCCTATTCTAGTTTGATTTACTAGACTGCAGCACGATTTTGCCCACTGTCTTTAAATTACCTGCAGAAGTTTACTGTTCTGAAATAAATAGAAATAAATCCACTCCCTCCAGTTTTTATATAGGTTTTACAAAGGAATGCAATTTTCAGTCTTAAATGTGAAAAAGGAATAGCTTCTCCATAATATAACTGTCAATTCTGTATCTGGTATCACGGTAAATAAAATCAGATCCACAGAGCAAATATTCAGATGAGCATCTGCCATCTTATTAAATGCTGGAAAGTGGAATTTAGTGTGAAAGTCTGCCATCCAGTGGCATCATCGTCACAGCAATATACAAGCACTAAAAACTGATCAATGTTGTGTTGAGATTTTGATATGAAAATGCATTAAATATTAATGTTGTATAGTTAAATGTAAAATGGCTGATTTTACCTGAGTCACTATACTGATTGTATTCAGGTGTGGGTATCAAGGATTAAGACTTAATGTTGTACAGCTGTGTACATGATGAAACTTGGTGTAACAGAAAATGAAGTAATGTATTTTCTGATTGGTCACAGAACTGTACATAAGTCATGTGTAAAATGAACGTCTATCTGCTGTAAGTCAGATCACTTTTTCCTATGCTGTGTGTTGCTTCATGTCATGTTATGCTGCCAGAGGAATGTCTATTCTCTATGTATATATGTAAATAGACTAAGTTGTTGGTTTTACTCTCTCAGTGTCATAGTGTCATAAGTATCTCTGCTAACCAATATCTCCTTACTCTGCTGATATTATGAGAATACACATCATAATCAAAATTCTCAACATGTTGATCAAAAAGAAAACTGTTGACCTAAATATTGCGTCCAACTGCTATGAGGCCTATCAGGTCTCGTATCTTTTTTACTTCTAAAATTTATTTTTTAGAAGAAATGTAAACTATGATGCCTTTCCATAAAATTATGCCAGAAAGGCTCAGGTTGTCTGTCTGTTTGAAATCACACAAGCCTACTGCGTAAGAATATGAAGGCACCCCAAGGTACCACAAGGACACCTTCATGCATGGGTTGTGTTTTGTTCAGATCTTGTGCTGGTACCCAGTGAAAGAAGGTCAACTCCCAAGCAATCATCAGATCAGAGTTCCTCCCAGGACTTCAACAAAGTTTCAATTTGTGCTTGTACAATCACTTCCCTTCATGCCACTCTCACGGCCTGTAAGTTTTGCATTTTTGTTCCTTCTGGTCTTTCTGATTACAATGCCCCACTCATAAGATTTAGGGTTTAATTAAGGGTAAAACTCTATATCTTATATCTAGGAGTTTAATTTAGGACTAAACTTTCATATCTGAATTTTGTGTGGGCATCTGATACACTGTCAATACTGTTGCTGATTCAAACTTGTCTAAGAGACATCATGTTTGTTTGAGTGGCAAATTTCCACTCATTAATGAAGTGCCGGTTTTGTTCCCAGGTGCACGTACATGAATGCAAACAGCAGCACCTTAATGAGCAGCAATTTGCTGCCAAGACTTCTGTGTTTTCTTTTAGGCAAGCATAAATAGGTGATAAGATTCTGACCCCATCTGTTGAGTTCATTGGTGACCTGAGCATTCAGCCTAATACCACAGCACTGCAGCAGTCAGCTTTCACACCATCACTGTTTTTTTTCGAAATGCAGATTAAAAATAGAACAAATTTTGCATGATGAACCAGCAGTTGTTAAAGAAAAATCATTATAGCTGTATTAGCCCACTGCCACTTTGAAATATATCATTAGTAAAACTGAAGTCATCGATATACATTCTGAAGTGGCTCATTTACATCTTGAGAGATTAGCCTAGAAGCTCAAATGTTAAAATTCATGTTTTTCACATTAAAACCCCTGAGAGAAAAAATATGTTGCTCTGAGATTTGTGAACATAAAAGATAAAACACTATTGAATATAGCAATATTTTATGCACACTAGTATATTTGTGTTAATTGTTTACTTTCAACCACTGTTAAGTTAAGGGATCTCTAGTGCTTATCTGACTTACCTCTCTCAACAGTGACATATCTCTGGTCCGTAGTATCTGTATTGTCGAACTGGACAAATTGCCTGTTTCAGTTCGAATTATGTGTGCTAACTGGAATTCCAGAACTTGGATATCCCAGTCATCTTCCTCATCCATACATTTTGAGATAAAAAATAAACTTCATCCCTCTTTGATCATATTTTGTACTGGTTTAGGTCAACTCTTGTACGTGAAAAAAAATAACAACAAATACACGTTTTATAGCTAACAACTTTGCTTCTTTAATAAAATTGCATAAAGACAGTAATAGGTGATTTGGTAGTGTGGGTGGGCACGCTGGATGTGCTAAGAGATATTCTTTTCATTACTACTTAATATATTCTGGCTACAAGCTATGATACTGGAACAAATTCAGAGGCCAGTCCTAATGAGCCCTGGCTCAAATTAAGCCACCACTATTTTTGGAACAACCAAATGGAGGTGAATAAGAAATGAGCCTGTGAATATCAGCTGGCATTCTCTGATAGCCACCGGGGCTCTAACAAACCCCATCACTGACATTTTTATCTGGCAGTCCATTGCAATGCAATTCCCAGTTCAGTCTTCCATGGTGGACAAAAGCAATGCTGCATCTGGAGCTCTCCGAGAAATTAACAGGGCAACTAGACTGAGTCATCCAGTCTTGTTTTTCCCACTGCAACCTCTCACTGCCACCAGTGGCTAAGCCTCAATGGTTCCATGGAGGGAGGTGGAACCTCAATGGGAACTTTTCCCAGGGATCTGCCCCCAAACTCTAAAACCAATCATCATGTTTATAATATCAGAGCACTGGAAAGAAACAACAATTACCATGTTTCCCCGAAAATAAGACAGGGTCTTATATTAATTTTTGCTCCAAAAAACGCATTAGGGCTTATTTTCAGGGGATGTTTTATTTTTTGTCATTTACAACAATCTACATTTATTCAGATACAGTCATGTCATCTTCTGGTTGCTGCACAATGGTGGAGGATGGGGTTTCACTTAACTAGGGCTTATTTTTGGGGTAGGGCTTATTTTCGGGGAAACAGGGTAGATACAAAAGCACCATCAACTGTGCCATCAGAGTATTTTGCAAATTTAGCTTTGCAACAAGCTTTGAAAAAAATGTGCCCACAGTCATTCCCATCCATTTCCCTCCCATATGTGCAAACCAAGAACTTCATAGTAAAAGTAAAACATGAATCAGTACCACAGATATTTCTAACATGGATTGAATTTCCTCTACATAGTCCCAAGCTCAAAGTACACCAAGGACACAAAAAATATTTAGTGGCCAAAACAACTGTGCTCTGGGATCCAACACAAACTTTTTCTAGGGGGCGGGCGGTGGGGGTTGTAATGCAGGGATGAGTAGCAAAAAGTACCTCAAGACCATCTATTTACTTTGGACTACATCTCACCTGTTTGCGGTTGGGGCCCAAAAGATCAAGGGCTACTACAATAGAAGCCCCGGCTCCTCTGAGGGAGTACAAACAAGCAAAAT
This sequence comes from Intellagama lesueurii, assembly GCA_037013535.1. Taxonomy (NCBI): domain Eukaryota; kingdom Metazoa; phylum Chordata; class Lepidosauria; order Squamata; family Agamidae; genus Intellagama; species Intellagama lesueurii. The sequence goes on along the minus strand of JBAJHW010000005.1, from coordinate 39,248,056 downwards.
GGCCAATGTGGGTATGAACAGAGGGAGAGGATTTTTGGAATCTGTGTATTTTTTTTCCCTGGGATGCCATGTTTGTGACAATAGATTTTTTTTTTTTTAACCATCTAGCCGAGTTGATTATGTCCCTGTATTATGTCATCACGCCAGCTCCTCTGCCAACAAAGCTCCTGCAGCTGGAGAGATAGGGGCAAGATTTGCGTTTGGCACATACATTATTTATCCCATTCCATGGGCGCTTTGTTCTCAAGTTCTCTAAAATGTCATTGGGACACTTTGTCATGGCTCTCTTCTTCAGCATGTTTGCAAAATCCCTCCTAGCTTGGTGCTGTCTGCAACTTCCACTGATGTACAATTTAATTATTCCCTTGCAACATTTATGAAGCTATTAAAGCAGGCAGGAGCCAATTAAGGAAGGGAAATACGGTTTAGGAGAGTATAGGGACTGGTGCTGTTTCAATGTCATCCTTTGATATCCTCCCTCAGAGGACTGCTGGGAAAATGTGCTATTTGAAAATAACTACAGAAAGACAACTAGTCATTTTCAGTGCTTCCTAAGGTACTTCTCCAAGAAGACTTGATTTATGCAGACTCTGCCCCTAACTGTTAATGTATGTTTAGGCTTAATTAGCCCCTGATCAAACTTTTCGACTTTCATGCCCAAATCACATTAAAAGGTAATTGAAAACACTCCCCAGGTTTCACCTTCCTGCTGGTTTCTTCTCCATCTTCCCATATGGCTATTTGTATTTTTAAAAACACTTTCTCTCTGCTTCTAAACTTCTATTACTGCTAATTAAGTTTGGGGGTGGAGGAGAGGGAAAGAATTCTCAGTTAACTTCATATAGCTACATAGCAAAAAGGTTGCCAATCTCCTTGCTCTTGGAGTTGCTGAATTACCTGGTTTCAGCCATTTGGACCCATTTACTCAGATTCCCTTCATATCCAGTCAGCTGGGCCATCCCAACCTTCGCTTGCCCTGCCTCTATGCCATCAGAAAGACATACCCTGTGACATCACAAAGGGCTGCCCCCTTGTCTCAGGGTTTGGTCTGAAATCTCAAGGAGTAGAAAACTGCTGTCCTGCTATCCTGACCTACAGGGCATCTATGAACAACCCACACTGTAGTCCAGAAGACTTTATGCAACGGTAAATGTCTTTGTGTTTAAAGTAGTACAAGCTCCTTATTTGCAACAGACTCTAGGTCAAACTAGATCCTGTATTATGTGTAGTTTTAGAACAGATGGTCCCTCAAGTGGTAAGAAGACATCTATTTCTCTTAGCACATTACTTTACTCACCTATGTGTCCTGCACTCATCGTGCTTTGTATTATCTAATTTATATTCTGGAAGATGACTGGACTTCTTTCTTATTAGGTTGAAACATTTCGCAACTCATCCAAGTAGCTTCTTCAGTCTGAGGAGAGTTCAGTCTTCAGTCTTCAGTTCTTCAGTCTGAGAATCTTCACAGATATATCTAATTTGCATTATCTAATTATTATCTTTGTATTATCTAATTGCTGAGGTAGTATGAGGAAATTCATTGCTAGAGGGAATGGAAATATGGATACCCCGTAATGTTGAATTTCTTCCGAACAGGGCCACTTCTCCTTGAAATGACACTAAATACCGTGGGTTGGGTCTAAGTGTACAGAGAAAACAGTATAAATCTGACACAGTGCTTCTGTTAAGAACTATTTGTAATTCTACAAAATCTTACTCACAACTGCCTGTTACATTTCCTACAGAAGACACTAAAGTTACCACATCCATACAAAAGAAAAACTGTTTCCTTCTGCGTTTTCATCTTCCCAATGTTGTTGTGATGTGCCATCCTATCACTTCTGACTTAGAGGCTTTAATGAGGTTTTCATGTGGGATGTTCAAGAAGTGGTTTACCATTGCCACCCCTCAAAGAATTACCATGGCTAAGCAGGAATTTTAAGCCAATGCTCCTCCTGAGTCCTAGTCTGACACTCTAACCATTACATCAGCCTGGCTCTCAAGGAGTATACATAGAAAACTGTATTAAACCACATCTGCCCATTTCAGCATTGTTCACATCACCCTTTCCCACCCTGATGCCCTTCAGATGTATTGGACTATGACTCTGATCACAATAGGAATTATAGTCTAACACATCTGGATTTTGCCAAGCAGGAAGAAGTTAGCCTATAATGACTGGCAGAAGTCAATGCAGGAGTCTTTCGAAGCCGAAGCAGGTGATGTGGTGCCCTTTTGTCTGCTACCACAAAGCTACAACATTCCCATAATTAACCTCAAGACAAATGGGGGGGGGGGAGGCAAGGAGTTCAAAACGATAGTAACATGCATGTTTCTACCCTCCAAATAGAACAGTGAAATTAATGCCCTGGCACTGTCAATGTCATTACCAACCTGTTAAAGTTATTTTTAAAGTGACAGCATTTATGGGTGAAATTTAAACTTTGCCCAAGACCCAATTGTCAGCCTTGTCACAAGCTCTGTTGCAGTTCCAGTGTAGCTGGCAGAGAAAGCATTGCCAACTGTTCTTAGCAGGAAAAGATCACAAAGACAACTATATTGGCCCAGGACAAGGAGCTCAGGGTACACATAAGGATGCTTCCACAAGTGGGCTTTAGTGTGAAATCAAAGAGCCTCATTCCAGACATCAACGTCTTTCATTTGCAACTGTCCCATCGACACCCCCCTCCCTTTTCACGTCTTCCTTACCATAGAAAATCGGACAGAGGGGGGAAAAACAAATAGCTGCAGAATATCTTTTACTTGTGAGTGCTAAGAGCCAAAGCTTATAAAATTACTTTTTTGAATTAACACTTCCAGAGACAACAATCAGCACAGCAATAGCTGGTACATACAAGGAATCATTGAAAATGGTAACTTTCCCAAGTCGGAACTCTCTGTCTAGAAGCAATTAAGAATTAGAGAGCAATTAGACAGGTACAGAGAAATCTGACTGCAAGACATAAAATGAAGGTTGCTTCTAAATGGAGACCTGTTGGAGCTCCCAGTCAAAAGATACTGCTCAGGTATTCTGTCCTTCCTCCTTAATGGATTTTTTTTTTTTTTTTGTCATAAGAAATGTTGTAAAGTTTTGAATTTCTGGTTAATTTCCTTTAGCTGTGCAGCAGAAGTGCAGGGATTCACAAGCAGAACAGCTTCAGGTTCTCCAGAGTAGTCCATCCCTTTTCTCATTAACAGGCACTTACAGTCTCAATAACTCTTTCTGAAACATTTGTAATAGAAAAAATAAAAGGCTTCATTACTTACAATTGAACAGATCAAACAGCAAACTGATAAACATAACTGTTTTTCAACAACAGACCTCAACAAACTCTAGAGAGGAAAAAATTACTGAGCAGAGAAGTGGGGCTCTCTTTGAATTCAGAAGCAGGAGGGAACTATTGGTTAGTGCTGGATAGATTGACAATCACCCCAGCCCACAAAGGTACCTCCCTGCCAAACCTACTAAAGGCAGCATGCAAGGATGCAAAAACTCCAACAAGGATTTAAAAAAGGGAGAATATGGTGTGGGAGAACACGAAGGCAAAGACGTTTTTGGGGCCCTTACAATTCCATGAATAAGGAAGAGTTACTGCAGGATAAAATCTGACCTAGGAAGTAACCAGACTTATCTCAGTAACAGAAGCAGGAGTCCACTTCTAGGTACAATCTTGGTATAGGATTTGCAAGACAGAACTCAGAGCCTTCCAAACTTGCAGCCGAAACTTGGCCCAGAACTACGGAGGCCCTATTTTCTGTGATAGCTAGGAGTTCTGGGAGTTGTAGTCCAATAACATTTAGTAGTCCTGCCTTTTAAATTAGTGGTATTTATGTTGATGTTGATGTTGTTTTGGGACAGTCTGATTTGCATTATTTTTTGTTGACTGTATGACATAAATGGCAATGGCAATCAGCCTGGAGTCCTCCCTTCCCATTCATATTTTTTCCTCTGCTGCTGGAGCTTCTCTCTTTTTTTGGAATTCAATGCATTTGTATCAGTGCAGAAGGTGTGATCACTTAAGCTGATGTGGTGGGATCTGTAGCTGTTCTATCTGAAGCTATTCTACTCAGCTAGAGCTGCTGTGAGAGAAGCAGGGCAGCAAGGAAACTTGCTGCCACTTGAATCCTCTCCTCTCCAAACCTGGTGTCTGAGTCTGCTTTTTGCCGCCGCCCCCCCAGCCCTTTCCTCCCCTTCCCTTTCCATTCCATTCCCTTTTATTTTCTTGTCTATTTATTTATTTAAAATATTTACATGCCAGCTTTCTCCTTAAGGATCCAAGGCAGCTTACAGAACAGCTGCACACCTGTGTTTTCAAAGGGAGTGTAATGGCATCCAGCACTGCTTTGCTTTGCTTTGCTTGCCACCCTAGCACTAGGGCAGCTTATTGACCAAACAACAAAAAAGGAATCAGCAGAGAGACAAGAAAAATGTATTAATTGTCCTTGTTTTCAGCTTGTTAAGGTAGCTCAGCAATACCATGCCTCTTGCAAATCTAGACAACTAGAGTAAAACTACCTTAACAAGCTGCAAACAAGGCTGAGTGCCAATGTCCTTCCCTCTCACTGCTGACCCCTCTGTGGATGCCTGAAGTATCCCAGGGAAATTGGACTTCCTGTATGTGATTTGAAAGGAGATCCATATGCATTCTTCCTGCTGCATACCCATGCTCTTCAAAGAGCTGCAAAGGTTGATATAATCAGGAAAGATCCAAGGAGACAAGGCAAAGCTGAAGTGAAGAACGGAAGAAACAACCCAGTGTAAACATGTCAATGCACACAACTTATAACATTTGCCAGAAAGTTTCCTTTGTATTTTAAGCAGCCCTTCAAGTCTACACACTAGAAAATCAAATACAATTTGAACAAAATTAATGTACAGGCAAAATTAGACTTTGCTCTAAAAACGAAGTTTACTCACCTATGTGTACTGCACTCATCGTGCTTTGTATTATCTAATTTGTATTCTGGAAGATGACTGGACTTCTTTCTTATTAGGTTGAAACATTTCGCAACTCATCCAAGTAGCTTCTTCAGTCTGAGGAGAGTTCAGTCTTCAATCTTCAGTTCTTCAGTCTGAGAATCTTCACAGATATATCTAATTTGCATTATCTATTATCTTTGAATTATCTAATTGCTTGTGATATCATGGCTGAAAGTTTTCTAAAAGTAAAAGTTAGTATTTAAACTCCAACTAACCTAAGTGAAATCTAAGAACTTTTATAATTCATTTTATCTCAATGTCCGATTCTTCGTGACCCCATGGATCTGAGCACGCCAGGCCCTCCTGTCTTCCACTGCCTCCCGGAGTTGGGTCAAATTCATGTTGGTAGCTTCGATGACACTGTCCAACCATCTCGTCCTCTGTCGTCCCCTTCTCCTCTTGCCTTCACATTTTCCCAACATCAGGGTATTTTCCAGGGAGTCTTCTCTTCTCATGAGATGGCCAAAGTATTGGAGCCTCAGCTTCAGGATCTGTCCTTCCAGTGAACACTCAGGTTTGATTTCATTCAAAATGGATAGGTTTGTTTTCCTTGCAGTCCAGGGGACTCTCAAGAGTCTCCTCCAGCACCACAATTCAAAAGCATCAATTCTTCGGCGGTCAGCCTTCTTTATGGTCCAGCTCTCACTTCCATACATCGCTACTGGAAAAACCATAGCTTTGACTATGCGGACCTTTGTCGACAAGGTGATGTTTCTGCTTTTTAAGATGCTGTCTAGGTTTGTCATCGCTTTCCTTCCAAGAAGCAGGCGTCTTTTAATTTCGTGACTGCTGTCACCATCTGCAGTGATCATGGAGCCCAAGAAAGTAAAATCTGTCACTGCCTCCATATCTTCCCCTTCTATCTGCCAGGAGGTGATGGGACCAGTGGCCATGATCTTAGTTTTTTTGATGTTGAGTCTGAATACCTAGATGTTATCACTGAGTATTTACTTCAAGCAATACTGCTTTTTTACTTTTTGATGTCTTCAGGGGGAGATATTATAAGGCAGGCAACACCAATCATTATTCACAAACCTTATTTTATCAAAGAATTAGAACTAAGAATACAATTAAAACATCAAAAACTTCAGGGATTTGACAGCTTGGCAGTCCCTTTGCCATGCTTTCCTCACAAGAGCCTTGTAAGAAATGCATATCTCCAATCCAATCTTCCTGGCTTCTTTCTCATGCATTAATTCTCCACATAATATTAGAGGCACAGCTGCTTCCTTTGGTCCAAAGAAAAGCTGCCAGGTGTTGAAAAGAGTGAGTTGGCAAGAGGTAACACAGCGACAATGGCAGTTTCTAAAGAAGGGAAGAAAGTGGTTATATTCACTTCCACTTATCGAAAATATGGTCTCTGAGGGGGGAGCAGGAGTAACTCTGCTACGGCCCTACATGTTTATTCTCACATAGGGTGAAGCAAAATCTTGTTCACGTTTAAAAAACAAAGCACTTGAACTATCAATCAGGCTGACTGTAGATTATTTCAGAGATAATGAAACAGCTCCTATGCTAAAATCTTGGCTGAATGTATTAGGAGACCAGTAGCGATGTTTTGAAAAACAAGACACTTTCTCTACAGACTCTCCACACTGGAAAGAAAGGCAGGCAGACATTTTGTATTGAAGAGTAGATTTAGCTGTAGTGCTTGCTCCCTCTACTGGCCTTAAGTAAATTTACACAAAGCCCCTTTATTTAACTAGTATTAGCTCATCCTGTTGATCGAAAAAGCAGCACCTCAGTTGTTCCCCTTTAGCATTTTCATAGCTGGTGGCGGAAGAGGGGAGCGCTTTTTTTAAAAAAAAGTATTACAGAAAGCACAAATGGTGCACTGGAGCATTTCAGAACACTTTTCTGTTCCATCACTTCTGTCAGAGAAAACCTTTTATCTCGAAAAAAGTAAAAATAAAAATGAAATCAAAAGACACCTGCCATATTGTCTCTGCCTGCTGCAGGCAGAACAAAAACTGGCCAGGCTCACAGCCAAGTCCTCTCTGAATGATTGACATGTTTTGGTCTCCCTCACCATGCAGGGGGAAAAACCGAATAAGAGTTTTGTGAACCTGCAAAAAAAGCCTTTCTGATTTTCTTCTACCAACACAGCTGTATTCAGCATTGTTTATAGTGCTCTGATTAATTCACAAATGATTTTAACAAAAGCTGACACTCAAATAATATTTAACATAATGGCAAATATAACCTTTTGATGATGCCTTGAAACATCTGTATCAATCATCCTTCCTAATGGATTGATATATTGACAGTGTAATGCATTTATCTCCAGTCTTCACAATAAAACCACAACTATGTCATTTAATGAGCATTTGCTAGTCCCAGTTTTATTACTGAAGAATCATCCTTCCATTTCATATCTTTTTGCATTTTCAAAGTAAAGGTAAGTCCAAATTAAATGCATTGCTCCCCAAGGAATCGAAACACTGTTTCACACATTATCCAGAGGCAAACCTGAAGTTGTCTTAGACTATTCAGTAAGGAACATGAACCAATTATGACTCCCTAGTTACTACTTTTGCCTGATACATGTGCCTTCATGCAACACTTAGGGCTGATCCAGGATGAGCTTTTTTTTTTCCTCTTTGTGCCAGTAAATGCCATTTGGTGCTGAAGGACCATGGATCTTCTTCGTGTTTCTGTCCACACCTATTCTAAAACTTCACTTTTTTCCTCTGTAAGAAACCAGCATCATTTTACAGAATGATTTTTAACTGTTTCGAAAAAACTGGGGGAAAAAACCAGCATAAATGACCTTCTGTGCCTTTTTAGCATTATCATTGAAAGTCTGTGATCTGAGCCATTTTCCTTAGAAGCTCACTGCACTGGTAATCTATTTTGGAAATCTTCTGGCAACTCTTCTGCCAACTCTTTCAAAAAAAGAGAGAAGAAATCCTTTAAAGAATGTTTTTCTGTGCTGGATTTTTGGTTTTTAGTAAAGTAGCACTAACACTGAAAGTTTTTAACCATAAAATCTTTCGATGCCTGAGCTCCATCCAGTTACAAAGCAAAGCAAAAGGAAAGGAAAATAAAGGAACAACAGGGGGTGGTTTTTAAAAACTTAGAAAGCCAAGGTGTGTTTTTTTTTCATTTTAGAGGTTTTTCTGTTTCAGTTATTCTCAATCAATAGAAGAACCACATGGAGATTATGAGGTTATATTAAGAATCTCATATTCCAACAATGAAAAATTTAAAAGCCTGGAAAAAAATACAGAAATAACGTGTAATGCTCACTGCAAATAAATTGCCCATCACACATATTTTGAAACGTCATTACCTAATTAAAATGATTCCCAGTGTGGTGTCATGGACAGAGTGGTGGACTAGGACTATGTAGAACAGGGTTTGAATACCCTGCTCAGCCATGGAAACTCACTGGGGGACTGGAACTGGTAAAACCACTCCTTAAATATTTCACTTACCTTGAAAACCTTGTTAGGGTCACTATAAGTCCATTCTGACTTGATGGCACATAACACACACACACACACAATGTTACTGTTGCCTAAGTATGCTCTTGAAAGATAGCAACTCCATTCCCTCTGTCACTCTCTTTTTTTCTGATGCAAACTGTAAGAGCTGAGTTCATTCTTTAGGATTCCCCATTAATTGGGCTAAAGCAGCTAGTCCATAAGGGCTACATAATCAAAGACATTGCAACAGCAAAGATACATCATTGGAATGGCAAAACCAGGGAGGAGTCGTGCATGTCACATTAAGGAGCACACTTATACTATATCCTATACCAGTGGTGGTGAACCTTTTTGGGCTTGCGTGCCCAAACTGGAAAAAAAACAACAACAACCAGCGGGCGGTGTGCCGCGGCGTAACCGGAAGTGGCGGCGGAGGGGGGAATCCTGGCACGGAGGTGCCTCGAGACCCCACTCGACCCCCAGAGGACCCCCAGAGGACCCTCCGCAATCCATCGCTCCGCTCCCCCCAGACTCTGTAGCCCCTCCAATACAAGCCAGTACGGCCACCTTCCATTCCCAGCCAAGTTTATTCAGGAAGACGACCTCCCATCCCACCCTCTCTCTCTCTCTCTCTCTCTCTCTCTGTGTGTGTGTGTGTGTGTGTATTCATCGGGCGCAGCGCTGGCCCCGACGGGGCGGACAAGCAGGAAGGGAGAGCCGGCAGAACGGAGAAGGGCGGCCGTGAAGGCGGCGATGGCAGCGGCGGCGGTGGCGGCAGAGGCACCGAGAGCGGCAGCGCTTAGGCTCCAGGGAGCTCACTCCGGCTGGGCCAGGCTGCCAGAGCGGCTCCGCCTCTTCCACGGCAGGAGGGCGAGACGGAGAAAGGGAAAGGGAAGGCCCGGCAACCCCCTCAGCAGATCAAGAGGTGGCGGAACCGGAAGTGGCGGCGGCACGGGGAATCCCGGCATGGAGGTGCCTCGAGACCCCACTCCGGATCCGCTGCCAGCACCAGCTGCTCCGGATCCACCTGCCGAAGCGTCAGCACCGCGGCTGCAGCCACCTTCTGAGGTTTGGCTGCACGGGGGGAGTAGCGATCTGGCGACCTATGGCTCGCGTGCCAGCAGAAAGGGCTCCGCATGCCAGCGGTGGCACGCGTGCCATAGGTTTGCCATCGCTGTCCTATACCATTTAAAGAATACTTCACAACTTCACACCATCACAGCTAGACTAACTAGGCTGCTAATCAGTGCACGGAACTGAAATTATATTATATTTGGCTATCTAAAACCCCATGGGTATTATCATGAACCTAATTAGTTATTGAGATCTGCAGAAGAGGCTTCTGGAACACCCAGTTCACAGACATATGTGAAAAGGTCTGTTTTCTCATTACTCTCAAACTGTGTAATGCATTTCTGCCAGCAATTAGTCTTCACCCTCTTGGCTTTCAGGGAAGGTGTTAAAAGGCATCTTTTTAAACCAATATTTTTGTGAGTGCATCCTTGCTTTATTTTATTGTTCGTGTTTAAGGCTATTTCAATGTTGCAGTGGTTTTACTGTTGCAATACTTTTGCAAAAGTTGCAGTGGAAAAATCAGATGCACAAATATAGTATGGTGACAACCAGATTGACAGCAGTATGTGTGGAAAAGGATCTAGAGTTCTTAGTAGACCACAAACCAAACATGGTTCAACAGTATAATGTGACAAGGGGAAGGGGAGCTTATGCAATTCTATCCTGCATCAGTAAAAGTATAATACTCAGGTCAAGGGATGTGGTAGTACCGTTCTATTTTGTTTGGTTAGACTGAGGGTTACTATGTCCAGTTTCAGACATATTAGTTTAAGACTATGCTGAAAGCTGGAATATATCCAGAGTAAGGCAACCAAGGTAGGAATGGTTCTGGAAACCAAGCCCCATGAGGAATGATTGAAGGAGATTGGGGCATGGAAAAGATTAAGAGGTGATAAAAATAGCCATCTTTAAATATCTGGAGGGCTGTCATACATAATATGGAGCAATCTTGTTTTCTGGTGCTCCAGAAACAGAACGCAAACCAATACATTTAAACTGAAAGAAAGGAGTTTGCAACTAAACATTAGGAAAAACTTCCTGATGCTGGACAGTAAAACAGGCATCCTTAGAAGCTGGGGGGCTCTCTTTCATCTGATATGTTTAAACAAATGTTGGATGGCCCTCTGTTCCAGATGCTTTAGCTATGGGTTCCTCCATCGGCAGGGTTTGAATTAGATACTTGAGATCTTTATGAATACCACAATTCTGTTATACTTTGAGTATATTAATAGATTTTGGTTTTGATGGTTTAATTTTATTTTAGATTAACGGTGCACACTCTGTGACAAAAGGGAAGCATATTTATTGGATTTCTATCCCGCCCATCTAGACCAAAGGTCTACTCTGAGCGGCTTACAAATTTAAAAACAATAAAACCAAAAAACATATATTATAGATCCAAGGTGGCGAAAGTATAAGAAATTAAGATACGGCAGGAGGGAAAGCCTGCCCAAATAGCCAGATTTTAAGTTTATTCCTGAAAACACCCAGAGAGGGAGCCAGGCGGATCTCCACTGGCAAGTTGTTCCAAAGGTGAGGGGCCACTGCCGAGAAGGCCCGGTTCCTCATTCCTTCCTTCCGGACCTCCCTTGGCGTTAGGCCCCTCAGCCGCCCGGCCTGGCTGGAATGAGTGACTCTAGCAGAACTGGGTGGGAGAAGGCGCTCTGCCAGATATCGAGGTAGCTAAACCATTTAGGGCTTTATATATAATTGTAAGAACTTTGAAATCAACACGGAAACGAATTGGCAGCCAATGCAAGGTGTCCAGAGTGGGAGAAATATGATGGTACCTTTTCACCCCAGTAAGAAGTCTGGCCACCGCATTCTGTACCATCTGAAGTTTCCACATCAGTCTCAAAGGCAGCCCCACGTAGAGCACATTACAGTAGTCTAATCTTGAGACTACAAGCACATGGACCAAAGTGGTGAGCACCCCCACATCAAGATAGGGACACAGCTGGGCAATCCGCTGAAGGTGGAAATGTGCAGAACGGACCACTGACGACACCTGGGTCTCTATGGTGAGCGCCGGGTCCAGATCTACACCCAAACTGCAAACCTCACTCTTAGTGGTAAGAGTCACACACCCCAAAGGAGAGGGAGTTTCCCAGACCACTGATGTCTGGGACACCCACCCGAAGGACCTCCGTCTTGCCCGGATTCAGTCTCAGTCCATTCACCTGCATCCATTGCTGAACAGACCCCAGGCAGCGCTCAAGGGACGAAACAGCATCCACTGTTGTTGGAAAAAAGGAGATGTAGAGCTGAGTATCATCAGCGTACTGATGACACGAAGCCCCACATCCCCTGATGACCCCTCCCAGCGGCCTCATATAGATGTTAAATAGCATTGGAGAGATAATCGAGCCCTGCGGAACCCCACAATTGAGGCTCCACGGGGCCGAGAAACTCTCTCCAATCTGCACTCTCTGGGGATGGTCCTCCAAGAAGGAACGGAGCCAGGCAAGAGCCAGGCCACCGATTCCCAACTCGGAGAGCCTCCCCAGGAGAATACCATGGTCGACGGTATCAAAGGTGGCTGAGATATCGAGGAGGACCAGCAGAAACATTTTGCCCCTGTCGGCCTCCCTCAGTAGGTCATCAAACAGGGCGACCAATGCCGTTTCCGTGCCGTGGCACGGCCTGAAGCCTGACTGGAATAGATCCAGGGCATTGGTTTCATCCAGAAGAGCCTGCAGCTGATCGGCCACCACCCTCTCAACTACCTTGCTGAGGAAAGAAACATTGGCGACGGGCCTATAATTACCAATGTCATCCGCCGCCAAGCTCGGTTTCTTCCTAATGGGCCTAATGAGTGTCTCCTTGAGGAGAGACCCATTAATTATTGCCGTAGCCCATTCAGATGTTATAGGCCTGGATGCTTTGATTAGCCAGGCCAGGCAAGGGAGGAGGTGGTGGCACGACAGCGGTCAAGCACTCTGTCCACCATGTCTGACGTCACAGGCTGAAAGTGGTTAAGTCTCATCGGGCAAGACGGAGCGCTGGACGTCTCTGCTCGATCCACTGTTTTCAAATAGGGGGTAAGATCCCGGCGGATGGCCTCCACTTTTGATTTTTAAAAGGCTGCAAATTGGTCAGGTGAGATGCTAGTGGGAGGCCAATCACTATGACCAACTCCGGATAGATCGCGGACTATACGGAAAAGTTCCGCCTGCTGGTTGGAGGCTTCGCGTATCCGGACAGCGAAGTAAGATCGACTAGCAGCCTTCACCTTAGAATTGGTAGAGGTTAGTCGCGATCCTGACAGCTATTTGATTATTTTCCATTGGGTTCCGCCTCCATATGCACTCTAGCCTTCTCCTATTTCACTTCATTGATCACAGCTCTGGATTAAACCAGGGCGAAGGGCGATCTCTGTGCTGGAGAGGGCGTTTAGGTGCAATTGTGTCAACAGCCCTGGTGGCGACGGCCAGCCAGCTATCAACCAAAGCCTCGAGCCTGGTTGAAAATAACTAGACAGGGCTGACAGAGGTACTGTTATTCCCATTCACTTCACTGGGAGAAAGGCTTAATCATGCATGTCCTTCTGCTAAGAGCAGCCTTGCCCATGTCAGTGTGGTGTCACTCAGCACACAGTCACTGAACTCCCCTCCACTGTACCTCAGACAATAACTCAGGTGACAGGAAGAATGCCACTGGAATGTGTCCATTTGTCCCCACGTGAGACACACCTGGAACTAGAGTGATCACATAGAAAAGAATAAGAGTTCCTGTGGCTTTCATAGCTGTTGAAGAGAAGGAAAGTGTAATTCCTCATGGAAGGTAATCCTCTCACTTGCTCAACACCTAAAGTTACAGGGCCTTTATCCTCTTTTTCATGAGGTTACCCTAGTAAGAACTGACCAGGAGGCATTCTAGGGATGGCAATCTTTAAAGAAAGAGTTTCTGGAAGTTGAGTCAGGGCAACTGGAGTTCTTTCTTATTACGCTGAAACGTTTTGCTACTCATCCAAGTAGCTCCTTCAGTCTGAGGAGAGTTGGAAGGATATCTCTGATATATCCGGATATATCAGGGGTCTCCTACCAAACCCTCCTCAGACTGAAGAAGCTACTTGGATGAGTAGTGAAATGTTTCAACCTAGTAAGAAAGAAGTCCAGTTGCGATGACTCAACTTCCAGATAACTTCACCTGGATGACTAAGAATCTTCACAGATATAGAGAAAGAGTAGTGCGTCCAAAAAAGAGATTTTTTTTTACAAAGTTTCACATGACAGCCATCACAACTAAAGGATAATGCAAATGCTTCTGAACCTATCACTGTGGGACTCCAGACTCAAAGACTCAACATCAGATTCCAATCTACTAACTCAGAATGTCAGGATACAGCAAACATACAGGTAAGCAGTTTCACTGACTCCGAGGTTGCCTTGTCAGAGCTGTCAACTGTCTTGTTTTAACACTCTCCACTACTTGCAGCTGTAGGGAGCAGGGTCCCATTCACAGAGGAAAGGCACTCATATCCACAAATAAGTCAGCTCACTCCCAGACAGGCACCCTGTTCCAGCCATTATTCTTATTCCCTAAATCACATTTGTCAAACTCAAGGCCCGCAGGCCGGATCCGGCCCACCAGGCCATTTCATATGGCCCTCGCAGTGTTGCCTGCTACAGTGTAGTATACAATACGCAGGCTCTTACTTGGTCACCCATAATGCTCCATAAGGATGCTGGGAATCTGCCCAACGGGACTTCTAATCCCAGCATTCCAAGCAGCGAAGAATCAGAAAGTGATAATTGACTGAGGAGTATTATATTTAATATAGTCTTACAGATACAACCGGCCCTTTGAGGGCAACCATAATGCCGATGCGGCCCAAAAAGAAATAGAATTTTACACCTCTGCCCTAAATCCTCATGAGCGCATTTACCTTGTGTGCATGAGACAGAACAACAGTCACATTACATACTGTGTTTCACTAAGTCATCCAAACAAAAACAAATTTTGGTTGGGAAGTCAAGAGAGAGGGAGGGAGGGAGAGAGAAAGGTATATACACTTGCTGTGGGAGTACTTAGTTCTTTCCTCTCATGTACTTGTTGCATCCAGGGCCTATATGTAATTTTCCTCACAGTCCCCCAAATTACATTCTGCTAGAGTAACAATCAAAATACTTCTAGTATACCTGTCTGCAATTAGCACTTCAGTACTTAAATTTTCTGGCTAAACAGGAAGCAGTCTTTTGCATGCAACTCTATTTTTTGCTGTGGTTTCATGTTCAACAGTGGGCCAAATAAAAGTATCCAGTCATATGGGAGCCCATTTCCCACTCTGGAATCTCTCCCAAAAATGCCCTCCTCTCTCAAAAGAGATTTGTGGCATTCTGGAAACGTATAATACTCTGGCAGGCATGATCACACATACTGGGGCCCAAGTGTTTTTAAGCACCTAAAACCCTGAATTGCTATCTGAAACTTTTAAAAGCACCAGGTTGAATTAGTAAGGTTCCTCCCACCACACCAGTTGCTGCCAATGTTTACATAAACAATTTCACATAAACTGGAAATATTAAACTGATCTTGTTTCATATGGCTAGCCTAATTAACATTTATTACGTGAGGAAGTAATGCTCAGAAATTACATCACCACAAGCCTCAAAGAACAGTAAACATATACATTTAACCTATTCATTTTCTTTAGTTCAAAATTGGTTGCAAAGAAAAATGCTCAAAACAGAGTTTAGAATGTTATATTTAGTCCTTCCATACACCCAGTACATCTATGACTGCTATTGTATTATTTTAAAAAGTGTATCACTATAAACAAGTGATTCATTCTCAATACTTGTTACTCACCAAATTTTACTAAATAGCATTGCTAGTTGGTGATGCATTTCTAATTCCTTACTTTTCAATTGCCTTTTAAAAACACTTCTTAAAAAATGTCCAAAATGCCTTCCAAAGACCCAAAAAAATAGTGAGTAAAAGTAATGAACAAACACTACTTGTTGCACAAAGTTGCATGCTTGCATTATATTCTGTATAAAAATTTTGTTACCCCTAAAGAGTAACATAGAGATACAATACGTAATGCTGTTAGTAACATATAACTTCCAGCCTCTGAAACCTTCCAACTTCCAGCCTCATTCATGGCAATATACAGGGCCTCTCTCTATCTCATCACCACATTTTAATATTTTTTATAAGCACAACATATTAAAAAATCATTGTGAAGTGGAGATAGGCCTTGTATGTTGCCACGAATGACCCATATCAGGGCAACTAGCCAAATATCATGGCCCAAAGTTCATAATGATCCAGTCCTATGCACTGGATTCCCAGTGTGGTATAGTGGATAGTGTGATGGATTAGAACTCTGGAGAACAGTCACTCGGCCATGGAACCCCACTGGGGGATTGGAACTGGTAAAACCACTTCTTAAATATCTCACTTACCTTGAAAGCCCTTTTAGGATCACTATAAGTTGGTTCTCACAGAACACACACATGCATCTTTACTCAGAATCCCACCCAGCTTGTTGCCAGGTATGTACAATGCATTCAGGCCTCTTTTACACAGAGACCTGAATGGCAGACATTCTCATAGAGGTGGAAATGATGGGTCATAAGCAAGAATCTGGGAGCAGGAGGCCTAATCTATTTCATGATGTTGAAAATAATGAGGTATTATCTGTTGTGATGTGCCCCTTGCGTGTCCCTGGATTATTTCACTAATCTAAGGCCCATGCCACATTCCTATTTTCGCTGCCACCAGTTGATCTCTGTCAACATTATTTACTTGGGAAGACTGAGGTCCATACTGCATGTAACTTTTAACCAAACCAAGTTTATTGAATACAGTTCAAATCTTGAGTTTCCCTTAAGTAGATTCCTAAAAGACGTTAAAGCTTTCAGTAGTTTCGTAATAACTTATTCCACACTTAACTCATCTCTAACACTCTTAACTGCTTTTCAACTCCCCACTGACAATCTGCTTCCTTCTATCTGCTTCACCCCTCCCTTTTTGTTTCACTGGCTCTGCCTCCCAACAACTCTTATTGGTGCATGCCGATACACTCATACATATGCATAGGCAGGGTGATCCCTACATCTGTTGTTGCTGTTTGCTTTGCCTGGAAGCCACTGAGAACTGAGCATATTCTTAACTACACAGTTGTACTCTGGAATTTTGCTCTCTGTCATACAGATAGTGACATTTTATATAAACAGAGGCTAAATATCAGATTGTATATCTATCATAGGTACAGACTTACCTGTAGAGACAACTGAATGTACACAGTCATCCGTGATCATTTCCTAAATTCAGTCTCACACCAACATATCAGATGACGGAATTTCAGTTATAGATAGGACTGGGGTTTTGGTTTGGGGTTTTTTGTGTTTTTGTTTTGTTTTGTTTTTTAGTTTAGTTTGGGGGGTTTTTTTAATTCTTTCACAGCAGTATTTTTCTGGTTTTGCCGCTATTGTGTAGCTGTGAAGGAAGCTCCAAGTACCACTAGAGGGGGTTGATATACACAGTTCTATCCATTTATACAGGAATAGATCCCATTGTGTAGTTCTGAAGGAATCTCTGAGTACCACTGGAGGGAGCCAATAGCACTGTAAATGGAGGATGCTTGCTCTTTTCTAACATAATCTACAGGAAGCAAGAATGAAATGCTTTGTTGTTTAGTTGTTAAGTCGTGTCCGACTCTTCCTGACCCCATGGACCAGAGCACGCCAGGCCCTCCTGTCTTCCACTGCCTCCCGGAGTTGGGTCAAATTCATGTTGGTAGCTTCAATGACACTGTCCAACCATCTCGTCCTCTGTCTTCCCCTTCTCCTCTTGCCTTCACATTTTCCCAACATCAGGGTCTTTTCCAGGGAGCATTCTCATGAGATGGCCAAAGTATTGGAGCCTCAGCTTCAGGATCTGTCCTTCCAGTGAGCATTCAGGGTTGATTTCCTTCAGAATGGATAGGTTTGTTCTCTTTGCAGTCCAGGGGACTCTCAAGAGCCTCCTCCAGAACCACAATTCAAAAGCATCAATTCTTCAGCAGTCAGCCTTCTTTATGGTCCAGCTCTCACTTCCATACATCGCTACTGGAAAAACCATAGCTTTGACTATGTGGACCTTTGTCAGCAAGGTGATGTCTCTGCTTTTTAAGATGCTGTCTGGGTTTCTCATCGCTTTCCTCCCAAGAAGCAGGCGTCTTTTAATTTTGTGGCTGCTGTCACCATCTGCAGTGATCATGGAGCCCAGGAAAGTAAAATCTGTCACTACCTCCATATCTTCCCCTTCTATTTGCCAGGAGGTGATGGGACCAGTGGCCATGATCTTAGTTTTTTTGATGTTGAGCTTCAGACCATTTTTGGCGCTCTCCTCTTTCACCCTCATTAAGAGGTTCTTTAATTCCTCCTCACTTTCTGCCATCAGAGTAGTATCATCTGCATATCTGAGGTTACTGATATTTCTTCCGGCAATCTTAATTCCGGTTTGGGATTCCTCCAGTCCAGCCTTTCGCATGATGTATTCTGCATATAAGTTAAATAAGCAGGGAGACAATATACAGCCTTGTCATACTCCTTTCCCAATTTTGAACCAATCAGTTGTTCCGTATCCTGTTCTAACTGTTGCTTCCTGTCCCACATATAGATTTCTCAGGAGGTA
The DNA here is from genome assembly GCA_037013535.1 of Intellagama lesueurii. Taxonomy (NCBI): domain Eukaryota; kingdom Metazoa; phylum Chordata; class Lepidosauria; order Squamata; family Agamidae; genus Intellagama; species Intellagama lesueurii. The sequence continues at coordinate 39,229,948 of JBAJHW010000005.1, read as the reverse complement.
GATAAGGTGGTCAGGCACTCCCATTTCTTTAAGGACTTGCCATAGTTTGCTGTGGTCCACACAGTTAAAGGCTTTTGCGTAGTCAATGAAGCAGAAGTAGATGTTTTTCTGGAACTCTCTGGCTTTCTCCACAATCCAGCGCATGTTAGTAATTTGGTCTTTAGTTCCTCTGCCCCTTTGAAATCCAGCTTGTACTTCTGGGAGTTCTTGGTTCACATACTCAATGAAATGCTAGGCCTGCATATTTCATGTAGAGCCAGGATTATTTTCTATTTGATCTTGCAGGCCTCACATTTGACTAACTGGGGTATGCAAAAACATACAATACAGACAGACTGCTCACTACATAACTACTTTTCTTTTCATTTGTGGTTAGATATACCAGCACAAGCCTGTCTCAGAGTGAGCCACGCTGGAAGTCAGCTTCAACTGTAAGCTCCTTTTTTGGCATATGAGCAGCAGGTGTCTGACCTTATATCCCCTCAGTGCTGCTGACTTGACTTGCTTCTCTGATTTCGATGATGAAAAATAATCTTCGAGGAGCTGACATATCAACCACCAGCAGTGAGGGACTCTCCATTTTGTCCTGTCAGTTATTTGCCTGCTGTTTGCCTGTAACCTTAGCAAAAGTTCATAGTACCTAACCTAATCTATGCTGGTCTGTAATCCTTTTTTGAAAACTGTGGTGTCTAATTATCTGGTCCTTATATTTGCAACCCAGTCCCTGAAAGAGATGTCAACTCAGGGAGAGTGGGCTAGTGGTTAATTTGAATGTAGAGGTGCTCATCATGACAGTCCTTGTAGTCAGCCACCTTTCTGCAAGGAAAATCCAAAAATGAGAGGCCACTGGATTTGTCCATATCAACCCATGAGGATCAGGTCTTTTGCAAAGCTAATAACTCAATTGCCTATTCAAGACCAAACTAGTTTCAAATATTTCACATGATGCTGGAAAATTCCTTTTCACTCCCAGCTGCTGTGGTGACTGTAAGTTCAGCGCGGAAGGAAATTTGAGGGGACTAGCGGATGAAGTCAGTATTCTTGATTGCCAAAAGACTTCAGGCCTCAGATCCATGTGTCCTCCTCTGCATGGCTCAGAGGAGGTGGTGTTACCGCTCCATAAGCTTTCCATCTTTCTCTGCTCTATATAGAGATCTTCCATTACTAATGTTGTGCTTATAGTACTCACAATTGGGTTACATAAACAGGACACTAGTTGTGTATTGAGGGACAGATAATACCTGTAAAGCTGAAGACTATGTTCAGGGTTCATATCTAACAGCCTGCAGTTGTTCAATGCTTTATTCATGGGAATTTGTCATTTATTTTTATTTGAAGATGATGTTTAACCATCAGCCATAAGCAAACAGTCTTTTGGTCAACATTAATTTCAAATGGGATTTGGGCAGGCACAGGTGTGACCCAGGCTCAGAGGTGTTTTTTCAGTATACTGCTGGTTTACTATTTTTAAGAGCATGTGCTACTTTTTTTTTACTCTTTTGTTTCTTTATATATCGAGATGTAGGTGTTTCTGAAGAATAACAGGATGTGATCTGAAGCATAAAGAGGAGAACCACTATCCCCTCCTGTAAACGCGGATCTTATATTACCAAATTATCTGGGATTCCGGTGAAAACCACCTTCCCAAGAGTCCTTCCTTCCTCTTGGTGAGAAAGACAGCAAGAGGCCGGGGGCGTGGCATTTAATCCCACCGCTTCACATTCAAACGATATTAGAAGACGTTCTTTAACAATAACAACTCTTTTCCAGATTCCCACCAAAACTGCACCGAATGCTCAGAAAACAAAAAAAAATACAGTAGTGAACAAAAATACTCAAAATACTTTGTAGCTGTATGGCTTTTAATCCGAAGTACACTTTTCCTTGTAATCGTGAGTGTTTATCGATTTGTTAAATGCTTTGCAAACATGGAAAAAACATGATCCCCCTTTTCTGCTTCAAAGGAGAGGACCAAAAAGAGCCAGCTTCTCCCCGTCGGGGAATCGAACCCCGGTCTCCCGCGTGACAGGCGGGGATACTTACCACTATACTAACGAGGAGCTGCTTGATAAGCGCGCCTCTGAAGGCATTATATAGTTGGAAACAAGTCACCTAAAAGTCTGCAGCAGTACGAACCGATTTTAAAGAAATGGCTTACTCTCACCTTCAGGTTTGTAAGGCGTGGGATTTTCTCGTTTGTTTGTGTAAAGAAAGTGTGCTCCGATTTCTGGCTTCAAATAAGTAAAAGGGTCGGGAGAAGAACAAAGCAGAATAGCAGACACAGGATATGTTTCAGGGTCTCTGCTGGTGTGAGGTTTTTCCAGAGGTGGAACAGATTCATGGAAAGCCGGGGCGGGCGGGTTTGGAGGAAATACAATTAAGAAAAGAGGAGTAGCAAGGAACGAAAATAAGAAAAATACTGGGTCTCTCCATTTGCCTGCCAAGAAAACCCGCGCCACTGAAATAATTAAGAGGTTTGTGTAGATAAGTCTGCTTGTGCTGCCGCTGCTTTCTTTTCCCGCGCTCTTTCTTTTCCGAAGGTCGTTTTTGGATTGGTGGGTCAGCGATAGAGGGCTCCGCCAGTTCTACGTCTCCGCTCACCACTGTGTCTCAGGACCTCGTGGCGCAACGGTAGCGCGTCTGACTCCAGATCAGAAGGCTGCGTGTTCGAATCACGTCGGGGTCAATAGGTTTTTTTCTCCCCAGTTCTTTTCTTCTTCTGGACTTTAAAGTTTTCCCTGTTGGAAAATACTTTGCTCCTCCTTACAAATCTACACTAGCGAATTACTTACAATACAGCTGTAGCAGTGCACTTGCCCAGGCTACTTCATCAGCTAAATTGGATGGGTAACAACAAAAATTACATTTGGCAGTACGTGCGTACAAAATGGCACATTCGATTCCAAGTAACAGGAGAACGAATAGGGAAACCTAGGCAAATACTGCCACCACTGTCCTCTTTGACCTAAGAGCCTTTTGACCTAAATGTTAACTATCTCCAACTAACCCTGTAAGGAAGTGACTCTTTTTGAGAGCAATGTGCAGCATCCTAAGTAGGGGCTTATGGGAAACCAGTAGTTTCTTCTACGTATATTATACAATTTATTTATTTTTTCTAGTAAGGAAAGTTGATGAAATCTTCCAGTGTCCCATTTCTGACATCAATTTCTTCACAGAAAAATAAAGAGAATATATTTCAAAATGTAACACAACCTTAAGTTCTATATGGGAAGAAACTAAAACATCCAACCCTACATGAAACATACAGGTGAAAAATAATGGAGTGATGGGACAACAGGGAACAGACAAAAGTTGTTCAAGTGAAAGGTTTAGTAGGTCATTCACCTGTATCGCTGTCACAGGCACACACACCTTTCCCATCTGTTCTTTAATAATCAGGGTTTTTTTTTTACACATACTTACATGTAACACTACTGAAAAAGCCTTACATGATCAATGGGGTCTTATTTTTATTTCACTATCCTGTAGACAAAATGCAACTCACAAGAGTAATTATGGTTCTAAATGAGTATATGTATCAACAACAAAAAAGTCCACATTTTTTCTACTTTTCCCTTCAGCTGTGACTCAAGTTCTAAGAGAAATAAATAAATATTTTTTTAAAAGTTATTCATTATGGTTTCGAGGTCAGCAGCATTCCATTCCCTGAATCTGCAGGACCACAGCTTCAAACCTGGGAACATACTCCTGCGGTTTCACATGCGGCAACCCAATAGGAAAAAGGGGTGTGGCAGTGTAGAGGTTCAATGGGTACAATCTTATATAACTTTGTGTCTGGTGTAACCCAGATCCGGTGCCAGAAACATTTAATTTACAATAATTAAAAGCTTCCTCTGCTCTCATTTTAGGTTCTGGGGCTCCCTTTTACCTTGGGGAAGCCTTTGGGAAACTTGGGGTGGTGAGTGCTTTTATTTAAAAAATAATAATCACTGCCAGATTGCCCCCTGCTTTCAAGACTCCCAAAGGCTTTCCCAGAGCAAATGGGAGCCTTGGGAAGCCTCAAAAGCTAAAACAAGGGGTATGAAGATTTAATTAGCATAAATTAAATGTTTCCAGCACCCAGTCTGGGTTATACAACAAGATATCGTCCAATGATGAATTAAAATCCAGAAACAATGTTTGTAAATTAAAGACTCCCCACCCCACCCCCACCCCTCCTCAAGGGCTTTCCCAGGATGAAGGGGATCCCAAAGTAGCCTCAAGACCATCGGTTTGGACATCCTTAAGTTACAAAGAACAGTTATGTTTGATGATATCATCAGACTTATATGGTGTGCGTTTTGCGAACAGAATTTTAGCCAGTAAATCACATGTTATGCTGGTGTAAGATACCTAATAGATGAGCTGTTTGTCTTTGCCTCATATGAATCATAAATGTTTGTCCCTCGTCCATTACAGTACTTTATAAAATATTTAACCTAGAAATACAGGAAGCTTTAAAGTTACAGAAAATAATTCATTTGAACCTTATACCCAAAATCATCATATACATTGTGTATGTGTTTATATTTTAATGAATTATTTGTCACCATATAGCTAATCACTCTCGTGATAACATACATGCTTAAAGAATGAGAACCTAAAACAGAGCAATGTACATATTCATTTAGTTAAAGGCATCCTAGATCAAAAACACTCTACGAAAAGCAAGAAATCTATTATCACCACACCATCACACACTGCTAAGGCCCAAGATACCTTACACAGAAAGCTGTCAGAGAATAATAATTTGAGAAAGAACAATATTTATTAAGAAAAATTGAGAATAAATACTGAGGGTGGGGAATTTCTACAGTAGGACAAAAGTGCAAACATAGAACTTTTTAGGTTCTAGCTTCCCTCAAGACCATTTAAACCAGTGTTTCTCAACCTTGGAGTTGTGACCCCCTGGAGGGTCACAGGTCATCTTATATGTGTTGTTAAATTTCTTCCTTGACCTTTTGGAGGCAAATATTAAAGTTAGTGTGTATGTGTATGTATGAGAAACAGGTCTTTTGGGAGAGAAAGAAGCCTCTACTTTCTGAGAAGGGATGACTTTGCCCTATTAAAAATGCCTTTTTATGCAAATATGGCAGGCAGGGTCACATACTACTTGGCTATTATAAAAGGGGGTCATGGCTTCATTACTGATTTAAACAACCAGTAATGAATACACCTACAGTATATCACAGAAGTGAGTACACCCCCTCACATTTCATAAATATTTTAGTATATATTTTAATGTGACAACACTGAAGAAATGACACTTGGCTACAATGTAAAGCAGTGAGTATACAGCTTGTATAACAGTGTAAATGTGCTGTCCCCTCAGAATAATGCAACACACAGCCATTAATGTCTAAACTGCTGGCAACAAAAGTGAGTACACCCCTAAGTGACAATGCAGCCCCAGACCATGACACTCCCACCACCATGCTTGACTGTAGGCAAGACACACTTGTCTTTGTACTCCTCACCTAGTTGCCGCCACATACGCTTGACACCATCTGAACCAAATAAGTTTATCTTGGTCTCACCGGACCACACGACATGGTTCCAGAAATCCATGTCCTTAGTCTGCTTGTCTGCAGCAAACCGTATGTGGGCTTTCTTGTGGATCATCTTTAGAAGAGGCTTCCTTCTGGGACGACAGCCCTGGAGACCAATTTGATGCAGTGTGCGGCGTATGGTCTGAGCACTGACAAGGCTGACCCCCCCACCCATTCAACCTCTGCAGCAATGCTGGCAGCACTCATACGTCTATTTCCCAAACCCAGCCTCTGGATATGATGCTGAGCACGGGCACTCAGCTTCTTTGGTCGACCATGGCGAGGCCTGTTCTGAGTGGAACCTGTCCTGTTAAACCACTGTATGGTCTTGGCCACCGTGCTGCAGCTCAGTTTCAGGGTTTTGGCAATCTTCTTATGACCTAGGCCATCTTTATGTAGAGCAACAATTTTTTCAGATAGTTCATTACCATGAGTTGCCATGTGGAATGTCCAGAGACCAGTCTGAGAGAGTGAGAGTGATAACACCTGCTCCCCCTTCACACCTGAGACTTGGGACACTAACAGGTCTCATGACACCAGGGAGGGAAAACGGCTACTTGGGCCCAATTTGGACATTGTCACTTAGGGGTGTACTCACTTTTGTTGCCAGCGGTTTAGACATTAATGGCTGTGTGTTGCGTTATTTTGAGAGCACAGCACATTTACACTGTTATACAAGCTGTATACTCTCACTGCTTTACATTGTAGCCAAGTGTCATTTCTTCAGTGTTGTCCCATGAAAAGATATACTAAAATATTTATGAAATGTGAGGGGGTGTACTCACTTCTGTGATATACTGTACATAAAGCTTCACAAGAAGCTTTACATAAAGCTTCACAAGAAGTTTTATGGACACAAGTCAATTTGAGTTTTGAACTGACCAGCGTAGCTTTCCATCTTCATACATTTTTGGTTAATTTACTCTCTCCTCCCATTGATTGTTGTCTGCAAAATCCCATTAATGCGTGCCTTGTCTAGTTAGTCACATCCTTCTTGAGAGATTTAAATGGATAGTTCCTGGAATCCTTCTAATGTTCTTCTGCTAGTTGATCAGAAGACTCCTCCTATTCCTCCTATCCCTCCAACCTAGTAAAGTGTATGAAATGATGAGCCACACTCAGAGCATTCTCAGTAGAACAATAAATGAATCCAACCTCTACCATCCACTCTGGAGTGCAGGAGCAGCAGCTGGTGATAAAAGGCCGTAAGACAAAAGTGATGATGACATGGCACTCCATCAGATCCAACTGAAGTGGTGATATAAGGGTACCTGTGCCAGTCATGATAAGAAGTAAAGTCTACCTACTAGTCTATCTATGTGCCTGTCCACACTGGCATATAGTTATGCTATACGTTTCCCTGATAGCACTGCTTAGCAAAGGGGAAAAAAGACCTCATCTGCCTGTGTTTCTAGTTAAAGCAATCCATCCTTCCTCTTCAATAGCCAGCTTGTATTTTTCAAGCACAGGGCTAGGGCATGCAGTCTTCTTGGGACAATTCACTGAGATGCAAAATAGCTTTTTATTCTGCCTTCTTGGATGGGTACTTGAGTTAAAATATACTTAAGATAAGGACCTTTTGGATTGCATCGAATTTCACAGTATGGACAGGCCCTGTGACTAAGCAACAGGGCAAGCAAACTATGCTTAAGCCACTACTTAAAGTAACAAAGTTGAGCTTGTGAAACTACAGGCTCATCAGATTTATTATACAGTAGCTTTATAAAAGACAACACAAAAGCCAGGGGAAAACACAGCAATGACTCCACCAAATTCTTCAACACATTATAGTCTCTTACAACAGTCCCAAATTAAAAGGTACATAGGTTTATAACAAAGGCAAGCTTTTAGAAGTATGTAATATTTGCATAGTGGAAGGCGGGCAGCTCTAGTTAGCTAGGATGGCTGAGAGGTATCTGAGTTGATAAAAAGGCAGCTGAGGCTATGCTAAATCCAAACCCCTCCTAGTCTAGGGATGTTGGAAATTACTTAGGACTACTCTGAACCTTGCTTTCAGTTGCTTTATGTTTCTATATAGCAACTCATTTGTGCATTCCAAATGAAGGAGGGGAACTTTGTGACAGCATAGTGGCTGTGAGTCTAGACTCAGAGGGGTTTGGATGTGGTGAGGTAACTTGTTCCTCACCTTCTACACCTTTCCCCTTCTCTTCCACTGGTTGATCTCACCCAGCATAACATTGGTGTTGGCAGATCTGAGATCAGGTATTGAAGATTTCTGCCCATTCCAAACTCACTGCAGCTGCTGGGTTTTTTTTTAGTTCTGGTTCACAACCTGCTTCTTATTTTATATGCATACACAAGAGATTAGTAAAGTGTACATACTAGGCTTGTAAATGCTTATGAGTAAATAACATTTCATATAAATATCCAGTAATACGTTAATAAAATTTATTGTTTTAAATATAAAATTTACAAAATGCAACAATGAATAACAAAGCATAGTTTATAATCCCATTAAAACAAATATTATCTGAACTGTTGAAGATCACGGGGAAATTCTTTTTTTCTTTTTCTTTTTGAGAGAAATGTTTTGATCTCCCTTTCTCATATTTCTACAAGCTTAGAAATTCTGGAACAGAATTGCACAGAAAATACTTTTGGCTTCTGCTTTAAACATACTTCACATTTTTGGGCACATATTCAGCTATTCTTTCAACAGTTGAAATAGTTACACACAACTATGTCAGTTCAGTCTTAGGCACCTCTATTCAGAAGTTAGTTTAAGAAATTTCATTACAGCTTATTCCCAGTTAAGTATGCACAGCAATGTAATCCTTTGTTTGATGCGCTTGTGCAGTCTTGGCAGAGTGACTGCTGCTCTCTGCATCCTTGAATTATTTTCAAGTATGAGAGAAGTAGTGCTTAGTAATACCACCATATAAATTGGGGTAGGGGATTTTTGGATTTTCCTGTGTTTCAGAGTTCAACCCCAAGAAGCACCAAGCAACATGCTTTTGGAGTTCAGTTCCCAGACATACCAGCTAAGTTTCACAAAACCTCTGATATGAATTGTGACCAACAGAAAATTTGCAAGCCATATCTGTGTCTCCTTAGCTTTCACTACAGATAGCTTGCTGAAACATTTGGATGCTTCCCCCATGCTAAAGAACCTCCTTACCTTTAGCGAACTACCAAGTTTTCTGGTCTAGATTTCTTTTTAATCAACTAGTTTTTTAAAAATTGCACAATACATTTACATGTTTGAATGCATTCTATCTGCATTCTGGAGCAATCCCAGAAACCTTATGTTGTGTGTGTTTTTGACATGGGGAAGTATTAGCAGTAATGTAACCAAAATGACTTCCATGAGGCACCTGCTTTAAGTGGTTTTCCAGTGGTATGTACCCAACAATCAAATAATGTGAAGCAGTGCCATATGTAATAGATTGGAGATTTCCTCTGCATACAGGTTATGTGTTGGGTCAAAGGCAGGACATAGAAGAACAAAATTCTTCTCCTTCATTTGGTATACCCAAATGAGTTGTCCTATAGAAACACAGGGAGTATCAAAAAGCAACCACTACATAAGAATTGATTGCATGCACTGAACCTGAATGCATAAGGGGCATAAACACAATGAAGAGGTTCTGTGTCTCACTCTTGGCATTGTTCAACTATGCTGCAGGAAAACAGAAAAGCCTTCTGGTTTCTGAAAATGCTTCCCTCGCTGAGCAGATCCTTGGCTATTAAATTTTAAAGAATGTGTGTTTGGCGTTTCTCCTTGTCACTTTTATTTGTCTCTAGCTCCATGAAGATTGCTAAAAATTGGCCTGCTCTTTAGACTATAAATAAGCAACTGCAGCCACGTGCTGTAATGTAGGCACTGATCCTGACATGCCTCATAGACACACTCCCAAAGAGACACCAAAATATACAGCAGCTGAGCTGAGCCATATCAATAAATCAGTCTGAGCAGTTTTATTTCCTCCAGGTGCAATTATTTTGTAGGGCTAGCTGATCTTACATGCCTAGTTAAAACAAAGAGGCATCAAAGTATCTTGCATTATAACAAGGATGGCTTAATAATATGCAATTGTTGGGAGATTCAGATCTGTTTCCAGCTACTGTGAGAACCCCAACTAAGCCCAAAGGGAATGAGGAAGCTGGAAGGGAAAAAGATGATTTCAGTCCTTGCTAATAGTGCTTTCTCCTTTGCAAGCCTTGGTTCTGTTACACTGCTACTGGAGATACTTTTGGCTCTATCTTGCCCATCAAACTGAAATGATTGGCTCCCTATGAAATAATTTCCATGGAAACAATAAAACAAACCAGCAAATTGCTAAGGCTGTGTGAACCCTGGACATTAGATCTCTACTCTGACTTGATTCATAAAGTGATATTTCAGTGTGTGATGTAGAATCTTTATTACCAGTTTGTTGGAGAAGATGGTTTGATTGGGGTAAAAGACAACAGTTTAGGCCTAACTAAATTAAGAGGCTTATTGGAATATAGCTTAAGAAAATGAAACAGCTATATAATTAACTTGTAGTTCCAGCTGTAGATAGCAGAAAAAAGAGGCAACTAGAAAGCATTCTAGGGTGTTTCAAGACAATTATGTAAAGATTTGAAATCTTTACATGTATACAGTATATATGAAATATTACAATTTCCTTAGATTATATTAAATACCACTCTGATCAGTGTAGGGAACAATAAGAACGTAGGTTCTTATATACCTTAAATCTTTACATAATTGCTTTGGCACTTTCTGGAATCCTTTCTAACTTCCTCTTTTTTTTTCATCATCTAGGGTTGAAACCGCAAGTTGCTTAATTATCTAAGTATCTGCTTTATTTTAGGCCTTTCATTTTTGTAGGAACAAATTAGTAATTCTGCCAATCCAGTTCTCTTTGGGGGGGGGGGAATCTATCATGTAACCATTGCGAAACTAAATTATTTCCTTTTACATAACCAAACGCCAGTGATAGCACTTTTGGGGGGGTCGATGGGTGAGACTGCCTTGCGCAAGTGAAGCAAGCAATTTTGAGGAAGTTGCACATTCCGGGTGTTCGTTGGTTACTTTTCGCAACAAATCCTACCTAACGCTTGGCAGCAATTGAGGACATGAGACTACAGCCCGAATTTAAATGTTCCAGTTTACAAAAGAAAGCCATCTATCGCATGGTTTATTAATTCAAAGACAAGGCACGGCCTTGGACCTCAACTACTTTCGAGACGACCTGTGCCCTCCACACTCCTGGCCCCTTCTAACCTGGGGCGATTTCTGCAGAGGTTACTATGTCATATCCTCTACTTCCAAAATTACTTTTAATATTTGGTCCCCGGTGAAGGAAAACGAGTCGATGAAAGCTTATGCGATAGTGCTTTTCCCCTAAGTGCCCTCCCCCAAAATACTTTCTCAGTGGCGATGGTCACATAGTAAACACCTGACGCTTTGAATATATGTATATAGCAGGGCAATGACAATAGTGAAAGATCGCCATAAGGCTCCTTTGGTTTCGTAGAACTCTGCACCCCTGGCCCTCGGGCCCGAAAAGGAAAGAGGACAGTTCCCCGTTCGCACAAACCAGCAACTCTCCCGCCTGACTGGAATTTAAACTGCGTGACTAAGAGCCGGAGCTCGCGCAAAGCACCGCCCCCTCCTAGGAAACCGCGCGCGAATCCCCTCAGTCCTCCAGCCAATCCCAGGACGACTTTGACATCCCGTCGGCCAATGGGGGTGCGCTTTATTGGCGGGCGAGAGCGCCGCGTCTTGTGCGCGCTGGGCAGCAGTTGGGAGCCTTGAGCGCTGGGCAGGTTGTTCCTCTCTCTTTTCCTACCCCCCCCCCCCGCCCCTCCTCTTCCTTTTGCCCTCCTCCCTTCACTCTTTTGTTGGCGGTTCCCTTTCTCGCTGTCTCCTGGGAGGGCGGCGACAAGAGCCCGAGCCTGGCGATGCCCGAGTTCCTGGCGGATCCGTCCGTGCTCACGAAGGAGAAGCTGAAGAGCGAGTTGATCGCCAACAATGTGAGCCTGCCGGGCGGCGAGCAGCGCAAGGACGTGTATGTGCAGCTCTACCTTCAGCACCTCACCGCCCGCAACGCGCCCGGCGTCCCCACTCAGCTCGACTTCTCCAGCGACGAGGAGCGGGAACCTACCCCGGTCGCCGCGAAGAACCGAGGCGCTGGCGGCGTTGCCGTTCCAGTCGGCTTGGGCCGGGTAAGCCTTTCCGCGTCCCTTCCGGCCCCCATTCGGGGGCCGCGTTAGAACAGGGTCCGTCTCTTGTGCGCGGCCTTCAAGCGCTTGAGGGGGCGGCGGAGTTTTCCCGCTTTCTCTCAGGGGGCGGCGCCATGTTCTGTCACTGCGGGGGGGGGGTGTGAGGAGGAGGAGGAGGAGGAGGAGGGAGCGCGGGCGGGAGAGGAGAATGAGAGACGGTGCCTGCTACTGGGTAGGACCCGGGTAAGTCGCTTTCGAGGCTGGCGAGAAGCCCCGGAGCAGGGCGAGGGCGCCAGAAAGCTCTGGGTGGGCTCAAAAGGGTGTTCGGTCCGCGCTACAGCATTGCACGGCCGAAGGGCCTCTCTGAGTGGCCGCCTCCGCTTCCCTGGCCGTCTCTGGCATCTCGCTTTTTAGGGCATCGCGGGTCGTTCTTCTATTTAACAGGGCCGTTAACTTCTCCCGTCGGGTGGAAGTTTGAACTTTGCGGGCGCCCTGCCAGGAACAGGAGGTTTTAATTTCTGCATAACTTCAGGGCTCTTGGCTGTAGGCTCGTTGCATTCTCCGCGTGAAAAGATCCACTCCAGATCAGGGGGGCGACCCACCATGTCATTTGGAGCACTTTTATCTGAAATCGTAGTTACTCTTGAACAGTTGCCCTTTAGGCTTGGAAGGGAAAAAAGGTTTGAGCTGTGGAAGGAAGCTCCTTTACAGACGTTGAACTGGCTACTGGTGTTTTTAAAAAAGAAGGGGTCTTTAAAGGGTGATTGATTATTCAAAACATTCAGATGTTTAAATGGAACATGAACTTCACTTTCGCTTAGTAGCCCTTTTTGTTTCTGTATCTACATATTACTGTGATTTTTAATGGAACTAGAACTGCTGAAGGAATGCTCCAAGTCATTCTTTCTTCAAAAGAACACTATGTCTTTGATTAGGCTGGATCAGTCTTTTCAAAGGAGAAATCCTTTAATGTTACCAAAAAAATACTTTGTTGCAATAATTTTCCATTAGAGAATATTAGTCAAACATTTTCTCACATTATTTAAAAGTTGTTGAATAGTGATATAAATAGCAGAAGTTAATTTTCAAAAGGTGGTTAATAAGTACACAGGCAAATAAAGCAATAATAGTTGACTATTTGAAAACTATTGATATTTATAGACTTCATTAAACCAGCGCGGATAAAAATCAATTATATTTAAAAATCAATTTGATTTAAATCACAATTTAAATCAAAACATGATTTTTTTTCTTTAAATCATCAAAAAAATATTTAATTTTAAAAGCCTAAATTAAATCTACCCTACATTAAACTTTTGAATCTGGTAGTGAAGAGTTGTGCTGTAGATGCTAATTATTGGCCGACCTACTGATGACTATAAATATAGAAAACAGTATTTTAACTACTAATATCTGAAAAAGTAGATTGTTCCTCATGAAAATTCATACTGAAATAAATGTATTCATTTTTAAAGTGCCACAATATTTTGCCCATCCCCCTATCTACAGGAAACTGTTAGAACTTATGAACGTTTAGCTAGTTATTGGTGATGCAAAGTAAACTGAATGCTGTTTGAAATTTCTAAAAGGCATAAATCCAAATGTAGTCCTTTGGAAGGGCTAGATTATAAGTGTTTCCCTGTAGAATTATTCCATGCAGTTTCAGCTACAGAAGTACCCCAGCTCCCATGTTGCAGCTAAGATCATGCCTCCAGAAAAGAGATACTGACTATTAAGGTACTAGGTGTTTTTGTTTTGAATTACATTGATTTAAGTCATTACAGTGGTGCCTCGACTTACGAACTTGATCCGTTCCAGAAGATGGTCGTAACTCGAAATGGTCGTAAGTCGAAGCACCATTTCCCATAGGAATGCATTGAAATGCAATTAACCCGTTCCGGCCAAAGGGGAAAAAAAAATCACCAAAAAACCCCCACAAAAACTGCAAGACCCATCGGAAATGCGATTAATCCGTTCCAGCCGAAGGGGGGGGGGGGGAGAAAAGCAAACGAACCGTGCAAGGCCCTTCAGAAATGCAAAAAAAAGCAAGCAAACCGTGCAAGACCCATCGGAAATGCAAAAAAAGCAAAGCAGAAAGCAAGCAAACCGTGCAAGATCCATCAGAAATGGGGGGGGGGAACCCCCAAAAAGCAAACAACCCCCCAAGACCCATCGGAAATGGTGGAAAAAAAACCAAAAAGCAAGCAAACCCTGCAAGACCCATTGGAAATGGGGGGGGACCCAAAAAGCAAGCAAACCCTGCAAGACCCATCGGAATGGGGGGGGAACCCAAAAAGCAAGCAAACCCCCCAAGACCCATCAGAAATGGGGGGGGGGGGAAATCCAGAAAGCAAGCAAAAACCCCAAGACCCATTGGAAATTGTGAAAAAAAAACCAAAAAGCAAGCAAACCCCCCAAGACCCATCGGAAATGGGGGGGGGGGGAAAACAAAAAACAAACAAACCCCCCAAGACCCATCACAGCATAGAAACATAATCCCACCAACCAGCCCAAAACCACGTTGCAAAACCCACCCAGAACAGTTTTTAAAAAGCAGAAAGCAGCACCTTACCTTACCAGGCAGTCCGAAGCCTCCTCCGATCACACTCACTCTAACCGTTGGGGCGAAAGAGCTACAAAGAAGCAGCCTCTTCGCCTACCAACGGTTAGCAATTTGAATTCCCCGCTTTTTTCCCCTGCCTTTTTTTGGTTGTAACTCGAAGCTCCGGCCACAAGTCGAAGCAAAATTTTGCGGCCTGAGCTGGTCATAACTCGAAATGGTCATATGTCGGGACGTTCGTAAGTCAAGGCACCACTGTACTTGGAAAGGCTGGCTATAATATGACGTTTCATCCCAGTGCACATTTCCTGGCCATATTTTTCACAATCATCTTGCTGAAATTCACTCTGTCTCTAGTAATCCTCTATTCATTGACACTGGCTGTAGTTGTAAGTTGCAACTAGAGTAGACTCATCCAATTATGGTGAGTCAACATTTATGTAAGATCCACAACTAAACTAGTGGGCCTAGTTTAGTTGTGATTTACTGTGTTTCAGCCATTGACTCAAAGTGTATAGAGAAGCAAAGGCTTGATTTTTGACTTGCCTAGATAGACTTAGACGGACAGTAGCTAGGCTTGTTCCTCTAAAGGCATCAGCATCACTTGATAAAGCTATTGAAAGTAATTATTCAGATTTTAACATGGCTGTCAAAAATTTCCAAGGTATGGTCTCTCTCTCTCTCTTTCTTTCCCCCCTCCCCCAATAACTTTAGATAAAGTTGGGTAGTAGGGCTGATCAGGTCTGTTATTATAATCTCCATATATTGCTGTTAACAAGTTACGTATCTCTGGAAGTGCAAAACCAGTTGTGAGTACTGCAGATAAACCTAAATGATCTATATAGCTGCTTATGGAACCCTCATGAAATTGAGACAAAAATCAAGAATTGTTTTTAAATTAAAACTAATCATGTAGAGCTTTTAAACTTGAATTTTATTTTATTTGAATTTACATTGTATTTTATTAATACAATGTAAAGGCTGGTTTTAAAAAATCTTTTTAATTTTTTTTGAAAAAATATCTGTTGTGCTTTAGGAGTAATATGGGTTTGCTACAGTTAAATGACCAAACTTATTTATCCAGGCACAAGTTAATACGTTAGGCAGGGCTTTAGGAAGGAAATACTAGATACAGACCACTAACGTCTTGCAGTGCTAGTGAGTATTTGTGTTTGCCGTAAATATACATTTAAAGCTGTTGTGCAGATAGTTTGGGATGTCCAAGTGGGAAAATTTTAATTGTCCTAAATCAATGCAGATCCAATTTGAATGTCTGTTTATATTTAGTAAACAGAGCTTTTGAAAAAATGTTAGGTACTACATAAAAATGTTTCCAATAGTCAAAAGTACAGTGGTGCCTCGACTTATGACCATAATCCGTTCCAGAAGATGGTCGTAACTCGAAATGGTCGTAAATTGAAGCACCATTTCCCATAGGAATGCATTGGAACGCGATTAATCCATTCCAGAAGGAAAAAAATACCATAAAAATAAAACACTGCAGCCCCATAGGCTGGGGCCGAAAAACAAACACACCAAAACACACACACACCAAAAAAAAACCACTGCAAACCCCATAGGAACACGTCGGGGCCGACAAAAAAATTACTAAAAAAAAAAAAAAAAAACCAATGCAAGCCCCGTCGGAACGCCTCAGGGCCGAAATCTTTTTTACCAAAACAAAAAAAAACACAGCCAGCCCCATCAGAACACGATGGGGCTGGGAAAAAATACACAAAAACAACCCCCCCACACACAGCCAGCCGCATCAGAACGCGATGGGGCTGGGGAAAAACACAAAAACACCCCACACACACAGCCAGCCCCATCAGAACGTGATGGGGCTGGGGGAAAAAACAACACCAAAACACAAAAAAGCCACAGCACAGAAACATAACCCCCCCCCCAAACCCCCCCTGCAAAACAAAGTAAATGTACTTACTCAGGAGCAGAAAGCAGCTCCAGGCAGTCCGAAGCCTCCTCTGACACACTCACTCTAACTGTTGGGGCGAAAGAGCTACAAAGAAGCAGTCTCTTCGCCTACCAACTGTTAGCAGATTTGAATTCCCCGCCTTTTTTCCCTGCCTTTTTCCGGTCGCAACTCGAAGCTCCGGCCGCAAGTCGAAGCAAAATTTTGCGGCCGGAGCTGGTCGCAACTCGAAATGGTCGTATGTCGGGACGTTAGTAAGTCGAGGCACCACTGTATTGGAATTTATATATTTGATGGGGAAGGGATGTCAGTGATTTTAGGTTTGTTTACCACTTCATTCATTCTAGTTGCTCAATTTGGCTTGTATTTTGTTTGTTTATTATGTAATTTTTTTTAACAAAACAGTGAATTTCTAAAACTGGAAACAGCTGTATAGAATAGAGAAATGGAAAATGTTGTGTAGAATCTCATGTCCAGTGCTACTGATTCATAATGTAATGTTTAAATAAAAAAAATAGAGCTGGACATGTGTATATAGCATAAAAGAAGGAGAGCTGGAGGCATTAAGATAAGGTCTTACCTTTACATCTCCAGTATCACAAATTATCATCAACTTATTTAAATGCTCATAGGTCAGAATGCACATTCCCTCTAATTTTCATCCCTGCTGGGCGGGGGCTCTGCCTTTGCTATTGGAACCAAAGGAGCTGGAAACACTTGCTGTGAGTGCATGGAGGAGAAGGAACACTGTGCAGAGGAGGGCGCTGTGCAGCTTAGAGGGAACCTTGGTCAGAATTGGTGAATCTGATGAAGAAAGTATATGTACATGTGATAGTAACACATTTTAGTGCAGTACAAACATTTAACATACAGTTGGAGAGTGACAAAAGTAACATAGCAGTCAAGGACAATTGTTTTAATATCAGAACTGATGTGTTTCCTTTCCAAATCTTTATGAAATTATTTGCTGGTATTGAGAGACAACCTGGTTACCAGTTGTCTTGACAGCTAATTAGGTTGTGTCTTGTTGAAGTGTTTTATAGGATAGATTACCCTTTTAATAATGTCACCCAGTCCACAAAAGCTTATGTCAAATGAAATATTAGTATTTAAGGTACCACAAATGTCTTTACTGTTTTTTTTCTGAATAAGAAACATCTCAGATCCCTATGACATATACATTAGTTTCTCGTCTGTACTTACAAATAAGGTGCACTTTTTTTTCCAAACAGTGATCATAGTGGCATCTGAGGTCCTGTTATTTCTCCAGAGGTGTTGCAAGTGCACTTCCGCATAGTAGTAATTTCTGTTTAGTATTACCTGTTCATTGGGGTTGTGGAACAGCTTTCCCCATCGTGGGTTAGTAGAGATGTCTTGTTTGTTGTAGACAATACTCTGTTCTTTGGTGCCTCTCACTGGCTAATTTATGTACTGCAAACAGTTCCAGTTGCATGTGGGATCTGCTTTCCTTTTTTGTGTGTTTAGAGCAGATTAAAATGGGGATGATTTAATATAAATGTAGAACAATGGTAATCATTAAATATTAATTATGTGATTGTGAAAATCTTATTTTTATTATAATTATCTTTTGAAATTCCATGGAAAAGCTAAACAGAAAAAGATTAACTTCGAAATCTAGGGATGTTAGACCTTTTTATTTATTTCTTGCCTCTTTCTCTCAGTTTTAATACAGCTATAAGAACAGGTGTGATGTCTAGTATTCTAAAAGAATGGCTAAAATCCTATTAGTTATGCTTGCTAGTGTAATGTCATCAGCATAAATTTCAATTGCAAATTGTTGCAAGTAAGTTAGTGGAAGCATTTGTTTTTGCTTATTAAGTTGCATGGTTCAGCGCACAACAGCAAATGCTTATGATAGCTTATTAGCTTGTGGCAATTTACCACTAAGAATTATGGTAATTGTCACTGTAAAATGGAGTAGGATTTTGGCTGATATTTCTGAATGGATTTTTTGCAAGTAGAAAAGAAGGATTTAAAAAGCAGAGTGTAAAGTAAGAGCTTAAAACCATAGCTTAGGAGAGAGCAATTAACCTAGTGAATGTAAATGCCACCAGAACATTTAAAAATCATTAGTTTCCCCATCTCACCCCCACTTTTGGCCAGTAGGTAAAATGGCCTTGCCAGGGCAGCACATCGCAAAGTTTTGTGGTAGTTGCTGAGAAGGCCCTTTCCTATCCAACTGTACTTCTGATAAATCCACATATGAGTCACTTGCTGGAATATGTCTTTTAAATAGGTTTATAGCCTTTTCCATGACAAAGCAATAGTTTGTGTTTTTTTTTTTTAGAAATGGTTAGAGATGTGTCAGGTTGGTTGGTTCTCATACAAAACTTGTATTCAGTAGTTAAGCTATCACTGAGTTTGGACTTTATCTTTTATCTGTACATTATGTGATGGGAGATGTGCAAAATTTTCTGGCCTAAAGCTTTTTTTTGTTACTATTGCCTTCAAAACTTTTTTTCAGCCAAGTTGAGTAAATTACTTGTATCCCCTAAGCCTTGATGCCCCTTTAGTACCTGCAGTAATAAATTTACCACTATAGGTGTGGAGACCTGTTATCTGACCCTAGGGCTGTCTTGATACCTTCCTTGAGATGTCTGTTTCTGAAACAATAGGAAGACAAGAAGTGGGCCTATATACTTAAGATGTTTGGGGATCTTAGCATTTTTAGCCAGAACTGCATGGCCCAGTCAAATACTGTCAATTAATGACTGTCTTAACAGCCATTTACCATAATGCTTTAACTTTCTGAACAAAAATATGGCTTCCTCCATTGCATGTGATAATTATATTAATGACACAAGTAAATCTGTTAATTCCTTTGTTCCAAAGTTACAATTATTTTAAAATTGGAATAAATCATTATTAATAAATGTTAAGTAAGGTTTTTGTAAATATATAGAATTCACTGAACAGTTCAGCAATTACTGATTTTGTTAGCTTGCTTTTATTTACTGGGGCACTTCTTCACATGTACTTGATAAAGCAGACAGCAAGATTACTGGATCTTACACTCAGCAGGAAAGGGCTGTAAGCAGTGATATAATAGTAGATTTGTTAATGCAGGTACTGTTCATAACTTTTCATATCCATCCATCCCAGTATTTTTAGACTTTGAGGAAGTTTTACAATTCAAGCAACTGGACTGGTCTATATCAACAGCTAGAAATCAGGTCTTCGAGTGTCTCTTAATTGCCCATTCATAACCAAAACATTCTTAAGTATGCTGGGTTGCGAGAGGGTAGCTTACGCCACTATGCTGTTTTTGAAGGAGGGGGAGATTTCTGTCCCCAGTGACCATGAGGCTTGCAGCTAAGCTTAGAGGAACAGGGAAACCTGAGGAAGTAGCAGATGTCATAATCTCTACTTCTCAGAGTCTTGTGGCTTTGACCCTGCAAGCCCTGATTCCACTGTACCATTGGCCATAAACAGCTGTAAGCAATGACCAGTTGGCACTTACTGTTAGTTTTTGTTTTCAGATACACCTGCAATTCTAGCAGGTGACCAGTAAAAGATTTCCTGTGCTGTTCAGTTTGCTCCTGTTAAGAATCCAATGATAGTCACACTTTCTTCCTTTGTAGGCCAGTTAGGCTGGAAAGCACTCATCAGCCAAAATCCTGGTGATCCTGATGTTACCTGATGTGTGTGGAATTACTGATAACTAAAGAGTTCCTGCTTTGATCCGGGGGTTCACCTGACTGGCTGATGATCAGTCTCAGTGAAGGCAGCTCAGGGAGACTCCAGGATCAAAGCAGGAACTCTTTATTTACTGCCAGTCTGTCGCTGATGGTGATGTAATCACCCTTATGCAGGCATAACTTGTTCAACAGGATTTGGTGTACGTATAGTTATGTTTTTAAAAATTCATTGCCAGCATGTGTGAAATCTTCCTGACTGAGGCTGTAAAGTTATGGAACTGTGTTGTTGTTGTTATTATTATTATTATTAGTTTTATTTATATGCCGCATTTCTCCCAACAAGGGACCCAATGTGATCGATTCTTTTAGCAGGCCTCCCAGTCTGCAGCAAGTAAATGCTTACTTGGGCCTCTTTATCTTTGGAGAAGGAGTAGTATATTAGTCATGTAGCAAGTCAGAATCTGTATACAAAGCCTTTCCCAAATAGCAAGCCAAATATATATCATCCTAAACAACATTACAAGTATATTTGTAAATAATATTGATAACTGGTTTATATGATGGATGGCTGTGAATGCCTTAATATTACACCGTACATATCTAGGCTGAGTGCTAGTATGATTGGTGGATATATGATAGAATGTTGAGTGCGGAGTTGACAGTTGGTTGATTAATGTTTTTTAGGAGTGGGGGGTGAGAAGGAAGGGCTAGTGGGAAAAAGCCAAACAGCAATTGAGAGTTTTTCAGCCTGTTTTAGGTAGTCTGCTTGGTTAGTCTGTTTTTGGAGAGAGAGTTATTAAGCATCTGTTGAAAAATCTGATATAGAGAGAGTCTGTCTTGTGAGAACATTGGAAGGAACATTTTCTCTTTTTTTTCCAGGAAAAAAATAGAATTTTTCAGAAATTTTGCATCTCTAGAGAGAACTTGCATAACATCTCAGAAGTCTTTTATTAAGGTCTTCATGTTACAGGTACTCCTCACTTGATGATCTTCCATTCTTATGACCCTGTTGTTAAGCAAATTGGTCGTTAAGTGAGGAGCTTAAAGGCAGGAGCAGGCAGGAGCCTAGCCAGAAGAGCAGGAGTGGTAGCATTGCTGCTAGCTTGGTTAAATAAACAAGTAAAAGCTTCTGCATTGCTCCTGGCTGCTTTGAGCTCTGACATTGGTCCTGCCTGGTTTGGTGGCAGAATGAAACAAAGACTGATAAAGGGGGTTCTTCATGCTGGAAAACTGGTTGTAAGTCTGAGTGGTCGTAAAACAGGTAGGTCATTAAGTGAGGAGTGGCTGTATATAGTTTGAATACCATGTCATAGACATATTATTTATCATTGTAAAAGAACATATTTCACACTCCATTGTTTTTTTTCAATTTTCCCAGAAAAAACAGCTTTGGAAAAAAATGGGGGGAAAGCCTGTTTTTCCCTCCAATTTTTCCACGCCTTCCCATCTCTAGTTCAAAGTGCCACACAGGTACCTGGAGGATTGTGTGATTTGCTAGTGTGAAAATTAGGAGAAAGGTAGTTGCCTCCTCAGGGTAGAGCACTGCAGGCTATTTCAGTCAAAATAATAGCTGTACTGTGTAAATAGTCCCGTATACTTAAAAATTCTGACATAGTCCTCAGTATATTGAAGTTGAAATCTTGTACTGTATGTGGAAACCTGAGTTTGTAGAGAGAGTTTGTAGAGTCTTTCTACAATCAATAAAAGATCTGTTTCCTCCTATTCTGCATAAACAAAACAACACAAAGTCCTTTAGCAAAAATGCTAAATAGACATTGGTTTGAAATTATTTATTTATTTAATTTATATACCACCTAATTAGTGAATTCATACTGCTTCAGGTTGTGTACAAACAAGCAAAACCTCATTACCTGCGCGCGCACACACAGAGAGAAAGAATGGTGTAAAAAAAAACGGGGAAAAAATTATTTTCACATGCATTACCAGAAGTGGCCACTAGAGAGCGCCAGAGACCATGCTATGTACAGTATTCTTCATTGATAAGTATTCATTGCATGATCTCTGGCTCCCCTTAGTGTTCGGTTCTGGTAATACATGTGAAAGTACTTTTTTCTGGATTTAGTTTATTCCACTAAGTGGGGGCTATTGCTGAGAAAGCTTAACTCCTCGTTGTTACCTTTCTGGCTTCTTTCAGCATAACCACCTTTGACAATGTGGATTGAGAAGAGTATGTGACATGGGAACCTGATTTTTGGGAGAGATGTTCCAACAAGTATTGAGGCCCCAAGCTGTTTAGGGCTTTAAAGGTCACCTTGAATTTTGAATTGAGCACAGAGACTAACAAGGAGCTAATGTAGGCAGGCTAAGAATTGGGTACAATGTTTACTAGTCCCAGAGATCAGTCTGGTGGCCACTGCATTTTGGATCTGCTGGAGTTTCCATCTTCTTTTTAAGGGCAGTCCTACATATAGAGCATTACAGTAGTCTATTTTTGAGATTACCAGTGCATGCACTACTGTTAGGCACTTCTTATCCAGATAGTATCACAGCTGGGCAATCAACCAAAGTTGATAGAAGACACTCCTGACCATGGCTGATATCTGAACTTTCCTAGAGGGTGCTGGTCTAGAAGTACTCCCAAGCTGCAAACCCGATTTTTCAGGGGGAGTGTAACCTCATCTAGGCCAAGTAGATTTCCCTTTAACCAGTCCAACATCCCTCCTGACAGTATTATCTCCATCTTGTCTGGAGTTTCAGTTTGTTAGCCTTTTGCAGTTCATAATTGAAATTAGAGCTGTTAACTATATTGCCTGAAATATTTATATTCCAAAAAAATTAATAGAGGTATGTACTGGAAGAAGAGTAAATTGCCGTACACCTCACTAAACAAAAGCTACTTTGTTGTTGTTTAGTCGTGTCCGACTCTTCGTGACCCCATGGACCAGAGCATGCCAGGCCTTCCTGTCTTCCACTGCCTCCCGGAGTTGGGTCAAATTCATGTTGGTAGCTTCGGTGACACTGTCCAACCATCTCGTCCTCTTTCGTCCCCTTCTCCTCTTGCCCTCACTCTTTCCCAACATCAGGGTCTTTTCCAGGGAGTCTTCTCTTCTCATGAGATGGCCAAAGTATTGGAGCCTCAGCTTCAGGATCTGTCCTTCCAGTGAGCACTCAGGGTTGATTTCCTTAAGAATGGATAGGTTTGTTCTCCTTGCAGTCCAGGGGACTCTCAAGAGCCTCCTCCAGCACCACAATTCAAAAGCATCAATTCTTCGACGGCCAGCTTTCTTTATGGTCCAGCTCTCACTTCCATACATCACTACAGGAAAAGCCATAGCTTTGACTATGGTTTTTGGAATATTTATATTCCAAAAAAATCAATAGAGGTATGTACTGGAAGAAGAGTAAATTGCCATACACCTCACTAAACAAAAGCTACTAGTTAATGTTAAACCATCTTTATAACTGTTATCGAAAGAAAGGGAGTATAAGGATCTGGGGAGGCTGCATCCCTTGGGCCACATGTTGCCCAGCTGTCTTACATTATTTCTATCCTATTTCCTATTATGGTAATGTACTGAATAAAATGCTCTCAAAATAGTTCCTTTAGTTTTTTAATTGGTCATAGCTGCATTTCTGTGTGTACTATCCTGAAATAAGTTTTACTGACCACAGTAGGTTTTTCATTTGAATAATAAGAAGACAGTATGTAACAACTTATGTAATAACTGATACCAAAAAGAAATTTTCCTTTACCATTACTGCTAGTCCTGCAGAGGATGATTGTCAGAAGGCATTTGAGGCCAAGAGCTTAACTGGGCTGGATAAAGGATTGTGCTTCTTAAATATTCATGGCTAAAGTAAGGAGGAAAGAATTGGTGAGGGAAATAAGTCCTCTGTGCTCGAGGTAAATGAAATTGCTGAATAATTTTCTTGACCAGATACTTTGGATCTTTCTATATAGTAGTTCCAATATTATATTGGCTTAGAATTCAATAGGTGACATGTTCTCCCTAGGACTAGTACAATTCAAATGCTGTTTTCCTTCCTTGGGAATCTTGTACAAAATGTGGTGCTGTACAGTTGCTTATTATTACTAGATGTAGGCATTTGAAAAGTAGCTGGCAAAGGATTTTGTTTCTGTGAAACTATGTAGATGCTTGAAATGTGGTTTCTTAAACCATATAATGTGGAAATAGTCCTAATGTAAGCCTTTTTGGCAATAGTGAGTATAAGAGGATTATATTTTTAGTTTTTAACATATGGCCTTTTAATATACGTCCACAAAAGTTAGTAGCCCAAGTTGGACAAAGTGAAATGAAGAGCAAATATGATTTCATGTAAGTGCAAGAAGGTAGACAATTGTTCACTGACAGCAGAACATGTGATATGGTGTAAATTTTGTTGTAAATGTTGACAATTTCTGATCAATTTTGAGAGTGTTAGCATTCACCAGGGCTTGCTGATACTCGAATTAGGTTGATCATTTAGGCAGGGTGACTGCTAGCATTCAGTGGTATCATAGAATAATAAAATTGGAAGAGACCTATAAGGTCATCGAGTCCAACCCCCTGCTCAGTGCAGGAATACAAATGAAAGGATATCTACTAGGTGGTTGTCTAAATTCCTCTTGAATGCCTCCAGTGTTGGAGCACTCACCACCACTCGAGGTAATTGGTTCCATTGCCGTACTGCTCTAACAGTTAGGAAGTTTTTTCCTGATATTCAGCTGGAATCTGGCTTCCTGTAACTTGAGGCCATTGTTGTGTATCCTGCACTCTGGGATGATACAGAACAGATCCTGCCTCTCCTCTGAATGACAGCCTTTCAGATATTTGAAAAGTGCTATCATATAGCCCCTCTGTCTTCTTTCCTTGAGGCTAAACATGTCGAGTCTTTCAGTCTTTCCTCTCTGATCCTCCTTGTTGCCCTCCTCTGAACTTGTTCCATTTATCAGCATCCTTTTTGAAGTGTGATGTCCAGAATTGGACACAGTACTCAAGATAAGTCCTAACCAGTGTCAAATAGAGCAGAACTAGTACCTTGCGGGGTTTGGAGACTATACTTCTCTTAATGCACCCTAAAATAGCATTTGCCTTTTTTTGTAGCCACATCGCACTGTTGGCTTGTTTTCAGCTTGTTATCCACAATGTCTCCAGTATCTTTCTCACTTGTAGTATTGCTGAGCCAGGTATCCCCCATCTTGTAACTATGTGTTTGGTTTCTTTTTCCTAGATGCAGAAGTTTGCACTTATCCTTGTGAAATTTCATTCTGTTGTTTTCAACCCAGTGCTCAAGCCTATCCAGATCATTTTGAATTTTGTTTCTGTCTTCCAGGATATTAGCTATTCCACCCAATTTTGTGTCATCCACAAATTTGATTAGCATTTACTGCACCCCCTGATCCCAGGACATTAAGAAAAATGTTGAAGAGCACAGGGCCCAGGGCTGAGCCCTGGGTTAACCCACTTGTATATATTTCTAAGCATTCACAGAATTCATTGGAAACTGTTAGCTTTGTAAAATGTATACTGACAGTCAGGAAATTTCAGATATTCACTGTACTGTACTTGGGGGCTGGGAACAGTCAGACAAGCATATAGTTCACTTTTGATGTGGTTTAGTTTGCCCTATTTTCTGGCAACTACATGTGTTTTAAATAAAAACAATCCATTCCAGTCCTTTTGTGAGCTCTTCTGCTCTTTTCTGGAATAGTGGTAGGGCTGCAGGTTATTTGGTGCGATTGGGAGGGCTCCTGATTATCCTGTTTTGCATTCTGTGTGGTTACTTAATTTGCTCCCAAACCAGAGCTGTGGGCAGAATTCTCTTCAGTGACAAACCGGTGATGTATGCAGTTGGATGTGACAGTAGAAAGGAGAGCAGAAAAATCCTCCTCAATTTTCCTCTTCTCACAATTAAAAAAAAAATCTAGGTGACTCAGCTCTGTTTCAGATACAAGGGAGTATCCATGCTAGTTTGATGTATTCCTGTAGTGCTATTCCAATTACTAAATTAAACAAAAACTTGCCACAGCCAGCGGAATGACAGCCATGACAAAAGGTGGAGAAAGCGGTGGGGAGGGGGTATCAGAAATCGAAAAGGGAGTCATCTGAAGTGCTGTGTAGATTCTTCGTAAGAAAAAGAAATGTCTCCCATATGAATAGAAGGATTGCTCAAGCGGGAGATAAAATAGATTGCACCAAACATGAGCCTTTTAAACATGACCCAGATCACTTCAAATTCCCCCATCTAGTCGCATCTTGTTTTATATTTATAACTTTATTATTGACTAAATACACATATCAAATAGGGATTATATAATTTGGGGTAAAATAATATGGGATGTTGGCAACCTCTTTAGAGGGGTTATTTCCCGGGGTGGGGGAAATTGATAAAAGCCCTGCGCATAACGACGATCAAAGTTTTTTTTCTCTGGTGCCTGTCTTTCACTGATCATTTGCATGACTGGCCATGTACTTGATTTTGCAACCAGTAGTATGAATGAGATCCTGGCAGGTGTGTGTGATTACTCTTGTATGATCAAGCATATGAATAAGATTCTAGCCAAAGACTTTAATAGCTGAATTTTTGAGGGGGAACAGTTGAATTACAGGTTTGATAAATGAACCACTTGAAAGAATTATATAAGCTGCTGATCATAGTGTGCCTAATTACTGGTAGAACAATTTTAGGTTTAAACATCTTCTGCACTAATGCAGAAATGCTTCTTTCATACAGTCCTTTTGCTGCTCATACTCAGTGCTATCTTCCTCCTGAAATGTAGTAGTAGCCCCTTACAATGTCTTCTGAAGTTCCAGGTTCCACCCACCTGTCCCTGTTCCAGAAGGACACTTATCTAGACCTATTTCAGTTTAGCTTGAGGTCTAATTACAAGATAAAGACTCCTGTGGTTGGCTTGGGTGATCCGTGCTGGGAACTAGATGGGGTAGTGCATTCTTTTTAGTCCTGATAAGACCTATTTGGTGGCTGTTGATTCTCTTGACTCTGGTATCATTCTGTGGCCTCTGTCTAGAGACTCTTTTGCACAATCATTCTTGGAAGGTAGTAGTTGGAGATGCATGTTTAATGCCATTGGCCTGTAGTGTCTCCCAGAGTTCAGTCTAGTCTCATACATACATAAAGCTTCTGGAAAAGCCTGTCTGGAGTTTTTGGATTGCCACCACTATGCTATTGATAACTATTTCTCTTTTGCATTTAATCAGGCTTTTCTGGTTCTAAATCAGTGTCTGATATCAGTAATGGACTAGATGAGGACTATCAGACTGAAGCTTAATGTACATAAGCAAGACAGGAATGCTGTGGTTAATTACAATGTAGATCACAGAATAAATGTTCATCATGTACTTGATGTGGTTACACTCCCCATGGGGACTCAGTGTGGAGTTTGGAAGTACACCTGGATTCAGGTGTGAATTTGAGTGGCCATGTTCAGGGAGTGTCCATTACTTGGATGGGGGCCTTAATTTTATGGGAATCCATATAGATTAATCTTTCTGTGTTACTACTACTCTCCTTTTTAAGAAGAAAGGTGAGTAAAAATATTTTAAATAAATAAATTAATTGCTAGTTCTCAGTCTGGGATTAATTCTCCAGAGATATGTAATTGTTAGGGGAAACACATGAAAATAAGAAGTAACATTTGATCCGTCCTGTTTTCCAGCACTGACTGAAGTATTCTTGGAGTTTTTCCCCTCCCACTGGCTTTTTTCTTATCCAGTGGCAGCAATTTGTGGAAATTAAATCCCCCACATCCCACAGTCCCAATGGCTTCCCCACAACAAAAGGGATTCCATGGAGGCCTTGAATCCTCCAAAGGGATCAGAAATTCTTTATTTCTGAAAAATCACTATGACTGAGGCCATCATCAGCCTTACATGGCATAACCCACTATGATAATGGCTGGAATCCTGTTCACTTAGCATAGTAACACACTAGAGTAGGCCTACTGAATCAGTGGAGATTTGATGAGTCAGTTCCTCTGTATGTTCCATTGATTCAAATGGGCCTACTCTAGTTGTGACTTACAATATTGAAGTACCATATTTTTCCGTGTATAAAACGACACTTTTTCCTAAAATAATTAGAGACAAAATTGAGGGTTGTTTTATACACGGAAGGCAGCAGCAGGAGACGGAGGCTGAGGCAAAGAAGCGGCGGCAGCAGTCATTGGGAAGCAGCGAGAGGCGACCGAGCCTGGCTGCTTCTTTGCCTCAGTCTCCGCCTCTTCCTGTTGCTGCCTCCGCCACTGGTTGTGGGCTCAGTGATCGAGCCCTTTGATCCCTGCTTTTCCCTTCCTTTTGCTAAGCCCCGGGTTTAGGAAGTGGCAGGGAAAGCAGCGATAAAATTTTCTAATTTGGGTTTGGAAAGGGGGGATCGTCTTATACATCGGGTCATCTTATAAACGGAAAAATACGGTAAGTTGCAACGAGACTAGGCCCATTTGAATCAATGAACTTACAGAATAATTGGCTCACCAAATCCTCACTCATTCAGAGAGTCTACACTACTTCAGTAGAAGTTCAGCCACCATGGTAAATCTATTGAAGCTCTGTTAAAATATCTAAGTTTGCATTTAGTAGTTTTCTTGAGTGATGCTGATTCCTTTGGAGTGGCTAACTATTGTCTCACTGCAATTCTGGTTAGACAAAGTCAATGCCTTATTTTTCTTTCTCTCTCTCTCTGCGGAGCTGTTAATAATCAGAGGATTATTGGATGTGGTGTGAAATCTGGGTAGGAAAATATGCATTACAGTTACGGCAAGCAAGCATGCATGAGAGAGAATTGCTTGATTAAACTTTTTCTGAATAGTAATGTAAAGCATGATGTAAAATAATTCTACTTAAAACAAATCCATCTTGGTTGCTTCCTTTTTTAGTTGTCCTGCAGATATGTTTTTTATTCAGGCAGGCTAAGCTGGTCTGTTGCTGAAGGAAGTTTTAATTGATTGGGTGCTGCCCATATATTTTCTGGCATTTTAGTTGTTTTACTTTACTGTTAAAATTTTTATTTACAAATTTTATTTTTACCTCTTTGAATGTCGTGGTTGATAGAAAAGTACAGCATAAATTTTAATACATTTAATTAACTAGAAGTTGTAGACAGCAATTTCATATCTCTTGCTGTCTTTGTCTACTCCTCGGCTCACTTGAAAATGGATTCCCTCTCACACTCCCTTTTTCATACCTGGGTGGGAGGGACAGATTGACTATAAAAAAAAATAACAAAGACTGGGTTGTGAAGATAAATTTTGTAGGGGAGGAATTAAACAGCATTGGTCGCCCTGCAGGATGACCTCCAGAGGGAGGCTGACAGGGGCAATATGACCTTGTTGGTCCTCCTCGATATCTCAGCGGCCTTTGATACCATCAACCACGGTATCCTGGGGCAGCTCTCCGAGTTGGGAATCGGTGGCCTCGCTTTGGCGTGGCTCCGTTCCTTCTTGGAGGACCGTCCCCAGAGAGTGCAGCTTGGCGAGATGACTTCCACCTCGTGGATCCTCAATTGTGGGATTCCGCAGGGGTCTATCATCTCGCCAATGCTATTTAATATATATATATGAGGCCGCTGGGCGAGGTCATCTGGAGGTGTGTGGCCCGGTGTCATCAGTATGCTGATGACACACAGCTCTACCTCTCCTTTTTTTCCTACTGCAGTGGATGCTGTTCCAGCCCTTGAACGCTGCTTGGGGACCGTTATGGAGTGGATGAGGGCAAATGGACTGAGGTTGAATCCGGACAAGATGGAAATCTTGCGCGTGGGCGGCCCTGACGTCAGTGGATTGGGAAACTCCCTCTCCTTTGGGGGAGTGACTCTTCCCACAAAGAGTGAGGTTTGCAGCTTGGGCATCTGCCTGGACCCGGATCTCACCACGGAAACCCAGGTGGCATCTGTGGTCCGGGCAGCCCATTTCCATCTTCGGAGGATTGCCCAGCTGCGTCCCTATCTAGACGTCGGTGCACTCACGATGTTGATTCATGCCCTCGTAATCTCAAGAATAGACTACTGCAGTGCTCTCTACGTGGGGCTACCCTTGAAGCTGATGCGGAGACTTCAACTGGTCCAGAATTCGGCGGCCAGATTAATAACTGGGTTGAAGAAATTCCAACACATCTCCCCCACTCTGGCTGCCCTTCATTGGCTACCAGTTCATTTCCGCATCGACTTCAAGGTTATGATGATAACATTCAAAGCCCTAAACGGTTTAGGACCTCGGTACCTATTAGAACGCCTGCTCCCAGCCAGATCTGTCCGTAATACCCTATTTCCCCGAAAATAAGACCTAACCTGAAAATAAGCCCTAGTATGATTTTTCAGGATGCTTGTAATATAAGCCCTACCCCAAAAATAAGCCCCAGTTAAGTGAAACCCCGCCCTCCACCATTGTGCAGCAACCAGAAGAAGATGACATGACTGTCTTTGAATAAATGTAGATAGCTGAACATTGAAAAAATAAAACATCCCCTGAAAATAAGCCCTAATGCGTTTTTTGGAGCAAAAATTAATATAAGACCCTGTCTTATTTTCGGGAAAACATGGTACCTGTTCTTTACAGGCAGGGAGGTTGAGGGCCTTGACCCCGAAGGAGGCCCGGAGGGAAAGAACAAGAAACTGGGCCTTCTCGGCAGTCGGCCCCCGCCTATGGAATAACCTGCCTATTGAGATCCGCCTGGCACTCTCGCTGGATGGGTTCAAAAGAGCATTGAAGACCTGGCTCTTCCACCAGGCTTTCCCAGAGCATTAAGATCTTGGCCTCCCTTTTACCATCATTTTTGCCATCCTCTCCATCGCCCTTTTTACCCACCTTCATTGCCATCTGTTTTAATTTACACTATTTGGTTATGTATTAATTTATTTTTTATCGTGTTTTAATATTCTTGCTGATATTGTTGTTAGCCGCCCAGAGTGACCTGGTTGCCAGATGGCGCGGGATATAAATTCAATAAATAAATAAATGAAATAAACTGTAGAGTGGACCTTTGTAGGAGGGGGCAAGGGAAAGGCTGTCATTTTTGTAGTATCTGGTATGGATGACATAATTTCAGGAAGCAGGAGACCCTTTTGCAGCTGAAGGCAGTTTTATTAAGAGCAAGTCTGCTGTAGTACATCAAGTGTGAGACTAGGACTCAGGAGACCTGGGTTCAAATCCGTGCTCAGCCATGGAAACGCAATAGAAGTGGCAAAAGTAAACTCCTCTTCAAACATCTCGCATGCTTTGAAAACACTGTTGGGGCACCACCTAACAAGATTATTAAGCAGTCCTGAATGGGCTTTTGTCCTTAAAAATAACTATAAAGATTTAAAATAAAATTAATGAACACACTTTCTTTAAACCAAAAAAATTACTGGGAATTGTTCACTAGCAATATGTTTTGCAATATCTTTTCAGAAAAGATTCTGAAGAATTAGGTTCTACAGAAAAGAGGGAGTGAGTTTTCTGAGTTTAAAAGGGCTGAAAATGTAAGAAAGATTCCATGTTCCCTCTGCTGTTCCAAGGATCAGTGCATAGGAGCACGTGAGGCACATTGGGGGGATGCTTCTTATGCTGATGCGCTAAAAAAAATTACTGGTGTATTTATACATTTAATAATCTTGCACTACAGTAAATATAAAATATTTGCTATGTGTCTCTTCATAGAAAGCAACAAAGAAAACTGACAAACCAAGACCAGAAGAGCAGGATGATATTGACGTAACAGAGCTCACTAATGAAGAACTGAAAGATCAACTTCTGAGATACGGTGTGAATCCAGGTCCTATTGTGGGTAGGTTAATATTGAGAAACTGCATAAATAATGTGTATTTTAAAAACCTTAAGACAAAAAGTGATGGAGAACAAAGCAGAGATGGAAGTTTGTACAGTGGTACCTCGGTTTACAAATGCCTCAGTTAACGCAATTTTCAGTTTACGAAGCAAAATCCATTGAAAATAATTCCTTGGTTTACTTTTTTTTCTGGGTTTTTTTGGAGTACGAAGAAAGTTTCCCCAGGATGCATTGTGCCTGGAGGTTTATATTGCCTCCCCCGTTCCTATGGCAATCCGCGTTTCGGTTTATGAATTTTCCACATTACGTAACGTTCCAGAGAATGCATTAAATTCGTAAACCGAGGTACGCCTGTATATAAACATTTGCTACTTCTATGGGTTAAATACATTGTGTTACTTAGTGGCATATTAAGCTCTGTTATAAGCACTTTCATTATCTTGATAACAGACCAATCCCACCATTGCTATCAGAACTAGAAGTGCTTCACATCAGCACTACAGCTCCCTTTATTATTTTGGCTGCTTTCAGAGTGCTCAGATCCATACATTCTCATTCATAGAGGGTATCAACAATTATTTGTCACATCAAATCATTCTGCAAGGCACTAAGAGTTATTTCAAACTAGCATGGTGGAAACAGGCTGCTTTCTTACATAATTCATCACAGTATAAAAAGGATTTCCACATTGTTCAACAATGAGAAATTAGTATATTTTAATAGTATTGGTGGCACTATTAAGACACTGATAATTGAACAGTCCCAGGGTGCCCCCAGAAGAAGGGAATGAAAAAACAATTTTGAGTACCCTGTACATGGAAAATCATGAAAAAGGGCCACCATAAGTCAAAATTGACTTAATGGTAATTATTGTAATTATTACAAGAAAATGTTTTAGTTGAATTTTAGCCAAGCAGTTTTCTTAACAGCAGCTAGACACATGACATATCTGTGGTCTGCTAAAGTAATCTTCACCTGGCTTTAGCTTCCCCAACCCCCTAACTTCATTATAATTGTGTATAGTTATGCCATGTATTTTTCAGGCAGTTACAAGAAACATACAGATAATAAATTTGTGTGAGAAGAATATGGTCACAGATGCCCCTGTCATTGTGCTGTCATGCTCCAACCATGGAACTGAGGCTACCACCCAGATGGCTAGCCAGATGATTTCACCCGCACTGGGAGTTGCCGAGAGTCCGCAGGGCACTGTGGCCTTAACAAGTAGCCCTTTCCGAGGTGCCGGAAAACCAACTGAGACCACAATGGTTCTGTCAGTCCTGGTTGCTGGAAGATGGTTCATGGGAACTGATCTACCAGTGGATGAGGGACATAAAAGTAGCTTTGCTGCCAAGTGAGGCAGAAACATGGCAAGACATTGAGGGGGACAACTGTTAGGTGGAGGAAGAGCTAGGTCATGGCAAGGGACATCCAATCACCCCAGAAGAGGGAGATATGCCCAGGGCTTGAAAAATCCACTCGTCCACTCATCTGTGACGAGTGAAAAAATGCTGCTTGACAAGCCACAGCTCCCTCCCTCCTTACCCTCAGTCCATCTCTCTCTCTCTCTCTCTCTCTGATCATGCAGTCCTCCCCTCCCCCTTCCCATTTCAAAAGGAAAAACAGCTCTCTTCTCGCGAGAAGAGAGTTCGAGCTGCACATAGATATATAGTTCTGCAGGAGAATGTAGAGTAGTCCCGTGCTGGAGAATATGGAGATTCCCTGCTCCCAATTTCAACCGAACGACCTGGCTCCTTAAGAGGCCGGGCACTTTTGCTTTCAGTTTTATTTTTGTTGGAGACATTCAAAAGAAAGGCATTCAAAATACAAGCTTCATGACCCCACAGGCACACAGGTAATAAAGCAACCCAAGTCTGAGGGTATATTTATTTTGGGTTTGTACGCATTGTTATGTAGAAAGTGCCTAGTTTAAATTTAAATTTAAGTTTAAACATAAATTGCAAGGCTATAGTCCGGTCATGCTGACTGGTGAAATTTTTGACTGACTGGTGAGACATTCTAAAAATTTTCAAGCCCTGCTTATGCCAAAGGGGGGGTAGATGCCCCGTACCAGAGGGAAAGATAGATACCCTGGAGTCAGAAGGGATGATAAGTGCCCCAGTGCAAGAGAAAGAACCCCTTCAGATAGTGAGAGAAGTTTCAAAGGGGGCAGTGTCTTGACCCAGGAGGTTGGAACTTTTTTGTTGACAGGCATACACCAACTTGAACTTCTTGTCCGTGCTGATGTAGCCAATGTTTTCATCCTTTGTTGTAGCTACTACAAGAAGGCTATATGAGAAGAAACTACTGAAGTTGAAAGAATCAGGTCAAGAGCTAAGTTCTTTCATACCACCTCCAACTGTTTCTTCATCTGCAGAAAACAACAAACAAAATGGAAATGATGACTCCGATCAATACAGTGACAATGAAGAAGGTACAAATAATGCAAGATGAGTGAATAGTTCTTAAAACTAGAGAACTCTGTACAATAAGACTGGTAATAACAGATTTGTACCATATAGTACCTTTTTAAAACAATTTTGAAATCCTGTATTGTAAGTTATGGTGCATTAGACTTATGATGCCATCAGTCACAGAGTGTGTGTGTGTGTGTATATATAGGTAAATAATGAATTTCTGATTCCCTCCCCCCCCCCCCCCCCCGGAAATTGCCTTTATGCCTTGGCTGTATGTGTGTAAATACAGGTGAAAAGTTTTGGCTAAGTCTCTTCATTTTAATGCGAGAACAGTTCCTGCCCATCTTAACCTCTGGCAGCAGGCAGAGTGTCCATACCTAATAATAATAATCTTTTAAGAAACATGTAATATTCACTGTAGTTGTATGTATATGATTTTATGTAGTTATAAAACTTACATTCAGACTTCTCATGCCAACTACTGGACCGGTAATCTGTAAAATTTTGCAGAGCAGTAGAGGAACCACTTGTATGGACTGGTATTTGTATTATTAATCAGCTCTTTAAACTATTTGCATACTCTTCTGGCTTCTCTGGAGGAAAATGCCTGGAACCTAGACTGCATCAGCTACTGCAAAGTAGATAATAGTGGCTGTTTTCAGGAATTTCTAGAAGTGCGACAGAGTAAAAATGGAAAAGTGCTTTACTGTTACTACCCATTCTTTCTGCTTAATGTATTTGCAAGCAGTGCTAGACAAACACAAAGAAACAATGTTTATTCTGTTTTTAGGCGTTTAAAATCAAATCATACAGAGTGAAATTCTTTTGAGCATCACTGAAAAAGCTTCACATTCACAGCGCTAGACAACAAAATGGAGGTGGGGAAGAAAGATAAATAACCTTAGATCACTTAATATTGCCATATTCTGAAATTATTCCAGTCAGAGCTATATTAAATAAATAAATAAATTTTTTTTGTCATTGTAAGTATATACATAGTATACACATACAACGAAATTCACACAAGACACCCAGAGACCAGACCCACATGCACACACATAAAAAATCCCCAAACACTCCCCACCCACTAAAAATCCCCCACTAAGAACACAAACATCTGCACCGCAAGCTAAATAATACTGTCCAACTGTTCACACAGCTCTGGGATAAAAACTATTCAGAAAACGTGTGGTCCGAGTCTTAATTGTTCTGTATCTTCTGCCAGACGGCAACAGTTCAAAAAAGTTGTGAGCAGGATGGGAAAAGTCTCTAAAGATGTTGTGTGACTTCCTCAGACAACGGGATGTGAAGATGTCATCCAGGGTTGATAGCTGGAGCCCGATGATATTCTGGGCAATTTTAATGGTTCTCTGTAGAGCTTTTTTGTCCGCTACAGAGCTGCTCCCAAACCATACAAGAATGCCATAGCTTAGGACACTCTCAATGGTGCTACGATAGTAGGACAGAAGTAAATGCCGAGATAAATTTAACTTCCCGAGCATTCTCAGGAAATACAGCCTCTTCTGTGCCTTCTTCACTAGCATGTTGGCATTTATAGTCCATGAGAGGTCCTCTGAGATGTAAGTGCCCAGAAATTTAAAACTACCAACCCTCTCCACTTCCTCACCATTTATGTACAGTGGTAAATGTACATTTCTCTTCCTCCTAAAATCAATTATGAGTTCTTTAGTTTTTTTGATGTTAAGTGTAAGATTATTTTCTTTACACCACAGTATCAACCCTTGTACTTCCTTTCTGTAAGCAGACTCATTGTTCTTATTTATGAGCCCCACCACCGTCGTATCGTCCGCAAATTTAATAATTGCGTTGGTGTTATACAGTGGGGTGCAATCATGTGTGTTCAGGGAATAGAGGAAGGGACTTAGCACACAACCCTGGGGAGCTCCTGTACTTAGTACCAGGGTAGAAGAATGGTGAAATCCCATCCTTACTGACTGTGGCCTATCTGTCAGAAAATCCTTTACCCACACACAAATCTTCTGAGGTAATCCCAGGTTGATCATTTTAAAAAACAACCTATTGGGTAGAATGGTATTAAAAGCAGAGCTATAATCCACAAACAACAGCCTCGCATAAGTTCCCTGTTGTTCTAAGTGACTCAATACAGTATGGAGAACAATGGACATAGCATTATCAGTACATCTATTTCTCCTGTATGCAAATTGCCATGGGTCCAAAGAAGGTGGAAGACTATCCTTAATGTAATCCAGCACCAATCTCTCAAAACATTTCATAATAACAGATGTTAAAGCTACTGGTCTATAATCATTGAGAGATACCACAGCTGACTGCTTGGGGACTGGCACTATAATAGATGTCTTCAGGCAAGTGGGGACAGAACACTGCAACAAGGATAGATTGAAAATATCCGTAAAAACTCCAGCTAATTCTGCAGCGCAGCCCCTAACAACTCGTCCCATGATTCCATCTGGTCCAGCTGCTTTTCGAACGTTAATATTCTGGAAAGCGCGTCTCACATCTGAAATCTGCAGTAGTAGTGGTTGTCTGTCGATGGTAGATTCTACTGATGTACTATAGATAGTAGGTGCTGGAATAATGGTGGTTCCTGTTTCCACCTCAAAACGGCTGAAGAATTGATTTAACTGCTCAGCCAAAAAATCACTGCTGCTAAACAGACTGTTTTTGTTACTCTGCCCCGTGATTTGTCGCAGGCCATGCCATACCCGACGAGTGTCAGAGTTCTCAAGATGTTGCTCAATCCTCCGACTGTACATAGCTTTGGCATCCCTAATACCCTTTTTCAATTTAGCTCTGGCCTCTCTATACTGGAAGGGACGTGGTGGCGCTGTGGGTTAAACCGCAGAAGCCTCTGTGCTGCAGGGTCAGAAGACCAGCAGTTGTAAGATTGAATCCACGCGTCGGAGTGAGCTCCCGTCGCTTGTCCCAGCTCCTGCCAACCTAGCAGTTCGAAAGCATGCAAATGCAAGTAGATAAATAGGTACCACCTCGGTGGGAAGGTAACAGCGTTCCGTGTCTAGTCGCGCTGGCCACGTGACCACAGAAACTGTCTTTGGACAAAACGCTGGCTCTATGGCTTGGAAATGGGGATGAGCACCGCACCCTAGAGTCGGACACGACTGGACTAAATGTCAAGGGGAACCTTTGCCTTTACCTCTCTATACTGTGCCTTTTTGAATTCGGACAAAGGTCTAAATCCAACATGAAGAGCTAGTGATTTCCCCCTTCCATTGCAGGTCCCCCGTCATTTCTGCTAGATTGTGTCAGTGGAAAAATATGTTGTTGGGTCCACTATATAATTTGGAACTTTCAGTTGTAAAAAAATAATGGTTTTTATTTATTCACAGATCCCAAAACAGAATTCAAACTTGAGAAGCGAGAACCTCTGAAGGGTAATGCAAAGGCTTCAGTAACCCTCAAACAGAGAAAAATTGTTGAACATAACCAGGTACTATTGCAACAATTTGCCCACCAAGAATTTCTATACAGAATCAAAGTTTTCTCTCTGAAGACATTGATTCATTAACATGAATGTATTTGAATGTGTTATAGGCACTAGAAAGTTATTGATCAGTAGCCACCAAATTGCATTTGTTATAGTACAGGATAGTGTGCAATAAAATCCTAAACAGCTGTATTTCATGGATTAAAACAATGATCATTTGATATTTAAAATGTTTCACATAAGAACCATTTATGAAATCTAAATAATTGGGATTATGATAACCCAATTTTCTCTGGTTCAGTCTTCTGAGGGAAGGTTTTCCCTTCCTAACTTTTCTCAAGTTAATTTGTTTATTTATTTGTTTATTTATTTATTTAACTTATATGCCGCCCACACTACCCAGAGGTCTCTGGGCGGCTTACAACATTTAAAATACAATAAAAAGACAAAACAATTAAAATGCAATTAAAATATATACTCTAAAAATTGTTTTTTCTTTTTATAAAGAAATTGTTTTTTCTTTTTATAAAGAAAAAATTGTTCTTTATAACTTTGCTGTTTTGGTTTGAGAATAGCTTTTCTTATAATTCTGACAGTTTAGGACTACTGAAGGCAAACAGCTTGTTTAGAATAGTAACAGTATACTCATCTGAACTATCTTTGCATGCCATTAGTGGACAGATTTTATAAGATAAAAGATTAAGGGGGGGAACTGGCTGCATGAGGATTGGTTAAATGTTTCTTGACTAACATATAGGAATCTTTAAGGTCAGATTTCCAAAACAGAGGACTGTCCCTTTAATTACATATTATGTAGAACACAAAGACTCTGCATTTATAAATAATCAGAAAGTCAAACATTTAAAAAAGACAAATATCAAAGAAGTGCATTTGAATCTGTTATGTAAGAATATAAATAGTCTACCATTCTGAATTACTCTATTTTGACTAACAAGTCCATCCTGAACTCTGCAGCAGTTTTCCAAATTTTGTAAAGTCGCTATGGTATGAGGAGTGAATTTTTTTTTTAATAAGAACTTGTTGCTATTTTAGTTGCTGCAATGTTCTCTGAAGATCCATAGATTTTAGAATATGGTGGGAAAGAATAGTATCACTTTTTTCCATACTCAAAATTCATTTCTTTAGGTGCTCACCATTTGTGCGTTTTTTTGGGAGAATACCTCATGTCTGTAATAGCAACGAGATCAAAAATGTATCTCAGGCCTGTCCACTGTACTATTTCCTGGTGTTTTTATTTGCTAGATTCAGTTGGCTAGAAAATACAATTTGTAGGATGTTCTCTGGTCATTTTTTAGCTATTTTATTTTTCTGTGCACTATGCTACTGTGACCTCTGAATAAGGTACTTATAAGTAAATATGCTTAGGATTCTGCAGTTAAGTTGGTAACAGCTTATTGTCCCTTATTCTACAAGAGCATAGTCAAGAATTTGTGCTTCTAACTTAAAGTAGACTTTGCACCCAACCCTGCAATTGGATTTCTTTGGTTTTATAGCATGTGGTTTAAAATATTCTTTGGCTTTCTTCAGGGCGCAATTTGTTTCTGAAATATTTTCCTCTTCATTCAGAAACAGTATGCTAACAGTTTAAACACTGTTCTTTAATAGCGAAAAACAACTTAGTCCTACAAGACATAGTAACTTGTACAGTTGAGCTCCTTTAAAAAGAAAAGAAAAATGGGCAGAGATTGAGGTGTGCAACATTTTAGATATTCCAGAATGATTTGTCCACAAAAAAAGTACTCATTCTTTATTGGAGCATTACTACCCTGTTTTCCCGAAAAGAAGACAGGGTCTTATATTAATTTTTGCTCCAAAAAACGCATTAGGGCTTATTTTCAGGGGATGTTTTATTTTTGTCATGTACAACCATCTACATTTATTCAAATGCAGTCATGTCATCTTCTGGTTGCTGCACAATGGTGGAGGGTGGGGTTTCACTTAACTAGGGCTTATTTTTGGAGTAGGACTTGTATTACCAGCATCCTGAAAAATCATACTAGGGCTTATTTTCAGGTTAGGTCTTATTTTAGGGGAAACAGGGTAATACTATGTTCCCGTTTGTATTCCTTACATATTTTAATCAATAATCAATTGCATAGCTGTGTGCCTTCAAGGTAGAAATTTTTACAGTTTGCATTTTAGCTTCTATACTATCAAAATCCTAACATAAACAGGAACCCTGTAAATAATTTAGGTTTGGAATAAGGTAAATTAGTTATGAAACTTAAGACAATAATAGATTATGTGCCTTTTTCTTAGCTAGCCAACACTTATGTATAATTACCTTAAGAGATAAAGTAGCATAGAAGATATGTATGGAACTTAAAAGTCTCCCTGTAATTTGCTTGCAAGATACTGGGGCATTAGGTGAACAATCATCTGGTGTAGATATATATAGCATTCACATACTTGCTAATATGTTTGATGCTTAAATAGAGCTATTCTCAGGATGGAGTTACTGAAACATTCTGGAGAAGTGGATCTTCAAAAAGTGGACTTCTGCAGGCAGTTTCTAGGGAATCTGCAAGAGTATCAAGAAGAACACCAAGGAAAAGGGTGATGCAAGGCTAATTTCCAATCTAGATTTTTATTTTCCTTATTCTTAGGGCCCTAGTAACAACTTTACACTTATTTGCTATGTTTTTGTTTCTAAACAAACAGGTTGAAGCTACAGTACCGTTGCCTGTACATGATCCAGTAATATCAGAGAGTATTCCCATAGCTGATACTGTAGCAGCTTCAAGCAACAAGACCCTAGTAAATATATTGAATTTGCAAGAGGTGGTATTCTATAATCTTCCTCTTCCTGGAAAACTTAAATATACCTTCTTTCTTGGAAAAATGGGATTTAAACAATATTTGTGCCTGTGGTTTACTTCAGACACAAACTAAAAGGAATTAGAAAACAATCAACTTTGATCTAGTGGGGATGGGGTGACTCTAAATAGCAGCTGTTTTCTTTCCAGTTTAAGGTCTATCAATTTTGTTTTAAAATTACAAAGCTGGAATTTCTGAGAATCTTTTTCTCCCATATAAAATTATATAGTTGGGGGGGGGAATTACTTTTTTTCCCCTTAATTCTGAGTTTGAACAATTTAAATTTCAGCAGGTTGTCAATAGAGTACCTGGAAATGTCAAGCATGCAGATCCTATACTGTCAGTCAGTGACTTCTCAGAATTGTCCAGAAGATCAGCAAAGAAATCATTGATGACAGCTGAAGTAAATAAATGCAACTTAGATTGTTGGCCAGACAAGGGAGGAGGGTGTTCTCTTTATATGTAATATAATTAAATAATTATTTTGCTTCCTACTTGGTGTAACACGGTAACAGCTATTTTATAACTATTTCCTTGCTTTAGATTACATTGTGTTTCTGGGTGGCATTTTTGCATGTATTAGCAAGTAAGATTTTGGGAATTCAGATAAGCATGGTAACTGAGTAATAGCTCTATTCTGTTCTTTTTTTCAACCTTTCAACCTGTATGTCCCAACTATTATCTTGATAACTATTAACAGAATTTGGGATTGAACTACAAGCTTGCATGAACTGTTTTATAAGGTTCTGCTGTGTTTATACTTTCCACCAAGAAAAGGATGGAAAATCTATGCAAAATTGTGTGTTGTGATGTTCAATTTCAGTAGCCATATGATCTGTTCACTGAGGACAGAAGTGACAACAATGCCTTTTATGGTTTTCATTTATCAAGATAGTATTGTCTGTCTTGTTGAAGGAACAAAATAATGGTACTGAAGATAACAGGATTTATTAAGTGGCTAAACACATCAAAGTAACCAAACTTTAATCAACAGCTAAACTTCATGAAACAATTTTCTTAAAATTCACTGATGTGCCAGATTCTTTTCCTAATCACAGCTGCATGCTTTCTTTCCTTCTCCCTCCCTCTTTCTTTCTAGTACTGGTTTCTCGTGTAATTAAAAAGATTATAATTATTCCTTTTTCTTCCTTACAGGTGATGGGGAAAACCTCTACAGAGGAAAAGAGAGTGGAAAGGGATATTCTTAAAGAATTGTTTCCATATGAAGCATCAACACCTACAGGAATCAGGTAATTCTGGGTATACTTAAATAATAATACATATACGTCAAAGCATTAAGTAATTTGATCTGTTCATTAGCTCTTGGCAGCAATGTTATAGGGATATTAAGGATTTTTAAAGAGTTTTTTTAATCCTGGCTTTTCCATGATTTTCAGTAATAGGTTGATATACAGTATGTTGCTTTACAGTACACTTTGCTTTCAGTATCTCCAGACTTCTTTGAAAGCTTTATGATATGAATGTCTATTTTAGATGTAACTCATATGTAACATGATGATAAAAATACGGCTGTCAATGGCTACTAGTAATTATGATTAAATACTGTGTCTAGAATTGGAGACATCTACATG
Source organism: Intellagama lesueurii (assembly GCA_037013535.1). Classification (NCBI taxonomy): domain Eukaryota; kingdom Metazoa; phylum Chordata; class Lepidosauria; order Squamata; family Agamidae; genus Intellagama; species Intellagama lesueurii. The sequence goes on along the minus strand of JBAJHW010000005.1, from coordinate 39,188,043 downwards.
CCAATTACCTGGGGAGTATGAGTTGGAGGATGCTTATTAAACTAAATCCAGTTCATTAACCTCTCATATGGACATCTTTGGCCATAGTCAAGGATTTTTTTATTCTAGGATTTTGATCACTGTTTAGAAACTTCTAGATTGAAAGCATTCATAGCACTGATTTTAGTTCAATTGCTAGTATTATTTGTTCCAGCAAATATACCAAATACACTTTTAGAAGGAAAAAACTATTGCTATATACTGTCAGTGGTTAACACAACCAGGAGGGAACAGTTTTAGTAGCCGGCTTCATGTTTTTCACAAAGCATTGAACATTATCTTACAAAGTTGTAATACACTTGGCTTTACAGCAGATTAAGATCATCAATTCGCTCACCTTTTCCAGCTCAAAATCAACAACATCTTACATTACTAAAGAACTGTGTTGCTTTGCATAGTTCCTGGCAAGGACAGATATAACTTTTGAGAATGAAAATATCTGATTTAGATAGCTAAAATGAGCCAGCAACCCAGAATGTGACACAGCTTTAGTTTTCCAAATTCTCTTTGATTTATTCCTCACTGCTACAGTCCTGAACCTGCTTATAAGAATCAGTGGAGTTGCCTGTACATTCACATTATTTGGCAGCTTTTCATGCACAGCATCTTTGTCTCAAGTTAATTACTTTAGATTGTAAAATGGTTAACCTTTTTCAGCTATCCTCATTCCTTTTTTGTTTTCCAGGGTCCAAGTTTCACTAGTAGCAGACAGGACAAATGGAATAAAAGCCACATAATGCTCACACACATAACAACATTTATGTCCATACATCTGCACACTTCCCCCACCTCTATTCATAAAATAATTTTGTATAGTGGAGTTTTCATGTATCATCTAATGGTCTCCCCTTAGGCAATGACCAAACTACATGTTCACTTGTACAATTTTCCCATCATCAGTTTTAACTGTCTTGTTACCATACCTGATCTCTTACAGCAGTGGTCCTCAACCTTTTTCCCTCCACAGACCAGTTTAGGGGGCGGGGGGCCGTCCGTGCAGGCATGGGAGAGGCTGTGCAGGCGGGGGGCCGTGCCTGTCTTAAGGCTTTCCCTTTAAAATCGTTTAGTCTTTGCTGTTCTTCTTTGTGGCCTCTGTGAATCACACTGTGGGTGATCCGCGCCTGCGCAGAGCTTCATCGGAAGATTCTAGAGCTTCTACGGTAGCAATAAACACATTAGAATAAGCCCCTCCCCCTCATATAAGTACCTTGGTGCCAAGCCTGTCCTTTCAGTTTCTTTCAACTGCCACGTTGAGAGCCTCATGTTTTTTCTGCTTCTGTGAGTACAAGTGAAAGAGAGCTTAATCTCAATTCCCTTTTTTTTTGTTTTTACCACTTTAGGAAAATAGATCAAGTTAAATACTATTATTAGTTTTTCTTCTTCTCTCGCTCGGCCTTTTGGCCGTGGCACCCCCTCCCACCATCCCCTTTTTCTTAAATCAGATGGAGGATGAAAAAACATGGAAACACATCTTGGTAGACACCAATGTACTCTCTAATTTTTAGTCCTGCTGGGTGGGGCTGTGCCTCTCAGTCATGCAATTCCACCCCACACATGGGGTTCCATCACGACCGGAACCAAAGGGGCTGAAAACAATCACTGCACGGAGGAGGAGGAAAGCTCCGCAGAGGGAGGTTGGGTTGTGCATGCGCACACCTTAGAAGGGAACCTTGGTAGACACAAAAATAGTGAAGCAAGATAGTGAAGAGATGCTTTTCAGAGACATCGGACCAAAATTAAAGGGCTGAGATATATTTAAAAAATGAGGATTGAACCTCATAAAGCAAAAGCAAATTTCATGAAGTATAACAGAAGTATCAAGTATCAGATATTATTCTGGTGAACTCTTACACCTTCTCATAAAGTATTGCTTAGCTTTATTAATTCAAAAGATTTATACTTTACTTGAACTTTCTAAAAGAAAGGATGTGATGCTTAATGTGATTAAACATATATATAACCTTAAATAAATATATTTATTCTTCATTAACAGTGCTAGCTGCCGGAGACCAATCAAGGGAGCTGCTGGTCGACCTAGAGAATTTGGTGACTTCCGACTGGATGAAACTTACTCATCAAAATATATCCCCAAATATGTTGCCTCAGGCTCAGCAGATGTCAAACCAGAGAAACCAACCATTAAAAAACGTTCCATTCCTTTGTGGATAAAAATCCTGCTCTTCGTTGTTGTCGCAGTCTTCTTGTTTTTGGTCTATCAGTCTATGGAAACCAACCAAGGAAATCCATTCTCCCCGTTCCTTAGTATCAGGAGTAACCCAGAGAAAACGATAGGTTGAGTTATTTTGTTTTGTTTTTTTGTACGGCACACACAACATGGTCTCCTGTTTTTAACTATAGAGATGTCATCCTTCCTCATCAGGTCAGAGACTATATACAGATAATAGCAACGGAGAAATTGAGACATGAAATAAGACAGTAATTACTAACTTTTTTTCAGAATTAGGAGATCACTTTGTGCCATAAGTAATATTTTTAGACCTCTCTGGAACTTCTTGTAGAATTTATTTTTTTAATGTGGACATCATTACATTCATTTGAGATTGTATATTTGATTTTCAACTTGGAAGCTCAAAAAAGGGCAAAAGTGATAGTAAAATGTGAAGGTGTGTTTAAATGTTTTTACTCCATACTAAAAAGATGCTGTACTTTGCATATTGTTTTTAGGGATCGAAAGAGCTAAGATAATAAAGGGAAGTGCATTTTGATGCATTTTACTCAAATTGTGCAGCTAAGATTAGTGTGTTGTGGTTTTAATAGGAAATCCAGATTTTTTTTCTGTAGAATACTGTAACATCTTAATAAATAAATTGTGAACCTATTGTATGCATTTCTGTATCTGTCTTAGTTTTAGTTGTAATTCCACTTAAACTTAGTCTATTTTTAATCATAGTTACCTATTTAGTGCTTATCCTCTAATTGCTTAACTTGTCCTTAGAAAAAAATATTTATTAGTAAAATTGTGTGAAGTAAACCTTACATCAAACAAGTTGAATTACTTTTTTATAGAATGATTAAAATGTTGAATCATAATTAACTTGCAAGCTTCTAGTCTTACTAGGAAAGGGTTATGTTTTTAAGCAAAACCTACTCTTTTTACATAACTAAACTGAATGTCATGTTTAAATTTCATTTTCTCCCCAGTGGCATTTTGTTTTAAGCACCATCAGTGTTCATATTCTAAAACATCTCTTTCGTATGGTATATTAAAGGGGCATTTATTACATTTCATGTGATAAAACTAAAGTTAACAAGTGCTGCTATTTTTAGTCTGCATAATTTGTTCTTGGTTGCATTTTCCAATCAATTTTAGTTTATCTCTTAAGTGTGGTTTATTACATATAAAGTGAATGTATAAATTTGCAGCACACATGGGTTCTTGGTATTACTGCATATTCCATACAAAATTGCAATAAACATTTTTAACCATAAATTCCAGTCTCATCAGAAGTTGGTATAGATACCATAATGTATTTTGTTATGCTATTTCTTCTGCCTTAAACTATAACAGCCTAATACTATGCAGAATTATGCACACATACAACACAATCTAAACATGTTTCTGAGAAGTCTCATTTGTATTCTGTTTACTCCCAGTGAAGTAGTACCTATTAAATCTATATACTAGAATAAGTTGTGTGAGGAATTAATTTGGCATAGATGTTGAATTTGGCAATGGTGGTATATGTATTGTAAAACAAGTCAGTTTAATGGTTGTAGTCAAGTATTAGACCATACTGAGGAAGAACCATGGGTTAATAGAATGCTGGCTCTGTGTGCAAACCGCCCAAGATTCAATCTCTGGCATCACAAGGTAGGACTAGAAAAGACTTCTTTCTGAAACTGGAAAACCATTTAGTCAGTATAGAGAGCATTAATGAAAAATGGGCCACTGTCCTAACTTGATATAAGATAACTTGTGGTCTAGGTATTTTAAATAATAAAAAGAAACACAACATCTGCTGGATAGCTCAGTCGTTTAGGTATCTGGCTGCAGAGCCAGAGGTTGGGAGTGTGATTCCCCACTCTTGTCTCCTTGACGGGCTGGACTTGATGACCCATAGGGTCCCTTCTAGCTCTGCAGTTCTAAGATGATTATATGATTATCTTGTCACACTGATGTAAGTGCTGTACTAAGAAAACCTGCACATTGAGAATACCCTGTTATCATTTATACTTCAGGTTCACCTGGAAAGTTTTGGATTTCTCTTAAACTGTTTTCCTAAACTTCTTTGAACTGAAACATTCTAAAGGCCATGAAGGTTTTTTAAAACGAATTCTATAAATTATTAAAAGCACTGCAAGAAATATATTAAGGACTGGGATAAAAGTACCAGAGTCTTATCTATGAATGCTATTGTAATCGATATAGACTCCAAGGTTGGTATACACTCCCCATATGAATTAACATGTGTTCATATTGTTTACCAAGCACATAAACCCCACATGTGATTAAACAGTGTTCTGCTTATATACCGCTCCATAGCGCTCCAAGCACACTGGCTGGTTTACAATTTTAATTATGTAGGCTATACATCCACCCCCGCTATGACAGAATAGTGTCCTAGATTGCACTGTTAAACAGATACCTGCGTTTTGAATGAAAGCCATAGGAATTTCTAACATGGCTGGATAATGTGTGATCCTCCAGATACTGGACTGAGACTCACTCCCTTCAGGCATAACAGCATAGCCAGATTGTTCTGTGGTGAGATGTGCTGTGGCCCTGTCTGGGATATTATTTCTGATTGTTTTAGGGGGGATGTTGTATAGGATCTCCATGTTCATGGTGACTAGAGTTGTGTTCTCTGGCAGACTGCTGATTTGTAAGCATTGAGAGTGATATGGCAGTCCCTGAGAGGAAATTTATCCCATATAACTGAAGGCAACTGTGGTCTAAAGCTGAATAGTATCTGAAATGTATGATGATTTTCTAAAACTTTGTCATTATCTCATACTCTTCTTGCATCCATCAGTTACTCTGCTGCTAAATAGTCAGTGACTAGGGTACATACAGTCATGGCCAAAAATATTGGCACCCTTGCAATTCTGTCAGAAAATGCAACCCTTCTCACAGAAAATTGTTGCAGCTGCAAATGTTTTGTTACTCAGATGTTCATTTCTTTGGTTTGCGTTGGAACACAAAAAAACAGAAGAAAAGTCAAATCTGATACAACCCCACACAGAAACCCAAAAATGCACTGGCCAAAATTATTGGCACCCTGTCTAAGTTGTAAGAAATAATTGCTTTTCAAGCATGTGATGCTCCTTTAATTTGTATTTAGACACACCTGTCGCAAGTAGTTGCAACCAGTTAAGATGGAGGAAAGTTGACTCAACCTTTGTGTTGTGTGTGACACTGAGCATGGAGAAAAGAATGAAGTGTAAAGAGTTGTCTGTGGATGTGAGAGAAAACATTGTGGAAAACCATCGACAATCTCAAGGCTACAAGTCCATCTCCAGAGATCTTAATGTTCCTGTGTCCACTGTGCGCAATATCATTAAGAGGTTTACAGCTGTAAACTGTAGCTAACCTCCCTGGACGTGGACGGAAGAGCAAAATTACTGAAAAATTACAACGAAGGGTTGTTTGAATGGTGGATACAGAACCCAGATTAACTTCCAAACAAATTCAAGCTAATCTGCAGACACAGGGTACAACAGTGTCAGCCATCTACTATCTACTACTACTTTTGTGTCAGCCAACTATCCATCGCCATCTGAATGAAAAGGGATGCTATGGAAGGAGACCCAGGAGGACACCACTGCTGACACAAAGGCATAAAAAAGCAAGACTGGAGTATGCCAAAACGTACGTTACAAAACCACAATCCTTCTGGGAGAACATACTGTGGACAGATGCGACAAAAGTAGAGCTTTTTGGTCAAGGATATCATGGCATTGTTTACAGAAAAAGAAATGAGGCATTCAAAGAAAAGAACACAGTCCCTACAGTCAAACATGGTGGAGGTTCAAATATGTTTTGGGGTTGCTTTGCTGCTTCTGGCACTGGATGGCTTGACTGTGTGAATGGTATCATGAAATCTGATGATTACCAAAAAAATTTGGGGCGCGACATAGCGTCCAGTGTCAGAAAGCTTCGTCTCCACCAGAGGTCATGGGTCTTCCAGCAGGACAATGACCTGAAACACACTTCAAAAAGCACTCAGAAATGGTTACAAACAAAGCGCTGGAGAGTTCTGAAATGACCAGCAATGAGTCCAGATCTGAATCCCATAGAACACCTGTGGAGAGATCTCAAAACAGCAGTTGGGAGAAGGCATCCTTCAAATCTGAAGGCCCTGGAGCAGTTTGCAAAAGAAGAGTGGTCCAAAATTCCAGTAGAGAGGTGTAAGAAACTCATTCATGGTTATAGGAAGTGATTGATTTCAGTAATTTTTTCCCAAGGGGGTGGTACCAAATATTAAGTTAAGGGTGCCAATAATTTTGGCCAGTGTGTTTTTGGGTTTCTGTGTGGGATTGTATCAGTTCTTCTTCGTGGTCTCTGTGAATGCACACGAATGGGTTAAACTGCGCCTGCGGAGGACTCTTTGGAATATTCTAGAGCTTAAATAACTGACCAATAGAACGTTTCCCCGTGGTGCGCATGCCCCACCCGCCCGTGGTACCTCAGTTCCTTTTTGCCGCCGCTGCAATCAGACTCTTTCGCGACGCCTAGAGCTGTTTTCAATTCTTTCAAGTCTTCTGGTTTTGATCCTGGCTTGTTTTCTTGACTATGTTTTTCTGATCTCTGGAGTATTTTGACTTGGACTGACCCGATTTACGATTCTTGCATTTTGGATTGGCTACCGTTGTTGTGTCTGGTTTTTGACCCTTGGACTGGTTACCGTTTGCGATTCGGATTATGGACTTTATTTTGTCCTATCGGCTTGTCTTTTCGGCTTTTGGTCTTGGACTGCAATCATTTACGTTCCCTGTGAGTTCATTCCTCTATTTCCTCCCCCCCCTTCCCCAGTTTCCCGCCAAATTTTATGGCCTCGTCAGGTCCGTTCAAACGCTGTACATCATGTGCCAACAAGATTCCCTTTACGGACAGCCACGGCCACTGTTTAATTTGCTTGGGGGAGAGACACCAGCCACACTCCTGTCAGGAGTGTAAAAAATTAACCAAACTCGCCCTTAAGCTCCGCTTACAGCGGCTCCGCTCATATCTTTGTGAGAAGTCGTTAACTCCGTCAAGCTCAGCAGCCATGGAACCTACCGTGACTCCTGCTCCTCCCACTCCTCGTCCCGATCCCGCAGCCTCACCGGCTCCTGCTACCCCTTCTTCAAGAGCTTCTTCAAAGGTGTCCAAGTCGAAGAAGGAGTCGACATCAGGGTCAACATCGGTATCGAAATCACCATCTGTTAAAGAACCCAAGAAACAGAAGGAGGTGGTTAGGCGTAAGAAGGCCAAACGGTCTTCTAAGTCTGTTCAACATAAGGATCTCCCTCCAGTTCGAGTGTCCCTGCCATCACCGATTCTTGAGGAATCATCCAGGGAGCTTCCTGATCCTGAGTCGCTTTCTGAAGGGGACGGCTTTGTACCACCACCGCAGACGCAGGCTTCGGTATCGATTCCGAGTCTGTCTCCAAGTCATGGCTGTTCTGAGGCTGATGTAATCTCCAGCCTGGCCTCAGCCCATTCGAGCCCTATGTCAATCGGGCAGGCAACAGTGATTCAACTGTTGAACTTGGAGGTGTCACCACAACAATCCCCTCTGTGTAAACGTCTGGCGAAACGTTGGCATGTTTCTCCAGGTCGAAAACTCCCTCAACATCGGGAGGTCATAGTTCTTCCACATCCATCTCAACGTCATGCTTTCGCTGAGTATGAAGAGCCGCTTTATGTAGAAATTAATTGGCGTGGTGGTCGACGTCGGTACCATGGGGACAATCTCGATCCCTTATACGACACCGACGATTATGTCCGGCCCAAGAGGGTGTGATATGTTTATGCTCCCCCGTCTGGGTCATCTCGATCGCCTTCGCTGCCTCGACGTCGGCATCGAGCCTATTTCCAACTCGACCCTATGACTTCGAAGCCTGCTACTAAGCGACACTTACCGCAACAGGATCTACAATCAGCCCGTCCTGCGAAGCGTTCTAGGGCTCCATCGATACCGGCACCCTCGGTATCCCACCTGAAAGTGTCTCACGCTCAGTCATCTCGTCAGGCTGCGTCTTCTAGAGCAGCTTATCCACCTGACATGGAGACTTCCACATCGATTCCCCGAGCTCTAGCCTCCATATCGAGATCTCATCCTCGCTCACCTTCACCTCCTCTGTCTCTTAATAGAGATCCCAGAGGTTCCTCGGTCTCATCAGTCTTTGAGCAGGACCGACCTTCGGAGGCATCCAGGGAATCCCCCTCAAATTTACCTACACCAGATTCGGATGTAGCTGATCTCCATCCCCCATCTCCATCTGAGGACTTTACGTCATGTTGTTGTTGTTGTTTAGTCGTTAAGTCATGTCCGACTCTTCGTGACCCCATGGACCAGAGCACGCCAGGCCCTCCTGTCTTCCACTGCCTCCTGGAGTTGGGTCAAATTCATGTTGGTAGCTTCGATGACACTGTCCAACCATCTCGTCCTCTGTCGTCCCCTTCTCCTCTTGCCCTCACACTTTCCCAACATCAGGGTCTTTTCCAGGGAGTCTTCTCTTCTCATAAGATGGCCAAAGTATTGGAGCCTCAGCTTCAGGATCTGTCCTTCCAGTGAGCACTCAGGGTTGATTTCCTGCAAAATGGATAGGTTTGTTCTCTTTGCAGTCCAGGGGACTCTCAAGAGTCTCCTCCAGCACCACAATTCAAAAGCATCTATTCTTCGGCGGTCAGCCTTCTTTATGGTCCAGCTCTCACTTCCATACATCGCTACTGGAAAAACCATAGCTTTGACTATGCGGACCTTTGTCGGCAAGGTGATGTCTCTGCTTTTTAAGATGCTGTCTAGGTTTGTCATCGCTTTCCTCCCAAGAAGCAGGCGTCTTTTAATTTTGTGGCTGCTGTCACCATCTGCAGTGATCATGGAGTCCAAGAAAGTAAAATCTGTCACTGCCTCCATATCTTCCCCTTCTATTTGCCAGGAGGTGATGGGACCAGTGGCCATGATCTTAGTTTTTTTGATGTTGAGCTTCAGACCATTTTTGGCGCTCTCCTCTTTCACCCTCATTAAGAGGTTCTTTAATTCCTCCTCACTTTCTGCCATCAGAGTGGTATCATCTGCATATCTGAGGTTGTTGATATTTCTTCCGGCAATCTTAATTCCGGCTTGGGATTCATCCAGTCCTGCCTTTCACATGATGTATTCTGCATATAAATTAAATAAGCAGGGAGAGAATATACAGCCTTGTCGTACTCCTTTCCCAATTTTGAACCAATCAGTTGTTCCATATCCAGTTCTAACTGTTGCTTCCTGTCCCACATATAGATTTCTCAGGAGGCAGATAAGGTAGTCAGGCACTCCCATTTCTTTAAGGACTTGCCATAGTTTGTTGTGGTCAACACAGTCAAAGGCTTTTGCGTAGTCAATGAAGCAGAAGTAGATGTTTTTCTGGAACTCTCTGGCTTTCTCCATAATCCAGCGCATGTTAGTAATTTGGTCTCTCGTTCCTCTGCCCCTTCGAAATCCAGCTTGTACTTCTGGGAGTTCTCGGTCCACATACTGCTGAAGCCTACCTTGTAGGATTTTGAGCATAACCTTGCTAGCGTGTGAAATGAGTGCAATTGTACGGTAGTTGGAGCATTCTTTGGCACTGCCCTTCTTTGGGATTGGGATGTAGACTGATCTTTTCCAATCCTCTGGCCACTGCTGAGTTTTCCAAACTTGCTGGCATATTGAGTGTAGCACCTTAACAGCATCATCTTTTAAGATTTTAAATAGTTCCACTGGAATGCCATCACCTCCACTGGCCTTGTTGTTAGCCATGCTTTCTAAGGCCCACTTGACTTCACTCTCCAGGATGTCTGGCTCAAGGTCAGCAACCACACTATCTGGGTTGTCCGGGACATCCAGATCTTTCTGGTATAATTCCTCTGCGTATTCTTGCCACCTCTTCTTGATGTCTTCTGCTTCTGTGAGGTCCCTACCATTTTTGTCCTTTATCATGTCCATCTTTGCACAAAAGATTCCTTTAATATCTCCAATTTTCTTGAACAGATCTCTGGTTTTCTCCTTTCTATTATTTCCCTCTATTTCTTTTCACTGTTGGTTTAAGAAGGCCCTCTTGTCTCTCCTTGCTATTCTTTGGAAGTCTGCATTCAATTTTCTGTAATTTTCCCTATCTCTCTTGCATTTTGTTTCCCTTCTCTTCTCTGCTATTTGTAAGGCCTCGTTGGACAGCCACTTTGCTTTCTTGCATTTCCTTTTCTTTGGGATGGTTTTTGTTGCTGCCTCCTGTACAATGTTATGAGCCTCCATCCATAGTTCTTCAGGCACTCTGTCCACCAAATCTAGTTCCTTAAATCTGTTCTTCACTTCCACTGTGTATTCATAAGGGATTTGGTTTAGATTATACCTGACTAGCCCAGTGGTTTTTCCTACTTTCTTTAGTTTAAGCTTGAATTTTGCTATAAGAAGCTGATGATCAGAGCCACAATCAGCTCCAGGTCTTGTTTTTGCTGACTGTATAGAGCTTCTCCATCTTTGGCTGCAGAGAACATAATCAATCTGATTTCGGTATTGCCCATCTGGTGATGTCCATGTGTAGTGTCGCCTCTTGTGTTGTTGGAAAAGAGTGTTTGTGATGACCAGCTTGTTCTCTTGACAAAACTCTATTAGCCTTTGCCCCGCTTCGTTTTGAACTCCAAGGCCAAACTTACCTGTTGTTCCTTTTATCTCTTGACTCCCTACTTTAGCATTCCAATCCCCTATAATGAGAAGAACATCTTTCTTTGGTGTCAGTTCTAGAAGGTGTTGTAAGTCTTCATAGAATTGGTCAATTTCAGCCTCTTCAGCATTGGTGGTTGGTGCATAAACTTGGATTACTGTGATGTTGAAAGGTCTGCCTTGGATTCGTATTGAAATCATTCTATCATTTTGGAGATTATATCCCAGTATAGCTTTTCCCACTCTTTTGTTGACTATGAGGGCTACTCCATTTCTTCTATGGGATTCTTGCCCACAATAGTAGATATGATAATCGTCTGAATTGAATTTGCCCATTCCCGTCCATTTTAGTTCACTGACGCCCAGGATGTCAATGTTTATTCTTGCTATCTCCTGTTTGACCACATCCAGCTTACCAAGGTTCATAGATCTTACATTCCAGGTTCCTATGCAGTATTTTTCTTTGCAGCATCGGACTTTCCTTTCACTTCCGGGCGCGTCCGCAGCTGAGCGTCCTTTCGGCTTTGGCCCAACCACTTCATTAGCTCTGGAGCTACTTGTACTTGTCCTCCACTCTTCCTCAGTAGCATGTTGGACGCCTTCCGACCTGAGGGGCTCATCTTCCAGTGTCCTATCTTTTAGCCTTTTGTTTCTGTTCATGGGGTTTTCTTGGCAAAGATACTGGAGTGGCTTGCCAGTTCCTGCTCCAGGTGGATCGCATTTAGTCAGAACTCTCCACTATGACCTGTCCGTCTTGGGTGTCCCTGCACGGCATAGCCCATAGCTTCTCTGAATTACTCAAGCCCCTTCACCACGACAAGGCAGCAATCCATGAAGGGGACTTTACGTCATATTCGCAATTAATTCTACGCATGGCCAAATCATTGGAACTTGATATAGAACAACCTCCTCCTCCCAAACAGGACCTTGTTTTCAATTATATAAACCAAGATAAATCCCCCCCCCCCTCTGAGTTTGGCGTTTATTCCAGGTATGTTAGACCTCATAAAGCAGGGGTCAGGGAACTTTTTTACCTTTTACCCCCCAAAAAATTTATATAAGCCGACATTACCCCCTTGATTTGAAAGGAAGGAAATGATACAGTATTTTAATTCAAAATCTTATTGAATCTATTCAAAATTACTTTGAAAGCGTCAACTTACTTGAAAACTTCAGGTTTTGGAGAAATGATGTTGCTTCATCTTGGATACGAGAGCATCAATACTGGGGCATTTTGATGTCAGAGCAATATGGATACAGTCTTCAGGGTCCAATCGATTTCTCTGCTTTGTTTTTATGTTCGTAAAAGTGGAAAATCCTTGTTCACAAAGGTAGGTTGTTGCAAAAGGCAGCAACTTTTTGACTGCCTCCTCATGTGCAATTTTGAATGCCTTTGCAGCTGTTGACATCCAAAAATTTGACAGATCTGCTTTGTTTTCAAATGCAATACGTGCTTCGTTATTGCATCGAAGTTCAAGAAGTGACTCTGCCAACCCTTGAGGCTCTTCTGGTACAACAGCAATTTCACATTTAAAGGGGTCTACAATCCAACTGACAGCTTGTGAATCAAGATCTGGAAAGTAATCAGAGAACCGCTCTTTGAGTTTGGTAAGATGCCTTATAACTATATCCTTGATGTCTTCAAAAGTAATATTTTCACAATCTTCCAAGAACAAAGCTAACTTTGAAAAGGTAGCTATCTTTTTCTGTTCAGCTTTCTGTCTCCAATATAAAAGCTTTGATCCAAATGCAGAAACCTTTTCTCTGGCTGAAATTATATTTATGTTTTTTTCCTTGCAATTCTTTGTTCAATACATTAACATGCTCAAACATATCAGCTAAATATGCGAGATGTGCAACCCACAAGGAGTTCGTAAACTTCTCTGCGAGAACATGCTTTTGATCAACCATAAAACTTTCAAGTTCAGCTTTGAGAGCCCACACTCGGTTCAGAACATTTCCACGTGAGAGCCACCTCACTTCTGTATGATAAAGTAGGTCTGTATATTCAGTATCACCAGCTTTACATAATTCACGAAACAATCGCGTGTTTAATGCATGTCCTTTGACAACATTGACAATCTTGACAACATCATGCATGACGGTTTCCAGTGCAGGTTCCAAATGTTTCACAAGCAGTGCCTGGCGATGGATAATACAGTGGTTTACTTCAACTTTTGGATTTCTCTCTCACACCAAAGCTGAAAAACCATTAACACGACCCAACATAGCTGGAGCTCCATCAACAGACACAGCAACGCAGTCTTCCCACTTTAAATTGACGTCATTAAAGTATTCATTAACATTATTGAAGATATCAATTCCACGAGATCGCAAGTCAAGAGGAGAACAGAACAACAATTCTTCTTCAATTAAATGTAAACCTTTGTAGCGGACATATACCATCAGCTGCGAATTACTACTAACATCCGTAGTCTCATCAAGCTGAATAGCAAAGTATTTATTCTCTTTTATTGAGGAAATAACTTGTTGCCTCACATTTTCTGCTAAAATAGAAACTCTTTCTTTAACAACTCTTGCAGACAAGGGCCAATCACCAATAGTATAAGGTTTTTTGTTCCGGGCAATCAACCAGGACACTTCAAAGCTAGCCTTGGATGCTGAACATTGATTGAATGTACCTCTCAAGTTGCTGTCCAATCTTTGTCTTTTGACAGACATTTCCAAATTTACAAAATATTCCCGCGGTTTTGAAGCCAGATGTGGGTGCAAATTATCCAAGTGTTTCTTCAATTGACTCTTTTTGAAAGATTCTGCAGTCAGAACTTTCAAACAAACAACACACTGTGGTTTCATTATTCCTTTGTCGTCAATTTGGGTAAACCCATTATCCAGGAATTCCTCCTGATATATTCTTTTTCTAATTGATGTCATCTGAAGGGTAAAAAAGACAGTGATTGGAAAAGTTGTAACCCTGGCTGCCAGGCTATGTACCGAACTAGCAGGATATATCATCAGTATCAAGTGGGCCTTAGAAAGCATGGCTAACAACAAGGCCAGTGGAGGTGATGGCATTCCAGTGGAACTATTTAAAATCTTAAAAGATGACGCTGTTAAGGTACTACACTCAATATGCCAGCAAGTTTGGAAAACTCAGCAGTGGCCAGAGGACTGGAAAAGATCAGTCTACATCCCAATCCCAAAGAAGGCCAGTGCCAAAGAATGTTCCAACTACCGTACAATTGCACTCATTTCACACGCTAGCAAGGTTATGCTCAAAATCCTCCAAGGCAGGCTTCAGCAGGATGTGGACCGAGAACTCCCAGAAGTGCAAGCTGGATTTCGAAGGGGCAGAGGAACTAGAGACCAAATTGCTAACATGCGCTGGATTATGGAGAAAGCCAGAGAGTTCCAGAAAAACATCTACTTCTGCTTCATTGACTACGCAAAAGCATGGCAGAAAGTGAGGAGGAATTAAAGAACCTCTTAATGAGGGTGAAAGAGAAGAGCGCCAAAAATGGTCTGAAGCTCAACATCAAAAAAACCAAGATCATGGCCACTGGTCCCATCACCTCCTGGCAAATAGAAGGGGAAGATATGGAGGCAGTGACAGATTTTACTTTCTTGGGCTCCATGATCACTGCAGATGGGGACAGCAGCCATGAAATTCAAAGACGCCTGCTTCTTGGGAGGAAAGCGATGACAAACCTAGACAGCATCTTAAAAAGCCACCCTTTTCCCCCCCGCCTTAATTCAAGCCTTCTGTTTTGCTTTCCTGTTCCTTTTTTCATAGTTTTGAGTCAGTCTCTCTCTCACTCACACACACACACATCCACCCACCCTCCCTCCCTCCATTTTCTCCATATATTTAAACAAGGTTGATGAAGCCACCCTTTTCCCCCGCCTTAATTCAAGCCTTGCCTGTTCCTTTTTTCATAGTTTTGAGTCAGTCTCTCTCTCTCTCACTCTCTCTCTCACACACACACACACACACACATCCACCCTCCCTCCATCCATCCATTTTCTCCATATATTTAAACAAGGTTGATGAAGCCACCCTTTTTTCCCGCCTTAATTCAAGCCTTGCCTGTTCCTTTTTTTATAGTTTTGAGTCACTCTCTCTCTCTCTCTCTCTCTCTCTCACACACACACACACACACACACACACATCCATCCATCCACCCTCCCTCCCTCCCTCCCTCCCTCCATTTTCTACATACATTTTCTACATACATTTAAATAAGCTTGATGAAGCCCTCGGTCTCTCGCACCTTCCTTCCCTCGTTAACTGGATCCTTTCCCTCCTCCTGCTTGCTTGCAGTCATCTCCAAGCCCCGGATTGATTGACTGCCCGGCCCCTTCAACAGCTGTAACCAATCAAGCAGGCTTATCTCCGATCTCTGAAGGAACGGAGGATTTACATTTGCCCTGCTGCAACCAAGGAAGTAACAGGGAGAGGTGGCTTACAATTTGAGGTTTGGCTGCAGGGGGTGGGGTGGGTGGGAGGGAGGGGGGTAGTGCTCTGCTCATTACCCCCAGGATTTTCACTTTTACCCCATTTGGGGTAAATTACACCTGTTCCCCGACCACTGTCATAAAGGAATCATGGCATCAACCGTCTCCGTCTCTTCAAATCTCTATAGACGTGTTGAAAATCATTACAGGACACATGGCAACAACACTACCTTCCTTACTAAGCACCCTGCACAGAATTCCATTAGAGTGCAATCCAATCAATCAAGGGCTGGCAATCGTTCTAAGGTCACCCCTACCAACAGGGAAGGCCGCAAACTAGACGTATTGGGCCATCGCCTCTACTCTCTGGCTTCATTTGTAATGAGAGTTTCTAACTACCAGGCAGCCATGGGCGCTTATCAGAGGCAATTATGGAACAAAGTTCTGCCAGTTCTTCAAGCCGCCCCGAGGAAACTAGGACCGCTGCTCTCAACGCTCATCTGGAAGCAACAACGTTGGCTAAACAACAACGTTTGGCATCACGTCATACGGCTGATGCAGCGTCCAAGGCCATGATATCGGCTATTGCTCTCAGGAGGCATGCTTGGCTGCGTTCAGCGGGAATCAATGATGACGCTAGGTCCCATATTGAGGAACTCCCATTTGATGGAGTTGGCCTATTTAATGAGAAAACGGATGAGGTGATGGACAATTTACATAAGATCCGGAAGACAGCTCGCTCTCATTATGTCCAGCAGCCCCGTTACCAACGTTATCAGTGGTGTAGGCCTTTCACCTCACAACGATCTTATCAACAACCCTATCATCAAACCTATCGCCCTTACAAAACTTCTGCTCAAGAAAGATCAAATCCTCCTCCATCTTCTTCTGCTACCACCTCTTTCCGGGCACAGGCTTCTGGTCAACGTTGACAAGCCTTCCGTCGCCCTGCCAAAAAGAATAAACAATATATTTGACTGTCTTCGGCTGCATCCTTTTATCGATCTATCCCACCTTCCCCGGCTAGCCCCTTTCTTCGACAAGTGGTCTACCATCACCAAAGACACTTGGGTGCTTGCCATCATACATTTTGGTTACCTTTTAGAGTTCTCAGATCTTCCTCCTGTCGGTCGCCTCAAGATCACAGCTTACTCACCTGCTCTAGAAAAATAAGTCTCTGTTCTTCTCCAGAAGCATGCTATTCAATGAGTTTCTTCTCAAGAAGCACTGGACGCTTCTATTCCTGATATTTTACGGTTCCCAAGAAGGATGGCGGACTGCGGCCAATCTTAGATCTCAGGCTCCTCAATACTTAGCTTCGTCCAAAGCATTTCCGAATGGTCACCTTAGTGTCTGTCATTCCGCTTCTTTCTCCAGGCGATTGGTTTGTGGTGATAGATTTACAGAACGCTTACTTTCATATTTCCATCCACGAGTGTCATCGCAAATATCTCTGCTTCGTCTTCATGGAGTCAGTGTACCAGTTCTGCGCCCTACCATTCGGGCTTGCCACCGCCCCAAGGACCTTCACAAAGTGTTTAGCTCCAGTAGCAGCCTACCTGCGTCTGCACAATATCATGGTCTTTCCTTATATAGACGACTGGTTGATCATCGCTGGCTCATACGCCAAGGCACAGGAGGATACAAGTTTTACTCTACAAACTCTGGCAGATCTAGACCTCCAGGTCAATTTTGCCAAGTCCCACCTTCAACCGTCTCAGACCATAGACTACATTGGCGCAGTTTTGGATTCCAACAGGGCCAGAGTTTTCCTTCCTTCCGAAAGGATTTACAAATTGAGCCGGGCTATTCATCCATTCCACCCGTATGCCAGGGTTTCTGCTCATCACACGCAGCATCTTTTAGGCCTTATGGCTTCCATCACGTCTGCTCTTCCTCACGCTCGTTTGAAGATGCGCTCTCTCCAGGCGTGGTACCTGTCTCAGTTCAATCCTCTATTAGACAACCCTGCCAAACGCCTACGTGTGTCTCCGGAGTTAGCAAGTCAACTGACGTGGTGGACTTTCGTGCCGCATCTTCTAATTGGCAGACCCTTCAGGCCCCTTCAGCTGACAGTCCAGATCATGATGGACGCCAGCCCGACGGTTTGGGGCGCGCATTGTGGAGTTCACAAGATCCACACCCTGTGGTCCAACTCAGAGAAACTGCTACACATCAATCTTCTCGAGATGTTGGCAGTCATCAAGGCTCTTCGCGCTTTCTATCCTCTCGTGGTCGGTCGTGGAGTACAGGTGGCTACAGACAACATGACCACTCTGTATTATATAAACAAGCAGGGAGGCACTCACTCTTTGTCCCTTCTGTACTTAGCGATCCACCTTTGGGAGTGGTGCTACGATCACCACATATTTCCGATCGCCATTCATGTATCGACAGAGGACAACGATGTGGCCGATCGCCTGAGCCGCCTGACCACTCAAACTCACGAGTGGGTTCTCGACGACTCTGTGTTCTCCCATATCTGCAACAGGTGGGGTATACCGGCCATCAACGTCTTTGCTACTCAGATCAACGCAAAGTGCGAAAAGTTTTGTTCTTGAGCAGGGAGAGGCACGGGCTCTTTGGGCGATGCCTTCATGGTGACTTGGGATGCTGTCCTTTTTTATCTTCCCCCCCCCATTCCGCTCAGTCGGAATGATTGTCAGGATCCGCCAGTTGAGAGCCAATGCCATCCTGATAGCTCCATGGTGGCCTCGGCAGCCATGGTTTACCACCCTCAAGACCATCGCATCTGATTTCCTGAGATTGCCTCCTCAACCATTCCTCCTAACTCAGGACAAGGGCAACGTCTGTCACCCCGACATCGAGTCGTTCCATCTCACAGTATGGAGGATTCTACCAGTATAAAAGAAGTGTTGGACAGGGCTAGGAAGCCTTCAACCAAATTGTTATATTCTTATAAGTGGTCTGTTTTTACCATGTTTGCTGCGTCCAGAGGTTTTTTGGCTGTTCCAGCTTCGTTAGATGCTCTTCTCGCGTTCCTGCGTTATTTGTTTGATCTAGGGCTGGCACATTCTACACTGAAGGTTCATATATATCAGCCATTGTTTCTTATCAGCCTGTGGGTTTAGACGCTTCCCGCTTATTCTCGCACCCGACTGTGAAGAGGTTCCTTCAGGGTTTGCGTAACATTCGTCCACCTATACGGCCTCCAATCCCTCAGTGGTCTCTTCAGACTGTTTTGCGGGCTCTTACGCGCCCACCGTTCGAACCAATGGCTTCTACTCCTCTAAAACTTCTTTCTCTTAAGACTTTGTTTCTTGTGGCAGTTACGTCTGCTCGGAGAGCAGGTGAGTTGCCTGCACTGCGGTCTGATGCACCATATATACAATTTCACCCCGACAAGGTTGTCTTATATCCTGATGTGTCATTTCTCCCTAAGGTGATTTCCAGTTTTCACGTCAATCAGCCTTTGATCCTCCCAACATTGTTTCCTAATCCCTCTTCCGATGTTGAGCGCATGCTCCATTCCCTTGATGTTCATCGGGCTTTGGCCTTTTACATTTCTAGAACTAAGGACTTCCGCAAATCTCCTAGACTGTTTGTTTGCTTTCACAGTCCTCGAAAAGGTTATCCAGTTTCTTCTCAGACAGTTTCTAGATGGATAGTTTCTGCCATCGCTTTATCCTATGAGCTGGTTGGCAAGGCTTCACCAGGTATATTGAAGGCTCATTCTACTAGAGCTGTGGCTACCTCTACTGCCTGGCTTCGTGGCATTGAAGTCTCTGACATTTGTCGATCAGCTACTTGGTCTACACCATCGACCTTTGTGACACATTGCAGGCTGGATGTCAGAGCCAAAAAGGAAGCAAGTTTTGGAAGGGCTGTGCTGACTTCAGTTTTACCGTGATGGCCCTCCTGCCGGTAAGTGAGCTTGCTAGTCACCCATTCGTGTGCATTCACAGAGACCACGAAGAAGAAAGAGAGGTTACTTACCTGTAACCATGGTTCTTCGAGTGGTACTCTGTGAATCCACACGTCCCGCCCGGCCTCCCTGCTGTCTGTCACGGGTTGTCTAGAGCTTTGTACTTTCAGAGCTATGACAGCGGCGGATGTTCGGAACTGAGGTACCATGGGCAGGCGGGGCATGCGCACCACGGGGAAATGTTCTATTGGTCAGTTATTTAAGCTCTAGAATATTCCGAAGAGTCCTGCGCTGGCACAGTTTAACCCATTCGTGTGCATTCACAGAGTACCACTCGAAGAACCATGGTTACAGGTAAGTAACCTCTGTATTTGACTTTTCTCTGTTTTTTTGTGTTGTTCCAATGCAAACCAAATAAATGAACATGTGAGTACCAAAACATTTGCAGCTGCAACAATTTTCTGAGAGAAGGGTTGCATTTTCTGACAGAATTGCAAGGGTGCTAATATTTTTGGCCATGACTGTAATCTAGCCTTGGCAGCAACTGAAACTGCTAATGTTAAAAGTAAGTAAAGCAAGGGACACTTAGAGCATACGTTGCTCCATAAGTCATAGAAGGAGCTACAGTGACTGCTATTAGGTAAAAGAGAAGACAGGGTATAGATTGAGGAGTTTTGCCCTAGTTCTCTGTAATTCAGAGAAACTAGTGTTTGGAAAGGACTTGAGATGTTAAGTATCATGGAAAAAGAAGACAACAACGCTGGCTGGGAATTGGAAGACAAGGTGTCTTGTCATAACGTGTATTGCTAAGCAGCTGAAATAAAATAAGACAAATCTGAAAACATGGCTGAAATCCTGTTGCTTAGAGTAGGATGTTGCAACTAGAAGAGGCCCATTGACTCAATGGAACTTATGAAAGAGTTGACTCACCAAGTGTTTGTTGATTCCCTGGACCTACTCTAGTTATGACTTATTACACTAAAGCCCCTTCCTTTCCAATATTTAGAAAACATACAAAAACATTGCTTTTCAGAAAGTCATTTCAGGACATCATCCCCTTATACAGTAGTTGTCCACCACCACCATCTTCAGTTCTTAATGGGGTTGTTTTTACATTGTTGTGAATTGGTTGGGGTTGGGGGGATGGGTTTTTATGTTTATGTCCTATGTTGGAAACTGCCCAGAATAATGGAATGCCACTAGATGGGCGGTAAAGAAATTGAACAAACTAACATACCAAGGTACATGCTATCTAGCATATCAGTTGGCAAGAAAACTTGTACCCAACTCTGAAAGGACATTCCATCAGGGTTCTGGCCACCTCCACTGCCTTCATAAGAGGAGTGCAGATGACAAACATTTGTAAGGCAGCCACATGGTCTCAACCCGCTATGTTCATCAAGCATTATAGATGACATAAAGAGTTAGATATGATGCATTCTTCAGCTGAATGGTAATTTTTTCAGTTTTGGTATGACATCCCACTGGCTGGTTAATGAGCTATTAGTGTGAATCACAGAACATGTTATCTGTAACTATAGTTTTTCAAGTGTTTATCAGTGAATTCACACAACACACCCAATCTCCTCTCTGTCTGCCATATGATGTACTTTATTCAGCAGCAGACATGGGAACTGGGCATTAACTGTTGGGTGGAGGAGCATGTGCTCCTCATAGCACCAGATAACTCCAGATATATTGTAGCTCCAGCTACTTGCTTCTCTCTCCTGGAGCTGCCAGCCCACCGCAGGGCCTTTTCACCAGATATATGGCATGCTCTTCCCTCAGAGGTTACCAATGGGAGGTATAAAAATATCCCTATGACAGAGAGGGTTTGCCCTCACAGTGACAGGACAGTAGAATCAACTCACATGTGTTACACTGCCGGTTCAGGTAAGTAATCTGTCCTTCCACGGTGTTGTAGGGTTGAGTAATAATTATACAGCCGTATTAGTTTAGGAGTCTCAATACTGTATCCCCCATGGAAACTAATAATGAAGACTGTTATTTTTGGTATGTTCTATTATGCCTGTTTATATAGAGATCCTGCAGTTCTCTCTCTCATATCCATCCCTACTTGTACCTTTTAACCAGGTGGCCAATACAGAGTGTCAATTATAGGGTGAAAATTGTGGTTTTCTAAACCTCCTCCCTTGAATACAACTAGATTTTTGTGGAACATATATCCTGGAATCTTTCCTGAGGTAAAACTTCAAGCAGCACACTAGGAGATTTGTAATATCTTGTAGCATGCAAGATCTGTGTCCTTAAGAGGCAGACTTAAACGGTGACTAATTTTTCTTTGTGAATAGGTGTGGCTTTGTTAGATGATCTAGAACCAGTGAAGAAAAATTGGTCAGCTTTGTGCAGTATGTCTAAGTGTTATGTGTCAGATACTTAGGGATCCAAATCACAAAGAAAACGAGTACATTATTCAAAGACAATTATATGAAGTTGATTAAAGAGATACAGAATAGCTTGGAGAGATGGGACAAATTACAGCTATCATTGATGGGAAGAATGTTGTTGTTGTTGTTTAGTCGTTTAGTCGTGTCCGACTCTTCGTGACCCCATGGACCAGAGCATGCCAGGCCCTCCTGTCTTCCACTGCCTCCCGGAGTTGGGTCAAATTCATGTTGGTAGCTTCGATGAGATTGTCCAACCAATAGCAACCATCAAAATGAATGTTCTACCTAAAATTCTATTTTTATTTCAGACAATTCCCATAATATTAAAACAGTCATTTTTTCAAGAACTTAACAAGATAATCATGAGATTTGTGTGGCAAGGTAAAAAACCCAAGAATTAAAATCAAAGCAATGCAAGATGCCAAACAAAGAGCAGGTTTTGGTCTCCCAGATTGAGTATTGTATTATAGAGCCTGTGTATTAGTCTGGATAAAGGAATGGATAACTTTAGATAATGATAGACTACTCAAGTTGGAAGGACATGATTTACAGTTAGGTTGGCATGCTTTTCTATGGTACAAAAAAGATAAAGAGCAGAAAAGTTTCAACTCGCATATGATAAGAAGAGCCCTACTAGGGACTTGGAAAAAGATCATCGAGCAGATTTACCAAAAAACACCAGTCTAGGTATCACCCATAGAGGCCTTTACACAACCTAACCTCATGACAGAAGCGAAAGTTTTAAGATATCAAGATCTATTAAAAAATGATTGTGAGTTAAGGTCCAAAGAAGAGTTAGAAACACAAAACATATATCTAAACTGGTGGTCCAGAGCACAAGTGAAATCTAGGTAAAGAAAAGATAAAATAGAGGGCTTTTACACAGAACAAACGAAATTCGATAAATTTCTGCTGGGCTCAAATGATAAAGTAATTAAGAAAATGTATGATTATTTGCTTGAAACTAAATGCAAGATGAGAGTAAAAGAATGTATGATTAGGTGGGCACAAAATATAGGACATAATATTGATATTGATCAATGGTTGCAAATATGGAAAAATAACAAAGCTCACAAAATCGGTAAATTTCAAGGAGAACATATATAAGATGTTTTATAGGTGGCATATGACTCCGGAAAAATTGTCAAAGATTTATACAGAGGTGTCAAATGTTTGTTGGAAGTGTGAAGCACAAGAGGAAAGCTTTTACCATATGTGGTGGACTTGTAGAGTAGCGAAACAGTATTGGATAGCAGTACATACTCTGTTACAAAAAATACTGCTTTGTAATGTTCCACTAACCCCAGAATTGTTTTTACTGAGCATTATACCAGATAATATAGATAAGACAAAGAACTATCTAGTTATATATATAGTCACTGCAGCCAGAATTATTTATGCTAAGAACTGGAAGAAATCGGAGATACCGAAACAAGAGGAACTCATTGAGAAGATATGGGAAACGGCAGAAATGGATATTCTATCAGAAGTGTTGAAAGACTGTCCAATACAAAAGGCAACTGAACGATGGGATTTATTATATAAATGGCTTGAGTCACCAGATAGTGCTTGAATAACATAGAATTAAACTAAGATGTAACTGTAAGTTGAAACCTGGAGGGCAATCAAATTGTAGAAAGGCGAAAAGTCGACTTGATATCGCAACATGAACAGATTGGATGACAGTACATTTTGTGTTCTCCTTCCCCCTCTTCCCCCCCCATACCCCCCTCTACCTTTTGTACTCCTTACCTTATCCCTAGTTGTTAAAAAAAAAAAAATTCAAGGCTCTCACTTTCTTTATTAGTTAATCCATCTCAAAGTTCAGTCTTCATCTTTTCCTGTTGTCTTCAACTTTTCCTAGCTTTCTTGTCTTTTTTATTTAATCTTCTCTTGATCTGTCCAATCTAATTCATCTGTATTTTGAGAAAGGGGGCTTTATGTGTAATGGGTAATTTTAATTTCCTTTCCTCTTTAAGGGATTAGGAATGTTCAAGTCTTGTGTTAGCTAGGATTCAAAGTTAAGGAACGTGAATAATTCATATGTTAATGTTTTGATTGAGGATGGTGTGTTGATCTATGATCTCTATTTCCTTGCTTTTTTGGGTGGTACAATTTGAATCATGGTGTTTTGCTTCCATTTTTTTTAAATAAATGATGTCACTTTCTGTAGAACTTTCTGAATGTTTAGAACGGTTCACATCCAGTTCATTAATCCAACATCTAAGATATATCTGAAAAAGAGTTATGTAGGTACAACTGGATTCAAAATCTATATTCAAAATCTTTGGAGTCATGGAGCTTGCTTTCAGAATATCTTACTTCATAAGGTAATTGTAAGGGAGAAAATAACATAGTTGTGTCTATACAACCCAGTTTCTTAAACCATGTGTGGGACCTTTTTGCTTCTCTTTGGAACTGTAACGCCAGTAATTCTTTGGCAGCCTTTCTGACTGAATCCTCTGTGAATTAAAATATCCCAAACCTCAAAGCGTTTTGGGAGATTTTAATATCCCAACACCCCTGCTTTAGTGAAAAGGTAGAATATAATTATATAATAAATAAATATCCCTGTTTCAGAAGTGGCATTGAGGCTGACACATTAGCTTACCTAATGTCAGCCAGTCAATTAATACCTGCAATGAGATCAGAGTTCATAGCTCACATTTGTAATCACTGCCCTATTTCAGCTTATTGCAGGAAATGGGACTTGCAGTTACGCTCTGCTGGACCTAGAACAAAGGCAGGCTTCTAGCATACAGTCACTCTGCATCATTTATATAGACAGGCAGCCCAGAGGATGAAATTCTCAGCTTGTAATCCCTACTTTTTCACTACTAATTTTATTCTTTTGCACACACAAAAATCTGGTAAACATGGATGACTGCAGATTCCACAAGCCAAAACCTCCAGATTCCCAGTATTTATTTTTTAACTGTTCAGCACTTACAGGATCCAATAAATAATGTAAAGATGCGCAGTCGCTATTATGCCCACTACCCAGATGCCAGGCTTGTCTACTGAGAACAAGAGAGGAGTAAACTTAGTGTAAAGATTTTTCAAAGGACAGATCTATCTGTTTTGGGAAACCTGTAAACCACATAGATCACCAGAAATGATTGTGTGACCAGTTCCAAAATATATATGTAGTTCAAAAGCCAAATTATGTAACTAGCAGCTTATATTGAAAAGTGATAAGAGTAATGATAATATGAGAAGTAAAATGGACTGTCCAAAGTTTTTCGAACTCTCCTCTCAAATGGAATATTGCCATTTCTTATTCCAGCCAAATAAAGTGATGTGTCTCTGAAACTCCACTGCTATTCTCCAAAGTGCTCACTAGTGCTTCAGATACCAAAACAAAATTTCCAGCAATTGGCTAGAAATTTGCCAGCCATGTCATGTTAAGTTGTCAATGTTGAGGGCCAAAATGCCAAAACGCTCAGGGAAAAAGCACGTGCATAGACCAGGAAAATGCATGGGTGCACGTGCTGATGCTGGAGCTTTGCCCCTCCCATCTGAAGAATTCCTGTGGTTTCCAATTTCATTAAAAAGTGTGTGGAACAGAACAGTGTCTTCCACTAGAAGCCATGGCTTGGAAGCAATCAGAATTTTAGAAAAAATAAATCTCTGTGGTGGATTCTGTACTCCAAATGTTTTTGGTTCAAACCTGCTTGTCAGGTATTTTAAACAACAAGCCACTGGTGGTGGTGGGGAATAGAGGGAGGTACACTTATCCCATCACAACAGTGGGGTTAGAGGCACCAGACCCCCATGTAATTTAAAATCCATGTGTAAGTCTTACATCCCCAAAAACGTAACTACAGAGCATAAACAGTTGATTAACACAGAGAGCAGATGAGTTTACTGTATTAACTGTATATACCGGATGATTACAATACTGTAATATTTACAATGGTCTTCATCCTCATTGTCATTATGTAAAGTAGGTTGCTGGGGGAGGAAATGTAACCTTAAGGAAATACATAGTAATTTCTATCTGACTTTTTTGCTTTTTTATTTCTCTGAAGATGTTTCTATACAGTTGCAATCATTCTTCCATTGTTTGCTTTAGTTTCAGTGCCCATATCATAGAAGGGTCCATGTTGTAAAAGAAGTCAAAAGCAGTCTTGAATAATCAGAACCCATCTGCAGGATTGTCTAATGTCACTTTGTTTTCTGGCACTGCTTCTTCAACGTCTTCTTCCTCATTCTCTGGCACTGGTTCTGAAGCATTTGTCTCCATCAAGTCATCTGTTAATTTCTCTGGTGTGGTGTCTATTCACTCTTGAATTACTTATTTATTTTTAAAAATCTGTGCACAACAAAATCAAAACCATGCTGCTTTGTGCAATTCAAGGGAGAAGTGTAGGAACAGATTACACTATAACCTCCTGCCAGTCAAGTCAGGAGCAATCATACGAAATACCATTACATTTAAGAAGTCCTGCCTGCCTTATTGGTTGTTTTAGCTTTGTAACACCTATTGAATTATTATATTCTAGCGTCTAAAATGTTTAAAATCTATGACACTTTGATTTAGTGTCCACAAATTTTTACCACAAAGTAAACTAGTTTAGCTACAACCATATCTGTTTAAGTGAGAGTATGTTCACTGTACTCAGTGGGGCTTAATTTTTAGTAAATATAATCCTGTTAGCCCTTAAATCCTGCTATTAATAAATAAATGTATTTATTTAAATTTATTTATTTATTTGACTTCTATACCACTGATCTGGCTGCCAGGCTACTCTGGGCGGTTTACATATTAAGCACAAACTATTCAAAACAATAAACATAATAGTATAAAATCAAAATAAGGACAACCAACCAACATTTTAAATAATAATAATAATAATAATAATATAAAATAATATAAAGCAGGACAGCAGGACTGATATGTTAAGACCAATCACTGTATTAAGATGTTGTAAGGTCCGGGATGTGGCGGCACTGCGGGTTA
Organism: Intellagama lesueurii; assembly: GCA_037013535.1. Classification (NCBI taxonomy): domain Eukaryota; kingdom Metazoa; phylum Chordata; class Lepidosauria; order Squamata; family Agamidae; genus Intellagama; species Intellagama lesueurii. The sequence goes on along the minus strand of JBAJHW010000005.1, from coordinate 39,161,484 downwards.
AACCGCAAAAGCCTCTGGGCTGCAAGGTTGAAAGACCAGCAGTTCGAATCCATGCAACGGAGTGAGCTCCCGTCGCTTGTCCCAGCTCCTGCCAACCTAGCAGTTCGAAAGCATGTAAATGCGAGTAGATAAATAGGTACCACCTCGGTGGGAAGGTAACGGCGTTCCGTGTCTAGTCGCACTGGCCACGTGACCACGGAAACTGTCTTCGGACAAAACGCTGGCTCTATGGCTTGGAAACGGGGATGAGCACCGCACCCTTGAGTCGGACACGACTCGACAATTGTCAAGGGGAACCTTTACCTTAGGTCCGGGAAGGTCTGTCGAAAAAACCATGTTTTTAGCAATGAAAGGAGGAAGAATGAGGCATTGTTTGATGCAACTTGTCTCTTGTTTTGAATGTTTGTTATCAAATTTGTTTCTCACAATGTCACATTTACAGACACTGGGGATCAGCTCCGACTGCCCACTCTCAGTACCTAAAGCCTCCGCAAAGGTGTCATAAAATTTCAACAAGGAATGCATGCCCTGCTTGCTGCTGACTCCCCTGCCAGCTTTTGCTCCCTTTGTCTTCCACTGCACAGTGTTATCTAAACTCAACGCCGCCTGGAATTTAATCCGGTTGGTGCCGGACTCACGAAGGTCGCGAGCTGCAAGGGCGCCTGGGACCTAACGCCAAAGTCGAAACCCGAGGCGAGGCCTATCGCGCACCCACTGCACAACCACTTCAGGGTCAACCAGCCCTGCTCTGAACATGTGCCTACGGAAGAAGGCAAACCTAAAAAGCCGGGCAGTTTGAGACGCGCCGGGCAAGCTTCGTTCGTAAGAACGTCGGGGAAGTGACACAAGCCCGTGCAGCTCTGCCGCCCAATCGCGTCGCGCCTTTTCGGTCTAAGGCCCCGCCCTTTGCGTCAGAGGAGGACAAAGTCATTGGGGAAGGGTGATTTTCGGCCTTTGAGCAGAGGCGCCGCCTGAGGAGCGGAAGAGAGGGGGTGCCGCCATTTTAGAAGGTGAGTCCCTGAGAAGGTTTTCTCGCGGGTAATACCGTTCGGTCCCTCCACCTTCACTCAGTGCCTGAGTTTGTCCCTGGCTGCCAGCGGGGTAAAATGCTCTACACGCGGCGGGGTACCCGCTAAGCTGACTGTAGCTTCTCCCATTGCAGCTTTCCTGTCGCCATGTTCTCCTCTGTTGCGCCGCTCGTGCGGCTCAACCCATTCCACCTTCCTCACATGCAGTTGCAGCAGGACAGCCTCGCTTTGAGGAAGCGCCCAGCTGAATCGACGGAGCCCTCGTCCACTCGGCGGACTTTGGCGGCCGCTTCCGCAGAAGGTGAGTAGGCGGGCGAGGAGAAGGCGAACGTTCACATTCTTCCCTCCCGAGGGTCTCGTGGTATGTCTTTGGCGAAGAGGTAGTGGTCGGGCCCAGCCTTAGAGGACAAGGAAGGTCATTCACCTCTGGCTTGGGCTGGTTTCTACTGGAGGCTCGGCCCTGGTTGTGTGACGTGTGCCCCTTCAGCCCTCTGACCCTGCCTCTTTGGCCTAGGAGGAAGCTTGCCATACGTACGACCTTGGGGGCTGGAAGGCCATAGACCGGCCCATGTCTTGGAATTTGGATGGGTCTCGCCTCCTAGGAATTAGACCACCACCCACATGCAAAGTGATTTAAGGATGGTGTGCCTGTTTGGTAGAAAATGGCTTCCAGGGGTGAAGAAAATTCCTTTTTGGACCACTAATTTGTAGTATATCCAAGCCAGCATGGCCACTGCCATGTTTACTCTGGGATTTTGGGAGTTGTAGTCCAAAAAGTAGATTTTCCCATATCTGTGGGGCTGTTAATAGTAATTAGTTGGTATACAGTTTCCTCCCTGATCTTGGATTGCTGGAACTAGGTCGCAGAGTTAGAATGACATGGAAGGAGTGAATGGGACTCAGAATTGTGACTGGTATTGATAATTGCTACACTCTTAGATATTCCAGGTGATCAGTTTTGAATCTTGCTTGTACTCTGTGCAATATATTTGTCGTATTAGCATGGGTTATTTTGCTAAGTATCTTCCTCATTCTGTTGTCTGGAAGTTGAGTCATGGCAACTGGACTTCTTTCTTATAAGAAAGAAGTTCAGTTGCCATGACACAACCTCCAGATAACCTCACCTGGATAACTGAGAAACTTCACAGATACACTCTGTGTTATGTTACTATTTGCAATGAAGTTGTTTTGACATTTTCAGACAAGCATTCTCTTTTTTAAACTTGATGCCAGTGCAAAAGTGCAGATGTCGTTGATACCTGGTATTGAAGCAGGTGTGAAAAGTGTTGTCCAGTTAATTATCATATTAGAAAATGAATAGTAAAAAGACTTGCTTAAGTTGACCTGTAGCTACATCATAAGGTGGGAGGGGGGAACCTTGGTGTAAACAAAATATCAGACACACTTAGAACTAGCAGATTATATTGAAATTTTAAATATACTTTTATGATTTGCCAACTTGTTCTTATTTCTTTTTTTAAACAGAAGAATATAGTTGTGCATATGGCTCTGGCAGGTTCTTCATCCTTTGTGGCCTTGGTGGGATTATTAGCTGTGGTACCACGCACACAGCATTGGTTCCTTTAGATCTCGTTAAATGCCGAATTCAGGTTTGATTGCATGTCAGATGGAACAAGTTACATAGCATGATAAAGTGTGAAACTGTACTAACCAAAGTAAAACAAAGTTTGGATTTCACTCAAACAGGTGTATTTTTTTTTAAAAAAGAGAGTTGCATGTGGGGTTTGCTTAACAGCATGGTGTGTCTTGTCTTTGCTGCAGAAGAATACAGTTGTGAATATGGATCACTCAAGTTTTATGCTCTCTGTGGTTTTGGTGGGATCCTAAGCTGTGGTCTGACACATACGGCAGTCGTACCTTTGGATTTAGTGAAGTGCCGTATCCAGGTTTGTATGTTTTCAAGCAGTAGAAGCCTCCTTTTCAGTTCCTTGGAATGAAATATTGGATCCTATTAATGCAGAGAATCCTAATATAGTGATAAATACAAAAAAAAAAGACACAAAGGAAAGGCTCGGCAGTAATGCTGAGCAAGTGGATCATTGTTCTCAAGAAAGTATAAACACTGTGTTTGACATAAACGTTTGTCATAAATTTGTCTAATTTTAAAATTAAGGCTAGAATCAGAGTTATCACAAGTGATATTTGACAAATTAGCAACTGAATCAGTGTCTTCTGAAGAACGTGTCAACAGATTGAAACAAACATTTGTCTTAACTTGTTCTAAACTAAAAATTTAGACAGGAACCAGAGTTACAATATTACAAATACATGGTATCTGGCAGGTTAGCAATAATATCTTATAACTGCTCTTTATATGTTCATGAGCTGTAATTTAGTTACTCAAAGGAATGCTTCCAGACACAGACCTCTGATAGATATGTGTTCAGATTTAAGATAGATATCTCTGGTTATACAGTGGTGCCTCGCTAGACGATGTTAATCCGTTCCACGAGGATCGCTGTCTAGCGAAAACATCGTCTAGCGAAGCACGTTTTCCCATTGGAATGCATTGAAATCGCTTCAATGCGTTCCAAGGGAAAAGGCACTCGTCTAGCGAAAATTTCCCATAGGGAAACCTCGTCTAGCGAGTGCGGGTCCCCATAGGAATGCACTGACAGCTGCACTGACAGCTTTTCACCACTAGTCGGCGCACTCCTATGGGGAAACCGCATCGTCTAGCGAAAATCGCCATAGGGAAACATCGTTTTGCGAAGCGCAGTAGTGATCGCAAAAGGGCATCGTCTAGCGATTTCCTCGTCCTGCGAGGCAATCGTCTAGCGAGGCACCACTGTATTCTGAACCTTTACAACGTGTGGTATAGAGACTAAATGGCTGTTTCATATACCTGGGTTTTGGAGTGTATGTACTGTAAGACTTAAAAAGCCATTTAACAGGTATTAATATAATATGCAGACACATGGAACTTTTTGCATTAAATAAGGGTAAATGGAGGGTTTAGTAACTTTAAGTGATGTAATGGTGCAAAGCGGTTACTGTGTTGCAGATCAAATTAAACTAGTTAGTTGGAGAGATAGTGTGAGAGTTTGTACCTTTTAGATACCATGAGTTAAGAGGTAATTGCTCTCAGACAAGCATATATAGAACTGCAGCCATAGACAATTGAATATATACATGTTGAAACTTAATATATCTAACATTTATTATCTGCTTCTTAATTTGAGAAATTTCTGTGGTAGCAAAAATATAAAAATTCAAAATATTATAGTAAACACGCAGGAGTTAAATGAGTTTAAATTCTCTAGCTTTTAAGTTATGTCAGTCTGTTTCTCATTGTATGATTGAAGATGTTACAACCATAAGGATGTAGTAATTAAACACATTCATGTATTATATATGCAGTTAAACCCAGCAGCTTTAAAAGCCTATAAGAAAATTTTTCATAAGAAACTTGATTTGTTGTTTTTCTAAAGCAACTAAAGGTCTTGAGGAAACTATCTTGACTGTATGTGGCCCAGTATGCTCTACAGAAAATATAATCCTGCTCATACTGATGTCAGAAAGTCCAGAAAGTAAGAGGAAAGTGAAATGGAACAAGTCAGTAGAGGGCAACATGAGGTAGGAAGGTAGAACCAGACAATTGAAGCATTTATGAAGTCTGTATTATACAATACCAGCATACTGCCAATTACTGCCAAAACTGTTCTGATTTGTTCTTTACTCAAAATATATAGCTAGGTTGAACCCATAATAGTTAATGGATATTTGCTCTTTTATTTGTTATGTGCTGTTAAGTCAGAACTAGAGATGGGGGTATTCGTATATGAATATGAATATCCCCACACAGGTGGCGATAACAAGGGTCCAGCTCCATGGGGCTGGACAGTCCACTCACTGATCTGCCGTTGCCACGGACTCCGTGATTCTTCCAATGGCTTTACAGATTGCAATCGGCTAGCCACTCCTGGCAGGAGGTGGGAGGACAAGCCTTGCTGCAAGGTTGAAGAGTGGCTCGCATATCGTGATCTGCAGAGCCATTGGAAGAATCGCGGCGTCTGCAGCAGCGGTGGATCGGTGAGTGGACCATCTGGCCCCATGGGGCTGGACCCTCGTTATCGCCACCTGTGCGGGGATATTCGTATACGAATACCCCCATCTCTAGTCAGAACTAATACAGTTTCCAGGGTATTTAAGGAGTGGTTTTACCAGTTCCATCCCTCAATGAGTTTCCATGACAGATCCAGGGAATTGAACCCAGGTCTACTGAGTCCTAATCCATTACTCTATCCACGTAACTACACCACACTGAGCAACAGCTCTTTTCTGAAGACTGTGAAATCCAGTTAGGCCTAACTAGAGTAGACCATTTAAATGAATGGCACTTGAGAAATCAACATTTTCATAAGCTCCACTGATTCAGCAAGATGGGACTAACAGTTGGATTTAGCATTTATACACACGTTTCTGACTACTAATGAATGACATTTCCTCATTGATCCTCATTGGTATTGGAATTAAAATTTGAATGCTACGCTGATGCTTCTTGCCTCTTTCACACCTTCCAGAATTTCATGGTTTTTTCCGTTTTGCTAGTAGTTTTTACTAGAACAAAAGAAAATACTATTCCTATACCAACATTAGTTTAGTGTGAGATGTTTTTATTTAAGAAGTTTGACTATTTGCTAGTGGCATTGGTGTCTGATCCAGAAATACACTTCGAAAGCAGTCCTGTGCAGATTTGAGTTTGGAACTCAGAGCTGCTACCTTAATAATAATGTGTATCACAATTCCCAGCCTACCCCGTTAGGATTGTATGCTTGTGTGTTAGTATTCCATTGCAGTTTAGGTTTGATAACTTCCCATATTCATGTTGTATAAAATAGCTTTTAGAGATTTCCACATCTGAGGACCTTGTACTTGCCTTTCTCTTTGTGCCTTCCAGCTTACCACACCCTTCTCATGTCTTTTATACTTTGCTTCAGCAAAGTCCTGTAACTATACCGTTCCCCTTTGTCCTTAGGCATTAACACTCATTCTTTTCTGTTAACATCAGTCTTATCCAAGTCATACTTTTCCTAACATCTAATTTCTCAAATGAAACTTATGTCATGTTTATGCTCTGTTCAGTGTACATGGCTAAACTAAACTGGGGGTAGTTGTAAATACATAAGTATTTAAAATGCTTGTGTTAACTGACTTTTCAAAACTTGTTTAGGTGGATCCACAAAAATATAAGAGTATCTTCAATGGATTTTCCGTTACTGTCAAAGAAGATGGTGTTCGTGGCTTGGGAAAGGGATGGGCTCCAACCTTCATTGGATACTCTATGCAAGGACTTTGCAAATTTGGTTTCTATGAAGTATTCAAAATCCTGTATGGAAACATGTTGGGAGAGGTAAAGATTTTCTATTGCAGTTCCTAGAACTATCTTCACTCTTTTTTGTTCAAAGCAACCTGCCCAAAAGAGATAACAACTTTTATTTCTTGCAATTTATTTCAGGAAAATACATATTTATGGCGTACATCATTGTATCTGGCTGCATCTGCCAGTGCAGAGTTTTTTGCTGATATTGCCCTAGCTCCAATGGAAGCTGCTAAGGTTCGCATTCAGACACAGCCTGGATATGCTAACACACTGAGGCAGGCAGCTCCAAAAATGTTTGCAGAAGAAGGCTTTTGGGCGTAAGTATTGTCAGCAATTAGCAAGGGGCAAAAGCTTGTCTTGAATAGTCTGGTACTGGGCCATTGTTTGTTAGGTAATCTTCAATAATAGATTGCCTCTTCAGACAGTGGTGAGTGATATAGCAACTCTTATTTAGCATGTAGCAAATCTGAAGTTTTATGAACCAACATGCTCCCTTAGATCCATCTTTGTTTGATCTCTCTTATGCTGAGTTCTGCTTGAAGCTTTGGTTTTGAGCAGTTCCACCTAAGAGGGATTAGCAACTTTATGGTTGTACAGTCAAAGATGCTTGAGTCATTGGCATGTGAGAGTAATATACCTTCACTCTAGTCTCATGTTCTGATAGAAATGACTGTAATGTGTCATTTTTTACTGTCAGGATTTTGCTGGAGTGTGGACATGTTTATCCATTCTGAGATTAAGGATTAGAGGGATTATTAACATCCCTTTTTCTTTCTGAAAACAATGTGTTTCTAATTTTATTTGAAGTCTGATCTGTTTGGTTTGGAAGAAACTTCATAATAAAACTCAAGTTCCCATGACAAAGTACCAGTAAGCTTACAGTAATCTTAAAGGAAGATTTTCTAAAGTAGCATCTTGAACAGGGGTGAGCAAAGTAAGACCACAGGGAGCATCAGAATCTTCAGGACCTTTTTAAAAAAAGGCAAATCGCATCCCCTAGAAATTTCAGAGATAACAGTTTGGCATTTAAAGGCTATTTTACTTCTTTGAACTTGTTTTAGTCCCCAGAGTAACTTGTTTTTAAAAACTGGAAGTGACATTTGGATGGTTCATTTTTTAAAAAGAAAAATAGAATTTCTTGCCTAAATCAGGTTGCATAGAGAGGGGACCTAACATTTAAATGAGAAATTTATCCTTTCATCCTTGGGGTTGGGGCTGCATTTATTGAGTCAGATTTTCTCTGGGGGTTGATGGTATATAGCCTGGCAAGAGCTGGAGGAAGGCAGAATGGCTGCTAGACCCTCTGAAGTTGCCACTCCTGATCTAGAGTGTGTGTAAGTCATGTTGACATGGTTGTTCATGACCATAGAAATATGCCATATTTTGAGTCTGAACGTTTGCCTGGCTGGCTAATAATTGTCTACACTAAAAGCCTGTCCAGCCATACCTTGAGGTCTCAGATGTTGATGATTTAGATTTATTAAATCTGGACCTTCTATATGCAAAACGTTTTTTTTTTCTGGTCAGCTTAACTGGATAAACATAAGTTCCTGGAAGTATTCAAGAATAGCTTAAGAAAGATACTTAAAAATAAGTTTCTTCATTTTTTTTCTTACTTTGAAGTTTCTACAAAGGTGTTGTTCCATTATGGATGAGGCAGATTCCATACACAATGATGAAGTTTGCTTGCTTTGAACGAACTGTGGAAGCTCTCTACAAGTATGTTGTCCCCAAACCAAGAAGTGAATGCTCAAAAGCAGAACAGCTGGTTGTTACATTTATAGCAGGTTATATTGGTAAGAACTTTTTCCTGACTTCTAGAATAAAAGTATTTACTAATACTTGCATATAATAAGTTTCCATAGCCTTAATAAGAATGACTATTAAATTGTCTAACAATTAGTTAGGGTTTTGAATGATAAACATCAAAGTAATGTGGGAAATGTTTCACTCCAGATACCATCCTGGCCAGCAAGAGCTACAATAGGCAATAATGAGAGAGGTAGTTCAGTGTCTGGATGGACAGGCATCTAAAACTCGCATTCTAAAGTACCAGTTTCAAGAGGGTTCTGTCTCAGTCCTAATGTTCACATCTAGCTGTGTGGCACTCTGCATCTGTGACAGAGCCCTCTGGATTTTGAAGTCTTCAGGGATGTGTGTGCCTTTTTTTTATTTAAGATGTGTATTAACATACTTTCTGTTCTATAAATAATGAGTAGATTTTGTCAGTCCATAGTAGCCGAGGGCTAGGTTGTTACTGGAAGTGAGCTCATTGATATAAATATATATATATGCATTCTTAATTCACATTAAACAAATCACAATCAATTGTGTAATTTATTTTCAGCTGGTGTCTTCTGTGCCATTGTTTCACATCCTGCTGATTCTGTTGTATCCGTATTGAACAAAGAAAAGGGCAGCTCAGCTGTTGAAGTGCTAAAGAGACTTGGGTTAAAAGGTGAGCATTAAAAGTGGCATTTGAACTATGGAAATGCATGTATGCTTCTTATTACTAACAACAGTGTATGTTTCAACAGGAGTATGGAAGGGTCTTTTTGCCCGTATCATTATGATTGGTACTCTGACAGCACTACAGTGGTTCATCTATGACTCCGTGAAAGTGTATTTCAGGCTTCCCCGCCCACCTCCACCTGAGATGCCAGAGTCTCTGAAGAAGAAACTTGGTCTTATTGAGTAGATGAATCACAGACTGAATGGCTAATAGCAAAACATGAAACTTTATACACTTGGCAATGTAGAAGAATAAAACCTTACCAGCTCAGGCTGCAGTGTTGTCACTATTGGTCAAAATAAACTACAAGAATTACTGGTGTTTAACGTGGTGTCTCAGTTCTCAGCCTGCAGAAGAAAGTGATGTAATGCCTAAGGAAGCCAGTAAATTCATAGAGAAGTAAAGGATATTGAATACCTATGGGCTTTACCCTAAATTGCTTATTTTAAGGTAGGTTCACCAAGTCGCCTGTCCTCTTGTATAATTATTCCCAGTAGGTAATCAAGTTGTTACTTTATTCTAAACTGTAAATATGGTCACCAGTATAGTTAAATTTGAGATGCTTGCTACTAAACCATCCATGGTTAAAAATGAGTTGGCAATGTAAAGTCATCTTGGTTTTATTGATGAGGGAAGCCATATGTACATCCACTGCTACATGGAACTATTCCAGCATGTGTACTATGTAGGTTATCTGTATCCAGTTTTTGGCTCATGTGAAAAGACAGCCTTGTTCTGTGTATGGACCTTTGAAGACATTGTACACTTTTTAACAGCTAGCTGGCTTTTCTTGGGGTGAAGTTAAAACAAGTTAACATAACTGTCAGACATTTAGACTGGCTTAAAAAAGGCTGTATTTTTAATAGCATACAAAATTACAATCCATCACAGCAGTTATTTATTATTTATTTATTAGATTTCTATCCCGCCCATCTAGACCCAAGGTCTACTCTGGGCGGTTATTCCCATATTTTCCACTATTGTCTCCTTATAGACTTCAAATATATTCTAATTGGCCATCACCATGACTTCATAAATTATTTTCAGACATTAAATCCGCCTCCCCTCGTTCAGAGGACAACAGAGGCTTCCTCGGGTCAGAAGGGATCCAAACAGAGCCTTGGAATAGTAAATTTTAAATTAAAAATAAAAGGCCATTGGTGATGACATCATGAGTCTTTCCCACATGAAGCTATACCAACAGAATTCTGGCCAGTGTCATTCTACAGTACTAGCAGAAATCATTGTACTCATGGATGCAAAACCTTAGGAGGAAAGGGAGAATCCAGTGCAGTTGTCAACTAGTAGTATATTTTTACAGATAAAAAACAAGTGCACCACTGATTAAGAAAAAAAAAAAACCCAACAAAAGCTCCAGTGGTAGACTGTTTCTTCAGCATTACATTTGATATAGACTGAAGGCTTTGGTTATAATTGTCTACCTGGGGCCTGAAATACTAGTTAATCTTAACTTCAGCCTCAATTGACATTAAATTGGAGAATTTCTTATTCAAGAAAGCAATTTCCTTCTGTCTTTCCAGCAAATCCTCAAGTAGCCTTCCTATTCTTAATGTTAGTTCATCTAACATTGGTTCCAAGTGTGCTAAATTTTTCTTTAAGTTGTACACTTTAGGTTTTAAGTCATTTGCAAAGGCTACTGTTGTCAAGACTTTGACTCTATCACTTTCCAGATCTAAAAGCTTATTTGATTGCTTATTAAAGTCTGCATTTAACACAGATATCTTTTCCATAATGTTCTCTATTTGTCGGGCATTTTCAGACGCAGTGTTCCTTAGTTCGGTAGTCCTATCAATGCTGTTTGTAAGAAAATTTCCTATACTTTGTATTGTAGTCTTTTCAACTTTATCTACTTTATATTCCAGGCTATGTAGATTCTCTACCAATAAGGTCACATCTGTTTCAAGGCCTGAAATGCGTCTAATATCAGTCTTCACAGTAGCAATTTTTATAGAGAAATCCTTAGTTACAGAAGCTGTACTCTCTTCACATTTAGTAACTGCATGAAGTAGAGGGGTTAGGTTTTTCTTGAGTTCTTCTTGAAGTAACCTATTAGACCATAGTTGTATGGTGTTCACCTCTTCCTGTAGATGCTTCATCTGAGCAATTATATGGTTATCTTCCAAGTGCTGCGTTAAACTTAGTGTCTTTTCACACTAAAGATTAAAAAAAGTTGATTAGAAAATTGAATTTAAATTTCATTTCATCAGCCTTGAACAGTTAATTAATCAAATTAGTACAGAAGCCAAGTCCTGTTTTGTGGTATTTTCCACCGTGAGCATGCATGTAGGGAAAAGATTTCAAAGTTTCACAGGTGCTATTTTCATACCTTAAACAGAGGAGGTAATATAGTGGATCTCACAAAAACAAATTGTATTTTGAACATTTAAGAAAGGAAGCATTTGTTCCAAAATATCTTTATGTCAAGAGTCCTTTCAATTTGTTCACTGAGCAGCAAAAAAAGAGCAGAAAGTAAGATTTACTCTTTTCAAAGCAGTTTTGCTTACAAATTGGTTTGAATTGTTATTTAAATCTTGTATACATGCAATAAGTTGATTTCAGTCTTCTGGAAATTATGATATTGGATACATACTGTCTGTGGATTTTCAAAAACATTTGTTATGTGCTGTCGAGTTGGAACTGACTTATAGTGATCCTAATAGGGCTTTCAAAGGCAAGTGAGATATTTAAGGAGTGGCTTTGCCAGTTTCATACCCCCAATGAGTTCCCATGGCTGAATGAGTATTCGAACCCAGTTCTTCAAAGTCCTAGTCCTTTACATTATCCCCTTTTCTAAAAGCTATAGGAACTAATGTTTCCTATGATCAGCTTCTACTGCTGGATAGGTAGTTGAGTTATTTATTGTCTGGATAATCCCTATGGATTTTGAGTCATAATTTCTTCATATGATTTCTTCTTGTTCTCTCCACTTCTCTTTCTCTGCCAAATTGCTATTTAGGTCAGTATTTGATTAAACTACTGAAAGGATTCAAAATTACAGAAATAATCAATCATGGAATTATTTGTGGAATGAAGGGTGAATTGTGGAGAATATTTTAACATGAATCAACAAGTCCTTGCGCAGGATTTCATCTGTCACACAGTGACTTCTCAGAGCAGCAGGCTTTATAGCACAATCCTATCCATGTTTATGTAGTGCAAAATTCACTGCGTATAATCAAGGTGACTCAGCATATTTTGCTTTTCTTGATCATACTGCTGTTCGACAACATGTTTTGGAACAGGATTTTTCAAAAGCAGTTTGGAAAAAGAAAGATGGCAGCTAATCAAGGAAAAAATTAAATTCTGATAGATTATTACCTTTTCCAAATTTATGTTTCACTTTGTTATTGGCTTTTGCCAAATGATAAAAATTAAGTCCCAGAATGCTGGCCTTACATAATGTCTTACCCATCAAAATTCTACTTTTATCTTCTACAAAGAGCTGTTGCAATTAAAAGCTGTTGCTTTTGAGAGACTATAGATGAATTAAAACAAATAACAAAACTGTAACACTATAATTAAACAAAAGATGACAGTGAGAAGCAATAAAGGGAGAGGCGATTTATACTGAAGTTGTACAGTTACATAAACCTTCCATCAGCCCTCATTAGTTAGCTCCTTGCTTAAGCTAATGCTTAACTGTAAGACAGTTTTAAAGTTAGAACTGCATGAATTTCATGAGAAAAGCAACACTTTATTCAATGTCATGTATAGAGAAGTGCCACAACATTGCTACATACAAAATTAATGTACTGACTTCAAAAGGCCTCTCAGCGGCCAAAATAATTTTAGCTCTGCCGTTTCTTTATCTGTCCAAGATAAATTGCACATTGTGTGTAACTGCCATCTCTTTAGTTAACTATTTAAAAGATTAGTAACCAGCTACAAGTCTCCATTCTACCCACTACTATGAAGTACAAAATCATTCTAAAAGACTCATTTTTTGTGCAGGACAGCAAGATGCGAAAACCTTGCTATGTAACTGTTTGTACATCTGTAACTGTACTACACACATATCTTGAGATTACTACAGAGTTAGACAAAAAAAAAGAAGACTGACTAAAAGATTTGGAGCAACTCCCAATGAAGAAAAACTTGAACAGTGGGAGGAGTAGCTTAGAAAACGGTAAGTACAAAGCAATGATACGAGGTATAACAAACATGGTGTGGAGAAAGTGGAGCTTATTTCTGTCATAATACAATGCATGGTCACCAAATGTGGTGGAATGTAGGAGACTCAGGACAAACAGAACTATTACCTGTAACAGTCTGAATTGTGGAATTTGAAACCACAGAATATAATACACACCAACATGGATGCTTTAAAAGAGGATTAGATGAATTCGTGACAGGCCAGTAATAAGGACTAAGTCTTGATAGCTGAATATTACTTTTAAGTATCAGAAGCAGTCTCTCAATACTCAGTTTTGGGAAGCATAAGCAGGAAGGGGCTATTGTACTTTCACCTTATTGTAAGATTTCCATAGACATCTGGTTGGCTATTATGGGAACAGAATACTGAGTTAGTGAATTCTGGCTAACAAAGAACGAAAATGACTTGTTTGTAATATTGTTATGTGCTCACAGGTTAAAAAGAAAAGAATAACTGAACAGTAACTAAGGCTTAGTTGTCAGGATCATTTTCCTTATTCCAAGTCACCATGTATGGCTGTGAAAGCTGGACAGTAAAGAAGCTGGGAGAAAAAAATTTTTTGTTTCAAATGTGCTGGAGGAGAGCTTTGCAGATACTCTGGACTGCCAGGAAGATGAGCAAGTTGGTCCTGGACCAAATCAAACCTGAACTATCTCTGTAGGCAAAAATGTTAAAAGAGACTGTCCTATTTGGGGCACATAATGAGAAGGCAAGATTCTCTAGAAAAGACAATGCTGGGAAAGGTTGAAGATGGATTAACTCCCTAAAGGAATCCACAAGCTTAAGTATGCAAGAGCTGAGCAGGACAGGGCATTTTGGAGATCACTCATTCATGGAGTTGCCATATGTTGGTGGCTTGACAGCACATAAGTTGTCTGGAATTCTTTAAAAGTTACCAAGGATGATAGCTGGCCAGAGAAAAACGTTGAACCCGATCAACCTTCTGCAAGTATCTGCAGCTGCACCCTAAAAATACTCAGTAGAAATTAAATCCTACTGAACTTAGTAAGGGGTTACTTCTACATGAATAAAAGGACCCAAGGTGATTTACATCATTAAAATACAATATTAAAAGCTAAAAATAATTTAGTATACAATACTAAGAAGGCTCAAAGACACAAAAATGATAAAAGCAACACACACATAAAAAACATTAAAAGCAGCAAGGCTCAACGATCCATTTAAAAACCTCACTCAGGCAGCCAGTCACTGAGGGAAGGCTTGCCTGAAGAGAGGTTTTGCCAGCTTGTGGAAAGACAGCGAAGATGGTAAGACACAAACCTCAAGTGAATCATGATAAAAAGTGCACCATATTGAAATATGTTAATTTTCTATTAATGTTGGGGGTATAACTAAAATTTACAATGCTCTAAAATTGGTTCTCAACCTTGGTAACCCAGTTGTTCTTGCAGTTCCCAGAAGCCTTTGACACTAGCTCTGTTGGCTGGGGTTTCTGGAAGTTGCTGTCTAAGAGCATCTGGATTACACAAGGTTGGGAACCACTGCTCGAAAAGAACAGTTCTCAAACTTTGTAAAAGTTAACCTTGCCAAACCATTAAAACAACAATTTGTGCCACAGCTAAAAGGAACAGGAGTCTACTGATTTGATAAATCAATACTATAGCATGTATCCCACAAAAATAATTGCAAAAGTAGAAAAGTATAACAATGTACTAGAGTGCACCAGCTGTGAAAAAGAGATATCCTGCACCAGCAAAAATGCTTTTTAAGAAAATACTATATACGATTTTTTTTTCGCCATAACATATAGCATTATGATCCAGCACAGTATGGTTAGTACAAAATGTGCCACAAATTCTGAACTATTTAATGCAGCACGTGACAGTTTTTCTAACATACATTTTGTTCAGTAAAAACTTTTATTATGTGCTTCACAAAGTTGCACATGGTAGATTAACAAGTCTCTCGCAACCCAGAGTTGTCTTGTCTCCCTTTCTTTGCTTCTGATACTCCCGTCTTTCCCATTGATTTTTCCCCAAATGATGAACGTTATCAGTTGTCCAGACAATAGTAGGTGTGGAAGAAATTGTTTCTAGAGTAGGCAGCAGAAGCTCGCTGATAGTTAAAAACAAAAACAAACCCAACACCCTCCCTTGATCCATTGTTGCTGTGGCTAAAGAAAAAGTTATTACAATGGGAGCATCAGGCCCACCCTGGGTTCTTCACAGAGCTGAGGAGCAAGAATGGTGTGAGATGACAAGTGAGTACCTCTCATTTTAAAAGTTTCATTCCCTTTCTGAATATAGAAGTACCCAATGGGTCTGCAGCCCACCCAACTTCATTTTCTCTTGGCGACCACTAATGAAGGATGGAGCTGATGTACCAAATGCCTTTACAGTGCTATATGAATACATATATCTCTCCACAACAACAACAAAAATAAATCCCTTCAGAGCAGTATATCAACAAATTCAGGCTTGAAGGAAAAGGAACTGAATTGTTATAAGCAAAACTGTAACTTCAGATGTTCTAACATCTACCAGTTTCTATTCAAAGTCTCAATGGTCCTGCAAAGTATTCCCCTCAAACTTCTCACACATCCAACTGCTGTTTACCTAGCAACACCTTTGTGAATGCTAGAAACTCTGCAAGTAGATAAGACACCCAAAATCATCCTTCCTTCAGAAGGACAACTGAGCAGACATATGGCTGTAAATAGCTCTTAAAGGGGGCCGGGGGAAAGACCAAATAATAAGGGGAAAGAAAGGGACCTAACATATACCTAACCAGCATATTGCCAGCTTGAGATTTTTCAGGAGTTCCTTGCCCTAACACTGGAACTTTACCTGAAAGGCAACATGCCCTTTTTAGCAGTTTTCATCTCCACTACGAGCAGCTCTTTTATGAAGCCAATTCCCTTGCAAGTCTAAGCCACCTGAAATTATTTTGTGTTACAACAGGGGTGGATCAGAACAGTACACTGTTGCTGGAATACTCCTTCCCCTTATATCCCTCTCCAGAACTGCAACTAATTTCAGAGTTAACATCTGGGATGCTGGTTGTGGCACAGGTTATTATCTGGGCTAATTAGAACATCTGTGTGCTTCAACTTTGTAAGTCTCAGCTTTAGTACAACACTGTCTTATCATTCCTGTATCAATATTATTCAGGATCAATCAATCACTTCTTACCATTCCCACTATGGTTGTTTTCTTCTATTGCTTCCACTGCAGATTGTGCAAAGTCATGAATTTTTTCTTTGGACTCAAGTGCTCTACTGTTTTGTTTTAAGGTAGTGTTTTCGTACTTCATGCCTTCAAGAGTTTTTTGTACGTTCATCACATCAGAGATGGTCTTCTTCACTTCATCTTCTATATGGAACACCTTTATGTTCATGTCTTCCGTTTTCTTCTCCACAGCAACTAATTCACTTGATACTCTAAGAACAGAGTGAATGGCTTTTTCTATTGTTGGTAAATGGGTCTTGCACTCTTCCATTTTAGGTTCATAGTCTGCAAGTTTTTGGCTTAGATCTCTGTTTCTGGCTAGCAAATTGTTCTGTTGTTCTTCCAGTTTTCCTGCTGCTTGTCTATCAAACTGCAACTGCTCTTCAACTTTATTCAGTTCCTCTTCCTCTTGCCTATTTAATGTTTTGAGATTTCTGACTGTACTCTCTTCTAGATCTTTCAGTCTCTCAGACAGGGATTTTAGTTTTTGATCTGCTGCATTGATTTGAGAGGCAATTTCACTATGCAAAAGCTTAGCTTCTAAATTTAAACTACTAGTATTTGTAGCTATTGCAGCTTGGTTTCTTTTCCAGGATTCTATTACACCTTGAAATTTCTCACTGATAGTCTGTACATTTTTGGAGTATGTCTGTTCACCATTTTGAATGTTATATATGATGTTACGGAGACTGGATATTTCTTGCTCAAACGTGGTCATCACAGAGACAGATGAGGCGGTTTCCTTCAGAATGTCCGAAGATGACTCAAACTGCATTTGTAACACAAAACAATGTTCATCTTCATTTAATTACTGGGTTGACACTTCCCTACAGAACTAAAATATCCTTAGACAGGCAAGTCATTTTTCTCATTGGATTCGTCTTCCAAATATTATGACCTATATTTTTTTTAAGTTGTTCCACATGATTGCAATTTGGGAGGACTAATACTTTGCCAGTTAATCTATGCTCACAAATGTTACTAAGCAGCAATAAAACTTTATTTTTACAATAATAGAGAGCAACAGGTCTAAGCTAACCAGAAACAAAATAAATTCCACTTGTAAATGAAGATACATTCTTCAGAGTGTTTGAGCTAATCATGCAGCATAATGTGTTGCCATAGTGAGGAATGAACTAAGATACATTATGAATTAACTGTGTTACAGCAACACAGACTTTATTTCCTCTGAAAAATTGTTGAAGGCTGCAACTTTACTGAAATATTTCACAAGTCCTGTCCACATATTCTGAAGAATGTGTGCAGGCTGAAGCTTAGCCTGGAGCTAAGAACATCTCAGTGTTCACTAGGCCCTGCCTCTCCAATCCCAACCTCCCCATGAAGTCTAAATGTAGAGTTCTGCCGATATTTTGTTAACTATCTCTGTTTAGACCTCACCGCTCTGTATGAAAATCTGGGGAGAGATGGAGAACCACACACAGGCACAAGGATGCTGAGGATATGGTCAGCATGCACACGTCCTAACCTTGCACCCTTGCATGTTCTTCAGAACTGGAAGAACAACAGAACACATGAGTGAGGTTTAATTATTTTGCTTGCACTGCAGATGGAAAGATAATACTTTATTTTGTAGTGTTAAGACAACTTACACTGGTCTGCTGACTGCAATGTCTGTTTTTATTTATTACTTCCTTTCAGGAAATTTTAGTCTTAAAAGGACAGATATACTCTATATTATAGACCCTAAAGTATCTAAAAGGATATTTCAGTCTACTGCTCTTTTTGTGCAATTTGATGTCATAGATGTTTATTTCTAAGATTGCCCCAGTGTTCAAAGGGCATGCTTCTAAATAAGTGACCTTTTAGACTATAACTTTAGTCTTGCATATACAACAATGGCTTGAAATCCTGTTGTATAGCTCCACCTGCACAATGGGAATCATGCTGTCTGGAGAATTGCCACTGACTAAAGCCTTCTTTCTGCAATGTTGGGGTGCATACTGCTCATAAACAATGTGACAAAGTTGCATACACACCAAAATTGCAAAAAGAAGCCTTCAATCAGTAGCAGCCTAGTACTGCTGATGATGTATTTTCCATTGTGTAGGCAGACTCTGGCCAATAGGATTTAAGCCCAACTTTTTATAAAACCATAATTCCAAAATCCCATATATAGTTTAAACATAAATACTGCTGAATGCAATAATCTCTAAGATACAAGTGGGCAATGTGCATAACAGTGAACCCAGCCTAGCTCTCCTTTGATCCCTCCCTGCCTCTTAAACAAAGCAATTTAAATGGCCAAATGCACTCCCAAAGCGTCTATATGGTAAAACTGCCCATTGTTTCAGGAGGGGGAGGGACTACTTCCCTCACCAAACAGAAATAACTGAACTCACTCCCATTTTTGGGAGGAAAAAGACCTCACTGCGCCTAAACTAGGACTGAGGGATGGGAACACCAGAGGGGTAAAAATCAGTGCTTCAGTGGTCCTCTGGGGCCAAAGGCAACACCAGTTCACTTCCTGATGTCCTGCTCTAAGGAAACAGGATTGTGCTATAAAGCAGATTTCCATTCTAACAATTCAGTCTATGCCGTAAATAGTTTTGCTGCAAATTACTCCCAAATATTTTGAACAAGGCACAGTACAAAGAAGTTTGATAGTGTATGTAACTTAACTTTAAAAGCACTTACATAAACACAAAGTGTCATGTCTACAATAGTAAGTTACACAAGGAATATTAGAACAGGTTTGTTTTACAACACATGCAGTTGAACTATACAAAATGAAACACACAAAATCTCGGTTATTCAGTCACAAATTAAAATTTTCTGAAATATTCAAAAAAGTTTGTTTGTTTTCCAAACAATATTTTAAAACAAAGTGTGAAGGTTTTTTTTTCAATTTAAAGTCCACTTCATCAAGCATAAGAGAAAGAGATTTTTCTTAAAGTCTGATGAAGTGGATGTGTCCACAAAAAGCTCACATTAAAAAAATACAAAAGTTAGTCTTTAAGGTGCCACCACGTTTTTGTCTTTTTAAACTTTTTATTTCTATTTTGCTTTTATCTGTACTGCTTGCACAGACTAAAATGGCTACTCCTTCTACAACTACAAATCTAAAGGAGTCCAATGTGTTCATGTGAGCACTAGGCCCACAAATGCAGTACTCTAGGTCACAGCCTATTGAAACAATTTTCCCCAAATATTTTTTTTAACATTACAACATTTAAAGGTTACTAAAATGTCCTGAAAATATCAATTAATATGTTCCTTTAATATAAACATATACTAAATGGGACATAAGTTCATGGGATCTGCTTCCAAAGAAGCATGTTAGAGTGCAGGTGAAATCAATTTAGAATAAAATCTTACCTGGGAGTGTATAATCTCTTTGAACTCAATAATATTTCAGCTTACTTGACACATAAATGACATTAGGTCTAGTTATAATTTGGACTGCTGAAATCAATTAATAATACTACCATAACCCAAAAAGACTTCCCTGAGAAAAATGCATTTAGTGCTGGCTGTAAATCTTTAATATGTACCAGATTTTAGAGAAATTAAGGAAGACCCACAGTGTTCATAATTCATTTTGAATTATTTATTACCTTTTCAGACATTATTGTAATCTTATTTTCCATGGCTTGACACTTTACAGCTTCCTGCTTTAGTAAGTTATACTTCTCCTCCACAACAGCCAGATGAGTTGACTGCTGAAAAAGAAACCTGAAAAACACAGGAAAGCAAAATCAGCAAATACTACTGCTTCTCAAGATTGTGAGGGTTCAAATATGGCCTCCTCAGGTTGCGACACAGACACTAGAGGCTTGTGAGATGCAAAATCCAAACTAGGTTTTATTGGAACATTAAACAACTCTGATTTAGTTTCAATGTCAAGTCTAACATTGTCTCTCGTCGCCAACGGGTCCCACGAGGGCATCCAAACGTCTTTTGTAAAAGGGTTCAAGTCAACATCATTCCAAGGTCCCCTCGAAAAGGGGTTGCTGCCATCTAGGTCCCAAACATCCGCTCTTGGATCTAGTAGTGGTATGGTTTCTTCATCTCTCCCCTCTGGATTGAAGGGGTTCTCCTCTCCGGGTACAGGAGCCCACGATCCAACAGAGTCCCCCTCCTCCAGGCTTCCTCCAGCCTCCATGCTCGTCTCTCCTCCACCTCTCTCTCCACGGCTTCCTTCTCCTCCCTCAATCTACGACGCCATTCCCGCGCCTCCGATTCCCCCCAATATGAGGGGCGTGGAGGCAGACCTCTCCTCCTTCGATAGTCTGCCTCTTCTCTGGGAACCCGGACCTTTTCACACCTCCCGGTCCAGGGATCTTTTACCCATATCAATTCCCAGCCCCCCGGTATATCATCTCTCCCTCCTTTTATATCCCCGATTCCCGCCTCCACCGTGGTTCTGCCCCTTTCCTCGTTTCCCGCCATTTCCCTCTCCGTCTGAGTGGCTACTGTCATTTTAGACAAACCCCGTTCTAACTCACGGGTGTCTACTCCCCTTTGTACCGTCTCTACGTGAGATGCTTGCGGGTCTGTTTGCGCCTCCTGTTCTTTCCTAAGGGAGGACGACACTCCAGCGAGGGCTTCTATCCCCTCGCTTCGTGTCTCACATACCCCCCCATCCAAGAGGGTCGTCCTCTCTTCTTCACTCCGAGCCCATGGTCCCTGCCGAGAGAAATAGTCTACGTTAGCGTGCTCGGCACCTTTTCGGTATTGGATTGTGAAGGCGAATGGCTGTAGGGCAAGGTACCAACGGGTAAGCCTGGGATTGGTCTCCTTCATCTGTACCAGCCATTGCAAGGGGGCATGATCAGTTACTAGTGTGAAGGGCGCGCCTTGGAGGTAATATCTTAAGGCATGTGTGGCCCACTTAATTGCTTGGGCCTCTTTTTCTATAACTGCATACTTTTGTTCCCGGGGAGATAGTTTTCTACTCAAATATTTATTTTATTTTATTTATTTCTTACATTTTTATCCCGCCCATCTAGTCGCTCTGACTACTCTGTAATACTACTATAATACCGGGTACTCTACCCCTTCCCTTATTTGGGACAACACAGCCCCTAACCCTCTATCTGAGGCATCCGTGAATAGTGTAAAAGGGAAATTGAAATCAGGGGCAAAACGGGTGGGTATTTCACAAATGATGGACTTGAGAGTTTGAAAGGCCTCCTCTTGGGCGTCTCCCCACCTCACCTGCTTAGGAGCTTTCTTTCGGGTCAGGTCTGTTAGTGGGGCCGCTATGGTCGAGAATTGGGGAACAAATTGCCTGTAATAACCCACTAACCCCAAGAATTGTTGGACCTCTCTTTTTGTCTGAGGTCTGTACCATTGCGATATTTTTGTAACTTTTTCTTGCTGTGGTTGGATTTCACCCTTTCCTACCTTAAATCCCAAGTATTCTACCTTGGGTAAGGCTATCTTACATTTCTTTGGGTTAACTGTCAGCCCGGCTTTTCTTAGCTCGCTTAGCACTCTTCTTAGGTGACTCAGGTGTTCCTCCCATGTATCACTATAAACAATAATATCATCTATGTATGCTGCTGCACAGTCTTGTAAGGGAGTTAACACCTTGTCCATAAGTCGTTGAAATGTGGCGGCCGCGCCATGCAAACCAAAAGGCATTTTTACAAACTGATACAAGCCCTTTGGGGTGCAGAAGGCCGTTTTCTCCCTATCTTGGGGTCTTACAGGAATTTGCCAGTATCCTTTAGTGAGGTCTATGGAGGATAGGTGCCTAGCACCCCCTAGCTTATCCAGTAGGTCCCCTATTTTGGGCATTGGGTATGCGTCGAACTTGGACACTGCGTTTACCTTCCGGAAATCTATGCAGAAGCGCAATGATCCATCCGGTTTTGGGACCATTACTGGATAGCTTCGCCAGGGTCCCTTGGCAGGTTCTACCACCCCCAATCTAATCATTTCTTCTACCTCCTTTTCAATGACGCCGGCCAGTTGCCTAGGCCATGTCCTTTCATTAGATCTCACTACTACCCCCGGCTGTGTCTCAATGGTATGTTCTACCAAATGGGTGCACCCGGGTTTCTGGGAAAACACCTCTGGGAATTCTCCTTCCAGAGCTAACACTTGTTCCCTTTGTTGGGGGTTCACTAGCTCATTCACATCAAAGGTGGACTTTTCTTTAAGGTCTTCACTCTCCGGCCCTAATTCTTCCTCTATCTCTGTCCCATATAGGCATTCACGATCTATCCACCCTTTCAATAAATTTACATGAAAGACTTGTTTCTTCTTTCTCCTATCAGGCGTCTCTATGTCATAGTCCACCTCACCAACTCTTCTCAACACCTTGTAAGGTCCATGCCACTTCGCAAAGAGTTTGGAGGACTCGGTAGGCAGTAGCACCAACACCTTTTGGCCAGGTTCAAATTCCCTGGGCTTGATCCTTTTATCATACCTTGTCTTTTGTTTAATCTGGGCTTGTCCTAGGTTATCCTTGGCCATTTCCCAGGCTACCTCTAAGCTGTTCCTCATCTCTATAATTTGTTGTAACGCGCTGTGTGAGCGATCATCTCCTTCTTCCCATTTTTCTCTAATCAAATCTAACACTCCCCTAGGATGTCGGCCATACAATAACTCAAAGGGTGAAAACCCTGTTGAGGACTGAGGGGCCTCCCTGACAGCGAACATTAGTGGTGCTAGGAAAGTATTCCATGACTTAGGTTTTTCAATCACCAGTTTTCTCAGCATGCCCTTCAAAGTTCGATTAAAACGTTCAACCAGCCCATTGGTTTGGGGGTGATAAATCGAGGTTTTCAAGGGTTTTACCCCTAGCATTTCCCACATCTGTTTGAACGTCAAACTCATAAAGTTAGAGCCTTGGTCGGTCAGCACTTCCCGGGGAAATCCCACCCTTGAAAAGACCCCCAACAGCTCTTTAGCTAGTACCTTGGCCGATGTCGATCTTAAGGGGATGGCTTCCGGGTACCGGGTGGCATAATCTATGATCACCAGTATATACTGGTGCCCCCCTGCCGATTTCACCAAAGGCCCCACAATGTCCATAGCAATCCTATCGAAAGGTCTATCTACTAACGGCATGGGCATCATCTCCCCGCCCGGCCCTGCTTTGGGCTGGGTGACCTGACATACCAGGCATGACTGACAATATTCTTCTACTGATTTAGCCATCTTCGGCCAGAAGAACCGCTGGCGCACTCTAGCCAAAGTTTTTTGTGTGGCTAAGTGCCCGGCCAAGGGCACATCGTGCGCCAAGTACATGATCCAGTCCCGCAGCCGCTCAGGTAGCACCAGCTGAGTCTCTTCTCCTGCTTCAGTTTTGCTGACCCGATACATCAGCCCCCGCCTAATCTCAAAGTTCGTTTCTCCTTTTTTAGTTGTTCCTTCCGGAACTACTTGCAACCGGCTTTCTTCAAGCCCCATATCGTCTTGTTGCCAGTTCCTCACTTGGTCTCTGGATAAGCCCCATAGTTCCGATTCCAAGACACAGTTCCCTATCTCTCCGTTGCATGCCTCGGCTATTGTATATGGCAATTCTTCCACTCCCGGCCAATCTCTTCCCAGGAGCATATCCCTTCCTAGCCCGGGTACTATGCCCACTTCCACCATCCTTTTATGGTCCCCTATCTCTATCTCCACTAGGGCTGTTTCGTATTCTTTCGCATCTCCATGCACGCATTTGATAATCATACTTTCCGGTAGGCGTGCCCCTTCCAGTCTTTTGACTAGGGTTTTACTACACCCGGTGTCTATAAGGGCCCTTTTCCATTGTCCGTTAACTTTGGCCTTCACCGCCCACCCCGGGTGGTCTTCGTCACCCACCTTGGCTGTAAAGGCATAAATGTCGGTCCACGCACACTCTTCCGCTGGGCAGTATTTCTTTACATGTCCGTACTGCCCACACCCGAAACACGCGGTCATCTTTTCTTTGTTCGTGTACCAGGTCGTCGGTTGCTTGTTGGGTGCTGGATCCGAGGTTATTAGTGGTCTGGGAATCCTGGTCCCCGACGGGTTTACGAAGTCCACCCGGTCTGGTCTCGTCCTCTTGTATCCCGGCATCACGGGGCTTCTTGCCCCTGCTCGCACCGCTGTCTCCGCCATCTTTTCCTTTCCTCTCACACGTTCTGGCTGCGTCACGGGTTTGCCGTGCCACGCCTCGTCTGCCTCCATATAATCTTCTAACAATACTATAGCACCCTCTAGCGTGGCGGGTTTATGTTTCATCACCCAATTCCTTGGGCCCGAACTGAGTGTGGAGATTAATTGTTCCATTATAATCGCGTCCATTATCTGTTCTACCGTTTTTCCCTTTGGCTTCATCCATCGTGTGGCATTGACCTTCATCTTTTGTGCCAGCGTCCTGGGGTGTAATCCTGGTTTCAGTCTAAGATCTCTAAATCGTCTCCGGTATGCTTCTTCGTTTAAATTTAACGTATTTAGGATGGCTGTTTTGACCACTTGATAATTACATGCCTCTTCGGGGTCTAGCGTGTCCACTATCTCTTGTGGCAGGCCCATCAAATACGGGGTGATAATTAAAGCCCATTGTTCTGGCGGCCATTGGGCCGATGTCGCCACTCTCTCAAAGGTGTTCAAGAACGCTGCTGGGTCGTCTTGAGGACCCATTTTCTGTAGCTTTATCGGTGGTCTGTTTACCATCGTGGTTTTGGATAACTCCTGTGTTCCCGCCGAATTCGCGTTGATCCGTACTAGTTGCAACTGGTCTATAATCAACTTCTGCTGTTCTGCTAATTGTCGTATGAGCATTTCTTGGCCGTCTGTGATGTGTTTGAGCCATGTCTCTGTTTCTTTGTCGACCGTCGGAGGCCCTCCCCGTTGGGCGCCAATATGTGAAGGTTCAAATATGGCCTCCTCAGGTTGCGACACAGACACTAGAGGCTTGTGAGATGCAAAATCCAAACTAGGTTTTATTGGAACATTAAACAACTCTGATTTAGTTTCAATGTCAAGTCTAACATTGTCTCTCGTCGCCAACGGGTCCCACGAGGGCATCCAAACGTCTTTTGTAAAAGGGTTCAAGTCAACATCATTCCAAGGTCCCCTCGAAAAGGGGTTGCTGCCATCTAGGTCCCAAACATCCGCTCTTGGATCTAGTAGTGGTATGGTTTCTTCATCTCTCCCCTCTGGATTGAAGGGGTTCTCCTCTCCGGGTACAGGAGCCCACGATCCAACAGAGTCCCCCTCCTCCAGGCTTCCTCCAGCCTCCATGCTCGTCTCTCCTCCACCTCTCTCTCCACGGCTTCCTTCTCCTCCCTCAATCTACGACGCCATTCCTGCGCCTCCGATTCCCCCCAATATGAGGGGCGTGGAGGCAGACCTCTCCTTCTTCGATAGTCTGCCTCTTCTCTGGGAACCCGGACCTTTTCACACCTCCCGGTCCAGGGATCTTTTACCCATATCAATTCCCAGCCCCCCGGTATATCATCTCTCCCTCCTTTTATATCCCCGATTCCCGCCTCCACCGTGGTTCTGCCCCTTTCCTCGTTTCCCGCCATTTCCCTCTCCGTCTGAGTAGCTACTGTCATTTTAGACAAACCCCGTTCTAACTCACGGGTGTCTACTCCCCTTTGTACCGTCTCTACGTGAGATGCTTGCGGGTCTGTTTGTGCCTCCTGTTCTTTCCTAAGGGAGGACGACACTCCAGCGAGGGCTTCTATCCCCTCGCTTCGTGTCTCACAAAGATGAAGAAAAAAAAAAAGCAAATAAGGATGGGTAGGTACTTTGGGGACTACCAATACATGGATCTGCACTGCACAAGCCATATCTTTGAAAATCACTTCTCTAGGCTTCTCAAGAAAATCCTTTAACATTCCTTCTTTGGTGCAGCTTCTTCTGATTCTTTTGGAATCTCACCCCAGTCCATTTTCAAAGTTAACAGAAAGGTGATTAAAGGCTTCTGAACCATCTCCAACAGAAATGAAATCTGCATAGAAAATGTTGTAGTGCTGAGCTCTGTTCTCATAACAATGCCTGGTTCAGAATAATACAAGCTTCCCAGGAAAGCCACAAAAGCACAGAAGCCAGGGGAAAGGATCAAGTTCAACCTTGCATGACCTGGTCAACAGGAAAAATAACCAAAAGGAACTGTTCTGAACCAGGTATTTTTGCCTCCTTGTGGGTAAGCCATGAGTCTGCCAATCACCTGTCTAAGGAAAACTTGCAACATCTAGACTAAAATTATATGAATTAAACACATCATGAGAAGAGAAACAAGAAGAATTAAGCACACCTTTCTTCTGATTAGACAGGAAAAACTTGAGGAAAACAAGTAGTAGTTTCAGCTCCCTTGTTGTTCCCCCTCAAAAAGGGAAAACCCTTCCTTGTCATTTAATAGTTGCATTAAGATCTGGTCTTGAAAAGTATGGATTCCTGTGCAGGGTTCTTAGCTATCGAATTCTAAGGCCAGTTACAAAATATTTGCTTGTAGGTACCACATAACTTACAGTGTAGCTACTGCTATGATGTAAATTAGTCCTAGGATATACCTAGTACCCTCAAAAAACCAACAACCCAATGATAATGTCATCTCTAGGACTGGCAAACTTATTTCAGTGTAAGCATTCATGGATTACAATTCACTTCTCCACTGGACTGAAGCAGTACATCTGGATCATAATGAAATAAATTTGTTGGCATTAAATGTTTCTGGTTTTGTTGTTGCTGAAACAGTCTGACATAAGCACCTTTCTGAAAACTTAATATCCTGGCTCTAAATATATGCAGTGATGATACCTGCAGTTGCTTCTGAGTTTTTGCCAGTTTAATTCCATTGTAAAAATACATATACTACAACATATCAGGCATAAAAGCTTGGTCCATTGGCACCATGTATGAATGAACTCTCTCTGGAAAAGACCCTGATGTTGGGAAAGAGTGAAGGCAAGAGGAGAAGGGGACGACAGAGGACGAGATGGTTGGACAGTGTCATCGAAGCTACCAACATGAATTTGACCCAACTCCGGGAGGCAGTGGAAGACAGGAGGGCCTGGTGTGCTCTGGTCCATGGGGTCACGAAGAGTCGGACAAGACTTAACGACTAAACAACAACAAATGAAGTATCCCCATCTTCCTCTATATATTAGATCACAAAATTATTTTTCATGCTTATCATGAAGAAAAAAACAGTAACAAAAACAAATGATTCAAAATCCACTGCTTCCTTGTGACCTTCTTTAATTCAACTTTCCCCAAATAGGTGGCTTCCAAGTGTGCTGGACTACATCTTTTACCATCCATACCAACGTAACCATTGCCTAAGGCTGATGTGAGTTGTAGTCCAATCTGCCCAGAAGGCACCATGTTAGGTAAAGCCGCTTATCTGCTGAAGAAGGATTCTAGACTTTGATTAAACTCTCCTCTGTCCCTCTACCTGAAATGGTACCCTCAGATCTGTCACTGTCCAAGAATCTATTGAATTAATATAAAAGGAGCTGCTTTCTGAACTTTACCTTACTCCAAATTTGTCCATATCTCCATGATGGAATACATTTTTGTGAGCAGCTCAGTGCTTAATTTCTCTGCTACAGTAAGCAGAGACATGCCATTATGCTGATGCATGTCCCAGACCAGATAGGCAAGTTGAGACACAGTACTAGTTTAAGTGGAGCACACACTGAATACCATTTTGCCAATGCAGCAGGTAAGAAGCTGGACAGTTAAACACCATACCCAACTTGGAAGCACACATTTAGTATTTTCCAAAATGATTTACAAATGGATATAGATGAAGACCTACAGACAGAAAAGCCCACTTCATAATGAAACTATAAGAGCTAAGGCAATAAATGTGTTTATTAGATTGCTTCTCCATCTTTTGGCTGAGATAAAGTGGAGTATTTATTAGACGTGGAATAACATGCCAGCTTCATATTAAATAGCATGGGTTATAAAAACAGCATTTTTTGTAAGACTAAGAATTTATATTTTACAGTTATTCTTCAAGCATTAATTAGCTATCTAGTCCCAACTATGATGATATAGATTATTTATGATCACTTTTGCATAAATATAAATATGAACTGGTTCACAGTGATTTATGTATCCAAGCCTAGGGATATTTATTCAGAAGTAAGTCATGATGAACCAAATAGGGCTTATCCTGAGCAGCTGTACATATAATTGCAGGTTATTTCCAATTTTATAATTGTTACATATAAAATACCATAATTTAAGGTTAAATGCAAGCACAAAATTACCACAAATTATGCAGTTGTATTTTTCATATTTAGTAGAATTGCAAGGGTCAGTATACCCAGATTGCAATGGATGAGCATCAACATACTCTTGCCAAGGCACAGGCTTGTTGATCAGCAATGCATTTTTAAGATCCCAAAACGACCTACAAACAAGCTCAAGTACTAAGAAATTGCCTTAAGGCTCCATATTTACAGCAACCTACTTCCCACAGATAAAAGGGCCTAGATCTCAAACTTCCTATTACTGTACTGTACTTACCATGTGAGCACTGCACAAGCTATAAGGGCCAGTAAACCTGAGGCCCTTGGTGGATCCATCCACATGGATTTTTTACTCACGAATCCCGATTGTTCCTTATCTTGGTCTTCATTTGTTCTGGCAGAAAGGTTAGCTGTCCTCCTTCGCTTCACTTCAGGCATGTTTACAATGTTTTTATACAGAATCTTTGCCCCGAAGGGGAAAAATACAAGTTTGTTTCCAAATTCTTCTTTTTCAAAACTGGTCCGCTGCACTTTCACTGCAAGTAATCCCAGTTTTGTTCAGTCCTAAAGATATCTACTCACAAATGAGTTCAAGAGAGTTCTTAGGATTTTTATTCCTAGGTAACGGTCTTCAGGATGTCAACCTGAGATTGCATAACCCTTTCCCCCAAATCCACTTCCCCCTGTAACTACCCTTTTTATGTTTGTTTGTTTGTTTTGCATGCAAGTTGAGCACTCCTCGTCACTTATTCATCAGAAAGAGTTGGGGGTGGGGTGGGGGAAGTGGACGGGCTCCCCAACTTTTATTCCACTCCGCAGAACTTCCAAGACACACGCTAGCTCCTCCTCGCCAGGACGGCGTGCCACGTCACGCCTAAGCGCATGCTCGCCAGCTTCCCACCGCGCTTGCTTGCTTGCTTGCGCGCTCGCTCTCCCCGGACACGAGCTCGGCGCAGAAAGGCATTCATAAGGCGCGCGCGCGCCTTTCCCGTTCTTTCGTTGGCGGGGCACGGGCCTCTCTCGTCCTTTGTTCATCGGGGGCCTCGTGGCTGCCTGCGCCCGGGAGCGCGCCTCCTTCCTCCGAGACTTTTTGCCGAGGCTTGCCTTTCGCCTGGCCCCGCCCCGGGTGTTCTCCACACACCGCCCCGCTTCGTCTGGTCCCGGGAAGGAGGAAGTGGCCGCTAGTTGTTGTTGTTGATGGTGGTGGGTGCTCCTCCCGGGGCGAGCCGAAGTGAGGGGTGAGCAGGCGTGCTTGGAAGGCGCTGCCTTTCTCTTCCCTGGGCGCGCAACAGCCCTGCCTGCTCCTGAGGTAACCCTTGTAGCAGCGGGAGGAGGAGGAGGGCTGAGTAGCGCTGTAAGGAGGAAATAAACTTTAAAAATGTAGGGGCTTGCTGGGCAAAGACAGAGGAGGAAGCTTGCGCTTACGGGGGTGGGGTGTGGGTGGAAAACAAGAGGGAGCCCATTTTAGGGGGCGACGCGCTGTGTCGGGGCTTGGTGAGAGGGCGGCAACGTAGCATCCTTAGCAAAGGCTCTGGAAGCGCAGCGTCGGGGCTCAGGATTTCCTTTTCGTGTTTTGATGGGTGGCTCGTCGGCTGGTAGAAAGTCTGGCCTCTGTATCTTGAGGGAAGGCGAAGAGGCGTTTGGGTTGTCATGAGCTTTGACTAACGAGAAACAGCTGAGGGGGAAAAGTGTACCTGCAGGGTGATTACAGCACAGAGGGAGGATGTTCCTGACTAGACCCGCCCCGCCTCTGTGTATTTGTTCTGGTGCCTGTAGACTCAGCACTGGGATACCCCAAACTGAAAACATCCGAAGGTTTAGTCTCGCTAACGATAGACCTGAATGGAAAAATACCCTCCGATCTTGCTTTTCGTTGTCGTGGGTGGCCTTTCACTCCAGCCTTTTGTTCCGTATAATTCTGCTGACACGGCAAAAGGGAAATTGACCATATGCAATTTTCACGCGTTTCCTCTAGATGGCAAGTGCTCCTCTTTTTAATCTTTGGGACTCACTCGGAACTGGTTGTGATGCCAGAGAAGTTTTAGGATTTAAATGCTTCTGCATATGCTTGCATGTTTTGTTTGTGTACATTCTTCACTCAGATAGGTAAATAATGGACAGGAGAAGAGTGTACACTTCAAATACCAACATTTTCTCTACTCGAGATGTACGGGCTATGTCACAGGCAGCCTTAAGGTTGAGTAAGTTGGGTGCTTGCCCTGTACCCCATACTGAGTAGGGATGCTAAGCTTAGTTACTATCTCCTTAGTGTGTTGCCTGCAATAATACACTACATTTCCTTAGTGTGTTGCCTGCAGTAACACAAACATCTTAAGTAACTACAAAAATGAACCTTCCCCCAGTATTTTCATGTTTCTCTTTCAGTTTCCAAGTTGTTGTCTTCTGTTCTAAATCAAATCAGTAAAACACAACTTTAGTCTGAGATGAAATTAACAAGGACTACTCATAGGACCTGTAAACACAACTTGTGGACATTGCAGAACTGAACAAGGGTGTGGCTACCTAGACTGTTCCTTACCCAGCATGCTGTTTGCCCAAGGGCCAGCTCTGGTTACTGTTGACCTGAACATAATTGAGAAGGTGGTGTCTAGTTTACAGTAAACGAATAATGTATTTATCTACAGCGTAAGCTGTGGTGTTTTGTGTTTGAATTTAGGTTTCAGAATGTTGTTGTCTTGTTACGACACAAAAAGTACTAAAAGACCAGTAGTAGTATTTTGTATTCTTTTAGTATGTGCCCAGCAATGATTTCTGCTTTATTTATCATGAAGTTTAACTTTTCTTTGTTAAGCTTATCCTCCAGCTTTACGGAAACGTTACAGATTCTGTTACTCATGTATATTCAATACCACTATATAAAGACCTGTGCTAATTTTCAAATTAGCTTTGCAAATTCTCCAGAATATGATAATTTTAAATCCTCAAAATCCTGCGACTGGATGGAGTGAGTTTTATAGGCTGTGATTTCTATATGTTTCCTTTTTTTTAAATTTTATTTTTAAATTTCCAAAACAAATACAAGAATACAAAATACTCACTATTACAATCTAAACCACAGTGCACCCCCATACCCACGGGACCCTTTGGAGCAATACTTTTAATACGAACCTCTTTTCCAAAATTGTATTGATTGTTGTTTAGAGGCTTTCCCCTTTCCTTTCACTAATACAAATTCAATACATCTACCCCAAATAGCATAAAAATATTTGAACTTATTTCCCCTCTTTTCATCTTCAGTTCAGTAGTCAATTTATCATTTAATGCAATGTCCCATACTTCATTATACCAATCTTTTAATTTAATATCATTTTTATCTTTCCAGAATCCAGCTATTAATATTCTAGCACTTGTCATAAAATTGGAAATCAATTCCTTTGAGCAGTAATCAAGTTCTATCTTATCAAAAATTGACGACAAAGCAATTTTAGAATTGAATTCGATATCTTTTCCAAATATATCACATATTTCCTTAAAAATTAGTTTCCAAAATTTCTGAGTCCATTTCCAACAGGCCTTAGAATAATCTGAATTTATTATATTCAATTTCACTGGAGTCATGTACCACCTTAAACTAATTTAAATTTTTTCCCCTTTATTCTTACCAACATTAATCTTAAAACTCTCATCTTCCAAATTTTTGTCCAATACTGTTTTAATTTCTGTCTTTAAATCATGTTCCCAAATTGATTTCAAACCTTCTATTTCTGTCTCTTTTTCCTCTTGTTCCAAAATTAGGTTATAAATTCTACTTACTACTCCCTTCCTCAAAGCATCTTTCTGCATGTCTTCATGTGATGATAGGAATTGTTCGTACTTAGTACATTCTCTACATTTGCCATTAGTTTTCAACCATTCATTTGTCCAACTATCTAATTGGATATAATTATACCATGATAGTTTATTAGTTTGAAGTTTAACTATAATCTGATCCTTCAATCTCATTTTAGTCATCCAATCCTTCAGTCTGGCAACTTTTTTATCCTTAAACAAATCAGCTAAACCCTTCAAGTTTGCTGGGAAATTTTCTATTTCGGTCACTAATTTTAGTGAAGTAAAGGGACATAACTTCTTTTTATTTCTGTTCCAGATATTTAACATGTTTCTTAAAAAAGGGTTGTTCACCTGATTTATTATATTTATTTTTACTACATTAAACAAATATTTTTCAATATTCCCATTTATTTCTGAGGATTCCATATCCCACCAAATTAACCTTCCTTTGTTGTATATAATATCTCCAATAAATCTTAACTGATTCGCTATATAATAATTTTTTATATTAGGAATACCTAAACCTCCATTTTTTGAGCTTTATACCGATATCTTTTATTTATTCTTGATTTTTTTACCTTGATTACAAAATCCATTAATTAATCCCTGCCAATACTTAAAATCTTCTTCTTCTAATTGTATTGGGAGCATCCTGAATAAAAAAGTAATTTTTGGTAATATTTTCATTTTGATCATAGCGATTCTCCCAAACCACGATAGTTTCAATTTAGAATACTCCTGCAATTTATCTTTAATATCACTTTTTAATTTATTAAAATTTTGCTCCTTTAATTTTTGAGTCACTTTAACTATATTTATACCTAAATATTTAATATCATAACACATTTTAAAACCATATTTATTTACAAATGTTTTTTGTTCATATTTATTATAATTAAACATCATTATTTGTGTTTTTTGCCAGTTAATAGTTAATCCTGTTATTTCCCCAAATTTTTCTAAATGATTTTTAATTTTATTCATACTTTCTAATGGGTTTTTAATAGTCAATAATGAATCATCAGCAAATAAATTAATCTTAATTGTATCATTTTTACCTAATCCTTTAATTAATTCATCATTTCTTATTGCATTAGCTAACAGTTCTATAACCATACAAAACAATATTGGTGAAAGTGGACAGCCTTGTCTTGTACCTCGGCCTAGAAAAATCCGCTCTGTTAAACCATCATTAACTATTACTTCTGAAGTATTGTCTGAATATAATTGATCTATAACCCCTATAAATCTTCTACCAAATCCCCAACCCTTTATAAGCAGCTTTAATGTTGGCCATTCCACACAATCAAAGGCCTTAAATATGTCTAGTGATAAAACAGTTACCTTTGTTTTTTCCTTTTCTACCTCATATATAATATTCAAAACTCGCCTAGTTAAATTAGCCATTTGTCTACCCTTTACAAAGCCACATTGATCCTCTTTAATATAATTTGCTATAAATCTATTTAATCTATTTGCTAATATAGCAGTGAAAATCTTAGCATCTTGATTTATTAGAAATATAGGCCTATAAGATCCCGGATCTGTTAAATCCTTGTTGGGTTTTGGGATAATAATCGTTAATGAGTGTTTCCAAGAAGGTGGCATTGTCTCTCCTTCCAATATTTTATTATAAAACATTTTTAGCTTAGGTATCAATAAGAAACTAAGATGTTTATAATATTCTGGACCCAATCCATCAGTGCCTGGTGTTTTACCATTCCTCAGTTTATTAATAACTTCAGCAATTTCTTCTTCTTTAATCTCTTCTTCTAGTATTCTTTTATCAGATTCCAATAATTTAGTTTTTAAATTCTCATTTATATAATTTTCTATATTTTCTTTCAGTATATTGTTTCCTTTATATAATTGCTGATAAAAATGGGTTTGGAAGAATATACTTTGGTTAATGTGTACACACCTAATAATAAACAAGGAGATTTTTACGATACGGTTATTAAAGAAATGGAGAAGGTAAAGAAGGGTTATGTTATTATGGCAGGGGATTTTAATATGGTTATGGATAAGATAAAGGATAACTTTTTATGTTCGGAATGATGTTCTTCAAAGAGACACAATATTGAGCAAGAAGGTAAAAAATAATCAATTGAAGGATATTTGGAGGGTAATGAAAGGTGATGAAAGAAGATATACTTATTTTTCAGCAGTATATAATAGTTACTCTAGAATAGATTTTATATTCACATCTCAAGATTTAATTTCTAAGATAGTTAATACTGAGATTAATTCCATAAAAATAACAGATAATGCTTTGATGTCAATGGAGATTGAGATTAAAAAAGATTATAAAGACTCTAAAAGGTGGAGAATGGATATTAATATTTTCCAGTACCCAGAGATAATAGAAAAGATAAAGAAATAATGGTTAGAATTATGGACAATAAATGAAGCAGGAGGTACGAAATTAGGCCTTGTGAAGGAGAAAGGAGTGAGAGTGAGCCGTCCGTGGTAATAGAATCCGTGGTAACAGAAATAGAGGACAGTAAGGTGGAAGAGACTGAAGGAAAGATGATGACAGGGGCAGAACAAAAGGGAATGGTGGCTGAGGAGAAAAGAGGGAAGGTGGAGATCTGTTTGGTAGGGGAGAGCGCGAAGGGAAAAGGGGAGGAGCAACAACTGTCAGTTTGGGAGGAGTGTATAAATGAACAAGGGGAACGCTGGTTTGGGGCAGAACTGAAAAGGGAGAGGAAAGAGGAGGCGAGATGTAAAGAACAAGAATATAGAAAGGCACAATAATTATTAAAGGACTTTCCTAACTTAAGAGTAGGAGGACTGTTACCTGATCCTGCGACCGAGCCGGAGAAAGAATCAGTGCTCGAGACACAGGAGAGGACCGTCATAGTATTCCCACGGGGACAAGGAAGAGGAAGAAAGGTGATCCGGCCAGACGAAAGATTCAACACACCACCTAAGGAAGGCAACTGGGCGAGGCACCCATGTTGCGGCACAATCTGTGCAGTCCGGAGTGCCCCTCTCCGGAAACCTACAGACCAGGAACGGTTTGGCCGAGCACCCCAGTGAATTCTCTGGACTTTGGGAGGGAGTTTGTATCTCCGAGTTATGGCTTGTTGCCAGAATTGACATGTTTCGACCTGTTAAGTTAATATAGTTGAGAGTTGTGAAAAGAATAAAGAACACATCATGAGTACTGTTAAAACGTCTCTGATTGTATTTCCCGCCAAAAATGTGGAGTTGCCTAAAGAATTAGAAGAACCCGATGACAGACCTGTTGTGGGACACGATGAAAGCAATTTCAAGAGGAATAAATAAGGGAATCCTGTAAATTGAAAAAAATTAAGGAGAAAAACGCGAAAAAACTGGAAGAAGACTTGAGAAATTTGGAAAGCAAGTTTTTTTAGAAAGAGAGAGAAGGATATTGGCAGAAATTCAGACAAAGAGAAAGGAACTAGAAAACCTAGAGATAAAGTCCAGAGGGATTTGATGTATTTAAAGAGGATTTTTTTTGAATTTAGTAATAAAAATTCAAAATTATTAGCTAGAATATGTAAAAACAGAAGATTAAAAAACACGGTTGGGGTAATTAAAGATAGATCAGGTAAGAGGTGTAATATAATGAAAGATAAATTGAAGATTTTTCAAGAATTCTATGTGTTTCCACAATTAATTTATTTGCATTTTGAAACTGAGTAATACATGAACAAGAAGTTAATTTTTTTTTGTAAATCCACATATAAACCAAAACTTAAACATGAAAGTGCTTTAATTGATTCCTGTTATCAGAGAAACTAATCAGTGTTGCTTACCTTTCCTGGTGATTTCTTTTTTTTCCTCTTTTTTAAAGAATTATTGTGATATTTGAACTGTGGACTATACCTTTCCATATATCTGATTAATAGTTTCAAAATGTTTGTGTAGTGATGACTCTATAGTCTGTCAGCTGCAGGTTGAAATGCTGCAAAGTGTGTATCTACTAAGAATGATAGTAATGTATTATTAGATTGTCAGTTCTTTTTTAAACTGATGGCTTGATTTTTATATCCCAGAAGAGTGTTTTGCAATCTCACTTTTTGATGTATTTGCTAGCTCATGTTGCTGTTCACCAGAGAAGAAGCACGTTGGAGTAAAAATGGATTTGAAGGCTCGAAGTTACTTGCTTCGGAATCGAGAGGCTCTGGAAAGAGATATCAAAATTTCCTATATAATGGACCATATGATTACAGATGGAGTATTAACTCTGCTGGAAGAGGAGAAAGTAAAAGCTGAGGTAACGTGTATGTTTTTTGTCCTTTTGTATTTGTTAGCATTTATGCACTCTTGCCTGTACTTTATAAGTGCTGTGCTAGCACAATGAGTTGGTGCCCTAGAGCAGGGGTCCCCAACCCCTGGTCCGCAGCCTCGGCAGGACCGGACCGCGGACACAGATCTGCCCCCCCGCGAGCACCGCTGCGTGCATGCGTGCGAGTGCGCTCCACCCCCTGCGAGCGCACCATGTGCGTGTGCGCTCCGCCCCCGGAAGTGCCACCACATGCATGTGTGCGAGGATGGTCCACCCCCCTGTGGGCGCCCCACACCCCCGCGAGTGTGCCGCCCCCACGCAAGCGTGCCATGCCCCCCCCAACCGGTCCACGGTTGGGGACCACTGCCCTAGAGTATTATCTTATGCTGATAACAACCATCTTCACAAGATAAAATATAGCAACAGTTTGCAATCAGTTCTTATAAGATGTATGTTGTAGTGCAGGAGACATGCAATGATGAAAGACAAAAAGTAAATTTCCTAAAGCTGTTTGGGTTATCATGGGCATTAGTGCAACATAAAGTTGAAGTTGAATGCTAAGATATAATAATTTTTCATATTTTAAATAGAAGTACTGCTATATGAACATTTTAAGTAAATGCCAACTGCACTCAAGTTAGTTGTCAGTTGTTGTGTTTGAAGTTAGTAGGATTAAGTCATGATTAACTCTTCACTTTGATTTCAGTAGGATCTATGAAATAACTCTGAGTGAAATCGTATGCATGTCTTTTAAAAATTAGGAGCGACCGAGTCCAGTATGGCTTAACCTGATGGTACAGCATTTCATCTCTGGTCCAAGTCAAACCCTAAGATACTTAAGTAATATGATGATTTGTGGCTTTGTTAGATTTCTAGTTTCTGGACATTTGAAACTTGTCATGAATGCTAAGGGAATTTCAAAAGTTTCTGTGGAAGGCAGGCTTAAATTGATTGATTTTAGTTAATGTAATTTTATCTGTGTATTTGAAGTCCGCAGTACCATATTTGGTCACAAGATGGCAAACATAGGTTTGCCTCCAATGCACTGTGAAGCTACGGGGGCAGGGAGAGTAGTTCAAGGGACAGTGTTAACAAAGTTTTTATCCTTGCTGTGGAGCAGAAGCTTTCCTGGGAGTTGTTGATGTTTGCTATAGTATTTGTTTCCTAAGAGTCTCAGTGACCATGCCTTCAGTCAGACAAGGATGTGCACAATGTGTTCAATTATGATAGCTGTATAAGTTCATTTGAAGCCTCTGGTTGATCAAGCTCAGGCTATTCCAACATGTGCATTATATTTAATAGGATACATGGCAGAATGAGATGTCTTGAGGTTGTGAATATCTTAGATAGTTATTCGTATGGACATGTTATACTGATGTGAAGACTTAATAAACAGATGCCTGGCATCTCTACATCTAAATTGAGTCTTCTGTAGGATGTGCTTACCTATTCCTTTGAAATAAATGGAAGCAAAGACTGTAATCCTGTACAAGCTTACTTGGAAATAAGTATTATGAACTCATAGGCTGTAACCCTGTTGCATAGCTGCAGGTGCACAATGGAGATGATGGCACCACTAGTGACAGATCAGCACATGATTCATATATAATGTGATGAAGTTATGTGCACCTCCAAACTGCCAACAGAAGCCTTCAGTTAGCAGCATTTTCTCACTGCTGATGACATTCCTGTTGCACACATGGAGCTGTGCAAAGGAAACTCTTCCTTTGAGTAGAAATGTATATAACATGAGACTAAAGACAAAATTTCCTAGTCTTTTCCAGAATGTTCCTTAAGTTACCAAGCACATAATTAGGAGGAATTCCTTGATGCCACTGAGGAAGATTTACACACATAGAAAATAATTGGATTTAGAAATACTGAATCAGGTGTTTCTGAAGAAGTAGCAGTGTTAGTCTATGTCAGCATGTTAGTCTGTGTCAGCATCTTGACTGTAGAAAAGAGCGGAAATGGGAGAAAAACTATTTTGCCACTTTAAAAATTAGCAATTTTATTTCACAGCGAGCTTTCATGGATCAAAGTCCACTTCCTCAGATGCTGGAGTACAAGTATATGATTGATATCTTTATACTTATCCCAGTGGCCTGTAAATTAGCATATCCCAGGCAGGGCAACAGCTGTAGTCTAGGTGGTTTTGGCTGTCGTAGAAAATGCTAATAGATGTTATTGGGACAGAGATCAGAGCGTTTAAGGAAGGCAAGATGTGTATTGCTTGTACCATATGAGTGTAGTTTTCTTCTTTTTCTCCTCAGACAACACAAAGAGAAAGAGCAGCTATGCTGGTAAAAATAATTCTTGCTAAAGATGATTATGCATACATATCTTTTTACAATGCTCTGGTTCATGAGGGGTACAAAGATCTTGCTGCCCTTCTCCAGGACGGTATCCCTATTATTTCTCCTTATAATGGAAAGAATTCTATGGATGGAGAAACCTCATACGGTCAGTATCACAAGGTCACTGAATGAGAACATAATGTACTAACATTTTGATTGAAAAAACAATTAAGGCTTCAGTACTCTAGTGGAATAGTAGCACATCTTGTACTTCAGAAATGTTTCATAATTGCAAAATGTGATCCTTACTTCTGTTTAAAGTGTCCAGTTGCTACACTTAACACACCTGTTGAGCAGAAGTGAAAGCTACTTTACTCTTAGTGATAACTTAAAAAGAATTATAAGAAAATGGCTGAAATCCAGTAGTAAGTCACAACTAGAATAGGTGCATTGGAGCAGTGGAACTTACATAGGTGTTGATCTCCACTGATTTAGTGGACATACTCTAGTTATGTCTTACTATCCTAAGCAGCAGGATTTTAGCCATTGTATCAGTTTGTTTATTCTGGCTCTTGAGTCAGTATTTATAATATAATCACTTAGATGATTTTAAGTTAATGATCTATAATTTAATTCTTCTATTACTTTTTTGTAACTGTCTTCTCTTTCTAAATTTAAGTTAAGACTGTCCTCTGTGAAGGTGGAGTTCCACAACGACCAGTGGTGTTTGTCACCCGCCCAGAATTAGCAAAGAGAATTCAGGAGAAACTACATAAATTGAAAAGTGATCCAGGTTGGATTGTTGTATATGGCATGGCAGGCTGTGGAAAGTCTGTTTTGGCAGCAGAAGCACTACGTGACCACAGTCTTTTGAAAGGTATTTCTAAATGCTTTCTGTCAGTAACATAGCTCTCCATGGTGCAAGTTACTGCAAAACATAACTGATCTCCAGATGAGATCTGGAAGGCCGCTTCAAACTGAGAATTCAAATTTGATTTAAATTGAAGTCAAACTAGGGGGGTTCAGTTCTGCTTTGATTCAAACCATTGTGTGTGGTTATAGTCCGTATTCAGACATTAACTTTATTGATACACTCACCCTTTTTTCAGAAGAGTACTTAGCTCTTCCTCATCTTTGAAGAGTTTTAATACATGAGCAAGTGTATCTTTGCTGCAAACGTATGGCTTTTCACATGTACAAACTGAAAAAGAAGAGGAAGGGGTAGGCACTCTTTTCTAAGTGTAGTAAGTCTTATCTGTAGAGGTAGCAACTTAATGCTCCTAGCACCTATTCCATATCTGCTGTTCAAGGTTCCTGCTAAGCTGGGCGTGTGCATGTGCACAACTCCGCTTCCCTCCGTGCAGCTCTTTTCCTTCTCTGCACAGTGATTGCGTTGGGTTCCAGTCACGATGGAACCCAGCACGCAGGGGGCAGAGTTGCATGCGCACAAAGGGGTGAAGCCACGAGAGAGGCTGAGCCTCACCCAGCGGGGCTGAAAATTAGAGGGTACGTACGTTGCTGCTGTTAGAGTACACCATGATTTTGGAAGATGAGGAAATGAAGTACAGTGGTGCCTCACTAGACGATTGCCTCGCAGGACGAGGAAATCGCTAGACGATGCCTTTTTGCGAGCGCTACTGCGCTTCGCAAAACGATGTCTCTCTATGGCGATTTTCGCTAGACGATGAGGTTTCCCCATAGGAGTGCGCCGACTAGTGGTGAAAAGCTGTCAGTGCAGCTGTCAGTGCATT
Organism: Intellagama lesueurii; assembly: GCA_037013535.1. Taxonomy (NCBI): domain Eukaryota; kingdom Metazoa; phylum Chordata; class Lepidosauria; order Squamata; family Agamidae; genus Intellagama; species Intellagama lesueurii. Next base: position 39,120,982 of record JBAJHW010000005.1, on the reverse strand, counting down.
CCTATGGGGACCCGCACTCGCTAGACGAGGTTTCCCTATGGGAAATTTTCGCTAGACGACTGCGTTTTCCCTTGGAACGCATTGAAGCAATTTCAATGCATTCCAATGGGAAAACGTGCTTCGCTAGACGATGTTTTCGCTAGACAGCGATCCTCGTGGAACGGATTAACATCGTCTAGCGAGGCACCACTGTAGTCAGTTAACATGCATGAATGGTATGAGCCACACAACATGAGTTATGGGTGTGTGTGCGGAATTCTGCTCAGTCAGTTGTAAGAGCATGTCCTTTCTAAGCAGTTTGATCAACATTATGCTTGCGGCCCTATATCCCTTATAGTGAAGTACATTCCATTGATTGTGCTATTAATTTTCTTGCTCTTCGTTTGCAAATGAATCCATAGATTTAGAAGTGAAATGAAGTTTATGTCTAAGGTGGCCATCTAATTGTTATGCTACTATAACTTGATACATGTAAGTAAATAGTTATTTAATAAACTGTGCCTCTCGTTGCATCCTGGAAGTATTTTGAAACATTTGCAATCAGCTATATAGGTACAACCATATTCCACATAGTATGTAACAGCTATCTTTTATAGACCAAATTGCCACAAATATTCTGCATGGCAGACTTTCATAAAGTGCTGCTCTAGTTATAGGACCAAGGCTTATCTGTAGTATTTGCTTATCAATACTTTGAACTTTGAAAATGGAGACCAATATGCCCTGTGTGAACAGTGTAAAATATATGTAATATACTTACTCATGTTTGTACCGAATGTGAACATCCTATATTGAGTTTCCCCCCCAAGATCACTTAATTTTGTTATTTATTTTGCACATATTTGCTCCACCCAAGCTGAAAAGGTTTCCGGGGTAGTTTATATAAGATCAAAGAAAACAGTATCAAAGTAGACAGTCCCTGCCCACAGGCTTACAGTCTGCAAGACGTGGCACACACAAAAGTGGACGGTTACAAAAGGAGAAAGCAAGCAAACACAGGCACAAGTTCTTAGGTTTCTCATGTGGCCATAATGCAAAATGCTGGAAAAATGTGTTTGTTTAGGGGTATCCATGTTCACTATTGTATTTTGATTTCAACTTGCTGCTGTGTTTTTTTGTTTGTTTATTTGTTTTGTTAGATTCCTTCCCAGGAGGAGTACACTGGGTTTCTGTTGGGAAACAAGACAAGGCAGGTCTGTTAATGAAGCTCCAAAATCTGTGTCTGAGATTAGACCAGGATTTCACTTATTCACAGAGGCCACCACTTAATATTGAGGAAGCAAAAGATCGCCTCCGTTCATTGCTGTTGCGCAAATATCCAGGGTAATGTCAGTAGAACAGAACAATATGAGAGATTTTTTTTAAAAATCTGTTTGACTAGAATTGTACTGTCTTTGTGTCATGCTTTTCTATATGTGGAAATTTCCAGTGAATATCATGTGTTGTGTGGTGTAGCATAGTACACAGGCTGTGATGCAGACATCCCCAAGTTTGATTCCTGTGCAGGTTGTTTGTCATTGATCTAGTACTGATCTGTAGAATTTTCATTTCTGTAGGTTTTTCATTTCATTTTTCATTTTTAGTTGTCTCAGACTATCACCTCATAAAAAGGGAAAATATTTTTGAAAAATGAAGTACTTGGACATAGAGTTTATGGGTTCTCAGCACATTAATGATTTCTCTAAGTATATGTGCATAATGACTTCAATTTTGCCATCTTTCTCCCCTCTGTTTTGGTTATAGATCTCTCCTGGTGCTGGATGATATTTGGGATCCGTGGGTACTAAAAGCCTTTGACAGTCAGTTCCAGATTCTTATCACCAGTAGGGACAGGAGTGTAACAGACTCTGTAACTGGTAAGAATTGCATGTTCCCCCCTCCCCTTTATCCTGTCTTTTTACATGCTTTTCATGTATAATACCATATACAATAGTGTGACGTGTTGCCATGACTACTATTAACACTTAGAAAGTGTCAAAAATGATATAGTCATTGTGTAGCATCAAGAAATGGTACTATCTTTTGGGGAATAGCTTTCCATATTGGTCAGATGAATAGTACAGGGGGGGGGGGGAAATAAAAAGATACAAAAGCAGGAAAAATATGAAGATACTGAATTTGACTGATAAACAGTAATGTTAATTTATGTGATCATTTTATTGATGGTTAATCATGGTGGAGGCTGGCTAGATAGCTCAGTGAGTTAGGTATCTGGCTTCAGAGCCGAAGGTTGGGAGTTCAATTCCCTACAGGGAAGGGACAGCTTGTGTAGTTGTGGACACGCTACACAGTCCCAGAGCTCCCTTAAAAGATGGGAATGGTAAACTGTTTCTGAGTATTCCCTACATAGAAAACACTGAAAAGGGTCACCGTAAGTCAGAATTGCCTTGACAGCACACAATTATTATTAGTCACAGTGGATGAAAGTCTTCATGTTAGCTGGAGACTTTTTTTGATAGTTTTTTTATTACAGCTGTTATTCACTGATACTGCAATGGTTTCCTATCCAGTCACCTTGTAATTTCTACTTGTGCCTTTTGCCTAAGTGGATCATGGATAGTGTGAAAACTGTAGTTTTCCAAACGTCCTTCCTTTTATGGAATTAGCTTGTGGTAGAACAGGTTTAATGTGTTTCCTGAGGAAAAATTTTGAGCAGCACACTAGCTTAATATGGGGGGAGATTTGTGGGTAATGGGGGCAGTGGGGGGGCAGGCAGTCCTCTGGCATGAAACTGAAAAACAAACTGTAAACTGATTTGTTTTTTTTTGGAGGGGTTGTGATAAACAAAACACCTTTTTTCCAATTCCCATCTCTACATGTAAGTATTTTCATGTACATTTTGTGCTTACACAAAGCCACAGGTCAAGATATCTGGATTTTAAACAAGTGGATAATATGGCTCTTTTAAAGTTAACTGATTATCATATGAATGCTAGCTTGAAACTATCTTAAGAGGACTATAAGGGTACAGCTTTTTTAACCAAGCTTGGTTAAATTTGGTATACTAAAGTATAAAAATTTTAACAGCTACATAAATTCACCTGTAGTATGCATCAAATTGAAACATTTTCTTTCACACTTTGAATGTTAACTCTATGTCCAGGCAAAAAATATAAAGTTCCTGTGGAAAGTGGACTAACACATGAAAAGGCACTTGAAATATTATCCTTATTTGTTAACATGGAAATAACTGAGTTGCCAGAAAAAGCTGATAGTATTGTAAGAGAATGCAAAGGTAAGAAATTTCATTTAATTTATGAAATTCTCTGTCAAAAGCATAGTAGGTTTCAACAAATATCTGTACAATTGCAGAAGTTTGAAAGTTTAGCTATTTTTAATTCTTTTTTAAATTATCATTTAGACATAGAGCAATTTGGCATTTTTAGAAAATTACATGGTTACATTTGCTTATGAATCTTGTCTTGCTGTCCTTTCCACTTAGGTTTGCTTTTAATGGATATGCTCACTCTCTCGTGAAAGTGGCGTCCAGTAATCTACTAACTAGAAACATGGGAGGGAGGATTTTTCCTTCCCATCCCTTTGTGTTCATGCCAATAATCTCCCTGCCCTCACCATCCCCACACTTGATACTCTTTTTTCCCCTCTGTCCAACCTGGCACCTGTAGCCTTCATTTAGTTCCTTTTGTTGCTTTCTGCCTACATGTTCGAGACATATTACCAGCAGAGAAAAGGATGCAAATGTAACTAGGGAAGCCAGCTACTCCTGTGAAGACATAGTATACCTGAAGATTTAATCACCCCTTAGTCCTAAGTCCTGTATCATTTATGGGGATAAACTGATTTAAAGGGTTTGGGCCTTATATATTGATATAAATCTTTTAATTTGTGAGTTTTCTACTCTATTCCTGTTCTTCTTTTTTGACACTTTTCACAGAAAGAAAGTTAGTCTTTGTTTTACTTAATAATGACTACAAAATGATGACCAATTTTTAAAATTTTCATTTAATATTTTAAACTTTTAATTCTTACATTCTAGGTTCTCCTCTTGTAGTGTCTTTGATTGGAGCATTATTACGAGACTTCCCCAATCGCTGGGAATACTACCTTAAACAACTTCAAAACAAACAGTTCAAAAGAATAAGGAAATCATCATCTTATGATTATGAAGCACTTGATGAAGCAATGTCTATCAGTGTTGAGATGTTGCCAGAAAATTTTAAAGACTATTACAGAGATCTTTCAGTCCTTCAGAAGGATGTTAAAGTGCCTTCAAAGGTAAGATCCATTTTAAGGCAATTCTGATTTTTAAGTAGGTTAGAGTGGAAACCATGACACCATTGTAACTGATTAAAAATTAGCAGGGGAATGTGGTGCTTTGCAGAAATCTGGTTTTATAAAAACATACTCTTCCAAGCTGTGCAGAGCCACTTGTATACCCTTATGATGAACATATTTAAGACTGGGCCACCCTTGACCACACTTCTTCCACAGATCCCTGCCCCACATTCCAGACTTTTTCTGAGGGTCCCCTCAGTTCTTAGGAAAACTTTCTAGAGTTTTTCTTTTAGTGATATTGCAATTGTGGTTTATTTATTGTCTTTGGACCCTTAATAAATCATTGCCAACTCAGAGGACTGACATGTAAGTGCCTGTCTCTTAGAAATAGCAACTGTTGTGCCTATGCTTAAAATCAAGGCTGCCCTATAATGCATATTTCCATCTAAAGGGATATAGGTTTATAGTGTGATAATTGCTTACTTAGGTATGAATTTTCTTTGAATAACTTATAATTTTAATTATTTGCCTCAAGTTGATTCTTGCTTGCTTAAGGTAACCCTCCCAGGATTTTCCAGGAGTGAAGTATGTACTTAAAAGTGGTTTTCTACTTCCACTTTATAGTATGCAGCTTGTACAAGGCCACAGAGATAGCAAGGCACACAATACCATCAGCTACACATGCTCCATGTGATCTTGGCTGACTCTGTCCTGGGAGGCGCAGCGGAGATTCAGATGTCCAGTCAAGTGTGTTTCGTCAGGCACTGCAACCCACTGAGCTGTACCAGCTTGGATTAAATGCAACATTTAAAACAATGCTATATACTGAATTAGATCATACTGTTTATTTTAAATGTCCTGTTTTGCAGTCCAGCTCAGGCTTGCATTTTCATGAAAATGCTCACTAAAATTTGTAGATTTTGTGAAAGCAACCACAGCTTTTCCAATGTGAGCAAAGGAGTGTTCAAGATTTTATAGGATACGGAGAGGACACCATATTGTTGGAAGATTGCAGTGCTCCGAAGCAACTGCTAATGAAGGTTAAAGAAGAAATGCAGAATCAGACAAAAATCGTAACAACAGAAGAATGGTATAACATTAATGTTGGCAATAAATAAATTAAAAATGTTAAAAATCTTCTATACATTGGCTCAGCCATTCAGCAAATTGGAGACTGTGGCCAAGAAATCAGAAGACTGAGACTTGAAAGGGCAGCTAAGAAGGAATTAGAAGAGAACTTTTAAGTTTAAGAATATGTTGCTGGAGACAAAGGTCAGGTTCATATGTATGTACAGTATTTCTGATAACTGTGTATAGAAGTGAAAACTGGACAATGAAGAAACTTGACAAGAAAAAAGTCATCTCATTTGAAATGAGGTGTTTGAAGAAAGCTCTACAGATACCATGAACCACCAGAAAGACAAATAAATGGGTTCTGGATCTAATCTAACCTGAATTCTCTCTACAAATCAAAATGATTAAACTATTTTAGATGTATCATGAAAAGGCAAGAGTTGCAGGAAAAAGAAATAATACTAGAAAAAGTGGAAGGCAGGAGACAGTAGCAAAATAGGAAAATCTAGGCTGAAATATGTCAGCTTCAAAGAGCTCATGAGGCTGTTATTGGATCTCTTGGAGGTCATTATTTCATAGTTGCCATAAGTCACAAGTGACTTGACGGCACATAACTACAACAACCACTGGGTATCTATGCCTTTAAAAGAACCAACCATTTCTACAGGTTACATCAGGCATCCATAATTTTTCTTATAGTCTTTCACAGTTTTCTTTTGTTTTCCTGACTATTGGTTAAGAAATTTTCTGTTATTCTTTTCACTCCTCTGAATGGAAATGGTCTAAGAAGCATAATTAATATTTAGCTGTTTTATGTACAAGTTAGGTTACCTTTAGGTTGTGATATTCACTGTTGAGATTCTGTTCTATACTGATTTACCATTGTCTTGATTTTTTTTAAATGGAGAATCTCAGTAATCACGATCATTAACTGATTTATAATTTAGAAAGTGTTCTTTAAAATGTTTTTTCTTTGTATTATGAAAAATAAATAAGATGATACTGGCTTTACTCAGGACTTGATTATACATTACTGTTCAGAGAGCCAGCAGCTGTTGATTTCTTTTGTTAGCACTGAGAAGAGAACAAGAAGATCCTTAATTCTATCCTCTGGAAAATGAGACTAATCTGTGTGTACTGTTGCATGCCCCTGAATCTCTCACCACATATTTTGCACATATGGAAGAGTAGTACTAGGCATGTACAGCAGGTTCCTCCTTATGAAATAATTGAAGTTTTGTTTTGAATGGACTGAACCATTTACTGGCAACTAGTTCAATATTATTTTTCTGATCCAGCCCAATAACAATGTCTTCAGTTCAAAACATGACAGTCCTAGCAAGAGGCTATTCATGTATTGTATAGCCTTCTTAATTCAACCTTTCCATGTGTATAACTTTTTATATGTCCATGGACCATATGTCCTGGATTTTACTGGTTGTATGTGAGTTGGCAACTTTATATGTGTTCTAAAGGATTCTAAAGGATTTGGTAATACTTTTTATAATGCAGTGAATGCTGGTGAATAGGTAACCCTCCCAGGATGCTCTCTATCATTCACTGTGGCTGAACCACTCTAGGTAGTATGAAGTGATTGCACAAGTATGGTCACATAAGGAAAGTTTCCGTCTTTCACTTTGGCTCCCTTCAGACGCTAGAAAGCTCTTCCTGAGGACTGGTGGGTGGGGGCGGAATCTTCAGAAAAAGCCTGGAATGTGAGGCAGGGATCTGTAGGGTTCAAACTAGGCATTCTGTACAAATAGTTGTGCACGCAGGAGCTCCATTTCTACAAGTAACTTCCTTCAACCTTGACCTTTCCAGAAGATCTCTTGGCCATCAGGAAAAACATTGAGGGGAAAACAGGTCTGTGCAGTGGAGGGCAGTGGAGAAGGATTTCATTGTTGAATGAGTGAGTGCTTCATTGAATGTCACCCAATCAACAGAAACAGTGAACTTGTCCCCCTTTAGTTGCCTGTGGATTATATTAATTTGCTTTTTAAGATAGCTAACAAAAGTATTAGTTAGTCCAGCAATCTTTCTTTCCAAATTCATTTTAGGTATTCTGTATTCTTTGGGATATGGAGACAGAAGAAGTTGAGGACATACTGCAAGAATTCATTAACAAATCTCTCCTATTCTGTGATCGGAATGGGAAATCGTTCCATTATTATTTGCATGATCTTCAGCTTGATTTTCTGACTGAGAAGAATCATGGTCAGCTTCAAGTATGCTTTTAAATTTCTGATGGTGATTTATCAAGCATCTTAAAGTATAGAAATAGTTTTAACCAATATATAAAATCTTTTTTTTACTACACCATGTTAGTATAAACAGACTTGTATCTGTGCCTATTAGTTTAATTTTCAGCTTTTAAAACTATTTTGGTATTGCATTCTAGGAAATGGTTAAATAGAGTAATATAATTTCATTTCTTGTATTACACAATAGATTGCCTGTTTCCTGGTGCTGTACAAAGAGGGAGGAACCACTGTAGGGAATCATTTTGTACTGGCTAAAAATCAAGTATATAAAATATTGTTTTCTGAATTTTTCCAAAATGCTCAAAAATTTATTTATTAAAGGATGACCTTTAATAAATATAAATGGTGTTATATATTGAAGCATGATTTTGGAGTACTTTGTTAAAATACTTCTTGAAAGAAAGATTGGGAAATGGTTCTAAAATACCTGTGAAATTAAAAAAAAAGTAAAGCACAGTTCAGTGGCTTCATATATACTTAGAAGGTCCCACTCACATACATTTTTTTTATGTTTTTCTTTGAGTGTTGGGGCCTTCTGTGTTTGCTCATTCATCCTTTTTTTAAAAAACAACAACAAACAAATAGGCTGCCTCCAATATTGAAATGGGAAAACAGCTTCCTGGGTGCTGTGAGTACACTGTAACAATGGAATGATGTCTTTAGGTACACTGCAATGGTAGCTCTGAAGAAAGGATTGTGATCTTTACAGAAAATGTGGTAGTGGAAAAAGGGGACAACTCCCTTCTTCATCAGCTGTGGTGCCAACCCTGATTACTATAACCCTCTTTGGCAATTGCTGTTAAAAGAACAATATGTATTCACTAAATTTGTTCACACATTTTTCATAGTGGATAGTTTGGCCTCTAGTCAACCACATTCACAGACAATGGTTGAGTGGGTTGTCTGATTCCACTCCGTAATCAATTTCATTAAAACTTTTTAGAATACACATGTACTATCTCTCAACCCACACTATTTTGTTGTTGTTGTTCTGTAGGATTTAGATCATCAAACTCTTTTTATACTTGTAATGATGGAATGTTTTCAGTTGCCTTCATTCAGTAACAAGCCTAAACAAAGTAAAATGAATGTATTAGACCAAGGACCACTAATGTAATTAATTATTAAATGTTTAATTTTTATAGACACTACATAAAAAAGTAGTTCATCAATACAAGAAGCATTATAAACAGTATGTACCAACTTTAACACAAGAAGATTGCATTTACTGGTATTATTTTCTGGCATACCATATGGCAAGTGCCAACATGCAAAATGTAAGTTTACGCTGATGTACATCTTCAGTCTTTGTTCACTTCTGCATGTAAGGATGGATTTCTTTTCTGGGATCTTAATTTTTTTTTATCAGGAACCTTTTTAAAGATGTATAAAATGGAAAAATATGTTTTGACTCTGTAAGTGCAAATTGTTTCACTTGTCCTCTTGATGTAAAATGTTTTCTCCTTTGATCAAATATGAAAGGTTGAGATTACTGTTCACATATGGTGTGAGCACATGGTAAATTGGATAGCCACAATTTTCCTAGATTCTATGAAAATTCTTATAGCATGCGAGGAATCTTTTTGTTTAAGATTTAGGATGATTGAGAGAGAGAATCAATCCCCAAAAGTTGTTCTGTTATAACACATTTGTACACTGAAAGAATGTATAATGTCCATATCCTGTTGTTACTTTGTTAAATGGTTTTAGAAAATTGCAACAGAAAGGAAGTTAATTTTTTTCTTAAATGCAGATTAAAATATAACAGTTCAAAATAACATTAAATATATTTTGCAAATCTTCTACATTTTTTTACAGGAACTCAGTGCTCTCATGTTTTCACTAGATTGGATTAAAACCAAAACAGAATTGGTAGGACCTGCTCATTTGATTCATGAGTATGTTGAATACAGTCACATACTAGATCAGAAGGTATGGTGTGATAATGGGCAACTACATTTAACATGAGTTCTGCTTCAGTTCAGGAAAAAAGAAGTAGGGGTAGGGATTATTTACTTCTAAATGCAGATAATTTTGATCTGGTAGCTCATTCAAGGTTTTATATATTTAATATTCTGAAAATTGGGTGATGTTGAACAAGTAATATTTGAAGACCTGTGTTTCTAGATGATAAGACAGACAACATATCTTGATTGTAATTCATTACTGATATAAAAGAAATAGAAACAGAAGAAATATTTATTTTTTAAAAAAATATTTTTCACCTGCCTTTCTCCTTAAAAAGGACCCAAGACGGCTTACAACTATTAAAAGATACTATTTAAGATTAGTAACAATGATTATACAATATTAAAAGGATCAGTGAATACAATACCAAAAAACATAAGCAACACCAAAATGCTTTCACTGCAGTAAGGTACAACAATCCATTTTAAATACCCCACTTGGCAGGCATTCACTCAGGGAAAGCTTGCCTAAAGAGAAAGGTCTTTGCCTGCTTGCAGAAGGACAGTAAAGATGGGGCCGGTCTAGCCTTCTGTGGGAGGGAGTTCCAGAGTCTGGGAGCAGCAACGGAGAAGGTCCTGTCCTGTGTCCCCACTGAATGCATGTGTGAAGGTTGTGGGACTGAGAGCAAGGCCTTTCCTAATTATGTACATTTCATGCATTCTTAATTATTGCCTTGTTTACCTTTTCATAAGCTCCACTAGTGTTCCATCAGTATTAACGTTACCTGATTTTAATTAATGGACGTCACAGTATAGATTATAATTATGCATCACTCTCACTGTACATGATTAAAGTTTTTTCCCCTGCTGGCAAACAAAATATGAACAATTCTGCTCCCAAGGAATTGCAGGCAATTAGAGAAGAAAGGCAGAGAGAAGGGTAACTTCTGTCAATACACAAAGAGACTCTATCCAATTTGGTCTCCTTCCCAACACGGGTATGCCTGTTACCCAATGCACACTCTACTAGAACAGACGCAGTATTCTTGATCCCTTTCATTTTTATGATGGGATGTTTCTTGTTTATAGGATACTATTGCACGTGAGAACTTCCATGAATTTCTGTCTTTAAATGGACATCTCCTTGGGCGGCAGCCATCCCTAGACATTGTACAACTTGGACTATGTCAGCCAGAAAGCTCAGAAGTATATCGACAAGCAAAACTAAAAGCTCTGCAAGAATTGAATAAAGGATCCTTTTATGTGGAATGGATGTAAGCAGATTGTGCAAAACATTTTTATCCAAAATATTTAAAATGTTAAAAATACTTCAACATGCTTTTTGTTTAATCTGATCTAACTGCAGTGAGTAATATTTCCTGCTTACAAACGTGCAGCAGAAGGTTATATATTCTGCATTTTAATAGCTTTAATAAGCAACTGATCATTAAAATGAAAAGCAATTTCCAAAGCAGGGCAGAGAAGCAGCTTTGGAGGAAAAGATAAAAAGCATCATTTTGTACACAGACTTTACTTCTTACATGCTTCTAAAGCAAACTGTTTTTCGTAATGCTTTTATGTGGAGGTAGAATGTTCTGAGTGTGCTCCCATTCTGTATAATGTTCCTTATGTTTGAGATACTTAGTCTCTGCTTCATCTGGGGGGCTGAAATTAATTTGGTAGTTGTGGTGGTAAGGGTGGCTGCCTTGCTTAGTAATGCTAGATACACACTAATCACTGGTTGACAAAGACAGGAAAGAATTTTGTCTTTGTTCTTCACTTTACTGATGTGCTCTCTCTTGTTTAATGAAATTATTTACTGGCTAACAGATCAGTTTACAGGACTCCATAGTGAGTCCTGCAAATATACTTGAATTTTATTGCCATCTGTAGGCTAAGTTCGTATTTCTGTGCTTTAGCATTTTGAATGTGTGTGGTTTGTTGGTTTGTTTTTGACAGAAAGGAGGCACTGTGAAGAAATGTATATTTTGTCTTCATTCTTTATTCATTTTATGTGAATTTTTATTGCACATTCAGTAGCCACAAGGGAATGCTCAGATTCCAAGAGGCACCAAGCAGACAAGTGACATTCTGTTTTGAAAACCATCATTTTATTAATTAACAGTGTACTCAGTGAAATCTATAGATAATGATGGAATGAGCCAAAGAGATTGGCACATGGAGAAAGAGCCTTTGAAACTGCTCTTTGGATTCCACAGCGAGAAATAGTTTTCATGCTTGATGATGTGTTTGAACAAGCAAGATGGGATTTCTTTTGTAGCAAAGCTGAAACTTTCCAAAAAAATCATACACTAATTGGCTTTAGCCTTTTAGGATATTCAGTGTTTAACTGGCACAGACAGTTGCAAAGTATTTTGTCTTTTTGTAGTATGACTTTTATTTATGTCTCCTGTTTCAAATATGGGTACAAGATAGTTTCAGTATTGCTATTAAACCAGAAAAGATCTGAACTGCTGAATGTCCTTATAGTATTCTATGCAGTTTAAATTATAGAACTTGGTAAGGAGTTGTGAACTGTTTTAATATGTTCAGAAACTAGTTCATGCTAATTGAAACACTGCTCTTTTTATTTTTTTGTAATGCAGAAATAAAAAATCCATAAAGAACATGTATCGTCTGGTTGTGCGTCCTCATACAGATGCTGTTTACCATGCTTGTTTTTCCCAGGACAGACAGAGAATAGCTTCATGTGGAGCAGATAAAACATTGCAGGTGTGATATGTATATTATGTCAGCACATCAGGAAAAAAATCATTGACAATTGTATGGTGTCCCTAGTATACAGAATATATCTAAAAATATAGAATCTTGCAGAGGCTGCTTCTAAATAAACCTTTTGCCATGCAATGACCCACTTTAATTCAAAATTTTACCAGGAGTTCAGATGTTGTCAGTTTATATTTTTATCCATTGCTCTTTCCTCCCTTCCCGAAGAGGTTCTTTTTCTTTCCACACAATATCCCATTAGAAAAGGGAAAACACAATAGTTACACAATATTATTTCTACTGGTTAGACCATCTGTTTGAAAGCATCCTTAATGAAACTGTAATGCATATTTGTGGTTCTAATAGATCATTCTCCAAACCACAATCTGGATTATATGAATGAGCTACACGCTCATGCTTTATTTCTCACAGTCTCTTCTTATTTGGAGCAAATTATAATTTGACGTTTCATCCAATTTCAGCTGTGTGGTTTTTGTTTTTTTGTATATTTAGATGCAAATTATAAACAGACATGTCTAGTCTCCTACCCTCATTTGTGGAGACTGGGAAAATAAAAGAGTCTGAGATTGGCTCATTCTTATAATATGAAACTATAATTCAATGTTTCATCTAAACACGTAAATTTGTTAATCATTGATCTGCTGCTTTTTCCCTTTCATGCTATCATCCATAGATTATCTATGTGATACTTTGCATAAAACTTAAAACTACAGGATCTTAATCACTTTCAAATGTGTGTGTGCTACAGATCAGTACAATGCAGTGGCTGAAATCTTGTTGCACTGTTACACAAAAGACAACCTCTAGAGGCAAATTGCCTCAAGTTAGACCTCAGTAGACCTTATCTACTACACAGTGAGTCACATGACGCAGTATGCACCGACTCAGTGTACAACAGATAATTTCTGGAGATTTCTTACCTTCAAGCAACATGCCTCCAAACCTTGCACCTTTTGCATAGCAGTGCAACAGGATTTCAGCCACTGTACAAATACATTTAAAAAACATTTCATGTGGCATGATATTTGAAAAGCAACCAAGAACCTTATGGGTTTGTTGAAAAACACCAGAATCTTTAAAAGACTAGTTTATGAAATGAGCAACAGCCATTAAAGCTCATGCTACTAAAAAAACCCCCACACCTGTTCTACAAGATTCTTTTTTTGCTGCAACAGACCAATACAACTACTTTTCTGGAAATGACATTTTTTACTGTCCCTTTAAAAGAACCAATCAGTGGTCGGGTGGGGATCAGAATTGAAAACCTCCCTGTAAGCACTGGTTGTTTTTCTCACCTCTTTTTTTTTGATACTTGATATTAATTTTGTTTAAATGAAAGGTGTGATCAGTTGCAGCCTCCCAACTTACAGTAAGCTTCCATATAATTTTCTTCAAATAATTTGCTGCCTTATGTGTATTACCAGATTTTTCTCTTTATTATAAACTTCATTCTCCCCCTGTTCAAATCTATTGATTGATAAGCATGTATCATCTTATATAAACCTGTGTTGAGTTTGTATGTGTTTATTGAACAATGCCAAGACTTATTGGAAAGTCAATTTCTCTTCCATCTTTTGAATAGTAAAAGCTCAATTATATAGATGACACAGAGGCCAAAATTCTTTTGCTTAGCATAGTAAACCACACTAATGCATGCTGAATGACTCAGTGGGGGTTTGGTGAGTCAACTTCTCCATAGGTTTAGTTGCTCCAATGGATCTACTGTAGTTGAACTTACTACAATAAGCAACAGAATTTCAGCCTTTGTGTAATTTTAAAGTAGTTCAGACTTAATGTATAATTTCTTGCTCTTTCTTATGTTGTATTTTTAGATATTTAAAGCTGAAAGTGGAGAGAAGCTTCTGGAGGTAAAAGCCCATGATGATGAAGTGTTGTGTTGTGCTTTTTCAGCAGATGACAGATTTGTTGCAACTTGTTCTGCGGATAAAAAAGTAAAAGTAAGGATATGATAGTAAATCAGTGATCTTTCTCTCAACCTAATGTACTACTTCTGTTTCTAACAGCAACACTGAGAAACTAACAGTGCAAGCCTATATATATCCACTTAGAGGTAAACTAGATTAAATTTATTGTGACTCTTACTCCATAGTAAGAGGACAAACAGTTGCAACCTAATATATTTTTAATAACTTCCAATTTGATATAATTTCTTGGACACGTGATGACATAGATTGTCCCTTACTACCTTTTATGTGTAAAAGACATCTGCTTCTTTCTGATTTCTTAATATTGCGTCTGCCATTTCACATTGCATGTTTATATTTTGCTCTATAAACTTTAAACCCTAGCCATATTAATAAAATCACAGCTTTTTCAATAGTACCATAATTGTTCCTAAAATTAGGTGTTCTGCATAATATTTCAAAATGCAAATCACAGTACTTGTATGCTGAAGAAAAGTATTTAAAAATACTTGTTTGAACACGTAAATTGACCACTTGGTATACAAGTGGAACCCTGGCATTTTCTTCAGAAGAATGCCAAAAGGTCAGGGCAAATCTGATTTAGGATACAGTTCTTCTATACTCTAATTTGGCACTAATCAGGAGGACATTTTGATCCACGAAAGCTAACACTGAAACAGTTTTGTTAATCCTTATTTGTTGTCAAGTCAGAACTGACTTAGTGATCCTAATAGGATTTTCAAGGTAAAAGAGGTGTTTAGAGAGTGGTTTTACCAGTTCCACTCCCCCCCAAGTGAGTTTCCATGGCAAATCCAGGTCTCCTGACTCTTGTTACTCCATTACTCTATCCGGTACACCACACTGGGTATTCTTAGTTCTTATAGTGCTGCCATATTTTGTCCTTGGTCTCTCTGCCCCACTTTATTCCTTTTAATTTTGTCAACATGTTGGGATAGACTGACATAGCTACTTCTTTCTAAACTTCCATAAAGTAATTCCAAAAGATTAACTAAGTCCAACTCCATCACACCAAATAACCAGTCTCTGACTGCATCAGTTCCTGATTCCCATAATAAGTGAGATGCTTGTATAATGTATGAAAAGGAACTGAAGCCTTTCATTATCCTTACTGAGATATTATGTGATATTCTTCATTTTCCAGCTGTCTTACAATCTAACCTAGTAGTGATTGACCAGGGAAGGAATCTTGTAGTTGTGGTGGACAGCTTAATAGAAGCATCAACCAAGCATGCAACTGAACATTTTGACAAAATCTTCAAGCAGAGTCTTGAATAAACTGGGTAGTATCTCTACTGGAAGAGAAGTCACCCTGTGGATAAAAAGGATAGAAAGCAGTCAGTATGAATAAATTGTCGGTTTTTGCAATGGAAGGATGAAAAAAATGAGGCTCCTTAAGTATCTGTGTTTGAGATTGTTCACTTTACTCATTAAAAATTATAAGAACTAAATAGTACAGACACCGTGTTTGCTGGTAAAATTATTTAGGTGCATCCTGGTTTTGTTCAATATTGATTACATTATCAGTTGTGTGCTTGTAGCACCTTATTTTCCCTCTCTTTATCTTGTACATTTAGTCCTGCCTTTCCTCTAAGGAAGTCAAGGGAAGATACATGGCTGTTTACACACCCAACCCCACTTTATCCTTACAAGAACCCCATGCTGTCAGTTAGACAGTGCAGTAGTGATTAAAGGACACTCACTGAGTTTCATGGCTGTCCCAATGTTTGAATTCAGATCCCTTTTGCTTAAAGCCACCACTGTTGTATCCAACAGATCAGCCTCTATTCAGTAGCAAAAAAATCTTTTGTTCCTAGGTATATGATTTTCTATACATAGTAAGATAAGGAAGTAATTCAGTTTGTATTTCAATATATTACTTGTTTTAGTTATGCTTTTTAATTTACTTGAATGTTAAAGCTACGTACTCCTACATTTCTCTCATGACTCTTCAAAAAAGATGAAAAGGTAGACCCCAGAACATACCCCTGGGGTACTTGGTGTTTTTTCCCCAACTAAAGTTTCCCTTTTACTACATTCTTTATAATATTTTCAGTTACTGAGTACTTTGCCAACAGGAGCAAACTGTTTGCCCGTCTACTACAGTGTTGTCAGCTTTCGTTCACAGTTGTCCTGCAACGTCTGACTTGGAGGTCTCTGCTGTAATTTGTCTGATTTAGAGATGGATATGCTAGGAAACGGATCTTGAACTTTCTGCTTGCAAAGCAGATGCTCTACTGTTGGTCATCCCATCTGACTATGTTGAAGCTAATCTCTACTGTTTGCAATTTTAGTTGTAATATTTTATGTGATTCTGTACCATAGTGAGTGCTTTTTCAAAATCCACACAGGGTCCCTTCATCTCCTTTGTCTATAAGGCCACTTCTCTTACAAGATGTAAGATATCAGATTAATCAGACATGATCTGCTCTTCCTCCTATTTTCTATAGTTCTTGGTTACACAAATCACTAAGCTGCTTATTCCAGACCACCATTTCAAGTAATTTCCACCATAGAAAATTGTAAGGGTCACAGAAAATTCACTGGATGTTTGAGTTCAGTCTGAAACTTCTTTTTCAGAAAGCTTTGTTAGTTTCCAAAAAAGTTTTCATATGTATTAGAAAATTATTTTTAAATATTTTGATGGTTGTATAAAATTGTTTTTTAGGTCTGGAATTCAAGGACAGGTCAACTTGTGTGCTTATTTGAAGAACATGTAGAACAGGTCAACTGCTGCCAATTTAACAAAACAAGTAGTCACCAATTTCTATTAGTCACGTGTTCAAATGACAGGTTTGTCAAAGTAAGTAGAAAAGGGTGAGTCGATATTAATGTTAATACTAATTTTACAATTATGGCAAATAGGGTTCTGATTATTTCACATTAATCAGAACATTCATGGAAACTTCACTGCAGTCTATGAATCTGGCCTCTATAGTCCAGCTGTTCTTATAGTGTTAGCCACTGGAGGGCCACATGAGTTCTGTGTCTGGACTCCCTTGCTAGAATGGGAAAGGGAATTAGGACTTTCATACGCCCATGTCTCTTCTGTTTTGCCTATTCTGTAGAAGATAACTAGCATTCTTTCTTACTTTGATGCTATGATTGTTAATTATGAATCCAGTTGTGAATGTTTCTATGGATTCTGCTTGTCATGAATGTTTTTCCAGTGAATGGCTTGGTCTAGGATATTTAAAAGATTGCTGCTTACCTGCATTCACTAATTGTCAAAGGAGACCCTGCTTAATGTCCTCCGCCCATTTGCAGTCAGGAGAGGGAATCCCAGTTATAAGTTTCCCAGCAGTGGAAGCAAGAGCCTTTTCAGACTATGGATCTTTTTGCCTGAGTACACTTGCACCATGTTTGCTTGTCATGCTAAACAATAGTTTATCACAGTGTGAATGACTAAGAACAAGGTGCAGGAAGTTTTGAGCTTGCACATCTTGCTCTTTCCATCTCTGTAAGACCGGAGGTGAGAGTAAAGTCCCTCTCACGGGAGTGCTGTCCCTCCCGCCTACTGCCGATAAGGAAATACAGACCCCGCCAATTCCCCCTCCCAGGAAGATAAAACTGCCTGGATCAGACCAGGGGAAGATGGAGGAGAATTTGAAAGAGTTAACGGTCAAAGAGACCGGGACTGTTTTGGCGGGAACTGAGCGAAAGCCGCGGGTAGAAGTAGAGGCGAGTCTGGCAGATATAAAGGGAGGAGAAGGGGAGTTACCGCCAGGCTGGGAATGGATATGGTTAGAAGATCCTTGGACTGGCAAGGTGGAGAAGCTACGGATCCCCAAAGAGGAGGCTGATGCCCAGAGGAGGAGAGAAAACACCCAAAAGCCTTCCTACTGGGGCGAGAGAGAAACCAAAGAGTGGAGAAGAAAATTAAGAGAGGAGAAGGAGAAAGTTGAGAGGGAAAGGAGAGAAAGAATAGAATGGAAGGTGTGGGAGTTGCAGACGAGGGGGCGTTTGGAGAACCCTGGCAGACGGGCTCCCCTTCCAGAGAACCGGTCTGGTTGGATGACCGGACAAAGACACCATCCCCTTACTGGAAGGGGAGACTGGACAGTTACTAGACCCAAATTTAGCCCTGGACTGGCCGGGACCCTGGAACGTTTCGGGGCAAAACCCCTTCAAGGTTGACGAGTGGAAGCCTCAGTCTGACCTGTTGTCAGAGGGGGCAAAAGGTTGGAACATGTTTGCTGACACTGGTTTCCTGTTAAACAACACAATAAATGTTACACCAATTTCCAAACCTCGCAAGTCTAATGATTTATTTGAAGCAAAACTGGAGCCTGAACTCGAACCCTCACAATCTCCTATGTCCTCTAGGAGGAGGAATTCAGAAGTTCCTGTTTTTATTTAACCACTGCTGCGCTTTCTGAGAGCATTAATCTTAATCTTAACTATGATTAATCTTAACTATGCTTATTTTAGCTAAGCCATCTTCAATAACTGTTTAATAGTGGCTTGTGTGAAACTAGCCTTAGTTGATGTCAACCACCATCATTTCATCTGAGTGTCATGACAAAATGCAGATAAGCAAAAGTGGAAGTTTCTTTCCTCCTCCTTCCTCTGTTTTCAAGGGGAGGAGATGAGTATGCATGAGCCTGAGGCTCACTTTGGTTTATCCTCCTCATTCACAATGTGCTGAACCAAGTGCATGTCTAAAGTATAGTACCAACATGGTCTGACTTTCTGACTTCTAGTGAGAGGTTAGAACAGCATTGTTTAGCGGTGGCACTTTTAAAGGTATTTCTCGAGGCTCTCTGAAGTTTGATTTCCGTATTCGTTTTCACTGATTTAAAATGTTGATGATTTTTTAAAACAATTGTTTGTCTGATATTTTTGTGGGGGAGGATATTTGTTTTTTGTTGTTAGCCTTGAGGGATTCTACCAGCAGAACATGCTGAGATATAAATATTTTAAATAAATCCATATGGATGTTACTTCTGAATATATTCCTGACTTCCTTGTTTTACTTTGCCCTTTTGCCATTTGCTTCAACAGTTTCTACTTAGTTCATGCTGGCTGGGCTTTAGGGAAAACACACAGTGCTTCCTCTCCTGTCAGCAGAGATATCTAGTATTCTGGAATATCTTTTTTTTTTAGCTGCTGCAGTTGTTATTGATGCTGCTATACGTGCTGTACTCTGATAAAAATTTAAGGGAAGAAAAATTGGCATCACAAATAAGGAGTGTAGCTTCATTTTTCCAAACAAAAAATTGTGTCTTCTAAAACTGTATAGAACAGATAGTAAACATGATTTTATCAGAGAAAACTGGTTGTAGTGAAATTTGCAAAGCGTAAATATTTATTTTGTTAGTTTTGCTATTTCCTGTACTATTCTCTGAGCAAATACCAAATTAAGCTGTCTAATACAGAAACTTATAAATGTTTTTTGTTTTTCCGTTTCCTTCTGCAATTTTTAAAATGTAGCTCTGGGATGTGAACAAGAAATACTGTCGTAATACATTGTTTGGCCACAGGAATTCTGTTACTCACTGCAGATTTTCACCAGATGATAAATATGTGGCTAGCTGTTCAGCAGATGGAACTTTAAAGGTATTGTTTGAGATTCTGAATTGAAGTACCTAAAGACAGTCACATTTTGATTTTGTAGCATTCTGTCCTGTAATTTCAAAGCTTTTCAAAGCAAAGGTTATAATCCTGTACTGTGCCTCTGGTTTCTTTTTGCACAGTGAAGCATGTTCCCACTTAACATTGCACACAATTTTCTTTCTTCACAATGTATAGTTGTGTAGGCATCAGCATAGCTCTGCTATGTATGTTTGACATTTGTCACCTGCCAGTTTAGGCTAACAGATAAACCTTCTCCAGGATTGCAGTCTAATCTAACATGCGTGGCTATCCATGTAGAACTCCAGAACGCTTCTCTCCTGTGTGTCCTGCTTTGTGTTACTCTAAGACTTATTAACACAACGAATATCTCTAATCTGAGGTGAATTATTAGACTTTGTGATGCTCAAAGACATTAGAAGCTCATCCTCTTTAATTAAATACTGTAGAACAGAGCCTTGGTGTCCTGTTATAGGGTTGAGGAAAAAGTTGAAAAGTATAAATGCCATCATTATTTGTAAATATTTCAGGTACGTAAAAAGACAAAATCATTATTGGCAATAAAGAAAAGTAGCATGTTTTGGTAACATAGTTTTAATATCTCTTATCTGAAAGCTAGTGTGCTGATATTTTCTCCCACTTGCGTGGAAGCAAGAAGCAGAACTTCAGGATGGGACTTTGTAGATGGGGCAGACTTGATGATTTTAAGAACAGGATACTTTAGTTACTATTCTTCCCAGTGGAAGGAGATGAAAGCACAACACTTCAGGACGCAGTTACAGGAAAACAGTCTGTCCTTCTACCTAGATGCTGTCTGGTCTAGGAGGCTTGAGAGGAATTCCAAAGTATCATTACACAAAGTTACATTATACCCTCCAAAGCCACCTTGTCTTTAACCAGCTGTCTTCCTTGTGCCTATCATAATGATCATTGCTTTACTGATATGCGGGTGGGAGGAGGACTTCTATGACATGTCATATTTTTTCTGCAACCTGTGTTTGAGTTTATGGGTGGGTTTGAACATGTTTATAAGAAATCTTTCCCATACTGATAACATTAGTTAGGCACAGACAAAAATTTTTTACTGAAATAAATGACAGTGTTCATTTATTTCAGTAAAAATAAATATTATTTCAAAAAATAATTATTATTTCAATTGGCAAAATTTTAAAGATAAATCAGTCTGGATAAGCTAGACAGGAAATAAGCTGGCATGAACTTGGTTGCTTGATTTAAATGTGTTGTAAGTTTCCAGTGTACTAAAACGGATATTTGGGTGTGATGTCTATAGGTCATTGGAGAGACTGTTTGCTACTATATTTGGGTATGCACAAATATCTATACAAAGCAAGATTTTCCAAATCATTGGTTAGCATTAATTTTGTCTTCCACTACATTCATTTTTAAAGGCTTAATTTTCTTTGTTTGTTTCTAAAGCTTTGGCATGTACAGTCAGCAAATGAACTAAAAACTATTGACATAGGTGGCTTCTTCAGAAATGTGGAAGATTATCAGACTGATGGAGAACTGTTAGTAAAGTGTTGTTCCTGGTCATCTAATGGTGCCATAGTTGTGGCGGCAGCCAAAAATAAGCTTTTTGTAAGTATTAAATGATGTATTATTGGTGAGTTCTTCCTTTTGAGTCACCTTATTTTCAATTTATGTTTGAAGTTCCTGTTTATCTAATCTTTTTTTTTAATTTATGAAAGAGTCTTGGCTTTGCTGTCTGACCATTGAGATTTGACTCTCCTTAGAAATTACTGTTACATGTTTTTTACTTGGGTGGAATTGGAACGGTGAAAGACAGGTGAACAACTTGTAGAACATTTGCTTTTGTTTTGATTGGTCATTAGGGCTCAAATACAGAATTCCGTTGATACCTGATTTTACAGACAAGAAGATAGCTTTAGTCCCTTATCACCAACACTGATGCTTTCAGGTCTAATTAGGGGCTACTACAATGTATGTCGCTTACCCTTTGTCTCCTTTTCCTCATCTTCTTCCAGTTCTCTTACTCTCTCCTTTATCCATTTTCGCTGAATGATAATCACATTGTTGCAGTATTTTTCCTATTGCAGTATTACACTAGAGCTCTAGTTTTGTTCATTACTACCTGTCCCCTTCTCTGCCACCAGTTTGATTTCAGCCAGTTTTAGAAATCCGTGTCCATGTGCTTCCCCATGTTACACATTGTACCAGCATGTTAACTGTGCTTCATGCTAAGGATTCTTAATTAGGGTTTGAGGCTGATTAGCAAATGCTGGGTAAATTCAATAATAATTCCAGAGTCTTAAAGCTATGAAAAAAGCTGTAGGCACAAATGCTTAAAAATATATAAAGACTAAGCTTAAATTGTAGACAATATACTTAAGTCATGGTTGAAAAAGTTTCAAAATACAGGAGCATAAAAGTACCATAGAAAATACCAAGGAGAATGATGTAATTACATTTTTAAAATATATGGCCTTAAGAGGCACAATCAGGGAGTACAAAAATACAGAGAGTACAATGATAAAGGTGGCATTTCCAAAATGTTTAGCTTTAAGCATTATAGCCTTTAGCATATGTAAACATCAAAGTCTCTTTCCTTGCCTCCTGTGGGACAGCCTCTGTTTGTGTCACTGTGTTCTCTATAGCTTAGGTTTGCTTTACACAATCTCCCCTAATAAATTGGATACAGCATCTTCTTAGGGTCCTGGGCCAGGACTACACAGCCAGTCTGAGGCATCTGTGCCAGCTTCCTCACAACTTTGGTTAAAATCTTGTTGCTTAGCGTAGCAAGTCACAAGTAGAGTAGACCCATTGAATCAGTGGAGAGATTTGATGAGTAGCCCAGCAAGGGTGGAGGCAAAACTGTTCCAGCTGCAGAGGTTGCTACTAGTGAGAAGAGGGGAAGAAAGAGAGGATCTTTCCCTGAACCTCACATATACAAACACACTGCCACTCTGCACGCTAAAAATAGATTTAAGGCTAACAGAAGTGTTTGGCATATGCATTTAGAGTATTTTGGATCTGTGTTTCTGTTGCTTCTCCTTGTTATCACTGCCTGTTCTGGGACTATGTTATCCAAAGCAGTCAGTCAGATGTCAGTTTAACCTGCAGCTCTGTTTATTATATATGCATGCAGAATTGTTTGGAATTCTGGGTTATTTTGGACGAGGCCTTGCCACTAGTGGTCAGCAGGAGCAGCTGTGCAATGCAGAGACCCATTACATGGTTTAATTAACCTGGCATCCAAACCTAACAATCTGGCTTGTCTCTTTTCTCCAAAAAAGTTATTTCTCTGGCTTGTCATTACATGGAAACACAGTATGTATGTTGACAAAAAATTAAGTTGGATTTAGGAAAATAAAACAATACTGTTTGAAAGATTCCAGCAGTCTTTCACAAAGCTCCATGCCTATATGAATCTTAGATTAGAAACTGTGTCAGTGACCTTATGAAATAATTAAAATTATAAACAGTGTCCTGAAGATTTTACATTTCAGTTCTTAAACTGGTTTGGGAATAGAATTGGTGTGATAGTAATAATAATACATCTTATTCAAGCTTTGACAATTCAGCATTTTTAATTATAATTTGCAGAAATAGTATGCTTCTCAGGATTGTTTGTAGAACTCAGAAATGTTTTCCTTTTTAACAAACATTAAATCTATTAAGTAGTTATTAAATAACATTCTTATATTAATGGTTTAAAATAGAGAAATAGCTAAGATAATTTCATATTAGTAAAATAGTTAATTTATACAGAATGTTTAAAAGGTTATAGTAGAGAGTTTTTAAAATTCCTTTGTGTATAACAGCCTAATGGAGAAGCTCTCTTTGGCTGTTGGACAATTCTATTCATAGTACATAAACCTAATGTTATATCTGGGCCATCTTCAATTACTGACATTCAATATATGATGTTGAAACAAATAGTGTCAAAATCCATGTAGGAATATCTGAATGTTCTCACAGGGCCCATAATTTACATATTTCCTGAGAGACTCATAGATTTGTGTCTTCTACACACCTGACAAGGAATGTGATTGTGGTTTCAGAAGTTACTGTACCTTGTTTATATTAATTTATTTCTTCATTCCTGGATACCCTTTAGTATTTTGAGTTAAAAGTTCAAAAATGAATCCTTTTTTTCTTTAAAAGATTTATATAGCAAGCAAGTAGTTAAGTAAATAACAACCAAAAAATGTAGAATGTACTTGTAATATATATAAAAACTACATGGATGTATATTGCAAAAATCACAGTCCTCTGGTACAAAACCTTCTATTTCATATATGTAGATAGCATTTCTTCTATATAAAATCTTGGTTCTTTCTATATAAAATCTTGATTTTATTAATACATGAACTTCAGTTTAAACAGCATAAAACTTATGTTTAGTAATTAAAAAAGATTTTAAAAAAACTATTTCCCTTTAATAAAAGGCTATTTTCTTAGCAAAAAGCTATCAGATAAACTCATACAGTCATTTTAAAAAGTCTATTGCAATGCATATTACTTATAAAAACAAGTTGAGCACACCATAAGCATAGTAAATAATTCACATTGCATTAGATAATTCTCACCCACTTTCCAGCAGAGATTTCTCCCCTGTTTGCAAAAACAGGTGTCTGTATCCTTTGGGATATGTTCTGAACGTGATAAAAATCTCTTTTTTATATACTTTAGATGTTTTGGATTAATCAAAACATTATGATATAGAACTTTGGCTTTCCTGTGTGCAAGCGATGTCCTTGAGTAGTGATCTGCTAGGTTAGCGCTCAGCTAGGCCAGCTGAACTGTAAGGTAGCCCCCACTTTTGGAGCGACTAAGTGATGTAATTATCCTAGTACCATATTTGGACAGTACAATACATTTTGAATGTCAATTACATGCTTTTACATTTTCCATGTTCCCCATTTAAATTTCTTAATATTTTTCCTGCTGTATATCTTTTCTGAAACCATATACTGTACTTGACAATGGTGAGTACAGCCTATATCTAATGTCATCCTAGCGTAACAGGGTATTTTCCCCTTCTCCTCCGCCCTGCAGCCCTTTGCACCACTGAATACCCTAATTTCATAGCCACTCAGGTTTTGGGAAGGGTGGATAAAAATCTATCTCTTTTTTTAGATCAATTTAAATCATGATTCAAATCATGATTTAAATAAAAAATAATCTTTCATTTGAATAATCAAAAATTTGATCAAAAAAATTAAATAGTGATTTAAATCAAATCCACCCTGGTTTTGAGGCATTTTGATAGGGGCAGCTGCAGGTGGGAAGGGGAATCTCACAAATATTTGTTCTTTTTACAGAAGTAAGAAAACAGCCCCTTTCAATTCTGCCTGATGCCTAGATATAGAAGTATTTGTCAGTTATCACTGTTGGTGTTAATTATTATTATTATTTATTAAACTTGTATGCCACCCATCTAGACAATGTCTATTCTGGGCGGCTCACAACAGATAGAGTAAAAACAATTGAAATGTAACAACAATTTTACAACAATAAACAATCATTCAAGATGGAGGATAAAAAGATAAATTAAGTGTTAAGAGAGTCTTATATACAATTTTATAATTAATTTTTTGAAGTAGCTGTTTAATATGAACAATCATTGTATCAAAATGGCTATTATGTTTACAGATTTTTGACGTTAAGACCAGTGATTTGTTGGCGAATATCGTTATAAGTCACCACAGTACTATTCAGTATTGTGACTTTTGTCCAAACAGTCAGATGGTAGCAGTTGCTCTATCACATTATTCTGTTGAGGTAAGTAACTATATTAATGAAAATACATGTAATTACCTTTTCCCTTGATTTTTCTCATTGCATTGTTAGATAGGTTTGCAAAGGGAAGACGATATAATTTAATAAAATTATAAAATGTAGTTAGAACACTAGATTGTGCAGCACTGTTTACTGGTAGAATATGCATTCTGTGTATTCTAGATTTTTATTGACAGTTCTACTAGCATCGTTTTTTTCAAAAGGAATAACAGTCTATATTCTATACCATCCAACAATCCCACCAAAACAACCCATAGACTTTGCATAGCAAGAGAGTTCAGCATTTCTAAATCATTCCATGCCATGAAAAAAAATATCTTAGAGGAATCTTTTCCAATGTAAACCCTTTTAAAATAGCTAGCTGTTTTGTCATTGTGGGAATAGAATGCAATGGTAGACAGAAGTGTCCAGAATAGCTGTCGTAGTGGAAATAATTAGGTCTTCAAATTTTTCTCTTTGGTTTAGATATGGGATATTGAGTCCTTGTCCAAAGTAGCTGACTGCCGAGGACATATGAGCTGGGTGCATTCTGTATCATTTTCTTTTGATGGATCTTTATTTCTGACTTCTTCTGATGACCAGACAATAAGGGTAAGTTTATTATTTCTTCTTCGTGGCCTCTGTGAATCCACACAAATGGGTTTTACTGCGCCTGCGCAGGACTCCTCGGAATATTCTAGAGCTTAAAAAGACGTGATTTTAAGTAGGACGTTGCCCCATGGTGCGCAGGCTCCGCCTGCCCATTACCTCAGTTCCGAATGTCCGCCGCTGTCAAAGCTCTGACCCCCCATAAAGCTCAAGACAACAAGTGACGGACAGCGGGGAGGCTGGGCGGGATGTGTGGATTCACAGAGGACCACTCGAAGAACCATGGTTACAGGTAAGTAACCTCTCTTTTTCTAATACTTGTTTGCATTTGTTTTGCTTATTGAGCGAAGAGCAAGAGAACAGCTAGTTTAGTTGACCTCTTTTAATGTCCTATCCAACAATAGGTTCTTAAAGTTTATCTACTGAGGCAAATTAGGAATTATAACAAAGCATGTACAGATCATTTGCATATTTGGATAGCTTTTCTCTAATTTTTATATCTCATTGAGACATATTTTGGGAATGTTCTATTACTATTTCTTTACAGTGCTTATAGTTCCCTGCCTTGTACAAAGGCATTTGTGGTGATGATGTTCAGAATTCAAACATCCACATTCTAAAGTTGGCATAATAAAGTCATATGTTATTTTTATATGCTGTCACAACCCCGTGAATTAATGACCTCCAAAAGGTTATACCATGAGCAATCATATTTAAGTCTTGCAAACTGAATGCTGAGAAACGTTGAAGGTGAAAGAAAGGGAGGAAGGCCAAATAAGAGAGGGATTCAGGAAGCCATGGCTTCAAGTTTGCAAGAGCTGAATAGGCCTATTAACAATTTTGTAGGTCACTAATCACATGGTCACTATAAGTGAGAAGTGACTTGACACCATATAACAACAATAAAAGCAGTATTATACAATAGGAAATAAAATCTGGAACAAATATGCAGTGTTTACTGCTAGAAAAGGCAACTTTCAAACCAAGAGCGCAGTCTGCTGCTTGCAGAATACTGCTAGGGGTGTGGTCATGTGGGTTCTTGAGAAGGAATTCCATAGTCTGGGTGCTATTATGAAGATGAACCTGATTGATTTAACTTATTTAGGCAAACAATGGAATTCAGGATAAAGGCTCTCCTTTTGACCTGAAGATTAGGGAGGAGAATGTAGAGAAACTGCCTTTTGATTAATTTGATTAATTATACTAAAAAATATTTATTTGGTCACTTATACATGAAAGTCAAGTAAAGCTATGTGCATTTCAAACTGAGTAAATGGTTAGGCTTATATATTTCTTCCAACTACAAAATGAATTCCCAAACTGATTTGCAGAAATGAATAATATATTTAAAAAATTAAAAACATACAAATCTTCCTGGAATTACTCATCCTAAATAAGAATCCTAAATTCAGATATCCAGTTTATGTGTCTGCAGAGTCTTAAGTGTTGACTTTGTACAACTTGTGTTGTATCAGTTATTCTCTTTTCAACAGATTTGGGAGACAAGTAAAGTATTCAAGTCCTCTGCCATTGTATTAAAACGTGAAATAGATGTTTTGTTTCCAGACAATGAGGCGATCATTTTAGCCATTGACAGTTCGAAGTATCTGCAAGTAAGTACATATGTTTGAATATTTTACTTCCAATGAGTAGTATAATCAGGTTTGGATTGGATTGGATATTAATTCAGGCTTCAGTGACTTTTAACAAAAGCTACTCAACTTCTGTCCATCATCTATAAGCAGAAACAATGCAGATGATACGCAGATGATAAATTACATCTTATCTACCGTATTTTTCGCTCCATAAGACGCACTTTCCCCCCCCCCAAAAAAAGTGGGGGGGAAAGTGTGTGTGTCTTATGGAGCGAATACACTTCTGCAAGGGCTCCCTCCGATGTTGGGGGAAAGCCCTTGGAGACCTCCTCGGAGTCCGATCGCGGCGGTGGGGGACCCCCAGGAGGTCTCCGATGGCTTCCTCCAAGATTCGATCCTCCAAGCCATCGGAGACCTCCTGGGGGTCCCCCGCCGCCGCGAAGGCAAAAAGGCAGGGGGAAAGGACGGGAGATTCGAATCTCCCGTCATTTTCCCCTGCCTTTTTGCCTTCGGAGGTCTGCAAGGGCTCCCTCCGATGTCGGGGGTCGGATCGCGGCGGCGGGGGACCCGCAGGAGGTATCCGATGACTTGGAGGATCGAATCTTCCTCCAAGCCATCGGAGACCTCCTGGGGGTCCCCCGCTGCCACAAAGGCAAAAAGGCAGGGGGAAAGGACGGGAGATTCAATCCTCCAAGCCATCGGAGACCTCCTGGGGGTCCCCCGCCGCCACAAAGGCAAAAAGGCAGGGGGAAAGGACGGGAGATTCGATCCTCCAAGCCATCGGAGACCTCCTAGGGGTCCCCCGCAGGACCCCATACAGCCCAGCCGAATTCATAGCTTGGAACTATTGGATTTAAGGTTCTTCTTCGTGGCCTCTGTGAATCACACCCTGGAAAGTTCTAGAGCTTCTGTGGTAGCAAAAAACACATTAGAATAAGGCCCCTCCCCCCTCGTATAAGTACCTTGGCGCCATGGCTCCCCTTTCAGTTTCTTTCAACCGCCGTGTTGAGAGCCTCATAGTTCTGCTTCTGTGAGTAAAAGAGAGTTTATTCTTGATTCCTTCCTGTTATCAATCTTTTTCCCTTTAAACTTTTAGATTAAATTCATTATCATCAGAGATTTTTTCCTTTCTGCTTTGCTCAGCCTCTGGCCGCAGCAGCACCCCCCCCCCCAATCATTGTTTTTTCTCCTCAAATTATTTTTCTCCTATTCATGGCCCCTTTGGGCCCATTTAAACACTGCGTGGTCTGTGATAACAAAATACCACTCTCCGACGGCCACGCCAAGTGTCTTTTTTGCTTGGGAGAGGCACACCAGACGTCCTCCTGCCAGCATTGTAAGAACTTCAAGCGCGGAGTCCTCCGTTCTCGCTTATTCAGATTAAAACTCCATCTTTGGGAACAACCCCTTCAACCAACCAAAATGGCCCAACCTCCTTGTAAGGCCACCTCACAAACCAAAGCAATGGAGAAGGCTCTTTCTGAAGCCTCTAAACAACGTCCATCGACCACACCATCCCACTCCAGCGCTCCATCCACTTCGTCTAAAACTTCACAAACCCATAAATCGAAGCGCTTGATACCGAAATCCTCAATATCGAAGCCCTCCACTAAACGTCAAATGTCCACCGAAGCCTCTTCGATCCCTGAGCCCTCTCCGCCTAAAAGACCTAAACAGCATAAATCTAAAGCTGCAGTCATCTCTCAGCAGCCTCAACAAACCGCCGAATCAATCTCTCTTGGTTCGCCTTCTGATGATGATGGAATCCCCTCTCATCAACCCTGCTCCCAATCACCGGAATGGGATGACAGAGTCGATCGATTAACATCTTCTCCTCCCAGTCCTCAACACTCTGTTCTTTCGAGCAACCCTTCTGTAGTTGCTTCACCTGACAGGGTCGACTCCGAACAACAACTAGAGACCATACCTTATTCGGTAACATCTCATCGTCCACCACGACCGCCTCAGAGATGTCGGCCCCAACAGTCCCTGGAGCTGTCTATTTCATCACGCGTGGCTCAGACCTGCGTTCCGCACTCTCATCGGGTTGCCATTTGCCCCGACCAGTGCTCGACCTGACTGCAACCGCCAATCAGCCAGTTGCTCTATCCAGCTCGGCCATACCTTCTCATTGCGGGCCTCGATCTCGACAGCCATTGCTGTCGAAACAGCCATATCACCATGACCCACATGGACTCCAAACTGCTCCCTACCTGGCACCTAAAAGATCCAGGACGGTCGAGCAATTTTCTTCTGCACGCGAGGCTTTTACAGTGATACAGGAGGAAGATGAAGCCATATTTTAAACTGTCTTTCTTGTATTTTTCCACTGTCAATGCAATGTATTTACAAATACCAGACACCCTGGGCCTCAGCTTTGGAACCATTCACACCTAGCTGATAGCAGTGGTCGATAGCATTTATGGCCATTTAGAATAACAAAAGGCCCCTCTGTTCTACCCGAAGATGCCATACAAAAGGTAACATATGGCCAGGCATTGGAATGTTGAGGGGAGGAAGGCAGCAATAATTATTGCAACAAGTACCAGTGAATCACCTCTTGAAGGCCATACACCCAGGCCCAGGAAGACAACACTAACATATCAATAGATAAGGGGAAATAGATACTCTATACCCAGACTTTCAGGCACATCCCAGAAGTCATCATGGGCATAGGTCAAGGGGAGATGGGGCACCCTATGCATATTTTCACATAACCAATAGACTGGCTTAATTGGCACCAATTATCCAATGAGGAGCAGGATCCAAAGTTGGAATACAAATGACCAATAGAATTGTAGTACTTTTATGACTCTTTGTTTGTAACCATTATAAAATATATGTACTCTTTTTGTTCGGGGTCTCCTCTGCTTTTAAGAGGAGGCCCGGCTGACCTTTTCTTTGCTGCTATTCAAATAAAATTGGGCCTTTGGTTCAGCTGTTGCGTCTATGCCTGATTCCTTGCCAGAGAATTTTAGAACCCAGATTTGGCCGGTAACAACAGCTCCAGCCTCCCGATATTTTCCCACTAATCCAGACGAGGGAAATCATTCCTCTCGCTCGGCATCTCCAGCGCCTATATACTCCACTGCCTTACCAGCTTGTCAACAACCTCCGTTTCAACATCACCGAGACACAGGCTCTGATATCGATGATCCTCGATATCCATCCTGGTCCATCGACACTCCTTCTGTCTCTCTATCGACGCACGATTTCCGTCGCCCGATAGAACCAAGCCATCGAACTCGACATCACTATGACCCCAAGTTCGACACCGATGTGCAACCATATCAAACAACGTCCATGGGCACTCGAATGACATCTCTCGGTATCGAAAATCCTCGACACCGACAAATGCCCATGGACATGCCGGCTCCATCGACATCGAGCCACAAACATCAATACTGTGACACTCAACCTGTCAACACCGAAGTCGATCGACAATCCGTCGACTCCTGACGCGATCCCGATTATTCCGATCACTGATCCAGACCTCAGACGCCATCAGTATTACTTACCTCACCGGAATCCGACCTTGTCGATGCCGACGCACCATCACCGGCGGAAGACTTCCAAACTTACGCCCAACTTATGATCCGTATGGCTAAGTCTCTCAATCTCCAAATCCACCGTCCTTCGACAGAACCGGCCGATCATCTATACGACCCAATCTCTAAAGATACAACTACTCCAGTACACATCTCGATGCTTCCGTCTCTACTCAGCACCGCTCAACGATCCTGGACAAAACCAGCCTCTTCCCATATCATGTCTAAACGAATTGATAACCTGTACAGAGTCCATGATCCTGGAGCTCTATTTCTTCAAAAACAACCAGCTCCAAACTCTATTTTTGTCGAAGCCTCACAATCCAGATCTCGACATCGACAAACCCTCATACCACCAAATAAAGACAGTAGAAGGATTGACTCAATGGGAAGATGGCTTTATTCATCAGCAGCGTTCACCATGCGTGTCGCTAACTACCAGGGAGCCATGGGTGCATATCAACGTTTCCTTTGGGACAATATGTCAACCTTTGTCGAATCTTTACCAGAAGATAAAAAAGTACTCGCCCATACCTTTCAACAAGAAGGTCTTTCCGTTGCCAAACAACAGATGCTTTCTGCTAGGCACACGGTAGATGCCACAGCAAAGCCAATGGCCACTTCAGTAGCCTTACGATGTTTCTCTTGGCTAAGGACAGCTGGCCTGGCTGAGGATGCCTGCGCACGTATCGAAGACCTTCCATTCGACGGGGCAGGCCTCTTTAATGCTGAAACTTTTGATATTTTGGAAAACGTGCAAAAGAAAAGATCAGCAGCTAGATGTTTGGGAGTTTATCCATCTTACCAACAACGCTGACAGGTCTGAGATGAACCTGATAGGAATTGTTAATACAGTTTTGTGGAACCAATTGTAAAGAGCATGAAATGCTGTAAGTTTTTGTAAGGATCTATGTAAAGGAAAAGCCTGAAAGTAATGATTTAAACAGCTGTAGAGATGTATGTAGAAGAATATATGTAACAGCTGTAGAAGAAGCTATGGATTGGCTAAACTTAGGATAAAGCCAGCAGCCTGAGCACACACAAGTTTGTGGGTCGGTTGGACGTCGTTGTCGTGTGTGTCGAAGAAGCAAGAATCAAGGAGAAGAAGAAGGAATGCTGGACTGATTTATGGACATTGACTACTGAACTGATTTATGACTAAACTCTGTTGATATAGACGTGAATGACCAATGGAATGATCAAGGACAAAGCTGTATGTATAAATCTTGCTACAAACCTGACACAATATATATATTTCTTCACTAAATATTGTCTTTGTGGTTGAAGACTCATTTGTGCAACTTCAACTCTGGAAATTCTGCTTGTGAGCAACCCCTGGTACGTTGCCAACTCTGTCAAAGGTTATGGGCCCAGCAAAACGTCCAGGGAAACGCCCAGGAGAACGCTGAACTGAAAGAATCCAGAGGGAGTGCTGCCAGACGAGTTCAAGCAGTAGCAGTAAGTAAAACAGCTTTAATATACATTCCGGAAGATGGCTAGTGATATGCAGATGCCAGGACTGTCAATAAAGAAGTTGAATGGGGAGAATTACTCCACATGGCAACAGAAAGTCCAGCTTCTTCTCCAGAGAGAATCATTATGGGATATAGTAGAAAATCCACCAGCTGTGTTAAATGAAAAACAGAAAAAACAAGATAGCAGAGCACTTGCATTAATAGGCTTGACTCTAGAAGACCGTCTCCTAATCCATCTTAGAGGCTTGAATTCTGCAAAACAAGCATGGGAGGATTTAAAGAGACTCTTTGTAAGAGTCAGCGTTGGGAGTCAAATACAGCTTGCTAGAAAATTATTTCGTACCAGGTTACAAACTGGTGAAAGCATGCTGCTCCATTTAGAAAAAATGAAAAGAATGCTTATGGATTTAAGAGAAAAAAATATTGCATTTACAGAGCTGCAAGAAGTTTTCATAATATTTTCTTCTCTAGACCAGACATATGACCAATTTGTGTCAAATTTAGAAGTTTTACCCCAAACTGAACTGACTATGTTGAATGTTACTAGTAGGCTTTTGGAGGAGGAGCAGAAAAGGAAGGATAATTTGCAACTCCGTGACACAAAAAGCTCTAGCCAGTATAAAATTCAAAAAGACAAGCCGAATGAATTTGGGGAGGAAGAAATCACAGCTGCAATTACTCAATCAGGAAGGCGATGTTTTGCCTGCGGTTCAAGAAAACACTTGATAAGAAATTGTAAATCTAAAAAGAAAAGAGACAGAAAGCAGCCACGACCAGACGACGAATCACATCTAACAGAGACTATTTACAACTCTAAAGGAGATAATACGGAATGGATCATTGATTCGGGTGCCACCGCTAATATGTGCAAAGATAAGAAGATGATATATGAATTCCAAACTGTATTTAATCAACAGGTATTCTTGGCAGATGGTGTAAGTGCCAAAATAATGGGTAAAGGTAAAGTGAAACTACCGTGTCTAACCAAACCAATTAATGTGATATATGTGCCTAAGCTAAAGCACAATTTACTGTCAGTAAGCTCATTAGCAAAAGAAGGTTTTACTAGCACATTTTACAAGAACAAATGTGTAATTAAAGGAGAAAATAACTCTATGCTAACTTGTTACATAAGAAACAACTTATATAGATTAAGCAATGTGAATGTAAATAATGTTTATGGTAATGTATGTCCCCATGATAACTGCATACATTTATGGCATCTAAGGCTAGGACATGCTAACTACAAAACACTACGTAAAACCATAGAAAATTCAATTGGTGTAAATTTAAAACCATGTGACAAGTACATAAATTGCCAAGCTTGTCAGATAGCAAAAAGCAAATGTGCTCCAGTGATGAAAAATAGCAATGTACAAGTAAAGGATATTCTAGATTTAGTATCTATGGACTTAATTGGTCCAAAACAAGCATCCTTAGGAGGAGCAAAATACATTCTCTCTATACAGGACCAGAAATCAAGATTTGGTTTCTGTTATCTAATGAAGGATAAGAGTTCAACTTATGTAGAATTTGAGAAATGGTTAAGATTTGTGGAAAGAAAAACTGGAAAGAAATTGAAACAAATCCAGACTGATAATGGAACAGAATTTACAAATGCTAAGTTCCAGTCAATTCTGCATAAACATGGGATTACACGCAGAAAATCATCTCCATATACCCCAACCCAAAATGCATTTATAGAGAGGAGAGGACAAACACTACAGAACATGGCTGAGGCCATGATAAGAGGCAGTAAATTGTCAGATAGATATTGGGGGGGAAGCTATTCTTTGTGCAAATTTCTATCTGAATATTCTGTGGCATAATGGTATAAATAACATTCCATACACAATCTGGACTGGAAGAAAGCCAAATTTAAAATTCTTACATGTATTTGGAACACCAGCATGGGTGAATATTCCCAAAGAAACAAGAAAGAAAGGTGATAGAAAGGCTAGATTGATGTATTTCTTAGGTTACCAACAAAACAAGAAAGCATTTAGATTTGGTTTGCCTAATACCAACAAAGTAATTACAAGTAGCAGTGCATCTTTTAATGAGCATGCATACTGGGACAAAATTAGTTTACCACCAGAAACTATCATCTACATGCCTAAAATGCAAGAAATCAGGGAAACTGAGATAGATGAAGATTTACAGCCAGAAAAAGAAATTAAGCCAGAAAGTGAATCTGACCAGGAAATCCCTTCTACTTCAGAGGAGAATGAAACTCAGGAGGAGGAGAGAGTAATACCAAGGAGATCAGCCAGGGAGCACAGACCACCAGATAGATTTAAACCTGAGACATATTATTGTCTGAATGTAACAGAGCCACAAACATATGAGGATATATGTAACATGCCAAAATTAGAACAGGAAAAATGGAAAGAGGCAATGAAGAAAGAGTTGAATTCACTTAGAAAACTTAAAGTATATGAAGAAATACAACAACCTGCTAACACTAAAGTAATAGGATGCAGGTGGATATTTAAAAGAAAGATTGATGCAGATGGGAATCTGAGGTACCGAGCTAGATTGGTAGCCAAAGGCTATTCACAGACATCAAATGATTACGATCAGGTTTTCGCACCGGCTTTAAGACCTGAAACGTTAAGGTTTGTGTTAACATATGCTGCCAAACATAAATTAGTTACAAGACATATAGACATTGAAACAGCTTACCTTTATGCTGACCTTCAACATGAAATTTACATGAAAACACCACCAAGCATAGAAAGTGAAGGTAAATGTTGGATATTGAAAAAGAGTCTGTATGGATTGAGGCAAAGTGGATATGAATGGAACCAGCATCTATCTAAAACACTAAAGAGTAATGAGTTTATTCAGGGGATTGCAGATCCATGTTTATTTATTAAAAGAGATGAGAAAACAATCATTCTAATTTTTGTAGATGACATAGCAATATTTGCTAAGGATGAGAAAACAGCTAACAATGTAATAAAAATGCTAAAAGAAAATTATAATTTAAGAGATCTGGGAGAAATCAGTAACTATCTAGGAGTGGAAATTAAGAGATATGATAATGGATTTAAAATATCTCAGAAAAACAAAATATTGAAACTTCTGAAACAATACAATATGGAAAATTGTAAAGGTACAAATACTCCTATGACAATTGAATTTGAAAAAGAAACAATAACAGGTCCTGAGTGTGACTCAGAGTTGTATAGATCATTAATAGGAAGTTTATTATATTTGAGTAGATGGTCCAGACCTGATATTTCTATAGCTATTAACCTATTGTCCCGAGATGTAAGCAAGCCAAGTG
Organism: Intellagama lesueurii; assembly: GCA_037013535.1. NCBI lineage: Eukaryota > Metazoa > Chordata > Lepidosauria > Squamata > Agamidae > Intellagama > Intellagama lesueurii. The sequence goes on along the minus strand of JBAJHW010000005.1, from coordinate 39,084,957 downwards.
AGAGACATTGGCAAGCTGCAAAAAGAGTACTTAGATATTTAAAGGAAACAAAAGACAAAGAATTATATTTAGAGCCAAAAGGAGAGTTGATATTGTCTGCTTATGCTGATGCCAACTATGGTAATGACGTAATTACTAGAAGGTCAACATCTGGCATGACAGTTCATTTAGGCAAGGCACTGATTAATTGGAAAACTGCTAGACAAAAGTTTATCTCTTTGTCATCTGCAGAATCGGAATATGCCTCATTATCGGAATTATGCACAGATCTCATATTCTATAAACAGCTAGCAAAAGATATAGGGATTAATGTACATGAACCGATAGAAGTAAACGAAGATAATCAAGCAGTGATTTTTATGGCAACTTCTCCAGGTATCAAAAATAGATCAAAACACACAGACATAAGATACCAAAATGTAAAGCAGAGTATAGAAAATGGATTAATAAAATTGATTTATTGCGCAACAGAAAAGAATGTTGCAGACTGCATGACCAAAGTACTAGGATATACAAAACATGAACAAGCATGTATTATGCTAGGAATGAAATAAATAGGATCATGTATATATATGTATTGAAATGTAAAAATATTGTATAATAATGTAAGAAAATGAATTTATATGGATAAAACAGTATAAACAATTGGAGGAGATTGACAGGTCTGAGATGAACCTGATAGGAATTGTTAATACAGTTTTGTGGAACCAATTGTAAAGAGCATGAAATGCTGTAAGTTTTTGTAAGGATCTATGTAAAGGAAAAGCCTGAAAGTAATGATTTAAACAGCTGTAGAGATGTATGTAGAAGAATATATGTAACAGCTGTAGAAGAAGCTATGGATTGGCTAAACTTAGGATAAAGCCAGCAGCCTGAGCACACACAAGTTTGTGGGTCGGTTGGACGTCGTTGTCGTGTGTGTCGAAGAAGCAAGAATCAAGGAGAAGAAGAAGGAATGCTGGACTGATTTATGGACATTGACTACTGAACTGATTTATGACTAAACTCTGTTGATATAGACGTGAATGACCAATGGAATGATCAAGGACAAAGCTGTATGTATAAATCTTGCTACAAACCTGACACAATATATATATTTCTTCACTAAATATTGTCTTTGTGGTTGAAGACTCATTTGTGCAACTTCAACTCTGGAAATTCTGCTTGTGAGCAACCCCTGGTACGTTGCCAACTCTGTCAAACGCCCCCAACAAAATCAGTGGAGACAACCATACAACTCATATCAAAAATTCCAACGTGATCCTCCAAAACAAACACCTTATACACCCTATTTCAGAAATCAAAGAAATAAACCCCAACAACAACCCATTACTAGGCGCAACGACTGCAAGCCCAAACATCACGTTTGACGCTCCCATGACCGAGATCGCACACCACTCCACCCATCCTGCCCTCTGGAAACACCTACCTGTCTGGGAATCCATCACTACAGATGCCTGGGTACTGTCCATCATCCGTGACGGCTACCGCATCCATTTCCAACTTCCTCCGGTAACACACGTCATCACTCCACCATCTCCAACCCTACAAGAGGAAATAAAAAATTTACTCCTCAGAGACGCCATACAACCTGTCTCACAACACAACAAAGGGTTTTTCTCTCACTATTTCACTGTACCCAAAAAGGACGGAGGTCTTCACCCTATCTTAGACCTACGAGAGTTAAACAAATACATCATTACCATGTTCATTATGGTTACCCTCAAATCAGTTCTCCCTTTACTCCGCAAAAACTACTGGTTCACTGTCATAGATCTCAAAGACGCATACTTCCATATTTCCATACATCCCTCACACAAAATTCCTTCAATTTCAGCTAGGATCACAAGCCTACCAATTCAAAAGGCGTCCTTTCGGCCTTGCAACAGCTCCAAGAGTATTCACCAAGTGCATGGCACTGGTAGCTGCTTACCTCAGGTTGCAAAAAATTCTCATATTTCCATATATCGACGATTGGCTCCTCGTAGCTCATTCCCGTCGCAAGGCCCAATGAGACACTCACTTCACCCTTACCCTCCTTCGCGATCTCGGTCTCGCTGTCAACGAACAAAAATCAAATTTGAAACCTACAAAGATTATTCATTATATAGGCACATGCATAGATTCCACACAAGCTCGCAACTTTCTTCCTCCAGACAAGAGAGAAAATCTCATCACATTACTTCAAGCTTTCACCCCCCCCCCCATGCTATGGTACCTGCCTTGACTGTGCAACGTGTACTAGGCACCATGGCCTCTATGACTTCAGTAGTGCAGCACGTACGTCTCAAGATGAGATCTCTTCAGTCGTGGTTTCTCGCCCTCTTCGACCCGCTCACAGACCCTCCTCACACTCTTTTAAGGGTCACCCCAGAACTCGCCTCCCAACTTCAGTGGTGGCGTTTTCCTGCCAACCTATCCGTCGGGCGGCCGTTCCGACAACCACGACCACAAATACAGGTCACCACCGACGCCAACCTCACAGGCTGGGGAGCTCAGAGCAAATCTCTCAAAATCCACGCCAAGTGGTCTTCCAGAGAGAAATTGCTTCCCATCAACGAATTAGAGCTGTTGGTGGTTATAAAAGCTTGCAAAGCTTTCAGAAATCTCGCTGGCAAGATGGTACAAATTGCCACTGACAACACCATGGCAATGTACTATATTCTGAAACAAGGTGGCACCCACTCTCCAAGTCTCCTCTATTTAGCGGTCGACCTCTGGGAGTGGTGCCTAGCACATCATATCTACCTCACGGCTTTACACATTGCCGGCCACGACAACGACTTGGCCGATCTACTCAGCCACACAAACTCTCAAGCTCACGAATGGGAGTTAGACCAATCAGTTTTTCTTCGCCTATGCGAACGATGGGGCAAACCAACTCTCGACCTCTTCGCCTCCCGTGTGAATAGGAAGTGCAAACGATACTGCTCCCGAGCCAGCATTGGCAAACACTCCCAAGGAGATGCATTCGTCGGCCAATGGCCCAAGACCCTCACTTACCTTTTTCCGCCATTCCCGCTTCTCCACAAGGTCGTGGTTCGCCTACAACAAGACAAACCCGATGCCATCGTTATAGCCCCTTGGTGGTCGAGACAACCCTGGTTTCCAGTCCTTCACAATCTCTCATCAGACATTCACCACCTCCCTCGCCTGCCGCACCTCCTCACGCAGAACAATGCCCAAGTACTCCACCCAGACTTACCTGTTCTGTACCTGGCAGCGTGGAGGATTCCGCCTCGCTAATGAACGTCCTCCGTCAATCAAAGAAGCCCTCCACTAGAAAGGCTTACCTGTATAAATGGAACAGATTCAAATCATTCACTGAAGCTTCTTCATTGCCTTCTATCAACCCATCACTTGCTACTGTTCTACATTTTTTGCTTCAGTCTAGCGGCCTTTCCCTCTTTTCCTTGAGAGTTTACCTCTTCGCCATAGTTTCTTATCAGCCCCCTAACTCTCCAGCAGCTGATTTCTTCAAGCATCCAACATTGAAACGTTTTCTTAAAGGTCTATCTCATATCTACCCAGATACCCGCCCGCCTTCCCTGCAATGGTCACTAACACTAGTACTGCAACAACTTACTAAAGCTCCTTTTCAGCCTTTAGCTTCAACTGATTTACAGCTACTTACCTTTAAAACAGTTTTCCTCATCACCATCACCTCAGCTCGACGAGCTAGTGAGTTAGCGGCCTTACGTCACGACTATCCTTATTTACATTTTTTTCCAGACAAAGTCAAACTATCCATGGATATTTCTTTCCTCCCCGAAGTCTTATCTCAATTCCATCTCTCTCAGCCATTTATCCTTCCTTCTTTCTTCCCGTCACCGTCCACAACTCAAGAAAGAATCCTCCATACTTTAGACGTTAGGCGAGCCCTTGCCTTTTACGTCCAACGCACCCAACCTTTCAGGCGTTCACCTCGACTTTTCATAAGTCACCAACCACCTACTAAAGGTCGCCAGGTGACGTCTCAAACTATATCTAGATGGGTCGCTTCAACCATTCACCTCGCGTATCAGCTAGCACGCAAACCTGTCCCGAACGTGATTCGCCCTCACTCCACCAGAGCAGTGGCGACCTCTATGGCATTACTACATGGCGTACCTCTTCCAGACGTCTGCACCTCTGCCATCTGGGCACAGCCATCCACTTTCATCCAGCATTATAGACTTGATCTCCGGCAGAAGTCTGATGCGGCCTTTGGACGTGCTGTTCTAGCCTCTCCCTTGGCGTGACACCCTGCCTCCGGGTAAGACAGCTTTTTAGTCACCGAGGGTGTGATTCACAGAGGCCACGAAGAAGAACGACAGGTTACCCACCTGTAATTGTAGTTCTTCGAGTGGACCTCTGTGATTCACACATCCCGCCCGTCCTCCCCACTGTCACGCTATTCTGCTTAATTTAGCGGTGGTTGACACAACTGAAAAGGGAGCCTTGGCGCCAAGGTACTTATACGAGGGGGGAGGGGCCTTATTCTAATGTGTTTTTTGCTACTGCAGAACCTCTAGAACTTTCCGATGAGGCTCCGCGCAGGCGCGGATCACCCAGGGTGTGAATCACAGAGGTCCACTCGAAGAACTACAATTACAGGTGGGTAACCTGTCATTATTTAGCAAGATAATCCAGTGATTCAGAGTTAATCCATGTATGTTGTTTGCATTGCAGCAAGATAGTAACTGCCTTTTTGCCAGGACTACCAGTTTTTTCTTTATAACATAAATAAAATGTCATATATATCATTAGTTTGTGAAATTCATTTGGCTCTGTTGTTTGTGTGAATTAGATCTGACATGGCAATCCTAGTAGGGTTTTTGATGTATGTGAGATGTTCAAGGGATTGTTTCCCATGTCCCCCCAAGCGAATTTCCTTGACCAAAAAAGTTTGAACGCTGGACTCTACTTCCTACATCACTCTGACTGTCTCTGTTTGTCATAGAAAAAAACAGAAAATTGTTTTTTAAAAGGTAGCCATGTTAGTCTGTATTAGCATATCAGGCAAAAACAAGATAATTTTTTTTAAAAAAAGAAGGCAAAAACGTTGTGGCATCTGTGTTTGGCATTGAATTCTAAAACCCCTGGATTCAGATTCCCATTTGCTTTGTTCTGCAACTAGCTGTTCTTAGCAGTTCTCATAGAGTTGTTTGTAAAGATGACTGGTCATAGACAAAACGTGTATTCTGCATTTCATTCGTTGAAGTGTGCATAAAATTTAATGTGTACTCTGTTTTGGAATTTAGAGTACAATGTGCACTAATGCTTTCCAATTATATGTTGTATTGTAGCTAATCAATGGAAACACAGGCCATACAGTTTATCTGACTGAAACGCAGGCATCATGCATTTGCTGTTGTTGCCTAAGTGAAGATCTGCAGGTTGCTGCATTTGGACAGAAGAATGGAACAGTAAAGGTAAGGTAGTTATGTTTTTGAATGAGAATTTTGTGCTTGTGTTTTCCAGCTGAGATCATTCACGATACTGTAAAAATATGACAAAATGGCACTTAGGATGTCACAGCCCAAGCCTGTAAGAACTAGTTGGAAAGGAGCCATGTTTTCTTAGATTTGGTACCCTTCTTCCCAAAGAATCTAACATGTTAGCTTGCAGAGATGAATAGGGTTTCCCATATTCATACATAGTACATTCTCCTGCTCAGTTAACTTAATTGTTTTGGTTTTTAAAAATACATTTTTAACCATATGATAAATATTAGAACAGAATGACTGTCAGTTTCATGCCAATTAGGTAAGTTGTGTTTGTGGGAAATGATCCAGTGAAAAGCAAAGCATGCTTAATAAAAGAATATGTAGGTGTTACGGATTTTATGTCTCCCTATCCTAAGACCTAATGATGTAGACTGACTGTATCTGAGAGAGACAAAAATGAAGCATTGATATCTACTTTCCTCAAAATTCATTGTCTTCCATTTCCTTTTCCAGGCTGAAAGTCTAATGTATAAAATATGTTTAGAGCTAAATATTAGTTTGCTAATGTATTTCTGTATGTATGTTAGCCTCTTCAGTTTCAAGTCATGAAGGCATCATTCTTCTATGGAAGAGCTTTAATTCCAGTAGCTTTTGCCCAGTTATCTTCTTCCACATTTTAATGAATATTTATGTATTATATAGTGCTTAATATGTAGTGTATCACTACATGTATCTATTTTGAAAACAATACTGATTGTATAAAATGTAATATGGAATACTAAATGTTATCGAGATCACAGACATATAAGTAACCTGTTGATGTTGTGCTAATGAAGAGCCTCGTGGCACAGTGATTAAACTGCTGTACTACATCCAAAACTGCTCACGATTCAGGGGTCAATCCCAGGTAGCCGGCTCAAGGTTTACTCAGCCTTCTTTCCTTCTGAGGTTGGTAAAATGAGTACTCAGCTTACTGGGGCAGCGGCAATGTGTAGCCTGCATAATTAACTTGTAAACTGCCCAGAGAGTGTTTTAAGCACTATGGGGCAGTATATAAGCAGCACACTTTAATGAAGTAGCAAAATGTCTATTTCAACTCCATACAGGTAACTGTCCTGTGTCTGTCCTTAGTCTAGACCAGAGAAGCTTTATTTCTTATTTTCTTCTTTTAATTGTATTAATTCTCTGTTAGAATTATACAGAATTGCTGTAAACAAATCAATTTTTATGCCTCAGGCAGGGATCATTATTTTGTTCTTTTGATCTCCACAAAATTTCCTTCAGTATTTTGTGAGTGTTTTATGAACCTTTTTCTCTGTATAGAGCCCTCTGAGGCCTGGGAGGGCAAACAGTGTGGACGTTTTAGGACTCTAATGTGGCCTACCAAAAACTGCAGGAAAGATTGCAAAAATATTACTGATAGAAAAATAGGCTAAGAGAATTGAGAAAATGTGCATAGAAAACTAATTGCATGCCAACATCTGCATTTGGGGGTTGCAGGTTTGGAAAATAGCAATAATAGAAACTTTGGTTTAGATTTTTTTAAACAAAGCAAAGTGAAGCAATGTGTGCTGCTTATATACTGCCCCATAGTGATGAAGCACTCTCTCTGGGCAGGCTACACATTGCGAGCTGGGTCCTCAGTTTACCAGTGTCAGAAGGACAGAAAGCTGAATCAACCTTTAGCCAGCTGTCTGAACCGTTGGGATCAAACTCAGGTTGTGAGCAGGTCTTGACTGCAGTTTAACCACTGCACCATGAGGCTCCTATACACTGTACTAGGGCTTAAAAAAAGAGAACTGTTAAGGGTCTGCCTCTGCACTATTGTTTCTGCCCTTCTATAGTGTATACACATAGAACTCTTTACTATACACCATTGTCTGATCTCTTTTTAAAAAGGTGATAAACCTGCCAAATGGAAATGTTTTAAAATCCAGAACTGGACACACAGAAGCTGTGCAACATTGTCAGTTTACTTCTGATGGGAACACTCTTGTTTCAAGCTCAGATGACTCTACTATACAGGTGTGTGGATGTTTTTGAACTATTGTTTTACGGTATAGAATGTTTCTGAAGAAATACGTACAGCCTGACAAAATGTATGTTTTCTTGAATCTCAGTGGAAGTGACTAGATGGACCATAATTGGTTCAACAAGAATAATTTCAGGTTTATTATTAGGATATCTCGCCTTAGAATGAAAAGGTAAGTGTATAATCTGTGGTGATTTTATTTTAGTACAATGAAATTATTTTACAGAACTATTTGGGGATTTTTAGCTGCAGATTAGCCACCAATCTTCTAAAAAAATATTCTGCTGTATGCCAGTTACTGAAATTTATTAATGAAAATGACAAATTTATAATTATTTGACACTGTGATGTTAATCAGTGTTTAATAATTGGAAAAAACCAGTAAAACAAAAAAAGATGCTGAAAGTTGGAGACATTACAAACCGTACCTGTGTCAGTGCTTTTAGCTTTTCAGATTTTTTTTCTCTGGATTGCTGTCTTGAGACTTATATGCACTTTTAAATTCCATGACTTCATTGGGACATCTGGATACTGTCATAATATTTTAGTCTTAATCATTGGGAGATTGAGAAATGTACTTGTAATATGTGGAAAATAATCAACAGGATGGCTACGTGTAATGATGTCGCACTCTTGGAGACACGGATAGATGTACAAACCACATTGGGGGAGTCTCTTAAGCTCTTGTGTGGGGCTATTGCTGTATCAATTGCTAACAAATAAAGGCTTCCTTTGCCAATTAGGGGTTCATTAGGGTATTCCTGTGGGTGTGAACCTGTGGCTGGAGAGTAGCAGGTGGTGGTGGTGGGGAATAATTCCAGTAGGAATCCTGTTCTTCAGGACATTGGAAGCATAATGCAGGAGGAATGCCTATCATTCTTTCTCAGCTGGACAGCACTGTGGGATCATTCTAGCGCGTAGACGGTGCTGTAGAGATGCTTGATTAGTCCACATTTAGCTTCAGCACCAGCTGTATCCCTATTCCTTGATCTGCCTTTCGACTGACGAGGAGCACCTCTGTATTGTCTGGATTAAGTTTCAGTTTATTCACCCTCACCCAGTCTATTACTGATACCAAACACTGATCTAGAGCTAAAGTAGCTTCCTCGGATTTAGGTGGCAAGGAGAGGTACAATTGAGTGTCATTCGCATACTGGTGATTCTGAAAAACAAAACTCTGGACAATCTCTCCCAGCAGTTTCATGTACATATTAAATAGCATAGGAGACAAAACAGAACCCTGAGGGGACCCTGCAAGTCAGCAGTCAGGGTGTCAAAAAGGTGTCAAAAACACCTCCTGAGTTCTCTCTTCCAGGAAAAACCTAATAACTTTGATATATTTTGAGATGTAAATGTCAATCTTATAGTGCTTTTGCTTAAATAGATACATTGTATGGAGTGGTTGAAAGCTCTGATACTTTCAGAGATTGATAGTTATTTCCATTATGATGTTCCAAGTTAAATGTTACATATATCAACAACCTGATCTAAGTGCTTTAGGATACAGTTACTGTCCTGAAAAATACCTATGTGTGAGTCTTTGAGGAATTTTAAAAAATCTTTTTTCCAATTCATTTTCATGTCTGTTTTATTGAGGTGTGGAATTGGCAGTCAGAGGAATGCATTTTTCTCAAAGGCCACAATGAACCTGTCAAAAACTTTTGTCTTTTGAAACATTTAAGGCTTTTTTCGTGGTCATTTGATGGGACAGTTAAGGTAAGTTAAAAGCACATTGACAGCTTAAATTAATGCCTGTAGCTAAATTTCCTTTCTTATGTGCTGTCAAATCATGTGCAACTTACAGCAACCCTAACAGGTTGCTGTAAGTTTCAAGGTATGTTAAATAATTAAGGTTTTGCTATTATTTTACTGTCCCCACCCCCAGCGAGTTTTCATGGCTGTTTCAGGATTTGAACCCCAGCCTCTGGAGTCCTAGCCCTTTGCTCTGTCTATGACACTAAACTGGCCTTTTAAACATACAGAAAAGTAAATGTCGTTCACCTGAAACGTTGTTTCTTTTGTTTTATAGAAACAAAATCAGGTGCATCCAGAGGTGTTGTGTAGGAATTAGAGATAGGCACGAACTGCTGGTTAAGTGGTTTGTGCCATTTTGTTCTTCTGATGAACAAGTTTTGGGCGGTTCCCAGCCCCACCACCTCTGGTGGGCACCCACTCAAAGGCAGCACACCAGCTTCCTTGCCCTGCCTCTTCTGGGTGCTGCCTCTGAGTGGGTATCCACTGAAGAAGGCAGGGTTGGGAAGCACAGAACCCTTGTTCGTCTGATCCTCTAGTAAGAATCTATTTTTAACTCTAAAGTACACAGTGGATGAAAATTGTTTAAAGGTTTAAAGCCATCAGCTACTAAGTTCTTCTGAAGCAAAGAATTTGCATCTGTTTGTAAGTTCTGTACAAGGAGAACTATTCACTGATAAATTTTAATGTTACAGCTCTGGAACACAGTTACTGGAGAGCTGGAAAGAGATCTTACTTGCCATGAAGATGCAATTCTTTCTTGTGCTATTTCACCTGATGCCACTATGTTTTCCACTGCATCTGCTGACAAGACCGCTAAGGTCAGTAAATATTTACAGAAGTGTTGATATTTGTAAAATACAGGGCATGAACTAGCCAAAGGGACACACTTTTATATCTAGCTAATTTCTATGAGAGACTTATACAAATGCTTAATTTTCTGTTATTGATAAAATACTTCAGAAGTGCCTGACATGAGCCACATCAGGCCATGCTATTTTAGAGTGGTTCTCTAATTAGTAAGTAAACCTGTGAAATACAGTAAGTGTATGTTGGTCTACAGATGTTTATGAATTACTGCTCCCAGGATCTCTTAACTCTGATGGATGGTTCTGATAGGAATTTAAATCTTAACAATGTCTGGAGGGCCAGAAGTTACCCACAAGTTTTCATCCATGGAAGCAGCATCTACTGGTGAAAATCCGGGAGGGCATTGCCAGGTCCTGTTTTTCCTGTCTCTTCTTCATTCCCACTTCCACCCATGAATGGCTAAGTGTCATTCTTGTTTGTGGTCTCTGTGGAACACACCATTGAGTTTGCATCTGCACAGAGCCAATCTTTGGAACTTTCTAGAGCTGAGCTGCCTCCCTCTCCCATTTTGGCGGCAGCCCTGCCCATCCTCCCCACTACACATGTATAGCCCCCGTAGTCCTTGTACATGTTGTAAATTTACCTGAGTAGCAATTTTTCAACTTAGTCTGTTGTGGAAGTCTTTTTATCTGTATATCTGATAATGTCTTTTACAGCCAGAATGTTCACAGTGAAATGAATGTACTGAAATATTAATTTAACAATATGTTTTAAATTTTCTAGATATGGCGTTTTGAAAGTTTGTCAATTCTTCATAAACTAAATAGTCACAAAAGCTGTGTGAGATGTTGTGCTTTCTCCAGTAATAATGAATTATTGGCCACAGGAGATGACAATGGAGAAATACGGGTATGCCATTTTGTTACTTTAAAATTATTTATTTCATAGTTTAAAAATAACTATGAGTTATCTATGTAGATCTGTAATTATTGCATAGATTATTTTGTAGTTCTTTAATACTGCCAAGATGTTGTTTGAGTGAGTGTGCTCGGGTTTACAACAAGAATATTATGGAGCTGGAGAAAGATTTCAAGGAGAGTTGATGATGATATGTCTAGTTCTGGGGAGAAATGACTGTCTAACTCTTATAGAAGTGAGATAGATGAGGGAAATGCAATTGTTTTGAGATATGTAAATAGTGGAAGTAAGAAGGGAATTCTTCATTATAGAAAATTTGGGGATTTAAGTATTTATTCATTTTAAAGAGAACCAACCTATTCCCAAGCCTGAAATATAGTTACCGCCAAATTAATGATTTGCTGTCTGTTTCTGTTTTATTACAAACTTATGCTTCGCCTTATGACACTTGCCCCGGTGCATGGCTGCATCTTATCCCCCTTATCCTTCCTCCAGCATTTCTCCACACTAAATGAAAGCACACAGGAAGACACAGGGGTACAAAGAACGAGTAGTCACTGCCTCCCTGGTTAGCTTCTATGTCCCTCAGCTTGGAAAACTATGCTTTAGGCAAGCACAGTGTTTCAAACTGTGGAACACCACTACTCCTAACATGGAACAAAAGGTAAAATGAAAATCTTAACTTACACTTTCTGTACCTTTTGTTCATGACTGAAATATACAGATATTTGAATTTAAAAATTCTGTAAAGGATAGAGCATAAATTAATGGCAAACTTCCCATTGGCTAGTTATGCTACAAGAAATGCAGTGGTGTACATTGCACTGGGGAATTGCTGCTAATTAATAAGTTGCTGCTTCTGTCCTTTGTCATGAGTCATTTGCAAAGGTTGGTGAAGGATGCAGGATACTAGTGGCAACTCCAGTTTAAATTTTATTTATTTATTTTATTTATTTATTTAACTTATATGCCGCCCACACTACCCAAAGGTAGCAATTTAACTACAGTAAAAAAGATAAAACAATTAAAATACAATTAAAATATATACTCTAAAAGTTGCCATCAGGACCCACAGTTGATATTATTTCAATAAAACCTTCTGGAACAGGAAGGTTTTGACCTTGTGCCAAAACGTCATCAACGTCGGCGCCAGATAAATCTCCCTTGGGAGGGCGTTCCATAGTCTGGGGGCAGCTGCCGAAAAGGCCCTTTGTCTACAAGCCATCCCTCTTACCTCCTTGAGGGATGGCTCTTTCAGGAGGGCCTCCTGGCTAGATCTTAATTGCTGGGTAGGTTCATATGGAAGGAGGCGGTCCTTCAGGTATCCAGGGCCCAAGCCGTTTAGGGCTTTATACGTCAAAACAAACACTTTGAATTGGGCCCGGGCAGCAACTGGTAGCCAATGTAATTTAAACAGAATCGGCTTGATGTGTCCCCTAGCGGCCCCACCACTCACAAGCCGCGCAGCTCGATTCTGGACCAGTTGCAGTCGCTGGACCGTCTTCAAAGGCAGCCCCACATAGAGCGCATTGCAGTAATCTATATGAGATGTTACCAGTGCATGTGTAACTGTCATGAGACTCTGCTCATCCAGGTAGGGTCGTAGCTGGTATAATTTCCGCAGCTGAAGGAAGGCGCCCTTGGCCACCAAGTCCACCTGCGCTTCCAGAGTTAGACTGGGGTCCAGGAGCACCCCCAGGCTGCGGACCCTGTCCCTTAGGGGGAGTGCAACCCCATTCAGGGCAGGGAAATGGCCCTCTAGCCTGTCCGGCGAAGCACCCACTAACAGCACTGCCATCTTGTCTGGATTGAGTTTCAGTTTATTAACCCTTATCCAGTCCATTATCAGGTCCAGACACGAGTTCAGCACAGAAACCGCCTCGCCTGGATTGGTGGAAAACGAGAGGTAGAGCTGAGTGTCGTCAGCATATTGCTGACTCCTCAGCCCAAACCTCCTGATGACCTCTCCTAGCAGTTCCATGTAGATGTTAAACAGCACGGGGGACAGTATGGAGCCCTGAGGAACTCCATGACATAAATGCCATGGGACAGAGCAACTGTCCCCCAGCACCACCCTCTGGACAGGGTCAGCCAGGAAGGAGCGGAACCACCGTAAAGCGGTGCCCCCAACTCCCAACCCAGCCAGCCTATCCAGAAGGACACCATGGTCGATGGTGTTGAAAGCCACTGAGAGGTCCAGGAGTATCAACAGGGTCACACTCCCCCTGTCTCTCTCCCGGCAAAGGTCATCATACAGGGCGACCAAGGCAGTCTCCGTACTGAAACCCAATTGAAATGGATCCAGAAAATCCGTTTCATCCAGCAGCGCCTGGAGTTGCCCGGCCACAACCCGCTCCAACACCTTGCCCAAATAAGGGAGGTTCGCCACTGGTCGGTAGTTAACCACCAGCCTTGGGTCCAGGTTAGGCTTTTTTAGGAGTGGCCGAATTACCGCCTCTTTCAAGGTGGTAGGGACCACTCCCTCTCTCTCTCTTTTTATTTTTTTATTTTTTTTAACATCTTTATTTAAGGACAAGGTAGGGTGTACAGAATTTAAGGGGAGATAGGGAAAAGGGAAAAGAATTTAGGGGATAGGAAAACACCGAGTATACAGTCATCTTATCTATTCATATTACCATAACAAATCAATTTTCTGCTTTTTCACACTTTGATTACCCTCCTGCTTTCACCTTATAATTTCATTTTAGTTTAATTCTATGTTATTCCAACATTATCTGGTAATTGCAGCCATTTATACAATAAATCCCATTCAGTTTCCTTTTGAATTGAACAGTCTTTCAGCCCATCTGACAGGATATCCTTTTTTATCACTTCCCATATTTTCACAATAAATTTCTCTTGTTTCAGTATCTCTGCTTTCTTAAAATTTTTAACATAATGCTTTTTAGTTTTAGAAGCTGCGTTGGTCACTGGATAACTCTTTATCCCCTCTATGTTACCTGGTGTCATGTCCAATAAAGGCAGTTCTAGAGTTTGTACACCTTCATTTAACTGTTGTTTGGGATCTAAAGTCCCCTCTTTCATCTCTTTCATCAGATCTTCTATTTTACTAAGACCTTCATTCACTTGCTGAAACCCTGTCATTATTGTCTTTTGCATAGTACTCTGCCATTCTATTTCCATTTCTTGTGAAACTATTCCAAAACTTTGAGATTGGACAAACCAATTCTCCAACATTTGATGTCTTAAATTCTTGGAGGTCATCTTAGATTTTCCAATGAATGGGATTTGTATTTATGATACTATATCCTTAACCAAAATGCTCACCCCCTAAATGTCCTTCAGCAGATTCCACAATTTTATCAACAAACTAGACCCATAATCATAAACCTCCCCTTAAATCTTCCTCAGATCATTGTCCAAATATTATAATATAGAAGACAATTTTTAATCCAGCCAATTCAAATAGAACTGTGGCAGTTATTTCTTCTTCTCCCGAGTCCAGCAAGTTACTATTATCCAAATCACGCGTTGTCCGACAGAGAGAGAAAAAAATCCAGACCAAACAACAGTCACAAGGTCTCAGACTCTCCAGCAGTTGTCCTTGTAGTCTTATGTTCTTTCCATTAACCCGTGATCTTCCACAGTTCAGTCGACCACGTCAGCTCCTCCTTTCTTCTCCAAAAAAAAACAAAACAAAAAAAAACCAACCAGATTCTATTATCAGTAAGTTCACAGAGTCCAGAAAAGGGAAAAGAAAAATACATCCAAGCCAAACTGCATTCACAGAACTCAGTCTCTTAAATCCTGTCCAGTGGTATTACCGTCTGAGATTTTTTTCAGAAACACAAGATTTATTTTTCTCGTCTCACTCTCTCGGCTTTGAAACCAGCCTGCTGTATTAAGAGTTAGTTTCGCTTTCAAGCAGACTGGAATGAGAGGCTCGCCGCTGCTTTTCTTCTTTCAGCCAAATATTTTCACTCTTTTTTTCAGCTTAATGAGGCTATTTCATAGATCAAAGGCTTCAGCTTGCTTAGTTGTTGTTATATATTTTTGATGCTATATTGGTTGTCTTCCTCTCCCCCGGTAAAGGAGTTACTCACGGCTCAGTGCCAATATGGCTCCCGTCTCCAGCCTGTGCTCGGTGATTTCTTCAGAGGGAAGAAGTCCGGGTCTGCCTCCCTTTCTTCTCCTTCTGCTGCTCACCATCTGCTTCAGAGAGAATTCTCCTATACTCTCCTTCGGTCCCCATTTCAAAAGGGGGACCCCAGACCGGACGGTTCCAGTTTTTCCAGAGAGCTCTTCTCTGGAGCGGCTGGCAGCGCTGCAACAAAGCTCCGCCTCCCTCTCTCAAACAGGCGTTCACGGCCTCCTGGACCCAGGTGCGAACCTCCCTGGCAGATCTTCCAATTAGCCAAGATGGGCAAGGGTCGAGCGGAGTGGTGGTAGAACGGACAGATCCAAGTACCCTGTCCACATCCTCAGGTCTCAACAGTTGAAACTCATCCATTAATACTTGACCTAAGCACGGCACACTGGACATATCCTCTGATTCTGCAGTAATGGTGGAGTCCAACCCACTGCGAATCTGAGCGATTTTTCCCTCAAAATGAATGGCAAACTCATCACAGTGAGCTGATGAGCAGTTCGGGACCTTCACCGGATCTCCCGGTTGAAGAAGATCCCGGACCACCCGAAACAGCTCTGCTGGACGACATTCTGAGGAAGCAGTACGGCTGGAGAAATATTGCCGTTTCACCAGCCGTATTGCCACGAAATAGGCCCGATAATGGGCTCTAAGTCATGTTCGATTGGACTCCCAGCGGGATTTCCTCCACCTGCGTTCCAGCCATCTCCCCTCTCGCTTTATCGCCTGCAGTTCAGATGTATACCAAGGAGCTGTCTGGGCTCTGCGTGCAGGGAGAGGGCGCTTAGGCGCAATCGTGTCAACCGCCCTGGTCATCTCCCTATTCCATAGGGTCTCCCTATTCGACAGGAGCACCGACCATATCAGACGGATAATCCCCCAGAGCATTCAGGAAACCATCCGGATCCATTAGTCTCCGAGGGAGGATCATCTTAATAGATCTCCCACCCTTGCAGAGGGGAGAAGAAGCCAATAGACTAAACTTGAGAAAATTGTATGTTTTCTTCTTTATTTATTACATTAACATCCTGCCTTTCCACTGAAAAAGGTAGCTAGTAAACGTAATTAAAAACAACTTGGATAATAAAACCATTAAAATCGCACAGTATCACATTTGAAAGCCATTAAATAGAATAGTAAATTTACTCTGGTTGTTAAGATGCCTTTCCAAACCTGCTGAAGTTTCAAAGAAGAAGATGGATAAATTTGGCAATAATAACAACAGGTTTTGGGATATCTGCCTTGTGATTTGGAAAACTTTCTGCACAAGCATTTATTCATCAGTTACATATATTTTATGCTACCATTTAATTAAAATGTTTATAATACATGCCTTAGATCTGGAATGTCTCAAGAGGTGAGCTTCTTCACCTTTGTTCCCGAGCTTCAGTAGATGAAGAAGAATCAGCACATGGAGGCTGGGTAACAGATGTTTGCTTCTCTCCTAACAATAAGATACTTGTTTCTTCTGGGGGATACATTAAGGTAAGCTCAACAAAATTATGTACAAAACCATAATTAGGTTTTTGCAATTTATTTAGAGCTGGAAAAAAGGTTTACTTTATCATGATATAACCAGAATGGTAACTTTTACCTTTGTTGCAAATAAAAAAATATTTCCCAAAAGGGGAGGTGGGGTTTCATCATGGTGAGACTGGTCGGGTTTCGAGAGAGCTCCTGAAACTGACCAGAACCCCTCAGTTTTGAGGCCCCCAATGTAGGGGGCGGAGGACAGTCCACTAGGAGAAGCGGTGTCTGAAGCAGCAGAGGTGACAGAAAGGGGAGAGAAATGGGCAGAAGCTGCTTTTTTATCCCCTGAAGTTTTTCTGAGTGCATGGACCGAGGTGGAAGCCATGTTGGGCAAATTACTGGGAACACCCCTTGCAGAGAGCAGAGTACAGAAGGATTTTGGAAAATATCCTGACCAGGACTCTAAGTCAAGATACATGTTTTATATAAAGAAACCTTTAAGGACCTAAAACAATGACACAGAAGAAAGCTGGACTTAATGACTTAATGAAAGTGGATTAGATCCTGCAACTCTTCAAGCCACGGTAGAGCGAGCCTCCCCCCTTCCCCCATCCCTCAGCCTTGATTGGGAAAAGAAGAAAGAGGGAGGAGGGGAGAAAGTTATTTGGTGAATGAACTGTTTTAATCAAAAGCAAAGACTTGCTCCCGCGAAATAGTTTAATCATATCTGTCTAGTTACAATGCTGATGGAGGAAACTAGAATCAGAAAATAGAACTTTTGAGCTTTGGAACTTAAGAAGAGTCTTAGACTGTGTAACATCACCAGATTGGAGGCACCTTTGTTTCCTTGGTTTCCTTTGGCACGGTGGTGGAGGTGACCTTCCCCCCTGTAGCCTGGAGCAGCTTTGATTGGAGGACCTACCCCTAATTACTGAGGCTGGAGAGAACTGCTAATGTTATTTGCTTCAAGGCATTGTTTGTTATCTTAAACACTTATTGTTTTGACTGGTGGCTGTGAGAACATTTTGACAGAGAAGTGCTGACCTATGTTTTGGATGGGCTAGGAAAATAGTGTTGTTTGAACGAAAGGTGCGGCAGTAGCGACACCTGCTGGAAAGAAACCAGATAGCATCTTTAAGAAATTTGGAAGATGACGGCGAAGGGGGAAAAGGAAAAGGCCCCAAGAGGCTCACCTGCACAGGAAGAAAAGCTGAAATTATTGGGGCAAGAGACACTTAAGGATTGGCAACAGAACATTCAAAATATGTTATCCACAGGATTACAGCAGATACAAGGAGGAATGACTCAGCTAACTGAATAAATTAAAGATTGAGGGTCACAAATGACTGTTATCAAACACCAAATTATAGAAAATAAAAAAGAAATATCTAAAATACAAGAAATCTTTAAAAAACCCAGAAAAAATGGAGATTATGAATGCAGAGCTGGTAGTGATGCAATATGAAAGAAAACAAGATGAAATCAACCTGCTAAAGTTACAAATGGAGAGAGCCAACCTCATACTTGGACTGTAAGCCGCCCAGAGTAGATTCGTTGCATCTAGATGGGCAGGGTAAAAGCCGGAAAATAAAAAAATAAAAAAATACTCAGATTCCACAATCTTCCAGAACAAAGAGGTGAAGACACAGTACAATTGGTAACTAACTTTTTAGCCCCAATTATGGAGATGCAACCAGTAGAAGTACAGCAAAATATACAGCATGAAGAATTAATAGAGCATACATCAGGAATAATAAAATCCCCAGAGAAATTAATGTTAAATGTACAAGAATGGTATTTTGAGAAAAGGTTCTAAGAAATATGCAGGATAAAGGATCCACTATAAAAGGAAAAGAAATTAAGATTTTGAAACATATTCCGTGGCAAATAAGACAGAAAAGGAGACAATATGTGGGGTTGACAGATTTCTTGAGAACAAATTCAATTACATATAAGTGGTTGATACATGAAGGTGTCTCTTTCCAATTCCAGGCTCATAGATATGCTATTAATTCAACAATGAAGGCAGAATACTTTATGAAAAAAGGGGGAAATGGCTGGGTAGGAAAGAAGAGAAAAAGACATGAAAAACAGGAAGAGGAGCAATCAAGTGGATCATTAACACCAAACTTAGAAGGAAGTTCAGAATTTCAGCTAGAAAACCAATTGGGAAATGCCAAAAGAAAGCTCACCATGGACAAAAAGAGGACCTAAGAAGAAGGAAAGAAAACCTTAATAACAAAGTTGGATAAAATGAGCCTCCAAGAAACTCATAGGAAAAGAATAGAGTAACATCAGACGTAAAAGAATTTATGAACATAGTAAATAAAAATTGGACACTATCTGTCTCCAAAACTTGTAATATAAAAATGATTATTTTATATATATATATTCATATATATATATTCATATAATTGGAATTCAATATTGTAGCTTATATGCCTATTGTTCTTGGTTATTAATTGTTTTGGAAACAGCCTTGGGTCCGCATACAGGGAGAAAAGCAGCATAGAAAAACTTAGAATATGAAAATCAAGACCCGCTTTATGAAATGTTTTGTAATAAGTGTTGGAAATGTAAAATACAGGAGGGTACTTTCAACCATATTGGATGGAGAGGTAGGGAAGCAGAAAATTATTGGAGATTATTGCAGATTAGTATATGAAATGTTGAAAAAAATTGTATTTTGTGAGATATTTTTTAAACTGGAATTGTGTTAATTGAGTATCATGTCTGAGATTGTAGATAGAGAAATGAAACACTTGATAATACTCATAATTATTGTAGTTATAATGTAGGAAACATTGGAAGAAAACAGAAACACAGTTATCTTAAAAAGGATGCAAAAATTGGGAATGATTTTATAGTTGGACTTGAAGTATGGGCTGGAAAACATAGATAAAAGAAGAACACGAAGGTCCAATTAGGACATGAAGAGATTAGTAACTATAGTAATCATGGTAAAACCTGTTAATTTTTTTAATTTTTAAAAAAATTCTAGTAGAATTGTATAAGTGGATGTAAAAGTACCCTCGCGCTCTCTGGAATTTTACCCTTCCCCTACCCATGTCCACTCCCCCAGACCCCCACCCCCCTTACCCCCAAATCCTATCCCTATTGAAAACGAATAAAAATTAATTTTAAAAAATATTTCCCAAAAGCACTGATTTTAAAGTGCAATATGTCAGTCAATCATCCTGAAACTTCTGTTATGAAACTTGAGAAAGGAATGGTGGGGCTTAGTGGGGAACAATATGACTGAAATCAATGGTTTCATTTATAATATGCTATATTCGGAACGTATTGCTTTCTGACTGGGACCATGTTTTCTCTTCCTTCTAGTGGTGGAATGTGGATACTGGCCAGCCTCTACAAACATTCTACACAAATGGAACTAATCTGAAATCATTGCATGTATCCCCAGATTTCAAAGTATGTGTAACTGTTGATAACCTTGGCATTCTTTATGTGCTACAGATTATGGAAAAATCTTTTTAAGACAGTTTTTGCAACTGTATTTTTTTTTGAGCCAGAAGCAATTCTAGACAAATCTTTTTTAATGCTTATGAAACTGTGAAGTAATTTTTACTTTGACATGGACTAAGTAGATGGTACGTTTGTAATTTTTTTCTGAATCAACAGGTATTCCTCTTGTGCTTGATCAGTGCTGTTCAGTTTGATTTTCATCATATAAGTAGCTTTTGCCATGGCTACTTACAATGAGAATAATTACACAAAGGCTAGAATCCAGTAGGGTGCTTCTGTGGTATTTTTGAAAATGAACATAATACTGTAAAAATCTTCAAAAGCTGGAGAGCTCTGTGGAGCTAATTTCTGTATTATGTGTAGGGCTGCTGGGCGTTGGAGTGGAAAGTAAGACCCATCACACTTGTGGTTGAGAGCTAGTACTGTGTTGGATTTAGGTCAACATTTTGTACTAATGACCACTGAGGAGTCTAATACCTTGAAATATCATTACTGATTTTTTTAAAAAAATCTAAACCATAATCCGTAACATTTCATGAAAACTGTTTTACTATATATAATTTTGTGTCGGCAAAAGTTTTTTTTAAAAAAAACATGTTTTTAAAATGTAACTAGGAAAAATGAGTTGCAACAGACTTTGTATGCAATGATGAAGGACTGAAATTTTCTAGTAGAATAAAATGAAATATCAGATAATACTCTTTTGATATTACAAGGAGTAGCAGATCTGTGCTTTTCGTACATGGTAATCAGTGTTCCCTCTAAGGTGCATGGGTACATGAGTGTGCAGAGCTTCATTGGTGCCGCACAGCAGCAGCTGAGGTTGATGCCTGATTACTTCTGGGGTTTGGATGAAACCCTCCCACGTGCGTGCAGATGGGCGAGGCTCCCGTGCAGCAGGGATGACAATTAGAGAGAACGTTGATGGTAACAAAAACAGAGGTGGGAAAATTGAAACAAACAAACAAACAGCTGGGTGAGATTCCCTCCAAACATCACCTGGCCTGATTTTGGAAGTTGGAGAGTATCTACTAGTTTACACACATACCAACCAAGTGGTTACAGTTGCTCTGTCCACTGTCTGAAAGACTATTTCAGTACTTTTCATGTTTGGTATTTTGGGTTAAGTTTAAGCCATTGCCTTTTGCTATTTCTCAAACTTAAATCTCATCTGTTAAAAAAAAATACACAAATTGTAATAATGACTTATTCACAAAATGATACTTTAAAAAATAATGTGCATCTCCTGTTTACGTTGTTTTTGGGTCCACATTTTCCTTCTACAGTGTTTGTACAAGAGGAAAGTGCTATTTTTTTAAGGTAACCACAAATAAAATTAATAAAACAGTAACAATTCCAGATGTTTCCTAAGTGGTTATAACTAAATCTAACAAGCTCAGAATGTCTTTCTATATATTAGAATTTGTCACAGGTGAAACCACAGTACTTTTTAAAAAATTGTATATTTAATAAAGGGAAGCCATATTTAAAAAAAAATAATTCAGGTTATTAACAGATTTTAAAGCATAGATCTTATATATGAATTTTTGCATGAGAACTAAGTGCTCTTACATTACTTCAGGATTGCACTGTGTGAGTATAAATGGTTGATCAGCTCTCTTAATTTGAAACAATCAAGAGAGCTGCTAGACAAAGGAAAATGATTAAGTTCTCATGTGCAGGATTTGCACATACTTGGTGCTGACATTTTATCTGACAAAATCTTATTCAGTATCTAATCCCATGGGCTGGAGTGGTGTAAATAATGACTTGAGATGCAGTTTTTGTCTTTATCATACTAAGTAACCCCCACATAGAAGATAGAAAGCTGTGCAAAATAGGTGAAGCCTCTCATATTTTGCACAAAACCCAGCAGGAGCTGGAGCATAGATGAGAAAAGCATAATTTTTAAAAAAATCAAATATATCAAATTTAATTCTTAGTAAAAAAAAAGTTTAGTGGTTAGAATGATAGGCTGGGACTCAGGAGACCAGGGTTTGAATCCCTGCTTGGCCTTGGAAACGCACTGGGGATGTGGAACTGGTAAAACCACTCCTTACATATTGCACTTACCTTGAAGACCCTATAAGGGTCATGGTATGTTGGTTCTTGCTTGACACACAAGAAAAGTTAAAGTAACAAAAGGTATTGGATTGCATTTTTGGTTTAATTAAACAGGATTGCAACAGGTCATAGAAAGTGCATTCTGAGAAAGTTCTTCAACTGAGATTAACTAGAAAAAAAACTGATCGTGCTGTCTGTTGCCACTGAAGATAACAAATGCTAGATAATAAAATGGGAAGTCATTGGCTATTACATTTGGAGAGAGAAATCATTCCCAGTTTTTCTAGCATTTCTATTTACACAAGTAATAGTAGGAGTATTAATAGAATCTCAAAACCCTCTCTTTGCTTGCTTTGATTAAATGAGTTGGAACATGAGTATTTTCATATAATGCAGAATGTGATATATTTTTTCTACCCTCATCCATTCATTCATCTTCTTTTCTTTAACAATGTCTTCTTCCTTCAAATATTCTTTTCATGTTGTGTCTACAAGGAACCTAGAAAAAAAAATCCTAAGGAATTCTCAAACCTTACAATGGCAACTAGCCACGATCCCTGTATATTGTTGCATCTTGCTTGTGGGCTTCCTATGGGCAAGTGGTCAGCCACTGTGGAAGAAGAATGCTGGCCCATGTCAGCCTTTTAGTGTGATCCAGTATAGCTCTTACATTCCTCAGCAGTAGCCACTTTGAAAAATACAAGACTTCCAAATCAGCATGCACTGATTGGACTTCCGGCTTGACGCTGCGACGAGACAGCAGCAGGAGGACGGAGCTCCGTCCCCTGGGCTGAATTCCTACCTGTTTGGGACCCCCTAGGGGGTTAAAACCACCCCGAAGAGGTGGTGTAATGGGGGAGAAGCCTGTTGATCACGGGGGGAACGGTGGTTACCCACGTTTGATCCAGGAAACTCCCCAATCAACTAGCGGGTGGAAACAAGCAGCTGAACTAGCTTGCTTGCAAGTCGTCGGCAGCCGGCAATGGAGAAACGATAAATCAGCCTAATTAACATTGTGTTACCACTGGGTGAGAAATATTTTTTAACTGTATTGCTTTACTATCCCTGGACTAGACAATTCCTACGGCAGAAATAGCATCTTCTATTCCCCAACACTGACTGAGCAGCGGTGAATCTGGAGAGAGGAGGAGACGCAGAGAGACACAAGGAAAATAAATTGGATATTAATTAGACATTTTATTATACTTCAAGGAAGGAAGTCTGGTATTACTTTGTCATTATAAACTTAAGAATCTTTCTCCTGAAAACATCATTGGCAACAACTCTGGGAAACTAAAATTTGTTTACGCTACTACAGCTATCTAAGGTGTTGGCAAAAAGCCTAGAATCAATGACCTTGAACACTTTATGGCTGTTTGGAATTCCCTTTCTTTTTGAGGACGGAAATGAACTACAGATAAATTAACCCTAGAAAGCCCAATCCAGCCAAAGTGGAACTTCTAAACTGTATCCTGGGTTCTGAACTTGATGGGACCTTGAGCCTTTAGGCGGGGAAAACTCTACGTCTGAGACTGGATTCAAGCTTAACCCTAAAGATGATCAATCTATTAAAGTGGATTTATGGAAGCAAGTATTGATGGAACTGGACTGATTACTTTAAGTATCTGGACAACTTTCACTTGGAATACAATTATTTGATGTCTGGGACATAATGCCACAACAAGGACAACTTTGGGATGAAACAAAATCTACTCTTCAAGCAATTTTAGAAATAATGAGATCGCATAACGAAGAGGCGAAATTATTCAAGGAGCAGTTGAAGAAGAACTATAGTCAACAGGAGACAGGGAATAATGAACAAGGAAATGAGAGGGTGGTGGATGATGTATGCCAGTCAAAAGAGGGGTTCGAGGAAATTATAGGAGAAAAGCTAGGAGATTTAACTCTAACCCTGGAGCCGAGGAGAATTTTAGGTGTTCTAAGGGAAGATAAGGGGAGAGAATCAGCAGATCTAATTAAAAAG
This sequence comes from Intellagama lesueurii, assembly GCA_037013535.1. NCBI lineage: Eukaryota > Metazoa > Chordata > Lepidosauria > Squamata > Agamidae > Intellagama > Intellagama lesueurii. Next base: position 39,060,904 of record JBAJHW010000005.1, on the reverse strand, counting down.
AGCCTGGATGATCTATTGGAGATAGATCAAATGTATAAAATGTTCTCAGGTGGCACAAGGCACGGCAGAATTTTTAGAGAGATAGAAACAAGAATTGGGAAAAGACAAATAAGAGAAGGAGTTATTTAGAAAGATGAAAAAGGAAAACAAATATTAAGGTGGCCTTCAACGTGGAAAGCATGTATATACCTAACTTCTGGAATTGTAAGGAGGCATATCCTATATATTAGAAAAAGGAATTAAATTGAAATAAGGGATCACTAATCAGGGTAAAGGCATAACACAGTGGTTCTTAAGGTAAATTGAAGCTAGATATAAGGATGAGGTAAAACAAATAGTAATTAATGAACATACATTAGATATGATATTGATATAGACATGATAGAAAATGTGGAGATAGAAATGGCTAAACAATTATATAAAGAAAATCTGTATAAAATGCTTTAGATAACATCTATTATGTGTTAGGAACCTATTCAGTTATTACTGATATAAAATACAAAGTTCGTCGGTTAAATCACCTCAAAATTATATAAATTTGGAACCGAAATTACTTTTATTAGGTATGTTATTAGAGGACTTTGAGAACATTGTATACTATGAGAGCAATATTATGATAGTAGCCAATATTGTATACTAAAATATACACATGAATGGTTTAAATGTTTAAAAAATGTATAGATTTTGAAGGGACAACTAAGAAGACACCAAGATGCAACATAATAATAATAATTATAAGCAACCCATGTAACACGATGTTTAACAAGCACGAATTGAATGTAGATAGATTGAAAAACTAATAAAATGTTTTTAAAAAAACATGCACTGATTGGAGGATTTTACCTCTTAAGATTTTGTCCTCTTGTACTGTGGAAAGAGCATGTTTTCCCTGTGCCAAAACTCTGTAGATTTGTAAGTGGAGACAACAATGTCAGCCTTGTATATGTGGGACTCTGAAATTCACTGCGTTGGCTACTGTATGCTATTGCACATTTTCTTGTCCTTTAAACAGTTGTAAATTTAAAGGAATAACATTTTAAAACATTATATCCATTGGCCTTGGTTCATAAGACACACGTATGGTTACTATCATAACTGTATAGTAGTAAGAGGAAGTTGTCCTCCATTGCAGTAACATCTGCTGCAAACTTCTGAAGGAAGACTTGCATTTCTGGAATATCTGCTTCCATGATTTGGTGCTGTCCGGATGAGCCTGCGTATAGCCTTGGGACATTGGTTTCTGCTCCCATTGAATGTGGTGGATCCTTCAATCCCTTTCGACTTTATTTTGCCTGTTACTTTGCACTTACTTCCTGACTGACAAATTGTGGGCCTTTTGCTTCTACTGGCTGGAAATCAGAATTATGAACCAGGTATTGGCATTAGTTTGGAGTCATGTTTTGCAGTGGAAACATAAAATTGGAAACATAAATTCCCAGACCTGGATGTAAGAAAAAAACTATCGATACTGAAAACACAGAGGGAAGGAATCACCGCACCCTGCAGTGAAGAGAAAGCAGAGCATGTGAGCCCTCCAGCCAGAATTGTTCTATTCAAGAGCCTAGAACCAAATAATTCTTTAAAGGTTTTTCTGTTCAAAGCCCAGATGTCCTACTACATTAAACAAAAAAAGTTACTTTCTTTTGAATGTAGGGGAACTTTATCAGGCTGTTTTCTTTTGCATTGAAAGTTTTATTTTCTAATGATGTCTAAATTCCCTTTCTCTGTTGCCTATTTACAAACCTTTTTATATCTGCCAGTGCTGGCAAACTAGTTGATACAGCACTGTGGCATCCAGTGATTGCTTACCGGGGAAATCAGAAATTTCTCTGCTGTGCCACTTTGAAAGATTTTTCCCGTGGGGAAAAAAATTATTCAAGTTGCCATCCCACTGCCCTAATCTTTCTAATACTTGACTGTCTCCTAAACACTTTTAAAAGCTATTTTGCAATGCTGTGTGAGGCAGTCATCTGGTGGTAGATCAGCTTCTCTCCTCCTCATCCATAAAACGGAATCCAGGTATATTAAAAAAGAAGTTGAAAGAAAATTGTATTGTCAGCACTGTGACAGGAAAGGATCCTCCATCTCGAAGCAACTGAAGAGAGAGACAGCTGTACCAAAATAGAGACTACTCAGGTAAATACCTATTTTTTTTACATTTCCCTTAAAGTTTAGCCCTTGAGGCTATCCATAAATTACACAGTGTCTCTTTGATTTTTATCACTATTTGCTTGACTTCCAAATTACTGAAGTATGTTGCCTGTTGCTTTGCACTTACTTCCATACTGACAAATTGTGGGCCTTTTGCTTCTACTGGAAATCAGAATTATAAACCAGGTATATAAACCAGGCATACTCTGTCTTTTGCTTCAGAAGCCAAGCAAAACTGTTTAATTGCATCATTGTGAATGTTGGGCATGTTATTCTTCCAAACAGATCAGCAGCACCAAGCATCCAAAAATGAAAACATATTTTTTTCAGTGTATGTATTAGAGCTGGAAGCTTCATCTCTGGCAATGCTGCATGGATTGTCTGCTGCCCACTTGAAGCAGTGTTGTTTTCATACCTTTGACACAGTAGAACAATACCAGTACTATGGAATATCATTGTATGTTCAGGTGTGTCTGGGATGTGCCTACTGGCACACTTATTGGCTTGTCTGATCAAGAAGAAGGTTGTTAACTTTTTTCCTTAATGTCTTCACAACTTGATATGGGAAATGTGACTGCTCTTGGGAATGCATTGGTTGGCAAATAATAAAATACTATTGTAGTGCATTCCATCAATTTAACTGTTGGTGCTGCTGGGATTGTAATTTGTTTTTGCTGTGAGTAAAACAAAGCCCATTATACCCTGCATTTTGGCAGAAAGAGGACCAGTTTGTTTTAAACTTCCAAGAGCTTGTAGTACCAAAATGTAAATAATTTCTTGGTAGATAATAGAGAGGAATGCTTGCTGTTTCCTTTTAGTAGTAATTTTATTTTTTCATTGAGTGGATAGTATTTTTGGAGATTACTCATTCACAGAGTCACCATAAGTCAGATGTGATTTGACAGCATGTAACAATAACAACATCTTGCTGATATATAGTTTGTAAACTTGCTTTCTTGCCTGAGCATGTTTTTCCTGAAGCAGAGCTTAATAAGCACACAGAAGAGCGCCTAATTCAAGCAGAAGCAGATTTTCCATTCATCTGAATAGAATAAACATCCCTTACATGGGATTTGTCCCCTCAGGTCAAGAGAACAAGGAAGCTCAGGAGTGGATTGGAACTCATATAGTCACAAAGATCTATTAGATCAAGGTCTATTGCTTCCATGCTTAGAGTCTAGGGCTGGAATAAAGTTTCAGAAGGAACAAGCGTGCCAGTTTAAGCCTGTGTTAGAAGCTAAACATGCCAATTGCAAGCGGTGATTGAAAATGAGCTATGCTATACAGTCGCCAGGGGAAATGGAGCATATATTATGCTAAAGGTGGTTAATCCAGGCATACATTATTCTCTTGTTGATTTATCATGGCACAGTGGGTTGTTGGGCTCTCTATAACTGAGTACCCTAGGGAGGTCCTCACAACCACATATAATTCCTACAGTCCTTGAAGGCTACCCAGGTAAGATGAAGACAGTACAAACCTCACTCAATTGGCACATGATAAGCTAAGCTCCATGGCTATACAATATACAAAACCTTGTTCTCCATTCAAGAAGCCACAATCTCCCACCAAGGCATGGACTAGAATGACCCATGTTGGTGATTTGTGCCATGACATCTATTTTTACCTGACTCTGATTTCTGAATCTTCTATCTTCAAGCCCTCCCTCCTTATCGTACATTTCAGGGGGAATAAATTTTGCAAGACAATAACCTTGCTGTATATTGTTAATCCACAATTTACTTAATTTCTTTATGCAGTGAGAACTGAAACGGAGAGAAAAGGACTTGGCCAGTGCTGATGATGTAATCAACCTTATGCAGCATAATTTATGGAACAGGATTTCAGCCGTTGTCTGTGTTGGTGTGTCCTTTGTACCCAGTTCTCTTCTGAGTAGGGTTTTCACAACTAAAGGAATTTAAGTTTCTAGAAGATGAAGAACATCTGCTGACCCAGGTGAAAAAACTGGAGAAGGTGATAGCCAAGGAAAGGGATGAAAGCCTGGCCCAGCTCTCTGGGAAACTCTTTTCTGGGAAGCCTCATTCAGGAAATGGAGGAGAAGCATCAGCAGACAGGAAGTGACCTCTTGCAGGATGTTGGAAAGACCTTGCAGGGTTTTAAAGAGAGAGAATTTTGTGAATCTCATAGTTTAATCCCTAAAGCTGAAATGGAGGATCTGAGAGATTCCCTAAAGGAAGGCACAGGCTTGAGTTTACAAGAGCTGTGCGGGGCTGTTGAGGACATGACATGGAGAATTCTCATTCATAGGGTCACCATAAGTTGGAGGCATGTAACAACAACGTAGCTTGCTATGGCTCATTCCTACCAGGTTTTGTTCAATCTCTGGTGTTGCTATTTAATCCCATAGCATACTATACACTGAGTGTGTGAAATACAGATGTGTAAATAGAATTGCTAACTTAAAAATACTAAATAGGATAATTAGATTAAACATTATTTTGTAGTTTTTTATTATCTGGCATGGCAGGATGTTAATTAGTCACTCTGAAATAAAACAGGTTTTTGGCATAAAACCTATGTCAAGAAACTGGAGCTGGATACATCTATTTTAGTTCTGCATTGTGCCTAATCCATCCCTTACTACATTTTCCGTGTTCCCAAAAGATAACTTGAAGATTGTTCATCTAGTCTGTGAGCAAAATCAATGGAACAGTGATTCCAATAGTACTGTCTTCTTAGAAACATCATTTTTCACAGACCAAGTAGGTGACACACCATCAAAATTATTCTGATTTCCTCTAGCCATTATATTTTTATGTGTAGTGTATTCTTTAGTAACATATGTAGTTTAATAAGAGAACAGTTTGGTGATAGTTTGATACTGGAACACTTGACTTTTCTTCAACTACATGCTGTCATTCATGAACAGTGTTGATGATACAAATTCTAATTAACAAATTCCAAATTTAAATTTTGCATCTATTTCTTGAACACCTAAAGATACCAAAAAAAAAAACACACAAAAAACACCACACCTGAGTTGAAGACAAACTAAAGTGTCTTTGTTCATGAAAAGTATTTTTAAAGAGTCTCTTGTCATTCTTCATTCGTGACATTGAAATCAAGAAATGGTTTTCCCTTCACCAGCAGTGTCCTTTGGCAAAATCTCATCTATTCCTTCTGCTCATGCAGTGGTTCATTGCATCCATGGTTGGGCAGTTTCCAAGTTTGCACAAGGAGACATTCCATGATGCCTTCTTACGCAGCTACAGAACTGTCTATCATTGGCATCAATGTATGATCGTATACTGTAAATTGAAAGAATGAACAATATTATCCATATGTTTTCTTTGTGCTAATTCGGCTAGATGATGGGAGGGCACCATGCAGCCTACCTGTAGGGCACTGGTAGTTGCATGCCATCCCCACACTGCCCCAAACAATTTTAGTTTGAGATGGAATTCACTCAAAAAGCTGTGCCCACTTGGGGGACTGGGGACAATTTTGCCATGTTTTGAGAAGCCTCATCACTGCCAGGATCTCCCATGCCCTCAAATTCAATTTTTAAAGAAAATATTAGGTATCAGGCTCCCACTGTGTCTCCTTGACAGGGCTTGGACTTGATTGTCCAGAGGGTCACTTCCAGCTCTGTAGTTCTAAAACAACTTCTTCTTCTTCTTCAGAAACACCAGGCACAGTCAACATTATAAAAACATTGGTATTATATAACAGATACAAGTTTTAACCAAAAACCTAAGTATCTGTTAAATATTTGCGCAGTATGTATGCTGTTCCTAATATTGCCGTTTTTTGTAGCTCTGATGGTGTGGTTTCTGAGATCTGCAACTGCTTATAGTACTGTGTGAAATTTCTTGATATTGTTCCCAAAGCCCCAATGACTATGGGGACCACTGAAGTGTGTTTCTTCCAGAGGTGAGATGTTTCAATTGCCAGGTCTCTGTACTTTGTTAGTTTTTCCAATTCTTGATTTTCAACTCTGGCATCCCCTGGAAGTGCAATGTCAATGATCCGGACATTTCTTTGTTCTATTACTACTATATCTGGTGTGTTATGTTCAAGGTGTCTATCCGTTTGGATCCAGAAATCCCACAAGATTTTGACTTCCTCATTTTCTGACACCTTCTGTACCTGAGGTTCCATGGGTTTTTGGAGGCCGACAAGTTATATTTTGCCACTCTATCATGTCTAACTTTGTAATCTGCTTGTGCAATCTTTGGACATTCACAGATGAGGTGTGACACAGTTTCATTTTTTTCTTGGCAGAGTCAACGTTTGCTGTTAGCACTAATTCCTTGGATCACGTTGGTTTATTTTCCTTTTTTCTCCTTAATTAATCAGTTACCTAGTCATGTCAGCTTTCCTTCTACAACACTGTGAAAATATTATCTTCTCTCTTTGCTTCAGTGGTGGAACTTCTCTGGCCTTCTGCTAGCAAATATTGGTCTCATCTCTACAGAATCTTATCTTGTTCAATAGCTTCTTTTCCGCTTTTGGATGCTACAGATATTCTTTCAACTTCAAAAATTTGTTGTAGCTTTATCATCTCAAATCCTGATACATCATAGCCAAGGTTCCTGCTAAGCTGAGCACGCACACACGCACAACTCCGCTTCCCTCCACGCAGTTCTCTTCCTCCTCTGTGCAGCGATCGCATTATGTTCCGGTCGTGACAGAACCCAGCGCACGCAGGGGCGAAGCTGCAAGAGAGGTGGAGCCCCACCCAGCGGGGCTGAAAATTAGAGGATACGTTGATCATAGCCCATGAGCGCTTCTTGTCTTTCAATTATCAACCTGGAGCTGTTAAAAGGCCAGCCTTCTAAAACATTCCACTTTTGCTACTTCTGATGCCAGGAACTGCCTCTCCAATTATATCTGTATGACAATCCTCCTCTCACGCCAAACAGTTCTTCAAAGCCCATCTTCTTCACTCAAAGTCTTTGGCTTCAAAACCTACTGAAATGAAGTCTAAGTATGTTTAACAACTGGGAGCATATTCTCCCCCAGTTAATATTTACAGCTTTCCTTTGCTTTTTCAAGATGCTGAATTTTAGATTAAACTTCAAAAAACAGGCAGCTGTTTGCCATTTTGTAAACAACATAACGTTGGGCTAGATTAGAAATTGTGTGTTGTGAGATAGTATGCATCCCCCAAATTCCAGGATTAATCTGGTGGTGTCATTTGTTGCATTTGACCAACATTAATTGTTTTATTTTTAGGCAGCTGTGTTAGGTTGTTGCAGCCAAAACAAGGAGGAGCCTTAAACATTGGCAAGTTTTATTTGGTGCAGGCCTTTGTGAACTACTGCTAAATTCTGACAGTCATCTTGTAGTGCATTTTATATAGTGGACTGCAGTTCACTATAGCTTGTGCCAAATAAACCTCATTAGTTAGACATTCAGAAACCACAAAACTCTTCATTGTTTTAATATAGGTGTAAGTGAAACCTGACAGGATATTGATTCAATGAAATGATTCACAGGATCATACCATTACACTTTCCACTAAATTGCATTAGTCATCACCTCAGAGCAGCCAAGTTTCAACAGAAGCCAATACTTAACTGTACAACTTCCAATTTATTTTGTGTGCTTTCATAGGATATAAATAATGACAAAAATTACAAAATTTATTACTGGAAGCCCAAGCATATTTACATAGAAGTATTTGTTGCAGTGAGGCTACTATTTACTTTTCTTCTATACAGTGTTCCTTTTGGTACTATATTTGTCAGTGTTCACTGTCAGCCTACTTACATACATATGAACAATGAATAGGCAAAATATATACAAGGAGCTGATTGTTTCAAGTAAATTGAATACTGTATTAAAAGGGTTTTTTGTCATTCAGCGCTATGATTAGGTTCAACTAAACCATATACAATTTTCAATTTTAAATCAAGTTCCATTATCAATTTTGTTAAAAATTCAGTTAAGAGTAACTGAATCCTTTCAGTTAAATATGAAAGAATAATAAAAAACATTAAGTCAACCACACTACTCATCAATATCTCTATAATGATGTTCAAAATGACTCACAATTTGACTTGATAGAATATACATTAAATGCCATTTTTCGCCTATGAGTGATAGTTTTACTTCATAATTCATTCAGTTCCACTGAAATATACAGAATGTTATTATACAAATATTCCACAAAGACATTAAAAAATTAAAATACTTCAAAGGAAAAGTAAGGACATTTTATTAATTCAAATGTCAAGCTAATGCTCAACAGGTTTTATGGAAAGAATTTATTACTTTGGAATTTTTAACTTTTATTTAGGAAAAACATTTTGAATTGAATTTTTTTTCATTAAAACCAACTTTCTCAGACATAAAATTTGATAAAATTCTTGTTTGTGATTAAAACCATCTTTCAGATTTTTAAAAACTGAAACTCATGGCTATCATCTTGAAAAAATTTGTACAGTTGCGTGTACCAGTAGTGCAATCACTGGGCAGCTTCTGTGAATCATCCATCTAGTATACTGATGCCACCTCTTCTTACTTCTGTTGCAAATAGTACAGCAGCAGTTTATTTTACTTTAAAATAAACCCAAACTCTATTAATAGTTAATGACTTTCTTTATCATAAATATTCATACTTATAGTTTTCCTCTATCCCACAAAAATAATTAATGCAAGGTGCATTTTCATGCATTATTATTATTTCCTCTTTTGTAAACCATTCATAAAACTCTTGATTCTTTGACACACAGCTATACAGAACCTCATTCCTCTACAGGATTAAATGGTATGAAGATTATATAAAACCAGCAGATAACATATCAGGGATGCTAATACATTTTGAATGTTTAAAAATATATTAGAACAGTAGGATTAATTTATATATGACTCCCATGACTTTGTAAAAGTTCTGAACTAGCATATTAAATAATCTGGGTTTGTTTCAAATTGTAAAAACTGCCATGTTTTAAATTAAAAAACAACAACACACAACAGAATGTTGTATTACTAAGCAGCATTAATGGTAGACACCTTTGTAAAATTAGAATGTTAGAATACGAAATCAAAGAAAGCACTGTGGCAAAGTCCAAAGAGAAGTGCGTGCGTGAAAACAATCTCCCACTCCTCTTGTGGGCTATAATTGGAAAGTCTTCGTCCCATGTCATTCTTCTGTCAATGCTGCAAGGAGGAACAATCACCAGAAATGACCAGCAGCCTTTTTTCCTCATTGTTATGTTTTTGCTAATTTCAAGGCCACTCATATAGTGCAGTCTTCCCCTCTACTAGACTGAAGAGTTGCCGTCAAGGAAAGGCTGTGCTATGACTGCTTTGAGTGCAAGGCACAACAAGAAACAGAGGACAATTCACTATCAGAAAATTGTGGTTTCATACTTGGTATTAATTCCTCTTTTAGCTTCTTGTCCTGGTTCTACAATCCATGGTAGGTTGGCAAGAGTCTTTTGTTCAGTGGGATCTATCTGCTTTGAAACAAATCAAAAGAAACACAGATGTGTTTTATCTCTTGTAATTACTGAACATTAAAACTTTGCTCAAACTGGGTCACACTGGCAGCATTATCCACACAGCATGTTACATATATTGCTTTCCTGGGGCTATAACCTATATTCTGTTTTACTATGATAATCCATGGAGACATTGATTCATTATTTTTAGTGCCCTTCTAGAACTGGGATGAAGGAATAAAAGATTTGTCTATATTAAATGAAATCTGAAGTTACACTCATGTAACAGTAAATGTTACCAAGCTGACACCACAGCATTCTCAATAGCACAAGGATGTCGTATTTTTAGGATATTAATTGGAAGAACAGATTGCAAGATCACGTCCCTTTCTCTTGCCTGTATAGCTTATCCAAATATGTGTGTATGTAGCTTCATCGAACAATTAACAACAGCAGACATCAGCTGCTTAGTAACAAAGGTCAAGGTTCAGCCAATAAAACTTTTACCATTTTCTCCTAAGTGGGCTAAACATCTGCACCCCCAGCAGGTTGGACAAGGAAGTACATATACAAAACCTATTTGCATATATATTTCCTCATTTGGTTTTGGTACATGCTTGGAAGTCAGCATTTGCATTTGTTCAAAGCATCAAGTGGTAATGGCATCTACCATACCGTTTGATTGCTGTAACCCATTTAAATAGCTAGAGTTTATTTTATTTAAGAACATTTTCTAATGCTGTGCTCTTTTAAAAAAAAATCACAGTACTGTCTATAGTAAAAACATCTAAAGAAATGAATTGTAAAAAATAATAAAAATTAAAATGAATAGTCAGTAATTAAAAACAAGGGTAACTGACTGGTAAAGGAATCTGGTAAAGGAATCAAAAGAATACCTGGGCAGTATAATAGTAATTACCATCAGGTGATGGTGGAAAAAGCAAAACTCTGGATCAGCCGAGGATCCTTGCAAACCCACAGAGAGCTGGAATTTGAACTTTAGTTCCCAATCGCTAGACTTCTAAATACATTCAGTCATGTCCACTTAGTAACACTTTTCAGACTTTCCTGAAGGTCTGAAAAGAAAACTGTATGGCTGGGGAAGTGGTGTATAAGATTTGTGAGTTGCTTGGAACAAGTGATGTTGATATGTAAGCTGAAGGGCAACAGTTAAAGTGCCTTTGGTTCTTAGTTTGTGTATGAAGTTGTTATGCAGGCAACAAGAGTGACTGTAAAAGGCCAGAGATGCAGTCAGTCAAATATGGGCTAGGATGCATTTTAGGGCCTACACTGTCACCATGAGCACAGCTCAGGAGCTGCTCTTTGTTGCCTCCATTGTATTAACACAATTTTATTTGGCAACGTTGTGTAAGGAGCTATGATCATCTACAGCCCAGAGTAGTGAGGAAGAACCCTCAGAAACCTGTTGTGATTAATTTGCTACACAAAATGCTCATAATTTTCTGGTGGTCAGAAAAGTGGTATGACTAATGAAAATAAAGAATCTATTCCCATAATATATATGGTTTATAAATATTTTATACTATCAAAAAGATGAAAATTTTCAAAAGGGGTAGATTCCTCCACAGGTTCACTGATTGACAGTACCAGGCACCAAAAGGAATTTAGTAATTAAGACATACTATTGTTCCCCTGACAGGATTTTTGGAGTAAATGTTTGGCAATATTGGTGTAAAAATAGCTAGATGATCCAGGTGTTTAGCCATCCAGAAAACTGGAAAACACAAACCAAACCCTCAGGACCATGTTCATGCCCCAAGAGAGATCAGAGCCTCTTATCAGAGAGGCTAACTTGCTGACACAACTGAACTGGAAACTTCAACAGATTAGACCTTTGATGAGAGAAGGCATGAATTATTCAGCCAGTCCTAACACAACACAGCTTCCCTCAAGGCACAACACCTCAAAAGGACCTTCAGTGTACAGAAGGAATGCCTAAGCTGACAAAGCCGGGTCCCCAGAGAATGACTGCTGCCTCAGAAGTCATAAGGGAGATAGCAACATAGATGAGAAAGGCCATTCTGGGTCTCTTCATCATCAGTAGGAATGCTCAGCTGCCCAGATTTGTCTTATATTAGACATGGGAGCCATGTTCACTGACTCCATGTCAGCAAGTTGGCCCAAAAGCCGACTTTACACTTTTCCTTGTCTACTTTTCCTTCACAAGACAGTCAAAAATAACAGAAAAAAAGTTATCATCCTGATAACTTCAGAGTAGCCAAGATGCCCTTAGTTTTCCATTCTCATAGCCCTATAAACAACAACAACTGTTGCCCTACCAATGAGACCAGCCCTGCCCACCAGAGCTCAATATAACACAAGAATCCAGGTTCCTCAAGCTGTCTGCTTGGAACTTGAGCATAGACTGCCAGCAAAGCATGGCTACTTCTCAGAGGTGGTTGATGCCACGCTGGCTTCCAGGATGCCATCTACTGAAAAGCCAGAACTGAAAGCTCTCCTTTGATTGCTGCCATAAGGGATCCCTGGGAATGGGAGTCAGAGAAGTGCTAGAATTTCCTCAGGAGGGCTTGTTACGAGGCTTCAAGTGAGCTAATCCCAAGAGACAGATGTCAGCCCTAGCTTCGGTGTTGGGGGACACCAGTAAGAGCCTCCTGACCTCGCAACTGCACTTTGGTTGTTAAGTAAAGGCACCTGCTCTAATCACACCCAATTTGCTGGTTCTCTAAGTGGAGCCTGAATGTGGTCCTCACAACCATAGTCAGATCTCCCTTTGAGACACTGGGATCTACACCAATTAAAATACTTCCCCTCACAATACATTCCTGGTGGTTGTTGCTTCCACCAGCAGGCATTCAAGTTAGAAGCCCCGTCAATGGAAGGCAACCTATTTGGCTTTCATAGATTTAAAAAATGGCCCTGAGACCAGATCCTTCTTTTCATGCATAAGGCAATTTCAGTTTTCCACAGGGCAAGAATTCCCCTCCTCCTGCCCTTGTCCTGTGCCCCACAGGAGCAGCAGCAGTCTTTATACCCAAAAAGCATAGAGGTTTTACATGGATAGAGTTAGCTCCACTAGACAAACTAGCACTCTCTTTGTGTACTACAATATACTGTCCATGGGTGGCAGGGCCTCCCCCCTCAACAATAGTCTCTTCCGATGCCAACCTGTCTACTTACATCAGGATGAAACACCTTGCCTTGCATCCTACAGAGGATGGTTAATAACAGAAAGAGACAGTTTTCTCAGTGGTGGCGCTATGCCCCATGAAGCACTGGTGGCCCCCTTTCTGTCTTTCCGTGGTTACCAAAGGGGGTGTTTTATCTGTGGTCTCTTCATTTGTTGAATTTTATTATTTCAATATTTATTAATTTAACCATATATTTAATTGCTTTATTACAGTTTATGATTTGGTAATTTCAAACATGGTTTTAAAGTGTTAAGTTGTCTTCTCATGGTGAAGACCACCATCCACCCTGAACATACCTCCAATCTCATCTGATTTTAGAAGCTAAGCTGGGTTGGATCTGGTTAGTACTTGGATGGGAGACTACCAGGGAATACTAGGAATCTCCAGATAGGGCTAGAACAGAATTCTGTCTGAAAACACAGAGCCATTGCGAGTCAGAATTGACAATATTGGGCTAGTCTCAGTATGACTCCGTGTAAAACTGCTTCCTCTGTTCCTCTAATTCATATAGGATGGATGGATGGAGTCTTCACCTAATACTGCTTTGGGTCCTTTTTAAGGAAAAAGGCAGGATAGAAATATTTTAAATAAAAATAAATAAATACTAAGTTGCATCTACAGACTTAGAAGTGCTTCTTATACAAATCACAGTGGGGAAAATAAGCATACAACTTTAGCACTGTTAGGCTTGCCTTCAAGAATGTCTTAAATACAAGAGTTTGCAAGTCGTAAAATGTGTCCAGTAGTAGGCAATATATTGAATTTCCAGAAATCTCACCCTTTGGATTAGAGCCAATGCAACATAGGTCAAGTCAATACCTCTCTTAATCATAAATTTGCATCAAGATGAAGACTAAGCAGCAAGAAACTTTGTCTGTGAATTATATATTGCACATTCCTTACTCACCACAGATTTTCGAATGCTAACACGTGGTTTTGGAATTGGTTTTGTAGGTTTATTATCAAAGCTTTCAGGAAGAGTTGAAGAATGGCCTCCTTTTCGTGCTTGAAGTGCTAACTGGTAGGCTACCTCAAATGCCTGTCCCAATGTGAGAATTATTTCATAGGCTAAATTCTGGAACAGCAACAAATAACAGCATTAAAACTAGTTAGACTTTTAAAACTAGTTAGTCTGGACATATGTCTCAGAACACAGAATATGCCACATGTAGGACAGTATTATTTCTGGAAAGGGCTATAGAAGTGACTTTTAATACCTATTAATACCTTTTTATTCATGCATAATCTTTGCAGACTACATAATTGACCGAACACATCCCAAACACGCACCCAGTATGTTCAGAGTGTGAACATCAGTCATTCATTGTGCATGGAGCCTGTGATCCAGAAAACAACAGGGCAAAGAACAAGCATAAAATTCTGCAAACGATGTACAACATATTTTGCCAAGTTTTATTATGGACCTGCACAACAGCCACTTAATTAATTTGAAATCTGTTATCTGCTTTATATTGATTAAATGGCTGATCAAGGGGGGATGGATTGTCTCATTAATAATAAGCAGTTTTCCAGTTTTGGGGAAAATATCTTGATTCATGTCCGAGTCAATTTAAAGTGAACAGGGAAGTCAAATACTGCTACAGGCATCTGGAATATGTGGAATTCTTAATTGCCTATTTAGAAATACAACTGAATTATTTGTTTCAGTGAAACACATATTTTAGAAGTCCTACTAGTCAGGATGGTATTTGTCTTCAGTATTGTACCAACACAAGCCCATCTGATTGAGCTCTCACTGGTAATGAAATACGAGGACCAGATCCAAAATGACTTCTTAAATCCAAACTTATTTTTAAGTCAGAGGGAAAATAAGTTTGTTTATAGCAATTTCACATATTGGAATAACTAGTAAACTAAAACCATCTAGGCAGATGCCCGAGTCAGTCCTGAGGAACATTAATCATAGGTGAAATTGCACTAGCAAATATAATGCCTTAACTCTGATTAATTTTCCTACTCCAGATATTGTCCACATCACCCAATGGCAAAGAAAAAAAATCACATAGCAAAATTCCTTATAGACTGACCACATCAAAGGCTGTGAACACATGGCAGTAATGGTGATTTGTCTTCAAGTCTTTTGTGATGTAAGCAAAGGTAGAGAGGTCTTCAGGGTCTTGTGCAGCACAGGAAATGTTACGAATCTCATGTTCAGCAATAATATTCTAAATGCAAGGAAAATAAAAAATAAATCTTAATATTAACGTATGTATAGAAACAGCCCAATAAACAGTTATTTAGCTACAATGTAATAGACATTTTGGACAAGGAGAAGGGAGATAGAGTATTTCATAGTAATCATAGACTGGCTTACCAATGCAAACCTTATTAATGTTAGTCCAATCGGTAACATACTAGCCAAATATTTAAGGATTAGTTTCTGCACTTAAATTCAGCTGTAAGTAGAAAATGGTACATTTCAAAGTCCAATCATTCCAAGTGTGTAAATTTAGGATTGGAACCACAATTTACAATCTTACTATATCTGATAATGGGGATTACTAAAGAGTAATGAGAGTAGTTTTTCCATGTTTGCGCATGAACTGGTAACTCTCCACAATACTAACAGTTCTGCAGATGGAATAGGATGTGGGGATCACTGTGGATCACAAGCACTATAAAGAACAAAGGTGTTGTCTTGTATTTATTCCTGTTGAAAACTTGTTTTTGCTTTTTTAAGTGTTTAATATTTAAAATAAATACATTGGACAAATATTTGAAACAAATAACCAATAGCATTTACATTTCAGTATAATAAATGAGCATTTTCTCCCCTTTAGATAGAAAGAGGAAACCTTTTCCCGATTCCTTGTGAAAGACCTATCTTGCTAGAAGAGTGAGTGACACCAATAGGTACTTTCTGAGGTTATCTAATTAAGAATAAGGATTATTAATATGGGAAGAAACATGAGAACTCATCTCAGTTTAAAGTGCAAAAACTTTCTGGCAACAAGGATATGAAGAAATTAAATGAGTTGTAAGACGCTGTTTAGATTAGTATAACTGGAAAGGAAAGACATCAACCTAAAAAGAAAGGATGTATACTTCCAATACCTTCATCTTTCATACACATTATTTCAAATAACAGCCATGAATATCCATGTGTTTTGTTTAGGCTAAGAAACTAAAAGCAGAAAGAATGCTGTAAATTACTATAATCCATAACTGGCCCTGCAGGATTGAAACGCATATGATTTTAGCTAAAGTGGTTCTTAATCAGATAATTAAAGTTTATTTTTGGAATCAGGATGGTCGTCTATGTGTGTTCAGCCATCCCTGTACTATGTTTAATCTGCTTCCAATGATAAATCAATTCTGAGGGACTTTCTTGACGCAGATATGAATACTCAAGAAAACTCATTGAAACATTATTTTAGCCATCTATTTTAACAACGAATAGTGCAGACTGTCACAATTTGAATCCATGGACTTGTTTTACAGGAAAAATAGTAAAAACAACATCCCACAATTAAATCCTTTTATCTCAAATGGTTGGGACATTTTTAAAGCTATTATTTCTGCATAAAGCATTCTCTACAGAGAACCACAATCAAATTAATGATTATGCCTTAATAAGCACTAATTTGTAAAGATCTTTAAACTCAGTAATGTTTAATATCCATTCAATTTTATGCTACTTTGGGCAAAACCCGATACTATTTCTCCATTTTAATAGCTTTGTTCTTATTTTCAGAACTGCTGGATTAAAAAAAACAGATTGCTATCACATCAACAGTGATACTAAAATGGAGGCATCCAGTTTCCTATAAATAAAAGTAAAAGTATTGCCGAAGGGGATAGACTATGTTAACAGTGCTGTTAATGAACAAATGAGATTTTCAGAATTACATTTCTCTAATTCTCAGAAGGCATTAGAACTAGAAAGAATACTTGCATTAAACTAGAAGCTGGATTTAAAACTCATTTGGCTACATAGTTTTAATGTATATTTTAAAGTGAGCTCTGGTTCACAAAAAGGTCTGCTACAATTTGAGATCTCTCAAGTGACTGTGGCACACTTTTTTGTTATTAATTTACAGTATTTCTAGTTCCCTGTATGAAACTGGCAATTCTCAAGGGAAACTGTAAAGGCTTCAGTTCAGATCATGGAACTAGGTCAAATAGTTAAATAGCTAACTCTTATTTTTTTAAAAGCAAGAAAAAAATCAGTGTCATTTCCAATTCTGATAAACATGTCACAAAATTCCATCAAATTTACAAGTTATTTCAAGAAAAGCAATTAAGTGACTGGCCAGTGTTGATCCAATGAGAGGTAATAATTAAATCTCAGTGCAATTAGTTGCATGAAGTGCCACCTTGTACTTCTGGCAATCTGAAATGCACATACTCTCACTTGATTATAGTAGAAAGAATAGCTATTAGCAAAAAAGAAGGATAGTTAATATGTTCTATATGTACTGTTTGCATGAGAAGTGCAACACTGGAGAGTACTCACAATAGGAGATTAAATAATATGAGTAGAGATTTCTAGTTATTAACCATTTATTACTCAAAAATGAGTCCCTACCTCTGATACTACAGTGATCACACATATGCGAATTATAGCTATTTGCATACACAAACAGTATGCAATTGTTATTACACTAATAAATACAATCTTAACATTGGGTTCACTAACTGGTGAAAC
This sequence comes from Intellagama lesueurii, assembly GCA_037013535.1. Classification (NCBI taxonomy): domain Eukaryota; kingdom Metazoa; phylum Chordata; class Lepidosauria; order Squamata; family Agamidae; genus Intellagama; species Intellagama lesueurii. Next base: position 39,043,502 of record JBAJHW010000005.1, on the reverse strand, counting down.
AGTGCAACAAAAAACTGGGGAGTCTGGGATTACGTGAATATATACATTCATTGTGCAAACAAAATCAGCATTAAGAAGTGAACCCCTCTGAAACTGTTCTGTCACCAAAAGTCTTCTCTCCTTAATGCTTCCTCATGCCTTCCCTTGGAACTTTACCTACTACCAGACTATGCTGTTTATGTTAGCGGAATGCAAGTTGTTACTCATTTTTTGCAGGAGATATAGATTTTTTTAAAAAACCAACTGCAGCTTTTCATGAGAAGTGACATACCCAGTGCTAAACCTGCAGTTGCTATAGCTGTTTGCATTGTATGGATCATGACTGTGCTAATGTTACAAGAATATGATGTTTGTGACATTAGTGGAAGAAGTGATACTAGGTGCTCATCCTCTTACCATTGAAAAGCTTAGAGCTTGTGTTACTCTAGCAGCCACAAAACAACCACAGCCCTAAGCTGTCGGAAGAGAGGGTGGTGGTGGTAATGAGATCAGTGTTAGAACACAACAAAGTTCCATTCCTTACATTAAGCTACTGGGCCATGAATTATTTGATAGAAAGAGATATATGTTGCCACAGATTTTAAGAGAATTGTAGATTTGATTTTATTGTAATTGTTAAGGAGACTACTGAGAAACTGCTAGCTGAGCTCTTTCAAAGCAGTATAAGATGTTTTATTACAAAATGCCAAGTGAAGAGCATCTTAAAATGCTTATTAAGAGATAATTATTTGGAGATGTGAAAAAGAAAAACCGAAGTATTAAGTCAGAGATAGGTAACCAAGGTCTCCAGATGTTTTTTGGCCTACAACTTCTATCAGCCCTAAAGCCAGCATAGTCAATGGTTAGGGATTATAGACGTTACTGTTTAAAAACGTCTGGAGGATCACACAACTACTCTCTTAAGAAAAGACACATACACAAATATATTACAATGACTTCTGTCTAATGAACATGAAAGGAATGGGCCAGTTTACATTAAAGCATGTTGGAAGATAAAACCCTATCACATTGGCTATAAATTTAATAATCAAGATCAGAAGTTTCCCAGAAGGTTTTTGAATGGTCAATCCATCATTCAAGGTCAAAAATGTGCTCTGTTTTGCTTAAGGACTAATGGCCAATAACCATGGCCAACTGTAAATTGTAAGGAACAGCATTCATTAACTTGATTTACTCATCCTATAGTTGGAGGGTAGTCAACTTTGATTTCAGACTCCTAAATTAATGTACGGTTCAGAGCTTGTTATCTAAAAGAAAAATACGTATTTTTACTTATGTCCGACTACTTTGAAACAATAAAAAGTCGTAGACTATGAACTTAACTAAATGGACAACGAACTTATGTAGGAGATTATTACAACACCATAGTATCTTTTTACATCAAAAAAGACATGATTGCTCTGGTTTTGGAATAAGATAACTTCATAACCTTCAGAAAGTCACAAAACGTGTCAGGCGATCAGCATGTTTACAGCTGGATAAAAAACCCTGTACTTAGATTGCACCCATCTTCTTAGACTATTAAGAATAGAAATCTTTGATTAAAATAGAAATCTTTGATTAAAAATATTCTGTCTTCCTTTAATCTATTATGATCCTGAAATTTTAAATGTTTCCTTTTGCTAAAAAAGTTTAGCCTATATATTTCAGATTTTGCTATTACGCTTTACTGACAGTAGTTAAGAGAATTCCACATGTATCCTTTACTCATTCAGGTTGGTACCAAACCAGAACTGAATTCACCTAGAAACAGTTGGGGCAATGGACTTTGGTCACCTATAGACTAAAGTCCAGTAGTAAATCACAACTAGAGTAGGCCCACTGAATCGGTGGGGATTTGGCGAATCAATTCTTATGTATAAGTTCCATTGATTCAATGGGCCCACGTGGCACATTCTCTTATGCAACAGTTGCCATTCTCATTTCCTGTGTGTAGCCAGTAGATGCCAAAAGGGTTTGGCTGCAGGAGCAAGGAACAAGCACTTTAATAATCAGAGACATTAAAAGCAAAGAGAAACTAGGAACCACTACTGCTGATCCAGGCTCTAGCACATATGAAAGTAAATTAGTTGGGCCTCTGGCTTTCTTCTGAGTACATCCAAAGAATGGGCTGGAAGGTTTGTAATTTACCACAGCTACCTGCAGTTAACGGACAGGGTGCCACACCACCTCTGAGGTGTGCAATCTGGCACATGACCAAAAGAGGGCACTTCATTACCTATGGCAATATGATAATTATGAGAATTCCTATAGGATTCTGTTGACTACGTGATTCTGAGAATAAGTGGAATGTAAAGACAGAGAGCAACACTTAAAGCGAACTGTAGAAATCAGGTAGCCAGGAATACAAGCTAAAGGACAACAGTGCTTCAATAGGCAAGCATTGATAGGGGCAGAATGGAAAGAGGGCCTGTTACAAAGGTGTGTCATGCACAGAGAATATTTTGTTGTCACTCCCTTCTTTTCTGCTAAGTAATGTGAAATAAGATAACAAGCAGAAACAACTAACACTGGCTACTTTTCCTGTAGAGGCTGACCTGGTCTCTGGAGGATCAACGCTAACATTGAAAGAGCGAGAACATGAGCTCCTTCTAAGGCATCTTCCATTATTCACATTTCAATAGTTCTCAGGGTCCCAGAAATGTTAAGAAAACTCTCTGAGAAATGTAAATGTCCTGCCATTTCTTGGTGTTCAGCAACTACCTCATGTCAAGGAGAGCATTTCATATGAATGGAGGCAATTCTGCTGCTAGAAAGGATGGAACTTACAACAGAAAAAAAGTATCATTTGTAAGAAATATGTCTTGGAAAGCCAGGAAACATATAGAATTGAAACACTCCATGAACAGCACGAGAAAGAATGGCCATGAATATGGAGCAGCTTTGTTATAAATATCTGAGTAATCGAGTCAAACATACCTTATTTGTTGCATCAATAAACTTTACTCCCTTATAAGAGACTGATAAAACAATGGTAGGGACTTTCTTCATTTGTTCTGTTGACTTCTGAAATGAAAAACAAATAGAAAAATGATGAATGTTGGTCTATAACTTTTTTTCAACCTAGTAATGCTCTACCTGCATATATATGGAAATGGGAAATAAAGGCTGATCCACATTATACATCAGAATATCCCATTTCTCAGAATAAGTGGAGTGTAAATTATGGAAACAGTGCAAAGGACATGGAGAAAAGCTTTTCTTCCTATAGTAAGAACAGAATAAAACAGTTTTTTGATACTGACTAACCAGATTGTACTAATTATACTCAGTTATACTAATATGCATTAGTGTTAGTTTTTTAAAAAAAATCTTATGTAGCTAAAACTTGATGTCTTTTACAATGACCGTATCTTGTCTTCAAAAGTCTCGTCACAGTAATTCTAAACAGACAGCTCCCATATACAACCAACCTATACACTGGGGCTCTAAGGAGCTAGATGTAATTAGGTTAGATGCACAAATGTATCCAGCATGATGCATACAGCTGCAGACTAGCAAAGGAGGAAGAATAGTCTCACTCCCCTTTTGTGTACACTCCGTAAACCCAGGAACTGATGGATTATATTTTATATTCTCTGGACAACTGAATAGCTTAGACAATGGGATATAAATTCATAAAAAATTTGATATGCATTTTAAGAATATGGAACAATAATTGCTCATAGTTGCAGGCAACTTTATTATTGTGTATGCTAAGAGTAGACAACTGATCAACCACTGATGTGCCCCTTTTTGCTTGTACTATGAGCAGAGCTCTGTTGGTAGAAAGTTCTGCCATCATCCAGGGAAAACATTTGTATCCATAGACCTGAGCTACAGCAGTGGTCCCCAACCTTTTCCCAACTGCGGACCGGTTAGGGGGCATGGCACGCTCATGTGGGTGTGGTGCGGGTCGCGGACCAGGGGTTGGGGACCTCTGAGCTACAGGATGCACTCTATATCAGGGGTCCCCTACCCCCGGTCCGTGGCCTTGGCTAGACTGGGCTGCAGAGACAGATCTTCCGCCCCCCGCACGCACTCCCCCCGCACGCCCACCCGAGCCGTGCGAGCTCCCTTCACGCATGCACGCGTGTGCATGCGCTGCGTGAGCACCCCCGCCCCTTCGCGCATGCACACGAATGCCCACGAGCAAGCCCCACCCCTTCACGCATGTGTGTAAGGGGTGCCCCGCCCCCCTGCACATGGACCCCGTCCCCCCCCAACCAGTCCGCAGTGTCAAAAAGGTTGGGGACCACTGCTCTATAGCATAGAATGTGTAGTTCTTTAGTGCAAGGATAGTCGAACAGACCATTTTCACTGGATGCACCAATTCAGACTGGCTGAGGTTTCATCCCACTTAGTGGCATTTTGAGAGAGTCTGACCCTTGTTGCAAAATAAAGTATAGATCAGAGGTTGTAACGGGTTGTGCCATATTTGCTTTATTTCATAATATCTTGAATTAACCCAGCAAAAGGTAAAAAAACCCTAAGGGCTGTATCTCCCTTTATAAGCTGTTATGCCTGTTAGGATCATCAGGAGAGGCCTTTCTCTCAATCCTACCACATTCACAAGTGCGTTTGGTGGGGACATGGGAGAGGGCCTTCTCTGTTGGTGCTCCCAGGCTTTGGAACTCCCTCCCACAGGAGGCCAGGGTGGCCCCACCTTTGCTGTCCTTCCGCGAGCAGGCAAAGACCTTTCTCTTCAAGCAAGCTTTCCCTCAGTGACTGACCATGAGTAGGATTTTTAAATGGATTGTTATGCCATATTGGTTTGAATGGGTTTTTAATATTGCTTTTGTTTTCCATTTCTTTGAGTGTTATTTGTTTGATTCTTTTTAATATTTGTATGCTTATTGTTTTTATTTTTATATAAAACAATATATTTTATATTTTTAGCTTTAAACATTGTCTTTTAATAATGTAATCCACCTTTGTATACTCATTGTTTTTTAGCTTCAAATATTGTCTATTAATGATGTAAGCTGCCTTGGGTCCTTTTTAAGGAGAAAGTAGGGGTAAAAATATCTGAAATAAATAAATACTTCCAAATGTTACGCTCCTTGTGTAACTGCACAAAAGGATTTCAGCCAATGCATGGCAATCAGTGCATTCCCACTTTCATTTTTTGGTGCTTGGAGCTGCGGGCAAGGGTGCCGCAGACAGTGTATGACTGCTGAATTGAACAGTTGTGCTTTCTAAAGATTCTTGATGGTTTTGTTGGGTCTGCATTTTTCAAACCAGGTCAGCTTTATTTGCACCTCCAAAATGGAACACAGTTATCTTTTAGGGATTTTTTGAACTTCTTCAAACTTTGAGATACAGTTCTTAGGTGTTTATTTTTTTAACTACCATATTAGAGTGTATACCATAGATTTAAATGCATGCCTTAGGATAAAATGCAAAAAAAAAAAATGCATATTTTGTGAAAAGACTACTTTAAAATGTGGATGCTAAAACAGATTGACGAGGAGTGATGGAGCAGAACAGGGCTAAGATGAATGTGTGTAAAACTGACAGATACTGTCGGTAGGCTTAGACGTCCATCCATCTATGGCTTTTGCTAACTAAGAGCAGCCAGCACTGACAGAACTACAGTCACCACTCAAGACGCACTGCCTGTGGGATACTGGATTCCCAGCACCATGAGAGCAAAGATGGAAACTCTACTCCCTTTCTGTTGTCATACAGCAGCTACTGGAGGTTTAATTTATTGTACTGTCTTGTTGGTTACTGCTGCTCTTACCTAGGTGAAATATTTTACCTGATGCCACTGGACTTCTCAACACTCAGGAAGTACAGGACACATTTTTATAGTACTATTTGTGTGTGCCATTTTGTCATGGAAACTGAGTAGGTAACATTAAAAGGGATTTAAATTAAGGAAAAGCAGTGTGCTGCTTATATACTGCCCCATAGCACTTAAAGCACTCTCTGGACAGTTTACAAGTTAATTATGCAGGGTACACATTGGCCCCACAGTGAACTGGGTACTCATTTCACTGACCTTGGAAGGATAGAAGGCTGAGTAAACCTTGAGCCGGCTACCTGGGAAAGAACTCCAGGTCGCGAGCACAGTTTTGGCTGTACTACAGCAGTTTAACCACTGCACCACGAGGCTCTTCATTAGCACAACATCAACAGGTTACTTATATGTCTGTGATCTCTGGCTGATCTACTATAAATAATGTAGAGGTCTACAAGTAGAGCCTAATTTACCTTCTGCTCACTCCTGATTGAATGCAAAAAACCCCAGGAGGAATTTAAAATATAATACAATTGAAATTGACAATTTCACCGCTTATATTCATATGGAGGATATTTGTTTCACTCACCCTCATTTTTGCACAAGCATCCTGCGTCGATTCTGTACCTCTTAGCTCTTTTACCAGCATGGAACCTAAATACTTAAATGACAAACAAGCAATTTGCTTTTTGTTACAGAATAAACACATCTAAAAGGACAACTAAAGGTCTCTGACCTAGGAGATTCTACATTTCTTATCCCTTCCACATAAATATTTCATATTATTAGGTTTTCAAATGGAAAGTGTCCTGTTAATTTAGTAAATGTAACAGCAAACGTTGCAATTGTCATTTCAAAGAGAAACAATTGTAATTGCCATCTTGAGAAAAATGAATGAAAAAGAAAGATAGATGATTTACTGTTTTAAAAAGGCACAGCCATCTTTGTACAAAACTGTCACATTATTATATAGTTAGATGACCTACAAGATGTACATGGCACATTTTTATTAGGTAAAATAAATGTGTTGAATGGAAGCCATGATGACCTTTAGCTCATTGTTTGTGTTTCTAGAAAACACTGACTTGACGGAATTATAACAATAAATATGTACAAAATGTTCAGATAGACTGAACCCAACATTGTAGTACTGTTTAAAGATGTAAGGATTCTCATTGAGGTATGTGGTCTAAGGCTGCTCAAGATCTGAGTAAGTTTTTAATTGTACCTATTGTGGCCTAATTCTGCACTGTTAAATAAATGCTAGATTTGACAGACTTTTAATGCTTTAGGAAAATAAAGGTCTGATCATTTAAAATAACATCATTCATAAAACAGGAATAATACTCTTTGCTTCTTGTCATGGTTGGCAAGAGGAAAGATAAAGGGAAGTGTTCCCATACATAGTGACAAAATTAGTCATTCTGACTAACAACAGAAAATCAGTGTGGTAATTGCCTCAGTAGATCATCACAAAAAATATAGCAATGACCAGTGGCTTAGATAGGGTTTTAAAGGACTTGCACAAATTCAGGCAGGATAGTTCTATCCAAATGAGGCAGTGTATTGCTCAGTACCTACAGGGGACAAGAAAGGAAAAAGCTCTTGCCTTCTTTCCTTCCTCATAAACTTCCCATATGTTTCTGCTTTGCTATTTTGTAAAGAGAGCAGGGTGCTATATCAAAGTAGAGACTCCTTCTGGCCCAAGGGCCAAATTCAGGCCACTGCTGGGGTCAAAAGTGAAAAGAATGGGACAGAAGAAACAGCAAATTTTAGCTTTAAAATTATTACTGGAGGTAACTAAACCTCAGGAGAGACATTTCATCCATTTAAAATTGGGAGATGGTAGAACCTATATAAAAACTTGGAAACCAACATATGATGGTAATAGGCAGAAGGGGGTATGGCCAGATTGGAACCGTCAGCAGGTCCAGAATTGACTGAAGGACCTGAGATTTTACATGGTTCTTGATGGTCCTTCCAATGGCTCCTTTCTGGCTATTCCTGAGACTGCTGATGTTTCTTACTATTGACGACAGGCTTGTAATTCTTCTTTCTGCATTTCATAACTTGTTATTGAAATCATTATGATTCTAGAAAAAGGACTTCATCATGATTACAGTTATGTTAGGCAGAGAAAAAGATGATAAAACATGATGTCCTAAATTGGGCAATTTTTAGCTATTCACAAAGGAAACTGAATCTGGCAAACTTACAAATGCTTTGTAATCACATGACTGGAAGATGAGTTTCTCTGGATGATGCTGCCAGTATTGTACTGGTGTTGATGCTGTCGCTTCATTAGGAGGTCGTAAAGTAATTGATGGTTCGCCCCAGTCTCCAGTCTAAAAATCAGAAGGATTCCAAAATCAAAGAGAAACTAGGTTTTGTGGGCGTTTTTTTTTAAAGCTCACTATAGCTGCAGCCAAATTGCACTGATTACTTATTATTATTAATTGCACGCGTTATTCTTAAGAATAAAATAACAGATGAATACCATTTGGACAGCATCACTACAGTACAGCCTCTCATCTGAATTTTCTAGCAAGGAGCAAAATGTCCCAATAAAACAGATGCTATTTAAATAGAAATATTACTTACACACCATTGTGCCAAAAAAAAAAAGTACAAGAATTAGCTAGAGATTTCAGATAACAGGTCTGAAAAGATGAAATTCTACTTAACAGACTCTCTCTGCATGAATACGTGATAGGAAAGTCCCCATAATTTGAAACGTGCATGGGATAGCAACTAAGTAACTTTATCTTATGTATAATTACTCAAAGGTAATTTTTTTACCTAGTGGGATGTACTCTCAGGGAAGTGCAGGCTTAAGCCATCATATGCACAACTCCATAGGGATAACTCTCACCCAAAATGCTTGAATAGCGTAAGTTTTCTTAGAGAAGAACCAGTAATTTAAACTGATTGAACAAATCAGCTATTTTCAAAAGAAGTTTTCTAAAATTAAATTATACAAAGATTCAGAATTACTGCTATTTTTTAATCATTAAACATTTGTATTTTGCACCAGTTTCATTTCCATTTTTCTCTCCCCCCCCCCCTTTTTTTTTTTAAAGCTGAACTGGACATGCTTGGTGAGGAATTGTAAAAAACTTACTAATTTCAAACAAACCTGAAAAATTAAGTTACAAAGTAAAGCAGCTGAAAGGAATAATTATCAAAAGCATATGAGAAAATTGCAGTAAAAGAAAGTACAGTTGCAATTGTCCATTCAGGACAGAGCAAACAAATAAGCATTGTACATCCACTTTCATGGCCCACAAGTAAAGACAAGACACAAGGTTGTACAGATCTGCAAAGACAAGCACAAGATAAACTGTAAGGCATCAAAGTGTAGTAACATTCCAACATGAAAACTAAAGCAGGAATGCAGAAAACGGGACAAGCAGAAAAAACTTTGTGCCAGCATTACTGTTTTTGTTCAAAAGCCAGCAGTAATGCAGTTCTTGTAATATTGCTTTTAAAACATTCTAAAGAGATACCTAATTCTGGACCAGTCTCTTGCAGCCACTAACACCCTACTGCTTTTCTGAATGAAGTTTTTTTGAAGAGAGAAAGGGATGTGTATAGGCCTGACAGAACATTCCTTTCTTAAAACAATTGCAGTTTTTCCTGTGTCATTGTTTCTGGTTGCTGGAAAATGTTGCACGTGAGGAATGTCTGTCCATTATGTAGATATTAAATAATATAATACGTAGTTAATTCTCAGCATTCATGTAGCATTTTTAAAGTGTTTGAAACATTTCATGTATATTGCCATGTTGCAATTATTAATACAGATTTTAAACACTCAGAGATGGACATGGAGATTCTGGCTTAGCTTTAGGCACTGCAGCCAGACTGAGAGAACCAGGTTTCCTTGACCTGTCTTCATAGACAGTCAGGTGACTGATAAATCTATTTATTTAATGAAGCCGGTGGAGAGAATGAACTAAGGAGAGGCACCTCCCACAGGAAGCTAGACTGCCCTCATCTTTACTATCCTTCTGAAAGCAGACAAAGACCTTTCTCTTCAGGCAAGCTTTCCCTGAATGAATGGCTGCCAAGTGGGGTTTTTTAAATGGATTGTTGTACCTTACTGTATTGAATGTGTTTTGGTGTTGCTTACATTTTTTGGTATTATATTCATTGATCTTTTTAGTATTGTATACTCATTTTTACTAACTTAGTGTATTTTAATTGTAAGCTGCCTTGGGTCCTTTTAAAGGACCAGAGTGGTGAGTGCCTTGGGGCACTCACCACTCTGGTCCATGCACTTGTAGTCTCGAGATTAGACTACTGTAACACGCTCTACATGGGGCTACCTTTGAGATTGATGCAGAAGCTTCAAATGGTGCAGAATGCGGCAGTCAGACTTCTTACTGGGGTGAGGAAACATCAACATATCTCCCCCCACTCTGGCTGCTTTGCATTGGCTGCCCGTTCGTTTCCGCATTGATTTCAAAGTGTTAATGATGACATATAAAGCCCTAAATGGTTTAGGACCTCGATATCTAGCGGAACGCCTCCTCCCACCTAGATCTACCCGAATCACTCGTTCTAGCCAGGAAGGGCGGCTGAGGGGCCTAACGCCGAGGGAGGCCCGGAGAGAAAGAATAAGAAACCGGGCCTTCTCGGCAGTGGCCCCTCGCCTTTGGAACAGTCTGCCCCCAGAGATCTGTCTGTCTCCCTCGCTGGGTGTTGTTTAAGAGCAAACTTAAGACCTGGCTCTTTAGGCAGGCTTTCCTTCCTGTCATCACTTGAATATTTTTCCCATCTTGAACTATATTACTACTGTTGTTTTTTATTTTATTATATTGTTTTTATTCTATCTATTATTGTTAGCCGCCCGGAGTAGACTTCGGTCTAGATGGGCGGGGTATAAATGTAATAAATAAATAAATAAATAAATAAATAAATAAATAATTTTAAGGAGAAAGGTGAGTTAAAATATTTTAAGTAAATAAATAAGTACAGATTAATTCCACCTGATTTTTGCAGATCTCCCTCCTCTCTGCTTTACAGCACACCCCATTTGTCAGAGTTCCCTGCTGATCTGTGTAACGTTTTCACCAAGAGGAGTGAGAGTGAAAGGCAATACTGGGGAGGAAAATATGGAAAATTGTGCTAATTTATGAGATCACAAATCTGGATCTAGCCCTCTGTTAGGGAAATTCTCCAATTTAGGATTCATTCATATTTTCTGTAGTATAAATCAGTGGTCCCCAACCTTTTTGGAACTGCGGACTGGTTGGGGTGGGTGGGGTCCGTGCATGGGGGCGGGGGCACCCCAGCACTCGCGGGTGGGCGTGGCACATTCACGGTTGGGCATGGCGTGTTCACGCACATGCGCAGGTGAGTGGGACTTGCGCAGGTGAGTGGGATGTGTGTGGGGGCGGGAGATCTGTCTCCGCGGCCTGGTCCTGCAAAGCCCACGGACCGGCATCGGGCCATGGACCGGGGGTTGGGGACCCCTGGTATAAATAGCCAGTCATTCTCTACAAAGTATTCCTTCGATCTAAATCTATTCTTTCTCATCTATCTATTCTAAAGGAAGCCGTAGGCTGATGGCCTAATAGAAACAATGCCTTGTGTGCTTTCCTTTTACTATCTCATAAAATATCATCTTTAGACTCTGAAATTCTGGAAACTAGGGACCCAATCAACTCATCCACTAATGTAATCCATAGCTATGGGAAGCCTGTGGTTCTCAGGATGTCGTTGCATGACAACTCCCATCCACCTTAGCAAGCATGGCCAATAGTGAATGGCCATCCACAACAAGCCATCGGGACCGCCAAGGACTGATAAGTTTGCGGAAACGTTAACCATGAATATACTAAACTTACTAAACAAATTACATCTATGTTGAAAGGGGAATTGTAGATTTACATTAATTTTTCATTGGATTTTAAACATATTTTACTACACTAAAAACCGTATGAGTTCAGGCAAAAAAAATAAAGGCAAAACAATTCACAGGCGATTTTACTCCCCAACTCCAGCTTGCCCCTGTTTTAGTTTGGAGTGAAGGAAACATCTACATAATTTTTTTTTAAAAACCCACTCTCACTTACACCAGCAAAACCACTTCTTTTTTCCCTCTCTGCCCTAATTAACAACAAAATCACGAAATTTTCCAACAAGGGAGAGGGCAATGGATTTTAGTTTCTGAAAAAATCACCCTTTTGTCTTTTTACCTTCAGTTATTTACTTGTTTCCCATCTCATCTTTTTCTTATACAGTCCTCAAGTCTCTGATTCTGTCTCTTTCTCTCACATGCACACCACTTGCAGTGTCTCCCGAAAAGAGGCAGAGCATCCTCTTCAGGCAGATTAGTTGATTCTCCTCCCCTCCCGCTTCTTCCAGGCATGTGCTCTTCCACAAACTACACATAACAGCATTGCTACATTCCACTACTTCCTGTTTTCAAGCAGGACTTGATTGTTGAGTGTTCAAAACAATTTACTTGGGCAACAGACTCTCTTTCTTGAACCTGTCCAGACCTCACATTCCCTGATGATCACTAATCTAACATATTGTTGAAGCAACATTCATGCAAAAAAACAAATTTCAGTCAAGGACTCTTGAAACTGACACTGAAATTAGCAAATGTCATAATTTAATTGATTATTTAATTGATTGCAATACATTAGTGCCAATCTCTGGGAAATACAATCCAATGACATATGGAGAGTTACATATTACCCGTTTCTGGTGTAGAAATCTTTGCCTCATGTACTGTTGCGTTCCTTAGTGAATATTATAAAGACAAATCTCCAAACACCCAAAGACACACAGTGGATATGTATGCGGGACCTGCAATAGGCTGCCAAACTGCACACTTACAGAAACTTTTCTCATCGCATTTTACACTAGTTACTGTCAGTTACTTGTGGCAAACATATGTCATAAAATGCCAGTCAGCCCTTTATTGGTTTGCAGATCATAGGGCATGATTCAATTCAGGGAAAAATACTTTTAGATACATAAAGTTTAACTCTCACATAGAAAACTGGTCTTCTACTTTATTCTGGCTATAATATGCTCTTCAGGAGTTTTCATTATTTATAGAAACCATGATTTTGTATAATTGACAATATTTAAGTGTCGTCCATTTATTTAAATAATTTTATTAATGTCGGTGAAGGAATAGTAATTATCCTCCAAAATTACACTTTCTTCCCAGAATGCTCAGCATGTCATGACTATTTATAACATGACAGAATACTTGATACCTGCTTCTGTTAAAGCTCCCATTAAAAAATCTTTTAGCAAGATAAATACGTCCTACTCCAAGAAAATTTATGCTAAGCATAGCAACTTTGACATTCAAGCTTTGGAAAACATGAAATTAGCAAGGAGTACTAAAAGCAGAGACAGCTTAGGCACCCTTCTGTACCTCACTACTGAACTAACCACAAACCAATAGGCATAAGCCAGAGCCACTGTGCACTGAAAACTGTTATTTTAAATATAAGTTATTTATTTATTATAAGTATAAGGTCCACTTGCAAATACTGCACACAGTGCTTAATTAAAAGAGAACATGGATTCCTACAGTTACATAAGTTTACATCTTTTATACTTTCAGATTTTATATTTTAAAAAATCAATATTGGTTCTTCTGGTATTCAATGCCAGAAAGCAACATCTATAATGAAATTAAAAATCTCAAGATCAGGACACAGAAATGTCTGTAAAAATTACACTTATTTTACCTTATAGGTGGGCATCTGTGACCCCCAAATGTTTTAGGAATCCAATCAGATCTAGGCAATAGAGCCAACAATAAGAGATGATGGGAACTGCAGTTTAAAAACATTTTGAAGCCACATTTGCCCACCCCTATCTTAATCTAATTGATAAAATTACAATTTAGGTGATAGAGAATAGCACTGAATCTAAACAAAGCTAAGTGAAATCTGACATAAATATGTGTACAGATATCTATCTAATAATCATGGAAACAGGCAACTTGGTATAGGACAAATTTTATATGAATGTGGAGAAAGTCAATCAATGCAGCATTTATGTGCGTGCAATTTATATTCCACTACATGTACAAAAGAAGATCTAATAAATGGCTGAAATAACATAATTAAAAATAGCCTGCTTCTGGTCAAAAACACTCTAATTATTTTAACATTTTAATTTGTTTTCAATTTTTTAACCTATATTTCATATGCATCAATCATTTAAAATGCTCTGATACAACTATAGAAAGAAAGATCTACCTGGGCTGACATCCTGTGGGTGTAACTATGCCTGCAGAAGGGTGATGGCATTATTGGCAGGGTGAGATTTTCAGTAATTAAAAACTTCCTAATTCTGTCCCACAGCTTTTCCTATTGCCATGTAATCCCCTTCATCATATGAAAAATGTGGGAGCCATGGTACAGGAGGAGAAAGTCTTTAATTATAGAAAGATTCCTTCTACCTGCAACATCATCTGGAAGTGGTGATTTCAGTAATTAAAAACATTTTCCTCCTATCAGCTCCCAGAACTTTCACACAATGAAAGGTATTATGTGCGAGTTGGAAAAGCTGTTGGATGAAAGTAGGATGTTTTTAGTTGCCAAAAATCACTTCTTGCTGAAAACTTCATCACCTTTCCACAGATAAGTTACACAACAAGATTTTGGCTGTAGATATACAGATATATTACTACTCGAGATACACAGAAGTGATTGTTGTTGAATACTTGTCTTGAAGCCAAATCAGTACTGTAATCTATGTTACCATCCAGCCAATCACCTATGCTCTAGTTTTTATTGTTATGTGTAAGTGCCATTAAAATCAGTGGGACTTAAATATACTTGACTCTGTTTGAAACATTCACTATAAATCCTCTGTAATGGTTGAAACTAAATTTAACATTGTATCATTAAAACAAGTCCCTAATTGTGTGGATTATTTTTTTGGGGGGGTGCACGTGCCACAAGCAACTGTTTTATTAAATTGAAATGCAATTCAAAATAGATAATTTTCTTTCTATAACTCATGATTTGTTGTCAATATAAACACAGTAAGCAGCATATCTAGTGCTGGCAGGAAACAACTGCTCTGTTTGATATTTGGCATGTGTGCATGAAGTTCCAAAGGCATAGATGTCCCACTGGTTCTACTCCACCAAAACTGCAGCAGAATTCCAGTCACGTTCAAGGGGGTCCTAGATCTCCCAGTTCTAGAGACTCCCTTCTCTCCCTGAAATAAATCCCAGCAACCCAACAGTAAATGGGAGAAGCAAACAAAAAGTTGCTCTCCTGATTAATGCCCTCAATGCAATGTAGGAACAAGTCACTGAAAGTGCTGGTGTGGCTCTTTCTCTTTATCTCAAGGCTCTTTCCCTGTACCTTGAGTATGAGACAGAACTGGTCTGCCAAACATTTCAGCAGGGGTTCTCAGTGGACTTGTAGCTCTCTTTCATCTTTTCCTAATAAGCTGATGCAGCAATTATAGTTCAGATGACATACTTATGAATCTGTTCAGATAAAACAATCCATCCCTCTTAACTGTCTACAACTCCTTAAAGCTACTTGTAGTTGTTCATGCTAACAAATAATACATAAAAATATTGTATTATTTAAACTGTAAGTGTTGGTATTCTTTTAGGGCTGATACTATTTGGTTGAAATGAAAGTGCAGATTTTTGTGGCATTCTTGATTTTTTGATCTACACTTGATTTTCTTGTTGCAAAAATGAACTACAATTAAACGTTGTTTCATATGTTTCTTCTCTTAACACAAATATTAATACATCATTTGAGGAAAGAATATGCACCCAAACACATGAATTGTGGATCAAGTGCCTATTTTACACAAGTAACTAGAACAAATAGTATGTGTGCCCATATTAGAAGGTGGACATAAAGATAAACTTAAGCCTGATACTGAAGATACAGTTCATAAGTAAGGGTACTGCATCAAGACGGTCCAGATCCCTCCTGTCACAATGCTGATTTTCTCCATGATTGGCTCGGAGAAAAGAAAGAGTGGCTTTTGCATCTTCTTTCCTCCTGATTTTGCTTTTTTAAAACTTACTGCCTCACTGTTACAAACAATTTAAACAAAGGCTGGTCCAAATCTTTCCATAATATTCAGGATGTGGTAAAAGGGTTGGCAGATCTCAATGTACGGCATATCTAGAACCTACTTCACGCCATCCATGGCCTCCATCCACTTACTCCCCTGCTCCAACGTAAGAGTTCTGCCATCCTGGGCTGTACAGCCACTGAAAGTTGTGTAACTGCCATGTAGGGTGTGTGTGTCAAAGACTGCATCTCCCCCAGGGCACCCTTCCCAGTGGCCAAAGGATTGTAGCCGTCCTGTGTCCAAAAATCAGTGCAGATTTGTTTAGAAGTGATGGTGTACTGTAAGACCATGTTTACTAAATATACATTGAAGTGTCTCATCAGTGAAGTTTCAAGTTTAGAAAAATGCACCAAGAAACTAAAGAGAGGATCCACCTTTATCACAGAAAGGCAAAGGCACAAAACAAAGTGAAATTGCAGAAATTATGCAATTTGCACCTATTTTTGTGCTTGAAGCTGAACAGAGACAACCACCTAAAAAAAAAGTTCTGATAATGCGGTCATTAAAGAAAAATTTTGAGACTTTAAAGCTTTAAAAAAACTGCATCCAGTTACACAAAACCAACACGGTTATTACACACTATGAAAACAAATTTATAAACACACAGATACTGTCCTGGAAATTGGATGTTACACATTGCTTTTTGAACTCTGAAAAGCATGGTACCCTGCATAAGGTATTAACAACACCAAGGCAGCACACTAGACAGCAATACAGTGACAAACGTAGCCATTTGTTGAAAATATCTTACATTATGAACCTGATGAACTGCTGTGTAAGGATATCCTGCATTCTGGCTGGTCCAAATCTCACAGACAGAAGACTGCCGATACAAACAGAAAACTGTATCTCATGTTGTAAGTAGTAAAGCACCCCAAACACCCTCAAACCCAGGAAGAATAAGCATTACACAATGCAGGAATGGAACAAGGTATCACAGCAAGAATTTATAAGAAGTAGTTTCAAACTGGCAGCAGCTGTTAAAGCCTACTTCAATTATATATTTTCAGATAAAACATATTTCTGGCTTAAAGAAAGAAAAACAAGGATTTTAGAATGAATTTGAGACTTCTTGAGAATAATAAAGCCATTCTACAATAATGAAATAGAAGTAAAGCAGGAGAAAATGAAAAGTATGTATCCTTCAATTGTATTTCAGACACTGATTTGCATTTTGTAGCATAGTGGATTGGACCAGTTACTCTGAAAATGCCACACTGGCTGCAGCAATCAGCAGATAATATAATTTCTAACAGTAAAAAGGAGTAGCAATCCATCTCCTCATTCCAAATGACTTATAGACAGACCTTGTACATTTGAAAAATCAAAGATGGCTTGTGAAGCGAAAAGCATAATACAACTGCATCAACAGAAAAAGGAAGTTGGAGTGATATCATCTGACATGACATTTGGTGTTTGAACATCACAAGATCTAAGATGATAGCTCATAGTAACCAAGCAAGTAAAACACACTTCAGATATAGTAGCTACCCACAATATCCTGAATAGCAACAATGAAAGGCACTGAACATTTGAGAAATGCAACTGTGCAGTAGCTAGCAATTAATACTGTACATCAACAGCTTAACAGCAGTCTACAGAACACAGCCAGCAGTTAAAACAAGACGCAGGAATTTAATACTGGCGTCCAAATAAAGCCTGCATTCAGTCACAGCTTCCTGGAAGAAAATCACCACGGCTTTTCCTCTGTGAAAATCTGCTAAAATTCTAAGAACTGGCAGTGGAGGCTGCCTTTCTTTCAACTACCAGAAAGGATTCTTACAACTGAGTCCTCAGAACTGGCAGCACAATGAGTAAGGTAACTATTGTGACAGCAGACTATCACAATCAAGTGCATTGTTTTGCTTCGATAAACAAAATCAGATCATTAGTAATTTAATATTAGCATGCTGACACAGTGGCTGAAATCCTGTTGCACAGTTACACAAAGGTTGTAACTTTTTGATATGAATTGTTGTAAATTAGAAAATCTGTGTAGGATTATTTGTTGCACTTCAAGTTGCACAACTCAGTCTGAAGAAGATAATGTTTAGGGAGATTTCTTAATTTATGGTAATTCATATCTACAAGTTATGCTGTTTCTGTTTAGCTTCTTTGAGAATATGAGGCTATGCAGTTGTTCCTTCTTCCCTAAATTTTGGGGATCAGCAACTGTGAGATTTACCTGGACTGTAACCTTGACAAAAGTTTAACATCACCTACAGGACTCTTCCAGATATGAAAAGATGACAAGATAAAAGGGTGGTTAAGAATAGCAATGGTGAATAATACAGAAGTAACCCTCAAAGAGGAGAGAATAAAAATACCATGAATTGACACCTGAGGTACATTAGGAAGTGTGAGTGCTCTTGCTTTAGAACCTCTGGTGATTTAAAAGTGTATGGTTTCACAATCAAGCTACGTATAGTAACTTTCCATTTACAGTCCTTATGTGGTTTTGGCAGAATTTAATTCTGGAGTAGGGAGACTTATGGCTCTTCATATGTTGTTAGGCTCCAATTCTCCTCAGTCCCAGCCAACATGGCCAATAGCGAGGGAATTATGGGATGTATAATCCAGCAACATCTGGACAGCCAATGATTCCTCATCCATACTAATCCTTTACCTATTTACTGCCTAAAAATGCATGTTCTGGTATTCTACCAATGAAGATGAAATTAAACTACAGAGAAGAACTGCTGGATAGCTTAGTGGTTAGAGGTTGAGAGTCCAATTCCCCACTGGACCTCCCTGACAGGGGTTGGACTCGATCCATAAGGTTCCTTCCAGCTCTGCAGTACTTAAGATAAAAAATATTCAGAGAGTGGAGCCATGGCAGCTAAATTGGCATAAAGAAAAGCATGCCTTGGAATATTCAGTTCCCTTCCAGGGTGCTATCTGCAATAGTCAGTAATCTGAAATCTTTTTTTTTTTTTAATATTGCCCAGAATCCTGTTAATTGTACCTACCAGCACATTCTATATGCATAAATTTCATCTGCTAAGTGCTGCAAGCTAAAAGTCAATACGGGCATTTGCTGTCACATACCAGTCATGTGACGCAGGATGTGACAGCAACTGACAATACTGAGTTCTTAACCTGCAGCAATTTTGCAGCTGAACTTTACTCCAATGGCATTACATGGGTATAGGTTTTCAAATGGATTCCAGTCAGTATTTTTAAAGGAGACTTGAAACATCTCTAAAGAAGCTCCAGCAGAATTCTGAAGATAATTTCTTCTGACTGCATTAATGCCCAAGGCTTTTTGTACTCATCAAGTTGTTCTGTGTCTGTTAATGTTTCAACAGACAGGAAATTGAAACATGGCACAGCAGAAAATCTGAACTGTATGGATGAAAATGGTTTTAACATAGAGGTCACTTGTCATCTCTGCTACTCACTGAAATTATACTGAATGTGTACCAAAACTGGCTCTGCCATGCAGCGGCAGAAGTCGGACTGTGCTTTCCCTTTAGCATTTCCAGGGTAACATGAAGGTGGAACTCAGGACCAAAATAGATGCGACATTAAATGCATCAATGCACTGAATGAATTTGATTTTTTTTAATTATTCAAAATAATGCAACTGGGGGCAAAGGGACAGGATTGAAGCTATTATGCCAGACAGAGGACTGTGTAATTATTTCTCACTTTTCCTTCTCAGGGCTATTAGTTACAAGGTATATGCATTTATGCAGTTTTCACAGGAACTGCAGCAAGGCATGGGTGGGCTAATCCCACTGTTTATGTACTAGAGTCCTGGGACAGATTCTGTCAGTAAAATACAAATATATTAAATGTATCTACATATTTAAAATCAAACATTTTAGCACAGGGTAGAAAAAGATGTCCAGATGTTGCTGTTAGACGACTGACTCCCAGAAGCTCGTGTACTTTGCTACAGGGGAGAATGTAAGCTTTCTGGAGGGAGGGAGGGATAGATAGAGAGATGTCACCATAATGTCTTGCACTTCCTAACATGTAAAGCAACTCCTGGCAGAAAAATTCTGACCTCACATTCACACATCAAGAATTCATTGTTCTCTTGAAAATAAGTTAATGCATGATTCTATGTTGTAAATATACAAACAAAAAGTCACTCTGAAAGTGAAGTAAGTAGCAAACACTTCAAAAATGGTTATTTACTAAATCCAAGTGGTTTTATTAAGAAAAGGGCATGGTAGTCATCTTTCTATAGATCTGTTATCTCATCACATGCTTTATAAAAACTGAGTAAGAAACAGCAGTCAAAAGGCAACTTTTTGGAAAGGCATTTTGCTATTAACGTCACAAAAACAAGTATATGTTGAGAAAATTCAAACAAATAATAAATGTGGTAAGTCCTCATGAAATGTTTTCCTCAAAACATAGGGCACAAGCTTTCGTATCAATGTAATAACACTTGCAGGTTAGCTGATAGTAAAAATCATGAACGCTGTAACCACATATTTTAAATGCACAATTAATATTCTGCTTGCACCCAAGCACAATGAACTCAGTTAGCTCCCAGCTTAGGGCATCTGGGCATCAATCTTCTAGTTGACTTACAGAGTGCAATATTCTCACCTGTTGCAAAAATTAAGTCCTATCAAGGTCAACAGATATTACTTCTACATAATACACACTGGATTGCAGTTCAGGAGCTATTTTGTCTTTGCACGTACAGTAGGTCATATCAAGCTGTCAGAACCATCCTGTACCTGATTTCCTACCACCTTCCAAAGAACCTCAACTGCCCACATAATAATTGATTGGGATTCAGACTTAGTCGCACTTAGTTCCCACTGAAGTCAGTGGGGCTTAACTCATGAATAATTTTTAACAATAATTAAAATGGAACCCAAACACATCTAAGTCTAGGTCTAACTCAAATGATTTAGAGGAAGGTATGCAAACGGGACGTGGTGGCGCTGCGGGTTAAACCGCAGAAGCCTCTGTGCTGCAAGGTCAGACCAGCAGTCGTAAGATCGAATCCATGCGATGGAGTGAGCTCCCGTCGCGTTTCCCAGCTCCTGCCAACCTAGCAGTTTGAAAGCATGCAAATACAAGTAGATAAATAGGTACCACCACAGTGGGAAGGTAACGGCATTCCGTGTCTAGTCGCACTGGCCACGTGACCACGGAAACTGTCTTCGGACAAACGCTGGCTCTACGGCTTGGAGACGGGGATGAGCACCGCACCCTAGAGTCGGACACGACTGGACTAAATGTCAAGGGGAACCTTTACCTTTACCTATGCAAACTGAACAACCTTCTTTTACATATAGAACTGTGTGTACAGAATATGAACAGCTCTTGATATAGGAGATCAAAACTTATCTTTTACATTCTGCTTCCCAAGTTGCCATACAATATGATCCACAGTGGGCCAACTCCCAGTTTATTCTTACTACATCTGACTAAAATCTATTATATCTACTGGATACAAATCAATAATACAAAAAGGATCTAAAATACTCTTGTTTCTCCAAGAGTTCATTCATAGATTTTTGCCTATTTGTGTCTCACACAACCTAATGCACATAACATGCTGTGGTTTTTAGAAAATGCACTGTGGGATGCTCTTGTACAATGCAGAGTGCAGATGCTCCATAGACACACCTATACAGTGTGCTCCGCTCGATCTCCAGCTGGCAGTTGCAATGAGCTGCAGATCACCCTGTTTATAGCAAAGGGGTTTCCACTTGCACAAGCGAATAGTGGTGTACACAAATAGCATACAAGAACCAATGCATGCATGAGAGACCACTGCATGTGTGGGGAAAAACAGGATTCTGGCTGCCATGTCATGAGAATACTTGTGGGTAAAAAACTGCTAACTAATTAAGGGCAATTTAAGAAGAGAACAAGTATAAATAATGAAAGTAAGCTGTTGTCTGAGTGGTTCAATTGGCAGATCTATGTGGAACAAACAAAGTAAGGAAGAGCAGAGTATTACATTATTGGTGCTTGACCTGAGCAGATCTCTCTGCTCAGGTGTGATGAAGTGGGGCTGGGCTTGTAGAGAATTCTGAATGGTAACTAGGCCAAACTAATTGCAGGGAATGGGGGAATAAATTATGCAAAGAAAAAATCAGGCTTTTAAAAAATATTTGGATTTTCATCTTAAAAACACACTTAAGTAGTTAATAGTCAGTTCCACTGAAGGTGAATATTTTAAAGGAGTCTGGAAAGTTAAACTTTTTTCTGAAAATGTCATAGGACCATCAGACAAGTATTAAAAACATGCCAAAGAATGCAGCAATGCATCAATCAAATGCTGTCAATTTTTGAAGCATGTTCTATCACCATGTAATAGAAGGAACATCCAAAGTAAGTAAATGACTGGAGTGTGTCGAATCTGCTTTATTTTGTGGAATTTCTTTTGAATATGGATGGATGGATTCTTTTGAGATCAAAAAGCATTTATAAAAATCATATCCCTGTTCCACTTGCACCAAAGTTGGACATCATAATTTCAAATTAGGCTTTGGATGAGGCAACTCTAAGCCATGACACTGGCTGAAATCTTGTTGGGCTGCTACAAAAAAG
Organism: Intellagama lesueurii; assembly: GCA_037013535.1. Lineage (NCBI taxonomy): Eukaryota > Metazoa > Chordata > Lepidosauria > Squamata > Agamidae > Intellagama > Intellagama lesueurii. The sequence continues at coordinate 39,021,148 of JBAJHW010000005.1, read as the reverse complement.
GAAGCAAACTGTTGTAAGAAATCTCGGCAGAAGTTACTTGTTACATACCAAGTTACATGACCAAATTTCTTCTTAACTTACAATTCTATTCCAAAGTTACAGCTTTTGCATAGCAATGTAGCAAATATCCAGCCATTGTGTTGCATCAAAACCACTCTCCAAGATTCTGTTCTTCCCATTTATCTGCTGTACCAATCATTTATCAGCTGCATTTTATTGTATCACCTGTAACAATCTGTACTTTTGAATCTTCAGTATATGACCAAAGTACACTAGCTTTCTGCACCTTGTGTGTTCTATGATCCCATGGTATTTATTCATCTGCCTTAATGCTTGTTTTGTCACATTTTATATCCAATAAATGTTTTAAAATATCAGGATCCTCTAAAGTACTGCCCTAACAGGCACATTAAAAATTCCCTAATACAGTACGACCCCCATATCTGCGGGATCGGTATCCACTGTTTCAATTATCCACCATTTCCCGCAGCCCTATATACAATATACAAGGGCACCCTCTTGCGGAAGTGATCCCCTGTGGATACAGGGTCCTACTGTACTACATCCAACTCCTAGTCCACTCAATGCAGGACACTGACTGGCACCAGCTTTCCAGGGTTTCAGGCAGGATTCTGTCCTTGCCCTACTGGAAGATTCCAGGGACTGACCATGGGGGCTTTTGCATGCAAGGAATGTGCTCCACTTTGCTCTACTGCTAACATTTCAATCCCCCCCTTTCTGGGGGAAGGGGGGTTGAAAGGAAATTTTATTTTCTAACCTACCAATGCAAGGAACTGAAAAGTTCTTATTATAATGTGGATCTTAGTTCACAACTTGTCTGCCTTTGATATCTCTGGGTGACAAAATGTATGTTCCTTCTTTTTGCTGTATTTTATATGGTAAACATACACTGAACTACTACATCTGATTAACTATTCCTGTGGCATGCACTCTGCTTTCAAACTGAATTCTATAGGGCTACAAGGTCACCTCTTCCTTACTTCCAAATGTTGGCAATCAAACAATGAAAGTCTGTAGGTGCTCCATTCATTCCTAGCCACCAGAATTATCCAATGTGATTTTAAAAAAAATATAGAATAGAATGACGACTGTTTTTGCCTGAATCCAACTTCATATTCACATTTCATTCAGCAAAATGAAATTCTTCTCCATTTGAACAAGTTTGCCTTAGGGTTCAGATGAGCTGGTACATGCAGACCATCCTCAACACTACTGCAAACCACTTTCAAATTAATTCCCATCCAGCTGAAGAGGAGTTATGTGGGGGTTTTTCGGGGGCAAATGCCTGAGGTTCTTCCCATCGTTAAATCAGGAGTTTGAATAATTGGAGGGGGGTGTTTGCAGGGAGGATTTATGCTTCAATTTGAGTTCTAATGTACCAAATGGACACTGTGTGGTGAACACTTTTACTCCCTGACCACTTCCCACCTTGCAAAGAAACTGTAAGTCCTTCTCAAGCTTACTTTTTATTTTCCTTCAAGCAGGCAGCCATCTGCTCAGACACTGCTTCACATACACAGCTATTTATTCACTCTACAACTCAGCCAAGGAACATAAAATTATACCTGGCCCCTACATTAGAAATGTCCTATCTACTATTGTTTCCATATTCTCTCTCCTAGCCCCTCAACATATACATTGTGTGATGAGGCTGGAGTAGCAAGAAGAATACAGATGGTACCCTAATCCTCTGCCTCTGGTGAAGTGAGCTGGCTGGCAGTAACATAAGCCTTAGACGTGGCAGCACCCCATTTGCCATAGGGGGAAAAAAACCCCAGCTGCCACACTTCTCAGTACAGAAGATATTTAACAAAATTTAAAAAAAATGACAGGTTTGAGCACTGGACTAAAAACAACAGAATGAAATTTAACAGAGATAAATGCTAAGTTCCACACCTAGGGGAAAAATACATATTTACAATATGGGGGATACTTGGCTCAGTAATACTACAAGTGAGAAAGATCTTGGAATTGTAGATCAAAAGCTGATTATGAGCCAATGGTGTGATAAGGCTGCAAAAAAGGCAAATGCGATTTTAGGAGGCATTAACAAAAGTATAGTCTCCAAATCCTGTGAATTACTAATACCCCTCTAGGTTAAGCCTCATCTAGAGTTCTGGACACTGCACTTTAAGAAGGATGCCAACAAATTAGAGCAAGTTCAGAGAAGGGAACAAAAATGATCAGGGGACTAGAACCAAGTTCTACGAGGAAAGACTGAAAGAACTGGGCATGTTTAGCCTCAAGCAAGTAGGACTGAAGGGAGATATGAAAGCACTTTTCAAATACTTGAAAGGCAGTCATAGAGAGGAGGGGCAGGATCTGTTCTCGATTATCCCGGAGATCAGGACACATAATAATGGACTCAAGCTACAGGAAGCCAGATTTAGGCTGAATATCAAGAAAAAATTCTTAACTGTTACAGCAGTACAATGGAATCAGTTATCTCAAGAGGTGGTGAGTGCTCCAACACTGGAGGTATTCAAGAGAAAACTGGATAACCATCTGTCAGATCTGCTTTGATCTGGATTCCTGCACTGAGCACGGGTTGGACTCGATGGCCTTACAGGACCATTCCAACTCAATTATTCTGTGATTGATACATCAAACTTTTGGGGCACTTAAGTGGAAACAATCTGTTATCTATTGTTTCTCTTCGTACATGCGAGAAAACAAATCTGAATGCAGAAGAAGAAAATCCTATAAAAACACTGTCAATCTCTACTTGTGGCTAAAGCAGACACTTGGATGCTTCTCTGAGGGCAGAATGCCTGCTCGGTGAAGTGAGCCATTCATGTCACTAATATGCTCCATGAACTCAACTGGCCTCCCATCTGTTTTTGGGTGCAATACATAGCTTGGTTTCTGGTGTATACCATGAAGCATTAAAGCATGGTTTATGACTTGGCCTTCAGTCATTCTGTGCAAGATCAAAAAACAGTACATATCACCCCACAGCATTTTTGCTGACAGAAGTTCAACTATACAGACCTTTAGAATGAAATGTAGCTTGTCTTTTGATGAAACATATGCTTGATTTAAGGTAGTCAGTGGATTATTCATGTGTGGTTGAATGAATGGAGCATAAGTCATGGTCTATTTTGTTTTGCAGATAGTTAAATGTAACAGCACTAGGATGATCAGGATACAAATGGTTAAATATACCAGGACTCCTGACAATCTTCACCACAAAATATCCATATATAACACTCTTGAAGCTCTTCTAAGAAAATGTAACATTCTGCATGTAATTGCAGAAATAACTTTCTGCAGTTTGTTCAACTCCTCCCATATGAACAGGAATCTTAGCCAACTGCTATGTAGTAAGCCAATTTTATCCAGGTATTTCTGTCAAACTTTATGAGAGAAAAGAATCTCCACTGTCAAAAGGAAAACAGAGTGTTCTGTTTGTTCTGGCTGAGTGTTCTGGAATCCAGAAGAAAACAAAATAATAGACATGTACAATTATAGAGGGAATGTTTAGAAATGATGAACGAGTGATACTAATATCTTCCTGAAATTCTTTAATAAGCAGGAAAAAAATGATTGAAGGACAGTACTGTCACCTGAAACCATGTATCTTAAGCATACTAGTCACTTCATTAGACAAAACCACACAACATTTTTTTAGCTGCAACATATCATTTACCTCCGATTTATGATGGACACAATGGTATCCGTTCCGCTCACCTGCTTTTCTGAGCTTGCTAAAATTACATTGGTTTGTCCAGTCTGAACATCACATCTGAACCATTTGCAGGTCTTTGTTAATAGACCTTATTTTTTAAAAATAACATCTTAACAAATCAGGTAGATACCTGCATCAACCGAACACAGCCAATAACTTCTAAAACGATTTCAGGTCCTGTTGCTAATATATCAGCAACTGCAAAACTAGCTCTATACAGTGTTGGTAAAAAGAATATTTGCAGAACAGGATAAAAAAAAACCATGAAAAAATACAAACAAATCTCACAAAGAAGTTGGCATATATTTCAGAAACACAGTAGTATGGAACTAACATTTTAAAAAGTATATTTTTCAGAGATGTTATTCTTTTATATGCCATCAAGTCACTTTCAACTTACAGCAACCCTATGAATGAGTGACCTCCAAAGTGTCCTATCATTAATTTTTCAAAGATAGGCTTTTGCAACCCTAGTTATAAGGTCAGGTTCCCCAACAGTACCTGTGCCATCTGTCTTTCCAGTTTTGACCGGGGAATATCATCAAAATAGCTGTCATTTCTTCTTCTCCTTGCATCACCCTGCATGATAATGTGTGGTACGTCCAATGAGCCACCAGTAGTGTAAGTGCTTTGGCTGAGTGAGGGAGACAATTGAGGAGGAGTGTGATTACCACTGGGTTCCTGCACAGAATCAGAAGGGGGGGGGGGGGAAACCCAGCACAAAATAAGTATTTTCTGCACTCCAGCAAAAAGAATAAGAACTGAAACTGCAAAAATCAGATGCACTCCTGAATCCCTGCAAAGAAAGAAGTGTCCCAAATGCAGACATAAAATCATTGCATACTATAAAACATTGCAGCAGTTGCAGGGTTAGAAGATTGAGTGATTCCCACACATTACACTGACATCAGGAACAGACCGTAGGAACTGATCTTCCCTCGTGTTAGAGAACAAAGGGGAATATCCTGGCTTATCGTCAGAGGTGTGCCTTTTGGAGCTGTCACAGGAAAGGCGATATAATTGTCCTTCTTATATTAGTGAAGACTGTCTGATGGCTGAAGACCAGTATTCAACTTATGTATAAACAAAGACATCTTATAGTGTGTTTCTACTACAGGCTTATTCTAGTTGCAGCACTGAGCAGTGGCAGAGACTGTGGAGATATTTTAGGTTGGAGATGGCCAGTTGGATCTTTCACTAATCACGGGGGTCCTTTGATTCACAGGTTTACATTCAAGTATATGGGCAATGCAGCCTCTCCTAGGAGTTGTCAGTCCTTTTAAGTAAAACTTCAGACAACATCTTTTGATTCTGCTTTGAACCAGCAGCACTTTAGCTGATTCTACCTGAAAGTGAACTGAATAATTGTATACTCATTGTTTTCAGCTTTAAATATTGTCTTTCAATGTTGTAAGCCACCTTGGATCCCTTTCAAGGAGAAAGGAGGATTACAAATATTTTAAATAAACAAACAAACAAATAACATCTTTGCATTATGCTTTGAACATTCTAAAGTGCTTCATTTGCACTACATCAGTAATAGTGCCACTCCAAGCAAGCCACTGCATAAAAGGAAAAACAAGTTTATTCTTCTGTGTCTCTGCTATTGTTGTTATGTGCCATCAAGTCAGTTACAAGTTATGACAACACTATGAATCACTTATCTCTAAAAGGTCCTTTCATTAACAATCCTGCTCAGATCTTACAAACTAAAGGCTCTCACTTCCTTCACTGAATCAATCCTCTTCATCTTTTCCTGCTGCCTTCACTTTTTTCCAGTGTTATTGAATGGGAAAAATAAGGAAGCAATATGTCCACTGTATGGAGAGGATGAAGAAATGCTAACAGGAAGCAGAGTGAGGGAGAAACTGCTGAACACTAATTTTGTGCAAGTAGAATAAGGGAGGGAGAGGATTGTTACCCAAGATAGGGAAAAAGATGTGTGCAAGACCATCTACTTCTTTTAAATGAATTTAAGTCTTCTCGGCCAGATGCTCCTGCACCAATCAGTTATCTTCTGCTTGCTCAGTCTATTTTATAGCACACAGGCCTTTGCAGAATACACAATGTAAAATCAACACAGTTGGGATAAAAAATGCATGCTTAGGGGACAGTGAATGCTAGCAATGGAATGGTATATCTTTGAAGCAGTCCACGGTACAATATTTTGTTTGAGGTCCCTATCAATTACTTCTGAAGTTCCTTCCTCAGTTTGCAGAATTCTGTCTTTTAAGAGCAGGTCAGCCTGTTACAACTTTACATTATCCATTTATATTTCATCACTCTTTATACATTTTATACAGTACTGGAAAACAACACTTAACATTTGAGCTGAATTTGAGCAGCTCTCCAAAGGCAAAATACTGTGAGCTCACTGACACTTTTGCTAACAGTGTTCCATGATAATCTGATTCTTTCCCCAGAGAGCTGTATGTGTGATATGCCAGCCATAAGATTTTAAAAACCTATGTAATTTTTAAATATTTTGAAAAGAAGAGAGGAGAGGTGTTTATGTGTGAGAGAAAGGCAGCAGCTTTCAAAGCATAATGACCTCTAACTTCACTATCTCAGAGGAGAAAGTAATGACAATCAAGCTACATTCCTCCAAATCTCCATAAGCATATATTCTATAAATAATCTACATTACAACCTTATGCATGGTTCCTCAGCCAAGAAGAATGTGGAAAACAGAAGACTCTTGAGAGTTTAACGCAATATGGTTAATACATTTTCTGCTGTGTGTGAAAATCCAGACAACCATCCTAATTTAGTAGAACTCTGAAATGAAGTACATTAAGTAATAAGGCAATGCTATGTTGATGCTTTTGATTATAATGTGAGTTTTCAGGGAAAATAACAAACAAATAAATAAATAAAGGCATATCAGGGTAGAAAAGTGCTAACCAGTTTTATAAAAATGAACAGAGAACTATAGATCTATTTGAATAGGATGTTATGGAATTATCATTCTTTGTGACTGAAGATTTCACAGGTCCCATGCAACACATTTGATATTTAACAAGGCACCTGGACACAGGCAGTGGAGCTTACCCTGAGGGTTATAGATCGTGGTGGTTTCTGAGGTGGATCTTCGTGAAGCCTATCTCCCAGAGACGCCAATATGCGTTTTCGATGGCCAAGCAGACTTATTTTTAATACCTGAAAGAGAAAGAGAAACTGCTGAACTAACACACTAACAGAACAACCAGTGACTCTAGAAGCATCCATAAAATGCATCTGTACAGTTATTAATCAGAATATTATCTACAGTCTAAAATGCAGAGAACAGCATGAAGGAGAGCATATAATCATACAGAGAAGATTTGTGAGGTTGGAAAAAATGCCAGATAAAATCACAAGTTGTGAGAGATAATGCCTGAGCATCAGGTAACATGTTATTCCTTTCAAACCTTGAGATAGAAGGCCCATGGAGGGCTCTACAGTATATCATGCTTGACTGAATGTGTCTATTGAGCTCCCTTTAGTAGGAACCCAATCCAATCACCAACCTAGTGACTGATCAGCCAACATGCTTATACAGCCTTCTTCAGACTTCAATGGACAGTTGTACTCAATGTGCCAAGGTCTAATACTCAGGTACACTGTGCTGTTTGGGGACAGGTTTTACTGTTTCCCCAGTCCAGTGGTGCCTCAACTTAAGAACTTAATTGGTTCCGGAAGATGGTCGTAACTCAAAATGGTCGTAAGTCGAAGCACCATTTCTCATAGGAATGCATTGAAATGCAATTAATCCGTTCCGGCCGAAGAAGAAGAAAAAACCAGAAAAGCAAACAAACCCTGCAAGACCCATTGGAAACGCGATTCATCCATTCCAGCCGAAGGGGAGAAAAAACCCGAAAAGCAAACAAACCCTGCAAGACCCATTGGAAATGCCAAAAAAAAAAAAAAAAAAAAAAAAAAAAATCACCAAAAAGCAAACAAACACTGCAAAATCCATCAGAAATGCAAAAAAAGAAAACCAAAAAGCAAACAGAGGCTGCAAGACCCATCGGAAATGCAAAAATAAAATCACCAAAAAGCAAACAGAGACTGCAAGACCCATCGGAAATGCAAAATAAAAAATAAAAAAATAAAATAAAATAAAAAAATCACCAAAAAGCAAACAAACACTGCAAAACCCATCACAGCATAGAAACATAACCCCACCACCCAGCCCAAAACCACGCTGCAAAACCCACCCAGAACAGCCAGTTTTTAAAAAGTAGAAAGCAGCACCTTATCAGGCAGTCCGAAGCCTCCTCCGAACGCACTCTCTCTAACCGCTGGGACGAAAGAGCTACAAAGAAGCAGCCTCTTCACCACCAACGGTTAGCAATTTGAATTCCACACCTTTTTCCTCACCTTTTTCTCAAAGCTCCGGTCACAAGTCGAAGCAAAATTTTGCGGCAGGAGCTGGTTGTAACTCAAAATGGTCGTAAGTCAGGAAGGTCGTAAGTCGAGGCACCACTGTATTAGTCCTCTACACCAGCAGTCCCCAACCTTTTTGGGGCCATGGACCGGCTGGGGGGAGTGAGCTCCATGTGCAGGGGGGGGCAGGGGCACGTGGCAAGCCCACCGCAAGCGCGACACCCCCCGCGTGAGCGTGACACGCCCACCGCGGGCACAACACGCCCCCTGCATGAACGTGACACGCCCACCGCACGTGCGTGCAGGGGGGGCGGACATCCGTATCCACGGCCCAATTCCGGCAAGCCCACGGACCGGCACCGGGCCGCGGACCGGGGGTTGACGACCCCTGCTCTACACGATGAGCCAAATGCTTGAATTAGAAGAAAAGGAGAGCAGATAGAGATGGTACCGTTTCAAAGATTACATGATGAACTCCAGAAAAGAAAAGAATAAATTATGCAAAGAAGAAAAAGGGTTCCTGCTCATTATCTAGGTGTAGGAAGACAAGAAACATCTCATGCAAAACATATGCCTTCTGTTGTGTGAACTGTTTGTTGTGATGGTTTCATAACCTTCCCTCAGAACTACAAGATCAAGGAAAAGGTACAGCACAGGCTTCATAGATTCATTACACACTGATGCCAGATATGCCCTTCTTGTGCATCCAACAGGCAAAAAAAATCATTTACACAGCATCTGCTTTGGAAGTGTTGGACACTGCATTTATAGCTTTCTATAAATGCAGTGGCAGAGGGATGAATAGCAATCTTCTATGGCAGAGGGATGAATAGCAAACGACATCAGATGCTACTTCCAACTCCAAAACAGAGAATGAAACTCTACAGGGATGAACACCCAGCTTCCTTGGAAGTTATTTAAACCCAGCTATCCCATTGCTAGAGTCCCCACTGCACTTCTCAATTGGCTCAACTTCCAATGGGGAACATAACACCAAGCTTATCTGCATCCCTCCTTTCACCCTCTTTTTAAATTTTATCTTTCAGAAGTGATTTAGCACTTATCTGATACAATGCTAAATTTGACAAGGATAATTTTTAAAAAATTTAAAATTAAAAAAAAATAGAAAAATTGTTTGGAGGAGGGCAAGCAACTGGCCATCAGTTCAGAGGAATTATCCTACTGCAATGTCACACTCCACTACTAACATTACCATACGCCCACAGCTGCCCCTTTGGACCAAGATAAGCAATCACATAAACAAGAAAAGAGAGAAAAATGATGGCAGTTGAATCAGTAAAAAAAAAAAAAAAATCACTCCCAGGTGACTGAACAGAAAGAAACAAATGCCCCCCCCCACACACACAAAGCTTCCCCTTTCTTAACTTTATGTTGTGTAGTCACTAGTAAATACTTTGATCTTAACCATGCCAACTTTCACGCAAACCACAGGGTAAATTGTAATACAGTCTCACATTGACTTGGCATAGTACAAGTGGATGCTATGATAATATGAAGACAATGGAACCCTATGGTGCCATATAGTGTTTAAAATAAGGAAAATCTTAGTCCACAGAATTTATTGGATAACTGGTTTTGTTTTATTGTCAGTGCTCATCTAATGTTTTTTTTAAGAATTAAACACTTTAAATCATGAGAGCAGATGACTCTGTGGAGAAAAGATCTGTCACAAGCACTTTCATCCAAGCAAGAAAACTAAGTATTAATTCAATGTGTGAATATTTGGATTTTTTCTTTAAAAATGCAATAGGTTTGTGAGGAATCATCAAGATTACACACCAGCACTCTCACAGATCTTTGAAAAATGTTTTCAAATATTATTACGTTAACAATTTTCATGTACAAAATAAAACTTATATATTTTAAACTACATAAATATAACAAATGATATGACTATATGCTAACTGAATTATGAATAAAATATTGTATGTTGCTAAAAGAGTAAAATAAGTTAGGTTTGACTTGAAAATAAGTATTGCACATGTTTGAATCTTTCTAAAAATCTCAATCCCCCCCCCCCCCGGAAAAACAGAGCAAAACAGAAGAGGAAAAACCGGCCTTCCCTGCCCTGCAGGACTTTCACCTCTCTATAACCATCAGAATTTGTCAACAAACACCCAAATTCAGTTCAGTAATTGTACTAACCATCAATTTAACCTAAATTAGACAGTGAACTGGAAAAATTAGAACTTGTTTCTACAGGTCTAACATTTATCTGTTCTTGAGCAATGACAGTTTAAATATAGCAAGACAACCCCAAACTTTTATACATATACATCTGCCTCGTTCTGTTCTGTTCTGAGAGGTTCACAATAGAGTTTGCGGGCCAGGTCTCTGCTTCATACCCACTGCAGGCTGAACCCTGTGCCAAAATGTACAAAATAAGCTCAAATGTGTAAAAATGTACAGGGTTGGGGGGGGGGATCTGCAACCCAATTGGATGCTTCTGGGAGTCAAACATGGCTATTCTGTACCAAACCTTGAGAGGCAGGGGTGGTAAGAGGCTCAAAGCAGCTAGAAGGGTGGCTATACTTTCACACTCCTGACTCACAGATACACACATTACAGAACAAGAATGTGAACATATTCACCACTCCATTTCAGACAAACACAAATAGCAGATAATGATTGTAGGGCACAAAGTGTGCCATTGGCAGTGATTATTCAACGACACTGCTTATTTCCTGCTCTGATGGCAATTCAATAACCTGTGTGCAGTGCAGCAGAAGTGCCATAATCTACACTTTCAAGGGCCTCATAAGGCTTGACAATGCAATTCTGTTTTCTTCACATGGGCCGATATAAAAATCATTTTTTTTTGGGAGGGGGGGGAAATGGAAATAAACTTATTATTTCAAAATGTCCTAAATCATGCAATAAATGAAAGAGAACAATAGTACCTTATGCATTTGCATTCATAAATTTAGTTTCAGGCTTTGTAGTACTATTTAAATGTTCATGCTCTAACACAGAGACCTGTCCAACTGGCCATGGCAAAGCAGATTCAAGATGCATTAACAAATTAATATCTAGTAGTTTATTACAATTTCCCCACTGAAAAAACATTATACCACAAGGAGCAAACTATAGAATCTTAGTATTATAAATATTTATAGTCACAGAGAACTATATAAAACCCTGGGACACTGAATTCAGGTCACAAGTTTTGACAGAATGGGAGTCAGCACAGCACCGTTCATTCTTTGCTAGGGAAAAAAAGGTTAAAAACCAAGATTACAGTTGTACTTCAGGCATATACATTTATTTTTCTAAATCTGTATCTTAGTCATAAACATTTGCCCTAGGCTGAAACTTGGCATCCATTACACATTGGAACTGCTGTCATTATTCTGAAAAATAAATATGGTTCAGGTCTTAAACTTTAATAATGTGAATGCATGCCTCACAACTGAGCTGATAAAATGAACACGGAGATTGCAAACCTACACACGCTTTCCTGGGAACAATCCCACTGAACTCAATGGCATTTACTTCTGTGCAAACATCTTTAAGTTTATGTTGTGAGTCTCACTATCAGGAAAATAGCTAGAAGATGAGGGAAAGAACTCAGAGTGAAACACTAAGATATTCTTCACCCAGTATTTCTTGTTTGATTAAAGACAGTAAAAGGATACTACACCCGACCACAGTGAATTCATTGATTTGATTCACATAGGATTTCTGTGATTTATATCCCCCTCTCCAAAAATGGAAGGAGGCTCACTACAAGATTTTAAAAGGATGTAAAAATAAAACCACAGTGGCTTAAATCCAATAGTAAGTTACAACAAGACTAGGCTCATTGAATCAGTGGGGGTTTGGTGAGTCATCTCCTCTCTAACTTTCATTGATTCAACTGGCCTACTCTAGCTGTAACTTACTTCTTGGATCAAGAAGTTAAAAAACAAAACCACATTGAAGCACAGTTGAAAATGCAGCTCCTGGACTGCTAACTAGGGCTGATCATAGGGATCACATAACTCCCTTGTTCCGCTGCCAGTCCATTTCTGGGCACAATTAAAGTGCTGTTTCTTATAAAGCCCTAAATGGCTTGAGTCCAAGCTATCTCAAGGACCATGTCTCCCTTTATTAGGGTTGCCAGACGTCCGGCAAAAGGAGGACATGTCCTCCTTTTTAGCCTAATGTCCTCCGTCCGGCAGGCAAAGATAAAAACCTTTAAAATGTCTGGCTTTTGTAATATTGCTGCAGAGACGGATCTCCACCCCGCCCCCTCCAGCACGCACAGCAGGCGTGTCGCGCTTGCATGCAATTTAATCTCGATTAAAGAAAAACTACAGCATCCAACATGCAACGCGTACCTCTGACTCTCCCCCTCCCCCAATGCCTCAGAGTCATAAGGAACAGAAGACAAAATGGAACCACCCTTCTGCTTCGCTTGAAGGGAAGGAACATCATTGGTTGCCTTATATATACAGCCCACCTTTGCTTTGCGGAGGCTTAAGTCAATAGAGATGGGATCCTAGAAAAGGCTGCGGGCAGTGGAGGGTATATCCAGAAGAGGAAGTGCGTGTGTTTGTGAAGGCTAGCTTCCGTTTCCCTCCAGGCCTATTTTGTGAGGTTTTCTCAGTGGGCGGCGCATGTTCTTTCGGCCTGCTGGCTTGCGCTGCCTTTGCCACCACCACCCTTGTCGCCCTCCTCCTCCCGCCGCCATGACGGACCGCTACACCATCCATAGCCAGCTGGAGCACCTGCAGTCCAAGTTCATCGGAACAGGCCACGCAGACACGACCCACCGCAAGTGTGACACGCCCACCGTGAGCGCGACATACCCCCACCCCCGCGCACAGAGCCCGCCCCCCCAACCAGTCCGTGGTCCCAAAAAGGTTGGGGACCACTGGTCTACGTTAAACATTCAATACGTCCTCCTCTGTCCTCTTTTTTGTCTTTCTATGTCCTCCTTTTGGTACCCATGTATCTGGCAACCCTACCCTTTATGAGCTTGCCTGGCTGTTAAGAATATCAGGAGAGGCCTTTCTCTCTTGGTCCCACCACCCTCACAGGTATGTTTGGAGGGGGCATGGGAGAGGGCCTTATTTGTTGCCACTCCCAGACTTTGGAACTCCCTCCCACAGGAGGTCAGGCGGGTTCCATCTTTCCTGTCCTTCCACAAGCAGGCAAACATGTTTCTCTTCAGACAAGCTTCCCCTTAATGACCAGCTGTCTGAGTGGGATTTTTAAATGGATGATTGAGCCTTACTGCTTTGAATGCATTTTTGGTGCTGTTTTTGTTTACTGTCTTTTAGTGTGGTATTTGATCAATTCTTTTAAAGTATTTATATACTTGCTGTTTTTAGCTTTAAATAGTGCATTTTAAGGATGTAAACTGCCTTGGGTCCCTCTTAAGGAGAAAGACAGGGTAAAAATATTTTAAATGGATTAAAAACAATTGAAAAGCGCATCCATGAAAATGCAATTGTTGTTGTTTGGTCGTTAAGTCGTGTCCGACTCTTCATGACCCCATGGACTAGAGCACGCCAGGCCCTCCTGTCTTAAAATGCAATACACCCCAGTAAAAGCCCCTTCATTAGCAGCCCATCAAGTTCTAGACATTTTCCCGAATAAAATATCCTCTTCTCACATCCCCACTACAATTGCTTCTGACAGTGGTGGAACTGAAAGAAGGACTTCCCCTAGAGTTGAGAGTGGGGAACCTCTTTGATGCTGAGGGCTAAATTCAAGCAGAAAGGCTACATAAAAATGTAAAGATGTTTCGGGGATCATCAAATCACAGAACTGTGGAGCTGCATGGAATCCTGTAGGTCACTGAGTCCAACCCCCAAGCTATTTGGGAACAGTGGCAGTGTGCATTCATCATAGGTGAAGTCAAGGACAAAAGCATGGAGCCAAAAAAGTCAAGTTAATTTTCACTTAAAGCTCTTACTGCCAGTAACTAAGATAGGCATTTAAACATTTTAAAATGGAGTCAAAAACATGCTGAGAACCCCCTACAGGATAGTGTCATGGGGTGGGGCATGACCCTCTGGAGAAGCAAGCAAGACTGGATTAGAATTACAAGTTGGCTTTGGTTGCAGAATCTGGAGTTCTTTGCCTTTGACTGAAAATATCAAAGGCCAGACAGGCTCATATGCATGAACAGGTCCTTTAGAAAGCTTGGACTAAAGTCTCTGTTGCAAATGGCCATTTGTTACAGCCTACATGACTTGTATTATGTATAACCTTTGTAGACATGCATTATTGCAAATGATCTCCCTAGGGCAGCATGTGCACAGTTCTGATTGATGCATGTAGCTTCTCATTTTGGGAACATAAAAGCACAATGCTATTCCAACACCTGTGGCCAACAGGTGATCACTGAACTCCCTGTCCTTCCTCACCCCACTTTTCATTACTTGTTAGTGGCACAGAAAAAGAAGTGCTTCATAGGTCCTGGAATCTGAAACTACTGATCCCAAGAGCATAATGGGAAGAACTGTAACAATTAACATGGCTAACAGTGAGCAGAGCAACAAGCCGCGGGAGTAGTGGGGAAAGCACTTGTTTAAAATTGGTACAGTTTAATTCTAATGTGATTCCAGCTTCAGTTATGTAGTTCAGTTAGATCTGCAGCACTGCACTGAGAGCGTAGCACGAGAATGATTTCAAAATGGGCAGCATTTGCCTTTAAAACCGCATTTTAACTTTTCTTCTTAAATCCAAGAGAATATTGTTGTTTTCTTAAATTGAATACTGGTTTTCTTCCAAGACCCAGTTTTTAAGCTAAAGGGATGATGCTGGATGGCAGTGTAAAATCTTATAAAAACTACTAAAAACATCTCAGTCAGAAAATGAATCCCGTTTGGGTCCCCAAGCCCTCCATGAGCACAGAGATGCCAAAGGGCACTGTAGATGCTGCACAACAGTAACTTTATTCTTCAGTTAAATGCAACTGGCCCATCTACCTTCAGGGGATTTTCTCTCTTCGGACTCTTGATCTCCCACTGTTCCATATGTCTGGTCAGGGTGGTTCAACTTCACCCTCTGTCTATTGACTCTACAATCCCTTTTGGATGGTTCATGTCACCCCCAGTCCTTCCGTGTTCAGACCCCTTCTGCTGCTCTTCTTCAGCTTGGCAGAGCCTCTTGAACTGCCACTGCTATTGGCATATCTGGGTTGGGGTAGGTGTTGGAGCAGGTGGTGGAGTCATGCAAGGAGTTGCATGAGCAGGCCCAGGTTGCCTCACTGTCAGCTGAGCCTCGGATAAGTCTGGAAGACCACGCACCCAGCCACACAGAAACTGTCAAGTACTGGTTCCTGGAGTAGGGTACACTTTATTGAACTCAGTATAACAAAGGTACCATGGTTCCTAGTGATGCCAGGGGTTCCTGGGCCAGTCCTGAGCATTACTCCCCCTTCCATTCTTCCCACTTTATACCCCCTGTTCCCCCCCTCAAAAGTTCTCAAGCCATCCCATTTTCTAGTTGAGGGCTAAGCCCACTATGGGCAGAGAGCTGGAGAAGTGTATCACCCATATCCTTCTTTGAGCTGCAGATCTCTCATGCCTTCTCCTTGTCAGGAACATGCTGAGGCTGTGGAACATCCTGAGGTCAACCCTAGCTCTGGGATGGTGTCTGCTCTTTCACACCCACCAACCTCTCTTTTTAGATTATTTACTACTAGATTGCACAAAATCTTGTACTGGAATAACAAGTTCTACTTAAAAGCTAGTTTTTTTTCAGAATCTAGTGTTAGATTCAGAAGTTGCCAGAGTCATATGAGAATGTCCAGAATTCCCAGAAATATGCAGTAAAATCAGAAATATATAATATATACAAAGATGGATAGCAGATTCAAACTGAATCACTCACTGCAGCTGTGTATTCCCACTTACTCTGTGAAAAAACTGTTTTTCTGTCCAGGCCAAAAAATAAAGGATGAAGTTTTCCTAGACTGAACAGAGGGAAGACTGTAGCCAGTTCACTGGCAGGCAATGGAAAGGGAGCTACTAAATACATTCATGAATCAGAGAAGTACACAGAAGCCTGAAATAAAATAAAACGACCATAAACATTGATGCATAATAAAAATGCAGAATGAAACACCATGAGGACTGCTTCTCATTTCCAATTAACTTCTAATCAGCCGCGAAAGGCTCTTGTATCTTCCTTTCTCAAAACTTTAGTGTATGTTCTGTTGACTGTGACAGTAACTCATAATCTAGTGCAAGCCAACATGCAAGTTGTCAAAAGGAACATAGTGATCAAGATTGGGACACTGACAGCCAACAAAAGCAGAAGCAGTTAAGAATCAAGCCCTGGAGGAGTTCATGAACTAAGGCAGGGAGGGCATTTCCTCACAAAATTTGAAGAGGGGACAGGCAGTGACCCATCAATGCCAAGACTTGTAAGGAATAGCAAGAGCAACTCAGCATGTTCAATGAACACGATTTGGGTAGTAATCTGAAAGCCATCTCCAGATATCTGAAGGGCTGTCACAAAGCAAAGGTGTTTTCTACTGCTGCAGCAAAATCAAATGAGTGATGGGACCATGTACACAAAAGCACTACATGAAACATGCAAGAAGAACACACCTTTAATCAGGTCACACAGAATACAGTTTGGAAAGATAAAACACAGCCAGCTATACATATATGTACATGTTTTTCGTTCCCTCAGGGAGTCTCTGTAAAGGAATAAGGCTGGCCGGGTTTCCTTCGCCAGGGCGGGTTATCTCGCATTCCAGTCTAGATTGGAGAAGCAAGCAGACACAGCGGGGTTTTGGCTCTCTTTCCCCAGGTGAATACCAGGACCAATCTTATGCAAATTGAACTCCAAAACTGGACAGTCATTGCACAATACCTTTTCCTATACAAACATTATTTCCTTTTCACCTTGGAAGTCTCTTTTTCACCCAACCTTGTAACCTCTTTGCAAGATAATAAATTGCTTTCCTGTCAGAACAATACAACAATGTAACCATGTATTTCCATAATTGCTGTCTATAGGCCCTGTTGTAAAATTCTATCCCTTCTGTGATTCCCACTCCAATAAAGTCTGGATTCCTTTGTAATCCCCTCCCTTCTGCTAATACGTCATGAACCACCCATTTCCACTCATTTCTCCTCCCATCTCGTGTCCATGAACCACCTATTTCTCCTCCCATTCCCTTGTGTAACCAATGTTATAAAAGTCCTGGTCGTCCTGTGCATAACACGTTTTTTCTAGCCTACACTTGGAGGCATGACTTCCATCTGCCTTTTATTTAGCTAAATAAAACAGCAACCATTTGAACTCTCTCTCATGTCAAGGTTATTGGCGTTAAAACTTTGACTCGCTATTCCAGAGACTAGCTCCTGGTTTCAACAAGAGATGCTGACTAAGCATTAGGAAGAATTTTGTGATGGTCACAGCTGTTTTGCATGTGACTTTGGATGGCCATCATATGGGACACTGCTGTTGTGGATTTTTTTGCATTAGCAGAAGTTAGACTTGAAGATCCTTGAGAATCCTTTCAATTCCACAATTTCACAATTCTCACAGGAGACAGTCTCCCCAAAAGGAGGCACCAAGATGGATTGTTTTGTCTCCAGATGATGACAACTACAACTTTTCTTACTGTAACTGTTCTAGTATTAGAACATATGTGAGTGCATTATAAATAACATACTTTGTACTCATACTGAATCTCTCTCACTTCATCACAGTCAACCATATTCCAGATTATACTATAGTTACAGAAGTTGCACTTGTAAAAATTGCTGCTATGCTAAGCTTTGATACATCTGTTTGATTTCTGACCGTAAGGACATGTTCTGGGAGCGAAATATGTGTCCCCAGAAACCACTTATAAGCAGTAATAAAATAGTTGCTGGGCAGTCACAGTACAATGAGAAGTTGCCAGATTACAACATCGTAATATCTAGTAAAGGCTAATATGCTGTAGTAATTAGAATGCTATATCGTGACGTGGGAGACGTGTTATAATCAGCCATGAAATTCATTGGGTTATCTTGGGCCACTCACACATTCTCTCAGTCTGATCTACCTCACCGGGTTATTGTAAGGACAATATGGAGAGGAAGAATACTGCTCTAGTATTAGGGGCTCCATCAATGGTTACATAAGCAAGTTTCCTCAAGCATAGCCTAAAGAGTCCCCCCCCCAAAAAAAATCAGAAAAATCCCATCTAAAATGGATACAGCTATTATTTTGAAAGACAATGACTGCCAATGCCAGTTAGCACAGCACATCGTAGCCTGGCACCCTGCTGTTCTTTGACTCTTAATCTATGAGGAAGAAACACTGTGGGTGGGAGAGAACAGGCTCTCTGAGCACAGCAGGCCAGCTAGATTAACTCTGCTAGGAGCAAGGGGGAGGGACCTCAACAGGATTTCTGAAAATATCTTTTTCATTAATGCCTTAAGGTATGAGCAGGAAAGAATCTTATCAAAGAAGAAGGGCAATGGAAGGCTTCAAATCACAGTAGTTAAAAAAAAAAAGACCAAAACTCAGCTAAGTAAATTCTCCCTAGTAGCTCTAAGCATCATGAAAAATTCCAACAGCAGCTTATAACCTGCACTGTTTGAGATAAATTCATATCATAACACCATTACGATCACACACATCTTTTCATGCAGATTCCTTCATGTTTGTGATGAAACAGCTCTTGGACAACAGAGGTTTTTATGCTTTGCATGGTCCCAGATTCACTCATTTATATTTCCCAGTAGAACTGCAAAAGAACATATGAAAACACGCAGAGCCACTGCCAGTCACTGGACAGCAACATTCAGATAGGTGAACCAGTGGTTTGACTTAATATAAGAAAGATCCCTCTATTTAGCTCTTTTCTACAAAGGTGTGTTTAATAAAGTAAAATAAACACTGTATTTCAAGTAGTTTTAGTATAAGAGAACTAACACTATTTTTGACAGCTTTATTATATTATATTTAAATTATATTTATTACAGAACTGCTGGATAGCTCAGTGGTTTAGGCATCTGGCTGCAGAGTCAGAGGTTGAGAGTTCAAATCCCTATTGTGCGTCTTTGACAAGGGGCTGGACTTGATGAACCAAAGTGTCCCTTCCAGCTCCGCAGTTTGAAGATGACGATAATTGTTGCTATTGTTAGGCATTGTAATAAATATATTCCCCTTCTTCATTTACATTGTACGGAGGCTGGCAGAGATGCCTCTAGTGGGTTATCTAGCCCCAGCCCAGGGCCCCAAGAGGATGCTATACCAGCTTTTTTAGGGGAAGTTGTACAGGACAGACCCAGACTACAAGATGTGGTGATGCAGAAACAGGCACATCCCAAGAGGCAAAGGAAGATTCCCCTGAGTCCTCAGGTGTCCTGAAGGATGATACAACTCAAACAGAGAATTCTCCCACAGAAACCTGAAAGAATGTAACAAGCTCTACCCCAGTGCCTCAGGACAATGCAACGCAAACAGACTTTTCCACCCAAACCCCAGGATCACAGCTGGCTTCGTCCCAATATAAAGTCCCCTACAGGAAGGAGCAGGGTTTTGGGGACTGGGGGATATAAGGGAGGTGTTGGATAAAGTGGAGGAGGAGTCAGCAGGAGGAGAGGAGGGAAGGGAGTCTCCTAATCTGTTAGTGGAGGAGGAGGAATGGACTTGAGGAGACTCCCAAGAGGAATGGGGGAACACTCTCCAGGCCAAGTAGGTTGAGAGAAATTCACTAAGTTCCTCAGGGAGAGGGATTACATGGTGAAGGAAGACCCTGGAAAGGGTAATTGGTGGAGTTCAGGGTCCCTAAGGGAGAGGGACCCAAAGATTAGGACCGTCACCCTCCTCCGCAACTCCATTACTGGGGAGAGAGACGTCCAAGGCATAGCCCTCCTTTATCTCACTGCACAACCAAAAGGGAGCCAACTACAACCCAGATGCAGAGCTAGAGGCGACAATGGCAGAAGGCCCATCTACACTGTCTCCAGGAGCAGCAGCAACAGATGGGGATATCCCAGCATCCAGCCAGAGGGCCACTGAAAAACCACAGGTAGAGATGAGCATGAATCACCTGTTAGGCAGTTCGTGCCGGTTTGGCCAACAACAAACAGGTGTTTCACGGTTCAGTGCCCCACCCTCTCCAGCGGGTGCCCACACAAAGGCAGTGTCCTGGCTTCCTCACTCTGCCTCCTCCAAGTGCTGCCTCTGAGTGGGCATCCACCACAGGGAGCAGGGCACCAAACTGCAGAACACTTGTTGGGCCATCAGCTGAACCAGCACAAACTGCCAGTTCCTGCCCATCTCTAACTACATGGCTTGCCCTCATTGTGGAAATACAAACACTACCTTCTCCTGGCCACAAGTTTGTGAACCACCTGGCATCCAACATTAAGGAGGATGTTAGAGTCTACCCCCCCCCCCATGCTGTTGGGAGCTGAGGAAAATAAAATGACCAGGGGCTACTGAAGCCAATCAGCCGCAAAAGCGAAGTAATGGTTAATTTGTTCAGGGTTGATTCCCCTTCCACTGATTCAATAAACCCTGTGGTTGTTACTAACTGTTGTTGTTACTAACTCTATGGATGTGGAAATGGAGGAGGGGTCACCTGCCAACCCAGTGAGGGTCTGCGGGGCTCACATACATCCACATTTTCCCCACATATTTTTATGTCAGAGGGGTGTTTTTTTAAATTCTCCATGATTTTTACATGAGAGTTATAAGAGTTACTTGTTGTGTTACTCCAAATTAACATACCACCTTTCTGTTACTCTTTGAAAGGATTAAAATACAAATCATCCCCCAAATGACCGTATAACCCCCAAAGCAACTTTTCAGGAATAGTAAGTAAATTATGCTCCGCCTCATGACATTAATAGTAATTATGACATATAGTAACCCTTCCAGGCTTTTCTAGGTATACAGTACTGAGAAGTGGTCTACCAGTCCATCCTTCTGTTAGTCTTGTCAGGCCACACAGATTGTCCAAGGCCCCACAGGTTACAGGGCATGTTACAGCATAAGCCAACATGGTCTGGGTGATTTCAACTAGTCTCTCTCCCAGGAGGCATAGTGGGAATTTGAACTTTCAGTTCCTGGTGCCCCAATAAACTGCTCCAACCAACTAAGCTACACTTTTACGCTAGGACATTACCATTTGTTATGTTATAACCTCCCAAAATGATATATCATATAAATGCCATGCATGTCATTAACTGCAACCTGTTATTCTAAGTTCTGGCAATTTAAAATCATTTCACATAGGGCTGCTAAAATTTGGCAGAAGGGGAGATATAATTTGCAAAAAGCAGAAAATGTTTACAGCATTCATGCACATATACACATGCCCTTTGTTTCAGCTCAGCATCAGTTTGCACAGTATGCAAACATAAATAAGTGTCCTAATTGGAAATTATGCCCCCACTGATGTATTTTGGGAAAAGCAGCAACTCTTGAATCACTGTTGGAGAGTGACAGTTTTATACTTGAAGAACTAAAAGACTAATTTATATGATGAAAAGCGTGAGCAAGGTATATTAATCTACAATATCTAGACAACATTTCACACCATATTTTCCTGAATATAATACAGAATATTGACAAATTAACTCACCACAGCATAAAAATGATCATGGAACTATGATTAATAATGAATTAGAAGAGTATATAGACAAAAAACAATATGAAATGTACAATGTAATTTGGAATTTATTCTGTCTTCTAGACAATCTCTTGGGATGTTTTTGTTTGCATATTTATTACACGAACTGCGACATTAAATTAACTTACTGCTCTGTTTGAAAAGTAAATTAATTCTGTTAATTATGAGGTAATTGTTCAACTACTCAGTACACATCCAATTTATATAGTTTATTGCTGTTTTTCATGCATGTTTACAGTGAAAACTCACGGTTAGCCTGGAAGTCCACTGATGTGGCAGAAGGGAGGGGGAACCTTTGTTTATTCCTTTGTTTACACTACTCCAGTTCAGAAATGTTTTGAGTCAGTTTAACCATGCATCAGTGGAAAACAAATACAACAACACTATTTACACTTGTGAGGACAATTTACAATAAATAGTCTGGCACACCAAAACATTAGTAGTCTAAAAAATAAACATAAAAAATTATGAACCTCTAAAATTCTTAATACCTGCCTGAATAAATAACCGATACAGATTCACTCAAGGGGCTTAAAGCCAGAAGACAAATGACCCTATGTAGGTATTCTGTTTTGAAGTTTGGGTTCCATTAAAGTGGCCTTCCCCAACCTTCCAAATGTGTTGGGCTATCATTTTCATATTTCCACATTCTAGGTGTCATAGTCCAAACAGATTTCCAGGATTCAGGAAAAATCTGCATTAAAGTGAAGGTTGTATTTTTGACTCCCCCTTGGCACCTAAGCACCAACAAATTACAAAATGGAATCTGTTTCTAAGGCACTCTGAAATCTATTGTCCCTCTGACACAGTTGTAGTTGCTTCAGAACCAAATAAACATTGCTCCTTCTTCAGTTAAAAGGTTACCTGGTGTATAATGCACACCAACTGCTCATTCCCACTATCCAGATGCCCACTGCACCCCCATGATTCTCACTGTCCAAGTAGCTCCACACACAACACAGGGCAGTTCTCAGTCCTCAAGGTGCACCAGCACAGAGTGGTGCTGCTGCAAGATCCTGCTCTTCACAGCTGTGAATCAAAGTGCATCTGACAGAATGTACTCCCTGCAGCTGAGACCTACTCCATCAGAATTAGTGCAGGGGGCAGCAACACTCCAGACTGCAGAACCCTTGGGAGGATGGGGAAAAGAAATCTAATTACATGCTTAAGACTTGTCAGAATCCCCAAATACAATATATCTTTCAGAATATCACTTCTATCATTTTAAGCTATCATCTGTTTGGCCACAGAACCCAGCCATACCTGATGGGACCCCCTAAAAATGGGACAAAAGCCCATTCCTTAAAATGTCTGAATCCCTCCAGGGATTCTGAAACAAGGTTTTTTTTACAGTCAAAGCTAAGTGACAAAAATGTCCAACACATTTTGTAGAACTGAACAACTCACTGCACAATAATGCTTGCTGGGAGCTAATGTGTATAAACAGAGCAGAAGCAGGAAAATTGAGTTGCAGCTAAGAGTAAAAAGGGCGACATCTGTATAGTTTTGCTGTTCTAACATAATGAATTCTATTTTCAGACTAAATATCACTGTGGTTTATCTTGGCAATTCCTGCTCAGAGTCTTGAACTTAGCAAAATAGTGTAAGTATCTCAGAATAGTTTGAGTCTTCATTGGTGCTAATTTAATTTGTGCTTCTCATTGTAAGACTGCTCCAGTTTATTCTGAGCAGAAAAAAACTAATGAAAGAAGAAGTGACGACAATACCTCCCTTGTACTAGCCATGGATGATACAAGTTAGACATGTGTGAACGTAAATTGCAGAGATCTGAGTTTGGCACCATGTAAGCATATGGGGACTGGAAAGGTAATGTGAGAAAAGTGAACTTGGTAGTCTTTATTATTGTCTGAGGAAGTGGACTTGTCCACGAAAGTTCAAATTAAAATACAGCAGTTAGTCTTTAAGGTCCCACAATGTTTTTGTCTTCTTAATTTTTTATTTTTGCCTGATATGCTAGCACAGACTAATATAATTATCTCTTCTAAAACTGGTAGTCTTTGTGCCTCTACTCATATTTAATCTGTATGTACAGATTAAATTCTTAATTCTTTCACCATTCCACTGACCTTTTCCCAAAGTAATCCAAACCTGGGCAACTGCTAGGTCCCTGAAAGGTATGACCACTTGGAGAAATGAAGTGGGTTTAATATAATAATATCTATTTTCAGTTCACTTGAAATCACAACTAAATTTAGTTTAATTTGAAGCACCATTAAAAAGACTCCCAAAGACCTTGATGGTGTTCTTAAACTGGAAGAACTCCATATCCAGTATAATTCCAATATTCCCAGTCTCCCCAAGGTTCATGTTCTATAGGTTTAAAGCAGTACAAGTTTACAGATACAGCATTCTAAACTTTATTTCTAGTTCTGCCCTTGACTTACAGAAAATACTTTATAATGACATCCTTTGCAAAAGATTCCTTTCCAAGCTTCACTTTAAAACCCTAAAAGATGAGTTTCTCAGATACATTTTGCGGCTCTTGTCACATGATACTTTTTGGTAACAGAAATCCTGTCCTGCCTATCAACAGTCACATTAAGGAAAAATCAATTCTAAGAAAAACCACATAGGGATAATAATAAATATTGTTTCAATGTGGAAGGGCTGTAATACAGTAGTATACTAGACACTTTGCAGGTTCTAAGTCCAGTCCCTTGGTTCTCAGGGTGCATCTGGAAAAGATGCTTGTCTAAGACAATGGAATGCTGTTGTCATTGGTCCATCTACTATGGCACTATAGTAAATGGACCAATTGTTTGTTAACAACATAAGGGAGCTTCTTGTCTTCCTACATGTGCTTCTAAGTCATTGGAATGTAAAATTTCTCCAAAGGCTCCTTATTCAGTTTTAAGTTATCAGAAAACTTGTTTCCTGAAAGCAAGCTATGGAAGCCTTTGTTGAAGGTAGACAAGTTTAGAATTCATTCACTGTTTTTAATATAGTTTTGTATAGTATTTTAAACCTGTTATTATTGTACAGTTTTAATAGTTGTGAGCCACCGTGGGTCACTTATGGGGAGAAAGGTGACATATAAATAACATAAATGAATGAATGAATGGCACATTTGTAGTTAGACACAAAGAAATGGCATTTAACAATACATCTAGCTATTTTCATTTTTCCACCTCAAACTTCAGAGTGATTGTGAAGATCAGAGTAATTCAGGAAAGTGTAATAAATTTTCAAAAGTGTAGAGAAACAGATTTATTGGAAAAGGAACAGAGTACTGTGGCAGCTGAAAGACTTAACAAATTAGTTTATTTCACCAACTGCTTTCAATGATCTATAAAATTCTGTTATGTCTGACACGTTGCAAGTATGATATAACCTTCACCACAGATAATTATTAGTCATTTTATGTCTTCTCCACAAGATTCTTTTCTCCTGGTGAGTGTTGTCTCATAGCTCAAAACAAATCAAGAACAACAAAGTATTTTGAGGTGCTTCAATAGCTAGGCTATCAGTAACTTTTGAGATGTCTTCACTTTCTTGGATTAATCGTACTCTTTTTTTCCTCAAAAAGAATATAGCACTATTAGACAGCAAGCATCAGCTACTATATTTTAATAGTGACACTGTCCAACTGTAGAAGGAGATTATTACTAGTATAGAGAATAAGTTCCAGTTAGGTGGTGGGGTGCAATGCAAGAATAGTTGCTGAAAATTGGTCAAGTAATTTTGCTGATGTCTAGATATCATGCAAATCCAAAACATGTTCCTAAGAAATGGGGTGGCATCCCAGAACAAAAAGACTGGATAAACGCCTGTCAAGGAAAGCCTGGCTGTAATTACACCTGTAACAAGGGAGGTGGATGAATAAGATGACTTCTTAATATCTCACCTTTACAGGACAGTAATTAATCAAGGTGTTTGAATACCAGGCAAGCAGAATCAGCAAGACAATTATTATATGTCAGGGAAAGTAATGATTAGTGCTCGTCTATTGTAAATAGTCAGAATACTATCGATTCCAAATTTCTTCCTACTCAAGTGTGTTTTCATCCTTCACTTTCTCTCAGCCACTGAAATTCTGAATTCCAAATTCAAGTTGGTTAACCTTTTCGTTCTAAATTCCCCTCTCCCACTCTTTGTAACAGCCCACCCAAATTTCTTTTCATTTAATTGCTTTGTTCTTGCTTTTCTCACTCCCACTTAGCTCAGCAATTTAACCCGAATTCATAGCTCATTCTATACTGTATCCAGCTTATGTATGGGTGCAAAAAAAAAAAAAAAAATGACAAGAAAGAAAGGAAAATGTATGGAGAGGGGGGATGCTTGAAAAGAAAGCAAAGGAGAGAGAGACAAAAAAGAAAGGATATGTTTCCACTTGACTAATAATAAAAGCAGTCCTCTTCTGTGCTAAAAATTAATATATCAATTTGCAAGTGTGAGTATGGGTATGACTTTTTTCTCTGTCTTTCTCTCATTTTGCACCTCCGAGCATAAATCAAAAATATAAAGCAATGGTAAAATTCCTTTACTCTTACATGAAAAAGTTTTCTAGACTCCTTAAGAAACCCATAGTGGGCATAATTACCAATAAAATCCTCACATCTAGGAATTATCCACTAATAGCATTCCATATTAGCCTCAACTTTAAGGTCAACAGTCACCAAGCAGAAGTCATGAGATACCCCTTCCCCAGCAAATAAGTATTTGTTGAATGTGAAGACAAACTGTTAATTTGACTTAACTGAAAGAAGAGAATAACTGTTAAATTCCCATATCATGAATGCTGAAAAAAGAACTATGGCACTACAGACCACTAACCTAGTTGTCCTACAAAAAGAGTTTTAATCATGTGCTGCAACAACTTCAGATAAGCAAATTATTTTGGAGAGAATGATAAAATATTTTGCTCAGTGAAAAATATCATTAACTGACTCCACTGTTCTCTTTTATCTACCCTGTAAAAGTAAAAATACAAAACATTGGCCTAGGTTTTCCATGTTACAATCACAAAACACCTTAGATGTGATGAACCTATGTTCTGTGGTAGCAACCAGCTGGATTATAAAATGGTCACCCTAATCAGACTACCACCATTTTAAGACAGGGATGTAACTATGTATCACCATGGCCAGATGAAACCTCTCCAGGAATGGGCACAGCTGGCACACAAGTTTTAATTGTGCAAATTAAAATTTTGGCCACTGCCAAAACCTGGGCATCCAGGCTCAGAGATGAATCCAGGAGCACCCCACCCCCATAATGCCCTTCATCATCAAAATTACACATTAGTGTATATTTGCTTTTATATTCCTCTTAAAATACAGTATAAAAATCCACAGTAAAATCACCAAAAAAGTAAGACCTGCTGCAGTCTTCAGCACTGCTACCAAGTGGGTGTCTTTATTTTTCATTCATTAAAACAGATCTCCACTTTTTGCAATCTCAGCATGCCCTATTAACTTCTTTACTGATCTAGCCAACCCTCAATAATGAAAGACAATTTAGAATAAGATGACATTTCTGGTATCAGAACAAATTAAATCTTTATTAAAACTTTTGAAAAAACAGAAACGAATTATAATACCTTGAAGGAGATGACACCAACTTTTTAGCAGTCAACCAAATGATCAGTTAGGCTACAAAAAAACATTAAAATGTGTCCATCTAAACTTTGTCTAGGCTGTCAACTCCTAGTAATAAAGCAAGTTCCAAATATTCTAATACCTATACAAATGGCAACAATTTTATACCTAAGAACAAGCACTAAATATCTGAACAGTTCCATACCTTCAACTTCTACTAATTTTATGTATTCCTTCTCAAGTGGAAGCCCTTTAAATCAAGAGTGAGGAATATGTGGTCTTCCAGATGTTGTTTACTGTAATTCCCATTGATCCTAGCTAGCATAGGCAATCAGGAAGAGGATAGGAACTGTAGTCCAACAACATCTAGAGGACCATGTATTCCCACTCCTTGCTGTAAATGTATTGGACAAAGGAGAAAGATTTATATGATCTGAATTGAAACCAGATAAGATTGTGACACACTGAGGTATATTTTGTCAACAGGCAAGTCAGTTATAGTAGAGAATGTGGCAGCCTTTCTGAACCAGATAGTGAGGAGCCACAGACTGAGACATAACGAATTTGTAGATTCAGTTGATTAATAGTTTCTTGTTATCCTGTATAAGTGTTTTTTTGTGTATGCCAATAAAGTTTCTTATGGACTGACTGACAAAGGTGTGCTTCCAGCTCATTGAACACTCAGAAACATAAACTGAAGGAGCTGAGATCTAGCATACTGGAGAGTCCATCTACCTCTAAGCATGGCCGTTCTGAAAATGTGTCTCCTGTTTCCGCTGTTATAGCTATAAGTAGTCTGGTCACATATATGTGGGAGGTGCAACTTTGGGTCCCCATATGTTCTTGGTCTAAAATTCCCACAAGCCTTCACCACTAGCTGTGCTGTCCAGGATTTCTGGAAGTTGTAGTCCAAGAACATCTGGGGACCTAAGATTGGGAACCAGTGCTTTACTCCATCCCAAAAGAGTCATATAGGAAGCAAAGAATCTCAAAGAATCGTACTCTATTATATTGTGCCCTGAAGTACCGAGAGAGTTCTTTATTGCTCAGATATGGTAATACTGTATGCTTTGCATTGGGACATCTGCCTAGTGAAAACACAGCATTTCTAATTCAGTTTATGTTTGTCCATTCTGATGAGTATGCTGTAATGGCAAATTTTTGTGCTTAGGCATGACAATACACTTGGATCTAACAAGTGCCTTCTGAGTGGATGGGCTTGCTGAGTGGACAGAGCTTCGTAGAAGTCCAAAACCAGAAGCTGCACTTTGGTGTGGGAAATACCACCTTTCCCTACTAGCAGCAGCAGATCATAACAAAAATTCAAGTACTGCACTGACAAAAACAAAACAACACACACATGCACACACTCTCAAAAGAAATCTTTAAGATGTCTATCACATATTTTCATTACCAATTTTGTCTCTTTTTTATTACTATAGATCCAATTCATTATTAACCTTAAAGGAAAAATGTATATTACTGAGAATAAGGGTAGAACTATTTTTAAAAGCTTCAATGACAAAAAAGAAACTATCTTCCCCATTTCTATAGCAACAGAGAAATCATGTGTAGAGTACACAACATTTGCATCAAAGGAACATAGGATATAAACATCAAAATAAGTCTTAACAAGAAACCATCATGTTAAATTATTGTTTTCCTTACAAGTGGAAATCCACATTTCAGAAAATATCTTAAACTTACAACACATGTAATTGTTCATTATCTGCATCGCTAATTACAATGCCAGAATAAGAACAGATGTGCTGAGTACATGATCAAGATGTTACAAAACGGAGGTCAGTAGTGGCTCTGTATCTCTGCCAAGTGGACACCCCAGAGCAAATGATAGCAGTTGTAGTGCTGTTTTCAGGCAGCTGTTTCAGTGACTTAGATCACTGGAGCATAAGGAGACCAGTCCAGCCTTCAGCCCTACAGCAAGCTGGTACAAAGCAAAACTTAACCAGCAAATTAGCTTTATGATGCATGGTGCAACAGAAGAGATAACTCTGATACCCAGAAACAAAATTTAGTAGTAAATTGGACCATAGCACTTATTATTCTTTTTTTTTACTCAATTTTTAAAATTGTCCACATATATCCCTCTGCACTTTATCCAGAAGTTATTCACTTACTCTAATTCACTAAATGCAGCCGTCAGACTGTTGACTGGGGCCAGTTTCAGGGAGCATATAAAGACCCTGCTACAACAACTGCACTGACTACCAGTCTGTTTCCAGGCCCAATTGAAAGGGTTGGTCATGACCTATAAAGCCCTATATGGTTTTATAGGAAAGTAGACTATATCTCCCTATATGAGCTATATAGTAGACTGTGTTTTCCCCATATGAGCATTCCAGGCCCTTAACAACTGCAGAGGAGATCCTTCTCTTGATCCCATTACCATTGCAGATATGTTTGACAGGGACATGAGAGAGGGCCTTCTCAGTGGTTGCTCCCAGTTTATGTAATGCTGTCTATCAGGAGGTTAGGTTAGCCCCCTCCCTTGCATCCTTCCACCAACAGTTGAAGACCTAATTCTTCACGCAGATGTTTAATAACTATAACTGAGTCCTAGATGCTTTATGTTTGATTTCACAGTCTTAAATGGTTTAAAGTTACTTAATAGATTTTTAATTAATAGTGTGGTTTAAATAATTTTTAATCAGCAATTTATTGTGGTTTTAATTGTTTTATTGTTGTGAGCCGCCTTGGGCCCTTTCATCAGAAGAAAGGCAGCCTACATACAAATGATACAAATCAAAGAATAAATAAATAAAATAAAATATACTTTGGATATATTCTCCATTTTAAAATGCATTTTTGTGCACTTTAAGTGAGGTTAATGGTTAGAAAAGAAATTTAATAGGTTTTATTTTTATTGTGGTTAGCCTAGGTATTAGGTGGGTAGAGGAAATTATGATTTAGCCATTGCCTATTGAAATATATGCAATGCCAGGACAGTGATTCCCACTAAAGAGTCTTTTCATCTTGCCTCTTAAAACTAGATGTTGCTGGTATGTTGCTGACACAGCAGAGGGAATAAGATCACATAGTCTGAAATCCCATCACCCAGGAGGCCATATTATTGAACCAATGTCTAGTTCACTGTTTAAGGGAAAGTTAGAGCAAAAGCATGCCCTACTATCACTTGAGCAAAGCCACATTTTTATGCATGCCATTTCATTGCAACAATATTGTTTCAGCATAGTATTCCACTTCACAACTTTCTCATGTCATGGTTTAATGCTGATTTAATTTGCTTGTCTGTTTACTTTGTGTCTTTAGGATTGTATCTTCTTATTCTGTTTGTTGTCTTGTTGAATTTTACATTGTTAACCATGGGCAGTATACTAACTAACTAACTAACTAACTAACTAACTAACTAACTAACTAACTAACTAACTAAATAAATAAATAAATAAATAAATAAATAAAGTCTTAATGTCAATTGCCTGTATTTAATACAAATGTGCAGGTATTTGGAACATTTTCCCAGCTCTTAATACAAGTTTCTTATTTGAAAAAAAAAAGTGTTATGGGCATTATCTTCCCATCTATAAAAAAATGTTTTTTTATCTATTAAAAGCTAACACCTCTGGAAGGCAACAGAGAAGGACCTAATTAAGTACTATATACCTTCTTGGTAGAATCCAAAATCAGGGGTGGGTTGGACCACTAAAATAGCATTAATAAGGCAATTCTCCAGGACTCTTCATCAGATTGTGTATTACAGAATTTGTTATGGGAACAAGAGAACACAGAAGTCCAAATATCATCCTGGCTAGATGTTAAAAGTGCAAGATCTTTGATTAGACTAAAGGTCCAAGATAGAAAAGGCAAACTTGAAGGGCCTGCTCATGGTGTGATGGTATCAGGTTTGCCCTTAGGAAATACAGATTCTATTGCCCCTCTCAATTTGTTATAGAAAAAGGGCTGCCAGTCATTATCTTTAGTTGAATCACACAACTCCTCTGCTGGCTAAGAAATATGCATCTGTTCTTATACTGACAATTCAATTAGCAAAGCAGATAGTAAACAATTGTGTATCTCAGTGGTTTCTTCTCCCAGCCCACACAGGACCAATGGGAAACAAATTTTCTAAGAAAAGATTCTAGTAAAAGGATACTTTCAGCCATATACAGTGGAACCTCTACTTACGAACGTCCCTACCAACGAACAATCCAACTTACGAACAGCTCCGTTCGCAAAATTTTGCCTCTACTTGTGAACGGAGCTTCAACGTACGAATGAAAAAAGACAGGGGAAAAGGACGGGAAATTTAAATTTGCTAACCGTTGGTGGCGAAGAGGCTGCTTCTTTGTAGCTCTTTCGCCCCAACGGTTAGGAAAAGGGAGGCTCAGCCTCCCGGGTTTCCACCGCTGCTGCTACCGCCGCCGGGAGGCGAGCCGCCGGACCATCCCGGCTGGGCTCAGCCTCCCGGGCTTCCAGTGCCGCCGCCGCAGGCTTTCCCGGGGCTCGCCGCAAGCGCCGCCTTTCTCCGCCGCAGCGCGGGTTGTCTGCCACCATGGAAGGCTTTCCCAGGGTTTGCCGCAAGCGCCGCCTTTCTCCGCCGCAGCACGGGTTGTCTGCCACCATGGGAGGCTTTCCCGGGGTTTGCCGCAAGCGCCGCCTTTCTCCACCGCCATCTGCTGCCGGGCCAGGGTTTCCGCGCCGCCGACGCAGGCTTTCCAGGCTTTCCAATGGCTAAATCCAGGGGAAGCCCTGGTCTACCCCGGGAAAGCCTCCGATGGCGGCAGAGAAGCCCTGGCCTGGCAGCGGATGGCAGCGGAGAAAGGCGGCGCTTGCGGCGAACCCCGGGAAAGCCTCCGATGGCGGCAGAGAAGCCCTGGCCTGGCAGCAGCGGCTGGAGCCCGGGAGGCCTCCTGACAGTGGCAGTCGCGGCGATGGAGGTAAGGTGCTGCTTTTTGCTTTTTTAAAACTTTTTTTTTGTCTTTTGCCGAGTGGGATTGGGCTGGTGGGGTTATATTTCTGTTTATTTTTGGATTTGTTTTGTTTTTTGCAGCCCCAGGGGCTTGCAGTGTTTTATTATTTTTTGGGGGGGTATTTTTTTCTTCGGCCGGAACGGATTAATCGGTTTTCAATGCATTCCTATGGGAAATGGTGCCTCTACTTACGAACATTTCAATTTACGAACATCGTCTGGGACGGATTAAGTTCATAAGTAGAGGTTCCACTGTACTGTTAATTAAGAGATATACTGTATAAACAGCATTAGTTGTCATTATACTGACTGACCAACTGTGCTCCAAAGCTTTACTTTCAGGTGAAATAGCTGATGTGATCCCTGCGGAGAAGGAGCACATTAATTCATCCTTCTGCTGCATGCTGCTTTCTACAGCTCTTGTATATTCCAGGCTAATCCTGTGTGATAGGTGCCTTCAAAAAGTGCCACTCCTTCCATCAACTTAGTACATGAGTTGTATGGAGGGTCTGATCTGCTTGGTCCACAGAACTGAACCTTTGGGACCTCTGAACCATTTTTCCATTTTTTCTTTGACACATCATGAAGCAATCCTTGTGTTACTCTCCAAAGATGATTTTGCACTTTTAGGTGAAGCTTTCATAGACAAAAGGATTTTTCTCAAGCCAACATGGATTGGTCAACCAAGTTAACTACTGCAGTGCAAGAAGTAAGAAGACTTGCTTTGTTCCCATTCCAGTGTGAACACACTGGGAATACCATCTCTTGGTAACCAGACATAAGCCCACAACAGAGACTGAGGTAGATGATGATTACCATGCATAATGCATTAAGAAAAATGCTCAGTCTCTCTCATTAGGTGCCTGCAAAGTTCTGAACCTGTTGCACAAAATACCAAAATAAATAATGAAGTCTTGAAAATATCAGAAGCCATTTTAATCAAAACGTTTTTTGAGCTGGGTAAGATGCAACAGGATAAGGTTAGAGACTAACAGTGCAGTCCTGTGAATTCAATGGAACTTATGCCAAAATTCTTAGGAAGAATTTTTCTTTTCTTTTTTGTAGGGATGGACAAATAATTTCATTAAACAGATTCTTCCCAAATTATTGGATTAATTTGAGGTTGTTTTTCTTACTGAATCAATTCTTGCATAGCTGCATCACGAATCAGAGGACAAAGAAACATATTTTGATAGTTCAACGACATTTTTCAAAGAATTTTTATTTGTAAAAACAAACTGGATTTCTTTGATAAGGAAACCTACTGTATAATTATATAAACTATATCAAGACTGACAGCTTCAGAGAATAGAAAATTCATGGTGGTGGTGAGATAAAAAAGCTAGGAAAATATTGTCAAGTGACTAACTGTTAGTCTACTGAAACAAAAACAACAAAAACGTGTCATACCTTATAAACTAACATGTTTCATTTTCAATAAACTTACTTGGACTATAATCCTCTTCATCAGGTGTGCAGATTATCAGATCATGAATGAAATTATCATCAGATATCCAACCCAGTCCTGAATATGTTTACTCAGAAGCCCCACTGAGCTCGATGGCACTTACTGCTAAGTAACAGCCTTAGCTGTTAATATTTAACTTTTTTTAAAAATGTTTTCTATCATCATGGGTGCTAAATTTACAGTAACCCATTATCAGTTTACCTATATTATTTTATGCTAAAGTAAACAATTGATTTGTTAAGTAAGTTAGAAAACAAATATTTCTTAATCTAGGCAGAGCAAAAAAGGAAGAAGTAAAGCAATAATAACAGTTGAAACACTACCAGTTTCCTAACCAAAAAATGCTGCATCTTCTGAACTGCATGGTACCGCGCTTTTATCTTAACACACATAGCACTGGTGTTCAGTTAAATGTTTCCATCCAGTGAATGTTAATATTTAAACTCCAAATAACCCCTAAACATTCTTCCAAAGCAAAGAAATGGTAAACACATGCACTAGACAAATCGAAAATAAGGGAGCTAAATATTTACTCATTTTATTCTTGCAAGTGAGAATGGAGATTTTCAAAAGTTTTCTCCCCATTGGGTCAATTATTTTAGTTTCACTGAATTTTCTGTATGTCAGCTTGGGGTGCAGGGGGAAGAATTGCAGAAGTCTGTTTAAAATGTATTTTTGAGTTTGTGTTTTGCACAGAAAAACTAGCATTTTGTGTAAAATACAAGGTTTTAAAACATGCTACATGCTTTCACACTACAGTTGTTTGTTTTTTTACAAATGTTGCTGATGGAGAAAGGCACTTGTCTTTTCATTCTTGCATAGATGTAAAAAGTATTCCCCATACTTCACCAGGGATATTTCCGTGGAGTTTCTTCCCTTTTTCAATGAACATGAGATGATCTGCAAGTATTTGTAATATCCTGACTAGATATATTCTGGAGTATATTAATTTAACAACACAAAAATCATATCACTGTGTTTCATTTTATGACACGGACAAATGATTAAAACCAAAATAAGAGTTTCAATAAATAAATCTGTTGTGTTTTTTAAAAAAAATTTTTTTGAATAATCATAGCTTTACTCTTGAGAACTGCCATATGTATTCATTTCAACCATTTTTTACCTGGGTTGCTGTAAAACTTATAAAAAAAACCCTACACATTTGATCTTATTACAGAATATCTTAAGATCTCATGGCTAATTAGAAATTTAGCTCAACGGAGGAAAAAATGAACATACGGTTCCAGTCAGTTCACAACACCATATCTGATTTTAAAAATATTAATAAAAATTATGCAAAGACAAAAAAAAAGAATAAAATTCTATGAAAAAGGCCTCAAAATGAAACAAATGATCTTTTTTTCAGATAAAGACCCATCTAGCACTGCACCACCACTACTAGGTTTACGGAAGTACTGACAACATGAGCTGATATCCTCTGTCCTCATGATATATATTCTATGCATGATATCTGCAAAAGCAACAGATTTATTTCAGCCGTTCCTTTTGCTATAACTGGAGAGTGGTACGGATCATTACACTAGGCACAGTCCCACTGGTATTTTCTTTTCACAAAGTATTCACTTAAGCCAGATAAATTACTTATAAAACCTGTTAGCTACTTTAATTGTGAAGAGTAGAAATCACTTTGTAGATTTTTCACAGATTTCAGTGCAAGCCAACAAGGCATTACCCAACATCCAAGACACAACCCACCAAGGCATGGTACCTGTGTCGAAATGTGTACCACTAAAACCTAATTATGGTAAATGGTAAATGAAATGTATTATTGCCAACAGTCATTGCTGCCCCTCCTAATCTTAATTAAAGGTATTACCTTAACCAAGGTAACTGCATGAGAAGTCTCGTGGTGCAGTAGTTAAACTGCAGTACTGCAGCAAAAACTCTGCTCACGACCCGGGTTCAATCCCAGGTAGCTGGCTCGAGGTTCACTCAGCCTTCTATCTTTCCGAGGTCAGTAAACTGAATACCCAGCTTGTGTATAGCCAGTATAATTAAATTGTAAACCACTTAGAGAGTGCTTTAAGCACTACAGAGTGGTATATAAGCAGCACACTTTGCTTTTGTTTTTCAGAGAAGATTTTAAGATTGATTTCCTCTCATAACAAGAGTCAGATGATATATAATAGTGGGGATGGGGGCTGATTGTTTCTTGCCTTAGTGCTATGAAGATTTACTTAGCTACAAAACATGGGGAAATGTAACTGATAAAAAAAAAAAGATCAGTGATCAATCCTTTGTTTCCTTCAAGAGTTTACCATTTTGCACTGTGCATGTAACTGTGCATATAACTAAGGGTGGTTGTGTACTGTGTTACAGTAAAAACAGAAATGCATTGGTATACTCCATGCATCTGATGAAGCGAACAGAAGCCCATAAGAGCTCATGCGTAATGCAAGGTGTTTCTTTTTAAGATGCCATAGGATAGGAATTTTGCTTAGACTAAACCTGTGTTTTCAACATTTGGTCCTTGGTAAAGTTGCCTGAAATATACATAGATCTCTCAAAGTTTTTCTCCTCTGAAAAAGCAGTCTCAAAAGTTTCCAAAGTTTAGTTTGGGAACTAAATTGCAATTTGTAGCCATCCCAAGGCCATATCTCAATTTTCTTCTTAGTATAATCTGTACCGAGGATACCATATATCCAACACTGGAGGTTTGCCCATAAAGACAAACAGGATAATACTTTCTATGGCTTAAGCTATCCCCAACCAGCCAAATCTACCTGCCTTCTTACTTATGAACAGCCACTGGGTGGCTTTGTCTTAGAAGAATTTAGTACAGAGAATTTAGCAGGTAAGACCTTGCAGAATTTAGCAGACAAGACCTTCCTACGATGATTCAAGACATACATCACTTTCACTCATGCTCTGAAGAGCCCTGCTGTAGTTCTACTCAAGAGTAAAACAGAAAGATGCCATTTATGTTACTGTGAAATTAATGGGGGTGTTTGTGTTAGGGGTAAGAGAATCAAAGCTGTGTGGAGCAGCAAATGCTTTTATTTATTGATCTCTATTTCATACAGGTAAAAAAGACAGACAAAATAGTTTGAGATACACTGTTTTGATTTTTGATGTTGTGCACTGAGCAAGGCTGCACAGAATTTGGGAGACAGTCTATAATTTCTGCAAAGAAAAAAGTACCTGGAATAAAATGAGCTTGAGGGGAAGCCTTGGCATCCATAAAGACTGTATTTCTATTTCTGGTACTTACATGTATGTAAGTTTGCATGAAAGAGTAAGATGAGCTAAGGCTGCTTTTACTCAGTGGAGATCAGTGAACAGGTCACCCAGAAAAATCTGAGACCATTCTTAGGTCAAGAAAATCATAGCAGGCTTCTAAGACAGAAACCTAGCTCTTATTTTTTGTTGAGCAGGATGATATAGACCAGTACCCACCGCTGTGTTAGCATGCTACTGGATCAAAATACCCCAACTGTGCTCATCTGTGACCGCATTATTCACACATGATCTAGGAACCCCATCAGGGAAAGAAAAATACATTTGTGTAAATATCTGCAAAGCATTGCTTCTAACATGTAGTTCGAATTTTCTTCTCAAGGTATTAGATTTACAGAAGCCCATTTCTTCCCACACCTTGAATACACTTCAGCCCTTTAACTAGGATTGTCACACAAGACCACTCTTTCTGTTCCAAAGCAGAGTTAAGAGAAAGTTCAGTACAGCAATCATTTAAAAAGCTGAAAGATTAGAAACTAAATAGCTGCAAGAGAAAGAAGGTTAAGGTGATGCCACGAAGGAAAAGACCCAACTGCATCCGTCTGACTGGTAGGCATGATTTCCTTCTGCCTGATAAGGAAAAGTACCATATTAAAAACTGCTGGAAAGGGAAACGGCAAAGAAAGGGAAAAAATCATAGAAGAAAATCAATCAGCAACTACAAATAAAAATTCAATTTTTTTCTAATATTTTCTTTCTTTCTTACATATACAGCTGCATGGATTTACTCTACATTTATCACATTTACTAGCTAGGAAACCTATGAAATCCAGAAGAGGGTCAAAGCTGCCTTGGTAGAAAACCAACCTATCCAGAGAAATAAGCTCTCTGCTTTCACACACTACCGAAAATAATTATATTTTCTTGCAGAAACTGAATTTTAAAAAGCCAACCCCATTATAATTCCTCATACATTTTATACTTCACTCCTACTAACAGCAACTTATCTGCTCTTCCTATAAATAAAGAAATACAGCTCTACCTTGTTACCTAGCAACAGAGGATGTCACTGCTACTCTGAAAAAAAAAACAGGTTTTATGTGAAGAGAACATTCATAAAGAACACCAAAAACCCCATTCAAGTATTCAGTTTTATTGTGTTTTTTAAAATTGAAAATGTTTAACAAATGTTTTAATATGGCCCTTGTATTATGCTTGCAGTCCCTGGAAACCAACATAACTTGGTTAGGAAACCCTATGTCTACATAAATGCGCTATGCTTCCCATCTGATGAAATAAGGTTGTAAAATGCTTTAAGAACTCTAGAAACGTTTCGTTTCCTAATACTGAATCTTATCACAAGTATCCAGAAGACCTGTGAGAGCTTTTTCTTCTTCCTGTACTGCCAGCACAAAGAATTACTCTGCAAATCTTAACTGAAAACAGATACAGTGGTGCCTCGACTTACGAACGTCCCTACTTACGACCATTTCGAGTTAACACCAGCTCTAGCCGCAAAATTTTGCTTCTACTTGCGACCGGAGCTTCCAATTACGAACAGAAAAAGGCAGGGAAAAAAGGCGGGAAATTCAAATTTCTAACTGTAGGTGGCGACGAGGCTGCTTCTTTGTAGCTCTTTCGCCCCAGCAGTTAGAGAGTGTGTGTCGGAGGAGGCTTGGGACTGTCTCGCTTCTGCTTCTGAGCGAGTTTGTATGTGTGTTTGCAGGGAGGCTTCAGGCTGCCTGGTAAGGTAAGGTGCTGTTTTCTGCTTTTTTTCCCCCTCTGGGGTTTTGGTTGCTTTTTGGTTTTTTTTTCCCCATTTCCGATGGGTCTTGGGGGGGGGTTGTTTGTTTTTTGGCTTCCCCCCCATTTCCGATGGGTCTTGGGGGGTTTGGTTGCTTTTGGGGTTTTTTTCCCCTTTTCCGATGGGTCTTGGGGGGTTTGTTTGTTTTTTGGCTCCCCCCCATTTCCGATGGGTCTTGGGGGGTTTGGTTGCTTTTGGGGTTTTCCCCCCCATTTCTGATGGGTCCTGCATGCTTCCCTTGCTTTTTCCTTTGTTTTCTTTGTATTTCGGACCTGCCCCCTTTGTTCTCTGTGCATTTCCGATCTGCTCCGTTTTTCTGTGCATTTCCAATGGGTCTTGCACGCTTGATTGCTTTTCTTCTTTTTTTCCCCCCTTCGGCCGGAAGGGATTAATCGCGTTTCCAATGAGTCTTGCAGTGATTTTTTTTTTTTTGGTGATTTTTTTCTTCGGCTGGAACGGATTAATTGCATTTCAATGCATTCCTATGGGAAATGGTGCTTCAACTTATGACCATTTCGAGTTATGTCCATCTTCTGGAACGAATTATGGTCGTAAGTCGAGGCACCACTGTACATGACTCTAGAACATTGTATCAATCAGTTCTTCCAATATGTATAATAAAATATAGAGGATTCTAGAAGATGAGCATATGATCTGTACTATGGTTACTGGGAGAAGACAGAAGCAAGAACAGCTTGAATAGTCTCTCTGTGCCAAAATATTTGGAAGGGCTGTTCTGGACTTAATTAAACGGTGAAGCAAAGGTGTGAATAGATACAACACATACAATGGAGAAACATACACACCCTTTATCCCCTGTTAAACTAATGTTGCCATGCCCGCTCCGCCAAATGCAGATTGTAAAGCTATGTTCCAGTTTCCAAACCCTTTCTTTTAGTTAGGCAAGCTGAGGAAGAAAAGCTGCATTGGACCAAAAGCTCTACGGACCTGCTGTGTGCATGTTTTCCAAAAGATGTCCCCTTGCTTTTTGAAATAATAAAAAAAGAGAAGAGGTTGGTGTTAGCAAAGAATGTCAGTGAAAACCAAGGTCAAAATCATCCATACTATGTGAAAGACAGTGAAGAAAAACAGGGACAAAAATCAAGTCATTTAAAATGTTGTGTTGGCACGGATACTAAAAACAGCCAGAAAAGCAGAAAAGTGGGTGCTCAATCAAGCTTTAACTCTCAACTCCAGCAAAAATGAGTAACCTGAGCCTATCCTACCATGCACATATAATGGAAATACAGTAGTGACCAGCAGGAAGAGAGAACAACCTAACACGAGATGTTGTTGGTTTACAAGATCTGAGGAAAGCTCTTAATTACAGGACATTTTGGAAGTGGGGGGTTTACCTCCCTTCTGTTTCCCTAACCTTTACCCCAATGTTCTCCCCTCAAGCTTCAGCTGTCCTTGGCTGTTGTTGCTGCTGTCTCCTTACAAACTGGATAAAATTTGCTTTGAGATCATCCCCAGTCACAAGGCAAAAAACCTAGTAATTTCACAGCTTAAATGAGTGAGCTTCTGAATATTAAATTCTATTTTTA
This sequence comes from Intellagama lesueurii, assembly GCA_037013535.1. Taxonomy (NCBI): domain Eukaryota; kingdom Metazoa; phylum Chordata; class Lepidosauria; order Squamata; family Agamidae; genus Intellagama; species Intellagama lesueurii. The sequence goes on along the minus strand of JBAJHW010000005.1, from coordinate 38,980,936 downwards.
AAAAAATATTTTTAAAAAATATTTTCACAGGAAGGAGTTATCTTTCACAGTCATTGAATGGGGTTCTGAGTGGCAGGGTCAAAAGTTCAGTCCATTTAGAATGTTGACAATTTATAAAGAAGCCCACTGTCTCAGAGTTTTTCTCATTTTAATAGCGCTAATTTCAAAGTGGGTATTTGAGTCATGAATGGTTGAATTCTCTCAAAATAAAAAAAGGGGCTGGGACTGACTTTATGCAAATTTGGCCTTATCAATGTATTTGAGCTGTTTTAAATCAGCCAGAGCTCCAGGTGGCTTGCTTCGGAATAGGGGTAAAACTGTTACATTTTTAAAAAATAACTCAAAAACCCTGTGCCCAAGCATCCCCCAAATTTGGCACAAAGCAAGATCAGACTTTCTGCTACATCTGTGCCAAATTTGGAACTGATCCAAGGTCTAGATTAATAATTTTTTATTTGGGGCACCCCTATCTTTTGAGTTTGCTTATGGGATGCTGAATCCTGCAATCAGCACAATATATTGGTGCTCTTTCAGGCACCAATAATGGCAGTAATATGAAAATTATCCACTTCAATTCAGAAAGCATAAGACATCCTGTATTTGTTATTATGTATTATAAGTAATCTAGCCATTGTATGGCTTTATTTAATACCACTGAGAACATCTGCACAATGTATCTTGATCACCAGCTATATTAGTCTCATTGAAATAAAAGTGGGTTTGTGGAGTAGCTAAAAAGGATAAAAGGCTCAATCCAATTGTACAAAGCAACATAAAATATGCTTGAAAGAACAGAGTTTTAAATGATTCCTTACTACCTCTCTTATTTTTTGTTTATCATCTGTGGCTTTACATAGATACAACTCAAGAAGAACAGTGTTGGCCAAATCTGGAATTTTTGTGGCACATGTAGAATGCAAGGGAATACATTTCCATTTTCTTTAAACAAAAGGTCCAATTCTATCCAAGCAAATGAAAATTCAAAATCATAGTACAGGTTACTATGTTGAGTGTCTTAGTTCAATCTGCTCCACAGAGCCAGGATTGGTTATCAGACTAACCCAACTACACACTGCACATTTAGGGACTTCTGTAAAAAGCTGTAGGAAATTTGACCTGTTCCTGTGAACTTTAGTTATGCCTGTTATCTGAGGCCTTGGCATAGGTTTCATTTACATAACCACTGTGACATAAGAATGTGAACTGAACACAAAAACTGAAGTTTATTCATTTTTATGGGTATACATTTTCAGTCCAAAGTTACAGTGACTCACATAACAGCAATACAGTAATAAAGTAATAATGAAACAACAGTATAATTTATTTATTTATTTATTTATTTATTTATTATATTTCTATCCCGCCCATCTAGTCATTTCGACTACTCTGGGCGGCGTACATGATATATAACAAAACAATTATAAATAATATAATATATAAATAATATATATAATAAAATGTCCTGATAAACCAAACAGCACAGTCATGAGTAAATACCCAGCAAACAGGATTACTTCAGAGTTTGGACTGTTTAAAACCAGTGTAAAGAGGAGAAAGGGAAAAAGAAAAAACAAAACAGAAAACAGTGTGTTTCCACATTACCATAATAGAAAAATATCAGGGAGGTGCAATGCAGTGGGGAGGGAAGATGGTCTTTGCTACTGATAGGTCTGGGAAGGTTCACACCTGCATTCTGCCATTACCATTTTTGAGGAGTGGGGCCATGTATGATGACATTGGTGACATGAATTCATTTACAAGCAGTATCTCAAAGTCATTTCACTTGAGTTGGAGATCAAGGTAGGGTTGTTCTGTTAGCGAACAGTACATCTTTTTGGTTTAATTTTGTTAGACATCAGATCTGAAACTCTAGATACTGTGTGCATGTTCGATTGCTTTCCTTGTGTGTAGGCATCCTTCAGTCTGTGGTAATGTGCTCTGAATTGAGGTCTTGGAACAGCGTCTAGTGTGGCTGAGAAGGCCAATTCGAGAGTGACAATCCCTTCCACACTGAAGACGAATACAATCTGTCCCCTGTCCAGCTCCCTGATTTTGCTGGTTTCGGGACTGCCTCTTTGCCTCAGCCTGCTGGACAAGGGTCTCTTCAAACTGGGAGAGGCCATGCTGCACTGCCTGCCTCCAGGCTGAATGCTCAGATGTCAACGTTTCCCATCTGTTGAGGTCCATTCCTAAGGACTTCAGATCCCGCTTGCAGATATCCTTGTATTGCAGCAGTGGTCTCCATCTGGGGCACTTTCCCTGCACTAATTCTCCATACAGGAGATCTTTTGGAATCCGACCGTCAGCCATTCCCATTACATGCCTGAGCCAACGTAGATGTCGCTGTTTCAGTAATGTATACATGCTAAAAATTCCAGCTCGTTCTAGGACTACTCTATTTGGAACTTTGTCCTGCCAGGTGATACCAAAAATGCGTTGGAGACAACACATATGGAACGTGTTCAGCTTCCTCTCCTACCGTGCACAAAGGGTCCAGGTCTTGCTGCAGTACAGGAATGTGCTCAGGACACAGGCTCTATAGACCTGAATCTTGGTATATTAAGCCATACTCTCTTTGTGAGTCTAGAGGACATGTAGCTGCTTTACCAATGCATTTATCCAGCTCAACGTCTAGAGAGTGTGTGTCAGATATCATTGAGCCAAGGTACACGAAATCATGAACAACCTCCAGTTCTTGTGTGGAGATGGTAATAGAGGGAGGTGAGTCCACGCCCTGGCCCATAACTTGTGTTTTCTTCAGGCTGATTGTTAATCCAAAATCTTGGCAGGCCTTGCTAAAACGATTCATAAGTTGTTGGAGGTCTTCGGCAGAACGGGCAACAACAGCTGCATCATCGACGAAGAGGAAGTCCCGCATGCATTTCAGCTGGACTTTAGTCTTCGCTCTCAATCTAGAGAGATTAAAGAGCTTTCCATCTGATCTAGTTTGGAGACAGATGCCTTCTGTTGCGGTTCCAAAAGCGTGCTTCAGCATGACAGCAAAAAAGATCCCAAACAGAGTCGGTGCGAGGACACAACCCTGTTTCACTCCACTTCAAATGTAAAAGGGATCTGATGTTGAGCCATCAAAAACTACAGTGCCCTTCATTTCCTCATGAAAGGACCTGACAATGTTAAGAAGCCAAGGTGGACATCCAATCTTGGGAAGTATTTTAAAAAGGCCGTCCCTGCTAACCAAATCAAAGGCCTTTGTAAGATCTATGAAGGCCAAAAAGAGTGGCTGTCGTTGTTCCCTACATTTCTCCTGCAACTGTCTGAGGGAAAATACCATGTCGATGGTGGATCTATGAGCTCGAAATCCACACTGTGATTCTGGATAGACTCTCCAAGCACCTGGAGCCTCTTCAGCACAACACGGGCAAGCAGCTTCCCTACAACGCTGAGAAGAGAGATGCCACAGTAGTTATTGCAGTCACCCCTGTCGCCTTTGTTCTTGTGATGTGATGATGTTTGCATCCTTCATGTCCTGTGGTACTCCACCTTCCCTCCAACAAAGACAAAAGATTTCATACAGCTCAGTGGTGATGATCTCTTTACAGCACTTCAGCACTTCAGCAGGGATGCTATCCTTCCCAGGTGCCTTGCCGGAGGCAAGGGAATCCAAGGCCGCTTTTATTTCTGCTAAAATTGGTTCGCTGTCCAACTCTTCCAAGACAGGCAGGCACTCAATGTTATTTAATGCCTCTTCGGTTACTACGTTCCCTCTAGAATATAGCTCAGAGTAGTGCTGCACCCAGCGTTCCATCTGCTGTACTCAGTCCTGGATGATCACACCTGTAGCAGACTTCAAAGGAGCAGATTTCTTCTGTATTGGACCTAAAGCCTGCTTGATACCGTCATACATTCCCTTGATGTTACCTGTGTCCGCTGCTGTCTGTATCTGAGAGCAGAGCTGAAGCCAATAATCGTTAGAACATCTCCTGGCAGTCTGTTTATTTATTTATTTATTTATTTCATTTATACCCCGCCTATCTGGTCAATTGTGACCACTCTAGGCGGCTTACAACACACAGTATAAAACAATTAAACAAATAACATACACATAACATAATTTGCATAAATAAAAAGAAATAAAGTTTTTTTCCCAAAGATGGCAAGAAACAAAGTGTATTGTAGTGAAAAAAGAAAAAAGAGTAATTAGGAATTAACTGGAAAGGGGGAAGGCCTGCCTAAACATCCATGTTTTCAGTTGTTTCTTGAAAATACCCAGCGAGGGAGCTGCGTGAATCTCAGGAGGTAAGCTGTTCCAGAGGCGAGGAGCCACCGCCGAGAAGGCCCGGTTTCTTGTTTTTTCCTTCCGGGCCTCCCTCGGCGTCAGGCTCCTCAACCTCACCTCCTGACTCACGCGAGTGACACGGGTAGAATTGGGTGGGAGTAAGCGTTCCGACAAGTATCGAGGCCCTAAACCGTTTAGGGCTTTAAACGTAAGCATCAAAACTTTGAAGTCAACGCGGAACCGAATGGGCAGCCAATGTAACGCGGCCAGGGTAGGGGAGATGTGATGGTGTCTTCTCACTCCACTTAGGAGTCTGGCCGCTGCATTCTGCACCACTTGGAGTTTCCACGTCAGCCTCAAAGGTAGCCCCACGTAAAGCGCGTTACAGTGGTCTAATCTTGAGATTACGAGCGCATGGACCAAGGTGGTGAGCGCCCCCACATCGAGATAGGGTCGCAGCCGGGCTATCCGCCAGAGGTGAAAAAAGGCGGTGTGGACCATCGACGCCACCTGAGTCTCCATGGAGAGCGCCGGGTCCAGATGGATCCCCAGACTGCGCACCCCACTCTTTGCGGCCAGGTCACCCCCCCAAACGAGAGGGAGTCACCCAAGCCGCCAACAGTGGGGACACCCACCCTCAAGACCTCCGTCTTGTCCGGGTTCAGCCTCAGCCCATTCTCCTGCATCCATTCCAGTACAGTCCCCAGGCAGCGCTGAAGGGACAGGACGGCATCACCTGCAGTTGGTGAAAAGGAGATGTAGAGCTGGGTGTCATCCGCATACTGATGACACGATGCCCCACATCCCCTGATGACCCCACCCAGCGGCCTCATCAAGATATTAAACAGCATTGGAGAGATAATCGACCCCTGTGGAACCCCACAATTGAGACTCCACGGGGCCGAGACACTCTCCCCAAGCTGTACTCTCTGGGGACGGTCCTCCAAGAAGGAGCGGAGCCAGGCAAGCGCCAGGCCACCAATTCCCAGATCGGAGATGTCGAGAAAGACTAACAGAGAGGTTTTCCCCCTGTCAGCCTCCCTCAATAGGTCATCGTACAGGGCGACCAATACCGTCTCTGTTCTGTGGCACGGCCTGAAGCCCGACTGAAACGGATCCAGGGCATCCGTTTCTTCCAAGAGAGCCTGAAGCTGGTCGGCCACCACCCTCTCCACCACTTTGCTCATGAAAGAAACATTGGCAACGGGCCTATAATTGCCAATTTCGTCCGCCGCCAAACTAGGTTTCTTTCTTATGGGCCTAATGAGTGTTTCCTTGAGGGCAGAAGGAAACCTGCCCTCAAGGAAAGACCCATTTATTATTGCAGTGGCCCATTCTGTTGTTATCGGCCTGGCTGCTTTGATTAGCCAGGCCGGGAAAGGGTCAAGGGAGGAGGTGGTGGCTCGACAGCGATCAAGGACCTTGGCCACAGAATCGGGCGTGACAGGCCGAAAGGTGTCAAGAGTTACCGGGCAAGACGGAGCGCTGGACGTCTCTGCTCGACTCACTGTGTTCAAAAAAGAAGAGAGGTCCCGGCGGATGGCCTCCACTTTAGATTTAAAAAAGGCTGCAAACTGGTCAGGTGAGAAACTAGGGGGAGGCCTATCACCCGGACCAGTTCCGGATAGGTCGCGCACTATACGGAATAACTCCGCCTGCTGGTTGGACGCTTCGCTTATCCGGTTAGCGAAGTAAGTTCGACAAGCAGCCTTTACCTTAGACAGGTAAAGGTTAGTTGCGACCCTGACAGCTATCCAATTATAATCCGTCGGGTTCTTCCTCCACCTACGCTCTAGCCTTCTCTGTTGAACTTTGCTACGAGCAACTCGAAGAACCTGCAAGTTGTACTCACTAGGACAGGCTTTGTATGCTGCTAGAGCTCTCCTCTTTTCCTCGATGGCTGGCATCAACTCCTCCGAATGGGCTTCAAACCAGTCTGCCATCTTTTTGGTCTTCTTGCCAAATGTGGACAAGGCGGTGTTATAAACAGCATTCTTGAAATGTTCCCATCGTTCAGGTGCATTTGCGTCAGTCAGGCCTGGAAGAATTTCCTCAAGCGCTTGCACAAATTCCTCCACTTTTCTCTGATTGCGAGTCTTGCTGATGTCAATATGTGGTCTTCCTTCCATTTTCGTATGATACAATCTCTTTATTCACAGTTTTACTCTGCTACACACCAGGGAGTGATTGGTATCGCAATCAGCACCCTGATAACTGCGTGTGATCATAATACTAGAAAGGCTAGTGCGTCTAGTGAGGATCAGATCGAGCCGATGCCAGTGCTTCGATCTTGCATGTCTCCAAGAGACTAGCTTCGTATTAAAGAATGTGTTGCTGCCACAAAGACCATAATAACAGCAAAACTCCAGCAAGCGTTGGCCATTTTAGTTCATCTTCCCAATGCCAAACCAGCATAGACAAGTGGGCCAAGAATTGTGATCAGCACCAACTCTAGCGTTAAAATCTCCGAAAATGAACAGCGGCTTTTTCTCAGGGATTTTCTTGATAGTAGCTGCCAGATCATCATAGAATTTGTTTTGACTTCTGCTGTAGATGACAGTGTTGGTGCATATGCACTAGTAAGGGTGACCGGTCCTGCTGATGAGTGGAGCTGCAGAGACAGGATTCTTTCACTCCCCGCAGTAGGTGGAACAATGGATCTCAGCAGAGTATTTCTAACCGCAAAGCCAACACCATACTCCCTGGTCTCATGTAATGATTTTCCCTGCCAGAAGAATGAGAAATTTTTTTCTTTGACAGATCCCGAGTCTGGCAATCTCGTCTCTTGCAGGGCAACAATGTCCATCTGCAGCCTACTCAATTCCATGTCGATAACAGCTGTCTTGCGTGCGTTGTCTATTTCCTGCAGGTCGTCAGAAAAGTCAGGGGTCATTATCTGAACATTCCAGGTGCCCAGCTTTAGGACAGAAGTTTTCTTATGATTATTGCATGGTGCAGGGTTATTGATCTGCTTGTTGGCTTTCACCCTAAACCCCACACACCCCGTGAGGTTAACAGACCGTGGCGAGGCAGCACCTTACTGGCTGGGGACTGCCCAGCTTAAGGCGGGCGGTAGCTACCTAGTGAGGTGCAATGCCCTCTCCCACCGTCGGAAGTAGCCCCTGGCGTCACGCTCTACGCCAATCAAGCAAAGACTTATAACCAAGCAAAGACTGATGAAGGTTAATGAAGAATAATAGTATTAGAAGCTTTTGTTTCTATGGTACATATATAGAGATTAAATATGAGTGAATTACTATATTGATTATATAGACAAGATTAGGTATATATTGTCTTTTTACCTGCAAAAGTGGGGATTTTTGAGAAATGTATTGACCTGGCCTAGAGCTTTTGTGTGTGTGTGTGTGTGTGTGGATAAGTTACCTTAATGATGAAATTAGAATTGCTTATGATGAGTATTGGATAGAGGGGTATGCAGGTGAAAGATCCTATAGAGACCTTATAGATGGCATCTTAAAAGCTAGTAAAAAGAATGTAGGAAATGAATTCCTAGATTCACAAGGCTATAAGTAATCAGAAATCCCTGGTCTATACATGGAGCTAAGAAATACAACAAAAATTGGAAAGTTACTTGCTGAATGTTTTAAATGGTTGATAAGTATAGATAATGCTTAAATTAGATTATATATTCTGAGTATAATTGTTTAGAAGGTATTGATGATAAGTCAGAAACATGAAGACACTAAGTAATATATGAATTATAGTTTGGAATACGCAATTAAGAGTGGCTTGAATATAAGATCAATATAGATTTAAGTTTGTACATTAGACAATATACGTATGTTAATTATTATAAAGCTAGGAAGTTACTCTATGAGCTTAATAATGGCTTAAATATGCTTAGTAGGGTAATATGGTTTATGTAGTCAGAATTATATATTAGATGGATATGGCCTAAATATGTTTGGTAGGGCAAGATGGTTTATGTAGTCAGATTTATATGCTAGATGGATACATGAAATTATCTCCCCGTATATATGTTTGTGTTTGTTTTGTATGTTTGTTTATGTTTAAAATAAAAATAATAAAAAAAAGACTTATAACCAGTAACTGCTACTTCCCGTGTTATTTCGATGTTATATGCAAAGCTGGAGTGTCCTCTCCAGAGCACGAGGCCTGGGAAAAATAATATGAAGGACAGACTGTTACCCAAGCAGCAAATCCCCCCTCTCCACATCACTGAAATAGTCCAATGGAAAGGCAAGAGCCAATACAACTGGTTCCAGCGACATTGTAGGAGTTGCCATAGCATCACGAACTGCCTCCGGGACTCTGGCTCCGGATTTTGCCTCGAGGTTTACTCCTGAAGCCTTTTCCATTGATGGCTATAGCCACAAGGCAGTGGAGGTTTGAAATCGGAGTTTTCCTTCTCCTAGATGAGCTGCCTTCCAAGGCTAACGAGCCCCATCTACCCGGTTTCCCTTGTGTGACAACAAAATAAAAACAAAAGTATTGTGGCATATTTAAGTCTAACACGTTTTTTCAGTGTGACCTTAATTAATTTTAATTCACTTCTTTGGACACATGAAGACACATCAAGCACACATTTGCTTAAAACAGATTTTAGGATGGTTTTCTCCTCTTTTGAATGACTCCATTTTCCTCCTCTCACCACTCTTGTGGTGTTTGTTTCCAGCTACTCTACCTCATCTCCTTCCATTAAGTACTGATACTTCTGCCACCTGGGGCTTGTGGGTGCTGGTCAACTACTTGTACAGACTCTTGTCTGAATATGCTACATATGATGTGAGTTCAAACTCTTCTGACTTCTGTTTATACAGTACATTCCTCCTGCCAGTTAGGATTCATGAGCATTGGGTATATACTACAGCCTTGTTATATGCATGAAAACACTACACTGGCTGTGGATTCAAGGTCTTAGGATCCAAGAAGAAACCTAGCTGGGGATGTATTATCATAAGATTTCCTTTTCTCCTATCTTAGCTCCACACTGTCCAAGCCAGCATGACTAGTGTACACTATGAAACTACCAATTCTTCATAGAGCTCAAGAAGAATCTTGGCCAGAGAAAGCAGCATCAGAATATTCTCTCTTCCTCCTAAGATTCTCTCTCTGCAGGCCTGCCTGTCCAATGTACATTATACTAACAACTAGAGATGGGGGTATTTGTATTCACATAAGAATATGAATATCCCTGGCAGCTGGACTTAACGAGGGGCTGGCCTGTCCACTCATGTGTCCAGCAGCAGCCTTGCTCATCCTTCCAATCGCTCCCAGAGCTCTGTTCTCTTCCTGCTCGCCCAGCCACTCCAGGCAGTGGGAGAGAGGACGAGTCTCCCTGCATGGCTGCTGAGTCGCTAGCTGAGCAGGAAGAGAGCAGAACTCTGGGAGCGATCGGAAGGATGAGCAAGGCTGCCGCCAACGCCAGATGCATGAGTGGACAGGCCGGCTGCAGGGGCTGTGCGGGGATATTCATATTCATATATGAATACCCCCATCTCTACTAACAACTCATCTTGGAGTCTCAAAAGAAGAATCCTGAAAGATATTCCTTTTACAACGCCAAGATCCTAACTAGACAAGCTGAAATATACTTCCAGATAGAGTTCACCTGAGAAGAGATCCTCAGGATAAAGAACCTCCTTGGGAGAAAGCTCCTCTGCCCAGAGAGATAAGTGGAGTCAACCCTGCAGCTGAATACACCCTCAGCTAACCAAGTGTCTGCAGCTGAATGTTCAGTGGGGCCCCAGCAGATCACCTGTATCTGCCTCCCGTGGGAGGCTGCTAGCTACTGGAGGCTTTTCCCACTGTTCAGACTGCATATTTATGTGTGAGGAAGTACGTGAAGCTCTTCAGAATATTGTCAATAATAGCTCTGATAAAAAATATTGTCAACAGAAAGATAAAATGAAAAGTCAAAATTCTTTGAGAATCCAATTGTTAAAATATAAAGCAGAAGAATATCTGAATGTAACTGTATCTTGGAAAGAAATGCTATTTTCCCTAAAAATAAAGAGTGTTGAAATGACCTTGAACAGCAGCTGTTATGAACACATGCCTTGGCAAAAAAACAAAAACAAAAAAACTTGTGCTCAGGATTTGCAATCTGTATTCAACAGCATGCTATAAAATGAAGTAAAACTAAAAATTAAGTAACTGTTGTACGTATTCCATAACTGCAGTCATATTTTTTCCAGTTCAGAAAACAATAGTAGTTCCAAAATACTATGGAGTTGGTGTACTGTATCTTTTACAACTTTGTGGAAAGTGTGTCCAAAAGCTACATTGGTTTGCAAAAGCTATAATTGAATTCTACCATTTTGGAAAATGTATCCACAGTGCAAAGCCACCAAACCAAAGGATAGCTGCTAGGACAACTGGTGCATGGGATTAAGAGATAATGCACTCAGAGCTGGGTGTAGCCCATTTGGAAGAAATGTTAAAATACTCTTTCCATAATGTGCTTGTATCATCTGGCAAAAGGCCTAGAGCTCTTGATGTACTTGTAAAAACAAACAGTGAACACGACTTAATTAAAAATAGTGGTGCTTTTCAAAAAATATATATTGACCACAATGGTGGTCAATTACAAGAGAAGAATTAACCACATAATAGACAAAAGGGGATAAAGATTCAAAGGTATAATGAAATCAGATATGAGAGACTTAAATTGTAATATTTGCAAATATAATTGCCTTTCAGTATAGATACTACCTTTCAAGACATTAGATAGACCCTCTCTCCCTTGAAGAGAAGAACTATAATCATTCATGATTTTATTAAATATGAAACAACTTTATTCTCCTTTATTTTTCTTTAAATTAGAATCTGCATCAAAAAGGAGCATATTTGATCTATAACTGTCTTACTTAGTACCTTGAATGAATAAATGGGCATGTTGCCCCAAAGGAAGCTGAATACTTGACTAATATTTGAAATCTATAGTTCAGAATCAAAACATGCAGATTTAGAAATTTATTGACCATTACCGTACAAAACAGAAGTGATATTGGAGCAAATAGCCATAGTCAAGGGATCACTATCTTACTGAAAAGGCTGGTACTATTCTTGGATCTAATCTTGCTTTTTGAAAAATAGGCCAGAGCCAATCTGTGCATGACTGTGTGGTTTTTGAAATGTATTTATTTAGGTCTTTTGGGTAAGTCAAATTATTCTATACTGATAGATGTAACTTTCAGGCTTCATCATGCCAACGCACTCTACTTGGAACTGCTACTGAAGACAACTTAAAAGCCTCAGTTTATTCAAAATGCAGCATCTTATCTCCTTACAGGTACTGAAATACAGACACATATACAATTTGTTGTGAGCCAGTTAAACAGTTTGCCTATGAGCAGGGTCAGCCCTTGAATAAGTAGCACCCTAGGTAAGAAATGTTACCAAGAAGCATCTTTGGCACTTGCCTCAAATCCTTTATTGGCTTACAGCATTCTTTGAAAAAAAGAAAATAATCATAGGCCTACAGGCCCAATTAGAATAGACCCACAGAATACTGAGTGAAACACTTGGGTAAATCTCACCGATTCAAATAACCAAGACTAGTTGAGCCTACTAATAGGATTCTGGGCATAGTGTTTACAAGTACTTAAAGTACTTACAGTGTTTGCCAATGTCAGCTGAAAGCAAGGTGGTACTTCATTTACTCCATTGTGGGTTTCATTTCCTTGGGAACACAGTTGTCAGGGGATACTTGCGAGTGCTTGGGATGATTGAAGCCAATGTTAGGTGAAACTAAAGCCAAACCTTTCACACTCTTTCTGCAACCTCCTTTCTCTTTTAGACACATTTACAGTTCTTCTCTTTCCCCTCCCTGCTACAGCGGGGCGGGGGGGGGGGAGAGATAGATTGATAGATGTCTGAATGGATCAGTTTCATACCATTTTGAAATTAAATGAATGGCTAAATGAAATTAGGACAAGTTTGTTTCCCAGCTCTCCTTCCTATAAACCTGTGTTACTTCAACCTGAAACTTGAAAAAGAAATGTGTAAAGCTAACTGGTGGAAGTTCATTTTTGTAGGCAGTATTCAAACAAGGGAGGAAAATATTAAATACACTTCTAAATCCAAATATTAGCCCCAGCTGAAGTAAACACAGAATGAATGGGACTTGTTACATCAACAGTTACGTAAGTTCCATTGATTCAGTGGGTCTGCTCTAATTGAAACTAACAATAGGATTTACAATCCTATACACACTTATCCAGAGGCAGCCAGAGCTGTCCTGCTGTTTGAAGTAGGACCCGACTCTACACCCACAACATCAGTCCATGATGGTGGTAATAGTCCCTCCCCCCCAACCCCAAGGTGACAAAGGCAACAGCAACAGGGTCCTAACTGGACTCATCTCCTCACACGATTCAGAAAGATGATATCCTACACTGCAATACCAGTATCCACATTTGCCCAAAAAACTAGGAGGACTATGGGTGCTACTGATTCCACCTCTACCTCATACTCCTCAGATTACTGTCATGCCTTGCTGCTTTTTTGAGCAGCCTTCTGTGAATGCACGCTCCTCAAAATCTTGCCAAGATAAAAAAGGCATGGAAATAGCACCTGTACAGTGAAGGAAGAGGCACTACTATCAAAGTGTAGGAGGAGGTAGTGACATCAGTAGCCTCATCAATCAGGAGGAACATCCAGCTCATACAGGTCCATTTCCCTGTAGTCCATTGCAGCTACATGACAAGCCCAGATGTGGGAGCTGGAGAGTTGGGATTTTGTAGTAATGCCTCCATCCAGTGCTCTGGAACCTCTTCCGCTAGTTTTGGCACTACTGGAATGATTGTAATGCTCTTGTCTTTTGCCAAGTCTTTCAGTGACAGTTAATTGTTTTGCAGCTTTGCTTGTATCTGCTATTATGATATGACATTATCATATGCTTGTCTTTATTCTGTCTTGCTTTCTTAAAGCACTCTGCATTTTGTTGTTTGACAAAGTGTATTGAGTATGCTTATTAAACTTATTTCTATTAGACTTAACTCTGTTGATTAGAAAAATCTGAGATAATACTGGAGATAATACTTCAGCCGTCAAACATACAAGCATGTTCACATTATCTAAGTTGGTTTTTCAAGCCAAACAAGCATGAAGTGTATACATCTAGGATTCCTTTAGATAATATGTCTAGTTTCAGCTGTCTAGGATTCACAGTCTTAGAGATACGGATTTGACAGTCATACATACTCTTCTATAAAAGGTTAAATACAAGTTGTGCTGGATCAGAAAAAGTTTATGTAGCCCAGCATTTTCAAGATGCCCAGTTGAAATCCATACCCAGTATACAAACACATTAGTAATCTTTCATTTGTGTTCCTCATCAATACTAACTGAATCAATACTAATTGATTCATTAGCATTGTGCCTCTGATATTGAAAGCAACTACATGGATTTCATTAATAGCTGTAGCCATATTATCCTCCATGATTTCCTTTTAAAACTAACTTGACAGCCATCATTATATCCTATGAAGGCAAATTCCATAATTTAACTATGTGCAGTGAGATGTACTTCCTTTTATCTGTCCTTCAGTTCCCACTCTTCAGTTTCATTCAATGACCCCAGGTTTCTGTATTCTGAAGAAAACATTTCCCTCTCTGCTTTCTCTGCACCATGCCTTGTTTGATAGACCTTTGTCATTATTCCTCATCATTCATCTTTATTTTTGTGCTAAAAAAACCCCAAGCCTCAGGAGACCTTCAGTCCCTTGATCACCTTGGCTATCTCCTTTGGCACCTCTTCCAGTTCTACAATATCCTTCATGAGATGTAGTGAACAGAGCTTTTCACATTATTCTGTACTGAATCATAAAGATAGATACAAAAACACTTTGATATTGATGTTTTATTTTGAATCCTTTTCCTGATTATTCCTGACATGGAATATTCACCTCTCTCATACAGTCATGGTAGGTTAACATTATCACTACACTATCCATAGCCCACAATGTCTTAGTTAGTCACTTCCAACTCAGACCCCATCAGTGTTTATGTAAAGTTGTTGTCCAAGGCACTAGCCATGCTAGTCTACTAAAGCACATATACATATAGCAAAGATTAATATTATGATCTATACATCTGGAGAAGCTGGCTACATACATGAAAGCTCTTGTCAATAGAAATAAATTATCTTTAAAGGTGCTACAAGACTTCTTGCTGTATATGATGTTAAGTGTTTTTGGTATTTTGTTTGTTTTGCCAATATGTATCCATTTACAGTTTTTTACACTGAACCACATTTGACAATTCAATGTCTATTCCTTGTCATACAGTTTTTACTGATCTTTTTGGTGCAATACATGGTCAAATCCATTTACTTTAAATATTTGTATGTCGCCTTTCTCCTAAAGCAGTGATTTCCAACCTCGTGTCCACAGATGTTCTTATACTACAACTCCGAGAAATCCTGGCCAGCACAGCAAAGGGTTCAGGCAGTTTTAGTCCAAGAGCATCTGGGTACCCAAGTTTGGGAACCACTGTCCTAAAGGATCAAAGTTGGCTTACAGCATTAAAAGAAACAAAGTTAAAAGCTAAATAATAAATTATTGCAGTATTTAAAAAGCATTAAACAAATATACCACATTTTTCCGTGTATAAAATAACACTTTTTCCTAAAATAGAGGAAAAATTGAGAGTCATTTTATACACGGTAGTAAGGAGCTCCTGCCAACCTAGCAGTTCGAAAGCATGTAAATGCGAGTAGATAAATAGGTACCACCTCGGTGGGAAGGTAACGGCGTTCCGTGTCTAGTCGCGCTGGCCATGTGACCACGGAAACTGTCTATGGACAAACGCTCTATGGCTTGGAGACGGGGATGAGCACCGTGCCCTAGAGTCGGACACGACTGGACTAAATGTCAAGGGGAACCTTTACCTTTACCTTAAGGAGGGGGAGGGATCAAAGCATTTTGATTCCTGCTTTCCCCCTCCACTTTTTGCAAAGAAAGTGGAGGAGGAAAGCCCCCTCCACTTTCTTTGCAAAAAGTGGAGGGGAAAGCAGCTTTTTGCAAAGAAAGTGGAGGGGGAAAGCACTTTCCTTGCAAGAAAGTGGAGGGGGAAAGCAGGAATCGCTTTCCCCCTCCACTTTCTTGCGAGGAAAGTGCTTTCCCCCTCCACTTTCTTTGCAAAAAGTGGAGGAGGAAAGCAGCTTTTTGCAAAGAAAGTGGAGGGGGAAAGCACTTTCTTCCCAAGAAAGTGGAGGGGGAAAGCAGGAATCACAGCGCTTTGATCCCTGCCTTCCCCCTCCACTTTCTTGCAAAGAAAGAAATTTTGGGTTAGAAAAGGGGGGCATCTTATACATGGGGGTGTCTTATACACGGAAAAATACGGTAATATTAAAAGTCATAATAAGAGCAGTATTAGAAACACAATGAAAACACAGAATAAAATGATCCTTTTAAAAAAATCCCCTTGGTCAATTAGTAATTTAAAGGAAAGCCCGACTGAAGAGAAAGGTCTTTGCCTGCAGAAGGATAAACAAGATGTCACCAGCAACTTTTGGCATCTTACTGCTTACCATCAACTCCTAACAATTTATTAACAAGTTTAGAAGCATTTGCCCCACTGAATCTTGGGGACACCACTATCTACTTATTTCCATCATAAGAAATGACCAATTTGTTCCCATTCTTCAGCTGAAATCTGTTCCATAACTTATGCCACATAAAAATGATGATGCCATCAGATGTGGAGATTTTGGGGAAATAAAACATCTGTGATTCCACCCCTTGCAAAGGTCCTGAGGATCTCATGGAATTCCTTGCACTGGGGGCCACAGGACCGGGACAGGAATCTTGAACTTTCAAAAATCACTGCCAATGGTAAAGTCATCCCAGCAGCAGCTATTTTCAGAAATTAGTCTTACGTACATCCTGCAACCCCCAATGGTTTCTTCACAATGAAAAGGGTTCCAGAGAAGCCTCTGGAACTTCAGGGGGTGGGGGGGAATTGGAGATATTTTATTTCAGAAAAATCATTTCAGCTGATGACATCATCCGGTTTATGCAGTATAACTTATAGAATAGGATTTCAGCTTCTATTTCCTATTGATTACTTAGATAAAAAGACTACTTGTCATGCAGTACTTTCTGGGGCTTACCCATGTTCCTTCTCCAAATATTTTAACTATTTATAATAATTTCCCCCATGTAATCTGTTCAATTTCATGTTCATTGGCTGAGGAAATTCAACAGTTTTCTTGAGGCACTTTGGGGATCATTATCTTCCTCTCCAACCACTTACTTTTTGGGTTGATTTTCTTGCAGAAAAGCAAACAAAAAAACAACAAGCAACAGAGCAACAATTTTCTTACTTGCTAACAGCAGCAAGTTACTAAGAGTGTGAGGTGTTCTGTCCAAGTTACTGTACAGAATTATTACTTTTTTTAAAAGCAACTGTTCAACTCTGCCAGTCCACAAGCAACATAAATAATGGTTGATGAACTGTATCAAGATCTTATTAGGGGATTCTAAAAAACCTCTACTGGCCGCCTATTGCTTTCTGGACCCAAAACACAAGTTTTAGTCTTTAAAGCCCCAAACACCTTGACGTCTCACTATTTGAGGAACCACCTTTAATATTATGAGCTTGACTGGGTGTTAAGATATGCCGAAGAAGGCCTCTTAGGAATACCATCACCTGCAGAGGCTCACTTGAGGGGCCTTTAGACAAGGGCTTGTGCTTGTGTTACTCAGAGACTATGAAATACATTCCCCTTAGAACTGGAATGAGCTCCTGCTCTCCCTGTTTTTAGGAATAAAAGGGAGCACAGGCAATACTGTTATAGACCACTAAAAAAAATCATCATGCAATCCTGGATCAGGACCACTTCATCATGTATGCTACATTGTGAAGAACTTAAAAGCCCAGAAGTTCATGGCAAGATGGATTTTCTTAGATCTAAGTTAGGAAACATGCAGACTGTGTTAGAGTTGTTGTTTTAAAGTTACAGCTGAGGCAGCTGTGGATTGGATATCACACCCCGATTCTTCAAACAAAGAGAATAAATAATTAAGGATATGTTTCCTTATCCCATGACTGCTATATTTGGACTCTTTGGTGTCAAACACTGTCAAGAGACTTCTGAAACTAAGTAAACAGTGCCTATAAACCTTTACAGAACTCTAAAAGATTAATGCATTAGGCTTACATTTTCAGAAGCCATGTTGATTATTATACACAAGACTGGCCTTTTTATATATATTTGATAATTTTGTTCTGCTGATTCCCTTGGAACAGACATTAAGCTAACTGGCCTATGATTCCTACAAAACCACCTCCCCAGATCCCTATTCAAAAAGTAGTAGCATATCAACCATGGTTAGGTCCTCCAGTTCAGAGGCCAATCTTAGAGACATGTTATGTATTTTGTTCAAAGATAAGCATATGAAGTTTAAAAACTCTCAGGTGGATGTCATCTAGAACAGTGGTTCTTAACCTTTGTTACTCAGGTGTTTTTGAACTGCAACTCCCAGAAACCCCAGCCAGCACAGCTGGTGGTGAAGGCTTCTGGGAGTTGCAGTCCAAAAACACCTGAGTAACAAAGGTTAAGAACCACTGATCTAGAACTATTGATACCTTCCCCTCTTTTAATAAAGACTAAAATAATCACTTAATAAAGTCTAAAATGTAATTGCTAATTACCCCATTTCCTTCCTGAACATATCAGTTCAAGCCTGGATGTTCTCCTGTAGCACTGTTAACTTTCTTATCATACACTGGATCAATCACCTTCACAACCAATTCTCCAGTCTCAATTTTTTTAAAAAAATATATATTTCGACTTTGGTGTTACTGGCAATATGATCTTCATAACTGCTTCCTAAATTTATTTTGTGCAAGCTTATGTTCCTTTGTTTTTTTACCATTTTGGCAAAATTTCCATTTCTTGAAGGAGTCCTTTGACACTGTACATTAACCAGGCTAGTGTGGTTAGCAGTACCTTGTGACTTGTGGTATACATTGACTAAGCAATCTGGAGAAATCTGACCTCAACTTTCCCTTTCAGCCTCCTTTTAAACCAATCCCTTTGTCACAGAGACGTTTCCTTTTCTGAAGTCAAAAGTGACTATACTGAAATCTCATGAATGCTTTCTGCTTATATATAAATTCAGTTTGATAGCATTGTGGAAATCATGTCTGGTCACTTCAGCAGCATCACATCAGATCCTAGGTACTACCTATCATCCTAATTCTCCACTACATTCACCAATTTCAAGCCACTTGAAGGATACAATCCCATGTACATTTTCCTTGAAACAAACACTCCTGAATGCTATGAAATACAAATCTGGGTAAACATGCAGAGAACTGTAGAGTCAAACTTTCTGTAAATGGATGCATAAGATTACAGTCTTTGCAGTTGTGTCTCACAGACACTTTCACTTTTAAGACCAATTGAATCACCTGTAACTGTTGGGTACATGTTTTCAGATACATGCAGTCCCAGGAATTTCATTTTGATCCCACCCATTTTTCCAATTCAACAACATCTCAAAGTACTATACCAATACATGCTTAGTATAACGGTTTGTTTCATGTGTGACTTGTGAACTGAAAGTTTGCAGATAACATGCAAAGAACTCCAGCTACGGGAAGTCCATCCATTTCTGTGGACACTATCCTCGTAAGAGTATTCTGAATATTAGGCCATTTATGTCACCCTACGTTTTCTAAAGACTAAGGGGTAATTCCTTAGTTTGGAATATGTTTCATGAGCTACCTGTTTTCCAAAATTTCCCCATTGTTTTAAGTTCTCTCTCAGGTGCTTAACAGGAATATTGCTGTTACTGGACAAAAAAATATTGAAATCATCTCTCTGAAATTATGTTTTTGTATTTTCTTTAAATGCATTCCAAACCTTAATACATGCACAACAGATTAACCACTGTAACAGTTAAAACCTCTAGTGACTAAGCTGGCATTTTAAAAACTAGCAAAGTACATGCCCTTTATACCAATCAAAATTATTCCAACACTGCACTTGCATTGATTATTTCAGGACTCTCATTCAACAACAACAACTTCCTCAGGCCTGTTTTACTCAAGAATCTGACTTAAGATGCCTGCCTGTGAAAAGTTAAACACTTGTCTGCAAAGCCACTTCCTGCACACATAGATCAAATGAAAGTGGCCAGACTTGTCAATTTTAAACTGTAAAATAACCACCAAATATCATCAGCTGAAACAATGAGTCTCCAGTTTATAGCTTCATTAAAAATTTTATGTATCCATTAAAACAGAGTTTTACAACACATGATAATTAAACAGTACAGGATCAAGGTCTCCTGCTTTGAAAATAAAAGCCTATTTGCTTTTTTAAAAGCTTTTGACTTATATTGAGATAGATTGAGAAACAGAAAGCCATCCTGTTGTGGCAAGGTTTCATTCTACTGGCTAGACTCCTATGTTACAATCATAATACATTACAGGACAATAATCTTAACACATTTCTGAACAATAATACTTAAAACAGATCTAACTAGTTCTGCCTACAGTGTCAAAGGGTTAACTTTAAGATAAGTTAAATATTCCCTCACAAGCAATTTTAGAAATGCTTTCCCAGGAACAATGGCCTGTGTTCATACCAAGGAACCACCACATTCCCAATAGAAAAGTTTCAATCTTCCTACTGCTGACCACTATGCTCCTAGGTATTTGATCACATCCATGCAGAAAAACAGTTATAAAAACCAGCCACCATCCCCCAAGATGGTTAAAGGGGCAAGTTGCTTCACAGAACTCTGTCCCCCTCAGATGGAAAAGTATATCATCCTATTCCCTACTACTTGTGTTCAGGCTGTCAAACACATATGTCTTCTATTGTTTTGTTTGAATAGAACAATAAGAGAGCTCCCCACCTCACATTTTTTCCTATGCAGACTTCCATGTGGAAGAAAAAATTGTGAACTGCAGCATGATTATTTGCCAAGAGTACACAGTTTGCAATAAATAACGCTTTCTGCAGGCTTTACAGAATAAATATCCTATCTTTTCTGACAAGAAATACACATCTTGACACCAAATTGTAAAATGTAAAGCAATTTTTACGTTACTAACTACTCACACTAAAGGAAATGGAATTGCACCACCATTGTTTATGAGGCCTAAGGAAATTACACCTGTAAAAAATGTTACCACACAATAGTATTTCGATCAGTTATATGGTGGAATGATACCCCAACGAAGGTTTAACAGACACAAAGTGATGTCCCACTTATTCAGAAGAAAAGCCAGAAAGTGTAATCTGTGTTATTTAAAACTGTATTCCTTTCATGCTTACATTGAAACATGACTTCAATCTGTAGGTATGCCAAACCTGAAAGGGACCACCTATGACCGATTTAAGAAAGAAGGGGCACCAGAAGCGGACCTGCAAACCCTCGATCCCCGGGGCCTCCACTCCTTAACAAGTTTGAGACCAAAGCGAGTGGTGTTATCAAGCCCTTGAAAGCAGAACTTCACCACGTAAATGCCGCTGACAATCTCCCCCAGAAGAAGCGACTGCCGGCTCTGCATGCTGCGCTATTGCTCTCCCGGATGCATCACTAAAAAGAACATGTCCACTTTTAATCACTGCTTAAATATACATGGAGCGAGCCTCCTGGAGACAAAGCTTTCCCAGCACCGCTCCGTCCCCCTCAGAGGCGACCGGGGGGGGGGGGAGAGACCCTGGTTGTTGCCGCCGCCCGTCAGGACCACTTCCTCCAGGCGCCTTTTAGCGCTACCTGGCATGCAAGGCACATTTGGCACCCTCTTTGGCTCTCCGCATCTTCTCCCCTCTCCTTTTTTTTTTTTTTTTTTTTAAAAAGACGCCGCTATATTTAGTCGCCGGCGACATTCCTGAGGACCGACTGCCGATAACGAGGGAAAGGAACTGCCCTTTGGAGCCGATGCCCACTTGGCGACAGCGCAGGGCCGGGGCAAAGCAAGCGATGGCAAACCAGACAGGTGACGGGCGGCCGGAGCCCAGGGGAAAGAAGGCTCGCTCTAGCCTCGCCGGCGGTGCCCCCTACGGCCCCGAGTGGCTCAAAACGAGCGCGGCCCCTCGGCGAGTGCCCTCCTCGGCCCCCGAGCCCCGCAAGCCCAAGGGGCTCAATATAAGCTGCCGGGCGCTGCCATCCCCGCACTCGCTTACTCATCAGCTGCCCGGCCGGTCTTTCTCACCTAAGCACGGAGAAGCGGCGGCGGCGGCGGCCGTGACGGTGGCGAGGCGAGGCGAGGCGAACGCGGGCAAGCCGGGGGTTGCGAGCCAAGCCGGGGATATTTATATTCTGCAGCGTTTACCCCTCGCCTTTGTGCATCTTCCTTCCCCGCCTTGTGGCGAAGGAGGCAGGGACGCCGCAGCGGAACCGAGCCGGGCGCAGCACAGCTGAGCGAGCGAGCGAGCGTCCCTCCCTCCCTCCCTCCTCCTCCTCCTCCTCCTCCTCCTCCAGCCGCCGGCAGCACCGAGCGAGGGAGGAGGGGAGGAAAGAGCGCGGCCCCGCCAACCATCTCCTCCCACCTTCCCGTTGCTGCTGCCGCCGCCGCCGCCGCCGCCGCCGCCTCTCCCCTTTTCCCGCGCTCCCGCCTCATGCTCGCCGTACGAGGCAGGAAGCTGGTCTACGCGGCTCGGCTCCTTCTCTCGTCCCGCCGAGGAGGGCCCCGGCCGCTCCTCACTCACCGGGTTCTCCCTGGCGGAGCGCAGTCCGGACGGGGCGGGCGGGCGGGCGGGTGGTTGTGGCTCTACCGCTGCGCCTCCCCTCCCTGCTCTCGCATCCCCTGTTACTATGGATATTCTCCGTGTGTCTCCTCCGCTCTCGCCGGCACAGGGAGAGGGGAGCGGCGGCTGGGCTGCTCGAGGGGGGCCCGCATACCGCCACTCAAACGACCCTCCCCGCTGCAGCGGTTGCCTCTGCCGCCCCGGGACCCACTTATCACTGTCCCGCCAACACGGCTCTCTTCCCGCCCCCGGAGCCCGAGAGAAGAAAGGTTAACATCTTTAACCTCCCCCCCCCCCGCCCCGTGTGTGTGTGTGTGTGTGTGTGTGTACGCGCGCCTACGTACCTATTCTCTCTCTCTCACACACACGCACACGGGAGGGGCGCAGAGAGTGGCGGAGCGGCCCTCGCTCTTCCCTGCACCGTAGACTCGGGGAAAGGAGATTGGTTTTCAGCGTATCTACACAGCTGAGGCAAATGCCGCCTTCCTGGCACCGAGCCTGACGCCCATTCACACTGACGGAGTCTCAAGACGCCAGACAGACTTCAGGAGTAAAGAGTGGGTTCGAACTAGCGGGAGTAATGCAGTAGCCATTTAAATGCGTACGGCCTTATACCAACAACTAGAAGAGGAGGCACGTGTAGTTAATGACTACGCAAATCAAGGGACAGAGCGCACGTTTGGAGAGCGGTGCAGTTACTGCTCCAGAGTGCGGCTTCCAATTACAAGACAACCTTTTTAAAAAAAGGAAGAAATTAGCTTCTGTAGCGGTTGAACGCGAAGCGACAGGGTGGGATTTGATTCTCCGTTGCGATAAGGGTAGGCAGGGGTTTCCCCTTGCAGATGTCTCTCCGGTGAGTAGTACAAGACGGGCTTCACAGAAGAGGCCCAGGCTGGAGGGATCTTGAGGATCAAGGAGCTCCTCACGGATCCCCCCCCATCCCGAACAAAAAAACGACAGTATCTTAAGCCCCTTCTTCAAAAATGGGTAAGTGGACGAAGAAAAATCGGTGCCCCCATCTACAGCTTATTCAGCAGCCAAGGGGGGAAGGGGGCTTGCCCCTGCTTAGGCTGTTGGTGCCCAGGATGAGTCTCCAGGAATTGCTTCTCCAAAAACTGATTCCTTCCCACAGCCAGATTGATCCCACCCGCCACCTACCTAGGAGCGAAAGCTGCCAAGAGGCCTTAGAGGTAAGGAGCCTCAAAGAAGACAACAATGTCACTAACAATGTTCTATACATGAAAAGATTGTGCCGCTATTCCATTCTTCTGAAACAAAAGCTGAGATTTGAGAGTTGCATCCAGGTTACATCATACTGAGAAGAGACCCATTGAAATAAATAGGTTGAACTTAGTGGACACTTCCACTAATTTAAATGGGTTTAGTCTGACTAAGCAGGATCCAGCCTTGAGGGGAAAACATACTGGAAAACAGTGATATGTCAAGGGTTAGTAACAATTTCCCAACACAATAAGGATAGCAGTTCCTGACTAAACAGCTACTATGGATCGAGCAGCCCTGGATGGATGACTATATTGGGAGAAATGTGTGGGAGGACAACACTTGCTTATTCTCCTGTGTGTCTCAGAAGCTTTTAATACTTCTGAATATCAGTCAAGGTTTTCTTCTACCAGCCTGCTGGATATGCAAACTGGAAGCACTATGGTCTGGTGGCTTCATTTTTGTCTGGCAGGGAACTTCCCAAGAGTGGTGCTGAGGGACTCTTGCTCTTCACCATTGTGCTGTTGGGCTCAATTCTGTCTTTCCTCACTGTTGGCTCTAACATGTAACTGTTGAAGCAAGTTATCCAGAGATTTGGTGTAAGGTGGGGGTTGGCAAAGTATAACCCTAAGGCAACATGAACCCTCCCACTCCCATCTTCAGAACCCTCCAAACCCCTCTAATATTTAATTTTAAAAAAAAAAACCCTTTTGTGTCTTCTAAGGAGCATGATATTTTTCACATATTGTCCCCTACCCCATATTTATAACTCTTTTAAAAAAAAAAAATGTTGCCACTAAAGGGCAAGAGTGCTTTTAAGGAGGAGATGACGACGACTTGGTGGTTGGGTCAGAAGTAGGTTCAGTCCTCTAAAGCAGGGGTCGTCAACCCCTGGTCCGCGGCCCGGTGTCGGTCCGTGGGCTTGCCGGAACTGGGCCACGGATACGGATCAATGCGCGCGCGGTGGGCATGTCACGCTCCGGGGGCATGTCGCGCCCGCAGGGGGCATGTCACGCTCGCGCGGTTGTGTCATGGAACAGTACCATAATCACTCCAACCTAACAAAAGGGATGCTATGAGATCCAGCCCAGATGTCACCCAAGACAAGGACTGACTCCAGCTAAGGTTGTTGGGGCAGTAATGATTCCTTTTGGACAAATGCAGTTACCATAGTCAAGTGTGCCCTAGTAATATCCATATTAGATTACTGCAATACCTTGTATGTGAGAAGTAGAAATCTTTGTAGCCAGAAGCTGCAACTGGTGCAGAATACAGGAGCTAGATTACTGATCAGAACCTAACTGTGTATGTGTTGTGTACAGTAGGACAGCCATATCCATGGGATCTGTACCCGTGGTTGCATTTATCTGTGTAAAATAAAAAAATAAAACCAGAAATACACATTCCCAAGGTGTATTATCAGAACTGACCACTAGATGGAAACAGAGACTATGCTATATACAGGCCTGGTCTGATATCTCTGAGGGAAGCAGCTTCCAGTGAAATGTAGAAGGCATTGGGGGGGGGGGGGGGGCTGGGAAAGGCAGCACTTGCTGGTTTCAGGGAAGCATTCCTTGTGAACAGGAGGGCAGGAAATCCAGTCCTTTGGCAAGACTGGGCCAGGGCTCCCTCTCTCAATCATGCACGGACACCAAAGAAACTGGAAGTAAGTGCTTTGCTTATCCACTATTTCCGGCAAGGAGTGGCTCTACCAGTACCAACCTGCAGGTGAATTCTCATGGCGATCTGAACCCAGGTTTCCTGAATCCTACATTGTCATTCTATCCACAACAACACACTGCATATTCCAGAACCTAACTAACCACATAGGATACATCTCATCCGTGGTAGATATATCTACACTTACCTGTATTTTAGAAGTAATCTTTAAATCTTTGGATCTGAGTGTTACAGGATATCTGTTCTAATATAAACCTGCACAACCATTAATATTCAAAGGCTTGGTGCTGATAAGTATTGAGCCTTTCCCAGAAAAAATTGAGCTAGGAAGCTATAAATTGCAGGGTGTATTGGCCAATTTGTCTGTATTCAATGGTGCAAAAATCAACTACCTATGATTTTAACTTATATTTCATTTTCAGCTCCAAAGTGAACATGGCAGCACCTCCAGAAAAGTTCAATGTGGAAGAGCATAGGACCATAATCAGGTTCCTGTTTCTCCAAGGGAAAGGTGCAAAGCAGATCCATGATGAAATGTCACAAACTATGGGTGACAGTGGCCCTTCATATGCAACAGTTAAACGTTGGGTTGTCAATTTTAAAACTGGCCATTTCGGTGTTGATAGTGAGAAACCCAGTGGAAGGCCTGTTTCTGTCTCTGTGCCTGCAAATGTGAAAGCCATCCATGACATGATCATGGAGGACCGCCGAATATCAGCCAAAAGTATTGCTATGTATCTGAGAATATCACGTGAGAGAGTTGGTGCCATTATCCACAACGACTTGGAAATGAGAAAGCTGGCAGCAAAGTGGATCCCCAAACTTTTGACAACCGAACAAAAGAGGAAACATGTGGAGTCATCGGTGGCTGTTTTGGAACATTTTACAAGAAATGAGTCAGATTTCCTGGGCAAACTGGTAACTGGTGATGAGACATGGATCTACTGTTATGATCCTGAGACAAAGGAACAGTCTAAGGAATGGAGGCACAGTGGTTCCCCCAGGCCAAAGAAGTTCCGAGTGCAAAGGTCAGTGCAGAAGCAAATGGCAACAGTTTTTTGGGATAAGAAGGGAGTTCTGCTGGTGG
The DNA here is from genome assembly GCA_037013535.1 of Intellagama lesueurii. NCBI lineage: Eukaryota > Metazoa > Chordata > Lepidosauria > Squamata > Agamidae > Intellagama > Intellagama lesueurii. The sequence goes on along the minus strand of JBAJHW010000005.1, from coordinate 38,955,010 downwards.
ACTACCTCCAACAGGGTTCAACCATCAATGCAAAATATTACTGTGCTTTATTGACGAAGTTGAGGCAAAACATCAAGGAAAAACGTAGAGGAAAGCTCTCCAAAGGTGTCATCCTGTTGCATGACAATGCCTTGTCACACAGTGCAGGTGAAACAATGGCAAAACTGACATCCTTAGGCTTTCAAGTGATGTCCCATCCACCCTATTCTCCCGGCCTGGCTCCTTCTGACTATTATCTGTTCCCCAAACTCAAAAAACATCTAAAGGGACAACGATTTGGGAGTGTTCTGGAGGCAACTAATGCTGCAAATGAGTGGTTACACCAGCAGTTGGAAGAATTTTATTTGCAGGGACTTAAGAAGCTGCAGGACAGATGTCGCAAGTGCATTGACTTCCTGGGGGAATATGTAGAATAGTGTGGCAGTTACAGCTTCCTAGCTCAATTTTTTCTGGGAAAGGCTCAATACTTATCAGCACCCCCTCGTAGCTCCTTAACTGTGGAATTGCTTCCCTGGATTATGCTGGCCAAGTGCTCTTCTTATCCAGTCTAAGGGCCAGTTTAAAACAAATATATTTTTTTCCAAGCTTGTAATGAACAATCAGCTTCATTTTAGTGATGATGTTTAACTGCTAATGTTGTGTTTCTTTTTTCTACTGTGTTTTCTGTGTAACTGATTGCACTTACTTTGAAATTAATTTTACAATTGGGATCTTCAAGAAAATACTGTGGTGTAGAGTGGCTAGTGGTCAACCCAATTAGCCATCTTTTGCAGGGTACTCTACTCTTTCTTCCCACTGTGCAGTTCCCTTTTCCCCCTCCATCCCTCCAAAAATCAGCATCCTCAGAGCATACTAATTTCTTACTTCCTTATGCATCCTTTAAAATATTTTTCTAAATATTTTTTTCTATTTCTGAAAACAGAGAATTTCCCTAAGCCTCTGGATACCTTCTTCTTGTGCACTGTTGGTGTCCTTTTGGCCATTTATGAAATGATATTTATGGCTGAACATCAAAAAGAAAGAAAACAACATTTTAATGATGGTTGTTGTAGGTTTTTCGGGCTGTTTGGCTGTGTTCTGATGCCACTTTGGGCACCAGACATCAAAGAACAACAATTCTGTAGCAGCAACAGCAACGGCAAACAATAAACATTGATTTTTCCCCCACCATAGATTGAAATTGTCTGGCTGGGTGAGCACTTTGAGTAATTTTGTTTGTGTTCTTAATATGCTTAAAGGGTAAAAAAATGCTTTTTACTTTATGTATACTTACCTTTAACAGCTTTGATATTTTTAGAGTTTTATTCCATGCTTTTTTATTGTGCCTCTTTCACAATTTATTTTTGAATTCAGAGATGATTCAAGTTCTCGTCTGTAATTTTTCTAGCTAAAAGCTTACAACTGAAATATATTTTTTGATTTAATTTCTACAGCTTAAGTTTTGTTTCTGAATGTACTTTTATTTGCAACTTCTCATACTTGTAAGAATTTTGGGTGGTAGTCACATCTGCAGCTTTTCAAATGTTGCAAGGATGGATTTCTGTTTAAGTATTTGTGCCTAAAGTTTTTCATACCTGTGAGACTTTTGGATGTTTTTCCACAGCTTTGAAGTATTTTTCTGCTTATGATATATAGAAGCAATGTAGAAATGAAGCTTGTAGAATTATTGCAACAATGAAAAGACTTATATGCAGATGAATTTTGATATAGTTGGCAATTATTGTCTGGTTTCATTCTGAAATTAACCTTTAACTGGAATAAATACAAAGTGAATAGATAATTTTATTACTAAATATATTAAAGAAAATCAAAGTGGGTTTATATTAGGAAGACAAATGATAAATTTGATTAGGAGAATCTTAAACATAATAAATGTAGTAAGAAAACAAAAGGTGAAGACAGGAAGAATTTTATTGGATATTTTCAAGGCATTTGATTGTGTGGAATGGACATTAAAATGATAATGAAAATATTAGGTTTGGTGGGGGAGATTTAAATGTATGACAGCTCAATTATGCTGGCTGGATAGCTCAGCAGTTTAGGTATCTGGCTGCAAAGCCAGAGGTTGAGAGATCGATCCCTACTGTGCCTCCTGAGAGAAGAGCCATCCTGTGTAGTCTTGGACAAGCTGCGCCACTTTAGGATGCCCCAAAATAAGGGAATGGTAAACCACTTCTGAATATTCTTTACCTAGAAAATCCTGAAAAGGGTTACCATAAATCAGAATTGACTTGATGGCATATGATGATCGTTATTAGATCAATTATATTCAGTCAGTGCTACAATGGTATTGGAAAATGATGGTATAACAGAACAGATATACCTAGGCCATAGTATTAGTCAAAGATTTCCCCAATATGATTTGCTTTAGATATACAATTGTTAACAAATGTTACTAGAGAAGACAAATTAATTTGCAGTATACGTACTAACAATAGAGTAAAAATTAGTTTATTTGCTGATGATACTTTATTAACAATATAAAACCCATAATGGTTATGGATAGGGTAAAATTATATTTAAAATAATTTGAAGACATAACAGAGTTATAGATAAATTGGCATAAATCAGAGATGATGATGTTTAATTACAATAACAATGAAAAAGGGACTGTTAGAAAAATGATATTAATATTTGAACGTTTATTAAATATTTAGGTTTAACAATTTTTAAGAATCTAAATTGATTGACAGAGGAATGTTTTTTAAAATCAAAGCAAGAAATTAAAAATAAGGAATTTTTAAAAGGAAAATTGGACTTTCATGATTTGGTAAAATGTCCATATATAAAATGAAGATTTTTTACCAAAGATAAATTTTCTGTTTATGATGTTACTGATAAAGATAACTGAAGGTGAGTTAAAAGATTGGCAAAATATGGTTAGATTTTGTAATGGAGGAGAAAAAAGCAAGGATTAACAAGAAGAGGCAGTATAAAGTTTAAAAACTAGTAGGGCTGGGATTTCCTAATTTAAGATATACTATATAGTTAATCAGTGAAGACATATGCTTGATATCATATCTTAGTCCAATAAATTAATAAGGTTGAATATGGAATCACAAGAATTTCACTGGAGCCTTGAGAATATTCTTTTTATATGGCATAATAAGAGTATTGTAAAAATATTGAATATCCTTCCCTTTGAAATATGTTTTTAATTTGGAATAAATATAGAAAAATATTTATCCCATCAGTTTCTCCATTATATCCAGTTGTAGAGTTGGAAAAATTTCCAGAAAATTTAAAACAAAGTATGAAAAATTAATTACAAAAGAAACAAGTTACTAGATAAAAGATTGGTTATAAATAGCGGGGAATACAGAGGAAATAAAATAAGTATTAGGAACAGAGAGAAAATCTTGGTTTAATCTTATACAACTGCAGCAAGATTGGATAGAAAAAGATAAATATAGGGAACTCGTGAGATTGGAAGAAATGGTACTAGAGAAGAAAAATGCAGATGAAAATAGGGTAATGAAAGAACAATAAGTAAAAAATCATAAAATATTGGCTGCAGAGGAACAACAGAATTTTCTTAAAACAGTATGGGAATACTATTTGGGAGAATAAATAAGTACTGTGGTTTGGAATAAAATATGCGATACGGGAATATTGAAATACAAGTCTGTAATAATAAAGGAAAAATGTTATAAGTTAGTTTGGAGATGGTATTTATTAAATTAAACCAGATATTAATTATTCTAAGTTATGTTGAAAAGGATGTCAGAAAATAGGCACTTATTTTCATATGTGTTTGGAATGTGAGAATATATTTAAATTTTGGCAATTGGTTTTCAAGGAAATAAATGAAATGACTAAGTAAAATTTAGAGGCATGCCCTAAAATAGTGTTTTTATCAATATTTGATAAAAAGCAACCTAATTGAATTAACTTCAAATTTATTAACAGCAGCAAGATTAATGGTAAGCAGGAACTGGAAAATAAGGTATGGTTTTCAGTTAAATTAATGGTGCAGAGAGGTTTGGAATACAGCTATTAATAATAAGTTAACATGTAACATTAAAGTAAAGATTGATAAATAATGATGTTTTAATAGATATTGGGGAAGAATTTATTTATATTAATAAAAGAGAAAGGATACATATCTTCACAAGAGTGAATGCAATTTTGGAAGGGGAATGGGGTTCCATAAATGGAGGAAAATCAGTTATATTGCCAAATGGTCCTGGAGTGGGGGAGCATGTTTTGTCTAATTGCTTTTGTTGTTTTGTGTTATAAGTTTTTTTTTAAAGTTTGTATGTTTTTGCTTATGTTTTTATATATATATATATTTTTAAATGGGACAGATGCCAGCTGTGACGCACACAGGCTTTTGATTTTTCCCTAGAGGTCTATAAAATTCTATAGGGCTCTTAAGGACATGTCCAGATATCAGATTCCCCAACCTGACAATGGTATCAATTCTGCCATCTCATTAAGCAATTAGCAGTAGAATGTACGGAACACTACAGGCAAGATTTATCCTGTGAGTATGATCAAAGCTTCCACTTCTGAAACAATGAAATCCAGTGAAAACAGAAAGAGTTATATCCTCTTCCCATTGCAGACTCCTATACACCTCAGAAACTATGTTACAGAGTGAAAAAGTAGCCAGTCCAAGTTTTGAAACATCTCTGATATCTGAAGGGGAGAGGATAGAACAAGGAAGTCCCTTCACAATAGCACTGCAGCACCAGAACAATACTGAATTTAGGCCTGGGTCCACCAGTGTTCAGTCTCTCACCCAAACAAGTTCTGGGATAAGATCTTTTCTTTCACTACTTATAGTCCATGATATGCCTTATATCAAGTCCTACCATTAGCTTATGTAGCTCAGTATTGCCTGCTTTGGCTGACAACAGTTTTATGAACATCAGTGATCTTTCACAGCTCTGGAGATTACAGTCATTGAACTCCAAACTCTTTGTATACAACAGGGGTCCCCACCTTGTGGGCTATGAACCGGTCCTGGTCTGTGGCCTTGGAAGGACTGGGCCACCAGGACAGATGAGCGGCAAGCAGGAGGTGAGCAGCAAGCGAAGCTACGCCTCCTGTCAGCGCACTCCTATTAGGTTCTAATGCTGCTGTTGATCTGACAGGAGACGGAGCTTCAATTGCAGCTCACCTCCTGCTCCGGCTCGCTGTTTCCTTTATGAGTTTGATTCAAAGCTATCCTCCAACAACCTACTGCATAACAAGTACGCCCCCCCCCCCAGTCCTTGGGAGAATGGTCTTCAACTAAACCGGTCCCTGATGTCAAAAAGGTTGGGGACCACTGGATACAAAGCATCTCTTCTATGACCAACTACAGCTCTTCCTCATTTGCCTGATAATCTGCACTAATATCCTTATGCCTCCCACACAGATATTTGCTGGCCTAAAATAATCTACACAAACTTCCATTCCCAGATTTTATTTTCAGAAAATGCTGAAATTGTTCAATACCTGATATGCAGCTTGTAATAAGTCTTAATGTTGGGACAACACATGGGGAAGGTGTCTGGGATCCTAAAATAGCTGGATTCCAGGACCGTGAAGTTGTTGGATTCTGACAGGATCCACCTTTATCAACACAGGGTTTCACCTTTGCTAGCAAAGCACCTAATCACATAATGACCAGGAAGAGGTGGCTACTGATGTATATAAAGGAGAGAATAAATTTCCTGTCTCCTACAGTTTTATTTTTAATGAAGCAATTTTGTCCTACATCAGTGTTCAAATACATTATTGAAATTCAAGAATTCTATAAGTACAAGTAAGAATCTCACTTAGTTATTAACTTCAGTAAATATATTCTATTTAATGATAGTAATATTTCCTGTTTGATATTTCCCCTTAATGCTAGAGTACTAAAAGTAAGCAAATTATTAGCTTCTACCCAGAACACATTACGACATCAGTTGTTTGCAGCCGAGTCCTATGATACAAGCAGATGTGTTCATACTCATCACATGGAGACTTTTTACTTGCAGATTTAAGTAAGTCATTTCTCACACAGCAATATCCACGAAACAAAGTAAAGAAGCAATTCAACAGAACAAGACTGGCACTAAGGAACAATTTTCTGCGGGACAAACCCAAAACAAAAAGCAAAACACCACTTCTTGTAATCTATAGTTCCACCTAAAACTACTCAAAGTTATCACTGGTTCATGCTGGAAAATGACACATTCTTCACTTTTCTGAGTTGGGAGCTTATTGTTACATATGGACAGAATATATAAAGAGACTCAGTTCTATCTCTCTTGCCTCAAGCAAAGATAGTTTTTTTAAAAAAATTTCATTACATATATTAATCAGCTCATGCATCCAGGTTTGTCTGTATTATAGTAGGACCCCCATATCCGTAGATGATTGATTCCAAGCCCCTTTGCAGATGCTGAAAAACACGGATTACAGTGGTGCCTCGATGTACGAACGTCCCGACTTACGACCAATTCAAGTTACGACCAGCTCTGGCCGCAAAATTTTGCTTCGACTTGCGACCGGAGCTTCGAGTTAACGATCGGAAAAAAGGCAGGGAAAAAGGCAGGGAAGTCAAACTGCTAACCGTTGGTGGCGAAGAGGCTGCTTCTTTGTAGCTCTTTCGCCCCAGTGATTAGAGAGTGTGCGTTCGGAGGAGACTTCGGACTGCCTGGTAAGGTGCTGCTTTCTGCTTTTTAAAAATTGCCTGTTCTGGGTGGGTTTTGCAGCGTGGTTTTGGGCTGGGTGGTGGGATTATGTTTCTATGTTGTGATGGGTCTTGGGGGGTTGGTTTTTTGGGGGGGGTTCGCATTTCCAATGGGGCTTGCAGGGTTTGTTTGCTTTTTGGGGGTTCCCCCCCATTTCCAATGGGTCTTGCAGGGTTTGTTTGCTTTTGGGTTTTTTTCCCCCCATTTCTGATGGGTCTTGCAGGGTTTGTTTGCTTTTTGGTTTTTTCCCCCTCCATTTCCAATGGGTCTTGCAGGGTTTGTTTGATTTTTGGGTTTTTTCCCCCCATTTCCGATGGGTCTTGCAGGGTTTGTTTGCTTTTTGGGTTGTTTTTTTCCTTTGGCCGGAACGGATTAATCGTGTTTCTGATGGGTCTTGCAGTGGGTTGTTTTGTGGGGTTTTTTTGTGATTTTTTTTTTTTGGGTGATTTTTTCCCTGGCCAGAACGGATTAATCGCGTTTCAATGTATTTCTATGGGAAATGGTGCTTCGACTTATGACCATTTCAAGTTACGACCATCTTCTGGAATGGATTAAGTTCGTAAATTGAGGCACCACTGTATAGCAAATACTATTTTAATAGTGAACATTATACATAGCATGGTCTCTGGCTCTCTCTAGTGGCCAGTTCTGGTAACTTTATCTTTATAAATCTGTATTTCTAGGAATTTTCTTTTAATATTTTTAATATTTTCAGAACGTGAATAAGTGAATTTGTGGATATGGATCCTGTGGTCCTACTGTATTACTATACTGTGTCTAGCCTATGTGATTTTTTCAACATGACTCTGAGACAGAATTAGTGGCTGCTGCCTTCAGCTAAAACAGACACTCTGGTAAACAGGAACCATTGCTTTAACATTCCAGAGGGAAACTGACTCGTATAACTGAGCCCACCGTTGCCAGCATATATGCTATTTGAATGTTTACGACTCGTATTAATGATAGAATTAGCATTTTCAGTAGGTAATTTCATTTTGCCCCACTTACATAACTGGAACCAGTGTGTAGATAGACCTGTGCCTTGAATACTGTACTCCATCATCTGAAAAAGTGGGCTATGTTCATGAAAGCTTATGCCAAATAGAAAGATGCCACAAGACTCTTGTGTTTATTGCAGTAACATGCCCACCTTCTTACAAGGGATAAAAAAATGTTATCCATTGCAAATTTACTCTAAAAAACACATTCAGCATTTAATGGATGACATGTCACTGGCATAGTGGGAGGCACAAACACAACGAAAAATTGTATGTAGCACCCTGTATTTACAAACCCATCAAGGTGCAACATTATGATCTTTTCAGAAAAGGAGTTCCTTCCACTCAGTATGTAACACCTTCTCTTTACTGGAGTGGGATGCTGCTGGACAGTGACTGCCAATTCTTCATGGCAGTTTCAATGCAGGAAGGCTAGAGTATAAAAACCCTTCAGTGTGCCCAGGTCTTTGTAACGCCATGGATGTAGGAGATTACTGTGTACATCTATATGGTAATGTCTCAGTATGGACCAGCTGGACTCAGGAATGGCTCAACAGTGTGCAAGTGTGTCTCTGTGTTCCTTTTCTTACATTCTATTCTGCTGCATCCATGCCAACCATCTATATGATAAATTTGATAAGACACCAGTGGCTTTCTAGCTGAAGCTCATTGCAGTGCTGGCTAGTCCAAAACTACCAATTAGCATAGCTTTTAATGATATAGTGGCATTCCCAATTAAGCATTCTTTCTGAAGGCAAAAAGTAATATTTCCAGGCTGCTTGGGTAACCAAGCTCTTGTTTGAAGCAGCTTAAAAGCTGCTTTTGGGAGTGCGGGGCCATGGAAGAAAAAAAAAATAACCACTTGGTATTTAGTAGTGATCCCACTTAACATTCTAAAATCCTTAGTATTTGTACACAGAGACCGAAAGTCATTAATATTCTCCTACCTTCATGAAGAGCAAATGCTCCTATGAAAGGGGATAGCATATTCTGCCTAAATGTAGTTCATAACCTTCCTGTCATTCCAGTTGTTTTGATACTGGCTTTTATATCTGCATGCTAAATATTTCCATTGAAAATATAGTGTAGAAACAAAGCAAGAGTGTCCTCTCTGACAGAAATCAAAATCAAAAGGGGTGTGCAAAAAAAACACACACGCAACAGGATGCAAATGACGGCAAGCAGCATTTCAAGGAAAAACTTTACACTGTTGTGTCTCAGCCATTTCTTACCCATTTTCTTTTTAAAGATTTCATTTTGAGAACAAATAATCTCAATTTTGTTATAATAACAGTGTTCAAACATCATTTAGCTGCTTAAACAATTTTGGTTAAAAAAAAAACACCTCAGAATTCCACACCTTTGTAAATGATTATTAACATCCTCTTGATAAGAATTGCACAGCATTTTTTCACTCCTTTGGGGTGGCCTTCGTGCAATTAGTTGCATGATGAACTGGGAACAGAATTTTACAATCAATGAATGACCAGCCTTATAAAGGAAAGCCTGCTGGAGGCAGGGGGTGGAGAGATAATTTTCCTTCTACAATAATGCAAACTAACAGGAGTCTGGTCAAATAATGTGAACATCTTCACACACTTATAAGTAGACCATCCTGGGAAAGCCAGCATTTTCTTTCTTATGATAAAGGCTCTCCAAGAAGCTAAAATACTGTATTTCATTAACTTCCAGTTGATGCATTTCTTTATATTCCAACAAACAGCAAACTTTATATTTCTTTTTACTCAGTTGTTAAATAGTACTCTGTGCGTATTTAAGTGTACTTGATTAGCATTCCACATGACAGAAGCCTGGGCTTTGGCATATGAACAAAGTTTTGAGAACAGGTACTCAGAAACCCTAGTTCAAATGAAGTCTTGCTAATACCATTCCTTCGTTCTTATTAACTCGAGTGAGTAAACAGAGATAATGTTTCTGGATTCACCAATGGTGAATTTCTTATTCACTACTGAATATTTTCAGCAAGGGTGAAACTGTTTAAGCTAAAGTTTACTTCAGGCATGCAAGCTGCTCTGTTGGTGGGCACTTCAGAATACAACCTCATGAAGGCAGCTCCATGTGCCAAGTCACATGGGTAAAGTGGCTCCTCATGTGGGTCTTGTTATTTCAAGCTAACAAATACAGACTTTTACAGGAGAAAGAGACGGGGTATTCCCATGGCAGAAATTGCAGCAGTCATACAGAGAACCACCTTAAACAAATTGACTTGCCACAGGGAAGTGGTTCCCTGTAGTTGTACTTCAAGCAGCTGATTGCACAGTAGGCTGCGTGTGTAAATTGAGCCCTCTCAGCATCTCCTACTCTGCATATAATCAATTGTAATTAACACCTCTAAAGAACTTAAAACGTTTTAAATGTTTTGCTGATTTTAAAAGGAAAGACATCCGACTTAAGGCTAGTAGCTGATACATATACTTGGGTTACTCAAGGTTTGGAACCACTGAACCTGAGGGATGTTAACAAGCTTTTGATCACTGAGTGGGGAGAGGGAACTTGCAAAGGAAAACACCCTTGAACAAATGTTTGTAAGTGAGCAGACTCAGGACCAACCATAGCCCTGCTTGCAGGTTGTGCGAATTCCAGTCATATAACTTCTTCTCCTGCTCCATGGCTCATTAGAGACAAACCTTTATGGCATGGAAGAGACACAGAAAATGGCAGCTTTGAACGCTCTCCAAACCTTGTAGGAAAAATAAGCTGTATATACAAATCTTTTTGAAAAGCCACCTTTCACATTGCAGGAATCACACGTAGAATGGCATTTAACCTAACAATATGCTCTGCAATCCCAATCCAGTTCCCAACAGGAAAATCAGTAGCTATTCTGCCCTGGGTCTCAAAGGTATGATTTTTACCGTGTAGGGACCAGGATGGCTGGGTTGTAGGCATATCTGCAAAATCAAGTGCTGCTCAAGGTGGACTAAACTGTTGTTGTTGTCATCAAGTCACCTCTGACTTACTACAACACCATGAATGGTTGATCTCCAAAATATCCAGTACTCAACACCCCTTCTCAGTTCCTGTAAACTCAAATCTGCGGTTCCTTGATGGAATCAGCCCATCTCATATTTGGTCTTCCTCTTTTCCTGCTGCCTTCAACTCTTCCTAGCATTGTTGTCTTTTCCAGAGAATCTTGCCTTCTTATAATGTGCCCAAAATATGACAGCCTCAATTTTGTCATTTTTGCCTTCAGAGATAGTACAGACTTGATTTGCTCTAGGAACCACTTCTTTGTCTTTCTGCCCAGAGTATCTGCAAAGCTCTATTCCAGCACTATATTTCAAATAAATAATTTTTTTCCTTGTCAGCTTTCTTTACCATCCAGTTTCACATCTGTTCATAGTGGTTGGGAATACAAGAGTGTGGATAATCTTGGTCTTGGTTCCAATGACACATCCTTACATCTGATTATATTTTCCAATTCCTTCATCCCTTCCAAGTCTCAGTCTTCTTCAGATTTTTTGACTGCACTCTACATTTGGATTGATGACGAGGTATGCAAAATCTTTAATAATTTCAATTTCTTCATTGTGTAGTTCTTCAATAGCCATGATTTTCATCTTCTTAATATTCAGGTGCAGTCCTGCTTTGACACTTTTTTCTATAACTTCCATCCAAACTACTAACTCGAACTCAATTTGACATGTATTTTCAAGCAACCCTTAACTCAGTTTCTTGCAACAGTTTTAATTACAACTACCATCCACATCGGTCATTTGATAAAGCTATGGCATCTTTGCTTTTGGCTATTCGTATCTGCATCATTTATTTATTTACTTTCTCATTTTATTTTTTAATTTATATTATGCTTTCTATAACACTATAAGAGTATAGTGATTCAGTGAAAGCCAGGAAGAAATTGAAAGTGTCATATTATCTTGCTGTTTCAGGGAACAGACTCATTTTGTAAACTGTGTCTAATTACAGACACAATAAGGTCAACACAGGCATTGACAAGCTACAAAAAAAATGAAGACAGGGACAAAAATAAAGCACCTGTACAGAAAGCTGAGGTATAAGGATATATTCTGCCAAGAAAATAAAGGAAAACATTGGAAATGTTTGAAAAATAAAATATTTGGAGAGGAGGACATAGAAGATGTAGTGGGACTTACTATACTGGTTAGATTATGTTTTAGGGTAAAAAAAAATCCTTGATATAAAATGAAAGGTTTACCAATGGGATTAGTTGTGACTTTGGAGACTGAAGAATTCTTTTCTGCCCAGGTTTCCAAGAAAAGGTCAAAAGGCAACTGCCATGGATGATACTTTACTAGCTATACTGCTTTCTACTCCCAGGACCAGAAACACAATCCTGTGATTGAGGGACTGTTTTCCTGAAATCTCTGAACTCTGCATTTCAGTGTCCTTTGAGAGAATAACAGCACAAAAACAAAAAAAAAGAGGAGCAGGCTGTTAGCACTGGGAAGTTGATAATAGTCTACACCTATGCTTGTGTGTTGTCTGACCAACAAAGAATTGTGGAAAGGAGCAGATGTTTACACATGGACATAGGTCACAGTTGACATAGATTTCTAGCAAGATGGACTGCCTTAGGAGCAAAAGGTTTTAGTGCTTGATAATAGGGAAAGGAAAACTGGTGATGTCAGTCTATAGAAAGCAGGACTCTAGGGCAGGGCTGGGCTGGGCTGAGCAGGCTTCAGCCTTGCAGGATATATTTTGCTTTCTACTAAAACCATGATGGACACTAGAGCTAGATGCAACAGTGGCAGAGAATCAAGGAACAGGGTACCTCTTAACACATGCTCAGCTAGGGATTTATGCTTGGTTTAGCACCAAGAGATTAATATATAATGAATATGACACTGAAAGGCTGAAACATAGCAGCACTGCAACTATTATATAATCTATCTTTTTTTGTTTTTGTTGTTTAGTCGTTAAGTTGTGTCCGAGTCTTCGTGACCCCATGGACCAGAGCACGCCAGGCCCTCCTGTCTTCCACTGCCTCCCAGAGTTGGGTCAAATTCATGTTGGTAGCTTCCATGACACTGTCCAACCATCTCATCCTCTGTCGTCCCCTTCTCCTCTTGCCTTCACAATATATCTTTAGGTAACTACAGTATAGCATTGATAGATAAAAGAGGCACCTGTGTACTTTAACTGGAGTTTGAACACAAATCTTTTTGCATGCAAATCTATGTCTGCTCCACCCTCAAAAGATTTCTTCAAATCAAGAAATTAGCAGCCTAATCTAGGCGTGGCAGAGTGGTGTATCACTATTTTTTTAAAAAAAAAAACCATCAGGAATTAGAAATGCTTGTTAATCTACTGCACCAGTAAGATGCTAGTAGATCCCAATTTACCTTTTTGTCCTGCTCTCTGAAACATTCAGGTCCAGAAGTATATAGGTGGATAATATACTTGATGCCACAAAGAAACATATAAACAAGAATTCAAGTACTACACCCAAATTCTGTCATGTTGAAATTCTCATCTTAAAATCCAGCCATTTGTTCTGAAAGTTAATATGCCTTTGAAAAATCCACTTATGTGTTATGTACATAATATATAATCACTGTATTCTTGCTGTATTTCAAATTTTACAAATCAAATCTCTGAATTCTTCTTACCATTTTAATGTCTCGGCATAAAGCTATCTATATTCTAGCAAAAATAGTTTCTTTTTGCTTCAAATTATCTTTGTACTTGCAAATCAAACACACATGGTATCTGTTGGCAAGTTAAGAACTTCTTGTTCATACCAGCTTGTGGTCTGCCAAACAAATTATGCCCTGGTGTTCATCACTGATTTGAGTTTTACAGGCTGCTTTTTAAAAAATCCATCTTTTTTTTTGCACCTAGTTGTTGAAGTATTCTGATAGCTATTGTTTAATAGTTATAATTAAAATATTGTATAGAAATATTGGATCGTTCTGTGAGTTGGGTATCTGGTTGAGGAGTCAGAAGTTGGGAGTTCAGATCCTCACTGTGCCTTCCAAGAGAACAGCCTGCCTGTGAACCCTTAAGCACAGTCCCAGAATACCCCCAGAAGAAAGTAATGGACAGCCACTTATGAGTATTCTCTACCTAGAAAAACCTTAGAAAGGCTCACCCTAAGTCAGAAACCACTTGGTAGCACATAATTATTAATTTGTATCTTTATTGTGTGCCTTAGTTTGGAAAGGTTGGTATACAATTAAATAATAATAATAATATATCTAACTATGGTTTTATGCTAGCAGAAAACACTATGGCTTGCACCCAATTCTGGGCAATTTATTCATTTTACATTTTTACTGGGGAAATCCAAGTGATACTCCTTACTGTTCTGGATGGTCTCCAACTCACAAGGGCAGCTTTTCAGATAGTACATAGGATTGCAGTGGCTGAAGAAATCAGCAAAGTTTTATTGTGCTGCAAAATTAATTTCCACCAGTATGAAACCATTATTGGAAGCAGCAACAGCAACAACATCAGTATAATAATAAATTTAAGCAAAACAATAGCAACTTGATACATTTTAACTTAATATTGCCCACCAAAACATCATGTTTGTCAATAATTTAAGAATCATTGCATATAAAATTTTATAACATGCACAATGTGCATATGCAACACCTCACACTTTTATGAGATAACAAGAAATTGATAATAATGAAGGAATGGCAACACAAATGGGAACTGCTGAAATTTAGATTTACAGTGCATATAGAGTACTCATTGATATTTATGGACTGAAATCAGGAAACTGGATGTGAAAGCATAACTACACAGTAATGCTTCATGTTGTCAGGCAGTTATTTACCTGCATATTACTGGAATATATCAGATGAAACCAAAACTCTCTGGGATCCTATCTTCCTGTTCACAGTGTTCTAGCCAGGCACTGGCATCTCTCAAACATGTTGCAAGGTCCCTGTTTTTGCAGTCCAAAAAACAGGCCATGATACATGGTTGCTCAGCTGTGTTTGACTTGGTGAGCTGCTCTTAGGAATACGTACAAATCTAGAACAGATCCATGTTAAACAAGACTGCACTATCTACTTTGAATAGTACTTTTCCTTCCCCAGGCTTTCTCATATACTGCACAAGGCAGAAGTAGTTGCAACAAGATATAAGCCACAACATTCAATAACCTCCTTTCTTTGCAGTTTAAAAGTCACAGAGATAAATATTTCCTTTGTTAATGCACAAAGAGTTTCACAATTTGCATAATTCAGTGAAAATGTTTTTTTTGGCATTGACAGAATATAATATTTAACAAGTTACATTTAAAGTATGAGAAGAGAAAAAAATGAGCTTCAAAATAATCAGCAGTCTGAAGATATTTTTCCAGAGCAGAATGTGAAATCAACCTGATTCTGTCTATCACTTAAAGTGATGGCTCTGCTCCAGATATGTCCAGCACAATCTACATAATCTCATTGTTAAATTTAAATAAACAAGCAATATAATGAAAAAATTAAAAGGGCACAGAATTACACATGTAGACTGTATATTTGTCTCTTACTAGAACAGAACTACCTGAAGGGATATGTAGTGCCTTCATAGATGAGTCAGGGTTTAGTGTGGTCCGCAGTAAATGGACTTTCCATGTGAAATATTCTCAAACAATATTAGTGCAGCTGTCAAAGGTGTGAAGTGCTTTGAGTTGCCATTTAATTCATCCTGCTGTGCATGCAGAAGCAGATTTTACAGGGTCCAATCCACAATCCTTTAAAGAAAGTGGCAAAACTCATACTGTATTCTCGAAGGCTTTCACGGCCAGGATCTGATGGTTGTTGTAGGTTTTTCGGGCTGTTTGGCCATGTTCTTAAGGTTTTTCTTCCTAACGTTTCGCCAGTCTCTGTGGCCGGCATCTTCAGAGGACAGGAGTCAGAACTCTGCCTGTGCTCAGACAGAGTTCTGAGTCCTGTCCTCTGAAGATGCCAGCCACAGAGACTGGCGAAACGTCAGGAAGAAAAACCTTAAGAACACGGCCAAACAGCCTGAAAAACCTACAACAACCAAAATTCATACTAATTTTCATAGATCTACACTGAATTGTCAAAATATGCATTTCACACTGTGTAAAATTAAGCAAATTTCCCCTTCTTGCATGTTTGAAGTATATAATTATGAGTTTTAACTTCTCAGTAAAAGGTAAGGAGAAACCATAGAAAAAGCTGACTTTCCCTTCACTGTTCTGCCAGGTCAGATGCTTTGGCCTCAATAAGATAAGGAGGCCTAGAGACACAGCCATTGTCATAGAGGCCAGGAAATTGCCTCTGTATCTCCCAGGCCAGATTTTTTAGATAAAATTATGTTGCCACCTTTTAATCTCATTTAACCATTTGTTTTTTATGCGTTTGTTCCAGTATATTCTGGTAGGTTGTAGCTTGGGTGTCAGCTATTCTTTGATTGGAGAAGACTTTTTCCTGACGTGATGAATTGGCTGGCTTAATTTAAATTATATAGGTTTTGGGGGATTCTGGGTAAAGCAAGGTTTTATTTTGTTTTCTCTAACAACTATATTTTTTTCTGTCAAGTTGCTCACTTTTTGTTTGTCTATTTGTTTGAATAAAATAAATGACTGCCATGCACTTTACACCAGTCTTTCTGATTTTCCACTTTGGCCATGGGCTACAGCGGGTGGAAAAATTCACAACACACACCAAAGACATGTATTGTATTAATTAATTAATTAAAAATATTTTACCCCACCTTTCTCCTTAAAAAGGAACCAAGGAAGCTTACATAATTAAAAGACAATATTTAAATGCTAAAATGAGTAAATATACAAAGATTTAAAAATAATTAAACATTATATCAAAAATAGTAAATAAAATCAATACTAAAAATATATTTGAAAGCAACAAGGCTCAACAGTCCATTTAGAAATTCCTCTCAGATAGCCAGTTATTAAAGGAATGCCTGCCTGAAGGGAAAGGTTTTTGTCAACTTGTGAAAGGACAGCAAGGATGGGACCAGCCTGGCCTCCCGTGGGAGGGTGTTCAAGAGTCTGGGATCAGCAACAGAGAAGGCCCTCTCCCACGCCCCCACCAAACTACTTACTGTATTATTACTTCTTATAAGACAACCTAAGACAAACTTAGTTAAATAATCCAGGAGTGAAGAAAATTAAAAATTATTTTCACACAAAAATACCATGGACAGATCTTAAATATTTTAGTTTTACTGCTGCTTACCACTGTCTTTTACTTTCATCATATATTTACAATCTGTACAATGTAATCAAATGTCATAATAAAAGGTAAATATAAGGTATGGCATAATCCATACCCTATTGAAGTTAGCATCTGAACTGCTATGTATTCTGATAGCACATAATTGCTCATCTGTTTATTAACAATTAAATCAAATGCTAGGTCACAAAATAATCTAGTTTCCACATAGAACTGGGATGCCCGCATTGAGTGATACTGTGCACATCACACAACCTCTTTCTATTTTACTGGGGGATGACTAGCGAGGGTCCCCCCCCCCCAGCCACAGAAGTGGGCTCTCCACCTCCCCAAGAGTAAGGGCAGGATTCCTGACCTGTAGTTCATCTGTGGACTGAGGTGTTGGTGAGGGAGAGGGGAACAACACCTTTGAGAACACAGGTGTAGCCATGGCGGGACTGGTATTTAAGGAGGAGAGTGACGTAGGGGAGGAGGACTTTTGGGAGGATGCTGTGGACTGGGAGGCATGCGAGGACCAGGAGGTCCTGACACTGCTGGAGAGGTTAACAGCTAGTTGGGAAACATTATGGCACCATTATCCCAAGACTGGGTGAGGGGTCAAGTTCCTAGTGCCTCTGGAAGAAGCTGCTTAGGTCTGTGGGACCAGATCAAGCACTGAGAGACTCAGAGGTTCAAAAACTAGCAATGAGCCTGCTGTTGGCAGAGGAAGCAGCAAAAGCAAGTGACTCTATCAGAGAGACCCCAGTCAGATTGCCTCTGGGTACCCAGAAGGGCAGCCTCCAGCTCCTTCTCGACCCACTTCCCACTACACGGGAGAGACCAGCCAGGTCCAGGTAGAGTTTGGTGGCTGTCAGTGGAAACTACAGAAGCATAGTGAGGGAAGGAGCCTTCACCACTTGCCTCCAGGGACAGCTGACTTGACTGTATACAGCACCCTTTTTGCAACACCCCATGCCTGGGACACCTGCACGTTGTCCTGGAACTAGTAGAGGAGGCGAGGCTCCTCTCAGTCAAAGACTTTGGAGGGCCTCAGCCCCAAAGACTGTGGGAGTGAAGCTAAGTCCCTAGTGTCCTGAGTTGCTAGTTTTATGGGTTTGGCCTTGTTGGCCCTTTAAGAGTTACGTTGCTCCAACAAAGAGTGCCCCAGCAACTACTCTCCATGTCATCATGGAAGGGGGTGTGGGGGCCACTCACACTTACCAAAGTCAAATTAAAAACAAGAACATAATTGCACCCAGGCAGTTTATCTGCCTTCCTCAATAAATTAAACAAAACTCTTTATGTTAACATTTTGTTCATATTCTGCTATATTTGGCAATTAGCAAGTAGGGAAAAAAATACAGAATTTACCCTTGCCAGCAAAACCAGTAGGTTTCACACAACTCTTAGACTTCTGTCAGATGAAGATATAATTAGTTTATTCATTTTATAAAAAGTTGGGAAAGCCTTGCATTATTGAGATATTTATATTTCTCTTTGCTTTCCAAAGAGGAAGAACAACAGCAATTTCAAATCCAGTCCTTGCACTGCATCTTTACCTTTGTAGACTAAATGGACTAGATTATCATATCATTGTAGCTTTGTAGCTGGTAATATATTACAGGTGGTCATCCACATGTTTTGAATCAGGAGTAATAACTGCCTTTAAAAATTATTTTTGCAATCTTCACTTTTAACATTTTATATTTGCAGATAGAACTATTCACTCTGTGGATAATGTAATTCATGTTCATCTTCACTGTAGATGATCAGGCCCTGTGGATGTAACTTTGGTTTCTGCTTATTCAGTGACAATTGATACTTTCAATTTTTACAGCCTGAGGATGTGAAGGTAGTTCTTGGAAATGTGAGAGCCACCACATGTGTACTGGACTTTTATCAGTGCTTGCTTGTAAAAATGGCTGGTGGAAAGCTGAGTAGGAAGGTGAGGGGAATGTATCTTTGCATCAGGGCAAGGTTATATCACACCTAAAAAAGGCCATGGTAAGACCTTTGCTGAAAAATCACACCCTCAACTCCACCATATTGTATAATTATAGCAATCTCCTATATTGCATTCAAGGGGGTCAGGCATGTGGTGTCATCTTACCTCCAGGCCTTCTTAGATATGTTCATTCTACAGAAATTTCCTGGGAGAAATACAAATTTCTGTATAACTTTGCTGCTTTCAGACAAAGTCCCTGATATCACTCTCAAAGTGGCTAAATATTATGCTGCTGTGATATCATACCGTAGCCTCCTATCTTTGTGAGGTTACTGGTTGCCCTGGCCTAACGTTATGACAATGAACCTTCAATGATGCAATAATGGCTTTTGGCCTATGTTTTATCTGTGCTTGTTTACTATGTTATTAGATGTCTTAAAAGAAGATGTTAACATGGAAGTTAATGTTTTATAATGGATCACCTGTTTTTCGAGGTTATGGAAATTATATTTTAATTGTAATATATTGCTTGTCTTTGACCGTAAATAAACAATTGATTGATTGATTGCCTTCTTAGATAAAATGGACTATCTAGATCAGGGGTCTCAAACTCAATTTACCTGGGGGCCGCTGGAGGCAGAGTCTGGGTGAGGCTGGGCCGCATCAGATTTTCCGCCAAGCGGAGCAAGAGCCCGCGGAAGCCGCCCAGGAGTTTCCTTAGCCCGGCTGGGGCTCCGAGGAGGAGGAGGGGCGCGCGAGCCCTCGTCGCCGGCCATGACCCCCTCCGGCTCCTTCTTCACTACCACCACCACCAGCAGCAGCAGGACGAAGAAGCACAGAAGGGAGGGAGCGCCAGCGACCGCCTAGCGGGGGGGGGGAGGGCATGACATAAAATTAAAAAAAAAAAACCTCACAGAATTCGCCTTGCCAAAGGAGAAAAGCCCCCACCGGTACCTGCGAAATTAAACAGAACGGGGCGGGGGGCCCCACAGGTGCGCGCACGCGCATGCACACACACACACACGGAGGTCCGACAACCTTCCTCTGAGGGCCCCCCATCAAAAAAAGGCACACTCAGCAACAGCAGCTACCCCCACCACAACAGAGGAACAAACTTTGCGAGGCGAGCCCAGGCAGCCTCCAGAGCCGAGGCGGCTGAAGCAGGACGAAGAGGAGGAGGAGGAAGCACCGGCGGCCGCTGGCCGGGCTGGTGCTGGGGGTGCCGAGAGAGAAAGAGAGCCAGAGAGCCGCTTCCCTGGAAGAGGTGGTGGTGGCGGCGGCAGCTGCTGTTGGCGGCTTGGAGGTGCTCTTCTTCGAGGACAGGCCGGGAGCGAGCTCTGCTCTCAGGCATCGCTTGGCGGGCGTTCGGGGGAAAGGGCCGGCAGCGCGCCTCGCTTGCCGGCTCTCCCCCAAGACAGCGCCTGTTGCACCCTCCATCCGGAACTGCAGCCTGCCAGCCGGCAGATAGGCGGGCTGGCTGGCAGGCTGCAGTTCCGGATGGAGGGTGCAAGAGGCGCTGTCTTGGGAGAGAGCCAGCGAGTGAGGCGAGGCTTTTTTTGACTCTTGACAGCAGAGGACGTGTGGGCGCTTCAGGGGGGGCAGGCAAGGCGGGGGCCACAAACTATCGTCCGGCGGGCCGCAAATGGCCCGCGGGCCGCATGTTTGAGACCCCTGATCTAGATCCATTTCAGTCTGGCTTCAGTCTCGTTATGGGACAAAGATGGTTTTGGTCACCTTAGTACCATCTATGTTTGGGAAACCTCATCTTGCTGGACCTATCAGTTGCTTTGAATACCATCAATTATGGTATTCTTGTGGCGCACCTCTCTGAGATGGCCTTGGAGGCTCTGCTCCTACCTAGAGGTGTTGCTGGAGTATGCCAACTCAATACCATGCCAACTAATCTATGGATTCCTCAGAATTCTGTCTTAACCCCCAAACCCTTTAACAGATATACATTCAAGATCACTGGGAGAGTCTACAGAATGTTGAAGTTCAATGCAATCACAACATCAGTGATACCTATCTCTACTTTCCATTTAAATCCAGTTGGTCTAGTGAATCATGGGTGGGCTTTCTGAAACTCCCTATTCTCTACCAAGCAGGTAAAGCTGGCTGTCTTCCTGTTACCTTTCCACCAGCAAGTAAATACTTTTTATTCTAGCAGCCATTTGACAAATGACCTCACTTGTTGTGGAAGTGTATGATGCTGTATTTTTCTTTTATTTGTCTGTTTGCAAGCTGTTGTTTTAAATTTGTTACACTTTTATTCATGCTATGTTTTAATTCTGTTTGTACCATTTAATTCTACACTCATGAGAGGAAGAGGTATAAATTGAACAAATAAATAAATAAATAAACTTCTGAACAGAACAACAGAATTTCAATATTTATTTTCCTCTTATCTATATATTATATTTTTCTTTGTTCTAGCTGGAAGCATTTCTACATTTTATTAGTACACTGTGTTGATTTCCCTTGACAAGCCTCTAGATGCTGGGTTTTTATTCTTCTAAGTGTGTTTTTGAAGTTTTAAATGGCTTTTAAATTATTATTGTGTATTTAATTGATTGCTTTTTATTTATTATCGTATATTTAACTCTTTTTAAACATGTACGTTATTTTGTTTTTAGTATGATTTGTGTTAACATTGTTAACTGCCTTGGGTTCACTCACCAGGAGAAAGGTGACCTACAACAGCAAGCAAAAAAACAAGCAAGCAACCAAACAATAAGTCAGTCAGTCAGTCAGTCAGCCTCACACAAACCACTTTGAAGGATAAAACCCATTGTGTAATTCAATAAGGCACAGTATGTTAGAAAACCTCTCTGTGCAAGCTATATAGAAATGGACAGGAACTTTCCAAAAGCACAAACAACCTGTTCTATGACCCCCTCAGGGAATATCCAGTGGAGTGATGAATTGTTCTATAGAATGAATACAAAAAGGGTCTCACCCACCAAACATTGAAGCGTGAGATCAAACTATCCTGCAAACAGAAAAGAATGGTATATATCTAGTTGATTCCAGGTCAAGTGTGCACATATTTGCAGAAGGCTGAAGATCTGATCTAAAACCATCAAGCCAAGATTGATGAGATTGTGAAGAATCCAGCTGGAATATTTGTATGGAAAATGAATGGCAAGCAGAATACATTATAATTCCCTCTTTCCTTCTCCAGTGAAGAAAGCTATTCATGACAATGACAATGAGTGACAAGGTGAAATACCGGGTCTCAAAACTTGCAAAATAATGCCATCAGAGGGCATGTCCTGTTATCAAAGTGGATTCCCCATCCAGGAATAATTTAGCTAATTTAATGTTATCTCACTCACATGGTGATCTATAGCTGTCAACCTTTATCTATGAACCTGCCATTACATGAGATATAATATGAACACCCCTTCCTCCAGAGATCCTTACAGCAGTTCAGAAATGACAGTATTCCTTGCAGACATTTATAAAGTTTCAGGGTAGGAAATAGACATTGTGCAAGTGTCACTTGCTCAAGTACTTACCTTCTTACAACTGAACTTCCACTGGACTTTTGAAAACAGTGTCTTATACCGGTTAACTGTATCCTGAAAACATTTCCCACAATAGCACCAGTGGGACTGCAATACTAGGTTGAGATGTATCCCAATGACATTTCCAAGAAGGTTGGACAACTTTAGAGGATGGAGTGAGTTTTTATCCCGAGAACCTACCACCAGTTGTACCGCATTTAAAAATTGCTTAACATGTTAAAATGGGTTGTGTGTGCAGGAATAAAATCTAGAAATGTGCAGACAACTGATGGTTGGGAGTGGACAGAAACCACACAAGAAAAGATGACCCCAGTTTTGTTCTAAAAATTAAAACACTTGATTCTTGACAATGGCATTTTGCATCCTGTTCCTCACCCATTGGTTTGTTCATTACCGTATGACTTGGTTTACTATTTTCTTCAATCACCTGGAGTTAATTATTCTCCTCTTCTTTGCTCTTGTTTACTTTTTAACATCTGTTTTTACCGAAAAGGTCATCAAACAGATAGTAAGAGCAATTCCATAAAGAATGAAAAAATATAAAAAGGGGACAACTTTCAGAGTTCAGTTGTGTACCTTCCATCTTTCATGACTTTATTATATATAGTTCCTAGACACCTAATCAATAGCTTCACAGGATTCTACTGTCTGGGGTACAAGTCATCCATTACAAGAAACATCTGCAGAGGAGGGAAATAGTAAAGTAATAATGTCAGATCTGTTTGAGAACCATATCTGTCTTACAGTAGTTAAGAAATGGGTACCAGATGCTATAAAACTCTGTCTTTTTCCTCTGTTAGCGCCCCTGTTAACTTTTCCACATCCATAATCCAAAACATTTGTCTCAATCATTCAACCGCAGCTGTGAAGGTGAGGCAGCAGTAGAGTGATTTCCAAGTTACTAATACTGGGCTTTTAGTTGCCAGCAGCAGCAAATTTACCAAGTTCTGTCAATCCTTATGGGCTGATTTTTACATTGTGTCCAAGTTACATGCACAGGGGAGTCATGAAGGTTTTATTAATGGGTTCTGTCCTCCAAATTAGGAAACATCTCCTGCCAGTTCCTCACTTTTGGATAGAACGGGAGAACATGATCTCAACTTTAGCTTTCCTACACTGCCTCCAGCACTAAAGATTACCAGTACTAAAGGCTACAGAAAGGAAGAAAG
This sequence comes from Intellagama lesueurii, assembly GCA_037013535.1. NCBI lineage: Eukaryota > Metazoa > Chordata > Lepidosauria > Squamata > Agamidae > Intellagama > Intellagama lesueurii. The sequence goes on along the minus strand of JBAJHW010000005.1, from coordinate 38,931,554 downwards.
AAAAATGTCTTGCTCTGCCAGTTGTCTTTTCCCAATCTTGCAACCAGCCAGAACAGACATCCTTTATCGACTACAGCATCCAGGAACTGGCTGTTTTGGGAGGATCTGGTTTAAAATGTGTTTTATTTTCCACCTCCTGCATCTAGAGCACTTAGTAACAGTCATGGAGTTTCTCATTATCTCTGCAGGTGGGAGAATTATGATAATATTGATCTGCCTTACCATCTCAGAAACATCAGCACCCATATGAATGTCTACACATTTGCATAAAACTACACCTGTAGAACCAACAGTCACAAGCCTTTCAACCATAGACTTCAATTTTGTTGTTTACAGATTCATGATTCAAGCCTAAAAGCATTTGGGTCTACAGATGTAATGCAAATATGAAGTCCAGTGTATAGATAACAGCACAACAAGGACTGAGATGTAGTAGTGCAGTTATGATCTCAGTCACAAATAAAATTAGAATATTTACAGAGCTATTGCTTATGCAATTCCCATCCAATTATGAACTAATCAGATTAAACTGACTTGCCTGGAATCTGACACTCTGGAGTGTAGTACACAAGTTACAGTACAAAGAAACATTCCAAAAAGACACATACGTAGAATGCAAGAAAAGAATATGAAAGTTAAATACAGCAGTTTCAGCCGGTAATGCTTTACTTGCACCACTTGCACTGTGTTCTAATCACTGTAAAATAGGTCACGAAACTCTGAAAAAAGTGGAGTAAAATTAGTAAATACAGGTCTAAATCCAATTAGGTCCAATTAGAATAGACTACTGAATCAATTGCTGAATCGTTCAGTCAATACTTATATAACTCCTGTTTATTCAATGGGTCTGCTCTAATTGGAACTACAGTACTAATTAGATTCAGGCCAAAAAATCAAAGTAATATTTTAGAAGAATAAAAACTTCATTTACTCCTATATTATATTATAATAAAATTCTAGCAACTGCACAATTCTTTGAATTATTCTAAGGTTACCAAACTACCCAATGGACAAGATTTTATCCAGCTTTTACACCTGCCACCTAGTGTCTGTTTAGATCAAGTGTTTAGTTTTAAAATTATCATTCTATTGGATGTTTGTGTGAGCACATGAGAAATTATGGAGATTAATGACCAGGCATGCAACTGTAGGAACTTCTAGATTCCAGTTGCATGTGTGTAAAAATACCAAATAGGATTCTGGCCAGTAAGCTTCTAGTCCTTCCGAAACCAGACATACAATTTATTTATTTATTTATTAAATTTATACCCCGCCCATCTAGTCAACTGACTACTCTGGGTGGCTAACAACATATAAAATAAACAATTTAAAATATAAGAACAAAGTAACACATCAATAGACAGTACTCAAGATGGAAGAAAAAAGTAAATCAAGTAGTGGCTGGAGGGAAGGCTTGCCTAAACAGCCAGGTTTTCAATTGGCCTTTGAAAATGCCCAGCGAAGGGGCCATATGGATCTCAGAAGGGAGGTTATTCCAAAGGCGAGGAGCCACTGCCGAGAAGGCCCGGTTTCTTGTTTTTTCCTTCTGGGCCTCCCTCGGCGTTAGGCTCCTCAACCTCACCTCCTGGCTAGATCGGGTGATACGAGTAGATTTAGGTGGGAGAAGGCGTTCCGCCAGATATCGAGGCCCTAAACCGTTTAGGGCTTTATACGTAAGCATTAGAACTTACAAGGCAAAACATATACCCACTGTTTTGACTGATTGTTTTGCAAGAAACAAGCCTTTCAGTCTGATTAGCCAATGAATGAAGCTATCCACAGATGTTTAAAAAAAGATTGAGGGCCTAATGACATGGGCCATTTGAATTGTTTCAATTTCCTACTTAATTTATATTGCTATATATTTATATATAGTCACATGGTATATAAATTGCTGGGCGTGTTCACATGGCTGTCTTTCCTTTTGATATATTTCTTGAACTTAGAACAGGTTTTGTAGGCTACATGTGCCTTCCCAATGAAATCAACTCATTTTCCATTCTGTTTCAGGAGCACACTAGCCTAAAATTGCTTTTGTTTGTTTGTTAAAGATACCTAAACAATATATATTGCTAAAGCAGCATCTACATTTGTGTGAAAAGCTTTAGAAGGCAATATTGAAAGATGTTTTCAAACTCAAGGTTTCCCCTGGCAGTTCTTCAGTTTTAGAGTGCTTTGTTTCTTAAAGGACACTAGGTGGGGTGTTTCTCCACATTGAAAAGTGAAAGGACAAGTGGGGATAAATGTTACAATGTGATGTAGCAGTAAAATCTGGGGGGGGGGGGGGTACCAATACAGTGGTGCCTCGACTTACAAACGTCCCGACATACGACCATTTCGAGTTACGACCAGCTCCGGCTGCAAAATTTTGCTTTGACTTGCGGCTGGAGCTTCCAGTTACGAACAGAAAAAGGCAGGGAAAAAAGGCGGGGGATTCAAATCGCTAACCATTGGTAGGTGAAGAGGCTGCTTCTTTGGAGCTCTTTCGCCCCAGCGGTTAGAGTGAGTGCGATCGGAGGAGGCTTCGGACTGCCTGGTAAGGTAAGGTGCTGCTTTCTGCTTCTTAAAAACTGTTCTGGGTGGGTTTTGCAGCGTGGTTTTGGGCTGGGGGGTGGGATTATGTTTCTATGCTGTGATGGGTCTTGCAGGGTTTGTTTGTTTTTTGGTGTTTTTTTCCCCATTTCCGATGGGTCTTGCGGGGTTTGTTTGCTTTTCTTGTTGTTGTTTTTTTGGTGATTTTTTTCTTCGGCCAGAACGGATTAATTGCATTTCAATGCATTCCTATGGGAAATGGTGCTTCGACTTACGACCATTTCGAGTTACGACCGGAGTTCTGGAACCAATTAAGTTCGTAAGTCGAGGCACCACTGTATTTCTCCCTGCAAATCAGATGACAGTGGCTCAGACATGGGGAATTCCCTAAAGTATTCTCCAGGATTTGTGGGGGTGGGGTCGCTATCAGTAAAAACTAATAGCCAAACAATTGTCATGAGTATAGCACCAGACGCCTCTGAACATGGAAATATATCATTTATTGTCTGAAATCCAATAGTAAGTCACAACTAGAATATGCCCATTGAATCAGTGGGGATTTGGTGAGTCACCTCCTCCATCAGTTCCACTGATTCATTGAGCCTATTCTAGTTGTGACTTACTACTAGATTTTAGCTATTAAATTAAATGTCTTTATTTAAATGAACCAACAATTTTTGTGGCTGCTTGGCATGGTTCCTTTCTCCCTATTTTATCCTGAAAACTACCTTGTAAGATAGGTTTTACTGAGAAGTACTGAGGATCAAGTAAACTTTGTGATTAAACAGGGATCTGAACCTGGGCCATCCTCTTCTAACTTCAGTGTTACACTATATTGGCACTCTCAGATCAGTGGGTGGTACTATATAAATGATACCTAGGCTGAAATATATTAGTAAAGAAATGATGTAACAGTTAATGAGCTTACTTAGCCTACTATGTCCTTTCGCATGATTTTCAAATAAGGTTGCCTAGTTTATTTATAACATGCAAATTAGGCTATACAGAATTTTGATAATTTGAATATAGTGACTCCTTTATCCCCTGGAAGATGGTTTGGATGCTTTAGCTGGTGCAGAATGCAACTGCTTGCTACTGACTGGCACACACAGTCAACCGCAGTAAACCTGCTCTAGCCTCGATGATCTGCTCTGTCTGCCTATTCACCTCTGATGCTACTACAGGATACAGAGGATGATTTATAAGTCCCAAGAGGGATCCAGGTACTTGAGCACTTCTTCCAGTAGGTACCAGCTCAACCTTTGATTTCTTAGTCAGAACCAATGAATTAATGAGGCCTGTTTTAGTTGCAGCTTCCTCATTATGACACATCCTGCCTTAGTATTTTGGGAAATGTGTTCAGTAATTCAGTTTCACCATCTGCACTGTATCGTCTGTACTCACCGCATACTCAGGGCCTTTGGAACCATTTGGAATTGAGGTACTGTTTCAGTTTTTCTCTTGTTAAACAATCCATGGCATATATTCGTGTTTGTTTGATCTGATTATTTTTTAGAGTTTTAGGACTTCCCTACAGTCCTGTTACTTGTATATATTGGCATATGTACAATAGTGTAAATTACAGTATCAAACTGCTGCTACTTATGGAGTTGCCACCTGTATTATTTCTCACGCTCCATGTCACGCACCTGGTATGTGGTATGGAATACAAGCAGCAACTCCTTAACTAGTGACAATTTACCTCTCTGATTTAAGCTATTGTGCTGCACTGCGATACATAAGCAATAAGATTCTGACCATTTTTTTTTAGTCCTTGTTTTATATTTTTACTTTTAGCCGTACTTAATTTTGGGATTCGTTATAAAGCCCCTTCACGGATTGCTGCCTTGTCGTGGCGAAGGGGCTTGAGTAATTCAGAGAAGCTATGGGCTATGCTGTGCAGGGCCACCCAAGACGGACAGGTCATAGTGGAGAGTTCTGACTAAACGCGATCCACCTGGAGCAGGAACTGGCAAGCCACTCCAGTATCTTTGCCAAGAAAACTCCATGGACAGAAACAAAAAGCTAAAAGATAAGCTGCTGGAAGATGAACCCCTCAGGTCGGAAGGTGTCCAACATGCTACTGAGGAAGAGCGGAGGACAAGTACAAGTAGCTCCAGAGCTAATGAAGTGGTTGGGCCAAAGCCGAAAGGACGCTCAGCTGCGGACGCGCCTGGAAGTGAAAGGAAAGTCCGATGCTGCAAAGAAAAATACTGCATAGGAACCTGGAATGTAAGATCTATGAACCTTGGTAAGCTGGATGTGGTCAAACAGGAGATGGCAAGAATAAACATTGACATCCTGGGCGTCAGTGAACTAAAATGGATGGGAATGGGCAAATTCAATTCAGACGATTACCATATCTACTATTGTGGGCAAGAATCCCGTAGAAGAAATGGAGTAGCCCTCATAGTCAACAAAGGAGTGGGAAAAGCTGTACTGGGATACAATCTCAAAAATGATAGAATGATTTCAATACGAATCCAAGGCAGACCTTTCAACATCACAGTAACCCAAGTTTATGCACCAACCACCGATGCTGAAGAGGCTGAAATTGACCAATTCTATGAAGACTTACAACACCTTCTAGAACTGACACCAAAGAAAGATGTTCTTGTCATTATAGGGGACTGGAATGCTAAAGTAGGGAGTCAAGAGATAAAAGGAACAACAGGTAAGTTTGGCCTTGGAGTTCAAAACGAAGCAGGGCAAAGGCTAATAGAGTTTTGTCAAGAGAACAAGCTGGTCATCACAAACACTCTTTTCCATGCAAGGGAGATAGGGAAAGTTACAGAAAATGGAATGCAGACTTCCAAAGAATAGCAAGGAGAGACAAGAGGGCCTTCTTAAATGAACAGTGCAAAGATATAGAGGAAAATAATAGAAAGGGAAAAACCAGAGATCTGTTCAAGAAAATTGGAGATATTAAAGGAACATTTTGTGCAAAGATGGACATGATAAAGGACAAAAATGGTAGGGACCTTACAGAAGCAGAGGACATCAAGAAGAGGTGGGAAGAATACACAGAGGAATTATACCAGAAAGATCTGGATGTCCCGGACAACCCAGATAGTGTGGTTGCTGACCTTGAGCCAGACATCCTGGAGAGCGAAGTCAAGTGGGCCTTAGAAAGCATGGCTAACAACAAGGCCAGTGGAGGTGACGGCATTCCAGTTGAACTATTTAAAATCTTAAAAGATGACGCTGTTAAGGTGCTACACTCAATATGCCAGCAAGTTTGGGAAAACTCAGCAGTGGCCAGAGGATTGGAAAAGATCAGTCTACATCCCAATCCCAAAGAAGGGCAGTGACAAAGAATGCTCCAACTACCGTACAATTGCACTCATTTCACACGCTAGCAAGGTTATGCTCAAAATCCTACAAGGTAGGCTTCAGCAGTATGTGGACCGAGAACTCCCAGAAGTACAAGCTGGATTTCGAAGGGCAGAGGAACTAGAGACCAAATTGTAAACATGTGCTGGATTATGGAGAAAGCCAGAGAGTTCCAGAAAAACATCTACTTCTGCTTCATTGACTACGCAACAGCCTTTGACTGTGTGGACCACAACAAACTATGGCAAGTTCTTAAAGAAATGGGAGTGCCTGACCACCTTATCTATCTCCTGAGAAATCTATATGTGGGACAGGAAGCAACAGTTAGAACTGGATATGGAACAACTGATTGGTTCAAAATTGGGAAAGGAGTACGACAAGGCTGTATATTGTCTCTCTGCTTATTTAACTTATATGCAGAATACATCATGCGAAAGGCTGGAGGAATCCCAAAATGGAATTAAGATTGCCGGAAGAAATATCAACAACCTCAGATATGCAGATGATACCACTCTGATGGCAGAAAGTGAGGAGGAATTAAAGAACCTCTTAATGAGTGTGAAAGAGGAGAGCGCAAGAAATGGTCTGAAGGTCAACATCAAAAAAACTAAGATCATGGCCACTGGTCCCATCACCTCCTGGCAAACAGAAGGGGAAGATATGGAGGCAGTGACAGATTTTACCTTCTTGGGCTCCATGATCACTGCAGATGGTGACAGCAGCCACGAAATTAAAAGACGCCTGCTTCTTGGGAGGAAAGCGATGAGAAACCTAGACAGCATCTTAAAAAGCAGAGACATCACCTTGCCGACAAAGGTCCGCATAGTCAGAGCTATGGTTTTTCCAGTAGCGATGTATGGACGTGAGAGCTGGACCATAAAGAAGGCTGACCACCGAAGAATTGATGCTTTTGAATTGTGGTGCTGGAGGAGACTCTTGAGAGTCCCCTGGACTGCAAGGAGAACAAACTTATCCATTCTGAAGGAAATCAACCCTGAGTGCTCACTGGAAGGACAGATCCTGAAGCTGAGGCTCCAATACTTTGGCCATCTCATGAGAAGAGAAGACTCCCTGGAAAAGACCCCAATGTTGGGAAAGTGTGAAGGCAAGAGGAGAAGGGGACGACAGAGGACGAGATGGATGGACAGTGTCATCGAAGCTACCAACATGAATTTGACCCAACTCCGGGAGGCAGTGGAAGACAGGAGGGCCTGGCGTGCTCTGATCCATGGGGTCATGAAGAGTCAGACACGACTTAATGACTAAACAACAACAACATAAAGCCTAGCATATGAATTTCAAGTAGCCATAGAGCACAATTGTAGGTATGTTTACTTGGAGGTCCTCTTTGTTTTATGGGCCTTATTTCTAGGCAAGTCTTACAGGATTACAGGTTTAGTATCATCTATATGTCCCTCCATTCTCTATCCTCAAATATTCTATATAATATTTGTTGTAATGTGTAATTATTGAAAGTTTGTTTTTTTAAAAATTTGCTTGCTTCTTTCTTGCTTCTTCTTTGTAAGAGGTTGTCCAGCAATTCACTTTCACCTAGTGCTTTCTCCTGCTAAATATTACTTTGTTGGCAGAGCCCATAAAGTAACCCCTCTGAAAAATAAACTTAAAAGCTACAGATCTACCCATCTTCTGGGGGTGGGTGGGAAGTTTTCAGACCTTATTTCAGCCCCTTCCAGTAAGAGACAATTTTGAATGCTCTTATGCTACTACTACAAAAGTCCTTCTATTATCATATACCCTTTCCAAGCCAGAGTACACTATGGGCTAAATTAAATATTAGTCCTACTAAAGTAGCCCCAATGAAATCAATACTGCTTACATTACTTGTGACTAACAAGTCCAATTCATTTCCATGGGTCCATTCTAAGTTGAAATGACATCGGCCTTAGACTTATACTCTTAGGTTATTTTTACTTGTTCTACTTTTAAATGAAAAGTTGTGGATGCTGACACCTTCCACATAAAAATCTCCATTCTGCCTCTCAGGGGAATTTCCTTTGCCAGTTCTTCCACACCTTTTATACGGTTGCTTTGTGATACTACTAGAAATCTGGCAGCAGTTGTGCCATTATCACCATCGCTTTACAGCATGGGCATCTTGACTGTAATAAATCATTTTTAAGACACCTTTCTCCTTGCTTACAATGTTAATTCATTTGTAAGCTTCATTTGTTACATGAATAGCTTTCCAACTGGGACATGATCCTTGAAATACATTCCACAATTAATGAAAGCAAAACACATGAGATATTTAATGCATCAAGGTTAGCATTACACTTGGTATTTTACTATTTCAGTCACATTACTGATCCTATTCAGCCCTTTCTTTCTCCAATGTGACAACAGATTTCTAAAACAGAACACAATGTAACACTGAACCAAAGGCACACAGTATTTGCCTGTAATGTTGCTAAAACTCCTCTCTCATATCGCATAAAATTAACTTCAGGTCTGCAAGAAATCCATACTTCAGAAATCTAAGTTAAATATATATTTACTCCCAAGAACTATAAACTATAGTTCAGATTCTGTCTTGTTCCAAAGCTGATTATAATAGTTCTGTGGTTGAGAGAAATGGGAAACAATGGTTAACTGGACATTTCTTGGATTGCTTGCTGTTTGTCATAGAGCAGAGGAGTTGTTTGTGTGTAGACAAAAGGATCATGCAGATTCTTCATTTACCAATAAATATTTTATTTTAGAAAAGGGAAAATAATCAATTGATGTTATAGTACAAATGTTTGTAAAACTATTACATACTGAGACAAGGAAATCAAGCTTAAGGTATGTTTGATATGTCCTTGCTTACTCTTTTGTTCTAACTGATCTTGATACTATTTCCATTTTACACCATTAACCTATGTGTGTGTAAAAAAAAATCTTCAGAGGGGCATATGAATAACAGAGAGATTTTCAAGATGTACAGAAGCCATTCTAAATACTGTACGCCACAAATACTGTTTTTAAAGTCTAATATATATTTAAGTTTAACCGTAATAAATTCCATAGATTCCTTCTGAATACTAAGAAAGCCTACTTTAAATATTGCAGAATGAAAATTAAATCTTTCCAAGTAAACCCACAATAGATTTATGTTACCCTGTAGTCACTGATATTATGATAAAAATAATTTATACAGTACGGCTAGAAAACTATCAACATTGCACTACAAGGACAATGGATGTCTCTGTGTTTTGAAAAACAATGTATGATATGGTTGTTGTAGGTTTTTCGGGCTGTTTGGCCGTGTTCTGGAGGTTTTTCTTCCTAACGTTTTGCCAGTCTCTGTGGCCAGCATTGTCACAAGGACCGGTGATCACTGCACACAAAAGACTAGCTAACAACACCCATCAATCACAGTGACAGATCATCTCCCCCCTTATCACAACAATACACCCATAACAAAACAAAAAAACCACCCTGATCACCATAATCACCCAATCTCCGGAAAAGGTAAAAAACCTGATCTCACAGCTACAAATACTCAACTATCCCACACACTACACCAGAACACAGACAGAGTTCTAACTCCTGTCCTCTGAAGATGCCGGCCACAGAGACTGGCAAAATGTTAGGAAGAAAAACCTCCAGAACACAGCCAAACAGCCCGAAAAACCTACAACAACCATCGGATCCTGGCCGTGAAAGCCTTCGAGAATACAATGTATGATATAATGATTAAGTTTATCAGCTAGCTCTCTTTTTGGGTAGTCAAAGGATGTACACACTGTACACAGCTATCTTTTTGAAATAATTGGCACTTACGGTGCCAATTTTAGAAGAAAGAAATTACTAAACATTGTAAAATATATAGGCTGAATATAGTGAGTTGCAACTAGAGTGGGCCCATCGAATCATTTGAAGCTCGGTGAGTAAATTCTTACATAAATTCCATTGATACAATGGGAGTAATCTAGTTGGATTCAGCCATAAATTTATGAAGAAATGATGACCTTGTCATACACTAGAAAAGCAGTGTTTTCTCTCTTACTAGGGATCCTTTAAGATCAAGTATTGCAGTGGGAGCAGAGACTTCATTTTTTTCCCCCCTTTATAAGCCTCCTGGGATTTTCCACCATTTCTTCTGCCTTTTTTCTTACCGTTAAAGAGGAAAAGGCAGAATATCTGCACCACTTCTTTTGATCAGCAGCACTGGAAGCCTTGATTTTGCATCCAGCCAATCTATTTGGAAAAATTCATATACTTGGGCCTAATTCCCATCAAGTAGGACATTCTAGAAAAAAAACTCCAATCAATTTCAATTATATCATTTGGGATTAAAATATTATTTGTATGAACAAGAAAAGCAGTATTTCAGTCCAAGGCATTTTCAGAATTGTAGTTCAGTATAAATTCACTATCTTGGCATTTTTGTGATAAAACTAATCCTTAACTGCATGAATAAAAGGTTATTCAGCATCAACCCTTAATTATGCTGCTTTCAAAAGGCTGGTTTTATGGCATTTGAAAATTATATACTACTACCAATTTATATTTATTCCTATTTTAGAATGTATGCATAATAGAAAAGATAACTATCTGAAATAAACTATAAAATACTTGCAACAATGGCAAGAATAGCACAACAACTATTACATGTAAGGGCACTGGGAAATGTATTGTGGAAAATGAGTTTAGCATTCTATCTCTGATTTATTTGCCATATTTTAATAAAATATTTTATTTAGATAAGCCTCACAGTGTACTTTGTTTGATTGTATCTTTCATAAGCTGCTTTGGGAACTATGCTTAATTAATAAATATATTTAAAGGCTTCTGTAATCCAGCCTATGTCTTTTGCCTATTCAGTGATTTGCTTTCAGTCTGTCTTATTAAGAATTACTTTCTGGTAAGGATATTTTACTCTTTTCCTGAATGTTCCATTTAAAAGATTGAGTACACTACTACTATACTGGCACTGTGGGAAAGCCTGACAAATTTTCTGGCTCAGAGCCACCACCAAAGAGCCCTGAGATGAATGCACTCTTGTGTCCCTTCTCCTCCATTTGGGGCTTCTGGCAGGTCCCACAAGCAGCACAGAGTGGCCAAAGGCCTCCATATTAATTTCCTACAAAGTTTAAAAGTTGCACTAAATCAAGGACATTGTAGGAATTTAAAATGGCAGGTGTACTTAGCTGTTTGGTACTGTTCAGAACAGGAGATTGGAAAAAAATGTTAAAATGGGTTAGGGTTAGACAGCAGAAGTGACATTTTAATCTGCTAGAACCCCTTCTTATATCTTGTTAACTATTAATTTTAATTTTGGCTGTGTTTGGCTCACGCCCCAGGTGAGACTTTGGAGGAGTGGGGGCAGAAGGAAGAAAGTGAAAGACAAGGTGGCTATGAATGTGTAAGTATGATCTCAGTACAGATATCATGGAGCTGCTTTCTCATGGAGGAAAAGAATGCCAAGGCAGCTGCTGGCTATCTTCTGGTAAACTGAACAAAAAGTGCCTTGCTATCTTCCACATTCAGCTTTGGGGGCAGATTTCCTCACTGTCACTGGGCTAAATTTAGAAGGTGTTTTTCCCTCCACTTCCAAAACCCATGATACTGCCGACAAGCTGTGAAATCACTTGACTGCCTTGCCTTGTTCACTTCACCAGCAACGTGCCTATTCTTCCAGTATATATTTGCTGACATGGTCTATTCTGCCCGTGCTCTCTGTATACATGAGAAAGAAGGTAAAAGCTAATGTCTGCACCAGCAACCTTGACTTCAGGCACAGAATGATCATATGTCAAGTCTAAAGGTCAATCAAAGTAAATCGTGCTCTAGCATTTCCTACCACTGCCGCAAGGGAGATGAAACTGGCCTTGCTGCCACATGACTTGGGAGTCCAGTAATTCAGAATGAAAAGGGAACAGCTCGCACAGTCATGCAGGTGTAGCTACCCATTCTGCTCCTACTTCTGTTACAGTGAGTAAAGCATAACATAAATTAAATAGGGTACCTCCAGGCTTACAGTTTAAAAATATTACTGAAACTCTGCTACAGCGCAGTGAAAAAGATGTATTTTACAGGCAGGTACTTTCATAATTTATATTTTAAGATACAAGTAACTATGGGGAGGAAATGCATCCAAATGAGATATTTTAATTGCTAGTAATTATGAAAATAGACAGCAATTAAGGATTTATCAAGGAAGCAGAGGTGTCCAACACAAAATATTTGCAAAGCAATAGTTGGGACTTTGTGAAACAGTCCAGTTCTGAGTGAGAAATCACTGGCAGGCCCATCCCAATCCAAAAAAACAGCAGCATGATAGCTGCTTGAAATGCAACTATGCCAAAACTAGGACACACTGGAAATTATCTGGATTGAGCAATTAATGTGCACAACTGATTGGATGAGGTAGCAGAATGAAAGTGGTTGGATCTGCTTGAAGAGCAGTTTTACATGACAACACTGGTCAACTTCCACAAAGTCTATTTTGAATAGCAAGCTGGTCTTTATTTGTTCATATATCCTGGGTCATTGGGGACAAGAAAGGAAAAAAGTCACAAATATGCTTCACTAGAAACTATTGATAAGATCCAATGTGCCAATACATTTCACAGGTGCTTCTACAAAAGAAAATCAAGCTCATTATCTTAGTGAATTATAAATACTCCTTAATACAGTCCCTTTTTAATCAAATTCATTTATTCTATACAGAGTAAACCAATGTTCTGAATCAAATTTGTGCCCTGAATGGAAATATGCCAAGAACAAAATCTTCAGTGACGGTTAAGTATTTTTTTTAAGTAGTTGTATTCCCTGAAACAATGTTTACATCATACATTATGTACAATCATTCATAATGCACCAAATTCTACAGTGCTCAAAAGGGTTCAGGGTTCAAAACTATTTACCACCGAAGACGTATCCTTCCCTTCCTCTTTTTTGAGAAGATAGAGAATCAGAGATTTCAAGCGCAAGGTTTGTGCCTTTCAAAATATGAAGAAATGTCAAGGTTTTATTTTCAATGTTGCAATATGAAATCTGTATGGACTAAATGAAATGTTTTGATGGACTTTGTGGCCATTATGCTTTTTTGCTGTTCACTAGGTTTGGTTACTGAAAATACAGCAGGATGTCTTGAATTAGTTTTCTATCGGTTAGTACCACAATAATAATAAAAAAGGACTACATGGGGAAGGAAACTGACTATCTGAATACGACTTGAACAAATGTTATGGGAAAGTATTACAATACATCTCACTGACTTCTGTAGTCTTCTATAAGAAAAGATGTGTGCTTAATGTGGGTTCTTGCTTTGGAAGACATTTCTTTTATTCACGAGTGGGGCAAAATCTTCCATTCCTAAATTTCAGAATGAAATTAAAAATAATGTCAGAATTGTCTCTAGTGTTTTACGTATGTAGGCATTTGAACTGAGATTAGTAGAGCAACTCTCAGCTTCCTAAGCTGTTCACTGAATCTTGATTTCAAAGACCAAGGAACAAAAACAATGTTTTCACAGCAGCTCTATCTATACTAGATGTGCATGTGATGTGAAAAATAATTGAAGTGCACACATGTTGAACAAAATATAGTTCTAAAACATTAGAAAGCCCATGGGCCATGGCACATTCAGTACAGGTATTGTGGCTTTCTGTTTCTTGCACCCCTGCAAGCATATAACTGTACTTGCAACCTGGTCACCAGTTTGCTTCCTCTACAATTCTGGATCCACCCAAAACATGATGTATAAATCTTGGAGCTCATAATTCAAAGTGGCCTTTTATTTTGGGGAAGTAAGAAAAAGAAAATTCTGAGAACATCTATGAGACAAATATATTCTGAGAAATGTTGGTTCATCATTAATCATTCTTCAGTAGTCAGCATGATACTTCTAGATGAGCTAGTATGAGAAAGAGCAGTGTTATGTTCGGTTTGAGGAGAAAGTTAAATCTATTGTTCTGGCATAATTTGCCATCCAGTTTCCCTTAAGTCTTATTTTTCCATGAAAGACACATCCGTTTTAATGCCTCTTTCTCAGGGCCTTTTAGAATTTATGTTGGTTATACCTTCCGAGTTTACGGCAACATTGCAAGGCATCCAAGAGTGAAGCTCTTTTTAGCCTTGTGTTGTATATCTCTTCATTCATCAGTTTGTAGCTCCCCTGGCTGGCCAGACTTCCTGATCTGAACATGTCCTATAGAAACAGTTGCCTTTCCACATCTTCCTCTGGACTTTCACTGAAGTGTGATAAGTTGTGATAGCAGTGGGAGGGGCTGCCAAGTGACATAGAGGTGGTTGTACAAATAAAAGGTATGAATACATACACCAAATAAGTAGTGCAGCACAAGAATCCTTAACCAGCCTCCTTAGAATTTCTCCAAACTTTTTCATTTTGAAATTGTTTTCAAATGAAAGTTCTGTTCTATCAAATTGCAAGATAATTGTCAATAGCTCTCATGTGAGGAAATGGTGGCATAAAATTACTATCTTTATGCCCAAAATGTAATTGTTAATCTCAATTAAAGTAGATCCACTGAATCAACTACTGAATGGTAAGTCAGTACTTATATAATTTCCCTTGAATCAATAGATCTAGCTAAAATGATCAACTGTATTTAGGATTATACATACATCTAATGACTGGCTGCCCTGAAATGTGTGAAAGACTTTGTAATTGTTTAAAATGTACTAGGAATTTTCAAAATCTTTCTATGAACAAACTTGTCCTGCACAACTGGTTTGGCCTTCTTTTTAGTCTGAAGCTATGTTAAACTTTTCAACCTAGTAGACCACTTAAAAGTTTATCTCCAGCTTTGCTTATTTGTGGACTGTGATTTGTTCGTTTGTTTTATTACATTATCTGATGGAAAGTTCTGGAGAATTCAAAGCTTGCACACGAATGCAGACTCATCTGTTGTTGTTTAGTCGTTAAGTCGTGTCCGACTCTTCGTGATCCCATGGACCAGAGCACAATAGCCCTCCTGTCTTCCACTGCCTCCCGGAGTTGGGTCAAATTCATGTTGGTAGCTTCGATGACACTGTCCAACCATCTCGTCCTCTGTCGTCCCCTTCTCCTCTTGCTCTCACACTTTCCCAACCTCGGGGTCTTTTCCAGGGAGTCTTCTCTTCTCATGAGATGGCCAAAGTATTGGAGCCTCAGCTTCAGGATCTGTCCTTCCAGTGAGCACTCAGGGTTGATTTCCTTAAGAATGGATAGGTTTGTTCTCTTTGCCGTCCAGGGGACTCTCAAGAGTCTCCTCCACCACCACAATTCAAAAGCATCAATTCTTCGGCGGTCAGCCTTCTTTATGGTCCAGCTCTCACTTCCATACATCGCTACTGGAAAAACCAGAGCTTTGACTATGCGGACCTTTGTCGGCAAGGTGATGTCTCTGCTTCTTAAGATGCTGTCTAGGTTTGTCATCACTTTCCTCCCAAGAAGCAGGCGTCTTTTAATTTCGTGGCTGCTGTCACCATCTGCAGTGATCATGGAGCACAAGAAAGTAAAATCTGTCACTGCCTCCATATCTTCCCCTTCTATTTGCCAGGAGGTGATGGGACCAGTGGCCATGATCTTAGTTTTTCTGATGTCGAACTTCAGACCATTTTTGGCGCTCTCCTCTTTCACCCTCATTAAGAGGTTCTTGAATTCCTCCTCACTTTCTGCCATCAGAGTGGTATCATCTGCATATCTGAGGTTGTTGATATTTCTTCCGGCAATCTTAATTCCGGCTTCGGATTCCTCCAGCCTTTCGCATGATGTATTCTGCATATAAGTTAAATAAGCAGAGAGACAATATACAGCCTTGTCGTACTCCTTTCCCAATTTTGAACCAATCAGTTGTTCCATATCCAGTTCTAACTGTTGCTTCCTGTCCCACATATAGATTTCTCAGGAGATAGATAAGGTGGTCAGGCACTCCCATTTCTTTAAGAACTTGCCATAGTTTGTTGTGGTCCACACAGTCAAAGGCTGTTGCGTAGTCAATGAAGCAGAAGTAGATGTTTTTCTGGAACTCTCTGGCTTTCTCCATAATCCAGCACATGTTTACAATTTGGTCTCTAGTTCCTCTGCCCTTCGAAATCCAGCTTGTACTTCTGGGAGTTCTCGGTCCACATACTGCTGAAGCCTACCTTGTAGGATTTTGAGCATAACCTTGCTAGCGTGTGAAATGAGTGCAATTGTACGGTAGTTGGAGCATTCTTTGTCACTGCCCTTCTTTGGGATTGGGATGTAGACTGATCTTTTCCAATCCTCTGGCCACTGCTGAGTTTTCCCAAACTTGCTGGCATATTGAGTGTAGCACCTTAACAGCGTCATCTTTTAAGATTTTAAATAGTTCAACTGGAATGCCGTCACCTCCACTGGCCTTGTTGTTAGCCATGCTTTCTAAGGCCCACTTGACTTCACTCTCCAGGATGTCTGGCTCAAGGTCAGCAACAACACTCTCTGGGTTGTCCGGGACATCCAGATCTTTCTGGTATAATTATTCTGTGTATTCTTGCCACCTCTTCTTGATGTCTTCTGCTTCTGTGAGGTCCCTACCATTTTTGTCCTTTATCATGTCCATCTTTGCACAAAAGGTTCCTTTAATATCTCCAATTTTCTTGAACAGATCTGTTTTTTCCCTTTCTATTATTTTCCTCTATATCTTTGCACTGTTCATTTAAGAAGGCCCTCTTGTCTCTCCTTGCTATTCTTTGGAAGTCTGCATTCCATTTTCTGTAACTTTCCCTATCTCCCTTGCATTTTGTTTCCCTTCTCTTCTCTGCTAATTGTAAGGCCTCGTTGGACAGCCACTTTGCTTTCTTGCATTTCCTTTTCTTTGGGATGGTTTTTGTTGCTGCCTCCTGTAGAATGTTACGAGCCTCCAGCCATAGTTCTTCAGGCACTCTGTCCACCAAATCTAGTTCCTTACATCTGTTCTTCACTTCCACTGTGTATTCATAAGGGATTTGGTTTAGATTATACCTGACTAGCCCAGTAGTTTTTCCTGCTTTCTTCAGTTTAAGCTTGAATTTTGCTATAAGAAGCTGATGATCAGAGCCACAATCAGCTCCAGGTCTTGTTTTTGCTGACTGTATAGAGCTTCTCCATCTTTGGCTGCAGAGAATATAATCGATCTGATTTCGGTATTGCCCATCTGGTGATGTCCATGTGTAGAGTCGCCTCTTGTGTTGTTGGAAAAGAGTGTTTGTGATGACCAGCTTGTTCGCTTGACAAAACTCTATTAGCCTTTGCCCTGCTTTGTTTTGAACTCCAAGGCCAAACTTACCTGTTGTTCCTTTTATCTCTTGACTCCCTACTTTAGCATTCCAGTCCCCTATAATGAGAAGAACATATTTCTTTGGTGTCAGTTCTAGAAGGTGTTGTAAGTCTTCATAGAATTGGTCAATTTTAGCCTCTTCAGCATCGGTGGTTGGTGCGTAAACTTGGATTACTGTGATGTTGAAAGGTCTGCCTTGGATTCGTATTGAAATCATTATGTCATTTTTGAGATTGTATCCCAGTACAGCTTTTCCCACTCCTTTGTTGACTATGAGGGCTACTCCATTTCTTCTACGGGATTCTTGCCCACAGTAGTAGATATGGTAATCGTCTGAATTGAATTTGCCCATTCCCATCCATTTTAGTTCACTGACACCCAGGATGTCAATGTTTATTCTTGCCATCTCCTGTTTGACCACATCCAGCTTACCAGGGTTCATAGATCTTACATTCCAGGGTCCTATGCAGTGTTTTTCTTTGCAGCATCGGACTTTCCTTTCACTTCCAGGCGTGTCCGCAGCGGAGCATCCTTTCGGCTTTGGCCCAACCACTTCATTAGCTCTGGAGTTACTTGTACTTGTCCTCCGCTCTTCCTCAGTAGCATGTTGGACGCCTTCCGACCTGAGGGTCTCATCTTCCAGCGTCATATCTTTTAGCCTTTTGTTTCTGTCTATGGAGTTTTCTTGGCAAAGATACTGGAGTGGCTTGCCAGTTCCTGCTCCAGGTGGATCGCGTTTAGTTAGAACTCTCCACTATGACCTGTCCGTCTTGGGTGTCCCTGCACGGCATAGCCCATAGCTTCTCTGAATTACTCAAGTCCCTTCGCCATGACAAGGGAGCAATCTGTGAAGGGGATGCAGACTTATAGTAGAATCTAAAAGTGGTATTGCCTGTCTATAGGTCTTGGAATAAGGATGTGTACTTCTGTCATGTGCTGTCTCAAAATCTGTGCATTGCATTGTGCCCATGGCAAGATGTCTGATCTGTTGCCAACCTTTTCTTCCCACAGATATGAGGAGCCACCATCCTCCTTTCAGCTAGGATTTTTGGGAATTAACTTAACTTCAGACTTCATGGCATCAAACATCAAGCTATTTTTTTACATCTGCACTTTTCCCCCTTCTCCTCCTTTTTACCACCTAGTCTGATGACGAGTTCTAAAAAATTTAGAATCTTCCACACTAAAATGAAATTGTACTAGATTCTAATAAAACTATTTTTTTTTCCTTGTGGATATTTGTATTTGACAAAGCCTTTCCTTTTGCATTATTTTTAGTTCAATGCAGCCTCTGTTCTCTAGCTCTGCGTTACATCTATGGCCACATTGCAGAACTCCTAAGTCCAATTGACTTTTTAATTTATCTAAATGAATCCTAGCAATGTAATCTGTTGTTCTATATTACGTCAACATACTTTTCTTCAGTTATCTTATTTTTCTTTGTTTATTTGGCTTCTAGAAGCAGGATGTGTTTAAATAAACATGGCCAGCTTCTTCCTTTAGAAGACCACGGGGGTGGAGGGGGGAAGTATAGTTACAGATAGAGTTGGAGGAAAGTGAATTAAGTAAGGACACAATAGCAGTGGCTTAATATATAAAAGATCATCATAAAAATATATTTGTACACTCTCCCAACTACATTGAAGGTAACAAAATAAAAGGGATGGGCATTCATAAACAATCAGCTGAAAGCAAAAAGCTAGCAGGGATTATGGAGGGTGGAAACAATTCAGTTGTAGTAACCTGCAAAGATTGTGCTATGTTTGTCTTTGTTCCTGAGTGTAATACGATGTACACATGTAACAAGTGCAAACTAGTGGCACTGTTAGAAGAAAAAGTGAGAGAATTGGAGCCGCGAGTAGCCACACTCAAAGCTATAAGGGAAGATGAAGCATACATTGACAGAACTCTTGAGCAGCAGCAGCTGTCACAGACAGCACTGGAGATGGAAGAAAACCAAAGCAAAGCAGTGGTGGAGAGTGCTGAGGAGAATACAAACATAGTGGAGGAACCACCATGGAAAAGAGTCACAGTTAGGAGCAAAAGAAGAAGAAACTCTTCACCAGTGGAACTACAAAATTGATTTCAGATTCTTGAAGAGGAGTCTGCCGGACAGCATGCAGAGGAAACCCCACAGGAGGACATGGGAAGGGCTGAAGCACAGCAAAATACAGTCACTGAACCTGCACCTTACAAAAAGAAGAAGAGTAGTTGTAGTAGGAAACTCCCTACTGCGTTGAATTGAGAGTGAAATATGTCGGGAAGATCCATGGACTCACCAGCTATGCTATCTTCCTGGAGATCAGATAAGGGATGCAACGGAAGGACTGCCATCACTCATAAAACCCACAGATACATATCCCTTTCTTCTTGTTCATGTGGGAACAAATGACACAGCCAAGAGGAGCTTTGAAGAAATCGCTTCAGACTTTGAAGCTCTGGGAAGGAAACTCAAGGAATTTGGGCCCTAGATAGTTTTTTCATCCATCCTACCAGTAATAGGAAGAGGAATAGAAAGGGAAAGGAAAATACTCAGAGTGAATGACTGGCTACAAAGGTGGTGTCGACGTGAGGGATTTGGTTTCTGGGACCACAGGCTAAGCTTCCTGGAAGAAGGACTGCTAGCAAGAGATGGCTTGCACCTAACAAGAACTGGGAAGAATGTGTTTGGCCACAGCATGAAGAACTTGATCAGGAGGGCTTTAAACTGAATTGGAAGGGGGAGGGAGATGCAAGCACAGAGTTAAAGATAGATGAAGCCTTACTCACAATAAGAGAAACAGACCAAACTGTTCAAATGGGAGTCAATAATAATAACATTAACACTAATAGTAATATTCATAAAAATGTACAAACAGGCCACAAATCACAACTGGAAATTTTAGTTCAGGAGGGCAAATATGACTTGACAGGAATAACTGGAATTTGGTGGGATGACTCCCACGACTGGAATACAGCAATTGAAGGATATAAATTGTTCAAAACGAACAGAGAGAATAGAAAGGGAGGCGGAGTTGCAGTATATGTAAAAAATTCCTGCACAGAAATACAGAAGGAGGAGACTGGATGTCCCATTGAGAGCATCTGGATCAATCTAGTTGGGGCAAAAAACAAAAGGAACATGGTAGCTGAAGTCTACTACCGGCTGCCCAATCAAGGAGAGGAAGCAGAAAAAACTTTTGAAAAACAATTTGCAAGGATTTCAAAGAGACATGATGTAGTAGTAATGGGAGATTTCAGTTATCCGGATATATGTTGGGAGGCAAATTCTGCAAAGTATGGCCCTTCCAAGAAATTCCTGGCTTGTGTGGCTGATAATTTTCTCCTACGAAAAGTGGAGAAACTAGAGGACTAGCTATCCTTGACTTGATTCTGACCAATAAAGATGGCCTGGTGGAGGAAGTGGCAGTAAGGGGAACTCTGGGCGAGAGTGACCATGTTCTACTAGAATTCTTGATTTCAAAGGAAACCAAAGCAGAGTGTAGCCACATACATATGCTGGATTTTTAAAAAGCAAATTTTAATAATCTCAGATCCTAACAAGAAAAGGAGTCCAAGAAGGGTGGGAGTATCTAAAAACAAGAAATTCTAAAAGCACAACTACAAACAATTCCAACATAAGAAAAAAAAGGAGGGAGGCAGCAAAAAAGGCCAGTGTGGTTTCACAAAAAGCTCAGAGAGGACCTGAAAACAAAAAAAGACATGTATAGGAAGTGGAAAGAAGGCCAGGCCACCAAGGAAGAGTACAGAAAAGTAGCAAGGAAATGGAGGGATGGCATTAGGAGAGCAAAAGTTGAGATTAACTAGAGACACTAAAAGCAATAAAAAAGCATTCTTCAGGTATGTGCGAAGCAAAAGAGAAAGAAAATAAATATTGGCAAGCTACTCAATGGAGATGGAAAAATGATAACATATTGCAAAGAAAAGGCAAAAGGTTGCTCAATTCCTATTTTAGATCAGTCTTTTGCCATAGGACAGACTATGAACCTCCAGACAAATGTGAAGTGAAAGTGGAGGGGACAGGATTGCAGCTGGAGATTGATAAACAAATAGTCAAGGGATACCTTACCATTTTAAACGAGTTCAAATCTCCAGGGCCAGATGAACTGCATCTAAGAGTACTGAAGGAATTGGCCGAAGAACTCTCAGAACCACTTTCCATTATTTTCTTGAAATCATGGGAAACAGGAGAGGTGCCAGATGATTGGAGGAGGCTAATGTTGTACCTATCTTCAATAGACAACTATTATGGGACAAATTGGAAAAATTTGGACATTGATAAAAGACTGCTCCTCCTCATAAAAGGTTTATAATCTGCTACAACATGCCAAATTCGACTTTCTCGAAGAGGAGAAGTAACCAACCAGGTCCCAACTAACAAGGGAGTGAAACAAGGCTGCATCCTGGCTCCCTTATTGTTTAACCTTTTTATGAACGATCTTGCTCCCTTTTTGACAAACTTCAATGGCCACCCTCCCAAATTGGGAACTCGTCCCATCCCGATACTGCTCTATGCAGATGATGCAGTCATCATTTCTCGCACTCATCCAGGTCTAAAACGCCTGATTAATGGATGTGCAGAGTATCTGAGCAAAAATAAAATGCAATTAAATTATAATAAATCAAAAATACTGGTTTTTGCCAAAACATGGCAACAATTTCAATGGAACCCAAATGGAAATCACATAGAACAAGTTAAACAGTATAAATACTTAGGTGTTTTTTTTCATTATAAACACTCTTGGGTCTCCCATCGAAAATTGGCTATAAATGCAGCTAGGATCACTACTCAATCTATTCTGCGTTTTTACTATAATTCAGGAAATCGGTTTGTCCCGGCAGCATTACAAGTTTTCAAGTCCAAAATTATTCCATGAGCCCTCTATGGTTTCCCAATTTGGGCAAGTGCTATGGATCGATCGATTGAACAGCTACAATCCTCCTTCTTATGCAAAGCGTTAGGACTACCTAGATGCGTGCCCTACTCAGTATTCTGTCTGGAGTCCAGACTATCTTTAATACAGACTGTAGCTTGGTTGAGATCATTCAAATTTTGGTTAAGTATCTATTACAATTCAAACATGGACAGTTTATTATACCAACTTCTACAGGACTCTGTCCCGCCTTTTGGGTCAACGGTCCTCTTGAAAAAACTGAAATCAATTGGTATAGACAGTGACTACCTTGGAGCTCTAAGTCAAGAGCTAGCTTTCCAAATTATTAAAAGAAGAATTTTGGATATTGAATTCCATGACCTTTGTAGTGCTGCCAATAAATTCTGTTCACCATTGTTTTTCCATATTCCTCCTAAAATGAGTAAACCTGCTGCCTACCTTTCCTTGCTCAAATGCCCCCAAAAACGTAGGGCCTTTTCTTTGGCCAGATGCAATGTCATGCCTACTGCTGTATTATATGGCAGATTTAATGCAGTTCCCTACTCTGAAAGGCACTGCCCATGTGAACAGGGGGTGCTGGAAACCCTTGTTCATATGTTTTTGCACTGCCCGCTTCACTTGATTGGCCGATCAAGGTTAATAGCCCCAATTTTATTAAAGCTGGAAGGGAGGTCAGATCTGGATAAAGTTCGCTATATGCTGACGGACGAGATTACTGACATTGTAGAAAGAGTTGCAGACTTCCTTGATACTATTGTTAGGAGATGAACCGTTGTCCCTTTAAGGATGTCTAACAGTTTTCTGCCCTCTATATATGTAGTTACCCAACAAACCACCGTGACTATGTCCAATTTTTACCTATGCCAATAAAGGTTTTACCTACCTACCTACCTACCTACCTACCTACCTACCTACCTACCTACCTACCTACCTACCTACCTACCTACCTACCTTCAAAAGGGCAAGAAAGAGCAACCTGGGAACTACAGGTCAGTCAGCCTGACATCAATCCCAGGGAAAATTTTGGAACAAATTACAGTATAAAATGGTCACTATGCAGGCACCTAGAAAACAGTGCAGAAATAACTAGAAGCCAACATGGCTCTAATCAGCACTGGTTAGGCCTTACCTTGAGTATTGTGTCCTGTTCTGGACACCCCACTTCAAGAAGGATGCTGACAAATTGAAACGAGTTCAGAGAAGGGCAACAAGGATGATCAGGGGGCTGGAAACCAAGCCCTATGAGGAAAGACTGAAAGAATTGGGCATGTTGAGCCCTGAGAAAAGAAGACAGAGGGGTGATATGATAACACTTTTCAAATACTTGAAAGGTTGTCATACAGAGGGCAGGATCTGTTCTCGATTATCCCAGAGTGTAGGACACGCAATAGTGGGCTCAAGTCACAGGAAGCCAGATTTTGATTGAGGAAGAGGAAAAAATTCCTAACTGTTGAAGCAGTAAGACAATGGAGCAAATCCCACCATATTTGACCATGTAGTCACTTCCATTGTCTTTACACCCTACTTTTTGCAGTGTTAAATTCTTTGCTTTTTACCAAGAGCTAACAGGGTTAAATAAGTTCATTACTGGAAGAACTTAATAAAAGCAGTGTTCAGCAACTGATAATCTCCTTAGATGCAAAATTTAATTAACAGCTGAACTCTTTTTTAATGGTCCTGAATTATAATTGAGTTGGATGTATGTGTGAGAAACAATGCAGCTACAGGAAGAGTTGAGAGGAAGAGAGATGGATAAAAAAGAAGATATAACCTAGGACTGATAACATTTTAGAATGAAAACAATGTTTAAATCTATTAATTATTGAGCTAATTCCACTGGCATTTATTAAGAATGCAAACCACATGTCATGCAGAGAACAACTAAAGGCCAGCTACATGATATGCAGGAAATCCATGATGAGATCAACCAACATTTTTGGCTTGGTATTGTTGTTGTTTAAAGGCAGCTGTGAGGCTCTCCAATTTGAATGAAGCAGTGTCTTCAGGGGTTTAATCCTTTCCTAGCTACCTAATCTAAACCATCCCTCCAAAATCTTTTATTAGTATACTGAGATTTGTTTATTTGCTTCTAGTAATCATGCCCCAACAAAGCAACAAACAAATAAAAAACCCCACAAATAATATGAACCAAATCTAAAAATAACTCCCTGGCAAAACAATGTATCCTCTTTAATTAATTTTGCCTCTCTTTTAAGAGATCAAGTTAATGTAAGATTAACATAATTTAAAACAAACTAAACTTAGATAAACTTGAATAAAAATGAGATAAAATCTATGCGTGACTGGTAAGTGGTGCCGTCGCGTGGACTCATATCATGCCGGTTCTGAAAAATTTACACTGGCTGCTCAGGCCCAATTCAAAGTGCTTACTTTAACATATAAAGCCCTAAACGGCTTAGGACCTGGTTACCTAAAGGACCGCCTTCTTCCATACGAGCCTGCCCGTACTCTAAGATCAGGCCAGGAAGCCCTTCTGAAGGTGACATCCCTGAAAGAGGTGAGAGGGATGGCATGTCGAAATAGGGCCTTCTCAGCTGTTGCCCCCCAACTTTGGAATGCCCTCCCTATAGAGATCCGCTTGGCTCCGACACTTTTGGCTTTTCAGCGCCAGGCAAAGACCTTTCTGTTTAGCGAGCATTTTAATTAAATAGTATCCTTTAGCTGGCCATATGAGCAGCAGGATCTATTAATGATGAATTGACTGTTTTATTATAGGGTATTATTATAATATTGGGTATTTTTAATGGTTTTAATGTTTTTCTAAAATTTTAATATTGTTGTACGCCGCTCAGAGACCATTGGTAATGGCGTGCCTAAAAAAAAATCTTGTAAATAAATAAATAATTTTACATAAAAGCAACTAGAACATAACATTCCAATTCTCCTTAACAAGAGACCAGCATTCTCTCATGAAAATATTTCTGAAACATTAATTACAGCAGAGTGGAAATGTACAAGCTTTGCAAGCAGATATCTTTCTTCTTCATAATGCAGGTCAATTAGAATCCTATGGACAGGGCACCCTACTGTGTGTCTAAAATCTAATGGGTATTGTTCCTTCACAACATTATACAAAGGATAATATATCTTGTACAGAATCTATGTATAAAGTCTTCCTCTTGTTTTAAACCACAAGTAGAGGTACACTGAGCTACACTCTTTTAGAATCTTCTTCTAAATTGGGTCAAACTAATGAGCCACATTCAGCCCCAAGGCTTTTTATCTGCCCCCTATGTCTCTCCTGCTGCCAGGAGCAGTGCCTCCTGGTTCCTGCTGGAAAAGAAAGGAGCCTGACGAAACCCTCCACCCCCATCATCATGGTCCCAAACAACTTCTACAAAATTATTTGGAAGTGTAAGGAGCAATTCCAACTGGGGGTGCTAGAAGAGAAAAGACAAAAATCAATTCCTTACTACAGCAAGCCTGCAGTAAAGTCATTGCTTCCATGCCCCTAATGATGAAGCAGAAGCTGGCATCCTGGTTAGATTTGCAGGTAGGGGGAGGATTTATTTGATAAAAGTAATCTTATCTCTACATTATTAGAAATATTTCAAATAAGTGGGAACCTACTTTCATATGTGGTGGGAATGTGAATATACTGTACTGTATATGGAAAATTTGGAAGTTGGCCTTTAAAGAAATAAGTGAAACATTAAAGTTAAATCTTTGCTCTTTAAATGCAGCCAGCTTCTTGTTATCTTAGGGCAGCTTACTGAAAAATTCATCACTTGATCATTTACAGAAAAAGCATATAAACAGAAACATAATGATGTTTCAGTTATATAAATTCTAAATATCCAAATTGTTTATAATATCTGCTCCTTGGTGGCCACTGGGTCCAACAATTTATCACTTGTAGTTATCATGAAATGGGCATTTAGATACTCTCAGCAAGTGCCTTTTGATCAGCTCAGCAGAAATATCCTGATTATACACAGAGTGTGGACATACCCACAACATACAGTATGTGTAGCTTTACTGTAAAAGAGTAAATAAGATGAAAATTCATCCAAACATATTTAGTTAATAACATAAGCAAGACAGAGTATCTAATCCACCTACTCACGTTATTAAAAAGCAAACAAAACAAAGAACCAACAACAAATAGTCAAATAACAGTCAATAATATTAACTGAATAATCCTAAATTATGTCAGATAACCTAATTCAGAGTCTTGAAACAGATTGACAGATGCTGTACATTATGTATCTGTTGCTAGGCTGCAGCTAATTGGGGTAGAATGTTTATGTGCTCCTGCACATGAGTCTTTGCACATTCACATTTCATTGTCAAAGAAAAGTCTAGGCTAGAACTTTCTCTCTGGCATGCACGTTTTGACTTATCAAGAAATATTTCACATGATAACATATTTAGCTATTACCCATTGTTTGAAATAGGAGTGATGTAACAAATATCTCATATACTAGTCTATTTTGACTAGTGGATAAGAAGGCATTTCTTTCCAAATGCTGGAAATAATTTTCTAAAGATATAAGGAATACATGGCCTGAATATAGCATACCATTTTTAAGGCCTTTCCACAACCCATGGGTCCTCATTAGCCTCTTGAGAACATGCAAGGAGTATGTCCCAAAATCTCAGAAATGAAGTACAATGATTTAACATTTTGAATTAGGAATACCAAGAACCTGAGTCACTCTAGTTAGTTTCTTAAAGTCACGTTCCAAATAAGGGATTTCTCATGTTTCCCAACATACGTAAAATAAATAACAACTATCAAATTTAGGATGCAGCTAGACAGGGAAGCGGTCCCAAATTGATTTGAGCCGATTTGAATTTTCCTACAACAGTTAAATTACTGTTGCCATTCACACTGAATGTTTAATTATCTTGGGTGATTTTTGAGTCAAAAATCCACACTGCACTTCAAATTGCTACAGTTCTCACCAAGATCACAAGTTGCCCACCCTCCTATGAGATTAACACCCTAACATCAGAGAAGATATTTAAGAGTAGGCCTTTATTGGGACTGATGCTATGGAAGATATCATTGATATCTCTTGGTTGTAACACAGCAGTTTCTTACTCATGTTTCGCTTTAGAAATCCAGTAGTACATCACAACTAGAATTGGCCCATTGAAACAGTGGGGATTTGATGGCTCAATTCCTTTGTAAGTTCAATGGATTCAATGGGCGTACTTTCAAATCAATTTACCATTGGAGTTCAGCCACTAAGATCTAAAGATTGGGGGACTCTGTTAAATTGTGATGTTTCATAGTTGCTTCACATTCTCTCACGTTTAGTCCAATTTGTTTATGATGGCAACAAGTAACAGAAGTAGCAGCACTTGTTTATGTCTTTCTAGCCTTGAACTAGTCTACCTTTTGTAGTAAATGAAAGGTTTCAGTTCTTTTTAATGCTTGATTGAATGCTAACATAAAAAGGTCTCCTGTTTTTGCTTGTAAAAATAACTTAGCATAGGCAACATAAGAAAGAAGTAATTATTTATTTGGGAACATGTAGTTTCTCTCTGCTTCAGCTACACATTTATTCCTTGAAATTTTATTGTTTAATTCCAGTAGTTATTCAATTCACACTTTGAAGTGTATTTCTTTAAAAATATATTGCGAAGGAGAAATTTCTACTGATATTCTGTTGAGGTTGCATTATTAGCCATTATTGCTGACATTTAAGTGTCACAGTTTCAGAGAAGCTGAGTGGATTTTAAAATACCAAGCTTTTTCACAGAGACTGGGATTTGCTGATTACCATATCATTATTATATAGATGCAGCAGTGCGTTTTCTCATCTGCTGTTATGTAACTTTTCATTTTCCTCTGATGAAGTAGTTTAAGCAGTAAACCCAAAGGAATTCCACACCTTCTGTAGCTACTTCTTCAGAGCATCTTCCAACAAAATTTCTGAAGCGCTTTAAATTTATTAGGCATAGTGCTGTGGAATCTTCCAGATTGCAAAAGATATTAAATAAAAGTAGAGAGCAATGGTTCAACTATATTTTGGACTATTGACTGTAGCAATAAGGATGAAACTCATTATGAGGAAGATGGTCAATCTGAACAAATCCTAACCCGAGTGCCGTCCTTTCCTGATGTGAGGCAGGAGAAGTCTTTAGATTCTCTGCGGAAAATTAGACAACCCACACAACAAGTGATGAACTCATTGGGTGAGAGAGAGGTGAGAGAGATGGGAAGGCCCATGAAGGAGCCAGGGAAGAATGATGGAGAGCCCTTAGAGGGGGACAGAGCCCTGATGGGAGAAGGGACCAAGTTATCAAAGGGAGATGGGTCAGGTGTACAGGAGATCAAAGCTCCACCAGAAAAGGTGGAAATCCAGTTGAAGGGGAAAAGTCAGTCTCCGAGAGAGGGAGAGTCAACTGTGGAGGAAGTAGAGGAGCAGTTGGAAAAGGCAGGAATAGGAAAAAGAGAGGGGGATGAGATACGTAAGAGGGAGAGGTCCAGGAGGGAGATAGTAGAGGCTGGAGAGGCGGAGGCTAAGAATAAAGAGAGAATCCTACCCCACCCCCAGCTGGGAATGGATATGGATGGAGAATCCCTGGACTAAACAGTGGGAGAAGTTAATGATCCCCCATGAGGAAGCAGAGTGGAGGAGGAGAGAGGTAAAACTAGAGAAACCTTCCTATTGGGGAGAGAAGGAAGCCAGAGAGTGAAGTAGAAAGATCTGGGAAGAGAGAGCCAAGCTAGTGTAGGAAAAGAGGGAGAAGGCTAAATGGCATAACTTCTCAGAGAGAGCTTCTGGCAGGACCTCCTCCCTTGGGACTTCATCGAACCCCAAGAAGAAGTCTGGGGACGATAACCTCTCAGGTACTACTCCTTGCCCATGCTGTCAGAGACATTGGGACATGAGATAAAGGACTATCACCCAGGATATGAATTTGAACAGTCTGAAACCCCAGGTTCTAACCCATTCCTCAAGCAAGCTGTTAAACCCTTCATCACACTGTTATGTGAGGAGAAGATGTTGGACATTACTGTTGATGTTAATAGTTTCTTAGACCTCCCTGAAATAAATGTTGAAGTTTTGGAACCAGTTGGTCATCTGCCTTTATTAGACCCCGAGGAGGAGGTTGCGAGGACATGGCCACCTGAGAGACACAAATTCTTACAATCATACTCAAAAGTTGCATATGGCCAGAAACTCTCTCCCAAATGATTGGCATGGATTTTATTATTATTACAATTAATTGTTCTACCGTGTTTCCCCGAAAATAAGACAGGGTCTTATATTAATTTTTGCTCCAAAAAACGCATTAGGGCTTATTTTCAGGGGATGTTTTATTTTACAGTCATGTCATCTTCTGGTTGCTGCACAATGGTGGAGGGCAGAGTTTCACTTAATTAGGGCTTATTTTTGGGGTAGGGCTTATATTACGAGCATCCTGAAAAATCATACTGCTTATTTTCAGGTTAGGTCTTATTTTCAGGGAAACAGGGTATAGGCAACAATGCCATCACTTACTACTTTTCATTAAAGCTTTATGCAAATTGTAGTGTCCTGCTGCCTCCTTGTAATTATCTAATACATATTCTCTCTGATGGGCTACAAGTAAGCCGAATTTTAATATATTTCCTTCCTACTAGTAGATGGTAGCTTCTGTAGCGAGTTATATATACAGTGGATGCTGCTTGGTTTGCTCTGTATTTGCTTCTAATCCTATCGGTGATGCTGCTTTGATTCTCTTTCTCTGGCAGTCCTATCCAATGATCAGCTGTTGAGTAGGCTGGTGACAGGATGAACCAGAGCCAATGCCAGTGCTGCATGCATGACTGCTAGGCTTCCCATAAGAACACTTGTGCTTCTGCCATAAGCTGAATGATTCTTGGTATATATCCAAAGAAATTTTCAGAATAGTTTCATCTAGAAAGCAAACACAACTTTTTGAAAAACTGCATTTTTAAAAAAACAAGGTTGATAAATGCAGCATTCTTTTATTAGAAAAAGTTATGAGAGCTTTGTGTGCTTCCCAGCTTGCTCCAAATGCAACATTTCTGGTAGAATACACAAAGCCATTATTCTCCATTACTTTTTTTTTTAATTTTCAGAAGAGTATTTCTTAAATCCCTTACAAGAAATGCTTTGTCTATACTATACCAACAAGCTTCATAAAGATTCAACAGTCTGTCATGTATTTTGACTGATTATTCTTCCCCCCCCACACTAACTTCTGTTCTTACATACAATACAATAAAAATACAAATCAGCAACATTAGCTGTTAATGGTAAAACTAGACGCAAAGGGAAATATGTATTACCTGCCAGAAGCCCATTTTTAACCCCACAGTGTGGTATCTGCAAAAGGTGGGCAATCAAACTTGAATGAAGTCTATGTTTATGTATAACTGATCAGCTTACGAAACCAATCTGTCTAGAATACAAGATATGGAGCTGAAGAAAGCACATGTTGTGATAAACATATTTTATCACTTGAGAGAGCATTACAGCTAAATATGTGCTAAAGATACTATCTAGCTTGACACACAGCTATTACTTACTTGACTAGACCTACAGTAATATCCTAATTACACACTGAGCATAAACCAATCCTACAAGAAGCATTTAACAACTTCATAACATCAAATAATCACTGAAATGATCCATTTCACAAAACATTGAATAGAAACTGGTGTGGCTGCAGCAAACCACCACAACAGACAAATAAAGCAGACTTCTCGAAGTGACTTGTCCTGTCAACATTAGATGCTAATGCTATCATGACATGTAAAGACTGGAGCTCTATCTCTAGTGGAGCGGCTGGATTTCTCATGAACAAAAAGGGAGAAAGTTCTTGGGCAGCATGGAAAACAGACATAATTAATAAAAAGAAATACCTATCCAAAGGACCACTTTATGCTTGTGGAAAACATGGATCAATGCACATAGTTCACTTTGCCTAGGCACAGCAGCTATTATGACCAAAAAATACTACTTTTAAATTAAGAATACAGTGGGTCCAACACCTTCCTTGATAACAGAACTACGACAATACTGGTGCTACCTTTGGTGAGTATGTGATAAATAAAGACTTAAGCAACTGCTGTAGAAGAAGATGCAAAAACTAAGTATGAGACCTTGGGGATGAGTATACAGAAATTTCTGCCAGACAGACCTTAGGAGAGCTAAATACTGGGCATTTTCATCTTTAGTATAAAAGAAAGTGTCCTGGTCTCAGTTGCTGTAATTGCCCAAGCAGCAAGGAAATACACCCAACAAGAGTTTAGTCTCTGAGCGGGTGTCAAAAGGAAATCTAAAAGCCAAAGTAACACAAGCAGTTAGTTCACATGAGCAAACTAAAAGGATAATTAGAGCATGAGTTGAGGTTTTGCCATAAATCTGATTTCAACTGTGTCAACCATCCAAACAAGGAGGAGCAGAAGAGCACCAAGGCTGTGTGGTCAGGAGGTCGGTCAAACGGGAAAGCAAGGAACACTGATGGCAGGGAACAAGGTGGGCAATGTTCTCATTGTTCTCAGCAACTGGGCTTGTCAGATCAGATAAATCTGCTGCCTGACCCTCCCTGAGAGACCTCCAGAGCCCCTGAGAAAAATCAGAAACCTGTGTTCATCACAGCTGGTATTTATCCCAATTAAGGGTTAACTGCAGAATGAAATCAAACAATCATTGACAATCATATCAAAATTTATCTGAGCATCAAGGTACAAGTCTTTTCATTGTTGCAGTAATTCAAGGCAACATTAGGTTTTTAGATTCTATCAGCTTTCTTTATCTACATTATTCCTAAATTCCATATATACAAAAATATTTCATAGTTGTTGTAACTGGATGTTGCAACATCCAGATATACAACATCTATGAAAAAACTGTAAGCACAAAAACAGAATTCCACCCAAAATACAGAAGCATACATATCTTTTAAAAGTAAAAAAAACCAATGAGAATGTTTCAATTACATTCTAAAAATGCAAGAGCTTATAGCTTAAAACAGCACACTGAAAAACAAAAGACAGAGAATACGTCTCTTAACATAAATCTGTCAAAAGTACAAGTGTCTTCATAATAAACAAAATAAACCCAATATGTACATGTTTTGAGCATGAAGAGCTTTTTAAAAGAAATACCTTACAAACTATCTATCTTTGCTTTGTTATTTGCTGTTCCCCCCCCCCCTTGCTGACAACATCCACATGCTTCAGCACAGAAACACTGAAATATTCTTTCATGTTCTAAGGCACACTGGCAATTATGAGAATCCTAATGCTTATTTCTGTTAAATCTTATTATTTTTATTTTTGCCTCTCATATTTTCTCATCATATTTTGTCATGTATATCAGATGATCCATGCCACCACCTTGAACACGCCCAATCTCATTTGATTTTAAAAGTAAAGTACGGTCAGGTCTGGGAAAGCACCAGGGAATATCACACACCATATTAGGGAAGGACTGCAGCTCAGTAGCAAAGCGCACACACATGGCATGCAGAAGGTCTGTGTTTCTAGCCCCAGCATGTCCAAGTAGGGCTAGGAGAGAATCTTGCCAGCTGGGGAACAACTGCCATACAGAGTTGACAATACTAGACTAGATGGACCAATGATCTGACTCAATATAAGGCAACATATAGCTGCAGGCAATCCTTGAGGGATATCAAGAAACCCTTCTATTACAGTGGAGCCATCCAAGCTGTACTCTTTTAAGACATCACTTACCTCTGCTTGCCACAGCATGTGGGCAATTAGGCTAGCTCAAATTTACTTGATCCTGACCTGTTACTTTTACAGCCATTGCAATTATCATATGATATTTCAGAAAGAAAATATAGTATGGCATGAAATTTTCTGTCCCCTCCCAAGTGAAAATTACACTCTGCCATAATTTTCTATACTTTTTAGAAACCACATTTGAAATACTTCTTTGAACAAGGACCCTTCATATAGTTGAACAAGCCTTGTAACACTAATGGAGTCTTCCTGTCTGGAGTGGTCCACTCCAAATAGGAGAATTTCATCAGTGCAAAGGTTCTTCTTCAAGTATATGAATGGCCCTTGTTTAAAGAACTGTTAAAAGCAGAAGGAAAATGTACTGTAGACCATGAGAGGATTAATTTTTCTTTAGGAGTGGAGCATGGCCAGGTTATGCCAAACTGAGATGATCAAAACATAAACTCTGAGTCTCTAGGGATGGGCTAGGAACATGGAGGGTATTTTTAGTATACTGTGCTGTTTTATAGAGGAGAGGATCTCTGGATCTCTTTTTCTTTCATATATTTTGCTAATGGAGCCACATGTGTTAAAATCTGCTTCTCACAACATTTCTGCTATATCTCCCTTGGTATACTCAGAGTAGGAAGACCTATGAGGAGCTGTGTGTGGGAGAGGATCTCTGGATACCTCATCTCTTTTCTAAATTCTACTAAACGAATAGGAGTATGGACTGATCAAAAGGGAGTTCCATTATACCAGCACTATTGAATATTGCAGGTGTCAGAAGAAATGTTGCACTATTCAAACTTGTGATGCAATCTCCTAATTAAGTTTTGTTCAAAACATCATGCTGACTTATGTTTTAGTGTATGCACTGCATTAGCTGACAGAAAGGATTCAACACAGTTTCCTATCTGCAAGTATGGAGCAAGTGGTTTGATAAGTTTCTGGAAATAAAATGTCAAGATGCGATTTGCCCATGTGATGCTAATCTGCCAAAAGTCTGCTATTCTAAAATTGCTAAAGTAAATCACTGAGGATGAGCTCATTAGGCTAATGCATTTACAAAATGTCCTAAAATGGAACCATCCAAATATCTAAAAATACTAAGTTTGCTTCCAGGAATCTTTGATGCATTTGTTCACCTGCAATGCTGTTGCTGAAACATTGTTTGCTACATTTTCATTGCAGCTGCTGTTTGCCCTTTGTGTCTTAGGGATGACTATTTACTCTTGATCTAAAGAAATCAGAAGATGTAATTGTTTTATTTTATCTACTTAATTTCTACCACACCTTTTAGATCAGTAAGATACTAAACACAGCATGCATACGTACAAAAACATTAAACATACATATAGAAATCCTTTAATTAAAAGATATTAGCATTTATCATGTCTCACTGTAGGGTGACTCTGTATGACTGAAAAAACTTTAGTCTACCCAAATACAATACATTAGGTCTATTTAGCAAGCTTTAGTCATCACATAATTTTTGTGCTAGACCCAGTGAGCTGTTCACTGATCTAGGTACCATATGCAGAAACGTGGTTGGTGAAATGAGCTGCAGTTGAGGAGAGGAACCAATATATATATGTCAGCTTCCCTCTCTGGGGCTTTTCTTTGAATGTCAGGGGAAGCACCTACCAACTTCTGAGACAATAGTCTTTTTGGATCAACATTTCCTTTAAATTAAGAGTATGAGGTTTTACTTCCAACATCAAAGACTGCACCTTCTGCAGAGACAACTCCCTCATCTCTCAGACTTAGGCATTATTTCCTGCGGTCAACATCAGCAAAGTATGACAAAACAGACAGACTTAAAAGACATGGGGCATTATTACACAAGATTCCACTAGTTTGTCATGAAGACAAAATGCTCAAAACGTACATACAAATACAATTAGATTTAGTTTTTAAAACACAGAATTATGTGTGTACCCAAAAATACAACACCCTGTTCTCTACATACCCTTGAACATGCAGAGATCCGTTTCTGGCAACAAGGCATTACTTTTGGAATGCACATTATAGTAGTCCTGAGGTGAAATTCCTGAATAGTTTGATCTATGAAACATTTTTTTGCTTAGCTAATTTATTTTTAAATTCTTACACAACCTACCACTTTTAAGGAATCAAAGATCCCTTAAGTCCAGTTCTGACCATTTGCTTACCATAATAATATGAAACAATTTCTATCTACTGAAATTTAATTCTCAGGACACATGATTCTCACAATTTATTTTGATTAGTAACAAATAAATAATTCATTATTATCTCAGAGGAGGAATAGCTAAGCAGCATAACTTGAACCCCGAGACATGGAAGTCCGCTTTCTGGCATATAAAAATCAGTGGATAACTGAAATAATTTTTCTAAGAACTGTAAAAGTCCATTCAAACATTCTTCTGTGATTCAGGAAATTCACCATTCTAATCTTCTTAATGACATCATCAGAAATGTCTATAAAAGCCCTGAATTATCACAAAGAGCCAAATGAATCATTTCCCCAAGCTCTTACCAGATTTTCCTTTCTAAGACTAGAACAAATGAGACAATGAGACAAGTAATATGACTTGTACTGTTCTATGTGAAGGCAATGTCCTAGATGATTCAAAACTGTTCTGTATTTTTTATTCTCATATATGAATTTTAAAAGTATTTTTTCTAGAAACACTATAAAGAAGTCATTGCAAATGGATGTAGAATCTTGAGTGTTGTGTAGCGCAATCCTACAGCTATCTACTCCAAAGAAAGCCCACTGAGTTTAATGGGTTTTACACCTAGGCAAAGCTATACAGGAATGCAGCCTCTGTGTCCTTTAAAATTATATAATAATAATTGTGTGCCACAGATTCATTGCATTTGAGGCTCTGTCCTGCACCCGCCTGACCTCATACTGGCTGCCTCTCACAGCCATTTGCTGCTGCTGGCAGTGTTATTTTTTATTCTATATTATTTAAAATTAAAGAAAATAACAGTAACAAAACTAACATAAAGTACATGATCTTACACAATACAAGTTAACCTTCCCCACCTGTGCCACCTTCACCCTCGGGACTAGGTAACCAAAGGCATCCTTTTAAAACTTACCCCATTCCACTCCAAAAATACATTGATTTTTCTGCTGGCTTATAACTTTTCCCTTTCAAAAAAAATACTCGAAATATAAATTCCATACATCTTTAAAATCATTAAACTTTGTCATTCCCCTTCTTATTTTCATTTCACATGTTAACTTATCATTGATTGCTAAACTCCACATTTCTTTTTACTAATCTTCAAAATTAATTTGTCACTTTTCCAATTCTTTGCAAATATTAATCTTGCTACTGTGACCATTATAACAATTAGCTCTTTCTGTTCTTTTTAAAGATGGTCATGCTTAATTATATTTAGGAAGGCGATAGTTGGTGATATTTGAATATCATATCCAATAATTTCTCTAATTTCTTTGAAAACTAGTTCCCATTCTTTCTTTCTTATTTCACAAGTCCACCACATATGCATATAGGTCCCTTTTTCCTTTTTACATCTCCAGCATTGAGATGGTACATTTTTATTTATTATATTCAATCTTACTGGGGTAAAGTGCCATCTCCATGCTACCTTATAACAATTTTCTTTTACGCTTATAGACATATTCTTCATTATTCTTTGTGACCATATCTTATTCCAGTCTTCTCCTTTAATCTCTTCCTCAAAATCCTCTTGCCACTGGTTTTTCATCATCGCTTGTTCAATTCCAGCATGTATTAGAATCTTATAAATTACACTAACTGTGCCCTTTCTTTTGTTTCCTTGCTCTTGAACTTGTCTTTGCTCAATAATCTCCCCAAATTTTGTCAGTTTTCTAATTTTTCCTACTTTTCTAGTCCACTATCTTGTCCAACGTTCCATTTGAAGTATATTTAACCAAGATATTCCCTCTTCTTCCCCCAAAATTTTCTTTATGATATTTTTATCTTTCATCTTTTTCATCCAACTCCTTATTGTATTTAACCCTTTCTCTATTAATACTTCTTTAAGTTTATTTTTAAGAGTTTTGGGGAAATTCTGAGCTTCCACTACTGGTTGTAAAGGTGAAGTAGGTGGACTCAATATATATCTATACTCTTTCCAACGTTAATCAGAAAGGGGTTAGTTGTTCTCTTTATTTCTTCTACCATTTTTTGGTTTAAAAGGAAGCCCTCCATTCTATTAGAATATTCTGACAGTTCCATTTCCCTCCATATTAAATTTCTATTATGTGCAATACTATCCGGAATATGTCTAAGCTGGTTTGCGATATAATATAATTTAATATTAGGTAGTCCAAGCCCTCCTTCTTTTTGTGGAATATGCCATAGTTTCTTATTGATCCTTGTTCGTTTGTTTCCATTACAGTAGTTATTTATCAGCTTCTGCCAATCTTTTAAATATGTTTCTCCAGTCTTTATTGGGAGCATCCAGAATACAAAATTAAGTTTACATAATGCTATTCTACCAAACCATGACAATTTTAATTTTTGATACTGATTTATCTGTTCATTAATTTCTTTCTTCAATTTATCCATATTTAGTTTATTTCTTGTAAATCCCATGTGATATAAATTCCTAAATATTTAATTATACTTTCAATTCTTCCTTTAAATTCTTTTTTCAATTCTTTCTCATCTGTCTCTGAATAATTTAATAAAATATATTCAGATTCTCCCAATTCACTTTCAAACCAGTTATTTCTCAAATTTTTTTTAATGTAATCTAGTTTTCTGCATTGTGTCTTTTGAGTTTTTAATTATTAATAATGTGTCATCTGCAAAGACGTTTATTTTGTTATTTTGCAGTGTTACTTTTAATTTTGTTTTTATTTCTTTCAAACTGGGGTAGTGCTATTTCAACGTTACAGGTAGAAAAAGAATATAACAGATCCAACTGCAAGGTTTCCCTGCAGCCCCAAACCCATGATCCTGGTATCCATTACTTGACAAACCCCACAGATACAATTTACTCTGGCACAGGAGAGCACACATGTCAAAACAACTCAAAATAAATTGCATCCACAATTGAGTTAAATAAACACACACCCCTTAAGAATGTTTAAAATCCCTCATTTTCTGAACAAAAAACATGGTTCCCAGTAAACAAAAAGGGAAATTAAGCTATATGTCATATAAACAGATATTTTAAAATCAATTTGAAGTGTGATAAACCTGACACAAACCCAGGAGTATTTCAACATATAACGGCACCCTCACTCTCTGTTTCTTTCAACTGTTTGAAGAGTGGGAAGAGGACAGTCATGGGTGGTGGTGCCTAGAAGCCCCCTAGAGAAACTAATTGCATGGCCATGTCTAATTGCATCTTCTTCTCTACCAGGTGGGAAATGTTAGGAGATTTTGTCACAGATTAACTAAACTCTTAAAAACAAAATAATTCTGCAGTGCAGATCTTTACAATCTCTTTACTATTTATGCCAGATTTCAGGTGGTAGGGCTGTGGTGGGAACATACATGTGCCCACACAAACACACATGCAACACACACGGACATTTTTATTATTATAAATTCAACAGGAACCCTACCCTTCCCTGGCCTGACTTTCTCAAACATATTTTCTAACTATAACTCTACAGCCCCTAATATGAATTCCAATCCAACAAAGGGTTTTGCTAGACAAATTTCATGGGGGGGGGGAGGCTTCAGGCAATTTCTACTTATTTTACCTCTGCTCTACAGCTCTCTACGTCACCCTCACACTATCTCAAATTATAGCCTCAAACCTTTGGGGGAGATTTTCAGGGCTGTAAAGGACTTCAGAAGGAAGAGAGATCCTGCAAACACTGCCCTTCTCGCTCTTCTCCCAGTGGAAACATCCCATGGGTAGAACCCCACTCAGGAAATGTTCCTGCTGGCAGGACCTTAGCCAGGAGCCAGTTTGTTTATAATAGTATTATCGGATTTGGTTCTGGCAACCAGTCCTTTTTTTTTTTTAAGAGGGCTCTGGGGCCCATGATTTGGATTGAGACTGCATTGTGGAGCACACTCTTTTCCTAATGAAAATTTTCTTTCTGCTATTTGTCTTTGCAGCTAGTGATTCTTACAGTTCTGAGAAGACAGTTGCACTGATATCATATTTCTGGCATTTAAACGGCCCCACTTCTGAGATGCTGAATGGGACAACGGATGAGGTAAACTGTCTCGACTGAGACCACCAGATTAAATTCTTCCCCTTGTTCTATTTACACACTGAAAATTATCCCAAGCAATTAGTACCTGCGGGGTGAACTAGCCACTTAGGAGGATTATTTTTGACAGGAAAATGCACTGTCTCTTTAATGGTTTATTGCCCCTTAATTGACTCTAACATGGAGTCAAGATCCATATTTCCTGTCCACAGTAGCTGCTGTTAAAAAAAAAAGGGACCATCATTCCTGAACAAGCTACTTTAAATGTAATCAACATAACATGTACTTTTGCTGAGAGTCTTTCAGTGGTGTCACTTCCAACCTATTGCCCCTTGACTTATGGCTTGTTAGTAGAAAAGCTAAATAAGTATATTCAACAATAGCCCCGGTGTGTGTATATGTATATATTTTTCATTTGCATGCAGTTTAAGAAGATATGGGGGACAGCTAATTTCTACTACAAGAAATAATATTCTCAGGCTGCTGTTATGAATAATAAAGTTGACTTTTTAACACATCAAATGGATTTGCAAGATAACTTCAAAGAATGCTTATATAAATGCATTTTATATCTGCAGTTTACAGTGGTAGAGCTTCCCCAGTTTCATGAGTTATCACATCTAAATCTGATTGGAAAAAAGATGACGTGAAGTTTCGTTAATCTTTCTGAGGAAGAGTGAGGATTAATTTTGTTTCAAAGTATTGATATACAGTGATGTTTGTTTATCTGGAGCAGTAGTTCATGTAGTTCCAGAGGGCATCAGGTAAGCCAAAAATATTTGTGAATAAATCTATGATAAAGCAGCTTACCCAAAATGCAAATGGAGGACTGTATAAATCTTCTACTCGTTAGAGAAAGTGCAGCAGAGGTGATGGTTCATTAAGTCCTATGTGTCAGAGGGTTCCCATTCTGTTAAGATCCAAGAGATGATACTGCTTCCAGGAATTTTTAGAGCATTTCCTGCCGGGGCACTATGTTAGATATGGTTGTCCATCTGCCTGAAAAAAAGGCAGAAGAACAAGCCTTCATAAAACATAAGGGGTGGAGTGTGGAGTGATACAGCCCTGCTTTATTTTTCATAAGATATAACTGTAGGGGAGAAAGTTGTATTCCATCCCTGAAACATATCCCCAAGTCATAATTACAGGCTTAGGTGTGCTTAATCCCATTTTGTGGAGGAGTTTAGTGCCAGGTAGGATCAAAGTATTTAACTTCCAGATGAAAATTTGAAGTAGAAATTGTATACAAATGGAATTTTCCGAATTAACAAGGAGACAATCATGCATTACACTTCCACGTGGAACATTTCAGTAGAACATACTCAGGTATATGTCTGTATAATTCTATTTTTATGGTGAAATACCCATCAATAACCTTGGGACATTCTTTAAATATACATTCCCAAAGGATCTTCCCTGTCCAGACTAGACAAATCCAATCACTGTTAGTGTCATTTCACAGAGATTACATGTGACATTCATAGCTGATATCCTTTTGAAGCACAAGCATAAACTCGTAGTTGATTATTATGAAGACATGTGATAAATGCAAGATTCCCCCCCCCCCAATGGTTCTGTTGTTCCAATGTCAGCAAATCCAAATTCTTAGACACAGATACTTCGGTGAGAACTATCTCATAAACAGTATGAGAAAATTCAGTCAGTAGAAATAATATCAACATTCTTAACAATATTGAAGTGCATGTACAACTGCTGTCTTCAAAGCTTCTCATACATATTGCTGATAGACCCAAAGAGATCTTCCATCATAAAAATACAATGTGGTACAAATTTAATAATATGTGGCTCAATAGCTCAGTGAATTAGTTAGCTGGTTGGGAGCTCAGTTCCCACTGTGCCTCCAAAATACCACCAAAAGGGAATGGCAGACCACTTCTGAGTACTCATTGCCTAAAAAGCCTTTGAAAGGGTTGCTATAAGTCAGAATTGACTTGATGGCACATAATTATTATTGGTCTCATTCACCTGCTTTTCAGATTATGTCTCTGGGAGTGTATATCTTAGCGAACTTCCACATGAATAAGCAGCTTCAATCAGCAATATGTCATTTATAGATGGAAATCAAATATTTTTACTTTCATTCCAGCACTAACTGAAACAAATTAGCTTCAACACACCCAGCTCTATGCTGGATTGTGCCCATCATGCAGGGTCCAACTTCTGCAGATGTACAGTATGCTCTAAAGGGAGAAACCTTTGTTGTCCAATATATCTGGCAAAATTTGTCTAAAACATTTTACTTGGAAGCTGAATATTTGGGTAAGTCAATTAACAATTTTGTATAGAATACAAATGACCAGTTTGATTATATCAACTTGATTTGAAATATTCAGCTGTAATTCAAGTCTATTAATTCTATCAGATCTATTGTTGTTATGCACCACTCATTCTCCT
Organism: Intellagama lesueurii; assembly: GCA_037013535.1. Lineage (NCBI taxonomy): Eukaryota > Metazoa > Chordata > Lepidosauria > Squamata > Agamidae > Intellagama > Intellagama lesueurii. The sequence goes on along the minus strand of JBAJHW010000005.1, from coordinate 38,890,304 downwards.
CTAAAATCCATACACTCCAGGAAAGATTATAAACAAGCTACCATGTATTTTGCAAAGCATTTAATGTTATGTGTTCTTAAATGTGGAGAACATTTACATATTATGCCCGGAGTAAATTCAGTCAGAATGGAATGTAGATAATAGCAGTGCTTAAGGCAAAGTGCTGTATCTCTGACATTTCTGTTACATTAGCCTCTACAATCCAAATATTAAAAGAACTTGTGCTAGCAGTGGGGCTGGGCTCATGAGCATGGCCAAAAAAAGGCAAGAAAAGGTAAAAACACCTTTTTTTTCTCCCTCGACCAGCTTTTCCCTCCCTTCCACCCCACCAAAGGGGGTTGCCAGAAAAATGGTTATATTGCTTTTTCAGCGGCCTGAACTGAAAATCTGCAGAAGACTTTTGAAATTTGACCTCCACATCAAACTAGATTCTGGATGCCCCAGACATTGGTGACTACTCTCTGAACCTCACTGAAAAGAGCTCCCAAGCTTTATGGCTATTATCGATTATTTGATCCTCTCTACAGTCAGATCTCGGATAATATCTCAATTCATAATGTTATGATACTTTTGATATGGAAATATAGCTATTAAAATATCTGTGAGGAGCAGGAAAGGACTGAGTAATGTATGTTACAAGTAGTAAGAACATATTAATTATTTTTAGGTGAAGTATATTTTTAAAGTATAGCTAATTTATTCTCCTCAAGTAATAATACTTTTGGAGAAAATGTGATACTTTGAGATAGTAACAGGAGATAAAATTTGAGATGCATTTCCTTCTTCTCAAGTCATTCTTCTGATTTATTTAAAATTCTAAAGCATTTGTTTCTACCACTACAACCCAAATTGTGGTCAGTATTAGAGGAGAATAATTCTCAATCTGGTTTTGTGAATATTAATTTTTGGATTTAAACTGCATATTATAATATACTACTAACTAGTACATACAGTAGATTATGTTACGTTACTACACTTCTTCCTTTAACAACGCCGTATGAAATTCAAAGGATAAGTGTATTATGTTATAGTACGTAAACATAAAAGTTTCAGTTCAGTAACCTCAGGAAAAAGGCTCTTTTTGTGTGTGTTTCATCTAAAACCAAAATGATTCATATTTATAAAAGGGGTACACAAAAGTTTTTTGTTTCTTCATGTTCCCTCTTTCATGTAACCTTTCTTTCACCCATTTGTCTGTCGAATCTGCTGAGGCTTTTTTATCCAATAACCGCATCGAAGGCAATCAGCGTCCAATCAGAAGGAATCTGAATATGTACCATTGGCCTGAAAACTAATGAAGAGTGCTCTTTTTTCTTCTATTGTTCCTTGTGGGTGGATGTACTGTGTGCTGAGCTCCTGATGCTCTTCATTTTGGATTGCATTAACTGCCTGTGTGCCTCCATCTTGGGTCCTTTTCTTTTTTGCCTTTTTTTCTTGAGATTTTTTAAAATAAAGAATTCCCCATTGTTTTAGATTATTTTTGCTGTTACCTGCCTATCCTGCCCACGGCTGCCCACTGGACTCAAAAGAAAGAAGGCATCAAATGGTAGCGGGAAGGAGAATCTCCCCATAGTGTTGCAGTGTTGGTAAGGGGGGGGGGGCTTAGATTGTATTTTTTGCCTTTATTTGGTTGCTTGGTGTGCTTTTTTTTTAGGTTTTGAAAGAAGGTGTTTTGCTATTTTTTCCTTATGTGTATGACTATTTTTTAAAAAATTGATATTTGGTTAATTCACTGTGTATTTAAAAGTATTCTGTTAGCTGTATATATTTTCATGAGTTTGGGGGGAAGTATTGGGTGCTTCTGGGTGCGTGTATGGGCCAGGAGGTGGTTTTTGTGACTGTGATAGTGTGTGACTAGCCTGTGTGGACGATGGTTGTTGATTGTGTACAGTTTGGGGAATTTCTCTATTGTTGTTCTTGCTTCTTGGTTGCTCTGTCTCTGTGTACCAGGCTACCAACGGCTGCTTCCTTACCTTTCTTCTATTGTGCTGCCCAAACATAGAGGATCTCTGTTGTACTGAGTGAATGGCACTGAAATCTTACTGATGACAATATAAACTAATACCTGCACATGTATGATGATAACTTTTCTTTCTCACATTCTGTTGACTATTTTTTGGAGTAGATTGATTCTCTGTTGTCTTGCCTCAACTTTTCTGGAGTAGTTTTTAAGGGTTCTTTAGGCCTTTTGGAATGTCAGAAAATATGAATGGGGAAACCTGAAACAAATGACCCAAAAGAAGTTTTCCCTTTCATGAAAGGACTGGTACATGAAAAGTACAAAAATGAAAGGACATGAAAGAGGTACCCCCAAAGTAACTCAAAATGAAACAAATATGAAAATATTATTCCCACACATCCTTTACAAGTTTGCAACCACCTGATACAATAGCTGTAGCATGTGGAAGCAAACATGAAACCAGTAGTTGGTTTCAAATAGAAACCAGAGTTGAAGGTTTCAAATAGAAGATCTAGTCACTCAATTACAAACTACTTCCAAGTATGCTCAGAAAATGCAGAACTGGGTAAGAGCAAGAAGGCGGCATTGTCAGTAAAATTTCCAAAAAATCTTGCTAACTTCTCATTGGTTCTTTATGTAAATCTTCACCACTGGTACCACTCCTCAATAGCTGTGATCGGGCTTTATTTAAGTTTATAGAGTTCGCCAAAGCTCCCCATTGTTAAGTAGTGTGGTCCTTTATCAGTCACAGGACTGAAACAGAAGTTAAAATGGAGCAGATAATATCTAGACCTAGAGCAAACAAATATTATTGAAACACATTTTCTAACAAGGGGTGATGGTAAAGATTAGCATTTAAAGTTTGGGAAGCAGGTGTTGTACTCTGAATACATAAACAAAAATCTAAAACAAACCCACAAATTGATTTATTTTCACTAGAAATATTTTGCCAACTTGAACCTAGCACCACCCTTGCAGTGTCATTACTGAATCAGCAGAATGGAACATTCCCCCTCTCCCTGCAGTGCTTGGAGAGTCTCAAAAAATGGCTCTAAAGCGAATTTTTGAGGTATATGCGAACCTACAGTAAGGAAATTGAGGGATTACCCTGTTCCACCAATAGTATTGGATTCTATTGTTTTGACAGTGGAAATTGAGAACTGGATATCACCTTTGATACCAGTGCGTAAGTACATGGGCATGAAAATGCCTGGACAAGTCTGTCAAAATCAGTTTCTTTAAAGCATCTCTTATCAGTGCTCCCAAAATATTCCTTAACTTCCTTAAACATTTACTTTTCTTGTTCATATTTTAACAAAATTCATTCCCCAGAATATACTGTATGTCAAAAACAACTACAAATGAATATGTTCTCTTTTTTAAGAGTAACCGCTGCAATCCAATATATTGCAACAGAATTTAAATTTCCACCAGTTCCAAAGCAAAATAATTTTTTTTTAAAGTTTACAGTATTCTAAGGATTATACTGCCATCTGTAAAATAAGTACAGTATACAATAAATTATCTGCACTCCAACAGAATGTTTATCTTCCTCTTCTTCAAAATTTTGTTCCAGCAATGTAGTGGTATACATGTGATATAAATTGTATGTTGGGACATCATATATTATAGATTATAATGTATACCCTATCCACACATAGCTACACAAAGGCAAAATAAATGTCAGAGTGAGATCTAAAATGTCTGATACTTGTTAGAAGAATGCCAGATCCACCTAGTGGAATGTTGCTTTATTGCACCAATTTTACAACAGTCTGTAAACAACCATTACAAACAGAAGTTGGTTTTAGACATCAATATTTATCATAGTAATGTGTAACATTTATTCCAATCAGTCATATAGTGCAATCACAGGCTCCAAAGTATTCTTAATGGCTTCATCCAAATAAATCTAGATTATGATATGCTTCAGGAAGGAAGCATAAGGGAGCAAGAGGGACAAAGATGCATTATGACAGAAATGCTGAAAGACAGGCATTCCATCTGAAGAAAACAATCACAAGTAACTGGCATTAGTTAGAAAAGGAATGGAAACTGCTAACCCAGTCCCACACCTAAAAGAGACATTGTTCAAATTACTACCCAACACATTATGATGATGATGATGATTGTTGTTGTTATTTTAGAACTGTGGAGCTGGAAGTAACTCTATAGATCACTGAGTCCAGCCCCCGTCAAGGAGGCACAGTGAGAAATTAAACTCTCAACCTTTGGCTCTACAGCCAGCCTAAGTCACTGAGTAACACTCTGTGCAATACGTACATAACAGATTATTGTCACAATTAGGGATGTGTTCTTTCATGATTTTGGACTGTAATTCCTGGAAAACTCCAAGAATTCTGGGAATTGTAGGCCACTAATCTAAATCTGCACACCTGTAGGTTACACACACCTGCCTCCTCACCCCCAAGAAGGCCTTTTGAATCATTACCTGCTCAAGACAATGACTCGCAGGAAGCACTGGGAATATTCCTTTTTTCTCCACAGATCAGCAATAGGAACCATGGCTGCAGAAGCCAATGATACAGATAAATGACTCATAAGACCTTCTTGGGTGGTGGGCTATGCCTGAGCAGATTTGGGTCTGTGGCCTGCAATTCCTGGTATTTTTTTGAGAATTCTTGAAATTGCTAAACAAAACCACAAAAGAGCACACACCTCATCACAGTTGCAAAAAAGATCCTCATTAACACGTAATGTGAACAAGATCCTGGTTTGCTCAGCAAATAATTGTTTAGTCTAACTGTAGTTTCTCTGAATATCAGAGCTCATGCCAGGAAACAAACCATAGGAGTCTCATGGTGCAGTGATTAAACTGTAGTACTGCAGCCAAAACTCTGCTCACGACCTGAGTTCAATCCCAGGTGGCAGGCTCGACGTTCACTCAGCCCTCCATCCTTCCAAGGTTGGTAAATTGAGTACCTGGGGGTGGGCGGGCAATTTATAGCCTGCATAATTAAATTGTAAACCGCCTAGAGAGTGCTTTAAGCACTATGGGGCAATATATAAGCAACACACTCTGTTTTTTTGCTTTGTTGTACTTTGGTGTGTTTTTTTTGCCACAAACCTCACTTAGAAGCTGATTTATAAATCCTATATTCATTTAACTGTCGTTTGTTGTTATAATGGAACCCAGAATCATTACTCAGTTCAATGTGTGCCCCATTGAAGCCTTTGAGGCTCAATTCATAGAGCTGCTGGGCAAGAATATCTAAAGAAGGAAGTGCTAGATATAGTGTTTGCTTTATGTTCTTTAGGCAATTGTGTTTTTCCAAAAGTCAAATGATTTGTGTTTATGAAAGAGGGGTACATAAACATTTTGTGTTTCTTTCCTGTTCCCTCTTTCATGTAACTTTTTGGGGCCCTTTGTCTGTCAGATTGCCTATGACATTTTTCATCTGATAGCATTGTAAGCCATCAGTAGCTAATTAGAATTTGATGAGTGCTCTTTTTGCTTCAGCCATTCTTTATGAGATAACTGTGTGCTGAGCTCCTGGTGCCTCACCTTTTGTATTGTTGCCTAACTGCCTGTTTGCTTACTTCCATCTTGGATTGTTTCCCTTTTTTGCCTGTGTGGGCCAGGAGGTGGACTTCATGGCTGGGCCAGTGTGCCACGAAGCTGTGTGAATGTAGTAATATAAACGAGTGCCTGATGGTGATTTTTCTTTCTCATGTATTGCTGTCTGCTTTTGAATTTGCTCTAGTCTCTGTTGCTCTGCCTCTGCTTTTTTCGAATAGCCTTTAAGAGTTTTTTAGAGCTTTTTCAGTTGCAGAAAACATGGAAGGGGATATATTAATGAGAAACTTAAAGAGGCTTTCACTTAAAAACTAAGGACCAGTAAATTGAAAACATGAAAATAAAATAAAATGAAAGAGGCAACCCTCAATAGAACCCAAAATGAAAGGATTCATTATTGGTCTTTTGCTAATATTTAAATGCTTCCCGAGCTGTATTGCTGCATAATATCTCTAGGCTCTTATCTGGTTTCAGCTAGTTACTCAACACAACATTGTGCATATAATTATGTGGCCCCTCCACAAATAATTTCTCACCTACCCATCTCCAGCTATTATAACTGTTTCTGGTAAGCCTTTTTGTATTCTCGAAGGCTTTCATGGCCGGGATCTGATGGTTGTTGTAGGTTTTTTGGGCTGTTTGGCCATGTTCTGAAGGTTGTTCTTCCTAACGTTTCGCCAGTCTCTGTGGCCGGCATCTTCAGAGGACAGGAGTCAGAACGCTGGCCACAGAGACTGGCGAAATGTTAGGAAGAAAAACCTTCAGAACACGGCCAAACAGTCCGAAAAACCTACAACAACCATCGGAAGCCTTTTTGTTTGTTCATTTTTATAAATGGCTGACACTTGTTTGGGAGAAGGAAATAAATCTCAAGAATCTCCTCTAAAAAGACACCTCTAATGGACAGGTCATCTATTGTACTGGGAGGCAGCAGCTGTCATTGTTCGCCATCACACTTTGCTGTTCTATTTCTAGTGGTTATTTGGTTTTGATGGTACCCATTTCCAACACAGATGTCAAGCTTCAATTTTGTGTGTCTGGGAAAGGGGGCAAACTTTTTGGGCTTATGCCAAGAGGTGCTGAAAATCTCTGAGGAGAGTTCCACATCCTGCTTATGCAGATGACCAATGTAAGAGGGCTGGTGGCATGGTGAAGAAGTCCCAGTCCTGTGCTACCTCTGTGGGGTTTGGGATACCACCTGGGCACAGGGAGAAAAAGCAAAGATAAAAGAGACCAAAAGCCAGTCAAACAAATTGAAATTAATTTTCCTGTCTGCGAGATTGATTCTAGCTTGTTCATGAAGCCAAACAAATTTTGGTTTAGCTATATGTGTGACCACAGTTCTACATGTTAAGCAAATGCTGATTCATATTATAATATTCCTGTGACATTTGTGGCCATTTCAAATAAATGTTATTTTCTGCATGAAAGTAATCAGTCAGGTATGAAACCATAAGGAATACTTGAGCCAGAGGATATGATCACTAAGGGTATATGTTTGGGAACTCCAAAATAAAAATAAATACCAAAAAAAGGTCTAACTTATATTTAGTTGGGATTAATTTAAAATTACTCCAAATTAACCAATATCCAAAGACAGTGTTCTTTCATCAGGTCTTCCATTTCTTTTTCTATTCACTCTGATCTTTACATACACAGGCATTTCATTTTGGAAACAGGCACCTGTGTCTTTTGACATATGAGGATCAAAAACTGTTTCTAAATCTTAGTGATGGGATTAGAGAGACCTAGCTAATTTTTTAACTGAGATTAGTTTTCCAGAACTTTTGGAATGTATAGTTTTCGGCTCTACCCAGTCTCCCACCATCTGACTTTCCCCCACATTCCACACCACCCAGTATCAGCCTACTATCACACAGTGCAAGAAGTAGATGTACAACATCAAATACCAGGTCATTCTATTCATTTGCTATCTTGTACCCCAAAACAAGCAAGGAAACAAACAAACATACTCTGCTAGCTACTTTTTACCCCTCAAGAGTGCTGCCTGCAATCTAAGGGAATCCTAGAAAGAAAAAGAAAGAACCTCACGCATTACACTTGTAGGTACAAAAGGTGTAGATACTGGAATATTAAGACAAAAATCAAGTCTATAGAAAAATTAGAGAATGATAAAGCTGGAAATGGAATGTTTAAACAGTGCAGTACTTGATGTGAGTGGACTTGAATAGGGCATTTTCAATCAGTCGACTACAAAGTATTTTTCTCTGGTAATGATATAATTAGAAGAAACAGTGTGGCTCTAATAAAAGATGGTGATATTACCAAGACTCCTTGGAAAACCTTTCAGCATAACCATCAATCAGATCTATGCTCCAACCATAAATATTAAACAAGGAGATATTGAAATCTATTAGGTAAGTGTATTAGGGAGGAAATTGATCACACACCATAACGTGATGTTCTGATAATCATAGGTGACTGGAATGCAAAAGTAGGAAACAAAGCAGAATCAGAGATTGTTGGCGAATTTGGCCTTGGAGTCACAAATGAAAGAGAATGACTCCTAGAATTCTGTGAAATGAATTTTACCTGTTTGTTGCAAATATATGCTTCAGGTAACCAGACAGACAACTTACATATGGACATTACCAGATGGCCAGTACAGAAATCAAATAGATTATGTAACTGGAAGTAACAGATGGAGAAGCTGTATTCTCCTTGCCAAAACAAGACCAGTAACAGATTATGTTACTGATAATGTGTTGTTTATACCAGGAGATTGCCAGAGTAAATCAGACCAAAATTGAAGAATGCAAAAGGAATCATAAAGACAAAATACTATTTAAGTGACACTTAATAGTGATGTATTAAAAGTTCCTAGAAAGAACAGATTTGCATGACTAAACTCAGTTGACCATGAACCACAAATACTGTGGATTAAAGCCAAATATATTACCAGTTCAAAAATATAATTCCCATAATTAAAAGAAAAGAATAATCCAGATGTATGACTAATGGAACTCTCAAAATTGTTAATGACAGAGGACAAGCAAAAGTGAGAGGAGACAAGAGTAGGGTCAGAATCCTAAATGCTACCTTTCAGCACTGTTCATGTAGAGACAAAAAGAATTATTACAATAACCAGTGCAAAGATTAGAAGAGAGCAACAAAAGAAGAAAAATAAGATATCTCTTTCATAAAATCCAAGTGATCAAAGGAAAATGTTCACCTACAATAGGGATGCTAAAGGATCAACAAGGGAACATATTATCTAACCATGATAAGATAAAGAAAAGATATAAACAATATAGTAAAGAACTGTACAGAAGACATGCATGGTTGATAGATATCTTTGAAGAAGAATCATGTGATGAAGAGCCTGCAGTTTTAGAAATTGAGATGAAAGTGACTCTCAACACACTTGTAATAAATAAATCACCAGGAGTAGATAGATTCAATCTCTGTAGCATGGAATCCCATCAAAATCCTTACAAGAATATGCCAACAAATATAGAAAATAAAATAATGGCTCACAGAGAGGAAATGTTCAGTACAAATTCTAGTCCCTCAAAAAGATGCCAAAGACTACAGTAACCATATGAACAATACATTAATTTCCCATGCAAACCAATTAATGATCTAAGTTTTGCTACAAAGACTTTTACTCTAGAAATGGAGCTAGAAATGCCCAATGTTCAGGTTGGATTCTGAAAAGGGAGAGACATTAGAGATCATATTGGAAATATACAGTGAGCTGTAACAATTTCAGAAAAAAATCACTCTGTGCTTTATAGATTACATCAAAGCCTTTGATTATGTGGATCATGAGAAGCTATGGATTCTTCTACATACTGAAACTAGTTAGGATAGAATATAGTGAAAAATAATGTTTTGCCAAAAGCAAATGTGTTAGTCAGGGGTGTGTTTTGTCTCCCTATCTGTTCAATCTGTATATAGAACATATTACTAAAAATCCTGGATTAGATTGTGATAAAGGAGGAGTGAAAACTGATAAAAAAACCCATAAGTAATTAAGAATTATGACACCGTTTTACAGACAGAAAGCACCAAGGACTTGAAACAAGTCCTGTTAAAGATGAAGGAAGAAAATACAAAAGCAGGCTGCAGTTGCATATTAAGAAGGTAAAAATCAAGTCTACAAAAGAATTATATTACTTTAATGCTGACAATGAAGAAATTAAAAAGGTTGGAGATTTTGTATACCTTGTTTCAGTTGTAAATCCAAACAGAGATCTCAGCCAAAAAATCAGAATCATCTACACTATGATATTTCTGATTACTGTGTATGTATGTGAAAGGCTGATAGTGAAGAAAGCCAAAGGGGGAAAAAAGTGACTCATTCATCCTGGTGTTGCAGGATGGGTTTGAGATACTATGGACCACCAGAAAGACAAGTGGGTTCTAGATCAAATCAAGCCTGGACTCTCAGAAGCAAAAAATAACTGAACTGTGGTTATTGTAGTTTGGACACACCAAGAGAACACAAGTCTTACAGAAAAGACAACAGTGGTGTGAAAAGTTAAAGGAAAAGGGAAAAGGGGAAGACCAAATAAGAGATGGACTGGCGCCATGAAGAATAACAAGATTTATCTGACATAAGATTTTGTGAACTGCAAGTTCACTTTATCAGTTCAAGCAAAGTTCAGTCCAGTGCATTAAAGTTTATGCAAAATAAAACCTATTAGTCTGTAAGGCCCCACAATGCTGCTTATCATTTTTAAAAATAAAAAACAGTATCCATTCATTTAAAAGTAGATGAGAACATTGAGGGGTATTTGTAAGTAAGGGACACCATAGGAATCTTTGAAGTGCCAGTCTTTTTGCTGCAACAGACTAAAGCAGCTAACCCTTCCAGAGATTTTTGTTTCACTATTTCCAGGTTATTGATGTAGTTGTTATTTTATAAAAATATATTCAGATGCTGCAATAATTAATTCAATTCTGTATTTTGTTGTTTTATAATTTTATTGTGTAAACACACCTATGGATGCTTTGCCTCAAAAGGTCATCAAAATAAATAAATGCAACTCACCATCTCTCTTTAGAATATCTTTTAAATAAACATAGAACAGTGTTTATTTCCAATTTGAGGAACAGATAGAAACGTCACTTTAAAAGACATCTATTCTCTGGAAAATTAAGATAACTTTCAAACTAAATACTACTTTTAACATTCCTTAATCAGCTGGGAACTGTCCTATATTCTCACTTTCATGCTCAATTGCTAATATTTATGGTGGGAATTATAGACAGATGTGTATGGTGGTTTGTTTTTTATGAAGAGATCTGCCCATCTGTTTAGTAGGTGTACATAAATTATGCTAACCTATCATTCTTTTCAATATATTGTATTAAAATTAACCAAAATTTATAGCACGGATGGGTTATGTTTTTAACAAATGTTGACAAATAATAAAAAAAGGAAAAACCCACAAAATATTCCAGAAGTTTAAAGATGATCAGTTTTACTTCAGTGTGAATTTTCATGTGGCAGCCAGGCTGGTGGTTGGTGCAAGTAAATTTGACCACATCACTCCGGTTCTGGCTTGTCTCCACTGGTTGTCCATGGCGTTCCGGATCAGGTTCAAGGTTCTGACACTCACATACAAAGTCCTCCACGGTTTGGGCCCATGTTACTTGTCAGAGCATCTTTCCTTAATGTCATCTGCCCAACCCACAAGATCATCCTATCCTCCAGGGGGGCACCCCAAGGGAGGCCCATAAATCCTCTACAAGAAGTAGGGCCTTCTTTGCAGTGGCTCGAACTTTATGGAAACAGCTTTTGGAGGAGCTCCGCCTAGTTCCCTCCCTGTGGTCTTTTAGGAAGCAATTAAAGACGCTGCTTTTCAGGAAGGCTTTCCACACCGACCCCAGCTGACCACCTTCCCCCCATTTTTCTCTCCCCTCCTCTTCTTCCCTTCCCTCTTTTCCTGCATCCTCTCTGGGATTAGTCGGTGCCATCTGGTTTCTTTTAGGGTTATTGCTGTTGGTTTTAATGTCTCTATTTTTATTTTTGTTTTGTATTTTACGTGTTGTAACCCGCCCAGATTAGTATACATAGCTTGTAATTCTATGCATGTCCCCATGACTAGGTGAGGATAGAGATAATAGATAAAATGACAATGCTTTACTGACACAGGAATGAGATTATCAATTTGTTAATTTTTTAAGTAGCAGATCCTGGCCCTTGGTAACTGATTAGTTACTATGCTTGCTGCTTTTAGGAAAGATGTAAAAAAGATTTCTCTCTATAGTCTTTAATTTGTTTTTATTATTATAAGGATTTAAGTGGTATTATTTGATGATGTTTGTTAGGTGTCTTTAGCCTTTTTAATTTTTTTAGTGGAAAGGTGAGATTGAAATGAAATGAATATAGGATGTTGCCACCTTGTGGTTGGTAATGAAGTTGTTCTTCTCTTAAAAAGACATTCGGCTGTGTGTACCATTGGAGAAGAACCTAGCGTAAGAGGAGGAAAGCAATATCCTCTGTTCACTGCAGATTTGGGTGATACACCGGGCAAAGACAATATACTTCAGCCAGGTCATGAGTATTACCTCATGATAGGAGGAAAATGGAGTTCTCAGTATGGTATTGTCCTTCTTGAATGGTGCTGAATCTTCTTCCTCCAGTGGCAGAACCTTCCCTGAGCAGCTATTTATGGTATTTTCCATAGCAAACAAAAATAAACACTCATCCTTCCTCTCCCAGGGTGCTTATGATTGCTCCTTTAATGTAATATTCTTTTAATTAAGCAATTTGGGTGATTTTGCAGATGATACACTTGTTTTTGACATCAACTACTGCTTCTGCAGCTTTTAAGCTACAGAGATTTATTAATCTGAGAGCTGTTTTAACAGAAAATCACAGTTTCTCTGGTGTGAAACTTCAAATTTTAATTCATGCTTTACTTCAGAACTTCTATGTAATTTATACAAGGCCCCAAACAAGAAAAACCTAGAGGCTAGAGAGAAAAGAAAGATCAAAGAGTTGAAATAAAAGCATAGCTTATCAGTGTTACCACTGAGGGGAAAGGACCTTGCAAACACTCTTGCAAGCTGAAGGGAGTAAACATACATTATTTAACACTACTGGAGAAATATAAACTAGAATTAATAAGAATACATTACAGGAATGGGGATGCCTGGCAGTGTAAACAGTATCAGAAGATCTTAGAAAGAGGAATTTTTCAAGCTAAGGAAGCCATCTGGGAAGAGGCTTAAGTGCCTCTGGCTTAGCTGACCAAAACTAGGAGTACAAGCAAAAGCCAACTGAGAACGCACCAGGAGAAAAATGAAGGAAGAACACATGCAAATTAAGCACACTGGAGAGGTGGAAAACTGCTATTCATTCGTTTAAATCATCATTTAATTTATTAACTATCAGCTGAAGCCAAAACAAGGGCATAGTGATGGGAAGTAAATCTCAGGAGGGTGATTTTTAGAAATGGTAAAGTTCATGAGCTAAATCCCAGGGGAGCAAATCCTGTGAAAACTGGCAGTTCTTGCAGCTCTAACAAGGAATCCTGAGCAGCTGCAGAAAACTCAGTCAGATCATTACACTAAACACACATTTGGAAAGATGCTAAAACATGAATGCTTTGCTCTGTGTTGAAAAGGGCCATAGTATTGAGCTAGCTATCAGAAAAATATGTTCATAAACAAAAGTGTAGACTAAGATTTCAGTTAAGGCTTGATTTTAAATAGGGATGGCCCTTCTGAATTTAAACAAAAGGCTCGAAACACAAAAAGAGAATCTCTTCCATGTAATTCATGTTCATTCGTCAAAAGAGAACTTCTTAAACTTGAATAATTTGTATTTACAAAAGAGGGGTACAAAAAAGTTTAGTGTTTCATGTTTCCTCTTTTCTGTAGCATTTCTTTCACATTTTATCTGTCAGACTGCCTAGGAAATTTTTGATCCAACAGCATCACAAGGGCTGCTGTCAGCAGCCATTCAGAATGCCTAGGAAAGGTGAAACATGGATTTTGAATCTGTGGAAGTTGTCTGGAGCCAAAGGTGAGTGCTCTATGCTTCAGTATTTCCACTGTAGGTTGGATTACTATGTGATGAGATCCTGGTGTCCTTCATCTTGAATCCTTTTCCCTCTCCCCCTCCAACTTTCTTTGGATTATTTTTGCTGCTGCCAGGCATACTGCCTTTGCCAGCATGCCTTCCTGGGATGATATTTTGGATTTCCTCACTCCTGATTTCTTGGGGTGGGTGAGGTAGGAAAGTAAGTGTTGTGATTTTGTTGGTGTGCCACTGGTCTGTATGAATGTGATCATATAAACTAGTACCTGTATAGGTCTGATGATGGTTTTTCTTTTCCATCTATTGTTGCCTGTTTTGGGGGTAGATTGATTCTCTTTTGCCTCACCTCTGATTTTTTGGAGTAGATTTTAAAGATTCCTTAGAGTTTTTGGTAGGGGAATGGGGAATCATGAAAATTAAATCTGAAAAGGCTTTCTTTGGCATGTAAAATGAAAGGACACACACCAAAGAAGAGAAAGAAACACGGAAGAAGGAAAAAGAAAGGAAAGAAAAGAGCCCCTTCCCAAATAATCTGAATAGAATAAGAAATTTCTACTGTGCACATGCCTAGTTTTATTTATTTATTTATTTATTTATTTATTTATTTATTTATTTATTTATTTATTTATTTATTTATTCAGCTTCTATACCACCCATCTGGCTACTATGCCACTCTGTGCGGTTTAGAATTAAGGCTCTGACTAGTAAAGTCCCAGACTCAGGAAAGTGTGAAGCAGGAAAAGCAAGAACTGTAAAGCTCATGGTAGCAGACAACCAGGGAGCGCAATCCATAGTCCACGAAGTAGCCTAAGTCCAAGCAATGCAGGGCAAGGGCTTCAAGCATAGAAGAAGCTGTCAGATGAGCTGCTTCTCACAGCTTGCATATCCAACTGTGGCTCGGTTATACTGTGCTGCTGTAATCTCTCCTTGCACACAACTATACATGGTCAGGCAGCAAATGTAGAAATCACAGTAATCATAGGGTTTGGCCTCTGGGTCTCCCTGAGAGAAAGAGCCCACTTGTGAGGAGGCCAGTTATTCACAAGGAGGCCTCTCCTCACAAGGAAACATCTCCTGAAACCAAGCACTACTTTGTGGTATCCAACTGGGCTCATGTCTTCTTTGCTCCTGAGGGCTGGAAGGTCATCCCACTGCTCCTCATCGCACCTGCCCCTGAAACCCCACATTCACAGTCTTAAGTTCCTGGTTCCCTGAGGGTCCAGGATCTACAGGGCCAGGCAGTCCTCTACCCTACTGGGATCTAGAGTGTCCAGTTCTTCAGGCTTGTCTTCACTCCTCTCCCAAGGTCATGGGATTAATAAACTCCATATTCTATTTAAAGGTTCAGATTTTAATTCAGATTTCAAAACCAGACTATAAGTGTACAAAGTGTATAATGAGTCAAGCTCATAATGATTCATCCCACTGTATTTCAATTGCATCCTGCCCTTAACCCCTGGGCCCTCACCTGTTTTCACGACCCTGACACCCTGGGGGCTCAGCTGAACTAGATTCCATTCAACTGACCCAGATTTCAACAGCACACAACCCTTGACTTTCCAAACAACATCTTTCACAGCAGATGCAACAGCAACTTTCCAATAAAAGATTATAAAAAAGTATCTTTCCATTTTTTCAAAGCTTCCGTGTTTGCATAATCAACTTGCAAATGAATTTTGCATTTCCTCCTGATGCTGCAAATTGTCCTCATAGGAGAAAGAAATGTTCTTTAACTCTTAAGGGAACTCTACTTCTAATTATGAAGCTGGCACCTTTTCTGTTTCTTCCATCACTCTGTTTGGTGATAGCAACATTTTTAATAAGTTAACCATAGATATAAAAATAGCACAGGCTTACAAGAGAGACCAGCTCTATGGCCATGAAGAGGAAACCCAGGGAGAAAGCATTTTGGTTTCAATGACAAAGTATTATGCCAAAAAACACTAAGGACACATGAAGGTTTCCGCCACAGGGCCAGGAAACCATGGCTTCTCTTTCTTCCATTAGTAAATAATGTAGTTTTTCAAATGTTAAGAACAACAGCAGAAACAGTAATGAAGGCAAAAAGCTCTCAGGAAGCTTAACAGAAAGTGGTAGTAGTTGCCAGTACTGTTTGTGGTGCAAACCAGCACCAACAATGTGGCTAAGGGCCTGTCCAGACTGGCCATTTTGGTTGTGGTGTGGATCAGGCCACAATGAGTTTGCTGAGGTTGTGGGGGCAGGAGCGAGGTGCCATTTGGTGTGCTCCTTCTGTTCGAACAGCAAAAGACCCTTTGTAGCCTGATAAATTAAGCACTTCCCCGATTGTCTTCACAGGAACAGGGAAAGTGAAATTATTTTTTAAAACATTGCTTCTCTCTCTCTCTGTCGGTGCCCTTCCATTTTCTCCCTCTCCCCCACTTCCCTTCCCTCGTTCTCCCCCCACTTTCTCTCTCACTTGTCCTTTGGAAACTGAAGCCATGATGGCAGTTGGAAGTTGAAGCTGCTGGAGGCTGCTAATCTCCCAGCTAAACAAGCTAAATAACGAGCATGCCAAAAAGAATGTGCATCCTACTGCTGAGCCAGAAAGGTGCATGACAGATCTTAAAGGGAAGAATGGCTTGATCTAAGAGAATCACATGCAGACCTGTTCTTCTCTTTCTTTTTAAAATTGAAACCATGCCATCAATTAGCCATATACCATATCAACAGGCCAGTGTGGACACCCTGCAAATGTAGTTCTGAAATCTTAGAAGCCAAATTTGAAGTTGCTAGTGTCAGGACCAACCTTCTCAATGTATTGGGTGAGGCTTCAGCTGTCAAGATGTAAGAAACAGCGGATCCTGTTGCTTGCCTCTCCCAACACTCCCAACACTGCTGCCTCAACTTCCTGCCTATCTTCTGGTCCAAGCAATCTGTAGTGATTTATGTTTTCCTTCACCTTAATCTGCAGAAAGTTAGATTGCTTTGGTCATGCAACAAAATATGAAAAATACAGATTGTTACAACTTATCACTCAAGACAAAATAAATCAGAAAATAAATGCAAGAAGGAGAAGAAGATATTTGGTGAAGAATTTCTGGAGACTGGTTTGGATGCACAGTAAAGGTAAAGGTAAAGGTTCCCCTTGACAATTTGTCCAGTCGTGTCCGACTCTAGGCGGCGGTGCTCATCTCCGTTTCCAACCCATAGAGCTAGCGTTTGTCCGCAGACAATCCTCTGTGGTCACGTGGCCAGCGTGACTAGACATGGCACGCCGTTTACCTTCCCACCGAGGTGGTACCTATTTATCTACTCGCCTTTTTGCATTTTGCATGCTTTCGAACCGCTAGGTTGGCGGGAGCTGGGACAAGCGACGGGGGCTCACTCCGTCACATGGATTTGATCTTACGACTGCAGGTCTTCTGACCTTGCAGCACAGAGGCTTCAGCGGTTTAACCCGCAGCGCCACCACGTCCCTTCTTGGATGCACAACAACACTATAATCACCACATCTGAAGTCAGAATAGGCATTTAGACATCCAACAGCCAATAAAAGAAAACAAAGGAAGAAGAAAATAATATTGGACCCCAAAGTAATGCACTACTGAAAAAAGTTATTACCACTCTGGCCAAAATACTGAGAATGATGTGGGGATGGAGCATGGAATTAGGGAGGAATCAAACCAGCAAGTATGGTGAAAGGGGTAATCTTGTAAACATTGACTATTTGTTCCTACAAAAGGCTTTTGGTAAAGTCCCTCACCAAAGTCTCGTAGGGCCATTATAGCATGGAAATGTGAGAGCAGAGACACCACAGAGACGTGAAAAGGAAAACCTGGAGAAAAGTGCTAGAGAGGTGTTTCACTCTTCTTCATAATAATGCTATGGCCTGTCATCCAATGAAGTTGAGTTTATTCAAGACAGTATGTCCTTATATAGCCCTTGGTGTCATCTAGCCCTTCCTGTGCTCTTGTGTTCTTCACAGTACACAAGGTTAGAGGTGGAGTGGACAAATAGAGTTTTGAAATGAAACAGTTATTTCAGCTAGCATGCAATACTTGTCAGTCTGGCTAGGCTTTGCATTCTTGACGCTACAGAGAAACAAAACTGATTAACTTCCAATTCACAGCCTTATTCCCATCTCACCCTCACTGCTGATAGTAATTCTGGTTAGATAGAAACCCTTGTTTAAGCCTAATTTTGGAACTGCTGCCCTGGGGGAGGACAAATTTAACCTACCACACCATTTTCCTAATTAAAATAATCCTTCTGCTAGTTGAAACTGTTTTCTTATTAGGATAATACAATACCATATCTACTTTTTCCACATGGGGGCAGAATGTTTGGGATGGAAACATTAAATCTGAAAAGAAAAAAAGGGCTGATTCTCTCTGCCAACACTATGTGTGACCCAAATCATCTCTGCAGGTGCTCTTTACTTTTTTAACAGTGGGAGACCTTGGTCATAAGCCAACATGACATTTGTTTTGTTTGTCCTTCAGTAATGGGGCCAAATGCATTAAGGAATCTAGCAATATACTGGTTGAACAAGTCACTGAAAAAAGAAAAAAATAGTATTTTAAAAATGGGCTTAGAGTGGTAGTTTGTTACTGGTAGTTTGCAATACAAAGAAGTATCTTTTTTTGGTCACCACTTGCAAAGGCAGCATATGACTTAAAAGAAATATTTTTATAACCAGTGGATAAAAGTGGGCCTGTATGATCTACAGTTATTTTTAAAAAGGGGAGAAATCAACTTTTATTATATATATGATGGTCCTAATAAAAAGCAAACAATAAAAAACCCATATATTTGCATACATCTCAGGATGCAGTACACATTGTAATATGCCTGTATTTGCATCAGGTTTAGCATTTTTGAAATCAATTTAAACATTTCCACCAACTCAACACACAGCTAAGTGTGCATTTTTTCATCTAGAAAGTGAGTTGTTTTAAATAGCCACAAGGCGGTTATTTTAACTCAATAGTGAATCTGATTTATTTTGAATTGTTTTGGCATGTGTGAATGCCTGTGTCAGAGTATTAATTGTGTCTTGGGGGTTTGCCAAAATGGGTGCCAAGTCCAACAGAGGGGGAAACAAATTGTTTTACCTTTGCTTTATCCCCCTTTTTTGCCCAGGCAAGAATGCAAATTGGAGCCTGGCAGGGTGGAGTAAGGGAGACAATGCAGGCGGCCATGAAGAAAGCAGCACCAGGAGGCAAAACAGGGAAGCAGAAGGAAAGGAGAAGGCAGAAATTCAGGAAGCACTGTGCAGGCAGGTGTGCACACACGTGTGTGTGCATGCACACACTGGTGAGGAGGAAGACCCAAAGTACGTATATGCATAAGGGGGAAGGCAGCTCAATGTCACTCTGCCAAAAGCCCCATGCCGATCTCCATTCACATTGCTGCAGCTGGTGACTTGCAAACACTGGTTGACTTGTTGACACCTTCAATCCCAGCTGCCTGCCATAATTTCCTCATCCACACAACCCATTACTGCAGCTGCAGAAGGTAGCGAGGTGAGGCCTTCCTTTGGCCAGGCAAGCAAAAAGAGGGAGCAGCTTCACTCCTTCTCAGCTGACCAGCCTTTGTTCCTTCTTGAGCTCAAGTACAGCTTTTGATGCTTCTGCTGCCATTGCTGTGGGTGACCATGAAGAAAAACACACCAGAACAAAAACCATATGACATTAACCTAATTTATAAGACCCCAAACCAGCTCTCAACTTAGTTCATCTGTGTAATCATGCCCCCAGTTTGTCCGTGCTTTTAGGCTCTATCTCAAAGCTTAGAAAATTACTTTTTTAAAAAATTACTTAAAGAGATTATTCCAGGGGCCTCAAAGTAGTTCGCTATACTTATGGTTATAATTTTTAAAAAGTTATTATTTGCTTTCCTATTTATGAAAGTAACAAAAAAAAATATTTGAGATACTTTTAAAAATATTCTGCGCATCTTACAAATCACTGCCCTGTGGTATGAAAGCAGTTTCCTCCCATCCATGCTTTCATCATCTCAGCACTCACAACAGAGCATGAGCTGCAGCATGAGCCAGTGCTTAAACAATGTGATACTCATCCTCTATTATTTAATGGGACCACAGCAAGACCAATTGCAAAATTATGGTGACACTGCAAAAAGCATGAACACGTCCTTCTTTAAGTTACAGCCTCAGTGTAATATAGTTATAGCTTCATTAATGGAAAGCACACACAAACATCAAGCCAGTTAGTAACTGTAACCAGTTACTCCCAAGTTCAATGCCTTTTTCAAGCACGGGGAACAAGAGATTGCAATTCTATGTGAGCATAAACTATCTACTCAAAAAAGTGGGACAGCATTTTTATGCACTATAATTTTGCATATTTTCGAGCCCCTGCCAGAGCTCTGCCAATCTCTATAGGTGTATATTTAAAGGTGGATTACAACAGAAAACATTTCTTTCTAAGCTTTACCCTAAAATCCAGTTGACATATCGCTGTCTTTAAAAAGTGTGTGTGTGTGCATGTGTATGTATATAGGCTAAGGTGGGAATGCCTCCTGGTTCCTAAGCAGAACAGCACACTGTATCTGTTTTGCTGTTCTGAAGCCCTAAAGTAAGTAATTTCAAGAGAAGAGAAGGATAATCTGACAGCATGGGGTGGGGGCGGAAGTAGCAGCATTATATGTGCGTAGGCAAGAGATATACTTATGGCTGCTGCTGACTGTCTTTTTGGATACTATTGTATACCTTCCATGCATTGTTCATACTAGTTCAATCTACTTCTAGAAGTACTGATTCCCGGAAAGAATGGGGCTATTTTGGAACACAGAATTAAAAACAACAACACACTTAAAATACCCAAGAGGAACTAATGAGGTTAAAAAATGTACTAAATGCTACCAGCATTCCTCAAAAAAAGGAAGGAGGAAACGTGCAAAGCAGAACCCATTCAGAAGCTTTCATCATCTGTCACCCAGGGGCAGCTTGAGTCGAAGGCACAAGAACACCTCACCCCAAAGTAAGAGGGGGACACTCTCCTTCACCAATTATGAGCCACTTATTTTTTCTCCACTAGTTACACTGGCCAGAACTGATCAGAGGTATTATCAACCTTTTGTGGAGAAGCACAAATTGCCTATCTGGGTCTAAAGAACGCAGAAGTCAGGCAGACTGTGAATCTATCAGTTAAGTTTATGTCTAACAGCAGTTAAGACTGAGATACAAAAGTTCATATGTCAGTTAAGAGACAAACTAAGTACAGTTGAAATTTACCTATTCAAGCCTCTCACATAACAACATGGAGTTTGGTTCTTTATTTACCAGTAGTGTAGTAGAGCCAAGGATTGCAGGATTTTAGCCCTAGAATCTTCTAAGTAGCAGGGATGATGGCATCATCTGCCTGCCTGAGACTTCCCTGTTCCCACTGAGCTTGGGCTGTAATCCTCACACTAGCTGATAGAGAAAGAGATGTATTTCCAGGACCGGTATATTGCTGCAACCTCCCACTGTTATCAGGTGAATTATCTGAAAATGGATTGGTCTTCAATAGGCAATTAAGAGCCATGAAATTTGCAAAAGACTTGCTTGTCATTAGTTGATAGAGACCAATGCAAAAGCTTGCATTTTTGGACTCTCCTGGGGAGGAGTTCTCTTTGAGGATTGTCATGATGGGCAACTGCACTTCTACTGTATCACTGGTGTTTGGTTTTTTGTAGTCCTTGCCTCTGTTTTTATATGTCTTCTGAGGGTTCCTTTCCTTTTATCTTGTCTTGCTCAAGCCCCTAACAATTTCTAGCAGGTATCATGGAGAGGAGGAATAGGGCTAGGTGAGGGGTAATGACTGTTATGAAATTGCAAAAAGCCCTCTGACAGACTATGAAAAATGTGTTGTACAGCAAAGCATGACTGATGATAGGGGTTGAGAAAATATGCCTTTTTTAATCCTTTCTTTTATCTAAAAGTCCCAAACATGAGTACAAGAGTCCTCTTCTAAGCTGCCTTGAGCCCTGAACTGATACCACTCCACTAAGGGTGTGGGGATATATGCACTGGCTATTTGATCCCACTTGTCCTTCCTAAAGGGGATCCCAGATAAGCAAATCACCATTTTAACTTCTGTTTCTTTAGATTTTAAATGAATGGCTACCACCCACCTCTATCAGCAAGTACGCTAATAAGGAACTAAAATTACCCAAAGGTGGATATTTACCAAGGTCTGGACAACAGCCCTCACATGTTATAGCAGTTTTATGTGTCAGCACTAAAGGGTTAAAAGACAATGCACAGATACTGTATTCAGAGCTGCTCATATCTACTGTAGGCAGTGTAAGTGGTTGCCATGGGCAACAAACCATTTAGAGACTATTTATTTTATCAGTTTATTGTATGATGGATGGTGGGCTGTAGAGGCAGGCTGTTTGCTAGCTTGTTTAGAGGCAGTAAAACTCTGCATTTGCCCTTAGTCTGCTTCAGTGCTTTCCCAAAGGGGCACCTAGTTCTGAACTCCTCTCCCAACAGTGAGATTTATGATAATGCATTAGTCAGAGTGTCAGTTTAATTTGTTATTGAACAATGGAATGTTCCATTATGATATTTCCAGGACACTGGTATCTGTTTGGTGATAATTGGGGGGTTTGTGTAACAAGACACAATTCTAGCTTAATAGATGCATAATTTCTATTACCATAGCTACAGTGTGCTGGAATAAGGATAACCATTCTTCAAATAGAACACAATAGGGACCTAAAATACTCCATTTTGATTGTTAGGGCTGAAAATTGCTGCCAATCAGCAGGTTCAGAAAGCAAATGCAATTGTCAGAGTTTGATGGTGTTCAGGAAAGGGGGTGGAATGCTTCCTTTAAAGAAGGGAAGGACAGAGAAGGAGGGAGAAAATGTATGCACCAGGAATTAGCATGCACAGTTATGAAAATACTGCATTTTTTCTAGTTTTAAATAGAAGGATTTTAATAAATAAACCCACAAATAAAGAGAATAGGAAAGGCCTCCATGTTAAGCACTTCCACAGTTTGCTTGTTTTAGTAGGCATTTCCCCCCATTGAGTATCACAGCAGGTTTGAGACAAATCAGAACAGTTTATAGTTAAGGAGAATGAGTAGGATGCTTTTTCTGTTGTCCAGGAGCTTTAGGCAGGAGGATGATTGTTAAGTCCTGATGCTGGATTGTCAATATCTTTTCTTCCTACTTAAGCTGCCCTATGGCAATGTATTTCACAAGAACTATAGGGCCGCAAGTCATCATTTTCCTGACTATTTAGGTGGACTTTTGGACACATCATGAGAAGGCAGGAGTCTCTGGAAAAGACAATAAGGAGAAGGTGGAAGGCAGTAGGAAAAGAGGAAGACCAAATACAAGATGGCTTGACTCCTTAAAGGAAGCCACAGACTTGAGTTTACAAGAGCTGAGGCAAGGCAGTTGAGGACAGGACATTTGGGAGATTGTCATTCATGGGGTCACTATAGGTCAGAGGCAACTGGACAGCACATAACAACAACATTAAAGGCCTAACCAAGAGGACAGGACTGATGCACAGCCTTCTGTTTTTCATCATATCTTCAATATATCTGGTCTTTAAGAGAGGAAAGCTCCACTGCACATCTTCCATTCAGCACTGAGTTAGGAACATTTGAATGACTGAGTCAGGACTTTCACTTTTATGCCTGATGGATCCTGCTTAATTGTAAAACAATACTGCTGCAGGATCTTTGTATTCTTTCACACTTGGCTGATAGCTGATAACTGGCTAAATCAACTTTATTGTCTATGTTAATTTAGTATTTCATAGTTCTTTCTCATTTATTTACTTTTTTCTCCATTTCCTGAGGCTGGGTCACTTGGAATCTGGACAGCTAGTTCTTGAGTATATTTGTAGCTGTCTGTTAGGAGGAACCAGACTGAAAATGCTTTTGAAAAATGCAGATTATTTTGTGTTCTTAGTCATGTTTTCTTGGAAGTCTCCAAATAAACTTATTACCAAATATGTCTGTAATGCAGTCTGGCTTTACTCCTGTGAATACATTTGGAATGCACCAACTGAATCATGAGATTTGCTTACAAGAAAAAAATATATATGGAAATACGAGTAAGATGGGTGAGTGTCAGGTAAACTAGTAAAAATGTGCAGGTAACTTCTTTGGACATATTTACACGGGAAAGATAAAGGCAGGCATGCCAGGCATGATAAAAATATCTTTTGATTTAACTCAGCAGACAATTTTCATTTCTGTTTCAGTTCCAAAACTGTAGAATGTCTTCTCTTGAAATGTTCATATAACTACTTCTTTTTAATCCTCCAGGTACATCTGACAAGACAGTGCTGGCTTCTCTGTACAGTGTATGGCCCAAGGATGCCCGCTAGATTACATTCTACATCCAACGAGAGTTCTGACACATAGGTACAAATGAGCCATTGATATCTTGTTAATAGCCTTTAAAGATCATTACGAAAAGGTTCCCATTACATTCAATTACCTTACCTTTCTTGGATGTTCCTTTTATTTTTGAGAGTGCAAAAGGTATTAAATCTATGCACTAAATCTATAGAAAATGGTACTAGGTAAAAGCCAGAATGAAACAGAGAGGTATGGGACTTCTTAATAAAAATTGATGCCAGAAATAGTGGAATGTTCTGGACAAACATCCAAATAATATTTTAGACCTCAAATCGAATGAATATTGCTCTTTCATTAACCCTTTATTATCCCCAAACCTGCCAGAATAGAACACAATGGCCCAGAACAGCAACTTCTGAGCAGGATAATTCACAACTCACATGTGGCTAGATGAGATGGATGTAGCAGGCCACAAATCATCTGCAGAAACAACATTTTGGTACCCATTCCAGGCAGAAAATCAATATTACAACAAAACAAAAAACCAGCATGGAACACTGATTTCTGAGTAGGCCAGCCAAACCAGATTCACCCACTTCATCTAACTAGAGGAAACAGATGCAAGCAGCCACAAAACATCCCCAGGATCTCCACACCCAGGTCACTAACATCTAAGGTAAAGGTAAAGGTTCCCCTTGACATTTAGTCCAGTCGTGTCCGACTCTAGGGTGCGGTGCTCATCCCCGTCTCCAAGCCGTAGAGCCAGCGTTTGTCCGTAGACAGTTTCCATGGTCACGTGGCCAGCACAACTAGACACGGAACGCCGTTACCTTCCCACCGAGGTGGTACCTATTTATCTACTTGCATTTACATGCTTTCGAACTGCTAGGTTGGAAAGAGCTGGGACAAGCGACGGGAGCTCACTTCGTCACGTGGATTCGATCTTACGACTGCTGGTCTTCTGACCTTGTAGCACAGAGGCTTCTGCAGTTTAACCCACAGCGCCACCACCAACATCTACCCCAGTACATAAAACCAGGTCTAAAGTGTGCCCTGCAGCAGGGGGCAGATTCCATTTGGGACAGACCCATGGAGAACATGAAGTCCTGCGCCATGCCTGACAAAGCTGCCTTGGAATAGATATTGAATTTCCCCAGCACAACCTGAGGAGACTCCAAAACCACCCCCAAGATTAGCTCAGTCAGCTTAGGAAGGGAAACTATTGAGCATCGAGGTGGGCAGTATACTAACATAATCCCTAATCTGTCCTGGGTATCCACTTTCAGATACACATATTTGAACCCAGTAAACTGGGGAATGTGATATCTGGTAAGGGAGACAGAATCACAATAGACCACTGCAACTCCACCTCCCCATCCCCAGGTCTTGCCTACTGCTGCAGAGAAAAGCCTGTGCACAAAGCTGAATGAGATTGATACCCCCAGCATTATCCAACCAAGTCTCTGTAATGGAAGCCAGATAAAGCCAATATTGCGAAAAACAGCCCAGAACAGTGACTTCTGAGTAGGCCAGCCCAACCAAATTGACCTGCTCCAGTCAGCTGGAGGAGATTGATACTACCAGCCACAAAATGCCCCCAGGACCCACATTCCAGTACCTGTTCTGGGCAAAAAAATGATATTGTGAAAAACAGTCAGGAACAAAGACTTCTGAGTAGGCCAGCCCAACCAAATTGACCTGCACCATCCAGCTAGAGTGGTCTGATATCACCAGCCACAAAACATCCCTGGGATCCACGTTCCAGTACCCAATGACTATTAGTATTTCATTTACCCTTTATTGCCCAAAAAACTTTATTTTACCTAGTCCCATAGAAGACCTCTAACTTTCAGTCATGAGTTGCTATGCACACTTACTAAACAGCGGAAATTATTGATGTCCACCAGTCACAAAGGCAGTGCCAACTGGAAAACAATGACAGACATAGGCAGGGTTTGGCATTCTCAACTATTATTGCTTATATAATTTTATATTGATATTTAACTCCCTTATTGTAAATAGCTAAATGCTCAGCTACAGTGGGTTTTTTTTATATCAGGAAGTTCCATAATTCAGCTTTCCAGAAATTAATTACAGATGTGAAAGGCAGTTGCCAATTTCATAAAAATTCATCAGCTCCGGCCAACACTTCTTAGCTCTCTCTCTCTGTGTGTATGTGTAAACTTCAAGCGATATTACACCAGAATAAACATTAGACACAGCATACATACATCAAGGAGAATATGGCAAAAGTGCTACAGAAAAATACCATGGCATATGGATTCAGTGTTCTCAGCTCTACTGCAAGGTATGGAATCAAAGACTTAGACAAAGGTTACTACAGAAAAGACAGAAAGATTTGAAATGTGTATTTATTGCAAATCCTAAAAATGTCTTGGATGAAAATGACCAAAGAAGAAGTGCTAAGGCAAAGACCAAGATATAAAATGGTAATATGCAGAAAAGAATCTAGAATACTTTGCTCACTTAATAATATACACAAAGTATATATATTTATAGCTAGTCATTCAGTGTAAAATGAAGAGGGGGAATGCACAAAAGAAAAGTATTTATTGGGCAAAGTATCATAGAATCATAAAATAATTGAGTTGGAAGGGGCCTTCAAGACTGACCACTGCTAAGTGCAGGAATCCAGATCAGAGTAGATCTGACAGATGGTTGTGGAATTTTCTCTTGAATGCTTCCAACATTGGAAAGTTCACTGCCTCTTGAGATAATTGGTTCCAACATCATTAAGAAGTTTTTCCTGATATTTGGCCAAAATCTGGCTTCCTGTAACCTGAACCCATTATTACAAGTCCTGCACTCTAAGATGATCAGGAATAGATCCTTCCCCTCATCTGTATGACTATCTTTTAAGTATTTGACTAGTGATACCTTATATTCCCTCAGTCTTATTTTCTCAAGGCTAAACATGCCCAGCTCTTTCAGTCTTTCCCCATAGGGATTGATTTCCAGTTCCCTGATAAGAACCTGGGAAGTGGATTAGCACAACATTGGTGTTAATTACTCTGGTAAAAGAACAGATATATAAACTGTGTTTAGCTGCAATTGAATCCATGCAAAAAAAAGAGCTGATCACATGATGCACAGTGGATCTCGTCCCCCCCCCCCCTCTGGACTTGTGTTATTCTGTTTAGAAGTGTGTCATTTAACCTCCCCCTGAAAGGGTTGTTTATTTTTGCTTGGGGCTGAATTGCAGTCTAATGCCTCAAATTGCCCAATGTGCCTTGCTCTCCTGCCATAAATTGCTCCCTGCCTGCCTGATCGCCCTCTGTCACCCTCCTCCTTGCCTCCCTGTCCCCTTGCTGACCCTCCCTGCCCAATCACACCTATTTCTTTGGGCACCACCAGCAACAAGAGCCACAGGGAGGAGGGAGGGAGGGCGGGGGCAGGCAGGGGCCGGGAGCCTGAGAGAAAGGGGAGGACACGGCCAGTCCAGTGCATGGTTGGAGGAGTAAAGAGCTGTCATGGAGGATCCATGCTTGGATCAGTGTTTTTGCACCACTGTAAAGCCAGGCACCAGTCATTTCTGTGTTGTATTCTGTGGGTGCAAATGGGAACAGCTGGAGCATTTTTAAAGGGATAGAGGCCACTAGGCTTTCTAAAAAGACAAGCAGCTTAGCCCTCTCCCTCCCTCTGTCACCTCACCACAACAGTTGGGGCAAGTGGCCAGTGTGTGGGCAGAGTAGGCAAGCCTGAAATGAAATGATTCTAAAAGCCTGTGTACCCTCCTACAATACAGCTTAAAATATATTCAAAGTTTTCCCAAGAGGAGCAGTGTAAAAATGCATCACCTTAATCACTTTCTCCAGGAGACACAGAAAGAAACTCATGTACCATGTGACTGTGACAGGACTTTCAAATCACAGTAAAAATTTCCTATGTCTGTCTCGGGGTCAAGTAGTAGTGTAGATAAGGCTATTGTTGTTTAGAGAAGGGGATCCAAGCCTTCGGTAACCTAGGTATTCTCTGACTTCAACTCCCATAAAATCTGGCCAGCACATTTGTTGGTGAAGGCTTCTAGGAATTGCAGTCAAAGAACAGCTGGGTTATCCAAAATTGGGAACCACTGGTTTAGAGCTACCACATCCAAAGTTAGCATGGCTATGTACGCTCAATAGGAAAGGAACAAGAAGTGGAAGAGGATCGTGTTTGTGCTCAAACCCTAATGACATAGCTTCTGACTGAAAAATGCTGTGCTTCTCAACTTTTCTTGGCAAAAGAAACAGAATTTATTTTACTAATAACAAGATCAAAACATTTCAGATTAATAAGATATACATAGACAACCTGATATAAAAATGATAGCATAAATAACATATATGTTTAAAATTTAAAGCTCCTGTCTCTCCCTCCCCCCGCAAACCTCTCATCATTTCCTCTTGCTGTTCTCCCAATTATGTCATCATAAGTGACAGGATCTTTCACTCCTCTGCAGCACTGTTTCCCATCTTCTTGGATAGAGTCATTTCCTAATGCACCTCTTGCCTCCTGGCCTTTCCAAATAAAGTTCTCTAGTGGCAAAAATGTGTACTTCGTATGCTCAGGGACTTTATGAATTCTATCTACAGGATAAAACAGTTCTGAAAATGCCCTTCTGTTTCCAGTAAAAACTACAAATACCATCAACACGAATAGTCCACAGTGCACAGTACTATGTTGTTGTTTAGTTCGTTTAGTCGTGTCCGACTCTTCGTGACCCCATGGACCAGAGCACGCCAGGCCCTCCTGTCTTCCACTGCCTCCCGGAGTTGGGTCAAATTCATGTTGGTAGCTTCAATGACACTGTCCAACCATCTCATCCTCTGTCGTCCCCTTCTCCTCTTGCCCTCACACTTTCCCAACATCAGGGTCTTTTCCAGTACTATACCTTTCCTCTAATCTAAAACAGCAAAGTTTCCAAAAGAGGAATCTGTTAGCAAATCTAACTCCAATGAAGTCTGTGGGGAAAAAACAGACAATGTCTATTAAACAGCTTTAGATCACTCACAGACTTTACATTCCTGTTACATAAGGCACTTTCTTTCCTTTCTTTCTCAAAACTGGCAAGCATCAGCCTAGAACCAACCCATTTCTGGGTAGAAGCTACATAACATACTATCCTTGTCCTGAGTTCAAGTCATAGTGGTGGAATGAGTTTCATCCAACTTGTGGGTCTAAAACTGCAGCCCTACAACATATACTGAACAGTTGAGACTCAAGTATTATCCATGATGAAATTCCAAACATGCAGTGAATTTCCATATTGCTTGATTTGTCATATTCCTGGAACAGCAATCATGATTGCTTTCCACAGTTCATTCAGAGGATAACTGACAACTCACAATAAATTGCTAACCATGATATATCAACTAAGAATGTTGAAAGACTAAGGTATGATAAGATACTGCTGGCAGCACAGGGAGAAAGCAGTAGGAAAAGAAATTCCTTTTCAGGGTGAAAAGAGAGATAACAGAAAAAAATGAGACCTTTATGAAATCAATTATCAGTTCTTTTAGCCTTTGTAGATTAATACAACATACAACTAAAATGCATTATGGAAATGAAGAGGAAGATAGGGGAAATTACATTATGCCATTCAAATCTTTCTATCAGCTGATGATGTGTTCAGGAAGCAAAGAAAAACTAGACATCTGGGATTTGTCTTTCTGTATATCTCTACAAAGTTTTCTCAAAATGAATTTCACATAATGCAGCAGCATTATCTATCCTAGAAGCTATAAAAGCAAGCCCATATATTATATTTCAGGCTGTGCTTCATCAAGAAGAGAAAGTCAAGATATCTCAGACATGTAGTTCCTTAGCAACATAATGAAAAATGTAATTTCAAGTAGACTGGCTATGTGTGTGAGCAATCACCTTGTCCTCCGTCATACACAACGGTCAGTTATCTTTTCAGTATTTCATGCTGCTTCTTATATGCGTAAGAATGGAATGAATGTGATTGAAGATTTAAATTGCAAACATATAAACCTGTGTACATCGGTTCAAATAATCTCTATATAAATCTGTTACATTCAGTTTCTTCAAAATTCATTAACATGTTATCAAGTTTTTTTTAAAAGGGTATATCTTTGTTGTATGTCTGATCATGTGTCCAACTGCACAACTGAGCTGGGCTCCAGCAGCTTTTTAGTTAGCTGCAGTTAGCGTCCGCAAGTTACATAAACCTTACCTGAACACCAAAAGGATTGTGCCTATTTGATAAATACTTGTTGTACACCATCAAGTTGCTTCTCAGGTATGGCGACTCAAAGGAGAGTAGAAACAATCTTGGACATGAGTGAAGTTAGGCAAAAAAATATCTCTAAGTATGTTCATGGCAGAAATAGAATCTGTTTCTCACACACACACATACCTCAAGTTATGGATTATCTTTAAAGGCAATCACACAAGTCCACAGGTCATTCATACAATACTAAACCCTAGTTTGCCATAAACCACACTGTCTGTGTGTGAGTCTGGTTATTAGAAGTTTCTGGCTGGCTCTCCTCTGTCTACCTGAAAAACTTTCCCTGTTCTTCTTCTATAGTATGGAGGGCTTGGACAGCAGCTCAAGTTCTAAACACCATGTTTTGATATAAATAAATAGGTTTACATAAGCATTCTCAAGAATGGTGTACATCATTTCAACTTATGTATAAAGAATTTTCTTGCATGGTCATGTGCATAGCAATAGTCCCCTTCTCCCCATTATCCTTAGCCATGGCAAATTGTATGGATTCCTTAGCCACAACTCCATTGTTTGCCTCTTCCAGGATCTTGTCCAGTAGTTTTTAGGAATAAAAAGCAGGGAATTCAGCGGTTAAAGTTTCTGGTTTAATTCAGATTCATTTGTGATCTGAATTAAACCAGAGGGCTAGTGACTGCTCCAGGACAATTAAACCAGTTAGCTCAGATCTAGTCCCCATGGGGAATAAATATCTGTAATTTACATTACAATGCTGATGTGATACATAACAAACTAAACAACATCACTGTGATATTGCATTCTGATCTCAATTAGGGGCTGCACATCAGCTTTAGCTGAATCCTGAATCTCAAAACAAAGCAGCTCAATTCAGATCTATTTGTATTCCACTATGAGGTGGAATTGTTGGATTCATTTCTTAGGCAAGCAAAATAGTCTGAGATGATTCAGACTGATCTGGCAACTCAAGACATCTAAAATGAGGGCAAGAAGACAGACTGCAAGGAGAGATTGAATGAGAGGAGCCATGTCTGGAAGGGGAAGTTGGAGAACCAGGCTTTACTCTTTGCCAGCTCTAACATGAAATCTAACACAAGAATTTCATCATTCTTCAGTCATAGTACATTAGGACCCTTCTTATCCACAGGATCAATACCTGCTAATTTGCTTATCCACGGTCTGAAATTTTTTAAATGTTAAAAGAAAAGTCCTAGAAATATATATTTCTAAAGATGAAGTTATCAGAACTGTCTACTAGAGGGAGCCAGAGACCATGCTATGTATAGTGTTCGCTATTAAAAATAGCGTTCACTGTAATCTGCATTTTTCAGCATCTGCAGGAGGGCTTGAACCAATCCCTCACAGGAGTCCTACTATAATTGAAGAGAGGGATCATGTCAAGACAGGATGGTGGTGAGAATGGGAAGGGAAGGAGGGGAAAGCTGCATTTTGCTCAATGGCAACTTTTACACATAGTCCAAGGCAAGAATTTCACCATGTCAGTGCTTTCAGGGACAGCTTGTATGAGATCACTGAAGTCATCCAGTCAATTATCTTGCACAGCTATTTCTTCAGTTAGGAGTTAGTACCATACTTAGCCGATCATAAAACTGGTGGATAGGTTGTTGATTGCTCTGAGGTTCTATCTCTCTTCACATCCCATTGCTTTCTCATGTGAACTGTTATGCTGTTATGTGCCACCAAGTTGCTTGCCAGTTATGGTGACACCATGAATTAATTGCCTCCAAAAGATCATATCTTTAACAGTCTTGCTCAAGTCTTGCAAACTCAAGGCTGTGGCTTCCTTTATTGAGTCAATACTCAATGTCTTACTCTTTTCCTGTTGCCTTCCACTTTTCCTAGCATTATTGTCTTTTCCTGTGAGTCCTGTCTTGTGATATGTCAACAGTTTGATTCAATTTAATTCTATTAGCTTCTAGTGAGAATTCAGTATTGAATATTTGTCTTTCTGCTCATCCATAGTATCTGTATAGATCTCCTGCAACATCACTTTTCAAATGAATTGGTTTTTTCCTGTTAGCCTTCTTCAAAGTTCAGCTTTCATGTTCATATGTAGTAATCAGGAATAACACAGGAAATGTCACAGTATGGATATTTGTCTTTCTTTCACAAATTTTCACCCCTTCTTCATATGAATGTAATCCAGCTTTTTAATGAAATGATCTGCATACAGACAAGAAGATAAAACACACATTTGTCTCCCACATTTACTAATTGAAAAACATTCTGTTTCTCCATATTCTATCCTAACAGTAGCCCTTTTCCCAGAATATAGGTTACATATTAGGACAATCAAATGTGGCACAAACATTTCTTTTAGAACAATCCATAGCTTATCATAAATCACACGGTCAAAGGCTTTACTGTAACTGATTACAAACTGATTTTCAGCCGAAATTCTTCAGTATTCTTCAATAGTGTCTCTACCTTTTCTGAACTCAGCTTGAACATCTGCATTTCTCATTTCATATACAGTAAAAGTCTTTGCTGTGAAATCTTGAGCATAGTTTGCTTGCATAGAAAACAAATGCAACAGTCCTGTACTTATTACAATTCTTGGTATCTTCCTTCTTAAGGACTCGAAGGTATGTTGAACATTTCCAATCTATGGTCCATTGTTTTGTTTTCCATATCTGTTGGCTTATTCTTCAGATTTTCTTTCCACCTGTACAGCTCGAAATAGAGCTATTTGTAATCTCATTTATCCTTGGTGATTTATTCTTCCAATTGCTTTGATAGCAGGTTTCATTTCACCTTCCAAAATTGCAGTTCTTCCTCATAGGATTCTTCTACAAAAAAAAAATATGTCACCTTGCACCTCTTGTGTATAGTTCCTTGGTGTGTTGTTTCCATTTTTTCTTTATTTTATCATGATCAAATATATACCTTGGCTGATCTTTCAGAATCTTTAATATTGGTTTAAAATTTCCTTTGATTTCTTGGATCTTATAAAAGAGATTTCTTGCATTCCCTGTTTAAAATTGTGTTCTTTTTCTTTATATTTTTATAATAATAGTTATCTTTGCCCCTATGTGCAAGTTACTGAAAAGTGATATTTATGATTCTGACCCATTTCCATCAACCTTTATTTCTATCTGTCATTAACTACTGTAGGGGTTTCATCAGTCATCCACTGAGGCTTTTCTTTTCTTTTGACTGCACAATTAGTCTTTTTGCATTCTTCCCTGGTAATGGCTGATATCCTGTTTGCTTAAGTCATTCCACATATGGTTGATGATGTCATCAGATGGGCTATTTTTAGGAGACTAAACATTTCTTATTTCTGTCCCAAGGCACCCACAGCTCCCATGCAATCTCTTTTATCATTAGGAACCTGTGGGGTCCAGGACAGAAAAGTATTTAATTAGAGAAAATTGCCACTGCCAGGACAACTTTACCAGCTCTGGCAATTTTAAGTGAAGAATTCCTTGTATTGTCTCATTGTTCCCACAATGAAAAGGATTATATGGGAGCTGTGAATGCTTCAGAACAGAAGTAGGAAATGTTTACTTTCTGAAAAATTGTCCCAGCTGATGATATCATTTGCCTTAGGCAGTGTAACTTACTTGCACATGATTTCAGACAGTACTTCTGGGTTTAATCTACGGTTCTTCTGGTTCATGTCTAGTTGAGTTTAATAAAGCAAATCTGTTTTGTACATGATTTTTAAATGATTTTTTAATTCTTCAGAAATGTTATTTAAATCAGGTTTTGGCACTATTATTTTTTAGTGTTCTTCAGCTTTCCTCTGATTTTTGATACTAACAATTCATGGCATGCAATGCATTCTGCACCTGGTCTTGTTTTTGCAGAAAGAAAAGAACCTCTACATCTTCTGCTTCTAATTATATAATCTACCCAATTGCTTTATTTGCTATCCAGTGTACAATCATCTGTTAACTTGTCTGAAACATGAATTTGCGATAAACAAATTGTTGGCTTCACAGAACTCTGCAAGTCCTTTTGCGTCTCTTCTAACTCCTAGCCAGATTTTCCCAAAACATTTGGTTCTGCTTTATTCCCTACTTTTGTATATATACTTTTATATATACAAACAGTACAGAGATTTTATATATATACATGTGTCTATTTGTCTGTGTGTGTGCAGACAAACGCAGCATGGATGGGCAAGACTGAACACTCAACTGAGTGCGTATGGCATTCAATTTTCCTGAGGCTAGAAATTTCAAATTTCTGAATATACTCCCAACTTTAGGCTCTATTATGTCATGTATATCAGAGTAAAACAAAGCAAAACAAAACAAAGAGAAAACAAACAAACCACCACCCCAGCTATTTTGGTTTTCCAGTGCAAGTCAGTGGGAGTCTGATAATCCACATTGACAAATGGATTTGGATCTGGGGCACAAATAGAACTGGATGGAGTCTGAAGTACTCCTAAATCAAGATCTATCCTAAGTGCCAAAGTATCCTCCAAACCAGTTTGGGAACCCTTCAACAGCCCTAAACATAATACTGCATAGCTACATATGCAAAACAGAAAAGCTTACATACAATTGGTACTGAATGGTGTGTTGTGATATGTAGGAAAACAAACAGGAGGAGCAATATCTAAAATCTAAAAGTTTAACTAGGGAGAAGTTCTCCTGCCAACTTGCATCTATTCTGAAGGTTTCATACTCACTGTAAGTTAGGATCCAGTAGTGTTGCTCCACAAATAAACAGAACTGGAAAAGGCAATCCCCACCACCCCACTCCAGAATCCTTTTCTTCCATGCCATTGTCAAATGTGCTCCAAACAATTTCCAAATCTTCCAGATCATATTTTGAAGCCAGCTAGGGATAGGGAGACCATCACCCCCCTCCCTCCATTCAGCTCTGCTAATGGAACTTAACTGCTTTCATCCGTTGAACTACATTGTTTGATCCTGGCTTGCAGACATCTGTTGGAATTTTTACAACGTCACCTGCTGCCTGGAGAAGGTGTGGCTGCCAGTGACCTTTCTGGGCTGGGGTGACTGTCAATCTATTCAGCAACAACCAATTGTTGCCTCCTCAAATCAAATAAATTTATTGTCATTGTAAGTATATACATAGTATACACATACAACGAAATTCACACAGACACCCAGAGACCAGACCCACATGCACACACATAAAAAATCCCCAAACACTCCCCCCCACTAAAAATCCCCCACTAAGAATACAAACATCTACACCGCAGGCCAAGTAACACTGTCCAACTATTCACTACTGGTGGTTCTTTAAGCTCATTATTAAGTGCAATTATAGCTCTGGGATAAAAACTATTCAGAAAACGTGTGGTCCGAGTCTTAATTGTTCTGTATCTTCTGCCAGATGGCAACAGTTCAAAAAAGTTGTAAGCAGGATGGGAAGAATCTCTCAGGATGTTGTGTGACTTCCTCAGACAGCGGGATGTGAAGATGTCATCCAGGGTTGATAGCTGGAGCCCGATGATATTCTGGGCAATTTTAATGGTTCTCTGTAGAGCTTTTTTGTCCGCTACAGAGCTACTCCCAAACCATACCAGAATGCCATAAGTTAGGATACTCTCAATGGTGCTACGATAGTAGGACAGAAGTAAATGCTGAGATAAATTTAACTTCCCGAGCATTCTCAGGAAATACAGTCTCTTCTGTGCCGTCTTCACTAGCACGTTGGCATTTATAGTCCATGAGAGGTCCTCTGAGATGTAAGTGCCCAGAAATTTAAAACTACCAACTCTCTCCACTTCCTCGCCATTTATGTACAGTGGTAAATGTACATTTCTCTTCCTCCTAAAATCAATTATGAGTTCTTTAGTTTTTTTGATGTTAAGTGTAAGATTATTTTCTTTACACCAGAGTATCAACCCTTGTACTTCCTTTCTGTAAACAGACTCATTGTTCTTATTTATGAGCCCCACCACTGTCGTATCGTCCGCAAATTTAATAATTGCGTTGGTGTTATACAGTGGGGTGCAATCATGTGTGTACAAGGAATAGAGGAAGGGACTTAGCACACAACCCTGGGGAGCTCCTGTACTTAGTACCAGGGTAGAAGAATGGTGAGATCCCATCCTTACTGACTGTGGCCTATCTGTCAGAAAATCCTTTACCCACACACAAATCTTCTGAGGTAATCCCAGGTTGATCATTTTAAAAAACAACCTATTGGGTAGAATGGTATTAAAAGCAGAGCTATAATCCACAAACAACAGCCTCGCATAAATTCCCTGTTGTTCTAAGTGACTCAATACAGTATGGAGTACAATGGACACAGCATCATCAGTAGATCTATTTCTCCTGTATGCAAATTGCCATTGAATTCAAAGAGAGCCCCACTTCTCTGCTCAGTGCTCTTTTGCTCTCCTTAGTTCCCTGAAGCCTGTAGCTGAAGGCAGTCATATTTGCTAGTTTTCTGTTTGATCAGTTCCTAACTGCAAGTAATAAAACATTTTAATTCTTTTTCTGACAAATGTCTTTGAGTGAATTACTGAGACTCTAAGTCCCAGGTAATGAGAAAAGGGTTGGACTAATCTGGGGAACGTGAGGCTATGCTGCTCTGTGAATCCCTGCACTTCTGCTGCATAGCTAGAGGAATTTAAACAGAAATTCAAATTTCTGCAGCACTACCTACCTACCTGACTTACTGAAAGACTTCCTTACTCTTGTGTAGCCTGTCTGCACATTTTAGTACAGCATATATATGCTGGTTTTTAGTCCAAATAACAGAAAACAAGTTTCAAAAACTCTATGTACTATAGTACAATGAAGATACACAACAATCCATGTAATCTCTTTCATTCCTATATCTTCATGGCTGCGGACCTGACTGAGTTGTAATATAGTCATAAAGCATACCACAAGATTCTCCCACACCCATTTCCAAAGACATTCTGAACCAGTTAGAGATCCTTACACAATAAATGATGTGGATAAGTAAAATGTGAATGGATAATTCTGATTAAATATTTTTGCAAGTGTATATTCATTTCCGAAACATTCTAAAGAACTTTGCACCTGAAAGGGGATTAATTCTTGGTTCTTAACTGTTAGCATAACATTTTAATATGGAGTTAATTGAAAAAAGGAACAGTAACTGCTGAATTGTTCTGCTTTAATCTCTCTCTCAGGCTGCTATCTTTCATTGGAACAGAAGAACTATTATGTTAGGAGCATTTCTCTAACCGCCTTCTCCTCCCAAATCCTCTGATACGAAAAGTTGTCATATCTCTTAGGGACTGGTGTCATAAATGGAACAGTCAGTAGTTTCAGTAAAGGGAGAAGAATCTAGTGAACAAAAACGTAATGACATGAAGCTGGTGACCTCATTCATATAACATGAGCTATTATTCCTATAAGACAAGAGAACCAAACTTTTGAATCTCAGGAGATGAAGTAAATATTATTTCACTAGCATTTGACAAGAGGACAGAATAAGAGTTTTACAGTTTCACAAAAGCCAGCAAGACTTACTTCTGTAACGAATGACCTACTGTTAAGATGTAATGCAGCTCTGCCTCTAAGAATGCTCAACAAACATTTTCTCACCATGAGACTTTTATGCTGCCCCCTAAGTGTTTACTTTTCTTATTTTTATGAGAGCATGCTTCTGCTAGTGAGAGTATTTTCTGAATCTACATTTAGCCCTCAGGTTTACATGGGACCCTTTGCTTCCCCCCCCCATCAATGTAAGAAAGACTTATATCAATTAATAAATGTCATAAACAAAACATAAATCTTTCCTACAAGTCAGAGAACAAAGAAAACATCAAGTTTGCAACTTAATTAGCAGATACATTTATCTTTCTACAAAAAAAAAGATGGAATTTTGCTTGAATGCTTACTTTCTGTCAATGTCTAGTGAAAACATACACCTCCAAACTAAACTGCTTCATCTATAAGTATTACTTAAATGCAGGTGTCCTAATTTACATTAATCTTTGATAACTGTAACATCGATTAGAGTTTGTAATAAATTAAGGTGAAAGACTGGATCAATACAGTTATAACTGCATGTTCAGACTATTATGAAATGTCTTTGGGGTACAGAAGGGGAAAATCAAATTGGCACACTTTTCAACATAGTATATTCAAACATGCATACTCCTGAAAGATCTTGCTTTTCCCTTCTTCATGCTGACAACCAGAAACTCTCTGGTGATGAGATAGCAAAATTTATCTAAATTAGTGTGTAGGTGGGAGGTCAAAGATATATGAGTATGTCTTTTTCCAAATTAAATGCTATTAGATATGTTAAATTACACAGAACTGCCTTGTTTCTTTTCACTCATGTTAGGATTAAAACTGAGATGCTTCTAAATTGCAAAAATGGTTTGACTTACATTGATTAGTTCAATATCCCAGATTTTTTTCACAAGGTCCATCGATGTATAGCCATTTATCAGAAATGGTTTGATATAATCTCCCAGTTCCAGAGAATCTAGCCATTCTGCCACAGAGGTGGGATTGTAGCCATCATTGCCTATCTGTTTCATCTGAAATTTAAAAAAAAAAAGTGAAACAATTTGATTTTTTCTGGTTATGAATGGTTTTGGAAGGATTTTTCCAGAAAATATTTGATTTATAGAAGCACAATACTTCTCTTAATTCAACTTTTACTCCTGCTCATTAGTGCCTTAAAAAGTCTTCATCAACTTCCTCTGCCAGTGCTTAGCCCTTGAGGGTGTGGCTTCTAGATCTTATTACTTTCTATAGCACAACCTACCACTGAAGTATGTGTATTTTGATACAGCTACAACACTACTGTGAAAACATCAAAGTCCAGTGTGTCCCAGGGCCATCTGCTAATAAATCGCACAAATGCAAAGTCAAGGAACTTAAAAGTTAACCACCTGAGAAGCCATAGGCTTAAACAGCATGTTACTTTAAATTGATAGTGTACAACCCATTACTTCTCATTTCTCACTTGCAAGTAAGCAGGTGAGTGGGTCATCTAAACCTCCCCCAGCTATTTTTTGTTTGCCTTAATGGGGGAGGTAAAATAGGGGAAAACCTGAAATTATACTGGGATGGGCAACTTGTGCCATCCCCTGATGTTCTTGAGCGGTGATGCCTATCATCCTTCACAGCTGGCTGTGCAGGATGAGGACAGATGGATATTGTGGTTTGACAATATATGAAGGGCCACAAATTGCACATGCCTGATTACTCTATGTTTGTAAATATTGAAAAATCCTGAAGTCCTGCACTTTGTTCACTATGGTAGTAATTGCCATTATTCAAAGCATGCAGTATAGTTCTCTGCATGTTAACTTGAAACAAAACTGCATTTTGTAAGAGATCACAACACCAATGGTTTTGAATAGCTATGTTTTTTTGTTTTTTTTGTTTTTGCATTCTTCTTAAGATATCCTAATTATTCACATATCTTCCAAAAGTATTGAATTGCAGCTAAGGCTGAGTGCAAAAAACACACAATCAGAAGAAGAAATATCTATACTTAAAATATTTAATACCTTAATATTCTCCTATAACCAAAACAATTCCACTTCAGTAGTGAGAATATTTACTGCAATGAATTCTTTGGGTCTTCCCATATTATGGCTATATCAATTCATTTTATAGGTAAGATTTTTTTTTAACTTCAAAATAAATAAAAGTCGCAATGCATTAGCCAACAGTTTCACTGTCAAAAGTCATGAGAGGAGACACAGGATAACATTAATTAGTTTCTCTCTACAGCCTAGCTTAGAAACTTTCATCTTTGACCAAGCTGCTGCTTCATATTTGATCAGATGACAGTGGTTGTCTGCAAGGTTTCCCAAAATTTGCTGTCTGCTATGAAAGCTGAATGTTTAGAAATGATAATGACTTCATTATGTACAACTACTGATAATTCATATTAACAGGTGCCAAATGAACTAGGATCATTAGTTTATGAAAAACGTTTACAATTTTCACAAATTACCACATTATGTACATGACAGTTTCCCGTTTTGACCGTATAATGCAATTTCACATAATGTAACTTAATGAGGACAAAGGAAGTATGACACAGAGAGAACATTTTTGAGTCTGTTTGAAACTACTGACAAAATAATTGAAAAAGGCAAGATTTGCTCAGTTGAACACTTGAACCAACTGAATGATTTTGAAGCTTTACAATATCTTAAAATTCGGTGCAGAAAAACAGTCTCTGTGTTTGTTTCTGTAAGCTGCATTTGTGGTCTTCAAAACGTAGATTTTGAGCAGATTACTGAAACATCATGATCTTGATTTTTTTTAATTAACAAAAGGAAAATTACAAATAACAAAATTAAGACTAAAATACAAACTCAATAGTGACTACACACAATACACCCTTGCCACCTTCACCCTTGGGACTTTTGAACAGATTACATCATGATCTTATTTTTTCAAGCAAATAAAAATAGTAGATGCAAGATACTACAGTTCTGTTTTGTTGCTTGTTTTAACAAAAGTTAAAGGACATTTTAGGAGATGAAATGTTGACATTCAGCATTATAAAAAAGAATAGGATTCTCAATGCACATGTCTGAACACTGGAAAAAAGAGCAAATTAATTATGTCCTGCTTTTTCCATAATGTGACTCAAAATTGGTGTACACAGGGTTTCCTGGCCTGCTTGTCTTTAGTGAACATCCTATACCCATGGCTACTAGTTTCGCTAACTGTATACCATCTCAAATATCACAGGAAAAATGCCTTGGCATATCTATTGCTGCAGAACATGAGACAGAAGACAGAATTGAATTCATCATAGTCTGTAATTAAAGAAGGGTGTTTGTGCCTTTGACCCAAGGCACCAAATACTGCATCGTCTTGATATTTGCTGCTGGAAAGGCATGAACCCACCTGTCCAAAACACATATACCACCCGCAGCTGGTCCTCCCCATGCAGAAGAAAAAAATATGGACATTGAACAACAACAACAACAACAATAATATTGCAAATCTCAGAAATAACACCATCAGAGCTACAAAAAAACATTAGGAATAGCATACATACTGCGCCAATATTTAACGAATACTTAGGCTTTTGGTTAAAACTTGTATCTGTTGCATAATAACAGTCAATGTTTTTATAATTTTGATTAACTGTGTCTGGTATTTCTGAATAATAATAATGATACAGGTGGGTTCATCCTGAAACCAATACGAGTGTCATACACATCCAGAGAATCCTCCCCATTATTTTGTTCTTCCCCTGTGAATGTCAGTCTCATGTGACCCAAGGTTAATCAGTATAGCAGTGAAACCCAGGTTTCCAAAATTACTAGTTCCAGCTCTGACATTCATATCTTCTAACAGGCTTCCCCACAGGCAACTGACTAGCCACTGTGGAGACAGGATGTTGCACTAGATAGGTCTAATCCAGCATATTTCTTTTTATGTTCTTATATTCTTATCATGATCCTTTGAAATATTTCCTAAACTTACCAATGATGCAGAATAAGCTTAATGATGCCTGTTTTATTTTAGTCTTCATGAAAAGAAGTCAACAGTGACACAAGTTGTATTGACAGAGAGGAGATCATGTAATAACCAAGCATCATGACAAGTAATATTTCTACAACCTAAATCTAAGACAGCAAGGCATGGTGACAATAATTTGATGTAAGGGAGATTCACTGGGCAAACCTCCAAACACATGGCTACTCCATTTGAAGGCTTATTGAATCCCTCAGAAGAAGAAGCCTTATTGAACCCCTCAGAAGATATTACAGCAAATGATAAAGTAATTAAGTACAGTACATCTTGGGGTAAATAGTACTAGGAACAGGCACAGATTGGTTCAGAATAAACAATGTGTTCTTTCTTTGAGAGGATAACATGGTTACCAGTTCAGATAAATGCAATCATTCAGATAACTCAAATTTGGTGTCCTGTGCCTATCATTAGGGATGAAGGTGGACATATATATTCATATCATGGGAAGGATAAGCCATGGCAAATGTAGATTACTTTGAATCTTCTAAGGCACATAGTAAATTATAGGTTTGCAAAAGTAAACCACACATATATCCTAAAATGGCTTGACAAGTCATGCATGAGCCATGGAATACTGAAAGAAGCTGCATATCATTGGTTGGACAAAGGTAGAGGGTGCACATGTCATCTCATACTACCTTGATGGGGTGGGGGGGATGAGTCAAGTTTAATCTGGATTTGTAACCAGAATTTCTGTTCTGTAGTCTAGAATGTTATAGACTTTGAATGCTTCTGAACAGTCTGAAATTAAACTTGTCCTCAGGTTTGGAGTAATCGCATTCTGTCCAAATCAATTTCTCCATGCAAGATCATTTCAGTTCCAGACAACAGTGCCCCAAGAACGTAAACCATGAAAACAACAGGGATGGAGGCTCTCTGGCTCATAGGCCATATCTAGAGCAACAGGGTGGCTCAACTGGGTTGTGAAGCCCCAGGAGACGCCACCATAAACCACTAGTTTGACTGGATATGTGGAAGGGGAGCAAAGCCAGCTGTAACTACAGCCTCATGAAATGCTCCTGGAGGCTTTGACTGAATTGAATTCTCTCACCTTCCTCAGATGGAGAAGGTAAAGACAGAGCAAAGACAACCTGGTATTCCGTTTTCAGTATAGAGAAGAACATTCATTCACTGCTTGCCATCCCAGTTGGGGTGGCAAATAATGGATGAAGGGGCTGACAAAAGAAGTACATGAGATTCTGGTTTCACAAGTGATAAAATGTCCTACCAAAGACACAGCCCTTCAAAGCTGCCACATTCGTGGAATCAATTATCAAATGAAGCCCTTGCTTATTTCCTGATGCCCAACTACCAAACCAAAGCAAGCCAATTTGCAACTTTCAGATCAGAGATACCTGTAGTTAAGATAAATCAATGTATTTAACCTCTTAAAGAATGCATCTAATGATGGGCCTATGGTAATGCCAGTTTTGACTCTCAACTGACACCTGGAGAAACAGCTGTTGAGGCACCAGCTGAGTCCTTACGGCTATTATGTGCCATCCTGATCAAGATGACATGTGCTACTGACTGAATCCTGCATGTAGCTTACTGTCACTTGGAAGGGCAGCCCGAGAATCCTTCCATCAACTACACAGCTCTCCACCGTCCTCTGATCAGGACCTCAAGCAACATATGAATATCTTTTCTCCAGAGAGCAAAGGAGAGAAAAAGGGAAAATGGGCTGGATGGACTCCAAAGGGATACATGAAGTGCCTCCCTCAACCTGAATTCACCAATATTGCATTCCCAAGAAAAGTCATTTTTCTTTTTGCATTGTACCGCTCAGGATTTATATTAGCTACACAAATCCTTGCTCACCTAGGAGATCCCACCCCAACAGAAAGCTAGTCTGGGATATAGAGCAATTGTATAATACTGCTAGACTACTCAGGTTCAAGGCGTTGTGTACAGGAAGCTCCTCCACTATTTCAGCAATCTCATACTAAAGGAAGGATTATTTAACCACTAATTGTGCTCCCCCATTTTTTCAATGCCTCCAGATTACACCTAAAATCTGAGCACATCTACATTAGATAATTCCAAGTTACAAAACTTTTTCTCTGTCTTATCAGACATAGATGAAAGTGTCACCTGTTAATGTTGATTATCCAGTCAACAAGTGGGTATTTTAAAGGACATTAATAGTTCAATTTGCGTTCTTTGTATTTGCTTGATTGATGGATGTCCTTATTGTTCTTGTTATGTGCAAGCTGCCTCTGATCTATGGTGATCACCCACATCATTGGAGATACTGAAAGGAGTTAGGCTTTGTGATCTTCAAATCAGAGCTTAAAGTTTTCCAAGAGGATTGTCAATTCAGAGCTAGTGCTAGTCAAAACACAAGCTCCTATGAATCATACTTAACTATATAAGAAAATATACAATGTTTTCAAAGAACTGTTACAATTATTTACCAAAAAAGCCCATAACATAGCCATAAAACACAACTTTTTAATATGTGTGTGTGTATGTGTACACACATAGAAACTAACAATGTTCTAAAAGCAAAATATGTTGTTGATATTTTTAAAAGGTTTAGTATATAATGTTAATTGTTCTAAAACAGGGCTGGGAAACCTGTGGCTTTCCAGATGCTGCTGAGGTCCCATTCCCATCATGCTTCAACTCTGGCTAAGCTAGTTAAGGCTTATTAGAACTGTATTCAAACAACACCTTGAGGACCATAGATTCCCAAGACCTCTAAAATACTGGCATAAAATCACTTTTACGTTACCCTACATTTTTTTTGTTATTCTCCTTGTAGGATGAGTAAAAGCAAAAGGAAAAAGCAAAGCATGCTGCTTATATAGTGCTTAAAGCACTCTCTGGGTGGTTTAGAATTTAATTATGTAGGCTACACATTGTGCCTCCCCTCAGCAAACTGAATACTCAGTTTACCGATCTTGGAAGGCTGGAAGGCTGAGTGAACCTCCAGCTGACCACCTGGGATTAAACCCTGGCCGTGAGCAGAGTTTTGGCTGCAGAACTGCAGTTTAACCACTGTGCCACAGGGCTGCTGTAAGAAAGAATTCAAAAATATTTGCTGTGCATATTTGAGAGTACTGCCAAGATTACTCTCTGGCAGACAAAACATGCTATGAGTTATTTAATTTCTGTAATGATTAGACAGAACTTGGCTTGAAAGTTGAAAACTAATATTAGTTTAATAGTGCTGAATTGTTTAGGAAAAATGTGATAACAAATGTCAAACTGAGACTGGCTGAAATCCAGTAGTGAAGTCACAACTAGACCAGGCCTGTTGAATTAGTGGGATTTGGTGAGTCAACTCCTCCATAAGTTCCACTGATTCAATGGATTTACTCTAGTCATGATTTATTATTAGATTTCAACCATAGCCTTACAGGCAGTTCTATGGTCCCTGTACATCGGTACCTCTTGGTGAATACCAGGGTTACAATCCCATACCTGAGCACCAATAAAATCAGCAGCACAACAACTGCAAAAAAAAAACCAAAGCTAATACAACTTTGACAGCCC
Organism: Intellagama lesueurii; assembly: GCA_037013535.1. Classification (NCBI taxonomy): domain Eukaryota; kingdom Metazoa; phylum Chordata; class Lepidosauria; order Squamata; family Agamidae; genus Intellagama; species Intellagama lesueurii. The sequence goes on along the minus strand of JBAJHW010000005.1, from coordinate 38,845,317 downwards.
CAGAGCACTCTTGACAACTCTACCAGCACCCACCATGTCAGGGACCATATCTCCAGATCATCATCATCTTCTTCTTCTATTGCTATTGTAACATAAATGTTACAGTAGAGAATTCCAGGGTATTCCACATAAAAGGAAATATTAGAAAGGCAATCAAAATCCATGGATACAGCCTTAGGATACTACTGAGTCTCAGCATACATACCTTAACATACAGCACACAAGTTGCTTCCGCAGCACCATGTGCATGTCCCCCAAGCACATGGTGCTGCGGACAGTATGTTTCCATGCAGAATCCATGGGTTGGCTAGGAGAACAATGATGATCGCCTGGTAACAAGAGGTCAATATCAACATTGGGAGAGGTAGGAGGAGTAGAACCCAGGCTTCCTAGTCCCCCCAGAGCAACCCTTTCCTTTGTAGGAACTGACAATCAAAAAAGAGAAGCCCATAAAGTCTCCTAGGAGCCAAGCTCCTGACATACCCTTCTTTTATTTTTATTTTATTTATTTATTTAATTTATATCCCGCCCATCTAGACAAAAGTCTACTCTGGGCAGCTAAAAACAAGTTACAACAAATTCATAAAAACAATAGCAATATAAGAGAACAGCAGCAACATAATATGGTACAAGATGGCAAAGCAAACTAAGCAGTGACAGAAGGGAAGGCCTGCCTTCTTTTTTCCTCTATCCCTATGTATTAGAGAGCTCCTAACCAAATAGTCTACTGCCAAAGGGGTCTATGCAGCATTTTAGCTCACTAGAATAAACATGGTGTACAAGAAGCCCTACACTCAAATGTTCAGTGTGACAGTCAATCAGAGTGAACAGCACATGGACCAATATCCCATGGAGATAAGGGTCATACTCCAGGATTTTTAAAATGTTGGCGAGCCCCTTTCATCCCACCCAGTCATACCCTGCACATTTATTTTTGTAATAGTTAATTTCTGTTACATATCATCCTGGTAACAATTCTTCTTCTCCTACACATTTTTGGTAGACAAACATAGTATCAGTGACTAGGGAAGATCAGGCAAGCATTTAACTGCTGAGAAAAGCTGTTGCTTTGCAAGAGACCACTCCCTCAGCCTCACTAATCTTCCCATGTCAATGTTATGGGGAAGATGCAGATCGTCAGTCTTGGCTAGAGGTGGCCATGGAGAACCTCACCCCACACCCATCCCAGTGTGTATGTCTTATGATGGAGACATCTGAGGAAAGAAACTGTTGAAGTATTGGTGATTACTTGTTAACCATTACGAAAAAAGAAGCACAGCAGAAATAATCACAGCTTTATTTGAACAGCATCATTTGCAGAATGAGTTTCAACAGAATTGCAGGAGAATGGCACTGCAAAAGTCTGTAGCCTTCGGGGCATATGCCAGAGAGCAACAGGGACATTTTTTTCCCACCACAACTTCATAATGGTCAGAGTTACATTAGTATCCATTATGTACTCTAGAAAAGTAAGAGACATCAGAGAAGACAAATGCGGAAAGCAAAACGTGCTGGCTTCTCTCGTCACTGTTGTTGTAGGCTTCACTTGCGGTCTGCATAGCACCTGATAAATACATCAGAATTCTACCTGTGTTTCTGTGGCAATAGAAGAAAGACATGAAAAGATGATGATGATAGTTAGTAGTTGTAACAGATAGGTTCAGTGACATATGCTCATTGAGTCAATTTATATTTGTTATTTTTATTCTGTTTTTTACCCCAAGAAAACAAAAGGTAGTGGAGCTGAAAAAAATAATAAAATACAATAGAAAACAAACTATAAACAATTCACTGTCATTATGAAACAATTTCACCAGTGCATAATTTTGACACCAGAAGCTTACAGGAGCTAGGCAGTTTGATCATACTATTTATTTATTTTTTATTTATTGGATTTATGCCCTGCACCATCTGGCAACCAGGCCACTCTGGGCGGCTAAGAACAAGACAAACAACACAATATCAAAACACGATAAAAATAAGATAATACAAACATTCAACAGATACAATAACTAGTAGGATAAATTACCGTATTTTTCCATTTATAAGACGACCCAATGTATAAGACGACGACCCCCTTTTCTAACCCCAAATTAGAAAAAGCAGGGATCAAAGGGCTCCCTTTTTGCCAAGCCCCGTGCCTTGGCAAAAGGCAAGGAAAGTGGCTGTCAAAGTGACTGCCGCTTTTCCTTGCCTTTTGAGAAGGCACGGAACTTAGCAAAAAGGAAGAGAGAAACGCCTCCCCTTCCTTTTTGCTAAGCCCCGCACGCCCTTGCCTTTTGAGAAGGCACGGAGCTTAGCAAAAAGGAAGAGAGAAACGCCTCCCCTTCCTTTTTGCTAAGCCCCGTGCCTTCGCAAAAGGCAGCGGTAAACAGCTGCCTTCCGTGTATAAAATGACCCTCATTTTTTTATCAAATTATTTAAGGAAAAAGTGTCGTTTTATACACAGAAAAATACGGTAAAACAGATGGCTATGAAGATGATAAAAAGGATGATGAAAGGGTGGCAAGAAGGATGATAAAAGGGAAGCTGAGATATCAAAAACTTAATGCTCAGGGAAAGCCTGGCGGATGAGCCAAGTCTTCAATGCTCGTTTAAACCCATCCAGCGAGGGTGCCAGGCGGATCTCCATGGGCAGATTGTTACACAGGCGGGGGGCGACTGCCGAGAAGGCCCGGTTTCTTGTTCTTTCCCTCCGGGTCTCCTTCGCAGTCAAGGCCCTCAACCACCCTGCCTGTGAAGAATGAGTATTACGGACAGATCTGACTGGAAGCAGGCGTTCTGCTAGGTACCGAGGTCCTAAACCATTTAGAGCTTTGAATGTTATCATCATAACCTTGAAGTCAATGTGGAAACGAACCAGTAGCTAATGAAGTGCGGCCAGAATGGCGGAGATGTGCTGAAATTTCTTCACCCCAGTTATTAATCTGGCCGCCGAATTCTGGACAAGTTGTAGTCTCCGCATCAACCTCAAGGGTAGCCCCACATAGAGATCACTGCAGTAGTCTATTCTTGAGATTATGAGGGCATGAATCAAAGTCATGAGTGCCCCCATGTCTAGATAGGGAAGCAGCTGGGTAATCCTCTGAAGATGGAAATGGGCTGCCCGGACCACAGATATCTCCTGGGTTTCCATTGTGAGATCCGGGTCCAGACAGATGCCCAGGCTGCAAACCTCATTCTTCATGGAAAGAGTCACTCCCCCAAAGGAAAGGGAGTTTCCCAACCCACTGACGCCACGGCCACCCACGCGCAAGATTTCCGTCTTGTCCAGATTCAACCTCAGTCCATTTGCCCTCATCCACCCCAGAACGGTCCCCAAGCAGCATTCAAGGGACAGAGCAGCATCCACTGCAGTTGGAAAAAAGGAGAGGTAGAGCTGGGTGTCATCAGCATACTGATGACACCGAGCCCCACAACTCCGGATGACCTCACCCAGCGGCCTCATATAGATATTAAATACTACATCAGTTTTCTATCAGTTACAGTCATTTTTCACTCATTTCAAAGCTCAATTTAATGTGCTGGTATTAACATTTAAAAACCTAAATTATTACCAGACTATTTCAAGGACATCCCACAGAGATACAACTGGATCCTATAACTGACCTCAGAAGTCCTTTTCTCCAGTCTACCACTTACCCAATTGTTTAACAGAGCATTTTGGTGGTAAAAGATCTCATTTAAGATCTCTTGTGGTCCAAAGGCTTTCTTTAAAAATCTTCTGAGGTTTTCACTGATCTTATTTGTGGCTCACTATGTATAATTTATCTGTTGCTATTCTTATTATGTTATTCTACTGTTGTATTTCTTTCAATATTTTTAATGTAAAACTTTTTGTTAGGGCTTGCCTTACAAGACAAATTAAACATTTTAAAAATCACATAAAGAAACAAGACAAAACAATGGGAAACAGCCACTGAAAAAACCAAAGCCGCTGATCAAAAGCTAAGCTCAGCAGGGTGATGGAAAATTTGCAACCCAAAGGCATGCTGTAACAACCAAAGCCAGGCTGAATACCAAAAGATAAAGGGACTAGTAATTGATCACAGGGCTGAGCTTTTAAGTAAAATAAATGGGAAAAGACACAATAAAGAGTAAAACGGCATTGGCTAAAGTACCCTTAGAGATTTATGCGAATGCAGCATAACATCTTTATTTAGAGCAGCCACATCCCAAATTCAGAATAGCCATAATCAAAGAGGAAGAGGAGGAGATCTTCTACAATTTCATTGCCACAGCTGAAAAAGCTTTCAGAGATTTCCAGATCTCTTGACCAACAGTAAATCTGCAGTTCCTGGATTCAGTTTTAGTAGGTTCGTACCCATCAACTTCTGTACTATCTCTGGACACTTATTGGATGTTGACAATCAGAACAGCCAAGTTTCATTCACAAACTGGTTACATACTGACCCAAATTTCTGGGTCATCTTACTCTGTTTCGTGCAAGCTGGGTCAGCGATACAGTGCCCATGAATAACATGCTGTCCTTTTCATGCCCACCAAGGACTCCAGCTCTTCCCATCTCCACAACAAAGTTTTATTTCAGGCATCAAGTCTGTCTTCTGACCCCGTACTCTTTGTTTCCTCTCCCAAGCATGCTTTTAGGCACCCTATGGGCCAGTGTGAATGTGAGTGCAAGTGTGAGTGAGGTATGTCATTTAACAAGAGACAGCACTGTGGGTTCAAAGGAGTGGGTTGGAGTTTGGGGGCTCAGATTCCATTTCTGATGTGTACTCATTTCTTGACTAATGGCCAATTTTCTTGTCTCTTGATATTGAGTAAAATCAATGCTTTGCCACCAGCCACACCTATCACAACATCCCATTTCTAACAGCTTGGCAATCGCCAAGCATTTTTGTGACACCCTTCCTCCAGCAGCTGTTTTTTATGATGTTTTTGGAAATAGTTCCCAGCATTCCTCAGATACAGGAGACCCCAGGCAAATACCCTGGGTGTACTGGTGTTTGGGCACTCTGCAACTGTGGGTCCTGATGGCAATTTTTAGAGCACTGTATTTTTAATTGTATTTTAATTGTTTTACCTTTTTACTGTATTTAACTTGTTGTAAGCCGCCCAGAGACCTTTGGTTAGTGTGGGTGGCATATAAGTTAAATAAATAAATAAATAAATAAATTTATTTCTTTAGTAGTTTTGGAATGAAAAGGTGGTTTGCCCCCTTCTCTGCACCCAATTAATTTCCTCCCTTGCTTACCTTGTTCTGGCAGCAGTGGAATTCAGGGTCCTGGTAGTTGTTCTGGAGCAGAGAACCTGTAAATTTCTGAGAAGACAAGTGTTATACGTCTGTCCTCTGTTTCTTTTTGGTCTTCCCAGCTTTTAGATGTTGTTTAATTTATGAAGTGCTTTCTGAAGTTGCAAAAACCACAGACAGAAACAACAGGAGAACAAAACCATCTGAAATTATCTGATAAAATCTGGTAATTCAAAACCCGAAAATCCAGACAGAACTTCAGCAAGAAAGAATTTCAGAAGTATTATTTATTTCCCCCCGTTGTGCATGGGTCAAGGAAAATCTCAACAGCTAATCTTCAGAAAAGAACTTCTATCCTGAGTAGAGGCTTGACATTGAAGTCTCATACTTTCTGCAGGTTATGAACTTTTTGACAAGACATCTTTGTGTTTTCCTCAGTAGCAGCAAGTAGTGGTAGTTCAGTGAAAGTCTCTCCTTTACTTACAAAATTCCTTGATGTTATGAGATTCACAAGCTAGACTAAGAAGCTTGGGTCATGAGTTTTCATGGAAAAACTGACTGGCACTGCAAGACACAATCAAGTCCATATTCCAATGGGAAACATATAAAACTGGATCTGCCTGCATATATCAAAGCAAGGGTGGGGTTGCAAGATAGATTTTTCTCTTTCTTTCACACTTCCTTAAGCATTTAGTTCCTGTTGGAACTCAGAGGAGAGATTTTATTCCTTTAAGAGAATTCAACACTTCAGGGATTAACACTTATCTCATATCTGTTTCCACTAGAGTATAGGCTTTCTAAGCCTAAACTGCCTATATGAATCTATGTGAGACTGAACTTACCCATTAAAGTTACTTATGCATTATGTTTATTGCTTTGTTCACATCCCCATCCTAGACCTATTATTGCCAAAAATATTTCCAGTACAAAAAGCAGCAAATGTCTTAATGTGAACCCTACTGTTCCCAAATCCTTCCCAGCTCTCATATAAAATTGGTATTTTTGCCTTATGTGGGGGAGGAGAGTCACATTTGGAAGACTGGCATATTTTTGTATGATAGAATTCAGTTGGAGCATCTCAAAATAAAGCAAATGGTAATAATATAAGCACACCAGCTACTAACTCTCTGTCCTTTAGGAACATAGGTTCCCGATACTTACTTAGAATTAGTTCAGGATGGGGGAAAAAGTAGTGAAATATAGGAACACCCACTGTGTCTCTGAGATTAGTGCAATGTGTGGGCATCTCAGGTGCAACTGCGGTAGCTAAATCAAAGAAGTGCAGATTGAGAGTTCTGGAGGTTTGGTGTGCAAGTTCTTTTGTTACCTTTTTTTCAAAGCAACAGTGGCATCATGCTAGAATATCCATACAATGTTAGATGAACAAACCATTTACAGAAAGCCATTTCCCCAAGACCTTAAAACAAAAAATCTCCACTCCATTAAGGTCCCTTTAATGTACTTTTGATGAGCTTGCCTTCTGGCAAGTTTCCTCTCAGTGAATTTCTTTCCAGAGTTATGTTTACCAAGAGTGATAATATTCTCTGCCTGTGCTGTTTGGGCCACTGTGTTTAGTTTTCTTTAAATCTTGTACAGTCCCCTTGTAATCTTCCAGCAAATAATTGAACAGTTGTTTCCATGTAATGATGGCGAGGATTGGTTTGAAGGTTTGGGTCCATCCATCCAGTGGTTTAAAACTGACAATCTAACTGCTTAAATATCAAATCATATCACTTCCACACAGCTTTCAGCTTTAGTTTAGTTGCGCTCAGGGGCTGAACCTCTTCTGTACCCAAGAGTCATCTTCTTCATAACCTCTAACATTCTCAAGCTTTAGCTGTCCATACTATTTGTTTATATACTAAGAAATCTGATCCAAATTAAGTGCTATAAATTACCACATGCCCTTTTTCAGTGGTTAAACACTGTCACTTTTCTGGTATGCTGGGAAAAGATAAACTATGCCAATCATGATGGCCTTGGGCTTCTCTTGTTTCTCCTCCACTTTCACTTGATACATATCCAAAATGTTTTCTCATCACCCACTTCTTTAGATAATCAGCTTCCCTTCATTCCTCCCAGTTCTCAACTTCCTTCCTCTTCCAGATGGCCTTCAATATGTTCGTCCTTTTCTTCTCATTTAGCTCCTAACTTAACTTCCAGTATTTCTTTTTCATGTGCTCTTACCCTGCTTGAATGAGCACTCCTCTAGCAAAGGGAGGCTTCTTGATATCAAAACACATCTTTGTTAATTTTACCCCACACACACTTCTACAATTTTTATTTGTCCAGTTCTATTCAAACCAACTGGCTGTACAGAACTCTGTTTTAAATCTTAGATTTTAAGTCTTAGATTCTGCTCACCACCAGAGGGCTAGCTTCCACTCCTTTTCTACCCAAGGTCTTCCTTTGAAGGGCATGTTATTTCCAACAATATCTGTTTCTATCAATATTTCTTTTAAGCAGAGACTGGTAATTTCCCACCATGCACAGCTAAAATTGGTCAGAAGCTGTTAGCACAACAAAGTCTCTATATCTGGAGTTATTCTCTAAATATTAATCACTACAGTCTTGTGAAGCCATGCTGTCCTGCCTCTCTAAGTATCATTGCTCTCATGGGAAGGAGGTAGCCCTGATTCTGATTCTTCTGCACAGCCTCCTTCCTCTGAAATGGATTTTGAGTCCTTACTTCCAAGGGTTCTGTTTCATCCTGGATCCTGCTGTCCATTAAGTCTTGGGGGATCTTCTGTTTGGGAGCTCTATATCCTCATTGAACAAAGATTCCTCCAGCAGGAGGTGGTCCTGTCAGTCTACCAATCCCACAAAGACATATTTCTTTGCTGGCTCGGATGGCATATGTGCTGGCTCATTTGTGAAAAGTGCAGCCCATGTACGCAGGATCTCCAACACGCAAGCAGTCCTGTATCAGCCACTATTTAAACCAATGCATCTTCGTGTAAAGGAGCATGAAATCAGTATTACAATTGTCTGCTCTTGGTTGTATCACAGAACACTCTTATTAGGGAGTAAAGCCAATATTGTAAACAGTGTCATTTCGCAGACTCCTAAGGTGATACCAATATGCTAAACACATTTCATTAGACTATGAAGTACATAAGTAAAAAAATTATACAAAAAAGATTCTGAAAGCAGAATTAATAAAATGATTTGCAATTTGATCATCATATAAAAGTATCCCAAGAGTTTTTCTTTCTCAGCTATTTCTCTCCTTACATGGAATGTTGACAGAAAAGGCTATGGTAAGAGTTATATATTACAAATGTTAAAAGGACTAAACAACATTTTTATGAGATAATAAGGCCAAGGAGGGCAATATTGAGAATAGCATTTTATTTTTAAATTGAAGACTTCTTTGTTTAAGCACTGGACTCTAAATAATGAATGAATGGAAAAGTACAGGATACCTTTGGAAGAAGCTGAATTGCCTGTAGAATTCTTTGTCTGTGGCCAGAATTAAGAATTCCAATTTCCAAGAGATCCTGATCCTCCATAACATTGCTTCCCTAAAAGAAATAGAAAAAGAGATTGGCAAGCATTTTAAATAGTTTTTAAAATATTTTAATAAAGTCCCACTAATTTCAAGTGGAATAACCAGAATCGAGTATAACTGATTCTGGATCCAAAGCTATAATTATACTTATGTTCAGGTACAGAAAATATCACTACTATAGTACCAGCAATTATTTAAAAGTATTTCAGTTATTCACACATCTCTCAAAAAAGAAAGCAGGGGAATGTAATAGCAAAACTGAATTCCTGTAAAGTTTAAGTTTATGATTCATAGTTCCTTTAAAAAAAAAGAATGCAGTATCAAACTAAAGTTATATTTGTCTTTGATCCTATATTGAATGAATATGGAATGTATGTATACTCTGACCAGCCCACTTTTGGGACACCATACTTTCCCCCTACAAGCCCCAGGAGCACTTTAAGTATGTTGTGACCTGTGCTGATCTCAAAGGGTGTCATCCAGACCAGCCTGTGAAATCCAGGGTGATTTAAACTGTTGATCAATAAATATGTGACACCAGTAAAACATGTCACCTGTGTCTTGCCTTTTTATTCTGGGTAGTGACGGGGCAATATCTATTTGAAGAATTATTGAGCAAATGGGAGCTGACAGGAGGCTTCTTTGGGGATAGGTAAGGATGAGGAGGTTGGTGGGAATGAGAAGAGGGAAGATAGAAATCTTCTGCTGGTTTGGATTTTGATTCAAACTGGAGAAAGGTTGGTGAGAAGGGACTTAAAAGCTAATCTCTCCTTTGAGGCAGCCTTTAAAAAAACACACCCAGAAGTTCATTTTTGAGCCAGCCTTAGGAAAAAAAAACAAAAGACATGACCATCAGATGTGATAAAAGGATATAAACTGGAGGTAGACGGAATATAAATCCACTGTTGATTTCTTGTAGGATAGAAAATGGAGTTGGGCTTTCAATAACTACCCCTCCCCTTGAAAAAAAAGGATCGTTCTATGAGGTACTGATGTGGTTTTAGGGCATGTCTGACTTTTATGCAAGGAATGGAGAACACATTTCCATTTACACCGGAAAGGTTCTTGAGAACTGATGAGAAATAATACTTCCCAAATACATATTTGCAGTAATGTAGCTCACTTCTCTTTATAATGATAAATATAGAATATCTATCTCCTCCCAAAGCACAATGATTTTTTCATCCCTGGGTATTTCCTTCTATTTGACTAGATTTTTCATTAACTTTGAAGAGGCTTTTTTTTTCTTCAGGATACCAGATGGGCTGTTATGCTGTGATGACACTTTCAGATAAAAATGTCGCTTTTCCCCAATAAACCTATTAAAAATTGTAGTTTCAGATATTCTGACATCACCATCTTTATCATAGCAATTTCAGCTCTATATGGCTTCTCAAAAAGGAGAAGTCATATTAGACTGATTTCTTCCATCTTTGGAACACTGGTGAACCATCTTTGGAGAATAGCAGTGAAGTCTGAGGGGAGTTTTTGGCAGTGTGAGTTGCTTGCCCAGGGCCTGGACTGGTTGTAGAGGAGCATGGGCAACTGACTATATTTATATTATTTTCAGTCATTTTGAACTTAGACAGAAAAAATAGGTAGAGATATGACTACACAAAATAATAGATGTGATCATTAGATTTGTTTGCAATAGGCATGAGATTTTTGTTCACATAATAATTTTTTCCACATATTCTGTTACAGTAAACAGGATTTATATGCTTCATCATATTATGATAAACTTTTCATTTACTATCTAGCAAGTTTTTCTGCTTTCATGTGATCTAGGCACACATTATTATGGTTAGCTAGCCAGATTATAAACTCACAAGAAGTTTAATACTGAACAAGATATTATAAAATTGCATTCACTGAAATAACTGGAATGACTAAACACATGCTCTAGCAGAAAACTGCACCTGGAATATTTCAAACGTATTTGAAGGGCCAGTTCAATGTGCAATTTTTGGGGGGGAAAAAGGGGGAAATCAAATTAAGAAGAACCACTACTGAATAAAACCAACTAAAAATATTTTAAAAAGAAATCTCTTTAACGTTTCAGTTATCAAAACTTTCAAGTTGATAATTCCTTAAATGTATCAAATTAGAGAAACCATAAAAATAATATTAGCATTTATGAACCCATCTGAGCTTTTGTTCAATTTTCTTTGCACTCAAGACACTAGTACTGCATCCTGGTGTACACACAACGACAGGACTGAAACTAGTGTCAATAGAGTTAAAGTGGAACAACCCCCATCACTGTGTTTTCCAGGGTTTTTTATACCAGCACCATGCTGTATGTTCAAAGGAATTTCCTATAATCACGCAGTCATAATGCTCTGAAAGACAAAGGTGCCATTGGCATGGTTCATAAAGGAAATAAGCAAGAACCAGCAGGCATTCACTAAGGTGTATAAGCCAAGGAGAAAAACCCTCAGAATGCCATTGATTATATTTAAAGATTTTTATTATTTCACAGACCCTGATGTGTTTTGACTCTTATGCCACTTTCAGGCCTTCCTCATGGGAAACTCACCTCAACTTTTGTATTTCAGTGGGTTTCTCCTGACAAAGGTCCTAAAAGTAATAAAGGGCTGAAACATCAAGTTCTACAAAAGCAAAAGAACAGCTGACAAACTCCAAAAGGAATAACCACAAATGAGACATCATTTTTTTTAATGAAACTGAAAGGCTAGAAAAGGACTATAAATATTTGGCATTTCCTATGCTCCTTAATTCTAACAACAGAATTACTCTAGATACGGAAATCATCTGCAGTTAAGCATCTAAGGAGAGAAGGCTTGGAGTAATGAAAAAGCGCAAAAACATCACTTTAGAAAAAAAACACAAATACTTGATGAGCAAAAAGGGGAGGTAAATGCAAGTTAAAATCTAATATTTGCATGTGAAGTCTGCAGCATCTCATGGACCTCAGAGAAAGGCAACACTCTTCTTTTTGAGGACATTACAGAATATTGTGAACAGCTCATCAGAAAGCTCCAAATATGTAGAACATTTAAGAAGAACATGGCTTCAGTTATAGCTTTAAAAAAAACTCACTTTTGAGACAGATGTAGAAGTATGGCTATATAAGGATAATGCCTGTACAAATATATAAAAGGCTCCATTTCAATGATTGTACTAGCATCAATTCAGAATGATACTTTCCATTTATAGTCAGGCTGACCATTTCTGAGTACAAAATCAGATTAATAAACATACCAGATGTAATACATGAGCTGTAAGATTAATTGTGTTCTGAAATGTTCATCTAGAGGAATCCAGGGGGGAAAGAGTTTGGGACCCTTGTTTTTGTATAGACACTTTTAGAAGGTCCTTTAAAATAGTAGAAGGTAGGAAAGGGGGGATGGAAATGAATTTAAACAAAGGGATGTGGGGCTAAGGAAAAATCAAATTTTTAAAGGATTCTTTCCAGATGAGACATGTGGTTGTAGCGGAGGCAACTGAAGCGGGGCTTTGAGGATCAGGCAGAGGGTGTCAGGAGATACGCTGCTGTCTCCCTCATGTGGAAATTCAGGATGCAATGGAGTGCTTTCCAAGGTTCATCAGGCATACTGACCGTTATTCCATCCTTCTGATCTATGTGGGAATAAATGACATTTGCCAGATACAGCCTGTAATATGCTACAAGTGACAAGGAAGCAACTGAAGGATGGAGAAGGAATCTGCTTCACAGCTGCCCATGCAGAGATTAGCAAAAGTGTGAATCTTCCTGTCTGTCTTGTCACCATTCATTTGTGCATATAAGGGTTATATTCATTGCTATGATACATTAATACCAATTATTAGTAGTATACCTTTTCAGTTAAGTCATCACTGGTATAAGGGATACTATGACTCTGTTAATTGGGCTTTTTCCCCAGGTGTTGTGATAAGAATGTTCCTGGTGGCATCTCATGAGAACAGGGATTTCTACCTGACAAGGGGCTACCTGCTTATGTTTTCTTATTATTCCCAATGTCTAATAGTTTCTAGCATGGAGACAGATAGGGTGTAAAAGCTGTTGCTAACTTAGTAGACTTTGGCCTACATTTTAAGATCAGGAGCCAGCTAATGTCTAAGAAAGTGTGTATCCTGAAAAATGACATCTCCTGGGCTTGATAGGGAGAAATGTAATCTTTCTTGATGATCATCTGTTGTATCAACTAACCATCACAGGTCTAAGTCCTCATGCATAGCTGCACGCATGGCATAACTTTTGGAGGCAAATTTCCCCAAGTTAAGCAATCACCATAGACATTTTCAGTTGTGCACTAAGACATACAACTCAGTATGCTACTGATAATATCTAAGGTTGGTTTCTCATTCTGGGGCAATTCACCTCCAAACATTTTGCCATTTGTGCTGTGTCAGCATAACTATGTAAGAGAATTTGGACCACTATTTCCCGTGAGCTTACTGTCACACAGGTAACTTTATTCTTTCTCAAGTACCTTTGAATCTGTTTACACTGAGGCCTTGCTCCAATTGTCCAATTAAGACAGCTTTTTTTACAAAAAAATCATACCTTTCTGTTGAAGATCATGGCCCAGGAAAAGACAAGAATATTGGAAGTGAACAACAAGCTGTGCATACAGTATTGTCAGGAAAGGTTTAGCTACATGGACCATGGTCTATGCTTCAATGGAGAAGAACTCATGGTTAGAGATGGGTTATACCTCTCAGGCACTGGGGGAAATGTTTTTGCTAGGAGTCTTGCAAACCTGATCCAGAGGGCTTTAAACTGAATTATTCTGGAGGGAAGCAGCTGTTTTGTTTTTGTTTTTAAACCCTCTTAGACAGCCAGTTACTAAGAAAAAGTCTGCCTGAAGATAAAGGTGGTTGCCTGATTGCAGAAGGACAGCAAAGAGGGGGCCAACCTCACAGGAGTAAGTTTCACAACTTGGAAGCAGCGACATAGAAGGTCCTCTCTTGTGTCCTTATCAAACACACCTGTGAGAGAAAGGTCTCTCCTGATGAATTTAAAACCTGGTCAGGCTTATAAAGGGAGATGTAGTCATTTAGACAGCTTGGACCCAAGGTGGAAATAGTAGAAACCTTAAGGAGAAATGACCACATCCTTTTGGATTTCTAATACTAAGGAAAGGCAATACTGAAAATAAGACAGCAAGCTCTTTGGATTTTTAGAAAGCTGATTTCAATAAAGCTAAGGAATTAGTGGCTGAAATATAATAGTAAGTCACAATTGAATTAGGCCCATTGTGTAAGTGAGGATTTGGTGAGTACATTCTTCCATCAATTTCACTGATTCAATAGGCCTACTACTGGATTTCAGTCACTGTGTCAAAAATATTTTGAAAAGAAAAGTTCACAAGAGATGGGAGTTTCACAAAGGTAAGATACTAAGTAGAGATGGGGGTATTCATATTTGTATACAAATATGAATACCCCCACACAGGCAGACATAACAAGGGGGCCACACCATCCAATGCTGCAGCTGGCTCTGCGCTCCCTTCCAATCGCTCTGTTGCTCGCGGTCGACTAGCCACTCCTGGCAGAAGGAGGGAAGACGAGCCTCCCTGCCAGACTGACAAGTGGCTAGTCGACCGCGAGCTCCAGTGATTGGAAGGGAGTGCGGAGCTGCCGGCAGCAGTGGACGGGTGAGTGGACGGTCTGGCCCCAGGGGGCCGGACTCTCATTATGTCCACCTGTGTAGGGGTATTTGTATACGAATACCCCCATCTTTAATACTAAGGAATAACCACACACAAAAATTCCTATGAGAAAGAAAAGTTGGAGACCCCTAAAAAAAACTAGGATGGCTACCTAAGGAGCTTTCAGATGAGCTTAGATGTATAGAAAGTGGCAAGAGGGGCACATATCCAAGGCAGGGTACAAACAGCCAGTATTTGTACAGAGAAGGTCAAGAGGGCTAACACTTGAAATGTCTAAACTTTCACCTCTCTTGAAAAAAAAGGTTAAAAATAACAAAAAGGATTTTTCAGCTATGCTTGGAGCAAGAGGGTGATCAAGGAAGCAGTGGGCCCACTGCCTGGAAAGGATGGAGAAGTGTTAACACATGTCAGAAAGAAAGCAGAACTGCTTCACACCTAACTTTGCCTGCATCTTCTCCCTGAGGAAAAATGGTGCACAGCTTAGTGAGGACTGCAGCCTAATATAGGTGAGAAGAAAGGGCAGGAACATCTAGCTACTTTAAAGAAATTCTGGTCTCCAAGATCAGATGAATTACATCCAGAGGTACTAAAAGAACTGGCAGACATAGAGCCTCTGTATATAATATCTGAGAATTCTTGGGGAACAGTTGAGGTCTGTGAAGACTTCAAAAAGGTCAACGTTCCCATCTTGAAAATGGGGAAAACAGAATATGAGCAATTACTGACCAGACACCCTGACATCAGTACCATGAAACATTCTAAAATATATAATTAAACAGCCTGTCTGTGAGCACTAAGAATGTGGTGAGAATACTTGCTGAGAGCCAGCAAGTATTTCTCAAAAAGAAGTCATGCCAGGTTAATTATATATTATCTTTTCTTGATAATAGTTATCACCTTGGTAGATTAGAAGAAAATACTGTGGATACGGTTCATTCAGATTTTAGCAAAGCTTTTAAGAGGACTTTCTATGATATTTTTGTGGCTGTAAAATGTGAGCTAGACATAGAGCTTGGAATGTTACGTCTGCACATTAGTTTAGTGGAGTTAAACATTAGACATGGGGAGATGAGTTTGTTCCTTTCCATGTTTAAACTGGCAAAACTTTTACTTCAGTGAACTGACATATGCAATTTGCTAGTTAAATCATCAGCTTTAAAATGAACAGTAGGGTTGACGAAGGCATGTAGGTTGTCACCTCTGATCCTTATTTGCACATTTGTTCCTGGCTTCTTCAAAAGTGCTATTTTTCTTTAGATCTGCCTTCCCAAATCTGGCATGTTTTTCAGATGAACTCAAAATCCCACAGTGCAATCATAAACTAGGGATGGTGATTCTAATATATGTAGAAACTAATAGGTTGGAAATGGCTCATATCCTAATACAGATTCTCATCTTTTCACCCGCTGCCCTCCACCCTCACTCAACACATGGAACAGGGCTAACTCTAGCAGAGCCCATAATTTCTTTGACCTCTTTCAAATGCACTTTAGCAGAACATTTTGGAAGTTTTTCACTGAAAAAAAAATAGTCTTAACAAACTACTGCTCAACACCATCCAAACTTACTCTCCTACAGGTCACAGTGACTACTTCCTGCATTATTTCCATGGCCCATTCACATAGTTGAAAATTACTGGCATCTAATCTCCTTTAGTTAATGTACTTTGAGAAATAGTTTTAAAGTTTGTATTTTCAACAATAAACCAATTTAACAAGCAGAAACTGCGCCAATGCTAATTTTAAAAATGTTAAATTGATTGGTACTTTTTCTCTGATGGTAAAAGTAATGAATTTGACTGTAACACTTTAACTTTAACATATTATTTTCAAGTTCAGGCTAGATACTGCTGCTGTTTCAATGATCTATAGCTAGCTAACATGCCACACTTAAAGAGTTCTCAACAATGGTTCCCTGTCATCAAAAAAAGCAACAAGAGGGGTGCTGCTAGGTTCTGTTCTGGGCTCAGTGTTGCTTAATATTTCTTTAAGCAACCTGGATAACTGAGTAATGAGAATGTTTATCCAACATGCAGATGACTCCAAGCTGGGAGGGGTAGGAAATACCTCCGAACACAGTATCAGTAATCAAAGTGGTCTTAACAGATTGGAGAACTGGGCCAAACCAAACAAAAAATGTAAAGTTCTTCATTTAGACAGGATAAAAAGCAGAAACACAAATAAAGCATGAGTAAGATTTGGATTGACAGCATTATGTGTGAAAATGATCTAGGGATCTTAGTAAACCTCAAGCTAAGCATAAGTCATAAGTGTGATAAGATGGCACAAAAACAAATGTAGTTGTATTAACAGAAGCATATTAATCAAGTGAATCAATATTACCTGTCTATTCTATTTCTGCTTCACCTGGAGCACTGTGTCCAGTTATGGATACCTCAGTTTAAGAAAGAGAATAATAAGTTTGAATGTGTCCAGAGGACTATCAAGGTTCTCAAGTGTCTGCCAGCTATGCCCTCTGAGGAACTACTGAGAGATCTGCATGTGTTTAGCCATGAAAAGTAAAGATTAAGGGGTGATATGATAGCCATCTTCAAATATTTATAGACTGTCACATCGAAGACAGAGTAAGCTTGTTTTCTGTGGCTCCAGAGGGTAAGATCTGAACTAATGGATTCAAATTCCAAATAAGGAGATTCCAATTTAACGCCAGGAAGAACTTCCTGAGAGTAAGAGCTATTCAGCTGTGGAATAGACTATACCTTGGGAAATAATACACTGTCCTTCAACAGTTTTTAATCCAAGGATGGATGGTCCTCTGTCAGGTGTTCAGGTGTAGCTTTCCTGCTTTGTCAGGCTTTGAACTTGGATTCCCTTACTCCTCTACAATTGTGTAATTCTGTGATAAACCAGTGATGGGTAAGCTCTCAGGGACCCTTCAGCCTAATTTCAAAAGCCTATTGAAAGCAATCAGTTTAGGCCTCTGAAAGAACTTCCCTCAGTTCTGTATCAGTGTGTTAGGTAGGAATGAAGATCGGTTAGAGGTGAAGAGAAAGTGACAAAATTTTTTTTTAAAGGCACCAGTAGGGGAAAAAAGTGGTCGGCCTGCATAACTGGGGGGTCTAGTTATGTCTACCTCTAGCTTCAGGTATATCAAGGAAGTACCATGCTACATATTGCACCCTTTGAAAGGGGACTTTTAAAAGTGTCAGTATTTTAAAAAAGCAATCTGCAGTATGAATATCTTCTGACAGTCACTTTGCTACAGCAAACTGAGGTATGATGTTGTACATCATGCCATGACTCACCTCCTTTAAGAAAGGCTAGCCATAGCATGATCCCCCCTTCTTTGGAGGTGATACACTTACAGCACACAATATGTTCCCTCCTCTCTCCTGTAAAGAACCAGAGAATAATACTTTAAAGGAAAAAAATGTGCTAAACTCTGTTCACATCTCCAAATAGAAGTTTGTTTTTCAATTGGTGCAAAAGATTTTACAAAATGATTAATTTCTGCATTGTTAAAAGGGGGGAGAAGGAAAATACTGTATATTTTTCAACTTTAAAACTATTTGTTACTATGCATTTTTCACACATCCAATATATCAGAATTACCAAATGATCAGAATTATGCATAATTACAATAGCTTTGCTGTCTTGTGTTTTTCTGTTAATGTCATTATGAAACAAAAATTTTGTGCTCTGCTTGACCATCCAGTTATCATAGAAATACTTGCTCCACCAGAAATGAGGTTGGACTATTTTTAAAAATTATGCATAATTCTAACACTTCATCTGAACTTTGAAGGACAAATACATTATTACTGACGAAGTGCAGTTCTATGCATATTTACTCAGATGGAGATCCTCCTATGTTCAGTGGTGCTTATTCTCTTCTAAATGTATTTAGGACTACAGCCTAAATTGTACAACCCTCCAGAGTACTGGCCTAATAATACTATCTCCAGAGTACAATAATATGCATTCAATAAGTCTATACTATATGCAAACAAGATGAGAATGTTTTACTTGGAATTCTGCAGTAATGAAGCTGCTGAGAAAATCATGCATCTCTTAACTCATGCCTTGCACTTCCATTTCCTATCCAGATCTACCTTAAACGGCTAAGGCATATTCTGAGCCAATAGCATTCCTTGTCCCAAAAAACAAACATTGGATTGCTTCTCCATATATTCACTGAAAATGTTCATAGATACCGTGTAAGATGAGTTGTAACATTAATATTCTATATGTCAGATCCTATCTATACTACAATATAAGTATAGAACAGGTCATTTTATATTAATCCATAACATACGAAAAGTTGTTTCCCTCTTGTCATTTCTTTTATAATGTTATATTAAAAATAAACATATCAGACATCTCCCTGTTTTTTCCCATGCAGCTCATCTTAAACTTGAAGCCCATTGAATCAAACTGCTTCAGTCAAGAAACATCACTGAAAAAATGATGCAGTTCATGTCACTACAACCATGCTTCAGCCCAGCATGACTATGCAATATTAATAAGAAAATATTGACCAGTATCTTGTTGGAGTTTTCTACATGCATAACTAATGTTGCACAAGGAACTGTATTATTTGGTGAGATGTTTGTTGCACTACTAATTGTGTTACTAGTTTTGCAATTGGCTATACAACCACTTTTGTAACAGAAACCTCACTAAATAGTGCAACCAGCAATAACTGTGAAAATGCCCAACAGGATATTGTCCATTGAAATATATTACAATGTCAAACATAGAGCTCTGTGGAAATACTTGTTTACATGGCAAATTAGGGCACCAATGATGCCATAAGTGGTGATCAGACCATGGAAGTCCTGAGTCCTTTGGGAAATATCACTTAAGACTTATCAGTTTAAGGTATCTATCCCATTCTAATTAGACCATAAGTGTAATTTGTCCCATTTGTCCCTCTCTATATATATTCCTGCTTAAATTAGATATTTGCATCTTATAAAATATGCTGTAAAGAAATCTATCTTATATAATATTTCTGGAATCCCTAAAGCTACATGTAAAGAACCACCTGTCTTGTCCCCCCACCTTAAAATACAGCTGATTAAAGTTGGCAATATAATTTCCTTTTCTCAATTATTCCAGCAATTTATTTCATACAGGAAGAAGGCTGTGCTTTGCTTCTTCTGTCCTATTCAGCAGCTGGGGGGCTCACTTAGCTAGTTCATTCCTGTTACTGTGGTAACAAGATGACTGCTGTGATATGATCTCATGTGCTCCATGTGTAAGGGTTCTCAACCTTTGTCACAGCAAGCTTTATTATATCAAGGAACTTTGAAAAAAATGATTTAGAAGATCAAAATGCAGTATTTATTTTACAGTACAATAAAGTATAAACAACTAAATCAAACAAAATAAAGTAGTACTGAAAAATCTTTTTCACATAAGTTTCAAGTTCTTTCAAAGTCAAATATTGTTATAAATGTTTAGTTTTCTAAAACATAATCATACATATGAATCCTTTTCCTCAGTAATATTATATACTAGGTTGGAAAAGTCATTGTTGATTTACCAACTTTCTTTTCTTTTTACTAGAAGTAACCAGGTGTGGATACTTCTAATTTGATTGGGAAATGGCATGAGGATTGTTATGTGATGTTTATTTATTTCTGTATTATTTTGCCAAACTAAATTACATATGCACATACATGCACGTAGGCATGCACACACACACCACAAAGAATTTCTTCTAGGCCAGAGACACCTATGACACAAGTGGAACAAATAATAGTGTAGGACAGACAACTTAGATCACAGAAATGGAATGAGGAAGGATTAAACACCCCTCCACCCATTTTTCTATCAGATTAGTGCCCCTCCCTCAGGTGCATTTATTTCTAAAAAATTAGAACATCAGTCACAAATGTATTGGCTTAAATTGCAGTTTGGCCCCTGACTCATTGTAAGCAACAGCAGGCTAGCGATGATTCGCCTCCAGTGATAAACAGGCAAAGTTCTTCAGACCATTAAGTATCTGGAAGAGCTTCATGGGTGGCATCTTTACAGAAGGGAAGATTAGATATTTAGTTAGCTCTGCTACAGCTATGATATACTTCTTCTTTTTTAAGAGTGATGTACTCTATCAGTGTTTCTCCAAATTGCAAACTTATCCTCGTCTTCCTTCTCCCTTTAAAGTAGGAACCTGTGTTAATGAGGACACTTGTGTTAACTGCCATGTTGGTTATACCAGGGCAAGTTCCAAGGGCCTAGGGGTCATTTGGGCCCTCCACTGGTCTTTGGTGGGCTGTTCCCTTGCCAAATGCTGGGGAAAAAGGACAAAGTGTGCCTGATGCTAGGGATGGTTTCAGGCTACAGAAAGACTACACCAAAACACAAAGCAAAACAGGAAATGGCCAGAAAGTTACTCCTAGTTTCTAAAAAGGAAGACTGGAGAGGTCAGGAGTGCCTTGGGGTCACAGGGAGGAATTTATGGAACTGCAGTCAGCACTTTGCTCACCTCTAAATTATGCTACTAGTCGCACTGCCGTCCAAGTCAGTGGTATTAGTTGACGTATTTTGAATGTCTTCTAGATAACATGACCTATACAAAGGACATAGGTCAAATAGTAAAATATTCTCTGGGGCACGTTCCAGAGAATTTTCACATGTATCAGTCAAGTAAGAAGATTTCTGGAAGCCTGTTCCAGAAATAAACAATACCATAATCAGACTAACAACTAGAAGACAGAAACTGCAGCAAAAAAAAACAGACAGACCACAGCAGACAAAGCTAATAAGGCAATGGAGTTATTTAATGAATATTTTTCAGTTCATTTCACTGACCTTTATCAGGGTAATCTTTAAAAAAACTATTCACAAATGAATAATTTAAGAATGACATAAAAATAATTCATGCAGTAAGTATGAAACTACTAATAAAATTAAAATGCTACTCATACAATAGTATATTCCTATAATAACTCTAGAAAGATTTTTGAAGGACAAGCAAATTAATATTCTAATAAAAAGAGCAGCATTTTCTCATAAAATGTAAAAGTGAGCAAACTGCCAATAGAGTTTTATTATATAGCCTTTAAAGAGTAAAGAAAAAAAAAGAAAAAGAAAAAATGGACTGTTGCCTAACTAAGGGCTCAATCACACTTGCCAAAAGAAGCCCAGCTATACCATTTTTGCCATTATTTGGATTGTTCCAAAATTTTCTGTTCACACAACACACAGCTAGCATCATTTAATTTGCTCCGGCAATCAGTTTATTTCCTCCTCACTGGGAGGGTTGTTTTAAAATGCACCAATCATGTATCGCTTCATTTATCATCATTTCAGTGCATGTGAACATTACTGTTAATTTATTTCCTTTGTGAAGGGGTCACATTTTTTGGCTGTGTGACCACTTTATGGTCACTGAGCTTGTACCCTTTTAAAAATTTTGTTTTTAAAAGGGATATTGATAAATTGCTAGTAGCAGCCGCCACTTCTGCCACAAAAACAACATGAATACACTGCTCAGAAGGAGACAAACTTCCTCCTCTTTTGTGGGTGAAAGAGGGTTTGAACAGAGAATGGGACATTTCCTGCTTTGAATTATAAAGAAAGGGGTGTTGCATTAACGTCTTCTCTCTCTTTTTTTTGAACTCTTTTCTTCACAATACTTTGCAAGTCTTAAAACCTTACTCCTCCCGGTTCTGTTCAAAAGGGAAAAGAAAACAAAAAAAGCCAAGAACTGAGAGGGAGATATAAGCAGAGAAGTTAAAAAAAAAGGGGGGGGGGACGAGTGAGTAAAGGACGGAATGGAAAAAGGGAGGAGGAGAAGGCTTGTACTGCTTTATCAATAAATCACTTTTGTAATTTAAAAAAGAAAGGACAAGGGTGGGCCTCATTGCCCCAAGCAACAATAGAGAAAATTAATTGATACAAAATTAAAGAGCAGTGTAGCCTGCTATAACAGTTGAAATTGAAAGAAATGTAGCAATGCAGTTCAAAACAATATAAATGCTCCCACCAATACATATACCACATGATTCCTGAAAAAAATGTAACATTACAACAGAGGAATGAAAATAATTGGTATAACTGGGGTTCTTTTCTCACGTGTGATACAGCCCTAAATACCACTAAGGACAAACAATTCAAAACAGCATTATTGGTCATAGCTCTACATATTGCAAATTAATATTTTTTAAATCAGTAAAACACAGGTGAATACCAAAAATACCATCATTAAAACAGCCATCAAGGCTAACAGGAAAATCTTCCAATGAATTTTGAAATCCAACTTATTCTGCTATTTCTTGTGGGCAGACTGTCTGAAGTGATATTCTACTAGATTTAGAATAAAGAAAGGATTGATGCCTAAAGGAATTAATGTATTTCATAATGACAAAAATATTATATGATATCCCTGATAAATACTTGATTGCTTGCTCCTAGGGTAATGTATTTTCTACCACTTGGGTACTTCTAGCAATTTTCTGGGTTATAGCCTTAGAATCCTTGAAACAGCCAACTTTGGTTTTAATGTTGAAAAATTCCTGGCCACTGTATTCTACAGAATCAACTGCAAAATCATCATGACAAGCTTAGCAAATGACTACTTGATTACTGGCTAACGTCTTGAAATCAAGCTGCACAAATGGAGGACTGCTCATGGGTGAGTTATAAACTGTCTAATTCTGGCAAGCCTAAACTTCACTGTAGATTATTGTCAGTATTCCCATCAGATTGTTACAAATCATAAGTTACTTTAACTTCTTTCCTTCTTTTTGCAATTACTAAAATACACCCTGGGAGACAATGTCCTTAATTTTGGTGTCAATGCTCAAGTACAATACTGATACCCAACTCTGTATCTCCTTTACACCTGAACCCAAGAAAGCTGTTTTGGTTCCAAGCCAGTATCTGGCACTAGTAATGAGATGTATGAAGGGAAAGAAACTGAAATATAATTCAGACAGGACTTACATGGTCTTGGTCACTGAAAGGCAGATCAGGAAAAAGGGATCCAGCTTGTGTTGCCGAAGTTCAGCCTGAGTCTGTATGCTCAGATTTCTGCACGATGTCTCTGCATAGTTAAATTTAATGCAGCAGCTCTAGCCATTCATGGAGACATCTGATTTGATCATAGTGATGGGTATGTTGTTGCACCTCACCTGAATCAGTATAACGTGCTCTACTAGGGGCTAGAACCTGTTCAAGAGTTTCACCTGGATCACAAAACAGCAACTAGATAGTTGACTGGAGCATGTGACTCAACTGTTACAAAAGGACCACTGGCTCTTGGTCTATTTCTGGGCTAAAGTTCTCATGTCTCAGAGCACCTGCTAGAGTTTCAGGTGATTTTTATATGT
Organism: Intellagama lesueurii; assembly: GCA_037013535.1. Lineage (NCBI taxonomy): Eukaryota > Metazoa > Chordata > Lepidosauria > Squamata > Agamidae > Intellagama > Intellagama lesueurii. The sequence continues at coordinate 38,821,654 of JBAJHW010000005.1, read as the reverse complement.
GAGGTATCTTTAAAGCCTGGGCACTCATTGCCATCTGCTGCCAGCTGCCAGGGTATGGAGTGTCTGCATCATGATTCATGAGCCTTCTTGTTGTACAAACCCCGGCACAGGCAGTGCAAGACTGGGGTGGAAGCTCCTTATGGACTGGTGATCAGCTTTCCACAAGTCTCAGAAGCAGTGCTAGACTTGAAAAAAGCTACTCACATTACATGTTGTAGATGAGGCCACATTGGATCTTAGTGAGAATGGTGGTGAGCACTACAGCTGCTGGGGCCATTTTGACACTCAATTGAAAAATTGCATTTCTTTTTCCCTGGCTCTGCTTCATTAACTGCATATTACTTAGATTCTACTTGTACCATTTCCATAATCAGTTGGCCCAAAAACAGTTCTGCCATTCCTTTCAACCACTACTCTAGCTCTATGTCATTAGACGGATCCATCCTTACAACATCACAAACTTCTAACTCCTAGTCTCAGACATTGGCCCTAAAATCTGAAGAAACTGGATTCTGCTGAACTGATAACCCAATTCTGGGCACAATCCAAAGACACTGGCAAATACTTTTTTTATTCTATTCAACTGTCAGCAATTGTTTTAAGGAAAGGGCTTATAAAGGGACTTGTGCTGGAGTGTTTTTCTTTTTTAAATGGATGCATTTTTAATTGTTTTTAATTTACTAGTCTTTTAAAAGTTAGCTTAATTGCATTTTCATAATTATAACTTTCCATAAGTTTTTATCTGTACTTGTTTTTACCTGTATTTGCTTTATCTTGTTGTAAACTGCCTTGAGTCCTAGTTCTGAAAGAGTGGTGAGACAGAAATTAAATAAATAAATCACTTATATTTTCTCAGCCTTTTGGCTAAGATGAAGTTTTCCTTAGTGACTGGCTGTCTGAGAAGGGTTTTTAAATGAAGTGTTGTGCCTTATTGCTTTAAATCTGTTTTTGGTGTTGATTTTGTTTACCATTTTCAGCGTTGTGTTTTATTTTTTAAAATATTTGTATGTTTACTGGTTTAGCTTTTAAATATTGTCTTTCAATGGCAATATTTAATGTGCAGGCCAGGCCACCTTGGATCCTTTTTAAGGATAAAGGTGGGATAAAAATATTTTAAATAAATAAATCATAAATATTTGAGAAAGAATATCACATAATTTAAGAGAGATTTGGTGCTGGTTTTTGCTGTTCTTTGTGCTCTGTTGTATGTATTGAGGTGATGGCAAGGTGGATAGGAGAGAGTGTTTCTGTAATAAATGCCAGTGACTTACATGATTCAGATCCTTCTGTACTAGAATCATTTTGAAAATAAAGGCATCATCTGCCTAGATTTCAGTGATATGGACATCTCAGTCACATCCAGAAATAAATGTAAATAGCTGGTGATATTCTATTTACTCCTGACCTCACATTGAGCAAAAGACAAAATTGTAGGTGGAAGAAAGCAAATTTAACCATCATTAACAGCATATTCTGCATCTCCAGTAGTATATCTCTGAAGTCCAATTCTAGATGTTAGGGGCATTCTCTTTGATACTATGAGATTGCAAATAATGAAACCTCTAATGAAATGTTTCCCTAAAGAGTAATCTACAACACACAGAAGTTCTCATTAACAACAACGTTAGGTCTAATAAAAACTGACCGTAAAACATTTTCTAGCAGATAAACTGACATTTATTATCAAAATGATTTAATGGAGTTCTGCCCCACTGAAGCACCATGAAAACCAAAATGTGAATCAAGAGCAGTGCAATACACTTTCTTGCTTCAAAAATGCCACATATTTATACATTTATTTCATTTATCTCTTTGCCTTTCTTCCTCATACAACTCAAGGTAACTTATGCATACATTTAAAAGCAGGTTCTCTCCCCATGTCCCAGCACACTAGGCCTTGAGTTAGGGAATGATGGCATTATCTTTTGACTCCTAATGTTTATACCTGTAATTTTCCTTAGCTGTCACCATCTGGGGTTTTTCTTTTTTGTCATTTGTTGTATGTGTTCTTTATTACTCCTTGGTTGGGGATGGGGAGTTATTTTACTTAGTTGTGAACCTTCCAGAGTGGTTGTCTTCTACTCGATGGGAGGTATACAAATGCAATGCAATGCAATAAAATAAAATAGCCACATTGCCATGAGGGACAAAGACATGAGAGGACTCACCAGTCAACAGCTAGAGATGGAAAGAAGTTGATTTGACAATCTCCATGAAAACAGAGTTTGTTTGTGTGTTGTACCTCTCAGAACTCATTGCAGGAAAGAATGCATCTTGTCCCAACAACTTACACTTTCTCATACAGAACAGATATTGGAAATATAAAATGCTGGATGTGTCTCTGTTATGTAATTTATTAATTTTTTTGCCACATACTACAGCAACAAGAATCAAACTAAAAGTAGTGAGAAGTCCACTTGCAGGTTATATTGGTGTAAAATGTTGCAGTTGGGCCCTGGAGTCAACTTAAAAAGTTACTGAATCCTTCTGTAAGTGGTATTTCTTATTGCCAAGTGGGGGAGGGACACTCTTTTTGGTAAGGGCATTGAGGTATGATGGTGGAGATGATGCAGAAACAGCCTTGGGAATCACTTTCCCCCTTTCCAAAACTATAAAACAGGAGATAGCTTTCTGATAGTAAGAGCTATTTGGCAGGAGAATGGACTAACTCTACCACTGAAAGTCTTTAAACAAAGTATGGATATTGTCTGTTAGAGATTTTACTAGCACACAAAAAGCTACAATATTTTAGTTACATAATGAGAAAAATATGGAAAAATATAGATTTTTACAGTGGATCATTCAAGGTGAATAAATAGGGAGAGAATGCAGAAAGGAGAAAAAAATTATTAGCTGAAGAACCTTGGACACCAGTTTGGATACAGCTTTATTATACAGAGCAGCTGCATCCAAAGTCAGAACAGGCATAGGGAAAATATTCAGAGCAGCCAGAATATGCACTAGGAAAAATGCATCTAAATGTGCACAAATCTCCATGTAGGAAGAGGAAAATGCAAACAGGACTAGGAGAAATGCAAGAAAATTGAGACTAAGCCATTTTCACATCCCTGACATCTGAGAACAGGTGTCTCTAGTACTTAAGGTAACAAAAAGCCATCTTGTGAGTAGGGAAAATCTGGCAAGGTCCGCTACTGGAAAGCCTACTGAAAAGATTCATTGGTTTAATTCGAGTTCTCCCATGATATTATAAATTAAGTAGAATCATACTTGCTATAAACAACCCTATGTACGTACTTTATTACAGTCATGCTATAAATACTTCCTTACTTTCTCTACTATCTACACAGAAAAATACTGCATGCAGTTCTGGTTTACCATCTGAGAAAGCATACCATATGGCTGGAAAAGTCACAGAACAGCAATTATGATTAAAGGGTGGAACAACTACCCAAGAAGAAAGCCTAAGAAGCTCGAGCTTATTTAGAACACAGTATGATGTGGAGTAGAGGTTTATATAAGTATGGACCTTATAGCAGCAGGACATGGGACCCCTTAATGGAACCTATCAGGAGTAGATTTAAGACTAAATGAATAAGAGGAAATATTTTATCCCTATAATCTACAAAATCTACTGTTAAAATGTGATTAAGTTTGGAAGAGTTTCTTTTTTGGACAACAGCTCTTTAAATCCCCTAGCCTATATGGCTAACGAGATGCAACAGTTGCTGGATTACAGAGTTCCACAAGGGAAACAGGCAAATCTATGGCAAACTGTATTACCAATAAACGTTAGTCACAATGGCTAAAGGATTTTGAGATTCAGTAAGCCAATACATATCAGTTGCTGGGAGACAACCACATAGTAGAGCTATTGTCTTCATAACTGGCTAGTGGTTGTTCACCTGGAGCTACCTGGTTTGCTTTAGTGGAAAACATCGGACCACTGTTCTGAGTCAGCACGGGTCTTATATTTGGACGCTTGTAAGGCTATCGCTTGTGAAAGAACACTTTTCTTCTCAGCATTTCCAAAACAGATGACTAATCTGTGTCCCTCATGTTATTAATCTCTGTCCCTCATGTTATTATAAGCTAATTAAGTTTGTTCATTCTAGTTAATTATTCTGGACAGTACATTAAGGGACTCCAAAAGTGATTTAATTAAAGAATACAATACCTTAAAAATGGCAGACACACAGAATGTTATTAATGAGTTTATTAATCTCACTAAATTCTTCTTTCACTTGTTATTGGGGACAGCTTCAGATATAGACATGAAAGGAAAGTAAGTGTAAGGATGTTATGTTCCTTTTTACCACACTTTCCACACTAACCACTGGGCTAGTCAGGTATAATCTAAACCAAATCGCTTAAGAATACACAGTGGAAGTGAAGAACAGATTTAAGGAACTAGATTTGGTGGACAGAGTGCCTGAAGAACTATGGATGGAGGCTCGTAACATTGTACAGGAGGCAGCAACAAAAACCATCCCAAAGAAAAGGAAATGCAAAAAAGCAAAGTGGCTGTCCAAGGCCTTACAAATAGCAGAGAAGAGAAGGGAAACAAAATGCAAGGGAGATAGGGAAAGTTACAGAAAATTGAATGCAGACTTCCAAAGAATAGCAAGGAGAAACAAGAGGGCCTTCTTAAACGAACAGTGCAAAGATATAGAGGAAAATAATAGAAAGGGAAAAACCAGAGATCTGTTCAAGAAAATTGGAGATATTAAAGGAACCTTTTGTGCAAAGATGGACATGGTAATGGACAAAAATGGTAGGGACCTCACAGAAGCAGAAGATATCAAGAAGAGGTGGCAAGAATACACAGAGGAATTATACCAGAAAGATCTGGATGTCCCGGACAACCTAGATAGTGTGGTTGCTGACCTTGAGCCAGACATCCTGGAGAGTGAAGTCAAGTGGGCCTTAGAAAGCACTGCTAACAACAAGGCCAGTGGAGGTGATGGCATTCCAGTTGAACTATTTAAAATCTTAAAAGATGATACGATTAAGGTGCTACACTCAATATGCCAGCAAGTGTGGAAAACGCAACAGTAGCCAGAGGATTGGAAAAGATCAGTCTACATCCCAATCCCAAAGAAGGGCAGTGCCAAAGAATGCTCCAACTACCGTACAATTGCACTTATTTCACACACTAGCAAGGCTATGCTCAAAATCCTCCAAGGTAGGCTTCAGCAGTATGTGGACCGAGAACTGCCAGAAGTACAAGCTGGATTTCGAAGGGGCAGAGGAACTAGAGACCAAATTGCTAACATGCGCTGGATTATGGAGAAAGCCAGAGAGTTCCAGAAATACATCTACTTCTGCTTCATTGACTATGCAAAAGCCTTTGACTGTGTGGACCACAGCAAACTATGGAAAGTTCTTAAAAGAAATGGGAGTGCCTGACCACCTTATCTATCTCCTGAGAAATCTATACGTGGGACAGGAAGCAACAGTTAGAACTGGATATGGAACAACTGATTGGTTCAAAATTGGGAAAGGAGTACGACAAGGCTGTATATTGTCTCCCTGCTTATTTAACTTATATGCAGAATATATCATGCGAAAGGCTGGACTGGATGAATCCCAAACCGGAATTAAGATTGCCGGAAGAAATAGCAACAACCACTCTGATGGCAGAAAGTGAGGAGGAATTAAAGAACCTCTTAATGAGGGTGAAAGAGGAGAGTGCAAGAAATGGTCTGAAGCTCAGCATCAAAAAAACTAAGATCATGGCCACTGGTCCCATCACCTCCTGGCAAATAGAAGGGGAAGATATGGAGGCAGTGACAGATTTTACTTTCCTGGGCTCCATGATCACTGCAGATGGTGACAGCAGCCACGAAATTAAAAGACCCCTGCTTCTTGGGAGGAAAGCGATGAGAAACCTAGACATCACCTTGCCAACAAAGGTCTGCATAGTCAAAGCTATGGTTTTTCCAGTAGCGATGTATGGAAGTGAGAGCTGGACCGTAAAGAAGGCTGAGCGCCAAAGAATTGATGCTTTTGAATTGTGGTGCTGAAAGAGACTCTTGAGAGTCCCCTGGACTGCAAGGAGATAAAACCTATCCATTCTGAAGGAAATCAACCCTGAGTGCTCACTGGAATGGCAGATCCTGAAGCTGAGGCTCCAATACTTTGGCCATCTCATGAGAAGAGAAAACTCCCTGGAAAAGACCCTGATATTGGGAAGAGTGAAGGCAAGAGGAGAAGGGGACGACAGAGAACGGGATGGTTGGACAGTGTCACCGAAGCTACCAACATGAATTTGGCCAAACTCCGGGAGGCAGTGGAAGACAGGAGGGCCTGGCGTGCTCTGGTCCATGGGGTCACGAAGAGTCGGACACGACTTAATGACTAAACAACAACAAAAGCATGAAATTGGCCTTCTTCACTGCCGCCGCACACTCAGTTGATACTTTCATCAAGCTGTCCACCAGCACACCAAGATTTCTTTCCTGATCTGTAACGGACAGCTCAGAAGAACCCATCAGCTGGTAAATAAAGTTTTGATTTTTTGCCCCAATGTGAATTACTTTACATTTTCTTATATTGAAACGCATTTGCCATTTTGCCGCCCATTCTCCCAGTTTGGAGAGATCCTTCACAATTCCTTCTGGTCTTCACCACCTGGAAAAGTTTCATGTCATCTGCAAACTTGGCCACCTCACTGCTTATCCCTGTCTCCAGGTCACTTATGAACAGGTTGAAAAGCATGGAATTAGCCTTCTTCACTGCCGCCGCACACAGGGTTGACACTTTCATAGAGCTGTCCACCAGCACACCAAAATCTCTTTCCTGATCCGTTATGGACAGCTCAGAACAATGTCACACACAACATCAGAGGCATGTTTACTTGTTCTTTGCTAAAGTGATATATGACAACCTTTGCCAACAATGCCCTTCAGTACTTTACATAGGACAAATTGAAAAACCTCTGCACAAAAGAATTAATGGACACAAATCTGACATCAGGACTGGCAACACACAGAACATTTCAATCTACCTGGATAGTCTTTGGAGGTCGCCATTTTTTGGGGAAAAACACTACACGCCGCACAGGTGGACATAACGAGGAGCTGGACTGTCCGCTCACCCATCCACTGCTGCAGCTGGCTCTGCGCTCCCTTCCAATCGCTCTGGAGCTCATGGTCGACTAGCCACTCCTGGCAGAAGGAGGGAAGACGAGCCTCCCTGCCAGGCTGACGAGTGGCTAGTCGACCTCAAGCTCCGGAGCAATTGGAAGGGAACATGGAGCCGGCAGCAGCAGCGGACGGGTGAGTGGACGGTACGGCCCCAGGGGGTGCCGGACCCTTGTTATGTCCACCTGTGTGTGGGGTATTCATATTCATATACAAATACGAATACCCCCATCTCTATCTATAATTGTTCCTTTTCAGCTTCATGTGACCCACAGAATGCAGTGAAAATTAATACATGGGGATGGACTTATTTTAAAATTTCTTTTCTTCCATAGGGAGTTTATAGGGAAACGCTAACAGCTCTCAGTTATCTGGCCATCTTTTCCTTAAAATGCCTTTGACAAATCTGACCCTGCTGATTCACTCTGTAATTATCAAATAATTTTTTTTATTTGCTTCATATCATTTCTGTGTCCCTGAGATCCCAACAGTGTTCATTAACATTTAACGTATTTTTGATCTTCCTACTTCATTCTTTGAGTTGAAAACTCAAAATAGAAACCATAGCTGGGCTGAAGAACACATGCAGAAATTTCTGAGCTCAGTCTGTGGCATCACCAATTAAAAGGATCACATAGCATTTGAACTTATTTCCCTCTTTTTGATTGAACATTGGCATATAACGTGTTCCTTTATATTATTTTCAACCCTGACCTATTTTAAAATACTTTTCTACTTTTTATATCCATACATTGCATGGCACTCTTTCTGTTCTCTGTTCTCATTTGTTACTTGATACGTCTACACTACTTTTGTTTCCTTCATGCTGTGCAATCATGTTTTTTTTTTTTTTTTTTAAAAATCTGATTCAATATAATTTATTTTTCACTTTTACTCAAAGAACACCCAGCTGGAGCTGAGATGAACTCTCCTCCCCTGTTCATTGCCCTATTCACTGGTGGTGAACCAGGAAGAGAGCATTTTTTCCTTGTTTTCAAAGAGAAGGGTAATATTTTTGAAAGGTGTCAGAGGATGCTTAATAGAGCCACAAAAGTATGTGTTTCTGGACTACAGATTTGCATTTTTGAACTTCTGTGAGTTGCACTCCAAAATCACACATCTGAGTATCTCAAATGCTTACCACTGGTGCAGGACAGTGGCAATTCTTCTTTTCTGTTTGGCAGTGGCAAAATTCCTGTTAGTAAACGCCACTTCGGAATGCCCCTGTAGCAATGCCATTTCATGACACAGCATTACTACAGGGCATTCTGGGACAAAGAATTAGTGACCTCCAATCACTGAAAGATGCTGTGTTACTGATAGCACAGGTAGATGCAAAAATTAGTATTGATCAAAAGGAGAGAAAGAGAGAGAGAGAACTACACTGGGCAGAATCCTATCACTAATGTGTGTGTAACTGAGATTATGTAAATTGTACTGGCAAATTGCCACTAATTAACATGAAGTACCACAATGAATATACCACAATTTAAAAAAAATTGATCTAAAATCCCCTGCATGAGTTTCAAGTCTTGATCTCAACCAAATTGTACTGTTCATGGAACTCTATGAACTGAAAAACTCTTGGGATTTAGTACCTGCTATTTGTTGCACTATATTGACATGTGGTTACACTTCGTATATTATTATAAAATTAATGCAAACATTTTAAAGACAAAAAAACTTCAAATACAGCCCTGTTCCCTATTTCAAGTCAGATCTCCTTGCTGTGTACCTGTGCCTGTATGTATATGTGCAGATGTGTGTGTGTGTGTGTGTGTGTGTGTGTGTGTGTGTGTGTGTGTGTGTGTGTGTTATGCTCACCAACCCACACACGTGGTCAATTTTCAAAGAACTAACCAATTAATTCTGTGTGCCCAAGGTGGCTTGTGCATCATGAACACCAGCCCTGCAATTATATATTGCAAACCACCTTTGAAACTGTGGGGAACTTTCTGAAGCAGTTATATGTGGTCTCAACTTCAAAGGAAAAAAAAATCCTAGCTGTTAGGTCCAAGACCCGGGGCATTACTAAGGAGCTCTTTGAATAAAAGCCCATATACCCTTTTTTTAAAAAGACTATAGAACACTGCCACAGCTTCATCACAGACTCTTGTAGTAATCTTGTTTTTAGAAACTTGCTATTAATCTCTACACTTTCTCATTTTGTGACACATAATTACACACAATCAAGTTTCCTTGTACTGCTGTCTCTTTTCTGCATATTCCAACCTAACTGAACCCAGATAATCACCTTCTCATAATTAGACCTGAGACTGTTTTATATTCAAACAGCCCTTCACTGTTCTTTCTTATCCTTGCAGAAAAATCATTACATAGCATGGGCCTTGTCAGTCATCTTCTGGATGGTGTCAAATGGGTTATGCCCTGACCATGAAAATTGCCAGAATGACCGCTAGCTTCATTCCTAGCAGGTATGAGGACATGAGAATTGCTGACTCGGTCTTTCTGCAGCAGACTCTCTGCCTGACAATGCCTCTCTATAGACGGATGCCTGTCATATAATTAATACCCTCTCACATTTAGATCATAAATGTGGCTGTAAAACTTTCACCCTGCTCAGTCTGTTGAAGTATGCTTCCTATTTTGTAGTCGAAGCAGATTAGGCATCCTTCAGTCGAGAGAGACTATGGTAACGTGCTCTGTATGGAGGACTTGGAACAGTGTCTAGTGTGGCTGAGAAGGCCAGTTCGAGAGTGACAATCCCTTCCACACTGAAGACAAATACAATCTGTCCCCTGTCCAGCTCCCTGATTTTGCTGGTTTCGGGACTGCCTCTTTGCCTCGGCAAGCTGGACAAGGGTCTCTTCAAAAGAGACGGTCTAAGCAGTCTTCAAAAGAGACAGATTGACAGTCTAAGCAGTCTTCAAAAGAGACAGATTGACAGTCTAAGCAGACTGTCAATCTAAAAGTGTACCTACTCTGTTCTGTAATCTACTTTATAGTAGATTAGCCACCGATTAATTTACTCTGTAGTAAATTAATTCCCAACAAATCCCAATAATTTCGAACAGATATGTAACACAGAAAGTAAAACTATATAGCTGAATAGATTGCTATAGAATAATTTACTCCATTCTAATATACAGTTTTAATCTCAATGATATGTATATGCTATAAATTATTGGGATTATTGTTATTCTAGAATAAATTTAAACAGGGAAATATGGAGAAGAAATGATATTGGGTAAATTGTAGATGTGATTAAGTTTGCAGATATTAAATTGAGCTGATATTATGATTAGTATCTTTGCCTTTTGGTGTGTGAAACATGGTTGGATTCTTTTTGTTATGGTATTTTCTATGCAGATTTACTTAAATGAAATTATCAGAGACTCTCATGGAATCTTAAAGGGTAAAGTCCGAATCCTGTTTGTATGATCAATGCGGATAATGGTCTTTTGAACAAATGGACTGAAATTGGTCTGGCCTCAACAAGAAGATATTCAGTACTATCTTGCAGAAGTAGAAGCACCATCCTTTTTAACCAGGTAATCTTTGCTTGCATGACAGCAAGCAGAAGATTTCACAGAATCACTTGGGCAAAGCATAATTCATTACCCATATAGTAACAGGACACTAGCCTAACATGTTTTATATGGCATAAGCTTTTGTGGACTTCATCAGTTGTTACTGTTGTTGTCTGAAGAACCACTGCAGAGGAATTACAGAATTACATGTATCAAAGACATCTTAAGAAACTCAGATGTAAACTTTATATCTTTTCAGGGAGGGAGAATGACAGATGGGGTGTGACTAGATGGCACAATTATCCTGACCTGGATTGTTCTAGACCAGCGATGGCGAACCTATGGCACGCATGCCACAGCTGGCACGCAGAGCCCTTTCTGCGGGCACGTGAGCCATAAATTGCCGGATCACTACTCCCCCCCCCCCCGCAGCCAAATCTGAGGAGGCAGCTGCAGCCGTGGTGCTGGTGCTTCGACAGGCGGCAGGTCAGGATCCAGAGTAGCTGGCGCTGGCGGCGGATCCGGAGTGGGGTCTTGAGGCACCTCCGTGCCTGGGATTCCCCCTTCCACCGCCACTTCCAGTTCTGCCACCGCCACTTCCGGTTCCGCTGCCGCTGCAGCCTGCCGTCCGCTGGTTTTTTGTTTTTTTTTCCAGTTTGGGCATGCGAGCCCAAAAAGGTTAGCCGCCACTGTTCTAGACAGTGCCAAACAGAATTGTGTTGAGGTGTGGTATGTCATTTGGGGCAATCCTTGCATCCACATGTATGGATCAACCACACTAAACCTCTAGTGATTCTATTTATATATCTTTAAAGAGAAAACAAATGGACAAACAAAAGAATCCCCCTCCTGTCACCTTCTCCATACTTTGCCTAAGTCACTTAATGAGCCTGAGAAATGGAAAGCTTCCTTCCAGCTCTCCAATGGAGGAGAAAGGAAATTAATATTTTCATTTCTTTTTTATTGCTACCAACTGACACAACGCATCAGCAATGCCAATGCAGAGCATCGCTGATGCATTAACAACAATTTAAAAGAAATGGAAAACTTCTTCTCCCTTCTCCTCCACAGGGAAGTGGGAAGGAAGCTTTCCATTTCTCAAGATCATTAAGCAGTTTAATCAAAGGGACAGCTTAAGCAATCTGCTTTGGTTCAGTCCCAGGAATCACACCTGCTGGAATCAAACCAAAACAGACCCATCCTATCCACATACCAAAACAAACGAACAAAACAAAACAATAGATCCTGGCAAGGACTCAAAAAATGTGGGTAGAATAGTTTTGTGATGATACATACATGATGTGGTCACCGGAAAAAGGAGCAAACCAGCCCATCCCCAACCTTGAGCAAACTGTGGAACAAATGCTCATCTAGTCACACCCTCAACACAACACCAATATTTTTAAATATTCTAAAAATCCAGAGAATCCTGGGAACTATTGACCCTTTATCCTAACTTCTGTTCTAGGATATATAAAATAGTATTATGAATAAAATTGTTACGTATATTGATGAAGATATTTTATTTCGAAAGGTAAATCATGCTTAGCATTCTTAATTATTTAATAATTCCAGTGATCATGCAGATGGAGTAAGCTGTGGCTTTGCATTGCAAGATTTTCTTACATGATCCCTTACCAACAGATAAAAGAGACAACTCATGCAATATAAGTTATAGAACACCTTAAGGGCTGACAAACTAATTGTAGCATAAGCTTGTTGTAGTATATAGTGCAGTACATTATGTGACTGCATAGGAGTCACATAATATAAATACTACCAAATATTGTTGTTTGGTATTTATAATTTAGATAACGTATATTTCTGGATTCTACTGTCACTTTTATGATATATGAATGACAAATTAATTAATGACTGAAAAAAGGTTTAGAAAAAATGAGAGACACTATATACTACAACAAGAATAATGATAAAAATATATCATAATTAGGAGTTGGGGATAGTGAAAACTGTATTGTCCTTGGAAATACTGACCAATATCTTTGAAAACTGTGTGGTACAGAAGATCAATATATAATTTCTTGCATATAGTTTATAACTCCACATTTTTCTACTGTCTTTTCTTTTGGGGGATTGTGCAAAACACATCAGGTTTTCTGTAGACATTTGAAACATTACTTTTCACAGACCAAGCTCAAATACATGGCCATGTGCTACTTCATCTACCAAAACTTTACTCTAATAATGATTAGAAGAAACTTTAAGGGAGGAAGTCAAGTTGCTGTGAATTGCCTGGTGCACAGCAGTAGTCAAGCAAATCAACACCGAGAAGAGTCAGCACCACAAACACAGGAGTATTATATCAAAGGTCTCTAAGCACATGGCCTACACTCCCTATTTGCCTTCAGGATCATATTAATCTGATCTTGAACTATCATTCACATACTTTCAATGTATTTTTCACCCAATAAATGTAGGGTGGAGCGTCTATGACCTGAGGGTTTCATGCAGCCCCTGGCTTAATCTCATGTCTTTTTCAGCATTTACTCATTCCACAGATTGAGAATAAGCACACCGTTGTTCCTCTGGATCACTCTCTGGCAATTGTTTCTTTTTCATGTGTGTGTACATATATTTTTGTATGTACACATGTATGTGAGGAAAATAGTATGATGTGGCACAGAAAAAAGCATATCTATGCAAATGTGCACTGTCTATCAATTTCTTCCTTTGGCTCTGCCCGCCATTTCAGATTTTTTCATAGGTTGATAGCTCTTAAGTGGGGGGGGGGGGGAATTGATTCTTTTTAAAAAAAATCCGAGTACAACTGAGGACAACTGGGCTATGCAGAAGGCTCAAGTGATGCTACCCCTTGCAGACAAGTTAGATAACTATCTAATTTGCAAACTTCTTGCTGCAGAATTGCAGTTAAGTGTCCTATTTTAACGAGCTGTTACCCGCCCAGAGTAGTGCTGTGACACTAATGGGAGCGGTATACAAATTGAATAAATAAATAAATAATAAATAAATAAATATTTTTCTCCTGCTCCATCACTGTTTCTCTCATCTGTTCTACCTCAAGGGAGGTAGCATGAGGCAGGCACAGGTTCAGGACACAGCAAATTCAGTCTCACAGCCAATATGCATGTATCAGCAAGGAACAATTAATTTGCTTCAGGATCATGGAAAAGAGTCCTGCAGTTAGAGTATAAACCAGTCACCCCAGCACTGACTAGACAAACTGAGAAAGATTTACAGCCAGCCCAGAAGAGTCTGTCTGAAACCTGTATCTCCTTGGATGCTGTATCCAGCTGGGAAAGTGCCAGCAGCTCTTCTTCTGTGGCATCAGCTTCTCTTGAAGAGTGGATGTTGGAAGATTGAGAAGCCATTTGAAGGGTGGTGGCACCTTCTGGGAGTGATTAAGAAAGGATATGAGAGATGAGGTAGTGAGCCCCAATTTAGAAGAAATAAGAGACTGGAATGGATGGGATTTTTAGGTTTTCTGGACTACAAAAACCATAATTATCCATTCTGAGAGTTCTACATACCTTATCTACAACTTACAAACAGCTAACTGTGATGTACTAGATGAAAGGATTAAAATGGAGGGTTTTGAGGTTTAGCTAGGTCTAGATCTGTCCAAGCTTCCTGTTCCTGCCCCAGTGTTAGTTGGGAGATTTCTTTCTAAGCAGGAATCTTGGGTGTAGGCCTTCTAATGTAGGCCTTTCTCTTAGATGCATCTCATTTAGGATTTTTTAAGGTAGGTAGAACTTTCAGAATGAATTATGGTATTTGGAGTCAGAGAATTTGCAAATCCCACCCCTAGGGACTGATTCCCTAGAGTCTCTGTTGCTGGGTGATATCATCTCCAAGGGCTCTTGGCCTGGACCTTGTTAGACTAAAATTACCTTTCTGTCTTGAGCAATGTGGCATCCCAGGGACACATTTTCTGCACAAAATTATAATTATTCAAACATATACCTCAGTTACATATAATTTTTGCACAATCATTTCACAAGATTCAATCTATCAACAGCAATGTGGTAATTACCCTCATAATTATGCTCATTTATTATAATGTATCATTTATTATAATTCAATATTATAATTATTTACAAATTATATAAAACAAAGGCAGTAGGAAAAATAATGAAACATAATTGGCAGTATCTTCTTGTGTAGCTCTGCCTTCAGGATGGCAAGTGACATCACTGGCCACAGTAGATTAAGCTAATCGGAGTGTATGCATCTTTGTATCAGTGTATGTAAGCTGTGCACATCCAAAAACTGCAACAGAAACTATAATTAGTGGCAGTCTTCTACAGCCAGTGACATCACTCTCATTGTGCAGGCAGAGGAATGCAACTGGATACTGGCCACAGCAAGGTATGCGGAATTCAGAAAATCTGGTAGAAAATATACTGAGGAATATTCTACTAACTAGAAGAAAAGCTACGGTGAATGACCTTCCTTTTTAAAAAAAAGAAAGTAGCATGCTGCTTATATACCATTCCAAAGTGTTTAAAGCACTCTCTGGGTGGTTTACAGTTTAATTATGCAGGTTACACATTGCTCCTCCAATAAGCTGGATACTCAATTTATTGACCTTGGAAGGCTGAGTGAACCTTGAGCCGGCTACCTGGGATTGAACCCGGGTTGTGAGTACAGTTTTGGCTGTAGTACTGCAGTTTAACCACTGCATCATGAGGCTCCTCAAGAGAAGCTCATTCCATAACAGGGAGGGCAAAATAAATAACTACTCAGAGAAGCTTCTCTTATTCACTATAAGATATATCTCCATAACCTCAGGGAATGGATTGACTTAAACAGGAGTGTGTCAGACCCAACCTGATGTAGTGGGTAGAGTACTTGACTAGGTTTCCAGAGACCTGGGTTCAAATTCCTCTCAACCATGAAAGCTCACATGTGGCAATGAGTTGAACATCTCAGATACCTTTAAAACCCTATGGGGGTCACCATAAGTCAGAAGTTACTTGACAGCATGTAACACATACACACATAAACAGAGAGAGACACTCTCCTTTCCAGTGAAAACAATGGATCAAGAAGCATTTCCAGACTATGAACAGGATTCAGATTCAGATTTATGGCCTTTATTCAGACCACCACTGCATCAATAAAACAACATGGCTACATCTGACTCACTTTTAAAAAAAATTATCTCCTTATTGTGCAATAGAATCTGCATCTACTGTATCAATAATCCAAATTCCTTAGTGAGCACTCCCAGTGGCTCAAACAGTATTTGGGGTTACTGTTTGCTTTCTCAAGAGAGAAACAGGTTCTTTCAAAGCAGTGTACATTTCTTCCACACACAACAATGTTTTACCATAGCCTGGACCTACTCAGGTAATGTGTCAGCTAGTTTGAATAATGCACAAAGGATGAAGGTACACGTGGTAAATTATGTGATTTTAAATACTCCACTTCCAATCTCTGACCACAACAGCTAACACTGCTCCCCAAAACAGGACCAGAGAGTGCATCAGATACTTCAAAGGGCCCTGCCACAAAAATAGCATTCAGATAATCACAGAAGAAAACAGTGTTACTCTCAGGACTTGCAAACTTGGCACAGCAGGCCATAAGGAGTGCTTGGTTACTTTTAGATTGAGTTCTATGCCATTCAGTTTCTAGCAACTTTAGCCCACTTTTTTCACCAAAATACCAAGGGTCTATACATACTCTTATAGAACCACAGAAAATCCAGAAGTTATCATGTTGATTCTTCTATAGATCTCTCTATTCCAGAATGAGACAAAGGTGCCCACGGAGTTACTCTCCATTATCATGAATCAGAGCTAGGCAGATCTTTGGACAGAAATAGCCAAAACATTTGTTTCTAAAAGGGGCCTAAATAAGCATTCCAGGGCTAATATGCCTAGGTTCAGCAATAACCTGAATCGTCCCTTGGTTTCAGATCACATTGTGGTAAATTTTTACTTCCTCCACATGTTGGATAATAATCAAAGAACGTTTTTAGCATTATGGCTTATACTGTGATATTGACTATTAGTTATTGCTACATTATAAAATCTAATCAACATCATTTTTGTGGCAACAACAAAGACGCTTGTGGCACTTTAAGATAAACAGGCTTTACCTGGCATAGGTTTTCCTGGACATCTGATGTTGGCCACACAACACAGTGCACTAAAATCCTTGGAAACTTATGCCAAATTAAACTTGTTAATATTATGCCATAAGACATTTTATTGTTTCTACTGTGAAGAGACTAATTTACTAATGTTCTTTCTAAACCCAACATGTGCTGGCTCATTCTAAGCTTTTCCTTGTTTTGTATTGAATACAATTACTAATCAGATTCTAATAGTATTATAATTATACATAAATATGTTAATCATCTACTTTCTCAAGTTCATTTTATTCTACTCAAACACCTTCACAGCATTTCCCCTGACTTTCTGCAAAAGCTGTGCTGAGAATGTAAGAGTTCAATGTGCATGTAAAAAAAAAAAAAAAGCCCACGAGTTTAGTAGACTTCCTAAGTGCTTAGGCCATACCAGATGCTGTAATCCAAAATTAGCTGAAGTACCTTAATTGCCAAACTATAATTCTTCATTGTTTTACGAGTCAGTCAAATAGCATAGTAATCACTACATTGTTATATCATTGATATCAACAATATCCTCTCATTAAATGCACACAATCCCATTATTAAACTTTTACTTTCAGTGATAAAGAATGATCTTTGACACATTACAAATGATACTGTACATGGGTCACTAAAGCACTGTCTGTCCCAAACAGGGGCCTTCATCCAAGCTCTGAAATTAAAACTAAGGTATAGGCCATCAACAGGTTGCCTATAATGCTTTTCTATTTTTGCATTGTAAACAGCAGGATGACAAAATTTTATTCACTGTGGGCAATGAGGTGTAAGAAAAGCTAAATAATCCATTTATAAATAACAAGAGAAGATAAAGAAATTAAATGCCAAAACTAGATTTAAAAAGTAACATGAATAAACAGATTTTATTTTCCTTCTGATCCATGCTCACAAACTCTTAGCTAAATTCTTATTTTCTTTGTGTAATCAAAATAATGGTAATTTAAAGGCTTATTTTCTGTCATTCTGCTGAAAAAATTATCAAATAAATGTTTAATCTGAAAAATAATATACCAGAGTATAATTTGGATTCATATAACAATGAGTACAATATTGCTGTAAACAGAATATGTATTTTATGATGTCTATAAAACCATTAAATATGTTATCCTGCCAATTATATCCTTACATGAAATATAAACTAAAAATAATAAAAAATAAGACATTATAGTATTTCATATTTTAAATAAATGTATGATATTGCTTAGGCAACAGAAAAACAAATAAGCATCTAGAAAAACAAAAGCACAAATATGGCAAAGAAGGAATCTAAAACCTTTATTCATTATTGCTTGCCCTATTATAACAGTATTAAAAGGGTCATTGGCTTAGTTGTCTCGCTGCAGAGCCAGAGGTTGGGAGTTCAATTCCCTACTATGCCTCCAGAAAGAAGAGTGAGCATGTGTGGCCTTGGGCCACAGTCCCAGGGTTCCCCCAGAAGAAGAGAATGGTAGATCTCTCCTCTACCTGGAAAACCTTAAAAAAGTATCGTCATAGCTCAGAATTGACTTGACGGCACGTGATTATTTATTTTATTCAGACAGATGTTCTGGTTGCCTGAACTATACTCATGAAATGGGCATATATAACATAGACTATAGCTACAATCCTATGTACACTATCCTGGAAGTAAGATACACTGAATTCAACAATGCTTACTTCTAAGCAGACTTATATAGGATCACATTCTAAACTGATTTTTTTAAAGTACTGTTACATTTTCAGTAATTTATTTGTAAATGCCATTTGATTGTTTAAGTATTCAGGATCACTTGTTACATTATATATTTTCTAGAATGTTAGAAGAAATGTGACAAATGAACTAACGGAAGTATATATAGGCAAATTAAAATTATATGATAAAATGAAGGATACTGGTTACTGATTTGAGATTATCCAAGATCCTGACTTAGCTATAACAGTGTAATACATTTCATCACTCTTTATTTTTTACTTTATTTGTATTTTATTGTGTAATCACTTGATTGTTCTAGAGAGAGATTAAATTAAAAGCAATCAGAAACACACTATTGCCCCTACTGAATATTGAATTCTGGCTTCAGTACAAAAATATGAAAGCAACATCATACTTGAATTATTTCAGATTTTTGGTTCTTACATACAGAATAACTTACAGAAATTTGTACATCTGCACAGTTGCATCATTGATGACTTTGTACCAATTAATCACTGTCTTAGAACACTAACAATGTTTACAGGGCATCACAAACTGAATTTTATACCTCCTTGAGTACACAGTAGTAACTGCAGCACATGGCTACTGCCTCTTTAAAAATCTCCCCATTTGGAATCTCATCTACTATATAGTGACTGTCCTGTATTAGCATACATCTTATTTATTAGATTTAATTGCACATTATTTTTGCTACAATGACTTGAAAAACAGGTACAGCAACCTGTGTCTGATTGTGGTGCAAGATGTCACAATAGGGTAGATCTGGATGAAATATTAGTTGCTTGTACGCAGTGTATAAAATCATATGTGCAATGATACTTTGGATTAATATCATCTAGAAATTAAAGTTGGTAATATTTCACTTGGATATATTTCAAATGCTTTAGATATCCACTAATCCAGTTTCTAAAACCCTATTGAAAGCCCTATTGTAAATTTAAAAAACAAAAGGGTTATATAATAGTTCTCTCTATACTGAAACAAATCACAACTGCATAAGATTAATTTCATTGGCACAAAACCATGTCTTTCATACAGTGTATGTCAATTTTCTGTATTAATAGTACTAATATTATAGTACTAATAATATTTTACAACTAGGAAAGACAGTGAAATGTGTGGGGAAGAACAAATTTTGAACAACAGGTGTGGTAAGTGTTACTATACCTAAGCACTAGAAGGTGCATTTTTTCTGCCCATATTCATCTTTGCAGGAAGGTTCCATTGGTTAAAGTCCTACACAAATATGTACATTATATGTCAAAGATATATGGGTTGCCCATCTCTGTTAACTCTTTCATAGTCAAATGTAGGTGGGCTTTAAGTCTACATTTAAAGGAACAGCTATTCATTTTCATACATGTAGAATACTGCACACACAAAAACCCTCAGAAATGCAACAGTCCTTTACCAAGCCTTCAGAACTGAATAGAGAGGAATAGAAATCAGTCTTGATTTTCTTCTAATGAATACCAAATCTAAGTAATGATCTAAGTAAAGACTTAATAATCAAATCTGAAGAAGCATACATCCCCTACAGGGCAGTATGTTGTCAACACAGGCAATTTTATCCTCCTCAGGGGTGGTATAGAACCATTATGTTTTTATTGTCTGTAAAAATGCTTGGAAATGAATATTAACCAAATGGAACTGTAGCTCCAAATCCCTTTGTCCACACTGATAACATCTAGGATTATGTAAAATGTTTACCCTAAAGCACACTGCAAAATACAAAACAGATCCCATTCCATGCTATGTAAGATCTCATCAGGAAAAAAATATAATATCAATTTATACTATTACATGCAGAAAGTCACTTACCATAAATTGCACATTGTCAAATCCATTAGCCAGCAAGTGGTTCTCATACTGAGGTAGCCCAATACTTTCCAACCATTGTCCCACAGTCTGGACAGGGCATCTAGGAACTGAAAGAGTTTGAGAAGGGAGGCGTTTAAGCAGTGAATATCCATCCACAGGGTAGTAACGATGGTCCTGGGCTGAGAGGTGGCATTGCCACATTGTGTTCCGGGAGAAGTTGGTATCAAAGGAGCCCGCCAGCTTGTCAGATTAATGCTTCCAGTAAGCAAGAAAGTCAGAAGTAGCACATAGTTTCCAGGGCAAGCTGTAGAGTGAGATCTGTCCCTAGCTGAACATTTCGTAGGTACTAATCTCTACTACAGACCAGTACGTCATGCGGTGGGGAGGGAAAGCATATCAAGCTGTTTTCCGTTATATGTGATTGTTGAAACACTCCACAATGAGCAATGCACTGCTAGCAGCAAGAAATCTTTTATCAAGTACTCCTACACTCATCAGTATGCAGCTCCATGCTCCTTGCTCCCCCGGCTTGCTCCCCTTCATTACCCAGCCTAGGCTACACCTCGCATTTTCAATAATAGCCATCAGATAAGGCAGATTTTTTTGTCTGCAAGCTGTAAGCTTGCTGCTGCTGCTGCTTCCACCTACACACCCATCGAAGCGTCAATCTTGAATGATGAGAGCAGTCAAAACACATGCAGAAAATAGCAGGTCATCACAGGCAAGCTAAAAAGCTAAAATCTGAATAGAACCTTCCTACTAGTTATGCATTAGAGAGATGTGCCTGCCGTAGATTTTTCATGTTTGAAAAGACACGAGGCAATGCAAAAGCATTAGCCTATGGCATGTTTTACTACTTGCTGCTGCTGCTGCTTTTTTTTTTAAGGACTGCACTGAGGTTTGCTCTGTTCACAGTATTCTCTACAGCATTGTCCCAATTATAAATTCTTTTCACCAGCCAATGAGGGATGGAAAAAAACAACAGCTGCATGTTTTCTTGTTAAAACTGAAATTGAGAATAACCTAAATTGTACAACATCCATTCAGTCAAAATAATTATTTCTTCATCTCCCAGATCTTTCAGCCATAAAATACTGCCAGACATGCCAGCAAAACCTTCATTACAATGTACTTAAAATTATGTCTGAAAAGGTCATCCATTCACATTAAGAGTTAATAGGGTATTTTAGTATGTAAAAAGAGTTGAATTTCTTTCTCAGAAAAGGAATTGCTTGAATAAAAAAAGATATATGAACATTATGAATTTCAGAACATACGGAAGACAGAACATTCAATGTTTCTGAATTTAACAGATGTAGATGAATAATCTGGAAACTACATTAATAATTCATTCATAAACTGATTTTCAACTTTTCATGGTGCTTTGAAATAAATACAATGTTTAACTTTAGAGGGAATGATTTATTTGTTGTATCATTGTAAATATACATGAAAATAGGGTTTGCTACTAAAATGACCCCTCCAGTGTGTAATCTTGCTTTTCTTAGCCTAGAAGCTTTTACAAAACACATTCATTACAGGCATGTTACCATAAGACAAATGTGCACACCCTGCATGTTACTACAAATTTGTGTATGTATAAACATGCCCTTAATTGCTTTTGACCTTAATGTTGCACAGTGGTCTTGTATATGAATCAGAAAGCACAACAAACTGTGACTCATGTCTACTGTTTTTGAAGTAATGGGGAAAGTCCTGTAGTGATTTCAACAGATTCTTAAATCCTGTAACCTGACTGCTCATGCCATTCGCTGTTCTAACAACCCTCAGTGAATCTGGAAGTTGAGTCATGGCAACCGGACTTCTTTCTTATTAGGTTGAAACGTTTTGCTACTCATCCAAGTAGCTTCTTCAGTCTCAAGAAGCTACTTGGATGAGTAGCAAAACGTTTCAACCTAATAAGAAAGAAGTCCAGTTGCCATGACTCAACTTCCAGATAACCTCACCTGGATGACTGAGAATCTTCACAGATATAACCCTCAGTGAAGAATTACTGAATGGGCAAATACTCATTGAAGACTTCTAGCCAATACAATTAGTCATATTTGTTGCTCATATTAAATTCATCTAAATTAGAGTCACAAGGAATGTAAGCACAAAAAGGATTGGTTTAGAATGTGAAGAATCAGAAGAAAAGAATGTTTTCTAACCAACTGTATTTGAAAGTGAAGTTCAACTAACTCAGTGAAATTTACATTCTAGCAATTAAACTGATTTTATGCAGAGCTAGCTATGCCTAAACCCACTACTTGGGTATACTTAACTCTGCAAAAGGAAGGGACTCTTGGGCATCTAATTATACCAACCTACCTCCATGGGAGGGGATATGAGGCTGCCTTAGAAGATATCATTAGAAAAGTATATGATATTGATATCCAGACTACCATTGCATCTGTAATTTGTTGCCGCTCCAATAGGATTTACAAAGGCTTTTCCTTGTCTTTTGGAAAGCTTCCCCCTTATTTGTCCCTTATTAGCTCACACAAGCCACAGCAACTGTTAACTAGGTGCAGATTGAACTTGCTACAGTTGAAAGAGATTCAGGGATGTTACATGGTACAGCCAGACATTGTCCAGCAGGATGCTCTAAAATGGAGAACATGGTACACTTTCTAACAGAATGTCATCTGTATGCAGATCTGAGGCACCAATATCTAAAACCCTTAACAACTGGGATCAAGAACAGTTCTCCCCTACACACAATCCTATTCCTGCTAGCTGGCACAGACAACTACATATCCTATAGGACTGCTAAATTCATTAAACGAACCACAGAAAGACAGAAGTTATTGCCTGCTTCACAAGTTCTTCAAGTTAATCTCACATCTTGATTCGGTTTTTGAGAATGCTTATTATATTTTATTACTATTATTTTACCATTGTATGTTTTTTATGCTTGTTTACATGCACTTATATGAGATACCAAACACTGTTTTTAAGATAGGTTTAATTTACGTTCTTAAGTATAGCCTGATTGGCTACAAAGAAATAAAGTATTCATTACCTCTGCAAAGGCTTATGAAAGTATGTATAGATTTGTCAACCTCATTACTGAACATAGTTTAAATGTCTAAAATAAACTATGACACATGTAAAAAGGTTCCTGGTTTTTCCTCCAGGTTTAATTATCTGCTAGGAATTAGCATGTTTTTAAAGGGGGGGTTAACATTAAAATAACTGCAAACAGAAGAGCAAAAATAGACAGTGAGGTCCAGAGAACTGGACCAGGACTTGTAATTTGTAATTAATAAATAAGCATACCAGCAATCAAAGGAGACTGCAGATATATATACACAGAGATACTCAGGAAGATTCCATCTTCCTCCAGCCACAAGCAATACTCATAATTTGGCTTAAATTGACTCTCTTTTTTGGCCATGTGCCACCTAAATCTAATCTCCACTTTTTCTGTTTATAAGAATTACTAAATTTCTGGCTGCTTCTTCCTCCCAGCCAGCACAAAAGCCATACATTTTAACAAAAAACAGCTGCAGTTTTCTTGAATAACTAGTGAGCCTTCGTCAAGAAAAAAATGAAAAGAGGCAATTGAGTCTAGACCCCTAGCTGCTTGGAGTAGTCTGTTTGTCTGTAGGAATGCTTTGCCCCAAAGTGTCGTCAGAGCCAAGGCATGACAGGAGGGGTGAACTGAAAAGTTGTCTGTGCCATGGCACAAACCCTGGACACCACTGCTAACATGCCTTCATTCTGAAGATCCCCTAGAGTAAGGCATTCCTATTGACAGAGGAATGGAGGCTGGCGTGCAATTGCCTACTCCTTACCCTTCTAGTTTTAATTGGGTTGCTGTCCTGCAGCCTCCTTCCCCCTCACTTGCATCTCCTAACAGTGGAGGAGGGAATGAGGGTGCAGCCAGCACCACTGTCTTCCCCTCCAGTGCAGCACAAGGAGCAGTTGGTTGTGCATGTGAGAGTGATGTAGTGGCTGGCAGCAGAAGTAGTGATGTCTGGGGTGATACTTGACTTCCTGCCCCAAGTAGCATAAAAGCTTCTGTTGTTCCCACCTGGAGGACTTGAAATTCCATATGCTACCATCTTTTAAATTTTATTTTAATAATCCAGTAAAGGTATTACACAAGCCTGAATTTGATCAAGGATAATTGTAATTTTGCTATGGACTAGTTTGGTGTTAAACACCAAAACCAGCAAACTTGATGACAGAACAACGAAACAACCAGGGCACGGAGTTTGAAGAACAGCTGCCATGATGCACAACTTTGACTTGCAAAAGGTGAGGAGTACAAAGCCAAGTGTGTCATTCCTATAGTCAAGCATGGTGGTGGGAGTGTCATGGTCTGGGCCTGCATGAGTGCTGCTGGCACTGGGGAGCTACAGTTCATTGAGGGAACCATGAATGCTAACATGTACTGTGACATACTGAAGCAGAGCATGATCCCCTCCCTTTGGAGACTGGGCAGCAGGGCAGTATTCCAACATGATAACGACCCCAAACAGACCTCCAAAACAACCACTGCCTTGCTAAAGAAGCTGAGGGTAAAGGTGATGGACTGGCCAAGCATGTCTCCAGACCTAAACCCCATTGAGCATCTGTAGGGCATCCTGAAATGGAAGGTGGAGGTGTGCAAGGTCTCTAACATCCACCAGCTCTGTGATGTCGTCATGGAGGAGTGGAAGAGGACTCCAGTGGCAACCTGTGAAGCTCTGGTGAACTCTATGCCCAAGAGGGTTCAGGCAGTGCTGGAAAATAATGGTGGCCACATAAAATATTGACACTTTGTGCCCAATTTGGACATTGTTGCCAGCGGTTTAGACATTAATGGCTGTGTGTTGTGTTATTTTGAGGGGACAGCACATTTAACACTATTATACAAGCTGTATACTCACTGCTTTACTTTGTAGCCAAGTGTCATTTCTTCAGTGTTGTCACATGAAAAGATATACTAAAATATTTATGAAATGTGAGAGGGTGTGCTCACTTCTGTGATATACTGTATTTACATTTTGTTGGTTGTTGAGTGAAAAGTTCTCTTGATATAAACTCTGGTTGTGACAGCACTAAAAAATACCACATAGTTGTGTCTGAGCTGGCATGGTTAAAATCAATTCATTTTCAAGCAATGACATAATGTAAACATAATTGCATGGAAACCTACACTTTTTTCAGTGGCATTCATGTATTTTTGTTCAGCTGTTGGAGTTGTTTATTTTGTACTGATTCAGCTGGCTTTTTTTTTCATTTTCTGACCTCTGTGATCACCTATTTTGGTCCATGGGAGGAGTGTCCTCCAGTGATGTTGATGGTGACATCTCCAGTGAGGCATGGTATGCCATTACATGGGGATAGGTAAAGATTCCCCTTGACATTTAGTCCAGTCGTGTCCGACTCTAGGGCGCGGTGCTCATCCCCGTTTCCAACCTATAGAGCCAGCGTTTTTGTCCGAAGACAGTTTCCGTGGTCATGTGGCCACCGCGACTAGACACGGAACGCCGTTACTTTCCCACCGAGGTGGTACCTATTTATCTACTTGCATTTGCATGCTTTTGAACTGCTAGGTTGGCAGGAGCTGGGACAAGCGACGGGAGCTCACTCCATCGCGTGGATTCGATCTTACGACTGCTGGTCTTCTGACCCTGCAGCACAGAGGCTTCTGCGGTTTAACCCACAGCGCCACCACGTCCCTTTAATAGGGATAACCCCTCACAAATAAGCGCTTGCTTTTTCTCCTCCAAACAATTTTGCTATTTTGGGGGAGGGGGAGTCAAGTTTAGTGCTGTGTCAAATAATTGCTACACTGCTAACTTGCATTCTAGCCATGATGTGAAAGCCTGAGACCCAGATGAAACAGACAAGAACTTCTAACAGCTTCTTGTCAGTTTCTCCCCATACCTGCCTTCTTGCTCTGAGGTGAAAGTCTAGTAGGTAACTAGGTGAAACTGACAAAGCTAGTCCATTTCACTAGGCTGATAATCTGTTAAATGAATTCAGCATTAGGCCACTTCAGAAAATTTTAAAAAGGGACCTGAATGCTATACAGTGCTGAGGTGCTGAGGCTGTCCTGTTTGCTCCTCCTGCCCACTGTCTCCTGCTGCCCATCTTTCATACTCTCAAGGCTTGGTGCCACCCACATCTACACCTCTCCTACCCAGTGGGGCTGGTCTGGCTTTCCTTGTGAGAACTCAAGAGAGGGGGAGAAAGAGGGGAAGTGAGCTCAGTGCATCCTGCTCTGGTCATCTCATGTGCAATTTCCAGGTAGAAATCCAATATCTGGCTAGTGCCATTGTTCAGTTCCCTTTCATGCCTTTCTCTGCTTTCCTTCCCACTCCGGGCTTTTAAACAAGCTGGTTCATGGTGTCAGCTGGCGAGTTGACAAACAAATTGCAAGGGCATAAATGTTAGCCATCTGCATAAAGGGGAGGGACAGAGGGAAGGCATGGGGAGGCAAGTGCTGTTAATAAATTTGGGCCATGACCTCACTGAAAATTGTACCAGTTGGAAAGTGCAGTGTGGACTCTTGGACCCTGGATATTTAATCATAACAATGTGGACTGCTACAGTGATTTTTTGCAGCAGAAATTGCCTATGGTAGCCCCTGACTAGCTTTAAAAACTCTGACACAAACTGCATGGTATTTTGCAGTGTAATCCACACACTCTATCTTTTTCTGGTTCTGCATAGCCTTTGTAGACATGCATGTTATTTACACTATTTCTAAAGTGTTATATGCCTAAGGAGACATGCATTTTATAAATCTACTCTTTCTTAACTGTTATATATTTTTAAAGTTACAGTTATAGCAATAATTAAATAGCTAAATAATGAGGAGAGCTTTGTTCAGGAAGAAACAAAAGGGAGTTTATTAGGGATATACAGGTAACTGCAAGGAAGAGAAAGGCAATTTCTTGGTTATTTAAACTGAAGGGTAAAACAATTATAAAATATATACTCTTCTACAGTTTTACCACACATTTGCCTCAAAAACTATTCTCCTATATCCAAAACTCAGAACCAACTTTTCCCATAGACTCCACACTTTGTTGAAGACTCTTTTCTCCTCGTCACCGAAGACAAACTCTCTAACAGCAACTTACTAACTCCCTAAATGCCACTTCACATAAGACTCCATTACATTCCAAACACACTAATTAATCAACATTCATCTCTACACCATTCCATCAACATCCACCAATTACTCTGTATGTACACCAGTCATGCACCACAATTTTACATCACACAAACCTTACTTGAAAATATACATATATACAATCCCACACACTACACCAGAACACAGACAGAGTTCTAGCTCCTGTCCTCTGAAGATGCCGGCCACAGAGACTGGCAAAACGTTAGGAAGAAAAACCTCCAGAACATGGCCAAACAGCCTGAAAAACCCAACAACCATTGGATCCCAGCCATGAAAGCCTTCAAGAATACATACATATATACAGCTGGACAGAAAAAATGGCATCTTCACACAAGCCAATTGTTATGACCTGAAGCTTTATCCCAGTCTTTCTTCAAGGATGTAGTAAGAATATGTTTAATCTGCCTGGACAGCTCAGTGGTTTAGATATCTCCAGACGTTGCAAGTTCAATTTCCCACTGTGCATCCCAGAAGAGACAGCTTGTTTGACACCTTGGGAAAGCTGCACAGTCCCAGGATCTCACAAAAAAGGGAATAGTAAACCACATCTGAGTACTCTCTACTTAGAAAACCTTGAAAAGAGTTGCCCTAAGTCAGAATTGACTTCATGGCACATGATGATGATGATGATGAATATGTTTAAATAGACTCTTGGAAGGAGAAAAATCAAGGCCTGCTGAAAAAGTTCATCAAATTAGACAACTGCAGAGACTCCCCATAACAGCATTTAATAGGTGTTTTGAAAAGGAGCAATGCTCTTCATATGAACTATAAGATAGTAAGGAATGTTTCAAAAAGTGGACATAAATTTCCCCTGTTGTTTATTAAACACACAGCATCGTACTCTAAGGAGAGTTTGTCAAAATGAGGAACAAAAGCCTTTACACTACATGGAAAAATGAGGAATTACTGGGTTATCTAGCTTACTCTTTACACTGTTTGGCAGTGATTCTCCAAGGTCTCAAAAAGGACTTTCTAAGCCCTTCCTGAGTTGTTGGTTAGTGAACCTGGGACATTTTGTAGACAAAATATGTGCTCTGCAACTGAAACCATTCCTTTTTCAGAACAAACCACTTGCTTCACATTATCAAATACTGTATAAACTCTGCAAGAGTTGGTGATGCTGAAGATTTGGTTTCCAAGTATTAAAAGACTGACATCATTTATTATTTTGCATACAGTATGATGTTTTCACAATTTTATGTTCTGCAGCCAAATGTATCAATAGTTAAAAGAACGACAAAAAGCCACAGTAAAACAATAAGAGGTGGTGGTGGAGGTGGCAGCAAGTTGGAACCAGAATTAGATGCACTAGAGGAACTAGAGACCAAATTGCTAACATGCGCTGGATTATGGAGAAAGCCAGAGAGTTCCAGAAAAACATCTACTTCTGCTTCATTGACTACGCAAAAGCCTTTGACTGTGTGGACCACAACAAACTATGGCAAGTTCTTAAAGAAATGGGAGTGCCTGACCACCTTATCTATCTCCTGAGAAATCTCTATGTGGGACAGGAAGCAACAGTTAGAACTGGATATGGAACAACTGATTGGTTCAAAATTGGGAAAGGAGTACGACAAGGCTGTATATTGTCCCCGTGCTTATTTAACTTATATGCAGAATACATCATGCGAAAGGCAGGACTGGAGGAATCCCAAGCCAGAATTAAGATTGCCGGAAGAAATATCAACAACCTCAGATATGCAGATGATACCACTCTGATGGTAGAAAGTGAGGAGGAATTAAAGAACCTCTTAATGAAGGTGAAAGAGGAGAGCGCCAAAAATGGTCTGAAGCTCAACATCAAAAAAACTAAGATCATGGCCACTGGCCCCATCACCTCCTGGCAAATAGAAGGGGAAGATATGGAGGCAGTGACAGATTTTACTTTCTTGGGCTCCATGATCACTGCAGATGGGGACAGCAGCCACAAAATTAAAAGACGCCTGCTTCTTGGGAGGAAAGCGATGGCAAACCTAGACAGCATCTTAAAAAGTAGAGACATCACCTTGCCGACAAAGGTCCGTATAGTCAAAGCTATGGTTTTTCCAGTAGCCATGTATGGAAGTGAGAGCTGGACCATAAAGAAGGCTGACCGCCAAAGAATTGATGCTTTTGAATTGTGGTGCTGGAGGAGACTCTTGAGAGTCCCCTGGACTGCAAAGAGAACAAACCTATCCATTTTGAAGGAAACTAACCCTGAGTGCTCACTGGAAGGACAGATCCTGAAGCTGAGGCTCCAATACTTTGGCCATCTCATGAGAAGAGAAGACTCCCTGGAAAAGACCCTGATGTTGGGAAAGTGTGAAGGCAAGAGGAGAAGGGGACGACAGAGGACGAGATGGTTGGACAGTGTCATCGAAGCTACCAACATGAATTTGACCAAACTCCGGGAGGCAGTGGAAGACAGGAGGGCCTGGCGTGCTCTGGTCCATGGGGTCACGAAGAGTCGGACATGACTTTACGACTAAACAACAACAACAATTGGGGGTAATGAATCTGAGATCACTAGCTTCTGTCTGCAGCAGCCTCCCATACATTCTTTCAAGGCTACACAGGCTGGCTCCTCCCCTGGGAGGCGCAGTAAAAGATTGAACTCCTGACCAACTCACTGAGCCATACAGCCAAACAAAACACTGAAGAACTGATCACATCTATGCACTGGAACAGAAAAGATGCAAGAAAAGAGGTGTCTCCATTAATCTCTGATGCCTTCTAGTTGCTTCTCTTCCAAACAGAAGTGACGTGGCATTCACAACTTCTAATGTTCAATGCAATAACTGCTTGATACTGCAGATTTTCTCCAACAGGATTATTCTTTCCATCTCTTGTATCTTAATGATGATAGAACAACAATCTATGGGGAAACGCTCTATATGGTATATATAGTCAGCCCAGTATGAAAACTGACTCCACGACCTCACTCCTACCTATTCTCCTTAATGAGACTACATTTGTGTAAGCTGCCTGACATGGGAAATATGCTTCATATTTGCTGTGAAACACTGAAACACATGGAAGCAGAACAGAAGGAAGTATAGCAGATAAGAGACATTTTATTTAGGCCCATTTAACACATGCTAGACTTTCCACACAGGACCTCTTTGCCCCAATTCTCTGCATGTTTGCATGGCAGAATGAAGGGAATCCTGATTTATGCAATAGGTTGCAATGCTTGTGCTCATATGGAAATATCTTTCTTACCAACTGGATTGTTTCCAAAACTTTTGTGCTGGAAACATGGAGAATAACAAGAATATAAAAATATGCATCATAGTTCAGAAAGATCAGTACTAAATTTTGCATATTATGGTTTCTCATGAATTGAGGAAAAAGCAGGCTGTTTAAGAACTTTACTCTTTAAATACCATTTTTAAATACTGATGGAAACATTAAATTATAGACATGTTACTTGAAAATCAGTAACTTTATACACTCCTTTTTTACATACAAAAAATTGTATAAAACAGATATTCAGTTTTGCAAACATGTGTTATGGGTATAATAAATGATGCATGAAGTCTGACAAAATTTAAGATCTCCTACTTCCAAGCTGTATGGAAAGAGCAAGCTAATAGCTTGAGGGTATATGATTCAAGTCATATAAGTGAATTGTGAAAAAGAGTCTGAACCTTCTGGAAAGGCTTAAATGTCTGAAAGAAACTGTGTAACTTGCAAAAACATTGTTGAACTGGTAGCAAAAATATATAAAGTATCACATTCCTTGGATATTAGTGAAAAGCAATTAACATTATTTTCTCCTACTTATCAAATTATTTTGACACATGATAATACTTTCAGTTACAAAATGTTGACAGTAGACTATAAATAGTAAGTAGATAAGGGAGAATTCATATATAATGGGGATGGAATCATACCAATTACGTTCTATCCTATGTCTAGGCCAGCCTGATATCAGGTATTAAAATTTAGGAATGTAAATCCTTCCTTTCTTTTCTTTGCAAGCAAGAATGAAAAATTGCAACATTCTTCTTTTCATCAGCAAGGTTGATGAGAAGTTCCTTGGGGCTTTTGACTGAATAATCACATTGGTGAAAATGTTGTTTTGTGCCAAAAAAAACCAACCTGCCAATTTTTGTGCAAACATTTTTGTATAAATTTGCACAATTTGCAAACTATGCAAATTCCCTCAGATTAGGATGACTGCTGCTTTAAACAATATGTTGAAGTACCCAATGTTATTTGGTAGCCTTCTTAAAAATTAACCTGTTGTTCTGTGTTTCCTGTATGTATGCTTTGCCTCTGAAAGGAAAAAGGCACTAGAAAGAACACGTCCAAACAGCCCGAAAAACCTATAACAACCACCATCGGATCCCAGCTGTGAAAGCCTTCGAGAATACATTGAACGCTTCTACGGGGAGGAAACAGTCAGACAGACCCGGAGACTGGAAACACTCCGAAGCAAAAGACCACACCTATCCTCAAGAACATGCCTAAAAAGCCCGAAAAACCTACAACAAGCATCAGATCCCGGCCGTGAAAGTCTTCGAGAATGCACTAGAAAGAGTTAATACAAATTAGAGACACTGAGCAAAAAAAGCGGTCTTTGTCTCATTCTCAGCTGGAGGCAAGGAAACTCACAGGGTTTTAGAATTCCTTATCAAGGGCTTTCTGTATCTCACTTTGTTGGAGAAGGCCAAATGAATGGGAATGATGAATTTAAACAAATATTAATTTCTTACATATTGGAAGTTAGGGTAGAAGAAGGTACAATATGTACAAACAGTGTGCACCAATAATCTCTCTGTTTTTGAGGTTTACACAATTGAGATTTACATTATTAGATTCTATGCAAGCAGGCCTAAGACTGGCCAAAATATTTTGTTTCCAGGGATGAAGCAAATGGTATCCCATCCTCCTAAGTCATGGGACATAGTACCTAAGGTTAGTTAACTTATATTGACATGAGAGGCAGAAAATCTGATAAATGCCTTTCTGAAAGTACTGAGATAAATGTCATTTATTCATAGAGTCACCATAAGTTGGAGGTGACTTGACAGCTTATAACAATAAGAAAAACAGCAACAACATAAAGAGCCTCATGGCGCAGTAGTTAAACTGCTGTACTGCAGCCAAAACTGTGCTCACCGCCCGGGGTTCAATCCCACGTAGCGGGCTCAAGGTTGACTCAGCCTTCTGTCCTTCTGAGGTTGGTAAAATGAGTACCCAGCTCACTGGGGGGAGGGGGGCAATGTGTAGCCTGCGTAATTAACTTGTAAACCACCCAGAGAGTGCTATGGGGTGGTATATAAGCAGCACCGTTTGCTTTTTCCTTTTTTTCCTTTTTCACAACACTGCAAATCAGCTGTCTTGTGGGGCTGTCTCTGTTTGCCTAATGGTAGGGCCGATGACACTCAGTGCACAAATATCAGCAGGATTAGGAAAAGCATAGCAGAGAGCAGAATGTAAGCAAACTTAAATCCTTCCCATTTACCAGGCATGTGGAAAACCCTTTACTAAATATGTAGAAAGTCTCACTTTTATTTCATTTCTCCAAATCCTATCTGCATTTTGCACAAAAGTACGTTCTTTTTTCCTCCATGAATTCTGAGGCCATGTCTGTACACATTTTTCATAGTGTACAGACTTCTGTATGCATTTTGGCTCTTGACTGATATATGTCTGTGCATGTTATCCAATTGTACACATTCTACTGTTCATATTTTTTAAATGGACACATGTTCTCTGTGTATATTGTTTTATCCTGGCCAGAATCCTATTGTTGTTGAAGTAAAATTACCACAGCTAGTTGTGGCTAATTGATGAGGTACTAGGGGTCATGTGCCTGGTCACATGCCTGACTGTGCAACCAAGATATACCGTGGCAATCACTAATTAATCACAACTAGCCACAGCAATTTACTCAAATCTTACACAAACACTAATAGGATTCCTGCCTTCATTTTATTTTGAAATTTTGAAATTTTTGTGTCAAGGTGTACTTTGTCAAGATTTAGGAGGTATGAAATGGATGTTTAATTGGTAATGTTGATTGTAATAAAATTATTTTCCTTGCTTATCCAAAGGCACTCTGCAAAGGCACAGAGCTGCCTGGGTGGGGACTCTTTGCCCACCCACTCAAAGAGTGACAGGCAGGCCTGGCTCCATGTGAGCTTTTAAAACGGGCCTAGTGACCTGCTCTGTCCTCTTCCCTGCCTGACGAGCGACCCACCGTCCTACCCAGGGTAAGAATGAGAGTAGCTGGTCGCTTCGGAGCTGGATGGGAATTTTTGACCTGCACCAAATTGGCTCTAGGCTGCAGGTGGTTTTTCGCCCATCCCATTCTTATTCCCAGGGAGCACATGGGACCTAAATAGGTCACTGGCAGTATGGTCACGACGGCAGGTAGTGCTAAACAGGGTAGGTTCAGGTGAGTTCCAGGGTGGGCACCCAGAGGGTGCAAGGGATCCCTCCTGTCAGAATTGCATTTACAGAGGTTTGGCTGAGGGGAGAGAAAACGGAGACACCAGAGAACGCTGGGCACTTGGAGTCTAGAGACTCGGGTAGAGGGCACCCCCGGGTACTCCGGGTGGATGGCCAAGAGGGTGCTGGCCAGTTCAACAGCACCCTCTCGGGGTAGGAACTCCCAGGGGCAAAGGTCTGGACTGGTTGGTCAAGAATGACGAGGGTTCCAGACCTGTTAGCACTACTGCTGGCCCCTTGTAAAAAGGGGTAGTTAAAAGTTAATGGTTAATAAAGTTGTGGCTCTAGTTTTAACCCATATTACTTACTGTGTCTCGTCTCGTTATTTCAGGTTGGGCGGGCAATGTATACACACACACACTTTCCCTTTCTCTTGTATATGCAAAAACCCACAACATTCCCCTTTATCTTAATGCACAGGGCACAGGTACATTTTGCACTTTCCCCTAGCACCACTCAAATGGCCAGTAGCAAGAGATAAATAATTCAATGGGAGAAGACAGCACAGGAGGGCAACTCTTCCTATGACCTTTCTTTCCCATTGCAATAATGATCCCACAGCTTGCCAAAAAACTATTTTGTAGGCTATCACATGCAACTTGCACATACTGTATGGTCTTGTGGTCTGTTCTAGCAAGTCTCTAGGATGATGACAACTAAGAAAATACACAATGAAAATCAATGTAGCCATTACTGGACACCAAGTTAAGTTTCTGTGAGAAATGTTAGAAACATTGGCTTTCCTTATACATACATTGGCTCCACCACCTCTGTTTTCTTCTTGAAACACAGGGTGGAGCCCAGCCACCTGGCTTTCCTAACCACAAAGAAACTTTTCTAATCTTCCAAGGTTGAGCTGAAGTAAGAGTGAAGCCCTAGTCACTAGCATACTTCATATAACCTACCTATCAAATATGTTAGCCTCAAAGTAGTGTTAGGATTTAAATGCCATCATACTGTCTTTTCAAAATTTCTTGCTGCACTTTGACTTTCCTGTCTTTCTAATGCTGATGTTCATTGTTCAATCAGATTGTATTTTCAAAAAACTAGTTATGTAAAGGTTGTCTGAAGTCTTTTGCAGTTCACCTAGCAGTATTATTGAGTAGACAAATTAAAATGATGTTTTACCATGTTTCCCATTGCTCTGACCTTACTGCCCTGTCGGTTCAGCTAGCCTGAAATAAAGATGCCAACCATTCCAAACCTCTGTGTACACATTTACATTGTCACTTCAATTTAGCCTCTGGAAAGAAATCTCATTTTATACTCTCTGTGCTTCAAAATATTTCCATCTAAGACCGAAGGATGAGAAATATGCAACAGATATTTTCTAGAAAGGCAGATGTGCAAGTACATTTCCCTTTCCAATATGCAAACAACCTTAATGTCTTTCCCAGATGCCAGTACAAACTCTGAAAAGGAGGGAAACCAGCTCACTCACTGAAAAGCTTATTAAGGGGGATGATCAATAGCACAATACCACAGAAAATTCTAGCAATGCAAAGCTGGTTTCACAGCAGTCACTTTTTTATTATCAACAACAGTAGGCACTAGTATGTCTAAAGTGCAGCTAATCAGATACCTTTGGAAATCCAGAGGAGGATATAATACTCAGTGCTGTCTGTTGAATTGGCTTCTGTTATTAATCTCCTTCACCACTCTCAGCTAATATAACTATATGCTGCATACCGTCTTCCCTTCTCAAATATTTCCTGATCTAAATATTTTGAATAGCAAATGTTTATCCTACCACTTGGATAAAGCTGAATAGCTACTTCTGGCATTTCCGTCCCTTGTTTTCAAATTTCACTTTTGCTTCTTCTTCTGGTATCCCTTGACATATAGAGACCTCAGCCATGACACATGTTGCTCTTTGTTCCTTTTTTCTTTTTCTTTTTGCTTGTAGTATATATAATTGGAATCCAGTAGAGTAGACTTTGGGTACAGATAATCTTTTTTTTTCCAGTTCAGGACACTGTTTATTGGACAAGGATTGCATTCCTATATACACTTACCGTATAGTTAGCTCTAGTTGGAGCTTCCATTTTGAAATAGCATTTTGAAATAGATCCACTCCAGCTGAACTTATTTCCAAATACTTCCACACACACAGAATATGCCTGCAGATATTTTTCAAAAAACACGTTTTGCCAGAGTCATCATTTATATCTACTGACAAGTTTAGCACTTGTAACTTGAATGGTATTTGTCTGTTGAAAGGCATCATTCAAAAATGTAAGATTTATTTGTGATATAAATAAGGAATCACTGTGGGTAGAACTGTGAAGTAGATATCATTTAGCTGTTAAGCCACTGGGATTATAGATGAAGAGTTACTTTTAGTACTTTTGTGTAATAACATTAATATGAGTAACTCAGTATGACCATTGTCATATTTATTTCAGATTGGCTGAAATCCTGTTCACATAAATTTATACCATGCAAGCCAGATGATATCATCCAGCAACAGAACTCTTTAATGTAATTAAATTAAAAACTCCATATCCCACCCCTCCATTTCAGGTTCTGAGGTTCCCTAGGTATCCCTTTTTGCCATTGGAAGCCTTAGGCCAAGGGAAACACTGGAAAATTGTTGCTGATAGTCCCACCATTAGATCACAACCACCACCAGAAATCTGTTGGCAATTCACTAATACAAAGGACTGCCAAAGGGCACAATTCAAAATGCTGGTTCTAACCTGTAAAGCCCTAAGAAGCTTGGGCCCAATCTATCTCAAAGACCATGTCTCCCATTATGAGTTGGCTCAGGTGTTCAGATCAATAGGAGAGGCCTTTCTCTCAGTTCCACCACCTTCACAGGTGAATTTGATGACGACACGGGAGAGGGCCTTCTCTGTTGCTGCTCCCAGACTTTGGAACTCCCTCCCACAGGAGGCCAGGGTGGTCCCATCTTTGCTCTTCTTCCACAAGCAGGCAAAGACCTTTGTCTTTCTCAGAGTGGTATTTCATTGTCACTTTTTAATATTTGTATACTCATTGTCTTTAGCTTTAAATATTGTCTTTCAGTGATGTAAGCTGCTTTGGGTCTTTTTTAAGAAGAAAGGCAGCGGCGGGGGGGAGGGGATATTTTAAACAAGTAAATAATAAAGGCTTCCCAAGGGAAAAAAAGATTGCTACAGATCCTTGGAAGCCGAAGTGGTGGATAGGAAGTTTTTCATTTAATTAAAGATTTCTGTTGCCGGATTATGATGTTATCTGGCTTGCATGGCATAAATTTACACCAACAGAATTTCAGCCAATATCTCATGTACCATGAATCTATATTTTGATGTCTAGGTTTTGCATTGTTCTCCCTGACCGCATGGTCTGAGGGGGCGGGGGTTTAGCTTTAAATGAGCGCGAGCAGAAGCACGCGCCTAATGGCGCACGAAATTCTCTGGTTCTATTTTTGACTCTAATCTGGTAAATAGGAAAGCCAAATAGCATTGCATACACCTGGGGGCCAGGAAAGTTTTAGGGGTCAGATCATACTTCCGCACTATTAGGGAGCAGGCCGGGTAGGTGGGGCCCATCAGCCTTGGAAGGCAGCCCATCTAGGAGAAGGAAAACTCCGATTTCAAACCTCCACTGCCTTGTGGCTATATCCACTGATGGAAAAGGCTTCAGGAGTTAACCTCGAGGCAAAATCCGGAGCCGGAGTCCCGGAGGCAGTTCGTGTCGCTCTGGCAACTCCTGCGACGTCGCTGGAACCAGTTGTATTGGCTCTTGCCTTTCCATTGGACTATTTCAGCGATGTGGAGAGGGGGGATTTGCTGCTTGGGTAACAGCCTATCCTCCATATTATTTTACCCAGGCTTCATGCTCTGGAGAGGACATTCCAGCTTCGCATACAGCGTCGAAACAACACGGGAAGTAGTAGTTACCGGTTATAAGTCTTTGCTCGATTGGCGTAGAGCATGACGCCAGGGGCTACGTCCGACGTTGGGAGAGGTCATTACACCTCACTAGGTAGCTACCATGTGGGTCACGAAGAGTCGGACACGACTAAACGACTAAACAACAACAACAACAACAACAACAGGTAGCTAGCGCCCGCCTTAAGCTGGGCAGTCCCCAGCCAGTAAGGTGCTACCTCACCACGGTCTGTTAACCTCACGGGGTGCGTGGGGTTTAGGGTGAAAGCCGACAAGCAGATCGATAACCCTGCACCATGCAACAATCATAAGAAAACTTCTGCCCTAAAGTTGGGCACCTGGAATGTTCGGACAATGACCCCTGGCTTTTCTGACGACGGCTTTTCTGACGACTTGCAGGAAATAGACGACGTGCGCAAGACAGCTGTCATCGACATGGAACTGAGTAGACTGCAGATGGACATTGTTGCCCTGCAAGACACGAGATTGCCAGACTCGGGATCTGTCAAAGAAAAAAACTTCTCATTCTTCTGGCAGGGAAAACCATTGAATGAGACCAGGGAATATGGTGTTGGCTTTGCAGTCAGAAATACTCTTCTGAGATCCATTGTTCCACCTACTGTGGGGAGTGAAAGAATCCTGCCTCTGCAGCTCCACTCATCAGCGGGACCGGTCACCCTCATTAGTGCATATGCACCAACACTGTCGTCCACAACAGACGTGAAAGACAAATTCTACGACGATCTGGCAGCTACTATCAAAAAAGTCTCTGAGAGAGAGCCACTGTTCATTCTTAGAGACTTTAACGCTAGAGTTGGTGCTGATCACAATTCTTGGCCCACTTGTCTAGGCCGTTTTGGCATTGGGAAGATGAACGATAATGGCCAACGCTTGCTGGAGTTTTGCTGTTATTATGGTCTTTGTGTCAGCAACACGTTCTTTAATATGAAGCTTCAACACAGAGTTTCCTGGAGACATCCAAGATCCAAGCATTGGCATCAGCTCGATTTGATCCTCACTAGACGTTCTAGCCTTCCTAGTATTACGATCACACGCAGTTACCAGAGTGCTGATTGCGATACTGATCACTCCCTGGTGTGTAGTAGAGTAAAACTGCGAACAAAGAGATTGTATCACACAAAAAGGAAGGAAGACCACGTATTGACATCAGCAAGACTCGCGATCAAAGAAAAGTGGAGGAATTTGCACAAGCGCTTGAGGAAACCCTTCCAGGCCTGGCTGATGCAAATGCACCTGAACGATGGGAACATTTCAAGAACGCTGTTTATAACACCGCCTTGTCCACATTTGGCAAGAAGACCAAAAAGATGGCAGACTGGTTCGAAGCCCATTCAGAGGAGTTGATGCCAGCCATCGAGGATAAGAGGAGTGCTCTAGCAGCATACAAAGCCTGTCAAAGTGAGTACAACTTGCAGGCTCTTCAACCTGCTCGTAGCAAAGTCCAACAGGCTGCCAGGAGATGTTCCAACGATTATTGGCTTCAGCTCTGCTCTCAGATACAGATAGCAGCGGACACAGGTAACATCAAGGGAATGTATGATGGTAGCAAGCAGGCTTTAGGTCCAATACAGAAGAGATCTGCTCCCTTGAAGTCTGCTACAGGTGTGATCATCCAGGACCAAGCACAGCAGATGGAACGCTGGGTGCAGCACTACTCTGAGCTATATTCCAGAGAGAATATAGTAACCGAAGAGACATTAAATAACATCGAGTGCCTGCCTGTCTTGGAAGAGTTGGACAGCGAACCAACTTTAGCAGAAATAAAAGCGGCCTTGGATTCCCTCGCCTCCGGCAAGGCACCTGGGAAGGATAACATCCCTGTTGAAGTGCTGAAGTGCTGTAAAGAGATCATCACCACCAAACTGTATGAAGTCTTTTCTCTTTGCTGGAGGGAAGGTGGACTACCAAAGGACATGAAGGATGCAAACATTGTCACATTGTATAAAAACAAAGGAGACAGGGGCGACTGCAATAACTACCGTGGCATCTCTCTTCTCAGCATTGTAGGGAAGCTGCTTGCCCGTGTTGTACTGAAGAGACTCCAGGTGCTTGCAGACAGAGTCTATCCAGAATCCCAGTGTGGATTTTGAGCTAATAGATCCACCATCGACATGGTATTCTCCCTCAGACAGTTGCAGGAGAAATGTAGGGAACAACGACAGCCACTCTTTGTGGCCTTCATAGGTCTCACAAAGGCCTTTGATTTGGTTAGCAGGGATGGCCTTTTTAAAATACTTCCCAAGATTGGATGTCCACCTTGACTCCTTAACATCATCAGGTCCTTTCATGAGGAAATTAAGGCCACTGTAGTTTTTGATGGCTCAACATCAGATCCCTTTGACATCCGAAGCGGAGTGAAACAGGGCTGTGTCCTCGCGCCAACCCTGTTTGGGATCTTTTTTGCTGTCATGCTGAAGCACGCCTTTGGAACTGCAGCAGAAGGTGTCTATCTCCGGACTAGATCAGATGGAAAGCTCTTTAATCTCTCTAGATTGAGAGCAAAGACCAAAGTCCAACTGAAATGCATGCGGGACTTCCTCTTCGCCGATGATGCAGCTGTTGTTGCCCACTCTGCTGAAGACCTCCAACAACTCATGAATCATTTTAGCAAGGCCTGCCAAGACTTTGGACTAACAATCAGCCTGAAGAAAACACAAGTCATGGGCCAGGGCGTGGACTCACCTCCCTCTATTATCATCTCTACGCAAGAATTGGAGGTTGTTCATGACTTTGTGTACCTTGGCTCAACGATCTCTGACACTCTCTCCCTAGATGTTGAGCTGGATAAACGCATTGGCAAAGCAGCTACCATGTTCTCTAGACTCACAAAGAGAGTATGGCTCAATAAGAAGCTGACGGCATATACCAAGATCCAGGTCTATAGAGCCTGTGTCCTGAGCACACTCCTGTACTGCAGTGAGTCCTGGACCCTTTGTGCATGGCAGGAGAGGAAGCTGAACACATTCCATATGCGTTGTCTCCGACGCATTTTTGGTATCACCTGGCAGGACAAAGTTCCAAATAGAGTAGTCCTAGAATGAGCTGGAATTTTAGCATGTATACATTACTGAAACAGCGACGTCTACGTTGGCTTGGGCATGTCGTGAGAATGGCTGATGGTCGGATTCCAAAAGATCTCCTGTATAGAGAATTAGTGCAGGGAAATCGCCCCAGAGGGAGACCACAGCTGCGATACAATGATATCTGCAAGCGGGATCTGAAGTCCTTAGGAATGGACCTCAACAGATGGGAAACCTTGACATCTGAGCGTTCAGCCTGGAGGCAGGCGGTGCATCACAGCCTCTCCCAATTTGAAGAGACCATTGTCCAGCAGGCTGAGGCAAAGAGGCAGTCCCGAAACCAGCAAAAGCAGGGAGCTGGACAGGGGACAGATTGTAATTGTCTTCAGTGTGGAAGGGATTGTCACTCT
Organism: Intellagama lesueurii; assembly: GCA_037013535.1. NCBI lineage: Eukaryota > Metazoa > Chordata > Lepidosauria > Squamata > Agamidae > Intellagama > Intellagama lesueurii. Next base: position 38,780,523 of record JBAJHW010000005.1, on the reverse strand, counting down.
CGAATTGGCCTTCTCAGCCACACTAGATGCTGTTCCAAGTCCTCCATACAGAGCACGTTACCATAGTCTCTCGAGACTGAAGGATGCCTAATCTAAAGTTTTGCATTATGAGTCACCAGTTCAAACTTAATATAAAAGACAGTGTTAATTTCTGTATATGGTAAAAACAGGTCCTAGTGATTTTTCAGCTTTTTCATGAAAAGTAACTGTTCCCTCTTTCCCTACTGTCCATACTGCAACAGCATGCTGATATCTCTATTTGAAAATGGTTACACTGACTAGGAAATGGCATGAACTAGAAAAAAACAATATTCCCCCACAAACGTACACAATAGAATTTGGGGCAAAATTTTAATTCACATGCCTACACATTTCCAATTAAAATTGTGTCCTAATTAAATATATTTTATCTCATTTCTGCCCTTATAGACGGAGGATATTAACAGCCTTGAAAGAAAATCAGGCTGCTGCAGTTGGAGTTGCAGCCATATGGCAATAAATAATTAAAAAGGGCCAATATAGCAGTACTTCTTTCTTTAAGTTTCTTTGGATTAATACAGTAATGATTAAATACTGGCTGTTAACAGTAAGACTGCAGACAGTACAATTGCATGTGGGAGTAGGTAACTACACACTCAGCTATATTCTTGAGGGTATACAATTGTGCATCTCCTGAGATCAACGTTAAGAACACAGGTCAAATGAATTTGAATAGGTTCCAGTATAACCAAAGAACATTGTTACACTAATTTACTTGCCTACCACCAAGTTTACTAGTACTGTTATTACTCAACATACACAGTAATGAAGAAAATAATCACCTTACAATCCACTAAAAAACTTGATTGCACTTTGAAAGTGTCATCAAACTGGCTAGGTTTGCCCAACACACCTACAGAGTCTCATTTTTGCCTAAACATGTGCACACCGCAGACTGTTTTAACTGGAAAACTTGTCAGCCCAAGAACAAGTATAGGTTGAAAACAATGGTGTGTGTGTGTGTGTGGAGAAATAGTCTCCGATCCCAAGGTAAGCCAAGCCCCCAAGAGGAAATCACAGCAATAGGGCTCTAAATGACTCCCATCAAAATTACACAGAAGACATGAACACCCCAGCCAAAGAGTCACCTCACAAAAGAGCCCTCCTGTAGAGAGGCCAGATAAATTAAATAGCCTTCTTTTAGTTTTATTCTAAAAAGACTGTCTGGAGGTCTGGGAAAGCAAGCATCCTAGCATGGCCTGCCCCATCTTCTTCTTCCTGTTTAGTCAAATGACCTATTCTATTTCCATTGTCTCTGGATTAGCCAGGTGGGACGATAATGATCAAGGCATAACAAGACACATGACTAACAAGGAGCTAGATCACTAGTCAGCCTGGCCAAAACCATATAAAAGACAACAGTAGCCTTGTTAGTTGCTCAGGTTCAGGTACTTGCTGTATCACTACCTGAATCCTCCACCTGATCCTGACAGCTGGAGTCCCAAGTCTCCCTAGCTTTCAGACAGTCTAATGAAACAAAGGAAAAGTAATCTTTGTCACCCTTTATGTGTCTTCTGGGAATATTTTCCCCATACATAGGTGCCTCCCCAATCACTACCACATGGTGCAGTGATCAAAGTGCAGTATTGCAATCAGGACTCTGCTCATGACCTGAGTTTGATCCTAAGGAGCTTAGGTAGCCAGATCAAGGTTGACTCAGCTCTCCAGCCTTCTGAGGTCAGTAGACTGAGTATCTAGCTTGCCTGGGGGGGGGGGCAGGGGCAATGTGTAGCCTGCATAATTAATATTGTAAACCACGCAGATAATGCTTTAAGTGCTATGGGTAAGCATATGGTATATGGTATATGCTTATGGTATATGCTTATGGGTATAAGCAGCACACTTTGTTTTTGCCTTACTCCCACTCTCTTGTTTGTGCATGTGTGCATGCAGGTGTAATCTAGGGAAAGATACTTCCTTTGAACCCTCTCGGACATACAAGTTTTCTTCTTTTGAACTTGTATTTCCCATATTAGTTATATGCTTCATTGTGAATCTGTGCTATATTTTAATTCTTTTGTGTTCAATAAAATTCCACTTCTGAATAGCTCTGTGTGAGTGTGACACACCCAGTCCAATCTGTGTCAAGATGTACTATTGTCATTGTTCAAAGATCCCTTATGGGCATGTCTTCAAACATATTTATGTTCATGCATATGCTCTGAGAGCATACATGGTAATAAAAAAAACTAATTGCAATTTATAAAGATGTGTTTACTGCTCTCTATTCTTAGACTGCATCACCTGGGTCTAAGAGTGAATCTATTGGTGAGAAGAAAATAAATGGAAACACCTTCCAGCCCTATTCATTTTTCTTTTCTTTTCGAAAACATAAACTTTCTTTTTCTTTGGAGGAACACATTCTCTGCCTCCTTTTTCAAGGGGTGATCTCATACTCATTCCTCAGAGGGTTGAGAGGGTAGAAGAAAGTGCCACTTGCCCTTGGTGTCAGCCTGGTTAGTTACAGCTCTGCTGTGAATAATCCTATCTCACTAAATGCTCCTCTAATGCCTTTTTGATTCTGATTACAATATTTTTATTTTCCAGGCTTTAAGATCTTTTTAACTTTTATGATTTCTTATATTTGGAGGATGCTTTTCTTGAGTTACTTACGTTAACACATCACTTTTTATGACTTTTTGATATGTTATTATAAGCTGCCATATTAATATATTTGAAGAGCAGATTATAAATTTAAATCAATAAATGAAGTAAGAGCACTGTAATCAATTCACAAAAGCAGTCACTGTGATAACAAAATCTTCCTAGATTTGCTAGTCTGATTTGACACCTGCAGTGAGAGAGAAAATCCCTGTCCTTAGCTAGAGGCTAAATGGATAGAATTACATTTGTTACCAGTTTCTCGTTGAGCAACTGCACAGTGAAATCTTCCTTCTAGAGCCCTATCAGGGTGGGAGGGGGAGATGGTGACTTGGAAACATTATATGATAAAAGCAGGAGTTTAGTAGCCTATAGTATTATGTTGAGAATCACAACTGAGCTTTTAGTTTTATTGTATCATAATTTCCATCCGTGCATCTGTGAACTCAAAATCAGAAGCATGAACTAGGCCATTGCTTTCACATTAGAAATACCAGCTGAAATCCTGTTCCTTTTTTCAGTAGATGGAAGGGCCAATGGTGGAACATTCACTTGCTGGCAATTAAAGAATCCCTGCTGGGATTCTCGTGTGTGCCAAGCCACTGGGCATGCCACCGCTGAGAAGTGCAGATGAAACTCTTTAACTGCTGGCTGAAAGTGAGTGAATGTTACACCATTTGCCACCTGCCTGCATAAAAGTGAAACAGGATTTCAGCAACTATTTACTTTTTTAAAAAAAAAATGTAACATGTTTATTTTCATCTATAAATAACACAAATGTAAATTAAACACAACATATGAATGGCTTCCATTTTTGATGTTAATTTATTATGGAGGCAACATACTTGGTTATTTCAGGGATGAAGGCAATCTGTCTAATCCATTAAGAGGAACTGCATATAGACAGCATGAATAGGCTAATCACATTTTAGAGTTTCTCATTTTTAATGGAATAATGAAATATAACAATAGAATAAGGTCATATTTTGTTGTTGTTACATGCTGTCAAGTCAGAACCAACTTATAGCAACTCAAGTCAGTTTCCATGGCTGAGTGGGAATTCAAACTCTGTTCTCCAGAGTCCTTGTCCATCAGTCTATCCACTACACCACACTGGGAACCTTAAAGCAGCATTTAGTGAGATATGAATTTGACAAAGTGAGTAACCAATGTCCTGAAATGAAGCAGAATTTGTTCAACAAACATTTTTCTGGCATTCCAGATAATTACAATCGATTAGTAATATACATCTCCAGTGTCTCTAGGAAAGATGCACCGAAATACCCACCGTCTGCACAATTTTAACATTAGAAAAATAACATTAAAATTATATTTAAATTTTAGTTAGAACTCATTTTTAAACATTTATTTAAAAGTTACAATGTGCTAACCTGTTTAATTGCTCTTGTTATGTGCTGTCAAGTCGGAACTGACTTACAGTTATCCTAATAGGGCTTTCAAGATAAGTAGGATGTTTAAGGAGTGACTTGACCAGTTCTATACATTCAGTGAGTTTCCATGGCTGAACAGGGATTCCAAGCCAGAAGCTAGTGTCATACTATGAGAGTTGGGTAGGCTGTGAAAATGCCAGCAAAGGGTTAATGGTTATAAGTCAAGCAAAGAAATCGGCTTGCAAAAGGAACATCCATGCAGGTGTGCCATATCCTCTGGGAGAAAAGAAGGAGAATGTGCTGTGCAGCAATCAAGGACACAAATTGTTTTCCAGTCCTAGTTAATTAATACAATGGAATCATCTGAGGAGTTGGGAGGGAAGAACCTAAGAGGAAAAGACTAACAGTTTTACCTCATTGTGAGCTTTCATGTATCAAAAGCAACTTCCTCAGACACAAGGAATGCAAATAAAGATCTTTTTTATTTATAAATATCCCCATGACCAGGCGAAGACACAAGCAATAGATAATGGTTCATTAACACAAGAATGGGATTATCAAGTTGTTAATTATTTCATGTAGCAGATCCTCACCAGGCTGAAGGACTTGGTTATCACAGGAATGCTAACAGTTGCTTCTGAGGTCAGAGTATGTAAAAGGAGACAACTGTTTCATAGCCATAAGAAGTTATAGAAAGATGGGTGGTAAATATATCATAGAATCATAGAATAATGAAGGAGTCTATAAAGACAACACGTCCATTCCCCCACTCAATGCAGGAATCCAGATCAAGGCCCTGCTGCTGGGGTGGGGCTTCTTTGCCTGCCCATCCGGTAGAGATGTCAGCAGGGATAGTCAGAGGACGTCAGGCAGGCAGGGCTAAAGGCAAGTCTTTAAGAAGGCTGCCCGTGCCTGCTCCTCTTCCCTGCACAGTCCAAAGTTACATGAAGGAAATGCAAGCATTGGTGGGGCATCTGAATTTTGCCTGCAGGGTGATAGCCACTGGCATAGCTTTGTGACGCCATGAAGGGCCTTAATAAGCCACATCACAGATGGCTCTCAGCTGGCATGAGGCAGGATTTGGCAGTATGGTTGAGTTTTTTTGGGAAGGTTACAATGGGATCACCTTTTGAAGAACCGAGCTGAGGAAGGGAGTTACCTGTGAAGTTTGTAGGGCCATTAGGGCCATAGGTGGGTCAGTGATTTTACATCCTGACATTTGAGTTAGTTGCCCCGAATTATACAGGGAGGATGGGGTGTATTTATCAGAGTCAGGGCTAGATTAGTTCCTCCAGGATTTACAAGGGGGCCTTAGGACCGAAATTTTCAGCTTGGTGGGGCCCCCGGGGCATACGGTGTAGCCCCTAGGCCGTGGCAGGTAGTGCAAAGCGGGATAGGATCATGGGAATATCAGGGGAGACACCCAGTGGATGCTAGAAACCCTTTCTCTCAGAATTGCAGTAAAGAGGTTTAGCTGAGGGGAGGGAAAAACAGGGGACCTCAGGGAACACTGTGCACTAGGGGTCCTGAGGCTCGCCTTGAGGGCAGCCTCCGGCGTGGAGGACCGAGAGGGTGCTGTGCTGTAAGACGGCACCCTTTCAGTGCAGGAATTCGCTGGGAATAGGTCTGGACCGGTTAGGTAGGATTGATGCTGGTTCCAGGCCTGTTTTGCACTATGGCAGGCCCCCTTGTAATAGGGGAAATTAAAGCATTAATAAGTTAATAAAGTTGTGGCCCCAGTTTAACCCATACATATCACATCTCATCTCATTATTCCGGGCTGGGCGGACAAAGTATATCTGACAGATGGCTCTCTAAACTTTTCTTGAATGCCTCCAAGCTTGGAGTGCTCATCACATTCTGACGTAATTTGTTCCATTTGTCATACTGCTCTAACAATTAGGAGGTTTTTCCTGGTATTCAACCAATATTTCCTGGTTTCCTGTAACTTGAGCCCATTATTACATGTCCTGCCCTCTGGAATGATTGAGAATAGAGATGGACACGAACCAGAAAAATGGTGGTTCATGATGGCATGCTACCACAAACCACTTGGAAAAAGGACTGGTTTGTGGTGGTTCAGGCCTATCTTGGACCCCCCCCCCATCGCATGGCCTACCTGCTGCCACCATTGCCACCGCCACCATTGCCACAGCTGTAATCACCACCATTGCTGCTGCTGCCATCACCCCAGTCTTCCCAGGTGACCCAGAGAGGCAATGGTGGCACCATAGAAGCCAGCAAGAGGAGATGGGTCACATCCTCTGTGCATGCACCCACTGACCAGCTGGCTACCAGGGAAGCTCAGCACTGGGGCTTTTCTGGCAACAAGCTGGCCAGTGGGCACATACACAGAGGCAACCACCCAGCTCCTGGCAGGGCACCCAAGAGGCGATGGCAGTCGCAGCAGGTAGGCTGAGGAAATAGGGGGCAGCAGGAAGGGGTGGGTGGGTGATCCTGGTTTGCCGAAGCAAACAATACGCAAAGGGGAAAGAAGTTCAGTGTTTAATTTGCTTTGGCAAAACTGGATTCCTGAACTGGGTCATGAAGTGAACCACAAACCAGCCTGGTTTGTCAGGTTTTTTGATTTGTGGCTCATTTTGTGACCATTTCTAATTGAGAACAGATCCTACCCCTCCTCTGTATGACAACCTTTCAAGTATTTGAAAAGTGTTACCATATCTCCCCTCAGTCTTATTTTCTCAAGGCTAAACATGTCCATTTCTTCCAGTTTTTCCTCATAGGCTTGGTTTCCAGTCCCCTGATCATCCTTGTTGCCCTCTTCTGAAGTTGTTCCAGTTTGTTGGCATCCTTTTGGAAGTGCAGTGTCCAGAACTGCACATAGCACTCAAGATGAGGCCGAACCAGTGCCGAATAGAGGGGAACTAGTTCTTCATGTTATTTGGAAACTATATTTTTGTTAATGCAATCTAAATCAGCATTTTCCTTTTTTGCAGTAGCATCATACTGTTGGCTCATATTCAGCTTGTGATCTACAATAATTCCAATATCCTTCCTGCATGTAGTATTACTGAGGCAAGTATAGCCTAACTTGTAATTGGGGATTTGGTATTCTTTTCCTAGGTGTTTATCTCTGTTAAATGTCATTCTGTTTTTTTCGGCCCAAGGCCGAGACTATCGAGAATCAAGATCTATTTGAATTTTGTTTCTGCCTTCCAGGATATTAGCTATTCCACCCAATTTTGTGTCACCGACAATTTTGATAAACATTCCCTGCACTACCTCATTCAAGTAATTAATAAAAAAATTGAAGAGCACCTGGTCCAGGGCTACATTTTGTGATACACTGCTTGCTACCTTCTCCCAGTTTGAGAAGGAGCTACTGATAAGCATTATCTGAGTATGATTCTGTAACCAATCGTGTATCCATCTGAGAGTTGTTCTACCCATCCCACACATGTGTGCTAGTAAGAATATCATGGAACATTTTGTCAAAACCTCTGCTGAAGTCAAGATACATTATGTCTACAGCAGTCCCACCATCTACAAGGAAGATTACCCTATATAATAATAATAATAATAATAATAATAATAATAATAATAATAATAATAATAATAATAATAATAATAATAATAATAATAATAATAATAATAATAATAGATTGATGGGATTTGCTCTTGACAAATCCATGTTGGCTTCTCGTTATCCCTGCACTGTTTTCAAGGTGTTGCAGATTGACCATTCCTCAGGATAGATGTCAGCCTGACTGGTATGTAGTTCCTAAGTTCCTCCTTTTTGCCCTTTTTGAAGATAGGGACAATAGTAGCCTTCCTCCAACTATCTGGCACTTCACCCATCCTCCAGGATTTCAAGAAAATAACAATGGTTCTGAGAGTTCTTCAGCAGTTCCTTCAATACTCTTGAATGCAGTTCATTGGGCCCTGAAGATTTGAACTTATTCAAGTAATAAAATATTCCTTGACCATTTGTTTATCAATCTCAAGCTGCAATCCTGTCCCCTCACCCTTCACATTTGCCTAGAGGGTCATAGAGTGTCTTTGGAGAAAAGACTGAGCAAAAGTAAGAATTAAACACTCTTGCCTTTTTTTCTTTTTAGTCATCTGTTATAATTTTTCCGTCCTCACTGAGTCGCTGAACTATTTCTTTTCTCTGTATTTTGCTACACATGTACTTGAAGAATGCTTTTTGTTGCTTCTAGCATCTCTTGCTAGAAGCTCATTCCCAGCTTTTGCCTTCCTAATGCCATTCCAGCAATTCTTTGCTGCCTTGCCATACTCTTCCTTTGTGGCCTGGCCTTCCTTCCACTTCCTATATGTGTCCTTTTTTTGTTTTCAGGTCCTAAAAGAGCTTTTTGTGAAGCTACATTGGTCTCTTTTTTTGCTATTATCCACCTCTTTTTTCTGTTGGAATTGTTTGTAGTTGTATCTTTAGAAATTTATTTTTAAGTAACCCCCCACATGTTTTCTTGTTAGGATCCCCTGTCATGGGACCTTATTTATCATTGTTCTGAATTACTTAAAAATGATTTTCCTAAAATCCAAGTACACATTTTTTGGAGATGGGTAACTACACTCCACTTTTGTTTCCTTTGAACTCTAGAACTCAAGTAGAACATGGTCACTTTCCCCCAGAATTCCCCTTACTGCCATTTCATCCACCAAGTTATACCTAATGGTTAGTATCGTCAAGAATAGCTAACCCTCTAGTTTCACCTTCCATTTTTGTAGGAGAAAATTATCAGCAACACAAGCCAGGAATTTCTTGGAAGCGCCATGTTTGGCATATTGTGTTACAACTACATCACATCTCTTTGAAATTCTTGCAATTTGTTTTTCAAAGGTTACATCCACATCTTCTTGATGATACAATATGCTGTAACTATATGCAGTGCACTTACAAAATTTCAGGAAAGATTCCCCCTTTCACTGTCAAAGGAAGGTGTAGGAAGATGCAACAATTTCAGTAGCAGCCAATTCAGCAGCAGCAGATGTAGCGTGGAAACCACCAAAGCGGGTTCAAGGACCTCATACAGCTCATGGATTGCTTGCCATTCATTCCACTGTGACAGCTTTAGCAGCCCATACTATCTCTAGTGCAGGGCTGGTATTAGGAAATGTGGACAAGTCGTAAGATTCAGCATGATATATACTGAGTGGAGACTTCCACTGTTGCAACCATAGGAAAATCTTTAAAGTCTGCCTGAAGTCTCCAGTCCCGTCTAGTGAGAGTTCAAAAATCCACTGAGCAAAAGCCATTCTGAACTCCTTCCATATTTCTAGACACTTATCTTAAAAAATTAACTCTTTTCCTTCTGACTTCCAAAAGGAACACCTTTCGTGGCTGAAATCCTATGTCATACAACAGCCAAGGAATGTTTGTACTGATTGCTAGCAGCTGATAATGCCTTCTGTTTCTCCCAAAAGTGACCGATCAACAGCAAAAACTTCACCAACACATACTCAGTCTTCCAGAACTAACCCCAGAATTAATTATCTCCCATTTCAGCTTGATCAATTCAGGCCCATTGAAGAGCATAAAAGGGGAATTAGTCAACAGTCCCATCAGAAGATGACTTGCTGCCTCTTTGTTCCTCTGAAGCCCTTTCATACAATTAATATGTGGAAGAAGCTTTGGTAATTAATACTGAGTATTAATTGATCTGATTAATGATTCTATCTTTTGGAAAGTAACAAGCATGATACTTTTTACTGTTCTAGAATTTTAGATTTCCCCAGAAGCAAATAAGACCATCAGCATCAAATTAACTCTGGATAGAGATATAAAAACAAATATTTTTACTGAGTCAGGATGTAAATCCTTACTACCTTATTGCAGGTGAGAAAGAAAAATTTCAAAAGTTTTCTCCTCACTGCACATGATTATGATAATTTTTGTGTATTTTTTTATTTTTATTTTTGGATTTCAGCTCCTTTTGGGAGGATTTAGCATTTTGTGCAAAAAACTTGCATTTGTGAGTATCATGATTAGTTTTAATGAAAAACTAATCTGCAGAAGATTAGTTTTAATGCAAAGTACACTTTTTTTGTACAAAAAGTGTTTGTTAATGCTGCTGCAGGTAAAAAAAAAGCTTGTCTTTTCACGCTTGTATATGAGTGAAAAAAACCTGTCTATTGTTTTGGTGGTGTATTGCAAGATGTCCTTACATGCCGAATCCTGAAACATATATTTTACTTTTGTTGCAGCTGTCATGAAAGAATATTTGTTAAAACATCTCACAAAAAAATACAACATTTTTTCTTACTTGAAATTCCATTATTGATCTCTCCTAGTCCAGTGGTTATACCAACATCTATGGAACTCATTATTTTATCAATCTGCAAGAAAATGATAGAAAAAATGTTAAATTCTGCAATTGTGCATTATTTTATAGTTAGATTGAGTCAAAATGTGTTTATTATTTAAAGGACTATACCATTTGGAACAATGCATTTTAAAAACTATCAAGCTATCTTTTTGAGCTTCATTCACTTAGAAATAATCTAAGATGTTTGTCATATGCAACTGCAACCATATGGAAGGGATTTCACTTGAATGTAATAGGCACCTAATTCAGACCTATAGCACATACTAAAAAGAAAAAAAAATCTTGGCACCACATCTCAATTAAATTTTTGAAAAACCCTCATGCCTCCCTACTTCTTCTTTTTGATAATCAAACACTCTTTTAAACAACAAAAATAAGTAATTTAAAATGAAAAATCAACAATAAAAATTAGTAAAAATGATACTGAATTAAAAATAAGCACAAATATCTCTGTGTTTGGATTTTACTCAATGAAATCTATTTATGTATGGGAATATAGTAAATTTCTAGCTGGAATGTGGATTGTTTCCAACTTAAGCATCCTTACCTGAGAGTAAACATCTTTTAATGCAGCATCTTTTGTCTTTTCCTATGCCATACCTTGGCCACATTTCAATCAATGGTTGCAGTATTGCTATCCGTTGCACATATGATAGAATTTATGAGTGTTATTGTAAGGTCACACTAGTACTGTGGTGTGATTTTATGCTTGCTTGTTCAGACGTTATCTGGAGCTTACTCCCAGGATAAGCATGAGTGGCACTGCAGCTGTGCAGTGTCAACCCAGACACCATTTACTCAAAAGCTGGGCTTTATCAAGCTTTCTCTCAGGTAAATCTGCACTGGATCAATGTGTTACATCTCAAATTAGAAACTCTTTGTACAAGGCAACTGCTCCATCAGTATTTTCAAGATGTGGGGGCTGTTAAGAGCAGGTGTGTGAATGGGAAAGGTAATATGCTGCCTTCACCAATGTGCAAAAAACAAAGCTGATTTTCATGACTGTTATGGGAGACATCTGAAACAGTCCCAAAAAAACATTACAGGAAAGTAAAGTAAAATAAGTTTATTTTTATGTCAAGAAGACAAAGAAAGAGCTCTGAAGAAGCCCTTCATCTCATGGTGGGCCACCATGAATGTGTGGAGGATGAGACAAGTACCTATTTTGCCAGAAGAGGGCAGTTAGACCCCAGAGACACAAGTGAAAACCTTATAGTTTTGCAGGTGCCCCTTGGAATGTCATCATAACTCTCAGGGTAGCATACCTGTGAGTTTGGGAACCAATTTCTATTTTATAATATGAACAAAATATTTTATAAATAGAGATATACTTCATATAACATGTGTCCGTATTCTAGCAGCTCTCTTTCCTTTCTAGTCTTACAAAGTAATTGGCAATCATGAGGTATACTGCATGCACTTCACAGAACAGGCTTACAAGCTACTTTTTCAATTAGTTTTGCTCCATCTTCAGGCACTGTGCCTCGTATTAGTCATGGGCCCATACATTTTTCTGTTTCTCTTTATCATAGGCTGATTAGAAGATATAATATCAAAGGGCCCTGTGGTATCTTAAAGGCTAACAAATTTTATTTGGTATAGGCTTTTGTGGACTGCAGCCCACTTCTTTAGTTACATGTAGCACAGCCCTAAGCAGACAAGCATTTATACTATTTAAATGTCAGTCTACTGAGGCTATTCTTATACCTGAAAATACTGGCTGCACAAAACCTTTCACCAAATAAAAACTGTTACTTCCTAAGGTGCCAAAAGTGTTCTGTTCTCCCCGCCCCCGAAAACAGGCTAACATGGCTCTGGAAATATCTGCATTGGCAGATACAATTAGCTTTTGCAGAAATAAGATGAAAGTATTATTATTTGCATTCAGTTCTATTGTTCTGGTTGCTGTTTTTATTACTCTTCCTTCTGGAGTTATTATCTAGAGTTTGGAAACTGCAGTATTAAAGACCATTAGAAAGCTTTCATCTGAAAGCCATGGCGTGCCCCAGATTATATCTAGATGACTGAATACTCTGTGGAGATGACAGCATCTAGTAAGCCTATGGCACTGGAACAAAAATGGATTTGTACTGGATATTTAAATCTATGTGGTATATTACAGTATGTTCCTGATAATATTTCATTAGATATTGTAGACTTTTATTTTCCTCAAATTCCAAGCACATTTTTTAGACATGTGCTAAGATTTGTACATATGCATACTTCTGACATTTTCCTAGTAGCAGCTCACCGCACTGCATCACAAATTAGTTCTACAATTCCTGAATGTACAAACTGCTTTTAAAATGAATGAGTTTCTAAAACTTTCCCAAGTTTCAATGGTGGTTCACCAGGTGATGTTCAAGGCTGCTGACAGAAACGTGTGTGTGTTCATGCACACAGATGTACACATTTCATAAAATGTTCCAATGAGTACAGTGGACATGAGGAGCTCATTTATACTTGGTTAGACTAACTTATTCACCTAATCTAGTATATTTAATAGTGGTGAGAACGTTCTTACCCAGGAGATCTTTCTTAGTACTTGTTACCTGAGTTCTTTTGAAAGATGGAGATAAAATGTATTCCATTTCCAGAAATTTTCCAAGGAGGTAGCTATGTTACTCTGTTGCAGCAAAAACAGCAAAACATTTTGTGGCCTCTTAAAGATCTTTAGTTTTTATTTGGTATATTTTTATTTGGCATATTGCACAGACTTTAGTCCACTTCTTCAATTGCATGCAGTCTGAATGCAATTACATCTGAGGAACTGAGCTACAGTTCATAAAAGCTTAATATATTGGTTAACCTTTAAGATTTCTTGTTGGAAATAATATACAATGCTCTGGATTTTGATTCCAAGCTCCTGTTCCTTGTATAGACTTTGTTTTCATATATGCACATCTGTAATAAAAGATCATTTGACCAAACTTCAGGAGGCAGTGGAAGACAGGAGGACCTGGCGTGCTCTGGTCCATGGGGTCACGAAGAGTCAGACACGACTTAACGACTAAACAACAACAACAACAAAAAGATCAAAAACTTACTTCTTCCCATTCAGAAGTAAATGATGGTGTTCTTTCAGAATTTGCTCTAGAACTTCCAGGATCTGCTGTAGATTCACTCCAGTTTCTTCTTCCCTTTTGCTCAGTTGGTGGGTAGGAAATGAGATTAGAGTCCGATTTTGAAACGTATTTGGATAAATGCATATCAAGGAGAGTCTTTGGCAAAGACCGTATTCTCCCAAGTGTGCAAGCACGTTCTACAAACCCTGCAGCATTAGCAACCCACTGGTCTCCAGTTCTTGTAATGCCAGCTAGTGTGTTAGTTTCTCCTACATTGCCTTTAGATAAAAATACAGTTCTGTTTAAAATCGGTGGCTTTTTCTTTTTAACTGGAGAATCAGTATTGTTTTCTTGCTGTAGCTGTGTTGCCTGCAAAAAACTCCTGTTCAAGCTAGTTTCATGGGATAATTCATCAGCAGGACTTGCTTTTCTATACAGCTGAAATGGATTTTCAGGTGGGTCACAAGCAGGTGATGATCCATGAAGTAGACCAGCAAACTGCTCAGAAGGATGTGCTTCAAGATGCTCACTTTCAATAGATGTTTGTTGTGTTTCTGTAAGATACAACATTTCTTTCAGTTAATTATTTTAATCCAATAATCTCTAAAAAGGGAATAAGCACCTGATGTACAGAAGAATATCTTTAGTATGTTCCAAAGTCAAAGATCTCACACCACTTGCCTACTGTGGTTCAGGGTGTGTTTTAGTCTGACCTTCCCCCAAAAAATATCACAGTGGAGATGACACAGCAGTCAGTCTTGTAGTACCTGAAAGATGAAAATGTTTACTGAGGCATAAATCCTTTGTAATCTAAAACCCTATTTATGAGACACAGATTGGCAAACACACACACACACACACACACACAGAGAGCGAGAGCGAGAGAGAGAGCGAGAGAGCGAGAGCAAACAGTGTACAACACAGGCAAATACCCTATATTTTTCTCCATATCTTTCCTCCTTACTTTTATATATCTTCCAGCTAAGGCTAACATTTTACATCTAATGAAATGGGGACAAGTTGATGAAGGCTCGTGCCCCTCTCTTGATCCTGCTATTCACAGAGGTACATTTGATGAAGATGTGAAATTGAGTCTTATTGGTGACTACTTCCAGACTGTGGAGCTCCATTCCACTGGAGGGTAGTCTGATTCCCTTCCTGTTAGCTTTCCACCAGCAGGTGAAGAGTTTTCTATTAGCGGAGCTTTCTGCAACTGATTGGCAGCTAAGGACAGGGCATATAATAGGCTCTTTATTTCTTCATTACTTTTAAAGAATTGATATGCCTTTTACATTGTTTCTCATTCAATTGTGTTATATAATTATTTCAGAACAGATTTGCTTGTTTTTAAAGTGCCATACTTTTGTGTTTTCTGGAAAATATAAGTTCCCCCCTGGAATTTGCCCCCCAAAGCCAAGGAAACCAAGAGTTGATTACTTGCTCAAAGCCAACCAGTGACCATGCCGAGATAAGGATTAGGACTCTTATCATGGTACTTTAGGCAGTGCACATTTCTGACTTCTCAGAATATTGTCAGATATTTTCTCTATCTGTGACTTATCCATCTTTATTCACCTCAAGCACAGCCTTGTCAGAGAAATGAACACAGGCCATGTAAAGGAAAGAAAATCACCCCAAATTAAGGGACCCTAGTATAGAATCAAATAAAACTCAGTGGAATGGTTTCAGAAGCAGAGTTTCATAATATCTTATTACTTTGGAATTGTATTTTCTAGAATAAATATGTACAATTAAAACTTAATCTTAAAAGCAATTCTGAAATTACTTATCCATAACTGAACCTTTTTACTTGGTAGAGCTAAAAATGAAAAGCTATCTTTGTTGTAGGGTTTGTTTATTTGCTTTTCCAATTACTTGTTAAAGTAACAGTACACACAACCTATAAAAATGTTTTCATTGTAAATATTTGGCTTATACATCTGATGCATTTAGAATTAGCTGTATCTTGCCTCTAACCCAGCATAAACTAGAAATATGTCTGTGCCTTGAATTTGAAGGAAGCCTCTTTTAAGACAGTTTTCACCCATTTGGGAGTTCATACTAACATGTTTCAGCTCTTGCTGCTGCCCAGTTTAACCTGTTTATAATGAAATTCTAAAATGAAAAACTGAAGTAGATCTCCCCACTAAAGCACTTCCAATATTATCACTGTTCTTAGGTCAATCTGCTGACCCTTTCAGAATTTTTACTAGTGAAAAGGGTTATGGCACATTTAACTTACATTCTGAGATACATTTTGTTGTCAGCTAGAAGCCTTTTTAGTTTTGCTAGTACTTCACATCCCTGAATTGCTATTATGTAGGTCTCAAACAAGCAAACAAAATAGCTTACAAGCCCAAGAAGTTGCAAATCAAAGCTAATCTACATGTTGCAATAGTACCACTCCCCCAATACAAACATACACCATTTCTATTTTGCATTAAGTCTTCCAGAGTGTATGCACTGCATCATATTAAAACTACATCTGAATATGATCCAAACATGACAGAATTAGATACAGTTGAATAATACACTAAAAATAATAAAACTGCCACTTTTCTTACACTTACCCTTGATAATAACTGAATTGTTCACACCTATACAATGAAGTTGTATATTCTAGAATATGAACCAATCCATTAGATGAGTAATGTTTGTAGAAAAATGCCTTAACATGTAGTGAATCAATTATATCTACCACATTATATCAGTAATAAGCACTGCGGTTGCCATAGCAAGCAATGCTAGTGTGGAATAAAATCTGCTTGAAATGTGTGCCATAGCTATGGTAACAAGAACATTATGACACCTGTGCTACAAATCTATTTAAATTCTCTCTGTCTTTGATCCAGGAAAATTTGTTAGTGTTATGTATCTGGAAAACCTGCCTATAAATGTAGCATCAGCAATAATGGTCATATAATTCCTGCAGTGAGTAAATTTCAATAATGAAAAGAAGAGCAGAACATTGAGCATGTCTCTGATGCCTCATATTTACAATAGGGACACACTTCTAAAAACATGTAAGAACACCCTCCCTAATTGTTTACTACTGTACAGTAAATACTCTCCTGGTTAAAGAAGTATTTACAGCATGAATTTAATTAATGCTTATCGTACTCTCTAGTTTCATTATATGTTTATTCTTCAGATTTATGGTATCTTAAGTAATTTTATAGAGGTTTATGACTGGTCTTAATTGTCATTTGTTTCTCTGAATGGTGTGAAAATACTAGAAGGGCGGTACACAAACTTCTAAAAATAATATGTCAACAGATACTGCAAAGTAAAGAGCAGCTTTAGAATAGCTGTTTCTCAACCTTGGCAGATGGAACTATTTTGTATGAATGGAATAGCACTCACTAGGCTATGTCATAAGATAAAACACAGGCAAGTTATAGAGGAGAATAGTCATTTCCCCCCATAAATAGTAAATGTTGATATTATTTGCTATTGCTATTATTTGCTATTGCTAGAAACTACTAATTTGATATTATCAGTTTCTATGTACTGGAGGACTTCCAAGATATGCAGCAGTGTCAGATGATTTCTGTATCATACCCACTCACCTCCATGTTAAAATTCAAAAGTAATTAAAAGAAGCTAAGGATACTATTACAGAGGCTTTATTATATTCTTCTACCACTCATAACTCCCAATTGTCTTTACAGCTGAACCTGGGCCCTGCCCTCATTTCTACACATTGCCTTTAGGGAAAAGATAAATAGTGTGGTGCTCTGGAGGAATGCTAGGTCTATGGGATCTGGTAGATGGGCTAAGAGAAACAAAATCAGGTCAGTGGTTGGCAGTACTGACTTTGTGGGTGGTAAGCAAATGTTGAGCCAAAACCACCAGTAGTTTTTTTGCTGGACAGCTGTTGTCAGAGAAACACCATTTCCAACTTACTGAGACTCACCTGACCTCTCGAATTTTTTCAGATGCTTTTCATGTGGAAGGCCCAGTTCCATAATATGGATACTTCCAAAATTCATATGCAAATTTCTGATCAAGAACTGCCCTCCTGTCTTCCACTGCCTCCCAGAGTTGGGTCAAATTCATGTTGGTAGCTTCGATAACACTGTCCAACCATCTCGTCCTCTGTCGTCCCCTTCTCCTCTTGCCTTCACACTTTCCCAACATCAGGGTCTTTTCCAGGGAGTCTTCTCTTCTCATGAGATGGCCAAAGTATTAGAGCCTCAGCTTCAGGATCTGTCCTTCCAGTGACCACTCAGGGTTGATTTCCTTCAGAACTGATAGGTTTGATCTCCTTGCAGTCCAGGGGACTCTCAAGAGTCTTCTCCACCACCACAATTCAAAAGCATCAATTCTTCGGCGGTCAGCCTTCTTTATGGTCCAGCTCTCACTTCCATACATCGCTACTGGAAAAACCATAGCTTTGACTATGCGGACCTTTGTCGGCAAGGTGATGTCTCTGCTTTTTAAGATACTGTCTAGGTTTGTCATTGCTTTCCTCCCAAGAAGAAGGCGTCTTTTAATTTCGTGGCTGCTGTCACCATCTACAGTGATCGTGGAGCCCAAGAAAGTAAAATCTGTCACTGCCTCCATATCTTCCCCTTCTATTTGCCAGGAGGTGATGGGACCAGTGGCCATGATCTTAGTTTTTTTTTTATGTTGAGCTTCAGACCATTTTTGGCGCTCTCCTCTTTCATCCTCATTAAGAGGTTCTTTAATTCCTCCTCACTTTCTGCCATCAGAGTGGTATCATCTGCATATCGGAGGTTGTTGATATTTCTTCCGGCAATCTTAATTCCGGTTTGGGATTCCTCCAGTCCAGCCTTTCGCATGATCTATTCTGTATATAAGTTAAATAAGCCGGGGGACACTATACAGCCTTGTTGTACTCCTTTCCCAATTTTGAACCAATCAGTTGTTCCATATCAGTTCTAACTGTTGCTTCCTGTCCCACATATAGATTTCTGAGGAGGTAGATAAGGTGGTCAGGCACTCCCATTTCTTTAAGGTCTTGCCATAGTTTGCTGTGGTCCACACAGTCAAAGGCTTTTGCGTAGTCAATGAAGCAGAAGTAGATGTTTTTCTGGAACTCTCTGGCTTTCTCCATAATCCAGCGCATGTTAGCAATTTGGTCTCTAGTTCCTCTGCCCCTTCGAAATCCAGCTTGTACTTCTGGGAGTTCTCAGTCCACATACTGCTGAAGCCTACCTTGGAGGATTTTGAGCATAACCTTGCTAGCGTGTGAAATGAGTGCAATTGTACAGTAGTTGGAGCATTCTTTGGCACTGCCCTTCTTTGGGATTGGGATGTAGACTGATCTCTTCCAATCCTCTGGCCACTGCTGAGTTTTCCAAACTCTCTGGCATATTGAGTGTAGCACCTTAACAGCGTCATCTTTTAAGATTTTAAATAGTTCAACTGGAATGCCATCACCTCCACTGGCCTTGTTGTTAGCCATGCTTTCTAAGGCCCACTTGACTTCACTCTCCAGGATGTCTGGCTCAAGGTAAGCAACCACACTATCTGGGTTGTCCGGGATATCCAAATCTTTCTGGTATAATTCCTCTGTGTATTCTTGCCACCTCTTCTTGATGTCTTCTGCTTCTGTGAGGTCCCTACCATTTTTGTCCTTTATCATGTCCATTTTTGCACAAAATGTTCCTTTAATATCTCCAATTTTCTTGAACAGATCTCTGGTTTTTCCCTTTCTATTATTTTCCTCTATTTCTTTGCATTTAAGAAGGCCCTCTTGTCTCTCCTTGCTATTCTTTGGAAGTCAGCAAGTCAGTTCAGCAAACCTGAGATACCATGTGCTTTAATTAAATATTGCAGAACAGAAGGGCTGATAGGACCATACACATTACTGAGGCAAGAGGACCATGACATCATGGTTATCTAATGCTTCTGTGACCATTCTTCAACTTTCTGCCTTCTCTATGCATCTTGACCCCTCTTCAATAGGGGGAAGAATACAAATGAACTGAAAAGCTACGGCAAACTGGAGATGCTCCTATTCCAAATTAATTCTAAACGTTCTTCCATTTAAACTGGAATTTTTAGCAGGAGAACTCAGAAGAGAGCAAATCAGAAGGACCAATAAAGGAATAAAGAAAGCTGTATGTGGCCCATGCACAATATAAATGCAGGAAAGGTGATACCTTTGTTGTTGTTATGTGCCATCAAGTCACCTTCAACTTATGGTCACCCTATGAATGAATGATCTCCAAAATGTCCTCTCCTCAACAGCCCTGCTCAGTTCTTGTAGTCTCATACCTGTGGTTTCCTTTAAGGAGTCAATCCATCTCATATTTGGTCTTCCTCTTTTTCTACTGCCTTCAACCTTTTTTTCAGCATTATTTTTTTTATAGAGAATCTTCTCTTCTCATGATGTAGGACAACCTCAGTTTCAACATTTTTGTCTCCAGGGATAGTTCAGGCTTGATTTGATCTAGTTCATCTTTCTGGCAGTTCAGGGTATCCACAAAGCTCTTCTCTAGCACCACATTTAAAATGAATCATTTTTTTCCTGTCAGCTTTCTTAGCTGCCCAACTCTCACACCCATACATGGTGACTGGAAATACAATAGTGTGGATGATCTTGGTTTTGGTCTCCAGTGACACATCCTTGATTATCTCTTCTAGTTCCTTCATTGCTGCCCTTCCGAGTCTCAGTCTTCTGATTTCTTGGTTGAAGTCTCCATTTGGATTGATGATTGAATCAGGATATACAAAATTTCTATTTCAATTTTTTCATTGGCAGTGTTAAAGTTGTGTAGTTCTTCTGTAGTCATGATTTTGGTCTTCTTGATGTTCAGCTGCAGTCCTGCTTTGGCACTTTCTTCTTTTACATTTTCTAAAAGTCATTTCAAGTCATTGCTGCTTTCTGCCAGTAAAATGGTGTCATCTGCATATCTTAAATTATTAATTTTTCTTCCATACCTTTATTAGACCACTTAAAATATATCAAATGATCAGCAAGCTGGGTTAAGTCCATTTCTTCAGGTCATGCACCAATATTGCAGAAAAATTACAAAAGAACGTCCCAAAAATTCTTGGCAGAAGTCTACCAGTTATGTTCTCAAGGTGAGTTGAAACGCTGATTGCAAATGGACTTTGGAGTGTATGTGGTTTCAAACTTCACCCCTGGTAACATTTGGCTGAAATTTTCCACCCAGCCCTTCAAACAAAGAACCACCAAATAATCTGCACATACTTCCCCCCACATCATTGTCTGCTTGTAAAACGCAAGGTTCCTGTTTTGCTACAGAGTTGAGGCAAAGACAAATACAGAAATGTGGCAGCCTCCATAGAAAAGCTGGGGTCAGAGTTTGTCTACCCACAAGTCAAGAGGAGTCAATTAAAGTCAAATTAAAACCAAATTTATAGTGTTACATAATGGGTGTAAGCAGATGTTTTCTTCAGTCTGCAGTCCTGTTAGGCTGATGTTAAAAGTCCATGCTATCTCCTTGGTAGTGCAGGGTGGTGGTAGTGACTTTTATGATATGCTCAAAGTTCTGAAAAAAAACAAACAAACAAAGCTGTGTGGTCCCTACACAATATTGTCTTTGGTACTTTCATTTATAATTTTTTTTGCAATATCACTGCATGATCTGAAGAAGTATACTTGGCCCATGAAAGCTTCCTGATTGTTTGATTTTTTTAGTGGTCTACTACAGATATCACATCTCCTGCATTTATATTTTGTAAGGACCACACAACATTCTTTCTTGTTGCAGCCTTTTGGTCTATGCACTCTTCCCTCAGGCAATGCAAACACTCTTGGAAAATTAACTGTTCATTATACAAGAAAGATACAAAAGCATCAAAACATTCACCTAGCAGTGCTGTGAGAAATCCCATTTTCTATCAGTCAATTCAAAGCCAGTTAAACTTAAATTGTCAAATACCAAAACTAGAGAAGAAATTTGCTTTTCACAATCTTGTTTTTTGTTAAGATGGAGCTGTACAAGTTCTATAATAAAAACTGGCTCTTATTTTTGCCCCTGATTTAGAGCTGGAAAATCCATAGGATTTCTCAAGTGCTTCTAGCATCTCTTTTGTAGCCTTTGATATAGATAATCTGTTTATCTGAAAAGCTTTGTGAAATTATTGCTTTCCCTATAGAATCCTCATCTTCCTATTTAGCTGTGGCCTGTGCTTCTCATTGTCTTTGTCTTTGCAAACAACCATGCACCTCTAAAATTCTGAGGTTAAACTGCAGCCTCTCTTTCCATTGAGAGAAATTCAAAGATGTTAACTCTGGAAGTTTTCCAAAACGTGCCTTGCTGTGATCTAGATCCATTTTTTTCTCTTTCGCTTTCTGAGCAAGTTTGATTAAGAATTTCAGAAAAATAAGCAACAGCTCTTTCTCTTCACCACTTATGTGGTGTTTCTGGTTTAAAAGCACAGGGCTGGAGGGAGAAGACAAATCACAAACACTTTGAAAAACAACAAAGCCTGAAAAATACTTGTTACCTATCCATCTGTTTCTCTAGTCCCTGGGCCCATAACCTATACCAGTTCTGAATTTCTGGTAAAATTCCTTTTTGCTACACAGTAGAAGCACAGGAACCCACAGAGTAGAACAGCTACAAGTTCCCTAGAGTCCACTTAAAAGAAAGAATCAAAAACATTTATTTACATACAGTTGCTTGGAATTACTGACTTGTATATACTGCTTTCTTTATTGCACATGTTCTTAGCAATCAAGTGAATAGATCAACAGCAAACAAACTGCTACCAACTGAAGAAAGAGAGGGAAAGAAATACTCAGAAGAGAGGTGGGGCTCTCTTTCATTTCAAAGGCTGGAAGTAACAATTGGTTAGTGCTGGATAGACAATCACCCCAGCCCAGAAAAGTCGCTCCCAGTCACACAAACCACAGACAACATTCAGAGCACAATGACATTTTGGGGGTAAACTGCCCCTTGGTCCCCAAAAGTTGAGAAGACTCAGGGTGCTGGAGCAAAGAACTTGGAACAAGAGAAGCCAGCATCTTCATGGCCACCCACCAACAGCTGATAGTGAAATTGAATCAGGTGGAACCAGGAGGAACTCACATGAACAGTCATAAATACAGCTATCTCAGCAGACCAAGTTGTAGAAGGCAATAGAAGTATCTGGCTTGTGGATCTTATTCAGCTTATTCATTTTGGATCTGCACCTGCCTTAACTCCTTTCAATTAGCATGCATTGCCTTTCAACCATGTTCCTTTCTGCTCCCTTTATGACCTCTAAGTGGATTATTGACTGACTGATTGACTTTGGACTTTTGGCTTTTCTGGTGTGATCCCTGACATTATTCTTATTCAAGGTTTTGGTGCTCACATATAAAGCCCTTCACCGTTTGGGATCACAGTACTTGTTGGAGTGCCTTTTCCCAAGGTCACCTATCCACTCCACCAGATGCTCCCAAGCAATGCTCCTCCAGGTGCCCTCTCCAAAGGAGGCCAGGACATTAACTACAAGGAGCTGGGCCTTCTTTGCTGTGGCACCAAGACTCTAGAATCAACTCCAGGAGGAGCTGTGCTTGGCTCCCTCCCTTCTCTTTTTTTTAAATTATTTTTTATTTTTTTCAGAACAAAAACAAATACAAAAGTGCAAAATACTTACTACACAATCTAAACTACTGTGCACCTCATACCCACGGGACCCCTTAGAACAATATGTTTAATACGATCTTCCTTTCCAAAATTGTATTGATTGTTGTTTAGAGGCTTTCCCCTTTCCTTTCACTAATATAAATTCAACAAATCTACCCCAAATAGCATAAAAAATATTTGAACTTCCTTTCTTACATTCATAAGGCTTCTGAAGATGTTGCTTTACCAAGAGGCCTTCCAATGCAGCTCTGCCTGATTTTTATGCCTCACATGCTATATTTGGAATCACACCTCTTGTTACATCTGATTTTTGTCATTCATTGGTTTTATTATAATTTCATTGTTGTGTTTTATTATTTTCCTGTAAACCACTCAGAATACTGCTTCATACTAATGGGGCAGTATACAAAACTAATAAATAAATAAATACGTTCTTTCTGTAAAACAGAGTGGCCTTGTCCACCCAAATTCTGGAACTTACTGCCAGCAAACATCATATTATGCAAGCCAGCACTGCAAGAATATATATGTATTATATTTGACATATGCTCACATTGATTCTAGACAGAAATAGGAACATTGGTAGGAGGGAAACACTATAATTGTGGGGTCTAGGGGCCTTGTGCTAGAGTTAGGCTAATTTGACCAGGGAGCATTCTCCTCCTCCCCACCCCCGCTTTCCTGGAGTATAATTCTGTGCTCACAATCAGTGCTTACATCACCACTCCCAGCTTGTCATTTCATCTTTCTCAATCTCTTCCACAAATAACTAGATGAAGTAAATACATTTTATAGTTCTTAACACTTACTATCAATCGCAATATCTTTGTACTGATTTAGAGTATCCACATTTGAAAAGATGTCCAATTTGTCAGTTTTTCTGTGAAGCAAAGATGAATTATTAGTGCTGACAAATTCTTATAACACATTAGATGTGTGAGAGAACTGTGTATGTAGCATTTGTTGACTGAATTAATGATACTAAATAAATGAATCAAAAACAATATTACACATGTTTCAATTAGCAAATCGCTGGCTTGAAACAAATTGGTTAACTAATTATCACTGGCACCAGAATACATCCCCTCCTTAAAGGGGATGGACGTCTGATTAAGAATGCCTCAAATCTCAGTCTTGTTGCTTTGGCTATTTTGTTAAGTTCTCCATTTTAGATATTCCTTTGTTTTGCTCTTCTAGTGTCTTATATATTAAGAAGTAACCCTGTGTTTGCTTAGCAGTGGGTTGTGCAGTTTCCAAAATTTCTTGTTCAAACCCCACTGGTAAGTTCATACTCTCCTAAAATATTCAGATAAAAATCTCCCTCTCAGATATGTAATGACACACAACTCCAGTAAAACAGCAACAGGAGTTAGAAGCACATTACACCTGATTAAACATTCTCAAATTGTATTGTTCTCAACAAAAGAATAAGCTGTTAATGAAAACATATTTAGTCTAATAAAATGGTGAAATAAAAAGTCTTCTTGCCAGACTTGACTATCTTTTTTTCTCTACTGAAATTTTTGTGGTATGTGAAAAAGCAAGCTAACAATGACATCAAAGAGTATTTAAAAAGGCAAAAATGGAATTAATATTATAAATAAAACATGTAACACAACTAAATCTTCACATAGAGTTCAAATGGTAAATGCCTCCCTAAACCCCAAACTCTTCAATGAGATATAATAGTTTAGAGATAGTGCCAAGCTAACTACTCACAGAAGGAATCCCAGTGTTCAGGTTTGGCCACTGAGAACACCCTTTCTCTGTTCCCTAAAACTGTGCCTCAATCAGGTGGCATACAGAGGAAGTTCTGTCTTATCAGACCTCAGGGTGTAGACAAGCTAGTATAAGAGACAGTGGTCCTTAAGGGATCCAGTTCTAAACATTTAGGGCTTTATATCATCACCAATTCCATGCCTTTTAATTGTGCCCACAAACAAATGGCCACTAGTGCAATACTTGCAGGACTGTTGAAATATGATTCTGTAACTGAGTGCCCACCAGCATTCTCGCTCCTGCATTTTGGACCCAATGCAGCTTCCAAAACCACTATATCTCTAGTCACTGGTACAGTGGGAGGGGAGGTGACAAGGGTCATTTTCCCAGGTGCCAGGTTCTTGGGGTATGTGTGCCAAATTTCAACAGGGAAAAAAACCCAACCTGTCCTCGAGATGTGGGGGCGGCATCTCTGAGCCTGGAGCTCCAGCCAGGGCACACCTTGGGCATTCCTTGCTTCCAGGCACTGGATGACAGCTGCTGGAGTACCTGCAAAGGGGCAGCAGCAGCAGTTCCCAAAGGTCAAGTCATGTCTCCTTTCCCGGGCTTGAAGTGGCTCCCAGCAGAGGACGTGCGGGTAGGCAGGCAAACGAGGGGCCGGAGAAGCTGCCAGGGCTTCCTCCTCTTGCTCTATCTCCACACAAACCTGCTTCAGGGAGGAAGGTGGCAAAGTGCCAGAGCGAAGGGTGCAGGGCAGCATTGCAGTCAGAATTTACTTGATGGTACACAATTATTATTATTCTTTTGCAATACAAAAATAGTATTTTGCATTGCAAGGCAGATGAGATGATGGTTGTCTTTTGCCCCCTCTAGTAAAGCAAGGACATAGAATTGCTTAGTAACTCTGTTGCTCTTTACATTTTATCTTGGATCAATTAACCAGCAATGATTGTTGTAATTGATGTAGAGAACTGAAATAAACACATTGCTTGAAATATGAATGTAGCAGTAATGAGTTTTATATGCTTTTACAGTGTCCTCCTTGTTTTGGTAATGAAAGCCCTTGTTCAATTAAAATTTCTAACTACTAAATTGTTTTGCGTTTTGAGATTCTTTTGCAAGTGTTTGGTTATAATAAAAGGAGGAAGATTACTTTTGTTTTCTGTTTATAGTACTATGTTTGAGTCTCAGTGTGTGTTTGCTTGAAAGTCAGCCCCATTGAGTTCAATTACTTCTATATAAGTAATTGTAAGTAATAAAGGCAATTTTTCAGCCTTTATTATTATCTATCAACCGTATTCTAGGCCACGGTGGAAAACTGTTGCCCTACAGATGTTTTAAATTGTGACTTCCATGATTGCTCATCATTGGCTATGTGTGCTAGCACTGCTGTAAACTACAACATCTGGAGGGCCACAAATTTTTATGAAAATATTAAATTACAATTGGTGGAAGGATGTAGAGCAGCAAAGTAGTCAGATGGAAGCAGGCCACTTGAAATCAAGAGGAGGTTGGGGTGGGTGAGTGGCGAGTAGACCAAAGCCGGGATAGTTTGAATCTAACTTTGATAGCTTCCTAAGATTTCCAGATCTTTTGTTTAATTATTTAAAATATTTTACCAAGCCTGTCTCCTTTAAAAGGACCCAAGGTGGCTTATATCATTAAAAGACAATATTTAAAGTTAACAACAACGAGTATACAACAGCTAAAAAGGATCAAATGAATACCACACCAAAAAAACTGTAAACAAAAGCAATACCAAAAACACATTCAAAGCAGTAAGGCACAACAATCTATTTGAAAACTCCTCCCAGGCAGCCAGTCACTCAGGGAAAGCTTGCCTGAAGAGAAAGGTCTTCACAGATTATCTAGATCCATTTCAGTCTTGCTTCAGGCCTGGTTATGGGACAGAGATGGCTTTGCTCACCTTGGTCACTTTGGTCACCAGCATTACCCGTGCTGGTGGCTTTCGATACTATCAACCATAGTATCCTCCTGACCCATCTCTCTGGAATGGGACTGGGGGCACTGTTTTATGGTGGCTCCAGTCCATCCTGGAGGAGAAAACTCAGAAGGTGGTGCTGGTGGATTCATGTTCAACACCCTGGCGACTGATCTGTGGGGTCCCTCAGGGTTCTGTTTTGTCTCCTATGTTATGTAACATCTACATGAAACTTCTGGGAAGTGCCTCTTTGCGAGGCGTGCAGCTGCTGGGGCGAGGCTCCTTTGCCCACCCGGCCAGAAGAGGCAGACGCAGTAAAAGCTGCACCATATCAGGCGAGGGGCTGGGCAAGAGCAGAGCCTTGAAAAAGGCTGCCCAGCCTCGCCTCGCCCTCCCTTACATTTCGACATTGGAAAGAGAAGCGCTGTCAAAGAGGTCCCCGCAGTTTCGATTTCGCAGGGACCTTCGGCACTTCAATGGTTGGAAGGCAGGAGGAGTGGGGGGGGGGGGGTTTCTTTGATAGAAAGCCTGTGCAGGCTCCAACATTTATTTATTTTTTTAAAGAGGAAAAAACGAAGAAGAGTCTTGTGCAATGGAGAAGTGGGTCGTGTTTAAAAAAGAAAAAGAAAGAAAGAAAGGAAGGAGGGCAGCAGGAGAAAGGGGGCTGGGGCCCTTTTTGGGGACCCCAGCCCTAGTACATTTGGGGATTTGTCACACACACACACCACCTTGGTGTTTGTTAAAAAATACATAAAATAAATTGAATTAAATACACTAAAACAAAATAAGTGGGGGTAATTGGCGATAGGTTAATGAAGGGTTAGGGTTATTTGCATATGTTTTATTACTGTATACTGGGTAGCTTGTTGCCTGGATTGGTGGGTTGAAAAGTGGCTGCTAAGCAGTAGATTGGGTTGTGTTCAAAAACAAAAAAAGAAAAAGAAAATAAATAAATAGATAAATAAATAAAATATATTAGAATAAATAAATTAATAAGCATGTGGGTGAAGGGGTGGACTGCCAGCATTACCAAGGCTGCCAGGCCTACCAGTATGGCTTCTAGAAAAGGGCAAGGGGAGTGAAAGGGTAAACAGCCTGCTAAACGTAAAGCCCCCCCCCCCCCACGTCCCCTGTCAGCACTTTCCTCATCGGATGATGAGGACTGGCCAGATTATAGGTCTTTGTGGGTGAAGCTTAGCGCCCTTGAAAGAGAAAGGGCGCAGGCAAGGGGAGCTGATGGTTCTACTGGAGTGCAGAGGTCCAGTAGGGAATCTAAGAGTCAGAAGTTAGCCAAACTTAAAAGGATGGGGGACGTTATGTTGTCTCGGATTTCTATTTTAAAAGGAGAGTGGTCCAGCCCTGCTGGGGCCCCGTCAGCAATAACCACCCCTACAAGACCGAGAAGCGGAAGTCCAGTGGCAGTGCAACAGAGAAGGCGGCTGCGGATGACGTCAATCTGCATACAGACCCTTGAGAATGAGAATGTGGGAGGAAGCGGTGTCAGCCAACCAGCGATGAGGGAAAATGGCCCTGCCAGCACGTCTTCGGTGGCATCGGCAGGAACACAAGCAGGTGAGAGTATCAATGCACCGGGCATGACTCAAACCGTGAGCGCTTGGCCATGGGGTACCGGGAGCCAGACAGTGCCGGTCCTTTTGGCCTCACCTTTGCAAGCACCACTGTTGGGGACACAGGTAGCGACTGAGAGCAGTGGGACTGTTACAATTTGTGCAAGTGTAGCTATCCAAGCTAGGGCGGTGGGAGCAGCTGTATCTGTAGTTCAGGCAGCTGTTCCTGATACAGGATACAACTCTGTGGCATGGCACATGTTGCCTGAAGGTGATCAATCTCTGCCGCTTGGCGATCACCTTTTGCCGGCTACAGTGGAACAAATTTGAAGAGGAAAATACGTAGACATTTTCGAGCTTTTGAATAGAAAGATAGAGGATAAGAAAAAGGACAAAGATGGAGAGAGAGAGAGAGAAAAGCTGAAATGGCGTAAGCCAGACCGTTGTTGGGCAAACTGGTTGCCTGGCTTCTTTATATATGCAGGAACAATAGTACATGCCCAGCCGGAAAGGGCCCTGTCACTTATCCAGTACATGGACATTATTTACAGGGCACACGTAGACTTCCCATGGCATGCATGGTTGCTCTATGATGAGGGGTTCCGTATGCATGCGTCACTGTGCCCCAGCATGCGCTAGGACGTCCCCCACGACGCATTATGGCTGCGGACCATGACACCCACATGCCCGATATTGGGGGGCAGATTTGACAGTGGACCTTTGGTTCAATGGGCACAGATGTATGCATCCCGCTCAGTAGCGGGCCAGGTGGTTCAACCCCGCTTGGTTTGCTGGGATTACGACTCCCGGGGGTCCTGCAGCCGAAAACAGTGTAGATTTAAGCATTACTGTTCCAGTTGTGGTGGACCCCACCCATCTGCAACCTGTTTTAGAGGGAAGCAAGGTGGAACAGGGGGACGGGAACTCGGAAGTGGGTGCAAGCCTCCCCCCGGCCCTTCAAACACTCAAAAAGGGCCCCAGTCCAATTAAAATAGTGGTTTTGGACCAGTTGCTACAAATTTACCCTAATAGAACAGCAGCTAGATTTTTGAGTGAGGGATTTAGGAACGGTTTTCGTATTCCAGCCGTGGGTGATCGGGTAGTCACATGGTCAGAAAATCTGAGATCTGTTAGAGGCCAAGAGGACATAGTGAGGGCAAAAATTTCTAAGGAGGTTGCAGAGGGGCGAGTATTAGGTCCTTTCAAGTCCCCACCAATTGTGCACCTTTCGGTGTCCTCTCTAGGGGTTGTTCCCAAAAAGGCAGCAGGTGAATTTAGGTTGATTCACCATTTGTCTTATCCAGCTGGGTAATCAGTAAATGATAGGATCCCCCAGGACCCACTGTCCGTTATACATTGTTTGATGCGGTGGTGCGCATGGTTCGGAAGGAAGGGATTGGGGCCGAGTTGGGGAAATCCGACATAAAATCGGCTTTTCGGCTCCTCCCATTGCACCCTGATGACTTTGACCTTTTGGGTTTTGCTTTTGAGGGGAATTATTATATGGACAGGTCATTACCTATGGGATGCTCAATATCTTGTTCAGTTTTTGAGCAATTTAGCACATTTTTGGAATGGATGCTCAGGCGGCGGATCAGCAGAGCAAGAGTCATCCATTATTTGGATTATTGTTTATTTTGTGGGAGGAGTGGCACATCCCAATGCACGCGCCTTATGGCGGCATTTCAGAAATTGGCGCAAGAACTAAGGTTCAGACTGATGGAGCAGGGTCACAGGGCTATGGTATATTCTTCAAAGGGAAATGGAGTGCCGGGACATGGCCTTCGGAGTGGCACAGAGCAGGCATCATCAAGGACCTTACTTTTTTGGAGCTGTTTCCAATAGTAGGAGCCTTGTGGCTATGGGGTGATGAATGGGCTAATTCTGTGGTCACTTTCTGGTGCGATAACCAGGCGGTGGTACACATTGTTAACTCATTGACATCTAGATTGCAAAGAGTGATGGTGTTAGTTAGGGCCCTCACGTTGAGGTGCTTACAGTACAATATAGTTTTCCAAGCTTGGCATGTCCCCGGGATTGATAACGCCATTGCTGACGCCCTGTACTGTCAACAGATGGACCGGTTCAGGGTGTTGGCACCGGGGGCGAGGGCCCATTAGGACGTCCTACCAGACGAGGTATGGAATCTTGGAGGGCAGAAGGTAAAAGGGCTATGAGCTTGGCAGTAGCACCAAGCACTCGCCGTAGTTATACGGCAGCGTGCAATGATTATTTTGCCTTTTGTGAAAGGGAGGGTCTTGGACATGAATGGCCTGCATCAGATGATCAGCTGATGCAGTTTGCAGTTTACTTATACAGAAAAGGTTTGGCTCATAGATCCATTCAAGGTAGGATGGTGGCTTTGGCATTTTATGCCAAGGCCCAAGGTTGTAAAGGTTTCTCAATTGATTTCCATATTCAGAAAATGATTGAGGGGTGGAGTAGGGAGCGAGTTGTGCCCAGTGATGATCATACACCGATATCACCGGCTATTCTGGCCAAGTTAGGGAGGATTTGGGAATTAGTGTGCAGGGACCGATTTGAAGCTTGTCTTAGAGCTGCAACACTTATAGCATTTTTTGGCGCACTGCGGATAAGCGAGCTTGTGCCTGCATCCAAAAATGACAAATTCCACACACAAGTGCTAAGTATACAGAATTGAATGCTGCAATTATGGTCACTGAAATAAATCGGCTTCAGCTCACTGTCTTGTATAAAGAAGTAAATCCTGATGAGCAGATTGCTAACTGGACAGCTTTAGATTTGCTTCTGTGGGTGTACAAGTGCAAGATGAAAGAGAGTCTGACTAACTTGGTTGTGACATTAAGAATCTTTTTAACTATCACTGTTTCAACTGCCACTTGTGAAAGAAGTTTCTCAAAACTTAAATTAATCAAAATGTATTAGAGATCTACAATGAGCCAAGAAAGACTGAGTAACCTAGCAATACTGCCAACTGAGAGAGATTTCAGTGTAGATTTCAATACTGTTATTGAAAAATCTGTACAAATTAAAATCAGGTGATTTAAAATAAATTTGAGTATACTAGCATTAAACACATTTACTTTAATTAAAATACAATAAATGTGCTTAGGGGGTAAGGGGTTTAATACTGGACTGGTGGAAGGGACTCAGGAAGTGCTAACAGTCCACAGGTTAGGGTGTACAATACTTGCCTCGCCCCGGGTGCTGGAAACCAACATTACACCACTGACTCTAGGCGGAGTACACTGAAGTAATCCAATCTAGGTATAACTAAGACATTTTCCACCATGTCCAAACCTGACCTCATCAGGGCAGACACATTGGTAAATCTGCCTAGAATGGCATATGAGTCTTGGATCCAGTTGCAATATTTTTTTTCATACAGTCTTCTAAATGATCAAATATTAATCAGTTTCAAAACTGGAATAACAGGGTTTATTTCCTTGCTCTCAAGCAGCTCTATTAGATCACTTTCAGTACCATAGCTTTCAAGTTCTTTCTACTGAAAGACAGTTGATGGCACCTTTGTTATTGAATATATCTGTTTTTGAAGTACAATGTATTTGGTCATTAATTTCACTGTACATAGTCTGTATGTACTTATTTATGCCCATACACAGTCCATTTTCTTTCACCTGCCACAAGTACAGGTCTTATATACGAGGTTTTGTTGAGGATCAAAGAAACAGGTTTTCACACCAGAGAAGGCCTTCGCTTATATTTCTATAGCAGTCACTTTCCAGCTTGTATTACAAACTGGCTTGAAAACTAAAGGAAAATTATAAGCTCTTTCTATGAGGTCTGGGATTTGACAAAATGGCCACTGGGCAAACACAAACCATTTGAACCTCTCAATTATGGCCACTGGGCAAACACAAACCATTTGAACCTCTCAATCATTGTGCTTTCTAATTAAAATAATGAGACAGGCATTTCCATTTTCCAAAAGGCACACTGAAATTAATTCTTTTCTAGAAATCTCTGAGATTTGCTCTTTGCTGTCTTTATTAGAAGTTAAGATTGCTGCTCACAGCAATAACATCTTTAATAGTATTTAGCTGATAAAAATATAATAAAGTCTCCTAATTTAACAATGAAAGACAAATATCCAGTGGAATGACTGTGCATTCAAAGGAGAAGCTATCTAGCAGAAAATCCAAACACCATTACAGTGAGCAAAAGGCAGATATAATAAGATATATCCAGCTGGAATGGGTGGTATAATTCAAATGAATTAATTCAAGGTATATCTATTGCTAGTTCTGTTTATCCTAAAGACTAGAAGTGATAAATATTATATGAGGCAAAATTTATGTACAGCACCAATTTCCTCTGAGAGACTTCTCCAGCCCCTCCCCCACTATATGGAAATTCTGCATGGAGTTCCACAATGAACATTTAAATATACATTTTAAGTGCCACTTTAGGCTAGAAGCAGGCTCTCCCCACTTTATGAAATGTAATAATAGAGAAAATCTATTCATATTTACCCAGGATAAGTCCCTCCCTGTGCAACGGACGTTTCCTCTGACAGGTGTGCACTGGAGTGCAACCTATGTTATTCACAATTTTGTGTATTGAGCCAAATACCAAATCCAATACAACTCTCTATACAGACAAGTTATAAAACACTGGTCAATCTAATATACAGAAGTGCAATTAAGGACATGATTAGCTGTGGTTCTTTATAGCTACCACAGCCTACGTGCCTTGCCTAACCAAACACAGCAGACAAGACAACATGCCTGGCACTAGCAATTTGTCAAGGTCAGAAAGAGTATTACAGCACTTGAAAAACAGTGAATTTATATTTTTGATGTTTTGAGTTCTACAAGTGAATTCTCTATCTACACAGTTTATTTCTCAAGGGAGAAATAAATTGCATTGCTTTTTATTTAACACCAAACAAATTCCAAAGGCTTGTTTTTATAACCTTGTAACAAATGCAGCATTAAGACCTCAGGGATCCCTCTTTTGGCCTTGCATTTCATATTTCTTGTAAACTAAAACTCTTGTGCCTTGTGCATAAAGCAAAAACACTTAAGCCCTAAACCAATATTAGAATAAAAAGTTCCGGAGGTCATTACAAAATTGATTACCCATACATTCACAGTGAGCCTTCAAAGGCAAGCGTAGCAGTTATTACAGTGGTCCTCAGCTAGAGACAATTCCTGGGTTCCAATTCCTGAGCAGCCATAAAGTTGAAAAGGTGACCTTGGACCAGTAACTGTTGATGCCAACCTACCTTACAGGATTGTTATGAGGATAAAACATGATAACTCCTATCAACATGTACAAACCTGAGCTTAATGGAGAAAGAGTGGGATATTGATGCAAGGAATTTTAAAATACTGCGTGGTGCATAGCCTGGCATTTCACATGCTATTGAGACACATTTTGAGCTGTTTATAAAACATGAGAGGACATTTGTGTTATTTTCTAACATGTACCTAATGGAAAGAACAGAAACTTTCATGTTTGTTAATACAGCACAGCCAAGGGCTCTTGTCATATAAATGAACACATACTGCGGCATAGTGAAAAAGCCAAACATAATTTTCCCTTTGCTACTTCTTTTATTCATGCAAAGCAACCCAAAACAGATATACCATCTCACTATTCTGCTCAGACAGGTAAACCAAGAAGGTCATCAGAGAGGCAGACAGGCAAAGCCATGTATAATAGAAACAAAGCAAACAAAAGTATTGTGGCAGCTTAAAGACTTGCAAATTTATTTCAGTATGAGCTGCCATGAAATAGAATCTACATCCTCAAACACATGTGCCTGAGGAAATGGACTGAGGTAGACTGGACATGTCAACATAAGGCTACAGATGTGGTAAGACTCCTTGCAGCGCAGCCAGCTGAGTGTCTTGCAGTGATAATCTGTTGTGACGCCAATTTATGTGCCTCTGCTTTAAGTGTCAAGGCAAAATTTCTCTGAAATTCCAGAAAACTGTTAAGGAGTGGTGTGGTTTTCTCCCAGAGGTACTGTTGATATGCACCCATACAGGCCTAGTAGTTAGAAATTCACAGCAAAAGTACTGCACAAGGGGTATATTATTATTGTAGTTGCACAGCCAAGGTAGAAATGTCTACCCATGCAATCTAGTTTTCTATCCTCTTTTTATTTTTATTTATTATATTTACATTATTACTTTCCACTAAAAGATAGAGCTCAGGGTAGCTCTGTCTGTTGGGGCAGAGTGTGGATTTCCTTGTGATGTATCCATTATTATTAATTTTGGAACAGGATGCTTAAAAAGGAAGTCATAGTCCTTATTCTGAACTCTATATAAATGGTCTATTTTCCTGGATGTTGGAGGAATGGATGGTGGAGTCTTACAGAATTGTTGAGCAACATTTAAGAAGGAGGGTAACATGGCTATTGCCACAGGTGTAAGGGTTTGCATTTGAGTCTATTTAAATATTGCATCTGTAACTTTCACACTCACACGCGCACCAGCTCATCAGCAAGAAGTAAATATCCACTGCTGGTGAATTAGGATTAGTGTCTGCCACTTCTCTATCAGTTGAGGTTAAGGCTACTTCAGGTTCCTTTGATGAGGAATTGGACTTATATTGATCAGTCAGATGTATCATCTGTTTCCCACCCTAGCCCTAGGTGAAGCAGGATTTGTTAAGATCCAAGAAAATGATAAGTTAGGTCCAGGTTTGCTTACAAGGGGAACGTTAACTGAGTTATTTACAAATGCTCAGCTGTACCCAATACTGGAACAGATGACAACATCTGCAGGTCACCGGAAGAAGCCCAAACCATCACTTGGCAGATCAAGCAGTTTTTATACATTCTTGTTCTATATATCTATGGGCTGCAGCTGGGCCATATATAATTATTACTATGTTTCTAATGAGCAGCACAGATATGTGAAATATTTCCTATCCTATCTACCTACCATGATAAGCTAAGGTATGCATGGTTGGTATGAAAAAGAACAAACTCACTACTGGTGTTTGATAAGATTTTTCCAGATTACTTTCCTTTTTCATCCCTTCTTCTCTCTCTCTTCTCTCATGGTAAAATCTAATTTAACATGTTCTTTATAGCTATCACAATTAGAGATTTCCATACAAAAATGCCTGGAGTCACCCTCTAAGTATATTTAGGCATGTACAAGCTATCAGACATCCTAGTATTTTAGTATTTTTCCGGTTGCTCAGCAACTCAACACCACTGCTATGAAACTGAAAATGGTAATCTTCTTGAATGAAAACCTATTCCAACTGAAAAAGAGTCCAGTTTGTATATGGCTTTATTTATCTTATAAATTCTTTTAAAGTCAATAGAAATGATTATTGATCTTACATTGTGAATTAAAATCAAACATGCTAAACAGGAAGAAGAAGAAAAACTGGTATTAATCTTAGCCTTGCATTAAATGACTGAGTGGAAAGGATGTATTTAATCATATTTTAATTTATCGTAACTGTCAATATTTGGAATGAATAAAAAATGGACAATTTTAATGTGAGCTCAATTAGATATTGCAACCTTTCAGCAAAGTACAGTACTACAAATTCTGATGTACTGAATTTCTCAGTAAATTGTATTTATTAATTTACAATAGCATATATAGCATAATATATAAAGCAGATATGTTGGCTATGGAATTAAGCCAGAGAAAATGTCCAGCATTCCACTGCTTATATGTACTGACATAAATGCAAAAGTATGCATCACAGCAGCAAGCTGCCACTAATTAAGAACTCACGACTTGTAATCCTCACTGCATGCCAGATGAATGACTTGCCCCATGACAAGGAATACAAGTGGCAACCCTTTAAATTAATGAAGTGATTTATGCCTTTGCACTTACAATGTAAGCAACAGGATTCTAGTCACAGTCAATATACATATGTATGCATAAAGGTGAGTGGGATGGG
This sequence comes from Intellagama lesueurii, assembly GCA_037013535.1. Classification (NCBI taxonomy): domain Eukaryota; kingdom Metazoa; phylum Chordata; class Lepidosauria; order Squamata; family Agamidae; genus Intellagama; species Intellagama lesueurii. Next base: position 38,744,425 of record JBAJHW010000005.1, on the reverse strand, counting down.
CAAATTTTTTAGGAAAAATGGAAGGCAACAAGAAAAGAAGACTAATATAAGATGAATTGATACAAAATAAAACCCACAGCCTTTTGTTTTCAACACCTGAGCATGACTGTTAATGATAGGACTTTTGATGTTATTAATTCATAGGGTCATTAATAACTTGCTAACACACGACAATAGTGTAAGATGCAAACTGTACAATGTCTCAAAACTTTACACTCTTACATAGAGGCAACACTCAGGTACAATATTACATGAACCATTGAGACAACTTGCAGATGTGGAGAATAATTGGTTTGAGCCTTGCTGTTTTCACAGTATCAAAGTGGCAATAATGCAGCTTTTCAGGCACAGATAACTGATGACCTGGGACCAAACAGGAGCCCTACCGGCCTCATGTAAGAAGTATCACTGGCTTGGTTACCTGTTACCCAGTTAACAACAAGGACCTCTTCACCTTGCCTTTGCTATTTTCCGGAATCCAACTCCCTGTCTGTCTTGGACCATGTCATGGGTCCCTGCTCCCTGTGATCTTAGTCACCTGTCTCAGAATTCATCCTCTAGTCACTCTTACAGACCTCTGCCTGCTTATATCCTCTCACACTATTGATACTTGCTTATGTATACTACCTACTGCCCTGGCACCTCCCCAGGTTCCTCCAATGTATTACTGGTTTGTCCATGGTTTGGGGGTAGGATTTGCACCTGAGGTAACAATATTAATTGGCTGAACAATATGTGGTATTTTTCCTGGCATTTGAAGAAGTGAGCTATAATACACAAAATATTATGCCATAAATTGGTCTTTAAATTGTCTACAAGACTCCTCGTTTTTGCTTTTGAAGAAAAGCGTTCAATCATTGGTATCAATGTCTATAATGTAAGCTACATTACTGTTTCCTCCTGTTATAGTTACACCTTGCTCACTGGTGGATCACATGATAACTTCCCCAATCTATTTTCCTTTTAAAAAAAAATTAAAAAAAACTGGTATCTATTCAGAGGTCACAGTCATTTCCTACTTATCTTCAGCAGCTACTTGGATAGAAGAGTTGGGGAGGGGAGATTCCTAACTATTGTTGTATACCTCTGAAGCAGTACAGCTGCCAATGTCCTTTTTTAAAACAAAGAAATAGTAAACGTTAGAGCGAAGGTGAATGCTACAGTGAATGATGGAGAGAAAGGGTAAGAATAATTTTTTTAAAAAGTAAACAGTGGCCAAAAGAGGGATTGGGGGAAGGCTGTCATTTAAATGTACTCTTTGAACATATAATCAAAATTGCCACAATATCATTCATTACCTGGCAGGAGAGGAACTGAAAGAAAAAGAAAAGGAAGGCTGAAATGTTCCGGTATTCCATCAGTAGTGCACAGTGATTCAATGTATATGAACAAGCACTTCTGAGTGGGTTATGAATTTTGCCACTCAAACACTGAATATGGTGTTCCTGTGTAGCTATAAAGGTATACAATTAGATGAGGAATTCATTTTTGTGTTCCTTGTTCCTACACACCTGTGAAGCTGTACAACCACTTGGAGACAGAACATGTGAAGGAGTTAGTGTAGTATGTTGAAATGAAGCAATTTGGCAAGAAAAACGTACCGCTGTGCCATAAAAACAAAACCTACAGTGTGGAGTCTCCCTTGGTGTCTACTTATATCATTCTTAGAAACAGGAGGAAGAAAATATATGGTAGCAATTAAAGGTGTGCAAATACCATCCACCTTGATTCAGCCAAATTTGCTGTCTTTTAAATTGCAACTGATTCACTTTAAGATGATTTGTAGCCTGTTTTATTCAATTAGCATCCAAATATTTTAAAGTATTTGCATGTGTCTGTATTTGTCCAAATAATGAAAAACAAAAACAACAAACACTGAAGAATAAAATAAAAGACACAGGGTATTCAAGATGTCTATAAGGACTTCCCCATTGATAAGTGTGTAAGAATATTAAAAAATAATGTAGACAATTTGCAGGGTAACAATCATGCCATATATGTAGTATCTGTACATCTAACAGGACAAAACAACTGCTAACTCCACTCCAACGCTAGTTGAGTGAAGGTGCAATTTTACACCTCCGTCCAGTCATTTGTTATCTGTATTTTGGTTACATTTTTTGTTTTATATAGCTTTATTTATGCTCTGACGTCTTCTGTTTTTATGTGATTAGATTGTTTATGGTTTTATTATATTAATTATTGGATTATGTATTTTACCATGAACCGCCCAGAGTAGTGCTACGGCACTAGCAGGAGCAGTATATTAAATTTAAATCAATCAGTCAGTCAATCAATCAATAACAGTTAAAAGCTGTCTGGATAGCTCAGTAGTTTAGGTATTTGGCTGTGGAGCCAGAGGTTGAGAGTTCAATTCCCCACTGCACCTGCTACAAGTAGAGCCAGCCTGTGTGCCTTAGGCAAGCTGCACAGTCCCAGGGCACCCCCAGAAGAAGGGACTAGTAAATCTCTTCTATTGTCTACCTGAAACCCCCCGAATAAGTCAGAATTGATTTGACAGCACATTATTATTAACAATTTAAAACAATGCAGTTCACATCAATATGAAAATGAACTACTGTCTCTGAATAAATATTATACAAGAAGGCAACTTTACTCTGTGAAGAGATAGTATGGGTTTATTGCATGTGCAAGTATGTCAATGGCAGTGACTTTTATCGATGGCTATTCTAGCTCTTTAATAAAGAAATATTAATTATAATGCAAAATTGATTACAATTTTCCTGCTCTTTAAGCTTTTTATATTTTTCCTATGTTCAGATACAGATTTCTCCCCCCCCCCCCCCCGAAACAAAGAATAATGCTCTTCACCTTTGCCTTCCTGGTATCAATAAGGAACAAATGTGTTACATTTATCAGAAGCACATACCTATTTGCATACAAACCAACGTATTACTCCAAAACTATGAGTAATATAATATGGTGATTTAATCTATACAATCTCTCTGGAAAGTTAGACATTGGCATTATGTTAGTCTTAACTGCAAGTATGCATTGTGAGGAGAGAGAAGAAGCTCTAGGGCAAGAAGGAAACGCGGAATGTTATTTAGCTAACAAACTATGACTTCGATTCAATGTGACACTAGCAGAACAAAACAACTGCTAACTACACGAGAGAGAGCAGATACATGCATTGGGTCTTCATTGTGCAATTGGTTGTGCAGTGAAAAACTGCACTCACACGCTCCCCTGTGCCAACTCTAGAAATTCATTTCCACTAATATAATAAATCTTGCACTAGTACAATAACACCATTTGATTCTGGCTGAAAAAAATAAAGATAAGAACATAAGAGCCCTGTTGGATCAGGCTAAGGGCCCGTCTACTCCATCCTGTATCTCACAGTGGCCCCACCAGATGCCTCTGGGAGCACATAAGACAACTAGATTCCTGTCTCCTGATACCACTCCCCTGCATCTGGCATTTGGAGGTACCTTCCTTTTAAGCCTGGAGATTATACATCCAGATGCCATCACCACATCCTGTGGCAAGGAGTTCCACAGACTAACAACACGCTGGGTAAAGAAAGATTTTCTTTTGTCTGTTCTCACTCTCCCAACACCTAATTTGAATGGATGTTTTTCCGCTGGTTCTGGCACTGTGTGAGAGGGAAAAGAGCTTCCTTCTGTCCACTTTATCCATCCCCTGCAAAATTTTATACATCTCAATCATTTCCCCCTCAGGCGCCTTTTCTCTAGACTAAAGAGCCCCAAACGCTGTAGCCTTTCCTCATAAGGGAGTTGCCCCAGCCCAGTCATCATTTTAGTCACTCTCTTCTGCACCTTTTCCAGTTCCACTGTGTCTTTTTTGAGGTGCGGCGACCAGAACTGTACGCAATACTCCAGGTGCGGTCTTACCAGCGTTTTGTACAATGGCATTATAATGTTGGCTGTTTTATTTTCAATCCCCTTTTTAATGATACCTATGATGGAATTGGCCTTCTTCACTGCCACCACACACTGGGTTGACACTTTCATCGAGGTGTCCACCAGCACACCAAGATCTCTTTCCTGATCTGTAATGGACAGCTCAGAAGAACCCATCAGCTGATAAATAAAGTTTTGATTTTTTGCCCCAATGTGCATTACTTTACATTTTCTTATATTGAAACACATTTGCCATTTTGCCGCCCATTCTCCCAGTTTGGAGAGATCCTTCTGGAGCTCTTCACAATCCCTTCTGGTCTTCACCACCCGGAAAAGTTTTGTGTCATCTGCAAACTTGGCCACCTCACTGCTTATCCCTGTCTCCAGGTCATTTAAGAACAGGTTGAAAAGCACTGGTCCCAGGACAGATCTCTGAGGCACACTGCTTTTCACCTCTCTCCATTGTGAAAATTGCCTATTGACACCTAATCTCTGTTTCCTGGTTCTCAACCAATTCTCAGTCCATAAGAGGACCTGCCCTCTTATCCCCTGACTGTGGAGTTTTCTCAGCAGACTTTGGTGAGGGAACGCATCAAACACCTTCTGAAAATCCAGATAGACAATATCCATTGGTTTGCCCACATCCACATGCCTGTTATCCTTTTCAAAGAATTTTAAAAGGTTTGTGAGGAAAGACTTACCCTTACAGAACCCATGCTGATTTTCCGTCAGCAAGGCTTGTTCTTCTATGTGTTTTAAGATTTTATCTTGGATGAGGCTTTCCACCATCTTCCCAGGAGCAGATGTTAGACTAACCGGCCTGTAGTTTCCCGGGTCCCCCCTCCTTCCCTTTTTAAAGATGGGCATGACATGTGCTATCCTCCAGTCCTCTGGCACTGTGGCCATTTTAAAGGACAATTTGTATATTTTAGTTAAGAGATCAGCAACGTAATTCCTCAGTTCCTTAATAACCCTTAAGTAGATGCCATCTGGGCCCAGTGACTTATTGATCTTCAATATATCGATTAGGTTTAAAACATCCTCTCTTTTAACCTGTATCTGATTTAATTCATTAGTCAGGAGGGGCCATTCGGGCAGCGGAATCTGCCCAAGGTCTTCTGTCATGAAGACAGATGCGAAGAACTCATCTAATTTCTCTGCAATTTCCAAGTCCCCCTTTACCTCCCCTTTACCCCCCTCACCATCCAGAGGGCCAGCTGCTTCTCTGGCAGGTCTCCTGCTTCTAACATATTTAAAGAAGCTTTTATTATTCCCTTTTATATTGCTGGCCATACGTTCCTCAAAGTTTTTCTTTGCCTTCTGTATCATTTCCTTACATTTCTTGTGCCAGAGTTTGTGTTCCTTTTTATTTTCTTCATTTGGGAAGGATTTCCATTTACAGAAGGACCCCTCCTTGCCCTTTAAAGCCTCTCTAACTCTGCTCGTTAACCATGCTGGCACCCTCTTGGACTTAGCTGAGCCCTTATTTCTTTGCAGTATACACTTCTGCTGGGCCTATACTGCCATTGTTTTAAGCAGGCTCCATGCACTCTGGAGAGATTGGATTCATTTTACCTTCCCTTTCAATTCCTTTCTAGCTAGTTTCCTCATCTGAGGGAAGTCTGCCCTTCAGAAATCAAGGGTTTTTGTGTCAGATTTGCTTGACACTCTCCCCCCAACATGCATGGTGAAAGAGATTGCAGCCTGGTCACTATTCCCTAGTGGCTCAGTGACATTCACATCCCTAATATTGTGAGTACCACACAATATTAAATCCAGAGTCACCTGTCTTCTTGTGGGCTCCATGACAAGTTGCTCCAAGGCACAGTCATTTAGCATGTCAAGAAACCTGGTCTCTCTTTCGTGACCCCAGCACACATTGACCCAGTCGATGTGAGGATAACTGAAGTCCCCCCATGATTACAATCCTGTCCCTCTTGGACACCTCCCTGATTTGTCTCCTCATTTCAAGGTCCCCTTCAAGTTTTTGATCTGGAGGACGATAGCAACAACTCCACTATCACATCGCTCCTTGGGCCTGGTAGTTTAACCCATGATGTCAATGAGTTGAAGAAAGGTATTTTACCAGGTAGTGGGAAACATTTATTAGAAGCCTGGTATATTTTTGGTTAAATCTTTCTTCTTCTGATACAGAATTTCCAATGGTACACATTGAGTAGAAGAAATAATTTCATGATGAAACATTAAGTGAAGTGACAGTTAGAAATCAAGAAAACCTATTTAGGATAGATTTTTTAACATGTCATTGTGAACTACCGTATTTTTCCATGTATAATATGCCCCCACGTATAAGATGCCCCCCCCCACTTTTCTAACCCAGAATTTAAAGTGGAGGAGGAAAGCAGGAATCATCAAAGCGATTCATCAAAGTGATTCCTGCTTTTCCCCTCCACTTTCTTTGGAAGAAAGTGGAGGGGGAAAGCACTTTCTTCGCAAAAAGTGGAGGGGGAAAGCAGGAATCAAAGTGCTTTGATGATTGCTGCTTTCCCCCTCCACTTTCTTGCGAAGAAAGTGGAGGGGGAAAGCAGGGATCAAAGCGCTTTGATCCCTCCCCCCTCCTTACTTCCATGTATAAGATGACCCTAAATTTTTAATCTAAATATTTTAGAGAAAAGTATCATCTTATGCACGGAAAAATACGGTATCTGATTTCCAGTCTTAAATTTTTTTATGAAGCTTTCCAAATGAGAAAATTGGGTTTTTGTGCAAATACACCAAGATGACTGAACACCAGAATGAAGGAACATACAGTGGTCCCTCAACTTATGAACGTCCCGACTTACGACCATTTCGAGTTACGACCAGCTCCGGCCGCAAAATTTTGCTTCGACTTGCGGCCGGAGCTTCGAGTTACAACCAAAAAAAGGCAGGGGAAAAAGGCGGGGAATTCAAATTGCTAACTGTTGGTAGGCGAAGAGGCTGCTTCTTTGTAGCTCTTTCGTCCCAACGGTTAGAGTGAGTGCGATCGGAGGAGGCTTCGGACTGCCTGGTGCTGTTTTCTGCTTCTGAGTAAGTACATTTACAGGGTTTTGCAGGGTGGGTTTGGGCTGGGGGGGGTTATGTTTCTGTGCTGTGATGTTTTTTTGTGTTTTGGTGTGTTTGTTTTTTCAGCCCCAGCGCCTTCCGATGGGGCTTGCTGTGTTGTTTATTTTTGGGGTTTTTTTTCAGCCCCAGCAGCTTCCGATGGGGCTTGCTGTGTTGTTAATTTTTTTTTTTTAAAGCCCCAGCGCCTTCCGATGGGGCTTGCTCTGTTGTTTATTTTTGGTTATATATTTTTTCAGCCCCAGCGCCTTCCGATGGGGCTTGCTGTGTGTTTTGTTTTTGTTTTTTGGTAATTTTTTTTTTTGGCAGGAACGGATTAATCGCATTTCAATGCATTCCTATGGGAAATGGTGCTTCGACTTACGACCATTTCGAGTTACGTCCATCTTCTGGAACGGATTATGGTAGTAAATCGAGGCACCACTGTACATAGCATTTGATGGAGAATACATTGCTCATGTTTCAACAGACATGGGTGAAGAAGTAAAATATCTGAAAGCATTTCATTTCTCCAATTTCAGAGACTCTAGTCTGGTACCACAAGGAGAAAAAAAATCACAAGCACACAGTTACAAGATGGGGGATACATGGCTCAGTAATACTATGAGTGACAAGGATCTTGGAATTGCTGTAGATCAAAAGTTGAATATGAGCCAACAGTATGATGTGGCTACAAAAAAGGCAAATGCTATTTTGGGATGCATTAATATTCTCCAAATCCTATGAGGTACTAGTCCCCCTCTATTCAGCACTGGTTAGGCCTTATATAGAGTACTGTGTCCAGTTCTCGACACCACACTTTAAGAAGGATGCCAACAAATTGGAACAAGTTCAGAGGAGGGCAACAAGGATTATCAGGGGACTGAAAACAAAGCCCTATGAGGAAAGAATGAAAGACCTGGCCATATTTAGCCTTGAGAAAAGAAGACTGAGGGGAGATATGAAAGCATTTTTGAAATACTTAAAAAGTAGTCATACAGAGATGGGGCAGGATCTGAAAAAGCTGGCTACATCCACAAAAGCTCATGCCAAATAAAAGTTGTTAACCTTAAAGTTGCCACAAGATTCTTTCTTGTTCCTGCTGTGCCAGACTAAAATGCCTACCTCCTGGGAAAAACATTCCATTTTAATTTTTTTTAAAAGAGTTCTTATTTACTGTTCTATTTCTTATTTATAATTCTTTTGTTTGCCACCTGAAACATACAACATAATATTGCAAAACATTTATTTTCATTATAGATGAAATGCTTAAGACTTTTCTAATGTATTCTGGTATTTGTAAGTACAAATTGAAATGTACTGATATACAATATGCAAGTTCCATGCTGTTCATTTGGTTTACTCCCAGGAAGTGTATATAGTTTTGTAGCATTAGAGTGCAATTTTGTTCTCTTTCAAATTTTAGGATTTTAAAATCATTTATCTTGAACGACTTGTGTATATACTGATAGAGCAGACCTAGTTTTCCAACCAGTTTTTCCTATTCACAAATGTGTAGTCACAGCATGGTTTTTATGATTATGTTGTGAAACCATATTTGAACCACCTCTAAATTAAACATCAATTTGTTTAGGTTTCTGTTTCCAAACACTTGTAATGTGTTTGGAAACCCTTCTCATTGCTTTGTTTTTGTCATTCTCACATGTTACAAAGATAATCAGAAAGAGATATTTGGAGTACTGTATAGTGTGCCAAACTGAAGTACACAGAAAGAAATTCATGGTATATTACTCTTGGCAATCCCCTCACAAATAAAAGATTGTCAGACATCTTTCATTTCAAAGGTGTGATAGAAAATGTTACAACCATCTCTCTCATTTTGGATAAAAAGATGTCATGCCGCTCACACATAATATCCTATAAAATCAGAAAAAGTACACTGTTTTTTTTTATTTTGAATAGCTATTTTTCCAAAATGCATCATAAAAGCCTTCAAATTACATAAAATCATGCAGGATTTTGAATGGGGGAGTGAGAAAGGGGAAAAATAAAAATCATGTAGGACATTTTACCTCTCTCTATTGTAGACCAAGAATTTTGTTGTTACAGGCTAACCCCACTTCTGCCTCTTTTCTTCAGACTTAAGATGGAGAGAAACTAGTTGAGAGGAAGGCAATGCAAGGCTACATATACTATTTTCTTGTAAAATGACTGAGTTAAAGTTACTTACTTGGTAGTACATTCATTTAGACCTGCAGTCTTATGGCACATCCATACGCTGCATGCCTTAAGAGGATTTGTGTAACTTAAATTAAAGGATAAAAAAAGGAGGGGGAAAAGCAAAATACTGTAGCACCTCAAAGAGATACAATTTCTTTCAATGTCAGTTTCTGCAGATCAAAACCCACCTCCTCAGACTCAGTGGAGTTTCCAGGTTTTTATCCATGAAAGCTCACGTTGGAACAAATTTGTTAGTCTTTAAGGCAGGGGTGGGCAATTAATTTCTATAGGGGGCCACATGAAAAATCTGAACTGTGTTCGGGGGCCGAACCAACTTTACTTAAAAATAAATGAAACAGTGATGTTATGATTGTTTTTATTTTAAACTTGTTAATCTTCACAAATACTAAAGAGGGTTACTCCGGCTCACTCACTATAAGGCAATTCTAAAAATGGGAGCAGCTGAAACAAAACAAACTGCAACTTTTTAAACTGGGCTTCAGATCAGCACCAAATCTGGCACAGTTGTAGCAGTCTGCTCTTGTGGTTACGTGCCGTCAAGTCACTTCTGACGTATACAGGAGCGGCGACGGGCGGGCCGGACTGGAGCGATGACCGGTGGGCCGGACAGGAGCGGCTCGCGGGCCGTATGTGGCCCGCGGGCCGTATGTGGCCCGCGGGCCGCACTTTGCCCAGGTCTGCTTTAAGGTGTCACAATACTTTTCCCTTTGCACCCTCCCTCTTTGTTTTGCTTTTGTTTTCCCTTTATTTTGTCAATGTGCTGTGACAGACTAACACAGGCTAGAAAATCTTACATAGCTCAAACTTTACTATATGATAGAGAATATATATATTGTTATATTGTTATACTGACATCCCACAAAAAGATGGATTACTAGATTTAAGAACTGTATTTCCTGATGATGCACATAGCTCCTAATTTCTGCCACTATGTACTTATGCAGTTACTTCAGCTTTTTTTAAGAATGTGTATATTCAGACCAATGTTGTGACCCTCAGTACACCAAAACCTTCATAGCTTCATTGGAATAACACTTGCACCTATGTACAAAAGCCTCTTCTCCAGTCATTGATGAAAGATATATTATAGACTCATGGTTAGCAAGGTATGTTGAAGTTCAACAGGAATTGAATAGCATCTACCCTCGAACTGGACCACTCCATGCAATAGATTCACTGTCTGGATACAACTATGTAATATACAGCTCATATTCAACAGGCAGAGCTGGAAAATTCAAGGATTTGACCCTCATGCACTAGGGTTACATCAACAACAAAAACAATTCTTGCTTTGTGTGAGCTATAGGTTGGAAAAAATGCCCCATATTCAAAGTCGTGTTGGTGCATGCAGAACCAAGTGTTTTCTCACAAAATACCGAGAGCCAGGAATCACAAGATAGAATAAGTGGACAATAAAATCATATAACAAAACAAAACAAAAATACTGCTTTCTTATGTCAAAACAGTGCAATGTTGGCTACAGCTTTTTTTAAGACCACTAAAATGTTACAGAACTGGCACAAAGGTGGCATGAGTTTTTAAGTTCTCCAGTAATCTTCAATAATGATGAAGGTGCAAAATTTATGGAATAGAAGACACAAAAAGCTCAGAAATCTGGCCTGGTGTATTGGCCATTGTGCATGTCTGAGTAGCTGCAAAATATTGAATGCTGGTTCAAAGAAGAGAGAAAGCACTGGTGGATTGGTCTTCTGCATGCAGAGATGCACAGTAAAAGGTGTATCTCCACCTCCCACTGACCAGCGTGCTCACTGAGACTTTGGTAACTGTCTATGGCATTTCTCAAACTCATAGACGTCTAGCTTGCCTTACATCAGAGGTGCAGAGAAACATGGCAGTCTCTACTAAATATATTATACCATAGTACAGTATAGTATAGTATAGTATAGTATCATATTGTATAATTTAATATGATTGAAATCCTGTTCACACAGCTACACAGTTTCAGGCTGATGACATCATTAGAGATGGTGATTTTTTTAGAAATAAAAAAAAATCCTTTTCCATCCCCCAGAGACCTCAAGTCTCCTGTGGAATCCTTTTCATCCTGGGAAACGGGCTGGGAGTATATGATGAGGGGAATGTTTTTAATTTTTTGAAAATTTCTGCCACTAGAATGGCTTTACTGGTAGCGACAATCTTCAGAAATTAAAGACTTCTTTCTGTCCCAAGATCATCCATGGGTTCCCCACAAGGATTTGTCAGGAGCCTGAGGACTGGTGTGTGTGTGTTGTTGGTTTTTTTCATTTTTGAAAAAATGCTGCAGCTGATGCCCTTATATGGCATAGTGGCATGGATTGCAGCAAATATAAATATAAATATAAATGTAAAAGTATAGCATTTTAGGGTATTTCCTGACTGCATTCTTCCCCCTCCCCTATAGAAGAAATGACTGCTGCCCAATGAGACCATCCCAAAAACTACAAGAATCACAGAATCATCAAATAATTGAATTGGAAGAAGCTTATAAGGCCACTGAGCCCAACTTCCTGCTCAGTACAAGAATCCAAATCAAAGTATATTTCATAGATGGTTGTCCAATTTTCTCTTAAATGCCTCCAGCATTGGATAACTCATCACTTCCTGAGGTAATTGGTCCCATTGTTGAACTGCACTAACAATTAGGAAGCTTTTCCTGATATCCAGCCAAAACCTGGCTTTCTGTAATGTGAACATAGCACTTCATAGTTTGCTGGAATATGGTATGGGAAATTATTTGTCCCGGTAAAATGGAGAAATTTATTCCAATGGCAAAAATCAATATATCTGGGAGGACATATTTTGTCTCCTTTCTTTTGTTTGCTTTCATGAAAAACTACATTAAAAAAAATCAGCTGAAATTTGAGGGCAGAGCAAAATTATGCAGGAGACAATGTTGTAAAATGCTTATATTATAGGTATAGTTCTGTGTGGATTCTGCAACAAAATGTTACTCCAGGGGACTAAACTACCCTGTACTAGTGCATGAAAGTTAATCAGGCATTTGTCTGACCACAATATACATTGAAGAAAGCAAGCAGGGTCAGACTAGTACCCAGGAAAAATCCATTAAAGGAGAAATCCAGAAGAGGAAACAATGATCAGATCTGGCTAATACCCATGGGCTAAATTCCACTGTCAAAACCATGCACATCATATACTAATAATTCAGATTTGGTTGCTCTACTATTACTAGAAAACCACTGACTAATCATACTGAAAATTCTAAGAATATGTGACACAATTCTTCTCTAATGGTAAGAATCCAGATACTATTAGATGTAATCATAATGTTTATATCTACAGCTGGAAGAGTTTATAAGAAAATTAAAGGTGTTAAACCTGACTGCTTAACTGAAATAGAGGCAGTATGTTGCAGTGTGCTTCTGATTTTATGTATATTTGAACGTTGAAGTGACTCAGTTTGCAGTGCTTTGTAAGTTTTAAAGGGCTTTGCACTGACTTGTGTTTATGGACTGTCTATAGTCTGATGCGGGGCGGGGGGAAATCCAGTGGCAGGATGAGTCTTCTCCCTGCTCAAAGTAAGAACTCAAAATGCTTGTACAAAATGCATGCGCCATGATGTGCATGGTGGAAATTCTTGTGTTTCTTACATTTCAGGTTCTTTGGGGGTGCCTCTTTCATTTTCATACTTTCCTTTGGATTTATTTTCATACTAAAGGACTACTATACTTTTTGTGTAGCAGTACTTTAGTTTCATATCAAAGGGACAGCCTCTTTCATGTCATTCATTTTGTGCTTTCCATTCATGTTTTCTGGCACTCCAAAAGCCATAAAGAACCCTTAAACACTACTCCAAAAAGCAGAGGCAAAGTAACAGAGAATCAGTCTATTCCAAAAGCAGGGAACAATACATCAGAAAGAAAAATCATCATTAGACCTATGCAGGCACTAGTTTATATTACCACACTCACACAGCCCAGTAGCATATTGGCACAATCACAAAGCCCACCCTCCTGATCTGCCCACATCCACAGAAACAAACAAAACACATGATGTTGGGATTGTATTTCAGGCTGTGTAAAGCATCACACTCTGCCTGAGATTATGGTAAATCGTGTCCCGTGCTGATGATCTCAGCCTAGGTGCAGTGGTGAAAGCACTCAATATAGAAGTCAATTCTTTGTTCTGACTCTCTGGAGGAGTCCACATAGAATTCTTTCTGTGGTGCTTGGAGAAAGGTGGTTGTGAGTCAGTGTATAGTTCCTCTTCATGTTGTTCGGACACTTCCTCCTCATGTTTTGAAGAGTGAGGCACAGCTTGTGTGTTGTCCTGGGTGTTGTTAAAGTTGTAGGAATATTATTTGTGTCATACTCTGCTGGAAAAAAAAAGGCCTCTAGGTCACCACAGAGTTGTATCATCTGTGTGGCTTTGGTAGGACAAAAGAACAGGTCCCATGAGTGTTTAAAAGACTTTCTTTTAGCAATCACAAAAGAACACAAAATTAACAACAACAAAGAGCTATCATGTTTGGGGTATTTCACTGAAACACGAAAGGCCCACCCCTACTTATACCCCTGTTCAAATTTGTGATCAGAAGATCCACACATTACAGTCTGCAAAGCAAAAGAATTCTACACGCCAGTGAAGAAATCATGTTTTTTTACAGTGTGGAGACAGGTGAATCAGTCTACTCTTGGTCTATGTCATTTATGCAGGTTGTTGTTGTTTAGTCGTTTAGTCGTGTCCGACTCTTCGTGACCCCATGGACCAGAGCATGCCAGGCCCTCCTGTCTTCCACTGCCTCCCGGAGTTGGGTCAAATTCATGTTGGTAGCTTCGATGACACTGTCCAGCCATCTCGTCCTCTGTCGTCCCCTTCTCCTCTTGCCTTCACACTTTCCCAACATCAGGGTCTTTTCCAGGGAGTCTTCTCTTCTCATGAGATAGCCAAAGTATTGGAGCCTCAGCTTCAGGATCTGTCCTTCCAGTGAGCACTCAGGGTTGATTTCCTTCAAAATGGATAGGTTTGTTCTCTTTGCAGTCCAGGGGACTCTCAAGAGTCTCCTCCAGCACCACAATTCAAAAGCATCAATTCTTCGGCGCTCAGCCTTCTTTATGGTCCAGCTCTCACTTCCATACATCGCTACTGGAAAAACCATAGCTTTGACTATGCGGACCTTTGTCGGCAAGGTGATGTCTCTGCTTTTTAAGATGCTGTTGAGGTTTGTCATCGCTTTCCTCCCAAGAAGCAGGCGTCTTTTAATTTTGTGGCTGCTGTCACCATCTGCAGTGATCATGTAGCCCAAGAAAGTAAAATCTGTCACTGCCTCCATATCTTCCCCTTCTGTTTGCCAGGAGGTGATGGGACCAGTGGCCATCATCTTAGTTTTTTTGATGTTGAGCTTCAGACCATTTTTTGCGCTCTCCTCTTTCACCCTCATTACGAGGTTCTTTAATTCCTCCTCACTTTCTGCCATCAGACTTTCTGCAACCACATTATCTGGGTTGTCCGGTGTAGCGGTTACCCCAGTCGTCACCTGTCCGTCTCAGTGGAACCTTGGCAGGAGAGCCAATGAGGAAGACGGAAGGCAGAGTCAGGAAAGAAGGAGGGGTACAAAAGGAGGAGTCTGAAGGGAGAACAGGAGTTCAGTTCAGAGAGAGGTTTGAGAAAAAGAGTGATTGAGATCAGAGGTTTGAGAAGGGGATTGATTGAGATAGATGAGAGAGCAGAGACTGGGAAATAGATTGAATTAATAGAAGGAATTAAATAAACCCAAGTTAATATAAGTGAGTTACTTCCTGTGATTGACACTGTTAATTCCAACCAATCATTAGCCCTACCCTGATCAATAAACTGAATGTGTTTAATAACTTGTGTGTCCCGGAATTGATTGATGTTTAATCCAAAAACATCTGGTGGCAGCGTGAGGAGGAAGAAGCAGCTTGGGTCTTTGTAAGGGCCAAGAATAAAATTAAAGCCTCAAAGACGGAGCCGCGACAAAGTGGTGACCAGCGGTAGGATCCGAATAAAATCCAGTGACGCCAAATAAACGAAAGGTCCAGAGTTGAAAAAGTCTTTATTAGTCAGGGTGATCTGACGTGAACGGGGTGGGTAACTTTCCAGAGCTTTTCAAGGGGAAAGGCTTAGTGGAGAGGCTCCTGAGCGCAGATCGGGGACTAAGATAGGGACAACTCTGAGGGGACCATTTCTGGCAATAGTTTGCCTCAAGCTGAAGAAGGATCAGTGGGCTAGCTGTCCAGAGGCTCCAGGTGGAGAGCACTGAAGGGACAAAGCGAAGGCCAGGGTCAGAATAAGCTGAGGAACCTTTAAGCCATAAAAGCTGGGACACTTGAAAACAAATATTTAAGGTTACTGTTGGTGGCTAGAGGCAGCAGATAATTTGTCTCAAACCAAGGAACTGGCACTGGCTGGGTGCCAGAGAGAAAAACAAAGTAACGCATAACGCAGGCTGGTAGCAGCAAAGGGAAGCTACAGTTTTACAGATACGCTCTGACTCAAAAAAAAAAGTGCTCTTTTAAAACTCAGGTTTGTCTTTTGAAACAAGACAATAAATAAATAAACATGCCTTCCACACGAGGGAAAAAGGCGGCAGAGTTGCCTCCTGAGGTTTCAGATGCCTCAGATCAGGAGGGGGAAGAAATTCAAGGAGGAATTACCTCAGAGGGGGAAATGGAGACCTTGAGGGGGGAAAGACTCCTAGAATTTCAAAAATTCCAAAAATGGAAATTACAAATGGAATTGAAATTGAAAACATTAGTGATCGAAGATAAGCAGGAGACCAGTCAAATGTCCTGTGAGCTGAGAAAAAGACAAATAGAGTTGGAAAAATGGAAATCGGAAAAGATATCCCAGTTTAGACAGATGGAGCTATACCTTAAGGAGAAATGGAAAATAGGGGCAGGGGCTGAGAAAAAAGCTTTACAGCTCAAAGCTGAGGCGGAAAAGTTTAATGATTCTGAAAGAAATATTAAGCCCAAAATTGTTCAGGAACCAGGAGAAGTCGCTGATTTTATTTCCCACACTCGAAACCCAAATTTTTCTGAGGTAAAAGTGGAAAGGAAAAACTGGGATGACAGTAAAAAGGATCCCAGAGGTTACCTCAAGAACCTGCAGGCAAGTGGCGGCCATTTTGTAGGCAAGCCCTCAGAACATAACCAAATCAGAAACAAGAATTGGGAAGAAAAGGGGGGGAAAGCCCCTAGTTATGATCAAAAGAACTTTAAAACGTGCTTTGGTTGTGGGGAGAAGGGACACTTCTTAGCCCATTGTAATAAGAACAGAGAGTTTGGGCCACAAAAAGGAAATTTGCCTAAGCCTAAAGCTGTATACTGCGTACAGCAGAACAAAGTTACCACCGGGACTGTGGAACTGGGCGCCATGGCAACCCAAGCTAATCTTACTACCCAAGCTGAGAGCAGAGAACCAGATCAAATTCCTACTCCATGTTTGATTGGGTTAGATCTATCTGAGCATGTAAAGAGTGTTTTAATCACTACTCGCTCCCAGATAAAAAAAAGAGAAAAACCTGCAGAAAATTGTGAGATCCCTAATGGAACTATAGGAGGAGATGAAGACAATAAAACATCTGAGGTGATAGCTATAAGAAATCCTCAGGAAAATGCGTTTAAACAAGAGCAAAGACAGGATTCTAAGCTACAACAATGCTTTGAGTCAGCCAGAGAAGGAACACTAACCCCGGAAAGCCCTGAAGAGTTCTGTGTGGAGAAAGACCGGTTATACAGAAAGGTCTTAATTAATCCTCAGAGGGGAGGGGAAAATGTTCAACAACAACTGGTGATCCCTTTTAAATACAGGGAAAGGATTATGGAGAAAGGACATAATGCTCATTTAGGAATCACACACACAAAGCAGAGAATCGCTCAGAATTTCTACTGGCCAGGAATGGGGAAGCAAATACAATCATACTGTCTAAGAGGTGATGTATGGCAAAGGCAGGGTACGGGCAAGGATAAAGCTAAAGCAAAATTGGGCCCTTTACCAATCATATCTACCCCATCTCAACGCATAGGCCTGGACATTGTGGGACCATTCCCTACAGTTACTAGCATGGAAAAATTTAATGGGACCCTAATGCGAATGATCAGAGCTTATACAGCAGAAAAACACAATGACTGGGATCACAAGATACAACCCTGGGTATATGCATGCCGGTCTGTACTCCAGGAAAGCACTGAGTTCAGTCCATTTGAACTGCTATTTGGAGGGAAAGTGCGGAGACCCTGGGATTTAAGCAGACAAAATTGGGAGAAACAACAAGGAGAATACCCAGAGTCAGTGATCCAGTACATAAATAGGTTAATGAAACCCTTGAAACTATCTCTGAAGTTAACTTCAGAAAACTTACAAAAACAGCAAGGCAAGCAGAAACTAGGTTTTGACAAAAAGGCCAGAGAAAGATCATTCAGTCCTGGAGATGAAGCCCTGAGGCTGAGGTCTATAAAAGGAAATAAGATGCAAATAAACTGGGCAAATCCTGTTAGAATAAAATCCAAGATGAATGAAATAAATTACATAATTCAGGAGGAAGGAAAGGAAGGTCAGAGAGTGGTCCATGTGAACTGGATCAAGTGTAGAGAATTCTCAGTAGTATACAAAAATGAGATAAGGACCTATAGTCAGACGTGGACAGATCCTCTAGACCATAATGAAATAGTGATACTAAGAATACATGAGGCTGGATTAACAGTGAATGTTAGCAAATGCCAGCTGGGTAACTCCAAATTAAAAGAATTAGGCCATATTGTTGGGGAAGCCATAATCAAAACCCTAACACTGAAGATGAAAGAAATCAGTAGCTGGCCTAGAACAACAGCAAAGAAGATCAGATCTTTCTTAGGGTTAGCTAGCTATGAGAGGCGCTCTATCCAGAACTTCAGCGAAATAGAGGCCCCTTTATCGGACCTAACCCCTAAAAGAAAAGCTGGCGAGATCCTGTGGTCGAGCAACTGTGAAGAGACCTTCGAGAGGTTGGAGACTGCGCTGATGACCGGTCCTGCCCTGAGAGAACCAGATTTCCAGCGAGGGTGCACCGTCTTCACAGAGGCATCCCACATCGGACTACGAGCCGTGCTGAGCCAGGAGGACGACAACGGGGACCTTCATCCGGTGACGTTCCTGAGCGAGAAGCTGCAGGCTGGCGAGAGACACATTTCTATCATATACCGTGAGTGTCTGGCGATTGTATGGTCTTTGCGGAAGCTCGGACCGTACATATAGGGAAGACATTTTGTTCCATGCACAGACCAGTCCCCATGGCTGTGGTTGCGGACTGTCAGAGCGAACAATAAGAAGTTGATGAGGTGGGCCATACCCCACAAGACTGTGACTTTGGGGATCCAGAGTCTAAGGAACTCAAACTGTGGTAGCCGAGGACACCTTATCCAGAAGACCAGAAGAATGACTGACGGAAACGAAGAAAATGTAACTTTTAATGGTATTAAAATTGTTCTAAATAAATATTCTAAGTGTATAGGTATATGAAATAAAATAAAATGCAATTTATAGATGATCTAATGATAGGTAAGGATAAAAGTGACTGAAGTGGTTTGTATGTCATAAAAATGTTGATTAAGTTTAAATGCAATTGGAGATGCAAAGGTTATCTAAATGTTTAAATGCAAAAAGTAAAAAGTTTATATGCATAAAGTAATAAGATGAGATGCATAAAGTAATAAGATTAAAATGTAATATGTTAATTTATGTTTGATGATAACATGCCTTTAAGCTCTGCGTTGTTCCTAGGGCTAACCACTGTAGGTTTCACCCCAGGAAACAACTTTTTAAGGAGGGAGGTATGTAGCGGTTACCCCAGTCGTCACCTGTCCGTCTCAGTGGAACCTTGGCAGGAGAGCCAATGAGGAAGACGGAAGGCAGAGTCAGGAAAGAAGGAGGGGTACAAAAGGAGGAGTCTGAAGGGAGAACAGGAGTTCAGTTCAGAGAGAGGTTTGAGAAAAAGAGTGATTGAGATCAGAGGTTTGAGAAGGGGATTGATTGAGATAGATGAGAGAGCAGAGATTGGGAAATAGATTGAATTAATAGAAGGAATTAAATAAACCCAAGTTAATATAAGTGAGTTACTTCCTGTGATTGACACTGTTAATTCCAACCAATCATTAACCCTACCCTGATCAATAAACTGAATGTGTTTAATAACTTGTGTGTCCCGGAATTGATTGATGTTTAATCCAAAAACATCTGGTGGCAGTGTGAGGAGGAAGAAGCAGCTTGGGTCTTTGTAAGGGCCAAGAATAAAATTAAAGCCTCAAAGACGGAGCCGCGACATCCGGGATATCCAAATCTTTCTGGTATAATTCCTCTGTGTATTCTTGCCACCTCTTCTTGATGTCTTCTGCTTCTGTGAGGTCCCTACCATTTTTGTCCTTTATCATGTCCATCTTTGCACAAAATGTTCCTTTAATAGCTCCAATTTTCTTGAACAGATCTCTGGTTTTTCCTTTTCTATTATTTTCCTCTATTTCTTTGCATTGTTCATTTAAGAAGGCCCTCTTGTCTCTCCTTACTATTCTTTGGAAGTCTCCCTTGCATTTTGTTTCCCTTCTCTTCTCTGCTATTTGTAAGGCCTCGTTGGACAGCCACTTCGCTTTCTTGCATTTTCTTTTCTTTGGGATGGTTTTTGTTGCTGTCTCCTGTACAATGTTACGAGCCTCCATCCAAAGTTCTTCAGGCACTCTGTCCACCAAATCTAGTTCCTTAAATCTGTTCTTCACTTCCACTGTGTATTCATAAGGGATTTGGTTTAGATTATACCTGACTAGCCCAGTGGTTTTTCCTACTCTCTTCAGTTTAAGCTTGAATTTTGCTATGAGAAGCTGATGATCAGAGCCACAATCAGCTCCAGGTCTTGTTTTTGCTGACTGTATAGAGCTTCTCCATTTTTGGCTGCAGAGAATATAATCAATCTGATTTCGGTATTGCCCATCTGGTGATTTCCATGTGTAGAGTCGCCTCTTGTGTACTCATCCATAAATCTATTCTGTCCCACATATTCACCTTATTTTTCAATTTAAAAAGTATCCCCATAACCATTCATAATTTAAATATATATATTAAGGCATGTTTTAAAAATATCTAAACATCATTTTGTCACATTTCCTACTCCATCCAAGAAGAAGTACATTTAAAAGGGTGTTTTAGTTTTAGTCTGGGCAATATGACTCATAGTTAGTTCACATCAAATCCCAGAAGCATCCCTATTTCAGTGCAACCTAATATTTTATATTCAGATTTTATTTCTTTACAGATTTCAACAAAATGGGGCCTTCCCAAATAGGCATGTGAAAGCTGCAGATAAGTGTAGAATTGTCTTCTCACTGAGCAAGATTCTTGGGCGAAGAAGAAGAAAATGAATTCTGCTCCTAAAAAGGATGAGGGGCAGCAATGTTGGCCCATTGAGCAGCCCATATTAGAAATTAGACTGTGGAACTCATTCTCTCTTTCTCTCTCTCTTTCTCTCAAAACATTTGTTTTTGTAACCATTTTGGCAGTGGTGACTGCAGTGTTACAAGTTCAAAGAGCACAGATGGCTTAAATGCAACTGACTTTCCCTCTTAGGGTTCCGTGAATCTAATGTATACTCCAGTGTATCTTCTTGTAGTTATAAATACATCAATAAGCTGAAACATAATTTTGTCTTTTTGCCTGCACTGTATGAATTTTCAGAATATCCTATGGAAAATGCAGCATCTACCACTGCCAAAGAGGTTTCAGCTGCGTGGGCCTGCTTCTTTCCTTTGTGGGAAGTTGAAAAGACTTTATGTTCCCCGAGGGAAAGAAAGGAAAGCAGCATCAACCACTGCTGCCAAAAAGACTTCTGCTGTATATTCCTGACTTCCTCCTTTTTGTGTTCTTAAAACATTCCATGCACCCTGATTATATGCAAATGAAAGGGAAGAAATATCCACATTTATTCATGTACAGCTCTTTAGGAGATCATGGTGCTATTAAAGGGTAGGAGGAACTTCTGTTGAAGAAGGAAGAAGGAATAGTTGTGATTAAAGGTGTATGCTATTTATTTAAAGCAAAACCAGAAATTTTGTAGCATCTTTAAGACTAACTAGTTTTTATTTTTCATAAGCTTTCCTGCACACTTCTTTCATTCATCTTCTGGTTTCTCTTTTGGCTAACAGGGCTATCAGCTAGCCATTCTCAACCTTTTTTAAAAAATCATGGCCATAAACACAATATGAAAGAAATATACGCCAAATCAGGATTGTATAAATTGCATAATGAACCTTATAAGGTGGCGTGTGAAGAATTGTTTCCAGTCTGTGGCCCCCTTCAAATGTGCCAGGACCCCACATTTAAAAATAAAAATCTGCCTTTCAGTAATGTCCCATAGCATTTTAATAGAGTATCCAGCACAGCCTCCAAAACTTTCCTTGTGCAAGCACTAAATATCCAGGGCCATTCCCCAAATTATAAATTCTTTAACACTAAAAGAGTATCAATGTGCTGCAAACTTATAATTACACAGTAGGAGTTCATTGTGCCTGTTTTTTGTGATATCCGGTCTGGCCACGGTGATACATGCCTTAGTTGCATCCCATTTGGACTACTGCAACCCACTCTATGAGGGACTATCTTTGAAGAATGTTCAGAAACATCAGCTGGTTCAAAATGTTGACTGGTTCTGGTTACAGGGAGCATGTAACTCTCTTATTACAACAGCTTCACTGGATGCCAGTCTGTTTCTGGGCTCAATTCAAAGTGCTGGTTATTATCTGTAAAACTATACAGCTTGGGTCCAGGCAATTTGAAAGATCTTATCACCCCAAATGAGTCTTCTAGGCTTTTAAGATCTTCTGGGGAGGCCCTTTTCTTGGTTACATCACATTCCCAAGCTTGCTTGTTGAGGACATGAGAGAGGGGATCTCAGTGGTTGCTCCCAGATTTTGGAATGCACTGCCCCAAGAAGCCAGGTTCCCCCCCCCCCCCCCGTCTTTCCATCATCAGACAAAGACCTTCCTCTTCAGGCGGGCTTTTAATCAGTAAGTTATCTCAGGAATACTGGCTCTTAACTTACAGGTTTTTAAATGTTTTTCAATTGTTTTTATATTTGGTTGTTTTAATCTTAATGTATGTTTATTTGTTAAATGTCATATTTATATAGTGTTTTTAAATTTCTTATTTTATCTGTTGTCAGCCACCATGGGTCCCCTATGAGGAGAAAGCAGCATATACGTAAATAATTTAGATCAATAGATCAATAGATTGATAGATAGGAGTCCCAGACTCAAGGTGCCATGATGGGAACTGTGACCTCCCCCCCATCACAGTCATTTATATGCTATGCAGTCAACAAAACATTGAATAAAGTTTCTGATAATAATAGAAGTGACTTGCAAGTTCCTGTGGGAAGTCTTGTGCAGGTTCTTTAAACCTCAGATCTCCTTATTAATTGCTATATTACATATTACTCAGTTGACTGTGTGTTACCCACATTTCAGCACGCCGCCTGGTGCCTGTTTAGCCCACCAGCTAGCCTGGACTTTAAGTTTTCATTTTGGGCCTTACAGAACCAGAGATACAAGGCAAAACATGCAATTGTAGTAATGTCGCTTGTGAAAAACAGCCCTCTAAATATGATTGGCCAGTGCGTGAAGTCAATCACTCTCTATAGCAAATACATAAACTGAAGACTGGGTAAATGTTGCAACTATGGGAAAACTTGGTCCCTCGTTTATTTGCAAACAATTAAAAATCTATGCAAACAGTGTATAGAAAGCAGTGAAGTTTTAACAATGAATGTTAGCTAGAGAATTATGGGAGCTATCATCCAAAAAAGGAATATTTCAAGTCATGCTACAATGCACCTTTCTGCAGTTCTTGCCTTGAAAATCCCTTGGGGTCCCTTCTGGTTCTGCATTTCTGAATCAATGATTCTATGACTTTCCAGGAAGATCAAGTGCCATTCTGTTTCCTACAGGCTTCTAGGAGCCTAGTTTGGCCCTGTCCTGAGCAAAAAAGATGTGCCATAAATAAGAGAAGAGGGGGCAGAGGGCAGGATATAAATTGTCAGAATCTTCTGCTTGCTATTACTGTTGATTTTGCTATTGAACTAATGGTTGCTGTGAATCTCAAATTTCTGGAAATACATTTTAGACAATAAGAAGTATTAACTTGTATACCTATTTCAATTACTTATTCAGATATATGTCTTGAAATTAAATGGATTTTACACTTCAGTAAATGTGAACAGAAAATTGATATAACTACACATTTAAGGAAACACAGACAGGGTTAGGAAGAGGGTGCACATTAGGTTCACAATTTTTAAAAACTATCTCTTTCTTTTAGCGTTATTGCTATTGGTTTTAATATTTCTATTTTTATTTTTGTTTTCTGTTTTATGAGTTGTAACCCGCCCAGATTAGTGCTGTGACACTAATGGGACTAGGATACAAATTGAATGAATGAATGAATGAATGAATCAATCAATCAATCAATCAATCAATCAATCAATCAATCAATCAATCAATCAATCAATCAATCAATCAATCTCAAAAGTAAAGTATATATTACAAGATAAATAAATGAATTAACTATACCAGAGTAGTGAAGGAAATAAAGACAATGCTGTAATTGGCAAACAGAACTATAGGGACAATGAAGTGTATATCCTGAATTTTCCCAACAAAATACTTTCCTAATAAACTGAATATATGGGGACATGGTTCAATTACTATAAAATAATGAACATTTTACTTCTATTTCAATTGGTCTGAACCACATGTTTTGGGTTCTGAAAATACAGGATGAGCTTCACAGGCTAATGCTTGTTGTAAAACTTCACTTAATTTACTGAATAATTTAATTTTTAAAAAAATTCAAAACATGCAACGTAAAGAAACATATGATCTCTTGAATTTTACAAATTTCCAGGAGGGAAAGAAAGTAAAATATCTTGGAATAAACTTTACAAAAAAAACAAGTACCTTAATGAAAGATAATTACCTGAAATTGATGGAAGAAATAAAGAAAGACTTGACTAGATGGGGGAATCTACAATTAACAATGATGGGCAGGATTGCAACAGTTAAAATAAATATCCTACCAAAGTTTATCTTTTTATTTCAAAACATTCCAGTGATTTTGAAACAATCAATATTTAAAGAACTAGACCAGCTTATTTCTAAGTTTGTTTGGCAAGGAAAGAAACCAAGGATAAGATTAAAGGCACTTCAGGATATGAAACAGAGAGGAGGAATGGGTCTCCTGAACTGGCTGCTTTACTACAGGGCAGCCTCATTAATGATCAGAGACTGGATTTTATTGGAAAACCAAAGACTGTTAAAATTGGAAGGTCATGATTTGAAATAGGGGTGGCATGCCTTTCGTTGGTATAGCAGAGCGAACGATTTTAAACAATTTAATAATCATATCTTGAGAAAATCTTTACTATGGTCCTTGACTAAAATTCAAAGACAGATGTATGTCAAAATACCATGTCGGGTAACACAAGTGGAGGCATTTTCTCTTCCGAACTTGAGAGAAAACAAGAAAATCTTAAGATATAGAGAAGTACTAAAATCAGATGGGACACTGAAAAACAAAGATGAATTAGTAGCGCAGGGATTTGATATGGACTGGTGGTCACATTCCCAATTAATTTCAAGATATGGCAAAGATAAGCGACAAGGTTTTTATGTGGATAATACTCCCTTTGACAGAATCCTCCTGGATAACAAAGATAAGCATATTAAAGCCTTATATAATTTTTTATTAGATTTTGATACCCAGGAGGAGGTGATTAAGGAATGCATGATAAGGTGGACACAGAATATTGGGCACAATATAAGCTTGGATCAGTGCGAACAAATATGGAAAAACAATATAAAAATTACCAAGTCAGTAGCATTTAAAGAAAATATATATATAATGTTCTACAGATGGTATATAACTCCCACAAAACTAGCCAAAATGGATGTAAAAAAATTCAAACCACTGTTGGAGATGTAAACAAAAGGAAGGTTCTTTCTATCACATATGGTGGTTACGCGGGAAAGCCCAAAAATATTGGAAAAGGGTTGAAATGCTTTTGCAAGAGGTTCTAGAGATTCCGATAACTGTAACCCCTGAATTCTTCCTTTTAAACATAATTCCGGAATCAATAGAACCAATGAAAAAATATTTAGCCATCCATATCTTGACAGCTGCAAAAATTCTCTTTGCTAAACATTGGATCCCCTTCACGATTGCTGCCTTGTCGTGGCGAAGGGGCTTGAGTAATTCAGAGAAGCTATGGGCTATGCCCTGCAGGGACACCCAAGACGGACAGGTCATAGTGGAGAGTTCTGACTAAACGCGATCCACCTGGAGCAGGAACTGGCAAGCCACTCCAGTATCTTTGCCAAGAAAACTCCATGGACAGAAACAAAAGGCTAAAAGATATGATGCTGGAAGGTGAGCCCCTCAGGTTGGAAGGTGTCTAACATGCTACTGAGGAAGAGCGGAGGACAAGTACAAGTAAGAGCTAATGAAGTGGTTGGGGCAAAGCCGAAAGGACGCTCAGCTGCGGACGCGCCTGGAAGTGAAAGGAAAGTCCGATGCTGCAAAGAAAAATACTGCATAGGAACCTGGAATGTAAGATCTATGAACCTTGGTAAGCTGGATGTGGTCAAATGGGAGATGGCAAGAATAAACATTGACATCCTGGGCATCAGTGAACTAAAATGGACGGGAATGGGCGAATTCAATTCAGGCGATTATCATATCTACTATTGTGGGCAAGAATCCCGTAGAAGAAATGGAGTAGCCCTCATAGTCAACAAAAGAGTGGGAAAAGCTGTACTGGGATACAATCTCAAAAATGATAGAATGATTTCAATACGAATCCAAGGCAGACCTTTCAACATCACAGTAGACTTACAACACCTTCTAGAACTGACACCAAAGAAAGATGTTCTTGTCATTATAGGAATGCTAAAGTAGGGAGTCAAGAGATAAAAGGAACAACAGGTAAGTTTGGCCTTGTAGTTCAAAATGAAGCAGGGCAAAGGCTAATAGAGTTTTGTCAAGAGAACAAGCTGGTCATCACAAACACTCTTTTCCAACAACACAAGAGGCGACTCTACACATGGACATCACCAGATGGGCAATACCGAAATCAGATTGATTATGTTCTCTGCAGCCAAAGATGGAGATGCTCTATACAGTCAGCAAAAACAAGACCTGGAGCTGATTGTGGCTCTGATCATCAACTTCTTATAGCAAAACTCAAGCTTAAACTGAAGAAAGTAGGAAAAACCACTGGGCTAGTCAGGTATAATCTAAACCAAATCCCTTATGAATACACAGTGGAAGTGAAGAACAGATTTAAGGAACTAGATTTGGTGGACAGAGTGCCTGAAGAACTATGGTTGGAGGCTCGTAACATTGTACAGGAGACAGCAACAAAAACCATCCCAAAGAAAAGGAAATGCAAGAAAGCGAAGTGGCTGTCCAACGAGGCCTTACAAATAGCAGAGAAGAGAAGGGAAACAAAATGCAAGGGAGATAGGGGAAATTACAGAAAATGGAATGCAGACTTCCAAAGAATAGCAAGGAGAGACAAGAGGGCCTTCTTAAATGAACAGTACAAAGATATAGAGGAAAATAATAGAAAGAGAAAAACCAGAGATCTGTTCAAGAAAATTGGAGCTATTAAAGGAACATTTTGTGCAAAGATGGACATGATAAAGGACAAAAATGGTAGGGACCTCACAGAAGCAGAAGACATCAAGAAAAGGTGGCAAGAATACACAGAGGAATTATACCAGAAAGATCTGGATGTCCCGGACAACCCAGAGAGTGTGGTTGCTGACCTTGAGCCAGACATCCTGGAGAGTGAAGTCAAGTGGGCCTTAGAAAACATGGCTAACAACAAGGCCAGTGGAGGTGATGGCATCCCAGTTGAACTATTTAAAATCTCAAAAGATGAGGTTGTTAAGGTGCTACACTCAATATGCCAGCAAGTTTGGAAAACTCAGCAGTGGCCAGAGGATTGGAAGAGATCAGTCTACATCCCAATCCCAAAGAAGGGCAGTGCCAAAGAATGCTCCGACTACCATACAATTGCACTCATTTCACACGCTAGCAAGGTTATGCTCAAAATCCTACAAGGTAGGCTTCAGCAATATGTGGACCAAGAACTCCCAGAAGTACAAGCTGGATTTCGAAGGGGCAGAGGAACTAGAGACCAAATTGCTAACATGCGCTGGATTATGGAGAAAGCCAGAGAGTTCCAGAAAAACATCTACTTCTGCTTCATTGACTACGCAAAAGCCTTCGACTGTGTGGACCATTTATGAGATCCATTAAGGAGATCCTTGGCCACTCTGGTCCATGCTCTGGTGACTTCAGGGACTGACTATTACAATGCTTTCTATGTGAAGCACCCCTTGACACTGACTCAGAAACGGCACTGGGTACAGAATGTGGCAGCCAGGTTAATCACTGGGGTTACAAAGCGCAATCATATTTTCCCAGTGGGTTGGCTGCATTAGCTTCCCCTGCCTTTCTGAGCCAGATTCAAGGTGTTGGTACTAACATACAAAACCCTTAACAGTTTCAAGGCCCCATTATCTGTTGGAGCATCTTCCCCAAAGAATATCAGCCTGGTCTCTGTGGGAGGGGAAGAAGGCCTTCCTGGTAGTACCACATCTTTGGAACAACCTTCCTGTAGAGATTCATCAAGTCCCCTCCCTCCCAGCCTTTATGAAATTGCTTAAGATGAGGAAAGCTGCATTAACTTGGAGCACAGTCTATCAACCATCTGTGTTTTAGGGTATATTTGGTATTGGTTTTGAGAGTAAATTGAGTTGTTGGGGATTTGATTGAGGAAGTAGATTGGGGTTTGGAATCAGTTCAGACAGTTATGTATATGATTGTCAACCACCCAGAGTAGTGCTTTGCACTAAATTGGGTGGTATATAAATAAATATATAATTTATAAAATAAATATATAAATAAATAAATACATCCATCCATCCATCCATCCCCACTTGGCCAGGGAAACACACTACGGGGTGCCAATGGTAAACCACTCCTTGAACATCTCACACATCTCAAAAACCCTGTTAATATCACCACAAGTAAGAAGTGACTTGCACTTAATAGTAACTGTAACAGTGTTACCAGCTGGCTTGGTTTGTACAACACTCCCGCCTTTTTGTCAAGACATGTACATGCATACCACAGAATGTTTTAAGTGGAAAACGTGTCTGACCATAGACGTGTATAGGTTAAAAAAGAGTGGCTGAAACGAAATAATCTGTGCTCCAAAGCATGTCAAACCCCCAAGAGGAAATGACAAGAATATAGCTCTTAATGACTCTCATCAAAACTGTATATAGAACACATGAATACCCCAGCCAAAGAATGATCTCAAAGGATAGTCCTCCTGCAGAGAAGCAATATAAATTGGATTGCCTTCTGTTTTTGTATCACAAAGATTTTCTGGAGGTCTCAGACAGCAAATAGCCTAAAATGTTCTCCATTTTCGTAAACGGAGTCTGCCATCTTCTTCCTATAAATGAATGGCATATTTATATTCCCAGTGTCCCTTGACCACTGTCTCTCAGGCAGGGACTTTTCTCAAAAGGATATTCCCTGTGGGGAATTAAACCCCCAGAAAGCTCACAGAGAGAGACGAAGCCTAAGTTTCTGTTCCTATGTGCTTGTCTGGGGAAAGAAATGTTGTTACTGATTACTCTTACAACCTAGAGCCAAGGTAGGAGGTATTTGGAGACCCTGTGGCTGCCAGCACCATATGTGGGTGGGACTGGTGGCATTAATACCACTAATACTTCTGGCAATATTTTCCACACACGTTGGTGGCTTCCAAATTGACTCCCCCCTTTTGTTGTGTTTGTGTGGTTTAGGGAAAGATCCTTCCTTCCTTCCTTCCTTCCTTCCTTCCTTTCCTTCCTTTCCTTCCTTTCCTTTCCTTTCCTTCCTTCCTTCCTTCCTTCCTTCCTTCCTTCCTTCCTTCCTTCCTTCCTTCCTTCCTTCCTTCCTTCCTTCCTTCCTTCCTTCCTTAAGCTCTGCAAATATTCTCGAAGGCTTTCACAGCCATGTTCTGAAGGTTGTTCTTCCTAACGTTTCACCAGTCTCTGTGGCCGGCATCTTCAGAGGACAGGTCAGAACTCTGTCTGTGCTCTGGTGCAGTTTGTTTGGATAGTTGAGTATTTATAGCTGTGGGATCAGCTTTTGTCCTTTTCAGGAGATGGGTGATTGTGGTGATCAGCGTGTTTTTTGTTGTGGGTGTATTGTTGTGATAAGAGGGAGAGATTATCTGTCACTGTGATTGATGGGTGTCGTTAGCTGGTCTTTTGTGTGCAGTGATCACCGGTCCTTGTAGCTGGGTAGAGTTCGTTGACCTTTTGCAGGCTGTATTTTTCAGTGCTGGGAGCCAGGCTTTGTTGGGTTTTAAATTTTCTTCTTTTTTGTTGAAGCTCTGCTGGTGTTTGTGGATTTCAATGGCTTCCCTGTGCAGTCTAACATAATGATTGCTGATGTTGTCCAGTACTTCAGTATTTTGAAATAGAATTTCATGTCCAGCTTGTTTTAGGGTATGTTCAGCTACTGCCGATTTTTCCGGTTGTTTTAGTCTGCAGTTTCTCTCATGTTCTTTGATTCTGGTGTGGATGCTGCGTTTTGTGGTTCCAATATATACCTGGTCACAACTGCAAGGTATCCTGTATACTCCTGCAGTGGTGAGGGGGTCCCTTTTGTCCTTTGCTGACCGTAACATTTGTTGTATTTTTGTGGTGGGCTTGAATACTGTTTGTAGGTTGCGTTTTTTCAAAAGTTTCCCCATGCGGTCTGTGACCCCTTTGATGTATGGCAGAAATACTTTATTTGTGGGCGGCTGTTTTTCCTCTTCAGTTTGGTGTTGTTTTCTTGGTTTGATGGCTCTTGTGATTTCATTTTTGGAGTAGCCATTTGCCTATAGGGCCCAATTCAGATGGCTGAGTTCGGTGCTGAGAAATTGTGTGGATGGGTTTTCCATAGACCTTGTGTCCCAATAGGAGTGTGATATACTCAGCCCAATCTATAAGGTTCAAAGATGCCTTACAGATTTCTCAGAACATGTGTGAGTTCCAAAATGTGCACTGAGAGCATACCTGGTAAAGAGCAGGAAGTTGGCATTGAAATCCAAATGAAAGATAACATTAAAAAACTACAAGACACTATAAAAGAGAAGAATTAGCAGCTCTGAATGGGAAATCTAGTTAGAGTGGCCTAAACCAAAAATATGTTTGATTCATTATCCCACAAGGCAAAAAAAGAATAAATCCAGAGCAATAACAATGTGATATGGTGTTTGCAAAGAGGCAAAGTGTTTAAGAAAATAACCTGCTTAGAAATAAATGTAAGTGTTCTATTCTAAATCACACTAATAGCCCATGTAGGATTGGCCTTGTCTCGTCATTTGCAATTTTTTCATTTCAGGTAGCAAAGATTGAACACAAAGTCTTATGCAAGCAAGATATGTATTCAACCTCTGTTTTCATAACTTTAAATAATTTGCAGCAACTGTAAATGTTACAGTTCTGCTCTTAAATGCATTATTAAACTGCATTTACCAACAAGAAATAAACAATTTTGAATGCCATCGTTTTGACAATGTTTATCTTTATGGTACATTTCTCAAGTTATACATTTTTATAGCATGATAAGTTTCCCATGCTCTACTTTTTCTTTAGCTCTGTATTATTTCTTTTGAGGGCATGAAAGGCTATGAGAGCACTTTCTTTTAAAGCAAGAAAAACTGTTTCCATTCATTTCATTAAGACAAATTTCCTGGATAGCTGATTCCTAAGTGGTATGATTCATGAGTTGGAGAAAGCTTTTCAGATTATGCAGTACTGAATAAATGAAAACATCACTCACTTTATTCAGTGGAAGAATATGGGCTTAGAAAGCAGGTTCACTGTGACAAAATATACTTATTCATCCCAGTCTCAAAATGTATGCATTCCTGATGGGGAATATTCTTGGTACTCTTAAAGCAATTCTGCCTTAGTATGGCTAAATAAAATTAATGTCTGTAGTTTTAATAGTATTTCAAAACTCCAGACTGCCTTTGTAGTTTACTACATATAAATTAATGCTAAACTAATATTAGCTGAAATGCAGTAGTACATCAAAACTAGAGTATCAGTGGTAAATTGATGAGTCAGTTCCCCCATCTTCTTTCTTTATTTGTAAAGTTTATAATAATTTTGCTAAATGGTATACTGGATAAAACTGACCAAAATAAAATCATCTGTAATCTTATGTTAACAAGGCAGTAACAGATGGAAAGGTGAGATTTGCAGTGGATGCCAGAAGTTAAGGAAAGAGTATCTGAAGACCCACACAATTAATTGAAATGACTTGTTTTTTATTGAAATTGCATATGCATTTTAATCTTACAATTTTAATACAAGTCCTATTAGAGAATTGCTCAAATTAAAATTATGAACACATAAAATATAAATAAAATATTAATATTATTAGACTATTTTTACTAGAAGCAGGGTAGTTCAGTAGTATTACCTCAGTCATTTATTAGATCTTCTTTTGCACATGTGGTAAGGCATAAATCACATGCACGTAAGTGCTGTATTGATTGAATTTCTCCACGTTCACAGAAAATTTGTCCTATATCTAAGTAGCCCCATTTTACTTGATTATTCTTGAATATTCTCCTAATTTGCTTCTATTAAGTGACTTCCAGATGGTTCAGACAGAATCTTACCCTGATGGTGGACATACTTCAGCATTTATTTGCTTGGGAAGGTGAATTTGTTTTTGCTCTTCATAGAGAGAGTTTTTGGACATTAAAAATACCAACTGCAATAACTTTAGGCATACATTATTATACTTGTATAATCCAATGCTGTATTTTTAAATAAGGATAAACAATAAATCTTATACAATAGCAAAGT
This sequence comes from Intellagama lesueurii, assembly GCA_037013535.1. Lineage (NCBI taxonomy): Eukaryota > Metazoa > Chordata > Lepidosauria > Squamata > Agamidae > Intellagama > Intellagama lesueurii. The sequence goes on along the minus strand of JBAJHW010000005.1, from coordinate 38,712,357 downwards.
GAGGGCCACAAACAATCTCATATCAAATAATCTGAAACATTCTGGATTAATTCTTAAAGGCTTGAAAACACAGAAATAAAGCAGAAAATATGGATAGTCACTTTAAAATTATAGTACTATTTATTCTGTAAAAAAATCTAAGGAAATATATATAGCTGTTTCAGAAATGTATCATGAATTGTCAGCATTTACATATAAATCTCAACTTTCATCAAATCTGGGGCATTTTATAATAAATACATCTCTTATGTGCAAGACACAAGATAATTCCTAGGAAATATCCATTTTGCATTTTAACTGAACTAAATCACCACTAAATGATGATAATAAAAAGACTGACTGTAATGACAGATTTGTCATAATACATAAATGCTGTTGGCAGAGGTTTTTAGATCTTTTCTACAGTCAGAAAAACCCAGAAGATACACTTGCAACCTTGTTAATTTACTTATTTTTTTACTGAAATATATTTTATAGAATATATTTTAGTATTATTTTGGATTTTAATCTAAAATTATTTAAAACATTGTTCAATAAAATATTTCCATGCAATTAATTAATTAATTGTGCCATTTATTTGCTGTTGTTAAATTATCCAGAATTATTTGGATTTCAGCTCACAGCATCAATATACATGTTAAGTAGTGTAGTATAGTAGTAGAAAAAAAATATTTTTATTTTACCTGTAATATCATTGTCTTCAATGCTGCCCTCAACTGATCCAATTGAATAGTTAGCTGGACTGATTGGAGGGCTGGAAGTAAAGCTTGCATAGCCTATGGATGAGTTGATTTCAAAATAATCATGGCTGTGGTTTAATCGGTGAAATTCAAAAGCCGATACTATTGATGTACGTTGTTTTGGCTGGAAAAGAGAAGTGAATTGACATGTAAACATTCTAATTTTTTTTTCTGCCTTGAAGATTCATCATCACCTTTGAGGATCTTTTTTAAAAATCACCAATTCAAGCATCCTAGTGTCTTCTGTTATGTTAAGTTAATTATGTGCACAAAACTCCTAGGATTTTTCTATTAATCCATAAGGAAAGGTACAGAAAGACAGATAAAACTGTTAGATAAAACACTGTATCATCAACAGAATTATTGGCATACCAACAGAAATCTTAGAAAATACGAAAATATCCAAATGTTAGTATTTTCTCAAACAATTCTGTAGAGAGAAGATTCCACTCTTGACTCAATGACATCATATTAATATCAAGACAATCAAGATCCATGACAGAATGTAACCAGACACAGTCATTTACATTCTATAACACATAACAGTATATCACAGATCCAGAGCAAATAGATTCAAAGCATCTTACTCTCAACATCTGAAATGAGCAATAGCAATTCAGATATATGATCTGTGCTGAAGGAACATTGGTGCATGGCAATCAGACTCCCCTGATTTAGCCTGTATTTCAGAATACGTTTCAGTATCCTTTGTCCAAGACTTAGAGAAATGTACGTTATATGCATCGTAGGAATGGAGGAAAAAGTCAGAGACAGTCAACAGAGGGACTCCACTTTTAAAATTCAGACAATTACTTTTTATGAGTAAGTTGGACAAAGGTCAATTAATTTTGTCCAAATTCCAGATTCATTCATAGCAATCAGTTCCCAGGTATTTTGATGTACAGTACCATGGCATTTATTAATTATTTGATTAATATACTACTTGTCTCTTCATTCTCAAGGTAATATACAATAAATCTATATAAAATAAAATACAAATGCAAATGAACATGCAAACAAAATTGTAATAAAAGAGGGAAGGTTACTAAAATCAAAGTGTAGTTTAATCATTTTTTAAAAATGCTCAGTGGAACAGCATGATTTTTTTCTAGCCATATAAAGACCAATAATGAGGGTGCAAATCCACAGTTGTTATTTCAGAATAGCAATGTATGCATCTATCTCTCAAGGGCATTTTGAATTTGAATAAGATGTCTCTCAAATTTGGATACCAACGTGACACAGAAGCCTCTAATTGTTATAATATTAACTATAACAAAATAACTAAGAATCCAAATTTATCATATAGTGCCATATAATACAGTATAGTATAATGTAATGTAATGCAACACTATGCAACACAACACAGCACAGCATCATATAATATAGGACATTAGCACAAAGTTGCTCAACTGAATGGTCCAGAGGAATTATTCACTCCTGGGCTGTTAGAGTCTTCCAAAAGAGAAAAGGCCAAAATTCTAGAGGGCCAGCAGTGGAGATATGACAAATGATTCCATTGTTTAAAAATTACACAGATTGCGTTCCATCATGGAGGACTCTTTCTTGCTGAAGATCGAAGCAATGTTACTTTTGCTGATCCATAATGTGGGAGAGTATATGTGGAAGAAGAAGTTTTTGAGATACTTAAGCCCAAGAAAGATCACATGAGACATCAAAGTAGTAATCAGTGCAATGAATAAGATATGTTAGTTCCAAAACATGCCTCTCCAATACTGCCACAACTGCTGCAACACTTCATTCATTCATTCATTCATTCATTCATTCATTCAAAAATACTGAAAAGAGTGCCCTCGAAGAATAACATCCTACTGAATTTAATGGGAAGCTAACCACTGACTTTAGTTATATCCAGACATTGAATTAGTAATTAACAAATCCAAGAGCATTGCTATTAAATGTTCTGTTTCCATCTGTTGACAATTCCATGATGGAAATAGCATTTAAAAGCTCTTGCCAATTAACTATCACACAACAGCTTGTTCTAACAATAATTCTAATGCATCTCTGTCTTTGTGCTTACCAGCCATCAAACAGAAAAAAATAGCTATGACAGAAAGGGTCAAATGCCTAAAACAGTGAGGTAGGGAGAAAGAGGAAATGAAAGATCCTTTAGAGATGAGTCAAGAGGAACTGTACAGTTATAAAGGAGCATGAACAGAAAGCCCAAAGGAAAAATGCTGTAACTAATGAAAAAATATATCATATGAAATAAATTACATTTAGTGAGAAAAAACATATTGAAATTAAAGGCAAACAAGACATCAAAGAATGTCAACACTCTTCTTCTTCTCTCCTCCTTTGTAGCTTAGAATTATAAACTCACATTCACCTTTATTTTACCCTATTCTTAGCATACTGTTACCTGTGAATTATCTACCAGTGGTTCCCAACCTTGGGTGCCCCAGGTGTTTTTGGACTGCAGCTTCCAGAAACCCCAGCCAGCATAGCTAGTGTTGAAGGCTTCTGAGAGTCACAGTCCAAGAACACCTCGGTCTCCCAAGGCTGAGAACCACCAATCTACACAGTTTTGGTTCTTAGGATGGAGTTTTTCAGTAATTTATTAGAATTTATTGTAGATATTATTCTCAGTTTACATTTAACAAAAAGCCAGAAACTGGGAAAATGAAGATGAATACTGATTGGCACCTTCATTCTTCAAGAGGAGGAGAAAGGAAGAGGGGGAAACCATGATCTTATGTAACTCCTTTGTGCAAATTATGGTATGCCATGATTTAACATTATGGGTCAACCCAGCACTAATCACTGATTCACCTCTATTTTCAGTTTAATAATTGAGCAGTCAATCTAGGTTTCTATAAAATATTCTCCAGTTTTGATATCTGCTTCACAATTAGCATATCTGATAGGTTGCTTATTATGACTTGAGAGTTAAACCAATAAAATTGATAGATGAGTATGATGATGCCTCTGAATTAATTCCAAAAAATACCTCAGGAAATCTGTGCTGTTCCAACACTATTTTGTGTCCACCTTTTTGGCCTTCTTCTTCCTCTTGGCCTATTGTTCTTCAGTTTATGAGAGTTCATTTGCTTTCACTTCTGTACAATCTGATTGACTATGATCCTGATTACTGCCTCCATGATGTACACCTTTATGATGGATGTACCATTGTAATGTAATCAAATATTTTTTACAGCAAATCAGAATTTGGAGGAGATTGATGAAGGCAAAAAAGAAATAATGGCATAGAATGAAGCAGTACGTGGGAAACTGGGTGATGGACACTAACAAAACAATGTAAAAAATTGCATTTCAAATGAAAGAAAAAAATTATCTTAAAAAGGAACATGTGTTTTGATAAGTTTTTTTGTTGAGGGCTAATTAAAATCAAAGTCACAAAATTGTCTTAGCTTTATTCTCTGGCAATAATTTTTTTAAACAGTAGAACAATACACTATTAGTAGATATTAATTTCTTCAGATTCAAACAAAATAAATTTCTAGATATCAGTGGTAGATAGAGATTTCAGTCCAGTGTTTTTAAATTATTCATATCATTGCAGTTTTAATATAATGGTAAGCAAAATGATTAATCTCCACCCCACCCCCCACAAACTAATCTGCAACAGAATTCTATTTCTGACCACCCACCTGAGGTCGTATAACTTTCACTATATTTTTCAGTGCAGTATCTGGTGATGGAGGAGAGCAGTCAGGTGTTGGGCCTGTTGAACTGTTTCTATGGTTACTGGTACCTGGTGCAATAATTGCTACTTGAGGTGCGTTATCTGTGAATAAAAATAGCATTGCAGTGATTACAACATTGTATAGCATATAAGTTTAGAAACCAGAGTTGGCTTGGAAGACACAAGTATTACACCTGAATGTTTTAGTTACCCTTTTTGCTTTGTTTGCTTTTTAAACAGAGATATTAACTTTTATAAATAAGTATGGCATTAATCAGAGTTATTAATAAGCATCCCAGTCTAACAAGGCTATGCACATGCAGAAATGTGGTTGTATGTTTGGATCGTCCTTCAAGGCACAATTTACACAAAGGTATGCAAGAAGTTGGAGAGAGTATTTCCACATTCATTACTAAGCAATATAGAAATAATGCTGCAATTTTGTGCATAACATTTGAATGAAACATTGGCATTCATAGCTACAATACCCTGTTTCCCCAAAAATAAGACCTAACCTGAAAATAAGCCCTAGTATGATTTTTCAGGATGCTTGTAATATAAGCCCTACCCCCCAAATAAGCCCCAGTTAAGTGAAACCCCACCCTTCACCATTGTGCAGCATTGTGCATCAACCAGAAGAAGAGGACAGGACTGTAAAATAAAACATCCCCTGAAAATAAGCCCTAATGCATTTTTGGAGCAAAGATTAATATAAGACCCTGTCTTATTTTGGGGAAAACACGGTAGGCTTTTTCTGGGTTGAGCTAAGGTCATATTGTTACCAAGATCCACTGAGGGACCAATGTCATAAAAGCTGTGGTATTTGTCTGGTGAGAGAAATCTTGAATGTACAGCTGTACAAATTAATCACAGGTTATTCTAGAGTCGATTACTTTAGTTTCTATCCTTATCCAAGTTCTATAAATGTGCAAAACTAATAGCTAACCTAGAAAAATCCCATTAAGAAGAAAAATACATTATGCTCTTTTCCGTGTGCACTCAATTTTTTTTTTGAAAACATATTCATATATCACACATTAAACATTCATATAGGAAGAGCTCTGTATCTAAGGTTGCCATCCAAATATTCTCTGTACAATACAGCCATTCAGAGATACAAGTCCATTCAGTCTTCCTCTGTCTTAATAATCTCCACTGTTCAATTTGATCACAGTAAGTATTTCGTATATTTAAGAACTTGTGCCTCAGTTTATGTGTTGTATTTTCTTTTTGTGTTGTACCTCTTTTAATAGCAGAATCAAAGGCAGGGACTATCTTGACTGTTACTGATCTTATAGCCTGGTGATGTTTGGACTGACAACAAGATAACAAATCATTTAAATAAAAAAAAAAGTAAATGGTCACCCTCAACATCAGAAAATCAGTCTATGCTTTATAGACTACAGCAAAGCCATTGATCACAAAGAAAAAAACCCCCAAACAAACAAAAATAAAAACCTAGGGGCTGGATAGAAGAAATGAGTGTGTCTCAACACTTGATTATCCTGATGCATAACCTATAATGTATTCAAGAAACTATGGATAAATACAATGGTCTTCTATAGTTACAGATGTCGGACAAGAGTATACTTTATCGCCGTATCTATTCAATCTGTGAATATTAAGATGAATACGAATACCCCCGCACAGGTGAAGATAACAAGGGTCCAGCCCCATGGGGCCAGATGGTCCACTCACTGATCCGCTGCTGCCGTGGACTCCGCGCTCCTGTCCTATCGCTCCAGATCTTGTGATCCGCGAGCTACTCTTTGACCTGGCAGGGAGGCTTGTTGTCCCGCCTCCTGCCAGGAGTGGCTAGCCAATAGCAAGATCCAGAGCGATCAGACAGGAGCGTGGAGCCCGCGGCAGCAGCAGATCAGTGAGTGGACCGTCCACCCCCATGGGGCTGGACCCTCGTTATCTCCACCTGTGTGGGAGTATTTGTATTCATATACGAATACGAATACCCATCTCTAATTATCTCTTTGAGGATATTTTTTATTATTATGTACAGATGTGAAAGCTCAATAGGAAAAAGCTGAGGAAAGCTGAGGAAAATAATCAATTCATTTGAAATGAGGTGTTGAGGAGAACTTTATAAATACCATGGACAGCCAGAAAGGCAAATAAGTGAATGCTAGAACAAATTATGCCTGAATTCTCATTATGACTACACTCAGGCCATTGATCTCTGGACATGAAAAAGCAGGACTCCTTTGAAAAGACAAAGATGCAGGGGAAAATTGAAGGCACAAGGAAAAGAGGAATGCCAAATATCAGATGGTTTGACTCAATAAAATAAGCAACAGTCTTGAGTTTGTGACAGATGCGCAGAATTCTTAACTGCAAGAGGTCATTCGTTCATACTGCTGCTACTAGAAGTGACTTAACATCACACAACAACAACATGCTGAGAATCGGCATGAGGTGCCCCCTCATTTTGTTACAAAATGAATGAGTTGCTATATCAATAAGACAGTATTTTCTTTAATCTAATGGTTGATTAGAATTAAATTAGAATGGTTGATTATTGCAAGAATTAGAATGGTTGATTATTGCAAACGCCAGGTAGTTATCATTTTAGTGATACCATTATCTAGCATCTATGTTGCCTGAGATTAAGTCCTACACACTTTCAAAGAATGATTGATTTCTTCACTAAAACCTCACAAAGGTTGACTACATTGCTATAAACAAAGGAGGATAATTTATTCCCCATGAATGACTATACTTTTATGGAGGCATGGGTGGGTGATACCTTCATTAGATCACAATAAATTCATACATAACCTAGATTTTGACCTTACACAGGTCTTCATCAGTCTGGCTACCACAAAAATTGGAATTCATTCCAGAAGCTGGATTTATAGCACAAATAGTCACACTAAAAGCTATATATATACATATAATATTTCATTGTTCAAAGGAGCTGTGACTGAGTCAGCCCCTTTTTCTTTCAGGGCATGGGCTTCTTGACACTAAGGACTAATGGGAACACACAGGAAGCTGCCTTGTACTGAGTCAGATTGCTGGTTTATTAAAATACATCGATATACAACAGTATGATATTCATGCTTCCAAACTCCCAGAGCATCATTATTATAGCATATTACCACAAATATCAGCCAGAACATGTAACTAGTATGATGTTCAATGAAAAAGCAAAATTATTGCAGAGAAAAAAGAAGACAAATTCTTCAACTCAACTGAGTTACAATGAGAAAAACATGTATATCTATTAATGTTCAAATTTAATCTAGCCCTCAAAAAATAAATGAAAGTGTGTCAGGCATGAGGGAGGAAAGTATTCTGTTGTCCACTTTGTTAAATGAATAGACTCTTTTCACTTAGCTATCACTACAGTCTTTAAAACTTTACAGGACAACTCTTTCAAAATAGAGATTACTGGCAACCAACATTTTTGTAGTGATCAATATGTTCTGAATCTTTTCTTTCAATATAAGATCAGTCAGTTGAACCAGAACTGTCAGAAAGTCAAACAACAATAGAAACACAAGCAATTATTGCTATTGCAGCATATTATCTTTTTCCAAAAGTGATTTGAGAACATTCCTATCAAATGTGCATAAAATTAAGTGCTTCATTTCACAGGAGCTGAATCTGATACCATATATCAGACAGCTTGGACAATAAACCATGTTGTGGGAGTTAATGTTATGCTAGCAATGTTCAGACAAATGCACATTTCTTCAAATACCATCACAATATAGTACAACTTAGAGTTACCTTTATAAAACATCTGGCAGTGCTAAACAAGGGGGAGGGGCTGGCAGTGAGCCAGGAGGTTTATCACCTCGCCCTTGGTTGTGCTGGAGACGAAACTGAGAAAAGTTGAGCCTTCCTCGCTCACCCCGCCTGCCCGCGAACCAAAAGTGGGAGAGAAAGCCAGTGCCTTCTCTCCCTGCCACTGCAGCACGTCGGCCAGCAACGGCTGTCTCATTGCTCCTGCCCCCCCACCTCTGCTGAGAATAGCGTTTAGCCGTTCATGCATTATGTGTGTCAAATACAGTCATGGCCAAAAATATTGGCACCCTTGCAATTCTGTCAGAAAATGCAACCCTTCTCTCAGAAAATTGTTGCAGTGGCAAATGTTTTGGTATTCACATGTTCATTTCTTTGGTTTGCGTTGGAACAACACACACAAAAAAAACAGAAAACAAAAGTCAAATCTGATACAGTCCCACACAGAAACCCAAAAATGCACTGGCCAAAATTATTGGCACCCTGTCTAAATTGTAAGAAATAATTGCTTTTCAAGCATGTGATGCTCCTTTAATTTGTATTTAGACACACCTGTCGCAAGTAAGAGGTGTGGGCAATATAGTAATCACACTTGCAACCAGTTAAGATGGAGAAAAGTTGACTCAACCTTTGTGTTGTGTGTGACACTGGGCATGGAAAAAAGAATGAAGTGTAAAGAGTTGTCTGTGGATTTGAGAGAAAACATTGTGGAAAAACATTGACAATCTCAAGGCTACAAGTCCATCTCCAGAGATCTTAATGTCCCTGTGTCCACTGTGTGCAATATCAAGAGGTTTACAGCCCATGGCACTGTAGCTAACCTCCCTGGACATGGACGGAAGAGCCAAATTACTGAAAAATTGCAACGAAGAGTTCTTCGAATGGTGGATACAGAACCCAGATTAACTTCCAAACAAATTCAAGCTGATCTGCAGACACAGGGTACAACAGTGTCAGCTCGCACTATCCGTCGCCATCTGAATGAAAAGGGACGCTATGGAAGCAGACCCAGGAGGACACCACTGCTGACACAAGGCATAAAAAGCAAGACTGGAGGTATGCCAAAACTTATGTGACAAAACCACAATCCTTCTGGGAGAACGTACTGTGGACAGATGCGACAAAAGGAGAGCTTTTTGGTCAAGGACATCATGGCACTGTTTACAGAAAAAGAAATGAGGCATTCAAAGAAAAGAACAGTCCCTACAGTCATACATGGTGGAGGTTCAAAGATGTTTTGGGGTTGCTTTGCTGCTTCTGGCACTGGATGCCTTGATTGTGTCAACGGTATCATGAAATCTGATGATTACCAAAGAATTTTGGGGCGCAACATAGTGCAACGTAGAGCTGCGTCTCCACCAGAGGTCATGGGTCTTCCAGCAGGACTATGACCCGAAACACACTATGACCCAGCAATGAGTCCAGATCTGAATCCCATAGAACACCTGTGGAAAGATCTCAAAACAGCAGTTGGGAGAAGGCATCCTTCTAATCTGAAGGCCCTGGAGCAGTTTGCAAAAGAAGAGTAGTCCAGAATTCCAGTAGAGAGGTGTAAGAAACTCATTCATGGTTACAGGAAGTGATTGATTTCAGTTATTTTTTCCAAAGGGGGTGCGACCAAATATTAAGTTAAGGGTGCCAATAATTTTGGCCAGTGCATTTTTGGGTTTCTGTGTGGGATTGTATCAGATTTGACTTTTCTCCTCTGTTTTTGTTGTTGTTCCAACGCAAACCAAAGAAATGAACATGTGAGTACCAAAACATTTGCAACTGCAACAATTTTTTGAGAGAAGGGTTGCATTTTCTGACAGAACTGCAAGGGTGCCAATATTTTTGCCCATAACTGTAAATGCCTGATTGAGGCCCTCGGCAGAGGAATTAGCCTGCGACACGCCACAAAGGCACAAGCGGCAGAAGGGAAAGTGCTGAGGCATTGGCACTTGCCGCGTTTTGGAGAGCCTGTCACATTCCTAGGGGTTCCAGAAGGCAAAAGTCCAACAAGCTAGTCCAATATCAGAAATCCAGAAGATACAAACAGATGCCAAATTGCCAAAGCCAAAAACACAAACCGTAGTCAGAAGCCAGAGTCCAAAGTCAAGGGTCAAGAAAGCAAGGTCCAAGATAAGCAGGAGTGTGGATGCAAGCCAGAGTATTGACTTGTTGCTTCCACAAGCTTCCAAGCCTTCTGGGTGCAGATTATATAGCAGGAGCAGTCATCAAACTCCTAGAAGCCTTTCATCCTGTTAAAACTCAGGACTGGTTGACCTGATGTTCCTGTGGGAAGCATTCATGCGAGCCTCACACCTTCGTGTCATGAGTCCTTGCTGAAGTTTATCCCTCACTCTGGCTACTGGGGGAGGAGAATCTGGTGGTGATTCAGCTGTCTGCGATTCTGATTGCCCAGCATTTTTCTCAGCTGTAATTAACCCCTCAGATTCCAGATCTTCTTTGGCTGAACTCATGACAGAGCCCCAGGGTTGCTCTCGCCCGTTCCTTGTGGTCACCGCCCCAGACCATTCCTTCCCACCCCACTCCTGCAAGGGCAGGGAGGCAGCAGGGTCATGGGGGTGTCCAACAAGGCTGGAAAGCAAGCACTGGCGGAGGGTTCAGCTTGGGGAAAGCAGGCAGCTTTCTGGTGGCGCCCTATTCCACAGTCCTCGGTGCCGCCTCAGCTCGCGCTCCCCCACTCCTCAGGGCTCCATACGTCCCCGTCCTAAACATATGTACTGGGATGAAAGACTCCATTGATGGCGAGCTGGGCTTCCTACTACAGCTGCTTCGGGTTTGACTGCAAGCTTTTAGCCAAATGCCTCAGGACTCTCTAGATGAGACCCACAATACAGACAAGCCCACAATATTTTGAAATTAAACAAGCAGTTCCATCATTCCCATTAATATTGTAGTATATAAGTACAAGTTTGTTGATCCAAATACAACTTATTCATTTATTATACAACAGTTTTTTTCCCCTTCAGTCCTCGAAAATGTGTAAAATATATGATGTGGCCCTCATACTGAAAAGTTTGGAGACCCCTGTTTTAGAGAGTAGCAAGGATATTTGGCTAGATGACATATAGTCTAGCCTGTTAGAACCAATAACAATGTCCACGATTTTAACAACAAAAGTAAGTAATTCTTTTCCCATTTTGAGAAATGATAATTGGGCGTAACAATAAAGGAAGAAATAGGATGGCACAGTAGCCTATTGCAAATGTAGCTCAGTGCTTATGTTTCCTGTATTTCCCATCATCTTTCAGTTCCCTGCTGTAGATATAAAGCATTTACTGATTACTCAAAGCTGTCAGCTGTTTAGCATTTATAGGATATTACTACATGTATTATATACTGTGTTCATTATATATTAACAGTATGACATCATAAAACCAACTACATCTACCTGTCTTTGAGGAATGTCCTCTTGTTATTTCTAAAGAACAGGGTTTCTTTGTAACTGTTGTATCCAGAAAATCACAGAGATCATTCTCATTTTCTACAGGAAATGCCTCAGAAGAGGCAGATGGCACTGCTTCCAGTGTATAACTCCTCTTCTTTGGAAATGATTCCTGAAAGATAGAAATGAAATTGTGCAATCAAGATAGCCTTGCTGAAGAAGGGGAAAAAGGAATGCTGTAATAACAGTTTTAAAATGTATAGATTTCTGTAAGACATTCATTTTTCAAATAATTCCATTAAAAAAAATCCCTCAAGAAAAAGTGCATCATAAATATAGCAAGCTAATTTCTGGAGGCATTAGAGCAAGTTCTTGTAGCAAAGGAAAACAAACAAAAACAAGAACCTAAAATTAGGTTTCCATATATAATTATCATCAATACTGTTTTTTCAACATATCTACATACACAGAGCTTTATAAAATTCTGTAAACAAAGATCACTGCTCCAGGGAGTCAAATACACTGTAAATCTTGACCATTGGGTAAATTATGGGTAGAGGGGGAAATAAAACTATTTTAGCATCAATTTTCATGTTCCCCATACCCAAGTAAATCTTTTCCAATATTATTGGCAATTTAGAAAACTTGTTTCTCCACCCAGAGCTTGGAAATAAAAGTAATCAAATATAGTCTCAAGTCTTCAAAAGTAGTTAATTACTATTATACTTATGATTCTAAAAGTAACTTTCCCCTTTCTCAAAAGAAAAAAAAAGTATAACTTTTTAGTTTCTTTTTTTATCTTAAAGTTGCAAACTAATAGTGTCTGGTACAAAATACACGATCCTGTCTATTTCCTGTTGATTCAGTAGTGCAACAAAGCAGCAACTGAACCATGAAATATTCCTCTTCCACCATTTAGTGATTCTATATACCTGTCACTATAAAAGCAACTTTTTAATTGCTATAAATTTGCAACACCATTGACTGGTATTTTTTCCAGCTATTCCATGTAAAGAATAAAGAGATCTCAAGTTAAACTACAGTATAACATAGTTATGAGTTAGTTGCTAGAAAGGAATAAATATCAAGTAATTTGTTATTTGTAGTTATTTATTTCCAAGCTCTGTCCCCAGCTGATGTAAACAAATCTTCTGTACATTGATGGTGGAAAATGGCTATAACACATTTTCAAGAAATATGTTAGTTATTCCCTTACAATTGAGTAATACACTTGAAAATCAAATCCTGACTTTCATTACAATCTAATTTTAGCCAATTAGAGATGATTCAACCTTCAATCTCTATAAATTAGTCTCAAATGTCAGAGCTGTCTAGGGTTATAAGAAGAATAAAGATATACACATTTTGGATATCATTTGCTTGGCACTAAAAACCTGTAAGAAATTCCTGCTTAGATTTAGATAACAAAAACCTACAAAGTATGCTCTTAAAACTGAAAGTGCTACCATTAATAGTGAGCTATTAATTCAAATAGTCATGACATTTCAGCTGTACACTAAGATCATGAAATACAAATAAAAAAAACAAATATCTCAAAGAGAGAGAGAGATCTCAGAACTTGACTCATCTGCAAAACTCCTGTATCTACTTACAAGTGGTTTTGGCATCTTCCAGCCTGAGTATTAGTAAGTAATATCAGCTGCCAGCATCAGGTGGTTTCCATCAGCTAGCTATCCAACTGTCATGAAGTAGTTTGCTAAGAGAGGTGTGCAATGGGATACCCAGATGTATCACATGAGTATGCTATCTAGAAAATGCAATGCCCTTCCATGGCCTAGTTGTTCATTTTGTGGGAAATACTTTATTAAATATCTGAGCAAGCGCTACCTGGAGATCTTGCAACTAGCAAATTTTAACATTTATATTTAGACTGGTGAGGAAATGAAAGGAGTCAAACTGAGCTGACTGCTTCATATGGCAGGTGAGATACTGAGAACATATAAAGTTCTGAAACTATTTAAATTACCACCATGGGGACAAGGTTAGCTCCCCAGAGCAGGGGTGACTCCTATAATCAGTATGCTAATTGTGATGCTCAGTGGCTGTTAGGGATGGGACCTGGTTTTCACCTAACTGCATGACACTTCACTTTAGTCACTCAGGTTTGAAACATGGCTTCTAAAGAATAATTGTATTTGAACAGTTATAGTATTGCCCTGGCAAAGTCAAACAGAGAAACAGATTTTACACCTCACATATACACATACTTTCAACATTGATCCCAGTCAATAATATAATATAATATAATATAATATAATATAATATAATATAATATAATATAATATACCGTGTTTCCCCGAAAATAAGACAGGGTCTTATATTAATTTTTGCTCCAAAAATGCATTAGGGCTTATTTTCAGGGGATGTTTTGTTTTACAGTCATGTCATCTTCTTCTGGTTGATGCACAATGGTGGAGGGCGGGGTTTCACTTAACTGGGGCTTATTTTTGGGGTAGGGCTTATATTGCGAGCATCCTGAAAAATCATACTAGGGCTTATTTTCAGGTTAGGTCTTATTTTTGGGGAAACAGGGTAATATAACCCTAACACTAATATAATTAATCAATTAATTTGTGACCAGAGAACACTGTCTGACTTTTCCACAGTAGTAAATACCTTTCGGTTTTGTAGACAAAAAGTATTATTCCAACTGCATCACTGAATGCATTTTGTTTCTGTTATGTGTATAGGTAAAGATATTCTTTCTCTGATTGACAATTCATAGATCATCCTAGTAGAAAATATTGGTCATACAATACGATTGACGGTGAGTGAAGCCCAACTGTCTTCACAGCACTCTTCTCAGAGAGAGAACAGCCAGATCAACCTTAGGGGCCAAAGATGGTAAATTTCGCATCTCCTTAAACTCCTCTTGTGGGTTTTGCAGGGATTTCTGTTTTAAACCACCTATACTCTTCCATTCAGTAGGTATATGATCCAATAAGCAAGACTGCTCAAGAGACTGAGAGCGAAGTCACATCACTGCCATTATAATTTATTGTCCAATCAAAGATTATAACAATTTAAAGGACATCAAAATATATGAACTGCAAAACATCATACTGATGAATGAAATTCTGGTGCCAGAAATTGGTCCACAACACACCTGACAAAGGCAATATACTATTGCATATTAGCAGTACTTCATATGTATAAGCTGGGAGGTAGATATATTTTTTTCCAGGCGACATTGTACCAACTTTTGATCACTTGCCTCTGGTAGTCTGATACTTTCCTTTAAAACTTCTTGTAATCTTGTACATGGATTGATTGGTACAAAAGATAATAAATGTCCTCTCTCTTGCAATGCATACAGTATATACATATATATCTCATGGGAGACTTGAGAAATCAGCCTTAAAAATTGTAAGGTTATCATTTGAAAGCATGGAGCATTCAAGTATGATCATGCAGGTGACTTTAATCATGAATCTTTTTATATATTAATAGTGAAAGGAGAATATTGCTAGTTTTAGCTGTTTCATCAGTTCTAATTTGACATTCACCTCTGTCTGTCCAATTTCAGAACTGCATGACTTTTGCACAGTCCTAAATTTCAACGAAGTACCTAGAACCAAGTAGAGCAGTGGTCCCCAACCTTTTCTGAACTGCGGACCGGTTGGAGGGGCGGGGGTCCGTGCGTGGGGGGAGGGGCATCCCCTGTGCTCGCAGGTGGGCAGGGTACGCTCTCGTGCATGCGCGGATGGGCGGGGTGTGCTCACAGGTGGGCGGGGCGCACTTGCAGGTGGGTGGGATGCGCACTTGCAGGTCAGTGGGGCGCTTGCTCGTGCATGCGTGGATGGGCGGGGCGTGCTCGCGGGTGAGCGCGGTGCGCTTGCAAGTGGGCAGGGCACCTGTGTGTGCGGGTGGGCAGGCGTGGGGGGAGTGCGTGCGGGGAGACAGGAGATCTGTCTCCGCGGCCAGGTCCTGCCAAGGCCACAGACTGGCACCGGGCTGCGGACCGGGGGTTGGGGACCCCTGGAGTAGAGAACAAATGACTAAAAACAAGCTTAGCTATCTTTTAATAAAGAGTAGATATGTTAAAGACTAATTTCCTTTGGTTACACTGATTTGCCTGGACTATATGGAAACAATCAGGAGTTAAGATTTTGTCATAAACTAGATTGATTTAAGTAGCCAAGGAGGGAAAGTCAATTTAACGGATCACTTTCTTTTAGTATGTTTCTCTCACATGCTTCATTTATCACCTGTGGGCCTACTCCACATTTCTTGGCTGTCCAAGGCTTAGTGGACAGCAAATTAGAAGACCTTTTTTTCAGTGGAGGCACCAAACAAGTAGAATGTGGAATTGATTTTATTGTATAAAATAAAGATGTTTTATATTTTTTCATGCAAGTTGCTTAACTTTCCATTTTGGGAAAAAGCAGTGTGTACCTTAAAAAAATATCAGTAACGAAGTAGTTCTACTATCATACTTTAGACAACTGTACCTGGATCTGTAAATCACCTTCCTAGAAATTTATGAATACAATTTACAATGCACAATTTCGATTCTTAAATTTAACTCATTTCTTTATGTCCCAAATTTGTTAGTCAAGAATAAATGAGAATAAACACAACAACTTTTATATACCATATTTTCAGCAGCAAAGGTAGGTGTAAAATCTTTCCCAGTGGCTACACAAAATTATAACATTTTTATGCAGGTTGGGGGAAAAACCTGAGCATTTTCTGCATGCAAAATAAGACTTCTGTAAATAATTTTCCATTGTTTCCTCTTTAAGAGTAAAGTGTGGAAGCAATTATTTTTTGGTTATTAAAACCAGGAAAACATGGAGTTTGGCACTATGCTTATAAAACCAAGTTTTTACCATAAAATATGGGTTTGAATACTGGGCAGGCTACTGCAGCATCACAGCTGCACACAATTACATGGCCATAAGGCATCTGCTTGTGTTGTGTTGAAAATATGAATATATATCTAAATAATGTCTCACACTCACTCTCTCCCACAGCACATCATGGAGTGTACAATTACTCATAAGACAAAACTGCATTACTAATATTAATCAGAAGGATCCTGTTAATAAAACCCACACACTTAAGGGCAAGTGAACTGTAGTTTTTCTGCTCCTGCAGGTGTTCTTTCTGCAACTGTTTGCATGACTGGCCATACACCTGATTTCATAATCAGTGTGAAACTGATCACATGAGGAAGAGTGCATTAGAAGTAGGGACACATGTGACTGGCATCTCACAATGGCACAAGCCGATAGGATTCTGACCACTGTTATTATTTATCTGACTTGTATCCTACTTTCTCCCAGACTGGAACTCAACAAGATCAAAACAGATAAAACCAGTAAAAAAAATTAAATCAAATGAAGTTATAATACTAATACACAGTTGAACTAGTATAGTATTAATATATTATTAAGTTAAAACACTCTATAAAAACACATGTTTAAAAGGCACAACATCATCAGTCTGAAGGCCCTCCACGTGTCGATTGGGGCCAGGGATGGTATTGGGATCTTGCTGGGTTACCGCGCTCCCCGCGACCCAGCCATTTCCTTACCGGAGCTGGCAGACTTTGTCTCCGCGGCACTGTTGGAATCCCTGAGGCTTTTGGTCTTGGGTGATTTCAACATCCATGCGGAGGCAGAGATTTCTGGTCCGGCTCTTGAGTTCTTGGAAACCATGGCTTCCTTGGACATGTCCCAACATGTTAACGGCCCCACCCACGTGGGTGGCCACACACTAGACCTGGTGTTTTCCCCTAAGCGGAGAGAGTGTGGTCTGATGGTGACTGACCTGGTGTCAGTTCCCTTGTCATGGTCGGATCACCACCTAATAAAATGTAACCTCTCCGTGGCTCTCCCTCCCCGCAGGGAGAATGGACCCATTTTAATGGTCCGCCCTCAAAGGCTACTGGATCCTTTAGGATTCCAGGATTCCATGAGAGGGATCCCGGCTGATCTGACTGGCGCTCCTGTCGAGGCTCTGGTTGATGGCTGGCTTGCTGCCGCCACCAGGGCTGTAGACGCGATTGCTCCTAAACGCCCTCTCCGTCGCAGAGCTCGGCCTGCGTCCTGGTTTAACCAGGAGCTGCGAGCTATGAAGCAAAATAGGAGAAGGCTAGAGTGCAAGTGGAGACGGAACTCGACGGTTCATAATCGGAAAGCTGTTAGGGTCGCGACTAACCATTACCTTGCTAAGGTGAGGGCTGCTAGTCGAACTCACTTCGCTAACCGGATAAGCGAAGCTTCAAATCAGCAGGCGGAACTTTTCCGTATAGTTCGCAATCTATCCGGAATTGGTCTAGGTAATGGGCCTCCTTCTAGTATTTCACCAGACCAATTTGCAGCATTTTTAAAATCTAAAGTGGAGGCCATCCGCCGGGAGCTCTCTCCTTTTTTGAATACAGTGGATCGAGCAGAGATGTCCAGCGCTCCGCCTTGCCCGGTGAGACTTGATTTCTTTCAGCCTGTGACGCCAGATATGGTGGACAAAGTGCTTGATCGCTGTCGGGCTACCACTTCCTCCCTTGACCCTTGCCCAGCCTGGCTAATCAAAGCAGCCAGGCCTATAACAATTGAATGGGCCACAGCAATAATTAATGGGTCTCTCCAGGAGGGCAAGGTTCCCCTTGCCCTCAAGGAGACACTCATTAGGCCCATTAGGAAGAAACCAAATTTGGCGGCGGACGATATTGGCAATTACAGGCCCGTCGCCAATGTTTCTTTCCTTAGTAAAGTGGTGGAGAGGGTGGTGGCCGACCAGCTTCAGGCTCTCTTGGATGAAACAAACGCCCTGGATCCGTTCCAGTCAGGCTTCAGGCTGCGCCATGGTACAGAAACGGCATTGGTCACCCTGTTGGATGACCTGTTGAGGGAGGCTGACAGGGGCAAAATGTCTTTGTTGGTCCTCCTCGATATCTCATCTGCCTTTGATACCGTCGACCACGGTATCCTCCTGGGGAGGCTCGCCGAGCTGGGAATCGGTGGTCTGGCGCTTGCCTGGCTCCAATCCTTCTTGGGGGACCGTCTCCAGAGAGTACAGCTTGGGGACAGTGTTTCGGCCCCGTGGAGTCTCAATTGTGGGGTTCCGCAGGGTTCGATTATCTCCCCAATGCTGTTTAATATCTATATGAGGCCGCTGGGTGGGGTCATCAGGGGGTGTGGGGCTTCGTGCCATCAATATGCTGATGACACACAGCTCTACATCTCCTTTTCTCCAACCACAGTGGATGCCGTTCTGTCCCTGCAGCGCTGTCTGGAGGCTGTACTGCAATGGATGCAGGAGAATGGGCTGAGGCTGAACCCAGACAAAACGGAGGTCCTGAGGGTGGGTGGCCCCTCCATTGGCAGTTTGGGAAACTCCCACTCTTTTGGGGGGGTGACTCTCACCACGAAGAGTGAGGTTCGCAGCTTGGGGGTTCATCTGGATCCGGCGCTCACCATGGAAACCCAGGTGGCGTCAGTGGTCCGCTCTGCCTACTTCCATCTGTGGCGGATTGCCCAGCTGCATCCCTATCTTGATGTTGGGGCGCTCACCACTTTGGTCCATGCGCTTGTAATCTCGAGATTAGACCACTGCAATGCGCTCTACGTGGGGCTACCTTTGAGATCGATGCGGAAGCTTCAAATGGTACAGAGTGCGGCGGCTAGACTTCTTAGTGGGATGAGAAAACATCAGCATATTTCTCCCACTCTGGCTGCCTTGCATTGGCTGCCCGTTCGTTTCCGCATTGATTTCAAAGTGTTAATGATTACATATAAAGCCCTAAACGGTTTAGGACCTCGATATCTAGCGGAACGCCTCCTCCCACCTAGATCTACTCGAATCACTCGCTCTAGCCAGGCGGGGCTGTTGAGGGGCCTAACGCCGAGGGAGGCCTGGAAAGAAAGAACAAGAAACCGGGCCTTCTCGGCAGTGGCTCCTCGCCTTTGGAATAGTCTCCCCCCCGAGATCCGCCTGGCTCCCTTGCTGGGTGTTTTAAAGAGCCAACTCAAGACCTGGCTATTTAGGCAGGCCTTCCCTCCTGTCACTGCTTGATTTCTATTTTCCCATCTTGAATCATATTGTATTTGTTGTTAAATTGTTGTTTGATATATTAGATTATTTTTAGTCTTTTTTAATGTTAGCCGCCCAGAGTAGATGTTGTCTAAATGGGCGGGATATAAATTTAATAAATAAATAAATAAATAAAATAAATCAATCCATTAAAAGTTCCTTTCTCAACAACTAGTTAGTTGCAGCAGGCTTAGCTAACTGCTCTGGATGGGATAGTGCCCAATGCCAAAAGAAGTAGCAGGAGCCTTTGCTCTCACCCCTTCCTGCCTCTTACCTGCAGGCCAGGGAAATTTAGCCTCCTTCAGATCATCCCCAGCTCTCTGAACATTTGCCACTTACTTCGTTCCCAGATCTTTGCCCATTCAAGCACCATATTGCTCCAGATCTGATCAGCCAGAGCAATATTTTTTACACGTTTGGGCTGTTGGTCCAGCAGAAGTGAAGTCATGTCCTCAGCCAGGAGCATGCAAAACTGCTCAAAGATAGACAGGTTACTTACCTGTAACCATGGTTCTTCAAGTGGACCTCTGTGAATTCACACAATTGGGTTTAGACTGCGCCTGCGCTGGTCTTTTCGGAATCTTCTAGAGCTTTTATAGAAAAGTAACAAAGTTTAGAGTTGCCCCTATCGTGCATGCTCCACCTGCCTCAGCCTTCAGTTCCATTTATCCGCCACAATAGCCTGTGCTTAGCAGAGACATAGTTAGTGATGGACAGTGGGGAGGCTGGGTGGGATGTGTGAATTCACAGAGGTCCACTTGAAGAACCATGGTTACAGGTAAGTAACCTGTCTTTCTTCTTCGTGGCCTCTGTGAATGCACACAATTGGGTGACTAGCAAGCTCACTTACCGGAAGGAGGGCCGTCACTCTAGAACGGAAGTCAAAACTGCTCTTCCAAAACTTGTCTCCTTCTTGGCCCGAAGGTCCAGCCTATAGTGCGTTACAAAGGTGGACGCATTGGACCATGTGGCTGCTCTGCATATATCTGGAACATCCACACCGCGGAGCAATGCTGTAGATGTTGCAACCGCTCTGGTGGAATGTGCTTTTATGCCTTCTGGAGGAACCTTGCCATTTAGTTCGTAAGCCAGAGCAATAGTGGAGACCAGCCATCTGGAAATGGTTGGAGAGGAAACAGGGGGACCTTTATGTGATCCCTGAAAACAGAGGAATAGTTTTGGAGAGCTACGAAAATCCTTAGTCTGAGACGTGTAATATGCAAGGGCTCTACGGACATCTAGTGAGTGGCGCGTGCGTTCAATGTCTGAGGAAGGTTGTGGAAACAAAGTTGGCAATGTCAAAGGTTGATTAAGGTGAAAGTCAGTAACAACCTTAGGTAAAAATGAGACGTCGGGATACAGAATAACCTTGTCTTTCAAGAACTGAAGATAAGGAGCGTCAGATCGAAGAGCTGCCAGTTCACTTGCCCTTCTTGCAGATGTAATAGCTACAAGGAATAGAGTTTTAAATGACAGTAGGCGAATGTCACAAGAGGCCATAGGTTCAAAGGGGTGGCGCATAAGAGCGCGTAACACCAGCTGAAGAGACCATTGAGGTACAGGAGGTTTGACAGGTGGTCGGATATTTGAAAGACCTTTCAAAAATGCTTTGAGAGTTGGGTGAGAGAAAAGACGCGCTGAATCAGAGTCGCGGGGCTGAAAAGAGATAATTGCCGAAATGTAAACTTTGAGGGTAGACAACGCCAAACCTGCATCAAACAAATAACGTAAGTATGTAAGCAGAGTTTGGAGGGAAACAGGTGAAGGTAGCAATCCTTTTGATTGAGCAAATTTAATAAAATTGTTCCATTTATATTTATAAAGGAGGTTAGTCGATGGCTTTCTAGCCCTGTCCAAGACCTCCTGAATCAAGGAATGAGCCTCCATGCTGTCAGAGGTAGTGAGTGCAAGTCTGGATGGAGGATGTTGCCTGAGTTCTGAGTGAGCAGATGTGGAATGAGCGGTAGTCTGAGAACATCCGGAGCCATTGCTGTGAGAGTGGAAAACCAGGGCTGATGAGGCCACCATGGTGCAATGAAGATTGCATCCATTCTCAGCTGACGAGCTCTGACTAATGTTCTAACAACAACATGAGAGGTATTGGGGCAAAAAGGTAAAGAAGACCCGACTCCCATGGAATCATGAAGGCATCTCCAAGTGAATTCACGCCTCTTCCCGCACGAGAGGCATATCTCGTGCACTTCCTGTTGGTCTGAGTTGCAAACATGTCCGTTCTGGGATATCCCCAATGTTTGCAAAGCATGAGGAAGATCCCTTTGTCCAATTCCCACTCGTGGGACTGTACTGTTAGACAGCTCAGCTTGTCTGCCAGCTCGTTGTCTGTCGTTGAGACATGAAGAGCCACTGGGAAGACATGCTGGTTGTAGCACCACTCCCACAGATGTATTGACAGGTACAGAAGAGACATGGAACGTGTCCCTCCCTGTTTGTTGATGTAAAACATGGTCGTGGTGTTGTCTGTGATCACTTGTACACCCCGACCATGTATCAGTGGAAGGAATGCGCGGAAAGCCTTTATGACCGCCAGCATCTCCAGATGATTGATGTGGAGATGTTTGTCGCGATGGGACCAGAGAGCATGTATTTTGTGGGGTCCACAATGTGCCCCCCAACCTGTGGGACTGGCATCCGTTGTCACTTGAACCGAGAGCTGCAACGGTCGAAATGGGCGGCCAACCAGAAGATGTGGCAGAAATGTCCACCACTGCAGTTGATTTGCCAGTTCCGGGGTGACCAGTAGTCGTTTTCGTGGGCTGTCTTGAAGGGGGTCGAAGAGAGCCAGGAACCACGCCTGAAGGGAGCGCATTTTGAGACACGCGTGTGTTAATGCAGATGTTGTGGAGGCCATGAGGCCGAGCAGATGCTGAGCAT
Organism: Intellagama lesueurii; assembly: GCA_037013535.1. NCBI lineage: Eukaryota > Metazoa > Chordata > Lepidosauria > Squamata > Agamidae > Intellagama > Intellagama lesueurii. Next base: position 38,689,844 of record JBAJHW010000005.1, on the reverse strand, counting down.
GATGGGCCGAAACCTTTGAGTGTGGGCGAAACTTGTGAACAGCTCTGTGGAGCTTCAGTATGCAGTTCGGTGGTAGAAATATCCGAGCTTTGACGGAGTCCAGTCTTGCTCCTATATAGTCGACCCTTTGGGATGGTATTAGATGGGACTTCTTTTCGTTTACTGTGAGACAGAGATCTTCCAGAGTGTGCAGAACAAACTTGGTGTCTCGAATTGCCTTTTGTCTGGATGGAGATACCACCAGCCAGTCGTCTATATATGGAAAGACTTGTATGCCATGTAGATGAAGAAAGGCTGCTACTGGAGCCATGCACTTTGTGAAAGTGCGAGGAGCTGTGGACAATCCGAAGGGAAGGGCACAAAATTGGTAGACGGTATTTTGAAAAATGAAACGGAGATATTTTCTGTGACGTTGATGAATCGAAATGTGAAAATAGGCGTCTTTTAGATCTATAACTACAAACCAATCTTTTTGTTTTAGGAGATGAACAATGGATTCTAATGTGACCATCCGAAAACGTTGTGGATGGAGGTAAGTGTTTAGGTCTCTTAAGTCCAGAATGGGCCTGATCCTGCCGTCCTTTTTTGGCACAGCGAAATAGCGGGAGTAGAAACCATGTGGTATGTCCCGTGGTGGCACTTGTTGAATAGCATGTTTCTTGAGAAGAGTTAGAATCTCGTCTTCTAGAACAGGGTCGAAAGATGTATGTTTGACGTGTACCAGAGGAGGAAATTCTGTAAACTCCAGGCGGTAGCCGAATTGAATGATATTTAAGACCCAAGAGTCTTTTGTGATATGGGCCCAGTTGTGAAAGAATGGAGCCAGTCGAGTAGTTTGCCAGGGTTTGAAAAGCCTTGCGTTTGAGTCAAAGGTACCGCTTTGATTTCTTGGTAGGTGGCCTGTACGATTGACGCCGTTGTGAAGACGTTTGTGGCCGGAAGGTGGAGGCAAAAGAAGAAGCTTGAGAGGATCTAGTTTGGTTCTGATTCTTGAAAGGACGGTAAGATTGAGAAGATGATTGTTGGTATCGCTGTTGAGGGTATTGCTTGCGCCATTGATATCTGTTGTATTTAGGTTGTTGCTGGATTCTGTAGGATTTAGCTGTTCTTTTAATTTTGTGTAAATTTTCCAGTGAATCATCAGTTTTTTCATTGAATAGACCTTTGGCATCAAATGGTAAATCTTCTATACGTGTTTTAACATCCTCTATAATACCCGAGGACCTGAGCCATGCGTGTCTTCTTAACGTAATAGCTGATGTTAGTGTTTTTGAAGCTACGTCTGCTGAGTGGCGGGAAGCCAGGCGTTGATGTTTAAAAACTGTAAGAGCCTCCACATATGTGTTCAAGAAACCTTGTCTTGTATCATCTGGGGCCGTTTGAAGGGCAGGAAGAATCCTTGACCAAAGCTGCCTCTGGTATGCCCCATGGCTGCCTGATAATTCGCCACTCTAAGCAAAAAGGTGGTGAAGGAGTATAATTTGTGACCCAATACATCCAATTTACATCCTTCTCTATTTGTAGGAGTGACGTGGGATTTTCCAGATGATTTAGATGAATTTGACTGTACGATTATGGAGTTAGGAGCAGGGTGCTTGATGAGAAAATTAGTGTCATCACAGTGCGTGCAATACAGATTTTCAGTTCTATGAGGTACTGGTGAAGACGTAGACGGTTGGTTACAGGATTCCTTGATAAGCTCCATCAAGGTTGGAATGAAAGCTAGGCTCAGTGGTGGAGCCCTTTCTTGATTAATATCTCCAAACACGAGATCCTCTTTAGGAGGTGTAGGTTGTTCAGTTTGGAGTTTCAGTGTCTTGGCCATCCTGGAAATCATTTGGACATATGAGGAGAAATCCTCCGACGGTGAGGGTCACCAGCATCAGATTCAAGAGTTTCCCTTTCTATAGGTGTTTCACCTGAGGCCTCAGAGAACACCTCGCCATCTTGATCTGAAGCGGGAGATGAAAGTACCTCGTCCTGATCAGAAGTCGAAGGTAAATGCAAAGATTTCTTTGATTTTTGTTTTCTATTGTCCAGTTCAGATGTTTGATGTATACGGGTGAAGTGAGTCTTTGACTGTATAACCTTCGACCCCGACTGGGAAGTCTTGGTGCGATTAGAGATCGCTTTAATCCTGTCTTGATGTTTAGAAGCTCGACGGGTGTCGATGTCGAGATCTCGTCGACGTCGATGTCGAGGCGGAGACGAGGAATAGGAGGAAGATGAAGAAGCATACACATATCTTATCTTCTTCTTTTTACAATAGTCTTCCCCGCTCGAAGACGAGTCGGTGTCCGAAGCGTCGTGTCGACGTCGACGACGCGACTTCTTACGATCGACCTCGATGTAAATGGGGTCATCGTATTTAGACTTATGTCGGCGCCGAGACGATCGAGGTAGTACCATAACCTCACGTCCAGAAATTTGGTGCCGATCTGGAGATAGATGTTTCCCCTTTGCCGTCTGTTTTCGAGGCGGAGAATTCAGCCTCGAAGAAGTCGACGGCGATGAAGGTATAGGTGACGCCCGCCTGGTAGAAACAGGGCTATGATGGGCAGAAGCCGGGCTAGAAACAATGATGTCTGCTAGCTGGCTAGGACTCAGAGAACGTTCGAGTCCAGTAGGCGAAGTCTTGAGCTGACGCGGAGGAAGAGAAGCTGCAGCTTCGGAAAGATAATCCCGGTCTCGGGATGAATCTTCCAGAATCGGTGATGGTAACGATGCCGAAACTGGAGGAATTTGTTTTCGATGGTCTTTAGACTTGTCCTTCTTGTCCTTAGACGATGACTTTTTCTGTTTCAGGGGATCCTTCGAAGAGGCGCCCGAAGAAGTCCTGGACGTCGAGGTAGGTAGTTTCTTAGTAGTCGATGTGGATGGTTTTTTTGCAATTTTGTCGGCAGGTTTCGACTTCGACAAGGGAGGTGGAGAGGCAACCCTTACTTCTGACCGTGGGGTAGCCGACGGTGTCGGTGTCGTCTCCATCTTGGAAGGCTTCGACGCTGAGAGGGTCTTATCCCACATAAAAAGTTTTAGACGCTGTTGTTGAGCTTTAAGAGCAGCTTTAGTGAACTTTTTACAATGTCTGCAGGAATGGGGTTGATGGGTCTCCCCTAAACAAAAAAGACAGTGGTCGTGGCCATCCGAGAAGGGTAGCTTTCGTGAACACGACACGCACCTACTGAAGGGTCCTGAGGGGGACATAAAGTAGAAAAGGGGGGCTAGGGAGCAGTAGGACTCACGATTGAGAGATAGTAAAAGTCCAGAATAGCCAAGTCCTCTGGGGAAACGTAGTAATAATAATGAAGAACGTTCCGGTTAATTCAATCCACAAAATCACGAAGCGAAGATTAGTCAAACAGTCCGTAGTTGAGGGGCAACAGAGAGACAGAGTATTCTAGGGAAGTCCGTGTCGAAAGCCAGGCGATTTTAATCAAATTAGTCGAAAAAAAGGAGCTCTAAGACCGAGAAGTTCCAAGCACGAAGGCGGTAAAATGGAACTGAACATTTGCCACTTACTTGGTTCCCAGATCTTTGCCCATTCAAGCACCATATTGCTCCAGATCTGATCAGCCAGCACAGCAGTATTTTTTTACACGTTTGGGCTGTTGGTCCAGCAGAAGTGATTTAACCTGTAAAAGCTTCATTTGGGCCTCAAACATCTTGGTCTGGTTTTCCATCCAGGCATTCATCAATTTGGTTTGGCTCTCCAGAGATTTCTGTATCACCAGCTCCCATCCAGCCTTCTGGCATGATGGAACAGGGGAACTGGCTCTGGAGTCCTCACACACCTTCACCAGCTCCTCTTTTTCCTTGGTCCCTTCCTGGGCTCGCTGAAGAGTAAACTGCGGGTCAACAGCATTGGAGCTTGCCCCCCCCCCCGGCTCCTGGAGTACGGCAATCTGCAGAGACTCATTTTCCACCACACTGTTAAGATCTCCATCTGCTCCCACCACAAAATTAATTTGCTCCACTCTGGGTGGCAGGAGATCTTTCCCAAACTGAGTATCCTTAAATCTCCTGGGACTCATTTCCTACTGCCCTATGCCAAAATAACAAAACGCATGTCCTCCTTTATGCCTAACTTGTCTCACAGAAAAAGTTGTTTCAAAAAAAAAAATCAGCTTCAAATACGTAATTCAAGATCCAAAAACAGAGGTTTTTGGCATCACAATCCCACCACTGTAAACCATGTGATGGTTACCAGATTCAGGGAGGTCCTCTCTAGCCACTCAGCCACACTACCCCATTTATCCTGGAGTGGGTGAATTCAGGGAAATCAACTATGATGATGACTAGGGAACCTTCCTAACTCGTGCCTCTCAACACTCCAGTCTACCCAGACTGGCCAGTGCTCCCAGGGAGTTCAAAATCCACAAGGCTAGACATTGAAAATCACTACACCCACTTTGTGAGGTAGAACTGTCACCATGTCCACAAAAATACTAAAACTCCCAGGAGCTAGTCAAGGCAAAATCTGGTTTTAGTACCACAAACCCTCTAAGCAAAAAACCCAGACAGCTGGTTGGAGAAATTTTTATATTTTATTGAAAATAGTGAAAAAGAATTCCAAATGTGTCAAAAAGGTTTCAAAAAGCCCTTGAAGCAAAAAAGACAATATGAGACTAGACATGGGTTATCCGTATTTGTATCCCTGGGGGTATGAATGTGAATAGCGGCACCACAGGTGCCATGGAGGTCCATTCCCTTCCCCCCAGAACCTTCTGGTCCACTCACCAGTTGCTGCACAGGACTGGAGTCTGTCATCATTGTCACACCAATCTGGGAAGGAGCCAATCTGCATGGGGAGGCAGCACCTCCCTGCCTCCCCACACAGCCAACCACTCATCAGCTGAGCAGGGAGACTCCCTGTCCTGCCTCCTCACCGGAGTGGGGAGTTTTAACTTCTTCCTTCTCTGCCACATTCACAGTGCACTATTGCACAGATGGTGGCCATCTTCCTCCTGGTAAAAATGTTACCTTTGCAGAAGAAGTGTTTCATCAGGACCGTGGAGGAGGAGGTTAAATTCTCCTTCCCTATCCATTGTGGAAAATGGCCTCCTCTTTCCCACTGTGGTCCAAATTTTATTGGGCCTGCTCTTTTAGTTTGAAAAGGCAATCTTGTTTATTGCAATAATCTGATAAAGTAGGCTGCCAAATAAAACTTCTTAGTCTTTTAAGTGCCACAAAATCCATTGGTGTTTTTCCTGCAGCAGACTAACATGGCCCTCACCCTGGAAACTGCAGTAATCTAGCCAATATAATATGTAGTTTAGCCTTTGTTTCATTCTTATTTTAAGTCCCCCCCCCCCAAAAAAAGGAATAGAAGTATGGATAGTCACATTCCAGCTAGATATCTCAACAACTTGATCCTTACATTCCTAAAAAGTACCTATGGTACAATGCTATTGATGGAGAAAGAATTATGACACTTGAACAAGATTCTGAAGGCATCTGCGCTTCTGTGCTAAAGGAGTCAACCTGCAGTTGGATATTTCCTTTATGAGAACTGAACTATTCAGAATTAACAACTTCCATACATGGGTAAAAACTACTGATTGAATGACTTCAAGTTGATTGGTTCTATGGCCTATCTTCCTTTTGTCCAGCAGTGTAGCCAGGAAAACCAATTGTCTACCTCTTGTGGGGCAAAGACATTGAGCAGGATTATTAATTTAAAGTGGGCAAGATTGAGATCTTTTTAATCCTCTCAGGAGGGACCTTAAATTTATGAGCTCATGGGCCAGCCACATCTCCAGGTTCGTAACAGTGATAAAAGGAAGTGGTTCATGTTGTATATGTCCCAAATCTCCCTTTACAAAAGCTTACATAAGAAAAACTTGCCAGCACTGAATGTGTCAGAAGACTCATTTTGTCTGCAATAGATTAAAACAGTTGCCCTTTGGAAACAGATTAATGACTGGGTCTGGAAACAAATCAATTAATGTAGGTGAAACAAAACATCAAAGTGAGACATATTTCTTCCCAGTCAGAGCATGTGTGCATGTATTAGATGGGACAGGAAAGTGGGGAAGAGCGGGTTGCAAGATTGTAGAACCACAGGAGCTATAAAATTAAGGAAATACAAAAAATAGCTTGTGATCTATTCACAGAAACCAAGTTGTGGATTAGGCAATACTTTTACTTGACCACTGTTACAAATAAGATGAGTTCTAGTTCTCCACAACTCTTCAATAAGGAACAATGTTATAAATGTGTGGTTCAAGCAGAATATCCAGCTGTGATGTCAGACTGCCAGGGAGGCAGAACTGAATTTTAGATCCTACATGAGACAGAAATAACAAAGACAGCAATTTGCAGGATCTCCACCACACTGAAGCAAATAGCTGGGCTTGCACTCTCCTCCTGAAGATCTGAAATTGTGTGGGTAAGATCACAGACCTTTGTAGTACACTTGGAGGAGAAAAATGCAGAGCTAGCACAAGTCTTTTTATCAGCAAAATAGGAAAATAAATTTAAGTATTACACTAGGTTGAGGAATGTATTACAATCAAATTGTTACAAGGCTTCGTCATGGGTTATAGTGAAATCCATTGTTCAAAGCCACAATTTTTATAAGGGAAAGAGTAAATGGAGGTTGGTCATTTGGAAAAATGAGTTTGTTTGTTTAATCCCAGAATCTCCTAACTAACATGTAGCATAGTTATGTTGGGGGGGGGGATTGTGGGAGCTATAATTCAGAATGTCCCTGTCCTATGCTCAGAGTCTGTGACAATGGTGAGCTATGTTCCAGGACTACTGTATGTCTAGTACAGTTTTTTTCTTTTTTTTAAATTTATTTTATTTTAAGTGTTGGGGGTAGGGATGGGAAAAAAAGAGGGCATGGGATAACCAGGGGGTGCAAATCAACATAAACATTTTGAAATACTTATTATCATCTGTTAGATTTCATAGATACATAAGTTCCCGGTACAACTTGGTTATGATATACATTCTATTTCTAAATTGATCATAGGCTTTCAATTATCAAATATTAATTTGCATTCTGTTTCTGAGCCAGTCAGAAAATTTATGCCAACAGTCCTCATGGTTCGTCTTTCTTGTCGGATCTAACCATTCTGATAATTTATCCATTACTGCCGTGTCCAGAATTTTTGCTATTAACTCATCTTGAGATGGATTCTCCAGGTCTTTCCAATATTTAGCAAAAAGAATTCTTGCAGCTGTCAAGATATGGATGGCTAAATATGTTTTCATTGGTTCTATTGAGTCTGGAATTATGTTTAGAAGAAAGAATTCAGGGGTTACAGTTATTGGACTCTCTAGAACCTCTTGCAAAAGTAGTTCAACCCTTTTCCAATATTTTTGGGCTTTCCCGCATAACCACCACATGTGATAGAAAGAACCTTCATTTTGTTTACATCTCCAACAGAGGTTTGAATTTTTTTACATCCACTTTGGCTAGTTTTGTAGGAGTTATATACCATCTGTAGAACATTATATATATATTTTCTTTAAATGCTACTGACTTGGAAATTTTTATATTGTTTTTCCAAATTTGTTCCCACTGATCCTAACTTATATTATGCCCAATATTCTGTCCCCACCTTATCATACATTCCTTAACCACCTCCTCCTGGGTATCGAAATCTAATAAAAAATTATATAGAGCTTTAATATGCTTGTCTTTGGTATCCAGGAAGATTCTGTCAAAGGGAGTATTGTCCACATAGAAACCTTGTTGCTTCTCTTTACCATATCTTGAAATTAATTGTGAATGTGACCACCAATCCATATAAATTCCCTGCGCTAGTACAGTTTCTGAACCATTCAATAAACTACAAACATGTCAAAATAAGAATAATACTGTATTATTATGGTCTTCAGCTTCACCTCCCTTGGCCCCAGAGCCATAACAACCAATTATGGCATCCATGGCAAGCAGTACCATCTCCCACCCACTCCACTCTAAGGAATGGGCATGAGAACCACTGAGAAAAAAGGAGTAGGTGGATGCAGTGTCACCACAAAAGAAAAAGAAAGCTTTTTTTAAAATGGCTCCCATTTTTAATATTTTTTGCAACAGAAGGAAGAAAATGGACAACTTCAAAGTTCACATGGAACATTATGGAACAATCTATTAAGAAAAAAAAGATTCTTCATATTAAAGGTAATGAATCATTCTGGAAAGATTCTGTATTGTTCTGTCAGTTGTGTTGTTGTTGTTGTATTATTGTAGTTGTCCATTTGTTTACAGTGGTGCCTCAACTTACGACCATCCCTACTTACGACCAATTCGACTTACGAACAGCTCCGGTCGCAAAATTTTGCTTCTACTTGCGACCGGAGCTTCCACTTACGAACAGAAAAAGGCAGGGGAAAAAGGCGGGAAATTCAAATTGCTAACTGTAGGTGGTGAAAGAGGCTGCTTCTTTGTAGCTCTTTCGCCCCGATGGTTAGAGTGAGTGCGATCGAGGAGGGACTGCCTGGCTTCTGCTTCTCAGTGAGCGTGTGTGTGTTTGCAGGGAGGCTTGGGACTGCCTGTTAGGTAAGGTAAGGTGCTGTTTTCTGCTTTTTAAAAACTGTTCTGGGTGTTTTTGCAGCGTGGTTTTAGGCTGGGGGGGTTATGTTTCTGTGCTGTGATGGGTCTTGGGGGGTTTGTTTGTTTTTTGGCTTTCCACCCCATTTCCGATGGGTCTTGGGGGGTTTGGTTGCTTTTGGGTTTTTTTCCCCCCATTTCTGATGGGTCCTGCATGCTTCCCTTGCTTTTTCCTTTGTTTTCTTTGCATTTCCGACCTTGTCCCTCTGTTCTCTGTGCATTTCCAATCTGCTCCGTTTGTTTTCTGTGCATTTCCAATGGGTCTTGCACGCTTGATTGCTTTTCTCCCCCCCCCCCTTCGGCCGGAAGGGATTAATCGCGTTTCCAATGAGTCTTGCAGTGATTATTTTTTTTTGGTGATTTTTTTCTTTGGCCGGAACGGATTAATGGGGTTTCCATGCATTCCTATGGTTAAATGGTGCTTCGACTTACGGCCATTTCAACTTACGTCCATCTTCTGGAACGGATTATGGTCGTAAGTGGAGTCACCACTGTATTTGCAAGGTACATAGCTGTATTGCACTATTTTGACTCATAATAAAGCAATTGACATTGGCAATATTGAATTATTTCAATAATTATTTCAATAATATTTTCAGTCTATCCTTGAATTGTTTCTTTTGTTCACCATGCAATCGAGCACCTGCAACAAGCTCTCCATAGAAAATACAAAATTTTGGGGAAACCATTGTCCAACATCCTGATGACACAGCTGGCCCACTGAAGTTGTCTTTCAAGAGCTGGCTTTAAAGATTCATCAGGCCACTTCATTATAGATGAAAACACAGCAGGAGACATTGCTGCCAAGGTCCATGAACAGATCTAGACTTCTTTGCATATCCAGAAGTGTGGTTGTGCAAAATGAAATTTTAATTATAGCCTATAAGACACCACAGATGGAATAGTTTCCCATTAGCGCAATGACCAATGTTGACACCAGCATTTTCTTACCTGTAAGCATTCCAGAACATCACAGAAAACATAAGAAAAGAGTTGGAACAAGAACACAGCCTTCATTTTGCGACATTTGTAACAGGAAAGGGATCAGAGAGGATATCATTGCTGACAATCTGAGCTTGCATACCATCATGGAATTCTTGAAAAATGTATGTGGATTTCTCAGGACATCCAAATTTCTTCATGATTATCCACAGACCTTCTCTGAATATTATACCAAAAATGTTAATTAAATCTACAAATGTTGTGTAGGGATTGACATGCTGCTCTTGACACTTTTCTTGTTGTAGCAAAGGTTGTGTCAACAGTCCCTCATTCGATGGTTCTTTTAGGTTTTTCGGACTGTTTGGCTGTGTTTTGGAGGTTTTTCTTCCTAACGTTTCGCCAGTCTCTGTGGCCAGCATCTTCAGAGGACAGGAGTTAGAACTCTGTCTGTGTTCTGGTGTAGTGTGTGGGACAGTTGAGTATTTGTAGCTGTGGGATCAGTTTTTCATCCTTTTCAGGAGATTGGATGATTATGGTGATCAGGGTGTTTTTTGTTATGGGTGTATTGTTGTGATAAGAGGGAGAGATTATCTGTCACTGTGATTGATGCGTGTTGTTAGCTAGTCTTTTGTGTGCAGTGATCACCGGTCCTTGTGGCTGGGTAGAGTTCATTGACCTTTTTGCAGGCTGTATTTTTCAGTGCTGGGAGCCAGGTTTTGTTGAGTTTTAGACTTTCTTCTTTTTTGTTGAAGCTGTGCTGATGTTTGTGGATTTCAATGGCTTCCCTGTGCAGTCTAACATAATGATTGCTGGTGTTGTCCAGTACTTCTGTGTTTTGAAATAGGATTTCATGTCCAGCTTGTTTCAGGGCATGTTCAGCTACTGCCGATTTTTCTGGTTGTTTTAGTCTGCAGTGTCTTTCATGTTCTTTGATTCTGGTGTGGATGCTGCGTTTTGTGGTCCCAATATATACCTGGTCACAACTGCAAGGTATCTGGTATACTCCTGCAGTGGTGAGGGGGTCCCTTTTGTCCTTTGCTGACCGTAACATTTGTTGTATTTTTGTGGTGGGCCTGAATACTGTTTGTAGGTTGTGTTTTTTCAAAAGTTTCCCTATGCGGTCTGTGACCCCTTTGATGTATGGCAGAAATACTTTATTTGTGGGCGGCTGTTTTTCTTCTTCAGTTCGGTGTTGTTTTCTCAGTTTGATGGCTCTTGTGATTTCATTCTTGAAATAGTCATTTGCCTGTAGGGCCCAATTCAGATGGTTGAGTTCAGTGCTGAGAAATTGAGCTTCACAGTTCTGATTCACACAGTCTACCAGTGTTTTGATTATGCCTCTTTTTTGTTGTGGGTGGTGGTTGGAGTTTTTGTGTAGGTACCGGCAAAACGTTAGGAAGAAAAAACCTCCAGAACATGGCCAAACAGCCCAAAAAACCTACAACAACCATCGGATCCCGGCCGTGAAAGCCTTCGAGAATACAGTCCCTCATTCCTTACAGAAGCTACACCGAGTTTCTGGTAAGAAGTATCTTCCCAAGTGTCCTATTAGACAATTCAGATGGATTCTTGCTAGAATTTTCTCTGCAATATTTAGATGCCTCAGTGGCTGTCACACTACCTTTTATATTGCCTCTTCTTTTATGCAGGTGAGCAACTGTTGCTTCTTTGAAGTCTTGAAGGATTTTGCTTTCAGTTCACCTTTCTTGAAATAGGCATGTCAGTTGTTGCCACTTTTTAAAATAGATCTCTGTTGGAATTGAATCTTCCCTCGGGGCTTTCTCATTGGAAAGTTGGTTAATGGCCTTTTCTGTTTCTTCCAGATATATGCAAAGGAGGTCCATTGAACTGTTGATTGGCACTTATGGCAGCCTGATAATAACCCTTTCACTAATTTCAGATGGTCTCTTTAGCATATTTTGAAAATCTTGTCCTGCCTCTGCAAAATCTGTGATAAGCACTGAGCCATTGGAGCTGAGGAGGGCTGACATTCCTGCAATCTGGGGTCATAGATGGTTTTGATTGTTTCAAAAATTTCTTAGTTTCTCCATGATCAGCGAAGTCCTGAATCTCCTCCGCCTTTGTGGTGAGTCATCAGTTCTGTCCCTCTTGCCCTTTAGACTGCAACTAGTGACAAACTTTGCAGCTTTATTGGCAAGTGATTTGCTGAGTTGATATATGTTGTCCAAATCCTGTTAGTTAGTGTAGTAAATTACACTAGATAGGCCAATTGAATCAACTGGGATTTGGTTAGTCAACTCCTCTGTAAGTTCTATTGATTCAAATGGGTCTACTCTTACCTGTGACATGCTGTGCTAAAGTAAATCACAGTAAGTGTAAGCCCATTTGAATCAATGGAATTTATGGAGAAGCTGACTCACCAAATCCCTATTGATTCAATGATCCTTCTCTAGTATGATTTACCACACTAAACAACAGGATTTTGGCTTTATGTAGTTAATAATCATACCAAACCTAATGCACACATTCCTTGGGTCCACACCTAGTCAATAACATACTGGACAGTATCGTGTTGCAGAGCTCCTGCAGTGGCAGATTGCTGCTCAATTAAAAGAGTCCCTTTTTGATTTCAGGGGCACATGACTTCACCTCATTTATGTGAGTCACATGCACTCCAAAATTGAAAAAGAGGCTATTTCAGTTTAGCAACCTGCTGCTGGTGATATCATTCACCTGCAAGAGGATACTGTCCAATAATTACTAGCAATTTTGGCAAATTACTTTTATACTGAGCAACAAATGTTTGTGTATGAAGTTTGTCCCTGTAATGGTGTCCAGTGTCGAACAAAGAAAAAATTGCCTTGATTCTGATATTTATGCAGACACATGCTCACAGCTCCCATATTTATATATTTTTTAAATATCCTGGTTTTCTGCCAAAATAGGCAGTCTAGGCAGCATGCACCAGTAAAGTTCAGATAAAAATAAATACAATTAAAATGCGTTTTTAAAAATCAAGAACTCAAACATGCAGGAAAAAAAATTCAACAGCAGCCCAATTTAAATGCCAAAGGCAGGTCTAAGAAAAGATCTTTCTCTGGTGGTTGAAGGGCCACAGACTAGACTAGCTTCCCTTAGTTCCAAAGCACTCGAGCAGCCAACAAGAAGGCCTTCTCATGTGTCCCCATTACATGAGCTCAAGGAGATACATTAAAAATCAAACCAAAATATTGATTAGCAAAATTTAAAACAATTTAAAAAAACCCTGATTGTCCTCAGGATAAGCTGGTAATACTCTTGTATCAAAACACATTTCTATCCTGCAACTTCTATAATAATTCTACTGCACAAAGAAAAAGGTTTCTCTCCCAAATGTTAGATAAGTGTGCAGGTCCAACATCATAAGCTATATCTTACAAAGGATTGTTGGTATATTCATGGGAGATGATTCTGTCTGGAATTAATATTACACATTTTAAATAATTTTGAAAGAGAATCATGAGACATGATTGGAGCATATTTTTGGTCCTGTAAATGAAATAAATCTGTGATCATTTATCTTGACTGATGATAAAAGTCTTTCAACCATTTTGACCAAAATTTTCTCTGTTGTGCAAGATAATTTGTGTACTTGACTAGAAAAAGAAAAGTGAACATTGGCTGCTGGCTACATATTTGTTAGAGAAATAATAGACAAAATGGCATTCATTTTAGGATAACCCATACTAGCTTATTTTCATGTTAAATTACTAGCTATTGCATTGGTTTTGATAATTACATTTGAATTACCTTTTCATCTGTTAAGTCCAACAATAGCATCATCTGCTCATCTTGGTAGGGAGTGGAGGCAGAAGCCAATCAGGAGGAGGGCTCAGGACAAAAGCAACCCTCCTTCTCAATTGTTAGATTCCACTTTAAAGCAATTATTTTTGGCATACCCTGTATGCAATTTGGCAAAGGTACTTAAGTAGGATGAATGCCATGGTATGGTCCCCTAAATTTATTAAATCAAACTATTATATTGGCAAACAACTATATCAATATAAAGCTCCAAATTTACACAGTGAATTCTTTACTTCAGTATGGAATTTCTAAGTGCTTCAGTAAACTGGAAATTTGGTAGTCTTAAAAATATATCACCCACACAATGAAGCAGCTACTGAGCAGCTGAAAAAGGCAATATATATTCTACCCTGAAGGAGCCAGCAGGCAGTGATTATACCCTGCCAAAGAATGAAGTAAAATCAGTGTAGTGAATGAGGGATGGGATTTAATTTAGTGCTTTCCTATATGGATTTTACTTTTCAAAGAAATTAAGCTAAGCATTTTCTCTTTTGCTATAGTTTGTAGCTCATTTCACAGTCTGAGATTCTTGATCTATACTGCAAGGTACATATTGCTCACCTGAGGCTGTCCACTCAAATGGACTCATACTGTACCTGATAGTAATGTTATCTTGTGATCTGAGCTGGAAAAGCATCTTGTCACTGCAGAATTAAACATTTCTCTCTTTTTGCACTATGAGGATAAAAGGAACAATACTAGCAGGAGGCTAGACTAGTGTTGTTACCCAAATTGGAATAGTCAAAGCTGAGACACCAGACTGGGAGCAGAAACAGATATTAGAGAGAGCTCATACTAGAAGAGTATCAAAAGCTTCACAAAAGCTTCTCTGACCTCCTGGATTATGCAGATTACTTTGCTTTGTTTGTTGATTGGCCTTTAGGATTTAAGGACAGAATTCCTTTGAAGTCAGGTTTCACAAACAGGGAAAGACTGCTTCTGCACTAAGATGTACCCACTCTCTTTATTCATGATGACTGGCACCATCTTTACTGTCCTTCCACAAATCTTTCTCTTCAGGCAAGCTTTCCCTCAGTGACTGGCTGCCTGAGTGGGATTTTTAAATGGATTGTTATGCATTACTGCTTTTAATGTGTTTTAGTATTGCTTTTGTTTACCATTTCTCAGAGTGGTACTTGTACTTTTAAAAATATTTCTACATTGTTTTTAGCTTCAAATATTGTCTTTTAATGATATAAGCCACCTTGGGTCCTTTTTTAAGGTAGATTTTTTTAAAAAAATAATTAAATTTTTTATTCAGTACGAGGATGTTTGGTATTAGGAACATGACTCCTGCTCTAAAAAAGCTAAGCATCTCCAGAATACCCAGGAATGCCTTTGAATAATAAATTGCTTGGTAGTTCAGTATATCAGTACTATGATGTGGTAGAGTTAAAGATGATGGCAAAATCAGTCTTTTGAATATGAACTGATAAAGAAAATACACATGTGTATATACCAGTAAATTATTTCCATTATAGAAGCAGAGATCCCATTACTGTTTGCTATTAGAAATCTAAAGATTGTACATTTTCCCCATGAATGGTTTTGCTTCTGTGCTGAAATAATTGACTTTTTGTAATAAAATAAATATTATGAGCCACGCTCTGACCCAGCGAACAAAAGATAAACTTGTTGAGAATGACATTTCTTTGAAGACTCAGACTGCCACCAGGTATTCACCCCCATGTAAATACTGTTTGCTTTTATTCCTCCATGAGGCCCACTGAAATGAATGGAGGTTGCTTGGGGGTCATAGATAATGAACTGCAGTCATAAAGTTCTCTCCAGTTAACAAGTATTTTGGGTGACATGATAGATGGAGAAAGTCTCCATTGTATTCTCGAAGGCTTTCACGACCGGGATCCAATGGTTGTTGTGGGTTTTCTGAGCTGTTGGGCCGTGTTCTTAAGGTTTTTCTTCCTAACGTTTCGCCAGTCTCTGTGGCCGGCATCTTCAGAGGACAGGAGTCAGAACTCTGTCTCTGCTCTGTTGCAGTTTGTTGGATAGTTGAGTATTTATAGCTGTGGGATCAGCTTTTGTCCTTTTCAGGAGATTGGGTGATTATCCCAGTCTCCCCCTTATCACAAAAATACACCCACAACAAAAACACGCTGATCACCAGAATCACCCAATCTCCTGAAAAGGACAAAAGCTGATCCCACAGCTATAAATACTCAACTATCCAACAAACTGCAACAGAGCAGAGACAGAGTTCTGACTCCTGTCCTCTGAAGATGCCGGCCACAGAGACTGGCAAAACGTTAGGAAGAAAAACCTTAAGAACACAGCCAAACAGCCCGGAAAACCCACAACAACCAAAGTCTCCATTGTTTAGATCTGGCAAAGACCCTACTGAAGACGAAGAAGCAAAAGCTAAGGAAATATTCTCAATGAGCACCCACCAAAGGAGGCAGTGCAAGGGAAGCCAGGTTGCCTGCAGAACAGCTGTGCAGCTGAACCATTGAACTGCACTAAACAGAGTGTGATGGTTCATGCCCATCTCTAGTTGAAAGTATTGTCAATGTTAAATATGAGAGAGATTGACTCCTTAAAGCAATGATTCCCAACCTTGGGTCCCCAGATGTTCTTCTACTAAAACTCCCAAAAGCCTTCACCACTAGCTATGCTGGCCAAGGTTTCTGGGAATTGTAGTCCAAGAATTTCTGGGGACCCAAGGTTGGGAATCACTGCCCTAAAGGAAGCCACAGCCTTGAATTTACAAGAACTGAGCAGGGCTTTAGAGGACAAGACATTTTGGAGATTCCTAATTCAGAAGGCCACCATAAATTGGAGGCAACAGCATGTAACAACAGAAGATGAAGCATCATGATCCTTGGATTGAGCATGAGGGATGGAGCTCTCCCTCAGCAGGTCAAAATTAGTGGATCAGTACATAGTACAAGTTACATTAAGAGACAGTGCAGGACAGAAACTAGTGGAACCAAATCTGATGTAAAAGTCACAAGTATATTGTGTGATGGATGCCATGTGGTCAACACAAAAGAAAGAGAAGAAAACAGAGGTATGACATAAAAATGAGCAATAGTTATGGACACAGGTTATATATAAACAACAAGCTCAGGACTACCATAATTGTCTATAACTTGTACTGTTAAAGTAACATTTTATTTTCAAGCAAAAAAACGTAGGTTTTTTTTAAAAAAAAAATACCTGAGTAAGGCTGGGAAATCCAAGATTCCTGCATCCATTACAGGGTGTGAGTGCCTCCCACAAACCAGTAGGTCCACAGGTATTTTCACCTCCATCTTCTTCTTCTTCTGCTCCTGGTGATACATTTGTTGAAGATGGTCCCTAAGGATAAAAATTGTTGCATTCCAAAATCAACTGCACTGTGCATTACTAGCAATGTGTTTTTTTAAGCACTTAAGGGAACATTGTATGTGTATCAAAACAGATTTTGAATTTAACACTTCTGCAAGAAACTAAAAAATAGATAGATGCACAGTGTAATTTAATTTGATTTCATTCAACCAACATTATCTCAGAATTCATTTTGATAGTTTTCTTTTTATAATAGCAGAAAGCATCATTTTGAATAAAATAATTAGGAACTTTTTCCTATTCACTTCTTCTATCCACTTTCCAATCTTCACATATTTTAGATGACATTTTAAAAAGTATATTCCATGTTAAGACATTATTTGGGATATTTCCTAATCTGTGGTCTAGAAGTGAATAGCCAGATCCCCATCGACTGCTAGCACATAATTGGTCAACAGATTTGAAACTGTTTAACTCTGTTTTGGGTTTTGAAGTCTTGAAATCAGATTAAACTGCCTCAAACATGTACTTCATTGTTTGTTGTCACTGTAAGGCCTGGGAGGAGAAATTACAGCCCCCCTCCCAGATGCTACTGGACTCCCAACAGCTCCAACAATTAAGTTCCCAACAGCTCCAGCCAGTATGGTCAATGGTTGTCAATGACAGAAGTTGAAGCCCAATAACAGATTTTTCATCTTTATTTTTGACTTTTAATAGATAATGGCACAGCATTTTCTGCATATGCAGGGAGTCTGAAACAATGACCATAATGTATGAATGTCTGCCTCTACTTTGCACCCACATTTAGAGCTGCATGCTACATATTTGTGCCCAAAGCTACCACTTCACAGAACCTGAAAAAAAATTAAAGATCAAACACCCCCTCCCCCAATTAAACAGAAAATGTCCAGATGGAGACTTATGATTTATTTTTACTTTTATTTTTACTTTTATTTTATTTCGAACCCATGGGGCTCCAAGGCTCATAAAGTTAAAGATCACAAATGTTTGCTTTTGTTTTGTTTTATTTTTAACTTTTGCCTCCTTCTATGGGACACTTATGGGGACTACTGGATGTCACACAGGCCCTATGGGCTGTCCTTTGCCCCTATATTACTAAGAAGCAAGGCAGAGAGTGAGTTTATCACCAAGAAGCAGAGGGAGGAAGAAATTTTCAAAAGGACTAACAAAGGGATCTTAACTACATAAGCAGTTGCTTCCATCACACCTTTGCAGCAAAGAGGGTTGCAATATGGAACAACACAACAAGCTAGAACTAAAGCAGGACATTGTATTCAGTTATAAGAATTAAAAAGACAAAGCACAAAACTGATGTTATATCAAGGGGCTGTAAAGTGCATCCGTCTAGATGTTCATGGCAGCTCTCATTAGCCCTAGCTAGTATAGCCAACAGTAAGGAATTCTTGGACTTGTAGGCAAACACATTTTAAAGGCTACTCTTTGTTCTGGGAATAATAACATTATGAAAGAATTTGTTTTGGAATTTTAAAAATTTACTTCCTATTCCTTTAATCCTTTAGTATTATGTGTTTCAAATTATACATCATTATTTTAAACTGGAAACCCTCTTTTGGCAAATTTGTTGTTGTTGTTTAGTTGTGTCCGACTCTTCGTGACCCCATGGACCAGAGAACGCCAGGCCCTCCTGTCTTCCACTGCCTCCCGGAGTTGGGTCAAATTCATGTTGGTAGCTTCGATGACACTGTCCAACCATCTCATCCTCTGTCGTCCCCTTCTCCTCTTGCCTTCACGCTTTCCCAACATCAGGGTTTTGGCAAATACAAATGTACTAAACAAATACAAACAAATTATACCAGGCCATTTACCAAGGTTAAATCTACAGTTCATCCTCATCTAAATAGGACTGATATGCTTCACTATGTGATTCACTTCTATAATTTTACATTTTAAAATGCTTGTCTGTGCATGATGTATTTGTAAACTCATTTTAAAAACACTTTTAATGTGTTACTTGATTAAATTATTTTGACAGCAAAGTGGTACTACGCTATACGTTGCCATAGAAACAAGCAATCTAGCAAAATTATTGGAATGGTAGGGTGATGTTGGCAGGGTCTGGCATTTGAAGGATTTAACATATTGTTCATAGACTTCTACTGAGTCACATCCAGATTAAAAGTCTTGGCTGTCTAGAAATGTATGTCAGATCTATGTTGTTTGTTTTTTTAATAATCAGATTCAATATTTTAGAAAATATCATCTTAGAGGACATTGGGACACTGGGCAAAAGAATACCAAGGCCACAATTAATAAAAGCAGTAACACCATTAACTGGGGAGCATGTGTGTGAAACTGAAAGAAATTAACTTTCTCTCCTTCCACAACAGCCACTGCATTCCTTTCCTTAAAACACCAGTACAGGCTTCCTGGTGCATCAACCTGCGGCTTCGAACTCTTATTTTTAGGAGGCTTCTGCTGTGCTGCATATTTATAAAATCTAATTTATTTTTATTTATTTATTTTTTTACTTATAGCCCACTTTTCTTCCAAAACGATGACTCAGGACAGCTCACAAGACAATTAAAAACAGATAAAGGTAAAAACAAATAAAATATCACACCACTAGAGTAAGTCACAATATCAGATCAGACAAAAACAAAACAGAAACAGAAAAACAAAAGACAAAAATGTTGTGACACTAACTGCTATATTTTAATGTGAGCTCTCATGGATCAAGTCCCCTGAGGAAGTAGGTGTATTGAGAAAGTCTTATTGCATTGCAGCAAACTAAATGCTATGTTACTGTGTGAATCCACTTAACACACACTTTTTTATAACTATAAACTACAAGCAGCGAAGACAAAACATTCCTAGGTGCTGTGTAAAACATGTAGGAAAGTATCCAGAGATGGGAGGATTTTTGTCATTATCATGCTGAGTGGAAATTTC
Source organism: Intellagama lesueurii (assembly GCA_037013535.1). Lineage (NCBI taxonomy): Eukaryota > Metazoa > Chordata > Lepidosauria > Squamata > Agamidae > Intellagama > Intellagama lesueurii. Next base: position 38,670,322 of record JBAJHW010000005.1, on the reverse strand, counting down.
CCCCCCCCTTCTTTTTTACCATAAATTGTCCTGATTTTGCTAAGCCTCTGCCCAGTGGCTACATGCTTTAAACATGCGTGTTAATTATATTCATGCAGTTCATGTCATATTTTGGTTGGCTCACTTGAGTGCTGATTTTAAACGTCCAAATCAGCCAGAGGGGATAAAATTCTGCTTGCAAGCATACACCATCTACACTCACATGACAGCAAAGTAATGCATGTAATACAGTATGTCATGCATTCTGATTCCATGTATATTTACTCTGATTTAGCAACCTGATCCTTTGGATACTTTGTCTAAAATAAATTCTATTGTGTTCAGTAAGGTATGTTCCCTACTAAGGGTACAAGGAACTGGCACATTTTTATTTTCCAGAGTTTGGAAGTTAGAATCACAATTAAAGCATGATTAAAAGAACTGACGCCCAGAAATATTTATATGAGTCATATCTTTCTTAGAAACTGCACAGTATGTGTCTTGTGGTTGCTTTCAAACTTTGAATTCCAAGGGCTGAACTACTGTAGGAGGGAAGCTGTAGGACATCCACAGGACCCCAGATCCAGGGCAGCCTGAAGGAAACACTGGATTACCACAGGGGGACAAGGCAGAGGAAATGTAGACCTGAAAGGTGCCAGGGAAGATGACAGACAGGAGAGAGCAGGCGGAATCAGTTGGGGGCCAGGATGAAAGAGGAAGAGGAAGAAGAGAGGCGGAACTGGCTAGACGCCCTGGAGGAGGAGCTGTGGTTTTCTGTGCTCTGTAGGAGGAGAAGGGGGCAAGCCTTGGACTGGGGCACGGACAAAGTTCAACCAGGGCTCAGATTTGGTGAGTCAGGTGTCATACCCTACTGCACCAGGACCTGCAAGAAGACAGCCTGGACACTCCTCCACACCACAACTGGGTTATCCCAGCCCACCCAAAAGTGTTGCTGGGGATAATGCTGCCAACACCAGTAGTTGCTACAGCTGGTTCAGGACAGGAGGAACAGCTTCAACTGGAGTGCCAGTTTCTGTCTGGGCATTCCAGCTGTTGTTAAAGAAAGCAAAGCTACTGAGACTAGTGACTTTAACTCAGCCCCAGCTGGGGACTATTAAGGACTTGGGACCTTTGAATCAGGACCCAAGCCAAAGGACTAATGGAAACCCAGGACAGGACCAGGGTCAAAGAAGGGGCAGCAGGGATCACAACTGCATGCTACATTAAGTACATAGGTTGGGATCCTGTGCAATATTTATGTTCACACAGGCATCCAATAGCAGAAGGTACCATGGAGATTTAAAATTCCTCCCACCCAAATTTCTGAATCTCTTCAGTCCCAGCACAGGGACTAAGAGATTATATTATATTTATGATTAACTGACTTGTTGAAGAAACACAATTCCTTCCTTTTCTTTGGTGCTTCAGGATAGCAGATTATTGCTGCTATCTGCTCAGGGTCCATGACTCCTTAACAGGTATACTAAAAGAGAGGCAGGTAGCCTGATCAGCCCATGATTCTCCTCATTTTCCATCCAATGGCTGCACTTACAAGGGGCTGCATAAGCAAGACGAACATCAGACGTCTCTTATTACTCTGCCACAATGCCACTACTCTGTTTATTTCCATGCTCCCTCCCCCACATCAAAGCTACACTGTGGGCTAGGAGGAAGCATGTGCAATACAGTGATCCATGCTGTTTCCTTTTCTTCCTCTCTGTGTGATTGAAAAGCAGGGAGAAATAAAAAAATCTGTTCTCTTCAAAGTAGCATGTCTGGATCTTTCCCCCCTCTCAAACTAATCTTATTTTTCAAAAAAGCATTAGCCCAGAGTAGATTGAATTGTAGCAGTCATGGAACTGAATGAATTGCATGGTACTTATACATGAACATCTGCAAACCTTAGAGTTCCCTGTAGTCTGCAGATACTTCTCTCTTACACATGAATAGTAATCTTTCGCTTAAACAAACAGCAGCATTGGTGCCATGAAGTTGGAAAACAAGTAGTAAATTATAATATGTAAAGTAATAATCACACATAAATATTGTAAATATAAAGGCCTTTTGCTTTTAAAGGTTTTGAAACAATTGATGTACAGGTAAATAGCCACGGTTCTATTATACTGCCTCACAGCTCCAGTTTCTCCAGTATATAAAGATGTATTTATGACTCTCTTTCACAAAACATTATAGGAATACTATTCAAATAATTTTAGAAATCATATACAACGTATTTGAAAGCAAGCTGGCTGAAAATCACATTGGTTTCCATTGTAAAAGAGAAGGCTGATATGTGGGTGGTAGAGTGATGGGCTTATAAAAAATACATGATGATACAGCAGGGAACAGATATTGAAATGGAGAAAAGACATAAAATAAGCGAGTAGGTAGTGGATGCTGTTTCATTATCTTCTTGCCACCTTCAACACCTCTTGGTTTTAATTTAAAAAAACAAATAAACAGGAAAACAGTAACTTATGAAGTGCAGTGCATTGTGTAAGATGCTCTGGTCCCATCCCGTGCCAAGGAACCATCATTCAAGAGCTGCTGGAGGGTTACACATTCCCCGTCACTTCCTTAGCCCCAGTCATTACTGGAATGTGGCCAGGCACTTATGCCCACTGCTGCCGTGCTATCCTCACTGCTACTGCCTGAAGCTCAAAATGCTCCCTTCCAGAACTGCAGTGTCAACTGATTTCTTCCACTCTATTCCATTGGACATTGCATGCTGTAAGCAGGTTCTCTAACCTCAAACTCAATTTCCGTACCCTTCTTGGTAAATGATGTGGGAGGGGAAATCACATATTACATGAGCCCTCATTGACCTCGGGACAGGACTTGGTGACTTCCATTTATTTCAGTAATATACCTGGGTATAGCTGATGATGCCACGATGTCAGTGACAACTTCAGTGTGTGATCCAAACAGGGCAGCTGAGCCTTTCGCTTCACTCAAAACTCAGGTAAAGGTAAAGGTAAAGGTTCCCCTTGACAATTTGTCCAGTCGTGTCCGACTCTAGGGGGCGGTGCTCATCTCCGTTTCCAACCCATAGAGCTAGCGTTTGTCCGAAGACAATCTTCCGTGGTCACGTGGCCAGCGCGACTAGACACGGAACGCTGTTACCTTCCCACCATGGTGGTACCTATTTATCTACGAGTGGTACCTATTTATTTATCTCGTACTCGCATTTTTTTGCATTTTACATGCTGTCGAACCACTAGGTTGGCGGGACCTGGGACAAGCGACGGGGGCTCACTCTGTCACGTGGATTCAATCTTACAACTGCAGGTCTTCTGACCTTGCAGCACAGAGGCTTCTGCGGTTTAACTGGCAAAACAAGAGGACCCTTAGCCCCTCTTCTTGAAGTAATATACCTACCTCAAGCATCAGTTCTAACCATGACTGAACAAAGTTGTATATTCAATACAATGTTTAACTCACAGAACCCTTCCTTGTTGTTGTTGTTGTTTAGTCGTTAAGTCGTGTCCGACTCTTCGTGACCCCATGGACCAGAGCACGCCAGGCCCTCCTGTCTTCCACTGCCTCCCGGAGTTGGGTCAAATTCATGCTGGTAGCTTCGGTGACACTATCCAACCATCTCGTCCTCTGTCGTCCCCTTCTCCTCTTGCCTTCACACTTTCCCAACATCAGGGTCTTTTCCAGGGAGCCTTCTCTTCTCATGAGATGGCCAAAGTATTGGAGCCTCAGCTTCAGGATCTGTCCTTCCAGTGAGCACTCAGGTTTGATTTCCTTCAAAATGGATAGGTTTGTTCTCCTTGCAGTCCAGGGGACTCTCAAGAGTCTCCTCCAGCACCACAATTCAAAAGCATCAATTCTTCGGCGGTCAGCCCTCTTTATGGTCCAGCTCTCACTTCCATACATCGCTACTGGAAAAACCATAGCTTTGACTATGCGGACCTTTGTCGGCAAGGTGATGTCTCTGCTTTTTAAGAACCCTTCCTTACCTTGTGCTAAAGATAAATTATTTTTTTACTCAGACACAAGAGAATACTTTATATCTTACTTGATATCTGAAAATGACTGGAAATGATACTGACATCTAAATGTAAAAACATTCTACTGCCTTGGAGAATTTACTCTGTGAAATGATTTCTGGAATTTGGAATATACTTTAGTTAAAAACCTAATAGAGGCACAGGAATTGGAGGACATTAGTATATGCTTATATGGCACAAATAATAGTAACAAACAGTGCTTTTTATGTCAGAGGTTCATGTTGGACTAAAAAATGTGAACTCCGATTTGGTTCACTAGATTAAGGATTGCATTCTGTGGCTATACATACTTACCTGGGAATAAGTACCAACAATTCAAGTCCCACCTACCTCTTAATAAACATGCACTGAATTAAATTTTGCACTCCTATTGAGTTAAAGCACATGAACAGCAGTGTAATGAAAGTAGGGATTGTGCTATGGCTTTGGCATTTTAAACTCAGTCATCCTAGGATGCCATTGGGAGTTTTTCTTGGGGAAGGCAAAAGCTGAGTATGTTAGCATAATTCTCTCACACTGCAGCATTTAGAATGTGCCCGTCCCTTGGTCCCTGCACGGACACTTTTAATACACACAATTAATTGATAGTATTAAATTTAAAAAGTTCTACTACTTAGAAAGTAACATGAATGCTTCACTTTTGTGCATTTTACATCTGTGCTTATTTGTATTCATCAAGTAACTGTTGGTATTATACAGTAAAATGAGTAAAAGAGACCAAATTGACTTCAGCACTACAGTTACACTTATTACTTTTATCTCCCTCTGTCATATCTCTTCTCAACCTCCCCTTACAAAAGTTAATAATCCCTGGCTTTTAAAATCTCATTTCCCATATTTAATTTGTACATGGACTCAATACTTTTCAATGCTATTAGCTGGTGCTTCTTCAATCCACTCATTTCCCTACTTGGGATGAATATGCAAACTGTGGGTATATGCTAAATTTATTCAGTACAGCGGGCATTCTAAGTGTTTTCCAATGCATTTTTAAAAATCTATTTAATTTTTCACCAAAAAAAATCATACTTAGTATCAGTTTCACATTTTACTTAAGAGAAACTAGACATGACAGAAACAGCCAGATGTATTTAGTTACACATTTGCCCTAGGAGGGGCATTCACATGTTGGGACTTTGAGCTCTCCCTGTCCTACCTCCCTGTATTCTGTCTGTTTAACCCTTTTTTTCTCTCTCTCCAAGGGTGGAAAAAGATGGACTCAATACTGTCACTATAGCAGAGTGCTTGCTGGTTTTGGAGAGACATGATTAGGGTGTGGCTACATTTCAGACCTAAATTGAAATGATCCAGGTTTGCTGCAGTTTGATTCACAGCTTCTATAACTCTGAAGTCGTAAACAGTGCCTGCACAGGGACTGCAGATTGATTCAGGAGTTGATTGATTCATGCTGCCTGCGATGCAAGTCTAGTTTTAAGTTCTAGTTCTAAACTAGTTTATGTCACCAGAGATCTGTAATTCCACCATGCATTATTTGAATGTAAGGGAAGGCAATAACTGATGAGCGATGGGAAGGCAGTGATCCAGAATGGAATCATTCTGATAGTTGTGAACCAGATGTATTTTGCAAAATTGCTGTTCAGACTTTTGCTGTTCTGTATTCTGAGACTATGAAGTACCTTTTCCACGTAATTTTTCTATAGAAAAGCTGGCACGCCCCCAGTCTTTACAACAATGTCTGCAGGGGAAAAATCCCACTCAAATCCTTCCATCATGAAAAAGTTATAGTCCTCTGGAGGCAGAGAAAAAAAGCCGGTCTGGCTTTAAACAGACTGAACAAATTCGAAACAGCCTTGTACACCATGCAGACAGTGTTTTTTAAAAAAAGATTTCATCTGTGGAGCAGATAAGTGGAGCAAATCCTGTTATAATTGACCATGTAGATGCCCTCTAAGACAGCACTTCCTCTTTGAAAATTAGACTTCAGAGGAATCCCATGCTTAGGTTTTGGAGACTGATCACAAAACACAGCAAGCTAGTTTGCCCTGATATCCCAAAGTGTATTCCTCCTCTTTTATACTACTGGGTGTACACGCCTTCTTTATTGTGAGTATGCATCTTCTACCTGATATATTTGAATGAGGTATAGAGAAAATGGAGTCACAGACTTTTGCTGTCTGTAAAAGTTATCTAATCATACGTATATATACATTAGAAAGATTCTTATGGAAAACATCACAAAGATTTTATCAGATTATAGATCAAATTTGGGCTGCTATTGTGAACACATTGTCTCTCTTAAAAGTCCCAGACTGATCAATATGAACTTTGGGATGTAGTTACTGTTTAGAACTAGGCAGAAAATGCAATATTAAAAATAACTGCACAGGATTAACTTTAATTTTAAAAAAGAAAGATGTCGATTAATAGACAAAAGCAGTTCTCTTAACATGTGGAAGCGCGAGATAAAGAAATGACCAATGGATTGTTAGAATCTTAGAATAATGGAGTTGGAAGGGGCACATAAGGTCATCAAGTCCAACCACCTTTTGCCTGCAACAGTTGGATTCTGTTTGCAGAGCTGTCTGCAGACAGTGCATAAAAAGCAATTAACTCAGAGCAATGAATTTTGGCAGGGGGGGAAATGTTATGGAAGCTGTAATCCAAGTAAGGAAATATTTTGATATTATGCATTATGCATATTATGCATTTTCTTCCAGAAAATTCAAGGTTCATTTTATCTTCTATAATATTCTTTCTGAATAACTAATTCTACATGTATTTGTCCTGGTATGGTTCTTTGAACTCAGATATATGTCCTTTAATTAAGTGGATCTCACACTCCAGTAAATGTTTGTAGGAAATTGATATATCCATAGTTATTTAGAAGCAGAGATTGGCAAAATTAACTTTCACAGATTAAAAATCCCCAAATCTCCTTACCAACATGGTCAATGACTCTTGTGGCTGAGGGACTCTGGACAGTATGGTCCTTAAAAAATAGATTGCTCCCCCACCAGGAAATAAAGAGATGATATACCAGAGATGGGTGAAAAGAGGACACAACTTTATTGAAACTCCTGTAACCTGCAGTGACATCAACTGATAAACTGGACCAGGAGAAGATGGTCACTTCTGGCCACCTTTTCTACCCAACCTGGATGTGCTCTCTGCCCCAAGACTGCAGCCTCCAGTCTTGCCTTAGTCAGGCAAACTTCGGGAGGCCTTCCTGGACCCATTACTGTCTCAATATTTAAGGAAGGCCCTAGACCAATCAGCCTCAGAGGGTATCCCTGCCTGTGTGTCTGAATCCACAGGACCCAGCTTGCCCAACAGTGTCTTCTGGGACTCATCCCTAAGACCCATCCCCAGCATTAGTCTCTGGAATATGACCTATTTAAATTGACACTGCCCCCAAATTAGCCCATATGTCCCATAGGCAGTCAAGATGGGACAGGCAAAAACTTCCTAAATCCCTTTTATTGAATACACCAGTCATGAAGCTCCACCCCAAAACTCCTATCCACCCCTGAAGCAACCAGATAGACACACTTTGGGCCCAGATGGGGCAAGCAATACCAGAAAAAGAGGTCTGCATTGTGATGGGACTGACTTTTAAAGCCTCTCTAGACCACAGCAACACACAGAGTCATTAGCCAACATGTTGCAAAATGCAACAGCATCTCATGAGAATATCACCAAAGTCCCTGTGCATGGCAAAAATATCATTGTTTCTTCATTTATATGCACCAGCAATGAACATGACTATTTAAAATGGTTCCCAATAGGTGAGTTAGGGCCCAAGGACATCAGGTAAGCTTTGTGACTAAGCAGGGATTTGAACTTGAATCATCCATTGCCAAATCCAGCACCGTAACATTACACTCTACTGGACTAGTGGTTATTGTATGAGGCTTTCTCAGATTGACGGTTACTATACAAATGATACCAGGGCTGAAACTTATTGGTATAAAAACAATGCAACAATAAATGTGACTAATTTGCATAACAGAAATAATCAATATTAGTATGCATAATCTGAAGATTTGTATATTATGTAAATAAGATCCCATGATTGATATTATATGTAAATGAGGCTGTCCAGCTTTGGAGAACTAGGATATATCAGTCTTAGGAAGAGCCCTTTTCTGTAGCTTTAATCTTGAATTGTTTAATTTTTAGAAAGAAAACAGGAGGAATCAGGGAAGACTTCCTCTTAGTCCTCCAAATCCTTGTTTTTAATGCTAGATTCACTCTGTATACATCAGGAGGCAGGGTAAAACTGTTAGTGCGCAAAGCATGCACATGTGCATGCACACACACACACACACACACACACACACACACACACACAGTGTGGCTGCATTTGCCCAAGAAAATATTGTTCTTCTATCCAGGCACACTTACAGTTTATAGCTAGCAAACAGTGGAAACTACAGTTTTAGCATCCCTTCTATTCCCAAAAAAGGAAAGGAAACAGAAGTCTCAGTCTCTCAGATCATTCGTAGCAACAGAACAGTAAGTCTCCACTTTGAAAGTCCAGCCCTACATTCTCTGTTTGAAGCACAGCTTGGGAGACCAGCAGATGTTAGAATGCTGCAGCTACTTGCCTAATATTATTTAACACTGCTGTTGGATAAATCTCACAAGATCTTCACACTCACAACATAAAAGGCATATATGAATAAATATGAGGGTATTTCTCTCAAAATCTGTTTCAGTTTTTCATAATATGCTTACAGTAAATGCATCCTTGACTTTTCAGGCTGCCAGGCACCACACACTCAGCTATTGGGGTGGGTGGGCAGAAGCTGTGTCAGTCTATTGTACAGTAAAGATTGGCATGAACCAGGAAAATGGTGATTCATGGCGGTTTGTGCTTTGTCACTATTCATGAGCCACAAACTTTCATGAACTTTCCAGTGAAATGAACCATTTCATGGTTCATGTCATTCAGGACTTCCAGTATGACTTAGAGGTGCCAAACTCACAACAAATATTCAGCTGACTCTCCTCCCCTCTCTCTCCAAGTCTGGTGGAGATTGTATTTGGGACATCCAAGTTATAGCCCTCAGAAACAGGTCTCCCCAGGAAAGTGCTCTTTAGCAGCTGGAGTGGGAAAAATTAAATGAGTGGTTCATGCAAGGGAACTTGAGACAGGATGTTGCTCGTGATGAGGTGGACTGGGGAGGGAACAGAACGGGGGCAAATGTGTGAAGAGGATGGAAGTGGCAAACAAACTAGCTAAATAAGTGTTATCTTCTCACTCTGGCTGCTGCAAAAGTGAAACCACCAGCTGAGCTGCACAGGGTGTGGCTCCTATAACCAGCTACTCCCAGAAAGCTGACTTCAAGTTCCATGACTGATTGCCTCATCAGACAATCAATCCTACACAAAAAAAATTTTCTAGGTCCACCCCAGCGTTGCCTAGAGAATTGATCAAGTGGTGCCAGGCTGCCTGGCCAGGGACGACACACCCAAAAACGAAGCATGCAAATTGTCAAAGTTCAGTATTTTGATTCATTCTGGGAAGGAGCATTTCCCCAAAGCACCCTGAAACAAACCACAGAATGACTCGATTAGTGTGTGTCTGGGTGTGTGTGTGTTATTTTGTTCTTCAATTCATGTCCATCTTAATTGCACAGTAACAATAAAGAGTCTTGGGGTCAAACCAGACAATACACTTATCACATTTTTAGAGGTAGTGCTCTACCAAGCAGTTATAGCATTTGTGCTTCCTGTTGTACCTATTTTGTATACTTTGTTTTGTGATTGGTCACAGCAAGGTAGAAGCAGTCTTAATTTGCAAGTATAATACTGGAAGTGCATGTCCCTGAAGAAATCCTGTGTGCAGAGGGAAAAAAATGCTAATTGCAGTCAATATGCCTTCCCCACATAAACAGTTTGGGCATTAGCAATTAGACATAGGGGTATTCGTATATGAATACGAATACCCCCGCACATGTGGAGATAACGAGGGTCCGGCCCCCTGGGGCTGGACTGTCCACTCACCCTTCTGCTGCTGCTGCAGGCTCCGCGCTCCCTTCCTATTGCTCCGGAGCTCGCGGTCGACTAGCCACTCCTGGCAGGAGGCGGGATGATGAGCCTCCCTGCCAGGTCGAAGAGTGGCTCGCAGACCGGGCGCTCCAAAGTGACTGGAAGGGGGCACGGAGCCCACAGCAGCAGCGGAAGGGTGAGTGGACAGTCCGGCCCCAGGGAGCCGGATCTTCATTATCTCCACCTGTGTGGGGGGTATTCGTATACGAATTCAGTATTCGTCTCTATTAGCAATCATAGATTGCAACCTATCTCATGACATTTGCCACTCTGTTACTAGAAAGAACAGGTTTTGTAGACATAACAGGGTAACAACTGGGCTCTGCATCCTGTGTAGATTCATGGCTGTCCACAAAATATTTCATTTTGCCTTCCAACATACAGGAATCATTCTGCAGCCTGTCAACCAGTTTGTATCATTTCTTATACTCATTCCTCTGGCCTCTCAACATACAGGAGTATCAGTTTCCCTTTAAAACTCTTTGTACGAAGCCTCTGGCAATTGTGGTAGTTCATATTTTTTTACGTTTCCTTTGAATTTAACTGGTCTTCTTTAATATCTATTTGAAAATATAGTATAGTATTAAACTCCTGTAGCTTAGCATAGTAAGTTGCAGCTAGAATAGGCCCACTGAATTGGTGGGGATTTGATGAATCAACTCCTTTGTAAATTCAATTCATTCAATGGGCATACTACTCTAGTTACTATACTAAGCCACAGTATTTCAGCCTATACTTTGTTTAGCTGTTATCAAATCCAGCCCATCTTGGAAATATTACACTTAAAACAAAAAGCTGCTAATTCTGTAAAAATGTAACAGAGAAACAGACGTTTGAAAAACCCTTCTATAAAATGGCTGATGCTGTTCTTTAAACTGTTGAACTAGACTGCCATCTATTGGAAAACAGTTATTTTAAAAATAATCTGGCTAGTTGTTTTACTGACATACATAATACAGAAACTGTGTTAAATGTGTGAATTTTTAGAAGCCTCTCATTATTAACGTAACAATTATTTGGTAATCAATACATGGAGGCTGTACTCAGAAGGTAGACTTTAAAGTCCTATTTTACTTTCATCTTAACTACGAACAAATGGCTCATTCTTCTCACTCATAGTGAGAAGAACTATGAGTGTTCATTTAATGAGCTTCATTTAAATGAATTAAGTGAAGGCCCACATTTCAGATGATTATATTCACAGGATGCTAATAAAGATGTGTAAATTATTTTAAAAATAAAACAGGTTCAATAGGAGATATTGTCCTTGTTATTTCAATTTGTTGACCCATATTTACAGAACTATGTTTCCAAAAACGCTTTCTTCATAACTGGACAGGAAGAATGAATATTTTTCCATATATCAACATTTTTGTCTTTCTGGGGCTATACGGTTAGAGAGTGTTATTTACTATGTATTCTTGCATGGTTTTTACGCTACTCTCAGGAAAAGACTCATGACAGTAAAGAATTTCTGGTACAACAATTTACTCAGTATTGTGCTTTTCATGATGCATACTGCTGTGGGTCCTTTTTTTAAAGAGAAAGGTGGGGTGTAAATAAATGAATAAATAAATAAATAAATAAATAGGATTCTTATGTAGCCAGTCAAGGAAATAACCTGTCATGTCTCCCAAAGCAAAAGTTGGAAGGCTTTTGCAGTAAATTGTGCACATGCTGTGTTGGTGTGATTAAGAGGTTTATTCCCCCCCCCCCCCAATATTTCTGGCAAAACTTCTAAGAAGCTAAGGTCTCCTTATTTATTTATCATGATTCATGACCCTGTTTGCAGTGATATTCCTGGGAGCACCTTAAAATGGATGATGCCTTCTTGGGTAGTACTGGAATTCTTTGTGGCACAGTGGTGGTACACATTTTTCCCATGCTATAGCTGGCTAACCATAAAGAGACGTTGGTTGGCCAGGGATGGAGTTTCAACACGCTGACCTGACTTGAGCGGTCTTTACTCTAGTCCATGCATAAGATGTTTAAGACCTCCCCAATTCTCACAAGCAGCAGTTGTTTTCAAGATTTCAGCAGGTACACAAAGGGAGAAGGAAGGGGAAGCTCACAGAGGAGACAGCATAGCAATGAAGCACCAAGAATAGTGGAGACAGAATCAGGTGGAGGAAATTAAAGGAGAAATAGCAGTGGCAGTAGCAGTTAGCAAAGCAGTGGTGAGGACAGAAAACATGGAGCTCATCAATGTTGTGGTTCTGCATTTCTGAAAGGGAAAAAGAGCTAAAATCACTGGAGAGCGTGTGGGGCTGATCTTTTCAGTTGAGTGAGAGGTGGCTGAACAGCCATGAGGGTCCAGCACCATCATCACCATCAATGCCACCAATACCCATTGGTGAATAATCTGCTCTTTGCACAATTATAAGACAGCCTTTCCTCAAAAGGCATCCAAGGAGGCAGCCCCATATAGCAAATCACAAAAAGGAAAGGGAGTTCTGTGGTGCCATAAGATGGTGACAGAGTGGGGGGTGGGAATAATGGCTAGAAGTTCCCAGTTTCAGTAAGCTTGTGTATAGGAGAGGCTGCATATAAAGGAAGATTGCAAGCAAAAGTGTTTAAAGGGATTGGGCTTTTCAGGTTTAAGGAACATGTTATTTGCTTGTAGGAGGTCTCTTATTGTTCTTTTAATTTTAAGTGATGCGTATGCCTTTCAAGTTCAATGTGCTATCAAAGATAAGACTAACAAAAATTTACAGGCCCTGAATCTTCTTCAATAAGTTGTGTATTGATGTTGGCGGAAGTAAGAATTTGGAAAGTTAAGAGTTTGGACCATGTGCTCAACTTCAAAAATGTTTTGAAATTCTTCAGTAACTCTTTCTGTTTAGTGGTAGAGTTTCTCTTTCTGTACACAGACTTTAGGACCTTTAACAGAACTATACTGAAGAGTAATGTAGGATTTGAATTTCACACAGTTTTTCTGCATGCTACCTTTAAAGCAACCTTACATGATGCAGGATATAAATATTTAAACATATAATGGCAAAAATCCTATTAGATACAGTATGCCTGACAGAGTAAGAAAATTGGTTTAAAGCTTGTTGGTAAATTGCCTCAAGTTAAGAAATTAGTGTAGGCATTTGCTGTTGCGTGCAAGTCACTTGATTTACAACAGAGATTGCGTATGCTGACTTCTGTAATGTGCCATTAAAATTTATACCAGCCAAGCTACACTGGTCTAAGAAAAGGATTTTGGCCAAAATATCTAAGTGCCAATATTAAACAATTTAATTGTTAGAATCTGTGTTATGGCCCATTGCACTTACTACATTAGATTTGGCTTGGCATCCATTCATCACTGGTTCTTCTTCTGACACTTTGTTAGCATTATCCAAGTAGTGGTCTGAAACTGTCTGGCATAACTCTTCCAAAGAATAATCCTTTTCTTGGCACAATTTGATTTCATCTAAGAGCTTTGATAACTCTCCAGTCACAGCTTCACCTTTACAAAAAAGGAAAATAAGAGTATAATAGAATAAAGGAAGTAAACTCAATCATTTTCTATGAATCATGATATTAAATATATGTTGCAGAGTTTTGAATTTTAATCAGATTCCTCCAACTGTGCAGCAGAGGTGCAGGGATTCGCAGAGCAGAATAGTTTCAAGATCCCCAGATTAGTTCACCCCTTTTTACTCATCAACTGGCACTTACAATATCAAAACTCACATTGAGACATTATTAGTAGAAAGAATAGAACATGTTTCTTTACTTATAGTTGAACAGATCTATAGTAAAACTAACAAACATGGCTAGATGACTTTCAGAAAACGGCCTCAATAGATTCACTGCTTTCAACAGAAAACTGAGGAGAGGAAAGGAGATGAGCAGAGACAAGGGCTCTCTTTGAAATCAGAGGGAGGAAAGGAACAATTGGTTACTGCTGGGTAGACTGACAGGCACCCCAGCCTAGAAAGGTCCCTCCCAGTCACACCTTCTAGAGACAGCATGTGAGGCTGCAAAAAAACTCCAACAATATATTCTGCTGTGAGAGGTCCAGATTTGGAAACACATTAAAAGCTATTAAAGCTGTTGCAGTATGTGTGATTTTAGATGGTTTTAAATTGGTCTAGATCAGTGGTTCCTAACCTTGGTTAACCCAGCTGTTCTTGGACTGCAATTCCCTGAAGCCTTTACCACTAGCCAAAACAGCAGCCATTTTAATTTACAGCAGGGTGAAACAGGAATGATTGCTGACTGAGGGAGAATTAATATGGATGGGTAGGTCTGGTCTCCATTGTCCTTCACCATAATCACAATAAATGGACTGCCAGTCACTCAATATCTTTCCCATTGCCTTATATCAAGAATGTAAGCTTTATTTAGCTGGGACACAGCTTCCATTTTGCAACCTGGTCACAATGATGAAATTGGGATTCTTCGGTTTCTCTCCCAGCTCCAACACTGCAAGGCCCAGACTGACAAAGGGATCTGCAGGACTCGAAAGTATCACAAAGAACAGATGGAATGTTTGGGTTTTGGTAACAATGTCACAATACAGAAGGAAGATATATGCACTGAAATCCCAGCATTTAGTCTTGTATGTTGACAGACTGCAGCATTACGGAACGATGGAAACATACACTGTTAGTATGATCAGCAAATGGTACTTCTTTTCCAACCTATTCTTCTTCCTTCTATGCTGAAGAAGAGTCCATTGAAATACCTGATTTTGACAAGTGGAGAAGCTTCCTTGGTGGTGGGAATGACAAGATACAGCACCCAGAAATGAGTACCTGTTTGACTAGTCTCCTATAACTGAAACTTTCCTGGGAATATTTGAAGGCAGAGTGTATACAACATTCACAGGTAAACATGGCCTTTCATGCTTACTGTAGATCTGTTACTCTATGTAAGGAAATCAACACAGTCATGAGGATTTTAATTATATCTTGAAAATATGTTAATATGTAACAATTTGGTAAAATATTAGTAAATATAGAAATAATAAGATATTTACTTTTTGTTGTTTGTGTAGGAGAAACTTCTGGAGACAAAACACAAGACTGGTGATCTGTCACTGGACATTCCTGTATGGGTTCTTCTGGAACGGTTGCATTTCCTGTTTCCATATACTCTATAGTAAAACAAAAACAAAAACATGCAAGCAAAGTAACCATATCTGAATTAGTCTAATTGTGGGAAGCCACCACACCACCTTCCATTGAACAGGTCAGTTGTGAGCAAACAAGCTCTTTATTCTCGTTTTTTTTTTCTAAATTATTTTATTTTTAAAGAAAACAAATACTACAACAACAACAAAATACAAAAATACAAATAATAATGCTTGCTATACACCCCATACCCACGTGCACCCCATACCCACGGGACCCCATTGAACAATATTTTTATTACGAACTTCCTTTCCAAAATTGCATAGATTGTTGTTTAGAGGCTTTCCCCTTTCCTTTCATTAATACAAATTCAACAAATCTACCCCAGATAGCATAAAAAATATTAGAACTTATTTCCCTTCTTTTCATCTTGAGTTCAATAGTTAATTTATCATTTAATGCAATGTCCCAAACTTCACCATACCAATCTTCTAATTTAATATCATTTTTATCTTTCCAAAACCTATCTATTAATATTCTAGCACTTGTCATAAAGTTAATAATCAATTCCTTCAAGTAATAATCAAGATCTAACTTATCAAAAATTGACAACAAAGCAATTTTAGCATTAAATTCAATATCTTTACCAAATATATCACATATTTCCTTAAAAATCAGTGTCCAAAATTTCTTAACCAATTTACAATCCCACCACATATGATAATACGTACCAATTTCTTCATCACATTTCCAACAAGCTTTGGAGTAATCTGAATTTATTATATTCAATTTTACAGGAGTCAAATACCATCTTAAACAGATTTTTTTAAAAAAAATCCTTTATTCTTATCGACATTGACCTTAAAACTCTAATCCTCCATATTTTTATCCAATCCTCTATTTTAATTTCTGTCTTTAAGTCATTTTCCCAAATTAATTTCAAACCTTCAGTTCCCCACTCTTTTTCCTCTTGTTCCAAAATTATGTTATATATTTTACTTACTACTCCCTTCATCAAAGCATCTTTCTGCATGTCTTCATGTGATGATAGAAATTGTTCGTACTTAGTGCATTCTCTACATTTACCTTTAGTTTTCAACCATTCATTTGTCCAAGTGTCTAACTGAATATAATTATACCATGATAGCTTATTAGTTTGAAGTCTAACCATAATCAATTCCTTCGATCTCATTTTACTCATCCAGTCCTTCAGTCTTGCAACACTTTTTTCCTTAAACAATCCTACTAAACCCTTTAGGTTTGTAGGAAAACTTTCTATTTCAGTCACTAATTTTAATGGTGAAGTTAAGGGACATAACTTCTCTCTATATTTATTCCATATATTTAACATACTTTTTAAAAAGGGGTTTTTCATCTGATTTATTGTATTTCTTTTTACTACATTAAACAAATATTTTTCAACATTCCCATTTATTTCTGATGATTCCATATCCCACCAAATTAATTTTTCTTTATTATATATAATCTCTCCAATAAATCTTAATTGATTTGCTATATAATAGTTTTTTACATTAGGCATACCTAATCCTCCTTTTTTGGGGGTCTTATACCAATATCTTTTATTTATTCTAGATTTTTTACCTTGATTACAAAATCCATTAACTACTCCTGCCAATACTTGAAATCTTCTTCTTCTAATTGTATTGGGAGCATCCTAAATAAAAAGGTAATTTTTGGTAATATTTTCATTTTAATCATAGCGATTCTCCCAAACCATGATAATTTCAATTTAGAATACTCTTGCAGTTTATCTTTAATATCACTTTTCAATTTATTAAAATTTTTCTCCTTTAATTTTTGAGTCGTTCTACCTATATTTATACCTAAATATTTAATATGATTACATATTTTAAAACTATATTTATTCATAAACATTTCTTGTTCCTGTATATTATGATTAAACATCATTATTTCTGTTTTTTGCCAATTAATAATTAATCCTGTTATTTCCCCAAATTTTTGTAAGTGTTTTTTAATATTGTCCATACTCTCTAATGGGTTTTTAATAGTCAATAATGAATCATCAGCAAATAAATTAATCTTAATTGTATCATTTTTTCCTAATCCTTTAATTAATTCATCATTTCTTATTGCATTAGCTAGCAATTCTATAATCATACAAAACAATATTGGTGAAAGTGGACAGCCTTGTCTCGTACCTCGGCCTAGAAAAATCCTTTCCGTTAAACCATCATTAACTATTACTTCTGAAGTATTATCTGAGTACAATTGATCTATAACCCCTCTAAATTTTTTTGCCAAATCCCCAACACCTTATAAGAAGTTTTAGTGTTGGCCATTCAACACAGTCAAAAGCCTCAAATATGTCTAATGATAAAACGGTTGCTTTTATTTTTTCCTTTTCTATGTCATATATAATGTTCAAAACTCGTCTAGTTAAGTTATCCATTTGTCTTCCCTTAATAAAACCACACTGGTCTTCCTTAATATAATTTGCTATAAATCTATTTAATCTATTTGCTAATATAGCAGTAAAAATCTTAGCATCTTGGTTTATTAGAGATATGGGTCTATAAGATCCCGAATCTGTTTGATCCTTGTTGGGTTTTGGAATAAGAATCGTTAATGAATGCTTCCAAGAAGCAGGCATTGTCTCTCCTTCCATTATTTTATTATAAAACATTTTTAACTTAGGTATCAAAATGGAACTAAAATGCTTGTAATATTCTGGACCCAATCCATCAGGGCCTGGTGTTTTGCCATTTTTCAACTTATTAATAACTTTGGCAATTTCTTGTTCTTTAATCTCTTCTTCTAATATTCTTTTATCATCTTCCAATAATTTGATTTTTAAATTCTCAGTTATATAATTTTCTATATTTTCTTTCATTACATTATTTCCTTTATATAATTTCTGAAAAAATTCATGAAAAATCTTCAATTTATCTTTCATTATATTACAACTCTTATCTGTTCTATCTTTAATTATCCCTATTGAGTTTTTTACTCTTCTATTTTTACACATTCGAGCTAATAATTTTGAATTTTTGTTAGTAAATTCAAAAAAATGCCTCTTTAAATACATCAAATCTCTCTGGACTTTCTCTATTTCTATGTTATCTAGTTCCTTTCTCTTAGCCTGGATTTCTACCAAAATTCTTCTATCTCTTTCTAAAAAAAATCTGTTTTCTAAATTTTTCAGATCTTCTTCCAATTTTTTTTACATTTATCTCCTTAATTTTTTTTAATTTACAGGATTCCCTTATTGTTATTCCTCTTGAGATTGCTTTCATTGTGTCCCACAACAGGCCTAATTTAGCACCACCTGCTTCATTTATTGTCCATAATTCTAACCATTCCTTCTTTATCTTTTCTATTACCTCTGGGTCTGTAAAATATTATTATCCATTCTCCACCTTTTAGAGTCTTTATAATCTTTTTTTATTTCAATCTCTATTAACATCAAAGCATGATCTGTTATTTTAATAGAATTAATTTCAGTATTAGCTATCTTAGAAATTAAGTCTTGAGATGTGAATATATAATCTATTGTAGAGTAACTATTATGTACTGTTGAAAAATAAGTATATCTTCTTTCATCACCTTTCAATTCTCTCCAAATATCCTTCAATTGGTTATTTCTTACCTTCTTGCTCAGTATTGTATTTCTTTGATAAATATCATTCCGACCATAAAAGGTTTTATATTTTATCTTGTCCATAACCATATTAAAATCTCCTGCCATAACAACATAACCTTTCTTATCTTTAAAAACCGTATCATAAAATTATCCTTGTTTATTATTAGGTGTATAAACATTAACCAAAGTATATTCTTCCAACCCCATTTTACCTTGTATTATTATATATCTACCATTACAATCTTTTACTACCTTTTCCACTTTAAATTCACAGTTTTAAAAAATTATAATTGCTACACCTCTAGATTTAGAAGTTCCAAATTTTTTTCATATATATCTATATTGTTCATCTTTAATTCATTGACTCCATTTTCTGATTGATGTGTCTCTTGCAGAAAGACAATGTCCACCTTGTTTTTCTTCAATAGTGCTCTATTCTTCTTCTTTTCACTGTTGATCCCAGGCCTTTCACGTTTAAAGTTGCAAGTCTTATTCTTTTACCCATGTAAATTCAAAATTTCTCTTTCCAATAGGTCCCGTGTGCAACTCTTCCTCCCACCAAACTAACAAAAATAAACTAAAACTTAAACTTAACCTAGCAACACCCAATAATTGACCACTGTCAACCTTGTGAACATATAATTTTTCACCCACTCCACCATAGTCCCACGCCATAACCACTGGCGTGGGCAAAAGGTGGGGGGGGCGCCACTGCCGTCTGGCAGAACTACAACCAGAACCTCACCTCTGATCTTTTTATTTAGCTTTTGCATTTTTACTTAATGTTTAATAAAATAAAAACCCCTTCTCCACCCTTCTTTCCCCTTGATTATGAATCAATTAAAAGAGAGGGGGAAAAAAGTGAGAATTAAAACTCAGTTTTTAGTAATTTTAATTTTGTTATTGCTTATACTATCTAAAATTAGTATATTTAATGTGATTATACCAGTAAGATATATATAGAAGCAGAAAAGAAAAAGAAAAGAGAACAAAAATAAAAAAGTAGTCAGTATAGAAAATAAGGAGAAGAGGAAAAAATTATATATATATAATTATATATATATAATATATATAAAAATTATATATATATAAGAAAAATAATATTTAATAAGGGGGGGGGGGAAACGCTGGTCCGTCCTGACTTTCCTCTTCTTCTTGCCAGAGTTTCCAAGCCTTCAGCAGTTCTTTACCTTCATCGCAAGAGTAGATTTTGAACAAAACCTTTTCCTAATTTTCAAAAAAACAGGATAACCCCATTGATATCTGAAGTTGTTTTTCATCAACACTGCTGTAACAGGCTTCATAGATCTTCTCCAATTCAAAGATTCATTGCATAAATCCTGGAATATCTGTATCTTATTGTCCCGATAGACCAGCTGGTCTTGTTTTTGTTTAATTACTCTCATAAATTGTTCTTTCTTTGTGTAGTTAAAAAACTTCACCACCACTGGTCTAATTCTGAGACTTTTTGGGTTACCCAGGAAATGTGCCCTTTCTATGTCTTGTTCAACCAGATGTTGGGTGCCCATTATGGAGTTAATCCAGGCTATTATCTCTTTTTTGAGGTCTTGTCCATGTTGCAGTTGAAAATTCATTATTTTAATATTAGACCTTCTGAGGTTATCCTCCATATAGATCAGCCTTTTAGCAGTTTCATTGACTTTTTCGTCCAAATTAGATATTTTTTCTTCATCTGATTCAACTCTAATTCCAAGCTCTCTAATTTTGCTTTTGACATCTTTGAGCTCCCGTGAAACCCCTGAAATTTGGTCTTGGAGTTTATTGATACTCATTTCAATGGACTTGGCTCATCTCTCAGTTTGATCGAAGCCTTCAGACATTTTACAGGACATGTCTTTTACAACCCTCGTAAGCTCTTCCATTGTTTTTTGTTTATCTTTTTCAGTTGTTGCCCTCGTCAATCTTTCCAAACTGCGATCTGAGGGTACTGAGTTTTTTTTTCCTCTTATCCAGGTGGGGTTTTTGGCAGATTTATCCCTCCTTCTTGACATAGAGCGGTGTGATTAAGAGTAATTATTGTTGTTACGAGCTTTTCATTAGGAGCAGAGCAATACGAAAAATCCAGCAGCTTATTGGACCCAAAAGTGAAAGTAGTTTTCAGTTTTAAAACAACACAGTCCTTAGAGAGTTTAATTAAATATACACGTTCCTTATCTTTCCCTTCAAAGATTTATGCAAAAAGAACCAGTCTTCTAGAAGAAGAAATGCATTTTAAAATCTTTTTACCATTCCGGCGATACGGAGGTTCAGCTCTTAGCTGGTCATTCCCCCGAGCGGAAGTGACGTCTCCTCTTTATTCTCGTTTTACAGGAACTCAAATACTGCATACTTGGCATATAACAGAAAGTGTTTCTTTTTCCACTTCTAATGTTTTATTCTTTCCAATGGGGGTAGCATTATGGTGAAGGGAATTTAGGGTTAGGGGGGGTAGGTATGGATAGAGAAAGGGTAAAATTCCAGAGAGTGAGATAGTACATTTACAACAATGTGTACAATTATACTACAAAGAGAGATAAGAAGAAAAAGAGCAAATTTTCCCAGTATTACTATAGTTGCTAATCTATCTATTCCCTAATTGGACCTTCACATTCTTCTTTAATCTATGCTTTCCAGGCTATCTTTCAAGTCTAATTATGAAATTATTCCCTATATATCCACCAAACATAATAAAAGTCTCCACCTGTGTTTTACGTTTCCCACACTACCCTGTTTTCCCGAAAATAAGACCTAACCTGAAAATAAGCCCTAGTATGATTTTTCAGGAAGCTCGTAATATAAGCCCTACCCCAAAAATAAGCCCCAGTTAAATGAAACCCCACCCTCCACCATTATGCAACATTGTGCAGCAACCAGAAGAAGATGACATGACTGTAAAATAAAACATCCCCTGAAAATAAGCCCTAATGCATTTTTTTGGAGCAAAAATTAATATAAGACCCTGTCTTATTTTCGGGGAAACACGGTATTTAAAAACATTTTTGTACCTTTAAAAAAAAATTGTTGGCTTTGTGTACCATCAGTAAATTATATATCATCTATAAAACATTTTATCTGCATTTTCTTTAATAGCTACTGATTTCTAAATATTAATATTCTTCTATCATTTTATACCCATTATATTCTACAGTCTTTAACCATTTTATTCATTTAGTCCATCTTCATTGTTGAGGATTTTCTTTCCTCTTCCTGGATCCTCTTGTTTTTATAGTGTGCTTTCCTTTAGAGCTTCTCACTTGCTCTTCTGCTCTAGTCGAGCTTCTTTCTGCCTCTGATCCTGATGATTCACTTGATTTATCCTCTTCTCGTTTCTCATCTGCTTTTTTCTCCTCTTTTCTGCCCAGCCACTTCTTTGTTTTCATAAAACCTTCTGCCTTCACTTTTAAGTTAATATAATAACTCTGCTCCTGGAATTCAAAGAGAACACCTTCAGGCACCAACCACTTATACATAATCAAGTTTGTTCTCAAGAGGGATGTCAACTCCACATATTGTCTCCTTTTCTGTCATATTTGCCATTGAATATGTTTCAGGATCTTAATTTCTTTATCTTTTCTATTAAGTTCCTTGCCTTGTATATTTCTTAAAACTTTTTATCGAAAGATCTTTCTCATAAATTTAACATTAATTTCTCTGGGGAGATTTTTATTCCTGGTGTATGCCGTATTAATTGTTTGTGCTGTGTCTATATTTTGTTGAACATCCTCTGGTCAAATCTCCATGAGCGATGCTAAATAAGTAGTAATCACTTGCGCTGTATCTTCTTCTTTTTGTTCTGATAGATTCTGGAATCTATGTATGGCATTGGCTCTTTCCATTTGTAGATTTAACAGAGTAATTTCATCTTGCTTGCTCTCCTGTTTTAGTTCTTCCATCTCTGTATTCATAATCACCAGTCTTCCTTCTGATCTTTTTGATGTCTCCGCTATTCTGGCTATTTCTTTTTTATTTTCTGTAATTTGATTTTTAATATCAGTCATTTGCATCCCTAAGTCTTTCATTTGTACACATAGCTGAGCAATCCATCCTTGTAGTTGCTGTAGCCCTGTAGATAACAGCTCTCTGTTGCCAGTCCTTAAATGACTCTTACCCCAATAATTCACTGAGATTTTGTGCCAATGAGCCTCTTTGAGTTCTCTCTTTTCCACCTTTTGTCACCATATTGATTTTCTTCTTCTTCTTAAATTAAGTAAATAAGGGATGCTGTTTAAGTCTTCTGTCAGCAGCTGTTTTCTTTTTCTTTAAGGAGTGCTGTTTATGTTTTCTGTCAGCAGATGTCACTGTAACCTTATTTTTCTTTCTCAGTCTTCTTTACATGGCCGATCCAAGAGGAGGGTGGAGCTTCCCTCAAAATTAAACATTCTCGCAGTCATCAAGTCACAACAATAAAAATTTAAAGGATCTGCAATGCTTTGAAGTAAATAGGATTTGATATCAATATTTCAGATAGCCATGGGAGCGAGGCTTTTATCTTAGATTGATCTCCTTTCATGACACGGTAGTTTTCTCTCCCTTCTCCCTTTTTCTCTCCTCTCCTCTTCTTCTCCCGATCCAAGCTGGGGGGGGGGGGGGGAGGCTCACTTCTTCCATGACAGTAAGATTTTTTTAAAAAGGTAAAGTCTATTTTTGCTGACTCTTTATATCTATCTCTTTTCTGTATAGTTATTTGGGTCCATGGAGATTTTCCTTATATGAACAAATATCTTAACTTACTCAGAGTCTCTGGTTGAGATATTTCCAACATTCTCACTCTGTGCTTGGAGTGTTCCCAGCTCTTTGCCAAGATGGCTTCCTCCTCAGTCTGTGCACTCAGATGTGACTTCGGAGGGGGAACCAGCCATCACCAATTCCATCCCCCCCTTTTTTTCATCTCTGCTGCTTCAGATGCTGCTTCTTCTCCTCCCCCCCCCCCCCCCGTGGCACAGAAAGTGTCTCTTTAAGGATGCCAGGGAGTTTTGACATTCTCCCAAACAAACTAGTCTCTGTCCTTTAGGGCTGTGGAGGGTGGCACCCCACCTTCTCCATCAACTCCAACACACCCCTCAAGTGCGCAAGATATGGGGTGTTACAGCAGGGATGCTGTATGCAAGCTTGTAGACTTCCCTGCACTTGGGTAGCTTCAGTGCTCACCTAGCCAGGTCATCTGAGGGTAAGGGTGCAGCGGTGGCCCAATGCGCCTCCTCTGAGGCATGCGCAAAGTCTAGCCAGACTCAGGAAGTCTCACCCTGCCAACGCAGTGCCCATGACAGTGGCAGAGGAAGCGGGGTAGCTGGCCGAGCCTGTGGGTTCCTCTGCTTTGAGCCTGGTCCTGGGAAAGGGCGGTCGTGTGGTTGCTTTTGGTGGCAGTGTGATTCCTCCAATGCCTCGCCTCATCTCAGTGCACCCTGGCAGCTTCCACCCAATGACCAGAGTCTGGATCACAGTGGTAGATTAACTCCAGCCCTCAGAGTGTTCTGTCTCCTTCTTAAATTCCTTTGCCCCAGCACTCACCTGCAGACCCTTCAGGATGTCACCAGCCTCCCAACCCCAGTCCAGAGGTGAGCTGCAGGTGTGTAGGCATGGGTTGGTTCATGCAGAGGTTCACAGCTCACACTCCCCAGCGGGGACAGAGCTATCAGGCTCACACCAATTTAATTAACTTTTGAAGTCCCCACAAATATTCTCACTGAATATATGGATGTGAGAGAAAGATGGTTGAGGAAGAGGAAGAATGAAAAAATGCTTTTATCTAAGAACGTAACCCGCTAATCTGGATTGGATTGCAAATATCACAGTGCGTATAAATGCATCAGCATGCAACTTCATGATGTATATGCTAACGTATAATAGGAGAGAATCCACTACAAATACCTGGATTCTCTCATTCATTTTCTTTACTTCCTTATTTTATGTCAGCTGAAGACCATTCTGAAAGTTATCTTTTTTGAGGATTAGTATTAATCCAATTATTTATTTTTATTTAAACTTTGAAAAAAATCAAAGTGTTAAGCTCTTTTGCATGCTAAAAACACACTGTAAATATTTAGAAACAAGAATTACAGCTTCCTTCTATATAAAAGTTATTTGAGGAGTATGGGCAATCTCCACAAATACTTTGTAACTGTTTACAGAAATGTTCAGAATCAGAGCTTTCTGAGAAGCTAGAGAAGCTAAAATTTAGAGCTAAGACAATGCATATCTAGAAGGCAGGGTGGGGCAGGGATGTGTAAAGAAAGAGCCATGCATCATGACTCTTAGCAAGTGCGTTTTGCTAAGTTCAGTGTCTTCCTTTTTATTTTTATTTCCTACATTCCCTTTGTACTTTCCACTTCCAGAAACTTGAGCCTATGCTATATCATCTTTAATTCTTTAATCTACCCTGATATTAAAGGACTACACTTGAAATAGGAATTCCAGAGTCAATCTGTGCCTCAGATGACTTAATAGAAATCAGGGTGGATGATGAGATCATCCCAGAAACTGTGGTAGGCTATAAAAGAAGCATCAAGGCCAAAAAAACAGATGGTAGTTATGAAAAAGCTGTAGAAATCTAGTGAATAGACAGGAGGGTTTAGTATCAGTAGTGTTGTAGAGTATGGTGAGAGTCAGAACCAACTAGATCAGTGAGATGCCTGAAATGCATGAACACCAGGCTAGAAGAGCAGTCACTGTAACTGTATCCATTATAAATGGATACCACTACAGGAGGTTAATGGCTGGGAGGAAAGAAGAGTGGTGCCGGTGATGAAAGAGATGAAGCCATCTTCACAGAACTAAAAAAGTCACTCAAACTGATTGGTAGGGATTCAGTAGGATGGGATGCTATTGCCACTGGAAATAATGCCAATGTGACTCAGTCTGCTCAAAACAGGGTTCCCTGCCCTCATGAGTTGTGAAAGTGGCATTATTCATACAACACATATTGTGCTAAGGGGAGAAGCATGTCTACTCCAAGAACTTTTATAATCTGAAGTGAAAGCTGGAACCACAAACAACAGGAGTAGGACTGCTGTCATCCTCTGTTGGTCACATCTCAATGCCAGTTGATGTTAGATGTGTACTCATATTAGTAGAGTCCTCAAAAGTTGACCAGGAACCCATTGGGGATCTAATGGGTCCAGGGAAGCACAACAGAACTTTAGAACCATGAAAGCTACCCTATGCTGAATGAAACCTATAGCCCAAAAATGACAGCACTAACTGACAATGTCTTTCCAAGGTTTTAGGCAGGATTACTCCCTTGCTCTACATGGAGATGCAGGAGGTTTAGCCTGTGGCATTCTGCAGGCAAAATGTGTTCTACAAACTATGGCCTTCATAGGAAAGTGACTAGAATGAGGTGAGGATTATACATGGATATTCTTCTTGCTGTTTTGACATTTCAATCCCCTCCCTTAAAAAAAAAAACTTTCAGTGATATGTAAAGTCTTATTTCCTAAATACATTCTATTCAATGTTTTGATCAGATTTTATATTTTGGGATCATTCATTCTTGGCCCAAAAAATTATTAGAAGTCCTCTGTGCAGGCCCTACAAGAATAATCAGGTCACATATAAGTAACTGCTTGTTTTGGGGTTTTTTTCTCCCTATGTTTCAGGACTCTGACAACCAGAAAAGAAGCTGGAGTTGGACACAGTTTATCCTATTTTGTCACACTTAGTTGCCATTTTTTCATGTTCATCTTTAGACAAAGTTCTAACAAGACACAATAACAACAAAGCCCCACAGTTCTGCCTACTATATTCTATCATATTATGCAAAAGCAATATGAAACAAGGAACATACAGCAGGATGTACTTACTTCCTCTTCTAAAACTATCTACGTTTAATCACACCTTTCTTCATAGATTAATGAAAATTCCTCCCAGTCTAAAAGACTAGAAAGAGTGATACATCTACAAGATTACATATTCATTTGAAATGGTTAGAATCTCAGTTGCTAAACAGTCAAACAAAGCAATGGAGAAACATGCAAGAAATGAATGGGAAAAGTTAAAATGCACATTGTGATTTAACACAGCTGTTTTCTTTCAAGATAGAAAAAGCCAAAGAATATAGCCATGGGTAGTATACAGGAAGGCTCAGCTTGAATGAGCTACTGAATTTCAAGTGTCTAATGAGACAGCTGTGGAAAATCTGAGGCATATTAACTCTAGCTGTTGTTCAAGGCTAATTTGATATTGGAAGGATTCCTTGAAGATGATGCACTGCCACATATATAAAAAGATACAAAATAGCTTCAAATCATGGAATATATATTGCTTGTGCCAGTTTTAGTTTCCAAGAAAACATAAAAGGTAATTAAAAGGTGGGAACCTTTGGTTACAGTAAGTAACCTGTCCTCTTTCATGATCTCTGTAAACCCACATTATTGGGAGAGTAGCAAAATTACTTTTCAACAGTGGGTAGGTGGTACTGGAGCACTGAAGACAGCAAGGCTCTGCCAAATCCAGGATCCCTGTGCAACCTGACATCAATCCTCTAATGCTGTGCAAAGGCAGATGGTTGCAACCACCTTGCTGCACAAGAGATGTCTGGAATGGGTACACAATTCAGGAGGGCCACAGAGGTGGCAATTGATCTCACTGAGTGTCCTCTAATCGGTAATGGGAGTTGCTTACATTGTAATTCACAGTAATATTTTAACACATAGATGATCCATTTCAACACTCCTTGTGGGGAAACCTTTAGCCCTTTTTGGTTTCTGCCATAACATATAAAGTGTCTTTGAAAGCAAGTGCCCTATGAACATCCAGTACATGTAGAAATTTCTCAGTGTCATTTTGTGGGTGAGGAAGAAAGTGGTATTTAGGTGGAATTTAGAGACAACTTTGGGCAGAAAGGATATGTTTACAGTGGGTCTATACAGAATGTGCAGACCTCACTGGTACATCTTGCTGATGTGAGCGCTACAAGGAAGATGGTCTTAAGGGTAAGTAATTTGATACTAGTTGCAGCGATTGGCTCAACTGGTTTTTCCATGCGACTCTGAAGAACTAAAGGCAAGTTCCAGGATGGTATCTTTGGTGTTGAGTACCTTTAAGAATTTTTAATGTCTGGAATGGTGAACCATGGCATATGGTCCTTAGGCAGTGCATAGGCAGATGTTGCTGCCAAGTGTACTTTGAAAGAAAACATTTTGAGACCCTTTTTCTTTAGGTGGAGTAGAAATCTCATTTGGAATTTGGAGAACGTTTTACATTTAACTATATAAAGGGATCATGTGGCAGGTTTATGCGACACTGTTAGGATCTCCTGTAGTTCTTGGTCATATATTTGATGTATTCTCCAAACTGTTTGGTGCAGACTGCAGGCATGCCTTTCCATTCTGCACTGTAAGGAGATCTGGACAGCAAGGCAGTTTGATATATTGTCTTTCTACCAGTAAAAGAAGTGGGGCAAATCAAGACTGTCTTGGCCACCATAGCACTGTCACTATCACATTGGCATTGTCTCATCGGATCTTAGCTAGCTTTTGGTAACAATGGAAAAGATGGGAAGGCATACAGGAGGTTCATTGACCAGTGGTGAAGGAAGGTGTCACCAAGTGATTTGTTGGTGGGTTGACCTCTGGAAGAGTAGAGCCAGCACTAATGATTTTGGTGAGATGCAAATAGATCCACTTTAGGGTTTCCCTGTCTCTTGAAGATCTTTGTAGCAACTGTTGGATATACTTTCCACTCATGGAAATACACTTTTTTTTTTCCTGCTTAATGAGTCTGCCTGAGTGCTTTCTTGGCCTGACAGGCAAATTGCTATTGGCCAGATGTGGTTGTACCTGCTTCAGTCCCAGAGCTACGTGGAGAGTGTTGTTATTGGTGATCTTGGTTTTGTGTCTCCTTGCTTGCTAATATAGCACATCACTGTACTGTTGTTAGTTATCTTGTGCAGTGGTGGGTTAGCTGATGGAATGTTCTGACTGCCTTAATAGCAACCAATACTTCTTAGCTTGTTTATATGGATTCTTGATTTCCTGAGGATCATATGTTGTGTGTGCTGTATTGGTGGCAACATGTGTCCCATTCTGTAGTGGACACATATGTGGTTATGACTAATGTTGGCCTCAACATTTGGAATGGTTATTCTGTGGTAATGTTGCAGTAAGACATCCACTACTTTAGTGATAGTTTTACAGAAGGCGGGATTTTGATATATATTTTTTCTTGCATCAGTCTTGGCAGTCAGAGAAACCATAATTGCAGGGTCCTCATTAGCAGCCTGGCATGTGTGTTGTGATAATTGACACGATGAGCGCTAGCGTCCTTTGAATGTCTTTGGATGTGGTCATTTGTGGCCATGGTGGATATAGTTGCTATTATGTTGAGTGCCCTTTTCTTTGGCAGCATGACTTGAGTCAATGTGGCGTTTATGTGAATTCCTATGAGGTCTATGACTTGTGTTGGAGTCAGGCAAGATTCTTTGGAATTTATGAGTTCTAATTTTGGTAGGAGACAGATTGTTGTATGAAGGGTGGTTTTGAGCTGCCTCTCTAATGCTTCTACCATAAGCCAGTAATTTATATAGGGGTAGATCATTATGCCTTTTAATCCAAGGTGGGCTGCTATAATGGCGATGCATTTGGTGAAAACCCTTGGGTCTGTGGAAAGGTCATGTGGGAGGACTTTGAACTGTGTTTTCCTATGCTGAAGCAGAGTGGCTCACAGTGTTAAAAAGAAAAGAATTAAAAACACAATAAGTTATACAGGCGTACCTCGGTTTACGTACGCCTCGGTTTACATAATTTTTGGTTTACGAGCCGAAATCCATAAGAAATAATGCCTCGGTTTACATTTTTTACGGGGGGGGGGGGGTTCGCTGTACGAAAAGGACACATTGCGCCTGGAGGTTTCTAGCGCTGCCCCCATTGCTACAGCAATCCACGTTCCGGTTTACGTAATTTCCGCATTACATAACGTCCCGGATGATGGATTAATTTTGTAAACCGAGGTACTACTGTACATTAAAAAACAATTAAACTAGAAAACTGATTAAAATACCTTTAAATGATTAAAGACATATAAAAATGTTAAAAATTATCTTAACTAAGAAGTGGCATTTAGGAACTCAGTCATGATAGTTAAACGCCTGCCTGAAAAGGTGGGTCATCAGTTGTCAATGGAAGGATAAAAGGGAGGGCATCAATGCGACCTCCTGAGGGAGAGCATTCAATAACCTGGAAGCAGTCACATGTCCCATCAACTGTGGCTGCATTGGCAATGGGTCTGAGAGGAGAGCCCCCTCTGATGGTCTAAGGAAAAATACAGAAATGGCACAGAGTGCACAGATGCCTGGATCCAATCACAAGCTATCTACCTGCATTCCTTCCTCTTTCTTTCCTTTGGAAACCAGGTATTTGCTTTTCAATTTGGAATGTTGTGTTCTTGCTCCATAGAGAAGGCAGAAACTAAAGTCTATTTTGGAGGGGCACATCTCTTCTTCTCTTGATCCTTTTCAAATAATCTAGGCTTTATGACTTTTGAGATCCATACAGCATAGATCATGTTTGTTATGAACCATCAAGGCACCTCCAACTTATAGCAACCAACGATAACGTGACCGCCAAAGGTTTCTATTGTTAACAGCCCTGCTCAACTCTTGCAAACCAAAGGCTTTAGCTTCCTTTATGAAGTCAATCCATGAATCTCATACTATGTTGCTTCATTATACTAACATACAAATAGAAGTGGAGAAGGGGTGGTCACATTAAAGAAAGGCCTTTGAACTGTTGAGTAATCCAGTCAATCTGATTTCTGATTAGAACTGCATAAAATAGATCTATGCTGCTTTGTCACACTTCTATCTGAGCATGAACAGAGAAAGGACAGTCATATTAAAGAGAGGCTTACAAATGTTACTTTCATTATGGCTGAGAAATCTAGTCTTGTCACTTGTGGTCAACATAAGAATGGTCTTGGCTATGTGTTGATTCTCACCTTTATTTCAAAGTAGATGTCCCCAAAGAAGCATTTTATGTGAAGTCATTCTCCCAGTTTTCCATTCATACTCATGAAATTTTATGGTCATCTCATAAAGTAATGTAATGTATATAATGTAAAGTAAACTGAATTCTAAGAACTTCTAAATCGCCCTTTCACATAAAAGGTCCCTC
This sequence comes from Intellagama lesueurii, assembly GCA_037013535.1. Taxonomy (NCBI): domain Eukaryota; kingdom Metazoa; phylum Chordata; class Lepidosauria; order Squamata; family Agamidae; genus Intellagama; species Intellagama lesueurii. The sequence goes on along the minus strand of JBAJHW010000005.1, from coordinate 38,639,514 downwards.
TGATTTGCAGGTTTGATATTTTTTGAGGAATTGGGTGGAGGAATACTGGCCAAGCTTTAATAGATGTACCTAGACAGGCACATTCAACATGCAAAGAAAATAAATATTATATATTTTATGTGGATGCATTTGTCATATTCACATCCAGTTTTGTATATTTAAGAAAACCTACCTTGAAGTAGTGCAGCAATTTGGAGTGATTGTTGTGATGGATGTTCTTTAAGAACGTCTAAAACAGTTCTGCCTAAACTGTCCTTTATGTTGGCATCAATTCCTGAAATAGAAAAATATTATATCCCATGGTAGGATTAAGAACAGTATCATATTCTCAGCTCTCCTGGCTAGAGGCATGTAGGACAGGGCAAAGAAGCTGGTAGAAGGATGCTCTGCTATGTGAGGAGGCACATTTGTGCTGGCAATCACTGGTATGCCTAAGGAAAGCTCAGCAAGTATAGATCTACTACCAATGGTGTATCTGTTAGTGATAGTCTCCAAAGTATTCTGATGATAGAAGCCATGTTGAATGCCGGATCCAAGGCCCCTTTGTTACCACAAGAGACCCACTCCAGGAACTTGTATGTATTTCCCCCTCCCCTCATTGAAACCAGTAGAGGGAGAGGGAATTTTAAAAATACAGTTGCTGACTATTTTTAAAAACAGTTACATGTCAGCAAGACTTCAAAAGTAGTGAGTAATCTTTCCCTTCACAGCTCATCTTGCCTCATTTATAACTGCTCTTTAAATGTCTTCAATCAATATTCTTTATTATAAATGCATTACATTAATTGATAGTCTCCCTGCCCATTATGCTCCATACAGTGTGCATGTCAGGAAACTACCAGACATGTAATGTCTTGCAGCTCCAACAGAACTTAGGCCCATCCAGCTACATCTTCTGTCTTCATAAAAAATCATCATGTCTACAGGAGCCTTTATTCCTTAGGTATAAGCAATAGAGATGGGGGTATTCATATTTGTATACAAATATGAATACCCCCACAGAGCTGGACATAACAAGGGTCCAGTCTCCTGGGGCCGGACCATCCAGTCATGTGTCCGCTGCCACTGCTGGATCTGCTCTCCCTTCCAATCGCTCCACAGCTCGCGGTTGGCTATCCACTCCTGGCAGAAGGAGGGAAGACAAGTCTCCCTGCCAGGCTGACAAATGGATAGCCGACCACGAGCTCTGGAGCAATTGGAAGGGAGAGCGGAGCTGGCGGCGGACACATGGGTCCAGCCCCAGGGGGTGATTACAAATACCTCCATCTCTAATAAGCAATTCAAGAGGGGTTTGATTTTTTAAATTATTTTTTATTTTAAAGCCTCCAGAATTCTGGCTGCAGGAATTTCTGCAGACCCCTGAGACTGTAGCCCAAATAAATATGAAAGTCCTGTGCCTGGTGAATTTTCTTGGACTACAATCCACTTCCTTAGACATATGATTGTGTGAAGAAGTATCTAAATAAGTTGATTATAATGCATATATATTTGCACTAAAATCACCATATTAATCTTAAAGAATTAACAATACTTTTTGGATTTTTGTTTTTGTTTTTGGTGGTCTCGGGAAACAGTAGCTATTTACCTTACATCAGTAGATACCTTCCCAATAGTTTACTAAGTCTTTGGTTCCACTGCAATAGAGATTATCCATCTGGATATATGGCATGTATCAAGACTTCTGCCTCCAATCCAGCAACTAATTTCAGATGAGATTAGATACCATGTTCTGGAAACAGAATACAGGGAACTTGTTTAAACAATAATTACGACATACCTGTGTCAAGCAGAATGCGTACCACATCCACTTTTCCAAATAAAGCTGCTTCATGTAATGCACTCCCCTTTTCTGTCTGGAAAAAAAACAGTCAATGATAACCTCAAATATCATAAAATCTGCTATAGTAGTAATGAAAAGCAGCATTAGTGATCTAATAAAAGAATTAATAATGATCTAATAAAAGATACAATATTGATTAGGCTTGAATAACACTGCAATTTTATGTATTTTTAGTTTGAATTATGTTGCATTAACTTCAATGGGATTCACTCCTCTGCAAAAAGTAGTGTAACCAAATTCATAAGAAAAAGTTCCTTACTTGTAACTGTGGTTCTTCAAGTAGTCATCTATGAACTCTCACATATGAGTCTTGTGGCTAGGCAGCGTCACATCTGCAATCTTCTAGATCTAATCTTTTCATGAAACCTACCCCATTGTGCATTTCTTGCTACACTTTAATGTGTTCCCCTTAGATCTATGTCTGCTGCAAACAGATATTAAGGTTCAAATAATCAGCAGCATGATGGACTCTGGAGAGAAGGTGAGTTGTGTGAGTTCACAGAGAACCACTTGAAGAACCACAGCTACATATAAGCTGCTGCAGCTACTTCTTCTTCTTCTTCTTCTTCTTCTTCTTCTTCTTCTTCTTCTTCTTCTACTACTACTACTACTACTACTACTACTACTACTACTACTACTACTACTACTACTACTACTACTACTACTACTACTAAATCAGTGGGGAATTGGTTACACATATACTCTGTAAGTTCCATTGATTTAAAGGGTCCACTCTAGTTCCAAATTACTATGCTAAAGTAAGTTGCAACTGCAGTAGTCTCATTTCAATCCATCGAATTTATAGAGTTGATTTACCAAATCCCCACTGATTCAATGGGCCTACTGTAGTGTGACTTACTATGCTAAGCAACAGGATTTCAACTATTGATTCAGAAGTTACTGTGTTCTAGAGATGTTTGGCAATAAATAAAGCACATCAAACAGATAGATGATCAACAGCAATACATTAGCATTTACTGATATTGATGAAACCATTCACCTAAAGAATAAATATATTTATTAACTGCTGGATAGCTCAGTGGTTTAGGTACCTGGCTGTGGAGCCAGAAGTTGAGAGTTTGATTCTCCACTGTGCCTGCTTGACTGGGGCTGAACTTGATGATACATAGAGTCCCTTCCAACTCCGCAGTTCTAAGATTATTATTATCATTATCACTAAAGTAGCCCTTGCTCCTTAAAATTCCCAGAAATTACGGAAGCAGCCAGATGTAGCAACAGATAGGAAAAGAATATTATAAGGAATTTCTAATGTCCAGAAGCTGTCTGATCACCAGTGAGTAGATTCAAACAACACATATTTAACATAATTTTACATGCATACTATGAGTTGGATTCAGAATCTGCCTTCTGCTAGAAGAGCTCTGCTTGAGGAAGAGCTCTCTAATTGATATTTTTGGATTCTTTTCCACCAGACACCATAATTTACCCAATTCAGCATAGCTTGAAACATCTTTATGTGCTCTTCCCTTTTGTTGCAAGCACAAAAGACTATGCTCCCACACAAGCTTTGATACTGCATGGAATATGAAATAGAAGAGTAAGTATTTGGTATGTCAGGGTTTTCTGTTTCAGAATCACCAATCTGAAATACACCCAGAGGGACAGCAGCAATAGTAGGTTAGCACAGATGTTGAACTGTAGACAATTGTCTGATATATTCATAGCAGTCAGATTGTCTGTTCTACTCTTCTATCCAATCTGCAGGAATATCATATATTTTTTGTGATATTTCATTATGGGGTTACAAATAAGAAAAATCAGGAAAAGGTCACACGGTTGTCAAAACAATACAAATGCAGGAACAGGTGATACCTTTATTCAACCATTAAGAACGTAACAAAACAAAAAACAAAAAGTGAGCTTTCAGTGATAAATCATCTTCTTCAAGGCTATGAATCAAGTTCTGGTGGGTAGTTCCAAAATTATATACTCTTATTAATGTCCCAAATCCACAGGGCTGATGTTGAGGCCAGGTTAGCTTCTTAGTTGTTAATGGCTGCAGTATGCCAGTTAGTTCCAAGCTCCTCCTCAGCTAGAAGTTTGGAATTTATGGCCTATTTATTAAAGCAATGGACCGTCAGGCATTCTGGGGGTCCCTTCTTCCCCCTTTCTGCCTTTTTGAAACTCCAAGAACTTATTTTTAGCTAGAGAAGAAGAGCACTTCTTCAAATTTATCTATTATACAACTGCAAAAGAACACAAGAACACATTAATAACAGTATATAATTTTGGAACTACCCACAAGAACTTGATGCACAGCCTTGAAGAAGATGATTTACCATCAAATGCTCACTGTTTGTTTTCTGTTTTGTATTCTTAATGGTTGAATAAAGGTATCACCTGTTCCTGCATTTGAAATATTTCTATTGTGTCATATAAAATAGAAAAAAATCCACAAGTCTTTATTCAAATAATAACTTTAAAAAATAATACTAACTTGGCAGCTGACATCCATTCCAGCTTCTAGTAGGACCTGTACAACAGCTTTGTGACCATTACGAGCTGCAAGGTGCAAAGGAGTATGTTTTCTTGTATTACAGCTCATCAAGTTTGGATATGCATTGATTATCATCTTCACTACTCGCAGGCGGCCATATAAAGCTGCCAAATCCAATGGTGTCTCTAATTTGTTGTTTCTTATTGTTGGATCAGAAAGTTCTTCAAGCAAAACAGCTACCACTTCAGAGTGTCCATACTGGGCTGCACAATGTAAAGCTGTTTCATTTTCATTGTTCTGTTAAAAGAGAAAATAAATCATGAAGTGTTTTATTAATAACTATAAAAAAGAGTTTTTGAGGCAAGCTGTTTGAGCACACTGAAATTGATCTAAGAGATATTATTTCAAAAGTCGTTCTTTTACTGATAGCCCTGAGGTCAAGTAGCTTTAGCAGCTCAATGCTTGTACTGTACATTGTGCAGTCTTTCCCCTTAAAGCAGGAGGAAAAACATGAACCCTGGCCATTCATGTGATGGCTGATGATGTCTACAAATTTGGTTCAGTATTTAATGAAGCGAATGCAAATATAAATATAAACATCTAGATAAGCTGTCCAAACAGAAGCCATAACTGTCACCAAATAAACAGATAGAGAAAAATAGCATAGTTATCACAGTTACCATTCACATGATATTAGTATGAGAACAGGATTTTGTACATAGAAAAAAAACCAAAATAAACACTATTAGTGTTGACTGTTAGTCCCATTGATCCATCACATTTTATACAAAGAACTAATAATTGTGACTATCACTTCAGTACTGATTGGCTGCTGGGAAACTGGCATACATCATTTTTTGATGGCATCACTCCAATGTTACAAGAACTCTAGGCTGAACCATAAGATTCCATTACATGAGCAGAAGACCACTCCTTACACAGGGATGTCACTAATTCCCCCCATATCCTCCAAAAGCTGCTCTGGAGACTTTTCTCCCACAATACTTTGATGCTAGTTTCTAGGCACATGAGGAGGAAATAGCCATCCCTTCTCCACATACAGATGTGCCTTCTTTCTGTAGCAAGATCTTCAGATACACACACACACACACACACACACACACACACACACACACACACACACACACACACACACACACACACTATATGTGTGTGACAAATTATGTGACCCTAACAAGGGCTTTCAAGGTAAGTGAGATATATAAGGAGTGCTTTTACCAGTTCTACTCTTCCATGAGTTTCCATGGCCAAGTGGGGATTCATACCTTGTTGATATCTATAATTACTCTAGTAAAATAAAGGAATAAACACACTATTTCTTCAAATTTAACTATATAGACTACTGCAAAAGAACATAAGAATATACTGCACCAAACAAATATTGTGCAATTAGATGAGAGGCTGTACCCATGTTTTATAAGTATAAGATGCAAACATTAGGCAAAATAAGAAAGACTGATTAAAAATAACAACTCATACCTAGTTAGTACATTTTGCATCCATATTTTATTATTTACACCATACTGAGATAAAATACCCATTTGGTTTAGAATCCTATACCACCTATCTGGGAGTAAACCTCATTAAATTCAACGGGATTTACTTTTTAGAAGACATAAACAAGATACTCTTGAGTTAGGATTTTTCGAATTAGAATAAATATAATAGGACGTTATAAACTCTGAGTAATTATTACAAAACTCCCAAGCAGCCACATTTCTACTTATTTTCTTACTTTGGAAACTAGAAAACGGGCTATATTAAGAGGAAAAGGTCAAATTTATTGCACTGTGTAGCATTTATATGCATCCATTCATGTCTGTAAAAACTGAAAGACAAAACTGGTTTTGAATGTAAATATTGCAACAAAACTGGTAATTCGAATATTTTAAACTTTGAACAAGCACACTGTACGGAGTAGTGGGTGAAAAAGAACACTCTTCCAAAACAGGAATCTCTCCAAAATCTGGTGCCAAGTCAGTATTGTCAGATAAAGACTAATGATTGAGACAACACAAGTGAGATAAGGAAACTCTTTAGATAAGCAGTGGAAGTGGTTCATTGCTCTGGTAGAGTAGCTTCTTGGAATAATTAACAATGGAATTCTTATACTTCAGCATGATCATCTTCACAATCTGTCTGGCAACATGTTGTGAGGAAATTGGAATTCCTTTTTAGGACAAGAATAACCCAGAAAGAGCCATAGCAATCTATAAAACATAACCATTCTTTGTACATATGAATGTAGAATGGCACGCGGAGGGAAGCAGAGTCATGTGTGCGCGCCCAGCTTAGCGGGAACATTGGGTGAGGGTAAAGTTCCCACTGGTGTATGCCTTGTTGGGATCTGCTGAGTTGGTTGATCAGATGGTTCATTCTCTCAGCCACATGCACTGCTCACAAAAACTACAGTCATGAATGCACCAATGCAAAAAGTACAGCAGTGTTTTGGACTGATTACCACTCTGTTTGCTGATGTACCAGACGACAATGAAGTTGTCTGTGGGCTATGATCCTGGCAAATAGTGGGAAGATTATTTCACAGACCTTGAAGACTGCCAACAACTCTACAAAAACTGATATGGTATTGGGCTTCTCTTGGTGTCTGTTCTCCTTCTGTGCATTGATGAAGACAGTGGCATCCCAAGTCTTTGTTAGATGCTTCCACTACTAACATCAGATGAGGCTGGATGTGTGTGAACAGCACATTGTCTGAGACAGTCAGCAGTTGAATGCATGCCTAGAAATAGTTGGGCAGGGGAGGCTCCCACCAGTGGAAAGCATGACAGAAGGAGAAAGAGTGAGCCAAAGTTGTTTCAAGTTGCAAACTGGATAGTAATAATAGAAAACTAGGGTTGCAGAGCCTCATGTAGAGTTTTGCAAAGCAGAGGACCATAACAGTGGACGTAGTGAGTCCAAGAAACCTAAGGATTATATGCACTGCTGAATCTTTGCAAAGGACAATGGTATCATGGTGATCTGTCAGGCTCTGACTCCGGAACGAATCTGTCAGGCTCTGACTCTGGAACAGATTTCAAGGTTGATTATGAAATCAACTTGGCTCCTATAATAATGACGTCCTGAGCAGGAATCAGGTGAGGTTTTTTTCATGCTGAGGCAGAGGCCAAAGTCCTGAAAAAGGGATAAGACAATGTCAAGACCCAGTCACTGATGAGTGGAATGGGATTATGTCTTAAATAAGTATCTTTCAAATTTGTCATACTGAACCAGTCATCTTCCGGTAGAAGGAGAAGATCAGTAACAGTCACTGTTTGGAAGCACATTGTCGTAATATATTTGCCAATAACCTGTAGATTGAGAATAGGTCAAAGACTTTTATGCTGCTTCGATATCATGAAGTACTGTGAATAGTAGCTGGCATGATGTGGATGTAGGTTCAATGACTCCGTTATGAGGAGGTTGAATCTGGACAAGACGGAAATATTGCGCGTGAGCGGCCCCGGTGTCAGTGGTTTGGGAAACTCCCTCTCCTTTGGGAGGGGTGACTCTTCCCACGAAGAGTGAGGTTTGCAGCTTGGGCATCTGCCTGGACCCGGATCTCACCATGGAAACCCAGGTGGCATCTGTGGTCCGGGCAGCCCATTTCCATCTTCAGAGGATTGCCCAGCTGTGTCCCTATCTAGATGCGAGGGCACTCACGACGCTGATTCATGCCCTCATAATCTCAAGAATAGACTACTGCACTGCTCTCTACGTGGGGCTACCCTTGAGGCTGATGCGAAGACTTCAACCGGTGCAAAATTTGGCAGCCAGATTAATAACTGGGGTGAAGAAATTCCAGCAGATCTCCCCCACTCTGGCCGCCCTTCGTTGGTTACCGGTTCGTTTCCGCATCGACTTCAAGGTTATGATGATAACATTCAAAGCCCTAAATGGTTTAGGGCCTAGGTACCTATCAGAGCGCCTGCTCCCAGCCAGATCTGTCCGTAGTACCCGTTCTTCATAGGCAGGGCGGTTGAGGGCCTTGACCCTGAAGGAAGCCCAGAGGGAAAGAACAAGAAACCGGGCCTTCTCGGTGGTTGCCCCCCACCTATGGAACAACCTGCCTATTGAGATCCGCCTGGCACCCTCACTGGATGGGTTCAAAAGAGCACTGAAGACCTGGCTCTTCCGCCAGGCTTTCCCGGAGCACTAGGATCTCGCCCTCCCTTTTTACCATTCTTTTTGCCATCCTCTCCATCACCCTTTTTAACCACCTTTATTGCCATCTGTTTTAATTTCCCTAATTATGTATTAATTTATTTTTATTGTGTTTTTAATATTATTCCTTATATTGTTGTTAGCCACCCAGAGTGGCCTGGTTGCCAGATGGTGCGGGATATAAACTCAAATAATAAATAAATAATGTAAAATAGTATAGTAGAGCTTCTGAGGACAGAGTAGGGCAAAACATCCCTCTAGAGGAAACCAATCTCTCCAATAACCCCACTGAATAACAGAAAGAACCCCTTGCTCCACTGTGAAACTCCACCCGCCATTTAGATGGTAGGCAACCCTGGAACTGAATATGGACTTATCAGTTCTGTGTGAGGTGCAGACAGGGGGAGGCTAGCAAAAATGTTCAGAATGTAGGAAGTTGGTGAAAGGATGGTCAGTTGTGAGAATTGATCAATGTTGGGGGTTGATATCAGCAATAAATAATCTCTGTGATTTAGGTTAATAGTACCCTTCGGAGGAGGATGGCAATAGCCCAATATGGTGAGCAATATTTTGTAGCTTGTTATAGATATCTAATTCTACTTGGTTGTTGATTTTGAGTTCTACTGCAGCTCCTGGATAAGCTTTTCAGCCCAGAAAATCCAAACATTTTTGTTCTATGGAAGAGGTGACAAGAAGTGTAGGGTGTTTTGACAAGATTCAGCCTCAACTCTTTACAGGATCTCTATATTATAAGAGGTGATGGCATGGAAGAAGGGTTATGTTATGTTGACATTGTTTTCAGCAGGCAGATGAGCATCAAAAGGCCACTGGAGCACTGCCTTGAGTATGAAGCACCAGAAACACTGGATTTTTCTTGAGTGGCTCCTCTCAGCAAAAAGGTATTTGAAGGCAGTTTGCTATGTAAACCAGGAAGTGAGAATGGGAGATACATTCTTATGATCATGAAGAAGGTTCTTGATACCTGTAAATGGATCAGGGAATTTAATTTGGGCTGATTAAGTGAATGGTTTGATTGAGCCCACATCAGACTCACAGTCAGTAAGTAGTGAGGTATGGCACATGTATTAGTGCCCTCTCTTTGCAGAGGGTGAGGAACCATGAGCGAAGATGGAGGTGGCATGACAGCTACTGGACTGAACTGGACTGAACTGGATGAAGCTTCTGGTGTAATGAAGGACTAGTATTTTGCTTTACTTTAGTATTTTACTTTACTGCATTAGTAAAGACTAAAAGGAAAATAATAAAAATAAAAACCAGCAAAACCACAGATATTTTGAATTTAAAGGAGTCCTACAATCTGTGGCTGCTGTGGCAAACAAAGTAGACATGTGGGACAGCTCACCAATCTGTGTATAACAGAAAGAAGGGGCTGGGCTACTGCCAAAACTTTATTTCGATCTGGAAGGTTCCCAACGAAGCCTCTACACAGATGCAGACCGTATGTGTGGATGCACAGTGACCACAAAGTAGAATAAGAGGAAATTGTTGTTAAAAACAATACATGGATTGGTGGACTTGCAAAGAATGAGGAAATGTACTAATCAATTTTGTTTGAAAAAATTATATTATTTTAATTGTGTGCTTGTGGACTTGAATTTCCAACAGTTAGTATGTCGAAGTTAAAACACATTGCCTTATATACAGTTTTAAATTTTGCACACATACACAAACAAATACACACAGAGAGAGAGAGAGGCAGGGAGACAGAGACAGAGAGAGAGAGTGAGAGACAGTCACTGACTTCTCATAGGCAGACTGTGGGGAAAACTGAACAAAGGGAGCAACAGTGAATGCATTGAGTTATAAGTTATCCACATAATGATCCATTACTGAGCCTAGGATCAGCAGAATGTAGAGTATGGTTAAATTTAGTACTATATTCTACAACGGACCAAACTTTAAATTCCATAGGGCAACTCTGTGATGAAAGTTCCTTCCCTTCTTTTAGCCACTTTCCCATAGGAGAAACACTGAAGCTTCATGGCAAATAATATGTTAGTTAAATTTCTTTTTTCATTTGCATGATTTCAACTTGGATATGTCTCTAAAGAAAATAGGCATTACCTCTGACTTACCAGATTCCTCAAGCTAAATACATTTTAAATGAATATTCTTTTGACAAATAGATCACTACCAAACAGATAACCTTCCTATCAAAAAATTCTGTGGAGCATGGTTCCAGTTGCAAGCATAATGAGTACACCATAAGCCATGCATGCATAATTGTATGCGTCAAACAGGCAGTGAGGTACATAATTGACTTATATAAAGATACAGGGACTCACATGAAAATACATATGTCTAATTTGGAGGGGCAGAAGATGTACCTGAAAAAGCACACATTGAGGTTAGGTAATATATTTACCTAATTCAATGTACATGAAAAACTAGTGCAGAAGAAATGGAATAGCATGTTTCAATAAAAATTGGAAGGACATTACCTGAGACTCAAGATGTAGATTGAAACTGACTAAAGCTGACAGTGTCTAGTCAATTTCAATCTTGTGCAAGTGTCACTGGTAAAACACCTCTGTTGCAGTTCTACTGCAACTGCTGAGTTGACCCTATGAAATAGGAGGAAGAGAGAGAGAAGAGGGAGGGAAAGTAGAGCACAAAAGGAAGGGAGGGAAAGAGAGAGAGAGAGAGAAATGAGGAAGGTAGAAAATAACAGATGTACAGAGTAAGACACACAAGGGGTAAGGAAGGATGGAGAACAGGATAATACTTGCTAAACCCTCCCCACTTTAGCAAATTTCTGGCTTGTTATTGTGGGTGAACCTGGGTTTAAAATAAACTTCAGTTAATTGCTAAACAAACTTCCTATGTACTCTAGGTTGTTTTGTTTAACGGCTTACGGAACTAGCTAAGCTTAGTTTAAATCAGAATTCCTATTTTGCACATAATTTTACTCCTTTCTGCTTATTTACTAGCACTAAACTATGGTTTGGTTCTAGAAATCTTTCAAATAATCTTTCACTGCCTTTCAGTCTATAGGTCTATATGAACTAAAAAAAAATAGACAGCCCCTTTAGCCACATATCTTTCAACTATGTTCATTCAAATGCTAGACAACTAACTCTGGCACTATCACTGAATAGGCTTATTTTGGATGTCATTCTGTAGAGAGAATGCTTAAATTCTTACTTAAAGAAAGAAAGAAAGAAAATAAATGTAATGATGTAATGACATAGAAAAAGATATACACAGAGAAATATACACACAATGATACACCTCATATAGTCACCTCATATAGATTATAAATAATATTAATATTTACTTTCTATTAAAAGTTAATATTATAGAAACCAAGGAAGGAAACATTTAATTCCCATATACAAAATATTCCTCAAAGCACTCTTGCACACTGTTGGAATATTGTTGTAAAAGTATTTTCCTCTTACCTGCCATCTTGGAACTTCATCTCCACATTCTTTCTAATGCATCTCTTATTTTAGCTATGATTATCATAATAATCAGAATCCCCACAGCCTGCCTAAGGTGTCCTCCAGGTTATTACCCCAAGACTTACTTTGAAATATATTCCTATATTCCATTTTTTAGTATTAGACCTCAACTCATAGCTAGACCAATGCCATCCCATATGTAGGTTAAGCAATGATTCCTTTTTTCCAGTTTATAATTCATTATTTCCCCTGAAAACTGCAATTTAGCAATCCCCCAATTTTTTTACTATTTTTGTAAACCTTCACTGGTGAGCTATAATATGAGAGCAGAAGCTCTTTTCATACATTCTGCCACCACTATTTATAGGTATAAATTATGGAACTTCTAGAAAAAACAAAAATTGCTTTAAAAATGCTGTAGATTTTTCATTAGGATCAATATGAATGAGAAAACAAAGGACCACTAGAGGGTGCAGCAAGGATAACAGGAAGAAAACTCATCACCTACTACTTCAAAATAGGAGAAGGTATGTGAACAACTCACACATTATTTATTCACATTTTTTATCCAAGGCTGGAAAATAACAGGCCAGGTTTTCTAGGCTAACTCCTAATTTTAAAAATAGAAAATTTTATTCATAGGAATAAACCAGTCTATTAAAATCTGTCTACATACCTTTTATCTGTTCTTTCTCAAAAAATTGAAAAGAAATGGATTCAGTCTTCAAACAGGCATTTTCAGTTATGTTTGTTGCTATGCTTATTACAGGCTTTTTTTCTAATGAAAGAACCCTATTACCTTCCATTAATCCTGTCATGTCTTGCAAGTTTTCTTAAAAACAGAAACCCTGTATTTCTAGAACTCTCTGGAAAACAATTCTGCTGATGGTATGTGTTTCATGAATATTTTCCTCTGAGGGATCCAAAGGAATTAAATGGTAGAAAGGAAGTGGTAGGAAGAACTCCTAGATTGTTAATTTTCTTCCCAGTGTATGGTGAGAAAATACTATAAGGTTGCGTTGGAGAGCAGTATCTATATTATATTTCAGGCAGCAATCAACTTTTTTTCCTGATAAAGACAGATTACAGTATATAGCCTGGGATTTTTTTTATACATACAGGACAGACCAGGTGGGAGAATCATGTAGGGCTACTTTTGCAATCTCAAAGGTCCTAACCCCCCTCCCCCAATCTTCACTCAGCTCTAGAGCAACGCATACTGTAAGGTCTTCCTTTAGTACCAGGGACTAAACTGGGAGTGAACTTCAAGTCACTTTGTTTTTTTAAAAAATGTGGAAAATACCGTATTTTTCCATTTATAAGACGACCCCCCCTTTTCTAACCTCAAATTAGAAAAAGCAGGGATCAAAGGGCTCCCTTTTTGTTAAGCCCCGGCTTAGCAAAAGCCCCGGCTTAGCAAAAAGGCAAGGAAAAGCGGCTGTCAAAGTGACCACCGCTTTTCCTTGCCTTTTGAGAAGGCATGGAGCTTAGCAAAAAGGAAGAGAGAAACACCTCCCCATCCTTTTTGCTAAGCTCCGTGCCTTCTCAAAAGGCAGGGGCGTGCGGGGCTTAGCAAAAAGGAAGGGGAGGCGTTTCTCTCTTCCTTTTTGCTGAGCTCCGTGCCTTCTCAAAAAGCGTGCGGGGCTTAGCAAAAAGGAAGGGGAGGCGTTTCTCTCTTCCTTTTTGCTAAGCTCCATGCCTTCTCATCATAGGCATCCTTCAGTCTCGAGAGACTATGGTAACGTGCTCTGTATGGAGGACTTGGAACAGCGTCTATTCGACGCTGTATGCAAAGCTGGAGTGTCCTCTCCAGAGCACGAAGCCTGGGTAAAATAATATGGAGGATAGGCTGTTACCCAAGCAGCAAATCCCCCCTCTCCACATCGCTGAAATAGTCCAATGGAAAGGCAAGAGCCAATACAACTGGTTCCAGAGATGTTGCAGGAGTTGCCAGAACGACACGAACTGCCTCCGGGACTCCGGCTCCGGGTTTTGCCTCGAGGTTAACTCCTGAAGCCTTTTCCATCAATGGATATTGCCACAAGGCAGTGGAGGTTTGAATTCGGAGTTTTCCTTCTCCTAGATGGGCTGCCTTCCAAGGCTGACGAGCCCCACCTACCCGGCTCACGGCATGGAGGTTTGAAATTGGAGTTTTCCTTCTCCTAGATGGGCTGCCTTCCAAGGCTGATGAGCCCCACCTACCTGGGATGCCTTCTCAAAAGGCAAGGAAAAGCGGTGGTCACTTTGAGAGCCGCTTTCCTTGCCTTTTGAGAAGGCACGGGGCTTAGCAAAAAGGAAGGGAGAAATGCCTCCCCTTCCTTTTTGCTAAGCCCCGTGCCTTCACAAAAGGGAGCGGTAAACAGCTGCCTTCCGTGTATAAAACGACCCTCAATTTTTTATCAAATTATTTAAGGAAAAAGTGTCATTTTATACACGGAAAAATACGGTACATTTTTAAAAAGAAACAGCACTTATGGAGATATTAGCAACATGGTGTCATGTTTGCTATTTTAAAATTCTAAGATTCAGTGAATTAGTGGCGTGGTATAAAGGAGCTCCATGAATCCCTCAATATATCTGTAAGAACAAATCAATACTTACTTGTGAAATTCTGGAGATATAAGCAAAAATATTTAATAATGTCACCTGTTCATTCACTCTGGAATGTGATGGCCCATGGTGGATTAGAATCTTCACAATCTCCACATCTCCTTTCCAGGCAGCCAAGTGTATAGGAAAATACCCTTTATTATCTGCCACATTGGTGGATGCTTCATATTGAAGTAACTTGATAACTACATCCCTGAAAAATATTTAAAGAAAAGAAACTAAGGATTGACAAAATGATTCCTTTCTTCTTCTTCTTTTATATATATTATATATATATATATATATAAACAAGGTACTGGGGTAAATAACCTTGGAACAAGGTACTGGGGTAAATAAAAAATAGAGAATGTGGTAGAGAACAATATATATTATTATTACTTTTACCGATATGTTTTCTTACTAAGCTTACTTCACACTAATATTGCCAATTTTTTCTAAGCCTTTAAGATCTACAATTATATCTTATATCTTTCTTATAATTTTAACCCATGCATGTTCTCATCTCTCATCCAATTATACAAAAGTTCCCATTTTTTTCTAGCCTCAACTATTTCTTTGTCTTCTAATACTTCAGTTAAAATATCCATCTCTGCTGCTTTGAAAAAAATTTCTGTTAACTCCTGGATTGTTGGAGTCTCCTCTTTTTCCCCGTATTTGGCATATAAAACTCTTGCTGCTGTAGTTACATGTATGATCAACTATCTTTTTTCTTTTTCTATTGAATCTGGTATTATATTCAACAAAAACAGTTCAAGTTTATATGTTCGGTCCGCTGGCAAGCCCTGCTTCATCAGCGCAGGCCACCATTGCCTCCTTCCCGGGATATCGTGAGACGTTGTGTCACGAGAGCGACCCGGGAAGGGAGGGGGAAGGAGTAGTTATTTAAGAGATGTTCCCCCCTCTCTTTGGCCTCTTCCTTGCTGGCATCAGAAGGAGGATGGAGCTCCGCTATCTGGCTATCTATTTTGGCTGCATAGCTCCAGTTTGGCTGGGCGATTTACGGATTGGAGAGGGGGTTTTGCATCAGCACCCCCCCCCCCCATGGCTTGCTCCTGAGTTCAGCTCCAGGATTTCGGAGCTGCTTATCAAAGGACTTGAAGATTAATTTTAAATTGATTTTAATTTAATTATATTTAACTTGGAGTTCGCGTTTGAAGCGGGAGCGGGTTTCGATTGGGGTAGTGCGGCCATTCGGGCCTGACCAGGCAGTCTCCTGGGTGCCCATTGAGCTCGGCGAAGGCCACTGTTTTATTAGTAATAACAATCAGTAATAATAATTAATTCATTTCTGTTGAATTCAATTGATGTTCTAGGCAAAAAAAAAAGAGGGGAAAAAGGAAACAGTGAATTCTTATCATTAGAGGCAAGCAGGCTGGCCTGCTCAGTGAGTGGGCGCGCATCCCTCCCGGCCAGCAGACGTAGGTTGAAGGTGCCTGCACTTAAGAGTATAATAATAGCAGAAATATAAATCCTAAATAAATTCAGTATAATCATTTGATAGGGGTAGATCAATTCAGGTTATTTTAGTAATAATTAATTGCTTTTCACGTCATAGATAAGGGTAAATTTGATTTGGTCACTTTTGGAGGTGGGACTAATTAATCTAGTGGGTCCAAACAATATTAAAAAAAATTAATTAAAAGGGAAGGGAGATAGTAGGTTGATAAATTATGATATTAATACATATATATTTAATTATTAATTAAATAAGAATTATAAAAAATTTAATACAGTTCCCTTGTCATGGTCAGATCACCACCTAATAAAATGTAACCTCTCAGTGGCCCTCCCACCTCGCAGGGAGCAAGGACCTATTTTAATGGTCCGCCCTCGAAGGCTACTGGATCCTATAGGATTCCAGGATACCATGAGAGGGATTCCAGCAGATCTGGCTGGCACTCCTGTCAAGGCTCTGGTTGAAGGCTGGTTCACAGCCGCCACTAGGGCTGTTGACACGATTGCTCCTAAACGCCCTCTCCAATGCAGAGCTCGGCCTGCGTCCTGGTTTAATCAGGAACTACGAGCGATGAAGCAAACTAGGAGAAGGCTAGAGTGCAAGTGGAGAAGGAAACCGACGGTATATAATAGAGAAGCTGTCAGGGTCGCGACTAACCTTTACCTTGCCAAGATAAGAGCTGCTACTCGAGCTCACCTCGCTGACCGGATAAGCGAGGCTTCAAATCAGCAGGTGGAACTTTTCCGTATAGTTCGCGATCTATCCGGAATTGGTCTAAGTGATGGGCCTCCTTCTAGTATCTCACCCAACCAATTTGCAGCATTTTTTAAATCAAAAGTGGAGGCCATCCGCCGGGAGCTTTCTCCTTTTTTGGATACAGTGGATTGAGCGGAGATGTCCAGTACTCCGCCTTGCCTGGTGAGTCTCGATCTCTTTCAGCCTGTGATGCCAGATACTGTGGACAAAGCGCTAGATCGCTGTCGGGCCACCACCTCATCTCTTGACCCTTGTCTGGCCTGGCTAATCAAAGTAGCCAGGCCTATAACAACTGAATGGGCCACAGCGATAATTAATGGGTCTTTCCTTGAGGGCAGGGTTCCCCACGCCCTCAAGGAGACACTCATTAGGCCCATAAGAAAGAAACCGAATTTGGCGGCGGACGATATTGGCAACTATAGGCCCGTCGCCAACATTTCTTTCATTAGTAAAGTAGTTGAGAGGGTGGTGGCCGATCAGCTTCAGGTGCATTTGGATGAAACAAACGCCCTGGATCCGTTCCAGTCGGGCTTCAGGCCGCGCCATGGTACAGAAACAGCACTGGTCGCCCTGTTAGATGACCTATTGAGGGAGGCCGACAGAGGATAAACGTCTCTGCTTGTCCTCCTCGATATCTCAGCCGCCTTTGATACCGTCGACCACGGTATCCTCCTGAGGAGGCTCTCCGAGTTGGGAGTTGGTGGCCTGGCATTTGCCTGGCTCCGCTCCTTCTTGGAGGACTGTTCTCAGAGAGTTCAGCTTGGGGAGGGGGACTCGACCCCGTGGAGCCTCAATTGTGGAGTTCTGCAGGGCTCGACCCTCTCCCCAATGCTGTTTAATATCTACATGAGGCCGCTGGGAGAGGTCATCAGGGGGTGTGGAGCATCGTGCCATCAGTATGCTGATGACACCCAGCTCTACATCTCCTTTTTTTCAGCCACAGGGGATGCTGTTCTGTCCCTTCAGCGCTGTTTGGAGTCTGTACTGCAATGGATGCAGGAAAATGGGCTGAGGCTGAACCCAGAGAAGACGGAGGTCCTGAGGGTGGGTGCACCCTCCATCAGCGGTTTGGGAAACACCCTCGCCTTTGGGGGGGGTGACTCTCACCGCGAAGAATGAGGTTCGCAGCTTGGGGATACATCTGGACACCGCGCTCACCATGGAAACTCAGGTGGCGTCAGTGGTCCGTTCCGCCTATTTCCATCTTTGGCGGATTGCCCAGCTGCGTCCCTATCTTGATGTTGGGGCGCTCACCACTTTGGTCCACGCGCTCGTAATCTCGAGATTAGACCACTGTAACGCGCTCTACATGGGGCTACCTTTGAGATTGATGCGGAAGCTACAAATGGTGCAGAATGCTCGACTTACCCTCGACTTACAGACGGCTCGACCTGCAGACTTTTCGAGTTACAGACTTCTCTGGCCGCAAAATTTAGGTTTGACTTGCGGCCGGAGAATCGACCTACAGACTGGAAAATCAAACAAAATGGACCAAAAACGGCCGGTTACGGATTAATCGGTTTTCAATGCATTGTAGGTCAATGGAGCCTCGACCTACAGACTTTTCGACCTGCAGCCACCGTTCCAATACGGATTAATTCCGTAAGTCGAGGGTCCACTGTATTTGGCAACAGCTGCAGGAAAAGATTTCGGCCTTGGAGGCTGAAAGAACGGCACAAAGGGTTTCACATAGTGAGTCTCAACCGCGCCATTCGGCGAGAGAGGCCAAGAGCCATAGGAGAGCTAACCTTAAAGCCATGGCAGAAAATTTAACATCCCGCTTTGCTGTTTTAGAGGCTGATCAACAGGCTACAGGGCCATCCAGAAGAGATTCTGATGCATCAACAGTGACACCTCAGCATCAGAGTGAGGACGAGGAGCAAGGGCCGACAAACCAAGGCCGACGCAGGAGGTGGACAGGTCAGTAGCAGCGGCTAGAGGTCGGCAGGAGGAAGTGGAAGAGTTGGCTACAGGTTATGGGCATGGAAGGAGTGAGCATGATACAACAGCACCTATAGCTTCAGGTGACCTGGCGGTTGCACCGGACACCCTACTGATACTGCCTGCTTGGCCATGGCACACATTGAGGTTAGGTAATATATTTACCTAATTCAATGTACATGAAAAACTAATGCAGAAGAAATGGAATAGCATGTTTCAATAAAAATTGGAAGGACATTACCTGAGACTCAAGATGTAGATTGAAACTGACTAAAGCTGACAGTGTCTAGTCAATTTCAATCTTGTGCAAGTGTCACTGGTAAAACACCTCTGTTGCAGTTCTATTGCAACTGCTGAGTTGACCCTATGAAATAGGAGGAAGAGAGAGAGAAGAGGGAGGGAAAGTAGAGTACAAAAGGAAGGGAGGGAAAGAGAGAGAGGGAGCTTACCTTCACACATGACACATGATATACAAGGGTTTAGGGCCCCAGCCAATCCCTGGCCAAGTACAAGCATGCCAGTAGGGAACTGGAGAGGTTACTATGTGGATTTGTTTGAGCTCCTTAACAGAAATGTAGATAAAAAAGAGCTTGATAAAGAGGATGAAAGGGAGAAAGAAAAACGTAGGAGGTGTAGGCCGGAGTGGACATGGGCAAATTGGCTCTCCGGCTTCCTAATTTATGCCAGGGTGGTGGTGAAGGTACAGCCTTGGAGAGCTCAGTCTATGTTTCAGTACCTTGACCTGATCTACAGGCCATACATAGACTTCGCAGGGCAGGCTTGGTTGCTTTACGATGAATCGTTCCATATGAGAAGTGCGATTCATCCGAATTTATGTTGGGATGAGACTTTACCAGGTCTCTGGCTGCAATATATGACGCCAGCCAGGCCAAACTCAGGCGAAAGGTTTGATTGTGGGCATTTAATCCACAGAGCTGGACAAAATTTGAATCCCCGTGTAGGCACGGGGCAGGGAGTTCAACCTTGCTTGCTTTGCTGGGACTATAACGCAAAAGGCATGTGTTCACGGAAAGCATGCCGTTTTAGACATGAATGCTCGGTGTGCAGTGGTCAACACCCCAGTGCATCGTGCTTCAGGGCAGAACTAAGAGGAACAACAGCAAAGACTCTGGAGGCAGCAAAAAAGCAAACGGTGGAGGGGGTTCCCTTAACAAAGGGCCCCAGCCCAATTAAGATTCCGGTCTCAGAGATCTGGTTGCAGGACTACCCCAAGGGGACAGATGCAGCTTACGTCTTGGAGGGCTTTAAGAACGGTTTTAGGATACCGGCGTTAGGGGAACACAAGTAGTTTTTTGCAAAAAAAAGTGAAATCAGTAAATGGGATGGAAGGCATAGTCAGGGAAAAAATGGAAAGGAAGTTAAGGAAGGTAGAGTGTTGGGTCCTTTTCCTAACATGCCACTGGAGAACCTTTGGGTATCACCACTGGGCGTGGTGCCCAAAAAGAACCACGGAGAGTTTAGGCTTACCCATCATCGGTCATACCCAGAGGGGGAGTCAGTTAATGACACCATTCCTCCTGAATTGTGCACAGTGCATTATACCTCATTTGACAAGGCGGTGTGGATGGTCCGTAGGCGTGGAGTAGGGGCAGAACTTTCGAAATACTACATTAAATCAGCGTTTCATATTCTACTGGTTCATCCACAGGATTTCGACATATTGGGCTTTCACTTCCAAGGATCTTATTACATTGATAGGGCCTTGCCTATGGGCTGTTCTGTATCATGCGCTGCATTTGAGCATTTCAGTTCGTTTTTGGAATGGAAGCTCAGGTGTAGGGTAGGCTGCAAGAACACGGCCCATTATTTGGATGATTACCTTTTTTGTGCTGAAAGTAACACCGGGAGATGCAAATTTATTCTAGAAGCATTCCAATCAATGGCACGTGAGCTTGGTTTACCCTTAGCTGAGGAAAAAACCGAGGGACCAGCCACTTCCCTTACGTTTCTGGGAATAGAGCTGGACACACAAAAGCAGGCTTCCAGATTACCAGACAGGAAGTGAAAAACCTTAATTTTTGGATCGGTTTAATACTACATCCCAATCCCAAAGAAGGGAAGTGCTAAAGAATGCTCCAACTACCGTACAATTGCACTCATTTCACACGCTAGCAAGGTTATGCTCAAAATCCTCCAAGGCAGGCTTCAGCAGTATGTGGACCGAGAACTCCCAGAAGTACAAGCTGGATTTCGAAGGGGCAGAGGAACTAGAGACCAGATTGCTAACATGCGCTGGATTATGGAGAAAGCCAGAGAGTTCCAGAAAAACATCTACTTCTGCTTCATTGACTACGCAAAAGCCTTTGACTGTGTGGACCACAGCAAACTATGGCAAGACCTTAAAGAAATGGGAGTGCCTGACCACCTTATCCATCTCCTGAGAAATCTATATGTGGGACAGGAAGCAACAGTTAGAACTGGATATGGAACAACTGATTGGTTCAAAATTGGGAAAGGAGTACGACAAGGCTGTATATTGTCCCCCTGCTTATTTAACTTATATGCAGAATACATCATGCGAAAGGCTGGACTGGATGAATCCCAAACCGGAATTAAGATTGCCGGAAGAAATATCAACAACCTCCGATATGCAGATGATACCACTCTGATGGCAGAAAGTGAGGAGGAATTAAAGAGCCTCTTAATGAGAGTGAAAGAGGAGAGCGCCAAAAATGGTCTGAAGCTCAACATCAAAAAAAACTAAGATCATGGCCACTGGTCCCATCACCTCCTGGCAAATAGAAGGGGAAGATATGGAGGCAGTGACAGAGTTTACCTTCCTGGGCTCCATGATGACTGCAGATGGTGACAGCAGCCACGAAATTAAAAGACACCTGCTTCTTGGGAGGAAAGCGATGACAAACCTAGACAGCATCTTAAAAAGCAGAGACATCACCTTGCCGACAAAAGTCCGCATAGTCAAAGCTATGGTTTTTCCAGTAGTGATGTATGGAAGTGAGAGCTGGACCATAAAGAAGGCTGACCGCCGAAGAATTGATGCTTTTGAATTGTGGTGCTGGAGGAGACTCTTGAGAGTCCCCTGGACTGCAAGGAGAACAAACATATCCATTTTGAAGGAAATCAACCCTGAGTGTTCACTGGAAGGACAGATCCTGAAGCTGAGGCTCCAATACTTTGGCCATCTCATGAGAAGAGAAGACTCCCTGGAAAAGACCCTGATGTTGGGAAAGTGTGAAGGCAAGAGGAGAAGGGGACGACAGAGGATGAGATGGTTGGACAGTGTCATCGAAGCAACCAACATGAATTTGACCCAACTTCGGGAGGCAGTGGAAGACAGGAGGGCCTGGCGTGCTCTGGTCCATGGGGTCACGAAGAGTCGGACACGACTAAACGACTAAACAACAATACTACAGAAAAGAAAAGTGTCGCTGAAAGAACTGCAGGAGATTGTAAGTCACCTGAATTTTGCATGTAGGGTGGTTGTGCCAGGTCGTGCATTCCTGCGCAGGTTATGTGACCCAATGAAAGGCCTATGCTGCCCCTTCCACAGAACGAGAGTTACCAGGGGTATGAGACAGGATTTACAGGTCTGGAGTCAATTTTTAGTTGAGTTTAACGGGGTCTGTTTTTGGAGGTCCGAAACAAACCTTAGGGCCGAATTCTAGGTCCAGATTGATGCGGCTGGCTCCTTAGGTTTTGGGATTTATTTTAAAGACAGATGGTGCGCTGAGCGGTGGCCCAAGCAATGGCACCAGTTAGGGATCACAAGAGACCTCACTTTCCTGGAATTTTTTTCCGATAGTAGGCACTCTGTGGCTGTGGGCGCATGAATGGGCCAATTCAGTAGTATGCTTCTGGTGCAACAACCAGGCAGTGGTTTACATAATAAACAACCTCACCTCAAACTCTGAACGTGTGATGGCGCTGGTGTCTGCATTTACACTGCGTGGTTTAAAATATAACATTTTGATCCAAGCAAAGCACATTCCTGGCCTTGATAACAGTTTAGCTGATGCACTATCATGCCAACAGATAAACTGGTTCAGGGAATTAGCACCAGGAGCTAGCGAATCCCAGAGACTCTTCCCGCAGAGGACAAATTGGCGTGATGACACAGAAAGAGCAATAGGTTTGGCCCTGGCCCTGAGGACGCGGAAAGGGTATTCAGCAGTGAGTATAGATTTCAGGAGTTCAGAAACCTAGTAGGTTTGGAGCTGATATGGCCTGCTCTGGTGGAACACCTTCAACAGTTTATAGTGTATTTACGTAGGAAAGGCCTGTCGCCAGGATCTATACAGGGCAGGATGTCAGCACTGGCTTTTCATGCCAGAGTCCAAGGGTATCAGGATTATACCTCTGACTTCCGTATCAGGAAGATGATCGAAGGTTGGAGTAAAGGAAGGGGTAGGGTTAAGGACACAAGGGCACCCATATCCCCAGCATTGTTGGGAAAAATCTGCCAACAATGGATTGTCATTTGTAGGGATGACTATGAAGCAGCGTTATTTAGGGCGTCGGCGCTGCTAACAATTTTTTGGCGCATTAAGGATTAGCAAAGTAGTAGCTACAGGCAAAAGTGATGCGACCAAAGTGGCTTTGCAATGGCAGGACATTAGGCTAGTGGACAATATGGTTACGATTCACATTCGCCAATCCAAGGCCGTCCAGCATGGTAGAGGTGCCAATCTTACTTTAGCAACTTGTTCTATGGCAGAGTTATGTCCGGTGAGAGCGGTAGGTACATATTTGGAAATCAGGGGACAGGGACAGGATTACTTTTTCATACACAAGGATGTTTCCCCGTTGACGAAGTATCAGTTTTGGAAAATGACAGACATGGCACTTCATAAGGTGGGAATTCAAGGCTTAAAGTTTGGCACACATTCTTTTAGAATCGGTGCTGCCTCAACTGCAGCTGCCTTAGGCTACCATCCCGATGATATCAAACCGCTGGGGCATTGGTCATCGATAGTTTACCGCAGATATATCAGTACAGTCCCTCACATCTAGGCAGGTGCCTGGTTTTTGTCTGTTGTTGCAGGTCCAGTGGTGATGGCGAGGTGGCTCCACATCATGGTAATCGGCCACAGTTACGTTTTTTGGGCAGCACGCTATGCGGTCAGGTCAGCCTGGGGGAGTAATTTGGGCCTTGGAGCTAGAGCCCAGATCGAATGGAAAGGGCTGCGAGGAATGCAATGGGGCCAATTTTGCAGAGCGGCTGCATTTGGCTTGCAACCCCCAGATGTGTTGGTAATAGACTTGAGAGATAATGATCTGGCCAGGCATGGTGGAAAGGCCTTGATCTTGGATGTAATATGTGACCTCAGATGGCTGAGGGCAACGTACCATGCTATGAGCATTTTATGGTCCACACTTATCTCTCGGCTCGCTTGGAGGGCGGTACACCATGTTCAGTGAGATAACACTGCAAGGAGGAGTGTTAACAGGGAAGTGTGCAGAGCAGTATGCAATGACCTTCGATCAGTGATTGGTCACCGGGAGATCCGCGCTGATAGGCCTGAGCTGTTTCAGCACGATAGAGTGCACCTCTCGGACAGAGACCTGGATATTTTCCTTAAAGACATCCAGGGGGGCCTGCTTTTGGAGCTTGAGAACCTGGTTGGCAGGCATGGGACTTACTGATGCTAGTCCCTATGCTGTGGCGGGTAGTGCAGATAGAACAGGTTTTGGTGAGTCCCATCGCAATCACAGGTAATGTGTAGCTCATCTGACCTCCCAGCACTGCGGATCGTGCAATTACAGTGCTTGGGGGGGAAGATGCGCTGGGGCCACACCCGGGCCAACAGTCAACAAGGAGAAGGTGGCTTGAGGTCCTGGGGTGGTCAAATTTGGGCTGGTCGGGTTCTCGCTGTCTTCACGACCGCAAGAACTTAGGGCTAGGGACTCGCCCATTTGTTTGGTAAGGGGTCTGTTAAGACCTCTGTGCAAAACCTGATTCTGCACTACAGCAGGACCCCCCTTTTATGGTGGGCAATAATGATTATTCTATAAAGTCTGGCCCATGTTTATTCCATAATACTTGTCTCGCATCATTATTCTGGGGTAAGGGGGCAATGGAATTATACAGGATAACATTTTTTGTAAAATCTCATGGACTAGTTTCCAAAAGCTCTTAACGTCCCTACAAGTCCATCCCTGCAGGGATGTTAAGACAAAATGATTCCTTTCTAAATGCACAAGCTTTAAATATCTTGGCATATTATTACTAAAGAATTAAATAGCCACAATAGTCAGTCATTAATAAAATGACACTGTAATCAGTGCTAGGAAGCTTGCATAGACTAAACCTAAGAATTTTACAAATGGCTATCTTTTCATATGCCCCCTCCCCTTGAAAGATCAATCTGGCTCCTCTAGTCTAAGTAATTCCCCCCCCCCCCATTAATTTTTCTAATTCTCTTACATACACAAGGTTTCAAACCTTGACAGAGATAATTTAAAGGGCTTCAATTTCTGGACAGATTTTGCATACATGGTTTTCTATGTGACTTCAACACTTCAATAATCTTCTGAGAAAAAGTCAGCAAACATGAATGTGCCACACTGTAAGTTTCAGTGTGTCACTGTGTGTCATATTTGACTTCGGTTCCTGTGGATAGGGGTCTAATGGTATCCTGAGTTTAGTTATATTTTGATGACCATGCAACAAAATTGGAATAATAGTATTGTGAACTGTGAAGAGATTAAGGAACAGGAAAATGAAATACATCTTATTAATTTTTATGTCTGCCTTGAAGGGCATGAGAATATGAACTTTCACACCTGGAAGACAGCTGGTTCAGACCTCTTTCCCAATCTAATGTTCCTTTATCCTTGCCATAGATTCCTTCAAAAGAGATTTGAATTCAAGAAGATTTCAAAAAGGAGCCTAAAACTCAAAAAATTATCTTCTATTTATCTCTTTTGTATATCTAAATAATCAAATGGCTGCTTTTGTGAGTTAGGAAGTTGGCGTGCTACCTCCCCTGAGAGTATACAGTTTTGAAAGCTGGGAAGGAAGGAAGGAAGGAAGCATGTAAGGCTGATCAAACAGGATTAAGAATAATTATGCAATGGTCAGCCCAGGTGTCAATGGGCCATTTATGGGTATAAAAGGGAATTTTGAATTTGAGTTGTTTTTTTTTAAGCTTAGCATAGCTTGGGGAAGCTGTGTTACTCATGAGTAAACCTCTGCATTCTGTGTAAGAACTGGGGCCCATTTTTACTCCATCACTATACTTAGGTATGAGACAGATAGGGTGCTGTTTATTATTTTCTGATGTTTCTGTTTTGTATCCTGTAATCCTGTGCCCATAGATGTTTTGGATCTGGGACTGTTTTCCTGTTTTCTGAATTATTGTTTTATTTTATTACTTTCCCTTTTCCTTTAAAATAAACTTTACAAACCCTTTCATGCTGGTGTCTGAATGGTGACTGAAAGAAGTATTGGACTAATTTTCCAGTCCTTGCCTCAGTTAAACTACCGAATTGGCAAGATTTATGTCAATGAGAGCTTCTGACAGCCTAATAAAGTTCTAAGCATTGAACACCTGAATCATGCAGCCTATGCAGGTGGAAAGCATGTTGGGATAGAAGGATCCCAGCCAGATTAAAAGTCCTCCCAGCTCTTAACTACACCAAAGTAACATTCAGATCTAGTCCAGTTGCTACTGGTCTGAAAATTTAATTCCCATCCATTACACATAAGAGTAGATAAATGGCTATTCAAAAGAAAGAAAGAAAGAAAGAAAGAAAGAAAGAAAGAAAGAAAGAAAGAAAGAAAGAAAGAAACAAACAAACAAACAAACAAACAAACGAACGAACCAGGAGTAAGAGGGATGAAGACAGGAAGAGTTGAAATGTCTCTGCTCCTTCTCTCCACCCCACCCCCCACTAGCAGAAGCCTGATGGGGCATTGGATGTGTTGAATGTTCTGACCTCAAACATTCTGAAGCCATTCATAGGATTGCACTGTATAGATGGGATGCAAAAAGGTAAAATCATATCAAATGAATAGATTATTCAAAAACTAAGTGGTGCTGCCATGCAACAAAACAAACAAAACAAGATAAAATGAAGTACAGTGATTTCGCTAGATCTTATAAGCCAAAATAAAATCAGCTTCCTTTTGAATTTCTACTGTAGAGCAGAAAGTATTGGAAAAGTCGCCTATGTCACACATACTTAATATTGTTAAGATTTTTAAAAACACAGTGGGCTTAAACCAGCTCCATGTGGCAGAATATTTTTAAAGATGAACAGTTTCTACACGGGTTACTATAAAGAAGAATCATTATAAATCATTGCATTCTTGGAAGGAACTCCTCACTGGCACAGTCCAGTCTAGATATACTGTATCATGAAAATAAGGTAGTATTCTTTTCAGATACAACAAAATCATAGGGTTTTTTTCAATCTTTTAGAGACATTGCAAATATATCTGCATATAGGTTTGTACTACTATGAATGGTGAATGACTGGGGTTTTGTTTGACAGTGGTTAGTTAGCTATGGGCTAAGTTTTTAAGTACAATAGAATGTTTGTGGATGGAACTGTGTCCTGATTGGTTGGAATGATTCCTGGCTGTAGAGATGTTGTTACAAAAGGAGATATGTGTGTGAGAGATGACAGTTAG
Organism: Intellagama lesueurii; assembly: GCA_037013535.1. NCBI lineage: Eukaryota > Metazoa > Chordata > Lepidosauria > Squamata > Agamidae > Intellagama > Intellagama lesueurii. The sequence goes on along the minus strand of JBAJHW010000005.1, from coordinate 38,612,229 downwards.
AGTTAAGTCACAACTGAGAGAAACGGGAGGAATTGAAAGAGTGAGAGGTGTGAGGTAGTTAAGAGTTGTGCAGTAAGTAAAATATGAGATGTATTTTTCTTTGAAAAAGTTATGAAGTTGTTTTGATGTACAATAGAATGTTTGTAAATGGAACTGTGTGCTGACTGGCTGGAATGTTTAAGTTCCTGCTGGAACTTTTGTAAAAAATAATCATCCATCTATACATACATAAAGGACTAAATGGGTTAAACTACAAAGAAGGATGGAAGGAAAATAAAGGGCTTTTGACTGTCTGATAAAGGAATTGGCATGTTATAAATATGAACATTATATTCTTGTGTGTGTGCGTGTGTGTGAATAAACTTCTCTTTAGTTTTCAAATACTATTTATTATTTTTGAAACAGCAATCACAAGGTATTATACCATGCATACCACTGGCCAGTGCTGGGACACACAGTCAAATTAGTGTCACCAACATAACAAAAGTTGTATGTATGTTTCAGAAACATTCTTTAAAAAGGGGAAGGGGGCAATGTTCAATTAGCCCTTAGCTGTGGTATAAAGATATAAACAGCAGTATAAAGGTAATACTGGCCGTTCAGTTGGTTTAAGGAGATAATTCAGGAGGAAGAGTCCTTATTTACATGTTAAATGGGGACCCCAAACTGAGTCATTTTGGTAGCAACACACACTAGATAAGGGGGGGTGAGTATCACACTACAGGTGTCTCTGAGGCAGAATGTTCATTTTGGAACATTCTAGAGCTGAGACAACTTTAGATGGGAAGCTCACTCTAGGCACATGCATTGAAGATACACAAGATGAAACAACAAGGCACTACTGTGGATTCCTGCCCCCTTAGTTCCTAAACAACCTTTTCTCAAAGGGAGATTTATGATAATTTTAATTTATTCACTTAGACCTGTCGTGGCAGATTTAATTTTTAGGGTTATTGTTGCTGGTTTTAATGTTTCTGTTTTTGTTTTTATTTCCTATTATATGTGTTGTAACCTGCCCAGAGTAGTGCTGTGACACTAATGGGAGCAGGATACAAACTGAATAAAAATAAAATAAAATAAATAATTAGCTGCAGTTGACATAGGTCCAAGACATACCTGGTAGCCTTGCTTCTTTGGGCATATTCAGGATGAACATCTTCAGTTGCGAGATATTCATAAAATCTTGACTAGAATCTTAACCAATGGTGATCACTGAAGTATTTTCTGCTATGGAAGTGCCATCTTATTTCTGGCACACATAAGGATTTAATCCTGAGTATTGTGCAAACTGTTCAGAACAGTGGTGCCCTGGCCAAGTTGTAACAGGTCTTTCTCCACCTGGAAATTCTCAATCAGATAACACTGGTTGGTTACAAGGGGGCTGGATAAATAAAGCTGTTTTGCTATCATTGTCACCACAGAGTAGGGCCTAAATTAGACTTTAAAGTGTGTTTCAGTTGTGTGTGTGTGTGTGTGTGTGCATATGCGCGCACACGCATACGTGTGTTAAATTTAATTGACTTAAATTTCCCTTTAAAAGGAAGGCAGGATGTAACATTTTAGAATAAATATACAGATCTTCTCCAAAACAGATTTATTTTGTACATCAATGGGTGAGAGAAGAAGAGGAAGAGAGAAAGAGAGTGGTAGTGAGATGGCTTCTTCTACAGCACAGGAGGCATAAGCATTTTAAGCAGAGCTTAGAAATGTGACTTTAGAACAATTTCTAAAATTCCCAGCCAATAACTGGCCACCTTAAATGGGCATTCTGGGAGCTAATGTCCAGAAAGATAATTTGCCCAAGCTGTAATTTTAAGTAGGATATTTTTAAATCAAAATCTTGGTGGACATATAAAAATATGACATTTTCTTCACTTTATACAGGCTAATATCAGCATAAGCATGTATCATAGAGTAATATCAACTTCATATCAATAGCCATCTGGCACTTACTTGTGACCATTCAAAGCTGCATGATGTAAAGCAGTGTACCCCGAACTATCCGTGCAGTTTATATTTGGTCCACGCCAGATGCTGAAAATAAAACACAAATCCCATTGTACCATTATGGTTTGGGTCAGCAAGCCAGTTTTTAAAAACTGTTTTAAGTATTAATATTAAATAAATTCACAAATCAAAGACACCGGTTATAGTTATTATATATAGAAAAGAACATTGATATATTTTCTAATTTTTCTCAGCTGAAGACAAAGAATAAAGCTAACATGGGAAAAGTTTGAAGTTAAATGATTAGCAATTTATTTATTTTTTAAAAAAACTGACCAATAAGCCCAATTAAATCAGGAAAATCTGAGACAGGAAGACTACATCACTTCATTGTTTATTATGAGAGCCTGTTGATAAAGCACACTCATGTGAAAAACACCTTTGAAGGATGACCACGTATTTATTTATTAAATTTCAATGCTACCTTTCCCCAGCAGGAGAACTCAATGTGACTCACTAATCACAGGCAAGAATTAAAAACAATATACAAACAAAAATTAAAAATTAAATAAGAAATGATTAAAATCATCGTAATGTAAACACAAATTAAGATATATAAAATTATTTTAAAACCCATTTAAAAGGACACAGCTTTCAGCAAAGAACCTGGCACACACATCTAGCCATGGGTTTTGGAATGTTTTTTTTTTCTGCACCATTCCAGCTCCATAACATCCAGCCTGACCAGGACTTGTGCAGAGCTGAAAGTTATCCTCTGTGTGTGAGATTTTAGTGGTTGATAAAAGTATCACCCAACCTTGTCTTTGGATTGTGTACATGGTCCACAAGGCTTTCTTCTTTTTCATTATTACATTGACTAATTATTTCACTAGGGTGCTCAAATATTATCCAATCTCACTTGTATCCAAATATTTGCCATACAAATTGGAACCGACTCACAGGTTTCTGAAAGTATTTGTAGGTATTTTTATATTTCAGGATCAGGAGAAAGAAAAACACTGCAAAAATGGAAAATAAAGGTTATGATCAGAGATGTGGGGATTCGATTCACACTATAATCAACTTTCAAAATGTGGGTGCAGTTCGGATTGTAGACAAAACTCCTTATCAGCTAATTAGCTAGCCAGCTTCTTTCCTTTTGATGAGGTCAGTCTGAACCCTCCCCAGCACTCAGTGATTTGAGTTTTCAGGAGAGGTTTTGCCTTTCATTCCTACTTCACTGTCAGTCTCCATTGACTTTGGAATGTCCTTCTTCCATCAAAGCAACTCTTACCAAGTATTTTTGCTCAAATCTCAACATTTTAAACACAAACACTGTGATTCTAGGGGTGCCCTCACCAACCCAAACATGACAGCAGACTTGCTGAACTGTCCTACGACTATTCTGGAAATATCCCTGTTTTGCCCCTGTGAGGATGAGAGCACTCCTCTCATCCTCACAGGGGCACTCCTCAGAGTGTACCGTCCACCTCCTCGGCTGAAGACATTGAGGGACAGATGCCCACCCTGGAGGAGAACCTAAAGGGACTGTGTATGGAAGAGCAGGGGCAGAAAGGACAAGAAAAGAATGAACCACCAGAGGGTGTCATTTCGGTAGGAAAGAGAGAGGAGATAAAAGGAAAGGAGAAAGGGGGAAGGGGTCAGTTAGAGACTGAAGAAGGAGAAAGGTGTTGGGTGGTGGAGGAGGAGGAGAGAAAGAAGGATTGGGTAGAGATAGCACAGGAGGACCCCTGGACAGGGGAGTGGATTGAGTTTAAAGTCCCAAGGGAGTATGCTGAGAAGGAGTGGAAGAGGAAGACCTATAGAAAGCCACCTTACTGGGGTGAGACAGAAGAAAGAGAATGAAGGAGACAGTTGAGAGAGCGGTAGCAGCGGGAGGCACAAAGAAGGGAGAACAAACCATGGCCAGACCATCCTGGGAAACCCTGTAGGACGAGCCCATTCAGACCGAGGATGAGACAAAACCCGGGCAAGAAAGTATGGGAGCCACAGGTGGGCTGGGTTTTCCACCTTCCCCAATAAGGTCAGCTACAGTTGTACCTGATAGATCAGGCGTTTCACTGAGGTGGTGTTACAGAGACTTGAGTTCTGCTCCTATGCAGATAGAAGGGGATTTGTTATGGTTCAATAAAAATGAAAAAGGTGCAACATCCCTGAAGCAAGAGACAGAGTCTGTTGTTAATGTTGAATTCAGCAAGTTGTCAAAGAATAAAGGCTTTTTGTTAGAAACTGCTGATGTCCCTGAGTCATCTCTCCAGCAAGATAAAAATAAGGGAGAAAGGGGAACTACACCAGATCACAGCCCCTTTTTGACATTTTTTCCGAAGCCAGTGCACATGCCTATTTTTTACAAACTACACATATCTTCCCTGAAATTCTGATATGGCCCTCTAGAGAAATGTGGCACACTGGGTGAAATTCACTACTACAGTCATTGTATATTGCTTTTATGTATCATTTTGTGCTGTTTATTTTATTGACACTGCATATCACTTTGAAATCTCTAGATCTGCACAATTTATAATATATACTAAACTTTGTCTACCAATTATTTCTTCTTTATTCGTGAATAAGATGAATTGGTAGACAAAGTTTATCACACACTATGTTTAAAATAAGTAAAAATAATAAATAAAATGTTCTTTATCTACACTGAACAGTATAATAATTACATGTCATCAACATGACTATCCCCAGGATTTTCTAGTTATATAGTACTCAAAAGTTGTTTACTATTCCCTTCTTCTGGAGGCACTCCATGACTGTGCAGCTTGCCCAAGGCTACACAGACAGACTCTTTTTCTACAGGATACAGTGGCGAATCAAACTCCTGATCCTGTGCTCTACCTCACTGAGGTAGCGAGCCAGCAGCTAACAGTACAGCAATACATCTATTTTCCATGGAAAATAGATATTAACAACTTTTTTCAGATTTACAACATCCTTACTATCAAATTGTCAAAAATTGGGAGTAAATGACGGGGAAAGGGTTTGAATGGCTGAAAACTCATTCTGATGCTACAGTTTTCAAAGAGTAATTTGAGGTGTGGAGATCTTGTACAGAAATAGCTGAAGAAAGGCCATATAAATAATTATACATGATATAAAATGAGCAAACAAGTATCTGTGTCTCATGATCTGGCTAACTACCTAATAACCAACACATCTATTTCCATGTCTAAAAGGTGTGACTGCAGCCATTTTCTAGCTACTTTCCTGTGTAACTTCAAAAGATGAGCAAGAAAATAAAATACTGTCCCATGAAACAGATAGAAAAGATTGTCTTTTCTGCAAAACAGATAGTTATGCTGTGAAGGGGTTTTCTTCTTTAGAATGGTCTTTCAGGAAGAAATTGTTATGAGCTAAATGTCTCAAGAATGGAACAGATGTCTAAATGTGCATCTCACAGAAGTCCATAGTGGCAATTTGATCTCAAAGGAGGAAACAAAATAATGGCTGAAATCCTGTGGCTTAGTGTAGTAAGTCAAGTAGAGTAAGCTGGGTCAGACTGCAGTGGTTAAGTTAACAATTCTTTCAAATAGAAATACTTTTTTCCAACTGTTCTAATTGCTGTTTCAGAAGTTTATAATTAGACATGTTAGAAATTAATTCTTAATTTATTAATGGGGTGGAAGGAATAAAATTGCACTATTGATTTACTGTAAACATCCAAACAGAGATTATATAGGAATACCATACTTAAATCTTTATTGTTTAGCACACCAGATAAGGTAAACAGAATAATTTGTAATTCACATATAGAAGGATGCGTCACTGGAAACCAAGATCATCTATACTCTTGTATTCCCAATCACTATGTATGGGTGTTAAAGCTGGATAGTAAAGAAAGCTGATAAGAAAAAATTGATTCACTTGAAATATAGTGCTGGAGGAGAGCTTTGTGGATACTCTGGACTGCCAGAAAGATGAGCAAGTGGGTTCTAGATCAAATCAAGTCTGAACTAGCTCTGGAAGCAAAAATAATGAAACTGAGGCTGTCCAAGTTTGAGCATATCCTGAGAAGGCAAGATTTTATACAAAAGATAATAAGGCTGTGAAAGGTTGAAAGCAGCAAAAAAAAAAAAAAAACCACAAAAAAAAAAAAAACAGAGAGGAAGACCAAAGAGATGGATTCACTCCCTAAAGGGAGCCACAGGCTTGAGTTGAGAAAAGCTGAGCTGGGCAGTTGACGACAGGACATTCTGGAGATTGCTCATTTATAGGGTTGTGATAAATCAGAGGCAATTTGATGGCATATAACAACAAAATCCAGAAGTTTGGCTGCCACTTGAATATGAGAATTGCCGCATTAACCAAGGTGAGAGGATTTCCCTTTTCACAAGTTACCACTTCTACCATAAAATGTATCAGCAATCCTTTTTTGGGAGTGATTGTTAAAATCTCTTAAAATATTTAAAATCTGGTCCAATTAGCAGAGAAAATTTACACCTTCCCTCTCAACCTTGATTGCCTTTTTGTATCATCCCTTGTTTACAGACAAGAATAAATTCTCTCAGTTTAAGGACTCGGAATCCAGGGACTTTACAACCGAAAAGACCTATCTGTAGGTTTTACTACTAAATCAGAACTGCAAATTCAAACACACATAGATTCAAAAACAGACTCTTAGATACAAATATTTTAGGTTATTCACTTAGCTTCACATCTTGTAGTCAAAGCCCAAGCAGCATGTATACTATCAACTTATGAAAATCTTATTATGCTAACTAAAGAACAGAGTAAAGGGCTAGCCTCTAATGTTTATGTTTCATTTACTGGTATCATATATAAAAGTACTTCGCGTGCAAAATTAGTGTGGGAAAAGATCTAGGTTTTCAACTGATTGGTGTTCATTAGAAAACCAGGCCTCCCAGGCTTTCATCTCTTCAAACATCAGAGAACATAATCTTAAATTGGTTTATCATTGGAATTTAACTCCTGTTAAAATTAGTTGCATCAACAAAAACTTAGAAACAAAGCATTGGAGAAGTTGTAACTTACAACTGGCTCTTACATACATATGTGGTGGAGTTGCTAACTGATTTCCCAATTCTGGGTAAGGTTTTTAAGAAGATGGAAAAGATCACTGGACAATCTATTCATTTTTTTCCTCCTCCTCCACTGCCACTTCTACTTCCCCATCATATAACAAAGATTGAACTTTCTAATTGTTATCAACATTAAAAGTCAACTGTGACAGATCCCTCACCAAGTTTACCCTTTAACATCAGAAACAAGCTGATTAACTGAAAGAAAGCAGGAGGAAAACCAATCAAGAAGAGCCTGCAGGATATGAAAGGAAGATCAGAGAGAGAGTGAGAGGGGAAGAGAGTTAAATTGTTTCCCAAGGAGGGAGGTTGGATTTTTGAGTAGGCTGTAGAGAGAGAGATAAATTGTATTGTGGAATGGATGTTATGTTTTAGAGTGGGCCATAACTAGGAAAGAATTACTTGTATCTGAAAGGAAGAAGGCTGGATATGTGGAAGTATGTCAATGTAACCCAAAGTTAAAATCTATGTCATTTCATCAGATATTATGTTTCAACAAAGGTCTTATTTTTATGTTTCAAGCTAGGGTAGTTTAAAGATGATTCACCGGATAGAGGTGGCCACATCAAAATTCTCTCAGGATTAACTGGGGTACTTCTCCAAAGTCTTTTTTCCAGCTGGGCACCCCAAAAAGTTAACAAAAAGTCATCTGCTGGTGATTGCCATAGATAATCTTGTCCCATCTGCCCCTTTCTCTGACTCTCTTCTTCTGGTCTGGCACCCTTTCTTTCTTCTCCCAGATATTCCTTTTCCCCCAGGGATCCAGTTCCAGCCATCTCTTTTCCTTCTCTCTTCCTTCTGTCCTCTTTCTAGCCTCCATCTCCAACGTCCTCCTTTCCCATTCTTTGGTCTACCCCCGTATGATGGCTTCTTTGGTACCTGTCTGTTTCTCCTGTTCTCAGCTTTAGTTATTCAGAAAGTGGCCCATTTCCCCATCCAGGGAAATTCTAATTCTATTAACTGCCAACCTTCAGTCAACTCTGTTTCCTGGTCCTCTCTCCTGCTTTCTCCTGACCCTTTTCCCTTTTTATATCTTCTTCACTCATCCCTGCCTCCTCCTTTTCCTTGCCCATTTCTCTTTCTCGGGTTCTTTCCTGCCTATTTTATCCCTCTCCTATTGGGTTTTCTCTCTTTTAATTTTCCTGTGTTTGTCTTCATGGTTCTTTATTGGTGTGAAGTTTCACGGTATTTCCAACACTTCTGGGCTTTCAGTGTGCCGGGGGGCAGGGGGATCTATTCACATTGTTACAAATCCAACTTCGATTGGGAAGTTGGAAGTCCCATATCCCTCTGTCAGGGATGTAGAGGATGGTGGCACACTCGTGGGAAGTATGTTAGTCTTACCACCTCTCTCACAAGTAAACACACCTAAAATCAATGGGGTTTACTGTTGAGTAAACACACACTGGGCAAAATCCTGTTCACGCCAGTGTAACATAATGTTTCTCCAGCACAAATGTCCTGGGTATTACAGCCGGCAAAAAGGAATTGCACAATTCAGTGACACAATTGGTTGCTCATCTCTGGCACAACCAATTGTGCAATGCACCAGTGCAAGTGTTTTGTGGATAACAGTTCCACCTCAATGCTATCATAACTACAGTTGGCGCAATGTTGAGTTGCATGTGCATAGTTACGCAACAGGATTTTGCCCATTATAGATAGAGAGCTTCAGTGGAAAATAGTTACAGTGTACTTCTCCTTGAAACAGCACATACATACACTGAAAGTACTTCTTTCTGAGCAGGTTGAAATAATACTGAGCCTGAATAATAAAATCTTGTTAGTATCACAGGAAACACTTAGAATCTTTTTACAGTAAACTTAAAATGTCTAGATTTTCTTCAAAGCAATTCTGCATTAATACTGCTTGGCTGTTAAAACAATAATCAAATATAGATGCAAGACCCAAGACTTTCATTCACCACTTTTATAAATGATATAATTGATTATATTGTAGTATTTTAAAAAAACTACAAATGGCTTAAACTACATTTTTAAATTACTTATTAACATAATAACAGTAATAAACATCTGCATGATTAAATAACATTGCAAACTGCTTATAGGTAAATGTATAATTACTGCACACATGGCTCCAAGGGACAATCCAAGTACAGGTTTATTTGGAGTGTAACTGTCTTTATGCGTTTTTAATTAGAACAAGTGTTCAGTAGTTTGCAAGGCCTTCAAGTGATCACAGAGGTAATAACCAATTTGATTCTAGAATATATAATTTGTAATATAAATCGGAAATTACAAGTAGGATTGAAAGCCCAGCAGTGAAATGAGATAGGTGATCTCTCTACTGTGGTTCCCCATGCACTCCCAAAACCAACAGAGCTAGAAAGTCATCCAGAGAGTTTTCAGGCAATGCTGAAGGGCAGGGTAAGAAAGTTCTGTTGTCCTAGTGACTGGGTTGGATCAAATTTTCTCTAATTAAATTTATGAAATTAGAAATTTATGAAAGACATGCAATCGAAATTACATTTCCCTTCATTGTAAATATAAAAGCTGAAATCCCATGTACATTTAAGGCCACTTAAGTCCTACTGCTGCCAATTAAGTTTAAACAGGCCAAGGATTGTGGGCAAACGCAACTGCAAATCTGAGTTTATTCTTATCTTTAGGAGGAACAATATAATAAATAGAACCTATCCATGATTGCCCAACAAACCCAGAAAAGTGTATATTTAATTTAAACATCATTCTAAATGGCACTTAACCATGTTTACTTAAACTATGGTTCTCTGTCAGAATTGGTAAATCATGGCTTTGACTGGATGGGAAATCAACATCAGAAATCATTATCTGAACTGGCTTTAGAAAAAAAAACTATGACTGTATCATGTTTGAATTCAAATACCATAGTTCCAGCTATTACTCCAATTCTAGGAATAGCTGCAACCTGGAGAGAGGAAAGTAGTTATGACGCAAATGAATGTTGTTTGAGCTTTCAGGTGTAAAGCAGAAAAATGATAGTTTTCAGAGTCTATGCTACAGTTAGACTAGTAGTGTTCATTTTAATCTACTACCATCTACAAAGGAAACATCATTACCATTAAATCCTCTCCCAAGCAAAAGTAAAATAATTTAGAACACTAAAAATAGCATTCCAAAAAGGCAATTTTATTTTGATAAATATATGATACTTGTATATGTCTTGCATGGTATGTGTTCATTATCTAATGGCCAGCAAAATCTCCTCAATAAATATTAAGTTTATTTTAAACAAAGTAGCAACTTTTTGTTGCTTAAGAGAACCTGTCTCTTCTTGCTTTTGGGCTAATACAATTCCCCTGTTGTATTCCTTCTATAAGCTTATCACACATGTTTATTCTTTTTGAAAACGGGTGTAGAAGTATTGTGTTTCATTAATTTTTGCTTTGAGAACAGAAAGAATACTTCTGTTTAATTCCTCTTTACTGCATGCCACCTTTTTGAAGGCATGGGTATACATAGAGGATTTGGGATTTTATGCTCTGGGAGAGGTGAAGGGATGAGCAACAACTCCTCTCAGCTGGTTGCCAGAAGTAACTGCAAAAGGAGAGAATAGGCTGTCTGAAACTATACAGTCCTGAATGTGTCTTATTTGCCTCAGAAAGTTCTGAATTCCATGCAAGTTTTGTAGATTATCCCTTGTATGATATATGCCTTGTTTAAGAATCACTGGGATGCAACAAATAATGCTTTGATTTTATATCTGGATTGAGCTTTAGTTTGTTCAGATCAAACCAAGACCACTGTCAGGTCTTGCAAACAGTGACCTCCACTGCCAGTTTTTGCAAGGCCATACATATTGTAGTTTAGACATTACAACCAAGTGTGGTTTGTCAATGCTCAGAAGTCATGAATGGTGTGGATAAAGGGGAACAGGAGAGAGGGCCACTTGAGTGTGGCAGTCATTCCTTACAAGTCAAACTATTGTTTGAAATTACAGCTGCAGCAAGCCACAGTATTTTTGTCATTCAAACAACTCAACATCTGGAAACACCCTCACAGTTTTATCTGTCACACTTTGAAGAGCCATGGCCTTTCAGCTTTTTTGTAATGACTCTGGATACTAACTGGGGCAGCTGAATCTGTGCTGAATCAAGATCTATTGCAACCTCAGGATGCTGGAAATAACTTAGGACTACTCTCACCTTAGTCTAGCTTCGTGCTGGTATAGTGACCACGTCCTCTAGCTGGAGGAGGTTTGGATTTGGTAAAATTCTGCTCTTTCCTTGCTATGCTCATCTCTTTTTTTGGGGGGGGGGGGCACTTCTGATCACTGATCTTAACCAACAATGTGGAAGAGGGTAGTTCTGTCAAAACCAGGCAGTTGTGCCAGGACAAGATACTGACACCATAGAGATTTTAGGCAAATTGCAAAATCTACAGGAAGGGTTTGTTGTCTCAGACTATGACTATACTGGAAAAAATGTGGGAAATACTACAGATTTGGGGCAAACTGATTCACTTTTTTTTTCTATTGACCACAGAAGGGGAAATACAAATCAGCTTAGAGTCTCCCCCCCCCCCCCATCTGTAACTTTTTCCCTCCGCCACTGGGGCTTCTACTTTTTTTTAATGATCCATTTACATCAGTTTCCTAGCCCTATGAGCAAAAACTGAAAGAACTGGGTAGGTTTAGCCTTGAGGGAAAAAAGACTGAGAGAAGATATGATAGCACTCTTCAAATAGTTGAAAGATTGTCATACAAAGGAGGGGCAGGATCTGTTCTCAATCGCCTTGGCGTGCATGGCATGTAATAATAGTTACAGGAAGCCAGCTTTTGGTTGTATATCAGGAAAACTTCCTAACTGTTAGAGCAGAACAACAATGGAACCAATTATCTCAGAAGGTGATGAGCGCTCCAACACTGAAGGCATTGAAGAAAAAATTAGATAACCATCTGCCAGATATACTTTGATTTGGATTCCTGCATTGAGCAGAGGATTAGTCTTCATGGCCTTACAGACACCTTCCAACTCATTATTCTTTTATCTATTCTATGATCTTTTCTGGCATGTCATTGTCTGAATCAATGCAGAAAAGGGAGGGTGAGCTGAGTACCCACATACACAACCTCTCCCCGTGCCTCTTGTCTTGTGAGGAAGAACAGGCCATGCACAGACATACCCTTTCCACCTTGACTCTCTTTTCTTACAGCTTCTTCTCTTTCTGTGGACAGAGAAGGGAAAGCCAACAGACAGTGAGGGAATGTTGGAAGCAAAGCTAATTGGCAGGCTTTTTCTTTCTTTCTTTTTTTCTAAATAGGTAAGATCAAGATCTCTTTTTGAAAACAGCTTACATCAGAGCTAACATTGAAAAAGCCTTGATTTACAGCTTGTTAGGTAGTTACTTTTTAACTGTGATACCTAGTGGGCTATTGCAAACAAGATGTAGACAAGGCTCCTTCTCTCTCCTTGTGTGGTTAGCTAACACAGAGACACCCAGGGAAACTTGAATTCCCTGGTGCAATTTCACAGAAAATTAAATTGAAACATAAGTGAATTCACATTTCCCTCATGGCTGGAGACAAGGTCTCTCACTGGGTTTTTCTTGGCCATATATGAGTAATTGGCAACATTTTTTCACACCCCTATTTTGAATCTTCACTTGTTCCAAGGTTGAGACCTGGCCTTGCAATCATGTATTGGAGATAAGGCCATAAATTTAGGGACCATCTCGATGATCATCCTGAACAATAAGAGTCAAATGTTTGTTTTTTCCTTTGAAAAGTGAGGCTAGATTTACATATAAATGTACAAATCAATACATGAACATCTTGTGTAAATTTGTGTTCTGTTGGCCACCACTTCCAATCATTATAAATTTTGCAATGCACATGTAGCAGGACACTATCATTCCTATAAGCTTGACAGGAACAATAAGGTCCATTAAAGTGGATGGTTTGCTTTTAAATACCATTCTTTTGATTTTTGTACTTCTTAAATAATTAAAAAGGATTTTCTGGGTGTCCATCTCACTCCCAAATATTTTAAGACTTGCCTTAGTACTCAATTCCAAATTCATTAATGCATGGTCCTCAAGGAGACTTAATTTTCTAAGTATAAGAGAATGAAGATGCCATAAAGTTCATTGGTGGAAACAGAGCTCCTGCAGATTAAGGTATATTATCAACACACCAGCATATTCATGAAAACTCTAGATGCTACTGCATGTACAAACAAGAGTACTATACTGCACCGTAAGTACCTATGGTAGTACACATAGTGAAGAAACCTACAGTGGCATAGCATACTGATATACATGCAACTCCATCCCTGGATGCCACCTAAATGTGGCTCACCTGGAAAAAAGCCTAGCTGGGAAGGCTTGTATGGGTCTGTCAGGTGGAACAAGTGCAACATGATTTCAGTAACCAACACCAGTCAACAGTGTGCATCAGTTTTTTTTTCTTAGTAAACCAATTCATCAAGACACTTCAAAGCCAGCATGCCACAATAGTACAGTCAGGTTACAATTAAGGAGTGTGTCATAATGATCTGACTTAAGAATGGGCATTTATCCAACAACGTAACAAGCAAAAACACACATGAACACAGACTCAGGACCAAATCTAGAACTATAAACCTGAGTTTTCACAGTGAATATTACCTCATCCAAAACAAACTAAAAATGTAATTTCTATATCAACAAGCTTATTGACTTGTCTGGATTACTGTTTACAGTCTTGCATTGATTAAATTTCAGTTTATTTTCTGCTTTCCAATTTACTACTAACCTCAAGCACTGGTTCAGTATCTCAGCTGCTGAATGTAACAGAAAGATGAGACAGAGTTGGCTGTCTTCTGCATAATAGTAACCCTACATTTCAAAATTCCAGACCACTTCTTATATTGGTTTCATATAGATATAAAATGATGAATGGATACAGCAGAATCACATGAACCACCATAAGTCAGTGCTTAACAACAACTTTATTGTTTATGGTCAAAGGCCTTTACAATGTACAACATAAAATACACAATGTACAATATACAAGAAAATTTCCAATTTAAAAACAGATTGTTATAATAGTTGATCGAGGTCCTTATCAACAATCCAATCATGCCATCCTTTAAAGTGAACATCCAGATCATCAAATTAAAATGAACATCAAATTAACTGCAATTATATAGTAATGTGATCCTTGACAAAACAAGAGCATAACTTTTTAGCTGCAAGTGCAAACTGAGCTGCCACATATGTATATAACAGACAAGCTCTTATCAGCAAGCAGTCCTACTACTACTTCCTCAGAGGTGCAGTTGATATACAACTGGATGGTAGACAACAGACATTTCTCTAGGATCCATATAAAGGGAGCAGAACAATAAATGATGGATTAAATCTTCAATCTGATTACAGCCAAAAATATGTTTATGTTCTATAACTGGAATTCCTAGGTATCTACTTTCAAGATATGCAGAAGACATCTGTTGGAGTCTGACTTCTATAAAACCTATATGGAGCTGTGGAAAGACCTCTATGGAGCCACTTCAGAATAATATGGCCTTGCATGATTAGCCTGAAGTTGAGGAAACCAAATAGAGAATTTTGATCCAACAATGGAAGCCCCGTCTTGGCTAGCATCAGAATCAAAAATCCAAATCCTAAGAGCTTGAGAACTAAGACAGAGAAACTCTTCCATAGAAAGATAGTAGGAATTTAACTTAGCATGACACTGCTGTGCCCAGCTACCAGCCTGCAATTGCTCCAACCTGCAACACTTGGTAAGGGAATGATTACCAAACCATTTAGTCTATGCCAGTATCTATATGCCAAACCAATTCTGGCAGCTATTGAGGGAAGACCCAACTCAGCCTTGAGATGAGCTGAAAGGAGTCAGCAGGGGGAGCACCAATATTTACCTTATGAATTTATCCTGCAAAACCTCCAGATTAGACTTGACTTCCTCTCCCCATATTTCTGCCCCATAAAGCATTTGAGCCAAAATTTTAGCATTAAAAACATTAACAGCAGGATTTATCAGCTGGCCTTTTCTAGACTAAAAATTGTTTTAAGCTCTCCAATAATTCTGGCACTCTATTGAGTAATGGCATTTAGGTGTTGCTTTCAAGAAAGTTTCTCACCAAAATGTAGCCCCAGATATTTAAATGAATGAAGTTGTTCAAGGGCATGACTATCGAGTGACCAATTATACTTAGGGGATCATCAAGTCCAGCCCCTACCTAGGAGTCACATCAGGGAATTGACCTCTCAACCTCTGGCTCCACAGCCAGATACCTAAACCACTGAGCAATCCATATAATTCTTCAATCTTCATATTATACATAAGAAAAAATACAGGCTTTGCAAAAGTGTTATCTGTTTTGCTCATTTCTGTTCAAAGTCTAGTTTTTTAAATAGGGGCAACTGATTTGGCAATATAAAATTAATTTAACCCATATCTTTACAAACAGCTTTTGTTCCAATGTGATTGTGTACAAATAAACATTTCACACAAGATTAGAGACTGCATTCCTCAAATTTTTGAATCTGGATTGTCTTTACTCCTCTTGAAAATTTAACTAAACATTCCACATGGCATGTTCTGCAACAACTATGGCAGGTTCATATGGAAAGAGATGGTCCTTCAGGTATTCTGGCCCCAAGGAGTTTAGGGCTTTGCAGACTGTACCAGAATTTTGAATTATGCCCAGAAACAACATGGAACCCACTGAAATTGATCCAAAAGGAATCTACAAAACATATTCCTGCCAGAATTTTAACTCTCAAATTCCCAAACACTTTTTTCAAGGTAGTTCTGAAAGACTTTTCAAAGGCAGATTTCCACAGAGTAGACTGCAATAATTTAAATAAGAGGTTACTGGAGCATGACATCACTGTGGCCAGCTCTTCTTTCACTTAGAAAAAGTGCACCTACCAAATAAGACAAAGCTGGGCAAAGGCACTCCTGCCACCTAACTTTCCAGGAACACTAGAAACCCCAAGAGACATACAAAATCTTTCAGAGAAACCATCCAAAGCAGGTTCTACTCCCACACCCAAATTAGGTTTTCTGTTGACTAACAAGGTCTTCCCTAGACTGCCCAACCTGTGTTTTTTTCACCCTTATCAGTTCCTTATAGCATTCAGACAATGGCTTGGGCTTCCACAGCATCCTTACTTCCTCTAAAAATGAGAGAAGGAACCTTTTATCATAACTGTATCAATGAGACCCAAATCCTCAGTTCCACATGATTTCTCACAGCAACTTCATGTAGATGTTAATGCATACGGAACAAAGCACAGCCACAAGGAATCCCACAGATCAATGGTTTCCAGCCTTGGGTAAGTTCTTGGACTGCAATTCCCAGAAGCCTTCACCACCAGCTATGGTAGCCTGAGTTTCTGGGAGTTGCAGTCCAAAAACACTTGGGTTACCCAAGGTTGGGAACCACTGCCATAGACCAAAGGGCAGTGGGCTCAACAAGTTTGTTCTAGTGTCATATTTTGAAAATGATCAGCCAAACCGGACAAGAACAATCAAAAACCATGTTCCCTCATCCCATAACAACTAAATGTCCTAAGAGAATATGTGATATTGAAGACCAGTGAAAAGTCCAGCAGAATCAATAGGAAAATCTTCCCTGACTCATGCAGGAAACTAGCCATCTATCAGGGTGAGCAACGAAGACCTTGTCCCAGAAATATACTAAGCCAAGCCTAAAAGGGATTAATCAGCCTCATCCTAGAAACCACGGGGTTGTGATGCCATCACCCACTCAAGGACCTCACTCAGAAAGGGCCAAAGTGTAATCCTCTGAGTAACGGAAGTCAATTATAGCTCCATTAATAAATGTAATTTTAATATTTATAATATAAAATTATGTATTATTATGTAATAATAATATTATTATTAATAATAATAGTAATAATAATAATATTAATAATAAAATATGAGAGAAAGAATAACATATAGGCTAAAAAAAAACTTGGAGACTGGTTTGGATGAAAAACGTAGGCCTAAATAAAATTAGATTACACTCTCCTGAAATAACAGAACTATAAGTATTAATTTACCAATGGGCCTATTCTAGTCATAAGTAGAATAGATCAATTGAAAAAAAATGGAATTTTCCACACCTTTGCAAGTTCCTCTGATTTAATGGGTCTATTCTAGTCAGAACTAACATTGGATCTCTGTTGACCATCAGCAGAGTGTAACATTCTGCCAGCTGTAGCTCTGCCAGACCTTCCTTATGTACACAGAGATCATGGTATCCACCCACTCAGAACAATGGGACTTCTACCTGTATAAGGAGGTACTTCATGCCATCTTGCACAAGTTCCACAAATGCTGTTCCACTTCTGCGATTATAGACCGCATGACTGGAAAGATCAAACAAGGTTCTGGCCCTCACTGTTTAGACTTGCCACATGCAAAGCCAGAATGGCCATGATGGCATCTAGGCCCAGGAGAAAGAGAAACAACAAGAAGAAATGTTTTACCACTGTCTCCTTCAAAAAGGATGGGAACATGCTATTCTCTCAGGGCAGAATTTACAACTTCCATTACCCATTAAGCTAATCCCATCAAGCAATATTTATAAACTAAGATGCACATGGGGCTAACAGGTGCACAATTAGCTTCATTGTTTCCATTTATCTAAAAACTCAAAAACTTCTTGTCCAGTTTTGATAGGTGAAGTTTATATTACTACATGTTGCCACCCATCAAAAGTGGGTGAGCAGTCTTATAGCCATGATCAAATTATTTCTCCAATCATATCATCAACATCTGTTTCAAATTTGAGTCTAGAACAGATTGGCTGTAATTACCTTTATCAAGCAAATAATCACAGTGGGTTTCAGAACCAGAGTATAATAAACTCATAGCTATCTAAAATTACTGGATGACATTGGGCTGATACAAGAGGGGTAGAAAAGAAGAATTTCTTTGCTGCTCTCATTGCCACAGAGTAGGCCCTAAAATGGGACCTGGACCATGTTTGGCTAGATTTGTCCTGACTCTTCTTGATTATCACTTTAGTTGTCTGCTGAGGCACTGAATGGCCTCAAGCTCTGTGAAAATCTAAAAAGCCTATACATTCCACCACATGTTCAGGGACAGATATTAAAAGAGATAGGCTGTCTTATTCATAGAAGCCATGAAATCCTGAACCACATCAGATGAGAGTGCCTCTGAGTGAATGTTGAACACACTCAAAAAAGTATGTTTAGATGAAACCAACACTCTCTCTAATGCAATATGTAGCACCACAGACAGGGAGACAGAATCAAGCCTCATTGTTCTGTCACTAAGTGCAAACATCTAAATCTTATACATAGTGGGACAGGACACCTTAATGCTGGACTTGAAAACATGGTAGGCAGAGCTGATCCCTCAGCATTGACCATTCAGATTCCAGTAACTCTTGCCAGGTTTTCTTGTTCATCTAGAATTAAAATCAAATCCTAGATCACACCCTGCTCCCTGACACTGACCTGCCATTAACTAGCAGCATTTGTTGCCTTCATTGGCCCATTGTAATACATTTATTTTAATTTGTAAACAAATATATGTCTACATACAGCACTCGTTCCAGTATGTAAAACCCACTTAATTCTTGGGTGGTGCTATTTTGCCTCCAAGTTTTATGTGTTCACAACCAGGCTTCCCCCTCAACCTCCATGTTGCTCGTTAGGAACCTTGTATATTCTCATTTTACTCACTTGTATATACCAGTATTCAAACACACAGCTCCAAACTGTGTCCATTTTATTAAAGTTAGCATTTCAGTTTCACAAAAGAAGTTTAAAATTGGAATTGAAGAAATAACCTAACTTGGTGCTAACAATGAGCTATAATGTAAGTTATAAATAGGGATGAAAAATGTGGTCTATCTAGGCACCCAAGAAATGTGATGCTGGGATACATATTTATACAGCCATGTAAATATTTCATACTGGTTCTTAGAAATGAATAAATATGGGATTTTAAAAAGTTGTTTTATATGTCAGTTTGGTAATTCTTATGCATTCTGTATTTTTCAAAAGATCAATGAGGAAGTAATATATCAAGGTTCTGTAGAACAAAACAGGCATGCTTTCTATTAAAAAGCATGCTTGATGGAAAGGAATAAAATGTTCAACTTTTAATATCAATAGTTTTCTATAGTATAAGCTGTCTTAGAGTCATAGTTCATAATAAATATGTCTCTTCAATCTATCCTGTTTTCAAAAGTTAGCAAACAAATTGCCTTAGACATCTATATAACAATTACTCTATTGGTCTTTAGAATAAATCCTAAGCAAGTAAACATGTCAGAAAGTGAACATGGAATTGACTGACTGTAGCAGAAATTGATGTTGATTGTGTCACTGTGATACAACTAGTCCAATATTATTTAAAACCACATTTATTAGGTCATGCTTAGCTTAAAATTCATTCAGTTAACTCATACTAACCTTTTTAAAAACCAGATAGCATTATGGCACTAGGAGCTATTATGTACATTTATTGTGACAAGCAGTATGAGATCAAAAATTATGTCATGTTATTACCACTTTGAGAAACTTTGTAGTCATCTGCATCACTGGAGGTTATACGAAAAACAGAAAGAGGTAAGAACCTAACAAAACACCTCTATTTGCATAGAGATACGGTGACAGCTTGATAATATATTAAACCTGTTACTATGGAGAATCCTGGGAAACTATATGACCTTTTTTTGCCTGTCACTGAAACAATTTTTCATTACTTTAGGCCTGCTTCTTTTCTTCCAGTGGAACACTTTTAATGGGTAGTTCAAGTTTTAGGTCAATAGCATGTCAATTCACTTTGCATTGCTCTGTTCACATCCGGTATAAGTCTTAAGAAAGGAGCTGCAGGCCTTCTTTTGACTAAATTCAAATGCCTCTGAAAAATGTTCTACTCACCTGCAGCAGGATATTTAACATTATACCATTCATGTTTAACATTAAATGCTGTCCTATATAGAACATGAAGTCTCCCTGAATGAGAAGCAAGCTCCTTTCATTTAGAAATGCTTAATAACCCAGTACTGCATAATTTTAAATTTTTGGATCACACCTGCTTACATTTTGCACCTTTTCTGTGCAGTTGGCCTCTTACTAGGATGTTCAAATAGCTTCAGTGTATGTATAGCCCTCTTAATGAAACACAGTTAATTTCTCCAATTGAGGGCTGTAAGTATAACCAAGGGAGGTAATTTATTTGTCAGAGTTAAACATATACATTAGCTAGCTTTTGATGACTATTTGTAACACAGATGAAAAAAGAAAACCTGAAGGAATCACATCAAATGTAGACATCAGGCTCTTCTATACATGCTAAAGTTGTTCACCAATGCAAGTGTCAAAGCAAAAGCAAGTACCTGCTGACGCACTGAAGGGGGAAAAAAACCAAACATTACTGTGTTAAAGTCATCAAAGACAGTGACTTTGAACCACATAAATACAGGGCACAAGCCTCTTCCCCAACTGTACATGCTCAAAGGAAAGATACAATTTAGAGTTACTATGAATAACAGGGGCCAGCATGAGGAGGAGGGGGAAGAGGGGGGTGATGATGATGATCATGAGGAGGAGGTTACTATCTCCAGCAGTTGGTGGGGAATCATATCCCTACCTCAGCAAGTTGGATAACGGAATAGGTCCAGATCCACTGCCCAGGAGCCCTCCTTTCCTGCCAGCCAAGAGTTTCTCCACCAAAGCCACATTCCCAGTGCGAGCAGCTTCCAGCAGTTCCTGGTCCTTCCCCATGGCCGAGAATCATCAGAGGACCTTCCCACTACGACCCCTCAAGATGCAGAATAGGTGATTCCCTCCTCCCCACTAAAAAAATGTCCCTCTCGACAAAAAATAGATCATCTTCCTCACTCGCCCATGACACTGAGCAATGAGGAGATGCCTGCAGTTTTCAGCAGCCAGCAGAAAAAGGAGCAGCAGGAGCAGCAGAGGGAGGCAGGCAGGGAAGGAGAGAGCGGGGAAGAAGCACCTCCTCGTCGTATTTTCCCTAGCTCCTTTCTGGGTGGAGTGTGCAAGAAAAAGGAGCGGGGCGGAAGAGGACGAAAGAGCCTTCCCTGCCTTCAGCCAGCATTCTCGCTGGCTTGGAAGACGGTGGAAGGGACGGGAAGGCGCAGCTCCTGTGCCAGGCTGAAGCGGGTGACGAGTGAGGAAGATATGAGCGACCAGCAGGGCGCGAAAGGGGAGGCGCAGCCTTGGCCGTCCAGGCCCGTTGCTGAGGAGACCAGAGAGAGGGCTCTGCTTCTGAATGGCTGCAGGGGCTTTTATTGGTCCCGCTCCCCTCTTGGGCTCCCAGTCGCGTGCCCTTGCTTTGGCTCCGGCTGCGTGAGGGGATTCTGCTGCGCTCCCTCAGCTGTCCAGCCCGCCCAAATACCAGCGCCAACGGGAGCTCGACTCGCGCTCCACTGCGGTGTCGCGCGCACACGCACGCATATCCACATGCACACACACACGCATATATATATATATATACCCTCACTCTCTCGGCGCGGGCGCGCGCGGGGCGCGCGGTTGATCGATAACGACTGCCAAGAGGAAAAAAAAATAAACACAAGGGGCGCTTCTCCCCCCCCCACACACCCGCCTCTTTCGCCGCCACCCCGCGAGCAAGCGAGCGCGCGCGCTCGCTCTCTCCCCCCTCCCCCCCCCCACGCAAGCATAAGAGTGGGATGATGATGATGGAGTAGAAAGGAATAGCTGGAAGGAAAGGGATGGTTTGTGTGGGGTGGGTCTGTGATGCGGTCCTCTCAGGAAGGAGATACAGAGGAAGAGAAGTAAACAAAACGAAACACACACACAATCATAAGAGAAAGACGTGCCGCTCCCTCTGACAGAAAAATGAAGCTGGGCATAATATAGCCTGTGGTAGGAAAAGGCAAATGGGGACAGCTCGTATTCTCTGAGTGATGCGACCCTCAAGGAGCCTACAAGTTATCAGCCAAATGCTGTTTGGGATCCTAAGGCGTGTCCACACGCTGAAGGATCCTCTCCACGCTGCTTCCCACCACACCGTGGCCGCGGCCACTAAATCCCAGCACAGTTGGCCCTAAACCCACCGAAGGCGTTCTAACAATGACATACTCGAATCTCCTGGGGATCCTCCGCTCCCAAGAATACAGAACCTCTCCTTTTAAGGGGCACATGTTCACAGAATGCTATATAGCTACAGCCCAGTTTGCCGAAGTCTCAGAAGTGGATTTATTTTTAAGATTACGGATGGCGTTGAAATAAGACGAGTTTGGTGAAAGGGCTGAGACAGAAACAGTTTGCTCAGTTAAACAGCATACATAAATAAGATTCTTAACTAGCATTCCTGACAGCAGGAAAAAAAAAACGGTAACCAAATATCAAACAGAAAATGTAGAATTGGAGAACGTGAAATCTGGAGTAACTAGCTCCCCTTACCTTGATTGGCTTTTGTTTGTGTCAGACAGAGAATCTGAAAACAGATGTTCGATTGCAAAGTCATTCTGACACTGGTGCAATGGCCAATCATACTAATTATGTGCAATCAAATAAATTCCAAGTGTTCCAGGATTTTCTAGGTATAAAGTTCCCTGAAGTGGTGTACCAGTCCCTTCTTCTGGTGGCACTCTGACATCATGTAACTTGCCCAAGTACATAATCTCATCAACCACACATGCTCTGGGGGATCTCAACTTGCCTAGGAGAAACATTGCAAATTTAATTGCCAGAACCAGTCATTCCAACACATTGAGCTATACCAGATCATGGTGACCAATGACACTCATCATACTGAAATCACATGAAGATCCTGCCATAGTAAAGAATAAAAATATTGTAGAAATATAAAATAACTGATTGCCTAAGACTCCTGTTGCTGTTTTCCCACACTTCCAATTTTTATATTGTTTATTTTAATATCTCTACAGCGCATGTCTCTAAAGTCTTGTTCACTTTCCCCAAATTTGCACCAGTTTTGGAGAGCCCTCTCTATCTTTTCCTGCAAATATCAAACAAAACATTTTCCTCATGGAACTCACTGCTCATCTTTTTATACTGTGCTCTCCTTACATTTTTGCAGCACTTCATGAATATTTACTTGGGCTTAGTTCAAACATTATGTCAATGTGCTGATGAGAGTCATCTTCTACTAGTGTTTGGGTAAGCAACTCATGGACAGCCAGATTTTCTTTGGTTAATAAAAATTTCACCACCCCTAGCCAGCATAGTCTAATGATGACACTGTTTGTTTAAGAAGATTTGGAGCAAGAGGTGGCTCATGTACTAGGACAGGACAATTCATCCCCAAGTTTTGGAGGGAGACCACTGCTCTAGTCATGAGCATTCTTATATGGAGGACTTCAAGTTCACCACCATTACATTAGTTTGAAATTGTAAAGAGGATTTGTGGCTGTGATCCATAGCAAATGAACAGTAGATAAGAATGAACGGCATAAATTAATGACAAACCAAAACATGGTATCTCAGAGAGATGGCATCAGGAGAACCAGCCTTCAGGATTCCAAACAAGCTAAGAAATACAATGCAAATAAGATACAAAAACTTAAAAACATCTGGCTTTCTATTTTGTGCTATTTTTGTAACTTCACAAATAAATAATTCTCTTCTATCTTTTTCAGAAACATAAAGTAATGTTTACATTAAAATCTGCTATAGTGTTATTATTTGTATCAGGTTTAGTTTTGATACAAATGTTTGCATTTGAGTTACCAAATATATTTAATCTTTTTTTCTAAGTATTCAAGCTTGAGTGTTTGTGATTTTCTTGTTTTCTCTAGTAAGTGCATCTTCTACTTTGGGTTTGTAGTGTTCAAGAACCTGACATTCTTCTTGCACAATACAGCTGTTTTATAACACATGAATAGATGTCTTTTGCATATAGCATCAGGTCAAACCGGATGGTACTTACACAGAATATTATACAATATATTTGAATGCTTTAAGGGCAATGCATAAATTATGATATTTCATTATTTTCAAGATCAACTCAGTATTTAAAAAAAATATAAGATGCATGTTTTTAAAAAATCTCCCCAAATGATTATCCTAACCTATATGTGTTGGAAAAAGACATATATATTTAATATAAGCCAGAAAAGCAGCTGTATTTTGCTATTCATGAACAGCCTGAAATAGTTTCAGAGTGACATGCCAGAAGTCACTTGGTAGTCACTTTAAACTCTTCCACTGTAAACAAAATGGTTCATTGCACTGCCACTTTCTCTATGAAAAAATATTAATGTAATATCATCTGGCAATTATTGGCATAAGATTATGAGAATCATATATGAATCTAAATCATTTCACATTGTCTTTGACTAGCACTTAAATTTAACTTAGTTTAAAGTAACTTAGTCATTGATCTATGATACTGTAACCGTAGTATGTAATTTAAAAAGAGCACCTTCAAGTTCCCGTCTTTTTATCTGTTGAAAAGCAAGCTTTATCTCAAGAAATCTCTATGCTATAATGATTGGCAAGACCTCTGATAGGAGATGGGCTTAAATGCTTTTGGATACTATAGGAAAAGTTGAATCAGCTCACTTTGTTTTATAGGTTACCACTGCTTTCAAATATTTCTTTACGTCAAAAGCTTAGCTCTCTCCACGTTTGAAATCTTAAAGCATGAGACATTGCTGACAAGAGTTCAACAATTTTAGCTCTAAATGAAGAGTAGCTATTCTGTTATCACACTTTGAACAATATAAGTACAGCAGCATGCAAAGTTCACCATATATAGTTATGCATCATAAACACTAGAAACCAAAGATCTAGAGTACATTATTTGTGCTTGTTTATAGAATTCATAAGAAAATCTCAGAATCAATTATGTAGATTCTACCCTTAGACTATAGGTTAACTCTTTCACACCCTGCCGGGTTTGGGGGGGTGGAGGAGTTCTGCAGAGTTGCTGAGAAAGTTTGTTTAGTCTTGGTGTAATGAGAAGTCTTAGAGAATATGGTAACAGATTCCATTCTGTGTGTGCTTGACTAGTGTTCTATCCAGAACTCATATGTACTGCTGCTCCTGGACTCTGAAACTCACTCCCACAGGAGGCCAGGCTGGCAAAGCAGGTGAAGACCTTTCTCTTCAGGCAAACTTTCCCTTAGTGACTGGCTGCCTGAGTGAGGTTTTTAAATAGATTGTTGTGCCTTACTGCTTTGAATGTGTTTTTGATGTTGCTTTTGTTTACCATATTTTAGTGTGGAATTTGTTTGATCTTTTTTAGTATTTGTATACTTCATGTTTTTAGTTTTAAATATTGTCCTTTAATGATGTAAGGTGCCTTGGATCCTTTTTAAGGAGAAAGGCAGGGTAAAAATATTTTAAATAAATAAATAAAAAAAAATCTGAGCCTCGGCTTTTCATACTGGTTCCTATTTCCTGA
Organism: Intellagama lesueurii; assembly: GCA_037013535.1. Lineage (NCBI taxonomy): Eukaryota > Metazoa > Chordata > Lepidosauria > Squamata > Agamidae > Intellagama > Intellagama lesueurii. Next base: position 38,586,855 of record JBAJHW010000005.1, on the reverse strand, counting down.
CCTGCAGCTTTACTTGGGAATTCCCTCCCAGAGTGTTCATATTAGTCATCAGTCTCTTTCAACTGAACTAAAATGCTTGAATGACATTATGAAGACTACTTGATATATTGACTGCGTGTCTTTAAAGTACACATGAATGTATAATTTCCCCCTCTCTCTTTCATCCTTGTATCTTAGTCATCATAGCACACACATCAGAAGTGAGCTTTTTCATATTATAGCCAAAGACTCTGGTCAGAGAAATCGTATCAGGGAGCTCGAGGGAAGTCCCTAAATGAAAGGGAACCAGCAAGAATCCTGTTCATTCTTCATTGAATGGTGAGGTTATAAAAGTAATTTAAATCTACTTCATGAAAGATATGTTCTGCAGCTCTTTGAATAATGGGCTTGGCTGCTGCTGTGGCGCTGTCCATGGTCCAGCAGTCTACTTCTTGTGTCTTCACTACCTTTCCACCGTTTGCAGCCTGCATTTTGGCAACTGTTGAATGCTATTTACTTATTTCTGATGACACTTGTTTTCTGCTTCCAATATTGGAGGACATATTTAGGGCTTCCCTGCTGAAAGAAGGCAAAAGTCTTCTCTTTGCATGAGGTGCAGTTCCAAAAAGTTGGCTTGCATAAAACTAGTACATATATTATTCCTGTCACTTAAATAGAACTGTTATGGGTATTTTATAGGAATATAAGCTTTATAGTAATACAAATTTCATGATATGGTGTAATATTATTCTTATCTGCTTAATTCAACTCATTTTAATAGTAGACATTGCACTGCAACTTGCTGAACTCAAACCTTTGGAGACTGGTAACATTTGGCTCGAGACACAAGTGCCAGAGTTTTTCTCAAACTGTTATAAAAATCTAAGCTGGAAAATATCTGCCTTCAATCCTCTACCTCCTCTGATGTCTCAAGCTTCTCTTTCCTTCCATTATGTTTCAGCTTTATCAATATGAGATAACCTGATGGTCTGTACATATTGGCTCATGGGTGCTCCATTTTTCCATATGTTTCTCTTTCACAGACTTTCAGGTTTTACCCCTACCTTGCTCTTTTTTTATCCCTACCAGACTCCACTTAAAAAAAAAAATCTTAGCTGAGGTCAGACATTTTGCATTCTATTGACCCTGAACCTGCAGCTTCAGGTAGCACCACACTGAACTCACTAAAACATGTGCCATCAAATTAGGGAGTGTTCTGGACTCTGTGATTTTGAACCTGGACTCAGTGGTCCAGTTCTAGCAACACCAGTTATCATGACTATGATGCTCCTATTCCCATAGTCTTCTGCAGCAGATAAACTTTAAAGGGAAAAGAAGGTTGAGGGAACTAACTAGAGTGATGGTGAACAACTTCCAAAGTTGGTTAGGTCTGGAAAGTAAACCAGGAAATTTGCAAGCTGTTAAGGAACAGGCTATTTGCCATCTTTGCTTAGATGCAATGTGACATTAATAGGAACAAAATTATTTTTAAAACAAAATGTTTCTCTTTTTTCTCTTCTCCACCCCCTTCCTCCCTTCCTTTTTTGTTTGCAATCAATAAAAGTGAGGGTTTTTTAAATTTTAAAAATCAGAATACAGTAAAGCTAGAGCAGCAGTATTGATCCAGACTACAATGAGCCTCCTTTTGCCCAAGGGGCTGACCAAGCATACTTTCTTGGAGGATATAAATTCCTAAAATACACAAGCTTAAACTAATCCTGCATCTCTTGGCTTAGCTTGGTTTAGTAATAGTACTGCAAAATAGTAATATTATTGCACCTTTACGCACCAATGTGTTACATTTCCTAGTTCTAACAGTACTGCCATATACTTTTTACCATGACAAAACAAGACTCAAATAGCTGGAACAAAGCAGACGTTGCATGGAAGACAAATAGTGTCCATCAAAAGAGCATGTGATCAACATGCTTGCTTGCTATAATCAAGATACTCTGTTATACAAATAGTAAAAACGAGTGTACATATCTGATTCAAATTATAAAATGCTTGTAACAGCACTATGTACTAGTCTATACAACCAGCTGACTGCTTTCGTATCTCTGCAGAAACCAATGCAAAGCCAAGATGAAGAAACTGAAACCCTCTGTAGAATGAGATATAGATTTGCTGAACAGAGAGTAGAGAGCTTGAGTGTCAATGACCTGTAGTAATGACCTAGAACAACACAGACAAGACACATATGGAGTTATATTCACAGGAAGATCAGTTGTTTATCAATAAGAGTGATTTTTGAGTGGTCATCAAAGGTACACTTAAAACGCATAAAACCACACTGCTTTAAGTGCTAATTTAGTTTCAGATTCAAAAATGTTTGAGAAATCTCACAGTGTATGATTCATTATTATTGCCTGGAGCTTGAGTGTTATCCTCTCCTTTATTGAGAGGGTGGAGGGCATAGATGAAAGAAGCAGAAAAAAAGTCAGACTTCTTCTTTTATTGTTTTGTGCAATTGCAAAATACCTGAAATTTACTGGAGAGGCATTACCATCTAAAGCAAAGTGTGCTTCTTATATATTACCCTATGGTTCTAAAAGCACTCTCCGGGTGGTTTACAATTTAATTAGGCAGATTCTACATTGCCCCCCCCCCTCCCCAGCAAGCTGGGTACTCAATTTACTGACCTCAGAAGGATGGAAAGCTAAGGCAACCTTGAGCTGGCTACCTGAACCTGTTAGAATCAAACGCAGGTCCTGAGCAGAGTTTTGACTGCAATACCGCAGCTTCCATCCATGGACATTAATTTTAAATAATGAGAGGAAAATGGAGTAGAATAGAATGGTCTAGACAAATTTCTTTGCAGTATGGAGCTTGGCTTTTGTGCGTCAGGCATGTCAAAGTTCCCACTAGAATCATCCCGTTCATGAACTGACAGACTGAAAAATGTAGGGTTGCCTTAATTTACCATTAAGCCCTTTGCTGTCTTTATTGGTTAATGGTAAAGTGAAATAAAAAAAATAAATGAGCTGAACTCTTAATTAAAACAGGTTATGTCACCAAGTGTACCCCAGCATGTAAGTCTGTGTGTATTCTTAGCCTCTCAATAGCTTAATAAGAATGTTCATAAGATAAACAATCTATGCCTGCCGGTAGGTGGTACAGGAAGAGAAACAGGAACAAGCAGCAGCACAATTTCCTTTCTTGTTCCTTCGTGGGGATTTCAGTTGCTAACCTAAATAAACCTAATGGTGTCCTGTCTCTGTAGATTACAGCATGAAAAAAATTGTAGACACAAGGTATAATGTTGACTACATCTTCCACAAATCTTTTCAGTTCATAAGTGTTGCAATAAAATATTATAGCAACGGTTTGTCACACTCCACCTTTCCCATTCCTGTTGCTTGGAGGGTTGAAAAAGTATAAAATGATTAATTTGGAAATTTGGGGATTTTTCAGAAGAAGATCACTGAATAATATTTGGACTAAAAAATAAAACTTCTCTTCACCATCTTGTCATCTGGACTTCACTTCCAATGGTCCAGAAGATATATTCAGGTGATTTTCTCAAGTGATGTTTAAAGTTTTCTTTCTTGTTTGTTTGATTCGAATTTTGAAGATGAAATTGGTAAGCTACAGTGGATGAACGTGGATGAGAATTCTAACAGGTTCTCTTCTTTCTCACATTAAAAACCTTTATAGTGGATAGATTCTGAAACAGAAGTATTCGTAGGCTGAAATCCAGCAATAAGTCACAACTACAGTAATATAATTGAATCAATGAAACTTACAGAGGAGTAAACTCACCAGATCCTCAATTATTCAATGTGCTTACTCTAGTTGCAACTCATTACTGGATTTCAGCCATAAAATCACATACAAAAATACATTTGCTGCTTGAAGACTTTGAAGGAGAGAGGACCGATTCACATTTCATAGGGCAATGGTAGAATCTTATGGCCAGAGACACTCACTATAAAGCAGAAGCAGGCAATTTCAATGACTCAGGGGGCAATTTTCTGCCTTTGGGGTGGGGGCACATAGACCACCAAAAATGGGGAGAAAACACATTTGAAAGTGGCTAGATGTCTACTTCCAATTTTGCAAAATGAGCATTTGTTAGGGGTGAATGATGCAAAGGGACAGCTAATCCAGAATGTTAGCAGGCAGGACTGCAACAATAGCTGATTTCAAACAATCACAATGCAGACTGTTTTCACATATGAAATTTAAATTGCCCAGAACCTCTCATGCTGTTGATGTTACTATTTGGCCGCCTTTTAGTGAAAGCGTTTATAATGTGGTTTACATTCTAGCTAATACAGGTTTTTTTATTTCAAAACACTCACAAAGATTAGTAATTACCTATGGTAGTCTGCCCATGACATTGCATTTATTTGCCTTCACAATTTCTAAATCTAAGGAAAAGTTTCAGATTTCTCACTAGATGGAGCTGATGCTCCAGTTCTTTCAATTTGCTATAACTAAAACAAAGGCCAATATAAATGTATGTAAAAGCATCTAATAAAAACTTAATTGGAAGGAGTAAGCTACAGCCTTTTGGGAAAGCAACTTTTCAGACTAGGACATGGTGATGTTTCTCAGTTATTGAACCAATTGCATTGTGCATTTCTGTTTTACTGGAACTTGGGTGATGTGTGCTGATGATACAAAACTAACAAAACACATCAGTTATAAGTTCTGAAAAACAGTATGATACACAAGACTAGGTCAGTATCTAGAATTACATGAATTAGATAAAATGTAATAAAATACAGTATAACATCATTTATTTGGAGACTTTTAATGTCTAATGTATTCCTCTATTGGCAGTGACACAGAAAGATAACTTAGGTTCCTCAGTGTTCATCAGATGACTAAGATGACAGTATGATGCCATGTATACAGGATATAAATGCAATTCTAGTGTATTAAACATGGCATTTCCAGTTAATGACAAGAGAGTGTTAATACTGACAATAACTTAACATAAGAACATAAGAAGAGCCCTGCTGGATCAGGCCAAGGGCCCATCTAGTCCAGCTTCCTGTATCTCACAGTGGCCCCACCCTCTGGGAGCACACGAGACAACTAGATACCTGTCTCCTGATACCCTTCCCTGCATCTGGCATTTAGAGGTACCTTCCTTCTAAGCCTGGAGATTATACATCCCCATTAGAGATGGGGGTATTTGTATTCGTATATGAATATGAATATCCCCGTACAGGTGGCAATAATGAGGGTCCAGCCCCATGGGGCTGGACAGTCCACTCACCTATCCACCACTGCCGTAGACACCACGGTTCTTCCAATGGCTCTGCAGATCACGATCTGCGAGCCACTCTTCGACCTTGCAGCAAGGCTTGTCCTCCCGCCTCCTGCCAGGAGTGGCTAGCCTATTGTGATCTGCGGAGCCATTGGAAGAATCGTGGCATCCACGGCAGCGGCAGATCAGTGAGTGGACCGTCTGGCCCCATGGGGCTGGACCCTCGTTATCACCACTTGTGCGGGGATATTCGTATACGAATACCCCCATCTCTAATCCCCATCATGGCTTGCAACCTGCAATGGACCCCACCTCTAGAAATCTGTTCAATCATCCCTTAATGGCATCTAGGCTAGATGCCATCACCACATCCTGTGGCAAGGAGCTCCACAGACCAACACCATGCTGGGTAAAGAAATATCCTCCCCTGTCTGTTCTCACTCTCCCAACACTCAATTTGAGTGGATGTCCCCTCCTTCTAGTATTGAGTGAGAGGTAAAAGAGCTTCCCTCTATCCACTTTATCCATCCCCTGCATAATCCCTTAAAATGTTGTATCCAGTCTGAGCAATGACTCAGTCTGCAAATCCTAATCTTTATGAGAGCTCAATATAGAGTTGGGCTTATTTTGCTCAGCAATAAGGACAAGGTAAGGGACACTGTTCTCCACCTTTTCAATGCCTTGCTTTTCTTAGAATGTTCACATTTCAAATATCATGGACAGTCTCAGTGCTTTCTGGCTTGAAAATGCACTTCTCATTGCCAAGCTGGTGAAGAAGACAACAGCTATCCAGGAGGACTTCATTCACCTGCATTACAGGGACCCAAGAAGATAAACCAAGGGAAATTAATCTCCTTCAGTTCTGACCACCTGACTTCAGTGTCCAGCAGCACAAAAGACTTGAGACGGGAAGGAGGCACTATTGCAGTGACTTATTATGAATCTATTGCTCTCACCAATGCCTGCTCCTGCAGTTCATCTGGTTTTAGTGTGTATATCTGGAGGCAGATGCCCAGGGCAGAATTGTACTACCCACCTTGGTGTACAACCGTCTCCTTTGGTGATGCTGAGGTCATCCCAGTTTGTTTGATTGGAAAACTTCAACATACATTCTGAAGTCAAGTGGCTCATAACCTTCAAGTCAAACATGGATTTGTTCCAAGTGGTGTCCAGCCCCACTCATGCTACTAGGAGATCTGATTTTGTTCTGAATATGATGATAGTAGTCTGAGTGTGCAAGAACTCTCTCTAGTCCTGTTGTCATGGGCTGATCACTACCTGGTGGGGTTTAGACCCAGTTGAACTCATAGCCTCTTCTGGATTAAGATGGTCTGTGTTAGGAAGCTAATGGATCCAAGTTGTTCATCTTGGGGTGTTTCCTGTCACCTAAGCAAATGAATCTGTTGAAGCCCTGGAATAGAGAAATGTGACCTGGATGATGAACATGATCACTCTTAGGCAATGAAAGAACTGAAAGATGAACTTCTAACAAGCTGTGAGAAATTTACCAAAAACAGGCTAGAGCTCATTGGGAGGCATATTCCATTGTGATTGAATGTATTATTGTCTACCTCTTTTATGTCTGCACAGAGTCATCCAGCAGCACTCTTTTGAGTGGTCAAGAACTTATGACACTTTGGTCCCATAGAAGAATATACAGACCATTCAGCAGTGTGCTGTGGGAATAATTTTGCACTACACTTTGAAAAGAAAATCAACAAATGTGGTCTACATGAATGCTGTAGTTGACACAGGTTCTATGGATGTAACATCGGCCCTTGCAGCCTGAGTATCTGGACAGGCTTGTTGGACAGGTGAGAAACAACATATATGTGTCCTTCCCATTCTTGGGTTATGAAATCAGCAAGGGGAGGACTAGCTTAATGGTTATGGGGAATAGGTAAACCCACTGCAACTGCACTCTGTTCAATAGACAAATCTTTCAAATTGTAATGTAGCTTCAAATGACAATATTTCATCTGAATATACTACATTAAGTAAAAATATTAGAGAGGCATCTTTAGATTAACCAAGTGTGCTGCTTAAGTGATGTTTAATGAGCTGGTATAGACAGTAGGTTGGAGCACCTAGCTGGGGAACGAGGGGTTAGGAGTTCAAATCCTCAATGTGCCTCCTAAGAGAGGGGCCAGCTGAGATCATACAGAGCACTTGTGACTGAGGCTACCTGTGTAGCCTTGGGCAAGTTGCACAGTCTCAGAGCACAAACAAAAGAGAATGGTAAATCATTTCTGAGTGTTGGTTTTCCTGTGCTGAAACACATGATTTGGCAAATATTTGCCTTTTTCCATTAAAGGATAAATACATATTTAACATTTTCAGTTATTATAGATCTAGCATTTCCCTAACTCATTTCCTCATATAAGATTAATACAATTTTTTTCATCACAAAAGAATGGAACTGTTATCTCATGTAGAGTTCAACACTTAGTTTATTTTCTGAAAGCAATGGCATTGACTTCAATTTATTTTGCAATCAAATACAAATGGAGGGTGAAAAAATCTAATATGGTAACATCTGAAAACTAAGATCTTTGGAGTCAACTTTCAGTATAATTTATTATTGCGCCTAATTGTAATGGATATCTCATAAGGCTCTCCTGATATAATTTGTAATCTTAGAATTTGAGAGGTTTATTAAAAAATTATAATAGCACTTAGAGCTGGAACTATTCCATTTAATCAAGGACCAAATATATAATTTAACATGGTAATTCTTTACTTTAAAAATTGTCTGTTAGATTCATTTTTCCTCCAAATGTCAGCATAGTGTACAAAAGTGTACATTGATCACCTTCAATGAAATGAAATCACAGTATTGTTATCTTTCCCACTACCCACACTGTTATGAAAGCCTTCTCTAGTATCACGGTCATGAAGAATCAGAGTGACTGTTCCTATTCATACAGTACAGAGGATATTCCAAAGGGTGGCCAGGATCACAGAATTGTAGAGTTGGAGAAGTCTACAAGGGTCATGTAGTCCAAATGTCTATGACAGCTCTTCACATTTGACTGTCATACTACTCAATCTACTCTTCTCCAGGCTAAACACAACTCCCTCAATTGTTCCTCAAATGGCTTTGTTTCCAGACCCTTTACCATCTTGATGGCTTTCATATGAATATCTCCCATATTCTCCATATTTGTGGTGCCCAGATGTGGGCACAGAACTTCAGATGAAGGTTGACCAAAGCAAAATAGAATGGCATAACCACTTTCCTTTGTATGGACACTATACTTTTGATAATGGAGCCTAAACACACAACAGCTTTTTTTTTTGCAGCTGCATCACATTGTTGGCCTATGCTTAGCTTGAAGTCTACTAAGACCCCTAGATCATTTTCATACATACTACTACCAAGCCAGATGTTTTCTGTCAGTAATATAGGTAATTGCATATCTCAAATATTGATGTTTCTTTCACCAAATTCCATTCTTCCTTCATCTGAACTTAATCCAGCTTTTCACATGATCTGTTCTGATGGAGGTTAAACATACAGAGATGAAATACATTCTTGGCTGATGTGTTTGGCAATGGAAAGGTTACATATCAGCATAAAGGTTACATATTGGCATAATCAAATGTTGCAGTGCATTCATTTCTTTTAGGATGATCTATTGCTTTTTATGACCCACACAGTCAAAGGCTTTGGAACTATCAGAAGGCATTTTCTTCTATAATTCTGTGTACACACAAATAACCATTGCATATATAATATGCTATTTAGTGCTTCTTTGCTTTCTGAAGCCTGAAAAAGATAAACATCTGCCATTTTTCACTCTATACTGTATATGGTAAAGGTCATTGTTGCAAAATCTTGAGCATCACTTTGGTTGCATGAAAAATTAATGCAATGATCCTATAGTTACCACATTCCTTGACATCTCACTTCTTTGGGACTGGAATGAATATTGAATGTTGTCTGTAGTGCACTGTTTTGTTTTCCATATTTTTGGCGTTTTTATTATAAATCTGATGATATAGGAGTATTGGAATAGGAAGGTATTTAACTCTCTAAGTAAACAGAAGCTGAAATGTGCCCTAATGTTGTAGGACAGCTCTTACAACACTCCTTTTTATTGAGATTATGACGAAATTTGAGACTAGCTCTATTCCACTTATGCCTAAAAGATAATATATCAGTTGAAGGCCTTCCTCTGTTTGGGATGGAGATTTTGACCTTGGACACAAATCTTCCCTAGGGAAGTGATAGAAATCTATAAAGTAGCCCTCCCCTAACTTTGGAATGATCCAACTGTCACAGATTATTCTCATGTTGAAATAAGTGTTAGTCCTTGTCCTATAAGGAGACTCATCCTATCAAAGTGTGAACTGCCAAATATTGTGACCTGACTACAATGAATAGAAAAATTCTGTCTCCTGGTTGGTTCCAGATTTCCAAAATGTCTGGCTCAAGACACCCTAGAGAGACAAGAGGTGTGCCAACCCATCCAAGCTGACACTTAAACCCATCCTCACCTTTTGAAAGGAAAGCATAGACTTTTTCTTGTGGTTGTTTCTACTAAGAGGTGTGTAAGAGCACAGATGCTCACCTTGAAGGAAAGAGTAGTTAAAATTGTCCTGGAACATTGATCTGTATTCCAGTGATTTAACCATACTTATTCTCTAGCCAATGTGGCCACTGCAAATGCTCTGGTTGAGAAGGTGAGGGAACTGTGTGTAGCATTTGCCACAAATGTCTATACCCTGTACAGTTTATTAGGTTTCCTTAGCAGGATTTTCCTGACCACAGCACAGGTAGTGGAAAAGCCCACAATTACCACTGCCAAAGGCTTTAAAGCTACACCTGACTTGAAAAGCAAAAACAAAAGCAGAATTTCTCAGTAATACATCTTCCTCTGGGTGCCAAAGTATATGAAAGAAGGGTTGTCACCAGAGCATCAACTAAAGGCCCTTTTGGATGCTATGTAACACTACATGAGAGAATAGAACTTTGAGTAGTATTGAGACTGTTTCTACCCTATAGGAAAAAAAATACACCTCCCTACACAAGCCTCTCAATAGCTGCCAGGAAAACTGCATCTTTGCCAGATATTTTTGATTGCAGAATAATCATAGCATCACTGACTGCCACCTCAGAGTAAGGGGGGCACAGTTCATTCAGTTTTCAGACAAGAACCTCAGTCTTGTCTGAGAACTGAACATTGCCAAATTAATATGGAGAAGAAAAACACCAATGGAAAAGAGTTGCTCTTTGTAGAATCTTCTACTTGCATGGATATAATTATACCCCTCCCTCCTGTCAAGCAAGTCTCTATTCACTGCTGTTTGCTTGATGCCAAGTGCACGAGAGCCTGCAAAAGCCTGATTAGAGTCCTCACAGGGAAAGGAGCACTGCTTTTTGTAGCTCAGTGATGATCCCAACAATGTGAGGAACAATCTGCTTAGCTGTCTTGCTTCAGATTCCTATAGTATATAGAACAGGGCACGACATTATTTCCCTTTTTATCTTTTCCTGGTGGCAGGAAAAAGTAGAAAGTCAGAAAGGTTAGAAATTCTAGCTCTTTTCAGCATGGCTCTGGACTGGGATGGTATGGGTAGTTCTGCTGGGAACAGTCAATAAGCTAATCAGCCAGACTTGCTTGAATAAATGGCTCCTCAGTAAACATTGGCATAATCATGGGTATGAGGTTATCAGCTGAGGCACTGCAGTTCCCTACTAGGATAGAACAAAGTCCATTGTATAATTTGGAAGGAATTGGTCCAGTACTGACCAAGCAATGCCCTTTGTAAATTTGGAGGGAAAAGATCTAAAGGAAGCTCAACAATGACCATCATGCACAATCGGGGATGGATGCTACGTTTTAGTAGTACTCCAAGGCTGAAAAGTGGAAGAAACATTATGGAACAGTTTCTCAAGCCCAGTTTCCCCTGCCATGTTCTCGAGACGATTTGATCAGCAAAAGATCTGATTCATGTCCTATTCCCCCTCATCCTGTAGTTTCTCATCTCTTGCAGATCCCACTGTGCTGCCTGAATGGACAAGCTCAAGGACTGCCAAGGCATCATTTTCATCTCCTGTGGATCACACTGTGCTGCCAAAATGGACAAAATCAAGCGTAACTGAGCAGCTACTGTGGGGGAGCAATAGAGAAATTCTGTGCACCCAAAGAGCTTGAAGAGATGGACAAGAATGCAAAGGTTAAAGACCCGGATGTACCAAGGCAGCAATGTCAGCTTTTCTGCTGATTCTACAGCCTTTCATAGGTGCTTTCCCATAGAGGCCACAGCAAAGAACAAAAGAAAAGGGAGATTTTATTTGCTTGTTTTTTAAGCAAACAGGAATGGAATTGAGAAGTGGAAATGAACAAGGGAAACAACCTGGAAATACTGTAAATCACAGAAACACAGTTCAAGGAGAATAAGGATATACAAGTTAGAAAAGAAGGAGATGGAATACCAAAGCATGTAGCCCGGGGGTCTATAGTATACTGGACTCCTTGTCACAAATATTAATTTCTGTGATGTTGGTGACCATAGAAAGCTGCCATTACTGGAAGAGCAGTCTTCTGCTGCCTTAAATATTTATTTATTTAAATAGTCCCCAGCAGAGATGATAAGGAGGACTCAGGTGTGTAAAGAGAACTGGATATGCCTGAGAGGGAATCTTAGTGTCTTATGTGGCTCTTTGGCAGATTTATGCAAAAGATTTCCCACCAGAAGGCATAACAGTCAAGAAGAGAGGCGAAGACAGCAAAGAAAAAAGATTATATTGTTTATCTTATGATTGAGAAACTGGTGAGGAGAAAAATTTCTGAAGAATGAAGGTAAGGATTGTTAAGTAGAGAAGAGGCAAGAGAGGAAGCCATCCTGGTTTCAAGTAAGGAAAACAACTGGGAGCAGGGATCTGAGCACATGCTTAGATATTCAAAGCTTTCCTCATCTGTTAGATCCTGCCTTGCTTGGGCAGCAAAAGGGAATAACCCCATTCTTCCAGAATTGTTTCTTCCAACAGATAAGAATGTACAACCCCCAGGTCAGCACTGGCACATCACTGTCCTTGCTGGCTGGGGATTTCTGGGAGTTGCAGTTCAAAAAGTAACGTGAACAAGCTGTGCTGCAGGTATGCTAGCAGAGTAATTTGCTCACACTAAACCAGATTTTATAAGCATTTTAGAAGTATTTACCAATATTTAAGGATACTGGTATTTTAGGCAATTCATTTCTGCTAGGCAGAACATTTTTGGTCTGGATACCTGGAAAAGGGTGTCAGCAACACTAAAAAAGACATAGCCTACAGATAGGGAAAATAACTGGATGGATTCAGCAAATGGGTGCCAGGAATAAGAGCTGATGGTTCTTCACGGAAAGGTCTATGAAGAGGAGATGTGGTCAGGAGAAGGGCACTGAATGAAGTTGGCTCACCTAACCAAGACTGAATCTGTTTAAAAATAAGACTGATTATAAAATTTTCATTAACAACTGTCCAAGATATTTTGATTTAATCATCTTTATGCTAAATCTTCAGCTGAATTCCTCTTTTTTATCCAGGGAATGAGGGTTACGTCAAAGAAAAAGCATTAATTAAAATTAGTTCCACTCAAGCCAGTTTTTCATTTTCCCATAGAGTTTTCCACCAACTTTTAGATATTCGGATTCTTGTTTGTGCTTTTAAAACAAATATTAAAATGATACTCTCTATTCACAAAAATACTGTATAATTCAGACACAAGAAATATAATAATGTTTTCAAGTAAATTATTCAGTTGTATACCTTAAATGAATTTTCCAGGAAGTATGTGTTTTTACACATAGTTTAAAAAACGTACTGCACCCTTTTACACAAGTTTGTGTTTTTTATTTATACATTTATAGCAATTTTCAGCTGAAAATTAGAATTTCAATTTTTACAGGTAACCCATGGTTTAAAATGCAACTTTATATTTTTATGGAATTTCACAAGTTTGATATGACAATTAATAATTAAAACTTTTCTTATCAAGCATATTAATGTACAGCTAGATTACAATTTTTACAAAGATAAAACTGTTAAAAGTTTTTAAAATGCACTGGTACCAGATCAAGAGTAAGGACTGTCTACAAATGACTAATGATCATCATTAAGAGAGTCCTGGACTCTTCCTTTCTATAACATAATGAGAAAGCTGCTATCATTCTAGTGGACTAAGCAATACTCCAAAGCTCCTCAAAAATAGCCACAAGTTGCAGATAAAATGGAACCCAGTATTTGCATTGCTCCTGCACTGCTAGAATGTTTTCCCATTTTCTGCAGTGACAGCATTCTTACAATACTATGATTTTAGCAAATTAACACCTTTTAAGAATTTGGGCATGCAGTGGGGTGCTTTTCCCCAGACAAATTCTGCTTATGTTAAAGACCAGTCTCTAGATGGTTTTAGTAGCTATAGTGGACCACCTAATGTCCAACTATATACATAGTGCAAATTTAATCTTCCCCAAATAGTGTTCTTCTACTAACAATAAAAGAGTTTTATCTTCACAAATGAAGATATCTTATTGATAACATGTGGTACACTTTACCCATTTATTCATGCCACCATCTATTAACAAATTAGTAACTTACAGTAGAAACTGATTTTCCCTGCATCATAGTTTAAAACCAGAGCTAAAAAAGAAAGACGTTCTAAACCTTTATAGTTATTCACCAAAGAGCATGTTCCACAGAAATTTTGTTCTGAGCTCATTAAAAAAAAAAAAAGGAAAAAAAAGTTGTCTGAAATGCATCCCTTTTTGCTCCTGAGCTATAGATGGAGTCTGCTACTGCTTATTTTCACTATTCATCCTTTTTAGACGGTGAAGTAAAGTGTCTTTCTCCAAGTGAGCTTCAGCAAGAGCCATCTTCGCTTTGGCTAATTCCTGTTTCAGACATTCATTTTCTTCAATAAGCTGAAATAATTAAGTAGAAAATACAGGCTTTAGTGTTCCTATGTACTGCTAGATTAGTTTTGGCAAGAAGGGTTTTTATAAGCTATAGTGTCTTCCCAACAAAAGTTATCAAAAGTATCAATTATCTGAAAAGACCTAATACCACTTGTGTCTCTGCTCTTACATAATGCTTTGTAAACATTTTGCCAGTGCTGGCTTTGCTGCAAAAATAATCTATAAAATGAAAATAAGCAAGGCAATAATCACGGTAAATTTTACAGATACAACCACAAGAGTACAATGAAAATTGCTGCAAAAATAAAATAATTATGTACTAATTATACATATCTACACCATAGCTGTGCATTTTGCATATGTTTCAGGACATTTTTAAAGCTATAAAAGAATTCTTTCCCCACTGCTTGTAGTGTTAGAGTATGCAAATTTACATGGCACTCTCACATATGAATACACTCACCTCCACTGTAATGTCACTATTGCTACACTTCAAAGCAATTTATAGCAACATGCAACTAAAGCAGAAAACAGTTGCATCTTAATTTGATTTTCAGAATGGGTTTCGCACAGAAACTACACTGATCACTTTGACTGATGGCTTATATTGGGAGAAGGACAGGAGGTCACTGTCTTCTATTTTAAAAAAAAGGGAACCTCCTCTGAGGTACTTAACCTCTGCCAGAAAATTCTAAAGGGCACATAGAGGCCTCTCTAGCACCATATGCTCTTGCAATATCTCCAGGAGACACAAGGCTAAAGCAACCCAAGTACATGCTTCCAGTATCTTTCAGAGAGGTTTGTACTTTGTTTTACAGTGCAAACAATAATTTTGATTGTTCTCCTTACTACAAATACATATTTATAAAAACACATATAGATTAATGATTACCTGCTCTTTAACTGAATCAGACAGTGACCTCAACACATTAGGAGATCTAGTAATTTCTGGAGATGTTTGTGTGACTTGGGAGAGATAGTTCTGTTTTGTATGCGTACTAACTTCAGCAGCCTGATCACTTGAACTTGCACTGGTCTTATTCTTTGGTAAATCACTGCTAAGTATGCGGTTATCTGTTTAAGAGAAAACAGAAAATTAACGTTTTTACACTGACACAGCAACTGATCTAAGCAACTTAATAAATTGCATAATGTCAATATAAAAATAAATTGAATTGTAATCATAAAGATGTGAACACAGAGAAAACTTTTTGTTGTTATTCATCAGTATCAGAATGCTAAAGCAATACTATAGTAATAGTACCATAATACTAAAGCAAGACCAGTCCAAGTAATAAGAGTTACTAATTATTCCATATTGAATAGAATTTTCTCTAATCAAGGCATTTTGAAGATACATATCCACATACAAACACACAAAGGAATTAACTACCTGAATCTGTGGTTCTTCAAGTGCTATTTGTTGCTCTGTGCTGTCAAGTCAGAACCGACTTATAGTGACCCTAACAGGGCTCACATTTAACAAGTGGCTTTTACCAGTTCCATACCCCAGTGAGCTTCCATGGCTGAGTGGGGATTCAAACCCAGGCCTCCTGAGTTCTAGTCCGTCGCATTATCCAATACACCACACTGGATATCTTCAAGTACTATCCACATCCATTTATGCACAAACATAGTCTCACATCAAGACACTCTGGTAGAATTTTTTTCGGTTTATTGTTAAAACTTTCTTAGAACTATACACCTGCATTTAGACCGACACAATCAAGTCATGTAACAACTTCTCAACTCAAGATATCTGACTTCTGGAATTACTGGGCTGCTGGAGTATCTCAGTGCTAAGACTGAATCAGATGAACCACATTCTACCATTGCAACTGGAAATAAGGAAGGGGCAGTAGCTTTTATAACTTATACGTCAGAGAAAGCTTGGTGGATTGCTCTGAAACTTGGCAGAGCAGCAGTGATTGGCCTGAAGGTGGCCTGGGCTACCCTGTTTCACCGAAAATAAGACCTAACCTGAAAATAAGCCCTAGTATGATTTTTCAGGATGCTCGTAATATAAGCCCTACCCCAAAAATAAGCCCCAGTTAAATGAAACCCCGCCCTCCACCATTGTGCAGCAACCAGAAGAAGATGACATGACTGTAAAATAAAACATCCCCTGAAAATAAGCTCTAATGCGTTTTTGGAGCAAAAATTAATATAAGACCCTGTCTTATTTTCGGGGAAACACGGTACTTCTGAAAGACTGAAATGATGTACTGATGGGAGCTCAAAATTCACAACTGATCTCCAGCAGTATCTGCCCGATATTGTCTGTGCTATTGCCTACTTTGCTCCAGCTAGATTTGCCAACTGATTTGTACAGTATTTTTAAGAAAAAGATTGCTGTGCTATGTCATTGACAAGATCTGGGGTGTGCTGCACCCCAACAGTAATACACAGTATTCTTGATTTTTTTTAACCTATAGAAAGTCATGCTATAAGACTTATTTCCATGATACATCATAGTGTTTTTGGCCATAACACTTGGGTCCATGGACTCTATCTCCCTTTTTGAGCCTGTCCCACCACCTTCACAGGTGCATTTGGTGGGGACACAGGAAAGAGCCTTCTTTGTGGCTGCTCCCAAACTCTGGAACTCCCTCTCATGGCAGGCCAGGCTGGCCCCATCTTTCCTATCCTTCCACAAGCAGGTGAAGACATTTCTCTTCAAAAACACTTTCCCTTAGTGACTGGCAATCTGAGAGGGGCTGTAAACAAAGTGCTTTGAATCTGGTTTTGGTGTTGATTTTGTTTAACATTTTTAGTGTGGTATTTGTTTGATTCTTTTTTAAATATTTGTATATTTAGTGTTTTTAGCTTTTAAATATTGTATTTTAATGATGTAAGCCACCCTGGGTCCTTTTTAAGGAGAAAGGCGGGGTAAACATATTTTAAATCAATCAATCAATCAATCTTATACCTTCATTAGTAACACTCAACTATTGAATATTAAAAACACCATACTAATCTTCTGATAGTGACAAATTAGGAGTTCATTAGACAAGTGAAGTGAATGGGGTCTAACAATGTGGGTTTCTACTAACCAATTCCTCAGTTCAGGTACTTCCACAGTGCATACCAATATTAAAAATAAGTAGGGAAATCAAGACAGACATACCTCTGATGCAAAAGGAACCATCATCTTTCCTTTCTAGAATAAGTAGGTCAATATGCAGTGTTATAGGGACTGATTCAGGAGCAGTCAGATTGTCACGTGGGGTGTCATCCTTGAAAAAGAAAAGCAATAAAAATGCTTATTTACATATAAGGACAAATTCCAAATGCGCCCACCAGCCCCAATAGATTGCAAACTTCTGTTCTAATTGATTAAAGACAGAGGCACCACAGTTCTGTCTTTATATTCATTGTACAGTGGTGCCTTGACTTACGAACTTAATCCGTCCCAGAAGATGTTCGTAAGTCAAAACGTTTGTGAGTCAAATCAGCATTTCCCATAGGAATGCATTGAAAACCGATTAATCCGTTCTGGCTGTTTTTTGTTCTTATGTCGAGGTGCCGTTTGTAAGTCAAAGCATTAGTTCCCATAGGAACTAATGCAAAACTGGTTAATCCGTCCTCTACCACTAGGGGGAGAATTTTTTTAAAAAACCTAAGATGACTTAGGTTAAAAAAAAGGGCAGGAAAGGAGGGAGGGAGGGAGGGAACGAACACCTTTTAAACAGAACACCTTTAAAACCAAGCAGCTTTAAACCAAACCAAGCACCTTTTAAACCAATTTTTACATTTTAAAATTACAGTACCAGGCAGTCCAAAGTCCATTTCCCGCTTTCCCCGCGATTTTTTGTTCGTAAGTCAAAGCTCCGTTCGCAAGTCAAAGCAAAATTTGGCGAACGGAGCTGTTCGTAAGTCGAAATGTTCATACGTCGGGGCGTTCGTAAGTCAAGGCACCACTGTATATTCAAGTGGATCACAGTGGCTGAAAAACTATTGGTTAGCTCCACAATCTCTGGATCTACTGGTCTAATAATCTTATAACTGCACAGCTATAAAGGACCCTATGTATCATTGAGTCCAGTCCCTGTCAAGGAGGCACAGTGGAGAATCAAACTCCCAACCTCTGGCTCCATAGCTGGATACCTAAACAACTGATCTGTCCAGCAGTTCAGCATATAATATACTGCACTACATGGATCCAGAGATTACACTGTCCACATAAAGTCAGGAAAAGACAGAATGAAATTGCACAAAAGTGTCCTTTGTTACTATTTCAAGATATGTTGGTGAAAAACATATTGTATTATTTATTAAATGTTTTTTAAAATGCAAAGCATGAAGCCTGGCCTGCCAGTTATTGAATAAGTGGTGAAACTTACACATCTCCTTAATATCTTCCCTAATTTTGCATTTTTCACTCAGACGGACTTAGGAATTGTACAGTACTAATAAGAGCTGGTTGACGGGACGTACATCTCTCAGCATGCCTTCTATTTTTTAAAACTAAAAATAGAATGGACAGGCTGGTAGAATACCACAGCTTAAGTAAAACCTAGGAAGCCAGGAGAGGATTAGTACTGGCTATACCAAAATATTCCTTTTTAGGTCAGGGAGCAAGAATAACTGGAATTTTTGTATGCCTACTGCCTCACGTACCACCCAGATGACCTCTTTTGGTAGAAAACAGATAGTACACTTGTATCAGGGAAATACACATTTGAACATCTGTTTAAAGCAGGCCAACACCAACTAATTACAGTCATGCTATATTATAGTACTTCTTTTTTAATTAATGGAATATTTTAATTTTATTATTATACATTATTAAACAATGTGTTCATTCTCTCTTGCACTAAATCACACTCCCAACCTCAGCTGCTTTGTTGTGTTTCAAATATTTTTACAAGAGGAACAGCAATGCTGCCTCTCATCTTTATGTGCAGACAGGTTTGAACATTGCTTTAACAGAAAAGATACTAAGGGTAAAAAAAATTCAATTGAGCTTTACAATTACAGATCATTGTATTAGAGCAATTTTACTGGAAAAGTCTTTACACTGCAGATAGTTCACTTGAGAATATACATACTTCCCAGCATACAACCACACTTCCACAAAACAAGGCAGGGGTCTCACTTTGGGCTATAATACTGCCAAAATACTGTTCAGCTACTAAGATGATGTGAATAATAAATCTTTAAATAAACAACCACTGATGGGAGAGAACTACATGAGAATAACCATCCACTGCCATTTGCTTAAAGAAAACATATAACATAGAACTGGGACAGTTCTGTATAAAACCAGTTCACCCCCAACAGTGCCCGACTGAAAGCATTCTACAGATCTTAGAACATTTAATGTAAAGTAGGTGCAGAAAAATCATATTCAATCTGAAATAAGCATAGATTCATTTCGAAATGACATACTTTTAAGTTGATTCTTGTATTAGTAATTTTTATTTTCATAGGCATCACTTCTGCAACCATTTCATCTTCCAAAAAACGCTGAATGTTCATGAGTGAAGAAGTTAAAAAATCAGCACTCAGATCTTCTATATGACACTGTAGAAATCCATTTTTCTCACAAAGCAATGAGTATTTTATAGCACTGGGTCCACTTTCCCATCTCAGTCTTATTTCAGGTACTGATTTAACTGGCCCGGTCACAGATTTAGGATCTGAACCTGTGACAAAAACCGTACAGCATCAGGTCAACCACTTGTAGGAGGTTAAATGCATCTGCACATACCCTCTTTTCCAAAATGGTATTATTTAATGAGCATTCCACTTTGAAACAGCGAACACAAGGTTATTTAAAATTACCTCTTTATCTTTTATCTTGTAACTAGGTACATAACTTGTTTGCCGTAATTAATAAACTATAAAAAGCAAGAAGGGCCCTAATTGGTTAAAACAAATTTGTTTTCACACATGACTTGTCTCTTTATGCTGATTTTACAGACTCTGAAGTACTTCTTAATTTTAAATATTCTTCAGATTTCTTGAAAATGTGGCAGATATTTTCCTTAATAATTTATACAACATAAGGAATGCAACTGTCTAACTGAACAATACACACAATTGTTATGAAAGATTGGAAAATCTGGGAAAAATTCCAGATTCTGAATGATTTTAGAAGGTGGACATAGATACTTTTACGAGACCACTGGAAATGAACTTTGTTTCCAAAATTGTTAGCATTATGCCCCACTTTTATCTTTCAAAAAACCACATCCCTCCCCAACTCTTCTTTCATCTC
Source organism: Intellagama lesueurii (assembly GCA_037013535.1). Lineage (NCBI taxonomy): Eukaryota > Metazoa > Chordata > Lepidosauria > Squamata > Agamidae > Intellagama > Intellagama lesueurii. The sequence goes on along the minus strand of JBAJHW010000005.1, from coordinate 38,566,528 downwards.
CTTTCAGCAATAACACCAATTTGTAATTTAAAATAAAAAATAAAAACAAAGACGTAACAAACCTTATTTTAAATTTAAAATTGGCACAAGTAGTTTTTCTAGAGTGACTCTAAATTCTACTAACAATATCTCTCACAGAAATACATTTAAGATTTATATTATTTATATATACAAAGTCTCACATCTTTGTGCCTCCTTCTGGAATTTCTTCATGTTCCCACAGGAAAATACACACCCCAGTTTAGGAACCAATGTTCTAATTATAGAAAGTAGTGACCAACTTGTTAATTTAAAAAAAGCAATCCTTAAAAAGACAGTATAAGCAGCTTTTTATAAAGTATTAAATAGTTTTTTTAAATATTATATTTGTTCTTACCTGCTGTTCGATTGCAGAGATAATGTCGAACACTGATATTGCCTAACTGATTTGGTTTCACTTGGTTTACTTGAATGCACACTTCTGTATCTTCACCTCTGAGATCAATTTCACCATTTATACCAAAAATTTTGAAAACCACAACAGACATCTGTCAATAAAATTAAAATACTAATTAGTAATTAATCTGTATAGTCTCAGATGCTGTCACCAACTTTTTCAAATGACTACACTAATACTATAAAGAATCAATTTAAGTAACTTAAATTCAAAACTACAGAAGACAACTTACAATTTTTAAAAAGATTATATTAATTTTAGTTCTGTACCCACTGAGAACCTCTGCTACCCTCTTTGAAGACAAAATTGCTCATAGCTGCAATTAAATAGGACACAGCCGTTGTACAGATTAATTTCAACTGTTTTGTCCTTCAATGCCAGCAGCATTCTTGCTTTGGCCTATTATTTTTAATATATATATTAACAGAATGTTTATCCTGCTTTCTGTATGATATATTCCAAAGCAGCTCACATTTAAAAAGCTACAATATCAAAATTAAACTAATGAAGATTTCTATCTAACAAGAACAAGAACAAGAACAAGAACAAGAACAAGAACAAGAACAATAACAATAATAATAATAATAATAATAATAATAATAATAATAATAATAATAATAATAATAATAATAATAATAGTGTGCTGTCAAGTCAATTCTGACTTATGGTGACCTCTTTCAGGGTTTTCTACCTAAGGAGTACTCATAAGTGGATTATCATTCTTAGCATCCCGGGGCTTGCCCAAGGCCACATAGGCTGGCTCTCCTTGGATGAAAAAGCAACCTCTGGCTCCAGAGCCTGATACCTAACTCAATGAGTTATGAAAAAGATTGACAGCTCACCACTATGAAGATCCTTTCCCATGCCCAAGCAAATGCACCCATGCTAGTAAATGTAAATTAAAGACCACCCAAGAAGTTGTCTAGAATTTTCACAGTATAAGAGTAACGGCCAACTACTTCCATTTTATTACCTTCTGTTAAGACACAGAGAATACAGATAGTTTCATATTTTAGGTCACATGAGTTTAGAGCTTTAGATCATAACTTAAACTAGGCTTGCAAACAGTGGAAACCAGAGTAATAAGGAAGTCACATTCTTCTAGTTTCTAGCTTTAGTCAGTAGTTCCCCTGCCACATCCTGGACCAGTTTCAGTTTTTAAACACTCCTCGAAGGGTGCTCAATTACATGATGCAACAGAAGCATCTCTGTCACAGTAGTCAGATATGACATTTCACAGAGACGGTCAGCGGTGCAGTACTCTAAGAAATTAAAAAGCATTTTCCCCAAAAAGCTCTCCCTAACTATCCATTAGCTATTCCTGCTAGCCAAAAAAAGATTCAACCTGCTAGTCTCCAAGAGGAGTCCTGTCAAGCCAGGTTGAACGCCTTTCCAGCCTTAATCTGGTCACATTCAACTGGTTTACAACCAGCCTCAATTTTTGGCGGCAAAGTTCAGAATCAGAATGTCAATAGCTTTCTTATACTCTGATGGAACTGGGTGTCATCCATATATTGATGTGACCATACCCCTGATTACAGCTGTTTTCTATCTGATTATATTGTTTTTATCTTGACTGCTGTAATGTACTTACAGTTTACTTTAAGATCAGTTGCAAAGCCTCTCTATGTATAAAAAAGCAGCCCATAAAGTGATGGGGACTGGCCATAAATATCCTATCATAACTGTGCTGCAATGGCTACTACTTTGCTAGTTCTAGGCAAAACTTAAAATATTAAATTATATGTAGTTTGGTAACGTATAAGAGATTGTGCACTCTTTGCACCTTACCAGGGTTTAAGAATACAGGAGATGTTGTTGGGGGGATGTATGGAAGTTCAGAAGGCTCCAACACAATGTATGCTTGGGTGTGTTGTTTACTTTCTTCAACCCTGTTTTCCCTAGATCTGCATAATACTGTCGCTTTTTATTTGCAACGGTACTCTTTGGCCATTATCTAATATGACTGAGGAAGTGTAGGAATGAGCTTTTTTAAAAACAAACAAACCCAGACCACTCTTAGCACTGCCATTTTATTGTGCACTGCCTTGGAATATTATAAGGGAGAAGGTTTTAAACTAAATAAAAACACCATTATTGTTAAGCCATCCCACAGGACCTCTCTTATCACAGTAATTCATCAAATTGTTACAGTCATACAACACCCAGTCAAATTCACTTTTTCACTTTAGGCATCCTTTAGTCTCGAGAGACTATGGTAATGTGCTCTGTATGGAGGACTAGGAACAGCGTCTAGTGTGGCTGAGAAGGCCAATTCGAGAGTGACAATCCCTTCCACACTGAAGACAAATACAATCTGTTCCCTGCCCAGTTCCCTGATTTTGCTGCTTCCGGGACTGCTTCTTTGCCTCGGCCTGCTGGACAAGGGTCTCTTCAAATTGGGAGAGGCCGTGATGCACCGCCTGCCTCCAGGCTGAATGCTCCGATGTCAGGGTTTCCCATCTGTCTAATTTCCAGTCAAATTAACATTAGTAATAAAGAAGTTTGCCTTGATTTATTCCTTCCCTTCCAAAAGTCTGCTGGAGTCTGTTTATTTTCTACCCATTCAAAAAGTGTGTGTTCTCTTAATAATCAGAAAAAGCTATAAATAGCAATGAAACTGTTCTGCTCTAAGCAGTGTCTCAATTATAGGAGAAAATTTGTGTACTGTATAATAGTGGCTAATTAAATCCACCAGCAATAGTGACCACGTATATCCCTAGGAGAAAAGACAGCTAGAAAAGACCAGGGGACACAAAAGCCCTGGAGCTCCCAGTATTTTGAGCACTATTCTTAAGCAAATATTTGATAGCCACCTGCTAATTTCAGAATTAGTAAACTGCACCACTATTTAATATACACTTTTCTTCTAGGGTAGCGATAATTAAAGGGCAGCGCACATGACAGCTCCTCCCCATCCAATTTTACCAAACAAAATTCATTGCCCTATCTCTTGCATTCATTCCCATCAACCTATTTACTTTGAGAGTAGTAGTAATGCAGCATTCCTAAACAAAGAATTGTTCAAACAGGCCCACCTCACTGAAAAGTGTAAAAATGGCCACCGCATTTGGAGAACATTACCATTTCTTCGCTAGCCTCCTGAGCACCCTCTGAAGCTGCACTGAGGACATCGGGAGAAGGTCCACCACAATTCTCAATCACTGTGCTTTCATCAGGAGTGTTTTCCGCTGGTCTGTTTGACATGATCGCTTGTATATTCAAGATATTTTTAAAAATAGACGTATTTAGGTTTGTTCTGTATATTCATTCATAAAGCTACTTTACGCTATTGTCACCAGCTTTAAAAGTGGGGGATAGTATATCACACACAGGCATTCAATGCATATTAAACTAGCTCCAAAATAACTAAAGAAAAGTAAGCTACAAAAGAACCTACAGAGAGATTTCAAATATTTTTAACAATTCACCTCATTACCTCATACTCTCCACCTCATCCCCAGATCCATTACTTAATTTTTTACAGATATGGCATATTAACCATCAAGACTTTATTTCTTCTGTCTAGTCATGACATATCCACTGTAGCACAGGAATATTGTAGAGAAAGTAGATGTTTTGCTGCCACCCAAATTACAGGAATATGTTAGAAATTATCTCCTATTTTAGAGTGCAATGAACAATTCTCAAAGAATCTTTTAAGCTAAAGATTTCAGGGGTTACTTTGCTGATTAGCTTAAAGCATCCATAATAATGGAAGACCTCCTGAATCAATAGGTATTTAAAAAGTTTCTAAAAGGTATCCCTGTTCATTTAAATGAACCGTATTTTTCCATGTGTAAGACGCCCCCATGTATAAGACACTCCCCACTTTTCTAACCCAAAATTAAGAAATCAATATTTTAAACATAAAACAGAACCCATTTTTATTTAGTAATTAGGTAACATTTACATACCAGTACTGTCATATTATGCATCACACTTTAACTTTATTCAGCCTCTGGGCTCAGAACGCTCGGACATTAGCAGCCCCTGTTACATCTGAGCACTGCCTACATGCTCCACCTCCAAGGTGTGTTCCAATTGGTTTGTTCAGCATCAGCTGACATCAGTTACATAAGGCTCGTGATTGGAGGAAGCTAAGTCTCCTGACTGTAGTAAGATAAGCCTTGTGATTGGAGGCAGCTAAGCCTTGTGATTGAAAGAAGCCTGTTTGCAGAGGCAAGGTATGGGCACTTTTGCAATCGTGCAGTTCTCTCCTTGGCTTACTTCCGTGTATAAGAGGACCCTCAATTTTTAGTCTAAAGATTTTAGACAAAAGTATCGTCTTATACACAGAAAAACATGGTACCGTATTTTTCCATTTATAAGACACCCCCCTTTCTAACCCCAAAATTAAGAAAACTTAGCTTTGAGGATTCAGCCTCTGGGCTCAGAACGCTCGGACACTAGGAGTCCCTGTTGCATCTGAGCCTACAGGCTCCACCTCCAATGAGGTGTGTTCCAATTGGTTTGTTCAGCATCAGCTGACGTCAGTTCCATAAGACTCATGATTGGAGGAAGCCTGTTTACAGAGGCAAGGTATGGGCCGTTTTGTTCTCGTCTCAGCTTACTTCCATGTATAAGACACCCCTCAATTTTTAGTGTAATCACATTAGGAAAAATTAGCGTCTTATACACAGAAAAATATGGCAATTCCTTTCCCTTATTGTGGGAGAAGGCTTTGAGTAGTGTGATAAATTGTGCATGCTGCTGAGAGACATACACCTCCTTTTTGATGGTCAGCACAACAATGGTAGATTTAAAGAAAGAACAGTAAGTGCCTACCATTGTGCAACATAAAGGCCAAAGATGCCATTCTATCTTTCAAAAATGTTTTGCTTTTATTAATTTATCATGCTCAATTTAAGAAAATGCCAAAGACAACAAATTTCCAATTCTCAGATCGACGCTCTTGAAGGATAGTTCCCAAGATGTGAAAAAGACTGCAGAAGTAACTGGTAGGCACACAATAGAACTACGTATCTAATACCACAAGGATCTGTCTCCGGCTAAAAAAGTTGTTCTTTTGAAATTTGGCTTGCATTTTAACTTATACATTTCTCTCAAATCAGCATTTAAACACTGTAAATTAGATACAAAAATATATTTTAATAATAATCACTCTGATTTATATAATAAAAACTTGGCTATCCAGTAACTGATAAAATTTAGTCACAATTTACATTACAAGAATCCAGTCTGCTTAGCTAGCATGAATTATGTTGGCAAGTAATGTCAAATAGAAGCTCATCACCTATATGGGAAACCAAGCCTATAAACTCAAGGGACCAGGTAACAATGTGTAGCATTTTCTCTATAATGGTAATCACTGAATAATCCCAACATTGTAGCCCAGAAATCTACAAATATCTCCCTTGATTTCATTTTAAAGATATAAACTAAAGCCAGTGCTAAACATTAGTACAATAAGAAATATGCTCAAAATAGATAATGATTGTTTCATGCAGTGATTTTTTTTAATCACCAAAATGAGTTGAATAGTAAGTTTCCTTACCTTTTTCAAAAAAGCTTTGGCTATCACTTCCATCACTCTCCAAATAGTGTTCCTCCAACAACATGCTATCAGTAGAAATGGTATCCAAAGAGGCTTGTGATGGACTTTTCTTCATATTCTTATAAGAAACAGAGAATGCAGGGAGATTGGACTGGCAGGGTTCCTTAGGCTTTCCACTTTTTAATATAAAGATATTAGGAAATCATTACTTAAGGTGAAAAAAGTTACAAAAGAGCAAAACTGAAAACAAATGGTGGAAATATAAATGGTGGAAGTTCTGAGAGTGAAATCCAGCAGTGTAATTTATTCAGCTTGGACTTCTGTATTCTAGATGAGTATTTCTATGCAATCTGCATGGCTATCACCATCTTGGGTACACTTTGCTATCACTAGAGCTTGAATGTGCTATGCAGGTAAACTATGATACCTTCTAAACCTTTTCTAAATATTGAGAATTCTTCCTCTACTCTAACCACCTATCTCCCGATGATCATCCCTCAAGATCTCTGTTTCCTTCCCTTTCTTATCACATCTTGCCAGGTGTTCTGTCTTATTCATTCAAGCCCTGCCTCCCAGACACTTCTGGTGACAGCTGGCACTTGCATAGAAATATTCCACCTGTTACGGAAGAATGCTGTAGTATGTAGGAGAAGCCATCACACAGAACCCCCTTCCCACGTCCTAACAATGGTAACATGCAGAACAGGCTTAAGTCTTGAAATACATAGGAGTGCCTTTTACTTTAGTATGTTAATTTCAACTCTGAATGCAAACAACCAGCAAACAATTACATTTTCTATACCTTAATGAAGGTGGAAATACAAGCATTTTGGCTGCGGTCAATTTTTCTTTGTCATTTTCAACCTCTTCAGACTGCCAAACATCAGATTCAAACTCTGCAACTTTCTGAAGTGTGCCTCCTACTCCACTTTCCTTATTCACAAACTCATTTTTGTCATGTTCCTTGTCCATAAGCATCTCAATAGAACCTTCTTTGCAACTTAAAACATTAACCAGTTCCCTGGCATACGTGCTACTCTTATCACTTAGTGACTCACAAATTTCTTCTGAATCACTTCGACTGAAGAGTCCACTGCTATTTTCATCATTTATTTTTTCAAACAGTTTTTCTGATGCATCATCTGAGAAAGAACTTCCTCTTCGCAAATCCACATCACTGTCTGATTTGAAAAGTGGATCTGTCAGAATGGCTTTACTAATATCAACATTTGTATCTAAGTTGCCCATCTGGGCAGCATGAGGAGGTATTAGCTTGTTTTCTGATGTACACATTTCTCCATTTTCCACAGGTGAGAGATCTGAAGCCACTGGACTTTCTTCTTCCAAAACAGGAGATTTGCAAGTGGTTCCCTGTGTCAGTGGATGGAGTAACAGAGCTATGTCTGCACTTTTCAGCAAGATCCCAATACAGACATCTGCCTGTTTAGCAGGTTTTCCTGTCACAGTCTCTACATCTTTCCTTAGGTTATCGAGGAGCAATACTAGAGATTCTTGGAGGTAGAGTAAGAAAAGATACTGGTAGTGGTTGATCTGCATGCTCACATGTTTTTGAATGTGAACAAGAACATGAACATCTGCATCAGTTCTAAAACATGTAGATGGGAATCCTGAAATACTGTTCACAGGGCACAGGTTTTCTGTACCATTGGTCAAGGTTTCTTTCTCAGTGCTATAATACTCTTTCAGAAGTCTTTTACGATGTAATCGACCAGCAAAGTCACTAGAATCACTTTTTGCAACATTAAGAAGTTTGTGACCATAGGAGAAGGGCTCTTTAAGTGACTGCTCAAATCTTGTTGGCTGGCAAATCCACAATGTAAGTGGGAATGAGTCCACAAAGCTTATTGGCCTTCCTTTCCCACTCTTCATTCCTTCATAGTCTACCCAGAATTGGGAGAAATGTACTGCCCAGACATCAGAAGCAGCAGATGTTTTAAGTGCACATTTGTTTAATCTGGGGACAATAAAGCCTTTGTAGATGTCATGCATCTTTGTATCTTGCTCATAGGCATGTCGCTGGAAGATTGGATGCAAAAGATTAAAACAGTCCGGGGATTTTGGAAAACTTGTGAAAGTTCTACTGAAAAATTCAGTCTCTTTAAAGTTTTGAAACACTGCTTCCAAATCAGAGTGTCTACAGTTGGGTGAGTGTCTAGTGTTCGTAGCAATCACTTCAGAACTCTGGATGGAAATTGCATTTGGGTCATCCCTATGATTTTGTTTCCTCTCAGAAGGAATTATGAACTGCAATAAAAACAAACAAACAATGGTTAGGAAAGGCAGGTTACTCACCTGTAATTGTAGTTCTTCGAGTGAACCTCTCTGATTCACACTGTGGGTGATCCGCGCCTGCGCGGAGCCTCTTCGGAATATTCTAGAGCTTCTGCGGTAGCAAAAAACACATTAGAATAGACTCCTCCCCCTCGGTATAAGTACCTTGGCGCCAGGACTCTCCCTTCAGTTGTGTCAACTGCCGCAAAGAAAAAAATATTGCATGGTGTGACAGAGGGGAGGTCGGGTGGGATGTGTGGATCACAGAGGTCCACTCAAAGAACTACAATTACAGGTGAGCAACCTGCCGTTCTGAGTGGCCTCTGTGAATCACACTGTAGGTGACTAGCAAGCTGTCTTACCCGGAGGCAGGGTGTCACGCCAAGGCGGAAGCCAAAACAGCACGTCCGAATGCCGCATCAGACTTTTGTCGAACATCTAGTCTATAATGTTGGACGAAGATAGATGGTTGTGCCTGTAGCGTTCTCCTTTAAATGTGGTCATGGCTCAGGTTTAGTTAGAGTGAGTCATGCATATTTATGTTGCTGGGAGGCGGAGCCAAGAGGCAGAGAATAAGAGGCAGAGCCTGAGGGGGAGAGATCAGAGTTTTGGAAGGAGTTTGATTAGCAGAGTTCAGAGATTTATGTGATTGTGATTAGACTGATGAAAATATAGTAGGAGATCTGAGACGTGATTGACCAGTGACTGGAAGGGAGAAGGAATAGAACTGAATATTATAATACTGAAACAAATAAGCAAATAAACTTAAGATCTTTCTATTTCATTAAAGAGTGGACCTGATTCTTTCTAAAGGAGTTATGGGGATCTAGGGATCTCCTGGTGGCAGCAGTGGAAGAAAGGAAAGAGTTTAGTTTTGCCCTGGTGTGCTCTGAGGTCTGAGTCTAGGTGGACAGACCAAGGCACGAGTGGGTCCCACGCCACATAGGTTCCAGTGGTGTGGGACGTCAAAAAGGGTCAAATCGCGACATTGGTGTCCAGCGGCGGGAAACGAAGTAATCCAGTGAAGCCTATTGAAATAATCCAGTGAAGCCTATTGAAGTAATCCAGTGAAGCCTTTATAAAAGAGTTTATTGAGTCAAGGGTACCTTTTAGACAGGATCTGTGGCAATGAGGTTTGGTTCCTGCTAGAGCTTTTGGGAAAAGCTTAGTAGCGGGGCCTCAGAACCCAGATCAGGGGGGTCTAAGATAGGGAACGACTCTGTGAGGAAATTTCTGAGTTTTACCTCAGGATCTGAGGATCAGAGGGCTTGCTGTGAAATCCCAGGCTCTGAGATAGGAGAGCGCTGTGGATAAGGCAGAAGCCAGGTCATAGCAGATCTGAGGGAGAGAACCTAAGGAAAAGGCTTGAATTCTCTGAGAGGGAATTTCTGAGTTTACCTCAGGATCTGAGGATCAGAGGGCTTACTGTAAGTAAAATCCCAGGCTCTGAGATAGGAGAGTGCTGTGGATAAGGCAGAAGCCAGGTCATAGCAGATCTGAGGGAAAGTACTAAAAGAAAAGGCTTGAAAAATTTATATCAGTAACTGGAAGTAAAATAAGAAAAACAGGTCCTTTTAAAAATTTGTGAACGCTGCTCTAATCACCCCAGAAAGAAAAGATGCCTCCCAAACACGCCACAAGGGGGAGTCCTGAGTCTGAAGAGTTACCTCAGGAATTGGAGGGAAATAAGGAATTAAGCCCTCAAGAATTTGAGAAATGGAAACTGGAAAGGGAATTTAAATTTAAGGAACTACAGCTCAGAGTTGAGCAGGAGGAGAGAAGGAGGGAACAGGAAAGCAAAGAAAGAGCTGAGCAGGAGGCCAGACAATTTGAGCAGGAAGAGAGAAAAAGGGAAATGGATTTTCAACTACAGATGAGACAGCTAGAGATTTCTGCTCTAAACAATAATCTTAATAATAACAACAGTGGGGGAGGTGGAATCCTGTCAAAGATAGACTTGAAGAAGTTTCCCCAGTACAAAAGAGGGGACTGTCCTGAATCCTTCCTCATTGCTTTTGAACGCACCTGCAATGACTTTGAAATCAGAAATGAGGATAGAATGATGGTTTTAAGAGCGCAGGTTAGCGGAGATCTGGCAGAAATATATGCCCAGATGAATCCCGAGAAGGCAAGAGATTTTGAGGCATATAAAAAGATGGTTTATTCAAGATTTTGTCTGAACTCTGAACACCTGAGGCGGAAATTTCGCTCTCTCTCTAAAAAGCAGGATGAATCGTACTCTCAGTTGGGAGCTAGATTGGCGCAGACTCTGGATAAGTGGATTGAAAGAGAGGAGATCACTTCTTTAGAACAGTTGAAGGATTTAATTGGGCTAGAACAGTTTTACTCCCTATTACCTGGAGAACTACGGTATTTAGTAAGGGACAAGAATCCTAAAAATTTATGGGAAGCGGGAGAACAAACTGATTTGATTAATGCTTACAGGAACCCTAGATTTTCAGAGCTGAGAGTAAATAAACCAAACTGGGACAATAACTATAAAAAGCCTTTTAATAAAAATTACCTCAGCAAGAATCCTGAGAGAGAAGGTCAGGGCGGGACTTCCCCAAAGTTGCCAAGGGCTAGCCTGCCAAAAACATCAAACCCTGAGGCACGGTTCACCAAAGTACCTCAGAATGACAAAAGGAATTTTAAATGTTTTAACTGTGGGCAACCAGGCCACTTACAATTCCAGTGTAGGCAACCATACCCCAACTTGGAGAGAAATGATTCACTAACCAAAAAGGTGTATTGTGTCAAGCAAGTGGAATCAGGGGAGGAAAATAGTAGACAGAGACCTGATCCCATAACCACCACCACTTCTACTGACCATGAGGAGGAAGATATTCCTATAGCCCAAGTAGTCCATTGTTTCTATATCAGCAATGACCAGACCCTTCTCAGAAACGCAGGTGAAGAGATAGTTGTGAAAGGAAAGAAGTACATTGCAATAAGAGATACAGGATCTCAAATCTCCATTGTCCATTCCGATTTAGTAGCCCAGGATGACATTATTCCTGGCAAAGAAATGTCTTTAAAGGGAATTGGGAAGGAAACCGTGGTTTTAAAAGTGGCTGAGATACCAGTAGAATACCAGAATTGGTCTGGAAAGTGGCAAGTAGCTGTGTCAGATGAAATACCAGCAGCTTTTCTCCTTGGTTGGGATTTAATAGAGCATGTCAAGAGTGCGTTAGTGCTTACCCGCTCAAAGGGGGGTCAAAACTCACCCTCTGCAGCTCAAACCGATACTGTAGCAGAGAGAGGCCTAGGAGCGGTTACCGTGGCAACCCCGCTTGATGATAGGGCTGAGACAGAACTCATGCTACTACAGAATCCCAAAACAAATAACAATTTTGCCCAGGAGCAGAAGGAGGACATTAGCTTGGGAGTTTGCTTTGAAGCTGCCAGGACTCCCACTGTACTGTCTCCTGAGTGCCCTGAGAGCTTTAGCTTAACCAAAGACCTTCTGTACAGGGAAACGTTAGCTACTCCATACCGAGGAAAAGGGGAACCCCGAAAGCAATTAGTGGTCCCTAGTAAATACAGGGAGAAAATCATTAATCAAGCTCACAGCAGTTTATTTGGAGCTCACATGGGGATCACCAGAACCAAAAGACGGGTTGGCCAGAACTTCTTTTGGCCAGGTATGGGCAAACAGATTACTAGTTTCTGTAAAACGTGTGATGTCTGTCAGAGACGAGGGACTGGGCAGGACAGGACCAAAGCCAAAATATGTCCTCTGCCAGTCATCTCTACACCGTTCCAAAGGCTGGGAATCGATCTAGTGGGTCCCTTACCTAATGCCACCCGTAGGGGAAATAAATACATCTTGACCATAATGGATTTTGCCACTAGATATCCCGAGGCAATTCCTTTGCGCAACATGGAAACTGACACCGTGGCAGATGCCCTAATCAATTACATGAGCCGATTGGGATTTGCCAGCGAGATAGTCAGCGATTTGGGAATGAGTTTCACATCCAAACTGATCAAAAGGTTATGGAAGGCTTGTGGAATTACCCAAATCAATTCGACTCCATATCATCCAGAGACCAATGGGCTAGTTGAGAAATTCAATGGCACTTTAGTGCGCATGATTAAGGCGTATGTAGCAGAGAACCCAAATGATTGGGACTGCAAAATACAACCCTTTCTATATGCTTATAGGAGCATCCCTCAAGAGAGCACGGGATTTAGTCCTTTTGAGTTACTGCTAGGACGAGAGGCGCGCGGACCTTTAGATTTGCTCCGCATGAACTGGGAAGACCATAGAGAAAGTGACCCAGAGTCAGTGGTCGAATATGTATATAAGTTGCAAAACACCTTGCAACATTCTCTGGAGTTGGCTGGGAGGAATTTGAGGGCTGCCCAGGCTAAACAGAAGGCATGGTACGATAAGAAAGCCCGTGAAAGAACTTTTGGGCCGGAGGAGGAAGTTCTCTTGCTCAGGCCAGTCAGAGGACACAAGCTACAATTAGCTTGGGAGGGTCCCTATAAGGTAATTTCAAAAATGAATAATATAAATTATGTAATCCAGAAAGGGGATGAGGGTCGCAAGGTAGTACATGTTAACATGATCAAACCCTACTACCGAAGAAATCAATGGACCCTATACGCTATTAGAGAGGACCCTAGCGATAAGGAAGAACTCATGTGCTGGGAAGGGAGAGGGGAACGACAATTTAATCCCGAGGAGGTAAATCTAGGCCACTCCCTTACCCCACTACAGAGAGAAGAGGTATTGGAGATAATGCAGAAGTATCACACCCTCTTCACTAACAAACCTGGAAAGGCCAAAGGAGTAGTCCACCGAATTGACACTGGGGATGCCAGCCCCATAGCTGTTACCCCTTATAGGATCACTGGGGATTATGTCGAGAAAGTACGACGGGAGGTCCAGGAGATGTTAAAGGCAGGGATAATTACCTCATCAGAGAGTCCCTGGGCTGCACCCATAGTACTTATTGACAAGCCGGATGGTAGCATTAGATTCTGTGTGGACTACCGCAAATTAAACCATGTCACCAAGGCAGATGCCTATCCCATGCCACGCCTGGATGACTTAATTGAGCTCATAGGTAGATGCAATTTCATAACATGCATCGATCTGACCAAAGGGTTTTGGCAAATTCCGATGCACCCTGAGGATCAGGAGAAGACCGCTTTTCGAAGTCCCCTAGGGTTGTTCGAATTCCGGGTCATGGCATTTGGGTTAAAGAATGGTCCTGCTTCCTTTCAAAGACTAATAGACCGGACCTTACAGGGCATGGGCAATTTCACTGTAGCTTACATGGATGACATAGGTATTTTCAGTCAAACATGGGCTGAGCACGAGCATTTAAGCCTAGTGCTTCAAAGAATCCAGGAAGCCGGCTTAACGGTAAAAGCCAGTAAATGTCATGTTGGAGATTCGGAGCTTAAATATCTTGGACATTTGGTGGGTGGAGGAATTATCAAACCCCTGGACTCTTTGAGGCGATTGCCAAGTGGCCAAACCCCACTTCAAAGAAGCAAGTCCGTTCCTTTTTAGGTCTGGCGGGCTATTATCGGAGGTTCATCCCTCACTTCGGTGCGATCGCTGCACCATTGTCGGACCTCACTCGGAAAAGGGAGCCGGAGAACATCAGTTGGACACCTAAGTGCCAGCAGTCGTTTGACCAGCTGAAGGAGGCGTTGACAACTGGACCGGTCCTCATCGCACCTGATTTCACCCAAGAATTCACCATCTTCACTGACGCATCGAACATCGGACTGGGAGCAGTGCTGTGCCAAGCTGACGGAGGAGGAACTCTGCACCCCGTGATGTTCATCAGTAAGAAACTGCAGCCAAGGGAGAAACATCTGGCTACGATTGAAAAGGAGTGTCTGTCGATTTTATGGTCCCTACAAAGACTTAAACCCTACATCTGGGGGCGAAAATTCACCTTATGCACTGACCATTCGCCATTGCTGTGGCTGAGATCCATGAAGACTAACAGCAAATTGATGAGATGGGCTCTTTTGCTGCAAGACTTTGATTTCACGATAAAGAGCATAAAGGGATCTCACAATATTGTGGCAGATGCGCTGTCCAGAAGACCAGAAGAATGACTTAAAGAACTCTCAAAAAGAACCAAAATGGACTAGAATTCTCCAGTAATTAATTGGGTAAATGTATTGATTAGTAGATGAAAAGGTAAAGTATGGTATTGATTATTAAATGATAAGGTAAAGTATTTGGTTGATATTTAGTAAAAATGTGAAAGTTAAAATGTTATGAGAAAAAAAGTTTGAGCAATTGCACCTGTTTGTTCAGGAGGAAAAATGTGTTTCCCCTCCCAAACAAACCTAAGTAAGGGGGGAGGTCTGTAGCGTTCTCCTTTAAATGTGGTCATGGCTCAGGTTTAGTTAGAGTGAGTCATGCATATTTATGTTGCTGGGAGGCGGAGCCAAGAGGCAGAGAATAAGAGGCAGAGCCTGAGGGGGAGAGATCAGAGTTTTGGAAGGAGTTTGATTAGCAGAGTTCAGAGATTTATGTGATTGTGATTAGACTGATGAAAATATAGTAGGAGATCTGAGAAGTGATTGACCAGTGACTGGAAGGGAGAAGGAATAGAACTGAATATTATAATACTGAAACAAATAAGCAAATAAACTTAAGATCTTTCTATTTCATTAAAGAGTGGACCTGATTCTTTCTAAAGGAGTTATGGGGATCTAGGGATCTCCTGGTGGCAGCAGTGGAAGAAAGGAAAGAGTTTAGTTTTGCCCTGGTGTGCTCTGAGGTCTGAGTCTAGGTGGACAGACCAAGGCCCGAGTGGGTCCCACGCCACATAGGTTCCAGTGGTGTGGGACGTCAAAAAGGGTCAAATCGCGACAGTGCCCACGTAGCCAAGGCGCAGATGTCAGGGAGAGGCACACCACGTAGGAATGCTGTAGAGGCTGCCAACGCCCTGGTGGAATAAGGGCGAATAGCTTGAGGGACCAGCTGTCGAGCAAGCTGGTATGCAAGCCGAATACTAGAGGCAACCCAGCGGGAGATTGTCTGGGAGGTGACTTGTAGGCCTTTGTTAGGGAGTTGATAACTGACAAAAAGGTGTGGGGAACGTCGAAAGGGTTGCGTTCGTGACAAATAAAAGGAGAGGGCCCTCCTGACGTCCAAAGTATGAAGAAATCGTTCATGGGTTGTGGATGGTGACGGAAAGAAAGATGGGAGGATGAGTGGTTGAGAGAGATGAAACTGAGACACCACTTTAGGGAGGAAGGAGACATCAAGGAACAGCTTTACTTTATCAGGATAGAATTGTATATAAGGATAATCATGGCGTAGGGCCGCAAGGTCACTTTCTCGGCAAGCTGAAGTAATTGCAATGAGAAAGGCCGTTTTGAAGGGAAGTAGGCGGAGATCCGCTGAGGCTAGCGGTTCGAATGGAGGTTTAGTGAGTTGTTGCAAGACTAAGGTCAAGGACCATTGTGGAGAGGGCAAGTGAACGTCTGGGTAAGCGTGTGACAATCCCTTAAGAAAGCGCTTGAGCGTGGGATGTCTGAAAAATCGAGCTGCCGGAGAGGTCGGTGGTTGGTATGAGACGATTGCCGAGAGATAGACACTGAGAGACGAGAAAGACCAGAAGATTTGAGATGGAGCAAATATCGGAGGACCGTGGAGAGAGACGGGTTGACGGCAGGAAGGGAAAGTGCTGTAGTAAAGGATTGAAATCTTTTCCATTTATACAGGTAAGCTTTCCTAGTAGAGGGCTTCTTTGCTTGATGGAGAACATCCATCAAGGAGGGAGAATCCTCCACGCTGCCAGGTGCAGAGCAGGTAAGTCGGGATGAAGGATCTGGGAGTTGCTTTGCATGAGGTGAGGTAGGCAGGGGAGGTGATAGATGTCGAAGGATAGGTGGTGAAGCACTGGGAACCAGGGCTGTCTCAGCCACCAAGGAGCAATGAGGATGGCGTTGGGTTTGTCCTGTTGTATTTGGACAATTACCCTGTGGAGAAGCGGGAATGGTGGGAAGAGGTATGTGAGGGTCTTGGGCCAGCGGCCAACTAACGCGTCTCCTCGGGAGTGCTTGTCGATCCCGGCACGGGACCAATAGCGCTTGCATTTCCGATTGTTGCGGGAGGCAAAAAGGTCTAGAATCGGTTTTCCCCATCTTTTGCACAGGTGGTGGAAAATTGTGTGATCTAATTCCCACTCGTGGGGTTGTGAGTTTGTGCGGCTGAGAGTCGGCTAGGTCGTTGTCTTGGCCTGCAATGTGCAGAGCTGTGAGGCATATGTGGTACGAGAGGCACCATTCCCATAGGTCGACCGCCAAATAGAGGAGGCTTGGGGAGTGTGTGCCTCCTTGTTTGAGAATATAGTACATGGCTGTGGTGTTGTCGGTGGCAATCTGGACCACCTTGTCAGCTAGGACGTTTCTGAATGCTTTGCATGCCTTTATCACCGCTAATAGTTCTAACTCGTTGATGTGGAGTGAACGTTCTCTGCGGGACCAATTGGCGTGTATTTTGAGAGAGCCGCAATGTGCTCCCCAGCCGGTAAGGCTGGCATCGGTTGTGACCTGTATTTGAGGACGTGGTTGCTGGAAAGGGCGTCGCATAGAGAGATTTGGGACGAAGCGCCACCATTGGAGTTGTGAGGCGACTTTGGGAGTAACTCTTAAAAGAGTGTTGGGAGGATCTGTCAGTGGGTCGAAACATGCGAAGAACCATGATTGTAGAGACCTCATATTCAGGCGTACATGTTGTACGACTGAGGTCATGGAGGCCATGGTGCCTAGTACACATTGGACGAGGATGGCAGGAACCAAGGCATGGGGAGTGAAACCTTGGAGTAGGGAGATGAAGTCTTGTTGTTTGTCGAGTGGGAGGAATGCGCGAGCTCGGGTGGAGTCTATGGAAGCCCCGATATAATGAATAACCCTTGTAGGGCTCATTTTGGATTTTTGCATGCTGACAGTGAGACCGAGATCGCTAAGGAGGGATACGGTGAAAAGGGTGTCTCGGCGAGCTTTGTGGCGGGAACAAACTACAAGGAGCCAGTCATCTATGTATGGGAAGACGAGGATCTTTTGAAGTCTGAGGAAGGCAGCCACTGGGGCCATGCACTTGGTGAAGACTCTGGGAGCTGTTGCAAGTCCGAAAGGAAGTCTTTTGAATTGGTAAGCTTGGGGCCCGAGTTGGAATCGAAGAAACTGTCTGTGGGAGGGGTGGATGGAGATGTGGAAGTATGCATTTCATAGATCTATGACTGTGAACCACTCGTTTTTTCTGAGAAGAGGTAGAACGGATTCGAGGGTCACCATACGGAATTTTGTGGTGATGACATATTGATTGAGTTCTCTGAGGTCTAGAATAGGTCATAAACCTCCGTCTTTTTTGGGGACAGTGAAATAACGAGAGAGAAAACTGTTGTTGTTTTGTTGTATAGGTTCTATTGCATCCTTGATGAGCAAATTTTTTATCTCTTCTTGTAGAGTTTGGGACAGTGGAGTGACGATGTGATGCGACAGAGGGAGTTGATGGAAATGGATGCGGTATCCGTTTTGGACAATGGAAAGAACCCAGGTGTCGGTGGTGATAGACTGCCAGGCAGGTAAGTGTTTCGAGAGGAAAGGGGGTTGGTTTGCAATCTCGGTCGGGAAAACGTCAAACATGATGTTTGGGTTTGCGGTCATTGCGCCTTTGGATAGGTTGCTGGCAAGGTTTTTGTTTGTATTGTTGTTGTTTAAAGTGTGATGTGTAGAGGTTCTGACATTGGGATTCGTGTTGGAACCTCTGGTAGGAATTGTAAGGTCGCCTCCATTGATTGCGTTGGGGGCGCTGTTGATAAGTGGGATACACGCCCCATCTTTTGGCAGCGGAACGTTTCTTCTGAACGTTTTCTTAGATGTCATCAGTTTCAGCATTAAGGAGACCGGTGCCATCAAATGGGAGGTCTTCAATACGTGCTCGGGCATCTTCCTCAAGGCCGGCTGTTCTTAGCCAGGAGAAACGTCTGAGCGCGACAGAGGTAGCCATGGATTTAGCCGTGGCGTCTACCGTGTGTTTGGCAGAAAACATTTGCTGTTTGGCGACAGAGAGACCCTCCTGTTGGAAGGTTTGTGCTAACACTTTCTTGTCTTCTGGTAAAGAGTCAAGAAAAGTGGCCATGTTATCCCAAAGGAAGCGTTGATATGCCCCCATAGCTCCTTGGTAGTTAGCTACCCTCATAGTAAAAGCCGCTGATGAGTAAAGCCACCTGCCCATAGAGTCGATTCTTCGACCGTCTTTATTAGGTGGGATAAGGGACTGTCGGTTTCAAGATCGGGATTGTGAGGCCTCGACAAATATCAAATTTAGGGCCGGCTGTTTCTGGAGAAAAAGTGCTCCAGGGTCGTGTATCCGATAAAGATTATTGATTCTTTTCGAGACTGAATGAGAGGAGGCTGGTTTAGTCCAAGATCGCTGAGCTGTGCTAAGAAGAGATGGTAGCATGGAAATATGGACTGGGGTAGTTGTGTCCTTGGAAATAGGATCATAAAGGTGATCCGCCGGTTCGGTTGTGGGGCGATGGATTTGAAGATCCAGTGACTTAGCCATGCGGATCATGAGTTGAGCGTAAGTTTGAAAATCCTCTGCTGGGGATGGAGGATCTACATCTGTGAGGTCGGAATCTGGTGATGTGAGAAGCACAGATGGAGTTTGTGGTCGAGAACCATGTTCTGAGACCTCGGGATCGAGCCTGGAATCGATAGAACGTCAATCGACCTCGGTGTCAAGAGGATGTTGGTCATAGTAATGTTGATGGTGGTCTGCCACTGAAGAGTGTGGCATGTCCATGGACATTTGTCGATGTCGAGAGTTGTTGACTGGTATCGATGTCGAAGGTGCGTCCATGGACGGAGGTAAACCAGATGGGATCTAGGTATCGAGGTCTGCGTCTCGATATTGACGGACTGCGTGCCTAGGTTGGTGCCGTTGTTGAGGGCTAGCAACCGAGAAAAACCAAAGTGAAGCGTCCATGGACCAGGATGGATATCGAGGGTCGTCGATATCCATCCTGGTCCATGGACTCTCCACTTTGGTCGATATCAGAACCAGTGTCTCTATGATGCCAAAAAGGCAGCTGAGGCCGATTCGGTGGACGCATAGGTAGGTCTGTAGAGTAAATTGAGGCTGGGGATGCCGATCGAGAGGAGTGATTTCCATCATTTTGAGCTGGAAAATATTCTTCGCGGGTGGAAGCGTGTTTCTCGACTGCCCTGATTTTCGCCGGTGGTTGATAAAGAGTCATATGATGGCTGCGTGCCTCTAAGTGATAAGACCTCTTCGACACGGAAGGTTGTCGAGATGGAGGTTTGTGATGCAATACTAATATCGGACCGGAGGAGGCGGCCGGTTGAGCATCCGCAGCCGGCAGGTTAGAGAAGCACTGATCAGGGCAAATGTCTACCCGATGAGCGTGCTGTGCGCGGGATTGATCGACACGCGCTTGTGGAATTGCCTCACATGATGGATGCGCCTGATAGCGTGCCGGTGGCCTTGGAGGCCCGCCCAATGACATAGAATAGGGCACTGTGTCCGGCTGAAGCTCGGGTTCCTCTCTCTCTGGTGAGGCGTCAGTGCATGGATTAGGAGGAGAGATAGAGTGCTGGGGACTATTAGGTGAGGAAGTAAGACGGTCTACTCGCTCGTCCCATGTTGGTGACTGAGAAACCGGTTGATGAGATGCAAGTCCCTCATCATCAGAGGGTGAAGGTACAGAAATTAAATCGCCGGATTCGGAAACCTGTTGTGAAGGGACTGTCGAAGTCCTCGATTTGGTTTGTTTAGATCGTTTCGGTTGCGGGGGACCGGGAACTGGATCGGAAGGAGGCTTTCGCTTTTCGGAAGGCTTCGATGTCGAAGTTTTCGATGTCGGCTGTTTAGACTTGTGTGTCTTAGAAGTTTTCGATGAAGTGCAAGGCACATCAGAATGAGATGGAGTAGCAGAGGAACAATGTTTAGATGATTCTGCAATGGCTTTTTCCATGGCTTTGGCTTGTGAGGTGGTTTTACACGTAGTTTGAGCCATAGGTTTTGCCGGTTGCAAAGACTGTTCCCAGAGGCGGAGTTTGAGTCGAGATAGGCGGGAACGGAGGACTCCTCATTTGAAATTTTTACAATGAGGGCACGAGGAGGTTTGATGCGCCTTGCCTAAACAAAAAAGGCACTTTGCGTGACCATCCAACAGTGGGATCTTGTTATCGCAAATCACGCAGTGCTTGAACGGGCCCAAAGGGGCCATGAGCAATAAAGAGAAGAAAAAATCGAAGGGAGGGAGGGGGGGTGCGATGGCCGGAGGCCGAGGCACGGAGGAGAAAAAACTAAAAACAGTATATGTAACTTTGATTACTAATAAAGAGAAAAAGATTTTTTAAGTTCAGCAGTAAAAATTGACTTGTTTCACTTTCAGACTCACAGAAGATAGACGTAAGAGGCTCTTCAACGCAGCGGTTGAAAGAAACTGAAGGGAGAGTCCTGGCGCCAAGGTACTTATACCGAGGGGGAGGGGTCTATTCTAATGTGTTTTTTGCTACCACAGAAGCTCTAGAATATTCCGAAGAGGCTCCACGCAGGCGCGGATCACCCACAGTGTGATTCACAGAGGCCACGAAGAAGAACCATAGCTGATACAGAACAGCTCATTTTGATAAAATGGTTCTCATACAATAGAAGTGGAAGATGTGACAGAAAAGTAACCTGCTCCTATTCCAAAATAAATTGGGTTGGGATGTGACTCCATCAAGATTTCTGAACAGGCGTGTAGGGTTGGAAATCCCCAATTGGTGCAGTCTTGCTTATTTAAGAAGGAAGCTGAAGTGGCACATGCATGGTGAACTGCTTGCACAGTGCAAGACTTGGAGGGATTATTTCATTACACTGAAGAGCAAATTTTTAATTGAAGACTAAGAAGAACAAAATATATGCGGCAAATAAAACCACAGAAATAGAGTAGTGTTTGCTGGCATATTTTATGCTTTAACAGATTTACTGTGAAACACATTTTGGCAACTAGAGTCTATAACAGCACACACAATACTGGATAGATTATATCTTTCCTCTTTTGAAATTAAATGCAACCAGTCTGAAGCTTCTAAGCAACTTTCCACTTACATACAAGCTGAATCTACTGGCCATGCCCCAAATGGTTCAGTAAAACACCTCACATCAACTCCTGGATTGAGCTCACGATTAAATCCCTGACTTATTTTTTAAAGTTTCTAGATTACTACACGATGCTAAAAGAGTCCATGTGCTTTGGCTATACTGAGCAACATCACTGTATATATTATTTCCCAGGGGTAACCACATTAACTGATTCTCTGAGCCCCACCTGTTGCATCTCTGTTATTTTTTTTAACAAGAATTCCAGTTCCTTCATTTTAGCTCGGAAACTTTTAGCATGAGTGGCCAATATAAAAGATACTCAAGTTTTATATGTTCCCTTTTAACTGCCAGATACCTTAATAGAAAGTTAAATAGCCATGCATACTATTGCCCCATATGTGATCACAACAGTCAGAAAGGTTGTGTGGTGCCCAATGTTAGATTAAGATGAGTTTTCCAAAACATGCTCCAATTTAAAAAGCTTCCAATGTTCAATTAGAATTCAGAGATGAGGGAAGGTAACATTCTGTGTCATGTATATGTAATTCAGAAGCTGGTCTTTATTGGTAACACATTTATTTTACTTCAAGTAGCTATTCTTATACATCATTCACTGCAGGAATATAACACTGAGCAATATTGAGCTGTATCTTTGCAAACAGTACCTTTATCATTAACCCATCAACTCGAACATCAACATGTTCTTCTGACTTTGAATTATCATTTAACTTGTACATGGCCATGAACTGACTGAGACTCTGTTTCAAGTCCAGCACAAACTGGTTTAACCAAAGCATACTCCTCTCATCCAGAGTGAACTGCAGAGCATTTAGCTGAACGTACAGGTTGGAGTTTGGAACTAAAGGAAATAAAAACAAAATTATTTCATTGAAAGCATTTTTAACCTAGTACCATTCTCTTTAGTATCTTATTGAGGACATGAAAATTATTCTAAATCCAATACTGTAATCAAATTAACAGCTGATTTGGAGGCTCATGTTCTAACTGTGTATGGAATATTATTACTGAAGAATTAAAATGACTTTTGCCTGAAAGGTAACAAGGCACTGACGGTGAACAAGCAAATGGTTGTTTGATAGCTACATAACTACAAGTGAGACCTGCAAGAAAATGTTGCAGAGATTAGTGTTCTTATTCAGTGTTCCACCCAGTCATGATTACTTTCAGGATATTCCATTCTATTCTACTCCCAACACTTCCCATGTTTTTGTGTCCTCCTCCTCACTACATATACTTACCATTCAACTGCCACTGAAAATTCCCAGTCCTCATTGGGTTGTTCTTCTGGATGAATTGCTCTCCTGGGAGGGACTGCTCTTAGGGTTTGCTTCGCAAAGCATTTTTTATACTTCTAGAAGGTTTGCCTAAATGCACTGATAACTCCATTGTACTCCTCAGGAGCCTCATCTGGCTACATAGCCATCATAACACACCACCCAGATTCATTTGACAGAAGGGGGGGGGAATATGCCTATACATATGCAAAGAGCATATGCTTATACACTCAGTAACTGGGTGGGCAGGGGGAGCATTCTCAACAGAAGAGTTAGTTAATTCTCAGTTACATCGCTTCTTCTAATATCAAAGAAGTACAACTGAACAGACTGAATCACAAGTTTCAGGTCTATTCCTTTCATTTCCAAAAGCATCTGGACAGGAAAAAAACAAACTAGCAATTTCAAATGGCCTGGCAGCACTAAGAGGAAAAGGCAGCACTGTACTTCTCTCTCCCCCCCCCCCCCCCCAAAAGGGCTTAAACTACCATCAGCACAGCTGGAAGCTACCTCAAAGTTGCACAACTCCAGCTACACCAAAACTACAATGTGCGCTTAACAGCTAATTAACACATATACAAAGACACACAAATCAAAAGGGAACAAAAAAAACTTACTAGGAAAGTCCTTTCCATCTGGATAGTAGTATTCAGTGAATTCAATATGAATGGCTGGCATTTCTGATGGAAGGTATAGAGACTTTTTATTGCAAGAAATAAGAGTTTTAGGAGAACGACGATACTGCTCTGCTGTAGAGACCTGAAAAGGTGAAATTCAGTAACAAAGAGTAGTGAAAACCTCCATGGTACTTAGTTATTCCAATAATTCAGAATAAATGATTAATCTACTTTGCAATTTGTGTGCTGGTTTCTTAGCTTTAAATAGCTGTCTTACTGTTTTGTTCCTTACTGTTTTCTAAAGCATGACTTAAGAAACAATTCATTTATGCTTTCAATAATTGACTTGCATACCACAATGATGAAACTAATGCTTAAAATGTAAGTGTAAAATTCATGTAATAATATCATGTATTAAAATATAAACTAAGAAAGTATAATTCTTTTTGTATTTAATTTTTATTCATTTTCAATACGGATAGGATTTGGGGACAGGGGGCTGGGTGGACATGGAAGGATAAAATTCCAGAGAGCGCGAAGGTACTTTTACACCCACTTATACAATTCTACTAGAATTAAAAAATAATAATAACAAAAAATAACAATTTAACAGGTTTTACCAAAATTACTATAGTTATTAATCTCTTAATTCCCTGATTGGACCTTCACGTTCTTCTTTTATCTATGCTTTCCAGTCTATATGTCCAACTATAAAATCATTCCAAATTTTTGCACCCTTTTTAAGACAACCGTGTCTGTTTTCTTCCAGTATTTCCCATATTATAGCTACAGTAATTACGTGTATTATCAAATGCTTCATTTCTTTATCTACAATCTCAGACATAATACTCAATTAACACAATTCCAATTTAAATATCTCACAAAATACAATTTTTTTCAACATTTCATATATTAATCTGCAATAATCTCCAATAATTTTCTGCTTCCTTACCTGTCCACCCAATATGGTTGAAAGTACCCTCCTGTATTTTACATTTCCAACACTTATTAAAAAAACATTTCATAAAGCGGTTCTTGATTTTCATACAATAAGTGTTAAAGACAGTGTCCAATTTTAATTTCTATATTTGTTCGTAAATTCTTTTACGTCTGATGTTACTCTATTCTTTTCATATGAGTTTCTTGGAGGCTCATTTTATCCCTCTTTGTTATTAAAGTTTTCTTTCCTCTTCTTAGATCCTCTTTTTTCCATGGTGGGCTTTCCTTTAGTGCTTCCCATTTGGTTTTCTAGCTGAAATTCTGAACTTCCTTCTGAGTTTGGTCCTAATGATCCACTTGACTGCTCCTCTTCCTGTTTCTCATCTGTCTTTTTCTCTTCTTTCCTACCCAGTCATTTCCCCCTTTTTTTCATAAAGTCTTCTGCCTTCATTGTTGAATTAACAGAATATCTCTGCACCTGGAATTGGAAAGAGAGACCTTCAGGTATCAACCACTTATATGTAATTGAGTTTGTTCTCAGGAAATCTGTCAGCTCCGCATATTGTCTCTCCTTTTCTGTCTTCTCTGCCATGGAATATGTTTCAAAATCTTAATTTCTTTTCCTTTTATTGTGGATCTTGCATATTTCTTACGACTTTTCCTCGAAATACCATTCTCGTGAATTTAACATGAATTTCTCTGGGAAGTTTATTATTCAGGAATAATGTGTATGCTGTATTAATTCTTTGTGCTGTATCTATATTTTGCTGTACTTCTTCCGGTCGCATCTCCATAAGTGGGGCTAAAAAGCTAGTTACCAATTGTACTGTGTCTTCACCTTTTTGTTCTGGAAGATGCTGGAATCTGAATATGAGGTTGGCTCTCTCCATTTGTAACTTTAGCAGGTTGATTTCATCTTGTTTTCTTTCATGTTGCATCACTACCAGCTCTGCATTCATAATCTCAATTTCTCTCTCTCTCTTTTTTGAGGTTTCTTGTATTTTGGCTATTTCTTTTTTATTTTCTATAATTTGGTGTTTGATATCAATCATTTGCGACCCTAAATCTTGAATTTGTTCAGATAGCTGAGCCATTCCTCCTTGTATCTGATGTAATCCTGTGGATAACATATTTTGAATGTTCTGTTGCCAATCCTTAAGTGTCTCTTGCCCCAATAATTTCAGGGGCCTTTTCCTTTCCCCCCTTCGCTGTCATCTTCCAAATTTCTTAAAGATGCTATCTGGTTTCTTTCCAGCAGGTGTCGCTGCTGCCCCACCTTTCATTCAAACAACACTATTTACATAGCCCATCCAAAACACAGGTCAGCACCTCTTTCTCATCAAAATGTTCTTGCAGCCACCAATCAAAACGACGAGTGTTTTAAGACAGGGGTCTCCAAACTACGGCCCACAGGCCACATCCGGCCCGCCTTGCCTTTTTATCCGGTCCGGTGAATGCCGTAGGCTCAGTGCCGCAGGCTGAGGTCCATTCCCTTCAGCCCGTGTGTGCGGGCGTACACGTGTGTGTTCCTTCGCCCCTCAAAAATGTGTAAAATAGATGATGTGGCCCTCATGCTGAAAAGTTTGGAGACCCCTGATTTAAGATAACAAACAATGCCTTGAGGCAAGTAACATTAGCAGTTCAATCTTTCTCTCCAGGCTCAGTAGTTAGGTGTAGGTCCTCCAATCAAAGCTGCTCCGGGCTACAGGAGGGAGGGTCGCCTCCACCGCGCTGCCAAAGGAAACCAAGGACACAAAGGTGCCTTTGTTCCAGTGATGTTACAAAATCTATGACTCTTCTTAAGTTCCAAAGTTCTATTTTCTGATTCTAATTTCCTCCATCAGCATTGTAATTAGACAGTATGTGATTAAACTATTTCGCAGAAGCGAGTCTTTGCCTTTGATTAAAACAGTTCATTCACCAAATAACTTTCTCCCCTCCTCCCTCTTTCTCTTTCTTCTCCTTTTCCTGATCAAGGCTGAGGGATGGGGGGGGGAGGCTCACTCTACCGCAACTTGAAGGGTTACAGGATCTAATCCACTTTCATTAACTCGTTAAGACCAGCTTTCTTCTGTGTCATTGTTTTAGGTCCATAAAGGTTTCTTTATATAAAACACATATCTTGACTTACTTAAGAGTCCTGGTCAGGATATTTTCCAAAATCCTTCTGTACTCTTCCGCTCTCTGCAAGGGGTGTTCCCAGCTCTTTGCCCAACATGGCTTCTACCTCGGTTCGTGCACTCAGAAAGACTTCAGGGGGGAAAAAACAGCTTCCACCAATTTTTCTCCCCTTTCTGTAGCCTCTGCTGCTTCAGACACCGCTTTTCCTAGCGGACCGTCCTTTGCCCCCTACATTGGGGGCCTCGAAACAGAGGGGTCCCAGTCAGTTTCAGGAGCTCTTCCGAAACCCGACCAGTCTTGCTGCGACAAAACCTCGCCTCCCAGAAAGTATAATTCTAAAAGCTACATTTATGTCAACCGTAAGGAAACCAAGAGGTACAGAATAAATCTAGACTGCTTCATAACTATGTCTTCAAACAAAACTATGAACAACTTGAATTCTAAGTGCAAGGTTAAAAGTGGCTGGAAGAGTAGTAAAGTTTTCTGTGGAACCGAACTTTCTTTCCCACCTTCATTTCCCCAAGATTGAAATAATTCAAGAGATGCTAAAACACAAATCACTGAGACAAAATAATCTTAAACCTTGATTTTGAGGGAGGGGGAAGCACATATTCCATCCCAAAAGGATTAATTTGGCATCTCTAATCACAGTCATATTACATCAAGACACTTCATAGAAACACATATTAAATCTTTATTGCATCAAGAAACAGAAGAACTGATTTCAGTGACTAGTATAGAAATATACCTGATAAATGTTAACATCTGCAAGTCTAACCACCACAGGGCTGGACATTAATTTATCCTTTGGTTGCTCCAATGACATAGAGGAAGGCTTAGCAATTTCTTTAGGTACTTGTTCCTTGCCTGGAAGAAGTAAAGGATATAAAATCATGAACAGGATATAGTTTATGCTTAACTATATTCAGAGAGAGATTCCAGTTCTCTTCTGACCTTGTACTACAAAACACATTGTAAAAGCTATGTATGAGATGTA
Source organism: Intellagama lesueurii (assembly GCA_037013535.1). Lineage (NCBI taxonomy): Eukaryota > Metazoa > Chordata > Lepidosauria > Squamata > Agamidae > Intellagama > Intellagama lesueurii. The sequence goes on along the minus strand of JBAJHW010000005.1, from coordinate 38,539,199 downwards.
TCTAATGCCTTTTAATGCAACCGTGATTTTAAAACTTTGCTCTATGTTGCAAACACCCTAGAAAACCTTTTCTTATGTAATTTACAAATAACCACAGATACAGTCCTAACCATTCCAAGATGGTTGAGGGCCAGCTGGGCTGTACTGAGCTGAAGCTATGCTGAATCCAGACCTCTCTCCGGATGCTGGAAATTGCCAAGGACTACCCTCATCTTAGGGACGTGGTGGCGCTGCGGGTTAAACCGCAGAAGACTCTGTGCTGCAAGGTCAGAAGACCAGCAGTCGTAAGATCGAATCCACGCGACAGAGTGAGCTCCCGTCGCTTGTCCCAGCTCCTGCCAACCTAGCAGTTCGAAAGCATGTAAAAATGCGAGTAGATAAATAGGCACCACCTCGGTGGGAAGGTAACGGCATTCCGTGTCTAGTCGCGCTGACCATGTGACCACGGAAACTGTCTTCGGACAAACGCTGGCTCTATGGGTTGGAAACGGGGATGAGCACCGCGCCCTAGAGTCAGACTCGACTGGACTAAATGTCAAGGGGAACCTTTACCTTTACCTACCCTCATCTTGGCTTAAGTAGGTTTGAATCTGGTATACCTCGAGCCCTCCTTCATCCCATCCCTTCTCTACCCGCTTGTTTGGCTCTCCTGCTAGCTGATCTTAGCCAGGACAGCAGCTGAACAGGCAGGTCCTTCCACCAGCAGATCTCTGAAATCACCCAGTTTAACAGGTTCTGCCTATGCCAGCATAAGAAGATTCTACTCAAACCCCTTATGCCTTTGACGGTGAAATCTCTGATTTATGATTTCACTGTCAAATACAAATTAAATTTAACAGTGTTATCAACAGGAAATTCATTAGTTTTCTAAAATGCAAATGATAATTGCTTTAATATGGGTGTTCACACTTGTCAGACTTTTGCAGGCATCTCCACCTCATCATGTCTTTTCTTTCAGTATTCTAAGCACCAGTCTGAAAAAACTAGATTTTGCACTCCCATGGAAATGAGAAAATCTTAGGGGGAAATAATATAAAAGCTAAGAAATTATGACCAAATACTTCCAATGCAATTGCACGATTGCTTCCAATCAACTCAGTGGAGGCTATACCCATGAAATGCATTGTAAGGTTTGAGTGGAATATTATTCATGTTTCCCAATAAATAATATAATACTGACTAGAATGAGATACCTGTCTGTACGTGCTGAGGAGACCCCTGAGGTGAGGATTCAGTGGGAGACTCTCCTCCGTGATCCTTCACAGCCTGCTTAAGCAATTCTACATTGTTTCTGAATTCCTGTAGTAATTCTTCTGCCCATCCACTTCTGGCTTTGGTAGCATCGCTAAAATGCATCCAATGGCTGCAGCTGTCATCTAAAAAATATTACACATATTAACAACAACTCTAGAGTTTTCAGTACATTTTAAAGTTCTTTACCGCATAAACCTATTTATAGCCATTTTGAAAGAATATATTCTTGTTCATTTCTAAATTCCTGCTTCTGTTATATCTATGTCTAATGCACTAACAGCTTAATGACTACAAAAATAGTTCCACTGGATCAGTTCAAAATCCCATCTAATCCACAGTGGTTTCCTCGGTGACCTGTCAGATCCGGCTGCAAAGCCGAGAAACAGGAAGAGTACAGCCCACTTCTGTTGCTGCTTAATGGTGCAGATCTCTTTTTTAACATAAAATTTCAGACATAAGAAACTGAGCCATTAAAGTAGCTATTGGTGCCATTTGCCTATTTTACAAGGCTAATATTACTTACTAGATAACAGGATTGTTGTAGAGGTTATGAGAATACATGTGAAATGCTCAGAACATTATAAAAAGAATTTCAAACATATTTAAGTAAATATTTCAAGAGAGAATAGTTTTCACACAAGGTAGTGAACCTGCAGCATTGTCATTTCATTTGCTATAATATCATACCACATGCCAGGAGATGTAGCACTCAGTATGAGAGGGTTTGATAATTATAATCATAAATTAATTACAAAGAACTAGTGTTGTTAAAACAATTTATATAAATATGATCAATAAATACTACAAATGAGCATTTAAACTTACCTGCTTTGTGAAAAGGGTAGTAGTCTACAGTTAGTTGACTAAAAGACAGCTGCATAGCACCTCCTGAAATACGTCTGTTTGCATCTGCAAAACAACACAATATTTAGCAATGCATATACAATGAGCAAAATCCTGTTGTGCAAAATTAAGCTGGAGAAAATCAGATCTGATGCTGGAAATATTTAAGTTACATGAAATAAATAAATATAAATAAATAAATAAATCTGCCTCAGAACCTGAAAGCAGGGATAGAAAGCTTTCAATTAATTTAAATGAAGCATTTCCAGTGTTGGATCCGGTGTATGTCAGCATAACTTTACATAGCAGAAATTTACCCATTGGTATTTGTTGTTTTCCTCAATGAGGAACATCATCTCATTGATGCCTTCTAAAGCAACATCTCCCTATTTTTTGTTAGCTCTCGAATGGCTATCCTATGAAGATCTATAGGGAAATGCGTCTTTCCAGCTATGTGGTTACTCCTTTGTGCCAACTGATATGAGAACATTTATTGGCTGAAATCCTGTTGCTTAGCATAGTAAGTTGTTACAATAGTAGTCTATTGAATCAGTGGAACTTATAAAGGAGTTGACTCACCACATCCTGACTGATTCAATGGGCCTGCTCTAGCTGTGGCTTACTACACTAAGCAACAGGATTTCAGCCATTTCCCCCTTTTTGTACATTCTTTCACTAACTGCATTTCTAGCTTGCCTATTTTTTGCCCCTTACTTATTGTCACTTGCATCAAAGCCCTATCCATTACACAGGAATGGGACTAGAGATGGGCATGAACCACTGGTCCAGCAGTTCGGCTGATGGCTGTGCAGGTGTTCTACAATTTGGCACCCCACCCCCTCTAGTGGGCACCTACTCAGAGGCAGCACCCAGAGGAGGCAGGGAAAGGAAGCCGGGACACTGCCTCTGAGTGGGCACCTGCTGGAGGGGCAGGGTACTGAATTGCGGAACAACTACACGGCCATCAGCTGAACCAGCATGAACCGCTGAAATACCAGTTCATGACCATCTCTAAATGGGACACATAACCTTGATACTATGAGTATCATACTATCAACAGTCAGAAAATACAAAATGAGGGAAAAGGGCTGATAATTCGTAGCCACAGAGTCAGAAAACCAGTCACTTATAGTCATGTGAAAAAGAAAGGTCTATGCTTTACATATCAGGACACAATAAAAATCATCTGGTCGTTAGCAGGTCTTAAAATTAGGTACATAACAACCTCAGAGGAACAACACATGACATTTTACACCATGTCATTATTTATTTTACAAAAATAAAGTCAAAATGGAGGAGCCATGTGTGAAAAACTAGGTAGACCTTATGATTCAATAGCTTATAGAACAACCTTTAGCAGCACTAACTTGAATAATTTTCTGTATGACTTTATCAGTCTCTCACATCATTGTGGAGGAATTCTGGCCCACTCTTCTTTACAACATTGCTTCAGTTCATTGAGGTTTGTGGGCATTTGTTTATGCACAGCTCCCTTAAAGTCCTGCCACAGCATTTCAATTGGGCCATTTAACACTTTGATTCTTTTCTTTTTCAGCCATTTTGTTGTAGATTTGCTGGTGTGCTTTGGATCACTGTGCTGTTGCATGACCCAATTTCGGCCAAACTTTAGTTGTCGGACAGATGGCATCACATTTTACTTTAGAATCCTTCCGTATACAGAAGAGTTCATGGTCAACTCAATGACTGCAAGATGCCCAGGTCCTGTGACCGCAAAACAAGCCCAAATCATTATCCCTCCACCACCATGCTTGACAGCTGGTATGAGGCGTTTATGCTGATATGCTGTGTCTGATTTTCACCAAATGTGCCACTGTGCATTATAGCCAAACATCTACACTTTGGTCTAATCTGTCCAAAGGACATTGTTCCAGAAGTCTTGTGGTTTGTCCAGACACAACTTTGCAAACGTAAGCAGTGCTGTCATGTTCTTTTAGAGAGAAGAGGCTTTCTCCTGGCAACCCTTCCAAACCATACTTATTCAATGTTTTTCTAATTGTACTGTCATGAATTTTAATATTTAATATACTAACTGAGGCATGTAGAGCCTGAGATGTAACTCTTGGGGTTTTTGCAATTTATCTGAGCATTGCATGGTCTGACCTTGGGGTGAATTTGCTTGGACATCTGCTCCTGGGAAGATTGGCAACTATCTTGAATGTTTTGCACTTGTGAATAATCTTCCTCACTGGGCTTTAAATTGTTTGGAAATAGCTTTATAACCCTTCCCAGATTGATGGGCAGCAACAATGGCTTCTCTACAATCATTGCTGATGTGTTTCCTTTTTTGCATTGTGTTAACACACACCTGAATGTTCCTGACCAGCAAATTGCTAAAACTTTGGCTTTTATAGAGATGGTCCCAGTTGTTGATGATCAGTTACTCAAGGGCATTTGGTTAGCAGCACTTGACTGCTACTTAGTCTTTTAATTCCTATGGAAGCAGAAAGGGTGTACAGTGGTGCCTCGCAAGACGACTTTAATTCGTTCCGCGGTCAATGCCATCTTGCGAAATGCGTTTTCCCATAGGAATGCATTGAAATTTAATTAATGCGTTCCTATGGGGAATTTTTTTTAAAAAAAGTCACTTACCAGGTAGGGAGCTGGGGAAGCACCATTGGAGGACTGGCGGGGGGGGGGGGGTCCCCTCGCCACGATCGCTGGCTTTGGGGGTCCCCCGGGGCTTCCCTTGCACCATCCCAGGACTCGCGGGGGCCCTCCACAACCGCGATCGCCGGCTTCAAGAGTCCTTCGGAGGCTTCCCCTGCACCATCGGAAGACTCGCGGGGGCCCCCCCCTCGCCACGATCGCCGGCTTTGGGGGTCCCCCGGGGCTTCCCTTGCACCATCCAAGGACTCGCGGGGGCCCTCCGCAACCACGATCGCCGGCTTCAGAGTCCTTCGGAGGCTTCCCCTGCACCATCAGAAGACTCGCGGGGGCCCCCCCTCGCCACGATTGCCGGCTTTAGGGGTCCCCCGGGGCTTCCCTTGCACCATCCGAGGACTCGCGGGGGTCCCTCCACCCGGCGATGGGCTCTTGCAGAGGCTTGCCAAGCACCATTTTTGAAGATCGCGCCCTTTCCCCCCTGCCTTCGGCAAGCCTCGGAATGGAAAAAGGAAAAAGAAAAAAAAAAGAAAGCCTTTTTACGTTCGGAGGCTTGCCGAAGGCAGGGGAAAAGGGCGGGAACTTCAAAAATGGAGCTTGGCAAGCCTCTGCAAGCACCCATTGCCGCGTGGAGGGACCCCCGCGAGTCCTCGGATGGTGCAGGGAAAGCCTCCGAAGGGCTCCGAAGCCGGCGCGCGCGGTTGCGGGGGACCTCCGCCAGTGCTCCGATGGTGCAGGGGAAGTCATCAGAGCACTGGCGGGGGTCCCCCGCAATCGCGCGCGCTGGCTTCGGAGCCCTTCGGAGGCTTCCCCTGCACCACTGGAGCACTGGCGGAGGTCCCCCGCAACCGCGCGCGCCGGCTTCGGAGCCCTTCGGAGGCTTTCCCTGCACCATCCGAGGACTCGCGGGGGTCCCTCCACGTGGCGATGGGCGCTTGCAGAGGCTAGCCCAGCACGATTTTTGAAGATTGCGCCCTTTCCCCCTGCCTTCAGTAAGGCTCCCGACGTAAAAAGGCTTTCTTTTTTTTTCTTTTCCCTTTTCCATTCGGAGGCTTGCTGAAGGCAGGGGAAAGGGGCGGGATCTTCAAAAATGGTGCTCGGCTAGCCTCTGAACGGCAACATTCGTCTTGCGGAAAACCGCCATAGGAACAATCGTCTTGTGAGGCACCAAAAACCTCGCCGGACCCATTCGTCTAGCAAGTTTTTTGTCCGGCGAGGCAATCATCTTGCGAGGCACCACTGTACTTCGTTTTTCACACACGGCTTCTCCATTTTAGCTTTATTTTTAAAAAAATAAATAATGATACGGCGTAATATGTCATGTGTTGTTGTTCCTGTGAGGTTGTATTTACCTAATTTTCAGACCTGCTAAGGACCAGATAATTTTATTATGTCCTGATACATAAAACTATAGAATTCAAAGAGGGTGTACTTTCTTTTTCACATGACTGTATCTGACAGATAAAACAAAGCCTGCAATGCTAACTAAAATGATGACACCAACTAAAATGCTTACCTTTCTCCTTAGCATGAATATCATCACATATATGCAGATCCAAGTGGGAAACTGCTAGATGATAAGAAGTTTCCTTAACATCAAATTCATTGAATAGTTTTACAATTGCATCATTTTGATCAGCAGCTGCCGAGGATTGCTGTGTTTTTACTTGCTGTGTACTGGGCGCAGGAGTAGAACTCTGGAATTCAAACATACAATTTTACAGAAATGTCTTAAGACTTTCACATTAAGGAAACTTTCAAATATTGCATTTAGAATATGCCCTTAATGGGTTGCAAGACACATTAGTTGTCACCAACAAGTCACAATACATTGAAACTTTTGAAAACAGTACAGTACAGAACTCTTGCTGCCAAGGCACTGTGATGAATATGGGACTTCAAATGCAAAATATTATTAGAGGGATTTAAAGTTCAATTTTCTAAAAGAGAAGTATTAAAAATGCTTCTTAAATCCCAGAAGTTCAAGAAGTCTTATTCCTGAATAGGTAGATATAGAGTGGCAGCCTGAATCTCTTATGCTAATATTTTTTGCAGCTCTGGGACCTGTACAGTCTTAGTATTTTTTTCTTTAATAAACACTAGTTGAAATCCAGTAGTAGGACACAACTAGAGGATGCCTATTGAAAGAACAGAACTTACATAGGTTTTATAGGTGTATATAAAAGTTTTAAAATAAATAAATAAAATAATAACTCATGAGATGCTGACTGATTCAATGGACCTATGACTATTGCAACTTACAATGGGATTTCAGACATTACATCTGTAGTAACAATTCCACATTAGCCTCACATGACATATTGCTGGCCCAATTCTTCTGAATTATAACAGGGAAGCTGTACAATGCTCTAAATAACAAAGCAAATAAGATCTGAAATTGTATTTAGTCTTTACAGATGTACCTTCTACGGCAAGCAAACAAAGGGTTGCCACATATAAGGCTCACACCACTGGAACCTTCAAGCAATTACAAGTCACATTTTATCAAATGTTTAAGTATCTCTCATAATCTTCTCGGCTGAATTTGTAGTCTCATAAGACAAACTTACTTGAGTGGGTTCAGAAGCTAGACTTTTTCTCTGTTCAGCTGACTTTTCTATCGCTTCGCTAAGAGATTTGGCATACTGCACCATAGCTTTCAATTGGGAATCAGTCAAAACCCACAGCAAATCATCTAATATTAGAATCAGCTTGGATGCCACCACATTGCAATCCTTTAACTGTTTGTGGGAAGAAAAGTGACGAAAATATTAGGATACATATGGGGGATACATAGTTTGTATAAAGTTATGGAATAAGGGTAAAGGGAAAACACAAAGCATGATTTCATAAAAATCTTACTAGCAAAACAGAACCTTTGTTCAATCATTTCTGCATCATTATAACCCTTGCTGACAGACATTTCATTCACACAGGCAATCATGAGCTTGCATCATTAAACTTCAGAGCAGTCCTTCTTTGGACACTCATCTTAACAACCATGTAAACATTTCATGTGTGCAAAAAAAAATAAATTAGATGAATACTATTTGATTTAGAAGCAGATAAGCTTCTGTGCATTGAATGTATGTTGTGCTATTCCATTTGCAAGCTCCAGGCAACTAGCAAATGAACCATGCATAAAGTATTTATACTGAATCAGTAAGAACTGGTAAGAATGAAGATAAACCTTAGGGCATGCTGTAATACAATTTTAAAAATGGAAAGCTAGCCATCACATTCTATAGATGTAGAATTTACAGCAATTAATTTCCTCAACCACTAATGTCTCATACTTGTAGAACGTGATCAACAAACTTTGGCAAGCCTCAGCAGCAACCAGGCTTTGCTTTCCAATGGCCTGCTTGTCAAGAAGACAGGCAAGTTCTTCACTGTGACGTTATGATCAGCATTAGAGACCGACCAGAATCAGGGTCCCTAGCATTTCTGCAGACTCAGGAGAAGGACAGGTATCTTCATTAGTAAGTTCTGATTAACAGTTCTGTCAATTTAAACCTGACTGCAACAAAATTAAACAAGTATCTGGAAGAAACTATGGCCAAAATTCTGCTGCTTAGCATAGTAAGTCACAACTAGAGTAGGCCCACTGAATCAGTGGGATGATTTGGCGAATCAATTTTGCCACAAGTTCCACTGGTTCAAAGGGCCTGTTGCTAGTTGCAGCTTGATATGCTAAGCAATAAAATGCATATAATTTTTCTGTGGAACCTTTCCCACTTATTATCATTCAGGAATACATGAATTCATCACATATCTATATTCAACATTACCCTTCTTTTTAGTGTGACCCTAATTTTGGACTGGTTAGTAATCAGGCGAACTGGAGCACTCATTATTTCATGCTGAGAGCTTTGAATTGCATCCGCTTCTATTCTGATCATCTGCCAGTTTATTTCTTTAAATGTTAATACCTGAAATAAAACAAAGACACACAAATTTAAACATCTGTTGGAGAAATGTATGAAGTTTTAAAGAGCATTGATTCCTAGATCCCAGATGGACTTGGAAACAGTTGGAAAAAATACTGTATTTACATTTTTTCGTAAACAGAAATAATTATCTGATAAATTTAAGCAAAAGGAATAGGCTTCAAGTAGCCAGTACTTCAGCTTTTTTATTTTATGCTGTGTGACTGATTTAAAGTTAGAACAAATATTCTTTATACTCAAGCCATGAGGCACATTAAACATGCATGTAGCTTGTTGAAATCAATGAAACTTAGGCAGAATGAATCTTCTCTGAACAAAACCTGAAGAGTTTGGTTCCTTCCTAATACAGTAGCAATGGCAGAGAAACCTATTGTTACATTTCTGAATATTATGCAATGCAAAATATACACTTTGAGGGAGAAAGATACCTATAAAAGTGTCCCAAGTGATGATTTAAATGTATAATCAAGTCACATTTGTTTAACATACCAGCTACCTTCACATCTACTATTTTTATTCAGAGATCAAGTTATGCATGGGTGGATCTATGATCTCCTACAGCTGGAGTATAACATATGATATGAACACAATGAAGCATACAAGCAGACCTTCTATATTCTCAACTCCTATGGTACTCATCCCCCCTTTACAAGTGGTGTTCTCAGTACAGTCAAGGTCCATAAAAAGCTTCCATCCATACAGTTCCATTAGCAACAAGTTTTGCATATTATAAAATGGGTTTAACTCCCACAAACCAGAATAAATGAATTGGCTTGTTAATTATCTACTTACTAAATAAGTATAAACCTTCATGAAATCCAAATAGCATTGAAGAAATCTCTAAGTTAACAGTGCCACTCGAGACTATTTCAGATGTGCAAAACAGTCTTAATATCATAAGCTTCCATTAGGATTAATTTAAGATTGAGATTTAAATAAAATTAATAGCTGGATGATTGGTTAGCCAAGACTGCTAAACAGGAAGATTCTACAAAAGGATATAATACATGAAAATAAACAATAGTTAAGGAAGAATTTTAAGAAGCATTAAAAAGCTTATCATAAAATTAAAATGTGACTTACTTCTCCACGCTGAGAATCTTGTAACCGAGTAAATCTTAGATCACCATGTTCCCAATTTGCATTTACACTATATATTCTCAACTGGGAAAGTTCAAATGAAGCATTGAAGGCTTTTGCTCCAATTCGAATTACAATGGAGTTCACAGAAACAGATATTCCTTCTACAACTTTTTCTGCAAAACCATACCCACTGAAAAAATAAAATGCAGACATTTGAATCAAAACTTTAGTATATATATATATGGAAATTTTAACAGGTATTTCAAACAAAGACAGCACAAGCAATTAAAAGAAAAATAGTGTTGGACTTGATAAAAGACCAGTAAAGGAATACAGGTCCTCACAGAATTAACATACTGTAAACTGGATCTTTTGAAATGCAGACATATATAAGAGTCCTACACATCCCATGGACTAATTATTCTATGAAAGGATACTTCATCAGATAGGAAAACAGAATGAAATAGTTGATTATTTAAAAATACACACTCTTGTATCTTGAACACACAATTCATCATGACAAATACAATATACTACAATGTTTCATTGAAGGGAAGATTGAGGATGAAGTGGAAGAGGTAGAAGGCATATTTCTTGGTTGAGTAACATACTGACTGGACCCTAATAAAGAACAACTAATCCACACAATGAGAGATAGGTAGAGATGGTAGCCACCCAGAGAGAAATAAGCTGAGTCTTGGTAAGGCAAGAGCCAACCACCCCCATCTCAGCTTCAATAATTCAACTTTAATGATAAGCACAGGGAGACCACCTTTGAAGAAGGTGGTGAGACACTTTGTCATGTAGTAAAAAGCAGGGGGGGAAGGCAAGTGTGTGAAAAAGAACAATTCATCTTGCCATTCTAGAATTAAGCATCAGGAATTAAAATCCTGCATATTTTACCATTAAAAGAAAGCATATGTATTGAATGAGATATTATCTGGATCAGTCATATGACCTTCCTTTTCATAAACACAACGAGACCTCAGGAGGGCAGAGACTTTTTTTAAAGTTACTAATTCATAAGGCTTCCAAAAGTCAGAAGCAACTGGACAGCACATAACAACAACAATTAGCAGAATCCTAACAGAGAGACTGTTCTTAATAAACTGCTGAGCTTCATAAGTGTACTATGGTGCTACTGATGTCATGAGATACAGATGCTCATTTTCTATACATTATCCTTAAATAATGTAAAAAAATATGAATGTAAACCAGACAATACATTTCCACTGGTCATTATGATTGGGAATACTTTTTACCACAATCACAGAATTAACTAGTCTTTTTTTGTAGGCTTTGTATATAATGTCATCACTCTGGATTTTCGTTATATGATTCCATAGATTTGGAAAATAGATATGATGTTGTACTATAGCTCCCATCATTTGTCACCATAAATTATGCTGGCTAGGGCTGATGGGATTTATAGTACAACATCTTCCCAATTCTGCTGCATCTTCTTTCCAAACTATATTGCAACATACATTCCAGCGGCGGCCAGATTGCTATCTGGGTTTGGTCACAGAGATTACATAACCCCCGTTAGAGCAGCTCCACTGGTTGCCAATCTATTTCCAGGCTCGATTCAAAGTGCTGGTTCAAAGCTATAAAGCCCTAAACAGCTTGGGTCCAAGATATCTCAAAAACCGTGTTTTCTTTTATGAGCCAGCCTGGGGAGGGGGGGGGGGTTAGATAATTCAAGAAGGCCTTTCTCTCGGTCCCACCACCTTCACAGCTGTGATTGGTGGGGACACAGGAGAGGGCCTTCTCTGTTGCTGCTCCCAGACTCTGGAACTCCCTCCCACAGGAGGCCAGGCTGGCCCCATCTTTGCTGTCCTTCTGCAAACAGGTGAAGACCCTTCTCTTCAGGCAAGGTTTCCTTCAGTGACTGGCTGCCTGAGTGGGATTTTCAAATGAATTGTTGTTCCTTGTTTCAAATGTGTTTTTGTGCTGCATTTGTTTTCCATTTTTAGGGTGGTATTTGTTTGATCCTTTTTAGTATTTGTATACTTACTGTTTTAAATACTGTATTTTAATTATGTAAGCTGCCTTGAGTCTTTTTTAAGGAGAAAGATGGGGTAACAACATTTTAAATAAATAATAAATTAATAAAATCCACTGAATTATTAAATAGTAACTAACCTTTGCCCTGATGCAGTTGCTATTGGAGATGGTCCATTAGGGGCACGAGGTTCTTCACATGTACTCATTTCCATTATTACTTTATCCAGTGACTTGAACATGCAAGAGAATTTTGGAACAAATGAAATGTGCTGAACTACATGTTAAATAAATGCCATCTCACAGAATTAAAGCTTTAGTAAGATCTCAAGAACAAATGCTAAAAAGTTTCAGAAATAATTTGGTTTACATGTTCTATTTCAAACTCTCAGAATCAAATCACATGTATTATTTCAGTTTTATGTTAAACATTAATATGCACCAGCCTTTTCAGTGAAAAGGTAAGAGTATAAATAACAATATTAAATTTTATTACCTGATTTTATCTAACTCTAAAATCCTACTGAGGATTTTAGGATCATAGGATTGACATTACTTGACAGCACATAACAACAAGAACTTTACGAATATCGACATCTAGAAAGAAGTCTAGATGTCACATGAATATCTCCAGCACTCAGAATATATTTAGTGATTAGCTTGTTCAGTCACAACTTTAAAAAGGGGAATTAAAAATTCTTTTTCTTAAAAATGAGTAGAATATTATATTCATTTTACTCAGCTCCATTAATCTTAGGTCAAGAAATTTTCACCATCTATCATTTATTTATAGATGACATGGCTAGCTAAGTTTCACATCATAATTTTTTAGATTAGGCATCCTTCAGTCTCGAGAGACTATGGTAACATGCTCTGAATAGAGGACTTGGAACAGCGTCTAGTGTGGCTGAGAAGGCCAATTCGGGAGTGACAATCCCTTCCACACTGAAGACAATTACAGTCTGTCCCTTGTCCAGTTCCCTGATTTTGCTGCTTTCGGGACTGCCTCTTTGCCTCAGCCTGCTGGACAAGGGTCTCTTCAAAATGGGAGAGGCCGCAATGCACCACCTGCCTCCAGGCTGAACGCTCAGATGTCAAGGTTTCCCATCTGTTGAAGTCCATTCCTAAGGCCTTCAGATCCCACTTGCAGATATCCTTGTATCACAGCTGTGGTCTCCCTCTGGGGCTCTTCCCCTGCACTAATTCTCCATGCAGGAGATCTTTCACATCATAAAGTCCTCTTCTAAACAGTACTTAGTAAATATCATGATTGGCTTGCCAAGGAAAGTATAAAAGCTAGTAAAACTGTGAACAGAGATATTTATACTAGAAAGTAACAACAAACATCAGTTTCCGTAACCCTAATCCTGGCATCTTCCAAACATAACTGTAAAAAAAAAAATGACACTACAAGATTTATTTTCTACACTTTCAATACATATATACAATGTAACTTTAGCTGTTATAAATAAATGCAAGCTCCCATCCACTCCTCAATAAAAAGCTATCAAACTGCATTCCATGAATGCCAGTAATGCAGTCAAGGTCAAAAAAGAAAGCCAGCAGTAGTATGCAAACAAAAATGGATAAATTGCCTTGTAATAATTATCGGAAGTCCTGATACAATCTCATCACCTGGAACAATCTATTTTTCACAGTAATACTTGATACGTAAATTTAGCTTTTGGAAACTCATACATAAGAAAGGTGGCCTCTTTTAGGGACTCAAGCACCCCCTCTGCCGTTACTTGTGTGGAGTTTATGTCAACTGACAATCATTCTTATCTGCCATTACATGATAGCTTTGAGGCTATCATATCAAACTCTTCTTTAGTTTGGAAGACATAGTACTAGAAGCCTGCAAGAGACTATAGGTTAGATATTTTAAATTCTAATGCTTGAAAAGAATTAGCACAGGAACAAGTGCATTTCAAAAGGTCAGGCTAGCATTTAATAAGAAAGTCTTATTAAAGGTCTGTGACTCACAGGATAACTGATGTGCGACTACCCAGGGATCTGAAACATGAATATCATCTTAGGAGTATCCGAAAGGGAGAGAACGGGGAGAAGAATGAGAATCAACAAAAAGATGGTAACCATTTATAAATTCCTCAGTGCTTCCCAATATACCAATATGTATAAGGAAAAGTACTGTCTAACCAACACGATATCTGTTACCCAGATGAAGTTTGATCTATAGGAGAAAAATAATTGTGCCTGAGACACAATTATGGTATTATCAGTCCTCACACTGAAGTCTTATTCTTTTCATTTAGTTTTGTTAGTTTTCATCTGTTCACTTCCCACAAGCATAAACAGTGTTCCCTATCTCTTAGAAAAAAATTAACTAGGGGTTTTTCTACTTTGTTACCAACTTAATCCTACCAATGCCAAGCAAAATATTTTTGATCTTCTATGTAATATTTTTTTAAAAAATGCTTCAAATATTTAAGAAGCCAAGGAACGGGAGAGGGTGTGTTGAATATTTTGTTATTATATATGAAGCAATAAAACCATGTATACAAGTGGTATGGAGGGATGTGCCTCACACAGGTAGTATCGCTACTCTTTGAATCCCTAGTAATGGTTTTGTCCCCAATCCATTTTATAATATAACTACTACAACAAAATGCCCTTCTCTCCTATATATCAACTTCAATTATTTCTGTTTGAACTGCAAGAAGAATTACAAGCTGCATGCTTTCCAACACAGTTAACTTTCCTCAGCCAAATTCCAAACTTACCAAACAGATTGGATGGGTTTTCAGTTTTGTCCATGGTATCTGCAAAATAAAGCAGATGTAAAATCCTTGAAGACAACATGCCTGGAAAGTACCTGAGACATACAAGGCATCATATTTTTCATCTATCAGTAAACAGTAAGATCAAGCCTCCTTTTCTGCTATTATAATGGCCTAAAGTCATTTTACCATATTTTGTTAGGTACTACAGTGGTGCCTCAACTTACGACCGTCCTGACTTGCGACCAATTCGAGTTACGACCAGCTCTGGTCGCAAAATTTTGCTTTGACTTGCGACCGGAGCTTTGAGATACAACCAGAAAAAAGGTGGGGAAATTTGAAATGCTAACCGTTGGTCGGCGAAGAGGCTGCTTCTCTGTAGCTCCTTCGCCCCAGCGGTTACAGAGTGTGCGTTCGGAGAGAGGCTTCAGACTGCCTGGTACTGCTTTTTGCTTTTTAAAATTTTTAAGACTGCCTGTTCTGGGTGAGTACTGTACAGGGTTTTGCAGAGTGGGTTTGGGCTGGGGGGGGGGGGTTATGTTTCTGTGCTTTGATGGGTCTTGCAGTGTGTTTTTTAGTCCGTGCTGGAACGGGTTTGTTTGATTCAGGGGTTATGTTTCTGTGCTTTGATGGGTCTTGCAGTGTGTACAGTGGTGCCTAGACTTACGAACTTAATCCGTTCCAGAAGATGGTTGTAACTCGAATTGGTCGTAAGTCGAAGCACCATTTCCCACAGGAATGCATTGAAACCCCATTAATCCCCTCTTTCTGTTGGATTCTTTCCATCTCAGGATCATTCTCCCAAATATTTCCATTCCCTCGTAAACCCACATCTAAGAAGAGCTTTTATGTTAGCCCGTTTTAATATTTTGCCTTCGGCCACCCATGCCGGTCGATTTCTTAATATCCCTTGTGAAAAAAGACTTTGTTTTTTGTTGTTGTTGTTGTTTTTTTGTTTTTGTTTTTTTGTTTAGAGTCTTCTGACACCCTGGTTCATATTCTGTTTCAATGCCCTGCCCATTCTCACTTCCGGATTTTTTTTCTTGAACCTTGGATCTCTTATTTTCCCAATTCTTCTGAGTCAATTCTTTCTATTTTCATGAGGGACGAAGGTAATTCCCTGACCACTGCTGTTGCAGGTTTCTTATCTGCAATTCTGAAATTGTCCCCTGCTTCTCGCTCCTAATTTGTGCAATTTTACTTCTCCTATTTTACTTGTGTTGCTGCAGTTTGTAAATGCCATTAAAGGTTTCAGAACAGAACCCCATTAATCTGTTCCAGCCGGAAAAAAAATCACCAAAAACAAAAAACAAAAACACACACACTGCAAGCCCCATCGGAACGCGCTGGGGCTGAAAAAAACACACACCAAAAAACAAAACAACACTGCAAGCCCCATCGGAACGCGCTGGGGCCGGAAAAAAAAACACACCAAAAAACAAAACAACACTGCAAGCCCCATCGGAATGTGTTCGGGCCGGAAAAAAAATCACCAAAAAACAAAACAACACTGCAAGCCCCATCGGAACGCGCTGGGGCCGGAAAAAAAAAACACACCAAAAAACAAAACAACACTGCAAGCCCCATCAGAACGCGCTGGGGCCGGGGAAAAAACCACACCAAAAAACAAAACAACACTGCAAGCCCCATCGGAACGCGCTGGGGCCGGAAAAAAAACACACCAAAAAACAAAACAACACTGCAAGCCCCATCGGAATGTGTTCGGGCCGGAAAAAAAATCACCAAAAAACAAAACAACACTGCAAGCCCCATCGGAACGCGCTGGGGCCGGGGGGAAAAATCACCAAAAACAAAAAATATCACAGCACAGAAACATAACCCTCCCCAGCCCAAACCCACGCTGCAAAACCCTGTATGTACTCACTCAGAAGCAGAAAGCAGCACCAGGCAGTCCGAAGCCTCTCTGCAAACGCACACACTCTAACCGTTGGGGCGAACGAGCTACAAAGAAGCAGCCTCTTCTCCGACCAACGGTTAGCAATTTAAATTCCCCACCCTTTTCCCCACCTTTTTTCTGATCGTAACTCAAAGCTCCCGTCACAAGTCGAAGCAAAATTTTGCGGCCAGAGCTGGTCGTAACTCGAATTGGTCGTAAGTCGGGACAGTCGTAAGTCGAGGCACCACTGTAGCTGTAGCATTTTTAGTCCCTGCTGGAATGGTTTTCCCCCTGGCCAGAACGGATTAATCGTGTTTCAATGTATTCCTATGGGAAATGGTGCCTTGAGTTACGACCAATTTGAGTTATGACCATCATTCCGGAACGGATTAAGTTCGCAACTCAAGGCACCACTGTAATACAGTAGCCAAAATCAAGGATCTTTTTAAAAATGGCATAGACATAAACATTGTACAAAAAGGGGGCACTTCATGCACAGAGATTGCCAGTGTGCATGATGAATATAAGCAAAGTTCTTCACCCTGTTTCCATAACTGCATGCATGCAGCATAACTTCCTACTTAAAGATCTGTAGACTCAATTAAACGGTGCTGGATTCAGAGTTGTTCAGAACAGGTACAACTTTCACAGACTATCACCACTGTTTAAACCAACAGTGCTGATTACCTCACTTACTTTTGGTACTGCACATGCTCCTGCTTTTTTTTTAAGTGATATCTGCTCCAAACCACAAACTAGCAAAAACTATAGCATAGCTTGAACTGGCTGGATAGTTCACTCAGTTTGCTGCGGAACCATAGGCTGGGAGCTAGATCATCCCAGAGGAGCCAGCCTGTGTAGCCATGAGCTAGCTGCACAGTCTCAGAACATCCCCAGAAGGGAATGGAAAACTACTTCTGAATGCTCTCTATCTAGAAAACCGTGAAAAGGGTCACCATAAATCAGAACTGACTTGACAGCAATAGCACAGCTTAAGTTTCAGACTTTGCACACCCTCTTATAAATGGGGGGTGGCTATGCTGTGTCCTATTCAATAAACTGCAGTTATCACAGATCTAGAAAAACAAAAGTGCAATGAAGGCAGCTCCTCTGCAAGAAAGAGAAGGGGGATACTGTACATCAGGGGTCACCAACCCCCAGGCTGCAGACCGGTCCCGCCGGGACAGATGAGCGGCAAGCAGGTGAGCTGCGAGCAAATCTCCGCCTCCTGTCAGTGTGCTCCTATTAGGTTCTAGTGCCGCTGCTGATCTGACAGGAGGCGGAGATTCACTCCCCACTCCCCTCCTGCTGCTGCTAGGTAAGCTGTGCCTGTGGCATTAGAATCTAATAGGAGCCTCCACTCCTATTAGGTTCTAAGCCGATGGTGATCTAACAGGAGGTGGAGCTTCAATTGCAGCTCACCTCTTGCTCCCCACAAGTACACCCCCCCCCCCCGGTTCTTGGGAGAATGGTCTTCAACTAAACCGGTCCCTGGTGTAAAAAAGGTTGGGATCCACTGCTGTACATGATCAAATTAGTGACAGCCAAAAGAAAGCAAGAGCTTCCCTCTGAAAAATTTCCGCATTTGCCTCATAATTTGAAGTTTCAAAAGAAGTAATTAGAGAAAAATGTCTAATTTACTGACAACTCATTTTTGCCACAATATGCACACCGTTACTCATTCATAAAATGAAGAAACATCTATGGTAGCTTTAGTTTTCTTTGTCACAGTCTATTGAGAAAAATAAGAGTAATTTGTTTTTTAAAAAATTAAAGGCAAAACAGAAAGAAAATTAGGTTTTATTCCTGTTCCAACATAATAGTCTACTCACCCTGATAGATGCTTTATTGCAAAATACTTTGTTGATGGCAAGCCAGGTGGGAAGATCTAGCATGTTCTGAAGTACTTCTTCATCCAGCTCTAAATTGGTTAGCTGTCCTTCTCCTTTTAGGGTGCTCAAGTTGATTTTATCTGGTGACAAGTTTTTGGTGAACCTAAAATAAATTGTAACGCTTATATTACCTCAAAGCAGTTACTTGGTCTATAACTTTTTATGAAAATACACTCAAATAGATCCATGAAGGCTGGGTATCTTGTGAAAAGTAACTCTGGATATGAAGACTAAACATTAAAATATTCACATGAAAATTAGAAGATGCTGTCCTAAATGCATACTTGCAAGTCTATTTGATTCTCCCCATATTTTACAACCAGTACACAATTAATTTTCTGTTGTACACTTTTTTAAACTACATTTTGTATATTTTAACCATATAATATGTTTTATGAACTGGCTGTACACTTTTTTAATTGCATTTTGTATATTTTAACCACATAATATGTTTTATGAACTGGTTGTACATTTTCAAACTGCATTTTGTATATTTTAGCCACATAATATGTTTTATGAATTGGTTGTATATTTTCAAACTGCATTTTGTATATTTTAGCCATAAATATGTTTTATGAGCTGGTCACCCAACCGTAATAAATAAAATTCAATTCACACTTGCAAGTCTACTGTTTGCTTAACTCAGAGATGGGAAGTGTGGTCATCCAGACATTGTTGGACTACAACTCCCAGCATTTCCCACCACTGATTATGAGGATTACAGTTGACGAAAACTCCAATCCTACAATGATCAGAAGGCAGTACTTTTTCCACCCCTACTTTAGATCAAACAAAGATCATGTTATGGCATGGATTACCAACCAACTAACCATTGCAATGGATACTTTTGGAGTTTGTGTTTAGAACAGATGGAGAATGAAAGAAACTTTGAATATAGAATGTCAAGGTAAACAAGAAGAGTTGAGGGCAATACAGAATAGTATTGGGGTAGCAACAAGAATTTGGCTGATGGACACCTGTAAGAGAAAAAGAAAAGGGGAAAGAGTAGAATGGGGAGGAGACTGGCTGTTAGAATGAATTTAGGATACTACTATTTGCAACTGTTTTCATCCCAGACTTCATTTTACTGTAAATCCATTTTTATTCTTCTTCAAATGGACACATTTACTGTGAATTACTAGTGAACCACATTGTTTAAACTTTGAAAACTTAGCCAAGTACTTACATTGCTATTGATTAGTTGGGCTAGTGTAAATACAATGGTGTAAACTGCAGTGATGAATTGCTGCTAGTCGATGCATTGCTGCTTGAATCCTCTGTTGCACACCAAGTCACACAACTGGCGTGAAACTTTGGATACAAGCAGGTGCTTATTGACCAATGGCAATTCAATGCTGTCATTTACACTGTTGCAGTTGAGCTGCCAATAAGATTGTGGCCATTAGGTTTATACAAAACCTTGCCTCACTCATGTGGCATTATAAAGTAAGAGTGCTGCTAATCAAGGGAAAACTTCCATGTGTAGGCAAACTGAATCATATAACAGACACTACTTGTTCATCCAACAACATCACATTGGCAATGGCATATTATTTATTTATTTTATTTGTTTACAATATTTTATCCCGCCTTTATCTTTAAAAAGGACCCAGGATGGCTTACATCTATAAAAGACAATATTTAAAGCTAAAAACAGTAATGTATTTATTAGAATTTACATTCGTGGAAGTTGGACTTCTACCAGATATCAAGATACTTAAAGTCTCCTATTTACTATTCTATCTTTGTGAATGTTTGGTAATCTGATCAACATTTTTGTGATATAAAAAATAACCATGGCATCAGGCTTTTGAGTACTACAGAGCTATTCATGAGGCAAAGATACTGCTAGCAAGAAGTTTAAAAAAAGGGGGGGGGCAAGAACTTAGGCTCATGGCCGTGGCTCATGTCATCAGACTACCAGAAAGGCAAAATGCAGTTTCTGATTCTACATAAGACAGAGGTAATGGAGATATTAATTTAGGGGTTCCTCATCCCAGTGAAGAGTAAGGCCCAGCTTGGCCTCTTGCAGTATATACTTTCTAAATGTTGCATCAATGTTTGTATTTCTATTTTGGGAGATGATTGTTGAGTTCTAGTACTCAGTCAATGCTGAAACAGCTATCCAACCTTGTTCTCAGACGTAGATGAAAACAGTGTCTTTCCTCTAATCATATGCATGTCATTTATAAAGAACCACTGGGTAAGAATACTTCAAGTGTAACTTAATATTTCAACTGAGCGGCTTAAAGCCAAACCATCCAACCAGGCCTTTGAAAAGTTCTTTTTCCACTTAAAGGAATACTGGAGGGAGGATGTTTAAAAATTGAAGTCATCTATTCAGTTCTGATCCTGTAAAACTTCAGTGAGGACTAAAGCAGTACCAAAAAGCAATGCCACAAATATGACATTCAGTGGTCTGAAGAACCGTTTCAAGCTATTTGTATTTTCCCCTAGTATGCTATAAAGTATAGAGCAATTAATAAATTATAAATAACATCAAATATGCACTATTTGCTCTTCTTTCCTATATGCTTGCCAAAAGGGAAGAAATATATTCCAGCATGCACTTTATCCAAAGTACTTCCGCAATCAGATGTGACCACATTTTCCAACAATTTATGATAAAAGAACGAGCAAAAATAATTCTTATCAATCACTGAAGACCAAATGCCTCTGAAAAGAACATGAAAATATTTGACACTCCCAAGCACTGAGATCTTTTTCAACTAAGAACTGATTAGAAATCATTTTCACTTCCCCATTTATTTCTCTCCCCATCCCCCCCATACTTACTCCTCTTCATTCTGGACAGTCTCACAATAAAATAAAATAAAATGGCTTTTATTTGTCTTTGAGCAGGAATACTGCAATACATCAGCTTTATCCAATCATAAAAGTATATGTTGTAACTCAGTCAGTTGCAGCATCTGGATCAGGAGTTCAATTCCCCAATGTGCTTACTGGGAAAAGAACCAGTTTGTGCAGCCTTGGGCAAGCTGCATGGTCTCAGAAGACCACCACAAGAAGAGACTGGCAAACTACTTCTTAGTATATATTTTTTCCTGAAAAATCCTGGCAGAATTAACCTGATGCTATATAATTATTATCCTCCCCTGAAATTGGGACCATCATTCACGTGAATTTTTGCATGGACATCTAAAAAGAGTATCCTCATATATTTGAGCAGACACATTTTCCTCTGCTCCAAATTCCACTAGAACATCTAGGTGGAAAAGATACAAATAACTATTTGCACACCAGAATTAGACAGAATTATAATTAAGTGGTTTATAAACTGGGTATGCTGACCAAAAGAGAGAGAAGGGAACAAACCAAATTTGAAAACAGGGAAAGCACAGTTGATAAGAATGGGAAAATACAATGAAAGGGTTGTATAGAATATACTGATACTCAAAAGTAGAGATGGGCATTAACTGCTGAACCAGTTCATTATTTTAGCCAAGCAGGTGTTTGGCATTTCGCAGCCCTGCCTCTTCTGGCAGGCACCCGCTCAGAGGCAGGGTCCTAGTCTCCCTGCCCCTCCTCTTCCTCCTGGCGCTGCCTCTGCACTGAAGGACACAGGGCTGTGAAGCTCTGAACACCTGCGGCCAATAAATGAACCGACATGAACAGCCTCTCTCTACTCAAAAGTAAGTTCATCATACCACTAAAGAACACCTACAATAATACGCATCTGAAGACTGACGTATACCTTGGGATCATATATAAGCAAATATAGTACAGGCACTCCTCACTAAACGATCCAGTTCAGTTCTTATGACTAGGTCGTTAAGCGAACTGGTCGATAAGCAAGGAGCAATAATAGTGTATAAGGGAGTAATAAATCATGTGCCATTGAGAAGGGGAGTGGTGAAGGCGCAAGAATGGATTTACGAGGGTCGTAAAGGGTCGTAAATCCAAGTGATCATTAAACAGGTAGGTGAGGAGTGCCTGTACCAGCTTGATGTAGGTCACATGAAAAAGATCAGGGCACAACCACTCCAGAGTTCTGCTAATGTGGCTACTTAGATCAGTGTTCATAGAAAAAGAAAGCCATCAAATCCAAAGCCAGGTTGGCCCCCTCACTTTTGTCATTCCATCATCAGGCAAATACCTTCTTTTTCAGGCAGGCATTTAAGCAATAGCTGGTGTGTTAGGAATGTTGTACTTATTGAATCTAGAGTTTTTTAAATGTTTTAATGGTGGTTTTTACCAATAGTGGGCAAAATTAAACTGTGTATATTTGTGTAGGTGGAAGCCAATGATGTCATTAGCTGGTGCTGGTAAAATGTAAGTGAAAGCTTCCTGTCTCTAGAGAGCAGGGGGTTGGAACCCAGGAAACTGAAAATGGGGAATAGGACGTTCAACTCATTTAAATTAAATTCTACTGAGACCACATCATCAGCTTCCACAAGTATAAATTTATGCCAACAGGATTTTGGTCATTATGTGTTTGCTTTTTAGTACTGGTTTTTTTTTTTATGTTTTTAATGGTTCTAATTGTATAGGTTTAATTGATTGTGAGCTGCCTTGAGTCCCTATAAAGCATATAAAGAACATAAACAAATACACAAACATTCCACAGATCACACATATAAATGTATAAAACCCAGATTAGAGAATGCAGAAAAAAGAAAACAAGGATAATACGTAAAATGCATCCCAGAATGGAACTTGTAAAATAAAGAGCTTTAGAAAGCAATGGAATGAAGACTCCCATTACAAGAATGACTCTTGACTTCCCATTATCTACAACTACATTAAATCAATGTCAGAGGTTAATATTTGCGCTTCAATCACTTCGGCATAATAAGATAAATGAATAATACATATAAGGAATGGTTAAGCAATCAAATGATCTGTGCCTTCAAAAGTGAAGTGCAACCCTCAGTTTTCATCCTACTATAGATCAGATTATAGAGAATGATACAGCAGATATCTCAGTACATTATATTACATGTAAATGCAACAGCCATCAAGGAAGGACCACAAGACATTTATTCATTTACTTTAGGCATGGTATAACCTACCTGTAAAGAGACATATAAGAGTGTGGAACATTATTTGTAAAAATTACACTACTTTTTTTAAACTTCCAGATCTGTGGAAGGTTGTTCATTCTCTTAATTTGGCAAGACACCGGAAAATACATTGACGTTATTAATAACTGAAAACTCATGATAAATTTGGTTAAACAGTCTTTTTAAAATAGTGCAATCCTATACATGTCTTCTCAGATGTAAGACCCACTGGATTCAATGGGACATTTCTAGTCAGATGTGCCTAAGTCACTTTTGCTCTCAGAAATTCATGGTAAATAAAACAAAGATTCAATGGATCAGTGAACAGTAACTGTCTACAAAATATCTCATTCTTCCCCTGTGCTGGTTTCCAAAATAGAAATATTCAGCCATGGTTTATAAGAGTGAGATAAAAAGTTACCAAAACATCCTCAGCTCTCACAGAGCAATCCTACTGGGCTCAGTGCAGAGAGCCAAAGGCACATCAACCATCTCATCCAAAACTTTGCCAAGCTCATGGCAGCAGGGTGCAGGCTAGGAAAGAGATGTTTTCCTTTCCCGTAAAAATTAATTTTATGAGTTTTTCCCATTTAGTTTTAATGGAAATTAATCTGTTTCAGCTCCAGAGGTGGCACAGCCCTGCCACTGTTTTGGAAGCAAGGCAGGCCTTCACAGCACACCTTCTTTCCCCATCTCAGAAAGAGTTCCAACAATTGGCTGAGGAGGTTTCTACAGTGCCTCAGAAATAGGCTATGAGGTTTACTGTATTACTCTAAGTGCATCTCTCTCTCTCTCTCTGCTTTAGGAGGGAAACATTTGTGGCATCCTACCTACTACACCAAGGCAGAGCTAGAATTCATAAAGGAAAGTCACAGGATCACTTCAAGGAGGAGATTGCTTCACTTCTACTGCTTCATTCATGCAGAAGCATTACTGCTGAACAGATAACCAAGGCTGGAGTTGTTTATTTAATTTATTTACATACCACCTTCTGTCCACCATAAAATTCAGGCACTTCTAGGCAACTTCCCATCCTGGTATGCCTGCAAGATTGTTTTGTCATGAGCTCCTGGGCTATACAAACTCACCCAAAATGGCAAAAAAGAATTCATCATCTTCCAAAAATAGGCATTTCAACATGTTCTGTCAAACACTGTCATTAGCAGCAAGAGTGTATTTAACCATATATTTCTGGGGCGTGAGAAGCCTGGTTAGTAAAAAGAAAAAGTGTATTTTAACACTTTAAAGATTAACAAGTTTTATGTGATGAAAGCTTTCATGAGCTACAGACTACTTGCATCTGTTGACATGGGCTGCAGTTCTCAAAAGGTTATGCCTGTTAAAATTTGTTAAGTCTTCAAGGTATCACTAAACTCTTCATTATTTTTACATAATACAATGATTCAGAAGATTCTGAATAACTATTGTATAGAATACTGCACATTTGAATACAAAGTTTCTCACAGAAAATCAATTGTCCATTCTTCCCCTTCTTTTCTACACGCTTGTTACCTCAGACTGCAATCATATGCATGCCAACATTTTATTGTTTTTTAAAAGCAACTATATGTTTCATCACACAGCCTGATGATTTCATAGCTGTACATACAAACAAAACAATGCATATTTCAAAATGACATAAAGGGCAAAAACACTTGTTGCCTTTGCATGTGTCCTCCACATTGTCTTTTCCTGCACGCTACTCTCAGAGGTGGTCAAGAAGGACTTTAAAAGGGCATTTCCAAGAAACACAAGCCTCATCGGCTCGTCGGCCTATATTTCTCGAGCAACTGGTCACTGACTAGTAGCTGCTAGCATGGCAGTCATTAAATAGGATTACCTCGGAGACGGCTCTATCAAGAGTACAAGGACAAGCAATATCTAAGGTTGTTACTCTTTTGCTCAAAACCACGAGACGGCGACCGCCCCCTTCCCATTGCCATTTGGACGGGGGTGGGGTTGGTGGCGGCCGAGCTGAATCATAGCCCCAGGCACGCAAGCTGCCTCGCCCGGCACGGCGTACAAGTTGCCAAGCTCGCCCACCCCCACCCGCAACCCCCACCCCCGGATTTGTCATCCCCGCACCGATCTGGCGGCGTCTTCAGCCCCGCCTGCAACAGATAGTGCGCACGGTGACGTCACCGGCCCAAGCGGGCGCTCGCTCCGCCCCCCAGACAACGTGTCAGCTACACTACTTCACAACCCACCCCCTCGCCTTCAGCGCTCGCCCTCGGTTGCCATGCGAGGATGCCCACGGCTCCCACGAATGGGGTCAAGGTCCGCTCGGCTTTGCCCGGTGCTCTCTCCTGAGGAGGGCGCGGGGAGCGAGAGGAAAAGCAGAGCCTTTGCTGTCTTGCCGGCAGCCCAGGTTGCCTCAGGAAGCACCACGGGGAGACCCCAGCATAGGGTGCTGCTGGGATGGGAAGACCCACCCACCCACGCACCCACCATTCCCCTCCGTTCCTGGCGACAAGGCAAGCGTACCCTCGCCCGGTTTCAGGCACGTACACACGTGTGTACACGCGCACACATACACGCAACTCAAAATCAAGGGCACGTCTTCCAATAGCCCAACATTTTAAAAAACACACCGCCCCATTCGCAAATTCCTCATCAAGAGCCCCCCTCCAAATGCTCTCGTTCACTTCGTTACTGCCTCCCGACGGAGGGAAACAGGTAAGCTGTGAGGAGGCTTTTCGATCTCGCCCGCTGCCCTCAGCAAAGCGTCCTCCCCAGCCTGGGGAGAAATCCCCCAAAGCGGCAAAACCCTTCCCGAGTGAGGCGCTCAGCCGTCCGCCTTCACTGACCTGGAGAGGTGCTTCAGGATCTGCTTTTTTATGATGCTCGCCATGGCCTGCGCATCCCAGCTCCGAGGCTGCCCTCTTCAAGGAAAGCAAAAGGAACCGGGCGGTTGACCCATCGCTCCCTCCCGCCCGGTGTCAGGCAGCGCCGCGGAACCACCGCCTCCGCTCACCCGAGCTCCGGCCCCGCCGCCATCTTGGTTGCAGCACAGCCCGCCGGCAGGCTCGCGAAGAGCGGGGCTGGGCGGGGACAAGGGCGGCGCCAGGCCCGCCGAGCCCCGCCCACCTAGGCACGGTGTCCCTTCGGCGGTGGGCAGCGCGCCACAGCCGCTGCTCTGGGGCTGCGGCAGGGCGGGCGGGGTGGCGTATTCCCCCGGCGACTAAATGGACTTGAGAGGCACGGCCACGCATACAGGGCGACCCTTTGTAAATACGTGCCTGCTGTACTCTTGAGTAAACCCGGGAGGTTCCTCAGTATAGGATTGGTTCCTCACTCCAGCCCATTACAGTACTTTGCAAAAAAAAAAAAAAGGGGGGGGAGATAACCAGACAACCTCCCCTGAAGCCTTGTAGGCAACCTCAGCAAGGATCTCCTCACCAACAATGGAAGAAGGAGCATCGCTGATCGGCTTTGCATAGCATCATGTCAATCGCCACGGGGGTGATTTTAATGTTTTATCCAGCTGGGAACAAAACAGTTCTTGAAAATAAGTTTTATCAGACAAGTGACCGCGTTAGTCCGTTTGAAGGGGAAAAAATCGTGGCACGTTTGGGACTAACAAATTGGTTTCCATGTGAACTTTCAGTGGTTTACAGTTTTCTTCGTCAGTTGCATGTAAGGTAAAGAGAAGTTAGTGGTTTGTGCACACTCAAGAAACATACACATATTCCGAACAAGTATACATTTGAAAATTAAAAGAAAACAATATATACAGAAACTCAAAGACAGCCTGACAAGCCTCCAGGATATATATCAAGCTGTGAGTTGAGGGTTAATAGCTTTGCAAAAAAGAAAACACTGGAAATAACTTGTGACTGAGTATTACACTGTTTTCTTATGCACCTTAAATGAATTTTTAAAGTTATAAAAATGTTTTTAGATTATTGTTTTATATTATTCTATGTTTAATTGTTTTCAATAATTTATTGTGTCTATAGGTTTACTTGTATTTTAATTAATCTGAGACTCTGAGTCTCTTTATGGGAGAAAGGAGGCACAGAAATGTTATCAATATTATACTACAGTATTTAACAAGAGAAAATGTTGGAAATAAATTGTGTCATTGCACTACATAGCTTACTGCCAGCTGCAATGTTTACAAGTAGTACTATTGTTTAAATTTGGACTGAAGACAAAACAACAGCTCTCACCACTGTAAAAAAAAACCAGCATGTGTCTCTCCCCCATAGTTGTCATAAATTCCAGGAGTTAATCACCAGTCAAATACATCTTGTTCACTATTATTTTAGAATAAATACAATGGAATTAGTTGGAACTTGCTTACAGATAAATATGTGCAAGATCGGGTCATACACAAGCACCTTCATCTAGCAAAAGTTGGCAAGTTTTTGGGTCTGAGTCCCAAGTCCAAGTCTTTGGTACCATGTCCCAAGCCTCAAGCCTGAGTCCCTATTAAAAACAAGTTTTTTCCCCAGAAAAAAGGGAGGGGCTGGATAGGTTCTGAATTGAGTCACCAGTGTGACTTAAGTCTGACGTGACAGAAAGTCCTGTGACTTGAATCCCTATCCCTGGCAAAAGCCTTGAAATACAATTGTTTTGTGTATCCAACTGTCAAAGTCACTTTCTGGGGGGGAAAAGATTAAATTTTCCACTAGGTGGCAGTAAATGTTTTCCTATATTTTTACTCTATTGACATTAGTCTGTTCAGTTTGCTAAAATGATAAGTATTTAAGGTTTATATTAATTTGCATGACTAGCAAGGATATAAAAATAAACTGCTTGTTTAGTCTCAAGTCTCTGATATAATGTTTTTATATATGCTACTACTCCCCCTTTATTCAGCACTGGTTAGGCCTCGTCTAGAGTACTCTCCAGTTATGGACACCACACTTTAAGAAGGATGCCAACAAACTGAAGCAAGTTCAGAGGAGAGCAACAAGGATGATCAGGGGACTGGATGAAGCCCTGTGATGAAAGACTGAAAGAACTGGGCATGTTTAGCCTTGGGAAGACAAGAATGAGGGAAAATAACAGTTTTCAAATGCTTGAAAGGTAGTAATACAGAGGAGGGGCAAAAACTGTTCTTGATCATCCCAGAGTGCAGGACACATAATAAGGGACTCGAGCTACAGGAAGCCAGATTTAGGCCGATTATCAGGAAAAATATCTTAACTGTTAGAGCAGTATGACAATGGAACCAATTACCTTGGGAGGTAGTGAGCATTCCAAGAGAAAATTGGACAATCATCTCTCAGATCTGCTTTGATTTGGATTCCTGCATTGAGCAGGAGGTTGGACCCAAAGGCCTTATAGGCCCCTTCCAACTCAATTATTCTATGATTCTATGTTACTGCTAGAAATCAGCCAAGATAATGTGCTTTGTGGGCACAGGAGATGTTTGACAGCAGGTATTGAAAACATTTGTTTCATATTGCTGCTAAACAAGCCACTTTTGTCAAAAATAGTATAAGATTGGCAGATGAAAACTAGTATTACAATAGATAGCCTCAGTTTGGACAAATCTCTAAAAGTAGCCCATTTAATCAGGAGTTAGAATAAGAAAAAAAGGAAGATGAAGGAATACATGCTTTTTGCTTGCTAGAAACACAGGGGTAAGAGATACTGTATTTCATAGCTTTATACTATATTTTGATGTTTTATTAATTATATATTAAATGTATATGTTTTTTAAGAAATAGAATCTCTTTTTGTAACATAACTGTGGCTAAGGTAGTTACCAGAAAATTTTTACTGTCTTAAATGTATGATTTTTTTCTAAAATACGAGCTTGCTTAATAAAAGACAATATATTAGTATGCTTGATGCGTATCTTTTTTATACTATTAAATAGGAAATAAAGTTCTATAAAGAATATTCAGAATTACTTTCAAAGGCGCAATAGATTATCTGGGTTCTTTACAACTTAACCCCTGAAAAGGGGTATGCCAGGCGTGGCTTATCTGCACAGGCTTTTCCAAACCCTTGGGTTCCATTCTACTCCAGCTTAGGGCCTGAAGAAGACGTTAACTGTCAGACCTTGACTTGACAAAATGGTGTGCCTGCAATGATATACAATCTATATTTGCCATTGCTTAATGGCAGGTTGCACTTGACCTGTTAAGACATTATAATCAACTCTTCAACTATGGCCAGGATCCAAAGAACTACATTATGCCTGCCCAAGGATGTGGGTATTTTCAACAGAATTGTTCTTGCTCTTCTGTCTTTTAACAGCAGATCTCTCTGCCATATCAAAATTCCATTTTGAAAAGACCTGTTTTGAAAGCAACCTATGATGTAACACAGAGCGCTTGTGTTAGGGAAATACAAGGAAGAAGAAACAGCTGTTCAGCTCTTTGGATCCCAGCCAGTATCTTTAATAAGGTTATCTCTGGCTGCCACTACTTTTTAAAAGCTTTTAATTTTGAAGGCTTGTTTTATTTTACTTAATGAGGACCATATCAAATCATAACACCCTGCATTGTGACTGAAAATCTTAAAAATCTAAAATGAGAAATAAACTGTTTCACTGACCTTCAAGAATTACAAAACATTTATCCAATTTATGAAAAGATTAGTGATGTTGTTAAGATATAAACACTGAGCACACCAACAGGATTGGTTTAACCCCAGATTCCCTTGTGTTCCATTTCCATTTTTAGATTATGGGAAGACATCCAATAGTTTATACCAACTTTTTTAAAAAGCTAAAATCCAAATTCCACTATTAAATATTCTATCTGACTGCATGCAATATTTTTATAATTTGGGATTGTAGGTAATTGCTCTTAAATGGGGCTTCAGTACACAAACATCTAAATCAGCCCCCCCTTTCTCCCAGCTCCTGTGGGTTGGCCCTCACTTGAGTCACTAAAACTACTTTTAAAGAATATGAGAGATTTCTAACACAGTACTTGTTAAAAGTACTTCTCCACTCCTGAGTTCCCTCTGAAATAGTATGACAAGTGTTGTGATCATTGCAGAAGGTAGCCTATTCTGTCACCAGTGGTCCTGGAAAACATCTGTATTCCTTAAGGATAGTTAGAGAGAGAGAGAGAGAAAGGGGGGTGTTCATCATAAGGCCATATTTTACTATTCTTTGCTGAGACAAGGAGGAGGGCCTTTCCCTACATTTTCTCTTTTTTTTTCTTTCTCTATGAGCTGGAGCCTCACTGTAAAGCAAAATTATGACTTCAGTTATTACTAACTAAAGAGCTTCAATAAAACACTTTTCTATAGTATTTGTCTGCACTCTGCATATGCTCTAGAGCTTGTGTCCTTCAATCCAAAACAGAATTGGGATAAATTTCTAGCATGACTATTCACAGTGAACCAACAGCTTTATGAGAAACATTTGAAAGGTGCAGCTTTAGATTAAGGAATCCAAATACAGTAGTATACATATACTTCAGTTCTCTGTCCCAATTTTTCTTTCTATTTCATTGGGATATTCTTCCAGAAGAGACAGAAGATAATTTTTGTTGTTCTTTGTTGAAAAGAGGGGGGTTGGGGCAGAAGTCCTATTTTCTTTTCAAAACTTCATTTAGCAACTTCAGCAATGTTGTTGATATGACCTTTTGGGTTGACCTGCACTGGTAGATTCTGTACACCAGGGGTCATCAACCCCTGGTCCGCGGCCCGGCACCGGTCCGTGGGCTTCCTTTAACTGGGCCGCGGACACGGATCTCAGCCCCCCCCCCGCATGCATGCACGGGGGGCGTGTCGCGGTCACGGAGGAGCATGTCACACTCGCGGGTGGGCGTGTCGTGCTTGCAGAGGGGCGTGTCGCACTTGTGCGCATGCGCACGAGTGCAACACGGCCACCCGCAAGCGCGACACGCCCACCCACTCTCAAAATCTGCCTGGCTTCTAATTTCAGCCCAACCTGGAGCGGGAGCAGCGGCGGCGGCACCTACTTGGCGAGCGCGGGGCTTCCCACCTCATAGGGGCTGGGTCCCACCTGCCCCCCCGAAGTGCCCACGCGTCCAGAAGGGGAGCCCTCTCCCTGCCCAGCAGTCTTCTCCCTCAGGGGTTTGGCGCCACCGGGGCTTCTGCTTTTAGGTCTCTCTCTCTCTCCCCCCCTGCTCTTCGCGGGTCACCCGAGGCTGCTGCTGCTGTCGCCTCGTCCTCTCTGCGGCTGAGGTGAAGGAGGGGCCCCGCTCGCAACCTGGCCGCGCGCTTCTCCTTCCTTCCACCTGGCACTCCTCCGCTCCCTGCCCAGACGTGCCGCGGGAGGGGGTGATGCAGAGAGAACAGCCTTCTCTCTCACGCTCCCCTCCCCCGTCTCCTTTCACAGCCTGCCGCGGAGAGCTCGCGCCCATCCATCCCTCCGTCTTGACGGTCTGTCGCTCGTTCCCTCCCTCTCTCTTCCTTTCCTTTTCCTTTCCTGCTGCTGCTTGTTTGCCACTGCCGCCGGGGCCGAAGAGCCGCAGCCAACAAGGAAGAAGGAACAAACAAAAAGGAAAGGAATCTTGGTATCTAGTAGAACTAGGGTTGCCAGACGTCCGGCAAAAGGAGGACATGTCCTCCTTTTCAAGCTAATGTCCTCTGTCCGGCAGGCAAAGCTAAAAAGCTTTAAAATGTCTGGCTTTTGTATCTTCACCCCCACCCCCACCCCCTGCAGCCGAGCCTCAAATTGTAAGCTACCTCTCCCTGCTACCTTCTTTAGTTGCGGGCACTTGTAAATCCTCCGTTCTTTCAGAGATCGGAGATAAGGTGGCTTGATTGGTTACAGCTGTAGAACAGCCCCGGGCAGTCAATCCGGCTTGTGAATGACTGCTTCCGCCGGAGGTGACTGCAAGCAGTAGGGAAAGCTCCAGTTAAGGAGGGAAGGAAGGTGCGAGAGAGTGACGGGTGGCTTCATCATCTTGTTTAAAGGTAAGATTGTAGAAAATTTAGGGAAGGAGGGAGGGAGGGTGTGTGTATGTGAGAGAGAGACTGACTTTCATAAAACCATGAAAAAAGGATGTGACTGCATTACTGTGTATTATTGTGGATGATGTGCAATTGTTTGACCAATACTGCAATCTTAAATCATTTGTGCAAGACAAGAATGAACAGTTTTTTGAAAGACTCTTGCATGAACAGTGAAGTTTATTTTTCCAAAGTTGCCCAAATGCAAGTTGCTTTTCAGAGTTACTTAAAATTTGTGAATTATTCTTCTGTATTCCTGGACACAATGACAATGTGGAAAGAGTGTTCTCCTTGATTAATACTCAATGGACAAAGGAAAGGAACAGACTCTTAGCTGACTATGTAAAAGGCATCATTCTCACAAAGTACAATTTGAAGAATATTACCTGTGAACAGTTTTATGCATATGTGATTGCTAATGAAGATCTGCAAAAAGTTGACTCCTCTGAGAAATATGTTGTGTAATTAATAAAGATTATAAGGTAATAATTGTACAATTAGCTGTTTAAATAATGTTTTTTGGTATTTTGAAAAAAGCCTCCATTGAATTTATTTTTATTTTTTAACATGACTGTTTCTTGGTCAGTTCACTAAGAGACGTTTATTGGCAGCAATTGTAATAAAATTGTATTGATTGCTGGTTTAATCTGGAACGATTCAAATGAAACATTCAATATGTCCTCCTTTGTCCTCCTTTTTGTCTTTCTATGTCCTCCTTTTGGTACCAATGTATCTGGCAACCCTAAGTAGAACAGAACAAAGCCTATTTTATATTTGTTTCTTCCATGTAGGCAGAACACAACATATTTCAAAATATATTGTTATTGTCACCCAGTAGTTGAACATGTGTAGCACCAAAGACTGAAAGGGAGCAGTTTTGCTTCAGTGTGAGTAGAATTCTGTCTTCAGGCCCTGATGTAGTTTAGTTGTATGTAGGACCCGCCATGTACCACAAAGAGCTCTACCATCCAATACTCCACTATTCCTTTCCATTCCCCAGTATATGACTTCTGAATCACCCATCCCCTTCTGCCTAACCAAATGCAGACTGAAAGAGGAAAAAAGGAAATTCAATTTTTAAGCAAGGAACATCTTACTCCAACACGTCCAATTGAAGAGACAGTGGTCTTCTCATCCCTTTGAGAGGCTAGATGTCATTGTGGCCATTCTGACCATGCATGCAACAACTCTAAACAATGATATTGTGCTGTATCCAGACCAATAATTGATTATTCTTCCTGCACTGCTTCTTCCATTCATTTTACCTTTTACCTGTATGATCAGCGGTAACAATCTGTCACAGATTGCTACAAATACCATCTCCATCTGCAGCTCTTGGAAACTTCTGTTTAAAATTTATAAGGGTCCAACCCTTGGATCTCTATCCTTCAGGATCAAGAGAAAGAGGAGAGCTTTTTTACTTATGTCCAAATGGGAATGCCACTAGTTTGATGTTTTCTTGATAAATCAGCAATGCTGATCATGTGAGCCCTGTTTCGGTAATTCACCTCTTGTGTGATAAGAGGCAGAATCAGTAGGAAATCAGTATAGTGTCAGGCCTGTGATTATGCTTGTGGATATCCTACATTTGGAGGGGTGGGAGATGGAACTTTGCTAGTGGCAGTCAAGACTGCTTTTGGGATGAACTGTGGAGCTGTTGAAAAAGAATGCAAAAGAGAAAATGTAGAGGAGACATGTAAACTGTCTGGAAAGCATTTGAGAATTTTTGTAGTTAAAATATTTCGCTGTGGTCCCTTGTTGACTATTGACACTTTGGAATATACAGTAATACTATGAATTTTCAAAACACTGTAGATTTATTCACATGATATTTTAAAGTTCATGAAATTAATATTCAATGTTTTCCTCCACCACTGTTATTTAATCTCTGCCCACCCACTCCCGAAATAAAGAGACGGACACAGGTGTTGGAGTTAACTAGGGCCACACTTTATTGCTTTTAACCTCCAAACACTCTCATCCTGCAGAGGGGCCTGGACGTCATGTGGATCCCTGGGGCAGGCTCTAGGGGTATCTCTTACCCCCTCTCCAATCCTAAGCGAGTGAGTCCCAAACCCCTGGTCAGAGCTGTCCCCTGAACAGCTCGTACCCAGCTGGCCACAGACTTGGAAGAAAAACCTCCCTATCTGCTATCCATCCAATTGTCTAGAACTAAGACATGCAATGGATGGGACTATACCTTATTCACCCCTCATCCCAGCAAGTAAAACGCTAGATCCTGGTTGCTGTGATGCTGGGTGCAGTAGGACCCCATGTGCTTTTTGGGAGCTCACTGAAACTCACCTTCTCTTCCGCACTACCTGACAGTTTGACCTATTTAAACATGACTCAAACCTAGAATAGGCCTCAGAATCCCATGGGTAAACAGTGTGGGATAGGCAAAAATACGTCCGCCCACCTTTTATATGCCAATCAGGTGAGACGGACCCAAAATTCCTATCCGGCCCCGAAGCGACCACCTCAGCCACACTGGACCCAGGGCGGGCAGGTTAACTCAAAGGAAAAAGGGCTGGCTGGGGGCAGATGGATCTTATAATTGCACCAACATCCAGCCCCAGCACAGCCTTGTGGGAAGCGCCAATTGGTGCCTCTACGTGCCTATGTCAGATCAGGAGACATGCGAAAAGTAGTTCCAAGCCAGTGTATGAATCCACGCTGGCAGAGGTATACATTGCCCACCAGCTCCAGAACTACAGAGATGGACTCAAGTGTTGGAGTTAACTTTTTTGTTGTTTAGTCGTTTAGTCGTGTCCGACTCTTCATGACCCCATGGACCAGAGCACGCCAGGCCCTCCTGTCTTCCACTGCCTCCCGGAGTTGGGTCAAAGTCATGTTGGTAGCTTTGATGACTCTGTCCAACCAGCTCATCCTCTGTCGTCCCCTTCTCCTTTTGCCTTCACACTTTCCTAACATCAGGGTCTTTTCCAGGGAGTCTTCTCTTCTCATGAGCTGTCCAAAGTATTGGAGCCTCAGCTTCAGGATCTGTCTTTCCAGTGAGCACTCAGGGTTGATTTCCTTCAGAATGGATAGGTTTGTTCTCCTTGCAGTCCAGGGGACTCTCAAGAGTCTCCTCCAGCACCACAATTCAAAAGCATCAATTCTTCCGCGGTCAGCCTTCTTTATGGTTCAGCTCTCACTTCCATACATCGCGACTGGAATAACCATAGCTTTGACTATGCGGACCTTTGTTGGCAAGGTGATGTCTCTGCTTTGTAAGATGCTGTCTAGGTTTGTCATTGCTTTCCTCCCAAGAAGCAAGCGTCTTTTAATTTCGTGGCTGCTGTCACCATCTGCAGTGATCATGGATCCCAAGAAAGTAAAATCTGTCACTACCTCCATATCTTCCCCTTCGATTTGCCAGGAGGTGATGGGACCAGTGGCCATGATCTTAGTTTTTTTGATGGTGAGCTTCAGACCATTTTTTGCACTCTCCTCTTTCACCCTCATTAAGAGGTTCTTTAATTCCTCCTCACTTTCTGCCAGCAGAGTGGTATCATCTGCATATCGGAGGTTGTTGATATTTCTTCTGGCAATCTTAATTCCGCCTTGGGATTCATCCAATCCAGCCTTTCGCATGATGTATTCTGCATATAAGTTAAATAAACAGGGAGACAATACACAGCCTTGTCCTACTCCTTTCCCAATTTTGAACCAATCAGTTGTTCCATATCCAGTTCTAACTGTTGCTTCCTGTCCCACATATAGATTTCTCAGGAGATAGATAAGGTGGTCAGGCACTCCCATTTCTTTAAGAACTTGCCATAGTTTGCTGTGGTCCACACAGTCAAAGGCTTTTGCGTAGTCAATGAAGCAGAAGTAGATGTTTTTCTGGAACTCTCTGGCTTTCTCCATAATCCAGCGCATGTTAGCAATTTGGTCTCTAGTTCCTCTGCCCCTTCGAAATCCAGCTTGTACTTCTGGGAGCTCTCGGTCCACATACTGCTGAAGCCTACCTTGTAAGATTTTGAGCATAACCTTGCTAGCGTGTGAAATGAGTGCAATTGTACGGTAGTTGGAGCATTCTTTGGCACTGCCCTTCTTTGGGATTGGGATGTAGACTGATCTTTTCCAATCCTCTGGCCACTGCTGAGTTTTCCAAACTTGCTGGCATATTGAGTGTAGCACCTTAACAGTGTCATCTTTTAAGATTTTAAATAGTTCAACTGGAATGCCATCACCTCCACTGGCCTTGTTGTTAGCCATGCTTTCTAAGGCCCACTTGACTTCACTCTCCAGGATATCTGGCTCAAGGTCAGCAACCACACTACAGTGGTGCCTCAATTTACGACCATAATCCATTCTAGAAGATGTGCATAACTCAAAATGGTCGTAAGTCGAAGCATCATTTCCCATAGGAATACATAGAAACCCCATTAATCCATTCCGGCCGGGGAAAAAACAAAACCAAAAAATAAATAAAATAAAAATAAAACACTGGAAGCCCCATAGGAATGCGCTGGGGCCAAAAAACAAACACACCAAAACAAACAAGCAAACAAAAAACACAGCCAGCCCCAGCGGAACGCTATGGGGCTGGGAAAAAAAACACTAAAAAAACCCCACACACACAGCCAGCCCCAGCGGAACACCATGGGGCTGGGGGGAAAAGACAACCCCACACACACACAGCCAGCCTCAGCGGAACACCATGGGGCTGGGGAAAAACACTCAAAAGCAACCCCCCACACACAGCCAGCCCCAGCGGAACACCATGGGGCTGGGAAAAAACACTCAAAAAACCCACACACACAGCCAGCCTTAGTGGAATGCGATGGGGCTGGGGGAAAAACACAACTCCCCCACACACAGTCAGCCTCAGCAGAACGCTATGGGGCTGGGAAAAAACATTCAAAAACAACCTCACACACACACAGCCAGCCTCAGCAGAACGCTATGGGGCTGGAAAAAAACACTCAAAAACCCCACACACACACAGCCAGCCTCAGCGGAACGCGATGGGTCTGGGGAAAAAACACACAACTCTCCCACACACAGCCAGCCTCAGCGGAACGCTATGGGGCTGGGAAAAAACACTCAAAAACAACCCCACACACACAGCCAGCCCCAGCGGAACACCATGGGGCTGGGGAAAAAAACACAAAAACACCCTCCACATACACACAAGCCAGCCTGAACGCGATGGGGCTGGGGAAAAAACCACACCAAAACACAAAAATCATCACAGCACAGGAGGGAAGGCAGTAAAACTGGAAAAAATAAACCAAAACCAGTTTTGATCTCTTACCTGGTCGGTGTCTTGGGCTGTATAAGGAGGGAAGGTGGTAAAAATGCACAAAATAAACCAAAATTAGCTTTGATCCCTTACCTGGTTGGTGTCTTTACCTGTATAAGGAGGGAAGGTGGTAAAAATGGAAAAAATAAACCTAAATTAGGTTTGACCTCTTACCTGTATAAGGAGGGAAGGTGGTAAAAATGGAAAAAATAAACCATAATTAGGTTTGATCTCCTACCTGGTTGGTATCTTGGGCTGTATAAGGAGGCAAGGTTGTGAAAATGGAAAAAATAAACCAAAATTAGATTTGATCTCTTACCTGGTTGGTGTCTTGGCCTGTATAAGGAGGCAAGGTTGTGAAAATGGAAAAAATAAACCAAAATTAGGTTTGATCTCTTACCTGGTTGGTGTCTTTACCTGTATAAGGAGGGAAGGCAGTCAAAAAGGAAGAAATAAACCAAAATTAGTTTTGATCTCTTACCTGGTCAGTGTCTTTACCTGTATAAGGAGGGGAGATGGTAACAATGCAAAAAAAGATAAACCAACATTAGTTTTCATCTCTTACCTTCTCAGTGTCTTTACCTGAATAAGGAGGGAAGGCAGTTAAAATGGAAAAAAACAACACAAATTGTTTTTGATTCCTTACCTGGTCAATGTCTTCACCTGCATAAGGAGGGAAGGTGGTAAAAATGGAAAAAATAAACCAAAATTAGGTTTGATCTCCTACTTGGTCAGTGTCTTGGCCTGCATGAGAAGGGAAGGTAGTAAAAAAAAAATCAATCTAAATTGAGTTTTGATCCCTTACCTGGTCAGTGCCTAACCATAAGATATGTTGTTTTACCTAGAAGATAGTTATGTGATATGTATTAACATTTATAAACCACTATCTCTTTAAATTTTGAGCAAGTAATTAACACTATGAATATGGAAATAAATACAAGAGAAATCAACCCAGAAAAAGAACTATTAAGCTGAACAAGTCAATAGATCCTGGCATATTAACACATTAAATGGGTAAATATTTCAGACACAAGAATCTTTGGAACCCTTCAGACTCGGAAACAATATGTAAAGAGGTCTGTTGTTCATTTCTGAACAACATAAACAAAAACTTTTTTTCTGATTATGGTTACTAAGGAAGGAGATTAACCGAATACAATCTAATGAATGCTAGGGATGAAATACACAAATTAATCATGCAGAGTGGACAAATGTTTCAGAAACGAAACATTTCTGTTTCATTTCCAACAATTACACCCACGGCTCCATCAGGAAGGGGGCACCCAGAAAAGGATCCCCACAAATGCTACTCTTTCCCATCTGTGTGGAAAGTCTGTTATTGAAATCCAGCTTACATCTGGCTGCCCCCTAACAAACCCATTTATCTCCATTAAAAAACAACAGCAACCTCTCAAAAGTACCACATCAACTGCCCTGCCAGACCTCACCACCTTAAACCTACACTACCCAGGCAACACCTTATTTATTTATTTATTTATTTATTTATTTATTTATTTATTTATTTATTTATTAGATTTATACCCTGCCCATCTAGACAAATAGTCTACTCTGGGCGGCATTACCAAATTTAAAAACAATAGAACCAATGAACATGCAAAAGAATGCAAATATTGAGACGTCACTTCCGCTAGAATGGCGGTGCACAGCTGAAGTTTCGTCTCTTCACCCTGGAATCTAAAAAGGATGATAAATGCCCTTCTCCCTGCCTGAAATGTGAGTAAATAGTGTTTAAACTTCTGATGAAAGCTTCGGGCAAAGATAGAAACACTTTTTGAAGTGTAAATATACCGTCATTTATCTAAACGAATGTGCTTTCACTTTTGCCCGGGAAGACGGAGGCTGCTAGAGAGGCAGAAAATAAACGGTCTGTTAAACACGGCTTGACTTCTTGAGCTATAAATCTTTGCTTTGTATATACATGCGGAAAAGCAGAGATAAGATCAGGAGCTGGGTACGTGGACAACCACATAAACCATCAGATAATAGCCTCGAGCGTATCGCCCGTTTAAAAAGGGTGGAAGAGGGGGAGCCCCTCCTTCCTGAAACCAGCATGGAAAAAAAAGTTTCAGAGCTTGCCTCTTCCGTGAAAGGAATGGAAGGACAACTTGGACAGGTTCTCTCTAAAATGGACATTTTAATAAGAGGGAATCAACAGATGGGACAAGATATACAAAAACTGCAGGGAGAATTGACAGACATTAAGACAAGTTTAGGCAAAACAGAGGGCAGGTTACAACAACTGGAAGATTTCCAGGGTGAAGCGAAAAAACAACACCAGACGGTTGATGAGCTCAAAAAAAAGTTATCTATTTAGAAGATAATTCAAGACGTAATAATATCAAAATAATGAATTTTGAACATGAGAAAGAAAAGGATTTGAAGGGGAAGTGGTAGATTGGATTAATTCTGTTATGAAATCCCAACGTGGCTGAGGAAGATATTGAGAGAGTACATTTTGTTGGGAATCCAAGAAAAAACAGAAGACCCATAATACTGAAATTTTTTAACTATGTGAAGAAAGAACAGTTTCTTAAGGTCATCAAAGAAAAGCCGGAATTGCTAGTTCATAGATCGAATTCAGTTCAGATCTATCAGGATGTAAGCCCCGAAACCATTCAGTGGAGGAGAACAATGAAACCCATCACTACAATTTTAACTAAGAATGGCAAGAGATACAACTGGGGCCATCCTGTCTTTTTGAAAATATGGAAGGATGGAACCCTACACAAAATCTACTCTTTTGAAGATGGGAAGAATTTGATGATGGCCTGGGGACTTTGGCAAGAAGATGAGAGCATACAAGGGACAAGCAAGCAAGTAGCTCTGTAAAGACTGGTGGTTTGAAAGAGAAGATATTTTGAGAGAAGATATTTTGACTGGAAGAGATTATTGGACGTTATTGGATGTCGGAAGAATTTTTTTTTCCTCTACCCTCCCCTTTTTTTTATTCCTTTTCCCCCCTCCCTTTTGTAAGGAGGGTTGAAATTTTTTACTTTTTTTTTTCTTCCTTGCCCACTTTTTTATAATATGGGGGTTCTTTTTTTTTCCATATTTTTTTCATATCTTTTTCTTTTTCTTTTTTTTTTCTTTTTTTCTTTTTCTTTTTTCTTCTTTTTTTGTTCTTTTGTTTTGTGGCTTTTTGATTCAAGATTTTCTTGTTTTGTTTTTGTTTTTGTTTTCTTTATTATTGTTTTGGATTACCTGATTAGGTTGGGGTTGTAGAAAGAAGAAGATATGTTAAAAGTTAGGAGGGAAGGCATTTAAGTATATATATAGATTAAAATATGAGGTGGGGTGAAATAGGGATGAAGGTTTGGCTGGGGTCCAGATTGGTGGGGGTGACGTCTCCCCCCTTCCCAGAGCTCGCGCCAAACATTAGTGGGACGCGGGGAAATGGGAGGGAGGAAAAGAATTTATATGTAGGTAAGAAGGACAGGGATAGGAAATTAGAGGTAGGTGAATTTATTTTTTCTAGTTGTTTTTGTTTTTGTTATGTGAGATGCACAAAGGGACCGAATAAGAGGTAGAGGATGGAACGGATATGGGGAAAAACATAAGGGTAGCGACTTTAAATGTGAAAGGCCTAGGGTCTGTATTAAAGAGAAGGAGGATAGAACTATTATTAAAGAAAAATAAAGTTGACATTATCTATCTACAAGAGACACATCAACTAAAGGATGGAGTCAATGAATTGAAATTACAAAACATTCACATATATGAAAAAGCATTTGGGACCTCTAAATCTGGAGGGGTAGCAATATTAATATCTAAACATTGTGAATTTGTGATAAAGTAATAAAAGTAATAAAAGATAGTAATGGTAGATATTTGATAATTCAAGGTCAAATGGGGGAGGAAGATTATACATTAGTAAATGTGTATGCACCGAATATGAATCAAGGAGAATTTTATAGAACTGTGATTAAAGAAATGGAAAAGGTTAGGAAAGGATATGTGATCATGGCAGGAGATTTCAATATGGTTCTGGATAAGGTGAAAGATAAATCCACATGTAAAAAAGATGAGTTGAATAAAAGAGGTACCCTCTTGAGTAAGATATTAAACACTACGGATTTGAAAGATATATGGAGAGAATTGAAGGGAGACGAAATAAGGTTTACATATTATTCTTCTGTACATAATAGTTATTCTAGAATAGATTTTATGTTTATATCACAAAACTTAATTTCAAAAGTAGTAGATATGAATATTAATGTGATAAAAATAACAGATCACGCGTTGATGGTGATGGAGATGAAAGTTAAGAAGGATTATAGAGAAGCCAGGAGATGGAGAATAGACTCCAATATTTTTCAACATACAGAGGTTGTAGATAAAGTTAAGAAAGAATGGCTGGAAATATGGTCATTTAATGAAGCAGGTGGGGATAAAATAGGAGTGTTATGGGACACCATGAAAGCAGTCATGAGAGGAATTGCTATAAGAGAATCCTGTAGATTAAAAAAATTGAGAGAAGAAAATATAAAAAGAATTGAAGAATCATTAAAGGATTTAGAAAGCAAATATTTTATAGATAGAGATAACAAAAAATTAATTGAGATTCAAGCTAAAAGAAAGGAATGAGAAGGTTTAGAGTAAGAAAAGGTCCAGAGGGACTTGATATATGCTAGGAGGAATTTCTTTGAATACAGTAATAAAAATTCAAAACTTTTAGCTAGAATAGTTCAAACTAAAAGAGCAAAAAATATAATTGGAGTGATTAAAGATAAAACGGGAAAGAATTGTAGTTTAATGAAAGAAAAACTAAAGATAATACAGGAATTCTATCAAAATTTATATAAAGGTAATAGTGTATCGAAAGAAGATATAGAAAATTATATTAAAGAAAATGTTAAGAGTAAATTATTAGAGAATGATAAAAAAGATTTAGATAAAGAGATAAAAGAGGAAGAGATTATAGAGATTATTAATAAATTAAAAAATGGTAAAACTCCAGGTTTTGACGGATTAGGATCAGAATATTATAAAACTTTTAAACCAATATTGATCCCTAAGCTAAAAGTGCTCTATAATGAAATATTGGAAGGAGAGAGAATACCAGATTCTTGGAAACATTCATTAATAACTCTTATCCCAAAGCCCAATAAAGATTTAACAGACCCAAGTTCATATAGACCTATTTCACTATTAAATCAAGATGCAAAGATTTTTACTGCAATACTTGCGAATAGAATTAATAAATTTATTATAAAATATATTAAAGAGGATCAGAATGGTTTTTTAAAGGGCAGACAAATAGAGAATTTAACTAGGAGGGTCTTGAATATTATATACAATATAGAAAAAGATAAACTGAAGGCAGGTATTTTATCATTAGATATATTTAAGGCATTTGACTGCGTGGAATGGCCAACATTAAAGATTTTGTTAAAAGGTTGGGGTTTTGGAAAGAAATTTAGGGGGATAATAGACCAACTATATCTGGAGAATACCTCTGTAGTAATAGTTAATGATGGGATGACAGAACAAATAGCTCTAGGCCGAGGCACTAGACAAGGTTGCCCTCTTTCTCCAGTTCTGTTTTGCTTGATTATTGAAATGTTGGCAAATGTAATAAGGAATGATGATTTAATTGAAGGTATGGGGGAAAAGAATAAAATAAAGATTAATTTATTTGCTGATGATTCCTTGTTGACAGTGAAAAATCCGTTAGAATGTGTAAATAAAATTAGAACTCATTTAGAAAAATTTGGAAGAATAACTGGATTATGTGTAAATTGGCAAAAATCTGAACTAATGTTATTTAATCATAATAGAGTAGAACAAGAGAGGTGTGTTGAAAAATATGACTTCAAAATATGTAAATCAATTAAATATTTAGGAATAGATCTAGCAAAAAATATTCAAAAAATAAAGGAATATAATTATAATAAACTAAAGGAAGTGATTAAAAAGAAATTACAGGAATACAGTAATTGTAAGCTATCTTGGTTTGGAAGGATTGCATTGATAAAAATGAAAATCTTACCAAAAATTAATTTTTTTATTTAGAATGCTACCAATACAGTTAACAGAGGATGATTTGAAATTTTGGCAAGGAATAATTAACAAGTACTGTAATGAAGGGAAGAGATCTAGAATAAATAAAAAGTATTGGTATAAAACAACAAAAAAGGTGGTATAGGTTTACCAAATATAAAAAATTATTATTTAGCTAACCAATTGAGGTTTATTGGAGAAATTATATATAATCCAGAAAGGTTAATTTGGTGGGAAATGGAATCATCAGAATTACAGGCAGATATAGAAAAATATCTATTCGGTATAGTTAAGAAAGATAAAATAAGTGAAATTAATAACTCATTTTTAAAGACATTGTTAAATATATGGTATAAGTGTAAAAAGAATTTATGTTCATCATACTCCCCACTTGGATTAGTGACGGAAATAGAAAATTTTCCTACCAATATGAAAGTGTATGTGGATCTATTTAAAGAAAATAAAGTGATTAGACTGAAAGATTGGTTGTATAAAATGAGATCGACAGATCAAATGAAACAAACTCTTCAGAATAGGAGCATTTCATGGTTGAATTATATACAACTAGAAAGATGGACTAATGAATGGGTAAATAAATATAATAAAGGTAGAGAATATACAAAGTATGAACAATTTTTATTGTCATATGAGGACATTCGGATGACTGACTCAGTGAAAGGTATTGTGAGTAAAATTTACTTACTTCTTAATTTAGAGGAAGAAGAAAGTGAGAAAGAAGGATTGAAAATAGTGTGGGAGCAAGATATTGGAAAAAGAATAAATGAAGAAGAATGGAGGAAGATATGGAAAATGAGGGTGTTAAGATTTATGTCAGTGAGAATAAGGGAAAAATTTTTTAAACTTAGTTTAAGATGGTATTTAACACCATTAAAATTAAATAAAATTAATGTCAATCATCCGAATGTCTGTTGGAAATGTGGGAAGGAAATTGGTACATACTTTCATATGTGGTGGGAATGTGAAAAAGTGCAAAGATTTTGGAAACAAATTTTTAAAGAATTAAGCTACATATGTGAAAAAGATATAGAATTTAATGCTGAGATTGCTTTGTTATCAATATATGAGAATGTGGAATATGACAAAATGACTAAAGAATTGATAACCAATTTATTAACAGCAGCTAGATTGATTATAGCTAGGCAATGGAAATTAAAAGTCGAATTGCAAATTGAAGAATGGTATAAAGAAATATGGAATATAGCAATAAATGATAAATTAACTTGTAACTTAAAGGTTAAGAAAGGAGAGTTGAAAAAAAAAACTTTTATGAAATATGGGGTAGATTTTTGGAATATGTGCTAATAAGA
The DNA here is from genome assembly GCA_037013535.1 of Intellagama lesueurii. Taxonomy (NCBI): domain Eukaryota; kingdom Metazoa; phylum Chordata; class Lepidosauria; order Squamata; family Agamidae; genus Intellagama; species Intellagama lesueurii. The sequence continues at coordinate 38,494,391 of JBAJHW010000005.1, read as the reverse complement.
GGAAAAGGGAAGGCTCCAAATCAAGAATCAATGCAGTTTTGGAGAAGAGGACAATAGAAGAAGAAGAAGAAGAACAATAAGGAAGAGGAAGATTATGGCAAGAGGTCCCGCATACGGTGGTGGGGAACACAGTTAAATTGTATTTTAGTTCGTATGTTATATGTTTTTGTTTATGTTATAGTTATATAATAATAATAATTTAAAAAAATTAAAAAAAAAGAATGCAAATATTAAAATACAGCAGGAGGGAAAGCCTGCCTAAATAGCCATGTCTTAAGTTTACTTCTAAAGACTCCCAGAGAGGGAGCCAGGCGGATCTCTACGGGCAAGTTGTTCCAGAGGCCTTAATGTAGTTTCCAGAGCTATAGACAAAACAGGAAGCAATCCTGTCCGTTGATACAGAGTACATCTCTACAAACTATGAACCTGAATGGCTGAGAAAGTCCACAGTTAAGCCCGGATGAAAGGTAAATGTAAGTAAACAAACAAAGTAATTTTGAAAAGTCAAAGTCTCTTTAACTCACTCTGCTCCCAATGGGTGTTGAGGCAGGAAAGCAGCAAGTGGGCAAAGACCAACTGTCAAGAACTTAGAGCACTGTTGCTCCAGCAATCATGTGACCTCAGAGGTCATGTGACACCTTCTCTCATTATGTCGTCAGCGGTATGTCAATAGTTATTTAAATGTCTCTCACACTCTTAAGCCTTACCAGGCTGCTTGCAAGAGTGAAATAAAAGTCTTGTCCTGTGGATCATAAATACTTCTGCATGGGCTGCTGTCGGGGTGTTTTGTTTTTGTTTTTCTTATAAGCTCATAAATGATAAGTAGTATCTCCAAATGAGCATCCATTAACTATCTTAGTTAATGACGTGGAGCTATTTACCTACTCCTTTTTAGGTCAAGAGTCAAGAATGGAATATTAGAAGATGTTGGAGAACTAATTGCCATTCAAAGCACTATTTATGTCACAGAACACTGGTCCAAATTCAGAAAATGTTAGCACTAAAATAAATCTTTCTTTTTCTCGTCCTGACTTAGGGCACAATCCTAACTAGCCAGGCTGGCCTTAAGCTGGCTGAATCAGACTCTCACAATTAAGAGGGAGATGCCTGTTAAAGGTACAGTGTGCTATTTCCCCCAAATGCAAGTCCTTTCTGCAGCTGCCATGAAACCCATTGCAACACCAGTTTGCGCCGTAGAAGGCTAAGCCCCTCCTAGTTCATCTGGTGCAGTCGGAGTGCCCCCATGACATCTGCCTTTCTCTCATTTAAATGTCCACCCACCCCACTATCTGAGAGAACCACAGGAGGCAGCCAAAGAAAACTTCTGTTTATTGATCTATAGGATGGCCTCACATTACTCCCTCTTCCCCCTGCCCTAGCTCATGATTAGTGGCAAGGTTAGTGACTAGAGCTGTGTAAAGTTATACTTCAGGCAAGAATTCTTAGGCTGTGCTTTCCAGGGATCCTATAGTCTGTTGTCCATCTGACACAACTCTACACAGTTCAAGGCCTGGCCCTTTCACTGTCCATCTTCCTGCTCTCCTTCCTGGTTGGGTAATTTTGAGTTTGCACTTGGACTCTCCATTCTGTTTTTACTCATGATTGGGCAGCTTGGGTCCCTTCTACAATACTAAATTTGTGGCTTATGATTGGAGGGCCAGATTGAATCCCTACCACTGTCAATCCACCTGCCCCTTACCTCCTGGTTCATGATTGGGGGGGCAATTTGAATCCCTCCCACCCTCGCCTCTTGGCTCATGATTGGTGGGGCCAGCTTGTATCCATCCCAGTGATATCTTGCCCACCCCCTACCTCCTGACTGATGATTAGGGCACCAGCCTGTATCCATGCCAGTGTCTTCCCAGCCCCCTCAGCCTCATGAGTCATCTTCACACAGCTCATGATTGGCAAACCATGCATTCCTTCCCACCCTTCCCATCATTATCAATGAAAATAGGGTTTGTGTCCCTCCCTTTTTCCTGCAATATCCTTCCCTAGGAGCATGGCCCTGAGCTACCTTGTCTAATAAAGAAACTTGACTCAGAGTTGTTGTACATAGCATTTTATTGAGCAGGTATCTCTCCTCAGAAGCACCCTTGTATCTTAGACAATGAGACAGACAGCAGAGAGACATGTGCAAAGTGCTTTTGTGTAGCTGTGCTACAGCTGATGCATAGCTGTCTGACCAGACCAGCTGCAGGACTCAGGCAGTTCAGTGGCTGCAGTCACACATGGCTGGGTGCTTTTGGAGCTGCACCTGTAGCACAGCTGGCTGTTGATTCCAAATCCGGATCAAGGTGAGTGTACCGGCGAAAACCATCCTTGAGCCTCGTCAGGAATTCATTTGGGGATTCCGTGGTTTTTTTTAACAATCTCATATACTCTGTGAAGGTTTCACAGCCTTTGGCACTCCTAGTTTGAGGCCATGAATTACAGCATTTCTTGCTGCTTTCAGCAGGCGGGCCCCAGCAAGCTGATTAGGATTGGGATCAATAACTCGGGTTATGGGGGCTGCTGCTTCAGGCCAATCAACTGTTCCATTGCCATCAGCTATTTGTTGAACCCTATGAGTAGTATACCAGGCGTAGGTCTTAGCAAGAGCCTGGCATTTCTCATCTTCGCTTAGGAGGCTGCTCAGAAGAGTGGTGAGTAGTAATGATCCGTTGGATCAAGTCCAGGTACTTCTGAAGGGCCTCTCGATATGGTGGAAGATCTTGTTTCCAGTTAAATAAATCAGCAGTGGGGAATGGGGTATGGGCCAGAACTAATTTATTTCCCATTGGAAGCTCCATTAAGGGGAGAACTTTCTCCACAGGTTTAGGTGTAAAGCGATCTGGGGGCACTCCCTGTGTGGTTTGTTTAGAATGTACACCTTACACTTGACAATCATGTTTTTCATTTTATATTGAGATTATTTGGTCTGTAAGGCTCATGGAATGACAACTTTGTCCTCTCTCTGAGAGTGTCCCAAGTACCATGACAAGTGTTATGATCACAACAGATGGTAGTCTGTTGCCCTACCCCAATGCCCCTAAAAACATGTTCAACTGAGGTTTTCCATTGGCCTCACAGATACAAGTATGCGTGGAGATCTTTTCTTGCACCCATAGAGACACAGAAAGGAGTGAGAAGTGTCATTATCTATATTGATTTGTGATAGGAAAAAGCATTTTAAAACCAATTCTGCCTGGCGTAGATGCAAGAACTACACATAAAAATGATGGCGAAATTAAAGGTTCTAAGACTGGCAATCAGCGTGCTGGCCTGAAACAAATGGCATCACCAAGCGACCCAGTTTGTTTAACTATCATGGTACTTCGGAAGAAATGTTACTCTTTGAGTTCCTAAAAGTTAAGAGATCGCCCTGCCTATACAAAATTCAATGCAAATAAGTGGTATTCCCCAGAATGTCAGTTTCAGAATAACAACAATCCTATGCCATAATCATGTACAGTAGTACATTTTTATGGCACACTAGGAGTGGTCGAGGCGGACGACATGGTGTGCAGGCAGATCCTAATGTAGTCCAGCGTTATTACAGATCGGGCTGACCTTGGTATTCACAGTTAAACGCCACACACAGAGCACACTGAATCTCCTTTATAACCCTACACACACGTACACCCATTTCTTGCCAGCTCAATCCAGGGTCCATTTCCAAATACACTAGATTAATTCTGCTGTGTCACACGCAACTCGCCTGGTTTCAAATGTCTTAAAAATCCGTAGGTAAGAAGACCCAGTACAGATGCCAAGGAAACTCTCGCGTTTACCTCCCTCTTCACTTTCTAAGTGGACAAACGAATGATCAACGTTTGCATTGACTTTAATTTGCAGTTTTCGCTTCCGCCGGTAGGCAAAATAAAAAAATTATTTAAACCGGAAGCGCTCTTTTAGTTTAAGTCTACATGACAAAAATAAAAAAACAAAGGATAGTGGCGTCAGACTGACTAACTGATTTATTTATATCTATTTATTTATTTCCGTGCTTAAGGAAGTGGATTGTAATCCATGAAAACTCAGAATGACGTAAGCCAAGGAGTCTTTAAGGTACCATCCTGTTTTTGCATTCATTTTTGTACACACGCCGCAACCGATTAACAGAATCACCTCTACAAAACCATTTAAGTCATACGTCTATGCTCACAGCAGAGCAAGGCATAGAGACATAATAAGGGAGAGAGACCACACGCGGATTTTCCCTAATATCCGGTCGTGCAACAGACTTTGAAGGATTGAAGGGAAGCGGCTGGTAAGGGATGAAGTGCCGCGGACTTGGTGGCGGCAGTAGCGCTTCGATTTCCTTCCCGAGGCTGAGATCGTTTCCTTCCTAACACGCGAGGCGGCGTCCCACAGATCGAAGAGAGAAGGCGGAAGATGGCGACTCTTGTGTTGGATAACGGCGCTTACAACGCGAAGATCGGCTACAGTCACGCTCACGTCAGGTGAGAAGCCGTCTTCGGGGCGAATCAGCTTCAGGAAAAAGGGAGGACTGCAATACGTTAGCACGACTGTGAAGTTTCTGGAGCAGGCACATGTGAGGAGGCTTTATGGGTTGATGGCTTGAATGAATGAACCGTGCTCAGAAACTGCACGTCTTTCAACAGTTAAATGCCCAATGTTGAAGTGATAAGTTTGTAACAGCAAATGACTTGGCTGCAGACTTTTAACTTCTGAGTGCTCACCGCTTCCCCCTCCCTCCCCCCACACACTACATGAATGCATTCCATTTATTCATGATTCCTTTATATTTTTGAGGCTCTAATGCTGTGTCTGATTGCTTGGGTATGAATTTGCTGTGACCTCTTTCTGCATAGGATTAGACTGAAAATCAAAGGGGCAAATGAAATTGCTGATCAAGAATTAGTAATCAATGTCAGCCTTGTAGGATTTGTTGATCATTTCAGGTTGTTGCAAAACTCAGAAGTACAGTTTTGGCTCTGTTTTGTACAAGATAACAAGATTTAATTCTTTGCCTAGTATTTGAAAAGTGTTCTGCGTTCCCAGTTCCTATTATGGAATTGGATAGCTTTTCTGGTTGATGGGCCAGAGGCAGAAACAGCTTTATTGCTGTTTATAATCTACGATGAAATATGGGGTGTTGTTAGCCAATTCCACCCTACTTTTTTTTGCAGAATGTCATTGTAACAGCCTATTGCAAGTTTTAAAAAAATTAAGCATCTGATGTTTACTTATGGGAAGGATAGGATTCCTGTGGCTGTGCAGATGTTGTTGGCCTAGAGCTCTTGCTCTGTCCTTGTACACTGTATGTCCCTGGTATGCTGAGGAATTTGAGTCCAGCAAGGGCCAGAATTCCATTGGTGTTCACATGAGGCTTGTGTAATTTATTGCAGCTAATTGATACAGTGTGTCTGGTCACACATCTGACAGTGCAACCAGTACGCCTCTCAGCTCCTCCTCAAGTTAGTTGCAGGGACATTAGGTGAACATGGGATTCTAACCAACATCTGGAAGGCCACACTTTTTCCACCCCAATGTATATTTGGCAGCTTGTTAAAATATGTATTTAGGAAGCTGGTGTTTTGTTTGTTTTTCCTTCCTACAGTGTTATTCCCAACTGTCAGTTTAGATCAAAGACTGCTCGCTTGAAAACGTTCACAGCTAACCAGCTGGATGAAATTAAAGATCCATCTGGGCTTTTTTATATTCTCCCTTTCCAGAAGGTAATTGAAATTTGGAGATATAATTTTACACAGATTGTAGATTACATTTAAGGGAGCTCCAACTTTGAACAATATTTTTAAAAACCACTGGTATTTAGAAGTCTGTTGCAACATACTGATAATATAATTACAGTAAATAACATTCAGAGGAGTAGGAGGATGTTTCATTGTTTTTGTAAAATGAAGCTTGCTGTGGCTTAGATGCAGTGAATGATTCCATGTTTCCATAGGCCCCATGGAGACTCCTCCACCTGTTTTTGTGATCTCTGGAATTCCCAAAGCTTCTACCCCTGACAAATGCTTTTAAATTTTTCCTTAAAAGATGAATAACTCTCCCAGAAGCTTCCAGGAAGTGCAGTTTACCCGTAAAATAAGGCATTACCTGGGAGAAAGTCCCAAAGCACTCAATAAAGCTAACAACTCTCCAAACATACAGAGGATTGCACTGTAAATGCTAAATAAGAACTGAAGTATATTTTACTCTGTTCATCAGGAAAACTATATTGTGAAAGGAATGGGTTTTAAAATGAGAGGCTTCCAAAACATAACCTGAAATTAAGACTTTGTTATGAAAGCAACTTGATTCTTTTGAGGCCACACAATATTTCATTGATTAGTGTTTGGAGAGAAGATCTGAAAAAGCTTCTTATAGATAAGAGTATCTCTAGGGGCTGCATCTAGCCATGAGTTGGGGGCTCAGGATTCATGATAACAGGTTGGAGAATTGGGCCAAAAGAAACAAAATGAGTTTCAACAGAGATAAATCTGAAGGATGGCATTCAGGTAGGAAAAATTAGAAGAACACATAGCAAGGACGACACCTGATTTGGCAGCTGTTGTGTGTGAAAACAACTTCAAAGTCCTAAAGACAATCACTAGCTGGATAACTCAGTGATTTAGGTATCTGGCTGTGAAGCTCAATTCCACATGGTGCCTCCTGTGAGTAGAGCCCTAAATGTATTTACTTCTTGCATCTGATTTTAAATATTTTTTTTAATCAATGCTGTTGAAATCTTGGCAACAGTGCTCTAATATGCACATGAAGTATTTTATCAGATTTAATTGTAAAGCATCTCAGCCATTGATATGAACATCAGGTTCTTGAGTATAGGATACTTTATATCCTGCCTTTCCTCTTTTTTCAAAATATTTTGAAAATATTTCATTTTAAGTTTGTTAGTAGAGTGCTGAAAAATAATGGAATAAGCAGCATGAAATAATACAGGTAGCAAATGATAACTTATAAAATCCTTTTTGAAATACAGGGCTACTTGGTAAACTGGGATGTTCAGAGACAAGTCTGGGACTATCTCTTTGGAAAAGAAATGTATCAGGTAAATAAAACATTTAGTGTGCCTTGACTGAGAGCCAGAACATATATCACAGGGGGTAGCTTAATACTTGAATGATTTTTGAATCTGCTTTAATGTAAGCTATGAATGTCTTGATTAGTGCTTTGCGTTTAAATTATGGTTGTTGAATGTGCGTGTTGTAAATATCCAGAATGAAGTATCAGCAAATGAAATTGTCCACATGATATCTGGAGATTTTGGTAGCCGTGTCTTAGAGTCTAGAATTTAGTATGTTCAGCCTCACTTACAGAATGTTCACCTCAACATCTTTCACGATATTACATTTTGTAAGCCATTGCTTATTCATGGCTTGTCATTGTCTCTAAGCTTTTAGTGTGATGCATATCAAAAAGTTGACATTAGTTCATTTATACTATTGGTAACCATTTAGTGCAAGCCACCCTTATAATGTTTTTGAAAGGCAGGGCATTTGAAAGGCAAGGCATGTTGGGTCCCTGGACAATTAGGGGAACAGGTGGCAGACTGCAGAAAGAGACTGTATCCAGGGAGGTATTGGAGGTTATGGGGCAGAATTGAAGATTAAACTGCATTTGTATAACAGTGAATGTTTTTCTATTATGCTATGCTAATAAATGACTCAACAAATATAGAATATTGACACTGTAATTCTTTATATGTCTACTGAAAATAAGCTCCGTAACAAGTGAGTCAAGTGGTGCTAAGTCTTAGAAAGTGGGTATAGTACAGCAGCCTGAATCACTTAATTCACATTCTGCTCAATTGTGTAATAAAGTCAAACTTTATTGACTTTATAAGGCAAAATGAAGACTTTGCCATATACTGTAAGGCTAGATTCAGTGTTATACCCAGTATGTAGTGGATATAGTAATGGACTAGGACTCAGGAGGCCTGGGTTCGAATTCCTGCTCAGCCATGGAAAGTCACTAGGGGAGTGGCAAAACCACTCCTTAAATATCTCACTTACCTTGAAAACCCTATTAGGGTCACTATAAGTTGGTTCTGCCTTGAAGGCACATAAAAACAAATCCAATGTTAGTCCCAACAAAGCAGCCCTTTTGAAAAGAATGCAACCTATGTTACTAAAAAAATTCATGCCATTGCTTTAAAGTGAGTCTGCTCTAGTTGTAACTAACATTGAATTTAGCCAATAATGTATAATTTTTCCAGGTAGATATGCATGCTAGCACTATTGACAACTAGTGCACCAACTAGAAGTCACAGCTATGAATTAGAAGAAAATTTCCAGAGCTCATCTTGGCCTCACATCTTAGTCTCTCAAGTGCAATAAGAGGACAATATCAACTGTCTTATAAAATAGTTGTAGAGAGTACGGAGATGTTAATTGCTTTGAAATATGCTATGTACCTAATGGTTATTAGAAGTGACTCTAATTGCCAGGGACCCTTTTTATCTAGTTTTTAAACATTATAAACCAAATATTGACATATTTTTCTATGCAGGTAGACTTTGTTGATACCAATATCATCATCACAGAGCCTTATTTCAACTTCAGTTCAATACAGGAATCCATGAATGAAATATTATTTGAAGAATACCAGTTCCAAGCAGTTCTCAGAGTAAATGGTGAGTGTTCACATTCTGGTGTAGTGTTTTCTAAAATCATGTTTTTGCAATATTTTAGTATTGGTATGGTATTTTCCATATTATAGCAATGCATCCAGTATCCTCTGTTGATATACCTAACTGACATTATGGTATGTTATTATGTTCCAGCTGGGGCTCTTAGTGCCCACAGATACTTCAGGGATAACCCATCAGAATTATGCTGTATCATTGTGGACAGTGGCTATTCTTTTACGCACATAGTGCCTTACTGCAGAAGCAAAAAGAAAAAAGAGGCAATTGTAAGGTAAAATGTTGATCTTTTAAGAAAAAGTGATAATTATGTTCCTGAAGTACATAAAGACTTAAGAAAATTTTTCTTGTGTCCAGGATTAATGTTGGAGGAAAACTCCTGGCTAACCATTTGAAGGAGATAATCTCTTACAGGTAAAGCACTGATTAAATATTGCTATCTTGTATAAAGTTGATTATGATAGAAGTATTGTTTGTTGGGTTTATAGGGCAAGAGCCAGGCCATGGTGTACCTACTGGCAAGTGCAACCTGAAGCCAGCTTCCCCTTGTGAGACCATAGAAGTAGTTAGAAATTGTCTTAGCATCCAGACTGAGTTTTTCTAAATAAAGGCAGGATATAAAGTGAATAAATAATAAAAGTAAGAGTAAGAATGAGAATTACAATGTTGCAAGAGCTTGGCAGCAGTCTGTCAGTATCACTGTATCACCGTAGATCTTTTGCTTTTCTATAATGCTGTGTGCCCTGTTCTTTAATTACTTCACCCCCTTTCTCAGTGGAAAAAGAAGATTGTAACAGCTGCTGCTTTTTAATATTAATCTACAATCTAATTCTTTACATATTTTAATTAGAGGTGAACCCTACTAAATTTTATAGGACTTGCTACTGCAAAAAATAATGGAGCATTAATCTGAAATAATAATTAATGTGAACCTGCCTTCAAAAAGACAGAATATTGCCAGGATTCTGTGAGGTCCCCAGTCTTGGCCTTTCCATGTTGAATTTGTGCCACAAATTTTACAGAAAGTTAGGCACAGCTAAACGAACTCAGTGGGTTTAGGCATATAAGAGTACACAGGATAGGTGTTAACCTGCAGTCCTAAACACACTTACAGCATAATCTTATACCCGTCTAAATTTCAGTGGGGCTTATTCCCAGTTAATGTCAATAGGATTGCACCCTTCATAGTAAGAAAGTCTCAGATTATGCTGTGAGCCTGATATTAGTATACCTTGTTCAGCAGATTCCAAAATTCATGGTGGGGTAATAACTTTATTACACCATCAAAATGGATTTTAGAAAAAGAAAATTATGGCCAATATGGTTTGCTCTCATTTAGCAGCAAATGTTAAGATTAAACAAATCCTTATCTAACAGCAGTTTAAGACTAGTAATTAAAAAATGGAAAATAACCATTTTTCTTTTAATATTCAATTATTCAACTTAATCTATGCTTGCTTCCCATTTTCCAAAGTGGATACTTTAGAAATGTGGCATGTGGATAGCCAAATAAAGTAGTGCAATGTTGGGAACAATTATTCATCCTACTGCGCTTCTTTGGTTTAGCAAACCTAACTCTAAGGGTTAGTCTTAAATGTGTTTTTTTCAGAATGTAATAGCTAACTAGTACAAGTTTAAATAAATCTTAATTTAACACTCAGAATAGACTGGTAATGAAATGTTTAAATACAAGTAACATCATTTTCTGAAATTAATGTAATTTTATAGGCAACTCCACGTCATGGACGAGACCCATGTAATTAATCAGGTGAAAGAAGATGTGTGCTATGTTTCACAAGACTTTTTCAAAGATATGGAGATTGCTAAGTATGTTGTTGAGTTGGTTCTTTTATATTGCAGAGCACAATTCATGGTCATTTTGTCTAAACCCTGTAGAATTTATTGCCTATTGCTTGCTTCTGGAATTGTAGTTTAGAACCTAAACACATTGACATGGATCTGTGAATATATTAATTACCAAGTCCACCATGTCAGGTTCCAAGGCTTGCTAAGGCTCTTCCTCCCCACCCACCCCCCGAAGCCTTTTGGACGGTGAGGAAGACTTTTAAGGTAAAAAACCAAAGCAGGATCTTCAATGGTGGCAACCATCCTGCTCCCACTGGCAGTGATCTGTGGCAATTTTTGTCTTTTAAAGTCTCCCTCCCTGCCATCCAAAAGACTTCCCCAGGGCAAAGGGGAGCCCTGGGGAACTCTGAAAGCTGAAACGGGGAAGGATAGGAAGCTTTTAATTAAATATTTCCAGTGCCTCGATCTGATTCATGCCAGCACAATGTTGCAGAATAGGATTTTGCCCATAGGGTTTTCCGTTTCATCCCTAACAAGCAAGCCATTTGTACTTAGAAATCAAGATAAAGACCTTTAAGAGGTTTTTTTAAAGCCAAACTTGAATGTATAGTCTCTTTCACTGAGGGTACCATTAACTTATGAATGATTCTGTGCTATTTTCCAAATGATCTATATAAGGTTCAGCATTCTCTGTATACACTCTGTATAAACAGTAAGTAGTGGTACTGATACCCACTGCGGTGTAGTAGACAGAGAAAATGGACTAGAACTTGGGAGACCTGAGTTCAATTCCCCAGCTCTTCCATGGAAACTCACTGGTGTGTGTGTGTAGAACTGGTAAAAACTATCAAATATCTGACTTACGTTGATAAACCTATTAGGGTGACACTGACTTCACGGCACATAACAGCAACAGTAGTGATGCTAATTGCCAATTGTCTCATTGACCAGAAGGCATCTTCTGAACCATTTTCCACCTCTTAAATATTAGCTAAGCTTTATTTTTGGGGAAGCCTGCCTTACTTCAAAAAAGTTGGACTTAGAGCCACATTACACAAAAAATAGTAAATATTTGGGAAATATTGCTGGGGGTGGGCTTTGAAGAATCATTAATTTTGATTTTCCTGAATTTCAACAATCTCTTCCAGACTAAAAGGGGAAGAAAATACAGTAATGTTGGACTATGTTTTACCAGACTTCAGCACCATAAAGAAAGGGTTTTGTAAGGTAATTGTGTAATACCGTCTTCTGCATTGCCCTGAGATAACAAAATAAATAAATAAACAAACAAACCTCCCATAGATTCAACCATTTTTTCCTCTTGTGTACCTCAAATGAAAAACAACTTTCCAGTCTATGATATACTGTAGTTTGGCACAAAATAGTCATATATGTATTTCTGGTATAAATCATTACAACAGAGTAACATGACTACCTGATACATTTCTATTTGTACAGTGGTTCATGTGCATAATTCCCCACTTGTTGGCAAGTGACATGGCCATTGACAGCCCCAGGAATGGGATAAATATGAAACCTACAACCTATTTTTGAAAAACAAAATCCTGTTTGAGAAGAACAAAGATATGGACTCAGTTATCAAACACTTATATCAAGCAATTCTGTTGAGTACAATAGGAAATTTCCAAGCTAAATATTTACGTACAACTGCAGCCTCATTCTTCAACTGTAACATGTTGGGCACAGGTGATAATTCCTTATTTTGTATTTCAAGATAATCAGATGTACTTGTGGAAGAAGCATAGGTTACAGATTCATGACATGGGTTGGCTGTTCTGGAATACAACATATTTTGTGCATGCTAGATACAAAAAATTCTATGTAACATACCGTATTTTTCCATGTATAAAACAACACTTTTTACTTAAATAATTAGACAAAAAATTGAGGGTTGTTTTATACACGGAAGGCAGCCGCTTTCCCTGCCTTTTGCGAAGCCACAGGGTAACGCAGCCATGAAAGGGCGGCACAATCGCACCCCTTTGATACTAAAGCAGCCGTGAAAGGGCTTCAGGATCAAAAGGGTGCGAGTGTGCCGCCCTTTCATGGCTGCGTTACCCACTTCCTAAGCCCCACGGGGCTTAGGAAGTGGGTAATGCAGACATGAAAGGGCGGCATGACCGCACCCCTTTGATCCTGAAGCAGCCATGAAAGGGCTTCAGGATCAAAGGGGTGCGATCGTGCAAATTTTCAAATTTGGGGGTTAGAAAAGGAGGGGTCGTCTTATACATTGGGTCGTCTTATAAACGGAAAAATACGGTAACTTCGTTTCAATATACAAAATCATTTAATGTTTGATGTTAATTTCACATCAAATGCTTTTGTGTCAATAGGTAGCATAGTATTTTAAAATGATCTCTTCGATTCCACAGAAAATGTCACCTTGCCTGTTTTGCGAATGTAGAAAATATTTTATTTTTAATACTTGGTGCAGTTCTATACATTCCTGTGTTTTAAATAACTGATATCTGTTTGATTTAGCCAAGGGAAGAAATGGTCTTAAGTGGAAAATACAAAACTGGTGAACAAATACTTCGTCTTACAAATGAGCGATTTGCTGTTCCAGAGATACTCTTCCATCCTTCAGATATTGGCATTCAAGAAATGGGAATTCCTGAAGCCATTGTTTATTCAATTCAGAACTTGCCAGAAGGTAGTTTTATTAAAACAATGAAGCATTCGTTAAATCTTATGATGGAGTATGTTGCATTGTGATACACCTTCTGTTTTGCTTCATAAACTTGTTAAGGATAAAAATGGTATTGTCTAGCTTTTTTATTTTAATAGTGATATTTGGGCTCACTTTAGAAGTTCTAGGATCTTCAATGTAGAATTAGTGTTGGAGCTTAAAGACTTAAAACCCCAGTTTAACATTTTTCTCTCTGAACTGAACTTTCTTAGCATTCAAGAAATCTAGGTCTGGTATCGAATTTAAGAAAACCTTTGAAACAAACCCTAAATAAATACCTAGTTAAAATGTTACGACACATATATTTGTTAGGAACATGAGTATGTGCTGTATTATTACTTTCATGAAATTATCATAGTTATCTGAGAAATTACTGAATTACGGCAGTTAAAATGAATCTGAAATTGCATGGGGACCACAGCTTTACTTTAACACCCTACTCCTAAACTTAGAAGAAATCAATTTATTTTAGTAAAATATTTAGAAGCATGCTGCCACTCTTCCAAGGCGCAAGTGCTTGTCATTCCAGGCTAGGAGTGCAGTCTTAACATCTCATGTGGCTGATTGAGGAGGTTAAGATAAAAACACATCTCTCACGGGTCTGGGTGGGTTACTTGCTCTTGTTGGAAAGCTCTATAGGTACAGCTCTTCTCTGCAGTGGTAGAGCTCAAAATTGGGGCATACTGAAGACAGTTCTGGATCTGCTAGATAACGAGATCCTTTGTTCTTTGAGACACCCACAGAGCTGCCATTGTTAATAACTGTCACTGGGTTTTTTTTTCTGGAGGGGTGTGTTAAAAATATCTGTTGAGCCTCTTCCCCCCCCCCCCCAACATTTGCCCCTGATCAGTGCAAAGCTCAAAGCCTTTGTAAATGGCAGATTGTCCACTCTGTCCTCCACAACATTAAGTTGCTCCACCCTTTAAAATAAATGTTAACCAAGTTACTGCAGAATGCTGAATTGTCTCCATGGGATCTTCTCCACAGAAATGCAGCCTCATTTCTTCAAAAATATTGTTCTGACTGGAGGAAACACACACTTTCCTGGCTTTAGAGACCGTGTTTACTCTGATGTTCGATGTCTTACTCCAACAGATTATGATGTTTCCGTTGTTCTGCCAGAGAAGTAAGTACTCCTTCATTTACAAAAGCTTATCAATTGACAAATATTTATATTTCATACTCCATCTTGTAGTATCAGTTTGGACAGCATCCGCTCTGGTCATAGTAGAGTATTTTAAAGAACTGTGTTTTTACAGATTAAACAACTGAAGGTTATTTTTTATTTACTTTCAGTCCTATAACATATTCTTGGGAAGGTGGAAAACTGATTTCTGAAAACGATGACTTTGAAGATATGGTAGTCACAAGAGAAGACTATGAAGAAAATGGGCATAGTATATGTGAAGAGAAGTTTGATATTTAAGTGAATGTGGACATTATACTATATATGTTGATAACTGAATCAGCTAATCTTCTTACGTTGGGACTGTTTTAGGATTCTTAGAGCAAAACCTGTATTATGAAAAGAAGTACTCCTTAGGTAATATTGTGCTTTCAGTTTATTGGTTTCATAATTCATACTTCTGGCCACTAAAGTTCTGAAAAAGGGTGAGAACTTATATATTTAGAGTGTCTTACTTCAATTAATTTTGCAGTATACCACATATTTGATTCTAAAATCAACATTTGACTATATATAACCTTTTTTTCGATAGTTTTTACTCAGCTGATTCTGTTGCCTTTGACTGAATGCAGAAAAACTGGATACTTTTTCAAAGACTGGACTTCAGATTTTTTCAATCTTCCGTTTAATTCTAAACAAGTATTGTATTATAAGAGAATTTAAGCAGGATCATTGTTGTCTGTTCTAATGCGGGGCAAAGGGTAATAGTAGAAATCAAAATTTGAGAAAATTGTGAAGTCTTAAGCTTTTGTTAGACAAATTTTTTTTTAACCTAATGTAATTCAAGTCACTGTCTGGACTATTGGATGTTGGGTATTTAGTGTGGTGGTATTATGTAAATATTATCTCTGGAACTCCCTAATAAGATGTGCCTGATATTTAAGCACGTGTTGAAGATACCATTTTTCCATGCCTATCCAGTTCAGCTTAGCTTGTGCTTTACTTTTATAGTTATTGTATATTGATTTTATGTATTGTTCCATACTGTATGTTGTACTATTGCTGTATACTGCTTTGAAAACTTTAGACAAGTGGTTTATAAATATTACTAAATAAAAACAGGGTGGGGCAACATCGATGACTGAATTTAGTAGCTTCAGGTTTCTTATCTCTTTGTATGACATCTTTCAATTTTCTATTCTGTCAGCCTACAGGTTATGTAAAAGAATGAGATGAGATACCAGATGACAGAATGGAAAATAGTAAAGATGTTTTTAGAGTGTTGGCAGCATAATTAAATGGAATAAAATAAATATTCACATTGTTTCCCCGAAAATAAGACCTAATCTGAAAATAAGCCCTAGTTTGATTTTTCAGGATGCTAGTAATATAAGCCCTACCCCAAAAATAAGCCCCAGTTAAGTGAAACCCTGCCGTCCACCATTGTGCAGCAACCAGAAAAAGATGACATGACTGTATTTGAATAAATGTGGATTGTTGTACATGAAAAAAACAAAACATCCCCTGAAAATAAGCCCTAATGTGTTTTTTGGAGCAAAAATTAATATAAGACCCTGTCTTATTTTTGGGGAAACACAGTATTAAGATCTATATTTATTTAAGAGTTATAAGAAAAATAATTTTGTTGGCATAATAGGACTTTGGATTCTCTTGCTCATCACCCTTCAAGACTGAAGTATTTGGGAGTCACATGACTTATGGGAAAATTGCAGTGCCTGCTAATTTTAATCTTTTCCACTGCCCTTTAGAGATGGGGCAACCAGACATGTATGTCTTATTCCACATGTGGCCATATCACAAATGTATACAGCCTTATTAAATTGTTGGCTCCTGCACTGTTTATGAAACAATGGTTTTTCAGAGCAATATCCAGTTTAGTGGTAAGAGCTGCAGTGAACAGAAAAGTGTTCAAGAACAGAGCACTATACTATCGTCATCTGTGAAATCTAACTTTGTTTCTTGCAACAAAGTCAGTAGGCCAATAGTAAAATGGAAATAATGAAACATTGCAGCAGCAATATGATAGGAAAATAGCCGTACCCTTCATCCCCTGCAGTGAAACCCCTCAGCTTTCCTCAAAAGCTACATTTTGAATAGTATAGGTGGAGAAGCAAACATAAAGATTGGCCAGGTACACTTCCATAAAGAGGCTCTTTCACAAGCTGGTAGTGTGACTAAGAAGACGCATCCCTTATACTCATCCCAAACTGAACCTCTGATTTCAACTAGAGTTAAATCATTTTCACAGAAAAATATTTCCTAATTCTTTTAATTAAAAATGTACTGTCAGGAAAAGTTCATTACAGAATATCCAAGAATTTTGAAGGCACACAATATATGACTGGGATAGAAACATAGATGAATAGAGCACTCAAGAAAACTTTAAGTAGAATATATCCTGACAGAATTTGGTCATCTCATAAGAAGCTTATTCAATCTTCTTGTAAAGTACTATATTTACACAACAGGGCTAACTCTTGACTGCATTCCTTCAATGCCCCATTTCTGGGTAAAAGTTTTGTTGTGCCAGTTCACGAACATGAATTTGACCCAACTGCGGGAGGCAGTGGAAGACAGGAGGGCCTGGCGTGCTCTGGTCCATGGGGTCACGAAGAGTCGGACAAGACTTAACGACTAAACAACAACAACAAATTCCCCTCAGCTATCTCTTCAAACTAAGTGATAAAACTAGCAGAAAGGTAGATTCCCTCTTTGATTTCAATGCATACCCATGAGAGAAATAAAAATACTAATCCTCAGTACAGATATATGCATTTATCACACTTATAACCTGTTTCTTGCAAAGAGCTGAGGCATGGAGGGTTATATCTCAGGAAAGGAGATGCAAGCCCCCAAAAGATCTGTGGATCTCATGTTTAAATAAGGCTGCAAACGTATGCATACATGTTTCAGAGTAATTGGTTCTGAACATGAAGGCTTAGCCACTGAAGATTCACCCTCCATTAATTTATCTGAAATTCTTTACTATCTCAGCTTGTACCTATCACCACAACAATAAATTCGAGTAATACATTTTTGTCCACCTCTATTTGCCAATTAATATTTCTAAGATACTCTTGAGTTTTTGTGTTGAGGACATTTTTTTCTGTGTCAATTACTATTATTTATTTAAAACGTTTTTAATCCCACCTTTCTCCTTAAAAAGGACCCAAGTTTATAAACTTTAATCACGCCCCTCTCTTTTCCCTCATAATTAATAGGGCCCAAATACTTCATTTCCCTATATACCACGGCTCTAAAATAATCCTCTTTGTGTACAAGAACTGCACACAATATTCCAAACGGAGAAAGATACAAAGATAAGCTGTAAGCTTTATTTTAATCAACTTTCAAAAATTCCCGTTTCTAAAAATTGCTTTTTGTCACAACTACCCCACAGGGAACAACTCTTCCCGATCGCTCCTGCCCAATGCAGAGGCCACTCATTAGCGAACACGTGAAACGGAGCACTCCTCGGCCCCTTTCGTTTCCACGACACGGATTTCGGCACGCCCTCTTTTTGCCCCTTGGCTTAATGGTCTCGCTAAGAGGTCCTCGAAAGGACGCTCGCGCGCTGACTGAACCCGCGAGCGCCCGCCTCTCCTCGCGCAGCTGAGCCGCCCAGACCGGCCGTTGGAGGGGCCGCCTTGGACGAAACCGGCGGGGGCGGTGGGCGGGGCTTCCTCCCCACGATTTCCGGCCCTGGCGCGGGCGCCCTGTCTTCTACCTCCCCTCTCCCTTCCCCGTGACAGGAACGGGAGGCGGCAGCGGAAGCCGGAGTGGAAGTGGCCAAGCTGGGTTCCGTTGAGGCGGCTGTCATGGTGTAGTCGCGCCCCGGGTCGGCACCGGTCAACTACGCCCCACGGTGGGCGCTGCACCTTTTCTCCCGGTGGAGGTGAGCCGGTGGGGCCTGCCGCGGTGGGGGGGCGGAAAGTGGCCTTGAGACCCAGACGCCGGGGAGGGCCTGTTTTCACCACCACCAGCACCCCACAGTCGCCAACAGGGCCTGCTCGATAGAGAGTCTTCTTCTGGCCAGACTTGGCCGGGAGGAGGATTTGAAGGCCCTTCCGTGCCTCCTCCCGTTCAGAAACCGTCCCCAAGTGACTGCCGCCGAGTTTGGGGAAAGGGGAAGTCACGGTCAGATCCGCCCCTCTTAGGCAATACAGTATCTGCACCTTTTGTACCCACTTCCAGCTTCACGAAGAGCTGTTCCTATTTGTTGTGGGGTTGCTCTAGGTTCAGAAATACCTAGCCTTTCTTAAATGTTGCTGAGCTTACTCACTCGGAGGGGTGGGCGGACTTTTGTAGGACTGGTTCCAGCTGTCAACAGATCAAAGTGTTTTTTTTTAAGAAGGCGAGAATGCTTTTATATTTAGGCGATTGGCCACTCACTAAATGCATTAAAAGTAGCAGGGATGAATGGTGTTTAGCATAATTAGTGCCTAGCAGAGGCATGTTTTATTTTGAAAACATATGTAACGGTCTGTATCAGTATAAGCACACACATGCCTTATGTTCTGCTAAGAGAAACTAATATATCAAATGGATGATAAAACTAAGGTACTTATGCACATCTTGTATGCCTCGCCTCCTCACTGGCTTATTGCAGCATCTGGCAGAGCTCTTGTTAGAGTCTCTTTAAACCAAATCTCTTGTTTCAAGGAAATGGTCTTTACAAGATTACTACTGAATGGAAAATAAATGTAGTTTTGTGCTTAATATATAATGGGCCTTGAATTTTCAGTAGAGATAAATGTTTTGATATAGCTACATCTCCTGCAAAACATGTGAGTGATAATGTATGAAATGAAATGAAAATTGCTGTCTTTCAGTGCTATTGTCCAAAGTGAACTTACCCTGTTTCCCTGAAAATAAGACCTAACCTGAAAATAAGCCCTAGTATGATTTTTCAGGATGCTCATAATATAGGTTCTACTCCAAAAATAACCCCTAGTTAAGTGAAACCCCGCCCTCCACCATTGTGCAGCAACCAGAAGATGACATGACTGCATTTGAATAAATGTAGATGGTTGTACATGAAAAAAATAAGACATCCCCTGAAAATAAGCCCTAATGTGTTTTTTGGAGCAAAAATTAGTATAAGACCCTGTCTTATTTTCGGGGAAACAGGATACTAAGAATGGAACAGAACTGAATACTAACAGGTGTAGGGAGCAAGTATCAGCAGGCTACTTGGACTTTTTTTGATTGGCCAGGGATACAATTATGTACCAATTTATGTGGGAGGAGAAACCTCATTTATTTCAGTGGGAATGACTTCATGGAAGACATTTTTAGGATTTCACTGTTAATTGTTCAAAAGATAAGTTAGAACAGATTTTCCAGTGCTTGTGGAACATGATACAGACAGATGACTAGATTATCAGAGTTCATTGAATCCATATTATTGTAAATTGAATAGATATGTCTGTGTGTAAATGTTAGTATTAGTATGTAATACACTACATTTTGGGGGGGGGGCTTTGAAGATAATTTGGAAACTTCAATTGGTTCAAAATGCAGCTGCCAATTACAGGAAGCATATAACTCCTCTGCTACAACAGCTCCACTGGCTACCAATCTATTTCTGGACCCAATTCCAAGTTCTGATTATGATCCATAAGGCCGTATACAGTTTGGTTCCAGACTATCAGAAGAACCGTATCTCCCCATATGAGCCTTTCTAGCCCTTAAGATCTTCAGTGGAGGTCCTTCTCTCAGTCCCATTGCCATCACAGGTGTGTTTGATGAGAACATGAAATAGGTTTTTGGCTGCTTCCATGTTGTGGAATTCTGTCCTTCAGGAAGTTAGATTGCCCCCCTTCCCTTTTATCCTTTTGATAGCTAAAGATCTGCCTTTTCATGCACATTTTTAATAACTGTAATTGAGTCCCTCCTGGATGCTGAGTTTTTATTCTTCTAAGTGTTTTTAAATGCTTTGAAATTATTATTGTATAATTGTTATTAATTTTATGGTATGATTTTTAACCTTGTAATTCATTGTGTCTGTCGATGGCCATATTTTCTCCGATGGGGACAGGTCATTCAAGGGACACATCTGATTGTGACTAGAATTGGAGCCAGTAATAACCGCAGTGTGCAGCAATACAGGATTGCATATCATCTTTGTGTGCCACTCAGTCCTTATTCTTTTTCCATCTTATGCTTTCACCCACTAAGCAGAGGATGAAATGATTCCTGGTCAGGCGGTCCAAAGATTGGAGTTGGAGAGAGCCTATAGCATTCACTGTTATGAGAGAGCTGGATGAAATGAGATAGCCCATATAGGCTCTGCATCACGGCCTGATATAATATACAGTGGTGCCTCGCTAGACGATGTTAATCCGTTCCACGAGGATCGCTGTCTAGCGAAAACATTGTCTAGCGAAGCACGTTTTCCCATTGGAATGCATTGAAATCGCTTCAATGCGTTCCAAGGGAAAACGCAGTCGTCTTGCGAAATTTCCCATAGGGAAACATCGTCTAGCGAGTGAGGGTTCCCATAGGAATGCACTGACAGCTGCACTGACAGCTTTTGACCACTAGTCGGCGCACTCCTATGGGGAAACCTCATCGTCTAGCGAAATTCCCCATAGGGAAACATCGTTTTGCGAAGCGCAGTAGCGCTCGCAAAAAGGCATCGTCTAGCGATTTCCTCGTCCTGCGAGGCAATCGTCTAGCGAGGCACCACTGTATTGGTACTAATTTGTTTAGCCTTCATTGACATCCAAATATTTTTCATAGCTTTTATATATATTGAAGTATAACTTCTTTATACTCGTTCTGTTCATAAAATATGACCATAGTTGTCCCATTTCAATTTACAAGCCATTGCCACTTTGTTTGTAAAAAATAATTATAATAACAGTAGTTTGTATGTGAAACAAATGGATATTTTTTTAATGCTGGTGTCAGTACACATGTGGTTCAGATTAGTCATCACTAGAGATGGGGGTATTTGTATTCGTATATGAATATCCCTGCACAGGTGGAAATAACGAGGGTCCGGCTCCATGGGGCTGGACTGTCCACTCACGATTTCGCCGCTGGCTCCACGGCGGCTTCGTATCGCGCTGTTCTCCGCAATGGATTAGCCACTCTCTGACCTAGCAGAGAGGCTTGTCATCCCGCCACCTGCCAGGACTGGGGAATCGATTGCAGACAATGGCACGATAGGAAGGCACTGCGGAGCCGGTGGCAGCGGCGAAATTGTGAGTGGACTCTCGTTATTTCCACCTGTGTGGGGATATTCGAATACCAATACCCCCATCTCTAGTCATCATCTAACTGAATCAAATGTTTATTTCAACATGCATATACTTCAGTAAATACAGAATATTATGCCTGGCGGCAGGATTCTACCAAACATACAAGAAGAAATAGGTGGATGTGGACCGGATCTTCTGTATGTGTGTGTAATGGATTAAGTTTATCATTAGTGATAAATTTGTGCATTCTCTGCTGAAGAATCAACTTTTTTCATAAGAAATGTTGTAGGAAGTATCTGTTAGCAAGTGGCCTTTCAGCAAGGGAAAGCTGAATTGATAGATGGAGATTCTATCATTTATTTTAGGTTGAAGAATCAAAACATTACAATAAATTAGCACAATATTATAGACTGGTAGAAATGGAAGGAGGTAGTGGATTCTGTAATTTAACAAAATCTCAACGGATTGGAAGTATAAGAAGAGCCCTGCTGGATCAGGCCAAGGGCCCATCTAGTCCAGCTTCCTGTATCTCACAGTGGCCCCACCAGATGCCTCTGGGAGCACATAAGACAACTAGATACCTGTCTCCTGATACCACTCTCTGCATCTGGCATTTTGAAGTACCTTTCTTTTAAGCCTGGAGATTATACATCTCCATCATGGCTTGTAACCTGCAATGGACTTTTCCTCCAGGAATCTGTCCAATCCCCTTTTAAAGGCATCTAGGCCAGATGCCATCACCACATCCTGTGGCAAGGAGTTCCACAGATTAGCAACACGTAAAGAAATATTTTCTTTTGTCTGTTCTCACTCTCCCAACACTCAATTTGAGTGGATGTCCCCTGGTTCTGGTATTGCATGAGAGAGAAAAGAGCTTCCCTCTATCACTTTATCCGTCCCCTGCAGAATTTTATATGTTTCAATCATGTCCCCCCTCAGGTGCCTTTTCTCTAGACTAAAGAGCCCCAAACACTGTAGCCTTTCCTCATAAGGGAGGTGCCCCAGCCCCATCATTTTAGTCACTCTCTTCTGCACCTTTTCCAGTTCCACTATGTCTTTTTTGAGGCGCGGCGACCAGAACTGTACGCAATACTTCAGGTGCAGCCTTACTAGCGTTTTGTACAATGGCATTATAATATTGGCTGTTTTATTTTCAGTCTCCTTTTTACTGATACGCTGTAAAAACCACCTGTAGCTGAGACTTGTAGGTATTTCTCCAGCCCTTGATGGATAATTTAAGCACTTGTTACTCTTATGTATTTAAGTAGAATGACTCAAAAGAACCAACCCAACAACGCTTTATAATATTCATCTCTCCAATCTATATGGTACATAATTAGATGAGCAGATATTTAGCTTCCAAACCTGATATACTGTATAGCTCTGCTTCCAATTTCCAACATAAAGTTTCCTCAGAACTAAATTACGTGAATATCTTTCTACAAGCTAAGTATTCATTTTAGAGCCCACTGAGATTGTACCATTAGCCTTCCCCAAACATATGGAAGCAGAATTCAGAAAATCAAGCAATTGTTTGACATATTGATGAATTGATTGATTTTTTTTAAAATGTAGTTTTTTACAGTTCAGCTTCATTTTGTTCCTTACATATTTTGTGCAAATGCATTCCACTATATTTGCATAGCAAGGAAGAGTCTTGGGTCTATTTCTTCATATTAAGCTGAAATGCAGTTGCTAATATCAGCTAGAGTAGATCCATTGGCTGAAATCTCGTAAGTTACAGTCCATTGAATCAGTTCATTGGAAGAGTTGACTTGCCAAATCCCCATGGATTCAATGGGCCTGCTCTAGTTATGCCTTATGACTAGATTTCAGCCATTATATCAGTGAGATTAACCTAAGCATTGATGTACCATTTAGCATTTTATTCAGTGGACCTATTCTATTTGGGACTAACAAGTAGTTAGATATACCAGAATAATTGATAGACACTTTGGACTGTATCTGGAGTTGATTTTTGCTGACACTAGCATCTGTTGACCAGGTGCCCCTTCGAACTCTCCTTTTTAAGGAAAGGGAGGATTCAATTTCACCTTTTCTGCCTGCAACACTGCCTTCCAGAGATTTCCACGGCCTTCTAGAACAGGGGGAGACTGCAGAAGAAGGAATTTAAAATGCCTTATCCTTCATTTTACTAGCAGGATTTCTTCACTTTATCAAAAGCCTATTGGGAATAGAAAATGTTCTTTTGTTTGTGGGAAGAAAACTCTGGAGCCAACTCCATTTATTTAAACATCTGAGAATATTTCAGCATATTTTTAATTAGTTAATTATCCATTTGTTCTTCTAAAGCAGGGGTCTCCAAGCTACGGCCTGCGGGCCACATCTGGCCCAGCGAATGCCATAGGCTCAGATCTATTCCCTTCAGCCTGTGCATGCATGTGTGCCTTCCTTCGGCTCTCAAAAATGTGTAAAATATATGATATGGCCCTCATGCTGAAAAGTTTGGAGACCCCTATTCTAAAAGTATGGCAATTAAAGTACAAGATATTATGTAGCACATTTTAACAGAGTTCAGTAATTCATCTCTTAGATCAATTTGTGAGCTTTTGTCAAATTTGTACTACAAATTTGGATCCTAGAGTCTAACTTGCAATCAAAGGAGGTTCTTATTCCAGTGGTCAAATGAATTTCTACAGTCTTTTGAGCTCGACTTTTCACTTCTGCCTTAATCTAGATTGCTTAGTCTTATGGTTGGTCTGTCCTGTTTTTACAAGAGACATGTCTTTCTTCACTTGCCTAAACAGCTGATGATTTAATTTTTATTTCCTGTGACATCAGCTTCAGAGAGAGATAAAACTAATTTTGAAATGCACCTTTCTATCATTTGGTACTTAGATGCTTATTGAAGTGTTAGGTGTAACTTAAGTATTAATTATTTACAGTGGTACCTCGATTTACGACCATAATCCGTTCCAGAAGATGGACGTAACTCGAAATGGTCATAACTCGAAGCACCATTTCCCATAGGAATGCATTGAAATGCAATTAATCCGTTCCGGCTGAAGAAAAAAATCACACAAAAAAAAATCACTGCAAGACTCATTGGAAACGCGATTAATCCCTTCCGGCTGAAGGGGGGGGGGAAGCAATCCAGTGTGCAAGACCCATTGGAAATTCACAGAAAACAAACGGAGCAGATCGGAAATGCACAGAGAACAAAGGGGGCAGGTCGGAAATGCAAAGAAAACAAAGGAAAAAGCAAGGGAAGCATGCAGGACCCATTGGAAATGGGGGAACCCCCCCCCAAAAAGCAACCAAACCCTCCAAAACCCATCGGAAATGGGGGGTGGGGGAAAGCCAAAAAACAAACAAACCCCCAAGACCCATCGGAAATGGGGGGAACCCCAAAAAGCAACCAAACCCCCCAAGACCCATCAGAAATGGGGGGAACCAAAAAACAAACAAACCCCCCAAGACCCATCGGAAATGGGGAAAAACACTCCAAAAAGCAACAAAAAACCCCAAGACCCATCGGAAATGGGGGGAAAAAACCCCCAAAAAAACAAACAACCCCCCCAAGACCCATCACAGCACAGAAACATAAACCCCCCCAGCCCAAAACCACGCTGCAAAAACACCCAGAACAGTTTTTAAATAGCAGAAAACAGCAGCTTACCTTACCAGGCAGCCCGAAGCCTCCTTGCAAACACACACACACGCTCACTCAGAAGCAGAAGCGAGGCAGTCCCAAGCCTCCTCCGACACACACTCTCTAACTGCTGGGGTGAAAGAGCTACAAAGAAGCAGCCTTGTTGTCATCTACAGTTAGAAATTTGAATTTCCTGCCTTTTTTCCCTGCCTTTTTCTGTTCGTAAGTGGAAGCTCCGGTCGCAAGTAGAAGCAAAATTTTGCGGCCGGAGCTGGTCGTAACTCGAAATGGTCGTAAATAGGGATGTTCGTAAGTCGAGGCACCACTGTACACTGAATATATCAGGTGAAGAAGCATAAAATTATGAAGTAGACTGTGTAAATATGTAATGTTTATTTTCTGTTTAGCAAAACTTTCAAGCTAGATTCTGAGAATTCTTTTTGTTGTAGGCAAAGTAGAGTACAGTCATAATAATGGAGTCCATGCTAAACAAATTGAAGAGCACCGTTACCAAAGTGACTGCAGATGTCACTAGTGCAGTTATGGGAAATCCTGTCACCCGAGAATTTGATGTTGGCCGACATATTGCTAGTGGTGGCAATGGACTTGCTTGGAAGATATTTAATGGCACTAAAAAATCAACAAAACAGGTAAGATTGTTTGTAACCTTTTGTAGTATGTTTCATGAGTTATTAAAGAGTATGTGTATTAATTGCTGAAAAAGTAGACACAATGTACATACCATATTCATGTAAAATATATGTATATATACATATTCAATTTAGGTTGTTAAAATGCCTTCATGTTTAATAGATTGTAAGAGAATCAAGAAGAACTAAATGTTGTAAGAAAACAGTTTCTCATTTTAATTTAAGGAAGTGTTCTTAATTTCAAATCCTTCCTACTTATCTGTTTGTGTGTGCGTTTGCCTTGATATTAAGTTTATAGGAACTGTATTTAATTTTGGAGTAAATTACCCATTAGTTTGTGAGACTAGTGGCTCATGTTCTAAATCTATTATTATCGTGATGATTTTAATTATTTTAATTTAATTAAATAGTTAGATATACGTTTTTTGTGGAAAAGTATGGTAAAAGTATAATAATAAAAGAAAATAAATAAATACATAATAGAAAAATAGACATGAATCTTTTTCAGAAAGACGCTTTTGAAATATAGCAATCTTAAACATGCCTTTGATATCTCTACCTGTGTTTGGGTCTAATATGACAAAATTGATAAATAGTTAATACTTTGGTAGTTGAATGGGATTATCTGTGTCATGAATTAACCAACTGTTACCTTAAGGAGAATTTTGATATATGTAATATTTGCTTTGGCTGTCCCACTGAAGTTTGAAATACAGCATTGAGCTCTGCCCAGCCCTTGGAAATCAGTATCAAGGATAAAACATTGATCTCCTTATTCCCCCTTTTCCACTGAACTCTGGCTCCATATGTCTAGGAACCTTCAGTGTCAGGCTGTTGGGGTAGTATTTTTGGATATTGTGATGCGTATCATGGATAGAGACATATGGGTTTGTCTGTCAGGAGATGATTTCCTATAGTAGGCCATTTTTGGAAGAGATGCTCTTATTTATTCTTACTGTCATGGATAGGATGATGTTTGGCCATAGTAACATAAGCCTTAGTCACCTACGTTGTATATGGAGCTGTCTTTGAAGAGTATTCAGAAGGTGCAGGTAGGGCATAATTCAGGGATCAACATATTACACTGATCCTATGCAGTCTATATTTTCTTTTCGTTTCCAAGCCCAAGTCAAGGTATTGGTTATTTCCTATAAAGGCTTCAGTGGCTTAGAACCAAATAGCTGAAGGGCCCCATCCTCCCATCTGAATCTACCAGCCATTTACTGCCATAACTACAAGCCCTCTCTCTGTGTTTTCTCATCAAGGAAGGTAAAGCTAGTAGTAACATGGAAGGAGAAACCCCTATGATTGTTAGTTGTGTAGGCTTGCCTCTGAAAAATGAGGGTTATCATAGTTTTCAGTGTTTGCTTTGCTTCTCTTAATCACCAAGTAGTGGCCCATAATGACTGATGTACCCAAAGGCACTCTGATTAAAATTTGTTTGCAGTAGGTACAGTTTAGTAGGTATTAATAAAGAATCCTCTATAGTGTCTAAGGAATTGTGTGCAGAATTTCATGGGAGGAAACTGAGGATATTTCACTGACAAATTGTGAAGTCATTGCTTTTGACATAAGCTTTTGTATTTTTTCATGTGCGATTAAGATAGGTGTGTCTTCAATGAGAAACATTGTGACTGACATATGGTGAGAGACTCTGTCTAGTGCTTGCTTTTTCTTTAATAAAAGTCTTGTGGTATGGAGTCTGCAGTTGGTTGACAGTAGGATCAAGTGTGTGTTACATTGCTCTTGACCCTGTGTCAGCCAATGCATAGTTATTCTGCCTCATCCTGCCTGATCTGTAGTAGGAACAAAACACATCTAAAAATGTATGGAAGAAGCATCTTCCATGACAGAAATGAAGAAGTGCCAAGCATGGAAAGAACAATTCATTCTACTGTGTTTTTACTGTGCCTGTATCTTAGTAGTACTTTCAGAAGATGTTGGAACCATTGTGACCTTCTAATAAATATGTAGTCTCTGTATGGTAAATTATTGTCAAATTAGTATGTGGAACAATACCATCTTAACATAACGTAAAAACAAACAAATCCTTATTACTGGATAATTTTTTTCCAACTGGAAATTTCATGGATAGACATGGACATATCCTGATATAGTTTTGATTCAAATTGTTTATAAATGGCAATTTAATTGGGTTTTTTTTAGTAATTAGAAGGTTACTGTTCATCTCTGTTATGTTTAAAAACTATAGTAAGTGTATCTTTTTACTCTTGTCTCATTCTATCAATAAAGAGCCATTTAATTGATTTTGTTATTGATACTTTGCAGCCAGTTTCTTTACTGAACTACGACTCAGAATGAAATGCTTTTAAAATATCTGGTTCTATTTTGCTTGACAGCTTCTTGATGTGAATATCCCATGCTAGTTAAGCAAACTGGATTGTTTATGCAGAGTCTTGAGTTTATTGGTAAAACTGAATCTTTAAGGAAAAAAATACACGTCCCATATATTCTAATGTATATAATAGTATTGTGACACCTTTCTTACATGGTAAAGTAAATCTTCCTCTAGAACAGTGGTTCTTAACCTTGGGTAACCTAGGTGTTCTTGGACTGCAATTCCCAGAAGCCTTCACCACCAGCTATGCTGGTTGGGGCTTCTGGGATTTGCAGTCCAAGAACACCTGGGTTACCCAAGGTTAAGAACCACTGCTCTAGAAGATTTGGAGAGGTTGCAAGGGAAAAAAAGGTGCTTCTTCCTTCATAATTTCTCTCTGAAATTGCCATTTTGCAAGAGGGAAAGCAATTGCTGTATATTTTTATCCCAGATTTTTGCATTTGTTTATTATTTTATAACATATACAGCAACAATTGTATTTTGTAGCGTGTGTGGCAGTTCTGGACAGCTATGAGAAACAGATCTCAGTGATCATATTTGTATTCGATAACAGTGTCTCCATACTTGCTGTTGTGCACGCACACTCACAACATAGGCTTGCTTTTCTGTATTCATAAATGGGTTTTGAATAGGTGTCATAAGCCTCCCGAGTTCTTGGTTATTTATCTTTTAGGAATTGAGGAGTAAGAGTTGTATGCCTGTGTAACCTTCCCCTTGCTTCCTTACTTCGTGTACCGGCTTTAACATGTTGGTTCTTAAGAGTGGAGTTTCCTATTTTGGTTGAAATGAGAAAATCTTATTTAATGTCTGTTTGCTGATAAGCATCTTAGAAACCCAGTTTGATCCTAGTTAGTTTACCCAAATTTAAAACAGAATTCTGTGTTTCAGGTGTAACAAATCAGGACTAAAGTGCTAAAGCAGATGTGCAAAAGGAATAGGAGAGAGTTGAGCTGTGGGATGTTCTGCCTTGACATTTGGTTCTGGTTTTCTAATCTGTGATTTAGAAAGCCTTTGTGATACATATATGCAGGGTGGCAATGCTAGTATTGTGATGGCTAACTTGTTTAAAAATTGAAAGTCATCATGAAGATTGTTTTTATTTTTTGAGAACAGTAATACATATTACATTAGTTCTGTAACTGTATGTTTCTTGTTTTATTAATTATGTTATCATTCTTTACTCTTAGGAAGTAGCAGTATTTGTATTTGATAAAAAGCTTATAGACAAATATCAGAAATTTGAGAAGGATCAAATTATTGATGCCTTAAAACGAGGAGTTCAACAGTTAACAAGACTTCGACATCCCCGGTTGCTTACTGTGCAACATCCTCTAGAAGAATCACGGTAAATGTCTGTATTGCTTACTTAATTATAGATTGTGTAGACACTGAAGAAGTACAGTTTCAAAATATTCTCATAATTAATTTATCTAACTTTGATTAATTTTGGAAAACTATGTACATATGCTTTGAGTTTTTAATTCGAAAGACAAATAATATATTACATGCTTGAAAGATATTTGGAATATTTATTTAATATTCCAGATATTTCTCAAGCTTGTTTCACTTCCTAATAGCAACCTTAGATCAAGGATCCCTAAAAAGTGGGTAGCTGCATTTGAAAATCTGAGAAGCTGTCATTGGCATCCAAAATTAAGGTTCATGTACGACCTACCATAATCACAAAATGGCCACTTTATATCCTGCCTGATCATAAAGGACAAGTAACACATCTAAGAAACTGAATGCATGGTGGAAGTTCAATCTGAGTTTCACGTGCTAAATCACATATTGTGAGAAAACAGCAAAATGCCCAGTTCACATAAGGCAACCTGGTGATGTTCAGAAAAGCACACACACAATTTAAGTGCAAAACACCATTTCTCACAGTTTTTCGGTTACCTTTTTTTCCCCCTGGGTGAATATGTATGTTTTATGAAGAAACACTGGGCTGTAGTTGTCTGCCATTTTTATTTTTTAATCATGTCTTCAGGATACACTTGGAGCCCAGAGGCATTATTTAAAATAAAAGTATTGGCTAGCATTTGGCTTTGAGGGTTATATACACTCAAAGGGGGGAAATATTTTTATATTTTTGTCATTGGTCAGGAGGAACATTAAAATCGGTGCAGGTCAGTCAATGAGGAATGTTTGCATAGTGGCCACTTTGGAGACCCCAGTCTTAGGGAAATGGAACACAGTTGATCTGTTTCCTGTGAAGCACTGAAAGACACCAGCAAGGGTCGTTCAAGGGGTCCCACTGTCTGAAGCAGAGATAAAGTTCTGTTCCTTCTTCCATTGTGGCATTACTGCTCATACATACTGCAGAATAAAAAGAGGCCACTCTCTCATAGCAGAAGATAATCAGTCTTCCAAGGCATCCTTCTTACAGTGTCTGGATCAAAGGATCTCTGTGAGCCAAGTATTTAGGAAGTCTTGCACTTTGGAGAGCTGCCCAGAGAGCCTCCTCAAAGCACCTATGTGTGAGGTATTGTGAGTTTGCTATCCTGGCAGTTCTGAGGCATTTGCCTCATTTCATCTGATAGTAAACCTGACAGTACTCTCCAGAATGAGGTAGCTTTTATTCAAGAGCATAGGAAAGAAAAATCCCAAATCTGAATTTGACTTTTTCCTTTCTCCAGTCATTCCTATAAGCTTTGGTGGGCCCTTACAGCTGTAGTGCCGTGTTGACCCATGCAAAAATTTGGAATTTGATTGTCACGATGCAATTCAATATATTGCATCCTGTTATTGTAATAAAGAAGTGCAATATTTGGTACCCTTCAATGTCATACATTATAATGTTTTTAGTGTGTTTTGAAGCTGCCAGTGTGCCACAAGACACCTAAGATGCCCTTTCCCTTCCTCTGTAGTTTATTTAGATAGCAATTAAGGATATTTGCCCAATAAGTTGAACTCTTGTTTCCTCCTAGGGACTGTTTAGCATTCTGTACAGAACCAGTATGTGCAAGTTTGTCTAATGTTCTTGGCAGCTGGGACAACCTTCCCTCACCTTTGCCATCTGATATCAAAGAATATAAACTCTATGATGTAGAAATGAAGTATGGCTTGCTTCAGGTATGTAACTGGTGGTTTTTACAGTTTCGTCAATACTTATGAACCTTGGAAAATATGATACATTTGGTGTCATACACTGGTTGTCTATCTCTTTTCTTCATATTCTTAAATCTGCATTAATTTCCATTACTTTAGATACACAGATGAAAATATTTGTAGGTGTGACATCTTTCAGAACTTCTGCAGTATTATGCCTTTTTTTCAGTTTTATAGCTGCCAAATCTGAGTATTTGCCAATATAAGTCTGGCACCTCAGACTATAAGATTTGTCTAAACAACGGAGCAGTAGAACCAGTGCTCTTACAGAAAGTTTGTCCAATAACCACTTGCCCGTTGGTAAAATAAGGTCAGTCTTTAGAGAAAAGAACAGTGTCTCTAGCTATCTTCCCTGGTTGGAAGATAAATTAGTTTAGGCTTCTCAATTCATTGGCTCTCATTTGACAGCTTTTTAAAAATAATATTTTATCTTTCCCACCTTACTATATGTTCTAAAAGAAGAGCTAGTACAAGTTCATTTTCTATTTCCTGAGCAAGACATGGATAAAGACAGGTTGCACACCTTATGTCAGGTGATGTTTCCAGGCTTAGCCTGCCTAGGTCTTGTGGTGATGTTGTCACTACATAGGTGGGAATATTTAAATAAGATTGCATGTACTCTGTGCCTCCTGGAAAACCAGATCAAGCATCCTGCTTTTGCAGAAGTTATACCTGTACTTGAAGATTGCTGCTGAGGTGGAGGAAGAAGGTGAAGATAGGCTTCTCCCTCATCTGGGCTTGAATCTCCTCATCTTTCCTTCCTTACTGTAGCAACAGCTCTTCTGAAATCAGTTCTAGGAAGAAAAAATTTCACATCAAAGCTGAATTTACAAAACTTCAGAATGGTAGAAAATGAATACCCTGACGAGAATGTCTCCTTCCTAATAGGTTTCTGAAGGCCTGTCATTTCTTCATAGCAGTGTAAAAATGATCCATGGCAACCTTACTCCAGAAAATATAATTTTAAATAAAAGTGGAGCATGGAAGATTATGGGATTTGACTTCTGTATTCAGTCTATAAATCCTTCTGAGCAAGAGGTAACAAGGTGTTTAATTTTTCATCCTTATTGAAGTGTAGACTGAAAATATTGGAAATGTAACTAATGTAACTTTTAGTATTAGTTGTCTAACAGTACACAAATATTGTAACATAACAATTGCCTGTGAGTGTAGGTTTCAATTGCAGTGGAGTGTGAATAGCAATGGAACATTAAGAGGATTTAGGACAAGCACAAGTTCATTCCTTGCACAGTTCACATAGTTCAGAAGCCCTAATTGGATTGCCATAGTTTTAAAACAAACTGATGGCACAGAACACTTGAAAATAGGCTATTTATTATTCACAATACATGAAGATCATCTTGCTTCTTATCCTTCCTTCAGAATTTCAGTGCTGAATGGCTAAACCCAATAGTTTCTAAGCTGCAGAAAAAGAAAACGTTATTATAATCTCCTTAGGTATTAAAATAAGACTTTCATTGTTAAGATTGCATTGTTTATCCTAAATATTTTTTTAAATAACCTTTGTGCTATTTTTTTTCTTACAGCCAAAGTTCTCTTGTAAAGAATGGGATCCAAATTTGCCATCTTTGTGTCTTCCAAATCCAGAATATTTGGCCCCAGAATACATCCTTTCAGTGAGCTGTGAAACAGCTAGTGACATGTACTCTCTAGGAGCAATTATGTATGCTGTGTTTAATAATGGAAAACCTATTTTTGAGGTTAACAAGCAGGATATCTATAAAAGTTTCAGCAGACAGTTGGATCAGGTACATTGAAAATTTGGATGTCAAATTTAGAACACATAACTGTTACGAACAAATCACTCTTGCAGTTTTGGGCCACTATGTGAAAAGGTAGACAATGTGAAAATAGAAAAGTAAGCTGAATTCCATGGAATTTCTAAAGCCAAGAAGAGAATAATTGAAATGTCAGGTTCTCAGAACAGAGAACATCTGTGTTGTGCAGAGATCTTTGCCCTTCCCCTCCCCTTGAGCAAAAGCCAGATCAGTTGTGCAACATAAGCAAACATCAGTCTGACACCAGACTTGAGTGATGAGGACTGACAGAAACAGAGACAAAAATGGAGCCACTAAGCAACATGAGTGGCATGTTTACATGCTTTGGAGGATCCCAAGTTTTGTAGAAGCACAAAAAGTATTTTTAGAAAAAGAAAAGGGGAGAATTCCTCTTAGATAGTCCTATGAGCAGCCTCTGTGACTGTAGAAAGCTGAGTATTTTTTTAAAAAACACAAAACGGGAATGGAAAGAAGATGTGATCTGGAGGAGGGCATAGCTGGCCAGCTAGAATCCTGGTGAACTACATTGCAGCATTGTGTTGCCTTTGTACTGTTTCTATTTGCAAATATCTATGCCAACACACAACATAATATAGTTGTGAATAGCCCTTTTAAGGTGTTATAAATATAATAGGAATTGAAATGCAAGGCAATATGCTAGCCCTGTGCTTCACCATCACTCTCACATGAAGAGAAAGTTTCTGATAACAGGAGTCTCCACTGAGGTTATCCACACAATCCAGAATGCTTAAAAATTAGCACTGGTATTCCTCTATAGACAATGAATACTCTGTTCTAGAAAAGGTTGCTCTTCAGATGAGAGGAGTGATCCACAGATTTCTGATTTTGCAACATTTGCAACTACTGAAGAGGGCTTGTATATCTCTTCGTGTCTTGTTTAGCAAATATCTGTTTATACATATTGCAGAATCAGCTTTTCTTGGCACAGAACTTGCAGAAATTTGTTTCCACATAGAATAGAGTACAGTCTATATTATATACACACTACATGCGGAATATTGTTTTAATATCAATGATGATCTGTATTTTATTTATGCAGCTTAGTCGTTTGGGTGCCAATAACCTTCAAAATATCCCAGAAGAAGTCTGTGAGCATGTAAAAATGCTGTTAAATGTAGCTCCTGCAGTCAGACCAGATGCAGACCAAATGACTAAAGTGAGTAAAGAGAAGGGCTACTTAGAAAAGCTGTAGAAAATAAAGCACAGCCTTCTTAGCTGCTCTGATAAGCAAATTAGTGTATAAGTGCTCAAATGTGAACTTTTGTTTGAACAGTGTTCTGGTCTTGAAATGTATAAATTCAGATGTTTGTGATACAAGAAATTAAATGTGGTTTATTCTGAAAAGAAAGATCCTGGTGATTTATCGAAACTGTTTTCAGAAAGTACTTTTTTTAGACTATGGTAATATGGTGCTGACTGGAAAATAGGTCATATTTATGGAAATACAAAAAGCAAAAAATCCATTTAGCATAACTGCTGTTCTGATTATTGTACAATACTGATATTAGACTAGCTTGTTTCATACAATTTTATGAATTTTATTTAAATGTTGTAGAGATTTTGATATATCATGTTTATAACCTCAAGGATAACTTTAGTTTTTATGTTTGTGTTTAGATACCATTCTTCGGTGACGTTGGGCCCGTGACACTACAGTACTTTGATTCTTTATTCCAAAGGGATAATCTGCAAAAGTCCCAGTTTTTCAAAGGGCTGCCAAAAGTTTTACCAAAACTACCCAAGGTTGGCAAGCTTGGATTATTTTATTAGACTGTGGATTTTTTTTTCCTAGTTAAAATATGAATTGGTGCTCCATAAAACACTATTATCATGCTGAAAAATGTACAAGAAATTGATATCTTTTTTAAAAGACTATTATTTTTGTAATCTTTAGGGAAAAGTGTCAGCATAATTGTCAGCATTTTTAAAGAAAACCTCAGGTGCCAACTAATAGGTCTTTTTCTTTTAGCGTGTTATAGTACAGCGGATTTTGCCTTCCTTGACATCTGAGTTTGTAAATCCAGATATGGTACCTTTTGTATTGCCTAATGTTCTGCTTATCGCGGAGGAGTGTACCAAAGAAGAATATGTAAAGCTAATTTTACCTGAGCTTAGTCCCGTCTTTAAACAGCAGGAACCAATCCAGGTATGTTTGTGGCAAGTCTTAATTTACATTTGCTGTTCTTGGACATTTATATTTTCCATTAAATCTAGATCCATTAACCAAGTGCAAGAATGATATATTTTTACCCCAGCCAAAAAAGCACGTCTTAGCCAGTTGTTTATATCTCATAAATGTTTAAAGAACCCTTTCCTAATTCAGAAAGTACAATATTTTTTAATTTGTAGCTTCACCTAGTTCTTTTTGTGTTTGTGAAAACTGCAGTGGCAACATGCTCAAAACCAATAAATCTATCTTGAAAAATGAAATGATTCTAGTATCTCACTGCGGTTGGTATAAGCTCAAGAGAGTTATACAGTAATTGAGATGTTTTTGATTTTATTCTTAAATCCTAAACCTCACCTATAGCCCTGCCTAAACATTCTTAAAGCACATTGAATTAAACATTCAGGCTGAAAACAAATGTTCAAATAAAAATGTATTTTTTTTCCTCTTCCAATATTTTAACTCCAGCAGCATTATCCTTTTTGCTATGAATTAGCGTGCTATCAGACTGCCTATGTTTCCATTTCAGATCAATTATGTGTGTGCTGGTGAAGTCCCCCAATATATCTTGATTTAATTTTTTCTGTCTTTCTGTCTATATTTCTCTCTGCTGCTTTTGCAAAAACCTTATGTTGCAATCCTCTGTCCACCAGGAAAAAGATGCTCTACATTTCAATGGAATCCTCTTTCTTGTGCCTACTGCATACCTCCAGTGGTATAACGTTCAGCAGTGCATTACATGCAGTTAAGAATTTGGTGGTTGTTTTTCTTGTGACACAATAGTTGTGGGAATTGGCTCACAACAACAAAAACAATTGCTTTTTAACTTGCAGCACTTCACTAAAAATTTATGCCATTAGACTTATGCTAGTGTGAGTGTATAATATGACTCTGGCCTGGGCTGGAAGGAGATGGAATATGGATTTACCTATCTTTCTGTGGGCACCAATGGAAGAATTTTCCTTTAAGAAACACAAAAACACAACAGTGCATATGGGGGTGCGGGTGCTTATATAGGTATACTGGTGTTTTCCAACACTGCTGATTCTCTATATGGCAAGGAACTGAGATGAGGTCCTCTAAGAAGATCTTTCTCCCATATCAGCTTGACTGGGCATGACAGACCACTTTGGAGGGCCTTTCTCCTTGCTGTTGGAGATACGGCAGGTGGGCACTAAAGATAGGGTCTTCTGAGTTGTGGTTTGCGGAAACTGGAACAGTCTCTTTGAAAACTGCACCTAGATGTGTTGCTGCTTGAAAGGTAGCAAATCTAGTTCTATTTCAGTGAGCTTTCTTTATTATTGTTTTGAAAGTTGGATTGGATTGCTCTGGCTGCTTTCATTTAGTTTTCATACTTTATTATCTCTGATTTCATCAGTGAAGGTAGCTCTTCCACCAAGAGTAGCTGTAGTTATACAGTCTGTCATTGAAGGTATACCTGAAGCATTAGCAACTTGCACTTGCTGGCATAGTATTCAGAAATATCTGGGCCATCTCCATGGCATAGCGAGAAGGACTTTGTAGGAGGGCTTTGTGTCATGTTCATGTAAGTTGTAATTTTATACTGGCCAGAACCTTGTTTGGGATTTTCTTGCATTCAACTAATTTTGGACAAGCAGGAGTCTTGTTTGACAAGGTATCTGTTGCATGACTGGCTGCACAACTGGTTGTGCAACCAATCATGCAATAGATACCTAGCCAAATACTGTAACTGTATCCTGTTTAAGAAATCTCCAATAGAATATTGGCTATTATCTTTTATATTGTTAGTCACTTGGACAAGTATTAGAAGGACTGGGTATTTTTTTTAAGGGCTCATGTGATTCTCCCTTTCCACTTTTATTCTCACAACAATCCTTAAGGATAGGGTTACAGTTTGGTCTGAGGTCCCCTAGTGTAAGTTATCTAGTTTTCCGTGATCCTAAGGCTGATGTTAGCTGTCCGTGTGCCATCTTTAATATTTCTTCTTTTCTGGTCTTACACATGCAGTGTAACCCCTGGAACACAGTGGCATTTTGAAGTAAAAAAGCTTAAGCAATTAGTGTCTTCATAAAATATATCCTGCCTAAAATTTCCAGCCATTCACATGTTTCAGATATGTTTAGATATGGTTCAGTTGAATAGATTATGTGCCAGTTGGGCATTTACTGGAAAGGTAGAGTTGTTGTTTGTCAATAACAGAGTGCAAGTTATATAGATAGTACTTCATTGTGTTAGTAATCCTTTAGTAAACATCTGCAATCTGAATGTTAGAACAGAGGATAATATCAGGATGTTCTTGTTTTTCATGCTTACAGGCTAGCAACATGGTGAGTGATGCATTTGCTATGTTTACTTCAATATTTAAGGTCCAAATTTAACAGCAAATGTTACCTTGAAAAAAATTAACAAGACTAAATCATATAATACATATACATATTTTATTTCTTGTACAGATTCTGTTGATATTTCTTCAAAAAATGGACTTGCTGCTGACCAAAACACCTCCTGATGAAATAAAGAATAGTGTTTTACCGATGGTTTACAGAGCCTTGGAAGCACCTTCAATTCAGATACAGGTCTTGAAGCTTTTTGTTTTGTTCCCCTCCAGTACAGCTGGAAAAGGTTTTACATGTTTGAAATGAACATATTGTCTTAAATTTTCCTTAATTTAAGAAATTTAAATTAATTTATGTCTACCCCTGTATTAAGGCAAGCCTGCACAAAGCAACATGCAACAAAACTATTCAAACAGAATATGAGGAAGAGAAAATCAAACTTACAACCCTTAAATTTCAGCAACCATTTTAAGAATAGTCACCTTCCCTTGCGGTTTACATATGGAATCAGATTTGTAATGCCTGTGTTTATGTCAGGTCCTGTACCTATATTTTAAATTCAAATACTTTCCTTGCAAATTCCTTTTAAAGCAAACCAGCACACTTTGCTTTTACATCTCCTTCTCCTGCCTTTACAGATATGAGTATTATGTGCCATTGTTGGGAAATTAGAAGCGAAAGCAAGAATATATCTGATGTAACAGTTTTGGTTGTCAGTCATGTAGAACTTGAAATGTCACATTCTTCCCAGTATTGCATAGAGCCTGTGTAAAACATTTGCAGAGAGAAAGGGCATGGCCTCTGTGTGATAGACTTCTTTTAGATATCCTGTTACTACAGTAATATTTTCATTAGTAAACGAGGTAGTCCTACACTGGAGATATCCTATGTCTGCATTTTGTTTTAAAATCAGCACTGAAAAGCATGGATACCTTCAGATGTTGCTGGAGTACAATGTCTAACAGCCCCAGCCAACATAGCCAATGGGAGTTATGGTCCAGCAACATCTGGAGAGATGCACGGTCCCAAGCTGTATTTTAAATAATGATTATATTTTCACATTATTATTTTTTTAATTTTTACTAGAGGCCTTAAAATGCTAAGAAAGTTGGAACAAACATTTGTGGAAACAAATCAATAGCTACTTTGAAGGAACATAGGGACAGTGATGAACTGAATGTTAGTTTAGAAAAACAACAGCTCTCAATCTGTATACTGTTTTATGTTTAATAATACTGATACTTTTATTTGCAGGAACTCTGTTTAAACATTATTCCTACATTTGCTAATCTTATAGATTATCCGTCAATGAAAAATTCTTTGATACCAAGAATTAAAAATGCGTGTTTACAAACATCATCTCTTGCTGTAAGTTAACTAATATTTGACTGAAAATGATGTTCCAGAAATCTTTGAAATGGCATAGCAACTTTTTTCTTCTTCTCATTGTCTTCTCTTTTTTTTCCCCTTCTTCCTCTTCCATTTCCCCCCTTTTTTGCACATTTATTCATTCATTCATTCATCCATTCAACTTCTATACCACCCATCTGGTTACCAAGGCCACTCTGGGTGGTTCAGAACACGGTAACACAAACAACACTTTAAAAAATATTAAACTTAATAATTATACAAAAACCAAAATTAAACATACCAATCCACATACAAAAAATACGACATCAAAATAACCAAAACTAATTTAAAAAGGCAAGATGGCAGAACAGGTGACATGAACGCTGAAAAAGCCTCTGCACTATGATGATGTAATCTCTGGGAAAGCCTGTCTAAATAGCTATGTTTTCAAGGATTGTTTGAAAATTCCCACTGAATTTAATAAACATGACTTTCATCAAAGATTTTGCTTCACTATTGGAAGGAAATCATTCATTTAAGGAATACTTATCTCTAATGTGGCAATAATGGTGCTGGAAGCTATAGCATACCGCACATCAAGTTTTCCCTTTTTAATTACTTTGTGTCACTTTTCTTGTGCTGTATGTCATGATATTAGTTTCCTAATGGATATCATTCACTGCTGTTGGCAGAGAAATGCAGAAACATAAACTATCAGGTATAAAAATATTTGGAGAACTTATTGGCCAAAATCATATAGCACAACTACAGGCACTCAACTCGAGTTTGTGCCCACAATACTTACATGAGCACTGAGCCAGAAGTGCATTGTGCAGTTAGTCATACTAAGGACGTGTGACCAATTGTTCAATTGCAGAGCACAATTCCTTGATGCCATATGTAACATCCGGCACATTTACACCAGCGTTGCTTTACATTACACCAGAATGAACAGGATGCTGGCTGTTATTTCTGTATGAACTTTCCCATATACTAACATCACCCACTGAGCCTTACTCCCAGATTCCCTCATTTTCAGACATCAGTGCCTATTGAAGAGATGTCCTCTTCTGTTGCCACACCAACATTTTGGAACACTCTTCTCAATTTAGAAAGCACCTACACAATTGAGATTAAGTTCACTAACCTTTGGTGGCATGTAGGTAACTCTGAATTAATCCAGCCTTATACTTCCCTTTTTGTGGTTGTTCATGGTGATTCATTTTTTTCTTTGTCTTAATTAATTAATTTCATGGATTGGCTGTTTTATTGTTTCAAACTTTTTAAACTATTAATGACATAAGACTGGCTCATGGCAACTTAAACTTAGTTGAAAAACAAGATTAAATAAATAGATGATATAATGTATATTGTGACATCACAAAACAATGTAAAGGATACTATGCTTTATAGAGAAAAACAAACTTGTTGCTGTGGTCCCATGTTCTCCTGAAAATAATTTTGTTTCCTGTGCATGTAATAATTGTTTAAATTACTGTTTCTGAAGTATTTCCTCACAGGAGAGTAGTTTGTCATTGCTGTATGTGTTGTTGACTGTGCAGTCTTATACATGTTTGTTCAGAAGAAAATTCCACAGAATTCACTAGGGCTTGCTCCTAGATGAATAGGTGTAATATTGCAGTCTTAACCCTAATGATAATTTGTGGGAAGTTAACTGAAAATTCAGATCCAGTAAACCCATTGCTTTTGGGTAATTTTCAAAATCTTAGTGTTTCTTGTAATTCTAAAAGTTTTTTCTTGTTTGTTTGTTTTTAATAAAACTTCAATTTAAAACATTGCTTTCTGTATTTAATAGGTCCGTGTAAATTCCTTAGTCTGTTTGGGAAAGATTTTGGAATATTTGGATAAATGGTTTGTTCTTGATGATATCCTGCCTTTTTTGCAACAAATTCCTTCTAAGGAACCTGCAGTCCTCATGGGAATTCTAGGTAATATGATCTTTTGTTTCCAATACCGCATGTAGTAGTCTCTGTCTAGCATACATCTATGCTCTATTGTGACAAAAGGTTTCAGAGTCAGTGATTTTTATGTTAATATCATGAATATCACTTTTTAAATGTCCCGTTTGTTTCTGCTCACTTTTCTGTTCAGTCAGCTCTGTCAAGATTTGTATTACCATCTCAAGTTCACATTGGAGTCTTTAGTTGTAGAAATAATTACTTTGGCATCTTTTCTTTCACCATCCTCTTCGCAGACAAATACAAAAATATCTATGTTTTATCAAAGGTGTGCTTTGAAGTGTGTCTTTAGCATATTTTTTCCTTTGAAACTATAGTAGTATTTAACAGATTTAGTAATTTAATAACAGCTTGTTATTAGTAGCTTAATCATTGTGCTTAATGTTTTACAACAGGTATCTACAAATGTACATTTAGTCATAAAAAGCTGGGGATCACAAAAGAACAACTTGCAGGAAAGGTGCTGCCACATCTGATTCCTCTTAGCATTGAAAACAATCTTAATCTAAATCAGGTAGGCTACCTTTGTTGTAGCTTTCGGAGAAGTAGCCGTGTCAGTCTGTTTCAGCAAAAATAAAAGTATTGTGCTACCTTTAGGATTAAGACATTTATCCCAATGCGAACGTCTGTGGATTACAATCCACTTGTTGTGCACATTTTTGTAATTTCATTTTAAATGGAATTTATTTCATTGAAGCTTACATTTAAGACAATGTGCTAGAATAACATGGCTAAGAATGCAAAATTTTGGTCACATATATTCTTCATTTTGTATTCTGCTTTGCTACCATAATCCATTGCTACTGTTTGTTGCAGTTTTGATTTAATAAGACAGACCAAATTTCTTTCATTGGTCCTGCTGAATTCTATAAATATGCTGTATTTTAAAAACACTACTTATTTTTTCACTCCTCCAATGACTTTAACTCAGGTATTGTAACTTTATAGCCATCTTCACTTCCTGATTGGTATGTGCTTTCATGATCCAAGTGGTGAGAACAATGCTGTTCAGTCATTGCTATTCTAAGTGCACTGAACATACCAGGAGGAAGAATGGTAGCCCCCACCCCTGTTGATTTTTCCATCACCATCTAGATATGGGCGACAATGTCATTGTCTCTAGAGATTTCCCATGTTGGTTTGGAACCTTGGAAAATCAGGTTTCCAATTTACATGGAACACTGAACTCTGTGGGTATGATTTCTCAGTAGATATATTAAGAATCGTGCTGTAAATTGCTTCTTTTGTAGTTGCTTCATTTTGGCCAGTTTGTTTACTTTGATATCTCCTCATACAACATTTAGTATTAAAATGCTGTTCTTAAAACTATTCTTATGATGTAAAATATCTCTCTCTTTTAGTTTAATTCCTTCATTTCAGTCATAAAGGAGATGTTAAGTAGATTGGAAGCTGAGCATAAGACTAAACTGGAACAAATCCATATTATGCAAGAACAGCAAAAGTAAGTATGTCTGCATCATTGTAGTTAAAAGTGAATTGGGTAATATTTTATTGTCTTCTCATATACTTGGCTTTTCCACATTGAAGAAGTCTCATCTATTAATTGTCCCACATTAATTCATATATGAAATTTGATGTTCTAGAGCAAACCATGTGCACTCAGTGATGCAATTAGATTGTTTAAAATTAACATTGGGATGTCAGAATCCTGTGGGTTTTCGTGTACGGTTTGCATAACTTGAAACACAAGATTCAGCTCCCCCTTCCTCCAACATACACCAAAACAGGAAAGAAATTACACTTATCTGTCCAGCCTTCTGACCTAGCCTGTCCAAGCCCAGCAGAACTTGGACATGTTGGTTTCTTTCCCACAGACATCCTGCCTAATCTCCATCAGATGGCATTATCTGTGGAGTTGCACAGTAACTTGTTCTGAGTTTCAGATTGTTGTTATTTTGATGCTTTGGTTGTTCTTTGTGGGCTGAAGTTGTACCTTGAGTCTCTGGAATGAATATAGAAAGCCATTTTGTATTGATATGAATTAAAATGGGTAGAAAATGCTGCATGTGAGTTCAACAATGCATGCATATATTAATTACTAGATCAAGAATTCATCAGGTCAGATAGTTTTGTTTCTCTTAGTAAACATAGAACATAATTCACATTGCTGGTGGTTGTTTTTAGTGCTGTTGATGCTAAAATGAATTACTGTACCTGGTTATAATTGTACCATTATGCTACAGATCTTTGGATATAAATCAAATGAATACGGCTGACGAAACAAAAGCCAGTACAGGCAATCAGGTAAGTTGCTGTTTTAAATGGATTATTCCCATACTTGGTTTAACTTAAATGGATTGTCCCTGTATTTGTTTTAACTATTTTTCAATTTTTGTTTTTAATTTGAACAGATTGACAAGGTGTTTAGCAATTTAGGAACAGATATTGTATCAGGTCATTCTGACTGTAAGGAGAATGGACTACTGGCAAATCAGAGAAAGGTGAGTTTCAATGAAAAGAATAACATTTTTCATCTCTTAAGTTTTCTTAAGGGTGCAGCCATAAGCTAGGTGAATCAAGGCTATTTATCATGCCCAATTTAAATAAGTACTGGTTTACCAGAGCCTTATTCTTCCTTGTTGGTATTGATGATTATGAGATACACAGCTTTGGTATCTAGATTTGTAGCTTTGTTTTCTCTTTTTTTAATTTGAAGAAGAGATACTTAAGGTATAAGGAACACTTTATTTAATGAATATTTT
This sequence comes from Intellagama lesueurii, assembly GCA_037013535.1. Lineage (NCBI taxonomy): Eukaryota > Metazoa > Chordata > Lepidosauria > Squamata > Agamidae > Intellagama > Intellagama lesueurii. Next base: position 38,450,813 of record JBAJHW010000005.1, on the reverse strand, counting down.
TCATATGTGATATTGACAAGTGTTTGAAATATTAATAACTTTATGTTAAGAATTATAGTGGAATTGTGTGCTGATTTATTTAAAATATGTTGGCCCCCCTTTTTAATCAGAAAGTCTCCCAGAGCAGTTGACAGATCAATTTTTTAAAAATTATATTTCATGTCAAGGTTGCCATGGAAAAAAAAACAGCAGGAGAGGAGAGGAAGAACCTGGCTTCTAACAGAGCAGATAGAGTGCCCTTCTTCCCTTCCCTTCCTCTGCTGTAACCTGATGGATGGATGCAGCTAGGTGATAGTTAGAGGTTCCCAGTAGAGGTAACAGAATGACCCTGCCTCCTGCCTTTTCCTCTGCTGCAGTCTGATAGAATTATATATTCTTTTTGATTGAGAATATTTACATAATACTTCTCAACAAGAAGGTCTCGAAACATGGTATACCAAACATGTTTCAGTAAAATTGGTTTCAGTCTCTGCAGGGGCAGACTTTTCACATGCATATTTTTCACCTTTATACAAAGGAGCAGACTCTCTGTCACCTTGTACCTGATTATCTTTGCAGGTTCTGATAATCTTAGAAATGACTCCTCCCATGAAGCATAATTCTTTTACTTCCTAGCAACCAAATTCAAAAACGGATGAGATAACGTGTAGGCCTAGAAGATGCCTCTGTACTACATCTGCCATACAACTGGGTTCAGTCTAGTAAAGATTTTCATAAGAGGACCCTTTATGGCAGTGGTCCCCAACCTTGGGCCTCCAGATGTTCTTGGACTACAACTCCCAGAAGTCTTCACCACCACCTCTGCTGGCCAGGATTTCTGGGAGTTGAATTCAAAGAACATCTGGAGGCCCAAGGTTGGGGACCACTGCTTTATGGAATTGCCTTTTCCCTCAACAATTTTAGTTGAGTTTTTTACTGTCTTGGTCCCAGCAAACTCTGGTGTATTGCCAGAAGCATCTGAGAGCAGGACTGCTTCTGGCATACAGTGGCCAGAATCCTGTTATTTGCATATGACAGTGTAAGTTACATTGCATAAATCTCAGCGGCAAATAGCTGCTAGTTAAAGAACTGATGTTTGCATTCCTCGTTGCGACTTAGTGCATAATGAGGCATACAAATGTCAACTCCCTTACTAGTGGTAATTTGCTGCTAAAATGTAGGCTGCTCAATTTACAGTTATGCATATGCAATAAGAATCTGGTCACTTTTTCTGTCAGATAGTTGTCTTGATCTCACTTGGAATCTTCTCAGTGGGGAACTCAGTGGAGTTTTTCTCCCTCGCTATCAGTGGTAATTCTGGCTTTGATAAAGAGCAATGGTTTGGACTGGCTTATGACAGATGATAATCAAGGGATGATGGAGAAGGGTCTCTCAACAGTGCTGATGGAGTGGGCATGCTTTAGTCCGAGGTAATCAGTCTATGTTATATCTCTAAATCAGATGAAAGCATTCCATTGGCTGGAATGGATATTTTATATAAAGGAAATGCAGTCATAGTCTACTCAAACTGTAAAACTGAATCCTGTGCCACCTTGCTGATATATATTCTTTGGCAGGGATCGCTTACATTGGAGGAGAAGCAAAAGTTAGCAAAAGAACAAGAACAAGCACAAAAACTCAAAAACCAACCACCACTTAAACCTCAGCCTCACACAGTTGCTGCTCCAGTCAAACAGGTACGGATGCAGTCATGACTGAACTCTACGTAGTAATCTCTGGTTCTGTAGCAGCAAGGCACAAAAATACATGTTCTGTCCTGTGTAGCTTGGAATAGTTGTGAAACTCTTTACATATTTTGCTATTGTGTAAATGCATCTGAAGAAGCTATGTTGGCAAAGTGTAGAGTGCTGATGGCTGAACTCAGAACGTTTAAAAAAACAAACATAGAAATAACAAAAGTATAGCAGCAGCTATATAAACCATTTCAGGTGACATTTTTAAAAGGTCTGGGAAAATAGAAAGGATTTTGACTTCAGGCAATTGTGACATTAGATAAACCTCTTTAAGGAAAATTTTCCAAAGCTGGGGTGCCACAATTCAAAAGTTTAAAGCTGGAGTACCACAGTTCAGTTTTCTGTTGGCTACTGTCCCTACAACCTAACACCAAAGGGGCAACCAGACAAGGACTCAAAAGACCTCAGTCTGTAGCCAGGTTCATATGGAGAAAGGTAGTTCTCCATGTATCCAAGACTCAAGACATAAAGGGTTTTAAACGTAAGCTACCTTTCTTTTTGTGACACATTGCTTGAAATCCTATGGCATAGCTCTGCATGTACAGTGCAACACTGGTGCAGCATTAGTGAAAAGTGTGGCAGGATGGAAATGCTATTCACCAAGCACTTCTACATGACAAGAGCTGCATGTGAACATCCATAGACATAACTATATATTACTCCAACTTGAACAGGATTGCAGACATAGTTTTCCTGCCAAAGATGCTCTCAAGACTGACCACTATTATGCTTTTTCCCTTGCTTGATCTGGTACCAGCTGGTGTACCTTAGATCTGAAAAGTCTGATAATTCTTCCTTATAGGAGAGGAATGAAGATCCATCGGTTTTGAGGAGCCAGTGCTTTATTTTTTTTTCACTGCTGCTACAGCAAATATTGTTAGATATGCAGACATAAAACTTAGCAGTAGCCAAAGCTGCAGGAAAGGGAGGGGAGTAGTAGCAGCTCATTTCAGAGAATGCTTGTTTAAACAAAAGTATATATCCCAAAGTCTAACTGAGGTAGCTGCTACAGAAATATAATTGCATAACTTGTGAACTTCTCTATGGGCTGAACACACAAAGTGGTATTCCTGCTGCCTAAAATGGGCCTTATTCTGTTCCCATGTTTCTTTCAACTGCAGTCTGTTGATGGCACTATTAAGTATTTCAACTACAACTATATTTCTTTGGTTTTTTTATTCATTTTGTTTTGCAGACAAAGGACTTGACTGATACTTTAAGAGAGAACATGGCATCATTGACCAGCCAGTCGGTCAACAAACCTAAAGTTCCTTCTTCAAGTAGCTTTTCTTCAATGGGTACTGGAATGGGTTTCTCATCATCAGTTGAAAGCAGCAAGAGAAATGGACTAAATGCTAATGTGGGGTTTCAGTCTTCTGGATTTGGTATTGGGGTTGGTACTGTAAGCCAGAATTACTTTGGTAATGCTGGTGTCACTGGAATGGCCAACATGAACATGTTGCCAACAGCAAACATGTCACCTTACAACCCTATGAACACTACAGCTGCAGTTTCACAGCCATCACAGCAGAACAGGCCACCTGATATGTCAGCTTTAGACAGCTTGTTTGGTCCTCAAAAACCCAAGGTTAGCATGAATCAGTTGTCGCAACAAAAAACAAATCAGTGGCTTAATCAGTTGGTACCTCCTCAGGGTACCAACAGTTCACCTTTGGGGACACAGATGAATGTAATGGGACAGTCTGGCTTTGGCTTACAGGGAAATCCTTTCTTTAATCCTCAAAACTTTGCACAACCAACAAACAGCATGACAACCAGCAGCTCAGCTAGCAATGACTTAAAAGACATCTTTGGATAATATCTGTAATTGTGAGAAAGCTAATTGAATATCTCTTTATGTCTGGTAAAAAGCTGATTAGAGGAAACTTCATCTAGCAAAATGGACACAAGAAAAGCTTTCCATGATGGCTTAAGGCTACTATTTATGTTCCTATGCATTTAATTTTCTTAGGCACCAAGTAGCACCTTTCCCCTATTTTACAGTTTTGGGGTCAGATTGAATCATAATACCCAGAAAAATTAGAAACCATGTACCTCAGAACTTCAGGAATTTGTCTCCTTACCACTGTGTACTTCTAAAAATAAATAAATTGCAAATAAACTTAAGTAGATACATTGTAACTGTTAATAAGGGGTTGGGTCCATTGAACCCACAAGACTTCAAGTCTGTACAAAATTGTGGTCTCTTGTTGATTTTGCATTGTCTGAATTTACTATGTTACTGAGTTATAAATACCTCTTGGTATAGGATGGTTTGTAGTTGGATGCATGTATTAGAATGAAAAAATATATAAACCTGAGACTAGATTTCAGGACAGAATTCTTCCCTTATAAGTACTACTCCCAATTGAGAATAAGGTATATTTGAGAGTGATACTTTTAAAATAAAAATGAGCTCTTCTGTCATTAAAACACTGCTAAGGTGGCCATGTTATCACTCTTCCCATTGATAATGCCAAAATGTTTGGCCTTACAATACCAGGCATATTGTGTTTACTGAGTCAAGTCTAAAAATGCAAGGTAACTTAATTAGGCTTTGGTTTCTACCTGACACCTAGTTCATGAAATAATGCAAATGAAAGTTAATGAATGGAAGTCTGTTTCAGATCATCCTAGAATTACAGTTCACTACCTTAGAATTTAGAATTCATGCTGAATTTTTGGCTGCATAATATGGAAAGATTTCAAATTACTATTTAAAACTTTACTGTTTACTTCTGAGACAAAAGTAAGTTTACCATCTCTCTGCAATGTACTTGTGGCTTCAGATATGATTACAATTGACATATGCCAAAGTGATTTCTTTGGATTAAATGATAAATCACAATCTGCTGTGAGCAATTGCTGAATTTGGCCAAACCAGAGTCTTCTGAAAGACTTATATAAACATTTTAATAGATTTGAAGTGAACAATTTTTGCATAGTCTCCCTTGAAATATTACTCCATATGAAAAATCTCCAACCAGCAGAAGCAGGAGGGGGATGTTCAACGTCTTTCTCCTGTCTTTGACCTGAGACCTATTTCTTACTAGACTTTAACTATTTCTTCCCTAGGAATTTTGGAACCTTTCATATGTAGGATTTGGAATATAGCTAGCTTATTTTGCGAAGGAAATAATTTGTTTCCTTTTTTTTTTAATAGACAGCCTAAATACTTTATTTTTCAAAGCTTTTCACTGATTATATTGTTTCCATTTGCTGCTTAAGAAACCAAAGGGCCTTATGCTGTAAATGTGGGTTGTATTTTGTTAAATTATATTTCCAGTTTTAAGCAGTAATAATGGTAAATGTATCTAAGATCTTTGTATTATAGCTGCTGCCTTAGTACTTTTATTTTGTATTTCTGGGACCAGTGATAAAATTGTGTTTTTTACAAAAGAAAACACTTATGTTATTTATGTACTGTATACACTCACTAAACTATCTTAATTAGTTACGTAATTGTGTGTGTGTAAAATTATGACTATTAAATGTGCTAGGTATACATGCAGTTTGTCATATGTTCTCCAGATTTCTCAAAACTTAGTTTTCACATTTATGGTTTATAACAATTTTCCAAATGTTAGGCTTTTAAAAAATAGAGATGAAAACAGAATTTCCCCATAGTACATGAAAAGCAAGCTTTGGTAACAGAACAAGATTGTGGATGATTTGATTGTAAAACACAGTTCCAATGTATTGCAAACCAATGTAACCTGTGTGGTTCCCAGTATTCATGACTGTTAGTGGTTTCAAAATTTTAATAATTTCATTTGTGTCTGTCAGAGACATGGATCTTTTCTCCTCTTTCCCTTGTTGTAACCCCTACAGCATCCCCAAAATCAAATTCAGAGTGTTTCCAGGCCCTCCAGAGGAGGTTATTTGGCAGCCGTGGGAAAGGGGGATAGTTTTCCTCCCCGTTCTGCTGGATTTCACTGTTGCCAATTGATGTCTAGCACTGCTACCCACTCTGATGGGTTTTATATAAAGTTACCCTTGACAATATCAGTCTGTATGTACCTCTGTTCTACATCACTAGAGACTTGACATCTTAGAACTTTCATCTTAAAGTGAGACAATGACAGTCTTGTTGGCATTTTAAAAAAAATACTAATTTATTAAAATGTGATGTCAGTTCCTTCATGCCTGACCAGCATAAACTTTTGTGAAGCATCTTGATACATGGCTAATGTTGATTATAATATGTCTGTGTTTTGCTGCTATTAAGAGCGTAGAAGCTAACGTCCAAAAGATAATTGAAAAGAACATGCTTAAATGTAACATATAAACTGTTCTCAACTACTAACTATCAAATCTCTAGTAAAATTGATTCTTACTAAGTAATTTAAAATGGAGATTATTTACTGTGTAGATTTATGGGATCAAGAAAGAGAAAATTTAACTTTTTGCTAACAGAGAGATTTATTCAACCATCTCAGTTTCAATGAGATGTCAAGATCAGGCAGAAGTATTTAAGCTGGCTCAAGCATAACTAAGAGTAGATTCCCTGTAGAGCTTAGCAGAATCTCTCTGACCTGTTAATGCGAACAGCTGATTTTGTAATAGAAGACCTTTTCCTTTGCAGTGAACCGAACAAAGAAGCCTTGAGCTCAATGACATACTAGGATAATGTTGGTGACATCTGCACTGTCACCTTTTCATTAGGACTAGAAATTTACATTAACATGTCAGCACCTTTAGGGACTTTGACAAGTGGCACTAGCACAGGTGTGAGCATTCAAGAGACGTTTAGGTTGCAGGAAAAGGGAGGCACAGTATAAATGCTTAACAACAAATATATTTTTCTATTTAGTGTACACTTGATGAATTGTCCTGACATTCTTGATCTTAATTCATGAAAGTAAGCTCCAGCTCTATCCCAGTTTTTTGCCTTTCAGGTACTTTGGGATTCAGAAAGTCCCAGATATTAGGCACTTTTGGGGGGGAAGGCCCCAGCCTTTATTCTGGTTGCTTTTATCAGGGATGAAGAAGTTGAAATGTAGCTAAGTGTTTGCAGTGGGTCCTTAACTCTAAGAAAGAACATGAGCATTGTGTTTTTACTGGCTAATTATCCAGTGGCGGCACAGTTGGATCTTTGTTTTTTAGTGGTGGGAGTAGCTTTTTCACTGGGAGAGAAAGTAAACCAACCTGTTTGGCAGACCAATCTATGTGTTTCAAGTGGGAGCATTCCTCCAAAGGACCTTGGGATTCATTTAAAGAAATAATGTTTCATATTCAGTCATTTTAATGATTTTCCTCTAGTAAAATTACTGAATATAAAATATTCCTCATTGTGGATACTTTCTGATTATAGATGGGATTGTGTAGTTTATAAAAATAGCATAAGAAATTGAAGTTATAGCTTGAAATCTCTTTAAACAGTTGCTGTAAAACAATAATGGTATCTTGACATATTAATTTGGGGGCAAATGAGTATCTGTAATATTTGGACATGGTAATATTTCAGTAGCATGAGAATCTGGCCTTTGTTTTTTTCAATTATATCAAGTACGTTGTCTCATTGTGATACAAAATCAGGCCTGTAATATAATCACTTGTAAGTACATTTTAATTACATTTGGTTATTTCAGTGAGTATCAAATTTGTGACAACTGGCTTATGGTTTTCCATGGGTATGTTTCATATAGAAATTATTATTTGTATCATTCCATGCTCTCGCTACATCAGTCTGATCTCACTAGCATGAGCAGAATATGTCTTTTTGAAGTAAACAACTGTCCTCTCTCTTGGTGATAAGATCATTCAAATCTTACTACTTGTGGATATTTTATGAATTTAGATGAGTTCTTGGAGTTCAGATTTTTTTTAAATTCAGTTTTCAAAACCATACTTAAGCTTCATTCCTATACACACCCAGGGATATGTCCCACCACACTTGGTAGGACTTACTTCTGAGTATATGCATAGGATTGTGCTATTATTGTATACTACCTTGACCTGCCTTTTTGCTAATGTAATGTATAGTGATTCTTACACTTTATGATTAGGATTTAATTACCCTGAACTCAAAATGCACTAGACTTGTTGGAAATGAAACTGATTAAATCTTGGACTACCCTTTGGGTTTTCTGACCTCCAATCCTGGGTTTCAAGACTTTAAACAAATAAGTCACTTGTACAGAAATGTGTAAAAATTTAACTTCCCTTTGAAATGCTAGAATTCAGACAATTCTAATCATTATATCTCCCAATTTGGACATTGTATATCAAAACGGCTTTATACATATTGAACTCAGGCTTGATTTGAAATATTTAATGTATGTCCCTACTTTGTAGAGACAATTTTTATGTTTAGATTTCAAAGCATTCCCATTCTTGTATGTAAAGTGGTGAATATAGTGCTCTAGTGTTTCTGTGGTCTGTCATCAGCAGAATGGTTGGAGCATGGAATTCTATTTTGATTTATTGGACTTTGCTGCTCTTCAGAACAAATCTATTCTTTATATCAACTTTTAAAACTGGTGATATTTAAAATATGTAAAATATACAGTGATCGTTACAAGAAATTCTTTCTACTTTGTACTGTGAATAACTGTGTAGTTTTCAAATCCTGAATGATGTCTCTTTATTGCAATAAAGTTTTTTTTTCATATTTTCAGCTTTTCAGGTGAGAGTGAAATGTCTTCAAGTTCAAAAAATCCAGTGCTTTCCACAATTGGCCATGTAGAATAAATTCTTTAAACAGAGTTCCAACTTCACTAGTAAATTAGAGCCAAACTATACATCATTAGAAGCAGGAAGTGTTGAGAATCAAGTTGTTGTCATAGAAGGAGTTTTTCATGCTCCCCATGGTTTGGCAGTTAGCTTACTTTGTTATGTGATCACTGGAGGTAAGAAAAGTGCTTGAAAGTACCATTGCTTAATTTCAAAGATCTGCTGGAATTGCACCTCTGCAGGGTTAAACTTCTAATAACATGCCATCTGTATAGTTTGGACTTTAGTAAATTAAGTGGAGTAGAATAGAAGCAAATCCTGGCTCTTGGTGATACTGGCCAATGGTGGTAAATATAAAATGCGATCAGGCTAGCCAGCTGATCAGAGGAACATGATACAGATTGGTACAACATGGACCTAAGGTAGCAAGCCGAGGTTTGTGGTTATTGCTATGTTCTGATACTCTCTGACTGCCTGCCTACTGATGGTTAGAGAATGTCCCAGGACCAGCTAGGATTCTCTGGCTGGAATCCTATTGGTGTTTGCATAAGGTTTGTGTAGCTTGCTGCTATACATTAGAGCTAATTAATGAAGTACATCTCCGTTGCACAATCAGAGACATGACCAGGTACATGACCAATATGTTCCCCAATACTTTGTCAATCAAACATAAGCAGCTAATGTGAGGGCGTGCAAGCATTTGAAGCTTTGTCCTGCACCTGCTCACCATCTCACTGGCTGCCTCTCATAGCTACTCACTGCCCCCACTGGTAGTATTACTTTTTTTATTTGTTTAATTTTTTTTATTTCTTTCAAACTGGGATAGCAACCAGTTCAATATTTCGGGGGGTGGGAGGTTTTATTGCAAGGTTTCCCTGCAGCCCCAAGCCCATGATCCTGGCATCCATTATTTGACAAACCCCACAGACACAATTTACTCCAACACAGGTGAGCTTACATGCCAAACGATTCAAAATAGTGTCCACAATCAAGTTAAAATAAACAACCCTTAAGGATGTTTAAAATAACACTTCCTGGATACAAAAAAATGCTTCCGAGCTTTAAAAAAAAGTGCACTTAGCTGTACGTTGTGTAAATTGATATTTTAAAAATTGATTTCAAGCGTGCTAACCTGATGCAAACCCAGAAACCTTTCAGTGTCTGAAATGAGGACATACTTGGATTAACAAACATACAACTAGAACTGTACACCTGAACACACATTTTGAAAATAATAAAGTGGACATATCCAAAATACAGAATGAAGTTACGATAAGTATCATCTTAACATAAGAATTAAGTCAGGATATAGATTTTAGGCGATGTTTGCACATTATTAAATTTCAATAATATTTAATGGTTTTATTAATACATTTAGCAAATTTAATTAATACTGATAAAACTCCAAACTATGTGTTTACAAGTATAACCAAATACAAATGACCCTGTTCTTAAAAGTAATAGTAGATGATAAGCATAACTCCGCAGAAAGAAATTACATCTTGTGGCACCATTAAGACTAACAACTTTATATTAGTACGTGTTTTCATGGAACAATTTGCTTCAGTTGTTGCAACAGAATTTCTAATGAATTGCATTCCTTACCCTCATAGATATCTATATTTATGCACCTGTTTAGTAATTAGACTATTTCAAGTAGTAACAATTTACACAGCACTTGAATACAAATAGCCTTAATTCTTTCTCCAATAGTTTGCTAGTTCACCTAGTTACAGGAGTGAATTTCAGAGTTCAGACATCTTCTCAAGACAGACATGACAACTCTGTCTCTGCTTATAAACAGAAATCAATCTCCAGCTGTGGGTGAAAGCATTTTCCAGAGTAAGCTGATGCTTTTGCTCCCAAGTTACTCAAAGCTTAATCAGGTACCTGCAGCACCTATGATTGGCTAACTCACTCAACCTGCAGTCTCTGTTTTGAGGGTCAGTCTCAATGGCAGACCTCACGGCCACAATATCTGCTCTAATTTTTCAACTTTCTGCTACTTCATAGCTTGATGAGTTCCTGAGAACTCAAAACTTGCATGTTCTTTTGTGGCATTTTAGTTAGTCTAAATAAAAATATTGTACCAACGGTGGAGTCTTACTCTCAACAGTCATTAGTCTATGTTAGACATTGTGTGTTCTGGCTATGAAGCAAAAGTGTTAGTATGTATTTGAACAACAGAAAATATGCTGAAACATGTTTAAAAAATAGCAATAGTATATGTGGAGCTCTTAATAACAAAGACCCTAAAGGCTGCAAATTAAAATGAGACCAGAAGATGGTATTACAGACCCAGGCAGAATGCACCTAATGTAACGCGAAGCTGGTGTTAAATGACTATGTTAACAATTGCCAATGATGTATGCTTTGTTTTCAGAGATCTCTCTAAAACCAGCAGTAGTTTAATTACATACAACCTTTTACACTAAAAATAATGTGCATTGGCTTCCTGTTTGAACCTGAGAGTGTTTATTTTTTCATATATCAAATACAACAAAGGCACTGTACAACAAAGGGACCAGATCTAGATTAATATGATTTCTTTCCATAGAGGGAATTAGTACTGGACTTGAGATTTGAAAGTCAAATCTATTTTACGTATACTAGAGACAGACACAGCTTCAGTTTTTTTAAAAACACACACACAATAGGCTTCAGAGAAATGTTACCTTTAGAATTTGAGTCTATATTTTACACGTGAATTTCTGTTTCAGTAACTACAATAAGGTCTTCATATGATGTGGACTATCACCAACTGAATGAGAATACATTGGTTAAGTTCCAATCTGTCAATAAATGCTGAACAAAGATAATGGTTTCTTAGCACTGTTCCTGTATTAACATGCTACTCAGTGCTCATGATAACGGTTTTTCATATTCTCTGGGGTTTCAGTAAGAAACCCTTTAATTGTTTTACAATGTGAAATAACAGCAAAGCAGAATGAGAATGAGACAACACCAGATACAGATTCTCACCATGCCACCTAGTGCCAGGATGCTTATGTTAATATAATTGCCACCAGTGATAATTCTGCATTTAAATTTGGTCTCACACCTGAATTATTCTCCCTGAAACTATATGTATTGTCACTATATTTGGAGAGAAATTGGAGGTACTGCTGGTGGGTGATTTGTCTGTCCAGCTGAATCATGTTCAATGTGTTTTAGAGAAAGCTTTGTTCACCCTAAAATGCAGGTTGGTAACCCCAGTAGGTTTGAGTGCCAATTCCCCCCTATCCACATTTGGGTATTAAAGTGGGCCAAACACTGTGGGTGATCACGGAACAAAGGAAGGCAATTAGCCTTAGAGAAAGTACAAAGGAGTCGACAAGCAGATGTCCGAGCCAGCAGAGCCTCAAGGTAATGCCCTGAGAACTCTTTTTATTGACTTAGCACGAGTTACATAGTATGTTGTGAGAATTCAGATAGGATACTAGTTACCTAATCGCCACTAGGATTGGTTGAAGAAACTCTTTGATCTAATGCTCTACCTCTAAGCGAAAGGGCAGAATGAGGGGTTACCCCGCCCGCTGGCAGCTGCTGCTCTCTGCCAGGAGTATATGCACGTCACTGGAACAGAATGTAGCTACAACCTTTAGGCAGAAGTTTCCCACAAAACACCACACAAAATGTTTTAATAAACAAAACCCCAAAGTTAAGTTTTTCTGTTTGCTGTTTTAAATGAAATGGCACCTCCAACCCGACCCCCCCAAAAATACCCTTTTGCTCTAGCACCTTACACCCTACTTTAGGGGAGAGCTGCTACTCCTGGAGGCTTTGATGAATGCAATTCTCTTTTTAAATGATTTTTTAAAAAACAGTAGGAATATATTCAGCTGCATCATTGAAACAGGGTGATTAGAGCACAGACAATGTGGCACCCCAGATACTGTTGGACTCCAACATCCTTCTGTTCCTTCTAGCACATCTAATGCTCAAGGATATGGTTGCCAGGTCAGCAGCAGTTTATTGCCTAAGATTTGAGGGCCAAAACCTGAAACTAGAAGGTGGGTCCTTGAGATAACATAAAAGGAAGAAAGGTAAGACTTGGGCAGGGACTGGAACTGTTTCTGGTCCAGTGGATTGTGGAAATGGACATGAGAGGAATCTGGGTAAAAGGACTCAGAATCCAGCTGAAGCTCATAAGCAGGTAATATGGAGACCCAGATCTCTTTTTGGCAACTAGACTGGCAGTAACATGCATTTTGCAGCTTAAGTGTTACCTGCCATCTAGCTTTTTTGTACGCCAACATTGCATAAGCACACATGCAGACAGCTTTGCACTAAGTCAGTGAGCCCTTCTGGCAGCTGGGAATAGGTAGAGCCACCTCCAGAATCACTCAAGCTGCCATTTGTCTTCCCACCTAGAAAGCCAGAGAAGTATAGCAGTTCTCTGAAACGTCAACTGGCAGTCTTGAGACCTTGTACCTTGAGACCATTCAAGGATGGTGAGAGCTCTCATTCAAAAAGTGTAGAGGGGATTTGGAGCAGGGAAGAAAGAACAATGCTGATCATCAGGATGCTGTGGGCCCTATTGGTTTTATAGATATCCTCTATCATCTGAACAGTGTTGGCTGATTCCTCATAATTTATTACAAGGTAATAAAGTTCCAGTTATAAAATAAAGTACCACTTGCCTTCTAAAAACTTCCTTAGATCTTCTGATAGCATTAGATGGCACTCAAAGTATGCAGCAGATTATTCTGTAGTTTTGGGGCCATTACTAACATTATATTCCTACCAGCTGGCTAATGGTAAGCATAACAGGGTACAGTAGGACTGTGATATCCATGGAGATTGGTTCCAAGATCACTCGTGGATCCCGAAAACCACAAATAATAGTCTCCCATATATACAGGATTGTATCTGGTTCCCTCTAGTGGCCAGTTCTGGTAACACCATCATGGAAAGTCATATTTCTGGTTTTTTTTAATTTAATATCTTTAATATTTTCAGACTGTGGATAAGTGAAACTATGGATACTGATCCCACCGATATGGGGTCCCTACTGTATTCTTTGTTAATCTTATATAAATCAATGAAATGTTTCTGGAACATGCCCTTACAAGTCATTTCACTGAACCTTTAAAATTGGCTGATTATCTTCCTTCAGAGCAGGCTTCACATGTTTTAAAAGCATCAATGGATCACAGACTTCACAGTGATCAACTGATGGGTAGATGTTCCTATAGCATGCAGTCAAGTGGCACCACCCCTGCAGGCCTCCCTATCTTCAACCAGGTTATGTAATTGCTGCTAACATCAGTTTATCATCCATGTTTGTGTTTGTATTTCTCCTGGCTGCATTGTTTCCTGTCTCCCCACCTACACCTACCCGCCATCACCTATTATGTAATAGAATGTTTCAAATGGGCATAGTCAGTGTACTGATGAACAGAAAACAAGAACTGTTAGCCCTTAATAGAGAACATTTGCTCTCTGGTGGGTTAGCATTACAACATTTGGCCCATGTTTCTTTAGTTTTTTTAAAGCACATTTTAAAAAAATTGAATAAGATAGCTGTAAGTGTAGTTAAGTACTCTAAATTCAGACCAATACCCACCAACTGGTGTGTTTAAAAACAGAAATAGATCTAGTTTTTAATGGGTTGGATTCAAATTTAGATGCATATAAGTGATCTGTATTCCCATGGCAGCCTTTCCAACCTATTGCTCAGTTATGAAAGGGTGAGAACTCAGTAGCAAAGCAAAGGGTTTGCATGCCCAAGTTTAGATTCACACCTGAAAGTCTTGAAGGCTGCTGCAAGTCAGTTTTGAGAATACTGGGCAATATGGTCTAATGTTCTGACCCAGCAGCTTGCAGCTTCCTCTATTCTTCTTTTGCGGGACTCTCTCTACATCAGGGCCTACCCTATTCAACCGGCTCCTGGTCTTTTGTGCTGGATGTGTGAGGGAGGGGAGGAGGCTGGCAGGGAAGTCCATTTCTCCCATACCAGCCCCACGCTGCTACATCTGGATCTAACCTGATGTTTTCTTCATATTTTAAAATTTTAATGATCACAGCCAGGACTTAATTTTTATCTCCTGCCCTTGCCTAGTCACACAACATCCCTTCAGAGCAATCTTGCTTTGGTGTTGCAAACTCCTCCAGAAGAGGGGACCTAGGGAACCTAACTGAGCAAAATTCCAAAAAATCAGGAAAAATGATTCTTTGGGGGACCCTGGGAAAATGGAAAAGAGCTATAAGCCGTGCCTGTTCCATGACAGACAGGGAAGGTTTATAAATGTTTAATAAAGTTTGCTGTGGATGCGATCCAATTAATAAGCTCGAGTGGCCAGAGAGACAGGTATTGTGTTCGTTACTATAGCATCACCTAGCTAGCATAGGATATGTGTGAGAGGAGCCGTGGAGGAAAGCCGGGAGAGAAGATGAGCGAGTTACAGAGTTGTTCGGTGTGATGCACAGGCTGAACACACCAGGTCCAGCGTTAATAATCTCCAGGTGTATCCCTGTGCGTTAACCTCTCCATCTCAAGATAGACAGCTGTGGAACAACAATAGATGCAAAATACAGCAGCCGTTCTGCTTGACCTATTGGCAGTGGTTGAGAGGCTCTACTGAAAATTTCACTCTCTTAAAATATTTTGGAGAATTAACAGTCATACCTGCTGGATCATATGGTCACAATCCTAAGGATAAAAAGAAAGGAAAATTGAAAACAGAACACAGAAGAAGACTACTAAAATCTGGGGGAAACTGATGATGAGAGCAAGCAAATGTTACGTTAAAGGATTTATTTAAATAAGGAAGACAAGATGCCTTTTGAGGTGTTCAATACATTGAAGGAGAGGTTTTTGAAGCCTGGGAAAGAAGAAGTGAAGAACACAGTAAGCGACTCACTGGGACACTTGCAAAGGTAATAGTCTGATCTAAACTTCCAGGACAGAGTAAAATGAAATAATGTTTTGAGCAATTTATATGAAAGAGAAAGCTAGGAACATGTGGGTAAAGCAAACTATGCAGAGACCTGTACCAAATTGACAGTGCAGTAGCACTTAAAAACTGTGTAGTATATATGCTTCTAAACCAGATGAGAATTTTGAAATAGGCCACAGTTCTAAACATGTTTTTTCTTGTTGAATATGTTTGTGTAAAATAATACCTCAAGAAAGGCATTATAGACTCTAAGTGTGTACAATGTTCATGTGATATGTAGCTTCACTATTTTTAAAGAATAATATTAAGTATGTAACACATAGGCCAAAAGTTGTTGTGTATGCCATTTTAAATTACGAGCAGCTAAAATTATATATATCAGTAGACTGGTGTGGCCATGAATGAGATTTGCACTCAGCTCTTGGTATATTTAGTTGACTATCTCAGTGTCTGTGGGTCTCAGCACAAGTGTGCTTACTTTGCAGCATGCATTGGTATAAATACAAGGCTCTTCGTTTATCAAGATTATGACTGTTTCTACAATATTCTCACATATTGAAAGATGGTAACCATTTAACATCTCAAAAGAAATGAATCACCCATGACATGTGAGCGGATACAAGTTTTCACAATATTCATCTTATGTTTCAAAGCCACCAGAGAATTTGTAAGTCAGTTGAAGAAAAAAAAACACACACACAATCTCCTGGCACTTTAAAATACTAACAATTTTATCATTCAGCTCCCAGAAAATAATACAGGTTTTGTAGTCAGATGGTTCAAGGTGGTGGTGGTGGTGGGGAGAGCAATAGCAAGTAATCCATTGATTACAAGTTTTGGTTTATTGTTTTATTTTGGTATCTTTCATTGCCACAAAACTGAACAATTATAACCCTATAGTAAGTTAATACTCGCCTTGCTTTTTTGTATACTGCTTTTATGCTGTCCCTGACAAGATGTCTTTTGAGTAGCTTGCAAATTTAGCCAACAGCTCTAACAGCTCTAATATGTAGTATGGAGACACTTCAGCATAGTATCGTGTTGTAATTCATTTAAACTGCAATCCTGTGCAGACTTATCTGGAAGCAAGCATGCTTGATGACAATAAGATGTAGCTGTGCATAGGATTTTGCTGCTTATATATAATTAATTGTTTTACTTTCTAAACGCCCAGGGACTGTGTATGTAAAAAGTGTGTAGTTTTCTGAATTGTCCTAGGTAACCAGCTTAGCGTCTTTTTTTGTGATGCTGTTAAATAAACTGTTTAACAAGGCACAGCCAAATAAACAGCTATCCATCTCTCTTTTTCTAATATATATGCAATATTGCAGTTGATTCTATGTTATACAATATAGGTTCTGAATTCTGATTCAAGCATAACTATACAAACTGAAAACTTTAGGACATTCCTCATCTTAGATGACACATTCCTGCAACGTATTAGAAAGAGAGACAGCAGGGATAGAAGGCTGGACAAGAACTCAGGAGATCTGGGTTCTAATTCCTGCTCAGCCATGGAAACTGATGAGGTGGAGGATGGCAACGGTCAACCTCTCCTTGAACATTGCGCATACTTGCCAGGGTCACCAGGAGTTGAACGTGATTTAATGGCATATAACATATATGCATATTGGGATGGACAAATGGAAGTTTAAGAAATAAAGGTTAAAAGGCATGGGTTACATGTGAAAAGAGGGGCATTTATTAATGAGCTATAATTATGCTTTGATTTGGTTAAGCAGCTGCATCAGTGGGCTGCAGACTATAAATGCTCATAGCAAATAAAACATCTTAGTCTTTCAGGAGCCTCATGATTCTTCATTGTTGTGCAAGAGAGACCAATAACTCAGAAACTGAATTTTACAGTAAGTTATAGTTTAAGGCATTAAGGTTTGCCATTCAATGTGAATGAATGGTAGTGTCCAGGATTATTTTAAAACCTCTTCCTCGCTAGGTAAATTATCTGTGTTTCAGTGGCTGAAATGCTGTTGCTGTAAGTTATGTCATGTAAGGCTGATTATGTCGTCAACTGTGGCATTTTTCCAGAAATAAAGATTCCCTCCCCTGTTCCATGACCACAAGTGGCTTCTTCATAAAGAAAGAGATTTTGTGGGAGCCTTGGGAACCTCAAGGCAGGGGGGAATTGGAAATGTTTTATTTCCATCAAATCATCTTGGCTGATGAAGTAATCAGGTTTGCATGATATAGCTGTTCACACAGGATTTCAGCCAGTACTTGGCCCTTGGCCTAATGCATTTGGAGTATTCAGTGTGGAGTACTGGATAGAGTAACAGACTAGGACTCAGGAGACCTGGGTTCGATTCCATAGCTCTGCCATGGAAACTCAGTGATAAAACCTTTCCTCTCTGTGGGCGGCCCCTGCACGCCCTTCCATGACAACACCAAGAGTAGTTGCTGAAACAGGCTCCTTTATTGAGCAACAGAACTGTTAAAGGTCCAACAGGGCCATTAACTTAAATCAGGTAATTCAGGGCACTAGGGAGTCAACTTCACTCCCTCAGTCTTTGGGGCATTGCCTCTGTATATCCTTTTAGTGGGAAGAGTGAAGCTCCACCTCCTCTACCTGGTCAAGGTGGGCCCAGCATGGAGTTTTGTGATAATAGCATTGGATACATACCATCAGGTGTCCCTGGAGGCAGGTGGCAAAGGCCCCCTCACCAGCCACTCCCCCTAAGTCACTGCTGGAAGCTGCTGGCCTGTAGGTATGGTAATGCTTCCAGTCAGCTTGTCCAAACTCCATGCAGACCTGGCTGGTATCTCCCATGTATCGGGGCACAGGGTGGAATGGAAGCCTGATCTTATGGGACCTGGAGGGACTGCTTGCCCCTGCTGTTTGTTCTGTTGACAGTGAGCCCAGTGCTGGTTCTCAAACCTCCGAGCCTCTCAGCACCTTGCCTAGTTTTGGCAGACCTCTGGTGGCACAAGCAGTTCTCCCAGTAGCCAGTCTCAGGACATCTGCAGACTATTTTCCAACCAGCCCTTGACTTCTCCAGGAGTGGCAGCACCTCCAGGACCTCACACACCTCTTAATCTAGAGCATCCACTCAAGAGTCCTCCTGTCCTGTTTCCCACTCCTCCTTAAGTCAAAGTCCCACCTTGGCCACACCTGTGGCCTTGAGGGTGTCTGCCTCCCCATTGCCAATGCCCCAGTCCACAGTCCACAGGGGCCTCTTGCTGGTCCCACATTCACTTCTTTAGAAACCCTGTTAGGGTTGCTATAAGTCAGATGGCACATAACAACAACTAATGCATTCAGTGATCCTTCATGCTTTTACAGATCTTGGAAGTTACCAAGTAGTTTGGGTTCACATGAAAAGTTACTGAGCCCAAACCAAGAACTAGCCAGGCCGAATCTTGCTTAGTTTCTGAACTCAGAGGAGATTATTGTCTTCAGAGTAGTAAGGCATTGTACAAGAGCATCTTTTTAAGAATGGCAGTTTGTAAAATTGGCATTGCCCCTTCAAGGACGGCAGATAGTTAACCCTTTTAGCACCTCACTAGACAGGACACTGATTCCATATCTAGAAGCAGTGCATGTTTCAGAGGAAATAACTGTTTGTTTACCCTAATGTATGCTTGCTTCAATACACATTTGGAAAACTAGCCTGATTCCAGTAGTCGGGAGACAGCATAGCTTTGTTTGCCACAACACATAGCCTAGCAGATTTGCTTGCCTTGAGGAATAACATTGTAAGAGGAGGAAATAAGCATTGCCCAAATGTGCAATCCGACCCTAAGATTTGCTAAACACACTATTCAAATGGTCATGTTGAAAGGGAATTTGTGTATGTAGAAAAACAGACTTTTTTTTTACAAATAACAACACAACATTATTTCAGATTTTTGTGAAATCCAGTTTAAAGACCTTCCCAAACCACCCATAGCTTCTAATTTGTTCCTTCAGTATTGTCTACTGTTAAATGTTAGTTGATCCCCGCTGGATGTCACAGCCCTACTTACACTCTCTCCTCACAGTTGTTTTATTTTGACTAACATGGTCTGAGCAGTGGGGTGCTCACTCCACCATTTCAGATGGTTTGCTGGCTCCTCCTTGTAGAGTATAGACTGCCAGGCTTCTGGCTGGAGGAACTGATGAGTAGAAAGAAATTGTAAATATCATGAGTTTTGTACATGGTAATGCTTCCCGCCCCCCGCCCCTCTGAAGTACATAGTACAGCCAAACTTCCTCAGTTTTTCTCAGTCTCGTGGCTTTGACCAGATCATCCAGTCATTCTATCCACACGAACTATCTTCTCAGTTTATAAGGGTGCCCATTAAGAACCAGTCCATGAGCCTATCTGGATCTTTTCCTAAGTATGCTGAATTAATGGCATTACAAAACATAGGATACTTCCTATAAAGCTCCTACGACTATTAAGTCTTGCAAGACTGCAATATAGGTAGGTTACATGGACTACATAAAAACGTGCTTCAATCTGGTTCTTTTTCTCTGCCCTCCCAATCTTTTTCTTCTTCTTTCTGTTGCATCCAAGGGATTATAGAGAATTCATTGTAAATTACCTGGATGGTATTGCCAGAAAGCAGGAAATAAATATAGTCAATATGTAAAACGTATTACTTATATGTTGTGTGTGATGGCTTAATTATGTTTACATAATGCTGTCATGTGTCAGAGTTATAAAAGAACATTAATGAAAATAAATGTGTGAAGCAAACCCTACTAAAGAAACACTTTGGGGATCATCAGAGAGGTAGGAGGACACATGTTTATTTGTTTCAGGTAAAACAAGGACGCACTGAGGAGTCAAGAAATAAAGCAAAGGAACAATTTAGCAAGCCTTTCTTTGTTTGTTTGTTGTTTGTTTGTTTGTTTGTTCATTCTGAGGTGGTAGTAGGGCAGAACACTGATAACGTTAACCTAGGCTTCCAAAAGGCTCAAGGGTAGCCCAGGTGGCAACCTAAATATTCTTGTCAGTTTTTCTTCTCACATACTTCTCTTGCCTTTCTTCTGTGCACAGAATTAATTAAGAAGAAGCAATTATTCAAGACATCAACAAGAAGAATGTGTTTGAACAGATAAACTGATTAGAACCTCATTAGGGCTAGCGAGGTACTGCCAAGAGCACTATGGCTTTTGACAGATGGTCAGGAATTGCTATGCCAGACAGACTTATTCACCTGACTTATGATGCCAAACACATTCACAGTAAACGTCTGTATTCCTGTGTAAGTGGAATAGTGTCCCATCCATTTTCTTGAAGTGAAAGGCCAAAAATGACCATCAAAAATAAGCCTGTCAAGATACCTCCTATTTCAGTTTTACAGACTGGGGATGGGGGAATCTTGGGGATATCCCCCAGTCCCTAAATTGAACAGTTCTCCTTCTGGAGGTCTCCTGGTGTTGAAATAACACCTCCCCAAACTGGGCGGTATTTTTACAGTGGCCTCTGGCATGGTCTTAAGGGCTGCAAAAATCCTGCTGGGGGCCAGGGGATTACATGTTGCCCAGCCCAACATGTAAATTTAAACTAATCCCTTTGGACAAAAAACAGACCAATAAATGCCTTTACAATAGATCTGTTTTTGTTACATGCCATCAAGTTGCCTCTGACATCTGGTGACCCAATGAATGAGCGATCTTCAAAATGTTCTGTCCTCAACAACCCTGCTCAGCTCTTGTAAACTCAAGGTAGTGGTCTCCTTTATGGAGTCAATCCCTCTCATATTATTTTCTTTTTCTGATGCCTTCATCTCAGTATTATTGTCTTTTGCAACATACTTTGCCTTCTCATAATCTGCCCAAAGTATGACAGTCTCAGTTTTGTCTTCTTTTGCTTCCAGAGAAAGTTCAGGCATGGCTCTAAAGATTTATCTTGAGACTATAACCCTGCCCCACTTCCTCCAGGTGCTACTGCTGATTGGGTGCCTGCTGGAGGGGGTGGGGCACCAAACCACAGATCAGCTGTTTGGCCGGGAAATGAACCACACCAAATTGAGCAGGGAGCTGGACTCAGTGGCCTTATCAGCCCCTTCCAACTTCATTATTCTATGATTCTATGTAATCTCCACATCAGTCTTGCTCCTAGCATAAACTAAAATGGTTTTGGCCTTTCATATCCCAGTATCTCATTATTCGCCTCACACTACCTTTGGCTTGGGTCTCTAACATTTTATATACCCAGTGGCTACAGATCAGTGCTGCCCACCTTTCACATGTTCTAGGAAAACAGCTTCCACCAGCCCTAGCCAGCATCGCCAAAGGACAGATGGGACCCACAGTCCAACAACATCTGAAAGAGCAAACTTTGCCTACCACTGCTATCGACCATGAAAAATGCTTGAATGTTTTTCCCCCAAGGGGTGGCCACGTTAATCTGCTGTTGCTGCAAAAAAGCAACAAACAGTTGCTTCCTGTTGCCAAAAGACTATATGTTGTTTTGAGGGAGAAAGCAATGCTAAATTACATTGACCAAAGAGATACAAGTTCTTACTGACTGTTTATTTAT
The DNA here is from genome assembly GCA_037013535.1 of Intellagama lesueurii. Taxonomy (NCBI): domain Eukaryota; kingdom Metazoa; phylum Chordata; class Lepidosauria; order Squamata; family Agamidae; genus Intellagama; species Intellagama lesueurii. The sequence goes on along the minus strand of JBAJHW010000005.1, from coordinate 38,429,015 downwards.
TAAATATATGCCTTACCTAAGATGGCTGCTATCCGTAATGCTCTGCACAGGAACTTGAACTGCTAGATTCTGCTCTAGATTCCAGTTCCTTAGATGCTACTGTACTACACATTTCTATTCTATAAATTTATACCAGAAAAAAATTATAAGACTTCTAGCATAGGACTGGACAAGATAATTGTTGAGCGTATTTCCCTCTTGTTTTTATCCAGCTGACCCATTGTTTCCCTGAATTCTTCAAGGTCTTATACAAACACTGGAGCTGTTTTCTTGTGCACATTTTGAGTCCAGTTTATTGAAAACAGTTGCCATGGGAACGTAAAATGTAGTAGTTAATCAGTGTGTTACGTATTTCAACTACATATTGGCAACTTCTCCTAAGAACATCTCCCCCTCACCTTCTTGTTTTGCACGGTTTCAGAAAAATTGATGGAACCAACCAGGAAGAAGAGAACATTGAGCTGAATGAAGAAGGAAGACCTGTGCAAGCCACAAACAAACCCCCTTTGTTTGACTGCTATTGCTGTGGACTGCCCAAACGCTACATCATTGCTATCATGAGTGGCCTGGGGTTTTGTATTTCTTTTGGAATTAGATGCAATCTTGGTGTTGCCATAGTGGAAATGGTCAACAACAGTACAATCTATGTGAATGGGAAGCCAGAGATTGAGGTAAGCAGCAGCATATGTTATATGGCGGCGAAAATGACATCTTGGTTTAGCTCAGGCTTCTTAAGAAATCTATAGAACAGTTTGAACATGGTTGTGCATATTTCTCTAATGATGTCAGGAATATCTTGTGCTTTTTTCTAATAGACACCAGCACTACCCTATGCAATATGTTTACCTTTTGAAGCCAGTGATAATATAAATCAGGCTCTTACTGGAGAATAAGGTGGAGATGTACAGAGGTTAGGTAAACAAGGTGTCAAATTCTTAAAGTAAAAGGAACTCTAGGAAATGTGAATTTTTAAATACATAAAGCTGTTTTGTGTACAGCAGCTTCCCCCAATCCTAAGAAGCTCAACCTGGCACACATGATTTTCCATGCACCCACCTAACCACATACCTCCCAAGCAACCCTGTAAGGTAAGTTGGGCTGAGCAATAAAGACTGGTCCAAGAGATTGCCGAGGGAGTTTCATGGCTAAATAGGAATGTGGCCCCATATTTCTCCAGTTCTGAGCTAACACCCCCACTACTATCTACTAGATCCTGCTATGGAAGAAAACTGAGGCTGCAAACCTAGTGCACTTACCTAGAAGACAGCAAGGCTGAACATGGGGAGATGGATGCATCAGGTTGCACTGTAAACCTGGTAGCTCAAAAAGAACCAAACTCTGAGTGAGGAAAATATATGCACCTTGTTAGAGTTATGGAAGAAACAAGCAAGCCACTTTAAGCCATGCAGATGGATGGGTGACCAGCTCCAGCAAAAGCGTTCACACTAGCTTCACTTGTCCCCTCTTCTGTCTCCAGTTTACTGTTATGCATAACAGTTTACTGTTATGTATTTCAGTTAATCTTTCTCAAATAATCAAAAGCAAATTTTGTTTCATGGTACTTCTCTGTCTAAGGGGAGAGTAATGATCTCTCAAGCTGATCAAGTCCGAAAAGGAACTGTGTAGTGACTGTTAACTAAGAATATTTGACATAATTGAGCTATAGCTCAGATAGAAGGAAATAATGAAATGCTTCCAAATCTCATTGGATTTTCATAGCTTTCAGCAGGCCAAAGATACACAACTTTTGGCTCAATGATATCTGCCACATTCAAGATTTTGCAGCAATATAGTGCTTTCAATTGTTCAATAAAATATTGAACATGCAATTATCAAGGTGTTAACTCCATGTTGCTACATAAATGCTATTTTCTTTGTAGAAAGCACAATTCAACTGGGATCCAGAAACAGTGGGACTCATTCACGGCTCATTTTTCTGGGGTTATATTGTTACGCAAATTCCAGGAGGCTTCATTGCAAATAAACTAGCAGCTAATAGGTAAGATAAGATAATGAGATATAATAAAGTAATAAGAATAATGTTCTAGGTTATCTAATCCTATACTTATTAAAAACAAGTGTATTTTTCATATGGAGTTGTTCTAGCAAAGTTTCGCTGCTCTGTGGGCTTTGGCAATAAATGATGATGTCCCTTTGAAAAGTTAACAGGCAACCTCAGTAGCAGTTACTATTAATGACTGCATCTAAATAATGTAGCATGCTAGTGTCCCTCTAGAAACCTACATGTTGATTTAATGAAATGAAAAGATTTCTTGTCTCACTGTACAATGTAATTTTGGTAAGGTCTATCCAGAGATTCATATGATTAAAAGGCTCTATATTCTCTTACTTTTGTTCTTCTTAAAAAAGAAAGAGAACGGATTACCTACAGAGGGCACAAATGATGCAGGGTTTATGCTTGTTTATGCTTGGATATTGTGAGGAGGGAGAGTTGAATTGAAATTCCATTTGTAAATATGGCCTATCTGGCAGCCAGTTTGCGACATTGCCCACAATTAAACCTGAAACCAACAAGACAAAAACACATGTAGCTACCATATCTTGTGGTCATGGGCAGTGGTTGGTGTTGAATCACAATGCTACAAGATTCATCACTCTCAGAATATGTGTGTGTCTGCAGTGCTTTTAAAGCTATTGGTAGAGAAGCAGCCTTTTTTAAAAAAAAAAACCCTGATCACAAACACTGTTCAACCACTTGGTGAACTCTTTCATACACTTTTTTTAAATATCAGGGGTAGGCAAATTTGGCCCTTTTTATACTGTCGGATTGCTCTTCCCATAATCCCAGACCACTGCCTATTCTGACCAGGGTCAATAGGTTCACATGGAGGGCCACAATTTCCCTTTTCTCCTTTACACTTCCTCAACCGACAGACTCAAGCCATAATCCTATTGGGTTCTTACACTGTTGGAAGTAGTCTGTCACAAAATATCAGAAGTGGAAATAGCTTCCCACACAGCCACAGTGCACTCCCAATATCTGCTTCTGCAGGACAGAGCTTGAGAAGAAATCCTCCACAGTACAGTTTTGATTGCCACACAGTGCTGGAGGGACAGAAGCAGAACATCCTGCTGTGCTAAACAGGGAAACCAAGATTGGCTGATGGGGCTTCTTCCATCAGCACAAGGGCCCAACAGAATCCTGGCCATTACTCTAGGAATCTTTGAATAGGCCTGCCCATTAGAGGCTGTTGTAAATACAGATATCTGCCACAAAGGTATGATAATAATTTACTAAAATCTCAGCTTATTTCAGTTAAAAGACCTTAATTAGGGTTCAGATATAGATAAGCATTATTTGAAAATACTTCCTGATAACTCTAAGAAATGTGTATTTCAGTCATTCAAATTGAACAGGGGGTTGGACTCGATGGCCTTATAGGCCCCTTCCAACTTCATTATTCTATGATTCTATGAAACATAGCAGAAACATATTGGGTCTATAATAAACCATTGCCAGCATCTTGAGAAGCAATCTCTCTTTCTGGTGATCAATTGGTTCCATACTTCCCAGTTTGCTTTATCTGTTTTTTGTTAGTTAATCCACTTACTTCACAATATTCAAGCTGCTTTCAAAATCAAGACATTGAGGATAAAACTAGGTAACATGCTTAGTACATATTATTTTTCAGAAAAAGGTGCTCCCTGATGGGAAGATATCTGTCTGTCATAGCCCATGATTGTCCTCACCTACATGTTACAGATTTAGCATTCCCCCAACCAACCCATTGGTCATTAGGGAAGACAAACGGGGCTTAATTTCTGCAACTCTGTTGCTGCATATTTCTCTGAAGAAAACCAATTGTGAGAAGAAAAACAATCAGAGGAATCATGCATTCCCTTCAATGCCTTGTTTGACGTCAAACTATATAATATATTAAATTCATATTGTGCAGATCCACAACCTCTTTTTTACCTTACAGTAAACTGACACAGCCCTGATCCAAACTAAGACCAGTACATTTGTGTGGGGATGTTTACTTTAAACCCTACCATCTTTTTCAAAAATTTAAAAATATTCCCCGGTGAGTGGCTTAAGAAAACAACATTGGTGTCCACTTTTTTCTTGCTGACCCTTCCCCAATTTTTAAAATGAAAAATAAATAAATTGGAGGAGGTTTGAATTGTTCCCAACTATGCTGGTTTTAAACTGGTGGAGGTTTTGTACAGCTGCACACTGCCTGTTCAACACAGTGTTTAATAATCTCATTCTGAGAATAATTCAGTTTTGTGTTAAAATGTTATTCTCTCCTATAACAAATGTAAAAAGTGTTAGCAAGTTGCTTGAAGAAAGAGATTTTTTAAAAGTTTAATGGTCTGTTATTTGATACGAAAAGGAGGGTTTGACTTGCACATGTGAATATTATATTTCAATTAATGTATAACTGATTTCATGCTGGCACGGCCTATCAGCTGTTGTCAGCAGTTAAGAAAAAAAAACGTGTGAGCAAATTAAAAGAAGTAAGATAGGTGGAGAAGGGGAGGTTACACACATTATTCAATTCTTTGCTTTATATACCAGCTTTTGTCCCAACTATGGAGGAATCATAGTTGTTACTGAATGTCATCTGAGATGGAAGAGTACCAGCATATTGGAGCGCGAACCAGCACAGCTTATGTGCATTCTCAGACAACAAGCTAGCAAGTGTAGTATTCCTAGTCATACCAGGAGGAACACGCCCCCTGTTACATAGGTGTCTCTTATGGAGCCTACAAAAATTCAGGAGCCCTAACAGGAATAAATAAACAACTCCACAGAGGAACAGATAGAAGACTCCTAACTCAGCCCACGGCAGTCCCTGTTTTGCCAACAAAGGGTTCCAGGAGACACCCCTTCCCTTCCCTTCCTCAAGCTCCTTCTTCTTCCCCAAGCTCTGTCTAGCAGATTCTTAACACACACATACACACACTCCCAGTCAGGAACAAAGCAAGGATTAGCTATATTTGAGTAGATATTGGTCTCCCGCAGCAGCTTACACTACCAAATGATAAAGACAGTGAAATACCTGCAATTATTACAGATGTCTAGTTGGAAGTGTGGTGCAATGGATACAGACTAGGCCTCAGGAGTCCTGGGTTCAAATCCCCACTCAGCCATGGAAACTCACTGGGAGGTAGAACTGGTAAAACCAGTTCTTAAACATCTCACTTAACTTGAAAGCCTTGACTAAGGTCACAAAAAGTTCTGATTTAATGGCACATAAAGCACACATAAGAACAGTTCTTTATGTGGAGACACAGAAGAAGGGTTTTTCTGACACAGCACCCCAACTGTGGAATGCCCACCCCTTGGAGGCTTGATTGATGCCAACATTGGATCATTTTGGTGGTAAATCAAGACATACTTATTTATTAGAACCTTTGGAAGTTGAGGATCATGGCCTAAACAGGTTTTTAATACTATGTTTTTAATGTTTTAATTTTGTGTTGTTTGATTTTAAATTGCTTTAAATATCTTTAAATTGTTTTATACAGTTTTGCAACGTACCCTGATATCTTATGGTATAGGATGGCTCATATATGTAGAAAGAAAGAAAGAAAGAAAGAAAGAAAGAAAGAAAGAAAGAAAGAAAGAAATGCTGTGATTGAATATAGAGTTGGACAGTGTCCTGTTTCTCTCCTTTTAAAAAACCTTGCACTGAAGTCATTGATAAAAACATTTCTTTTTATTTTTGTTATTAGGATGTATTATTATTATTATTATTATTATTATTATTATTATTATTATTATTATTATTATTATTATTATTATTATTATTACTAAATAATAATAGTAACAAATAGAAACAAATTTTGCAGCTCATCCAAAACAGAATATAGAAATATACAGCATTGAGGAAATAGGGGTCACAAAAATAAGAGAAGAAGGAAGACAACAGTGTGGCCTTGAGAAGAGAATAATTAAGAAACCTCTTATGACAAGTCCAGGGCTAGTGCAAAGTTGTTTTGTCACATGGCCATAACCATTGCTTGTGGAATAACAAGTATGGTGTACCTGTGCTTCTCTCCAATGTTTGCCCACATCTCAACACCAACTTTGTCTCATCTGGGACCTTTCTACTACTGTAACTTCACCAGCAAAACAGTTCTGCTGGCATATCAGACAGTTGCAGTGGAATATCTTTCGTGATTGCAACTTATGTCACTGCAAGATTGCCACAAAAACCTGCGGCTCACTTGGATGATGGAAGTCACCAATAGGATTGCACCCTAATTCTGTTGAGCGAATGCTCTGTAGTTCAAGTGTGAGGAACACCATAACTCTGTTTATTTAAAGTGTTGATGGGTCGTAGCTTTCCTAATCTCTCAGTGTTGGCTAGGGCTGATGAGGTTTGCAATTGCTAGAGGGTATTTATTCCTCACCCCTGCTGCAGCTGGCGCATGATTCCAAATAAGTGTGTCAGATTAGCCCATTGCAAGTGGTACTCATGGTCTGTTTTCTTATGAAACCACAGAATTGTCTGTTGCTGTTGTTGGAATTTTATTTACTATTAAATAGTTGCCACCATTTATTAAATTGTTTTAGAGTTGGTTTTGCACCCTGAAATAAGTATGTGCTTAAATACAAGAGACCGTAGATGAGAAAGTCATGCATTTTTTTCAGAATAGCAGTATTAGAAAGATTGCTATACTCTAAAGGGAGATTGTGGTTTTTTTTTGTAATGGCTTTTGTAAAGACATAAAATGCCAATGACTGGTTTTCTCACAACTTGAAACACCTCTGTTCAACCCCCCCTTTGGGGGTCTGGTTTAGTTTTTATGAAATAAGAAGTGGTCTGTCAGGCTGAAGTTCAACCTGTGAATTAAAAGGACACCAAGAAAGTCAGTTTGCTTCTGTTCTACAGACTTGGTATCTAAAACTTGGGTTTACTTTGCATTCCTTCCACTCAATAATACATACATTTATTCCTATATAAAATGATACACAAAATCTCCCTTTCCATCCAGGGTATTTGGAGCAGCTATTTTCCTGACTTCCACACTAAACATGTTCATCCCTGCAGCTGCAAGAGTACATTATGGCTGTGTTATGTTCGTAAGAATTTTGCAAGGTCTTGTGGAGGTAGGTATGCAGTGTATTTATTTGTTTCATTATCTTATATTCTATTGTCTAAAATCCTGTTGCTTTGTAATTCATACAGATGGCCAATGGTGTAAGATTAAATTGGTTCTAAGTAGCAGTTAACAAGTCCCGGTGGTGATTCTTGAGCACATGCCAAGTCAGCAAGCATGTGTGTCCCCAATACTCCTAGCAGTAACTCATTAATTGCCAAATGGAAACCATTTGCCTCCCACATGTGCAACAAAGCAACAGGATTTCAGTCATTAGATTATAGGCTAGTATTAAGGCTACAACCTATTAAAAGATGTTCCTAACTCAGGCTCAGTGCAAATAATATACATGGTGAAATAAAACATACACAAGGGGGAGGGGGGGAAGAGAATAAGAACTAAACAGCATTTCATCAAGGATTTCAGGATCCATTTGAGAGATGCAGTTGAAGTATGTACACATTTATAACAGTGACTAACAAACAGAAGAATTTAAGGAAAAAACTTCAGCTTCTGACTTCTTCAGTTGCTCTGGTAAAAGTTAAAAATCACTTTTATAGCATACTTTTACTAAAGCCACTGAAGAAGACAGAAACCAAAACATTTTGTGCAAATACTTCTGTTCGCAAGTCAGACTTATGAGTGGACAGAAAGAATGAGAGAGTGTGTGTTAAAACTGAAGCTCAGTTTTTCCTGAAAACTCTGGCTTCCTTGCCAGTAACCAGGCATTAATTAAGCCATTAATTGTGTGCTTGGTTGCCAGCTAATCTAGAATGGTCAACATTATTTCAAGGCTTGGTGACATTCAGTGTCACTGCAATCAGACACAATGTCAAGTTCGTTACAGCAGCCAAGATCCTGGGGAGAAGGCTGATTTTGCAATGATAACCCATCCCTCAATAAAGTATGAGGGCCAAACTATTTGTTGACATTGAAGACATAGCCCAGAATCATACTTATCTAAGTAACTGTATTAAGGGCAATTATGCCAACTGTCTGTCACATGCCTGGTGATTCGCTGTAGGCACAAACCAGTTGCACAACTGGTCACACAACAGGCAGCTCTGAAACCACAAAATTGCTTGAATGATTGCCCTGATGCATGCATGTTTTTGCAATAAGATTTTGCGCGTGATTTGCCATTGTGTATAACTTCCTTAAAATTTGAAAAAGCAACCATTGGGTACCCAGGGTCTTAGGCAGAGGGGTCACAGCTCATGAAGTGGTGGGAAGATTTTTCCCCCTCCTACACACTTGTTTGAACAGCTCCCATTAGCCAACATTTGGCTAACATCTAACTGCTGTGCTTTAACTAGGCTGCAAACTGTGCCTTTCAAGCACAACAAAAGAAAACATTTGGGTAACAGAATTCCCATTTTTGTGATCATGACAAAGATGTAATAGGCAAGAATATAAGTGGGCTAGATTATCATATGAATGAATATAATGAAATAACTATTTAGCATATTAAGAAGAAGACCTGCAGTGGAACTCTGGAGGAGTTACTTTTAAGTTTGATTCCCATTACTCATTATAGTGTTTATTGCCATTACTGCATGAAATGTTAAAAAGCGAATTTTTGTGTTGCTCATTTTTTTTAATTACTTGGAAGATGAGTTTAGTCAGTCCTTTTTTACAATATATGTAACAACAACATATGAGAAGAGAAGAGAAGACTCCCTGGAAAAGACCCTGATGTTGGGAAAGTGTGAAGGCAAGAGGAGAAGGGGACGACAGAGGACGAGATGGCTGGACAGTGACATCGAAGCTACCAACATGAATTTGACCAAACTCCAGGAGGCAGTGGAAGACAGGAGGGCCTGGTGTGCTCTGGTCCATGGGGTCATGAAGACTCGGACACGACTTAACGACTAAACAACAACAACAAATAACAAAGTTACATCTATACTCATTGCTTCTCAGATTGAAACATCTATAGTCAGAAGCAAATTGTAAAAAGAGTTCAAAGAGGGCTGAGGAAATATGCCAGCAATGCGAGGAATAGCAAAATTCAAAATAAACAGAGCCTGTCCTCTGGAGGCAGGTTTTTATTTGGGGGAAAGGATCCTTACTATTTCTGGGTCTTTCACTCCTTCTCAGAATTTGCCACACTCAGGTTGCTTCATTCACTGGGGTGAGACTTTGGATTTCTTCAGAGACTAGTGCACAACATCCCCACAGATATCAGGACACTGGATCTAAATTGATAAATCAAGAAATATAGGTGGAATACACAGAAGCTTTTGACCATTAAGGGCCATGGATTCAGCACAATTGTAAACAACTCACCATGCCACTACTCCAATGATTTCCACAATCCTCCCTCAGTGCAGTGTGGAGTTTCAGCTGATTCTGTGTGGGTTTCATTGGAAGAAAGTTCCTTTGTATTTTTGGATGGTGAAGACATTTTTAAATATGTTCTATACTTTGGTTCAATTGTCAATCCATATGGAGGCTATAACCAAAAAAATCAAAATAAGATTGAGGCTTGGAAGCACAGCTCTGAAGAAACTAGAAAAAGATCCTCATATGCAAGGACATGTAACTGGAAACCAAGGCCAAATAATCAGGTATTAATTGTCCAGCTTTCACATCAACATACAGTAATCAGGTATTTCTGATTCTTTGTGAAAGGAAAAATTAAAATACAGCTTTATTTATTTATTTAAAATATTTTTAATGCCTAAGGGAGTCAATTTTCTACTTCTAGGATTCTCTTCCACAACTATACTGTAAGGATATCCTTGTCTATAGTCACAGGTTTTATAGTCCTCAGCACCAGCACTTCAGAGTGAGCAACTAATTTATTTTATTTATTTAAAATATTTGACCTTGTCTTTGTTCTTAAAAAAGGACTCAAGGCAGCCTACATCATTAAAAGATGATTATTTAAAGCTAAAAACAGTAAGTATAAAAATACTAAAAAGGACCAAACAAATATCGCACTAAAAGATGGTAAATAAAAGCAACACCAAAAACACATTCAAAGCTATCTGTTTAAAAACCCCACCCAGGCACCCAGTCATTCAGGGAAAGGTTGCCTGAAGAAAAAGGTATTTATCTGCTTGCAGAAGGACAGCAAAGCAGGGCCAGCAGGGCCTCCTGTGGGAGGGAGTTCCAAAGTCTGGGAGCTTTATAAATACCACGGACTGCTAGAAAGATAAATTAGTTCTATGGCAAATGAAGCCTAAACTCTCACTAGATGCTAAAATGACAAAGCTCAGGCTATTGTATTTTGGATATATCATGAGAAGACAAGACTCACTGGAAAAGGCAATAATGGTGGGCACAGCTGAAGGCAGCAGAAAAAGAGAAATACCTAATATTTGACAAAGAAAGCCACAACTTTTAGTTTGCAAGAGCTAAGCAGAGCTGATAATGAGAAGACCTTTTGGAGGCCATTAATTCATAGGGTCACCATACATCAGAAAGTGACTTTATAACACATGCTGGCAACAAAAGACCTGTGCTCTAAAAGGTTCTTTATACAGAAAGTTTATAAATTAGTTAAAATAATAAAAAAATATTTTAGACAAAAGTGGGTGTGCTATAGAAATGTCATTCTTTACATAAAATGTTTTCCAGGGAGTGACCTACCCAGCATGCCATGGAATGTGGAGTAAATGGGCCCCTCCACTGGAAAGAAGCAGGCTAGCAACTACATCTTTCTGTGGTAAGTTGGCTGATATTGAGAAATTTTAGAGAATATGTTGTTGGCATCATGGGTTTAAAGACACAAAGTCGATAACACAAATAATAGATCTCCGATGCTTTGCTGTTTAAGAATATCTGACAGATAACTGGCTGCAGGCACTCTGAAGCAGGATCTAATTCCTGGAGGATCTGTTTTTAATCTCAAGGATATATACTGTATGCTGGGTTGGTTTATTTCAAATGGAGTCTGGGCTAAAATTCCTGTGCGTCATACTGCATTTCAACAGGAGAAATTCTCACTTTCCTTCCCCTTTCATTGACAGTTCTGACAGGGAGAAGAGAAGAGTCTCGCAGGGCAGAATCCTATTATTTCAAACCACTCTCACACAACACAAACAATTTGACATATATACTGCTCCCATACTTGAGGCATCCAGAACCTTACTGTGCACATGGAGGTTGCATTTTCTCAGTGGCCATCATGGGACGCACAACAACTGCCATTGGCTGGTCTCATGTTCCTACATCATCAGGCTTTTCACCGTACAATAGGATCTCAGCCTTGAGGTGTATCCTATCAAGCTTCTACTGAGCAGAAAGTCCCACCAGTGTAGCAAGATGGAATCGCACTGCTTACACAAGAAGTTTTTCCCCATAGATATCACTGCTTTGTCAATAGCAACACTTGCACAGTACTGTGTTACTCTGCTAGTGCAACTTTCCACTCAGCAGATACTCAACAGAATACTGGCCTCAGTCCTCAGTTCTCTGATCTTCACTTGTCTATATTTTGTTTCTATTTCATATTTTTCTCAGCACACTGAATCAGACATCTGTGTGCTTTTTGTCTCTATCTCAGATACTGTTTTCCCCTGTCTCTGTTGTCCTCATGCTGCCATCACACTAATTCATGTTCCTTCTGAGTTTGAGCCACCTATTTTTACAGCTTTCCCCTCTTTACTTGATTACGTGTTTGAATTTGTTTATATACAGAATATTAGACTGGGAAGGCAGATAGCAAGCTTAAAAAAATTTCTTTCATTAATCAGCTCACTTTATTAAACCTTGATTAATGCTTGAAAGAGTGTTTGGGAAATACCTTTTAGGTCATGGTGCACACATAAAACATGGGCAATACCACATTAAACTAATTTCCTAATGAATTATTCCAAGGGCAGCTCAGAGTGAGATGTTCTCAGCATAACCAACAGTGGTTCATACATAGGTTAACTGTTCATTAACAAAGTATGAACTAATGTCAAATGAGGAAAAGAAGAACACCTGCGTCTGTACATCCCTCAGAATAATTCATTAGTAGCATGGGTTACTGCCAAACTAGAATTTCATGGCTTGTCTGTTTGAGTCTTCTGTTAAACTCAAATACTACTTATTTTGCTACAGTGTATTACCACTTGCCCAATAAGTAAATTGACTTAGGTTTTAGTTTTTTGTTTTCTTACATTTTATGATTCTGTAGTGCAAATGCTTTCAAACTGGGCTTCTATTTCTTTAAGAACTCTAGGGATGGGATTTCTTAAGTACAAATCCTCCCATCAGGGTGGACATATACTGAAAAATGGAACCTGCTGAATATCGCTGCACCCTAGAATTCTTAAAGTGGTAGAAACTCCATATCTTCAAGAACACGAACATCCATTCTTTATTTGCCCCTGTGGGTGAAAGGTGTAACCAGAGATGATCTAAGGCTATTCACAAGTGCAATTAATTTGAAGATTTATTTACATCACAGCAGATAAACAAGGAATAAGATCCATGAAATGAAGGCACAATGTAAAATAAATCAAATGAATTTCTAACAAAATACAATGCAATGATGAAATGAGAAATGTAAAGCAGAACAATTTGGATTAAAATCAGATGAAGTTATAGTTATGCAAATTAGCCTCAGTTCGCCCTTTATGAAACACTATACTTGCCCCTAATCTTCCATGAGCCTTTTAGTTAAAACTCACTGTGTTCCCCGCTGTGTAGCAGTCTTTGGCCTAAAGACTGAGAATGAAAAACATTAAACTACCTATTCCAGGGAACGGGTTCCTGAAGACTCAGGGGAATTGATCCAGAGAATCCAGATGGGAAAATCAGAAGGAAAAAAAAATGTAAAATAGAGTGAAATGACTGGGGTGTGACAATCCAATTCACATATCCACACATATCCAATGTATCTTAGACCCTAAAAGCAGGACCTGATTAATACCTGTAATACTGAAATCTGATCTGGATTTAGTGATGGCAACTTTCTGAGAGAGACACTTTGTTTTACATTTAACTGACAATACAGAAGAAACTTCAGATGTATCTGACATTATATAAAGTTTTCCAATGGAGAATGAAAAAGTTAGTCATGGAACATCCAAAGCACCTTTGTTGACTGTGCAGAAAAAATAATCAGCAGGTATAGCTGGGGCCAGAAACACGTACATACTGAATTAGAGGGATGTACATTGAAGTGCCTACCTACCAACTGAAGAGCATTGCTATTTTCAAATATCCAGAGGGCTCCTATACTGTATCCTAGAGTGGGGAATCATCAGCTCTCCAGATATTTTGGACAATGACTTCCATAATATCCTACCATTGGCTGTTTTAACTGGGGCTTCTGGATGTTGAACCCCAACACACCAGGAAAGCCAAATGTTCTCTTTCCCTGCATTACACATTTTGTTGAGTTCAAGCAGAGACTGTATAGTAGTAGGATTCTGAGAAAGGCTTTACACAGTCCCTCTCTGTCGCTGCAGAGATGCATGCAAGTTTTGAGACTTGATTCCTATAATGTTCTCTGCTCTCTGTTTGTTTGTTCCTGAAGCTGCATTTACTCATATTAGTCAGTTTGTACTGGCCCAAATCCTCTTGCATAAGTTACACTGTTAGCTCCAGATACATCCTGTCTTGGCCCAGTTTTCAGAGGCACAGGATTTCTAAGAGCTCAAGAGGAACAGAATAATACAATTTGATTAAAGAGCAATCAGTAAAAATTTAAGGATTTTATCATTTGAGTACAGTGTAATTAACCCCAAAGAATGCAAATTTGTATCTTCCATTCTTACAAAAGATCAGACCAAGTCACATTCAAGAAGTAATAAGACAGTTTGATGTCTCAAGAGGTTATACTCCAGCTGAAATTTTGTTAAATTGCTGAAACAAAAGGGATTAGTCAAAAAAGATTGTATAATCTTGCACAAAATAGTTTAATCTCTAGGGATCCTACAAAACCAGGGAAAAGAATTTGTGATGAAGAGTAAAAGATTTTCAGAAGTAGATTCACATAGAGGCAGTTCAGCATGCATTATGAAAGAATTTATGTAAGATTATGTAGAGATGATAGTATACTATCAAAATGTAAAAATGAAAGCATGCTATCAAATGCCTGTAAGCAATATTGGTGCTGTAGAAATAGAAGCGGCATATTTGCCCATATTCAGTGATATAGTACTCAAGTAAAACAATATTGGACCATGATTGCATCTATCATCAAGAAAATGTTACCACTGAATCCATCCACTGTATTGTTATGCAGTATTTCCAACCAGATACCCAGAATTTACAGAACAATTGTATCCTCTGTGGTCCACATATGCCCCAGCAATCACTGGTTTGCCGTTATATAAGCAGTAGAGGTTGCTGGTTTCCCTCTTGCAAAAATAATAGGGAAGTAATGGGGAAGGAGGATTCCAGACCTGCCTTTTTCAAACTGTGCTCACTACCAACAGGATACTAGCTATTTTTAAAAAATTATATTTCCCACAATCCACAGCCGGCATGGCCACTGTGGATTTTGGAAACTTTAGTCCAAATACATAGCATTTCCATGTCCTCCTTAAAAGTGCATCTTCAGCAACATGAGTACATATGCTACCTGTAGGTCTGCCTGTCGTGAACTTAGATATTCTACAAGCATATTTCTACAATGTTTTGCACTTTCTTTTTGTGAAAGGTAGATGGTGCCATTTTTCAGGTGGCACTCCCTGCTACTGTAAGCTAATGAAATTGACAAATGACATTTTATGTGATGGAATACTGTTCTTGACCCATATAATATGCTTTTATTCCACAGGCTCCTATGCTGGAGCAGTGGTCGCCATGCCACTAGCTGGTATTTTGGTACAGTACATAGGATGGTCCTCTGTCTTTTATATATATGGTGAGCTGCCAAGCATATGATTAATACATTTAAATTTGTGCTCTTAAGATATCTTAAACTATTTCATAGATAATAATGCTCTTTTTGGGAGGAGTGATTTCATAATTTTCGGGAAATGTACCAATATTCCTACAGGGCAAACTTTTAAATATTGTTGAAATAACATTATGAAATAATTTGAAATAATGTATTCAGCAGAAAATTTATAAGAAGTGCTTTTTGGTTATTGTCCTGTTTTTCTTTCTTCCTCTTCAGGAATGTTTGGTATTATCTGGTACATGTTCTGGCTGTTGCACGCCTATGAGAGCCCGGCGATCCACCCAACAATAACCCCAGAGGAACGAACTTACATAGAAACAAGTATAGGAGGGGCCAATTTAGTCAGTGCCAGTGTAAGTTAAATTCTTACAAGATTTTAATTTAATGGTTATTTTCTCTCAGAAACTATTCCATCATCCAAAACCATGGCAGAGACCTAAAAAAGGAGTATTTTGTGGCTGCAGATAGAGTTCTGTACATTGTTCACCAGGTCATTGCTTATCTCAATTCTCTATGCGGTTGCTAATGTGTGATTAAGCCCTCATTCCTGGAGTCCTTCTTGATACCAGTGATGTCAGTGTAATGTCCCTATAATACTGATGTGATGTTATATTTTATGCTGACAGATTTTGAACGATGCCTGATTTAGAAGAAGCAATAGAAAAGCATTTTCCTCCCCTGCCTCATACAAATGTGTATGCTACCCCCCAAAAAAGTTTAGGATTAAACTCTCTCTCTATGTGTGTATGTGTGAGAGAGAGAGAGAGGGAGGGAGGGAGAAAGAACGGTGTTTACTGTTGTCTGTTTTTGTTTTTGTTTGTCTCCTGCCTGTAATCTGTGAAGACACAAGGATTATCTTACTCACTCCATCTGAACAAAAAAGACACCATATAAACTGTGCATGGTAGTTCTTAATGCAAATGTTTCCAGAGGAGTAAGGCTGCAAAATTCCAGCTAGAACAGACCAATCTAATTGACATACATTTTGACTTGCCAGATCCCCAGTGATTCACTGGGTCTACTCTAGGTAGACCCAACAATTTGATTCAGCCAGAAATCTGGTACTGGGGAGTCAGCCTCACTGCTGAGCATAAATATGCATAGGACTGTGCTATCAAACCGATACCATCTGGCCACAGTTGTGATTCCTGAAATCTCTCCCATCTCTCAGCTATTCTAAGGCTTTCCCATTCTCTATTCTAGAGATTTAGTACACCGTGGAAGCAGTTCTTCACATCAATGCCAGTTTATGCAATCATTGTGGCAAACTTCTGCAGAAGCTGGACTTTCTACTTACTGCTTATAAGTCAGCCTGCCTACTTTGAAGAGGTCTTTGGATTTGCGATAAGTAAGGTAGATCCACATGCTCCCTTTTTAATGGTCTCATGGTGAAGTGCTCATTGTTCATGTTTTCCTTGAACCCAGACAGATTGAGAATCCTCAGAAACAGGCATGTCTGATTCTTCCATTAGGATCATTCAATCTAAGATCCTTTATGTCCGCTACTTCACATATAAGTGGTTAACACAAACCAAAGACTTCAGATTGGAGGCAAGGATACAAGGCTGCATAAATGATGTTCTCGTTTTTCCAGCCAATTACTCTTCCTTATATTCATATCATAGGGCCAACAACTCAGTAGCCAAAATGTTCTTGTGTAGCTATGCAAGTAGTGTAATCTTCAGAAGCATTGTCTCAAATTAAGGAAACAGTGTAGATATTATCAGTTGCATATTGAGTCACACAGTACCACAATGGAACCAATTACCTCTGGAGGTGGTGAGCACTCCAGCACTGGAGACATTCAAGAAAAAATTGGACAGCCATATGTCAAATCTGCTTTGACTTGGATTTCTGCATTGAGCAGGGGGTTGGACTCTATAGCCTTATAGGCTCCTTCCAACTCAATTATTCTGTGATTCTATGTCTACAGTGAATTCTTGACTTAAAGCAATTTGTTTCCAAAAGTCATGAGTTCCTCCCTTGCATATTACAGAAGCCCCTGTAAGGAAAGGAAGAAAAATCAATTTCTGCTGTGTGACATGAAACCTTTTCTGCATACCTGAGGGAGAGATTGCAGATGCACCAAAGTCAGGGCATGGGACAGGTCTCCATCACACTGCATGATTCCATGGTTTCATTAGCATCTTGAAGACATAAGTACACAGAGGACATTAGTCTGAGGATTAAGGGCTAAACCCAATTGTTAGTCTCAATTAAAGCAGGCCCACTGAATGAATGGGACTGGTCAAACCTTGTGTACGTGCCAGTAGTTGGTAATGTCCTCTTGTTGAGTCTAACAGGTGGATTGAGCTCCAGTTGTACAACTAGACTTATGCAAGGTTTTGTGCTATCATTGATAGCATATACCAGAGCTTGGAAAAGTTACTTTTTCAAAATACAACTCAGACAGCATAGGATTCTAGAAGTTGTCTTCAGAAAGAAAAGAAAAGATGTTTTCAAGCTCTAGCTTTTACCTAATTCTTGAAGATAACTATGACTTTAAAGCATAAGGTCCAGTTATTTATACAGATTTAAAAATCTTTGCTCCTTGTTTGATATTTTAAAGAAATATAAAAAATGCAGGTTTAATTCCTTTTGCCTAAGCAGATTTTGCCTATTTTTTTGTATAATTTGTACCCAGCTGTCTATAACAAACTGCCCAAGTTCAATGAGAAAATCAGAGCCACAGCATCTGTAGCCCAATGATTCCCACCCATTTTCATCACTACCCCAGCTGTAGGCCTCTATGTTACACTGTTCATCATTCAGGAAGCCCCTCCTTCCCTGGTCTCAGGAGTGATCTCTGAAAGGGCAGGAGAGACTAAAATGGCAAGAGGGTGGCCAAGTCCTGTTGCATGAAGAGAATACCTCTCAAAGTTCTCTCGTTCCAAATACCATACATATCTGTTATTTCTATTGGACAACTCATGGTAGCTTACACAGGGCAAAACTCACAAACTCACACATATTCAATTTCAGCATTGTGTGCTCCTAAACTGTTCAGTGAGTTACGTATGGGAAATATACAGTGGGGGAGGCAGGACCCTTACAGATACAAAATATTAAGAGACATAAAATATTCTTCCACAGTACTCTGTATATTTACTTTCAGGTTGGCCTTTTGTCTGCAGTTCCACATATGGTCATGACTATCATTGTGCCCATTGGAGGCCAGCTGGCTGACTTTTTACGAAGCAGAAGAATTTTAACAACTACTGCAGTAAGAAAAATCATGAACTGTGGAGGTATAGTTAGATTTTCGGGGTAAAATACATGACTTTTGCATTACTAAATAATACTGAAATCTCTTTTCCTGACAGTGAAATGTAATTGAGAAAACTGAAAACAGTGTGATACTGTAGAAATGTTATGTTGAAACCTCTAAATATTTGCAGAACATATGTTGAACATGGGTTTTTAATGTGGAAGAGGCCACATTTGATTTATAGCATCTCCAGGCAGGAATTCCTTTGGAAACAAGATTCCTACTGGAAACCATGGCGTGATGGCGCCCTTCGGTATAGGCAGAACTGAGCTGTATATCCAACTTGGCAGGAACTGTCACAAATTATATATTATGCAGAATCCAATAATCACATGAATCACAATCCTAACATTATGGTATCTGGAGTTCAAGTATTTAAATTAGACTGAAATTCTATGTTCTCTGAGTGGCACAACACAGAGTGTTATTATTTTATTATATTGTTTTTATTTTATCTATTATTGTTAGCCGCCCAGAGTAGACTTCGGTCTAGATGGGCGGGGTATAAATAAATAAATAAATAAATAAATAAATAAATAAATAAATAAATAAATAAATAAATAAATAAATAAATAAATAAATAACATAATGTCTGTGGAGATGTAGTAACTTGAGGCAAATTCCCTCCAAAAGTTATACCGTTTTACATAGCAGTGAAATAGGATTTCAGCCACGGGGTCATATCAGAGCAGTAACTTCTTACAGCTCAAAAGACTGGTTCAGTCATTCCTGGAGAACATAAATGAAAACCATTGCATGTTATTTCATACTTCCTTGTCATTAGAACTAGTACTATAGCAGGACTTATTGTGATAAGATGCTAGCTAAATTTCAACATGCTTAAGGTCATTGGTTTATTATCACAATCATCTTGGAACTGCAGAGCTGGAAGGGACCCTATGAATCACTGAATCTAGCCCCTGAACTCCCAATCTCTGGCTCCACAGCCAGACACCTAAACTACTGAGTTATCAACAAGCTTTAAGTGTGTTCTGTATTGAAGTCTTTTAATTTAATTTTTACATCTATTTATGTTTTGTTTTTAATGAATTCTCTCTCTCTCCTCCCTTGCCACCATGCACATGAAAAATATAAAGCATAAACTGCTCTTAAATGGGACAAGGGAACCCCATCTAATCCACAACCCACTCAAGTATCAAGTATAGCCCTTAAACTTAGAGTAAGGAAAAATAAAACTGCAAATGATACCAGGGATTTAGAACTCATAAATGTCAAGGTAAACACTAATGTTTAAAAGGAACTAAAATACACTGCTTAGTATCACTTGAATCATGTTATTTCAAATAATGCACTTTTTTTTCATTTTCAGGCTTTGGGATGGAAGCAACTTTACTTTTGGTGGTTGGCTATTCTCACACAAGAGGAGTGGCTATCTCTTTCTTGGTTTTAGCAGTAGGCTTCAGTGGATTTGCTATTTCAGGTAACACTTCAAAATATTAATTTTTCTAAAAATGATTGGAGAAACAGTTTCAAAAATCAGCAGACTCACCATTGAAGTTAACTCTAATTATTTACATCTATACCTCATGGAAAATGCCACAGGCATGGGGGTAAACATGTAGTATGGCTGTTACATATTTAGGACTACCTCAGACAGTATCAAACAATGACCAAAATCCTGTTACTTAGGATAGTAAATGTCACTAGAGTAGGCCCACTAAATCAGTTGGGATTTGGTGACTCACCTCCTCTGTAGTTCCAGTGCTTCAAATGGGCCTACTCTACTTATGACTTCCTTTAGCATAGTAAGTCACAGAGTAAGCCTATTTGAATGAAGGAAATTTATGGAGGAACCGGCTCATCACGTCCGCACTGATTCAATGGGCCTACTCTGTTACTATAAAGTCTCTGTTACTACAAAGTCCTGTTACTACATTGGGTAACAGGACTTTGGCCAATGTCACTTCAATCCTAGATAAGACGAGGTATTTTAAAGGGTATTTGCTGGTGTATTCGTTTCAATTAGAAAAAAGATGTAGATTGATTTCCAATGTGCATACACGGGCAGGCTGGGATTCCTTTATAAAATAATGTTTTCTCCTTGGCAAATTGAGCCATTCATGTGGCCTCACTTTCTATACAAAAATATTGGGCCAAGGGTTCACAGAAATCTGTACTGAGAGCGGCCATGAAGTTTGTAAATATGCCCTGATTTACCTAATAGCACCTGTGATTGTGTGCAGATGAGAAGTCTATAGTTCCGCCTTATTTTGACTCCATCGTTGTGATGGATTTTAAAAATTACCTTGTTTAAAAAGTAGGGAGGTAAAAGCCACACGGCTTTTTCAAAATTTATTTTATTTTTATTTATTTTATTGAATTTCTACCCCGCCCATCTAGACCAAAGGTCTACTCTGGGCGGCATTACAAGTTTAAAAACAGTTAAAACCAATAAACATACACTATAAATCCAAGATGGTAAGATGTGAATTTAAGATACAGCAGGAGGGAAAGCCTGCCCAAATAGCCAGGTCTTGAGTTTGCTTCTGAAGACACCCAGAGAGGGAGCCAGGTGGATCTCCATGGGCAAGTTGTTCCAGAGGCGAGGGGCCACTGCCAAGAAGGCCCGGTTCCTCGTTCTTTCCTTCCGGACCTCCCTCGGTGTTAGGCCCCTCAGCCGCCCGGCCTGGCTGGAACGAGTGACTCTGGCAGAACTGGGTGGGAGAAGGAGCTCTGCCAGATATCAAGGTACTAAACCGTTTAGGGCTTTATATGTAATCGTAAGAACTTTGAAATCAACGCAGAAACGAATGGGCAACCAATGCAAGGCGCCCAGAGTGGGAGAAATATGATGGTACCTTTTCACCCCAGTAAGAAGTCTGGCCACCGCATTTTGTACCATCTGACGTTTCCGCGTCAGTCACAAAGGCAGCCCCACATAGAGCACATTACAGTAGTCTAATCTTGAGACCATGGACCAAAGTGGTGAGCGCCCCCACATCAAGATAGGGACGCAGCTGGGCAATCTGCCGAAGGTGGAAATGTGCGGAACAGAGCACTGACAACACCTGGATCTCCATGGTGAGCGCCAGGTCCAGATGTACACCCAAGCTGCGAACCTCACTCTTGGGGAGTCACCCCCCCAAAGGAAAGGGAGTTTCCCAGACTACTGATGTCTGGGGCACCCACCCAAAGGACCTCCGTCTTGCCCGGATTCAGCCTCAGTCCATTCACCTGCATCCATTGCTGAACAGCCCCCAGGCAGCGCTCAAGGGACGAAACAGCATCCACTGTTGTTGGAAAAAAGGAGATGTAGAGCTGAGTATCATCAGCGTACTGATGACACGAAGCCCCACATCCCCTGATGACCCCTCCCAGCGGCCTCATATAGATATTAAACAGCATTGGACAGATAATCGAGCCCTGCGGAACCCCACAATTGAGGCTCCACAGGGCCGAGAAACTCTCTCCAATCTGCACTCTCAGGGGACGGTCCTCCAAGAAGGAACGGAGCCAGGCAAGAGCCAGGCCACCGATTCCCAACTCGGAGAGCCTCCCCAGGAGAATACCATGGTCAACGGTATCAAAGGTGGCTGAGATATTGAGGAGGACCAGCAGAGACATTTTGCCCCTGTCGGCCTCCCTCAGCAGGTCATCAAACAGGGCGACCAATGCTGTTTCTGTGCCATGGCGTGGCCTGAAGCCCGACTGGAATGGATCCAGGGCATTGGTTTCATCCAGAAGAGCCTACAGCTGATCTGCCACCACCCTCTCAACTACCTTGCTGAGGAAAGAAACATTAGCAACGGGCCTATAATTACCAATATTGTCCGCCGCCAAGCTCGGTTTCTTCCTAATGGGCCTAATGAGTGTCTCCTTGAGGGCAAGGGGGAACCTTGCCCTCCTGGAGAGACTCATTAATTATTGCTGTAGCCCATTCAGATGTTATAGGCCTGGCTGCTTTGATTAGCCAGGCCGGGCAAGGGTCAAGGGAGGAGGTGGTGGCACGACAGCGGTCAAGCACTCTGTCCACCATGTCTGACGTCACAGGCTGAAAGTGGTTAAGTCTCATCGGGCAAGACGGGGCGCTGGACATCTCAGCTCGATCCACTGTTTTCAAATAGGGGGCAAGATCCCGGCGGATGGCCTCCACTTTTGATTTAAATGTGGCTGTTACTGGGCAATGCCTTTATTGGACTACTCAAATATCAGAAAAGGGCTACCTTTCAAGTTCAGCAGGACCCTTCATCAGACTGGTCATTGCCCTCTACTCTCCAATGCCCATCCTAAGGAACGATCCTCTGGGGCTCGGAGACTGTCTTATTTCTAATATTTTAATGGTCTATTAACAGTATTCATCAGCTTTGTTTCTGGATTTTTATTAAATACCTTTGCTGCACGTGGGTGAAGCCAGGGGAGCAAGGAGGATAGGAACAGATAGGAACTTGCCAGATCCAGAGGCTGAGAGAGTTTCTCTTTAAGTGCTGATCATATGGGAAATTTCACCAAATGGAATCAGTGCAGAATTAGGTCGAGAAAATTCATATATGGTGAAATTCTGTCCTGTACTTAAGGGTACAGGGGCCTTCTGAGGTCTGAGACTGAGCAGGAGTACCAGTCATAAGTTCATATTTATTTATTTATTTAAAATATTTTACCCCACCTTTTTGCTCGAAAGGATCTGTGATCCTTCTGCTTGACTGGCTGTGAACATTTGTGCATAGTTTATTTATTTTATTTATTTATTATTACATTTTTAGCCCGTCCATCTAGTCATATAGACTACTCTGGGCGGGTAACAACATAACATATAACAAAATTACAATTTAAAATGACAGTATGTTACTAAAGAAAAAAAGAAAAAAAACCACAATGATCCAAGATGGAAAGAACACAAGAAACCAAAATTCAAACAGTGGATGGAGGGAAGGCTTGCTTACAACATTTGCTTTTAAAACTGTTTTAGCCATTGCCAGTGGTTAAAATGAAAGAATGGTCCTAATTCTCATCTGTCCTGTGTAATAATATATTTTGAGCTACTGAACTTTGTTTTGGTTTGATGGCTAGATCAAAGAGCTGTCAAATTGGTAATGAGTTTTGGCAACAAACTGTTATGTGAAGAACATTTTACTTTTTTGCTTCACTTATTTATCCAGAGTCTCTTCTATACTTATCTTCAGAAATTGTCAGTGATACTCCCTTTCCTTCCAATAAAACCTGCGCCTGTATAAGCCTGCCATGCTAAGTGGCAATCACTTGAGTTGCATTATAGCTCATTTGTTCTTTTTAAAAAAACTTACAATATGATGTTTATCATATGGAAATCTAAATTTAATTCACCATTCTGCTGCTTTAGAGTTCATTCATAGTTAGGAAACTGGCTGGATAAAAGACCTAAGTAAATCAAAACATTTAACGTAAGTTAATTTTTAACAACACAGCAATTTTGAATTAATTTCTTCTGTTGCATGAGGAGACTGTGATTCTTACCATTGCCTTGTTTCCTTAATAAGAGTTCTCCCTCCACCCTTCTTGACACTTCTGTACAGGTACATAGCTAAAAGAAACAGTGTGTCAGATTTTCATTATAGTTCCATCTGCTTGAATAATTTCCACTGGAGGCACACAGAATTGTACTGGTAACTGTAGTCCAAAAACACAAATGTGAACACCTCTAATTTATGTTGTGACTGTTGTAGCCCTGCAGGATGCACACAGTTAACCAGTGTTGTGTATTACAGGATTTAATGTCAACCATTTAGATATTGCACCCCGGTATGCCAGCATCCTCATGGGCATCTCCAATGGAGTTGGGACGCTGTCTGGAATGGTGTGCCCCCTCATTGTTGGTGCAATGACTAAACATAAGGTAAAGCATTCAGACAGATTTTTATTTGAATACAGTCAAATGCATTCCAGACAAATATTGTTTTAAACAACCATTAGCCTTGCTGACTTCTAGTCCATTCCTAGTAACTTTGAGAAACTATTGTAGTGTCACAGGCTGTCTTTATTGAAGCAGATACAGTTTGATATCAGCGAGGAAAGGCATGTCTGATACACTGATTGCTCTAAAAAGGTGTTCCCAGCCTTGGGTCCCCAGATGTTCTTGGACTTCAGCTCCCAGAAATCTTGAACAGCACAGCTACTGGTGAAGGCTTCTGGGAGTTTTTGTCCAAGAAAATCTGGGGACCCAAGGTTGGGAAGCACTGCTCTAAAAAGATAGAACAAGGGAAATAAACTTCTCTGATTTTCACTCCTGTATTCTACTAGGAAATAATCCAAGAAAATTCTGTAAACTTTTCTGTGCAAATATTTGTGATAAGAGGCCACGATGGGGAGATTCCAAGAAACAGAGGATCAAGCTGGTTGTCAGCACAGCATATTTGTAGCCCCACATGTAACCCAACAGTTGCACTAGGGGTGACACCTACCCCGCCTGGGATCATGCCACCCTGGCATTGTCACTGGGACCTGCTTGGGTCTCCAGTTGCAATGCCAAATTTGTTTCTTGTTGTCATTTACTTCTTCCTCACTGGATGAACCATGTTGTATCCCCCAAAATGCATTGCCTGACATTTGGCAGAAAAATGAAAAAACACCTTAAAATTATCATTTCCTGTTGGGAAGTGAAGCCAATGGTAGTCTGGAGGTAGAATTAGCTCTCAGATCCACTTCCGCAGTATAGCAATGCATATTGTTGTGATAATTGTTTGTATGCGTTGCTGTAAACGGCACAGACAATACGTTGCACTTTGGGGCAGTATATAGTTTGAAATAATAGATAAATAAATAATTCAGAATAAACTTGCTAGAAAGACAGTATCTGCTAGGTATTTTGGTGGTCACTGGAAGAAGAATGTTATTTGAAAAAATCAGAGAGCAGCTTGCTTCTCGAGCTTCTGTGTTAAAATTGGGTCTTTGTCTTTATTATCTGTGTAATAGTATGTCTTGTGTTGTCCTTTTTAGACTCGTGAAGAGTGGCAAAATGTCTTCCTAATAGCTGCTCTAGTTCACTATAGTGGAGTGATATTTTATGCAATTTTTGCTTCTGGTGAGAAGCAGGAATGGGCTGATCCTGAAAGCTTGAATGATGAGAAATGTGGAATCATTGACCAAGATGAACTGGCTGAAGAGACTGAACTGAACAATGACAGTTTTGTTTGCCCGAAGAAAACTTACGGTGCTACCATTCAAAATGATGAAGTACAACGAAAAGGATTGCAAAAGCAAAAGGGAGTGACCCAAGATGTAGAAGAACAGACTTCCTACCAGTATGAAAATGGAAAGTTTCAAGATTCATCATGAATTCAACCATGTATGATTTGTGTTAACGTTTCCATCCCTGTGCAAAATCAAGCGGCATCTATATTTACTTAGTTGTAATTTTAGTGGAGGGTCATGCCAAATGGCTACAAGTCATTTTCAACTTGTATTACAACACATGGGTTAATTAGGAACAAAACTTGGATGTGTAGTTTCCCTTTGTTCAACCATGGACTCAAATCTCATGTATAAGAAGACCTCAGTCCTTCATATCATACAGATCCTTGCTAGCATTATTAATGAGGTTCTGTACTATGTCACTCGTCACCAATGTAAGCATGGTTTCAGATCCAACACTTACTTCCCAACAAATATTTCTGCTGTGTTCATCCCCACAGTGTCATGAAACAGAGAATGTATTGTAGTGGAGGGATGATGCAGTGTTTAACCAAAGATGACATTGGTGACAATGGATGTTATTCACTAGATACACCATTGAAAAGTCCACTGGTTAATTTTTTTCCAAATATCTACTGGTGTTAGGCTATTATTTGAAGAGGGATAAATTTAGCCATTTCTCAACTTAGTAGCAGGTAGAGAGAATACATGCTTTAAAAAATGTTGTACATGCAATGATCGTAGTTATGTCTTTAATCCCACAGCCTTGGCATTGTAGCTTTGTTTCTTAAAATATTTAAACCCCACCTTTCTGTTAAAAATTTCCTCAAGATGGCTAACAATACAAAATCAAAATAGAATAAGATTAAAGCACTGCAAAAAGAGAGAGAGAGAGAGAGAGAGAGAGAGAAAAGTAGTTAACATCTTTGTCAGCAGTTTCCCTAAGCAATATTGAGGGCAACTTCCTCTTCGTTTTTACTGTGTGCAGAGCCAAAGTTGTGGAAGTAGCTGTAACTGTTTGGTGACATGCTAGTTGTGTGACAGGTTGCACGACCAGGCATTTGGCTGACACCTGGCCAAATAGCCATGACCATTTGTGACTGTAACACCATGCATGAAAAAAATCCAAGAGGATACTGTCCTCAATCTTTATTCATTCTCAAAACCCCTTGAAAAAAGTTTTTTTTTTGGGGGGAGAGGGGGGTTTCACCAGCTACTGAAAGGAAAATAATTAAAGGTCTTGCTTGACAACGTCATCCTTAGGGCCATGCCTAAAGAGCCCCTTTTATATCACTGCTCACCATATTTCAGGTGGTGAGTAAATAAAGAATAGGGCCTCTTCCATTGACCAGAGTCCTTGGGTAGGTTCACAAGTATAGAGCAGGTCCTTATATGATATGAGATTATTTGGTTTGGGGACAGCTAGAGTTTAGGTTCTGGAGAGTGGAAGGAAAACATGCCATTTGAGGCACAATGGTGTTCTTTCTTTCTGAACTCTGTTTTTTTTTACACTTTCTTGTAAACTGAAGGCCCAGCCTAATAAAGATTAGAACTGTGAAAACACTATCTGAATTATCCCTCTGTATAACAGAACAGCTAAGATCTGGTTCAGCGTTCACATGCTTACAAAAGATTTGTGTAGTTGATGTTCTCATAGCCTGGATCCTATGTATGTCATGAGAAGAAAGAGAAGTTATTTTAAAAGCAATTTTATTTCCTATTACAATAATTTATTTGCACCCAACAATATGTTCAATAGTACAAACGTCTGTTTAGACCTTTCCCTGCAGTCTAGGATAGCTATATGGGAAGCATGCTGTATCAATGCTAAATCGCTAGTGCGAGCACACAGTGTTCTCCGACTGAGGAATTTCAATAAACAATAGGTTTGTTTTCACATTATTAATGTCTTAGTAAAATTCAGGTAAAACTATTTTGCTCCATTGTAATTTTTATTGCGTCAGTTGTTTCATTGTGACAGAGGTAGACAGTTGATCTACATAATTACTTTAAGGACTTTATCCCAGCAAGAGGCAACAGGAATGATGGGAACTAGAGCAAGCTACATTGTCGCAGGGTTGATGGTCCAGTTTTGTGAGGATAATGAAGTGAAAGATGGCACAGCATTTTGTGCATTAACAGTCCTACAGACTAAGTCTACAGCTATTCTCAACCTTTTTTGGGGCATGGCCCTGGAACCTGAGCTCTTCTCAGATTTCAGGACCCCCTGTCAAACAAGGATACAACACAAACAGATATCTTTCAGAAACTTTTCACATTTTTCGGTCTGTGGCTCCCATATGGCTCCCATTGAGAATGGCTGGACTAAGAGATCATAATAGACATCTGATTTTTAAAAAACTTGAATGCAGTTTTCCTAACACATAACAAATATTTTAACTAATATTTCCGCCTTCTTGAAAACACTTAGAAGAATGTCAGAACAGTAACTATTGTTCAGCTGATAGCAAGGGCTAAGCCCTTATTAAGTTGGTCTTGAATTTGGCTGTGGAAATCTGCTCTGTTTTCATTAACTAGAACATTTCTGTCTCTTCGTCCTTGAAGTGTTTATATTATTCAGCATATGGTGTATTTTGATGTTTTCCTTATCTGCCAGATTACAAGAAGTTTGAAGCATCCTTAATAGAAACATCCTTATAATTATTTACTTTTTCCACACATGCATGTTTTTGGAACAACAGACTTGATCTTTCATTACCCATAAAAATTTGTAATGAAGCTGCTTTGATTCTGAAATAGCTAAATGTTGGCTACTCTAATTGGTCTAATTAGAGTTCGTTTATTTATATATTATCCTTTATCCCAGTGGATCGAGATTGTTTCAATGTCTGTTTCACTAGTGCCCTGAGAAACATAGATGTTTCAGTCACAGATCTCCAACCTCCTATTTACAGTATGTCCCTTTTAAAAGTAGCAGTAGGAGAGGAATGGACTGGAAAAGGCTGGGAGATGAAGGATTAACCTTTTTTCTCACCACCCCACAAGCTGTTATTTGTCCCATTTGAGAAAATGTACAGAAGAAAAAGCTAAAGAGAATAAGAATGGCAAAGGTAGTGGGGCATCAAAGGCAGAGAAATGGTCTGGATTTCCCAAGTTAAGGCCATAAGAATAGCTGCATTGTATCATATCAAAGGCCTATCCATCCAAAATTCTGTTCACACAGCAGCCAACCAATTGGGTATAGGAAGCCAGACAGCAGCTGCATTCTCCGTCTTGTATTCCCTTCTGCCTTCCAACTGGTATTGAGAGTTAGAATGTATTTGATATGGGGATGGTAGAGATGATGTATCCATCCTGCCAAATTCATGTAAAAATGCCTCTAAAATACCTTTAAAAGGGGCAGAAGGAGAATTCAAGGAAACAAAAGGAGATACAGATGAATTAGAGAGATTGTTTAATATGAAAGGTTAAATCACCAAAGAGCAAGATGATGATGAAACATGGTTGGACAGACTTCTTACCCTTTCTCTCATTCTTGTTCCCTCTCTCTCTCTCTCTTTTTGAAGCAATGGTCTATGGTATGTGGTCAAAGGTTGACATTTGCAGATTTGGAGAGGAACAGAAAGTAACATTAACATCGTGTGTAGAAACAGTATGTGTGAAAAAGAGAGACAGCTAAAAAGGCCACCAGCAATGATGGAAAGGTCCAGGGTAAAATGGGGAGAGTGAAATCCAAGATTCAATGAAGGCAGGTAGCTGTTAGGGTTGAAACAGCTCATGGCTCATGTCTTGTTTGGCAATGAAGTAGCACTTCCACTGGCATCAGAAAACAATGGATGTTGTTGTTGTTTAGTCGTTAAGTCGTGTCCGACTCTTCGTGACCCCATGGACCAGAGCACGCCAGGCCCTCCTGTCTTCCACTGCCTCCCGGAGTTTGGTCAAAGTCATGTTGGTAGCTTCAGTGACACTGTCCAACCATCTCGTCCTCTGTCGTCCCCTTCTCCTCTTCCCTTCGCATTTTCCCAACATCAGGGTCTTTTCCAGGGAGTCTTCTCTTCTCATGAGATGGCCAAAGTATTGGAGCCTCAGCTTCAGGATCTGTCCTTCCAGTGAGCACTCAGGGTTGATTTCCTTCAAAATGGATAGGTTTGTTCTCTTTGCAGTCCAGGGGACTCTCAAGAGTCTCCTCCAGCACCACAATTCAAAAGCATCAATTCTTCGGCGGTCAGCCTTCTTTATGGTCCAGCTCTCACTTCCATACATCGCTACTGGAAAAACCATAGCTTTGACTATGCGGACCTTTGTTGGCAAGGTGATGTCTCTGCTTTTTAAGATGAAACAATGGATAGAGGAGGCTATGAGGTGTGATGAGGCTGGAGGGAGAGGGGAAATAGTTATCCATATACCTTGGGGGAATCCTTTTTGCATAGATGTGCTAGGTGCCTAGAATAGAGTGGGCAACACAGAAGTATGTAGTTTAAGCTTACACTCTTTTTTTTTTAATTTATTGCCACAGGGAATAGAAGAATAACGTGAGTTTAAAAGCTCACAGAAACACTGCTGGCATTTACTATGCTAACTAAGAGCTTTCCTAACAGCTTCCCACAGACTTAACAGTACAAACTGACTCTGGCTAAGGGCCTGTCCAGACAGGTATATAGACTACTATTTGCACTGCTGTTGGTATGGTTTGCTCTGAACTAAATTACGGTGTCCACATGTGTTTCTACTTAGATCAATCCATCTTGTCCCTTTAAGAGCTGTCCCACTCCTTTCTGGCACAGTGCTAGGGACTTCTTTCTTTCTTTCTTTCTTTCTTTCTTTCTTTCTTTCTTTCTTTCTTTCTTTCTTTCTTTCTTTCTTTCTTTCTTTCTGGTATGTTTCAGTGCCAACCTAGCAGTTCAAAAGCATGTAAAAATGTGAGTAGATAAATAGGTACCACCTCGGTGGGAAGGTAACGGCGTTCCGTGTCTAGTCGCGCTGTCCACGTGACCACGGAAACTGTCTTTGGACAAACGCTGGCTCTACGGCTTGGAGACGGGGATGAGCACCGCCCCCTAGAGTCGGACACGACTGGACTAAATGTCAAGGGGAACCTTTACCTTTACTATGTTTCAGTGTGCTCCTAATTATCTCAGTTTGTAGCCTGCACAGATGGTTGTTTTGCACCCCAAGGGAGCTGTGGGAAGCATTGAGGTGACACCCCTGTGATGTATTATGTGGGTTGTGCCATTAAAAAGGAGGACAGAGAAACTCTCTCCTCTCTTTTTTATCTTATTTTTTAAATATTTATCTAACTGACACAGTGCAATTCTAATACCATGCTTGGTTGAAGCATTGCTGTTTCGATATGCTAGTTACTTTATTTAACAACAACAAAAAGGAAAGTCACTGCAGCCCACTGAATGATGGCCACAAGAAAATGCAAGGAAGTGGGCTATGTCAACTCCATGGGCTCCACCTTCACAAGGCAGGGCAGCCCCAGCAGAGTCCTGGTTGAGGAGAAATGTGGGGAAAAGGGAGGGTTTCCCTTCAGACTCCCCAACCTTCACTCCAATGTTTTCTCCTCACATCACCGCTGTCCTCAGCTGCTGTTGCTGCTGCTTCCTTACTCATAAGTAAACCAGGTACATAAGAACATAAGAAGAGCCCTGCTGGATCAGGCCAAGGGCCCATCTAGTCCAGCTTCCTGTATCTCACACTGGCCCCACCAGATGTCTCTGGGAGCACATGAGACCACTAGATACCTATCTCCTGATCCCACTCCCCTGCATCTGGCATTTTGAGGTACCTTCCTTCTAAGCCTGGAGATTATACATCCCCATCATGGCTTGTAACCTGCCATGGACTTTTCCTCCAAGAATCTGTCCAATCCCCTTTCAAAGGCATCTAGGCCAGATGCCATCACCACATCCTGTGGCAAGGGGTTCCGCAGACTAACAACACGCTGGGTAAAGAAATATTTTCTTTTGTCTGTTCTCACTCTCCCAACACTCAATTTGAGGGGATGTTCATGAGTAAACTGGGTAAGCCTGGCTCATTAGTAAACAGACAATCTGAAGGCCTGTGTGGACCCTTCTCATGGGAGAATAAACATCTCCAGTATGAACAGAAGGATCGCTCAAGGGAGAGATAAAATAGATTGCACTGAAGATAAGAATCTTTTAAACGCAAACCAGACCACACCAAATTCCGCTGTCTGGACAGGCCCTAAGGAAAAAATATCTCTTCCCAAATTGGCACTCCAGTATCTCTGGCAGGAAAGCCAGCACAGAGGCAATAACTGTGAGAAGGAACAAGGAGCTAGCTTTGGTGACACAGTTAGCATATACAATATTTAGAAGTTGCACCTGTTTACCATAGCACAAGTATGCCTCATTTTATATGTCGAAAATTAGCTTTTTTAAAGGCTTTACTTGTAAATCTAATTGCTGAGGCATGGAACTTTGGAGGGATTATGATCCTGGATGGAAAAAGCTCTAATAGGAAGTTGCATTTTTAATGTGTCATTTGATCCTCTTGTCAAATGGACAAGGAAAGAAAGTGCTGAAGAAAGCAAGTGTACCCTGCTTACATAAGAAGCTGCAAGTCTTTTTCTCCAGCAGCTTCTCAACAGATGAAACTTCCTTTATCTTCTTAAAGCAAATCTGCCTGCCTTTCGTCTTGGCATACACTCCTTGTATGCCATATCTGAATTCCACCCTTCCTACTGCCTGTGGTGGTATCTCTACATTTAGCTAATTTTATGCTTACAGCAGCCCTGCACAGTAGTCTATGCCGCTGTCCCTCAGATCTTATTAAAACTAAATAACACACCAGGTAATGGAGGAATGATCAAGGAGGGGAAAGGAGGCTCTCTTACTCCATGTTCATTCTCTCTGGAACAGAAAGGGTCGAGGAGTGCACGCGCATTTGATCTTAAGTCAATTGTCTGGTGACTGATCAGTCTCATAATACATAGATGGATGTTTTATCAGCTAAATAATCTAGAGTACTGCCACTTCTTTCTCATTGCACAATAATTGATGGCAATTGTAGTTTTACTGTTATATGGCCTATAATAAAACTGTATGGTACATTTTAGCATAGATGATCACTCAGTAAATGATGAGTCTGAATCTTCCAAAAGGAGATCCTGAGCAGAAGGGCAGATAATACCTTCCTCCTGGACAGAGATGGTGCTAGTGCTGGGCGGACTGGCAATAAATATTAGTACTCTCCTCCGCTAGTGTAGCTAATTTTTAGCCAACAATGGGCCAAAATAAGATGCTATGTATGCCCACATGTACTTGATTTTTATCAAACAAATCAAAGTTAGACTTTCCTTCCATATCAGAACCATGACTGTGGGAGGAAAGGAAGCTTTAATTGATGAGTGGTAAGCCTTTTTTCAGGCCCAAGGGAGCCAATATTCAACTTTGGAAGACTCTTATTTATTTAAAATATTTTTATCTCACCTTTCTTCTTACAAAGACCCAAGGTGGCCTACATCATTAAAAGACAGTATTAAAGCTAACAACAGTGAATATACAAGAATAAAAAAGGATCAAACAAATACCATACTAAAAAACATAAGCAATATCAAAACACATTCAAAGCAGTAAAGTACAACAATCCATTTGAAAACCCCACTCAGCAGCCAGTCACTCATGGAAAGCCTGCCTGAAGAGAAAGGTCTTTGCTTGCGAAGGACAGCAAAGATAGGGCCAATCTGGCCTCCTGTGGGAGGGAGTTCCACTGCTGCATTCCAGCATTGGCCATTGGACTGCAAAGCATGACAACTCAGCTCATTGTTAACTGCTTTCTCTGCTGCAAAGCACTGCTTATTTGTATAGAACGTCTTCTTGAGCCAGCTCAGATGTCTGCAACAGCTTCCCGGGTTTCAATAGCCTGCTATCTCTCTTATCTTTACTTGGACAGAACAGCAGAAGGAGTTTGCAAGGTGAATGGACAACTCTCTCCCAGATAGCATCTACTCCGTGGGTTTCAAATTCCCTGTCTTTGTTCTAACTTTTTGCCCTTGCAGGAGTTCCAACTGGAATTGCCCTTCCTGCCCAGTGGTTGCAAATGGGATAAATCTTCCCTCAATAATAAAAGACACAGTGGCAGGTGATTCCAGTTGAGCCCACAAATCCCCCTTTCACATCTTTAATAAGTACAGGAAAGAGGAGAGCAAGTGGTATGACCAGAGTGGGATTAGAAAGCTGCAGGCAATAAGAAAGGAGAGAGAGTGAGGAATGATGCTCAGATTAATGAAACAACACAGGAAGAAACAAAGATAACAGCAGACATCTATCAAAACTGGAAAGAAGTAGTGTCAGATTGTGTGGAATAAAGATGCATGACGACGTGAAATGAAACATGTCCCTGACAGAAGAGGCTTGAATATCTGGTTAATTCCTGGAATTAGTGAAAGGTTTCCAAATCAGATTTGATTAGACTTCTTTCCAATCCAGTGTATATTACTGGCAGGCTGTTCAAAGGTTTCTTATTTTAGGAGAGTTACGTAAAATCTTATGCAGCAGTAAGTGACAAAGGTTTTATTTATTTCACATTGCTTTGTGTTGACTTTAAAGGCCTAAGTACTGAAGAGATGAAGCAATATTTAGTCAATGATTGAACTGATAGAGAATGAGTATGGACTGTGAAAGACAGTTTCTGTTACATGTTTTATTTAAAAATCACAACAATCTCTGTTCCGCAGTGTCCCTTTTACTAATTATGACTTCAGCAGTGCCATTCTCACCTCCCACATGCATGTTTCTAAACTACCACTATAATATGTAACCAACTCTGATAGTTCTTTATATAAAACTCTGACTTTCATAGCAAGTTAAAAGCTTCGTACATTTCAGATGTGGTCATGTTTATAGCACTGGGAGGTTTAGAAATGAAGAGAGAGCTTTGGTAGTTGCAGATCTGGGATATAA
The DNA here is from genome assembly GCA_037013535.1 of Intellagama lesueurii. Lineage (NCBI taxonomy): Eukaryota > Metazoa > Chordata > Lepidosauria > Squamata > Agamidae > Intellagama > Intellagama lesueurii. Next base: position 38,394,805 of record JBAJHW010000005.1, on the reverse strand, counting down.
TGAACAGGTGAAAAGTATGAACAGAGAAAAGGTTAATGATGAAATCAGCACTGCTGTGGTCTGAATGAAGCTAGCCAGTAGTTTCTCAGACATGGGAATTAGCATGATGATGGGAACTGGAGTGTTTCTAGAAAGCAGTAAAAAGACCAAATACAGCCACACCCTTATCTTAAGTGAAAGGAGAATGAAGGTGTAATGGGATCTGCATGGAGGAGGTTTAGAAATGAGTCAGACTGAGTAAAAAGGTTGTGGGGGGGGGGAGTTGGTGCATCTTTTTGGCTTGTCTAGGCATCTTTCCTATTGATGGCTTCTCTCACAATTCAAATACAGTGGTACCTTGGTTTACGAACGCCTCGGTTAACGTAATTTTCGGTTTATGAACAAAAATCCATTGAAAATAATGCCTCGGTTTACTAATTTTTTCCGCAATATTAAGCAAGTTTGCATTGCGCTTGGAAGGTTTATAGCTCCGCCCCTGTGCATGTATTCCTATGGGAAACCGCATTTCGGTTTGTGAATTTTTCGCATTACGAAATGTCCCGGAGAATGCATTGAATTCGTAAACCGAGGTACCACTGTACCAGCTTTGTGGGCTAGGGAGGTATTGTTGGGGAAATTTCCCCTTCTTACCCTCACTGTAATGATGATCTTGTTTTCCCTCCTGTCTCATTTTTTTATGCAATTAACAATATGTCTAATTTGGCCCGACTTTGTTATTGGCTCAAGGATACTGATTGTATAGAATATGTTATCTAGGTAGAAGATTTGCTACCAGTTGGATAGTTTTATGAACTGACAGTCAAGGTTTCTACACAAGAATTTATCACACCAATAACTCTGCTTTCAGATTTTACCCTTAGAATCTTCAGCTACATTATCTTAGGAGTTTATGCAGCAGCAGTAGAAGATAAGAGAAGAATTATTGACCGATTGAGTGTATCCATAACAGAGCAGTGGTAGGATGATGCTCTGGACCCAAAGCATTATGCTACCACTGCTCAGCTATGCCTGGCCTCAACAGGCCATTATACTTACTCTTCTTAAAAGTAATGTTTCAATTTCTGCTGTCCAGTAGCTACTCCTGAAGGCAGCAGCAGTAGCTGAAGGTAGCACTGATGGAAGATCTTCCACAAACAACAGCAGTGACACTCAAGATAACTTTTATTAGTACTGTGCAGAAGAAGGCAATGGGAAATCCTGCTGAACTTTCCTTACCATGAAAACCCTATGATGAGACAGTCCAAAATGAAACAAAAGATAGTGCTGGGAGATGAGATTCCCAGGTCAGAAAGCTCTCAAATAGCTAATGAAAAAGAGCAAAGGACAAGTACAAATAACTCTGTTACTAATGATGCAACTAGATTAAATCTGAAAGGACATCTAGTGTCTGATGTTCATAGAAGTGAAAAAAAGTCTAATGCTACAATTGGAACATGGAATATGAGAAATATGAATCAAAAGAAACCTGGAAACTGTCAAGCAAGTAATGGAATGTATAAACATTGCAGTGTTTGGTGTCAGTGAACTAAAGTGGACTGGACTGGAATATTTTCAGTCAGACAACTACAAAATGTTCTGCTCTGGAAATGGCAAACTCATAAGAAATGGAGTGGTTCTAATACTGAGGCAAGATGAAGCACAGGCAGTTAGGGGCTATAACGCAAGGTCTGACTGAATAATGTCAATTATACACCATGGAAAACCTATCAACATAACCATCATTCAAGTCTATGCTCCAACTACCAATGCTGAAAAAGATGAAATAGAAAGCTTTTATGCAAGCATTTAAGAGGAAATTGAGCACACACCGACACAAGACATGCTTATCGGAATGCAAAAGTAGGAAACAAAGCAGAACCAAATGTTTTTGGCCCAGGAGACAGAAATGAAGCAGGAGAATGACTCATAGAATTCAGGGAGGCCAACAGATATCTGTACATTTGGACATCACCAGATGATCAATATAGATATCAAATAGGCTATGTAATTGGAAGCAGGAGATGAAGAAACTGCTTCCTGTCTGCTGAAACAAGACCAGGAGCAGATTGTGGTATTGATCATGAACTGTTACTATCCAACATTAGAGTAAAGCTGAAAAAGAACACTAAAGGAATCATAGTTCCAAAATATAATGTAAATAACATTCTTGATTTAAAGTCCACATAAAGAACGTATTTGCTTTACTAAACTAAAGGCCATGAACCAGAAGAACTGTGGATTGAAACTAGGGATATTATTAGGGAAGAATGCAAAAAACAATTCCTGTAGTAAAAAGAAAAGAAAAATCTGGATGGATGATGGAAGAAACATTTAAAATTGAAAAGGACATACGAGAAGCAAAAGTATAAGGTGACAGACGTTTTTCAGCAACTGTCACATAGAGACAAAGAAAACTATTACTAGTGCAAAGAAATAGAGGAGAAAAACAAAAGGGGAGAAAACAAGAGATCTCTTCCAGAACATCCAAGAAATCAAAGGAAAATTTAAGCCTAGATTAGGAATGCTGAATAACCAACAAAGAAGCACAATATCTGAGAAAATAAAGAGAGGATGGTAACAATAAACTAAGACCTATAAAGAAGCAATACAACGATTACAGACTCCTTTGAACAGGAATCCTATGATGAAGAACATACAGTTCTAAAAAATGAAGTGAAAGCTGCTCTGAAAACACTAAGAAGAAATAGATCACTAGGGTAGATGGAATACCAGTAGACTTATTTCAAGCCACAGAGACTGAATCATCAAAGCCTAAAAAGAATATGCCAACAAATATGGAAAACAAAACAATGGCCCACAGACCACCACCAGCATTCAATATCCATTCCAATCCCCAAGAAAGGAGATGCCCAGGAGTGCAGTAACTATAGGACTGCTTTGATTTCCCATGCAAGCAAAGTGATATTTTAAAGTGTTGCAACAAAGGATTTTATGGAGTGAGAAATGCCTGATGTTCAAGCTGGATTCTGAAAAGAAAGAGGCACTCAAGATTATATTTCAAATATCTGCTGGCTAATTGAGTACACTACGGAATTTCAGGAGATCAGTCTATGCTTTATAGACTACAGCAAAGCATTTGACTGTGTGGATCATGAGAAAATATGGGTTGTTCTGAAATGCACCCTTGTCTGACCCCTTTGCCAATAGGAAACCATTCTGTCTCTCTATAGCCTATCCCAACAGTACCTTCTTGTCCCCAATACAAGTTGCACACCGGGACAATCAAGTGATGGGGCACACCCATTTTGGAGATCACTTATTCAGAGGGTTGCCTTCTGCATAGTACTAACAAAAGTTAGCTTGAGTGTCATCCCCATTGCCTGCTCCACCAGTGTCACTTTTAGCTAATGCTGCTACCCAGTAGCTGCCTTGAAGAGGGTGGGTGCATCTTAGTCTCAGCTGTGACCATTCCACCTTGGGTAACCGTGCTAGGAGCTCAGGCTCATAATGGATTCTAGCCTCCTGATGGCTTTGCTCTCAGCTTCACTAACAAACTCAAACCCTTTCACCATATCAAGGTGTGCATCCAAGAAGGGTTTTTTCATCGTCAGGGGTGGGGTGGAGAAATCTCCTTCTGTTGCTTAGAATGGGAGATCATAGAATCATAGAAAAGTGAAGTTGGAAGGGGCCTACAAGGCCATCAAGTCCAACCTCCTGCTCAATGCAGGAATACAATCAAAGCATAACTGCCAGGTGATTATCCAAGTTTTTCTTGAATGCCTCCAGTGTTGGAGCACTCACCAACTCACGAGGTAACTGGTTCCACTGTCGTACTGCTCTAACAGTTAGGAAGTTTTTCCTGATATTCAACCAAAATCTGGCTTCCTTTAACTTGAGCCCATTGTTGCGTGTCCTGCACGCTGGGATGATCGAGAACAGATCTTGCCCCTCCTCTGTATGACAGCCTTTCAAATATTTGAAAAGTGCTATCATATCACCCCTCAGCCTTCTTTTTTCAAGGCTAAACATGCCCAATTCTTTCAGCCTTTCCTCATAAGGCTTGGTTTCCAGCCCCCTGATCATCCTTGTTGCTCTCCTCTGAACTTGTTCCAATTTGTTAGCATCCTTCTTGAAGTGTGGTGTCCAGAAATGGACACAAGACTCAAGGTGAGGCCTAACCAGTGCTGAATAGAGGGGGACTAGCACCTTGCGGGATTTGGAAACTATACTTCTATTAATGCAGCCTAAAGTAGCATTAGCCTTTTTTGTAGCCACATCACACTGTTTGCTCATATTTAGCTTGTGATCTACGACAATGCCAAGATCCTTCTCACTCGTAGTTTTGCTGAGCCAGGTATCCCCCATCTTGTAACTGTCTGATTGGTTTCTTTTTTCCGAGGTGCAGTACTTTGCACTTATCCCTGTTGAATTTCATTCTGTTGCTTTTGGCCCAGTGCTCCATCCTATCAAGGTCATTTTGAATTTTGTTTCTGTCTTCTAGGGTATTAGCTATTCCACCCAATTTGGTATCATCTGCAAATTTGACAAGCATTCCCTGCACTCCCTCATCCAAGTCATTAATAAAAAATATTGAAGAGAACCAGGCCCAGGACTGAGCCTTGGGGTACCCCACTTATTACCGCCTCCCAGTTAGAGAAGGACCCATTAATCATCACCCTCTGAGTACGATTCTGTAGCCAATTGTGTATCCACCTGACACTTGATATATCCAGCCCACACCTAGTTAGCTTGCTAATCAGGATATCATGGGGCACTTTGTCAAAAGCTTTGCTGAAGTCAAGATATACTATGTCTACAGCATTCCATCTGTCTATCAGGGAGGTGACCTGATCAAAAAACAAGATCAAATTAGTTTAGTTTAGCAGGATTTGTTCTTGACAAATCCATGTTGGCTTCTAGTTATTACTGCATTGTTTTCTAGGTGCTTACACAATGACCGCTTTATGATCTGTTCCAGAATTTTGCCTGGGATTTATGTCAGGCTGACTGGCCTGTAGTTCCCAGGTTCCTCTTTTTTGCCCTTTTTGAAGATAGGGACAACATTAGCCCTCCTCCAATCTTCTGGCACTTCACCCATTTTCCATGATTTCAAGAAAATAATGGATAGCGGTTCTGAGAGTTTTTCAGCCAGTTCCTTCAGTACTCTTGGATGCAGTTCATCCGGCCCTGGAGATTTGAACTTGTTCAAGGTGGTAAGGTATTGATGGTTGTTGTAGGATTTTTGGGCTGTTTGGCCATGTTCTGGAGTTTTTTCTTCCTAACGTTTCGCCAGTCTCTGTGGCCAGCATCTTCAGAGGACAGGAGTTAGAACTCTGTCTGTGACATGGTAAGGTATTCCTTGACTATTTGTTTATCTATCTCCAACTGCAATCCTGTCCCCCCCCCCCCCTCGCACTTCTAATTTGTTGGAAGTTCATAGTCTGTCTTATGGGGAAAAACTGAACTAAAATAGGGATTGAGCATCTCTGCCTTTTCTTTGTCCTCTGCTATCATTTTTCCATCTCCATTGTGGAGCTGTGCCACTATGTATTTTGTTTGTCTTTTGCTACTCACATACCTGAAGAATGCTTTTTTATTGTTTTTAGTGTCCCTAGCTAACCTCAGCTCCTTCTCAGCTTTTGCCGTCCTAATGCCATCCCTGCATTACTTTGCTACTTCTCTGTACTCATCCTTGGTGGCCTGGCCTTCTTTCCACTTCCTGTACATGTCTTTTTTGGTTTTTAGGTCCTTCCTGACCTTTCTGTGAAGCCACACTGGCCTTTTTTGCCACCTCCCACCATTTTTTCTTGTTGGAATTGTTTGTAGTTGTGCCTTTAGAATTTCTTTTTTTAGAAGCTCCCACCCTTCTTGGACTCCTTTTCTTGTTAGGATCTCCTGCCATGGGCCCTTACTTATTCTTGTTCTGAGATTATTAAAATTGGCTTTTTAAAAATCCAGCAGGCATGTGTGGCTACACTCTGCTTTTGTTTTCTTTGAAATCAAGAATTCTAGAAGGACATGGTCACTCTCACCTAGAGTCCCCTTTACTGCCACTTCCCCCACCAAGTCATCTCTGTTGGTCAGAATCAAGTCAAGGATAGCAAATCCTCTAGTTTCTTTCTCCACTTTTTGTAGGAGAAAATTATCAGCCACACAAGCCAGGAATTTCTTGGAAGGGCCATATTTGGCAGAATTTGCCTCCCAACATATATCTATAGGCTTCCCCAACCTTCCTTAGCAGATTTTGGAGTGCAGGGGTGACAAATCCCATTCTGTCAGCAGACAGACTCTATACTTGTTATGAGGTTCTTTGCACAAATATTAGATCTGGGTTGGAGCCCTCTCTGCCACCTGCCACCGTTAGATGAATTGGATAGTTTAGGGTCATGTATACGGCGTATTGGATGGGATTGTACCCATATTATAAGGGCTTCTCCAATTTTGTCATATTTTCATAGCCCTAAATGTTACTATGGCTGTTGAAATCTCCTAATAGAAAGTGACTGTTTGGGTTTTTCATATTAGATGGCTTCTTAAAGCAGAATGGTGGTTTATAAATTGATGTTACTATACACGCAGCCAGTTCAACTGTCAAGATTTCTATCTTGTCTTCTTTAGTAAAGTCCATTGAGTGGACTATAATACTTGGTCTTACAAAAATGGCATTTCTGTATGGGTTGCGGGGCCTCTCTGCAACTAGACTCATCCCAGGAAACTTTGGTCGACACTGATCAGTTCCTCTGTGAGTTTCTTGTACTCAAAGGATGCCACATTTCCATTTGTGGCAAAGTGAAGCTAAGAGTTCCTCTTTAGATGAAGAGACGCCCTCTATATTAATAGAAATTATTGTCATTTGTGGTCCTGAAGAGGACCATTGGGTCATTTTGCTCACCAGCAAGTTTACAGTGCAGTGCTTCTGGAAGTGAAGGACAGAACCTCATCCCAAAATATTGCAAGGTAGAGGATGAAATGGCTTGATGATCCCTTGAGTTAGGTTTCTTGCTGCAGTGCCAGAGGTTGGGAGTTGGGTTCTCCACTGGGCATCCCAGAAAAGCCAACCTGTATGGTCTTGGGCAAGCTGCATAGTCCCACGATGCCCCCAGAAGAAGGAAATGGCAAACTACTTCTACATAGAAAACCCGGGGGGGGGGGGGAAGGCTCACTAAGTCAGAATTGTTTCTGTCCATGGAGTTTTCTTGGCAAAGATACTGGAATGGCTTGCCAGTTCCTGCTCCAGGTGGATCGTTTTTAGTCAGAACTCTCCACTATGACCTGTCCGTCTTGGGTGGCCCTGCATGGCATAGCCCATAGCTTCATTGAATTACTCAAGCCCCTTCGCCACGACAAGGCAGCAATCCATGAAGGGATGCAGAATACATCATGCGAAAGGCTGGACTGGATGAATCCCAAGCCGGAATTAAGATTGCCAGAAGAAATATCAACAACCTTAGATATGCAGATGATACCACTCTGATGGCAGAAAGTGAGGAGGAATTAAAGAACCTCTTAATGAGGGTGAAAGAGGAGAGCGCAAAAAATGGTCTGAAGCTCAACATCAAAAAACCCAAGATCATGGCCACTGGTCCCATCACCTCCTGGCAAATAGAAGGGGAAGATATGGAGGCAGCAACAGATTTTACTTTCTTGGGCTCCATGATCACTGCAGATGGGGACAGCAGCCACGAAATTAAAAGACGCCTGCTTCTTGGGAGGAAAGCGATGACAAACCTAGACAGCATCTTAAAAAGCAGAGACATCACCTTGCCGACAAAGGTCCACATAGTCAAAGCTATGGTTTTTCCAGTAGCGATGTATGGAAGTGAGAGCTGGACCATAAAGAAGGCTGACCGCCGAAGAATTGATGCTTTTGAATTGTGGTGCTGGAGGAGACTCTTGAGAGTCCCCTGGACTGCAAGGAGTCAAACCTATCCATTCTGAAGGAAATCAACCCTGAGTGCTCACTGGAAGGACAGATCCTGAAGCTGAGGCTTCAATACTTTGGCCATCTCATGAGAAGAGAAGACTCCCTGGAAAGGACCCTGATGTTGGGAAAATGTGAAGGCAAGAGGAGAAGGGGACGACAGAGGACGAGATGGTTGGACAGTATCATCGAAGCTACCAACATGACTTTGACCAAACTCCGGGAGGCAGTGGAAGACAGGAGGGCCTGGCGTGCTCTGGTCCATGGGGTCACGAAAAGTCGGACACGACTTAACGATTGAACAACAACAACAATAATTCAGAATTGACTTGGTGGCACACAATTATTATTAGTTTAAAATATTAATCTGTTCTGTCTGTGATACAGTCATGATAAAGCTGACCTACAATTCTAACGTCATCAAGAAAGTTATCAGCTGACTTACATAACTCGAGGAGTATGTTGTGGCAATATATGAGATGTGTAAAAACTGTCTTGAACCTGGGAAGACTTCCATCTCTGTTAGGCTTAAGTTTTAGTTAAGGGTGGTAGGAAGATGCCACAGTAGTAAGGGAGTCAACAACTCTGGCCCTTTGTAACAGAGCTCTCTAAGGAGGAGAGAATGCTTGTAAGCAATGAGATTTTCAGAAGAGCTACAATATCTCACTGGGACTGGACACCTATTAAATAAACTACAGTTGCCACTCTTAGTTGTTTTAACCATCGGTTTCCAGCATTGATGATTGTTATGAGAAATTAAGTTCAAAAGGTTAAAAGTACAGTTTAGAGTGAATTATTGCTATTGTGCCATTCAGTGGCTGAAATCCTGGTGTACAGTGCCACATGCGCAACAGTGATGACATCAACAGTGGTGAGAAATTGCTGCTATTTAATGGTAAATTGCTGCTGATTAAGGTGCTTTTTGCATGTGAATTGTACACAATGTGACAAAATCATGTACACCCCAAAATCCCCTCACAAGCCTTTATTCTGTGGCAATTTGCCACTGCTGGTGATGTCCTGGTAATGCTGCACATGTGAAGTTGTGCAACAGAATTTCAGCCAATAGATGCTCTGTTTGGGTTTGTTTTAATGTAGCACCTTGCCACTTATGTGGCTGATAATTTTCTCCTACAAAAAGTGAAGAAAACTAGAGGACTAGCTATCCTTGACTTGATTCTAACCAATAGAGACGACTTGGTGGAGGAAGTGGCAGTAAGGGGAACTCTGGGTGAGAGTGACCATGTTCTACTAGAATTCTTGATTTCAAAGGAAACCAAAGCAGAGTGTAGCCACTAGAGATGGGGATATTCGTATTTGTATACAATCGTCTCTATTGGCTAGAATCAAGTACAAATATGAATATCCCCATCCCAGCTATCTTTCTGCTCAGCTGGCCACTCCAGGCAGGGGGCAGGAGGACAAGTCTGCCCACATGGCTGCTGAGTGGCCAGCCAAGCAGGAAGATAGCAGAGCTCTGGGCATCACTGGCAGTATGAGCGGGACCATAGCTGAAGTGGGACACGTGAGTGGACGGTCAGGTCCTGGGGGCCGGGCCCTCATTAAGGCCAGCTGGGATGGGGATATTCATATTCATATTCATATATCCCCATATCTAGAAGCCACACATATATGCTGGATTTTTAAAAAGCCAATGTTAATGAACTCAGAACAAGGATAAATAAAATTCAGGGTGGGAGGGGGAGCCTAATGAGAAATGGAGTCCAAGAAGGGTGGCAGTTTCTAAAGGCACAACTACAAACAATACGAACAAGAAAAAAGGAGGGAGACAGCAAAAAAAATAAAAATAAAAAAAGGCCAGTGTGGCTTTATAAAAAGCTCAAAGAGGACCTGAAAACAAACAAACAAAAAAAGTTAAGCTTTTGATTTAAAAAAAGCCCCATGATATCCTGATTAGCAAGCTAACTAGGTGTGGGCTGAATAGAACAAGTGTCAGGTGGATACACAATTGGCTACAGAATCATAAGCAGAGGGTAATGATTAATGGCCCCTTCTCAAACTGGGAGGAGGTAAAAATGGGGATTCCCCAGGGCTCAGTCCTGGGCCCAATACTCTTTAACATTTTTATTAATGATTTGGATCAGGGGATACAGGGAATGCTAAACAAATTGCCAGATGACACAAAATTGGGTGGAATAGTTAATAACCTGGAAGACAGAAACAAAATTCAAAATGATCTACATAGGCTTGAGCACTGGGCTGAAAACAACAGGATGAAATTCAACAGGAATAAATGCAAAGTACTACGGTTATTGTAGGTTTTTCAGGCTGTTTGGCCGTGTTCTGAAGGTTGTTCTTCCTAACATTTCGCCAGTCTCTGTGGCCGGCATCTTCAGAGGACAGGAGTCAGAACTTTCTTCTTTTTTGTTGAAGCTCTGCTGGTGTTTGTTGATTTCAATGGCTTCCCTGTGCAGTCTAACATAATGATTGCTGGTGTTGTCCAGTACTTCTGTGTTTTGAAATAGAATTTCATGTCCAGCTAGTTTCAGGAAACAATGAAATTGAAATCCACAAACACCAGTAGAGCTTCAACAAAAAAGAAGAAAGTCTAAAACTCAACAAAGCCTGGCTCCCAGCACTGAAAAATACAGCCTGCAAAAGGTCAACAAACTCTACCCAGCCACAAGGACCGGTGATCACTGCACACAAAAGACCAGCTAACGACACCCATCAATCACAGTGACAGATCATCTCTCCCCCTTATCACAACAATACACCCACAACAAAAAACACGCTGATCACCATAATCACCCAATAATCACCCAATCTCCTGAAAAGTACAAAAGCTGATCCCACAGCTATAAATACTCAACTATCCCACAAAACTGCACCAGAGCACAGACAGAGTTCTGACTCCTGTCCTCTGAAGATGCAGGCCACAGAGACTGGCGAAACATTAGGAAGAACAACCTTCAGAACACGGCCAAACAGCCCGAAAAACCTACAACAACCATTGGATCCTGGTCATGAAAGCCTTCGAGAATGCAAAGTACTACACCTAGGAAAAAGAAACCAAACATACAGTTACAAGATGGGGGATACCTGGCTCAGCAATACTATGAGTGAGATGGATCTTGGAGTCATTGTAGATCACAAGCTGAATATGAGCTAACAGTCTGATGTGGTTACAAAAAAAGGCAAATGCTTAGGCTCCATTAATAGAAGTATAGTTTCCAAATCCCGTGAGGTACTAGTTCCCCTCTATTTGGCACTGGTTAGGCCTCATCTTGAGTACTGTGTCCAGTTCTGGACACTGCTCTTCAAGAAAGATGCTGACAAATTGGAACAAGTTCAGAGGACGGAAACAAGGATGATTAGGGGCTGAAATCAAGCCCTATGATGTAACACTGAGAGAACTGTGCATGTATAGCCTTGAGAAAAGAAGACTGAGGGGTGATATGATAGCACGTTTCAAATATTTGAAAGACTGTCATACAGAGGAGGGCCAGGATATGTTCTCAATCATCCCAGAGTTCAGGGCATGCAATAATGGGCTCAAGTTAAAGGAAGCCAGATTTTGGTTGAATATCAGGAAAAATATCCTGTTAGAGCAGTATGGCAATGGAATCTATTACCTCAAGAGGTGGTGAATGCTGCAACACCGGAGGCATTCAAGAGAAATTTAGACTACCACCTAGCAGATATCCTTTGATCTGTATTCCTGCATTGAGCAGGTGGTTGGACTCGATGGTCTCATGCACCCCTTCCAACTTAATTATTCTATGATTCTATTATCATCCAGTATCCAAAACTCCAGTTAGCATCAGTTCCATATAAGTATTGTGAGGTATTGTGAGGTATAAGTATTTTGCTTATCTTAGTCCAGAAATGTAGGAGCTTTCTTGACAGTATAGTCTGATTGTTGTCCCAGAAGAACTGTGTGGCAATATTTACAGCTACAACATATTTTGGTATCCACATACAAGCCATTGCCTCAGCAACCCCTGCTGCTTTAATACCATTAATTACATCTTCATAGAAACTGAAACCAACAACCATAGCTTATAAATCCCCATTAGAAAGTACTAAATTTGATTTAATGGAGTACACCGAATGTTACTATCCAGGATAAAATAACCAATGGAAATCTGAGATAGCTTCAGTATCTAAAATCTTTTAAAATCTAAAACTATGCTTGGTTCAGCAATATGACATTTCATCACGTTGGGCACCACTTTATTTGTTTTGAAAGAAATTGACCCCTTCATGAAAATATTGGCAATCCAACACTGGTAATACTTCTTTGATGGCATGTGGTGTGGGCACGTCCAGTGGTGGCCCCTTTTTGATCAGATGCATCACAATGAATTAAATTTGTATTAGAAAATATGAATTTTAGATATGTATGCATTTTGAACGATTTCCTCAAAGTATGGAATTTAAACTTCCGTGCTTGGTGGTCAGCATGGGTGGATTTTACAAGCTTTTACCATTGCCAAAAAAGTTATACTTTAAAGCTGGAAAGATAAAAATACATAATCATTCAATGATCAGAAGATCTTACTACTTGAATGTCTATTTTACCAACACCAACTCTAAACAAAATGTCTTTTGGACATATGGTCAGCTTTCTTTCACATGTATTTTGTACTCTTCCCCTTTTTTTCTTATTTCTCTTCTTCTTTTCCCTTTCTTTGTTTTGTTTTGTTTTGGGTTTTTTTCTTAGAATAAATAGATGGTGAAAGAAGAGGGGGGAAGTTCCCAATATGAAACACATCCTGTCAAGGCAGTACACTGTGTCTTATGTTGATGTTGTTGCTGCTTTTTAAATAAGGCTCCATACTTCAAGTCTGTTTAGACAGTTTATCAAAGAAAGAGTTGTTAATGAGTAATCTTTCTCCATTGCAGCGCTGAGCCAATAAAAAGAAGAGGGCTAAGCCTAAAGTCAGCATGTTATCACGGAAGGCTTCTGCAAAAGTGAGAAAAGCAAAACAAAAATGTTCCCATTTGAAAGTCATTTGGATTCTGAGCTGAGTGCAGAAGCATTGATTCACATAGCCAGTATCTACTACTAGCAAACTCTAAGAAGAAACCGAGCGTAAGTCACTGTGTAGTGGACTATATGTTTTGGATCAAATGATGTACTGTATATCTTTGATATATTTATGTATTGATCATATTAGTTTTCTTTGCCCAGTATAGAAACTTAAGTTTTCATTTCATAGAAAAGCTTAACAAGTGAATTATCTAGAGATGAAGTTTGTAATGTGGCTTTGTTATTTATTATTACACTTATTTAGGCAAATATTTTTTTATAAATAATTTCTTAAAAATAGTACTTCAATGAAGATACATGTAATCAAGTGAAGAAAGGTAATTATGGATTTAGCATGTATGCTGGAATGTGACTTTTGTGATTTCAGATCATTAATCTGTGAGGAGTAGCAGAAATAGTAGAATTCCCTACTGTCATAATACATCATTGTTAAATATTGAATGAATATATCCAGAATTCATGCTTTATAAGAATTAAGCTTTCCAGCTAGCTTACTGTAAGAATTTTTCCCATTACAAGAAATGCTATCAGGCCTCTAGGTGTATGTTTCAAATATGTTTTCTCTATTCTCTATTGTACTATTGTTCAAAATTCCCAACATAAAACCAACTATGTATAATTATTTAGGAATAAGACAAAAGGAAATAAAACACACGTCAATTTTTTTTGGAATGAGTTCCCATCACCTGAATGATTAAAAAGTGTATTGTTGATGAAATGTGAGTGACCCAGTGAGAATTAGACTTGAATAAAACTAGGGACACCTAGTCATCTTTCAAATGAAATATATTTATCAGATCCTTTTGCTTTTCTTTAAAGGACACTTTAAAAATGAGTTTCAATTGTTTACACTGTTTCATTTCCTCTTGAAGATATATCACAGTATCCTGATTAGTACATTTCCAGATAGGTGTTGATTCCAGCAGCAATCACACTGGTCTATCAGCTTGATTTCTTCAGTCCTTTCTTACATTGGCATACAGCTGACATTCAATGAAGAGTCAGAATTAATTATGTGTGCAAGTAGTCTAAGAGAGATTCATTATTTTTCAACTTTATTTCCAACTTCCCATGTAATTTTATTTTATTTTGAAAACATGTTAAATATAAAGGCAACATAAATGAAGACTATACATAGGAACAGACCTTAAAAAATGAAAAAAACTCACAGATTATAATTATAATCTTCAGTATAACATGAGGACATTTAGCGTGAGGTGAAGTTTGCTACTTCATGAAAGATTGGATATATACATTATGCAGCAAAGTATGTATGTACAGTATGTGTGTGTGTGTATGCACATGTGCAATGGAAACAAATGGAAGTCATCCTGCCATAATAAGGCATTTATAGAACAGAGATTTCTTTCTTGCTGCGAATTCTGAATATGTTTGTACACAGTGACTGTCATCTCTCAAATATTGCTGCTTGGTTATTTGTTTTGAAGATTTCCTTCTATGTCCTGTATACGACAGTGGTTGAAATTCTGTTGCTTAGTGTAGCAAGCTGCAACTAGAGTAAGCCGATTGAATCAATGGAAATTACAAAGGAGTTTACTCATCAATTTCCCACGGGCTCAATGGGCCTATTCTAGTTGCAACATATTACACTAAGCAACAAGATTTCAGCCAATATGTTCAAAATTATGAGGAAGCATAGCTGTAGTTTAATGGGAAAAAATTACTAATATAGCATGTCCCAAAAATTGTCATAGTATTGCACACTCCCATAAATTATATACATATAAACCAATCTGGTGGGTTGTTGCCAGCAATATTTAGAACAATTTGAATGTATCCTTTCTGTAGATAATAGTCCAAAAATGTACTGAAAAATTATCTTCCCCCTTTTTTTCCGACTGCCAAATCATAACCATGGATACTTGATTCCTTCTGTAGGAAGATAAAAGAGATCACATATATATTTCAGTCTATAGATACAATCCCACAGGGCTAAATTAGACAGTTTTTACGCACGTATTGCTGGCAGCACTGTCAAGGCAGTACTTCTCGACAGAAGTCCAGGGCCACACTCAGCAGGACAAGCAGAAGGGGCCCAGATGCAGCAGGAGTGGCTTCCCATACTTTGAATGATGTGAAGTAATCTACTTTATCATATAACAAGGGAGGCCATATAGGGCTGTTAAGTCCAGAGTTTAAAATTATCTAACACACCTTTAGGCGTTGCAGAGGAAGATGAAGGTGGCATGGCTAAAGCTTATGAACAGATAACTGAGCATTCATGCTTCTCAGATTTTGTCTTTCCATCTTCATTTTGTTTGCTAAGAGGCCCCATTCATATGTAGTAAATGTGACATTCTGCAAATATGTTTGGCATTTTAAATAAACTGTTTATTTTATCTGTGCATGGACAATGTCTGCTATATTTTAATTAGGGGTTCTGGTGTTATGTGAAGAATAAAATAGATAATCCTGGAAAATGAGTCATTCATGGAAACTGAAATGACAAACCCAACCTGGAAATTTCTCTTGAAGGACAGTATAATCATTTCTACAATAAAACAAAGAAATCAGCTGGCAAATTGGCATAGTTAATTCTAGACAGCAAATTTCTCATGTTAAAAACTGTCACAATTTTTAAAACTGTCACAAAATTTTCACAAAATTTGTTTGTTGGCAGAAACAAACAGAAGCATTATCATAAAATGGCTTTTTTTTTCTTAACTGAACAATTTAGTCCAAATTGCACTAAAACCCCACTCAAGGAACTTACAAAATATAATGGAATCATGATTTATATCACTGACATTTATAGGTTGATTTTCTTGCCATCATAATAAAAGAAATTGAATTTTAATACCATTAAGCTTATTTAGTTTATAGTCTAAAATTTGTCCTTTTATTTATACAATTGTCAGCTGTTAACTGGTGGAATTTACATGTTGAAAATTGTCATGGTAAACTTGTGAAATATACAGTAGAGTGGGAGAAATTATATAGCATGGTCCTGGCTGATGCAACATAACATATATAATCATAATCACAACAACAACAACAACAATTGTGTGCCATCGTGTCAATTCTAATTTATGGCCACCCCTTCCAGGATTTCCTAGGTAGGGAGTACTTAGAAGTGGTTTACCATTTCCTTCTTTTGGGGGTGCCCTGAGACTGTTCCACTTGCTAAAGACCAAACAAGCAGGCTCTTCTTCTTGGAGGCATCATGGTAAATTGATCTCCCAATCTCTGGCTCCACCTAACTCACCGGGTTTTGTTTGTCCTTTTCTTTGTCCTTTTAGGGTTTTGTCAGCATTTGGCATAACTTATTGTAACGCTTCTCACAGTAAAGACTCTATGGCTTCAGAGATGAACCTAATAGAACATCCTCAGCTACCTCCAGGAGATGGATTTTCTCTTTCCGAAGGTCCTCATTTATTTGGTAAATCAGAAAATGCACTCGCACCAAAATGATAGCATGGAAAGAAATGCTAACTTTATTCAAGCTATTTATATTTTTCTGAAAAATGCTCAGGTTTTACTGATTCCCATAGTTGGTTTATTTGTATGTTATAATTTATACTTGTCATACCATTCTAAGTAACATAATAAAATCAGAACATACAAGCAGGGGATGGACTGTAGCTCAATGGCAGTGTGTGTGATCTAGCTTGTGGCATCTTAAGGTAGAAGTGTGTGAGAGAGATTGCTGTGTGAAATCTGGGGAGCCAGTCATTGTAGACAGTAGTCAGACAGATGAACCCCTGATCTCATTCAGCCCAGAGCAGCTTCCACGGTTCCAAGTGAAATTCAAAACTGAATAAACTCATAACCAGAAGAACTTCCAAGAGGCAGGTGTGGTAGAGTGCAATCCAGTGTCACATTAGGTAATATTATATGTATTAAACATTAATACAATTTCTTTCTTTCTTTCTTTCTTTCTTTCTTTCTTTCTTTCTTTCTTTCTTTCTTTCTTTCTTTCTTTCTTTCTTTCTTTCTTTCTTTCTTTCTTCCTTCCTTTAGTGGCTAGGCCACTACTCTTGGCTGCTTACAATATCATAACATAAACATATATTGAAATTGCAGTAATAATCTGATAAAACACCATACAAGGAAAATCCAATCTCTAAATATAAAATAACTAATAGATATAGATATAGATTTTAAAAATCAAAGCACAATATATGGTGGCAAAACAGAGACGATTATTCCAGAATTCACGGAATATAGGTGATCATAGGTAGAATTAATTCTGGGTGAGGCTATGAAAGGCCTGTCAGAACAGACAAGTTTTGAGTTGTTTTTTAAAGCCAAGGAGGGAAGGGGCCAATTGTACCTCAGTTGGGAGGGAGTTCCATAATCATGCAACTACCATGGAGAAGGTCTAGTTTTGAGTTGTATGTGAGGTGTGGGTACAGGTGGTCATTCTGAAGGTGAGGTGCTCAGACAAGTAGCAAGACCCTAAACCTGTTAGGGCTTTAGAAATCAGCATAAGCACCTTGAATTTGGCACAGTAGCATACAGGCAGCCAGTGCAAATGGACCAGGACAAGTGACATATGATCATAGTTTGATGTTCCTGACACCAGCCTGGCTGCTGCATTTTGCACTTGCAGCAGCTTCCAAACCACCTTCAAAGGCAGCCCCACATAAAGAGCATTGCAATAGTCTCTCCTCAAGATTACCATTGCATCAACCAGTGTTTTTAAGAATTTCATGTTAAGGTAGGGGTGAAGTTGTACAAGCTACCTCAGATGAAAAAAGACAGACCTGGTCATGGCTGAGTTCTGATTTGTCATTGAGAGGTCCAGGTTCAGGAGCACACCCAGATTGCAAACTGGATCCTTCAGGGGCAGTGTGACTCCATTTAGACCAGGCAAGCTGCCTCCTAGTCAATCAGGAGTCCCTCCCAACAACAGATCTCCATCTTATCAAGGTTCAATTTCAACTTGTTAGCCCTTGTCCAGTCTATAACCGCAACCGGTCAGTGCTCAAGGATCTGCGCAGCTTGTGCTGCTGAAGATGAGAAGGAGAGGTAGAGTTGTATGTCATCAGCATATTCATGAAAGTGGACTCCAAATCTCCAAACGATCTCCCCCAGTGGCTTCATATAGATGTTAAACAGCAGTGGGGAGATGACCAAGCCCTGTGGGACACCGCATTGCAGTACACATGGGGACAAAATAACCTCCCCAAGCTGAACACTCTGGCGCTGGCTCTCAAGGAAGGATAGGAGCCAAAATAATGCTGTGCCTCTGATCCCCAACCCAACAACCGGTGCAGGAGGATACTGTGGTCAATGGTATCAAAGGCCGCTAAGAGATCCAGGAAGACCAACTGAGTGACACTCCCCCAGTCAGCCTCCTGAAGAAGATCATCAAGCAAAGCAACCAAAACTGTCTCAGTCCTGCGGTGTGGCCTGAACCCCAATTGAAATGGAACAATGGGATTTCCCATTCCTTTCTCCCTCCCATGACAGGACTATTTCTTCTTGCAGCTTGCCAGACTTCAGACCCTCTTAGTCTCTTTCCAGTCTTTCCCAACTGCATGCTCTGAAGCTTTCTTTAAATAGATAGAGGTGATGATGTGGGAAAATAGGAACTTTAACTCAAGGGTCTTGTGTACCCATATGTGCCTGTAAAATTTATCTCTATGGCTAATAGGGCAATCCAAACAGTTGCCCTCCACACTTACCTGCTTTTATCTGCATTTCCCATATAATATATAGTTTGGTATGGCACTGTCTCTCCACACTGAGGACCCTGCCTGTCAGAACATTTTACCAGCTCAGCCAGTAGTTTGGGATAGTTGGGATAACTAGTTTTTAGTATATGTATTATTTTTGTGAGGTAATACAATAGTAACTGTTCAGCTTCTATATAGTGTCCCAGTACAATGCAATAATCTCTTTTTATCAGGGAACAATAAAAATACATTTACTAAATATCTAAAAGATATTACTTTTATTCTCTTTTTGTTGTGCATCTCATTTGTAAACCAGCAAAAGAGGGCCATTGTCTCCCATGAGGTAAAAAGAAGCAGTTACCTCAGGAACTAGAGTTTCAGTGCCACTAACAGGCACTGAATAATTAAATATGTGTATTTATACTTTCAAATGTGAGAGGAATGGGGGCAATTTGGCAGTTTCCATTTCAAACACTTTTACATCACAAACCAGATCTAGAGACTTCCATGTGACACAGACTTAGGTTAGGTGGTAAACACTGGTCTGTACCCTCTTCTTAAACAACATTAGAATTAAAGGTTTAGCTGC
Organism: Intellagama lesueurii; assembly: GCA_037013535.1. Taxonomy (NCBI): domain Eukaryota; kingdom Metazoa; phylum Chordata; class Lepidosauria; order Squamata; family Agamidae; genus Intellagama; species Intellagama lesueurii. The sequence continues at coordinate 38,375,696 of JBAJHW010000005.1, read as the reverse complement.
TCTTTTCTTTGGTGAAATACGTTTTAAACCATGTGAATAGTAAACAAGCACCACATTTAGACAGCCAAAAACTAAGCATATTAGTGGCTCTACAAAAGGGGCAAGCAAGATCAAATCCTTGTCTTAGTTTTGCAAAGAGAGGGCGAAGACTCCAGTATTTTAAATGTCAAAAATGGTTGAACAATAGGATCATATCATGCTTGAGATCAGGCTGCATCTGGCAGAAAAAAGAGCATCTGGATTGTTGTTTTCATAACATAGATAATAAACAGACCAGAAAGAGTTTTCAGGGTCAAAGGAATACAGACCAATATTTAAACTGGGCCCACATATTGAATGTAAAATAATTTAACAGAAAGAAAAGGCAAAGTCAATGCAGTCCCCATTCCGCAAACAAAAATACAGAATGAATAAACAATAATATAAAGAGAAAGCCCTGGCAAACAAACTCCAGGTGCATCGAAAAGGTGAAAGTGAATACTGACTGGCCTTCAGGCTTAGTGCAATGATGGCTTGAAGTTTCTCCTCCCTCAAATGCTGCTGCTGCTGTGCTCACTCTCATCTCCCCCACATGACACAGCCACCATGGCAACAAGTCATTCTGCTTTGGCCTGTCCCTTGCTAGCTAGTGCTTATGGATCAAAACTAATCTACTGCTTGACTTTCATTGGAACCAGGCAGCCATCACCTTAGATTCCACCAACCCACTCTCAGGTGCCAGCCCATTGCACAGAAAAGTAGAGTGGTGGATCACATCCCATTCGAAAGCACTGGGAGTCAGGGACACGTATGGTGTGGTGCATATGTGAAAGTACCTGGACATCACAGCAGTACTGCTGGGCAAGGACAGCATTAGAAGTAATCTAGGTGGGAAGTACAGTGTTCACAGCACCATACCAAAGGATAGTAATGACATGGGGTACTTGACTCCAGTCAGGGCATGAGCCAAAGGGTTCGTAGTACTGGTCCTGAGTGCCTCTTCTAATGAGGCTTCTTTTTATGAACAGTACTGAAAGCAGTTATTTACAGCCTCAGAAGGGAAGGAACCCTTCACAGAGCTAGCTAGGCCATGCTAGGTGGGGAATTCTGGGAGTTGTAGTCCAAAAAGTAATATTCCCAGTCTCTGAACTGCTTCCACATGTAGATCTTCTCATTCAGCAGGGAGAAAGGAATAGATTCCTTGTCCTTGCTGTTGACTTCTTTTCTGACTCTATCTGCCTTGACATCGGCACTGTGAGAAAGAGCAAGATCTTCCTGGAAACACTCCCACACTCTTGATCAAATCCAAGAGCAGAACAGATTGTGTGGCCAGCAATTCAGGGCTATTTCTGACACACAATTATTCTTGAAGAATACTGACATGAGAATCTCTGAGGAGAATCCTTATAGCAGGAGTCTTGATGGAGCAGCTGTCTTCCCTCCCTCATGCAAACTTGGTGCTGTTCCCTTCCCCAATGATCTAGAATATATCAAATGGTACAGGAAATTTTACATAGCATTTTCCAAACAGACTTTTCATAACAAAGTTAATCAGTAAACTGCATAACCTCTGGCCTAGTATTTCCTTGGCTAGTCTTAGAGGAAGTTTTAGTTTTCACTTCTGAGTCAAGTACTGGAATGTTAAAGCAAAAGGAGAAAGCCATGTACTATAAAGGAACTGGTTTTCTGGAACTGTCTTGTAAATGGTCAGATTGACACTCTCAGACAAAAAAAGGTAGGAAACTTCCATAGAATGTTTGTGGTTTGTGATTCTAAATACTAGATAAAACTGTTTCAGCTCCACAGAAATGTATGTAGAAATGGGTGTTTAGGTATTGAAGATTTTCATCATTGTTTTCCATGCTATATGTCACAACTTGGGTGCTTGTTTGCATAGCCCAGTTTGGTTTGGATTATGAAGATCTTCATTATCTTGTGCAATAATTTCTAATAGGGTTATTGTGATTCTTCTTGCTCTGAGCTTGTGATAGATTATAACAAGTGTTTGTGTGTGCATGTGTATGCATGTGCACATGTGTGCTGTTTTATAGGAATGAACCAGCCACTCTAGCAAAGTATCATAATGACCATCCTCCTCCTCACTGCTGCTATTGTTCTATTGTTTTAGGATACTCATGGTCTGCTGGTCTCTGTTAAACTTACGAAGCAAAATTGAGTATCTAGAGCCTCTTACCAGTTAAGTTGAACTAATCTGTATTCAACAATCTTGACTATACCTAAAATGTGTACTGCAAAGTCAGACCAAAATCCACCAAGTCCAGTTGTCATTGAACCTGAACAATTGGTAGCAGCTGATGTTCCTTTGAAATGTGACCAGTTGAGGACCATGGCCTACTTTTGCCAACCTTGCTGTATGGCATTCTTTGCTAGAGTACAGGGATAATCTCAGTGAATAAGATCCAGAGCTTGGAACATATGCAGGAAAAGGCAGCCAGTGTCTTCCAAAACTGGAAATGCTGTCAGTCACCTATTCTGCCGGGCTACACCCACCACATTCCCTCGGCCACAGCCACCCAAAGTTTCTCCTACCTGCTCTACTCCAATTCTGGACAGGAAAACTCTTCCTGCCAGCTATGAGAGACCAATACATCCTCCATATTGAGAGACACTTCTGTGCCTTTGACTATGAAGTACCGGGGGAAAGCAACAAGAGAAGGGTAGTGGCTTCCTGGAGGCATTTGGAAACACAATGCTAAACAAGATAGAAATAAATTACTTTTCCAGGACCACCAGCTCAGTACAAGATATACCATCTGTGTGTATGTGTATGTAAGAATGACTGAGATGTATTATTTACATAATAGAACATTGTTACCAATCGGATTTTGTCTGGTGTTAGCCAATTGGTGTTTGAAGTGGTTAACTGCCAGATAAAAGAAGACGTGACAGGATGAGGCTTATTCTGCTAATTATGTTTGTCTATTACCATGAGGCTTTTCCATTGAGAAGTAGTGTTTTTTCAGTTGAGCTGCCTGTTATTACTACTTTATTAAAGGAAGCTGTTTTGAAATGTTCTAAGTCTGTCAAGCACAAATCTATACCAAGTAAAATATTCAAGTACTGTTAGTTTATTTTTCAAAATGTTATACAGTAAACATTCTTAAAGTTTTCCTGTGACTAAATGAACATTATTTCAATTGCTGGTCAACACAAGTTCATATATGTACACCAAGCAAGAATTTATTTATGATCTGTGTGGTTTTTATGCTCATGCTTGTTTTGTAAACCTCAACATCCTTCAGCACCATTTGACCCCACATTTTCTTAAGTTGAGTTGAGTTGAGGAGACCCAGAAAGGTCTGGGTTCTATCAGAAACCCTACTTAGTACTTGTTTGTTTTGATATACAAACATCATCTGGGTAGCAGGGAAAATGCTAGTGACTTTAGTTGATCAACTTTTTTTTTTAAATCCAAAATTTCAGCTGATCTGTGAACTGGACGCATGCTGAGCCTCTAATATGCTTGTCTATATGTGGATCAGGCACAGCTTCTCTTGAGTCTGTCCTCAAACTTAGGAATCAGATGGGTGTACCAAAACATGTACAGAACAACAACTTATATTCTGGTTGCAAGACACCTACATGACTACCAGAGAGGTGGAAAGATTCAGGAGGAACAGGAAATAGGTTTTTTTTAAGAGTACACCATGGTTGCAGATTCATTAATAGGGTCTGCTTACCTCATCAGCATATTCAACTCAGGATGACTGGACATGAGTCCATGGGGAGGGAGATGAAAAATGGCAATGAACATCCCATAGACTGATAAAAACAAATGTGGATTTTGTGTTATTTTGTAGGTGTACTTCCAGAGCCAATGACTTCCCCATTGCAAGAATCTGGTGTGTCACCTTATTCTCAGTATAACAACACTGTGCACTTTCCTTCAGCACAGCCTCCAGTCTCTTCACCATCTTATTATCCCAGCCTCAGCTTCTATCCCCAACAGCCTGACGAATGGTACTCACCTGTAACCTATGAGGTCAGAAAAATACCCTCTGAAAACTTTTTCCCAAAGGAGCCTGACCTAGGAGGCATGCCAGTTGCCAAGAAGTCTCGGATGGGCCTTTCCTCAGGAAGAATGAAAGGCGAGGAGCTGTGTGTTGTCTGTGGTGATAAAGCCTCTGGGTACCATTATAATGCTCTTACTTGTGAAGGTTGCAAAGGTAAGGCAAGCAAATAAATAAATAAATCAAGTGTGTGTGTTCCTATCTGTGTACACAAAATGACTGCTTATATATGTCATTTATTTGGATGAAATTGGAATCTGAACATGGAATTCTGGTTACTTTAGGTTTCATTTTTCTGGTTCATAAAGATTTAATAAATATCACAATAAGTCTTTACAAATGCAGACTGCAACTTTTGGTAGAGTTGCTCACAATTTAGCAAGAGAGGTTTAGGAAGAGAGGCAATGGATGAATAGTGTGCCAGCATAATGGTTGTGTCATTTCTTCTGGGTGTCAGCTTTCCAGTGCATTTTCCCTGTCAGAAACTAGGGCAGGCCCAAGGCCATGGGAGAGTCCATGGAGACATTATTAGGGATGTGCATGGCAAAAAAATGTCCACGTTTCTTTCCCATCAGGTTCTTTCAGGGGTGCCTCATTTGTTTTGGTATTTTTGTTGTACTGGTCCTTTCATTTTTTGTGAAAAGAAAAATATATTTTAGGTCATTTTGCTTTGAGTATCTCCATTTCTGTTTTCCAGCACTCCAAAAGTGCTAAAAAAAATCTAAAAACAACTCCAAAAATATAGAGAGGCTCAGTCCACTCCAATGGTAATGGTACCATGTTGGCAATGGTACAGCCAACAACAGCCACCCATACAGCCCAGTGGCACATTGGTACAGTCATAAAGTCCACCTCCTGGCCCACACATCCTCACAGAAGCAAACAAAACAGTCCCACCCTGCCCCAAAATACAATTTTAGCAGAATAAATACAGGTTAAAATAATAAAATAACATATTTAAAAAAAAATAAATCAAGCAAGCAGGAATGCAACTCCCCAAAGGGGGGAAAATAACAAACTTTTAAAAAAGACCATGTGGAGATAGCCTCTATTGGAACTCATTCCCTCACACACCTTTGTGAGTCATTGAGAATTGTGGCAGCTCACAAGGGTGTCTGGGGAGATTTTCAAAGGTTGAAAAGAAGGGGCACAGGAAGAGCAAGCAAATAAAAGTACAGCTGTACCTCCTGCCATTTTGACAGCTCCCTGTCCCATAATTTGGCCAGATGGGGGTCCTGCCGAATTCATTTTTTCCTGAAGTCCCATGCCTAGTAGATACCTAGTATTCCTGCATTGAGCAGGGGGTTGGACTTGATGACCTTGTAGGCCCCTTCCAACTTCCCTTTTCTATACCCTTATGATCTGTATGGAGATTTGTTTGTTTGCTTTTAAGTACTAGTGCAGATTCTTTTGATAGATTATATAGTTTTAAATATCCTATTTTAATTTTATCTTAAACCTATTTTTAAACTAAGGAAATGTTTTTTGCCAGCAGGAGAAAAAAAAACATAAGCTTTAAACTCAGCCTCTTATTCCCCTTCCTTAACATCGAAATATATTAAACTCTTAAAAAATAAAGTTATGGAACAGCAAATATATGGCTCTGAGTGAAAACAGCAGGTAATTTACATTTCAAAAGAGGTCTGCCAGTGTCAGTCAAGCATATTTGAATGGAGATTGCACACAAAACAATTCAGATGCAACTTCCCATGGACATAGCCAAATGCCAGTTTTGTTGACAAAAGATGCAGCTTTATTATTTCATAAGAAAAACTGCCACTGTCTACTTTGAATGAGAGGCATGCCAGATCCTAAACTGGCCTCATTACTACAGTACTAGTAATGGTACTACTGCGTGTTTATAAAGTTTATAAATTAAAAGCAATGTACTTCTAATTGCTGTGGGAAAACAAAGTCACCTCCCGTTGTTGCTCCTTGTTGGGAATTCTTGAAGAGGCATCAAGCTGCCTACTTGGAGAAAAAAATCCTGAACAAAATGGATGTTCTGGGATCTCGCCCAGAAATGCAGTCCTTATCTGAATTATTCCTTATTTAAAATAGGTCTGGAATGTGTTTGTTTATTTGGGAACATAAAACAGATCACTGATGTCCTCTCTGTACAACAAAGCCAAAAACATGTTAAAAGGAACCTCGTTGCGCATTGGGTGGGGCATTTTGTAGCCTACACAATTAATTTTTAAACCTCTCAGAGAGTTCTTTAAGTGCTGTGGGGTGGTACATAAGCAGCACACTTTTCTTTTCTTTGAAACAGCTAGCTGCTCTTATCCTGTTACCTTTCCACCAGTTGGCCGAAACCTTTTGGCTTGGGGCAGTTAAATAGCTATTGAGTAAGAGGCTTGTAAATAGTTGATGCTGTGCTTTTCTCCTGATGAGTTTTTAAATTTTTTCATCTTCTTGTGAGCCAGTCTGAGTTTTGTGAGAAAAGTAAGGTAGAAATAGAAATCAAAATTTAAAAAGACATATATCAACTGGGTCAAAGAAACTTCCTAATTGGGTCAAAGAAATTTCCATCACTATTGATATGTTTTTTATTTATATACTGTCTTACATCTTGTTGCGCAACAGGAATTACATAATCAGGAGCAGAATATTGCTGCCGATTAAAGGCTTTCTCTTTTTCTGTGATTTTGGGGTGTGCACTGCTTCTATATGCAATGAAGTTATGTGCACCTCCCAAAATTACAAAAGGAAGCTTACAATCAGCAGCAATCTGGCACTGCCAGATTATAACACTACATTATTCTTCCATCCAACAGGATTTCTGCCAATAATTAATTGTAGCATTTCTTTTAAAGTAAAACCCAGTTTCAAACTAAAACCTCACCAAACTAAAACCTCACCTCCCTGTTCATTCCTCAGGTTTCTTCAGAAGAAGCATCACCAAAAATGCTGTATACAAGTGTAAAAATGGAGGGAACTGTGAGATGGATATGTATATGAGGAGAAAATGCCAGAAGTGTCGTCTACAGAAGTGCAAAGAAGTAGGAATGCTGGCTGAGTGTATGTATACAGATATTTGTACCCCATAAATATTTGTTTAAGCTTGGAAGTTTACATGGTTCCCTTATATATGGGCTGGGAAAAAGCAAACTAAAAATGAGGATCTAACATATTTATTGGGTTATAGTTATACCTATAATTTTGAGGGTTATAACTCAGACTGCTATTTTTGGACATTCAAGCCTTTAAACAACAATAAAACAAAACAAAAAAAGTAAGGAACCAACACCAAGGTATTCTATTTAATGAAAAGAACAACTGCTCATGACCCTCTGTAACGATTTGACTGCCAAGCACAGGAGGCAAATGGTATACCAATTAAGGCAATTAACTGGTCCATCTAACTCGGTACTCTTGACTACACTGACAGACAGCTGTCATCTAGATTCTAGCTAATTGTCCTACTAATTGGACCTTGTCTTCCTAAGCTGTTTTAGGACCTACATTTGCTTGTTAAGTATTGGAATCCTCTAATAAAAGCATGGGATTCCATTTTCTGTCACTTCTTCAGATTCTGCAGTATAGAAATGCTGTGGAAAGAAGTGTTCAACCCTTTTCTCCTATAGCATTTTTATGAAATAGCTATCCATCTCCCCGATTCCCTTTGCTCTTTACAGGAAGATATACCAGGTATCTCTATAGTTGCAATTCAATTTTTTAATTAATATTATGAAATTTTATTTTGTTTCATAAATTTTGTTCCATAAAAATATTGAATCATATTTTATTATAATTGGAGATTTTTCGCATAATATGTGAGTTGGTCCTCAGAGTCTTGGCATTACCTTAACTACTAAACTATAACTGCATTTTATATAAAGCATTAAGACTGTAGCTGTGTTTTATTTAAAAACTCACTTCCTGGCACATACCTCCTTTGGAAAGATGGAGGAATAGGATTAAGGCTGCTTTTTATGTTCCCTGTTGATGGTTCCAATCATCTTTGCATAACCATGGTGTCGCACCAATTTAGGTTCATACCGGAAATTAATCTACTCTGGGTTTTTAATATACTTTCGTCCTCCAATCTGATCATGAGATGCAATATTAACTGTTAGGCTTTGTGAAAAACAACAGCTTCTGTCAGTGCTTCAAAATCATGCAAAAATTATAATATAATTAATCTTTTATTCTGTAAATTTAACAGACCACAGAGATTATGAGATATGTTCGATTTCCACCCAATGCATCAATACACAAAACAAATCATTCAATGAATCGGTAGGTGTTACATGAAAATAAAAAGCCACAGTGTGGAATCCAGCTTTATCAATTGCTGCGAGAGAAGCTGGGGAAAGGGGAGAGTCGTACGGATTGCCACTGTCCTGGTGCCTAATAATAGAATAAACAGGGAGGGAAAAAATAGGTCATTGTAAATAATACTGACCAAAGATACTGTAAATGGAAACTTTAAAAGTAGCTGATCATTTTCTCAGATTGTCCTGTATGAAACAAAGGCCAACAAAAGGTGCTGCCACTTGAATCTTCTTCTGCAATGGAAACCTGCACTTTGTTACTTTGAGGCTCATATAACTCATTACTTAAACATAAGCACCTTCTTGTAAAGTGCAGCAATGAGGACACATTGCAAGTTGTTTGCCTAGCAACTTTCAAATAAGGAGTGGTACTGTACATTTTAGTGAGCTTAAAAAAAACCCTCAAGGTTAATTGAGAGTGGTTAAACGTGAGACTCCTACTTGTAAATCAACTTGAAGTGAAATAGTTTCTTTGAAATTAATGTTACCTTGGACTTTGCTTCATTTACACATAATATAGTCCTGCAATTATTCCTGTGGAATTTTGCTCTGCTACCAAAGAGATGACACAGTTTTACCAATATTTATGGCCTTACTCAGGTGTTCCTGGTTCATGATGCATCACAAAGTCAGTAATAGGTAATCATGTCATTGTAGGTCTCTGTATGATATACAGCTTTGCATCAGAAGCTAATTCAATGAAGCAGATTTTGAAAACAGTCTTCTCTCAGTTCCAGTTTGTATACCGAAGGGAAGAAGAGATTGGCATTGTACATAATTTATTAAAAGCAAAAGTATGGCATTATAATCCTTTCATAGAAACCTGCAGTGTGGCCAAACATAGAACCATGAGCACACCTCCAAAAACGGAGGAGGAAGTGAAGTCCAGTAGTAAGTTGCAAGCAGGCCCATTAAATCAGGGGTAATTTGATTTCCATAAGTTCCATTGATTCAATGTGTCTACTCTAATTGCAACTTATTACTAGATTTCTGTCATTGTGAAGTACATAAGAAGGGATTAGGGTAACTATCTTATAAGATTACATTCAGAGCTGGGAAGTAAGCATTAAAAGTAATATCACATACAATACACTACCTTGATGAGTAATGACGGCCAACATTATTACTTTTTTAGTATTCTAAAATGAATCACAAAAATGTTACAATATTTGCAGTGAGAAAATGGTATTCAGTATTGTTAAAAATTTACTGGGGTTATCCTTTTTAGCTATTCTTTCTGTTAAAAAAATAAAATAACATATTATTTGTGACTAACAAATGACAAGTAATGTAAAAATAGTAGCGAACGAGTAAAAATGAGCTTTTTTCTGTATCATTTCTACACTCTGGCAACCTTTGAGTCTTTTTAGATCATTAAACGTCAAGCAACAAGAGAGCATGGTTATTGCTGCAGATAATTATGTATGGTGTGGAGAAAGTAAGTGCAGATTCTCCTCTCTTTCTCTCTCCATACTATTCCCTCTGTCATATTACTAGTCCTTCAAATCATCCATTGAAGCTCAATGGTGGGAGATTTAGGACTGATAAAAAGGAATTACTTCAGCCACCACATAATTAAACTACGAAATTTGCTGCCACAAGATATACTTGTGGCCACTAAATGCACAACATTATGAGATCATAGACAACATTTATGGAGGATAAACAGGGACTATCCTGCTGCCTCATGGTGGAAAGCAACAGAATACCCCCAACACATGGCCTTCAACTTGTATATGTGCACAGACTTGTTGTACCTGCAGCAACACAAACAACCATCCTTGTCCTCACCCTATTTCCTGGCTCAGAGATGGTGGAGGAGGAAAAGACAATGCTGCTGCAATACTCCCACCTTGGAGAAAAATAAGCAAAAGAAGAGGGAGAGAAGGTGAAGAAGAGCTGCAACAGGAGCACCTCCTGAGGGAGTAAGGCAAGCTGCATGGCCCAAATATTTGTTGTCATGTGTCATCAAATCACTTCCAAATTATGACAGTCCTAACTTCCAACTTTGGTGAGGTTTTAGTTTGAAACTGGGTTTTACTTTAAAAGAAATGCTACAATTAATTATTGGCAGGTGTATGAGATGTTCAAGGTTTCCTATTGCTACACATACACCCGTAAGCTTCCATGGGTGAGCAGGGGTTTGACCCCTGGTTTTCTGAGTTTTAGTTTGACACTCCTGACACTGTATCCACCACACCACATTGGCACAGGTATAGCTGGCCCTTTTTTTAAAATCATAAGACCCCACAGAGCTATGTATTTATTTAGAATATTGCCAGCTCTGTAGAGCTGTCCTCTGGTGGGAGACATGTGTTGTATAGCCTTCTTCTGTTTAGGTTGCTAAAGAGACAGCTACAATTCATGGCAGCTATACATTACCTTCCGTATCACAGGCAGTGAGCCTCTGACTAAGAGTTGCTAAGATCGTAAGCAAGATACCCGTACTATGGTTGTGTTTTGCTTAGATGTCTTGTTAGCTACTGCAGGAACAGAATGCTGGATCAGATGGCCTTTGGTGATGCAACACAGCTCTTGTTCTTCTCTGTGTGTGCCATCAGCAGTGGAGATTAAGAAGATGGTTACTGGAGAGGGAAGATTTCCTGTGCTTTTGCCTCTATTGTGGAACTTTCTCCCACAGAAAATTTACCTGGTACTTTTTTGTGAGTCATAGAGAATCCTCATTGCTCAATCAAAGTTTGCCTTTCCAGTGGGTAAACTGTTCACTTTGTCTTGGGCTGTCTCCATGGCTGTTATTTAGGTATAATTTTGTGGTTTTTAGTTTTGTCTCCTGTTCCATTTTTTGAATACATATGCTTTTACATACTGTACTTTAAAAAACAGACAAGGCTGGAGAGTACCTTTGGCAGAAATGTGACATTTTTAAACAAAAAACCAACCAAACAAAATAAGCTCCAATATTTTGTCATGTGTTGTGACAACAATTGAAATGTGAGGAAGGACATTCATGCCTGAAAACATGAAGTAAACATCAAATGGTGTAGTGGGCATAGTGGAGGGCTAGGACCTGAGTGATCTCGTCCATAAAATTCCCTAGATGATCTTGGTCTAGTCATTCGCTTTTTTTCAGCCTGACTTACCTCGTGGGATATTGTGATATGAAGTGGTAAGGAGGAAAGCCATGGAAGTAGCTCTGATCTTGCTGGAGAAAAGATGGGATATACATGTAATTAATAAATAGAAACAAAAATAAATAGAATATTCAGTAGATGGAAGGCACTATGTTTGTGCTTCCTATGTGTTACAAGTACATCTTTCCCTTCCTCCCAGTACTGCAATGTTCACTGTATGTGAAAGCTATATTCGGGTATTGCTTTCCTGTAACATGTGAAATGGCCACCACACTTTAGCAGTATTCATTATTCATAAGAAGCTTGGGGGGGGGGGACGGGGGACAAACACACGACCAGGTGAAATGAGGAAAGTCAGCATCAATTCTCCTGTCTGCATCATTGTCATGAACACTATTTTACTCCTTCCAGATATTATATGTGGAACTGTTATTTTAATCCTTTAAATTTCCTCTTCTTTCAGTGATAGAGGAAGCTTGCTTTCTGTGAGGCATAATTTTATAATATACAGGATATTAAAAGCATTCACCACTGAATTAGGCATTTTCATTGATATCTTCCTCAACAGTATCTGGACTCTGAAAGATACTATTTACTTGTTCTCCAGCCTCAAAGGCAGGACTCTCAGGTGACCCTCTCTTTTTAAAAAAAACCCTACTTTAATTTCAGCTGTTATGGCGGTTACGCCCTTGGATTGACATTTCCCTGCTTCTCTGTCAATGGCAGTTCGTCACTCAGGAAGATTTTGTTCACATGATATAGTGAAAGATGCAATATAATATTCCATATTAAACAAGCTATAGAACTTCATAACAGCATTTTTGAATATTAAGAGCAGTTTTTCATAATTAACTTTGCTCGGGGATGATCTTTTGAACAACTGTGGACTGAGGAGGATTCATACTTGATTCATGGGGGCCAGTGTTTGGTTCTGCAGTAAAAAAAAAAAGAGGGAGGCTTAGATTATCACAGAAAGCCAGAGCCTGGATGTTCTCACTCCCCCATCCTCAATATATGTATATCAACCGAATTTTGTTAGCTGCCCAGGGGGCTGCCTATTGAGAGGGTAGTATTTACATGTTTGCCAATAATAATAATAATAATAATAATAATAATAATAATAATAATAATAATAATAATAATAATTCCATCATCACCAACAGGATCTCCCAATAGTCCAGTATGTGGCTGACATACTGGCCAAAATCCTGTTGCTTTGTGTAGTAAATAGCATAGGGTTGGCTGACTGAATCAATGGAGATTTGGTGAATCAATTCCTCCTTAAGTTCCATTGATTCAATGGGCATACACTAGTGCAATTTACTTTTACTATACTGAGCAACAGAATTTTGGTCTCTACGTTGCTGGTAAAAAAATATATTTTTCTGAGGCTTCACTTTACAAGTTGTATTTTATCCTTTCAATTACTTTGCAAGATAGCACTTTTGTGACCCCTGAATTCCAGTGTTTCTCCAACTGGAAGAGATGTTATGGAGTGATTTCCACAAATGTAGAACATCCTTTCTGCTTTTCTCAAGAAAGGTTTAGAGAATATAAAACCCACTCCACCTATAGGCCTCTTTTGCACATGGTGAATCTGCTTTCCAGGAACCTCTGCAGCAGATCTGGGGGCATGTGGGGGAATGCAAAACAGGCAGAGAAATTCTCACTACCTGAGCAGACGTCCACTTGGACAATATGGGATGGAACCCACTAAGTTTTATGTGGGTTCCATCCAGTAATCTAGCAATGTTCAATAGGGTGTTTAGCACTCTAGGAATGTTTGAGGAAGAGTGAATTGCAAATAAGGTAAAGATTTTAGTTAAACCAAGGTCCCCTCCTTTTTTTATTATCTCAGTCAATTAAAAATAGTCCAGCAGAAATGGTTACTTTCCATCCTAATATTCTGGAAGAGTTTACTTGTTGTGCAGCTCCCCATGGCATCAGGAGTAGAAGCAAATCACTGCTGATTAAAGGCTTTCTTTGGTAATATCTAGGTGCATGCAACTTCACTGTGTAACAGTCACATGCATCCCAAAATTGCCTTTAAACAGTGGTGTGTCTCCTTTATTCAGTGGCTATTTGCCACTCCTGAAGACATCATCTTGCAGAACTGTGGAACAGGATTTCAACCACTGAGTCTGATAGTTTATTTACTACTTTAGGAAAGTTATCTTTGGTTTAAAAAAAATCCAAGGGCAATGTATATGTACAGTCCTATAAAAAGTAAAATGCATTCAATATGAAAACAGAATGAAACATCATGTACTATTAAGTATCTGGGATATGAGCAATTTGCAGCTCTAAAGATCATCTCTGGCATCTTGAACTGGGCTTAGAAATGAACTGAAAACCAGTATAATATTTTAATGTTGCTATTCTGCTGAAAAAGCTCACAACCAATATCTGTTTCAGGTACAGCTAACCATCTTCAAGTACAGCCCCATGTTCAATACACTGTAGTAGACTAAATATTAGTTTTTGTTGCAGTAGACTAACAAGTATAAGGATGTGCCTCTGGTGACCAAGGCCAAGACCATCCATACTATGTTATTCCCAATTGCAATCTATGAATAAGAACACCAGTCAGTGAAGAAAACTGTCAGGATAAATATCAAATAGTTCAAAATATGGTGTTGGAAGAAAGCCTTGCAGATTATTGTGGACCAACAGAAAGATAAATAGGTGGTGCTAGATTAGATCAATACTGAACGCTAACTAGAAATCAAAATAATTGAGCTGAGGTTGTCATATTTTGGACATATTTATTAGAGAACAACACTGACTAGAATGACAATAATGCTAGGAAATGTGGAAGATGGGAGAAAAAGAGGAAAACCCAGTATGAAATGGGTTGATTCAATAAAGGAAGTCATGACCCTTAGTTTGCAAGACCCAAGCAAGGTTGTTAATGATTGGACCTTTTGGAATTTATTAATTCATATGGTTACCGTACATCAGAAGCAAGTTGATGACACATAACAACAACAGATTAAATGAAGAGTTTTCCATTCTATCAATAATTGTGGCCAGAAGAGTTTGCAGCTGGTGTACAAACCTGACTTAGTATAATAAATTAAGGAATATATTAGATGCACATGGAGAGATGTTTATTTTTAATCTAGCTCACACACATGATGGAATGTCATATGTACACATGCTAGATGTTCATTATGCACTGTGTTGCAGGTTTGTTAACAGAAATACAGTGCAAGTCAAAACGGCTAAGAAAAAATATATCACAGCCTCTTCATCAGACAGCTAGTGAAGATACTGAGGGATGTGACTCAAAGCAAGTGTCATCCACAACCAGATTCTACAAGGTAATAAAATTATTGTAGCATCTTGCTGATTGCAGAGTTCTGAGGTGTGATGCAATTAAGAAGCATGGAAGCTTACATCAGGAAAATGACATGTTAGGGATCTTTGGTTCTGAATAATAAATCAAAAGATATTTCGATATGCTTTTGGCAGGTGACATTAAATATCTGATCTCTGTAGACAACACAAAGGATTGCATTGGAACAAAACAATGAGCATTTGAATTCTGGTTTATTTTCATACTACATAAGCACATGATTTCAATGTTATTTGCATGGTTGTGCTGAAAATGTTGGGTTGAGGGGTATCAAGTGAGGTATAATTGATACAAATATACAGTGGTGCCTCGACTTACGAATGTCCCGACATACGACCATTTTGAGTTGCGACCAGCTCTGGCCGCAAAATTTTGCTTCGAGTTGCGGCTGGAGCTTCGAGTTGCGACTGGAAAAAGGCAGGGGAAAAAGGCGGGGAATTCAAATTTGCTAACTGTTGGTAGGCGAAGAGGCTGCTTCTTTGTAGCTCTTTCGCCCCAACGGTTAGAGTGAGTGCTTCCGACTGCCTGGAGCTGCTTTCTGCTCCTGAGTAAGTACATTTACTTTGTTTTGCAGGGTGGGTTTGGGTTTGGGGGGGGGGCTATGTTTCTGTGCTGTGATGTTTTTTGTGTTTTGGTGTGTGTGTTTTTCCCAGACCCATCACGTTCCGATGGGGCTGGCTGTGTGTGTGTGTGTGTGTATGGGGGTGTTTTTGTGTGTTTTTCCCCAGCCCCATCGCGTTCCGATGGGGCTGGCTGTGTGTGTGGGGGGGTTGTTTTTGTGTGTTTTTTCCCAGCCCCATAGTGTTTCGATGGGGCTGGCTGTGTTTTTTTGGTTTTGGTATTTATTTTTTTCGGCCCCGACGCGTTCTGACGGGGCTTGCGTTGTTGTTGTTGTTGTTTGGTTTTTTGGTAATTTTTTTTTCTGGCCCCAACACATTCCTATGGGGCTTGCAGTGTTGTTGTTTGTTTTTTTGGTAATTTTTTCCCCGGCCCCAGCGCGTTCCTATGGGGCTTGCAGTGTTTTATTTTTATTTATTTATTTTTTGTATTTTTTTCCTTCTGGAACGGATTAATCGCGTTCCAATGCATTCCTATGGGAAATGGTGCTTCGACTTACGACCATTTCGAGTTACGCCCGTCTTCTGGAACGGATTATGGTCGTAAGTCGAGGCACCACTGTAATTTCATTACTCTCACATTGTGGCTTGTGCTGTTGTAAATACAGGGTTAATTCATCCCAAGCATTCATTTTCTCTTGGATCATTTCTTACTGTGGCTGGAACAGGTACTAGGATTTCCTTCCTGCCCCATAAATTAACAGGATGTCTACTGCTGGCTTTGGAAAGATGGTTCGATCTCAAGGGTATGAATCCTTTGCAAAATGCATCCATGTCAAACTCACATTTTTTAATTATCTCCTTATTTGTGTTATATACATACACAATACAAGGATAACTATGTGCTGAAATGAAGTTGTGTAATATAACTAACATGAAGTGAAAAATCATATTCAGTTACTGATGCTTATGATTTATTATTGCCAGTATAGGAGAAAGTAGAACTAACCCCAGAACAGCAGAACCTTCTTCACTATATCATGGATTCATATAATAAACAACGGATTCCTCCTGAAGTTTCCAAAAAGTTGGTAAGTATACCATTAAGTATGTGCCAAAGTATTTCAGAATACAGTATTGTTTATCAAAGCATTTCTTGTAACATTCTAGTTATTCTGGATACACTCTTTCTCCCATTGCAAAGTGGGTTTTGTAATATGAATGACTCATATGGGAGGGACACAGTTCCGTTCTCCATATTCACAGAGCAGGTTCTGCAGTTCTGCATGAAGATAAGCGGATGAGCAGTAAGAAGGAGAAGGGTAACTCAGTTGACTTTTTCCATGTCGCTATCCCCTACTTTCACCTGCCATTTAGCAATGGTAGCCAAATGGTGCAGGAGACAGAGAATGACCACTAGGGATGTGCAGGGGGGAAACTTTTCATTTGCTTTAGTTTGGGGTTCTTTCAGGAGGCTCTTCTTTCATTTTTGGGTGTTTGGGGATACCTGGTCTTTTCCTGAACCTGAAAGGACCCATATCTCTCATGTACATTTGTTTTGGTGTCTTCATTTGGGTCTCTGGTGCTGGACCAAGTTAAGCTCTACAGAACCATCAAAACTACTTCAAAAAACCCAGGGATAAGGCAACAAAACATAATCTACACCAAAAGCAGGCAACACAAAAAAGGTGCCTGAGAAAACAAAAAACATTGTCAGACCTCTGCAGTAGGTACATATCACATCCACAGTACAGAAGCACCATCAGATTCCTCAGATCTCATTATTTACCATTTACCAGACCTATGACCTTCTGATTAAAGAAATCCAAATTAAATACGATAGTTTCATTACCCTCTCTTTCGGAATCCGGAGTCTGTTGTATTTCTGATACTTTCTATTGTAAAGCCACAACAGATTTTTCTGTTTTTCCCCACTCTTCCTCATGGTCTCTGCAAATCACACATATGGGTTCCTTTCACACCTGTGTGGATTTCCTCAAAACCTTCTAGAAAAGTGGTTCCCAACCTTGGATCCCCAGATGTTCCTGCACTATTATTATTATTATTATTATTATTATTATTATTATTATTATTATTATTATTATTATTATTATTATTATTATTATTATTATTATTATTATTATTATTCCACATTTCTCCCAACAAGGGACTCAAAGTGGCTAAAATTTCTAAAAGCCTTAACCACTAGCTGTCCTGGCCGGGATTTCTGGGAGTTGTAGTCCAAGAACATTTGAGACTCAAGGTGGGAACCACTATTCTAGAGCCTAAAGAAAGTATTAGGACATGCCCTCTCCAACATGCTCACTCCCCACCCTATATCTAATCCTCAGTTCCTTTTTTGCCACTGCTGAGAGAACATCTTAGAAGCTCCTCTAGAGCCATTGTATATTGTCCTCAGATAGTCTGTATAGTAGTTCTTACTTACCTTCTCCTTGACCCAGTTACTTGGGTTTAATTCTTATGAACCTTATGAAACAAATAAATCCTGGTATGTTTAAATTACATGACCAAGAGCACATAGGTAGTGTACTGTACACTAACATGCAGTTTATGGATATTTTGCAAGGAAACCAACAGAAGTTGTTGGATACTAACTTCCATCAGCCCCAGCCAGCATGGCCAATAGTCAACAATGATGCAAACAGTAATCAAACAACAGTGGAAAGGGGCACGACGTTCCCTACCACTGACATTATTGTTTAATTACTCGTGATTTCTGGGTTAAAATGATGGGTGAATGCACCTAATAGATAGTACAGATTCACTCACATGTAGCATTCATAGTTGCTCTCATTAAGTGAAATCTACATTCATAGGAGCCTAGTTAGTTATGTGACTTAATGAATAAAGGAGCTCCAGTGTTGTGTAAAGTCTGATGTAGAAAGAGCCTCTGCAGTCCACTCACAGGGACCTGCTGTTTCTTCTTATTCCATGTGACAAGGATTGCTTTAAAGGAGGCCTTCAAAATAAGTTACAAGTACCATACAGTCTTCTCAATGCTTTTCATTTTCTCTTGGTGAGACTTACGATAATCAGTTCTTTCAATTTTTCATAAAACACATAATCTAGAAAAAAATGATTGAGTAGTAGGCTATCCAGTTCTACGGATTCTCTTGTGACGTAATTAAGAATAGTTCTAAGATCAAGCATGGGAGTGCCTCTCACCACACATTCAGGGAGCTTTCCTGGCCCTCTAATCAGAGGTCACAGATGGATGTTATAGGACAGTAGTAGTAGTAGTAGTAGTAGTGCTACTACCAACAACAACAAAAATAGCAACCATAGTAATAACAATTCTGCTTGAATTCTTAGTTACAAGAAGAATTCAGTGCTGAAGAAAACTTCCTTATCTTAACAGAAATGGCCACTAGTCATGTACAAGTCCTTGTGGAATTCACCAAACGATTACCAGGTAAGATGTGTTTTAAAACTTTGGCCAAACAGGTTGACATCTCACTGCATCACTAAAAATAAATTGGGCAATAAAACCAGTAAAACCAACAACAGATAGGAATGAAACAATAAAGTCATTTACATCATCACTAGAAAGAAATGAATCAATAAAACTATCATCATAATAACCTATAAACCATTAAATCAATTTAAAAGGCCAATTTAAAGTGATGTGTCCTGTGTCTTCAAGTCCTTCCTTAAAGCAGAGAGGATTAGATCTGTCCACAGCTCTGGAAACAGATAAAAGGAAGCGCTCTTCCAGAGGCCTGTCAATCAATCCTCTGCAGGAGAGAATACCCTCAAGAGGGACTCTAATGAAATCTTAACTCTGTAGGAGACAGTATTCTCAAGAGGGACTGCAATGTCTTTTGGGTTGTTAGGCTGCAAATTGTTCAAATCGTCCAAAGTCTAAAAGAACACCTTGAACTGGAGCAAGAAGGCAACTGGCAACCAGTTCAGTTCTCTCAGTGACAAGTTATGTGGTTTCAATACTTTGCGCTGTTCACTATTCTGCACCAGTCCACATTAATATTTAAAACAACTGGCTTTGGGTGACCCAGTGCCTTTCCAGATCAGACACTTACATGCTTAGGTTTGTTTTTGTTGCTTAGAAAAAAAGTGTAGATAAGCTAGAACACCTTCACCAGAAACTCTCTATATCCTTATACAATCCATGCCAGCTAGACACAGGTCAGAAAAGAAGGAATCACAGGAGAGCTGATCAAAGTGAGAAATGTGCTATCATTCTGCCTTGCATGTGTGTGTGGATGTGCACATATATATATATACATGCACATTCACAGAGAGAGTTCAATGCATATATATCTCGTTTCTGCACCATATGCATCTTTTTCATATGTTGTAGTTATGTGCCATCAAGCCACTTCTGAGTTGTGAAGACCCTAAAGGGTTTTTTGAGCTGTGTGAAGTATTCAACAAGTGGTTTAATGTTGCCACCCATAGTGAGTTTCCATAGCTGAGTAGGTTTCAGCCCTTTGTCTGCTACACCACATTGGTTCCTATTGTATTATACCCCCTTTTTTGTAACTCCCCTTCCTTTCTTTGAGATAAACTAAACAGCGTGGGAGTAAGGAAGTTAATAGACAAAGGAAGAAATAGACAAATGACAGAGTTAGAGAATATTCTATTTATCAGTGAAAGCTGATAATGCAACCCGCTCTCCTTTAAAGCCAAAGAAGGAATTTAATTTGTAACATTCTAATCAAGTTGAAAGATCTTCCTGTGACCTTAAACAAGATTGCAAGCATGTGCATGTAAGAAATTTTTTTAGGGATTCTTGCTTCTTTAATATAGGAGGATAAAATCTGAAGTTCTGGGGTGACTCGATCATCAGCCACTGCAAAAATATACCCTTGAAAGAGAATGTGCTGCCATTAGATAGTCAGTGGGTTTTGTGTTAAATCTTGGGCCTTAGTAAAGTTACTTTTTGGACTTTACAGTAACTTTTCCAGGTTCTGCTAAATTGTCAGATGGACCACCAGCCATAGTTGCTACAACTACTATGTCGCAGTATCTTGGCAGTAGAATATGATGACTTCATAGTATGATATTATCACATTTCATTCTAGGCTTTCAAACCCTTGACCATGAAGATCAGATTGCTTTGCTAAAGGGTTCTGCTGTGGAGGCCATGTTCCTTCGTTCGGCTGAGATCTTCAACAGGAAACTTCCTATAGGGCATGCAGACCTCCTAGAAGAAAGAATTCGCAACAGTGGTAGGTGTTTTCATTCCATACTGTGATTGTTGCATGTCTCAGTGTTCAACAATAAGCTGTTCAGTCAGCCTGGAGTCCAAAGTTTATCAAATAAACATATAATCATAAAAAATTAAGTTGTGAAAATAAAACTGTTCCATTACAACCAGCTACACAGTTTTCAAGGAGATACATAAATAAATTAGGGCAATGGAACACACTTCTATCATAGTAATTCCAACCACTTTGAATATTGCAAATAATGCAATAAGGTTAGGACAAGATCTGCTGTTGCTAGTGGGTAATGTTTGGGAGCTAATGTAGATTAGTAGGTGGAAAGGCTCATTTGGAATCAACTGCAGAGTTATGAAGGAAGTGTAAAACATTCATTCTATGTTTGATTTCATAGAGGCTGTTAGATTTCTAGTTTAATGTTATGCATGTGTGATGAACATATTATTGTTGTTAATTTTACAGCACTTTTCTGTGTACAAATGCATTTCATTGCTATTAAGAACAATATTTGTCTAAAAGTTTGGATGAGATACAGTTGTGTCTGTCCACTTAGGGAACAAAATTCCTCCCCTCTTGCAGTTCCCAGTCAACCCTCAAAATCTGTTGGAAATCACTGGCATGCCTTCAAAAGCAGATTTTGAGGCTGTGTGGAGGGCTGCAGGATGGGAAGACAGAACAGGGAAGTTCTAGTGTACAAGCAGAAGTCTGTTGAAAGGACACTGATGTACCTCTCAACTACAACAAAAATAGCAGGAGTATTATATAAAAAACAGCTCGATAGCTGAGTGAGTTAGGTATCTGGCTGTGGAGCCAGAGGTTGGGAGCTCAATCCCCCACTGTGTATCCCAGAAGAGCTAGCCTGTGTGGCCCTGGGCAAGCTGTAGTAGAGATCCTTCCAAGTGAGTGGGAGCAGCATAGTGGCTGTACTGACTTTGGTTTCCATATTTATAGTAGGTTCTAAGTCTAAATGGTGGCAAACAGTAGCAATCCAGAACTGAGAAAAGAATTCAAGAATTAATAGAGCTGGCCAGTACTTTAGCTCTAAAAGGATATTCTCCATTTTCTACTATAATCAGGGGCTAAAGAAGACTGATGGTAAATGCAATAATAGTAGAATCGTCTTTTTCAATATCTATTTAAACCTTTTGCCGGTGTCTCGTGTGTTTTATTTTCATCCTTCCCTCCTCATTACATAAACTTCATTTTCCTGTTTCCATGGCCCAAATACAGCTGGAATCCCAAGTACACCCATGGAATCAATGGAATGTACACAAATGATAACTGTTCAAATTCTCATTGACTGAAACGGTCTACTCTAGCTGGGACTGACACTCAGATTTATGCTTTTGGAATCAGATTGTGGTATTATTTTGTAAAGTACAATGACGGGCTCAAGCTCTTTAATACATAACACTCAACATGACATAATAATTCAAAATTTATTGTATAAACTAATTGTCTTTACTGAAAATGTGTGCTGGGAAAATGTCCAAGCTACTTGTGACAAAATATAGAGGAAAAATTTCACAGGGTTGTGTTCAGGTAGTTTTTATATGAAGAAGAGTGTCAAGCTGTCAGCTAGGTTTCACTGACAGGGTCTGAGAAATGGTGCCACAAAAGCTGAAAATATGAAAGCGCCTCACAGTACTGACTGTTTTGTCACCTGCCACAATGCTGACTCTGAAGCTTCTTCTATCCCTTAACATTTACAGTCTCCCCCCTCCTGTCCTAACTGTTTTGCATTACAATTTTGTGTGTCATAAAGAAACTAGAGCAATCCAGTGGGGATGACCTTTCAGCATTGTTATCCCTGTGCTCTGATGCACTGTAGTTTTATTATTAAGGCAAGACTATTGGTCAAATAGCTTCTGACATGTAATGTTATCTTGCCTTGGGTTTTTCTGCACAAAACCTTAGGCAAATAGATATTTGCCATGACTTTCACTGAACTGTTACCTAATTATAGATCTCATATACGAGATCTATAGATCTCATATTGTTGTTACCGATAAAAGCTTGTGTCACTCGAATTCACAAAACAGAAACCGAGTCATTGCCAGGTGGGTTTAATATATCAGTAACTGAACTCCTAACTTAACTATCTTGTAACTACACTGTAAATTTGATTCAGAACCACACATTTCAGCAATACAGAATGTCAAGTGCAATATTCTCTTTATTGAAAATATTTCCAAAGCAAATCTTCAGGGAGCAATAATATACTTTATCATATGTTTTATAAAATAATATTTTAGGCATTTGGTATTTTGTTTCACTATTACACAATTTAGTTCTTTATCTATCTGATATTGCTATCCTGCTTTACAGTTACAATTCTGAACATTTGGGTTTTAAAAGTGTCAGAATCCAATAACTTTATTAAAACAGAAAACAGCAGTACGAGTCATAAAACAAAAGGTCCACAAAATGATAAAAGAAGCAGCATATATTTTTAAGTCATAAAAAGCATGGGCAAAATATGGACATCCTATCATGACATACAAAATAATGAAAATGGGTGCACAGTGGAGGAAATCTGAGGCAGGGAATACAAAAGCTTGGATTTCATAATCAATAAGGTTCTTTCCTTGACATCTCGCCATAGAGGATACTCATGGAAGGGTCTTTGCTGATGACCTTAACAAATTGCAGCTGGTTCACATGGAAACAGACAGCTCTTTTACTGAGCTTCAAAACATTACTTTTTATGCTACAACTTCCAAAATTTCCCTTTTTTAAAGGAATCATGCTGCCAACAGAGACAGTTTCCTGTAAAATAGCACAGGCTAGCTGAGAGATTCAAGGAATGACTATACAGTGGCAAAAATATTGGTGGATGCACTGTGAGTCACACCTATGGAAATTGGGTTTCCCTGAGTGAAATAATTGTAGCCATCTAGATTTGCAGGAATCAGCACGGGCAGAAGCAGAGAGCTCAGTTTGCATTGAGCCTCAGCAGTAGAAGCTGCCTCAACAAAGTGCTAATGAGTGCTGATTGGGAATTTCCACCTCTCTCTTTTGAAAACTATCCTCCTAAGAGCTGTAGTGAAAGACTGTTCCAGCACTGAGTTGAAACTTCTTTTAAAAAAAGAAATTTTTTTCCAAGATCTTGTCTTTTTAGCAGCTATGTCAGAAATGGTGCTGGCTTTTGTGCTTTGAGTTGTGCCCAGAAATAATCTACAGGTCTAAAATCTTCATAATTTTAAAGCAAATGTTCCCAATGGCATGTGATCAGTTTTCCT
This sequence comes from Intellagama lesueurii, assembly GCA_037013535.1. Taxonomy (NCBI): domain Eukaryota; kingdom Metazoa; phylum Chordata; class Lepidosauria; order Squamata; family Agamidae; genus Intellagama; species Intellagama lesueurii. Next base: position 38,351,956 of record JBAJHW010000005.1, on the reverse strand, counting down.
CATTTATCTGAAATATTTTGTGCTCCAGATTTGGAGAAAGATCACATTCCAAAGCTGGATGAGTAAAGTACATGCCTCCAGATGTTGCTGGATTGCAAGCCCCATAATTCCTCACCACAGGCTATGCTCGCTAAAGGTGGTAGGAATCAGGGATGCGGACTTGAGCCGCTGGATTGCTGTCAAATCAGACTTAGGTTACACCAGTGACTTGCATTGGACTGGACTTGGTTTTTTTTTTTTTCAATGACTCAGACTCAATTTGTGACTCGGAACTCACCCACCCCTCTCTTTTTTCTGGGGAAAAGAGCTTGTTTTTTATAGAGACTCAGACTTGTGACTTGGTGAAGACGTGTCAACATCCCTGGTAGGAGCTGTAGCCCAATAACATATGGAACACCTTGCTCCTCCATGCAGTAAAGAAATGTGCTGTTTATTAATAGAATAGGGAGAATTTAGTCCTTCACACATTATTGGACTGTAAATCCCAACAGCCCTTTTCAGACTTATCAGTGCTGAGGGAGGATGGGAGTTACAGTCCAACAACATCTGAGCATACACACTTTCTCCAATTCTAGGCCAAACAACAAGTCAGCAGGGCTTGAGAGAAGATTTTTTAAATAATGTATTCCATTATAACATTTCAATAACATTAAACCAAAGCATCTAGTGAGGGTCTTGGAATTGGAAAAGCACTTTGCATAGATAAGATACTGTGAAATAATGAGTAATTAATATATTTATTTCCTGTTAAAACAAGAGCTCATTTACTCTTTGATTTAATATCCACTGGCAGTTTCAAGCCTATCCAGATGAAAGATCTCTTCATCCATATTAACAACAGTCTTAGTCATAATTAATTAGCACAAAACCTTCTCCCTCACAGCTGTTTGTCTTCTTTTCTTCTCATCTAAGGAACTAGGTATAATAAGTACATAGATCCCATGATTGTTACTGAAGAAGGAAAAATTAAAATAGGATGTACAATAAAGAACATGAATCTGAAAATAGAAATAAATTTTGGCAAGTACCATGGAGAGAAAGAAAGGTTTAGGCTGCAGTTCTGCAGTGTCTAGAACAGTGGTTCTCAAGCTTGGGTCCCCAGATGTTCTTGGACTAAAGAAGCCTTCACTACTAGCTGTGCTGGCCAGGATTTCTAGGACTTGTATTTATTTATCTATTTTTTTATTTATTACTTAAATTTGTATACCACTCCCATTAGTGCCGAAGTCCAAGAACATCTGGCGAATAGAAGAACATTAGTGGTGAGATCTTCAGAGCCTGGCAAGGCAACATGCTGGCTGGGAGATTCTTGGAGCTGCAATCCAAAAAGTAACTTTTCTATATTTCTTCACAGAACAGATTGGAAAGCCCCCTCCCAGCTTGCAGGTAGAACTTCAGAAAGATTTCCACCTCTGCCTCCCCCTCCCCACCAAAATCTTTTCAAAAGCTAGTAGAGCCCTGTCCCAATGTCACAGGTGGGAAGTGGATGGATTGAGAAAAGCTCTGAGTCCAGATTGGGGGACATTTAAACCAGTCTGAGAGCTGGCCCTCACAGCATAGAGTTGGAAGAACACAAGGGTCACTTAGTTCAAGACCCTGAAAATGCAGGAGTCCACAGTTCAAACACCTCCAAATATCTGGTCATCCAACCTCTGTTTGAAACCTCCAACAAAAGAGATGATCAGCTCTTGCCATCAGAAAGTTCTTCCTTGTGTTTAGTTAAAATCCCATTCTTTCTTGTAATCTGAATCCACTGGTTGAGGTCCTCCTCTCTTGAACATCAGGAGGTAACCTTGCTACCCATTCCATACAACAGGTATTTGTGATACTTCAGATATTTTTTTTGGATGGCTGTCAGATGATGCTTCAAGGTTCTCTTTGCCTGGCTAAGTGTACCAAATGCTCATCCTTCACATGAGGACACAGTCTTGACCAACCCACCTGGGAAAAAAAAGAGACCCTTATTACACCTAAAGAAAAAGAGTTGGTGCCCTCAACCAGAAAAAAGGGAGAGGGGTGGCAATGGTTGCACTTCCTCTCCTGAAGAAAGAGGTGGTAGCACCCAAAGCTCCCACAGCCAGCAGAGGCTGGCTACAAAATGGAAGGCTTCCTGAATGCCTGTCTTGGAGGACCCCTTGAAGCTGACTGTCTCACTCAGACTCATGGCAACACTACCCATGATTTGATTCATATTCCACCTCTCAGAGAATGGGACTCATGGTAGCTTTTTAGAAATTATTCACTTGCCTGCTTACCTTTAAAAGCAAGAAGGCATCAGGTGCTCCAAGCCCATTTATGGGCCTCAGTCAAAGCCTTCGTTTATCAGGAAAGCCGCTACGCTTCACCAGAAGTAATGAAAATAACTAGTTGCAAATAATTGTAATTTATTCCTTTTTTGCAGTTATTAAAGCCAACTAGATTACATTACAGCTGTTAAGTTAATAACAGCTGTACTCCTTTTGTGGCATAACTGCAACTGTAAGTGGTTTTGTTACAAGGTGTGTGCAGGTGCATTTTGTACCACAGGCTAGTGGCTTGTTCTCAATGTGATGTGTTTAAAAAAATAAATAGTAACTAGCTTAGTAACCTTGAAATAATAAGAAAACAGAGTTGCTTTTGAAAAAGTTGCAGCTATGACTGCTTGTAACTGCAGTTGTGACAGGTAAGTTTTTAACATAAGCTTTTCATGCTCTGCTCTTCAGAATGAAATTCTCAAATGTATTTCCAAGTTCCCTAAATTTGTTTTCCAGCTGTACAAATTGCCAAAGAACACAAAAACAGTAAAGTTCATAGCTGCATCAAGACAACCTTCTTAATGTGTCCTATAATCTTCCAGCATTTATTCAGCTGGCATGCTGAAACTTTACATAGAATTTGTTGAGTGAAATGGTATACTTTTTGATTCATGCTTTCATCCTCATATATGTCAGGCTGTGTTGTATTTTGCCTTTTTTTCTTGCTTTTTTTTGTTTTATGTTTCAACTTTTTATAGATTAACAGATATATGGTTCTTATTTATTCCATATAATTTGCATATTGGAATAAGTTTGAGGTTGCCAAATTAAAACATCCCGTGATGTGATCTAGACAGGTTTTTTTTTTTCCAAGAGGAGGCTGTGCTTCAGTTAAGATATCCACCTGGGCTTCCAGAGTTAGACTGGGGTCCAGGAGCACCCCCAGGCTGCGGACCCTGTCCCTTAGGGGGAGTGCAACCCCATTCAGGACAGGGAAATGGCCCTCCAGAAGCACCCACTAACAGCACTTCCGTCTTGTCTGGATTGAGTTTCAATTTATTAACCCTCATCCAGTCCATTACCAGGTCCAGACACGAGTTCAGCACAGAAACCGCCTCACCTGGATTGGTGGAAAACGAGAGGTAGAGCTGAGTATCGTCAGCATATTGCTGACTCCTCAGCCCAAACCTCCTGATGACCTCTCCCAGCGGTTTCATGTAGATGTTAAACAGCATGGGGGACAGTATCGAGCCCTGAGGAACCCCATAACATAAACGCCATGGGACAGAGCAACTGTCCCCCGGCACCACCCTTTGGACACGGTCAGCTAGGAAGGAGCGGAACCACCGTAAAGCGGTGCCCCCAACTCCCAACCCAGCCAGCCTATCCAAAAGGACACCATAGTCGATGGTGTCGAAAGCCGCTGAGAGGTCCAGGAGTATCAACAGGGTCACACTCCCCCTGTCTCTCTCCCAGCAAAGGTCATCGTACAGGGTAACCAAGGCAGTCTCCATACCAAAACCTGGCCTGAAACCCGATTGAAATGGATCCAGAAAATCCGTTTCATCCAGTGGCGCCTGGAGTTGCCGGGCCACAACCCGCTCCAGCACTTTGCCCAAGTAAGGGAGGTTCGCCACTGGTCGGTAGTTAACCACCAGCCTTGGGTACAGGTTAGGCTTTTTTTTTTTGGAGTGGCTGAATTACCGCCTCTTTCAAGGTGGTAGGGACCACTCCCTCTCTCAAAGAGGCGTTCATGGCCTCCTGGACCCAGGTGCGAACCCCCCTGGCAGATCTTCCAATTAGCCAAGATGGGCAAGGGTCGAGCGGAGTGGTGGTAGAATGGACAGATCCAAGCACCCTGTCCACATCCTCAGGTCATTGAAACAGATAACTTCAAAGCATAGCTTCCCAGCTTCTGATGGTTCTTTCTTTTTAAGCCAGACTTGGACTAGGCAGCCTTTAATGGAAGAGGGTTTCAAATAGAGGCCCTTCTTCTGGAAGTAAGGCCAAATGGCTATCCTTTTCTTTACAATACTATGGTCAAAGCAGAGACTGATTTTTGGACTACAGTTCCTAGCGTCCCTCAGCCAGCACAGCAAGTGACCATGGGAATTGTAGTTTGAAAAGTCTAACCTTGTCTAACAAATAAAATAAGCATTAATAGCAACATTTAGCATTCCATTATTTTGTGTCTCACATCCATTAAACCAAAAAAAAAAAAAAAAAAAAAAAAAGGAAAAGAAACATCACACAACTAAATCATACAGGATAAAATTAAAAGTTTGGATTTTGCATTGAACAAACACCAGAGTAGTTTATATAATATGGAAAATAGCCCCCTCTTGTGGTTAAAAAGTGTAATCAAAAGTATTATGAAATGGGGAAGACGTGAGATTAAGAGAGCACACAATTAGAGTGGGTGTGTGTACACTGGAAAAGGGCTTTCCCGCTTTGATCTTTAGTTTCATCATCTTGCTTAACTGAATCATATTGAGTTTCAGTTACATTGGATTGCAACATACTTCTGCTGTAAGTGTTCATACCATATGCTGTTTTTCTTTATTCCCTGTTTCCTGAGGATCATATCATAGGAAACTGTTACTGCTGCACAGCCTGGCCCCACAAAGCCAGATTTAGGTACTGTTTAGGTTTAGATTAACCCTTCCCAGGGCCTCTTTCAGTTTTAGCACTACTTACTTGGGAATAAAGCCCACAGTGAGATTTAAAACCATGTAAACCTTAAACCTACATAAGATTCCACAGTATGTTTCATTATAATAGACTGAACTTCAGGGTAGTCATGACTGACCATTCCTAGTGAGTGGGAACTGGGTATACAGTGCTTTTTAAAAATTTTCTGTGATTTATATTCAAAGTGGATTGATCATTATATCTGCATCTGAATGTGAACATTGACTAACTTGGCTTTGAAGAAGTCAGTATCTCTAATGGCTTTCCCTGATCTGCCAAAGAAGAATAAAATTGATCTCACAAACCATTATGGGTGTGACTCATGAAAAATATGATACAATACTTTGTATAACAAAACACTATATAAATAATGCAAAATGATAATATGTTCTTCCTACTACATCATATCTGACAATGGCTAGAATCTGATTGACATTTTATGTGTACACAAATGATATCATGTAAATAGTGGTGGTGAATCACTAATAGTTAATGAGTTGCTAGTAACACTCATGGTCACATGTCTCGACACAGGATGAGCACACAACTGGGAACACAACCAGTATCACATTAATTAATGGAAACCCATTAATTAGTGTTAAATGCCAGTGGTGACTTAATGTGTTTTTCCTTTTGCATGCAAAAATTCAACAATTGTTGAATTCAACCAAAATGCAACAATTCTGGCCATTGACTAAACAGCAATATTACAGATTGGATTGTGTTTTGTTTAAACTGTTTCCATTATTTCCATTATATAGGTATCTCAGATGAATATATAACACCCATGTTCCATTTCTATAAAAGTATTGGAGAACTGAAGATGACACAAGAAGAATATGCTCTACTCACAGCAATAGTGATTTTATCTCCAGGTAATTTCAGCTGCTCAATTGATCACTATAAGTCAGTCAGTGTAAGGGAAGAAAAAAAATCAGGAAAATGAGAGAAAGGTAAATTTTTGATAAAAATGAGTTTCCAAAATCAGTTCTGTAATAAAAGGCACAATTATAAAGCAAAGCAAAAAAGCTTGCTGCTTATATACCACCCCATAGCTCTTAAAGCACTCTCTGGGCGGTTTACAAGATAATTATGCAGGCTACACAATTATAACTAAGGAAAACATCTGCTACTCATGTGTAGAAGTAGGAACATTGATTTTGCTTCAGATATAACAGTTTTAAGAGTTTCGTAATACCCATCCTGGAATTAAACAATACTGAAATAGAGGTCAGCCTGCATGTCGCATTGACATTTGTAGCCCCATCTCCCTGAAAACATCAAGACTGCTCTAGTGGCACAGAGAAAGGAAATCTGGTCCCTAGAACTGAAAAAGTTCTCCATCCCTTGTTGACATTGTTTTCTGTAATGACAGGATATGTGACAATGTTCAAAAGAGCATGCCAATGAAACTTTAGCTGAGCTCCCGTATTATATAGCTGCAGTTGTTTGAAGATCCACCAGATAGAGCCACAATAGTAGACATACCCAGTCAATATAACATGAGAAATGAGAATGCATGGATTTCCCTTGCAGTAGCTGTTTCAAGACATACTGAAATGATAACGCTGAAATAATACTCATAATTGTTTCTTCACAACCTCATTTCCATGTGATGTAAACCAGATCGACAATACATACAGGACAGAGAATCTGTGGAGAAACTTCAAGAGCCGCTGTTAGAAGTTCTGGAAAAATACTGCAAGCTTTATCACACGGATAATCCTCAACATTTTGCATGCCTCCTGGGTCGTCTCACAGAACTGCGGACTTTTAATCACCATCACGCAGATATGCTGATGTCTTGGCGAGTTAACGATCACAAGTTTACACCACTTCTTTGTGAAATATGGGATGTGCAGTGATAAAACAACTGGTTTCCTTCTAATCCTAAGCATGACTGCTTGGAACGAATGGAACCTACTCCACATAAATGTATTCAGGATTGAATTCTTTGGTTTGTATATTAAAAATAATAATAATTGTAAACCACCAGAGCACATGGATTGTAAATTTTCCTTATTGGGCTTTATATTGCTTAATATTTACCAAAGTTGTGTGAGAAACTTTGACACAGGAAGCTGGAGTTATCTGTCTTGGTGTTTAAACCTCTTGGACCAAAAACAAATGTCTTCTGCATGTCTGAAACATTCCTTTTGAAATTATAACAGTTATTATCTCAATGTCTTCCTTAAAAACAATAAGATGTCCACATTTGTTCACTGCATTCTATGTATTTTAAATAGTTCATCTGTAGGCAATGTTGTAGTTGTTATAAGAATTCAGTAAACAATACTCTGCCTGAACATGTTTCTCTCTTTTTAAAAATGGCTAACTTGGGAGCCAATGTGGTATAGTGGATAGACTGTCAGATTAAGGCTGACAAGACCTGAGTTCAAGTCTCCACTGGGAGGTAGCAATGATAAACCACTCCTTGAACATTTCACATACTTTGAAAATCCTATGAGGATCACCATATGTCAGAAGCAACAAAACAACTCTAGCAAAGGAAAAGAGTGAATCCTAAATAGGTGTGCAAGAGAGAGGGAGATGGTGAGGAGAAAACATGAGTGGACGAAAAGAGACAGAGCAAAGGGCACAGGTACTTATTTTTGGCTGTGGCCCCATCCACCACTGGCCTCAGCTGTAGTCATTCTCAGCATGGTCCCAGAAATATTACTCCCAAGAGAACACAGTCAGCAAGAGAAGTATCACCTAGTCTCCATCTAGAATTTGCTTCTTAAGTAAGCATGCTTAAGAGTACCTTAAAAATCTGGATTTATAATTACTGCTTCTGTTATGTATGGGAGCAGAAACTGCAGGGGCAGGATTTGGGCAGAGAATCAAGCTTACATTTAAAATTTTCATTATTTTTTCTCTCAGATCCCCTTAGCAAACCAATGGGAGAGACCATGTAGGTAATATCTTGACTGTGAAAGAAAGAAATGCTGATCCAAATGGCCAAGAAGGGAAGCCTACCCAGTATGAACTTCCAGGTTGCAAGAAGTAATGTAATGGAGCCATGGTTCACAAGGCTGAAGTGCTCAGGCTTTCTGATTAACAGGCATGACGGTATCTTCCGCCATCACTATCCACCCATTAAGTTTCCTTCATTTTCTCTGGTTTTAGCAGCAGTTCTGATAGCAGGGGTAGGGAAGAAATTTCTTCTAACAATTTATTATTGTGAGCTATCCTTGGGGTAGAGGATAGAGTGACAGACTACAACTAAAGACAATTGGGTTTGAATCTCCACTTGTCATGGAAATGTGCAGGGGAGAGGCATGGCACTGGTAAAACAGCTTAAATATCTCACTGACATTGAAATCCCTATTAGGGTCACCATAAATCAGTCCTGGCTTGATGGCACATAACACCCACCTCTGTTGCAATACAAAGTATTCTATAATGGCTTCATCTTGAATGGACAGTGAAGAACCATTTGCCTTACAACATAAGTGCTCTACATGGAAACTGGTTCGTTGATGTGCTGCCTACATCTTTTTATCACTGTCCGCAGGACCGTGGCTGCAAGGACTGTCATGATGAGCACCTGCATTTCAAAATGTACTCTTACACCAGTGACTACCGGATATACCCCCAAGAAGAGACCAACAAATGTTTGGCTAGGCTAGACTCTAGAACATCCTTTCATCAGATTTTAGCAGTTTGTGGTTTGGGGATTATCTAAAGCAGTGGTCGGGGAACAGGGGTAATTTACCCCAAATGGGATAAAAATGAAAATCCTGGGGGTAATGAGCAGAGTGCTACCCACCCCCACCCCACCCCACCCCTGCAGCGGAACCTCAAACTGGAAGCCACCTCTCCTTCCTTCCTTGGTTGCGGCACTTGTAAATCCTCCCTTCTTTTAGAGATCGGAGATAAGCTGGCTTTATTGTTTACTGGCTGTAGCCCCGGGCAGTCAATCCGGCGGCTTGTGAATGACTACTTCCGCCGGAGTTGAATAAGGCGGGAAGGAAGGTGCGAGAGAGGGAAGGGTGGATTCATCAAGCTTGTTTAAAGGTAAGATTGTAGAAAATTTAGGGAGGGAGGGTTGGTTTATGTCAGAGAGAGACTGACTTTCATAAAGTCATGAAAAAAGGAGGTGTCTGCAAGGAGAGAAGGCTCAAATTAAGGCAGGAAGGTGCGAAAGAGGGACCGGGTGGCAAGCTTGTTTAAATGTAATGAGAGGAAATGGACATACTGAACTGAAAAGGTCTTACAAACAAAGACTGTGGCTTTCTTTATTGAGTCAATCCATCTCATGTGCATTCTTCCTCTTTTCCTACTGTATTGCACTTTTTCCTGCATTGCTGCCTTTTCCAGTGAGCTTGTCTTCTCATGACGCCACTGTAGTACAATACCCTTTGTTTGGTTATTTTAGCTTTTAGTGAGAGTCCACACTTAATTTGCTTTACTTATCTCTTCTATTTGCCAGGAGGTGATGGGACCAGTGGCCATGATCTTAGTTTTTTTGATGTTGAGCTTCAGACCATTTTTGGTGCTCTCCTCTTTCACCCTCATTAAGAGGTTCTTTAATTCCTCCTCACTTTCTCAGGAGATAGATGAGGTGGTCAGGCACTCCCATTTCTTTAAGAACTTGCCATAGTTTGCTGTGGTCCACACAGTCAAAGGCTTTTGCGTAGTCAATGAAGTAGAAGTAGATGTTTTTCTGGAACTCTCTGGCTTTCTCCATAATCCAGCGCATGTTAGCAATTTGGTCTCTAGTTCCTCTGCCCCTTCGAAATCCAGCTTGTACTTCTGGGAGTTCTCGGTCCACATACTGCTGAAGCCTACCTTGTAGGATTTTGAGCATAACCTTGCTAGCGTGTGAAATGAGTGCAATTGTATGGTAGTTGGAGCATTCTTTGGCACTGCCCTTCTTTGGGATTGGGATGTAGACTGATCTTTTCCAATCCTCTGGCCACTGCTGAGTTTTCCATTGATGATGATTAAAAAAAAATAGCGCACTGGTCCTTTGATGTTGGGCTGTGGCACCAGGGTGGGTGACATGACCTTTAGCCTGGTTTGTTCCTTTTTGCACACCACACACAGAATGATTAAAGTGGTAGGAAAAGCTTCCCCCAACTCTGCCTTGGCTGTCTCTAGCAAGCATGTCATTGCTAGCACCACTCTGGCAGCCATTGATGATGATTAAATCCTCTGCGAGCTAGCAAAAATTTAATGCAACTTGCTAGGCACGTTGGACACCTCACTACTCACTATACCACCCCATGGATGGTGTGCAATGTGTTCCAGCAAAAATAATGCACATCTTTATTAAATTTGGTGCATCCTGCTAGTTCGGCACACAGCCTGTGTAGATTAAATAAGATTTTGAATTCAAATAATGTATGATTTCCTTCCTTTCAAATCAAGGGGGTAATGTTGGCTTATATAAATTTTTTGGGGGGTAAAAGGTAAAAAAGTTCCCTGACCCCTGATCTAAGGCACCCCCCTAGTGTTTAAATGAAAAGTAAGTATCCCAATCCTAGAATATTAGAGATTGCCAGTTGCTGAATGCTCCATTGAGAATTTACATTAGCTGTACCTGTGTGAGGGAATGAAGAAAAAACATAGGCTGCCTATCCTGTACCAGGTCCCTACCAGACTACTCTATGCCCCATACACCAGAAAAGAGGCTCAGACTATGTGCTTCCCAGATTCTGTGCAGGGGAAGTAATGAACTCAGGGTGGCATGAAAGCAAACCCTGTCCTTTCAGGCTGGAGTGGGCAACTGTGATGCCTGGTTATATTTAAATGTATTGTTTATATCATATATTGTGATGGCAAATATATTGTTTGAGATGCTGTGGTTGGTAAGTATGGGATGGGGGGGTGAGTGAAGAGCACGGAATGGTGGTAAGAATGGCTCTGGTTGGATGGGAGAGAAACTAGTAAAGTCTGAGGAGAAATCAGTCTAGGTTCTGTATTACAGCGGTCTGAAAGAGCAATCTGGGAGAAAGACTGAGGAGGAGAGAGATGATATATAGAGTGAAGAATTGTGCTAAATGAAGCCAAGGAACAAACAACATCCTTTTGACACTGTTATTTTAATTTTAATTTTAGAAGAGGTAGCCATGTTAGTCTGTGCTAGCATATAAGGCAAAAACAAAAGAAAAATAAATAATAAGGAAGACAAAAACCTTGTGGCACTTTAAAGACTAACTGTTATATTTTAATGTGAGCTTTCATGGATAAGTCTGATGAGCTTGACTCATCCACAAAAGCTCACATTAAAATTTAGCAGTTGTTTAAGATGCCACATTTTTATCTTTATTTTTTTACTTCTCTTTTGTTTTTGCCTGATACGTTATTTTAATAAAACATCATTAGTTCTATTCAAGATGAGTGGTGCCAAGTTCAATACCTGAGGACAGGCTACGTGGACAGTGTTATAAGGGTCTGAGTTAAGGGGAAAATATGGGGCAAATAAAAGCTGGTGGTGGCAAAAGAGGAAGAGAGGAAATACATGAAGATTATTAAAGAAAACATATTTATTCCTGTGGTTATTTTAAAAATAGCATTATTATGAATGGTCAAGTGACCAGACAAAGGGAGTTTTGACATCGGTATATGAGAGAGGGGTCTGACTGCAACTTTCAGAGAAGTGGACACCTCACATACATCCTTTGCTTTCCCAAAAGCCATCCATACCTCATTCTGAACCTGGTAAGTTTTTTCTTGTTTTTTTTTTAACTAAAAAAGCCCCCCTCACACCCTCTAGTCTAGTGGCTATAGAGAGCAGTTTTACCTGTTTCTGACAGCTTGAGCTGTTCTGAGTATTTTTCTGGTTGTGGAACACACACACACTGACTTAAAACAGCTCATGGGTTGCCTAAAACATGGCAGAATTGCACCCACCCACACATATGCACATCCCTAGAAAGCACAAGAGGATTTTTTGAGCAAAAGAGGATTTTATTTTTTTTGCTGGGAATCCTGAGGGGCCTTAATTGGATTCTCAAAGACCACCTAATGGCCCACCTGCTGCCCATTATCCACCTCTATCCTATATAGAAAGCAGTGTTTTCTGTTCCATCTTGCAAAGTCCCAGCCTGTGGTACAGAAGCAATAGAGTCTATTATATTTACCAATATTGAATAGACTGATGAAGACTTCTAAAGTTGTGCAGCTGATAGCCCAAACTGTTGAATGATACATTTCTGAATGAGGAAAGCCTTTGGGTGAACTAGGTCAGAAACTCTAACCATCTTATTGTGATACTTTCATTAGGCCAACAGAAAGAGCACAAAATTCTCAATACGAACTCTTGAGAGAACCTATTTTTGCCATGCATGATGTTACAATAAACAAGCTAGGCCAGGGGAAGTCTTGATGCTAAAGCAACATAGTTTGCCTTAGCATCTATGCTAAGGTGTAATGGATAAGAACTTGCAGTGACTAAAACAGGGTTCATCAGGTTTTCAGATAAGCCTTGCTTTCTTCTGACTGGGCCCTAGTATAGCTGGCAACAAGAAAGGCCATAAAAAGCAATAAAATGTGCTGCTTATACACTTTGAATGTCCTTGTTTTTTTAAAAAACGAACATTTGAAACCCAAAACTGGAACTGAGCAAGCTCATTTTATGCAACTGTAGAGAAAGTCTAATGACTGACCATGTGATCCAAGTCTACATACATAGGCCTCATTCATACCTCACAACCTTGCATGTATGTCCAGGGATATTCCAGTCTGACCTGTCTCCTTGTGACACTCTTCTTCTTCATTATTATCATCATTTTGTTTACCGGATTTATATCCTGCCTTTCCTCCAATGAGCTCTAAGTGACATATATGGCTCTCGTCTTCCCTACTAACAACTCTGTGAGGTAGGTTGGGCTGAGACTTGAACACTAGCTCAAGGTCTCTCAGGGAGTTTCATGACGGAATGGGAATTTGAACCCATACCTCCTCAATCCTACTCCAACACTCTGACACTACAAACAGTACACTCCTCTGGTTTATAAAAGTGGAAATAAGTGTGATGAGAAATTGTGACAGATATTTTTTTAGATTTTTTAGATTTCTGCTTTATTAACCGCTGTGCACCCATAATGCTGACTTCCTCTATAGCCATCCCCTCTCTGTCACCAAGACACTCCAGCATTATGAGTCACAGAGGGCACACCACAAGGGGTGAGCATGATTTTGGTGAAGGAATCTTCCTAACACAAGTGTGGGGAACTCCCAATCATCCCTGACAATTGTTGATTGGGTCTGATGGGAGATGGGAGTTAAGCAACATCTGGACGGCCACATGTTCCCCCATCCCTATCCTTGACACCCAAACCTTTTTGTTTTTTACCGTGGTTAGTTTTATCCATGCCATACACATTTATCCCATATGTGAAGAATGTAACAGGCTGCATAATAAGTTGTATGGTGTTCTCAAGCAAAACTACAATCTTAATTAGCCAAAAAGTCCACGGACCTGCTGAAGTTGTGCTAGATTTAACCCCACCACCACCACCACCAAATTTAGAGATGTGCAAAATTATTTAGATTATATTGCCCTGGCATGACTTTGCACTGGGCTTGCAGGAAGATAAACATCTGGTATTGTCCAACTCCTCTCTTCCCTCCCCCCCCCCCTTTATTCCTTCTTTGTTTTGGTTTTTCTGTTGACAGATCTGAGGCATTTCTACTGAGGGAAGAGTCTTGTGCCACATCCCAATTCTCCATAGTTTACAGTTACCACCATCCCTGTATGGCTTTCACATTTTAATGTGCAAAACGCTGGCCCATACACTTGTATTTGAAAGCAGCTGGTAGATGGGGTGTAACTGGTATGCCATCACTTTTAAAAAGGGGGGTGCAGATTATAAGTATGTGTTTTCAAACCTCATGGACCCAACAGAAATACACGGGTGGGTATATTTCTGGCCCCCAAATTTCCTAACCCTGAAGTTTGTTCCAGATTTTTAAAAAAAACATGTTTTAGGAGGTATTTCTTGTAATGTAGTTTATTGGCTTGATTTTGCCCTGCAGGCCGTTGCCCAAAATCTATGAAGGAAAAGGGTATCCGGTCCCGAAATCCAGAGCAGCTTGTCTGTCTCCAAAAACCAAAGCTGGACAAGAAAGCGTTTCCACTGCAACACGCTCGCTCGCCCGCTCCGCTGATGCCGCCTGCCTGGTAACCAGTCTTCCGACCCCAGACAGGAATCCGTCACCCGGACGAGCCGGCGGCCCACAGCCAGCCAGCGACTGTCACATGATGCTGCCTCGGCACCCGCGGAGAGCCAGAGCCCAGCCGCGACAGCACGGCACGCGGCTTGGAATCCGCGCCCGGCGCTCGGACAGCGCCCACGCTCGAAGGCCGGGTCACGCCGAGGGCGCGGGCAGGAGCGCGCTTCCTCCTCGCCGGCCTTGGCTCCTCCTCGCGCCGCCTGATTGGGCCTTTCGAACTGTGCGGGCGGACGCCGCGGCATGAATCAGGGAGCGCTCGCGCGGGGAAGGGTCCTGCGGCTGCAATCCTGGCGTGCCTGGCAGAGGATGGCGGGGGCAGCCTGAGTCGGAGGGCGCAGCCGCGGCTGTAAGTGGCTCCCCGGTCCGTCCGTTTGTCAAGCCCGGCTGCCGGGGTGGGTGCGTGGGTGGGTTTTATCCTTCGTCTGCAGGGACCGCGGCCAGGAGAGCAGCCTTCACAGCGGTCTCTCCATGCTGACGGCAGAGCGGGGTCTTTGGAGCCGGGCGTGAGGGATGACCGTCAGGAGGAGCGGGGCCGGCGGCGCCCGGAGCAGTGCCGAGGTGTTCTGAAAAAGGCACCCCAAGGTGGCGGTTGTATTTTTATCGTCAGGAATGGGGAGAAGTGCTGGGGGCGGGAGGGGAGGGTGTTTTATTTCCTTGTATCTTGATTCATGTACCGAACTAATTTGGTGAGCTTTGAGTCCTCAGCATTTCGGCGACGGGAAGAGAGGCACTTGCCGTTCTGCCTCAGGCAGCAAAATACCTTAGATGTCCATAATAGCTCATGGCTTAAAGCTTTTCCAGCCAAACTGCATCTATTAGGGCTCTCTACGGACTTTCTTTATGCCCAGGAACCCAAGGCAGCCAACTCTATCCTAGAAAAGCGGATTAGGGACATTGACTTTCAATATTCTATTTCAAAGGCTCGCAAAATATGCTCCATCTTGCACCTTGGCCTAAACTATAATTTCTCCCAAAGTGCTAGGTATTTGGAGAATCTGATTATCCCAAAATACCGGCCGTGTTCTCAAGAGCCCGATTTAACTGTCTCCAATCCGCAATTTTAGATGGGCGATATTCTGGCACCCCTTATGAAAAAAGATTGTGTCCTTGTAAGGATAGAGAAATTGAAACTTTGGAGCACATCCTTTTTGAGTGTAATTTTTACACAAATGAGCGTATCAAATTCCTCAAGCCCATAACGAATGTCTTCCCAGGTAGGACTCTGATTTGGCATACAAAATATTTATTAAGCGACACAAACAAGATAACCACCGAATCAGTGGCCAAATTCCTACTCTCTGCCCAAAGAATACGAAAGACAATCTCGACTTCTACCTAACCCCGTCAGAAAAAACTATGTATGGGTAATCTATTTTATTAATTTATACTATTTTAGCTATCTTGAAATGTTTTAATTGCTTACATCTGTTTTAAATATTACATGTATGTATCCTAGTGGGTTGGAGACCGCAAATAGAGATTGACTGATGGATTGAAAATACCTTAGGTGGGCTTTGAATGGTGGGGACTCCTGAGGCAGGGGGTTAAGGTTGCTGTCTTGAACTACCTATTTTTAAAACAGGAAAGATACTGTTTATTTGCAGAGAAACAGGTGGGGGGAATCATTTTAGAGTGTGTTGTGGTACCTGTACAGAAAGCATTTCTCACAGGTCATCGTCTTGAAACATGTAAAATCCAGGCTGTGGTGTCTACAGTTTTCTTTCCAAAGCTGAGAGTACCATAAAGATGCCAGAGGTTTTAGGGTGAGCTGTGACCTGGATAAAATTTTACTATAGCATGCTCTTTAATTAGCCTCTGAGTATGCAGCTTTTGAATTTAGCATTTCCCCAGCCTAGCTGGCTAAATAGCACAGTGGTTTAGGTCTCTGGCTGCAGAGCCACAGGTTGGGAGTTCAATTCCCTGCTATGCCTCCAGAGAGAAGAGCTAGCCTGTGTGGCTTTGGGCAAGTTGCACAGTCCCAAGATGCCCCCAGAAAAAGGGAATGGTAAACCACTTCTGAGTACTCTCTACCTGGAAAGCCCTAAAAAGGGTCAACATACAGTAAGTCAGGATTGACTTGACCACACATGATTATTATTATATCCCCAGCCTGGTGCCCTCCAGATGTGTTGACCTAACATTCCCACTGTCCCTAGCCAATGACCATGATGGTTGGGAACAGTACAAGTTGCAGTCTGCTAGGTCTGAAGGATGCCAAGTTGGGAACGAATCCAGGGTCTAATTAAAAAACATTTTACTACAGCTTTGAAGCAGGCATGACATTTTTCATGAATGTGAATTTGTGTAGCAGAATCTTAATTTAAAATTCATATATTGCATGACTGATAGTGGATGAGTAGCTTTTTACTTCTAGCTGGCACATAGCAGTTTGTGATTTTTCCAGAGTTATGAATTGCATTTTTAGTTATGATGTCTGGACCAATCCTGACTGTGTCTTTCAAAACCAGTCAACATATGTGGAAATCCTGCAGCACACAACATGGAGCAGTTAATAGTTACATTTATATTTAAGGTCTGAATCTTCAATACACATAAATACCTATTCACTACTAAATGGAAGGTCCATTCTGTTTGAATAAGATAGAAGCAAAATAGATAAAGCTGGTTCTTGTCAGCACTTCACAGTGTAATAGTGTTAACTTCAGTTTCCAGTGTAAGAGCTTACAAACCATGGTGTTCTATGTAGGTTTTAACTCTAAACATAAATAATAATAATGTGCCATCAAGTCAGTTCTAACTTATGGTGACCATTTTCAGGGTTTTCTAGGTAGAGAGTGCCACAAGTGGTTTACCATTCCCTTCTTCTGGGGGCATCCTGGAACTGTGCAGCTTGCCCAAGGCCACACAGGCTGGTTCTTCTCCCTGGAGGCACAGTGGAGAATTGAACTCCCAATCTCAGGCTCCGCAGTCAGATACCTAATTCACTGAGCTATCCAGACAACTGCAAACATAATTAGTTAAAAAAAAAAAGCTGCACTGAAACCATGGGATTTACTTCTGAGTAAACATGTTCATGATCACTTGGGTGCCAGACATCTTTCACAAAAGTTATAGACAACAAATATTCCAGTTTTTCTTTCTTAGACAACCTGATGTTGCAAATACGGCTGCCATCTTGCATGCACTTAGGAATAAGTCTCATTTAATAAAATAGGGCCTCTGAGATGGTCTGTGTAATGTAAAATGTTTGAAAGTCCCTTGGCTTTATTAAGATTTCTTTGATTGTTGTTCCTGGCTTAACTGCAGTTTTTATCTGATTCCCAAACCTGTTATGGCAGGAAATATGCATTTCGAATAAAGAGTAGGGCAGTGCGAGCTGTAACAGGATACTACCACTGAAGGGGTAAGTTGATGGGTTTGATATTTAGGGTTTAAATTGTGGCTTACTGATTATTAGGTGTAATAGCAGTACAAAGCACATTTCCAGCTTTGTTTGTGGTAAACTATAATAGAAATTCTTCTGAGCTTTAGGCATGGGTGGCTTCCAAAACTTGTCTAAATTATTGTGTAACACAATTCAAGAAAAAACAAACATTGCAACTTAGGATCATATAAGAAACATGTTTCTTCTTGTTGTGGATTTCAGCTAAAAATTCCATAATTTCACTGCTTACCCAGTCTTCAAATCAAGACTCTCAGTGGTCATTTAAGACTAGTTTGGCTGAAAACCTGTTGCTTCATGTAGTAGGTCACACTAGAATAGTCCCATTGAATCACTGGGAATTCGGTGAGACAATTCCTCCATAAGTTCCATTGATTCAAATGGGCCTAGTTTAGTTGTGACTTAACTACACTAAAGTAAATTGTAACTAGAGTATGTCTACTCTACTGGATGGATACCTATTTCTATCCTGACACTCTACTGTCAGGGCAGCTGGCTGTTGGAGCTGAGTATTCTTTGGAGTAGTCGAGGAGAAGGATATGCTGTGCAGCTGCTCCTTTTCTGGCCAGTGGATGGGTTCAGGGTGGTCTTCCTTTTGCTGGAGTGTTCTAGGGTGTGTTAAAGGGTCTAGCATTGCAGTGATCCTTGATCCCTACCAGTTGCACTGTCTACTTTGTTTCAGCTCTGCAGTTTCAGGCCAGTGCCAGTTATAGCTTTAAGATCTCCATTGTTTCAGCTTTCCAGTGCTAGATGAAGGGCTAAAAATATTTCCATTGTACCTCAATCAGTTACTCAGTGAGTGATTTCAGATGACCAGAACTGTTTCTGGTGGCCACATAGGATTTTGCCATGGAGTAGTCACATACATATGCAGAGTGGATTTTCCCTAAAACCAATCAGGCAGTAAGCTTATGGGTCCAAAGGTTCTTCTACAAAGAGCACTAACACCTTTACGCATGAATTCATCTATTCACTACAATTATTATACTACAATGAGATAATTTGTTTAATTTTAAATATTTATTTATATTTATATCCCACATTTTCATCTTGGAGTTCAGAGGGGCTATCAAATAAATACATAATACATGCTAAGCATTTGGAACACAGAAGCAGTCATGGGCAACAGCAACCAAAATACTAGAAGAGAAATCTTTTAAAACAACAACTTAATATTCTATTCCTATTCTATTACCTTCATAAAAAGGAAAGTCTTCACTGGCTTCTGAAAGACTATTACTCAGGAAAGGATATGGGTTTCTCTTGGAATGGAGTTCCAAACAGAGCCTAGGTGCACCCACCAAAGAGTCCTGCTCCCTAATTTTAGCCAAGCATGTATTTGAGGTTGTTGGGACACACAGGAAGGTCCCTGAAGATTTCCCCAATATGTAAGCAGGGAGAAGATGGGCCTTCCAGTACCCTGTTCCTAGCCGTGAGTGACTTCAAAGGTAATTGTTAGAACTTTGAATCATACTAAGAAACAAATAGGAAACCTAAGCAGCTGTTACAACAGTATGTGGCCATGACCACTATTAACAATCAGGCTGCTTCATTCAATGGTTTTTGAACACACTTGAGGGTTGAAATGATCATCATAAAGTTAGCTGAAACCACCCACACAACCTAGTCTTGTGCACACCTACCTAAGGTGTTTTTTTTTTAATTTTCTTCCCAACAAAATAATGGCCAAAATCATATTGTGTAACTTTTCCTGTGCAGGGGAAATGGTATCACTGGCAGCAGCTGATTGCCACTAATTAAAGAGTCTGCACTTTGATTCCTCATGGCCTCAGTTTGGCCTGATTGCACATGAGTCTTGCACAACCTGGAATCAAAGTAAGGACTCTTTTCCTAGTGGCAAGGAACTAAGAGGTACAAAGAGCAGGTGGGGGGGAAGTGTACAAATGTCACTAGTTCATAAAACTGTGAGGCTACAATGCTTAAAAGGATTTTCACTGGTGTATCTAGTTGTCATTTTGTCACCAAATTCATGGTTGTGTTTTAACAAACTTCTGCAGCACTTGTAGTATTACTTTGCAATGCAACTGAAGTGGTGTAAAACAATTGACATTTGAACAGTGTTTTTCACATGCACTGTTTTTTGAGGCATATCTGGAAAAAATGAAGATGCTGAACATTATTCTAATAGTTCCTTTTTTGAATCTTTCACTTTGTTTGGACTTCTAGCATTCCATCCCAATTAGGCTATCTTTTGTTCTTTCTGTGACAGTTGGCATTTTAAAGCCCTTGTTCAGTTGTGTGGGGTTTCTTATTTTAATGAGAGCAGCTTCTTTGCTAGCTGTTTCAGCCATATTTTGGTTCTCTGTAAAAGTCAATGGAACCTCTTACTTTGGCTTGTTATTGACACAAAGGGCTTATTATACTGATGGAAATTTATTCCCTGGAACAACTGGTGGGAATCATAAGATGCTGTTTAGTAATGGCCTGCTTATATGCTGTGTCCTTTATGTGTAATATGGAGAAGAGGAATAATATCAGGAAAATGGTATGTTACTAATAGTCAGCAGAGAAGTAATGGAACATTTGTTAATAGATATGGTAAGTTCAGGATCTGTAAGTACCCTCAAATTGGCTATTGCTAAACTCAAATAAATCAGTCATACAGCCCTGTATCAGCAATTCGAGCAATGTTGGTCTAGGGAAGAATTTATTAAAAAGCCCAGTGATTCTGCAGCTTGGTGGAAAGGTAGATGTAAAATTAAAGCATTTTTATATTGTAAACATTGCAACTCGGTTGGAAAATTGCCAGAGCAAAAGTATTGGGTGAAGTAGATTTATTTTTATTTATTTATTTTTAGATTTCTACCCCGCCCCCCTAGACAACGTCTACTCGGGGCGGCTTACAAATTATTTATTTATTTATTTTTAGATGATGATGATGCTATTTCTATACTGTTAATCTGCAGCTGTACTTCCAGCATCAGATTTTGTCAGTGTTCTCTTTATGAAAGTATGAGTTGGCTGTTTATTTCTTTTCATTTAAATCATGCCTATCTCTCAATTAAGGGACCCAAGGCAGATAGGTTTCAAACTGGAGGAGGGGGGGAACAGAGTAATATAAATTATATTAGAATTCAGTTAAACATATGTTAATGTTAAAAAACTATTAACTTAAAACTAAACAGAAAACTCCTGAAGAACTCAATTTTTTTTTAAAAAAAGTATTATTTCCAGTTTAAAATTTTCCTCCCCCCCCCCCCCCCCAGTCTATTCAGTTACCAAAATTGGCTTGAAGAGGGAGGTCTTTGAGGGCTTGTAGAAAGACAGTGGAGAAAAGCGAATCTGTTCTTCCATGGAAGGAAGTTTCCCTTCTGAGCACACAATGGAAAGACCTCCTGCAGAGTCCGCACCATATCTGCCTTTTGGGTTAGTAGGATCAGGAGGCTAGCTATTCTTAAAGATGTTAATGCCAGAGGAGGCTTATGGAGGGGTGGGTGGAGTTCTTCAGAAAGGGGTTTTATAGATCATACCAAGTGTGTAGAATTGGGTATGGAAACAAACTAGTAGCCAGTGGAGCTTTTGCATTTATATTCTGGCCCTGTTCAACAGTTTGGCTGTTGGACTTTGAAACTCTTCAAAGAAAACCCTAAATAACGTGTTAGAGTCATACAAGTGTGTTAGAGTCATCATAAGTGGGATGTAACAAAGGTATGGTCCTCCGTAGCCAAATCAGACCTCTCAGACTGTGAAAGGTCATCTGAATTAGTCCATTCCATATGTATTCAGCTTAATAAGATATAATGGGTAGGCATTTAGGCAAAAGGGCCCTGGGCTGAAGATACTACATTCTCATTTTTACTCACAGATGGAAACAAAATCGAGTAAGCCTTGAAAAATATTGTTTTTTTAAATGGACTTAGAAATAGTGTTGAGTATTGTGGAGCAAGGAAGGTTTCTGCATTTCTGTGGCTTTTAATTTCCTTCTCTTTGTCCCCAGGTTTTCAAGTTTTTGTTGTCCTATTTTGAAGCTTACCTTCAGCTGATAGGCTTCACAAACATGTTTGGGGGAATATATGTAGCCTGCACAGTAGATAAAAATCAATTATTTTAAAAAATCAAATTGATATAAATCACAATTTAACTCACGATTTAAATTTTAAAAAATAATTTTAAAATCAAATCCACCCTACTAGCCTGTGAACTATAGCTTGTTAGCTGTACAATCCGAGTTGCAGTGCTTTGACTAATGTGTAACATGACATAACTAGAGATGAGCATGAATTGCACTTTGGCGTGGTTCTGTGGATCGGGCCCACTAGTGTTGAGTGGGTGCCCTGGATTCTCCACCTTGCCTCCTCCTGTGGATGCCCACTCAGAGGAGGAGGCGATGCAGGAAGGTGCAGGGCACTACCTCTGAGTGGGCACCAATGGAAGGAGGTGGAGTGGGGAATCCAGGGCACCCATACAACACCTGTGGGCCCAATCCCCTGCACTGCATCGAACCGCAATTCAAGTCCATCTCTAAACATAACTACATTGTGTTTTCACATGTCAGTTTATTAGTTACTCTAAGTTTGTAAATACTGGAGTTGACTCCAATTAAATATTGTGCTGGTCTTAAAGCGTCTCCTGTTTCCTTTTTCAGGAAAGTACAGACACCATGCAGCATGCAGTTCAGGTAGGCGAAATGAAATACCAACATTATCTTCGAAGTTTTCCTTATCTCAGAAATATAGTAATACGTTATGAAAATGATAGGTACTTTTGTTGATTTAATGGGCCACTGTTATAGAGTCATGCTTCATATTTCATAAATATGCTGAGAGTAGCTGTTGTGTTCAGTTATAATTTGCAATCTGCTGATTGTATTAAAGTGTAGCCATGTATTCTTGTTTCATTGCTGATATTTGTATTAGGTGTGGTTTGGAGATGATCCCCCTTTAAATCCACGTAGTCCACTGACTCCAAGGCATGGGCCAGGCTTAGCAGATGTTCTGCTCTATGACCAGTGGATATCTGTCCGACATGAGGCAACTTTGATCCCTATGCAGGAGGACCTATCCATCTGGCTATCTGGTTTGTTGGGTAAAGTTGCCATGAATATTTATCTCTTTGGAAAAGCTATGAGCCATCCCTGTAGTTACTGTAAACTGCTCAGTGTTAGCACAATGTTCATGCTAACCTATAAAAGGAATTGTAGATTCCTGCTCCTTTTCAACTTAACTTGTTTTCCAGAATTGTCCCCTTTCTCTGTAAGATAAATGAAAGTTACAAAGACCATATAACAGTGCCTCTCCATAATCTTTAAATGCACAAGTAAGACTAGTAGGTCCCAGTGTTAATTTCTAACAACTGTTGTGCAACCTGTAGCCTAAAACAGCATGCATTTTAAGACCAATTTGAATTGCATTAATGTGTAATAGATTGAAGAGTGTGAATGTCATTTGTGACACCCCTAATGTGTCAGATGTGGTGAAATTTTGTTGCTCAATTCTGGCCTTCTCAAGATTCATCCACAGCCTTGCCATGGATCCTTTTGTTGTTTTATATGGAATTCCATGCCCACCTTTTTGTTTCCTGACATTGTTTTCAACAAGTATTTGAAGTGGAGAGAGAGTTTGAAAGATCAGTTAGAGCAGGAAACACACACCAAAAACTCAGAGTTGTAGAAGTTATTTCCTTGTGAATTTGCACTGTGGCTATGTCTATGCATGTCCGAATTGCCAGTTTGAGTTTTGCTTTCTCTCTACTAATGAAGAATGTGTCTGTTTTATAGGGGTAGAACTTACAGCAGAACGACTACTGGAAGAGCTTGACAATGGCGTACTGTTATGCAAGTTGATTGGAGTAATTCAAAGTGCAGTTAAAAAGAATTGTAACCCAAATGAGTTAAGGGCAAGTAGTGTGTTCTTCATAACTTTTTAATACAAAAGTTAAATTTCCTACAAATTCATATCTTTGGGATTCACACAGAGTAAACAGGATTTAAACTTCATAGTTTTTGAAGTTGCTGCCATGTTAGTCTGTGCAAGGATTTCAACAAGAATCACAAAACAAAACAAGAGTAATAAAAGACATTGTGGTACCTTAAAGACTGTTTAGCCTATTAAATGCAGCTGTAGCAATACCACAAAGCACTGTGCATTTTCAGCAATCAAATGTAACCAGGTGTACACATGCTCCTATTCTGTTCCTTCTGTAGAAATCTGGGCAAGGGCTTTACAGCAGAGCCTGAGAGGTTACTTTTAAGAAGAATTCATCTAATGGCATGGTAAAGCCACTTGTAATTAAATAATGCTTTGGGTCCCAGAACATCATCCTACCACTGCTTAGTTATGGATGGATTTAGCAAGTCATTATATTTGTTCTTCTTAACTGTAGCTCTCCATTACCTGCCTAAGAGTTCTGCCATTAATAAATGTTTGTGGCATCATCCCATATATGAGTACAACACAGTCTACTTGGGTTTTTATTTTTATTACTTGCTTGCTTAGTTAAACTTGCATCCACTTTCCCTACAGTGAGCTCAAAGCCATGTATATGCGCCTCTTCTTTCCTTGCTGTAGCCTCATAACAAAAACAATCCTGTGAAATAGGGCAGGCTGAACAAGCAACTTGTAGTTCCAGTGGTATCTTATTTTCCAGTCATGCTTTCAGAATCCATCTGGGTTTGACTTAGAGTAGTTAGAATGATGCTTTTGCCTTGTGTTCCATGGCTTCTCTAGCACATGCCTTGGCTTCTCACTAGAACTGGCTTTGGGGGAAAATAGGTACGGCTAGAATCTTCTTGGCTTAAGGGCAGTCACATGTCTGATGTGAGCTGTCTGCCACATGTTGGGTCTTTCTTTGGTTATACAATCTGTTGCACAACTGGCATCCCAGACAACATGAAAACACTATAATAAGTGCCCTTATCCCATAAATTCCCTGAAGTAAAAAAAATCTTTTGGATTTTCATTTAGGTTTTTACAAGTAGCTATGCATCAAGATTGTTTGAAATTCTGGGACACACTGTGTTTCCTACTGCCCTAAGGTACATTCCATTTACTCCTGAGCAGGTGAGAGTAGCAAATGCAGGAAGTCTAATTAGACAGGTGAGGTCTGAGGTGGTGTGTTGTGGAAAGAAAATGCATGGTGTTCATGCAAAAAAATAATATACAAACCCCAAGGGACTCCAGAAGGCAGAGATGCTGTGGCTGATGCACATTTGTGATGGAGAAGGTTTTTGCAGATGAAGAGAAGCAAGTGGTTTTTCACAGGTTTGAAAAGGAATAGAAGAATAAAGGAATACTTCTGAAGGTAGCCACATGGCTTACAGCTGTGTGTCCAGATTGTAGGAAATTTGGGCTACTCAGTTGATGTCATTTACAGTTAGAAATTTAGGCTGAAGTCCAGGGAGTAAGTTGTATTTGGATAGTATATGTACTAGTTCACAATCATGTGAAATACGAACAATGGTGAAAACAAGTGATCATGTTCTTATGAAAGTAAAAAGCTAATTTTAAAGGAGGTATGAAAAATCTGCTGATCATAATGTTCTAAAGTTGTACATGAATTGACGTTCATTAGAAGCACCAGTAAATCATATGTTGAGTCTGCTGAGAAACTTGTACTACTTTTAGATTTCTGGAGCGCTGTTCTGTATAAGGCTTAAGGGTATATTCTGACTTTCCTTGTGATATTCTTAATGTCGTATTCTATATTTGCCAGAGAGAGATTTTGGAGCTGTCTTTCAAATTATGTTTTTGACAGAGCAAGTAAGCTAGTCAGTCAGTCCTGGCTTATCTTCCCATTTTGAAGAAAGTGTTTCTAACAGTGAAAGTCTAGCCTCCACAAATTTTGTGCACGGTCTATTTATCTCTGTCTCAACTGAGTCCTTAATAATGCTAGTCAAAACCATTTCCATCATTACTGAAATGTATACAACAGGGATTAATTGTTACCATAATTTTCTCTTTTCCATGGAAAATGTGTTTTCCATTCAACCACAAATTGCTACTGGAGTGGACTGCTGGCTGCTATCTGATAATAATTTTCTGATATTAAAGACTCCCTCAGGGGCAAAAGAGATCCTTAGGAAGCCTCAGAAACTGATGAGGAGGATAGGAAAGCTTAAATTAATTAGTTTAATTAAAGACTTCTGTCGCCAGATGATGACATCACCCGGCTTGCACAGCAAAATTTTATGCCAACAGGATTTCAGCCACAAATTTATGGAATGTAAACCATGAGCATTTTGTGATGATAGAAAAATGTTTTGTTTTTTTTCAAACCGTTGCAGATAAATTTTACTCCATCATTTTCCTCTTTCTAGGATTTCCCTTTGAGAAAAGTCCCTTGTAAGAAAGATGCTCCTTCAGGATCTTTCTTTGCTAGAGACAACACAGCCAATTTTCTGAACTGGTGTAGATGTATTGGAGTGGATGAAACTTACCTCTTTGAATCTGAAGGCTTAGGTAATTATTTCTAATGGTTTTTCAGACTCTTTTTATCACAGTCCCCTGACGTTACATGCCCACTGATTCTTCCCACAGTTTCTTACTGGTTTCTGTATCTAAAAGGGGGAAAATGTTTGTGAGAACTTATTGCTATAATTATTTTGCAAAATGCATGGTTAAACAGATAGTACACAATATTCTTGTGGTAGATAAAATTAAATAAAAGTGTAACAATATAAAAATACACAGAAAGTAAAAGAAACAATTCAAAAGTAATATGTGTTATGTGCTATCAAGTCACAGCTCACTTATGGTGACCCTAGTAGGATTTCCAAGGCATGTGAGACGTTTAAGGAGTAGTTTTAACAGTGCCATCCTGCACTGAGTTTCCATGGCCAAGTGGAAATTTGAACCCAGCTCTCCTGAGTCCTAATCTGTTGAGATATAGTGGGGGTGGGTGGGGGTGGAATTCCTGCTAGCACTGTTGAAAAATTTGTCAGAGTGCAAGTTATGATCTGGAATATCTCAACCAGTTACAGAGGCAACAAATCTAAATAGTCTTAAAACAGCAAGATAGGTTTATTATCTATGTTGTATTGTGCTCTTCTATAGAATAGGGAACTTTTTTTTCACCAGTGTTGGTATTTTCTTCCCTCTCGTGCCGCATTAGTTCATGTAGCTCCTAGTTTCTTTGGGGAATCTTTGTATCTTATTCATACTCTAGTGTTTGACAGGGCAAGCTTTTCACATTCCAACAAGCGCTGAAATGCTGATTTTAGACCAGCAAATAATAAGTCACTGTACTGAAACTTCTTGTTAGATGCACTATGGTGGTTTCATCATTTTAACTACTATCCTATAATGTCATTGACTCAGTTATGGCTAGTGATACTAAACAATCCTAAGATTTTTGTTTTGTTTTCTTCTGGAAATATGGGCATACTTTTTTTAGGATCATTTTATTTGGAAATGGAAAAGAAGCTTTCTTCCCAAGTGAATCCTGGCTTGCATGTTTCATTTTTTGATTTGCCTTGCCTCTTGCTTTTTTTATATCTGAGGGTTCTGAAGTGGCCTTGAGCAGTCAAACCTCTCCATGCCACCTATGCACCAACATAGAAAGTGCCAGCAAAGAATGCGTGAAACGTGGGGATTCTGCTGTATTTTCTAGAAAAGAGAGAAGATAGTAGAAAAGAAGAAGAAGAACAACCTTTGAACTGTAGAGTTGGAAGAGACCCCATGGATCATTGAGTCCAGTCCCTCTCAAGGAGGCACAGTGGGGAATTGAACTCCTCCACAGCCAGAGACATAAGCCACTGAGCGATGTGGTTTTGACTACTCCCAACATTAAAATGATGAAATTGAGAAGGGCAAGATTGTATTAAGGTCCTGCTAGGGATGCCATATAAAACTGAGCACCAACAGAATGTAGCTGGTACAACACAAGTGCCATGGCTGGGTGACTGAAGAAGTTTCAGACTTGGTAATGTGACCGGGACATAAAGATGAATCAGTTCATTTGGACTGAGTAGCCAAAGTTTATCTAAATGTCTCTCAGTATTAATACTAGGCAAACACCTCCTTTCATCTCTCTTGGCCAATGACAACTAATGCCTCTATGAATCTTCTTCTGTAAAATGTGTTTGAAGTATACATGATGTGCATGATTACAAAATGAGACAGCAATGCTGAGTACTGTTTGGTATCTACAGGATGATAAGCTTTTGATAATTTATTACCTTGCATAGAAATTTAGATATTGGACTCTGTCCTCCAGCATGTTTCTTTTTTGGCTAGACAGCTGTTAGAACATAAATAGTCAAACATATGCAGACCTACTTATTTTAGCCTCACACATGCATTGTCAACTTAAATAGCTGGATTTGCCCCTAGAGGATTGGACTGTCTGTCTCTGCTGTTCAGGCTGTACCCTAAAACTGGCTGCTGCCAGACCAGTTTTTTTCCCCAGATGGAGCAAAATCTTTGACTGCTTCATTAAGGCAAGTAGCTGAAAATTGTTTTGTTAATTATAGTTTCAGTACAGTCTGTCTGTTTTTAAACTAGAAATACATCAGTGTGAGTCCCAGCCAGGTGCAAGAAATAATTTTGAAGTTGTAGTACAATCTTTGTGCATGTTGAAACATGAATCTTTGTCTATTTGCTGTGTAAGTTTAAAAACACACACACCTAGGAATATTTGGTTGTTCAATGCATAATATAAACAGTAAATTTTGCACTTCAGACAATTGAACCAATAATCACCTGTGTGCCTTGAAACTCTGTTTCTGTTCAGTTCTGGTTTTTATTTTATTTTTTCTATAAATGGAATATTCAGAACTTATAATTGGAATCAGTCCCCCCTCAGATTCGGGCTGCAAGCTTGTACAATACTGTAACTTTTTCTTAGATAGAGCTCAACATATTTGGAAAGCTGCTGACTATTTAGAATTATTGGAATAAATGGTTGCTTTGTATGTTCTTGGCAGAGAACTTGATCAGAGGGGCTAAATTCTTCTTACCCTGCACTGCCCTTTTGCCAGCATTTTTGGATGAGGGAAGAATAAAGAAGGCTTTTATGCTCGGACAGTGGATTCCCGTGTGTGGGCACAGAACTCTGGCTTTCTACACTCTTCTTTTGCCTTAGAACAATGGAACTTTGATGCATTGTCCAGTGAATACTTGAACTTGAACATTATAGGCTGAAACCTCTGTGTGATAACAAATGTGCTATACGTGATTTCATGCAAAACATTGGCCCAGATAAAGTGGAAGGAAGCAAGCATTGCTGTCATGTCCATGCACTTGCTGCTTCTCTTATGTGACATTCTGATATAGCCTGTGTATTTAAAGTTGAAAGCAGGGAATCCCATTTTATGCAGCCACAGATATATAGTATATCCTGCCTTTTCTCCAGTCGACTCAAGGTGGGATATGCAGCTCTCCTCTCCCCCTTTTCTCCTCACAACAACCCTTTGAGGGAGGCTAGGCTATGAGGGTGACCCTGGCTGAAGTTCATTCAAAGAGTGTGTTGGATATTCATCAGCTTTCTAATCCATGATAAAACGGCTGTTAAAGCCTACCCTTGTGTGCCTATGTGAGTGACATCTGTAGTCCTTTGTGTAGCCAAGGTGCTCTGGCATTAGAAATAACAGAGGACAAAGTATAGGAGGCGAGTATGATTTAGGTGAAGGTATTTTCCTAAGGTAGGAATGAGGAAGCTCAGATTGTATTAAATTATAACTTCCTTCACCCCTAAACCATTGGACATGTTGCTTAGGTCTAATGGGAGTCCAACAACATCTGGATGGTCACATGTTTCTCCTATACCTGCGATAAGTTGATGCAGACTTTGAAGTGAAAGCATAGTGAACTGGTAGATTACACTAATTTTGCTCTAACCAACTGACCTGATGTGAACACTGGCAGAGTTCACACAGATGGTAGCTGCTGTTTTCTTTTTCCTCTCTGTTACAAACGGGACTGCACAGCAAGAGAAACAGACCTTGCTAGGGCAGAGTTGCATAGCTATGTGTAATTTGGAGTTCTAGGGGACTTCGCATTTTAGTCTTGGGGTGCCATCCTAAAGCCATTTACTGTGGACAGGTTCCACTGATCCAAAATAACTGATGTGATTGCTACTTAACACTGATACCCTTTCCCCCTTGCACATTGTAATTTTTTTTTTAATAGTTCTGCACAAGAATCCAAGACAAGTGTACCTTTGCCTCCTGGAAATTGGTCGCATTGTATCAAGGTATGTATCTGTCATAGTTTTCCTAACCAGGAATTTTTATGTGCATAGTAAACATATACAGTAGTACCTCAGTTTACGAATTTAATGCGTTCTCCAGGACGCTACGTAATGCGAAAAATTTGTAAACTGAAACGCAAATTGCCATAGGAACGTGGGCGGCGCTATAAACCTCCAGGCACAATGCATCCTGGGGAAACTTCTTTCGTACTGCAGGGGGGAAAAGTAAACTGAGGCATTATTTTCAATGGATTTTCCTTCGTAAACCGAAAATTACGTTAACCGAGGCATTCGTAAACTGAGGTGCTACTGTATATAAAAGATTCCCTAAGGTTTTCTTCAGAATTTTAGAGTACAGTCCTTTAGTGCAGTTCTAGGAAGGCCATAACATATAGTGGACCTTCCTTTCTCTGTATCTCCAAACTGCATTGGTAAAAAAGCCCTGCCACTAGTTCCTCCAATGCTTCTGTTGTGCTTTGAATCACTATTGTATAAGTGCAAAAATCTGCTTCCTGCCAAAGAGTTGTTCCCAAAGATTGGTGGTGCAGGTTATAGAATTGTCCTTTAGTCCCCACTTGTCTGTACATTTTTGAACTCTTTCACAAACAATGTTCAGGAAGCCAACTTATGTTCAAGTACCATGTATTCCATGTTTGTGTTTAGACATAGCAGCCCATGTTCATACTTTCACTTCTTTGAAATAAAAAGATTTAATTCAATGCAAATGCAGAGTCTACTCTTTTCTTTTAGCTATGGAGTTGAGCCTCCTGTGTTAGTGAAACTGGAAAAGGAAATTGAATTGGAAGAAACCTTATTGATGTCCTCTGATCCTGTGGCTCCTGTCATCCCCCCCAAATCCTGTTGTCAACGTGGAGAGTTGCATGAAGCAGTAGGTATTATGTACATTTTGCCCTGGGAGGGCTTAGTCTTGGGGAGGAGAGGGCAAAGGAGGAGCCCATCTGATGATTGTTCGTGGCTTCATAAACCATGTGGCAATCAGTAATAAGCAAGCAGGTCAACGAAATCAGTTGAAGATTAAAAAATGAAAATATAGACGAGTTGGCAAAAATAAGTACTTTGAAATTTGAATGAACAGTGGGATCATAGCTATGCAATAAAATCAGAACTGAGTTGGTCTGGGGCAGCTTCTTTAAAATTAAAAAATGTAATATATGACAAAAACTTAAAATTGGCTTCAATAATAGTGTGCATTATATGTGCTCTTGGTATTGCTTCATGGTGTGGAATCGTGGGCATTAACACAGGCTACTATAAAAAGGAAGCATTTGAGATATGAATTTATTGCAGCATTCCAAGAATTACTTTGATGGAGAGGATGACAAACAAAAACATGATTGTGGTTATGTGTCTAGCTTTCTGCATTTTATGTCTTTCACGATTTCTTGATCTTTATTAATTGACTTTCTTCATTGATCACCCTCTCAACTTAGAGGTAATTATTCAAGGTAAAATAAATGGAAAAGAAGGGCAGGAAAAAGAATAATTTAATGACTTGAAGAAACTAGACAATAGTTTTACAACACAAATGTCATTTCTAGAGCTGCTACATTTAAACCATAATAGCTGTAATGATGTCCAACCTCTATCTTCAACAAGAAGATGAAGCCTAGAATGACTGTCAGAACCAGGTTATTCTCCAGTTTGCCCATGACCTTTCCCAAGAGCAAGACAACAAACCCTTTTAAGTCATGATGCTACGTCTCCTAAGTGCAGAGAGGCAGTGTGTGCAGTGGTTAGGATAGGGCTGGGACTCTAGAGATGCAGCATCAGGGCAGAACCACCATGCTACCCTGAACACATTTGATCTCATCTGAATTTGGAAGCTAAGGACGATGAAGTACTTGTATTCCTAAGTAGTACTTGATTGGGAAACAACCAGGGAATATCAGAAATCTACACATAAGGCTAGAAAAGAATCCTGCAAGAGAGCTGCTGACAGTCAAAGCTGACAGTACTGGGTAGATGGGCAAATTAACATAAGACAGTTTCCTTTGTTACTCACTAAGGATTTGACTACATTGACAGATAATGTGAGAAATGCTCCAGGGTTGGCTGTCTGATTCACATTATTTCTCATTGACTACATTATGTAATCGTCAATACAAATTAGCCCAACATTTCCCCCCTAATCTGATTTTTTTCCCCCTCTGCCATTGGGGCTTCTACTTGTTTGGAATCAAATGCATTCACATTGGTTCAGATAGTGTGATCAAATGAGCTGATGTGGAGGGGTTTGTAGCCATTGTTTTTCAAGCTGTTCCAGCTGGCTCCAGCAGCAGTAAGGGACAGTAAGGAAACTGGCAGCCATTTGAATCCTCTTGTCCCCACACGTGTTGCCCAGGTCTGCTTTCATGTTCCCATTTCCTTTCTTTCTTTCTTTCTTTCTTTCTTTCTTTCTTTCTTTCTTTCTTTCTTTCTTTCTTTCTTTCTTTCTTTCTTTCACTTGCTAATATAGTGCAGCTGGCTGACCAAATAAAAAGAGCGAAGAGGAAGTTTTAAGGTAGCTTCACTCCAACCATGCCTCCTGCAAATCTGGATGGCCAGAGCAGAGCTGCCCTAACATGCTGGAAACAAGGCTGAAGGGAAACCTTATCCTGTCTCTCACCTGATTCCTTGCTTTTCTTTCTCTCTTTTTGGTCTTCTAACTATCCTAGTGCTAGGACAGAGGGAGCGAGGGAGGAGACCCAGGCACCAGGTGTGGAGAGGAGAGGATTAAAATGATTAACAAGTTCCCCTCTCTCTGCTGACTCATGTGTGGTTGGCTGAAGTGAATTAAGCCGGAGAAACCTGATTTCACAATGGATCCATTCACTTTTCCCCCCTCTGTGTAGTTACACTCTTAAGTCAGTACTAGATCATGGAGTTCAGTGGATGACTTTCAGCTAGTCATTTTTTTCTTAGCTGAACCTGCATCAGGGTAAGCTAAGCCACCTTAAGATCATTAGAGAAAGGTGTAAGACAAATGTTAATAAATAACAATGATGAAAACAGTCCTTCAAGAGTCAACATATGGAACATTCATCATTATCATCATCATCTAAGAATTTCAGAGCTGGAAAGGACTCTATAGATCATAAAGTCCAGTCCCTGTCAAGGAGGCACAGTGGGGGAATCATTGCCCTTGATGTATTTTCTGTTCTGTCCATGAAATTCCAGCCTTAAAAGCAATAGTGTCATTTATTTATATTTTGTTCAGTTTTTACTGTCAGTCTATTAAAGCAATAATAATAATTAGTGTTGTCAAGCTGATTACAAGTTAGACAGCAACCATTTTCAGGGATTTTCCTGAAATTGATTATAATAGAAGAAATGGATTGTAATCCACGGAGGTCCCCCTTGAAATAAATCTGTTTGTCTTAGAGATGCCACAGTGCTTTTGTTTTTGCTTTTGATTTGACTATAGGTGCTCTGCAAGGGTTCTTATCAAGTTCTTGCTTCTTCAACTTTTGGGTTAGGGTGGTATGTTTGAAGGAAAAATATTAGAAACATCCCAGTTGCTTTGTATATTATCTTGAAACTGGAGCAAGATTGCAGTCCTTCACACAGTTTGGATTTTAAAAGCTTCAAACCACATTTGAACTCAGAGGGGTTTTCTCTGAGTAAATCTCCCAGTTTTACTGATATTCAAGTTTCCAAATGGAACATAGGATTGCAGTCTTACATCACCGTCCCATGACTTGCTTACCCAAGGCAAGGGAATTCATTCAGAATACAGGTAGGAGGAAATGCATGCTGTTACAAATATAACTTGTCAGAAAGTACTAAAATATTCTTTATTTCGTCTGTGATGTTGTGAGCTCATTATCTGCCTGGGAATTATGACACAAAAGAAAATCTCATCATATCCAAATGCCATTACTTTTTTGTAGCAAAATAGAAAGTTCACATTTAGTTGTATCTCTAAAAATTAGCATGAAAATATTTGCATGTAATTTTTGTACAATATAGGTTAAGCACATTGCTGAAGATCCTCCTTGCAGCTGCTCTCATAGATTTTCAATCGAGTATCTATCTGAAGGACGCTATAGACTGGGAGACAAGATACTTTTTATACGAGTAAGTAGAATTTCTCTACATAGTTTTGTTCTGTTTTTTAGAGTTGTTCTTTGACATAATACCATTTCTGCAGATGTTTATGACCTTTCAATAAGACATATGTCATATTAGCGATTTCCATCTTGTCAGGCTTATCAACAGCGAGGAAGGATCTCCCTTACTCATGAAGACAGGAAATGGTTGAATAATAATTTTCTTTGCCTTCTGTTGTTGTAGTTGGTAGCTTCTATTTATTTATTTATTTATTTTTAGATTTCTACCCCGCCCCCCTAGACAACGTCTACTCGGGACGGCTTACAAATGTCATTAAATATATAAAACATTAAAAACATTAAACAATTAAACAATTGAAACAATAATATAAAGTATTCAAGATGGGAATAATAAAAATTAAAAGACTAGAATTTAAGAATTGACAGAAGGGAAGGCCTGCCTAAATAGCCAAGTTTTTAAATGGCTCTTAAAAACACCCAGCGAGGGTGCCAGGCGGATCTCTGTTGGGAGGCTGTTCCATAGTCGAGGGGCCACTGCCGAGAAGGCCCGGTTTCTACTCCTTTACTTCTTTTGACCTGCACTTATTTGTATCTTGGGGGGTGTTTATGAGTACAGTATGGTTGTTCTTATTATATGCCATTGAGTCAGAACCAACATATAGTGATGCTAATAGGACTTCATGGTAAATTAGATATTTAAAGTGTGGTTTTACCAATTCCACACCCGTAGTGAGTTTCCACAGCTGAGCAGGAATTAGAATCCAAGCTTCCTAACTCCTAGTCCATCATTCTATCCACTACACCATACTGGATATGCCCTGTGTGGTATCCTTCTGTTATTTGGGGAATAATCTGGTAAACCATAACTACAAAAAGATCCCACCAAGAAGAAAGCTAAATGTTAAAGTTAATTTAAAAATCCTAACATATCCTGTAGCAAAATGCAACAAATTCAAACCTGATACTCTTACCAACTTTTCTTCTGCTAGATGTTGCATGGCAAGCATGTGATGGTACGTGTTGGTGGAGGATGGGACACTCTTCAAGGCTTTCTCCTCAAGTACGATCCGTGCCGAGTGCTGCAGTTTGCAACGTTAGAACAAAAAATCTTGGCCTTTCAGAAAGGTGCATCTAGTGAGACTACTCCTGATTCATCTGCTAAAACTCCTCAGCCTCCTCTCATGAACCCCATATCTGCTGTTGAAACCTACCAGAAACAAAATCCAAAGACCCTTACTCCTGCTTCAGCTCCAAAGACTACTCGGCCAGTTAATAGAAAGCAGCCAGTCAATAAGCTTCCACAATCACCTGCACCTTCTTCTTCCAAAACAAAAGTCCATACAACTTCAAGAAGCCAATCTGTGTTAGGCCAACCCAAGTCTAAAGGTGTCTCAGTAAGTAATAGTCAGTTGTCTTCCAAACCCCCAACAGCTGCTTCAAAAAACCCAGCAACATCCTCTCATAAACTCACATCTGTTTTAAAATCTGCCCAACCTGTACACAAAGGTTCTTCATCCGCCTTACTGAGAACTGCTTTAACGTCTTCGGAATCTCTTCCGAAACGTACCTTGTTGTCAACCAAACGTGACCAGGTACAGAATTCTCCAG
Source organism: Intellagama lesueurii (assembly GCA_037013535.1). Lineage (NCBI taxonomy): Eukaryota > Metazoa > Chordata > Lepidosauria > Squamata > Agamidae > Intellagama > Intellagama lesueurii. The sequence goes on along the minus strand of JBAJHW010000005.1, from coordinate 38,316,617 downwards.
TCGTGTCACGTCAGACTGTTCCTTGTTCAACAAATACGCTTTCTGAGCTACCTGGGACAACAAAAAGAACAGCTGCAGAAGATTCTTCTAATGGTAGGACAAGGCTCAATGCCACAGTCAAATCTAAAGCTCTTTCAAAAACTTCCAAAAAATTTACAGAGCCAGTTAACAAAAATCTGCATGGTCCTAAACCAGGTTGCTCTCAGCAGCCTTCAGCAACATCAGCAAAACCAGTTCCAAAAAGTACCACTCAGATGTTACCAACACAATGTTGGTCACTTCGAGATACACTAGAATCTAGAGAGGCTAAGAATGTCAAAACTACTAGTACTGCCAAACAGCAGGGCTCTCCGTCTTCACTTACAGCAGGTAAATCAACACAATTGACATCTGCATTGGGATCAAGAAGTAAAAATGTGTCTTCACCTGTCAGCAATCACTCTTCAGCCAAGAATATGCAGGTCCAAAGTAACAGGCCAAAACCTCTGGCTGGTTCCAGTATGTCAAAGCATCCTGAGCGTACTCCATTGTCTGTTGTACGTCTTCCTCAAACATCAGCTGTAGCTGAAACCAGAAAAAAGAAGACACAAGCAGCCACCAAAAGTCAATCATTGGTTAAAGCATCCCAGAAGAATGATAAAGTCCTTGCTGCAACTATCACTAGAATAGCACCTGGAGGATTAAAGGATCCCATGTTGAAAACAAAACCAGATGATCACTATTTTGTTATGTCTGGAAATAAGAAACTCAGAAAGTAAAATAAGCACATGAACTGGGGACTGTTGCTTCTTCATTCAGAAGAAAACTCACATTAAACAACAGTATGGTAATTGAACTATCAATGTTTTTTAAATGGTGGAGTTTGATAAACTACTAGTCAGCTAAGAATGCTTCCCCAGTATTTAACCAGTCTTCCCTAATGCAGGAATATATTTATCAGCATAAGGCACTTTCCTTTAACTTGCATTATCTTTACTTTTGATCCTTTCTAAACATGTTTAATGTGATAAAGTCCTCATAAAATGGCAAACATTTCTCAACGGATCCCAAGTGCCAGCTTGTGTTTACCACATTAGGGGAAAAGTTGAATATTGCAGGCACCTATATTAATGGTTGCCCGTTGGGAAATAGATTTAACCAGAAATATCTGCAATCTCCTGATAACACTCATGCCATTGATTCGGGGCCTTTGTCTTGAGTGAATGTGGGAATTACTTGTCTTGCATGTATGTGAGTGCTGTGTTCGGGGGGAAAATAAGATGCAAATGGCTTTATTAATTAGAAATAGCAACCTTGATGAGTAATACTATATGGAAGAAGGATCAAGTTGTTTACTGAATTTTCAGTGCCCTGGAGCAGAGATTGATACATTTTTTAAAAAAATCTATAAATCCCAAAGCTGTCAGTACAATCAGGTCATTAATAATGTTTAAGAGTTTGGCCTTAAATCTCACCACCTTTAGTGCCTTAGTTGGTGATTTGCCCTGCCAGTGGTATCACAAGACATTGGTAATTGATTGCCCTAGATATGTGGTCTGGTTTATTAATATGAGCCATGTTGAAGCCTATCCTGATATTTGCTGGGCTTAAGCAAATGAAATGGTGGGTGTGGTTGCACAGGAACAATAAATGCAGCATCCAAACTTCTCTGTGGGCAGGGAGCACCTTATAAAGTTGTAGGAAATAGGACAGTGTCTCCAACATGAGAGCAACTATCAGATCATACGGTTTACATGTGTGAGGGCAGCTAAAACACTGTTCAGATAAGCTGCCTATGTGATTTTCATATTTATATCACAAGTTACTTCATTTCCAGCATTCCTGCTTGCTAATGCTTTTAGTTGCTGCTCAACATCTTGTACATAACTAACACTGGAGGGAAAGCTTCTGGGTCTTTTTTTTTCTTTGCATACAAGGTTTTATGTCATTAAGCAAATCAATGATTAGAGTTCCATGTGATTTTTGTACGCACTTCTACTTGTTAAAACAGTATTTTAAGGCAAAATACATATATATATTTTAAATGATGGTTGCAACTCCTCCATAATAAAACTTTATGTGGGAGTCAGGAAAACCATTGTTAAGTATTAATGGAATTTCACTCTTTCACAAACTGCAGTTTAGTCTGTTCAATATCAAACTGTAGCTTTAATTTGATCATATGTTTCAGAAAAAGGGTAATTGGATCCTCACTGAATGAAATTGTGATAATCCCACTGACTCAAACTGAAATAGCCAGTCAAACACAACCCCTGAACCTCTTATTGTTGCACTTTAGAAGATATTTATGCCTGACTGGTTAAGGCAAGATGTCGGTGGTAGCAGCAAATTCGAATCTCTATTCCTTGAAAAACAATGTGTAGTGCACAAATGATATTCAGGGTTATATGTATATTCTAGTGCACACCCGATTTACGCCCTTGGATCTTGACTCAACATGTGTTACTTTGAATGGAAACTTGCTGAGTTGCACAGATTTCCCAAACTGGATCAGATTGACTAATTTTGTAAAGATATAGTCTTGTAGCAATTTAGGAGAGTTAGCATCATTGCATTCAATAGTCTTTGCTTGTGAGCAGACAAGTGTAGGCTTATAGCTATTATACAACCAGAAGTGGTTTGTTTACAAAAGACTGGTGGTGCCTGAAACTGTTACTGTCTTTGAAAACTGCAGCAGAAAGTGTTCTCAAGTGTCGGATCTGTAATGGCAATGCAGACATGCATTTCTACAATTCCTGTTTCAATTATTTATAGATTACTGGAAAACAAACCACCCGACGTTACTCGCATAGTCTTTGACAAATGCAGCATACCAGAATTCTGTTGATTATTGTTGCTTCAGAGTTCTTAAGGCTGGAAGTACTGAAGTTGTTTAGTCAGCAGAAAATGTGAGTCTGTTTACTGAACAGAGATGTAGACATGACCTAGACACACCTGCCCTCCTCAGCTGTATCTCAATTCATAAAAGATATGTGTGCTCAGTAGCATAGGATGGGATTAAATGTGCTTTGTGGGTTGTCCTAGTTAACAAAAATAAGCTTTTTGAAATTATGGCCATGATCCAATGAAGCAGCTCTGTACCTTTAGCTGGGGCCTTCCAGTTCTGAGCTTGATGCCTGTACATGCTCCTGGAGCTTTAGCTGAAAGGGCAAGGAGCAGCAGTCCATATAATTTCTAATGCAGATGTGGGGGCTCTTTCCAAAGTGGCTTCTGCTTTCGTATGCAATAATAAATGTATCAGTTTTTGAATTGCTGCAAGACTCTGTGTTTTCTTTAGAAAAGGTTGTTTATTACATCTCACTTACTACATTTTTGCTCCTATCATCCTCTGAGCACCACAGGGTTTCCCTACCACCTCTCACTATAGTCCTGTGATGTAGATGAAAGGGGGGAAATGATAAGCAGTCCATGACACCAAATGAGCCTTATGACCAAGTACAATTTTGAAGCCAGGTCTTGTCCTAGTGCAACACTATAACCACTAGAGAACACTGCCTGTCAAGAATGGGGGTATAGGTTGCCCGCATCCCTGGGTGAATATTGTTTACTGTTGCAGAAGAGACTGGATATATCAAGTTGCAGGAGAGTCCTATGAGTGCAGCACTTTACCCTTCAAACAAAAGAATTGCTGGATAATTATTGCAATGATTTTACTTACATTCTGGGCAAACATAGGTATTTTAAAAACCAGACAGTTGATGGTGGGTACTAATATTGAAAACTATTCATTATTTTAAGATGGTAGCCATATTAGCCACTGAAAACTAATCATCCAGGCCCGGTTGGTGTGATACCCCCCACAGAGAGAGTTATAGATTCAATGGCTGAGTTCAAGATACCAGTGCAACACTAACCATAGCAGCACACTGGCATACATATAATTTGGGCTAAACAAGATGTGACTATCTACCTGTTTTTGAAGTTACTGTTTAAATTAAATGGGCTTTGCTTTCAAACAATACATTTGGAGTCAATGAGATAATTTCAGGTAGCAAAAACATTCCTGTCCAAGTGATTATACATTGAAGTCTTGAGTTGTATTTAGTTCCAATTATAAATTTACCAAAGATCTCTGATGAGCTACTCTGAAAGATCTCTCAAATTGTGAGACAAGACTGGTAAAAGTACTCTAAAGATCTACAGCAATGATTCAGTTGTGGCAAATTAGTATAGGAGAAGCAATGCATACATACAAACCTCTCAGTTCAGATAAAGAATATAGCGCAATTAAAATTAACATCGAACACATTATCTCCTAGAACTGGGCATGTATCTAGAGACGTTTGGTGGAGATTAAGAAGTTTTACTGCAGAAGATCAATTTTTTAACCAAATGTGACAAAACATGCCACATAACCTCAAGTCAGTGGAATCTCAAATGGAGCCTCAGAGGTTAGTGTTCAGTCTGAAGGTGCTTTCACATTCTACCATAATGAATGTACAGCCCCAGTGCAATTGCCTCATGACACAGTGCTAGGGCAAGATCTCAATAAGTTTGGACTTTAACAGACAGTATCCAACTCAGCCTTATTGCAGAGTTCAAGATAAGACATTCAATAAATGTAGACTGGTAGAAACCATAATGAATGCATTGTTACAAAGTTTGTGACCTCTCCTGCTTGTTTCTTGCACATATATAATGGAAGATTTGGGGTAATTCAGATTTTGGAAAGCAACTTTACAGGCTGTGTGCTGTCTTGGCTTGATTAAGAACTAAGATTTGATTAAGAACTTCATATACTTTCCCATGAACATGCTCTGCAGGAAGACTTATCTGTCACTGAGGTGCTACACTTTTCTGTTCAGCAGAGCAGAAAGATTGAGAAGTAAGATAAGTCTATGTTGGAAAGCCCAACAAGCCACTCTTCCACCCTATCTAGGTTCTGGGATCCTACCTTGTTAGCACAAGGGCCAGCCCAACACCCCCAATTGCACTGTTCAAGTCAACTGCTCTTCCAGGAAGACTGACAAGATGCTGCAGTTGAAGACCCCTGCTTGTTTCTCACATTTATAGAAGCAAAGTAAAAGCCCGAGTGGAATTCTCTGGCCTCAAAAGAACAAGACTTCCATTCCAGACCTTGTCCCCTTGAAGTTTAAGAATTTTTAGATTCTGTAACTCCATCATAAGTCACTCTGTAGCAGTGGTTCCCAACCTTTTGTGACATAACCCCCCCCTTTTTTTTATAATAGCCAAGTAACCTGCAACAACCCTGTCACATTTGCATAAACAGGCTGTTGTGCCCCAACATGGTGGCACCATTGCTGCCACTAGTGCTTGCTGTCCTGCTACTTCTGCCACAAACTCTGCTGCCACCACTTCAAGCTGGGGAGGGAACAGGTTGGGGGAGGTTGAAGGTAGGGAGAAGACAAGGCAAGGGACTTAAAAAATGAACCAGATGGCAGAAGGACATTGCAGTACACAGGAAAGGGGCAAAACCTTCAAGCAGAGAGGATCCCCCTCAGAAACCAGCATGAAGCTTTCCTTGCACCCACTGCAGAAGAGGCAGGTCATTTGTTTTTGTGCCCCCCACTTTGGGGTTTGTTGTGGGTTTGTTTTTTTCTTTTTCCTTTTCCTCCTTTTTAGGCTCTCTGGAATTGAGACATCATAGTTTAAAACCCTTTCTTGTGGAAGCAGCAGCAATTATATCTATCCGCTGGCATTTCTTTTTTTGTAAAAAATGGTCCCGGTCATCCCTTCTCAGAAAGTAGAGGCTTCCTTGTTCCCCAAAGGGCCTGTTTCTCAAACATACACATACACACTAACTTTAATATCTTACTCTGAAAGGTCAAGGAAGAAATTATTTGACAAGGGCTAGAACACGTATATGGAGACCCAGGACACCCCCCCCCCCACAAAAACACTTTGTGACCCCCTTGGGGGTCATGACTTCCAAGTTGGGAAAACACTGTTCTATAGAGTCACTGGTATTCATCAAGCTTTGGTTGGTACAGGTAGTTCCTATGGGCTCACATTCCTTGCATCTGGGTTTCTCCTTTCCCTTCCCTACTTTGTCAGGATGCACAAAACAGTCATGCTGTATATACGTAATGCTGGAAGAATTACCTCCAAATTCTGATTTCAAAACATGAAGATGCATTGGAAGGCCTGTTTTGGCAATATTTGTAGTGGGATTTGTGTGTGCATGTGCATATGCATGCACCCCCCCCCACACACACACACAGCTGGTTATTGTGAGCTGAATATATATAAAAAACACTCTCCTCCAGAGTTGTTGTACATCTTCTTCAGCAATCACATCACTGGAGAAGACAAACATACAGCCAGTCCTCCCCTTCTCCTTGCAAAAAGGCTTTTGATTTCAGCTCTACTTCAGCCTGAACACCCAGGAACTATAACTGCTTAACAATAGATGTAGTTCTTCTAAAATAGTAAGCAATTGCACTGACATCCAGATCTGGGTTATCCTATTTTCTGTGATGGAAAGATACTATTTAAAACAACAACAACAATGAAATGTTTAACAATACTTTGGTGACCTCTGGTGGATACTACGATGTAATATAATCTGTTCCGGCATGTGGATAGGAAGGAGGAAATACATGAGATGAAATACATGACAGGAAATACATGTGAGCAGATATTAATACCTGGCTACTCAGGTATTAGTACCCAGCATAATAGGAAGGCTATGGGTTTACATACAGATGTGGTAGACAAATGGCCACCAAACAAAATGGAAGAAAGAGTGTGCCAATTGCATTGGTAATGGGCTTTCCATGAAAACTCAAGTTGGAATAAATGTTAGTCGTTGAGATGACACAACTCTTTAGTTTTGATCTTTGTTATACAGACCTTTGTATTGTGAAATTCTGTGGTAAATGCTCCAGTAGTGAAAAAAATTATTCTGGGAAGCCTGGCTGCTGGGGGATAATTAGCAGTTTCATTATATGTGCTCATTTCAAAGTTGAGCATGAGTAAAGCTTATAAGCTTTGCATCCTAGCAGGTGACCCAAATTCCACTACTTCTCCCACCTGCTGTTTAGCTCATAAAAATGCTGTTAGCTTCCAATGGCTGAGGCTCACCTTATCTGTCTGACTTCAGTACCTACTCACTCTGAAACTGCTGCTTTGCTCCATACTCTACAGAGGATGTTAGAACATTCCTTTGCTAGAATGCTGTCTAATGTAAGACCATCCTTGACGACTTTGTCAGGACCTCCATGATTATGTCCAGCAATCCTGCCTTCATCCTGTTCTGCCCAAACCCCAGTTATACAACCAATGTTTTCTTTGTAAGCTTTGTATTGCATCATGCGATGCAAGCTTGGAGATTTTAAAAGGTAAGACTTAAATATTTTAATAAGCAAATAAAAATGATTTTAATTTTAGGTTACAATAAAAGCTTTGATATTTGCAAGACATGTATGCAGAGCAAGTTACAAACACTATTGTTGTTTTTTCAGCACTGCAAGAATAGAGATGCTGTGGAACATGCGATACTGGCCACTGTGACTGCAGCTGTAAAACATAATTACCACCGAGTGTCATTCTGATGAATTGTGCATCTAACAGAAGCACAGTTTTGCTGAGTCTAGCATTCTGTGTGTATATGTGAAGCAAGGGCATAATAAATTATGTGTGTTTGTGTACACACTACAGAGTTCAGCCTTTCCTATACCTTCAAAACATTAATAACTGCTGCCAAAAGTGAGCAATGAGTGCAGAAACATTTTAGAAATTATGATAAGCAATTTTGCCTGCCCCATTGTCTCTTCATATTAACCCTGGGTCTGGCCTTTGAATCAATGAGGATATTGGACCAGCTTAGTTGGGTCAGCGTTCTGCAACTCCTGGCTCCAGTTTGTCCTGGAAGCATTCATATCTGATGCCAGCAGGGCTAGTTCTACCATTAAGCAGAGTAAGCAACAACCTCGGGTGGCCATCACTGAAGGCAGCAGCAATAAGGTTCTGCATATTCTTCCCGTGTTCTCTAACCATGAGCGCATGTGCCATCTGTTTCCCCCCTGCTCCCCTGTGCTGGACTACTGTCCTTGGCGACGGTGGAGTATGCTCTTCCATCATCACTATTTAAGTAGGATTCAACTGACAGTTTACTCAGTTTCTGTGTATGAAATGGAGGTGGGGGTGTCTCATTTTATCATTCACCTCAGGCAGTAAGATATCTTCAGCCAGGTCTGGGTATCAGGAATGCAGGTTAGCATCCCAAATTCATATCAATCCAAGAGAGTGAAAAGATTTTTGGCAGAGCTGAATCAAGGATGATGATGAGAAGGCAGCATGAGCTTTCAAGGAACGTGAGTCTAGGAGCAGCTCAATCTGTGCCTTAGCAACAAGTTGCTCAGCCTCTGGAGCCAGTCTAGAGCTGGCAGTTTTACAGGATTGGTGGAACCATCCTCGTCTGTGGTATCGTTTGACCCTTATTTGCAATGGTGTCCCTGCAGCATAGTGAGAGAGGAAGCACTTTCTGGCAGCAAGATTCCATTTTCTAGTGGAAAAAGAAAAAAGAAAAATAGCATCCTGCTTTTAGAACCCTACACACAAACACTGTTCCAGAGAGGCTCCTGCCCACACGAAATGAAGGACATGGCTTTAATACATTTAACGGATGTGTGAAAGAGGAAATTTCGGGAAGTGCACCATACAACAGATACACCATTTTTGTATGCTGAAAAGGAGAAGAGGTTGAAATTTCTTCTTGCACATTGCTAGTAAAGATGTACTAGCCTTGTTCTCTATTTCATGCAGCCATTGTTCTCCCAATGCATCAAAGCAGATTTTTAGAGAAGTAGAGAAAACCTCTCCTCCATTTCATGTGGGCACTCTTGGTGGGGGCTGAATGAGAAATTGGTAAAAATCAGCTCCCTCTCCCTTTGAAGCTCCTGTGGGAGCATCTTGTAAGAAATGTTTGGGTCATGGGAATGGCCCCTCTTTTTAAATGTTTGTTTTATGTATTTATTATATTTATATTCCTTTCTGTAAGGAGTTCTGGGTGATATATATTTCTCCTCAAAATAAACTTCTGAGGAAGGTTAGGCTGAAAAAGAGTGACAGGCACATTGTCACTCTGTGCGCTTCAGGCTAAGGAAAGGGTTTGAGCTTCCATTGCTCTTATTTGAGTACAAGACTCAAGCCACAGGGCTCTCATACTTGAAGTTTAATTCAGCAAAAGCATTTCTTACATGTATCTGCTTTAAAAATGGTACAGTTGGCTACTACCTGGTGGTGGGACCATCCAGCAATCTCCCTATAGATCTGCCACTGTATGGCAGAGGATGGAGGGATTGAGTAGGGAAGAGGTATTATTCTTGATTTCTGGACAAATGAGCACTCAGAAAAGTGCTTTAAAGAGAAAGCATTCTGTTTTTTTAAAACTACACAATGTTCTGTTAGGGACTAATGCCAATGTGTATTGTTATCTCTTCACTGGGTAATAATTATTTAGCCATATCTAAAGGGGATGAAATGTTCTCTAGAAGTTTCCTAATTTGTAATGGAAAGCAACTGCAGATGTAGCTCATAAGCCATAAGAATATGCACCTGTAAACTATTTATGCACTAGAAACCATAACGTATATAATATGAAGAAGAAACAAAATTAATCTTACTGACCTGCTTGGGAATTTTTTCTGAAACAACCCCCACCCCCACCCTCCTTTGGGTTATTTAGCAACTGCATAGTCAGTCTGAAAAAAAGAAAAAGATGAAGGGTTTTATCTTTGGTTTTCTTTCTTTCTTTTTCTTTCTTTCTTTCTTATAAGAATAAATAATGTACCAGGAAATTCAGATCAATCAAAATAACACAACATGAGCTCGTAAGTTCTCTACATTCTCACTTATTTTAGTCCAAAAGAAAATAAAGTACTACGTATATGTAACCTGATTACCATGGCACCTATAATTGATTCATTGAATATCTAGTCTTTATCTTGGGCTTAGTCTAGCTGCAGACCTAACAGTTACAAAATCTAACCTGGTTTTTCAGTTTTCCTGATTTCTTTCCCACCCCCTATTTACTGAGAGGGTAAACTCAAATGTTTGCACACCTTTGTGGCATTTTGGCTGGTTCTAATTAAAATAATTCTGAAATCTGCTTTTATTCATGGATCACACAGCTACTGCTATGGTTTTTTAAACTGACCCCTCTTGCATGAGGATTATTTTAAAGGTATATGGAATTGGTGTATTTTCTGAATTCTAACACACTGAAAGTTAGCAGTAGGTTTAGCCATGTGGTTAGGGTTAGGAGTTGGGTTTCATCGATATTTCCTGAAACTGCTGAGATTTCCTGTGTGTTCCCCCTCCACAAGCCACCAACTACCTTTTTGGTCTAGTTCTATATGAATTCAGTGACAAAACATGATGCTGGGAGACTCAGATGTGCTATTCTAATGAATGAGCATTAATATCAAAGGAGACTGAGCCATGTTCTTCCTTTCTCCTTGCTATTATTATACTGTAATGGAATAAAGTGTTCATATATTTCTTTGGATCTGTGAACAGTTGATAATGTGTGTTTAGATGTTCACCACACAATGGCTGTGAAGGGAGAATCCCCATCCCACCTCCTAGTCTAAGTGGTCGGCTGCTGGAGGAAGCGGGGGAAGGGCAGCCCAAGCTCCTGCCCAGACTGGAGCACCACCAGAGAAGGAGAATGACAGATTGTGAGTAGACCAGCTGGCTGGGGAGGGGGGAGGGAACACATGGGACCTGTGGTGCCTCATGGAGGACTCATACAAAGGGGCACAACTTAATTCATGCTCATCTCTAGTGGAAATGGTTGTTTAAGAGATGCCTGTTCAGAGTCTCTGGCATGTGGATTTCAACAGATGTATCCAAAAGCTTAGCTTTAGAAAATAGATGTTCTGGTGCATTCCGGCTGGAAGCTGCACATGTGTGAGCATGTGCAACAATCAGTAGGTTCAGTATAACAGCCATGCTGATATACAGTGGTATCTATAAAGTGCACCTGTTTCATAGATTCATCTAGACTCTGATGTTAAAATGGACATTACTGAAGCTCTGATGGAACTTCTCAAGTGACTGCTTTCTGTGAGTAGATAATAAAGAAGTCATCAGTATGTCTTAGAAGAGAACTTTTGGATACAAAAGCTGAAGAAACATTGTTCTGGGTCACCATTACTGCTTGGGCACTGTGGTTCCATACCCCTCTATTTCTCCACACATACACAAACATCCAACATTTTTTCTTAGTAAGTTCCTGTTTGATTTAACCACTCTGCCATATACTGCATTTGTTAAAAGCTGTGTGTTAAGAAAAGACAACAGCATGACATTTGGAGTGACAGAAATACAAAACTCACAAACTGTACATTCTTATTTCTCCCTTTATAGCAGTGGTTCCCAATCTTGGGTAACCCAGGTGTTCTTGGACTGCAGTTCACAGAAACCCCAGCCAGCAGAACTGGTGGCAAAGGCTTCTGGGAACTGCAGTCCAAGAACACCTGGCTTACCCAAGTCTGGGAACCACTGCTTTATAGGAATGCTGCAGCACTACTGGTTTGATTCTATGGTTTTGGCTGGGTATCTGATGAGGGCTATTATCATACAAGAGAATCAAGTATAGTAACTATATAGCTGAGCAAGGCATTAACTACCCTGGATTATTGCAGAGACTTTGTGCTAGGTTAGTCACTTAAGTGCAGTTGTATGAACATGTTGATAGTGGTTGTGGTTCAAAACAGTTTGCCCTGAGAGAATTCTGCACAGAGGAGGTATTCTGAGAGTAAGGTAAAGGTAAAGGTTCCCCTTGACAATTTGTCCAGTCGTGTCCGACTCTAGGGGGCGGTGCTCATCTCCATTTCCAACCCATAGAGCTAGCATTTGTCCGAAGACAATCTTCTGTGGTCACGTGGCCAGCATGACTAGACACGGAACACCGTTACCTTCCCACCGTGGTGGTACCTATTTATCTACTCGCATTTTTTTTTTTTTTTTTTTTGCATTTTGCATGCTTTCGAACCGCTAGGTTGGCGGGAGCTGGGACAAGCGACGGGGGCTCACTCCGTCGCGTGGATTCGATCTTACGACTGCAGGTCTTCTGACCTTGCAGCACAGAGGCTTCTGCGGTTTAACCCGCAGCACCACCACGTCCCTGGTGAGAGTAGCAGCTGTTATATCTTTTTTTTTTTTGTGCAAATTTTCCCTATGCCTGCCACAAGCCAGAATTGGGCACCTTATGATGAACTCGCCTTTCAGAAAAAAACCCCAAACACCTGTCCAAGTGGAGCAGCAGTGGCAGTCACGTGCATCACAGGGAAGGAAAACAGGCCACATGTTACCTTGCTCACTAAAGGAAGAAATCTCTCTATTCGAAGGAGTTCAGAGACAGACTAAGGAAGTGCAGGAGAGAGAACTTTTGATGCAGAAGCTCTGTGTTTACTGTGTGTTCACTGGGTCCCCTGCCAGTTTCAGAAGAGGACCAGAGCTTACCAAGGAAACTCCAGCCAAGGAGAACCGCAGAGGACTGGAGGTGCTGCAAAATGGGAGCTACACAAAAGCCTGGAAAGGGGGACAATCTGAAGACTCCTCAAAAAGACCTGGCTACATTTTGTAGCCCTGCCAATAGCTCTATCAAGAAAATTAGCAGGAAGGCATCCTTGGATGGATACGGTAAAGCTGGCAATGCCTTCTCTTCTTTATTGTCTTGTCTGCTTGCTTTGCTAGCTAAAGCTTGGTGAAGCAGGTGGAGCTCTTACACCGTTGTTCTGCTGAAGCTCAGTGCTGTGAGAATGCTGGATTGCTGTGTTTTGTTCAGTAGGGAAATTAAACATTAAATAGTTGTATTTTGTGCTTCTGCAGGAAGAAATACACTGTCTCTTACCACTTGTAAAAAGTTAGCCTAGTGTCTTTGAATCCTACTCAAATCAAGGTCTGTGTAAGTGTGGCTAAGAGAAGTTACTTTGGTTGGCTGATGGGGGAATATTTAATCATAATTTTTGGATCCAAAGTGTATGATTTCAGAGACATGCTGTGAGATGTTAGAAGTAGTTATCAACCCTCAATAATGAGAACAGACTTTTAAGCTGCAGTCCTAAGCAGCAGAGTGAGCTCCTCTAGATTTCATGTCTTTATCCCTTTGTCTCTGCTGGTAGGATTAAACATTTCGCTTGCCTTTATCATTACATTTTCCTTGCTTTGCTTGTTACAGTAGAGGATGCTACTTGCTCTGATGCTTTGTGAAGAAGGCATGAGAATCTTTCTCATAAAAGATCATTACTTGTTTGCAAATGAAGGCTATCACAACTACAGGCTCAAAGAAATCTGCTGTGCTTTTTTTTTTAAAAAAAAGTATGCTCTGGTGTGCCATACAGCAGTTGAAATCATTCTCCTGCACACTGAGCACTGAAGAGCCTTCACAGTACATTATTTTATGTCCTACTCGGTGATAGATGAACATGGTTGTAGTTGATGGATTAAGACCAGTGTGGTCTGTTAGTATATTTCTGATGTGAAGAGTCTCTAAACACATTCTACGTCAAGAGCAAACACTACAAAGTCTGCTGCAACGTATCAGTGTGAATGGGACCTTTCTTACGAACCAAAGTCTAGATTCAGAGATCCCCCCTCAGGTTGATAGTAGGAGGCAAATTCCTTCCAGCAACCCTCTGCTGTGGCATGCTTATAATCAGGGCTGGACCTCAACACCTGTAAATAAAGTGACAAACATAAAAATATAATTAAATTTAATTGTGTAATTAAAAGATTCCTAGTATAGTATAGTGGATAGAGTGATGGACTAGGACTCTGGAGATCAGTTTCCAAATCCTCACTCAGCTGTGGAAACTCACTGGGAGAGTGGAATTGGTAAAAACCACTCCTTAAATATCTCACTTGCCTTGAAAGCCCTATTAGGGTCACTATAAATTGATTCCGACTTGATGGCGCAAAACACACACGCATGCTATTAAAATACAAATTCAAATTATAATCTTTAAAATCAACTAAAAAAGTAGTGATACTTTAACTTAAAACAGTGGTTCCCAACCTTGGGTCCTCAGGTGTTCTTGGACTAAAACTCCCAGAATCCGTCACCACTAGCTATGCTGGTCAAGATTTATAGGAGTTGTAGTCCAAGAACATCTGGGGACCCAAGGTTGGGAACCACTGACTCAAAACAAGGAGAACCAGCACATCCATGGGAAACTGGAGGCTCTTAATTGTCAAATCCTGTTTCAATAAAAAGATTCCATCTGTGAAACTGGAATAGGGTGTGACTCTCTCTGCTTTGTAGTGCTCTGTGCACTCTCAAGATCTGCTCCAGAGGGACTCCTGGAAACAAGCAGAGGGACTGGGGGAGGAGAATAGAAAGTCCTATTACTCAAGGTGACTTCTTCTTATTCAATGTAATGCCCAGCATTTCCCTTTGATCAGCTGGAGTTGCCCACCACTGCTGTAAAGCATAGGTCTGAAGCCATTTTGTCTATATGTGTAGAGAGACTTGAGGCTTTTGTATTGAGAAGCAGCACACATGCAACAGAGTGTGCTTGAATGTTGGGGCAGCAAACAAGTTCAAATAATAAATAAAGATTAAAGAAATGCAGGTTTGTGTTTTTGGACAACAGCTGTCAGAATTCTCCAGGCAGTTATTCTGCAAAATGCTTAGGACAGCCATATATCTGACTTTACAGAGGACATTGCCTTTTCAGGGGATTGTTAGAGAATAGTCCTGTATTGCAAAGGTTGTCCAGTTCCCAGTTAAAGATGAAGAACCATAGAAGAAGGAGGCTACGAGCTTCAGGGTTGCCTATCAACTGTTGTTGCCTAAACAGCAGACTGGGTAGGCATAAAGGTTAACTAGTTGGCTACTGTCTTCCCCAAGGTGATGGCATGTATTGCATTTCTATCTGATATATGGTATTATTTCTCAATTGGCATCCACTCTTATAAATTAGCATATGCAAATTTCATCTTGTTTGTCAATGTGTTCACCTTGGGAAGGGCTTGAGAGATTTAAAGAAACCTTTAGGTCCATTTTTAAAAGTTATTATTATAGGTTATGTTACTTCCAGGAGACAAGCTTTAATTAGAAATTCCATTAGAGCAGAGAAATGCTGGTCCTTACACTTTTGTAAAGTGTATTTTGCATTTTGTCCATTTGATTGTCCATTTGATTTTTAGATTATGAAACTTCTCCTGATAGCTGTCATCTTTCTGTGGGAGGCAGCTACCACAGTTGCATCAGCCAAATTACAGTTGGTAAGAAACTGCATATAGTATATTCCCTCATCCCTTTAGTTTGCAGGTACATCTGAGGGGTGTGTGTGTGGTGTGTGTTTAGAGCATTAGCTACATATATAGAGAGAGAGAGCTAACACTAAAGGTATTTCACAAGGTGATGTTTATATTTGCATTAGGCAAGCCCTGTGGCTGTATTTTTCTCTTGCTCCTTCATTGGGTCAATATGGTCTCTTCCTCCCTCCTCTTCATGTTTATTTAGAGAGGTGCATTTGCCACCACCTCCTATGTTGAGAAGAAGAGGGTCCCCCTTGCTGGTCTGGCATGGTGTGTGCACTGGAAGCAATGGGGACACCACGCAGTTTCTGTGAATAGTGTTTGGCTTCCCTTTTCTGGCAGCAGGAGAGCTTTGGCCATGCCTGATGTCTGTCACACCATTTTTCATTTGAGAAAAATGGTAACTCTTATATAATCTATTAAACTGAGTAAAATGTGCCTACCACATGAAGTTAGGAAAAATGCAACCAGTGCACGGTGAATCAACCTTCAGCTGGTGTGGGTTTTTTAATGCAAATCAGACATTCTTTGTTTAGATTACTTAACTTGTTGAGCTTGAAAAGATTACCTGTTTGCTGGACAAGATGGATCTTAGTGTGCAAGGCTCTGTTTGTGTCTTGCTTTTTAAAAACATGCCTACCATGTTTACTTTCAGATTATGATGCTTCTGGTCAGCTTGCCATTGGACTTTCTCACTGGAAGAACCCCGGCACTCAAGCTGACCATCACTTCCCTTTCTCTTTCTATGAAGATGCCAACATGTGTCAATATTATGCGTCCCAGCTTGACTTATCATCTCCTTTGTCATGCCCACCTTCTTTATCTATCACCCCACTGCCTTCCTACAGCAGCAGCAATAGTAGCAGCAGCAGCCAGGAAATGCTCAGTCAAGACCCGACAGGTAAAGAGTATTGATGGGGCAGGTTAAATGGTCTGGATGGGTTTTACAATAATGATTTGTGGATGTCAGAGACACTTCTGTAATGATTCCCAGATGTTTAAATGCAATGTATGTGGCTTGACCATGTCAACATGTGTGAGTTTTGCAAAGCACAGATAGGATTAACATCTCGCTAGTCATGTATGCACAGCGCCTCATGGAAATAAGTAGTAAGAAGACCTTGAGCTGCAGTGATCTCTTTTCAGAGGTATTTCTGTCACACTTCTCTGCAAAAGTTTATCCTACCAAATATTCCGGGGCAATTTCCCAAGTGCTAGGCTTTATATCAAATGGCTTTTATGATGAAAAATGGTAACATGATTTGCAAAGTGTATGTATCAACATTTTATACTTCAGGGATATGTATATTGCAAGATGGACATTTGTATGGGAGGGGGTAAATATAAACATAAGGTAAGAAGCTAGTGTTGGTCAGTAGTCAAACTGTCCCCGGCTTTAGTAGAAGAACCATAAATTCCATATGAAAACCTTGCTGATATAAACTACCGTGTTTCCCCGAAAATAAGACAGAGTCTTATATTAATTTTTGCTCCAAAAAACGCATTAGGTCTTATTTTCAGGGAATGTTTTAATTTTTTTCATGTACAACAGTTTACATTTATTCAAATACAGTCATGTCAACTTCTGGTTGCTGCACAATGGTGGAGGGCAGGGTTTCACTTTTTGTTGTTGTTGTTGTTTAGTCGTTAAGTCATGTCCGACTCTTCGTGACCCCATGGACCAGAGCATGACAGGCCCTCCTGTCTTCCACTGCCTCCCGGAGTTGGGTCAAATTCATGTTGGTAGCTTCGATGACACTGTCCAACCATCTCGTCCTCTGTCATCCCCTTCTCCTCTTGCCTTCACATTTTCCCAACATCAGGGTCTTTTCCAGGGAGTCTTCTCTTCTCATGAGATGGCCAAAGTATTGGAGCCTCAGCTTCAGGATCTGTCCTTCCAGTGAGCACTCAGGGTTGATTTATTTCAAAATAGATAGGTTTGTTCTCTTTGCAGTCCAGGGGACTCTCAAGAGTCTCCTCCAGCATCACAATTCAAAAGCATCAATTCTTTGGCGGTCAGCCTTCTTTATGGTCCAGCTCTCACTTCCATACATCGCTACTGGAAAAACCATAGCTTTGACTATGCGGACCTTTGTTGGCAAGGTGATGTCTCTGCTTTTTAAGATGCTGTCTAGGTTTGCCATCGCTTTCCTCCCAAGAAGCAGGTGTCTTTTAATTTCGTGGCTGCTGTCACAATCTGTAGTGATCATGGAGCCCAAGAAAGTAAACTCTGTCACTGCCTCCATATCTTCCCCTTCTATTTGCCAGGAAGTGATGGGACCAGTGGCTATGATCTTGGTTTTTTTGATGTTGAGCATCAGACCATTTCTTGCGCTCTCCTCTTTCACCTTCATTAAGAGGTTCTTTAATTCCTCCTCACTTTCTGCCATCAGAGTGGTATCATCTGCATATCTGAGGTTGTTGATATTTCTTCCAGCAATCTTAATTCCGGCTTGGGATTCATCCAGTCCTGCCTTTTGCATGATGTATTCTGCATATAAGTTAAATAAGCAGGGAGACAATATACAGCCTTGTCGTACTCCTTTCCCAATTTTGAACCAATCAGTTGTTCCATATCCAGTTCTAACTGTTGCTTCCTGTCCCACAGATAGATTTCTCAGGAGATAGATAAGGTGGTCAGGCACTCCCATTTCTTTAAGGACTTGCCATAGTTTGCTGTGGTCCACACAGTCAAAGGCTTTTGCGTAGCCAATGAAGCAGAAGTACGTAGATGTTTTTCTGGAACTCTCTGGCTTTCTCCATAATCCAGCGCATGTTAGCAATTTGGTCTCTAGTTTCTCTGCCCCTTCGAAATCCAGCTTGTACTTCTGGGAGTTCTCGGTCCACATACTGCTGAAGCCTACCTTGTAGGATTTTGAGCATAACCTTGCTAGCGTGTGAAATGAGTGCAATTGTACTGTAGTTGGAGCATTCTTTGGCGCTGCCCTTCTTTGGGATTGGGATGTAGACTGATCTTTTCCAATCCTCTGGCCACTGCTGAGTTTTCCAAACTTGCTGGCATATTGAGTGTAGCACCTTAACTGCACCATCTTTTAAGATTTTAAATAGTTCAACTGGAATGCCATCACCTCCACTGGCTTTGCTGTTAGCCATGCTTTCTAAGGCCCACTTGACTTCACTCTCCAGGATGTCTGGCTCAAGGTCAGCAACCACACTATCTGGGTTGTCCGGGACATCCAGATCTTTCTGGTATAATTCCTCTGTGTATTCTTGCCATCTCTTCTTGA
Source organism: Intellagama lesueurii (assembly GCA_037013535.1). Lineage (NCBI taxonomy): Eukaryota > Metazoa > Chordata > Lepidosauria > Squamata > Agamidae > Intellagama > Intellagama lesueurii. The sequence continues at coordinate 38,298,135 of JBAJHW010000005.1, read as the reverse complement.
TGTATTTTGCTTCTGTTAGGTCCCTCCCATTTTTGTCCTTTATCATGTCCATCTTTGCACAAAATGTTCCTTTAACATCTCCAATTTTCTTGAACAGATCTCTGGTTTTTCCCTTTCTATTATTTTCCTCTATATCTTTGCACTGTTCATTTAAGAAGGCCCTCTTGTCTCTCCTTGCTATTCTTTGGAAGTCTGCATTCAATTTTCTGTAACTTTCCCTATCTCCCTTGCATTTTGTTTCCCTTCTCTTCTCTGCTATTTGTAAGGCCTCGTTGGACAGCCACTTTGCTTTCTTGCATTTCCTTTTCTTTGGGATGGTTTTTGTTGCTGCCTCCTGTACAATGTTACGAGCCTCCATCCATAGTTCTTCAGGCACTCTGTCCACCAAATCTAGTTCCTTAAATCTGTTCTTCACTTCCACTGTGTACTCATAAGGGATTTGGTTTAGATTATACCTGACTAGCCCAGTGGTTTTTCCTACTTTCTTCAGTTTAAGCTTGAATGTTGCTATAAGAAGCTGATGATCAGAGCCACAATCAGCTCCAGGTCTTGTTTTTGCTGACTGTATAGAGCTTCTCCATCTTTGGCTGCAGAGAACATAATCAATCTGATTTCGGTATTGCCCATCTGGTGATGTCCATGTGTAGAGTCTCCTCTTGTGTTGTTGGAAGGGTTTCACATAGCCAGGGCTTATTTTTGGGGTAGGGCTTATATTACAAGCATCCTGAAAAATCATACTAGGGCTTATTTTCAGGTTAGGTCTTATTTTCGGAGAAACAGGGTATCTCTTTATGTGTCAGATTTCCTTCAGCAACTCAGTTGTGCTGAATAAAAAGAGAATTATAGTATATTTTGTACCAGATGAAACTTTTGAACATTTCTTTTTTATTATTATTTGAGGCAGCCCTACAGAGATTTTATCTTGTCTCCATTTTATAAAAGCATGCATGAGCATAGCCAGGTCACATATAATAAAGAAAGAGTACAGAGGAAAAATTTCAGCTGGTAAAAAAATATTTCAATTGACTCAGCTTTCAGATAGTGGAGCAAATATTGAACTTAAATTTTGCTCAGAATGTCTGCTACATTTAGGGGGAGGATTTCTATGACAAGTCTCTCCCCCCCCCCCCGGCAACCTACGTTTAAGCTTAGGGTGGGTTTGAATATGTTTATGTATAATCTGGTGAGAAAGGCCAGATTACTTATCAATATGTTTGAACTTGCTCATGGGTTCAAATGCAGGTTGCAGAGAAAATGTGAAATGTCATAGAAATCCTCCCCCTATTTTAGTGTCTAACATGTATTGGCCAGAATTCTGTTACTTACACTGTCACAAAGCCAACAGCATACATTTTAGTGACAAAATGTTTCTGGTTACAGAATCCAAGCTTGCATTCCTTGTCATATGCCAAATCATACTACTGGTATGCAACAAGAAGTACAAGGGCCAACTTTGTAACTTGTGCTAATTCACCCTGGGATTTATGCCATTGGACACACATTGACAGGCATAAGTGACAGAATTCTGGTCATTTAGTTTCTGAAGAATTTTACATGTTGCACAGAACACAGAAGTTACATAATTCCTCTTCAGAATGCATTAACTGTTAATGCATTCCAGGGTCTGTGTTCCTAGCTGGACCAATAGACTAAAGCTTGTGGATATGGGTCATCACATTGCTTGAGGAAATCTTAGATATGTTAGCATTTACTTAATCTTAAATATATATACTTTACTAGTAAATGAAATTTGCATTCTGAAAGCACAAACAGAAGCTTCTGGATTTAATCATAAGCAATTTCTTCCCCAATATGAAGGTTGAAGAAAACACAGGATACAAAATGTTTACCTTGGCTTGCATTGTGTTGGAGGCACACTCTGTTATGAGCTCAGCTTCATTGCTCACATTTTTACAATTAAGTATGAACATATTTCAGAGTTTATAACAACCACCAGGCTAGAACAATAATAAAGTTTGGTTGTCTGGGTAACCTGTAACCTAGATAGTTTGAAGACTCACGTTGAATCTGTTGGGTTGTCTATCTGGAATAGGAGGTGTACATATATGAGTTAGGAGGGTACAAATTTGGAATAAGAAGTACTCTGTTTTTCTACTAATTGGGCACTTTGTTCAACTACCATGCTTGAGATCTATTTTGAACATTGCGGGCTGAATCCAATTGTCAGTCCCATTTAACGAACAAAACTTGTCAGTCAACAGTTATTTCTTTCCTGTTGATTTAGTAGGTCACCTTTAGTCGGGACTTACACATACCTGTTTACTTCACTGATTTTTATCTTCATAAATACTCCCCCACTTTACAAATTAATTTTTTTTTTGCAATGAACAACATTTAGATTTCAGTGAAAAATAAGCACATCACCATTTTTCAAAAAAAATCAGGAAGAGAAATCAATAGACATCTGCCTAAAATAGGAAAAGAGGGGATTTAACCCTAACCCTTAACAGACCTTCCCAGGAAGACATCTAGATAACTGTGGTGTGAACTCCAGGGGAATCCCTGTCTCTACAACATACAAACCACATATTTATTAGTTACAGAGGTCCAGAGTTGGGATACCATTCACGGGGGAGTTTGGAGAACAATGTTGCTCTCAGTGAATGAGACAGTAAGGCCTGAATAGCTTTGTTGATGTCCAGTCCTATGAACACCTTTAAAATGAACTAAATAGATGGGCAATGCATTTCTAAAGCATTTTTAGCTCTGTGCTAAAGATTTTTATCCCTCCTTTTTTTTTAAACCAAACTAGTGCTTCCTCTTATCCTTGTCCTAACAAATAATTCCCACAAAGGCCAATGTGTGTTCTCCTTAGGAAAATTACTATGTGAGGTAAGTAAATTGGCTGAAATAGGGCACAGCTTAGAACTCAAGTAACACCATAAATTTCTGTAAATTGTATTTTTATTTGGATGCTTCACTAACATACTGATGGCAGCATGTTATATTCACAAGTAACAAGATTTTTTCTTTAATGCTTTCCCCAACTTTGAATTAAAATAAAGATGCAATATGTAGTTTTCTTGGTTCTTTTTATTAATAGTGGAGTGTCACGAGTCCTCTTGCTACACAGGAAGTGCAGGAAGTACATAATATATATATTTAAATAATATACTGCCTGCAATTCCTATCTTTCCTATTTTTTACCCTATATATATACCGTGTTTCCCCGAAAATAAGACAGGGTCTTATATTAATTTTTGCTCTAAGAAACACTTTAGGGCTTATTTTCAGGGGATGTTTTATTTTACAGTCATGTCATCTTCTGGTTGCTGCCCAATGGTGGAGGGCAGGGTTTCACTTAACTGGGGCTTATTTTGGGGGTAGGGCTTATATTACGAGCATCTTGAAATATCATACTAGGGCTTATTTTCAGGTTAGGTCTTATTTTCAGGGAAACAGAGCATAAATATATATAAATAAACTCCAGAGATTTGTAACCAGAGCCAGGTAACCTTGTCTGATTTGGCAAAAAATCTACCTTAATCAATATGATGAATTATGCTCTTTAAAGGAACATTGACTGTTTGGGACTATTAGTTTTTCTGCTGACTGCTGAGATGCAGTATTTACTGTAAAGTCACAGTTGTCAAGATACCAGAGCTCAAACAGGGATAAAAGTTTATACTTCTTAAAAAGTTACCAGGTTGTTTTGCTGAAATGTGCACATATCATGAGAAAGGTTTCAAATCTAAAAATATTTCTTTATTGGAGGAGGCAGTTCTGTTTTTTACTTGCTAATGTTCTGCATTTTTTAAAAATCAACTGAGGGCTCAGTTTTTTTCCTAGGAAGGAAATCCAAAGGGCCACAAATGGAAGACATTATACTGATCGCAAAGTTTTGTCTAGACAATGTTGAAAGTTCAGTTTGAATGTTCAGCTTTCTTCCAAGCAAGGCTTTTGTCCTATTGTTGCCTCATTCCCAAAATCTTAAGCAGGGCCACTGCTGATGTTACCACCACCTGCTTGTAAACCTCCCAGCCAATGTCCTCTTTATCCATTGGGCAAGCAGTTGCACTTTTACCGAGTTTGTACATGAAGATGTCTGCTATTTCCTTGCACAAATGTTAATCCTTGTTCATTTCAAGAGGGTGGTCTCTAATTTTTTTTTTAATTTTAAATTTTTATTTATAAAGAAAAGACAATCTATCATATTACAAATAATAAAAACAAAGCTTAACATAGTAAACTGTCATCTTACATTGTTATCTAATTTAACTGTTAACCAATTGCTATTCCCAATTCTCCAAATCACATTTACACCATTCCCCTTCACATCTTAAAGAAATATCGACCAACAATCTAAATGCTCCAAATTGTTTTCCAAACCACGTGTCTCAAAATTTATTTTATTGGCATATTTTAATAAAGGCTTCCAATTTTCAGTGAATTGACTGTGTCTTATTTCTCCTCTATATAATCTAACTTTATTAGTCATTTTTTCCATCAACATTGTATGCCATATCTTATTCGTAAATGCTTGTAATGTGAGATCTTGAGCGTTTTTCCAATTTCTAGCAATCTCAGATCTTGCGATGCCTATAAGATTTGCAACTAATTCTTTATTTTCAAGTTTCTCATTTTCCCCTGTAAATAATGAAAATAACAATAATGTTTCATTCATATCTATTTTTTGATTAGTCAGCATCTCTATCCATCTAATTACCTCGTGCCAGAATGCTTCTATTTTGGGGCAAGAAATCCACATATGTTCCAAAGTTCCTTTTTGTCCACAGTTCCTCCAACATTTATCCGATATATCTTTATTAATTCTATGTAACTTTGTAGGATATAGATGCCACCGATGCACTACCTTCAGAACCATTTCTTTCACATTTGCTGATATAGATTTATATGGGTATTTATTCCATATTCTTGTCCAGATTTCCTCGGGTATATTAATATTTAAATTTGTTTCCCACAATGTTTTGGATCCTCCACCTTTTCCATATTCTTTCTCAATAATACTTTTATATATTAGTGAGGTTAGTCCTCTCTTTTTATTTTTATCTTTTTGAATACAATATTGTTCAAATTCAGTTAATGTTCTTAGAGAGCCAGGTTTTTGTTGTAAATGAATAGCGAAACTTCTTATTTGTTTTATTTGTAGCCAATTGGTTTTTATTTGCTTTGTTTTCTCTTCTATTTGCCTAATAGTGATTGGTTCCCCTGAATCGAATAAGTCAGTAATTCTATATATTCCAATTTGTTTCCAGTCCTTAAATTATGCATATTTCTCTTGAGACTTAAAATCTGGGTGATCCAAAGGGGGACATAAAGGGGATATTGGCGGAGCCAAAGTTTTGCTATGTTTTCGCCATATCCTTAATGTTTCAGAAATGAATGGATTCTGTATTTGTTCTCCTTTTCTGACTATTTTAGTGGTATAAATATACTTATTTACTATGTCCATTTTCATTTCACCTTCCATTTCCACCCAATCAGGATTCTTGCAAGTCTTGTTGATTTGTATAAATTTAATAATTTGGTTTATTTGTAAAGCTTCATAATATTTTTGGAGCTGTGGTATCCCTAATCCCCCCTTTTGACCCTGTCTACATTTAACACTATTTATGAATCTTATCTTCTTTCCTTTTCCTGCGATGAATTTTTCTAGCTTTCCTTGCCATAGTTTTACTTTTTTGGTATCTGGCTGTAATGGGATATTTTGGAATAGAAATTGAAATTTTGGTAATATATATGATTTAGGGTGGTCTCTAATTTGCAAAACAGCAGAATGTACAATGGAGAACGTACAAAGCACTAAACCAGAGGGACATTACCCTTTCACAGTCTCCAGAGGGATACCAGCTCCTGTGCTTTCACACACCTTCTTCCACTGTTTTTCTTCCCACAAAAGGTCTGTCATCCAGCCCTTAATTTCAGTCATTCCACATCACTAGCAATGTGCAATGTAGGGAGTGTGGTGGCTGTGGGATTATGTTGTGGTGTTCATTGTGGCTGGAAACTAAGGTATGAATAAGGTGCCTCAGTTTTCCCATGTTTTGAGTAAGAAAGCTGATCTCTAATCTTAATTGCTTTGTTCTTTGGAATATAGCTCCAATCAAAATCTCTTGCTTTAGAACAAAGTGGGTTTCTGTAAGGGAGTCACCACTGGCACCCTGGTCAAGCAGTGTGCCCGCACCCTGCCACCTTGGGAAAGCCCAGGAGAGTCCTTGGCTCCTGGGCTCCTGCCTGGTGAGGGATAGGGATTGCATCTGGATAGCTGTCTGTAGAGAAGCCAACACATCAGGGACAGCAGCAGGATGAAGAGGCAATGGCTGGAATAAAGGAAAAGGAATAGAGTACTCATGGTTTTTCTCAAGAGGGTCAGAGGGAGACATGGTGACCTCAGAAGAGGACAAAACCTGGGAGGAGGTTGGCAAGGCTTGAAACCTCCACTTCTGCTCCTTGGGAGAGATGGAAAATAGAGGTCCCACCGGTTAGGCAGAGGAAGGGGCCACAGATGAGGAGCCCTTGTGATAGGTCATGGAGCTCTCAGTGATGCCTCCATGACCTTACCTCCCTCACCATCCAACGGTAGGCAGCATTGCCTAATCCAACCTAGCTGCAGCACTGGCATCAAAACTGCCAGTATGACATACAGAGGAGGCCCCAGGAAGAACAAGGGAGTACAACCCAGTGCCCACCGCCTGCCTCTGCCAGCTGCCGTTAAAAGGACTCCAACCGGACTCATCCTCCCCTCCCTGATTTACAAGCCCCCTTGTGTCACAAACAGCAGCCCCTCTTGAAAGGACATTCCTTAGGGGCTTAGTGCAGGGAATTCAAACCCCCAGGAAGCTCACAGAGAGAGATGAAGCCTCCATTTCTATTCCTGTGTGCCCATCTGGGGAAGGAAAGGCTGGTTTTGGTTATCCTTACAGCCTAGAGCCTATGGAGTTATTACTGGGAGACCTTGTGGGTGCCAGAAACAGTGGGGGTAGAACTAGCAGTGCTCATAGTTTCCCACCTCCTTTGAATTTTTTGCCTGCTTTTTAATACATAGGAACATATAAGCCCTATTCAGTCATTACCTAACCCAGCATAATGAAAATGATTACAGGAGAGCAGCCATGCCCCCTCCCTTGTTGCATACCCAATTCAACCAGGAACCTCTTTTCTTCAGATTTATCCCAGCTCACACAAAGAAACCAACAAGAGGGAGTGACTAGCCACTCCTTTCTTAAACATGTTGGTGAAAGTGGGTTAAAGAATGGGAAGCCAAAAGCTAGTTCCACCCAAGGGGGGAGGTTTCCAAAACCACAATTTTTGCTCCATAATTGCTAGTCTAAGCTGTCGAAAACAAGTAATGAGGTCAAGCTTTCAGAAGGTGGCACTATGACGAGGTAGAACTACAGCATGAGGGAAATGGCCTTAATAAAAAGCTTGCCAAGAACAACAGTCTTCACCATTAGTTTCTATGGCCAGTATCCTGTTCAATATTTATATGTGTGGAACTCCAACTGAAGAAGTTACAAGAAACATCTTGTCATACCATAGTGACTTCCACATTTATCTGCATGCACATAAATACTGAACAACACACTGGACTCTGAGAAAAGTAACATGGAAACCTTTCTACAACCATAACTATACAACAGCTAGAGCCACTGTAAAATTTTCACCTTCTGTCAAGCTAATGTTTGCCTTAAAATGTATCACAAAGGAATCCCTCAACTGTCACATCTCTTATTTGCCACTCCAAGAATGGCAGAATTGTCCATAGAGCGAAATGCTGAGATTCAATTTTAGTTATTGGTTGTCATCCTGATGAACACACTGAATTTTCAGAGAAAGAGATGATCCATTTTATAAAACATTACACTGGAAATGCTGACTCCCTTAGCTCAGTCAGGACTTTTATATTTGCATTGTTTGTTGTGTTGAAATGCAAACAGCTTTCATTTGCAGTTGCTTGGTCTTGGCTTAGTCAGTATTTTGGCTTATATTCTCTCATAAAATATTAAGCTTTTACTTGAATTGAGAAGTTCAGTCATGTGAATTAAAAAGAGAAAGGAACCATTAACAGCTTTTGGTTCTCCTAATTCACTTTCTGTTTCTAATGGCTTCGATCCTACAAAGCTCATGGAAGGTTCCTACACCTGATGTTGACAATACCCTCTCTGTCTTCTTTCCTGGACAAGGTACTTGTGTGAATGGGTGCTGATCAACTCCAGGCTTCCTTAGGAGAAACTGATTTTCGTGATTCATTCCAGTCCAATTTCATGCTTGGCTTTGGAGTGGAAATTCTCTTGATTGTTCTACTGGAGGATCTCTGCTCAGGGAAAAATAGGGAGGCAACTCTGTCAGTTCTCTTGGACTTCTTAGTGGCTTTTGAACCCCCTGACTATGGTTTTCTTCTGTATAGGTTGTCAGAGGATCAAACATACATTACAAATAGGGCGTCATTAGAACAAGGAATTCCCCAAGCACAGCAAGACATCTGATCTTTTCACACATCTTGTAGTTGGCCAATTAGCTTACTTTATTTTGTGATTGATCATTGAGCAGTCACATGGGTTTTATTTGCAAGTGTGTTTCCTTAGTTATGAAAGCCAGCTGGAAACATTTCTTTGGAATACTAATATGATATTGGGTTCTAATTATGAGCTATCTGTAACATATAGTTTGGCTCTGAGCCAGGATGTGAACTGCATCATGTCCACTCATACTTGATCAGGCAACTCAAAAAGGTTCTACTGGGTGATTATTACTCGGCCATGAGGTTGTGGTATGTGGTTCCCCAGGGCAGTGACCTGCTCCTCATGCCTTTTAATGTCTGCACAGAACTACAGAAGAAGGTTATCTGGGGATATATCTGCACAAAACTACAGTGGAAAGTCATCTGGAGATATGTGCTGAGGTGTCACCAATATGAGGATGACACCCAGCTCTACCTCTCCTTTTCATCTAATGTGTTTGGGGCAGCTCTGAACCAGTGCTTGAGCGGAAAAATGGATAGGGCAAAGACCAATAAACCAGGTTAATCCTGATGAGAAGTTGTTGTTATTGCTATGTGCCATCAAGCGACCTCTGACTTATGGTGAGCCTAGGAATGAATGAAATGACCCTAGTCACTAATAATGCAATAGATTAAATCTGAAAGGACATCTACTATCTGATGTGTAAAGAAGTGAAAGGAAAGTCCAGTGCTGCACAACGCATACAGTTGGAACATGGAATGTGAGAAGTACAAATCAAAGTAAGGAAAAGAGGAAGACCAAATACAAGATAGATTGACTCCCTAAAGGAAGCCACAGGTTTAGGTTTACAAGGGCTAAGCAATGCTGTTGAGGATAAGACATTTTGCAGATTGCTTATTCATAGTGCCAACATAAATCAGAGGTGACTTGATGGAAGGTAACAACAATAAGAACGAATGACCTCCAAAATGTCCCATCATTAACAGCCCTGCTCAGCTCTTGCTAAGTCAAGGCCATGACTTCCTTTATAAAGTAATCCATCTCATAGTTGCTCTTCCTCTTTTCTTGTAGCCTTCAACTTTTCCTACCTTCATTGTCTTTGCCAGTGAGTCTTATCTTCTCATGAAGTGCCTAAAGTACAACAGCCTCTCAGACATGTAACATCAATTTCTGGACTCTTGTCTACAATTTTCTGCACTCTCCATGAAGGGGTTGTGCTGAGCCTGAGGAAGTGAGGTTTTCTCCATGAAAGCTTGCAATTTGTATAGTTTTATAGTGGTCCAATAAAAGGTATCTGACACCCTTATATTTGTGTAACCTTGGCTTTGTTATTTTTGCTCCTGAACAGAGTTCAGCCCTGTTTTAATCTATGACTAACCTATTTGTCATTCTGGAGGTCCACTGTTATCTGCTAAGCTCTTCTCCAGTACCATATTTCAAATGAATTGATTTTTTTCTTGCTGGCTTTCTTCGCTGTCCAGCTTTCAGATCCATATATAGTAATCCAAACAAAAACCAAAAACCATAGAATGTGATCTAGATCCATTAATTGGGGTTTTTTTTTTTTTTTTTTTTTTTTTTGTATACTTTCTTTCCAAATGGAGAAGGATGAGGGGAAGGAATAATGCACGTAATGCATTTAAAATCTTGCACTGAACAGGACTAGAATTTTCCTATTTCAATGCAACCTTTATACTTGTTATACTTTGAACAAACACTTCAAGATCGTTCTTATACACATCATGTCTTAGATTCCATTAGATCTGCTTCATTCAATTTTCATCCCTAACAATGGAGGCATTTGCTGTGAATGGTTCACCTCTCCTGTTAAATGTGTTTAACCTGTTGCTGGGGGTTACTGAACTCCCCTTAAAGGAGGAGGGGGGAACATTTTATCCACAGATCACATGATGATCCTAGTTTGGGAGCCTTTTGTCAGCTCCCAAAGCCACTCCAGAGTGCCTCCTCCTTCAGAGATGTAAAATCCCTATTTTTGCACTCGGCCTTGGAGAAATCCACTCACTCCCCCAAAATTTAAAAAAAAATAGACGTACCCTCCTGTTTCCCTTTTTATGGCCACAAATGCCCATTTCCAGTACAGAAAAGAGCCCCTAAGACCCATAAAGTTGTTCACCTGTGCCCGGCCTACAGGATCTGGTTTGTGGGGGTGGGGGTGTAGATCCAGCATTGAGAGTCAAGGCATGGGTGGCCTTGTTGTCTCGGATCGCCTGATTAGACTCTAACATTAGCAATGGATCTACCTGGGCAGAGACAACTTTCAACTGTTATTCATGTTCCTGTTTGGACTATTGCTTTTAAGTTCTTTATAGTTCTGCCTCTGAAAATTGTCTGGAAACTTTTAGTGACACTGTGCAGGTCAATGAGCTCCAGACAGTCCTGCCATTAACCGTCATTGTCAAGTCTTAGAAGCAAAAGTCCGTAGCCTCCTTTTTTGAATCAATCAATCTTCTATTCAGTCCTTCTTTTTTCCTGCTGCCTTCAACCTTTCCCAATATTGCTTTTTCCAGTGAGCTTTGCCTTCTCATGAGCTCATGAATATAAGTGGGCTATTCATCTTCATATTGTTGGGGATATGAATATGAATATTGGCACAACAGGTGCCATGGAGATCCAGCCAAACTACCGGGTCCACTCAATGGTCACCACACAGTGTATGCAGCCTTCATCCTCTTCATTGTGCCAATTGCAGAAGCAGCCCAGCTGGTGCTTCTCCACCTCCCCATGCAGCCAACCACTCCGGCAAGGAGGTGGGATGAAGAGTATCCCCACTCAGCTGTTGAGCAGTCAACTGTGTGCGGAGCCAAGGAAGTGCCATCTGGGCTGCTTTCACAATTGGTGTGATGGCCATATGTGCCACATGGCAACTAGTGAGTGGACTGGCCAGTTCAGGGTCGGGGGCGAGGCTGGATCTCCGTGGCACTTGTGGTGCTGATATTCATATTTGTATTCCCAGGGATACGAATGCAAAAAGCCCATCTCTACTCATGACTGTGTATGGTAAAGCTACACAAGCCAGTAAAGTGTTCTAGACTTGGTTCATTGAATCAGCTTACAGGGGAGAGTACTGAAAATGCTCCTTACCTTCTGCCTTAACTTCCTCCTTTCAGTATGCTTCAAATTAATTAGTGTTGTAAGAATATTTTGGTTATCATGGATCCTCTGTTAGCAGAGCAGAGCAGTACATGACTTTAAGGTATTTTTCAGACCACCATTCTGTGATCTGTGGTCACAGCTGATACAAAGACTGGCACATGCTATGGAAAAGACCGTTGCTTATGCAGAAATAGTCTTGTTTTGGTTTTTCAAATACTTTAGAAATGTCAAGACTGTTCACAAGTACAGGTTGTTAATGGGTGCCTGTAGGTGATGCATTACGGGAAAAGTGGCTAACAACCATGTTTATGGCAAGTGAGGAACATAATGAAACTTGCAAGCATGGAGCACATTTATGAAACTTACCTTGTCATTGCATTAGTTATTACTGCAACAATAACATTACTATATTTCACACATACCTTCTCTTTTATGGTGTTATGCAGACCAAACATGATCGCAATTAGAAGTAACAATAATAAACTGTTTGTCTTAAAAAACCTGGGTGCTGGCTTCCCTTCTGGCAAAAATTTATGTGACCTCTTTCATTCCTAATGGCTTGCTGTACACAGGCTTTCAAGTGTAGAAAAACCAAGGAGCTTTAAATGGCATGTAAGCCAGAACGTGCTGTTAAGATTATTAAATCAATAGATAAATTAAAATACTGAAGAAAATGGGCCCAGAACTTTGAACAGTTACTTTTCTGCACTACAACTCACAACATATGGTTGGGGTACCACTGAGGATTCAGTCCAAAAGATGAACTTTTTATTCTGTTTGAGCTTTCCAGACTTAAAATAATAAACTCTGTATGGGTCTCCAAACCTTAAAATAATATGCATGCTTGTTTTCATCTAAAAACATGTTAATCAGTATGCATATTATTTTAACAGAAACATCAATATGTTGTCTTACACACAACAAACTGGTTACTCTGCAAAGGACTGCCTCCTGGCTAAGAGCAGCTTCCGGTGTGTCTGCTATTATCACTTTGAAAGCTGTAATGTTTGAGGAATGTCCAGTATATGTGGTCCTAGATTATTATTGCATACTCTTTGAGTTACTGTGTGTTGTTTGCTCTTAAAAATTTCTTTCAGAAGTCATCTTTATTTATAATGCTGAACTCCATAAACAAACAAAAAAATCTACAAATTCAGTGGTAAATAATTCTTCAATGTCATCATCTCACAGCTTGGGGGGGTATTTATCATTTTGATCATTCTTTTCAGAGGTGATGAATCCACTAGGGGTCACCCTCAAACACGTAAACACTTGTAAAGGCAGTGATCCATGATCAAATTAATGAACATTCTGACGGTAATCGTACCTAAATTGCCAGTTTTATGGTTCAGTGTAAAAAAATACAGTCAAAATATTTCCTCATGTGTCAGTATGAACCCCTCCCCTTCTCCACTTTTAGAGGTTCTTCCATATTTTGCAACAATGTAGTTTTAGGCTGTATTTATTAAACTACAGTTTCCAAGTCAGGAGAAGTAATCATTGCACTCTAGACCCTCTCTGGAGTACTGTGTTAGCTTCTGTTTGTTTCATGAAGGATCCTTCTTAGACATCTTCAGGATATAGCAAAAGACCATAGATCATATTGATTCTAGACACGCACATTAGAAGGTGCATGCCAGGAGTTAACTTTTCAAACAAGAAATCCCAGACACACACACTACCATGCTCACACAAGCTGGGGAGGCGTGTCCCGCAGTTCTAGTCCAAAAAGAAACTTTCCCTGGCCCTAAAGGAACTATACTAAAGGAAGCAAGATCACCCTAGTGCAACCATGTGGGTATGTAGTCTTCTGATTTGATTGCCCAAACCTCATTCATACACATGTGCATACTCTGATATAACCTAATCATCACTGCAATGAAGCTTTTAGAAAGCTTCTAGTGATACCAGTGATGACCCACCCACCCCCAATTGCAGTTGGGTAATTTCTGAAGCAGGGATTCCAGTGTTTGGGAAGGTTAGGGCAGCTGGCAGAACTGACAGGTATCTTGAACTGTTCTTTTCCTATAACTTTTCTATGCCTACAGAATAACCTCAAAGGCTGATGTTTAGTTTTCAAATGTTAGTTCTGACTCAATATTTATCCTATCCAGCTCACAATTTCTAACTTTCCCGGGTTGAGTTTGAGAGATGCTGTTCCTGTTTTATGTGAGATCAAAGTGTGATGTTTTTTCTTAATTTGCACTTTATTACTGGCAATATGTTTTAATAATCCTGTATGTCCTCTTTGTTTGTCTCACTCTGTAGTTGTATTAGATGTTCCAAGTGGAGTTGTTTTTGCCACTTCAAGTGCTCCCATTGCTTGCTTTTTTTCCCCTTTGACTTTGATGGTCTGGCTTTGTGAGCAGTAACAGCAGAGGCTGGATAAGAGAAGAAATGCAGGATAAGGAGCTCAGCCCTTAAGGCCAGCTGGCTTAATTGGCTCCACAAAAACATTGCACGTCTTTTGTAATCTACTCACCAAGTAATTTTCAGTCATTGCTAAATATAGAATAATAGGTGTATGTGGCACCAGTGTTTTTTCTCCAAACAACAAAAATGATTGTGGGTTATAAACACACTTTTCTTCTCTCTTGATGTGAGAGAGAAGATACATACTATTTAAAGTACTGTTGTATTTAAAGATTAACATGTTTTATTATACATCTGCTTTACTCCAGGAAAGAGCTTACGCCACAACAGATTTAAAGAAATCTCAGATGCTACAAGATTCTTGCTGCTTTTGCTGCCCCTCCAGAATGTGTACATGCATATATGAAAAGATATATGAGACTCTGAGATGACACATTGTAATACCCTGATTATCTGAAAAATATGAAGATTGGGCACTTATTCATCTCCTCCTGAAAACAGTTATTCAAAAAGTACCTTTCTAGTACATCCAATACTTCTACACCTAGAAACACTTGAGTGTGGTACCTACACTGTCTTTTTTGGAGTGGGCTTTTTTTTTTTTTTTTGGAGCAGGCTGGCTAAATAGGGTCTCTTGTTGGTTGGGTAGAAGTGTGATATGCCATTTGGTGTGATCCCCATATCCAAATGGTATATTGCAGCTTGGAGCTCAGCAATCCTATTTGATCCGGCTCTATCAGTAGTGCTCCTTCGCAAAAGGATTCCTTCCCCCTTTGCTTTGCAACTGCCATGTGGAATTTGGGGGGCTGGGGAATCGATTGGAGAAAAAGTTCCAAATCTCCCTTCACATCTCTAGAAATTCATCTCCTCCCCCCCCCCCCCCGTGTGCAGCCCCAGCAAAAGCCCTCCAGCTGTGGAAAAAAAGGGCTGCCTAAAAGGTGCAGAGTCATGGATTGTGCCCCTTCCTTCCTTCCTTCCTTCCCTCCCTCCCTCCCTCCCTCCCTCCCTCCCTTCCTTCCTCCTTCCCTTGGCTGCAGTCATCAAGGTCCAGTTGGATCTCCCCAGCTTGGGGCAGCATGCCTTCCCCCAGTGGTGCCCATGGTTATGCCATTGCCACCACATCTCCACATGAAGCTGCTGCCTGAATCACTGCCTCGCAGCTGCTACAGCTTCCTCTTCCTGCCTGGCTTGGTGGCGACTGGGGTGTTCAGGCTCAGTACTGACCCAGCTGCAACCCTCCCCAGGCTGTCATTGGCTGCAAGCAGCAGGTAGCCTGGGCTCTCAAGATTGGCTATGAAGCACATTGTCAATGTGCTGCATCAGTTATACATTTTTTTAAAAAATATTTTCTTTGCCTCATCTTAAAGGACCTGTCAAAAAAGACAAGGCCAAGATTTTTAAACATTTTTATAACTGATAAAGCTATAAAAATTTATAATTAACTTCAGTCTTTTTTTAAAAAAATCCTGTCTCCAGCCCTCCACCGAGAAGCAGAGGAATTGTTCAATTTGCTGATACCATTAAGTGGTTCCCTTATTAAGCCACTTCACGATATGGCAAATTGTCAGTTGAAGGAGTCTGGACAGCTTCATCAGCTGCAAGACTCACTTTTGGTGTGTTCCCAGCAAACACATATGCTGGAAACAGACCAAATGAGAGTGATCCTACCTGCACAAAAAAGTAGAAGTAGAAGCCCCTGACAGGGTATCAGAAAGGTGTTATGGGGACAATTTGGTTCACTCCAGCAATTAGATCCCATAATCACTGGAAAAAGGAGTAAACCAATCCATCCCCACTGATGAAATGCTTGCTTGATCCCATTACTAGACAAGTCGAAAACTGAGGCATTTTTAGAGCTGGTAGGGAAAACTGTGAGGACAGTTCATAATTGAAGGCAGCAGTCCAGCACAGAAGAAGCAAAACCACGAACAAAACAAAATTTAAGTTCTGTTTCCCTTCACACGTTTCAGTTTTAGGAAAAATTTAACCACTAGAACGTGTACTTATCTACCATTACTAAATCTAGCTTTCGTTTTGTGTGTGTCTAATTCTTATATATATGAAAATGTCATGTGAATGAAGTTGCATTCTTCAAGTATACATATTTGTTCACTTTCATGTCTTTTCTGTGTTTATTTGAAATGCACATGTGCACATGTGCACACACATATTTTGATCACTTTTGTATGAGAAATAATTTTAGCTGCTTACTGATATATTTGTAAATTACATTATTGCAAATCATGTAATTTACAAATACAAGTAATGATTGCAAATTCATTGTCAAAGCTGATGAGCCACCAATTTAGGACTTGCACCTGCAGTAATAGACTTTGTGTGATGAATAGTATCTCTTTTAAAGTCCCAGCTATTTTTGTCAGTTTTTTTTTTAAAGCAGAGTTTAATAAAAGAAGCAAGGGTAGAGATGTATTACTACTATATTGTGGAAGGAAATCATGGAGTCTGTCTCATCCTTCACAAGTTTTGGAAGATATGTCATAGTTGTAGTGAGAAAAATTAAAATGTGTAAGAAATGGTATACAATAAAAGGAGAAGTCAGTATGGTCCACCTGTAATATAGAAGGAGAATATTTGCATCTTCCTGATCCTTCCATATTGTACAAACTAATTGTTTTTTTTCTCATACAAACATGCCATCCAAATTCTTATCCTTCTCCTCATAATGCACTGAATAAAAGTTCAAAATATATCTGAAATGGATTAAATTGGCAATGCCTGAATACATCTATTTGTATTAGTGCTGAGAGACACAAACGTTTATTCTCATTGTGGGAGAGATGTGGTTGATTGCAGAACTCTGAAGTCCTTTGCAGAAATCTGGTTCTCCTTTAGAAGGCCAGGATGGTGTAGCAAGTGTGTTTATTATCCATGTGGTTAATTAATAGGAGCAATGCGCGGTTTTTCATCCAGTAGAATGAATGGCCTATTCCTGAACACTCTTACAGTTTAAATTAGGAAGAAGGTCACCACTGAGAAAAGTAAAGTTTCAGACAATGTTGGAAGAGCCATAAATATCGTGACTGCAGAGGTGGTGGAGAACGGAAGCAGGAAGGGCGAGGATAACCAAATAAATAAACGCACGATGAGGACCTAATGCGGGGCTAGATCGGCTTCCAAACGTTGTTCCCTCTCGCAGGCATCGCCGGTGCGTGCGGACACCTCAGCTTGCCCGCAGGGGACATGAAAAGCCCGCACGATCAAGAGACAACAGATTGCCCTAGGCGCGTGCTGGTCTGGGCAAGGGCCGGCGGCGCGCGTGGCTTTGCTGCCCGAGCTCTTGTGTTGGCGGGGCTCTTCGGTTGCCTGTCGCGCTGGCACCGCTCAAGCACCCACCACCTGATTGGCTGCTGGCAAGGGCTGATGAAGACTCCCGATGCCGAGGGCTCCGCTCGGCTCTCCCCCTCCCCACACTCCCCAGCTCCTCCCCCTCCCCTAATAGCTCTACAAGGCAAATAATTGCCAGCATATGAAAGCGGGAGGGAGGGCGGAGGAGGAGGAAGAAGCCGTACCACGCAGCTTGAGCGTGTCTACTCTGTGTGTGTGTGTGTGTGAGGGAGAGGGAGAGGAAGGAGAGAGAGACACAACCTTCGGTTTTCGCTGCAGTGCTACAGAGGAGCCGCTCGACGACTTCGTGCCTCAGGTTTCGCCGGCGCCAAGTGCCCACAGGTCCGGCCAGCTTGTGTGAAGGCTCGCCTGTTGTGCGCGTCGTGCGGCTGAGGGGGACTCCGCGTCGCCTCCTCCGGCGGGCTTGCCTGCTCTGGACGACCCCTTTCCTCGAGCTTCCTCGGGGTCTCTCACGAGGGAAGCCTGGAGGTCCTCTTCCCCGGCTCTCTTTCGGCTCTTCCTCTTTTTGCGGTGAGTCCCGGCGCGCGGAGAGACGTGGGGGGTTTGCTGCAGTGATCTCGCGCTCCCTTCCTCGCGCTCCCCCCCCCTTCCGCTGTGCTCCCCCTTTCCTCTGCAAAAGCCGCGCCACCCGCCGCCCCGTGACCTTCACGGGCAGCCTCCCTTCCTCCCTCTGCGCGCCTGATGTACGTCGGAAGAATTAAACGCCAAGTTTGGCCTCCTGTTCGTTTCGCCAGCCCGAAAGCCCCTCGCCTGAAATCCCCTTTGTCCTTGAAAACAGGAGGCAGAGAAGCAGCCTGGTGGGGACGGCCGGGCTACAGCGAGGGCTGGTCGCCCTGGAGAGGTCCAGGAGCGTGGTGTTGGGGAAACAGCTGATCTTGGTTTTATGACAAAGGTTTACTTCACAAAGCAGTAGCTCCAACCTTTGAAGAAGATGGGGAGGGGGGGGTGAAGAAGAGAGAAACACCTGTGTAATTATTGGGTTTTAAGAAGGGGGAACCCAAATGGAGGTCTTCCATCACAGCTCTTTCTTATCCCAGTTTACCGACTGGGCTGTGACCAGAGTGAGGCAACTGGGGCTTTACCCCTGGCCACCAGATTCTAGAGGGCACTGAAATATAGAGGTGAATCTACTGGTGAGTGAGGTAGCAAAATAAACAGCAACACTGCCTGCCTGCATTCACTTGCCCTTTTTTGAAAGTGTAAAGTTTGGCTCTCTTTTGAGGGGGTACTGCATTCTCCTCCTTTTTCATGGGGGGCTTTTGCCCATGCAGGGTAGAGTGGCTGGGAGACAGAGCCCTTTGCTCCAGATGCCAAAATTGCTAGTAATAATGCTAATCCCAGCGGTGCTGTACTCAGAGGCACCAGCAATTGCAATGCGACCAACTGAAAAGATGATTTGGACACTGGCTGAGCTCTCTTTTGTGCTGGTGAACCTAATCTGTACAGTTTACAAGAGAAATAGAAGGTGCAATATAAGCTAAGTGATCTTTCACATCTGATCTATGTTGAAATCTGAAAACTTCAGCTTTTTACAGCTCTTTAGAGAGAAGGAACAGTATGCTTATTTTGTAATGTCATTGCTTCCACGATACTTTGTCTCAAGTTGGTGTCAACTTTGATTTGAAGGTGCAGACTGCTCTCTGATAAATTGTAGAATATAGCAACATCACAGAATAGATCAAGTCCCTAGTTAATCCCACCCACCCACTTTCTTTCTTTTAAGAGAAAGATGTCTCATCCAGACTGCTCATTACTTACTGTGCCCTCAATAGAAGAATACGCTTTTGAAGGATAAATTGTGCTATAGATTTTGTGTATGAGCTGTCCAGCTTCAGTGTTTCCACCAAGATATCATTACTGCACAATAACAATATATCAAATTTTATATAAGTTTAGCACCCACAGATTTGGTGCCCTCTCTATCATGAGGTTCAAGGCCTTTGTTTTCAAACCTTACAGAGTAGCAAAACAAGCAAAAAGAGTCTTGTGGCACTTAAAAGGCAAGCAGGTTTTATTTAACATTTGTTTTCATGGACTACACTCCACTACATCGGATGCAGGTTTCTTCACATGGGTTGACTGTAGTGCCAGCATAAAAAGTCATGTTGTACAATAAACTGCCTAATGGATTACCTGAACTGATCTACTAGGCAGTTTATTGCACAGCATGACCCTAATAGATGATCCAGCTAGCTTTGACAGGCAGGCATCTTGCTGTGGAGCCAAAAGTTGGGAGTTCAATTCCCCACTGTGCCTCCAGGGTGAACCAGCCTGTGTAATCTTGGGCAAGTAGCATAGTCCCAGAATGGCCCCAGAAGAAGGCAATGGTAAATCACTCCTGAGTATATTATCTAGAAAACCCTGAGAAGGGTCACTGTAAATCAGAATTGAGGGCATGTAATTATTATTAACAGATGATTCAGCTTGCCAGCTGCAAAAAAATAACAACCAAAAAACCCCAGAGATCACATCTGGGGAGATGGAACCATCCCTAAGCACAATAGGAGATGCCTAACCTTCTGTTCCCTCCTTATGAGCTCTGGTTTATCCCTGGGACATGGCTAGAGAGTTTCTTTTCTTTGTCTTTAGTTTCCTGCTCTTTTTCAGTGCTAGCCACAACAGAAGTACTGTCATTTAAATTGTGGTTTAGTGACTGGATAGCTTAGGTATCTGGCTTCAGGGCCAGAGGTTGGGAGTTCAATTCACCAGTGTGTGTCCTATAAGTAGAGCCAGCCTGTATGGCCTTGAGCAAACCACACAGTCCCAGGGCACCCCCAGAAGAAGGGAATGGTAAACTACCTCTGAGCATTCATTGCCTAAAAAACTCTGGAAAGGGTCTCCATAAGTCAGAATCAATTTGACGGCACCCAATTATTATTAATTATTGTTTGTTCTTTAACCATATATTAGATTGTGATTTTTGGCACACTGCTTCTCAGATCTGTTATATGGATTTAAGCAATTCAGGCTGCAATCCTGTATGAAGGTTCCTGGGAGTAAGCCTCACTGACTGTAATGGGATTTACTTCTGTGCAGATACACATAGGATTGCATTTTTAATCTGTTGGGATGTTAATGGGATGAAAAAAGAACTCAGACTGAGCTCTGAACTAATGTATAGATTATGTTACTAATAAGAAAAGATTGGATTAATAATTTGGCCTGTGGTATGGGTAATACAGATAAAAAAGGATGCTTTCTTCATGAGAATTATGGGCATACATGGTTTGATTACAAGGAATATGAATCCTAAACTATTATTAGTGAATTGTTTTTTAGTGACATAATAAATAAACTGTAAAATTTTCTTTAAAATCAGAAGATACAGTTAACTGTGGCATTACACCCAATGCACACATCTGCACAAACTGTAACAAGTGAATGGGTATGTATAAAGGGAAAGTATTCTATTGAACAGGTGACAGAGGACCTGAACTATACTCATAACAACAATAAAACTGAGTGGGAAGAAACTGGAGCAAGTCCAGGACCATAATGAGTGCAACACCGAGCAATTAATCCCCTCAAGCAGGTGACTACTGCAGGTCAGGGGAATAGGTGGTCCTCCAGACGTTGGTACACTACAACTGCCATAAAGACTTATTGCTGGTCAAGGCTGATGGGAGGTGCAGTCCAGCAACATCTTTATGGCCACATGTTCCCCATCCCAGTATACTAGGTAGTGAAGAAGTGCTAAGCAGCATACACTTCAGCATATACAACATTCCAACCTACAACAGTAATACAGTGAAACAATAAAGAGGTAGACTATAAAACTGACAGCAAACAAATAAACATCTCAGTATACAGAACAAATATAAATCAACAGCAGCATAAAATTTTAAAAGCACTGAAACAGTGCAGACAATGAGTGCACTCGTATATACGTGCATTGCAGAAAGATTACTGCAGAGCACATTGTTCCAAATGACTGAGCAAGTGAGCCAGTTCGCATGCTTCAGAAGAAACTGCAAGGATCTGCACCTAAGCTTTAGAGACCAAAATATTTTCTCACTAGACTGCAGAAGTGAGAACATTTGGCATTTCCATTATAGGGTTTGGTAGGTCAGATCCTTTATCTTCCAACTCTGCTGCTATATTTTCAGGACATGATGTCAAGAAAGTAGCTATGATAGCTTTCTTTTCTTTAATTGAGCCCTCACACAGTAGAGTGTTCTGTACTTGTACCTTGAGTTATGTTGCATAGTGTATAGTGCAAACATACTCTTCCGTTACCAGTGCTGGAGTGTTTGGGTGCTGCATAGCAACATAAATATGCTGTGTTTCTAAAAATGTGTGAGATTTGTTTCTTGCTCAGGTGGATGAAGGATGTCTGATTTATGGCTTGCTCATAGCACTGATGCAATAGAATTGCCTGGCTACTGTTTTCATTGAGTTATGAAAGCCTGAGGAATCTCAATAGAGACCACCCAAAATGACATCTCGTTTAAAATTTCTTGGCTTCCTATACCTTTTGGTCAAAATCCTGCTTTACATGATGCACATGGAAGTGCAGATTTTTTGCCTGGGATGTGTGTTTTTTGTTTGGAAAGTGAAGTATTTTAGTTGGCTGCAGACAGTTGTTTGTTTTAAATTGCTTGTGAAATTGATATATTTTGAATCTTTTTATGGCATATGTGAATGCCTCTGTCAGTGTAAATTGTGTCTTTGGGGTTTGCCACTCACTGATGTGCCTTCCATGCTCTCTCTCCATCTCCACCTCATGTGTGTATGTATGTGTGCATGCACACCCCTCCTTTGCAAGCCAAGAAATGGCAGTCTAGTCAAAATGTCGTGTGTGTGTGTGTGTGTGTGTGTTCGCAAACCTAGTCCATCTAGACAAAATGTCTCATCATTTTGAGCCCTGGCTCCCTGAAGGTTTGTGGGTGCAGGACAAAGCCTCAAATGCGACGATTCTAAAAGCCCATGTAGCCCCTCATATGATATATACAATGCAATTTAAAAATTGATTACAAGTTTTCCCAAGAGGACGTACACACCAACCCAAAAACTACGTGGCTACTACATGACTTTAAACCAAATTTTAAAAAAAAAAACCAATTTATTTCATTAAGTGTAACTGCACTCTGAGCTGTATTTGTAACAGTTGGTTCCTGGGTTACCTTCCTCACATTCCAGAGAAACTGAATTGAGGGCTGTTCAAGCAGATGAAGGGGTGGTTAGCATTGAACTTTTGTGAAATAAAAGCTGCTCTCTTGGACAGTTAAAGAGGGAAAATCCCTCTCTTTCCTGAGACTGGGCACTCCAGTTTGGGTACTGACAGGAATTTCATAGGGGACTGTATGGTGCTATGTTGCTTCTCCCCAGCTTGTGTCAGTAGATTTCTTGTTTCTTTGTCTGCTCAAAGCATTTTGCCCCTACTTTTCAGAGACTCCAGGAGCATCTTACATAAGATCAATAAAAACAGGACAGTCCTGTCTGTTGGCTTATCACCTCAAAGATACAACACAAAAAGAAGAAGGGAAGAGGAAGGAAGAGGTGAACAAGTAAATCTGTATCCAGAAAAACAACAGGAATCTTATGGGAGGGAGAAATTAAAATATCAGTGATTTGTATAGTTGGGGAAAATTAGGGACTCTGGTTTTGCTGGTTGGCTGCATATACCTAACAAGTGGTAGCAACAATTAGCTGTTTGGAGGGAAGAGAGATCGGTGCTAATACCAGTTTTCTTACCAGAGTCTTATTGCTTGGTCAGATTAAGTACCAGGAGTGCAGCATCAGTTTGTATACTTGTTCTTCATTCATCTCAAGACATGTGCCAGGAAGCCCGCTTCAGCACACAAATCCTCCCTAACTGATGTCAGTAAAATGTAATTTTGTATGTTTTAAGCATATCCATAGATAAATACATAGGCAGTTGGAGATGACATAGGTATAGATGGAGTATCAGCAATGGTATAGCTTTAGTACCAGAGTTTGGAAGAGTTGCATTTGAGACTACAGTTCTGCAATCCACCAGCCATCATGGCCAGTAGTTGTGTCGACTGGGGATTCTGGAATTTGTAATGTCAAAAGTGACTTGGCCAAGCTTCAAGATTACATTTGAGTTTGTGTGGAGTTGATAGTGTCAACTTCTACATACACATTCAGCCTAACTGATATCAAAGAGACATAATAGACTGCAGGTCAGAAATGTTTCCACATAGTGAAGCCTCTCATTACTACAACCTTCTGTGGGCTCAGAGAGAGAAGGAGAGCATGATTTCCTGCAGCAGTCAAAATTATAGCAGCCCCCTCATAAAATGAGTCATGTAGCATGTTTTTTAAAGGTTAACTTGTATGTTGAAACATGCATATAAGTTTAAGCCATACATTGTTGAGGGTTTTCCTTGACAGCAGCAGTTACAGTAGCAGTTATGCACACACCACATCACATCACACCACATTAATTTGTGGTTTAAGGCATGTTCCCATCCACTGATACCAGGCCCACATCATTGACAGATCACTCTGCATTAAATATTAAAGCAAAAGCAAAAATGGTGGGTGTGACTTTAATAGCATTGTTTAAACATTCATGTGTGTCAGTTCATTTAACTGACAGTTAATTTCAGGAGGATCACTGTGCACTGGAGTTCTGGCAGCATGTAGAGTATTTCTTTGTCTCACTGCATGGTGTCATGTTAGTTCCTTTGCAGGTTATTTGAAGACTGCAGAGAACAAAATGCAGAAAGATAAAGAGAAAACTATTCTTCATTCAGTGAGTTAAAAACATCCACTGATCTGATGAAGTTACTATAATATATATGCAGCTATAGGACTGCTTCACTTGAAAAATCACTTAACTGAAATCATGATTAGATTCATTGGTATAAGATTTTCCTCCCTCTCAGCAGAAAGTACCAGCGGCACATTAAGAATTCATATTAGCTTTTTCACTTTGTTTAGATTAGCATCACATTGTTAACAAGCCTGGCCCAGCTATCAGACAGCGTGAAGTGGCCAACTCTGGCAGCAGATTTGGTGGTGTCATGAAAGAGCAATAAACTGTTGTTCAGTTATTTTACTGTATTTTACTGCCAGACAGCCATATGGGATTTTCTGCCTTACATACTAAAACAGCATGGCTGCCTTTGGGTAATATGTACCCTGAGTGGGATGGACAGGCTTGCTTAAGATTCATGGCCACTCCAAAACATTTTGTAACACTGCGTTGCTGTACTAAGGAGTACATCCCGTTGATCTCATGGGAGCTTTTGCTCGTACTGCAGACTTGTTTGTTACAAATGTTCAGTATTCAAGGGAAAATTATGTGTCACTCAGAAAAGCATCATCACAAGTCTGACTTTAAGTATTAGAGGCACGGGTACCCAAACCCTTCAGCAATGCATTCTAACATCAAGACAGGTGAATGTATACTGAAGCAAATATATATTGTACTGAAACAAATCAGTCAGCCATGAGAGAGAGAGACAGATAGATCCTGAAATAATGCCCATGAACTCACTTGCCACATCATTAAGCTGCTTTTTCAAAAAAGTCTTCTCTTTCATTTTCTTTCTGTCTTTCATTCTTGACGCTTTTATTTTGTAATAAGCTAATAAAAGGGGGGAGTCAACACAAGAATTTTGGGTTTCCTTCCAGTTGTTCATAATGATTATTCAATAGCCATGATTCTGTTTTGTGATGTTTCTTGTGTTCTGACACATTTAATCTCTGCAGGTGATGTGTGATAACTAAAATTTAAATAGTGGGGGAAAGAGTGGTGACCTATATGCTTTCTCAGTCTGCTCACTGTGAGCTGTCTGGGGACTAACTGTGGTGGGCAGCATGCCATTTAGTGTGATCCTCATATCCAAATGGCATACCAATCTCAAGCAACCCTATTTAGTCTAGCTCCCTCCACTGTCAATATTCTGAAGTGGTTTAATAAATAAGCTGCTTCAGGATACTGGCAAACTGAACACTTCCTCTGCTCCTTATTATGATTATGATTATTTCTCTGCCAGACCATCACTGACGTGCTTAATCACTTAGATTAATTTTTAAAAAATATTTACCTTTATATTTAACCTTTAAGTATTTATTTACTGTATATAAATACTTATATTTAACTGCTGATCAAAACCATGCCTGCAGGCAGTTTATCGATTGGCACTATACACAAGACAAAGAAAAAAAATGTTTTTTAAAATTTATTCTAAGTGATTAAGTGCATCAACTATGGTCTAGCAGAGGTTAAAAAAAATCACTTCTCCTGGCCCTCTACAGATCACTTTGATTTTTAAAACATGTACTCAAGAGTGAGTGGATGAATATGAAACTATTAATCAGAATGACAACTCTGGCTTTGTATAAATAAGCAAGAGCAGCAATGCCAACAAACACAGTTAGGCATGGTTTGTTCTGAAGGGAACTGGGACTTGCCTGTGTTGGTATTTACACTGCATTGCAAAAGCCAGTCCTTGAAAATCACTTATTTAGGCTACTCATGAAAATATCTTGATATATTTCTTCCTCATGTCAGCTTTGCCTCTGAAATCACCTTGCCATTGTTAAAGTGAATAAAGAAGTAATTAAAGTCTTCAAAAGTGATGCAGAAATGAATTCTGCAAAGGAAGTACTGTAGTGCTAAGCTCAGCCCCCCCCCCCCACTCTATCACAAAGTCCTGTTCAAAATTATACATACTGTACACATACCCCAGAGAGATCAAAAACCATGGAAGGCAGGAAAAGGGCTCAGCTCTCATCATCTGGTCAGTGAGAAAGGTAACTGAAAGAAATGGTGCTGGACAACATGCTTTTGTCTCCATATAAACAAGCCTTCTTCCAACCTTTTTTCCACCTACTGTATAATTTAAACTATACTTCTTTTGCATTCTCTGTCTTAGTTGTATCATTTGTACTATGTTAATTCATTCATTACTTTATATGATAACATGACTTTTTCCATGTGCTAACATTAGTTACTGTATTTTTTCCGTTTATAACATGCCCCCGTTTATAAAACACACACCCCACTTTTCTAACCCCAAAATTAAGAAAACTTAGCTTTGAGGATTCAGCCTCTGGGCTCAGAACAGTGGACATTTTGAGTCCCTGTTGAATCTGAGTTTACAGGCTCCACCTCCAAGGAGGTGTGTTCCAATTGGTTTGTTCAGCATCAGCTGATGTAAGTTCCATAAGGCTCGTGAATGGGGGAAGCTAAGTCTCCTGACTGTAGGAAGCTAAGCCTCATGATTGAAGGAAGCCTGTTTACGGAGGCAAGGTATGGGACATTTTGTTCTCTCCTCAGCTATCTCAGCTTACTTCAGTGTAAAAGACACCCCTCAATTTTTAGTGTAATGATTTTAGGATAAAGTCGCATCTTATACACAGAAAAATATTGTAATAACTTTGTGTCTTCAAGTCAATTCTGACATATGACAACCCTTTTGGGTTTTCTAGGTAGAGAGTACTCAGAAGTGGTTTACCATTCTCTCCTTCTAGAGGCATCCTTGGATTGTGCAGCTTGCCCAAAGTCACACAGGCTGGCTCTTCTGGGATGCACAGTGGGAAATTGAACTCCAAACCTCTGGCTCCTCAGCCAAATAGCTTACTCACTGAGCTCTCCAGCCAGCTACATTGTAGGAATTGCTCCTAAATTGAACAAAGCAAAATGAATTGAGTCAGCAAACTTAAGAGAAGCTAGAACTTGCTTACTTGCAATTCTGAATGGGCATGACCCTCTTTTGGATTGTTCCAAGTAAAGATATCACCTTTCATAGGCAATAATATTTCTACATTAAAAGTGACAGTCTTCTGGCTGCTTGTGCAAACTAAACTTTAGTGTTAGATGGAAATGACACTACAGCTAAGTAGATTTCAGTGTCTCAGGATTTGTCAATCCAAGATGGACAACTATTAGAAATCTATAAATAATGAGTTTTCACTGCATTTAGAGATAGGGGTTAAGGAGACTGAGGATGGTCTAAAGAAAGTATGTCTTTACGGATCATATGGCATGTATTTCTGGCTGCCAACTTGGATGGCTTTAAATGCAGTTTGACAACCTCACAAAGGATAAAGCTATCAACCATTGTTTATTGTGGTTATAATATATTTCCTCTGGTATCAGAGCCATTATGCCCCTAAGTACCAATTGCTGAGTGCACACAAGGGAGCAGTGTTGTTGCATGCAATAAAAGTCCATTGCTGCTTGTAGATTCCTATGGGCATTTTTGCTGGCTATGGTGAAACTATAATGTTGGACTATCATGGCCTTTTGTCAGATCCAGCTCGGCTCTACTTCAATTCTTACTCTGGTCTTTCAAATAAAACCATGCATACTACTATGTTGCATTACAAGCAAGCTGTATTAACACAGTATTCTTTATAGAAGAAAATAATAGAAGCAGTTCCAAATTTTGGGCCTCCAAATGTTGTTGAACTATAGCTCCTACAATCATAGAATCTTGGAATAATTGAGTTGGAAGGGACCTATAAGGCCATCAAGTCTAAACCCCTGCTCAGTGCAGGAGTCCAAACTAAAGTAGATCTGACAGATGATTGTCCATAGTATCATAAAAGAATTGAGTTGGAAGGGGCCTGTAAGGCCATCCAGTGCAATCCCCTGCTCAGAGCAGGAATCCAGTATTTCTGACCAGTAACCATGCTGTTTGAGGATAAAATACTAAAATATCTGGTACCCAAATTTGATTTATTGAATAATTTCTATTAATTATTCAATAAATCAATTCTATTAACACAGAATTTTTAAATATTACAAAATAAAAAGCTAGATTGTTATCAATGCCAACATATATGCAAATATTTCAGTTGTGTCTATGTATTGCAATGCATCTAAATGTTGTATGTGTGTGCATATATGACTTAAATTAGTATCTGGATATACAAAAGTGAAATGAGACATGTTCATGCTTTACAATATTAACTCTTAAAATATTGCACAGGGGGTATGTATGCATGTATGGTATAAGTCTATAATGAAACAGCACAAGTAAATGCATCATTATTGCAGCTATGTTTATTAATGATGATTATGTGCCATCAAGTAAATCCTGATTTATAGCACCCCTTTCCAGAGTTTTCTAGATAAAGAGTTATCAGAAATAGTTTATTATTCCCTTCTTAATGGGGGGGGGGGGTTTGCACTGCTTGCCCAAGGCCACACAAGCTGGCACTTTTCCTGGGATGCACAGAGGGCAACCAAACTCACAATATTTAGTTCCACAGCCAGATGCCTAACTCACTGAGCTATGGTTATTTAATAATAAACCCCATTGATTGATAGCATTTCCATAAAGTGCATTTGCATGGGATTGTATCTTTAATGTTCCAAAATTATTAGAGATGTGAGGCATATTCATCCCGAGATATAAACAGGGTAAACCTTCCAAAAATTCTTTAATGTACCCACTTCGGCTTTGGCACTGAAATTTACCTGTCATTTATTTGGGAAACTGATCAATATGGGCTGGGTTTCAGGAAAAAGAGTCCTCTGAAACATCCAGTATTGGCAACTGTGGGAGCTAGATAGTTATATTGTAAGTGCACAGCAGTCATTGTTAAGTGATATAATGATTCTCAACTGATATTTGAGGCATGGCATGCCCGTTATAGCAAATGAGATAAGGAACACAATGAAAGGTGAAGACTGAACAACCATGTGTGTGAATGTCAAGATCATCGGGTTCATCCTGGAGTTGTCTTATCCCCTTGTGCTTGTTCATATTTGATTCCTTGTCTCAACATCACAACTTTCCTTTCTGGCACAGTCAATGCGATCTTTTCTTCTTAAAAATGGCTTGACAAGTAGTGCCATCTGCCAAGAGCTTGCTGCTTAAAGCAGTCAGAATAAAAGAGTGAATAGCCACTGATCCCCATCCTGGCAGTAAAGCAAAATGCTGGACAGTGGTTCTTGCCACAGGAAGAGATTTGCCTACCCTTCATAATTGTTAACTTTGTTTTGTTCTGGCATGCATTGATAATTCTGGATCAAAACTGAATCACAGATAGATTGTATGCAGTGTTACAATAGAGGAAAAGTTACTTTTTGTCTATGGGGATGGGAGAGACCACAGCCTCATATAACAATACTCAGCTTATATCAACTCAGGTACCTTTCTTTTGCTCTGTATCTGCAGTCTCCATCTTGCATTGCCAATCTACTTTCACAAATAGTAGCACAGCATCTAGTCAAATTTATTGAACTCTTGTGGCTTTTTTCTTTTTTTTTTTCTTTTTTCTTTTGGCTTCTTTCTGATTTCTCAGTTTGTGTAGTACTTATGCCTTATGAAGAGTCCTGAAGGACTTGGAAGCTTTCCTTGTTTGTATGTTTCAGTGATCCAATAATTAGCTTTCCTTGTTTGTATGTTTCAGTGATCCAATAATTGTGTTAACCAACTCAGATAAAAGTCTGTGTGGTTTGATTAGCAATTGTACAACTACCAGCAAAATAACTGATGCAATCAATACCCAGGCTAATTAAATCATAATGACTTGTGGAATGGCTTGTGGAACAGCTTGCACAAGCAAAATCAAGGTACTGGATATGCTGCCTGAGTATGAAATTGTAATTCTCACAAATGATACAAGCCTTCTGTTAGTAGAAGGCCATTGATTATAACTCAATGACCAAAATCTTGTTGGTTTTCACATAAGTGTATAATTTGGCATAGCAAATTGCTGCTAATTGCTGAGGTGTGGAGTACAGCTTGGTCATGTGCCAGGCCACACATCCAATTGTGCCACTGATATGCACTCCTGCACATTGTCAATTAGCTGCAATTAGCTATAGAAAATTATACAAATTTTACATGAACAGTGACAGAATACCAGTCATTGTAGTCTCCATAGAATAAAAATGCAATCTCTACACATTAGCTTGACAGTATATCCCACTCAACTCAGTGGGACTTACTTGAAAGTCAACATGAATTAGCTTGCATGGAGAACAATTAAAGCAGCCATGTTGGAGATCCTGACTATATGGAGCATTATCTTCAACTCATGCTTCTTTTTTAAAATCAAAAATGATTTCACTGTGTTTAAATAGAGCAGCAAAAACATGGCATTAATGTCTTTCCTTCTTTCCCCTTGATACAAATCATTGCATTTCAGTATCAGTGTACCTCTTTCAACATAGTACTTCATTTAACCACTGCAACATTAAGAG
This sequence comes from Intellagama lesueurii, assembly GCA_037013535.1. Lineage (NCBI taxonomy): Eukaryota > Metazoa > Chordata > Lepidosauria > Squamata > Agamidae > Intellagama > Intellagama lesueurii. The sequence continues at coordinate 38,267,700 of JBAJHW010000005.1, read as the reverse complement.
TTTAGTTTATTATATATATAAGGAGTTCCGTTTATTATATTTATAGAAATTGACAAATTTTATACTAGATTGCATGCTTGGAAAATCATTAAAACACAAGGTTGTAGGAGATGTATTGGACTATCAAATTCTTTTCTCCATGCCTACAGCTTTATTCACTATTAATCATACTTACGTACAATATTCTAGTATCATTTTTTCTGTGTATACATAGACAATGAAGAGAGAAGAATTTATAATGCATTTTTCTGCTAAGTAGCTGAAGGAGAGTACATTGCCCCCTTCATCCTGCAAAAGGAAAATCAATGCATAAAAACATAGGAGTGTACTTGTTAAATCATCATCTATATCTAGTTCACCATGCTTTTCCTAACATACAAATGCTATTGCTTGCTATTCCAATTCCCATAAGCATCAGACAACATAGTCAGTGGTAAGGCATTATGGTATTTCTGGTTCAAAATACCAAATATTATCCATTCTATTCTGCCTTTGTAGCTGATAAGCAAGTTATCAAAATGATGTTCTTTCCCACTGCTTGTGCCTACAAGTCAGAAAGATATGACTTCTAAATATGAGGCATTATTTTAGCTGTCATGGTGAGGAGCCATTAGCCAACTAGCTGGCTACCTAGCTCAGTAAGTTAGGTATCGGACTGCAGAGAATGGGTTTGGGAGTCTGATTCCCTACCGTGCCTCCTGGGAGAGGATCTAGCCTGTGTAGTCTTGGGTAAACTGTAGAGTCCTAAAGGATCAGCAGAGGAAAGTAGTGGTAAACCACTTCTGAGTATGTACCTAGAAGACCCTGGAATGCATCACCATGAGTCAGAACTGATTTGACGGCATGCAATTATTGTTATATTAACTGACTCTATCCTCCATGAATTCCTTTATTCCTTAAAAAAATGTTCACGGTGACAACTAAATGTTGTGATAATGGTTCCCATTTGTTTTTGTTAATATTGACCCCAATGTTCATCATTTTATTGCGTCATCTTCCTCATCCCTAAGCTACCTTTATCAGATGAAAAAAGAAAAATTCTGTCTGTTCAAAGCTTAAGATGCTATCCTATGCAGATTTACCTGGCATAAGTTCTTGGCAAAACTGGCTTCAATGTATTGGGATAGGATGATCCATTTACAGCCTTAAACTGGTAACTGGATTCACTAAAGGGACAAAATAAGATATGCCACACTTTGCCATAGTATCATTTAAAAGTAAAGATAAACAGAGATTGCATTCCTCCCCAGCACCCCGCCCTGTATTCTCAGACATTCTAAATTCAGCATTCTCCATTTAAAAGAGTTACCTACAATAATTTAACTATAATGTGAAATGTGTAGGGTTTTAAACTGAACAATGTTCCTACAAACATCTACCATACAGGGATCAAGGCAGAGAGATGAGGCATGAGCCGACCATAAAGTGTGTAGAAGTATGAAGGAATCCAGAGACAAGACCTTGTGGCGAAATGCCTACAGGTGACGTCATTCCTGCCTGTCAGTCACAGGCGCTCTAGAGGGAGGAGCCAAGGATAGAGCAGGAGGGGCGGAACCAAGGGGACAGTTAGACAGTTGGAACCTGAGAGAGAGTTGAGAAGTTGGAGCTTAGAGAGAAGAGAAGAATTAGAGTGATCTGAATAGAGAGTTAGGAAAGTGAATTAAGAACAAGGTTATTAGAATGAACAAGCAGGAATGAGAACACCTAGAATAATATAGATATTAAGTGATTGAAAATACATAACACAAGCCTGAATATATGTCCCGTCCTATCCAAACTTAATCAAACCCCTGTTACAGTGACTACGTGATTTACTTTGTGAAATGATTAATAATAAAAGGTTATCTGTTATTCAAACCAACTGATTCTGTAGTTCTATAAGCCTTGCATGTGGCAGCATATGTGCTCAGAGGTGGTATTAAGAAAATACAGTGGTGCCTCGCTAGACGATTGCCTCGCAGGACGAGGAAATCGCTAGACGATGCCTTTTTGCGAGCGCTACTGCGCTTCGCAAAACGATGTTTCCCTATGGCGATTTTCGCTAGACAATGAGGTTTCCCCATAGGAGTGCGCCGACTAGTGGTCAAAAGCTGTCAGTGCAGCTGTCAGTGCATTCCTATGGGGACCCTCACTCGCTAGACGATGTTTCCCTATGGGAAATTTCGCAAGACGACTGCGTTTTCCCTTGGAACGCATTGAAGCGATTTCAATGCATTCCAATGGGAAAACGTGCTTCGCTAGACGATGTTTTCACTAGACAGCGATCCTCGTGGAACGGATTAACATCGTCTAGCGAGGCACCACTGTAATACCTGGTGACAGCGAGAGAAACCAAGAGGGAGAGAACCTTTGTGAGGGCCACAACAAACACAGCCACAAGGGCGATCTCCACAGACCTAAATAATGCAAATAGGTAATTTATTGCACCATGGCCTCAAAGTACCAGGCTAGTTACATCTTAAGGCACTAGGAATGGGTAGGATAGTTGGGTTGAGGAGCTTGGAGATAGAAAGATAGGGAGCAATCTGGACTGGGAAGAGATTAGATCAGAACCTTAAGGAGAGAGTTTCATTTCAATGCAAAGTTGTAAGTTGCCCTAGCTACATCTGGAAGAGAGAGTATGTGACAGACCACATTTCTTCTAGGAAGTTTAGCAGAAAATGTAATATGATTGGCTTAAAGCCAGTCAGCTGAGAATCGATACAACAGGATATATGTTAGTCCAATTTCTCAGTTGGGGGGCACAAACTCATTATCTGGAGTTTCAGCACGACATACTGTTAGCAAGAAAATCACTCTGCACTAGCTTAGAAACCTTGCTATGTTGTCCTATTAGGTCTTTCTGTGTTTAGCTTAAGCTAAGATAGTTTTCTTATTTTCCTGTGTGAGTAGTTCTTGTACATGTTGTCTTTTTACCTGTGTTGGCTTTTTGACTTAAAAGTATTTTACGCTTTTCAATCAGGTTAGTCTTTTTCTTATTCTTTAAATAACATTTTTAAAATGCTACCTGATTTGTTTTTTGATTGATGGTTGGCTGCTTGGCTCAAGATTCAGTTTCCTTCAACTGGAAATGGTTAACACTAAGGTATAAAAATATCTTAAATAAAAAGTAAATATAATAGAATTTAGGGATCAAAGCCAACCTCCATTTACCTTGTGGATGTTGCCTATCGGTAGAGCTGAGGAAAAAAGGATTGGGTTAGGCTCTGTTTATTAACTGAGTTTTCCCATTCTCTTGTAAATACAAGGATGTGCACTGTGTTGTAAGATAGGAATTAGAAAGGATAATATGTCAGTTCATCATGTACCATGGCCTACAATTGACTAGCTCTCCAAATAGAAATGCCTCTTAAGATATTTTGAAGCAGTCTGTCAGATACAACTTAATAGTAAGAAGTACAGAGACTATTTTTGTAAGCAGGATATATGACTCACACTTAACTAAATAATTGTGATGTGTGAAGTTCAACGCAGTGAGACTTGTTGAAGAGGATGATGCAGGAAAATAGGAACACATCAAAATGGGACTGTATATATATAACTTTTCACATAGGGAAAAAATGCTATCGCTATAATTCAGATTTGTTTGCTTATATGTAGTGGCAAATTTGGAAGTTCTAATACTCGTCATGACAGTCCCAATAGCCAGCTTCCCACTAATAAGGAGAGGCCAAAAATGCAGACAGCTAGATATCAACCATATCAACAGATGAAGAGCAAGCCTTTTATAAAGTTAATGGTTCTGAACTAGCATTCAAGAGCAGGGCAGTCTTAAGTACTTTGCATGGTAAAAGCAACAAAAAAGCAAAGCATGCTGCTGATATACTGCCCCATAGCTCTTAAAGCACTATCTGGGCAGTTTATAATTTGATTAGGCCACACATTGCTGCACACACACCCCTGAAGCTGGATACTCAATTTTTCAACCTCAGAAGGATAGAAAGGTGAGTGAACCTCAGGCCAGTACCTGGGATTGAACCCAGGTTGTGAGCAGAGTTTTGGCCACTGTACAGCAGTTTAACCACTGAGCCACAAGGAACGACATAAGAGAAAATTGTGTGACCATTTATATAGTCCTTTTAGCTTGCAAACTCCATTAAAATTCTTGTCTCAGAGCCTCACCCATCTGGAGGGGAATATTCTCAATCTGTGAAGTGGCTACACATAAACACTGAGCATATTGGGATTCCCACTCCCTGTGCTGTTGCCAGGGGTTGAGAGGCAAGAAACATAACATAGAGAAAAGTCTCATGCTAGTACTTTTGCTTTCCTTTAGATGTCTCATCCTCATATAACACATAGGTGCTCAGAGAGTTCATCACTCTGTGATCTGTTCCTATTCTACCCTCATGAGTCCAGGAGAATTCTGAATTACACAGCACAGTGTATCAAGTTGTCAACCCTTTAATCATGCCCTGTTTTCTTGCCTGTAAAAAAACTGTATATGTTGACTCATGGAAGTCCAGAAGTGTACAACCATGCTAGATTTGACTTTTGATACACCATCACAATATCACAAATCATTTTTTGAGGATCTATGCTAGGCAATGGATGAATCAATCATTTCTTGACAAATGGAAGCTAGAGATGACAGATGAATCTGGTTTTGGGCCATAGTACTTTTTCATGTCTTCACTCAGAAACAGTTCTTTAATATTTCACATTTAAACACTGATTTTTAAAAAACACCCTGCATTTAAATACATAATTTTATTTTATTTTTCTCTGAAAAACATACCTTTCTGGAAGTTTTATCTCAAAATACCTAGATGTATTTTCCACTCAAAGTACACATTTTGAAATTAGCATAGATATTTTCTTGACCTTAGAATTGTATATCAACATTCTGAGAAATGTGTCGGCTAATTGATATATTCAGATCTGCACATTAGTCCAGATTAATTTCTCAAATATCCCTAACACTATATTGTCAAACGTTGACAGCTGACATACTATTTTTCTAGGAATTTCCCCATTAATACTAAGAGCTAAGTGGCAATATACATAAGCTGTCTTTTCTGCATAAGGAGCTGGTTTATATCCCCATGAATACAGGTGTCTAAGACTAAGAGCTAAGACTTTTACAGTGTGCCTTGCCTTGCTTTCTGTTTATACTGTACTAGGTTAGAGTCAAAGGTTCCATTTCTCACTGAGTCTTGTTCAGCCTCTCCTTTAATTTCTTGGTATATTGTTGAAACAGGTCACTTTTATTGTTTCTCAGAGTGTGGATATACAATTTTGATGTTAAATAAAACCGAAGATGTACTAATTTATGCAATGTTTGTATATGTATATGTAAAATACAAAACAACACCAAGATTTTGAATAGGAAACCCACAGTCAGGAAAAGAGTTAAACACTTCTTTTCTACAGTTGCTGTTTGTGTGCAGTCATAGGCAGCTGCTTTCCATTTTAAAAAACCAATAACCCCGAAAACTTGTTTGACCCAGAATTTCAGAATAGCCACTGACTATGTTAGACCATGGACAGCTCCCTTCAGAGTTCAAATAGTTTTTTATATTTAGAAATGCAGCTAGGCTATGTTGTTAGACTTTCCATTTTCCCTCCAAAATGTTAGTGGTCCCAAGTAAATACCGGGACCACTAACAACACACAGTCATGTGAAAAAGAAAGTGCACTCTCTATGAATTCTATGGTTTTACATATCAGGACATAAGAAAAATCATCTGGTCCTTAGCAGGTCTAAATATTAGGTAAATATAACCTTAGATGAATAACAACACATGACATATTACACTGTGTCGTTAGTTTTTCACACATGGCATTATTTTTGTAAAATAACTAAGTGCACCTTTTTTGGTTCCATAGAAATTAAGATGCAAGTGTGACCACCTCTGTAAAAGCTGAAGTTTTAGCAGTTTGCTGGTCTGGAGCATTCAGGTGTGTGTTAACACAATGCCAAGGAGGAAACACATCATAAATGATCGTAGAGAATCCATTGTTGCTGGCCATCAATCTGAAAAGGGTTATAAGGCTATTTCCAATCAGTTTAAAGTCCATCGTTCTACAATGAGGAAGATTATTCACAAGTAGAAATCATTCAGTCTTCCCAGGAGCAGACGTCCAAGAAAATTCACCCCAAGGTCAGACTGTGCAATGCTCAGAGAAATGGCAAAACCCCCAAGAGTTACATCTCAGACTCTACAGGCCTCAGTTAGCATGTTAAATGTTAAAGTTCATGACAGTACAATTAGAAAATTGTACAATTAGAAAATTGTACTCTGTATGTTTGTTATTTTGATTTTGCATTTGACTTTGTATAATTATGTTATATTGGTAACTGAATGTTGTATTTTTGTTCCAATTTGTTTGATTATGTTTTATATTTTATTTGTTATTGTCTCATTGAGTGTAAACTGTAGCCAGATGGGCAGTATAGAAAACGAACAAATAAATAAAATAAATAAATAAAAAGACTGAACATGTATAGTTTGTTTGGAAGGGTTGCCAGGAGAAAGTCTCTTCTCTCTTAAAAGGACATGACAGCATGATAGGTTTGTAAAGCTGCATCTGGACAAACCATAAGACTTCTGGAACAATGTCCTTTGGACAGGCAAGACCAAAGTGGAGATGTTTGGCTATAATGCACAGTGCCACATTTGGCAAAAACCAAACACAGCATATCAGCACAAACACTTCATACCAACTGCCAAGCACAGTGGTGGAGAGTTGATGGTTTGGGCTTGTTTTGCAGCCACAGGACCTGGACACCTTACAGTAGTTGAGTTGACTATGAACTCTGTATACCAAAGTATTGTGGAGTCAACCGTGAGGACATCCATCGGACAGCAGAAACTTGGGCGAAATTGGGTCATGCAGCAAGACAATGATCCCAAGTACACCAGAAAATCTACAACAGAATGGTTGAAAAAGAAAAGAATCAAAGTGTTGCAATGGCACAGTTAAAGTGCAGACCTCAACTTGATTGAAATGCTGTGGCAGGACCTTAAGGGAGCTGTGCATAAACAAATGTCCACAAACCTCAATGAACTGAAGTAACGTTGTAAAGAAGAGTGGGCCAAAATTCTTCAGCAATGATGTGAGTGATTGATAAGGTCATACAGAAAATGATTACTTCAAGTTATTGCTGCTAAAGGTTGTTCTACAAGCTATTGAATCATAAGTAGTAGTAGTACTATTTTGTGGTCACTGACTCAGTAAAAATAAGAATCATAAGGTGTCCCTATTTTTTCACACATGGCTTCTCCATTTTGACTTTATTTTTGTAAAATAAATAATGACAGTATAATATGAGGTTGTATTTATCTAATTTTCAGACCTGCTAAGGACCAGATGATTTTTCTTATATCCAGATACATAAAGCCATAGAATTCAAAGAGGGTGTACTTTCTTTTTCACATGACTGTGTGTTGTTAGTGGTCCCGGTATTTACTTATTGGAGGGAAAATAGAAAGCTGAAAGGGGCCACACCTTGCTCCAGAGGCTCATGAAGACAGCCTGTACTGCGACATTCAGTGGCTTGTTGGCGCTTCTCCCACAAAGAGGCCTTTGATGTGTGTCTCTTCAAATGGAGCTATCATCTACTTCCCTTGGATTCAGGATCACTATCCAAACCCAAAGCCTTTGCTTCAAATAGGTTAAATGATTCCTTTTGAGGGTAATGTCATGAGGAATTTGAAGAGCTTTGAAATTAAATGTGAATACTATTACTAAAGAAGATACAGAGCTTTAATTATACTTAAAAACATGACTATTCTGAGATGTGTGAACCCCACTCCATTCCAGTCATGTCTAGCCCACTCATTATGAGCTTCTTCTGAGAAACAGTGAAACAGATAACATTTTTAAGGGTTTTAATTTTCCTCAAAATGTTTCAGTGCATGTGAGATCTCACAAAACCACTTGGGATTTGTGGTAGGAAGATGAGCAAACAGCAGCATGTTGCCTAAGTAACCATACAGAGTTCCTAACTGTTGCTCAAGCCCTTGATTGGCTCTCAGAAAATGCAGCAGCAGGAAGAAGAGGGAGCTCTGGACATACCCAGTGGAAGCAGAAGTCTTCCTCGAGCAAGTGGCAGGCATATCAGATCTGATAGCTGTTCCTGAGGCTGGTCCCTCACTCCTCATTCCACAAAAGTGGAACTGAATACAGTAAATTGATACTGTAGGTTCCCAGGACAAATATGAATTGTAGAAATGGGCAGAGGGTCTCAGATCTGGGACTGAAAAACCAGCATCACCTGAAGGTCTTTTCAGATGACAACATTCCTACATTTTTTGGACACATGAGTAGGAAGTGAGACAGCACCAGCAAGCCACTCCCAAGTTCACTCCTTTGGCCATATCCCAAGTACCCATTCATTCAACTGAACACATGGAAAAGGCACATTAGTATTGGTGTACAAGAATTTCATTCACTCACATGTTAAGTGAAGATGTCAACATTCTTGCCTGAAGAAAGCTTGAATAGGGATAAAGATTATCAGGTTCTGAGCACAGGTCAGTAGCAGCTATTCCCCTCACCCACCCACCCCAGTGTGATAACCATGCATTCACAAAAGCAGAGCATCAATATTTCATCATTTATTACAAACAGCGCAATAGTACCTGGTTTGTAAGAACAAGAATATTATTGCTGGTAGCAAAAATTAGTAATTTATTTCACTGATTGATATTCACAAACTTCATCAGTAATTGATAATTGCTTTTAAAATGGGGGAGTGTATGGCCTTCCAGATGTTGTCGTGTTGCATCTTCCAAGAGCCAACATTAGCCAATGTTGAGGATGCTAGGAATCGCAGTTTAACATCCAGAGAGCCATGGGTTGCCTACATCTGAGATGCTTAACTGTATGCATATGTTTTTGTTTTTTAAAGTATACTGCCTGACATAAATCATCTGCCAGTGAAGAATATGCAGTTCTTTCTGTTTGAGCTGGGTGTTACCTCTGCATTGTTAATGGTGCTTGAAAGTTTGCTATGCTGAGACTTAAAAGATGGAAGGTCATTTCTACAGATCAGCAGGTTTATTATTACTAATTCCCTGTAGTCTCCTAAATTGACCATGTGCTTTGCATCAATAGAGTATTATAGTTGCATTGTAGCTACAGCACTTTATTTACTGACATACCAACAAACATGTGAAAACGAAGAGCAGCATTAAGGATTTCAGCAGTGTAGGTGAACTATTAAAGTGACGATCAGGTTGTCTCTTTTTAAATCTTTTTATTCCCTCACCTCTTTTCACAAAAGACCAATTGTATACATTCTTTTCTATTGCTGATGAATCAAGGAGGGTATGTAGCTTCTTAATTTGGGATCTCTGTATGTTATTTTGAAATCTCCAAGACAGTTTATATGAATTGTAATTCATCTCCAATGCCCTACAATTGAAAGATGTTCTTTCCTCATGAGTAACCCCAGTTCTAGGTTTGAGTTGGTACTGCATTGTGCTTTCATGCTACCAAAATAATTTATTTTCAATGAGTTTTTTAGCTGTTATTACTATTTCAATAGTCTTTAACCTTAGCTGCCTACGTGTATAAACCTGTTGCTTAGTTGACTATTAGGTTTGTATGTTGGGGTCATGTGCTCTGAACAACCCCAAGACATGAGTTTACTTTACATGTTGTATAAAAAAATTGAACTCTAGATTAAGAATTGTATTTGCATATAAATAAAGAATTGCAAATTAGTACATTCCATTGTTTATAAAGGACTTGCATCTTATCAAGAATCCATACAAATATAGCCTTGATTCTGGCCAACATCAAAGCTTGAATAGTCATAAGTAAGTCTATTGTATCATTCTAAATTTCTGTCTTTTCTAGACACCTCTGTTTTTTAATTTATTGTGTAAAGTAGCATTGCCAGACCTGTTATTTTCCTGCTTGTTGCTATTCTAAAGGGATGGAGAATCTGAGGCCCTCCCAATATGGTTGCTGGAATACAACTCTCATTATTCCAGATCATTAGCCAAACTAGGTTATAGTTGTTGGAGTCTAAGACGTCAGTCATGTCACAGGTTCTCCACCCCTCCTTCAGTGCTTGGTGAAACAAAAAAAAGATTATGATTATAGTTCTATACATTTACCTGGGAGTGAATCCAATTGAATTTAGTAGGATTTATTTCTGAGTAAACTTGCATATAATTGCCCAAAACGTAGAAAAAGTACTTTGGGGTAGGCTATATTTCCCAGAATTGTCCACCTGGCTGGGATGTTCTGGGAGTTATAATCCAAAAAAATAACCTCTTGAAATTTTTAGATTGCCTTGCAGAGGTAAGATGTAATCAGTGCCATTGTTTTGGATTTTTCATAGTGCAGTGAGTTGCTGCAAGTCAAGCAGCTGATGTGGGCATTTGTTAGCATACACTAGCCTTGTGATTCAGTATGCAATAAGAAATACCTGTGCAGAAATCTTAACTTGCAGCAGTTTGTTCCTGTATTTACATGGATAAAGTTAACACAAGCAAAAACATGTAATAGGATTCCAGCTATAAATAAGTACATACATACAAAGTATGCCCAATTGCACGAACAAGAGAAAAATCTAAAGGGAAGGCTGTAAAGGCTTCCTGTTCATCCTCTAGTCTTGCTAGTAGCATTCTCCACATACTGGCTGTGCCTAATAAGAAATAACACCAAAGTCCTTTTTATCCAAAAAGCAGACATGAGATTTCCATCAGAAGGACACAACTTTTCTGGACAACGTTCATATCTGACTTAGTCATTTTTATTGCTCCTTGAGGAATAATTTTGTCTTCTTCCTTCTCATCACTCTTGGCCTGGCTTGGCCTGGTCTGGTTGTTATATAATACAGCAAAACACAACAATTTATCTAAGTTATAGTCCAGCTGTTTTGATTTAAGAAGCATATAAAATAGGCTTAGGGAGTGACTACACAGGCATTTAGCCTGCTATTTGGTCTGCTTTGAGGATGGGCTGGTTCATTCTTTTTGCTGGCAATGAGACAATGTAACTGCTAGAGCAAATCACCCTCTCCCCAGAGCATTCCTGCCCACACATTTCTGGGTCCCTGTCAGGGGGTACTCTTTTTAAAGTGTGGATAGGATCACTCTTTTTTGATTCACTTTAGAGCACATGCGGTTACTGGGATCAAACCAAAGTGGAGCTTCCTGCTTTAATTTCCCATCTGGTTTCAACATCATTAGTAGGTTAATGCCTTAGTCGCTTAATGATATTGGAAACTGGGAAATTAAAACCTTTCTTCCTCTGCTCCTCCATGGAGCAGAAAGAGGAAGCAGTTTTTAATGTCAGTAGGGGCAGCTATACCTTTTAGAACTTTTAAAAAGCTTTCTCCTGGAAGCAAAGGAAACAAGAGGGGGCAAGGAGGCAAATTTCAGCCCTTTCTTTTCTTTTCTAAAATAGGACTGACCAAATAGGATTACTTAAAATGCATATGCTATGTGGATGCAGAGTTAGCACCACATGGCATATTGGACCTCTATCCAACTTTAAACAACCATATTTAGCCTGCTACCGCCCACTCCAAGTGAGCATTGTAGCTAAGCCCTTAGTTTCAATGAAATAGGACGTACTTTGGTTGATGTGATTTTGACTGCTCCTTAATCAAGGCCTTAATGCATGTGAAAATTCTTTCTTTGGGTGTTAATTAATGGTCCCCAGATACACATGTTAGCCTTCTGAGATCTTGCATTATTACCCTGTTTCCCCGAAAATGACCTAACCTGAAAATAAGCCCTAGTATGATTTTTCAGGATACTCATAATATAAGCCCTACCCCGAAAATAAGCCCTAGTTAAGTGAAACCCCGCCCTCCACCATTGTGCAGCATTGTGCAGCAACCAGAAGATGACATGACTGTAAAATAAAACATCCCCTGAAAATAAGCCCTAATGTGTTTTTTGGAGCAAAAATTAATATAAGACCCTGTCTTATTTTCAGGGAAACACGGTAGCAGCACAGCGATATATGTTTATTCAAGTAACTCTCAGTGTGTCCAATTGCACATAAAAGAGAATAGTTTCCATTGAATACCAATGGGAATTAGTTGACAGAATGTCTCTGTTAGTCACAAAAATCAGCTATTTGAACAAATCTATCATATAATGGGTTCAAATTACATGAAATAAGATTTCAACTCCACATTTGGAAGAACGTCTTGTCAATCAGAGGTGCTCAGCAATGGAATGGACTGCCTCAGAAGTGGTAAAAACCTTCATGGGAGGGTTTTTAACAGAAGCTAGACAGCCACCTGTCAGAAATGCTTTAGCAGGGGTTGGACTTTATGACCCTTGGGGTGCCCTCCAGCTCTACATTTATTCTTTGTAGCATTAGCAGATCTTATTTTCTTAAAAAAAGGATTTTATCTTAAATTTACATTTTCAGATGGCACTTCAGTTGCAATCAGCCTTTGGAAACTTCGTATTACAGTATAATTGAAATGCACAACATCTGGTCCTGAGGAAGTTTTGGGATGGAAGCCTGAGGAGACAAATTCTTGACTGCTGCTTTGGAGTCGTTCCTAGAAAGCTGTTGTTATTGTTGTTGTTGTTATGTTGCAAGCAGCTTCTGTTTTTGCATACTTTCATGGTTTGATAGAGCTGGAGCTCTGTTACCTAATTGACTGGACTGGATCCAAATCCTGTTTACTTTGGAGGGCACTTAAATGAGTTGAAATGCTGTATATTTTATTAGGACTTTGTTTTACAAGTTTATAATTCTATGCAGATAGCTTTTAGTATTCAGTTAACTCAAAGCATTATTTTGGAATCAGTGTTAGTGATTTGACACCAAAGTGTATGCTGCTGACTGTCCTGTTAAGTATGTGAATCATCTATAAGACTATAAGTATCACCTAATCATGTTTTGTTCTCCCCTTAATATCAAAGAGTGGCACTTTACACTGGGAATAAACCACTGCAGCTGTTGGGTGTTCTTAAGGTTTGCATTAGTTGGCATGGCTAATTCATGCTAATTGATGAGGTGCGAGCACACATCTTTTCTGCATAATTAGCCATATGATTAGGAACACAACTGATGTGTACCCTGGCACCTCATCAGTTAGCTGTAATTAACCAAGTTGTAGGTTATACAGACCTTATGCAAATATCAGTAGAATTCTGGCTATTGAATTCTTGGGCTCTTAGTTTATTTATTTGATGAACTTAATTAATATCCCACCTTTCTCCCAATAAAGGGACATAAAGGGATTCTAAGATGATTTACATAGGATTATACTGTTAAAATCCTAGAGAGCTACAGCTGAAACCAGCACTTGTGTGTTGCCTTCTTTTGTCCATGAAATGTCAGAGATACAGCATCTGTGGTGAGAACCACTAAACCATTCGGAAAACCTTTATTGCCAAAATGAGGGACGGAGAGCATGTAATTCTCTACATATTGTTGAAATAAAACTTTGATGATCCTTTACCATTGGTTTTTGTGTAAAACAACATCTGATGGCCTATTACACTCCTTTCTAGGAACCAGAAATCCACTGTGAGTTATGGCTTCAATTGGAGATTTGCTAATAGAAGGGGGGACTTAATTCAGTGTGTATTTTTTTAAAAATGAAAGTGGGTGACTTGAGTTTTCTCCAGAGTTAAGCTAGTATTAGTGATATGGCGGTGTTCCTTCTTCAGTCAGGGAAGCTGCAGGGTGCAACACTGGAGATGGAGGCAGATGACTCTTCACAGATTGCCCAGAGTCCAGGTTTGTATCCCTGCATTCAATGAGTGACCGCAGGCTAGTTCTATCTCTCTAGGCTTAACCTACCAGATATTTCAAGGGAGAAAAATCTTGGGCAGCTGTTGTCAGGAAGGGTACAGGTTATCCATCAGCTGAAATGTCTGGTCCATCTGTTGAGCTTTAGCGTCCTTTTTGAATCTCAATTCTGAGCAGCACACTCTGACATCTTGAAGATTAAGACTAGTGTTTTATGTTCAGACAAACTGAGAAAATAGGGCTATCATTTCAGCAGCGGCTTTTCCACACTTTTGTTTTTATCTGAGCAAATGTCTTTTATAATCACTTTCAGGTATCCAAAATAACTCCAAACTTCTTAGACAAGTGGTTGCTTCCTAAATAAATCTGGAACAATCACATTGAATGGCTACAGCTGGTGGCTCCAATTCCACCAGGTCTTTTGAAGTAAGCCCAGTTTAATGGCAGCTTGATGTTATCTGAATCACCCCTTCTGTAATAAGGGATTTGTACTATCTTGACTTGATTGTCATTACTGGAAAATTCTTTTTGTTTATTTCAGATGTAAAACTGGCAACTAGAAGGGGGACATTGCATAGACAGAGGCCAGGATTCTATATATGAAGAAGAAGCCCATCAGTGCTTCTGTGTGGGGAGGAATTTCTTCCCTCCCCACATAGCCCTCACCTATTCAAAATTTGATAGTTGCTTCTATATAAAACTCTTCTCTCCTTCCCCATTCCCAATCCACCACAGCAAGTAATGAGGTCTGCATGAGGAGGGGAGATCCACAAGCTCAAAGATTTTCTGATAGTCTTTTTCCATCAGCTCAAAAACACACAGGTCCTGGCTGTGGTTTGCATGTTTCATTGAAGGTCCCAAATCAGTCTTCACTTATCCCTAATAGGGGATATGGCATAGGAGAGTTTATAAAAACCACTGTCTTGCTAAACAGAAAAAATTGATTGGGCTTGACAGTCTAATGATCTAACTTGGAGCACAGTTCTAGACTAGACATGTTTACTGGTCTGCAGAAACATAGGATCAGCAACTGGAACAGCAAATTTTCTTTCATAATATAGCGTATCTAGCACCATGTACTTTATGCATTATACATGGGAACGGAGCAATTTAATATTTGGATGTGACATATAGAATGAGCCAGTTAAGTTAACCATTTCTGTAGCATGAGCACTTCTTTACCAAAAAACCCTAACAAATTATTATTTTAATATAGAGTATATTATATAGAGTATATTATAATATAGAGTATACTAAGGTATGGGGAAGCCCAAAGATCTATTGTTTATTCATTGCTTATTTGCGCATTTAAAACATTGTTACTCTTTTCTTCAGGTGGAGAGGATTTCAGGGTGACTTGCAGAAGAATTTACTCTCATGCTTACTGTGTAAAATAAAATGGGAGGAGGAAGGAAGAGAACTATTTTTGTAAATTTACAGAGTTTTCATAGTGACCACTGGGAATGGAAGCAGCTCAGGGAAGGAAAGAGCCAAAAGGCTGATAGAATGGTCCTGTCCTCTCTCTGCTGCATCCTAACAGACAGGATACTGCTAGGTGCCAATTGAAGAGGTACCAAAGGCACTTCTCAGTGAGCAAAGCTAATGGAATGGCCCTGTTTGCCTTCTTCCCCTCTGCTCTGCAGTGTGGTGTCCTTCCATAATTTCCTTCTAAATTGTTCAGTAGGTAACAAAAAAAGAGTTGGTGTGAAAGCCACACAAAGCAAATCTAGAAACCTCTTGGCAGTGGCATTAAAATGCTTAATGAAAAAGATTAATTTGAAGTATCTGAGTCAATCCAACACTGATGGCAGAAATTTAGGTCAAATCCTGGATTAGCGTGATGAGTGCTCCACTGATAACCTTCATGCTTCCCTACTTATCCACTGCAACCTCTCCAAGTTATTTAAGCTTCTTTATTTTTCCTGTTAAGGAATACAGAATATATTGCTAGCAACATTTTAAAGATACTCTCTGCATTGAATCTTCTTGATGATATCATTTTAGTGAACTATTAAATAGCTAATCTACAGGGCAAAATATTTCTTCTGTTTAGAGAAGCCTGTATAAGTGGGATTTATGTCAAAATTACTAAATAAGCAGAGGGTCAATTTTTCATGTTGAGGATGATCTGTGTGTTTCCAAAGGCCAATAGATTCTACCTGCAGTTTGCAGCTGGATGAGAAATAATATTACCCCATCTATTGATAAACTTCTGTGCTCTTGTGCTTTCTTTTTCTTGTATACTTACATATGCATCATGTCTGACTTTCTGGAAATCAGATGTGAGGGACAAGTGGTGGGAAATGCATTTCGTTTTTAGATTTCAACTCCCCAAATCCCATGGTCAGCACCACGTTGGCAGTGGGATTCTGAGAGCTATAGTCAAAAAAGCAAATGTTTCCCATCTCAGCAAAGAACAAACTACTGGGAGTGTTATTACCCTCATATTCTGCTTCTCTGAGAGCAAAGAGGTATTTGGCTGGCTGCTTTTGCATAGTTCAGCAGTCCTGTCCCCACTCAGCTGGGCCCTTCTTCCTTCTCAGCAGATATGTGTAAGATTGCTCTGCAACATTGAGAGACCATTAGTGGAACATTGGTGACTATTTAAATCAAAGTTGCCAGCCTGCAATTTATGCCTTCCTCCTGTGCAAAACAATTCAATTGCTTTTTAATGTGATTATGGAACAGGCCAAGATGATAAATCTCTATTTATTTAAAACTCTTAATTAAATTGTGGCTAAGATCCTGTGTCATTTACTAAAGTGATATGTAATTTTCTGGTTTAATTCGAAACCTTTTCAGCATTTGTTACATCTGGCAAGTATGATGAATAAATGTTTGTAATTGTCCCTGTAAATGATTTGCAGTTAATTTTTTTTCTCCTTGTCCACTGCCAGAATGAAAAGGTTAGCACACCTGACAGCCCTGAGCATTCAGATAATATTTCAGCAAAAGTATATGCTGGCCAAAATCCTCTTGTGTAAAATTATGTCCACACAAGCTGCTAATGCCATTGCCTGCAGGTTTTTGTCACTCATTAAAAATTTCCTATTTCACCCCTTCCTAAGTTCCAAGGCTCCCTTGGGATCACTTTGCATCTCAGGAAGCCTGTGGGAGCCTCTTATCTTGAGGCTCCCAAAAGTTTGCCCAGATGAAAAGGGAAGGGTGCCACAGACTGGAAACAATTCTTCACACACCATCTTATAAGGTTTATTATGAGACTTACGTAAACCTGATTCAGCCTATATTTCTTTCATATTGTGTTTATGTCTGTGGCCCAAAAAAGACTGAGAATGGCAATTCTGGACCAGTGGTTCCCTACCTTGAGTTCCCAAGTGTTTTTGGAGTAAAACTCCCAGAGGCCTTCACCACCAGCTCTGCTGGTCAGGATCTCTGGGAGTTGCAGTCCAAGAACGCCTGGGAACCCAAGGTAGGGAATCACTACTCTACAGCAGAGCTTGGGAAACACAACTTTTTTCAACTACAACTCCCAGTGTATCCTAGCCAGCATTGTATATAGGGTTTCATCTCTTTAGACAATAATCACAGTAATTACTTCACATGCTTCAGAATACAGCATGCTAGCCTTATTGTGTTTGGAGCTCTCTTTCATGTTGTTTTCAGGCTCTGGGGCTCTGTTCCAAATTCCTGCTCTGCTGTGCCACATTGCATCTACACATTAAAATAGATTTTTGAAGGTATAGCCCTAGCTCCAGGAAGAATGATTCACACAATTGGGTGCTGCAAATTCGGTTTCTCTCCTGACCCACCAGCTGTTCAGTACTCGGCAGGATGCATGAACCTAGCTTGTTCCTAAACAGATGATAGACATTATTATGATTTGACTATGATTTGACATGTATTTTACACACAAGACAATGGAACAGGAACACAGTGTTATTTGAGTTTAAATTTACAATACAAAGGAGAACTTGGAAAGCTGTTCTAAAACAAAAACAAATCTACTGATGTGCTGAAGCCGTCCATAATGGAGCAGTAGTAGGTTGGTGGTCGGTCGGTCGGTCTGTCTATCTATCTAGTACGTATTTCATTTCCCATCATTTATAATCTGCCTTTCCACCAACAATCATGCTCAAAGGAGCAAACAGTGATCAAATCCAAACGTAAACCAAAAAAATTGGAAATAAATCAGTAAACACACCATTAAAACATAGCAGTAAAAATAAATACTCAGCTCCCAGAAATTAACTCTCCCTCCACCCCCAGTCATGGCAGTTAATTCAGCCAGGACATTATGTGGCATCACAAACAAAAAGTATTTGCCTTTCATGTTACAGTCTGGCAACATATCACAAAAAGCTTAGTATTATAATATAGGTTATCAGTGGTGCTGCTGATTCATAAATATTAGCTAGTCAAGCACATTCAGAGATCTTTAGACTTACAGCCCAAGAAAGTTAATTTTCATGTCACCATGAGATGGGAAGGACCTTCCCAAGAGATGGATCTTTGCTAGAACAATGACTAACAGGAAACAAAGGAGCCTCCTGGTTGTGAGGGGACTGTTTAGTTAAATTACTGGAGGACAACTGTTTTATTTTATTGCTATTATGCTTACTCAGAAATGTTTGCATGTGTTTTGTTTAACTATGTGAAGTGCATGGAAGCTCTGTGATTCTGTTCTGCCTTTCCATTGTCTTTCATTTTAAAGGAATGTGTTGTTTTCCTGTTCTCCTTTATATGTAAGTAATAAAGTGTAACTCCTTTTTAGATGAAAGTCTGCCCAGTGCCTTTTCTGCTCTACACATATCTGAGACGTCTTCAGTTAAAAAAGAGGGGCTGCTATCCTTCAGAGCTTGGGTTCTTGTTTAGTGAGTCTCCTGTCAGAGGAAAGGAAACATCTTCTCACAAGAGGGAAGTCCCTCCTACCTGTTGTGTAGAAGGAAGGATGGGGAATGTGGGGCAGAGTTGCTACTGAATAAGTGAGGGGAAAAAGGCCTCCACCCACTTGCAAAGAGGGAAAAGACTTGACACCAACCAACATCCAGCAGCAACCCAGATAAAATGCCCAAAGTCTGTCTAAGTGAAAGCATCTTTCTGCCAACAGAAACAGCAGAAAGAGAGTCCTTAAGTACACAGTTGGCTAGAGTAGAGGGTTCCAGGGATCAGTGAAAATGGCACTGAGGAGGATAAATGTTGCCTTTCCTCATGGTGAGATGTGAGACTTGATTTCTGTTTTGAACATTCTAAAGCTAAAACCACTTGTACCATTCTGTAAGATAGTACTGCAAAACAGAAGCTGAAATCCTATTGGTTAGAGTAGTAAGTCACAACTAGAATCAATGGAACTTATGAAGGGGTTGACTCATCAAATCCACACTGATTCAATGGGCTAACTTTAGTTGCGACTTACTACACTAAGCAACAGGATTTCAGCCATTTTTTCTGTGGAATGCTTCACTTCAGAATCCAAGCCAGCTAGCTGGGTTCTCCGCCAGCAAACTAAATTAAATTCTCTCACTTCCAGCCTGTTTTTTCTCAGTCCCACCACACCCCCAACAGCCAGCTACTACTGTATGGTTACTCAAGGTGCTCACTCTCATTGAATTGTTTTTGCTTCCTTTACTTCCCTCCTCCCCAGTTTTTTAAAATATCTCTGCAAATCTTGGAATGCTCCCAAATGTTTTAGTATCTCTCTCTTATGCAGAAATACTTCCATTTTTACAATCCTCAGAATGGAATTTGGAGAACAGCATTTATTTTTCGTATATAGGATCCCCTGCCGAAGATTAGTGTGGAATAGGAATTTCCTAATTAGCATTCTTATGAGTATTATAAAACAGCTTCACTTAACTTACAGCCTAATACAGCTGTTTTATTGAAAATACAGAAGGTAAAAGTAGACTTGGATACTTTAAAAAAACATGAAGAAAGATGTTTGCTATGTGCTGTCAAGTCATTTTTGACTTGCTGACTGTGGTAGCATTTTCAAAGTATGTGACATGTTTAAGGAGTGGTTTACCATTACTAATGAGCAACACAGCTGCCATTGCTTTCTATGGAATTCCTACTGAGTTATGACATGTCTGAACAAATATTATCTTCCTTTGTGCTACTACAGCATGCTAGAAAAATGAGTTTGTTCAGAATTCTGGCAGGTAGTGCTTTCCCTGCCCTCAGGCACCTCTACACAAAGCGCTGGTTGATATTTTACAAGGGTTGCCAGCTGCTCCTTAACCTATCATCTCTGCAGACCTCAGAGTCCATGTATCCTGTCACCCTGTCATCAATTATATGTTTTATTCTTGTTCTTGAGTGCTACGGGTACAAATGCATCACATTATACAGTTAGAAAGTAAAGAGTCATTTCCTGAGGAAACAGGATCTAAGGCCATGATCACATCAGGGAAATGCTACCTGCTTTTAATGATACTTTCCATACTTTTGTTGCAATGCGTATCTGGATGAATGCCCCAACATGCTTTAACATTACCGATTCATTTTCTTCTATTTGAATCATTATGGCCGTCCACACCACTTTACCTATTTATTTTCTCTCTTGATTTATGGAGCACTGCAGCCCCTTAACTTTATTTTTTTAAAAAAAAAACACGATACATCCATGTGTCAGGTAGTGTTTCCTGATGGGTACAATTTCCTCTGTTGCGCTGGCATCTCTGGAAGCCATGCACTGCAGTCCATGGACCTGGCACCCCCACCCAGGGCTGTGTCATTTGCCAGACAGTAGGTGGAGTGATGCAACACCTACCAATGCCTTTAAAGCTGTTGACCTAACTTTACCAACTTATCCACACTCCAGCTGTGGAAAACTGTTTTTTTTTAAAAAAAAAAATTATAGAAGGGCAGCCGTATGGCAGTAATGGCGGCCACCTTCCCCAGGGAATTTGCTTCAAAAAAATATTGATAGGACCATACACATATGCCACACTGCTAAGGACTATATTGAAACGCCACCGGAACAAAAAATCAGAAGCCTCCTGGTGAGTGGGAGTTGAACCGCAGTTACACCACTGGCAGTAAAATGAATTGGTAGTGGCTGTGAGTTGTGTGACCACAAATTTATGCTATGATCTAACTTGGGCATAAGTAGGGAATAATTCTGTCATGTGATCATGCCCTAAGTCAGGGGGGATCAACTTCACAGGACACCGGATATATTTTGGGCCCTGTTACACTCATATTCTGCTTTTCCCATTTTTTCCTAAGCTCGAATTGAGTGTAAGCTCACTTCCAATTTTAATGAAAATACTCAACAAAACTTCCCTGCTCACTCTTCTTAAGTTTATGGACAGTCCTTTAAATAGAGGATGTCTTCATAGAGAAGACTATCCTTTGAGAGCTGTTTAGAAAGAAGACTATGCTTTGAAAATAGAGCACATTAATTGCACAAGGTGCTTGTAGATTTCAAGTCTCTAATGATTAGGAAGCAACTTGACACAGATCAGTGTTTCTATATTTCTCCCGGAGAATTAATGGAACATTGTATAGACGATTATTTTAATAAGAGTAGAGGAAAAAATAGAAATCTAATAAGGAACTTTATACCAGAGCTGTATGGACTGGTCCAGTTGGTTTGTTGTTTTTCTTGTACTCCTTAAATTTTACCTACTGCTCCCTGTACAAGATTAAATTTGATAGTCCTGTGCAGCTTGTGCCTGAAATATTATCCTCCACAGGTCTTCTATAAGGTCTGTTGCACTTGTCAATAGGCCCTTACCCTGGTCAGTTTCAAATGGGTGTATACAATTCAGACATTGACTAACAGAACCATTTGAAACTGACCAGCAGAAGAAACTGATAAAAGCAACAAAGACAGAAACAGAAATAGGCAGGACTATCAAACTCACTGTAATCTGCAGGAAATTGATGAGAAGAGCAAAACAAAACAAAAAACAAACAAACAAAAACCAGTACTGCTTTGGGAAATCACAGCAATCACCATGATGTGCCCAGAGGAAGTCCTTGCTGGGGCAAGCTGTCAAAATTTGGTGGGATAAAAAAAAAACTGCAAAGTATTGGTTATGTCCATTAATGTTGCCCATTAGAAAAATTCCAAAATCTTTATCAGTGTAATATTTTGATCCGTGTAATATCTTGATTTGGTTACCTTAGTGTTCATAAAAACTCTACAGGCTTTCAAGTTTTCCAAATGCCTTCATCAGAGAAGATGTTACAAGAAGCAAGTTGTGGTCATGGGATACAGAAATGGGGGTGGGTGGGAAATCCTGGCTTGATACTGAAGTCATGAAGTTTGTATTGCATGAGTTCTAATAGAGTTTTTAGATAAAATGAAGGGTGAGAGATTTTTAGACCATCATAGAATCATAGAATCACAGAGTTGGAAGAGAGCACAGGGGCCATTGAGTCCAACCCCCTGCCATGCAGGAACTCCATCAAAGCACTCCCGACAGATGGCCATCCAGCCTTTGCTTAAAAACCTCCAAAGAAGGAGACTCCACCACATTCCGAGGCAGCCTATTCCACTGCCGACCAGCTCTGACTATCAGGAAGTTCTTCCTAATGTTCAGATGGAATCTCTTTTCCTGTAGTTTGAAACCATTGCTCCTTGTCCTAGTGTCTGGGGCTGTGGAAAACAAAACTGTCCCTTCCTCGACATGACATCCCTTCAAATATTTAAACATGTCTATCATGTCCCCTCTTAACCTTTTTGTAAGGCTAAACATTCCCAGCTACCTAAGCCGCTCCTCATAGGACATGGCTTCCAGACCTTTGACCATTTTTGTTGCCCTCCTCTGGACACATTCCAGGTTGTCAACATCCTTCTCGAATTGAGGTGCCCAGAACTGGACACAATACTCCAGGTGAGGTCTGACCAAAGCAGAATAGATTGGTACTATCACTTCCCTTGATCTAGACACTATACTCCTATTGATGCAACCAAGAATTGCATTGGCTTTCTTGGCAGCCACATCACACTGCTGACTCATGTTCAGTTTGTGGTCTACCAAGACTCCTAGATCCCTTTCACAGGTATTGTTGTCTAGCCAGGTGTCTTCCATCCTATATCTGTGCAGTTCATTTTTTTCTGCCTAGCTGTAGGACCTTACATTTCTCCCTGTTGAAATTCATTTTGTTAGTTTTGGGGCCAGGACTCTAATCTGTCAAGGTCATTTTGAATTTTAATCCTGTCCTCATATTAGGCCATATCTGATGTTGTAATGGGTTTGGGTTGCATGTGGAATTAGCCCTCAGTATTGCTTGGGAGTGAAACAAAACAAAACAAAAAGAAATAAAGAAATGATTATACCCTTCTCTAATTTTTGGAAATACAAAATTTAGGTGTTACTCAGAATGATCCCTATTCATGGGTAAAGAGCACAGGTTCCTTGATAGGTGAAAAACAAAAAGAGATTTAAAACCTGACATTTTTAATATTAACAGAGGCAGTGTGTCTGTGCTTGGACAGATCCCACTTAGAGCCTCCCTGCCTCTTCTCATTACACGTACATAGCTGCAAACAGCAAGAAGAACAGTTCACAGAATGGGAGGTTTGGATGTTTCAGTGGGAGATCTTTGTCCTCATCTGATGGCACATCCTCTTCAGGTCTTCCTCCTGACTTATAGAAGTTTCACATTCAGAAATTAGGAATACTGGAAGATGCAATTAGGTGGGTAGAAACAAATCTTCACCATTTTTATAAAATGGGGCAATTGTGACAAAACTTGTTTTGTTTGTTTGAAATTTGTTTCAGCTGTAGTTCAGTCAGGTCCAGTCACCTGAATGTTTCCCACTGAGTGTGAAGAATACACCTTAGAGAGTGTGAACTGTTTCCATATGTTCATAATTGAACATTGCTGAATATAATCTATACTATAATCTAGTATAAACCCAGTATACTCCTGGGTTTATATTTATTTGTTTGTTTGTTGTATTTGTATCTCATAATTTCTCAAATTGGGTAGTATGCTATTTTGTCTTTACAACAACTTTGTAAGCTAAAATTAAACTGTGAGGCTGGGATGCCAGAGTTTAACTGAGCTGAAAGATGACTTCAGCTTGGATTGGTATCGTTCATATCCAACACTCTGTCAACACAATCTGTTGTCTCTCCTTCTACATTCTTATTAACTAGGAGTCATCAGTAAGGACTGTAATTTCAGCTGTCACTATTTACTATTCTGTGGCTTTTGTGAATTTTAAGAAGAGGAAATTTGCAATTATTATCAGTATAAAATTCATAGATGTGTTGGCTTCTTTCAAATAATTTATTTCAGTTATTTTTGAAGCTATACACATTTTTGTAAGACACTCAAAATGTACCTCAGTTAAAGTGTTATTGTTTTCTTCCTTTTAGGTAGGAGCTTATCTATTCATGGGGCTAAAAAGCGTGTGCAGATCTACCAAGGGAGAAGTACACCAAGCCATCATTTGCCACAGCATCCATCTGTGGTTAGGTATTCTTCTTTTCCACAAGTCAGAAAGTCAATAAAAATGGAAGCCTCCTCTTCTGGACCTGTTATATTAGCAGCACCAATTGGAAGACCAGTTACTCATCAGCCAGGTAATATATTTGTCTCCATCCTCCTCCTGCTTGTTTTATAAAAATGACACATGCTATGGATACTTCATAGCATCTGATCAAGCTTGCATGGAAATCAATCTATAGGACAGTAACAATAGATTGATGTTCATTCTGGCCATTCTTAGTATGCTTGTTTATAACTGCAGCAGTTATTAGTCATCTACAGCAGGAAGAAAGCTTGGTGATTTTTAAAAAAGTAGGAATATTTCTCAGCTTCTTGTATTCCTGTCAGAAAATCACCATTAAATGTTTGATGCTTGCTATTTCCACACCTGTCTGGCACTTAGAATTTGCAAACATTTCTGCCAGTGAAATTGCCCAGGATTTCACTGTCACATCAGTACTTCCCTCCTCTCCCATCAGCACAAACAAAATAATTTCCATCACACATGCAAGGAAAAACTCATTTTGATCAATTTTACCAGCAGAATCTACTTTTTCTGGGACCTCATACACACTTGAAATAAACAACAACAACAACATTGCCCACATTTCCAGTTTTGACTTCTATGTTGTACCAAGTAGAGTCTACAGTTTATGAAGAACCAAGATTTGAAGAAGTAATTCTTTTCTGTGGCTCTCTTCTGTGTAGAGTGTGTAACATTTGATGCATATTTATGTAGAAGTATGTTCACTGCTTTCAAACAATTAGCTGTGCATAATGAGAAATACACAGATAATGCACACAATGCAAATACATTCTTTTATGGTTTAAATTAGAGGTGTGAATTTCATAGGCTGCACTTAGCCTTTGCAAGGGTCCTTAGTGCAGGCTCCATCCTCCCAGAGATTCCAGAAAAGTTTGGCCACAAAATGGGGGATATATCGGCTCAAGATTCTCCATTTTCTTGCTGTTTCTAACACTAGACCATATCTTCTTTGGATGAAAAGTCCAGCCATTTTTGAAAGGAGGAAGTCAGAAGTGACCTTCTGATCACTATCATTTCTTTACATTAGTGAAAATGACTGGCAAATGAAGGCAGGTCATTTGGAGCCTCCAGTCTTTCTTGTCCTGATTGAAATAGGTTCTTAATGCCTGACTAGCATGGGAGTCAAACTGACTTGCTTTTGTCATCTTTTATTTCACCAGCTCAAGAAACTGATCTTTAGGTACTGTATTTATAGTGAGTCTATAGTTTACATCAGTAGGCATAATATGCTGGCTATGGTATTTTTCAGCAACCTGGTGAATAATGTGAGCAAGTCTAAATTGTATTGCATTGCAACTAAGCTCTTTTCTTGTATTATTATAAAAAAATTGTTTATGATCAGTTGGATTGCCTGAAAGCTGGCTGAGGTGGAGCTGTTTCTTCCATTGTAAATGCAGAACTAATCAGAAAGGCATATTGATGCAATATATCTGGAATCCCTTTTCAATCTTAATTATTTAAATTCAAGATTTGATCTATTTCCACAAGAGGTCAATTTTTATTTATAATAGGTTGTGTCCTTTGTTAGTTTTTTTCATAAATAACCTCTTTTTTGGTCAAAGACAAGATACAATAAGTGAATGTAATTATATATTAAATTCCACTGAATGCTGATTACAGGATACTGTATCTAGTATATAATATATCTATAATATATCAAATCAAGAGATGGAGATCTGAGCATATTGGGAACTGAGTACATACACTATATATTCCAGGTGTTCCTGACTAGGGAAAATGTTTAACCACAATTACTTTCAGAGAAGCATGTGTATATGGATAGATCGTCCATTCCCATGCTTACCTGAATATGTGTCCCTCAGAAAGTAATGCAATATAAATAAAGGACTCTACTGTTTGGAAGTAGATCCGAGTCACAGTTTATGATGCTTGAGTAGACGCCTCTTCTCTAAACTGTGCTGTGTGAGAATAAAAGAGATATTTGGAGGAGGGCACTCCAGTAAAATCAGCTACAAAACTGACATGAAATCAAGAATAAGAAAGTCCAAGGAGTCAGCTTAGGAGGCAGATGTTAATTTTACCCAGAACGTATCAGTTTCTTGTTTATTTGTCACTAGTCCCATGGCATACAGTTCCTCTCTGGCCCTCTAAAAGAGGTTGTTCACTTGAAGTCCTGCTGTCAAACATGTATTTGTCTTTCTGTTTTGCTGCTGACAACAGCCCAGTCCTCAGCAACATGTTAGGTTTGTATTTAGTACATAGAGAGCTGGTATAGTACAGTATAACCTGTGTGAACTGGTAAGTGCCTGATGCAAGTATGTATGTAGAAAATGGCCTTTGGTAACTCACAATTCTATCACCTGCTCCATCAGCCCTGTGATCATAATAATGTGGTGTTAACATTATATGGTTGTTGCAGAGAGACAATGGTTGAAATCTTGTTGACAAGGCAAGGGATCCATGGGAATCCTGGCTTGTCGTCTAAAATCATGCTTCCCAGTTGTCCCCTCTTGCCATGGTGACAAACTAACAAACCTTTTATTTCTGCTTTGTTTTATTGTTTAGATGCCACAGTGGTTTCCTTCTCTCCCAACAAACTTCAGATAAAATCCACAAACAAATTTAAAGCAAATTGTGTATATCATCTGTGGTTTGTTGGGAGAGAAGCAAACCGAAGCAGCAACTTTGGTGCCTTAGGTCGGATGACACAACAGACCAAAAGCAGGCTGAAGTTGTGTAGTGTGCTTAACCTCCCCTGCTGGAGTAAGAGAGAGCAGTCCCCTAGTCAGACAGCTTTCCCATGAAATACACCCAATTTGATAGGCTTTTCTTAAATCATGTTGGTCATAAAGTTCTGGTGTTTGTTGCCAGGTCAACTTTCTGTCTGGTTTTTATTAGGAACAGTTATTACTGCTGTTTCCCCTTTGTCTCCTGTTCCTTCATATTACTGCTTGTGTAGTTGTGTGTTCAAATAGTGTGTATACCTATAGAACTATCTGTCAGAGTCCCTTACAAGGTCCATTAATCTTGGGGATGCCAGTGAAGAAGCTATCTCTATTTTTATGTAGAGTATTTGAGAGCTGTTTACTCTTGAATGAGCACTTAAGAGCCATTAACGTTACCAAAGAGCAGACTTTCAATTGCTAGTGTGGACCAATCCTGCTGCTGGTATTTTGGGTTCTCCTGAGAACTGTTGTGGTGAACAACTGTACTTCAAAATCTACCATGATACCACTGCATGACAATAATTTGTATAGCTAATTGCCATAGATCTTCACAATGACTGGCTATTCTAGCTCCAGTAGGTGCTTCAGGTGCAAATCACTTGGTATGAAGGCTCACAGCAGAGCTGTGAATGTTAAAGCAATTGCACACTTATGGCTAATTAGGATTCACTCATCAGAAGGAAGCTGTTTTAGCAGTACTGCACTGCTAAACACAATGTGTCCTCTAACCTCCAGTCTGTTTAGAATGAAGTTTGAGTCTGAATGTGTTTATTTTTCATCAGTCCAAAAATCAGAAATCATATTTGCACGTTCCTGGGATATGGGGCACTTGGGGAAAAGAACACCATGTTGAATTGGTTTATCTAGTGATCATGTGCAAAAAGTCAACTTATGAGTAATGGTTTGGCTTGTGTCACAATTTAGTCTTGAAAATGAGTTTTCTGGCCTCTATCACCTTGTGTAAAGTGTTGTGCAGGCCAGAAACAGACATTAGAAATAGCTGGTAATTGGAGCTGAAAATGTGTAATGTTGTAGGGAGGTGAGAGAAACAGACTTACTTTCTTTGTGGAATCAGACTTCAAAAGCACCCTGTGCAAATGTCCTGAAGACCTAACAAAGCTGAGGATCTTGCATTGTGATACTGACAATTGTCACATTCATTACAAATATCCCTTTTCTTGCCACAGGCTTCCTCTAATGTCTGTTTTTGGCTTCACACTCTGTAAATCTTTGACCTAGATCACCTCTCCATGCACCTGGTACTGTGGTAGCATTTCATAGATGCATCCAATTGGCATGCTGAAGCTTATCAAATGCGAGCTGGGCAAAGTGATGTGCTTTAACTTCCTGCTTTCATTCTCATATATATCACAAGCTGTGTTGGCATTTATCTTTTTTGCTAATCTACCGATTTTGGTGTTGAAACTTGAAATATGTTCTTAAGTGAAGTATTTCATCCTTATAGGCAATGGAAGGACAAAATTTCATTCTTATATCTTCTTTACATTTGGATTGAATTTGAGGTTGCCACAGTAAAGGTGAAGATCCAGTGATGCCTTTGCTTCCATATTTAATAATATCTGGACTTTTCTTTTCTCTCCCTCCTACTGCTGCTCTGGGATATCAAAGTACCTGCTTCAGAGTGTTTCCCACCTCTCTGGAACATATCTTTAAGATATTTTGTGGAAGGCCACAAGGAAGAGGGTGGATAGCTAATTTTGGCAGAAGTAGCAGGCATTGGTGGTAGTGCACCATCAAATCATGGCCAGTATTTAAGCGTTATATAAAAAGATAGAGTTCCTATGGACTTTGTTTTCTCCCATTAGGCTGCAATTCTAAATGTGTTTATTACGGACGAAACCTCATTTAATACACTGGAACTCACCTCAGAATAAGGATGCGTAGGATTTCACTGCACATCTATTTAAATTCTCCTATAGCTAGTCTCAAATAGAGTAGTCCTACTGACTCAATGGGATGTACAGAAATGTTGGCTTACAGTGTAGTGATTAATTCAATGGGTCAGTTTTTTAATCGAGTCGAGCAATAGAATACTGGCCTCTCTAAGCAATTCTGGTCTTAACAGAAAGTTGCTACATGCCTTCTTTTCTGTGTTTCTACATTATGTTAAAGCATCTATTACAGGGAGTCTAAAATTATATAGTCATGTGCTAGTATCTATTATTAATATATATTCTAAGCAAAGAAACTACCTGATCAAATATAGTAAAATGGAGCATTTCCAAATGGGGGAAATGCAATTAATAAGGAATTAGATAAATTATTCTGCAGATAATTGTTTCCAGGGCATTGTCAGGGTTGAGGGTTTAGTGGGCAAGATGCCCACTACCACTATCGCAGTTCCTAGGTGTTCCACCCCTGCAAGCTAATTCTTTTGGTGAGGGTATAAGGGAGACCTTCTCTGTTGCTGCTCCCAGGCTGTGGAACTCCCTTCCATGGGAAGCCAGAGTAGCCCCCTCTTTATTGTCCTTCTGCAAGCAGACAAAGACCTTTCTCTAGATGTAGACTTTTTCTCTGTAACTGGCTGCATAAGAGAAGGTTCCTTAAAACAGGGCTTCTGTTTTTGTTGTTGTTTGTTTAAAATTCATTTTTTTTGATGTCTTAAACTGTTTTTATCCACTAATTTTAAATTTTGATATCTGTTTCATTCTTTTAAAATATTGTAATAATTTATTGGGGGAGTAGTTTTTGATATTGTTGGGTCCTCTTGAGAAGAAAGGCAGGGTATAAATATTTTAAATAAATAAATAATAATAAATAACTTCCCCCTTCCTTCCCTTTCTTCTGATTTCCTCTCTTCTATGCCCCTTCTTTTCTCCAACTCAGTGGGCAAAATACTGTTGTGTAAAGTTACACCAGCATAAATCAGATCTGGCATTAGAAATAATTAATCTGAATTAATTGAAAGTTTCTTATTTCCCCCATACACTCACTTTCAGGTTCAGAGGCTCTCCAAGGTCTCCCTTTTGCCCTGGGGAAGTGTTTCAGAGCCTCCAGACATTGAGGGGAGCCATTAACAGTCAAAAATCACCCCTGGGTTGCTGACAGCAGCTCCTGTCCAGCTGTGATCTGGTGACAATTTTGAACTCTTAAAGTCTTCCCTCACCATGTCTTGAGGCTCCCAAAAGCTTCCCCAGGGCAAAAGGGAACCCTAGGGAGCCATGGAACATGAAAGGAGGAGATAGGAAACTTTCAATTACTTTATTTTTTTCTGGCAGCAGATTTGGTTTATGCCAGTGTAATCTTATGCAACAAGATTTTGCCCAGTGTGTGCCCTTTCTCCCTCTATTCCTTCCCTCTTTTGCCCCACCCCTCTGCTTGCTTTCTTCCCCATACTAAAGCTGGCAGCAGTGGCTTTTCTTTCACCACTTTTCTATCTTTTAATTGTTAGAGCAGGTTAGGCTCAGCTGTGCAGTCATTTTGATTTTCTGACTATGCTTCTAGTCTGAAAGAGGGTCTTTGGGAAAATTAAGATGCTTGCCATGGTGACTGCTTTCTGCACAGCATATCTGATCTTTTCTAAAAGTTAAGAAGAGAGGAAACCTGGTGCTTCTGTGCAGGATGAGGAGTACCAGGAGCAAGAGAAAAAGCAAAAGAGGAAGGGCAGGTCCACCATATGCGCATGTGTGTCCTGTTAAAGAGATTTGATGATGGCAACTGCATCTGGGCCTTCTGGGTTATGAGTCTCCAGACGTACACTCACAGGTTCAGTCCTTGTGATGCCCCTGATGGAAGATAACAACAGGAAAAGAGAAAATAAATACAATAGTACAAAAGTTTTATAATCACTTCCATTTGCAGAAGAATCCAAAAACTGTTTAACACCAAAGTTAGTAGATCTGTGATAATATAAGCAAGATGTTACAAGAAGTGGATTAATCTGTCTGATTGATTTCAAGACACAAGTCAATTGCTTTGGCTTTTTATTTATCAGTTGTATACCCATTGGTGGCCAAACTCAATTTAGTTGTGTTGGTACAATTTACAGGCATCCACATTACATTTTGTGTTATCCAAATATCAACAGTGCAGTATTACACATTTAGGGTTGAGAACAGTGGTGACAGGAGGGCAGGTGAGAAGGCAACTTTAAATCTTTTTCTATTTGCCAAAAGGAAGATAAGTGTGGATCAGAGCCTGGAAACATTACTTTATCAGGCGACAGATCCCCTGGACAGCATGGTCACTGGTCATGGTCACTGGGAAATTCTGGGGACTTCATCCAAAAGAGGTGGAGATTTTGTCATTCCGTAGGGGGAAAGTCAATAGCATGCTGGTGGAGATATGCAATTTGGTGAACCTGTTCTTGGACCAACTTTTCCTACACTGCCAATTAAAACAAAATAAGCAGTGGTTGCAGCCATTGTTTCTTTAACACCATCTTTGCTGGAGTCACTACTAAACAACAGCAACTCCACCAATCTCTTCAATTTCTTTAGAAGGAAGAGAGCATTGTCAAGGTCATCAGCTGGAAACACAAATTCCAAAAAGGCTTGATGCTCAGAAGAGAGATGTGGACTTTTCAGACATTCTTAATGCAATACAAGAAAGTAAGTTTCTGTATGGGTCTCAGTTTTTATTACTGTGGAATACTAATAGAGATTAATCAGCACCTTAAAAAGTGAACACAAGAATAAGAATAACTGCACTCAAGTGTATGATCCAGATACATTGGCTTGATGCAGATAGTCAAGGAATAGATTGAATATTCAAATCTTTGAAGATACAAAATACTTGAATGTGGAAAATGGTATGGGAAAATAGTAAGAAATAACTTTCTCCCTAGCAGAATCTGAATGAAGATCAGATAGAAACATTAACAATCTGAACATTCTGAAAGTTATAATTTTCTGAACATCAATATGTTTGCAAAGGTACTTTGGTTATAATATTTTTTGAGTAAAAATATAGAATGGAAAGAAGTTAATTTTACATTTCATGTAGAGATGTGCTTAATTATATGCAATATAGTGGGGTTTACCTGGATATACTCTTGTCAAATTTCATTTTAGTTTTGGTTCTTATTCTTTTCCCATTTCTTTCTATGTTTCTTTTTACCGAAACTGTGGACATTGAGCTTTTAATTGCGGAATTTTGTCCATGTGACATGTACAATCTGCTCAATGTTAAGATGTTCGCTGTGATATGGGAAGGATTTGGGGGGAGAGCAAGTCTTTTGAAGAAGAGAGAGGAAGCTTTTTAAAAACAACAGTGGCCCAAACTCTATAACTTAACTTAGTAAATCTCACTGGAGTAGGCCCATTGAATCAATGGGGACTTTATGAGTCAGCTTCTCCATAAGTTCCATGACTTAGAGAGCGACTACATTGACAATATGAGAAATGCTCTGGGGCTGGGACAGTCAGATTTTTAATATTTTCTGTTAACTAAATGATATACAAGTCAATGTGAATCAGCCAGGACATTTTCCTCCTAATCCGTACATCTTTCCTTGACCACTTAAGCTTTTACTTTTTTTGCAAGTGAATGCATTTATGTCAGTTCAGGCAGTGTGATTGCTTTTGCTAATGCAAAAAAGCAACAGGGCCATGCGCCAGGGTGGTGTACAAGAATCAGTTTAAGAAGCTAGACCTCAGTGAGGATGGCCACATGGACATAGTCAAGCTCCAAGCCAGCCTCAAAGCTTTGGGCATCACTCTGGGAGATGACATGGAGAAGGTGAGTGCAAGGCTCAAGGTTTGCCTACGTGAATGAGGGAAGGGGAAATATATGAGGAAGTCTCTTCCAGTAGCTGAAGTACTCTGCAAAGGATTAATAGTTACTGTTTAAGCAACACAGCAAGCCAGCTCTCTCTCTCTTTTTTAAGGTTCCATATCAACACTGTAACAAAGTTGCACTAGAACACCTAAGAGACCAATTGAAAAGAGAAAGGGGGAGAAGAGGAAATTGAAAAATTTCTTACTTTACAACTATGGTTTATAAAATCTGATTTAGAATTTCTCTTACTAGATCCATTCTGCAAGTTATTTGTTATGCATTTCATTTTGAAAAGATAAAAAAATGACTAATTAAATGTGCACATTAAATTGTATGTAAATTTAGCAGGACAAAGCTTCAAAGTATTCACCATAATTTTTCCTTGTTATTGTCAGACCTAGCCTATCTGAAATGCTGCTTCTTTGTGTTTTGTGTTCTGTGTATATCTTGTGCCCTGGATATACTTTGTGTGTATCTTGTGCCCTCCAGATTTCATTGGCTACATGTCCCTAGCTATGTCGGCTGCAGAGTTGTGAGAGATGCTGTTCAACGCATCTTCAGAGCATCAGCTTGGGGAAGGGGGTTCCACTCTCTTCCTTTTCATTCCTTTCATCTACCATTTCTTAGGAAAGTTCATATCTCCCTGACTGGATAGTTCAAAGATTCCTGGTACAAATTCAGATTCAGATATTTCCATGGCAACAGCTGCTTTGTTTAATTTTTTTTAAAAAAAAAAATGGTTTTATAGCTACACCTTGATTTTGGTTTTTCACATATTCCATTTTTACTCTTCATTTCAGGCAGAGATTATCCCTTGAAGTTATCCCTAGCGTGTGAAATGAGTGCAATTGTATGGTAGTTGGAGCATTCTTTGGCGCTACCCTTCTTTGGGATTGGAATGTAGACTAATCTTTTCCAATCCTCTGGCCACTGCTGAGTTTTCCAAATTTGCTGGCATATTGAGTGTAGCACCTTAACAGTGTCATCTTTTAAGATTTTAAATAGTTCGACTGGAATGCCATCACCTCCACTGGCCTTGTTGTTAGCCATGCTTTCTAAGGCCCACTTGACTTCACTCTCCAGGATGTCTGGCTCAAGGTCAGCAACCACACTATCTGGGTTGTCCGGGACATCCAGATCTTTCTGGTATAATTCCTCTGTGTATTCTTGCCACCTCTTCTTGATATCTTCTGCTTCTGTTAGGTCCCTACCATTTTTGTCCTTTATCATGTCCATCTTTGCACAAAATGTTCCTTTAATATCTCCAATTTTCTTGAACAGATCTCTGGTTTTTCCCTTTCTATTATTTTCCTCTATATCTTTGCACTGTTCATTTAAGAAGGCCCTCTTGTCTCTCCTTGCTATTCTTTGGAAGTCTGCATTCAATTTTCTGTAACTTTCCCTATCTCCCTTGCATTTTGTTTCCCTTCTCTTCTCTGCTATTTGTAAGGCCTCATTGGACAGCCACTGCTTTCTTGCATTTCCTTTTCTTTGGGATGGTTTTTGTTGCTGCCTCCTGTACAATGTTACGAGCCTCAATCCATAGTTCTTCAGGCACTCTGTCCACCAAATCTAGTTCCTTAAATCTGTTCTTCACTTCCACTGTGTATTCATAAGGGATTTGGTTTAGATTATACCTGAGTAGCCCAGTGGTTTTTCCTACTTTCTTCAGTTTAAGCTTGAGTTTTGCTATAAGAAGCTGATGATCAGAGCCACAATAAGCTCCAGGTCTTGTTTTTGCTCACTGTATAGAGCTTCTCCATCTTTGGCTGCAGAGAACATAATCAATCTGATTTCGGTATTGCCCGTCTGGTGATGTCCATGTGTAGAGTCGCCTCTTGTGTTGTTGGAAAAGAGTGTTTGTGATGACCAGCTTGTTCTCTTGACAAAACTCTATTAGCCTTTGCCCTGCTTCGTTTTGAACTCCAA
The DNA here is from genome assembly GCA_037013535.1 of Intellagama lesueurii. NCBI lineage: Eukaryota > Metazoa > Chordata > Lepidosauria > Squamata > Agamidae > Intellagama > Intellagama lesueurii. The sequence continues at coordinate 38,233,200 of JBAJHW010000005.1, read as the reverse complement.
GGCCAAACTTCCCTGTTGTTCCTTTTATCTTTTGACTCCCTACTTTAGTATTCCAGTCCCCTATAATGACAAGAACATCTTTCTTTGGTGTCAGTTCTAGATGGTGTTGTAAGTCTTCATAGAATTCATAGAATTCTTCATAGAATTGGTCAATTTCAGCCTCTTCAGCATCGGTGGTTGGTGCATAAATTTGGATTACTGTGATGTTGGAAGGTCTGCCTTGGATTCGTATTGAAATCATTCTATCATTTTTGAGATTGAGGTTCCTATGCAATATTTTTCTTTGCAGCATCGGACTTTCCTTTCACTTCCAGTTACGTCCGCAGCTGAGCGTCCTTTCGGCTTTGGCCCAACCACTTCATTAGCTCTGGAGCTACTTGTACTTGTCCTCCGCTCTTCCTCAGTAGCATGTTGGACACCTTCCGACCTGAGGGGCTCATCTTCCAGCGTCATATCTTTTAGCCTTTTGTTTCTGTCTATGGAGTTTTCTTGGCAAATATACTGGAGTGGCTTGCCAGTTCCTGCTCCAGGTGGATCGCGTTTAGTCCGAACTCTCCACTATGACCTGTCCGTCTTGGGTGTCCCTGCACGGCATAGCCCATAGCTTCTCTGAATTACTCAAGCCCCTTTGCCATGATAAGGCAGCAATCCATGAAGGATATATCCTGGAAATATAGAGTGATATAATTTGTGAATTCCAAGCAACAAGGAATGTTCATTAGCTTGCAGGTTTGCCATGATAGTACTGTTTTACCTAACGGTTTAACTATAGCATCCACCCATACTTGCTCAACAGTAAAAATCCTACCAACAACTGTTCTCAATTTTACTAAGAAACAAATATCTCTATACATCTTTTTTCTCTTGACCTTTCTGCTACTAACTTCCTTAGAATTAAGCAATACTATACGGTACAGAAGATACCAGAAGCAACTTCAAACATGTTCCCTTTTTTTTGCATTACAGCTCCCTGGGACATTGTAAGATTTCTAGTCCTAAAGAAGTAAAAAATTTCAAACGTTGTTGCTTATTATTATTTGTATACCACAAGATTTGTTGTAGTTTTTATGTGCCACCAAATAACGTCTGACTTATGGTAGCCCTGATGGGTTTTTGAAGTATGTGAAATTTTCAGGGAGAGATTTACTATTGCCACTTCTCTAGTGGATTTCAATGGGATTTGATCTCAAGTCTCCTGGGTCCTAATCTGACACTATGTCCACCACACTTGCACTGGTCCTCATCTGCAACAGACATATACAGTAATTATGTTTGTGTATATGTGTGCTTGTTGATGCCTTTATGGGCATGTTCAGCTTGAGATTGGTCACAACATATAAGTAAGAAAAACAGGGAGAGTGAGCTTTGTTAACCCCATCACCAGTTATGCCAGCAGCCACTGGGTCCTCCAGTAATAACTCCATGGCTCCAGGTTGCAAGGATAAACAGTAACAGTTTTTATTCAAATAACGATAGATGTAGACGCATGAGCTGCTGATTTAACCTTCTCTGCAAGCTTCCTGGGGGGTTGAATTCCCTGCACTAACCCCCTAGGTAGTGTCCTTTCAAAGGGGCCCCCAATTAACATCGCTGGAGTCCCCGGGAGTCTTGGCCCAGAGAAGTGGAGGGAAGAATGAATCCAGACAGCCAGTTGCAATCCTTTCAATAACAGGTGAGGATATGTGGGTGTGCTCCTCTGCTCCTCCCCAAGCCTCCTCTGCCTCTTGCACTGGCGCCTGCGTCACCAGCACCACAACTGTATTGGCGTGGGTGCTGCTGCTCCTGTCAGCTGGCGTGGATGCCAATGTCTGATTGGTGGTGATGGTCCTTCAGCCAGAACTTGCACATGGCCCCCTCATCTGTGGCACCTTCCTCTGCCAACAGAGTAGGGTTTAGGGACCTCTTCCCAGGGATCCTCCTTCCACTTCCTCAGAAGCACAAAATGGGATCCCAAGCCTCCACTGCCTCTCCCCAAGTCTCTTCCTCTCCCAAGGTTTCTGCAACTCCTTCTGTTTCTCCCAAAGTTGTTGAGTCCTCCTATTCCTCCTCCTTTATCTCTGCCACTGTTTCCTCCTCTGCTGGTGCCTGCCATCATCTGGCCTTTCTATGGACACCTATCCTCTCTCCCTCTTGCCTACCAGGGGCCTAGGAGCCAAGGTTCTCCCAAGCTCCCACAAGGTAATGGTGTAGACTTACTCATAGAGAGCAGCTGAAGTAACATCTTAAGGACCATGCTTACAACAGAAAGAAATGTTTATCAGTGTAGCTTTCATTTTTGGCTCATCCTGCAGCAATTATCTAAACAACAAGCTGCAGGAGATAAGTCTAGTATAACGTAGTCTTCCTACCCCGCAGCTGATGTTTCATCACAGCCTTCAGGAACTCTGGCATGAGCAAAGATCAGTGAGGCTCAGGGCTCAAGGGTCACCAACAAAGGGGTTCCAGTTTTGGTCCTGAGATTCCTGCAGATCTTAGGCTTTAGACTTGAAATCTTAAGGAATATAACCTGACCACCGTATGTTTTGGACTTCATTCTCCTGGTTTCAGAACATGACATTTAGACATGCTTAGAAGCATGTCTTTCTTCTTCTTCTTCTTCTTCTTCTTCTTCTTCTTCTTCTTCTTCTTCTTCTTCTTCTTCTTCTTCTAACTACCTTGACCCTCTATAGTTGCTGCTGATGGAATACACATCTGGGCCTTTATTCACCAGAATCTCTACAATGTATGTCACTCAGAGACTATTTTATAATTCTTACTGAATGGTTACTGAAGGTCATTCTCTCTGTGACATCCCAACAGCCTCCCCCTGAGTTTCAGGATTAGGCCATGAAATCTCAGGCAATGGGATGCTGCTGACCTGGCAACCCTATGACTAAGAGACGGGAAAAGACAATTTATAGGTGATGTTACCAAACTGCCCTTGTGGGTGACAGAAGGCTTATCCCCCCGTCCCCCACTTTATCATCCAAACTAACAAAGTGACTCCTTTCCTCTTACTCTTCTTTACATTAAAAATGATTAAGTTAATATTCAGCCTTCCCTCCAGTGGATTCAAGGCAGGAGATATGGCTTTCTCTCCAGTACAGTCCTAGGAAGTGGGCCTGGCTGTGAGAGAGTGACTGGTCCACTTGGTGACTTTGAATGGCTTAGTTGCATAGCTTGAACCCAGACTTCCCAAGTTCTAGTCTACCTCTTTTAATCTCTACACCACACTGCCCATCTCTTTCTTGCAGAACATTTTTTTTCTACCAGAGGTCCTTGATATCTCTCACTACCCACATATAGGCACTCTTAATGCACTCTCCACCTTGGCAGATACAACCCACCTTGGGTCCTTTTGGGGAGAAAGGTGTGATCTAAATATTTTAAGTAAATAATAAATAAATAAATCTCCAGAACTATACCTGTTCAACATACATCTCAGTATGAAAATGATAGTTCATCTCCTGTCCTCAGTCTGGGGGGCTAGACCCACAACTCAATCCAGCACTGGCTTATCTACCCAGGGTCATATGCCCCTGAGGGGGTATGTTGTCTGCAGCTGACAGTTCAAGTTAGAATTCTCCTTCTGTTTTATATTGGAAGCGCTCCTGGGTTGCACTGAAAAGCCATAATCAGGAGGTTTTCTTTGGCTGTTTCCCTATATTTCCTCTCCTGCTACTGAATTACTTACAGTATACTATTTATCATCTTAGAAGTATTTCTTCTTCATCTTTCCCTTGTCTCCACCTTAATATTGTTAATGTCAACAGAATTTAGCATTTTGGGCATGTTGATTCAGAGCACTGGAATGGGTGAAGTAGTTATAGCTACGGGCACAAAGAAGACTTTGGAAGAGCATAACATTAAAGTGTTCCCAATGTAAAGCAAAAGCAAAGCAGTTTCCATTTTAAATCATGTTTTTGCTATAATTGGGTCTTCTAAAAATATTTCTGGTGTTATTGCCATGTAGCAACAGAGAGAAGTGCTGTTCTGGTTCACGCTGAAAACTTTTGCCTGATCCCCTCAGCCAGGACATCAGAGTCAGCATCCATAAGAGCTGAAAGGTTAGTTCACTGTACTCAGCATATTACACAGGACACATCACTGTGGATTTGTGCTGAAACCATTTCTTTATGGCAGGCCAGTATTATTATTAGATGTTCTCAAAGGCAAAAGGAGGAAACTGAAGATTTTTATTTTTATTTTTTATATATATATTCAGTAGGCATCACTCAAAGGGTGGTCACTGGAAATCTGATTACAAACTGGGCATAAATGTTTATCTGACATCAGGGAATGGTTTTTTAGTAGAACACACCCATGGTTCAGAAAGGGAGGGTTCTGATATGGCAGTGGAATTCTTCAAAGAATCTGAGGTGTGAGTGTGTTTGGGTGTTACACATCAGATTTGTGATTTCCCAGGATGTATAACATTTTCCTGGTCCTGGAATGTATAGCATTTTACATGTCAGAACCAGGACTTTAAATAGTGCCTGGAAACAAACAGTGAAGCCATTGCACCAGGGAGGTTATATCTGCTCCTGTTGGTCAACAATCTGGAACCATGTAAAGTTTCCAGACACTTTTCAAATGCATTTGCAAAGAGAACATGTTATAGGAGTCCCAAAACTAAGGCATGTGCCACTGTGGCTAGTTGCAGCATCTCCAGGAATAGGCAACTTTGGGATAACTAGCTGCAACTGCAGAAACGTACTTCTGGTCACCAGCAAAACCCAGGTGTTCAGGTACAGCACAGAATCCAGGAATACACCCACACTGCACCCTTGAGTCTTCAATGGGATTGTAATCTTATCTACCTCAGGTTGAATCCCTATTCTCTCAGTCCCTTTTGACCGATCAGGAACACCTCTGTTTTACATGGAATAAGCATCAATATGTTTACCTTCATCCAATTCATCACTATAACCACAAACTGATTTAGAAACAGAACAACTTCCTTGGATTTAGATAGGAAGGATGTGGGCTAATATTACAGTGAATCAAGACTATAAGTAAAAATTGATGTGTCATGATGCACTCTAAATTTGTGGCTATAGATCTGTTTCTCTCAATCACTGAGCTGTAGCTCCTCATTGTAACAGTCTAGCTGGATCATTAGTCCCATTAAATTATTGTGTGTGATTCATCTTTTGGCACATCCAAAAGGTAAGCTGGCAAGTCCTTTACTCTACATTTTACTGTGCTTATGGTTATGGAACAGTCAAGTGAGGACATTGAACTACCGAGAGTAAAGAACATGAATATTCAATTACTGAGAGTACAAAGTATAAGGGGAGAGAGAGGTCAGTTTTGTCAGTCTGACTAGGACTAAAACCTTACACAAGTGATAGTTTGGTGCACTGGAGACTGGGGAATAGTCCAGAAGCTACAGAAACTAAAGGATAAGGAGCCCAGAGACATGATTACTATTTAAAAAAAAGAAAGTGTAGAGAGCAAGTAATGAACAGTGAAAGGGATGGAGGAAGGAGGAGGCATGGAAAGAGGTACTTGTAGTATGAAACAGAAACTGTGAAGAAGCACCATAGTTCTCAGAATCAGGAGAACATGTAAACTGTTATTGGAGTTAATGAGATGTGAGATGTAGGTAAACTGGCCAATAAATTAAGGATTAAAAACAGGAATGTAAGAAGACAGTTGTTGGTGAGTGGAAAAGAGCAATCAAGGGGAAATGTGATGAGGCAAAACTTCACACTGGATGTAGGGACAAAAGAATGATATAAACATAAGAGTTTGAAATTCTGGGGATTATGAACTGTGTAGCCAAGAGGGAATGAGTTTTTCATCTAGAAGGTGACGCTGATAGAAGTTGGAGGTTTTGTCTATCACTTGATAAGCTTGAAAGAGTAACAATCAGAATCAAGAGGTTGGTGTCTGACTTTTATGTGTTAATTTGAATTAAGTAGCCAACGTCTTAGGTGTAGGATTCTAATGTTCAGAAATTATTTCATTAATTCTTTTACTATACCAATATACGTCTGTTCTCAAATGTTATGAAATTGACTCTAAATATTTTCACAATTTTTAGCCTTTTGAAGTAATTCAGTTTCAGCTTTACACAAAAGATTATAATATCAGTAAACTGCCCTCTTACAAACTTTTATTTTGTGTGCTGTGTTCCTCATAATGGTTTGTTCTTTACCCATGGGCATATTTGGTTTAATAATTTATTGATGCAGCAGTTCATAATCTGAAAATGTTCTTGAGTATCACTCAGTATCTGCATAGTGAGGAAAAGTTTGTATGCTGAAAATCTACTTGTCATGCAACCAGAAATGTTGCAACACCATGGCAATGAAAAAAAGTGTTGGAACTTGGTGTGAAGAATATGTAATGTATCAGCATTTCTGCCCAAGGCAAACCTCTGAAACACCCAAATTATGTTGGGTGAAATAGAGGTGAATAAACCACTTCCCCACATTTGCCTCTAGGGATGTGTGACACATTTTTATGTTTTAGAATGAAAGTTCACTCAAGATACGTCATCTGTATTTTAAAAGCTCTAGACTGGGCATTAGCTGAGCATACTTGGGTCCCTATTCTACGTGCCACTATCGTAGGCTTTTTACCAAGGCTCTCACCAAGACATAGGCTTCCACAGTAATATAAAATAGTAATGAATCACTCTGACACCAGATTTAAATTCTTCTTTTAAACTATAAAATACATGGAATATAAAGCAAAAACAAATAGAATTGGAAGAGACACTAACATAACATAGCAAAAACACAGTTCCATGCAAGTTCAACAATCCCATTTACCAGACCTATAACACCTGATTTCTGTGAAATGTCTGATAAGACTACCAATTTTCTCTTTGTTTCATGCTGTTTATAAAGCTTTCCCTCAGCACAAAAATGCACTCTGTAAGCAACTTAGCATTTGGTGCCCATAAATGGATGAATCTACCAAGCACCACACTACTTTTATTAATTTCCAAACGATAATACTACAAGGCAGTAACATAATTAAAGCCAGACTCCTTTTTGAAACAGCAGGTGCCCTAAGCACACTTTAAGGAATAGAGTGTGGGCAACCGCATTCAAAAATATCTCCTGGAGCACTGACAGTCTGAGATGAGGCTGGCCTTTGGCTGACATCCAGTGTTTAGCTTTATGTGTGCTATGTAGAACATCCTTATCTGGGGTTACATGTGCATAACAGAATCATCTACTGATTGCACTAATATATATATTTTGGCTCTTATGTCAGTGGGTTGGTAGATGTTCATCATTTTCTTTAGTTCATCAGATTTCTTGAGTGCACTTTGTCCTGCAGTTGTTTGTCCAACACAGAAAGTGTTGATTTTACATCTGATTTTTTTAAAAGGTTAAATAGTGAATTCCTTGGGCCCTTTTTTTACATAACCTTGATTTTTTCTTTTGTAAATTTCGAAATATGTTTAATTTACTTCTCTTGTGAAAAAATTTATATAGGTTTGATAAAAGTAAAAATTTCCTCAGCATTTCTCAACAACCAAAAATAAGACACCTTTGAGATATTGGGGACAAATTTTGCAGACCCCTTTTCCAGCTGCTATTGGCTACTAGTTTTACTTTCCTAGAATATACTGGGACAATTAGGATAGTGTGTTACACTGGGCATCTGTAGGTGGAACCCAGTGGAAACAGCATAAGGCATTTCCGTGCCCTGCAGCCACTGGCATGGCCAAACTGGCTAGAAAAGGGGTCAAGAAACCCCCCTAGAGCTAATTGTTAGGAGGCATGGAGAGCTGCATGGAGGAGAAATGTCATACTGGTACTATAATAAATACTGACAAAATAGATTCTGAAAAACATACATACCTCTAGGTGCCAAGTCTTCCTTTGTAGTTTTCTTTCTTTTCTAAAGTGAATAAAAGTATTACAGTGTAACAACGACATCTTTTAAATAGAGTCAATAGGAATAATACATTTAAATGTAAATAGTACAACATATTTGTCAGATAAAGAAGTAGGTGGCATGGTTTTCTTTCCCAGATGTTCATTTTCCATAATGTTTTGTTCAACAGCACTCAGAGGAAAATCTTTATTAACTCTTCTGAATTACAGAGGGTTCTCATGTGAAAGAATAACTCAGAGTGGAAGTCCACCATATGATTAAGAAACTATGAAGTTCTCCTGACATACCAAGAACATGGAAGATTGTAGGTTAATGTGAAAAAGGTGTACATCAATTAACACTCCCCATGAACTTAAATCTTCCCTTTTCAAATCATTGTTATTGTATTTTGGAGTTTACTAAATGCACAGAATTGATAATTTTATTCTACAGGCTTTGTGTTATTGTGATGAACAGTGTCCCTCTCCCAAAATTGCTTACAACATCAAGTGTTTTAACTTTTTTGTTGGCTTTTTTTTTAGTAGCCAAGGATGTCAATATTTTCTTTGATGAATTAGAAGGCATAAACAGTCCTTCCAAAGATGATGATTCTTTGATTCACCATGGTAACTTGACTAGTACTTCAGATGATACTAGCAGACTGGAGGCAGTGGGGGAGGTAAGAACTTCATATATGTAAAAATTTTCTGAATCTGTGAATGGAATTGCAAGTCATTTCTGATGCTACAGTGGTGTGCTGTAGAATAACATCTCAGACACAGTTGTGAAATTAATGCTTTGTCAAGTCAAAGTGTCCTCACTATGTTGTTAATCTGCAGACAGTGGTAAAAAATTCTGAACATTGTAACATCTTATGATTGCCTATCTAACAGGGAAAAAAGGACATGGATCAGCCCCATTCATGTAATATGTGTAGTGCATGGAGTAATAAATATGATTTATTATTCAAATGGCTTTCACAAGCAGATGAATACGTTTCTCTTCAGGCAAGCTTTTCCTTGTTGACTAGCTATCTGAGAGGTGTTTTTAAATGGGTTGTTGTGCCTTGTTGCTTTGAATGTGTTTTGGTGTTGATTTTGTTCATTGATTGATTGATTGATTGATTGATTGATTGATTGATTGATTGATTGATTGATTGATTTGATTTGATTTGATTTTTATACCGCCCATGTGGCAGCCAAGGCCACTCTGGGCTGTTTACTACAAGGTAAACAATAACAGTAACATAGTGACGAGGATATATAACAACAGATCAAATATAATATTAAACATGCAAAATGAATAACAGTAAAAATACACAGTAAAAACATAATAAAATAAAATTAAAATGCAAACATGGCGGTAGGTTTTTAGTGTGGCATTTGTTTGATCCTTTTTTAAAATTTGTATGCTTACTGTTTTTTGCTTTTAAATGTTTTTAAAAGATGGTAGTCGCCTCTTTAAGGAGAAAGGTGGGCTAAAAAATATTTTAAATAAATATGAAAGTTGTAGTCCTGTGTCTTTCATATCTGCATCCAAGGGCCTCCATCAGATGGACTGCGTGGTAATTTCCCCTCCCTCCTGCAACCCTAAAATACCCACAGACTCTGGTCAGGAAGGCCAGGAATCTCTTAAGGCAGACTCTCAGTTGATATGGGGGGGGGGGGGGGGGGAGAAGCTATAGAGCCTCATGGCACAGTGCTTGAAGTGCAGTACTGCAGTGAAAACTCTGCTCACTACCTGAATTCAATCATGAACTCAGGTAGCCAGCTTGTGATTGACTCAACTTCCCGTACTTCTGAGGTCAGTAAATTGAGTACTCAGCTTGCCGGGAGAGCAGGCAATGTGTAGGCTACATAATTAAATTGTAAACCACCCAGAGAGAGCTTTAAGCACTATGAGGCCATATATAAGCAGCACATGAGAGGCAAGAGAAAGTTCCATTGAGCTAAAGGTCATATGCTAGTATAAAATTAATTTACCCATGGGTTTTTGCCCCTCACAATATGGATATACACAAGAATACACAAGTTGTATTCTGAAATATGACCTTCTTTTCTGATAAAAAAAAAATTGAGTTATATTTTTTGCTGCTAGTAAATTTTGGAGTATTTGTATTTGAGGTCCTATAAAAATGGAGTAGTTTAAAGAGATGGCAACTTTCCACATCATTACTCTTCTTTCTCCTAAATAGCATGAGAAAGTGATTTGAAGGACCTTGATGTAAAGCATGAATGGGTAGCATGTGACCTTCCACATCTTGTTAGACTTCAGTTCCTGTCAAACCTCACAAGTGACTCTATTGGCTATGAGCTGCCATCCAAAAACACCCAGAGAACTACATGTTCCCTGTTCCTGTTGTAAAGGAATATCATTTGTTGGAACTGGATATATCATAAGTAGGAAAAGATAAGTGTATTTCAGACTAATTATATCCATATGAAATGAATACGCTATATCAAAGATATCCTTTTCTGGTGTGCCTTAGCTTCTTTCCACTGATGGAAGGTGCAGAGGAAAACATTATAGGACTGGTAATTCCAAGTGTTATAGAGCAGTATAGGGCTGGCAAATTCGAGTGCAAATATTTGCCAGCTGCACAGCACAGCAAAACAAAATTATTTGCATATGGCATCTGAGCACCAACAGAGAAGGAGTCACGTGAGATTCTCAAAATAAGGAGTTCCACTGTCCAGATGCCATAACTGAGTAGGGTGTCCCTGTCCCACATACCCTGGTGTTAGGGGTCTCAAGGGAAGACTTGAGGAGGTAGATGAATTTACTGGATATTCTAGGATAAAGCAAAAAAAAAAAAAAAAAAAAAAAGCAAAGTGTGCTGCTTATATGGGTGGTATATATAGCACTCTCTGGGCAGTTTACAATTTAATTATACAGGCTACACTCTCCCCCCACCCCCACCCCAACCTCAGAAGGATGGAAGGTTGAGTCAACCGCGAGCCAGCTGTTAGAGTCCACTGCAATACTACAGCTTAATCACTGCTCCACAAGGCTCCTTCGTAGAGTGATAACATAACTTATCTGATCTTAAACTGGCCTCTCTGGTTTAGGGATTCTCATATATACATGTTATAGTTTTATACATTAGACCTTTTGTACTTAAATCTTTTGACCATAAATAGTATTAGAACAGATATTAATTAGCAAAATATATAATACTTTGATTTTTTTTTTATTTTTTTTGCAGGGTATACCAGAAAAAAATAAATCCAGTGGGCTCTATTTTAGGGATGGAAAATGTCGGATTGACTACATCTTGGTGTACAGAAAATCCAACCCACAAACTGAAAAAAGAGAGGTGTTTGAACGAAATATTAGAGCAGAAGGACTTCAAATGGAGAAAGAGGTAGGAGGTATTTTCTGAGGAGTATTTTCTGGATTCAAATCAGCTTGCAGGCTTCTGTGAGAACATAAATATTACCTAGCAATTAACTTCATAAAAATAATTTATTTTGAGAGACAGTGGAATTTCAAATGGTTATAATCTGAGTACCTTTCTATTCCTTTGTAGTAATATCAACCAGCTCAGCGTGTTAGGTCTGACTGTTAAGAGTTTAAAACTTAAAACTGAGAGCTGGAGCTGAAATATTTAAACTGCCATATCCACTTGTAGATACCATTGTATATTTTGTGACTTCACATTGTGACTGGTATTGCTAAACTTCATTTGAAGCCCTCTTGTTTATTAGGAATGGCTGGCCAAGTGCTAAAAGTGATATACAAGAATTTTAAACATTCTTCAAATGAGTGGAGTAATCTAAGCAGGAGGTACATGCAGAGCTTGATTAAAAGGTCTTGTATTTGCTTATCCCTCTATGGTGAATGGCAGAATATATGGAAGATTATGTCACAGTGTTACGTAAATGCTAAGTTATTCTTATCTTGTAGCAGCTGGATTAAGAGATAAAGGTGTGGTGCTAAGTACATCTTTTAACATAGTGGGAAATGTGTTTTTAATCTCTTCCAAGTACTTCTTTAGACAATCCCATTTACTTCTTTATTTACACTTTAAGAGAGAGGGGGAATATAGACTGGACCAAATTGACAGGTTAGGTTATGAAGTTATGTGTATCTGTAGTATTTTGTTAATATCAGATAGGAAGCAACTTTTTGCCCTCTTCGTGAGCAATAAAAGGTGTCTTTCCTTGCTACATACCATCTGGAATGTTGAAAACTACACTGCTGAATTCCCAGATTTAAGAACAGAGGTGTCTCTACTGAAATATGCATTGTACAAAATTTTAAACAAATGAAAACTATTTAATATGCCTTGGAGGGTGGTAAACTAAATTATATGTTGCAGTGTGCTCTTGAATGCAGTTATACCTTGCATTTGAGGATTTTTGAGAGACTTTAGGCTTTATGGGTTCTAAAGCTCACTTGTCTCATTCTTGCAAGTGGGCAGTGTTTCCCCCCCCCCCCCCATGTTCGTCTACTTTGTGTCACATACATCTTCAATTAGCATTCTGTCAGTTCATTATTCACTTTTATTCTCTCCCTGATATGCACATTTGTTTTTCTTCAATTCCATTGAACTGGATGTATGACCTGTTTTTAAACTGAAGAAAGTAGGAAAAACCACTGGGCTAGTCAGGTATAATCTAAACCAAATCCCTTATGAATACACAGTGGAAGTGAAGAACAGATTTAAGGAACTAGATTTGATGGACAGACTGCCTGAAGAACTATGGATGGAGGATTGTAACATTGTACAGGAGGCAGCAACAAAAACCATCCCAAAGAAAAGGAAATGCAAGAAAGCAAAGTGGCTGTCCAACGAGGCCTTACAAATAGCAGAGAAGAGAAGGGAAACAAAATGCAAGGGAGATAGGGAAAGTTACAGAAAATTGAATGCAGACTTCCAAAGAATAGCAAGGAGAGACAAGAGGGCCTTCTTAAATGAACAGTGCAAAGATATAGAGGAAAATAATAGAAAGGGGAAAACCAGAGATCTGTTCAAGAAAATTGGAGATATTAAAGGAACATTTTGTGCAAAGATGGACATGATAAAGGACAAAAATGGTAGGGACCTCACAGAAGCAAATTACATCAAGAAGAGGTGGCAAGAATACACAGAGGAATTATACCAGAAAGATTTGGATGCCCCGGACAACCCAGATAGTGTGGTTGCTGACCTTGAGCCAGACATCCTGGAGAGTGAAGTCAAGTGGGCCTTAGAAAGCATGGCTAACAACAAGGCCAGTGGAGGTGATGGCATTCCAGTTGAACTGAAGGAAATCAGCCCTGAGTGCTCACTGGAAGGACAGATCCTGAAGCTGAGGCTCCAATACTTTGGTCATCTCATGAGAAGAGAAGACTCCCTGGAAAAGACCCTGATGTTGGGAAAGTGTGAAGGCAAGAGAAGAAGGAGACGACAGAGGACGAGATGGCTGGACAGTGTCATCGAAGCTACCAACATGACTTTGACCAAACTCCAGGAGGCAGTGGAAGACAGGAGGGCCTGGAGTGCTCTGGTCCATGGGGTCACGAAGAGTCGGACATGACTTAATGACTAAACAACAACAACATGACCTGTTTATGATTGGACATTTTACAATCATTCTAAACTTCAGTTTAAAATGATATTTTGATATTGTTTTTTTTTTAATAAATGCATTTTTAAGTATAGGTGGGGAAACCAGGCTCATGAGGGCAGACACGTGTAAGTAAGACTATTTCCAAAACATTAATTTTAAACAGCGGTGATTTCCATGTTGTTGCTTAGTCGTTAAGTCATGTCCAACTCTTCATGACCCCATGGACCAGAGCACGCCAGGCCCTCCTGTCTTCCACTGCCTCCCGGAGTTTGGTCAAATTCATGTTGGTAGCTTCGGTGACACTGTCCAACCATCTCGTCCTCTGTCATCCCCTTCTCCTCTTGCCTCCACATTTTCCCAACATCAGGGTCTTTTCCAGGGAGTCTTCTCTTCTCATGAGATGGCCAAAGTATTGGAGCCTCAGCTTCAGGATCTGTCCTTCCAGTGAGCACTCAGGGTTGATTTCCTTCAGAACGGATAGGTTTGTTCTCCTTGCAGTCCAGGGGACTCTCAAGAGTCTCCTCCAGCACCACAATTCAAAAGCATCAATTCTTCGGCGGCCAGCCTTCTTTATGGTCCAGCTCTCACTTCCATACATCGCTACTGGAAAAACCATAGCTTTGACTATGTGGACCTTTGTCGGCAAGGTGATGTCTCTGCTTTTTAAGATGTTGTCTAGGTTTGTCATCGCTTTCCTCCCAAGAAGCAGGTGTCTTTTAATTTCGTGGCTGCTGTCACCATCTGCAGTGATCATGGAGCCCAGGAAAGTAAAATCTGTCACTACCTCCATATCTTCCCCTTCTATTTGCCAGGAGGTGATGGGACCAGTGGCCATGATCTTAGGTTTTTTTGATGTTGAGATTCAGACCATTTTTTGCGCTCTCCTCTTTCACCGTCATTACAAGGTTCTTTAATTCCTCCTCACTTTCTGCCATCAGAGTGGTATCGTCTCCATATCTGAGGTTGTTGATATTTCTTCCGGCAATCTTAATTCCGGCTTGGGATTCCTCTAGTCCAGCCTTTCGCATGATGTATTCTGCATATAAGTTAAATAAGCAGGGAGACAGTATACAGCCTTTTCATACTCCTTTCCCAATTTTGAACCAATCAGTTGTTCCATATCCAGTTCTAACTGTTGCTTCCTGTCCCACATATAGATTTCTCAGGAGATAGATAAGGTGATTAGGCACTCCCATTTCTTTAAGAACTTGCCATAGTTTGCTGTGGTCCACACAGTCAAAGGTTTTTGCGTAGTCAATGAAGCAGAAGTAGATGTTTTTCTGGAACTCTCTGGCTTTCTCCATAATCCAGCGCATGTTAGCAATTTGGTCTCTGGTTCCTCTGCCCCTTCGAAATCCACCTTGTACTTGTGGGAGTTCTCAGTCCACATACTGCTGAAGTCTGCCTTGTAGGATTTTGAGCATAACCTTGCTAGCGTGTGAAATGAGAGGTGATTTCCATACTTGTAGTCAAATTGATCTGTTGCTGCTTCTGGTGTTCTCAGTAATTTGATCAGTAATGAAACTAAATATGGAATTGAAGGCCAAAATCCAGGGTCCCATATATCAGGGCAGGGTTGAGACACCTCAAGGCATCAGTTGAAGTGTCAAAGAATTATGTGCTTCACTAGATCTCTGAGTGGGGACAAAAACTATGAGCAAGCTATGTTCATGGAGGAGAAAGTTTGATTTTTGTGTATGAGGTGACTTAAAAACTTAAGCATCAGTGGCTTAGCATGAATGTGTCTGCAGATGTATTGGACTTGCATGTGACACTCCAAAAAAACTAAGACTGAGGGAAGAGGACTGAGGAAAAAGCCAATGAGTACATGCATTTGGGCCCATAATGCCATTTGGAGCAAAAGAGAGAGTGGAACCTGGGCCTTGTGATTCTTCTTGCCCAGTCCCTGGCAGTAGTGGAATAGGGCCTAGGGAGGAAAATGATTGTGGGCTCGTGGTGTACCTTTTGCATAGGAGCAGTGAAAGGCCTGAAAAGCTCCCTGTGTGTCCTGTGTGCTGTAGATAAAGTTGCAAGGTAAAAAAGTCCTAGCAGGAATTGTAGTAGCTGCAGAAGATATATTTTGCTATCACACACATTAAAAAAAAAACAGGTTGTAGATCGTCATCTCCCCCAAAAGATCTATTTCAGTGATCCTCCAGATGTCCTTCCCAAGAGTATCCATGCTCTCTCTCTCTCTCTCTCTCTTTTAAAACTTCCTACTCGGAATGGCTAAGTGGGCATACACATGATTGTAGATACTTTTCTTATTTTCACTTGAGAAATATAACATCCTTTGCCACAACCTTTGACATTTATTTTCTATTCCTGTTGAATACCAGTTTGTTCCAACTGTCCTGACAGTCTCATGACTGAAGTGAACTAATACAGGACTGTACATGCTGAGAGTTTGTTTCTTTGTTTGTTTGTTTGTTTGTTTGTAATCAAGGCAGGGAAACCTCTCTTTTGTGTGTGTTCCTTCCTTCCTTCCGTAACATATCAGGGATACAGAAGCAGTTGTGAAGCATGGAATGGTAGGGGAAAAAGAGATGTGAGTTGGGCACTTCAGTACAGAAGCAATAAAACATGGACAAGGGAGTCTGTAGCATAATTAGGTCTGGGATCCAAACTTACCTTGATACATTGCTGAGTGAACATGATATTCACAAGCCACAGTGTAGTTCTGTGAATGCAGTAATGTCTCATACCTGGTCCCTTATCAGCTCCACTCTGTGTATCTCCTCTAATTCAGTACTGGTGGAATCTTCTGAGCATGCTTTAAAGCTATGCTGGCCTAGCAGCAAATCTGCCATTGATGCCTGAGGCAGTTCCGTGCTTTGATTCCAGTTTTAACAATGAAATATTGGGAATGGAAGTGGTTTTACCTACATATCTGTCTCATAATATCTTGGCCTATAAAAGAAAAGGTGATTTGAAAAATTGCTGGCATGCAGATGGACAGAAGTCAATATGATGATGAATGAATGTGCCAAACTGAGAATAATCCAAAGAAGTCGGATACATATTCAATCCTTTTTGAATGGAACTTTCTGTACTTATTGGCTGGCTTTTTTTCAAGGGCCATGAGAGCACCTGTACATGGAAATGGGCTCAAGACCAATAATTCATTTTAACTTTATCAAATATAAATCCATAGGTGAAATTTGTTGCAACGTTTTTAATTTTGGTTAAAAACCTCTAGCTGCACAGCAAAAGTTAGGGAATTAGCTTCAAATCTCTCCAGAGTAGACTACCCCTTCTCCTCTAATCAGCTGGAATTTACAAACTCAATAATTCACTCTGAGACATTGGTAAGAGAAAGAATAAAAAGTTTCATTTACTCACAGTTGAATAGATCAAAAACAGCTTACCGTACAGAAATGACTGCTTACAACAACAGGCACACTCCTACAGACTACATTCTAACTGTATATAGGGTAAATTGCATACTAACTGCACTAATTGCTAACAGATTATGAAGAGAGGCGTGGCTCTATTATGAAATCAGAGGCAGGGAAGGAACAATTGGTGATTGATCACTCCAGCCCAGAAAGGTTCCTCCCAGCCAAACTTATTAAAGGCAGCATACAATAATAATAACTCCAACAAAATCTAATGTCCCATTCACATGGAATGAATCTTACTTTTCATACATAATGTTTCCACAGTGACCTCTTTGAATTGTATTGAAAACTGTTAGAGTGAAAATACATTTTAAGTCCTTACATCTCCTTGGTTTTAAAAGAAATGGAACAGTGTAGCAACTAAAGAACCTGAACTATGAATCCAGGAATTCCCACTAGAATGTTGTAGCCATGAACTCATTATATTGGCCTTCAAATGATCCTCTCTCTTTCCACCTTACCTGCCCTTCTCCACTAATGCTGATTTACCTTTCAGGGTTATTGTAACATTTACAATGGGATAGTGCACTTGAAATGTTCTGAACACTTAAAAACATGATATACAAATGTTCTTTATTATAAATAAAAGGAACTAGAGGAAGATGAGAGGAGCATTTTATTTCAGTAAGAGTTAAGAAATGCTTACACATCTTGTGGCTTGCCCCTATTACATTAGTTGAGTTCTTTGTATAAAATTAGGTGCTATGTAGGTGGTTGTTAATGCTACTCTGCTTGTAAACATAGGAAGCTGCCTCATACCTAGATAAGCGGTCCACTTAGCTGAGTATTTTCTACATTGACTGCCGTTGGCTCTCCAAATCTTTTCCATTTTGGCTGGAGAATTCTGAGAGCTACAATCCAGAAAAAAGAACGTTTCCAATATTAGTCTTTTCCAGTCCTATATAAAAAATATCAGAGATTGAATCTTGTACATTTGTATGCAAAGAAGGTGTTTTATCACTGAGCTATGTCACTTCCTCATAATCTGGAGCCAGAAGAGCTTCAGGTACTCACCCAATATGCACATCTATGCAAATAGGTTTGACTGAAGGTGATCGGAAGCACTTCATTTGTGCACACTGCCCACTCTACAGACTAGTTTAGTGAGAAAAAGTTGGTGATATTCATCAGTCACTATATTAATTTATGTTTGAACCATTAATTTCAAAATATTTTTTGCATACTTTCTCACTTCAGCTTGAGGATCTGGACTTGGTTCAAATGTAAATTATACAGCAGCTTTTTATTTTGGTCCATTCATTCTCTGTATTGGGTTGAATCCAACTGTGAATTAAAGGAGCTTCCATTCATGGAAGGGATATTTTCTTTAGCACAACTCTCCTTCCATCAATATAAAATCCCTTCGTTAGAAGAGTGACAACATTGGATAAAAGCCATTATCTGCCAGGAGGCAAATTACTTGAGTTTGGGAATGAGTGTGATACAAAAGATCAGGTAATGTTAGGCTAGATAATTGTCTACATGATGCACATGAGATTATATCCTGCTGTGCACGTTGTTAATAGTGATGAAAAGCAAGGAAATAGTTGCGGCTATTTCTGCTAGTTACTTATATCTATGCAGTCAGGATAAATTTCCATGTCCCTGTAAATTAAGAATTTGCCAAGTTGAGTAACAAAACTGGAAAGATGACAGCCTTCAGTCACGTACAGTGGCAACCTTGCTATGGTATCTGCTTTTAGTAACTCTGGGACTTTGTAACACTTCCCTAGAACACAATTCATTGAGTGATTAGAGGGACAATGAGAGAACAGCATAAATCAAAATCTAGTCCAGTCTGCATGCAAAGTTACCTTGTGTTTTGCTTCTGCTGAGAAGCAGGATTCCAGCTTCTGTATTGGCCTTCACATCTTTCAATTTAACAGTATGGACTACAGTATGCATAATTGTCACTTTTTCAGTAAGAGCCTATGGTACATGTCTGAGTTAAAATATAAACACTGTCACTGTGAGCATCAGAATGTCACTACTGGGGCTTTATTTGTTCTCTTACTTTCCAACCATGAGTAATAAATGACATTTCTGGGCCAGAATATAACAGCTGACAAGTAGCAGAACAATGTAGTAGGTGCAGGCCATTGTCAAAAGCTCTTCCTTACCTTTGTGAATATTAGCAGGACATCAGACTTTCCACAAGACACACCGTGAAGCATAGTATCTTCCTGGATGTTATACATTGTCACTAAAAGAAAAAGGGAGATAGATAGCTGTGCCACCAACAGTTCAGAGAAAAAGTAACTTGACCTCAAGAATCTATTGTTTTGTAATAATAATAAATTTTGACTCATGGCCACCCTTCCCGGGGATTGCTAGATATAAAATATACAGAAGTAGTTCTTCTAGGGGTGCTCTGGGAGCATGCAGCTTGCCTCAAGGCTACACGGGCTGGCTGTTCTTCCCAGAGGCACTGTTTTCATGGAAATTACTGGATTGGATCTAGAGGTGCCCTACCATAAGTGGAAGTATACTTTGGCAAGTGGAATCTTATTTCTTTTAGTATTGTAAGCTGCCTTGGTCCTATTTAGGAGAAAGGTGGCATATAAATATTTTGAACAAATAAAATAAATAAATAACAGCTTTTCATGACTCACTGCAAAACGCTTTCATGACAAAACAGAGCTGAAATCCACCAGTGGGCTTTTGCTGGCACAATATCTACAAGCATTAGCTGTTGTTTAAAGTCTCAAGATGGGTGCTGCGAAAAGTGCACATTGTCATCCATTAGGACTTTACAACATTCTGCAGGAGAGTCTCACAGCTGGATTTTTTTTTCATTCACATGTTTCTTGAGCTAACTTACTCAGGCTCAGTTTCTGCTTACATTGTCCCATTAATTTCAGTGGCATATAAGTGCAATAGACCTACCCTGGGAACCGAAATCTGCAGGTTAAATGTTAGTTCCAATTAGAGTACTCCCATTGAGTCAGTGGAACCTACATTGATTTTGACTTGTCAAGCTCTCGTTGATTCAGTGGCCTGAGTCCAGTTGTTCATCCCAGTGGAGGAGATCTGTTGTTTCAATAGCATTTATATACGTTTTGGCTCATCATTCAGGAATTCAGTGGTCTTCCCTAGTTGACACTATCAGTTGGATCTGAGCCATTAAGTCTACTCTAGTTGGAATGAGCAATTGGAATTAGGGTTTTTGTATACAAATTTCATAGGTAAATATGTTTGATTCTAGAAGCATGCTAGTTCTCATTTATTCTGTTAAATATTCTTTATAAAAGCATAGATATGTTCTTATTTGCTTTCTACATTTCTAGGAGAAAGGATTATAACTGCCTATGATTTTATGAAAGTTGAGACATTAGGAACTATATTATAGCAACGTTCACTTACACTGGCACAGTTTGAGAACAGTGTTAAATATCCAGTTATTTTCTCAAATATCAGATGACAATATAACATGAACTTTTTGTTTACTCATGTTGTTTCCAAAGATACTAAGTATTTTTACAGTGAGACCAACAACTTGGATTTAGCCTATTTTAATGTGATGAATGTCCAGAGTAATCACAAATGGAAGAAGTACAAATTGTCATGACCTGGTCGTTTATGACTGGTTCCTAAGAACAGTCCAAGGAGAGGGAAAGGGATATAAATAACAGCTGAGCTGTAGACAAAAAACTTTAAATACTAGTCTTTTCAACATGTGATTAGATTCATGAAAATGGCTTTCTCAGAATCTGTTCTTCTGGTATAAATTGGAAAAGGAAACACCTTATTTGTTTTTGTAAGAAAAATATTTCCATTTAATTTTGTACAGCTAACGTAATTGTGATTGGGAAAGTTCCCTTTCATTGCAGGTCATCAGTGACAGAATAATTCTAGCGATCAACATCCCTCTTACAGTGTTAGAATCTGTTTTTAAAGAACAAGTTGACTTTCTAAATCTGAATTGTATTTGCAAAGCTGTCAGTTAGAAAACATAACCTGTAGGCTCAGCAAATGTGAAATGGGTCACTGAAAAGGAGTGATACACTGAATTGCCAGTATCATTGTTAGCATTTCTTGTGAAACTTTCTTATATAATGGACGTACCACTGACTTTGGTTCTGGCTCATTGTTTCTTATTCATGTTGAATACTACTAACAAGCCATATTTTAGACAAATAAGACCGCTCTTAGGAAACATGCAAAGTCTTAATATTTATATTTTGCATACTTTGGTTTAATAATATGCAGCTTGCTCATTTCCTCTGCAAAATTCTTTCTCTAATGGAGATTTTGGCATTGATTTTAAAGGAACAATGATTTCAGTAGTTACCCAATCACATGGTAATAGGTATACCTCCCCACAACTTCTTTTTCAATTTGGTTTGACACTCTATTTAGTAAAAGTGAGAATATTTGTACCTTAATGGAAAAGCATTTACTTCTGAGCATTCTTTGTACATTACTCATGAAACCTTGAGGGACTCTACTAAAAACGCTTGCAGTTTTCTAATGGTGTGCATGTGCACAAACACACTTTACTGTTTACCTGAGACAGCATTTCAAACCACGGGACATCATGCCCACATTTACAAGGGAAAGCAGTGGTGAAGCCACCACCGTCATCACACCACCACTGCCTGTGCAACATCTCAAGCAGGTACTTCTTTCTCCTACAGATTTGGCTCAGTTTGACTGTGCTCCTGCTGATTCTTTTGTGTGTGGGGGGGGGTCTCCTCTATAGCTGTCAAGTGCCTCTTTGCCTCACCTCTCCTCTCCATAATGCTTTGGAGCTGATGTGGTCACAGTTGGGCAAGCATACCAGTGAGATGTATAATGACAAGGCAAGAAGAGGAAGGGGAAATAGGGGGACTCTCATTCTGTCCATCACCAACAGCTTCAGTAGCATGCAAGGACTTCTTTCCAAGTGGCAGATCAAGACACCTAAGCTGGCCAGCGAGGAGTGGACTAACTGGTATCAGCAAACGCTCCAGTGATACAAAAAAATGCTCCCATTGGGTTCCAACCAATGTAGACCTCTTTAGAGATTCGAAATTCCTGGTCCCCCTTGGATATTCTGACTAGCTGCTGATAGTAGTCCTCACAATGCTATTTGATGGGAAATCTTCTAGGCAATTTGACAGACAAGGGTGCAAGAAAGAGGAAAGGGAAGCACACAAAAAGAAACTCTTTCATTTAACACGAAGCGTTCATGGTTAAAAGGCTGTGTTTGGAGGATCAATGAAAGAACATGAAAACAAAAGTGAGAAACGTGTGTGTGTGTGTGTGTGTGTGTGTGTGTGTGTGTGTTTCATTCATAATAACACAAAAATCCCATCCCTATTAGTTGACTCAATAAAGGTATGATAATTAATGGCAAGCTTTATTTCAGTCATGAAATACTAGAAAGGGGGGAGAGGCCAGTGCCCCAAATGTCCTTTTCACTGACTACATCACTCCCCAAGGGCTTTGTAATGAGATTGGAGAGGCCTCTTCAGTTACATTGCCATTAAAAGGAACACCGATTTAGTTTCTGAGCTTTGTGAAACAGAATTTGTTTCAATAGTGTTGGGAATATAATCAGTCATCAAACACATATGTATATGGTCACTGAACATTCAAACGACACAGAAATCACTCTCAAATTGTAGCCTTCTGATCTTTTTTCCTGTGATAGTAAAATCACAGAAAAACAACAGTCATATCTGCCACTAAAGTACTAACAGCGTTAATTGCTGTATAAAAGTGGCAATGTGGAACAGACTTACTGAGGAAAAAAAAGTTTATATTGGAGTAGTAAACAATATGCACCCAGCCCAACAATGCAGAAACTATGCATGTAACACAACCATACTGAACATTCATGTTACTGAACACATACAGCAAGAAAAAACAGATTCAACAGGAAAGAAAAAACAATATATAAATATTCAGGTGTTTTACCAAAAAAAAAAGCAAATAGAAGTGTGTGCTATTACAGAAGCTGACCACAAACCGAGGTAATATAAGTGTTGTTATACTCACATCATTTAGACTTAGCATTAAATAGGTAAGTGCATACTTCTGCCCTAGATCACTTATTGTCTGTTTTTTTTTTTTCTACTTACAAACTTCAGGCACAGTCACTTGATAAATGTGTTATGGTCCCAGTGCTGAATGTTATCTGGATCACACTCTTTAACCCTCACCATGGGTCAGTGCCACAGTATAGGGAACATAAGGAACTCTCAGACTAATTATCCATCCAGCCCCATACCGTCTACTTGCCTTAAGTGGGGCTGGTAATGATAAATGCTGCCACTATGCAAGGTACATTTTTTCCATTTGCCTATATGTCAAAGAATATGCTCTTTTTTTGCCCTGGTGAAACAGTCTTTATCTCAACTCTGGACTCATTTAACCAAATTTCCCAAATGGTGGTTTTGATAGCCATTTGGCCCAGAAGCACTTCTACAACCACCACTATCCACCACCACTTCTATGCTGTTCTACAATGTCACAAGGGCCCCCCTGTGATGTCAAAAGAGTCCATCCCATCTTAGATTTTGACCTAAAATCTCAGGCAATGGAATGCTGCTGATCTGACAACCTTCTAAAGGAAATTGTTCTTTCCTTCCTGTTATTCCATGACCTTGAGAAAAGTGCCTCTTCCCTCAAAATGACCCTCATGAAGGAATAATTGTTAGCATGGTTCAGTAGATAAAATGTTGGACTAGGCTGTAAGAAAGGTTTCAGTTAAACCTAAAAGTACAAAGTTGTGGCAAGTTCACATCATATTATGACCGGAAATCATGGTTTGAGATACACACATAAAGCCTGTGCTAGTATCCGCCCTCTTTCTTCTTCATATTTCTGTACTTTAATAAATTACTTTTGTTTTTACAGAAATCATAGCTTGCAGTTACACTGTAGAAGCAAGAGATTGGCTTACAGGCATGCAACCTCTGGTTTAGAAAGTTCACTACCTGCATAGTTTGGATGTAATGGTCTACTATGGTTTTGATAAAACCATAAGTAATTTATTCAATTGATACAAGCAAGGGAAGTGGGGGTGGAAATCGTGAGATCCCAGAGCTCATTTGGTGGTAGTTATGAATGGACCACCATTCTTCACTCTTGATTTTCCACTGCTAACATTGGTTGATGACTCCGCATGGGTTCTTTGAAAATGAATTAAGATTTGTATGTCTAAATGCAAGTTCTCTTAACAAATATTAGTCAATTAAGGCAGTAGACAAGTTGCTGTAATGAGTGGCAAGATTCCCTGGGACTCTGTGCTTTGATGAAAGCAAAATGCAGGTTTGTAGCGCCTGCCTCTCACTGCAGAGCGAACAAGGTTGAACTTGGCCACCCTCTGAGCTGAAGCCTTGCACTTCCTCTGTTGCTCCATAGCTTTTCAATAAGCTTTAAAACATGTCTAGGAAATTATTCACAGTTTCATAAAGGATCATGGGCAGTAATGAATAGATTCATAAAGGCCTTCATGTGTGCTCATTCAGGAAATCTTACTAGAGACCAGTCTGTGTCCAACCACAGACTTCTTCCAGAGAAAGGTCTGAGACATGCTCTTCCTTCTCAAACAAGAGTTTTTATAGAGACATGTGACCTCTCTGGTGACAACATCATGGAGTCAGTGCCCCAGTTGGTACTTTGGATTGGACAGGTTACTGCAGATAGCTTCTGTGCTTGTAACCTGGTCATCTGACCAACTTTGAGGCCCTTTTTAGAGTTCCGAGTTGAACAGGTTGTTTACTTCCAGTACTCTACTGTTCCACACTCTCCCCCGCTATCCTATTAGTTTTTCTGCTAAAATTTCCCTAATTCTATATGATAAAAACTGTGAGCCAAATTACACACATGATTCAGAAGATCTTTGCATCTTACGTTCATTTTTTAAATGGAATTGCACCTGCAGGGGAAAGTAATGGGATTGAAGAAGGTATGAGGGGGTAATTTAGCCTTCTTTCTTGGGGCTTCCCCAAAGCAAACACTATCTTCATGCGAGGAAGTTTCCTGTCAGGACCACTCTAAACTGGTTATTTACTGAATACTGAAGTGTTTTTAAAACAAACCTTTAAAATACCCCATAGGCAAAATGGCTTTAAATATTTTGTCTTTTCAGTAAAGATCTTAGCAGTAGAACACTTATTAAGGAAGTTGAGCATCAGCTATAATCTACTATAATTTAACATGGATGTTTCTATTTATAAAGAACATTTTAATTGTGCCTGACACCAGCATCCTAATGTCTTGCCCTAATTCTTGCATAAATCCATAGCACTTTTCAAAGAAGCTGACCATCAGAATTAATAAATGCAAGAGAAGAATAAAATGAGAGCAAAATATAATATTAATAAAATTAAGTTGAGAGCATTAGTTTTGTGGCTTCTTGAGGTAAAATGTCCTGTAAAATTGAGGACAGACAGAAATGGCCTTATTTTATTACCTCCTCAGGACCAGTGAATGAACAAAGTGGCCAAACAGAAAGGGAAGTAAGGCTAGGGGGAATGTGTAATCTGCATAATTAAAATTGTAAACCACCCAAAGAGTGCTTTAAGTGATAGGGAGCAGTATATATATTCCTTTGCTTTGCTTTTTTAAATGCTGTTCTTATTTGTATTTTGCTGTAGTGATTTGATTTTGTGGCTGTGACTTTAATGGACACCAGCTGCTTGAGTGATGAGTGGGGGTTTCTTCTGAGGAGGTAGAATTGTGTCATATCTGCCTTTTGTTGTTGTTGTTGCTTCAACTTAGATGCCACCTATAGTGCTTGGAGCACTCTCTGAGCAGTTTACAACATTATTATACAAACAGCAACTTTTCAGGGGACCTGAATGGTACTAAAATCTCTTTTGTTATAGCCTTCACTGTTCTGTTATCTGTGAACACTGAATGTAGAATGAAGACAACTGAGGATGTCACCTGTATACAAAAGATCTGCTGGGCTTCTTGTCCTCCAAAATGTCTAAGACTTAAATCAGATATTCTAGGACAGACTGACGAACTGAAGCTTACCAGGTTCCCAGCCTACCAAATTCCCATTCATTCCATGAGTCTACTCTAGTTGGGACTAGTATTTGGATATTTGGCTTAAATCTAGTGACAAGAAAACCTTGATACAAATTTGTACGTTTTCCATAATCAGTGTGCAGTCTTTCTTTTTATGGATGAAGTCATTGTGTTTATCCAAAAACAGAGTGTTCATCTCAGTGAACGTTTGTCTATTAGAGCAAGCGGAGCACTGATCCCCCTTAAGCTAACCCTAGCCAGCCCTCTCCTGCCTGAGTTTGCCACAGGCAGAGGTCAGGGTCCTTCCTGTGTTCCTTTCTTGCTCAATGTGTAAGTGCTTGTTGCGTGCCTGCTTGTACTCATATGTGTGTCTCATTATCCATTTTTGCCCTGATATTCCCTGTCATCCAGGCCTCTCTCGCCTGTGCTATGGCTTCTGTCCTACCAACCACAGTGGGCATCAGATAGCACCAGTTCATGTTGTATGTTCCAAAAACTCCAGTTAGTTGTGCTGTGACATTTCTGAAAATGCCCTAATATGAATGTTGTGTTATCTTTTCAAGTATTCACTCATTTCTACTGTGGTTGGGAGCTATTTAGAGAAGCACATTGCTTCATAGGCACATAAAGTCTTCTGAAGCTTACTTAAGTATCTTAATTTGCACATGTAGAGCTATCTGTGTGCCTTAAGGATTCAGAATTTTAAAAGTTATCTGTCTCCAAAAAACATCCATATGACAACTATTACCTTCTTTTAGTTCAACACAACCCACTGGGAAAACACGTATCAAATTACATCAGTGTATAACTCCCTTAGCTACTTCATATCCACTTCCAGAGCCATGAATGTTTTGATTACATTCCTGTATATCCTCTAAATCAGTGGTTCCCAACCTTGGATCCCCAGACGTTCTTGGACTAAAACTCCCAGAAGGCTTCACTGCTAGCTGTGCTGACCAGGATTTTGTGGGAGTTGTAGTCCAAGAACATCTGGGGACCCAACATTGGAAGCCACTACTCTAAATTATTTTGTTCTTCAATTAAAATGTCTTTGAAAACAGAAAAAGAGACAGCAAGATTCACAAGATGCCACAAGTTTAGGACCTCGATACATGGCGGAACGCCTTCTCCCACCTAGATCTACCCGAGTCACCTGTTTTAGCCAGGAAAGGCGGCTGAGGGGCCTAACGCTGAGAGAGGCCCGGAAAGAAAGAACTAGGAACCGGGCCTTTTCGGCAGTGGCCCCTCGATTATGGAACACCTTACCGCCGGAAATTACCCTGGCACCCTCGCTGGGTGTTTTTAAGAGTCATCTAAAGACTTGGCTCTTTAGACAGGCCTTCCCTCCAGTCAACACTTGATTTTTTTTTTTTTTTTTAGTTTCCTTTTCTTCCATCTTGAATTTTATATTTTGTTGATTTAAGTATGTGATTGTTTTTTATGATATATCCGCTTATATTGTTACATTTTATGATGTTTTATAACTGATTGTAAGCCGCCCCGAGTAGACTTTGTCTAGAGGGGCGGGGTAAAAGTCAAATAATAAATAAATAAATAAATAAATAAAATAAACAAGTAGCCTCTAAGAAACTTTGTCTGGGAAATTTTTAAATTTGCTTAATTATTTTAGGTCAATCACTCTCTCCTACTATACAAAGATGCTGTAGCTGCATGCTATCAAGTTTTTTCCAACTTAACAGCAACCCTACAAATTAGACTTTTCAAAGATACAAAATTTTGAAGCTGCCATCCCAATTCATCAATGTCCAAGCATTCAAGCAGATAATGGAATTATCCACAAATAAAAAACAATCCACATTTATTACCAGAGATTACATAATTGGTGATTCATGATAGATCAGATGAATGCATGTGTACCTGTCAAACAGATGGTTGGCACAGCCCATTCTGGTGCCTGTTAAGTATATAGAACATATGAATCCCTGTGCACTTAAGCTCCTGCAACCAGTGGCTACTGCTATCATAGCTGACTGTGCCTGTCATCTCTCTGGTGAATCAGAGAATACTCATTTCTCATGCATGTTGCATACACATTTCCATGAATTGGAATTTTAGGTTTATTTTTAAGGCCCCAAAATTAGGTCTCTTTATTCGTGTCAGAGCATTGCACATAAAAATTTAAAATTATGGACATAGATGAAATATATGTGAAATAAAAACAAATTAAAATGTTAAG
This sequence comes from Intellagama lesueurii, assembly GCA_037013535.1. Classification (NCBI taxonomy): domain Eukaryota; kingdom Metazoa; phylum Chordata; class Lepidosauria; order Squamata; family Agamidae; genus Intellagama; species Intellagama lesueurii. Next base: position 38,205,259 of record JBAJHW010000005.1, on the reverse strand, counting down.
ATAATTAGACTATTTTTGACCAGGAGCAGGTTACTTCAATAGTGTTATCTTGGCTATTTGCTAGATGGTCTTTTGTACATGTGATAGGGCATAAATTGCATGCACATAAGTGTCTGGAAGTTGAGTCATGGCAACTGGACTTCTTTCTTGTTAGGTTGAAATGTTTTGGTACTCATCCAAGCAGCTTCTTCAGTCTGAGGAGAGCTGGTAGGAGATCCCAACATGGAGGCTATATCAGGGATCTCCTACCAACTCTCCTCAGACTGAAGAAGCTGCTTAGATGAGTAGCGAAATGTTTCAACCTAACAAGAAAGAAGTCCAGTTGCCATGACTCAACTTCCAGATAACCACACCTGGATGACTGAGAATCTTCACAAATGCATGCACATAAGTGCGGCATTGATTGAATTTCTCTACAGTCACAGGAAATTTGTCCTATATCTAGGTAGCCCCATTTTACTTGATAATTCTTTGATCTTCCTACTTTGCTTCCTCCTCACAAACCTCTGCACATGTGGATTAGCAAAAGATGAATAGCAATTATTATTTTACAGTTTAATTCAAGCCATACATCTGCAATGCACAGGTGTTTTATGTCTATTGCAGAGGTATAGTGTGTTGGATTGTTTGCAAATATACCTTTTTTAAATGAAAGCTAAAACTTAAAACTATATAAACAAAACTAAAATACAGTCCGTTCTATAGCCTTGGTAAAGTTTCGTAATTTACATGTAAGGAAGGTATAGCTTGCATACTTTTGTGAACCTGCAAATCTTTCACAAGATGTAGGCGGTGAGCAAGCATTTGTGAGTTCGAAGCATTTCTTTTATCCTTATCTATTGTTTTTAGCAGCATTTTCTCTTTGACCTGGCTGACCAGGCTGAGACCCTGCAGAGAAAGCTATCTCTTATCTGAGGCTGAAGTGTAGGAATGTTTGGAGGAGTTTACACCTCAGAACATAAACAGCTTATTACTGGGACTCAGCTTTCCTCATGGCTTCTGCTGCTGTTGTCGCTCCAGCCTTCTGCTGTGGAGGTTTAGTAAACAGAAGAGCTTGGGAAGCGTACTTACACTTTCTGCTTCTATTAAGGTGGTAACCCAGAATCTCTGGATTCCATATCCTGTATCCAGTATCGGTCCTGTATCTCCAGTCTGAACTTACAGAGAATCTATTGAGAATGGAGCAGTCTATTTTAAGTATTGATGAAACACCTGATCAAATACTTGATCTTACTCTATCTCCCCCAGTGCTGCAACAGGTGTTAAGATGTACTCCTGTGACCATTACCCCAGTAACTGAGCTTAGAATGAAGAGAAAGAAAAGTGAAACCTTGGATCACTCACTAAAGGACAAGTTCTTGAGTAGTAAGAGTGACAATAAAACTCTAAGAACAAGGAGACAAACCAAGATGACAGACTACATCTGGAGGCAAAAATCAAATCGCTCAGGAAGGCTAAGTAATTCATCCACTGATCTACCAAATTCAATCGCTGAGCAGGGGCACCTCCTGGATCTCAGTCACTTGAACAGCCTCCTAAGTGATGACTTCGGCAAGCTGCGAATGGAATATTTTACATCTCTGGTATGCAATAGGATCATTCCTGCAGTCACTCCTGTAGACATGTCTGCCAAACACAATAATACTCAACCTGAATATCCAATAAAGCTCCCCACATTCGAGGAGAGCATAGTTAAGGAGCTGAAGGACCTGAAGACGACCACATCTAACAATGCCCAATGTAATCAAGTCCCAATTCCACCTGAAGGAGGCACTCCTTCACCTCCAAACACCCTACTGGAAATTAGGGACTCACTAAAGGAAATAAAAGGCCTGTTAGGGCGGTTGATTGATCTAATGGAGGACAGGTTTATTCCTTCTTTAGCCACTGCCCCCGACCATACTGGAACATCTAATCTACCATTGTGGGCAGAAGCAGATGAAAACTCTAATTTATCACCTAATACCATCCAGAAATTCACCAGCCTCATTTACGAAGAGCTCCTTTCCTGTATCTCCCTGACAATCCAAGGGCAGGCCTTGCCCATCAGTCAGGACTCAAATAAAATGAATGCAGCCTTACCAACTCAAACCCCACACAAGAAATCACCCCAAATACTCTCAAAAGAAACACCAGCAAGGAATTGGTGAAGCCCAAAACAAAAAAGATCACCAAAGTTCCAAATAAACAAAGGACAACTAACTCTGCAAAATTCACAACACAATTGAACAGCAAACTCAACAAGACCAATAAAGGCAAGAAGGATTCCACCAAAAAAGGGTGGAAAATGCAGTTTAAACCCTTATTTCAAATGTCAGATGCCTTGCAGAATGACCTACAAAATAGAAACAATCAAATCACTTGGAGGCAAGGAAAAGGAAAGACAGATGAAGTGACTGCAAAAGAAGGAAACCAACCACATCTCTGGAAAAAGGGATGAAAGACAAAATGCCAGTAACAGAGTAGCGGGAAGCTTCTGCCCGAAAAAAGAGTCAAGTTATTAAACAGTCCTCAGAGATGTCATTGTCAGATATACACCCTTCATTTAATAGCCACATTAAGTCATCATCAGGAAAGATGGTCAACAATGTAGTAGTAGATGACATCGGAAGGCAAATCCCAGTGCTGATACAAAGTAGATATACAATAGCCAAGAAGGGAAGGAGAACACATAGGAGAGCTTCACACATGTATGGCAATGCAAACTATTATGTCAGTAACCGAGCAAATGTGAAGTCAGACTGGCATCCTGTGGAGTTTAACCAGGCTAAGTATAAAGACCCAAACCAAACTCACTGGAACTATAGAAGCACCAAGGACAGATGTACCTGGAACTTCACCTACTGACCAAATAGACGCTTTGGAGAGCCAGCAAGCAGTTCAAATCCCCATCTTATAAAACCTAGCCGGATGCCCCAGTCAACCCACTTGCTCGGTTCTGCAGTTTTACATCTACAAGCTACATCAGGGACCCAGAAGATAGCCCCAACCTCAATGGCCGGTTATTTGAAAATTCTTTCTTGGAACATAGCTGGCTGGGACTCCAAACTGAATGACCCAGGTATATTCAATTATCTCAGATCTCATGACAAAATCGCAGTCCAAGAAACCTGGAGTATAGATGACATCAGCTTAAATTGTTACTTAGTGTTTAACAGTCCCACAGTTCCTAGTAATGGGAAGGGTCGGCCAAAGGCGGGGTTGGCCTTAATGTTTTCTACCGCCTTGAGGGCTCGGTGAAATGGCTTCCACCTTGTGATAAAGCTGCAGTTGCAGGGCTACTTGTCACCCAGGTGAACTCTTACTTGTTTGTTAACATTTATATCCCCCCCCCACCCATCATCTTCCAAAGGTCAAACAACCCAAATATGGGACCAGTTGGAGTTCTATATTACTTATTTAGAATCCCTAGCACCTAAGGCACATGTAATACTTATGGGAGATCTGAATGCAAGGATTGGGCCGAATAATGATATATTTTACTCTTCCAATCTTCTGGATGCGGTTCCAGTAGAGTCTTATACCTTCAGGAATTATAGACTATCAAAAGACTTGAAGACCAATTACAGTGGATTATGCTTGGCTCGGATGGCTGTACGCCTTTCTCTTGATATTATTAATGGCAATGATTTGTTTGATAACTGTGCAGAATGTACTTTCATTTCAGGGAGAGGAAGTAGTATGGTAGATTATGTGTTAATTTCCCCATATTTAGCCAGCTTGGTTAAGGGATTTACAGTTGGACAAAGATTAGAAAGTGATCACCTACCCTTATTGTTAACTCTATCACTTTCAAACACGATACATCTCCCCCCTGAGCCACACATAGATGACAATGTCCTATCCGTACGTTATAAATGTTTAATCTGGACAGACGAAGTAAATGCTAATGTTTCCAATTTCTTAAATTCCTCGCCTGCTGAGAACTTAAGAAATTTAATAATGGCACCCATGGAATCTACTACGGCCTCAGTTGTCTTAAACTATAATTCGCTGGTCTTAAAAATGTGTTCTGTGCTAACCCCAAAACAACTTCACTTTCGTAGACAATCGGGCAGGTTCACCCCTAAGCGATTTGACAAGGAATGCTTATTAAAGAAAAATCAACTCAGAGAAATTTACAAGTAGTACAGGAAGAAGAATCTAGCAGTTCTTCCCCAGGAGTATTATGTAGTTAAAAATCAATACAAAACTCTGATTGTCCAGAAAAAGAAACAATCAACTCAGAAACAGTGGAATGTTCTGTTAGACTCTGTACTGAACAAAGATTCCAAACTATTCTGGGCCTTGGTGTCTGGGGCACTATCTGCCTGCTCAGGAACAGCTCACTGTAGCATTCCACCATATATATGGGAAAGGCATTTTACTCAGCTATTTGAGGAGGCCAAACCTATCCAAACGGTCAACATTTCATGGCCAGATTTAAACAAACTGCCATATTGGGATCCAGTCACTGAAAATGAAATAAGGTCATTAATAGCCTGTCTGAAATCTGCAAAGCCACCAGGTCTGGATCTAATTCCAGCAGAGTCCTTAAAATCCAATGCAGACTGGTGGGCCCCCCTTTTAGCTCAGTTATTCACATTCATTAACAACACTGGGAAAATCCCACATTCGTGGTCAGAGGCAATAGTGATACTAATCTATAAGAAGGGGGGACAAGAATGAACCCTCAAATTATAGACCAATTAGCTTTCTCTCTATAGTGGGTAAGCTTTATGCCAGATACTTAAACGACAGACTAAGCTCATGGATTGAGTTGGAGAACATTTTAGGGCACGAACAGGCTGGCTTCCGAAAGAATCACTCCACTCATGACCATTGTATAGTTTTAAACCACCTTGCAGAGATGGAAACGGCCTGTTTGCAGATTTTATAGACCCATTTTATAGGTGGCCAATAACACAAGTAAATTACTTAGACGATTTCACTATGTCCAGGGCGGGGAGCTGATTGCTGCGGCCCTAGAGATAGTCAAGTATAAAATCCTTGTGCAGCTGTTGTATGGTATCGCTGTTTGGATTAAGGGTTTGAACCCCTCCGTTGAAAGCATTTTATCAAATACATTGTGATCCTTATTTGCCATGCCAAGATGCGCCTCTTCAGCCAGTCTGCAGCTCAAAGCTGGTATGCCCTCAGTAGAATGTCAAGTGTGGCTACATGCATTTCGTTATTGATTAAAGGTGGTCTACGCCCCAATAACTTGTAATCTATTTGCAGAAAGATGTCTTTGCAAGCTCATGGCATAAGGGATTTACAGAAAAACTAGATCTCTTAGGCTTCTCTATGGACTTCCTACTGAGACAGCCTCGAAGTAACATTAAGCCAATACTTATTCAACGTATTATAGACCTTCAGTACTTTCTAGCTTGTGCAGACAGGACTTGTTCACCACTGTGTTTTGGCCTAAATTTTAACTTCCCCAAGCCAGCTAACTACTTATACCAAATTACAGCACTGAGATATCGCTTTGCCTTTTCAAGGGCTAGGTTTAACTGCTTTCCCTCAGCCCTTTTAAAAGGGCATTTTAATAACAACCCATACGGTGAAAGGATTTGTCCCTGCAGGAAATAAATTATTGAGACCTTGCTGCACATCATTTTAGAATGTAGCCTATATAGGATCGAACGTATTCGATATCTTGGTTCAATCATGAGTAAATGTACTGGTCTACCTCCCACAGGCTATCTGAAGTTTCTGTTATCTGGAGAGAATCAAATAATAACACAGTTAGTAGCTAAGTTTTTATTTTCAGCTATGAGAACTCGCAAAACGCTATAGCAAGATTTTATATTATACTATGTATTTATTTTATGTATTTTATCTTTGTATAATTGGGTCTATGACCACATAATAAAACTTTACTTTATTTACACAAGATGTACCTTTGAAGAATAGAGGAAATAGTTGTGTGTGTGAGGCTTGTGATTCATATTCCATTCTCCTATTACAAATAATCATACAGAGAGTTTACAGTTGCTTCTTACAGTGTAGCAAAATATGTGCACATTTGTGGCTTGTGGCCTGTAACACTAATCCAAAATTGTGACATTTCTGCTGTAAGAGATATTTTATTTAGGAAGGGTAGGCAGGGCCAACTAAATGTATCTTCATACAGAAAGTGACAGTATATGTACGTATCTTGACAGATTAGAAAAATCTAATGTTTGGGATTAGTGTGGCTCATCCACACTGGCATTTGTCCCACTATAAGGTCCTGCCCAGATGGTAATTCTGTTTCCTTCATTGCCTACACAGCATTCCTGCTGATTTCTTACTTATGTGTGTTTGAGATGCACTAACACTAGATCTGTTGTGGAATTTCTTTTTAAAGGGCTTTAAGAATGGTATATTGCTTGATTTCCCTGTGCAAGACTTGTTTTGGGAAGAAGGAGATGGTGGCATAAGGAGGATGGTGGGTAGAAAGCCTGGAGAAATCAGTGGGGGTACAGATGGGGATAAAGGTGCAGTGGTGTCAAAAGGCCATATTTCTGTTGGCTCCTCCATGTGTAGACAGGAGTGCTATAACATCCCAGCATACAAGACATTTAATGGATGGATTTAGCAATAAATTCTGCAACTTACTGCTAAAAGCAAGTATAATAAAAGTGAAACTGTGTGCTTCCCCCCCCCCCCCCCTTTCATCCATCTGGACAAATCTCTAGGCAACATTTGTAAAAACTGAATTTAAATCAAGCCATGTAATTTTTGTTCTCAGTGTTTATAATTATTAAGGCATAAGTAATTATGTTGTACATATCTTTTGCTTTGACATTTTATGCACATTTCATGTTCTGAAAGATTAATGTCATGGTTTCTAAGTTGATCCTCATATCTTTGAAGATATACTGCCCTAGCAACATACTGAATTGGCAATATCCAAAGTCCCCAATATGTTAATTCCATGAAATTAATTGTTTTAAAGTTTCTGATATGGATGAATGTGTTGGCAACCCAGACTCTGAATTTAAAACCTCAAAGTGCACAAGCAAGGAACTTGGCAAGCAGATATCCTGTAACAGAAATTGTAGGATAGTCTCGTGAATAAAGCAGAAGAAAGCATTCTCAAATATCTCTGAAACAGCAAGAGAGAGAAATAGCAAGAGCGTGGATACTACTGATGTCCAATAATTGGAGCGGGTTGTGGCCAGGCAACTCCAGGCGCTGCTGGATGAAACTGATTTTCTGGATCCATTTCAATCGGGTTTCAGGCCGGGCTTTGGTACAGAGACTGCCTTGGTCGCCCTGTACGATGACCTTTGCCGGGAGAGAGACAGGGGGAGTGTGACCCTGTTGATACTCCTGGACCTCTCAGCGGCTTTCAACACCATTAACCATGGTGTCCTTCTGGATAGGCTGGCTGGGTTGGGAGTCGGGGGCACTGCTTTACGGTGGTTCCGCTCCTTCCTGGCTGACCGTGTCCAGAAGGTGGTGCTGGGGGACAGTTGCTCTGCCCCATGGTGTTTATGTCATGGAGTTCCTCAGGGCTCGATACTGTCCCCCATACTGTTTAACATCTACATAGAACCACTGGGAGAGGTCAACAGGAGGTTTGGGCTGAGGAGTCAGCAATATGCTGATGACACTCAACTCTACCTCTCGTTTTTCACCAATCCAGGTGAGGCGGTTTCTGTGCTGAACTCGTGTCTGGACCTGGTAATGGACTGGATGAGGGTTAATAAATTGAAACTCAATCCAGGCAAGACAGAAGTGCTGTTAGTGGGTGCTTCGCCAGACAGGCTGGAGGGCCATTTCCCTGCCCTGAATGGGGTTGCACTCCCCCTAAGGGACAGGGTCTGCAGCCTGGGGGTCCTGGACCCCAGTCTAACTCTGGAAGCCCAGGTGGACTCGGTGGCCAGGGGCGCCTTCCTTCAGCTGTGGAAATTATACCAGCCACGGCCCTACCTGGATGAGCAGAGTCTCATAACAGGTACACATGCACTGGTAACATCCCGTATAAATTACTGCAATGCGCTCTACGTGGGGCTGCCTTTGAAGATGGTCCGGCGACTGCAACTGGTTCAGAATCGAGCTGCACGGCTGGTGAGTGGTGGGGCTGCTACGAAACACATCAGGCCAATTCTGTTTAAATTACAGAATTTTAAAATGTTAAAATTACATTGGCTACCAGTCACTGCCCGGGCCCAATTCAAAGTGCTTATTTTGACGTATAAAGCCCTAAACAGCTTGGGCCCTGGATACCTGAAGGACCGCCTCCTTCCACATGAACCTACCCGGCAATTAAGATCTAGCCAAGGGGCCCTCCTGAAAGAGTCATCCCTCAAGGAGGTAAGAGGGATGGCTTGTAGACAAAGGGCCTTTTCGGTAGCTGTCCCCAGACTAACGTTGATAACGTTTCAGCACCAGGTCAAAACCTTCCTGTTCCAGAAGGTTTTAACTGAAATAATATCAACTGTGGGTCCTGATGGCAATTTTTAGAGCATTGTATTTTTAATTGTATTTTAATTGTTTTATCTTTTTATCTTTTTACTGTAGTTAAATTATTGTAAGCCGCCCAGAGACCTTTGAGTAGTGTGGGCGGCATATAAATAAAATAAAATAAAATAAATAAATAAATATTTAAATAACTTGAACAATGTTTAAGGTTTTATCTCAAAATTGATAATTCTATATCCTCAACTGATCCCACTGATAAGGACATTTTTATTAGCACCTGATCACATGCAGTGATCTTCTGCAGGAGCAGAGGTGGTGGCAGGAGTTTGGATGGCCTACCAGGATATCCTCTTTCCTCCTGCTTTTGCTCCTTCCCTTTCAAAACTTGGGAGAGATTCCTTGTTGCCCATGGGCACCACAGAATGGTGAAGAAATAGGCTGTTGAAAGGCAGACCTGCTGTTAGAACATGTGGACAGATGGTCATATTGCCTCTCCATCTCCTTCTGTTAAGATCAGAGGGGCATAAAGCCTGAAAATCTTGGACCCAGCCAAGGCAATGAAGTTGGAGAGGTGATCAGCCAGCAGATGTACTCCTAGGTACTGGAGGTGTACTGGAACAGAGTTGCTGCCGCCTGCCTCTCCCTTAACCTGAACAGAGGAAAAGGGATGGAGAAAGCAGGACTCTGGGAGGAAGGGAGAGAGGGAAGGAGGCTGGTGCAGCTTTCAGTAACAGAGCCATCAGCCAGGTAGAATAGGGTTGTACCATGGTGGGATCCCAACTCTGCTTAGTATGTGTTCTGTTAAGCATATCATGTGAACTGCAACTATGAGATTCTATGTGTTTTTCATCTGGGAAAAACCAGGCCTTTGCCAATATTAATAAATTTGAAAATTATGTTTGGAAAAACATATTTTAAAGCATATTTCCCAGATAATTTTTTTATATACTTATTTCCACATCTTACAAGCCAGCCCAGTGGTTCCCAAACGTTTTTGACTCACAGCTCCCTTGACTTACTGGCCACTGGCTGCGGCTCCCACAATACAATACTTTGTGTGAGGGGGGAGAAGAGAGGGGGAAGCCCAGCTTAAGTAGATTTCTGCAGCACCCCTGGCTGGGTTTGGTGGCACGCTGGGGCACCATGGCACACAGTTTGTGAACCACTGAACTAGCCAAAAACATTCCTGGATAACCTGACTGCTGCTTAAGAGCAGAAATTGGGAGTTCCATATGAGTCTGACAAAACATTTTTATTCTGTTATTACACAAATAGAAAAGAAGCAGAAAATAAATTCCCTGACAAAAATCTCTTCTCAGGGAACTTCCTTTTAGTCTTGCAAAGAACAGACACATTTTCATATTTGTAATTTATAAATCTCTTTGTGAGCACTGTAGTCTTCACCAGTAATTTGTGTGTGTGTGTGCTTTTGACATAGAAAGTGAGAGATGGAAAAAAAATCTTTTTAAAAAGTTGTACCACATTGGCCTTTTGCACCGGTTTACATCTTGGAAATGTTCCTGCATAGGACTTCTTTCTTTGGTGTATAATCTCAATCTGGCATGATCCCCAGACAATCAGGGACTATGTAGGGAAGATTTTGATGGCATCACAGTGCAGTACGGTTAATCAGAGTTAGTGATGTATTTATTTATTTTATTTATTTAATATATTAAATAAATTTATCTCGCCTTTTCCCCAAAAGGACCAAGGCAGTTTATGCAATTCTGATTAACCATACTTCAACATGATACTATCATAATCCTCCTTAGATAAGTGGAAAAAGCCATTCCAATTCATTCTGTTATTATCAGATAGTTTTACCAATGTTCCCTCATTCTTGAGCTGCATTGACTGTTTGTTCAGCATCAGTATGTGACAAGACCTTTCCTCTGATCCATTTATAATAATGTTTAGCTGTAATAATGATGGAGTGAAAGGGATGGAATGAAACATAACCAAATTCCACAGGCAGGCAATACCTTTGCAAGGATCAATAAAAATTCCACAAAAATGTGCCAACTCTTTAGGTATACAGAACTCTTCATCAGGCTAGATGGAGCTGAAAATTAGATTGAGGAGAGAGAGAAGAAGCAGGAGAGTCCAAATATTTGGCTAGAGGGTTTTTTGGGGCCATGAAGTCTTCTCTTCAACTTTGTCTCAAGGTGTTTAGATATTTAGCACTAAATGAACCATTGCAATTACTTGGTGCTTGGTGTGCAAGTACCAGAATACATCCAAGACAGTACACCATGTAAGAAAAGAAATGTTTGGTTTCAGTTTCTAATGTGTGGTTTCTGTTTCAACACTAACTTTCTTAGGAGAAACACATAGATTCATAGATCTGTGAATTACAGCCAGCCTTGTGTTTTCAGAAATGAAGATGTTTCATGCATTTTCAGAAATGGAGGTGTTTCAAAGATAGCCCTTAAAATAACAATTCAACAGTTTTTAAAAAATAGAATAAAGCAAATGTAATTAAAATACATCAATTAAAAAATAAACAACCACGCCCAACAAATTTAAATCCCTTTCAACAGCAACCCACCTTAAATGTCAAAGTCCAATCTGAATATTATTCATCGCCTTTTCCTACCCAGAAAAATAATAGAGAGGAGTCCAGCCTAACCTCACTTGACCGTAGATTTCACAGCCTGGAAATGGTAATCAAGAAATCCCTGTTTCACACACCCATGAAACAAGTATTTGATGGTTGCAGAATCAGAAGATGACTCTTCCCTGAGGACCTAACTGCCTAAACAAGCTCACATTGAGGAGTACAGTCTTTCAACTAGCCTGGTCCTATTTATAAGTGAGCTTTAGGTTATAACAAGTACTTTCAACTGTGCCCAGAAGCAGATGGAACTGGATTCCACTAATAAATTAAGAATTAAACAGACTCATTTTAAATCACAGCTTGAGAGTTGAACTATTTGTATTGAAACTATTCAATAATTCTTCCTGTGCTTTGTATTTGGGTATTTTATGTTACTTTCAGAAGGTACAGAAAGAGAGAAATGGATTGGTTTTATCATCCAAGGCAGTTTTCTTTCACCTTCCATACATTTCAAGCAAAGTCATGCATATGCAATATATCATTCATGTAGTGTACTATTGCCTTCTGCAAACATTATTAACATAAAATAAGCTTAAAGCAGTGAAGCAGTTTCCATTTTTTAACATTTGTCAAGTTCTCATGCATCTTTGTGATACCTAAAGGAAAACAGTGCATACCAATGCATCTTTGAGTCAAAACCATTCAAGCATCTATATTGGCTCATGGGAATCTTGATTAACTCCTTGCACAAATTATGTTGATTTGTTTATTGAAGTTGATTACAGAGAAAGCAAAACTGATACCATGATCTTGGCAGGTCTTGACCTAGTGATAGTGAGGACTTAAGTTATTAACAAGCTCAATAACTGTGATTACTGTGCCAGCATAAAGAAAATTCAGAAAGTACTAATGCGCCTGGATGTTAAAGCCATGGTAGTGGCTGCAAGGCTGTAGCCTTTGTGAACTTGTGCAGTTTGGCCATCTGTCATGTTTAAGTAGAGCTTGGAGAAGTTACTATGTAGGATGATTACTCACCAATGTGGCCATTTAGATTCAAGGGGATCTTGATTAACTCCTTGCACAAATCATTTTTGCTAAGGATTCTGCTTACAACCATTAGAGTCTAGATGAGCCTCCATATGATAGAAGGCATGATTCTGGCTGAAAAGGATAACACATTTGTTATTACTATAATTTTATGGTGGTCTTTTACCATGCCTGACCTTATGGAACTATTTATTACATTGCAGGAAAATGAAAGATAGTGGTCCTATATATAATTACAGTGACCTTTGAGATAGGTTTGGTGTATTATTTCAGAGAATATACAAAGTACAATAAGTTCCTGAAAGAGACAGGAACAGATTGTACCTCATCATTTAGTAATACTTACTGTACTCAACCCTTTTCTATCTAGACTGTTCTCTAGATTCCTTTCGGTTGAAGGTATTTGTGACTGCTTGATTTTTAGATCCCTTTAACCTTCTTGCCCTAACCTATAGTAGCTACAAAGCAGAAATATAGTATTATAAAGAAACCACCTGTTCAAACCTTTCAGACAGTAAGAATGCAATTTAAGAATATCAATAACCATGTAGATTAGCCTGATCTAGTGGACATTAGCCATTTTATGTCATTATAGATGCCAGTACTGTGAACATGCTTAAAAGGGAGTGCCTGGCCTCATCCCCTCCATCATTATCATCTTCATGGGTTTAGAACCTGGTTTAAAGTGAAGAAGTTCCTGGATTCTTGCTTACATGTACTGTAAATCCTATGTGCAAGCAGGAACCTCTCCTCTTCAGATCCAGCACTCAGACTGCATGGATTCCCTTAAATGTTCAACATTTTATATAAGTGATTAATCCAGTGCTGTAGGAATAGAAGTCTAATCTGCAAGTAAAAATCTAGGAGGTTAAATTCAGATGCACAGAAAAGGGGAGGAAGCATAAAATATTGACAATAGACGTTGCCAACAAGAGGCTAGTAACTGTCCCCTTTCATTTTCTAGATACTTGTCATTTTAAAATAATGTTTTCAGAATATGTGGAGCTGCCTTATAACAGAGTGGGATAACATTCACATCTCTTCCCTAGTGCTTTTTAATGACAGATAGCAGCCTCAAGCTGGAATCTCTTAAGGTGCAACTAGACAGATAGGCTGTCCCACGTTTGTTTGAATTTTCCTGAGACAGTTAAAATAATCTACACAATAGCTATTCTAGTCTGTTATAGCAAAAGGGAAAGCAACAGCCTTATAGCACCTTTAAGACTAATTGGTTTTACTTTTCATAAACTATTGTGTATCTAAGCACACTTCTTCAGATGAATGAAGTGGCTGTGTCTCTGGGGGAATTTAAAACTGTTGGCAGGAAGGGTGTGTCATGGAGGACAACAATAGGGTGTGTTGGTCAGTGGTGAAGATCTGTAGCGAATAACAGGTGGTGATTAATTCCACTGCAATAGGGTCTGACTGAGTGACAAAGGTCCAACTTATTGGGTTAGTACATATAATGAAACCATTGTCCTTGTTAAAGTGTAGAGAAAGTGTGCTGAACTTCCTGATGATTTCCTGCGCAGTGACCTCCCTTTAGAATCTGTCCTTGAAGTTTCTTTGTTCAAGGACTGCAACTCTGAAGTTAGAGAAGAAGTGACCAGAAGATATGAAGTGTTCACCCCCTGTTTCTGGTAGTTCAGTTCCTAGTGCCCATTTTGTATCCATTTATTCTCTTATGTAGAGTTTGGCCTGTTTCTCTAATATAAACCAAAAGTGAAGCAATGTCATGGTGTAAATTGCTGTCTAGAAACACCCTTGGTCTTGCTGCCTGAGGTCCTTCTAACTCGAAGTGCCAGGAATTGAACTGGAATCTTTTGCATGGAATGCATGTGGTTTGCCAACCACCAATACCTAAAGGCTTTGTCTGGTCTTTTATTCGTGTTTTTCACACATTAATCAATTACTAATTTGTACTTGTTCAGTTTGTTTTTATTTTAATTATTTGCATGGATAAGGAGCATAAGGACATTTCATTGAACAATGTTCTCCCCTCTACCCTATTATTTGCTCTCTCTTTTTGGTATAGATACAAATCATTGTGATGCTAAGTTACTATACACACATTTCCTGAAATCCAGTAATAAGTCCCAACTGTAATAGACCCACTGAATCAGTGGAACTTCCAGAGGAGATGACTCATCAAATTCCCCACTGATTCAATGGACTAAGCTAGTTGTGACTTACTACTGGATTTCAACCAATGAGTTGAAGGGATGTGATTTCTCCCCTCCTTTTCTAAAGCACTGCAGTTTCTCTATTTGGGTAGTCACAGTTTCTATAGGCAGTATCCAATACCAGCACTCCGCTGGTGGAATCCAGAGAAAGTGGGTGTTGCAGAACCACATGCACCTGCAAAATTGAGAGCCAGTTTTTTGAAAGGTCTAAATGCTGAGGTGGGATGGGGAAGGGAAGGAGCTTCCATTAAGTGGCACTAAAATGCCAGCACATTGGATTTTGGCCTTTCTTTTCATCAGGTATAGGCAACTTTTGGTTCTCCAGATGTTGATAGACTACAGTTTCCATCATCTCCCAACAATGGCTATGCTGGAGTTGCTGGGTGTTACAGTCCACACTATTCAAAGGGCCACAGATTGTTCAGCCCTGTTCTATATCCATTACATTTCAACCAGATTTCATATGTTTGTATGTGTATGTCCTGAAATATTAAGTGTGTACATGCTTGGATAAATAAGTCTTTTGCCCTTTAATTTAGGATGATGTTTGTTGCTCTTGATTACTGCTGTAATGGAGCATTGAAGGCAAAGTCTTCATTTAACCCATTTTCTGTTGCAGTCATCGTTATCAAACAGCGATATCATCTTTGTGAAGTTGCATGCACCATGGGAAGTGCTGGGCAAATATGCAGAGCTTATGAATGTAAGAATGCCTTTCAGGTAGGTGTAGTTATGTTTTGGGGCTTACTGTCCTTTTTTTATACCTAATATGAAAAATGAAAGTGCAAAACATATGTTTGCTGTTTCTGGTTATTAGTGGGCTGCAATTTTGATTCGGTTTCAACTTTAAATGATGGAGGTGTATAGCAGTGCCACTATTTTCATGGGGTGTTCTGTCCTTAGGCCCTTTAACCCTTTCACTGCTGGAGCCCCCTGCATACTCGTGCCCTGCTGTTTTTTAAATGGACATTTCTTTGAAAACAATGGAAGGTCAAGAAGATCCAGGTACGTACGGCAGCACAGAAAGTGCATGCCTGTTAGACGTATCTGGCATATTCGACACATGTAACTTGCCAGTATGTGTGCTACTTTGCTAGGGACAAAGATCACATACATATTAAAGTATCTACAAGACAGTAGTAGTGTCAAAATGAATTAGTTGGATATATTTTTTGTATTTTAAGAAGAATGGTTAAAATATTATATAATCTTAGTGAAAATTTAATTCAAAAAGGGGATTAATACAATTTGGGTAAATTTAACTACAGTATATGAAATTTTCGAAAGTCAAATATGGTTTGAATGAAAGTTGTTGCCTTTTTTAATAGTGAAAAGCCAATGTCTACTTTGTATAAAATTATACAGAGAAATAGCTTAAGATACTTTTGTTGTTTGATTTAAGTTGATTTATAGTAACACATTCAAATTATAAACATATATTAGCAAAAGTCTTTTAAGTGGAATGTAGTTCTTCCTAATTTGCAGAATGTGTACACTGAAAAATAAAAAAAAGTAGCAGTAAATGATCTGATGAAGTTGCTGCAGTCCACAAAAGCTTATCTTATGCCAAATAAAAAGCTTGTATTCAAGGTGTCACCAAACGAGCAATTCCCAAACTTTTCAGCATCATGCTCTCTCCTATGATAAATTCACATCTTCCATCCCTGTTAACAAATAAGAATAATAGAAATAAATACAACCATTCCGTTCATTTTAAATTAAAAGTAAGTACAAATAGTTCTTCATGTCATAAAAAGTTAATAAAAATGTAATTTACCTTAAAAATAGAAGAAGAAAAAGAAAAAATTATATATCTCCCACTCACAGCATGACAGGCTTGGGGGAGTTATTTCACAGTAGGGAATGTGGGAATGTTACCTTTGTAATACTGTGGTCTAAGGGAGTTCTGTGGCATGGCTGGTAGGGGGGCAAAATGTGGTGATCTGCCTACATCTCACTTCATGTTTCTGATTTTCTCCCAAGAATAGAATGATTACAAATATTCCCATGAGCATCCCAGAACATCCAGAAAAAATCTATTACCTCCTATATTGTTCTTTCCCTTTCCTATTGCTATATATTTAAAGATACAGATCATGGTACAAAATTTGAAAATAAAAATTTTGTTTAAGCTGGTAACAATTTTGTTGTTATAATAATCTCAGTCTCATTCTTCCTCCTAGACCTTCTCTGTTGCTCTCCTTGAGGGTATACCCCCTGCTTTGGGAACCAGTGCAATATAGGATTGTGTTTGATTGCATTGGAAAGAGTTGCTTTGCTGGGAGCACTCTCCCATAAAGTGGCCATTCCATGCACAGAGGAATTGCTTCAACCCAGCTCCAAAAAAGGTTAGCCCTGCTGCTGGACCAAAAAGATCAGGATTAGGCATGAAGCAGGGTCAGGCTGGCTTGTGATTTCCTGTACATCATATGCTTGCTGGAAAATAGCTCATACTGGACCATGCCACAGGCAATCCAGAATGTGAGCTATAGCTCTGCCTGATCACACCCTAAGATGGGTATCTCCCTGGATATTTAAGCAGTGAAAATAAATACCTACTAAGCAACTACAACCTGTGACTAACTTTCACAGCTTCTACGTAAACACCTCTTAACATCTCTTTCAAGAGCTGATAGGAAACTCTGTCCTTTAAGTTTACTCCTTTCGCAAATCATAGCAAGTTGAAAAAATCAGAACTATATCACTATTCAGTTTTCATTGTCAAAGCATGCTTTTCAGAAGTTTTCTTTACCCATATTTTAAATCCAAACAGCCAAAATAATATGTTCGTGTATTAAAAGTAATATTCTCAATTGATAATATGGTTCTGTTATGATAACGTGGTTCTGTTTAGTTGCTGGCCTTAATGGAATTTGTGAATCTTTTTGAAACCTAGCTATAACATGCTCCCTGCTCCCCTCCAACTGATTATACCACAATTGGTCATCTGCCCAGGGCTTAAGCTTTTGTCAACTACAGCCCATTTCATCGAACTAAATAAAATTTGTTAGCCCTTAAAACACTGTGAGATTCTTAATCGCTTTTTTGTAACAGACTAACACAACTACCCTTCTGGAATTTGCTTTGTGTATATTATTATAATTTTGCATATGCAAGACTCTGTGGGAGCCTTCATACCCATGAAGAGATAGTGATCAGCATAGAATTGATGGATTAGGTCACAATACCTGGAAACTGTTTTCATTTACAATTTATGTCCAGAAGATGATGACATCAGGCATCAAGGAACAGAAAATGGACTTTCGTTCAAACATCCACGGAAGTCATTTAGCATGATTTTATTATTTTTATTGATTTTTATTGTCCCCAAATTAGAATTTGGAATGCGATGGAATGACTGCTGGCTGCCACACTGTGTGGGCTAAACTGGGCAGCAACATTAGATAATGGTTAGCCAACAGCTCCAACAGCCCCTCCATAGCATATGATAAACCATACCTTGTCACTATCCAATATTCTATATTTGTCTACTTACTTCACTACTTTGATAGTGCAGCCCTTGAGGATCTTTACAAGTCTACCAAATTGAGGAAGGGATAGAAAATACAAGTGGTTCATGCTGCTGCTTCTTTCACTTCTCAAACATCTTTCCCCGTCATGGAAGCATAAATAGCCTGTGTATTTGACACTTTTGCAATTCATTACAGTAAAATGGGAAGTTGTATAGGGAAGTTGTTCACAACCTTTTCAGACATCTTCAGGACAGAACTACATTTATCATATGAATTTGTCCCAATGACCCAGGTTCATATGGTGTTCATACCAGAACATTAAGGTAAGCTAGAAAAAGGAAACAGACAATTTTAAATCAAATGGGCGTTCAGGCCAGTATAGCTTTATATTTACATTACAGATACTAGAAATGGGGGGAAACCTTTTCAGTTGCCTCGTACAAGTACTAGAGAAGCAACTACTAAATAATATTGCTTGTATAGTGCATGAATATCCCCTCTTAGACAAGAACTGAATCTCTAACAACAGCACCACTTGTAGATATATTGCATGGATAGCTGCAATAATAACCCAGTGTCTACCCTATGTGAAGTTTTTTAATTTGAAACTTATACAATTTACCTGATGCTGGAATTTGAAACTTATGCAATTTACCTGATGCTGTAATTAATAATTCAGTGATGGATGTTGAAGCACAGCACTTAATTTATTTTTGCATTTGCCTTCTCAAAAGCTGATATCACTTTTTAGGATCTTTTGAAAGAAAAATGCCACTGGGTCCCTCTGTTTCCTGCATGACAGACATAGAAGAAAGAAGAGCAAAAAGAACAAATACATATCCTCACTTTTCCCTATTGTGGGTTCTGTGATGGTTCTTTCTGTTAATCTCTCTTTTTAGTTTCTTCCTCCACCTCTTACAGGCTTCTATCTTCAATCTCCTTTCCTTCCTTGCTAGTTCATACTGTAACTGACGATGGGTTTTCTTCTCGACTGGCTTCATTTTTGCTGTTCTTCCAGGAGAAAAATCTATTACCTGCACCGCCGATACAAGTTCCTGAACAGGTGAGTGATGTTTTTCCTTTACCATGACGACTAGATGACCATGTTAATGAGTTAAAAATATCTAAACGATCAGCTGTTTTTGCTGAAAATTGTGAGATAAGCTGATTTGTAGTCCCAACGGGTTGTTACGAGTATTTCTCAGATGTTTGCTCATTCTAATGTGTATCTCTTATTTGAATAAAAGAAGCTTTAAATGACTGTTCCCTTATCAAGCCACTTAGAGCCAAACATGGCATTGCACTATGCTTATAAATAGCATTTTAAAAAATAAAATAGTGAATCGCATATCAGAATCCCTGTACAGTGGTGCCTCGCTAGACGATGTTAATCCGTTCCACAAGGATCGCTGTCTAGCGAAAACATCGTCTAGCGAAGCACGTTTTCCCATTGGAATGCATTGAAATCGCTTCAATGCGTTCCAAGGGAAAATGCAGTCGTCTAGCGAAAATTTCCCATAGGGAAACATCGTCTAGCGAGTGCGGGTCCCCATAGGAATGCACTGACAGCTGCACTGACAGCTTTTCACCACTAGTCGGCGCACTCCTATGGGGAAACCTCATCGTCTAGCGAAAATCGCCATAGGGAAACATCGTTTTGCGAAGCGCAGTAGCGATCGCAAAAAGGCATCGTCTAGCGATTTCCTCGTCCTGCGAGGCAATCGTCTAGCGAGGCACCAGTATCTGCTCTGCTTAGTAAAGAAAGCTCCCATTGTGAATACATCCTGAAGAATGTGAAGATAAAACCAGGAGGAATTTTTGATATCAACTGAAGATATACTGTATAAACTTAAGAAGATTAACGAAGATATAAAAGACAATGAGAGCATGTGAGCGGTCTATTGACAAAATAGGAAACATATTCCCACTAAACTGCTATTTTGGTTTAATGAAGGAATAAATATTTTGAAAATACTTTTAAGATAGTTTTGTTTCCCATATTGTTCAATAAATAATAATCTAAAATTCACTTTTTCTACAGATCAAAATTTCATACTTCATTCTTAAAATATTTTTAAATTTTTCAGTTTTAGACCAGAATGGAGTTGATTAGTTACACTGGCATTAAGTGCAGTGGCATAAACAGCGAATTACCAGTAGTTAACAAGTCACTGCTTGTATCCCTCTTTGTGTACCCATCCTGTGAGTTGTTGTGTGATATGGCATGCTGGCAACAAAATGTACACCATTTCACTTTTGACAGCGCAGCCAATAGGATGAATTGATTGTGCTGGGAACTATGTACATGTAAACATCAGAACTTTTAAAACCAATAGGATTCTACCCTCAGTGATAGTCTGTTTCAGACTCTAGACTACCACTAAAGAAGAAGGAGTGGGGAATTACTTAACAAAGAGGAGACTTCATAGAGATTTTAACAGTGAGCGAGTTACCTGCATTTTATTGTAGGTGAGGGAAATCTTGCAATAATAAAAGATTACTGTAATGTTACTATAATAAAATAAAGAGCCAAAATACGCTCAAGGATATAGAATTAAAACTGCACAACTACATGTGTACATTTAAGGGATTTGGGGGCTTTTGTTTCACAGGTGGTAAACCTATATGTCATGTGGCAAACCACTTTTGAAACTGATGGGTCTTTTGAAAAACTGGGTCAACACCACTGCCTTGCCCATTAATTCCCACAAAGAAGGCTAGTTATTCCTGTCGAGAATCAAAAATTCCATCAGACTTGCCAACACCTGTGCATGCAATTACCTCTTTGAATCCCATCCAGAGCGATTCTGTGCTTTAGTTTCCACTTATGGGAACAGATACTCATGTTGTTCAAGCAGAGCACTATTTTCTCTTTTTTAAAATATGCTAATTTGGTCAAATCACGTTTGGATCATACAAATGGAAGCTTTCTTTTTACACCATAATTCATTGCACTGCCTGAATGTTTCCTGTTTCACAATGCCCAGTACATGTTTATCATTTTAAAAGTTCTGAAATTTACATGTACATGGTTCTCCGAAATTTCTTCTGCAATTATGTGGCTGCAGTTTGACCAATTTCCAAAGGGTATGTTCAATAGACTAGGCACACGCAGTGGGACTCCCTCCCCCAATCATGGACAGCTTTAAAAGCTCACGTTTAAGACGTCATTTGCCATCTGGTATGAAAGCTGGTGGCTCAGAAGCATAAGGCCAAATGCTACCTAGTCATGTGGAGCTAGTATAATTCTTTCAGGCCCAGTCTTTGTTGTTTGTATGTATGATATATCATATAATAAAGCAAATAAAAATTGCTGCCAGATTGGTTGATACATTAGAGCTAAGGAAAAGTAGATTGATTCCAAAAGATGTAATTCCAAAACTACATTGCACTTGTAGGTTCAAGGTCATGAATTCTTGGATTTTTTTTCTTAACACTAACCAAATGTGGTTTTGACTAAAAGGAAGGCTCTGTTTGGAATAGAATATCTCTGGTGGAAATGTGGACTGCATGACCTCTTTCCCTTTCTGTGGTTTCTCTGAGTCCCATATCCCTAGTCCGATGGAGTGAAAAGCAGTTTCTTTAAAGCAAACAAAAACTGGAACTGGCAGCCTTCAACAGCTCCTCTCCTTTCTTTTCCTTTCTGTTTCTTAAAGTGGGAGGTATTCATATACCTCCTGTGTAGTTTGGCCTTAAGCATACATTGAAGATACAACTGCCTGTGTAGCAGGAACGACACAAGTTAGCCCCATGTGGATATACTGTCTGTATCTCTGAATTTCTATTTTGCTGGTAGTCTTTCACTTCTGCCTGCTTGCACCTATTGAATGAAAATGATTACATCTAAGAACATGCATTATGTTCAGCTTTCAAGCCTTATGATTTGACTTCTGAGAGTTCATAAAAATGTGTAGCCTATCAAAACAGTGCAGCTGAAACAAACCGATAGGGCTCCTTTTTTAAAACTACATCCTCTGTGGCACATGAATGGTTGGCAAACAAAAGCAAAATAATGAATCCCCCTAAAGTTCTGCTGCCTGAGCTTTCCCTTGTGGCATGCCAGACAAGTGAAAGCCTCAATTCTCTTCCCTTCCCTTTATGAAGCATATCTCAAAGTATTCTCGAAGGCTTTCATGGGCGGGATCCGATGGTTGTTGTAGGTTTTTCAGGCTGTTTGGCCGTGTTCTGGAGGTTTTTCTTCCTAACGTTTTGCCAGTCTCTGTGGCCGACATCTTCAGAGGACAGGAGTTAGAACTAACATCTGAAGATGCTGGCCACAGAGACTGGCGAAACGTTAGGAAGAAAAACCTCCAGAACACGGCCAAACAGCCCAAAAAACCTACAACAACCATCATATCTCAAAGTGTTTGCTGTTTTGAGAGATGAGTTCCAGGAATTTTCTTTGGGTAGTAATGTTGCTCTATGCTGTGCAATGCTGATTTGACAGCGGTATTTCAGTTTTATAAACTGCATGAATCATCCGTATGGTTTTGGTGTACTTTATGCAGGTGTACTTTTGCAAGGTGGTGGGAAAATGACCATCTGTGCATAACTGCCAGCTTTTATTGTCTCCATTATTGCATACTTGTATGAAATGTATGTCTTGGTTTAAAGTTATTGACAGATTTATATGTCCTTTGGTCTTCCCTTTCATACGCTGCAGAATTGAAAAACAATTAAGCAGGTTTCGAGGATGGCTGCCTAAAAAGCCAATGAGGCTGGACAAGGAAAGACTGCCCGACCTGGAGGAGAATGACTGCTACACTGCCCCATTCAGTCAGCAAAGGATTCATCAGTGAGTCTTACAAGTAAAACACTTTTTGAGATTAATAGGTGTTGTTTTTGGTTTATCAGCGGGGTAGAAAAAGTCTTAGCCTGTAAATCATGGATGTGGTCTTACTGCATTTTTTTAAAATTGCTCTGATATTGCAATTTACACCTTATAAAAGAGAGCAACATGGTTAGTATAAAAACATGCTATAAATTAAATTGTAAGTGGTGCACTAAGTTATAACGTCCTTTTAGATCAAATAGTGAATACTACCTAGCTGTTGGGGGTATAACAACCTGCTACAGCTGGAGAACCACACTTTCCCCGTCCCTCAGTGAGTGGAGATCTCTTGGTTCAAGATCCCTTGGGATTCCAGCCATAATTTATTTCATCTTATTTTGGGGTTATTTTTTTATTCATGTAAATAATTCCTTGCTATGAAGAATACATTGTGTTGTAGTGGTGTGCACTTGTGTGTGCAGTTATGCTCTCCCTGTGTAGCTTCTGATTTGGAGAAATAATAGCAATATGAGTAAATGAGATAAAAAGTAGGATATACTAGAATGCATGCTGCTCAGTTTTCAGAATACAGTGTCTACCCACAATACATGTAATAAGAGTTACATTTTTCCTTTAGACACGTATAATTTAAGAAACAAGTAACTAAATATCAAAGAAAAAAGGAATGAGCAGTTGATCAAACTAAGGAATGTAACAAAGCAACTCTGGACATTGCATTTTTGGAATTAGTTTATTCTTCGAAGTGTCATAATTGAACACTGTATTAGGAAATACTAATACTAAAATATTCATACTAATAGAATAATATGAACAAGAACATAAAAGAACAACCAAGCAATAAGCTCAGCTCTTAGATCCATTTATTCACAAGGTTTGCTTTGATTCCCATGAAAGATTCATGAAAGATCTACTGCACATCACATTTTGATTCTTCTTTGGGAATCACAAGGGAAAAGATTCCTGTACCAATGGGTAATAGAACAAAACTGGCATGTGTATGGGATTGGGATCCAGCCTAGTAGTAGTTAAATGTCCTTGGTGAATGTTACAGAAAATGAATGAATGCTACCGGAAGCCAAAGCAGTAAAGGCTAAAACCTTCCTTTTTGCTTCTACTGAGCTTCAAGTAAATATGAGTTGTATACACGTTTATTAAAAGATAATGCTATGTTTGGTCCAAGGCTAAAGTTTGCAAACTGAAATGTTTCCAGTCCACATATATCAAAGGTTGGCTTGTTCCCAGATGCAGTTAGTTTAAGCCTGTTCTTTAGATAGCAGTTTGATGTAGTGCATTTATTCTGCCTTATTAGGCTATGGAACATTTCAGTTTTCCAACTTACCAGTTAACATTTATTTCTTAGAAGAGCTCTTATGTAACAGAAGTGTAATGTTTCTGTTGCTTGTTGGCATTTTAAAAATGAGTTGAAGTTTGAAGATGAGTGGAAACCCTTGTCATTCAAATGCCCTACCCATGTTGTATCACTATAGATCCGCATGAAACTTGCTTGTGTGACCCTAAACCAAGAATGAGAAAAAGGAGGCCGTGAAGCTGCCATGTCCTCCCAAGGCTATATTTGTGGGCCCTGGACCTATCTGATATCTCTCCCATCAAAGAGATATCTTTTCCAGAAAAATATAAAAGGATAAATGGCCACTCATTGGGATCTTCCAGGAGCCAGCCATGTAGCATTTAAATAGGTCAGACCTGCACCCTGTAGCATTTAACATCCCCCCAAAACTCATTGTTCAAATTTTGCAACCATTTCTGGTTTTGTTTTTCCTTCTTTTTTACGTTTTAAAAATGTTAGCAGTCCATGTGGCCCCCAGAGGATCACAGGCAGAAATTGGCTCCTTTACCCACCATAATTGCTTACCTGCACCCTAGACATTTTAGATCTCTTCATGGCACTCGGATAGTTGGAGTTGTCCTCTATCCCCATGATATACTTGTG
Source organism: Intellagama lesueurii (assembly GCA_037013535.1). Lineage (NCBI taxonomy): Eukaryota > Metazoa > Chordata > Lepidosauria > Squamata > Agamidae > Intellagama > Intellagama lesueurii. The sequence continues at coordinate 38,180,859 of JBAJHW010000005.1, read as the reverse complement.
TTGCCTACTGTCATGAGATCACAACTGTGTAGCTTTATCATATGCATGTTTATTCTGATGTAAATCCCACTGCGTTCTGTAACTTGTGCTGTCAAGTCAATTCTGACATATGGTGACTCTTTCCAGAGTTTACTTCTGGGGGTACCCTGGGACTGTGCAGCTTGCCCAAGGCCACATAGGCTCACTCTTCACCCAAGAGGCACAGTGGGGAATCAAACTCCCAATCTCTGGCTCCTCAGCCAGATACCTAAAACCCTGAGCTATCCAGCCAGCCTTACTACCAGGTAAATTTGTCCAGAGATCAACAATTTTAATCCCCTAGTCAGCTTGGATAATGCCATACTGGATGGGCAATTCTGGGAGCTGTAGTCAGAAAAAACTATTCCCCCCCCCAAAAAAAAAAGATCTGAATAGGCCTAAGGTTTGTCTAGGACTCATAAAAGTGCCATAGTTCAATGATAAAACACATACTTTACATGGAGAACAACTAAGCACCAATCTCTGGCATCTCCAATGAAAACAATAAGGTAAGAGAGAATAAGGAAGATCTCTGTGCCAGAGCTGGTGACGGTCAAGTAGATAATACTGGAATAGTGTAAGACAGCTTCCTATGTGCCCTTAGTTGTGGCCTTTTGCTTAGCAAACAAAAGTGGCCTGTTCAAGTAACATTTTTCAAGATCTGTTTCAGTCTAGCAACCTATTAAGATCCCCTTCGTGTTGTCCAAGAAGCTCTTGTAAGTATCCTTTAAAACAAGGGTCCCCAACTTCTGGTCCGCGGCTCAGTGCCGGTCCGTGGCCTTGGCAGGACCGGGCCGTTGAGACAGATCTCCTGCCCCCTGCACGCACTCTCCCCACGCACGCCCACCCGCACACATGGCACGCCCACCACACGCACGGGTGCCCTGCCCACCCACAAGCACGCCCTGCCCACCCATGAGCACACCCTGCCCATCCATGTGAGCGCACCCCACCCAGCCACAAGCACATCTGTGAGTGCAGGGGGGGGGGCAACTGGTCTGCAGTTCAGAAAAGGTTGGGGACCACTGCTTTAAAAAATGCGTTCATAGGCAACATTTTCCAGGTAACCCTGCTGAGGAGAAATGCCACATTATCATTATTGGTTTATCTTTTCTTGTGTTCTGATGTGGTTATGTCAGACATAGCAGTGACACTGTCATGACTAATAAGCATTTTCCTCACTTGTGATGTTTTCAAAAACAGCTTCATCATCCACAACAAAGACACTTTCTTCAACAATGCGACAAGAAGTAGAATTGTTCACCACATTTTACAGAGAGTAAAATATGAAGAAGGGAAAAATAAGATTGGTAAGTGTGGGGCACCAGCAGATTTTACCTTGTTACCTTGTTAACCTTTTGCAGTGTCTAGGATGATGATTTTAAAAGAAGCTATTGCACCCCTATTATTCCTGATCTGTTTCTTGTATCTTTAGAGTTCAGATGTTAGCCACTTCATAAGGAACTCTGAGCAACATGTGTGTATAAGGATGATTTCTGGACATTTTCGCCCTCTTTGGTTATGATATTCTGCAACTGTGCCATACCTTTGAAGAAGTGTCAACGAGTTTCCTATTCCTCTTCTAGCTTACAACTATATGATTTTATAGTAACCACCACTACCTGTAGTATATTGAATATTTTTGTTTTTAGGTCTGAATCGATTGCTTACTAATGGCTCCTATGAAGCTGCATTTCCTCTTCATGAGGTACATTTTCCCATTTTCTGTTTTTCTTAGAGGTTTCTTCCAATCTCTTCCACAAATTACTTTTACCACTGTTGTCATCTGTCTCATTAATCTTGATTTTCACTGATTTATGAGGAGAGCCAAGCTCACTCTTATTTCTAGGGACAAAGGAAACCTGTCAGACAAATGCAGTTCCTTTTCTGGGTATATTTGCCTTTCAAACACAGAAGATTTTCATAGCATTCTATGGTATGGTAAATATCTAGGAAAACTCAAGGAAACCAAATTAAGACTTCACAGAATAGCTTGCACCCAGTGATTCTGAAAATGATACTCAATGCTGGCTAGTTGTAGGGAACCTTCAGCTTATTGACCTTATTCAAGCCATGGAATCTCCACCCCAATATCTCTTGCAGTTACATTCCACATGCTCTGGAATCTGTCACTGTTGTCTTTGATCAGTAATTGGAGATAACAGTGGAGACTCCCCTATATTTGGGGTGGCAAACACAATATGGAGGAGAAAGTAGTGTGCTAAGTGCTGCTGCATATGCCTGTGTCCTTTTCAATGAAAAGAAGTGTGAAATGGACAAAGTCATTGCAACCAAGAATGTGGGGAGGAGTGTTCCTTCAGCTAGTGCTGTTTTCCCATGGTCAGTCCCCTCTTTAGCTGGATCCCGGGTAAAATCAAGGAGTGTGACCCTACTTCAACATCAGTGTTGTGATCATACATCTTGTTACCAACTGGCCCATGGAAGTGGTGGTAGAGAATTATCTGATTCCTACCCAAAATAGGTACACCTGCTTTAGAGGTCTGGAAAATGATTAGTCAGACTTGAATTCTACTAGTAAATTAGAGCAACTATGTGAAGTGGCGTTGGTGTCATTATGTGCTCATTCCCAGTGGCGTAGTGTGGGGGGACAGAGGGGTGGTTACCCAATGGCACAACTTTGTTAGGGACAAAACTGCCACCCTTTCATGCCCCCCACGCTCCATCTTGCTGCTGGCCCGGCCCACGTGACTCCGTCCATCCGTTCTCTCTCCCCCCCTCCCTTCCTCCCTCCCACTGCCAGCCCCCTGCCTCCATGCCTGCTGAGGCTGTCTGGTGAGTAGGGCAGCCAACCACTCCTGGCCCAGCACGAGCATGGCACCAGCAAGGACAGTGCGCCAGTAGCCTCCATCCAATTGGGGCTAGTGGAGAGGTACAGCTGCTGCTGGGCAGCCAGAGCCATGCAGGCCGGGCTGGGGGTGCCAAGGGTCCAAGCACCACTGTGCCTCTTCTTGGCTGCCATTGGGCTGCTGGCAGCACTGAGCCTGGCCAGCAGTATCTTCCTACTGGGCTGGGGGAGGGAGCAGTGTGCAGCTGCACCCAATGTGAGGTAGGCAAGGAGGAGTTGGGGGAAGGAGAAATGATGATGGAGGAGGAGGCAGCTGGCTCGGGGCATCCCTATTGGGAATAGAGAGAGGAGGAGGGGGCACAGGTCCACAGGTTGGGGGTGAAATACTTGCCCCAGGTGCTGGCAAGCCACACTGTGCCACTGCTCCCTCCTATCTGTTTCCACAAGGAAATGGAATCTGTGCTCTGTATTTCTCTTTATCAGAGAAAACGTAGAACACCTCTGCATAAAGTACATTACAATTATCAGAACATGAAGTTTCCTAGATGTTTCCCCAACCATAGTTTGTTGCTTATACTGTGAGCCTTTTTGTAACTGCCTTGCACAGACACAAGTCTGAACCTTCATCCATGCAATTGGTGGTTCAAGGATGTGCATACATTTCTTGGGATGTGCACAATCATGTAATTAGGATTACACAATGTCTAACTGCAAAGATTATGTCTGGTGAATGCCTTTGCTGTGAAAGGTACAGTGAAACCTTCCTTATGTAATGTTTGTTCTTGCATTAACTCTGAAATCTTGAACTAAATCTTCCGAAGGGGAATCCGCACCTGTTATGTTTACCCCCTGTGAATATGGTTAGAGACATTCTAAGGGTTCTAGAAGTTTTAAGATCTGAGGAAACTTCATTTAAAAAAGAGTCTGTTGAAAAAATATTATTAAATACCTTCTTTTCCCACATGGATTATATGTGTTAAAATATCATTGAGAATGTTTAAAGGCATGGATATTTCGTAACTAATTTTTCCTTACATATATGTATTTTTAGGGTAGTTACAAAAGTAAAAAATCCATAAGAACCCATGGGGCAGAAAACCACAGGCATCTACTTTATGCATGCTGGGCTTCGTGGAGAGCATGGTATAAATACCAGCCTTTGGATCTTGTACGGTAAAACTTTTTGAAAAACTCTTAAATTTATTCTATATGAATACATGTATTTAGTTCTCAAAGTAGCAGGGAAACATGACATTAAGGTTGAATCCTAAAAATACCTTTAAGGGGTAAACACAAGTCTTTTGCTTTCTTCACCAGATGTGGATGTCTCCCAGTTAGATCCTACCAAATACCTAAGTGCATCATTGTTTTTTCAGTGGCTTCATAAGTGTTCCAATCACTCTATAATCTGTGTTCAAAAATCTCAAAGTACTTCCAAAGATGAATGGTCCTGCAATTTTACCATGTGGTGTTCCATTTTACATCACTTATGGATGTCCATTAGAAAAGGTGATATCTCCACAAAAGTGATATATTTTTCAATGCTCTTGAACAATTTATTTAAGCTCCTTCTACAGTTCTATCAAGCTAGATCTCTGGCAATGGTCAATCCAGTATCATCATCTTGGATGGCATCTTGCCCACTTAATGACTGCAGTATGAAGTCACAAGACTGAATACAATATCCTTAGGTTCAAAAGCTATGGCTCTCATCTTAACTCTAAATTTTAATATAAATGCTGAAAATGAAATATGCCAACCACCTGTCCAATCCTCCATCCCAAATATGGCACTACATCTGTGTTGCAGGCAGCACCAGTAGTTAAGGGCAGAAATTAGTTCAGGTCACTGTTTTGCTAGTAATTTACAGTGCTCCATTAACGATGGAGAACTATAATAAATATACTTTCTGTGAATTTACCTATTAGTTTCAGCTAAACTCACTGAATCAGTAGTGCCTACATATGCATTGATTTGCAAAGAGTTTGCAATTTAAGGGAAAGTAGTCTTAGAAAGAATATCTAATAAACTTCTGCATCAGGGTCAGCAGTCTTATACAACATGTTGAAGAAGCCCATACACTGAGCTTTTGATGACGTTGAAAATGACAGCCTCAAAATGGAGGGGATAGTAACTATTTCCCCAATACAGCACAACAACTGCAACAGTTAACTTGAAAGTTCTGCCCAGCTGAAGTCTGAAAGCCAGGGTTGCATGGGCACATTTTTATAAAGTCCCCTGAAGCTGTGAACACATATTGCTCTGAGACACTAATTAGTCTCTAAACTGCTGCACCACTCCATCTTATTGCTTTATGTTTCCTTAGGTTTTCTTCCTGTCAGGATATTGATTCCTTCCTTTGCCAGAAAAACAAAATTAGAATTTTATGTTGACTATACATTACTTCAGAAGCCAGCACACTGCTCTGACATTATCCCCTTGTTCTCATGGTTGCTTTTTATCTGGCTTGGTATCTTTATGAAGTATCAATCAGGCCTGAATAATATACAGAAAGCTATAGAGGCCCACAGTATGCAGAGTTCAAGGGTCAGGAGAGGTCTTACATATTCAATGCCACTTAATACACATAACTGGAAAAACTTCATTTGCCATTTCCTGTGAGGTATATGGTGGGAAGTGGAAAGCCATGCACACTGCCTTGAACTCACTGGATGAAATGTAGGATAGAAATATAACTGATAATTAAATTATATGGCAAATGAAGGTTTCATAGTTGTATGCATTAAGTGACATGGAATATGTATCACAGCAACCCTGTGAAGTAGGTCAGGCAGAGAACTGGTCCAAGGTCACCCAGTGAGTTTCAAGGCTCATAGGGACATTCTAACCACCATAACACAATGAATGTTTTCAGTACATGTTTGTTCATAAACTAGCTGCTCCCATCCTCCCTGTGAATTCTGGAAGAAGTCTGGGCTGAACAGTCTGACTCAGTGCTGAACATAAATCACTTATTCAGAGTGATTCAAAATGTGTGTTTCTGGCTGACAGTGGCTCCTAGTGAGAGTTTTACATGATACCCATTAATCAATCTGTTATCTCATCAGTACTTCTGAGAGATAAAAAAAATGAATGAGCCAAAGAGGCTAAATTGCCCTGTCATTTCATCTCTAGTGAGGTTTCCCAGATCATATTGAATTCACATTGCTAGAAGACTGAGAAAACTTGTTCCATCATTCTTGACCCTAGCAATAACACTGAAGCCTTAAATCTGCATTGCTATCAGTCTGGCATGATCTGAAAAAAGAAAAAAAAACACAAATGTATGGTGGTGGATACTTGGCTCCATAATACTACATGCAAGAAGAATTTTGGAATTCTTGTAGATCGCAAGCTGAATATGAGCCAACAGTGCGATGTGGCTGCAAAAAAGGCAAATGCTAGTTTAGGCTGCATTAACAGACATACAGTCTCCAAATCACATGAAGTGCTAGTTCCTCTCTATTTGGCACTGGTTAGGCCTCATCTTGAATACTGTGTCCAGTTCTGGACACCGCACTTTAATAAAGATACTGACTAACTGGCTCAAATTCAGCGGAGGGCAAAAAGGATTATCAAGGGATTAGAAACCAAGCCCTACAAGGAAAGACTGAAAGAACTGGGCATGTTCAGCTTTGAGAAAAGAAGACTGAGGAGAGATATGATCACACTTTCCAAATACTGTACTTGAAAGATTGTCATAGGGAAGAGAGGCAGAATCTGATCTCCATCATCCTAGAGTGCAGGATATGTATTAATGGTCTCCAGTTATAGGAAGCCAGATTTTGGTTGAATATCATGAAAAACTTCATAACTGTTAGAGCAGTACAACAATGGCACCAATTACCTCAGTAAGTGATGAGCACTGCAATGCTGGAGTCATTCAAGAAAAGAAAAATCAGACAGTCATCTGCCAGGTATACTTTGATTTGTATTCCTGCATTGAGCAAGGGGCTGGACTCAGTGGCTGATTTAATATCAGTTTGATTTCACTAGTTGACCACTGAACTTGCCACCAGTAAATCAAGTGTGTAAACAGAATTACATAGTTCTATGTGTATATGTCCTTGGATTTTTAAGGTACCTCCAACAACACATGAATCATTTTAGCAAGGCCTGCCAAGACTTTGGACTAACAATCAGCCTGAAGAAAACACAAGTCATGGGCCAGGGTGTGGACTCACCTCCCTCTATTACTATCTCCACACAAGAATTGGAGGTTGTTCATGACTTTGTGTACCTTGGCTCAACGATCTCTGACACTCTCTCCCTAGATGTCGAGCTGGATAAACGCATTGGCAAAGCAGCTACCATGTTCTCTAGACTCACAAAGAGAGTATGGCTTAATAAGAAGCTGACAGCATACACCAAGTTTCAGGTCTATAGAGCCTGTGTCCTGAGCACACTCCTGTACTGCAGTGAGTCCTGGACCCTTTGTGCACAGCAGGAGAGGAAGCTGAACACGTTCCATATGCGTTGTCTCCGACGCATTTTTGGTATCACCTGGCAGGACAAAGTTCCAAATAGAGTAGTCCTAGAACGAGCTGGAATTTTTAGCATGTATACATTGCTGAAACAGCGACGTCTACGTTGGCTTGGGCATGTCGTGAGAATGGCTGATGGTCGGATTCCAAAAGATCTCCTGTATGGAGAATTAGTGCAGGGAAATCGCCCCAGAGGGAGACCACAGCTGCGATACAAGGATATTTGCAAGCGGGATCTAAAGGCCTTAGGAATGGACCTCAACAGATGGGAAACCTTAACGTCTGAGCATTCAGCCTGGAGGCAGGCGGTGCATCATGGCCTCTCCCAATTTGAAGAGACACTTGTACAGCAGGCTGAGGCAAAGAGGCAGTCCCGAAACCAGCAAAACCAGGGAGCTGGACAGGGGACAGATTGTATTTGTCTTCAGTGTGGAAGGGATTGTCACTCTCGAATTGGCCTTCTCAGCCACACTAGACGCTGTTCCGAGACCTCCATACAGAGCACGTTACCATAGTCTCTCGAGACTGAAGGATGCCTACTACTACAAGTTTTGATAGAGTCTGGTTGACCCCTCTTTTTGCACAAATGTATTTTACAAGTTACTACTATAAAGATAGCTAAAACAGTTAAATATTTTTGACTGATTCAAATAGTTAAATATTAGAAAAATAAATAGTTTCTTCAGTTGGTTACCCAGCTACATTGGAAAACACGTGCAGGACAGTCAGTTTCTAGTGTTATGGTTCATCAGTATCTTAGTTAGGTTCTTGTGGAGGAGTTGAATACTTGCATGGAGTCTCTCCTTGTACATCTGTTAACCATTCACTACTTGTGCACAGTTATACATGCACAGCTAGATCCACTGATTGAAGCAATGGCTCTTGCTACCCTTTTGCCCAGTCCCCTGCAACCCTGCACATGCTTAAGTGATCAACATTATTAATGAAAATCAGTCCTAAGTAATTAGGTATGCACCAGGCTCCCAACTGGAGAGAGGCAGTGGTGCAAAGCAGACCTCAGAGTGGTAGCTTGCAGGATGTGGAAATTATCCAGTGAAGTTCATTCATTGTTTATTGATCATTTTTGGCTAAGGCACACTTCCATGTTCTTGTCAGTAAGGCCCAATGAACACTTTTGGCAGGGTTGGGAGAATGAAGAGTCTGAACTATTGATCTGTTTGTGTACAGTATAGTCTAATTGCTAGTCTGAATAATTCTTCTTCTTTGAGTGGTAACAACTCTTGTTGGAAAAACATTAAGATGATACTGTTTAGCTGCACTGATGACCACATGCAGTGACGACCTTCTCGGTCCCAGTCATAAACAGAGAATATTTTGGTGCACCTGATATCAGAACGGCACTACTACTTGCAGCAGCATGTAAAGCACTTCTTACAGAGACAGGACAAGGCAGAGAACTCAGAAAGAGAAAGAAGAGGACATTTGGCAGAAGTAACTTTGAATCAATAAGAGAGCAAGAGTGAAAATATCCATTCTTGGAAGTGGATAACAGCATCCCGAAGAAACCGCAGCTTAATGTGCTGCTTCTACTTTGTTCCACAGTGTTAAATTATAGACTTGGATTCAAGGAGGCCATGTAAATACTTGCTGTAAATCTCACAAGCTTTATGTTTTCCCTCTCACCAGAGCAGACACAGATTGCTATTCAGAATGTTAGCCAAACAATTAGGACAGAAGGTTTGCTCATGCAGGGAAGACAGAAATCTGCAGCAGTTGCCAGTATGTCTTAAAACTGCCAAGCCTGCCGTCCTTGTGACAAAGGGCCACATTATGATTATATGGTAGGTTTATCTTTTTAGCCAGAAAATGCATGGGGCCTTCCAAGCCGCTGAGGAACTTTTTTTTAAAAAATTGACTATATTTGGCACAGTGACACCAGACTTCAGGGGGAATAATTAGAACAGCCCACTTAAGTTAACCCAATGCACAGTATGAATTCAATGCAAGTGGACAGTTTGATTAGACTGGTTGCTTGCTTGTAGGGCTGCCATACAAGTTGAGCTAATTATTCAAAGCCAAGCATTGCCCTTTGTCTTCGTACTATTAAATGCTGAAAGGATACATGTGGTGAAAGAGCCTGCAGGCTTCCAGGCAACATGAAGAGGAAGAGGGAGTGTGTGTTGCCATGCATTTTGGAACATGTTGCATATGGAACAGCAATATTTGCACTAAAATAAGTTTTTCTTTTAATGTAGTCAAGATCAGGTTTGTGGCCCTAATAATCAACTAGGGAATGATATTCTGTTAATTATATAAACTTCTTCAGTTAACACCTTATGAGAACTTCTAGGCAATGTCATAAGATATATATTCAAAATAGGAAAAGATTTAGGAAAATTTTGTGACTGATTAAGTGCTCCATATTAGTGATTTATTAAACATGCAATGCTGTAGGATTCTTTGCCATAATATAAGGCATACGGTAGTACAGTTCTGACAGAATTAGTGTCTGGAAACAAATGAACAATTGGTAGGATTCTATGTACTTGAAAAGCTGTCTGGATAGCTCAGTGAGTTAGGTTTCTGGCTGTGGAGCCAGAAGTTGAGAGTTCAGTTCCCCACTGTGCATCGCAGAAGAGCCAGCCTGCATGGCCTTGGGTGAGCTGCACAGTCCCAGGGTGGCCCCAGAAGAAGGGAAATGTAAACCACTTCTGAAGATTCTCTACCTAGAAAACCCTGAAAGTGGTTCCCATAAGTCAGAATTGACATGATGGGACACAATTATTGTTATGTATTTGAAAATGTTATAACCGAGTACCCAGCAGTTTTAATTTCTATTCATTAGAACAATTGATTCCCAATCCTTACTTCATGATAATGTTATTTGTGGGGTTCAGATTGTGGCATCCTAAATTCCCTTTTATGTTAAAAAATGAACCTAAATGCTACTACAAAAATGCTCAACACATTCTCACCTTGTGTTTTTGACAGACGGTACTTCGGTGAGAAAATTGGCTTGTACTTTGCCTGGTTAGGCTGGTACACAGGAATGCTCTTTCCAGCTGCCTTCATTGGATTGTTTGTCTTTTTATATGGAGTAGCCACACTGAAGCACTGCCAAGTCAGGTGACGTAAAAACAAAACTTCGTTAACTTGTGTGAATGCTGTGTATATTTTTATACTTGTTGCCAATGCTTAGAGAAATAAATAAATCAAGGTCCTTGAAGTTCAAGATCAGTCCTAAGTTCAAGATCAGCCCTGGTCTACGTATTGCAAGTTCATCTGTTGCTTCTTGCAGCATTCCACATATGAAGGTGCCGTCAGGAGGGCAGCTGGTGCTCACCAGGACTAGTAGGATAGAGTGGCCAATAGGAGGTGAAGCCCAAGTCAAAAGTGGGTGGAGAAGACAACTGATTCTGGTTTTGTCTCCTTTCTGCTCCTTTACAATGGCACTGTTGCACAACAATTTTAATATGGAACATCTGAGTAAAATGGTCTTATTGGTTGGTTCAATAGCATTTGACAATATAATCTACACACTTTCTAGACCTGTTCCCTCTTTAAGTCCTTTTCCTCCAGTTCTGGGTGAAAGAATATAGGGGGATTTTAAAAAGGGATCTTTGATGGCATGGCTACACATAATTCACTGACACAGTTGCTCTGGTTTAGTCTTTTATTAGCCTCAGAAGTAAAATGGGACTAGTGCCTTCTGGAATGTCCTCTGAATAATAGTTGCTTTATTCCTTAAGAGTCTAGTGAATGCCACCCATTCAGCATTTGTGAGTTATAGTTTGGTTCATCTGTTTTTGTCATCTGGACAACTGCCTTCTGTACACAATTTTAGGGGTTCCTGCTTTCTCGCTGTGTCTGATGTGTTGGCTCTGCTTACTGATCTGCCAGCCTCCATTCCCTGGGACATCAAGTTCTGCTCCTTGGCACTTCCAGGAATATGCCTATTGCCATTGGCACAGTACTGGAGGAGATGTGCTCCTTGTGTGCCAAGTATAGATCGGAAGGTGACCTAAATAGAATTATAAGAATTTGTGGCAGCATCTGATGCTTCCAGAAGCCCATCACCACCCTGTCACACAGAGCTATGAGCCACCTGTCTTCATTTATTTCTTACTCACGGATGAGAATAAAACATTTCAATAGTAGATCAGTCCTGAGAGTTTTTGTTTTTTTTAACCCCATGGGTGAGAGCTTTTGTGCCCTTTTCACTTTTTTTGGACTTTTTTGTGAAATGTTTCTGACCTTTTTTTTTTTTTTTTGCATAGAGCCTCCCCCTTTTTTACTATTAATGCTACTGATTGTAAAGGGGGAAAAGCATTGGTCTTTTCATACTCAGACGGGAGACAAAAATCTCCACAATGTTGGCAGGATTTTTTTAATGAGATCATAGAATCATAGAAAAGTGAAGTTGGAAGGGGCCTACAAGGCCATCAAGTCCAACCCCCTGCTCAACGCAGGAATACAATCAAAGCATATCTGCTAGGTGATTATCCAAGTTTTTCTGGAATGCCTCCACTGTTGGAGCACTCACCAATGCCCAAGGTAACTGGTTCCACTGTCGTACTGCTCTAACAGTTAGGAAGTTTTTCCTAATATTCAACCGAAATCTGGCTTCCTTTAACTTGAGCCCATTGTTCTGTGTCTTGCACTCTGGGATGATCGAGAACAGATCTTGGCCCTCCTCTGTATGACAGCCTTTCAAATATTTGAAACGTGCTATCATATCACCCCTCAGCCTTTTTTCTCAAGGCTAAACATGCCTCATTCTTTCAGCCTTTCCTCATAAAGCCTGGTTTCCAGCCCCCTGATCATCCTTATCTCCCTCCTCTGAACTTGTTCCAATTTCTTAGCATCCTTCTTGAAGTGTGGTGTCCAGAATTGGACACAAGACTCAAGGTGAGGCCTAACCAGTGCTGAATAGATGGGGACTAGCACCTTGCGGGATTTGGAAACAATACTTCTATTAATGCAGCCTAAAGTAGCATTTGCCTTTTTTGTAGCCACATCACACTGTTGCCTCATATTTAGCTTGTGATCTACGACAATTCCAAGATCATTCTCGCTCATAGTTTTGCTGAGCCAGGTATCCCCTATCTTGTAACTGTGCAATTGGTTTCTTTTTCCAAGGTGCAGTACTTGCACGTATCCCTGCTGAATTTCATTCTGTTGCTTTCGGCCCAGTGCTCCATCCTATCAAGGTCATTTTGATCTTTGTTTCTGTCTTCTAGGGTATTAGCTATTCTGCCTAATTTGGTATCATCTGCAAATTTTACAAGCATTTCCTGCACTCCCTCATCCAAGTCATTAATAAAAATACTGAAGAGCACCAGGCCCAGGACAGAGCCTTGCAGTACCCTACTTGTTACCTCTGAGTACGATTCTGAAGAAACCTATACTGAACACAAAAATGGAATCTGCTTGTACCCATGCATTGTTAAAAATTCAACTCTCAGCATTTGATGCAACTGCCACTTTATAGTCTTCCATAATGTCAGATGCTGAGTATAATGAAAAATCACATAGCTCTGCAAAACAACTCTAGAAAGCTAGCTCGCTAACGGGAGAATAGTAAGATCATGTAGTGAAAGAATGCCCTTCTTTTATTGAAAGGATACTGGTGATAGTATCATTGCATCTGAATAGCTATATAAGTATAGAGATCAGTGGTTTGTGTCCAGATTTTTATAGATACACAGTTGATTCCTATGCATATATGCATCAACACTGAGCTTGAAGTAAAATGTTTCACTGCAGCTTTACTATTTTAGATATCATGAAGAAAGTGACAAGATTTTTGCTTGCTCATCCCTTTACTGTCTAAAATTATGGAAGCTCTTTGGAGCATGTTAATTCTAAATTAAACTGTTAATCATTATGTCTTCTCTTTTCCAGTAAAGAAGTGTGCCAAGCTACAGAAATTATAATGTGTCCTATCTGTGACAAGTACTGCCCCTTCATGAGGTTATCAGATAGCTGTGTCTATGCCAAGGTAAAAATTAAAAGTACTTTAAAAACTCTCAGGCCACAATTTTTTTTAGCAATCTAGTATCATGAAACACTGTTTGCTTTTAAAAAAGGAATAAAATCATCATGAAATACTGGACTGTAGCAGTAAAATGTATGTTTTATTATGCATCCAAGGAGCTTAAGAGTTTTGAGTTTTGGTTTTGAGTAAGAATTTCTGAATGAAACATTAAGATGACTGTTTGTCTCCAGGTAACACATCTTTTTGACAATGGAGCTACTGTCTTCTTTGCTGTTTTCATGGCAGTGTGGGGTAAGTCCTGCTTTAAGGATGTAACATGTTCAGTACTCTTTAATTTAGACAGTGTGCTATGCAAACAGTCAATTCATTTTAATTGTAGCACATCAAGTTTTAACGTCATCAGTACTCTAGTGAATGCCATCATCCCTGTGTCATGAAGAAGCTAGCTACCTATGAGCACACATATGGCCCACCTGTAGCATATGTAACATGAACTACTGACAGCCGCTGGTGGTTGGATTCTTGGACTAGGACTCAGGACATTTAAACTCAAATCCCCACTCTTTTTTTCTTCCAAGCCTTGGGCTAGTTATATTCTCTCAGCCTGATCTGTCTCACAGGCCTATTGAGAAGGTAAAAGGGGATGTTGTGTGGAGAGGAGACCCTTTTACACCCCCTTCAGCTAACTGGAGGAAAGACAAGATACAAATTTGACATGAATTTGCTCAAATAGCTAACAATGCCTTTGTCCAATTAAAATTAGTGTACCAGCTGCATTCATTCCTGAAGAGGTATGATCTGGTAATGGAGATACATGCCTTAGTTACATCCCAGCTGGATTACTGTAACACGCTGTATGTGGAGCTGCCTCTAGAAAGTGCTCAGAAACTTCAACAGGTCCAAAATCCGGCAGCCAGATTGCTAACTGGGGCTGGTGAAAGAGCTCATAGAACTCCCTTGTTACAGCTCCATTGGCTGCCATTCTGTTTCCAGGCACAATTCAAAATGCTGGTTCTAACCTATAAAGCCCTAAATGTCTTGGGCCCAAGCTATCTCAAGGACCACACCTCCTTTTATGAGCCTGCCCAAGTGTTAAAATCATCAGCTTTGAATGTGTTTTTTATGTTGCTTTTGTTTACTGTCTTTTAGTGTGATATTTGTTTGATCTTTTTAGAATTTATATACTTTCTGGTTTTAGCCTTAAATATTGTCTTTTAATTTTGTAAGCTGCCTTGGCTCCTTCTTAAGGAGAACAGGATAAAAATGTTTTAAATAAATAAACAAACAAACAAACAAACAACAACCACGAGAAAGGGTTGCTTCACAAGCTTTATAGCAATACAAAGAGTGCTGGTGTATAAGGCAGATAACATAGTCTGGGGCAATCTTGTAGTGTGTAACACATAACTTAGAAGGGGCTTTGAAAGCTTATATTTAACATTCCCTTTCTGCAGCCAAAACCAGCATTACTATTCATGTTTGTATCTTGCTTTTGTTGAGCAAGCTGGAAGATTTTTTCACCTACACAGGATGCTAAGTCAGGTACTCCTGTCTTATAAGTTTCTACCATATCAGCTGCAACAGTAATTTTCACACTACTTTTTGCTTTTAGGATTCAGAATTCAAGTGACAGATTTATAATAATACATTTGGTTAGAAAGTATCCAATGTAGTAGCCTTGTTAATCTATTGGATCAAGACGCGTGTTTCCAAGAAACAAGCAGCATCTCCTTCAGTTGCATTTCAAAAACAAATTATAAAAATGAACAATAAAATGAACAATTTAAATTTAATACCTCTTTGATGAGCTGTTTTCCAAAAGCATTGCTTTGTGAATACCATGGTCATCAAAAGAGTTGTTTGTTAAATATGACTGTTTAGGCGAAAAAAGAAAATGCAATCTTATTCAACGCTAATGAAATGATAATTTAAAAAGTTTATGATCAGTGGGTTCAAAGTACACAAAAGGGAAATCCAAGGATTCAGAAGAACCTCCTAGTGTATATGAACTTTAACAAATGGAATGTGTTCTCTTGGAATGTCATTGATTCAGTTTTAAGCGGGTGCTGAATAAAAAGTCAGCAGGGATGCTGTGTTAACGGGTTTCCTGCACCAGTGGGCATTCGAATAGATGGCATTTGAGGTCCATTGTTACTCCATACTTTTATGCTTCTATAACTTGTTTTCTTTCCACAAAGTGACCTTCTATATATTTTCCCTTCATTTCACTGCTATAGCAACTGTTTTCCTAGAATTCTGGAAGAGAAGACGAGCAGTCATTGCTTATGATTGGGACTTGATAGACTGGGAAGAAGAGGAGGTTTGTATGGATAAGTTTAGCAGCAATGGTAGAAAGATGATTCAGTATGGATGGTTGCAAAAAGTGAATTTGTACCATGGAGAGAAAAGGGGATTTTTCCAGCTCAGAGTTTGTTCTGCTGTTTTAATCTTCTGGAGTTTTTCTGAGACATGGCACTTTACATTAACTGAGTCAGTGACACAGCAGGAAAATGAAATCAGTCAAACAGTAGTTCCTAAAATAAAGTGATTGACAGTTGTGCAGGCAAAGCTAGGCAATTCTGAAGAATCAGGTGTAATTGTCACAGAGACATGCTACTTTGGAGGTAGAGATCAAGAGAGAACATGATGCTGAGGCACTTACCCCATCCTTCCTTGATTTACCGCGCTGGCTTTTGTCTTCCCATCCTGTTTAAACCAGAGTTCTGTCTGATTTGAAATGGGAAACTGCTCTGTTTAAAACTGAGTTATGTCAGGTTTAAAATTAGGAACTCTGGTTTAATGTCAATGTATTATTGAGGTCTTAAATGAGGAACAAACCACTGTTTAAATCCTGGTTTAAAAAATGACATTAAACCAGAATTTTCCATTTTGGATCTGACAAGAATTCTAGTTTAAACTGACCTGGATAAAAGCTGCTGGTGTGCTAAAAAGGAGGAGACAGGGACATGTGGACTCAAACACTTACTCCATAGTTTTGCAACCCAAGATCATTATACCACCTGAGCTGTATACTCTTAGAGACTTAGGTAGGAATTTAGATTTTTAAGTCTCTGCCCTGAAGGCAGCTGTCGTTTTTTGTAAATAGAAAACTGAAATGTCTCAGGTAAAGTTAGAAAATATTGCACTACAGGCAGAGTTTTGAAAAAAATTGCTTTTTAAAGACTAAAACTCACTGGATTCCCAAAATGGCTAGGAGAATCTGGACACTGTAGACAAAGAATAACTTTACCAAGCTATACTTACAGGAAACCTTTTGAGAAGCTGCATGATTATCAGAAGTTTGGTTTGTAGGCAACATAGTACAGTCGCTTAACTGCTAGGTCAAAAGTTATTTACTCATACTTGGATAATAAGGACTTCCTTAACAAGCCAAAAAAATAATCTCTACCAAGCTGTTTTGTTTTCTGACAAGTAAGACAATGAGTTAGGTGTCTGACTGGTTGGAAGTTCAATTCCCCACTGTGCATATCAGAAGAACCAGCCTGTATGGCCTTGGGCAAGCTGCTCAGTCCCAGGATGTTCCAAGAAGAAGGGAATGGTAAACCATTTACTGTCTACCTAGAAAACCCTGGAAAGGGTCCCCCCCCCCATAAGTCATCCCTTTCCCCCACAAATACATTTTTCCTTCCTGTGTTTGACTGTCGTACTAGGGGAACCAAGCCTTCATTGTTCTTGGTTCATCGTCATATCTTACAACTGCATAGCTGGAAGGGACCCCAGGGACCCCTGACAGAGGCACATTGGGGAATCAAACTCCCAACCTCTGGCTCCCCAGCCAGAGACCAAAACCACTGAGCTAACCAGCAATTCTGTAGTGGCCAGCCTGATACCATATTATGCAGTCAAGAGGAAGTGCCCAATGTTGAAATATTATGGGGAATCTCACATGGTGGCTGCCCAGCAGAAGAACTGAATGGCTCATAATTGGCTGCCATTATAAGTTTTATGGCTGGGTAAAACACGTCTATGGAGGAAAGGGGATGAATGACCAGTAGCAGGAGTGCCATACCTTGTCTCTGATACCCATGTCTACAGGCAGGCACACTGACCCCTGTTGTTGGCTGTATTTGGCAGCAAGAAAATTGACATAGCGTGTAGTTTAGCTTTCTGTCACAATTGTCTGTACTATGGTATTGGACCACACCATTGTAGATCCATCCGAAGACAAAAAATTGAAAGAGCAAGGAACCCTTGTGTCTTCAAGAAAACATGGGGTTTCTGCTGCTGGAAACTGGAAATTCTACAGTTCTGTTCAACTATCAAGTAAGGAGCATTGCTTTTTCCTTTGAGAGATTACAATGCTAGAGGAATTTCTCAGCTGCTGGCAGGAGCAGTAAAACCTTTCTCAGGAAAACTCTCTATTAGCTTCCCAACAGATGCTATTTAATATTTCTAAACATAACTAGTCTAAGCCTCTCTTCTTGGCTACACTAAAACATGTATTAATAAAATGATTTGGTAAAACTGAAGAGCTTTGAACCTTATACAAAACTGCTTCTAATTCTACTTTTAAATTATCTGTGTTTCTTAGGAAGAAATACGCCCCCAGTTTGAAGCCAAATACTCCAAGAAGGAGAGAATGAATCCAATATCTGGCAAGCCAGAGCCTTATCAAGCATTTGCAGATAAATGCAGCAGAATTATTGTTTCCGCATCTGGAATATTTTTTATGGTTTGACATTTTAAATTCTTTTTAGGTTGCCTGAAAATAAGATTTTCTTATCTCTGTTGGCAAAGTGGAGAATATATGGATTCTTTTTCTGTTAGTGTTAAGCTGTTTCTGCTTTGTGAAAAAGGTTTCTTTTGGAAAGTGACATCTGAGATCTAGAAATAGACATTGTAAAAGTATTCCATGCAATATTCCTGAAACACAGGTACTTAATAGTAGATTCCACTAATACCAATAAGTTCTAGGGTTGACTGATTTAATCAGGAAAAAAGGAAAAAATACACTGCTCTATTGGGACTATGCCAGATCACTATACAGTAACAGGACACCACAGTCAAATAACAACCACCAAGAAAAATAACTCACTGATGGAAGACTGTCAAGGGGAAGGGTATGGGATGGGCCCAGCTCAGTTGCAGAGCGTGTACTTCATATTCACAAGGTCTCAGGTTCAGTGCCTGGCATCTCCAGGTAGCAGTTGATGGGTTGGTGTGATCAGTATTTGTATATGTTACATTTCTTTTGAGTAGTGGCTTTCACTAAGTTGGGTAGTACATAAATCTCGTAAATAAATAAAAGCTTTTACCTTATATGGAGTGAGAAATGCCTGATGTTCGATTCCAACAAGGAAGAACTCAAGATCATATTGCAAATATATCTGGCTTCTGGAGTGCACCAAAGAATTTCGGAAAAAGATCAGTCTGTGCTTTATAGACTACAGCAAAGTAGGAAAAGAAGATGACCAAAGATGAGATGGATTGGCTGTAAAGAAAGCTGCAAGCTTGAGTTTGGAAGAGCTGAGCAGGGCTGTTGAGAACAGGACATTTTGAAGATAGCTTATTCATAGAGTTGCCATAAGTTGGAGACAACTTGGCAGCACATAACAACAACAACAGAAGAAAGCAACATATCTGAAATGCTTCCAGCTTTTGAAAAGATGTATCCAGGATTTGAGTATGTGCTGTGATTTAATTGGTCTTAGTCAAGACTGTCAATAAGTCAAGTTTATTGAATATTGCTGTTGAAGAGAATTAATGGCCCGAAGAGGACTGATAAAACATTTTTCCAAAGCGTATTTTTAATGTGAATTTTTTTAAAAAATCAGTCACATTTATGAAAGATTCACACATTTGAATTAGTTTTTACATAGTTGTATTCTATTTTGCAAATCCATTATATCAACTTAAAGCAGAATATTGCCTTTGTGGGGAATGGGGTAAAATCACTACCACTGTTGTTCATGGACAGTCAGTCATAATTATTAATCCTTTCTCTGAAGCTTCTAAGGCAAAGTTCTCCTCTAAAGACTAGAATTCAGAGGACTTGCTTTGTCTTTATTTTGCTTCCTCTGTCTATTAGGAAGCTCAGTGAACTAGTTTGTCCTTGCTTGTGTTGATTCACCTCTCATATTGACAGTAATATTTTTTTCCCATTTAAGTAAGTGCTTCATCAGCTGTAGATCCCAGAGCACTCTGCAAACATTATGCACTTGAGTCAATTCAGTTGGGATAGGTGCCCATATTTATGACAAGGATAATCACTTAATTCTCTGCAATTTTATCTGAGACTCAAGTTCTTTCTGCATTGTTTCACATCATTGCTAATTTTCTCCAAGAAGAAAGGGTCATCATAACAGGTTTGGTGTGCTAAGCATAATGCCCCACTTCAACAGTGCAGTTAAGCATATGTCTAAATCTGCGTTAATCAGAAAAGCAATTAAGCAACTGTTAGTTTAATTGCTTTGCTGAACCAGAACCTACTTGGACCTGACAGAGAAAGAGTGGTAAGAGACTCAATAGTCTTAATACAATGAAAGAAGGCCAAGTAACCTGGATGGGGAGGAAAGGGGGATTCTACAGTCTTTCTGCCATGCTAAAAAATAGTGAATCTGGAGAAGCAAAGAAATTTTGAAAAGGAGTACTATATTATCATTCTCCTTTCACATGGGCAATTGAGAGAAGGAGGTCTTTTCCAATGCATGGTTTTTAAATAATGTTTTAGTGAATATATATTAGTTTCTAATCTAAATTAATTTATTTTAACTAATTGTTTAGGAGAAATGTGGGATAAAAACCAAACACACAGAGAGAGAGAGAGAGAGATATACTCACCATCCATTAATCAAATACTTGTACATGAAAAATGTTTTTAAATAAAAATGATTATTATAAGTAGCCTTGTCTGGATTCTAATATCAAATTTGTCTAACTGTTCATTTGAACATATGCCTACTTCATTATGGTTAAAATTGTCATCCACTACTCTCTGCTGTTGAGAATATTATCAGTACTTCAATTATGCCTATGGAGCTGTCCATGGGCGTAATGGGGGATGCTGTTCCTAGCTGGTTTAACTCTTCAGTCTGTTGATGGCCTTAGGACTAGCCTGTCTATAATTATCTTAATTTCAACTGCTGATTAATCTATTACATTGGAATTAATCTGCACAGTTTACAAAATAATTCTATTGAATGGGGAAATTGCCTACTTGTTTCATTTTTAGATAATGAATGCATGTAAACACCAAACGCCATCGTAGAAGACAATTAATTACATGTGTGAAAAACTCTGGTATTTCTAAAGGGAAATGTTACAGATAATACATAATTAGAAGAGGGAAATCCTGAAATGCTTAGAAAGCCTGATTGTCACACCTCCCACAGTTAACAAATTATCATGCTGTGGCCAGTATTGCGAGGGAGTAGACCCATTGAATCAATTGCTGAATGGTAAATCAGTACTTGTGTAAATCCTTTTGAGTCACTCTTGGTGTGGTCTAGTTGGGACTAGCAATAAGATACAGGCTTTGTTTTAAAATTAGGAGATAAATACAAGCTTCGTTTACAAGTAAGTGTGCTTAGTCTCAGAGTTCTGCTGGAATCGTATATCTAGAACCCTAATTCACTTCAACCTCTAAATACATACTATTTGTATGGATCAAAATGTTAATCTAGTATTCAACAACAGTTTGTAGTCAGAGGAGGCCACTCTCATTCTGCCATTGTGAGATATCCCCCTCCCAGCTCAGATAGGAGTTGCTAGTAGCATAACTGCTCATACTAATGTTGCAGTTTAATTATGATATATCTTTTATTGTTTCTAACTCTTTTCAATAGGTAGGGTTTACCCAATATTGTGAAAACAATGAAGAAAAACAGATGTTTCTTCATAAAATAAATTCAGAGTGGTTTGTGACATAAAAACAACTGCAATAAACAAGGAATGGTTAAAAGAGTATTTAGAAAAGCTGAAAAGACTCCAAGAGGAAAGTTCTTGCCTGAGATCTTATATGAATAAGACAGTTGCCAGGCTCCCAATACAATTAGAAGATGATGATTTTAAGTATTGGCAGGGATTAATTAATGGATTTTGTAATAAAGGTAAAAAATCAAGAATAAATAAAATTGGCACGTATTATTTTGAGTCTTATACTTTTTTGAGTATAAGACTCAAAAAAGTGGAGGTTTAGGTATTCCCAATGTAAAAAATTATTATGTAGCGAATCAACTAAGATTTATTGGAGATATTATATATAACGAAGGAAGATTAATTTGGTGGGATATGGAATCTTCAGAAATACATGGAAATATTGAAAAATACTTGTTCAATGCAGTAAAAAGAAATATAATAAATCAGGTGAATAACCCCTTTTTAAGAAACATGTTAAATGTGTGGAACAGATATAAAAAGAAGTTTTGTCCTTTTACTTCACCACTAAAATTAGTGACTGAAATAGAAAATTTCCCAGCAAACGTGAAGGGCTTTGTTGATTTGTTTAAGGATAAAAAAGTTGCCAGATTGAAGGATTGAATGGTTAAAATGAGTTCGAAGGATCAGATTATAGCTAAACTTCAAACTAATAAATTATCATGGTACAATTATATCCAATTAGACAGATGGACTAATGAATGGTTGAGGATTAATGGCAAATGTAGAGAATGTACTAAGTACGAACAATTTCTATCATCACATGAAGACATGCAGAAGGATGCTTTGAAGAAGGGAGTAGTAAATAAAATTTATAACCTAATTTTGGATCAGGAGGAAAATGAGATTGAAATAGAAGGATTAAAATCAATTTGGGAACATGATTTAAAGACAGAAATTAGAACAGAGGATTGGATAAAAATTTGGAAGATGAGAGTTCTAAGATTAATGTCGGTAAGAATAAAGGAGAATTTTTAAAAAATTAGTTTAAGGTGGTACATGACTCCGGTGAAATTGAACATAATAAATTCAGACTATTCTAAGGCCTATTGGAAATGTGATGAAGAAATTGGCACGTATTATTAAATTGATTCAAAAATTTTGGAAATTGATTTTTAAGGAATATGTGATATATTTGGAAAAGATATTGAATTTAACTCAAAAATTGCTTTGCTGTCAATATTTGATAAGATAGAACTTGATTATTACTCAAAGGAATTG
Organism: Intellagama lesueurii; assembly: GCA_037013535.1. Lineage (NCBI taxonomy): Eukaryota > Metazoa > Chordata > Lepidosauria > Squamata > Agamidae > Intellagama > Intellagama lesueurii. Next base: position 38,158,475 of record JBAJHW010000005.1, on the reverse strand, counting down.
ATTTATAATTTTATGACAAGTGATAGATTATTAATAGCTAGATACTGGAAAGACAAACATGATATCAAATTAGAAGATTGGTATAATGAAGTATGGGACATTGCGTTAAATGACAAATTGACTACTGAACTAAATATGAAAAGAGGGGAAATAAGTTTGAATATTTTTATGCTATTTGGGGTAGATTTATTGAATTTGTATTAGTGAAAGGAAAGGGGAAAGCCTCTAAGCAACAATCAATACAATTTTGGAAAAGAGGTTCGTAATAAAAGAATTACTCCAAAGGGTCCCGTGGATATGGGGGTGCACTGGGTTTTAGATTGTTAGTCAGTATTTTGTATTGTTTTGCATTGATGTATTTGTTTTGGAAAATAATTTTTTAAAAATTAAAAAAAAAAGACAGTTGCCAAGCAAATTTCCTTGAAGAGGATATTGTATAATATTGATGCTGTAGCTCAAAATGCCCTCTAAGCATCATTGCCATCCTCATGTTACCACCATTGTATTATGATTATTATGATATTTGTGTCATATATTATGATATTAATCGTAATAATAGGAAGAATTTCAGCTGTTTTGCAATGATTAAATTGCATGGGAATGCTTGATTAACAGTTTTGTGGGCCTGATATTTGGCAACATGATTGTGGCCCATTTTCACTGTCATATGTCTCCAGTATCTCAACCATCTTGAGCAAAATCGTGGACTGCCACTTCAGTGTTTGAATTTATTCTTCGTTATTTGAGGATTGCAGGGGTTATTACTGTATTGATTTTCAATTGTACTTATCTGTTTTCTCCCTTCTCTTCCCTGCAGATCTGTGTGGTGATTGCTGCTGTTTTTGGCATTGTTATTTACCGTGTTGTGACTGTCAGCACTTTTGCTGCCTTTAAATGGGCTTTAATCAGGAATAACTCTCAGGTTGCAACTACTGGGACTGCAGTGTGCATCAACTTTTGCATCATCATGCTACTGAATGTTGTAAGTAGAAATCATACCTGTGTACTTTTCAGTTTCCAGTTTGAATTTTAAAAAAATGGTGTATAGGCTTCTCTAGTAAGAAATTAGGTTTCTCAGTACAATTTAACCATGTCAGATGGTATTTGACCAAACCTAGCTAGAATAAAACTGTCTAGTTGTAGTCATTAAACCTAGTCACAATTATTTTTTAAAAAAATTAATGATGTAATGACATAAAGGCAAAAATCGTATTATTTAGTTGAACTTATGGAAGGCAACTGGTGTAACACAGCAGCTTTTTGCTGCAAGTTAATGAGTCCCCCACTTGAATTTTTGGCCACACACCAGCCCAAGAAGTTGGCCAACACCCAAAAATCCAAGCAAGTACTAATTAAATACCAGTGAGAAGCTGCTGCAAATTAACATCAGTTGCCTCCTGCAGGCATAACTACACAACAGGATTTTGGCTCTTTATTTTTTTAGGAATGCCCATGAAATACTTTACACAGACACTTAAATTATAATGGCTTGGATCCTGAGATCAACAGTGAAAGGTAACTTGTGGGAGGAGATTTTCCCATGTACTCCTCTCCCTATGTGTCCTGGGAAAACATCTCTGGTGAGCCTGTAATGGCAGGGGAACTCATCCGGAATGGATAAAGGCACCATAAGCAAGCTCCTTGCTGCTCAAGCAAACAGCACACACACACATCTGTGCTAGCACAGACACAGGTGTGTTGTAGAGAAGGGCAGGTAGTGATTAAAAGAAAAAGAGGTAACATAGCTGCTCTCCTCTGTTCCCCCCCTTCCCCGTGTGGGTTACTACTATATGGTGACTGGCAGATGTGGCAACAGCAGGATATGGATGAGGGAGTGAGAGAGGCCTTTGTAGTGGCTGAACCCAGAGTATGGCACTCCCTGCCAAAGGAGGATAGGTAAGAAGACCTTCAGCAACTAGTTGACTGCTCAAGACAGCATATATAAGGATATGGTACACATTTCTGTTGTTAATTGCCATAATTATTTTTAATAGAGAAGTTTTAAAAATCTTACTTTTACTGCATTCTGTTTTAATATGACAAGTGATTTCACACACATATATAATGCATTTTTAAAATTGTATGTAAGCTGCCTTGTGTCCCAGATTCAATTCCATTCATTCAATCAATATCATAGACAGTGCTTCTCTTCCTGCCTTAGGTGATGGGAATGCTGCATATGGTGTATTTTTATGTGTTTTTAAATAAGTAACACATGCAAACTCTCACTTATACAAAAACCTTTAAACTGAAAGGATATTTCAATTATATACTAAATTAATAGTACTGCTAGTACAAGGGGCATGAATTACAAAGCAATGAGGAGATTAATATACAAGAGAATACAATCAGCAATGATGAATTCTTGTGTGCACTTGCACAAGACTGGATGACATGATTAGATGACATTGAAGGAAACATCGCCTAGACAGTCAGTCACAAAACTTGTCTCTTTCTTTAGAATAAGAGTATTTTTTCAATTCCAATCCTACACACATGTTATAGGAAATAAGTTCTACTAGGCATGGTAAGACTTATTTCAGAGAAACTAAGTGTAACTTAAGATTGACTGCAATCATGTTGAGTAGCTACACTTGCATAACATTACACAAGTGTTGGTTCTAATTGCACCAAGGTGGACGTGCTATTCATGGAGCACATCCACAGGCACATTGTATGATTGGCTGCAATGAGACTTATGCAGCTGTCAAGATCTTTTATACCAAATAGAACAGTAGAATCTATGCAGCAGCCTGAACCTGTAGAATTAGAAGAGGATGTCCTTCACAGGTTGACAATGACATTCTTTGCTTCCAGTGTTTGCAAATAATTTTCATTTCAGTTCCCACTGCCGCCAAGGCTGCTGACTCCCAGAGCTTGCATGGGAAGAAGTAGCTAGTTATACAAGAGAAGCCGTCAGTGCAGCAGAGGTATACAGACTCCATGAGGCATGGCTTGGCAGGGGACATCTGTCACTCTATCTGTCAGCAGCAACTCCTCTTCGCTGTTTTTATTGCCTCAACACTCAGAAGTGAAATGATCTGCAATCCTCATTGCCTGGGCATAACATCCAGCAATTTTGCTTCAGAGTAACTTTAGATTAGACTACAACAACCAAGATTCTCACCAGTGTATTGCATTTATTGGTTACATACAGTATTTCTAGAATATTGTTGTTGTTGTTGTTGTTATATGCCGTCAAGTCGTCTTCAAGTCATGACGACCCTATGAATGAACACTCTCCAAAATGTCCTTTCTTCAGCCGCCCTGCTTGGCTCTTGCAGACCAAAGCCCGTGGTCTCTTTTAGGGAGTCAGTTCATCTCATATTTGGTCTCCCTCTTTTCCTGCTGCCTTTCACCTTTCCCAGCATTTTTGTGTTGTCTTTTCCAGGGAATCTTGTTTTGATGTGCCCTAAGTAGGACAGCCTCAGTTTCAACATTTTTGCCTCCAGAGATAGTTCAGACTTGATTTGCTCTAGGATCCTCTAGTTCTTCTTTCTGGCAATCAGGGGTATCTGTAAAGCTCTCTTCCAGCACCACATTTCAAAGAAATCATTATTTTTTCTGTCAGCTTTCTAAACTGTCCAGCTTTCATACCCGTATGTGGTGATGTAATATTCTATTCTAGAATATTAGAGACCCAAAATGAACTCCAAATTAATTGGTAGAAGAAATTTGATTGCTCAGCTAGTATTTGGGAGAACCAGGAAGAATATCTCTCTTAGAGGATTTTTTTTAATGTATCTACTAATCCAACCAGGAGCCATACAAATGCAGAAAATGCTTCTGCAAGCATATCCATAGCTTTATTGAGAACAGCAACGGTAGATAATTTGATGTCTGATCTGGCTACAGTGACACATGCCTTAGTTGCCTTAGTCGCATTGCATTATTATAACTTGGATTACTATAACTATACATGAGTCTGCCCTGAAGAGTGGAAACTTCAGCTGGTCCATATTGCTGCAGACAGACTGTTTACCATCGGTGGTTACAGAGAGTATTTAATTTCCCTGTATAGCTGGCCCACTGGCTATTTGTTCATTGGCTTCCCAATTCAAAGTGCTGGATATAGTCTAGAAACCCCTATCCAGCTTGGGCTGAGGCTATCTAAAGAACCCCATCTCCTCATATAAACCTCTCTGGTTTTAAGATCTTCAGGGAATGTCCTTCTTTTGGTCTCATCTCATCAGAAGAAAAGGTGGAGCCATTTGGTGGCCACTTCCGGGTTGGAATTCCCTTCCATGGGAAACTAGGTTGGTTTCCTCCTGTCTGTCCTTTTGCCATGAATTAAACACCTCACTCTTCAGTCAGTCATTTACATGGGCTGTAGAAGAAGAAGAAAAAGAGCTTTTAGTGTGGGATTCTGCACTTTTTTAAAAAAAAATACTTCTTTGATGTATTTCATAAATGTTTGAACTTGTTTTATGCTAGCCAGTTTCCACTATTACTGTATGTTTCATTGCATCTTAATAGTATGACTCTTTTATGTGTCTTTGCTTGTTTTTAATTTAATAATTTTGTGAACTGCTTTGGGCGCTGTGTTAGGAGAAGGGCAGGATATTTATGAACTGGCTAAATAAGTGTTTTTGGATAGGTCCCAGTTTTGATCCAACAGCTCTGTCTGCATATAAGGAGTCCTTTTTTAAAAAGATGAAATATCTTTATAAGTAGGCTGAACTCAAGTTGCAACTACACAATCAAATACCGTGGGATTTGCTGTGGGTATAAAATAGATAAATTGGATTTTTTTACTGATCACATAATGCAAAGGCCAGTTCATATCAGTCAGGCCCTTTTTGCTCTCAATGCAAAGATTTTTCTCTGCCTCTGGGGGCTTCTACTTTTTTCAGGCCTGAATGATTCAAAAGGACTTTTCCTCAGTGAGCAGTCATTTCATTCTACAAAATGACAGGGAGGGAGAGGCATGTTTATGGGTGATGTTGTGTTGATAGAGGCAATTGGGGCATGATGTTTGGGAACTGTAGGACCATCCACCCCCACAATCTATCCCACAAGTGTCCCAGAATTATTATTTTTTTAATAAACAGGTTTATTACTGAGTCACTGATCTAGTTTAGTGCTAGATCAGCTTGGCACAAAAAATTTTTATAATAATGATCACAGAGTCCCGCACCTCCAATCCACAGTTTTTCTTTCCCACCAGCGACCCTTCTACTTTTAAAAAGCTGAATCCTTTCACTTTCTCCGATTCAGAACCAAATACTGCAGTTTGACTTCAAAGCAAGAGAAAACAAGTTAATTCACTTTTCCCTTGCCATGTAGTCATACCCTCAGTTTCCATCCTCCCATTCTTGCTTCCCAGTAGAGATGGGCATGAACCACCAGTTTCGTGGTTCATAATGGTTCATTCTTCAGATGCACAGGTGTTTCATGGATGCCCTGGCTTCCCTCCCCCACCCACTCAGAGGAGGAGGGAGGGAAGCCGGGGTGCCCATGGAACACCTGTGAGTCCAAAGAATGAACCATTATGAACTGCCAAATTGGCAGTTTGCACCCATCTCTACTTGCCAGCAAACAAACAACCGTCGACTTCTAGCTGTTTAAGAATACATTAATTTTCTTCTATGATACATACATACCTTAGCATTTAGGTCAAAAAACCCTACCAACCTGGCACATGCTCTGTTGGTTCCAAAACATAGATCTGAGTATGTGCAAATCAACATTTATTCAGTAGTTTGCATGAGACATCTGAAATAGTTATAGATTAATGAGCTTTAAGGTCATTGGGTTCTTTTTTGAAAAAGAAAAAGTATTTCTCATGTGGTAGTCATCACATTAAGAACTGAAAAAGTCAATGGACTTCAGACAAACAACATGTTTTTTTAAAAAAATGATTAACTAATAATAATTCAGTGGACTATTTCAGGTGCTGTTTTTTATTTGTTGCAGTTGTATGAAAAGGTTGCTCTTTTTCTGACAAATTTAGGTAAGTAAAAATAAAAGTGCACTAACATCTTTAATGAATCCAGACTTCCTGCATTTATTTCATTCATTCATTTAAAGTTAAAACAATGTGCTATATTTTGAAGAGAACACATCTGTCTATATATCTAATCTTACAGATATACCTGCATATGTATGCATTCATACTATGTAAATTCTACAGTTGAAAGGATCTTAGGTGCAAGGGCCAAGAATAGTTCCAACTTGAGAAGCTGTATAATTGCAGCTATTTGGAGCAGAGAGAAATATGCTAGATACACCAATATTATGACTTCCTGTAATTCACACAACAGTAGGGACGAGAGACGCATTTGTTCAATTCATGTTTTAACTCAAATGTGTTTAACACACTTCACAAACTAATACACAAATTGAAATGCAGTTCTGCTATTATATTATGCACTTCTCCATGTTTTGTGATGCAATTCTGCTACCAGGAGAGCCATATAAACATGCATGTTAATGTGTAGATTGCTTACATAAAATATATATAAAGTATGCTTTTTCAGAGTAAAGTACAAATCTTCCATTCATGCTTTCTGTATAAAACTGCTAAGCTGTTTCCATTTCATCAGTTTAAAAAAAAAAATCCTTGTTGATAACCATTAGCCAAAATGCACACATAAGCTTCCCTCCTTATTTCTGACTGTTAGTGTGCTGAACATTTCAGTATTAGAATATATACTTTACTCATGCACTATAGGCTGTCAGAACAGGTCCCACATGCATATAAACAATTTATGAACCGTCATTATGAACCAGCCCCAAAGAAACATTGTGTTTCAGAAGCAGACTATGTGATGGGGAGCACAATCACAGAGTAATTAGCAAAACCCTTTGTTTGAAGTTAGGGATGGAAAATTACACACACACACACACACACACACACACACACACACTTGATGTTTGCAGCCTGAACCTGAACTCACCTCATGTAAGCAGACTTGGCCTGAGCATCTGCCATGAATTTTGGGCCTCTAAACCTACAATTTTTGGCACTATCCATGAAGGGGTGATGCCTGGCCTGATGAAGTGGAATTTTCTCCATGAAAACTTGCAATTCATTTGATTTTTGATGCTTCCAATAAAAGTGTCACTCTACTCTTTCATTTATGTAATAGTAAGAACCACATGGCCTTTTCCTAATTCTTTCTGCATTAAACAAAGGTTACTCTTTTGCAGCTGGTGAAACATTTCCCTCCAGTAGTTTTACAAGGCACACTATGCTTTATTTCTCAGGGTGTGTTTAATTGCTGAGGATCTCTCTTCCATGCATAACTTGATATTTGAATTGGCTAACTAGCAGAGTTGTGTCCTAATTGGAATATTATGTTTGTAGGCACTGCTAATGAGCAGTGAGAAGCACAGTCCTCTCTGAACTAAAGTCAGTTTGGGATTTGTCATCCTGTGTCTTAGAGCACATGCTGTCGATTTAATTACAGTATGTAGTCAAACTGGACCAAATGTAAAAGACTGTAACTATAAAAAATCAGGAAAGCCTTTCTTTTTGCAAGAGATGTTTCCTCTAGCAAAGGGTAATGGAGTCCAGCCCTTTTTACCTCTTCCAAAGTCTGTGCCAGCGTGCATGGGAGTCTCTTTCAGTTCAATTGGATGTGCTTCTAAGTAAACACAGATCAAAGCAAAAGAGTCCTGCTGGATCAGACCAAGCATCCTGTTTTTCAGAGGTGCTAAGCAGATACTTTTGGAAAAACTCATAAGCAGAGCACAGAGATTGCAGAAGTTGCTCCCTAGCATCTCCAGCTAGGGCAAGGAGAGAGTTAACTCACACACTTCCTGACAAGCAAAACCAGTTTGTGGCAAAAATACCAGGCTAGATGGACCAACTTTCTGTGTTTCCGACTGCTCCACAGAGACATACTGCCCTTGTCAATGGCTTAGGCTGTGAAATTGGAAATACATTGCCAAGTCTGCAAAGTGCCTGCAGCATCTTCTAATGTGACATGGGAACCAGAGCGTACATCATAACATCAGTTCTGTTTCCCTCCACAGAGCAGCCGCGTACTGAGTCTGAGTGGGAGAACAGCTTCACTTTGAAAATGTTTCTTTTTCAATTTGTCAATTTGAACAGCTCTACCTTTTATATAGCATTCTTCCTTGGAAGGTAAGAATGATAAATATGCCTTTTGCCTAACGGAAAACTCTGGAGAACTATCAGATGGGGGAAAATGATAATAGTATTGTGTTTTGAAATCAGGGTTGGACAGTCTGCATGTTGTATATGGGGCCCTTGTTTGTGTGCAGCCCATAGACCCCCATCTTTTGCTGCTACTGAAACATTCCCCTATACACACCCATTTCTATTTGTTTTACAGAAGAATTGGGCTGTAATGAATTTCTGTATGCAATGGCTCAGATACAGTCTTACACACCTGTCATAAAGAAGATGCTTGCAGTGAATTATGTGCTTTATTTTTCCTGTTAGGCACAAAGCATTGCAAAGGAGAAATCCTAAGAGGAAACTCAGTTAAACATTTGTTTGAACTGACAACTTCTTCATGCTTAATATCAGTAATGATTTTTCCTTATATTTGATTATATGAATAATATCAAATTAATATTTTTTTAACTTGAAGCCCTTTTCCTCAAGAAAATACTTCTAACTGAAGAGTTCTTTCCAGTTGGAAAAAAATTCTATTGGATTCATTTTCTTTAAAAAAATGTAGCTGGAATGATTGTATTTGACTTTTTATGTGATATTAACACAAAAGGGCTAATGATCTCTCCTGTGTTGAAGATTTACAGGTCACCCAGGTGCCTACTTGAGGCTGATAAACAGATGGAGGCTAGAAGAGGTAAGTGTAGTCTGGTGACTTTGAGAAATGAGGAGTGCCTAAGATACATTTCATGTATTGAAAATAATATACGATATCACCCAACTAGGAGTTTGATCTATTAGGTGTAGTAAAAATGATGCTACCTTTAAATATTTTGTGGTTTTAATTCCAATTCAACATCCAAAATATAAAATTCGATGTTACAGCTCCTCTTAGAGGGGTGACAAGCTTAAATTATGATCTTAATGTGATCCCATGTGATCTTAATGGTTAGTCCCAATCAACATTGACCAGTTAAATGAATGGGATTTATTCAGTCAACATTTACATAGATCTAATTGATTCAGTGGATGCAAACTAACTGTAACTAAAAGTTTGCTTTAATCATAGAATCATAGAATAATGAAGTTAGCAGGGGACTATAAGGCCATCAAGTCTAACCCCCTGCTCAGTGCAGGAATCCAAGATGTCCAGGCTTAAGGTAGTCCTTGACACATTCTTTTTGCTCTGTCTGCAATGTCAGTGTACTCCTATATTAACAAGTGGCTGTTCTGGTCCTACTGATTATTTCCATGAGGGCACCGGGAGGCCAACCTCTAGAAGATCATTAGAAAGTCAAAAGGGAGAGCGGAGCTAGAGACAGTGGCTCTCTCAGTGTTGCCCAGAGATGTTGGGAGAGCTCTGGAAGGGGATTAAAGGTTTCACTGGGTGTCCTATTTTATTTGAGGTCGCAAGGCACAATTGGAATGTTCAGACAACTAAGGAACATGCTATTGATTGTGTGGAGGGATGATAACTGTTTAATAACTATACATTTGAATTGGAAAATGTCATTTTAAAATATTTTCATTTCACTGATCAGGTATATGTCTTCCTGGATTCTTACTTCTATGGTAGAGGTAGAGATAGAATTCCTTGGGTGCCATGTGTCAACTATAGCTGCTTATTTATTAATTTTAGAATTTATGTTCCAACATGCCTCAAAGCTTATAGTTGTCTGAATCCATTAGTAAGCTGCAACTAGATTAAGCCCATAGAATCAATTATTATTTGGTAAGTCAACCCCTCTGTCAGCTCCATTGATTCAATGGGCCTACTCTATTTGCAACTTACTACTGGATTTCAGCCACTGTAACAAAAGTCAGAAGGCAGGATTCAAAGAACTGTTTGAAAGAGCCACATCTTAACAACAAAACAATATGGGGGGGGGGGGGGGAGAAGCTTTAAAGCTTAGAAGATCAGTAACTAATACAGTAAATTCAAATTCTCTGAGTTGTCACCAAAGTTTTGCTAAACTAAAAATGCCTTTTTCACTAAGAGTGGTGACAAAGATGCCCCTGTTTGCTTCTCTGGAAAAGGAGTTGAACAATATATGTGTCACTACCAGAAGTTGGTTTCTTGTTGTCAGGACTTAGGAAGTGGCATACTCAGAATTTGAATCAAAGCATCCTTCACAGATCAAGGTAGGTTTATATAATAGAAAGGAGCCATGTCCAACATAGCTATGCTGCCTGGAGATAATAGGAATTGTAGTTCAAGACATCTGGAGGGCATAGGTTGGAGAAGGTTACTGCGAAGTAGTAGGCATGCAACTTGTGTTAATACAGTTTGTTTAAAGTGTGACACAGTTAAAAATTAGCCAATGTTTCAGGGATAGAATAACAAAACCATTTAGAAAATAAAGTTCCCCATTTGATTTCAAAGAGAGATTGAGTAACAACTAATTTGTCTCTTAATTGCCTCAATTTAGCTGGCTTTTGTTCTTTTTTTTCTCTTTATTGCTCCTCTGCCACTTTGTTTACTTCTTCTCTGCTCTTAAGTCAGCAACTTCAGTTTAAGTTATACTTGCTCATGAGGAATAAAAAGCCAGTTACTCACAGTTCATGTAGTCAAGTAAAAATCTTCTTCACACTTCCCACTTTGGCAAAGTTAGGCAGCTAATTCACCAGACATGGCGTCTCCCGGGCCAGATGCTTTGAGAAAGGAAACTCTCACAAAGACAGATTGCTGTCTGAATTCGGAGTTTTTCCAGCCCTCCTTCGCTGCAAGCCCACTCTTCTATAGAACTTGCCCCCCCTTCCACTGCTGGGGGGTCTGCTGGCCCGGAGTTTATACAGGGGTCCCCGGAGCCCTGGAAATTCCCTCTGCTCTCGCTGCCGTCGCTCCGCCTCCCTCCTGTTAATACAGTTTGTTGATGGTTATGTAATCTGCTGTGGCTAATCACAGCTAATTAACAAGGTTCCAGGACACACCACAGTTGTGCAGTCAGGTATACAATGAGGCATGCAACCAAGCCATGCCCTGGCACCTCATTGGTTAGCTACAAGTAGCTACAAAAAGTTATGAAAGCCTTATGGAAATACCAACAGGGTTCTGGCCAGTATGTAGTAGCAGTATAAGCCATACTTTCATACTCAGTGAGTCAGACCTGTAAAAAATTGTACTTTAGCCAAAGAGGGAGGAAGTTTAAAGCACTTAATTGAGTGGAACCCATATTTCAAATCTACAGTGTTCTATGCACATACCTAATATTAAGTCCCCTAGAACCTAGTAGGATCTACATCTGAGTAAACATAAGTGGGATTGTACCATTAGGAAAACTGGGATCTGCAGTGAGGTTTGGAGAGGTACTGTTAACTGTGCATGTTCTTCATTCTTCCCAAGCAGAAGCCATAAAAGATAAGCATGCTAATTTCATTCTTTGAACAATCCTTTGATCTCTTGCGTAATCTCTTCCCCCTCCCACCACCCACAGTGTCACCCCAGTGGATGCCTTATAGATCTCTGTATGCAAATGGGCATTATAATGGTGCTAAAGCAGACTTGGAACAACTTCATGGAACTGGGCTACCCGTAAGTAAATACAGATTTAAAAAAAAAAAAAAAACGGCTACTGATAGTAGTTCACTCATAATCTTTTGTATGAGAAAGAGTAGCTGTCAGCTAGTAACAGGGCTTAATTGTATTTAATTGAATTTTTTTGTATTTATTATATTGTGTCGTTCTGTTTTAGTGCATATTGTAAATTGCCCAGATAGTGGCAATGCTAATGGGTGGTATAGAAATAGAAATAAATAAACTGCTTTTCAAGAGACAAAGTACAATGCCATATTTTCTGTATAAACCTACTAAGCTGTTTCCATTTCATCAGTTTTTTAATTCCTTATTAAATAGCCATTAGCCAACACGTGGCCATAAGTTTCCCTCCTTATCTCTGACTGTTAGCATGTTGAATGTTTCAGTGCTAGAATATATACTCACGATACACTCTATATTTCAACTCCCTTCCTCTTGGTCTTAATTCAGACAATTATCTTTCCCATATGGGGGAAGGGGGGAATACATAAACCAGTCTATCAGTCAAAACAACTATGTACCCAATTTTTCTTTTTCATATTATCTGAAAGCTGAAAGATACTCCAGAAACATTTGTTTGTCTCTGCAGTGAAGACACTCTATTAATCTTCACTAGCAGCAGAATGTTAATAGTTCATGTCCATCCAATGAATTTCTTGAAATATTCATTTGTAACAGCCATAATATGTAAACTAGACTAGTGTCTCCCACATGAATAAATGATTCTAATATGATTTGCGGTCCATTGTCTTTGAATACAATAAACAGAGAATAGGACAAAGATCGAGATGAAACAATCTGTTTCTAGTCTCCTTACTGTTTAACTTTAATAGCTGGAAACTTCAGATGTGTGCAGAACACACTTTGTGTCTAATATTTAATAGTCTTGTTGCTGTTTACATCTGAATGACTGCAGAACTTCAGTATTCTGCATCTTCTCATAATATACCCTTAGTTATTAAAATAGTCTATTGAGTCCATCTGATTATTTATCAATGTCTATGAAAGACATTATAAAAATTTCTGAACAATATACAAATATATAATAAAATCATAATAAAATACCAACAGGGGCCAGAATTATGACTATAGAAATACAAATAACAGAAAAGAAAAGAATAATCTTTCTGGGAAAGCTTGCTGAAACAAATAAATGTTCAGTAGGCACCAAATCCCCCCAGCTTCCTCCCAAATTATAATGGTTGTGAAGCACTTATAGGAGGGCACGTTCGGCACCATGTTCCTGGACATAGGAACCTATAGGTTCCTCATCTTTCCGAGATAGAGATAGAGATTTGTTGGTCCTTATCCAGCCCACCACTGCATTCAGGTATTTACACATCCTCACCTGATTCAGATGTTACTCAGTTATAATGTATTATGCTGTAATAATAAGAAATAGAACTGCAGAGCTAGAAGGGATCCTATGGATCATTGAATCCAACCCCTGTCATCTTCAATGTATTAATGTCACCTCCCTCCAGATCCCCAGATGGCCACTCTAAACATCTTATGTTAAATAGAATTGGGGATAGAATAGAGCTGTGCAGCATTCCACGGTATAAACATCGGGGCTAATGCACATCCCCCTCTTCTGATTTCATACAACAGGACTTGGAGGCACCAAAATGGTGCCACCCCCATAACTCCTCATGATGCTAATCCAGGTTGATACCAAGGTAAATCAAATCAAAAGCTAGTAAGAGATGCAGTAAGAGCAACAGAATAGCATTCTCCAGTCTCTCTGTTAGTGGAGGTCATCCATCTGGAGAAAAAAGGCCAAAGGTGGATGACCATCATTGCAGACATATTCCTATGTCCTAATATCAGATGCAAGCCTTATGAAGCTCTCACAATATGGAGATGTTTCCTAATCAGAGGGATGGAATTCCTAGTATAGACCACATGCTCTTCTCCACCTGCCCTCTGGGCTACTGTGGATGTTGTCCTGAGCACCACCACATGGGTAAAGAAGATGCATCAGACCCACTCCTCCCACTTGGTCTTCCCAAATTCAGCAATACACACCAGGTAACTTCTCTCATTAGTGATGAAATCGTCTATGTCACAGACTTGTTGGGAACAGACCTGGTATTCAGCAGCAGCGCCAGCAAACTGGAAAGTTCAGTGGAAGAGTTATCAGGATTTGGTGGCATGAGGAAAGAGGCAGTGTGTAGATTATATATGGATTATGTATATTGTAATATACTCATTTCACTCCATACTGTCCTCTATGAACACATGCATGAGGTGATAGAAGAGAGAGGTATGAAAATCAGTTGGTTTTGAAAATGAGAATTTATAAACAAATTCACATATGCAGGTTAATTCAGAATTGGTGGACCAGACGAAAATTGCGGCAGGAATATGGTTCACAGAGAAGAACAACCTTCCCACAATGGGAGAAGGACTACAATCTTCAGCCTATGAATGCCTATGGACTTTTTGATGAATACCTAGAAATGAGTATGAAAAATCTTGTTCATATTGCTTGTTCACAAGTGTCATTTGCGTATCATGTTTCATTCCTTAGCCCCAAATGTTAGGATTGTGTTGCTCTAGGAAAGTACTCCAAGGCATTGCTGCGTGCAGTCTAAAGAGCCTAGGGTTAAATGAGAAGTTTAGGGGAAATGGGTATTTCTTTCAAGTAACATATTCCTCTTCCACATGAGGATACGTACTTTAGAGATACATACCTTAGCAATCAGACTTGAAAATAGCTCATATTTACGTTCCAGTGACAAACCATAAAGCAAAGCCTGCTAAATGCACCATATGCAGGTGAAGAAAATTGTGTACTAGGACAAACAGATGTCTTTCACTACTTGAGGGAGCACCTTTTCTAAAAACATTGCTAAACATACTGTCTAATTTGACCCTCTGTAGAATTATTATTTCCTTCAGATGGTACAGCAGCTACCAAACGCAGAACTGCTCTGTGAGCTCTAATAGCATTACTTGGGTAATTCTAGACCTTTACCCTCCACAAGATGAAAAGCACACTCCCTTTTTGTTCGGAAGGGAGAACTTTATGTGCAGCAGCAGCAGTCAATGTATGAGATTTTTGTGCCATTCAGTCTTATGCATATTTACATAGAAACAAGTTCCGACTGTATTCACAGCAGCTTAATCCCAGGTATGTGTATAGGCTTGTATCATTAGTTGTGAAAATGTTTGTAATATTAAAGTATGGAAATTTTCCTTCCTTCCTTCCTTCCTTCCTTCCTTCCTTCCTTCCTTCCTTCCTTCCTTCCTTCCTTCCTTCCTTCCTTCATTTTTCAATATGAGTTCCTGAGTTCCTTTTCCCCTTCAGTCGTCTTCTTACTATTGAGAACTGTTGTAATTTTAAGCAAGGCTTGTTGAAGGCAGACACACAGACATCCAAATCATGAACAAAAAGCTAGATATAACAATGGTGCAGATATGGAATTCAATTTTCCATCTCCTCATCCTACCCAACCCCAATTTATGGCTGAATATGTCATTTTCTGAATCTCCCTTCACAGTTCTTCAGTTTGGATTCACAACCATCTTTGTGGCAGCTTTCCCACTTGCTCCACTCCTGGCCTTGCTTAACAATATTATTGAAATTCGGCTTGATGCATATAAATTTGTCACACAGTGGAGACGGCCATTAGCTTCAAGAGCCAAAGATATAGGTAAGATGTTTATTGTCGTTCATATAAACTGTTTGGGAGTTATCGACATTGTTAAAGTTCTTATGTAGGAGATGTGACAGTAGATTTTCTTCCCTAACTTTAATGTAGAAGACTTTAACCGCAGAATGTTCTTATGCTTCTTGCATCTTATTTCAAACTCAAAAACTGAATAGTGCATCCTAATAAGGATCAATACAGCAAGACAAGACAAAATTCTCATAGACTGGAGGAGTATTAGCATACCATATTTCTGTCAACTTTGGAGGATGCCAGATTGGCAGTGGTGGACAATAGGACTGTACCTAGCTGCATAGATCCATCAATATATGCACCATATATATTCAATAATTTTTCAAAATGATGCTTACACGAGTATTTCTTTTCAAATCTTGGCTTTTTAGGGGACCAATAAACTAGATATTCAAGTTCACATATAACACTAAGCAAACTATAGATAAAGGCTCCCAGGTTTGTTTAGCTATTTTCAATGGCAAAAAGAGCCAAGCAGACATGAATGAACAGGGTGCACCACCATCATACTTGCTTGTTACAGAATGTTCTTTTTATCTGTGTCTTACCATGAGGCTAAGAACTATCTATCTTCCATTTTTATGCTTATTCACCAATATTTGAAAGTCATATATCCCAGCATCAGTTATAAAAACAGCTTGATAAAATATCTACAGTGAGAATTAACACCACCATTTTGTCTGACTTGTGATGTCCAGCCTTTATGGTGTCTGTATGGCTGTCATTTTCCCCCTAATAATCAGTTACAAGGACTCTTATCACTGATGGATAGAGGATATAGTTGCCCACTAGATGACAGAAGGATGTCCCTATTCTTTTGAGATACCGCACTAGAAATCATTATAGATGAGCACTGTAAACCATTGGTTGAAAAACATGGCCCTCCGAGGTTGCCAGCTGATTGAAATTCCATTACTTTGAGATATGATCATACCTTTAAAGCTTTTGAAAAGCCAGATAATTAAACTCTCTCAAGGGGAAGTCATCAATCTATGCAACTAAGCTGTTTAATAGCAGTGCTGTCTAACTTTTATGAAAATCATCAACAACTTCATGGTGGCTTAATGCAATTTATTTTTTTAGCAGCTAAACAAGACATTATCATACACTGGAAAATAACTTAAGGATAGAGTGATGCTTATTAAGAGTATGGAAAACAGATAACACATTGAAAATTAATACACACACAGAGAGAGGAATAACAGGGAGTGATCTATTTATGGAAACTGGGCTTCCCTTTCTTATGTGAACTTGAGGCCTTCAAGTATATGTCCACTAGTGATCCAGATTTCTTTGTGGTGGGATGTAATCGGCTGCAAATAAAAAAGATTAAAACTTAACAAACAGTGCTAGTTACTGATAAGAATACATGCTTACAGACAATTACTTGATAGAAATATCAATTATTACCACTTTTGCTTATATTGTTCCCAGTGTGTTTGGAATGTAATGTGTTAAAGAGAAAACAGAAAGTGCCGTTGCCAAAAAGTAGTTTCTGCTCTGCTCAGTTGGTCATAATTATCAGTATTGGACTATATATGTGAGAAATACACATTAATTGAACTAATGATCACTTCTTTGCATGCTTATACTTGAACTACTTATGCTATTGTCTCTAGAATTAACACAGCATTTTCTTCAATGCACAGGAATCTGGTATGGAATTCTAGAAGGCATAGGAATACTTTCTGTCATCACAAATGCATTTGTGATCGCTGTAACCTCCGATTTCATTCCCCGGCTTGTTTATGCTTACAAATATGGACCATGTGCAGGTCAAGGGGAGGCTGGACAAAAGTAAGTTTTCATTTTGGAAACATGCTACATGCTCATCCAGGTCTCCAAAGCAGACTTTAGTCTCTGTGCATTGCCAGCAGCTGATAGTACCCATAGTGGTTGGTGGGACAGAAGTCAGTGCACAGGAGGGCAGAGTTAGGAGTGGAAGGCAGGGACAGGAACAAAAGTGGGTATGTATGTACAGATAGTTGCACAAACACACAAGTAAGCAAGTAGGCAGGCAGGCATTCGCATGTACAGCTGGAAGGATCCCAGCTGTCTGCCTCTAGTAAGGAGGCAGGCAGGTTTTCACTGGTTGAGAGGTAACCTAAGGCTGAAGGTTGCATTTGCCCTCATCAACAAGCCTTTGCTTTCTGTTTTCTCTACCCCCCCCCCTTCCTATCAACATGGAGATCGGGAGAGAGGAATTTGAAATTGCACTGGGTCAGGGTTTTTTGTCTGTTCTGTGGGTGCTGGCTTGTTTTTAACATGGGAATAAGTTTCATATCACTGAAAATGAACTGTGTCTATATAGACCCCATTACCAAAGTTTGCTAGAATGTAGCTCCTGATTTTGTTGTTAACCTGCATGTCTCAGAGAAATACTTTAGAATGAAGCGAACCTGGATGTTGCTAGTCAGTATCACTCCTCAGTGGCATTCATCATAAATGTTGACTTCATTGACTTCATTACTGAGTAGGCTTGCTCACAGACAGAAGCATTCACCATAACAAATTGTTGTGCCTGCAACCCATGTCTTTTCATGAGAAACCGAGACCTGGTGCAATAGGAAAGCCTGCTGAAGTGGCTAGACGTTGTGGGCTAGCTGTTACCTATTCCTGCTTTAAACCTTTTTATAAATATTTAAAAGCCAGCAAATATGTACATATGTAATTAATGCTGTTCGACGTACACCAGTTCTATAGGTTATGGGATTCTGTCCATTTTGTTGTTAAGGCATAGCTAAACTAACAGACCCATTTTGCAAACAAGGTCACCCCTTTTTCAATGACTAGCTGGGAGAACTAGAAAAGAGCAAAACTGTTTGTTTTTATTCTTAACATCTTCAGGCAACCACATTTCCTTCCTGACATAGGCCCTTTCCCAACATTATTTGCTGAAGAAAGAAAAATGGTGTTTCACCAGATCCATTTAAAAGTAATGGTAGTAATCTCACTCCATAGGTGGGGTAGTCCTAGGAGAGACCTCCTCAAAGCCTTAGTCAATTGTTGCATTTGCTTCAATATTATTTGTTAATTGCATTGCTATTCATTATGTCAGTGATACAAATTGGCTAAAATCCTATTAGTGTTTGCATATAGTTTGTGTAACTTGCTGTGGCTAATGTGGCAGATGTTTCTACCCTCCATTTGTCTTCCATACTATGGTCATTGTTCTGTGTTGATTTTTCTTTTGCCACCTTTTCTAGTTCTTGCAATTCCAGTTCTGAAAACACTTTACTCTGGATGATAAACCTTCTCTGGTCCATTAATCGTTGTTCAGTTATGTCACTACTTGGGTGTTTCCTTTTCCAAACTTCTATCATTCTTTTTTGAAAACCACGAGCTGTTGGGTTTGCCTCGTAATAACATTTCATAATTTCTCGATTTTTGGTGAGAGTCCAAGTTTTGCATTTACGTTGTTCCAGTAGCTTTGCAGCAGCCTGTCCTGGTTCCTCAACAGGGTCTGCTGAGCCCTGTAACCCATTTGTCACCAGATGCCCAGGGGCTATAGCATCTGACGCGGTCCTTGTTGACCCAAGTGATGACCGATTCGATATGGATTTCTGTTTATCATAATTGATGGTTGGTGGACACAGTCTGGCTTCTCAGCTGAGACCTGTCTGGCTTGAGACCCTTCAGCCTAGCTCTCAACCTCACTGAAGCACACAAGCCCTCTGCCTCATCAAGGCCTGTGCCCATGGAGGGGATTGTTGTTGTTGTTGTTGTTGTACAGTGGCCAGAGTTTATTGAACTGTCTGTTAAGTGATATGACACCAGTCACATGAAAGCCACTACCAGCATCAGAAGACTTATTTGGAAGAAAAGTGGCACCAGCATAAACAGCGAAAGAGTTAAATGTTAGATGTCTTCATAAATGGACCTTCAATTCAACCCTAGTTGGTTTAATAATTTTAAACTACATTTTACTATTCAAGGAAAATACCCTCACATGAACAATGGTTTGGATTGAGAATTAGTTCAAGTTATGCTGATTGCAATGGAACAACTCTAAGTGTGACTAGGCTTGTATCCCACCTAGCATGTATCTTATTAAAATTATGGAAAGGAGGGTAATTTGTCACAGCCCTGTGGTGTATATAGGTTTTGAAAGACTGTATATTTAGTATCTCTACATAACTAGCCATTTCCTAAAGATATATAATTTCTCATAGACTGTGGGATATCTTCTTAAACCGTTGTATGTCTGTAGGATGCAAAATAAGTCTTTTAAATGAGTGTCATTCCCTGAGGTTATGAAAAGAAAATTGAAATAACTGAAGTAATATTAACCTTTCTGAATGCTCCCAGAAAACAGAGCGTAAATCTCAGCAAGAAATGTTAAGATAATTAGAATACTGCTATTAACTCCAGTCTTCCCAGTTATATGCACAAAGGATCAATCTCGGCAGCTGACAGGTAGTTCTTCATCATGGTCTTTGTGCATCACACATATGAGTTTTGTCCTGCACACGCACAGCAACCTTGGAGATTCCTAGAGTTAAAGTAAAAGCAAAAAGCACTTTCAGCAGGAGCGCCACATGGC
Organism: Intellagama lesueurii; assembly: GCA_037013535.1. Classification (NCBI taxonomy): domain Eukaryota; kingdom Metazoa; phylum Chordata; class Lepidosauria; order Squamata; family Agamidae; genus Intellagama; species Intellagama lesueurii. The sequence continues at coordinate 38,138,622 of JBAJHW010000005.1, read as the reverse complement.
AGCATGCTGGTATAAATAGCCAGGGGTCTTGCCAGCTTCTTTCCATCCTCTGCTTTGTTCTTACCTTGGAGATCTCTAGAGACAAAGATTCCTATGGTTATGCCTTGGCTAATCCTACTTGGATCATTCTTCTGATTCTCCCTCCTCTCAGCTAGTTGACATCTGCTTCCCCAGTTTAACATGGCTTGCTGTCAACTTTGCCTTCACACCTCACGGCAGCAAAGGCTTCCTTCAAGAAATGCACCAAGTGCAGAAGCAAAATCCTGCACAGTGGTGGCTGTACTTCAGGATGTGGATGGTCATGAGTTTTTGTCAAGACATGTGAATTAAGCCTAAAATACAAATGCTGTGTTTTCTGATAGGGGAAATTCTTTTTTCCTAGGTGTATGATTGGCTATGTTAATGCAAGTTTATCAATATTTCTGGTGTCTGATTTTGAACATCGCTCAGAACCATCTTCAAATGGAAGTGAGTTCTCTGGGTCACCACTGAAATACTGCAGGTAAAACAATATGTGTAAATACACCACCATGTAGATCATAACCATTTGCTGCTACTACCACCACCACTAATATTACAATGAAGGCACTGTATGTCTTCTTGAAACAGTAAATTACCTCATAATACAGGAACAATAGATTTAAAAGTCCATCCCTAGATAATCCCAAAATGTTTGTTTAAATGAGAAAAGTCTTGACAAGTAATCTGAATTGGCCATTAAGGAGAACTAATTGGCTAAGAGGCTGAGCCACAAAATGAGAAATTCTGAATTTGAGTCTTTCCTCTGTAAGTAAATCTCTGTCAGCCTCTCTTCAATGAATAAAGCAAACAGTGGCTTGAATCAGAGAACAATTAAATGGAAAGTCAAAAGATTCTGGGGTCCAAATCCTGCTGCATAACATAAGCAAAATCATAGGTTTCAGTTCTTGCAGATATAGAAAGGACCCCTCCTGTGATTTTTGAGGCTGGCTTTGTGTCTTTGTGCATCTCCCTGAGAATCATTGCAGGGGGAAATTTATTCACCAGCAAGGAACTGACCAAAATTTATGACTTTATTCACATTATGCGAGAAGATTTTGGCCTATAAGTTATTATGTGGATTTGAGTGGCTGCGTAGAAGTTCAGCAGTTCTTGAAAAATACAAGATATTTTGTATGACTTGCAGTAGTTTAATTAATTTCATTTGACTTATGGTGACCCTTTTCAGGGTTTTCTAGGTAGAGAAAGAATGTACAGTCATTTACCATTCTGTTCTTCTAAGAGCACCCTAGGACTTGCAGTTTGCCCAAGGCTACACAGGCTGGCTCTGCTTGCAGGAGGCTGGATATCTTAGTAGTTTAAATATCTGCTTGTGGAGCCAGAGGCTGGGAGTTCAATTCCACACTCTGCCTCCTGAGAGGAGCCAGCCAGCATGGCCATGGCCAAGCTGCACAGTCCCAGGGTGCTCCCAGAAGAGAATGGTAAACCACTTTTGAATATTGACTACCTAGAAAACTCTGGAAAGGGTCACCATATGTCAGAATCAACTTGACAGCATGCAGTTATTATATTCCCTACATGCATCCAGCTCCTTTCATATAAGTTACTCATTGCCAGATGTGGTGTAGTGTACTTGCTTCCTTTCTTCATCCTTCTGGAATCCTATTGCTGATAGGTACTTCTATAGACACACTGTAATTGCATGCACAAAGATTTCTTGTTTGTTTTTTAGATACAGAGACTACCGTGAACCTCCTCATTCTCCAGTGCCCTATGGATACACATTACAGTTCTGGCATGTCTTAGCAGCACGGTTGGCTTTCATTATTGTTTTTGAGGTAAGGTTCAAGGCTGAAACGAAAATATGTAGAATTATTTTGTTCCAAAATGTTACATTGGTTTGTATTCAGTTTGTTTTTATAGTATCACAACAAAATAAAGATAACTTGTTTCTGATTGTCTCAGTTATGTTGTAAACCACCCAGAGTGACCTCTGGCTAGATGGTATATAGATAAAATAAAATAAAATCATTCTGTGCAGAAGATCCCAGTAAAGCAGGAGATTTGTGGTGCATACCATGGTTTCAGTAACAATCTTAGGATTAAATCCAAATTTGAAATTTCTGAGATGTAGAATTTTACATGTCCTACCCTTATTATCACAGAAAAAGGAAATAAAACATGTTAAATTCCTCTTTTCTCTTTCCTAATATGATGTTCAGCTAGGAATTGTTATGGGCTAATGCAGAAAGCTCTTCAAATATTCATCCCAAAAGATTGTTAAGAATTAATAACTTCTCATATAGCTCTTGATCATGGATTTAATACAATATTATAATTGCATTTCACCAAACTGTTGGTATGACTATGTTCCTGTTTATTACAGTTTTGAATGAATTGATACTTTATTTAACACAACCAAATACAGGTTGTAGCCAAAATATAAATAAACTAAAACACAAGTTACAAAACTTATATATAGAAGAAAACGAACACATGAATACACAAAAAAGAAATGCACAGAAACAGAATCTAAGACTCAAGGCAAGCTAGGCAGCTTTCACAGCAAATTTGGCCATATTAACCATTACAGATTCACTTACACTGGGAACAAAGTATTTGATCTTACCAATATCCTTAAGGGAAGTAGGGCCCACTAATAGTTTAGCAGCATACTTTTTCCTAAATGTTTCTTGTAATTTACAATATAATATGTAATGTACAGTATTCTCTCCCTATGGTCTATCACAAATGAATAAACACTGGCCTCAGGATTTTCTTAAATCTTCTTTCCAGAAAATTGGTTGGGGTCCTGTTGGTTCCGCTGCAGATCTCTGGCGACATCATTAGCCATGACAATGCTGCTGCCATTTTGTCAAATTCCACAGAATTGTTTGTTACAATAATTTGACTGCTTCTTATATTTCCTTTTTCATTGAAACAGAAACATTCAAAAAGCTTACAGAATTACATATTGAAAAGACAAGTGCTGCTTTAACAAGTAGGATGACTTGGCTAGTGGAAGTGTAAACAAAAGGCAGCTAAACCCTTGTTCCAAGAACTTCAGAAAGATAAGCAAGATTAAAAGCTTTCCGGTTCTCTCTCCCACTACACTTTTGGGATCTGTAGAGATCCCCTTCATTGCAGGAAGCCTTTGGAGCTGCAGAAAGGTGTAAAGAATGATTTAAAGCTAGGAAGTATTAAAAAAAGGTATTTTAACAAAAAATATAAAATAGGCTTTACTTCCTGCTTTTCACACAAGTAAGCTGTGGGTGTTCTTAATGGAAGGTTCAATAAAATATGACACACACCCTTCTCCATTAATTCACCAGTTGTTAAGGTAGAGATAATATTTGAGCTGGAAAGAGCCTATAAGGCCATTAAATCCAACCTCCTGCTCAGTTAATATAGGTTGACCATTAAGAAGTACCTCGAACATGCTCAGCAGATGTTTGAGGTGAAAATCAGTTTATAAAAGAAAAATCAAAATATGTGCAGAGACACAACCGCAATGATCCTGGTTTTGTTACTTAAAAATGTAAAATACATTTAAGTACTCACTGTGCTGCTGCAATTGCCATTTTATTCATGACTTTCAAAAACTTTTTTACAGCACCTCGTGTTTTGCATAAAACACCTGATTTCCTATTTAATCCCAGACCTTCCCAAAGATCTAAGGGATCGTATGAGAAGGGAAAAATACCTGATTCAGGAAATGATGTATGAAGCAGAACTGGAGCGCCTCCAAAAAGAACGGAAGGAGCGGAAGAAAAATGGAAAATCTTACCACAATGAGTGGCCATAATTAAAATGGGTGAGCCTTCCTAAAATATACATTGGGAGAGTGCTGTCGAGCAGCAGAATGAATGGGGAGCAGCTGCACCCTCTGGCTGTTATGCTGGGCAGGCAGACCAGAGTGAAAACCTTCCTTTTCTTGTATGCTTTCACCACAATATACTTTCTGAATCTCCCTCTCTACCCTGCTGGCCAATGCCAGACTGGTAGGGGAACCCCATTCCCCGCTGGTCAATCAGGGCTGGTAGAGGAGTCTCTGGCAGCTGCCCCTCCTTGCTCCACCGGACTGTGTGGCTCCCACCATGCCTGTCCCAGCACTCCAAGCCCAGGTAAGCCCTTCTCAGTAGCAACTAGGGGCACCCAGGTGAGTCTGGGCTCCCATTATTTGTTAGGGCCTTTCCATACGAGGCTTTTATTATGCAACCATTTTATCTCATTCATTGAGTCTTATCACTTTCTAGATATCATCTTCAACTGATATCCCTCTGGTGTTTCCCCACCACTTTTTCTTTTTTCTTATCTGAAAATTATTGGTAGAAAAGGCAGAATAGCTACACAGTGCCTTTTCATTAATAGCATTAAACACCCTCTTGCATTCACTAATTATTAGTACAGTGAATGTTTTCAAGGTTTCTGTGATATTGGTTGAAATCCTATTGACATAACTATACCCGAAGAAGACTCATCAGCAGAGGCAATTTTCAGTAATTAAAAAGTTTGTATTTAGTCTTGCAGCTTTTTCAAATTCTAAATACATGACTGGCTACATGAGTGACTTTTAGATGGACTGTTATGCATTGCTGCTCTGACTGGGTCATTAGTACTACTTGTGTTTACCATCTCAGAGTGGTATTTGGTCCTTTTTAGTATTTGCATACCTATTATTTTAGCTTTAAATATTGTCTTTTAATGATGTAATCCACCATTGTATACTCAGTTTTCAGCTTTGGATGTTGTCTTTCAACGATGTAAGCCCCTTTGGGTCCTTTTTAAGGAGAAAGGCAGAGTGAAAAATATTTTAAATAAACAAACAACAAACAAACAAACAATCCCTGTCATTGCATGGAAGCTGTGGGAACAGTGAGATAGAAGAAGGTCCTTGGTGACAAAAATCACAGCTGCTAGATGATATTACTGGCAGAGGGAGATTTTTGGTAATTAAAGAATTCTTCCTTCCATCACATAGCTCCCACATGATGAAATGGATCACATGGGAGTAAAAAAAAGGGCAGAAGTAGGAAATTTTTAATTACTGAAAATTGCCCCTGCTGGTTATGTCATTACTCTTTTGCAAGTGTAAACTACATAACAGGATTTCAGCCAATGTATGCTCACATATTTGCTTAGTAAAAAAAAAAAAATCCCTCGTTACAAAAATAGTAGTCTTGGATGCTGTTACAGGTGCTCGTATTCCATTAATTTCATTTGGCTTTTTTGTGCATAATGTTGGTATTCTGTTGATCCAGGTGAATAAACAGTATGAGCAATTTTCCTCACTAGGTAATATTTTGTTGTTATTGTTTCTTGTACTTGCAGGTAGCAGACCTATATTCCATTTGATTATTCCACTTTCAGAAGACTACTACCTTCAAGAGAATGAAAAAAGATGCAATCTCAATGCATGCCACAATATGATATAGCAAACAGGGCAGACCATTTCAAGGAATTAACTACTGTGAAGACATGTTGCAATCAACATGATTGCTATTCATACACCATTCTAGACAAAAAAAAGAGAGAGCATGTAACACCAGTTTTTAAAATCAAGAAACTTGTATACCATGGACTATTTTTCAGCCCGTTTGCTACTCTTTTGCATTATGTTCCATGCCACTTTTTCAACTCTTAAAATCTCAAATGCATACAAATCTGGATACTTTAGCAACACTTATAATGTCATCTCCTACAAAAATACCATATACATCAGATACACTACGTATCTGTTTGCCATTGGATTTTTTTTTTTTTGAGGGGAGATCTCATATATCACACATATGTATAATATATATAAAATATATATAGACTGTTTATTTGTAAATAGATAAAAATTAAAACTATGGTGAAGAATGTCAAATTTTCTCTTTAAAAAATATCATCAACATAAAGCCATGTTTAGCGCTTCTATAATGTGAAACAATACACTTTAAAATAAATTATGGATGAAATTCTTGCTTTTGTGTCATAGTAGGTTATTTTACAACACAGTAAAAAATGTGGGAATTTACTGCAGGATTGTCTTTTTAAAACTGATCATCTAACTTAAGACTGGATCACCTTAGGGTCTACTTGCTCCCAAAATAGGCATGCCTGAGATTTAAGTCCAGTTTAGGAAGGCATAACTTCTGTAACATCTTAAAAGTATTTGGCAAGTGAGTATGGGTGTGTTAAGTATTTGGCAAGTGAGATACAGGGTCTTTTTTGTGGTGCTACTCTGCCAATCTGTTTCTTTACTGCTTCCTTTTTCACTAGAACTAGAAATTTTATTTCAAGGGAAGTTTGATGGCAATGCCTACATTGATTGCCGCCCATTTTCTAATGCTTTTTCCTAGTAAGTTCTGGCTTTTGTTTTGTTTTTAGGTATTGGTCAAATATTTTGCTATCACTTTTTAGAAACTCTTAGTTACCCTTGCACTTTTATTAATTTATATTAATTAATTACAATTTATTATTATGCTCTACATTGCTTTGGTTATAGTTAGTATTAAAACAAGATACAAATAAGATCCTATTACTGTACCTACAGTAAAAGGAATCAATGCAGGCGTGGGCAAAATGCAGTCCATAGGTGGCACGTCGCTCCCCAATCCTTCTCTTTCCTTCTTTTCCTCTTCTCTTTTCTGCCCAACCAATGTCTCCAGGACAAATGAGTGTTTAGAAATGAATTAACTTAAGGAATAAACTTGATGTTCACAGACTGAATTACATTTTATGTAGGGGGGGGGGAGAGTTTTAACTTTTTAAAAATTTTATTCATCAAGTACTGAGATACTGTGATCTACCGTGTTTCCCTGAAAATAAGACAGGGTCTTATATTAATTTTTGCTCCAAAAAAAGGATTAGGGCTATTTTCAGGGGATGTTTTATTTTTTTTTCATGTACAACAATCTACATTCAAATACAGTCACGTCATCTTCTTCTGGTTGCTGCACAATGGTGGAGGGCGGGGTTTCACTTAAGTGGGGCTTATTTTTGGGGTAGGGCTTATATTACCAGTATCCTGAAAAATCATACTAGGTCTTATTTTCAGGTTAGGTCTTATTTTTGGGGAAACAGGGTACTTTAAAAAAATAATTTTCCATGCCCCCTTCCATTATCATAACACTGCCTCAGTTCTGGAAAAGTATTGCTAGAGACCAAATAAATAAGAAGGACTTTGAGGTAACATCATTTTCCTTTATAAAATTGATTCAGCATAGTAATGACAACTCAATAAGACTCCTGGAAATGTTTGGAACAATCTCATATGATACAATTTCTGATTTCAGAATGTACTAAAAATGCAGTAATGTGATTTTGAATGCTTTTTTGTCAAAGTTTAACTGACAAAATTATAAGAAATGCGTTCCACAACTATTGTTGTTGTTTTAATTAACAACAGATCCTGAAGTTGTGAACCTTATCAGAGGAATAGCTAGGACAGAAAGGCAGTTTCCTCATCCTGCTATTTTTCAGCTCATTTCTTTGCCCAGATTTCATCAAATTAGCCAATACAATTACCATGTCTTAGCATCGGGCCTCTCTTGAGTGTCAAAAAATATCTGTAGCATAAGCTACACAATACTCACATATTTGCCTGCTTAATTTTGTGATTGGTCATTGGCAGGTAAACACTGACTTGATTTGCAAGCCTGATTGTTCAGTCAGGAGCTCTGAGGAAATATCATTGGACATGGAATGTGCTACTATTTCTAATTATTAACTTAGTATTGGGATAGCTCTTACGTTTGAGAAAGTTGAATTCTCTGCCAAAGCTCAAATTAAAGTATAGCAGTTCGTCTTTAAAGTGCCGCAACACTTTAAAGGCCTTGGTGCTGTGTCCCATCACCTGTCAAGCACAGGGTGGTGGGTACATGTCAGGGCTTTCTCTGTATCCAGACCCTCAACTACCTTCCAAAGAATGTCAGATTGGCTCTATGCTTCTTGAGAATAACCTTTGCTTTGATGAGAACAGCCTTTGTTCTGATAGCCTTTGCATTTCAAAATTAGGCTTTTAAACGTATTTCTGAACTGTTTTTAAATAATGGACTCAAATACTTTATTGTACATTGCTGTGGGATCTCTGAGGGGTTAAAAAAAGCAATCAACAAATGCTTTCAATAAATGAACATTAAACTTTTAATTCTGATTTAGATTTTTATTGGATTACATTTTAGTTTACATAAAACTGAAACAGAAGATCACTATCTCAAGTTTGCTGGCTACCGTGGTTACCAAACTGGCTATTGTTGCAAAATTCATTTAGTAAAAATCCCAAAGATTTCCCATTTTTAATTTTAAAAAAAACCTAAACATTGTTACAGTCTGTATAGCATTGCATTCAGTTTTATGCAGGAATGTGCTGCTCTGTGTCATCCTCTGAAAAAGAGTTCCTTCTACAACAATAAATACAAAATGCTACACTATCAGCCTTCTTCAGGAACCACCTGTGGCATGGGACGAATCTTTTCACGCAGCGCTACCTGTAATTGTAATGGTAATTGTTTGCAAAAATACAAGGAATGAAACGGAAAATACTTATTGACATTTACAAAGACCATTGTTTGATACACAGCAAAGTGCACTTGTCCAGTAACATGGGGGTAAAATGGAAAATACTGCTCCCTTTTTGCTCCAGTGAGTAGGAAATATGATTGAGAAAAAGGCTGCATGGATTACATTCCAAATTTGATCTGCAGATGCAAGAGTTTTGTTGTGCAAGCAAAAACACCTCACATTTGGCTTTTGTTGATCATCTCTACCCCTTCTCTTGTTCATGACAAGAGCACCATCAAGTGAGCTGTTATTACACATGATGATATCTGAGCCAGGGGGCCAATATACTTCATACTTCTATTTTCTCAGAACTCCTGATATTAAATTCTTAATTTAAAGAAGCTAAAAGTGCTAAAATATTTCTAGAGTATTTATACAACTGCATATTATCTGCTTGAGAGAAGACAAATGAAAATGACTTTTACACTTGCCACTGATCCTATATATATATGTGCTTGGGTGAATCTCAGGGAAGGGAAGGGCAATGGCATGCTCCCATTTGTATTATTTCGGGCAGGGGGAGGTATGGCACTGGGGATCGGGCACTCCAGGGGAGAGAAAGATTAAATTGATCATTGAACTCTATTTCATGCTTTGTTCCTTTCCCCCATACCTCAAGATCCAGGTTGTCCCATTAGCTCACCCTCTAGGTACTGCTGGTACTGCTGCTGAACGCCAGCTCGGTCCATAATGGAACACTCATCATCCATGACTTGAATGTGGATGAAGGGGCTGACCTGGTGTGTATTACTGAGTCATAGCTGAATGAGCTGCTTAGGATGAACCTCAGCTTTGCCCACCTGGATAATCAAACCAGTCTCAAGCTAAGCTGGAGAGTTTGGGGAAAGAAGTTACTATTTTCCACAGGGGCACCATCTTTCTCAAAAGGAAACCTATATGCCCTGGCACCAGTTTTGAGGGCCTGTACCTTGTGCTGGGCCAAAGAGATAAAACAGGGTTGCTGACGTACTGATTATCCTGCTGTCCAGCCGCCTCCCTGCCTGAGCTGGCTGAGGGGATTTTTGGATATGATGTTTCATAACCACCAGACTGTTGTTCTGAGGGACTTCAACATCTCCTCTGAGGCTGTCCTGACAGGTTCTGCTCAGGATTTCATGGCAACAAAGCAGCCGTCTCAATATATTGTTGACCCAATACATGTGGCAGGTCACACTCTGGACCTGGTTTCTACCACTGGAAGAACATGGGATTACAGTGGTGCCTCGCTAGACGATTGCCTCGCAGGACGAGGAAATCGCTAGACGATGCCTTTTTGCGATCGCTACTGCGCTTCGCAAAACGATGTCTCTCTATGGGGAATTTTCGCTAGACGATGAGGTTTCCCCATAGGAATGCGCCGACTAGTGGTGAAAAGCTGTCAGTGCAGCTGTCAGTGCATTCCGACGGGGACCCTCACTCGCTAGACGATGTTTCCCTATGGGAGATTTTGCAAGACGACGAGTTTTCCCTTTGGAACGCATTGAAGAGATTTCAATGCATTCCAATGGGAAAACGTGCTTCGCTAGACGATGTTTTCACTAGACAGCGATCTTCGTGGAACGGATTAACATCGTCTAGCGAGGCACCACTGTATCTGTTTTCAGAGGGGTTATGAATAATTCCATTGTCATGGTCAGACCGTTGCCTTGTGAAGTTTTGTTTGATGGTAGTAGACAACGAAACAAAGGCTCAGTTCAGTTGTTCCCAGGTCCAGGAAATGGGTAGGAAACCTATTCTGGAGGGAGTCATACTCCCCCCTTGAGGAGCAGGTGCACACTTTGGGGATACTCCTGGATTCATCTTTGCCACTGGAGGATCATGTGAGCTCACTGGCTCACAATGCCCAAGGCCAGCTTCGACTGATCTGTCAGCTACAACCGTTCCCGGAGAAGGACAACTTGGCCACAGTACTCCATGCCCTGTAGCCTTCAACAACTGCAATGCACTGTATATGAGGATACCCTTGTGAATAACATGGATGCTGCAGCAAGTGCAATATGCAGCAGCTAGACTGCTAACAGGAACATCTGTCAGAGCTCACACAACACTAGTTCTGAAGGATTTGCATTAGGTGCCAATATGCTTCCAAATAAGTTCTACATGTTGACAATGATCTACAAAGTCCTAAATGGCTTGGAACCTGGATATTTGAAGGAGTGCCTCTCCCTTTATAAACCAGTCCGATCATTAAGATATGTTGGGGAGGCCCTCCTCCATGTCCCACCATTGGAAACTTTACAATATCTAGAGATGCAGGAGAGGATTTTCTCAGCTGTAGCATCATTTTGGCACCAAGCCAAAGCTAGCTTATTGGTTATAGCCTTTTGGGATTGAGGACCTTGGCCTGCAGAGGTTTTAAACCAACAGTTGCAATGTTTTAATGTGTTACCATTAAGAAGTTTAAATTTAATTTTTTTAATGATTTTATGCTTTTAAATTGTCTTATACAGCTCCATAACTCACCCTGAGATCTTGCAATATAGCAGATATCAGAAATGTTTTAAATGAATGACTGACTGAATGAATGACGTTATACTTACACAGTTTGATTTCCAGTACACAAAACTGGCAAAAAATTCCTCTTTGCCAAACAAAAGCTTGCGGTCTACCTCTTGATTTAGTCCTCCTGAAAAAGAGTTTGATTTACAGTATGCATTCAGAGTAATGTAGTTCAGGCACCAAACCAGCTCCATACCCACCCCCTCTTTGGAGAGATACTCTTTGAGTGCCCTCTTGAGATCAAACTCCAAAATTAAAATCAGAGATTGCTCTGTAAGAACTCACTGAACTTGCACCATGTGACATAAACAAAACTTTTGTGAGATGTTACAAACACTAAACTCTGTGTGAAGCTGCTAGGTTTAAGTGGCATGGATTTCAGCATAAAAAATGTGTTGTACAAAACTAACAACACTGCTGCCAAACCTCTATGATAACAGATGTTGCTTCCATTATTCATTCATTTATTTTAAAAATTACGGGACTTTTCTACTGAAAATAGAAAACACTGCACAAATTAATATGATGAATGTTAAAGTAATAACAATTAATTATAACAAAGAAGGCACAGCAATCAATTATTAACTTTCTGTGAAGCACTTCCCGTTAATTTCCAAATGTCCAGCTACCAACATTGAAGACAACAGTGCTTTTCAAAAGCATCTTATACTCAGGCTTAAAATCTTGACAGACCTTTGTCTTTTGTAGGGGTGGTGTTTTTTTGCTTGTTTGTTTTTTAAGACATGGATCTAAATATAAGATTAGCAGAGGAAAAGAGTGCACTAATGCATATTCCAGCAGCTCAAGAAGTAGGCAATGAGCAGACAGCATCCCACAACTAGATAAGACAGTATGGTCACAATTGACCAGATAGGCGGGGTATAAATGAAATAAATAAATAAATAAAAATAAATAAAATAGCTGTTTACATAAACCCCATGGCCCATTCTGGCAGGGAAATTCCAACAGCTATTTATGAGTGTCTCTGTCAGAAAGAATCAGATGAAGACCCTGCCTTAAAGCTGTAAAAGGAAAAAACAGGAGACTCCCTTTTCTGCATAGACTAGAAGATAATGACTTCCACTAATGCTACTGCATGTCTGCTGGCATAACAACAACATTGGATACCTGCTATGTTAATTATAATCACCTTTTCTCTCCCACTGTTTTAATACCACCATACTATGAACCATTTAAGGACTTTTGGAAAGAAAAGCAATTTAGATATATTTTAATAAATGAAATAAAATAGCTGAAATCCTGTTGTGCAACTTTACTCATGCAATAAGGATGTCACCACATGGTGACATTGCTGTTTATTTTAATTAAATTTAAAACTTCTTATCCATGCCCCCCACGTTCTGAGGCCCCCCCAAGAATCCCTTTTGGCCTCCCAATTGTGTTTACAAGGAAAAAGGGATTACTAGGGAGCCTCAGAACCTAAAAGGGGTGGACAGGAAGTTTTAAATATGATTTTAAAATATAATTAAAATAAGCAGTAATGTTCCCATGTGATGACATAATTCTTACTGCAAGTTACATCAATAGATTTTAGCCAATAAAATATAGTCTTTTCCATCCCTATGAAAATCACTATCACCAGATATTGTTACAGAAACCAGAGGTAGAATTAGTACAGAAATCATTCAGTTAGCATGGATGTAGAAGTGTAGGTCTACAGAAGACCTACACTTCAGGGGAAAGTTTAGATTGGAGGAGCCTTCAGAATACCTAAGGTCTTTTGAAGCTACTTTACATGTATGTGTTAATACAGTAAAGCACATAGCAGACAAATTTGAATGAATTTTAGACAAAGACTTCTACATGTAATTGAAAAGTCGAAAAATTTACCTGTTGCTAAACTAATAACCGCCCCCACAAAGAATGTGATGAAAGTTCCTAACGTACTGAAGTAAAGATATGACAGTGAATACCAATAGTCTTGAAGAGCTGGTCTGGAAGAAACAAAAAAGGTTATTTTTTTCTCTTTAAAACTATATTCTAAAGAAGTTCACAAAGTTTAAATGGATTCAGGGTACAATCCTGTACATTTACCTGAGAGTAATTTCCATTACACTGAACAAGACTTCCTTCTAAGTACACATGCTTGCTTATGATGCAGTGTTAAAAACAGATGACAGATTATGGGAGAATGATTTTTCTGATCCATAGGTAGCTAACAAACATCTATTTAACATTAACACATGGCCCACTTTGTATTTAATTTTTAAGAAACTAGAGTTTTTTTACAATTTGATTTAATAGATTTCTTAACTGCTTTCCAGGACTACAGTCTTCCAATTTTATATTTATATGATTAGTGTGTGATGCCACAAATTAATTTTAAACAAAAGTAAGCATAAACCAGTAACAGAAAGGATATATATAAATAATGTTCAAATCCAAAGAAAAATAAGCATTCAAAACCCTCTTAAAGCAGATGGGACAAGCTATAACTCTTGGGAGTGGGCTCCACAACACATTGGCCACTAATGAGAAGACTTTAGTTCTCCCAAGACTTACAGATCTCGGCAGTGGGCCAGCAAGTAGAGCCCTTTGATTATGACAATCTTAACACACAAGTAGGTTCACAAAAGAACAGGCAGTCCTAAAAATAACCCACTACTGAGGTCTTTAAATATAAAAAATAGCACTCTGAATTGGAAACACATCAGTAGTCCTTGCAGCTGGTACAGAATTGGTATTTTCTGTTTATTAAGGAAAAAACCTGCATGGCAAGTGGTTGAAATGTCGCAACGTTGTTTACAACTGTTCAGGTGATGATGCCACCTATTACACTTTGTCCATTAATTCATGTCTCTTCAGTTTGACAGCTGTCTTTTAAGAATTCATATGCTAATTATCAGAACCACATTTTTCAAACAGATAAAATATTGATTGGTAATTAAAATTAACCTAGACAAATATTCAGTATTTCAATTCCACTTCTTCCACCATTTGTTATCATACTTTTCTTTCCAAAAGGATGCTCAAAGAGGTCAACAATGATACACTAAAACAGCCATTCTTGGGGGGCCTGGCACACCTGGCAGCCACAGATAAGAAGCAATTCTTTGTGAACCACCTTATAAGGCTCGCTATGCAACAAGTGCAATCCTGATTCGGCCTCCTTTTTTTCATACTGTGTTTATGACAGTGACCAAAAACAGCTGCACTAAAACATCAATAAAAACAAAGTATAAAAAGTGCCAGAATAAATACAGTAACATAAACAAAGAAATCTGATATGAAAACTCATTCCCACCATAGCTAACTTTTTAACCTGATGCAAAATTGATTTGTTACACAGACCTTGGAGAAGTTGGAGGAGGCAGAGTGGTTGTTATGTGTTCAACTACTGTGAGGTTGGGTCTTCTACAACCCTGAGTTGAAAGAGGTAATGGCAAAGTTCTGTGAGGAGGGGGAGGGTACTTGTGAGATCCAACTCCAACCCACAGTACGAGAAGAAATCCACAAATAAGGCCTGAAAATGCACCCTGAAAGATAGAATGTTACACTGAATGAAAACAGCAGTAACTAAAGAAATAGATCATCTTAAAAACCGATGTTGCCTACCAAATATTTAAATGTGTCCACATATGGCTTGCATAGGCTGTTAACACAGTCCAATTATCTGTTGCCCCTGCAAGAGTACTAGGGATGGGATTTGTAATTCCAGGACCCCCAGTCCCAGAAGTAAGCTATAATCCCCTCTGCAGACTTCTGGGACTAGGAGAGAAGGCAAAAGAGAGGTCCTCCTATGACCATTATCTGCTTCACTGCAAGTGCTTTGGCTAGGAAGCGGAAAGGAACACCTCCTCTGTCTCGGTGCTTCCTGGGAGTCACCTCACTGATTCAAGATAAGGGTAATCTTGCTACGCATTAGATTCTATAGGGAGCCTCTCAATAAAATACTCCTGGAAAAAGCACAATTTCCATTTACACACAATAGCTCACCAGGTCTGTTTATAAGCTTCCTTAAAAATGCCTTTTAAGGTTTAAAACAGACCTGAGAAGACTGTAACTATGATTTAAATTAAAATCTGAATGGTCCCAAAAGCACAATTTACTATTTAGGGGGGGAAATATATCTGTCAGGAGACAGGGATGTCAAAGGCAGGAGACATCACCAGACCTTCACGGGTACTAGTTTAGAATCTAGATCTCAGATGATCACATTCACATCCCAGTGGCCCACACACCCACACAGAAGCAAACAAAACATGCCCAAAAGAACCTCACCAAAATATATACCTTTAAAATAATAAATACAGAATATGTTAGCCTAATAATTATTTTAAAAAACCA
Source organism: Intellagama lesueurii (assembly GCA_037013535.1). NCBI lineage: Eukaryota > Metazoa > Chordata > Lepidosauria > Squamata > Agamidae > Intellagama > Intellagama lesueurii. The sequence goes on along the minus strand of JBAJHW010000005.1, from coordinate 38,123,289 downwards.
GTCAAAAACAGAAAGCGTTTACACACACACACACGGGGAAATAGCAAAAATTTAAAACCATACACAGACCCCTCTCCCAAAAACCAAGAAAAGCAAGAAAACAAATACTGGCAAAGTACAATCAAGCCTGCCTCCTCCAGTGCAAACCAAAATTACCAGAATAGATGATTTTCTCTTTCCCTACCACTTGACACCTTCTCTTCTCTCAATTCAAATACAAAGCAGGGCAAATCAAATCTGAAGGAGGCATGCTGCACAGACAGGCAGCTAGAAGTAGCAAAAATAATCCAAAGAAACCCACTAAAAAACATGAAAAAGAAAGGATCCAAGATGGAGTAAGGAAGCCATCAATCCAAGATGGAAGATAGAAGGGACTCAGCACAAAGATCAACTGAAGCAAAGCATGCTCCTCACTGTTTTCCAGGCCCTTCTACAAATTCAAAGTTTGCTAACACTAATGGATGAAAAAAAAATCTTAGTTTTCACTGACAAAATGGCACTGAGAAGTTACAAAGAGAGAACACGAAAGAAACACAAATGTTTTGTGTACCACTCTTCCATAAACATGAATCATTTGTGTTTTGAAGTCTCTCTTTTGGCAACAGAAAGAGTAATTCATGCTGAAAGAACACAAGTTTCATCTTTCATTTAAACACTAAAGGCTCATCCCTAAAGAAAACTTCTAAGCTTTTTGTTTTTGCCAGTCCAAATGCAACAAACAAGGTCCCCTCAGACTTTTACCAATTTGCTCCTTTCCCAGGAGATCACAGCAGTCCCTACACCAGTCCCTACATCCCTTAACATGTAAAACAGAGGCACCAATATGCATTACTGAAACTCCTCAGCAATTTAAAATTTACTTTAAATTAAACAAAATGTATCATTTGTCTTTTTAGATACTAGAGTGGTTTCAACTACGTATTAGATGAGATCACTGTTCAGTGTTCCATAAAACCATAAGTAATGACATGACATATTCAACCTTCCCTGGTACACAGTGGTTTTCTGCATGCTCTTGTGGTTTAAGACAAAACTATGGTTTGGTGATTTAGATGAGATGGCAAATGATGGTTTGCCTTCAATAGTGTAGGATAACTGGGAATAAATGCACATGGAAAGAAGAAGAAAGGAATAGGAGAGAGGGAATACCCTTGGCTGGGTTGGAAAAATAACAATCTCACATGCAACCTAACATTGTGTTTCAGTAGGAGGAAGCTTTCCGAAACTAAGGTGACTATCTTTTGCAATAACCAATTAAATTCCTCTCCACAGAAGCTTAATGAGAGCACAATTTCCCCCGTCATCCTCAACTGCCACCACCTTCTTTGCTTAGCCCAAATCAATGCCTGAGGAAGCTTCTGCACAAGATCACACTTTTCTGCATCAGTTCACATGATCAACCAATGTAGATGGATCCAACATTAAAAGAAATAGAAGCTTCAGCAGCAGAGGGGTTAAAAACTATGGATTTGGGGGTGGAAACTTCAGGTTAATTCTCATTTGATTTTATAGCATGTGTCAAATGGAAAACAATGCAAATCAGACTGTCCCAAACCTGTAGCATTTCCCACATTTTATGTCAATGTAAGTGCATTATTTTATCTCCTTCCCTCTTCCTCTGTTTATCTATGTACAACATAGATTTATTACCTGTATAAATCTATGATGTAATGATGACATCATTCATGGCTTCTGAAACAATAACAAAGAACAAAATTCCCCACATGAGGAGCATTTAGCAACATGCATACTTACTTTCGCGTTTCCAAAAGGCAACAGGACACCCACAGAAAATACTCCCAGAAGAGGTCCACCAAGTATTCCAAAAATACTGAGTGCAGCCTAAAAGAGTGGGGGGAGAATCACAAACCTTTACAGACATAGGAAGAAGCAAAAAGAGCATATTTGATTTTCCAAGAAAATGCATTTCCTTCAGGGGATAGAGAGCATTCTGCAGTAGGTAACACTTCCCATCAAACAGGGGACAATGGTTTGGATTGAGACTAATAGAGTTGAACGTAAGTCCATTTATATCACAGGGCCAAATCAAAACTTAACTTTTGCAGTTCTTTGAGAGTATCAGCAAGCATATAGAATGAGGTGATCCAGAAGACACCTGTATACCTGTGTTTTCAAAATGTTTTTGAGTAAATGTAGCACCATGGGAAAAGAGCCCTCCTACAGTTTTGTAAATGGTTAAAGAAGGCAAAGCAGAGAGCAGAAATAAATGGACAGTTCTCACAAGGAGTGCATGTCTATAAAGAGCAGAGTTCTCAAAGGAGGTAACGGTGAGCAGTCAAGTGGACAGTTAGTGCTACTACTGTTATTGCTTATTAACATTTATCTTTAAGACAAGTCAAAGAAAAGAAAAGAAAATGCCCCCCTGTTGCCCTCTCCTATCTGCTTCTGCTTCCTGGAAAAAGTTTGCTACTTAAAAAAAAATGTAAGTACTGCAGTGCATCTGCTGCACTAATAGGGTCTAATTTTTTTTAAGTTCCTCTGCCTCTCAGTCTCACACCTCAGCCAAATGCCCGAGCGAAATGGTCTCAGATATCCCATTCTGCTAAATATTCACTGTAACAAAAACAAAGAATGCAATACCCGCAAAACAGCTGAATGGGCAATCAGAGCATGGCAGATGTAGCTCAGAGAAAGTATAAAGTGATACACAATGGGACAGAAAATGCTATCCTCATATAAACCAGAGCTGATGGTGACTAACCAGAAATAAGGTATTATTAGGTGTAGTGCCAGGAGTGATATTAGAATTTATTTAGAGGTGATTTTAGGAAACGAACTCACGTGTTCTGTGAAATGGGTGTTTTGTTGGAAAATAATACATTTTAAACATTTTAAACAAACTTTGTAAACTTTTATAACTACCACAGCTACTATATGTCAGGCATTTTGTCAATTGGCAAGCCTCTATAGCAGGGGTCTCAAACACGCGGCCCGCGGGCCATTTGCGGCCCGCCGGACGATAGTTTGTGGCCCCTGCCTTGCCTGCCCCCCCGAAGTGCCCACGCATCCTCTGCTGTCAAGAGTCAAAAAAAGCCTCGCCTCGCTCGCCGGCTCTCTCCCAAGACAGCACCTCTTGCACCCTCCATCCGGAACTGCAGCCTGCCAGCCAGCCTGCCTGTCTGCCGGCTGGCAGGCTGCAGTTCCGGATGGAGGGTGCAAGAGGCGCTGTCTTGGGGGAGAGCCGGCGAGCGAGGTGCACCGCTGGCCCTTTTCCCCGAGCGCCCGAGCCGCTGCCGAGCGATGCCTGAGAGTGGAGCTCACTCCCGGCCAGTCCTCGAAGAGTGCCTCCAAGCTGCCAACAGCAGCTGCTGCCACCGCCGCCTCTTCCAGGGAAGCGGCTCTCTGGCTCTCTTTCTCTCTCGGCACCCCCAGCACCAGCCCGGCCAGCGGCCGCCTCAGCACCCAGCGGTGCTTCCTCCTCCTCCTCCTCTTCGTCCTGCTTCAGCCGCCTCGGCTCTGGAGGCTGCCTGGGCTCGCCTCGCAAAGTTTGCTCCTCTGTCCTGGTGGGGGTAGCTGCTGCTGCTGAGTGTGCCTTTTTTTGAGGGGGGCGCTCAGAGGAAGGTTGCCGGACCTCCGTGTGTGTGTGTGTGTCTTTGTGTGCGTGCGTGCGCGTACGCGCGCACCTGTGGGGGCCCCCACCCCATTCTGTTTAATTTCGCGGGTACTGGTGGGGGCTTTTCTCCTTTGGCAAGGCGAATTCTGTGAGGGTTTTTTTTTTAATTTTATGTCATGCCCTCCTCCCCCTGGCTAGGCGGTCACTGGTGCTCCCTCCCTTCTCCGCTTCTTCGTCCTGCTGCTGCTGGTGGTAGTGAAGAAGGAGCCGGAGGGGGTCGTGGCCTGGCCAGCGACGAGGGCTCGCGCGCCCCTCCTCCTCCTCCTCCTCGGAGCCCCAGCTGGGCTAAGGAAACTTCTGGGCAGCTTCCTCGGGCTCTTGCTCCACTTGGTGGAAAATCTGATGCGGCCCAGCCTCACCCAGACTCTGCCTCCAGCGGCCCCCAGGTAAATTGAGTTTGAGACCCCTGCTCTATAGCAACCATTTGGTATCTCTGACATTTCCTCAAATTCCAAATCTGTCCACAGTTCCAAAAAAGATTAAAGATCCTGCTTTCAGACACTGTTTCCTTTTCCTTTCTTTCTCCCAATGGCTGCATGATCATATGTGTCTGAGGTCTTGTAACTAAGCCAGTCACTACCAGTGGGAGCGACAATAACTGACAGTCCTCTGTGTTCTTTTATCTGAAGATCTACATATATAAAGTAGCAGTTGCGAAAAAACTTTATTTTCTAATTGGTGAGTGTACTAAAACTGAATTAACAGATAAAGGTATACAGTCATGATATACTGTATGCTATGCTTCTTTACCAACAAACAAAATTCTGACTTGTTTGTTTTTGCTTTTTATTCTCTGGAAATATATATTATATTTCAGGCATAATCTTATTCTCAGGCAATTTAAGATCAATACAATTAGCTATTCAATGCCTACCTGTAACAGAGCACCCACAGCAGATGCCATTGCCGCCATGGAAAGGCATATTACACCAAACAATATATCTAAATGGATAAATGTGTAGATAAAATTTGTATAACTTATTCAAACACGTAATTGACTGAAAGGTTTAAAGTTAACTTCTCCTCTACCAATAATAAATGAAACAGAACTATTAGGATTTGCTTGTTGGAATGGTCAAAACCAAATAGATGCCACATTCTTGTTCTCTTAAAAAAAGAATAACTATCAGTGCAATATTACAAATATAGCACTAAATGCTAGACACTAATTTAAACAAGCAATTACCATATGGTCCAAATTTTGATCCAAATTGTTCTATTAGACAATTATACTAGAGAGTCAAAGTAGTTCAACAATTATGGATGGATTTGCATATTGTCACATCTGACACAGAAAATATTTAAACTGTAACTCTAATGCTCCTGGGACAGGTCCTGAGGGCAGAGGAAAGGCTGTATCTCCCCATTTAAGGCCAGGTAAAGAACGAAAGAGGGGGAGGGGGAAGGGGAGGGAGGAAGGGAGAGAGAAGGTTTATTTTGGAAGAGAGCCAAAAACATATATCCTAGCTTCAGACTCAAGAGCTCTGACACCATTAGAAGTAGAAAGCAGATGAAATCAAAGAGGTGGCATGGAGAACTAGGGGGAAAGGAGCGTCAGACCCAAAGTATTTCCAGTCTTTGACCATGCTCAGAACAAAGAGAAATGTTGTATCAGTTCTGGAGCTGCCATAAATAATCTCCAACACTGCTGGCAAAAAGGGAGATCTATCAAACACTCCCCTACCTCTGGCTTGGAAGGAAAAAAAAGTATGTTTGTTTGTTTGTTTGTTTGTTCAACTTCTATACACCCATCTGGCTACAAGGCCACTCTGGGCAGTTTACACTAAAACACACACACACACACACACACACACACACACACACACACACACACACACACACAGACATTGTCAAGTTACAACCATCAGTGATGAGTATAAACTCAAAATTAAGCAAAATCAATCAAAAATCAAAATCAAAAATAGAACATACACCGTAAAATAAAATTATATGTTGCTTTGTCCTTCTGCCCTGCCCACAAGGGCCTGGGAGAGTTTTGGTTATACTGGAGACTCCATTCTTGGGGCACTCTAGTTTTTCAGATAAGATTCACTGACTTCAAAATAACACTTTAAATTTAAGTCTAAAAATAGGTGGAAGAGGGAGACACAGGATAGAAGGTGTGAAATCATAACAATGCAGCTACTATGTTTATAATCTGCTCCATTATAACTGACATTATAATTCATTATAATTCAATCAACCTTTTTGAATTGTGAGGAGAAAGGCTCTTATTTTTCAAACAAACAAAAAAATCTCATGCAAACTTACTCATTCCCATGGAAACCCAGGACAAACTTGCCTCCGACAATTTGAAATGAGGTTTAACAATATCTTCTACAGTTACGGCAGCTAATGCATTGATGCTGGAAGACACCGTACTAAGGGATATAAAACAAACACATTTAACTTCTCTCCATTGATTAAACCTTCACAAATATTTAAAGACTAAGACAAGGTGTGAGCCAGGAGGTAGGTCGGGGTCACCGCTCGCTGGAGCGCCGTCCATTCCCACCAAGGAGACAGAGAAAGGAGGGGAATGTGGACTCCCGATGACTCCAGAGAAAGCCCCAGAGGAGTCCCTCCAGGGGGCAGAAGAGGAGGAATTATCCCAGGGCTTGAGGGGGATGGGAGTGAGGGAAGAACAGTTAAAAGAGGCAGGAAAAGGAAGTGGAGAGAGGGAGGAGATAGAAGCGGGGGAAAGAGAAGTGATAGAAAAAGGAGAGACATTACCTCCAGGTTGGGAATGGATCTGGTTGCAAGATCCTTCGACCCAGAAGTGGGAGAGACTGAAGGTGCCTAGGGAAGAGGGAGACCATAGGAGAAGGGCGGTGATTCCTCCCAGACCATCTTACTGGGGAGAAGCAGAAGCTAGGGAGTGGAGGAAGAAGTTAAGAGAAGAAAGAGAAAGAGTAGAACAAGAGAGAAGGGAGAGGAGTGAATGGCGAGCGTGGGAGATGATGAAGACAGTAGACTGGAGAAGGCCTGGGAGGCGCTGGAACCCGGGGGATATCCCAAGTGGGAGGATTTCCTTGGAGATGCGTCCGTGCCCCTGTTGCCTGTACAGACAGGAACGACTATGAAGGAATGGTCGCCAGCAGAGCTGCCAGGACCATGGAATTCTAGTTTTGGTAACCCCTTTGTTTTAGAAGATTGGAAGCCCCTTCCCACCACGTTGGAAGAAGGAGAAAGAGACTATGTGCCAGTTCAAGACAATGGTTTATTTGTTAGTCCAAAAATAAAATCCATCGTTACCAATGCAAATAGTGTCTGGTGAGGTTATAGGGGAAAGGGAAGAATCCCGAGATCGTCACATCGAACCCTCACACAAGGACGGGGAAGAAACAGAGCTGTTCGAAGCAGTTGCAGCAGAAACATGAACCTTGTGCAAATGAACAGTTCAACATAACCTGATTACCATAGGTTGTCGTACTGATAAAAGTATTTTGTTGTTGTTTAGTCATTAAGTCGTGTCCAACTCTTCGTGACCCCATGGACCAGAGTACGCCAGGCCCTCCTGTCTTCCACTGCCTCCCGGAGTTGGGTCAAATTCATGTTGGTAGCTTCGGTGACACTGTCCAACCATCTCATCCTCTGTCGTCCCCTTCTCCTCTTGCCTTCACACTTTCCCAACATCAGGGTCTTTTCCAGGGAGATTTCTCTTCTCATGAGATGGCCAAAGTATTGGAGCCTCAGCTTCAGGATCTGTCCTTCCAGTGAGCACTCAGGGTTGATTTCCTTCAGAATGGATAGGTTTGACTCCTTGCAGTCCAGGGGACTCTCAAGAGTCTCCTCCAGCACCACAATTCAAAAGCATCAATTCTTCGGCAGTCAGCCTTCTTTATGGTCCAGCTCTCACTTCCATACATCGCTACTGGAAAAACCATAGCTTTGACTATGCGGACCTTTGTCGGCAAGGTGATGTCTCTGCTTTTTAAGATGCTGTCTAGGTGTCAAGGATAATTTCCACACTGAGGCAGAACAAGGCCCATGATAATCAGCAGCCATACTTGACAGGTGTGCAAAATGCTGAATCATGCAGTCTGGGATGATGCAATGTCCACACTGATTGGCTGTGCATGTGTATAAAACTGTGTGGACATGTGGAGAAGATGTACGGATCTCTTCTGATGAGTGTCATGCTGTCATGCTGTCGGTTTGTACTGCTGAACTTCTGTATATACTGTAAATACACTTGGTGTTGGAAGAAGCTGTCTTTGTCTGTGTGAATCAATTGGACTGCCTGGACTGGGACAAAATCTCTGCTAACTTACACCAACAAGGGGTTATGCGCCCAGAGACGTCTGCCTTGCGCCAGAAAAGCCGGTGAGTGCCAGAGGATACCACAGAGGCCAGAGGAACCAGTCCAGAAGTGGAGAAAGTCCAGTAAGGTGAGCGTCCTGCCATTCAGAGCCCAGGAGGGGTAAAGGACGGAGGACGGAGATAAAAAGGCAGCAAAATGCAGTCAGTTGGGGAAGCAAGAATGGGAGGGTTCCCTCTCACAAAGCTAAATGAACACAACTATCTGACGTGGTCAGTTAAAGCTGAAATGCTACTGAGAAGGGAGGATTTGTGGAAGATTGTTTCCAGTCCCCCCGCTGTCCTGAATGAGGAACAGATAAAGCAAAATGAGAAGGCTTTAACAACAATAGTTCTGTGCTTAGAGGACAGCCAGTTAATACACGTGCGTGGACTGACCTCAGCTAGGCAGTGCTGGCAAGCTCTGTGCCGTCTCTATGTTCGGGACTCTGCTGGCAGCAAGGTTGCTCTGATGCATAAATTATACAGAGCAAGGCTTGACCATGATGGAAGCATGTCAGAACACTTACAGCAGATGAGAAATCTGTTTGTGGAGCTTGAGCAGAGGGGCATGGAGTTCACAGAGAATCACAAAGTGTATGTGATCCTGAGCAGTCTTCCAGAAGACTACGATGTGCTAGTAACAAGCCTTGAATCCATGCCAGAGAGGGACTTAACCCTGGAGTATCTGACCGGCAGATTGTTGGAGGAAGAGGAAAAAAGGAATGAATGGTCCCAAGTCAGTATGAGAGATGACATCCCACAGCAGAGGAGAGCTGCTTCCAGGAGCGACGGAGAACAGACGGGAAAGGCTCTTGCTGTAAGACGCTGTTTCAAGTGTGGATCAGAAAAGCATTTGCAAAGGAACTGCAGAGAAAAAGAAACTAGCCGGAGAAGCGGAGGCAAGAAGCAAGGGAGGATTTCTCTTGTACAGGCTTCTGATAAGGACTGCAAGGTCAACACCTGGATTCTTGACAGTGGAGCTGTTTGTCATTTGACTCATAAATCAGATCTGTTTTCTTCCCTAGGTGCTTCAAAACACAGCTATGTGAGCCTGGCGAATGGAGATAAATCGTCAGTAACAGGAGAGGGAACAATTTACGTTCCAGGTTTGGAAAGGGAATTACATGGTGTATTGCATGTGCCCAATTTAGACTGTAATATCCTAAGTGTCTCATGTTTGGACAAGGAGGGGTTTACAGTTACATTTGCTGATAGCACATGTGTAATTAAGAAAGGGAACAGGGTGTGTGCCACAGCAAAACTTGAAAATAATTTATATGTACTGAAGGGAAGAACACAAAACAATATAACACATGCCATAGACAAAAACACACTACCACATGACCAGTGTGCTCATCTGATGCACAGGAGACTGGGTCATGCTAATTTCAGGGTGGTAGAAAAAATGCAAAAGATGGCAAAAGGTTTGAAAATGAAACCCTGTAAGAATTTTCTGGATTGTAATGTATGCAAAGTTGCAAAATCAAAGGTCCAAAAAATAAGCAAGGAAAGTAATAGGCAACCACAGAGGTTGGTCCATGCAGATATAATAGGGCCTCTAGCACCATCTATGGGAAGAGCTAAATATGTTTTAGTCTTGGTGGATGACCACACACGTTTCTCGTTCTGCTTTCTCATGAAAAATAAGGCAGAAGTGTTTAACCATTTCAGGCGATGGGTGAACTTTGTGGAAAAACGTCAAAACCAAAAGGTGGGCCAGTTGCAGACAGATAGAGGGTCTGAGTTCATGTCTGGAAAGTTCCAGACGTGGTTGACAAAGATAGGGATACATCACAGAAAAACAAGTCCCTATTCTCCATTTCAGAATGGTGTGGCAGAACGCAGGAATGGAGTCCTGCAAACCATGAAAGACGCCCTGTTAGCGGATGCTAACATGAGTAATTTATACTGGGGAGAGGCAATTGAGACAGCGAACTACATAATTAATAGAATTTCGTCTTCTGCCATAGAACAGACCCCATATTTCATGTTATATGGCAAAGAACCTTCCCTGCAACAAATGAGAGTGTTTGGATGCAGTGCCTGGGTACACATTCCAAAGGAAACGAGGAGAAAAGGGAGACCAAAAGCCAAGAAAATGAGGTTTCTGGGGTATGAAAAAGGTTCTAAAGCATATAGATTCTTAGATGGAAATAGAAATGTGGTTATTTCCAGATCAGCCAATTTCTGTGAACATGAAAATTGGGACAAGGTTCATGCAAACTCAGAAGTGTTCATACCCATAAACAATGGTGAAGAATCTCAGGAAATAGAGGTGGTTCCAAAGCAAGAGGCTGAAGGAAGCTCAAGTCCCAGCAGCTCAGAGGAGGAGGATGGGGAATGTAGTGAGGCAGAGAGTCAGCCTGTCATTAAAGAAGAACCAGAGATTCTCAGAAGGTCAGAAAGATCTAACAAAAGAGTACCTCCATCAAGGTTTGGTGTGGGGGAAATAAGAGTTTGTCACGTGTTCCATGAACCTAAGAATTATGAAGAGGTGTTGCTTCTGCCTGAGGCAGAGAAAATGAAATGGCAACAAGCCATGAAAGAAGAGTTACAATCCATGGATGACCATGGAGTGTTTACAGAAACCACATTGCCACCAGAACACAAAGCAATTGGGAGCAAATGGGTCTACAAAAGAAAAATGCAGATCAATGGGGAATATAGGTACAAAGCCAGACTTGTGGCTCAGGGATACACACAAAGAAAAAATGTACACTATGATGAGGTTTTTTCCCCAACAGTAAAGGCAGAATCTTTGAGGCTAGCATTAACTCTGGCTGCTTCAAGAAATTACCTAGTTAGTCATTTAGACATAACTACAGCATACTTGAATGCATTTCTGCAAGACTGCATATACATGGCTCAGGCATGGGTTTGAGAGTTCTCAACCAGGAATGGTGTATAGGTTAAACAAGGCAATTTATGGGCTTAAACAATCTGAACTATATTGGAACCAGTGTCTAGATTTAGCACTGAAAAGACTGAAGTTTAAGAGTAGCCTGGCAGACCCATGCCTTTATGTCCAAGAAAATGGAAAAGGGCAAAATATTTTGCTAGCATATGTTGATGACATATGCTTTATGTCAAAAGAACAAGCTCAAATTGATCTGTTTTAAAAACAATTGAAAAAGGAGTTCAAACTAAAGAACCTAGGCCAGATACAGAATTATTTGGGGGTTCAAATTCAGAAAAAAGACAATGGTTATGTCCTAAATCAGAGATTAAAGATAGAGGAAATGCTAATTAAATACAACATGCAGGACTGCAAAAGTGTACAGACACCCATGACAGTAGATTTTCAAAAGTCAGAGGATGAAAGCAAAGAGTTTGAAGAACAAGAAGTGTACCAATCAGCAATTGGAAGTTTACAATATCTAGCACATTGGACAAGGCCAGATATTGCTGCAGGAGTTAATATTCTGAGTAGGCATACTGCAAAGCCAACACAGAAACACTGGTTGGGGGTGAAAAGAATATTTAGATACCTAAAAGGTACCCTTGACACATGTTTATTAATACAACCCTCTAGTGATTTAAAATTAAAGGTTTATTTAGATAGTGATTGGGCCAACGACATAACTGACAGGAAATCAATATCAGGTTTCACAATAAAGTTTGCTGAGACATTGGTGGGATGGAAATCAAGGAAGCAAAGTTCCGTTGCCACATCCACTGCTGAGGCAGAGTTTGCTGCTCTTTCAGAAGTTTGTTCAGAGCTAGTGTGGTATAAGCAGTTGCTTATATATCTAAAAATTAAAGTGGATCAGGCCATAACAGTGTTTGAGGACAACACCACATATATACAGATGGCAACCACAAAAAAAATGAGAAGTAGAAGCAAACACATTGATATTAAATATCACAATGTTAGAGAGGCAGTAAAAGAAAAACTAATTCAACTGCAGTATTGTGAAACAGAAAAGAATGTGGCAGACATTCTAACAAAACCACTGAATGTGCAAAGACACAGAGAACTAACTGAAGAGTTGGGAATACGTTCTGCTCAGGTGTAAATTAGGAGGGGTGTCAAGGATAATTTCCACACTGAGGCAGAACAAGGCCCATGATAATCAGCAGCCATACTTGACAGGTGTGCAAAATGCTGAATCATGCAGTCTGGGATGATGCAATGTCCACACTGATTGGCTGTGCATGTGTATAACTGTGTGGACATGTGGAGAAGATGTACGGATCTCTTCTGATGAGTGTCATGCTGTCGGTTTGTACTGCTGAACTTCTGTATATACTGTAAATACACTTGGTGTTGGAAGAAGCTGTCTTTGTCTGTGTGAATCAATTGGACTGCCTGGACTGGGACAAAAACTCCACTAACTTACACCAACACTAGGTTTGTCATCGCTTTCCTCCCAAGAAGCAGGTGTCTCTTAATTTTGTGGCTGCTGTCACCATCTGCACTGATCGTGGTGCCCAAGAAAGTAAAATCTGTCACTGCCTCCATATCTTCCCCTTCTATTTGGCAGGAGGTGATGGGACTAGTGGCCATAATCTTAGTTTTTTTGATGTTGAGCTTCAGGCCATTTTTTGCGCTCTCCTCTTTCACCCTCATTAAAAGGTTCTTTAATTCCTCCTAACTTTCTGCCATCAGAGTGGTATCATCTGCATATCTGAGGTTGTTGATATTTCTTCCGGCAATGTTAATTCCGTCTTGGGATTCCTCCAGTCCAGCCTTTTGCATGATGTATTCTGCATATAAGTTAAATAAGCAGGGAGACAATATACAGCCTTGTCGTACTCCTTTCCCAATTTTGAACCAATCAGTTGTTCCATATCCAGTTCTAACTGTTGCTTCCTGTCCCACATAGAGATTTCTCAGGAGATAGATAAGGTGGTCAGGCACTCCCATTTCTTTAAGGACTTGCCATAGTTTGCTGTGGTCCACACAGTCAAAGGCTTTTGCGTAGTCAATGAAGCAGAAGTAGATGTTTTTCTGGAACTCTCTGGCTTGCTCCATAATCCAGCAAATGTTAGCAATTTGGTCTCTAGTTCCTCTCCCCCTTCGAAATCCAGCTTGTACTTCTGGGAGTTCTCGGTCCACATATTGCTGAAGCCTACCTACCTTGGAGGATTTTGAGCATAACCTTGCTAGCGTGTAAAATGAGTTCAATTGTACGGTAGTTGAAGCATTCTTTGGCACTGCCCTTCTTTGGGATTGGGATGTAGACTGATCTTTTTCAGTCCTCTGGCCACTGCTGAGTTTTCCAAACTTGTGTAGCACCTTGACAGTGTCATCTTTTAAGATTTTAAATAGTTCCACTGGAATGCCATCACCTCCACTGGCCTTGTTGTTAGCCATGCTTTCTAAGGCCCACTTGACTTCACTCTCCAGGATGTCTGGCTCAAGGTCAGCAACCACACTATCTGGGTTGTCCAGGACATCCAAATCTTTCTGGTATAATTCCTCTGTGTATTCTTGCCACCTCTTCTTGATGTCCTCTGCTTCTGTGAGGTCCCTACCATTTTTGTCCTTTATCATGTCCATCTTTGCACAAAAGGTTCCTTTAACATCTCCAATCTTCTTGAACAGATCTCTGGTTTTTCCCTTTCTATTATTTTCCTCTATTTCTTTGCACTGTTCATTTAAGAAGGCCCTCTTGTCTCTCCTTGCTATTCTTTGGAAGTCTGCATTCAATTTTCTGTAACTTTCCCTATCTCCCTTGCATTTTGCTTTCCTTCTCTTCTCTGCTATTTGTAAGGCCTCCTTGGACAGCCACTTTGCTTTCTTGCATTTCTTTTTCTTTGGGATGGTTTTTGTTGCTGCCTCCTGTACAATGTTACGAGCCTCCATCCATAGTTCTTCAGGCACTCTGTCCACCAAATCTAATTCCTTAAATCTGTTCTTCACTTCCACTGTGCATTCATAAGGGATTTGGTCTAGATTATACCTGACTAGCCCAGTGGTTTTTCCTACTTTCTTCAGTTTAAGCTTGAGTTTTGCTATAAGAAGCTGATGATCAGAGCCACAATCAGCTCCAGGTCTTGTTTTTGCTGACTGTATAGAGCTTCTCCATCTTTGGCTGCAGAGAACATAATCAATCTGATTTCGGTATTGCCCGTCTGGTGATGTCCATGTGTAGAGTCGCCTCTTGTGTTGTTGGAAAAGAGTGTTTGTGATGACCAGCTTGTTCTCTTGACAAAACTCTATTAGCCTTTGCCCTGCTTCGTTTTGAACTCCAAGGCCAAACTTACCTGTTGTTCCTTTTATCTCTTGACTCCCTACTTTAGCATTCCAGTCCCCTATAATGACAAGAACATCTTTCTTTGGTGTCAGTTCTAGAAGGTGTTGTAAGTCTTCATAGAATTGGTCAATTTCAGCCTCTTCAGCATCAGTGGTTGGTGCATAAACTTGGATTACTGTGATGTTGAAAGGTCTGCCTTGGATTCGTATTGAAACCATTCTATCATTTTTGAGATTGTATCCCAGTACAGCTTTTCCCACTCTTTTGTTGACTATGAGGGCTACTCCATTTCTTTTAAGGGATTCTTGCCCACAGTAGTAGATATGATAATCGTCTGAATTGAATTCGCCCATTCCCGTCCATTTTAGTTCATTGACGCCCAGGATGTCAATGTTTATTCTTGCCATCTCCTGTTTGACCACATCCAGCTTACCAAGGTTTATAGATCTTACGTTCCAGGTTCCTATGCAGTATTTTTCTTTGCAGCATCGGACTTTCCTTTCACTTCCAGGCGCGTCCGCAGCTGAGCGTCCTTTCGGCTTTGGCCCAACCACTTCATTAGCTCTGGAGCTACTTGTACTTGTCCTCCGCTCTTCCTCAGTAGCATGTTGGACGCCTTCCGACCTGAGGGGCTCATCTTCCAGCGTCATATCTTTTAGCCTTTTGTTTCTGTCCATGGAGTTTTCTTGGCAAAGATACTGGAGTGGCTTGCCAGTTCCTGCTCCAGGTGGATCACGTTTAGTCAGAACTCTCCACTATGACCTGTCCGTCTTGGGTGTCCCTGCACGGCATAGCCCATAGCTTCTCTGAATTACTCAAGCCCCTTCGCCACGACCAGGCAACAATCCGTGAAGGGGATAAAGGTATGGAGATACATATTTCTGACACCAGCCAAAACCCTATTGGATATTTTTGCAAGTGCAAGAGGAATCTAGTAAGGCATAACAGATAGAAGGATGGACTAGAACTCAGGAAATCTGGGTTCCAGTCCCCCCGCAGCCATGGAAACCCGGTGAAATGGTAAAACCACTCCTCAAACATCTCACTTTGAAAACCCTATTTGAAAACTCTATAAGGCAATTACAACTTGACAACACATAACACAGGCACAAACAAGAGGAATCATGAGAGTTGCTGCAGCTAATTGACAAGCTGCAACTTGGTTGTGTGTCTGCCTGTTCACCCAGTTGTGCACCTGGCACCATGGCAATCAACTGTGGCAATGCCCATGATTCTTCTTGCTTGCACATACAGTAAATGTCAAATATGATTTTGGCCACTGATTCTATTTGTGCTGAAAGCTGGAAATCTTATCAAATAGCAAGTTTTTTTTTCATGAATTAGGTGATAAACTGGTCTTCTGAATTAGCAATTCAGATATCAATGAGGGAAGGTACTTCTCAGAAGAACAGATGCTTATGGATAGAGTTGTATTTTAAAAACAATTGTTTACAATTAAACATGGACTGGGAGGAAGTTAATTAGGACTAGACTTGACTAATGTGCTAAACACCAAATGCACATACGATTTTTGTCAGGATTACAGTAAGAGAAAAAATGCTTGCCTCTTAATCCAAATTGTTATTCCAGTTCAATGTAGCATGACATTTGGCTTCAGAAACCATAGCTGATAATGAAACTACTGGCTATATGCAATTTGTTACAACCTACAACATCATAATTCAAGCTTACCTTAATGTACCACTGTAGGTCCCAGCCACAAAAAGTCCTGGAATACCTGGAAAATCTCCCAAAATCTCTAGCACTAAATATGGCATGAGCTAAAAGGAAAAAAAAATCACGATTGGGAAATAGAAAGTTTTCATTTTATTCTCTCCATTAAATGCATCAGAAAAATCTAAGTTTAAACATTTTAACTTTAGCTCCATTATAATAGCTATCAACATATACAAACACAAACATTTATTTATTTAAAATATTGATATGCCACCATTTTCCTGAAGGATCCAAGGTGGCTTACAATATTTAAAAGAAACAGTTAAAAGCCAAATAATAAATTATTACAGTATTAAAAATATTATTATTACAATATTAAAAAACATTAAAGAAATATATTACATCTCATAGTAACAATATTAAAAACACAAGTAAAACACAGAATAAAATGTTCACTTAAATATCTTTATTGCAAGATAGCAAGATACCAGAATGGAGGAAGAGTCTTCCATTTGCTGGTAGTTTAACTGTGAATTGATCTAACACACAATAATACTTTTTGAACAGAATTAGACTGGCACTTCCCATGTATCCTAAAATGGACTAACACTAAATACACAGATTAACACTTTGAAAACAGAATTACATAAAGAGTTCACAGTAAACTAGGAATAAAACCACAGTTGTTTCAAGCTTCCAATTATGTAAGAAAATTAAATTCTTTTTTAAAAAAACCTCCAGTTTAAGGATTTTGGATATTCTGCTTCTGTACTGATAATTCAAAAATCCAGGAAATGGCCTGATACTGCTGCACAATATCGTGCCCGTGTTGCCAGCAGGGAAAAGGATAGCAAGCTTTACATAGCAAAGGGCAGCCTGAATGTCGACAACAACCACGACAGCAGTCAAGATGGACGACAGCAAAGGTCCCCAACCCCCAGTCCGCGGCCCGGTGCCGGTCCGTGGCCTGAGCCGGACTGGGCTGCGGAGACAGACCTCCCCCTCCGCACGCACTCAACCCCACACAGCTGATTTGCGCATGCGCGCGCACTCCAGCGCACCCGTGTGAATGTCGCACGGCCGTTTGCGCATGTGCGGCCGCGTGAGTGCCGCACTGCCGTTTGTGCATGCGCACGAGCACGCGTGCCACACCACCGTTTGCACATGCGCAAATGGCCGCGCATGTGCATGAGCGCGGGGGTGCCCCGCCTTCCCCAGCCGGTCCACGGGGTGAAAAAGGTTGGGGACCCCTGGACTACAGGATACTCGCTTGTGTTCAATATCATTCACAAAGTGACACCAAGCAAGGGAAAATCCCAGAAACAGACTCCTTTTTTAATGTTTTCATTCAAACACAAAGCAATTGTCAGGGCTATTTTTCAACAACTATGAATGCTAACATCGAGTAAGACCATCCCTAGCCACAAACAAAAAGCAGTGAAGTCACAGCTTAAATGAGTAAGCTTCTAAATATTTGTTCTCTATTCTCTTGAAAGAGAATGGGGCCAGCCATTCTCTTTCAAGATAGGTAAGATTGGTCTTTTCAATTCATTTGATCTGTTTTAAATCTGGGGAAATTTAAGGTTGTTTGATTCTGCATGGGAGTTAAAACAGTTTTACTTTTTAAAAAATCATAACTTGAAAACCGTTTGCCAAAATTTCCCCAAATCTGGTACAGAGCAAGATAAGAATGCTACATCTGTGCAGTCTAGTTTCAAAGTCATAATGTTTTCTTTGGACTGCCCCCGTTTTTAGAATTGTCTCATAGAATGCTGATTTGATCCGCTGCACAATAACATCATTGCACTCTTGTGCAGTGACAATTATCCTACTCCCACTACAGAAAATTAGTTACAGTATTTCTTCAAGTAAAAACTTGAACATATGTTGTAGAGTAGGAATAAGAAAATGCTTAACTAAAAATATATGTGATAGCATGTGGTTGATAATCACTTTCTCTAGCCACAGGTCCAGTTTCTGTCAGAACCCCTTGAGTTTTTCTATTTGATTGATTTTACCAGACTGCAGGCATTTTTATTTAGGCAGTTTTGGGTTGAGAACCAATTAGTATATGCTTTTATTAAGGCAGTGTCAAAAATACATATGAGAAACTTAAGTCAAATCAAGACTTTGTTGTTTAAATCACTGCTTAGAAAGTAAAATAACTATGGCTATGGCCTACGTACCATGTAACAGACCAAAACATGATCAACAGAAGGTGATGGGTAGGGAAGTACATGGTAATATTTGTTCACATTTCTTTTCTTTCAGGTTCTTTCTGGGGGGCGCCTCTTTTGTTTTTGTGTTCTTCTGCACCAGCCATTTCATTTTATATTAGAGGTACCGCCTGTTTCAGATTATTTCATTTTGTTTTTTCTTGTTTGTGTTTTCTGGCAAAAAAAAAGCCTCAAAGAAGCCATGAAAACTACTTCAGAAAAGCAGAAGCAAGGCAAAAGAGAATCAATATACTCCAAAAGCAGGCAATAATAAATGACCTCTGGAGCTTAGTGGCATATTGGCACAGTCACAAAGTCCACCTCACCCAGACCACATATTCCCAGAGGCAAACAAAACATTCCCCCCAAACTCACCAAAATATACACCTTTAATGGCACAAATACACAGTAAATTAACCAAATAACAATTTAAAATATCAATCTAACAGGGAAAGCACATCCTTACACAGACAGACAGACAGACACAGCACACACACATACATATATACACACAGAGGGAAAGAAATAGCAAAATAAATAAACCCACAGAGCCCGCTCTCTTAAAAACCATGAAAGCAAGCAAGCAAATTACAGCAAAAAAAAAGTCATCCCCAATGAAAACTGCTAGAATACAGGCAGAGTTTTCTTCCCCCTATCATGTGATTTTCTTATCTTCTTTGAGTCTAGTAGGCAGCAGAAATAATTCAAGAAAGAAAATGACCAAAGAGGGGGAAATCCAAAAAAATGATCCTAAGGAGGCACCCTGACACAGGTAGGTTTTCTGGTTAGTTTTAGTTTAGGCATCCTTCAGTCTCGAGAGACTATGGTAACATGCTCTGTATGGAGGATTTGGAACAGCGTCTAGTGTGGCTGAGAAAGCCGATTCGAGAGTGACAATCCCTTCCACATTGCAGACAAGTGCAATCTGTCCCCTGTCCAGCCCCCTGATTTTGCTGCTTTCGGGACAGCCTCTTGGCCTTGGTCTGCTGGACAAGTGTCTCTTCAAATTGGGAGAGGCCGTGATGCACTGCCTGCCTCCAGGCTGAACGCTCAGATGTCAAGGTTTCCCATCTGTTGAGGTCCATTCCTAAGGCCTTCAGATCCCACTTGCAAATATCCTTGTATCGCAGCTGTGGTCTCCCTCTGGGGCGATTTCCCTGCACTAATTCTCCATACAGGAGATCTTTTGGAATCCGACCATCAGCCATTCTCACGACATGCCCAAGCCAACATAGATGTCGCTGTTTCAGTAATGTATACATGCTAAAAATTCCAGTTCGTTCTAGGACTACTCTATTTGGAACTTTGTCCTGCCAGGTGATACCAAAAATGCGTCGGAGACAACGCATATGGAACGCATTCAGCTTCCTCTCCTGCCGTGCACAAAGGGTCCAGGACTCACTGCAGTACAGGAGTGTGCTCAGGACACAGGCTCTATAGACCTGGATCTTGGTATATGCCGTCAGCTTCTTATTGAGCCATACCCTCTTTGTGAGTCTAGAGAACATGGTAGCTGCTTTGCCAATGCATTTATCCAGCTCGACATCTAGGGAGAGAGTGTCAGAGATCATTGAGCCAAGGTACACGAAGTCATGAACAACCTCCAATTCCTGCGTGGAGATGGTAATAGGGGGAGGTGAGTCCACGCCCTGGCCCATGACTTGTGTTTTCTTCAGGCTGATTGTTAGTCCAAAGTCTTGGCAGGCCTTGCTAAAACGATTCATGAGTTGTTGGAGGTCTTCAGCAGAGTGGGCAACAATGGCTGCATCATCAGCGAAGAGGAAGTCCCGCATGCATTTCAGCTGGACTTTGGTCTTCGCTCTCAATCTAGAGAGATTAAAGAGCTTTCCATCTGATCTCGTCCGGAGATAGACACCTTCTGCTGCAGTTCCAAAGGCGTGCTTCAGCATGACAGCAAAAAAGATCCCAAACAGGGTTAGCGCGAGAACACAGCCCTGTTTCACTCCGCTTTGGATGTCAAAGGGATCTGATGTTGAGCCATCAAAAACTACAGCGCCCTTCATTTCCTCATGAAAGGACCTGATGATGTTAAGGAGTCGAGGTTGACATCCAAACTTGGGAAGTATTTTTAAAAGGCCATCCCTGCTAACCAAATCAAAGGCCTTTGTGAGATCTATGAAGGCCACAAAGAGTGGCTGTCGTTGTTCCCTACATTTCTCCTGCAACTGTCTGAGGGAGAATACCATGTCAGTGGTGGATCTATTAGCTCGAAATCCACACTGTGATTCTGGATAGACTCTGTCTGCAAGCACCTGGAGCCTCTTCAGCACAAAACGGGCAAGCAGCTTCCCTACAACGCTGAGAAGAGAGATGCCACGGTAGTTATTGCAGTCGCCCCTATCTCCTTTGTTTTTATACAATGTGACAATGTTTGCATCCTTCATGTCCTGTGGTACTCCACCTTCCCTCCAGCAAAGACGAAAGACTTCATACAGTTCGGTGGTGATGATCTCTTTACAGCACTTCAGCACTTCAACAGGGATGTTATCCTTCCCAGGTGCCTTGCCGGAGGCGAGGGAATCCAAGGCCGCTTTTATTTCTCCTAAAGTTGGTTTGCTGTCCAACTCTTCCAAGACGGGCAGGCACTCAATGTTATTTAATGCCTCTTCGGTTACTACATTCTCTCTGGAATATAGCTCAGAGTAGTGCTGCACCCAGTGTTCCATCTGCTGTGCTCGGTTCTGGATGATCACGCCTGTAGCAGACTTCAAGGGAGCAGATTTCTTCTGTATTGGACCTAAAGCCTGCTTGATACCGTCATACATTCCCTTGATGTTACCTGTGTCCGCTGCTATCTGTATCTGAGAACAGAGCTGAAGCCAATAATCGTTGGAACATCTCCTGGCGGCCTGCTGGACTTTGCTACGAGCAGTTCGAAGAGCCTGCAAGTTGTACTCACTAGGACAGGCTTTGTATGCTGCTAGAGCTCTCCTCTTTTCCTCGATGGCTGGCATCAGCTCCTCCGAATGGGCTTCGAACCAGTCTGCCGTCTTTTTGGTCTTCTTGCCAAATGTGGACAAGGCGGTGTTATAAACAGCGTTCTTGAAATGTTCCCATCTTTCAGGTGCATTTGCATCAGCCAGGCCTGGAAGGGTTTCCTCAAGCGCTTGGGAAAATTCCTCCACTTTTCTTTGATCGTGAGTCTTGCTGATGTCAATACGTGGTCTTCCTTCCTTTTTCATGTGATACAATCTCTTTGTTCGCAGCAATAATAATCCAAATAAATAGTGGAGAAAAACCAAAAATCAAAAGGATCCAAGATGGAGTCACAGAGTCAGGCAGCACAATGCAAGATGGATAGCATCAGCAGCTTGCACCAACAAGGTACTGAAGCAAAAAAAAAAGTACTCCTGGTTCCAACCAATAAAGGCTTTTTTTGCAGAGTCAAAATTCCTGCTTCTCTTCCAGATGTTCTGACTAAAGGCTGACAGCAGCTCTTGTGACACTATGGGATAAAAAAACTTCCCAGGAGTTTTAACTGACAAAGTGGAGAAGAAAGATTAAACAAAAGAGGGGAGGAAACACAGAGCGTTTGTGTACTCCTCTTGT
Organism: Intellagama lesueurii; assembly: GCA_037013535.1. Classification (NCBI taxonomy): domain Eukaryota; kingdom Metazoa; phylum Chordata; class Lepidosauria; order Squamata; family Agamidae; genus Intellagama; species Intellagama lesueurii. The sequence continues at coordinate 38,101,690 of JBAJHW010000005.1, read as the reverse complement.
TAATATGAATCATTTGTGTTTAAGAGGCTCTTTTTCACAATCAACAAAAGAGCACAAAATGAAAAATGAGCACCTCTTTCATATTTTCCCCCTTTCTTTCTTTTGTTTAAGTACTAAACACCCATGCCTAATGACGGACTGAGAAAAGCCTTGACAGCAGATCTTTAAATATGAGCACTTATGTTTAAGGCAGCCTGTAAGACTAGTTGGGCCCATAATGTTAAAGCCTTTCAGACAATTATCAGCATTTGGAATGGTGCCAGGACGTGAAGAAGCAGACTGAGCAAGATGGAAGCATGGGTAAACACAGATGCGATATATTCCATTTTGCCGATTTTTAACTGCCACATTTTGCACAAGCTGCAAATTCTAAATGGACGTCCAACTCAGATCTGCATATAGAGCATCAAGGTAGGATATCTGTGAGGTTATCTAAATAACAGTTATCAATGGCAAGCCTCTTGCTCTGCAAAAAGGAATGCAGCCTGTATATATCCTGATCTTTTCCATCATCCCAGTGCAGACACAAAAGGAAAGGAATGTGGGCATTCACAAAGTGCTGAAAATGGTATCATGAATAACATTTTAGAGTGGATTTAGCTACCAAATGGAGATAGTGAGCTGCTCTTTCTAACTGTGGTCATTGCACTGCAACAGGCAATTCTGACTGGAAAACGCTGTACCTTTTAATAGAATATTCATATTTTAAATTCCTGCTTTCTTCAGAAACAAAGGAGTTACTTCGTTATTTTTTCATGTTTGTCCTTTATTTCAAGTAAAACATTGGATTGCTTGGCTCTGGAAATTTATAATGCATTAATTATGTTAATCATTAAGAGCTACTTAATGAACACTTAGGGTCTATTTAAAATTGAGACCTACTAAAAACTAAATCAGTTACACTGAAGATGCAAAAAAGGAGATCAAATCTACATTTATTATTTTGTATTTTACTTCTTGTTAATACTAAACCTGATCTGGTGCTGACACATATTTTGCTGTCCATGGGTCACAATCCTTGTATATAGAATATATTGAAAGTCCACTCATAACTGCAGAAAATAGTGTTATCCAGAGTCCCACAAGATTTAAATATAGAGCGCTGCAAAAAAAGTTAAAGAAAACTCAAGAAAGTCTTGTGCTTGTTGAACTTACATGAAAACAAAGCAGTATTGCCATATTATACACTGAAGCACCATACGGTATTCCTGAACACAAAGCTGCCTCTGAAGTTGGTCTATTCTGTCTATTTGAATATGGGTTTGGAGATGGCACACATATATTAAATCTACTTCTGAAAATCTCTTTTTGTAATTGTGGATTATGTTTGCTGAACTGGTGTGACTTTAAATTATACCAAAAGTTAAAAATTTTTACTATCAAATTTTACATTATCATAAGATTATGATTTATTTAATCACAAAATAGAAATACAGAAATCTTTCACTTTAACAACTACAAAACATAAGGAATGTCTTTGATGAAGAACAGAATCTGCCAAAGAGCAAGAAACAATCACTTTAGCTGAGCAAGGTTAAATTATCCTTTGGTATTAGATGTATGCAGAAGATACTGCATGGAGAACAAAACACCTTTAAGTTGAAATACCCATCAGCCACCTGCACGGATAGGAGCAAGTTTACAGTTCACTGCCGCAGAAATTATCTCTAGACAGAAGCAATGGATTTACAACATGAAGACTTACAGTTTTCCATGAAGAAGTGATCTGCAAGCAAGGTATCGCTGAACTTGAGATTGATTTACTCCATATATGCCAAGCCAAGTAAAAGTGCCACCAACAACAAGTGTCCAGAAAGTATGCCTTTGCAGAGGATTTGGGTTAAAGCTAAAAAGAAGAGTCACAAGAAATCAGAGAACAATTAGTAAGTATTCAAGAGTCCATTGGAAAAAAATGATAATTTTGAATCCACAAAGAGATTTCTTCATCTTCCCCTTAGTAGAAGTAGGGCCCTTGGGTGACACCTCCTAGTAGCTGTATCCTCAAGTCAATCCTATATCTTTCAGGACACTCTTCTATCTAATTTATATCAAGCTATGGCAGTACCAAGCCCTTCCCCATTTTAGAACTGCTACAGGTCAACAGTTTCTGAAAAGTAACTACATCATAAACAGTGAAACCCAGGAAATGTAAAATAATTGAAATAAACTGAAAAGGATTAAAAGACAGAACAGGGAACAGGAAATCTGCAGAAGTTCCTAATCCACATCCTATATGCACTGCAACATCAGAGTGGAGCAGGCTGCCCTTCTAACAAAGAAGAATTTACTGATAGAGTGAGGCCTTCTTTCTCTTCCTATTACTGATAGGGCAGTCTGAGATACACACAAATGATTTCATTCCCCCTCTGATGGGAAGACATGACTTGGAACACTAAGCCATGAGAAAAAGCTTCCTAATGTCCAAGACCTGCATCAATGGCTGCAAGTATTTACTAATTTTATTTTTTAAAATTTATTCAAGATCTTCTGCTTACAAGGTCCCTAGGATAGGCCCTACTGAAACAGTTATTACGTCAGATAAATCGCAGCTAGTTTTAGACATAGTTATACATATACATTATTAGAAATGGAAAATATTCTTTATTAATTTATGAAAAAATAATTTAAAACTTAAATAATTATATGCTGTCAAGTCAATTTCAATTCTGGAGACCCCTTCCAACATTTTCTACATACTACGTACTCAGAAGTGGTTTAGCAATGCATCTTCCGGGTGCACTCTGGAACCATATAGCTTGCCTAAGGCTACACAGGTTGGCTCTTCTCCCAGAAGACACAGTGATGAATCAAATTCTCAGTCTATGGCTCTGCAGAAAGGTACCTAACTCATTGACCTATCTAACCAGCTAATTATAAACTTAATATAATAGAATTAAGAAAATTTAGGATCAACTTGAGATGGCTACACTTACAGCCTTGCAGTGTGCATAAGCACAACAACAATGCTGATGGATAGATGGAGACTTATTCAATATATCAGAACTGGATTAAGTGTAATTAGTATGGATGTGGCAATTATGGAATTAAATGTTTTAATTCATTGGGGAAGTCTAACAGTGTTGGCAGAAATGTATGTTTCAATGACTGTATTTTGCATGATTATGAGTTTTTATTGTATTGTTCTGTATTTACAGAATTAAACAAAAAGGCAAACGTGCATACGGAAGATCTGTATTTTGCCTTCATCCCCAGCAGTAGGACTCAAGGCTGCTAACAATCAAATGATTAAAACAAATATATTAAAAATATAAAACAGATCAATTAAAATAAATATTTAAAAAAATTCAAAATAAAACATGTTGTAAAGTGACACCAGTCTGGATTACAGCCAAAGGCCAGCCTGGATGTAAAGGTTTTTGTTTATTGGCAGAAGAACAGTAGACAAGCTTCCCTTGACAGATAATTCAAGGACCTCGGACCAGCCACTCAGAAAGTCTTCTCTTACTATATGTACCCCTGAGGGTGTAAGATAAAAAGAAGGCTCCCTCAAACATCTCTGAGGTCAGGCAGGCTCATATGGATGAATAGTGTCCTTTAGGTATATTGGGTCCAAGTAATCAACCAGTGATACTAGTTGGAGTTATAATCTTGCATCATTTTGTCAGAAGATTATTGTATCTCTGTGAATTGTGGGAATTTAATGAATTAACCACTTGATTCAATCAAATTAATGTTGAAAGGAGCAAATTCCTCTTGAGCTGTATTGATTGATTGATTGATTGATTGATTGATTGATTGATTGATTGATTGCATTTATACCCCACCTATCTAGTCAAACGACCACTCTGTAGACTACTTGGAACTCACATTTTTCAACATTTTCAAAAATACTGAGCTATTTATATTAAACCAATTATATTTATATAAGGGTCTTCTCTGTCGCTGTTCCCAGACTCTGGAACTCCCTCCCATGTGAGGTCAGGATGGCCCCATCTCTGATGTCCTTCTGCAAGCAGGCGAAGACCTTTCTCTTCAGGCAGGCTTTCCCTTAGTGACTGGCTATCTACGAGGTTTTTCTTTTTAAAGGGATTGTTTATATTTTTGTTGCTTTTTAATGTGTTTTTAGTACTGCTTTTATCTGTGAGTTTTTAATAAGATTGTTGTTTAATTCTTTTTTAATACTGTAATAATTTATTGTTTTTAGCTTTTAATACTGTTCACTTTTTAATACTGTAAGCCACCTTTGACCCTTTTAGGAGAAAAGCAGAGTTAAAATATTATTAAACAAATAAATATTGCTGTAGCAAAAAGACACTTACTCCCATATTCTCAGTCTTCCTCCATGGCGGGCCTCATCTATAATGGCACCGAGTCCTCCTTTAATTACTGCAGCCCGTACAATCACTACTAGAAACCCAGTTATCATCAATACAAACTGGAAAACATCTGTCCAGACAACTGCTTTTAGGCCACCCTATTTAGAAACAGCAGACACATTGTACAAATAAAAAAGAACTGTGCACATGCACAAAACCCTGATAATTTTTTTTCTATTTTCACACAAAAACTGCTCCTGTGGCTTCACTCCCAGCTAAACTAGATGATACAGTTAATCCTTCACTGGAAAAGGGCTAATTTAAGAATAAAAGATTGTATCTTTCTCTGTATGCAAGCTTGCCTCAATCCACATTTCACAAATTAACCCGATTTTGTTTTTTCATTTAGAGGTAGCAGAATTGTTTACATGTCTGTTGAGATTTTGATATGAAGATGTATTAAATATTAATGTTGTATAGTTAAATGGGGAAAACAAGACCTGGAGCTGATTGTGGCTCTGATCATCAGCTTCTTATATCAAAACTCAAGCTTAAACTGAAGAAAGTAGGAAAAACCACTGGCCTAGTCAGGTATAATCTAGACCAAATCCCTTATGAATACACAATGGAAGTGAAGAACAGATTTAAGGAATTAGATTTGGTAGACAGAGTGCCTGAAGAACTATGGATGGAGGCTCGTAACATTGTACAGGAGGCAGCAACGAAAAACCATCCCAAAGAAAAGGAAATGCAAGAAAGCAAAGTGGCTGTCCAACGAGGCCTTACAAATAGCAGAGAAGAGAAGGGAAACAAAATGCAGGGGAGATAGGGAAAGTTACAGAAAATTGAATGCAGACTTACAAAGAATAGCAAGAAGAGACAAGAGGGCCTTCTTAAATGAACAGTGCAAAGAAATAGAGGAAAATAATAGAAAGGGAAAAACCAGAGATCTGTTCAAGACAACTGGAGATATGAAGGGAACATTTTGTGCAAAGATGGACATGATAAAGGACAAAAACAGAAGCAGAAGACATCAACAAAAACAGAAGCAGAAATATCAACAACCTCAGATATGCAGATGATACTACTCTGATGGCAGAAAGTGAGGAGGAATTAAAGAACCTCGCAATGAGGGTGAAAGAGGAGAGCGCAAAAAATGGTCTGAAGCTCAACATCAAAAAAACTAAGATCATGGCCACTGGTCCCATCACCTCCTGGCAAATAGAAGGGGAAGATATGGAGGCAGTGACAGATTTTACTTTCTTGGGCTCCATGATCACTGCAGATGGTGACAGCAGCCACAAAATTAAAAGACGCCTGCTTCTTGGGAGGAAAGCGATGACAAACCTAGACAGCATCTTAAAAAGCAGAGACATCACCTTGCCGACAAAGGTCCGCATAGGGAAAGTGTGAAGGCAAGAGGAGAAGGGGACGACAGAGGATAAGATGGTTGGACAGTATCATCGAAGCTACCAACATGAATTAGACCAAACTCCGAGAGGCAGTAGAAGACAGGAGGGCCTGGCGTGCTCTGGTTCATGGGGTTACTAAGAGTCGGACTAAACAACAACAACAATAGTTAAATGTAAAATGGCTGATTTTACCTGAGTTACTGTACTGATTGTATTCAGGTGTGGGTATCAAGGATTAAGACTTAACGTTGTACAGCTGTGTACATGATGAAACTTGGTGTAACAGAAAATGAAGTAATGTATTTTCTGATTGGTCACAGAACTGTACATAAGTCATGTGTAAAATGAACGTCTTTATCTGCTGTAAATCAGATCACTTTTTCCTATGCTGTGTGTTGCTTCATGTCATGTTATGCTGCCAGAGGAATGTCTATTCTCTATGTATATATGTAAATAGACTAAGTTGTTGGTTTTACTCTCTCAGTGTCATAGTGTCATAAGTATTTCTGCTAACCAATATTTCCTTACTCTGCTGATGTTATGAGAATACACGTTATAATCAAAATTCTCAACAGGGTTATGCGCCCAGAGGAGATTGTTTTTCAAGCAGATAAGTGCTGAATGTCTGGGAGGAAGAAACACATAAAAGCCAAGGCTGAAGTTGGAACAGAGCTGAGGTCTGACGGTGCTGAAGTAACTGAGAGTGGAAGTACTTCAGAGGACGAGGAGCAGACTGTAACAGCAAGTTCCATGATGCAGGAGGCAAGTGGAATAATGTGTACAAAACTAAATGACACTAATTACATGTCCTGGTCTTTTAAGATGGAGATGTACTTGAGGAGAGAGTCACTGTGGCAGTATGTTCAAAATCCTCTTGATGATGATGATGAGGGACATGCAAACGATGATAAAGCGAGAGCCACGGTAATATTGTGCTTGGAAGATTCACAACTGACTTACGTGAGGAATCTGAAAACAAGCCAGGAGTGTTGGCAGGCACTCAGGAATGTCTATGTACGAGATACAGCTGGGTCTAAAATGGTTGTGGCACATAAGCTATATCGCAAGTGTTTAATGCCTGGAAAAGATGTGTCTAACCATATTAAAGAGATGTTAGATTTATTTCTCCAGCTGCAGGAGCGAGGGATGGAGTTTGACCAGTCGCACCAGTGTTTCGTGATTCTGAGCAGCCTAGATGACATCTGGTAGAGTCTGGTGATAAGCTTGGAAAACATGCCAGAGAAAGACCTGACAGTACAATATTTGTCCAGGAGACTTGTGGAGGAGGACCAGAGGCGACGTGATAAGGCGGCGGAGAAGGTAGTTTATCAGCGTAAACCAAGAGGGTCCGTGGATGATGACTTCACAGCCAGCCAAGAAAAAGTTTTAGCTGTTAAATGTTATAATTGCGGCCATACTGGACATATTTCTAAAAACTGTCCCAGACGTGACGGAGTGGAGAAAAGAAAAAATATGATGTTTAAAGAGCAAACGCGGAAGCGTGAAGGTCATTTGGCTATCTTTAAAGCTTGTGAAAACAAGCAAAGTAATTTATGGCTTTTAGATAGCGGAGCTTCTCAGCATGTGTGCCAGAGAAAAGAGTTGTTCACAAACTTAACCCCTTCAGCTCAAAAGGTAGTGAAGCTAGCAGATGGAAAGTCAGCATCTGTAATTGGAACAGGTTCTGTGTACGTAAACTGTTTAAAGCAAACTCTAAAAAATGTCTTGTGTGTGCCAAGCTTAGAGAATAATTTATTAAGTGTATCAAGTCTAGATAAAGACGGCTACACTATAATTTTTGAGAAAGGCAAATGCAAAGTAATGAACAATGGTGCACAGGTGGCAAATGGTTATCTAAAGGATCATCTATATGTGATGAATCAGAGCCAAATGAATGAAGCCATAAATGTGGTTAACAACTCAGAACCACATGAAAAGTGTATACATAGCCTACATAGAAAGTTAGGTCATGTAAGCTTTGGAGTTTTAAACAAAACTAAAGAAGTAGTGTCTGATCTAAATATTTAAAACTGTGAGAAATATTTAGATTGTAACATATGTAAATTAACCAAGTCAAAGGCTTTTCCTGTGAGCAAGAAAAGCAAAAGAGTCAGTGACAAGATTTTTCAGTTGGTTCATCTTGATGTTGTGGGACCACTGCAGCCCACAAAAGGTGGTAATAGGTTCTGTTTAACTATAACAGACGACTACTCACGTTATAGCTATGTCTATGTAATGAAACATAAGAGTGAAACTTTCCAAAGATTTAAAGATTTTGTTGCCATGGTAGAACAAAGATTTAGTACTCTCATAGTGTCTGTTCAGACAGATCGAGGGGGAGAGTTTTTAGCACATTATTTTGTAGATTGGCTTAAGAAAAAAGGCATTTGTCACAGGTGTACAAATGTAGCCACACCTGCTGAGAACGGAGTTGCAGAAAGAAGGAATGGAGTTTTGCAAACTGTGTTAGACTCATTACTTGCTGATGCCAAGTTACCCAGATGTTTTTGGGGTGAAGTCATAGAATGTGCTAATTATATTATAAACAGAGTGTGGAACTCTGCAGTAGAAAATACACCCTATTTTCTATTACATGGGAGACAACCTTGTTTGAAACATATGAAAAGTTTTGGTTGTCATGCTTGGGTTCATATACCCAAAACATGCAGGAAAAAAGGTAGCCCTAAGGCAAGGAAGTTGATTTTCTTAGGCTATCAAACAGGAAGCAAAAGTTATAGATTTTGTGATCAGTATGGAAATGTGATAATTAGCAGGTCAGCTAATTTTTGTGAAAATGAGAACTGGTCACAGATTCATGCAAACAGTGAAATACTTTTGCCATTTCCTAAAGACAGACAAGAGAGGTTTGAAAATGAGGAAGAACAAAGTGAGGCATATGAAGAAGGAAATGAAGCTGTAGGAGGGGAACATGAGACATGTAGTGAGGCTGAGGAAATTGTTCCAAGACACTCACAGAGGTCTAATTTTGGTGTTCCACCTGAGAGGTTTACAGCATCATATGTAAATATGGTAATGTCTGAACCTAAAAGTTATGAGCAGATGTTAAAATTGCCTCATGCCCAACAAGAAAAAATGGTTGGTGGCAGATGGGTTCACAAGTTGAAGACATTACCAGATAATACCCAGCAACATAAGGCACATTTGGTGAATCAAAGTTTTACATTGCAGCCAAAGTAAACATTTTAAGTCAGAGTGCTGCAAAACCTTGCAAAAGCACTGGAATGGTGTCAAAAGAGTGCAGAGATATTTAAAAGGAACCATAGATTGCAAGTTGAAGTTAAATGCATCTAACAATCTGAAATTAGAGTGCTATGCAGATTCAGATTGGAGTTCATGTGAAACTGATAGAAAGTCAATTTCTGGAATGGCTATCAGTCTAGGTGAAGCTTTAATAGGCTGGAAATCTAGAAAGCAAGGTTTAGTTGCCACAAGCACAGCGGAAGCTATGCTTCATTAAGTGATTTATGTGGAGAAATCACATGGTTTGTGCAGTTACTGATAGATGTAAATGTGCAAATTGATTTACCTGTCACAGTGCATAGTGACAGCACCACTTGCATTCAGTTGGCAACTGAGAGTCAAATGAAGAGTAGAAGCAAGCACATTTGCATAAAGTATTGCAATGTAAAGAATGCTGTGGATCAGAAGCTGATAGATTTACAATATTGTCCAAGTGAAAATAATATTGCAGACATTTTCATGAAGCCATTACCAATGCAGAAGCATGTTTATCTATGCAGTAAGCTTGGTCTATACAACAATTAAATTTAAGGAGGGGTGTTGAGATTTTGATATGAAAATGTATTAAATATTAATGTTGTATAGTTAAATGTAAAATGGCTGATTTTACCTGAGTCACTGTACTGATTGTATTCAGGTGTGGGTATCAAGGATTAAGACTTAATGTTGTACAGCTGTGTACATGATGAAACTTGGTGTAACAGAAAATGAAGTAATGTATTTTCTGATTGGTCACAGAACTGTACATAAGTCATGTGTAAAATGAACGTCTTTATCTGCTGTAAATCTGATCACTTTTTTCTATGCTGTGTGTTGCTTCATGTCATGTTATGCTGCCAGAGGAATGTCTATTCTCTATGTATATATGTAAATAGACTAAGTTGTTGGTTTTACTCTCTCAGTGTCGTAGTGTCATAAGTATCTCTGCTAACCAATATCTCCTTATTCTGCTGATGTTATGAGAATACACGTTATAATCAAAATTCTCAACAGTTTCAGTACTAAAGATTTGCATGCCTGGAAAGAAATCAGAGCAATCTCAGAACCCCACATATAGCCCACCTGATTACAAAGATATTGACATGAAACATACAAGGATGGATTTATTCAAAAGAAATAAAGAAAGAAGTGTGGTATTTCACTTGCATTACAGTAGAAAACTAAATGAACTCTGCCATTTTTATTTCACTTTCACCTTGAATACAAGTCTATGAAGGTAAATATTTTAATTATCTGTCAGATTCCTCTCTGGAAACATGAAAAAAAAAATTGAATAGGAATGTAAGAAACGTTCCAATTTATCTCTAAAGCTCAAAGCAAAGATGTTTTCCCTGATAGCATACTATATTTTACCAACTCCAAGTACTTGAACCAGAATTCCTTCCCTTTCCTTCAGTTCAATCTGGTAAGGGAGGACATGCCTTGACTCATAGTTTTGCTCATCTGCATAACTGACTGGGGAACAGGAAGAAGCATTTCTACAATATAATTCCATAAGACCGTGGTTCCCAACCTTAGGCCTCTAGATGTTTTGGACTACAACTCCCAGAAATCCTGGCCAGCACAGCTAGTGGTGAAGACTTCTGAGAGTTCTAGTCCAAAAACATCTGGAGACCCCAGGTTGGGAACCAATGCTGAAATAGGAAGCAAAGGACCTCTAACATGAAAAAAAAAAAAGTTCTTAAAAGAATCACAACAGTCACAAGGACTTAAAATCAACGTTAGCACAGATTCTAAATAAGCAGTTTTACATTGTGTAAGACTTTTCGAAAATGAGGAAGTGTAATGGTGGTGTGCCTCAATTTTCCTCATCTAGGTCCAAGCTTGCCTGCATTTATGGGTCTATATGAATTGGTTTCCGTCTTCATATAGGCCTTTATAGGTGTTTCTTTGTCTGAGCAGAAACTGAATCTTCAGCAGTTTCATTTCTGTTCTCATTCGTTTTCCCTGACCTGACAAATAACCATCTAGGAAGAGTATATATGTTTACCAATTAACTGTCAGGTATTAAAGTATATGGTTATAACCTGGGAAATAAATGTGTTTATATAGCTAATTCTGGACAGCTGTGCCTGGGAACTCAGTGGGTTACTAATTTGCTCATTAACTTAATTCTTTGAAGACACAAGTCCTATTAATTTGCCAGTTAGGGAGGAATCACCTTATCAATGTACCATTTAGAGAGTTAGTATTCAAATATGTTGCCACTTAAGAAGGAATGAGCTGTGGTCCTAGCCAGGGGGGCAGGTGTTAGCTGCCTAAAAGGTATTAAAGTGCCAGGCTTTTAGGGCATTGGTGAGTTTTGGTGTGGGCCACATCTATCGGGTACTGCACAGGCCATATGATTGTGGATTCTTAGGGGCTGGGCACTCAAGAAGATGGAAAGAAGACCTGCCACTATGCAGCGAGTTCCCAGTGGCAGAAAGAGTCTTCAATCATATCTTTGCCCTGTTCTATCCTTGCTATATAAGGTTTATTAGTTTCATTTCTGTTACTAGTCTACACTCATTTTACTGTACATTTCTTACTTTTTCTTTTAATAAAGTTCTGTAAACTTTGCCCATTGGTTTGCTCATTGTCCCTTCTATCCAAAAATAACTTCTTCTCCTTGACAATAAGCTCATAGAAGACAATGGCCAAAATCTTGTGGGCAGGGTCTGCCTGCACCATGGGAATGATGTCAGCAGCAGCAGATTGCCCCAGATTAAATGCTCCATTTTGTGGTTTTAGTGTGCATGTGTCCATCATATTGTGAGCAAGACACGTGTGACAGTTAACTAGCTTCAGGACGTCCCTAAGTAGCCACTCAGCTAAACTACCCTGTTTATTCTGGGGTGGGTGAACCGAGGAGAGTCAAGTGTGGTGATGATTAGGGAACCTGCTTGGCACTGGTGCCTCCCAAGACTCCAGTCTACCCAGGGAGTCCAAACATCCACAGAGATAGTCACTCAGAACCATCATGTCCACCTTGCAAGGTAGAACTGCCATCACACCCACAAAAACACCAAAACTCCCAAGGCAAAACCTGGCTTTAGTACCACAAACCCTTTGAGCCAAAATCCCAGACAGTCAGTTGGAGATATTTTTATATTTTAATAAAGATATTGAGAAAAAGCAAAAAGGCAAAAGTTAAAAAAAAAAGTTTCAGAGAGGTTTCAAAAAACACATGGAACAAAGCTAAGGCAATCAAGAGAACACACCAGAAAACAACAAAGCTAAGCTATTCTATCTAATACTCATACGTTAGCATAGAGTCAGTATAATTCTGAAATGTTCACAGAGTGCATCCTTCCAGGCACAGCACAGCATCTCCTGAGAGGTAATCTGAACCCACTCAAGTAACTTCTGAACCCCTTTTATACACTAATTATACACTAATTATTCTAGATCCTTCCAGATAATCTGCCAATGAGGCTTTTTATGAGGCCTTGAATGTTCACAAAGACAAGAGCACTTTCTGTCCCCCTCCCCTCACACAACTAAAATCATCATCTAACTAGTGCAGTATCAGGGAAGCAGCTGGCTTGGTCTTAAAGGCTGCTCTCACAAGAGATAAGCTGCAGATGTTACTCCCTCCTTGTTACTGGGCAGACTCTAATCGCCACATTCCCAGCCAGCCTTCCCCTGGCACTTACAAAGAAGCCTGAATTTTCCAGATGGATTCCATGTTCCTGCAGTCTTTGCAACATATACACGCCCCAAAATCACAAAAGAAAGCAATTTGTCACAGCTGATGAGGTTGTTCCTTTTGCACAGGTGAACCTGCATAATAGGATTTCAACCAATACTATGTAAGATGAAGTGTATATGCATTCCCAAAAGACTTTTTCATACAACCCACACTATGCCAAGCAAAACAAAACAAATACACAAAATCCCCACACATTTTTCTAGAAGAAAAAATGATGCTTCCTCTCTTGGAACCTTCCAGGGGTGGCAGTTTTTGCTCTGGACGTTTTTTTTTTGGGGGGGGGGGAATCCCTCAAACCGGCAGTAATCATCCAGGTGCTTCTGGGTTTGATTCTTTGCTTTGCTTCTTCTTCCTCTCCCCTCCCCCCTCCCATTTTTTGCTATTTTTGTTTATTTCCCGACATGTTCCCTCTGGAGGGGCTGATGGCAAAATTAAAGTTGTCCACACTTTCTGTAAGGTTTTATACTAGCCAATTTGTCCATGTTTCCATTCTCACCAGGGAGGATCAGAAGCCCTCTCCACTGCAACCAACATGGATATGAAGACAACTGGCTAGTTACAAACCTGAATGCTAGGGTCAGAGCAATCCATCCATTCCCTGGCAACCCCTGCTATTCATCCCAGCTTCAGAGGAAAACCCTTCCCCCAGACACAGCATGGAAATCAACCAGGGCTGAAAAACGGATGAGGCAATTCCATTTCCACAAGCCCACATACTGGCCTGCATAAAATTCCGTGCATTTGCCTGTTTGGAATTCATTGTTGCCTATGATAAACAGGTTGTTAAATATGAGGTGACAGCAGCTTAACCACAAAAGTCAACAGGGGAAAAGAGGGTACGGTAGCAAAATGGAAAATTAAAATTTCATATTGTTATACTAATAACTTATCAAAAGTTACTAGAACACATGCTTACAAATGGTTAACATACCATACTGTTTACATATTATTAACATACCAGTGTGCAATAGAAAGTACAGACTATTCCTGTTGCAACAACAGAACCCCACAACTGAAATCCTGTAACTGAGAATGAAAAAAAATGCACAGGTTTTTGAAACATTTCTAGCAACAGTTTGAAGAAATACACATCAATCAATTGATTAATTACTGCATCAATGACCAGAAATAAATCTATATACTACATAACCATCATACTTAACAAATCTGTAACATAAAACTGTCAAGAAAAGTACTGCACTGATAAGTAGCAATCATACTTCAACAATTCCTGAGCAATTTGTTAAGGACGAGCAAAACAGCAAAGTATGACCAAAGGGGAAAATTACAAGAAGCTGACCTTAGCAACCAAATCACAAGGTCAAAATCTTGTTGGGATTTTCAAAAAGGGCAAGAGGAATTATGTAATTTGCCATAGCTAATTGATTAGATATTTTGTGTGTGCCAAGCTAGTACCTTGTCAATTAGCTGTGGCAACTCATATGATTCCTCTTGCATGCACACAAAACCCCACTAGCATTTGGCCTAAGTTTAATGAACTCCACTCACACATGCTTGAATCATACAAGTATATAACTAGATGCCAAAGTCATATTGTGCACATTAACTGAAGAACAGATATGTAAATGTTTGCTCATTTTGTTCTTGCAGGTGAAAATGAAAAATTTAAAAACTTTTCTCTACATTTGAAAGACGGCAAGAGATTTTTGCATTTTTACATTTCAGAGCTTTTTGTGGAAATTTTGCAGAAGTTCTGCAGAAAATACAAGGGTTTTTTAAAAAATACAAAATGCCAATGCTTTGTGCAAAACACAAGTATTTTTGCTAAAACTCCTGCTAAAAAAAGAGCCTGCCCATTCAGAAACAAAAAACATCACAATGATTGATAATTTTTTCAGTGGGATACATTGACATGCTGATGTTGTTTTTCATCAAGGACAAAACAGAACAAAAGTACAAAACAAAACTCCAGTGTTCCTTACATCCTTACTGCACAGCAATGGGAATTAAAGGAGAATTTTGGGTCAACATTTCTTATTAGCTAGTAGATACCTCCCACAAGTGAACCACCCAAAGACATCAGTATACATCTTACAATGATATATAGCTGACATTATTTATCTATCTTTTCTCTTATGTTAAAAAAAATGTGTTGAAGAATACGTTCATATTACCTTGATTCAAAGCCAAGGATGGAGAATATATAACAATTCCAGTATATAATACCTGGACAAGAGGAAACAAATAAACAGGCATGTAAATGTATGTATGTATGTATGTATGTATGTATGTATGTATGTATGTATGTATGTATGTATGTATGTATGTATGTATGTATGTATGTACACATTTATTTATTTAAACCCTACCTTTCTCCTTAAAATGACCCAAGGCAGCTTACATTATTAAAGAATAATTAAAGCTAAAAACAATAAGTATAAAGAGGCAGCTTACATCATTAAAAGACAATATTAAATCTAAAATAATAATAATTATACAAACTTTAAAGAGGAACAAACAAATACCACTCTGAGAAATGGAAAACACAAGTAGTACTAAAAACCCAGTCAAAGCAATAATGCATAACACTTCTAAAAATCACACTCAGGTAGCCAGCCACTGAGAGAAGGCTTGCCTGAAGAGAAAGTTCTTTGCCTGCTGGTGGAAGGACAGCAAAGATGTGGCCAGTACATTGCAGAATTTGCTCTATGCAATTTATGCAGATTTAAATAGGAAATGATAACCAGTGTGATGTAGTGGATAGAGTGACAAAGACTCAGAAGGCCCGCGTTCGAATATCCACTCAGATATGGAAGCTCACTGGAGGTATGTGGAACTGGTAAAATCATTCTTTAAATATATTACTTACCTTGCATTATAGGTGAAAACAAAATAAAAATAGAAATTTAAAAAAAGCAAAAATGCAGTGACACCTTAAAGACTAACTTTTGTCAACAAGTCCACTTCACCAGTCTTTTTTTTACTTTTTATTTTTATTTTGTTTTCACCTATAATGCTTACACAGACTAACACGGCTACTCCAACTACAATTACTTACTTTGAAAGCCCTATTAGGGTCACTATAAGTCAGTTTCGACTTGATGGCATAGAACAACAAATACAAAACAGCCACAGATATTAATATTATATTTGGAACCAGAGTTACCATAGTAAGATCTTAAAATTACTGAGCTGTCTTTCAGACAGAAATGAAGCAAACTGAGAAGACCAATGTGAGAGTTTCCAGATAGCAGAGAAGCAAATTATAGTCTCATATAAAGTAAACAATGAAAACCAAACAACAGTGACATCCAGATCTTGGAAGGAGAAAGATCCTTCTCTGGATGCACCTGAATATGTACTCCAAGGTATGTCACTAATACTAGTACTGAAATGCATCCTTTAAAAAAAAAAAAGCTCCTAGAAGAAACCTTTGCATCATGATGCAAGGGGATGCCTGTTTCTGTAGTGGATTTTTTTTTCCTCCTACCTGTAGCTCCACAAGTCTGTCCCAAAGTCTGTCCCAAAGATTCTTCCAACATTTCACAGCTTCTCTGGTGAGTATACAGGGAGATTGCAAGGGAAGTCTGCCACAGTCTGCCACAGCATCCACCACAACTGGCAGAAGGACACTAAATACAACCCAGTGACACTGATTCCTGAAGCAATTAAAACACCTGAGAAGTCCTTCTAACATTCAGTGGCTGGTACTGTTGTTCAGTGTATGCCATTTCATAGACTACATCACTGCATACCTGATTTCCTACAGAAAATGACCTGTAATCATCAATACCTTTGTATTAACGTTGCAGTTTATAATATATACCACTGTGCCACCCAGAACGCACCAATCTGCTCTGATTTTGGAAGGTAAGCAAGGTAGGGCCTCATTAGTACTTGGGTGATGGACCAACAGGGAATACTAGGCATCTCCACCTAGGGCTAGGAAAGAATTCTGCCTAATATCCTTGACTGCTGCTGCCAGTCAGAGTTGCCAAAGCACACCTAGGTGGACCAATGATTAACTCAGTACAAGGCAGGTTGCTAGTATTATCTAAACTATTTGGAATAGCAACATTCTATTCAATTAGGATCTGTCTTAACGTATAACAAACATAATATTTCTTAGCACATCTCTAGCTTACAAAGCTAGACTGTTGTTAGGAGAATATAGAGTGCAAGTAGTAAGTTAAGTGCTTGAATGGCTTGAGTGAGAATGAGGAGAGTTGATCTGCCATCTGAATTTCCTTGATTTGGGGGTAGAGAACCAAGCATAGCTTTTCTGTTTTAAATGAAAAGCTTATTTTCCTCTTTTGGAAATGGTTACATTTCCTCATAAGAGGCTTACCACATTACTGTGAAGGGTCAAAAGTTATTTAGGGTAAAATTATCTATATCCAAACAATCCCCTATTTGTCAGCATGTATTATTCAGATTATGTGAAACCAAAACCTCTTATGCCATGGGTACCAACTGAATACTGGACACACCTTACTAAAGTCCCAGTGCATCCTTCAATGTCTCATTTCTATGGCTTTCTTATATGAAAGGAACTTTAATACAATGTGTGTCTTTACTGAAACACTAGATGCTTAGAAAACTAATTAAAACAATTTAATTCTAAAGCAAGGCCAAGTAATTTATATAACATCGAGTGGAATACTTTACTCATTCCTGGTTTAAATATATCCACCCTGACTGCTGACAAGATGTTGAACTATATTTAGGTTAGTGTTCTGAAATATCATTAACTATCACTGAAGTCAATGGAATTAGTTTGGAATAAGACTGGAAGTGACATATTTAATATGAGCAAACATTCTAAATCAATTATAATTTAGAACACTAATATAAAAGATAATGATTATCAGAAATATTTTGTGCTTTACTTGCCGTCAGTGTCATGAACATCAGTGTTCCAACCAGACGCATATATCTATTATATCGAAGTTCCAAGTACTGCAAAAAAGATAGACTACATTTAAATATCAAGCACATAGTACATCGAAAAAGTCATGACAGTTTTTAAAGAAAAAGAATACAAACAGTATCTAAGTCTGGAGTTTTCTGCAAATGTAGGAGGGAATAAATTCCCATAAATTTATTAGGAATTACTTGTTAGCAAACACCCACAGGGTTGCAGTTCCTGAGATGACATGTTACTTGAGGAATTCAGCTATTATCTGTCACCTTTTTAAAAATGGCCATGCTGCTAATTTGATAGGGAGGGAAATGATTTGGAAGCTGAGTTCATTCACTGTCCTGCCTCCATTTTGTTTACTAGTAGAGACAGGCACGAACTGCCAATTCATTTACCGGCTGAACAAGTGTTCAGCAGTTCCCAGCCTGCCTTCTTCAGCAGGCACCCACTCACATACTCAGAGGCAGCACCCGTAGGAGGCAGGGCAAGGAAACCAAGGTGCTGTTTGTGAGTGGGCACCTGCCGGAGGAGGCAGGTCTGGGAACCGCCAAACACTTGTTTGGCCGGTAAATGAACTGGCATGAACTGCCAAACTGGCGGTTCATGCCCATCTCTATTTACTAGATCAAAATCACCCCATTGAGGGTGATTTGCTGGTATTTGCTGCCAAGGATTAGAAGCCATGCAAATGCCAGTATCATGCCTGCAATTTTCCTCTAAACAGCAAAAAGCCATTTCAGGAGCATGGAGAAAAAAAGCCAGACAATTTGTCATGCAGGACACTTAAATTGTGTCTTTGTGAGTGAGAGTGAGAGTGTGTGAGAGAGAGATCCCATGTGGAAATGACTACCTTGGAAGTTGATGAATTCTCCTTTCCTGAAAGGATTTAAGCCAAAGCTAGCAGCCATCAGGGATGCTGACTGCTTGCATACACAGGACAACTCTTGCATTCAGCTGAGGGACTGGTGATCTCTAAGGGTACTTGCAGTTCTATAACTCTATGAAGTCATTATTGAATAGTGTGAATGATCTTGTTCTACATTGTTACAGGTAAATAGTGGGGAAAATGTCATGACAGTCTAAAATAAGCAAAATGCCATTTTCTGCCCCTTTCAGAGTCCTTCTGTATGGTATCCTTCTAGGTTGTTCGGCCAGGAAGAGTTTAAGAGGCACCAGGAGCTGCATACGATCTTCACCAACTGAGTTCCAAAATGAAGTGCCATCCCTTCCATACACCAGGACCACCATGCAATTTCAGTGGCAATGGCTGCAACCCCTTCACATTGCGAAAAGTTCTGGTCCTTTCTCCCCATCCTGCAACATTCTGTTCTTCAATGACAGGTAACCTCTGCAATAATGTCCAGTTGTAAGGTCTTTCCAGCTGTAGGAGAGGTAGTTTCCCCCCCCCCCAAAAAAAATCACTTGTGGGCAATTCTGTGGCCACTTTACCCACAGTGCCTCACCTACAAGGAATCGTTACAGCCAGGCATTACAGAGTGGGATGGAGCGGAGAACAAGGGCCTCTTACTCACCTTTTTTAGAAACATGCAGAAGCAGTAGAGGCTGTGTTATGGTACCCTTGCTACAAAATGATGTTGCCATTATATCAGTGACTCTCTCATTTAGACCAAAAATTGGGTTGTCCCTGAGGAACATTGTTTTACACATGTTAGGTACTACCTGGCTAAACACTCTTAGGATTTGGTGTTAGTGAGACTACTACTCAGTCAAATTATGATGTTTTAAATCTTATGTATTATCATGTTTTATTATGTATGTAAGCCGCCCCGAGTAGACTTTGTCTAGGGGGGGGGCGGGGTAAAAATCTAATAAAGATAAAGATAAAGATTTGATTTATGGTAGAGATGGGGAATATGTGGCTCACCAGGTGTTTTTTGACTGCATTTGCTAATCATCAACTATGGTGGCCAAGGTTGATGTGAGCTGGATATCAACAAGGCCAAATATCCCCATCCCTTCTTTATGAGGTCCTTCAGGGGTCCTTGCCTTGTATTATCAATACAAAGTCACTGGAGGAAGCTATAGAGTTTGGCAGTTGGGTGTCATAACTTGCTGAAAATACCCAGCTTTGGTTCTGTTTTCCACCTGAAACAAAGAAGGTCTCTGAAGTTTTGAACTACTTTTTGGCTGTAGCATCACCAATATTGATTTTCATTTTATGACAATAAGCGTCCCTTTGAATAATTGGTTCAACACCCTTAGGTAAATGGGTAGGTACAGCACTACTGTCTTATTGAGAATTACTGTTAATGAATGGGATTCATTCATTTACTATTCACATATAGAATTAAAGAGACTATGTGTCAAAAGCTGCAGTTTAGCTATGTTTCAGAGGCAGGGGTCAGACAAATTCATGAGGATACCACATATGGTATATGATTGGAGCTCCCACCTCTTGGTCCACAAGTTGCGAATGAACAATAAGCTTACCAAAGTTATCTGTGCTCTGTTTCCTTTTGTAACAAGTGTTGAAGATCCAAAACACGCACAAAGAGAGAGAGAGAGAGAGAGAGAGTAAAAGGCTCTGTTTACATGTTTTACCAGTGTGATATCCAGAAGCCTCTAGCTGGCCAAGGGTGCTAGAAGGAATCCTGGGCTTTGGCCAGATCCATCAATGTGCTAGCAGCCTGAGGCTGGTTTTGTTGTTTGTTTTCATTGTTTGATTTCCCTTGCTTGCCATGTGAATACACAAACAATTTTGGACTGAACGTAAACTTAAAAATTTTTAAAGTTCTGGGCTGGGTAATACCCTTACACAATCACTACAACATTACAAATAAGGCAAGCTTTCCAAGTTTTTGAGAATGCTTCTTCAGGCAGGAATGGTATAAAACTCCGTCAGGTGCATGCCCATAGCTGTAGTAACCAGAGGGCTAGGAAGACAAAATGGAGTTTGCAAAATGCATGTGACACTGCAGCTTTGACAAAAGCCCACCTTATTTGTAAATTTTTAATGGTTCTTTTTTTTAAAAAAAAAATAGTACCAATGGCTAGTGTGGCACTCACTACCCACCATGGTTTTGTCAATAGGCAACACAGCTACTCATTCTATTTGGTGTTTGATTTTATAAGGCGGCCTTTCCACCCAAACCCAGGGCAATTTTCCCGTGGAAAACAGGGGAGCAGGCAAATCACGGCCAATCTTGCAGAGCGAAGTAGCAAGGGCCCGCTGCAAGCGACCAGTCGCCTTCAGCCGCAATAAATGGAAAGTGGCCCCGCCACCGTCCGCTAGCTACCTCGTATGCGCTGGTGATCCCCAGCCTGTAGTAAACGGGCAGGAATACTTCTGCGCTGATCAGCACCATGATAGCATAGGCGATGGAAAAGAGGCCGAAAGAGATCCCAAAGCGATAGATCTCCGCCGGGGTGCCCAGCACTGTCACCGCCGACATGAAGCTGGCCGTGAGCGAGAGCGCCACCGGCCCGCACGTGAGGCTGCGGCCGGCCATCACGTAGTCGTCGTGACTCTTGTGGACTCCGCGGAAGGCGTAGAAAATGCCGATGGTCGCGGAGAAAACCAGCATGGCCCCGAAAACGACATAGTCTAAAACGGTGAAGCGGTCGGAAAGCCGGTTGGGGTCCATGACGGGAGGGGTCGTGGCGGACGACGACATGGCCTCAGACCGGAGCGCGGGAGGGAGACGCGCCCCTGCGCGTTACGCGGGAGCGCAGGCCTCCAGCTTAGTCCAAGAGGCCCCGCTGTGCGCCTGGGCTCCGCCCGTCCGCCGCGCTTGGCTCTCCTCGCCCGGTTATCGGAGTGGGGAGCGCCTCAGGGCAGTCCCACACGGCCACCCCACAGACTCCTCGCCTTTCAGCCCGTGCCGGACCCGAGTTCGCTTTCGCTGAGGGCCGCCAGGCGCCCCCGCCCCCCCCCCTCTCGGCTTCTGTGGCGTCGAAGCGCCGCTCCGCCTTCCGCCAACGAGCCGTTATTCAAGCTTCGCGCGCTCCGCTTGAGCCGCTCCTTTTTTTTTTATTCTGCGAACTCAGCGTCCCCGATTAGTTCGTAGCTCGTGTTATCGATTCTGTCTGTTCGCCAGACTACTTTTATTTTGCTTTTCATCAGCTTGAACGTAAAAAGCCACTTACTCCTTTTCACCTTCTAACCCCGTGTGGTTTCACTGGACGCCCTTCACAGTAGCCGGTTTGGGAGGTGAAAAATGGAACCGACAAGTTTTCAGGCAAAGGAGACGCTCAAATGTCAAGGCGTATTTATTATTATTCATTCCTTACATTTATATCCCGCTTTCTACTGAACTACGTTCACCTGAATGAGTCTTCCCTTTAGCCCAGGGGCAGACCGAGGCATTTCTCTGCCTGAAGCCAAAATGCTCCCCTTCCTCCTTTAATTACATGAACAGAAGCTAACCGTACTGCTGTGTGAATCTTACTTAAAAACGTGCAACTAAAATTTTTGTTTCGCTGCACCCGAGGACAGCAATCAAGGTTTGGGGGTTTATTTGACTATCTTTGGGAGGCACGCAGCTCTCCTCTGCCAGCATCTCTTCAACCTCCTCACCCGCATCCTTCTGTTCAACAGGTCTGAGCTGAATTTGATTAGGCGGAGTCTTCATTTTCTCTGTCCCCCGGTTCCTGGCAATTTGGACACACTCCTTTTTTCTAGCTTTGAAATCGCATATTTCGAAGAAAGTGATTTATTTTTCTTAACGGTTTAAAGAACCAGGTTCTTCAGTGTACTGTCAGATGCTTAGACGCACATTTATTTATTAATTTAAAATATTTCTATTCCACGTTTCTCCTTGAAAAGGATCCAAGGCGACTTACAACAATGAAAGACAATATTTAAAGTTGAAAACAATGAGTGTACAAGGATGGTTAACATCATTAAAAGACAATGTTTAAAACTACGAATAAGGCAATATGAAGGCAAAGATCAATAAGTATACAATTTAAAAAATGTCACTCTGAGAAATGGAAAACACAAAAATGGAAAACACGAGTAGTATTAAAAATTCCAGTCAAAGCAGTAATGCATAACAATCTATTTAAAAATCACACAGCTGGTTACTGAGGGAAGGCATGCCTAAAGAGAAAGGTTTTTGCTGCTTGCAGAAGGACAGCAAAGATGGGCCCAGCTTGGCCTCCTGTGGGAGGGAGTTCCAAAGTCTGGGAGCAGCAATAAATAAGGCCCTCTCCTGTGTCCCCATCAGACACACCTGTGAAGGTGGCGGGACTGAGAAAAAAGCCTGACCTGATGATCTTAACACTTGAGCTGGATCATAATGGGAGATACGGTCTTTGAGATAGCTTGGACCCAGGCCATTTAGGGCTTTATAACATTTTTTTTCTTCTGCTTAAAAAACATAATGCCATTTTGCCTGGAAACACAGCTAAAGTCACTCTTGGATTGACATAAATGTAATGCCAGATCCTCATTTCATAAACAAAATGCTTCAAAATTAATTTTTATTTACATACACTTTAATAAATTATTAGATTATCTGTATTCAAATAGAACAGGGTATATTTAACATAAGCTTTGCCATCCAGTTTATCCAACAGAATGTTAGGCACATATACTTTAAAATCAATGGACTTAATATTAACTTATATTTCTTTTTATGACATTTGTATTCTCTTTCCTCCAAAATGCCATGGATGAGTATCCTATTTTCCTCCTCATAGGTTGTCACTCACAGACATAGTGATCTTTGTGGACTAGGTTAAGCAGAGAGTAAGTGAGCCACAAGCACCTAGTGAACTTTGTGGATGAGCAAGGATTCAGATTCAAGTGACCATATTAAATTGCAATCTGTCTTTAGAAGTTTCAAATCGTTATTTGTCATCAAGTCAACTCTGACTTATGGTAACCCCATGGCAGCAGGAAAAGAGGAAGATCAAGTAGATGGGCTGACTCTCTAAAGGAAGCCACATGCTTCAGTTTGCAAAAGCTGAGCAGGGCAGTTGAGGATAGGACATTTTGGACATTCCTCATTCATAGGGTCTCCATAAGTCAGAGGCGATGGTAGCACATAACAACAACGACAATGAATTATCTCTGTGTCTGAAACAACCCTGCTCATCTCTTGCAAATTCAGGTCTGTAGCGTCCTTTAGGGAGTCAATCCATCTCAAATGTGGTTTTCTTATTTTCCTGCAGCCTTTAACATTTCCAAACATTGTCTTTTCCAAAGAATCTTACCTTCTCCTTATGTGCCAAAATTTTCAAATAAAATGAGAGTTAAAACAACCAATCTGATTTTCTGTCTGGTGCAAATATGTAGCTTCATAAAGTCAGCCATTTGATAATCACATGACTTCTCCAGGAATTACATTAATTGAAGAAGGCAGCAAGTAACTGAACTATAGTTTCAAGAGTATTCAGAGATGATTGCACAAAGAATTTGCCTTTGTTATCCTATAAAAAAATTGTGTCATTTATGTCACTCGTATATTTCTCTCCATTATTTTAAGGTATATGTAATGCCAGCCCTTAATCTCCTTAAAAAAAATCCTGTACACAAATATTATATACTACTATTGTAGAATTGCACTATACCTGAGGAGAATGGAAAATTTTCCCTATTATGTATTTAATTGTGTTATATATGAAAATGCCTGGAATAATTTGGACTGTAGCTTCCCCAACATTACGAACACTGTTGGACTAACAGAACATGTTTCCTGACCAAAAGTTAGAGGAAATAGGAATGAATGGAACATCATGTAAGTGAGTAAGCAATCATGATTATTTTGAAAATAAAATATACAATACAGCCTATTTATGTTCACTCACTGAGATACTGGTACTTAACTCCTAAGTATGCCTAGGATTTCACCTTAAAGTCAGTGAAATTATCAAAGAAATCAGCAACGTATCATAGAATCATATAATAATTTAGTTGGAAGGGGCCTATCATTGAGTCCAACTCCCTGCTCGATGCACTAATCCAAATCAAAGCAGATCTGACAGATGGTTTTCCAGTTTTCTCTTGAATGCCTCCAGTGTTGGAGCGCTGACCACCTCCTGGGGTAATTGGTTCCATTGTTGTACTGCTCTGACAGTTAAAATTTTTTTCCTGATATTTAGCCTAAATCTGGCTTCCTGTAGGTTGAGCCCATACACTCACTAGGATTTATAAATTCCAGAACATGTTCTCATGTTTTATAAATGAACAATGGTATATGTCTATTTATTTGCAGTTGTAGAAGAGGTAGCTGTGTTTGTGCAAGCATTGTAGGTAAAAATAAAATAATAATAAAAGAACAAATAAAAAAACAAAAACATGGTGGTACCTTAAAGATTGTTATATTTTAATGTCAGCTTTTGTGGACAAATCCACTTCCTCAGACACAAGAGAGAGATATAACACGGCAAAAATTTATACGTGGCATCAAATACAGAGATTGTGGTTGGTTGGTAAGAAAGTCTATGGGTATTTAACAGTAGGGTGATAACCTCTTTGGTATATACACGTATATTCCATTGAAGCTTCTGCTGTAAAGGATGTAAGAACCTCTGGCATAGAATAACAAGGGTAGAAGAAGATGAATGTTAATTATACTGAGGAGACTGGCACTTTACAGTTTCTAAGAATGACATTTATTTTATAGGAGGTTTTGTAAACAGCTACAGTGATGCGTGAATTACCTCAGGCAATGGATGACCACAAGCACTCACTACAGTGTTGGTCTTGTGGACATCCACTGCCTGGGGTAATTCACATAGCATTGTAGCTGTTTAAAAGACCTCCTAAAAAGAAAAGGCCATATTTTAGTAATTGTAAAAGGCCAGTCCCTTCAGTATAACATTCATCTTGAGTCCCCTTATCAGGAGAAAGGCAGCATATAAATAAAACAAATAAATTTTATTCTGTCATTGTTATTTTATGACGTAGATTCTTACATCCTTTACAGCAGTGGTCCCCAACCTTTTTAACTCCACGGACCAGTTGGCTCCTTCGCATGCGCGGAGTGGGGGGTGCTGGCGTGGGCGCACTCACACGCATGCGCGAAGGGTGGGGGCGCTCGGGGGGGACACTCACACACAATCGCGAAGGGGTGGGGGCGCTTGCGCGCACGCGCATTCACAAAAGGGCTGTGCGGGAGGTGGGAGTGCATGCGGGGGGAGGAGATCTGTCTCCACAGCCCGGTCTGGCCCAGGCCACGGACCAGCACAGGCCGCGGACCAGGAGTTGGGGGCCCCTACTTTACAGCATAAGCTTCAATGGAATATACCTGTATATCAAAGAGGCCATCACCCCACTATTAAATAACCATTGACTTTCTTACCAATCAACCACGATCTCTGCATGTTGATGACATGTACAGTATAAATATTTGCCATGTTATATTTGTCTTTTATGCCTGAGGAAGTGGACTTCTCCATGAAAGCTTACATTAAAATATAACAATTAGTCTTTAAGGTGCCACCACATTATTTATTCTTTTATTTTTATTTTTATTTTTACCCATTTATTTGCAGTTTTCCCTGTTATATATCATCCTATATATTCTTTGCCTGAAGAAATTGCCTCTCAGTTCTGATGATATGAAGTTGAATTATGACTTGCTCAGAGTCCTGGTTAGAGTGAACAGCTAAGATTTTGATAATTTTTCTGGGGACATGAACTCAGTTCCTGTCTTCAGAAACGTAAACTGAAATAGCTGCCAACTTAAACGGAGTCCAAGAGGATTTTTATATATGACTATTGTTGACTTTTTCTTCACTGTTTGTAATATTCATTTCAATATGATTGAAAGCTGGATTGGTGATTCCTTCATCTGGCATGGTGAATGGCTTCCAGTTTAAAACTGTGACTTTCTCTTCCTGGAAAAAATAATATTTTACAATGAAATGTTATGTTTCTTACTTATTTAAAAGAGTTATAAGCTACTCTTCAGCAATGCTTTGAGGGCAGTTTACAAATGCATACCATACAAAAATAAAAACATAATACAGTTAATTACAGCAAGTTAAGCAAGTTGCAGTCAATGGGCCCTGAAGCTGTTATGTGAGAGTTGAGTATCAACAAGAGGGGCAAAATCTTGTTGCTTAGTATAGTAAACTGCACTAGAGTAGGCCTAATGAATCAATGACATTTAGTGAGCCAATTCCTTCATAAGTTCCATTGATTCAGGTCTACTCTGTTACTTTCTTTAGCACAGTAAGTTACAGTTAGAGTAGGCCCATTTGAATCAATGGAATGAATGAAGGAGTTAACTTTCCAAATCCCCATTGATTCAATTGGCCTGCTCTAGTGTGATTTTAGTACACTAAGCAACAGGATCTGGTGCATAAAGTATATACTTTTTTAAAATTTTCATATTGTACCAAGTGGTGTTTTAAAGCAGTCAAGTCATAATATATGGGTGTCACAATGCATTTCACAGTATCTTCCAAACATAATGACGGGGAAATAACCCCTTACATGACTTTCCACATCATAACAGGCTAATTCTGTATATGCTTATTTGTATACCAATGCAGGAAATGGGTGAACAAACAATTCTCAGTATCCTTATTTTGGTTAGATAACTTTGTTTCTTGATTTGATCTTAATAAATCATTAATCATATGCCCTTAAGTCAATTCCAACTTATGGTGACCCTCTCAGGGGCTTCTAGGTATAAAGTACTCAGAACTAGAGTTGTAGCATTCTTTGCAGAACCATAAATCACGTATTTACTGGGGAGAATAAGGCTGTTCATTAATAATATGCACATCATTAATTTAATGTAGGAACTGGAAGGGTCAGGCTTAAAATCCTGTTACTGAGATGCTGGACAAAACTACGTATTCTGAAATATTTTTGTTACAATTTTAATTAAATACATATAATTTATATTCTCCAAGTAAATTATATAAATTTCAAATACAACTGGGCAAAAACATTTTTCCTTATATTTTTAATTGAGCTTCATTCACCCTGTGGCCTAAAAGCATGAGGAAATCCTCCCTATATGGGCTGGCATTACATGTCACAGCCAATGCATGGCTGCTACCTATATTATATAGGTATATATATAATATATTATATCTACTTTCTCTTCCTGTAGCAGTTAGTAATTAACACAAAATATGTGGTATGTGGCATCATCACATTGTGAGCTTCCATGCTTAAGGTTGCAGCTAGACATGGGGACGAATATAAAAACGAACCAGGATATTCGTTAAATATCCCTGATTTGTCAGATATTCATTGCTTTGTATTCTTGGGGTCCAGAGACCCCAACGAATATGAAGCAACGAATAAAACCCTTTTATATTCGTCCCTTCGTTCCCTATCTGCTTATGCCCCCGCGGATCAGCTGTTCCTCAGGGGCATAAGCAGAGAGGGATTTTCCCTTCGGGCGGCCTGCCCAAAGAGAATCCCACCCCCGTGGCTGGGGGATGGCTTGGTTCCCCTTTCCTCCTCTTCCTATGCCTGCCTGGCATAAAAGAGGAGGAAAGGGATCAAAGTGATCTGCTAGCCGCTGCGGGATCGCTTTGATCCCTGCTTTCCCCCTTCTTGTTAAGCCCCAGGAGGCTTAGCAAAAGGAGGGGGAAAGGGAGCAAAGCGCGGCAGGATCGCTTTGATCCCTGCTCTCCCTCCTCTTGAGGGAAAGAAGAAGAAAAAAAGACCCGATGAATGACGAATTGATTCGTTGTTCCTTGGGTCACAGGGGGCAATTCATGGTTCATGTAAAGCAAGATGAAGTGCCATTTTGGCGCTTCGTCCCCATCTCTAGTTGCAGCTAATTAAATGGAATCAGACTAGGAAAACTCACACATAATGATGTCACATTACGCATCTTATCGAGGGGGATTAGGCAGAGCTTTGACTGATGTATACACATATATTAGCCATATTTATAATCTTTAACGTCATATTATTGTACTGAGAGGCAAATATTAACATTACATCAATATACCACTATTTTGTAGTTTGTTACAGTTTTATTTCAGAGCTTGCATCAGATCTTAGAACTTCAGGAACCAGTACAGGAAATAATAACCTTTTCTTATATGAATTTAAGTTATACAGACCTACTTTTACTGTTAATTCTTCTTCATTTAAACAGTAATTTTTTTTTAATTTTCTGTGCAGGCTCATCCTAATGCTTATTTTATCATGTTTCTACTCAAAATATTTGGTATCAGCAAAATATAATTCTGATTCCTTTTTTTTTCTGTTCTACCTTCCTTTCTTCCTTATCCAGGGACAAACAAGACATGTTATTCCAGCAAACATGTTGTGCACAGTTTGGCTATAGAGCAGGATTGGGGTCTGCTTTTAATGACAAATAAAGTATGTGAGAGAGTATGCATATCTATTCCAAGGAAATTCTTGTTAAGTATAGAGAAGCTCAAGGATCAAGCTGCTCCAGGAAACCATGGGATTTCATATTCAGTTGATCCAAAGCAAAGTGTGTTTGTTTGTTTATTCAAAATATTTTTACCCCACCTTTCTCCTTAAAAGAACCCAAGGCGTCCTACATTATTGAAAAGATAATATTTAAAAGCTAAAAACAGTAAGTATACAAATATTTTAAAAGAATTAAACAAGTATTATATTAAAAACAGTAAATGTTAAATAAAATCAATACTAAAAACACACCTAAAAGCAACAGAGCACAACAATCAATTTTAAAAAAAAAAAACTCACAGACCACTAGTCACTAAGGAAAAGCCTACCTGAAGAGAAGAGTCTTCACCTGCTTGTGAAAGGACAGCAATATTTGGAGATGACATGTCAGTCATCATGTTTCCAAGTTGTTACAACATTAATTCTAGAGGTTAATGGAAGGCCCACCCTATTGCTAACCTCTTGCTGAAATGAAGAATACCTAATTTTCATCACTAATTTCCTTAGTACAGACAGTACCCAGAGGGGGCTTCTGTTGTCTTTGTTACTGTTCAATAAGAGTCTCACACTGCTGAAAGCAATTCGGGATTCTGCTTCTGCTGCTCCCTCCCACAGCAGAATTTGTACAGCTTTGCTCAGAAAAATGGCATTAGCAACTACAGGAAGTGTGGGTAGGAGCTGACCATACTTTCTGTAGAGGCTTAGCACCATGTTGCTGAGTAAACTACAAAAACATAAGCACTTCAGTGTCAGAAGTAGCAATAGACATGGTCCTGTACTCCTCTATGTAATGGAACCATGGTTTAACTGCTAAAAACAGAACGGAACTACTCACCCTGCATCTTTTTTTTTTAAATAAGAGTGAGTAATAATAGTATAATGGTGTCACCGAAAAGTAAAGCAATAATGCAAAGGTAACTTCTAAAGCAGAAGTAACAAGAATGGTAACAACTTCCTGTTTGACTGCATGAGTAATGCAACAAATTACTTTAAAAAATAAAATTTCAGGCTCTGATCCAAAGCCACTGCCCCTTCCCTAGCTTGTTCTGCCTCCTGTAAGGGCCGTAGCTGCAGTGGGACAGCCATCAGCAGAACTTGTCTTTGCAGGCAGAGTCTGGCAGAGGGCCATTTTCACCTTATTGTAATCTCCCCAAGTTATTCACAATGGAGGAATGAAACCTCTAAAGTTCTACCAGATTCCTGAAACATGTCTGTTTTCATTTTTGTAACCATATTTCTAAGACAAAAAAAAATAAACTAGATCTCTTACTGACCAAAATCTACACATTATGGTTGTTCGAGAAAACAGATATATAACACTTATTTAATATTTGAACTTTTATATATGTTGATGGAGGATTAGGGAACTCTGTCAAAAGTTGTGGAATGTATTTCAGATTAAAGTAATAAAAAATACTGAACTACAATCTGAGTTTCATATAGCTATAATTGTGCTGATAAATTCATATATTATTGCACGATTATGTTAAGATTCAGCTTCATGGCTGGCTAGTAGAAAGTAATACTTGGGATCAAAACTATCTTCAAGCAAATGAGTATATCTTTCTTTTGATCTGTTTCCTTCTCACTCTAGGATTTTCTCACAGTACCCTAGCAATCAGACTTGCAAATTAAGCCTGTGTCACCAGGAAATGACCAATGGTGAAACAAAGCAGGTAACAAAATCAGTACTGTGATTAATAGATTTCCTTCAACACCTTAGGGAGCACCTCTAGAAAAATGTTATAAACTTATTGGCTGATTTGATCCATGGTTTCATTAATCATACATATGAAATATTAGCCTGATAGTATTCAATGGAATGACTAAATTACAGAAGACG
Source organism: Intellagama lesueurii (assembly GCA_037013535.1). Classification (NCBI taxonomy): domain Eukaryota; kingdom Metazoa; phylum Chordata; class Lepidosauria; order Squamata; family Agamidae; genus Intellagama; species Intellagama lesueurii. The sequence continues at coordinate 38,070,998 of JBAJHW010000005.1, read as the reverse complement.
TCAAAAGGCTGAATTACATCAAAGGTGTCACTTCTCTCCAGTAACAGTGAAAATAAGAAATGATTCTACATGTTAGAAACAAACTAGGATAATTATATATATCCTAGTAAATTTGCCTCTGTTACCACCCAGAAAGAATCAGCTAGGAATATATTACAAAATTATACATACCTGTTTAGGTTTCAGAAATGAGAAGTTAGACAGAAAATCCTCCTTGGTTAGCATGAATTTCCGATCCACATTCTGCCGTAATCCTCCTGAAAAATATCTGTCTTGTTAGTCAAATCCCGTCAAATACATATAGATTATTATAAATGATTATTTGAGCAATTGTTAAAAAGGACAGAGAAACAGCAAGACTAGTGACTTAAAAAATGCAAGATATTATTCTGCCTGTCAGAGCAGGTGTTTATTTGTTCATTTGCCACTGCAAATCTATTAAATCATGTTTTCGTTCCTCAATGAGAGCAATGGTGGGCAATTTGTGGTCTGCCAGCTGTTGTTGGACTTCATCGACTATCACCTGCCAGCATTGGCTATGATGGCTGAAGCCGATAGGAATTGCAATCCAGCAGTATCTGAAGAGATGGCCATCACTGAGTTCGAGGCATCCAAGGTGACTTGTATTAGTAAACCAATGGAAACAATAAAATACGCATTAGAAGGAGGATTTAAAGAGGTTGTCCGTTGAAAATCCAACATGCCCACAGATAAAGGCAAACAGGAAATGTCATCCATGAGGGAGCCAAATGGATCTTCCAGTCAGATTCATATGATAATGAGTGGTTACTATATTCTAATCCCAAACTTTAGATGAAATTTAAGATTTATCAACACAACTTGGTTGCTAGAATCAGAGATTCTGATTTAAAAATAATATTTATATTTTCATAGTGGCACAGAGCAGTTTAACTTGAATGCAAATACTGAAGAACATTGTTTTGTAGCTGAATACCTATAAAGCCAGTTGTGTTGCTTGCATTGCTCCAAACAAAAGATTAAGACAAATATATTTTGACAATTTAAATCCAGATTTTGCAACATGTATAAAGGTGTAAGAATGAATTTATACAGTATATGGGAATTATATCTTAATAAAATTAAAATCCAGGAATAAGTACCTGTCAGAAGGCTGGTCACTATTCCCACAGCAACTGTGACCAGGGTTCCAAGTGTGCTAAAGTATAAATAGGATAAGGAATACCAATAATCTGCAAGGATTGGTCTGGAAAGGAAAAATGGGATTTATTTGCTACTTTCCCATAATGCACAGAAAATCAGATAACAAAAATGAAACTATCTTTTGTCATTTTAAATAAATGTTTAAATACTACAATTTAAAAGAAGTTTGCATGACAATAGGGGAAATGTGGATAAAATATGAATATCAGCACTATCTAACTATAAAAAACAAGCAGCCATAGAAAGACTTCAGTATGTCAGCTGTACTGTTGCATCCAAGATTTATTGATTTTTGCCACCTTGCTAGTGAATTTCAGCATGTTTCCATCTAAATAGTGTGCCTTTAAGGTTTACTTATACAAAACAACAACGCTAGTAACAGAATGAGAACAAATTATATACCCAGCATTTTCTATCCTTGCATGATCTGCAATGTCAAATGCTTATTCATCTCCCAAGTAATGTGAACAAAAGACCTTCTGCTAATTTTTATGAGTTTTCTTGTGCACGAATGGACAAAGAACTGCAATGTATTCTCAAAGGCTTTCACGGTCGGGATCCAATGGTTGTTGTAGGTTTTTTGGGCTGTTTGGCCGTGTTCTGAAGGTTTTTCTTCCTAATGTTTTGCCAATCTCTGTCTGAGACTCCTGTCCTCTGAAGATGATTTCACCACAGAGATAGGTGAAAAGTTAGGAAGAAAAACCTTCAGAACACAGCCAAACAGCCTGAAAAACCTACAACAACCAAAGAACTACAATATTTGTCAACAAATAGGACCAAATATTTTTCTCATTCTGCATTCAATCCACCTTAAATTTGACAGCTGTTAGTTGATAAGTGATAAATTTGTTATGTACCTCTCAGGTGGTTGCATATTCAAAGCTGTAAATGATGGTAGTTTTGTAGGAGCAGTCCAGTTCCCATCTGTGCCTGCATTGGTTAAATTGCATCCTGCAGTTGAAAAATTTAATGCCATGGTACTATGGAGAAGTGGAGGGTAAATCTGAGCTCCAATTCCAACCCAAAGTGAAGAGGTGAATCCACAAATTAGACCTACAAATGCACCCTATAAAAGAGAAAATAAAATCCTATTCAAAATTTAAGGATAAGGAAAATGTGAGAGAAATAAAAATAACTAACCATCTCCCCCATCATATTTTTAAGCACAAGACATTTTAGCAGCAGACTATGTTTAAATAGCATACAGTACTTAGGACTGGGCAAACCTTTCTCTTAGCAAAATAACAGACAGATGAGCACCTGATTCAGTTCAGGACTGCAATGAGAAATGATGGTCTAATGCATTTTCCCTATGTTATTTCCCAGCAAAAAGCTTTTGTTCACCTACCAGATGCTTTGGATGCAAAGAGTACAGTCATGGAGGTGATTTTTGAGGGCAAGTAAGAGTTTCAGGGCAAAGGATGCTAAAGAAAAGTATTAAATGCTACTTCATGCTGTTGCCCTGACCTAATAGGTTCTTGTATTTGATTTTGTTATGCATAAACTACATATTCCATACAAATGTTTGTTATAAAATTTAGAAATAAGCAAAACAGCTTTGGGATAAACAAATGGGGTATATGAGGTGCCTCTGTGGGAAGATATCTAATGATTGGACCAGCTGACTTATTATGACATAAGAACATAAGAAGAGCCCTGCTGGATCAGGCCAAGGGTCCATCTAGTCCAGCTCCCTGTATCTCACAGTGTCCCCACCAGATGCCTCTGGGAGCACATGAGACAACTAGATACCTGTCTCCTTACTCCTCCCCTGCATCTGGCATTTTGAGGTACCTTTCTTTTAAACCTGGAGATTATACATCCCCATCACGGCTTGTAACTTGCGATGGACTTTTCCTCCAAGAATCAGTCTAATCACCTTTTAAAGGCATCTAGGCCAGATGCCATCATCACATCCTGTGGCAAGGAGTTCCACAGACTAACAACACTCTGGATAAAGACCTTTACTTTCATTACTGGCCTCACCTAACATTCAGCTCTCATCCAAGTAGCTGTAACATACACAGCAGCCACATTACAGTAAACTGTATAAGAGGGGGTCTAAACCAGGTGAGGTAAACTGATGGGTTTAGCCCTCTGTGATTTTATGGGACATGCCTATGCCAGCATACAAAGACTGGTGTAGCTGACAAAGTAGGAGAGCACAATATGTATCCTACAGAAAGTCAGCCAAAACCAGCCAAGCAACCAATGTGTTCATAGTACATGTAGAGCAGGATGAGGCACTTAGGAAATCCTGGTCAGCCATTGCACCTGGCTCCATCTTCAATTGTCTTGACTGGGTCTTGCCAGTGGATTATGACAGACACTAGGAAGAAAGAATGGGGCTGGTGCTGTGTAAGTTTTCCTCACTCACACAGAAGTCATTTCCAATACCTCATTGTTTCATCATTTCACCACATTGCTCTCTTACTATATTACTTATTTAAAAAAAAAACTAGTGATGATAAGCAAGCAGCAAAGCAGCAGGTGCAGATGCACTGGCAGCCGTAGCTATGAATCTGCACATGGCTCATGTATAGAGATGGACACGAACCAAACTATGAGCCAGAAACACTAATGAATCAGACTGGTTCGTGGTTTGGGTTTGTGACCCAGTTTGGAGACACTGTTTTGTGAAAACAAAATGCTGAACTTTTACCTTCAGTCTTGCTTCAACGAAACAAATGCCTACCCGCCCCCTTCCCACTGCCCTCATCATCTCCCTACTTGGTCCTGCTGTCTCTGCCGCACTCCTGCCTCCACTGCTGCCACCATTGTCAGAGACAGCAGGCCAGCTTCCTTTCCAGGAGACAGGCCTGCTGCCTCTGCACATGCGCCTGCAGCCCAGCTTAACAGGCCAATCAGCAGAGGGTCGGGAGCCTGCACAAAATCAGTGCCTGGGCTCCTGGAAGGGAAGCCGGGTGCTGCCTTCTGTGCACGCACCCACCTCCCAGCTGATCAGGGCAATCATCTGGGGGTCGCATGCTTGTGCAGAGGCAGCAACCAGGCTCTTCATTGATGTGCCGCATGCAACTGCCGCCATGGCAGCAATGATGCTGTGGTGGCAGTGAAGTGGGGGCAGCGCAACAGGAGCAGGTAGCCCCCCCAACAAGCATGAACCAAAAACTAAACCATGAACCAATTTGTTTTTCCAGTCGGTTAGTGGTGTTTTGTGGTTTGTGACTAACCATTAACCACCATTTTTCAGGTTCATGCCCATCTGTACTCACGTATAGGGCTTCTCTCAGCTGGATCAAAGAAATAAAGTTTGGCAGCACCCAAATGACTGAGTGGGCCTTTTTAGGATCACACTTCTCACCTCCATGTTGAGAAAGTGGCTAGAAAAGGTGCCCAAAATATTGTCTGTTTCACTATACTCTGACCAGCTAGCCATGGTTGGTGGGGATCCCACACTTTGAAGCAGAAATCCACAAAATTAAAGAAGAAGCAAGTTTATATCAATTACAAATGGGGCATGGAATGTTCATTCTCTTTTAGATAACACCTGGAGTAGCAGATGAAAGAGGAGAATGGAACTTGTGGCCAGAAGACACGGTCCCTATAATGCTGATGTTGTCATCTGTAGTAAAATGCATATCTCAGAAGAACAACAGAAAGAAGCTGGTGCTAGCTAAATTTTCTGCTGGAGCAGTAAACAGGCCCGTTGTGAAGCAGTAGTTGGATTTGTTATTCAGAATCAGATTGTCAAATGACTTAGCACTTTTCCAAACAATGCTTTGTATTTCAGGAAGAATTTTCGGATTGGTGGATAATTGCTGGTTTTATTAATTTTATCCTATATGTCCTCTTTTTTCTGGCCTCTCTAAATATGGTTTAAATACTATTTAATGTTCTAAACACATTTGACTATATCTTGCTGCCTATGTAAATTGCCATGGGGAAATTGCCACAGGAAACCACTTGAAAATGTTATTACATATACATATAAACACAGGGTAATAAACAAAAATTACAGCAGGCTGTTTCTGTGCCACTCACACAAATACAGAATAACTACTTACCACAGGATTGGCAAATGAGCATAGGATACCCAAAGAAAAGAGTCCAAGGAGAGGCCCACCAACCATGCCAAAAATACTGAGAGCTGCCTGAAGGAGTAAAATAAAGTATTCAGAAAGGAACTCAGTCTTCCATGTCAATCCTCACTGGTGTCATTTTCTGGACATTATGAATATATAATACGTAACCACTGTAGAGGAAGGTATGATTGATCATTGTGAAGTGATAAGAAGAGGGGACGCTTATGCTAACCCACCACTTTCCCACTCCTAATCTCCCAAACAAAATGGTGGGGGAAAGCTAGGAAATGGCCTACAATTTGGGGGGCACCCTCAAAATGCTTCAGGAAAACATTTTAGAACAAGTAAGAAGCAATAGTACTCACTATATTCAAAAAAGTAACAACATTACCAGTCATTACCTTTTTTGGAAAAGGAACATCTTTATGCTGCCATTACCCTCAAAAGTAATGCTTTACTACAAGTACTGTTGTTACTTGTAACATGTTACTTCCAAGCCCTGAAACAAACAAACAAAGGCCAACGGTTTACAGTTTGGCTCTTTTTTGTAAGTTTTTCCTACTTTTAATGACTAGAATTCATCACATCAACTGAATGTACACTATTTTAAATCCATGCATGTTAGTGCATGCATTGATTTAAAGTTTGAAATTAAAATAGGTTTGTGGGCTTAGAACAATGTAGGTTTCACTTCTTAAATGGTTTTTGTTTCTTAACCTGACTTAAGTCTATTAATAAAATTGTTTAAAGTAGAAAGGATGAAATTGTATCCACTATAATTAGCAGAACTTTAGCAAGTAAGTTACCTACATTCAGGGAGCATGTATTGGCTGTTCTGTTCTCATAGGCAAACTGACATGAACTGAGAAATTACTGAATGTTTACCTGTAACAAACCTCCCAGAAGTGATGCCAAGGCAGCCATAGCAATGCACACTCCACCATAAAAAAGACCTAAATGATATACAGAGATACATGAAATAATAAATTTATGGGGGGAATGAATACATTAATTTATTAATCCCATTAGCAAAGAGAGCTGTGGACCAACTGAACTGATACTAGCCCAACTTAAGCTGTGCTGAATCCAACCTTCTCCTCAGTTGGGGATGTTGGAAATTATTAGGACCAACTAGGATAGAGCAAATGGGGCTTTGGCCCAAGGTACCAAAATTTAGAGGCATCAAAATTTGGAGTTGAATCTACTGGTGAGTGTTAGGAAAATAAACACCAACATGTCCTGTCCCTAGTCACTTCATTTTTTAAAAAAACATACACTTGGGAGGGGGCACACAACATTTCCCCTTTTTCATGTTGGGGGGAGGCTTGCACTCATACCTCAGAGCAGAGTGAGTGAAAGGTGGTACTACTTGTCCCAGGTGCTAAATGGGTAGATATGGCTCTGCTTAAGACTGTCCTCTCCCTGGCCTAACTTTGTGCAGGTATTGTGGCTGTATCCCCCAGAGTAAAACAGTTCTAGGTCTTTTGTAACTCAGCTACTACCTTACTCCTCCCTTTCTACAACTCTTTTTTTTTTTACTGTCCTGTTAATAGATTTTAAACAGTGCTGCCATTTTGCTGGTAGATCCCTGTATTGACATATCACTGAGATCAGCCATCAGAAAGGGATTGTGCTAGCACAAGTGCATTTTTGCCATTAAAAATAGATTTTTGTCACTAGAATAGACTTTTGCTTATTCCTAGCCCCTGAAGCTAGCACCTCTTTGAGTTTATAATGCATTGCACTGCCTAACGTTCACCAAATGTACCAGCAACATATATCCTATACTTCATGATTTTTAGGACCTCCTATTATTGTTATTGTTTGTTATTAATTTCAACATACATAGAACTTTACAGAGTACAAGAAGACAGGATTGCGTTCAAAGGAGCTTCAACATTAAATGCAGGAGAAGTGAAAGATTAGCAAAAATAAATGGGAAATGTGAGGAGGAATACAGGGTGGAAGAGTGTGATATCATTTAAGTTTTATGTACTTAGGAATGCTTATAGTGGTGAATAGGGATACCCAGAGTGATATAGTGGATAGAGTAATGGACTAGGATTCAGGAGGTCTGGGGCTGAATTCCTGCTCAGCTATGGAAACTCATGAGGGCTGAGGGGACTGGTAAAGCCACTCCTTTAATATCTCACATAGTCTTGAAAATGCTATTAGTACCGCTGCAAGTCAGTTCTAATTACATGGCACATAAAATCAATAACAGTGGGGAAAGGGAACCAAAGGTGATGCCAAAAACTCCTTCTTAAAGGCTTTTAAATGAACTGCAACTACAACACATTTTGAGTGGGAGTAAAACCCACTGAAAATAATGGAATTCATGTCTGAGTAAATATGCACAAATTTGTGCTGTGAATTACTTACATACAGCTTGATATTGAAAATTAGCATTGACTTACCTGCTTGCACAGCCTGTGTAATTAATGTTCTGATAAACCATATGTAAGACATAAAATAGACTTCACTAACCTATTTGTATACATGCTCAATAATAGAACAAGGGAATTTTCAGAAGTTTCATAGTGTACGAGTTATTGCGGAACAACTCTGCGTATTCCACTAATTCATAAATAAATTGCTGGCATTAATATTTAAAATCCACTATAAAAACGCAGTAATCTGTTAACCTTCTCAATGTTAACAGAATCTTTCAATGTAAACAGAAGTATATGTAACAATATTTGTTTCCTAAAGCTAACATAAATTGAAACAGTGCACTTACTCATTCCTCTAGAAATCCAAGACAATTTTTTTTCAGTGAGTGATGGAAAGTATGGTTTAATTAAGTCTTCTACTGTCACAGCAGCTAAAGCATTGATGCTAGAGGACACTGTACTAAGGAAGATACAACAGAATATGTCTCAATGTCATACATTAAATTAGTACTGTACAATACTAACTAAAATCATCATTGTTCTCATTCTTTAAAAATACAGCGATTATGATCAGTAGCTCAGAAATAATAAAGAATAGTTATTATGATCTGCAGTGATTTTAAGAAGAAAGGTTCTTAAAATAACCAATACAGTCCCTGGGCAATTCTGTATGCTAAGTAAAGAAGACTGACTGCTGAATCATGGGATATTCCCAAGATTCCCTCAGGTTAGAGATTGTGGTCCAAAAGTCCTGAAGCTGTGTAGTCTCCACAGGGGTGAACAGAAACACTTGGGAGTAGCAATAAAGTACTTTGAAATCCAAGATGTACCATTACCCACAGGAGTGAATGGAACCACTTGGTGGGGGTCTGCTTCAGGAGGACAGAGAAGGAATCAGAGAAGAACCTAAGCACACACTGCTGTAATAAACAGATATTGCAATCACCCTATGAACGAATGACTTCCAAACATTTATATGATTAAGGTCTTTAAAATAAAGGTCATGGCTCACTTTATTGAGTCAGTCCATCTTATATTAGATCTACCTCTTTTCTACAGCCTTCACCTTTTTCTAGTACAGTGGTCCTCAACCCTGGGTCCCCAGATGTTCTTGGACTACAACTCTCATAAATCCTGGTCAGTGCAGCTAGTGGTGAAGGCTTCTGGGAGTTTTAATCCAGGAACTTCTGGGGAACCTGTTCCAGAGTTTTGAATTTTGGTTAAACTCCTCTAGCCTTGCAGCAGAAATGCAGGGACTCACAGAGCAGAATTAGCTTCAGGTTGCCCAGATTAGACCACCCCTTTTTCTCTCATCAGCTGGCACTAACAGCCTCAATAACTCACTCTGAGACACTGGTAAGAGAAAGAAAAAGTTTCATTTACTTACAATTGAACAAATCAAAAACAGCATGCTAAACAAACATTACTGCTATAAGCAGCAGGCCTCAACAGACTCACTGACTGCTTCTAACAAACTCTAGACTACACACTAACTGCCAGCAGACAAAAAGAGATGGTAAAAGACACAGACCAGAGAGACAAGACTCTCTTTGAAAAGCAGAGGTAGGGAAGGAACAATTGGTTACTGCTGCTTACGTCTGTCATGCCTTTCATTAACAATGTTAAGACCCCGCATCATCCATCTAGGCGTTTTGTATCTTTAGATGATAAGAATATTTTTTTGCATTCTTCCTGTAGTTTAATTCTGCAGTTATTTTAGGTCATGCTAGTTGGATTTAGTAATGCAAATGTGTCCTTTACATAGAGTTAATTCATCAGGAATGTTATTTAAATTACATTTTGGCACTATGGTTATTTTAGTGTACTTCCTTAATTTAATTTTTGATATTAATAGTTCTTTATCAGTCCACTTCTGGCCTTGTTTTTGCAGAAAGAATAGAGTTGCTCCATCTTCTGCTTCCAGTTATACAGTTTATTTAATTTCTGTGTTTAATTCAGTAACATTTATGATACAATTCCACAACTGCTATTTCCCAGTTCCATATGTATTTACTTGGAATTAAGTCCTGCTAGATTCAGTGGGGCTTATTCACAAGAAACAGTGCATTAGATTGTTTAAGGCAATTAAGCTGCTGATTAACCTTAACCACCTCAACAGGACATTTCAGTCAGGAGCCATATTTGGTTGCAGAATTCGCACATGACTAGATCTACTAACAAAGGGTTCCCAGACCTAGTTTGCATGTGCAGCTGGGAATGGGTACTATTCGCCATCATCTCCTTTCTGGCAGTGGTACATGACATATTAAAGGGTTGTATGGCTAGTGCAGCCCTTCATGTGTTTCCCCCTTCTCAGCCAATGAATCACAGGAGGACATTACTGGCTGGGAAAGTAAAACTGCTGGAGTGGTCCTGAGAAAGTCAGACTGCCTCAAAGCTTTCTTACACAACCCCCTCAATGAAAGGGACTGCTGGGTGAGACACCTTTTTGTGACTGATTGAGGGATTGAGAGGGATGCCTGGTAAGCACTAATTGCGCATTGCAATAGTACGTGAGGGGGCATGTAATGTATTTTTTTTCTTTTGTCACAACTTTGGAGGCAGAGTTTTTTGCACAGGCACAGATCTGGTATGGGGAAACAAGGTCCCTGTTCCCCATTTTAGGGATTCCCTTAAAGAAATTTGACTGCTGAGTTTGGGGGTCATGCACACCTCACTCCGCAATTATTTTTAAAAAGCCTGGTAGATTAGGATTAAATTGACCACTAATTGCAGTAGCCATTTGGATACATCATGAACATTCCCCTCCTCCTCTGGATTCAGGATTAACTTACCTTAATGTTCCACTGTAAGCACAAGCTACAAAAAGACCAGGAACACCTGGAAAATCTTTCAGAATATCCAATACTAAGTATGGCATGAGCTGGAAAAAAATATGTATAAATCACATCATTTTGATTTCTTTCTTCTGTGCTTTAATTTTTTTATTTCTGTTCTATACATACTCTTTAACTTATCCAAACCTAAATATGTGTAAATAAAAAATACATACAGTACATGTACATATATATGTAAACTGAGGGATGTGCATTGGCCCCCTTTCTAGTTTGTGCCCAAATAAGGATGTACAGATTGGTATCTGATCCACACTGTGTCCTTTAGGTGTCACTCCAACCCAATCCTTGTCCAGGTCAGTGATGGTATTTGTGCATTTCCAGATACCTGTGAAAAAGCCATTCCCATGAATGGGGAAATGCAAATGGCTATAATGTAGGACTATACAACACTATTGATTTTGCTGCTAAGATAGACCTTAAATACTTAGAGACAGAAAGGAATGGGATGATTGTACTTCTGCCAACACACACTCTTCTGGCAATGCCACAAAGGCCAGCAGGCAGTGGTATTTGCATCACCAGGTCAACAAAAGGAAAAAAGGCAGCAAAGAGAGAAAAACAGGCTCTAGTGCATTAATTCTGACTTAGCCACTCAAAGCCCATTCTAGAAAACTGCAGGCATTCATTCACCATCAAATATACACTCAATCCCAGTGTAAAATTTAGTAAAATCTATTTAAGAAAGAAAAAAGAAAGAAAATTCTGAAATGCAAATCCTGACTAGAAATGATGTATTTCTTGTTGAGATTTTTAATCTAAAAATGTATTAAATATAATGATGTATAGTAAAAAGTAAAATGGCTGATATAACCTGAGTCATGTACAAAGTGAATTCAGGTGTGTACCAAGGTTAAAGACTTGATGTTGTGCAGCTGGAGAAAATGATGTAATCTGATGTAATGTACATTCTGATTGGTCCCTAGATGTATAAAAGGACATGTGTAAAGGGGACATGTTATCTGCTGTAAGTCAGATCATTTATTTCTATACTACGTATTGTATCATGTCATGCTACCAGTTGAATGTCTGAAATCTATGCTCTCTGTATATTTGTAAATAGACTATGTTGAATTTTACTCTCTTAGCGTTATAGTGTCTTTGCAACCTGATATCTCCTAACTCTGCTTACATCCAGAAAACATTAGCTAATTCTCAACATTTCTTTGATTTCACCCTACAGCTACATGAAATGGCTGGCAACACAACAGTATCTGGTGACCTGTGCCTGAACCCTCTTCCTAAACCTCAGTGGTGGAGGTCCAAAAGAGGTCTTCAGCTTTTGGGGGGTGTTTGGCTGTCACTCTCCTTTGGTACCTGCTGAATGTTCCTTGGACTATGCTTAGAAATACAGCACACATTTCTTTTCTTTTTTTTTTATTAACATCACAAATAATGGATTGAACAAGAAGGGTCTAGGAACGGCTGCTTTGCCCTGTGAAGAATTAGCAGTAATTTGCTCTACCTAATGTCATTCCAGAATTGCACAAATACCCCTGATTTGCTATTTATGCAATTTATTTCACTGATTTGTCTGAAGACAGTGGACATTGCGCGCGCACAGACACACACACACATCTATGATAAGTATTTTTGTAAAGGGGGGGAACAAAGCTGCACAGTGGTATATTAGCATAATCTGTGCATATAGCATGTCCCACTGCAACACAGTGTATCTATCTACATATATTAAAATATATTTAAGATTCAAAGGGGAAATAAGTGCCCTCCCACCCAGCCACAGAAAAAATGTTTTCTAAATTACCTCTTGAAAAGCACAATAATTGCAAGGTGCACAGTTTGCATTAGAACCCAGATTTCATTCATTTCATGAATTTTGCAAGACATTCTATGGGAATGCTGGCTCCAAATATTTAATGTTATTCCTACTTTAATTGTTCTTTCCAAATGGATAGTCTCATGACTGCACTTGTGAGCCCATGTACTCAACATCACATCAGTGTCAAATCCAAGATTGCAGTTCTAATTCTATTTTATATTAATTTAAAATGTTTAATACAAACCTGGTCTGGTGCAGACACGCATGTTGCTGTCCAAGGGTCACAGTCCTTGTAAATGGAATACATTGCTAATCCACAAAACACTGCACATACAAGAATTGCCCAGAGTCCCACAAGGTTTATATAAAGAGATCTATAAGAAAATAACAATAGTTTTCATCTTGGAAATATGTGGAAACATCACTTGTTCTAGCCATTATGCAATTATGTGTCATATTGTATACTGTACCTGTATTTCCTCTTTGGCAGCCAAAGAAAAGAAAACCTTTGTTAGGTAAGAATATATTTGTTCCTTCAATTGAAAAAAAAAATGCAGATCTTCTTACATTCAGCTGCATGTATGAATATATGTAGCTAAAACAAGTTGTTTCATTTCACCCGTCTGTAAGACCCTTGCTAAGCTGCTGTGATACAACTGAATGAATGTTCACATGTATGTTGGTTTTGATCCTAAATAATGGCTATTTCTGCCCTTTTCTTCCTACTAAGCCCTTGGGAGAGTCTGAGATGGGGATCAGAGGGCTGCGTCAGACATAAGAAATCAATGTGACCTGAGGGAAGCAGCACACTTCCATGAGTTAAAAGGTCTTCCATTCAAGAACACTTTAAGTACGCGCATCTTATTTAGTGAACCTTGCTTCAGAATGAAGTCCTATCTAGCCTTTGTTTGGTTTCTGAGCAGAAACTACATACCATACATTTTCACAGCAATTGGCGACAACTATTGTGAGTCCTTTGCACCTTTGTACTTTTCACTTTTTAAGATTGTACAAGAGGTCTTTGCCTGTAATAATAATAATCATGTGTTAACAAGTTAAGTTTAATTTATGGCCACCATTTGCCAGGTTTTCCAGGTAGAGAATACTCAGAGGTGGTTTACCATTCCCTTCTTCTGGGGGTGCCCTGGGACTGTGCAGTTTGCCCAAGGCCATGCAGGCTGGCTTTACTCACAGGAGGCGCAGTAGAGAATAGAGCTCCCAACCTCTGGCTCCTCAGCCAGATAGTTAACCCACTGAGTTACCCAGCCAGCTTTGCTAGTAATAGCGGGGGGGGGGGGAGATGAGTGACCTAGCAGTCATGGGAAAACCTCCACAACAGCCCCTGATGTCCCATGGAGTAGAGGGTTTTTTTTGTAAAACATGGGTTGCAGGGCTCCCTCAAGCCTCAAATCCCCCCAAAAAAACCTAAAGACCAAATTGAAGCAGACATCCAGTCACTTCCAGCTTGATTTCACTTAAATTTTTTGGCACTTCTGGGCGAGGTGTGGCCCATAAGGAGGTGAAAAATTAGGGCACTGACCTTGTCCAAATTGCCTACCCTGGTTTACAGCATGAATTTATTTCAGAAGCACCGCAAAAATGTTGGTGAGTTCAGTTAAGCTTATGGCTTCATACTGTTCCAATCTTATTTTAACTTCTTTTTAAGAATTACTGCTGCTTGCCTTGCATTTTCAGGATGTCGTAGAGTAAATGTTTAAACTCCTTTCGAAATAGAAAGGCACTAAAAACAATTTACACTTAAAAAAATTATTTTGGAAAGCCATTCAGTTTTTGGAGTGTGTGATATTAAACAGCCCACTGTTGTATGTCAGTTTCTTCTGAGATATAAAGACAGAATTTATGTCCATTATTCTGAGTTATATTCAACAATTTCAAGAGATTCTTTTGCTTTCCCATCAGCTTCAAATTCACAGCTACAGCATAATGGTTCCCATTTATTATTGACCATTTGCTCTCTAATTTAAGAAACTATTTTTTTGGCATCTGATTTAGACATCTGTGCAACTAATGAATATGCAAGGCCTTAGAAAGCATGCTTCTTTTTCTAGGGCATTTTAATATCAGTTAAACAGCCTGTTAGCAAGTGCATAAATCAAGGCTGATCAACCTTTGAGCCACCAGATGTTGCTGGACTGTAGCTTCCATCATCATTGGTTATCTTAGCCAAGGCAGTTGGCAGGTAGAATCCAATAACATCTGAAAGCCACAGTTACCTACCCCTAGTACGAATAAATGTCTAAACAGAAAAAGATAAAATAATTTTCATGGAACCATTCTGTATCTTGAATTTTAAAAAAAACCTAAATTAAAGTTCGTGACTTTAAAATGAATAAAATTGGGAAACAAGAAGATATGAACTGCAAATATCCTCTGACCTTTGGACATGAGTTTGGGAAGCACCAACAGGTCAGTGATTTTTTTTTCTTGTGATGAAGACAGAAATCTTATCTCAAATCCCTTTGTTAAACATAGCTGTCAGTCACTCTTACTGTTCTTTCTCTTCATTGACATAATGTTAATCTTTCTTTCTAGCAGCCAGCAATTATGTACGCACAAGAGCAACATCTTTTTGTGCTTGACAAAATATTTGTATGAGTAATACTCTCACATTAAGCTTCTTGTCATGTTTCCTGAAGGAACATAGCAACATATTAAGTTGCCTTACCCTGATTCATCTAGCCAGGTACTATTTGATTCTTCAAGGTCTTAGGTGGGGACTTTCCTAACCTTGATGTCTGTGAAGATGCCAAGGACCTGCCCTTGTGAATGCATAGTGTGTGCTGTACAAAAGGCTGCGGGGGGCAGGTGTAGAAATTTGTTTCGATTCAGTTTCAGTTTTTTCAGTTTTTAATTTGATTTCCTCATTTTGGAACTGAATTGGGCTTGAATAAAGCATGTGATTAGAAAGGTGTATGCCTATAAATTTCTGGTTCAATGTTATGCAGCCAGAAATATGTATTCAATAAATACATTCCTTTTGTCAAATTAATGTGAAAAATAATAGCAATGGCTGAAGCTATGAACCAGCTCTGGAAGGGGGGGGGGGAAGTATCTCTACAGACAAGGCTTAGACTGTGATTTTGATCTATTAATAATAAATTGGCTTAGTGTCAATGTCAGCTAATTGCAGCCATTGTCACACAATGACATACCAACCTGCCATACAAACAAACACACACACAACCTTTCAGGGATATATTGAAATAATCGCATGGTTCATCTACTCCAAATCAGTGACTACATCTTCTGTGGGGGGAAAATGTAATGAAAAGGCAGGATGCACGTCTGTGGGTCTCACAGTCTATGACTTTGCTCATAATAGCTGGACAAAGTGTGCCCAACTTTGACAATTCCATAATGTTGTTTGAAACCTTCCATACTGTAATGGCTATTTTAATGCATATGAAGCCAGGTACTTTTGCTAGTGACTAGTAAGTACTCGATACCCAATGTAATGTATCGGATAAAGTAATGGACTAGGATTCGGAAGGCCTAGGTTTGAATCTCCGCTCAGCCATGGAAGTTCATTGGGGATGTGGAAGTGGTAAAACGACTCCTTAAACCTTTCACCTTGTTAACCCTGTTAGGGTCATTAATATAAGTTGGTTTCAACTTGATGCCACATAATAACAAACTAAATACCTTTTATAATAAAGGCAAAACTAAACACTTTTTTTCATCTTTTGCTACCTTATAAAATAGATTCTGGCCAGAACAATGAACTTACAGTTTTGCTTGAAATCTGGTTTTGCAGGCAATGTAGCGCTGAACTTGAGACTGGCTGATTCCATACATACCAAGCCAGGTGGAAGTCCCACCTATCACAATAGTCCAGAATGTGTGTCTTTGCAAAGGATCAGGATTAAAGCTAAATTGGAAATGAAGGAACTGTCAGGTAATTTCAATGGTTTTTGTAAACTTTCTTCCCATCTTAATTTTCCATAAATTTCTCAAATTTAATTTGTAAAAACATTAATATACAATTTTAAAATATTAAACTCATGTTATCACATTAACACAAATACTGAATTCTACACATATTTGACAGCGACATACATTTAGCTAGAAAATATATAATTCTAGATAAATTGACTATGCATAGGATTGTGGGTTGCATTGAAGGGAGATATACTCAAAGTTTGGTTTTAAGAGCCAAATTCTTTACAATGTTCTTTAATATTGTGACTCAAACAAACAAAAAACTTACTTCCAGAAATTTAATCTTCCTCCATGGTAGGAATCATTTAGTATACGTCCAATATCCCCTTGAACCACAACTGCCCGTATAATCACAGCTGAAAATCCAGCTACCATAATTCCAACTTGGAAAACATCTGTCCAAACTACTGCTTTCAGTCCACCCTGTGCGGATAAGACATATATGACTCAGTTTCTCAGTTAAAAAATAAAACCACCACCACCATCACGGCATTTCTTCTGTTTCCAGACATTTGTCGTCTTCTCAAAGGCCAGTGATCAAAATAATTTATGATAGTAGTTCTAATTAATTAATTACAGTATAATGGTTACATTTCCTTCTTCTGTGTGTCTTGCCAAAAGATCAAGACAGTTCTGAGCTTAATTTTATATTTGAAATAGGGATCGAACATTTTATACTTTCTTCTTGAACAGCTGTCTTAAGGCACTTCCTGTTGCAAGTTCAATCCATCACATCAACTGGTACAACATAATTTGAATGTTTATACACTTCTCTCCCCTTCATCTTGACTTGGAACATCCAATCATTTTCTCCCCTCTCCCCCAGTTTCCTTTCCTCTTCGCTTTTTGTAATATTTTTGTCTAATAAGAGATGTGGAGAATCTGAAAACTTGCAACATTATCTGTGATCAGTTGGCCTAATAAAGGTGTTAAAGCAATAGGGATTTCAAAATCCTTAAATGAAGAATTTCACAGAGAGTTGGGAAATTTCTTTTCAAAAATGGGAAAGTTGTAATAATTGAAAAAAAAATGCCATTTAAAGGAGAGTTGTATTTCTCTTTTAGATATTTAGATAGAGTAATAAATGGTAGTATCAAACTAGGAGTTATCAAATGTACCATAGACATACCAGTGTGCAATAAAAAGTACAGACTATTCCTGTTGTAACCACTGCACCCCACAAGTCCATTCCAGTAACTAGAAAATGAAATGTAAAGTGTAAACAACAGGTTTTATAAGAAATATAAAGAAATATTTTTAAGAATAGCTATATAACAAAAAATATTTTGACAATATTTACAAAGAGAGTATAACTACAGGATTTAATTGATTAATATTTGTCCTTCAACAGTTTCTTTCATAGAGGCTTGCTTGGAATTATTCCCAGAAAAAAAATCCTGCATAACAGGCTATATGACCTTTGTTGTCTAACTAGAAACCTTTATGTTCAAGGGCAAGTATAACAGATGCTGACAATAAACCCTAAGAAAAGTGGTTGTTGTAGGTTTTTTGGGCTGTTTGGCCGTGTTCTGGAATATCCCTATTCACCAAGGTACTGATAAAGGACACTCTGACACTCATCCAGCAGATCTTTCCAGAAGACATCACGGCACTTTTCCAACACTGCCTAACGACCAGCTACTTTCAGTGGGATAACGATTTCTATGAACAGATGGAGTGGCCATGGGAAGCCCTCTCAGCCCGGTTATAGCAAACTTCTACATGGAACATTTTGAAAAGCAGGCCCTGGCTTCAGCACCCTTCGCACCCACAGTCTGGTTCCAATACATGGATGACACCTTCACAATTTGGAGCCACGGTGAAGAAAAACTGGAAGAATTTCTGAACCATCTCAATAGCATCCACCCAAATATACAATTCACCATGGAAAAAGAAATAGAGGGCCAACTCCCTTTCTTACATGTCATGGTCATACACAAACCTGACCTCCTATTGGGACACAAGGTCTACAGAAAATCCACCCACACAGACTGGTACCTACACAAAATCTCCAACCACCACCCACAACAAAAAAGAGGCATAATCAAAACACTGGTAGACCATGCAAATCAGATCTGTGAAGCTCAATTTCTCAGCACCGAACTCAACCCTCCAGAAAATGGCCAAACAGCCCGAAAAACCTACAACCATCAGATCCCAGCTGTAAAAGCCTTCGAGAATACCTAAGGAAAGTCATCATTATCATGCCCTGCTTGTAGATTCCAGAGGCATTTGGCTTCTTCCTACTAGAAACAATTCTTAGCTGTTCTGGTTCAACAAATTCACTACAATGTGTGACTTGTAAGGCTATACATGGCACACTTCAGACATCAAGCAAAAAGAAATATATAGGTTAATGTGATCAAAGCAAAGCAAATCTTGTACACTCTCCCTCCCCACCTGGCTTGACTTTAAGCTCATAACTTTTTAATTGCCACTTTCAATTGTTGTGATCAAAACCAACAAACTGTGTAAAGACACCAACTCATGGGACAGGGAATGTGTGTGAGATTCACCTCAAAATTTCAAGAGGGTACCCCCTTCTCCTATCATGAACCACCTACACATGTAACTTTTAAAGTATTATTTGTTCTAAACAAGGCAATTTCAACTGCTATGAAGCTTGTAATCAAAACAGATAATAGTTTGTACAAATTTGCCACATTTCAAGCTTTGCTAAATTAGAATTAACAGTAGCTAGTAGGAAAAGGTTTCAGTTATATCAGATAAGAATAAGTAAGTAAACACAAGGCTCATTTTTTTCCACATTCAACTGTGATTTAGTACTGTACTTGTATAATATCTGAATGTTACTATAATAGTCTACAGGTACTTGATAATGTGGCCCACCTGGGCTTACAAGGAAGGAAGTGGGGGAGAGAGAGAGAGAGAGAGAGAGAGAGAAATGGTCAAATGCAAAACATATGTGAAACAGTGTAATAGCTCAAAAAGCAGTACCCTTTCAACACCTATAGGAAACATATTTGTCTGGCTGCAAAGCATAGTCTTGGTCACAACAAATAGTCTGAAGTACATGATTTAGCACTAAATTAAATTATAACAACTTGTACAAAACTAGAATCAGAAATAAGCCACTCATAGATGCTGTTCTGAAAATGTAATTTTAGCTGCACAAACTCCTGATCTAGTCAATAAGATTCTTGAAAAATTTCATTATATCATTAATCTAACTGATACTAAAGAAAAAGTTTAAATTAAAAAGCTCCTTAATGCCTCTTACCTTGATTTAAAGCTAAAGCTGGAGCATAAATAACAATTCCAGTGTATAAAATCTGGAAAGAAAACAGACACAAATATATGGTGGGAAAGCATTCTATTGAGAAATTAATTTATTTGCATGTATTCATATAGCCAAACATTTGTGGAGTTCAATATCCTTGTCTTCATTCTCGCTAACACTTCCTGGCATTGTAAAATAATCTTAAATGTGAATGCAAATTTCACATTGAATTATACTGCCTTCATGCCTCAAACCACATATGAAGTAATCTCATTAGTCAAAGAGATTGCTGTGTGAATCAGAACAATGTAACTTGCTTCAAAGGATTACAGGAGTCATGTGTCCATATTATCTGAATAGAACTCCAGTAAAATGGGAGTAGTTTGAATTTTGGGGGACCTGCTTTGTGAGAAGGGGGAGCAAAAGAGTCTCAGGCAATTATTGCAAATGCTGGCTAAGAGGGGACAACTTTGTGTGCTTCTCTCCTTCCCAAATGGAAGGGAGAGTGTCATTCAGAGGAATCTCCTCTATTATCTTTCTCAGCAAATGTACCCAGTGACTTTCTGCCTTCTGGCAGGTCCCCAGAATGAGATAAGCAAGGCATAAGAAGGGGGTCTGTCATGTTTCCTCCTGCTGTAATCTCAAACTATATGGGGCTTTCAGTATGAATACAAACACTGTATTGGGCTCAGAAGTAAATGGCCTGATAGAGCAGGTGAGGTAGGATATAGCCACTACTATAACTGGGTCACTGTATTCTATACTAACTGAAGCTTCTAGAGAACCTTCAGACGTAAAGGACAAAAAGTGCACTATAAAGGCATAGTTAGGTAGTAACTACGGTGTGAGTAACAGAGGCAAGATGTGTAATGTTCAGATAGGCTCATACCGGTGCACCAGCGTAAGCTAATAAGAGACACACACCACCTCACCACCTGCATTTCCATGAACAACTTCAAATCCAGGAGGACTCCACACTATAAAGTTTGTTATTCTAGAGGAAATGCTACTCCACTGGTTATATGCCTCTTAGTTCATTTCCTTAGTCATATTAACTATGGTTTTTCCAGTACAACAATGTTTTTAAAGGAAATTTGGCCCAGAAAGGGGGTAATAGGAACATTTTGGCATGTTATTATGAAAATAAAATGTGGGATGGGGTGGGGGTCTTGCTAGTAGCATTCCAAGATCCAGGGATTGGTGTCTGCAGCCCTAGGAACTCAAGAGGTTGCCCAAGGAAGTATAGCTCTTGCTCTGCAGAAATGCACTATATATGAAACTTCTAATTGAACATATGACTAGTATTGTCAAGTCAAAATAATACTGATCACCTCTTGGTGGTATGAGGATAAATTATCTGAAACTAGTCCCATTCTGAACAAGTCATTGGTTCTGTTCACTTGACATCAAGCTTGCTGTTTGTCTCAGGAGCGTAAGATAGTTTGTATACTTGGACTTCTCTATTTTATTGTCACAAAACCACTGAGAGGTAAGTTAGGTTGTGTGATACTTAGCTGGCCAAGGTGAGCAACTAAGTATCACACAACCTGCACCCCATCCCAAATTGTTGAGCCTTCTGCATAGGCTTTTTAGAGGATGCAGGGTACAACATGGGGAAAGAGACAGTGGGGAAATTACCGTTTCTGCATTAAGATCCTAGTGCCAAATAGCACGCTTTGCAAAATGCAACAAGAAAATCTCAAGTGCAGCCAGTTGCTTCTCACAGTATCATGTGAGAAGTTTTCCAGGTAGTCTATTTACTTAACAATCCATGTTTTGCAATGAGTGACAAATCTTTCAGTTATTTCTGTGGGGCTATTAATGTTCTCACCTCATTATTAAGCAATATAAAGCATCTCGTACACAATTTCATACTTGGTATTTAGACTTAATAAACTTTCATTGTTATGTAATCTAACAACTATAAAACCACAAAGTTGGCTTCAGAAACCTCAGAGATAAGGTAATATACAGATTAATTTCTTACCGTCAGTATAATGAAGAGTGCTGTCCCACACAGACGCAAATATCTATTAAATCGAAGTTCTAAGTACTGTAAGAAACAAAGTTCACATAAAATTTTAAATGGAGAGGTGTAAGAGTGGCTCATATACCAACCAAGAAAGGTGCATCACACCCTATATTTTGGGTGTGCCTCCCTGTCCCACTCACAAGCTACCTATATATTCTTGAAGAGAGAGATAATCTCTTGGTGGAAAAGGCAAAGGTTATTATTGGCCAGAAATAAATAATTCAACATCCATAATAGGGTGATAACTTTCATGAGACTGAATGATCACAAAATACTGTGCAAGGTATCCAATTTTTATAACTTATGTAAAGTAAGTAAATCACCAACAGGATTCTGGCTGCTATATCTGGTGCAGAAACATCACATTGTTTCACATAAAGGGAAGAAAAATGTACTTCAATCTATAATAAAGAAAGGTTCACCTCTTGTGAAACCGTTGAATATAAAATATTGGGTGTCAGATAGCTGCATAAATATGCAGGTACTTGTGCAATCTAAGCCACTAAACATATATGTAAAGTTAAATTAGTTAATCACTATGGAAAGAACTTGTAAGTACATTTCACAACATTATGGAGCTGGTAAGTCTGTTGATTTTTGTCCTTGTTGTTGGACTGACAGTATGGCTACACTAGCAGCAGAGAGCAAACTAGTGTGGGCTGCTTGGGAACATCAGATATGATTAGAACAAGCTAATAAAATAAATAGATAGATAAAAATTTGTTTTCACTTCCCTTGCCCTCTGCTCAGCAGAGGGATTAATCTGCCAATATCCTGAAGTGGCTTCCTTATGATGCCACTTCACCATAGTGTCAAAGTGAAAGAGGAAGGCTTACTTTAAATCGGTTCCAGCAATTGCACATGTTGGAACAGATCCAAACCAGAGCGATCTTACCTGCGCCCGAAAAGTAGAAGCCCCTTGACAGGGGCCAGAAAGGTGAGGGTAGGAACCCTCTGGGGGCGTCTTCTGATCACTGCCTTTAAGAGCGCCCCAGACCGCCCCTGCAGCGCTCCAAACAGCAGCCTAAACAGCCCACATAGTCGGACTCTGAGTTTGAGATTCAGCTCTCAGAAAACTGCTTAAAGCAGATGTGGGCGAAGTGTCGTCCTGCGACTACACGTGGCCCGCGGCCTCCTCAGACTCCTTGATTCCCAACAAGAAAGTTGTGTTTCCCACCCCTCTTGGGGTTCTGCTCCGCCGTCCCCCTTCTTCACATTTTGAGCAGTCTGTCCCGGACTCAAAAGTAAGGGACGGAGTGGGGCCAGGGAGCGCTGAAATCGGGCAATCTGCCGTACCACAGACGGCTAAGGCCAGCCCCTCCTCGCTCACCTCGTAGGTGCTGGTGATGCCCAGGCGGTAGAAGACGGGCAGAAAGATCTCGGCGCTCAGGATGACCATCAGCGCATAGGAGATGGCGAAGATGCTGAACATGGCCCCGAAACGGTAGACCTCGGACGGGGTGCCCAGCACGGTCACGGCGGACATGAAACTGGCCGTCAGGGAGAGCGCCACCGGCACGGCCGTCATCTGGCGGCCGCCCACCAAGAATTCCTTGGAGGTCTCCTGGCGCCCCACGCAGGCGTAAAAAACGCCGATGACGGCGGAGATGAGCAGCATTGCGGCGAAGACCAGGTAGTCCCAGACGCCGAAGCCCCCGAGGGCTCTGCAGCCGGGCATGGCTCCGTTCCCTCAAGGCCCGCCGAGTCTCGGCAGGGAATTCCCTGAGTGGTCCCGAGAAGCGCGAGGTGGGCGCCCTGGGTCGCCTTCGTGAGCCGGGCGCCTCGCGGGGCTTGGCCGTGGAGCGCGCCGCTCCGTGGACCCCTCGGGCGCCCAAGAAGCCCGCCCGGCGCCCCTTCCTCTCAGCCTCGCGCCCCCTCGGTCAGGCCCGCGCTCTGTGGCAGGTGCCTTTTTAATTCCCCCCAGGAAGCTGACGCCTCGGAGCTCCTCTTGCACCGCCACCCTGCGCCGCCCCACTAGGCGTTCAGCCCGCGCAAGCCTTCCCTTCCTTCCAGCCGGGGGGCTTTCACTGTGCCCCTTTCTCTTCACCTTCTGCCCCTCCTTGACCCGCCCTTCCCTCCTTCTGTTTGCCCTCCCCGCGCTCCTGCCCTTGCCTTCGCTCTCCCCCCCCCCGCCCCCGCTTCTCTCTCCGGCAAATCCCGCGCCCTTTTCCTGTGGGGCGCCTTTCTTGCCCTTCGGGGGCCTGGCCGTCTCTCTCTCTCTCTTCTCTCTCTCTCTTCTCTCTCTCTTCTCTCTCCTTGGCGCTTCTCTGCCCAGCGGGGCTGGCTTTGCCCCTCTCCCTCAGTGCCACGGTGTCCCCTGGGGAATTAATGCCCTTCTCGTCCGCCCCTAGCGAGGGAAGCCTGGCAGGGCTTCCTTCTCTTCGCCTTTTATTTGGCTGCGCTTCCCTGGGGTTGGCCTTAAGCTGTGACAGCTCCCTGCCCTCAGCCACCTGGAGAAGGAACTCCAGGTTCGGGTTCCTTCCTACTCCTTTCAGCCTCACAGCAGCAGGGATGCGCAGGGCGTGGGGGGAGGAGCCCTGAAACAGGCCTGGCAAGATTTAATCCATAGCTTTTGCCAAATCGGCCTTTTAAACAGAAGCCTTAGGTGTCATTAGCCCTATAATTGGCCGCCTCCAATCGAGCAACGGGCCTGGGAAAGAGAGTCGCACCTTGAGTAATAGTGTTCATGTTAAGATGATGGATTAATTAAAAGGAAAGCCATTGCCGTCCTAGCTCAGTGTGCCCTTTCATTATCCACCCAAATCCATCCTTGCCTCTGAGACATGGTTTCATATGACCTCCCGCCTTGGTGAGAAACCTCTCCTGGCATGGGTGCACAAATGTGATGTCCTGCAAATTGATTCGTAACCCACAAAGGATGGACGGTCCATCCACAGTCTTAGTGATTATCTTTGCTTTCAGTACCCATTCATTCATGTTTTTTAAAGATCTTGTTTTTAAAGCCTTTTCTTCATCCAAATCCTGGAATTGTGTGTGTGTGTGTGTGTGATATGCCCTCATGTCAGAACCAACTTATAGTAGCTTTCAAGGTAAGCAAGATATTTAAGGAGTGGTTTTACTAGTTCCACTCTCCCAGTGAGTTTCCATGGCTGAGCAGGATTCAAACCTTGTTCTCCAGGGTCCTAGTCCATCATTCCATCCACCACACCACACTGGGAATCCTTATGTATATCTATACATGCTTTCCCTGCTTTGCTGGAAGCACTTGGAATGTTTGTGATCTGTACAGCCATCAGACCAGTCAGAGTGAGCAAACAGTAGTACATTTTAGCTTAGTTAGGCACTCATCTAATTGAAACACATGGCTGTTGCAGGCAGTCCACTGGTATAGGAAGGGCTCTTGATAGGTGATTACTCAGTCTCTGCTTAAAAAACTCACAAGTCATCTTTCTTCCTTCCAAGACTTTCTCTTACATTGTGAAACAATTTGTGCTCTGTAAACAGCTGGTGCCACCAGGAAGTTTTTAATGTTTTGCTAAAATCCCCTATCTTGTGAGTTGAACCTTTTGGTTTGCTGCCCAGTGCAGTACAGGGGGGGGGGGGGGGAACTGTATTTAAATAGTCCAGTCACACTATGGTGTCATTATATAAAGCATTCATTGAACATTTATGGCACTTTTATTTATTTATTTAAAATATTTTTACCCCACCTTTCTCCTTAAAAAGGACCCAAGGTGGCTTTTATAATTAAAAGGACAATATTTAAAAGCAAATACAGTAAGTATATAAATATTTTTAAAGAATTAAATGAATATTACATTAAAAATGGTAAATAAGATCAATACTAAAAATACATTTAGAAGCAATATGGCACAACAATCCATTTACAAACCCAGTCTCAGACAGCCAGTAACTAAGGGAGTAACTACTAGTTACTCCCTTAGTTACTAAGGGAAAGCCTGCCTGAAGAGAAAGGTCTTTGCTGCTTGCAGAAGGACAGCAAAGATAGGGCTAGCCTGGCCTTCTGTGGTCTAGGAGCAGCAACAGAGAAGGTCCTCTCCCATGTCCCCATCACACCTGTAAGAGTGGTGGGACTGAGAGAGCCTTGCATCCTCCTAAGCCAGTGAGTCCCAACCCTGGGATACTCAGGTGTTCTTGGACTGCAACTCCCAGAAGCCTTCACCACTAGCTGTGCTGGCCAGAGTTTCTGGGAATTGCAGTCAAATAACATCTGGATTACCCAAGGTTGGGAACCACTGTTCTAAGCAGTGCTTCCTATCTATATGGTGAAATGGGGAAGTGAAAATATGAAGAATTTGCATAAAGTGGCTGAGGATGTGAAGAATTAAAAGTAAGATTACATACTAATTCGGAGCTTAATTATTTCTGAATATGTGTCATAACGCTGACATATCAGCAGCAGGAAGTTATACGTCTTGAATTACTGTATGGCTGTGAAGGTTCGGTAGGACAGTCACGTGGCTCTTCCTTATCTCCAGTAACTTCACCAGACACCATTTGCAGTGGTAACGATGGAACATTTATTTTTGAACTGTTGAATAAACAATTATCAGGAACCGGAACATAGTCTTTTTCACCTCCCTCCAACGGGGCAGGAAGGGGCTTCCAATCTTCTAGAACGAAGGGGTTACCGTAACTAGAGTTCCATGGCCCTGGCTGCTTGACCAGTGACCATTCTTTGAATGTTGTTCCCGTCTGTATAGGCAACAGGGGCACGGACGCGTCTCCAAGGAAATCTTCCCACTTGGGACGCTCCCCGGGTTCCAGCGTTTCCCATACTCTCTCCATTCTGACTCTTCTTCATTTCCCACGCTCGCCATTCACTCCTTTCCTTTCTCTCCTTTTCCACCTTTTCTCTCTCCTTTCTTAATCTCTTCTTCCACTCTCTCACTTCTGCTTCTCCCCTAAGATGGTCTAGGGCAGTGATGGCAAACCTATGGCACACGTGCCACAGCTGGCACACAGAGCCCTTTCTGCGGGCACACGAGCCGTAAGTCGCCAGATCGCTACTCCCCTCCCCCCCCCGGCAGCCAAACTTCAGGAGGTGGATGCAGCCAGGGTGCTGGCGCTTTGACAGGCGGCGGGCCAGGATCCGGAGAAGCTGTTATGTTATAAAAACCTTATATTGTCCGTCTTAGATCGCAACCCGAACATCTGGTCGCGAATAACTATTGCTGCAGTGCAGAATTTGGCCACTTGTCTTGTAATATAAGGGGTATTGTCAGAGAGTAGCAACTGTACATAATACTCCTCTGATCTCCCAGGAGATTTACAGATAATAGGAAGTAAAAGCTCCATACGTAAATCCTGATAGCAAGTACAATATAAGAGAACATGCCCAACTGTTTTGACTTTGTCACTATTACAAGGGCAGAGACAATCTGATGGAGGCAAACCTCGAAATCTTCCCTCCAGAAGCTTAGAAGGTAATACATTAAGTCTAGCTAGTGTAAAAGCCCTTGTGGCTTTAGATGAGATAGTACTGGTTAAATACGAGGAGGTGAGAAAAGCAGATTTCTTAAGAAAGTTAGATTTCCCCAGCTGGCCAACATGGTCCTGTTGTATAAGGGTCTGTCCATATCCCAGACCCTTAACTTAATCGCCTTGATGGCGTCCGTAAGACCCATTGCTATAAGTGTACTGGGAGAAAAGCCAATTTTCGATATCTCTTCAGTTAAACTCTGTATAGGATGCCTCTAAAAAACCCACGCATTTCAATGTATTTTCTCATGCCAAATTTGTGAACCTCGTATATATATATATATGCAGAAGGACAGCAAAGAAGGAGCAAGCCTGATCTCCCATAGGAGAGAGTTGTATAGCTTGGGAGCAGTGACAGTAACTCAAATTAAATTGATATAAATGACTGTACCCCATTAAGTGTGGATACAGCCATACGTGTGTCTTCACATATGACTGTATCCACAATTAATGGAGTACAGTCATTTATATCAATTTAATTTGAGTTATTCCTGACTAGCCTTAGTTCCATTTATACCAGTGAATTTATTGTTGATAGGACAACATCCGAATTCAACCCATACTCTTCTTCTTGGGCATGCTAAATATTATTTTACTCCTACATTTTCCTCCCTTTTGTTCCTTTCCCGTTTATTGATGAAACACTTGGTTTTTAGATTATAAACCCATGTACAGGCCTGTCTTTGATTTTAATTTTATTATAAAGCCCTTAAATTAGAAGTTACTAGTAGTAGTAACATGTTGGGTCAATGCAAATTAATGCTTTGTCTTTCTGTAATTTTAATGAGGGGTTTTAGAAAGTCTGTCCACTAACAATTTACAGAAAAAGATAGATGTGTCTGGAATGTCGCCTGGATGTTAATCTTCATCTTAGAACTGCAGAGTTGGAAGGGACCCTATGGATCATCAGGTCCAGTCCCTGTCAAGGAGGCACACTGAGAAATTGAACTCCAAGCCTTTAGCGCCGCAGCCAGATACCTAAACCACTGAGCTATCCAGTAGATAGATTGTGCTATTTATGAATTATCCAATTTATTTGTTTTTCAGGAGTTAAACACCCATAATAAAGTATCTTTCTCTAATAATGTCAGATTTTCCTACATTGTAGACATACTGCTTTTGGCACATACCCCATTATTTTTTTATTTAATTTCTTATATATTACACATTTTCTCCAAATTGCTCAAGGTGGCAAACATCAATCTCCACTTCAGGAACATAGGTGACTGTAACAAAATCTTATTTTGGATAAAGGCTGCTTGGGTTCTGGAAGGGAAAGAGCCAAATTTTCACATTCAGTTTGGTGCATGCCATCTTTAATGGCACAAGACCAACAACTTTACACTTACTTGAACTTTATCATTTTGGTTATAGTATCTCTTGTGCTCTTGTTTGTTTAAGGTTTTTAATTCTCAAAAACAGATTTGTGATTCAATCAACTTGCAAATTCCAAGTTAATGTAAGTGAAACAGTTGACCAATTTTCACCTGGAAGCTAATTAGAGGCAGCATAATATTCCTTTCTTTATCTGGCACTGGTGGTTTTTGATTCTTTCCCATTCCTTGATGCCAAATCAGTCTCTGCTTGTTCTTTTCTTTCTTGATTAACCAGCACAGAAAAAGATAAAAATATACTATGTCCCAGAAACATACAGGTTCATATTTTCTAATACAGCCTTCCCTTAACATTTAATGAACAGCAATTTTTCCATCCTTCATTTCTTTCCTACTCTACACTGAGCAAGTTTTACTATTCTGCCTCTCTTTCAGTTCTTCTGTCTGAAATGAAATGATCGTGCTGTTCTTCTAAATGTTTATATCTAACATAAAGCAAGACCTTAGGGCACTCTTTTACATATTCAGTTTCAGTGGTGAATCTCACAGGCCTAAAAGTCTTTCTAACAACTTAAATGTTGTTTTGAGATGGTACTATTCAAACATTCATATTTGGTGTCCTAGCAGAGTTTCTGGATAAATTATTTTACAACTTTTTAAATAGTGCCTTGATCCTACTCTGAAAAAACTACAGTGAGATCTCAGAGGGTTAATCTCTGCAGCTGTGCTAAGCATATAAAGGTCTAGAGATAATTCTTATCGGCACCTCTGCAGTAACACCCATAACTTTAAAAATATTTCTTTTTTAAAAACAGACAAAACAAATAAACGTTTCTTTGGGTTTGCTACAATTGCATTTCCAGCACTAAAGAAAATTACATTTTACTCTTTTAAACTTTTTTCTGTTGGCAGCAAGTCTATTTTTCACCTTCATTACATCTGAACAGCTATTAACTATAAATTATGGGGGTTGGATCTGCATTAGTGACATTAAAGCAGCTAGGAAAAGCTGGACAGGGTACTCCTCAAATGTATTGTTCTGTACACTGCCTAACTCATGAGAATCCTAGGTATATTTCAGAGCTGGAAGATCCCATCTATAAGAGAGCTTTCACTTTGGCTCGCTGCTCAGCTATCCCGTCTAAGGTTCTCAAAGGGAGATATAGGAAAACTCCCTATGAGGACAGACACTGCCCATGCCCCCAAGGGGAGATGGAATCGATGGTACATATGTTTTTCCATTGCCCCTTTCACCATCCACATAGGGAGAGATTTATCCTGCCATGTTTAGATAGATTGACAGCATATGCAAATGAGGAGGGTTTGGAAAGACTTAAATGATGAAAAATCTTCTATTACTAAACAAATAGCTAAATTTTGCTTATATTTGATTAAATTTCATACAAAGAAGATGGGTTAATTAGAAGGTTCAAATTCTAAATTAAACTTTGAATTCTCTGTATTCAGTTATGTTACCAGGGTATTATCTTGTAACTGTGCTAGTTGTATTCCTATAGTTTTATACCGCAATAAAGTGATTCATTCACTGCCTAACTGCATGATCCATTTCCTAAGAACAGGATTGTTCATATTTCATTAGAAGCCAGGGATTATGTGAGGTTATAGGAGCTCTTTAATATACTGGCATTACATAATTGTTACGTTGCTGGTACCAGCAGTTGTTACCGTGGTGGGAAAAGTATAGTTAGTTGGAACTTTATTTAGTATGACATTTATACATTGACTATCATATAAAAGACTCCCCAGTAGTTTACAATATTGTAATACTAAAAACGCAAAACACAATGGCCAAGATCCTACTGCATAGCTCTGGTAGTACAACAGGAGGTGCATCATTGGTAGTGGCAGAATGCCATTAACTAAAGAGTTATTGCTTTGATTTTGCTTGTGACTTTGTTTCATTGCAACAGTATGTTGCACAACCTGAAATTGAACCCGAAACCTTTTAATTAGCCACAATATGCTGCTACCAATCATGTCATTCTTGTTGCACAACTGGACCTACATGATCAGATACAGGCCAGTAAGCTCAGGCAATAAAATATGTGGCAAAAAAATGAAATGTTCCACAAAACCATTAGCAGTACAACTCACTCCAGGTTTGTTGGCATCCCCAGAAAGACATATTTATACCAGCAAATGAGGTGCAATAGATGAAAAAGTTCCCTCAAAGTAAATAGAGAACACAAGATTATTGTTCCCACCTCTATCCATCCCCCGACCTCAGAGGATAGGATTCCAACTCGTAAAAATATGACACACCACCAGATGTGAAAGTCCAGACTAGGGAACAGTCATAGTTATGTGTTGATTGGTGTTTTTCCTACTTAGCTAATGTGCAACTGTTAGTGGTGTTACATTTATTTTTGTTTTAAAGTCCAAAATCCTGTTGCTTAGTGTATTAAATCACAGTTGAGTAGGCCCACTGAATCAGTGGGGATTTGATGAGTAAACAATCCTGTAGATTTCATTGATTCAAATGGAGTTACCCTAATGTGTGACTTTACTAAGTCACAGTTACAGAAGGCCCATTTGAATCAATGGAGCCTATGGAGAAGATGATTCACCAAATCCCCATTAATTCAATGGGCCTACTCTAGTGTGGCTTTCTGCCAAAGGCTCTTCTGTAGTGGGCTCCATTGCTGTTTAGCCTGGAGCAGTGGCCATCTGACATGATGGGTCAATAGTATCACCACACCTTTCATCTCCTAAGTCACCAAGTTGCACTCCTTAGATAAGATTTTAATACTCTGCTATCCTATTTACTTGAAAGAATGCTCAACTAACATCAGTGGGATATGATTTAAAATCATTACAGTTATAACTCTATAGTTCATATATTCATTCTAGCCTTAGGTCAATGGCAGTAGTGCTATACTCTTTTCCCATTTCATTGTATTGAGGGAGATCATGTATTTTTATCCTCCACAATTAGGAGAGATTTCCAAGACAATAATGCTGTGGAAAGTTAAGGGCAACAGGAAAAGAGAAAGACCAAATCTGAGATGAATTGACTTCATCAAGGAAGACACACCCTTGAGTTTACAAGACATGAACAAGGCTGTTGAGGACAGAACATTTTGGAGATGACGCATTCATGGGGTCGGCATGAGTCGGAGGCGGCACCTAACAGCAATAAGAACAATGTCAAGATAGCGCAGCAGTACTGAAAGCCAACTTAACAGGAAGTAAATCACACAGAGTTTAGTACAACCAAAAACGCGTCCGACGAACTACAACCGAGCTTCAATACATTATATTTATTCTCATGGCTTCGCTGGACGCCGAAACGCTGAACTAGAAACCGAATTTAAGAAACTATACCACCCCGTTCCCACCCAGTACTAATAGCGACGTTGGAGAAAATATAGCAATTATTCAAAAGGACTGTGATTGGAACACAGCCTTGCAACAACCAGGTTTTTCAATATATATATTGAATAAGATTCAATTAGAATTCTCTTCCGTTTTGCTTTGTTTTCGCTCACGATCAAAGTATTTTAACGCTGTGCAACTCTACCCCGCGCATACTAGGACGAGTCAATATTCTTTCACTGGGACAACACCAGATACTCCGCCCTTCCACTTTCTCCGTTTCCTCGTATCTCACGTGACAGCCGTATCCCAGAATCCTTCAGCCAAAGATGGCAGCGCCCAGTTAAGGGAGCTGCACGTGTGTGTTATGTGCGGTGGGTTTTTACGTTGAGTGGGCTTAGATAGTGAGTTGCTCAATATACTACGTACCTCGACCCAAAGGAAACGTACCGTATTTCCCCTTCTTATTTAGAGTCATGAAGAACAAATCGTCTTCTCACAAGTCGGAGAACACACACAGGGTAAGTAATGAGGGGATGGAGGGAAATTGGAACTCAGTTTAGTAGAAATTTAGTTGCTGTTTCAAAGCGAAGAGTTTTTCTAACTTCAGGTATAACATGTTTGACATTAAGTTATATATGTATCTAAAGAAAAAAAGATTGGGGCAGGCTAAACTGAGTCAAAGCGGTAGGCAAGCAACACATACTAGCATTCGCATGTGCAACATGTTGTGGAGGCGTGTAGTTGCTGCGGAACATACTGCAATCGTGCCTCGACAACCTTAAGAGCGCTATGCAAATCGGATTTATTTCACTTTGCCCCCTACAAGAGGCCTGCAAAAGCAGCAGACTTCTGGTCTTGAGTAAAATGATAAGTTGAAATTTTTGTTGTGGAGTGCTTATATTTCTTGGAGTATAAACAACTGAAAGTGTTACAATATTTTAGAAACTAATGTGATTTCTTTTAAGATTTTCTGAACTGTAGGCCTCCTCAGCAGATGTATGGTAAACAGGTCAAAATATTAACATCTATGACAAGGTCATAGGGCTCTGGGTACAAGTGCCCCCCATACAATATAGAATACAAGAATAAAAACCTGTACATATTGGAGTACGTCTGAGAAATATGTAGTGTTGATTTGCCTTATTTGGGCTCTCAGCTGATTTTTTTTTAAATGTCAAATTAAACTTTTGTTGACAGTACTTCGATCTGAACACAGTGTATTGGAATAAGCCTAATTAACGAAGCTCTATTTTGAACTGACTTTAGTAGGATGTGTGTATGTTTGGAATTAATTGCTGGGCTGTTCTCGTCTTTGCTCTATTTTTCTTCCTTCTGTGGACCATCATAAATGGAAATCAATAACAAACATTCCATTCTGGTACAGTATTGGAGACTAAATAAATAGGGACCGTGTTGTTACACAGAGTACACCAGTCTTATTAAGGGGGGGATTTCTGTGACATTTCACATTTTCTCTGCAACCTACATTTGAACCCATAAGCAAGTTCAAGCAGGTTTATGAGTAATCTGGCTTTTCTCACCAGATTACTCATAAACCACCCATAAGCTCAAACATAGGTTGCAGGAAAAAATATGACATGTCAAAGAAATCTTCTCCTTACTTATATTTCAGAAGCTTAATCAGGGTTTACCCTGGTGTTACTACTACAGTAGGGAAACACTGAATTATAGTATCTCAAGTAGGTGTAGGAAAGAACTTGTCTGAAACCTTTGAGACCTGTTGCCTGTCAGTGTTGACAAAACTGATCTAGAATGGATCAATAGTCTGATTCACATGTTCCTAAGCATTGTTTCATCGTGAGAAGGAGTAAATGAAAAAGCAAAATGTGGTGCCCCATAGTGCTTAAAGTGCTCTCTGGGTGGTTTACAATGAAATTATGCAGACTACACATCCCCCCCCCCCCCCGACCTGGGTACTCAGTTTACCAATCTCAGAAGGATGGAAGGCAGAGTTAATGTTGAACTGGCAACCTGGGATTGAACCTGGGTTGTGAGCAGCATTTTGGCTGCAGTACTGCAGTTTAACCACTGCACTGTGAGGCTCATCTTTGTGCCAGTCCAGACATTATATCATAACATTTAGCTCATGATGAGAATCACAGTTTATTTCATAAAGGGTGTTCCATTATCTATGCAGAAAAATGAGTGCATGTAGAAACTTCTCTTTTAAAAATAAGTTAGCAGTTTGAAGAGGTGCTACATCGACTGCTGGATTGAAGCAAGAGTCTCTCTTACTGTTGTATTTGGGGGATGTGAGCATGTTTTTCTTCCAAACCTGTAATACGTAGCCAGGTGTGTGTCTTAGCCTTACAAGTATACTGTAAAATGGATGATAAATCTTATTGTTGTATTTGGAAGATTCTGCCCAGTATTGAAAAGCAGACTTTAACATTTCCTGATTTCATTTAATTCAGTAAGCCAAGCTGTCTGTGAGCATGGTGTTTCAAATATTTTGAATGCATGCCTTTGTGGAATTTGCTCCTTGCTATTTGACAACTTTCTTTTCAGTGTGATGTTACCAAGATGATTGAAAAACAGTCAAAGTAACCTCTCATATTTCTCCTGCAGTTTCTCACCTTCTCCGAACGCTTAAACAATGTAAATATTGACATTATTCATCGCATTGACAGAACAGGGAGTTATGCTGAGGTAAGGCCAATGTAGTCATTTTGCATTTTAATTACTACTCCTTACTGTAAAGATCATGAAGTGTCTTGTATGTGTTAGGTACTTCCACGTGTTGTCTTTTCCAGTAAGCAGCCAACTCAGAAGTGAAGATGGTGATGAACTCTGTTGGTGATGTGTGGTGTTGCCATTATTCTACTGATGTAATGATTGCTCCCCCTTTGCATATGCTGCTTCCGTTAATGTCTTTGGACTTTTAGTGTTAAGCATGGAATGGTTGATAGCTGAGTTGAACTTACCAACCATATGGAAATCTGTCTCCCTTCATTTGATGATCTGGCAAGTTTGTTGTCAATCTGCTCATTGGGAGCTAGGATGATGTCCCTTGGTTTTAGCCACAGTTTTAAAGATAGTAGACTAAAACATTTAGCCTGTTAATCTTAAAATCCTGCTGTAAATATTTTCCTTTCAAAATTAATGATTACTTTTCTCTGTTGTGGTGATTGATTTATGCATGAATGTCTGAGGGTAGTGGAAGCTCATTGTATGTTGGTCTTGCCTTATCTTGTATTTGTGACATTTAAGCACTGAAATTGCCCAAACAAAATGGCAGCAGTACTGCCACGTGCACACACACACATTTGTGTGCACCCTGTTTTTATACAGATCTACACAGTGTTCCATGCAGCATAGAAAAAAATTACATTCTTCTAATTTGCACTTACAATCCAGGATTGCTTCCATTTTCTGAATAAAACCCATTTAGTTTCTGAGAAGGAAAAAAATGGTTGTGGCCATCTGATTATAAATCATATAATGATTAGCATAGTGTTTGAACTTCTAATGATTTCTAGATATTATATGGCTAAGTTACTGCTGTTGTTTTGCAAGAACTTGTGTATTTGTTTGAATAAAGAAATGAATAGCTATGTCATGGTTCAAATCATCATAATGTGTTAGGCCACCCTGCAAAAGTCTCATCCCTTACATAAGTATTTGCAGAATTAAGCTCCTTAGATATATATGTGTAGACTAATGCACACTCTTGGTTTTGGTAGGAAGTTGAAACGTATTTTCATGAAGGACTTGAGAAATGGAGAGAACTGAACCTTACTCGGCACTTTGGTATATTTTTTTCCAAATTATTTTGTTTTTCTATGTGTTGTGCAACACAGATGCATGCATTTGTTTTTGTTCTTAGCTTTCAAGTATAGTGAAATTTGCGTTTAGCGTCAGTTCATTTGCAAGTTATTGTATGGTGATGCATATACAGTTGAACATGAAATACATTAGACAGACATAAATGCTTTTTCTGTGGTGATTTTTGTTTGGTATTGAGAGTGGGAGTGTTAAAAATTTAGAAGTTTTCCGGCAAAGTAACTTACTTATATCTGTGTAAATACAGTGTTGTTGTGTGCTGTCAAGTTGGTTCCAACTTAGAAAGACCTCAGTAAGAGTTTCAAGGTGTGTGAGATGTTCATGGGGTGGTTTACCATTGCCAGACACCCCAGTGAGTTTCTGTGGCTGAATGAAGGTACAAATCCCGATCTTCTGTGTCCTAGTCTGCTAGGCTCTCATGAGTGTAAATTACTAATATAAATATATAAGAAAGTGGAATGTACACACTTTCTGGGTGTGTTGTTTGACCTGACAAACTACTTTTGAGCCCATACATGCAGATAGTTCTTTGTTTGACTTGACTTCTTGGACAGAAGCCACTCTGAAAATAATGGGATTTACAGTGTGCACTGAGAATTGGTTTTGAGTTAAACCAGGACAGCTACTGCCTCTGGATTTCTGAAGCTCTTACTGTTGTTTTACACAGTGACATTCTACAGACAAGTAGTCAACAAATGCCAGTCTTTCAACCAGCTAGTCTACTATCAGAATGATATTGTGCAGTGCTTGAAAACCCACCTACAAGTGAGAAACAGTCTTGCTTTCCAGCCCCTTTTGGAGTAAGTACTTGTTGTTGCCATTTAAAATACACTTTCCTTAAAACAAAGTCTGTAATGCATTTTTCCATTTGGGGAAAAATAAATATTACCTCAATGATAATTGGAGCCTTTGATGTTTGATACCTGAGTGATGCTTTTGGATTGTTCATGTATCTTGGTTACGCTTATTTCTGAAGATGTCCACATAAATGTATGCTTTCAAAGAATCAAGACAGATGGGGACATTTTCAAGGTCATTGGTGTGCATTTTAAAAAGAAACAGCGCTTAAGATAAAATATGCTGTACTCCGTTTACAAATTAAAGAGGCACAGGTAGTAATTTTGTTTCCATACTTTCATTTCCAAGGCTTTCTGCGATATATGCATATTTGAGGCTCTACATCTCTTGCACAGAATAAATGTAACTGGTTGTAGAGTAAAACTTGTATATCTGGTTAATATTGTGGCTCAATCCCCAGCTCATTGGTTGGTTTTGCCGAATTTACTGTTTCTTAACCTCACACTGACTTTCTAAAGCAGGAATAATTGTAGATACTTGCAGACTATTGAGAGGTGATGTTAACTGTTCTAAAGTTCTGGAATACATTGGATATAACTATTGCTACAGTAATATGTAGGCACACTAAAATATAAGCACACCATGAGACAGCAAGATGTTTTCCCAGAGATGTTTATAGCTACTGTTATGTGTGCTTGTCCAAGTAATAACATAGTTTTTCTTTATCTGTCAACCTAGCTTGGTGGTACAGTTGGCTCGTGATCTCCAGACTGATTTTTATCCTCATTTTCGAGAATTCTTTCTGGCCGTTACAAAACTGCTAGATACGCAGGATACAGAGCTGCTAGAATGGGCTTTCACCTCTCTTTCTTACCTTTACAAATACTTATGGAGACTAATGGTGAAAGACATGTCCAGTATTTACGGGTAAGCTTGTTGATCTATTTAAAATAATAATTGAAGGATGGCAATGAACCTGCTTTATTAACTGCATCTGAATAGAGCTGTTTTCATTAGAGGAAAACCTGCAATCAATACCCAGACTTGATAAATCCATGCAAATGTAGTGGAGTAGTTCGTTCATTTTTGTAACTATAAGTGTAGATTTATCAGCATGTCTATGGAGAGTTTTAATTGCACCAGTGTTATTTTTAAGAAGAAGTAAATCCAGTATTTTGTTGATGATTTGAAATAAAACTTAAAATTCCAAATTTAAAAAAAGAGGTTTTATATTCTGCTATGCATCATGGACCTGGCAAATATATTAATTTATTTATATAATGTTGTCCCCAATAAGTTAGAATGGTGTAATTGTAATTCTTTTTATATTATATAGCCCTTGACGAAGGCTGATAGGCTGAAATGTGTCGGGCATTTTATACTGGAATAAAGAACATTTCTACTTCCCGGGACTACCATTTTCCCTTTTTTGACCTAATATTTCAGTGAATGTACCAGTTCCTTTCGTTATTTTCTGATTGCATCTTGCACCAGCCCAAGCCAGCGTAGCCACTGATGATGGCTAGGAGTTGCAGTCCTACAATGTCTGAAGGGCCACAACATGGTCTCCTCTCCCATATGCTTGGGTTGCGTTTACTGGAAAGCAGTGACTATTCTTGCTTGGCAGCTGAGATGACCTCAGTGTGTCCCTCTGGATTAATTTAGTCCAGTTCCCCACACCAGGCTATTTTTGGCAGTTTGGAGCAGTACCTCTAAAACATCCTGTGGGTAATGATCTGCCCTATATATTCTTTACCACCGAGTTATGAATGTGCCTGGATTGGAATGAAAAGGTGTCAAGATAGATGCATGTGTTAAGACATGGAATCTGGAAAGCACTAATAAAGTATTGAATTGGCCCTTTCCAGTTTTTATTCTTTTGTGATTATATTTGAATGTTGTATTTGCAGATTGTACAGCACCTTGTTGGCCCACCAGAAGCAGCACATCAGGAACTTTGCAGCAGAAAGCTTCACCTTCCTGATGCGGAAGGTAGGTGATGCCTGTGAAGGAGTTGGTTGGTGGTAAGAAGCAGGAAGAATCGAAGGGGAAAGAGGATTTAGTTTCTGGAGAAGGGGAAAGAGGAGGCCGACTTCTCAAATCGAATCGACTGCTGTTCCTTTGGGCTTTAAAACAGTAGCAATGGTTGCTAGGCATCTTTAGGTTCTTTTAGTAAATGGCTGTCATTCCTTTTGTTGAGCGAACATACAAAATTGCCTTCCATGTAGTGAGGCCGTTAAGCCCTCCAACCTGTATTCTCTTTACCTGGTTAAAAAAAAATGTACCCCTTGATAAAATGGGGAGAGTCTTTCCTATGATCTGCTGAATATTTGATCTGTTTGTTTGTTTGTTTTGGTAAATGACTGAACCTGGGAGTTCTGCTATGCAAAGCTTTCCTAGAGTGCTACTCCTTTCCAGTAGATAGTACTCTAGGTGAAATAGCCAAAGATTATTTGGGTGACTGTATGGTGTCTTCCTCAGCTATCAGTTAATAGAACAGAATAATGATGATGATGATAATAATAATAATAATAGTAGTAGTAGTAGTATAATAATTTGTAGTTATTCACCTTTCCCACTTAAGTGCTAATATTGCTTCAGATTCATAATGTCAGTAACCTGGCATCTGTCCAGTAATTATTACATCCATATTTTGG
The DNA here is from genome assembly GCA_037013535.1 of Intellagama lesueurii. Lineage (NCBI taxonomy): Eukaryota > Metazoa > Chordata > Lepidosauria > Squamata > Agamidae > Intellagama > Intellagama lesueurii. The sequence continues at coordinate 38,032,117 of JBAJHW010000005.1, read as the reverse complement.
TGGGAGGGTTAACTGTCTGTAGCAGCAGAAAACAGCAAGGGAGTCTTGTGGCACTGTAAAAACTGACATGCTTTATTGGGTGTTAAGCATTCATGGGCTGTACCCCCTTCATCTGATGCAACTGGTGTATCTGAAGAAGTGCACTACAGTTTATGAAACTTGTGCCAAATAGAATTTGACAGTCCTTAAGGTGCTACAAGGCTTGTTATATTGTTGCTATAGACTGGGGCTGGGGAGAGTGACTTATCTAAGTTCTTCTTAGAGGCATATACCTAAGTTGGGGCACTCAGTATGGTAATCAATTTCTGTGCTTACCTGCTTTCCAGGAGAGTTGTTAGGATGGGTGTCTTCTAAGTTAACCTGCATTTAGTTAGTATTTTTGTAGAAAAAGTACTACTTCCTGTCTGGCCTCAGTCTTTCAATAAGTTGTCAAGATTTCTGCTGTGAAAACACAGGAAGAGATGCAGGACTACAAGTATCCCTCTGTTTTCAAGTTAAATGATATATAAGGATATCTAAGACATGCTTATGATGCCCACTGTTCAGTAAAGGCTGGACATGTTCTCACACATCTGAGTAAAACAGTTTGTGTTAGTTTTTAATGTGAATGTACCTGTGGTTTTCTTTATAGTGGTCATACAGAGGTGGGCACCATGGTGTCTGCAACCACCAGCATGCCCACAAATCTCCCCTTGCACCCCTGAAGTGTCTTGTTATACTTGTGGGGCTAAAGCAAATGATTTTTGTTTCTGGTTGTTCTTTTAAAAAATTGGGTGGCCATCTTTGTTCCTCACAATGCCTCTGTAAAATGCTGCAGTTCTCTCCAGAGGGCAGCCTCATTTGTACATGGTTTCTGTAGCATGATTACCTCCAATCTTCACAACACAGACAGCCGTGAATACAACACCTGACTGAATGGAATGGTGTCCATTAAATTCTGCAGCAGTTACGTGGTGAATACCCTGTTTCCCCAAAAATAAGAACTATCCTGAAAATAAGCCCTAGTAAGATTTTTCAGGATGGTTGTAATATAAGCCCTAGCCCAAAAGTAAGCCCCAGTTAAGTGAAACCCCGCCCTCCACCATTGTGCAGCATTGTGCAGCAACCAGAAGATGACATGACTGTAAAATAAAACATCCCCTGAAAATAAGCCCTAATGCGTTTTTTGGAGCAAAAATTAATATAAAACCCTGTTTTATTTTCGGGAAAACACGGTATGAGATATGAACCAACTTTGCATCTCGCCCTAATCTCTTGTAGTGATCTTTGAGCTTCTGAGAGGAGGGAGAGGGCATCAGTCTTACTAATTAACTAGTAATGGTTGTGAGGATATGGGTTTTGTAGTGCTTGTTTCCCAGGCCTTGAAGGTGTTTCGTCTCGACCAGAGATCTAACTGTTCCTGTGAAGAAGAGCCAAGGCCATATCTCAGGACTGATAACCATAACATTCCTTGCTAATGGCATACCAGTCTGGGAATGAGCGAAGGAGCTGTGGAAAGTTACAAGTTGGGTGTGGAATTGCAGACAAAGGACTGTATGCTGATTGGATACCATCACGAAGCAGAGACTTTGATTTAAGTTATAGAAAGGGGGGTCAAGTGTACGTGTGTGAGTGTAAGCTGGAGAAGGAGGAGAAGATGGACGGCAGGTTTACAGCCTTCGTTGGCTGATTGAGCGACTTAGTCATGGTTACTTAGAACAGCCTAGTCATTAAGTAGTAAAACTGTTAGCTAGTTAATCATTTTATTGTTTTATGAAAAAAAATCTTATAGGAGCTTACTTAGATGCTTGGCATTTAACCAGTACAGTTTGTATCTTTTTGTATTTCTTTTGTTTTATAACTTCTTACTCTTTTGAAATAAATATGTTAGATTTTACCCAAGTGCGATCTTTGGGGGCAAGGGTGAGAGTGCCTAAAGAAAGCGCCTTAGCCACGAGGGCTTTGTTTGCTATTTTGTTCTTTGGGTGTCCTACTTGGTCAGGCTGATATGCAAGGTTCAAAGTACACAGTTAAAGAGTTTTAAGCTTAAATAAGTGAGTAATTGGAAATCTAGGGATAGAAGCTTGCTCATAGTTGCCCTGTCGCACACCTTCTAGATCTCACCCAGTCTAGAGAAAAGGTGGTGGACGTTGGGAACTACAGTTTGGCTCCTTCCCCTAGTGGAATGGTTTCTCTTAGGAGACACGTTCCTGACAATGGGGTTTAAAATTCTGGTTTCTCCGCTTAGGTTCTATAAGTTGTTGACTGGGTTAGGTGCCTCTGAGCTAAGGAGACTAGTGAGGATTCATAATTCTCCTTCATTGTAGTTTGTATGAATGATGCATGTTTTCAAAATTGGGTTTTGTTTTATAGGTTCCTGACCAAAATGTGCTTTTGAACTTAATGTTCCTTGACCTGAAAGAACATCCAGAAAAAGTGGAAGGTGTGGGACAGTTAATTTTTGAAATGTGCAAAGGTGTTAGAAACATGTTCCATTCCTGTTCAGAAAAGGTAAATATTTTCAGTGTATGAAGCTGAAGGGCCTGATTCATTCACTCTTTGGTGACTTTTGACTTTGTTTGGTGTTAATAGGTTCAGGCACTTCCCCTAAGAATTGTAGTTCATTTTAGACCAGCCTTTTCCAACCTGCCTCTCATTGGGTGTGTTGAACTGTGTCTCCACTCTTCCTCAGTCGTCATAGCCAGTGGCTGTGTGGCCAGGGAAGATGGGATAGAAATTGGGAACATCCAGATACACTGGGTTGGGAAGAGTGTTATAGATAAAAAGCAAGTATTGTATATTTGAAGTAACTTTTTGGATTTACTTTTCATTTGTAGCTGAAATTTGAAATCACTCAGTTTTACAATTATAGAATCAGCCAGTATTTGTTTCTAGATGAATGACTATGAATGAAACTTTTTAGATTGAAAATGATCCTCATTATGTCATGATTAGTCTTAGTAGAGCATCAGATTTCTGTGGTGTGTAACAACACATCAGTAGCAGTAAACCCCTTAAAGCTACAAATTATTTATGAGACAGCAGTCACAAACACATTTAAGTGAAAATTAGCTTGTTTATGAAATAAAATGTATTTATTTGTGGTAAACTCAGTTCTTATCAGTCACAGGGGTTTTTGTTTTAAATATTCAAGGTATATGTAATTCCTTCCACAGGCTATAGCATTAATTCTGAAAAAGATGGGACCAGTTACAGAAACAGAAGTTAAACTTCCCTGGATCTCTGTTGGAGAAGTATTCAAACATATGGCACAGTCAGCAGCTGGATTCATCTATAGGGAGCATTTTGATGTGTTCTTCAAATGCATGCAGGTGATTTGCATTTAGTCTGAATACAACAGGATAATGCCATCTCCTAGTCCAATAATTGTGGTTATGTTCTGCCAGGGATCGGATTAGCTTGTGATAATTGTATGGTATGCAAAGGCCAGCATCTTATGGCTTACATACACCACCATAAATCAAACAGTATGAATTGTAGTGGCAAATTGCTGGTAATTCAGAAGTCAATGCTTGCATTCCTTGTCACATATCAGTTTCTTTCATTATTGTGATGATTATCATCATTTGGTGCGTACTGCTTAAAGATTTCTATAAAACTGCAACTGTAAGTGCCAAGCAAAATTTGTGTATGTCTTTGTCTCCAAGATGTAAGAGATTTTGTTCCTAGTTGTTCATGAGATCATGCAGTGTGTGTGCTTTGGTAAGGGGATGGAGGGAGTATAATAGTGGATGCCATTGAAACCATATGGTTCCTGGAGAGCATTTGACATTTAGTTGAATTTTTAAAAAATCTGTAAAGATGACTAACGTTTGAGTGCAAAACGTTTTGTTGTTGTTCAAACAGGAATCGGTACTCAAACTGCAGGGAAAGATAACTAAGGACAATTGCTGTGAAGCCTCTGAACAGATTGAAAGAGTATTGCAAGTATATGTGACAATAGCAGAGTATGGGCATGGTTCTAAAATCACACAGCCTGAAGAGGTTTGTCAGGTGGGTTAAGAGAGAATGTAAAGCAAGATGGACTACAACATTGTTTACCTTGTAGATCATGGCCAGGCGTTAGAAGCCAAATCCAATGTTAGTTTGCCTATAGTTTGTTAATTGTGTGCCGTCAAGTCAATTCTAACTTATGGCAACTCTTTTCAGGGTTTTCTAGGCAGACAGTACTCAGAAGTGGTTTACCCTTCCCTTTTTCTGGGGGCATCTTGGGACTGTGCAGCTTACCCAAGGCCACACAGGCTGGCTGTTCTCCCAGGAGGCACAGTGGAGAATTGAACTCTCAGTCTCTGGTTCTGCAGCCAGATACCTAACTCACTGAGCTATCCAGCCAACTTGACCTATTGAAATAAGTGGGATTTGTTAGTCACAATTAACTTAAGACCCATTGATTTCAGTGGGTCTATCAGCAATCTTCCCTCCCTCTGCCCCTGGAGAGATGTATTTGGCATCACTTGGGCATGAAAATAAATATTTGCTGGCAAGAAAAGTATGTAGCTTCATGAAACTTTCAATTTGTTGAGGAAAATTCAGTAGTTTTGCAAATAGCCAAATGCCTTCAACTTTCTTAAGAATATTTTTGAGTCTAGGAATGCTCTATAATTCAAGCCTCACCCTTCAGACTATTTAGTGTTCATGAAAAAAAAGAGGAAAGTGTGAAAGTAATTCTTTTTATGCCTAAACTCAGCTTGAACTTGCTACATATATTTAACTGTTTGTTGTTTTATTCCACAGATATTAACAAAAATGATAGAAACACCTTTTCTCTCACTGACCTGTTGCAATACCCTGCTCAAAATTATTTCTGTTCTTCTTCTTGATGAGAATGTTTTCTTGCCTGATTCTTTGGTTAAAGAAACTGTTGAGAAGGTAACAAGGCATTAGGCTTGACTTGACTAAACTATTACAACCATTTCCCCGAAAACACAAGTGTTCACATTTTTCCTTTCTTTTTAATAGTTATTCATAGCCCATTTTTTAGCAATCTGCTTTAGATTTATGCATGATCCTGTCAGTAAGGAAATCTATACAGACTAGTTTATTGATTCCAGATGGTCTGTTGAAACAGGTCTTTTTTTCTTTTATCACTCAATGTAGCAAAAATGACAGCACTAGTCTCATCTCCGGGGCAGGCAAAATGTGGGGATTGTAACAATACCATAAGGCTTTCTGACAAATCTCTTATGGTGAGGGAAATTATCTATTTACTTTCCTCCTTCGGTGCAGTATTTAAGGAGTGATTTAACTAGCTCTATATTTTCTCCCCTGTGCTACAAATTGCCTACCACATTAATATGCTATATGGAGACAACACATACTTACAGCTTATGTTTCAACAGACTTTCTGGGTTTGGTTAGCATCACACTTCAATATTTCATGTTTTCTCTCATGTGTTCTGTTTCTACAACCTCTTATGCATAAATATGGAAGAGGATGGGTGCAGCTCAGTAGCCGAGTACATGGTTTGCACACAGGTATTGCATGTTTAATTCCAGGCATCACTACTCAGTGAATTGTGTTAAAAGTTAGGTGGGTGAAACCTCTGACAGAGGAAACAGACATTACTGACCTAGATTGACCAAGGATGAGACCGTAAGATGGCTTTCTGTATGCACAAATGAGTTCAGGAATAGACTTCAGCTCACTTTTCATTTGCTTTTTAATAGGTTTTCAAAAGTGGATTTGAAAGGTGTCCTGTTTTGGATTTTTCTAAAACCATGTTTCCGATGAAACAATTTGAAAAGGTGGGTGAAGTTTTTATCACTTTTCAAACAATCTGGGAATTGTATTCTGTAAACCTCTTTAAAGGGCACTGTTTTACTTGATAGGGACAGTCTAGGTTGAAGGTTGATTATAGAGAGAGTGTCGTGTAGAGGAATGGAAATATAGAAGGATTTACTGAAGGATAGAGTAGAAGCAATATAAAAGTACGGAGATTTAAATTTGTGTTAGGAATGCTGGAACTCAGACACATGCAGGTCAAAATGTGTCAATGGGAGCAAGAATATTTATTCATTTATATTATATTAAAATATGTCAGCTGCTTTTTTACCCACAGGGCCCCCAAATACATTTGATCCTTGACCTTACTTAGAGTATTGAGGCATCCTTTATGCTCCTCACTCCAAGGAATATGGCTTTTTAGGCTATACTGCAATGGTAATTTGGCCTGAGGAAAATTGGCTTTCCTGATTCTGGTGTGTACCTTGGAGCTTTTACCATCTTAATCAGCAAGGCTGTTCACAAGAGTTTAATGCTTTATTTGTTTGCTTTTCTTTTCAGCAATTTCTTCCCAGTCTCCTTGAGTATATTGAGCACTGCATCTGTGGAGATGAGGCTCAGGTTCAGGAGGAGGCCTTAACAGTTTTGGCTAAACTCATCCTAGAGAAAGCAGAACCTCCCTCTGTTGGCTCCATGGCATTTGAGAAGTATCCCCTTGTTTTTACGGATTCAGCAAAAGGAGGGTATGTGTTCTGAATTGTAACCCGTGACCTCTAGCAAGCTTATTTGACATGGAGAGTGATTTATTTGAAGTTTATTTATTTATTTAAAATATTTTTAACCCACCTTTCTCCTTAGAAAAGGACCCAAGGCGGTTTAGAGCATTTAACGACAATATTTAAGAACAAAACAATGAGTATACAAAGGTGACGTACATCATTAAAAGGCAATATTTCAAGCTAAAAACGTTAAGCATAGAAATATTAAAAAGAAACAACAAAATACCCCTCTTAAAAATGGGAAACACAAACAATACTAAAGGCACAGTCAAAGCAGTGATGCATAACAATTCATCTAAAAGGATCACTCTCAGGCAGCCAGTTATTAAGGGAAAGCTTGCCTGAAGAGAAAAATCTTCACTTGCTTACAGAAGGAGAACAAAGATGGGGCCAGTTTGACCTGTGGGAGGGAGTTCCAAAGTCTTGGAGCAGCGAAAGGCCCCTCTTGTGTCCCCATCAGATGCACCAGTGAAGGTGGTGGGACCAAGAGAAAGGCCTCCCCTGATGATCTTGGTACCCAAGCAGGTTCATAATGGAAGATGTGATCTTTGAAGTAGCTTGGGCCCAAGCTGTTTAGAGCTTTATAGATTAAAGCCAGCTCTTTGAATGGTGGCCGGAAACGGATCAGCAGCCATTGGAGCTGTTGTAATAATGTGATCCCTGTAAACCGCCCCAGTCAACAGTCTGGCTGTTGCGTTTTGGATCCGCTGAAGTTTCCTGACACTTTCAACAGGTAGCCCCACATAAAGCACATTACAGTATTCCAGCCGGCATGTAATTAAGGCATGTGTCACCATGGCCAGATCAGACCTTTCAAGAAATGGTTGCAGCTAGTGCCCTAGTTTTAATTGTGCAGAAGCATTCTTGGCCACTGCCGTAACCTGGGCATTTAGGCTCAGAGATTAATCCAGGAGCACCCCCAAGCTGTGCACTTGTGTTTTCAGAGGGAGTGTAACCCCAGCCAGTACAGGTTGCATCCTTATTCCTTAAACTGCCTTTTGACTGACCAGGAGTACATCTGTCTTGTCTGGATTAAGTTTCAGTTTAATCATCTTCATCCAGTCCTTGACTGATGCCAAGCACTGATCTAGAGCCGGAACAGCTTCCTCAGATTTAGGTGGCAAGGAGAGATAGAGTTGGGTGTCATCCGCATACTGGTGACACCGAACCCCAAAATTCCGGACAATCATTCTCAGCAGTTTCATTTATATATTAAATAACATAGGACACAAAGCAGAGCCCTGAGGGACCCTTCAGGCCAGCAGCCAGGGTGTCGAATAGGAATCCCCCAGTACCACCTTCTGTTTTCTCCCTTCCAGGAAGGACTGGAGCCACAGTAAAACAGTGCCGCCAAGTCTCATCCCAGAGAGGCAGTCAGGAGGATGTTATGGTTGATACTATTAAAAGCAGCTGAGAGGTCCAGCAGAACCAGTAGGGACACACCCCTTATCCAGTTTCCGGAGTAGGTCATTCAGCAAGGCGACCAAAGCAGTCTCCGTCCCAAAACCAGGCCTGAAGCTCTATTGAAATGGATTTAGATAGTCTGTCTCATCCAGGAACCTCTGGAGCTGAGAGGCCACAACCTGGTCTAGCACCTCCCCCAAGAATGGAATATTAGATACTGGAATATTAGATACTGGAGTTTCAATAGATGCATTATAGTTCCATCGGATTTGCCTCTCTATACATACTGCTTCAGAAAATCAGAGAGCAAATTGATAGGAGGAATGGAAGATGAATCTTGCTCCCAGCTACACTAAAATCATACTCCTCTATTGTTTCCCGGCCAGCTTTTTGTCCAAAGGGGACTGTGTCAATAGTAAATTCTTCAGTAGCAGAAGAGCCTACTGTGTATAATTCTAGCCATTTGAGCAGCAGACATTACTTTTTGTGTGCCAGCACGTTAGAAATGGTGGAAGAAACATCAGTAATTTAAGATTTACAGATGACACCATATTACTGGTGGAATGACAGTGACATGAAATAATAACTGATAAAAGAGTAAGAAGAACGTGTAAAAGCAGGATTACAGTTGAACATGAAGTCAAAAATCCTTACTTGGTTTGATCATCAGTCAAAATAGAAACTGCACCCAAGGAATTTGAGGGCTAAGACTTAGAAAGGCAGTTTAGAAGGAACTGAAAATGATCTTTCGATTTAACAGTGTGTCCCTCAAGACCAAGACCAAATTTATTCATATTGTCATATTTCTGAATGATTATGAATAAATGATAATGAAGAAAGCTGACAGGAGAAAAGTTGATTCATTTCAAATGTAGTGTTGGAGAAGAGCTTTAAGAAGCAAATGGGTTCTAGATCAAGTTAAGCCAAAGGAAGGCATGGCCTTCAGCTTGCAGGTCCTGAGAAGAACTGTTCATATGCAGACCTGTTAAAGTTATTAATTCACTGGATACCTGTAAGTTGGAAGTACCTTGATGGCACATAACAACAACATTAATCTTTAGCATTGGGTCTGCTCATATAGTGTGATGGTACAAATACGTGAGTAATATATTTAGGATTTTAGTGGTCTTGATAAGCATATTACTCAATTCTGTTTTTCTGCTTTTACATAGGAATCTACTTTGGTTTTTCATTTGCTCAGGTTATTTCATCAGTTTTTGCTAGTGATAGATGGTATAGTTGTCTTCTCTCTGACAAACATGTTCAGCCATCTCTAGACAGCTTATGGAATTTTAGTAGACCTCAGTAAGATCAAGCTTACAATCCCTGGTTGTGGTCTAAAGATGAATTATTTTACAATGATCCTGTCCTCTGCAGTGTCAAAGGAAATGATGCAGGCTGCATCTGATGGAAATGAGTTTGTGTATATTGGTGACCTTCTCATAGCAGATGGAGAGCTCTCTACACTTTTCCTAAGCCACTGAAAACCCAAACAGAAAATGTTTACACTGATACACCAATAGAATTAAGAGCCTGAAGCTATAAATAGCAAAATGGAAAGTTTAAAAATCTTTTTTGAGAATCGTTTGTTTGGAAAACTATTGAGGGAGCCTTTTGTGGTAGGTGGGATACCAGGTATATTGCAGACAAGGGTGAAACAAGCCACCCAGATTACTAGATGTTAGCTATTTGAAATATCATAGGGGGCACATACATGTACAGTAATACCCTGATTAGCTCTTAGGCAACGTACCTTCTAATGTTCAGCCCCGCTGGGTGGGGCTCCACCTCTCTCGTGACTCCGCCCTGTGTGTGTATGACTCCGCCCCCCATGCTGGGTTCTATTGCAATCGGAACCTAACGCAATTGCTGCATGGAGGAGGAAGACAGCTGCGCAGAGGGAAGTGGATTTGTGCGCATGTCCAGCTTAGTGGGAACCTTGCTCTTAGGATACGTTCCTAGAGTGTAGAGTGGTAACCAAAGCAGTGGTAAACTAGGTCATTATAACATTATAATTTACTGGATAGTGAAAATAAAAAATGGAAGTTTGAGCTGGTTCCAAGTCTGTGACACTAGAGGAGGAAGAAGAGGAGGAAGAGAAGGGAAAAGACCGGAAGGAAAAACACAAAAGAGGGACTGTGTGTTGTGTGTGAGAGGGGAAAGGAGGCAAAAAATGGAAAGAAAAGGGAGAGAGAAAATGAGCTGCTGCAGCCTGTCCATGCTTTTGGTGCCTTTGCCTCCCTTACCATGTGAGAGGGGCTGTGACAGAGCTCCATACCAACCAAATGCTCGCTTGCCTACCTGCTTGCGTGTGGATGAGTATATAGCATGTCTGTTTTTGTCGGGAAGAAAGCCTGTGAAAGGGAGCTGGAACAGGGAGGGAAGCAGAGGGAAAGAAAAGAACGTGGGGGGAGAGACTGACTGACTGACTCTTGAGAGGGTGGTGAAAAGCATGTAAAAAACCAGTACTAAATACGACAGTGTTATGCGGGGGTGTTACTATAGTTTAAGATACTGATCAGTTTCAGCTCAAATTCATTCTTTGTTTTCACTCTAGTAGGAGACAGTTGAGAAATAAGAAGACAGAAGGAAAAGAAGAAAAAAAGGTGCTGGATTACATTCTGTCTTGTATTCAGTTATCAGAAAACAGAAGCCTGGCTGACCTTTCTAAGTCTTGGGCAGCTCTTGTAGTCCTTCCTCATATAAGGTAAATACATACACTACTGCAGATGTTTATTAATTGTTTTCTTCTTTTATTATGTACAAGTCATAGAAAAAAAGAGTCAGAAACAACTTTAAAAAGACAATAAAATTAGAGGTGCAGCAACAAGAACCAAACTATTAAAAAACTTGTGTGAAAGGGTTCTAGATGTGTAAAAAAATCCATACAAAGTTACAATTTACTGATTTGTCTTAATAAAAATTGCTTGTGGCATCATTGATTTGTGCTCTCAAAGGAAGAAAATACTATTATCCTTCCATTTGGTAGAACCATAGCTTGTCAGTGCCAGGCGAGTTATTTTTATTGTACTTTATGAAGTAGCCTTTGAGAATGTAGAGTTGGCCACTGGTCCAGTAGAAAGGTACAAAAACAATACCGTGCCTGCATTCCACTTGGGTTCATTCTTTGTGTGACTTTATGTTGTACAGAAGGAGGTAGTAACAGATAATAAGAATCTAAGACATCCGTTGAGACTTGGCAGCAGTTAGAGGAAATACAAATACAGTACTTGTATCCCAGTGACCTTCTGCAACATTGCCAAGGATCCTGGTGCACACTCTTGTATTATACACTGCTTTGTATACTGCTGCCCTAAATGCTCCATTGGCTTGCATTTATTCAGCTGAATTTGTCAGCTGTGATAAAGAATTAGCAATTTTATGCTGATTTTTTGTTTAAAAAAGTTTTTAAAAGTAGTTTGTATTTTCAGTTTGCGTTAACTTTCCAGTAGATCTATTTAGATGTGTCTTTTACCTTGGGTTGTATGACTCTACAGTATTCTGTGTTGTCTTTTTGAGGACTGCAAACTTAAACCCACTTAATGAGGATTAAGTGCCATGAAATTTAGTAAGTCTTCGCATTAAACAAGTGTAATAGTGTGTTACTTCATAGAGATTTAACAATGCCACATTCTTTCTTGCTTTTCCACAAGGTATTAATTGCAACAATCAGTTAAGTTTGTATTTTAATATTTTAACAGACCTCTGGTCAAAGAAAAAGTCATACCAGCAGTCATGCTTTTTGTGGAATGTTTCTTCGTTGCTTTTGACAAAGGAGAAATCTGCAAAGGTTAGTTCTTGAGAGTTGTTTCTTATTCCAGTCTTTATCATTGTTAGTAGAGAGGTTTATCAACAACATTCATATGCAGATGGCATAGTATTACTAAGTGAGAATTGGATGGTCTGGACAGGTTATTCAGAAAAATTAGTGAAGTAATTCATGAACATGGTCTAAAAATAAACGTTAAGGAAATGAAGTTCATGGAATTGAGCAGAAAGCAAGCAGCCCAAGAAATTCAGTTAATGGTCCTGCATAAAATTATAGAGCATGTTGACAGATATATGTACCTCGGAATTTGGTAGAATAAAGAGTGGGAACACATTGGTGCAATGAAAAAAAGAATCAAAATAGAGTTGGCTGGGAGCAGTTTCCATAAGATGATGAGTATAATATGCAACAGAAATCTAGGAATGGCTTTGAAATAGGTATGGTGTGGTGCTGTGTATTCTCAGTTCTGCAGTATGACATGGAATTGTGAACCTTAACATGGAAGCATTTGAAAGGCAGAATTTATTGTAGGATGTCAATAATTTATTGGATCAAGAAAATGAAACCCTTAGTTTTAATGAATAAAAACTAAGGCAAATGCATAAAGACAAAGAAGTCATAGACTACATAAAATACATCAAGCTTAGACTACTTTGGTTACACATAATGAGACTTGAACGGTATAGCTCATTGGAGCTGGTAATTCAAGGTAAAATAAGGGGGGAAAGAAGGGCATGAAAAAGAATATCTTGGCTGAAAACCTTGCATGCTGGTCTGAGTGCAACTCAAAGGTCATTATTTGGAACTGCTGCATCCACAGTCACAATAGCCACAATGCTGTTTCACCTTTAGCAGAAGAGGAAGAAAGAGAAGAAAGCTCTGTAAGGGTGAATAAAAAGATGCAACACCATGTTGTTCTGTTTTCTGGTCCTCTTGAGTTCCACACAATAGAAGCAAAAGCTAGTTTTTCTGATGAATCCTCCTGATTCATTTGATTTCAAAAATCAAAATGGCTGGGTTTTTGACCGAAGGCAAACTAACATGGAAGAAGTGAGATGGCAAATAGGTGCTTACTTGCCTGCTGAACAGATGTTTTTTAAATCCTCAGGTTGTTTTGGAGGAACTGAGAAGAACAAAAAGGGCTCTATATTGATCCTTTAAAAAAACACAACTGTGGGGCAGAGTCCATACACTGTGTAGGAATTGTAGGTTACAGTAGTTGTAATATATACATATTGTGTGGAGGTTCCTGTCCTTGCTATCCATGGAAAGTGTTCATTAGTGGCCGTGGTGCCTCCTGAGTGGTTCAACCAGTTCCGAATGCACCATAGGTAGGGTGGTTTGCCTAGTGACTCAACAATCAGGGATTTTCAAAGCGTTAGAGGTGTTAACCTGTTTGAGCATGTGTAAGAAAAACAAAGCAAAGAAATAAGGGAATATATTAAAAGTTTCGTGACAACTTTAAGAATAACAGATTTATTTCAAAGTGAGCTTTTTGTGGATTGCAGTACAATCAGGGAAATGTTTGCAAATTTCCTTGTTCCAATTCTTTGTTATTCCAACAAGGGTTACTCCTAGTGATATAACTGAGTTAAAGGGCAGAGAGTGTAAATTAAAGCTTTCATGTACTGGCTGCTGCTTAAGCCCTGACTTAGCCAATTTCTTTGGACAAAATGGAGATTCTGGAGCCAAGCTGCATCGGGTATACTGCAAAAAGTAAAAGAGAAGCTGATCTGCACATTCAGCCTGACACTAAAGGCCTGACAAAAAATAACAGTTTTAAAAAACTTGCACCAAGAAGCCATTAAGAAAAGGGCTGGTAGACTCCCAGTTCTATAGTCTGGGTGCCGCAGTTAAGAAGTCTTAGTCCTGCTGACTTAGCAATGAGAAGACTGATCTGTTTGGAAGAAGTCTTTCCTATACTTTTTGTTCCTTCTCTGGAATGTCCCAGACTTCTCTTAATCGGGACTGCACTACAGTCCTGAAACTGTGCATGTCCATTCTAAAGAGAAGAAACAAGTCAACTGAGTGGTTCTGCATCCTTCGTTAACACAGTAATAAATAGTGTGTGTGCTCATGTGTAAAAATTAGCACATGCTAAAACAAAAACAGCACATTCGGAATTTCTGGAAGAGCTCTTTAGCTACATTGTATCTTTGAAACAATATGGAAGACTTTTGCCCATAACGTCTGTTTCAAAAACTGATAATGCAGGATGTCTGCAGCAGTTTGCATGACTATATTCTCATCTCAAATAACTGTGTTTATATTTTATACTAAATTGATTTTGTTTGATGTTGTTATAATCTGTTCTAATTTGGAGTCTCATGTTTCTTTTTAAAAAGGAATTCACATAATTTAAATTTAAAAAATTTATTCATTTCTCCAGGAAACCTATTTGTGGCCTGCCAAGCTGTAAGCACACTGCTTAGTTTAGCAGAATCCTTGGAAATTCTAGATCTCTTGCCAGTGGATCACATAAAGTCTTTGTTAATGTACGTAAGAGAATGATAGATTTTGCCTTTGTTATGCGGAATATTAAAGCTGAAGTTTATTTATTGCCTGCTGTCTAAAACTACTTGGAGTAAGTTTTATCTGAAGGGGTAACTTGCATTGCCCAGTAATTGTTATTGGGTACAACTGTATCATCAGATCAACAACTTGGTCTCGGTGAAACAAATTTATTTACACTGTAGAGCGCAGCATGAATACTATTGCATAGTTAGAGGTCATCAGATATTATTAGGAGAGCTGTGAAGGATGGCATTCCTTGGGGATATAGTCTGTTGGGACCATGTGCTGCCAGCTTGGTGTTGGGTATGTTTCTTCTTGCTTTCTGCCTAGTAGGTTATGGGGTGGCATGGGGAGAGCAGACGGCTCTTGCCAGAGGCCTAAACAGAACACTCAGAGTCATCTTTTTAAACTCAGCTGGGAGTTATGTGAAATTAAGGCAAAAGCCCACCTTTGTTGTAATCTAGTGTAAGCTAGTGATGAGACCCAGGCCCAAGCAGTTTGCAATCTAAATTGCTTCATGGAAGAACTTCCAGTGCTTGTAACTGCATGTTTAATAGCCATCCTGGCTGAGGGGAAACTGCTAGGAAAACGTATTTGAATCTCTTCAAAGTTCAGTTCTTGTGAGTGTAGCGCTCCTTGTTATGAGCATGCATGGGAGATAGCAGAGATGTGTCCTATGGGACCTTCTTAAACTACTAACTGGCTTGCTGACCTGGCTGTACAGCAGGCATGAGTTTTTGAGTAGGAATATAAATCTGTTTCATGAGACTTGTTCCAAGTCTGAGGATGTCCTTGCCGTTTCACATGCTTGCCGTATGCTGGAAAGTGAGCGTTCGGCTTCAGAGCTAGATGTTGCAGTTATTACATAAGATCAAACTCTTCTGTGGTGTTTGGAGAGTTGGTGTAACATAGTGGTCAAGAGGCTAAGCGGTGAATTGGGACGTCCCCAGTTCAACTCTCACTTTCGCTATGAGCTAGCTATGTAGCCTTAGGCAGGCTACTTTCTCTCATTCTCAGTCCCTCATCTGTAATTTAAGGGAGAAGAATGTGGACTTACATTACATTGTGCACTAGATAATTGGCAATGCATTTAAGTCTTTTTACTTTACATTAGTTCACTCTGGTATTTAAGTAAACCTTAATGTATCTTTCCCCCAGGACCTTTCCTTCAGAACCATCTGTCTTGCTCTTGGCTGATCTCTATTGTACAAGATTAGCACTGTGTGGTTATCGTGAGCATCTGTCCAAAGAGTACCTCATGGAAGTGTATTCTAAACTGCAAACCAATATTTCAACTGGTGTATCCAATGTAAGCTTTTTCCTAATCATTAATGTATTGCTGAATATGGAAAGTACCCCGTTTCCTAGCTTACAAATTATTACTGTTGTGGTAGAATTCCTCAACAAAGTAGCTAATATTGCTAGTATGCAATAAGACAATGCCCTCAGCAGTACATAGCATACTAGATAATTACACCTGTAGGTCAGCTAGTTTTGTGTTGTGCCCTCTGGCATTATATGTCACGTATGAGCCTGACTTGAAGGCAACTGAAAAGACACAAAATGGATATAAAAACCCAAAATGCTAAGGAGCCTGTTGATGAGCATCTTAAGCTTTTGGTGACAAAGTCACAGACTTTGTGGTAGCCATAATGGAGACTCAACTAGGAGATGAAAGAAATATGCTCAGAAAAAGAAATTGCATTAATCTTGTTTCTAGCAGAGGTTGAAGAAGTTATGTAGACTAGAGATCCCTACTTCATAGTTGTCAGTGTTTGTATTATGCGCTAAACACACTTGTGAATTGTAATACTGTTTAAAGTGAATTAATGTATGAATGAATAAGAAATCTTCACTTTCTGCCTGTCTATAATTTGACTCCTGCTTTGACTTACCATTTACTACATTTGATGAAATCGGTTTTCCTACAAAAGTAGGAGACCTGAATTAAACTACCCTTTTGCTGGCTTGTAATAAACCTATTGTTGTTCCTCCTTCCAAGCAGTGGTCAAACTCCTTCTGTGTAGCAGTGCAAATTGTGTAACTTTTAGAAATGTCCTAAGTTGAGAAATCACTGTAAACATTATCAGTTGCACACTGAGTCATACAACTCATTATGCAACTGATAATGTCTACAGTGATTTCCTAAGTTGGAGCAATTTGCCTCGAAAAGTTTTGCATTTGGGCTACACCAGTATAAATATATAGGAGGATCTGAATTGGTGTGTAATAATTACAATTCTTTAATGTCTGTTGATTTATTGAAGTGTAATTTCATCATTAACAGGTACGGCTGTTAACAATAAGGATTTTAAATCATTTTGATGACCTGTTTCCTAAAGGAACGGAGGTAATGTTTCACATGGTAATTCAATCAAGCAAATTTTTGTGTGTCATTCATATAAAAATAATGCTGGTGAGATGCAGCTACAACAGCTAAGATTGCTGTGGTAGATAAAACACAGTGGAATTTCAAGATTATATTGTCCATCTTTTTGAACATTGGTGTGGTTTTTCCTTATTTTTAAAGTAAATTTGTTTGAGAACTTGCAGTTCATGAGGATAAAATTTCCAAAATACTTCAGCACAAAGTTTTGTATACTTGTGTATATCTCTCTTGCTCCCTTTTGTGTTGGTTGTGAAAAGGAAAGAATAGGTCACACTTGAATTAATGATTCTTTCTGATTGCCGCAGATGGTTATCACTCTAAAGTTTCTTACCACACTTCCATTTTTTCTGTTTGTTTTTTGACATATTGGATGAAATTATGTATAACAGTTATATGGAGACTTATTCTGCTTAGAAGAAGTTGTATGTGTGCATGTAGCCTTGTTTATGGAAATTATGTGCCAGCAACTGTTTTTCTTGATTTACTAAGGATATGGACGCTGTAGGAATGCAATCTGTATTTACCATATTACTTCAAGCTGAACTTGTGCCAGCAAGCATCAATGATTATCGTGAGAAACTTCTCCACTTAAGGAAGCTGAGGCATGATATAGTGCAGCCCTTGATCCCGGAAGGACCTTTACGAGAGGTAAAGACATGTCTCAGCCTTCTTCCTTTGCTTGAGAAGTTGATAGAGGAGTCAGCCTTCCTTCTTTATTTTCTTATAATGGGCTTCATACCATGTGAGTGTTACAGTAGTTCATTTTGAGAAACAGGTTAGTCATATTGGTTTAGATCCAGGGTTTTAGCCATTTACAATAGAACACACGCATCCCCATTCTTGTCTTGAGTTCAAGGAAATGGGGAATCCCTGTGTACCTGGACTTGTCAGTTGTGTGTTTGTTTTTTGACATTTGCATAAGGGAGAAGATTTGTTTTTCTGTGCTTTTAAAACTGCAGGAGATTCAGTTGTTTTGCTTTCAGAGAAAAAGTTACTTCCGTTTATTTCTCTCCATATTTTCCCTTACATTAGTAAAGAATTGCCTCACCCATCTCATAAGTCCTGTATATTGTTTTTAGCTGATTAGCAAAATGCTTGATATAAATGGCCACCGTTTTTCAAAGGAAGGCTTTGTTGTATAGGCTGGTGGGATGGGACAGGGTACAGTGTCCCATTCACCCTGTTCTCTGTGGACAAAACAAATGGAGACAGAGCAGGATCATGCCTCCCACATTCTGATCTCAAGATGTTGCACTTGACCTCTATTCTCCCTGTTTTCAGTAGGAGAAGAGAATGGGCTCTTTGCCCCTACAGTGACAACATGCAATCAAGAACCCTGATATGGTCAGGGTTTCTGAAGTATGTGCTTATGTCACTGTGTGATTTTGGAAAGGCGGGGAATATCCAGAGGTTAGGAGTAGGGCTGTGAAGTGTGATCTTGCTTCACCTCACTGTATCGGATCCACTTGTGGTGAAAAAGGTGACATAGGGCTAGTGTGTTTTTGTACACTGTGGACAGGTCCACGTTTGGCTTTCTGTGCAGCAACCTTCTGAAGCACATTGATTTGTTCTGTGCTCATGCAGCAAAAAGCAGTCAATGACTTAAATATTAGAGAAGGTAAAGCAGAAGTAGGCAGCTTTGGCCGATCCCTGGACCAATTCTCTGATACCATCTCGGGGGGCTCATAGACCACTAATAAATGAAGTTGAAATGAACCAGAAGGCCACCTCCAATTTTGAAATGCTGGTATTTTGGCATGTAAAACTTATGTTTCAGGGAGTTGCCAGCTGTTTATAAGGTGAGTTGCTGCTCTTTGTTGGTCTGAGTTGTGGCAATTCACCATGTTATGCTAGAAAAAGAGGCCGCTGAGGAAGGAGTGGGTGCTGTAAGAGTAGAAAAACTGCATATGGCTTCAGTGCCATGCTTTGTCCCACCCCTGAGGTAAAGGGATGCCTTGGGGAAAATGCATTGAGAAGCAAGCCTGCTCCTGGTTAAATAGCTTTATCCCAAATTCATTCTTTTCCTGCCCTACCCAATCACACTAGAATGTGGAGAAATATTAGAAATTGGCTTTTATCAGTGCTGTGCCTAAGGCGAAAGAACAGATGCTACCTTCCTGCCACCTACCTGTGTGGTTGTGATATGATCGCCTTCAGGAGGTTAGGATGGTTCCCCCTCCCTTTTATCCTTTTGGTGACAAATGTCTGCCTCTTTAGGCAGGCTTTTAATAATTAAGATCGAGTCCCTCCTGGATGCTAGGCATATACTGATACCGAGTAGAAATGAAACTAGATTTTAGAATTAACAATTGACAGGACAAGAGAAAACACAGGCCACGATTACAAGCTCTAGGAAGATCTAACCCTGAAATATTCACACCTCACCTAGAAGTATTTATGACACACAAAGACTGCCCTTCTACCTTTTCATGTAGCAGATGGCCCATCATTGGAATGCTTGTAGGAGGAAGCTAGCCATAATTGTTGTAACATTTCACAGTATTGAAGGCCACACATCAGGGCCCATGAAGAAGACACATCAACATACCAATAGATAAGGGGAAATGGATACCCTTATCCCCAGACTTTCAGGCGCATCTTGGGCACAGGTCAAGGAACATAGGGGCACAATATGCATATTTCCGTATAACCAATAGATTAGCGTAGTTGGCATCAATTACCCAATGAGGGACTGGATCCAGAGTTGGGGTACAATTGACCAATAGAATTGTAGCATTTTATGACTCTTTGTTTTTATCATTATAAAACATATGTACATTGTATTTTCGGGGTCTTCTCTGCTTTTAAGAGAAGTCCCAGCTGACCTTTTATTTGCTGCTATTCAAATAAAATTGGGCCTTTGGTTCAGCTGTTGCGTCTATGCCTGCTTCCTTGCCAGAGAATCTTAGAACCCAGGTTTGGCCGGTAACAATACTTTTTTTAGTGTGTTTTTAAAGTTTTTAAATGCTTAGACAACCTTTTTAATTATTACTTTTAATTATTTTTTTAACTTTGCAGTTTATTGTGTTTTTATTCTAATTTGTTTTAATCATTGTGAGTTGCCCTGGGTCCCCTCACTGAGAGAAAGGTGGCCTAGAAGTCAAACAACCAAGTTAAAGTGCACAGTATGTAAAGCAAGCCAAAGCAGAACATACAACAAGCATTTCTCCCTATCTGTGGTGATAAAAATACGACAACAAAAGAAAAAGCAATTTGCTGCCCTTTCATGAAATTCCAAATCTGCTTCCTGAGGCAACCTATGTGGCTGTGCCTGACAGCAGAGCTGTCTCTGGTTTTTATGTATGTAAGTACCTGACTCCACGGAGGAGTCTTTAAAGGGGAGAAGGCCCGTGTCTAGGTCTTTGCTGGAATGACTGGACAATAAAAGTACATATGTTCATGTTGGGGGATGCCTACCAGTGAGGAAGTAATTGCAAAAGGCCTGTCACATGACCATTTCATAGCAGGTCATGTTATTCCTGATGCATTTGAAGTGGTTTATATCCCAGAGTACATATCAATATGCATCATTGTTTAACGCAGGTAATGTAATAATCTGCTTAGCTAAAATGTAGAAAGGAAGCAAGTTTTCCAAGCTTAGAACTTGTTTGATTATTATTTGGAAAGTGGTTTTAATTGAGAAAGAACTTCTTATATTAGGCCAGAGCCAGGCAATAAATAAGCCACAGTATTGAAAAAGTAAAGGGAGAGCATTGATTTTATTTTGGATGATGCTTTAGTGACAGTACTATAGCAAATACAGAAAAATAACAAATGGTTCGTTCATTCATGAATTTTTGTTAATATTTCCTTTCCTTCTACAAAATAGGCGGCAGAGGTGGAAAAGGATCTTAGTGTGGGCAAAGTTTATTTTAAAAGCACTTCTATACGAACTTAACTTTGAACAAGGCCCATTGAAGTCAGTGGGGTTTGCATCTAAGTAAACATGTACAGGTTTATACTGTTTGTGTTTTCCCCTGGAACTATTATTACTGTATGGTTTTGCTACATAAAAGGAAGAACAAAAAAGTAGCACTCCTTGGGTCCTTTTTAAGGAGAAAGGCGGGCTAAAAATATTTTACGTAAATATATAAGCTTAGAAGATCTGTGATTAATGAACCAGGATATGATAGGCATAGCTCAAATGCTAAATGGCTGCAGAAAAATCACTTTGGGAATTCATGACTGTTATTCCATGAACCATTGCAACTAAAGGGGATCAGTTAAGGACAAATATCAGTATTTGTGGGAATAAATGGTACTGATCTTATTTTATAAATATTAATGCTGATTTAAAGATTAAAAACAAATACCTTGGAATCTTGATTTAGGTGCCTCTTCGGTATTTACTGGGAATGTTTTATATCAACTTTAGCCCACTGTGGGTTCCTGTGACTGAACTCATAACGTAAGTATTTTTTCCCTACAAAGTTAACATAATTATTAATAAGTATTGTTGTTGTTGTTTAGTCGTTAAGTCGTGTCCGACTCTTCATGACCCCATGGACCAGAGCACGCCAGGCCCTCCTGTCTTCCACTGCCTCCTGGAGTTGGGTCAAATTCATGTTGGTAGCTTCGATGACACTGTCCAGCCATCTCGTCCTCTGTCGTCCCCTTCTCCTCTTGCCTTCACTCTTCCCAATATCAGGGTCTTTTCCAGGGAGTCTTCTCTTCTCATGAGATGGCCAAAGTACTGGAGCCTCAGCTTCAGGACCTGTCCTTCCAGTGAGCACTCCGGGTTGATTTCCTTCAAAATGGATAGGTTTGTTCTCTTTGCAGTCCAGGGGACTCTCAAGAGTCTCCTCCGGCACCAGAATTCAAAAGCATCAATTGTAACATATAACTAAAGCAGGGAATGCTGCACCTGCACTGTTTTTCTGAACAGGAAGCTTTGCACAAATGCCCTCCACAGAGTCATGCACAATGCCCCAACATTGTGCAATCTACTGCACAAGATATCTTAGCACAAGCATTGCACAATCTCATGTACAACATATGCACAACACTCCAGATGTGCAGCATCTCCAAATGTGAGCTTTTTTTAGGTATGTGTTTTATGTAGGTTGCACTAGGAGACAATAAACAGAATGGTTTATATTTTGTTGCTTCTAAGTCTGTTTTTTGTTATGCTTTTATTATGTAACATTTTAAATATAATGTTATTAATTCCTCTTTAATATTTAAATGATTTACTGATTTTAATGATGTAAGCTGCCTTGGGTCCTTTTTAAAGAGAAAGGAGGGGTAAAAATATTTTAAACAAAATAATATAGTAAGAATAAAGACTTTGCAGAAGCAAAACACTGTGAGAATTACTTCATCTTCTGCATCTTCATACCGAGAGAAAAATAAGTTGCAACTTTGCCTGTTTCACAGCTGTTAAAGGCCCATCAGCCTGGATTAGGCATGGGGAAAAGTATGAGACCTGCTTATGAGGTCTGCTGCGTTCTCTGAGGAAGACTAATATAAATTAACCTGTAGAGGATTATACCATTAATTGAAAACGCAGCCTTTGGGTAAATCTGTAATAACTATTTTCAGGGTACTTTTGCAAGAAAACACCCATTGGAAATGCACTCACATGGTCCAGTGTGTATTCAACCAGATTGTGAAGAATGTCCGAAAATAAAATTTCTTCACTCCATGGTGAAGTAGATATCTGACCATGTAAAGCTACACCATAAAATTATTTCTGTATGAGAAAAGAATAAGAAATAATTGAGATGTGATAGGTTTTCTTGCTCCATTTCATCTATGTGCAAAACATTCTGTGATCATTTTGGTGGAATCTTCCTCCTGCTGAATAATACTAAAGTCAGTAATGCTTGAACAAATTGGGTCACAATGAAAACTGAAGTATAGTATAAGTTTATAAAGTCTAGGCTTTTATTTCTAAAGTAGATTGCAAATTACTTTTTGGATTGTCTACCTGATAGCAAGGGAGCACTACAAATGGGTATAAGAAAGCTGTAAATGTGTAACTGTGTCTGTGAGTAGAGATGGGCATGAACTGCTAGTTTGGTGGTTTGTGCTGGTTCATTTCTTGGCTGAACAGGTTTTTTGAGGTTCCCAGCCCCACCTCCTCCGACGGGTGTCCACTCGGAGGCAGTGCTCCTTCTGAGTGGATGCCTTCCGGAGGAGGCAGGACTGGGAACTGCCGAACACCTATTTGGCTGAGGATCAAACTGGCATGAATCGGTGGTTCCTGCTCATCTCTGTCTGTGAGCCAATTAGGGCATGGCTGTTGATAGCCAACTGCCTGTTGCCTCATTTTCCAATATATATATATGTATATTTATTTATATATATTCTTTTTATTTATTTATTAGTTCCCATGCAAATGAAATGGAGAATAAGCAATTCTGGAAAGTCTACTATAAACACTTGGAAAAAGCTGTGTCTTATGCTGGTAAGACATGCCATGTACAGGATCAATAATGATCCAACAACCTCTCTGTGTGTGTCTGTCTGTCTGTCTGTATAACCTGATCTATATTGCAGGATCTATGGGTGGGTTACAAGCCATATAAAATGATTTTAAAATGTAACATATTTTAAACAATTTAAAATCAAAGAGTTTAATACACAAAATTAAAACCATTGTAAAACCTACGCAGGCCACGATCCACAACCCAAAGCTGTTCATTAACTCATGAAGCTGTTCATTAACTAAGTCTAGGGGTTCTGCCTTTGTACCATTCAGAAGTATTTGTCGTCTTCCACCTCTGCTTCCAGTGCCAAGCGTGGAGGGAGTGAATTATCTTGGAATTATTCCATTACAGCATGGTGAGATAGCCCTAGTAATTTGTTTCATCAGGTACCTTTGAGAACAAAATGAAACAAATTTAAGACTGAAAGATTTATTTTGTGGGCTTTCTTGGATTATAATCAACTTCTTCAGATTCATGGCATCCAGTATATAGGCCACAGGTTGATAAAACACAGTGTACTTTGTTGGCAGGCCTAGGGACATAGTGATTTAAGATGCAGAAGATGACAACTGAATTATTAACATTGGTAATAAAATTAAAGCATTGATCAACTAAACTTCCTGGCAATGGGCAGAGTAATTAGTTAATGCTAAATGTCTGTGGCTGATAAACAGGTATTACACCCCTGTCTTTGAAGTGTGGGTGCACTAAATTCTGCTCTTAAGAAAGAACTAGTTCGGGGGGGAAAAAAAGAACTAGTTCTGAGGCCACAGTCTTGGTGACTCCTCCACCCATAACTTTTGTTTTTCTTTCCATATCATAGAAATGCAAGAGAAAATGTAAGAAATGGCCTGGTTGCCAGCAGGGCTGCATTTGACACTCAGGTAGTCTGCAGAGGCTCTCCTGGAGGAGCCACATGCTCCTATATCCACTTGCAGCCATCTGGAACAAGACCTTTATCATTGTGGCACACACTGTGGGAGATGCCTTTCCTCACACATTTTTAACATTCACCTACAGTTTTTAGTTATAGGCACAAGATGAAAACATACCTATTTGTATAGGCTTTTCCTACATAGGCTTTGTCTATATAGTCCAACCTTATATCTGTCTCATGGGCTACATAAATACTGTAGCTAGAATCCAGTTGTGTTTATACATATGTGGAAGAGGAATTCTGGAAGTTTGTGCGATGAATTAACAAGGTGTTGGCTACGAGTGAGGCACTTGGCACTTGTTTAGTTAGCTGCAATTTGTTGTGGCGTCTTCCATAATTAGTTTTCCATGCTTTAAAAAATGCTGTTGTATTATGACCTGTTTATTAACATGTATATTGTATACATCATTCTATCTATTTGAGTATTGCGTATAGTACACGTTTTATTATTATTACTCATTATTTTGAAATGTTCAAATCAAAACAATTTATAAATACACAAATGCAGACACGTTACAACTTTCATCTTCAATTAAGTAATCAACATTGTTACCCTCCATTTCATCAAATAATAATTCTGTATATGAACATAGAGGTGTGGAGAAGAAATTACTTTTGTTTAAGTATTTGCCTGAATGGCACAATTTTTGTTCTAGTTTCAGAATCTGGATTTTTATGGTTACAAATTTGGAAGTCTTTAATGCAGAAGTTGACTTGACTGTGGGTCCTGAATCGAGTTGGTAGTCAGAACCAGTGAAGATCCACTCCATTACATAAGTGTTGACTTACCATTGTGCAATTAATTCTGTGGATTTTCATTGGGACTGGTACTTGGATTTAGGCTTAGTTATGTGCTTTTCTAAACCATTTTCTTTCTTTGCTTAAGTTTTCCAGCCATTGCAGATTTTTTGCTTTGCTTACCTAATAAACTTACACGTTATATTATCTATTACCATATCATTTTTCAAATGTTTCTGTGAATGTTTTCATGGTTTAGGTTTGTATAGCCATGTTTTTCTGAAGTGAGGCTCAGAGTTCGACTTGTTTTTTGTAGTCAGAACAAAAAGTTGAATGCACCGTTTACCAGTCCGGAGCTAGGAAAGGGTTTTAAAGATACTTTTTATTGTAAAATAAAATCCATTTGTTTCCCTTCTTTTATAGAAAAGGAGCTACGCAATGAATTGGAAGAAGAGCAGGAAGGCGTTATGGATGTTGAACGAGAAGAAGTCCACGAAGAAAATGTCAGAACTTTGTATCTTGAACAGCTGAAACGGCAGACTTGCTGCAGTGAGAGGATCGATCATGCAAATTTTAGGCTTCTCCTTTGGAAGGCAATGTCAACATTTCCAGATAGAGTAGAACCCAGATCAAGAGAGCTTTCACCACTTCTCCTCAGGTTTATTAAGTAAGTGAGCATTTTCAATGGGTGCAAGAGAGATCAAAATGTAAATGTGAGTTTTGCTGCTGTCAGCCTTTAATACTGGCTAAATGCTGCTTTAAAACACTTTCCTATTTTTAAGATGATTTGTTATTCTGGATTTGTACACATGTATAGATGTTCAGTAATTACAGTATGATTCTTTAGAACTAGTAATTCTCAAAACTGATGGAGCAATTACTGCTGTGAGATATAGCTTGTTGATAAAAGATGCAGAGGAAAGACAAGACAAAGAAAGAGTTCCAGCACTTCCATGAGTTGGTGGGAAAAGGACAACAAAGGAAGCTAAAATTCATTGTGAAGACTATAAATAAAAGGAAGAGCATCTTGAGTTTGCTGTGTAGAATAACATGAAACCGAAGAAATAGGTAGGTGGTTAAGGTAGTCAAAATGACATAGAATAGAGAAGACTTTTCCTGGGGCATTTGAGAATCAACAGACAGAAAGAGCAATGAGAAATAGCTATACTCCATCTCTGTCCCCACACCTTTTGTTTGTTTGTTTGTTTTCAGCAATGAATATTATCCTGCAGATTTGCTAGTAGCTCCAGTGGAAGATCTTAGAAAGAAGGGCGTTCATGTTGATCTAAAAGCAGATATCCCAGAGGAAGTAAATAATCCTATCATCAAAGAAGGTGGTAAAGATGGTGAAGAAGGAGAGGAACAGAATTCTGATGAGCCAGTGACTGAAGAAATTCCAGTAAAAAGGACTAGAAGAGCTGCAGCAAAGTAGGTTGGCTTAATGCCAATGGAGGAAATTGATGTTTGTCTTTCTTAGAGTAGTTCTATAGATTTGAGCTTTTTAATCTATGCATTTCATCCTTCTTGTTTGTCAAAAGATCTAAGCAGCACTTCCATCGCCACAGGAGAGGACAGATTAACTGTGGCCTGTATCCAGCTTCTTTCCCTTCCCCTACTCCTTGCAGCCCTGGGAGACTGATGGATATCAGTGCTTGATGATTTCCCAGTCTCTGGAACAGGACTTTGGGAACATGGGGCTTTGTCAAGAAGGGGGAATTGTCCCCCTCTCAGTTGCACTGAAGCCTGTGTTCCATGCTGCACAATGGTGAATGGAAACTAGCCAGCTTTGTAAAATAAGTTTTGCAGGTGACTCATTTCCACTAATCATAGCTAAATTTAACCTGTTTGTCCAGGTTGGAATGACATAACAAGCTGCAGTTAGTTTAGAACAGAAATAAACACTTGAATTCTTCCTTGTTGCCATAGTACTGAAAAATAGTGCATTGGATGGGGCAGAAGGACAGATTCAGTGAAGATCATTAAGTGGAGGAGTTGAATTAGTGAATGGTGAGAAACTGGTAATCTGGATAAACTGTGCCTGTCTCTAAAACTGGGTTGGTCATTGACAGCTTCTTGCCTCATCCACCCCAGTTATTTCCTTTCAGCAAGGAATGGTGAACTGCTAACTGATGGCAATTTATTTGGCAACTCTAATTTTTATTAACCCTTCATAGCCTTTGTACTTGAAAGCACATCAGTAAACTTATTCTTACTTTCAAACATTTCCTTTCCCAAAATCACATTCTGTTTTGCCTTCGTGTCTTTTTTTGTTCCATTTTGTTTTTCAGACAGCTCATTGCACATTTGCAAGTATTTGCCCAGTTTTCAAATCCACGTGCCTTGTATTTGGAACTGAAATTAAATGAAATATACACTCAGGTGAAATTTTTGAGTATTGTTTATCCTGCTTAGTATATGTGTATCGTGTATTGCCTTGCCTGGATGGCTTAGTAGAACTGCTGGAATTTATCCCTTTTGGCACGTCTGTATGAGCAAAGGGTATGTGTTACCCTTTGAAGCAGCTAATGCACAGTTATGAAGGTAGAGACTGATTAACCTGCCCCAGTTCCTGATTCTAAAAAGAATTACTTGACTTGAGCAAAGGAATTTCTTCAAGCTAAGTTTCCTAATTTCTTAGAAACACTGATGTGATGATTCTTACATTAAAGATTGATGATTTTACTGTATTCAACTCTGTACATCTAAGGCCAAGTTTCTCAAACCTTATTTTTGTGACAGGGATAGTGGCCATAGTTTAAATCCTCAAGTGTAATTAAGATAAAACAAGCACATTTCCTTGTCTTTCTCCTGCCCTGTATCCCTGGGGCAGGCAGACCAAAGGGCCAAAGAGAGATTGGAGGTTTTGGGACTAAGGGGACTAAAATTCGTTACATCAGTTCTGCCCCTCAGGGAAGCCTATGAGATAATTCAGAGGTAAATGAATTCTTGGATTTCACTAACTGAGAAGGAAGAGGGTGTTTATTGGATGTTGTTGTCCATGACTTTCTGTGCAGTCCTCAGAGTGGTCTGGTCTGCATCTTGGTAGTAAATTATAGGACATCTTTGTATGTGGATTAGAACAGAGATTTGGCCTTTGGCTTCTTCAGTAAGGTGGTCCTGGCAAGCAAGCCTATGATAGACTTCTGCCTAGTGCCTGAAGGGCTACTCCCGCTTAGAATCAGCACTGAAGGACTACATTAGCAGACCAGCAGCAATCCATATCATGTGGTGGTGGTATGTTGTGTCACAGTAGCTGAAATTCTGTTTATGTAAGTTCTGTGGCATAAGATTGATTATGTCATCAGCCAGGGCAATATTTTTTTTTTAGAAAACAAACATTTCCACTTCTCATCTGGAGGGCCCCCTCAATAATCCCTTTCACCATCAAGAACCTGTGGTAGTTGTGGGATGGGGATGTTTAATTTAAAAAAAAAAATTGCCCTGGCTGATGATGCCATCAGCCTTACACCATGGAATATACCCAAACAGGATTTCAGCCAATAAGTATAGAATAGCAAATATTTCAAATTTGTAGATTCTTATGATATGAACTGTTTTGGTTTTGAAAAAGAGCTTTCTCTTGTGACTCCTCTTGCTATGCACAGTGGGTATCATCTGTGGCTTCTCTTGAAATAGGAGAACATTGGATGCATTGAAAATGATTTATGAAATGATTGTGCGTCAGATACCTTTGTTGTCTTTTATGACTTTTGTTTCTTGTAACACATTTTTAGCTGCTGGCACATCAAGATCAAAATGTGCAAAAAGTTGCTCTTGATTGTATCATGAGTTACAAGCATCCACACCTGCTGCCATACAGGTATGAAATGACCAGTCATTGTTTGGTGGTTTGCTTTTAGGATCGCTAGTTTCGTCCTCTAATACAGTGGTCCCCAACCTTTGGCCTCCAGATGTTCTTGGACTTCAACTCCCAGAAATCCTGGCCAGCAGAGGTGGTGATGAAGACTTCCGGGAGTTGTAGTCCAAGAACATCTGGAGGCCCAAGGTTGGGGACCACTGCTCTAATACATTGGTCTAGGATATTTCTCTTAATATTGCATTATCTACCTTCAGAGAGAACTTGCAACGGCTCCTGGATGACAAGAGCTTTAAAGAAGAAATAGTTCATTTTAGTATTTCTGAAGAAAACACCATAGTAAAAGCACTGCATCGACCTGAACTTGTTCCTATTTTAATGAGGTAAGGCAGTTAGGTCTGTCAACTTAGAAATTGAACTACATTGTTTCTAATTGATCTTTAACAATGAAGTGTGACAGGTCACATGCCTACTTTCATTTTAGATGCATAGTTGTGATTACATTTTGTGGTAATTTGGAAAGAAATGTTGAGCCTCTGCAGTTGTTCTTAAAAAGAAGTCAACAAGCCCAGTAGTCTGGAGCCTTCTGTATGCATGGTGGTGGCTTCTGAAAAGTGAATATAACTATGTTTTTATTGATATTGAAAGGATCTTGTATGGACGGATGAGAAACAAAACAGGAAGCAAAACACAAGGAAAGTCAGCCACAGGAACCCGAATGGCTATTGTTCTGAGATTCCTTGCGGGTTCACTTCCTGAAGAAATCAAAATGTTCCTGGATCTGCTTTTTGAGCCTGTGAAGCACTTCAGTAATGGTATGCTTTGTACAGCATTTTGCGGAGAACTTGGGTGGCGAATACTGAGTGAATGGAAGCAATATGGGCCCATTGACAGACAAGGAGTTAGCATGCCCAGGAGAAGGTGAGGTTTGCAAGACATCCTCTGCCTTGCAAGAGAAGAGGGTAACATCATGCCCACAAAACCAGTCATGCTCCATGGTCCACCACCATTAGACATGCTCAGTAGCCATGGACTACTGAGAAAGCTAGAAAGGTAGGAAAGAGGTTGTAGTAGAATTTTCTTCTTGTGCTCCTTACACTTGATAGTGTCCTGAAGGAGGTTTCTAGTCAGACCCCTGAAAAGGAGTGGTTCTGCTAGGAGGTGTAACATTTTCTTCTAGGTCTAATGTGTTAGTGCGTATGCAGGCATCTAAATGGCTTATGCTCCTGAGATAATAAAATGGATTGGACAATAGAGTTGAAACCTTAAGGTTGTTGATTTTAGTCCATCTTCTCCAGGTGGTTTTGTTGTGTTTTGATTCACTTTGTTTTGCCAGTTCTGCCATTTAAGGATCTATTTAACTAGCGATTGCTAAAATCGAACCGGGGACCCTGAGACACATCAACCAGGCTCCTTACCCTATTCACCCATGTCCCCATAATTCTGTGACTCTTGGTTAATATATTATGAAAATCTACAGTTTTTCATCTTGTTTGTAAAAACCTCAACCTGCATTTCTTCATAATGTATGGTCCTCTGCATATTTACTTTAAAGTAAGCATTACTGTATTCAGTGAGACTTACTTACATCTTAAGTGTGCACAGAATTAAAATCTTCCTTTATGTTTTTGCCTAATCAAACATTTTCTATTCTAAACTATAGGTTGCTTCTTTAAAAATTGGTTCTTGGTACTGTGATGTAATATTACAGCTAATGTCTAAGCAGTATTAATCTGCCATAAATCACATTCACATCTTCCATTTAGAATTATACTTGCCCAATACTGAGCAGTACCTTCAGTTTTAATAGTTATTACCAAGAAAATGTAGTCATTGGTTGTCTTCTCTCTTGCTCATCATGACCTTTTTTTTTAAAAAAGGACATTGCCACTCTGCAGTGCTCCAAGCTGTGGAAGAACTGGACTTATCACGAGTCCTGCCTCTAGGTCGCCAGCACAGTCTTTTCAACAGCCTGGAAATTGTACTGAAAAGCATGGGGCATCTGATCAGCAAGTTCCTGCCTGAGATTTTGCAGATTTTACTGTGCATGACAGCAACAGTATCCCACATTCTTCAGCAAAGAGAAAAGGTGAATAACAGTGCTGTACCCTCCTCTAGCTTAAATAACAAGTTGCTAATTGTAAAACTAATTGCAAATGGTTAAAGCAGCCTTTGATAAAGATCTGGAACAGCACATGAAGCAATGTTCTGAAAGGTTTACTGTGCTCTATTTCAAATTAGACGGGAAAAGTTTCTCCTTTTGCAAAATGTCTTAATTTATTCAAGGCTAAACATGGTATTTGATCAATAAATCAACCTTCAGATAATGTCAAGAGGTATTATCAATTAATTTGCAACATCTTTATCTGTTGGAAGTGCTTTTACAACCCCTATTCTAATCATCACATGCGATTCAGGCATTTACCATTCTCTTGTATTGTTCTGTTAAAATCTTCTCATGGCAGAGATTCTCATGTTGATCGATATTTTGCTCTTAGTGGGACAGTCTAGACCTCATTTTTACCCTTCTATCTCAGTGGCTCCCAATCTTGGGTCCCCAGATGTTCTGGGACAAAATCTCTCAGAATCCTTCATCATTAGACCAGGAATTCTGGGAGCTGTAGTCCAAGAACATCTGGGGATCCAAGGTTGGGAACAAGTTCAAAGGAGGGCGACAAGGATGATCATGGGACTAGAAACCAAGCCGTATGAGGAAAGACTGAAAGAAGTCAGCATGTTTAGCCTTGAAAAAAAGAAGACTATGGTGAGATATAGCACTTTTCAAATATTTGAAAGATAGTTGTGCAAAAGAGAGGCAGGATCTGTTTTCAATCATTCTAGAGTGCAGAACGTGTAATAATAGGCTCAAGTTACAGGAAGCCAGATTTAGGCTGAGTATCAGGAAAAATCTTAACTGTTAGTGCAGTACAACGATGGAACTCATTACCTTGGGAGGTGGTGAGTGTTCCAGCACTGGAGGCATTCAAGAGAAATTTGGGCAAGCTCCTGCTAGATTTGCTTTGATTTGGATCCTTGCCTTGAGCATGGGGTTGGACATGATGGCCTTATAGGCCCCTTCCAATTCGATTATTCTGTGAATCTATCTAGAGGATTCAGTGTCTCTCTTGTGCTTTGTCCTTAATAACCCTATGTTATTGAAATAATAACATAGGCTGAAATAATGAGTAGCATGGAGTCACATGGTAAGCTTCTTGATAAAGAGGGATTTCACCTTGTATCTTTCCCAGTCACAGACTCATTGGCTAAAGTCGTGTTGCATAGCTACATCCTGAGACTTGGCATTGCACCTGCAGTAGCTACAGTCTCACTAAGGTGGAGGTGCTCTTCACAAAGCACTTCTGCTGGTGCATTTGCACAGCTGTTCAAGACAGGAACTGTGGGTGGTTTGTGCAGTTGCCATGCACAGTCCTTCTTGCCTGGGTGGAATGCCCAGCATATTTACAATGGCATAACATTACAATATGCCTTGATGAACAGGATTCCCACCACTGATATCTCTATCTTCCCCGCTATTGTAACAGTAGCTGGTCAGTATAAAAAAAGGGGTTGGACAGAAGTATTGTAACACTGTAATATTTGATTACAAGTGTTGCTGTAGGTAGGCATGCTTCCATTTATACTGAAAGAAAAAAATTACATTTTGACAGCAGTGTTACTGGTGTGCTACTGTAGCATTACTTTTGCACACAAGGTTATATAGTAACTTTGGGATTAAAAGCTGTAGTTCAGTAACTCTTGGTTTCACAAATACCCTTTAAGACTGTCATTTGTTAAACTTAATTTGACATTTCATTATTTAGTGAAGAGGCAAAAGTCACTAAAGGATTAGGAGAAACTTGTTTATATTTGGTACTTTTCTCAATATGTTAGTCATTTATTACAGACTAATATTCCCATCTGTGTTAAATTTTTACTTTTATAGTTATAAATGGAGTTACAGGCTTACTGTTTCCTACAGTTTTCATATGAGGCTGAACCTGTTCCTTGCAGGCTCATTCTCTGTAGATTGTGTTTTCCTTCAGTGTCATGCAAATAGATCTCAGATGTTTATCTGGTGTACAATTTTTAACATTCATTTCAGGAGCAACCTCTGCCAATAATTTAAGTGTTTGCCAATATTTTAGCCCCTGTGCCTGAATAAAAAAACATGTTGTGAAGATAACTATTCTGCTCATGTTTCTAAGAGAAAAGAATGAAGCTCCCAGATTTGTCATGATTTGTTTTGCAGATTCAACTCAGATTGATTAACCCACTGAAAAACTTGAGGAAACTTGGACTTAAACTTGTAGCAGACTTTTTCTCCGACTTTGAAAATTATAACTTTAGTGTGGAAGAGATTGATGCAGTTTTTCATGCAGTGGTGTGGCCCCAGGTAAGGGCTGTGTGACATTAAAAAGTGTCTTGTTTCAGAACACATGCCTCTTAATGCTGTCTTGCCTTTCCCAGAATTTAGAAACCACATTCTCTGAATGGAAGGGAGTACTGGGGGGGGGGGGGGGGGAGGAAAAGAAAATGCTAAAACAAAATGGCTGACTTTGATTATATATTCAATATCCCTTCAGGACATGGCCTTGGAGTTTCTCAATGTAATCCAGTGCAACAAAATGTAAATAGTTTTTATCCTTCCACAAACTATACCAGGCAGGATACATACATATTCCCAAATAGCAAGACCTGCTACATTCTCTCTTTATTAGACTAATTGCTGCTGAAATGTGACAGTATCCCTACACCATGACTGGTGTGGTACTGCAGGAGACACAAGTTGTTAGGAAGTGATTGCTGTTCATGGCAGGAACTGATTCAGTTACAGAAGTTGTAAGATCAGGGAAGCTTTCACCTAGTGATGCTCCAGCGAAGTCTCTCAGAAACAAGCGCTTGAATTTTTGCCTTTTTGCATCAATCTATAAAAATATCTCCCATGAAGGATGTGCCAGTATCTCATGGAGTAGGTAGGTGAATCTTGTGCCTGTTCAATCCCAGTGCATCTTCTTTTAGCATTTGGAGACTGTTTATTAAAAGTTTAGGGAAATGCCCACAGTACTTATAGTTTGGAGCCAATCCTTCATGGCAGTGGTCTTAGTTCTGCTCATTAGTAGCACCTTGGTCTTTGATCTGAGTGGAGACAGAAGTCCCTGCTGTTGCTTGTGTGTTCTGATGCAGGGGATCATCACTGCGAGCAAGGAATGATTGTGTGAATGCTTAGTCTGTGCTAAAGGTCCACATTGAGATAATATCAGTAGTTTGACTTGATCTTAATTTCCCCTGTTTTGTTTCCTCAGATCACCAGGCTGGGCTCTGAGAGTCAGTATTCTCCTACTCCTTTACTCAAAATCATTCATATATGGAGCAGAAGCCCCAGGTGAAATATTTTCTTCATAGTGAAGCAGACAAGTGCCATATGACTTTACTGTGCAATTACCAAGGGAATGTTGAAATGCTACATTATATGTGTGGGACTCTATTATCACCCATTGTCAGGACTGCTGGAATGAGACTTTTTTTAATTGAAAAAAAATGGAGAATTTAATTTTAGAAATTCATTATTGCCCACCTTCCTGGTTCCTTGACATAGGAGAACATTTTGGGCTTCATTCCAATGTTAGGACAGTAATACCCCTCTTGTTCCAAGAAAATAGAGTGCTGATTGAATCGGCACTAAATGGGATCATTTGAACTTTATACCTTGTGGCATAGGTGAAAACACACACACACACACACACAAATCAGAACCTTCTGTTCCCTTCCCCATGACATGACTGCTCTCCTTCGTCCTACATTGGTTCCTTTTTTAAGGAGGAAGTAAATAATAAGTAAATACGTGGCTGGGTTACCTCTCTAGATGCCACTCCCCACCCTCCAAGCCAAAAACTCCACTAGATGACAGTGGAGAAAGATTGACCTACTTCAGTCTCCAACAACTCTTCAATGTTGATCAGCCGGTCACAAAGAATGTTCTCTTTTTCCTCCTCTCCCTCCATGTCATTTAGTCCATTTGTCTCCAGCTTGCCTCTTCTCCTTCCTGTTAGCTCAGTATGAATCATACACAGAAAGATGGAAAAATCAATCTGTTATTCTTAATAACTATTCAGTTTCCAGTTAAGGATTTGGTATAATTCATTTCTTGAATTCCCTGTTTCTTCCCCTCCCCTGCTTTGTGGCCTTTAGGTATTTCCCTTTGCTAGCCAAGCAGAAGCCAGGGCACCCAGAATGTGACATATTATCCAATTTGTTTGCTCTGCTTTCGGCCAAAAGCCTGTGTGAAGTAACAGCTGGTGTTGTGATGGACGTGGCCGACAGTCTTCTCAACAACCCTGACTTTGAGCCCAGTGACCAACTTAGCAGCTTGGCAGTAACTGACTGTGTCTTTGTAGATGTCGATGATACCATGGGAGGTAGGAAAGGTCAAGAATCTGGACTCCCCCATTTTAGAGATATACATTATAGGGTGTATTTTGTGGGTGGATGAAAATATTCTCTGCGTATCATAGTACCAAATTAGATGTCATATTTATGTTCTGCGGACTAAAATATTTGTTTTCAAAGTTATCCTGTACAAAACATGGAATGTTCTGTAAGAAAAAAGGTTGTGAGAGATATTATAAAGCTTTAGACTTCGCACCTGAAGAAGGTGGTACATTAAAGTCTTCTTCAGAGTCTCACCTTCAAGCATTCCTGCTTTGTTGTAAGAACTTAAGAGCATTGTTCCTTTTCATACCTCATATTTGAGGAGTTCCTTTCCTAGAGATGCTTGCTTAGTCCCCTCTTGAATGCACTGCCATCATCATGTGAATATTTTTTAAATGATGGAGACAAGGTTGAGCTGACTTGAACTTTTAACTGACTGCTCATTTTAATGTGCTTTGATGTGGCATAAATTGTTTTTATTTACTGTTAACCAGAATCCTATTGATGATCACTTACATTTTGCATAATTTGCTCAGGCTAATTGATGAGGTGCTGAGGTGCCATAATGTGTCTCGGTTGCATGCCTGGTCACATGCCCAATTACATAACCAAGATGCATACCAGCATCTGATCAATTAGCAGCAGGGAAGTTATGCAAACTATAAACAAACATTAATAAGATTCTGGCCATTCTCTTCCTTTTTATTTATTTCTAAAAATGATGTTACTTCTGAAAGTTGTACTTTAAAAGTGCTGTTAGGTGTTTTGGTGTGCTGTATGCAGAAATGTGAGGTATAAATTGAAATAAACAGGGCTGTTTTGTTGCTGTGATGCAGACTAGATATTATTCTTCACCTTTTCCACTTGGGGTACTGAGGACTCTTCTCACATCACTTATCATTTAGAAAATGATAAATAACCACATTGTCTCCATTTCAGATGTTCCCAGCATGGGAGTAAGACTGATTCTCCCTCATATCTCCTCACTTCTTCAATATCTCAGCAAAACTACGTTCACTGTGGACAAGGTGAAAAAGAAGAAGTACAGGGGACAAGTTAGCAAAGAACTCAACATTCTTTCAAAGCAAGTAGCTTCTCAGCATTCCTTAGATTTAGAAAGGGTCCCTCTAAATGCAGTGTTTGAATCATGTACTATATGCTTGGGGGAGGCTGAAGCTTTGGAAGAGTGCAGACTGCCCTGTTTCTTGTTAAGAGCTGTTATCTATTCACTATTAACACTGGAAACTTAGTAGTAGTAGAGACAAGTAGTAGATATATGTAGTCATCCAAGTACAGTGGTGCCTCGACTTACGAACGCCCCTACCTACGAACATTTCGACTTACGAGCAGCTCCGCTCACAAAATTTTGCTTCGACTTGCGAGCGGAGCTTAGACCTAAGAACAGAAAAAGGCAGGGGGAAAAGGTGGGAAGTTCAAACTGTTGGTGGCGAAGAGGCTGCTTCTTTGTAGCTCTTTCGCCCCAAGGGTTAGAGCAGGGGGTCAGGGAACCTTTTTACTCCTGCGGCGCAGGAGGAGGAAGGAGAGGCTGGGGCGGCTCCGGATCGCTGCAGGGCGCAGGAAGCCGGTGCGCTCCCTGCCCATCCCTGGCGCGGGTCTACTCATGAGTAAGGGCGGCCGAAGGCACGGGTCTACTCATGCGTAAGAGTTGACAAAGGTGCGGGTCTACTCATGAGTAAGGGTGGCCGAAGGCGCTGGGCTGAGGCGCGCAGGTCGGAGGGCCTCCTCCGTGAACGGGGCGTGCGGCGGCGGTGCAGGAGGAGGCTCCCCGCCAGGGAGTGAGTGCCATCGGAGAAGGCTTCGGTCTGCCTGGTAAGGTGCTGCCTTTTCCTTTTTAGAAACTTCTGGGTGGGTTTTGCAGGGTGGGGTTCGGCTGAGGGGGTTATGTTTCTGTGTTGTGTGGTTTTTTGCAGTCCCAGCGTGGGGATTGCTCGATGTTTATTTTTGGGTTTTGTGGTTTTTTTGTTTTGTTTTTTGCAGCCTTCGGGGTTTGCTCTGTTTATTTTTGGTTGTTGTTTTTTTTTAAAGCCCCAGCGCCTTCCGATGGGGCTTTCTGTGTGCTTTATATTTTTTTTGGTATTTTTTTGAAATGCTGGAACGGATTAATCCCGTTCCCATGCATTTCAATGGGAAATGGTGCTTCGACCTACGAGCATTTCGACTTAAGAACACCATTCCGATACAGATTAAGTTTGTAAGTCGAGGCCCCACTGTATTGTGACAGTGCAGTAAATTAAACTATTGACTTGTTGCACTGTTTTGCAAAAATATTATTGTAGTATTTTATTGTATGGGAGTACCCTGTGTGGAGCAGTGGATAGAGTGATGGAGACCAGGGTTTGAATCCCACTCTGCTGTGGAAACTCACTGGGAGCATGGAACTGGTAAAGCCACTCCTTAAACATCTTACTTGCCTTGAAACCCCAGTTAGGGTCACTATTAGTCATTTTTGACTTGATGGCATATAACTAACTATTTTATTAGGTGCCCTTTATAAGCAGAATATCAGCCAAAGTTTACACTGTCCAGGTTGCAAACCTGGAACATCAGCTTCCAATTTAGAGTTATGATAGATGGCTACATCAGGCCATAGCTGACCTCTCACTTCTCTTGCCTCTAGAATCAGCAAATTTATAAAGGATAAGAGCCAGAGTTCCGTCCTGATTGGTCTCCTCCTTCCTTTCCTTCATCAGAGTAACATTGTGCAGGTATATGTTCATTTATGCCTGTGAAAAGTCTGTTAAGCTATTAAGTTGTGTAGTTTGCCTGAAGAACTTGTGAATACGTATATCAGGTTGAATACGTATATCAGGTGAATACGTATATCAGGTTGTGGTGATCTGCTGCTAACTGTTCGGGCCATTGTTTGTACCTCGGTCTCCTTGTGTCTTCCAGTATTTTGTAAATGGTGAAGTACAGTAGTGAAGAGCAGAGGTTTGGAACTGGAGGGCCCTGGTTCGAATTTCATCTCATCTCTGAGCTCAATGCTGGGACGTACTTGAGTCACCTGCTCTCAGCAATGTTCTCTGTGTATAATGTGTAGATAATAATACTGAAGTGCGTTGGAGTATTATTGAAAGAATAGTTGAGATAATGTATGTGAAGCTCTCTTGGTGGTTAGAAGTAAAAAGTATAAGAATGCTATACTTAAAGAGCTGCTGATTTTAGCATTTAATGATCAAAATCCTATTACTTGGCATAATAAATTGCACTAGAGCAGGCCCATTTGAACCAGTGGGATTTGTGAGTCAATTCCTCTGTACATTCATTGATTCAAACAGGCCTACTCTGTGACTTACTGTGCTAAAGTAAGTTGTAGTTAGAGTAAGCCCATTTGAGTCCATGAAACTTATGGAGGACTTGACTCCTGAAGTCCCAGTTGATTCAGTAGGTCTAGTTTAGTGCAATTTACTGTGTTAAGCAATAGGATTTGGGCTATTATTTGTTTGATTCCATAGTTATTTACAAGAAGTGTGGGAGGAAGAATGATGCTCCTTACAAAGGTGATATGGGATTAATGTCTTGAGAATAAGGATTTGTTTTTATTACCAGTTTTATGTTGCAGAAATTGTAATATAATAAAATGCATTTCTGTCAATATTACTATGTAATTTAGAGTTGGCATGTACAGATGTTAGGCTTGTAAGATCTAGTTTCATCCTATCCTCCATGGCATGGCCTATGTAAATTGAGATGGCAGGACCTTAAGCAAAGCATACCAACATTTCCTTATCCATATTGACTTTCAAGTTGTGAAATAATAATGGTGATGACAGTCTTACCTGATTACGCCCCACTGAATGCTTTGTTTAATTATTTGCACTTTTCCCAGCTATTGATTGCTAGTTTTCTATTGACCAGTGTCCTCTTTTTAGATGAATTTAGTTGTAGTAGAAATTTGTATGAAGCCTCATCTTAACGATCAGTGTATGGTTGTTCTATTTGTATTTGTAGCTCTTCACAATGTATTTCTTTCTTTTAGGATACAGAAATAGACATACTGGAAACAGTGCAAAATTTGCTGAAGCATTGCCTGAACCCAGCAAGCTTCCTCAAACCTCTTGCAAAATTGTTTTCTGTTGTTCAGAACAAATTGTCTCGTCAAACACTCTGCATGGTTTTTGAGGTACTGAATCTAAGCATATTTGACAGTATTTTGTATTATGGAAAGGAGGACCTCCACTCCATTCTGGCTGAAGATGGAGAACAACACTGTTTTGTTCCTGATGTGAAATTAAGTAGAGTATCAGGAATACCCTGTTTCCCCGAAAATAAGACCTAACCTGAAAATAAGCCCTACTATGATTTTTCAGAATGCTCGTAATATAAGCCCTACCCCAAAAATAAACCCCAGTTAAATGAAACCCTGCCCTCCACCATTGTGCAGCAACCAGAAGAAGATGAAATGACTGTATTTAAATAAATGTAGATTGTTGTACATGAAAAAAATAAAACATCCCCTGAAAATAAGCCCTAATGTGTTTTTTTGGAGCAAAAAATAATATAAGACCCTGTTATTTTTGGGGATACACGGTAGAAAAGTGGTCTAAGAATCACATAGGAGTTTTCCAGAATCCTGTTGGTTAGTCACGCTGGCATAAGTACAGTGAACTAAATTGCAGCAGCGAATTGCTGCTAGTCTATGAATTGCCACTGTTATGCCTTGTTGTGCACCAACTCACATGATTTGGTTTAGTTGCTGCAAATTGGGAACAATGGCATGCAGTGTGTATGCTCACTCCATGAGGATGGGATAAATACTCAGTTGTCTCTTTGACCACATTGGTATAATACAGTGTACTATATGCTCTACTCCCCTTTTGCCACTTTGGAAATATATTAATAATTATTGCATGCTGTCAAGTCAATTATGGCTTATGGCAATCTTTGCCAGGATTTTCTAGATGTACTTGCAAGTGGTTTACCTTTCACTTCTTCTGGGGTTGCTCTGGGGATTTTTAGCTTGCCCAAGACTTCACAGGCTGGTTCTTCTCCCATGAGGCACAGGAAGGAATTGAACTCCCAACTCCGGGTTCTGCAACCAGATACCCAACTCATTGAGCTATCCAGTCACCTAAGAAACATATTAGTCTAATAAATATGGACATGTGTAGTAATTTAGATGTTGTGTTATTTATTTAAACATGTCTTTTACTGTGTTTTTTTTTTCAATTTTTTTGGTAGACTTTGTCACATTTGGAAAGTAATCTCAAGTATGTTACAGATACTGTTAAGGTACGTAACCTTTTCTGTGTGTTGTTGCTACCTTTATTTTGGTATCATTTTGATTTATACGCTCACTAAGCTTTTTGTCTTGTCTTAGTTGAATGCATTTGACTCCCGACATCTTGATGATATCAATTTTGATGTCCGTTTGTCAGCATTCCAAGACATCACTTCTCATATCAAGGCAATGAAAACAGTGGATGTCAGCTACCTCATTCCAGTTATGCATAACTGTTTCTACAGCATACAGGTGAGCCATTCCCCCATGGAAAATCTTTGCTCTTGCTTTACAGTGATACTTTTGAAAATGTCTTACTTTTTCTCCCCCTAATTTCCACAAGACACCTCTGTCATCTTCTTCCAGCAGAAATGAAGAGTCTTGTGATACTTTGATAAAGGTTTTTATTTGACATCAGGGACTTTTGTGGGCTGCAGCTCTTTTTAAAAAAAATCATTTTGGGAATTAAGAAAATGATGTATTTGTACAGTCTTTTTCTGCCATTCTCACGTGGTTCCCTCATACCATCACCTTTGTTGTAACTTCCACTTCATCATTTTCATTGCCTTTTACATTTATCATTTATTACAACATTTAATTGGTGGCTTTTAAAACTCCCATAGAACCTCTGAGGTATCTTATACTAAAGAGCCATAAGCTGATTTAGACAAACATTATAATTATCTTTTGGGTGCGGTAATAAGAGTAAGTAATAACTTGAAGAGAGCTTTTAGCTAGAGAGTTACTCTTGACCAGGGACACAATGTTTCTCACAAAAGAGTGAGGAAGGATGACGTTGTACTACAGTAATTTTGTGCTCCTACTGGGATGAAACTGCAAGAAATTGCTCTAGGGCAGATGCTGCAAAAAGTCAAACAGACTGTATCCAGAATCCACTTTGGATACAGCCTGTTTGACCTTTTCCAGCATGTGTAGTCAAGCCTTCTCACTTACTCCCCTTCTCCAATATAGCCCTTGAATGGTCCAAAAAGGTTTTTCCAGGGAAGCTCAAGAAAGGCCCAGGCTATTATGTAGTATCAGGTAGGAATAGTCAGACAGAGTTAGAAGAAATGTTCAGAAAGCTGTTGCCTGCCGCTCGGTTTTAGCCAGTTTCCTGCCCTCTGTCCAAAAACAACAACAGACATTTCCTAAGGGTCCCCTCACACTTGGAAGAGACTTCAAGGCACAGGGTAGCAGACTGCTGTTATGGGGAAGAAGGCAATGCCCTGTGGCCGGAACAGGCTTTGTTCAAGAATATAGCTATAAAGTAGCAAAACTCTTTTTTATTTGCTAGGAAAAGAGAAGTTTGGAAGAGGTTTATAGTGATCTTTGTTGAATAGTGAATAGAGCCTTTCAGTTATGGCTTGCGAGTGAGAGGTTCCTAGGTTCTGTACAGCCATTATGGTTGGTCTCCGGTATACTTGTAATCATGTACATATTTTGTTTCTCGTTTTTTAAATCACCTACATAAGGATTATCTCTTGTCATTCCATGTGACCTAACATTTCTTCCCCTCCTTCCCCCCCCCCCCCCCCCCCAGTTAGGGGAGATGTCTCTGAGTGACAGTGCTGTTCTCTGCCTCAATGCTGTTATTAGTCTTCTTGCTGAGATTGATCACACAGAAGAGGAATACAAAGAAATAATCCAACATACTCTTCTGGAAGCTATGAGAAAAGGGCTGAAGAGCAAGACGGAGGTAAAAGGCTCATTTTTTTACATGGTGACCAGAAACAGGGGCCAGTGGTGTACCTTTGCTGGATCCAGCTGCTTTTGTCAGAATTGGTGGTTACTCCTCCTTCCTGTCCACTCCCCAAAGACCTGGTTTGAAGGGCTGGGAAACCCTCTGAGCAGGTGTTTGGGTGCCATATAGGTTTTAGCAGGAGTAGGAGGGGAGCAAAATCCCAATTCCTATGGTAGTGAATACCAAAGTTCACCACTGCATCTTGGCCAAGATTGCCTATGTTTTTGCACACTTCGATCCTCCACAGTGTAGGCTGTGCAAGAGGGGTCCTTTAGCAAGTTTTTTTTTTATCAGTCAGGGAGTGACTACCTCTAGTATGTTCTGCTCAGTTACATTCTAATGCAATTCCCATTTATTTGTTTTTTTTTTCTTTGACTTTAAAGTTTGTAAAACACCCACAGGGTTAGACACGTACACAAACAGATGTTTAACAGCATAAACAGAATACTTGTATGTGTTTCTGTTATGAGACTCTTCCTTGCTTGCTCTTGCCTCCATTTCAGGATGTACTGAATTTAATGTAGCAAAAAAAAATTGGAAATAGGCTCAATTTCCTATGCTTTCACACTTTGGGGCCTTTGTGTATGCAGCGCTGTGTGCAGAAGTTGGGAGTGCGTTTCTTATGGTGCGGCCCCTTCGCTGAGCACCTTTAAAAACTTGGATGTTTACACAGGCCTTCCCTCCAGTGAACACTTGATTTTTTTCTTTTTTCTTTTCTTTTTTCTTTTCCCTTCTCCATCTTGAACTGTTTGTCTATTGATGTTATATTTTATATTTTTATATATTTTTAGACTTTGTTATGTATGATTATGCGTGTTGGAAGCCGCCTAGAGTGGTCGTCTGACCAGATGGGCGGGGTAAAAATACAATAAATAAATAAATAAATAAATAAATAAATAAATAAATGGTGCCATAAAGACAAAAAGTTTGTTTGGCATACATTTTTGTGAGTGTGTTTCATGAAGTGGGCTACAGATCATAAAAGCTTATGCCAAATAAAATATGCTAGTCTTTAAGGTGTCTTTCTAACATATTATTTTTTGTGCAAAACAGTTTTATCATTAACAATGGTGTGTTTTTCTTTTTCTTTTTAAACCTAGCATGCTAACTGATGCTTTTAGTCTTTCCTGTTTTGAAACATTCCCTGTGTTCCTTGAGATCTGGAGTCTGGAGGGTTGTGGATCTGTTCCCATGACTTTTAATGAAATCTTGCAGGTGTGCCAGATATTTTTTGTCCTTGGCCCAGCTGCTGGAACTGATGGGTTCCTCATGTGCTCCTCTTTCCTTGCCTTCCTTCCCTGTAACCCTACTTCAGCGCATGCTGAAATATATGGCACACCACCTCTGCGAGTTTGATTATGTGCAGCTCCTTTCTATTTGTTCCAAAGACTGGAAGAAATGTCAGGTAGAATAAATGGTGAATGGATATAGTAAGCTGCATGCTTGCTAACTTAAACAAACAATTGGAAATGTGCTTTATATTAAACGCCAGGGTCTTTTTGCATCTTGTTGCTTTCAGAGCATTCAGCAGGATTACACATCATTACTCTCCTACTTGATTCAAGCATTTCCAAAACACCCTGAGTTTCAGGACTTGGTCCAGCTGACTGACTATCATGACCCAGAGATGGATTTTTTTGAAAATATGAAGCATATTCAGGTAAAAGGCAATGCTATTGATATTTTTGTTGTCTGATGGTAGAAAAGTGATAATATTTATATCACTTATCTCTTCAAGTATTGCCATATTTTTAGGGATAAAATGTTAAAGATTCTTCATTGTAATGAGAATGGATAGATGTAGTTTGCTATTAATACCCTTTAAAATATAGCAATACGAGCTTACTGTTCAAAGTTGTCTTCTGAAGACAACCACTCAAGATTTTAGTATGGCATTTAGTCTCCTCTACTGAAAACATCAGTTTGAAGTTGTTTCAGATTGAAACTGATACAGGTACCTTGTGGATTTAATTATCCTGAAAGTGATTGAATAAGTGACATAAAAAGATTATCAGAAATGTTATTTATTTTAGCCTGTTAAGAGTTGGTAAAGCTTTTTCTTGCACATTATGGCACCCAAATGTTACAAGATGACAATTTAATATGGATGCTCACTTGGTGAAAATAGTCTTTTTTGTCTTTTGTATCTCTTTCAGATCCACAGAAGGGCAAGAGCATTGAAAAAACTGGCTAAACAACTAGCTGAAGGCAAAGTTTCATTGTCTTCCAGATCTCTTCAAAATTACATTATGCCTTATGCTACTACCACTATTTTTGATGAGAGAATGCTTAAGGTGAGCCTTTAAAATATATG
This sequence comes from Intellagama lesueurii, assembly GCA_037013535.1. Taxonomy (NCBI): domain Eukaryota; kingdom Metazoa; phylum Chordata; class Lepidosauria; order Squamata; family Agamidae; genus Intellagama; species Intellagama lesueurii. The sequence continues at coordinate 37,987,891 of JBAJHW010000005.1, read as the reverse complement.
GGTTGGAAGCTACTTTCATTTAATTGTTCTTTGTGATACATTTTTTCCACCAGTGTGATTTTTTTTTTAAGGAAGAATCATTTGCCTTTTCATAAGTAGAGAAAACTTTGAAAACACAAGTTTACTTTAGATCTGATATTATGTTATAACTTCTGTACTTTTCCATACCATAGCTCTTATTTTTCCATTGATCCTTAAATACCTCTCCTACAAGAAAACCTTTCAGTGTGTTAGGCCTGGTAATAGTCAACATATTTCCTTCAGATCTTTTAGTTCATCCTTCCCCAACATGGCACTTTCTGGGTGTTTTGCATTGCAGCTCCCATCATTACATACTGTTGACTGTGCCAGCAAGGGCTGTTGGAAGTTATATTCCAAAACACCTGGCAGGTGCCTGATTAAAGGAGGCTGCTTTAGCTTTAAAAGAGCCAGCAACTCTTGTGAAACCTTTTCTGAGCACTTAGTTGTTCTTTGGAAAGTTCAGGATTTACTTGGTTTTTCATTCATTTGTGTATGTTCTGCTCTTCCTTTAGCAAAGCATATGTGATTATTCCCCTCCAGTTTTATCTTTACACCCTGAGGGTGAGGTAGGTTGGGCTGAGGAGTGGTTAGACCATATTCACTCTTGAGTTTCATGGAATTCTCATCTAGTGCTAATCCTTACCCCACTCTGATTCTTGTAATGCATCATGTAACTTCAGAATTGAACCAGATGAAATCTCATTGTACAATAAAAGCTAGATTCCTGAACATTGCAAAATACTTTGCTCACTTGGGATATATGGAGTGTGAAACAGTGTTAGGCTTGGGTATGTTTTTAGAATTTCCAGTTCTGCAGATTTTGTAACTAAAATTCTACTTTTAACTCTTTTTCACTGCAACTTCAGAGAGTTTCAGATGTTGGTGAAAACACCCTCTGTATTAATTTCAGTATGCTTTCTTACTTTAGGCAAGGTGTTTACACTGCTTCACAACTTGAGGTTCCCTTTTTTGTTCCCTTAGCATGAAAACATGGTAACTGCGTCAGTGGAGATGGTGGGAGCTGTTTGCAGACATCTTTCTTGGTCAGCGTACCTCTATCACTTGAAACATTTTATACATGTCTTGCAGACTGGACAGATCAATCAGAAGCTGGGTGTCAGGTACAGTAAGTCATTATTTGAGCAGTTTCCAAAGAAGTGGCCATTTTAGTTTGCCTCACCATGTTGGCAAAAGGAAAGGAAAAGAAGGGAGGGGGCGAAAAATATTATAGCACTTTAAAGACTGACAGTTTTATTTCAGGGTGAGCTTTCATGGATCCAAATTCATTTCTTCAGATACTTCTTAGGTATACCTACTTGTCAGTTTAAAGGGTGTTTATTCTTGCTTGCTAGAGTATTGGACAGGGACTCAGGAACACTGGTTTCAAATATTCATTCAGACATGAGTTTCACTGGGTGGTGGCAATGGTAAAACTACCCCTTAGATAAATCACATACCTTGGAAACTCTGCTAGGGTTGCTATAAGTCAGAATCGATTGAGATTCAGCATTGTGCAGCTATGCAGGAGCACAAAAGTAATTTTAAAACTAATCTAATAGAATGACCAACTAAGCTATTCTTCCTTCACAACTGGCAAGGGATAACTCAAGTTACCAAAATCTATTCCTGTCCTTTGATTCTAGAAATACAGGTGATATGAGAAGACAGGAAGTGGCACAGGAACAGCCCAAGGAAAAATGTGTTGACAACAGAGAGGATGCAAAGAACTGCTTAAGTAGTTTTGCATACTGCCAGGCTAAAGAAGAAAAGGGATGGGTGTGGGGGTCTAAATTCAGTTCTTCCCAATTAAAGTAGGTCCAATGGGAACTTGGTAATTCAAACATTTATGCATATCCCTTTGACTCAGCACATCTCTCTAGTCGGGACTAGCAATCAGATTTAGCCCACAGAATCTGCTGGGTCCCCAATGAGGGTGAGCCTTTTGGAAAAAAACAAAGGGTTCTTAACGTTACCTTGAAACTTGTGGCATTTTCTTAAGCCTGGAAATTTTGCTGGGCCTTCCTGTTACCTTCCTGTTACTTCCAATGCATTTACTGTACTAGGACAATATATTGTCTTTTAAGAATGATGCATTATTGTTCATTTATATAACAGACTATTATTGGGTTTTATATATATTCTTTCAAAATGTGTGTCTCTTATGTCTGAGGAAGTGGACTTGTCCATGAAAGCTCACATTAAAATAGAGCAGTTAGTCTTTAAGATGCCACAACATTTTTGTCTTTATTTTTCTTTTGTTTTTGCCTGATATGGTAGCACAGACTGACACTTCTTCTAATTCACAATAAGTGTGAGCTTGCAGACAACACCAGTTAGTTCTTCTCAAATGCATGAAGAGGTTCTCTATTTCTTTCAGACCTGCTTTGCAATCTATTTCAAAAGTTGTGATTTCTTGAATTTAAGCAGCTTATATTTTCCTTCCTTCCTTCCTTCTTTTTTTTCCACAGTGTGCTGGTTACTGTGCTAGAGGCTTTTCATTTTGACCACGACACTCTTGAAAAGCAGCTTGAAGTGATTCAAAAGGAAGGTAAATTGGTAGTTCCTGCATCTGGTAGAATAGGATTCAGTTTATTACTATGGTGAAACAATTTATTCTGGCCTTAATAAATTTTCCTTGCTTTTAAGATATTATAGGAATCCTTTTTGTACAGTAGCTTGACATGGGTACCTCTGTGGGTTTTGCAGTAAAAGCAGGAATTTGTATGATAGTTACTTTTTATATTGGGGTGGCCAGCTTCTGTTGCTGCAACATGGGCTGCAAGGTGGAGGCCAAGTCAAGGGTGGCCACTTGTGACCTTTCAAATCTTGCAGGGCTACAGTTCCCATCCTCCTTCGCCATTGTGGATGTTTGCTAGGCCTTATGATGGGAGTTGACCAACCCTGCTTTATTTTTGGTAGACAGAAATGGGTGGTGTTTTTATTTTATTTTTTTTTTATTTTTTTTATGTTCTTCTATCTGGGATATTTTTCTCATCTGAATTAATTACCAGATTGCTATTTAATGCCACAGTTCTAAACCTCTGTGAGATTGTAGATAAAACATTTGTTTTCCCACTGCAAGGGGATTATGTTGCACAATCTGAGCATGGCTCCCTTTGCAGTGTTCTGTAATTTATTTGAGCCGAACTGTTGAATTGCGATCAGCTTCATGTGATCTTCAGAGTTGCCCTGATCTCATTTTCGAGATCCACTGCCTAGGTTCTTGGCTAGTGTCCTTTGGACCCTAGTGGCCCTTGGTTAGGGCTCCTCCTCAAAATAATGCTACACCAAATAAGGGCCTGGATTGCTTTTGTAGTCAGGCCATCTGTGAAAGCACACTCCTGTGTATTTCACACATCATGTTTAGGTTCAGTGAAATTATTATTATATTTAACAACAATAATCTCAGAACTGCAGAGCTGTAAGGAACCCTACGGATCATCGAGTCGAGCCCCTGTCAGGGCAGTCAAACTCCCAACCTCTGGCATCATGGCCAGATAACTAAACCACTCCGTTAGCCAGCGTTTCTGTACATCATTTGTCTTGCGGTCCTAGTGCTGCTCCGTTAGAAGAAGGACATAGAGCTCTGACTTGCATGAATTTGAATAGATCTTTTGTTTAGTTGCTTGGAGAATTTGTACTTTAAAAATTCCCTTGATGGAAGAATACCTGTTACTCTTCCATCGAGAGAATTTCAGGATCTTTCAAAAGAACACAAGACACTGGTCATATCTGATCTTGTACAACAGGGATGGGCGTAGCGCAGACCTGCGGATGTTGCTGGATTGCAGCTCCCAATGCCCTTCAACGCAGGTTATGTTGATGGGAGCTGCAGTTGAACAACATCTGGAGAGCCAGACGTTCTCCAGTCTCTTCTATAATACTGATTTGATTTAGTGAGGATTGCAGAGAATAGGTTTCTGCTGCTGTTCCAGGTAGACTCCAGTTTGATAACCATGTTTTTGACCTGTGTATTTCTTTCACTAATGAATACTAATAGTCTGAATGAGGATTATAAAAATGAGACCATAGATTTCATTGAAAGCCCATCACTCTTCCACTGAGTTTTGGCGTCAATGGTATTGGCCACAAAGCTTGACCATATGACCTAATTCTTTGAATGTGGGTCTTTAGAGTAGCAAAATGGTACCATCCACCCACAAGAGGGAGATATTGACAGGCTTGGGGGAATTCACAGTTTGCAAAAGTACCAAAAATAATCATGCTGAGTGGTCTCAGAGTGCTGACTGACTGGAGGGAACACATAGAACAGAATATTGTAAAAGAAGGCATGGCTGGTTAGAAGTCTAAAAAGGAGCACTTCACATCATAGGATTTTGTTGCATGTCTCACTTGTTCAGTCTTATTTGAAAAAGCTCTGTACTGGCAAACAGTGGGAGTGATTGACATATACTAGGAGTGGGTAACGGCAGGCCTCCAGATGTTGCTGGACTGCCAACACCCAGCAGCCCTAACTAGCATACATCAGCGCTGAGGGATCGTGACCGTTGCAGTCCATCAGCCTCTGGAGAATCACAGTTCCCCACCCTTGGCACCTTTTCTTCCCATTTTGTGTAGGTGATGGAGAAGTGATGGATGTTGAGCCTGCAGTGGAGAATCCTGAGATGGAAATGGAACTTAATGATGGAGAAGAAGGCCAATTGGGCAGCGGAGCCCTCTTGGAGGATGCAAATGAACAGAAAGAGCCAGTGGCATCTTTGCCTGATCAGCCTGCTGCTTATGAAGGAGCTGAAGACTCTCCGAAAGCTACAAAAGCAATTTCCTTCCTGCCCAGGAATAAGGAAGAGTTGGAAAGTCTGATCAAACATATTCAAGAAACAGTAACTGGCAACATCTTGCCAAAATTACACAGATGTCTCATTGCAAAGGTGCTTTCTTATGCTTCAGGGTCTTTTTTTTTTTTAAACAAAAGTTTGAGTGTATATTTGAGGTCCAAGCTTCATGAGATGTCATTCACACAATTAGATGTTGTGTTTGCAATTTAGACATTATATGGAAGCTTTTAAAATATAAATGATGTTGCAGGGGACAGTCTCTGTGTGGACACAGGTGTGCAGACAAGCACGTTTTGCACCAGAGAAAAAGCAGCATGTTGCATTTTTTGATATCAAATAAGTACCTTTTGTTTTCTTATTTAGAAGGACTTCATATTAACCTCTCTAGCATAATACACACACATGCACGCATGCACATGTGCATATGCAAGGTGGTAGTTTTTGTTTGTGCTTCATTACACAAATTTCTCTTCAAACTCTTCCCCTTCATACACTCCTGCAGGAATTCCAAGCACATGTTAATAGCCTACTGATTAATCAGAGCCCATGCCTTGGCTCAAGCATTCCAGAAGTTCCTTTTGGATATTTTTTTTATCTGTTACGTTATTATCCTTCCCTTCCTCCAGGGAAGTGTGGACCACTCTTGCCCTCATTTTATGCTTGTAACCACCTTATGCTATATGAAAGGCTAAGATTATGAATCGCCCTAAGTTACCCAGAGATTTTCATGGCTGACTAAGGGGCAGGGTTGAATTTAGGTCCTCCTGGTCCACTCTGGCATGTTAGGCCATGTGCAGCAATTTTATCTGGGCAGAAATATCAAGAGTAATACCTCACAATTGCTTGTAGACAGAATGATTGCTGAGAAATGTTGATGATTTGTCTCCTTATGTTCCAGGTCAAAAGAGATGAAGAACACAAGCTTGTAAAATCCAAGGTTGTGAATGATGACGAGGTAGTTCGAGTACCTCTTGCTTTTGCAATGGTCAAGCTGATGCAGTCTCTTCCACTAGATGTCATGGAGGAGAATTTACCAAGGTACCAACTTCACTAGTGACCATTCCCTCTGTGGAACATAAAGAATTGAAATATAGCATAAACCTGTTGCTGAAATGGTCTTAGAAGGGCAACCCTTGTCATTTAAGCCCATGTTTACTACTTCTCCATTTTATTTCTGTTGGTGATGTTTGTCTCTCTGTTTGTAGCATCTTTCTGAAAGTCTGCTCTCTTCTGAGGAATAGAGCTCAGGAAATCCGGGACATTGCCCGTAATACCCTCATGAAAATAATGGAGACTCTGGGGCCTCACTATCTGCAGTATGTCTTAAAAGAGATGCAGTCAATTCTTGTTCATGGTTATCAGGTGAGATCCAAGGGTTCTTCCCTCTTCTGACTTCTTTTTAAGGAAGAAGAAGAGGAGTTTGAGCTGAGTGACCTTCTTGGTTGCTTGGTGCATTCCTTTTCCTCCGAGTCCACATAATAGGCAGTCGTCAAAGAGTGACACCAAGGAAGGACAAGAATAGGAAATGTTTCTTCAACAATCCTGGCAGGGTATGAAACTCTGTTCCTGGAAATTTCTATTCCTGCTATTACAGGCAGGAAGCTGCCTTATATTAAGTGATACCATTGGTCCATCACTCAGTATTGTCAACTCTGATTGGCCATGGCTCTGCAGGATTTTAAGGTAGGTGTTACCTGGGTAGCAATCAGGTCCTTCCCTAGTTAGCTTCTGAAATTCAATGAGATCATGTGTGCACATGATGATGTGGTGGTAGAATATGGTTATATAATGAAAGGTTTATGAAAACTACTTTGTGAACATCTTGGGGCTTTAAAATAGGTTTATATCCATTTAAAATAATTAAATAAGAACCATAGCTTGATGCCAGTTGTCCAGATATTTTGATATTTTCCCTCGCTATCTGCTTTAATATAGACTCTTCAAAAAGCAGCATGCAATGTTCACTATAACATTCTTCAGCTGGGTGGAGTAGAAATTGGGCTGTGGAAGAGGGGTAAAGTTTAGTGGGGGGGGGGTGATCCTGAGGCAGATGGCATGTTTGTGCCCTCACCTGTCAAAGAAATAGACAGCTTGAATGTCCTCAGTGCTACAACCCTGACTGATTTCAGCTGTTCACTTGAATCTTTATATCAGTCCAGTCAGCCTTTTTCTGATGGTGTTTTCCGGTGTGTTCAGTGGATGAAAAGGTCCTTGTTCGCCCAACTACATGCACAGCTCTTTGTGCTCTGCAACACTTGGATTGGTGATAGGTTGCTGAGTTGGACAGCCCGAAGGCCAAAAAATTAGTTGCGCTCCAGCTTAAAAATACTGAAAAGTGCTGGGTTAATGTAGATTCTATATTGACAAGCATGAATTTAATTATTAGTCCCAGACAGAGTAGACTCACTGAATCAATGGGAACTTGGTAAGTCAACATGTCTATAGTAGTGACAAACAACTAAATTTAAGCCAGTGTAGCTAGATTTTCCATTCCATTCTGCTAGCATGTTTGTGGCATCCTTTCAGTCTGAAAGGACCTTGATCTCCTCTTTTGCTCATGTAGGTCCATGTCCTCACTTTCACTGTCCACCTCTTGCTGAAGAGCCTTGCCAGCAATCACCTGAAGGCTGGTGATTTGGATCCTTGTGTAGGGCTGATGACCGAAGTAAGTACTTCCTGCCAAAATGGCACTGCATGACCTTGTTCATAAGATGCACAAGGAAACGTGTTTTGCTTTGTCAAATAATCCTTTTCTTGATCACTTAGCAAATTTATAGGATCTCTTGTTTCTTCAGGGGGAAGATGGTCAGATTCAAATAATAGACTGCAGGGCATAATGTTAAAAATGACAGAATCTAGTTCACAACAAGCATGATTGCATAATGCATTAAGGTGCTACAAAACCCTTTCCCTTTTCCCTTTCACAATTGACAATCATCAAAGAAAATAAAATTAATTTCCTTGTGCCCCTCTAGTGGTATTTCCCAGCTCTCAAACCTCCAGATCTGTTCAGGACTAAGGGACCCAAAACAACTTAGCAGGGCTTGGTTAACATGCCCCCATGTCCCTGTTGGGCAATAAAATTGGGGAGGCAGCATATTGTGGGGCATGGGGTTGTGCACGCTTGCATGGCCAGGCATGTGGGAGCTCTCTAACCATGTGGTAGATGCGAAGTTGTGACACTTATTCTGCTGTTGTTAATTCTCTTGTTTGTTTCTTCTAAGATTTTCAACCATGAGCTCTTTGGAGAGGTCGCTGAGGAAAAGGAAGTAAAAGGCATAATATCTAAAGTCATGGAAGCTCGCAGAAGCAAGAGTTATGATTCCTATGAAATCCTTGCCACTTATGTGGGAAAGGACCAAGTGACTAAGCTTATTCTTCCACTAAAAGAGGTAAGAAAGTAGACAATTTTCAGTGGCCTCAGAGAGTACTCTCCTGATGAGTATACGTGTAAGCTTCACGATCTCCTTAGACGTTACCTCAGCAACACAGGAGCCACTCCTTAACATCCTGAGTAATTCGGATCTCTATAGCAGTGTGGAATTCCCAGTAATACTGCTCCTTTTTGTGGCAGCATTTCACCAGTTTCCAAAAATATCCAAATGCTCATGTGGAGATGCCTGTCACAGCACAAGAGGTACTGCCATCTTCTCTCAAGTGTTCTTAAAAAGCTGAGTGTACTGGTTATATACCAGCCCATAGCACTTAAAGCTTCTGTGGGCTACACATTGCCCCCTCCCCAGCAATCTGGGTACTCGGTTTACTGACCTTGGAAGGATGGAGAGTTGAGTCAACCTTAGCTGGCTACCGAACTCAGGCCATGAGCAGAGTTTTGCTGTAGTACTGCAGTTTAACCATTGTGCCCCAAGGCTCCATGAGGTTTCTTTAGCCATTTGTGGGAACCTCTTAGTAAACTGTAGAAGATGTGGTGCTTGAACATAGCACAAGGGGAAGGAAAATAATGTGTCCTCTCAGAACATACCACAGCAGCCAGGAAAGGATAGGGAGAGTGTAAAGTTTCTAATAAGAATATAGAAAGAAATGCATACCAGGATCTCAGTCTGAATGTGACTTTTGTGATGTCAACTTGTAGATTTTAGAGACTACTACAAGCTTGAAGATAGCGCGGAAGGTACATGAAACTTTACGCCGCATTGTGTCTGGATTGATTATGAACACAGCAATGACTGCAGAATCCATTCTTTTGCTCAGCCATGGCTTGATTAGTGAAAATCTACCCCTTTTAACAGAAAAAGCAAGGTATGGTTGTAGAAAGTAAAACTACTGTTAAAGTCAGCTTCCTTTGCTTTTGTTTCTTAAATACAAACAAGATAGCAACTTATGGGTCTTTCCATTCTGCATATTCCCCACTTTTTATTTTTACTTTTGTTGTATGCAGTGAAAAAGCATTAGAAGCATGGTAAGTATTTGATTTTTAGTTTTTCTGGAATAGTGCAGTATCTGGGTTGGAATCATATGTTTCAAACCTCATAGCAGATCAGGGTTGCCCTTCCATCATAAAGGCACTCATTTGTTGAACTATCAATCCAGAGGAATTTCATTAAAGTCACTGAGATTATTTGAGAATAAGCAGCTTGACTTCAAAATACAAAATATTGTGCCACCTGAAGCATATAGAGGCTCCCTTGCTTTCCATACCTATTTTGTTTATTTGGCAGTGTGGGCCATATTGTGTATCCAGACCTCACTCTGAGGGGTCTCAGAGTAAGGCAGTGTAGATGAGTTGCCCACTGGGTGCCATGTGGACATGGCATTTGGACTTCATGGTCCTCTTGCCCTCAGAGCCTTACTCTGAGGAAGCAGCCCTCAGAATAGGAGGCATCAGGCCTGCTGGCTGCCTCCCTCAGAAAACCCAGCAGCGATGCCGTTCACTTTCCCGGTATAATTGCTGAACAGGAAAGTGTCTGGCAGGGATTCTTCAAAATGGCTACCCAATGAGTTGGTCTGAAGAATGACTGTCAAGCAAAGTGCTTTTCTGAGCAACCGTCTGGTGTCTTTCTCTGAAGACACCTCCCTTCAATAAGTGAGTGGTGCCAACAGCTATAGGCACTCAGAAAAATGAGGCTCGCCTTAGGAGGAGGCAGGTGAGGCTCTCTCAGTCCATTGCCTCAGGTGAGAGTTTCACTGTGCCTCATGGGGTGGCAGAGGGGCAGTTTTGCTCGGTGTAGTGCCTTTACTTGGCTCCAAAGGATAGGTTGCAAAGGATCTAGTTTTTTTCCCCTATCTCATCCCTCATTAACTCTTTCAGAAGTAAAGCTCCAGCTCCTCCAGATCCTCGTTTGCAGCCAGAGAGCTGCCTCTTACTTCCACCGACCCCAGTCCGAGGAGGGCAAAAAGCCCCTGTGAGCAGCAAAACTAACATGCACATCTTGGTTGAGTCAGGGCTACGGGTAAGAAACACTCCACACATTAAATAACACATGGGTGTGTGGGTGGGTGGGTGATAATCCTAAACTAACCTCTGTCTCCGTATGCTTTGATACATAAATACCAATATGGTATAACTGCGCTGTGTAGTTCATTTCATGAATCTTGCTTTTCACTTATCTAATGGGGGAGGCAGTGGACAGGAATGCACATCCTGTGACAGTGAGTCAGCTCAGGCATATTCACCCTGTATCTCCAAACAGCAGTGGTGGGAAGTAGACAGAAGCATTATGCCTACATGTAATGACTTCTGCTTGTGTTTTGATTCCCTTCTTTCTGGATTATCTGAAATGGGAAAAACATGACATGCCCTGTTCAGATCTTTTCTGTTAACTCAGAAGCGAAGAAACCAGAGTTTGCAGTGGGAATGGGTGAGGTGTAAGGAGTGTGTTAGCACATGGTTGTTCATGTAGCACTGCAGCCTAATTTGGTGTTGTGTCTCAGCAAAGCTAGCTTGTGGAAATACACTGCTTTATGGCTCATCAGTGCCACTGAAACTGTAGAATATTCCTTCTAGGTAAATTGAGAAGAATAGGTTAATAGCGTAGGGTTGAGGTTGTGCAGTGGACAAGATAATTTTGGTTACATCTGTTCATCTCATACCAAATTGTAGAAGAATATGACACCTTTGTCAGACCCCTAAAAATCCAACAATCAATGCAGAATTGTTTTTTAAAAATCTCACTTTTTCAGGCATACACCAATTATCTTGTGAGTAGTGTAAAAAAATTTAAATGTCCCAAAAATAGATGGCAAAGTTGGTCAGGCAAAATCCTCTTAAGGTGTGTTTAAAGCTGGTTGCCGGCAGGATGTGGGGGTGTAGTGTAATGTTTCACCCCATGCCATGTCTTTGGAAGTTTCCACAGTATTCAAGAGGTAGCCCATCACTCTGCGTAAGCCTCCCACTCCCCACTTAGCCTGCTTTGGAAACCTAGTTTCCTTAATCGCTTGTTTGGGGGGGGGGGGGTGCGTGCTGCTTATATACTATCCCATAAGGTATTGATTTACGCCTGTTATTTTTGCTTCGCCAATTACATTCTCATAATTCCTGTCAGGTTCGCTTATCTAATTCCAATACTCTCACTGATAAAATTCCCATTCTCAAAGGTGTCCGCCAAGGTTGCATTCTGGCCCCTTTATTATTTAATTTATTTTTAGCCGATCTTCCCTCTTTTCTTTCCCCCTGCAACCAGTCGGCTCCGGCCCTTAACGGTGTTCCCTTATCTATACTCTTGTACGCTGATGACACTGTGCTGTTGTCACGTACCAGATCAGGCCTCCGACGTATTCTACTTAAATTTCAAGATTTTTGTACTTTCAATGACCTGTCCATTAACTCTAGTAAAATCCAAATTTTGGTTTTTTCCCGCTCCTGGTCCCCCACCTCTTGGACAATTGGATCTTCTTCATATCATCAAGTACACTCTTATAAATATTTGGGCCTTCTCATTCATCACAAACTTAGTTGGTCATCACATAAAAAAGCTGTTATCTCCTCAATCTCTCTCCAGTTAAAAGCTATTTCTAAGTTTCATTATTCTTCTGGAAACCAATATAATATACCAGCAGCCATTCAGATTTTTCACTCTAAGATTCTTTCCCACTTGCTTTACGGTGTGCCTATATGGATACACTCTGTAAACTCGGCCATTGATCAAGTAGCAGCAATGTTTTTTCATAGAATACTAGGAGTTCCCAATTTAATTCGGCTTTCTACTATTTCTTTAGAATTGGGCATTCGCCTTCCCTCCACAACTGCCTGGTTACTAACATTTAAATTCTGGCTCCGTCTTTTTTTAAATTTGCATCCTGGATCCTTGCTATATGATTTACTGCATGACTCCTATTCTTTTTCTTGGTTCCGGCTTCTTGAAAAGAAACTTTTCTCTCTTAATATATCCCTGGAATCTTTGGTAGACATGAGTCTCCCTAGGGCTTATTCCATAATTAAGGATAAGCTCTGCCACGCTGAATTCAATTACTTATGCAATAACCTTAATCCTGTATGTTCTCCCTTTTTTGTTGGACTTACTCCATCTCAGGACCATTTTCCTAAATACTTCTATTCCTTAGTAAATCCACACTTAAGAAGAGCCTTTATTGAGCCCGCTTCAATATTTTTCCTTCGGCCACTCATGCCGGTCATTTTCTTAATATCCCTCGAGAAAAAAGATTCTGTCCCTTTTGTTTAGAGACTCCTGACACCCTGTTCCATATACTGTTTCAATGCCCTGCTCATTATTATCTCTGAAATTTTTTCCTTGAACCTTGGATTTCATCTCTTTCTAATTCACCTGAGCCAATTCTTTCTATTTTTATGAGTGATTAATGTAATTCTTTGACCGCTGCTGTTGCAGGTTTTCTGTCTCCAATTCTGAAACTGTCCCCTTCTTCTTGCTTCTAATTTGTGTAATTTTATTTTTCCCATTTTGCTTGTGCTGTTATAGTTTATGAATGCCATTAAAGGTTTTCAGAATCAGATACTACCCCATAGCACTTAAAATACTCTCTGGGCAGTTTACAATTTAATTATGCAGGCTACGCATTTCCCTTCCCACCAACCCCCACCCCCAAGCAAGTTGGGTACTCAGTTTACAGACCTCAGAAAGATGGAAGGCTGAGTCAACCTGGAGCTGGCTACCTGGGAATGAACCCCAGTCGTGAGCAGTTTTGGCTGCCGTGCTGCAGTTTAACCACTATGCCACGAGGCTCTTTCCATGAGGAAAGGCCATACATGGACATAGCAATCTCCATCAGAACATTGGGATAAATCTTGGTTTGCTCACCAGGTGGAAGCCAGTTGAAGTCCAATTATCCCCAGTTAAATTGTGTATTACCTGGTGAGTAGATGTTGTTTTAAGTCCTCCTCCTACTTGGTTGATGAAAGAGTTCATCCCATACTGTACTCCTGATCTTTCTCTTGGTAGTCCACTTATGTTTTAAAATCAGTGGTGCATTTCAAGGATGTCTCTGAAATTGGTTATGATATTAAATAATCTCTGTGATCTTTGTTTTGCTACAATATGAGATTGCCCTTGTTTTCTCAAGTGGTCTGGTTTTGTAGCTTTTGTTGGGAAGATGACTCTTTTTCCTGTGTAATTCTACTTTACTACTACAGCTCCTGCACATGAGCCTGAAAAGATCCAAAATAAATTCTTCAGAGGAGCACACTTTGGAAATGTTGGATCCATTTGTACAGCTCCTTATCAACTGCCTCCAGTCCACAGATATCAAGGTAGGACTCTTAAATGATGTGAAACAATTCTTCCTTGGTGCAGACAGCCTGCCAAACTGAGGCTACTACTAGGAAAGGAACTGAGCAAATATGGGCTTTTCCAATGCAAATTGCTCGGGTTCCAGGATAAGAAATGACAAGGCCTACGTTTATGGTGTATTGTGTTCCAGTCTAAGGATCTGTCCCTTGTGGTCACAAATAAGAAGTCCTGTAGCTCACCACTGGGCAACCGCAGTCATGATCTGGGATAAATAATGTATCCTAAAACTTTGACTGTGGCAGTGGAACATAAGCTCTGGCAGTTTCTGCCAGCCTGAGAAGGCTTCAGGTATGGCCCTAGCATGAGACTGCATGTGTGTTATTTGAGGACCAGGCTAGATGAGTACAGAAAATGGCATTGCCAAAAAGATGGCCACCAGATGACATATTGGTTGCAGCAACTACAAATACAACAATTGTGGATAGTAGTTGTGATCTACACCAGTAGAATGATGAGAGAAATAATGGGCCACGGAAATGGTGACAGGGAAAGAGCCCACCGTTGTGTATAATTTGGAGAAATTCAGCCACTTAAATATACAGATACTGTTCACAACTGATACACTACTTGGATGGTTTGAACTTTAATAATTCAGCCTGAGACAGCTTGTGACTACAAGGCAGATGTGACCTTGTGTACCTCTGGTTTTAGAAGCTGAACTCCACATTCCTCTGTGGCCCACATGTATTTTGCTTTGAGCATTAAAATGATGGTATGAAACATCAGAATTTCAGAGTTGAAGGTCATATTTGGGAATTCCATGTTAAGTTAGGAGAAGGCATATTTGGGAGCTACCAAACATGCCCATGTTCTGCACAGGTTGTTATTATTTCTTTCCCAGGTGATCACTGGTGCTCTTCAGTCCCTTCTCTGGGTTTTGAAGTTCCCACTGCCTGCAGTAGATAAGAATATAGAACCGCTAACCAAGCAGCTTTTCGTTCTGCTGAAAGATTTTGCCAAGCCAGGAGCAGCTAAAGGCCAGAACTTCCACTTGGTTGTAAATTGTTTCAAAGTGAGTCTTAATGAAAAGAACTGCTCAGTATTGATTTGTTCTGTTTGTGTGTGAGCGAGAAGGAGGGGGAGGGTCTGTCCAGACCCAGATAGCTGAGATATGTATGGTCAGTCTGGTAGAGGAGGCACCCCTTTCTTCTGTTTTGAATATGTTTGAATGGGGCTTTATCCCTTATGTGTTTAGAATTGCAACACTACTTGGCATAAAGAAAACCAACCCTTCCAACCACATTGAGAATTCTGAGTCTTGTAGACTCTTCTGAGTTTTCACGTTTATAATTCAGTCTTTTAATTTTCAGTGTGTAACTCTGCTTGTGAGGAATGCAAAGAGCCGTATAACAGATAAACAATTGCAAGTGTTGCTGGGATATGCTGAAGAAGATATCTATGACTCATTAAGACAAGCCACTGCCTTTGGCCTCTTAAAGGTACAGCTCCTTCCTAAACTGCTGTTTAAGATTATTTCTTAAAACCAAAATAAAGCTTCCCATTTTTCATGTGTAAAATTGAAGTGTGTAGAAAGGAGATCATTTTGCATACTGTGATTTTCTCTTGTTTTAAAGGCTATTTTATCCAGAAAACTGATAGTTCCAGAAATGGATGGTGTAATGCAGAAGGTTGCAAATTTTGCCATTACAGGCCAAAGTGAACAAGTTCGAATCCAGTGCAGACAGGTCTGTAGAAATGAGATGGTTGCCTTTCTCTTGTTTTGTTTTTTAATTACTACAGTTGTTTTTGTGAGTGCCTCTGTTGTTAATAGCAGTAAAGCTGACAGCAGGTGCAAACAGTTCTCCTCAACAGCCCTTCTTTTGTCACGACTCAGTGTAGCTTGATGCAAAACCCAAAGAAGATGCTCTACTTGGTAATGAGTCTGTTGAGTTCCAAATAAATCTGTGGGTTTTACTAATAAAGATGGGGTTCTTTCCAATTACCCTGCTCTCTGTTCTCCAGAGGAGAGACTTCTCTTAAAACCAAGTCTCTGGAAGCTTGAAAACGTACTTATGCCATTTAAGTGCTCACAGATTGTTCCTGTTTTCTTTGTCACCCAGATTTATCTGAAATACATTCTTGATTATCCGCTTGGTAAAAAATTGAAAGCCAACCTTGAGTACATCTTTGCCCAGCTCAAGTAAGTACTCCTATATACTTGTATATACTGTTTTCAGAAAAAGGGCAACGTTGGTATTTTCCGTCACTGTGTACTGTTGAGCAGGCAAGGGCAGAAGCTCAAAATACAAAATCAGTGGTTTATTTGAGGCAGATGAAAACTCTGAGACACTTCATATTATTCCATGTTTCTGTTGAACCATTTTGTGCCTATGCTGTAGGATTTTCTTTTCAGGTGAATTAGTAGCTTTGTTAGGAATATAGGGAGTTGCCTTATTCTAGGTCAGTCTGTTTTGTGACAGTGCTTGGCACTGGTTACTCTGATGGGCAGCGGTTGTCCAGGGTCTTGGGCAGAGGCCCTTCACATTTGATTCCTTTAATGAGAGGCAGGCAAGCTTCTCTCATATTTTTTTAGACAGCACAAATATTTTCACAATGTATTCAACATGTGCCCATTTTTTTAAAAAATGGATCTATCTTTGAATGTACAGTGGTGCCTCGACTTACGAACTTAATTGGTTCCGGAAGATGGTCGTAACTCGAAATGGTCATAAGTCGAAGCACCATTTCCCATAGGAATGCATTGAAATGCAATTAATCCATTCCGGCCGAAGAAGAAAATCACCAAAAAAAAAAAGCACTGCAAGACCCATCAGAAACGTGATTGATCCGTTCCGGCCGAAGGAAAAACCCCCCGAAAACCAAACAAACCCTGCAAGACCCATCGGAAATGCAAAAAAAAAATCACCAAAAAGCAAACAAACACTGCAAGACCCATCAGAAATGCAAAAAGAAAAACCCAAAAAGCAAACAGAGACTGCAGGACCCATCAGAAATGCCAAAAAAAAAAAAAAAAAATCACCAAAAAGCAAACAAACCCTGCAAGACCCATCGCAGCATAGAAACATAACCCCACCACCCAGCCCAAACCCACGCTGCAAAACCCACCCAGAACAGCCAGTTTTTAAAAAGTAGAAAGCAGCACATTACCAGGCAGTCCGAAGCCTCCTCCGAACGCACTCTCTCTAACCGCTGGGACGAAAGAGCTACAAAGAAGCAGCCTCTTCGCCACCAACGGTTAGCAATTTGAATTCCCCGCTTTTTTCCCCTGCCTTTTTTCTGGTTGTAACTCGAAGCTCCGGTTGCAAGTCAAAGCAAATTTTGCAGCTGGAGCTGGTCGTAACTCAAAATTGTCGTAAGTCGGGACGGTCGTAAGTGGAGGCACCACTGTATTCCTTTTTCCATGCAGTGTTTCAACTGAATATAAGCATTTTTCAAAATGTACACATTTTATGTATATTGCAATTTCAGTTCTACACATTAGGTATACTTCTATTTCAAATGTGCACATTTTTATATTCTTCTTTAAAAATTGCGTCAAAAATGGGAAGAATACAGATTGTGACATACAAGTATGTTCCAGTGTCTGCTTAGGTTTTAGAAATGCAAATCTTCTAATTTTGTCTTGAAATGTGCATTGGAATGAGTTAATTTTTCACACACACACCGCCTACCTCTTTTCCTTTAACTGGAGCAGTTAGAGAATGTGGGGCCTTCTGTGTGTACAGCATGTAGTCTATGACTGAAATCCTGTTGTTGTAAGTGATGCTGTATAAGGCTGGTGATATCATTAGGGAGGACTCTTTTTGGAAATTGAAACATTTCCTACTTGTATCCCAAGGCATTAATGGCTCCTGCACAACCCTTTCACCATTGGAAACACATGAGAACTATGGGACAGGAGGAAGAAGTCTTTAATTACCAAAAATTGCCATTGTTGAGATAACTTTACATCTGACCCCTAAAGATATTAAATTTCTTGCCATGAAACTACTGAAACCAAAACAACATCCTTTAAGACCTGGCCAAAGCAGGTTATATTATGAAAATATACACATGCATGTTGTGCTGTGTGCTTTGTTAATGTTTTAGGTACCTGAGGCCCCTAAACACGCTGGAGGAAGACCTGCTAGACACAATGGAACTTGCTTATGCTTAAATATACTTAACACTGTCTTGCCTGTCTCTGAATTGTTGACAGTTCTTAAAGGGACTGACCTTGCTGTACTGTTAATTATTTTCCCATAGTTATGAATATGAAACTGGAAGAGAGTCTGCTTTGGAAATGATAGCTTACCTTTTTGAAATGTTCCCTCAGGTAAAGTGTAATTGTATTACAAATCTAATATTCTTAGCATTTTTCAGATTGCATCTTAGAATGTGACACGCAGTACCTGACTAAGGCTGTACAGGAAGAAATTCTACTGAAGTTGGTAGCATTTCTAAGAAAGCAGCTTTAATATCTAGTTGTAAAAAAGTTTTAGGGGATCTCTTTAGATATAGCATTCTGAGCACATTCCTGTGCTCTCTCAGGAATATGTTGGGCTTGTTTGAGTCAAACATGGGCAGCATGAATTGGAGGTTTTGTTTGTTTTTAAAATTTATTACATGTATAGTCTTCCCTCTTTTCAGAGAGCTCAGGGTAGCGTACCTCTTTTACTTCCTAATCCTCTGAGGTAGGTAAGGCCATGAGGCGAGTTGGTTTATTAACCAAGGCATGCAGAGGACTTGTGTCTGTTTACTCCATTCTCGCATTGCCAGCTTTCTCAGTTGAATGAAGGCCGCCTGGGTTAATTAACTCTGGTTCCCAGTATCTCTAAACCAGAAAACTGTCTTTATCAGGATCTGAACATATGAGGGTGTGAAACCAAAATTTGATTCCCCTACAAGGAATACCACATTCCTTTCAGAAATTGAGAGATACGTAACAACACCTTATTCCTTCTTTCCCTTATCAGGGTTTACTGCATGACTTTTGTGGACTGTTCTTTGTCCCTCTGTGTATGATGGTAGTCAATGATGACTCAGCAAAGTGCAAGAAGATGGCGGCCCTGGCGATCAAAAGTCTCCTCTGTAAAATTAACGCTGAAA
Source organism: Intellagama lesueurii (assembly GCA_037013535.1). Classification (NCBI taxonomy): domain Eukaryota; kingdom Metazoa; phylum Chordata; class Lepidosauria; order Squamata; family Agamidae; genus Intellagama; species Intellagama lesueurii. The sequence goes on along the minus strand of JBAJHW010000005.1, from coordinate 37,969,302 downwards.
ACCGAGATCTGATGTTTTTGCTGATTACTTCATGGCTGAAGAGTGAAAAGGTACCACTTATGGCTGTACTTCAGTTGTTGAAACCTTAGTAAATAGGCAGTTTCTTGTGGAATTGAGCTCAGAATCCAGCCAGAATTCCTTGCTGGAAAGTCAGCTGCCCGTGCTGGGGGCTTTTGCTCTCCACCAATTAAATCTAGTTCTAATCTTGCTCTCATTGTTGCAACTTCAGGGCAGTATGGGTCCTGCACAGAGCTTAGTGGTTATTTTTTGGACTGTAACTCTTAGCCACAGCCATGCTGGCTGGGGGACTCTAGGGGTTGTAACCTAAAAAGTTACTGCTCTGGACTCTTTTAGAACAAGAACTGCTTAACTCTTCTGTGTCTGTCTTGCTTGAAATAATCGCTACATCTTACCCCTTCCTCCAGCCCAGATGTATTGCAAGCCATAGATACTGCTAATTACGTTGTGTTTGCCTCTTCTAAAACTTCCCCACTAACATGATGTTGTCTCTACCGACAGAGTGTGCACAAGAGGTTAGTTGCTCATGCCTGTGGTATATTTGTGGAAGCCGAGGGAATCGAATTTGAAAAAAGACTTGGAACTGTTCTCCCAGTTATTGAGAGAGAAATACACCCTGCAAATTTCGAAGATGTAAGTTATTTAATCAGAGTAATATTTGTGGGATTTTGAAAGGCGGAAACTAAAGAAGTGGATCAAACCCATGAAACAAGGCAAAGAAACTCATAACGTGGCCAGAATGGCTGAAATAAGAGTTTTTTCTTAGAAGACGCCTGTTCACAAAAGGAACCTGCCAAAAGAAACTAAAACTAAACTTGTTTCCTGCTATTTACATGTCATTCTTGCAAATGATTAGGAGCTTAATTTTTCATTGTTTCTTAAAAGAGTATTTTTCCACATGTAGCAGTCAATACAAGATGGAGGGAAAGCAGGTGGTGGAGGGCATTGGCTTTCACCTTTCAAACCGTGTTAAGAAGCAATAGGTTAGAGATTAATTATTTAGCTCACTGGGCACAAGTGTCAGTAAAGATTGGCCAAATGGCTATGTAAATGTCCATACTTTGCTGTCGATGGAAAGCTGACAATTTCAAATAAATTTTAGATTGATCTCTTGGCTGCTGTTCAGTTTTCCCTCAAGTACTAGACTCTTAACAGAATAGTATAGTATAATTAGGTAGCATCTTATTGCTGCCACTGTAATACCTCACTATTAATATGCTATTAAATTGCAAGATTGTCTATTTCTGCATTTTTTTAAGGTTACAGAAGAGACTGAAGAAAAGGCTGCAGACAGATTGCTATTCAGTTTCCTTACCTTGATTATTAAACTAATCAAGGAGTGCAACATTATTGAATTAAATAAGCACAATGAAATTCTGAGCAGCATTTGGGGTTAGTAATTTTGTCACATTATATTGACGTTGAAACAATTCACATATTTATTGTGCTAGAAACTATTCAAATTGACAGAGTTGTGCTGTGCCACATTGTGTTGCAATGCCTAAAATGGCCTTTTTGTTCATGTGGTGTATGAAAGGAGGTACTTTAAATAAACCCTTTATTCTCTCATTTCTGAAGGTCACGTTGAGTCCCATTTATGGTATCCTCACAGCTGGGTGTGGCTGACATCTGCTCAAATCTTTGGCTTATTGTTTGCTTCTCACAAGCCAGAAGACCTTGTTGATAAGTGGAATAAAAGAAAAATGAGAAAGACCCAAGAAAAAACAACAGAATCATCAGCAACTGTTTTCTTAACAGAAAAATTAGAGAAAAGGGTTAGTAATAACCTACTAAGTCTTTTTTAAAGTATTAGTACACATTCAGATCTCTAAGAAGGTAGGTAGAAACAAAAATTAGGGTTCATTCCATTCATTTCAGTGTCTTCACAGGAGGGTAATGATACCATTGTTATGTCTTACATTTCACACTTTGGTCTGAGGGCAGTTTATTCATATAGCAAGGCCAACATCCATCATCACAACAAAAAACCCAAGCATGTTTTAAGTTAAACTATACATTTCTTCCATGCTTAATTTACTTGTAGCACATTCACGCCTCTTTTTAACCTTTACAGATGAGAACACTTGTTTTAGCTTTCTGCCATCAGCTGAAGTCCAAATTTCTGGATCCATCCCTTGGAGAACAGGTGAGATACTAGGATTCGTTCTGACAGATTTAACTATATTGTTTACATATGTGTTGGAGAAGGACACAAGTGTTCAGTACATTCATGCCATGGACAGAAAATAAAAATGATATATACCCACCACCAAAGTTTTTTAAAATACAGCAATAAGCTGTGTAATGTGATGCCTTTTAATTTTTTTTTTTTTAAATTACTTCTCCACACTAGTCATGTAGATGCTCTTTATGAAAGGTTTGGCTGGGATAAAGCTGTGGTTGTGATAGACCCACTTGAAGTGATTGTTCTTCATACTTTGTTGCTATTATGTGCTATCAAGTCAGACCTGACTTACAGTGACCCTAACAGGGCTCTCAGAGTAAGTGAGATACTTAAGGAGTGGGTTTACATGTTCCACATCCCCAGTGAGCTTCCATGGCTGAGCAGGGATTTGAACCCAGGCCTCCTGAGTCCTGGTCCATCACTATCCACTGCACCACACTGGGTTTCACTCTTCATGTTTACTACTACTAATTCGCAAAATGAGGTTAGTTACAACAGGTTGGCATCATGATTTAATTACTTAAAATGGGGTGGGGGGAGAGTGGAATAACAGAGTTACACAATGCTAGATGTACCTTTTGATATGCTCAAAAAAGCTTTCCTTATAGAGAACCTGGGTGATCTGGGATCCAGTAGCTAATGACCCTTTCCACATTAGACAGGTTAGAGAGACGAGAGTTCTTTCCTCTTGTGTTGATTGCTTCTCTTTGAATAACCTTAAGGTGAAGAATTTTTAGTATTGCCCTAGGATCAGTCGGAACAAGAACTAAGGCATGTTAAATACAAAGGTAAGACAAGCTGATGCTGGGAAATATGTATTATGCTGCACAGTCCTGGTCTCTGTGTAGCACTGAAGTAATACAAAAAAGACCCAATCTGTAAAGTTCCTTCCCTCTGCTGTTCAGCGTTTCACCGTATGTCTTTTGGTAGGAGTGATATATGAGTTTCTACAAGGCTAGTGGAAATAATTGTGGTTCAGCAGTGATTTGTTTGTACTGCACAGAATTGGATTCCAATAATTTTGAAGTTGATGGATAGCTGATCCCGGCTATGTAAGGAAGCATGCTGCTGTGCCATTAAGGAATGGCCCTTCTTTATGCCCTTTGGCTTTCTTAAGTACACATTCTTGGCTTTAATGTTTACTCTGGAATATTTCTATCCTTTCTGATACATGCAATGAAAACAGTGTGTACAGGGCTTAAAAACAACTTAAACAGCTCAAAACAATTCCTAAAACTGAAACAAAGCCCACGATCCAACAGGCAAAAAACAAACAAACAAAAAACAGGTTGTGATCCACTGAGCACCAAAAGCTTGAGTTAAGATCCAAACTAGTGCTAATTTTTTTGTTTCTGAATTGCTTTTTTTAGTCCATAGTGATCTAAAACAAAAATAAACAAATTAGAGTATTAACCCTGCAACTTGTTATCTGCCATATCTGTATTTAATCTCATTGTGAGCCACCTTCTGCCAGTCCTGGGATGAAGGAGGGATGTAACTCAAATAACTAGGCATCAAAATGAGTCTGAGTTCAAGCCAGATGGACCTCCAAGTGACAGGCATAATGATTCTATGGAAGTATCATTTTTTTTCAAAGTTTAGGGAAGATTCTTAACATTGCAGTCTTTGAGCATCAAATATATTTGGTCCATCAGAGTGCCTGATATATGTTTTGCTTCTGTAGCCAGCCTAAGGGCCACAAAACAAAGAGGGCCACAGTTATAAAATCAGTAGTCCACAATATGTGGCTTGTGTCATGAACATGTTCCAAGAGATGGAATGGAGGCAAGTGGCCTGGCCTAAAATGCATGCAAGTACTTGTGTGTTTTTAGAAAGCCTTAGTAGAACTCTTGTTTTTATATTAAAGGTTGTCAAGAATTTACTGTTTGTAGCAAAGGTACTGTATCTTCTGGCTCCTGCTTCAGAAGATAGCAAAGAGGCAAGTCAGGAAATGGACCAGGAAACTCAAGATCCAGAGAACTCCGGTGACGAAGATGAGCATGAGACTTCTGCTACAGAGATGAAGAAAGCCAGAGAAAAAAAGAGCCCAGCAACTCTATTTTGGGTGATGAAGAAACTCTTCATAATAGCATCACGAGAAGCTGCATATTCACCCAAAGACCCTTTAAAGGTTTGTGTATCTTCAGTGATGAGACAATGCTTTCTACCTAGAGAATTTTAGGATCTTAGTGCAATATTATCTCAGCTATTGGCTTAGGAATGTAGACTGTTTACAGCAAGTAACTAGCATTAATACAAGCACTGCCAACGTGAGGAGGGGGGGGGCCTTCCCCAGCTGTGTGTATGAAAATTAAGGATAGAGATGCTTCCTTTTTAAAAGAAAAAAGAAAAGAAATTCTTTGTGACTGAGTGGCATCCATTAGTGTACAATATACAATTAGGCCTCAAGGAAGTTCAGCTTTGGTAGGAGAGCACTTGGAGCACAGAAGCAACGAGAGGTTTCAAGTCCCTTCCTTCAACTGCCTTCAGAATTGCTGGAGGGATAGGGATTCAAAAACAGATTCAGGGGCCTCTTTCAATCACTACTAATTATGCCTTTGACTATTTTAGTTTTTTTCGTTCAGAATGTGCTTTTTTTGTTTTTCAGAGAACCTGCATCTTCAAATTCCTTGGTGCTATCGCAGTAGATCTTGGGAAAGACAGAGTAAAACCATACCTTCCAACTATCATAGGCCCTCTGTATAGAGAACTCAGCAGCAGCTATGCAGAGCAAGGTAAGAGAGCTTCTTTGAAAACTATTTTATGCAGGAAGACTTGTCATGATTTAAAGTGTCTGTATGGTTTATATCTTCATCATCTAGCCTCAGTAAATCAAAGCTATTGTAGTAGTACCAGGTGTCATTTTAGATTAGGCACATGCAACTTGACTGGTGGGCATGGACTTTACACCCTGTCTTCCCCAATTACAATCCATCCAGCTGCCTGAAAATGCTGCAGGATCAGAGAACCTTACTGAATGGGTGAGCTGTGGTGCAGAGTAGTCCTTGGAAATCAGACAGAAGTACCTTCTGTGGATGTCTCCATCTGCAAAATCAAGAGGCGGCACCTTCTATGGTTACCTTTCAACCAGTAAAATGCAGATGGTTAGGCCCAAACCTTTTGCGTAGTGGGTTCAGAAAAAGCAGGGCTAGATCCCAGAGATTTTATTAGTAAAAACCCTGTTGTAGATTTACACTGGCAATTGCTGTAGCAAATGGCTAATTCACAAGTTGCCTCTTGCACTAGTTGTGTGGCTAGGAATGAAAGCAGCAACTCATTAATTAACCACTATATGCTGCCAAGATTTATGCCATTACACTTACACTGGTGTATATGTACAATAGGATTCTGACCAATGTGTGTTGATGTTAATGTGTTTTACTTAGTAATGTCTGGTATGTCACTTAGTATGCAGTGTCAACCCTTCATTATTTTTAAAAGTCTGTTTTCAACCATTTCCTGGTATGAACTATAGTGGGATTTTGGGGCTAAAATTTGGCCCCCAAGACTGGAAATGAGTTGGAGAAAAAAGGTACAGAGAGCTATGGTTGCACAGTTTCTTCAGTGCAGCTTCAGTGTGGAATTTGGAACCTTTTCCCTTCTGTTTTAGATTGAAGCTTGTCGGTGTCATCTATGTTGCAATAAGCCAATTAAAAAACATAATTTTTGAATGTAGCTTGCTTCAATTAACCATAACTGAAATTAATCAGTTTAGGATATGGATGATATATTAAGCTGTATTTAGAAAAACGGAAGCTTCCAATCTTCTACTAACTTCTGTATGCCATTTCTGAGGACAGATTCAGCTCAACCATCTGCTATAAGAGTGAAGTAAGCAAGTTCATGTAATTTTTCCTAGATCCAACACTGAAGAATCTTTCCCAGGAAATCATAGAGCTACTGAAGAAATTGGTTGGGCTAGAAACCTTCTCACTTGCTTTTGCTTCTGTGCAAAAACAAGCCAGTCAGAAGAGAGCAATCAGAAAGAAACAGAGAGCTTTGCAGGTCAGTGTTCATTAAATTGATTTTTGTTGATCTCTGTTTAAAAATATCAGAATCTTCTTCCACAACTTTAATTATAGTATTCTGCACTCTCATTTCCCATTGCACAAGTTTGTTTTCAGCAAGACTTACCTAGCATAAGAGGTCCTGGATATCTCCTTGTGCAAGCTCTGAAGGTGCTCCACTGCTTGCACAATGGAAGGATTCTGACCACAGCTTTTCTCAGTTGGCATGAACATTCATATTTACTCAAGGCATGTTCAGAAGATATATAAATTCATAGTTCCTTTATAACATTTTGATTTGGGGTTTTTTTTGTTTTTGTTTAGGCTGTTGCTAATCCTGATATTGCTGCTAAGAAGAAGTTAAAAAGACACAAGAATAAAATTGAAGCAAAGAAGAGAAAAATAGAATTTCTGCGGCCTGGTTACAAAGCCAAAAAACCAAGAAGCCATAGTTTAAAAGACTTGGCAATGGTGGAGTGAATTACTGTCATATCTTTGTCATGAATATGTACTCCATTTATTACTGGCACTGTGCACCGAACTGTAGGTGGGAAAACTTTCAGAACTTTGACAAATAAAGGACTGCAGCTTAAGCAGGGCCTTTTATCAGCAAGGCTATTTCGGGGATACCTGACCTGAGTTTCGGTAACAAAAGGTCTACCAAGTAATTTAATATCACAACCTTTTAAAGTTGAAAACCTCTGTGAAGAAGACTGATTACTCGCACAGAAATAAAATGGACTCATGAACAACTAAATATTTATTTGTAACCTTAACCTTTACATATCTTACTCAACTGATACGTTATTGGAAAACTTGTAACATATTCTAAAATTTCAGTGAAATGATGTTTATAATTAAGGCTGACTTTTTATCAGCTGTTCCAGAGGTCTGAAATTTATTGTACAGTGAGTGATATACAGAATGTTGTTGTTTTTAATTAAATGTGGTTAAAGCATCTTAAAACATCACATCTACAGTGTGAGTAATAATTAGGGTTTAGTTGCTAAGCAGATGCTACTTATCCTCTTCAGAGTAAAGCATGCCAGCTCACTCTCCATTTTCTACTGAGAATTTGCCTGAGCACTTGCTGCAGAATCTAGCCTCTTTTTGGAAGTCAAAATGCTTCCCCTATTTGCTGCATTCTTTCATTTTCTGAGCCAGAAAAAAAGGTGCTAGTTTTCCCATTAGCACAATAGTGAAGGTGTGTGCTTCAATTCATTTATTGATTGCAAGGGATAAAGCCAATGTTCCCTCTAAGCTGTGCGCGCACACATGCTCACCCAGAGCTTCATCAGAGCTGCGCATGGGCAGCCAGTTTGTTTGCTTCCCGTTTCGAATGAAGCCCCACCTCACTCCATGTGCACGGAGCGAGGCTCCCATGCAGCAGGACAGAAAATAAGAGGGAACATTGGATATAGCTTTTAAAATGCGCCAAAAAACAGTTGGAAAAAGGAAAAACAAGCAAGCCTTAAAGCACAGTGTGAGAGCTTATGGCCTTGGGTTTTTTTCCCTACCATTCTGCTTGACAAAGGATACAGGTATTTTCTGTTCTTAACACTTCCACTCACTTCCCTTTTTGCCAAAGGTTAACTTTATAAAACATAGACATTATATACTATTCCTTCTGTCTGAAACCTCATCTCAGATAAAGTAGCATATGGAATCCTAGATGGTCACATAGATTTTTAGGATTATTTGCCTAGAACTAGAATGATTCTTTGAGATACAGGATACAAAAGGTTGCCTTAAACTATACAAACTACAAAAATGAACAAATAATAAAAGATAGACATTAAGCGGAGACATGTGATAGTTAAATATTTATTAGTGATAAATAGTTTCAAACACTTAGAATTCTAAGTAGCAAAGTTACCCCACCCATCCACCCGTTGTTGTCATAGTCTTCAGTTATATGACTATCATAAAAATTGGTGCTACATAACTTAGACAAGGTAAAAGAAATAGACCAAACAGCGTATATAGACAAACATTCAGGTGATTCAGTGTGATTTACAATGCACAGAAACCCCATCTCTTTGAAAATGTAATATTCTTTTAGTCCTATTTACAGCATTGTATTTATTCACATGACTTAATGGAAAGCTTCAGATCCATTTCACTGTCTGCTCTTCAAAGTCTCCACCAACCTAGAAAGACAGATTGTTCTGTGATTCAAAAAAACCAAGCATTTCTATAAAGCAAGAATGAATCATCCTTTGTAAGACCCAGCAGCTATTTTCTAATCTGTGCTGCTTCTGTAAACACACATAATGAAATTAAGGACAGAGATACTTACCACTCCATTGCTTCATCAAGTCCAGTGCCTTTAGTTGCAGATGTTTTGAATATTTGCCATTTTCGATCCTTTAGAGCTGGAAGTCCAAGTGCATTTGCCATTTCTGTAGGAGTCATAGCCTGTTCCATATCTTGTTTATTTGCAAACACCACTAAAATGGCTTTCTTCAGTTCTTCCTCCTAAGAGGCAGAAGAAAATACAAATTACACCTCATGACTCTGTTATTTAATCTAGAGATTATTTAATCTCCTAAAGCATGAAGGAGACCCTATATGGTTCAGATGAGAAACTGATTTTCAATGTTAAGTTACTTTCAGATATTCTTAAATAAATGTTGTTGTGTTATACTAAACATAGAACTGCAGAGCTGGAAGGGACCCTATGGATCATCAAGTCCAGCCCTTGTCAACGAGGCACAGTGGGGAACTGAATACCCTACCTCTTGCTCCACAGACAGATGCCTACACCACTGAGCTATCTTTGACCTTTTTTGGTAATGGAAACAACGGTATCAAAATATATTCCAACAAGCTCCACATTCGAGCCTTCGAGAACACAAGCTCCACATTGTTAATAATAGGACACGGTGTCATTAATGTGTAGGGTCACTGTAACTCAGAAGTGACTGGACAGGATGTAACAAGACGATCAAGTAACATTGTGTCATCATATACAACATTACAAGCACTGATGTTCAGTGCCTGAAGGGCTAAGTACAACATGCTTACATCAATATGTCTAAATGAATGCTGTTTGCAGATGTATTAGCAGCTCAGTCTTCCGTTTTGGTTGGCCGCCTAACAGAAAAAGATGTACTGGAAAGCCAGAACATAAAATATAAAGACCAGCACTGTAATCAGCTCTTTTAGCATGCCAATCCCCTTACACTGCTTTTGTACCTAAAAAAAGCAAAAGAAGTCAGGACAGTGCCCCCCTGTTCACCCTCTCTGTCCACCTGGCTCAAATGTAATAATCTTGTGTTCCGTATATCCATATAACCTAGTGCTTCAGTAGCATACATGCTGGCCCAAAGCTCCCAGGAATGCACACAGAAAGCTCATTTTAAAGGCTAGACTGAAACAATGTGGAGGAAGGAGAAATGAAAAAAAAAAACCATTCATATTCAATTTTAAAAGTGAGCAGAACAATGGTACAAGTCTAGAACAGAATCCCAGGTTAATAGTATATTTGGTCTCTTCCATAGTCATTTTACTAATTTTAAAGACAAAATCCTGGTGTGTAACTTACGTTGGCAATGATATTAGGAAAATGTTGTCAGTGGCAACAGATTGCCACTAATTAGACAGTCCCTGCTTTGATTCTAGGTCATGTTCAACTCATATACCCAATGAAATGAAGTTGAGGCTGGGACTCTATATAATCAGCAGCAATCTGCCACGGCTGGTGATATTATTTATGCTGATGTATGTTATGCAAGATGTGGAACTGTCCCTTATGTTCTGTTTCCTACCTCCAACATGGCAACAAGCTCAGACTTTGAAATTCCAATTCTGTCTCTGTCACAGCTGTCCACCACATAAATGACTGCATCTGTATTAGAATAGTAACATCGCCAATATGGCCTAGAATATAAACAACATTGTATTGTATAAACTATATTCGAAACTGAAGAATACAATCATAGCTGCACAGTCTATTTCCCAGAGCCTGAAAAATTTAAGCAAAAAACTGAACTGTGACAAAACTCCATTCTAAGACACTTATCACATACAGTTTAGCTCCTATGTTGTATTCCCCTTTCATGCCACACAATCTAAAATACTAGCACTTCAATGCCTTCAAAACTACGATTTCCCCCCTCGTTATTATGGAATGCTAGTGGGCAGAACAAAGGAACTAAATCTAAGGTAGAACACAAATCAAGTTTAAGCTGGTTTCAAAGCCACAGAGAATTATATACGCATGATCAGTTCTACTACTATAAAGTAGTCCCTCGCCTCTGGAACAACTTGCCCGTAGAGATCCGCCTGGCTCCCTCTCTGGGTGTCTTTAGAAGTAAACTTTTAGGCAGGCTTTCCCTCCTGCTGTATCTTAATATTTACATTTTAACATCTTGGATTTTTGCATGTTTATTGGTTCTACTGTTTTTAAATTTTGTAATGCCGCCCAGAGTAGACCATTGGTCTAGATGGGCGGGGTATAAATCTAATAAAATAAAAATAAATAAATATTATCTGCATTGGTGGTTGAAGTTTTCATATACACATGTACACTTCACATAAACATATATTTTTGATCCTTCAAATATTTTAGTTGCGCTGATAACATCTGTAGAAAGACAGTGACTTAAATCCTGTTGCTTTGTGTAGTAAGTCACAACTACAGTAGGCCCCACTGACTCAACAGAACTTGCAGCTGATTCACCAAATTGCCACTGATTCAGTGAATCTACTCTATGTGTGATTTACTGTGCTAAACAACAGGATTTCAGTCTGAATATTCTACCTAACTAATCTTGAACTAACTTTGTACAGAACTGAAACCACACTTTGTCCTCTTTTGACAAAGGGATCTATGCATTCACTTAGATATTTCAGAAGTCATGCCCTGTCTTTGCAGTTCTGCTGAGTTTCACTAGATGAGCTATACCTGATGCTTGTCTGTCCTCCTAAATCCCAGACTTGAAACTTCAGATTCTTGTAGGTTACTGTCTCAACATTGAAACCAATTGCTGGAAGAAGAAGAAAATCAGCTTATCAGTATAAACAAACATTGAAGCCTAGAATATTGTTTGTTATCTTCTTAATACAGAGTTATAAATTGAGGATAAGAATCTTATAGGGGATTTATAGCAGTGCAAGTGTAATTGCCTAAACTGAGGTCATCAGTTGCTCATTAACAAGTTGTTGCTTGTATTCCTGATTGCATGTTACTCATGTGATGTGACGTGATCAAGAATGCAAACAGCGACTCATTAGTTGGCAACAACTCACCATCACAATTTATGCAATTACACATATGCCAGTGTAATCCTGTACATGATCCTGACTGATGCATTTTGTTTCCTGTCTCTTGACAACTGATGCATTTTGTAAAACCTGACATCCACATTAAAAAAATATGAAAATTTAAAAGAAAAGAATTTGGGCAAGAGCCAATATTGCAAGCATCTTGATTTTCCTAGTATTAGTAGGAATCAGAATTGAGTTTAGTTGGCATTTCATGGTCAGTTTTCCTCTAGTTTAAATATCAGTTCATTATTACTAATGAACGTTACAGAGACCTACAACATGTGCTCTCAAGCTTTGAAAAGATGTATACATTTTGGCCTAAATCCTGTTGCAGTTATGCAAAAGACAATCTCTGTAGACATTATCTTTGCAAACTGCGGCACACAACTTGGTGTGCAACAGAAAATGCCTATAGAGATTTCTTAATTCATGGCAATTTGTCAGTAAAAGTTACACCATTTGTGTAATTGTGTGACAGGATTTCAGTCTTTATTAGTAAAGACATGGCACACTTCACTGTTTTATCATTTGCACTCCAAAAATCGAGTCATCCAAAATTGTCCTTACACCTATTTCAAGTAAACTTCAATGGTCATCTAAGCTTGCCACACATAGGGCTCATTTAATAATGAATGTGTAAAGAGAAAATAAAGAGGAGTCATTACACACTGAGCTTCACATTTCATTTAGAAGAACACTCACTAGGAATTGTAGTCACAACCTCGCCAACTTGTAGTCGGTAGAGAATTGTTGTCTTTCCTGCTCCATCTAATCCCAAAATTAAAATTCTCATCTCCCGTGTACCAAATAAACTGGAAAAGATGGTTGAAAAAAAGCCACCTACAAAGAAAAATAATGTTACAATTACACTTTTCAGACTATCCAACAATGTTTCAATAGCAGATTTGCAAAACCAAGAAGCACAATATTGTTCACAGACTGTATCCATTTAAGTTAATGCAGATGGATAGCAAAGGCTGGACAGGACAGTGGTAGGGTTTCAGACATCAGTGCTGAATTTTATTTTTGAAACATTTTTTAAAACGTTGCAATGTAGTTCATTTTCTATGAAGTTCATTTTATACTTTTCACAGGGCTCTGTTCAGGGTTGTAGCTGGTTAGCCCTGTCTTCTACCAGCAAGCCATCCCCATCCTCTTTTCTTTTCCAACTGAAAGTCAGCCTTTTGAGATTACTGAATGTACTTAGTCTCACAGCTGTTTGGAGCAGAGGTGCCACCTCAAAAGAGGTTGAAGAGGAGAAGAAACTGCATTTACTGAGTGAGCAACACAGCTACCCTGGAGAAGACTGCTAAAATACACAAAGATTCATAGTGTGTGCATTCCATCTTAATTAATATTATTCAACAAGTATATACCATAAAACGTTTGAACAGATTTTACTCCATTCCTTTTTCTTTCCTCACCAATAATCATACAAAACTGCCTTAAATAAGTCAGACCATTGGTTCCCCCAGCCCAATACTGTTAACTGACGGCAGCTCTCCACAGGTTCAACCAGGATTTTTTCTTAACTCTACCTGGAATTTTCTCAGATTTCTTGGTGGTATCTCATCTAGTACAAACCAGACCTAATCTGCTTAGCTTTCAAAAACAGACAAAACTGGGTGCATTCAGGAAGCTGTCACAAAGACACTCATCACAGCAAGTATGGAGAAACAGGTAACTAAAACATACATATTTCTTTTAAATCACAAAGTTGGATTTAATCACCAACCTCATTGTGAGACCCAGGATGAGAGCAAAGAGGCTCTCGCCAGAGTGCCGTCCATTCCACGTGTGGAGAGGGAGGTACAAACTGCATTGACAGACCCGCCAAAAAAGACTATTCAAAAGGGGACGGATACTCAGGATTTGGAGGAACAAATGCGCGGGATAACCTTCGCTGTTCAAACACCAGTGGAGTTGGCGGGAATACCCGGGCCCAGGAGGATGGAGATTGAGGCGGGGTTGGCAGAAATAAAAAGGAGGGAAGATCCGATACCCGGGGGTTGGGAGATCGTCTGGGTACAAGACCCATGTTCCGGAAAATGGGAGCACGTGCGAGTGCCAAGAGAGGAGGCAGACTATCGTAGAAAGAGGGGGGTCCCTCAAAGGCCGTCATATTGGGGTGAATCAGAAGCAAGAGAGTGGAGGAGAAGGTTAAGAGAGGAAAAGGAGAGAGTTGAACGGGAAGAGAGAGAGAGAAGGGAATGGCGAGTGGAGGAGGCGAGGAGGAAGGGTTTCCTGCAGGACCTTGGAACCCCTTCAGAGAGACTGGGGAGATCCGAGACGACCAGCCAGAAGAGGAGGAGACCACCCCACTGCTGGATGAGAGAGTCGACGAACTCCTAAGAGAAAACAGGGTACCCCTCTGGACTGGACCATGGGGAAACACTGAGGACTCTAAATTGTTCGGAAAAGAAGAATGGGCACCCCCATCCGACCCGTTGGTGATGGGAGAGAAGTTATGGGATAACTTACTTGATAAAGACTTTTTGTTAAACACTCCAATAAACCTGACCCCTAGTTCAAAGTTAAAGATGACTCGTGATTTTGTTGTGGAGACCGTTAACCTTCAGATTGAACCCTCACACTCATTAAGTGCAAAAGACGGCCAAATAATTTCTGGTGATGAGACCAGGTAGCCCACAATCAAATGAACTTAACAACAAATATAAACAAAATGTGTCTGTTGACTGGTCTCCCCCCCCCCCCCCCAATGCATGTCTCAAAAAAGGGATGGGGGACATGTGGCCATCAGATTTTATTGGCTTGCAGTCTGGGCACTAGCTGAACTGGTTACTGATGATGGGGGTCAACTTTTTGTCATCCATGCAAATCTTCAATTCAAAATTTTAACTTTTGTTGCCACTTAAAGTGTTTGTGTTACGTGCTCTCTTCTCTATATAAGCAGGTCAGGGAACCCCAGAACCTGCTGGACTCCCAACCACCCATCAGTCCCTCCAAGTATGACCAATGGTGAAGGATAGTGGGAACTGCACTTCATTCACACCTGGACCTCCACAGACTCTCCTTCTATACTGGTATCATTATTTTAGGGCCTTACTTAGTGAAGCTATCTGTTGCAATTCATTTCATTTTACCAACATAAGGGCTACTTAGAAGTTTTTTTACAACCTTATGACAAGGAAGCAGCCTTCAAAGATGTATTCATGTCTTCAGCGGTGGGAGTGCGGCACTTTTATTTGCCTGCCTTTCGGTTCCCGGAGGAGGCAGAGGAAGTTCCTCCCCCTTCACCGACTGCAGCAGAAGAGGTGAAGGGGGAGGAACCCTTCTCCATCTCAGATCGGATTCCAGGCAATTCTCCATCGGGAACACAAAGGGAAGAACTCCGTGGAGAAGCTCTGGAGGAGAGACCTGTATCTACACCTACACACACACACACTTTTTATAGAAAGGCGAAAGCGAGGCCTCTTTAAGGCTAGATCCTGCGTAAGAAACTGCCGGGAGGCCCCTCGGGCCCCGGTTGGAAGTCGCCAAGGAAGGGGCTTCGCGGCGGGCCGTGGAGAGGGATCGAGGCGCCACGGCGGGCAAGAAACGACGTCTGCCTCTCGCTCGCCCTCCTGCCGGAGTCTTCCCCCTCCCCGCCCCGCCCCGCCCCTCCCGAGAGTCCCAACAGCTGCAAGGGTTTCCTACGGCTCGGAAACCCCCAACACCAGGATCGGGCCTCCCTTGAAAACCCGTGTCCTGCCTCGCTCGCAGTTCCCCGGCGGAGAGAGCTCGCGGGAAGACAGGCCCACGCCACGCCACGCCCTCCCAGCGAGCGGTCTGGGAACGAGGAGCAGCAGCTCGCGCCGGCGGAGCCAAAGCTACCGAGCCGCTTCTCTCTCCCGGCTTCTGGCCCGCCGTGCCCTTCCGCGGGTCTGCCGCCGCCGCCGCCTCCGCAGCGAGGCCCGCCCCGCTCCCGGCTTTCCTCACCCATGGCTGAGGCGCTCTCCCACGTCGCTTCCCCCTCAGACACACGTCGCCGGCCCAGCCTCGGCCCTGGCCGTTAACCCGGAAGTCGCGGCAGACCTGCCTTCCACGTCGACCGCGTCCCCCCCGCCCGTCCGCGCCTCCTACATGCCTTCAACGAGGCCCTGGCACGGAGGGTAAATGAGGCTCCATTCCCTCGCCAGACCTTTCGACACGACGCGTGACAGCCCGGGCAACAGGAGTGAAAGCGGCTCCTTCACCGCCGCTGTCAGTTGGTGAAAAAGCCAGTGAGAGCTGCCAAAACTGTTTTTTTTTTTTAATTAAAAAAGAGAGGCCGCAATGAATCAGACTGTGACGAATCTGCGGCTTCAAAGTATGCACGAAAACGCGCTTCCGCTTTACCATCCAGCGAGTCGGAAACAGGCGCGGAGTGCCCGCTTGTCGGGCGGACGGAGCTTTGAATTTCAGTGAAGCTCCTGACCGCTCGGGTCCACTGACAAAAAGTAAACTTGCAATATTTGTAAGGGTTTGAACATTTTAAAACTAATTACAGCAAAGTGAACATCTAATAATTTACTCAGTTACATTACTCAAGATGTATGGTTTTCCTGCCTCAGTGGTTTAGATACCTGGCTGCAGAACCTGAGGCTGAGAGTTCAATTCTCTGCTGTGCCTCCTGGGAGAAGAGCCAGCCTTGTGCCGCCTTGGGCAATGGCCCCGAAAGAAGGGAAAGGTGAACCACTTCTGAGTACTCTACCTGGAAAACCCTGAAAAGGGTCACTGTAAGTCAGAATCAACTTGACAACACACACACACACTCCATAACCCTGTTTACAAAACTTTTGCAAAGGCAAAAATAAGGCTGGGAAAAAGCTGTTTAGTTATGGATTGGTCAGCTTTCTATTTAAAGGTACACAAAACTTTGAATTAAATAGACAAGGCTCAGTTCTGGGCCCAGTGCTCTTCAATATTTTTATAAATGACTTGGATGAGGGCATGCAAGGAACACTTACTAAATCTGTGGGTGACGGAAAATTGGGTGGAATAGCTAGTACCCTGGAAGACGGGGACAAAACTCACAAAGATTTTGATAGGCTTGAACACTGGGCTGAGAACAACAAAGACATAAATGCAGAGTTCTACACCTACAAAAAGCAAACAAATGTATAATTACAAGATGGGGAATACTTGGCTCAGTAATACTACAAGTGAGAGGGATCTTGGAATTGTTATAGATCGAAAGCTGAATATGAGCCAAAAGTGCGACGTGGCTGCAAAAAAGATCAATTCTATTTTAAAATGCATTACCAGAAGTATAGTCTCCAGATCCTGTGAGATACCAGTTCCCCTCTATTCAGCACTGGCTATACCTCATCTAGAAAACTGTATCCAGTTCTGGACACTACTTTAAGGATGCCAACAAACTGGAAGAAGTTCAGAGGACGGCAACAAGGATGATCAGGGAACTGGAAACTAAGCCCTATGAGGAAAGTGTGAAATAACTGGGCCTTGAGAAAAGACTGAGGGGAGATAACATGATAGCACTTTTCAAATACAGTGGTGCCTCGCTAGACGATGTTAATCCGTTCCACGAAGATCGCTGTCTAGCAAAAACATCGTCTAGCGAAGCACGTTTTCCCATTGGAATGCATTGAAATCTCTTCAATGCGTTCCAAGGGAAAACTCAGTCGTCTAGCGAAAATCTCCCATAGGGAAACATCGTCTAGCGAGTGCGGGTCCCCGTCGGAATGCACTGACAGCTTTTGACCACTAGTTGGCGCATTCCTATGGGGAAACCTCATCGTCTAGCGAAAATTCCCCACAGGAGACCATCGTTTTGCGAAGCGCAGTAGCGATCGCAAAAAGGCATCGTCTAGCGATTTCCTCGTCCTGCGAGGCAATCGTCTAGCGAGGCACCACTGTACTTGAAAGGTAGTCATACAGAGGAGGGGCAGGATCTATTCTTGATCATCCCAGAGTGCAGGACATGTAATAATGGGCTCAAGCTACAGGAAGCCAGATTTAGGCTGAAAATCAGGAAAAATCTTCTGAACTGTTAGTGCAGTACAACAATGGAACCTATTACCTTGGGAGGTGGTGAGCACTCCAGCACTGGAGGCATTCAAGAGAAAATTAGACAACCATATGTGAAATCTGCTTTGATTTGGATTCCTGCCTTGAGCAGGGGGGGTTGGACTCAATGGCTTTATAAGTCCGTTCCAACTCTATTCTGTGAATCTACATTATTCTGATACCTGTGTAAGTTGCAATATGGACTTACAGTTCTTACACCTTCATTCCCTGTTGAGCATCTTTTGTTCTTCTACTCAAAGATTTAATATAGTTTTAAAAAAGCTTTTATTTTCCCTCCCCCAGTAGATAGGAACAGGAAGAATACACAAAACTGATTCATTGTTGTAATGAAAAAAAGAAGATAGCAAAATAATGTCGACCATAATTTAGAAAATGACACTTGTACAAAAAACTTCAGGGAGGCACGCATATTAGTCTTCAGGTCCTTGATATCCTTAGTAGACCACGAATACGTCTAACTAGTGCTTGAATGAAAGTGTAGCGTGATCGGACCTTAGAATATAGGCTTTCAATGTCAAGGAGCTTCTTCTGCAATGATTCCCCAAAACTGCTGCTGGCTTCAATCTGAAGCTGAAAAAGAAGGTAGAGAAAGAGAGAGAAAAAAAGTGTCATGACTTAAATTCTCCTTTTAAAGAGAAACAAACATTTCTTCTTGATGTAGGAATATCAGTTCATGTAGAAAATTTAAAATAAAGTATGTGGAATTTTGCTGCTGGAGTATGTACGTATGTATATCTAAGAAACATTTAACATTTAGACTACAGCCCATTGTCTCTAAATCCATAGCTCTACACTATGTGGGCTACTGGCAGCCTGAGAATCTACATAAATTATGAAAGAATTATAGCCTTGAGTCTGAAAAAAAAAAATCCAAGGGTCCAGGGCTTGTCACAAGTTTAAAATATACTTATGTTTAAAGAATCTCAAATAGAATAAGCTTTATAACTACCTATTTGCATTTGGAAATGCAAATTATATTCTGCCCAATTTATCAATGTAAGAAATTGTTCACATTTCTTCCTAAGCAACCAGATAGGCAAGTACAAAACCAGCCAAGCCACTCCAGTTAAGCAAATGTGAGAGTGTTCAAAGCCTTCACAGTAAGCCAGTTGGGAAATCACTATTCCATGAGGTTATGCAAATACAGAAATGCATTAAATAAATGAAGTCAAAATACTGTATATCAGTTTTAACTGGTATTAGGAACAGCAATAATATTAATAACAATACTACAACTTTAGATGTTATTTTCTCATTGGTAGTTTCAAGAAATAATTGTTCTAAAATATATAATTCTTTTAATATTTTCTTCTGGGGATGGACAATGGGAGGTACAAAAAATTTGGATCTTTCTCCAGCTGTTCCTGATGTCAAGCACATATTACAAAATGTTCTGCTCTCAATATTCAGCATACTGAATCATCTTGTATTTAGACACTACCATGTGTTGTTGCATAGGATATCTAATCATTTTGTAGTTACATAAATAGAATTAGAAATTTTCTAATTATATGCAACTTTTAAACTAAAACAATCATTCATAACTCTTCTAGAAAAGGCTGGATCTTACCTGATCTACATCAAGCTGGCTCACTCGACTGAGTCCACTTCTAAAATCAAAGTGAGGCTCTGAACTGCTGGAATCTTGGAATTTAAAATAAATATTTATAGCACAAAACAAGTCTTTAAAATATGCATCACTAAGTAACATTATATTCCTGTTATGTACAGTCCTGTTCTTTTTCTTCAACAAAACATAACTAAGAAGCTGAGATTTGCCATTCTTTTATGCCAGCAAGGCTGTCCTTCCAATTTATAGCTGCCCATTCTTCCTATGGAAGGTGTTTCTCCTGGTACATTTTCAGACTATAGCTCCCAGAGTCCAGCATGGGTCACATGTTACTTGGGAATTCTAGGAGCTCATGAGTCCAAAAACAAACTTTTCCAATTTTTATTTGTTTCCATTTTCTACAGTGTCTTTTTTAAATTAGTATGATCAGAACCATTTTAAGACTACAGATTTATATAAGGACAGTATGACAGTAACAGTTTCATATATGCAAGCTGGAATTTGCCTTTTCTGCAGAAGCTGCATCCTGGGTTGATAGTTTCATCATAATTCCCAGAACAGGAAGATCTTTTCCTTTGTCACTGCCAGCTCAAATCCCTGCATATGTGAAATTAGATTGCCCAAATGTGCATTGCTTCATACTTTCTTACACTGAAATACATTTGCCATTTTTATGTCCATCCCCCCTGTTTAGAAATCCCTCTAGGGCTGTGACCAATAGATTTTTGTTCTAGCTACCCTAAAACTGAGATAACTTTATTAGAAGCAGTGATTTTTTGGTAATTAAATACTTCCTCCTCCTGCCCCACAGCTTCCCCACAATTAAACAAATTGTATGGGATCCTCAGAAGATTTAGGACAGAAGTTGGAAATGCTTAATTTTTGAAAAATCGCTGCTACAAAATACCAAACTGAAGTTCTGCTTTTGACAAAATAAAAATATGACCTAACAGTCACACAGTTTTCTTAACTACATTTTAATAATCTAACTTTTCAGGCTTTAGCATAATTCACAAATTCAAAGAAAAAAAATGAGGGAATTACCATGTAATTTTCTGCTCTTCAGTGGAGTCCTGGAAGTTAAAAAAGAATCTTGGGAATCTACAGGGGTGAAGCGCAATAGATAGTGTTCCAGGTGCCGCCAGAGAATAAAAAGGCATGTTTCTATGATATCTGCAAGCATCTCTAGTAAAGGATAACATAAAATTTACAGCCTGGCTCCTTAGGAAAGACTACATCGGTATTGAATCCTGCTCTTGCAACTCTAATTGAATTGCTTGCGAGCAGAAATATCTATACACTGTAATTGCACAACAAAAGATAAGAGTCCACTCATGAGTTTCTAGGCATTGTCTCGCTGTAAATATTTATTGTAGAAAATTGAGAGAGGCAAGCATACTTAAGTAACAGCAAAAACATAACTAATTTCCTTCAGTGCAGGTGCCCCCTCTCCACTGCTGCCAATTCATGCAATTTTTGAAACACACTTTAGATTCCCCCCCCCCCCCATTAAATCTGATAACTAAGTTATCAATACTTCTTGCCAAGATATACTCATTTATTAAAGCAGTCTTTGAGGGTTGGTCTAAAAAAAATCTCTTGTCAAAGGATACAGCAGCACAGAGAAAGCAGTTTGGCTCGATTGTTGATCAGCTTTACCAAACGTCGCTTTGCCAAGATGTATTTTTGAGCAGTAGAAATTTTGTCTACTCCAGCCAGCATAACTGATTGGCACAGCTGGAAAAAAAAAAAGGTGTGTAACCAATCACTAGAAAGCATTAGAGCCCTGTGGGGGCACTATATATTCAGCAGACACTTGCAAGAACTCATCCCAGTCTAGAAAAGGCAAACATGTTTAATGAGCAACTCTGGACTTACTACTACTAGTTTTGTTGGTGTGAAAAGAAATGTAAAGTGCACCTAAGTGTATCAGTCAATTTTCTCAGTCACTTGAGAATCAATGTTAAGGAGGAAAAAAAACCTGGCTTCATTTTGTCACGAAAAGTAAAAATACTCAGTTTCTTCTAAACTAAACAGTATACCTTACAGTGGTTCATCTGAGAGTCCATAAGTGCAAACACAGGCTAGTGTTTTACCTGAATATGAAACTATACTTGCTGGTACATGTACTGAGCTTTCTTATAACTAATGCTGGCTATTAAAATAGGGAAAAAGATTACAATACAAAACTGTTTCAATAAATAAATCTGAGGTAATCCATCTTTATTCTGAAGATGCAGAAGGAAGACACAGGGAGGTTACCTCTTTTATCTCATCCGGTGGTAGTTGCTCCACATTCTGCAGCTTGCTAACACCCTGGCGATGGCTATCATAGTAACTGAAGAAGTCATTTGCACATTGTTTTAACAGATAGACAATGACACCCAGACCAGGCAAACGCCAATAGGGGATCACTGGTGCTTGTGAATCTAAAATATAATATAATGCAAGTTAAATTACTTCAGGCTCCAATACTGATTTACTATGTAGTACAATGTGCAGTTATCCACAAACACCGAGTTTCACTGAGCTCAGTGAGACTGACTCTCTAGTAAATGTGTTTAGAAATGCAACTGTAAGTGTACTGAACATGTCAACACTTCACTTACGTCTCTGGAATAGTTTGTTTATTTATTTGCTAACCACATTTAAATAGCATTTTTCTATCATAGTTTAATGCAGGTAACAAGCAAATAATCGATCAAGAGACAATAAGCAGAAGAATACTAGTAACACTCTTAACTCCTTATAATACAGAAATAGAATGCAACCATCCAGAACAAGCCTTGAACCTTCTGGCACCTGGTAAGCAAACAACTATACAAGTTTCTGTGCTTTTGAGTTGAAATGCCCATTTTAAAAAGTAAAATACGGTAAATAAATGTAAACTGAAAATTAGTCTAGACTCAAAGTCATGCTCAAGTAAGTTATTTGACCTATCCTTGTGCCTGAAGAAGTGGACAGTATTCCATAAAAGCTGAAATTTGTTCATCTTAAAAGTTTGGACCTTTTTTATTTATTGAAAAACGATTCAAACACCACATACTAAACAGACGTAACATCTGTACTTATGTCAGCCTGTTACACTAGTAAACCAATGATTATACTTCAGCTAAGATAAACTCTTTCAATTTCCAATATTTATGCCTTTAGAATTAAGTTCATATAGCCATTTTTTTCTGGATACACCATACATATTATCTGAAATGTATACATGCACAGAGTGGAATGTATAAGAATTATAACTTCAAATACCAACTGCTGCTTCAAGCAGTTATGTGAACAATCATTTAAAACCACTGAGAAGACTCAAATTATCTTTTCCTTTCGCATTCCAATCTATTACCTCTTCAGCACTGATATTTCTTAGAAGGGCAATGCAATGTAAAACTAACGTTACTTCTTCATAACTTATTATTAAATCTGTATCTTCAAAATCTGCAACACAGATCTGCTCCAGAGAGGACACCAACAGAAGCAATACAATCAATAAAAATACCTAGGACAAGCGATGAAAAACATTAAAAAAAAAAGTCAGAGAAAGCTGACCAAAAACTACAGTTACAGTCATGGCCAAAAATATTGGCACCCTTGCAATTCTGTCAGAAAATGCAACCCTTCTCTCAGAAAATTGTTGCAGTTGCAAATGTTTTGGTACTCGCATGTTCATTTCTTTGGTTTGCGTTGGAACAACACAAACAAACAGAGAAGAAAAGTCAAATCTGATACAATCCCACACAGAAAACCAAAAATGCACTGGCCAAAATTATTGGCACCCTTAACTTAATATTTGGTAGCACCCCTTTTGGAAAAAATAACTGAAATCAATCGCTTTTAACAGAATTGCAAGGGTGCCAATATTTTTGGCCGTGACTGTACTTATAAAGTGTAAAACGCCTAAGAAAATTATTGCATGAATGCTTACACCATAGTTTCAAGCAACCAACAGTGTTATGGAAATAACACTTACAGGAAGGTTTATCCACCACAGGAAACTCAGGAAGAACTCATATACTTTTAATAGAAAATATTTATATTATTAATTTAAGTACCTATGACAATGCTGAATACCTACCTAATTAACTCCTTCACAAATTATAACAGACTAAATTTGCTAGAATTACTGGCACCTATTCTGTTGAATATTTACACGTGTGGAGATCTAACTGCAGAAGCTATCATGGGGAACTGATGTGATGCTGGTTGGATGCAACTAGGCACCTGACATATCATCAGAGGGCTCCAGCAGCTTCTGCTGTTGTACTTTTGCATGCATAAATATTTAACAAGATACTGGCCACTGCTTTCAACACTAAAATTCAACACTAAATCGTACAGTTGCTTTCCACATGATCTTGTGTTGTGATGGAAAGGCATATATGGAACATGAGAAAAAGCATTCAGTTCAACTTCCAGAATATGGTTTTTGATTGACACGTAGTACAACCACAAACCCACCTTGTCGAGGACCATCTCGATTGATGGACTCAGAAAGACTGGGAGTGAAGAGGCAAATTATATGCTCAAAAGAGGAGGCAGACTGTACCATTAACAACCGGCAATATTCTATCACATTGGCACAGATCTATAAGAAGAGATAAAAATAGGGTAATAGTAATCAAATACAAATTGCAGATATTATTCAGTCACAGAAACACAGGAAGCTGCCTTAGACTGAGTCAGACCATTGGACCAACTAGCCCAGTACTGTCAATTCTAACTGGCAGCAGCTCTGCAGGGTTTTAGGCAAAATTCTTTGCTAACCCTTCCTGCAGATCCTTGGTATTCTCCGATAGTCTTTGTCCAAAGGCCTAGCCCTGCTAGGCCTTTGGACAGATGAGACCAAGGTATGCTCAGGTTATTATGATGAAAGATGTCTGCCATGTTTGTTGTTACTGAGACAATGGCAGAAAAAGAAGAAATATTTCACAACCTGGGAGCAAAGGCCTTTATATAGTTGTAGTACAAAGTATAATC
This sequence comes from Intellagama lesueurii, assembly GCA_037013535.1. NCBI lineage: Eukaryota > Metazoa > Chordata > Lepidosauria > Squamata > Agamidae > Intellagama > Intellagama lesueurii. The sequence continues at coordinate 37,945,244 of JBAJHW010000005.1, read as the reverse complement.
TATGATTTACCTGTTGCATGGCCAGTTCAATTTCATCCCTCTTGTTTACTCTGTCTCCCTCTGCATTATCATCTTGCAGCTTAAACTGACGCAGTCTCTCTGAACCACCAAACCGTGTTAGAAGGCCCAAGCACTGGCGCTGAAGGCAAGCAGAAGTTTTTAAAAAGGATGACTATTAGATATGATTGAATATTTTTTTAAAAAAAAGGCTGAATACTTTAAGTTCTATCTTTTCTCACTGATATCAATATCTATCTTTTTTGTTCCCAAGATTACCACACATTTTCAATCTGATTCCTCATTTGCAAGCTCTCTGTGTGTACGTAGGTTTTTCAATTTCTTTCTATGGACATGTTCCACATACACAGAGGAATCTATTAAGGTAAACCACCCGCCCTTATACAAGGACAGAACCCTTCCCTTGACAATCCAGTTCAGGGCTTGTGTCCTGTCCCTCATTCTATGATTAGTTCATATGCATTCCAACCCCTTATCTAAAAGCACATGTACATACTGACATATCATAGATACCACAAGACATTAACAACATACATATGAAGCATTTGAAATGATTAGCCTGTTATATTAAACCTGTATCATTAAGGGAAAAGATTCCAGTCAATTCTCTGACACAAAACAACTCTTCAGTCATAAAAATTATCTACCTGAAATCGCCCTACATGTCCTTGTAATTCAATTTGCATTCCATCATGAGTATCAAGGCCATAGTCGCCTAGCACACCTAACGTTAAAAACAAAAACAAAGCATGATATCAATAGGTTCATTTGTGGTTCTCAAATCATCTCCAGACCTAGGACCATATAAAAACTGAAACAACTTCATATAGGAGATCAGAAATCTTTTAAGGAAGCTATCTGGATTAGAAATAAATACATCTAAAATGACAAATAATGTGTGTACCTCATTCCAATATAAAGTAGACTTGACTATCTTCTACTGCACTGATAAAACAAGTAATACATTGTAAAACCAAGCTGCATTTTGAAAGCATAGAGAGAGATTGGGAAAAATTACTTTTTTGAACGATAACATCCAAAACCTCATAGCCTGCACAAGCACTCTCTGAGCATCATTACGTTCCTGACTGTTACTGCGTCTTCTCTTTCCAAATGTGAAGCTGCTTCAAGTGTCTGAAGGGAAACTCTCACTCGGTGTAATCTTTCTTTCTATCTGTGCTAGATTGCTATTTGCCAGCACCAGGCCAATTTCAATGGTTTTCATTTCAAGACCTCAGTAATTCTAATACCTTCTTGAATGTGTGAATCATAAACACTTTATTTCAAGTGATCTGTTTCCTGCTGTGAGACTCTGTGATAGGCTACGACACAAGATCAAATAAAGGATGACACAACTGTATGAAGAGCTTTTATTAATGTATTCCTGAAGGCTTTCACGGTCGAGATCCGATGGTTGCTGTAGGTTTTTCGGGCTGTTAGAAGTCAGAACTCTAACTCCTGTCCTCTGAAGATGCCGGCCACAGAGACTGGTGAAACATTAGGAAGAAAAACCTCCAGAACACGGCCAAACAGCCTGAAAAACCTACAACAACCAGCTTTTATTAACTTTCTGTGCCTATTCAGTTTTATATGAGTTTGCATACAGTTTTACGGTGAAACATTTGGGCCAATTAAAGAGCTACTGCTACTTTGTATCTAAAATTAATATGCAACTGTTGTCAAAATTCTCAAAATACTCTTTGATCTTATTGTTTGTTGATTTGTACTTGTATATTGCTTTATATTTATTCTATCTTTGTTTGTATTCTTTGCTGTACACCTCCCAGAGAGTGTGTTGTGCTATGGGGTGGTATATATGTTGAAAAGCAAACAAACAAACAAATTACCAGGTGGAGCAGCTTTACTGATTATCCCTGTCAGTAAAGCCAGTTCTTGCAGAGATCCTGCACTTACTTCCTGACACCGCAAGATTGCCTGGATAGTATCCGAATGGGATATTAGAAACTGCAACACCTGAACCAAAAAGAGAAAACTGATGTAGAAATAAACCTTATTTAAGAATATTAGTTAAGCATATCAGCAGAGGATACCTGGAAATAACAGAACACAAAACTCGCATCCAGCTCTAAGATATAAGGGTAATCAACATCTTGAGACGTTTTTCCATCTTCCCTTTTAATGTACCTGTCCTGCAGCTTGCGCATGTTGTGCCATACTTGAAGTGAGGATGACCTGGCACAGCTGGAGTGCCGGCAGAAGAATCTGACGATAGCGTTCTATAGGGGCAGGAATGAAGACTGGGGACTCCCTCATTCCAAATATTCTGAAAGGAGGAGAAATCAAAGAGAGAAGCTATTTGTATTTATTTATTTATTTATTACTTTAACTTATATACTGCCCCATTAGTGCTGGAGCACTATTCTAGGCAGTTTACAAGCAGTTAAAACCAGAATAACAAACAGTAAACACTGACTTACAGCACAAATAACATAAAACATAAAACCAGTTTGTATGGGTAGCTTTAAAAAAAAAGCTTTGAAAACTCATCCACATATGTACAGGGCTGCCTTATACTTTCAGGACTAGAAATGGGCACAAACCTCGGTTTGGAGGTTTGTGTGCGCCATGCATTCCCTTCCCTCGCCCCCCCCCCAACCAGCTCCCTCCACCAGCTGGCGTGCACCGTTCTTTCCCTCCTCTTTGCACAATTGTCCAGCTGCAGGAGGAGCGTGTACTTCCCTCGCCTTAGCCGCCCACTCAGAGGCACATACTGCTGCTGCAAGTATATGATCGCACGAAGAGAAGGGAAACAGCAGCACACGCCAGCTGGTGAGTGGGGGAGCCAGCTGGGGGGTGGGGGAAGGGAATGCACAGCATCTGTGGTACCATGCTGACAAACTGGCATGATTCGTGCCCATCTCTATTCAGGAGACTAGCCTATTGAGCTTAGTTAGAGGGGTTTCCAAAGTGTGTGCCAAGCCGGTGGTGGTGGTGCTTTTCTGGCTCCAGTTCCTTCATGTCCCTTCACCTCTATGGCTGCCCGCACCCCTTGCCACTCCTCCTCCTCCTGCTGCTGCTCAGAGTCATGAGTCCAAAAAGTTTGGGAACCACTGACTTAGAACCATCTCCTCTGAATATCAACAAGCTCTCCTGCGGGTGGTGTTTGCCAGTCCTACTACTATATGCCCTTTAGCAGAATGCTCTGTGGAATGAACCTGGGATAGTCTGCATGCAAATGTATGTACTGTATGTATGACCATTGAGTTTGGTCCCTCCTTACTATCTCAATTGTTTCCCGTTCAAGCTCTAGAACCACTACTTAGTTTCAATTGGAGGATCCCAGTGCCAATTACCAAATTCTGAAACAGTTAAACTAGTTAGAGGAAAAAAATGGCTAGGAAGGAATGCAAAAATGAGATTCATTATAATACCCATGCCAAATCTGACTTTTAACATAATTGGTTACCACTACATTTCTACTCTTTCATTGAGTCTGAATGCAACTGATCCTCTGCACGGATCTGTTGGGATAACAGAAGCAGATAAGCAGAAACCTCTTTATCAGTTGTTTTGGTGTAGCTTTTCCCAGCTTTCCACAGATGTTACTGTACTACAGCTCCCCTCTAATCCAACCAGCATGGCTAATGTTCAGGGATGATGAGAGTTGGGAGTCCAATATCTGCAGACCCAAGACTGACAACAGCAGAAGTTACTACTTATTCTGAACCATCAGAACACATTAATGGCTTCTGAAATACTACATAAAATCATATTCGTACTATTTGTACCTAAGTATTCTAGACTATATGCCGAGGAAGCATAGTTTATGGAAACAAAAATACCCCTGGCTTCTAAGTGATTCAAGCCTGGTCAGCAGCAGAATCTATATTTTCAAAGCAAATGCTTACAGGGACTACCTTTGCAAGAAATAACTGTAGTTCATGGGAAAACATGCAATTACTATGAGGAATCTTGTAGCTCCTGAAATACTACGAACATTTATAAGAATAAACTTCCATGGACTGTAGTCCTTTTCTGCCCACTCATGCTTACTATGACGAGATTGGCAGTAGTGAGAAAGAGTACCCAAAGGCTGCCCTTGCAGTCACCACTTATACCCCATTTTTTTCTATCAGAAAAGCTCCTAGAAGCCCCCCACCAATGGCAATTGAGCTTTTAAATTGGTCTGAGGGGCTGCTACACCATTTAATGCCCCTAGAATTTCCCAAGAAGTAGTCAGGTTAGTAGTCAGGTTGGCAAACAAACAGGAAAAAATAAAAGGGGAAAAGCCAAGATACCGTAGCAATTTAAAAACTCATTTCCGTATGAGCTTTCATGGATCAAAGTCCATTTCCTCGGTCACTGCAGTATAAAAACATGGCCAGTATATCTGTACTGATTCCTACTGAGGATACAGGTAATAGACAAAATGGCAATGGATCGTTATTACAAGAGTGGGACTACCAAGGTGTATATTGCTTCAATAGTTGTGGGAAAGGCAAAAACTATAGCTAAGGCAGATTTAGCTATCACAGAAAAAGTAAGCAATGTTATTGGTTCTACTACTTCCAGTGTGTTTGTTTCCTCTTTTTCTTTGGCACATTTTTGGCACCTCTGCGGCACCGAGATGTTCCCAAGGGAAGAAAATTAGCTCCCGGAGTATGCAAAAGACAGGTCATATGAAAACTTACCCCTGCTGGTCTATTTCAGGTCGCATGTCATATACGTGACACTGTGCAAGCCTCATGATTACTCCAGATCTTAGTAACTCGCGTGCTCCTTGTTGTATTTTTGCCACTTTGGTCAAGAAAGCCTGCAATATATTTTTAAAAGGTAAATGAATAAATAGTAGATGGTATGGCAAGCTTTATACTGAATTGAGCTAAATAGAAGATAACACAATTAAACTGAATTGTGCTATATGCAAGTGACAGTTAAAATGCCTTCAAATGAACACACCTAAAATTGATTGTTGTGGGTTTTTCGGGCTGTTTGGCCGTGTTCTGAAGGTTTTTCTTCCTAACATTTCGCCAGTCCCTGTGGCTGTCCCTGTTCGTAGAATTCTAGCTCCTGTTCAGAGGACAGGAGCTAGAATTCTGTGTTCTCTAGCTCCTGTCCTCTGAAGATACCAGCCACAGGGACTGGCAAAACGTTAGGAAGAAAAACCTCCAGAACATGGCCAAACAGCCCGAAAAACCTACAACAACCATCGGATCCCGGCTGTGAAAGCCTTCGAGAACACATAGCTAAAATTGTGTAAGTTATTGCTGAAAATATAAAATAATGAACATGGGAAATCAATATATACCACAAGTAAGCCCTATGTTCTTTTAACTGTATCATCCTCCAAAAGTTTCTTATGTTAGGACAACAAGCAGCATTAACTGACTGGACAATAGGAAAATAGGAAAATCTTACCATTTTGGATTCATAGGTATACAAGGCTTTAAGTAGAGGAGGCTGAGGTGTAAGCAAGCTTTGCAGTTTGAGGTCATCATCTGCTAGGCTTTCAACAAGCACTTTCAAATACCCACTATTGGAGAGATATAGCAACCACTGTTGCTGCTTATCCACAGAGACAATGCGATCAAGTAAGGCTAGTGCTAACATCTGAAAAGGGAAAAGAGATGATACACATTAACAAGGAAGAAATAATTAATTCATATGTAAAATGTGCATCCAAACAACTGATTTAAGCAGGACATTCTTGTCCTACATGACCCCACTATATGGAAAGCATAGTACTATGTACTATTTCCATGTTAACTACTTACCAGCAATATGTTATAATAGTGTAGTAAGTTACCCTATTGAATCAGTGGAGATTAGGTGAATCAACTCCTCCGTAAGCTCCATGGATTCATATGGGCCTACTCTAGTTGCAACTTACTACATTAAAGTACATCAAACCTAGAGTAGGCCAATTTGAATCAATGGAATTTACAGAGAAGTTGCCTCACCAAATTCCCACTGATTCAATAGACCTACTCTAGTGCTACTAATTAGAGATGGCGGTATTTGTATATGAATATCCCCCTACAGGTGGAGATAACGAGGGTCCGGCCCCATGGAGCCGGATGGTCCACTCACAATTCTGCCGCTGATGCGAGCTCAACGGAGCCTTCCTATTGCTTCGTTGCTCACGATAGATTAGCCAGTCCTGCCAGGTTGCAGAGTGGCTAATCCATCGCGAGCAACGGAGCAATAGGAAGGCTCTGTCGAGCTCGCGTCAGTGGCGGAATCGTGAGTGGACCATCCAGCCCCTTGTTATCTCCACCTGTGGAGGGATATTTGTATACCCCCATCTCTACTACTAAATAAGCTAAGCAACAGAATTTCAGCCAATGTTTCACAATTTCAAAGTTCCATTGAATTAAAAGAGAGCCATGTGTTCCTTACACAATGCAAATGCAGGAGTAGGCAATACCTTAAAGAAGTCATACAATCTCTAGCTTTCATGGATCAGGGTCTTGCACTGGTGTCTTGTCTTTAGTGCAAAGAACTTAAGAGTCCCAAAAGATGGATTGACTGAATTTCAAAACTATCAGGCAATTCTTTATTTTAATACATAGTTGAAATTATAAAGTGAATGCCCCTGCCCCAATACTTCATTTGGCTTTAGCCTGCCTAAAATCAGAAGAGAAGTTCACTTACCCGGCCTATCTCATGACCATCACAGGCATCTCGACAAACAACCTCCATCAGGGCAGAACCATAGCTTTCAATAATTGCCATATTTTCTCGTTGCAATTTACTAAAAGCATCTTCAGGAGCTGTTAAACGCTCCCACATGGTCTTCTTGGCTGTAAAGCATAGCAGAAAATTCAGAATGAAAAAGAAAGCCAGACTTGAGCAAGTTCATTAGAGAAGAGACAGACAGAGAGACATGGAAGGGGTGAGGAGTGAAGGAAGCATTTCAGCCAGAACATTCAAGTGACAATACCATCCACTGCTCAGCAGAAAAACATAGTTTAGAACAATACAGAAACAACAATCCTCAGCTGAACAAGGAGAACTACATGTACCTCTGAAATATTATATACAACATTTCAAAAGAAAAGGTAGTACAAATGGTACAGTGTTACTATTAAAGGAGAATGAGCAACAGTGTGAGGTTGTGAATCTCTGTTTTGCCCCAATGTTCACTTCAGGGGTGAGCTCATTAAGTTTCAACCTCAAGCATACATTCTTCATTTTTAACTAATTTGCATCCTACCTGCTTCTAGGGTCTCTGGTTCATCTGGTCTCTGGGCAATCTGGAGGTAGTACAGTAACGCTCCATACAAGTGCGTCCTCACTCGCTGGAACCCACCACCTGCTCAAACAGAAATATGGACATGAGAAAATATGCATTCTTCTGGTAATATGCATCTCAATTCTTTAATTATTTCCACAGTATCTTCTTTTGCAATGCAAAAACAACTCATTTAATAAAAGCTGGAGCATGAATCAATGAAGTATTAAAAACCTCTCTTCCCAAAATGCACAATACTGATTTGTGCTTTTAATATTACCTGTTTTTAGAATAAAATCCAGAATTTTTTTCAATATAATATGTAGAGAAGAGTCTCCAATGGAGGCAGATCCCACCACCATGCCTTCAGAACCCGGTGGTGCTGTGAAAGAACCATCCAGCATCAAGACAAACTGGGTGTGTCCAGGGACAGGGGCAGCGAATGGCTCCTTTTGCTCTGTGCGCACAGACTGGCTTAGGTGGGCAGTCAGAGTGAACACAGCTCCTGCCACAACAGGCATCAACTCCTGAGCTGAGTCATCATTCAGGATCTTTGAGGAAGAAAAGGAAGAATCAAGATTGGGGACTTACTAGTGATACAAATCTGCATCGTTTCTATAGACCACCTAATACAAATTACTACAATGTAAATTACCCCATTTTAAATAATAAAAATAAGACAAAGGAATCTGAAGGACAAAGGGTGCAGGGCAACACATTACACTACGGTCCTTTGCAACTCCTCTCTTGCTATACATTGGATCTCAAAAGTACAGTGGCAACAACTAAGAAACACACAGAGCCCATCCCTGGCCTTCTCTAACTCCCTTAAGTAAGTTTTAAGAATAGTCTGGTACTGGGATGCTGAAAAGCAGTTGTGCCAAAAATCTATATAAGGATTGCTGAACTAAAGCCTGTTCAATTTTCGTGTAGAAAACATAGCTAGGAAACAGGATGCAAATCAATAGATATTTTATAAGATGCTCCACATTTCTCTTTTAAATCAAGGGACATCCCTTTTGAAGATTTTCTTACAGACAGTGTAATGATAATAACATGCCGTTTTACCTTGTCATGCAGATCTTGTAACAGATCACGAATAATAAGCTGTCTGTCTTCAGGCTGTATGAGATCCTGTGGGCAGGCGGTTAATATAATTTCTACTAGCTGCCTCCAGGATTCTAGTGCATGTCGCTTGGCATAGAGACACTGAAGAAGTTTGTTCCTTTCCACAACATACTGGAGAATTGTGTTGATTTCCTGGACAATCAATTAAAAGAAACTACATTACAGGCTAAAACCTGTTTAGGGTAAGATAACAGAGGTCATATCTAAAATACAGGTTTTTTTTAAAGTCTCACAGATACTATACATTATATTACACAAGTGAACCAGTGTGGTAAAGTAGTTAAAGTGTTGGAACCGAGACTTGGGAGACTGAGATTCTAGTTGCCCACAAACCATGATATTCACTGGGTGATTCTCTCTCAGCATGATGCACCGTGGAAGACTGTTGTGAGAAAAAATGGGGCAACCCCGTATGAGATTTTGAGCTGACTGCAGGAAAAGTGGGGTATAAAAATAATGAATAAAGAAATAGCCCTTAGCTTTCAATCGACAATTATATAAGTACATATGCACTGCAAATGTTCCCCAGGGATTCTGCATAGGAGCTTCTTAAAAAGAGTTTGCTTTTGTAGGACAAATAATAATAATAATAATAAATCATAATTTTAGAACTGCAGAGCTAGAAGAGAAACTGCAGACAGAAACTAAGCCCATACAGCCCTTTGAATGGCAGTCTCCAATTTCTCAAGCCCACTGTTCCCCAGAAGCATTACTATGCCTCATCAGGAAACCAACACCGTACTAGCTGGGTAGTCTTAGGTAAGGCAAGATCACTTAACGTAATCTACTTCAAATTACTGCTGAGTCAATGACATTAAGTATTAAAAATAATTTATCTGTAAAGATTTACAATCTGAGAGATACTATATAAAATCAGTGGGGAAGAACCATTTATGGGGTCAGATCTCTCCTCCACACTCCTTCACTGGTTGGTGGATACTAGTTGAACCCTTGCAAAAAATACTGGCTAAGAATGGGTTAAGCTTAAGCGTTGCTCCCCTGTGACTTCCTTGTGACTGGTAGAGAGAGCAGTATGGAAAGGAATCTCTATCTCTGATCAGAGATACAAGCATGATCTCTCCCTTTGTCTTTTCCATAGCCTAAATGGGAAACAGAAGCTGGAGGACAGAGTAATCTGGTACCTTCCACAGGCTGAATTCTGGCCTGTCACTGGCTGGAGAATCTCTCCCTCCAATATAAATGAAAAAAACTTAAAAGTCCAGAAGTGTAACTATTGAATAACCCATGCCCTTCTTTTCATGATAGATATATCCAACATATTTTATTTGGGCTTACCTCCATAAGTAACGGTCTCTGTCCAATGGCAGCCATGCCTTGCAGGGCATTAACTTCAGCAATCAGAACCTTGTGGAGATGCTAGAATTTAAGAAGAGAAGGTGTGTGTGTGACTGGAGGGGTGAGAGCAGATAGGAAGGTCATGACTTTTTGGTATCCTGTTATATGTAACCAATACTGTATGGCAGTCTTCCTGCTGTTTGGATACAATTCTGAGCAAAATAGCCATACAATTGTTAACAGTTTGTCTACAAACCAGAGGGATTGAATTTATGCCATAATTTGATAAAGGAATATTGACATCTTTTAAGTCACTGAATCTTTATTGCGTTTTCCTACTCTCGTACAGCAGCTAATACAACAGGGATTTAGTCTGATTACAATAGTATACGTAGCTCTTATAATAATATACAAGAATCTAAAGGATTCTCATTCCCCAAACTGCAAAATAAAATGAAAAGCATGACCTAACCAAATCTGAGAATTCTCATCTTTCCCACCAGGAGGGCTAACCATAGATCTAAATTTTTTTACACTAAAGCAAATAAAAGAAACATATGCCCACATTATCATACATGGATTGTGCTGTTTAACCCTTTCTGTGCAGCTCAGCACACCAATTTTTCTGACGGCTGCTCACCTTGACATTGCAGATGACTGGCCCACGGGCACTCTTGTTCTCACAATTGGCAATGACTTGCTCAATCTGAGCACGATCAAAAAAATCCAGCTGCAAAGGTTCTGGGATCTCTTGACTGAAGTCAATTGAGTCAAGAATACTCAAGATTTTCCTGCGTACTGAGGAGGAAATAAGACAGTTTTTCAGAATTACTGAGGAATCAGAATTTACATGAATGCTGGCGAAACATGGAGCTCTGAGATCTCAAATAGACATGACATCTACTCATAGTCTGAGCCTGAACCTGTATGGTTCCAGTCCAGCACGATAACTCCTCCTGAACATAAGAACAATTGGAGTGCATTAGGGTTTCTCATTTTTTTACTTCTCTCTACAGCAAATCATGTTGAACATATAAATGCAAAAATCAGTCTGGAGGTTCAATGTGGGGATGGACATTTGTTATACAGAAGTGCTGGAGACAAAAAGGCCCAGTATACTCCAAATTAATACATCACTTTTTGCCCACTGACTGTACTGTATTCTATTAAGCTCACTGTCTTGGGATCTCGTGTGATTGAAGATAGTACAGAAAAGTTTTAAACGAACAAACTGATGTGCACTAGAAAGAGGGAAAAAACAACACTTTGAAATAAAGACACTTAAAGAGCATACAGTCTAGAGTTAATTGAAATAGACTATGCTATGTGTATTTCCCGGTTAGCAGAAACAAAACCAAAGGCATTACACAAACTTTGCAGTTCATGATACAAAAATCTCTCTGCTGTAGATCACAAACTGAATAAATGCTGCTTCAAGGCTACCTACCTTTGGAAGCTGTATCAAAGTGGAGAAATCCACTGACTGACCGACTTTCATCTTCTATTCCTCCTTCACCATCAGCTGAGAGGGATGAAATTTAAAAATGATTCAAATTTAACAAACAAAATAAAATATTGCTGGTTTCTAAAAAATGCTGAAAGAATTACTGGGCTATAGACATTTATTCCATATGTTCTATGAAATTCATATATGGCATAATTACATAGACCTTCAAGTGCTATGGGGTAACCAGAATGTGCTGTAAATGTGCTCAGTATTACTGACAGGATGATTCCAGTACAGTAATACTATTTAGATAACAAAACTGTTTCGTTTTCAACAAATGTCACATGAAGCTGAGAACACTGGGCATGTATGCACAGTGGGAGTTAATGCAACAGCTTCCTCATTCTTACCTTCCATTATAACTAACCTCACACCATCCTATATACACCCAATCTCATCCAATTTCAGAAGCTAAGCAGGGTTGGGCCTGTTTAATTGGATGGGAGACGACCAGGTAACACCAGTGTAGTGCAGTGGTTACAGTGTTGGACTACAACTCAGAAGACCTGAGTTCAAATCGCCACTTTTTCATAAACCCACTGGATGACAGTGGAACAGTCAGTCTCTAAGCCTGATGTATCTCACATGGTTGCTGTGAGGATGAAACGGGAAGGAGAGAGCCATGTTCATCAACTTCAGCTCATTGAAGGGAAGGGCAGAAATCCAACTAATAAACAAACAAACAAATAAATAATAAAATTCTATGTGTGACAAGGGAAAGAAGCCTGCTTAGAATGCAGGAGAGCCACTGCCAGTTAGAATTTGAATACTGAGCTAGAAAGACCAGTCATGTGGACAACTAAGTATGAAGAGGAAGTATGAATCATGGTTCCCAATCTCACAGAAACATTCCACACATAGAGACAACTGTTCTCTTCAGACCAGAGGCCCATACAGCCTGATATTGTGAAAACGTGTACTCAAGATTAATATTTCTGAAGGCCTGAAAAGGGCTTCTAAGGATTCTGAAGTGGTGGCTAGGCTTTATCTTCTGCAGGTAGATGATAGTCAATCAACATGCACGATGGCATATGCCAACTTGTGAACATTTGAATTCTGGATGTTCCTTTGAGTATATCTGAGTGGATTATACATTAGTAGTGACAGGTTCCACTCAGCAGCAGCTTTATATAGCAGCAATGTTAACAACAATGCAAGAAAAGAGGAGAAAACCATCACTTACCTAAGTAAGATTTCACTGGCACGTCGTCTAGAAGGAGGTGCAAGAGTCTCTGTGTGTGAGAACGCTGACGGTTCAAAGAAGTAACCCTTAATTCTATAGATGCAATCTTCATTAGCCATGACATCTGGTTCAAGGCTGGAATTTCATGCTCTGAAGAGAGAAGTTATGCCAAAGAGAGTAGAGTGTAAGAAAATACATATTTTTTCAAAGAGCAAATAAGAACTGAACACAGGATCTACTCAAGTCTTACCTTTGACAGAAAATGGTAAATGTTGCAACTGAGAGAATAAGAAATCCTGGCTGGTCCTCAAATATCTCATAGTTGGGCCTGAAGTATCTGAGCAGGCACACAATTGATAAATCACCTGTATAATCAAAGAACACAGATATTGGTTATATAGGTATAAAAGGATACAAAGCCAAAACAATAAAGCAATGTGTTAACTATTGTATTTAACTGTGATTCACTCAGCAAGCTAAGACGACATGTAGCAGCTCTGAAAAAAATAGCTTAAGCTACAATCCTATGCATACTTGTCTGAAAATAAACCCCACTGAATTCAGCATGAAGTACGTTAAGACTTTAAATGGTACTTTAAACTTCTGCCAAAATCAATTTTCTATTCTCTGCCAGCTTGTTGACTTGATGCCAAAGATTCTATCTTAGCTTTTCCCCGAAGAGAAATATTGTGTATACCTGATAACACAACTCTGCCAGATGAGGAGACTGTTGAACTGCTCTGGGACCAGATCTTGTTTCAGCCCCATTCTCCAGAATGTTCAGAATAGCATGAAGACACGTACGAGGACAACCCAACACGCCTGAGAAATGCAAGATTCAGACTTCGGTAAATAATTTGCATGGCATATTAACAGGAGTACTTAATATGGAAAGTTACATCATGTTTTGAAGATCCACTGTATAAAAAATTACATTTGTTGTATCAGAGAGTTCTAAAAAATTGAAAGATTTTGTAGTTTACTTATAAATGGTTTCTGTGGTGCACTAATTTTAATATGACTCATAAATTACAAGACAGCTCTTGATAACTGGAACAGTATTTAGAACTTTTTGTTTGGCTTCCTGAGCATAGCAAAGGTTGCTTAACAATAATGAACAAAAATAGGTTTCTTCTACTTTTAGATCAATTTGCTCCAGCTGAAGGCAAATTCCAATCAACCATTACCCACAATTTCCTACAAACCTGCCATCCTTCCTAGGTTCATACCTGGGTCCTGTAAGTTTGTGGTACTGACAGGCTTCTTAAATTCATAACCCAGGAGATACAGAGCAAGATTGGGTGGGCTGCACTCCAAAGAGGTGATAAGAAGGTTCAGGATGTTAATCCTTGTTTCATGGTAGATTGGGCCCTGCTTCCTTTCCACTTCAAGTTCTTGAAATAAAAAATATAAATCAATACACTACAGCAACATATAGCAAACACTATTTTATAATATATGTTATCATGGGATACACTATACCAATACACAGAGGATTTTCCATTAAGTGTGCACTGAATCAACATATAATTCCTGTTAATAAAACCATCACTTTTTCAATTCACAAAAGACTTGTTAATTATGCACTCGCCTAATCACCTATGACAACACATTGAGGCAACCAGATGGGCAATTTTTTGGAAAATACGTTTTACAAATGTATTTCAGAGTCTCAGTGAAGAGTCTAATAATGATCAGCTGTGTAACCGCCAGCCTACCTGCATTCATAAAAAAAGGTGAACAAGTAACTTTTGTAGAAAATTGTTTTGAAATAAATTTACAAATTGCTCGACATTTTGGTAAACACTCTTTACAAATTTGCTCAAAATGTAAGAGCAAAATAGAAACCCACGGATGGCTTTTTCCTGCTCTTCCACAAGTCAGTAAATAAAATGGTTGAGTTCTGCAAGTTAGAGTCACATAAGTCTGATTTTTATTTTTAGCAATTCAACTGCTTATTTTTATGTAAAACAAAAATGAACTGCTTTCATACCTCCAAAGGGATTAATTATTTCTTCTGTAGTTTCATTGTCCAAACACTCCACAAATCCTGCCATTAATTTTTGGCTGACACTCTAGATTTGAAATCAAAGGACAGGAACAAAAATATAGCAAGATATTAAAAAATGTACTAATTTGAAGTAAAATACACGTGCAAGGTTATACTCAGTTTGTTGTGAGACCAGGGCAACAATTTGAGTGTATGAATATTCTGATCACTGAGAACCATATGTTAATGACTCTAATATATTTTTCCTACCCCAGCACAAAAGGCAGTACTAATATAACAAATGTATTATGCATAAAGAAAGAAAAAGCTCTCTCTTAGTCATACTGACCTGGCTTTAATTCTAGCTACACCCTGAACCATTACCACAACATCAGCTTCATACACAAAGACTTTAAACAAGAGAGGCATCATACATGATTTCTGTAGCCCTCCAATTCTTCATAGTCTAAAGCCTTTCCCACAATACGTAAGAGAAAAGAAAGGAAGGCGAAGGGAAATCAGACTGCTTGGTATCAACTGCTTAAAAGAAAACCAAATCCTGGATCTCTCCTTCATATTTTCACTTTCTCCATGTGAATGAGAGAAAGTCATATGTTTTGCAACTTTAACGGCTCCACCCAAATATTGCAACAGCAAAGCCATTTGTCACTCAATAGCCACATTTTTCTTCTTCTCTTCCCTTGGGTGAAAAATATACAACAGTTACCTGATCCTGTGTGAAGTCTCCAATCAGTTTAACTTGAATGTTAGAACTGCAAGAAATGCAACAGAGGATCTTGGAACTTTCAAAAGCCAGTTCAGGATTGGTTGTCCCATGGCAAAGATACCTAAAAGTGAGAAGAACATTACAGGAATTGTTGATCTATCCAGAGCCTAAAGCAAATAAATGCAGGTTAAAACTATAAACATAATTGTAGCTCTTTGTTCTCCTCTATTTCTGGCATTCAGGCTGTGGAAGTTATTGCTTGTGAAGCCAAAACAACATGGCATCACCCATGCAAAAGAAGAAGCTATCAGAAGGCATGGAAAGTTCTTCAACATTTCTGAAAGTATAAAGTAATTCTTAGCAAACAAACAAAACCTGAAGAGGGAGGAGAAATCTCCCAAACCAGGTTAATAAGAACTGAGAATGCTCCGTGGCCAGATAACACTGACTTGCCTGCTGGGTGGAAAAACAGAAAAGTGTGCCTGCATGTGTATGGAATGGAATGACTAAAATCCTGATTCAAAGCACTCCACCTGCCAACATTTTTATGTACTCCTCACTTGTATAACTAATGCTGCATTCGGTTCCCCACAACCTGGTCATCAGGTAGCTAAAACAGACCTGTCTGCACACAAGAAGGTGGTGGCAGCAGGTTTTGATGAATCAAACAGTTTGCAGGAATACAAAGACAATCTTGTTAAGACAGTTTGGGGTGGATTCAGATGGGGTGGAGGATAGCACAAGCGGTATATGATGAATGACTATGCTCAGCAGAAACAGTAGCTTGACTGAGCATTGCAAGGGCAGAGGAAGAATGGAAAACCAGGACGGAGAAGGAATGGACTACGTATGTTGAACAGCAGCCTTCCACACTGCAGTATTTTATTACAAGTCCCATTGTCCCTGTGTGAGGGTTCGTTCTCTGACTCCTGTTTGGCTCCAAATAAATCATCAGACTTGTGAAGTTTTGAAATCGGTGCAACGTTTATTGCATTGCTTAACAAGAAACCAGTATCTGCAAACGTGTTCCAACCTTTCTCCCCTTCCAACAACGGGGCGGCTAGGGGTTTCCAATCTTCAACCTTAAAGGGGTTTCCCCCTTGAACATTCCACGGTCCTGGCCAATCTAAGGTAGCACCCGGGTTCAATATCTGTCCTGTCTCCCCTTCCAATAAGGGGACGGTGTCCTCGTCTCTGTCGTCCAACCAGCCCAGCTCTCTGGAGGCGGTGGGTGTCTGCCAGGGTCCCCTGGGTGTCCCCTCATTTGGATCTCCCTCTTTCTCTTTCCACTTTCTCCTTTTCCTCTTTTAACTTCCTTCTCCACTCTTTGGTCTCTCTCTCTCTCCCCAATACGAGGGCTTAGGAGTGATTTCCCTCCTTCTCCGGGCATCTGCCTCCTCTTTTGGTATCCGGAGTTTTTCTACCTTGCCCATCCATGGGTCTTCTAACCAAATCCACTCCCAGCCTAGCGGTAACTCCTCCTCACCCATCTTTATATCAGCCAGACCCAGCCTCCACTTCCACCCGCGGCTTCCGTTCTGTTCCCGCCAAAACCGTCCCGGTTTCCTTGACCGTTAGCCCCTTCAAAATCTCCTCTATCTTCCCAGAGTCAGATCCCGGCGGTCTTATCTTCCTGGGAGGGGGAATTGGTAGGGTCTGTACTTCTTTGTCGGCAGTGGGCGGGAGGGACGGCACTCCCGTGAGAGGGGCTTTACTCTCACCTCCGGCCTTACACCCTGCTAAAACATTTACACGGCCATCGCTTCTCAGTACAATATACTACCCAAATGGCTAATGTTCCACCTCAAACGTACAGACTATCCCTTAGTTTATCATCTCCAACTGTCTCTTCTCACCCCAATGTCTGTGGTTTAAACTTAGCCTGTCAAACTCCAAGTTATCACTTTACCATACCAAAGGAAATAATTTAGCAGTTATTTGATTCACAAAGGCAATATGCAATTGCTCAGAACAGGTTCTCTGAGACATCACTAGAGGACCCAGTTCTTTAACTCAGATCAATACAATACAGGGACACTATGGGGAGAGGCCACAGCTCAGTGGCAGAACAGATGCTTTTCATGCAGAAAGTCCCAAGTTCAGTCTCCCGCGTCTCCAGGCCGGGCTGGAACAGAATCCTACCAGAAACCCTGAGCACTGCTGCCAGTCAGAGCTGGCAATACAGGATCACATGGACCAAGGGTCGGACCAGTAGCCTCAGGCAACTTCCTATATCCTTACTTTTAGAAAACCTACTAAACAGCAAATATCTGTGAGCAGCACAGTAATCCTTCGGAATATTTCAAAAGGGAAAAGAACATTCTCTCCAAACATTTCTGGAGCCACACCTCTCTTTCCAATTATTTTGGGCTTACCTTGCAATATTTACCACATGGTCTGCCTTTTTTGTACGAGGGTTTATTCCTTGCAGTAGCTGTTCTAGAGATGTTACAATCAGGGAGAGATGGCTTTCCCTGAGTAAGTCCATGAAAAGGTTCTCTTTTTGTAGAGTCAAGTTGAGCAGCCCAAGACAATACTGAACAGCTTTCTCTAAGTGTTTCTTCCCTTAAAAGAGGAAAGAAAATAAATGAGACAAATAAATTGTATGTCCATGTCTAGAAAAATAAAATAAACACATGGGTAGAACCACATGTCAAAATTTATACACATACAACCCCAAACCCACTCTCAAGCACTTCTGACACTTGGGATGTCTGGAAACATTAATGCTTAAGAACTACTGATTTTTTTCACTTTTAAGGGAAAAAACTCTTCTACATACCAGGGAAAGGAGCATAGGTATCCAGTTGCTTAACCCCTTCTTCCAGTAAACTAAGACACAGTTCTAACATTGGGGATTCATTCAACAGATGATACATCAGATTAAATCCAGGTGGTTTATAAGCTATGACTTCTTCTCCTAAAATGAAAAGCACAATTCAAATCTATTTAACAGTGTTCCAGTTTTCCAGAGAATTGTTAATGTTCTGCCTTCCCATTTCTCATTCTGTAGCAACATTCAAACAACTTCAAAATCCAGCCAATTTCCCCCATTTTTAGCACTTTTATATTTTGTGTATATCCTGCTGGGATCACTGCTCTGGTTGCCTCTTATCTAAACTGCCACCAATGTCATACCACACCTTGTTGGCCTTCCCTCCTAGCATTAATTCTCTTCTTTAACCACCAAGAAAATCCCTCCTAAACTCTTACTGTCCACTTGCACTACTAATGGAGATGATTATCTAACATCCCGATTCTGTACCGGTGCAACCTATGTCAGGAACTGCATCAACTTTAAAATACTAGCCTTACTTTCAAAGCTCCGCTTCTGATTAAAGCTCTTCTCGCTTTCTTCTATGCTGCCTTCACTTCTCCTGCTTTGTTAAGATTCATTTTTAAGTCCTTCCTTTCATGCTTTACTTCAGAATTTGGAACGTACCAAGCCATCCTGTCTTTAGCTTTTAAATATTGTCTTTTAATGATGCAAGCTGCCTTAGGTCCTTTCTTTTTAAGGAGAATGGTGGAGTAAGAATATTTAAAATAAATAAAATAAATAAATCTCCAACACATCCTTTTACATTTTAAGTATAATCCTCTTATGACATGGCTCTCTCCTAAACCTACCTGTGATACCCTTGCCAGCAGTGGCCCTCTTCTCGCCCTGCTCCTACCCATGTAATGCAAGTATGGCAACAGACAGCTATGGGCCACATATCCCATCCTACGCAATGTTTCACACCCAGAACACCTCCACTCCCCAACTGCCACAACCAGTAAATAATGTTGTTCAAGACAAGGAGAATCATGCTCCTGGAAGCCTCCAGTAGCAATTCTTCTTTAAAGCAAAGCACAGGGCCTTGCTTCATCAAAAGAGTACTTTTCCAAATGGAGCAGAGGTTAAAACTAGAAGCGAGTTCGCTTTCAGTTTTGACCTTCAAAGAAAATATATTTTAAGAGGGGGTGTAGTCTATAGGGGAAAGGGGGCAAAGACCTTCCAAGCTACCCACCTCAATGTCACTCCTATGGAAATTTCTTTAAAATACGGTGCTCCTGATAACATTTCACAGAGAGTTTAGTATATTGCTGAAGTGAGTTAAATATTAAATAGTAATAGTGCTAGCAAAATACATTTGTGGCTGGCTCCCAAGGATCAGCCCATGGAAATGACCCTGGGGATAAAAAAAGCTGGTCATCTTTCTGCCTCTCACCCCAAGATAAGATGCAAAAACTAAGCTAAAATGGATGAGGAAAGAACATGCCTTGCAATTCGACGTATTGGTCTACAAAATCTTCAAGCTGGGGTTCATAATCTCTCAACAATTTGTAGAACACTTCCAGAACTGCTTCAGCTACTTCCCACTGCCAAGAAAAACATGTAATGCAGGATTTAAAGAACAGTGAAAATTTACAGGCAGTAAACATTATTGGGTTGGTTCCAAAGTGTCCCCTCCCCCTGAGAAAAGGAAATTCCTTTGGTGAAAGTGATCCTTCTGCTAAAGGAAGCATTTCCATCAAAGGAGCACTTGTTCTGTTGGAAGAAAGGAAGTTTTCAATCCAAGTCACCTTCAGTGAAACATGGATCTGAAACAGAACAGCAGCAGAGGGGAAAAAAAACTTGAAATCTGAAGTATGTACACTAACGTATATTTATATTCTACAAAACTATGACACCCAGTAATGCTTTAGAATAGAGGTCCCCAACCCCCGGTCCGCAGCCCGTGGCCTGAGCCGGACCGGGCCGCAGAGACAGACCTCCCGCCCCCCCCTTCGTACGCACTCACCCCCACACAGCTGCTTTGTGCCTGCGCATGCGCGCCAGCACCTACACAAGCGCTCCTCCACCCCTTTGTGCATGTGCACGAGCGCCCGCATGAGCACCCTCCTGCTCCTTCGCACGAGCACCCTCCCGCTCCTCACGCATGCGCACAAGCCCCAAGTGTCGTGCCGCCGTTTGCACATGCGCACGAGTGAGCGCGCCCGCACAAGCGCTGCGCCACCATTTGCACATGTACATGAGCGAGTGAGCGCCCACACGAGCACCCTCCCGCTCCTTCGCACGAGCACCCTCGCGCATGCGCACGAGCGAGGGGGGTGCCCCACCTTCCTCAGCTGGTCCGCGGGGTTAAAAAAGTTGGGGACCCCTGCTTTAGAAGACATATAGTCTATAACCCCCTTGCTCAACGCAGTGTCTACAATGCAGGATGCAATGACAGCATCCGTGTCGCACAGTCAATCAGTTTTCAACAGATTGCTTCCAATCATTGCTAAGAGACAGTTTTTACATTTTACAAAAATCTACCCGAGTCAAAGCACCAGCCAACCTAGCTCAGTGAGAATGGGCACCTTATACCTATTGCCATTCACAGTGCCAGGACTCAGGGAAGCCAGACATGAAGAGATTCTAATTATCTTCACAGCAAGTACACACAAAAGGATAGTTAAGCACAACAGGTAAATATCTCCATATTCCTAATAAGTAACCTGCTCAATCTTTCTTTTCCATGACTAGGCACTTTATGTTCTGTAATGTGAGGCCCACTACCGAGTAAAGGTTGGAATCGCCTGCTGACTTTAACCACTCAAGACCAGGCTCCCAAAATCTCCTCTTTGTGCTTCTGCTCCCTGGCTTCCTTTTGCCCTTCTTTGTCCTTTTGAAAGAGAGAGGGCTTGAATCTTAGCAAGCATAGCTGCCTCTCCCACAGGGCCTCCCACAAGGACTTTCTCCCAGACCTTTTGCACTCTGACCCTGGGGAGTCTTTCTAAACTACCTTGACTTGGCAGTACCTCCCAATAACCTTCCCAACTCACTAGCCCAGAGGCACATATCTGCAGGCCAAAAGGGACATCCCTGTGCCACTCTCATCCGATTCCTGGTCCTGCTGTTTTTCTTTTAGTGAGAAAGGCCTCATGGTCATTGCCAAGCCCACCCCCAACCCCCTCTGCAACTGTGGCTTTCTCACATTGCTGGGCAAAGAGGTTTCACATGAGGTCATTTCTGGGCACTGTTCTCTCCTCCTACCCAACACAATCCTTCTTGGCAGCCATGACAGGTCAGGATAGGGAGAAATCTTAAACTTGGCTTCACACCGGGCAGCAGCTCTCTCAGTGCTTCAGACAGGAGACTCTCCTAGCCCTACTCTATAATGAAAGGATTACCATATTTTTCGCTCCATAAGACGCACTTCCCCCCCAAAAAAAAGTGGGGGGGAAGTGCATCTTATGGAGCGAATACTGTAAAAAAAAAAAGTTTAAAGTGACAGAAGAAGAAGGAGAGATGGAGCGGCACGAGACAGAGGAATGGATAGAGGAGGGGGAAGTAGGAGAAGAGAGGGAGGAGTCACGAGAGCAGGAGAAGAGGGGGATAAACGTTTTTCTCACGAGAGAGGAGGGAGGACAGTTGAAAGAAACGGAAAGAGTGGTGTTAAGGAAAGACGTATGGGAGGAAAGTGATCCGGGGGAAGAAAAGGTGTTTAGGGTGCCAGAAAAGGAGGGGAAATCACGCCGCCGCCTGACTTCCCCCCCCCGCCCCTCCACGCGCACACCCCTTCACCCCCGATGGCGCCTCAAATGCAAGGTGCGTCTTATGGTCAGGTGCGTCTTATGGAGCGAAAAATACGGTAAATTTGGGACTTGGTAAAGGTAAAGGTTCCCCTTGACATTTAGTCCAGTCGTGTCCGACTCTAGGGCGCGGTGCTCATCCCCGTTTCCAAGCCGTAGAGCCAGCGTTTGTCCGAAGACAGTTTCCGTGGTCACGTGGCCAACGCGACTAGACACGGAACGCTGTTAACTTCCCACCAAGGTGGTACCTATTTATCTACTCACATTTTTACATGCTTTCGAACTGCTAGGTTGGCAGGAGCTGGGACAAGCGACGGGAGCTCACTCCGTCATGTGGATTCGATCTTACGACTGCTGGTCTTCTGACCTTGCAGCACAGAGGCTTCTGTGGTTTAACCCGCAGCGCCACCACGTCCCCCCAAATTTGGGACTAGAACATAGTAAAATATCTATTTCACCACTGATATACACCCCTTCTGAAACATTACATCTCTTCTGATCTACAACAGCAAAAGCACCCTTGTAGTGTCATGGTAATATGATTCCACAAAAACCTAGATGCTAATTCAACTTAGTTTTACTGCTAGGAACCGTAGGATTTCAGAAAAAAAGCTGGCTGGATAATTAAACAAAGACAATACAAAGTAACCCCACAAACGTTTGTAGCAGTCATTGGGAGTTTTTGAAGTCTAGCAGAGATAAACGTCTCCGAGATATGGAATTTTTTTAAAGCATGTACACACAGAGAGTGAGAAAGAGCCAGAAGCTCACCAAGAAGATATCCTACCTCCCTGAATACCAGCTTAGTCCTCCTGACAGCTAATGTCTGAAGCTGGAAAATACCTAGCTAAGGCTGGCCCTACTTGTAGCCATAACGAGGCAGTTGTCTCAGGCAATGCAGAGGCGTCTTGAAAGTATAGCAAATCCTTCTCTTACCAATATATAACAGAAAGAAGCCAAACCAACCTTTTCAGCAGCCCTTCGATAAGCCCTTGTGCGAAACCGAAGAAACACCGTTTCTCTCAGAAATTGTAGATAGGGGTCAAAGCCTGGGGGCCGCAAGCCCGCCCCAAGGTTAGAAGGAAAAGAACTCTCTACCAGTGTGCTAATGAGTCGGCAGAACGCCCTAGTTAAAGGATACTCCTCGCACCGGGATTCAATCTCATTCAATTCAACCTGTCAAAGAATACAAGAAAAGCACAGTTTGAAAGCAAACAGACTAGAAACACATTACATATTTAATAATAATTATTATTGTGTGCAATCAAGTCAATTTTGACTTATGGAAGCCCTTCTCAGGGTTTTCAAGGTAGGGAGTACACAGAAGTGGTTTACCATTCCCTCCTTTTGGAGGTGCCCTGGAACTTTGCAGCTTGCCCAAGGCCACACGGGCTGGCTCTTTTGGGATGCAGAGTGTGGAACTGAACTCCCAACCTCTGGCTCCACAGACAGAAATCTAATTCACTGAGCTATCCAGCCTGCTGTTACATATTTACTTCGGCACAATGCCACAGGCATACATTTCAGGTTAAGTCACACTGAGTTCAAGTCCCACAGGTTTCCAAAATGCACAGTCAACACAAAATCAGGAATATGTGAGGTTCCCTAATTTCAGTAGGTCCTGTCTTTTCCAAATCTCCAGTCACAATTATCTTTAGTTGGATAAGGTTCATGTAGTGATATCATCTATAACAGATCTTGACAGATCTCATCATAACATATTTGGTTTAATAAATTTTTGTGAGCTATTAGTGGAATCTGTTTTACTAAATTGTAATTTAATAAATTATTATAGTAAATAATTTAATAAATTATTGAACTGTTTTATTTTAAAGAGAAAAATAGTACATAATTCTTTTTAATAATGGATTAAAAGGTCCTTCACTTAAGCAAAGACAACGGCAGTTTTACAACTTCTTACTTTATACAGTTACGTAACTAAGTGTGGACAAACTTTACCTCAATGCCACTGGCTTGTCTTTGGCCTGGAGTTCTCACAGTTTGCAGTATCTTCCAAAAACAAAATGACAGAAAGAAGAAAATGCATTTTCACAATTACCAAAAGAACATCACAACAAATATGTGCCATGCTTTGTTGCACATGTCATTTTATAAATGTCTCCTTTAATTACTATTCCTGAAAGAAATTTTCATTTTCAGCATTCATGCCTGCCTCTGAAAATACTTCATTTCACAAGAGAAGTTTAGGCAGATGCAGATGTGATGCTTCGAGCTCCTGAAACCAGATCACATTGTCCCTCTTCCTAACCTTTCTCCACTTTCTTTGCAAAAGCACATACCATGCAGACATCATAACAGACCACAAGTAACACTAGGGAACATTTGCAAGAGAGTGACTATGGGGAAGGAGTTCATACTTCCATGACTTGCTTCCCTTAGCCAGGGTCACGGATTGGGAGCAACTGCATCTATGCCACACACCCCTGCCGCCCCTCCCCAATTTGAAGGATGCATGATTCTGTCAACAGAACCTCGAGAGAGCAGAATATTAGTATGATGTCTTTGCCTTCAACACACCTTTCCTCCTACGTGCATCAAATCAAAACAAAATAACAATAGATATTTTAATTCGTTTCTAGCATTACTCAGAAGCTGCTAGCAGAGATTTCCTGTATACCACAGAGGCAAATAATAAAACAGAGGTAAATAATACAACAGAAAAGGCACAGCAAACAAACTCTGCACTGCAGTCTTCAGTATTTTTTTAGGACCAACATCTGCAGTTGATATATTCATAGAAATAATGCCATGAATATGGTGAGATTTATTACCTGCTTAAACTTTCTAAACAAGAACAATGCAATATTTGAATAAAATACTTGGGGAACAGCAAACACTTCTAATACTTGCTAAAGCAGTGCAGTGCTGAAATGAAAGGGCTGAACTACCATGGAAGGATACCTGTGTGTATTCCAAAGACTGCCACAGTGAAGCTGCAATTTCAGGAGATTTCCCAAAGGCTGAGAGTGTTTCTATGAACTCTGCTTTCAATATGGGATGGATGCTACATTGCAGAAGGCCCAAAATGATAACTACTGGAGTCCACTGGGGATGTTCGCAGAGAGCTAACCGAGCATTTTCACTCTAAAACAAGATAGAAAGAAAATCCATGATTGTATAGATTCTGTTTGATTAATCAGTAATGTTAACACCATGTAGATTATACCAGGAATAAACAGCTAACAGAGTAATATTTTTAATATTTTTAAGCTTTTTTCTACCACAATTGCCTTCAATTAAACTAGATATGTGGATATGCTTTCCTGATATGTACATTCTCTCTCAGTTTTCACAGTAGCTTTTAATATAATATACCTTGGATTTCTGCAGCCAAAGTAACTAACTGATTTTATATTCCTTCCTAGCCCATACCTCAGGGGCTAGCAGAAAACGGGTAAAGCGAAAAGCTACTTACCCATTTTACTATCGTTTTTGTAAGCTGGAGAAATGCAATCAATCCATCCTGTTCTTTCTGGGTTATTCCTCTGAGAGGAAGGTGACGATACTGAATGCTATCTGCACTTGGCAAATCCTTCCTTAAGTGTTCATGGTAGAGCATCAAAGAATGGAAGAAGTGTTCCCAGGAAACAGGACTGCCACCTGCTCCTTGGATGTTTTCAGCTAGAAAAGAAAAGAATTCTGATTATAGAGCATGAGGTTAGTAAGACATCTGTGTAGCAGACAAATACTCTTTTGATGTCATCTGCTGATGTAAGAGTACTCAGAAAATGTAAATATGTATATGTACCTACATGTATATCTATTTGTGTGCATTTATTATCATATCTTTATCACTATTATTTCACTAGATGTCCAAAAATCAACCCCTTACTGCAAGGTTCATCACTGAGAAACCAACAATGGTTTCTGAAACTGATTCCCCGTGAATATTTTCCTTTAAAAGGTAAATGTGTATTACATCTAACTGAATGTGTAATTAAAGCCAAAGTATCTGAAGATTAACACTGAAATCAAGACAGTTAGAAATAAAATAAATAGTAGTTTATATATTTTAGCTAAGCATCTTATATGAAATAACTGATTTTCAAAACAAACAATATGATTAGAAATATGCTACTGAAAAAAATCGAGGTATCATAAAACATTAAGTTACAGAAAGCTTGAATCCAAGCTTTCCCTTCTGCCTCTGTTTGAAGATAGGTTGCCTTGCCAGCTGATACCAATGTAATGCCAGGAAAATATTTGGCTCAAATGGGGACATATTTCTTACCATGACTGCTGCCGTTGCCCTTCAGCAAAGTGAAGCAGTAATGAGAACACTGGGGCCCATTTGCTAATCCTCGGAGCATTTTCAGATAAGGAATGTAAATTGTTGAGGGAAGGAGGTCTCCCATTTGTCTTACAAATTTAGATAAAACAACCTGTAACACAAAAGGTGCCATTTTACCAAAACATAATCATTTGTGGATGAAGGAACATCTCACAAAAGGTGAATGCCCACTCCACAATCTATGACTCTAGAATTAACTGTAATTAATGCAGATATATGATCTGCACAAGTAATTAACAGAAACTCATGGTTGCTCATATCACTTTTTCTAGCTTCAGGGTGTTTTTTTTTATAGAACTGACTGCTGTAGAAGAAGAGTTCTCCTCCCCGTCCAAGATACTGAGGCAATCCCACCTACAAGAGAGAAGGGATCTTTTCTAACCTGACGCTGGGGTGGTCTTTGATGGGCTATCCCAAGATACGACCCCATGATGGTGGAGCTCTGCAGAGGCTCTGTAGGGCACCAGTACTCAAGAGCAAGTTCCAAATTAAAGGGATCCTTCTTGTACAACTCAGCAATCTGCAAAGGAAACAGGGGAGAGACCCCATATATCAACAAGAATCTCCCTTTTTTTAATGTCTTACTATAGACTTAACAATCAACATCTTTTACAAAAGGTTACAAAATTCCGATGGCAGTGCCTTTACAAGTGGCCTGTCCCTTCATCCTTGAAGTAACTGTGTGTAGGAGGTGGCCGCATCAACCAGTGGGACTGGGCTACAAGTAAATGTCCTATGTGTGATTCTGGGCAGAATTGGGTTCAGAGAAGAATCTGATTCCCCCCTCACTCCAAGAACTTATTAACTGCAGGTGAAATGTATGCATAATTTGCTCCTGTCCTTCTTTCTTCAGGCAATTCCTTAGATATTCCCAGTTTGGTCTCCTTATCAGCAACGCTAAAACATTAATTCCAGAAGAAAAAATTAAAATATAAAGTCAATAAGTGTTTTGATTGCACTGATAAGATGGACTCATCAACCAAATAATAGACTATACAATACTGTTTCACAATTCTTATACAATGTTTTTAAATATTAGTATATTATAATTTCAAATTTTAGTTAGCATGGTTTTAATTATTTGTGAACTTTAAATATTTTTCTAAGTCACCTTGAGTCCCCACTAGAGGAGAAAAAACAGGATAGAAATTAAACAAACGAATGAATACAATAAAAGCTTGGCTTTTTTAAAATTCCCATGTATTTAAATACTTGCTCTAGGTAAGGTTTTTCACAAATGTTCTTACTGTTCTAACTGTCCTTTTCTGAAAATGTAATGGAATCAATGATTTGAAAAGCACTTACTAAAAGCATCAGATGTTCCAGATCCCGTCTAAGTGAAAGAGGTGGCTCATTACCCATCTGTATACTCATGTGGATCATACGAGCATCTTCATCAGCTCGGTTTCTCAGCTGCTTCACCTATACAGTTTATGAAGGAAGTTTATTTATTCTTAATGAAGAATGAAGAGAGAGAAAAACGAATACTGTATTTCTTAATACCATTTCCATGGGAACAAGCCTCACAGAATTCACTGGAACTGAACGTTTGAGTAAGCATGCACAAGATTCACTATTAAGGGGAGAATTTGTTACTAGAAAACTAACAGCAGCTAGTCCACGACCAAAGAATGAAAACTGGATAATAAACCATCTAAATCAAGAGCATAAGCAATTTTGTGCTGGATCAGGCCACCGACCTATTCAACTAATTTCTCATTGACTTGGGTAGTATTATTGCTATAAAAATATTATTGCAGACATAAAATAAAAGAGCTGTGTTTATTGCATGACAAGGATCACAATGGCAACTTTTCATTAAATAAATATAATAAAATTATAAACAAGGTTTAAGACCAAATAATCAATATAACCACTTTAACAATCCATTCAGACCCAACTTTTAAGTGGAATTATATTATAAACAGACATAGACTAATAAGGAATTAACTTTATAATATCCTCTGAAGTGCATTTCTGGCTTGAAATATATCAGGACAAGCTTTACAACTTTATGGTTTGTTTCCTCCATACATGCAAACACACACACATTGATGTACAGACAGACAGACACATGTATATTTAAATGTGTGTAAACACAAGGAGATGCATGATACATATTTGCGAGGAACTATCCTAGATGGTAAAGAAATTGGTAAACTTTAGGTGCTTTGTGCTTCAGCTGTAGAGAGCAATGAGCCACAGCATGCAACAGTAAGCAAAAAGCTGTTTGAAAGTCATGATACGTGCACTTATTTAATGAAAGTCTCAGTTAATTTATTTCTAAGAGCCACTTCTATTTTTCTAGCCTAAGTCCTTCCATACAATATGCCTTTAAAGTTTCATACAAAGAAATCTGAAATTATACACACCATTCACTCCCACAAATACTTGTCTGTCTGTATTAGAAAAGAGTCTGTTGGCATATCTGGCTTCTTTATATTCAGCAGTACAGACATGTACAACTTACTTTCATTGGCATGAGTGCAAGGAAGTCTGTAACAAGGTTGTGGATTCTACGAACATAAAATTCATCCTGGTAAAAATTTTCTGCTCTCACCACAGATTCAGTAATGAATAGGAAAACATTATCTGTAATTGCTAACTCTGCCATGGCTTCGTCGGCCTCAGTGAATTCTGCAAGTGCTGGAGAGAATGAAGAGGAAGGAATAGAACGTTTTATAAAGCACCTCACTAAAAATACATTTCATAGGAAGTGGATTTAAAATTGCCATACCATCTAAAGGAATGTGAATGCACTATCTGCTTTCTTTGTTGAAAAGGAGGAAACTAGGTTGTGTTCCTCATGTATAAATCCCACTTTGAATCTAGTTTACCTGTCACATCAGAGAGCTGTGAAATTCCACGCAAGGCTAGTGCCCAGGCCAATCTAGCAGTAGCTTGAACTCCTGGTAGTTTCCAAGGACGAGACTCCTGAAGGCGTGTATGTACTGCAGCTATATACTGTCTTTCTGTTAACAGTGGCAATTGGTGCATCAGCTCTAAAACAACAACAACAAAAGCTTATTACAACCAAGAGAGAAAGAATGTAGTCTCAGCTTCACTGGAAACAAAAAATGATAGCTGAACAGATTAAAAAATATGTTTTACCTTTTTTATTGTATATTAATTCATAGGATTAAAAAACATCATTAGCTAGCTAATAAAAATACCTTTTCACCCATTTTTGTATAAATTCAGAGTATTACCTGAACAGTTTTATACTGTAAACCATTTAAATAAGTACTATGAAGCAGTAATATAGAGACCTTGAAAAATACAGCACTGAACCCCTTTTTTTCTTGATCAATTTTTGCAGGAAGAAATGGAAATATGAGGGGAAAACTGAATTCTTAGAAGTCATTTTTTCTTCACAATGCTGACTGAAAAGATTTTAAAGCAAAGGTTTTAAAAATGCTGTTTTAGCTGCTCTTTATCACCTCCAATTGATTTCTAATGACTATGGAATAAGCATCTAGAGCAATTAGTAACAGTAGTATACAATTACAATTATTGTACATTATAGACATATTCATTTTACAAAGCCTCTCAGCTGCTTCAGACTTCTACCTCTGTTTCATATGCCACAAAAAAGCTATCTATACTTAGAAATGTGCACAAGATATCAAGAAAAGTTCAGTAGAGAAGTTTTCAACCCATGCAAACCTGTGTCACCTCTATGATACCCTTTTTTCCCAAGGTGTCTAAAAAATTTTGAATGACTATGTATACTCATTCTCCTCTCACCTCTCCTCTCCTAAACAGATGTTGCTGTTCTTCAGTTGTTTCTTAATAACTTTTTTCTCTTACATGAGAAAAAGATGAGATCGTAAACACTTCATTTTAATTGTTATTATTGCCAACACTAATTGTTACAGTGTTGATCATTTTTCCTTTCAAGGTTTGTTCTTATATTCCCCACTGCTAAAACTATGATGTATTTAGGCACACAGCAGTCTTCTGCTCTAACACTATGTATGCTACAATCATTGCTACAATAAAACTAAGGCATTTATATGTCCACATTTCACAAATAAATGAAACATTACAACTTTATAAAAGAAAAAAGAAATTTCACATAGTATTATAAAGTTGCAGATTTCAGAAATAACCTCATCAGAGCTACAAAAAACGGCAATGTTAGGAACAGCATATATACTACGTCGATATTTAACAGACACTTAGGTTTTTTGTTAAAACTTGTATCTGTATATAATACCAGTCAATGTTTTTATAATTTTGATTGACCGTGTCTGATATTTTTGAATAATAACAATAGAACAACTTTGATCTTAAGACCCACAAATGGAAAGAAGCTTGCAAAAGGGTACTCTTCTGCACCCTCATCCTCCATGCTCCCCTCTGTGCTCCTCAAAAAGCACAGAGGTGAGGGGCATTTTCAGTTGAAGAAAGAATAATCTAAAATTGTGTGTAATCAAAATTAGATTGAGCACAGTGCATACAGGACTGCACTGAAGACAAAGAGACAAAAAAGGCCCCTTATGCCAGTTTCTTTCTGAGGATCCAAGGTAAGATTTCATCTTCTCAATGTACTATTTAAGGTCTATTGACATATATTTCCATTTCTCTCCAAAACCTGAAATCTTTTTCTCTCCCCACCCATGAAAAACATTTTTCCTCTCTGGCTTCAACATTTCTAGAAATTTATCTGTGCAGATTTCCAATCATTCAGGCATGGTTATCTGGAAGTTGAGTCATGGCAATTGGACTTCTTTCTTATTAGGTTGAAACATTTCAATACTCATCCAAAGTTGCTTCTTCAGTCTGAGGAGAGTTGGTGGGAGATCCCTCTCCATGTTTCATCCCCAGGAAGATGAGGACCAAACACACCAGAAAGACCGCTGTTAATGACCCATGACAATGGGTGGAGAAGGACTGCAGAAGTGGGATTTTCACCCACCCCCAGTCCTTTGTCCTTCTAAGTGAAACCAACGTGGAGGATATATCAGGGATCTCCTACCAACTCTCCTCAGACTGAAGAAGCTACTTCGATGAGTAGCGAAACGTTTCAACCTAATAAGGAAGAAGTCCAGTTGCCATGACTCAATTTCCTGATTTCTAGAAATTATATCTCTTTTCTGCAAAGTGAGGTCACAACTATGCTGTTCCCTGATCAGGAGTCATTCTTCCATCAAAATCTGAGCTCCAGACAAAGCAAACTGTGTCTAAGGATGCTAGCTGACATAAAGAGTATTAGTTTCCAGTTAAATGTTTATACCAGGATGGGCAATGCGCAGCCCTCAGTCCTCCCTGACTCCCTCTTTTTTTGGCAAAAGAAAAGAAAAGGTGAAATGCAGCTTCTGGAAACCTTCAGGAGGGATGATTCATCTTTCAAACAGGTCACAGCCTTCCAACATATCATTTATTACTCATTTTTCAGAACCAGAAATTCTCATCCATTCCTGTTCCAGTTTTCACATTTTTAGCATTTCAGATGGTCTGTGAAGCTCTCACAGGGTGCTGGAGCAGAAAACGGAACCTATAAACCCACAAAAGTGGCCCACCCTGACTCAGACACACTGATCCATCCAGACTAATAACATAATGATAATCATGTACCATCCAGACTAGATTCTTAAAATGTGTATTTGAAAATAAGATCCACAAAATAAAAATAAGAAAAGACTTTGAATACTTTAAACTATGTTGCAGCAAAAGCCTTTGCAGACTGCAGGTGTTCTAAGTTGCATCTGATAAAATGAGCCACAGTTCATGAATGCTCCACAAAATACAACTTGCTAATCGTAAAGTGCCACGAAATTCTGCTTCTGCTGACATAACGTGGCTACCACCCTAGAAATTTATGTGTGAAAATTATTTTTTAAAAAAATACACAAACCCTCTCATTGACTTCCCATTCGTTCATGCTACCATACCTCTGGAGAAGGCAAAGCACTGTTAAGATGTGATCTCAAAAACTTAAATCAAGGAACTGATACAGCTGCATACCATATGGGAAGGAACTATTTTAAGTATTAACCACACTGCTTTCCCAATTGAAATAATATGGAATACATAAAACTACATCTATTCATTTCACTTTCTATTTTTCTTACCCTTTCGTTCCATAATTACGTTAGAGAACTTGTCATCATCAGCAACAATATATGAATCATAGAAGTATCCACAAAGAATATTTAGAGTATTAAATGGTAAATTGGAAGAAATCATTTATGAAACGGAATTAAAAGTAAGCAGGATCTAAACATCAATTTAAAGCCTTACCTTCTCGATCTTCAGTGCTCTGTTCAAGAAAATTGATGTCAAAACAATACAGAAGAGCCATAAGAAGTGCTAAATTGACTCTGTCCAATGAGCCATCAGCTTCTACAGTCACTTTCTCTAAGTAACTAATAAGGATTAAAGTATCATCCCGACTCAGGGGTGATTGGCACGTCCAAGCAAATAAACTTTCCGCCAATGACTGCCGACACTCCTTGATAAGATCAGAAACCTAGAAGAAATCCAAGCATATGATTATTATTAGAGATGGGGGTATTCGTATTCATATACGAATATCCCCGTACAGGTGGCGATAACGAGGTTCCAGCCCCATGGGGCCGGACGGTCCACTCACTGATCCGCTGCTGCTGCGGATGCCGCAATTCTTCCAATGGCTCTGCAGATCGCAATCTGCAAACCACTCTTCAACCTTGCAGCGAGGTTTGTCCTCCCACCTCCTGCCAGGAGTGGCTAGCCGATCTCGATCTGCAAAGCCATTGAAAGAAATGCGGCGTCCGTGGTAGCAGCAGATCGGTGAGTGGACCGTCTGGCCCCATGGGGCTGGACCCTCGTTATCGCCACCTGTGCGGGGATATTTGTATTCATATATGAATACCCCCATCTCTAATTATTATACTTTATCTTCAAAACATACTCTTTTATCATTTACAGCTTATACCTACACATGCTTACTTCGAAGAAAGGCCCTGCTGTTTCCAAGGGGAATTCCTTCGTAATAAGTGTATTTAACTAATAACCCCAGCCAGAATCCTACTGGTAACCAAGTAAAATTCACATAACTCACCATGCCTAACTGCATCTAATTGACAAGGCACCAGAGTGCATCTCACTTGCACAAGCAGGCACAGGGTCAGGCACGTGACAAAAATGCACCTTGGCACCTAATCAGGCACTATTAGCCACAGCAAGTGACACAAACCTTACACAAATAAGATCCTAGCCAATCTTTTTTAGGTGATTGGATAGATGGAAACAAAGTCCAAATATTTAATTTCAAAAGTTGCATTTTTAAAAAATAAAAAAAAATAAAGCAAAATCTTATCTTGTCTCCTAATAAAATTATTATCTGAGGCACTACTGTCAAATGGATGTTGGATTATAAGTCTGTGTAACTTACCAGGAGACGACTCAGCTTGTATGTGATGCAAAGCCATATTACATGAGTGAGCCCTGAACCAGTACACTGCCTGCCTGCTCTCCTCAAACCCTCTGACCAAAGTATCCTCTAAGTAGCTGTCTCCTGTGCACGCACACACACGACTTCACCCCTGCATGTGCATGCGACTCCACCCTCCGCACGAGGGGTTCCATTGTGACCAGAACCAAAGGAGCTGAAAACGATGGCTGCACGAAAGAGGAGGAAAGCTGCGTGGAGGGAGGAGGAGCTGTGCGACTTAGAGGAACCTTGCCTCAGACTGACTTCTTTGTTCATGTCACACCATATCTCGATATTACAAATGAACTAACAAAGTACAGTTAACAATGCCACCAACTCTGGATGCAATGGCAAACTAGCCTGCCTCAACAAGGAACTCAGAGAGGGAATCAGAGTGTATAAATCCAAAACACTCTGATGTCATGTCAAACCAGGGTTTGACACTACAAAAGAACTTGACCACTGTCTGTACCGAAGTACCTGACAAATCTTATTGTTCTTACTTTTTACATGGCAATTCTCTCTTGTTTGTGAAAAGAGTGTCTCACAAGTGAGTACATATGCATCTCCACACATGTTGAGTGTACATGGATTTATTTATTCAGAGTACAATACAATTGGCTGCAGTACCCCATGCAGACGTATCACATGTACACACAATGCAAGTCACAAATATGTTTACCACTTTTTTTTCCCACAGAAAAAGACTATATCTATGTAGGAAATCTTTGTACATAGAATAGTCTACACAATGTGCTGAGTAGCCTAACAAATCTTCTCAAAGAGAAGAATTGAAGAGGCATAAAACAAACTATTCTTAATACTTTTGTTTTTCTACAACGGAGAACACGCTCAAGAAAACTACAAGCACTTGAAAAAGTAGCTACCTCTTTCCGATGTTTCTCACTGCCCAACCCTCGTTCTCTCTGCAGCTTCTCGAATTCAGTGTTCACATCAATTTGAGACACCAAAGTCAGAATTTTATGAGTTAAACCTTGCTCCATCAGCTCATCCGTAAAACGTGTTGTTATAGAGACCAGTTCAGGACTGAAATCAAAAGGGACAGTCATGTCTTAGCTATATTTTAACAAGCTGCAAAAGCTTCTATAACATTTAGGAAGTTAGAGGGGGAAAGCCATAACACCACTCAGTTGTATTGATCATTCAATATAAGAATCAACATCAGTAACTGGAAGAACCTCTACATACAGCATTGCCTATATATAAAATCTTCTGGGAATGTTTCATTAATACGGCTGGGAAGAAATATTTCCTCTAATTGCGAACTAGTCCCAAAGTTATACTTTTGCAACTATCTTAGATATGTCAAGATACTTGAGTAATGGTTGATTCTTCCTTGGCTGCTCCTAGCTTTGTAAAAACGGCACAGACTCAAGCATACTTAGAATAAGTAGGTTGGATTTTCCTACAAAGTCCTAGGGGTCAGAAATAGGTATGGCAGGCATTTCTCAAGGTCATATGCTATACCATAAGGATTTTTAGGCAAGGACACAAAGAAGTGCATGGTAAGAAATGACTTTCTGAGGTAAACATTCTGAGGGGATAAAATGAACTATACCTGTAGGTTGCAGGCATTTTAATAGCTTCTTGTATAACATGTTCTATGCAAATAAACTCACACAATGTTGTTTAGTACTATTACTATTTGTTGGGAGATTAGATGATGATTAACATAGGAGAGTATTCAAAAATTGAACCTTCTACCTGCAGCCCAAACTGACACACTCCACTGCACTAAATCAGCATATCAATTCCATATCCTGCTCTATGTGAAGACTAGGCTCCACATACCCATGAGGTAAAGCCGTTCCACAATGCAAGCAGATTCAAAAGTAGCACCCATGGAAGTTTCAGGAGAGGAATTATTTTTCCCTTTTCTATTTTCCAAATATCATCAATCACAGCTATAGAGCAATTGTATGGTAAGGTGCACGTGAAAAATCTGTGGAAGGTTTCAAGAGAGCAGGACAGAAAGGTCAGCTTTTCCTGCTACTTCCCTCTCCTCCATCAAAGACGCCTGTTCGATATTAGCTGGAGATGGATATGTTCTGTTGGAGCTTGTGATGTGTTCTTGCAGAACTACACTTGCCCTTTAAATTCTGTATTTGGTAGTCTGGTACTTATCAGTTGGGCAATGAAACGCTGCCACTCACAGTCAAAGTAATGGTGACTCATGGGATACAATGGTATAAAATCATTTGTTTGTGATTTTTAAATAGTCAGAAATCTCACTCAATGAAGAAGGGCCATGCTTACTGAGGGTAGTTCAAGAAAAGGGTTAGTGGAAAAAAAGAGAAGAAGGCAACTGGACCAGATTGAACCCTTAATGCAATACAATTTATGTGGTTGATCGGGTTTAGAAGCACACTGTGACCCAGACAAGCATCTACCTATCTTACTTTTCTACCTTCTCTCTTTCCAGATAGTTTAAGCCTCTAAGTGCTCATTTTAAGAGATAAAAATACAATTTCACTGCAGATATATGGTGAATAGCTTCCAAGTCAGCTCTCTCCCCCCCCCCCCCCCAAAAAAATCCTACAGGCTCCTCAGTTGTTTTCACTTAATACTGAAGTGTTTACTGTTATGAAGAAATTTGAATTCCTGTGACAATTTTGGAAGAAGCAACATTGAGATGCAAGAAATGTAAATGGGCTGTCTTTGAGGATATGCATTGTACAGTACAGTACTATGTATTTTCAGTTCTACTGTATGGTAAGAAATCACGGACTTTAACATAAGCTATGATTTAAAAAAAAGAAGGATTTGAAATATGGTTTTACCACAGGATTCTAAGAATTTATTTGATCAAAAAGGTGACCAACAAAAAAGCATTAGAGTGAATGAATAGACTCAGATGTTGTAAAACACATAAAAAGCTAGAACGTTTCAGTTACTTTAACAGGAGCAAGAAGCATACGTTGTTTAAGCTGATAGCTCAAGGTGAAACAAATAGCAAAAGAACTGTAGAAAGAGGTAATGACTGAAGAACGCGGGAGATTCCTTTGGATGCAACAGTTTCATTCTTAAAACTGCAATACCCTAAGTCAAAATAGTCACACTGAAGGTGGGAGAAATATAAGAATGCTGACCCATTGCTTTAAACACAGACCTGAGTTCCAGTGTCCATGTCTTGCCTCGCCGAGACTGGATAAGTGCTCGCAATGAGTTTGCAATGCATCGCTTTCCATCCCAGTATAGCAGAACAGCTACTAAACCTCTAGTGAGCCCAGGAAAACGAGGCTGCTGATGCTCTCCTAGAAAAACCACAAATTCTCATTACAAACACAAATGTGGTGAACAGAAAAACAACTTAATACTTCAGCCATACCAAATGGTACTCTAGTTGTAAGACTCATAAGGCCTCTGCCAAAATCTTCATGTAAGGTTTGTCTTATTGCTAACTGACAAACTACCAGTACCTGTCTCAGTTGTGTGCCCAAGATGTGTCCTGAAATCTCATCAATATCCTTGCAATCAACCACAGGAAGATTCTAATATGAACACCAAATCTTATATGAACACCAATAGGATTCCAGGCCCCCATTTTTAATCTAATCTAAAGCACTGATACTTTTAAACATACCTAAAATTATCAATGTTTCCTTTTACAAAAAAAAATCTATATATCCGTTTTCTTATTATCAGTATCTATGTTTGCATGACTGAGACACATCAGACTGGCACTTAATCATTTGTTAAATGAAAGTAATATCCACATAAACACTGGATGTTCACAGGAATTTCTTGGGATACTAGAACATGATCACAATATAAAATGAATGGCTACTCTGTTCTCATCAGAGCATCATATTACCAGCCAGAAGAAGTTCAACAGCTGCTAATTCCCCAATATCAAAGAGATCACTTAGAATAAAGGCTTCTTTGATGAGCTGCTCTGGTAACAATCTGGTTCCCTGTTGGCCTTGGACAGCAACTCCTTCTGTATTTGCTTTCTGAACTTTTTCATGCTGTTGGGCATTCTTTGGCTAGAAAACAATTAAGTTAAAAATGATATTATTGGAAAGGAATTAGAACAACAACTATCTTATATTAAAATACAGTTCAAATGTACTAGTGTTTTGAATGCTGACTATATTGCTAAGTGACAAAAGTTTAGAATATTTCACATTTTCTACACATCTTGTAATGTTAAAAGAACATCCTTTTATAATCTGCAGCCATTTACTAAAAACAACAATCACAGATTTATTTATTTATTTATTTATTGTTTGACCAAAAAGGTAATTCTTCTGGCTATGGATGGCTTCTTGCAAACTAGTCAGAGAAAAGGGTTTCTAACAGATGATATGCTATTACAGTAATTCCCCAATTTATCTCACAAGTGCAACTTGAAAGAATCACTAGTGAGAAATACTAAAATTCAATTTAAACCTATAACTTTCAGGGAAACAATGGAAGGAGCAGAATGAATGTATCAATTCTTTACATTGCAATTCATTTCCTTCCTCTTTATAAGAAAGATTAGATTCCCTTGTTAAACATGTTGGGAATCTACAACATTAGGTAAAGGTAAAGGTTCCCCTTGACATTTAGTCCAGTCGTGTCCGACTCTAGGGCACAGTGCTCATCCCCGTTTCCAAACCATAGAGCCAGCGTTTGTCCGTAGACAGTTTCCATGGTCACGTGGCCAGCGCGACTACACACGGAACGCCATTACCTTCCCACCGAGGTGGTACCTATTTATCTACTTGCATTTGCATGCTTTCGAACTGCTAGGTTGGCAGGAGCTGGGACAGGCGACGGGAGCTCACTCCGTTGCGTGGATTCGATCTTACGACTGCTTGGTCTTCTGACCTTGCAGCACAGAGGCTTCTGCGGTTTAACCCACAGCGCCACCACGTCCCTTTTTGTACATTAAGGAATGTACAATATATTAAAACATTGCTTCCTTAAATGTCTCACCTCTTGCAAAGAGTACAAGCAGTTGTAGTTTTTGAAAATCACTGGTGACATTTGCACAGAAAAACTTCCAAACAAATTCAACTTGTGGTTTCTAAACTTGGTTTGGAGCATTGCTAATGCTACACTTTGCTATCTGGCAATCAAAAAAGAGTGACTGGACAAGGCTAGGACATCTACAGGGGGCACAAAAGATAGGGGCAAAGACTACTAGGACTGTCTCTGATGCCCAAACCATGATCTGAATGATCAAAACATGAACTTTGAATTTGGACTCTTGCAGCTTCACGTAATGCATGTTCACACAGAGCTAACTTTTGCTAGGTTCAGTGGAAGTATGCAGAGAAACTGCAATCACATCACTGAACTCATCCAGTACTCAAAGGAGCTTGAACTTGTTTGCTTTCACCTCACAATATGATATTCAACTACCATAACTGCATTAGTCACAACCTGTTTTTTAAAAAGAGCATACACAACAAAATTTCTTCCCCCTTCCCATCAAATAGATTTCTTAAACAAAATCTTTTAAATTTTAAAATATCTTGATTAAACCTATTCAAGAAATGTCTTTCAATACAACCTGAAACAAATCAAGTCCACTGTTTAATTAAGTACTAAACATGCATGACTAGGGCTGCAGACCAAAATGCCACTCAATTCCTTTCAACTAACTGTAAAGGTTAAAACAAAAAACAAAGATTTTCAATTACAGAAACCTACTACATTTTTAAAATTTGCATTCACTATAGCGTTATAAAAAATTCCTAAATGGAAAACTTGCATCTCATTATTATAAACCACTGCATATAGTTTTAACATAATTATTATATATATCAGAACAATACTACATCAACTTTTCTTCCCTATCCCACAACAGATTAAAAGTTTGCTTTTTACCGGGTTTCTGAAGAGTGATATAAAGTCAGGTTTATGCTTCTTTAAAATCTGGTCAAGAAGATGTACTGCTTCTGGCTGTCTTTTCCAAATAGCATTAACTACTGCCTGCCAAATGTCTTTGTAAGGCCCCCACAAACTGGCACCTAAAAGTAAGACAAGATATTCACAACTGGGCAACAGTATGAATGACTACATAACCACACAACACTTCACAGGGACAAAATTAATTGAAAAACATTATCTTTTGTAAAAGCAGTAAAACCCATGCTCTGGGTAGGATTTTGTAATTGTATTATCAACATATTCTGATTCCCAAGGAAATGGGAGGTGTGAAACAATGATATGCTTCACATCTAAAGAAAAAAGATGTTGAACTGAAAAGCCACATAATTCTACTACAGTTCTGTATTATTTTAATGAGAAATAAAATAGTCCAATTCTCCCCCCCAAAAAAACAGACAAAGTGGAGCAATGGGGGGAGGGGACACTCGCATAAGAATTCACTCTCCATTGTGCCATTTGTACTGATGAAGATGTCACCTCCTTCACTGCTAGTATATTCTTCATCAGAACAAGAGTACATCAGAACAAGGGCCTTCAAAGCAAAGAAAGAAAAGCACTTATGCAACAGTGCACAGAGATTCAAAAAGGCACAAATCCCATACGTGACTGGAACACGAGACGATCCCAGGAATTTGTATTTCGCTAAGATCCACACTGGCTTTTATTCAAAAGTGTTGTCCACACAGAAAATAAACAACAGCTCTACAGCTAAAAGAGACGTGAACTTGGAACCAGAAAGGGAAAAGAATGCATAACAAAGGAAAGCCACAACTTCCCAGTGCAGTTAGAATTAGTATTCTGCCTTCCACACAAGAGTGAGAATCTAATTGGTGCTAATGTAATGTCTGTATAATATACAGTATCCTGGCTAATAGTGGCTAACTGTCAAAGTGCCAGGATACATATCATTCACATGAGTAGCCATGTGCCCCTACACTTCATCAATTAACTATAACTAGCCATCTTGAATCACATAAACCTCAGCGAACACCATCAGGATGCTAGCCAAGGTCCATTAAGATCTCTTCTGGAGAACTTAATAAAAACCACAAAGTAATCAGTCACTTAAAGGAACTTTAAAGATATTAAACAGGTAGTATGTAGATATCCTGAGGCCCCTGCCCATGATGCTTAGGTGATGATTCAAATCCACGGAAGAGACGATCCAGGGAAAACTTCTGTATTACTCAAATATTCCAGTATTAATTTATAGCAGGTCTAGTGCATGTACTGCAATTAAGCTGCATGGCAACCTTTCCACCAGATATTACAGCTCAATTTTTCCCAAAGTGGTGCCTTGCAAATCTGTCGGAACACAACTCTAATAACATGACTTGGGACGATAGGAGTTGTAGCAAAACGAAACTCCTCTCGGGGTTAAGATGATTACTACACACGATTTTAATTTGCTGAGTCCCCCACCCCCTACAGAAGGCCTGTGTTGCAAGACTGTGCATTAAACTAGGGGCAAGCCCACCGAACTCAATGAAGTTTACTTCTGAGGGGGCATAAATACAATTGGACTGCACGGCGGTAAAAAGGCGTGAACGGCAGGCCGAGCTCCCTCTGGACTTAGGGAAAAAGCTGGAGCCAGTCACGGATCACAGCCTTCGCTCCCTCACCGAAACCTGGAAGGAAAAAAAGAAAAGAAAAAAAGGAAAATACAGCCCCCCGTCCCCCGGCCCTCGTTCCCGCTCGGGGCTCCCCGTACCTGAAATTACCGCCAACGGAGGCGACATCTTGGCAAACTCGAGCCAAACGCGCCCTCGCCGCCGAGAAGCCCGGGAACAGGAACAGCTGCCCCACGCAAGGCCGGCTCGGCAATCCCACTCGTCTTCCCACCGCTCGGCTGCTTCGCGCTGCAAGCGTCTTTCGCTCGGACTCTCCGAAACCCCTCGAGCAAGGAGACCCCCCGCTTCTTTGAGACCAAAGTAACCAGATTCGGACATTCAGGGGCCAGGCGCGGTTTGGCTGCCTTCCCATCCAGCGAAGGCCCAGACGCAAAGAACGCTGGGAACTGTAGTCCGAACCTAGTCAGGGCAGCACGCGGGAAAGTTGAACCTAGAGGTTCATTGTAAACGGGTTTATTCAAGGGTGAGGATCAGGGAGCACGGCGGGGCTAGGACACAAGCACAGGGGCCCGCTAGTTCACTCCACTGTTGACAAGTGGCTCCAGGGCTGTCTTGCCGTCCGAGGAGAGGTGACGCGCCCAGCAAAATAACGCGCGAATATTGTGGTTTCTTCTTTCTCTAAGTGGTGTCGTTCAAGTTCTCGCATTCCGCTTGCATGCGTGAAAATGAGAGCGGACATCTCCCATGGGAAACATACCTAACCAAGGCCAATTTCTCAGTCTTTGAAATATAGTCAGGGGGAAAAAGGACAAAATAAAAAAAGTGCAAGAACGCATTTTAAGGGAGCACCTTGAAGACTAGCTTACATGTTTTAACATAAGCCTTTGCGGGTTAATCCACTTCGTCAAACACATAGAATGTAGTCATCTATTAGGTCTGATAAAATGGATCAATCCTCGAAAGCTTACATTGACAGTGTCATCGAAGCTACCAACATGAATCTGACCCAACTCCGGGAGGCAGCGGAAGACAGGAGGGCCTGGCGTGCTCTGGTCCATGGGGTCACGAAGAGTCGGACACGACTTAACGACTAAACAACAACAAAGTGCTTGTGTTTTGCCCAATTTGTGCTTACATAGACTGAGACGGCTACGATTTTGAAAAATCTCTAAAATAGTTGTCTTGCTCTGGGAGGACTGCTTTTGCCCTCCCGTGTGCTGATTGCTTTGATACGAAGCCGGAAGTGAAGGGCTCAGCAGAAGGGAAAGTGACAGCAGTCAGGGACTTCTGGGGGGGGGGGGGGGGGAGCGAGGAAACAGGTTGAAATACTACAGTCCTGGGCGAAGATCGGACGCTGCTAAAGCGGGCAACTCGGGTGGCAGAGCGCTTCCCATCATCCTCCAGGCAGCATTTACCATCATGCATCTCGCTGTCTTTATTCCCGACTTCCTTGCTGCCGCTTTGGGGTCAGGTGCGCATGCGTGTTAGAGGAACCCTGCAGTCGGGTTAATGGGCATTACTCTGTCCGCGGAGGATGGTGTCGCGTGGAGGGCGGCACGTGCGGCAGGTCTTGATATTTTGTGGAAGGTACTTGGGGGCCCATCCTTCCTTGAAGAGCACTAGCGCCGCTGCCGCAGGGTAGGCATATTGCAGGAGGGCAGAGGACCGGGGAGCCGGGGCGGAGTCTTCACCAGCGAAGACTTCGCGGGGATCTCTCGTGCTTTAGCCCTTTGGCAAGGGAATTCTTTCCTTCTGACTTAATTTAATTAATTTAATTTCACTGAATAAATGTACGCTTTTCGGTTTCAGGAGAGCCAAAGGGCCAATTTGACCATAACAATTCCAACTTTATATTTCTTAATTTGTCCCATGAAATTGATCAGGCATTGTACCGCGTCAACTCTCCTTTCCTCCCCCAACTTTGCCTATTATACCATCGTTTCTTTCAATTAGACGAGCTTTGATCTTTCGGATGTTTTGGGTCACAAGTCCCATAATACCGTACTGTTGGGCTGGGGCTTCTAGAACCTGCAGTCCAAAACATTGGAAGGGCTCTTGTCTCAAAACCAAGACCACGGGAATCATCTGTTTTGTTCTGGCTTTTGAAAGTGTGCTAATCTTTAGCAAGTTTGTAGAAACCTTTCATTTTGGAATGGCGTTTTATGCATTCCCTTTACTTTGATTATAACTTGCATAGTTTTTTTAACTTTCCAGGTATGGTGAACTGTAGTTGAACATTGATTTAAATAGTGATGATAATAATATTAGAAACACGAATTGA
Source organism: Intellagama lesueurii (assembly GCA_037013535.1). Classification (NCBI taxonomy): domain Eukaryota; kingdom Metazoa; phylum Chordata; class Lepidosauria; order Squamata; family Agamidae; genus Intellagama; species Intellagama lesueurii. The sequence continues at coordinate 37,902,151 of JBAJHW010000005.1, read as the reverse complement.
GACAAGGTTCTAGTAAAACTTACAAATTTTAAAGGTAATACAATAAGGCTTATTTTATGGTCAGAAATGCTTACATAGAATACTGTGTAAATTGGAAGCATTTCCCAATTAAACCACAGAGCAGAAAAACAAACCCCACTTAGGGCAACTCTGCCTGACTTTTCTTCCTCTCTTGTCACCTCCTTCTTTTACAGCCTTCACTGCAGGAAAGTGGGCTGTCTCCCTGATTTTGATGTTTTCCTACAGGTGCCTTGCATTTGTTAGCCATCATGTTTGTGTTGGTGGAAATGACAGATACTGTACGAATTCCTCCATGGCAATTTGAAAGGAAACTCAATGATGCCATCACTGAAGAGTTAAATAAGAAGTTGGCTAATAAGGTAAAAATTCCACTATACGCCATGCCTGACAAGCTTGCTATAACAGAAAAATATTTTGAATGCAAAAATCTTGTTGCTGTACATCAATATATTTTACAGTGCTGAGCAGTTACTATGTGATTTTAATCTCCTTGTTTTATTAATATGCAAGTGAGACCCAGTGTAGTATGACATTGAAAAGTGAGTGACAGGATACAGAAGGTAAGGAGAAATGCTAAGTGGGCTGCCTGGTCATGAGTGCATCTCACCTTTCTTCTCAGCAGTCATCTCTAACGTTTCTGTATCTAAAGTCAACATATATGAAGTATTTTCAACTATTCAATTACTATTTGGTTCATTTGTGCTCTTTACATTTTGGCATGCTGTTTCAGAAAGTTGTTGCCCATTTCTTCTGCATTGCTGTGATTCATTACTCATTGGACTTGCTTCCCCAAACAGGTTGTGTATAATGTCGGCCTTTGCATCTGTCTGTACGACATTACCAAGCTGGAAGATTCCTATATATTCCCAGGAGATGGTGCATCACACACCAAAGGTTTGCACTTCATTTACTTTAATGTGATCTCTTTAGATATATATGAAAGTTAACCGCTTGAATAGTATCCTTTTCAGCAACTTAAAGAATTGCCATCAGCATTTTAAGTGCTCTGTATTCTCAGTTATGACTCTGTTACATTAATGGCCAGGCATACTTTTAAGGTTACCTGTTCTATGGGGACAAAAGGCTGAGAGTCTCATAATCACTATGCTTTGTATTTGCTACTTTTCCCCTTTAGGACAACACTAAGATGAGTTGCCTTTACTATAGGTCATTCCTGACTAGTTTATTATAGTCTACAGTAGTTCCACATATGCTTATCAAACAAGTAGGTTCTCATGAACCCAGACTTGTTTCATGTGTACCCATATTCTGAAGTATCCATACAGGGAATTAGGCATATATCATGTTGTCCTGTTTGTTGAGTGTGCTAGCAAGTTATTGCACAAGTAAACATATAGTACATATAGGCTGAAATTCTGTTGCTTAGCAAAGTAAGTTGCAACTAGAATGAGCCCATTTGAATCACCGGAACTTATGTAGGAGTTCACTTACCAAGTCCCCACTGACTAATGGACTACTATAGTGTGACTGTGCTAAACAACAAGATTTCAGCATAGGAAAGTTACACAGGTATCTTGTCATAAATCAGACATAGGTATGCCTAAGAAACCAAATTAAAATGTTAAGTTTTTATTTTTATTTTCCCATCTTGAATGATATCATTATTGTTGTTTTAATTTATTATGCTTTTTTTATTGTTAGCTGCCCAGAGTAGACTTGGTCTAAATGGGCGGGGTATAAATTTAATAAATAAATAAATAAGTGTTTGCTATACATGTTAAGTCCCACATTAATTTAATGTCAGACAGTATTGTGGCTGTATTCATAGGAATTAAGGAAAGACTCAATAGTGAGTTGACTTAAATGTGCAATTTAGAAAGTGAGCATATTTCTAAGCCAAATGTTTCAAATGTAAGTGGGTGTGGGTAGGCTGAATCTTAAAACCATTTCGTCTGCTTGCTATCTTGAGATGTAACAGAGGAAGAAGGCTCTGCAAACATTGGAATGGGGCTTATCAGGGAATAGTGTTATATTTTCCTAGAGTAGCCCATAGACTTGCTAGAAACTGGAAAAGTAGAAAAAATGGGCTAGATTAGGTATTTCATGTTGACTGAGACAAACTTTAGTGAAGAAGCACCCAGTCTCTGCTTGCACAATACTCTTTTTCTCCAGCACAGGATATAACTGCTGAGCTGCTAAATTCAGTATCTTCGGTCACAAAGAAACATGGAGGTGGCTCTGACTGCTATTATCTTTTGGGTTGGCCTAATAAACATACTGATTTTTGAATTTGTTTTATGATCAATATGGCTATCTCTGCTTTTGTAGATATCTGTATGTATTGTTTGTTGACACAACAGCAGGTCCACCTTAGAATGCCAATTAATTATCTATAACATATCAGGAACAAGGAACTACCCTGTTTCCCCTAAAATAAGACCTAACCTGAAAATAAGCCCTAGTATGATTTTTCAGGATGCTCATAATACAAGTCCTACTCCAAAAATAAGCCCTAGTTAAGTGAAACCCCGCCCTCCACCATTGTGCAGCAACCAGAAGATGACATGACTGCATTCGAATAAATGTAGATGGTTGTACATGACAAAAATAAAACATCCCCTGAAAATCAGCCCTAATGCGTTTTTTGGAGCAAAAATTAATATAAGACCCTGTCTTATTTTTGGGGAAACAGGGTACTTGCGCATATTACATTATATAGTTATGTGTTCTTGTTTGAGTGTCATATTTCCTGTCACTGTTGCACTATTTGCTTTACATAAATTGCTTATAAAATATATTGACATAAGTTCATTCTACTGTGTATTTCTTTTGTTCAGTTTGTATTACCTTTATCAATTTTGCATATGTAATACCTAACAGTAGAGACCGCTTGGGTGGAAACAAGGCTACCCTAAATCTTTCATTTCCTTAGCCACAGTTCACCGAGCACTGTCCTATTTGCTCTGTTTACAAAACAAGTCTATTTTCAGTGTGTCTGACCTGCAGAATCATACACAGTTGCCCAGAAACGGTGCTCTGCATATCATTGGCACAGTGAGAGAAATTGAGTTGAAAAGCAAAGGGTTCTCAGGATCCGTTAGTGGTTGAAGTTTGAGAGATGGGTAGTTTGAGATGACAGTCAGTGCTTTGTTAATACAGCAGTATATAATCCTGGATCCCCTATAGTTAAATTTGTGGATTTCTTTGTGCAGCTATACTTTGTTCAACATGAACATAAAACATGACTTGCCAAAAAAAATGAGGTGTTATTCCTTGCCTCTTTTCAGTGCATTTTCGTTATGTTGTGTTCCACCCCTTTCTGGATGAGATTCTGGTTGGAGAGATAAAAGGGTGCAGTCTGGAAGGAGTTCATGGTAATTTTTTATTTTTATTCATAATATGGACAATGCTACATGAGTGTTATTCCTGAGAAATTGGCTTGCATCTACCAGTAAATCATAGAAAACTCCTGGAGTGGATTGGGCTATATTATGATATGTGTCTTGAACAATGTGGCATATGATGTCAAGTCAACTAATATTTACATTTTGAAGAAAGGCAGTTCTGTTAAAATTTGATCACTGTGGTATAGTGTTTGCTGAAAAATATACAGCCCCTCAATGCCCTGACTGTGGAAGCTTTTGTTCATTTCACAGCCATGGAATTCAGTTACTGCTGTGCTCAGTCAAATGTAATTATAGCCAAGTGAAATGTTTCTGGAGAATTATTTTTTTATTTGGTTGCAGTCTAATTGGAGGATTTTGCCGAGCAGCCTCAGAACTTGTTTCCTAAGGGAAGCCTAGCTACCAGTTAAAATATTTAGATTAGACAACTGGTTGTATTAGGAGTGGAATTTCTTTTTTCCATATGGTATTAAAGATAAAGATTCTAAAATGTTGAGTTCTTAGCTATGCTTAATTTAAGACAACATTGTGCTGAGTTGGGATAAATGCCAGATGTAATATATGTTGTTTCATAATCAACTTATCCAACCCATGCCTGATTCCCAGTGCAGCACCTACAGGTGCTATGACTCCCACAGAGACCAGCTACTATATCCATGATTGAGCTGGAGTGAAAATTAAAGATATGGAGTGGATCAGTTCTGTCATGACACACAGGCATGAATTCTGAATATTATAAGGTGGTGTTTTGTTTTGTAAAAACTGTAAATGAATCATCATTCACCCCTGTGTGCATGTTGTCACTGGCAAAACTTTTAAGGTCAGAGAGTCGCATTATATCTAAATGGCTTCTGTTTTAATCTGAGTTTTCTTCCCACAGTTTCTCTTGGTTTCTTTGATGACATCATTATCCCTCCAGAATCGTTACAACAGCCTGCCAAGTTGTATCCTCCAATGTTGCTGGATGTTTTAAAAAGTATAATATAATGACAGTAACTTATCTTCATGTGCAGCCTTTATACTTAAAATAACAACAAAAATCATCCTTCTTGACTATGTTGCAAAAGATTGCTGCCATAGCTTTAACATTAAGAACAAAGTAATCTGCATAATAGCAGCCCCCATTCTGAAGTATGGGGAATAGTCTCTGATTTTTTATTTTTAAATAAAAGCTGATTGTGGCAAAGGGCAGTGTTTTGGACTGAAGTGTGTGGAATTAGATCAAAAGGGTTGGGGAACAGCAGCCATAGGGACAAAGAATTGTCTAATTTGCTTTGATCTTAGATTCTTCTAATATGCCTCCAGTAAAGGTTAGGTACCTGAGAAAAGGTTATGTAGGGATGAATATTTAAAATCAGGCAGCCTAGACTGGAAAGGGGATTTCTTGTCATGAATCTGAACATCCATTACCTCTTTACCACATTGCTGCCTTAACCCTCCATGTGCCCAGCGATGAAGCCGAACAAGTGTGGGTTTGGGAGTATGAGACTGAAGAAGGAGCCCATGACCTCTATATGGATAGAGGGGAAGAAATTCGCTTCCGTGTGGTGGATGAAACCTTCATTGATACATCCCCAACAGGGCCTAGCTCTGCAGAGCCCTCGACCTCTAGTGCCACTGAGGAGGTGCAGAAGAAAGAAGCCCCCTACACTCTTGTGGTAACTATTCAATCTTACTGTTCCTCTCTACATAAACTTTTGAAATGAGCTTTGGTTTAAGAAGGGGGTAGAGAGTAATCAGGGAATTGTAAAAGCCAAATACCTGCTGCTTTCTTCAGTGCATTGGTGTTACAATAAGGCAGACATTTGGAAGTGCAGCTTAAAACTGGAATGTACTAACGGAAGATAATCACTGCAGTGTGCAGCAGTGCGGTGGGTGAGCTACAATTGTTTGACAGATATATGCCCATTAGTCTATCATTTTTTGATGCACACATTTGTTTTAAAATCTAGGATTTAATGAAAATTTGAGTGAGGGGATAGCTACAGCTATTTTTTGCTGGTAGTTATACACATTATTTCAACCAATTATAATAGTAACCATTTCTTTCAAAAATGACAATACTTACTCCCCTGTTTCATTAACAATGCTAAAAGAAGCAGATTCTTTCTGTGTTGTGCTAGAATCACAGTAGATGAGATGAGGAATACCAAACCCGAACATTTCTTCAGATGTGCTCTATGAATGTTGTGGGTTTTTTCCCCAGTGAATGCCATGATCTATTTTATTCAGTGTGGTGAACTATTCCCAAACTGTCTTTGTTTTTTCTCTAAATAAAATTGAAAAGGAAAGGTTTTGAGTAATCTCAGAAAATATATTGCATAAAGTATCCTAGACGTTGAATGGATAATCCAAATATTCATTCTTCAAATTCTTATTTGAATTATTTTCTCTGTGCAGGGGTCTATCAGTGAGCCTGGCCTAGGCCTCCTATCCTGGTGGACAAATAGTTAGCTAAAGGAAGAAACACTGTTCCTCCAGATGGATGTTTTCCAGTCAAAAAATCCAGTGGGTTCTTCTTTTCTCTCTTGAAGAACAGTTGCAAAGTGGAAGCTGTGTCTGAATGATTCTGGTTTACACTTGATCTACTTCAGTCTGGTCTAGACATAGAAAGAGTGGGACTGTTCAGAATAATTGAAGACCATGACCCTGGCCACCCAAATTAAATTTGGATCTCTCTATCCACCAAAACCAGCTGCATACACCTAAGAAGAGTCTATTATCTTGAAGGGAAGAAAAAGTGGAAAGCTTTGTGTTTCACAACAGATGGAAGAAGAAATTCAGAAATATACAACAGTATCCAATGCTGCCATGTTATTCACAGTGTAACAAGAGAGGAGGAATTATGCAGTTGTGGAAGCAAGCATTCATGTTACTGAATGTACTGTTTTATCTAAATAGCCTTGGATGTCCTCCTCTAACTGATATTCTTTAATTCATTGGCAATGAGTTTATTTAAAGCCTGGCAGAATGGATGGGCCACTCTGCTAGCAAAATAGTTTACAAACATCAGCAACACAATAGAAGTGTTGTTTTTAGTAACCCATCAACATGTCTGCACTATGGCCCATTTTGCAGATAAACTAAAACTGCTGAAAAAAGCTGGAGGACTGAGTGACGCTTCTGCATTTTTGGCCTAACTATATCTGCTACTGAACAGAATACTGTATCTTGATGGCTGTTGTTACCTTGTTATCTTGATGGCTGTTGTTATGAGCAAAGCCTCCTTCCCCTGTTACAGAATATGAATGCAGATATAGAACCTCCACCATTTGTTTTCTGGGTTTTGAATGCATCAGGGTGATAAAAGCGAGACACTGAGTAGTGGTGAAATGAGCACAAGGGACACAATCACACTACATAGTTTAAACAATACATAGAAATTCTGTGGACTAAGCAAAGACAATACTGCAAAGCTAAAGTCAGCTTTAGAAAACATCTATGGTATCAAAACCTGTGTGCCTTTTATACATAATGTCTTAGTAGAGGATAGTAATGGCAGTACAGTACTTTTTTCTTTAAAACCTTCATTGATGTTTTAATTATATTCCAACACAGTATGGTTGTGCAGGCAACTCTGCTTGTGGCAGTGGTTTCAACTGTGAATTGCTACTGAGCTGAGTGATTTGCTATGGATTGTTAGTGTATATAAAAATGACAAGGAGAGCTTTGGATAAAGGTTGTGTATGTTACCTATACAGTAAGTTGAAATTCCCTACATTTTTCTCCTTACTTGTCATATTTACATCCTGATTTCTCTCCAGTAAACCCAAGGTGTTGTTTCTAACTTATCCTTTCCTGACTTTATTCTCACCACAACTCTGTGAGGAAAATTAGGCTGAGTGTGTGACTGGTTTAAAGTCACTGACTCAAGGTCACTAGATGAGTTTCAGGGGCAGGTTTTAAAGCCTGGTTTTCTGAGCCAATGCAATAACCACTATACCACACAGTTTTTCAACAAAAATTATCTTAGGACTTGAAGTAGTAAGCTCCAATAAACCTTACATATAGACTTCTTTGTATTTCTAGTGTTTTCTGATAGCAAGGCAGGATTTACTTGTGGATCTTTTACAGGCTGACTAAAGCTTCTGGAAGTTAGCTACAAAGAATTGCTGGAATTAATTCAGAAATAATATGCTGTTAACACTACATCAGAAACTTTGGTTTACATCCAGTTTCCAAACATACGATTCTGGGGCTGAATAGTTTTGATTCCCTCCCAATAATGGATAGATTCATGCCACTTCAGTTGTTTATCCATTCCTTCCATTAAGCAGACCTTTTTGTTTTGTCCTTGCTACTCTGTGAGATCTTGTGCAGACTGACCCATAAGTACTATTGATGCAATTCTTCATTCACTTACATTGGAGTAATTTCCTCAACTGGAGGCAACTGACCTCTCAGGAGGAATTAAAAGATAAATTTTAAAATACACAAAATCTTATCAAAATACAAATGCCAACAACCTCTTGAAAGGGCCTCTGTTAGTAACAGCCATAACAGGGTTGTTGTTTTTCCAGTGCTTTAGCACTTGCTCTTTGAGAGATGCCCAAAATAGCCTGTAGTATAAAAATTTACAATAGTCAAGAAAATAGCAGTTATATAAATCAACTAATATAGATTTTTAAAAGCTTTTGAAAATAAGATTTTCAGATAGTATCGCAAGGATAAACTCAGCCCAGACAAGCTAGAGATCTATGTTGGGAGACCAGCTTACACCAACCCTGTAATACAATCCCAACATCAAAAGATCAGGCTATTTAAATTGCTCCCCTCACCAGTCCCAAACATTCAACTGTGTGTTAAAACCTAAGTCCAAAGGCTTGTAAGTAGACTGGTTGCAATTTTAAATATTCAGCAATATTTTTATAAAAAGAAGGAAGATTTCATGTCACACTTCTCAACAGAAAGATCTTGTCTTTGGTACTAAGAATTTTTCTCCCCACTCTTTCCACTGCAGGCTCAGGCAGGATTACATCAGGAATGCACTGCAACATTTCATTGCAGCACCCTGCTTGAATATACAGATTATAAACTCAAATCTCCAAAATGACACAGTCAGTGTGCAAGAGAAGGCAGCTGTGTTGGGGGATCTTTAAAGAAACATGCGAGGGGGGGCACTCTTCAAAACTGCTAGTTTTAGTACAGAACACTGACGTTTATGGAGTTAGAATGAAGTGGAGAGACCTTGGAAACGGGGGGTGGGGGTGGGGGGTTGCTAGACTTCTGTAAAGGAACATTCCTCACTGCAACATTTTGTTACAGATCCCACTGGTGTCCTACACTTTTTAAAAAAGTAGTCTTCCAGTTGAGAATTCATAGCTTCATTTATTTCTAAGATAACTTTTCAAGTCTTGTACTTAGATTATTTGGTAACACGCAAACCAAATAGCAAGCTTTCAGTCTATCATATTTATGTCAGAAATCTGCAAGAGGACACGCCCGCCCTTCTAAAACTTAATCACGCGGGGACTGTTGCTTCTCTAACGTCATTGTCGGAGTTCCGCCTATTCCAAATATCTGTTTCAGCAATCCAAATACTGTATTGGCTTGTCCGACAGCTTCGTCTTGAAACGCGCTTTTGGTTCTGGCAAGCAACGCTCGGGCTCTCGAGTTATAGCTTTGCAAATGTCTAAGGCGGAAGACGAATCCCCCCAAACACCCTGACTGCGCTATAAATAGATATTAAACTTGCTGTATTCCTGTTATATGGTGGAATTAGTAATCTTGTTTTCGCTTCCCTATTACGAATGACGTGCAAAAATATAAATAGGTTGGGAAGGTTTCCAAAGTGCAAATAGATCTTGCACTGCCTTCGTACGTAGAAGGAGAAAGAAAGAAAACCAAATTTGCGGCGTCAAGACTTCCGGGCGCTTTAGCAAACAGATACAGTCCGTCAGTCTATTGCGACACAGATCCGTTCTCCCTGACGCCCACTGAGTTCGGGTCTCGTAAATTATGTTGATAAAAGGACCATCGTGAAAAACATCAATCAACGTCATCTAAAGGCGGCGGCGTGCACGAGAGACCCGGAAATACAGGAGGCTGTCAAAAGTTTTGCCCGGCTAGAACATCCTTCGTTTGGACCGTAGCGTTATTTTTATTATTATTATTATTGCAGAATCAGAACGACCCTTGTGGGAGGATGGGTTCCCTTCCTGTCTGTATTTTGTAAACTGCAGTAGTAAACTAACATATTTGGAATACTTGGCAATCACTCGCATACTTCGACTAATCCTGAATGCCAGGACCTAGAGGCATTGGACGCTGGGAGCTGCAGTTTCCGCCAGCCTCGTGGCTGAAAGGCTGGAATGGGCTTGTGTACCTCCCCGCCCCCGCCACCTTTTTAGCTCAAGGACATCGTTTTCTTTATCCAAGAAAGAAGATCAATTCAGTTAAGTGCAAATAAATTTGGTGCTGCTGTAGCTCTTTAGAAAGAAGGCAGGCAACACAAGCTTTATTTGCAGAAAGTGGCCTTATCTATCTCCAATCTTTCAGAGTGATTCAGTTACCCTAATTACTGTGATTTGCAGCATCTTGCTTCTTAGATGAGTGATCTTAACCATAGCCCTCTCACCACGTGGTGGCTTTGCTTCTGTCTCATAAATCAGGTCCTCAAAATAAATGGCTTGGGAGAGTTTCAGAAGTGGCACCAAGTGCCTGCTAAGTGGCCCAAGTGCAAAGCAGGAATGCAAACAGGGTAGTGTAGGGGTAGGTTTTCTTCCTGCCTAGACTGGAATGCCAGGAGAGCACCCCACAAGAACTGCATCTTTGAAAGTCACTTCCAGAAATCTGGGCTGCTCTATGCTCTTAATTTGAAGACACTCTGCTATTCTTTCATACTACAGTAGCCCCTATCTTTATATTGCTGGTTTGTCCAGTGCTGAACAGAAAATGCAATCACAGCTGGCTAGCCAACATTCTGGGGTATAACTTACAATTTGGACATGGTTTGTGTGGTAGAGCACAAGAATCTTCTGATGCTGAAGAAGAAATGCACACAGCTAGAGGCTGAATGTGCCTGCTTTAAGGGCCAGAAGATGATGGCTGCCAGTTGAGAGGAGTAACACCATCCTGTCCATACCATCGTGCAGTTTTAGGTGCTGGCCAAATTCTTGCCAAAGGAACGGCAGGGAGACGATTTAAGGGTGGTAGTGCTTCTTCTAGTCCCTTCATTTATTTATTTATTTGATTTGTATTCTGACTTTCTCAAAAACCTGAACTGAAGGCACACAGAATACAATTTTTAAAAATACATTATAAATATTAAAACAATTTAATCAGTTAGCCTAATAGAGCATCGCTAAAATCATTTTTAAAATCTCCATTAAAATACTAATTACAATTAACATTTTTTAAAAAAGGCAGAACAACCTTTAAAGCTCATGCCCTTTGCAGTCAGCCAGTTGACTAAATAGTAATATCTTAGTGTGCTGGTGGAAAGACATCAGGAAATCGGCCAACCTTTGACAGGGAGTTCCATATCCTAGGAGTGGTTATCAGGCATAACTCTGGGAGCAATGAGACCTCTCCTGCAGATTTCAGAGGCCAGACAGGGTTTTATGGGAGAAAAATACAGAATTTTACTGAAGCCAAGTGCTTTCTTCAGACATATCTGAAAGAAACTGTGATTAATTACTTTTTTGTGGCATTACTGGAAAGGTGGCATGTGTGCCCTGTTTCCTGCAACTGCTGCTGAAGGCTGCCCATAAAGTGGGAACAGCCCCTTGTCCTGCTGCCAAGAAGAGAGAGAAGAACCAGAAACTACACAAGACTTTGTTCAAAGATTGGACAATCATAGGATTTCACAATAAGTGTATTTGAAAAGGTACCCTTTTTGTATGCACCATTCTCCTATTTAATAAATATACTATGTATTTTAAATCAGCTGCCTATTGTTGTTGTGTGTTATTCGTCCAATACATAATTAGTGACATAGGTAAAATCAATTGGTCTCCACCCTCAGAAGATTACAGTCTAAGGTAATTGAGAAAACAACAGAGGAAAGGAATTATAAAGGGCAAGAAGAATGTAGAGAAATGCCACAGCAGTTATTTCATCCAAAATAAATGTAAAGAATCCTAAGTGTATATTCTGTTGGGGTAAGCATGTGTCGATATTTCCTGAGTCAAGCTCTTCCACACATGCATCATCGTTAATATTGCAACTAGAGACACAATCTGTTGTTAATAGAAATCTTGTATTTGGGTTCAAAAGATACAAGGAGTTATGAAAAGCTGAAAGTGCATTGCCACTGAGCAGCATATCCTCTCTTCCACAATTCTTCAACCTGTCAGACTGACATATTGCACTGCTTTCATTAATTGATTATGGCTTTTAGATGGTATTCAACTGAGTATTTGTATTAAGAGAAAGTGCTTATGCTCGCACATTTAATTTTCATTCTCATTTCTGCCAATAATGTTATTTTGGACTACAATACCTGGAATCTTGCATCCATTGCCATGCTGTAGGATTCCATGGGCTATAGGCCAAAACACAAGCATTTCCCATACTCAGTGCTCTCCCAGAAAACGTCTTCACATTTAGACACAAATTTGTAAGAGTTGTAGTAAGCAGGAAGGGTTGGCAAAAGTCAAGCATCTCACCACGGGCAAACAGAAGTGCTTTCTGCTAATGTAAAAACACCACTAGACACAACCCTACATGGGCTGTCATTATATGTATATGTTAAATAGATGCATATTTCTGTGTTAATTTTTTTGCAGTAATTGTTCCAGTAAATGGAATAGAATGTATTGCTATTTCAAATACAAGAAAAACAAATATATTTTGGAAAATAACATTCTCCAAAGGATAAACCATGTTTCTTTGTCTCAACATATTGGCAAAACTAAAAGAGGAAAATAAAGAGGGTGAAAAGCAAAAAAAAAAAAATTCCAAAATGGGATTGCAAATACATGCTTCTATTTATTCCATGGTGGTGAGAGTCATAACCAGGTAAGGATACATATGACAAAGTGACAATGGTTCATTAACACAAGAATGGGACTAACGAGTTGTTAATTAGCACACTCTCGTCAGGGTGACAAGCTATGTAGACTTTATTATAATGGGAACACTGGGACTTGTTTATGGGGCAGAGGACATAGAACACACATGAAAAGGAGATCTGTTTCTTAAATGCATTCAGATCTCTGCCGGTCATGGAGCTCACATTAAGGGAAATATTAACTCTTTCCCTCACAGTGAGATTTCTACCTAGATACCTGCTCTAGTAATTAACCATGCAACTAAACCCATGCTTACCTTCCATTGACCAATCATAAAACACACTGATTACAAACATTATATGCTATGATAACCAGACATCATTGACCAGTGGAGGAAGCAACTTTTATAAGAATATATAAAGTAACGTTCCTCATGCTGTCCTAAACTCCTGTGGAGAAAGGCAGGCCATAAATGTGAGAAATAATTCATTTTCCTGTATGTACTTTACCTGAATGTTTCAGCAATTACTTGTTTCCATTCTACTGGTCTATAATTCAAGAGCGTCTCTTGGTCTGTTCCTCTCTCAGCTATGCTGAAGTGAGCACTTGTCACAGCACTCAAGCAACCACCTTGGAGAGAAAAAACAACAACACTGTGGCTTATATAAATAAGGAAGTTACCTCCCACCCAGGTGAGGTATGGAGGTTCCCAGCACCTCAACAAAGAGTCCTCAGTTATCTTCAGCCATACGGTTTGGTACTGCCATCAATGCACTGAGATTCATAGATTGTTTCTGTTAAAACTATTTATGAAAGTTGATGTTATTTTAGTTCAAATAAATATTTAGGTGCACTGTTTGCTCATATGTGGAGCTGTTTCACATTTTGTACACCTACCTCAAACTCTATAAACTATTACAAGGGAAAAATACTAAAGTAAGTTGATTAAGTGATTGCTGGCTATAAGGAAGACCTTCAATAAGGAAATTGGAAAGAGAAAAGGTCCTGTTTCTTTGCCCAGAATTATTCTGTTGTTAGGAATTTCCTACTGATTAGTGCCTTAATTCTGCTCTTGTTTCAAGTGTTGTCAAAGTACTGTTTACAAACCAGTGTGATGCCTCTTGGGGAGCTGTACAGTTGGGAAAAGACATTAATTACTTTATTTATATTTCCCCCCCCCCTCTTATTAGCATTTTTCTGAGTTAGATCTGGATACAGTATACTGTTTAGCTTTTGCTGTTTGAAGCAGTAATACCATGGCAGCTCAGACAAAAAGGAACACAGCATAAGTTAGGGGTGTTAATCTACTAAATGGTAAAGTAACTAATGGCAACCATCACATTTGTTTGGGAGTAGAATATAATAGAATATAGGTAACTAGGAACAGATTTTTTTTTGCGTGTGAGCTCTGTTCCTATTTGGTATTCTATTCAAAACAAGTTGCAGAGCTCAGAATTATTTAATTCTAAGGGTTTTGTTTTGCATTATATTCCTTTTCGTAGATCTTGAGGTAGATCACACAAGCCTGGAGTTTGTTCTATCTATGCCCTGGGCTAAATTTACCACAGGCAACTTATTATGCTTTTTCTTCTGCAGCAAATAATACACATCTTGAACTTAAAATAAATGGAGATAGCCAAAACCAACAAATACCTAGGAAAACACATAACTCTTGTAAGTGATATACAGTACTACCGTACGTCTCCCTTCAGTTTTCCCACAGCAATACTTGATAATTAATTTTCTGAATTATGGCCTCTTTTGAAATGATTTATGTGTTTAAAAGATTCAATGGCGTATATAAGAACACATTGCAACAGTGAGTCTATGCAAAGTCATATAAGAATTAACGCTGCTAAACAAGAATGGTAGAATAATGATAGATGCTCTCACAGTATTCATATGCTGTCAGAAGATACAGTGTAATCCCATACTTGCTTACTTGGGAATAAGTTTAATTCAACTCAGTGGGTCTTATTTCAGAGCTATGGTGGCCACTTTTACAATGCAAAAAAAGGAAATGCATCACCAAAAAAGAGGACAAAGAGGGCAAACACATTTGCGTTAAATCAGGATATGCTAGTTTATAGGTATAGAAATAAATCTGAGCATTATTACTGTCATTTTATTAAACAGAAATACTGTGCATCTCACCATCGTAAAGGCTATGGTTTAATGACCTTTGTGCCTCCACAGTTTGCTGTCCAGGTGCTAAGACTTGATGGGCAATTTCAAGGCCCCAGTCTCTCCTCACCTTTTAATATTCTCTAAGTAGATTGAAAAGAAAAGAAAGTTGCACTGGCTGAATGTAGGGTATTTTCTCACCCCATTAGAAGTCCATGGTATTGACGGCCAGCAAAAACATTCGTACTAAATCCACACGTCTTGTATTTCCTGAACCTACTGAAATGGCCCCCTCCCAAAAGAGGCCAACCTGCTGACAAAAGAAGTCACATCTGCTTCTCAGCTTCATGGCTCATCAAAAGAAACAAAATAACTAACTAACAATCGTCATGAGATATTTTTCTTCTTAATATCTTACGCTGACTGGGATTTAAAAAGCACTCTGTGGCAAAAAAGGATTTTTTTTGGTCCCAGACATGTGTTTGTGCATGCGTATGTTTGTATTTAGACTGTAAGACCCACCCACTGTGCATGGCATGTGGCTGAAACTCAAGGACATGTTTTATTACTTTTTGGGTGACAATGTCATAAAATGCCTACTTTTTAGATCTAGTGCTATGCCAGTTCTGCAACTACATGAGGCTTAGGATACTGCAGTATCCCCTTACCATAGGTAAGGGTTAAATCCGACTTGGACTGTGTGAAGAGTTTCAGAGCAGACACACGCAGCCTCCGGCTCTCAGGGGCCCACCATCTGGCCACCAAGCTTCTTTTGCTGATTCCTCCTATTAGAGATATAAGAAAGTGCAAAGCCGACACCTGGAACTAAGCTGTGTTAAGAAAGGTATTGCATACTTGGGCTTACTGCTGACTTTGAGTTGCTTAAACCCGTGCTGTGCTTCGCCTGCATGAAACGTGTGCCTTTTTTTTTTCCTGAGAGATTGGTAAGAATGACACCTAGCCCTGCCCACTTTCTTTTATTTAACGGAGGCTGCTTTCAAAAGGAACAACGTACTTTGACAACCTTTCACACTGAGGAGGGCTGTCAGCTGTAAAGCGGGCCCCCCAAAGTGGCCACCCTATTCAGAGTAGACGTGCATAAGGACCGCACTGGACAGGTGCTCTGCAAGCAGTGGCTGCTGAGGCATTCACAAGCTGTTCGCCCATCGCTCCGGGTCCCCTTCTTTCCTGCCGTTCAATATTTTTTTCCTAAAAGCATTAGTTGCTTGGTTTTGGAATTCATATATACTCCCTCTCCAAGTTTAACAGATTCAGCGGAATATAGAGATTTCGACTGAAAAAGACGAACTAGGCATATGTTACACGAAACACCATTGCTACCAAGCCGGTTCGATCCCACTGCCTCCTTTCCGATCAACTCGTTTAAAATGATGCCAGTACGGTCACATTAACAGACTGCCAGGAACACTGCGCCTAACCCGCTAGTTAGGCTTTTGAATGTCAGAAAGGGGACAGCTCTCTCCTTCTTCCCTTTTGGACTCATACCGGGTGACCCAAACTACAAGTCCCATCATGCTCTCGGTGGCGTCGCTTGCCCTCCTAGCTTTTCCCTTCCCTCGCACCCGCCTCTTTGGCGGCTCATGCGCGTGCGCCTTGGGAGCAGCGTCCGGGGCAGGCAGGCAAGCCAAGCAGTCTCTCCCTAATGTAAGATGGTGGCCGGTCTGGCAGTGGAGCGCGCAGAGTCTGGAGATTACCCGTCTCTCACATAAAGGTCGTCGGAGGAACCAGGCAGGCAGGCAGCCCTCCCCCCCCCCCGTCCCGCTGCCATAGAAGAGAGCGAGCGGGAGAAACCGAGCACGCCAGAGCATTGCCGCCCCCGCCGCCAGGCAGCCGGTCGCCGTGGAGCAGGGAAGACGAGGCGGGTGAGTGAGCCGTAGGGGCTGGGGGGAGCCGGGTCTGCCCGGCTACGAGAGAGCGGAGGCTTCGCGGGGAGTCGCCAGGCCTCAGCCATCTCTCCTCCTCCGCCGCCGCCCTCAGCCCCCGGCCGGTGCCGGGGCTTCCTCTGGCCGGAGGAGCGGAAGGAAGGAAAGGGAACGGGACGCGCCAGGGCGGCCCCTGTTCCTGCAGCGAGGGCCGACGGGCTTTTGTGAGGAGCGGACGGGGCTGAGTGAGCCGGAGGGATCAGCTGGACTGGAGGGAGAGAAGCAGCTCTAAATGATCCTGAGAGGCCACGCTGAGGCTTTGCAGGGCGGCGGGGGGGGGGGGGGCGGCCCGGCAGTAAATAAGAGGCGGAGGGCTCTGGGGCAGGCGCTTCCCATCCTCTTGGCGATTTGTGGGGTGCTCAGTAGGTGAGGGGCTGCCGGGCCGCTCTGTTAGAGGCATGCTTCTGCCTTGGGTTTCTAACGAAGATGAGGTGGGAATGGTTATTCCCTTTCCCCGTATCCTGAAAAGATGCCGAAATTTCCAGGCATTTTACTGGCACCACGTGTGTTTGGTAGTGGGTGGCAGCCAACTGTAGGGGTATTTTCCTCTTTTGCGCTTTTCTGGTAGACTCTCTGACTTTCCCTGCATTTTTCCCCATTGCATCCTCAAGTAGAGTTTTAATAGGAGGACCAGTTCCTAATGCTATATGTCTCGTAGGATTTCTGAGTTAAGGAACTATGCTTGAGGCATTTCATCAGTACTCTTGAGTTATACTTTCTGCTTTCAAAGTGTGTTTTGATCACTTCTTCCTAACCTGCCATTTTCCTCAGAAATAATTCCTAGAAGTTACATCTATTATCATTTGAAAGCTTTAGAAAGTTGTCATTGGTAAGTGGTTGTAGGTCAGTGCTATGATCTACATGTGCATTTTGTTAAAAAAAATTATTTAAATTCGTATTAACGATTTATTTTGTGGTGAGATTGATATTGATTATTAATAATTATCATCATGTGCCATCAAGGTAATTGTGACCCTTTCCAGGGTTTTCCAGGTAGAGAATACTCAGAAGTGGTTTGTCATTCCCTTCTTCTGGGGTGCCACACAGGTTGGCCCTGCACAGGAAGCACAGTGGGAAGTCGAACTCCCAACCTCTGGCTCCGCAGCCATATACCTAAACCACTGAAGCTACCCAGCCAGCTGAGATTGATCTTAGCACAGTGATAATAGGAATAAAAGCAAAATATTATTAACATTAATGAGAGTTTTTTGAAAATATAGCTATGAAATGAGTAACATAGCAAAGAGTTAAATAATGTTAATTTGACTTGTTCTTTATGGTTTAGAAATGCTGACCATCTGCTAGATTTGTAGCTCTAAGAAATGTTATTTTGATTACCTTAGGCAAATATCAGCTTGCATTTGTAGTGGGACTTGACTTCTGAGTAGAATGTGTGGAATTGCACTGTTAGTCTGTGGGAGATAGTTAAACATTTTACCCACTCGGATTTTAACTTTTTTGAAACGATTGGTTCTCAGTCCACAGGCACAATGGCAGATGTGCCTGTTTAGAATCTTGGCCAATAGAAATAAAAACAAAAGTTGTTCTAGGAGAGAACTATCTTTGTATGATATAAGAGCCACAACAACTGAAACAGAGCTGCTATAATTTGTTTCTTGGCCACTTTGACAGAAAATGTAAGATAATAAAATATTTTAGGCCCCAGATTTTTTAAATCAGTGTCTTTGAGGACACATGCCTTGGAAACATCTTGAGAGAAACCAATATTTGTATGTTAGACTAATTTAAATATAAAAATTGTGGATTGATTTTGCTAGAAGAATAAATATATGCCTTTTCCCGTTTCTCATAGGCTAACAGATATACTCTTTGTCACTAAACCTTACTTTACCTTGCGCTCATTGTTGACTTTTAAATAAGATGCTTTACGTGTTAACTGTATTTTAAAGCATGCGTTACCCAAACTGACTTCAAGGATGTCTGTGGAACATTACAGTACAGGTTGTACCCAAAGTTTCTGTATATGTTTTCTGTATGCCTGTACACAGATAACTTCATATATGCTACCATTTATGAACAGTAATAGTATGGACAATACGTAGATTGACTGTTCAAGGGTACTGTGAATGTTTTCAAACTCTTGTTGATTGATAGTGTTATAACGGAGGATGGTGTAGAAGATTTTGGTTCCATTTGCAGATGTAAACAATTGTTTACATGACAAAATAAGATTATATATTTCACCAAATCTCTCTTGGATCTTTTTCACCATGTCTCATTTGAGTGTTTCTTCAGGTGGAAAAGGCAAGTACCTAACCCTGTACAGCACTTCTACATTTGATGGATTTTTCATTCTACCAATACGTCACAGGAGAAAAAAAAAGCATCCTATATGAGATGTAGACCTCTAGATTTCTCAAAGAATAGCTGGCTTATGATTATGCTTTTAGCTGATAGGGCAGTGGTGGTGAACCTTTTTGGGCTCGCGTGCCCAAACTGGGGGAAAAAAAAAAGCAGCGGCGGAAGGGGGAATCCCGGCACGGAGGTGCCTCAAGACCCCACTCTGGATCCGCTGCCAGCACCAGCTGCTCCGGATCCGCCTGCCGAAGCGCCAGCACCATGGCTGCAGCCGCCTTCTCAGGTTTGGCTGTGCGGGGGGGGAGTAGCGATCTGGCGGCTTATGGCTCGCGTGCCGGCAGAAACGGCTCCGCGTGCCAGCTGTGGCACGCATGCCATGGGTTCGCAATCGCTGTGATAGGGGAACTGTGCCCTGGATGTGGGAATTGGAGAAACATTAGAAGATCTAACAAAGTCTATCTTTTTCTTGTAGAATGGCATGGAAACTGGAAAGTGCTGTAGGGACTCAGCTGGGATATTTTGAAAGGTGGTGTCACAGTGAGATTTTAGCCTCTTCTTTACTATTCTTCAGCAAGCAGGCAAAATCCTTTATCTTCAAGCAAGCTTTCCCTGAGTGACTGTCTGTCTGCCTGAGTGGGTTTTTTGAATGTATTGTTGTACCTTACTGTTTTGAATGTGTTTTGGTGTTGTTTATGTTTTTTTAGTATGGTATTTGTTTGATCCCTTTTAGTATTTGTATACTTACTGTTGTTAGCTTTATTATTGTCTTGACTCCTTTTAAGGAGAGAAGCAGGATAAAAATAAATAAATTACCCATTGACTTTAGTTGGTCCTAACACTTGCATTTATCCATTGCACAAAACATCTCACTATCACAGATATTTTCTTTATAAATGGAGTCCATGTTAGAAGTATCTGATTGGCACCCAGATGCTTAGTCCAGTCACTAGAAGTAGTTCTGCATATTGTCCACAGGATAGCTCCTCATCTCAGACCAGCTCTGGCTGCTTGTGCATGTGCTGATTTTTCTGTATGAGCATACACAAGCAAAGATTTTTTTACCTCTCTTGTCTCCAGTGCATGTAATATTGGAGACGTGTGGCTTAGTACACTGTGCAACAATATGTTAAGCAAAGTTTGTATAAGTTTCAGATGCTTATTCATATTTGCCTGTTCCATCACTTGGCCACGGCAGGCACCAGCTTAGGTGATAAAACTCTGTTAGAATATGTTATATTTCACATGATGTGGTTGTGTCTTTAAAACTCCTTTTGTGTATTCTGATGGCTTCAGTGAGAAACCTGAAGTGGAGAGATTAATGCTGGCCTTTCAAGCTTTGATCAGCTCAAAATGTGCATCCTCTTGAAGTTCATTCACCAACCAGGGCTCAGGGTGATTTCTGAATTCTCACCCAACTCAGTGAGAATTCCATTATTTGGAAATACAGTAGTGTTAAACTGATGTTTTCATATCTTTAGTAATACTATCACTAAAATCATTGTATAAGTCATTTAGATTGTGTTTCTGACCTATTGGACATAATTGTTTTGTGTCTTTTGGCGATTTTTGTCTACAGTGAAGGACCATATTTCAGTGGTAGAAAACATGCCATAGATGCAGTTTGCCCCAGGTTAAATCGCTGGAGTTCAGTTATACCTAGGGAAGACCTCTGCCTGAAACCTTGGAGAGATGTTGCCTCAGGAGTTTATGTAAGACAGAATCGTGTCTTCATGTAACTCACTGACCTCTTCAGGTTGAAGATATGGCCTTAGTTGATTGCAAACTATAAGATACCGAACAAGTCAGATAGTCTTAGTAAGAAAATGCACTTATTAATTTGAATGTTACTAATGGATATGTTGACACATTTAAAATTCACAGCTGATCAGAAATGTAACATGAAGAGTAGAAAGTGGTGGTTCTCCTTGATCCTACAGTTCTTTTAGATTTGTAGGAGATATTGGTAGCAGAGAGTTCTTTTACCAATCCTGCCCATTTTTGATGGTGTCACATCTTGCTGCAGCCATTCAAAATGTAATTACCTCCAAATTAAACTGTCAAAATGTTCTATACTCGCCAAATGTTCAGAAATTAAAAATGTAAAGTGTTGTTGGTACAATGTTGACATGAGCTTGGTGTTTTGATCTGCTCTCATTGCCAGTTTCTTCCCAGGCTCCATGTAAGGTGCCAGTGTTTACTTATAAACAACTTGGGGCCTTGGGATCTTAAAAGATTTTTGATATCTGCCTCCCTGTGTGTACATCATTAGGGGTTCTCTTTTGCACTGTGAAACATGATGGAAAGCTATTTATGGGTAACTATCTCTGCAGTAGTACCTATCTTGTGCAATGCCCTGCTGATTGAGACATGTCACACTCCACTTACTAGTATTTGAGATGGCTGCCCCAAACCTGGTTATGTTAAAAAAAAATGTTTTTCTGCTCTATTTTTAATGTCTCCCTAGTTTCATCTGTTCTTAGAAATTGTTGCAAGTTTATTATATCAGTGTAGTAGTTATGATACTTGCATTGGGAATGGAAAAGACTATAGTTATTGTGTGGTATTGTTCCTGTAGCTCCTCTAAGAAATAAGGTAGGTTATAGTTTTTTTAAATGGTCTGTTTCTTAGGTTCAAAGAACTTTATATTTGTTGTGGCTTGGATAGAAGAAGGTATCTTTTCCTTGGTGTTTAAAGAATATTAGAGGGAAGCTGTCGCTTTGAAAGCAAATCCAAAAACCCAACACAGTTTTTAAGAGGCCAGTTCAAAAGAAAAATAATTGATTTTATTTTGGACAATAGCAGAGCCTGCTTAGTAAGTAGGTTAATCATATGACTAACTGCCCCTGTGCAAGTTGTCAGTGGACTTTTATAATCAACCTTTTGCAGGTAAGAAAGAAAAGAAATGGAATGTTATGTATGTATCTAATTTTGGTGTTTAGTTTTTAAAGTGAAATTAGTTTGTCATTATACTTCGGCATAAAGCTATTAAATTAATACATGTTCATGATAAAGTGAATTCTGCACTGAGAAGTAAAGGGTACAGAGAGTAAACCTGATGATTTTCAGATTCCCTCTTATTCTGATTCAGTTGTATTGAGACAGTCTCAGTTGAGTTAGGCAACCAGATTAAACTATAATAACAGCTTTCTTAGATATCAAATCTAGCATTTGAATGTGACGGAAGAGGATTGTGTTCTTGCTGTACCCTGTCCATGGTACTGCAGCTAAGGTGACAGTTTCTGTGTTCCTGGTCCAAACCAGTGTAGACTCCATTTTGTTCCTTGGTCTAACATTGAACAAGTATTGCACCAACATAGTGTATTTTGTTTGTAATATAGTAGGCACCAGGAATAAGAAAAAGTAATAGAATATAGTATTTTTTTTAAGAACCCTCTGGTCAAATATGAGGTAATCCAAATGGAACTGTTTTCTTAGTAATTCCTGTTCAACAGTTAGTATGTTGAGTATAGCACTAGTCTTAACTAGTCTTATGAGATATACATATATTGCATGTGTGTGATTGTTTTAACCTTTCTTAGAGGTTCTGGGCAGAATTAATAGTTATATTTAGCAATGGTCTTGTAGGAAAACATGTAGTTAATTGCTTCAGTTTGCTAATACGTACTATATTTTGAATGCAGTATGTGGTGTTGTATTAATTCTGGATTTGACATAAACTGTGTTAATGTTATGGACTTGGTTTGTGTCCCTGTTAGCGTTGGTTATATTTCATGAAAAAAATTTTCTCAGACCACTAGTGTTTTTTTCAGAAATAGAGTTTTTCCATCTGATTTTTCCTTCATCAGAAGTGGGGAGGAACCATAGCTTTGTGGGTAGTACACGTGCCCTGCGTGCAGAAGGTCTCAGGTTCAATATCTGTCATCTCTTTTTAAGGAATTAATGGTGGCAGGTAATGTTCTGTCTAAGCTGCGTGGCTGCATTGGTGCCATACAGCCGAGATAGCGTTGCTGCCCATTTGCTTCCAGTAGCAGCCAGAAACCCACACGCATGGGGCGGGCTGCCCAGCACTCAAGGAAAATTAGAGGGAACGTTGGTGACAGGTAATGGGAAGGACTTCTGCCTGAGACATTAGAGAGCTTTTGTGAGACAATACTGGGTCAGTTAACGGGAATTGGTAAAAGGCAGCATTTAACCAAGTATAAGGCAGCTTCCTATGTTCCTAGATCACAGACCTGAGTAAGTCAAAGCAGCTGAAGTTTGGGACTCTTTCCTTTTTGTTCTCTTCTTTTTTAGCATCTGTCCAATTTTATTGCAGACCCACAGAAAATTAGATTACTGACATGTTTTAACCAGTTAACTCAGAGATGTATCCAATTCATAGAATTCTTGAGCTGAAAAGAATGTAAGAGGTCAACGAGTTGTAGTATACTGTACTTCATATGTTGAGTAGATAAATCCATATCATCTAATTCAGTAGGGGCTAAAATTACATGATTGATGCAGTGGTATCCAGGACTACTTTTCTTCTTCTCTTTAAAATGAATTATCATTAGCCATCTTTGTATTTATATCACATTAGTCTGTTGCAGTCTTGTCATCAGATCTTAGCTTTTTGCTCCTGTTAAAAGCTGCTAATGTTTTATTTTCTATGCACGTGTATGCAAACCATTTTGTTATACACCTACTGATGCATTAAAAAAATACCACAAGGCTGTGAGTATGTAATGACAGAATGTACTTTATTTCTTTTCCCTAATATGTGGATTTTGGCCTTATTTTAAAGAAAATGAACAGAACTAGCAAATTTGTCCTCCTTGAGTCTCCCATATTGTGTATGCATAAATAATAGAATGTTTTTATGTTGTACTGTGCACTGTTTGCTCAGGAGCCTTGCGGTGCAGTGGTTAAACTACAGTACTGCAGTGAAGATTTTGCTCATGACCTGAGTTCAGTCCTGGGCTCAGCCAGCTGGCTCAAGGTTGAGTCAACCTTCCATCCTTCTGAGATTGGTAAATTGAATACCCAACTTGCTGGGGGTGAGGCAATGTCTAACCTGCATAATGAAATTGTAAACAACCCAGAGCTTTAAACATCATGGAGTGGTATGTAAGCAGCACACTTTGTTTTTTTGCTTTAGGCTTTATGAATTCTGTTGCCTACTGATTCTGTGGTAAGCAAGATGAAGTCAGTCTTCCTTCGGGTCTCAAACAGGTTAAAATGATTGGTTATCTATTAAAACTGAGTACAGTGGTGCCTCGCTAGACGATTGCCTCGCAGGACGAGGAAATCGCTAGACGATGCCTTTTTGCGAGCGCTACTGCGCTTCGCAAAACGATGTTTCCCTATGGCGATTTTCGCTAGACGATGAGGTTTCCCCATAGGAGTGCGCCGACTAGTGGTGAAAAGCTGTCAGTGCAGCTGTCAGTGCATTCCTATGGGGACCCTCACTCGCTAGACGATGTTTCCCTACGGGAAATTTCGCAAGACGACTGCGTTTTCCCTTGGAACGCATTGAAGCGATTTCAATGCATTCCAATGGGAAAACGTGCTTCGCTAGACGATGTTTTCGCTAGACAGCGATCCTCGTGGAACGGATTAACATCGTCTAGCGAGGCACCACTGTATTTTCACAGTTACCTATTGCAAGAGAGCAATAAGTACATAAAGCTCCTTGGATATTTTTTTTCACATCTGGATATTACTGCTGAGTGCTGATATGAGTGAGTGCATTCTCTTTGAATCTTTTTGAGAATATACTTTTAAATGTACAGTATGTTACAAATTGTATCCGTTTTAAAGATGATCCATAAGTTGTTAATGATTCCTAACTGAGAGATTGTAGATTGTAGAGCCGCTCATGATAGAGAATGTTTAGGTTTGTCTGCACTTTCATTAAAGTAATACAACTTCACCTATAAATGTAATTTCTGAATTAGTCAGTCACTTGCTTATGTCTCTATTAAAGTTGTTGCAGGCTACCTGTGAAGAAAAACATTGGGTGGATATTCTACTGCCACTGAAAATAGGAACGCTAATGAGATATTTGACCAAGAACATATGTAAATATCAATTGTATTACATTGCTGGTTTCTATATGACAGTGATTCCCAAACTTGGGTGACCCTGGTGTTCTCGGACAGCATCACCGAGAAACCACAGCTAGCACAGCTGGTGGTGAAGGCTTCTGGGAATTGCAGTTCAAGAACACTTTGAGTTATCCAAGGTTGGGAACCACTGTTCTGTGGTGTGATATTCCTTTGCTGTGCTGGTTTCTGTGTGGCTGTTACGTAGCAGATTTGTAAAGAGCATTTAATTTTGGCACACATACTCTGGAGTTGTATGTTTTGGATTCTCATAAGGAGAAACATCCAGAAAAAGCCTATCAGGAGTGTTTGTGTGTTAGGAATATCCCTAAGGGATAATTATATGACAAAGTTGGTGTTTCACAAATGTGAGTTAAGTTTTGTTACTTGTATACATGAGCTGTTGAGCTCCCTATGCCACTGGTGTATTTCCAAAAAGTAAAGAGCTTCTGAAAATAGGATTGCTTAGGCTTGCATTTTAAGCAGGTTAATATCAGAAGGCAAACTGACCAAAGCATAAATTTAGACATGGATTCAGTTCTAAAATATAGTTGACTCACTCTTGGAGTACTTTTTAAATAGTAGGTGCCAGTCTGAATTCTTTCTGATGTGTTTCTTGATATTAGTCTGAAAGGACACTTTAATGGACAGTTCAAGCAATACAGCATTGGGCTGTATGCTAATTACATGCTGCTCTGTTTTCTTTATCATTAGATTCATGTGAGAATCTGAAGGTGCAGTTGCTACAGAAGGGCCTTTTAACCTGGAGATGATATCTTTTGTTATAATCTTTTATGTTCACTGTTGCAACTGTATGTTTATTTACTTTTATTATTAGTTGCCTTGAAGCACAACTTAGGAGAAAGGTGAAGAATTAAGCAAATAATTAAGCAATCAGAAGGCAGCTTCTCTGTATTCCTTTTATGAGAGAAAGCATTTCTCTTCCATAAAAGATAGGGCATTCTAAGCAGCAGCACCTCAACTTTGTAATGCTGTCCCATGGGATGGACACATCTATCATCATTCTGTTCTTATCAGTGCCATTTTAGAATCTTTTTATTTTGACAGACTCTTTAAAATTAAGATGGTTGAAATATTTTAGGCCTTTCAATGTAACTATTTTAAGTTTAGATTTTAGATTAACTTAGTTTATTGAATGTTTAGTTTTTATGTACACAATCTTAAAACCCTCTTCAGAATGGAATGGTATACTATTTAAAATAAGGAAATATTGTGATGAGAGCTGTTTACATTGATATGATGGGCTAAGCTGCTTGGAAACTGTTGAACTGTTTAAAGCCTTGATGACTAAAGTTTTACTATCTGGATCCAGTAATTCTGTGGTGCTCAACAATTGAACAGTGGTACTGAATGCAGTCCTCTGTGAACATATATACATATATAAATGTGTACATAAAAACTATTTTCTTGTGGAAACATGTCTCTATTTTTCCAAGGTCTTGCTTAGCCCTCCTGTTTCTATTTAATTTGATTTCATGTTCCTTGTGAAGTATATCCATTCACAGAACCAGTGCTTGAGTATGACTGTCAGGACTGAACTTGTGCATTACACTATCTTCAATATTGACATTGTCTGACTATTAGTGCTAGCTTTTCTCTATAATTCTGCATACATTTCACTTCTTTCTTATTGTTATAATTTTAGAAAATGGTTTTGGAACCTTTAACATCTGACAAGTTTCATCTTGAGTTCAGTTTGCCTTTCTTTTGAATATCTTGTCTTCCTTTTCAGCTTTAAATCTTGATAATGCCTCAGTTTAATTGGATTAACTTAGAAAGCTAGTTCATTTCTTGATATGACTTCTTACTAACTTTTCAGGGCATACTGCCCTCATGTTCTCAAGCTGAGCTTTCCAACAAGAAAATTTACAATGTTTGAGAAAGAGTATGTATCTCTCTTGAAGACACTTCTAGACAAAAAGTTTATATTTTCTTTTTGCTTCTTCTAAATGAAATATGTCCAGTAGTATTATTGATACTTTCATTTTTATAGAAAAGTGCATGCTCAAGCAAGAACTGAAAAGTTAACAGTGTAGACTTAATAGATCCAAGAAAAAGGTCTTAGTAAATTAAGATTTGGATGTTTGATTGTTTTTGACCTGTTTGCTGCACGAAAGAGTAAAATCACAGTACTTTGTGTCCTTTAGATTCTTAGAGTGCAAAGAAGTTCTCATAAATTGTGCAGATCCTATGGCCTTACATATAAAAACACAGGGAAGCAATCTGATGCCACTAGATGTTTTAAGATAACCACAGTTTCATTGCCCAATCCATCATAAGCAGTGTGTGCAGAGTTATGAGAGTTGTAGTCCAAAAAACATCAGAAAGGTACTAGTTGCCTAACCCAATATACCTCAAAGTGGATAAAAATCCATTTTTAAAGAGCTGAATATCAGATTCATAAAATTCAAATCAGATTTTAAAGAAAAATGATTGTTGAAATGTGCAGATCATATGCAATTACACCTTTAATTTAAAATCTGTTGTTGCGTAAGGATCTCATTGTGGGTAAGATTGAATTCTATATTGTAAAGTAGTTTCATATAATCTTTTTTGAAGAGTTTTGTAAATAGGGTCCGACATTTCTTGGACTGCAGCCTAAAGTTTATGAAGTTCTGTAGGCTCCTGTATATGATTATTGTGAGTCTGTCTGCCCTCCTTCCTGGAGGTTTGACAGCTGATGATTACCCCAGCAAAAATTACATAGGTTCCAGCCTGGTTCGGTCACTCACAGTAGCTTTTATTAAAGGTGCAGAGTCAGTCCCTACTGCCCCTTTCTCCACATTCCTGGCAAGTTGACTTTTCAGCACTAGACTCCTGGGCGCAGTTGACGTGTCTGGGGGCCCAGTTAACTTCACTGGGGGCCAAAAAAATCCAGGTCTGGAGAAGCGGGTAGGTCCTGATTAGAGCAGGGGTCTCCAAACTTTTTACAGTGAGGGCCACACCAGATAGTTTCAAAGTTTTTGAGAGCCGAAGGAACAGGAATGTGTGTGTGTGTGTGTGGCCGCACGCACTCATGCATGCACAAACATGCCCGGACGCCCGCCTACACACAGGCACACACACCCCCACGCACACCCCCGCTTGCCTCTCCATATGGATGGCTGCACGCACACCCCACATGCACGGACGGGCAACCCCCTCCCCGTGCACGCATGGCCTGAAGGGAACGGGCCGGACAAAACAGCAGCACAGGCCGTAGTTTGGAGACCCCTGGATTAGAGGCACATTCCTTTTTGGGAGGGCTGGTAAAGGCAAAGTGATAAGGTCAGGGCTCTTGCCTCATTTCAGTGGGGTTACACTTCCCCTGAAGGATCAGTTTTGTAATCTGGGTGTGCTGGTGGACCTGGCTGTCTTGATGGAGAATCAGATCTCAGCTGTGGACAGATCTGCCTTTTTCCATCTTAGGCAGATTGCACACCTCTGCCCCAATCTTGACAGGAAATCCCTAATAACACTGGTTCATGCATCGGTAATCTCAAGGACTGACTATTGCAATGCTCTCTATGTAGGGCTGCCTTTGAGGGCAGTTTGGACGCTTCAGCAAGTGCAAAATGCAGCAGCCAGGTTGGTCTTGGGTTCATCTAAATTTGACCATATCTCATCTGTCCTGGCCCATTTGCGCTGGCTGCTGGTAGGCTTCTAGTTCAGATTCAGAGTGCTAATGTTAATTTATAAGGCCTTGTACAGTTTAGAACCCAGCTGCCTGACAGAGCTCCTTTCCCTCAGACTGACCTCCTATCTCACCTACACCTCCCAATCCTGGATCTTGCAAGTGGCCACTCCAAGGGAGACCCAGAAATCATTAACTAGGAACCAGGCCTTCTCAGTAGTGGCTTCCTCTCCATGGAACTCCCTTCTGCATCAGGCCTCCGTCCTCAGCTTTAGGAAGCAAATTAAACTTAGCTTTTCACCCAGGCTTTTGAGAGCCTTCCTGCTTTTTAACATAATTATTGGGTAATTATGTGATGGCCCTTATGTATATTGTCTACTGCTCATCATTTAATTGTTGCTTTTATTTCTGCCATCTTAGGAATTATGTAATGTTTGATAGTTGGGTTTTTTGTTTTGCTTTCCCCTTGTTTATTGTTTTTAATTTCTGTCTTTTGTACCTTTATTTATTTCTTTTCTAGCTGCTCAGAGTAATGGCTTGCCACTAGATGGGTGGAATATAACTTAAACAAACAAACCTCCTTTGCCATGCTTGTTGCCGCTTGCATCTCCAGCACTAAAACTGTGTTTGGGATAGGCTTCATGGCTCCTGTTGAATGTCAAGGATGCTAAGGCTAATGTGTTTCTGAATCAGCTGGGGGCTGTGTTGCCAGAACCTCGGGTCTCCGGCCCCTTCCATGGTTGAACAGGCTGGTCACTAGGAAGCAGTTCCTCTTGTTTTCTATCCCTGTTTGCATCTATGCTGAGGCACAAATTATTGGGTCCCAGTGCCTCACACCTCTCCCTTGCATCTGATGTGGTTGAAAACAACGATCCTGAGCCCTGCAACTTTTGTCCTCTTATTCCTGCCACCACACTCTCTTCCAGCTGCCCCACATTTGGTGGTGGCCCTTTCCCCCACCTGCTGTAACATGTCCCTGCCAGCTAGCAGTTCAGAAGACTTGCTCTCTCCCAGGCTCTCCCCATCCACTGGGGATGCTTGAGGTGACCCCCCTCATATTCATTTAACTTCATATTTGCATCTCCTCTGTGATTTACTCTATTAGATACTGGGGGGAAATGCAGTTATCAGACAGTTTGCCTCTCTAGAGATACATACTTGTTAGCAGCAGGATAGGAAGATGGGGAATAACAGAGCTGATCAATCTTATTTCTGTATAACTGTCAGTGGAGTTTTTCTTCCCAACATGACACGGTGCTAAAAATTCTTGGAAGAAGTATTAAAATCTCCAGAATTATTTGTTTCTTGAGTGATGCTGATTCCTTTCAACTGGCAATCCTAGCTGTTGTCCTTCTATATCTTTGTGTAGACAACATTAAGTCATCCTTTCTCTGTAAGTGCACACTTTCAGACACAGAAAGTGTCATGGAATAGAGAATTGTTGGAGGTGGAGACCGACAATTTGAGCAAGGAGATTATGAAAAGTATGTGTTAAGGCTATAGCATCCTATTTTGGAGAGGTGGGAAATCACATGATTAAATAAAATATTTTGGAATAGTGATTTAAACCAGATTCACCCTCATAATAGAAATGCCTCAAAGAAGATCCTGTTACACCCTTCTTGCCATCATTGAAACATGAGGGAGAAGTGCAGAGTAGCCCCACCATTGAGGCACATTGCAGCCATGTTTCTTGACACTTGTGATAGAAGCACTTCTTCACCATCCCCAAAGTGCGGGAAAAGGCAGTCTGAATGTAGTACTGTATACACGGGAGAGGTGATCTACATGAGATAGGATGATAGGTTAGGTCTCCGCACACTTAGAGTAACTTTTAGTCTTTGCATACTGTAAATATTCAGGCTGAGGTCTTTCCCATGCCTGACAAGTATGTTAGCAGCAGAGAAGCATTGCCCATATGGGTATCAGAGGGCTGTATGTACATCAGTGATTGGATGGGCCTACTCTTCCCAAACTTCAGGGGTGGGCAGTATCTTATGAATCTTTCTAAATCAGAGTCAGAAGCTCAAGTTATACAACGGTTTTCTTCAATTTGGTATGTTTTTATTTCAGAATCTATAATATATATTTAATGTAGATACTTCTGTCTTGTTTAGTTACACTTCATGAAGATATGTTGCCTGCTATGACTGCAGAGTTAATGAAGTTTGTAATAGAAGATTCTTGCTGTGTAGAAAGGGGTTACTTAACTAGGTTCCAAAAATAGTATCTGGGAGTAATTGAGGGAAGTCTTACTAAAGTGTCCAGTTTCATTCAGAGATTATTAAGACCACATTGAAACTAATACATGGGTCTGCATAGTATGTCCAGATATGTTATGCTTAAAATGTATGTGTTGCAATTATGTTTACGTATTGCTCTCTGAGTTTAGCTTAAGAGCTAGGGTGTTGGTGAGAGAATACTGGCCTAAGACAAGGAAGACATGAGCTTGCATCCATTCTCTCATTTGTGAAGGTCACTGAATGATCCTATGATTCAGTTCTCCATTCTGATTTGCAAGAGGTGATATCTCCTGTTAAGGTGTCTTGATGCAGAAGGAAAGAATTAAAAGAAAAAGATGGGCACTGCTTTTTCTTTCAAAGCTCAGAAACTAGTTGATTAATTTTTTAAACAATATTGAGTTGCTTCAGATACGTCTGATATAGTTCACTGTATTAAATGCTTATGATGTCAAGCTAGTTAAAAAAATTAAATAGTATTTTAAAATACATTTACACACTTATATTCAGTGCAGTAGAATTTGATCTTATGGGGTTACTTAGGACCTTAGATGTTTTACAGGTGTGAGGAACCAAAAGTATAACTAAACTGAAGAGAATGGTCAGATTATCTTGGTAACTATTTATTAATTTTGTGCACTTTTTGCATAAATAAGGCTACCTTGGCTTGTACCCAACTGGTCATGGTATTTATATTATTTATCTGAAGAAAGAACCATCTTTTGTGTGCATAGGAAGACCAAACTGTAGCTTCAACATGATATTAATTCAGTATCTTAGTTTTCTTTGCTTACAATGTTGATTTCATTTGAATTAAATTGGACTGCATTCTGTTGCATAACTCCACCAGCATAGCAGGAATGACATCACATGCAGTGGCAGATTGCCACTAATTACAGAGTCGTGCTTTAATCCAGGTAGTGAGTGACTCTCCTGCAATGAGATAAAGTTGCCCACAGCCTAAAATCGAAAGAGGACTTGTTAATTAGCAGCAGTCTGGTGCTGCTCGTGGTGATCTCAATTTTGATATGAATGATGCAGAACCGTTCTGTAGTTTGTGGCAGAGTCTTAGCATTCATGAAATGAGGTGAAGTGTATTGACATCTCACTGACCATTCAGAACAAGGTAGATACAAGGAAAAGTAATTCTACATTCCTGAAACGATCACCCCTGTTGAGACATTCCTCTTAGAAGAAGTGGGTTATCCTTGCTGATACCCTTTTGCCCCCTAGAAAGCAGTACTGCAGGGTCAGAAAACCCTGTAATAGTGTGGAAGAATTACAGGGACAAGAAAGAATTGGTCTCACTCCTTCAGAACTAGATCTCAATCTTTTTTGCAGGTAAAAGGGGCTATTCTATTTGCACATGGACAGCTTTGGAGCAAATATGTAGAAAATGTGTGCTCATTTTGGAAAAGGTTTGTATTTTTTAAAGTGATTCAGTTATGAGTGACAGATCTATATAGATTCTATTAACTTTCATAGATTCTAGTGCAGAACATGGTGAGGGATATGTGGTCTCATATTAGCAATCAGAGATAGAATGATTTTTTTCCCTTTTAGATGATATATATGCTTATGAATATTGTATTCAGGCTTTCTAGTCATACAGTCATGGCCAAAAATATTGGCACCCTTGCAATTCTGTCAGAAAATGCAACCCTTCTCTCAGAAAATGGTTGCAGTTGCAAATGTTTTGGTACTCACATATTCATTTCTTTGGTTTGCGTTGGAACAACACACAAAAAAAAAAACAGAGAAGAAAAGTCAAATCTGATACAATCCCACACAGAAACCCCAAAATGCACTGGCCAAAATTATTGGCACCCTTAACTTAATATTTGGTAGTACCCCCATTGGAAAAAATAACTGAAATCAGTCGCTTCCTGTAACCATGAATGAGTTTTTTACACCTCTCTAATGGAATTTTGGACAACTCTTTTTTTGAAAACTTCTCCAGGGCCTTCAGATTTGAAGGATGCCTTCTCCCAACTGCTGTTTTGAGATCTCTCCACAGGTGTTCTATGGTATTCAGATCTGGACTCATTGCTGGCCATTTCAGAACTCTCCAGCGCTTTGTTTGTCACCATTTCTGAGTGCTTTTTGAAGTGTGTTTCGGGTCATTGTCCTGCTGGAAGACCCATGACCTCTGGTGGAGACGCAACTTTCTGACACTGGCCACTACGTTGCGCCCCAAAATTCTTTGGTAATCATCAGATTTCATGATACTGTTTCACACAGTCAGGGCATCCAGTGGCAGGAGCAGCAAAGCAACCCGAAAACATCTTTGAACCTCCACCATGTTTGACTATAGGGACTGTGTTCTTTTCTTTGAATGTCTCATTTCTTTTTCCGTAAGCAGTGCCATGATGTCCTTGACCAAAAAGCTCTGCTTTTGTCTCATCTGTCCACAGTACGTTCTCCCAGAAGGATTGTGGTTTTGTCACATAAGTTTTGGCATACCCCAGTCCTGCTTTTTTATGCCTTTGTGTCAGCAGTGGTGTCCTCCTGGGTCTCCTACCATAGTGTCCTTTTTCATTCAGATGGCGACGGATAGTGCGAGCTGACACTGTTGTACCCTGTGTCTGCAGATCAGCTTGAATTTGTTTGGAAGTTAATATGGGTTCTGTATCCACCATTGGAACAACCCTTCATTGTAATTTTTCAGTAATTTTGCTCTTCCGTCCAGGGAGGTTAGCTACAGTGCCATGAGCTGTAAAGCTCTTGATGATATTGCACACAGTGGACACAGGAACATTAAGATCTCTGGAGATGGACTTGTAGCCTTGAGATTGTCAATGTTTTTCCACAATTTTTTCTCTCAAATTCACAGACAACTCTTTACACTTCATTCTTTTCTCCATGCTCAGTGTCACACACAACACAAAGGTTGAGTCAACTTTTCTCCATCTTAACTGGTTGCAAGTGTGATTACTATATTGCCCACACCTCTTACTTGTGACGGGGTGTCTAAGTACAAATTAAAAGAGCATCACATGCTTGAAAAGCAATTATTTCTTACAATTTAGACAGGATGCCAAGAATTTTGGTCAGTGCATTTTTGGGTTTCTGTGTGGGATTGTATCAGATTTGACTTTTCTTCTCTGTGTTTTTGTGTTGCTCCAACGCAAACCAAAGAAATGAATATGTGAGTACCAAAACATTTGCAACTGCAACCATTTTGCATTTTCTGATAGAATTGCAGAAGGGTTGCATTTTCTGAGAATTGCAAGGGTGACAATATTTTTGGCCATGACTGTATGTGGATGGGGAGATCTAACGTTCAGTGGCAAAGTCACTTTTCTCAAGGGACTGCCCTCACTTTATAGGTTCTGTGATGGCTAGCCTGTTGGTGTATCACCAGTCCAATGCACATGGCAAATTGTTCACTTGATTTTTTCCTTTCACTGACCTGTAAATGACGACAAAGAAGTGTATGGTGGGATGTCACCTCTATTTCTAGTCTGCAGCCTTTGCAGAATTCTGATTGCCGTGTATGTGAGGATGGCAAACTACTACCCCTATGGGAATGTCTGCCTAGACACACATGAATTATATTGGCTGCAAACTTGCCACAGCTTTCTATTGGGAATGATTATCTAATCCGTTATTGATCTAGTTGATGGAAGATTGAAAACTAGTTCCTTCAATAGTGATTGAGACTAAGACCTTAGCTTCCAGTTCTACAACCCACTGTGGTCTCAAGATCCACAATATATTTAGATAGCTTTCCATATACCATTAGAAGAGTGAAGATGTCTTGAGTTTTTTCTCAGTAACTGACCTCTGCAGTACAATTCCATTTCTCTTAGTAAAATCCTGGCTGTTGATACTTATATGTAGGAACAGATTTGTTCCATTTGGTGGTTTTGTGCAGTGATGTGGAAATTTTTTCACAGAAAAGGACTGCTACCATAAGATAAAAGGAACCAAAGTTTGAAGAGAGATTTTCTCTATGACAGTTTCCCATATACTTTGAAAATGTCATATTGCTCATACAAAATAAAGGAATATGAAATAGTTAGAATTGATAATGAAATGACATAGATTTATGTACCATTCCTTCTCGCAGTTCATTGAGAGTGAAAGGCATAAAATAAAATATATCTGTTTTAGGTTCTTGCAGATTAATTGGAGGATAGAGGTAATGTGAAAGACAGTGATAAACTTCTACAGAAAAGAGATGTAAAATTGAGCAAAATCAGTGCAGGAACAAACACTGTTCTGGTTCAGGACATTCTGAATCATATAACTTGCTTGTTTTAATTCAGAAGCCATTGGGAATGTTTATATTCACAGTCAGACATAAATATTAATTTATCTCTCTCTCTCTCTCTCTCTTTTTGTTCTCTTCCAGATCTTCCAGTATCTATATTTTAGCTTTCTGTGCTGATCTTACTCCTCCCTTAAGTTATTATATAATTTTTTGCTGCTGTGTGAAAATAGAGATGTCTCGCAGTCCAGATGCGAAGGAAGATCCTGTGGAATGCCCTCTTTGTATGGAGCCTCTGGAGATAGATGACATAAACTTTTTCCCTTGCACCTGTGGTTACCAGATCTGTCGCTTCTGTTGGCATCGTATTCGTACTGATGAGAATGGACTATGTCCTGCTTGCAGAAAGGTATCGGTTTTAGGTTCATTATGATTGTATATGATAATATTAAATTACCCAAAATGTGAGTTACTTCAGACATAGCATACCTTGCCTCAGTTGCCCTGTAAAGCTTTATGATGGAGTTTCCCTGTAAGTCAAAAAGAAATACAGAATTGATTAAGTGGAAAACTGATATTGGTTCAGCTTTTGAGTTTATATATTCCACAGCAAATTGCCGAAGTGTTCTGTAGTACTGTAAATTGTCAGAGGTCTGGTGCCATCCGTCTGCTACTGGTAAATGTTCTCCATGGCATAATCAGTTTCATTTATTACCAAGCTAACACATTGCCCATGCTTAAATCAGGATTTGGCAAATTTCTTGTATAGATTTGATCATTATGGCCTGAGTCCTATTGCTTTTTATCACACATGGAAGTAAAATCGTGGAAATAACTACAGCTAATTGACAGTGAGTCAGTTGTGTGTCTAGTGTTTACTCACATGATCAGCATCTTGTCATTTAGCTATAGAATCTTCTGCTATTGTTTTTTCATGCACAATAGAAAACAATAGGGTTATGACCTTTATAGTTTCCTTTTGACTACCAGACGGAGTTCATATGTGTCTTGTTGTATAATTTGTTCAGTTCTATCATCATGAGTGCTTGAATGGCATCTGTTTAGTGTCCATCAGTTGCAAAAGGCATATATTGACAAGGTGAGACAATTTTCAGAAATTCTTCTTCCATTCCCAGTTTGGGCTAGAATATCGGGTCCCTTCAGAACAAGATGCAAAGGAGGCTGCAGGAAGATTAGAAATAGCACAAAGTTTTCCCTCCCCTGTTACATTGAGGGATGTCTTACATCAACAGAGAGGCACCAGTTTCATACCACATGTGGTCTATAGGATATAGGTGGTTAAATTAATAGAAAACTTGTTATTTTTCTTATAAAGTAACATGTTTAACATGTAGGGTGTGAACAGCTTAGAATATAGCTGTTTCAATGAGCATATCTTGTCATCAACTTATGCAACACAGAGTAAAGCAAAGCTGGTGGAAAGTAAATCAGAATCTTCTGGTCTATCTGAGTGATTTGAAGTAGCTTAGCAATTGTCTCTGACTTCCAATTGTTTAATAATAGCAACAACAGAATTATTTTTTGCACCTAAAGTAGGCTGCTGAAGTGGAGGAAATTTGAGATAATGAGAAATGAATTTGTGTGTGAAAGGGCCATTAACTCTGGTACTCAGAACATTCTTAAACTTTGAATTATTTTGTTTAAGGGGAACGTTTTCTTTTGCCTCAGACCCTTATTGATAAATCTTAGGGTTCTAGTGGAAAAATTGATTTGGAAAATGTGAACTCTGCCCTGGTATAAAGTCTTGGGCTTTGGTGGTATTTTGCTTGGCTAAAATATTTTACTTATTTCCTGGAATTCAGAATTTTCTCTAGCACTGAGTTATGATTCTAAATTGATGTATTACAGTGCAGTCATAATGTATGAGTTTGTGGCAAGGTGGATAAAAATAAAGGATTTTTAGAAATCAGATTGATTTAAATAATGATTTAAATTTTAAAAATCATTTTTTGATCTAAATAATAAAACAATCCAGTTTTTTATTTAAATTGTGATTTGATTTAGATCAAATCCAGCCTGGTTTACAGTACAGTATTTACTTCCAGGTAAGGATGTATAGGAGTGGAGCTTCAGAGGTTTGAGAGGTACCTCAGTACCTTGTTGAGCATAATGTCAACTCAAGAAACAGGTACAGAGTAGGATAAATCAAGTGAGAGAGCTTGGCTTTATTGGTAACCTCTCACTCTAGTGTGAAGTAGAAGCTATTGCTGCAAAATATCTTTGATCTCACTTTGGTAAAGGGTCTTTTCCCAGAATGTTTGATTTCAGAATGACTGATTTTAAGATAAATGCTTCTTATCATTCCTAAATTATACAGTTCACCATTTAGCACCTGAAGTTTTTTTCTGGGTCTAAAAGTAGTCCGATTGCTAAGAACAGCAAAAACAGTTTTGAAAGTACATAAAATTTTCTATATACGTGTGTAGTTTAAAACCAGCACAGCCCCTACGTCTGCAGGTTTACCAGCCAATACATATGATGCACTAAAGGAAAAAAGGGTCAGAAAGGAATAGGAAAATAAAGAAGCTCAGGAGTTGGTTCTTTAAGTTACACAGTTATAATGACTAAATAGAGTGGACACAGTTCAAGGATGGTAGGGGCCAACTGACACTTGGTGTTCCTGCATTTCATTACTTCATATGTTGCAGTGAGGTAGAATAGCTGCTAATAGATGATGGCTCAGGAGTAGAAGAGAAGCCAAGTGGCAACTACTTTTAGATTTTCTCTAATCCATCTGCACTTTCCCTTTACTAATTCATGTGCTATAACTTTATTTCATGCTTTTAAGAACTTTTGACTTATCCTGTTCTTTGTCTTCTCAGCTGGCTAACTGCATCCCGTTTTCCACATTGAAAAAAAAACTGCAACCACATAGGCTACCCTCCTCTTTTGATTTGTTTAAAACTGGTATTCTTGTTCTGATGATACTGCATTGCAATAGATATTCTATTGTAAACAAAAGTCATTTTGTGTTTAATAATATGTGCTGTCAAGTTGATCCCAACTTTTGGTTACCATTTGTAGCATTCTTTAGCTATGCAGTGTTCAGAAGAGGTTTACCATTTCCTTCTTCTTGGGAAGACTTAGGACTTTGCAGCTTGCCCAAAACCGCACAGGGTGGCTCTTCTACAAGGCAGAGTGGGGAATCAAACTCCTGACCTCTGTAGAACAGAACTAGTAAAAGTTGAAGAGGAATAAATGTTACTTTGCTTTGTTTGCCAAAAGGATCAGTTATTTGTTTCATATGAAAGATACTGTGGAAGACCTGGAGTTCTGTCTTTGACAGCTGACAAATTTTTCACATGGACCAAAGGATAGATTCAGTGGTTTCTTTCATATATGCTAATACTACTGTTAAGCCCTGTAATTATAAAGTATATTAATGATATTTTTTAAAATTTCTGAGGCTATTATACAAGGAGACTAGAAATTTGAGTATAATTTTAATCTCAAAGACTGCACACACTTCTTTTAATCATTATTAACATAGCATTTCTCAGATAGTACATGCACTGGCCTGTGTTCAGAGGTAATAGCAAAGTATGGAGAGCTAGAATGATGTAGTGTTTAGAGTGTTGTGCTAATATTCAGGAGGTGTCTTCAAATCCATACTTGGCTGTGAAGCTCTCTAGCTGACCTTGGGCCAGTCTCACATTCTCGGCCTTCCATACCTTGGAGGTTGTAAAGATAGAGTGGAAAGAAAAAGAGCCATGTTGTGCTCCCTTGAGCTCATTGAAGGGAAGATGGGATAGAAATGTTAACAAATAACTACAGATAAATAAATAATGGTTTCCCACTAATATTAACAAGCCATAACAGCACTTTGTACATAACCAGGAAATAGAACATTCTTGGTTCTGATTTTAAACAAACTAAAATTTCCTGTGATGTCAAAACCTAGGGAAACTGTGATTAGCTAGAACATACCAAGATAAACTGTTGTTTCAGATTTTTGTGTCATATCAGAAGTCATAGTTTAAGCAAATTGAAGTTACCCTGAATACTTGTGATTTCAATGCTACAATTGGGCATTTTCAAAAACTCTAGTATTGAGTGAGTGTTCAGCCCTTAAATGATCTCTAGAGAGACACAAACTGTTCTAATTAAGCTATTACAGCATTTTTTCAATGTAGGACTTCTGGTACTGTTTGTGTAGGGTTTGCATAACAGGCTACCTGAAGGACTGTATCTCCCTGTATGAGACTTCTTGGTGTTTAAAATCATCAGAGCAAGCCCTCTTCTTGTTCCCATCACCAATACAAGCACAGTTGATGGGGACACTAGAGAGGGCCTTCTCTGTGGCTGCTCCCAGATTATGGAATGCTTTCCCTTGGGAGGTCATGTTGGCCTCCACTCCCTTTTATCCTTCTGCCGACAGCTGAAGACCCACCTTATTAGGCAGGCTTTAACAGTCATGATTGAGTCCCTGAATGCCATTTTTAATTAAGATAGTTTTTAATGTTTTACATGTTTTTAATTATTCAACGTTTTTAAAATCAGTTTTGTAGTTCAATTGTTTTTTAATATATAGATTATTGTATTTTTTTTATGGGGACGTGGTGGCGCTGTGGGTTAAACCGCAGAAGCCTCTGTGCTGCAGGGTCAGAAGACCAGCAGTCGTAAGATCGAATCCACGCGATGGAGTGAGCTCCCATCGCTTGTCCCAGCTCCTGCCAACCTAGCAGTTTGAAAGCATGCAAATGCAAGTAGATAAATAGGTACCACCTCGGTGGGAAGGTAACGGCGTTCTGTGTCTAGTCGCGCTGGCCACGTGACCACGTAAACTGTCTTTGGACAAAACGCTGGCTCTATGGCTTGGAAACGGGGATGAGCACCGCGCCCTAGAGTCGGACACGACTGGACTAAACGTCAAGGAAAACCTTTACCTTTACCTATGATTTGTTTGTCTTTCTAGAACCGAGCTACCAGTTTGGTACACGTGTTTTTAATTATAGTCTTTTTAATACTGTGAGCCACCTTGAGTCCCCTTATCGCAGTGGTTCACAATCTTTTTCGAGTCCCAACTCCATTTTGTAATAGCCAAGTAACCTATGACCCCCCCATGTTTGCATAAAAAGGCATTTTAAGTGGGGTAAAGCCATCCCTTCTCAGAAATTAGAGGCTTCTTTCTCCCCCAAAGGGCCTGTTTCTCATATGTACATATATACGGTAACTATAATATCCTGCTCGAAAAGGTGAAGGAAGAAATTATTTAACAAGGGCTACAACACATATAAAGCAACCCACAACTATGCAGGAAACACTTTGCAACCCCCTTGGGGGTCATGACCCCCATGCTGGGAAACACTGTCTTATTGAGAGAAAGACAGCCAATAAATAACTTGCTGCAGCTAAATTATGTGATGCCAGTATGCCTCTTGATGACATGCCTTGTGATGCAGCTAATTGCGCAGCCAGCCTGTACCCCAGTACCTCATCAGTTAGCTATAACAAGTTGTGCAAACAAGTTGTTATGAACAGCAAGAGTATTCCAGCTATTATCTTTTTATTGCCATGTTTTATTCAGTTAGCAGTTCATGTTACTGATACCTGATGATTAACTGAGCATAACTGTGGTAATAAAGTTATTTGACTTTTAGTTCCTAGTATCAATACATGTTGTTCCTTGACACTGACGACCTTATTTTGTTATCGAAGAGAAATATCTTAAAACAGCTTTAAAGAAAACTAAATCAATTGTGGTAGGAACTGTTGTGGGATAGCCTTTTTATCGGTTGTTAAGGCAGATAGCTGGACAGTTAAGAAAGCTGACAGGGGAAAAAATTGATTCATTTGAAATGTGGTTCTGGTGGATTGCTTTGTGGATACCCTGGATTGCCAGAAATACAGACAAGTGGATCCTGGATCAGATCAAGATCTGACTATCTCTGGAGTCTTATCTCTGGAGGCAAAAATGTTGAAACTGAAGCTGTCCTGCTTTGGTGACATCATGAGAAGATAGGATTCTCTGGAAAAGACAATAATGCTGGAAAAGGTGAAAGGCAGCAGGAAAATAGGAAGACCAAATATGAGATTAACTGACTGCCTAAAAGAGACCACGAACTTGAGTCTGCAGGGTGGCTGAAGACAGGACAGTTTGGAGAGCAGTCATTCATAGGGTCTCCATGAGTCAGAGGTGACAGCACATAATAAGGCAGATACAACAAATTATTAAGCACAGTATTCTAGTCCTTTGAGAATTGTTTTTCTATCAGCAGGTTCCATGCAACTGGGGTAGCATTTATGTGCTCTAAGCAGGTGTGTGGAATATGGGCTTTTGTTGAGGAAAGGGAATTCTGTGGCTGGAACAGATGAGAAGAGCTCATGCCCACATGATTAGATTAATTTAAATCTTGTCTAGTAATGAGAAACATGAAACTTATAACTCTTATTCCTCAGGGAGGTTTTCCACACCGACACTAGTTGACTTCCCATTTTTCACCCGCTTTTGTCTTTTTATTATTGGTCTGTGCCATGTGAATTAATAGTGATTTGCTAATTGTTTTTAGTATTTTTATTTTTATTTTTGTTTGGTGTTGTATTTATTGTAAACTTAACAGAGTAGTGCCTTGATACTAATGGGAGCAGTATACAAGTTATTCTTCTAGAACACCCCCCCCCCCCCCCCCGGCTGCAAGTACTATATAACTCTTTAAAACTTGGTGCTTAAAGTAGGTCATGCATTTCAGTGATTCTTCATTTACTTAACAGATATTTTTCTTAAACTATCGCTTTTATTTAATGTGTGGAAGTATCATAAATTGGTACATATTTTTCATTGCAAAATAGTTTATTGGAGCATTTCTTTTGAGTGCTTCTTGTGACTCAGCTGTTTGAACTTGTTGACCTGCTGAAGTGGGTCACTTTTCATGCACCAGTAGTAGTTACAGAGAAGCACTGAATGTTGAGTTACCGGATGTGAAAAGCAATGCTGTGCCACATTTGGATACTATGGCATATGAATTCAGATTGACAAATATTTTTGGAAGAACTATGTGGGGTGTATATCATTTTCTCTAGGTGTCTTTTCTGCACTTAATGCAGCTGCTTTTGCCACTCTCCATTGCAGTGCTCATCATCTCAAATGTAAATACTGTACTAAGATAGCCTCTGTAATTCTGCTCAAGCTGCTGCTTTTCTCTTCCAGTCTGTGCTTGTGACACATTGCTCTTTCTACGTTTGATCAATGATGGTTTACAGTGAGGCTTGGCATATTCATGTTCCCTTCAGGCATTAAAACACTACTGACTTTCTTGAAGGCTTTAAAGGAGACAGACATGCAGAAGCATTCCATGAGGCTTCATTCCCAGTTTCTCTGGACCTTATGATTAGGTAGCCAATATATGATACAGACAACCAGGCACCTGCCACGTTTTAAAATGTAATTACATTTCG
Source organism: Intellagama lesueurii (assembly GCA_037013535.1). Lineage (NCBI taxonomy): Eukaryota > Metazoa > Chordata > Lepidosauria > Squamata > Agamidae > Intellagama > Intellagama lesueurii. Next base: position 37,859,878 of record JBAJHW010000005.1, on the reverse strand, counting down.
TACTGAATTTGACACAATAGAAGAGAAGAATACTGTATGCTCATTTTTCAAAATATGATGTACGTATATCTTACATAAATATGTTGCTTACTACATAGATGCTTGATATTTGTTTTCTGCATTAATAGGAAGCTGGTATAGGATCCATAAAGGTACAGTATTTTCCTTGTAACTTCAAAATGAAGTTCTATCTTAGAGAGGTCAATGTGCTTAGGTGCAATTTTCAATTGCAGTTTTGTTTTTATAATCATTCCCATCCTGAGAAGCTTAGATGTACCTATATCATGGAAATGTAATAGTTTAAGATTTTTATGTGACAGTGACCATTTGCTGCTAGTGTTTTATCTTGTTCCTACTCATCCTTCTACTTTTGATGTCAGCTATTGTGAGGAAATGGAACCAGTTTGGAACACAGGTTTAAGCTCAGGGCAGTCATCAAGCTTTGTTCAATATTCTTGGAGTCCTGCAGAAACACATCTAGTTTCCCACAGTAAGATGGGTAATTGCAACTTGTTTGCTATTCTGTCATCCTTTGAATTGGATAGTGGCAAAGAAATTTTGGACATGTTGCAAAGGATGACTACAATGTTTAATAGGTCTTACTGTCAGAATCTGACACACTGTACCTGTTTGTATTTCTTTTGGTGTAGATTGCTTATGTTTATTTGAAATGGGCATAATTATTGATAATTTCGTATGAATCATGAAGTAGCCACTGTAAGAGCTACATGTTTTGTCCATAGAGGTAGTGTAGATTGCTTAATTGAGGGAAACAGTTATGAATGCCAGGAAGCAGAACTGTGACTAAAGGACTGGCAATAGAATTTAGTTTCCATCTGATCTTGCTGCATGTATCGCAAGCTTCAGACTTCATGCTTTAAAAATAATTAACAAGTGTTTAATACTACTCAGTCTGGAGACTATCTGGATAGATACTAGAAGACTAACCAAAAATATGATCTGTGCTGTGGCCACTGGAGGGTTGTGTCTTCCAGTTCTAATTTTTTTTTTTTTTTGCTTATTTCAATTCTGACCATGCTTCTGTGCAACCATAGTATCCACTGATACATCCTTCTATACTATATTCCAGACAAACTATAGTAATCATGATGCCTGCATATTTAGAACTCATAACAAAATTGAAGTGCTTTTTCTACTGGGTTGATGATTAGTACAACTGAATGCTGCAAAGGAAATGTGCATAAATATCTGATTATGAGATCAAAGATTAATTGAAGCTAATGCATTATGCCCAACACTAGTTCACTTTTTCCTAGTGTAAGAAGCTATTGGCTGGATTTTACATTAGAAAGGCAGGGGTTGGGACAGCAGAATTCCTTGCCTTGTTTTTTCAGCAGTCCCTTCAACCGCTCCCATTGGATATAGAAGTATGGGGGACCTTGTTGAGTAAGGTGACTTGAGTGCAGGGAAGAGAGAAAAAATTTGGAATTTGAAGGAGATCACTATGCGTAAGTGGAACTCTCTCATGAAAGGTGCTTCTGCCTGAGTATCTTTGCCCATGTGCGATGTAGCCACTTAAAGTGTTTTGAAATTTTCTCTCCACCGTAAGACAAGGAGAGACCCAGATCAGCAGGGTCTCCTGATTACTTTGGCAGTCAGAGGGTTGGGATGTCAAGGAGGTCCATTTTTATCAGCTCTGTTGTATGCTCTTAAAACTGTGTCCAGTCCAATCGCTTCATTGGCAAGCTCAGTTTCACTTCCTGTCCTTGGAAATTTACTCTTTTCTTTTTCTAAATTAGCCATATCCAGAAGATCCTGCAGTGTACAAGCCACTCTCCCAAGAAGAGCTGCAGAGGATAAAAAATGAAAAGAAGCAGAAACAAAATGAGAGAAAACAGAAAATATCAGAGAATCGCAAACATCTGGCTAGTGTACGGGTTGTACAGAAAAATCTGGTCTTTGTAGTAGGCTTATCCCAGCGTTTAGCAGATCCAGAGGTAAGCAGCTGCCAAAGCTATGCTTTTTATACCCAGCAAATATGTTCTCTGAACCTTTGCTGTAGCTATTATGATTTCTAAGTAACTTTGTTTTTGTTCAAATCAATTGACTCTCTTGGACTTTACAGTAATGTTCAACATCATTGTCCTTCATAGGTCTGGATGCTCAAAATTTAGGTCATTTTGGTCTTTCTTAGCGGCAAGGTTCCACAAGGAGATTGCAGGGGAGTACCCCTCTACCCTGTGAACCATTTGCTAATGGGCTGGCACAGTTCTTCTTGCCTCTGTGCGTAATGTGAACATAAAACAGCTATATTGTCAATGTATTTGACACTTGAGTTTCTCATTTTTACAAGGTGTTAGAGGGGCAATAGACTTGGAACTGATGTTCCACTTTGGGGGGAAAGCAAACTTATTTGTAATAATTTTCAAAGTGGTACACTCTTGGAAATTATTTAAAGGCCCATGGGGCCTTTAAGATTAGTAAGTTTTATTTGGCATGAACTTTCATGGAAATAGCTTTCCTCTTCAGGTATGTGGCTTGCATTGTTTAATCTGCAGGTTCATATGCACACTGGGTCTGATTAAGGGGGTCTGACAGATGTAATAAAAGGTGCAGAAAATGACAGTTGTATTATTATTTTGTAAGCAGTATTAATAATACAAATTTCTTTCTGTATCACATTTCATTCTGCCCCATTCCCATACCAGAAACAGCATGCCTGTGAAACTGTGGCTTGAATATTGTACTCCATGCATTTGAAGAAGCTGGGTATATCCATGGAAGCTCATGCTAAAACACCTTGTTAATCCTAAAAATGCTACCAAAAGTATTTTTTGCTGTTTTTAATCATAATAAAACAAAAATATTTTTATTTGTGGAAACCAGTTGATTTATGATCAGATACAGCTTGGCAATGGAAGTTGTCAGTTGGGGTTTTTCTTTGATTTACTGCAGCTTATGTGTGCTCAGCTGATGGTGGTGACCTGAAGCGTAATGTGGCTGCTCTGTCTGATATACCACTTTAACCTTTTTCTAGGGAGCACATTCCTGGTTTGGTAACATGTCTGAAGATTGCTAAGCATGTATTACTGTAACTTTTTTTTAACAACAAACAGTGCTTAAAAAGTTTTCAAGCTGCAAAACCTTGGTTCAAAATACTTCTGCCACACTGTTTTGTGAGGCTAGTTAGAATGTGTTTTGGAGTTCATTTTGTATTGATCATTTCTGGTCTCACCGATGATGGTGGTTCTTACCTTTACGAACCATCTTGGGCTTTAATATATAAAGGCTTCTAAGACTTCTGTCCTAGGAACTATGAACTGTTAGTAAGAAAGTACAGTCAACCCTCGACTTACAAACTTAATCCGTTCCGGAAGGAAGTTTGTAAGTCGAAAAGTTCGTAAGTCGAATCAGCATTTCCCATAGGAATGCATTGAAAACCAATTAATCTGTTCCGGCTGTTTTTGGTTCTTAGGTCGAGGGGCGGTTTGTAACTCGAATCATTAGTTCCCATAGGAACTAATGCAAAGCCGGTTAATCCGTTCCTACCACTAGGGGCAGAATTTTTTTATTTTTTTCCCCTTTTAACCTAAGATGACTTAGGCTTTTTTTTCCGGTTCGTAACTCAAATCTAAGTTCGCAAGTCGAGTCAATATTTTTCTATCAGAGCTGTTTGTAAGTTGAAATGTTCGTAACTAGGGCCGTTCGTAAGTCGAGGGTTGACTGTATATGGTATTGTCAGAATACAGGAAGAGGAAGAACTGAAGTTATTGGGCTCTAAATGTACAACATATATGTACCCAATACCAATTGAGTCCTAATTAGGAGCAAGCATCTGTTAGGCTCGGGTGGGAAAACTGCCTACCAGATGTTTTTGGCCTATAACTCCTGCCAGTCCTAACTGGTATAATCAGTGCTGAAGTCTCATGGGAATTTCAGTTCAGAAACCTCTGAAAAGCCATTCTTCTCAACCCTAATGTCACATAAATATAGCAAGATGAGGCGTAGTTGAAAGCTGCTTTTCCCAAATACTGGACAGTAGACTCTCAGTACTCTCAGATACTTACCTTTGGGATTTGCTTGTGACCATAATCTTGCATAGTTTTTGGAGTATAATATATTGTTTTCTAAATAAGGTTTTTAAATTATCATGTGATTTTTGAACTACCTGTCAGTATTGAATTTATAATAGTAAAATTTAATCTTCTCTACAGGTTTTAAAAAGGCCAGAGTATTTTGGGAAATTTGGTAAAATACACAAAGTTGTCATCAACAACAGCACATCATATGCAGGCTCACAGGTAAGAAAGATATTGACATTTTCTACTTTCCTTGGGAAGAGATGGATTGGCTAGTCTTTACTGTCTAGACAGCCAAGTGTCGGCATTTTGGTATAAAAAATTTCAGGTACTTTTTCAGTTGTTCTCTTTTAAATAACAGGGTCTAATGAATTCTACAACTGCAGATAACTATCAGTGAATAAAACTGATTGTTGCAGTCAAACTGTATTCAAATTAAGGAAATCAGAGAAGTGTAATCAGAATAATTTTAGTTGTTCTGGTTTTTGGAAAGTCCATTATCTATAGAACATGACTTGGAGTAAAAGTATCCTTGTGGATATATATCCCAAGTTCTGTTACTTATTGTATTAAATATTATCTCTTTAAACATTTTCTTATATATATATATGCACAGAGGGGATAATATGCTACATGGGTGTAAAATGTAGAAACAAGTAACATTTCCTGCTTCATATATATATATGAATATATATATTCATATATATATGAAGCAGGAAATGTTACTTGTTTCTACATTTTACACCCATGTAGCATATTATCCCCTCTGTGCAAAGGTCAGTGGAATACTACTTAAGATGGTGCTTGCTCTCTGTATTTTTTCATAAATACTTGTATTTCACAGTTTTGGTTTAAAAAAATCTGTTGTCTGATTATGCAGGGCACCTTTATAGTCAGTTTAGTCTAGCCTCTTAAGTGCTTCCTGAATGTTTATTACCCTTAAATAAAATAGAAATGATGGAGATAGAAGGCTTTTCCCAGAGCATTTGAAACCACTTCTTTATTATTAAACAAATCATGTAACCTTGAACTTTGTAAAATTCTAAGCTACTTCAGGAACTAAGTTGTAAACTTAAATCTTTTTTTTTAAAACTATCTAGGGTCCAAGTGCAAGTGCATATGTAACCTACATCCGGTCAGAAGATGCACTCAGAGCCATACAGTGTGTCAATAATGTAGTGGTAGATGGAAGAACACTTAAGGTAATATTTATGGAAGTATATAAATATGTATTGCTCTGTAAGAATAATCAGCTGAAATTCTGTTGAAGAAAAGATGCTTGTGCAAGGGCAATTGTGCAAGTCAGTTCCTTCTTGTTTCTGGTTATGCAAGTACAAGAGGACCCTCATATTCACTAGGTATTGGTTCCAAGGCTCCCCCTGCTAATATGAAAAACCGTGGATAATAGTGAACACTATACACACACGTATGCATGTGTACACACACACACACACACACACATATACACAGACATACATACACACACACATATGCATTTTTCCTTTTATCATGCAATGATAAAAGGAAAAAAAAAACAGAAAAAATTATTTTCACATACATTACCAGAACTGGTCACAAGAGGACACGAGTGTATTTTTCACTAACAAGTATTCATAGCATGGTCTCTAGCTCCCTCAAGTGACTGCTTCTGGTAATACATGTGTAAATATTTTTTCTGGATTTTTTCTTTAAATATTTTTAGTCTTTTCAGACTGTGGATAAGTGAAACCGCGAATACTGATCCCATGGATACGGGATCCTACTATAGTCACATGTTTGATCATGCAACTGTAGGAGGATGTGGCATATGAAAGATGACCCATGAAACAGGCAGTATTATGCATGCAGTTACTCTAAGGCAATAGGATGACAATAGGATTCTAGCAGTAAGGATTCAGTAAGTTCTAAACGGTAATGGCCTCATGCCATAATGTATATTATTTTTTTAAAAATTAAATTTGATTGTCAATCCATTCAAAATAGCATAACAAAACAATACCTATTGTATTACAGTAATAGTAAATTTCCTATTAATAAACTCTTATACCTTCATATATACACACAGTTTACATTATCCCTTTATCTTTTTACATAGTCTCTTCCATGGCTCATTATTGCATGTTTATGTCAAGCTGATGTCACTTAGAATAACCAGTCCAACCCATTGTCCACTTGGTTTACTCTGTTTTTTGACTCAGTGTCGGATTTCAACGGGGGGTGCCGTATCATTATAAAGTTATATTTTAAAATCTCCCCTCTATATAATCTGGCCAAATTAGTCAGTTTCTCCATCAATGCCACTGCCCATATTTTATTCATATATCTTTGTAAAGTAACGTCCTAAGCATCTTTCCAGCACTGAGCAGTTTCATTCCGTGCTGCCCATATAAGAGTTGCCACCGATTCTTTATTTGATAAATTTTCATTTCTTCTGGTAAATAGTGAGAATAATAATGTTTCATTTGAAACTATTTTTTTGATTTGTTATTTTTTTTCTAGCCAGTTAATTACCTCATACCAGAGTCCATTTCTCGACAACCTAGATGTGTATAAATGTAGCTTAATTAGATTTGCTTTCCCTTCCTCTTCCATTTGAACCCATTCAGGAATTTCTTTTTCCTTTATAAAGTTAACTACTTGAGCTATTTGAAAAGCTTCATAATATTTTATTAAGTCCAGTATTGCTAATCTTCCTTTTATACTTGGTCGATATTTTACAGAATTTATGAATCTTATTGTTCTTCCTTTACTTACAATAATTTTCCAAGTTTTTTTGCCATAATTTTATCTTTTTCATTTCTGGTTGTAGGGGTATGTTTGGTCTGTTGGCTACCAAGCCCAGTTCAAAGTGTTGCTGATGCTGTTTGTTTTTGTTCCTAATATGTTTTGTCTTTCATCAGGCATCGTTAGGTACCACAAAATACTGCAGTTACTTTTTGAAGAACATGCAGTGTCCAAAACCAGACTGTATGTATCTACATGAACTAGGGGATGAAGCAGCCAGTTTCACAAAAGAAGAGATGCAGGTAGGTGTGTTGGAACTTTTTTACAAGAGTCTTCTTGCAATTTTCCTCATGTTTCAGATCCTGAGTAGTGAAAGACATTAAACTACAATTCTTCTTTTGGCCATGATAAGCAGTTAGAATTTAAGCAGATTGTGATAAAGCATTAATAATGGCAGAAAGAGAGGGGATTGGCCTATAAGCTTGTCTGGCCTGGATGGCTATGTCTGAATCGGCCCACTACCTTAATCTGTTTGTTATTTGTAAAATGTGAATAAATATGACCTGCTATCCATGGTAAAGATTTTTTCAGGTTGAAAAAAAGTGTTGAAAATATTGAAAGACTTGTAAATGTTTTGAACTGGAAAAGTGGTAATTAATACTACCCTTTTCCTAAACTTAATTGTACTGAGAGGTTGGGGGCTGTTTGGAGACAAGGCATGGGCCATATTTGCAGGCTCCATGGAATACATCTGGCCTGTGAGTCAGACGTTCCCCCATCCCTAACATAAGGCAATAAATTCCCTCACATTACTGACTGTTAAATACTTTTATACCAGCAATAGCACAGTTACTTTAGGCACAACACAGAACAAATTCAAAGGTGACATTACACTTGAAATCATTCTGGGCTTCTATTTACATTTGTCACTTAAAATTGTAGTTTAGTTAATCCTAGTTAACTAAATCCTGGTTAATTTAGTTTAATCCAGTAGAGTCAAATCATATAAACATCCAAGGATCCTTAAAATGCCATGTTTCACAAGGACTGATACAGAAAACAAGATTCTGAATGGTAGGTCTTATGGTCTTTATCTTGGATAGATTTCTGTCCCTGTGCAGAGTATCAGAAGATTCTCATCTTCTAGACATTCTGACCTGTTGCCTTGGGCAGAGAAGGTGAATTTCCAAATGCTCTGAAGGTTGGGATAAGCAAGTTCCTGCTGATTTCTGATCTGATTTTAGAAAAACAGCATTGCTGAGGAAAGATACTAGTGTGAACAAGTCATTTACCACTTACTGATGCTCGTATGGATGTTCTCCTCCAAGACCAAGGACGAGTCATGTGCTGTGTTGTCAAGCTCATTGGTGTTATGGCATGGAGAACACATCGGACAGAAATCTTAGAGTTGGCTGATTCTTTCAAAAGTACACAGCTTATGCTACCAAATAGCAAAAGCTGATAGTTTCTCTTAATGCTGCCCTATGTTCAGTTTAGTTAGACCATCGAGTATTTGGACCCACTTTCAACTATTTCTTTATTATCGATAACCATCCTATTTTCTTGTACTCTTAATTAAATAGCTTTTTGAGGGATCATGCTGATTTATTCTACTAAAACAGTGGTTCCTAACCTTAGGTGACCCAGGTGTTCTTGGACTACAGCTTCTGGAAATCCTGGCCAGCACAGCTGATGGTGAAGGAGTTTTAGTCCAAGAACACCTGAGGACCCATAGTTGAGAACCACTGAATAAAAAAAGACTGCTGCTTTTTTTTACATTTTATATGGCTTATAGGTAGGCTTTTAGAAGCCACGCTAATGGCAATTTGTCATCTTCCATCTTATGTGAAGTTTTTCGTGCTATTGTTTCTGTTCGTAGAGTGAATTTATTTTCAGCTCTGTATCCTGGTCCTAAGGATACAAGAGTGTGCTGACTAGATACTTCCACCTTTCTGGTATTGCCTATCTATTTCACTTAACCTTAAATATACGCTTGCCTGCTTTTTTCTAGAACACAAGAATGTCTGAGAATGTACTGTGACACTATTTAGAGATCTAGAACTGTTGCTTCTTATCTTCTTACTACTATTATGTGTAACATGGCCTCTGTGACGCACCCCGTGAATGCAAACAAGTCTCCTTGCAGATACTTCATTATTGTTTTATAATAATGGTTATTACTACTTAGTCAAACAATTGTATTGATACACAATTACTTTAAAGGATTACTCTGTCATTAACATATTTTCAAAGACTGAAGAAGCTACTTGGATGAGTAGCCAAACGTTTCAACCTAATAAAGAAGAAGTCCAGTTGCCATGACTCAACTTCCAGATAACCTCACCTGGATGACTGAGAATCTTCACAGATATATTTTCCAAGAATGTTCGTGTCAGAATTTTATAAATCTTCTATGTGAGCTATGCTAGGAGAATTGTCCAGTAGCACCTCTAGTACTGGAAGGTGTAGAACCTACTTGCATAGGTGATCACTTTGTGTTAGTTACAGGTAACCTATCTGGCCTTATCACTAAATTGGATTTTTTTTTTTACTATTAATTTAAGTCTGAATTCTAGACCTATGGCATGAGGGATAAATGTAGCCTTCCAGGTGTTGGACTGCAGCTTCCATCTTTCCACACTTTTGATTATGGTGACTAGTGCTGATAAGAGTTACAGTACTGTAATATCTGGAAGACCACACTTTGCCCACCCTGGTTTACATTATTGTTGCTATGTGGTGTCAAGTTGCTTCCAACATATGGCTACCCTTATGAACTAGCGACCTCCAGAAGATCCTGTCATTAACAGCCCTGCTCAGCTCTTGCAGGTTTGAGGTTGTGGCTTCCTAGTTATATATTGTCATACTAAGTAGTGCAGTAGTTATATTTTGTATCCCCAAGATGCTTAAGCTTGTCTTTACAGATTACATATGTCCAAGAGAAGTTAGCTTCTGTTTAGTTTTCACTTCACTTTGATCAGTATGATATATTGCTATTTAAACAATTTATAGTAAACATTCATATGGTTAAATGGATTAAGTGTATCAGTGAGGACAAAAATTACATTAGATCCATTAGCAGAAAGTATTGTTGAAATTTTAGCAGAAAAGTTCAGAAGCCATTCCTGAAAACTTGTATGATTAGTCTTTTTTATATTAAAATGAATGCCTGTATTCTGTTATATTTATAACAAGGTTTTCTAGTCTGGATTAGAAATCTGCTAGTCATTGAATTGTCGTACTCAAACATATCTCAAGGGGACCAAGTGGAACAGATAGAATTATAGGATAACTAGTGCTAAATGTTGTTTTACAGTGTAATTCATCACTCTAGATCTTATGAGCACCTTATTATAGTAACTGTAATGGGTATTTCAGAACTCACATATAACATGTGATCATTGCCAAGAGTTATTCTGACATAAGCATTCACTTAAATTAGAAAAGCCTAATCCAGTTTACAGCAAGCCTCACTTTCTGTTTAAGGCATCAACAGAGAAAATGTGATTCTCTCTTATGAGAGACCACTAGAGACAACTGATTCTGTTGGGGAACAGGAGCTAGCTTTCCTTAAAATAACTTTTTGGTGCATGGTGCACTCTCTGGTTTCAAGCTTGTATCATGTGATATTGAGAACCCAATGTGTTACAGAAGAAAATTTCTTAAAGTTCTTGGTTGCATTAGATTCTAATGTTGCTGGGGTTTTTTTTCACCACAGGCCGGCAAGCATCAGGAATATGAACAGAAATTACTCCAAGAACTATATAAATTAAACCCCAACTTTCTACAGTTATCTACAAATGCAGTTGACAAAAACAAAAACAAAGTGACTTCACTACAGAGGTATGATGCGTAAGTACAGGTTCTCTGACATGCTTTTTAGCTTCATCAAAGTCTCTTTTTTCCTTTTCTGCTTCATCACCTTATTGCTTAAGCTAGTGCACATAGCATCTTATCTCCGTTGCATTATTTTCCTTGCATACAGATTAATGTAGCACTTTCAAGCAGCTGTGCATGTATTTTCTTCAATGAAGGATGCTTCTGCCACATATGTGTGTATAGAAAAAATAGAACATGCTATTTGGGGATATTATCTAAGCTCATTTAGTTTAAGTGTGCTAGCTTCTCAGTGTGGTATCTGCTGTTTGAAATTGATAGGGTCTGTTTTTCAGTTTGAAATGCAAAATATGAAGCATACTTATTTTAAATACAACATTACATTACAGTGAACAAATTAGTTTTGTCACACAGGGTTGATCTGTAAGACAAAGTTGTTCTTAATGTCAACATTCGGGTTGTTAGCACCTTAGCTGATCCTTGTGCACATGCCGTTGCTTTTTTAGTATGTTAGCTGATAATATGTAGGGGGCAGAGTTGGAGAGGTAGCATGTGACATTTTAACAGAATGTGGATGGATTTTTTAAGCTAGATTTTCCTTGTCACAATTTTAAATGGTAGTTAGTTTCTACAAAGCCTTAACTGATTAACAGAAATGTTGTTAGTATTTAAATGCTGGGGTAACTTTTTATTTGCAAGACATCTTTCAAACTAAAATGGTTGTCTAACTGTTATCACCTGTAGTAGCTAAGTGTCTTCCTCCATTTGTAATAAAGGTTAAGTTTTATTATACAGTCATAGACCCGAAAACATTTGTAATAAAAGAAAAATGGAACTGAATGAATGGGAGAGGGGGAATCTGTCAGCATATTAACATCAGTAGTTGGTGACCATTGAAAATGATGGCCAAGAATTAGCTTGTTTTCAGTAAATTTCTTGTTCTGAATACATTTCAACTAATTTTTCAAGAGCTGTCTTACTCAGGGTCCAAATCTTTATACCTTTTTCTCTAATGTTAGTGGTTCAACCTTGAACAGAAGATTCTTTTTCTTCTTTATGATTGATGAGATACTTATAAAAGAAGATTCTTATTGCCAGAATTAAAATTAAATACTGTGTAGATATTTCTTCTTATACCTGTGCAGATAGTTTGACTACGAATGAGCAGAATACCAGGTTGTTTTTGTCATTTGAGCATCTCATTTGGACAGTGTTCCTTCCTTGTTATATGCTTATTATTTAGTGTCTGCTTCAGGAGAAAAATACTTGTAATGCTATTGAAATGAACCAAACATCATGGAAAGGTCAAGTGAAATTCAAATTTATTTTATTTATTTATTTATTATTAGATTTTTACCCCGCCCCCCTAGACAAAGTCTACTCGGGGCGGCTTACATACATAATAAAAACATCATAACATTAAAACATCATAACATTTAAAACAGCATAATTTTAACATTTATATTAAATTAAATCAGTACCAAGATGATAAGAGTAAAATCAGTTATTGACTGGAGGGAAGGCCTGCCTGAAAAACCAGGTTTTCAAATGAGTTTTAAAAACGCCCAGCGAGGGTGCCAGACGAATTTCAGTAGGGAGGCTGTTCCATAGCCGAGGGGCCACTGCCGAGAAGGCCCGGTTTCTTGTTCTTTCTTTCCGGGCCTCTCTCGGCGTTAGGCCCCTCAGCCGTCCCTGCTGGCTATTCCGGGTGGTTCGGGTAGATCTAGGTGGGAGAAGACGATCTGCCATATCATATCATAAGAAAGAAAGAACAGCAATCAGGCATTGTTTTCTGAAATGGCAACAAATGGCTCTTGCCAGTCTTAGCATAGGATTTTATCTAGACTTTCATTAACATTAATCCAAAAAGATCTAGAGTGGGCCTTTAATAACTGACAGTAGAGTTTAGGCATTCATGATTCTTGGATCTGGATCAGAAAAGTGGTAATTTGCTCATCTTCTACAGGTGTATGCTGCCTGAATTGTCAGTACTACCCTGTTTCCCCGAAAATAAGACCTAACCTGAAAATAAGCCCTAGTATGATTTTTCAGGATGCTCGTAATATAAGCCCTACCCCAAAAATAAGTCCCAGTTAAGTAAAACCCCACCCTTCACCATTGTGCAGCATTGTGCAGCAACCAGAAGATGACATAACTGTAAAATAAAACATCCCCTGAAAATAAGCCCTGCTGCGCTTATTTTGTGGAGCAAAAATTAATATAAGACCCTGTCTTATTTTCGGGGAAACACGGTACTTGACCAGTCATTTAGTGCTCCACTGAAATACTTCATTAGGTCAAAGATTTCAAACAGCTTGAAAGGTGATAAAATTGCAGAAGTGCTGTGTTCTTTCTATTGTCGTGTTATGTGTTTTGATATTTCAGTTTACCCCATTTATGGGAAGAGAATGTGTGGCTGTAGGTTTTAAATGCAGAATCCATCATAATTCCTGAAATAAGAGACATCTAATTGACAAATAAGGATGTTACTCCACTCAGAATGGAAAAGTAGCTACTGCCAAATATCACATGCTTCATTTTCATGTTTACTGTATTGTGAAAAAGTATCTGCAGAAGCTAACATCTTTTAGTTTCTAGTCTAAAACTGAAATTCCTACTACTTCTTGATCTCACACAAGGCTCACTGGTTCATTCCTGCGTTATCAGTTTTAAAACCTGAAGAGAAGCCAAGATAGAGCTGTGTCATCCATATCATTCTGAACTTTTTTTTGTTTTGTTCATATCATTCTGAACTTTGGATCAAGAATTAGGAAAGCAGATAAGACATCTTCATTCTCATCTTAAATGGAGCTGGCAGTAATATCATGTTTGCCTTTTTGAATTGACTAACTTAATTAGGAACTGTTCCAGAAACACTATGGATAGACAAGATAAAAGTGATTTGAAAACTTTCAGTTGATTCAGCTAGATCAGTGACTGGAGTGGCATGTTTCATATCTCTTTCATATCATATTTCTTTCTCATACATTTTGAGCATTGCAAGGAGTAAGTAATAGGATAAAACATTTGCTTCTAGAAAAATATAAGGATATATCTCTAACTCATCCAAGATAAGATATAGTTCTGAATCCTTCATCCTTCGTAGTACCAACAAGATACTAAGGAATCAGTGAACTGAAAAGTTCTTCTGAAATTGTTAGTGTTTCATTTTAGCATGCCAGGAGGATGTACACACCCACACCCCAACAACAATATCTATTTAAAGAAGTAACTGCCAGTATCAATATACTTTTATTCAGGGACTTCATTTTAATATCAGAGGAACATGATTCAGTGAGCAGTGCTTTTATTGGTGTGTTTTTAAAAGTTAATCAATTAATTAATTTCTAAACTTTTGGAAGAGGGAATGAGTTGATAATAGGGGAGTCTTGTTTTTGTGGAATTGGTATATTGAGGCATTTTTTCCAGTATCATATAGTCCAACACAGAGAAATCCTTGAAGACACTACAGAGATACAGTATACTCAGTGGAAGATGGTAATGATTCTCATACAGCTAGAAAAACACTGGGATGAAGTTAAAGCTTTGAGCACCTCCTCCTCCAGTCATCATGATAAGATGTACCTATAACTTGCAGACAGAAGTGTAAACAGTTTCCTTGGTGCAAAGGCCAGTTCACCCTACAGTCCTGCAGACACTACAGCATGTGCTGAAGATCTTCATATTTTTCTACACCATTGATGGTGTGAGGAAAAATTTCCCCAGTATTTCACTTTCCAGAATTTTTCCATAACTTGAACTCTCTTTTACTTTCACCTCTTTCCAGACCCAACAGTAATAACAAAGATGCCTGGCCATCATTACAGAGTTCAAGTAAATCAGTCAACGGCTTAACAATGGAACACAGGAAAACGCCTCCTATTTTAGAAAATGGCACAGACCCAGAACACATGACTCCAGATGGTCCAGATTCAGATTTCGGGTAATTGTGCTGCCTTTTATATTTTAGTTAGCTGTCTTTCTCTCTCACTGATGTGGAGGGATGATTCCCTGGCCTCTATATGGAGAGCTAGATTCAAATTCTAATAAAATTTCAAATACAAACAGTTGGCCTGAATCACTGCATGATGCCTAAACCTGCTGTGTGTGGTGAAACTGCCTATTGTTCTACAGTGGGCAGTTTGTGCAGAAGTCTGTGTCTAGACTATCAGGTGATGATTAAAGGTAAGGGATTTGAACAGGGCAAGACTTTTTTTTAATTAGTAGTTGCCTTCTGAGTTAGTGATCTAGCACAGTATGTACTTCCCTTCAACAAATAACTTGGGGTGTTCTTCAAGTAATAATGCTATATAGTAGGAAGTCTTATCTTCTAGGAGGCCTTTAGTTGACTGGTTGTAAGTGCTTTGATCTAAATTGGCAAACGTGAATACTCTCTAATCTTCACCCACAATATGTTGATATTATGCAAATATTACACTGGGTTGAGTTACACCAACATTCACCTTGCCTAAAACTTTTTTTAAACACTATAGGGACTCTCTTACATACTTGTAAGGCTTTTTATATGTTGGATCCACAACACAAACTGTATCACATTTCTAAGCTGCTTCCTATTGTCCTTGGATATTACTTGTGTGCTGAGGGGGCAGACCTTGCTCCTCTGCCACCTCCGTAACTGAACCAAGAAACTTAGTAATAAGTAGAGGATGCAACTGATACCTTCTTTTCTTTCTCTTATACTGAACTAATGCTTCTCTTGTTCCACATCTGGATGACAAAAGTTTTAACACTTTCTGGAAGTACAGTTCTGGTTGTAGAATCTTTGTTCATTTGACAAAATACCTTGTGATGTTTTACATATGCTTGGATGCATTCCTGCTCAGAAGCAAATGATTTGCTTCGGGTTTTCTTTTGTAGTTGAGTTTTATATTATTGAAGCGCTAAAGAGGCTTCATACAGCTAAACATCTGATAGGCTTTTGTTATAGGTGTGTGAAAAGTACTTGGAGAATATTCTTAAACTACCTAAGATCTAAAGGTCCACGCGCACAATACAGCTGCCACTGCAATCTCATCCTGTTCCCACCATTGACCAGTTGCTCCTGAAGATTAGAAATCTTTTCCAAGCATGGTCAACATGATAAAAAAGATATACAGCTGGAAAGACAAATTGATAACCTGGAATCACTTTCCTCATTCACATGGAAATCTTTGGAAACCAGTCTTGCCTATGGCTACTTTTATTTATGAGAGGAGCCCAAAATGTTACTTTTGAAAACACATCTGGTGTTTCCTCTACATGGATGATAAGTCTAATCTAGATTTTGAGACATTTTTCCACTGTCCTATCAGATTTGAGCCCCTGCTTATTGACAAAAGAGTTTGAACACTAGAGCAACTATGATGTGCAACAACTACACTTCTCTTATGTTCTCAACAATGCTGAGGTTAGGATGCTGGACCCCTGTGTAGTTCAAAATCTGTGTATAACTCTTATGCTCCCAAAAATGTAACTACAAAGCATAAACAGTTGATTCTCTCTCTCTCTCTCTCTCTCTCTCTCTTCCCCAACCTACATCACCTTCCTGGCATGCCCAAGCAACTTCCCCAGCTGCCTTGTGGAGCCTCCATGACAAGACTGGGGGGGGGGGGGGGCACTCCACTGCTAACAACACAGCCTTAGTTAAAACCCTCCTTTCTCAGGCCACTTCCTGGAGATGAATAGCAGCACTATATTTATTGAGGATTGTTTGATTGATTAAAAAAACCCTGTGTATAACCAAAACCGTGCTGCCCAGATCCATGCAATTCAAGGGAGTAGTGTGTTTTTCTGATTTACAGCACTGAAAGAATAAAGAATTTCTAAAAAAATGAGAGGAGAACATTTTAAAAATTTTGAATATTTGAACAGTTACTAAATGTTTTATTGAAGTGCGAAAGGAATACTGTTGAGCAAGTTTTGTTCCATGTGCTTCTTAATATACATAAGGCTAAATCCAGTTGTTAGTCTCACGTAAACTAGTTGAATGAAGGTGCTTGTTAAGTTGACACTGATGTATGTGCCATTGATTCACCTTGAGACAACATCATACAAACTCTTACAATTTTGACAACTTTCAGGTGTATAATAACGTGGCAAGTTGGTGGCCCATCCTTCTCTGTTTTTGTTCATTACAGAGCCCTGGAGTTCTGTTGAAATCTGTAAAACATAGGATACAGATAGAAAGTGGTAGTCATTTTATTTGCCTTTCCCCCTTTAACTTTACTCTAAACAAGCATATTTAGTCTTTCCTTTCAGAATGCATATTTGTGATTGTTTTCTGTGCTTGTAAGTAGATCAAGATGAGGATATGGATGTCTATATCTAGTCTGTCCTGTCTGCTTTTATCATGGAACTGAGTATCAACATGACTTTTGAACAGAATAATGTTCACCCACTTAAAATTAGATGTTATTGCAGAAAGAGTTTGGGACGGATGGTTATAGCTTTGGGAGTTTCACTAGATTAAATCTCACATTTTACTGTTTTCAGTGCAAGACAAAGGAAGTAATTCTTCTCATTTATACTCAGGGACTAGGACAAAATCAACAAATAATTCACCTAACTTTTAACTTGCTTTTGGATCCAACTCTCTTTTAAAAAAAATTAACATCAAAACAGGTAGTCAAATAATCATAGTAGTGATTTGATTAGGTTTGTTTAAAAAGTTAGGAAAAGTGAAGAAACAAAATAGATGTGATCAGAAAAAATCCTTAACTATTACATATATTCCACAAGGACTCTTAAACTACTAATTAAGGAATGCTTTTTATTTTGAAGTAGGTAAAATTCATTTTTCTATAGACAGATTGCTCTTATCAATTATTTTCAGTAATCAAGAACTGATAGCAATTAGTCTGAAGGAAATGGAAAAGATGTCTATGGATCTTAACATTCTGTAATGAAATAGAAAATTTATGCTAATGGAATAATAGGGTGAAGCCTAGGTGAATAGATTTCCATATGCATTTGTTTCTTGACTGTCTTGTTTAGAATATCCCGTTTACCCTGTTTAATCTTACTTCTATACATTGCCTTTGCAAAACTCTGGATTTACGCAAAATCACATATCTGACAGCTTGTAGGGACTCTGAAACAGCCCAAGACTCACTTACTGTGGGTCAAATCTGGGAGACCAAGTAATGGTTGAAAATATTGAAGTCTCTGTCAATATGTCTGATTGCATTCTAGTTATATAATCAGAATTCATTTGGCTGGCTGATTAATTTTGGTCCAAGTGATGAGTATTAAATTGTCTGTTGATAGAAGTGTAGTTTTATATTTCTTAGTTTGTAGTTTCTGTTGGACTTTTGTGTTCAAGTGGTGAATTTGACATGCTACATGTTTCTGCTCTTTATATCAGAGGTCGTCAACCCCCGGTCCGCGGCCTGGTGCCGGTTCGTGGCCTAAACCGGACCGGGCCGCGAAGACAGACCTCCCCCCCCCCGCATGCACTCCCCTCCCCACAGCTGTTTTGCGCACATGTGCGTGTGCACAAAGCACGGGGAAAGGCACGGATCCCAACCAAGGAAGGCGGGGTGGGTGGGGAAGAGAGAACTGGGTCCGTCACAAATCCGAAGCGGGCAGGTGGCGTCAACCTAAGAAACGCGCTCAACGGGGAAGCCAGCGAAGGGGGCGGGATGGGCCGTAGAGGCGGGGACTTCCCCCCCCCGAGTGGCATGGCATGGAAGCCAACCAGCGAGGCGCCAGCCCCCCCAGCGGGCGGGGTGCGGGGCTGGCCAATCGGGAGCGGCGCAGGGCCGGGAGCGAACACCTCAAATCCTTGCAGGAGGGGAGGGGCGCCTCACAGCTGATTGTTTCTCTCCGGAGTCGGAGCCGTCGGTTCGAGGCGCGGTGGTGGCGGCGGCAGACGGAGGCACGAGCGAGTGAGCAGCTGGAGGCGGCGTTGCTGCAGCCCAGCTAGCCTGGGGATGGAGGACCTCCCGCCCCCCCCCGCACGCACCCCCCTCCCCACAGCTGCTTTGCGCGCGTGCCAGTGTCAGCGCTCCCCCACCACTTCACGCATGCGCAGGGGCACCTGCACACACCCGCGCGCGCTCCCCCACCCCTTCACGCATGCGCCCGAGTGCCTGAGCAGGCATGCGCGAAGGGGTGGGGGAGTGCTCACGCCGGTGCGGGTGGGCAGGCGCTCCCCCACTGCTTCGTGCATGCGCCCGAGAGAGCGCGTGTACTCGCGCGCACCTGCGGGGGGGCCCGCCTTTCTCAGAGGCTCAGCCGGTCCGCGGTCCCAAAAAGGTTGGGGACCGCTGCTTTATATGATGATTTGCTTCTGTGTCTTTGTTGTTGAACACAAAGTATTAGCTTAGTTATTATAGATGTTGCTCTGTTTCTCTTTTCCACACACCCTCTGAATAAAAAAGCTGTCCTGATAATATCCACCAGTGTATTAATATCCACCAGTAGTAAACACATAAACAATAGTGACTAAACAGAATCTGCTGAAAATCTGCATTGTTATATTCTTTCCATTGATATTTCATAGTATTGTTGATTTCATGTTTATCTGGAACATTTTCTCATTTGTGTTTGTAGGCTTAATCTCATTCTTTTGTCTAAAGAAAAGGTTATCATTTAGACTATCTTAGTTAAATTTCACATGTTATTCTGAAGAAATTTTTATCTCTCTTGGGCTTTCTGTTCCCTTAATTGCTGTTCAAAAGTAGGCATGTCACTCACTATGTTTGGTAGAATATGCTTTTTTTAAAATTTGTTTAAGTCTGTTCTCCTATTTGTGTTCTGAAATATGGAGGCAGATATTCTTGCCTAAAGCGGGTTTTGGTAAACTACAGTATAATTTACTTATTTTTCTACTGGCATACTACAGATTATAGTTATAGACCTTAAAGCGTTTGTTAATGTTATTAACATTTCTCTTCGATAATCACTGATAAAAGCACTTCTACCGTGGTTAACTTAAGTAGGTTCCAAATAGATTTTAGAATACAAGTCTCTTTTCCCCATTGAAATAAAAAATTGGACAAATAATGAGACTCACTTTGTTTCGAGATAGAGGAATATTAGTATCCCTTGTGGAAACCTGTCACCAAAATATAGCTTACCTACGTTTGAGATTTATTCATTCATTTATTAAACTTATATACCGCCAAATAGTGTGGTGCAGTCAGTCTTCAGGTCAGAGAGTAAGTAGTGTGTGTTTCAGAATAGTCACATTTTTTTTATTACTGGATATTCTGTCATCTACTTCTTAGCTTGTCAACACAGTGGTGACAGTAGATCATTCTTCAGTTCAGTGGGCACATTGGCCAATTCAGCTGTTGGCATCTTGACTTTCCTGAGTGTGTCAAATGGTAAATTTACTTAAAGTTAAAAATAGAGTTCTGATCCATGAATTTGCACTGAACCGCATATTCTGGTATATGTGCTCTTCCTGATCTCTCTTCACCTACTTAGCTGTTGACAGTTCAAAGTATCTTTCTTTGTTCTACTATTGTCATTTTTTTTCAACACATTTCCCCTCAATTTTTGTGATTTTTGGTTTCTCCCAGCTCTTGTTGTTCTTCTTGAGTTCTTTCTGTTACAGTATTGTCCTGATTTTATCTGAAAGGTGAATAGATGCTTGAGCTTCACTTTTGTTTCTTTTTATATTGAAGTCACAGAGATATGTCTATTACATCCACTGGCTAGACACAAAATTTGTTATGTGCTGTCAGGTCACTTCTGACTTATGGCAGCCCTATGAATGAGTGATCTCAAAAAGGTCCTATCATTAATAGCCCTTCCCATGTAATGCAGAAGGTCCTATTATTAATAGTCCTTCCCATGTAATGTGGCTTCCTTTATTGAGTCAATCCATCTCATATTTGGTCTTCCTCTTTTCCTGTTATCTTCAGCTTTTCCCAGCATTATTGCATTTTTATATCTGTACATAGTAATTGGAAATACCTTAGTATGGATAATTTTGATTTTGGTCTCCAGTGCTACATCCTTATAGTTGAGGATCATTTCTAGTTCCTTGACAGTGGTCCTCAATCTCCTGTTTGACTGATGATTCAACCAAGATTTACAGAATCCTGTAATAATTTCTGTTTCTTCATTGTCAACACTGAAGTTACTTAATTCTCCTATAGTTGTGTTTTTTGTCTTCTTAATGTTCAGCTGCAATTCTGCTTTTATCTTAAATTATTTGTTTCTTTCTGCTAGTTTTTGCTCCTCCTCCATCTGAATGTAGCCCAGTTTCCTGTTTGAGATGTGTACAAATCGATAAGTAGTTAGAATAACCCTTGTCAGAAATTACACGTGGAAAAGTTAAACCTTTCTGATATAGTAAATTATACGAGGTTTGATCCTTTTCTCTTTTAACTTCTTCTCCCTGCTTCTCCTCCAACCTCAGTGCTGGAATCCTATTGCTTAGCATAGTAAGTCACACTAAAGTAGGTCAGTTGAATCAGTGACATTTGGTGAGTCAATTCCTCCGTAAATTATGTTTATTCAGATGGCCCCATTCTAGTTGTGGCTTACTTTAGCACAGTAAGTCATAATAAAGTTAGACCCATTTAAATTAATGGAACTTGTGCAGGAGTTAACTCACTAAATTCCCACTGATTCTATGGGTGTACTCGAGTGCAGTGGTTCTCAAACTTGGGTCCCTGGATGTTCTTAGACTGCATCTCCCAGAAATCCTGGCCAGCACAGCAAGTGGTAAAGGCTTCTGGGAATTGCAGTTCAAAAACATATTGGGGACCCCAGTTTGAGAACCACTGTTCTGGTGCAGTGTACTAAGCTAAGCAAGAAGATTTCAGCACTGAGTTTGGGTTGTGGTTGGTTTACTTTTTCAGTTAGTCTGCAAAATTCTTGCTTGAAATAATAAATAAAGCTTTGATTATAAGAGGTATGGGGATAGGCAATATTGTATTTTGTTAACAGTAGCTGCTTCAAATCCAACTTTATTTCATTGAGCAATAATTAAGAAGATATTTGGAGAAAATCAATTTTTTTGAGCTGTTCATGGAGTATAGGCCATGAAATTTATTCTTTAATGTCCCTTCATTTGCCTAAGTCTTTTTGTTTTTCTCTAGCCCTGTCGACAAACCTTCAGATTCTCTCAGTATAGGAAACTGTGATAATTCACAACAGGTAAGATTTTGAGAATTAATACTTAACTTTGTCAGCTATATAACTCTTGTGTTTGCAGCAACAGTAACGTGACTCTATGTAATGAAACTGCTGCTGTGTCACAAACTAAAGTGTACTTTCCTGCCATCTGCTGGATTCAGACTTGCTTTAGACTTACTTTAATGAAAATATTTGTTCTGTTTTTCTTTGTTTTTATAAGTGCAAAGTGATCATTGTGAGAAGAAAATAAAACTTTGTGTTAAATTTATTTATAAAGCTGTTTTGCATCAAGCCTTTGAAATATGTGAATGATTCATGTTAGAAAAACAATATGTCTTATTTTGTTTTGCCCTTTTCCTTTTAGATATCCAATAGTGACACACCTTCGCCACCACCGGGCTTATCAAAATCCAATTCAGTCATCCCCATCAGTTCATCCAATCACAGTGCACGATCTCCCTTTGAAGGAGCTGTAACAGAATCTCAATCTCTCTTCTCGGACAACTTCCGGCACCCGAACCCAATTCCAAGTGGACTACCCCCATTTCCCAGCTCCCCGCAGACTTCAAATGACTGGCCCATGGCACCAGAGCCACAGAGCCTCTTCACATCAGGTATATAGAGCCAAACAGTAATTAGAAAAGTCTTGCACAATATATTTTGAATCAGTACATTAATTTTTTTTCATAGAATCATAGAAAAGTGAAGTTGGAAGGGGCCTAAAAGGCCATCAAGTCCAACCCCCTTTTACCTTTAGTTTAGTTAAATGTGATACCATAATTTATACTCAGCCTGGTTTTTTGTTTTGTTTTGACCAAGGCCATTGTAAAGTGTGTGCTCAAAATAAATTAAACTCTTATGGAGTCATGATTATTTGGAATGAAATGATCTATCTTGAGTTTGAATGTAAAATCATAGAATCATAGAATAATGGAGTTGGAAGAAGCCTATAAGGCCATCAAGTCCAACCCACTGCTCAGTGCAGAAATCTGAATCAAAATATATCTGGCAGATAGTTGTCGAATTTTCTCTTGAATGCCTCCAGCATTGGAATGCTCACCACTTCCCGAGGTAATTGGATCCACTGTCGTACTGCTGTAACAGTTAGGAAGTTTTTCTTGATATTCAACTGAAATCTGGCTTCCTGTAACTTGAGCCCATTATTACTGTCCTACACTCTGGGATGATCAAGAACAAATCCTGCCCCTCCTCTGTATGACTAACTTTGAAGTATTTAAAAAGTGCTATCATATCTCCTCTCAGTTTTATTTTCTCAAAGTTAAACATGCCCAGTTCTTTCAGTCTTCTGTCATAGGGCTTGGTTTCCAGTCGCCTGATTCTTGTTGCCCTCCTCTGAACTTGTTCCAGTTTGTCAGCATCCTTCTTAAAGTGTAGTGTCCAGAACTGGATAGAGTAGAGCAGCGGTCCCCAACCTTTTTGGGGCCGCGGACCGGCTGGGGTGAGTGAGCTCCATGCGCGCGGGGGGGCGGGGGGCAACACGTCCCCCGCAGGTGCAACACCCCCCCTGCGCGACACCCCCCAGGCGAGTGTGACACACCTACCGTGCGTGCGTGCGGGGGGGTGGAGATCTGTATCCGCAGCCCAGTTCCAGCAAGCCCACAGACCGGCCCCGGGCTGCGGACTGGGGGTTGACGACCCCTGGAGAAGAGTACTCAAGATAAGACCTAACCAGTGTCGAATAGAGAGGAACTAGTACCTCATGGGATTTGGAGATTATACTTTTGTTAATGCATCCTAAAATAGCACTTGCCTTTTTTAAAGCCACATTGCACTGTTGACTCACATTCAGTTTGTGATCTACAACAATTCAAAGATCCTTCTCATTTCTAGTATTATTGAGCCAGGTATCCCCCATATTGTAAATATGTGTTTGGTTCCCCCCCCCCAGGTGTAGAACTTTGCATTAAATTTCATTATGTTGCTTTTAGCCCATTACTATAGCCTATCAAGATCTTTCTAAATTTTGTTCCTGTCTTCTAATGTATTAGTGATCCTAACCAATTTTGTGTCATTTCTAAATTTAAGCATTCTCTGTACCCCTTCATCCAAGTCATTAATAAGAATATTGAGGAGCACCAGGCCTAGGACTGAGCCTTGTGGTAACCCCACTTGTTAACTACTACTCCCAGTTCGAAAAGGAGCCATTGATTTCTGAGTACAATTCTGTAACCAATTGTGTATCCACCTGGCAGTTATTCTGTTCAGCCCACACTTAGTTAGCTTGTTATCATCGGACACTTTTGTCAAAACCTTTGCTGAAGTCAAGATATATAATAGATCTACAGCATTCCCACCATCTGCCAGCAAGATATCTGTGAAGATTCTCAGTCATCCAGGTGACTGCCAGCAAGGTTACCTAATTAAAAAATGAGATAAAATGAGCATGGCAGGATTTGTTCTTGACAAAGCCATGTTGGCTTCTAGTTATTATTACTGCATTATTTTCTACATTTCTGTTTTACTTTCCAATACATTATTCTCTGTTAATTTTTAAATTTCTGCTAATATTTCAGCTTCTGTAGCCATTTTTCTTTTAAGAATAGCTCCAGGCTTTTCACTCTGAGTCAGCACTCTATTATCAGAACACTCACTTCCTCCTTCCAATGGTGATGTGCCCAGTAGCTTGGGACAATTTTCTGCTGTAGCAACCTGTTTCGAGATATGAAACTTTTTTTCTTTATGCTTCCGTTCATTTGCAGTTCTTGAGATCCAACCAGAGACAAACTGTTACTGAATATGTAGAATGTTAATGCATTTCTTTAGTTTTATAGCTGAATTTAACATTATTAGAACTTAGAGCACTTAGATTTCACATGGCTTCCTTTGAATAGCCTTATAAAAGTTTTCTATTAGCTACAATTATAATTCATAATAAATGTATTGATTATAGCTTGTCCACATGTGGGGACGTGGTGGCGCTGTGGGTTAAACCGCAGAAGCCTCTGTGCTGCAAGGTTGGAAGACCAGCAGTCGTAAGATCGAATCCACGCGACGGAGTGAGCTCCCGTCGCTTGTCCCAGCTCCTGCCAACCTAGCAGTTCGAAAGCATGCAAATGTGAGTAGATAAAATAGGTACCACATCGGTCGGAAGGTAACGGCGTTCCGTGTCTAGTCGTGCTGGCCACGTGACCACAGAAACTGTCTACAGACAAACGCTGGCTCTATGGCTTGGAAACGGGGATGAGCAGCGCGCCCTAGTGTCATACACGACTGGACTAAATGTCAAGGGGAACCTTTACCTGTCCACGTACCTTGACTACTAATGATGAATACAATAATAATTTACTGTTCATAGTGTCCGAGTTTAGTATTTGTATTATATACAACCAGAGTGGATTTGATTTAAATCATATAAATTTAAATAATGATTTGAATCACAATTTAAATTTAAAAAAATGGATTTTTGATTATTTAAATAAAAACATCGATTTTTTGGTTCAAATTGTGATTTAAATAATAATTTAAATCAATTTGATTTTTAAAAATAATTGATTTTTATCCAACCTGTTAACAACATGTATGCCACTAGGATGATTAGTATACCTTTGGTGTATATGCCCTTGCCATAATGTGAGAGAAACAGGTTTGGAGGATTATAGAAGCGAAATTTTGGCTGTGAGCACAAATATAAAAATGAATGGCCTGAAACTCATGATAAGAAATTCAAAGTAATGGGTTAATTCATTGACACAGTTAAGCTAGGTTTTTGTTTTTTAAATCCTGGTCAAAATTCATATATTAAGTATTGCACATTCATGTTTTTGCCCCTTAGAAACCATCCCAGTATCCTCCTCTACAGACTGGCAAGCGGCGTTTGGATTTGGTTCTTCCAAACAGCAAGAAGATGACTTGGGGTTTGATCCCTTTGATATCACCCGCAAAGCCTTAGCAGACTTGATCGAAAAGGAACTGTCGGTCCAAGACCAGCCTTCCCTCTCACCCACGTCTCTCCAGAACCCTTCCCCACACACTACAGCCACCAAAGGGTCAGGCTCTGGATTTCTGCATCCTGTTGCACCTGCAAATGCCAATTCTCTTAATAGCACATTTTCAGTCTTGCCACAGAGATTCCCACAGTTTCAACAGCATCGAGCAGTTTACAACTCCTTCAGTTTTCCGGGCCAAGCAGCTCGTTATCCTTGGATGGCCTTCCCACGCAATAACATCATGCACTTGAACCACACAGCAAATCCCCATTCAAATAGTAATTTCTTGGACTTGAACCTCCCACCACAACACAACACAGGTCTAGGAGGGATCCCTATAGCAGGTAAGTGGAATGAACTTGGGCAGTGTCTTCCACTTTGTGAATCAGACTAGCAAGATGGGTTAGGTAATGTTTAGTATTACAGTAATCATGTAACTGTTGTTGGGAACATGACCTTGAATATTTTGAAAGTTTCAGTTTGACCTTAGCCTTGTAATAATGAGCTTTATAAGGAAGGTGGAGTATCCTATGTCCAGTGATCCTTGTTCTAAAAGTGACCTGTAATTGCATTGTCTTCCATCTCAGTTATGCTGTGAATTTGGTTTTGAGCTGAAATGTACCGTTTACTTATTCAAAGAAGTCAGTTACATTTTAACACTTTAAAAAGTCCCCAATTAATGAGATTTAGTGTGTGTACAGGGCAGAAAGAGGTTAATAGCCATATTTTTTTTCTGTGTCTCACAGTTTGAAAGCTAATAGCATCTAATGATACTAAAAATTTAGTTTTGATGAGCTAGCGGCAACTGCTGTATTAAAACAGTGCCAAATTCTTTATGCTCTCTAGTGTGATGAAATCATCTGCTCCCTGTACTGTCACACAATCAGAAAGCTAATTTTAACATTTACACTCTGAAGAGCAATGTTGCTTATAGCCAGGAGAATGGAGATTAAGGACAGCCAGTATGATGTAGAAGAATAAACTTCAAATACCTTTCCTTCCATCATAGCTTGTAATGCTTCTTTTCTTTGAATATTTTGGTGTTTTCAAACTATTTGGGCAGCACGCCTTTCTCCAGGAGGAGGATACTGGGATGGTTTCTGTAGGGTAAATTGCCCTTTGGGGTATACATTATTTCTGCTTTGCTATATTTCTGCTCGGAACTGTAACAACTCTTGCTTTCTAGTTCATACATACATTTTAAGAAATCCATTAAACAACCTCATTTATTGAATACTTTGTTAGTAATTTGAGCATTCAGAGAAGTTGTAATTTGCTATAACCTCTAAGTATGTGTCTTCGATAGTTTTGTCTTAAATGTGTCTAGCTTATAGAGTCTTGAGGTTCCTCTGTTTAGGCCAGAAGCCAATGCACATTGAAAAAAACTACATTTATACAAGGGGTTGTTGACAATCAGTGCCTTGTGTTAGAGTGCAACATTAGAGGATCCTTATTTGGCTGGGGCAGATTATGACTAAGAAAGGAGCAACACAACGCATGTTATCTGATCAGACTTCGTGTCAGCTGATCAGAAGAAAATAGAAACTTAGGATTTTCTAATAAGCCTATTTCATGGATGTGGGTGAACAGTGAAGGTGACAGATGCACTCTAGAAATGCTAAAAAGGTCAGCAGCAGGAGAGAACCAAACTGGAATGCTTTAAGATAATTTAGATCAAAAGCAAAAGAGGGAAGGGGCATGATGGCAGGCAGGAGTGTAGCTGAAAAGACTTTTTCTAGGGAACAAATACAGTATCTCACAGAACTTAAAATAACTGAGTCTATCATACTTTGGATGTACCATGAGAAGGCAAGACTCTGAAAAAAGACAGTATGGTAGGAAAGTGAAAGCAGTAGAAAAAGAGGAAGATGTAACATGAGATGGATGGACTTAATAAAGGAAACCATAGCCTTTATGACCTAAAGAGACTTATCAATGATAGAACTTTTTGGAGGCTATTAATTTGTAGAGTCACTGTTAAATCCAAAATTACTTGATGGTGCATACAACAATATAGTTTCATGGGATTGTTTTCAGCTTTGCTGGATGGACTATTTTCTAAATTCAGTATGTTATAAAAACTCAACATTAATATAACAAAGGCTAAAACACAAGAAAAGAGAGCTTGAAATATTTTATAGCTATCATTTACTTATAACAATTGCCTTTTTTGTATTAGTGGGATTTTAAACCTACTGATTCAGAACCAATATGTGGAAAAGAAATTCCTTGTTGCATAGGATATACAGTTGGATTCCCAATTTTGTTCTGTGACTTCTGGCCTCTCTTGTGTTTATACACCCTCCTACTCTTGTGTCATTCTTAGCCTTTGCTAAACATACAGGCTGCTTGTGAGCAACTATTAAATAGTGTTAGACCCACAACTGTCTTATGTGGAACTGCCCATTTAGCCTGATTTCACATACTATCTTGAATGCAACTTTTCTACTAAGAGATTGAGTGGTTAGTTCACAGTACTGCAGGTTATGGCTGGTAATTTTTATAGGTCTAAACAATAAGTTTTGTGATTCTGCCTCTCTTTTTTTTGTTAGATGCTTTGCAGCAAGATAAATCCTCAAAGCATCTTACATTATGATACAAAATACATATGTGTTGTATGTTCTGCGCTATGTATGAGTTAGTAATTCTACACTTTAGGTTCCTCAAGGGAAGACATTGTTTTTAGAATAGTTAGGGAATTGAACCTAATGAAGCTTGTCAGTGACCACTGCAGATGTTTTTCCCAGCCTAAGTTTTCAAGAGTTGCCACAGCGCATGATTAGAAGCAGTCATTGTTAAAATAAGATTTCTTTATTCTTTTTGTACTGTTTCTGTCCCTTTCTTAATTGACTTTCAGTTTGCTATTCTACATTCAGCCTTCTTTATGCAGAAACATACTCAATATGTTTTCTCTACAGGTTTTGATTTTCAAATGTTTCTAAATGATTTCGTGTTTTCCGGAGGATTTCTGCTCTCAGTATTTCTGCTGTAATTTAGCTTGATCACAGTTTGAGTAGTTACTGTTTTGCATATGAGTGATATATGTAGATTGGAAGGGAAAGCTCGCTAAAGCAGGGCACATCATTACACTTGTCTTCCACCTTTAAGTTGCCTAATACAAAAGTGACTTGCAGATATTTATATTTCTAACTGCCAGATGCTGGGTAGAAGAATCTTGAATAATTATATATAGTGTTGTGAACTGGTTTCCCAGCATAATTGGGTTTCAAGGCTAGTAAGTGCTGAAAGCTAACATTGCACTGGTACCGTAGTGCCAGTACAACACAACATTTCTTACTCTCCCTTGTGCAGATATGATCTCCTGAAGAGTCAGGCATAAAATGAGAATAGCTTGTCTTCCCTCCAGGTAATGCAAGTGCCGCACTCTATATTAAACTAGATGTTAAGGGGAATATGGGCTCTCTGTGATAAACCCATTTTCCTTCCCACATCAAGATATCTTTAGAGATGTATTCCTTAGGACTCAGACATGCAAATTAAGGGTATGACCACATTGGCCAAAAATGCAGAAAGCCTTACAGGATTGGGTTGGGCTGATTCACTTTTTTTCTCTTGTCCACATGATGTAAAAGCCAGTGTGAACCTACCCAAAGTCCTTTTCCCCTTCCCCTATAGCTTTTCACCTCTGCTGCTGAGGCATCTACTTTTTTTTAACCATCAGATCAATTTGCATCAGTTCAGGTAGCGTGATTGCTTGAACCAGTACAGAAAACTGATCCTCCTCTCTCCACTGTTCCCCTCCAGGCAGAACAAGTCTTTTATTTTATTTTATTTTATACAGCTTGGTGTCGGGGAAAAAGAGAGAGAAAGAGAGTGAAAGAAGGAAACAAGATGAGGAAATTGCCACTTTGACCTTGTTTACATCTTATTAAATAGTTCTTCTGTATCTGTGCTTCCTACAGGAGAGCTGCATTAACAAGCTGCCAACAAGGCTGTTTAGCCAACTTCCACCCCTCTCTCTATGGACAATTAATGTGAACAGACATTTGAATAGTTCCCTGGTGTGACTTCACAGCAATCGAGTTCACATTTCTTTTGCTGAGTAGTCACATCCAAAGCCTGTGTTTACTTTCCTCTGACCAGTCACAAAATAAATGCAAGATATATTGGTGTGGACAATTGGATGATATAATAAACAAATATCTTTCACCATTTGATGGAGCAACTCTTCTGAAAGCATGGTCATACATCATGTAGTTCAGCCCTCAGTGTGTACACCAGATGTGAGACTATGGGGCCCTTAAAGAGCAGAAACAGTAGTCATGTCTACCTCCCTCCTGTAGCCTTCACTACCTGTATAAACTGGGCAAATCAAGCACTGTGGTCTTTTAGCTTACTCTGGGCTTTACAGAGATACATCTGGCTATTGGCTGTGTGCAGACAGAAAAGATGGGAACCGCATACAACTCAATATGCTTGTGTACTGTGGCCTACACAAGCATGTTGTGCCACCAGAACCTTTGGACCTCTGTGCGATTTGCATTTTCTTCGAGTCAATCATGTTTTGTCCAGTAAAAGTCATGGAGTTCCTCAGGGCTCGATACTGTCCCCCATGCTGTTTAACATCTACATGGAACCGCTGGAGGGCCATTTCCCTGCCCTGAATGGGGTTGCACTCCCCGTAAGGGACAGGGTCCGCAGCCTGGGGGTGCTCCTGGACCCCAGTCTAACTCTGGAAGCCCAGGTGGACTCGGTGGCCAGGGGCGCCTTCCTTCAGCTGCAGAAATTATACCAGCTATGGCCCTACCTGGACGAGCGGAGTCTCATGACAGTTGCACATGCACTGGTAACATCTTGTATAGATTACTGCAATGCGCTCTATGTGGGGCTGCCTTTGAAGATGGTCCGGCGACTGCAACTGGTCCAGAATCGAGCTGCACGGCTGGTGAGTGGTGGGGCCGCTAGGGGACACATCAAGCCGATTCTGTTTAAATTGCATTGGCTACCAGTTGCTGCCCGGGCCCAATTCAAAGTGCTTGTTTTGACATATAAAGCCCTAAACGGCTTGGGCCCTGGATACCTGAAGGACCGCCTCCTTCCATATGAACCTACCCAGCAGTTAAGATCTAGCCAGGGGGCCCTTTTGAAATAGCCATCCCTCAAGGAGGTAAGAGGGATGGCTGGTAGACAAAGGGCCTTTTCGGCAGCTGCCCCCAGACTATGGAACGCCATCCCAACTGAGATTCGTCTGACGCCGACACTGATGACATTTCGGCGCCAGGTCAAAACCTTCTTGTTCCAGAAGGCTTTTAATTGAAATATCAACTGTGGGTCCTGATGGCAACTTTTATTTATTTTATTTATTTATTTATTTAACTTATATGCCGCCCACACTACCCAGAGGTCTCTGGGCGGCTTACAACATTTAAAATACAATAAAAAGACAAAACAATTAAAATGCAATTAAAATATATACTCTAAAAATTGCCATCGGACCCACAGCTGATATCATTTCAATTAAAAGCCTTCTGGAACAGGAAGGTTTTGACCTGGCGCCGAAATGTCATCAGCGTCGGCGCCAGACGAATCTCAGTCGGGAGGGCATTCCATAGTCTGGGGGCAGCTGCCGAAAAGGCCCTTTGTCTACAAGCCATCCCTCTTACCTCCTTGAGGGACGGCTCTTTCAAAAGGGCCCCCTGGCTAGATCTTAACTGCCGGGTAGGTTCATATGGAAGGTATATATTTTAATTGTATTTTAATTGTTTTATCTTTTCTACTGTAGTTAAATTGTTGTAAGCTGCCCAGAGACCTTTGGGTAGTGTGGGCGGCATATAAGTTAAATAAATAAATAAATAAATAAATAAATAAATAATAATAATAATAATAATAATAATAATAATAATAATAATAATAATAATAATAATAATAATAATAATAATAATAATAATAAAATCATCATATTTTAGTGCATTAGATTGCTGTGCTTTATATAAACTCCTGCTTCAGGTGCCATGTGAACAAGTCTGACCAATCAACATATTGGGCTTGCAGACTTCCCTTTTCCTCCCAAATAACTGGCAGGAAGACTTTGGCAATGTTTAGACTGACTTTTAAAGAACCCTATCATAGTATTACATTTGAACTAGCAGCCCTGAGTTGAAACAAACAATACATTTAATGAGCCTCCTTCTGAACCTCTGGTTTGTTGTTAGATATCTTTAAATTACTGATTAGAGCTTAGTTTAAACTAAGATTCAGAGTCAAGTGTATCACAGAGTAGGAACTTTTAAAGGTTAAATTAATTTCTTTTAGTTCTCCTGGTCTCAGGTGTATGTGCAGAAGCCTAACACTTAGCTTATTAGCATAGTGTTAATAGCAGAGAGTTACAGATTCTGATGAGTTAGGTTGCACATAACAATAAGCCTGATTCAAGGTAACACAACAGAATTTATCACTCTCTACTATTATTTCCTTTCTAAAGTTATTCATCCCATTAAGATTATAATATAAAATGTGAGTTTAGGTATTAATGCAACAGGAATGATGGACCCTTTGAAGACATGCTGCATTATTTAATTTATGATGCCTCATTCCCCTTCCAAAATTGCTTTGATTCTTTTGATGGTACATGACTCCTTCCCTTTAATTAATATAGAGACAGTAAAAGCTCCCCAAATATCCCTAATTATATTTTTGTTTGTCGAACCATTTTAACGTGTTTTAAACCCTTTTTAAACTTAATGTCAAAATTAGCTTATCATTAATAGTAATATTCCATCCTTCTTTATACCATTCATTTAATTGAAATTCATGCTTTAATTTCCAATTATTAGCTATAATCAGTCTTGCTGCAGTTTGTTATCAATTCTTTTACTGTCCAGTTCCATTGTTCTTTATATTGATAACAGTGCTATTCTCGGGGTAAACTTTACATTTAACTCAAATATTTCATTAATTTCTTCAAAAACCTGCTCCCAAAATTTCATTACATTTTAACATTCTTACCACATATAAAAATAAGTACCTACTAAGTATCACATCTCCAACATAAGTTTGAAAATTTACCATCCATATGATTCAGTTTTACCAGTGTTAAATACCATTTCCAAACTAGTTTTAATAATTTTGTTTTATTCTTACTGACATTCATTTTAATATTCTTTTATCTCAAATATTTTCCCATACTTTGGTATCTATTTCCCTTTCCAGCTCCATTTCCCATTATGCCTTAAGTGCATCATGTTGGACTTCTGCTTCTATTAGAATCTTTAAAAGTTTACTTATCAACCCTCTTACTAACATCATCTCACAACCATCTCGTCATATTTTGTAAGATCCCTGCATTTCCCATTTCCCCCCACCAATTATTTAGCCCAGTGTTCCAGTTGGATCAAATTAAGCCAAGATAATTTTTACCCTTCCAATACTAGTCTTATTTGCTCTTTATCTAATCATTTTCTCCATCTAATTGTTTAGTCTAATAACTTGTTTTTTCTTTAATATTTCCCTAACCTCTCCTTGTGGGACGTGGTGGCGCTGCGGGTTAAACCGCAGAAGCCTCTGTGCTGCAAGGTCAGAAGACCAGCAGTCGTAAGATCGAATCCACACGATGGAGTGAGCTCCCGTTGCTTGTCCCAGCTCCTGCCAACCTAGCAGTTCGAAAGCATGTAAAAATGTGAGTAGATAAATAGGTACCACCTTGGTGGGAAGGTAACGGCATTCCGTGTCTAGTCGCGCTGGCCACGTGACCACGGAAACTGTCTTCGGACAAACGCTGGCTTTACGGCTTGGAAACGGGGATGAGCACCGCGCCCTAGAGTCGGACACGACTGGACTAAATGTCAAGGGGAACCTTTACCTTTACCTTAACCTCTCCTTTAAATTACATGGACATTTCTGTAATTGTACTACTGGATGTAAAGAAGAGATCAAGGGAATATTTTCATATACTTATTCCAAATTTCCAACATATTCTAAGTATTGGGTTTTCTGTCTTTTTTATAAGGGTCATGATTTGTTTAAAAATAATATTTTCCAAACCATCTGACATTTCTTGAAATTCTATCTTTGCCGATATTAATTATCAAGTTGTATAATAAGATCCACCATACAGTATATATTATTTGACTAGCTTTTCTATCAGGAAGTCCCAGTCCCCCCATTTTTTTTCAGTCTGTACCCTTTTTTTAATCCTTACTTTTCTATTCCCATCTCAAAATTTCTGTTCCTTTAATTCTTCTTTTGTTATCTTAGTTGGTAGCATCCTTAACAAAAAATCATTTTAGGTAAAATTTTCATTTTACATCCTGCTATTCTACCAAACTATGGTAATTTAATTTTCCTTAAATTGTTTAATTTATCTTTAATTCCTTGTTTTAATTTATCAAAATTTTCTTTCATTAAATGTTGTAACTTTCTAGTAATATTTATACGTAAATATATGATAACAGAACATATTTTAATTCCGAATATAGTCCTAATCTTCCCTTTCTCTTCGTTATCACAGTTAAATAGGATCATCTCTGATTTATCCCAATTT
Source organism: Intellagama lesueurii (assembly GCA_037013535.1). Taxonomy (NCBI): domain Eukaryota; kingdom Metazoa; phylum Chordata; class Lepidosauria; order Squamata; family Agamidae; genus Intellagama; species Intellagama lesueurii. The sequence continues at coordinate 37,825,736 of JBAJHW010000005.1, read as the reverse complement.
GTAGACCTGTTATTTCTCTTGTGGTGCTCATGACATCTCATGTGTGCTTCACATGTACCTCAAAATTGAAAGAGAACTCTTTAATTAGCAGCAGTTTGGTGCTGCTGTCATTCCTGTTAAGCAGGTGGAGCTGTGCAGTAGGATGCTGGCCATTGTGTGAACAAGCCCTTGAAATGATTCACATGACATTTTAGTTATTATATGTTTATATTTTGAATAATGTACTGAAACACTTAAAATTGACTTCCTTGATCTACGTTTTGTTTAGGGAACAAATAAGAATAGGGAAATAGGAACTTCACAGGTAGGATGAAGTTTGTGTTGTTGCAGATACTTATTTAGTATCACTCATGCCTTTCACTATCCTCTCATCACCATGTTTTATTGTGAAACTAAAAATTACTGAAAGTGAAAATCTGATAACCATCATCAAATAGTCTAAAGGCAAATATATTTAAACATTCTAGTATATTTCCAGAAAATTAGGGTTTGTCCTTCCACCTCTTATTCAAACATTTGTATGCTAGTTAGTATTCCTGAACTGTCAGTAAAATATTTGTCATTCATATTTTGCTGTTGCTTCTTTTACTGATACCCTGTCATTGTGTTTATTCCTTGTTTCTGTTGGCTGCACTTTTCCATGACCAGGATGCTTATTAACCATTTAACTGATGTATCAGTCTTATGATATCAGGTTGTTTGATTGATTGATTGATATACTACCCCATTAGTCCAAACAATACTCTGGGTGGTTTACTATTTTTAAACATACTGCAGTCCATTGGACAAAAATAGGTATCAAGATGTCATCCCCATCTTTTGCTTTTCTTTCAGTGTCCTGTTGGACAACAATTTATTTACCAATATATATTTGTCTGTAGCTGCAACAGGTAGTACCAGCAATAGATTCCATCATTTTGGCAGCATTTTAGATCAAGAACTTTTAAATGGAACTAGCTAATGAACCTCATTCACAGTGCCTGTAGTGTTAACAGAGTGCTTTTCTTTTATTATTTATTTGTTTATTTGTTTATTTATTTATTTATTTATTTACAAGATTATTTTAGCCGCGCCGTTACCAATGGTAATTTTTTAAAAAAATTAAAAATAAATATTCTGTTTGTTGGATCAAATGTCAGCAGAAAGTGCTAAAATAAAGATGTGATTTTCCCCAAGCAAGAGAAAAAAAGCAGCACTATATTCTGTGTTCTGCTTCATGCATCTTATTTGGCCTAATGAAAAAAGGCATCTGGATTCAAGTCATTGGTTACAGTGCACAGTGGTCTGCTGCACTTGATAATTGTCTTTAAAACGGGGTGGTGTTTAGACTACTTTGTTTCTCACTCATTTGAAGGCTTTGGTTAAAATCCAGAGTTGCATGCATAATGAACTGATTCTTCATTTCAGCAGCTCCCCTTCTGGTGCTTAAAGTGTGTTCCCACAAAATGTAGGTATAGTGTGCATGTATACTAGGACTCCTTTTAGTACCTGTCATGCCAAAGCAATGATTTTCAGTGTATTTGCCTCCAGATCACAGCTTTCATGTAGAATTTACAATGAGACTGAGAAGATTGTGTGTGTGAAGTGGTTTGCTTTGAATCAGGAAAAATATTTTAAAAAGAGAAAGTCAGTAGAAAACCAAAAAGGTATATTTAGGTTCTCCTTCGTGTCCTCTGTGAATACACACTAATGGGTTAATCTGCGCCTGAGCAGAGCAGCCTCCGGAAACTTCCACAGCTTTAAGCACTTAGTGCTGGGACCTCCCCTACACCTGGCTATATAACTCCACCCCCAGCCCAGTGCTGCAGTTCTTTTTTTGACCGCCGCTGTAGCAGCAGCTTCGCTGTAGCAGCAGCTTCGTTTGGAACTTCGCATTGGAACTTCGCAAGTAGAAATGATTCTGTTCCTTTCTTTGACCTCCCTTTGTTCTTTCTTCTGTAACAAGTTGATTCTTTTGCCTGGGGATAAGGTATTAGCCGGCATTAGCTGTTCCTTGTAAAACTTTACAAAGCCTTTACAAAGCCGGCTTTGCAGCCCTCAGGGCTTTTCTCTTAAAGACATAAGGTCTCTTTTACCTTCTTTATAAAATTACCCCCAGGCTTAAGAGCAACAGTTTTTCTGTCTGTTTGCAATTTCCTCTTCCTAGCAGGTTTGAAGAGGATGGCTTCTGAGCTTTGCCCCGCCTGTCAATGATTCTCCTGACTGAGGTACAGCCTCTCCGGAGTTTGGCATAGAACAGCCCTCTTGTTTCAAGGGGCTCGTTCTTACAGCTGTTTCGCAGTGAGCTGGGCTTCTGCACAGCCTAGGATTGCCCTTGGAAGAAGAAAGGGCCTCCGTAGCTCCTGCTCCCCACTCGTCAGTGGGGTACAGCCTCTTTGGAGGTTGGCGCAGGAACAGCCCTCTTGTTTCAAGGGGCTCGTTCATACAGCTGTTGACCCCGCAGCGAGTTAGGGCTCTGTCGCCCTGTCCCTTGGAGAAGAAAGGGCCTCCTGCAGCGCTGGTCACCTTCCCCGCATGTCAGTGATTCTCCTGACAGGGGAAGAGCCTCTCCGGAGTTTGGCATGGAACAGCCCTCTTGTTTCAAGGGGCTCGTTCTTACAGCTGTTTCGCAGTGAGCTGGGCTTCTGCGCGGCCTAGGATTGCCCTTGGAAGAAGAAAGGGCCTCCGTAGCTCCTGCTCCCCGCTTGTCAATGGGGTACAGCCTCTTCGGAGGTTGGCGCGGAACAGCCCTCTTGTTTCAAGGGGCTCGTTCATACAGCTGTTAACCTGCAGTGAGTTGGGCATCTGGAGCCCTGCCCTTGAAGAGGAAAGGGCCTCCTGCGGCGCCGGTCGCCTCCCCCACCTGTCAGTGATTCTCCTGACATGGGGCAAAGCCTCTGCGTGTGATTGGCGCACAACAGCCCTCCTTCGTGGGCGCGTTCATGCCGCTGCCGATTCCGGATAGAGCTGCACGCCGAGGCTGTAGATGTTCCGGCGACATGCGGTAAGCCTTGGGGGATGGTATGGGCCCCTTCAGCTCCTGCAGCTAGCCCTACGTGTCAGTGATATGCCTGACTGGGTTAACACCCTTGGGTGGTTTGGCATGAAACAGCCCTCATTTATCAAGGGGCTTGTTCACGCAGCTGCTATTTCCAAAATCAGTTAGGTGCCAAGGCAAGAGCTTTCTGGCAACATTAACAGCCCTAGCTTTGCCTCTGAAAAGGGGGGGGGGGCTGCAACTCCCACCGCTAGCCCTGCTAGTCGGTGATATCCCTGGCTGGGGTAGCACCTATTTGGTGGCTGATAATTTGGCACAAAACAGCCCTCTTTATCAATGGGCTGGTTTACGCAGTAGCCTGCGGCCCTGCCTCAGCTGCCGGTGCCAGTATAGGCTCATAGGTAAAGGACTCACAGGAGTCCACCCTAGAACCCTGCCGCTGGTGGGTAAATTTTCCTCAGGTAGGTCCTCTCACGCTGACAAGTTGTGTAGGACCAGTCCCTTTATCCAGTATAGGAGCTATGAGCTCTCTGCCACCGCCACCATCCCGCTCCGCCTGGCATCGTTCTGAGCCACGGACTATGGAGTGCTGTACGCCTCCACATACGCTTCACTGGTGTAGTGCTCCCTCGAACTCGGCTCCGGCAGCACAGTGTTCGCAGGTTCAACCGAACCTGCTGTTAACCCTTTCGGCTTCTCCGTTCTGGCAACTGTGTTGAGCCTGAGCTTGGTCGGGCTCGTGCTAGGGAAGTCTTCTCCCTTGTTCGTCAGAAGGGCTTACCTTATTCAAGATTGGGAGTCACAGGGGGAGGAAGTTTTCCCAACCAATCTTCCTACACCCCTCTCAGTTGTCACAAAGGGTCACCCTCCTTTCCTATTAACAGATGAGGAGTTTTTTGGCCGCCATGTAGCCACTTACTCCTCTGCCATGGGGGCTTATCTTCACCACTTATGGAGTTTGGTGCTGCCCATTCTGCAGGTAGCTCCTGTGCACCTTTACAATTCACGCCTCCCACGTCATTAGGAGGCACTGTTGCTGGTGCCTCACGAGCGCACTGCTGCTCGTTACGCCTTTAAGCCAGCATCTAAACAACTGATGGGTCGGGACCTGCCGTTTGTTATTCTTGATAACCTGCTCAAGCTTTAGCCGGCGGCACAGTTATTTGCGGCGTAACAACCGCAAGAGCCTGACGATGGTCCTATCAGCCTAGGGCATCACGGGAATGTCTATGGCCTCAACCCCAAAGTTACCAGCCGCCGCCCCTAGACATGTGGGCAGGCAGTGCCCTAACCGGCAGGATTGCAGGCAGGACCGCAAGACTGAGCGGTCTCTTTACTTCTCTGTCATTGACCAGTTAGTCCGTTTGACTCCTTGTCTTCCCAGCTATGCCACTGAATTCGATGTGCCCCTGTCACAGGCCGTGTTATGGCCGCCTCCACCCCTAACCCCACCCCAAAAAAAAAAAAAAAAAAAAAAAACAAGGATGGAGGCCTGTGGCCCGTCCTTGGGGTTGGAAGCCTGAATTCTTTTATTACTCTGCATAGTTTCCATATGGCTTCCTTGGACTCTGTTATTCACTGGTTACGTCCAGGGGGTTGGTTTTTCGTAAGATGCTCCCTTTCATGCGGGCATCTGGTTAGACCGTCATCGCTTTCTCAGGGTTTCACTTGAGGGAATCACTGTTTACCCATGGTTGGATACCTGGCTCCCGGTCGCAGGGTCCAATTCACAGGCTGGTAAGCATACGTCCTTGGCACTGTCCCTTTCGTCAGCGTTAGGACTATAGGTCAACATAGTGAAGTTGACGTTACCACCTACACACTGTGTAAACTGTGTTAATGTGACTTTGGATGCTCTCTTGAAGCAGGCTTTTTCCTCTGCCATCAAGTCTGTGACAATGCATAATTTGTTATGCTCCCTTTTTATTCAGGCGCTTGGTTCCCTACCCTACAGGTCCAGCAACTCCTGGAGCTGATGACATCTACTGCAGATGTGGGACAGCTTGCTCGAACGAGGATGCGGTCCCTTTAAGCCTGGTTTCTCTCACTCTTTCAGATATCTTGCGACCGTCCATCCATGTTGCTCCAGGTGACTCCGGAACACGCTGCTCAACTGGATGGGTGGAACCCCCCTGCCCCCACACCCTACGGACAGGGGGACCCTCTGGTCTCTTGACCCAGTTGGTTCGGTCACTGTTGGATACCAGCCCGCCACACTGCGGGGGGCTTGTCCACGCCACCACGTGGCCCTTCGCCGCTGGTTCATGGTAGTAGCCAGCCTGCATATCATTGTGCTGGAGCTCCTGGCACTCACCAATGCATTTTAGGCCTCTGAGTCCCTGCTCCGGGGTCGGGTGGTCCAGGTCGCATTAGGCAATGCCACTGCAGTTTATTATATAAACAAGCAGGGCGGCACTCACTCGTTACGCCTTCTTTTTCACACCATCTACCTTTCGAGATGGTGTTATGCTCGCCACATTTATCGAGTGGCTGTACATTTGGCAGGCGAGAACACTTCCATGGCACTCCATCTCGGCAGACCAGTCCTGCTCTCACGAGCGGGCTCTCGACGATACCATCTTTCGTTGCCTCTGTCGCTGGTGGGGGACTCCAGGCATGGATGCTTTCGCTTCTTGAATGGACAAGAAGTGTGCCATGTTCGGCTCCCGAGCCGGTGTCGGCCGCGCCTCCCTAGGGGATGCCTTCCTGACCTATTGGTCATGGGGCCTCCTTTACAGATTCAACCTTTTCCCCTTCTTCAAAGGCCTGTTGTTCAAGTCCACCATGAGTGTGCGACCGTCATGCTTGGTCGCCTCGCTAGCCATGGTTCTCGATCCTGCTCCCGGGACCTGCAGAATACATCACACTGCACCTGGTCCCTCACCTACTGCCTCGGGACAGGGGTCGGAGGTTTCATCCGGACCTCGGGTTCCCCTACCTGTCGGCTTGGAGTCTTCCCCGACAGTAATGGACGTGCTCCATCATGCTTGCACACCTTTTACCACCTTGACCTACTCCTTTCATGGGTAGGCGTTCTGTCCCTTTGCATCACGACAACATTGGCCTACTAGGCCAATGTCTCTGGACGCACTCCTTCGGTTTCTCCTTCACTTGTTTGCCTGGGACTGGCCCGTTCTACCTGCACGCTATTTCTCCGTGGCCCGGAGAATATGCGCCCTGCCTATAGACCACTGACACCTCAGTGGTCTTTCCAGTTAATTCTTTGGCAACCCTCCAGGCTGCCTTGCTCCTGGCACTATCCTTAGCTTGCAGGGCCGGCTACACTAAGAGCCGGTCCTCCTTTTCTGCAAAGCATCCTTACGGCCAGGCCTTACCTTCTTGCCTAAGGTATTTTCTGCCTTCCATTTCAACCAGCCAGCTGTCCTTCCTGGTCTCTTTCCCACACCATCTTCATTGCTTGAAACAGCTCTGCACGCTCTAGACGTGAAGCGTGCTCTGTCTCACAACGTCTGTCACCTTTGCTGGCTCTCCTTTGGAGTACCGGCTTCCTCTCAGACCACGTCTAGCTGGATGGTCCAGTCCATCCGCCTTCCTTATGATTTGGCAGAGACTCTTCTTCCAAAATCAGTGAGAGCTCACTCTACTGGAGCTGTGGCATCCTCAATGGCCTTTCTCTATCACGTGGACGTCGCAGATGTCTGCCGCGCTGCCACGTGTGCCACTCCGTCTCCCTTGATCTCACCCTACCGCCTGGTAGTCTGGCCGAATGCTCAGGCTGCAGTAGGGCGAGCTGTCCTGGATCTGCACTTTCGTGACGTCCCTCCTCCTGGTTGGTCAGCTTGCCAGTCACCCATTAGTGTGTATTCACAGAGGACACGAAGGAGAAAAGAGGTTACCTACCTGTAACTCTGGTTCTTCGAGTAGTCCTCTGTGAATTCACACGTCCCGCCCTCCTCCCCGCTGTCCGTCACGTGTGCCATGGCATGTTGGGCAGCGGCGGTCGGTTCTTTAAGAACTGCAGCACTGGGCTGGGGGTGGAGTTATATAGCCAGGTGTAGGGGAGGTCCCAGCACTAAGTGCTTAAAGCTGTGGAAGTTTCCGGAGGCTGCTCTGCTCAGGCGCAGATTAACCCATTAGTGTGAATTCACAGAGGACTACTCGAAGAACCAGAGTTACAGGTAGGTAACCTCTTTTTCCAGTGCTGGGGAGGGCAACCATGTGCTTTGGACTCCCTCTTCTGGCCTCATACAGCATGGTCAGTCATCAGAGATTATGAGAGTTGTGGTTCAAAACGTGTGAAGGACGCCAGTGGCAGCCCTTCGTGTAAGACAAACGAGAACAACTTCCAGAGATTCAGGAGCCACATCTTCCAGTACTTTAGTGGTTTGCACCTGCCTCTTTGACTCCCATGGCATTCTTACATCCCCCACCCCCCAAATGGGCCAACTATATCCTTTAGGCCACATGGCCATTTCATTGCATTTTCCTGCCCTTTGTAGGGACGGGCTTAAGATCCCCCCCCCCTAGACTCTTTGGAGGAAAACTGAGGATAAATAAAAGTTCTCAGATGCTGGGGGCATGAAAAGTTAGAGGAAGTCTAACAGCTGCATGCACTCTAAAGGCTGTAGCTTGTTCTCTGGTCTAAGGGTTTATATATTTAATAACGTAACTGCATTCTAACATGATAATATCTGGTGTGTGTATGTTTTTAAAAAAACTTGCATTTGTTTTCTCAGTTAGAGCTTCCTTCTCCTCCAGGCTGTTCATATGTTTTTAAAAGGACACTGATCATTTCCAGATCTTGGAGCTTGTTTTTGCAGACTTTGATAATTACTGATGGCTGCTCTAAATATTGAGTGTTCTGTGCAGATTAAGAAATGACGACTTTGATGAACATAAGATCTATGGGTTGCCGATACTGGGATTTGTAAGGAGGAGTCACATATTCAAACCATTTCCTGTATGAATAACAAATAGCATCTGAATTCTCTTTTGATAATTATGTGCCTTCAGAGAGTATTCCTGCACTTCAGTTGTGAAATTCCATTTAAGAGAGAAACAACTCAGAATGTATTCTTGTATCTTAAGTGCATTAACGCCAAAATCATTATTTTATTTTACTGTCTCTACAGAAGTAGTGTTTCTCCACTTCTTGAGACTTGTGAAATGGAATGCACATTCTCTCAAGAATTCACATATTTTTGAGCCTTGTAGGAGCCTTGTAGGTATTTAGGAAAAGTAAGCTATGCACAATACTGTACAGATTTTTTAAAATGCAAGTGGATGAAAATGCAGACTGTTGATGGTGGGGGGGGGGGGATGCGCATAAGCATACTTAAGTCAGAGGGAGAAATTTATAAATAGACGTTTACATCAGGAAATACGCTTGTGGATGAATATTTGTCGGGAAAAACAAGCCCATACAAAAGGACTTGAAAATGGGATTCAGACAAACATAATGTATCTATGCTGAATGGCTTTAATATCTCTATTCCATCCCTATTTCAAAGGTCATATTTTGTTGATACATTTAGACTATCTGAAGTACTTATACAGCAGTTGGGTCTGGTGTAAAACTACCATAATAGTTTTATTTGTGCTTTTGAATGTAGATAATTAATGTTGGCCTCAGTTTCTCCAGTTTTTTTTCCAGTAAGCATATTAAACCCAGTCTTTACTGAATTAACCAACATGTATCACCTGTATATAGTTTTTTGAGGTGCAAGTGTAACATGAGATTCAGCTGCAACAAGAATACTAGGCATATTTGGGAGATATGAATTAAGAATGTGAGTGGGAACACATTGGTGGCTACTCATTTTAGTGGTTAGCACAGTATTTGAAAGGTGGACAGAGTGGAAAAGTGGACAGAGTGGTATTCAATATATATTTTGCACATCCATTTATTCCATAATATTAGGTGAGATGCAGAATTGAAAGCCAGTTTTAGAGCCTTATATTCTTTAATTCCAAGAAAGGAGATTTCAGAGATTGCAGTAGCTATAGGACCATTGCCTTAATTTCCAATGCAAGCAAAGTGATGCTCAAGATTTAGCAATATTTTAACATAAATGGAGCAAAAAATCCCAGATGTTCAGGATGATTTCAGAAAAGGAAAGCAATGAGGAATCATTATACAAACACATATTGGCTATTTGAGCATATCAAAGAATTTCAGAAGAAAATGAGCCTCTGCTTTAAAGATGCGAGGAAAATCTTTGATTGGATTGTTCTAAAAGAAGGGGTGTGCCCATAACATGATTGTCCTGATGTGTAATCTGTAATCTGGACAAGAGGCTGTGGCTGGGACAGAATATGAAGAAACATCATGATTTCAACAGCAAAAGTGTCAGAGAGGTATTTTATCTCCATATCTATTCAGTTTGTTAAGTAGTGAAAAATTGGTGAAAGAAACATGATTAATTTAGCTGATTATGAGGTTATTAATTTGAAAGACCGGGTTGATTTATCATGTTTTTAATGGAAGAATGTATAATTCTGCTTAGTTTTATGAAATTGCAATTGTATGTATTTATTTTATATTGTTCTGGTCTTGCTGGTCCTTGACCGTAATAAAGTTATCCTATCCATAATTAATTTAAGATAAGAAGATGATACCATGGTACTGGCAGATAGCAGGAATTACTTGAGATAACTGATGATGAAAGTTAAGGAAGAAAGTGGGAAATATAACTACAGTTGAACATTAAGTAAACAAAGATAGCGGCTGCTGTTTGCAATGTTTACAATAAGAAAATTGAATTAGTTAAAGGATTTTCTGTTCCTTGTTTCAGTCATCAATCCAAATGGGCTGCAGCCAAGAAATCAGAAAGAGACTTGAAAGAGCAGCTATGAAAGAACTGTGAAAATATATCAATTGTAATGATGTGTCACTGGAGACCAAGGCAAAGATTATCCACATCCTTGTTTTCTCAGTTATTATGTATAGATGTGAAAACTATTTAGTGAAGAAAGCCAACAGGAAAAATTGTGATTTGTTTGAAGTATGGTGCTGGAGCAGACCTTTACAGATACTGTGGACAGCCAGAAAGACAAACAAATGGGTGCTAGATCAAATCAAGCTTTGACTCTCTCTAGAAGCGAAAATAATGAAACTGAGGCTCCCATACTTTGGACAAAAAGGCAAGAAAAAACATGGAAAAAAACAGTGGTACTGGGAAAAGTTGAAGGCAACAGGAAAAGAGGAAGACTAAATAAGGAAGACAAAATGAGAGGTGGATTGACTCGATAAAGGAAGCCACAGCCTTTAGTCTATATAGCCTGAGCCTGGGCTGTTAATGATTGACCTTTTGGAGGTCACTCATTCATGGGGCTACCATAAGTCAAAAGCAGCTCGATAGCCAATGACAACAAATGATACAAACAACTTCTATCAATGGATTTTGAATACGTTTGTGTAAGTAGCAGTCCACTGTGGGACAGTAGTCAAGTTTGCTCATCTCCAGTCACCATAAAATTGTGGATCTAGCTTTCCATTTTATATACACAAATAAATCATGAAACTTCCTGATTGCTGGTAGCAAACTAACAATGGAACAATCTGATCTTTCTCCCATTTTATATATTGGTGCAGTAATTCCTTGCTTCTAAATTACAGTGGGTTTTCAGGAATTATTTATAATAGTGAAAAATGTTGCAATCTACCACTCAGTATTTACCTTAATAAGCCTAGGAGATCTGCTGCCAGGTTCTGGAGCCTTAAAACAGCAATCTGGAAATGAAATAGTAAATTCTTAGTCTTACAGGATACTACTTTGAGGATTCCATGAAGTGGAAAAGAAACACTCCTTGGGTTCGTTAAGCTCACTCAGAAAATACTAGTCCAATATTATTACTAGAAAATATTGTTCCAACATCATTTATTGCACACTATTTTCTAAAAACATTTTTAAGCATCTTATAATATTAAAGCATACATATATTAAAACCAAGTGATTGAATGTGTTTGGAAATTCCTGTGAAACCCCTGTGTAAATTGTGTGTATGGGTCTGTAAATTAAAAGTTTAGCAGCTCTAGAAATAGTAATAGTTATACTGAAAGATACAAAAATTTAAAGTCTTGGCATGAATTCCAGAAAAAACTCAGTTTAAAGCCCTTTAGGATGCTGGGAGCATAGAAACATTTGGAGCACTAAATATCTAAGCCGCCTTCTCCACTTCTGCCGTCTGATTGCTTTTTACCTGGAGATTAAACTTTTATATAGCAAAGTGTTGTGCTCCCCCCTCCTTTATGTCTATAACAGTGGTTTCCAACCTTCAGTAACCCAGGTGTTATTGGACTGAAATTCACCAAAACCCCAGTCAGCATAGCTACTAGCGAAGGCTTCCAGGAACTGGATAAATTGTACTCAGTAGGGAAAGGAATGGAAGAAGGAGACCACAATCTCATAGTCAGTTTCTGATCTGTAATATTAAGTAGTCAGGCATGTTAGATTGCATTGGCCATAAGTCTGATTTTTCCCCCCAGACACTGTAGAAATTCATAGTTGGCTATTGTATGTAGCAAAGAGTTCATTGACATAGGTGGCAGCATACAGAGAGAGTGCAAGTGAACCAGAATGTTATTTAAAAAAAGGAGACTAGTACATTTTAAAATATAACTTTTGTTGCAATTCTGCTTCAACTCCTTACCATAGGTAATGGAAATGCTTAAGGAATAATAACTTGCAGCAACAGTAACTTATTCTGTTGCAATGCACCTTTTCTCCTAGCTATGTATTGCAAAATGTTAGCCATTTTAAATTATTGTTATTACTGATTTTATTTTATCTGTTATTGCTATTGTTATGTGGCATCAAAACATCTTCAACTCATGGCAGCCCAACAAATGAGTGACCTCCAAAATGTCCTGTCTTTAACAACCTTTAATAAGAGCTGCTCAGCTCTTGCCACTCAAAGTTGTGGCTTGCTTTATTGAGTCAATCCATCTCATACCTGGTCAGGGAATAATTTGCAAATGACAGAAAATTGGTTAGAATAGTTAATATTCTACAGGAACACAATTCAAAAAGATCTTGATAGGCTTGAGCACTGGACTGAAAACAAAAGAATGGAATTTACCAGGGATAAGTACAAAGTTCTACACCCGTGGGGGTGGAAACCTAATCCACAGCTACAAGATGGGAGACACTTGGCTTAGTAATACTACAAGTGAGAAGAATCTTGGAATTGTTGTAGATCACAAGCTGATATGAGCCAACAGTGCAATGTGGCTTAAAAAAGCCAATGCTGTTTTAGGCTGCATTAACAGAAATCCCATGAAATATTAGTTTCCCTTTATTTAGTACTGTTTGGACACTGCACTTTAAGAAGGATGCTGACAAACTTGAACAATTTCAGAAGAGGGCAACAAAGATGATCAGTGGACTGGAAACCAAGCCCTATTAGGAAAGACTGAAAGAACTGGCATGTTTAGTTTTGAGAAAAGAAGACAGAGGGGAGATATGATAGCACTTTTCAAATACTTCAGAGTTAGTCATACAGAGGAGAGGCAGGGTTTGTTCTTGATCATCCCAGAGTGTAGGACACGTAACAATGGGCTCAAGTGACAGGAAGTCAGTTTTCACTTGAGTATCAGGAAAAACTTCCTGACTGTTAGAGCAGTACAACAGTGGAACTAATTACCTCAAGAAGTAATGAGTCCTCCAGTGCTGGAGGTATTCAAGAGGAAGTTGGATAGTTATTGCACTAAAAGAACCATTAAATGAAGGTGTTTTGAAAAAGACTTTCAATTGATGTAAAAATTTATATAACATTGGAGTCAGCCAGATCTGATGTCAGAGCCTAGGCAGAATTGGACAGTGGAATGGTGTTCCTTCAGTTACCCAAGTCCTGAGTTGTTTAAATCTTTGCATTTTAGTATTGTAACCTTCATTTGGCTCCGATGATTAATCAGTGCAGGTGTAAAGTTATTTGGACTCTCTAAGCAAGGTGGGGAAATGGACTTTCCCCCCTCACCCCCAAAAAAGATGGAATGTGTGAAGATACTATTGGGACTTTCAAAGACTTTGTAAGCAGAGTGGGAAAGATGAACTCTAACTCCTGGAACAGATGTTTCACACCTCTTCATCCTATACAGTACTGGTACTTCAAAGCGTCTTTGAAGTCAATAGGAGCCTTTAAATAGTCTCCTATCCTATCTAAAGTTCTTTCACAACTGTTGATCCTAAGCAAAGGGCCTGCCCTCAGGTTATGTTAAATGAGGTACTTAAAGTTGGGGACCCTGGTTATTGTTATTTTTGCTTCTTTAGATCCTGCTGAGTTCAAAGGGGTATTACAAGTCATTAGAGGGGATACCCATATAATATATAGTGAATGGAGAAACCACTTCAGTGACTCTCTCTGAGAAGGAGAAGGGGATAAGTCCAGCTCAGCTCCAGGAAAGGAAGGAATGCATTCATGCAATGGTTTCCTGCAACTCACAAGTAAACCTTTTGCTATCCTGGGCTTACCTCCAGCTTAGGCTAAATTGTTTAGGACTGTTTCACATGTTGTAATCTGTATCCACCTTTCAAATTATTTTTGGAACTGTGATTTTTTAAATGATTTTGGAACATTTTTTGATTTTGGAGCACTTACAAACTGTGCATCTTCTGTTTCTGCAAGGGTGTGTGCACAGTGCAGTCCTATCCAAAGCAGGTACTGCTTTTATTTTCTGCATCCAAGAGCCACCTGCTTACAGCAACTGTTTTGTCAGTATTCCGGTTCAGTCTAAACCCCATCTAAACCGTCACTAACTCTGGTAATTATTCTAATCCAGTAACCATAGTCATGTGAGTAACATTCTTTTCAGCTTATGAATCTTACAACATGTTGACAAGTTTACTGAGAGCTAGTTGGTGCTTTTTAACATAAACAAGAAAGCTATTGATACAGGTGGTCAGTTGGTACAAGTAGCATAATGTTGGAGTGGATTTTCTTAAGACTATAGACCTTTTCGCCCTTCATTAGGCAAATGTAGCTCTCTTAAATCCTGAAAGAGGAGACGCTCTTTGGAGGTTAAGCATTACATTGCTCAGGTGTATTTTGGTCGTTTAAGTGCAGGTGAGGAAGTAAATTACTTTGGCATATTTGAGTATTCGGCCCAGTATCACCATGGAGTGTGATTAGATGATAGAGGGCCTCTACAATTGATGATGCCTGCCTGTACCCGGGCTTGGGTACCAACTTTAAAAATCCATTCTAATGTGAGTTTCTGTCTGTTTGAGCTGGCTTGACTCAGAATAGATTCACACAAACAACGGACTTTCATCTCCCTCTAGTGGGGAAAAATGAGAGAATTTTGATATAATGGATATGAGCGAGGTATTGTAGCTTACAACTAAAAAGTAGAGATTCTGTGCTGGTTCCAGTGACTGAAAAATCCCTTAGTAGGATTTGAGTAGGGATCTTGCTCTTGAGTAGGATTCCTTTCTAATAGCATTTTAGATTAGGCATCCTTCAGTCTCGAGAGACTGCGGTATACTGGGTGATTTTTTAAACATTTGTTTAGATAGCGAATAGTTTTTCACTGTTAATTTCTGTTGAACCCACACATGAAGAGCTTGGCTCAATTTAGTCTTTGGTTGTGTAATGAGAAATATTTTCTCTCTCCTCCTTGTAGACACTGTGATGTGTGAGAGAAATTTGAGTGCTGTTCAAGCATCAGTATTCAGATTATATACTCACACTGCCTCATAACTTTGGCTATGTTCAGATAGAAATGGACTGCTATTCCATCTTTTAGTGGTGAAGTTTAGAATCTCCATTGAATGTGCACAGGTGGCACAGAGAGAACAACAGGCTTTCAGAATCAGATAATCTTCTCATTTTGTTTGTATCTTAGAAACACAATTTTGATACTAAATCTTTCACTTTTAAATTTAACAAATGTCAGATTATTTATAGAAATCGTCATGAAGGAGCACTTGGTAGTTTAGAATGTGAATGCACTTTTTTTTAGAAAGAGGAGCCAGATGCACTTAGTAGCTGGGCATCTTTGACACTTTGGGATTCAGTGGTCCTTGCAGTCTTGTGAGTCATCATCTGTTTTCATTTAAGTTGATTTGACAGGTGCCTGTTCTCCAGCCATACTAATAATGAAATTGAGGTGAAATGAATTCTTTCATCCAGCTGTTAGATATTTCCAGTGTTTATCAATACATAGTGGCTTCATTTTCCTTTCCTTCCTAGTGTATTTATGTTTATTTCCTACTGTGGAAATAAATATTAAAAAAATCCTGTAACATAGTGACCAGAATCGTATTAGTGTTCACATAAGGTTTGAAACTTGCTGTAACTAAAAGATGAGATGCATCTGGTCATGTGCCTCGTCCTATACCTGATTGTGCAGGAGAGATGCACTCTGGCACTTTATCAGTTATATCGATAACAGAAGAGTTCTGGCAACTGCAAACAATAACCAGCTTCCCATAAAAATTCAAATGTTGCCTGCTGCATTCTCTCTTATGGATTCTTACAGAAAAGGGTTTTTTCTATGCAAAACTGACAAAGCAGTATCGTATCATATAGTTTGTAGAGCACAGATGTCACAAATGTCATCCATTTCATGCATGCATGTGAACAGGGTTTGGTCGCAGCAGTTTGCTACCTATGAAAGTAGGGCTGTCCTAAGTACCTCTTGTTTTGTGTTTGCTGTGTGTTGGCTCATACACTGTAGAAAGGACGCCATTCTGTCTAGTAAAAACAGAATTAAAGAGCATTATTTTCATCTCATCAAAATTTGAATAATGACATCCCCCCCCCCCCACCTTTGCTTGTCTTGGAAGTTAGAGACAAAGAACCCTGTTAAGATTAGTGTTAGCATTAAGGAACAGTAGTTATTTAACAATAAAGACTGGGTTGACATAGAATTAAATAATATTTAGATGACAAAGCAGTTAAAGAATGAACTAATTACAAAGGTTTGCATAATCCCATAACATTACTGTGTGTGCTTTTTCTTTCTGAGATATTGAATTACAGTAAAGAATAAAAGCTGTTGTGTTTTTACCGGGGTGTGCAAGCTCAGGGACCTTGGGTCGCAAATTCATGTTCCCAACCATCTCTAAAGGCCACGTGGAACCTGTAAATGGTGGCTGGGGCTATGTGGGGAGCCCATTAAGTGCCCAGATATACTTTTCAATATTTATTATATTTTTGAAGGATGGGGGAGCCTTGAGAGGACCCCTTCTCATCCCCAGTGCAGAAGCCACTGCTCTTAAACTCGCCCTTTGCAAAAAAAAAAAAAGAGGTGGCTCATGCTTTTTCTTGGCGGTCACCGAAGTGCTCCTGGGGGGGCCATACAGACCACACTTTGCTCAGTTCTGGTTTATACAGTACATCCCTTCTTTCTAACATTGACTAGGGATTGCTAAGCAATATAAACAGATGAGAAAACTTCAAGGCCAGCATTTCATCTGGAACTTCAGGTGTCTTTAATCCCACTAAAGTAAATGGGCTTTACCCCTTGTTTTTTTGGTAAGCAAATTGCAGGGAGAGTTTGGAAGAGGAAGTTTTGAAGTGGTTGACAGATACAACTTTGTAGCAGTCTATCTGTTTATTACAGTAGTACTGCTGTTAATTCATGGTGTGATAATCAGATGGATCCATATTGCAAGTGGCTAAATACAGCTTTTGTCATAGCATGCGCCCATTTAAAGTATTTGCTCCAGTCATCTGTTATGGTGCAAGTGTGTCCAGGTTGCCACAACTATGCCTTTTTTATTGGTCACTGCAGAGACTTCATAGCCTTCCCTCCCACACTCCCAGTGCAATTTTCCTACTTGCTATGCCATCCCAGGAAATGAGAACTGGGGTTGAGTTGGCCTTTCTCCAGTGCTCAAAACAGCAAGGACTGCGAGAGATACAGCTGGTTTGCTGCTGCTTTTGTTCACTTCTTGTTTTGATGTGATGTGATGCAGCAAAATGGACATGTTCTTCTGAATCAAGGGTGGGCAGATTTTGTGGATTTGTGGACCAGTTTTCTGCCACAGGGACCTCACAGACTAGGAAAAAATGCTGAAAGATTTAGCAAAAGATGAAACTGGAAGTGGCTGGAAACAAAAAAAAAAGGGTATTTTTGATGTTAAACAGTGCAGGTGGGGAGCTGGCAGCCTATTTAAAGGGGGAGTCACTGCTCCTGAAGACTTCCAGTGCTGGCAGATTTCCTTTTTTCATCCTGGAAAAAAAGTGTCTGGGAGCCACATATGAAAAAAGGCTTGGGGCTACCCACCCACCCCTTTTGTCAAGTTAATATTCTACTCACATCTGCATTCTATTATAGATGCAGCGATAAGACATCCAGTTACATGGTGTACAGTGGATATAAAAAGTTTACACACCCCTGTTAAAATGTCAAGTGTCTGTGATGTAAAAAAATGAGACAAAGATAAATCGTTTCAGAACTTTTTTCACCTTTAATGAGACCTATGAATTGTACAACTCAGTTGAACAACAAACTGAAATCTTTTAGGTGGAGGGAAGTAAAAATAAAAAACTGAAATAATATGGTTGCATCTGTGTGCACACCCTTAAACTAATACTTTGTTGAAGCACCTTTTGATTTTATTACAGCACTCAGCCTTTTTGGGTATAAGTCTATCAGTATGGCACATCTTGACTTGGCAATATTTGCCCATTCTTCCTTGCAAAAACGCTCCAAATCTGTCAGATTGCAAGGGCGTCTCCTGTGCACAGCCCTCTTCAGATCACCCCACAGATATTCAATCGGATTCAGGTCTGGGCTCTGGATGGGCCATTCCAAAACGTTAATCTTCTTCTGGTGAAGCCATTCCTTTGTTTATTTGGATGTATGCTTTGGGTCATTGTCATGCTGAAAGATGAAGTTCCTCCTCATGTTCAGCTTTCTAGCAGAAGCCTGAAGGTTTTGTGCCAATATTGACTGGTATTTGGAATGGTTCATAATTCCTTCTACCTTGACTAAGGTCCCTGTCCCAGCTGAAGAAAAACAGCCCTGAAGCATGACGCTGCCACCACCATGCTTCACTGTGAGTGTGGTGTTCTTTTGGTGATGTGCAGTGTTGTTTTTGTGCCATACATTTCTTTTGGAATTAGGGCCGAAAAGTTCAACCTTGGTTTCATCAGACCATAACACTTTTTTCCACATGCTTTTGGGAGACTTCAGATGTGTTTTTGCAAAATTTAGCCGGGCTTGGATGATTTTCTTCATAAGAAAAGGCTTCCGTCTTGCCACTCTACCCCATAGCCCAGACATATGAAGAATACGGGAGATTGTTGTCACATGTATCACACAGCCAGTACTTGCCAGATATTCCTGCAGCTCCTTTAATGTTGCTGTAGGACTCTTGGCAGCCTCCCTGACCAATTTTCTTCTAGTCTTTTCATCAATTTTGCAGGGACGTCCAGTTCTTGGTAATGCCACTGTTGTGCCATATTTTCTCACCCTGATGATGACTGTCTTCACTGTGTTCCATGGTATATCTAATGCCTTGGAAATTCTTTTGTACCCTTCTCCTAACTGATACCTTTTAACAATGAGATCCCTCTGATGCTTTGTAAGCTCTCTGCGGACCATGGCTTCTGCTGTAGGATGTGACTAAGAAAATGTCAGGAAAGACCTACTAGCACAGCTGATCTTTATTTGGAATTCCTCAGAGGCACTTTAAATGATGGTAGGTGTGTACTGACTCCTACTTAACATGAGTTTGAATGTGATTGTTTACTGCTGAACACAGCTACATCCCCAGTTATAAGAGGGTGTGCACACAGATGCAACCATATTATTTCAGTTTTTTATTTTTACTTCCCTCCACATAAAAGATTTCAGTTTGTTGTTCAACTGAGTTGTACAGTTCATAGGTCTCATTAAAGGTGGAAAAAGTTCTGAAACGATTTATCTTTGTCTCATTTTTTTACATCACAGACACTTGACATTTTAACGGGTGTGTAAACTTTTTATATCTACTGTATGTGTTTGAGTTAGTCAATCCAAGAGTTTGTCACAAAGTTGGGTCCTTAAGAATCAGGCTTATGTGTAATATATATGTCTGAGGAATAAAAATCTAGCAGTGTAGTACTTTGAATGTTGAATTCTGTGTCCTATATTATTTGTGTCTGTTTTGCTTACTGTATACAGTATTGCAGTTTCTAATCATAGGCAGGTGAAGGAACGGTCCAATGAAGCCCCCATCCCCTAACCACTAGAAATCCTCAGCTAGACCCCCTGGCTTCTGAGCTTTCAGAATGCACTTCCCATTGTACATTTCACCCTGTCTTTGAAGTCTGAAAAAAATGTTGAGATTCTTAGGAACCTAATTAGTGTTCCTGCAACCACGTTCTTGAACAGCTTTGTTAAGAACTAGAATTCATTCTATTGCCAGCATGATAGTTAACTGTGTTTTAAAAGTCAGCAGAGGAAAAAAAACATCCAAAGGGAATTCATCAGCTAGAATGGGATGTGAAGGAAGACAAGATATTATTGCCTCTTCCTTATCCAGATAGCCAGAATTAACAAAACTAGTGCTGTATCTTCACAGGATATTTGGTGGATGCACAGTACATGCCTCAAGGGCCAGGAGATGGCTTCTTTAGCATTTTCAACTATATAAGAGCCTCTTTATCTTTAAAAGTGTGGAAAAGCTGTACTGTTGGTTGGCCTTAAAAGAATGCCTACTATAGAATATTAGTTTGAACTAGGCATTCTTGAACATCAGTGGCAGTGTGCTAGGAGGCAGGCAACATTCTTTGTCATGGCAGATTTCTTACATCTTTTTCCCTCTCTAGGATTTGCACTCTTTGCCTTTCAGTGCTTGACAGCCCACTGGCCAGTGACCTTGCACGTCTTTAATGTAACTTGTGTTTGAGTGTATATCATCCACATTTAAATAAATACTAGTTGCATCAGTTATAGATCAGCAGTCATTACACTGGCATTACTTTTAATCCTTTTTTCCAATTGATTAAACTTTAAACTTTGTACTTTTCGTTGTGGATAGCCTTGGGGCTTTTTTGCACCATTTTTTAAAAGAATAGTAGTGGTTGAAATCCTGCTGCATAGTATAGCAAGTTGCAATGAGAGAGGCATATTTGAATCAATGGAACTTATGAAGGACTTGGCTCACTAAATCCTTGCTAATTCAGAGGCCTACTCCAGTGCAACTTACTGTGCCAAGCAAAAGGATTTCAGCCAGCGATTGAGGAAGAGCAGTAATTGAAAAATAGTATCACATAAATATTGTTAACATACTGTTGTAATGATTGGGTGCACTTAACTCGGCTACACTTGGTTCTGTGTATTTCTCCATTTCTTTGTTCACACCTTTCAGATTTTATGCTAGTTCTGGAAAATTATGTCTTTTTGGTGTGGCAGGCTGGGCTAGGTGTATTAATAGTGACATTGACCCTTAATATTTTCACATAGTGAAATCTCTCACTTCATACTTGAAGACCTTTAGTCCATTATGGGAACATGTTTGATCTGAAAATGGTGCAAAAAGAATTAAAAAGTACAATACTCTCTAAGTCCACTTATTCTAGAAAGGGTTGCCAATGGAAATTTTTATACTCTGCATCTCTTATCTGCCCTTTCATTTAACCACCCAGATGTATAATTTTAAAATAGCTATGGTCTTTTGCTTCTTATGCAATAACAACATATAAGATGGAGTGTGAACCATTTGGTTGCAGTTATCACAACAGACCTACTCAGATCTATAAAAATATATCTACTCAACATGTGGGGAGTGGGAGCATAGTAGCGCCTCTTGTCAAACCCAATTCCGTCACTTTCCTGCATATGCACGATGAGAATGTGAACTGAAGTCCATTATCCATTGGGGAGGGAGCTTTCCATGATAGTTGAAACTGATTATTTCATGCAAGTTCTAACTTGCATGGGAAGCCCCCGTTGGGAGCAGAGGCTCTCCACTTCAGACTCTGCATAGGAGGGTTTCTGCAGTGACAGTGAAGAGGTGGAGCTAGGATTGTCCCTGTTAAATTGTGTTGAGTATCCACACTTTATAATGACTGCATAAAGTTAAAAGTGTAAACTGCATGGTGAAATAGCAACATTCCTCAAATTTTTTAAAATTCCTATTTAGTAGTTAAAACTAATCTGGGCAACTGGTAAATACTTCCATTTCCTTTCTCATCTAAAAAAATGATTTTAGGGCTGAGTAATGCATGAAAAAAGGGGCAATATCCCTTTGGGTAATACATTCTAAGTAGAATAAAAAGTATTTGTGTGTTCAAGTTGTTGTGGGGTTTTGGGTTTGTTTGTTTTGGTAAAATTAATATCCACACAACTTATTTATTTTGTTCAGTTCTTTGCAATGTCTCAAATGTGCATTGTTTAAAACTGGTTAATATTAGTTATTTAAGAACTGTGTTGCTGGATCAGACTCTAGTCTATCTCAATCAAATGTAATTGTTTAAACATAGACCACACATTACAGCACTTACATAAATACATGAAATGAGACCAAAAGCGAGGAGAGAAGAGCAACAGTACACATTTTTCTTAGGTTCCTTATGGAAAATTATG
This sequence comes from Intellagama lesueurii, assembly GCA_037013535.1. NCBI lineage: Eukaryota > Metazoa > Chordata > Lepidosauria > Squamata > Agamidae > Intellagama > Intellagama lesueurii. The sequence continues at coordinate 37,804,275 of JBAJHW010000005.1, read as the reverse complement.
CAAATGGAGCATGAATTAAAATAAGCACATTTCTCCTTGCAAAAATTCTCACATTTCTGTTGTTTTGTAAGTAAAGTACATTTCAGATCCTGCCAATAGCTCAGTTTTTAGAGACAACTGGGCATCCAGAAAATTTTACCAAAATTGAAAGCTGATATTCTTGTAACTAACAGGATAAGACCGACGCTTAGGATTCATGTAGCTTGAGCATTCTTTTGTCAATGGTATTGGGTGCCTCTGGAAGCTTATAAGTGAGTATGAATGCAATGTCCCGCCCCCTGATTGCCCCCAGTTTCTAGTATTACTGCGTCTGAACATGGAGAGTCAACTAATTCTCACAGCTCTTGATAGGCCTATCTCAGTAACACTGTCTCATTCCTTTTAAATGCTGCCTAACCTAATGGCTGATGCCATATCTTCTTCTGACAAATTCTTTTAAATCATGGGTTGGGAATAATGAAAGAATGCTTTGTTGGCAGAATTGAAACCAAGATACAAGAAAGTTCCTTATTGCCATCAATTTTTTAAAAACTCAGTATAAGAATAATCTCTTGTTACTGGTATCTTGTCAGATCTTTTTCTTAAAGGGCAATGGTTGAAGGTAATAGTCAAATAGCTGAGTGTGATTGCTTTAGGTTTGTGATCCATCCTTTTAGAGCACACTGCAATCCATCTGAAATGTTTGTGGAATTTCCTCTTTCTTCATATACACTATTTGCTGAAACAGGTCCACCCCACTCAGTCAGTACCTACTGCCTTTCCCTCTGCTAAGCTGCAAGTGATACATAAGGTTTTCACAATTTTCTAATCCAGTTTCTGCAACATGATCTTGAATCTTCTTCATTTGAGCAGGAAACTGTTAATTTCCTGCCCTTCCATAACTGGAGAAATTGTGGACAGGGAGAGCTTCCATATGAAAAACGTACGAATTTTTCAAGCTCATAATTGACAAATCACTGTGTTCTAACCACTGAGATTTCTACCCTAATTAAAGGGGAGAAGATTTAGGTTTTTTTCTCCACAACATGCTTAAGAAATATTACATTCTCAACATTCAAGCTCCATCTTGATTTATCATCATTGTCCCATTCTCTTGATCAGTGTTAAATGCTTAGAGAGCCACCATCTTTCACTAAAAACGGCATCTGTTTCTAACTTCAGCTTTTTATTTTCTATCTTTCATTTTCTTTTTTCTTTTTTTGTTGATAAATCTCCCAGACAACAACAGTTCTGTAGAGAGTTTAAATATGAAGGAATGGCAGGACGGGCTAAGGGCACTTCTACCGAACATTAACATCAACTTTGGTGGACTGCCCAATGCTACTTCCCCCTCCAACGCCAACCACAGTGTACCAACGTCCAACACTGCCACCACCGACAGCCTGAATTGGGACAGCCCTGGCAGCTGGATGGACCCCGCAATCATCACAGGTAACAATTTCTCACTCATTCAGATCCACTGACAATTACAACATCCATAATTGGCACAAATTAATCAATACTTTTGAAAAAAGCAACACCATGCGGTCGTCTCTTCCAGCTTCCATCTACCGAACTTTCAAGAGGCCCGACAATCTTTTCAAATAAATGAGCAGTTTTCCTGTTGCATGCCAAACATCTTTCTTTAGTGTACACTTAGACTTCAGTAGGTTCTCGTGTTTTCTGCTGGCATGCCAGTCTACGCAATGCAGTTCCCAGTGCACTGGTACATTAACTGGACTTCTTTCATTGAAAGGACGTACTCCACTTGTTTATAAAGCTCTCTCATAAGGCTATTTGTGTCTCCCTTGTAAAGGTTAAAGCCTGATTTGGAAAAGTAGAAGAGGGAAGAAAAGGATATATTTGGTAGAGCTGGAGTGTGAATGAATCTCTGTGAATGAGTATCTTAGCAAGCATGGAAGGTTAAGGGGCAGCAGCTGCTTGGAAAAGCTGAGCTTCTGATATGTTTGAAAAACTATTTCAACAGTCCTTTGCAGAAACTAATAATGTTTTCTTACTGTTGCTGTTGGTTAAGTTAAACTGACCTGCTTCACTTTAGAAAGTCTTGCTTGCTCTGACCTAACCTCTTTTTCCTCTTATATTTTCTTCTCTTCCTAGGTATCCCAGCCTCCGCTGGAAACAATTTAGACTCTCTTCAAGATGACAATCCACCACATTGGCTAAAATCTCTTCAGGCTCTCACAGAGATGGATGGTCCCAGTGCTGCCCCAACACAAGCCCCCCACAGTAACCCCTTCAGCACACAGATTCCTCTGCACAGAGCAAGTTGGAACCCCTATTCCCCTCCTTCAAACCCGGCCAGTTTTCACTCTCCTCCCCCAGGTTTTCAGACAGCGTTCAGACCCCCCAGTAAAACCCCCACAGATCTACTACAGAGCTCAGCGTTGGATCGTCATTAGGAAAAGTTCAAAAACATTAGAAATGCAGGAATTGCCCCACCCAGATTTCCTACGCCTACTCATGGCCCCCTTTCCATGTCTTTCTTTCTGAAGAATCCAGTTCCTGATCAAAACTCTTCCCCGCCAGCCTCCAAATGCAATGCAATCACAGGGTCATAACCATATCACTTTTGTTAAATTTCTGCTGAGCCAGTGTTTGAGAATACACGGTTTAAAATGATTTCTAAGAAAGAGAGAGAGAGAGAGAGAGAAGTCAAATCACCTATAAAGAGGATATTTTCATAAATCTTTTGCACATAATTACTTTAGCCTAGCAGAAAATGTCAAGTTGACAGTAGAGGGAGAAATGATATAACATTCAGGATCAAATGCAGAGATGCAGTTTAATTTAAACATGAGATTCAAGATATGGGGAGAAGCAGTGGCCTAGCATTTATTTTGCATTCTGTGTGACGATATACAGGGAAATAGTGTGTTTTTTTCTCTCTTTTGGAAGAGTGGGACAATATTGTCAGTAAGGTTTGATACAAAGTAGTTTGAATGACAATTTGCCTGCAGAAGTAATTGACATGGCTAAGAAGGTTTAACAAGAGGGGATTTCTTTTTAATTTTGGCTTTAGATTTCAAGTAAAAGTAATGTTTTTAAAATATTCACAGATTTAATACCTAGCATATACATGATATAATTGTAAGCAGCTGAAACACGAGTGGTATTTACTTCAGTCTTTCTATCTTCTTGTGAGTCTCTCTTTCTTTTTCTAAAGAAAAATTCACCTGATTAAAGCACTCTGGGATAGCACTGCATTGGGGCCACATGATCACCATCAGGAGCGCAACCTTTGACGACCTCTGCCTGCAGCTTTTACTTAACCTTGTAGTTTCTGGACGTTTGTGCAGTATTGAAAGACAGGAAAAAACAAAACAAATAAAGTTAAACATGGTTATAACCTGACGCTAAAACTAAAAACAAGGAAATGTACCTCTTTCTTCAGAATTAAAACTAAAATCTTAAATAAAACAAAAAACTTGATGACAACTTTTTGTAAGTTCTTTTTTTGGTTTTGTGTGTTTGGTCAGTTGCTCTGCAAGAGTGACAGGGAACTCTGAGGCTCTGTTCATGCCCCGTGGGGCATTCCCATTCTCATCTGGGCCCTGTCATTATCTTCTCTTTGCCATGTTTCATCCCGCTTTTCTTCTCTCTCTCTCTCTCTCTCTCTCTCTCTCTCTCTCTCTCTCTCTCTCATTTTGGGGAGGGGTTCCTCACTCCCAGTTGTTCCCTGTCTCTGTTAATACGTTCCCCTTAGTTTTTTTTTAATCCCCAAAATTTCCGGAATAGATTACAATATTTGCACTGGTTTAGTGTCAAAAGAGGCTTGCTAGTTTGTAGACAGTGTTGTATAGTATAGTCCCAGTATTCAAATCTACTTTATGTGGAGCTGTATGCATACATTTAAAATATATTTTAGGAATAAAGTTAGTGAGATGGATAATTTGTCATTCCTTAGGAATAAAGTACAAGGAACCTGGTTTATGAATATCCTATGTTCATGCACACATTTCTCTCAGAAGGCTGAAATGTTTTATTAAGAGTTGGCCTACATTATAAAGTATGATAATCAGATTGCTTTCTGAAAGGGTACTTATTAGAGCAGGCTTTGGTAGAGCTCCTGATGAATTGGTAGCATTGGGCTAAAACCAACTGTTAGTTTGAATGTAAAAAGATGTCTTGGGACTCACAATTGGATTTATGTTACTGTCTTGTATCTTTGGTTCCCTGGATATTCTTTTTATCTTGAAGAGTTTGGATCACCTGAAGACTAGCCAAGATTTATAGAAAATTATACTTTTGGACATGTCCTTGGATTTTCCTGGTATGGCTCTTTTTTGGAACTTGCCCTACAAAAGGATGTTTGGGCAAGTATTCCAACATGAGCTTTTCACATGGGAGGAAAAAAGGGAAGATACCACTTGAATGAACCTGGTAACCTGAAACCTACTGTCTTATCCCTGCTTTCTGCTCTTACTTTAAATGTCTATTACTCTGAAGTAATAAGCATGTAAAAAAGCTATAGGGTAGTTTTTATAGAAGTGGAGATATAGAGAAGATTTCAAGACTTAGCAAGTATTCAGGAGAAACATACAACGTCAGTTATATTTATTGCACATCTAGGTCTTTTATTTTAAAAGAACAAGTTGCTCCAAGATGAAGACTGACTTTAATATAGACTAAACTCATAAAGAGATGACTTATATATGTATAATATCTCCTTGTTAAAACTGCTGTGTCTGTAGTTTTGAAACTAAGAATCAAAGCTTGAGAATTAAAAAGCATTTTATTCAGTGGAGTCTCTTGTGCCTTGCAGAAATAGAGCCAGAGTAGATGTTGCTGCTGTCATCTGATCTGCTGGGGGAAAAACCTATTCTGCAAGGCTTTTTGCATATTACACAGCCCACATAAGCAAAACATTTATGTGACCAGTTACCTCCAGGGGTTAGCTGTGGTAAGATCTTCTCCAGTTCTTTCTTATGTCCAGGAAAACAAAATAAATGTATTTATTTTTTGTGGAGTAAGTAAACAATGCAGACTATCCTGTATTCCAAGCAAAATGTTGTTAAGATCACAAATTGTGTAATTGAAGATTACAAATACTTATGCTAGCTTCAGATACTAACAGGAAAAGGATGTAATCCTTTTGCAAGTAATACATTATTTTTAGAAAACTAGATTCATTTTAGAAATTTATATTGAAACTGTTTAAGTGCACCTGCTAGAACGATGTTATACATTTGCACTTATTAAGTACAATTTACACTTGACATGTATAATCAGGTATTTTCTTTCTGCTCCTGTTTTTGTTTTTTTGTAACCACATGCCTAAATTTAGGATATGTTTCCTCCACTGACAGCAATATGTTTTAAAAGGTATCAATTTGGCCTTAATTTTTCTCTTCAGAATGTATATCTCAACATTCTCAACATTAGTGCTTTTTGGATTACAACTCCCATCGTCTCTGACAATTGGCTAGGTTGGTGGGAACCCAAAACATATGGAGGTCAGTGGGTTCAATAAAGTTCGAGGAAATCCTGTAGGTAAATGGCCATGTGGTGCATGAACTCTAAATAATTTTGGGAAGTGGGTTTTTAACACCTAGGATACCATGTATTGTTTGCAATGTGTAACTTTAAAAGAAAAAAAAGGTTAAGATGTTCATATCAAGAATACAAAATCTAATAGTTTTAAACATTTCCTGGAAGAGCTGTAAAATATGGTTAGGGTGACTAAAGCAAGTTACATTCTACAGTTTGCATTTTGCAAATGTTTGTATGTTCTGAATTGTCTCTGAAGATCCTCTTGTCTCCCAATCCAAAGTTGGTCCAGTATGTAAAGTGGGGGTTCTCCATACAACTCCATTCTGTTCATGTTAAGTTTTTGTGCTGTTTTAGGCTTCTCCAGAAATATATGGCTTAGAGCAGCGATGGCGAACCTATGGCACGCATGCCACAGCTGGCACGTGGAGCCCTTTCTGCCGGCATGTGAGCCATAAGTCGCCGGATCACTACTCCCCCCCCCCCCCCCCCGCAGCCAAACCTGAGCAGGCGGCTGCAGCCGCGCTGCTGGCGCTTCGGCAGGCGGATCCGGAGCAGCTGGCGCTGGCAGCGGATCCGGAGTGGGGGTCTCGAGGCACCTCCGTGCCGGGATTCCCCCTTCCGCTGCCACTTCCGGTTCCACCACCGCCACGTCCGGTTCCGCCGCCGCGGCATGCCGCCCGCTGTTTTTTGTGGGTTTTTTCCAGTTTGGGCACGTGAGCCCAAAAAGGTTCACCACCACTGGCTTAGACCATAGATTCCAAGATCATTTCGATGCATATCTGCTCAAAAGCAAATTCCCAGTAAGTACAGTGTAGTGTACTTGTGGATAAATGGGTGTAGGATTGCAATGTGACTGGTAAAAGTGCCCATGTGTAGGTCAGTCAATGTGATCTAAGGATCTTACATCTGGCATATCACTGTATTCGGTATCTGATTCTTAGCTCTGTTATCTCGTTAGGAGAAAGCTTGCTTGCCTATTATGCTTTACTCCAGCTACAGGATGTTGCTGTCTTAGATGTTAGACATACCTTTTAAGAAGTGCCAGGGTGGATTGAATTAAATCAAGTCAATTTAAACCATGATTTAAACCATGATTTAAATCACTAGTCAGTAAGACTCCATTTAAATCATGATTTTTAAATGTAAAGGCTCATTCTTGCTGGTTATAACCTTTAATATTTGCAACCAGATGAAGATTTCATATTTAGAACAGCAACCTGTCAGATTAGTAAAACAGCTATATCAGAACAGATTTTAGTTTTATAGGTTAATCACTCATATTTGGAGAACTACTTCCATTGTTTCATTTAATTTAAATATATATATATACATATTCTTATATTTGCTTAAACATCAGTGTATTCATTGTTTGTACATAGATTTGCAAAACAATAATTAAGGTCTTTTCCTGAACTTTGTTCATTTTATCCCGTTTTTACTGTGAAAAAGTGCATGTTAGCTTGGATAACTTAGATTAATTGAATTAGTTTACCAAAAATATAAATACTGCATGAATATACAGCTTCATGCTACATAACTAAGCTCTATTTCATGCTGAGTAACTTTTGAATTATAATGTGACTTAAATAGAAAACTATCTTTAGTTTTTTTCATCTGAAAGCATTTCATTAAAATAAATTTGATTTAAATAAAAAATCCAATTTAAATTTAAAAATCCAACTTAAATTTTAAAAAACCATTTTTTAATTTTTTTAAAAAAGTCATCAATTTTAATCCACCCTGAGAAGTGCCAAGTATTATGCTAATTTTTATACCAATAGCATATTTGCTTTAATTGAGAGTGACAAACTTAAGTTTTATGAAGTGTTTTTTTAAGTGAAACCACAACCACTGTCGCTCTTCTGTAGATATTGATGCAGTGTAAAATTTATGTAGTACCCAAGTTTGTTACGTACTGAGCATGTTTTTTCCTACACTTAGTCTCAGAACTGTTACAAATAGTAAACTTAAGGGCTTAAACTATATGGCCCATGTTCTCCATTGTGATTTTGCTTCATATCCAGCCAGAAAAAGACTGAGGGAAGATTTGAAACAGCGTTGACTTTTGGTTGGACCAAATGAAGGTGATGTAGAAGTTTTATCCCCTAATGGCCTGATAGTTCTGTAAGCTTGTGCTAGATGTGCAGACTACACACACACACACACACACACACACACAAAGTTATGTTATTTAAACAGGAAACTCTTAGGTAATAACAGCCTTGCTTTATTGGTAGGTGACAATGGAATTGCAAACAGCAGCAATGCCCTGGTACACCTCTTGTACTTCCCATAATTTGGGGGAGGAAGGCTTAAAATGAAGAACTTCATCTTCATTTCAGAAAAGCTGCTCCTCACCCCCCCCCCCCCCAGTGATTGTGACTTTGAACAATCAAGTGGTCCAGCCTCTAGCCTACCATGATCACAGTGACCATGGCTAGTTAGGTCTTACAGGAAGCTAACATTGAGAGAATGTTACCTGCTCCTGATTCCTAATTTTAGGACTCTTTCAGCTTAGAGACCATTTGGGGACCAACTATGTCTTCATAGTGCATATAGCTCAATTATGGAATTTGCTGCTTGAAGGTACAATAATGACTGCCAACTTGGACAGATTTAAAAGATCAGATAAATTCTTGGAAGATATGTTAATGGGTTCTCTTTACTGTATATCACTTACAAATCAGATGCTGTATGCCTTTATTAGCTGTAAAAGTGCATGGACAGAGGGGCTTGCTACTATATTCATGGTTTTTGAGCTTACTGTGAGCAACGAGTTGGCTACTTTGGGAAGAGAATGATAAACTACATAGGCCCTTGTCCTGATCCATCACAACTCCTTTGTATTTGTTATATGGCTTGCTGTTCACTTGCATATACTAAATAAACCATTTGTACTATTGTAAGGGAATTATGTAGATGACTTTTTAAAATTACCTATCAGAAAATATGTTCTGTGCCAGCCCATTCCACAAGAAGTTTGCTGTTCACATTGGCATCAGTACTGAGTCAGTTTTCTGTCTTCTTGGGTACTAGACCAGGCCTATCAAATAGCCAACCCAACTATGCAGGAAACATTCTACGGCTAGATTAGGAGAATTCATTGAGATGCATACCAAACATGATTTTCCTTTGAAAGCTCCCACAGTTGTCTGATTCCATGATGGCACATGCTGTCAGAAATTTCTTTTGGTCTTGAGCAAGCTGCCTATAACTTAGGACTGAGTCCTGCAAATAGTACTTGTTTGTCTTTATTATTTACAGTGAAGAGATAGATGTTCTGTGTGGTCTAACTATATATTAACATACAGATGCAGTTGAAATCTGACAAACTTCCATGGTAAGAACTTACTAACATCTGAGGGTGTTACTCTTTGCTGTCAACCAAGTGATATCTGTGATTCCAAATGGGTGTCCCTTAGTACTTGTCCAAATGGTCAAGTCCTTCAAATTGTCTGTAATAAATGGAGGGTATGTCCTGGGGGAGACCGGGATTGGCATGTTTCATACTCAAGGGGATATCTGGCTTCTGGGGCAAATGAACAAACATAGAGGCAGATGGAACAGTGCCTGGCTTCAAAACGACCTGCGGGAAAATGTGGATTTCAGAGCATAAGCTTTGTGGGGGCCCTTTCAGCAGATTCTCCTGGCTCCTGTTAGAAACAACACAAGGAAAGAAAAGGTGAGAAAAAGTGAAAGAGACTGGGTAGCTTCTTTTTTTTTTACACCTTATAGTCTCCAGCTAAACCATCACAGAGACACAATTTCATTTATCTGATGTGATTTGGGGTAGTGTGAATTACAGCTACCTCGAAAGAATGTTAGCAACAGTATTTGTCATTTAATGCTTAGCTCAGCTTGGCACCATGACTGCTGCATTTCAGTGAAAGAAGGGTATGTGGCTCACATGTTGCGTTATTTCTACCTACATTTATTCAGATTCTTGTGTTTAGCAAACACAAAGATGCATTGTTCCAGACAGCAGTTCCTCTGGTTACAATTGCTCAAAAAAGAAGCAACTTTGTTTTATTGTGTATTTTGTATGACTTATCTGATCTGATATATTAACTGTGCCCTCCATGCTGATTGTGCCAATCTGATGTAGTATATAGATCAGTACCATTCTCATAAGACTTCCCATAGGTGGCAAAAAGGGTACAATTTGCATCAAACAAGATGTACAGAGACCACATCCCTAATTTTATTAGCACTTTCTGGGGCTTATAGGAGCATGCATCGTCCAGCAAAAGAGGATATATGTTTTTCTTTTTACCACCAAAATTAGGTGTGTGGTGGTGGGGAAAGACCAGGAAATTGGGAGCCACAAAAGAAGGTGAAAGGATATGTGGACATGTGCTGTCAAACAAAAAACAGGGTTTCAGGAGAAAAGAAAAGAAAAATGAAAACAAAAAGACAAAAATGTTGTGGCATTTAAAAAACTAAGTAAGGTAAAGATAAAGGTTCCCCTTGACAAATGTCCAGTCGTGTCCAACTCTAGGGGGCAGTGCTCATCCCCGTTTCCAAGCCGTAGAGCCAGCGTTTGTCCGTAGACAGTTTCCGTGGTCACATGGCCAGCGTGACTAGACACGGAATGCCGTTACCTTCCCACTGAGGTGGTACCTATTTATCTACTTGCATTTGCATGCTTTCGAACTGCTAGGTTGGCAGGAGCTGGGACAAGCGACGGGAGCTCACTCCGTCGCGTGGATTCGATCTTATGACTGCTGGTCTTCTGACCTTGCAGCACAGAGGCTTCTGCGGTTTAACCTGCAGCGCCACCACGTCCCTTTAAAAACTAAGTACTATATTTTAATGTGAGCTTTTGTGAATCAAGTCCACCTCCTCAGACAAGAGTGAGACTAACACAGCTGCCCGTTTGAAAATTTGATCTCTATATACTAATAAGAGATGAAATTACAAACAATGGTACATTAGGTTTTCTATGAATAGTCTTTGAGGGTCATGGTAAAATATCAGGACACAACAGGGCATGTGGACATATTTTGGCATAGGGTCTCTGTGTTCTTGTACATCAGTGGTTCTCAACCTTGGGTCCTCAGATATTGTTGGACTACAACTTCCAGGAATCCTGGCCAGCACAATGGTGAAGGCTTCTTGAAATTTTAGTCCAAGACCACCTGGAGACCCAAAGCTGGGAACCACTGCTGTATGCCATTGGAACAACTGCAAGACAGAACCATCTGAAATGGAGTTGTGTGTGTCTCTGTGTGTCCTTTTTGTATGTTAATGGCTGGCAGAAGTGGAGGGGGGAGGTGATTTTCACCAGCTACTCCTTCCATTGCAGCCCCATAGTATGACAGTACTTCCCAGACTGTTCTATGGGGTTCCCCAGACTTTCAGAGAAGATTTTCTAGGGCGTACAGGAGGGGAGTGAATACTGTAGGTTAAAATGTAGCATCCTCCACGAGTAGAAAAGCTCCTCTGGAGAAGACTTTCCCTTCCAGCGTTCCACCTTTTACAAATGTATCTTGAATAGGACACATCAGCCGACTAGTTTTGGATGACATAACAGTGTTCTTCCCTTATGTGATAGTACCTTCCACAGATAGAAGCAGCAAAAATGTGTGTTAGACATGCATTATAGTATTTATGGTATGTGGAATAAATGGGTAAAACCATCACCTGTGGCAACTCTCATAGAAGGAACTTGGACAAAGATTTGAAAAAATGGGGAAGAATATCTCCTTTCAAGATTTTGATCCCCTTACCCTTCAATGTGGTCCCTTCCTTATCTGTGTGATCAGATAATCTATAGAATGAAAGACTCCCCAGGATATTTACAGCATTTGGGGTTAGAACGTCTTTTCCTTGCAATCACACAGCAACACTGAAAAAAGTCTGTAGCCCAACTATTTGAATTTTGAAACTCGTCAAATGTCAGCTTGAAGAGTCAGTCACAAAGAGGCAGCCCTGGCTGCACTTTCAGACCCCACACCATATGAGTAAGCTTGTCAAATCTGAAACTGTCATATTTGGGAATACTGGACATAATGAGTGTCACCAAATATTAAATATGTAAGAAAAAATTTGTTGGGAATCTGATGCTTTGTGTAATATTTTTCTAGCTTTCAGCATGTTAAACTGGTTCACAAATACAAAATAGGTTTTATGGGAAGAAATGTTAATGTTACTGATATACAACCTTTAACTTTCTAGATGTTCGGGGCTGAAACCCCTCCAATCTTGCACCCTACACTGTGCCAGCTGATGCTTTGGGGAGCCCGAAACAACTAGGAGGATGGAAGACTGTTCCCTGCCACCCAGCTTTGGCCACCAACGTACAGGCGAATACCTTTGTAATCCCTGGTTACAGTATCCTGCCAGTGCCCCAGGATGTGCGCAACTGTAGAGGGCAGAGGTGCGATAGTGAAGTCTGCGGTTGTGCTTCATTTTCCCAAAGTGATTTCTTGTTTTCCCAGTTTCTTGTTTTGTGACCTTGGCTCTCCCAAACTTGAATCTTTTCCTTGGCTGTTGCCTAAAAGTGAGAAAAGATTATGGGTTGTTCTAGCACTATGCGCATCCTGTCAAGATGTTTGCTAAATCAGAATTCAGAAAGCAAGTTTCACTATCTGCTGATCAAGGTTGTAATCCCTTTGTTCAGCTGGATGAGACCAGCATGGAATTGTTCTTTGAGTTAGAATTTTCTTCCAAGGAGAATTTGTTTGGGCTGCCCCCATTTTTAGAATGGCCTTGCAGAATGTTGATTTGCTCTGCTGCACAATAATGAAACAAACGTTTATCCTTTTCTCTGTGATATCAGCAGTTTTGATAGACTATGTAATAAGGATTACTTAGTAGTGGGTGCTTCCTCAATGTGCTCCTTTAAAAATCTGAATTAAATAACTGGGTAGCTCATCTCGTGAAGCTTATGCCATTCCTATTTTTCTGACAGATAACCCAATGCTACATCAAAATAAATCCAAGTTTTGTAAGACGAAACATGAGGGAGGTTGTATAAGCTTCTATCTACAGTTTAATTGGAATATTGAGTGTGCTCTAGAGTGGGACCCCCTTTTGTTGTGCCATTGAGATGCTATTTTTTCTTTAGTATTTCCACAGAATGGCTAGCAATATTTAAGCATTCTGTTCAGGTCCTTTCCTTTCACAGTCAACTGAAAACTTACCTTTTTAAAGAGGCTTTTGGGGAGTCAGGAGACAATTAATATGGGGAGGCCCTTTAAATTTTATTTATAGTTTTAAAATAACATTTTAAGTATTTGAACATTATAGTTTTGAATTGCAATTGGTTTGTTTTTAATTATGGATTTTAAATATTTTGTACACTGCCTTCAGTCCACATTAAGGAAAAAAGGCAGGGAAAGAAAGAAAGAAAGAAAGAAAATTCATCATCACTAGAAAGACTACCAGCCGCCCATGAGTAGAATGACACCCTCTGTCTCATGATGCCCAGAAATTGGTTCACAAAGGCCTACTGAACTGAATATTGAAGGTGATGATAGCTCTGCTGACTAGTAGCTGCTGATTCTCCTAGCTCTCACAAGCTTATCTAATCACCTTTTAAAACTGGCCAAGTTGCCAAACATCACTGCATCTCATCTCTTTTTGCTTTAGGTGGGCAATGGCTTTCTTTAGATGTCCCTGCAATGAACTCTTAGCAGTGTGTGCAAAGAAATTTAGAGACATTGAATTTATGGAATAGCTGGCTGGATAGCTCAGTGAATTGGGAACCTGGCTACAGAACCAGAGGTTATGAGTTCACTTCTCCACTGTGCCTCCCAACAGAACAGCCAGCCTGTGTGTCGTTGAGCAAAAGTCTCAGAGCTCTCCCAAAAAGAGTTACAGTCAAATCCTTTCAGAGTACTTTATATCTAGAAAACCTTGAAAAGCAATACCATAAGTAGGAGCTGATTTGACGGCATGTGATTATTATTGACTTATGGAATGCCACATATTAAAAAAAACAGCCTTTAAGCTTATTTCTTTTCTAAGAACAATCTGCTAAATGCTGCATTCTTAGAAAGTCATATGGCAACTATAGCATACTTCAGTCCTAGGTTATGCACCACTTCTATCGCATTACTTTCCCCTTTTCTTCTATGTATATAAAATTTAAAAACCATGATTTCTTAGAGTGAGCAGCTAGGGCAGAAGTAGGTGTGCATCTTTCTGTTTTCTCGCTGTTCAGCAGCAGAAAAAAGTCCTGCAGCGAGAAATTTGATCCTGTAGCCTGCAGATGGCAGCAGAAGCTTTCCCATTTGCTCCGTCTTTTGCTATAATAACTTGACAGTCGATAGAAGTGGAATTATCTTTATCACATATTGAGGTATGGATACTATAACTAAAAACAGAAGAATGTGATAACAAAGATCATGCATTCGCTCATCTGGTTAGTACTGCTATACAAAACGTTAAGTGCTGATGGATCTACAACAGAATCTGGAATCCTTGCAAGCTCAGCAGTACTGGGAAGATTAAAATTAAGCACAGAAAGAGTAGAATCTTCTAAAAGCCTTCAAGGTTACCCAGGAACCCAAGGCACTGAATTCCAAGCATCCTTGTGGGTCAAAGAGCAAACTCAGAGTCCAACCAATGGTGGAAGTTGGTAAACCACTTTCAGAGAATCCTGCTTGAAACATATATAACAGAGAAAAGTCTTATTGTGCCTCCTATCTAACTTTCCAAGTTCCTGTCCCCTTTACACTGAAATGCAACCTTTGAAATATATGTTGGCAAATGGAATGTGCCAGTGCTTCAAAAGAGATGATTCTGTACTTGCTCTTTGTACTTGGACAGTTTAATGAGATAGCAGTACTGATTACTCTTTGCTGTTTGAATGGGCTCTAAAAGAGCCATAACATATAGGGACAGAATGTAGTGGGAGGGCTAAGAAGCATGAAAATCACAATAAAGTATTATTCTTTCTAGGCATTAGCCAAACATTCTGTTTCTGGCCAGGCCAACATGTCTGATTCATCTAGTTTTACTTAATTTTACTATGTTAGTTTAGGGTCATAATCTAGAGATACTTACTCCTCGCTGTTTTCACTCCTTTGTGCGGCTCCCTTCAGCATTCTGTCTTGCAGGCAACAAATGGCAAATGCAATTGACATTGCAACAATGATCAGTCCGCTGATGAGGGAGGCTATGACTGCCACCCGGAAACCTTTGTCCAGAGGTTTTGGAATCACTAAAACAACAAAAATTCAAACACATTTCTTATCGGTCTTACATTACTGAAGCGTCCCTTGGGGCTGGTAATGTTTGAGTCAGTAGTACATGCTGTACCTTATAGTTTTGATTGGCATGTTTCTCATCTTCTTTGCAAAGAGAACATTTGAAAAAGATGCAGGCTCTCATGGCCTTTGTTCAAAGTGGGTTACCTCCTAGTTGTGCAGAGCACAATAATTCAGAATTAAGTGTTCAGCCCATTCATATCCAGCTTACCTTCACAATGAGGCGGGGAATGGCTCCAGTAAGATATACTTCCTTTAAGCAAGCAGATCAATTTTCCGTTGCCCACTAGTTGATATCCTTCTATACACCAGTATGTAATAACTGACCCCAGGGAACTACCAGAGCCCTCTTCGATGTAGTAAAAGCCATCACTTGGGGGTAGCAGTGTTGTGCACTGAACTAGAGTAGTTAAAATAAATACAGGTTACAAGGGGAACACACAATCTGTGTTATTGTTAATGCTGCTCTTCTGCAGTCTGGGAGTTACTTCTATTGAACTATGGGAGCTGTTGAAGATGGACACAGGGCTTTAAAGCAGGGGTGAGCAAATCGTAGCCCTCTGAGTGATGTTGGATTATGCCCTACCTGGCAGAGCCAAGGGTGAGGAACTCTGAGAATTACAGAATAGGGAGGGTCATGTTTTGCTTATCTCTGCTTTAAAGGTATATCAGGCAAGTGTATCAGGTGGAAAGGACTATCAGTTGCTTTTAGTCATGATGTCTGTTTACATCCTCCAGGATTAGAGGTGACATGCCTCTAAAATGAGTAGGAAAAGAGCTGTTGCCCTGATGTCCTGTGTGTGAGCTAGGCATCAGGTTGGCCATTGGGGGAAACAGGATTTTCAGAACAGATCGCCCTTTGGTCTGATTCTGCATGGCTCATCTTATGACAAGGTGCTTTTCCTGCTCTCTTTCATGCATGCAGAAAGCACTACATGAAAAAAAGGGGGACAGTTGTGTTATTTGTATAACAAAGTAAGTTACAAATAAGCAGGCATGAAGCTATCTGAGCAAGATGTAATAATATGCATGTTAGAAGAGCCTCTATTGCAGAGCCTCAAAATCAGAAGAAAATAAAGGATTTGCAGTTGAAAATAAGCACAGTTCAGTGTTTGTAAGAGTATTAGCAAATGCTTTCACATGACAAGCCCTGCTACTTATGCCAGGAAGACAGACTTAAAGTTGCACCCGTTGCCCACTAGTTGCACCCACTTATGTTGCACCCACTTAGACTGTAGCATAGGTCTACTGAAACGTAAATCCCACTGAGATCTATGGAACTTTCTCCCAGATAGTGTGAGTAGACTTGCGGCCTAAAACAGCAGGCCACCCATAGATTCTTCTAGAAATGTAGTTCACATAAGCCTACATGTGTAACTTCTCAAACTATAGCCTTTTGCTAGATGACTTGTTCTTGGTTTGGAATGCTAACAAAAATTATCAAATCTCTGCAGGTGACTGGCAGAAATTTCCTGGTTGCCAGGTTCTAGTTGCAGGAGATAGCAGGGCATTAGCAATATCAGGATTCTCCCTGTATTTCTTGCTCACATATAATCGTTTAGGACTCTACTAGGGGAAAATGATATTCCAAGTTTATGTGATCAGTAATTTCTAAAAACCAGATACTTTTAGAGAAAAATGGCTTCTGCTTCTTGCTTTATCAGCCACAATTCAGCAATATAAAGCCACACATCTCATAAATAATTTTGAACCTGGTCTGCTGCTCCATAATAACTTTGGACTGGACTCTGTACCACACAGACTTTTCTAACATGGACACTTTTACATCTTGCTCAGACAGCTCCATGCCTGCTCATTTGTAACTTATGTGCAATTTTATTATTCTTTGTTCTGAGAAATACTTTAGTAAACAGTTTTTGATAAATAGTGCACATGTCAAGAAGAGAAAGGCAGAAATAACAGTTCGCTCAAAACCTCTTCTCTCATCAATGGCTGATTCTCCTCTTTTCCCCTCAAGATCTGTTTTTCCCACCAGTCTTACTTCTGGTTTTAGAGTCCAAATCTGGTGGGTGCAGGAGGGGAAGATAGTTGAAAACTGCTTGGAAGACCATTTGCCAGAAACAACAGGTTGGAAAGGGAAAACAGTCAGCTCTTTCCCATCAGTTGATTTCTTGCTTGCCAGCATCCTCTCGTCTCTCTACATTTGTCTTACAAACAAATCAGAACAGAAATCTATGCTTTCCTTATAAAATGTCAATCTGCCCTTACCTGTGTCTGAAGGCCAGCCAGCTGAACTATATATTTCCATGATGTCTAACACACATTCAATTCATGTCATAGAAAAGCAAGCATACTAGCAGCCTGTTGGCTAGGTAGAGGGAAAAGATTAAGGGTACTAGAATCATCCAGCTACCATATACCAATACATCCTATAGGAAGGAAAAGGTTACATATAAATTTATGCTTGATGTAAAACAAATGCTCCTGTTTAGATGCAAAATTAAAATGTCATCTAATATGACAGCTGTGATAGCTCATATTTTTAAGAAGAAACCATAACTGTGTTCAATAGCAAATTTTCATCATACATAAAAAAAGCTAACACAATTGTGCTGCTGCCTCCTTCAAAATTCACATTTTCCATTCCACTTTCAAGTGTGCATAGAGTGTGTGTGTGTGTGTGTGTGTGTGTGTGTGTGTGTGTGTAGGAGGGAATCAGTTACCTAAGTTAATGTGGCAGTCCCAAATAAAGAAGATCCATTGGATCAATGGAATATACATAAATATTGACTAAGCATTCAGCTGTTGATTCAATAGGTCTACTTTAGTTAGAATAAGCAATTAGATTTAGGCCCATATCTTTCCACCCCCTCCAACAGATAAGAGTTAATTTTGTGAATATTGTTATAGTTCATATGATTAATGTTTAAGGGTCCTAGTGCGAGGAGTGAAAAACAGGATGAACAACAGCTTTTCACACAGCAGTCGTGGATATCAGACATAAAAGATGTGGCCTTTTTGAGGCAGGCCTGCTGAGGACACAGAAACACAGACAGAGTACCTGTGAAGTTGGTCTGTGCAACAGTTTTGTTTGCTGCATCTCCAAGGAATTTCTTTATGCTAGTCTCCTCTGCAGGGGTGGTGGCCAAGGATTCAAGAGCTTCACTCAAGAAAAAATCTAGACAACTCCAAGCCAGCAGACAAAGGGCTGTATGTTCCTGGGATCTTTGTTTCTTCATATCTTGAAGCTTTGCTGTAGCATCCTGGAGTTCTCCTAAGAGCTTCTAAAAGTTCTGTACACGTTCCTTTTTTCACTCAGAAGCTGAATCAGCAGCAATAAGCTGGATTTTAGGGCTTTAAGCCTTGAGGAGGAAAGCCTGCTTGTTCTCCAAAGACCAGTTGCTGTTTCATAGATTCTTACAAGGCTAAATGAACCCACTTATTTGCCAGATAAAAAAATATTCTTGTCTCCCCTCAACTGATGCTGCATACAGCCAATGGTTCTCATCTCTTCTTTGTTTCTATCTTATTATCTTATTTTATTTTAACTTTTTACTATTCGGCGTTGATTCAATGACTTGGCTAAAATATTGGGAAACTGGAGGTTATGAAACTAAAGATGAACACTGTAAGAACATGGAGCCTTTTAGAGATCTCTCATGCAATTTTCCATGCTAATTAGCACCAGCACTATTATTCAAGAAAAGTAATCTCCAATAACATCTGTACGGATAAGGAGTGGTAATACTCTGAGTTTAATTAACTCTATGTGGAATGTAGGGCAACTAATCTATAGCTTCTGTCTGTAACCTCATAAGCAAGCCAATGCGCAGGAGATGTCCTTCAGGCAAATGAGGACGTTGGTGTCCTAAATCTATTTGTTGCATTTAATAGTTCTGTTTACATAGTGATGAATAGGCTTGACACAAATTACAGGAGCTGATGAAGGTCAGTCAGAGAAATATGTTGTTACTATTACCAGAATTATTCTTCATACCCTGGGTGTTCACAGCCTTAGGGCAGAAACAAACCTTATGGATAATTGCTTAGTAGAAGGAAGAATTCTTTAACTGCTGAAAACCTGTGAGTGTAAAGCAGGACCTTTCCTCGCCTTAAGTAATTTGCAAATTTGCTTGCTTTATTTTGTGACTGATTTTCAAGATCATGAGATTCCTTTGAAGTCTGATTTCTCAGACATAACCATCTGCCCAAATGACATCTCTCCAACGTTCTTCTATCTCTAATGCATCTGTTGCTGTTTTTAGAAGACCTTTAGGAGGCCAAACAAAATGTTGCCGCAGGGAAGGAAAAGAATAAATACTTTTTAATTTCTGTTTTTTTAAAGTAACATTTCTTATACCGGGATTTTACTAAACTGAAGGGTTTGTGTGTGAATTTCTAAGTGCTTATACTTTCCTTAACAGTTTGCTTTCCAGAAAGAAGAAAAAAACAACCTTATTTTGTCCTTTGCTCCTTTCAGAATGTTGCTGTGGTAACATTATGTATGCGCATGAGCATACAGAGTTCATAGAGTAAGTAGAAGCAGAAAGTAATTGTAGGCACGAAATCTCTGCATGAGGCAGCATAGTGAGATTGAAGAAGGCATATAATCACCATGTACAGTCCTGATTTGAAGGCGCCCTCTGTTTGATGGCTGTTCAGTCTAACCCTGATTTAAAGATTAAGGAGATCAGAAACTGTGAAATTGTCCATCCACAGTCAGCAGCACCTAGACAACAAATGTAACAGGCACAGAGTTCACTTGGTCACATTCTTTCCTACTTAGGAAATCATGAAAATCATTTTTGCATCTGTATATATAAATTAGCATATACAATTATATGCATATATATCAGTGTCCTGTCTTCTGTTTCTGCTCATATATGTCCTTTTGATGATGTGTGTTAAGATTATCATGAATTCTAAACAACATTTTGAGTACAAAGCAAATCCAGAGCGAAATCCAATGTTAGAGAGTAGTAACCATCAACATTCCCACTTGTCCTATCTCAATCTGGAGCATCCCAGACCTTTCAGAACCATTTATGAAAAATAAGGGCATGCTGGCCATAATATTTTCAAAATCTTAAACAAGCAAACAATTACAAGCCAAATAACCCAACATGGTACTGGAATGAGACCCAGGGCTCTCATGGGGAGATGCACCCAACCCAAACTATAAGGAGGTAAATTTATTAAAAGGAAGAAAGAAGAGCCAATAATAAAACACAAAGAGTAAAAATTCAAAGGATGTTTCAGATAACCACTTTTGAAATGTATAAAGATAACAATCTTAAACTATACATGCCAATAGCAGAAGAAGTTCTTGAGATCAGATATGAACACAGGAACAAAAAGCACCTCTACACAAGCCTATAGCAAATGCAGGGCAAAAGCATACGCAGACATATCAACAACATGAAGCAAAATGGCTGGGAGCCTGAGACAGAAAGGGAAACCATATTTACTACACTTCCAGAGATCATGTTGAAATAGGATTATTTGTTTATGGTTCTGCCAAATGACTTATGACTAGTGATGGGAGTATTCATATTTGTATACGAATACAAATATCCCACGCAGCTGGACTTAACGAGGGGCCGGACCCTGGGGCGTTCACTCACGCATCCAGTGGTGGCCTCACTCATCCTTCCAATTGCTCCTGGAGCCCCGCCGTCTTCTCGCTCGGCTGGCCACTTGGCTGCCGCGCAGGGAGACTTGTCCTCCCTCCCCCTGCCTGGAGTGGCTAGCTGAGTGGGAAGAGAGTGGCGCTCCGGGAGGCCGCTGCTGCTGGCAGACATGTGAGTGGACTCTCTGGCCCCAGGGGCCGGACCCTTGTTAAGTCCAGCTGCGATATTCATATACAAATACCCGCATCTTTACTTATGACTTATTCCCAGTTTACCTACATGTGAAGATGTGAGATTTTTCCTTGCTGCAATAAAAGTTGCAGAGAAATTACTGAAAGTTGTCGCAGCTCATCTTTCTGCATCTGCATTTCCCTCTTGCACTGAACTGGCATGTGCCATTGCAGTGGTGTATTTTGTTCCAGAGGTACTTTGGGCATTTCACATCTCTTCTATCCTTGTGCTTTCATTGAAACTTTCAAACCCTACTTCAGTCTGAAGTTCAAAGAGAAGCAAGGGAAAGTGCCAATCACTTCAGAAGCAGAATGCAAGAAGATACAGCAAGAAATGAGTTGACAAGGGAAAGTCCTACAATTAAATTCATCAGAATACAGTGGCGTAAAAAGTACTGCTTAGATTCCATCACAGACTCAAACAAGCAGGCAGTGTGGAATGCTGAATGCTAAGAGACCAAGCTGTGTAAATAGTACAACATATCAATGAATTCCATGACTAAACTAAAATGGAGTTTGTGCAATTCTTCATAATGTGTCCATGGCCACCTTAAGTGAGATGCTTGCTGTTTAATCAGTTTGTTAGGATCTCCAGTCCACCACTTGAAAAAACGAATGATATTGGAGTTTTTCCCAGCAAGCTTGTACATGTAAAACCAAGAGTGCAGTCTACCGCTGGAGCCCCTTTTCAAGCACGCTACAGCCTGTTCCAAGGTGCCATCTGGAACCCTCCCAGATTAGCCTCCAAGTGTACTGCCTCAGATTACAAGATGACAGATCCTGTTCCTGAGTTAATTAGCATAGCAGGAAAGTAGTGGAAATAATAGGTGGAGGAACTAGAGACCTAAGCTAAATATAAGCTGAGGAAACAAAGAGACAATAAACTGAGAATATAAATCTGTCAACGAAGGTGGCCCTACCCATTGTGCAAAGTGAGGCAGCAACCTGTGGGAGCATTTTACTGAGCCACTAATAGTTCCCTGCTGCTAGGGGACAGTGCTATGAATGCCACACAACCTGATTTGCCGTATTATTCTGTGTATAAAACAACACTTTTTCCTTAAATAATTAGACAAAAAATTGAGGGTCATTTTATACACGAAAGGCAGCCGCTTTCCCTGCCTTTTGCAAAGCCACGGGGCTTAGCAAAAAGGAAGGGAAGGCTCCCTTCGGGTAATGCAGCCGTGAAAGGGCTGCACGATCGCAGCCCTTTGATCCTGAAGCAGCCATGAAAGGGCTTCAGGATCAAAGGGCTGCGATCGTGCAGCCTTTACCCGAAGGGAGCCTTCCCTTCCTTTTTGCTAAGCCCTGTGGCTTCGCAAAAGGCAAGGAAAAGTGGCGGTCAAAGGGAGCCCTTTGATCCCTGCTTTTCCCTCCCTTTTGCTAAGCTCCGTGTCTTAACAAAAGGGAAAAAGCAGGGATCAAATTTTCTAATTTGGGGTTAGAAAAGGGGGGGTGTCATCTTATACTTTGGGTTGTCTTATAAACGGAAAAATATGGTAGTTTTGGACACCACTTCAAGGTGGTGAAAGACAGTATCCCATCACCCAAATTGAAGTAAAACTCAGGTGCCTTTTGAGTTGGCTTCTATACTTAGAGTTGGGATAGAATGTGATCATGTCCTTCATCCCAGGCAGCAAAATACCTTGGTCTGCCCCTACCTATCTGTATATATATTTTTGATTAGGGTGGAGGCTGGAGGAAAATGATAAGCAAATGTGTGAGCTATGGGTGCTCTAAAAACAAGAGAGCTGAGGGAAATCATCTAGATATCTTGATGGTGCACAGGTGGAGCAGCACAGCAGGAGTGAAATAGAGAATATCTTCAGCATAGCATTCGTGGGGATTCCTTCATATCCTTTAGCACACAATATTCACTTCAAGAAGTATTTTTAAAATACCTTAAAGTAATCAAGAGATTAACACGGAACTGTAATGAGCACTCGTATGGCCTCACAATATGCAAACAATTGCACATTCAATATGCAAACACTGGAACAACACTTTCTTAACTGCTGCACCCAAAACCCACTCCTCTATTTGAGATATACTGATGACATTTTTCTGATCTGGAATCCCTAGAAAAATTCCACCAGGAGTTCAGTAACCCCAACCTGGAACAATCTATGCAACAGGTGAATTTTCTGGACACCACTATGAAACTACAACATGGACACCTTAGCACCATGCTGTACTGGAAACTCACTGACCAATATACCTACCTGCACTTTTCCAGCTTCCATCCTGAACACAACAAAATCAATCGTATACAGCCAAGCCCTAAGACTCAATCGCATCTGCTCCAATGGAGGCTCCAAGCTCAAGGATCTACAAAAAGCATTCCTCAGACTACATTACCCACCCCATATGATTAAGGAACAAATCAACAAAGCAAGATGCATGTCGCAGAAGTAACTTACTGCAAGATAGACCCAGAGGACAAAATGACAGAACATTGCTAGTTGTCACTTACAGTCCACAGCTGAGACTACTCACATGCATCTTAAGCAATCTCCATCCCATCCTGGACAAGAACACTTCACTCTTCAAAGCCCTTGGTGGGAGATCCATACTTGCCTACAGACAACCTCCCAAGCTCAAGCAAATACTAACACACAATGGATCACAAAACAGCAACACAGACAGGGGGACTAGACCCTGCCATAGATCCAGATGCCAACTCTGCCCACACATCTATTCTGGCAACACAGTTACAGGACCTAATATCAAAGGCAACGTCATTCGCTCCTCAACTATTGTTATCTACTACACCATCTTTTGCCAACAGTACCCCTCTGCACTCTACATAGGACAAACATGACAATCTCCGTGGAGACGGATCAACAGCCACAAATCTGACATCAAAAACCACAATATACAGAAACCTGTCTCCAACCATTTCAATCTACCAGGTCAATTTGTGGAATATTTGAAAGTCACTATTTTAGAACAGTATCATTACAAATCAAGAATACAGAGGGAAACAGCTGAGATAAAATGTATATGCATGATGGACACCCATATAAATGGATTGAATATAAGCCTAGGTTTCTTAAGTCATTACCAAATGTAATACTTCTGCTGTTACCTACCACCACTGTTATCTTCTTCAGAACTAACAAGCCCATCTCTCACCACAGGGCTCAAAGGTAAAAACTGTCAATAATCCCTACATTAACACACATGATTCCTATTCTATATTCTTTCACCTTTATATTTAATATTCTCTTTTTCTTAAGTTTCTTTTCTTAAGTTTCTCTTTTTAAAGTTTTAAGTGAATCCTCAATCTTCAACCCCCCATCCCCCCCTCTCCTTTCATCTCTGCCCAGGCCTGGTCTGTTTCTGTCTTCTGAGGAATTTTTACAGCAGAACACTAAAACAACAGAAGCCATAAATCACAGCACGTAAATGTGACATACATCCAAGAGTCAATATTTAATATGAAACTGATACTTCATTCAACTTTTCATTCTGTTTCGATATGTCTGACGAAGTGGACGTATCCACGAAAGCTTACATTAAAATATAATAATCTTTAAGGTGCCACATGTTTTTGTCTTGTCTTGTTTTGTTTCTTTGGATTTTCCTGATACACTGGAATCAGGTTTCCTATATGTTCTAGCTATAGCAATCTCCCTTTCTCTCTCATACTTTTCCCCCACTTACAGCTGTGTAGTCACAACCCAGATCAATCATCTCTGGTCTTTCGTTGTGGGTTTTTCTAGTTAAAAATCAGACTTCAAGGCAAGGCCACAGAACTTAAACCTTTTGACACAAAGCACTGCTTTTCTAAGCAGGGGAGAGGTGTCTCCAGAAAGCCTGGCTATTAGGCTTCCATGGTTTATTGCTATGGAAGAAATTTCTACATTTAGGGTTTCTGCTTATGGCTGTTTGTTGTAAGGTCTCCACTGCAGCACCCCATTATTAGAGTCTGGATAAGCTACTTCTTATCTAAAACTTCTAGAACACAAACTGTGCCAGCTTGTGGTGGTGGGTGGATTCAGGGACCTGTAGTCCAAAAAATAATTAGTCCTCAAAATATATACCCCAAATGCAAATGCATATCTCCTATTAAATGGGAGAAGGAATACTGGATATAAGAGTTTTGGATATAAGAGTAGTTTAGAAGGTGACCTTGTTGTACATCTCAGTAAGCAAACACCTAGGGGAATCAAGAAGTGTCTAGTAGACTTCCTTTTTTGTTATATGAACTGAACCTGTGTTGTTAGATGCAGTGTAAATACATAGCTCAGCTCTTGGGAACGTCCTTGTAGTTTTTCTCACTTCTTTTCAGGCATAGGTTATTTCCTCCTTTTATAATTTTCTGCTAGCCCTAGTTTGTCCTAACATTCATATGTTAGTACCTTGCTTCTGAACCATAGTATGCAAATCTGTTTCAAAATGCGGGTTCAGACGGCATCCTGGAGATGAGGGACTAATTAGGGTTTATCAATTCTGTTGATACAGCACACAATGGCTGGCAAAAACCTAGGAAAGAAGAAAGAGCTCATATTTGGATATTTATGTCACAGCTATATAGTAAATTTATTGTGGATCTGCATCAACCTTATCAAAAACCCACAAGCCCACTTATTGGCTAATAATTTAGAGTGACACTATAATTTACAGAGGTGCAAAAGATATTAAAGAGGTGAATCAGAATAAATATAGCTTATAAATTTCTTTCCCACATTTACCACAGTGGATGCATACCAGGAGTTACTCCCCAGCAAATGATGCCCGAGGCTGTAATTAGAATTACAGAGTTTCACTCCCTTCTGTTTCCCAACCTCTGCAGAAGGTCTTGCTCCAACCAACCCATGAGTTTGTTGCATTTGCAGATGAATTGCTTGCATTAATCAAGTGTAAACAGTGTTTTATAAGATGTTCTGAGAAAGATGAGGTCAGAGTGGGGAGCAAAAGCAGAACAGGTGATGTCTGCTTAGTATACCCTGTTTGAATCATTCATCCAAATAGTGAAGAAAGCCAACAGGAAAAATTGATTGATCCAAAATATGCTGGAGGATTGCTTTGCAGATACCCTGGCCTGCCAGAAAGACAGACAAGTGGGTGCTAGCTCAAGTCAAGCCTGAACTCACTCTCGAGGCAAAAATGCTGACATTGAGGCTGTCATACTTTGGTCACACTCAAGACTCACTGGAAAAGATGATAAAGCTAGGAAAAGTTGAAGGCAGCAAGAAAAGAGATACCAACATGAGATGGATTGACTCCATACATGAGTTTGCTGGAGCTCAGCAGGGCTGTTAACAGTAAGACATTTTGGAAATCAGTCATTCATAGGGTCACCATAAGTTGCAAATGACTTGATGGCACATAACAAGAACCAATAACTCTGCACCCTGCTCAGATGAAGTTATCGTGGCAGTGAAATGACACCAAAAGGTTTTTCTCAGCCTTTCCTCAGTATGGCCTCCTTGAGATCTGTGGGCTATAACCACCTTCACCACCAGCAAGTATCAAGCTGGGTTAGTTGATGGGAGGAAGAGGACTACTCTGTTTAGTAGATAATAGCCATGGTTGTGTATAATGAAAACACTTGGTGTGTGAGGTTTGTTGAAATCTGACTTGCTGGAATATGAGAATCCTTTCCTGCTGACAAGCAGTTGTTGTTAACCAGCCACAAGCCACAGTCTGAATCCGTAGTTTGTTATTGGCTTACAAACTTTGGTTTGCTTAAACTATTGCTTGTCATGACATCTAGACCCACAATCATTGTTTGACACTGGCTTGTTTCCTAAACTGCCTGCCTTGAAACAAGAGCTTTCAAAAAGGTGTGGGAGAGACTCAAACCAGAAACAAGCAAAAATGGATTGAGTCTCTTCCACTCCCTTTTTGTCAGCTCTTTGTTGAGCATAGTTTATTTGTTATCTACTGGGCAATTCATGGCTGAAGTAGAAAACCATGGTTAACTCAATCTGTGGGTTCATGTCCGATACCTAGTGAGGGGAAGGCATAACGAGGAGCGGCATCTTTCATAGGCATTTAAAAATATATTCTGTTGTTAAGGTGCTGAAGAAAAGAGCAGATTTTTTATTATGGTCTGTAATGCAGAGCCAAAGCTGAATTCCATCACATGCTCAAAGGGCATCAGCCCAGCTAACATTGGGTCACACAAGTTCTTATTTATCTTAATCTGAAAGTGCTGATTGGGTAATGCCATGCATTTTTTTTCTTTTTAACCTTTTAACATACAAGCAAGATAGTACAAAGGCTTGCTATTCTTTTGAGTCAAAAGATTCTTGCCTTCCAAGCTGTTCTTGGTTCACCATTACAGCAGCTCCGAGCCTTGTAAAATGTGTGTCTCTGGTCCAGTGAGGTATAGTCATGAGGGGTGTTCATATCCCCCAAATTTAGTGGAAATTAGAGGAGTGTTGTGGGGAAAGACATGCATAGACCTCTTGGAAGCAGCAGAACATCAGGAGGAAATTTAAAAAAAAGGTGTGGACAGGAAAGTGGACAAGCTGGTTGAGCATTCACATTTTGATTTATTTTCAGCCATGGGCACTTGTACGGTACATTATGTCATCGTCCACTTGTTAGAGGCATATGCACAGTAGGAAGAAAACAAAAATTATCTTAATCAAGTGAAACTACCTTCTGTATAGTCAAGATTGTCAATCCAGGGCATGATCAGCTAAGCAAGCCCAGAGCTGAACACTCTTCCTCACCGTGCTATCCCTTGCCAACTAGCCAATGGTTCCCCCTCATCTTGCCATGTAAAGCACGGATGGGAATCAGGCTGCTGCAAGGATATTTTATGGTCTTCAGATGCTCCCTTTTTCTAAAAATATTTTTTAAATGCCCTATGCCTAAAGGGAACAAGATGCTGCTATAAAATAAGGTATGCCTCCATAAGGTCCTCCTCCTGCAAACCCCGTTCCCAAATGTGACCTTCAGTTCACTGCCATTTTCAAGTTGAAGGGCTGGTGTGGCTCTCAGAGAGTCCTGGGGCTGGAAAAATGGCTCCCTGTCCCCGAAAAGCTTGCCCACTTTTCAGTAAGGCACTCCATGTTTACTTGGCTGCTTAATAGCACTGAGAGAGGAGGCTTTGCTTTTCCTGAAGTATTTTTTCAGTAATTCTCCTCTCCATATTTGTTCTTTAGCAATCACTGTGTGTGTAGTGCACCCACAGCATCAGCAGTTGTCTCTTTCCTATGGTGGTAGGGTGCCTCTCCTCTGATTCCTAGTCAGTTGCTAGGAAAAAGGGTTGTAGTTCGGTGGGATGAGGACATACTTTATAAGTAGATGGTCCTAGAAACACTTCCTGACATCTGTACTTTAAAAGATCTTTGACCATAGGACACAGAAGAAACAATGCTTGAACTTGGTGAGAGGTTTTGACAGTACAGAGAGTATTCTGGGCTATGGAGGCTGAGGCTGAGCTAGATAAGAGCACACAGATCTGGAATCAGATTTCCCCCTCTTGTTAAAAACAAATTATTTTGAATCGCAACCATAGAGGTGAGGCATGGTTCTGTCAAATCTCAGTAAGTTCAAGCAAAGGTGTTTCCCAGTCCTGATGCCTAAGATCTTTGGAAGCTAAGAAGAGACTCTCCCCATGTTTCCTGCTCCTCCTATAATGCTTTAAGAAAGAAGAATCCTGAATGATAATGTCAATTAGAAACAGCTGAACCTGTGGAATTCCACCAACAAGCAACCTCAAATGTACAGAAAATGCAACATTTGCAAAAAAAGTTAAGGCAAATAAATTACTTGACTCCTAATTTTTAAGACTTGACTCCTAATTTTTACTCTTGATCCTTTGATCCACCCCCATGTACCAGCAATGCTGAGAAATAATAAGATTAACAATAACAACAAAAAAGGAGTCTTATTTCAGAAGAAAATTATAAATACTTGGGCATGTTGCAAGCAGAAATAATCAAGCAAGAGGAAGTTAAAAGAAGGCCTAGTAAGGAATATATCAGAAGGTTAAGAAAAGTCCTAAAATCAAAGTTTAATGGTGGAAACACAATCAAAGCTACACAGATCTGGGCAGTGATGATTATTTGATATACTGTAGACAGAATAGACTAGAAACAAGCTAAACTGACTACTTTAGATTGAAGAACTGCAAAACCAATGATCCTCTATTATGCATCCATGCCGCAACATTGACCAGGTGAATCTCCCACAGGGTGAAGGTGGAATGCAACAAGTCAAACAATCAGTTGAGCGACATAAGAAGGGCCTAGCAGAATGTATCAGACACAGCCAAGTAGAAGCACTGAGAGAAGTTGTTAAAGCAGGATTACTGAAGACCAAAGAAAGGCGGTGCTCGGAGCAGAACCCAATACAAAAGGAAAAATCTTTTGTGAATGGGAAGTACAGTGATCTTGATTATTTAAATAGGAAAACCTGAATCCTTCTGTTAAAATCCTAGTGCCATCATCCAAAAGTATGTATGGAGTGCCTTTATTTGCCACAGATCATGGGTGGATGTAGGTTGTCAACCTCAGGAGTCTCTGTATGGAACAAACAGTCTAACTTCAAAATGACTTCCATGGAGCACAGTTTCACTTTTTCAGATGATAGTACAAAATAATAAAGGACTAACAGTGTTGCAAGTCAGAACCAACCTATGCTAATTAAAGACCCACAACACAGGGATGCACGGCTTGGGAAATTATTACACGGACAGTATCCCAGTTGCCTCACAACTGATAATGTTGTTAAGAACAATTGAACCTGTGGCTTGAATTAGGCCATCTTGGAAGAAACTGGGGGATTAATATGTACAGTCCAAAACCACGTTATCAGAATGCTATAAATGCTATCAGAAAATAATTATGAAGCAAGACAGAAGAGATATATGTAGGGCCTGTCATGAATCCAAAGAAACAATTCATCATAAGATCGTATCAATGGATTATATGTATAGGCATAAGGAAGTTGCAGGCATATCAAAGCCAGGGGGAAAAAATTAAATAAATTAAAAAAATATTTTTCTGCAGTTGGCTAAACTATACAGATTACTCACATCTTTTCCTCCATTCTAAGCCTCCACATTATAGATTCAAGCCACCTCCATTTTTCAAAAACAAAACTACAATACTGTACTGGTACAAACAAGTTATCATAGAAAAACCGTTGATTTTGATAAGCCAGATACTTCTTCTAGATAAGCAACAAAGAAAAACATATCACAGAAGTTAGGGTTTCATCAACAAGCAACCTTAAAAGTCCTGAAAGTACAAAAATTGCAAGTTTCAAGGATTAAGGCAAGAAATTAAAAGAATATGGAAGCAAGATCAGGTCATCCTCCCATACGAACCACAGCAATTCATTCTAAAATCTTTGTTTACTAATTTAAAACAATTGCCCATAATTTGCTTTCTGACATCCAAAATGCCATGATTTTGCAATTATGTAATCTCACCCACAATTTATGTGGACTTGATACTTAATTTTTAAGTTTGACCCTTTGGTCCGCTCCATCCTTATGCACCAGCAATGCTGAGAAATAAGACATGCGATACTACAACAACAGTCTTGTTTCCTGTGGAGAGCATTTTATTTATTTATTTAGTTGCTGCCAATCTCTCCGGACTGGGACCCAAGGTGGCTTACAATATAATTTATTATTTAAAATACAGTATTGCTAAAACACAATAAATAAAAATCTAAAATATGTTTAAACGTATTATAATATTAAAATACAATTCAAATTGGAACACTTTAAAACATCTTGGTAAAAAAGACAAGTCTTAATTTAAACTAAAAATACAAGGAAGTTAGTACACCCACTCCTATTGATCTGAAAGCAGGAACAGGTTTGTGTGACAGAATACAGTCTTTCAGAAAACCTGGGCATGAGCCATATAGGGCCTTATGAGTCATAAACAACATTTTCAATTGTGCCTGGAAACAGACTGATTTAATTGGGTGGATGCTGTAATTGCCTTTATTGGTGTTTTTAAATCTGTATTTTAAATGTATGTTCTTATTCATTTTGTGTTTTAATTACATTTGTTCTATTTAACTATTTACTGAGATGTTATCAATGGGAGATAAACTGAATGGATGAATGAAAACATGAATAAGTGAAATGTGGTGTCCAGTTAGAATCATCCATCTTGAAAGTGATTGGCTTTATTAGGAAAAACATGAAGTGTCTTCCCTAAATTAGCTGGGCTTCTCTCACCTGGAATTGTCAACACTGCCTGGATGTCACTTTCCAGGGTTTCAGGCTGGAGTTTTCTCATTCTTTCCAAGAGATGCTGGATTTTGAACAAACAAAGCTTGCATTCTGCCCCTGAGATATAGCTCCTCCCCACGTTCATTCTTCTGGCCTGCATCTATTGTATGATTTTAGAAGCCACAGAAATGTGGAGCAAGGTCCTCCTCTTTTTATTGCAGGGTGGGGATAAGTGGATCTGATATATCTTCTCCACCAGTCCATACCACATGCAAACAAGCCAGAATCTCCAACAACACTTTGTGTTGCTGTTGATGTTGTTCCTTCCTTTATTCTCTTAGTGCCACCTACACCCACATACAAATTTCCTGGTTTTGGCATTGTGGCAGCTCTTCAATTTATTCTTGTACTCCAGCCCAGAGCAGTTTCAATGACGCCAGAGCCCAAGCCCTGAAGGAAATGCACTACCTCAGCTCGCACCTTAGACGACCAAGAGCAACTGAACAGAGAACTGATTGAAGAGCTCAGGTATCCTCTTTAACCCTTTCCCCTGCTTAAATTATGAGGAATTATGAGCTATAACGAAGCGTGTCTCTTCTCTCAGCCTTTCTTCAGCATTTGCTTATTTGTTTTACCTCTTGCCTGGAACAGTGTTATGAATGGGCAGGTAATGGGAACAGGTAATAGTCAGATAGCACTTGGAGAACATAGGCATCTGTTGCCACAGTGGTACAGATCAGGCGAATCAGACTTGGAGACAGGAAGAAATTATCAATGTTTGGATCAGGGTTTGTGATACCAGTTAGCCACATAACATTCTGGGGCAATTAAAGGATTCTAACTGAAAATAGAGAACATGAGGAGACAAACCAGAGTTATTGTGAAAAATGCTAAATGGCACCTGTGGTACTGTAGCTGTGTTGCAGCAAGGAACGTGAACACCTGTCCATTTTGTTTTTGTTATATTTCTCAGTATCCTTTCAGCATTCTGACCCTGTCCAAGTTCCATACTGGGTTGCAGGACCTTATTTGGGTTTCCCAGGTGGAGATTTGTGCGTATTCTGGTTTCCTTTTTCCTAATGTACAATCTTAATGCATTTTCATAATGCTTTTCCTCCCATTAAATTAAGTGTGTTTGTACATGTGTTTCAAATATATACAGTTTTTGTTGTGCACAGGAATTTGCGCATGATTTTTTTAAAAAAAGAATGTGACTGAAGGATACATGGGTGCTTTGTGTTAATAATCTCACACTGCACAAATTGGATGAATTAAAACCACAATAGCCCTCCATGACTGCAGATATACAGTAATGGTGCTTTGGTATAAGATTATTTAAGGAACAGGAGACCTATTGAAAGTCGAGTTCGTATAGTTTGGTAGAATTTTTTGCTCAGCTCTTCATGAATTTTGATCCCTCCTTTATGTAACAGAATGATCTTGGTTCACTTGTTACGTTTCATTTTTAGCTATATCGCGGGATTATTGTGAGGGGAAAAGGGAATATATGTAATTTGAGTTAAAACTGCTTAAAGCCCTGGATTGGAACCCAGGAACCTATGCCCTTAGGTTAAGACAAGTAACCTAAGTAAGCCAGCAGGCATTTCTACGGCTTAAACAAACTACAGAGAAGGAAACATTGAGCTGAGTTATAGCCCCATCCTGGGAAGCTTCTCCCACCCTTTCATCCTCGATCATCTAGCCTGCTGATCAACCCTGTTCACATTTAAAGTTTTCACACTGTATTCTGAACACAATGTGGCATTTTGCGAGGTTTATTTTCTCAATGCAGCTTAGATTATGCATTTGATCAGCAGGAATAGGTACAGAGAAGAACAGAACACTATTCAGGTTATTAAATCTTACAGGGCCAGGAGGAGGAAGTTCTTATCTACCCTATTCCCGTCATACGTTCTTATTTTCAGTTCCAATTTTTTTGCTCAATGAGTTGCCTTGTGATTTCATTTGTTTTGGGAACTGGCTGTTGTATGAAAGATAAGAGGATTGAAACATATATCAAGGAAGCTATTAATCCTTCCCATATAATCCTCTTGGGCATGAGAGCTAATGTAATTAACACATAGCAGGTTAATGCCCTTATTGAAGGCAACAGGAAAAGAGGAAGACCAAATATGAGATGGATTAACTCCCTAAAGGAAGCCAAAGGTTTGAGTTTACAAGAGCTGAGAAAGGCTGTTGAGGACCAGACATTTTGGAGGCCACTCATTCATAGTGTCACCATAAGTCAGAAGCAACTTGACAGCACATTGTAACAGCAGCAACAACAAGGTTAATGCAGATTTAACACAGAGTTCGGATGCTTTGAATGAGATCAGCTAATCTTTTGAGTCTCTGTGAAATGAAGTTTCCTTATCCAGAATATTTTAGAAGTTTCATTAAAAGAAAGCAAATAAAAACCTGTTTACAAAGTTTTATGTGTACGTATTTGATGCCAATCATATCTATGAAGTACAGTTTATATCTCAGAACACACCACCATGCTCTTGGTGCATTTGAAAACCCACTAGACATGTTCACAGCTGAAGGCAAGGGTGACAAGCTACAGTCTTAACATGGTATAATATAGTAACTGTTCATGTGTTGCTTCCATGGCAGACCACCTAACAAACCTTGGCAAATCTTCTCTATTTCTGATTTGCCTCTTCCCTGCCTCTTTTATCGATTTCTGTTTCATAGAGAGCAGCTGGGGAAACAAACCCAGGATGAGCCATACTTGTGGGCTTGGGTGACAAAGCAGAATTTGCAAACCAACAAAAATGCATGGACTCAGGGTGTGGTTTGTGCCTGGTGTACAAATCATAACTTATCAGCAGAGGCAGATTCGATATCACAGCAAACCAGACTTCAACAACTGTATCATGGCATGTTGTAACATGTGGGTGCCATGTAATTACCATCCCAATAGAGGGTGGTTGACTTAAAATTGAGCTGGGAATTGGATAGGGCCTGTTGTGAAGCAACATCTTAAAGGACCACATTACATTAGTATGAGCAGCATCTCAAATTTGTCCACCTCTCTCTGATTAAATGTGCATTATTTGGTTGACTGGAAAGAATTGCACATTTTTAGAAGATATTTAAAATACTGGTATGTTGTATTTTTGGGGAAAAAAGTAGGTCTTCACTCTTTCTCTGTTTGCTTAATAGTGAATTACATGCAATTGCCACATGAGATGATCTGCTGATATTCTGCTTAAGGATCATACACTCTATATGCAACATAATACCAAAGCAAAAAGGAAGTCTAGCTAATTAAATTCACTTGACATACACATGCTGACAACAAGACTGTGGCTTGACGGCTCAGTCACAGGACAAAACCAAGAAGTGGTTGTATACTGTACTTTTATTTACAATGATCTTAAGACTTGAATAATCACTTTGAAATGTCTGTGTTCTTTTTTTTTTTTAGGATGTCAAAAGTTTTTTTTAAAAAGGCTTGCAAACATTTCCTAGAGAGGCAGGAAGAGCAGAAACAGCACTACAAGGTTTAGTTTCTTTTGGGGGAGAGCGTAGCAGAGATCTATAGCGGCTTCTTAGTATTTGTCTACAAATATTCAAGCGGAGTATATTGGGTGCAAGTGGACTCCTGAGAGGCAGGCAGAAAAGCCACTGTTCCTGTATCATATCCCCCAATATGTATTATACTGTGGTTCCTTGAGCAACCTAGACGTTCTTTTATTAAAAGAACTTCCTACTAAAAAAAAAATCTCGTTCTCTCTCTCTCTCTCTCTCTCTCACACACACACACACACACACACACTTGATCTCAGCCCCTCCTCCTCTCCCAAGTAAACACTGCTGCTTTATGTGGCTTCCTCTCAGCCCCTGCCCACTTCCAAAGTGGAAGAATCCCTTTCGTGTTTAGCAAAAGGACTGAGCCATCCTCTGAAAGAACCTGGACCTAATCAAACTTTAAAAGTTTTCTTCTTGCATATCCCTAATAGCTGTTGTCACTTTTTGCTACATAAAGCTCTACTGACAGTAAATGAGTCCCATACTCACATGGGTGATGACTCAAGGAAAGGAAAGGCAAGTACATGGAGCAAGGCAAGACATGGCAAGATCAAGTGTGAGAGAAATCTGTGTTACATGATTGAAAAATTGCTCAAAGTAGCTGATTAAGCTAGGGCAGTTGTTCCTAACCTTGAGTCCCCGTATGTTTTTGGACTGAAACTCCAAAAAGCCTTCATCTCTAGCTGTGCTGGCCAGGATTTCTGGGAGCTGTAGTCCAAGAACATCTGGGGACCAATGTTCCCTATGAGGTCCGTGCACATGCACACAGATCTTCATTGGGGCTGCTCACAGATGGCTGGTAGCTGGTTTGTTTACTTCCCCTTTTGGATGAAGCCCCTCCCCTCCACACACGCATGGGGCAAGGCTTCTGCGCAGTAGGAATGAAAATTATAGGGAACATTACTGGGGACCCAAGGTTGGGAACCACTGACCTAGGGGGGAGAGCTATGCAAGTCCTGGTGCCTCTCCGCTGGTTGGAGAGGTCAACTATCTTCTTAAAGCTGTGGAGTCAAGTTGGTAACACTTAGGCCCTTGCTGGAACCGAGAGGGTACCATTGCCTTATGAATTGACAGAATATGGTGATGCACAGGAGATTAATGCACGGCAGCAGCATCCACAGGACCTAAGAGCAGTACACTTGAATCTCCAAAAGACCAAGGTACATAATACATGCTGAATATGACTGTGACGTTTGACCCTCATGGCCCCTGTTTCTCTTCCAAACACAGAGCACATGAAGGCAAACCAAACACCTTTTCACACGCTGCCACCAGTTGATCACTAAATCAACGTACTTCACTTAGGAAAGATGAAGGTCCATTCAGTTTTCACTTTTTCTTAAAACAGGTTTATTAATTACAGATGTTTCTTTAATAATTCATAAGTATTTATTTCAGGTTCATCAAGCATCAATCTTCTATTTAAATCTCACCGGTTACTATTCACTCCACAGACTAATCACACCTCAGATCTCCCAACTCCTCTCTCTCTCTCTCTCTCTCTCTCTCTCTCTCTCTCTCTCTCTCTCTCTCTCTCTCTAACTCTAACTCTGGCTGAACTCTCCTCTCTCAGGCTCCGCCTTTTTAACCTCTCTGGTGGCCCCACCTCTCAACCACATCAGCATAGAACATGAATAATGCATAACCTCTTCAGCATAATAAGGGTGAACGCCACAATGACCACCAGCTCTCACTTGTCCATGGAATTCAGACAGTGGTCTTGATAGCACGTACTAGAAGAAAAGTGAGCTATAAATGCAATAAAAGAGTGAATAATCAGACCCCTGGTCTTCCACCACGTCTCCTACTCACCTTAGATTCCTGCAACCAGAAACTTAAGGAGAGGGCTTGTTAAAAACATTGTCTGGTGTGTAGCCTGCGCAGATTCAAACTTCGGCATGCCAAACGAAAACTTTATTCAGTTTATTTGTTGAACACCACAACCAATTCTTAGATAGAAAGGAGGAGGATAAAATGATTGATATATGCTAATTAAATAAAAATAAATGGTACCAAGTGAGTGAAAGGAGGGCCTGTTGTAACTGTCCAAAAGAAGGTAGCCACAGAATTTGGTTATCCCAGGTTGATTCCAATAAAGCCTATATATGGTAATGTCACCAAGTTAAGTTCG
This sequence comes from Intellagama lesueurii, assembly GCA_037013535.1. Classification (NCBI taxonomy): domain Eukaryota; kingdom Metazoa; phylum Chordata; class Lepidosauria; order Squamata; family Agamidae; genus Intellagama; species Intellagama lesueurii. The sequence continues at coordinate 37,767,922 of JBAJHW010000005.1, read as the reverse complement.
CCTTTTCCTCTTTTCTGTACTATCAATTAATGCCTTGAGCAAATACTTTCCAATAAAGTTTGTGGTTTTAGCTGATAAATATTGGGGTGGAAACACTATCTAAGCAATCTGGTTGTAACAGAATATGCAAGTAGGGCACTCCTACCCTGGCAAGGTGAGGACAATATCTTGTGTTATCAGTTCTCAAACGTACTTCTGGTACTTTAGATGCAACTTTTACTTTCTTATCTGAACATTGTTCATTTTATTATTACAGTCTTGGGTTTCTTCTTGTCTTGGTTACGTTTATTAACCTCTCTGACATGGTCATAATAATCTGTCCTGTTCTTTGATTACGTACCTGCATTATCATAACTGATCACGATACTACAACATAATCAGTACAGATAGCTAAACTTTAACTTGTTTCTGATTATTTGTGTCCCCGCTCCCACCTGCTAAAAAAAAGTTGGGAAATTGTGCTTACTGGCTGTTTGGAGAAACACTCTTGGATGCAGGAAGCAGGGAGACCATCAAACTTAAGGAGGGGACCTGTTAGTCAGAATGCTTTATAGTTTAGGCAATTCAGCCAAGGTCTTCCTCAATTCTTAGTATTCAGTCTTTTTTAAAATTACATTTCCAAAAATTTCACAGTCAACACAGCAAGATACCAGAAGATGTAGGCAAAAAAAGTTCACTCTTCGAAAATCTGGCCTCGTATCATCATTATCTTTTAAAGTCTGGCTTTGTTGTCTTCCATCATTGATGGGGTTGACTTCTGGTAAGAACTACTGAACTTGTCTTTAACTTAAAAGATGCAGCTCTGCCTGTACTGCTTGTGGGCTTTCCTCTGCAGAGTTCTATGAAGACCTCTTTGTGGCCCAGGTATATGACCTGCTCAACTCCCATATAACTAGGGGGAGTGCATAAAGAGGGGGTCGCCTGTTATCTTTCCTCTATGTAAGGACCATTGTATTATCTTGCAATGGCACAGGTAATTTTCCCAAGTACAACTAAAGATTATATAATATCTGCATGTAACTGCCTGTTCCCCATGTAGTTGCAGGATGTGATATTCCAGTTGTTGAAATGCGGCTGCTCCATGGAAACAAAAAGGCACCTGTCAGAACTGAAGTAGGTTGAAGGGCACTGCAGGTGTTGCCTTTCCCTGTGATTCTTCTGCCAAAGGAATCTGCTGATTCCTTTCTGTAAAGATAGGAAGGACAAATACTTCCTGCTGTCATAATTTGTGGACTTGGAGCACTGGATGGATATCTTGGATATGATCAAAGGTCAAGAGCAACTGCCCTATGAGGAAAGGTTAACGTGTGTGGTATGCTTTGCTTTGAGGAAAAAGCCCAAGTAATAGGGGAATCAATCAGGTAGCTGTGCTGCCACTGGAGTGGGGAAGGATAGAGGGATGAATACCACCCCTATCATCTCCTCAAGGCTGCCTCCTTCCCCTGATGCTGGTGGGGTGGGACTGTGGCATCACATGTAAAGAAGGGGAGCTTGCCCACACTAGCCATACTTGCCCATCAGTACATGGTAGCTAGAGCTGGAAGCATTCTGGTGGCAGCTGAGAATGGCAGAGATGGAGCCTGCACTTCGTGGAGCTGGGGCCACGCCCACCTGCTGTAAATATGTGCCACTGGTTGACTAGGCCAAACAGAATTCATGCAGGCTGGCCATCAGGCCTGGGGAGGTCTCCAGTGCACGCCATAAGGTGGTGAAGTGCTTATAGAAGGCTGAGAGGGTGGGGACGTATCCTCTCTCCCTGAACACTAACCCCTATGAGAAAGCCAGTGTGATGTAGTCGATATAACGTTGGAGTAGGATGCAGGAGACCTGGTTTCAAATCTCTGCTCAGCCATGGAAATTCACTGGAGTTAGCAATGGTAAAAAACATTTTTAAATGTCTCAGTTACCTCAAATACCTTATTAGAATAACTGTAAGTTGGATGCAGTTTGATGGTATGAAACAACTGGGGAACACACACAATAGGTGTATAAACTATAAATCAATTAGAATCCCATTGGTGTTTATGTAAGGTCTGCAAACTTGGCACAACTAATTGAAACTATCTCATGAGGTATTGGGGGGTGTCTCAGTCATATGCCTGGTCACAGACCTGATTGCACAACAACAAGATGCACACTAACACCTAGTCAATTAGTTACAATTAGCTGCAGCAAGTAAAGCAGGCCTTTCAAGAATACAAGTAGGATTCTAGCCATCAGGCAGAAAAACTCAATTGGAAGAAGTTCCCTTTTCAGTCTGCTTAGAATCTAGAATTACCCAATTAAGTTAAAAAGTGGGAATTTGGGAAGTAATAAAAATAAATCCATATAGTGCATAGTTGAAGTATGGCATTCTCTACTAGAAGATGTGGCCACATTTGGGTGTGTTTAAAAAAGGAATTAGACAAATTTGGGAAGGATAAGGATATCCTAAATATTGGAGTTAGTATGCCTCTTAATACTAATTGCTGAGGAATAACACTATGAGGGCGGTGTTTGTGCTCATGTATTGCTGTGTGATATTTGATCTGATCCAGCAAACTTGTTCTTACATTCTTAGGGGTTAATCATTTGTGCAAATTTTTAGGGGTTGGTCGTTAATGTGCAGCCTAATACAGTAGTCAATAATCTAGAGACAACCATACATGACCTCTGTCTGTCACTGTGGAACAGATTAAGCCAGAATCTGTTCCAGAATTTGCAATACCCCCTCTTAGGCTGAATTGTTATTGTTAGGCATCCTCCAGTCTCGAGAGACTATGGTAACATGCTCTGTATGGAGGTCTTGGAACAGCGTCTAGTGTGGCTGAGAAGGCCAATTTGAGAGTGACAATCCCTTCCACACTGAAGACAAATACAATCTGTCCCCTGTCCAGCTCCCTGATTTTGCTGGTTTTGGGACTGCCTCTTTGCCTCGGCCTGCTGGACAAGTGTCTCTTCAAAATGGGAGAGGCCATGCTGCACTGCCTGCCTCCAGGCTGAACGCTCAGATGTCAAGGTTTCTCATCTGTTGAGGTCCATTCCTAAGGCCTTCAGATCCCGCTTGCAGATATCCCTGTATCGCAGCTGTGGTCTCCCTCTGGGGTGATTTCCCTGCACTAATTCTCCAAACAGGAGATCTTTTGGAATCCGACCATCAGCCATTCTCACAACATGCCCAAGCCAACGTAGACGTCGCTGTTTCAGTAATGTATACATGCTAAAAATTCCAGCTCGTTCTAGGACTCCTCTATTTGGAACTTTGTCCTGCCAGGTGATACCAAAAATGCGTCGGAGACAACGCATATGGAACGTGTTCAGCTTCCTCTCCTGCCGTGCACAAAGGGTCCAGGACTCACTGCAGTACAGGAGTGTGCTCAGGACACAGGCTCTATAGACCTGGATCTTGGTATATGCTGTCAGCTTCTTATTAAGCCATACTCTCTTTGTGAGTCTAGAGAACATGGTAGCTGCTTTGCCAATGTGTTTATCCAGCTCGACATCTAGGGAGAGAGAGTGTCAGAGATCGTTGAGCCAAGGTACACAAAGTCATGAACAACCTCCAATTCTTGCATGGAGATGGTAATAGAGGGAGGTGAGTCCACGCCCTGGCCCATGACTTGTGTTTTCTTCAGGCTTATTGTTAATCCAAAGTCTTGGCAGGCCTTGCTAAAGTGATTCATGAGTTGTTGGAGGTCTTCAGCAGAGTGGGCAACAACAGCTGCATCATCGGCGAAGAGGAAGTCCCGCATGCATTTCAGCTGGACTTTGGTCTTCGCTCTCAGTCTGGAGAGATTAAAGAGCTTTCCATCTGATCTAGTCCGGAGATAGACACCTTCTGTCGCAGTTCCAAAGGCGTGCTTCAGCATGACAGCAAAAAAGATCCCAAACAGGGTCGGCGCGAGGACACAACCCTGTTTCACTCTGCTTCGGATGTCAAAGGGATCTGATGTTGAGCCATCAAAAACTACAGTGCCCTTCATTTCCTCATGAAAGGACCTGATGATGTTAAGGAGTCGAGGTGGACATCCAATCTTGGGAAGTATTTTAAAAAGGCCGTCCCTGCTAACCAAATCAAAGGCCTTTGTGAGATCTATGAAGGCCACAAAGAGTGGCTGTTGTTGTTCCCTACATTTCTCCTGCAACTGTCTGATGGAGAATACCATGTCAGTGGTGGATCTATAGCTCGAAATCCACACTGTGATTCTGGATAAACTCTGTCTGCAAGCACCTGGAGTCTCTTCAGCACAACACGGGCAAGCAGTTTCCCTACAATGCTGAGAAGAGAGATGCCACGGTAGTTATTGCAGTCGCCCCTGTCTCCTTTGTTCTTATACAATGTGACACTGTTTGCATCCTTCATGTCCTGTGGTACTCCACCTTCCCTCCAGCAAAGACAAAAGATTTCATACAGCTTGGTGGTGATGATCTCTTTACAGCACTTCAGCACTTCAACAGGGATGTTATTCTTCCCAGGTGCCTTGCCGGAGGCGAGGGAATCCAAGGCCACTTTTATTTCTGCTAAAGTTGGTTCGCTGTCCAACTCTTCCAAGACAGGCAGGCACTCGATGTTATTTAGTTCCTCTTCGGTTACTACATTCTCTCTGGAATATAGCTCAGAGTAGTGCTGCACCCAGCGTTCCATCTGCTGTGCTCGGTCCTGGATGATCACGCCTGTAGCAGACTTCAAGGGAGCAGATTTCTTCTGTATTGGACCTAAAGCCTGCTTGATACCATCATACATTCACTTGATGTTACCTGTGTCCGCTGCTATCTGTATCTGAGAGCAGAGCTGAAGCCAATAATCGTTGGAACATCTCCTGGCAGCCTGTTGGACTTTGCTACGAGCAAGTCGAAGAGCCTGCAAGTTGTACTCACTAGGACAGGCTTTGTATGCTGCTAAAGCTCTCCTCTTATCCTCGATGGCTGGCATCAACTCCTCCGAATGGACTTCGAACCAGTCTGCCGTCTTTTTGGTCTTCTTGCCAAATGTGGACAAGGCGGTGTTATAAACAGTGTTCTTGAAATGTTCCCATCGTTCAGGTGCATTTGCATCAGCTGGGCCTGGAAGGGTTTCCTCAAACGCTTGGGCAAATTCCTTCACTTTTCTTTGATCATAAGTCTTGCTGATGTCAATACGTGGTCTTCCTTCCTTTTTTGTGTGATACAATCTCTTTATTCACAGTTTTACTCTACTACACACCAGGGAGTGATCAGTATCGCAATCAGCACTCTAGTAACTGCGTGTGATTGTAATACTAGGAAGGCTAGAACGTCTAGTGAGGATCAAATCGAGCTGATGCCAATGCTTCAATCTTGGATGTCTCCAGGAAACTCTGTGTTGAAGCTTTGTATTAAAGAACGTATTGCTGACACAAAGACCATAAAAACAGCAAAACTTCAGCAAGCGTTGGCCATTTTTGTTCATCTTCCCAGTGCCAAAACGGCCTAGACAAGTGGACCAAGAATTGTGATCAGCACCAACTCTAGCATTAAAATCTCCAAGAATGAACAGTGGTTCTCTCTTGGGGATTTTTTTGATAGTAGCTGCCAGATAGTTGTAGAATTTGTCTTTGACTTCTGTTGTGGACGACAGTGTTGGTGCATATGCACTAATGAGGGTGACTGGTCCCGCTGGTGAGTGGAGCTGCAAAGACAGGATTCTTTCACTCCCCACAGTAGGTGGAACAATGGATCTCAGCAGAGTATTTCTGACCGCAAAGCCAACACCATGTTCCCTGGTCTCATTCAATGGTTTTCCCTGCCAGAAGAATGAGAAGTTTTTTTCTTTGACAGATCCAGAGTCTGGCAATCTCGTCTCTTGCAGGGCAACAATGTCCATCTGCAGTCTACTCAGTTCCATGTCGATGACAGCTGTCTTGCGCACGTCGTCGACTTACGGACGTCCGGACTTACGAAAATTTCGAATTACGAACAGCTCCGGCTGCAAAATTTTGCTTCGACTTGCGGCCGGAGCTTCCACTTACGAACACAAAAAGGCAGGGAAGCGCGGGAAGCCAAAAGCCGCCCCGACCGCCACGCCGGGTGCTGGTGCTTTGGAAGCCCGGGAAGCTGGCACCCGGCGCGGCGGTCGTGGCAGCTTTGGAAGCGCGGGAAGCCGGCACCCGACACGGCGGTTGGGGCGGCTTTCGGCTTCCCGTGCTTCCAAAGCCACCCCAACTGCCGCGCCGGGTGCCGGTGCTTTGGAAGCCTGGGAAGCTGGCACCTGGTGCGGCAGTCGGGGCGGCTTTGGAAGCGCGGGAAGCCGGCACCCGACATGGCGGTTGGGGCGGCTTTCAGCTTCCCGCGCTTCCAAAGCCGCCCCGACCGCCACACCAGGTGCCGGTGCTTTGGAAGCCCGGGAAGCTTCCGCAGAGGCGGCGGGAGCCGAGGCCCAGCAGCGGTGGCTGGAGCCCTGGCCCGGCAGCGGCGGCAGAGGCCAGGCCCTGCGGCGGCGGCTGGAGCCCTGGCCCAGCAGCAGCGGTTGGAGTCTGGGAAGCCTCCTGGTGGCAGCAGTCGTGGCGGTGGAGGTAAGGTGCTGCTTTTTGCTTTTTTAAAACTGTTTTCGTGGCTTTTGCAGGGTGGGATTGGGCTGGTGGGGTTATGTTTATGTTTATTTTTGGATTTGTTTTGTTTTTTGCAGCCCCAGGGGCTTGCAGTGTTTTATTTTTATTTTTTTGGTGATTTGTTTCTTCGGCCGGAACGGATTAATCGGTTTTCAATGCATTCCTATGGGAAATGGTGCTTCGACTTACGAAAATTTCGAGTTACGGACACCATTCCGATAGGGATTAATTTCGTAAGTCGAGGCACCACTGTATTTCCTGCAGGTCATCAGAAAAGCCAGGGGTCATTGTCCGAACATTCCAGGTGCCCAACCTTAGGGCAGAAGTTTTCTTATGATTGTTGCATGGTGCAGGGTTATCGATCTGCTTGTCGGCTTTCACCCTAAACCCCACGCACCCCATGAGGTTAACAGACTGTGGCGAGGTAGCACCTTACTGGCTGGGGACTGCCCAGCTTGAGGCGGGCGGTAGCTACTTAGTGAGGTGCAATGACCTCTCCCACCATCGGAAGTAGCCCCTGGCGTCACGCTCTACGCCAATCGAGCAAAGACTTATAACCGGTAACTGCTACTTCCTGTGTTGTTTTGACGCTGTATGCGAAGCTGGAGTGTCCTCTCCAGAGCACGAAGCCTGGGTAAAATAATATGGAGGATAGGCTGTTACCCAAGCAGCAAATCCCCTCTCTCCACATTGCTAAAATAGTCCAATGGAAAGGCAAGAGCCAATACAACTGGTTCCAGTGACGTCGCAGGAGTTGCCAGAATGACACGAACTGCCTCCGGGACTCCAGTTCTGGATTTTGCCTCGAGGTTAACTCCTGAAGCCTTTTCCATCAGTGGATATAGCCACAAGGCAGTGGAGGTTTGAGTTTTCCTTCTCCTAGATGGGCTGCCTTCCAAGGCTGACGAGCCCCACCTACCCAGTAGGCTGAATTAATCTGGTTCATTTTGGTAGCACCATGCAAACTTACTTTTCTGATCATTGTGCATTTTCTGCAAATGTTGCTGTCATTACACAAAATTCCATCTTTTCTTATGTAGCTACACTCTTTGTCATGCCCCTGGTTGACCATGCTTTCTGCACCCACCCAATGTTTCTGTCGAGTCCTGATGGGCACTTCCTCATTGTGTTTATGGAGAACTGTAGGAGAAAGAAAAGGGGAGGAAAGGTTGGAAAGAGCAGAGGTAGCCCAGACATCTACCCATATAGGTGAGGGAGCCATTTCCCATACATTCATATAAGCATAGGGTTTCCGCCATGCGTTTTCCATACAACATTCATAAACCAAAACCCAAAGTTCATTGCTACCCTGCAGCTTTAAAACCACATCAGCAGAACAGAACATCAACATATGGTAAACCCCCTTCAATGAAAGCAGGGAAATAGAGTCCTCTGGGGTAACGATATAGTAGCATGCTGATGGAAAAGAGAAAGTGGCAATCACTCCATTAAAGAAGGTGAATCGATCAACGTGGTCCAAAAAAGAAGTGTGAGAATGGAAAAATCATTGGCAGGAAATCAAGAAGCCTACAGGCTGTTGGGTATGTCAGCAGTTCACCACCTCCCTTTTCATTGGTCTTCATAACGATGCCATCATGGTAGCATAACAGCATTGTCCTACAGTGATGTCACAGCCCGGAAGGCAGCAGCATGTTCTCATGGTCTGGCTCAAAAGCAGAAAAGGGGTTGGGGGGAAGTGTCCATGGATCACAAATCTACAACACTGACCCCTTTGGAGAAAGAAGTATTTGGCAGTCTTTCCAGTCTATGTCCTGCAAAGTAAAACCACCCTGTACCATGCAAAGACACATTTGTGCAGTGTTGTTCCTCTTTATATTGTTGACATACTAGGCAGAACTGTTTCATGTCCAAAGAAGAGAAGAGGAGGGCAGCTGGAAAAACCCTGGCTCACAGAATACCAAAAATCCAACTGCAAGGAAAGAGAAAGGATTAGGCAAGCGCAGGGAGGCAAGGAGAGGAAGAGAAAACATTGGAAAAGAGAGGAACATCCATGGCCATGTTGACACATCACATACCCCTGCAACTCCAGGAAAAACATGTCCACCTAGGCAGCAAAACAAATTAGTTCGGGAATGCTGACCAAAATATCTGACAACAGTTTATATACCAGGGCAGGGGAGGATGGCTGGGCTTTTTGAAAGGTTTGGAAACCAGGGGATATGATGGAACGACAAAAAGGATAGTCTGGGCCGCACTTGTATACCCAGAACCCAGATGTAACCCAAAATATTGTTTATTGGAGGAACTGTATTACAGTGATTCTGATCTTTCTTGTCACAACATGCTCAAAAGGTGGTGTTGAGGGAGCACTGTTTTATTCCATGGCCTTTGGCATGTAGGAGAGCCGTAGCGAACAGTTTTGGCACCCAGGGCAAGCAGCACCATTTCCCACCCCCTCTGCCCTGAGACATGAGAATACCCTCCTTCCGAAAGAAAGGTCAAGTTAATGCTTCCAAGAGAAAGAAGGAAAGAAACGAGTACTGGAAAGTGTTGCAAATTACATTCCTACCAGTACATTCACCTCTAGATTTTGACAGCCTCAGCCTCAGTTGCCCTACTCTAGTTATTTCCGTGGCTACAGGGCTCTACCCTATCCTCTATTTTATTTAACATCCACATGAAGCTGTTGGGAGAAGTTACTTGTAGCCTTGTAATGAGCAAAGCAAAAGCAAAGTGTGCTGCTTATATACTGTCCCATAGGGCTTAAAGCATTCTCTGGGTGGTTTATAACATAACTATGCAAGGAACATGTTGTCCCCCAGCAAGCTGGGTACTCAGTTTACCAACCGTGAAAGGATGGAAGGCTGAGTCAACCTTTGTCGGGATAAAATTCAGGTCATGAGCAGAGTCCTAACTGCAGTACTGTAGTTTAACCATATCACCGCAAGGCTCCTATAAGATGCCACATGGTGTACCAATATGCTGATGACAGTGAGCTCTATTGCTCTTTTCCACTGAAAACCAAGGAAGTAATCAGAATCCATAAATGCTGCTGGAGCTCAAACGTGGCCAGAATGAGGATGAACAAGCAGAAATTAAATCCTGACAAGATGGAGGTATGCTGATCAATAGGAAGTCAGGCTCAGGAATTGGGATTTAAACTGCTCTAAATAGGATTTTGTTTGCATTGATGAGACAGGTGCTGATAGATTTTTAAAATCATTTTAACCAATTATGGGATGAAATCCTGTGGGGTTTTTTAAGCGTGCAGAAGGCAAACCACTTTGAGAGCCTTTTAGCTGACAATTCTTGAGTCTCTGCTGGGATTCTGAAGCACATGCCAAACTATCAGATATGCATGGTCATGAGAATCCCAGTAGGTAAATTGCCAGCTAGAAGTGACTGAATCTTTTGCTATTTGCCTTCTGCATGCATAACAAAGCAACAGGATTTTAACCATTATGTTTTGTTTGACTTGTAGTATAATAAACAAGTTGGTCACATAACAAAGTTTGATGTTAGGTGTGACAGTATAATAAGGTTTGATGTGGGATGTGTGTTGGGATGGGAGAGCCTTCAAAGCTTTGCCTTCTCTGCCAGAAAGGTGGTCCAGAATGACTGAGCAAATAGGTACCTGCTGCTTAGAAAATGAGTCAGCAGTACCTCTCAGGACCAAATTGAACATTACAAAGAGCCCATCATTAGAAACTGAACCCTGTTAGTATCCCAGAGGCATGATTTGTCAGGCAAACCTTTATGACTGAGCAATCATATTTGAAAACAAAATCTGTGATTACCTCCTGATGACCATTCACAAACCAAAACAAACTCATTAGCAAAGTACCAGTGTGCAAAAAGCTTGTGCTCCAGCTATCAGAATTCTATGGTCCATAGGCACTCTTGATCCTCAGTGGGCTGGTTGACTTCCTTTGGTGAAAAATCCTCAATATTTTTATATTCCTGCAAACCTTGGGGTTGCCCAGACTCTGCTGATTTCTTCTTTGTGCTTCATGGTTCCTAATTTTGCTGGACAGGCACTAAAAATCGGATAACTGAACTGGAATTAGATGATGTTGCCTTCTGCAATGTGTAATACATAACTCACGTGGTTCACTGAATACTACATAAATAATTCTATGGTTTTAGAAGGGCGTGTGTGTGTCTACAGTTAGAAGCAGAAGACTGGCACAGGAAGAGAGGCTTCTTAACCCTTTGCTCCCAGATTCTTTGCTGAAAATAAATCTTTCCATACACCCTCCAGCTGCTTTTATCCCTCTTACTGATGTCAATTTATTTTGTCCTGTAAGGGAAAAGCAAGTGACTGATTTTTCGTGGCAAAAATGAAGGAAAGGTTTAAGAAACTTCTCTCTTCCATGGTTCTTCTGCTTCAAATTATTAAAAAAAAAAGTGGGGTGGTGGTGAATAAAAATCATTGAGGGCTACATGTAAGATGCATTTACAGTAACTGCATAGTTTCTTAGCAGCCAAACACATATTGGCTAAAATCTTGTTACTCAGTTCTGCATGCACAATAGGGATGATGTCGTTACTAGTGATAAATCACCACTGATTAAAGGCCAGTTGTCACTGATCAACAGAGTCACGCCCACCTCAATATCACCAAAGGAAGACTTTAATCAACAGTGATTTGCCACAGCTCTGATATCATGTCTGTTGCACATGCAGAGCTGTGCAACAGGATTTCTGCCAGTGTTTTCACAGTGAGGTTTTGTATACACTGGTAAACTATGTTTTAGCACCAAATGCACAAGTAGGCCATTGATATACCTTGTCTAGTATTGCCAACTCTGATAAGTGATGACATTTCAGTGTTTCAGGCAAGGTGCTCTCCTAACCTTACACAGAGATCTCTAGTATTCCTTTTGGTTCACCAAATTACTAACCAGACCTGACCCTGCTAAGCTTCTGAAATCACAGAAAGTGAGGCACATTCAGGGTGTAAACAGTTCTAGTGTGTTTTCGGCCCACGTGCTCCCCTCCTTTTTCCTCTAGCATGACCAGGAGAAAGAGTAAACTTACCATTTAGATTTGCAAATTGCAAGAGAAGCCTATTGTTACATGACATGAATACAGGATCCTATTTCAGCCAGTCACCCCTCCTGTGCATATGATGTTGGCATGCCAGGTGCTAAGAACTGGTTTGCTCAGTGGCGTATACACAACAAATCAAAGGACCCTTCCCTTTCCATATTTACTCTCTTAGAGGAATAGAGATCAATCGATAGGAATGGAAAAGTTGTCAAGTAAATTATTCTAAGTGAAATTTGTACTCCCACGTTGCTTTCTTAAAGAAATTCCTCTACTCCCCATTGTGCTAATTGAAGGCTGTTAAATTCACATGGACTTGCAGCAGCGGCATAATTTGTATCAGGTATGCATATACAAGAATAATAAAATCAGGGAATAACAATAAAAAACATGTTTGCCAGTTTGTGACTGTCAAATTAGCAAGAACAAGATTCAAGTATGTAAGGTTTTATACTCTTGGCCTTTTTTTTTTTTTTTGGCATTCCCCCCCACAAAATTGTGCTGTTTAAAAAGCAAATGACTTTTAGTTATTCAACAAGTGATGTCTTTTAAAGCAAGGGTGAAGTGCTCAGCAGTTTCGCTGAAAATCTGTGACATCCATAGCATTTTTTGCCTTTTCAGTGGCTGATTCAGTGCTTTGTCTCAAGCTGAGCTGTTTCAAAACATGTTACTGAATAACTGAGCAGAAACAGGGAGAAAATAATTGCAGCTAGCTAGTAAAGGGGAAAAATTCCTTTGCAGTAATTCTCACATGAATGCTTGAAAATGAATTTGGATTCCTGCAAGTCAGTCTCATGTAGCTTCGCTCCTCGCTGCTTGTTCAGAATTTGAAGCATGAGGTTTTTAATGGCCAACACTTCTTTCCTTTCTCTCTGGCTTTTCAACGAAGTCCTTGAAGAGACCTTGAAGTGGAGATGACCTCCTCAAACAAAGACCCAAATGGACTAGACAACCCTACTTTTGTAGTAAGTCTGTGCTTACTTTTTAAATTCAATGCCAGCAGAATAAACTTAAATGTGAGTAGGTAAGTGGAGAGAGAGAGGGAGAGAGAGAGAGAGAGAAGTGGGCCAAGTGAACAACCTTAGGTTGTGTTTACAGTGGGAGGGCAGGTTGCTCGGATTTATTGCGAAATTAGCTGTTTTTTCTATTGTAGGAAAAGAACTGTTAGGGTTCTAATACACTTCTGCCTCTGAGTAGATTGTACCATATTGCCACTTACACTCTCTCCTGCTTTAAATTTGACAAGCAGAAAAGAGGATCTGTGGACTATTTCACCCCCTCATTATGGCTTACGTATTCTCTGCTTTAAATATATATATTTATTGAAGTTGCATCTTGAACATGCTATTAGCACAGAAATGAAAGTTAGCATTTAAAGATTTTGGGTGGTCTTATGCATACTTCTCTTTCTCATTCCCACCACCCAGCACTCTTTACATGCTTTAACAGGTTCTAAGTCTAGAATCCTAGGTATGCATACTTGGGACTGGCTCCATTCAATATTCTTGAGGAATAAATTTGTTTCGTTCTAATTTTTACGTGAAATTACCAAATGTTACCACCAGATCAGAATGCTATCAAATGCCAATAATCTGGACTTTTCTGAAGTGTATAATCAACTGTGAAACACTCCTGTTCAGGGTTCCAGCCAGCCAACCACTGCCTAATTCAAAAACACTCCATTACAATCTGTTCTCCCATTTCCTCCCCCTGCTCCCCCAATCTAATCATTCAGTATTCTGTGATCCACAAGCCTAACTGGATTATCTGGGGAGAAAGGACGTTTGTTCGATTCCTTTTCCCTTAGGATTTTTTGTGCATAATCCTTGGCTTTCTTATAAGCTTGCTGTTCCTCCCTGTTTGGCTCACACAAGCATTTAGCACCCAATGCCGCCTGTATGTTCCGTAAAAGAAAGAAATATTAATGGACATTTCAAATTGAATATTTGACAGTCTCTCTCTTTTGCCCCTTCCAGTAGGAACTCTATGAAGCAGTTTGCTAGTTTCTTGATTTCACAATAGGGAACCTGTTGGAGAACCGTAGTCAAGTTAGGAGGGTTCATAAGGCCAACACCCAAGTCTATGCTCTGCTCTCAAACCTACCACATATTTTAACATCCATCCCAGATTTTCCTGGTTGTGGCTCTTAGAACTTTCTCTCACAACTATTTGCATTACATAAGTAGAAATTGAATTCTTTAGCAACAGAGGAAACAGGCCAAGATCATTACCTGTTTCTTATTTTGGATATCATCATCATCATCATCATCATGTGCCATCAAGTCAATTCTGACTTATAGTGACCTTTTCAGGGTTTTCAAGGTAGAGAAGCGTCCTGGGCCTGTGCAGCTTGCTCATAGCCACACAGGCTGACTCTTCTGGGATGCACAGTGCGAAACCGAACGCCCAACCTCTGGCTCTGCAGCCAGATACCTAACTCACTGAGCTCTCCAGCCAACTTGAATAACAACATAGAGATCAGATTTTTTAAAAGCAGAGCTGGGGTGGTGAAAGAGGTGGCTCTCTATAACTTTTCTGAGATGTTTGATTAGCATGAAATAAATTGCCTTGAAGAGAGCTCTCTAAGAAGGAAGGAGTTAAAAAGTGGGTCAGTTTGAAAGATTTCCCTTAAGAATGGATCCAGATAGTTTTCTTTGGCTTTTTTCATTCTGTTTCTTTTCATCTTTGGCTAGGTAGCAGTGTAAAGTCCTGTGTTGCCCACGTTAACCGGAATGATCTCCTTTGGTTTCGGCAGATTGATGATGGAGAACATTACCGTGACTTCACTGAAGTTGGTGCCACGGTTCTGGATGGTGAAGAAACACAGAAAGGCCGCAGCAAAGACTGCAGTAGACTCGCTTATAGTGTTACAGATATTCCCCCCTGGTACCTGTGCATTTTCTTAGGAATCCAGGTAAGGCTTGGAAATAATAGTCAGTCAGGAATTCTTGGCAGTTGTGTGCTGTGTGATGAAGTAAACCAAAATATAGCTGAGAAGGAATAAATTTTGAAGGACATAAAGGCGACATATGGGCCAGATGTGTATTGGAACACTAAGCACTCTAAAAGACAGACATGACTGAGTAGAAGCTAATAGAGTAGACCATCCACAAAGGCTACCCAACATGCATCTGAAGAACCTGACTGAAGTCCATGAAATCTTATGCTAGATAAAACCAGTTAGCCCTAAAGGTGCCACAAGACTCTGTTATTTTTGCTACAGCAGACTAACATAGCTGCTTCCTTCAGAACAGTGTAAAAGTCTTTTTTTTCCCTTGTAATACAGCCTTTAGAGAGGGGCATGAACCTTGGTTTGGAGGTTCATGCTGGTTGGTACAGTCCATTCCCCTGCCTCCCTGGCCAATGACCCACACACCAGTTGGAGCGCACTTCTCTCCTCTTCTTCAACTGTTTGACCATCCCCGGCAGGAGCCTGGGTTTCCCTGTCCTGCCTCCTTGTCCGAGTGGTGAGTGGGGGATCCAGCCAGGGAGGCGAGGGAAGGGAATCGAAGGTTCGTGCCCATCTCTATAAATACCACGGTGCTCCTTTTTAAACCTTTGTAACAAGTCACATCATGGATTATTTTTTAGAACTAACCTTCCAAGCTCTGTATAGTAGCAGCAGAACCGAAGGTAGAGGTGCAGAGATCATGGCTAAGTCAAAATACATTGTGGTCACGTTTTTGTCATTGCTTTTCAATTGTTATTTACCACTATATCCACTGAACCACGTGCTAAGGATGGAAGAAGATGTGACAAATAAATGAGGGGATTTCCTGTATGTCTTCTTTGCTTAAAAAGCAAGCAAAGAGGGGCGGGGGTGGGGAGAAATGGGGGCAATTTGCATTGGGACTGTTGCAGTGGAAGTGGTTTCTAGTCATTTCCTCCAATTTAAATCTCTTCCCCTAAAAGGCTATTAGCTGCATAGGGAGGGAGGGGGAGAGATGGATATACTTCAGCAAACTCCCAACCTCACCTTTATGTCCAATAACAGCTTTTGGGAGGAGAGGGTTTAAACCATTGGAATACGTTTAAATATGTATGGTGTAGTGAGAACCATTTTTTCAAGATCTCACTGACACAGCTTCAGCTAAGGTGACCATATGAAAAAGAGGAGTGGGTTCCTGTACCTTTAATAATTGTGTGGAGGAGGAAACTTCAGCAGGTGTACCTTTTTCTTCCAATCACAAATATTCATGTAATGTTTAAAAAAAATTAGGTAAAATTAGTTTTCTTTATAAATTAATTCAAAGTGGCTCGTAAAATCTCTAAACCATGTTAGAATGGTAAATATAATAACAGATGCAACTGTATTTTAAAGAGTGGTTTTTAAAAAGTTTTAAAACTGGAGGGGTGTGTGTGTGTGTGTGTGTGTGTGTGTGTGTGTGTGTAAGAGAGAGAGAGAGAGAGAGAGAGAAGTGCATTAAACTAAATTGAAAGAATAGTAATGATAATTCTGACTTATGGCGACTCTTTCCAGGGTTTTCTAGGTAGAGAATACACAGGTTTTCCATTCCCTTCTTCTTGGGGTGTCCCGTGCTAGGTGGAATAAAAATGCCTTAGTAGCATATCTGGCACTTAGAAGAAAAGGAGTCATCCAGGACTCTCTAGGGCAGTTGTTTCATACTGTGGATGCCATAAGAGGAAAGATTTTGTTCCCTCTGTTGTCATACTTGGTAAACATGACTTGCCTTTTCTCTTTCTTTTTTGTAGCACTACCTGACTGCACTTGGAGGTCTTGTCGCTATCCCTCTCATCCTTTCCAAAGCACTTTGCCTGGAGCACGATACTTTGGCCCAGAGTCACCTTATCAGCACCATCTTCTTTGTCTCAGGGATCTGCACCCTCCTTCAAGTCCTATTTGGCGTCAGGTAGAAATGTGCTTCTGAAAATATAACAGTACCTTTACAGGAGATCTCAGCTGTATTTACTTTTTGGTGAATGAGATAAATGGTATAGACGAACCCGTTAGAAATGAAATAAACAGACACAACTTCTGTTAATTTCCATAACTCGGTAAAGGTCATAGAAATCAGAAGATGAGATGGCAATGGAGACGTCTCAGTCACATGTACAGCTGGCATATTGCTTTTCCTGTCTGCCCAGAAGAGCTTTATAATCCTACCAACTGCTATTTAAACATATCCAGAGGTTGGAAAAGTTACTTATTAGTCCCAGAATCCCCCAAATTGGCTAAGGAAATTTAGGAGCTAAAAAATTATTATAATAGTTGATCTGTATTCTTTTGAGGATAAGTGAACTAATATGAATTATTTTCCTCTAAAGTATATGTTGATAAATAGAAGAGTATTGCCTAGTTTTGTTCTCACATAATCCTCACTTTCTTCTGTCCTCCTTACCCAGTTTTGTTCTTCACAGCTAATATTCATAAAATCCAGAATTACTTGGTCTTTTTTTTTCCTGATCTTTAGGGGCTATGCTCCATATGTTATAGCAGAACTAATCTAAAGAAACAGCAAGATATTTCATAAGCTGACAGGTTCAGGAAGCAGTAATTTATGCAAGCTGCAATTGTAAAGTGGAGACAGAACACTAACTTTTATCAAGCATTCATTGAGATGTATCCCATCTGTAGCAAATCCGGAGACACTTCATATGATCTGGAAGAAGGTAGAGTGGATTGATGGTGTAGCGCAGTGGTTAAATTGCAGTACTGCAGCCAAAACTCTGCTCACGATCCAGGTTCAGTCCCAGGTAGCCAGCTTAATAATACCTTATTAGAGTATCAGATTCAGCCTTCCATCCTCTTGAAGTCAGTAGATTGAGTACCCAACTTGCTGGGCAGGGGTAATGTGTAGCCTCCATAATTAAATTGTAAACTGCCCAGAGAGTGCTTTAAGCGCTATAGGGCGGTGTCTAAGCAGAACACTTTGCTTTAGACAATTTCATTACACAGCAGAATACTTGTTCAAGTTGTGCTGCAGTTCTGTCTCTGATTTATTGTATGTACACAGTCATTTGGCCAAACTACCCATTACATCATCTACACTTTTAAAGAGCATGCTTCAACAAGCTACTATTCTTCTGCATAAAAAACAGCCTTAGAGTCCTGAACCAGAACATCTTCCTGATCTGGACTGAAGCCTGCCTGTAGTGAGGAGCACGTGGAGTAGGGGTGGGCAGTGTTTTCCGCAAGGAAACTGACAAGATGCTCCAATCTAGACTGGGAGCACACTGCAGATTAGGATCTGGTGGCTGCTTTTTCTTCAGAATAAATAAAATGGCTCATTTAAGCATGCTTTTCAAAGACAGGTAATGTGACCTCTCTTTCATGTGATATTATTAAAATTGACTTCATCCCTCACTGTTTATGAGTCTTAGTGAATATTGAGAACTTGGAAGAGATAGCAAGTGAGAGGCACTTGAAAATCAAAGAGAAGTCTAAAGCCCTCCTAGCAAGAGAATACGAAATGGTGGAACTCAGGCCACCGGTTTAACAGTACCATATAAACTTACAGCCTTTCTTTAATGGAATAATACTAACTTTGGAGAGGTGGGAAGTGATGCAAGTTGGTAAACTGTTACTTTAAAATCACATTGACTTTTATTTACAATCACTAATGTTTCTTCCTTGTGAACGAGTATGCTAGTGTGCTTGGAGTTATAGTATGCTTGAATCTGGTTCTTCCAGACAGTACAAATGTTTCTTTAAAAGTACCAGGTTCTGCATGGTTGGTTTTGTTCATCCCTTGCCTCCAGATGATGCAAGGTTTGGTCCAATATGATCAGTGCCTTTTCACCTGCCTTTCCATTCTTTTGTGTCTACTTTTTGTCTCTGCTAGTTTATTTTGTTCTGGAGGTAAGTGCCATGACATTTTGAATGGGAGGTTCATTTCTGCATCAGAGGTGATCAGAAGCCTTTAACTAGCTCTTCATTAGCTTTAAAATTGCCATTATGTCCACTCGCACCCCAACAACCACCACCACCACAAGCTCCAGATAGGATATTCCTCCAGTGGAGTAGGTGTATAAGCATTTTTACCTAGAATCTCAAAGAGAAGTGATTTATAAAGACATGCGGTGCAAGGCTGACACAGATCCTGATAAGCCCTGCTTTCAGGACCAACTGCAATTAGTTGGATCAAAACTTTTGCCTCCATCTCCATAAGCCTCTGCTGTTTATCCCTAAATGCTCTCAAAATTGTCTGAAAAACAAAGTTATTTACTGTATTGGTCTCCAGTTAGAACTTAATTTAACTCAATGGAAAAGTATAGACCTTCCCACAATTAGCTTCCTGTGTGATTCAGAATCCCATGTTATTTTTCTGTCCTTCTATCATCATTAGGAAAGAGTTCCTGAGAGTTCCTGCCTGCAAAATACACATCAGGAATGCAGGAAACTGCCTTATTAGAGTATCAGTTCATCTAATCCAGTGTTGTCCACTCTGTGTGCCCTGCTGTTCACAGTAGATTTCAAGCCTTTCTGGCCAGATTCTTCCTTGGCTGTCTCTGGTACTGCCACAGAATGAACTCCATTCCTAAGCTGTGCAGCATTATTATAGTGAAGAAAATGATGCCCTGAGCCTCTCCGTCCTGGCAGAGGAAGGCACATGCATAGCGGAATTGTACATGGATTGGTGTGAGTCAAGGAGGGTCAACGATTATGAGACCCTTCAAAGGAACCAGCGTATGTGGTGTTATAAGCATCTTTGTCCTTCTAAGGCTGCAGGAAGCAAAACAAGCCATTGCTCAAAGACATGATGTTTGCTTTCTCAACAATGAAGCCTTCAGAACAGGGCACAGATTTTCTTTGTTCAGTGTAAAGCAAGACCTTAATTTATTTAAGAGTTCATCTCATCTTGCACTCTTTCAGCTCCACAAAGACCTTTTTGATGTTGCTCTGGTCTGCCATTGTGAGCTGCTCATTTAAATTACCTCAGATAAGCACTGTTTTCGTTAGGTGGAATGTGCCTACATTTTAGGTGCTGGTAGTCTTTCCAAAAGCCACAAGCAAGGCCTCTCAAGTGGGGCATGGACAGGAATTTTGTTTCTGTTCATTTCATAAAAGACTGTAACACAATTAGCTAATTGCTTCATATGTAGGATCGAAAGATTTGAGATTTTAGCAGTTTGAGTGTAGAAGAAACCCAAGAAGATAGATTTCCAAAGAAGTATCCAGAGGTTAAATTTATGCATCTAGGTCAAAGTTCTGAGGGCGTAACTCTTAGAAGGCTGGGTTTCAATCCAACCACATTCATGGTGCTGACTTAGAGTTGCCTTGAGTTTGTTTGTTTGTTTGTTTGTTTGTTTATTTTGGGGGGGCATTTTTATATCTCTCTTACTTGAAAGCATAGCATGGTTCCCCTCCATGCTGGGATTTGTTGTACTTATTAAATTTCGCTTACAGGTGTGGGAGAAATTTGTTTCAGTTTATTTTTGAAACTTTTACCAAAATTCACAGGTTGCACAATCAGTATGGAAAGAAATAGCAATCTTATATAGTAGGATAGTAGCATGTCATTACTTTTGTGCAGCCCCTGAGACTTTCTATTTGTATGACTTGTAACAGGATGAGGATTACAAGTGGTGACTTGGCAACTAGTGGCAGTTCACCCCTAGGATTTATGCCATTGCACTTATGTGGGCATAAAGTATCAACAGTATTCTGGCATCTGGCATTGCTATATACTATCAAGTTGCTTCTGACATGGGGACCCTATGAACTAATGACCTCCAGAAGGTCCTATAATGAACAGCTCTGCTCAGGTCTTGCAACTGAAGGCTGTAGCTTCCTTTACTGGGTGAATCCATCGCATATTCAGCCTTCTCTGTTATAATTACAGTTACGTCAAATGAATATTGTTTATACAGCAAAGTAAAAGGAAGAAAGGAGAGATACAAACACACCCAGTATTAACTAACTGTTACATCATTTTTATACTTTCTGTTGTGGAAGGAGAAAATAGGGTTTGGAAGATGCAATTAGTTTGTAGATGAATACTGGAAGGTTTTATAAGTTTACAGACAGGAGCAACTTCACAACATTCATGGAGCACATTAGATGTCATTAAAGATCAGTGCTGTAAGGACATCTTGAAGATGTGCCAGCACACATCTGACATTGATAGAGGAGGAGAATCTAGGCACAGGCTCACAGCTCAGAAGCAGAACTGTTCTATTGTTCCTTCCACCTCCTGCACCCTTATAGGGTGCACTATTAAGATGCTGGTCACCAAAGTGAAAGGTAGGCAAAGGAGATTCATACCTGGAGAATGAACTTTGAACTTTTTGCTTGCAAAGCATGTCTTCTGCCGCTGCACTGCCACTGTGCCCTTTAACCTTAAAACTCCCTAAACATCTGTTCACCCAGAAGACAGTTTGTGCCCTCAAGATAGTGACCGGCCCATGATTAGAAGGTCAGTAGTCTCACTGTGGCTTTTAGTGGGATGATGAAAGGACCCATGTTTCTAGCAAAGTTGTGACTTGCATCCCTATCAGACAAGAGGAAGGGTTAGATCTTCCTGTTTGGTTATACCTTCTTAGTCACTGATTTCTATTTCTGCTAAACAAAATAGCAACATCCTTAATTGTAAGGCCAGCTTACAGATGGAAAAGATTTTTTCCCCCAGGAATCCCATTTTCCTCCACACCCTACAAATGCTTCAGATGTAACCTTTGATTTAAGGAGGAAGCCAATAGAGGCGAATGACTGCCTCAGGCCTCTCGTACTATTGCCAATACAAATAGTGAACCCGTCATGTACAAAATAAAACATTCAAACTTTTCCTTTGAAGTTTTGGGTACATCCAGTGCAAGAAAACTTGTTCTTATATCTTGCCAAGGCTTTTTTTTTAAATCTTGATCTTGCTGTGGGAAGGGCAGCATGGGCATTCATTTAAAAAAGAAACCCAATTAACTAACCTGTCAGGAGTATTTCACAGTCATTAAAGTGAAGGAGGATCAGGGGTGTGCTTGTGTACTGACAGATGTTTTTAAAAAGGCAGTGTAAGAATGGGAGGCGAAGATGAAAGAGCATTCTGAAAAATCTGGCTAAGTACGCGTTCATTCTTAATACACTGTCCTGATTATGTAGAGAGCAATCCTGGGAGAATGAAGGGAGGGGAAGGTAATCCTTTAGCGTGGTTTCTCTACAGCTTCCCAGGTACATTTATGGTGAAAATATATTATGGATTTTTATTCATTCTCTGTGTGAATCTGTGTTTCATCAAATGGAAACCAAAAGGCCTGGCAATTTATTTGTACAGCCCGTCTGGTGAAATTAGTACATTAGGAGACTGCAAGAATTGAGCTAGTTTCAAAGGAAGGTAGGAGCAACAAATTCTTTTTATATCTTTTTCCTACTCCTTTTCAACTACTCATGGTCATCTGCAGGTATGCTTCCTACTGCCTTTTACATGTGGGAAAATGAATATGTATGTGATTGATGGTGCATGAGATGATCTACATGCATATTTTTTCTCCTGCACAGAAGTGTATTTTGTACTAGCATGTTAAAAATGTGTGAATTGATACTGATATTCTGCAAAAGCAAGAATTGAGAGGAGGAGGAATGTAATACGGAACAGGTAGAAATAGAGTGTAATGTGGTCTTTTCTTGCACAGCATATTGCTTTTTGAGGTTGTCAACACTGGGGACCTTTAAACTCATGGAATCCATTTTTATTTTTATCATCTTGTACAATATATTTTCTCTACAATATCATTACTTTATCTTTCTTGACTACAAGTCCACTACGATGTATGCAGTCTCTTTTCTCTCACCTTTCATTTCTTTCCCTTCTCTTTTTCTCTCCAGTGGGCCACCTTATGATGAAGACCAGTGGCAGGAGTTGTAGAACACTAATGAAGATCAGTGATCCGAGATAGAGTCCCCCATACTGGGAGGGTACCATACTGGGAAAGCTGTAACTATTCCATTCCTTGGGAAGTAGATTTAGATAAATCTGACTTCAAAGATGAAGGTAGCTGCTGTGTTTGCATTCACATGTTGCCTACCCCATCCAGCAAAGTCCACAAAGTTAATTCAGCTGAGCATTGTTGTTTCTTCATTTCTCCCCCCCCCCCAAACCTCTTCTCAACACAGGCTCCCTATCCTACAAGGAGGGACATTTGCCTTCTTAACCCCATCACTTGCTATGCTCAGTCTCCCTAGTTGGAAGTGCCCAGCATGGACCCAGAATGCCAGTTTGGTGAATACTACATCTCCGGAGTTTGTTCACGAGTGGCAAACACGAATGCGAGAGGTAATCTATTGGGAATGCTCTGTGCACTTAGAGGGTTTTCTTGCACTTGGCTTTCAGCAGTGGAATGTCTTACAAGTTTGTGCAGCTTCTGCTTCTTCAAAATATATGGCAGAAATAGTTTCACTTTTGCTCCCAAACCTTCTTTTTATTTGACATAGGGAGTAGATGCTACCTATGCTCTGGCTGAGTTCATATCTGATATCTTGTGGTCCCTTTGATGATGCTTCAGTAATATTTAAAGTCCATGATTGTATAGAAGAGGGTGGTGACATGATTATTCCCCGGACTAGTATTGGCTCCATCCAGTGGTGCAGAGCTAAATTTGGAAGTGCAGATGCTCATCAGGAGAGTCCCCATAGCCTCTTACCAAGAACAGTCCACAGATGCAGTCAGCTGGATTAACAATTGAGAAGCAATGTATTTTCAAAGGCCTTCACGGCCGGGATCTGATGGTTGTTGTAGGTTTTTCGGGCTGTTTGGCTGTGTTCTGGAGGTTTTAGGAAGAAAAACCTCCAGAACATGGCCAAACAGCCCGAAAACCCTACAACAACAACTGAGAAGCAGCTCTTTTGAAAAACTAATGGCTCCTAAGTGCCCCTTTAATACTGGACCACCTTCAAATATTTTGTGTTCAATGGAGATGGCTCGAAACACTATTTCTTTCCCAGCTACTGTGAGAGCTCCAGCTAAGTTCAAAGGGAACAGAGAAGCCTGGAGAGGAGGTATTGGATGATGTTACAGTTCCTTTTACTCCCAAATGTCCCATGGCTTCAACCCTGCACACCCTGGTTCAATTGCACTGTTCCCATCCCATTGGGCCTAAGCAGACATTTTGCACTATGCCTCTTGCTATGTTTCACTTCTTTCAAAACTGGGATCTTTTTAAAAGGTTACTATTGCCCTTGTGCCTGCCTAGCTAGGCAGAAGACAAAGTATTAAGAGCAATCGGTTACTTTCACTAAGTGAAGGAAGGAATTTGTCATATTTGTTAGAATGACTAAGGTGACATTTGGCTCCATGAATTGTGTCCTTACAATAAAACCCATTGAAATAATTCCTCTTCTGTCTTTGTTTTCCCAGTTGCAAGGAGCAATCATGATCGCTTCCTGCTTTCAAATTTTCATTGGCTTTTCTGGCCTCATTGGATTTCTGATGCGGTTCATTGGCCCTTTGACGATTGCGCCAACGATAACCTTGGTGGCGCTCCCTCTCTTTGGCTCAGCAGGGGATGATGCAGGACAACACTGGGGCATAGCGGCCATGTAAGTTTCACCTCTTTTAATTGACTAACAAAATCTAATTGTTAGATTAGAATTCTTTGTCCATTCTTCCATGGGTCTATTCTATAGGCAAAGACAAAATTGGGAAATAACTTTTTGGTTGTTTTCGTAAATGTGAGTTAAACCAAGCATGTGCAGAAACAATGCCAAATACAAGTTCAATGGCATAAACTCGGTCTTGTGTACATTACTGAAATGAGAATATCAATAGATTCCAGATAATGCTTGGAAGTGTGCAGAAATTCCTAGTGAGAATAGTTTATTTTGGAAATTATCCAGTCATTTTGCAAAGTAGAGAGAAGGCAGATCAACCAGAAAATATAAAAGTTACCTACACCCAGGATGAAATCTCTTTTTCCTGTGTCAGTTTGGAACAATGCATCTTCCTCTGCATTGTCCATGTCTCCATTTAAATCTACAGAATAAGCACACACAATTGTCATACAGTAACCTCAACTCTCTCATACACATTTATGTATGTGCATTTCAAGCTTAACCCAGAGGCCAATGTAAAAAACAAAACAAATAAGAAATTAAATGTTTGCAGTCACATAGATTTTCCTCTTTACATGTTCTGCATCTCTTGATTTGACTAAACGGTAAGTTAATATTGGAGGCACACATAGCAGCACAACATTTACCTCCTTTTTTGTTTTGTACCCATGTTTGGACAAATTCTTCATGGCATTAAACAAGCTAAATCTGTTCCTTACCTCCAATAGTTTTTAAAATTAGCTTTTCATCGGTTTCCAAGCAGTGAATAATGAAAGGTATGCACTGCTCCCTGCTTAGCGACAAAGCACACTGTTGTTTGTTTGTTTTTATCCTGCTTTTATGTCACAAAACATACAAGAGAAGCTCACAGACTGTAAAACAATAACACAAACAATTAAGCATCACAAAAATCATGAAATGCTACTACACAACATTTGCAAAACCAGGAATGTATTAATACAAGCCAATCTTTTGCCCCTCTCCTGGGGACAAAGTCAGTCTTATTGAGTTGAGAGGGACTTGCTCATTGGTAAAGGTACAAAGGACCTAAAATAGATGGACCTAAATGCAACTGCTACTTCCCAATGGGAGTACACTTGGTGAATCAATAGGAATTACGTAAGAGTTGATCTATCATTCAGAAATTAATTGGATGTGTCTCCATTAGTTGGGAGTTGGCTGGTTAGCTCAGTGAGTTGGTTACCTGGCTTCAGATAACAAATGGGTCAAGAGTTTGATTCCCATTGTGCCTCCTAGGAGAAAAGCCAGCCAGCCTGTATAGATTTGGGTAAGCTATACAGTCTCAGTGCACCCCCAAAAGAAGAGGATACCACTTTGAAATACTCTGTAGCTAGGAAGCCCTTGCAAAGGTCACCATAAGTCCAAATTTACTTGATGGCAAGTAAGAATTACTATAACATTAGTTGGGAACAGATAAATCAGTAGGACAATAGAATATGGCTCTTCAGAAACTATAAACACTCTGTGTTTTCAAATATGTGTCCATGTTTAGATGTTGTATTGGGGTATGTGGGATTTAGAAATTTGCAAGTAGATTCAGAATGGTTAGGGTCTGATTCCATGGTGTGGAAAACAGGGGTAAGAAAAAGTAGGCATAATAAGAACATCTCTGAATTAAGCATGCATTACAAGCACACAAGCTGGTGGTGCAGATATTAGCATTAGTTCTTGTGTATTAACTTCTAGTTTCAGAAATTCAAATTATCATGGATTATTAAGAGTTCATCCCTTCTCTTCCTTTCTCTTCCTCTGCCACCTTAGAACCATTTTCCTCATAGTTCTATTCTCTCAATACTTGAAGAATGTGCCCGTACTACTGCCTTCTTACCAGAAAAGCAAGAAATGCAATTTCTCCAAGATCTACCTCTTCCAGATCTTCCCCGTGAGTTACCTCTTTAGACTTTGTATAACTAAATAAACCAGAGCAGGTAGACAAAGATTCAGGTAAAGCTAAATCGTGTTTCATTTTAATCAGTTACCTTTCAAATACCATTGGACATTTTGAGGACATTCACAAACTGGTACATTCCATGATGTTGTGCCAACTTGCTACCTGTTGGTAAAACCTGGTGATTTTCAATGTTGTTTTCAACGTGGTAAGCTATGATGTGTCCTGAAAATACAACCATAGGAATTGTAAAGTGTTAGGGTTCACTCTTTCTGCTGAATCAAATTACATTTCACATCATTTGGTTGTCTTTTTTAAAAGTAGCAGTTGAATGAAGAAGGATCATGGCAGTAGCAGTGATGGTTTGGTTCTTCAGTAGTAGTCTGAGGGTCAAATCAGAAGCTATAGCTACCATATCATTCGAGGAAGAAGATATGTTAGTGTTTTAGCCACAGAATACCCTCATTACTGAGTAATCAGAATACAAACAAAGATGTTGTTTGATTCCTGAAAATCAATCGCAAAGCAGAATAAGCCAGCCGATATTAAGCTATAGGAGATCAGAAAAACTCATGGAGTTTTAATTAGACTGCTTTTAACACTTGTGGAACTATTGCTTCTAACAGTGAACTCTCAGTAGCATCTGCTTTGGCTCTTAGTAATTAGACTCAGGAACTTAACAGAACACCTCAGCTAATTGGCATCAGACAGCCTTTCAAGTATTTGAAAAGTGCTATTGTACCTCCCCCCTCAGTGTTCTTTCCTAAAGCATGCCCAGTTCTTTCAGTCTTTCATCATAGGGCTTGGTTTTCAGTCCCCTGATCATCCTGGTTCCCTCTTCTGAACTTGTTCCAGTTTGTCAACATCCTTCTTAAAATGTGGTAGCCAGAACTGGACACAATACTCAAGATAAGGCTTAAGGAGTGCCTTGTAAAGGGGAGCTAGTATTTCACGGGATTTGGAGAATATACGTCTGCTAACACAGTCATTTGCCTGTTTTTTAGCTGTTGGCTCATATTCAGCTTATGATCTACAACAATTCCAAGTATACCCTGTTGCGTTCGCCCCCTGGATGCGTTTCCTCTTTGCACACTGCCACCAAGTATTAATCACACAATACCAAATACATATTTCAGACACGTGTGCTGCCAACTATAACAGGTTTATTGAACTTTTAAGTTTGAGAATCACAGGAGTAAATTATAGATGTTCTTTTATTGTTATGTAAATCACAAATGGAAAATCACAGATGTTCAGGATCACTCATTAAATAGGATTTGGTTATGCATTGGTTTAAACGTATTTTTATTCACAACAACAATATACTTTTACTAGTTATCTATTCTCTATTCCTTATAACTCTTCCCCTATTCTCTCTATCACTTCAACTGTTCAATCTATGTATTAACCTTCTCAATTCCCTATCTCTCCCCTCTTCTTCTCTCTCTAACTGTCTCTAACTGATCCCAACTGTTCTTTTGGTTCCGCCCCTCCTGTCCTATCATAGGCTCCTGCACTTGAGCTCCACATGATGGACAGGAGTGATGTAATGTGATGGCATTCCGCCACATACCCCATCTTGTAACTGTGTGTTTGTTTTTCCCCCATGTGTAGAACTTTGCACTTATCTCTCTTAAGTTTCATTGAGTTGTTTTCGGCCCAGTGCTTGAACCTATCAAAATCTTTTTGAATTTTGTTTCTTATCTTCCAGGGTATTAGCTATTCCATCCAATTTGGTGTCATCCACAAATTTGATAAGCATTTCTTGTAGCCGCTCATCCAATATATTAATAAAAATGTTGAAGAGCACCAGGCCTAGGACTGAGCCTTGTGGAATCCCACTTGTTACCTTCTTCCAGTTTGAGACGAAGTCATTGATAAGCACTCCTTACTTCTTCTATCCAGCCCACACCCAGTTATATTGCTAATTAGAATATCGTGTGGCACTTTGTCAAAAGCTTTGCAGACATCAATATATATTATGTGTATTGAGTTGCCCTGAGAGACTTGCACATTGATATTTAGCCAAGATGCAACTGACTTACAGATTGTGTTGGCCCAATGAGCCACAGATACACAAAAAATACTTGATTATCATACAGATTAATGCCATGGCAGATGGGATGTCATAGCGGAACTATGTGTTATCAATCTCCCATTGTTTCCCTAACATAAGAATATAGAACATTTCCTTATTCCTGCCCCATTTCATTACTTGGGCACAAGCTCATCTAAGCTGCACCTTACAGTGAGGGCAGCATGGGGAGCGGCTCAACATGGAACTGCCGTTTGCAGTAACAATCTCATGAATTTTTGTAAGATTCAGTAGCTTTTCAAGGTTAGAGCTGTGCTTAGAATAAGTTTCTGCTCATCTTATCAATCCCTTGTAATGATCCCATGTACAACTGTGTAGTTAAGCTAGGTGGGAGTTAATTCAAGTGGCAAAAATTGATAACAGTTTTTGTGTCTCAATAAAAAGAAAAGCACAGGATTATTAACCAAAAATTAAAGGATAATAGGCAAGATCTAGTAACATTTGTCATGACACTGGAAACTGGGTGCAACTGTTAGAACCCATTTGTGCTACAATAGTATTTCTTTGACGTACCAGGTACACACAATAGACACCTGGTTGAGCAATAAAAATATAACTTTCTGCCTGGAGACCTGAGTTCAGCAAATAACAAAGATTCCTTGTCTCCTGTAACTGGGTAGGTGCTGTTTGCCCTCACAATTACCTGGCTTCTATGTTTAGTACTCACTGTCACCGACGTCTTCCCTACGGACTCTAAAGTGTATGGCTATTATGCTCGGACAGACAGCAAAGGTGATGTTCTATTCAAGGCACCCTGGTTTCGGTTTCCTTACCCAGGTATTGTCATGCTGTAATTTTGTTGATACTTGCTTCCTCTTTAGGAAAGAAAACATTGGTTATTATCCATCATCAGTGAATTTCAGATTATAGATCCTGAATGCATTTTAATCAGGCCTTTCCTGTTAATGCTACTGATTATGATGTATATAAGATGGGGGAGGAATCTGATGGTGCATCTTTTGTCCATGATGGCTCACCATATAATGAATTGCTGACACACACAGCACACCAACCTGGTGACACCTTCCAACTGCAGCAATTTTAAAATGAAGAAAAATCAAAAGTTCCTCAAGGGGTTCTTGAGTGGCCTATAGCTGAATTGTGGAGTAATTTGAAGTTGCTCCTGCTATTGTACCCGACCTGCTTAAAGCAACTCTTAGTCTTCTAAACTAGCTGGCGACTTTTCACTCTAACCATTGTAACCAAAGAACATAGGAGTTGAAAAACGAACAAACATATAGCTGGTGATATTGGTGGGAGTCGGCTCCAACACTGGGCCAGATTATGAGAAGAACTGAGAAGAACTGAGTAATTTATGCTGAGGAATCTTCAGTCCCTTGGATCCACAGATTTAATCTGGACAATATGTTTTTGTGTTTCCTGACATATAGGTCAGTGGGGAGTTCCCACAATCAGCATAGCTGGGGTATTTGGCATCATAGCAGGAGTGATCTCCTCCATGGTGGAGTCGGTGGGAGACTACTATGCTTGTGCTCGTTTGTGTGGGGCTCCGCCCCCTCCCACTCATGCAATCAACCGTGGAATTGGAGTGGAAGGGATTGGCTGCCTTCTGGCTGGGGCCTGGGGCACAGGAAATGGTACCACTTCTTACAGTGAAAACGTTGGGGCTTTAGGCATCACCCGGGTAAGTCTGTTTGCAATAAAAGAAATTGAATTCTACTACAGAATTGTACTACCAGTTTTTGAAGAATAGAAATGAATGCACATTTAAACAAAAGAGGGCCTAGTAGAGATAAGAGGTGTTTTTAAAATGCTGTGGTCCTGAGAAAATCCTTCCTTGTCAGATTGTCCGCTGCAGAAAACCCTGCACACGTGCCATGCTAGATTTCATGCCTTGCAGAAGATTCTGGGAACATTTTCTAGGATGGTCCTGTCCTGCTGTGATCTGCACATTGCAGGATAAGTTCAGCATCCAAGTGTTGGAAAGAAAGAAGTATCTTGGTGGAGAAAAGTCATAATGAAACCTATAAAGCCCATCCCCTAATTCCTCTGAAACATGGTTATGGAAATATGGTTCCTTTAACTAAAAACAAGTTTCTAAAACAATAACTCAGAAGGACAACATGTAAGGTGGGAGAGTGGAGCTTCTGTCTCTGCTGTATATCAAACTACCACAAACTCTGATAAAGTTTCTGATTTTAAAAATCATTTGTCCTTCTCTAAATCGCTCCTTGTAGATAAGAATTCAATTTACATAATTTTTTTGGTTTATAGTAAGTCAGCATTGCATAAATTTTTAATCCTAACAGTAGTAGCATATTCTCAACATTCAAGAACAGTTCTGTAGTAATGTGCCCATTGTTCTCTGTCTTATCGGAAGGGTGATGTTCAATAACTCTTATTCTAATTTCAAGAATTCAGAGTTAGTAATGTGACATGTCTTATTGAAAAAGTAATTAGTATTTGTTGTTATGTGCTGCCAAGTTGTTTCTGAGTTATGGTAACCCTTATTGTGTTTTTGAGGTATTTGAAATGTTTACTGTTGCTTTCCCCCAGTGAGTTTTCATGGTCAAGCAGGGATTTGAACTCGTGTCTCCTGAGATCTAGTCCACAATCTGTCAACTGGTTCTCATTCATTAGTGTCCTAAAAGCTAAAAATGTACTGGGCAGACCCACTCCCCTTGCTTAGACAAGCACACGAAAGCAACCTTGCAAGCATTCTGCCCCCTGACAGGCTCGCTCTCCTTTGCATGACCAGTTGCAAAATCAGGTCGGTAACCGGTCACACCACTCACTGTGCAAAAGCATAACTTTCCAGATGGAAAAAAAATCAGTGTATGATTGCTCTTAAGTGTGCAGTTTTTCTTAGTTAGATGTTGGGCAATATCTTTAACAGGGAGCTCCATGGAACACTGATCAGACACAATTCTGCAGAATATTCTGGTAAAATTGTCCGGGTTGCCAGAATTCTGAAACCTGCCAGTCTCCTTGTCTTTTTTTTAATGCCTTTGCCATCCTCTTCTGTTCCTCTTGACACAGGTAGGAAGCAGAATGGTCATTGTTGCTGGTGCCTGTGTTATGCTTTTGACTGGCATGTTTGGCAAGATCGGGGCAATGTTTGCTAGCATCCCAACACCCATAATTGGAGGAATGTTTCTTGTGATGTTTGGTATCATCACTGCTGTGGGAGTTTCCAATTTACAGGTAAGAGTTCTGCTCCCCCTGCCTGGCTGGGGTGGGTGGGAAAGATATTTTTATTCCATGTGGGTGGTTCCACAGGCCTACCACTGGGCTAACTAAGGATGCTACCTCAGATGGCAGATGTTGGCAGTCAGTGGGAAGCAGAGTTGCAATGCTGAAGGACAAAGCTGCATATGTAGTACATTGGCTACCTGGCAGCCACAGACTGCACTAAAGTGTGCTGTATTCTCTGGACTACAAATACCATTATTTTCCATTCTGGGAGTTTTAGCTAGCTTACAGACACCTAAATACGAGGTACCTGTGAGAAAGGCCTAAATCGGAAGGCTTTGAAGCTTAGCTAGGCAGAACTCCACTCAAGCTTCCTGCTCAGGTAGAAAGCTCCCAGCTAGCTCTGGGACAGAAACAAGAAGCTTCGGCAGCTTATCTGTAATATAGCTAGAAATCCCAGAATGGAAAATATGATATTTGTAGCCCAGGAAATTTGAGAATCCCATCCCTAGTGTGCTGCACTATGCTGGCCAGGTCCCCATGGTTAAATAAAGATTTGGCGGGCAGTTTGATTGGCTTTTGAATAGGGGAGTGGAGCCTGAGTGCTCAGGAGACAAAATGAATTGGGTCAGGCCTGGGTGAAGGAGAATGATTTGGCTTGTGAACACTTCCTTTGCAAACAATCAAACCACAACAGTAAAAACTAGATTTGAGTATGTATTTATTAAATGTGACCTCACTCCTCACTGAAATATAATCCATGGGGCAGATTAAAATGCAAGATATCTTTACATAATAATCTGAGGCAGCTAAGAAGTGTCCTAATAATTTGAGGTAGCTAAGAAATGCCCTAACAGTGCAAACTGAGATTCAGCTGAGGTCATGAGTGACTATTACAGAGAAGATACCCACGTGTAATAAGTAGTAGCTCCTCCTATTATGTGTGGTTGATGCGCTTTATAATGCTGATGATTGCTCATGATTCTCTGTTAATTAGCACACTGGTAGCACTGATAGGATGGCTACATATGAAGATCGCAGCTGCCTATTGTAAATCTTTTATGTATTGCTTGAAAACTGATAAAGGCAGAAGGAAGGCTTGGGTTCCTGATGCCATGAGGAATTATATTTGAACTCAAAAAGCAAATCTTTTTGAGGTCAATATTGTAAAAACTCAAAATGTGCATGGAGCACAAAAATATATACACCTATTCAATATTGTCATTAGTCAACATTATTATTTAATTCATGTACATATTTTAAGTTTTATGAATCTTTTAAAAGTCTAGGTTGACCCCTGGTATAATTAAGGTATACAGAAAGGTAAGAACTATGAATGTGAGGGGGTGAAGGCTCTAACTCTCCCAATATGCTACCTTAGCAGTGGCTAAAAGGGAACGGAGGATTAGCTACAGGTTGGGGAGCATGCACAGTCGAGAGGATGTGGACTAACAAACTTATTTAGGCTCCAAAATGTTCTGAAGGTCTCCATGCAGGCACAGGGAAAACCCCAAATGTGTGATTCACAGAAACAATGAAGAAGAACTGTTACGTTCATGAGTGTTTCATGCTACACTTTCCCTGCGAGAGCTGTAACTGACCTCTGTTATATTTTAAAGTCTGAATTGTAACAGAAAATAAGAAACATGCTCATATAAAAAAACTCGCCCTTTAATAACACTTTTTTTTATTATAGCAGTGTTATCTGCGATTTCAGTTCAGATCATCTCAGAAAATCTCTTGTAGTGTTATTTCAGAATCTGAATGGTGGTAATAAAGGTCATCTACCTTATTAATCAGAGAGATACTCATGTAAGGTCTGTTCTTACTGATGTTGATTTTTACAGCAACAGTTAATATTTAAGCTCAATAGTTTATTTTGCTTTTCTTAATCTTATAGCCTCAAGCATGCTTAAAAATAGAATACAGCCTAATATATTGTGAAAGATGCCTACGAGGCCGTACAAAATAGACCATAGTGTCATGTTATCTCTGCTTGTTCAATATTCTGCATTTCCATATTAATTATCTCAGGTATTCTATATCTAAAGTGAAGAACAATCTGTACACCTTAACTGCACAGGGACCAAGTACTATTTTAAAATAAGTTGGAAATACAATCATAAGACATACCACATTTCAATTCTTTTATGCTATCAATTTTCAAGGTGTGAGGAAGATCAGGTTCCAAAAGTATCATATTCTTTTTGTTCTTTGGCAGTGAATGAAAAGAGCAAGTGGATATTATCTTTGGATCAAATAGGAAATAGTTCTGCCTCCCTTTCCCGTATTGTTCTCCACATGCTGAATTCTTTACTGTAAACCTCTGGAAATAAGAGACCTGCCCAGGGTGACAAATTATTTGGTTTGAACATTGGCTGCCCTATAATCCTTAGAGACTCTACTCTCCCCACTGCTGCCACTTCTGCTGAAGTTGTAGTTGCCACCAAAATTCAGAAGCAGCTGTCACAACTCAACTCAGTGCTGTTGGAGAGTGTCAAGTATTCTCTTGTACCATAGAGACTGTGGAATAGTTTCGCAAGGCTGTGTTAGAAGAGGGGGAAAGGAAGAGAATGCTTTTGACAAGTTGTGGTGCAATTTGGGCTTGGCAGAAGTAAACACAACAGTGGCTGCTCCCCCCTCAAAACAGGGATTCAAGGGCTGTGCATGGCTCTTTGGCCATCTCTTGTCCACCATGTCCTTTATTGTACAAGTCACACTTCATAATACTATTGTATGTGTACAGAAAAAATATTTTTGTATATTATTGTGCATTAAAACCATTTGTATAGTGTATATACAGAGACAAATCATCAGAATTCTATTTAATTCAGTAGACCAAAAGTCTACTGTTTGGAACTGTAAATAACACCCCCTCTTTATTCAGTATACAGACATGAACTCTTCAAGAAATCTATTCATCTTTGGATTTTCTATATTTGCGGGTTTGACAGTTCCTCACTGGGTACAGAACAATACAGAAGTACTGGAAACAGGTACATGAGGAGACCATTTTTTTTTTGTTTACTACTTCCATCTAAAGCAAAGTAATTACAACGTAACTCACTAAAAGGAGGAGTGCAGTTCCTATTAGTAACTTTCTATCTACCCTATAGCCTGTATTCATATGTTACGTGCCCAGTTCTGTCGAACACACAAGCGTGGCTTTCTAGAGGTCTTGCTTATGTAGAGAACCTACACTTGAGCAGGAACCTCTTTTCTTCAAACTTGTTGCTCTCCGTGTGGAGAAAGTAATGATGAAAGGGCTGGAGTTTCCCCTTCTGTTGGAGACAACTGGGTTGAATGAGTACCTATTAACAGATACATTGTTCCTACAAAGATGTAGTAGCTGAACCTTGATTCTTGCAAAACATAATTTTAGTCTTGAAATCCCCAGTGAAACTGCTCCAAATACCCTCCTGATGGTCCATGCAGACCATCTTTTTAGCAGATAGATGGATACAAACATGTTTCAATGCCTGAAGATTGTTTCTGTTGGTATAACTGAACAGAGCTGAAGATGGACTGTGTGAATCTAGGTAGATAATTGCTATCAAAGGTGCCCAGAGCTCTATTCAGTTGTTACTTACTGAGTTCTGTCCAATATATGAGCAGAGGAGTACACAACCCCCCTTGTAGCTTTCACCATGTAGAGAACAATATGAGTGCAGAAAAGAGGCTCTTAATCATGTGTAGGATGTCCATAGGAGCAAGAACGGTGCAATTTCCAGGGTTCTTGCTTGTGTGGAGAGCCTGCACATGAGCAGGATCTTCTATAGGCACATCACTCTCCATGTGGAGAAAGCAAAGACCAAGAAGGAAAGGCTAGATGCTCCCATGTTTATGGACTGGAGAAAATGGGATAAATATAAGTACAGTATGTTGTTAGCCACCCAGAGTAGACTTCGGTCTAGATGGGCTGGATATAAATTAAATAAATAAATAAAATATTAAATAGAGTTCAGATGTTTTCTATCACTGTGTACCCAGTTCATAATACTTTCTAATAAAAGACTGGGCTTCATAGCCTATTGGCTTGACTCACTAAGGCAATCTGATAATCTCATGTTCCTTTTGTGTTTATGAAGACACTGTGTGTGGAAAAATGTATACAAAAGTCTGGACAGTACTTAAGACACTGGCCTTAAGGCATCCTTTTGTTTCGGTACAGGACCATTCTGTATGACTCATATTAGAATTATTTTTAGTGTGAGGTAAAAGTAATGGGGTGACTTGTAGTGGCTACTCTAAATGGCTTCCCTCTTGGATTCAGAGATGTGGGGGTGGGGGTGGGGGTGGTGCGACTGCCCTGTGTTCTGATGTTTATTTGACCAAAGATTCTATTTCTAGGAATTGCACAGCTAGACCAAGTGATCCAGGTGCTGCTAACTACAGGCATGTTTGTTGGGGGATTCCTAGGCTTTCTCTTTGATAACACCATCCCAGGTAGGAGTTACAATAATTGTCTAGCTCTCTTCCCTGTAGGCTTGCAAGTATGGCTGACTTTTGCAGTAGTACAGATAAGGCTGCTTCTGGCTCCCATTACAAGTCACAGAGCCTTGTAGAACAGGTCTGAGATCACAGTCTCAATAGGGTGCCTTTTTAAAAAAACTAAAATGCTGGCTAGGGCTGGTTACAGGGATCACACTACCCCATTACAGTGGCTCCACTGGCTTCCAATCCGTTTCCCGGCACAATTCAAAGTGCTTGTTCTAACCTTTAAAACCCTAAATGGCTTGGGTCCAAGCTATCTCAAGGACCACATCTCCCATTAGGAGCCTCCTGAAGTGTTAAGATAATCCAAAGAGGCCTTTCGGTCCCACCACTTTCACAGGTGCATTTGATGAGGATACAGGAGAGGGCCTTCTCTGTTGCTGGTCCCAGACTTCGGAACTCCCTCCCACAGGAAGCCAGATTGCTGCCTGCTGTCTTTCTGCAAGCAGCCGAAGACCTTTCTCTTCAAACAGGCTTTCCTTTAAATGGCTGGTTGACCAAGGGGATTTTTTAAGGGAGCATTTTATTCTGTCTTTCACTTGTGTTTTTAATATTGTTCTTATTATGAGTTTTAATATAGTTGTTTGATGCTTTTTAAATATTGTAATAATTTATTATTTGGGTTTTAACTTTGTTTCTTTTAAATACTGTAAGCTATCTTGGATCCTTCAGAAGAAAGGCATCATATAAATATTTTAAATGAATTAATGAATAAATGACCAATGGCACTGTATACTATATTAAGCTTTCTTTGTGGGACCTTGCTAAACTCTCTTTCTCCCCCCCCCACTTTGATAGGGAGCAAGGAAGAACGGGGAATTGTGGCATGGAAAGAGGGTTTTAAGGAGGAATCTGATGATACTGTGGATATTTCAGACATCTATGACCTACCCTTTGGAATAGGTTCCAAGTTCTGTGCTGCTAACTGGTTTCGTTACCTGCCCATGTGCCCCAAACGGCCAGCTCGTCCCAGTGCAAGGAAACACAATAGTTATGGACAGAACAGCAATCACAACATAAGTTCGGAAAGAAACACAGAAATGAATGTGGACACAAGGATATAAGAGACCACAACCACAGATAAACTTGGTTTACGAAGCCAATTAAAAGAACCTTTATCTTCTTTTCTGCTAATTTTCATGTCATGACTGGCTGAAGCAACAACTGGTTCAGCATGAGCTTGTGTGAACATTTATTTATAGCATAAATACAGTCCTCACTTTGAGGAACACCCTAGCAAGAGAATAGAGTTCAGTGGCACTCATGAAGAATGTATTCTCTACCATGGAATGCTGTTGTCTGCAAAATCTGGTTGAATAGTAGAGTAACTGGAAAAGCTAGTCCTAAGGAGTTAAACTACTGCCCTAGGTCTCACTAGATCCAGCTTCAATGCCTGCCTCAGCCAGACTGCAACAGACTAACTCTTTAAAGGTCTCGTTTATTTGTTGTGCCAAGCTTTTGAATGAAACTGTGGAATTAAAAATAAATCTATAATATGGAATTGTTAGCTTTAAGCTGCTTTCGGGCTTCATAAAAGCTAGAAGGCATATGTAAATAGCCAGACAGAACAAATGTTATGCATATATGTTCTACATGAAACATGTACTGATGTTTTGACTATTCTTGCTTGAATCCTCTTGCAAGAAAGAGTGGCTAAACTAGCCAGGAACTTGTCAGGGCAGAAAAGCTTACCGTTGTGACCAAACCAGAGCTCCTGCTTTGTTGCTTCTTTACTAACATAGAGTTTGAAGTCAGTTTCTGGGTCCAGGCTTGTAACAGGAATGAGAAGATGTAATCCAATTTTTTTTCTGCCTGAAGTTCCTGGTAAATTTAGATGCTTCTTTTTGCAGGAGACAAATGGGAGTTGCTTTGAAAAGCATGCACTACTACATTTGCTTATGAATAGTAAAGCCGGAATTCTACTCAATATTATATGTGAACATGGCCATTAACTTTGGTATGCTAAGTCTTGGGCATTCAGTTTATTTTTTAAATTTTTAGATGGCCAAGTGTGACTCTTAACAGCTCCTATAATGACTTTCCTATGCAATATGAATGCCCACCGGAAACTCTTAAGGATGGGGCTATTGTCTATCCAATGTTCTCCAAAGCAAAGAATAAAAGCCCTTCTTCACTCAGGATATACCTCAAATATGTAATCTTTCTGGCATGCTCAGAGTTCACTTTAGACTTTTCTGTTGACTTTATTTCGATCTATCCCTCTGCAAATTCTAAAAGTCTTAGGCGACTACAAAAGAGACATCTGTTTAAAAGTCTTAAATTTTGTTTTGTCGTTCTTTCTATTCTGGTTTCTCGGCCTTCATTCACCTGGTAGCCACCTCATTATTTGTTCAGTTGATAACACAGTTGTGCATGTGAACACGTGCCCATATGTGTGTAGAGGAGGTTTTCACATATGGTCCTTCCACAAGTATGAATTTCTAACAAAGGATCTTAATTGCTCTTTTAAAGAAGCAACTTATTCAGCTAAGACCTATATAAGGTGTGCTCTGCATGACCCTTTTCTCCCCTACTGGGAGCTAATGGTTTATAAGGATTGGGAGGCATATCTTCATGGAGCTGCAAAGTTTAGTTGATTAACTGCTTTATGAAATCGGTTTCTTTTGATTGATTTCTTATTCAAAGAGCAAATTTTAAAGCAACCAGTATTAATTTTTAAGAAAAGTTTTTTACTAAAGCTTGGGCGGCGAACACCATTTTGGAGACACATTCTTCCTCTCTCTTGTACAAAAGACAATGCTGTACCGTCATTCCCAAAAGGTGGAGGCCACTTCTGCCACAACCTTTGGAAGTTACAGTCCAAAACATCATGGTCCCAAGGTTTGGGAATGAGTGATTTTAAAGCAGGGTTGGGCAACTGTAGCCTTCCAGATGTTTTTGCACTCCAGTGCCAGTAACTTCCTGTTATTGGCTATGACAGCCAGGGCTGATGGGCACTGTAGGCCAACAACGTCTAAACAGCCACATCTGCCATTCCTGATCTAAAAGGTGAATGCATTTTTTTTTCCAGAACTATTGGCAGAAATCCTGGTCAGCTGCTATGCAAATAGCATTAACTTTTTGCACTGCATTGTCCTAACAGACCTCTGTAGACATTATCTGTTGTATACCAATATGTGTAACTCTGTATGCAACAGATAATATCTATGGAGATTTCTTAACTTGAGCCACTTTGCCTCTAAAAGTTATGCTTTTGCATAGAAATGCAACAAGATTTCAGCCTTTGTGTTGTCCTTATGCAAACATATACAGGTTTGATTATCAAAGTAATAGATTTATTTGGGAGGCGGTTTTTACTTTGTGGCTAGTCTGGTTTAATGTACATCACAATGGTGCACATATCCAAAATGGATAATCTGCATTAATGATCTCTGCCCCCCCTCAGCAAGTGCTTCTAATTTCACTTTCAGCATGTGATTAAACCCATATTTTTACAATGTGGATTTGGTATTTTGTATGGCTAACATTCCATAAAAAATAAAGACTGTACTGTTAAAAATACTTGGGAGACCAGAAGTCCCATTACTGTAACAGAGAATTATGCTCCATGTCTCTGAAGCATCATTTTAAGCTATGATGTCAATTAGGCAAGCCAGTCTCCTGCAGTGATTAAGCAAGTGAGTGATGAATATGAGGATGGGAATATGAAAACCATATAGATTTTTTTGAGTTCTTTCAAGTATTTAAGAGGAATGCCTGCAAACCCCAAATGGTTTCTGAATAAACACTGTTCTTCACTCAGCTCTACTAGCCTCCCCATGATCAATGACATAGGAAATATCAGTCAATTCAGAGAATAATGCCATGAATATAAAGACATGTT
Source organism: Intellagama lesueurii (assembly GCA_037013535.1). Classification (NCBI taxonomy): domain Eukaryota; kingdom Metazoa; phylum Chordata; class Lepidosauria; order Squamata; family Agamidae; genus Intellagama; species Intellagama lesueurii. The sequence goes on along the minus strand of JBAJHW010000005.1, from coordinate 37,728,373 downwards.
AACATTCTTATCTCCTGGAACACCTCTTTTTTGAGCCGACCATAGTATCCTGCCTGGTGCTTTGCTAGGAAAGTCCCATTAAAATCATTGGAATGCAACTACAGCCTCACTATGGACAGGCTCACTATGGACTGTCTTGTGTCTTTGTTGGTCTTCTCATGATGGGGGAACAGCTCATGATTATTACCTCTTAAGAGTGTGAAATCCTCCACTAGCCCTACTTAATGAATGAATAGCAGTGTTATTAACTTGAAACAGTAAAGGCAACTTTATAGGTAACACTTTAAATTGTGAGCATTAATGTACATTTTTTTACATTTCCTGCCATCAGTAAAGCAATGCCTGGCATCTTAACAAACTGCCAAAGTTTCCTTTTCAACGTAAACAGACCTGACGTTCACTCTCTGTCAGCATCCCTTCTCCCTGTCCCCTTGCTACCCAGATTTGTGGCAAACAAGTTCAACAAATATGGCCTTTTTGTGGTGGCAACCAGTTTGAGGAATGATCTGCGAGAGTTTTACCCAGTCTTCTTAGTTGTCTGCTTTTAGATGAGCTTTGAAACAATTTTATTCCATTTAAAAACTTTTGCTCTTCGCACATCCTTCTTGAATCCTTCTTTCAAATCACTGTTGATTTACTTCTGTGCTCTATGTTGCTATTTCATTGTTTTATCTTGATCTGTAGACCAATGGGATAAAAATTAAGGGTCCAGCATAGAGGAAATGGGGGGGGGGGATTTGCCAGATCTATCTCGGGCTCTTACCAAAACTCCTAACCCCCTGATGACTGGTTCCAGCCCAGTGAACTGAAGCATCCATTGTCTTAATTTAAATTATTCAAAAATCTAATGACATTCCTATTTATTTCCTCTTGAGGCAACATAAGATGCATTGAAAAACCTAATGATCCTTACTTAATTTAACACCAATGACACATTTAATTTGTAATAATTTAAAAAACACACACCAAAATCTCTAAGTAATGCATAAAAAAGCATTACTGTCAAAAATAGTGCCCAAGCATTTTAGAATGCTCTCTAGGATCACCAGTATAACTAATGGTACCTGTATCATGTCTCAAGACCCATGAGTTTGGCTCCAAGTGCATTGCCATGTATCAGGGAATACAACCCAATGGACTGACTTGGATTTATTTCTATATGGGCATGTAGAAGATTGCACTGTTAATGAACTATCCTCCAGACATCAAAGGTTATCTTAGTAGGAACTTAGTCACCAAATAGTGGCTAATACCCGTCATAGCATCTGATCTTTGTGCCCCTCACTTTCCTTTTAAAACCAACCGTGAGTGGATCAACAAGTAACAGGTGAATGCAATGGGTGCAGTGCAACAGAGAGAATGCAGAATGTGCAGCCAATCACTATTTGCAGCCATAGAAGAACGTGTGCATGGATGGTGCACCACAGGCTGTGGCCACTGATGGGAGATGTCTTGGATGACACATGTTTGGGCTGGCATGATTGGAAAGGAGAGGTTTTGGAAGGTAAAATAGGGGAAAGGGAGCTCAGATAGCGGAAAGTAGACTTCTAAGCGTGGGGACCTGGGAACTGGCTGCAGTGGTTGCAATGGTGAACTGGTTTTAGGCTGTGTTTAAAGGCAGTACACTGGGACTGAACAGGCTTTGGTATTTTCAGAATCTAGTCATTGTGACACTGTCCCCTCCCAAACCCCACACTTTCACTAGCCTCCTTGACTTCTGGTTAAGGAGTTTGGCTCTCTAACACATATGAGTTAGACAACCGTGATCTAAATTACCCATCCACACATGAATGTAAACCTCGTTAAGGAAAATATTCTAGAGTTTATCCAGGTAAGAAATGCCCGGGATTTAAAACAGAAAAAGAAAAAAACAATGGCATTAGTAACAGGTTGATGGGTTTTGCTATCTTTTAGCTTGGACCTACCTACAAAGCACCAATCTCAACATTATTCACAGGCTTTCAATTATGTATGTCAGGATTTAAAGTAAAATAATGTAGTCAGGCTCAGATTATTTGAAGTGAGTTTCTTGAAACATAATAAAAATCCTAATAAGGCCCATTGAGTCAAATGGACCTACTCTAGTTACAACTCACAATTACTTACAGAGGAGGTGACTCACCAAATCTAATTCTAAGATTATTATTATCTTTTTTGGTTTCATGAAATGCAAAACAGTCCGTTGTACACATGGTTGTTTTTCCCCCTCTGACCCTGAAATATGTTATTGGAGGAGGTCTGGGTTTACAAAATTGAATCTGCCTGTATCACATCTACTTTTGGCTCTTGATGGTAACAGAAATTATGAAACACTACAATTATAACACAATACAAGCAGAACTAGGAATATTTCTTCGTAATGTGTTGTTTTACCATAATCAGCATCAAACTGCAGGTGTACATTTTAAAAACTTTATAAATATCAAGTTGTAATGCATGTAATTACAAAGTACAAATAATTTAACTGATTAAAAACTATGAAGTCAACATTAACAAAACTATTTTAAACATGATGCATGCAGTAGGAATGGGTGCAATATCTCCTCTCCCCTCTGCTGATGGTGCTGGGAAAGGTGGGAGAAACAAATACCATTAAGCAACAATTACAGTTTTTCCACTTAATGAAATATTTTAATTTACAAATCTTCATCATCAAATGTCTCTGTGCATCTCAGCATCACGGTCTCATAATCTAACTGGAGGACTTCTTCCTAAAGGACACAAAGGGGGAGGGGGGCAGAATCATACCTCCGTTAAGATTGACTGATTTTGCAAAACAGGTTAATGAACAAACACCTGGTCCCTTCTTCATGTGCTGCCAGAGTTGAAGCCAAGTGACTTTCATTTTTCACATTAAAAACGCATGGGGACATCCTGGCAGAGGCTAAACAAATAAGCATAGCCTGCTGCTAATTAGGGTGTGTGAATGTTATCCCACCATATTGTTTTCATACTAGGAGATGGCTCAGAGACTGGACACAGAATGTTTTCTATCTCAACCCAAGCAGCCCTACCACATTGAAATCAAGGTGTCAAAAACCCTTGCCCAGTATCATGTGTAAGACAAGGAAAAACATTTTCAAGATAGTCTAATAGGGATAAATTCCACACTAAAATACTGCATATCTCCTAAGTCTTTGGCCATGGTTCACTACGACTGTGCATAATCCATGATACTTAATGAGTTTAAGCACAACAATGGTTAAAGTCTACAGGGGGATGCAGAGACAGAAATTTCACTTTGCCATCTTAGTACGTGTTCTTCTCTAACACAGTCCTATGCCCCTGTCTAATGGGGGGGGGATGTAAAGAAATGACATGTGTAATTGAGCAAGGACTGTATTTCTTCTTGCTCTTTTTTGTTCCAGCATTTTCCACTACAAAATAGTTAATATTTAGTTCAGAAAGCAGCTCCTCTCTTCAATAGTGGAAACCAATGTGACAAAACCACAACAAAAAACCACAACACAGAACCAAACAGCTAAAAGAAATCTGTCTGTATGAGCAGTCACCTTTTAAGCCTGCCTATGGCTCACTGCCTGGCACGCTGTGATTTCTGTGCCTTTTGATCAGAAGCCTTGAATCCTCTCAATCCTGGTTCTGTGCCCTGGTATCAGTTAAAAATCTTAACAACCTCTTTAGAATGCTGACATCTGAAGGCCAGTTAATATGACTCAGCACCTGTGTGATGAAGCATTTATCTAACTGCTTAGCTGCTTATTTCATTTAAAGCAGCCAACATTTATGTCATTCCCCCCCAAAATCACCAAATGCAGGTTGGGCAAATGGGGAGGATGAGTTGGAAATTCTGTACATATGCAATAAAACAATGCTACGCCTTGTCACTATAAATCAAAGTCTCTGCTAATCTACCTAATATGCCACTTTGCTTTATTATTTTTGAATAACTGCAATATATAGATTCAGGGATGTCTATAGCCTCAGTCAGTTGTTCCGAAATCCAGACTCAACAACACCCTTACAGGGGAGAAGCCAGCTCTGCCCTTCTCCTTGTTTCGCTCATGCCAACCGTGCTTAGTCTACAGAAGGAGATCCTGATCGCATGTAGGCTATACACTTGAGCAAGAAAACCTGGAACACTTGGATTCTTGCTCACAGGTAGAATCTACATGCAAACAGGGCCCCTTCTTTTCACTTGCAAAGCAACCAAAGAGGTGGGTAGAGCTAGCCTCTCCTTTATCGATGTCCTGATGATTCCAGGAACAACTGAGCTAAGCTTGTATCATTAGATTGAGGCAGTCATCTCTGGGGCTAAATCTGTGTACACGATGGCTCACCCTCAACCCCCTATGCTAGCCTGTCGCCTCCAGGCGCAGGGCAAAATATTGTCTGATCGCCAGCAGCCTGTAACTGTCAATTGAAACAGAATACAACTGTCAATCGGGATCAACAGAGCTTCAAGAATCTGAAAGCCAGAATCATGAATAGGCTTACAGGGCAGAGAGGTAATGGGTGCCATTTGACAGAACATTGTAATTATAGTCCATTATAACTGAGAGCAAGAGTGATTTAATGGCTGGATTACAAATCAGGAAGCTTGAATTCAAATTCCCACTCACACTCAGCGGCAAAACTCGTACCTCACAGGAGGTTTCTGAGGATAAGCCACACTGGGTCCTTTTTTTTTTTAAAGGAGAAAGGCAGGGTAAAAATATTTTAAGTCAATAAATAAAATAGGGGGAGGAGAGTGATGTATACTGGTCGGAGCTTATTGAAAGGCAGGATATAATTGTAAAAAAAATAATAAATCTGGTCCTTCACCTCAGGTCTTGGATTGGCCTTGTCCAGATTTCACTAGTATGAAGAAAAAAATAAAAATGTATGGCCAGTTTCTGCTAAAGCTTCATCTCTTGGAAAATCTCTAGAGCAGTGCTGAGGAACTTGTGGCCCACCCAGTGTGACAAATCTCATTTTGCATCATTCCCAAGCCATTAGGTATGGCGGCCAAGTCTGATAGGAGTTCCAGTCCCACAACCACAAAGGAGCAACACATTTTTCAGCCTGGATCGAAGGAGTTACTATCGTATTTCTTAGCTTAGGGCCAAACTATATGGAGGGAGGCAGTCCTTCCTGTCTGAGAAACCAGATTTACAAAGGAAGAATGGGCGTGTGACCTGAAGACAATAACAAAAAAAAAAGCAATCTAATTTTTAAATTATAGAGATGAGAAAAAGTTTGTTTGTTTTCTATACTGCACCATCTAGTACTACTCTGGGTGGTTTCCAATGTACCTATAAAACATAAAAGAGAACAACCATCATCCCCACCCTCACCATAATATAAAAAGAACAACTCACTGAGAGCACAAGAGGGCAGCCACAGACAAAAACAATTAACATACAAGAATAAAATATAAAAAACAATTACAAAGGGAGGATGTCTTTAAATGCCTCTTTGAAAAGCAAAGTTTTTCTATGCTTTCTAAATTAGGAGGGTAGGGGCTTGGCACACCTCCACAGGTAAAGTGTTCCACAGAGAGGCGGTCACCACTGAGAAGATGCTTTTTAAAGGGAGAGGTGCTTCAACAGGTAACAATGTCCCAAACAATTCAGGGCTTAATATGTCAACATTAGTACCTTGAACTGAGACAGACATATACAGGCAGCTAGTGCACGCAAGCCAGTACCACAGAAATATGATTGTATCTTGAAGTCCCTGAGACCGACCTGGCCAGGTTGTGCATCTCCTGCAGCTCCATATCACCTTCAAGGGCAGCCCCATGTAGACAGGATCTCAATAGTCTATCTTTGAAATTACCAACAAGTGAACCAGTGTTATCAGTGACTTTCTGTCTAAGTAGGGTTGCAGGTGTGCAATCTGCCCAGGTTGGAATCTTCTGCTGAGACTATCACACACAATAAGCCTTTTAAGGAATTTCCTTTTTCCAGCAATAAAATATAAATGGCCCTTGTTTTATAGATTCATTTTCCAGACAATGTTTCTTCCCTTGGTCCCCTTGATATCCCTTTCTTTTTTCTAGATCCCAATGTTTCCTATCACAATACTGGGATCTGGAGGGGGAAAAAATTACTTTCTTTCCAAACTGTGTTTATTTCCCACATTTTTGTATTCATAATTAAGAGAAACAACATTTTCATATTTAGTCCATCTGAAAAGTTAAGAAGTTTAGAACTGCCTTATGGGATTAAAGCAAACATCTGTTTAATTGAGCAATTCATATCAAACCCTAGCCACTTAAATACTGGCAAAAAGCCCCCAATGTTTAACAGACGAACCTTAGAATTAATGTATATGATTCTTTTTAAAGACCTTTGTGTTAGTGGTTATCATATCAGCTTCCATAAATTCACTCTATGCTACACCATGCTCTAGCTCAATAATGGGAACTAGAGCTAGACGTAACGAGGGGGGCCACTCACGTGTCTGCTGCCGCCGGCGGCTCCACTCTCCCTTCCAATCGCTCTGGAGCTCGCGGTCAGCTAGCCATTCCTGGCAGAAGGAGGGAAGACAAGTGTCCCTGCCAGGCTGACGAACGGATAGCCGACTGCCAGCTCCGGAGCGAATGGAAGGGAGAGCGGAACCAGCGGCAGCAGTGGACACATGAGTGGACGGTCTGGCCGGACTCTCGTTACATCCAGCTGTGTGGGGGTATTCGTATTCGAATACCCCCATCTCTAATGGGAACCTTTTGGATCTCATTTTGGCAAAATTAAAGGGGGGAAAAGCACGGAAGTGGTCAAAATATACTGGCACTAAAGATCTCAAAGACCAACGAAGTATGTTAGTTTTTAAGGTGCCACAATATTTTGGTCATTTGAGTTTTTCCTTTAATTTTGTCAACACACGAAAACAGACTAAAACAACTACTTTTTTTGTCCCTCAGATGTTTTGGACTACAAATCACATAACCCTTTACTATTGGTTGTGCTGGCAGGGAGCTGAAGTTCCAAAACTCTGGAAAGAAAAAGGTTTTCTAGCCTGCTATAATAATAATAGTGTGTCATCAAGTCTGATTTATGGTGATCCTTTCCAGGATTTTCTAGGTAGAGAATACTCAGAAGTGGTTATCATTCCCTTCTTCTGGAGGCACATTGGGACTCTGCAGCTTGCCCAAAACCAAACAGGGTGGCTGTCCTCACAAGAGGCACAGCGGGGAATTGAACTCCCAACCTCTGGCTCTGCAGCCAGGTATCTAACCCACTGAGCTATCCAGCTAGCTGAGCTTGCTATAGCTGTACATAACAACCAGTGGCCCTAAATGGATTCTATGTGAAGGTCTCCCTTCTTGAGTCACAGCTATTATATCTTCCATAATTGTAGTTCTTCAGCGCTGTAAAAAAACTGGACTCTCTGTTTCAAAGGTGATTATTGGTTTCGGTACCAGCGTTCCTCCCTTATGTTGCTCACAGATGTAGTATAACATTTTCACACATATACCTAGTCATGAAAAGTTTATATCTACACATTTTCCTTAGAAACCAGGCTGAGGTGAAGTGTTTAATGGGCAGGATATTATTAGCAAAGCTAAAGCTGTGGCTGAAACCAAAACCATCCTAGGCTGTACCATTTATGCCTGTACTTTGCTGAGGTGTATAATGCTGTGATTATCTTAAAAGAAACTGCTGCTGGGATTTTTTTAAAAAAAATCTGTAAACAAGTTCAACTACTTCTTTCTAGTCCACCCCAATAGCTGTCAAGTGGAAACCTGTTATTCATGCCCAACTAAAAGCTGAATAATCTTTGTTTTACTCTGATGGGTGAGTAAAACCTGCAGATTAATCAGTCCCATAATCAGTTTAACTAGTGCATCTTTAAGCCGGTCTTACATAACCCATCCCATGGCTTGAGAAACGATGGATATAAGACAAATCTTCATTCTTGCAGTAGAAGCAGGAGACTACTTTTACATGGAAAAAAATGTAGATAAGATACTGCTAGACACCATTTCCAAAGAGAACAAGGATGGTACACGGCTTGAAGTAGATCTAAACAGAGAAATTAGTGAGGAAATATGGAAGGAGATATGAGGAGATAAAATAATGAAAAATATGTCTGTTAGGGTAAAGGAAAATTGTTACAATATGGAGATAGTATTTAACACCCCAACAAAAATGAATATAATGAATAAAGAGGTATCACTTATATGTTGGAAATGTAAGAAAGAAAGGGGAACATATTTCCATATGTGGTGGACATGTGAACAGAGGCAGAAAGAATGGTGAATTGTTTTTAATGAGACTAAGGAAATCATGGGGACTGATATACAAAGAAGTCCAATATTAGCTTTGTTAAATATGTCTAGAAACATTCAATTCAATTAAAAGAGGGGATGGAATTAAGTAATATTAACAGCAGCAAAACTGATATTTGCAAGAAATTGGAAGAATAATGACCAGTTTAATATGGAGGATTGGTATAATGAAGTGGGGAATTTGGCTATTAATGATAAATTAACCAGTGAATTGAAAGTTAAAAAAGGAATATTAAAAGAAAGTTGTTTTAATGAAATTTGGAAAGTATTTTCAGCACATGTATTTTGTAAACATAAGGGTTAAATTCCTGACACAGGAATCATTATATTTCTGGAAAGATACGGGGTACAGAATTTAAAATAAAATTTGTTAATTAAAAATTGGGGGTGGGTGGGAATCCCGAGGGTTGTGGGCTACACTATGAATTTGAATTCTGACTGTATTTTGTTTTATGTTGTTGTTATTATGTATTGTTTAAAGTACAGTTTTTTGTTGTTATTTTTCAAAGTAAATAAAAAATTTAAAAAATATGCTACACAGCTTGTGCCTTTCCAAGCAATATGAGACAAACTGGTGAGTCAATTTATTGTCTCTTTGTTTTTTTAGTCTTACAATTCCCGTAGTGGCCCATTTTAATGTGCATAGGAAAAACTAATGTACAGAGGGGTCCCTATTCATTGTACGTGAATGGTGAAAAGTGCCCAACTTTTTCCTCTTTCTGGATCTCCAAAATGCCAATTTGAGCCCTCTTGCTTCATCTGTAAGCCTAGCATGTACACTTCTGTGTGTCCACAGAGCTGTCTTTGTTATTGAAGCTAGCGGGCAAGCATTCAAAATGTACTGCTGGATCACAGAGGTCTATGGCTGCGGGTAGAGCCTAACACAAACTGTTAGTGGATACTGGGTGTTCTTTTGGAATGCCTTGCCAACTTCAGAACTTCACTTCTCATTTGTGTTGCACTTGTTTTATGCACATTGCAGTCATAATGGCCCAAAATGCCATCAAAACACAGTGAAGAAGTTATTTCCATAAACAGGATCTGACTGAGTGGCAAATGGTGCCATTTTGATTTTTATTTTCTGAGTGTCTGCTGAAAAAGACGGCACTGCAAGGTAGTGTTGTTTTGTCTACAGAAACATTCATGCCTGGAAAATGAGTTTGCAATTTGTATAAAATGTCTTTAGCTGACTACACCTCAGATCAGTGATAAATTTTGTAGGGTTAGAGGCTTCATATGAGAACATATTCCCTCAAGAAGAACCCAGGCCAGGCATGCCCTTGGTACCCTGAAACATTTAGGGATAACTTCATGTTACAGTTAACAGAATGTCTGACAGAAACAGACAAATGTGGGTTGAAACTTACTATTGCATTCTGCTACATACTATAGCTCTGAAATATATCCAACAAGGCTCTAAAAACAGCTTCAGGAAGGAATCTTCCCAGCGGTATGCATTAATCCTATTCAGGAAGTATCTACATGTCTTTTCTGCATGATGCTGGAACGACCTGTGATAAAGCTCCCCTACGTTCATCAACACACTAAGTGGTCCTAACATATCACTAGAAACTCTGTAAACGGAGGACAGATTGCCGTAAAACAAACGCATTCCAAACTCCTACCTGTGGCGGCTGCATGCTAGCAAAAAACAGGCTTTTCAAGAAGTTGGTGATTTGCAGGTAGAGTTGATGGTTATCCTCTTGACTTTCTGAAACACAGCCTGTGAAAGCTGAGCTACAAACAGAAGATGAAACTATACTAAGCTCTCCTTGCCAATTTTGGTGAAGGGAATGTGAGGCCTTTCCCTTATTTTACAAACTACTTTTTGTTTCTTTTTGTAGGTAGAATTAATCTTGTGGCCACAGGCCACACTGAGGTCAATGTAGAGCAGTGGTTCACAACCTTGAGTTCCAAGATGTTCGTGGACTAAAACTCCCAGAAGCCTTCACCATTAGCTTTGCTGGTCAGGATTTCTGGGACTTGTAGTCCAAGAACATCTGTGGACCCAAGACTGGGAACCACTGCTCTAGAGCTATTCAATAAAACTGAGTAGGCATTCTGGCTTGAATCAAGGGTTGCAATCTCTCTCCTCCACTCAGTTGGATGGATATGACAAGGTGAACCTAAGAGAAGATCTTTGTTTCTGCTCTCATGGCAATCAAAGAAGTCCACAGTCCATGCCATTGTACAATCATTGTTGGCAAAACAAAGTGTTTGTATATATACCAATTCATATTTGTAAAAAAACAAATATTTTAGCTGGTTGAGGTAACTACTGTAGTAACAACAGCTAATCTGTTGAGATGGAAAAAGAATGACGTCCAACTGGCAAGAAAGCTAAGGCTACTACAAAGCCCAAAGGGCCTTATTTCAATAGCCTACTTGGTAACAAGTCATGCATGTGAAGCAAAGACAGACTGCTACCAAATATTAAAACCTTGTGCATCACATGTAGTTTCATATCCTCTCACTTCAGGCTGTTGCAAGGAGCTTGCATTTTTTTCTGGGATGTACTATTTGTATTTGTATATGCTATAATTTGTACCTCACAAAATATGATACTTCTCGAACCCGCTGTAACTGCCATGTGCAATGTGGCTTTCATTCCCAATTCTCTGGATCCAGCCCATAGTTACAATAATTTATCTGATATCATTGTTAAAGTACCACTCCACTCCTTCTATTCCTGCCATACCCAGAACATTTATTCCTTTATCCACCAGCAATTCATCTGCAATTTAATTAAACTTCATTTTTTCCCACAAGAACCATTTTTAAATTTTTCAAACATACACTTAGAGAGAACCACACATTCTGTTCCATTTAAAACACAGACACAGACACATAAAAACCATGGAGCACAATTCTCCTTTACAGCCACAATTAAATTAATGGAAGCTGTGCTGAAGATTTACAGTTCTTCACCTGACAGTTTCTTAGGGTCATACTAGAGGTTAAGTAGAATGTGTAGTTCTTCCAATTTACTTGTCTTCTCTCACACAGTGTAACTGTCTCAGAGATACAGTGTTGGCAATCAGATTTGCAAATGAAGGCCATGTTCACCTTCTGGTAACCAATCACAAAATGAAACACAACAAGACAGACAGTCGAGGAAACTCATGTGTTATGTCAAACAGACACCATTTCAGGGAATACCTCATCTAAAAGTGTAGCAAACTAGATAATGTGCTTACCACATTTTTAGAAGGGATACTTCCACTAGCAGTAAAGATGTCTGTTTGTCACAGCATGTTATCTTCACTTGATTAGAGAGTTTTCTACTAATGAACATATTGAACTATCATAATCAATGAATGGCTCAGTCCCTAGCACTATATGGCTCTCTCTCATTCTCTCCTCTAATCTGTATGCGCCCTTAGGAGACAATGGTCATGTGACTGAGGCAATTACCTTTGACTGGACATTTCTTGAGTTTCATTTCTGTCAAGGAAGCTAGTTGCCACATCAAATGCATCTTCAAAGAGAATCTAAAAGAGAATGCATTTTGTATGCCAGCTATCAACCAGCTTTTGATAATTGCGTTTCACTGAATATTACACCACTCACAATGGGGAAGGAGGGAAAGCATCTAGACATACCAAGGCGAAACTGGTCAGTGTAAATAATGATTATATATGAAACCTTTTGGTGACACCCACCTCTTTTGTTAAAAAAGGTGTAGTTTCTATTTGATTGAGACAAGATAGATACTAGTAGTCTGGAAGACATGTAATTGCAATTTCCTTATTTTATGAGGGATTACCATGTTCAATTTTTAAAAAAGGTGAGACAGAAGCTGAGCAGTTTCGCTGGGAACTTTCAGTTTCCTGTAAACTTTGAATCTGGAGCAGTTATTCACAATAGTTTTTGTTGGTGACCATACTGGATGCTCCTCAACTCCACCACGTGGATCTTAAGTACAATTCAGCTGTATGTGCAATCATAACACTTGGTTTAAGCCAAGTTTCTGTCACATGCGGCTCATATTTTTAGCCTGAGAATCTTCAGTGCATATAATTGATGCATCAAGCAACAAACAAGATCTTACTACAGAAGTCCAAGCAATCTGAGGGGTGAACTAAATTTTTCTCATCTTCTTTCTTTACTCCATATAGTGATAAGAATGAGCAGGGGTAAAACCGCAAGGGTGGGGGAATAGGATTTCCTACGTGTGTCTCTCTTTCTCTGTTGTGCAAAGTGTTTTTCTTTGCCTGGAACGGCTCCTTTGCATACTTCACAAATGTCTCTGTTACAAGCCAAGCACGGAGTAGCACGGTCAGCAAGCTCACCGACTAGTGAAGGCATTAGGCTGGATTTCATTCCTCTGTGGTTTACTAACCACTCTTTCCAGTTCCTGAATGTCCTGGAAATTTCAGTGAGGAAACTCACAGAAAATACTTGCCAGTCAATAAGGTTTTATGACCCCACTAACCCATTTGCTAGTTCTATCCCTCTATCTCATATCCATCGGCAGGATTACTGTGGACTGTCCAGTCAGTTGAATCAAGCAACAAAACAGCAGTCGCTGCTGCTACATCTGTTTTGCCAACATCTAGACCTAGTTATGTTATATTAAGGCAACGACTTGCTAAGCAACAGTTACCTTAGAAAGGTGTGTTTTTGTACATTTCTTGAAACAGAGGTGTGTGCTATCCCCAAAGCAGACAAAATAAGTGGCCTAGAGAACAAGGGCTTAGTGTGAAATAATGTGGCTTAGTGTAGTATGTTGTCTATTGAATCAGTGGAGATTTGGCGAACTGACTCTTCTGTAAATTCCATTGATTCAATGGGATGATTGTGGTTGTGACTTACTATGTTAAGCAACAGGATGTGAGCCATGGCATGAAAAATGTGATTCAAACGAGGAGACCATGGAGGGACTAGAGAAAGGAAGAGGCTGTAGGGATATCAGCAAGGACTGGACTTGAAGGACTGACTGGAAGATGACAGAGAAGGGAACAGATGGGGGGGGGGGGAGAAAATGAAGAGAAATGGGTGGAGAAAGCAGATGGCCTGATGGCCAAATCAAACATAATGACTGATGTGTGAATGCTGCTGAAAACTGCTTCTGTGTGGGCAAGACTCTACCAGACTGCCACCATAACATGTATAAAAAGGAAGTAGGTAGATAAATGCTATTTTATGGGGAAATTTCCATATACTCAGTCCTCTCCCTTCCATAAAGAAGTGCATAAACAATCCATGCTACAGTCAACATACCTGAAGCAGCTGAGAAAGTATGGGTCAAAGGAAAAGGTTGATGAAGGAAAGCTGGACAGAGTGGGAGAGTGAAGTTCAGACTGCTATTTGTCTGCCTGCTTAAACAGTGCAAATACATGGGTGATATTACCATATAGGTGTCCATTACTTGACGGGAGGGTTTTTTTCCTAAGAACACATACTTGATGCTGTTTTCCCTTTCACTTGCATGTTTCTGTAATGTAAGTCATGGTTCCACCTGCCAAATTCTTTTTTTTTTATTTTAGACACTGTCTTACATATCCTCAGACAGGCTAAAATCCTTTATTTATGGATCTGAAGAAGGTTCACTTTAGCACCAGTGGAGAGTTCCCTTGGTTTATAGCTTTTCCTGGAAATACATGCTTGCCATTTTCTGAAGAGTCCTGTTAATTATTCCCAGGATCTTCCCTTATGTTAGAAATCATCATAATTCTTCTTGATGGTTTAAGAAAAGGCCACTACATCCTTCGCCTTTCAGAGAGAAGGAATTTAGCATTTTTTTTAAAAACGTAGAAAAAGCATGGAGCAGTAATCCTAAAAGAGGCTAATTCTCACCTCCTCTGATGTGGATAATACTGAACCGCTGGCTTCCTGACTATTGGTCACGCTGTCTCTCACACTGCCCTCAGGAGTCCAGGCAAGTTCTTGGGACGCTCTCCTGAACTCAGAGAGGAAATTATTTCTCTGACTACAGCAGTACTGCAGGGCGCTGTCCCTCCTTTCTTCAGGGAGACCCTGCCACAAGTGGGAAACAGCCATGGAGACCACAGGCAGCATAACCTCTTCAGGGCTTACAACCCCTTTATCTACGAGCAGGTCTACCGTCTCTTTGTAAAAATACAAGTATCTAGAATAAGAAAGGAAAGGAGACAGCTCTCAGGATGTGGTTTGGATGGCCTCTGATAGTGCACAGAGCCATCAGGTGGCCCTTCCATGCTTTGCTTACACAATAACTACAGAGTGAAGGCATTGTCAAGGAAGCTGCCTTCTGCCAGGTCAAACGATTGGTCCATCAAGCCCCCTGTTCCTTGCTCTGATTGGCACAATATATTTCCCAGGGTATCAAGCAGAAGTCTTTCCTATCACCTTCTACCCAATCCTTTTTTAACTGGAGATGCCAAGAAATGAGCCTGGAATAATCCTCGAGCAAACAATGGGCTATGTCCCTTAGCTATGGGCTATTCTCTTAATACAACACAATACCAAGCTAGAGAATCACTTCCTTTATGTGCACCTTTCACGCATCATCCTGCCCTATACTTCTCATGATTTTACTGCATACATTATTTGGCAGGATAGTTGTGTACACAGTGGCTCAGTTTTCAGCTACGTATGTGAACATTTTGTCCCACTCTGTGGCCCCTTATGCCTGTCACCTGCCTGAAGACAGTCTCCTTAAACTCTAACCTGAAAAAAAAAGGAATTAGCTTGTTGGGTAGTGCAATAATATAGTCATAAGACATGATATAGTACTAAAGAGGCATGTTATTCTTAATTAAGGAACTAAACATGGAAGGATTTAAGAGCACATGTCTCATGAACCTACATGCTAGAACCCATAAATAATCTGCACTGCTGTGAAATACCTGGTCAAACCTGCATGAGGAGTATCAATAAATGTGGGAAGGGAGGGAGCAGAAAACAGAAAGGAGTTAAATAGGTTTTGTACAGCTAATCCTTTTCATGGCTAAAGCTTTTGCCAGCTCTTGAGAAATCATAAATTATGATATGTCACAAGGAACTGTAAGAGGGAAGCAACTTTGTGCCATCTGCTGGCCATGCTTGATTGCTACTGCATATGATTTTTGCACAAAAATCCCAAATAGCTGTGTTAGACATAAGGAGAAAAAGATCCAAAATCTGTATTACAGGAATATTTTTATTGAGCCAACCATAAGGGCACAAAAAGGTAAGTACACTTTCTGAGATCTTCAGATGTTACAAAAACAGATTGGGCAAGAATATATTTATGCTATGTGAAGGGCATACATAGTACTTTAGAGCAGCAAAAGTGGAAGATCAGTCTGAAGAGTGCATCAAGCCAGGTATTGGTTTGTCATTTATATTACCAAATATTTATCCCAGCTTATATGCAGCTATTTTTCTATTCCACTGTGTGGAAGCAGTGGAAGCTCCATTGACAAGAACAGGTGAATGCTACTGGCAGAAACAAACCCACAATTTCTGTATTTCTTTGCGACAGGAACTCTGTAAAAGGTGTGAAGTTCTGCAACGAATAGACCTGCTTTCCTGTATCTCTTCCGTATTATACATACCAGTGCCATAACCTCTCATGTCAGAGATGGAGGAAAGCTAGGAGTCTGGACTACAAAGCCACCGGTAAAGCTCTGCCACCTGACCACTACATGTTCTTTCGTTCTTTCAGTAGCAGCATGGCGTGAACAACTTTTACGAGGCACAATTTCTCCCCTTATTGAAGCATACTGAAAGAAGAAGTTGTACTTATTACATTTCTCTCAATTTGCATCTATTAGAATCACAGGGTGTTTTTTTCTTGTGTATGGTGCGGACATATAGAAACAATTCCATCCTATATCACTTTTCCTGATGGATTACTTCAACAGGGCAAATGAAACCTGCTGCTTCACATACCGTTCAAACTCCATAAGATCAGGAGAGGAGATAGTTGGTGACTGTGTAATTTTTAGATTTACATCCTCTTCTATTGAGTTCTTCTCATGCTCTTGAATCACACAGCATGCAGTGGTGTCACTCTGAATCATGGCATTTGAAGGGGGCGCTATGCTGGAAATCAAAAAGAGAAACCATAGCTTCCTTCCTTGTTGGAAACGTATGGAGGAGGTTGGCAACACGGGACATGTAGGCTGTATGCAACTCTCCAGACTCTTTTTTTCATGCCACCCACAAGCCTCTCCCTAATTCAGTGCTTTAAACTCTAAGCACTATTCAATAAGCAGAATATGTTTCATTTAAAGGGTTTTTGTGCTTTGCCATTGAATTGCAGTGTCACAGAGGCGACGAGGTATAGGGCCCAGGGGAAACAATGCTGGATCCTCTGGATCCACTAAAGTTGCCCCCCATCCCACCCTACCCTATGGTTTGAGACTGATCCTTTCTGAGCAGTTCTCTTTACAAGTTGTGAGACAGGACTATATTGCCAGAGAGAAAGACATGTAAATGGAGTTTAGGATGGGACTTAATAATGTATTCCTGCATTGAGCAGGGGATTGGACTCGATGGCCTTGTAGGCCCCTTCCAACTTCACTTTTCTATGATTCTATGTGCTTAAATGATTTGCTTTGCAGGAAGGACATCCTCAAAAAATTTTCTGGATGGAGGACAAAGCTGTATAAGGATATGTTAGCACAATTTGTGCACACAGCACATGCCACTACCATAAATTGCATCCACCTCTGTACATTAAAATAGTAAATTAATTTACACACACCCCTTGCCTTCCCTGCAAACGCCCATGCATTATAGCGTCAGGACAGACCACTGTGCTATACAGTCACTATTCTTCTTGCTGTCAGTGCTACACCCTGATGTAAATGCCTGTACACACCTTAAAAGGCAGGAGTAACTCATGCTGTTCAAGTGTTCACAGTGCTTTGAGATGCTTAAAGGCAATGATCTTACTACCGTGTTTCCCCGAAAATAAGACAGGGTCTTATATTAATTTTTGCTCCAAAAACCACATTAGGGCTTATTTTCAGGGGATGTTTTATTTTTTTCAGGTACAACCATCTACATTTATTCAAACACAGTCATGTCATCTTCTGGTTGCTGCACAATGGTGGAGGGCGGGGTTTCACTTACCTGGGGCTGATTTTTGGGGTAGGGCTTATATTACAAGCATCCTGAAAAATCATACTAGGGCTTATTTTCAGGTTAGGTCTTATTTTCAGGGAAACAGGGTACATCTAGATTTTCAACATCTTACCTGCAATTGCTAAAGTACATCTTGACATATTCCTCTTTTACTTCCTCCAAGCTTGAGGGACTGCCATCTTCCAGATTCAAAACTTCTGTTGCCAGCAGAAAGAACGGTCATCACAAACTGGCATATTACAAGGTTTGCTCAGGATCAGGCCCACCACAAGAAAGCAATGTGGCTAAATAATTTCAAATCTTATGAACACAGGGTTGTTGTTGCTTTCATTATGCTTATCACCCCATTAACAGATAGGGGGCAAAATCTTGTGTAACTTTGGCCTGGCCCAACTCAGACTGGGTGCTGGAAATGTTTACTTTACACTAATCAAAAGCTTCCTCTCCCCAAATTTTAGGTTCGAAGGCTCCCTTGGACTTCCTTTTGCCCTGGGGAATGTTTTGGGAACATCGGGACAGGAGAGGGAGCCTTTAAAAGGCATAAATTGCCAACGGATCAGTGGCTGTGATTCCAATCCTGGTAGCACTGTTCCTGCAGCGATTTTTGACTTGTAGAGATTTTCTCCCAACCTAAAGTTCTCAAAGGCTTCCCAGGGCAAAAGGGAGCCTGAGGGAGCGTCAAAACCTAAAATGGGTGGGTGGGTGGTTAATAGGAAGATTCTAATTGATGTAAATTAAATGTTTCCTGTGTCTCATCTGAGTCGCAATAATACTCAACAGGATTTTGCCCAGTATGTTCAAAGCAGCTAACAATATAATCACAATACATCTTACAATATAAAAACCAATATAATATAGCACAATATGATTACATAGTAAACCTGGTAAAATTAAATACACTATACAACTGCAGCTTTAAGGCAGCAACTCAGAGATCTATGCCTTAACAAGGATCACTTACACACAAAAATCACCTGGCCAATTGTGCTTTGTTCTAATCCTAACACCACTCTGAATACAAACCAGTTTGCCTAATTTCAGAAGCTAAGCAGGGTCAGATCTGGTTAGTATTTGGATGGGTGACCGATAAGGAACATGCGAGATCTCCAAGCTGGGTGAAGAAACAATCCCACCCGAAACTCCGGAGAGCCATTGCTGCCAGTCAGAGTTGACAATAGAGACCAACAGTCTGACTCAATATAAGACAACTTCCTATGTTCCTATGACAGGTATCACAGCCAGTTGCCCTTTTTATTTCACTAGCCAATGACAATTTGGTGTTTGAACTCAATTCCTGGCATAATAATAAAAATAATCATATGCTGTCAAGTCAACTCTGACTTACGGCAAACTTTTTCAGGATTTTCCAGGTAGACAATATTCAGAAGTGGTTTACTATTCCCTTTTTCTGGGGGAGCCCTGGCACTGAGCAATCTGCCCAAGGCCACACAGCTGACTCTATTCGTAGGAGGCACAGTGGGGATCTGAGACAACACCCTCTGGCTAGATATCTAAACCTCTGAGCTATCCAGCCAGCTCCTTGGCACAATAGCCAAAGTCAAATCTCAGCAGGCAAATGAAATCCCAATAGTATTTTGCTACCTGTGCTATAGCACAGGGATAGAAGGGTGAGACCTGGTTACTATTTGCAGAAGATTCTCTGTTTTGCATGTCCATTTGGAAGGACTAGGTACCAGATAATGTGAAAGCCTCCACCTGAAACCCTGAGGAGCCACTACTAGCCAGAGTAAACAACCTTGGGCTAGATGTGAAAATAGTCTAAATTAGTAAAAGGCAGCCACATGAAGCAACTGTTAAGCATCATAGCTGACTTAGGATTTGAATCAAGCTCTCCCTAGTCCACAGCTAAAACATCCCCTGCACCTACTAAAATAAACTGACAGCATGGAACTCTTTGACTGATATAGGATAAAAAGGTGGCCCAAGGTGTCACACAAGGTAGCAGTACCGGATTAAGAGACATTTTGCTGCCTGAAGCAGAATCCAAATCCTCTTCCTTCAATTCCTACTTTCTAAAAGTCCTTCTGTACCATTTGAGATACCATTTCCTTCCTTTCCTTCTAATCCATGATGCCATGTGGACAATGGAACCATTTACCTTGGGAGGTGGTGGGTGTTCCAATGCTGGAGGTATTTAAGAGAAAATGAGACAACCATCTATAAGATATACTTCAATTTGGATTCCTGCCTTGGGCAGGGGTTGAACTCGATGGCCTTATAGGCCCCTTCCAACCTCATTAGTCTATGATTCTACTATTCTATGACATGAATCAGATTGCTTCACTACAGTGCATGGCAAAATCAGCCTTGGAAGTTGGGTTGGACTGCAAATCCTTTCCCTGATGTAAGCGTTATGAGTGGGCAAGAAATTTGATTGACCAAAGAAACATCCGTCACGCAAATGCAGACAATGAAAATGTTTTGGACATTTACACACAAAATCTCCTCACTAGCAAGGCCTGATCAGGGGACAGTGAGTGGTGTAATCCAAAAAGCAACTGTTCCAAGTTATGTGTGTGTCTAAACCCCACCTGCAGCCTGAAGTGGCAAAACAGAGACACGTGTTCACTACCTCATCAGCGATTTGTGAGAGTTATGTCTGAGTGGAATACAATAAGGGATAAGAACTACAGCAATCAGTATGGACTACTTACCTCTTATTTGGTCATGTCAGCAAGCATGCAGGTGGCAGTAGATGCAGCAAAGGAAAAGGTGGTGAATATATAACACCAGCAATGCACACACAGATTGGGGAGAAATCGTTTACTGAAACAGGGCCTAATTCTATCCTAAAGTATAATCTAGTCCAGCCTGGCGCGATTCCATAATAATGTGGCCATTTTAAGGCAAATTTAAAGAAACAAGGGCGGAGCAGGGGCAATAAATTTGGCCAAGCATTTACATACAGTACCTTTCATCTTCAGCAGGTTTTCCAAGGTTTGTTCCAGTTCCAGAATATAATTCTTAGTCTTATATAAAACCTGACACTAAACAAGAAAACAGAAAATAGAGCCAATCTATTTCATGACTTGAACAGATCAACATTTTAATATGCATTACATTCCCTGATCCAACTTTTATTGCTGGGTAAATATCCATCTAGAGACTTCAGATGCATCAGGGTACAACGAGTAGCCGAAGTAAATTACTTGTTTTTTCGTTGTAAAAAAAAAAGAAGAATACATTCATCATACTGGTTAACAGATTACTTCATCCATTCTTTCCGTCACTTAAATAATTTGAATAGTAACAAAAAAGAATGGATTCATGTGCTTGTCCATTATCACATGATGTTTATAACTGTCATGTGATAGTACAGTGGCTTAACTTCCCTGTCACATGACAGTCATCATGAACGGAGCTTTTTCATCATGTGCCATCAGGAGCTGATAGAAATAATAAACTTTCAGTGAGATTTCAACTATATAAAGTAGCTTGAGTAGAACTTAAGATTCTAAAGAACTTAAAGTAAATACTTAGCATTTAATCTGTCATATATGCAATTTCAATTTCCCCCCTATACCTTTGATGCAGAACTATCTTGCTGAGAATATACAACTTCTTGTAAGTTGCTGAAGAGTCCAGCCAGAGTAGCTCTGTGGCGTGCCTGAGACAAGCGTTTTTTCCCCACTTGTGGCTTGGGATTCTGCAGTGGTTTACGGTTCCTTGAAATCACTCTAACGTATGGGGTGTTGCAGTCTCCAGACGTCTCCATCAAAAGCTGTAAGACAATGTCATCCCATTATTGGAATGGTAAGACATTGATCAGTACAACAAAATACAGGTATCTCCCAAAGCAACATGAAACGCATTGCTCCATACTTTATTAATGCTCACTATCAGTGAGTGTTAAAGTTATTGTAAACTTGACTTAGGTCACTGGTATTCATGGGATAGGAAACACATGTGCTGACAGAACTGTCTAGCAGGGCTGGTGCTGCTCCTGATCTGCCTATATTGAAGAAAAGATGGCCCAGAGATTTATATGCACCCTGTGTCTCAGACACAAGATAACTGTGTACGTATGAGATTGTGTGGTACTAGAGACCCTATTAGACATCTTTATTATGGGAAGGTTAAAGAAGTTTGTTCCTAATGTTCTCTGCCTCACATCTGTGGGCATATTTGTCTATGCAATGTGGCATTGCTAAAGGCGGCTTTGGAAGATAATCAGCAATAATTTGTTGAAATGATAAAATAATTATAATCCTAAGTGGCATGTTCAGTAACAGAGTGTGCATTTTAGGTTGTGAACCTTAACATGGTGTTAAAAATAAAGCAAATTTAAAAGTATAAGCAGCCTCATCTTGTGAGCTTCTTGGCACAGATTTTGCTGTGCATATTTTGTTTGTAACCAAGATGATTCCCTCTGTGTGTATGTGTTAAGACAAGCTGTTGATGTGCTCATCCCCCTGCAAAGCTCAGGCCTGGCAGTTTATGAGTCGTGGCAACTGCAAGCTAACTGAACTCTGGCCCATAGAAATTAAGCAAGTAATGATTTTTCTAGCACAGAAATGTGGATCTCAGAAACAACAAATGAGGTGGTAAACTTGGGTCTGGATTGTGTCATTTTAAGAAACAGGTGGAGGCTCAAAGAGATGCGAACTTACCTATAAAAAATTAAGAAACAGCATGTTCAGAACAAGCATTTTCCTTTTATATGTTTCCTACACTTGTTAGGGTGTGGTTTTTTTTACGTTGAGAAGCATCACTCACATGCACCTCTACTGCTGTCTGAAACATATTTAGTTTAGGCACATATTTGCCTAAATAGTAGCCCTATTACATATAAGCCCCAGGCACTCACACCAAATGTCCCAATCCTGCATCCTCTAGAATAAGATAAATCAGTTCTAGGTCCTTTGGTCACAATCTTGAATGTCTACTGGGAGTGGAAGTCTGGTTAGATCTAGTGGGGCTTCCTCTATTCCAGGTAAACATACTTAGGATTAGAGTGTGACTCTTTTATTTTCCTAATGCAAATACAGGAGGCATGTCAGCAGGTGACTCATGATACATGTCAATAAAGAACTATAGCTTAATAAAGAAATGCCACATCCTACTGAATTCCTAAAGTTGATCCTAGGACAAAACAATGGAGGACATACGCTCATGGCTCACGTCTCATCCTTACAGTTTTATACTGCTTCAATAATCCTGAAAAACATGCAAGAATTAACCTTAGAAACTGCTACAGACCTAGCTCAGAACTGTTATTTCGGACCAGTGTTTAAGGACCCCCATACTTTACCATACTCCCTATTTTTAGCATTACCCAGTTCTTTGGAATCAAGTGAAAGACAAGAGATGTCATTAATGCCTTGTTATAGGTAGTAAAAAAAGGCAAATCATCATTAGATTTTCTGTTCAACTAGGCAGAACACAACAATGGAGACTTCTCCCTGTTCTGGAAATGAGTTGGAAGACTGCTGAAATTTATGTAGAAAACCTGTTAATTTTTAGAAATAAAAGCCAATGGGGCAAAAGTACACAGGTGCCATTTCAGAATGAGAATACAAGCACCCAAGGCAATGCAGTTCTCTTCCCCCGCTCAGAGTGGCATGATGACAGCTAATTCTTAGAAAGATTATAGAGCAAATTTCTTCTCCCCATATTTTTAGTAATATACAGTATATATTCTAATATGTGCTGCCTAGATACTGTGTTTCCCCAAAAATAAGATAAGGTCTTATATTAATTTTTGCTCCAATAAATGCATTAGGGCTTATTTTCAGGGGATGTTTTATTTTTTTCATGTACAACAATCTACATTTATTCAAATACAGTCATGTCAACTTCTTCTGGTTGCTGCACAATGGTGGAGGGTGGGGTTTCAGTTAACTGAGGCTTATTTTTTGGAGTAAGGCTTATATTACAAGCATCCTGAAAAATCATACTAGGGCTTATTTTCAGGGGAAACAGGGTAGTTCCATTAGGGATACAATAGGACCATGGTATCCGTGGGGGATCAGTTCCAAGCCCTCCCCCGCCCCCTGGATGCTGAAAAATGCAGAAGTAGCAAATGCTATTCATTGTGTGGTCTCTGCCACCGTCTAGTGACTCATTCTGGTAAATACACCCTGGAAATCTTTAAATATACATATTTGGGGGTGTTATTTAGTATTTTCAGGCAGTGGGCAAGTGAATCAGTGAATACTGATCCCGCTGATAGAGATTCTACTGCACTTGACTGAGGAGCCAGGGGTCATGAGTTTGATCCCACATTGTGCCTGTGTGATCACAGGCAAGCTACAGTCCCAGAGTTCAGCCCTGAAGAATGGATTGGTAAACTGCTTCTGAGTACTCTATACATAGGAAACCCTGGAAAGGGTCACATTAAGACTGAATCCGCCTGACAGCACAGAATTACACTGCAGTGTGACATTACTTTAGAGAGGATTCTACTGAAATGGAAATCAGTGGAACGGACCTTATTTTCAGCAAAGATTTAGAAACAGGAATTTTTTAATTTTTAAGGAAGGGGCCTTTGGAGCTCATTTTGTGTTTAAAAGGACCAAAGTTATCTCTAGATAGGACTAGGAACAACTCCAATCTGAACCCTTGAAGAGACAGTGCAAGTTGAAGTGTTGACCATAGTAAGCTAAACAAGCTAATATAGTCCAATTTAGTATATGGCAGGTTCTTCTACAAATAATTGCATAGTGAAACCAAATTACCAAATGTTTACCGTTTTCCAAAGCCTATTTTGCCATTATCTTACAAGGGAGGGGAAGCGAATTTCTCTCACTTCCTAGAAAAGAAAAAATTGAAGCCTGCTGTTTCTTAAGATATCTACCTATTTACACCCTGCAGTTTCTGGAAATATCTCTCACAGTCTCTATCCCAATTTTACACGTTCACCTTCCTCTTTGTAGACTTCCTCAACTCTGTTGAACCTCACTGCCTTTTTCTAGGCTTGTATATACTTGCCTGACTGGACAGCTTAGTGGGCTAGGTTGGGAGTTCAATTCCCACTGTGCATCCCAGAAGAGCCAGCCTGCGTGGCCTTAGGCAAGCTGCACAGTCTAAGGATGCCCCCAGAAGAAGGGAAGGGTAAACCACTTCTGAGTACTCTCTACCTAGAAAACCCTAAAAAGGCTCACCATAAGCTGGAATTGACTGGAGGGCACACAATTACTTAAATATACCTTCCTCAGGTGTGCCAACTCCTCCCCTACTTTATAACTCCTCGTTTCTTGCACACACCCCCTCTTCCTCAGTACAGCCTTGGGCTTGGGGTAAAGGACCAAGAGGCTGCAGGCCTCTCTGCGGGATATGTCTCAGGCAGGCGATATTACCAGGTATTGCCTCCTATTCCTCCATCTCCCCTTGCACCAAGGTAACCGGCAAAACTACACCCCCCTCCGCCACCTGCGTCTGCCTTCCCGCCCATTCCTGCCCTAGCACTAACCTAACGATGTATCTCAGAGTACCAATCACAACGCAGGAGGTGTCTCCACCTGCCAATGGAAAAGCTCTGCTGTTAAGCTAGCAATACTGTGGGAGGGGCTACGGGAAATGGCAACAAAAACGCGGGAAAAAGAAGTGGTGGGGGGGAGGCGCGGGCGGCAGAAAAGTAAGCGGGGCGGAGGAGGAGCGCAAACAGGAGCGCGGGAGACGTTCAGGAACTGATGAAGGGGCGCTAAAGTTCTGGGAAGGCGCTGTCTTTCACTTGCCTGTCATCTCGCACGAACGCAGGGAGACCTTTCTATTTAGTTGTAGACGAGGTAGCCGTGTTAGACTGTGCAAGCATTATAAATAAAACCAAAATAAATAATAACAAGAAGAGCAACACAGTATATTTAGACTTCTATTTACGTCCCTCTGTGCAAGCAAGGTTGCGTTCACACGGATATAGGCTGACTGCCGTCCTCAGGTTATTGACGTGGAAACTGGGACCCGACTTAAACGTAATGTTAAGTGTTTTAGGAAGAATATACCTACCGCGATGTTTAATCTATCCAGTGTTTCTCTGCCTGTTCAAATTCAGCACCGACCCAATGCGAATCTGCTCAGTCCTGGTCAGCATCGCATCGTTGAACTAAGATTTGGCAGAATCAGTTTAAAGTTTCCCCCAGCCATGCCATTCAGTAGGCATTCCCCCCCTTTTTTTTTTCAGTCCGACCTACTTCACAGACTTGTTGAGGAGAAATTAGAGAGAAAAAGGAGCCATATATGCCAACTTAAGCTCATTAGGGGAAAGATACAATATGAATGTATTGTATAAAATACATTCATATAATATATATATATATAATATGAAATATAATATAGTGGATGTTTGTCCAGATGTAAACAATATAGCAGAACATAATTTTTTAAAGTAAAACTTTATACCAAGTGTGTGTCAGACAGTGGAAGATCTGTATGCAAATTTAAACACAGAGGGGGGCATGCTGTCATATTAATACAATGGCTGGAATCCTGTTACTTTTATAAACTGGTGTATGTGCAATGATGTAAGTTGCAGCAGTTAAGGAGACAACTGGAAGGTGACAAGGATTACAAGCATCCCCTTAACTTGTATTAGTTTGCCATTACACTTATGCTGGGGTGTAGAAGTTAAAGGATTCTAGCCAATTATTATCTACCATCAAGTCATGTTAGAGTTATGGTGAGCCTGAAAGAGGATTCTAAGTATGAAATACTCAGAATTGGTTTATCAGTCCACTCCCTCTTTCTAGTGACACTGACAAGTGAGTTTGGCACTTGTGGAGACAGATGTTGGGAGTTAAATTCTTCACTGTGCCAATGGGAAAAGAGCCAGCCTGTGTGGTCCTGAGCAAGCTGCATAATCCCTGGATGCCTCTGGAATAAAGGAATGGTGAATCACTTTTGGGTACTCTGCACTTAAAAACACCAGAAAGAGTTATCACAAGTCAAAATCGACTTGCTACACACAATCATTATTAATAAAGGTGCAATCTTAAATCACACCACAAGCACCACCATGCCATGGGGCAACTTATATTGACCAATAGGTCGGAGGTAGTCCAGTATAACAACTCTCTCAGCTGCTTCAGAACGTCACTGGTTGGCATTGAGATGTGTACAGCGTTTAGTGTGCAGTGGACACCATACAAATCTTGCAAAAATAATTATTCATAGTTCTTTATTTACATAAAATCAAAAGAACCTAAAATGTAAAAATAACATAGTTATTAGTGACCAACAAGTTTGTTACACCTATATTGGATAGGACAAATGCAGCATACAAAACATGTAGCAGTTTTGTAAAGTAAGCAATGCCACTAGTTGCCATGGTCTTTCATAAAGACCAAAACTTTGCATGTCTGGACAGTTTAAAATTATGGTGAAAACTTTACTTCCATCCAGATATACATACATGGTACAGTTGGAAACAGTGACATTTGTGGCTACTTAAAAGTCTAGAACACTTATTTATGTGTGTATGTCACCAGATGCAATGAAGTGTTTTACTGCGTGTTGGCACATGCATAGACATTACTAAGCTCTTTGGATATTGTACTGATGGAGTTAATATTTCCTTTTCACTGCCCTAATGGTGGACATAGCCCATAGAAAAGATGTATTCTTATCAGATGAAGACCAATGTGGTGCCAGAGAGTAACTTCTCACAGCATGGCGATGATGAGCAAACGGGAACGAAAGAACCAATTCTAATTAAACTGCCTTACCCCTAAGGCAGGGCTAGGCAGAAAAGTTACAGTGACAGCTCAGTGAGTTAGGTACAGTATTTGGCTGAGGAGCCAGGGGTTGGGAGTTTGATCCCCCCACCATACCTTGTAGAAGAGCCAGCCTATGTAGCCTCGGGCAAGCTGCACAGTCCCGGGGCACCGCAAGAAGAAGGGCGCTGTAGGCCACTTCTGATTATTTTCTACCCAGAAAGCCCTAGAAAGGATTGCTCTAAGTTAGAACTAACTCGACGGCATGCAATTGCTATTAACAGCAAACACTAGGCTAGGACTGCTAACTTGTGGGACGTCCGGGATCCTTAAAACTCAACATCTCGAGACGTGGTAAAATGGTAAGGTTTCGCTCCGAGGCGCAGAGAATAACTTTTCTCCCGCGCCCCATGGCGGGGGAAACTGCCCGAACGCTCCGACCGAACCAGACAGAGCAACAAAAACGACAAGGCAGTCGCAACCTCATGCTGGGCGGAATGTCAAAGCAAACGCGACGATCTCCAGCGTTTCTTGGCACGACGCTCCCGGCCCGGGGAACGCGGTGAGGGCGGAGCGCCGCGCTGCGGCGGCTGGAGAGGCCCGGCACCCGAAAGGGCGGAGCGATTGGGGGGGGCGGCGGCGGCGGCGGCGGCCAGGCGCGCGGGGCGGTGCTGGGAGGCTCCGCGCGTCCCTCCCCGTTCCCCGTGACCCGGCGGCGCGATGGCGGCCGCGGCGGAGCGCACCGACGAACTGGTGCGCGAGTATCTGCTCTTCCGCGGCTTCACCAACACTTTGAAGCAGCTGGATGCGGAGATCAAGGCGGACAAAGAGAAGGGCTTCCGGGTGAGGGTGCGATGTTTGGAGGGCCTGCGGAGGCTGGGCGGGGGAAATGGAGAAAGGGGAGATTTGGGAGTTAGCGCCCCGCTTCCGTTGCCGCCGCCGCCGCCTCCCTCTCTTCCCCTCTGCCCACCGACCCCGGCCACCCAGGGCATGGTTTGTGAAGGGCCGTGCGCACGTGCCGGTGTGGCGGAGATGGGGCTCCTGGACCAGAAGGCCTGCTTTTCAGCCCCGGTGAGGTCGGTGACTTTTGGACGTCCCTTCCGGCCCTTGGCGGTGGCGCGAGTGGGGAGGTTTGGGCCGGGATCTGCTCAGGGGCTAACACGCCAATCCCGCAGACGCCCCAGAACCAGGGTTCAGCAACTCTGGATCAGGTGAAGACCGGCAATGAGTGAAAAAGCGCCCGTGCGTGTACAGAGTGCTCCCCCTTCCCAGCTGAAGAGACGTGCCTAATCGTTAGGTATATCCGGAGGGGCGTCTAAGGTTATCTTGGCACTTTCTCTGCGTGTCTTGCTGGTTGTTCATGGTTTCGTATAAAACTAAAATGCAGCTTGTTAACAAAACAAAACTCCAAATAAAAACGGTTCAAAAGGCTGGCCCATAGATATCACCCAATTAAAACGTAATTCAGAAGCTACTAAATTTAAACAATTTAATAACAAATATCTATACTTGTACTCTTGGTTTTCTTACAGATGATTCTCTGATCCCCTTTAAAAATTAGCTTTATAAGCTTATCCACTCCAACTTGTATTCCTCTTGGTGGGTGCTGGCTAAAATTGCACAGTGTTGCACTGGGAAAGAGATCTAACGGTTTCTGCGTGGAGTAGTACTATAAATTTAGATTTGTTGTATAGATGCTTACTACAAGAGAAACAAATGCAGTCTTGGGCTGTAGTAAACTCAAATTCATTGTTCACTCATATCATTTCATTGTTCATTCTTATAATTCAGAATAAGAAAGTAAGACTTGCTAGACTGGAGTAGGCAACCTGGTATCCTACAAATATGCTGAACTACAATGTCCATCATGGGACCACTTGCTACACTGATGGCAATTGTAGTCCAAACGGCATGAATGACAAAAAGTCTTGCATCTTGTTTCTCAGAGTAGCCAGCAAATGCTGCCAAAAACTTGGAAGTTGTTAGCTGTCCTTGGGCACCTGATACCCAGAGGGATGTCCAGTTTCTAAAACTGAAGGTAGCACGTAATCAGTTATCACAGCTAGTAGCCACTAATAACAATATTCTCCATACATTTATCTACACTCCATCACTGTGGAAATTTTGTGGAAATGAATTTAACCAAATCTTTGTGGCTGGGTTGAAATCCTTTGAATTATTTTGGTATGGTTGTGCTTTAATAAAACTAACGTAAACCTGAATTTGATATCCCATAGTTCTTTGGAAGAGTATTGCTCAAAGATGTAAGCAAACAAGAAAGAGGTATGTAGCATCTTTTAATATTTTATTCAGTATTCGTTTTCAGGGACTATTGCCGACTTCACTCATCAAGTTAGGAGGCTACTGTCCATGAAAGGGTATACTAAATAAAACTTGTTAGTCTCTGAGGGCCACAAGACACACTTCCGATATATGGTGTCCCTATGAAAGAGACCTCCAAAAGGTTCCGTCATCAATAATTCTGCTCAGCTCTTGCAAACTCAAGGCTGTGGCTTCCTTTATTGTGTCAATCCATCTCAATATTTGGTCTTCTTGTGGCACAGTGGTTAAACTGCAGTACTGCAGCCCAAACTCTGCTCGTGACTCAGGTTCAGTCCCAGGTAGCCAGCTCAAGGTCATTCAGCTTTCCATCCTTCTGAGCTCAGTAAATTGAGTGCCCAGCTTGCTGGTGGTGTGTGCGTGCGTGTGCGTGCGTGCAGTGTGTAAATACAATAAATTGTAAACAGCCCAGAGAGTGCTTTAAGGGGTGGTATATAAGCAGCACACTTTGCTTTTTTGCTTTTCTTTTCCTTCTGCCTCAACTTTCTCCAGTATTACTGATCTTTCCAGTGAGTCTTATCTTCTTATGCTGTGGTCAAAGTATGGTAGCCTCATTATAATAATATTTGTTTCTAGGGAGAGTTCAGTCTTGATTTGCTGAGGCACGCCTATTTCATTTAGGATAATCCATTGTTTTTTGTGATAAACACAGTCAAATACTTTGCCGTAGTCTATAAAGCACAAACCGACTTTCTCCTGAAATTCTTTGGTATGCTGCAATTGTTGTTGTTGTTTAGTCGTGTCCGATTCTTCGTGACCCCATGGACCAGAGCACGCCAGGCCCTCCTGTCTTCCACTGCCTCCCGGAGTTGGGTCAAATGCATGTTGGTAGCTTTGATGACACTGTCCAACCATCTCGTCCTCTGTCGTCCCCTTCTCCTCTTGCCTTCACACTTTCCCAACATTGGGGTCTTTTCCAGGGAGTCTTCTCTTCTCATGAGATGGCCAAAGTATTGGAGCCTCAGCTTCAGGATCTGTCCTTCCAGTGAGCACTCAGGGTTGATTTTTTGCTGCAATAGCCAATATATATTTTCAGTATGATCTCTGTTGTCTCTTCCTTTTCAGAATCTGTCTAGAACATCAGGCATTTTGCTCCTTATATAGTGAAATTTTTTGTTTCAAAACCTTGAGGTCACTGTGCTTGTATGGGAAATTAATCCAATGGTTCTATAATTGCTGCACTCTTTGATGCCTCCTCTCATGGAGATTGCCATGTATATTGAATATTTCTAGTTTGTGGGCCATAGTTTTCTTTTGCATATTTGTTGGCATATTCTAGATCCAATATACGTAGATTGGAATTTTTCTTCTGGCATAATATCTACTTGTGGTTTATTTCTTTCAAGTGACTGGAGAGTGGCTTTCACTTTGTTATCTAAAACTTCACATTTTAAATCATAGGACTCTTCTTCAAAGGAATCTGTCATACTTGCATGTATTCTGCATAGTTCTTCAACATATAGGTTCCTTCTCCTGTTTATCCTGTCCTGGTGAACTTTGAAAAATGAAAGCTGCATGAAAATTTATTTTAGGAACAGTAAGATGTATGTTTATCACTGAGATAAGACTAATCCAGAACTGGTAGAAATGGTGCCATATGTATCTGCGCTCACATAATTGCAGTCTTTAGTTACATTCTCATGCATTTTTGTCAAAGATGCAGCTCCTTAAAATGTTCTCATCCCCTACACATATAATGTGTAAGGTGGCTCTCAGTATGTCTAATACTGGGATGGTGCTTTCATGCCCCTATTGAAAAGCACCAACACAAATGTTGTTTGCTTATAGAAACTGTATTCATTGCAATAGGTGCCTGAGGACGGTAGAAGATGTTAGGTGTGTGTGTGTGTAAACAGAATGGAAATCCATATACAAAAATGAAAACATGGGATGCGATAAGCATACTTGTACCTCTTCACAGCAAAGTATACATATGGTTACCAGAGGCCCTGATAAACATATGGCTTTCTTGTGTTTTCCAGATAGGGCTGTTTTGGCTCCAGAAGGCTCTGTCTGAAACAGCCCAAAATGGATGGACTGGAGCAAGTCCCATGGGCTCTTTGATTTCTGCTGTAATTCCTTATAGTGGATATAGTTGCCCCGCCTTTTAGATTTCTAAATGTAAATGATGTAACCAATGTACCCTCTAATTTTCAGCCCTGTTGGGCAGAGCTCCGCCTCTCTATCACATGACTGCTCCCCTGCTCGTGTGTGTGTGTGTGTGTGCAGCTCCGCCCCCCCACGCGGAGGATTCTGACTCAATGGGAATCAAAAGGTCTGTGCGGAGGAGGAGGAAACCTGCGCGAAGGGAGGCAGAGTCACACGCACGCAGTTGCATGTCTTAGATGGAACCTTGGATGTAACTATTGGGTCTGAATGCAGGTTACTTTCATTTGCTACACAGTCGCTGAAATTATGATTTCATATATGGTTAAAATTATGCACAAACATATGACCCTTGTCATATTGGCTGCATAAGTCAGTAGTTTAGGGATCTGTCTGAGGAGCCAGAGGCTGGGAGTTTGATTTCCCACTGTGTCTCCAGGGAGAAGAGCCAACCTGTGTGGCCTTGGGCAAGCTGCACAGTCCCACAATACTCCCAGAACAAGAGAATGGTAAAACACTTTTGATTATCCTCTACCGGGAAGACCCTGAAAAGGGTCGGCATAAGTTGGAATTGACTTGACAACACACTACAGTATTATTATTTTTATTATTATGACCCTTGTAAGTTTTGCTAAGTTTTATTGCTGAGTCCTATTTCATGTTGTTTGTGGAGACCGACTTCCTTATATTCTTCAGGTCATAACATCTCCCATTGGCTAAGTCCTTTGAGTTCATTCTGAAATTACAATGGCTGTCACATTTGCATAGCCTCCCGTTAAGTTGATGATGTGGTGCCATCCTCACATCCACGATTGTCTGGCTTTCTGTGGCTTTCCTCTCTCTGCTTTTTTCCATCTTCACCTTGTTAGCCCTGATTCAAACAACTCTCTTGTAAAAAGTCAGGCTTCTAATTCAGGATTAAAAGCACTGAATTGTGAAACCTTTGAACTGGGAAGACTGACCATTAAACTGGAATCTTGCTGCTGGATAGACTGGTAAATTAGATAGCCTCTCACAGAGCCTGTAGAGAAAGAATACCAAGAATACCTCCTTTTGGAAATGGGATGGAAATGTTCCATTGAGAACAACCTTTTATTTTTAGTTGTTTCACAGAAAAAGACATGACTGTAAGTGATAAAACGGGTGAGTGATAAAATGTTTGGTCTGGAAGTGACAAATGGGAAATATCAATCAAAACTGTTTTGGGAAGGAATATCTGCATGGAAAATCTTGGTCAACAGTGCAAGGACTTCTTCCTCTTCCCTTGGTTTCTGTTTACAGTACCGTAAAATAGAGCTGGCCCTACCAATAGACAGAAGTGAGATGGTTGCCCCAAGCGCCAACTGCTGGAGCATGGCAGCCAAGTGTCAGAAGAGAGAGTTGTGTTCCATGTAGCCTACTCTTGACTCTCTTGAATTAGCCTGCTGCCTTCAGAAGGGGTGGAAGATGCCAGCTGCCAGTGCTGAAGAACAATGGAACTGCCAGTCTGTTGGGCTTTTGTGCATGGAATGGGAAGGGGGACCATCTTGTTCTGGCAGCAAAATGTCTTGGACCAGCCTTGGAACAAAATCTATTCTGCATTTCTATATGTAGTTGTAGTTTTGGCAACTTTTGGTGACAGATCAGCTCAAACTTTTTCCTCTTTTCTCTGTCTCTCCCTTCCCTTGTTTGTTTCTGTGTTTGTCTTCAGGTGGATAAAATAGTGGACCAGCTTTTGCAGTTTGTGCACAGCTATGATCTGGCTGCCCTTCGGGATTACTGGAGTTACCTTGACAGGCGTCTTTTCAGTCGGTTGGAGGATGTGTACCGACCGACAGTAAACAAGCTGAAAATCAGTTTATACCGCTACTACCTCGTCCACACTATACAGGTTTGTTAAAAGAACAGAATCTGGTCTGATCAAGCACCGTTTACCTCTTTTTTCCTCTTCTGATGCGATTGAGTTCAGGACACATTAAGCAATGAAAGCTGTGTTTGGAGATGCTGCTGTGGCGGCAGCAGCAGCAGAAACTAAAATCTGAGTCTCTGTTTGCTTTCTTGTATTTTAGACTAGCAGGAACGATAAGACCCAGGAATTCTTTCTCAAGCAAGCCTCTGAACTTCAGAACCAGGCTGAGTGGAAGGACTGGTTTGCCCTGCCTTTCATCTTGAATCCAGATACAAATCCTACCTTTGCCTCGTATTTTTCCCGCCAGTGGGCAGACACTTTCATTGTTTCCCTGCACAACTTCCTCAGTGTCTTATTTCAATGCATGCATATCCTTTTTAGATGTGAGATGGTAATTTCCAATCTTTAGCAGCAGCACCTTGTGCATGCTCTAGTTCTCTCTTGTTACGAGATAGGAGTCTGTGATTTTGTTTGTTTGTTTGTGTTAGTGAGAATAGCTTGCTATTCTGACTTGCCTACGCTTTCTGTAAGTCATGGGTTCATATCATGTAGTTTTTTAGCAGATGATCATGGTGTTGTACAGGCTATACTGTCTAGACTCTAGAGGGTAATCCACACATGCTGATCTGCCCTAACCAAATTATATACCTCCAGCTCAAGATTTGACTGATTTTAATACAAATCAAGAGTTGGGGGTTTTTTTTGGTTTATTTTTGATTGTTTGCTTTCTCTTGCCCTTTCTTTTGCATCCCTGCTCCCTTACATTTTGGGCTCAGAGTCTTCCTGCCTCCAAAGAAAAGTTTTATTTTGTGCTTTCTTCCAGCAACACATAGTTGCTTTGTTAATTTTGCAGAATTTACAGGGTTTTTCTTTTTCTTGTATCCAGATTAGCACAGGAGCTTCACTGTGTTTCAATATTCTATAATGTTTGTAAACATTCTGTGACTTCACACGGAACCTGACCAATTTTTGGATGGCCTTGCAGGCAGCTAGTTTTTTGTTTTTTTTAAAAAAGACTTTGGTTAGAGATTTAATTTTTTTCATCCTTAACTTTTCTTACCTGTACCGGTAATCTTGAACTTTGAGACAGAGTGCCAGAGAAGTAGTCTTTTACAAGAAGAAAATGAAATTCTGCGTCAAAAGGTAAGGGGCCAATTCTTTTAGCTTCTATCTAAATAAACTGTGTTTTTAGTTTTAATCACTGTTTGAGAATTAGTTTTTGGACTACAATTCCCAGAGTCATGTTAGCTGTAGGATTCTGGCAGTTGTAGTCCAAAAAAGTACCTTCCAGGCTCTGGTTTTGGTATTTAAATTGACTTACTGGCTAAGTTCATCAAGCCAGGAGTCCTGGCTAAATAAACTATGTGTGCATGAGAAGGATGATGGATTTCATGAAGTCCAAATCTGGAACTGTATTTGAGCATGCCTAAACAAGCTAGCACCTTAAATTGGCATTGGACTAATTTCTGTTGTTGTCATTGACTTACTAATCCTGATTTGCATAGGCTCTCCAATTATGATTTTAGGCTTACTTATTACATAAAGCTGTCTCAGGTTGTGGAAGAGTTACTGTTTTGGTCTAAATCTCCCAGAATTCCCCAGTGGCTATGCTGCTGGCAGATTTTGGGCACTTTGGTCCAAAAAAGTAACTTTCCCAGGCTTTGCAGTTCGTTCTGCTCTGTTCTTATACTCTTCCTCCCCTCTGCCATTTTTTTTAAGCTGTTTGCTTTGCAAGCAGAGCATTCCCGACTGAAGAAAGAGGAACAACAGCAACAATACCCGGAGGAAGAGGAATTGATGCCTCTTCACAAGCTTCCTTCCTATGTGGCCAACATGGACCATCTGGGAGACTCTGAGCTGTGAGTCTGTATAAGAGAGCCTGCGTCGGGTAACTGCATGGTTGGATGACAGAAATGGACCTTGACACTTTAACAGTTGTTTGCATGTTGGCAAACTTGGACAGGCAGCCTTGGAGATCTGTTATGTTTAAATAAGAAAAATGTGCACAAAATTATTGAGTATCTGCATTCCACCACCACTCCCATTCTGGGTTCTTGCAAAACTGCTTGATACGGTCTTTTTTTTATATTAAAAAATCATGTATGAAATAGCTTTCTCTAGGAACTTTTTATCCATGTTTTTCCAGTTGTTACATTGTCATGGCCTGATTGTAAGAATAGTTTGTTTAGAAAGCTCATCTGTGCCAATTTACTGCTTTTGAGCATCAGACAACGTGCTCAAACCCAGAAGTTCTGATTGTTAGTGAATTTATTTGCCTGTTTCGGACAAGTCACCTAGGCTTGTGCCTGTATTGTGAGGTTTGCCACAGCTTCTCTTTGGGACTGTGTTGACATGGCTGTACATGTCAGGAGCAACAGGTACGAGCATTATAACTTCTAATCTTGGGCAGATTGCATGTAAATGAGAATCTGCTTAATGTTGACCCCTTTATCTTCAGGTGTCCTAGTTTTGATATAAAGAAGGAGGAGCCCAAATATTCCTAGTGTTAGCATTGTGGTGCATAAGAATAACAGTGATGTTTGTGAGACTGTGATCTTCTGTGCATGTATGCTTTGCTGTTTATAGGGAACGTGTGTGATTGGTGGAATAATTGGATGTGGTGGTAATGATCACACTCTCAGTATGTGTGGCTTTGCATTACGTATTATATGTAGCTTTGCATGCTGCCAAAGCAAAAAAGAGACCTTTGCTATGAAGATCTTCAGGATAGGTAGCCTGGTTTTGAATTATACCTCCAGAAATCTTAACCAGTTTGGATAGGAGTCAGGGATTGTGAAAGCTGTACTCTAAAACCTCTGGAGGACATACCTCTGATGATCTGAATCAATAGGTGTGTCAGATTTCCAGAAACATTTAGCCATTCAGCCTCCTGCCTAACCCAGGTTTATTGATTGTTTTATAGTTTAGTAGTTGTGAGTCCTCTTGGGTCCCTTATGCGGAGAAAGATAACATACAGATGATACATCAAGGGAAACTGAACTTACCCTCTTACCAAACTGAGACAGTTCACTGCTTCCACAGCATGAACTGCATTGTTTATAAGGGAGTTAACAGATCAGACTGTAGTATTTTGAAATATTTGTGAAATTCACAAAGCATTCCTGTGTGTGCTTACTCTTGGTGGAGCTCACACCCAGAGTCCTAACAGATTGGAAGGAAAAGGGGGTCTGAAGTTTTGCAAGCGATTATCCTTCTGCATGCAAGATGCCTTACATAACCTGTGAGGAGGGAGGAGAGCCTTGTGCAGCCAAGCCAGTAGGCTGATGGTAATCGAGCAAAAGCTTGACAGTGTGTGAACAACTCGTAAACAAATTACATCATGTATTCTCGAAGGCTTTCACAGCTGGGATCCGATGGTTGTTGTAGGTTTTTCAAGCTCTTTGGCCGTGTTCTGAAGGTTGTTCTTCCTAACGTTTCGCCAGTCTCTGTGGCCGGCATCTTCAGAGGACAGGAGTTAGAACTCTGTCTGTGTTCTAGTGTAGTGTCTCACTCCAGAACACGGCCAAACAGCCCGAAAAACCTACAACAAATTACATCATCCTTGTAGCATAGATTTTCGGTAATTGAGATCCTCCTCCCATCCTGAAGGTCCCATGGCTTCTGCACGATTAAAGGAATTACATGGGAGCTGTAGGAGCCATGGGACAGAAGTAGGAAAAGTTTAATTTTGGAAAACTGTGTGCTAACAGGATTTCAGTCATTATAGGCTATATGCCAATTGCTGATTTGCGTTTGTGTAAAGTCATGGTGGCAAATTGCTGCTCATCAGTGTGGTGCTGGTTGTGTTCCTGGATGTGTGTAAGGGTGTGCACCCAGGAACACAACCAACACCTATTTAATGAGTGGCAGTTTTCCTCTGTGTCTTACTTAGACTTGCACAAGCATGACACAGTAGTTGGAGTTTGGCTAGAGTAATTGAATGCCTGTGACTTCTTTGAGTTGGGGTCTCTGGTGTGGAGTCTCGAGGTAACTGCCTTTCATTTTGCTTCTCTCTTACCCTCAGTGACATAACATGTAACCAAAGAAGCACTGCTCACTCTCTCCAGGCCCGAGGGGGATTCTTGTCTTCCTTTCTGTCTCAGAATAAAAAGGGTGCCTCTAGAGTGACGCCGACAGCAGGAATCATCTCTGCACCAACAGGCGTGACACAGCTGGGCAAGAAAGAGCAGTTGGGCCACCAGGTAAGGAAGAGAGCAGAAGGGTGTACATTTATGTCATGATTATTCTGATGACGGTAAGAAAATGGCAGTCCTCCTTCCATCATTTAACCTCTCAATTTGGAACTAGGTTCAGTATCTGCTGAGGCTTTACCTATAGGGTGGGATTTGTTTGGTTTTGAATTATTTGCATAACGCTAGATTGATTTTGTAATCTGGTATTACTTGCCACCTCTTTTCATATTAGGTCAACTCCTGGTCGCTTCTTGAATGCCTCATCTTGACTGATCCTTAGTAGAATGATAGCTTGCCTATATTAAAGCCGAAAGCCTCTGAAACACGGGTGTTTTGATGTTCTTTTGGAACAGCCACCCAGGGAAGCACCAAAGAGGTTCTCGCAGGGCCTCAGTTCGTCCAGGATGCTTCACAGTTTATAGATAGAAGATGGCAAGGAACACGTCACTTCTCTTTTCCACAGTTCTTATGTTGTTTCCATGGTGGGGAGTAGATAGAGGGGTTTAAGGGAGAAAGAGAGAGATGATGATGTACCTGACTGGCCACCGCTCCAGTTCTTGTTCCTGAATTTGTTCTGTACCAGAGCAGCATGGGAGTTTGGAGCCCCAAAACTTGACAAATCTTTCCTTTCCTTTCCAGAGTACCAAAGGGAAGGAAGGGGCAATTGGCTGCAAGGAATCAAAAAGTCACTTTAGCGGCCTAGCAGGGACAGAATCCAGCTCAGCTCAGCAGCGTCAGCGACGCCTGCAGGATCACGGGAAAGAGAGAAAAGAGCTTTTATCCAAAACAGCCTCCCAGGTAATGAGGCTGGTGCCTTGAATTGATTCAACTATGAGATAATAATGTTTTCCTCCCTGTATTTTTATGTGTGGTAAAACAGGTGCAGATGTTGTAGTTATACCCAGGTTGTGATAAGCATTTAATGGCATGCCCTGCTGATTTTTAATGAGTAATTCATTTGCAGTGAGCAAGGCTTAAAGGGTTAGCAGCCCTCATTCTGCCTGCTGACACTTTCTGCTGAGGCTTGAGCCAGGAACGATGGTATCCCCCCTTTCCCCCAGAGTGGTCTGAACTACAATGGTTTGTCCAGAGTTTTTTTTCTTTCTGCACTTCAGGTGTTTGCTTCCACTTGCTGCTTTGTGGTTCTGCTGTGCACGGAGTGGCCAGCTGCAGTATGTGAAATTGACAGAGCATTTCCCATCAAGAGAAGAAGTGTTCTGCTAAAGAGCACTTCACCTTTTAAAAAATTATTAGCCTTTCAAGTTCAACATCATCTATCTGGAATTGAAAACAGATTTTTCTTTTATGTGCAGGGCCTGAAAATTTTTAGAATGTCTCACCAGTCAGTCAAAAATTTCACCAGTCAGCATGACCGGACTAGCCTTGCAATTTATGTTAACAAATTTAAACTAGGCACTTGTTCACTTTTATTTCTATGTAACAATGCGTACAAACCCAAAATAAATTGTATCACGTACACAGTATTCGCCTCTATCTTCTTAGTAGAAAATGCACTGCTGTCAGAGGTGTTGCACTTGTGTCCTTGAACATGCCTGGTAGTTTTAGCACCGAAGTACCATTTATTGATGGCTTTAGTAGGGTTAAAATGTGGTAGTGGAGGTCCATTTAGATTCACCGTCATAAGGTCATCTAAGCTTTCAGTCTCTAAACATGAATTTATTTTTGATCAGATTCATCTGGCTGAAATCCCTTTCACAGCTAACTGTAGAAACTGGTAGAACAGAGGCAATTTTAAGGAGCTTCAGAAGATCAGGAAACCTACCCCCATGGTGGTTCATTTCCTGCCTTGGACTGCAATTCCCAGAAGCCTTCACCACTGGCTGTGCTGATTCCCAATCTAGGGTCCCCCAGGTGTTCTTGGACTGCAATTCCCAGAAGCCTTCACCAGCAGTTGGCCAGCACAAGAACCAGTCCAAGGACACCTGGGTGACCCAAGATTGGGAATCACTGATTTATACCCTCAGACTTGGGTTGCTTTATTACGTGTGTGCCTGTGGGGTCATGAAGCTTGTATTTTGAATGCCTTTCTTTTGAATGTCTCCAGGAAAAATCAAACTGAAAGCAATAGTGCCTGGCCTCTTAAGGAGCCACGGTTCCCTCCCACCCCAGGATGTGTCCTCCTTCGGTTGAAATTGGGAGCAGGGAATCTCCATATTCTCCAGCATGGGACTACTCTACATTCTCCTGAGAGCTATATCTCTATGTGCCGCTCGAACCCTCTTCTCGCAAGAAGAGGGCAGTTTTCCTTTTGCAATGGGAGGGGGGAGGGGAGGACTGCAGGATTAGAGAGAGAGAGACAGGCGGAGGGGAAGGAGGCAGGCAGGGAGGGAGCTGTGACTCGTCGAGCAGCATTTTTCACTTGTCACAGACGAGTGGACGAGTGCATTTTTCAAGCCCTGTTTATGTGCCTGGAAGGCGGAGAGAGGTATGGGGAAGGATCCATGGGTCAGACATATTTTTCCCACGGGAAGAAATAGGCGTCTTGGTTGCCTGTCCATCGTATAAAAGAAGTAGATGAAATGCTGGTAATTGCCTTTTCTCTCTTGTCAGCCAAAGGCAGTATCTTATTATTCCAAGGCATCTCGACTTAGATCTCTAATAGCATTGCTTTTGTCTAAGGCAGAAAGCCGTCTGATCTTGCTGTATATCATCGCTGGCAGACCATGGCTGGGACAGAGTGGGGCACCTCGCTCCATCACATTGGGGTTCATTGCCCTCCTGCTCAGAGTACAGGCCATCCCTGCATATAAATATCTTGCAGCTGTGAATGCGCTTCAGTAGCATAAGAACTAGAAACCAAACTTCCTTCAAACTCAACATATTTGAGAAACCAACCTTAGAAATTGGAGAATAACTTTAACTTGCCTTTCCTTTTCTTTGGGTCTTCAGTATTTTTAAGATTGAGTGATCTGAAACTGTTCAATATGCTCTACGTGCGTGGTGTAAAGTTATGTAAAACTTATGATGCCTGTTATTCTTATTCTTAGTGTCTTTCCTGTCTTTTTTGCATGTTGAATTCATCTTTTTCACCTTGTTACCTTGCTGAGCTATCCATCCACCCATCAGATGGGATCCCAGAATGACCTTGCTTGGGCTAAACTAGCTCTTAACTATGCTTTTGTTTCTAAATATGAATGGAGAGAGTGCACATATGTGTCATGTACAGTGTATAAAATGAGACGTATGGGTTCAGTGGCTGCTGTTTATTTTGCAAAGATGAACACCTCTTTTGGAGCATGTTGGTCTGCTCTCACCACCCTGAACCTCTAAGTGTCATAAGCAGGTTTGGGTGCCTCACCATTGACCCCCACCCTGGATTACTGCAGTGAATGAAGCAGTATCTGTCCCCCCTGCAGTTCTTTGTTGAACCCACTCTCTGTGTCCTTTAATATTGAAAACTAATTGAAAGAGCAATTCTTCCACCTGTTTCCTGCTTCAGTGACTGTTCTATAAGAACATAAGAAGAGCCCTGCTGGATCAGGCCAAGGGCCCATCTAGTCCAGCTTCCTGTCTCTCACAGTGGCCCCACCAGATACCTCTGGGAGCACATGAGACAACTAGATACCTGTCTCCTGATACCACTTCCCTGCATCTGGCATTTGGAGGTACCTTCCTTTTAAGCCTATACATCCCCATCATGGCTTGTAACCTGCCATGGACTTTTCCTCCAGAAATCTGTCCAATCCCCTTTTAGGCCAGATGTCATCACCACATCCTGTGGCAAGGAGTTCCACAGACTAACAACACGCTGGGTAAAGAAATATTTTTCTTTGTCTGTTCTCACTCTCCCAACACTCAATTTGAGTGGATATTGCCTGGTTGTAATATTATGTGAGAGGGAAAAGAGCTTCCCTCTATCCACTTTATCCATCCCCTGCATCATTTTATATGTCTCAGTCATGTCCCCCCTCAGGTGCCTTTTCTCTAGACCAGTGGTCCCCAACCTTTTCGCCTCCACAGACCGGTTTAGCGTGTGTGCGGGGGGGCGGTCCGTGTGTGTGTGTGTGTGAGGGGCCGTGCGTGTGTGGGAGGGCCGTGTATGCGTCTACATGTGCGGGGGGCAGGAGATTTGTCTCCGTGGCCCGGTCCTGGCAAGGCCACGGACCAGGACCGGTCTGCGGACTGGAGGTTGGGGACCCCTGCTGTAGACTAAAGAGCCCCAAATGCTGCAGCCTTTCCTCATAAGGGAGGAGCCCCAGCCCAGTCATCCTTTTAGTCGCTCTCTTCTGCACCTTTTCCAGTTCCTCTATGTCTTTTTTCAGGTGCGGCAACCAGAACTGTATGCAATACTCCAGGTGCGGTCTTACCAGCGTTTTGTACAATGGCATTATAATGTTGGCTGTTTGATTTTCAATCCCTCTTTTAATGATACCTAGCATAGAATTGGCCGTCTTCGCTGCCACCACATACTGGGATGACACTTTCATCGAGGTGTCCACCAGCACACCAAGATCTCTTTCCTGATCCGTCACGGACAGCTCAGAACCCATCAGCTGATAAATAAAGTTTTGATTTTTTGCCCCAATGTGCATTACTTTACATTTTCTTATATTGAAACGCATTTGCCATTTTGCCGCCCATTCTCCCAGTTTGGAGAGATCCTTCTGGAGCTCTTCACAATCCCTTCTGGTCTTCACCACCCGGAAAAGTTTCGTGTCATCTGCAAACTTGGCCACCTCACTGCTTATCCCTGTCTCCAGGTCATTGATGAACAGGTTGAGAAGCACCGGTCCCAGGACAGATCCCTGGGGCACACCACTCTTCACCTCTCTCCATTGTGAAAATTGCCCATTGACACCTACTCTCTGTTTCCTGGTTCTCAACCAATTCTCAGTCCATAAGAGGACCTGCCCTCTTACACAGGGGCTAGTCTGTCTTTCTCTCTGTTTAGGTTTCTCCGAGTGCCTCTAGAGAGGGACTTCAACTGCTGAAAAGAGGATGTGCCTGCCTCTACTTGGGATTTCCCCTCCTCCTGTTGGTTGGCTTCTGTCTTGGGTCAGCGCTGCTCTGGTGTTTCTGCTTTTCCAGGCCTTGTGGAGGGCAAGGCTGTCAAAGGCTCTGAGTCAGATATTGTCTGCAGGATCTGTGGCAAGCTGCTTCTGTGTGTTGCTGTGGAACACAAGTGGGAGGGTGCTGTTGACCTCACACTCTCCTGTGGACTTCCCTTAGGCATCTGGTTGTCCCCTGTGAGAAACAGGATGCTGGAGTTGACCTTCTTATGTTCTTATCCAACTGATACTGCTGTGGGAGGAAGTTGTCACTGAATCCAGGTATTGATGACAGCAGTTCCAGGGCAAACAAATGCTCTTCTATTTGGCAGCAACAGCTGCTTTATGAGCGGGTTTTTTTGGAAACTTACCACTAAACTCAAAAGCAATTCCCATCTTCAGCAGGCCAGGAAGCAATTGGGGTGAATGCTGCAATTTTCAAAGAGATTGCCATGTTTGTCTGTTATAGAGGAACGAGTAGGTTGGGCTGATATAAGGTAGCTTATATTTAGATAATAGGTTTTGCCTTCCTGTCTCCCAGTGGGGGGGCCGCCTCAGGTGTTTTCCTTGCATCTGGAGCGCCAAAACAGACACGAACATCTATGAACAATGACCATGTGGATTGGGCAGATCCCACAGCAAATCCTGCCATCACCACTGTTTATTTCAATGTTTATAACTGAGAACCATTATGATGATGATGATTACTTTGGACTAGAACTCTCAGAGCTGTAGTCCAAAAACCCCCACAAACTTTTCTGTAATGTGATTCAGTCCACCACACAGAAGAAGCATTCGGATCCCAGAGTCAGCCTTTAAATGTTAATTGAACATTTCTCTACCTCTGTTAACACCTCAGTTTAATAACAGGAGTTTGCTTTTCAGATTCAATGAATTACCCAGATATTTTACTGCTGATATGGCAGGCTTTTGACACCTTCTGCTGGCCCTTGTAGGGAAGGATGTTTTTGTAGGTAAAATGCTGAATTGAAAATGGAGAGTGGGGTTGTATCTTGTTTGGGTTTCTTCAGAGTCTGGGAACTGCATCCAGCCCTTCATCACTTTTTGTGTAAGATGCTCTTCTGCCAAGAATGGTTTCTCTGACAGTGGGGCAGATCATGCAGTAAATGTTTGATAGCTAAAATTTGGCCTGGTAGCGTTTTACCTGCTGAATTGGTGCTGAGGGGCCTTGGATGCCTCAAACTCTTTAAGGTGGTGAGATGAACATGAGTAGCTTAACCGATTCTCCTGGCTTGCTGTACTATATGCAGGGTCCTTCTCTTGGTTTAGGGACAGAATGTTGAGAGGAAGATGGAGTCCAGCACCACTGAACCTGACCCCTCCCCTGAGCTGCACGCTGAGCAGGCAGAAGTCCTAACAAAAGCTTTTGGCTCCAGCACAGATGCTGGGGGCATCAGACAGGAGCAGCCGTTCATTGTCCTGAGTCAGGAAGAATATGGGGAACATCACTCATCCATCATGCATTGCCGGTAAGGGGTGCTTCCCTTGGGGAAGATCTGAAGGACGATTGGAGAACCCTTGTGATTTGTAGGACTCAGTACTAAACTAGAGCTTGTAAACCTGAACTTTGTTATAGAACCCACACATCCCAAGATGAATGGATGCTGTAGAGTGGTTATGTTAGAAGGATTGCAGAGGCTTATAGATATTAAAACTACTACTGAAATGTTAATTGAAATATCCTACTTAGACGCAACCAATCAAGTAGTATTATCTCTCTCCCTCCCTCCCTACCCCTGCCTTTCTCCTTAAAAGGACCCAAGGCAGCTAAGGTACGACCTCCGTATCTGCAGAATCAGTTCCTGCAGTTTCAGTTATCCACTCCCTAAAAATATTGAATTAAAAAAACCCCAGAAATGTGTTTCCAAGTTGTATTATCAGAACTGGCCACTAGAGGGAACCAGAGACTATGCTGTATATGCTTATTACGTCCATGGTTGTTGGCATCCGTAGGGGTGGGTGAGTTTGGAACCGATCCCCCCATAGATATCACGCCCCTACTGCATTTCCCTGTTTACAATAAGGCAGTTGTTAGAAGGACAATCATATAATTCCTTTCTCTGTTCAGGGTTGATTGCTCTGGTCGAAGGGTGGCCAGTTTGGATGTGGATGGGGTCATCAAGGTGTGGTCTTTCAATCCCATGATGCAGACGAAAGCCTCTTCCATTTCCAAGTCTCCCTTGCTCTCCCTGGAATGGGCAACGAAACGAGACAGGCTGGTAAGTTGATGGGTTTACAATGGTAAAAGTCTAGAACGGTTACCAAAGCAGCCGTAATCACTGTAAGGGTTTCTTCCCCTCTTATTTCTGGTCATGACCAGAGTGTGCCGTCTTTCATGTTGTCTTTTGTCTTGGTTCTGGTTTCCAGTTGTTGCTCGGGAGTGGCGTTGGGACGGTTCGCCTGTATGACACGGAGGCCAAGAAGAATCTTTGTGAAATCACCATTGATGAAGATATGCCCAGGTAATC
The DNA here is from genome assembly GCA_037013535.1 of Intellagama lesueurii. NCBI lineage: Eukaryota > Metazoa > Chordata > Lepidosauria > Squamata > Agamidae > Intellagama > Intellagama lesueurii. The sequence goes on along the minus strand of JBAJHW010000005.1, from coordinate 37,683,390 downwards.
CTCCTGAGCTGACCTCCTTCCTTTGGCCTGAAGTGACTCATTTATTTTCCTCTTCTCGCCTGCGCTACTGATTCTGGTGACAGTAGCTGACCTGTGCCTCAGAGGCTGCCCATACTGGGCAAAGGCTCACTTACGCTCATTATGTTAAGATCATTACTCTTGTGCGATTTGTAGCACCTCCTCCCGGGTAGAGCTGGAAAGTTGCTTTTAAAAGGTAATTAGTTGCTGTTATTATTCAAACTGTCAGAATAATAGTTACTGTCAAAGAGTTACAGATTTAAGAAATGTGACTCTTCCTTTTTTGGTGCTTAAAAGTAACCACAATAGCTACTTTTAGTTACATTTTAAAAACCTGAATGCTACATGCTACTGACCTGTGGTACACTTTCCATCCCACCCCCAACAGAGCACAAGGCAGTGCTTCAACCATGTGATTTTTCTTCTTTGCCATTTAGTAGGCCATCCCCCAGTGGCTGTAAAAGTCAACTAAACAGCTGAAGTAAAAGGCATGCATTTTTTTTTTCATATTAAGTTGTGATCATATATCATAACGTAACTTATTTATGTCATAGTTAATGCAAAAAGAAACTAGATAACTAGTATAAAAATAAAAATAACTAGTTATATATAAAAAACTAATTACTTCCAAGCTCTCCTCATGAGTTCACCTTCATCTTTACTTGTATAAGCTATACAGTGGAACCTCTACTTACGAACTTAATCCGTATTGGAATGCTGTTCTTAAGTTGAAACGTTTGTAAGTAGAGGCAAAATTTCCCACAGGAATGCACTGAAAACCATTTAATCCGTTCCGGCTGTTTTTCGTTCTTATCTAGAGGCACCGTTCTCAAGTAGAGGCATTAGTTCCCATAGGAACTAATGCAAAGCCGGTTAATCCGTACTCTACCACTAGGGGGAGAAATATATTTTTTTAACCTAAGATGACCTAAGGTTAAAAAAAGGGCAGGAATTTTTTTTTTCAGTTCGTATCTTGGAGCTCCGTTCTCAAGTAGAAGCAAAATTTAGCGAATGGAGCTGTTCTTAAGTTGGATCGTTCGTTGCTAGGGACGTTCGTAAGTAGAGGTTCCACTGTACATTGGCTGAAATCCTGTTGCTTAGTGTAAGAAAATTCTGCATAGCTTTCAGTCTGTTCCAAACTGGCAAATGAAAAGTCCCTGTTGAAATTCCTGGTGGTGGCATATATGCCAGCACCTATGTGACCCCAGGAATCGTGGTGAAGACTCTTTAATTTGCCAGCTAGAGATGGACTGAAAGTTCCACATTTTCTTATGCTAAGCAACAGAAAGCAGAAGTCCAGCAGGCACTTAACCTTGCTCATGCTGCATTAAAGGTAGTGAGTTTTGCTAAGAGAAAAAAAATCTGCATGATGGGGACAACATGTACACCAAGTTCCACATTTTGCTCGCAACCTTTGACTACTCTGACAAGCCCGTTTTCCTCCCAAACCTGGAGCGTGCAGTCCTTAAGTTCCAGGGTTGGGATGAAGTCCAGTGTGGTTGTGTCCCCTGCATTGCTGTTGCTCTTAGAGTGCTTTGGTGACACAGGACTCAACTAACAAAGTCCCATAAACCTTGCCAACTTCAAGCACAAAGGTGGAGGGTGTAACGTCATGTGGAGACATTGCATGAGATCTAGGACAAGGGAGAGAATCCTGACCATCTGCTTTGACTCCTGAGGCCACCCCGAAGTCTGAACCTCTGCATGCATGATTGTAACGTATAGAGTATGGTGGTAGATTTTTAATGTTTTGGGAGGAAGGGCCAAGCATGGCTAAATTGCCTCCCATGCCTACTAAGTGGCACAAGGAAACTTTGTGTAAGGGGACATTTAGACTCCACAGTCCGTACTTGGTCTACTCCTGATTTACATGCAAACACCCTTTTGGAAGTATTTTGTTCTAGATTTCTCCCAGGTGGCTCTGGATTCTAGAAGGGTATATCATATCCTTGGGAAGCCAGCAAACGTATAGACATAAAAGGAGAGATGCTCTTCTCTGGCTGACCATGCAGTGACTTTGGAACAAATTGAACCTGCTATTTCCAGCTGTTACTTGAACCACCCAGTGTAGCTGGTAGGAGCCATCCCAGAGTGCTTTTCTTTCCCAGGAACAAGCAGCAGTGGTGGCTTGGGAGTTTCATCCCCTGCTTGTTTCAGGAACAGGATTAAAAATGAATAACAATAAAAATAATAGTAGGAGTAATACTAACAAAATACAGATAACAATTGCATTTTCCTTTCCATGGTGACCCACAATTTTGGATGCTAGAGGCATGTGTGTTATCAAAGCTCTTTTTGCTCTAGATTTGGGAGAATACGAATATTACCAGAAGCTTTAATCTGATTGTTTAGGAACACGAGAATCAATAGGTTTTGATTCATACTTTTGCTTATTGTTCTGCTGTGTTTGATCACAGCTGTCATCAGCTGTTTTTGTTCTCCTGTACCCCCCACTTAAAAAAGACAGAGGTCAGAAGTTGAAGGAAAACACAAGGTAGTGACCTGTGCCTTCTGAAGTTGTGAGAACCTTGTCTGGGATGTTCTGCGATGAGGGAAGGGAGGAGGTGTTGTGTAGAGCTCTGATCAAAGCCAAAAATGGCTGCTTTCCCACATGTTCCCATGGACTTTATTGCACAGAGAACCAGAGCTGATCTTGGCTGCACATCTGTGTTTTTCAGGATCCTTTCACTTGCATGCAGTCCAAGTGGCGCTTCTTTTGTCTGTTCAGCTGCAGCTTCTGGCCTTGTCAACCAGCTAGATTATGCAGCTCCAGATTCCGGAGGGAAAGGCACAAATCAAGTCCCCGGGAAACTGCTTTTGTGGGACACTAAAACCATGAAGCAGCAGGTATGGCTTTCTGTCCTCTGTCTCTCTCGTCCAAATTCTAAGGAAGGTATCCTTCCAATTTGGAATTTCAGAAAAAGCTATCAGTCGTTGACACCTTAAAATCTTACAATGAGGCAGTCTTTCTCTGGGTTCCAGTTTGTGTTGCAAAAGTTCTTTCAAATACTCCATTTGATACTTCTCTCTAATTCTCCTAGTATTGAGTTCAATTAGTCCTTTTTAAAAGAAGGTTGAATGTTACACCTTAGTGACTTTGATATTGATCTGCACCAGTGAAGAGCATGTGAATGGATGTTTGCTGCTGCCACCTTAATATGCCACGGGGCTTCTGTGACTAGTTTCGTGCTCCTTCTTGCACCCCTTCCCAGAGAAGATGAGTCTGGCCACAGGTACATTCCCTGGTTATTTTCTGATGAGATTAGTCCACTATGGCTTATGTGGGTTTCCTGTGAAGAATGTGTGAAAACTGCCTTTAATGCAGCCCGAATGCTTTCTGGTGTGCACTCTTAATTTTTCATTACACTAGTATTATGTCACATATAGTGGGTCTTGATTCCTTTCCAGGACAGTTTAAGGTGCCTGTTCTCCTCTATAAAACCCCAGATGACTAGAGACCAGAATATCTGAGAAACTATCACATGAACCTGCCCACAGATTACAATAAATCTGACGGGGACCAGTTGTATGGCTCACTATTTAAAGAGGCTTGATTGGTGAGAATGGAAGACAGAGCCTCTGTGCTGGTTCCACCATGAAGGAATACCTTCCTAAGAGCAGCTAAATTGGTCCCAACTTTGATCTTTTTAAAGCAAGGGATAAAAAAATTTTTTTTTCTGTTTGGCTTTCAGTGTTTAATTATGATATTGCAGTTTTAACTTCTCTGTCCTATTGGTTTTCAGATCTCTACCTCTAAACTTTGAAAAAAATACTTAAACTTTTTTGTTGATTGTATTAGTTATGAATTACAAACCACTTTGTTGAAAAACGATTTAGAAATGGTCTTAGTTAGTTATGTACCATCAAGTCAGAACTGACTTATAGTGACCCTAATAGGGCTTTCAAGGTAAGTGAGATATTTAAGGTGAAGTATTACCAGTTCCACTCCTCCAGCTAATTTCCATGGCTGAACAACGGTTTGAACCCATCTTTCTGAAAAGTTGTCAGGCGCACTCTGAAAACCTTTTGATTCTTTTATTTCCATAGTTCATGGGTGATTTCTCCTCTCATGCCATCAGCTGGCTTTATCTCCCTTCCTGCTGAACCCACTTCCCTGCCTTCTGTCCCTCCTGATCCTCCTTCCTTTCCCACCAGGTTTGGATGTTGTTGCATTCCAAAGTGGAGAATGTGTTGGGTAAGGCAGCCACCAGCACTCCTGGGAATAGGTGCCCTCATAGAGGATTTAGCCACAGGATGGTGATTCTGTATGCTAAAGCAGATATGCCTGGATAAACCTACGTCTCTGTCCCTTGAGCCTACAGAAGGCTATCCAGAAGGAGTTGTATTTTATCTTCTTTATGGTGGGGAATAGTTCTTGGCCTTCCTTGGCAAGGAGCAGCTGTACTGAGAAAGCCCTAAAGGGATAGATAAGCTGGGTTGGACAGGCAGTCCTGGCTTCTTTTCTGGTGCTGATGGCTCTGTGTGTGTGAGAGAGAGAACGAGATGATTGTTTGGTACAGCATTTGGTGGATCAAACTGACACTCTGGGGCAATTGTTCCCTTGTTTGTTTGTCCTGACTACAAAGATTCCAAGGGGAAAAAAAAGACACAGAATGACATTTGTTCACTCTTTTGTTCTGTCATTTCAGCTCCAGTTTTCCCTTGAACCAGAGCCCATTGCTATAAACTGCACAGCCTTCAACCACAATGGGAATCTGCTGGTCACCGGAGCCGCGGATGGCGTCATCCGTCTCTTTGGTAAATTGCCCACTTGGACTGTGGCTTTGCTTAGATCATGTCCTGGTTGAGTTTGTTCTGTTTAAAGCCTTTAAGCCCCAAGGGTGGGTGGTGGAGTAGAAGCCCCTGTGAAAGCTATAGTTCCTCGTCCCCCGTTTGACTTAGGAGGCCAGTTCATGGGATTAGGTAAGGGATAATAATGGAGGAGAGGGAACCCTTTTGCTACTCCATGTATAGCAGCCCATTCACTCTACGTCATCTTTCCCAATTGGGCATCTTCTAGATGTATTGGACTACAGTTCCCATCACCACCAGCCAGCTTGGGGTGTCTTTCCCAACTTCAATCACCAAGCCTTTCCCAACTTGGTGATTGCAAGGTGTGCTGGACTGCAACTCCCAGAATTCCCCAGCCAGCAAGTGTTATCAGCCAATACATCTTGAGGCTACTAGGTTGGGAAGCTATAGATCTCTGGGCATCCATTTGCAACAGTTGCATACAGTAGTACCTCGGTTTACGAACGCCTCGGTTAACGTAATTTTCGGTTTACGAATGGAAATCCATAGAAAATAATGCCTCGGTTTACGTTTTTTTTCCGCAGTATGAAGGAAGTTTCCCCAGGATGCATTGTGCCTGGAGGTTTATAGTGCCGCCCCTGTTCCTATGGCAATCCGCATTTCGGTTTACGATTTTTTTGCATTACGTAACATTCCGGAGAACGCATTAAATTCGTAAACCAAGGTACTACTGTACATGCAACATTGCAAGAGGGCTCTCACTTGCTGTGAATAGATGCTTCACACTGGTTGGGAAGTGGGACTCCGAAGGTAAAATAAATTGTAAAAGGAAACAGGTTTACGTCTCTGAAAATAATTTAATTTAGTTTAATTTATATAGTTCTGTCTGTGTGCATGGCATGAGTAGTTCCTAACTGAAAGAGACTTACAGGCTAAAATAGGCATATGGAGATCATGTCCATTCATCACTCAGACAGCTTCCTATGAAATGGTATATTAACTGTTTCTCTGCTTGCACATATCTAGATCATTGCCTTCTTAGGGTTTGGCTCAGATTATCAAACAGTTACTGTGTACAGGCTCATCTGCAGGCGTTGGATTTTATATTAGGTCAAGTACCGTACTCAGTATTCTGGGGAAATCAACTCTCATTTAAAAGCCGTGGATTTGGTTGTGAGAATCGGTTTCAAATCATGCACCGTGTGGCTGGGGAGAGCTCAAGACAATCAATTTGCATATAGGTTGAGTGATGGTATTACAGGATGTTGTTGTTATGGGCTGTCAAGTTGGAACCAACTTATAGCAAACCCTAACAGGGTTTTCAAGGTAAAGGAGATAAAGAAGTGGTTTTACTGGTTCCACTCCCTCAGTCAGTTTCTATGGCCAAGCAGGGATTCGAGCCCTCTTCTCCAGAGTCTGTCACTCTATCCACTATACCACACCACACTGAGAACCACATTACAGGATAGCAGTCGAAAAATATGGAAAGAAGATATCCATGGCTGAGATACGGCTTTCAGCACTTAGCATGGTTCGTTGTCTTTCTCTTAGTTGGAAGCAGAGGCACACTTAATTAGGGAGAAGATGCATCATTTGCCTTTGTAGGTCTGGAGGTGTCATCGGATGGAGAATTTGGCTTTTTGTGCTGTCGACTGTTTAGTTTATTTCCTGAGTGTGGTCTCAGAAAATTCAGGGCTTTGGTGAGGAAAAGGTGGATCCAATGAAATCTCTAGATAAGAAAACTCTTGTTCCATTTATAGGGAAGAACTGCTCTCCTTTTTCGTCGTTGAAGCCTTTTTAATGCTTGTTCTTTAGGCTTCCTTCTGCAAATTTGGTGTTTTTCAGATGGCCTTCAGGGATGACAGTTGTGGTCCGGCATATCAGAAAGGTGCAAGGTTGTGGGTGTCAGCTTTAGAGAAGGCTTTTAAAAAAAATTCTCACCTCTCCCCTTTCTCCCCCTTCATCTTAGATATGCAGCAACATGAATGTGCTATGAGTTGGATGGCCCATGATGGGGAAGTCTATTCTGTGGAATTCAGCTATGATGAGAATGCCGTTTACAGTATCGGAGAAGATGGGAAGGTCGGTGCTTGAGGAGGACAAAGAGCAGTCCCAGACCCTGGGATTGCACAGTCCTAACACCATTTAATTTGAATAGCATTTATATGCCCTGTTTGGACAGGCAGATCTAAACAGCCTACATCTAATGGGACATAACGTAAGGAAATGAGTAGCAACTTTTAAAAATTAAAATATAAAAATTGTAAAATGTCTGTTACGGTGGCATGCGACCTCTTTTGGGGTTATAGTTGTAAGATGGCGGTTCAATGAGGCTGCAAGTCCTTTTGGGAACGAGCTGAGTTCCTGCAGGAAGAGGCTTCATAAGCTGTGTTTGTCCTGTCCTCCCACCACCACCACCATTTTACCTACCTGTAGTAAGAGGCTCTGTCCGTGAAGCATAAAAGACACTCTTGTGCATTCTTCTCTTTTGCCATTTTAGTTTATTCAGTGGAACATCCACAAAAGTGGCTCCAAAGTATGTGAGCACGCCCTCCCCAAGGACGCTGCCGGTCCCTTCGTACTGTCTGGCTACAGTGGATACAAGCAAGTCCAGTTCCCACGCGGGCGGCTCTTTGCCTTTGACTCGGAGGGCAACTACATGCTGACCTGTTCTGCTAATGGGGGCGTCATCTACAAGGTACTCTTGCCTACTCGTCTTATCACTTACCTGGGAAGGCCTCTTAGTGAAACCAAACAATTGGCTTTTCCCTGGTGCCCTAAAAGCACCCAAGATAGTGGTGTTGTGTCCCATGCTATATCGCATCATAGGGGTGGAAAACTAGACATGCTCCATCGGAGCGAAACAGCAGCTCTGCTCCCGCAGCAAGTGCGCTTGTGCCCACCAGCGAAAGTGACTCTGTGTTTGACAATGGGGTAGGACGGGGATTAGAGACACTGCAGTAATGGAGGGGAGGCCTATAGGTATCCACAGTATAACCCTCCACATAATCACAGCTTGTTTGTTTTTTGGATTCCTGGTGATGGGAGTGAACATTCTTTAGATGATAGCTGGAGATTTATAGTTTACACATGCTCTGAATCACCAAACAGAAATCATTTCTAACCTCCTGCATTTGCCCTCTAAGCTAGTTAGGGTAAGATCAAGTAATTTAAAACATAGTATATATACTGACCTTCAGCAGTGCTTCCAATATTAATCACTAGTTCAAAATCCTGCTCTGTCACTTCTTCGAAGGTGATCTGGGTAAAACCCTTTCTTTAGGATCAAGATCCTTCCATGTGTTAATGTAACTAGTAATATTCTGTCTTGTAGGTTATTTTTGAGCTAATGAAAGATTGAAGGGGCAGTTACATTGACAGATAGTCGTTGGTTCAGGTGGTGTGATCACTTATTCTGATGTAGAAAAGCAATAGGTGTGCGTGGAGGGATAGAAATAAGGTAAGGTTGTGCTAGTCAGCTTAGATTTCAAACTGATAGGTAGGATTTGTGTTACAGAAACCTTCTGTTTATGTACTTCCCATACACATCACTCCAGTCAGCCACTGTGGAAAGAGAATGCTGGACTAGATAGGTCTGTGGTCTCCTCCATCAGGGCTCTTCTCATGTCTACAGATTGGGCAAGAGTAGAAAGCTAGGCTTCCAGATATTTATACATTTTGACTTTTGTCTATTTTCCCTCTCTTTCAGCTGAATAGCAGTGACAAAGTATTGGAAAGTTGTCTCTCCCTGGGAGGACACAGGGCCCCAGTGGTCACAGTGGACTGGTGCACAGCTATGGATTGTGGGACCTGCCTCACCGCCTCCATGGATGGGAAGATCAAACTAACCACTTTACTGGCACAGAAGTCTTAAATAAAGCTGTGCCACTAGGAAAGCACACATTTGAACTATTGGGGTGGGTGTGGGAGAGGACAATCAGTATTAACCATTTAGATGCAAGCTGCTGCAGACAGAAGGGAGTAACTCAACCGCTCATCTTAATGTTCCTCTCTTGTCTAGATTGGAAACTTGTTTCAGTTGATGCCAAACCACTGCCAGTTAGGAGAATCATTTACAGCCGTTTTCCAAAATGAAATATTATGCTCATAGCAGGCATGCAGTGATCATCAAACCCTTTCCAGTGAGGACCAGATCCTTCCCTGCCGCCTCCCCCACAAGTCCCCAGTAGCATTTGGCCATAAAGTCCTAGGATTGTGCCAAGATGTGATGCAGCTTTGCAGTGACTCCAGCAGGGAAGACAAGCCTGTGCAAAACCTAACAGTATTCTATGTCTGCTACTGCATTTCTTATAATAAAATATTAGACTGCATTTGTTACTTATCTGTGTGATGTGTCCATAGTTTAATGAAACTTCTGTGCAGTAGTTCAGCAAGATAATTGTAATTCAAGGCATATTGCTTCACTTCATTGTATTGTGAGACTTCTGAAGAAGGTATGAAGAACACATGGCCATCCAGCTGCTTCTGAACAACTCCCATCATCTTTCACTATTAACTGTGCTGGCTAGAACAGACGGTTTTGCATCGGGGGGGGGTGTCACAGGTTCCTTGATGTTACTGTAAATCCTTGCATCTACTTGGGAGGCATTGTGCTGTGTTAGATTCCTGATAAAGTCAATGGGTTGCAGGTAATACTGAAAAATACAGTGGTGCTGAGTCATCCTGGAAGAGCGGCCTCGAGGGTTGCATTTTTAAAAAAACTCTTGTATCTGATTTCAGCTTCTAGATATTATTTTGCAGGACTGAAGAAGCTCAGTAACGGGCGGGGAGTTTACTGAGCTTTGTCTCCATTGCTAATGGTGAGGAACAGCATTGGGAGGGGGACACATTTCTATGCCCCCCAACCCCATGTTGTAGTATTAGGGAATAACTAGAATTTGTTGAAAATTATAATTGTAAGCAGGGTATTTAGGCACCTTTTACTTGTACAGCTTTTAGGATTCCATTTTTTGTAAGAAAGAAAATTGAGAACTCCAAAAGGATTTGCATAGTAGAACCATCTCTGCAGCAGTCATTTATTTTGGGGGAGATGACTGAGGCTGGATATCCAGTGTGGCACAGTGCATAGAGTAAGGCAGTGGTCCCCAACCTTGGGCCTCCAGATGTTCTTGGACTTCCAACTCCCAGAAATCCTGACCAACCGAGGTGGTGGTGAAGGCTTCTTGGAGTTGTAGTCGAAGAACATCTGGGGGCCCAAGGTTGGGGACCACTGGAGTAAGGGACTGGGTTTCAGGAGGCCTGGGTTCGAATTCCTGCTCAGCCATGGAAATTCACTGCGGGTGTGGAACTGGTAACATTACTCCTTGAATATCCAAAAGTGTTGTGGCTCCTTTAAGGCTAACAGCTTCTCAGTCTGCTTTGATACATCACAGAGAATGCTAGCCAATGGAACGAAGAGGAGGTGGAGTCCATTGTCACCTGACACAGGAAGTGCTTGTTTCCCAGACCTTAAGAGTTACAGTCAAAAGGTTGTTACTTCTTTCCTCCGGGGAGCTGCAGTTTATGAAAGGGTTGTGTGAGAGTGGAATTCCTTCTTTATTCAGATGATTTGAAAGTATTTCCAGAGGAGTCGGCAAGCAAGTGAACAGCTGGATGATCTCTAGTTGACTTATTTCTTGTTTTTTGGTTCATAATACTTGAAGAGTAAGTAAGTCACTCCTCAGTGTACAAACGGGGATGAGTCAGACTGAAGATGCAGCCCTATGCATTGAGGGCTTGCCTGGGAGTAGTAAGCTCCCTTGAGCGGGGCGGGGAGGGGGAGGTGTATTTCTGAGTAAGCATAACTCCTGTTGCCCTGTGTAAGCTCAGCCAGCTCCATCAAACACATCTCCAGTATGTTTCCAGAGGATGATGGCAACAGCATGATCAAGATGCTTTTTACTATTGTTAGTTCAGATAATAGTGTAGATTCCTGTCTCTGTGTTTTTACAGTAGAAAAAAGTGAATCTTTGGAAACTACAGATAAGGGTGGGAGAATGAAAAGGCAGTTCCACCTCGTTGTCACTAAAATCATGTCTGCATTTTCCCCAACAGAGTACATGCTTTGCATGCCATTTTTGTGCTGCTGCTGCTAGGCCTCTTCCATGTGATACCATTATCTTGCATAAATTCCTTGTAGAAGTGGAGTAAGGACCTGCAGTAGAACCGAAGCACTGAGACTCTTTGACTAGGAGGTACAATTGTGGCATTTCCCACATCGCACAGGTTTTCCTGTTTCTTCTGAACCTAACTGCAGTCCTCATAGTAGGAGATGGATTTTCTCAGTAATAATGTACTGTGAGCTAGTCCTGTGGAAACAGAAAGTAGTCTGACCTGGCTTGGACTACACAGGGCGATTAAAATCCATTCGAATCTGCTCTTGGTAGAGGTGAAAATTGCTTGAACTGGTGTGTCTCTGTGTATCAACATAGCTGACAGCTTTTCTGCACTCTCCTTTGGAGGCCGGTAGGTGGCAGCAGCAACCATGGGGATTGTTCTATTGCATGTCTGCACTTCAGAATTCACCAGCTACCTAGTACACAGTTAACCCTTACGAGGCTGCTAGAGGTAATTAACAGCTGAATAGCTCAGTGCATTGGGAACCGACATCTGGCTCCAGTTTTCCCAGCCCCCTAGCAACAGGACTCCTCTTGAGGTCCTTTATCTGTCAACCCAAATAGGTATTCAAAAAGAGAGGAATTCAGTACATTGTGAACAATTGCCTCGTGTTTTTCAATCACTATGATTCTAATCAGTTTTTGAGTAGCAAACGTTCTCGCAATTTTCCTTAATTAATTGACTGGGACTAATTGTGGATTCAGTCTTAATCAATTCATTAGACATAGAACTGATTTAGTTGGCTGGGTAGCTTATAAATTAGGTATCAGCTGTGGAGCCAGAGGTTGGGAGTTCGATTCCCCAGTGTATGATGTAGAAGAAGAGCCACCTTGTGTAGCCTTGGGCAAGCTTGCACAGCTCTAGGGTACCCTCAGAAGAAGGGAATGGTAAACTATCTCTGAGTGCTTATATGCCATTTTATAAAAAATGAACACCTCATCTGAGCTTATATATATCTAATGGGAAGCTGGCTCTTTCTCTCTCCTCCCTCAGAGGTCTCCCTCACCCTCCAGCCCACCTTGAGGCTTCTCATATACTTCTTAAGCACTTTTGCACTTCTGTTCTTGCTAGTTCAGATGGACTAGTGACCAACACAAGGGATTGGAGCAGCCCATCTGCCTGATGCTTGATTTTATTAACCCATTATATAGAGATGCTCAGTACTTTGCTTACTTTTTATCTCCCTTCAGGAGGCAATGCTACCGGCTTTGCTTGAAGGAGATACCCTAGTGAAAAACCAAATTAGGGATTGTACTGTCAGCTGCTTTAATAGCCACGTTTGTTCAGGCAGACATTTGTACTCTGGAAATACTTATGTTCTTCTTCTTTATTTAATTAATAAAAGAAAAATTACAAATAGCAAAATTGAAACTAAAATACAGACTCAATAGTGACTACACACAATACACATTGAAACACTTATGTTCTTAGATGGGATCATTTTAATAGTTCTATTTCATCCTATTCCTTCAGATTAAAAAAAGCCATCAGTTAAAAAATGGAGGCTGAGTTTTCCTGAAAAAGCTTAGAACAAGAGAATGGACTTTACTGTGTCTTGAGTAAGAGCCAGGTGATCATGTCTTGGAGGACAAGGTTCTCTAAGGGGCACTGCTCCAGAAGAGGCCCTGTTGCCTGCCTACTTAACTTCTCCAGAGACTCCTGGATGACTCCGTTGATAGACAGGTTAATGTGGAAGAATGCAGTCCTGGTAATATTACAGTTCACCAGCAAATAGTGAAAACAACACTTTGCAGTGGTTGGGTGGATAAGAAATGAAGGCACCGAAAACACTGAATTTCCCAATATGTCCCAGTTAACAACATACTGCAGACAACCCGATGTTTCGCATAATGCACTCTGTGCTGTGGACTTGGAAGATTCAGTAATGACTGAGCAGTGAAACCCACAGGGGAACTGCTTCACAAGATCCTTGTGATGGTAAAATGCAGGGGGAGATCCTTCTATAGCATCTCTTGAATTCATTGGTGAAAAACTTGGAGGGTGCTCATTCCTGGATGTGACCAAAATAAGGATAACTGTGATGAGGTCATTTTTGAGGGACTGTTGTGAGTACCAAACCAACTGACAATATAAAAAAGTGCAAACGGGTATGAATAGATGTACTTAAAGAGTTGCGACAGATTGCCTGACATGGATACAAGAGTACAAGGAGGTTGATACAGAATCCTTATCATCACAAAAGCTTTTCCTATTGTGAAAGCCATTTCTTTTCCTGAACAGAAGGAAATGGCATCTCCTGAAGCTGCAAAGAGGAGGATCCTCCCAGCATGGATGGCAGAAAGGGCAGCCGAGCCAGCGCAAGAGGCTGAAGCAAAGCCAAAGAGAAGGAAAATGGCAGCTTTGCCCAGGTAAGTTGTTCATGCTGCCAAATTCAACCCATAGAAGATAGAATTGGACTTAAGCCAGTAGTGCATTGTGAGATGCAGGTGGCCATGCACAACCACCACCATTACCCTTGCCCCTTGAAGAGACTCCAAAAATGCCAGCTGTTTTGACAAAACCATTTCTAATGTTTGCATCTCCACAAACAGCAGGAGTTTTATAAGGCTAATGAGTTTGAACTGCCAATTCAAGAAGAAGCTAACCCAGAGTGTTCTGTATTACAAATAGGATGTTGGCGTTGTTATGTGCTGTCAAGTTGGAACCTATAGTGACCCCGATAGGGCTTTCAAAGTGAAGGAGTGGTCTTGCCAGTTCCATTCCCCCAGTGAGTTTCCATGGCTGAGCAGGGATTCGAACCAAGGCCTCCTGAGTCCCACTCCATCACTCTGTCCAGTTCACCACACTCCCTTTTATTACAAAATAGATTGCTCACAATACTATATCATGGCTTCAGAAACTTACCGCCACCACCAGTTAATGTGTAGATTGCAGCTTATTTTGGAGGGAAAATGGAAACTTGAGCAGTGTGACAGATATTTCGCCATCATTCTTGCTGTTCGAAAGCTCCTAGTGTGCTCCTGCTTGCTCTTGCTGCACTACACCACGGACCTGGCCCTCTGTGTCCTAGCTGGGCAACTCTGGGAGTTACAGTCTAAAAAACTAACTTTTCCAGACTCTGCTCTGATTGTGCTGGTTCTTTGAACTAGCAGCTATTGGCACAGACTTTGTGTGGATTGTGGGTGCCAACTGTAATGCTTCTTGTATTGGTCGGTCGTAAAAGTTCATGCATGGAACTACAGCCCAATCCCATCTCAGCTGCCTTCTCATATGTTTAATTAATACACCCTAGTCGCCCACCCACAAATGCTTCCTATCTAAATAATCTTTGATATCCAGTACTCTTTTGGTGTAAGGGACGTGGTGGCGCTGCGGGTTAAACCACAGAAGCCTCTGTGCTGCAAGGTTGGAAGACCAGCAGTCATAAGATCGAATCCACGTGACGGAGTGAGCTCCCGTCGCTTGTCCCAGCTCCTGCCAACCTAGCAGTTCGAAAGCATGCAAATGCAAGTAGATAAATAGGTACCACCACGGTGGGAAGGTAACAGCGTTCCGTGTCTTAGTCGCGCTGGCCACGTGACCACGGAAACTGTCTTTGGACAAACGCTGGCTCTACGGCTTGAAAAAGGGGATGAGCACCGCCCCCTAGTCAGACACGACTGGACATTTGTCAAGGGGAACCTTTACCTTTACTCTTTTGGTGTATCTTTGGCTGATTTCCCACCTTTCGCATAGCAAGTTGCAATGAGAGTAGGCCCATTTAAATCCATGGAACTGATGGAGGAGTTGCCTCACTAAATTCCGACGGATTCAATGGGCCTACTTTATTATGATTTACTATGCTAAGCAACAGGATTTTGGTCATTCTCTATAGTAGCTTTACCCTTTCTTGCACCGGTCATATCGTTCTCTTGTAGATGAGTATATGTTTTTCTCCCTTGCCTTTTGCTTATTTTAGGTGTCACAGTATATATATTTTTCTCTTTGCAGGCTTGAGACCGTTTACTGCATGAATGAAGCAGAGTTGGTAGACATAGCTCTTTGTTTTTTGGCCGAGGTATGTAAGTGCAGAGGGGGTAGGCTGCCCAAATACTAAACACTTGCTACTCACCTATGGGGGTTGCTGCTGTTTTATTCATCCTTGCTCCACCACTTCATGCTCTCTGGACGGTGCTCTGTCTAAATCAGTGATTCCCAACCTTGGGTCCCCAGATGCTCTTGGACTACGACTCCCAGAAATCCTGGCCAGAACAGGGGAAGGCTTCTCAGAGTTTTAGTTCAAGAACAGCCAGGGGGCCCAAGGTTGAGAACCACTGATCTTCCCTGCTCCCCTTCTATGACAAGCACAGCGGATGGCTCCAGCCTGGCTCTTTGGCCACTAAGAATCGCATGTTACTGTAATTTTGAAAATAGGGAACTGGGCTGTAGATATACTCAAACCCTTTCAATGTGTGTCTGTTTCCTCACTAGCCTCACTGTTTCCTGTACTAGAGAGGAGTCTTAATGCCGTTGCTCCTTTATTAGGAGCTATATGTGTCATGAGTTCTGGGATGAGAAGCCCTGGCCCTCCAAATAGTTTGGCCCATGAGTCCCGTAAGCCTCAGCTGACAGGGCTAATTAGAAGGCGTTGGAACTGTTGTCCAAAGAGCTAAAGAGAGAGAAGTTCCCTGCTCCAACAGGCTGCTCCAAACTTGTGGGAACATATGCTTACATATGCAAGTTTTATTGCTAGAACTGCAAAGGCAAGGAAACGGAGGCAGCGTCCTCAGAAGATGAGGTCCCAGCGACTCAGCAAGTACCGGTGAGTCACCAGTGGAGGGCAGAGAGTGGCAGCGACCGAACTCCAAGCCCCACTATGGGGTCCAAGCCTCCAAAGGAGTGGTGTACTCTAAGTGGCGACAAGAAGGCTGAATCAGAGGAGAAAGATGACGACGACGCTTTAAAATATGTCAGGGAGATCTTCTTTACTTAACTTTGAATCCCAAGCAGACAACATAAGAAACCACTTCTAGAGACCAGGGTTGCTTTGAAATTAAGGAGTCTCTCAGCCTGCTCCTGACCTTGCTCATATCACATGGAGGAACGGTATGCCGTCATCCCGTGACTTTGGGACAGTGAAATTGCCTTCTAGATTTCTTGAGAATGTTTATTTTCACTCAAATGAACAGAACCTTGGTTACTGAAGAACAGATGGGCCCCATCTTTGCTGTCCTTCCGCAAGCAGGCAAAGACCTTTCTCTTCAGGCAGGCTTTTCCTTTGTGACTGGTGGCCTGAGGAGGTTTTTAAAAATGGGATTGTTGTGCTCTGCTGCGTTAGTGTTTTTAGTATTGATTTTATTTACCATTTTTAATATAATGGTTGAATTCTTTTAAAATATTTGTATACTGTTTTTAGCTTCTAAATATTGTCTTTTAAATAATGTAAGCCGCCTTGGTCCCTTTTAAGGAGAAAGACGGGATAAAATATTTTAAATGAATAAATGATAATAAATAATGAATTGCAATACCTCCTCCTTAGCTGTCACACTTCTTTCCATACTAAAAAGAAAAAGCAACATGTAGATTCTGCTCAACCTCTGAGCATCAAATACAAATGGTTTCCTTCTCCAAGGATAGGAGAAAAACTGCCATATGCCACTGATCAATTAAGTAGCTACTTAATGACGTTTGGAAATGGACTCTCATAGGTCTTGGTGGACTATTGTGAATATTACTATCCATGAAGAAGTCCATGACATAATTAACTGGCTGAAATGCATTGGGCCTATTCAACAAATAGACTCCTTTCGCTCTTTTTTATATATATTTTTTTTATTTTTCAGAACAAAAACAAATACAAAAGTGCAAAAAACCTACTACACAATCTAAACTACCATGCACCCCATACCCACGGGACCCCTTAGAACAATACTTTTAATACGATCTGCCTTTCCAAAATTGTATTGATGTTTAGAGGCTTTCCCCTTCCCTTTCACTAGTACAAATTCAACAAATCTACCCCAAATAGCATAAAAATATTTGAACTTATTTCCCCTCTTTTCTCTGGTTTCTCTTCAGATCGTATAAATCTTTCGCCTTTTACTCCTTTCTCTCTAAATATCCAGGATTTGGTTTATCTTCTACTGTGGATTTTATTTGATCTTTCCAATTTTGTTACTGAATTGTGGTAAGAGTGGATAAAATGCAGTACTGCAGTCAAAACTGCTCACAAGTGCATTTGATCCCAGCAGATTCAGGTAACTGGCTCAAAGTTGACTCAGCCTTTAATACTTCCAAGCTTGGTAAATTAAGTACCCAGTTTGCTGGGGGGGGGGGGGGGGCGGCGGCAATGTGTAACCTGCATAATTGAACTGTAAATCACCCAAATAATGCTTTAAGTGCTATGGGGTGGTATATAAGCATCACACTTTTTTTTGCTTTGCTTTTGCATTGCAAGCAATCTGACTATCCTACTTCATCCCCATTTTCTTCAGTGATAGAACTTGTTTTAAGAACCATTGATTTTCCCTTTCAGCCTTTCTTGATCAATGTTATGCTAGACCTCCCCCTCCCCACCTTTCCAAAACTACAGCAGAATCAGCTTCCTTACCTGGGAACACTGGCTTTAGCTCAGTGTTAAAATGTACTTTTAAGTCCTGTATGCTTTACGTTGACATATTGTATTAGTGACTGGACAACATCTTCCATTAACCTGAGCTACCACAATCAACAGTGAGGGATCATAAAAGTGTTGTAGTTCACCAATATCAGTAGAGCCAAACATTCACTAGCCCCACACTGGGTGGTCTTAGGCAAGTAAGAATTGCATGCCGTCAATTCAGACTAATGGTGATCCTTTTCCAGGGTTTTCTAGGTAAATAATACTCAGTAGTAGTTTACCATTTCCTCCTTCTGGGGGCTTCTTGGGACTGTGCAGCTTGCAATGACCTCATTTACAAGATTGGTTATGGAACACGGATGAATTAATGTAAGGAGTCCCATGAGACATCTGAAAGTGGTATAGCAGGGTCAGGTCCCAGAGCCATTTTGCAGCCCCACCATCCCTCCACATTTTAAAATGATTGTTGCCATCTCCTCTCTGCCCCCCTAACCAGTCTCCTAGCAAGAGAGTGGAAAATAATGTTGCTGCATTTTGACAGGGCCCTTGCAATTTTGGAGCCCCTAATACACCCACTTTTTAAAAGGGTGACTATAGCGTACAAAGGGGCTTTTCCAGTTAAATTTTGTTCAATTTAACTCATTTTCCAGTCAACACCAACTCTTACAGTACATAACCACTGTGTTACGTTTTTTTTAAAAACAACTTACAAATACTATATGCCCGTTAGCCTGTTGGGAGTGTGTAGCCCTCAGGCTGCCTGTGGATCTGAAAAATGACCTCTGAACCACTGCAGTCCCTCACCCACAAGCTTTTGCTGGAAATACATTCTGTTCTTCGACTGATTTGGTAAGAATGAGCAAGACTTCAGTTTGAATTTTATGTTTATTACAGAATATTACAGAATCCAAATGAGTATTTAAAGATTGTTCATATTCAATAGGCACCCAGGCAAAAATAAACCCTTCTCAGGTCTGTAGTGGCAGGTGACAGACGCATCCACCTGTCACCAAGGCACTGTTATCCCAGACATGAAGCACAACCTCAAAAACCAAAGGCATTATTTGCATAGCTTGGAAGTAACTGGTTATCAATAATGAAGTTACCTGCAAGGAGTTATTTTCCACAGTCAAGAAGGAACTCCTCGCATTAAAAGATATAATGACCGCCAACTTTTAATATTTTACTTATTACAGCAGCCATGAAGGAAGGGTACTTTTGCTGCTTATGTAGACAAGATGGCTGGGGTTGCTTAGTATTTTATCTAAAACAAGGGTGTTGTGATGCTAATGCAACAAGGCTTTGAACACTTCCTTGGTAATGATGCATTTGTGAGAAGTCAGGAGTACCAAGAAGCTTATTTCAAGCTTTGCCACCACAGCAGGCGGGGCCCTGTACGGATGTGAGCAGTCCAGATCCTTGTTTATATAAAAATCAGAGCAGCCCTACCACCTAGTATACTTAAGGTAAGCAGCAACACGCTCCCCACAACAAATAATGTAGCATTAAATGTAACGAGCAACATAGCGTTACTCTAAAATCCCCAGCAACGTTAGTGACAAGTTATTTTTTCTGTTGCTCAACAAGTAATGGAATTAAGAGTTTAAAAGGAATATTCCAAGCTTTGCTTATTTTTATTACTAAGCGAATGTAAAAACAGGAGTGCTCTACTTTTAATTATTGCATACAAGAAGAGGCAACCCACTCCTCCTTTGCAACTGGGCAACACTGCTATCTGAACACTTTCCCCTTGGTGTGGAGACAGGTTTCTTATTTGGTCTCCTTGGCCTCTAGATTCTGCTCTGAATACACTGATTATTGGCAGCAGTCCCTGAACGGGAAGCTACACAAAACTGAGGGCTTCTGCAACTTCCAATTCATTGAACCTGCCTTTATTTAGATATACTGTCATCGAAAACTTAAGTAGGAATTGTTGCAATATCTTGTTCCCAGTGCAAAACTTGTAAAAAGGCTACTAGGAGCAGCCACCTATTACTTAAAAAGCACAACAAGACGGGATGTAATCTCAACAAGGATGTAGCCCTACTTTCCTCTCGGGACTCATGCCCAACCATAGACAACTCTCCTCCCTGACATTTACTAGTTTGGAGGAGCAGAGTGACAATGCACGTCTCTAAGTGGCTGGCAGGATGTGCGATGTTTCTCACATTCTTGGAATCTCTGCTTAAATGAGAAGCCCCCGGTTCTCTCTCAGCCCTCTGCACATGCCAGGAGATATGGGACAGGAAAAAGAGAGCTAGATAAAACAAACAATAGCTGGTTTGTAAATCAAGCAAAGATTTGTGGACACCTATCCTAATAGCTTACCTCCTACTAATAACTTGCCACATTTGGCACCAAGAAAACTTTCAATACTCCAAAGCTGTAGTTGACTTCTAAAGAATTACATACTGTGTTTCTTTTAAGGAAGTCTCAGCATTAGAACCAGAAGTATATGGAAACGTGTGGGGCCAGTAATACCACCTCTCTCTCAAGACACTCCTCTTTAATATGGCAAACACAGGCTTCTTTTCCCTGGGGACTTGGAAGGATAGTGTGGTTGCTTCACCCACTCATTCTTCTATCCCACCCCAAAATTTAGAATACTAAGCACACGCTTCATGTTCTTATGGAAGACTCTTCTCAGGAAGTAACTTTCCCTTGGGAAGTGGATCTTTCAACTTAGCAAGGTACAGGACAATAATGATCAGGTGGACCAACAGCAAAATCTGAGCCCCAAGAAGGGCTACAAAAACTGCACTGAGTTCAGAGACTTTAATCCACTTAGTAGTGCAGAGGAGAAACAAAGCAACACCAATGGGCAACACTAAACTGCAAAGAGCTAAAAGAAAACGGGCGAGTTTCCAGCCATCTCTGTCTTTAAAGCACAAGGCCTGTAAGACTGTGGTGGAAGCAAAGAGGCACAGGACTGGTGTGATATAGACAAAGACCCTGGACAACATCAGTGCAGGTGTGTTGACGTTCATTTTCTCCAAGTCACTGAGAACAAAACAGCCCAGTTTTCCAGCTTCCTTGTCCCACAGGCAGAAGTTGAAGAAGCCAATTCTTTTGGTTGGAAGATTTACAATGTTCCCAAATTCCCAGGCCAGAGCATAAAACAGCAGCACAATACTGCTGACTCCAAGGGAGAGATTACTCAGGCAGAAAATGCACACCCTATACTTCTGCCACCATGGCCCTATGTGGAGTTTCCCAATGGCGTGTTGGAACTTCAGCTGCATTTTCCTTCTGAAAACCTGTCAGTAGAAGACAACCGTTTCAGATTGAAATCACAAATGTCCTACATGATTTAGGGCAATCACTCTCACCCTCATGTTTTTCTGAAGCTAAGCTGCAAAGATAGGTGGGCAGAGATGATGTAGGAAGATGGTAATGGCACTGCCAATGAATGACCTTTTCCTCTTAGAGTCTGAATCAACAGTTGTACTGAGTCCTGTAAGGCATCATGCTCTGGGAGGGGAAAATTTCCCCAATGCTCACCGAAGACCCTTAAATACTGCAGCAGCAAGACTAAAGAACTGGGGGGAAGCTTCAATACAGGGGTCAGAAAAATCTGGCCCTCCAGATCCTTTCAACTACAATTCCCATAATTCTTTAACTTTAGAAATGCTGGCTGGGACTGATTGGAGTTGCAGACCAAAACATCCAGAAGGCCACCTCTGCTTTAACACTGCATCAATGCTGGGTCACCCCATCTCATCACCAATGGATGAGTCTGGCGCCCAATTCCATCTAGTCCTGTGGTGGGGAACCTTTGCACCCCCCATACTGTAGAATCCCATCTCTGGTGGGATTGGTCAAGGGTCAGGGATGATGGGGTTCATAGTCCAACAACACTTAAATCTTCTTTGGTGTAAGAAGAATGTATATTCTTGTGATTATAATAGCTGGCATTACATGTCCTTAGGGCAATTACCTGGACTTCAGATCATTTTTCAAGAACCAAAGCATAATAAAATTACATCACAATGTCATTTCATGGTGCAGCTTTGACTATTAGCAGGTTTTGTGTGAAAGTTTCAAGTAATGTTCTTCTTTTGTCACAGGCATGGTCCACTCAACAAGAACATGTATTTTTGCTAATTTTTCTCCTTAGATATTTCTTTACTGAAGATAAAGTTAGTTTATTATACTTCTGCTAGTTTATTATACTTTTCCAGAGGCCTAATAACAACGATTGTGTTGTAAACAAAACTAAAAAGCAATTAAAATCTCAACTCCCATGAATGGCCTTTTTTTTTGCCATAAAATAAAAATCTCTTTGGACCATTCCAGAAAAATTTATAATGACCACTGTCAGGTTTTATAGCAGAAGGATTGACAAATGGTATCACTGAGGATGGTGTTCTTATGTGATAAGAAGGCTTCAATGGCAATTGCTACAGGGTCCTGGGTTGCCCCAAGTCACCTGAGGCACAAAATCTAAAACCTTACCTGTAGTAAGAATATAAATGAAATGTCTCACCATTTGGGCACTTTTAGCACCAAGCCATGTGCTTCAGTTGCAGTCTTAATCTGACTAACGGTAGGGCCAGCAGAGATTGTATTTACTATACAATTAGTAAGATACAAGAATCTGCCTGTGGCATTGTAGCAAACATTACTCTTGTCAATCATCATCACTCCGCTTGATGCTTTTCATTTCCTCCCATCTCTTAAATAATAAGGCTTTGCATAGACACATTTTCTACAAATTACATCAAACCATGAAACAGCATCCAAGGTAGAAGACTCTTTAGGTGATCTGTAGACTGAACTGTGCCCCTTGACATTCAGATTACAAGGTGCCCTGGTAAAATCATTAGGCAAAGGTGGAAAGGGACAAAGATACAGCAGGATAATCCATACTCACCTGCTCAGGTTGCAGTTTTTCTAAGGAGAATGCAGGAACCAGCAAATAATGAAAATATGCAGGCACAATGTCTTTAGCATACAGTGAACACAATTCAGCACATCCAAATTTTCTTGTGACAGCTCTGGCACCTGTAGAAATCAGATTTCACCACATCATGATCTGATTAAAGTGCAGTCGGCCATTTCATTTGGTAACACCATGCTTATTAATTAGCCAGAATGATGCTATATAGTGTGGTACATAAAATTCCAAAGATCATCTGATCCATATTCATATATATCTTTTTTGTTTGTTTGTTGTTTTGACCTATATATTGCTCCGTAGTGCTGAAACACTCTCTGAGCAGTTTACAACATAATCATGTGAACAACACTTTGCCCCCCAGTAAACTGGGCACTCATTTTACCAACTTCAGAGGTATGAACCTGAATGAACCTTAAGCTGGCTACCTGAACCTATCAGGATCGAAATCAGGTCATGAGCAGAGGCTTGACTGCAGTACTGCAGTTTAACCACTGCACCACAGGAATAATAGAGCGGAAAAAATCTTGTTTTACTTGACACAGGCAGGAAACCTATGGTTCCTTGGAAGGTGTCTCTCCCACCTCCCCCAGTAGTCATAAGGCTTTTAAAAATTCAGTGTATTTTCAAAGGCTTTCACAGCCAGGATCTGATGGTTGTAGTAGGTTTTTCCGGCCTTTTGGCCATGTTCTGAATTTTTAAAAATTCCTTTGCTCTTAGGGAAAAAAGGTGAGTTGAACCCAAAGAGACAAGTGTGCCTTCCACTGCTTTCATGTCCACCTTGTATGGGCTGAATAAACTGAATGAATCCTTGGTCTGAATCAGACATGCCTGCATGTGTGTCTGTCTGTAAACATACTCCGATGCTTCTAGGGAAAAATGCATCCAACCTCAGACTACCTAGGAAAAATGCTTTTCCTAATAATAACTTCAAACTGCTAGATTTTTTAAATAAACTATTAAGGCTAGAAAACCTGGTTTTTTTATAAGCTCTAATGAAAACATTGGATGCATGTGATTTACACTACCAACACATGCTATAGAGCTAGATTTAATTCAACAGTAACCATGTTTTAAATCAGCTATAGTAAAAAGACAACAAACCACTCAAGTTTACACATTTCAGTCATGTAACATACTAATGCATATAGAAGAGTGTGTTTCACTTTTTGTGATGTGGCATTTTGATAAATATTAATGATTCCACGTTTAGAATTAGTGAGTAGAAGCTACTAACAGCACTACCCTATGTATATCTGCTCAAAAGTATCATATTCAACGTGTCTTACTTTCAGATAAGTGTGTATACAGATGAAATAATTTTTAGGTAATGCTTAACAGTTATACTTGAGAGGGAAAGCATTATTTTTCCTACCCCTATGAACACTGCTTAACATATCTCAATTGCAGCAATTTTATAGTAAGCAAACCCAGACCCACTGCATTAAGAAACATAAAAGAAAGGAATGTTCTATCCATAAGGACCCTTTAGTTCAAAAGCCACAACAATATCACAGGAAGACAGATGCCTAGTTGTCATGGAACTCTGGAGACAATGCAGACACACACAGGCTGAAATTCTGTTGCTTAGCACAGTAAGGTGCGCCTTACTGAAGAGCAGGCCCACAAACGTACGGAACAGCCAACTCCACAAATCCCCACTGTTTCAATTGGTCTACTTTAGTTGTGACTTGCTATCCTAAGCAAAAGGATTTCAGCCACGGGGCAGTTAAAATCTGAAAGTAGCATTTGTAGTTTAACATTAACTTTGTAATGTCAAAAGTCATCATCAAGGTGGAAAAGAAACAGAAACAGAAACACAAGAGGATAAACAGGAAGGAGGAAAAGAGCCAGAGCAGATGGGGGTGCGGGCAAAAAACTGCTTAAGTGGCAGTTTGTCGTTAAAAAGGAATGGGGAACGTGTTGTCCTACTTGTTGCACATGGACCTCAAAAGAACTAACTCTGAAAATAGAAATGCCAGCAAATAGTTATCTGTGAAGATTCTCAGCCATCCAGGTGTGGTTATCTGGAAGTTAAATGATGGCAACTGGACTTCTTTCTTGTTAGGTTGACACCCGGTGGAAAAACGTGTGCCTGTCCTCCGGCTAGGAGGAGGCAAAAGGTGATAAGGAGGAAGGAAAACAACGGGGGTGGAGAGAATGAAGTAGGTAGAAAGGGGGTTGGATGAAGTGTGTGTATGTGTGGGGCGGTGGCTGGTTTGTGAGGCGACATCTGCGACAGCAGACACATAAGCAAGACTACACCGTGGGCAAGACCTGGAGAGTGAGGGAGGGGGTAGGAGGGAAGCTTGGCCAAGAAAGAGCCCAGGAGGGCAGCCAGAGAGGCAGGATGCAGAAGGGGGCAAGAAAGACACACACAAAATCTCCTCACACACCTTAGACTGGTTTTTGTTTGGGTCCTCTTTCTACTCACTGAAGTCCTCAAAGCAAAAACTGCAGGCTCACCTTTGCCTCAAGTAGAATGGAAAACTGCCCCGACTCTACGTCCAGATGACCTCACCTGGATGACAAGGATCTTCACAGCCTTATAAGGGAATGTAAAGAAAAAAGGAACGGGGCGATGAGAGCTGGGCAAGGGGCCCCCCAAACCCGCCGCCCCCATCTGTGTGGGAACACTAGCCAGTCGGTTGAGCAGGGCACACGCAAGAAATCAAAGTGCAGCCCTTAAGTTTTGGAGAAACTCTACTCCGAGCTTTACTCCCGATTGCCCGAAAAACAGGACCTCCAAATTTGGAGGCAGGGTTTTCCCGGAGTCCATTAAAATGGCAATCCTCTCGCCCCGCCCCGCCCCGCCCCCCCTCAGGCTTTTAAACCTTAACACACGCGTAATAATTTGCGACGCAGAAGAGGTTTTCAATCCCCTGGAGACACGCCTCTGTCTTCGTTTTCACGACCCTGGCGCAGTCTCTGGCTAAGCAGGGCGCGTCGGTGTGAACATATTCCGGGGAGTGAATGATCGACAGACTTGTGTTGATGGATGTTATTGTTTTAAAAGTTCAAGTCGTACTTAAGAGCCCGGCTCCTCCCGCATCGGAGAGAGGAGAGAATGAGTGAGCCAGCAAAAACCTGCCCTTCTCTCCAGAGCTGCCAAGAAAAGTTTTTGCAAACGGGGCGGGGAGGGGGGGGGAGATGGGATGGGAACAGGCGCTGCCGAAGCGACGCAAAATCATCCTGTGCAGTTGCGGAAAAAGGAAAACAAGCGGAGGACGAGACTGGAACGCAACAACGATCCTGCACCTTCTCGACTCCCGATTTTTTCAAAAAGAGTAATTTATACTTTATATATTTTTCAAAAGAAAACTGCAGGGAAGCTTTAAGATGTGGGGAGGAGAAGGGAACAAACGAGGGCGAGGGTTACTCACGGAGCGACAAGGCCGATACCACGGGATCCCAAGCGATGTCCGCAGCAGTCCCGTGCAAGGCGGTTTTTAAAGACTTTGTTTACGCGCTGGTCACGCGGCTCAGGCAGCGCTGTCGGCGTTTTTTTTTACTTTCGTTTTCGATTTATGAGAAATGGGTACGGTACGTGCTGTTGGTGAAGAGGGGCAGGGATGGCGGTCCCTGGGTTTGTTTGGTTCCTCTGCTTCCCCGCAAAAGACTGCCCTGAGTCCTCCGAAAGCGTTAGACGCCTTTCATCGGCTTTAGATCTTTACATACCGCCTTTCAAGGCCAAATCGTCCACTTCGAGATAACAACAACAGCGACAATAATAATAATGTGCCCTTACGTCAATTCTGAGTCATGGTGACTCTTTTCAGGGTTTTTCTAGGTACAGAATATTCAGAAATGGTTTACCATTCCCTTCTTCTGGGGGCACTCTGGGACCTTGCAGCTTGCCCAGGGCTGCCTCTATTCACAGGAGCCGGAGCAGGGAATCGAACTCCCAATCAATCTGTGGCTCCGCGTTCAGATAGCTAAACCACTGAGGTGTCCAGCCAGCTCTTCAAGATAAGGGACAAGAATATACTGTACAAGTAAACCACATAAAGTGAATATAAAATACAAAATTAGGGTAACCAAAGCAGGATAGTGAATATACAAACTCTGTATAAGCAGCACAAAAACGTTGGTCGCAACTGTAATCCCTGCCTGAGAGTAATTTATCTTAAAAGTTTAAATTTATTTTTCATGTTCTCTACTAACACTCTTGGATTCTACTCGAAGAGGAGGTATGTTCTTTTTAAAGTGAACAGGCTTGTAAGAAAATACTTCTCCTTCCAGAAGAGTACATTCTTTAAAGTGTGTCTAGGGTACAGAGTTACACCAGTTTTCTTCAGTAGAGTGGCAGTGAAATGCCTTGGCTGACTTGACAAGTGTTGCATCGCAGACTATCTTCCAGGTTCTTCAGGCAGTAAGTTCTTTTCTCTCCAGCACTTCTTTCCCACTTTATTTCACCTTGAATTACTGTATCAGCTTGGAACTACAGTATTTGTATTTTCTGTTGCTCCTTAATTGACTTACTGTATTTTTCCATGCATAAGACGCTATTTTTTCCTAAAATCATTACACTAAAAATTGAGGGGCATCTTTTACACGGAAGTAAGCTGAGATAGGGGATGTGGTGGCGCTGCAGGTTAAACTGCAGTAGCCTCTGTGCTGCAAGGTCAGAAGACCAGCAGTCGTAAGATTGAATCCACGTGACGGGAGTGAGCTCCCGTTGCTTGTCCCAGCTCCTGCCAACCTAGCAGTTTGAGAGCATGTAAAAATGCAAGTAGATAAATAGGTACCACCACGTTTGGTTTTTTCCCAGGACGTGGTGGCGCTGCGGATTAAACCGCAGAAGCCTCTGTGCTGCAAGGTCGGAAGACTAGCAGTCATAAGATCGAATCCACGCGACGGAGTGCGCTCCCGTTGCTTGTCCCAGCTCCTGCCAACCTAGCAGTTCGAAAGCATGCAAATGCAAGTAGATAAATAGGGACCACCACGGTGGGAAGGTAATGGCGTTCCGTGTCTAGTCGCACTGGCCACGTGACCACGGAAACTGTCTTCGGACAAAACGCTGGCTCTACGGCTTGGAAACGGGGATGAGCACCGCCCCCTAGAGTCGGACACGACTGAACTAAATGTCAAGGGGAACCTTTACCTAAGCTGAGATAGCTGAGGAGAGATGTAAACAGGCTTCCTTCAGTCAGGAGGCTTAGCTTCCTCCAATCAGGAGCCTTATGGAACTGATGTCAGGTGATCCTGAACAAACCAGTTAGAACACACCTCGGTGGAGCCTGTAGGTTCAGATTCAACAGAGATTCAAAATGTCTGATGTTCTGAGCCTAGAGGCTGAATCCTCAAAGCTAAGTTTGGGTTAGAAAAGTGTGTGGGGGTGTTCTTATAAACGGGGTGGGTGGGGTGGGTGGGTGTTATAAACAAGAAAATATGGTAAGTATTCCAACTTTCTGCATTTAGATGTTTATTTGTTTTTTCCCCCCATTCGTCATCCTCCTGGTTCAAGAAATTTGCAGCATCCTGTGATCATTCTCCTTGGAAACCTGTGATAAAGATCAGATTTGTAGATTTTTGGGAGGCATAAAATCCAATTGCTGCATCAGCCCTTCCACTGTAGACAGCTTAAAACCTGCATGACACATTTTCTTCAGGGCCTATTTTCTTCCTTTAATTACATTTTTTACAGTTTGCAAGTTGATTCTAGAAGTTTTTGTTTGGTTGTTTTTTTGCTGCCTGTTGGCAAATCCGTGCTTAAATGCTTCTTTCTTAATGATTTTAACTGACCTCTATTTTTAGTTTCATCTGGTTACTGTTTCATATATAACAAAACAAAAACAAAACAAAAATGAGAGGAAATCAGATGTTAATCCTCCAACGGGAATCAACATTGAAACTATTCATAGGGTTTAAATGCAAGGAACAATTCGCAAAGTACCTGTCCTCCAGCTGGTATCAATATATGTTGCCAAAGTCTTTAATTGAACAAGATTTGGGTATGAACATTGTAAGAGGGTTTTGGCCATGAGAAAAGGTTTTTCAAGATAACAGAAACGTCTATGAGATAACCATGTTACAGTACAATGCAAACTGGCCAAGAAGGGCAAAGTCTAGTTGAGTAGATATTAGGCCTTCCCAGGCTGTTGTCTACTTTGTCTGTGTCCTCGGGGGTGGGGGTGGAGGAGGCTTGGATGTGTGAAGCTTAGCTCTTCCCTTTTCTTACCTCTTTCCACCCCTTTTCAACTCCTATGGAAGCAGATGTCTGAGATCAGACAGCACAGGATCTGCTGGTAGAAAATAATTTCTACTGGTCGAAGTGGTTTGTGCTTAACCTAACCCCGAATAGCCAGGGCAGATTTGAGATGGAGCTGCAGTGCCCATTCATTGCAGGAAAAATAACAACAAATGTTGTGGCACCATAAAGCTAACACGTTATTTGATACAACCTTTCCTGGACTATAGCACACTTCATCAGATGCTTGTTAATTCATTAGGGAAAGTAATTGCCCTTCTTTAAGTGGGCAGGTACACTATTCCTCTTGCTTTTCCACTTTGTTACTGATGGGGACTGGTATACACCCACTCTGGAATCTTCTACAGTAGTACCTCGGTTTACGAATGCCTCAGTTAACGTAATTTTCGGTTTATGAACGGAAATCCATCGGTTTACATTTTTCCCCCCGCAGTACGAAGGAAGTTTCCCCAGGATGCATTCTACCTGGAGGTTTATAGCGCCGCTCCCGTTCCTATGGCAAACCGCGTTTTGGTTTATGAATTTTTCGCATTATGTAACATCCTGTAGAACGCATTAAATTCGTAAACCGAGGTACTACTGTATTTGTTTAATTGCATCATATGTTGATTTCTGCTCTGCATACTACTCTCACAGTTATCATCTTGTGCCTTGCTCCATTTTCTGGCCTCACTAGCATTTTGTGTTTCTGATGAATTTGGATAATGGCCGAAGAAAGCTTATGTTACAATACTTCTGTTAGTTGGTATGGTAGCAACAAGCTATTTATTTTTCGTACTACAAACAAAGCTATGCTTGTGTGTAGTCATATAAAGATAAATGTATTATAGCCATATATAGTCAGATGCCATTGTGATAAGTCCTGTTACTCAGGCAATCAGATGGAGCAATCCAGAGGAGCGGAAACTGGAGACTCCAAATCTGGACCACCACATCCAACTTCCTCCTTAGAAGAGGTAACAATGGTGTTTCCCCATCACTTTCTCCCCCTTTTTTCTGTTTGATTTTCACTGTGATCTACCCTGTTTTCCCGAAAATAAGACCTAACCTGAAAATAAGCCCTAGTATGATTTTTCAGGATGTTCGTAATATAAGCCCTACCCCAAAAATAAGCCCGTTAAATGAAACCCCACCCTCCACCATTGTGCAGCATTGTGCAGCAACCAGAAGAAGATAACATGGCTGTATTTGAATAAATGTAGATTGTTGTACATGAAAATAAAATAAAACATCCCCTGAAAATAAGCCCTAATTCATTTTTTGGAGCAAAAATTAATATAAGACCCTGTCTTATTTTCGGGGAAACACGGTATGGGAGGGAATTTGTGTATGCCAGCTCCAGGAATAGCATACATTTCTTCCCATATTGGAGGCTGGTTGGAAGATTTGAATCCTACAGCATCCAAAGGTTCCCTGTTCCACCTCTGCTATACCCCGCTCCCGGAAGCCTTCCCTTTTTCTTTCTCTCCTGACACCAGAGCATCATTGCTGGGGAGACAGAAGCTGCAGAAGTTCCATTAGGGGCTGGGAAAGCAGTTCTGACATCAGAGCTCTCAGACGTGCCTCTGAGATGGTATCTGGGCTATCCTACAGTCCCTTGTACACATTCCAAGGGCATAAGCCTTAATGGCTGAATAAGTATTGTTATGGCCATAAGAATAGGGATTTGGATGTGTAGGAAGTCCCTGAAAACACTAACCACCACTAAGCTGCACTTGGCTTTTACCTCAATTGTGGTAGGTATTTCTTCATTACATGCTCTGGGCCTCTTCAGTATTCCTACCAGTAAGTAATAAGGCAACTAGAATAGGAATTTCCATGTGAAAACTTCAGTCTCAAACTCTTCCATGGGTTTTTCTAGGGAATTTTATTTACTATTTTGAAGGAAGGGGAGGCATTTTTAAAAAAAAATATGTAGACTTCTTTTAGGTAAAGATTCCCCTTGACATTTAGTCCAGTCGTGTCCGACTCTAGGGCGTGGTGCTCATCCCCGTCTCCAAGCCATAGAGCCAGCGTTTGTCTGTAGACAGTTTCCGTGGTCACGTGGCCACCGCGACTACACACGGAACGCCGTTACCTTCCCACCGAGGTGGTACCTATTTATCTACTTGCATTTGCATGCTTTCGAACTGCTAGGTTGGCAGGAGCTGGGACAAGCGACATGAGCTCACTCCGTTGCGTGGATTCGATCTTACGACGGCTGGTCTTCTGACCTTGCAGCACAGAGGCTTCTGCGGTTTAACCCGCAGCGCCACCACGTCCCACATTCTTTTAGGGAATGATAAATCACTTCTCAGCACTCTACACTTTGAAAACTCTGGAAAAGGTCACTCTAAGTCAGAATTACCGTGTTTCCCTGAAAATAAGACAGGGTCTTATATTAGTTTTTGCTCCAGAAAACGCATTAGGGCTTATTTTCAGGGGATTTAATTTTTTTTCATGTACAACAATCTACGTTTATTCAAATACAGTTATGTCATCTTCTTCTGGTTGCTGCACAATGGTGGAAGGCGGGGTTTCACTTAACTAGGGCTTATTTTTGAGGTAGGGCTTATATTATGAGTATCCTGAAAAATCATACTAGGGCTTATTTTCAGGTTAGGTCTTATATTCGGGGAAACAGGGTACCTTCATGATACACCAGTTATTATTTATTTAGACTTCTTTGGGAATTCGTAAAACATAGGGTCAAAAAAGACATGGTGGTGCTAGATTTGGATCTGCCACTAATTCTTCAGAGGCTATGTGTAGCCACCAAACTCTTGAACTGGGGCCATGGCTTTAGACCTGTGAGAAGTGGAAATGTTGGCAGCTTGGTTTCTAAGAGGTTGCATGCAGCCCATGGGCATATGTTGCCTACTCTGGTCTGTGCGGAGCTCGGCCAGGGAGATGGGTGTTGATGTCCATGCTTTCTATGGAGTGCTTATTTAAATTACACTTACAATTGATGATACAAAAACAATGCCACAGCAGGCCCAAAGTGTCAAGGCAAATCCTCCTTCCCTTTTACTAGATTTCTGCAGGCCATACATTGTTTTTCCTTTCAGATTTAACATCAAAATGGACAAAATGCCTAAACAGGCTTTCTTAATATCTAATGTGAATCCCTACTGCAAATCCCAACCCCAATATCATGCACTCCATAGTTTTGTTAAAGAAACACAGCCTGATAAAGAGGGTGGGATTTAGATGCAAAAATGTAGACTTGCTTCCCTGTGCAATTTGACAAAAATTAAAGTCAATAAACTGGTTTGTATTTTAGTTTTGTTTTTATCTGTCACAGCTGATAACCTCATGGTTGATGTTCTGGTACATTTAAATCCCATGTCCCATAAGGTACAACTGCGCTTCATCAAAAATACTCATCCCCATTTTCCCAGCACCAAATGCTACAAGCCAGAAACCATAATCTCTGAAGACATCAACACCAGAATCTTTACAGCAGCATGTGTTTGGTTGTTCAGGTGCTTCTCCAAGAATCTGCATCTGTTTCTAAGCGGGAAAGGAAAGCCTCTCAATTGTGGTTGAAAGGTCTTGCATAGAAGATCTGAGACTCAGGCATTGACTTTTATGTCTCTTGGAAAAAAAATTGCTGTCAATTTGGCATAAGGAGGTTTTTCTAGGTATTTTGGATCTGGTCTGTAGAACAGGTGTTGAACCAAATGCTTCACCGTCTTCACAGTCTTTCAGTACAATGGTCTTGTTGGTCCCTTTTGTAGTTGACAGCGTAGCCAGATGTAGTCTGCACAGACAAAATAAATTCACCTCAGTCTCCCAAGTGACAAACCCACAACGTTATTATTTCAACCACAAAAGCCTGCATGTGCTAGCTTAGGTTTACAGTTTACTTCTTGACAATGCAGGTTCACAAGATACATTGTGACCAACGTACCCTCTAATTTTCAGCCCCACTGGGCGGGGCTCTGCCTCTCTCTTGTGCAACTTCACCCCTTTGTGCATGTGTGACTCCGCCCCCCCCCCCCCCCCCCCACGCATAGGGTTCTGTCACGACCGGAACCAAAGGGGTTGAATGTGATCACTGTGTGGAGGAGCAAGAAAGCTGCGCGGATGGAGGTGGAGTCGCACGTGCGCACATGGCCTAGAGGGAACCTTGGTTGTGACAGAAGCTACCCAGTTTCAAAGTTCCATGAATCAATGTAAATTCCTTAAAATTTATGGGTAAATTTAGTGCAATCTACATACATATTAAGAAAATGTATGTGGAGTGCTTTGAACATTTTAATATGTAATATGATGGTTATTAAGAAGTACACCCCCTCATGGCATTGTTTGCTGCTATCTTTCCCTTGTTTAATTAGTTCAGAATGCATTGGCTAAGATAATATTTACAATAATCTAAACTCATCTTCAGAAAGTTTCTTGAACCACTCATATTTTGCCTTTCACTATGATATTCTACTTTTCTACCCATTTTTAAGTCTCTCTCTCTCATAAAGCCCTGTCCTTTGTTTTATATGTGTGCTTACCAATCATTTAACTAGTGCACACAAAACAGCTATTACACTGTAGCTACTGCAAATGGCTTTACATTGCAGCTCCCTCTGAATGAGCATTCCCTTCCCCACCTCCCCGGCCAACGGCACACTCACCAGTTGGACTGTGCTCCTCTCCTCCTCCTTTTTGGTTGTTCAACCAGTCCCCGGCAGGAGCACAGATTTGCCTGTCCTGCCTCCTTGTCTGAGTGGGCAATCAGCCAAGGAGGCAGGCCAGGGAAGCGTGTCCTCCTGCCAGAGACTGGTTGAACAACCGAAGAGGAGGAGGAGGAGGAGAGGAGTGTGCACTGGCTGGTAAGTGGGGGATCCTGCCAGGGAGGCAGGGGAAGGGAACATGCAGCACCTGTGGTTTGTATCCATCTCTATTTGAAAGCCATAGGACATTCTGAATAGCAGAGACTATAGCATCATATGTCACCCCCCTTATGGTTTCCTTCTTCCCTCTGGGCTTAAATGCAGTAGCTGTGAGAAGAATTGACTCTTCCAGGAACAGTATATTTGATACAGTACAGACATTGGCCAGTGAGTCTTTAACCTGTTCAGAGACTTCAAATTACACATTTTAGTTTAGAATTAAATCAGGATCATGGGAAGACTTTAAGCAGGGGGGACTCCAAAGATGCATTGAATAGACAGTTGCCTTCACTTACCTATGCTCACCTAAGGATGTGGGATGTCTTTCATCTCTGTAGTATTTTTCAGTGGATGCTCCATACTTTCCCTCAGACACTAAAGGCAAGGAGAGCTGTAGAAAATCTTGTGTCTGAGAAGGAGCAGTCAGTCTAAGACCTGCTTCACGGCATCCTCCTCTGCTTCTATCAGGTTTAGTGTTTCTTGATGGTGACCATTCTTTTCCAATTCTTTCCTTTCCATCTAAATGGAATTTGGAGTTCTCAAAGAGACCTAGGATCAAATAGAAATAAATAAGCAAAAATACAAAGAGTTACTACTTTTAGAGATCAACTCAAGGTTTAGCTTATTTTCCATTTTTAATTTATCTCCCATTTTTAGCTCCAAGTTTTATTTTTAATGCTCAGCTGTGAAGTAATAAATGGGCGTGCTTGGATGTCACAATGTTTTTAATGTATCTGCCATGATCCTTGTGTACACTGTTCTATCAGTCCTACTCACTACAAGTAGGGGCAGGAAAACACACCATAGACCTTCTGCCTGTGATTTAGTGCAATATCTGAATCCAGCAAGACCTGGCACTCTGTCTTCTCTTTCCATTAACAAGCCAGAGAAATAACTAATGACTTTTTCTTAGGTTACTCCTCCAGCTTGTTGTGGGGGGGGGGGGGGGAGAGAAGAAAAGCCAGAACACCGTGTCTTGCCAGGTGTACATTTCGTGCTAAACAAACTACAGATATAATTTTATGTATCCAGCTATTTCTACTTGCAGCAAGAGTGACTGGGTGGTATCCTTTAGAACCCTAACTCACTGTGGTATATAAACTGTGGTATACAAATGTCCATATGTATTTGTATATCTTTCTGAAAAAGAACCACCCCTCAATTCTGACTGGGCCTTATCCCTCAGTTAGGAAAATGTACATTGAAAGTGTCACCTCACACCTTTCCCAAGTCAAAACTTCTGGCTCTTTATGGCTATTTTCATATGTACGTATTCAAGTCAGCATCAAAAAGATCTCTAGGGTCATCATCATGCATAATAAACTAATTTTTGGAGATCAGTTTCTGTTCCTTGCTAAGCCAAATATATATAGCATTTTGATTTTCATATTCAAAATGCATTAATTACATCATTTTATTGAGGACTCTGAGTACAACTGGTCATCACACAGACTGATTTCCCTACCCTTCCTACCGAGGTACAATTGTACCAGGTAAGCAGTATTAACTGAGTATTGTATTGTACTGTACTGAGTATTGTACTGAGGTACAATTGTACCAGGTTAGCAGTATCTGCAGCTAATGGATTCTTCCTCAGTAGGAGATATTGTCCAGAGGCCATCAGTTACTTCTCTTGCTTGCTCCAAAGTAAGATCGTATCAATATATGAAAGGAACCAGCATCTAGTTCCAGTTTTGACAGCTCCACAGCAACATGACTCCTCTGAAGGTCCTTCATCTATCTGTCTGTCAGCCAGGAAGGACAAAGTACATCCCCTCCATCCCTTCTCTGAATTAGATGGTCAAGGAAAAAAGAGGAACTCAGTAGATTCTAAGCAACTGTCTCATGTTTTTCAATTAACTTGAGTAGCAATTTCTCACTTAAACTTCCTTAACTGACTGCAACTAATTGTGGATTCAGTTGCAATGAATTAATTAGACCTAGAAGTGATTTAGCTGGCTGGGTAGCTCAGTGAGTTAGGTATCTAACTATGGAGACACTGGTTGAGAGTTCGATTCCCCACTCAATGTCCAAGATGAAGAGTATAGTCTTGGGCAAGCTGCAAAGCTCCACAGTGCTCCCCAAAGAAGGGAATGATATACCACTTCTGAATGGTCTATACCTGGAAAACCCTGGAAATTATCACCATAAGTCAGAATTGACTTTTTGCAAAACAAACACACACAAACAAACAAACAGATTTACTGTCTGAATCCAGTAGCGAGTCAGAATTAGAGTAGGCTCATTGAATCAATGAAAATTTGGTAAGTCAACTAAGTTCCACTGATTCAATGGGCCTACTCTAGTCACAATTTACTGCTGCATTTCAGCCACTGATTTAGCTGATTAGCTCCCAAATCAATTTGTCACATCTGCCTTTACAAAGCAATTGGCCTTAAAACTGACTGGCAGTTACTGCCTTAAATGCTTGCTTATGTTTCAGCCATCTCTCATCATACTCATGTCTTGGCTAGTGTATGTCAATTGCAGTTAATCATGTTCCTCTCTGTCCTTATCCTCACTGTTTTTGTCAGGTATCCAGATTCCAGCTCAGGACATCGGCCACAGCAGCACTCTGTACCAGTGCTCTCATGGAAGAGATCTGTACAGCTGCTAACTTGCATTCCGTATTCTATACTATATTTCACATCTTATGATTTTTAAAGTAGGGCATGTTCCTTTAACATTGTGCTAATTTCCAAAGGGACCTCATCTCACAGAAACTTTAAAATCTGCGGTAAGTGGCCTGGCCCCGTTTTCAAGTAACCAACTGGTTACTGGGTTGGAGTTATCACGCTCTCTCCCATCAAGTAAAGTCTCATTTCACAACAGTATTTGGTACTTTATGCTTGCTGCTTTTTTTTGCAAACACTTCCAACAAGTTTTCCTAAGCCAGTCACTAAAAATGCTCAAACAGTTTACCCAACAGGGATTGGGTAAGGTCTTTGGGTCTGAGTCCCAAGCCACAGGCCCTTTTAAAAACAAGTTTTTCCCCCAGAAAAAAGGGAGGGGTGAATGGGTTCCGTGTTGTGAGTTGAGTCTGAGTCATTGAAACTGATGCGACTTAAGTCCAACTTGACAGCGAGTCCCGCAACATAAATCCCCATCCCTGTTACCCATCAAGTTGTTACTTGAAGATCCAGTGTTGGGGCAGTGCTTATGCAACTCAATTTAACAAAGGTTGCCCATAGGTAATTGCTTATCCCCATGGTCCAGCCTAGCCCCTTATAAAAGCAGATTAGTCAATGCTATCAAGAGAAACAGCTGGGGTTCTCAGAGAAGAACAGAGATCACAAGAAGGACCACAGCAGAGGATCATTAGGGACATTCTGATGACACACAAGAGCTGGTGAGGCTTTTGCTATTCATTTAAAATATTAAAAAATAACCCCACCTTTCATCTGTGAAGATGTCTTCTCTCTGCAACTAGCAGCCCTTCCATGTCGATGCTTTTCTAATCGCCAGGTTGTAGCTTTGTTGTATGGAGAATTAAAATGTGCTTCTTGAGCCAGAGCTATATTTTGCAGTTCTTTTTCACCTAACTCCAAGGTGATGAATCCCCTTTCAGGGTGGGTTTCTCCAGTTGCCTGAGACAGAAACACAGAACTGAAACAGATGAAAGCCACTCTTGTTATTCACTGGTAGGTGAAAATTCATCAAACCAAAGAAGAAAATCAAGTAATGTACAAAATGAAGCAAACGTTGTAGGGGAAGAGTCCAACATGATACACAAATGCCCATTAAATTTAGAATTACTACAAACAAGCAAAATGACTTCTAAGAACTGAGGACTATGTGACATGTATAGACACATCATTTGCATAAGTGTGTGTGTGTGTGTGTGTGTGATGTGCCACCAACATGGAGTGAACTGATATTGACCCTAACAGGGCTTTCAAGGTAAGTGAGATATTTAAGAAGTAGTTTTATCAGTGTCATTCCCCCCATGAGTTTCCATGATTGAGTCCTCATCCATCAGTCTATTCATTACACCACACTGGATATATCTTTGCATAAGCAGCTGTATACAAATGTTCAGTTTTAGACATCTAATTAGTTATTGGAACAGTACCAGTATTTTTTTAAATTAACACATATAGGTAAAAACCTAAATTTCCTAAAAATGCTTTTGCAGAGGCTTAACATATTAACAGATAGATGAGGTTGAAATTAAAGTTGCCAATCAGTTAAATAAATATTTGGAATTTGAGTCATGGTAACGGTCCCGTTACCATGGCTCAATGTCCAAATAGCCACACCTGGATGACTGAGAATCTTCACAGTTAAATAAATGCTAAGCAAGTAATCATGAGTGGTAAATAATCTGTTAAAGTTTCATATGAGTGAAAGGAGAGTCCTGAAGTAGAAAACATATTTTACTATTGCTTCCCGTCATGTGAGAAAAAAAAGGGAGAAGTGTCATTTAAAACAATATTTGCTATCTGCAGTTTTTTAAGCAGTCATATTAAAAAGAATATATATTTCAAATGTGCTGCTTGATTAATCAGACACTTATTTAGTTAATTTAAAGCTATTAGGCTGAATAATTTCACCAGATAACTGCAGCTCTAATGAATATGCATTTATACTGCACCTTATAAAGATTACAAGTACAGAGGTGCCTTGACTTACGAACGTCTTGACTTGCGACCAATTTGAGTTACGACCAGCTCCGGTCGCAAAATTTTGCTTTGAATTGCGACTGGCGCTTTGAGATACGACCGGAAAAAAAGGCTCGCTCCCTCCCTCCTTTCCTCCCTTTTTTTAACCTTAGAGGTCATTTTAGGTTAAAAAAAAAGTCTCCCCCTAGTGGACGGATTAACTACTTTTGCATTAGTTCCTATGGGATCTAATGCTTTGAGATACAACCAGCGCCTTGAGATACAACCAAATAATGGCCGGAACGGATTAATTGTGTTTCAATGTATTCCTATGGGAAATGGTGCTTTGAGTTATGACCAACTTGAGTTACGACCATCATCCCAGAACGAATTAAGTTCGCAGCTCAAGGCACCACTGTACTAAGGCTGCTGGCCTTCAAGGCTACAATCTGAAGTTTGCTGGCTGTGACAAAAGAGGAGGATAAAATTAAATTTAAAATATGGAGAATACTCCTTCCTCGTCACACCTTTCCCAAATGCAATCATACCCATTACTGGCAAAAGAGAATAACATTAAATTATGTTAGACTTATTTTCATAAAGACAGAAAGTAACTGTGAGTACAATCTCATGCCTACTCAGAAGTTCACTGGCACTTACTCTGATGTAAATATTTATAGGAGTGAAGCCAGAAAAACCTACAAGGCAAATTGTGAGTGTCAAATGTGAAATTTTCTTACCTAGGATTTCTCTCCATATGTACCAGAGAGGCTGTAAGTAATAAAAGAAATAAAGATTATATAGCACTGAAAATAATCTAGAGCTTTGCAGGAAATTATTCTTTTATAAGAAAATATATTTTATATTTAAGTATTTTAGTTCTCTGGAAAGGTTTCTTTCGCTTAAATGACATTTAATCACTTCACTTGGGACACTGTTGAAAATTAAAACTTTCAGTCCAGAGCTTTCAATCTTACAATGTTCTTCTGATGCAAACTGTATTATGATCCTTTAAGAAGATTAAACCCCCACCTGCCCCACACATATAGGGCTTACATTTGGTTTTCTGCAGGAGAAACAAAGAGCTGTTATCTGATCATTATTTTTATTTTTAAAAAATTAGGAGAAATGGGAAAATAATACTCTATGTGAAATTGGCTTGGATTGGTAAAGCTCCAGAAACCAGCAAGAGTATCCATATATTTTAGAGATTTTAAATGGCCTATAACTTCCCAGTTTCAGATCTGATTTAGACAGTAGAGCTGTTCCCTTAGGCTTTCTGTTTCCAAGCTGTTTTGCACTGCAGAGTTCCCAGAACACTCCCTTTTGATTCTTTCTTTTCACTTTGTAAACATCCTGGCTGTATTTTCCACAGATTTGATTCTTCATGAAAATACATTGGACAGGCAAGCATACTTATTGATTCTTACAGTTTTACTTGTTTATTTAGTCACCGGATTTTTAAAAACCTGTTTATAATGCAACAGTGAATCCTAGGATAAACAGTCCACGAAGGCTGCAGAATTTTTATTTATTTATTTAAATATAGAAGGTCCATTCTACCTTAAGTGTGGGTTAGCTCATTCCCTGAATATTTTCCAAAAACATTGCATTATTCACATAGCTCTTTAAGAATGTTCTTCCTCTATTTTCAGCTCTCTTGAGTCCCATAGAGCTCCTTAGGGCATACAAATATTGAAGCAGAAAAAGCAGGACTCCAGGAGCAGTGTTTATAACATGGGGCAAGGGAAGGGTTGGTAGGGCCCAAATCTGTACAATTAAATCAAAATAAACGAGATGGATGTCTGGTAACTTCCAGTGTTGATTTTTCTCTTATCTTAGAATTACTGGGTTAGTTATAGGCCTCTGGGGTACTGGAGGCACAAATATAGCCCCTAGTCCCATCAGACTTTTCTTCCCTTCAGAAAACTTTAGGAGACTTGGTACACATTTTACCCTCACCTGTCTTGCAGCACTCTAAAATATAACAGTATGATCCTCATGTATGCTTCTTTACAGTAGTATGATACCTGAATAGATAAACTGCTGGACAGTCACTTATATCTCCCAGAAATATGACATTTTCAAAATCAGCCCATCAGTGCACACAAATGTTTGGTGGTATAAAATGCAGCGGGGACTCCTTGTCCAAGCGCAGAGGCCACTTCACTGCACATTTTAGGTGCAGGGCACACACGGCCACAAGTTGCCTATGAGGAAATCTTTAATGTTATTGTTGTAAACAGCCTAATGACATAGGCATATGTGTATGCAAGAGAACAGAGTACACACAGGAAAAAAATGTAAGTGCCTGCACTGAAAGTTCCACCATCTTTACCCCTGCAAGTATTTGGGTACTTCCTTGTTGGATTACTTACTTCTTTGCTGGCTCTTCGCTTCTTTCCCCATATTTTCCACTCTAGGAAGCCGACAACCAGAGAGTGCACCATTTCTTTTGTTTGTGCTGCACGCTTGGTTAAGGGCAGTAGGAGGCAGGAAGAGCCTCTGGGAAATTATTTGCTTCAAAGGCTGGGCTAGATCCCAGCCAATATCTGTATCAAAGAAAGAACAGAACCAGACACAAAACACGAAGGGTGCAATCAGACAGGCATTTGTCCTGGGGTTTGGTCCAGGTTGGGGATGAGGCGTTTCACTACTTTTTCCAGCGACCACATAATGTACATGCCATTGCAAGCTAGCCCACCCCGATCAATGCTTACCCACACCTTTTTGGGTCCCTATCAGGGGTTACTGTTTTTTTTTTTGGTGCAGGTAGGGTCACTTCATTTTGGTGTGGTTGAACTGTATATGGTTTCTGGGAATGAACCAAAGTGGCTGGTTGGCTGCCTCCTTGCTAAAACCACTTAGTCTTGAGAAATGGGAAGCTTCCTTGCCGCTTGCCTGCCGGAGGGGAAGGGAAATGAACCTTTCCATTTCTTTTTAATTGGTGAGGTGACACAGTGCATCAGCAATGT
Organism: Intellagama lesueurii; assembly: GCA_037013535.1. NCBI lineage: Eukaryota > Metazoa > Chordata > Lepidosauria > Squamata > Agamidae > Intellagama > Intellagama lesueurii. The sequence goes on along the minus strand of JBAJHW010000005.1, from coordinate 37,642,392 downwards.
TTTGAAAGAGTTTTTTTAAAAACACCTTTTCAAAGCATCACTGATACGTTAGCAACATTTAAAAAGAAGTACAAACTTCCTTCCCCTTCCCCTCCACAGGCAAGTGGAAAAAAAGCTTTCCATTTCTCAAGATCGTTAAGTGGCTTCAGCAAGGGGACAGACAGCTGCTTTACGATCTTCAGAAATGGGAAACTTCCTTTCCCTTTAAAGGGAAAGATCAGTTTTGATATTGCAAAATAGAATTGTCAGTGGTGCAGTGTGGTCAATCTTTGCATGTGAATGCAAAGGTCGCCCCAAATGATCATGTCTCAAAGGGACCCTGGTTAGTGCAATCTAGATAGACCTCAGTCAGGATAATTCAGTCATCTAGTTGTACCCTAAAATACTTTTATCTTACAAGGATAAAGGGCTGGACAAAATGTAATTCCTTAGTTTATTCCTGCATATGATATTAAGTGCCAGGATTTGTCCTCATATGTTCATCCTCACTGGCTCATTCTTCATGAAAGCAAATGCCAGACATTTTTATTTTAAAACAATCTTAGAACTGCAGTGCTGGAAGAGAGCTTATATACAGAATATACATATACAGTGGTGCCTCGCTAGACGATGTTAATCCGTTCCACGAGGATCGCTGTCTAGCGAAAACATCGTCTAGCGAAGCACGTTTTCCCATTGGAATGCATTGAAATCGCTTCAATGCGTTCCAAGGGAAAACGCAGTCGTCTTGCGAAATTTCCCATAGGGAAACCTCGTCTAGCGAGTGAGGGTCCCCATAGGAATGCACTGACAGCTGCACTGACAGCTTTTGACCACTAGTCGGCGCACTCCTATGGGGAAACCTCATCGTCTAGCGAAATTCCCCATAGGGAAACATCGTTTTGCGAAGCGCAGTAGCGCTCGCAAAAAGGCATCGTCTAGCGATTTCCTCGTCCTGCGAGGCAATCGTCTAGCGAGGCACCACTGTATACAGTACAGGGAGGAGCAATAACAATGTATAAAGGAGTAATACACCACAGGCCATTGAGAAGGGGTGTAGAGAAAACACAAGCACGGATTTACGAGGGTTGTAAAGAGTCATAAATCCGAGCAGTTGTTAAACAGGTAGGCTGTTAAGTGAGGAGTGCCTGTATATGTGTGTGTGTGTATACACACACATACACACACACATATATATACACACACAGTATATACATATGTACAGTACGTATATATGCATATACACATATACATACATATAATATACATATGCATACATATGTATATACACATATACATACCCCCCACATATATATACACATACACAATATATATACACTTTTTGTGTGTGTGTGTGTGTGTGTATATATCTGTAGCTTTCATACACACAATCGGTTACACACACACACACACACACAGAGTACTGAGGAACATGGGAAGAGAAAGTGGCCGGTGACAAATCTGCAAACACAATGGATTAAAACTAGTACCAATAAGATGCACAACCCGACTCAAAAACCATGTGACTACCATGTAACTTTAAATCAATTTTGAATGCCGTTTCAGCTCCTGATTCATTTTCATATTGTAATTGTGCCCTCATGTGAGAAAACTGATGCTCTATAAAGAACGTTTTATAATTTTAACCATGCTGCTGTAAGAGAGTCTAAGCTTTTTACATATGCATGATTATATGAATTATAGCTGTGTTACTTACTTAAACCTTGTTCAGGAAAATAATGACTGAGATACTGGACTGTATATTTTGCTGGTTCATCTGGCATAGACTCTGGAGAAAAAGTAAAGAATATAACTCATGCACTGTTGTTCTTAGATGGAAGGATCATAAATGAGTCTTAAACAGCTACATGCATAAACATTTACATAAAAATTATAAAGAGACTTGGCCTCTCAGAACACATATTAAACATATTAGTTATGTCCAGGCATTCAGTAAGGATTAATCTGAATACATGTTGAGAGCAAAAGTTCTATCCATGCCACAAATACAGAACAGTGCCTCCGATTATAAAAGGATTCAGGTTCCTTTGTAACTGTAATTTTTGATTCTAAGATTTCTCTGTCAGTGTACCTGTCTATGGTAAAAGCAATTAAGTGCTAGAAAGCAGACAATTGATAGTTAGTACCGTTCTCCTACTAAATTTCAATGGGAGCTAGGATGAAATATTAATTAGCAAAAATTGAACATATCACAGGTATTTGTTCAGTTCTGGGATGACCAAGAGACAGAACAAAGCACATCTGGTTGTCCTCAGGCATAAGCCATAAACATTTGGATCCTTTGTGTTCCATCCCACATTTATGGTGTTAAAATGTTTTCAGAGAAGCCTAGTTATTGGAACTGTGTAAAAGTGAAATCAGAAATATAAACAGTAGTGGTAGGTTGAGCTTCTGCTGCCAAAGGAGAAAACAATTGATACCTGTGCCCCCACAATAAAGCCTACAGTCTCCCCTGGACAGTCCAACACTGGAGGTACTAGAGAGGGTAAGATTTAACCTTATGTATTCCTTTGCAGGTATATATTTCAGAGAGCTGCAGGGCAAAGTAAGTAAGTTCCACTGCTGTGTAGCAGTGCTTCCCAATCTTGGTTCTACCAACAGCCCCCAGTGTATAATATATATCGTGTAGAATTTTCCCGTGTAGCTATCTTAGCGGTTAACACAAGTACGAACACAGCATGGTGCAATAAATTATCTTTATTAATGGGCCAGGAGCCAGAAAACATCAGCCTAATCCTCAGGATTGATCAAAATACATGAAATGCATGAAACATTTACAGTCCGTATATTCCTGCTGGGTGGTTTCTCATCATGATCAACCCGAGCATTCTCCTGTGGGGTGAGAATTAAGCAACACTTTAGTAAGGAGTTTTTAGACCACACCACCCCAAACATACCCCATAAGCTATGGCTTTAGAAGATGCTCTTACCAGTCAGCTTTCATCCTCTACATTACTCTCATAGCCTTCATCTGAAGCCTCTTCCACCGTCAGATGTTCAGGGATCATAGACGTTGAGGTTTCTGTGGTTCCTTGTTCCATTTTCTCAGGACTACTGTGGGCCGGTTTCACAAGCTCAGGGCCATCCACATCCTCTGTAGATTTCAGAGTTCCTTCAGATGACTTCTGAAAATGTGGTTTTATGTCATGTCCACAATCACACTCAATATTGGACCACCCTGTTGAGATTTTCATCTAAAAGTGTATTAAATATAATGTTGTATAATAGAATGTAAAATGGCTGATATAATCTGAGTCATGTACTAAGTGGATTCAGGTGTGTACCAAGGTTGAAGACTTGATGTTGTACAGCTGAATAAAATGATGTAACCTTATGTAAGTGTAAAATGAAGTAATGTATTTTGTGATTGGTCCCAAGAATGTATAAAAGGACATGTGTAAAGGGGACATGTTATCTGCGGTAAGTCAGATCACTTATTTCTATGCCACATGTTGCATCATGTTATGTTATGCTGCCAGTTGAATGTCTGCCAACTTAGTCTATTTACACTTGACCCCCACCCCAACTTTCTTCCCCACTCTACCACCTTGACCCCCATCCCCTCAAGTGTAAATAGACTAAGTTGAATTTTACTCTCTCAGCATTATAGTGTCTTTGCAACCTGATATCTCCTAACTCTGCTTATGTCCAAAGAGAATACATTACCAAATTCTCAACACACCCCTGAGTGTCCTTATCAGCATACCAGGCGGGCTGGACTGGTTTTGGGGTCCGGCTTTGGCTTTGCTGTAAACACGTGTATGTCATTTGCAGACAGAGACTTTCTTCTCACAGTGTCGGGGGACTCAGTCAGCCTCCCCATTCTTGATGGGGGGCTAATGGGCAAATGGGGCTGGAAAAACCACAGGTCCATCACATCTTTGGGGCTGCAAGCACTTTTTCACTTTGAGCTGAGGCCTTTCTATCTTTGGGAATAAGGTTAGACTCCCCTTGTTCTGCAGGCATCCATCTTCTCCCCTCAGAGGGTGTCCGGCACTGTGAAAGTTTTCCAGCCACCCCACACACTCCCTAGGACTTGCCCCAGCAAGCACCAATGACCGCCTATTTCAGAGCAGGGCGTCCCACCTCTTCCTCTTTTCTCACAAACCATTTCAGCCACCCACACTCTCCCAATGACCACCTATGAGCCACAGGCCCCGGCCCTCCCCTGGCAACTGGGTCTTGGGTTGGGCCTTCTGCCTGGGGTTGGGGTGGGGGTCAAGGGGTGGTTTGGGGGGTGGGGGTCAAGGTGGTAGAGTGGGGAACAAGATTGGGGTGGAGGTCAAGGTGGGGTGGGATGGGGGTGCGAGTGGAGGGAGGGATAATCAATCAGACAGGTGCAATGCTACCCTATTACTGCCAGTGGTGACTGAAAGTTGGCATCAGTTGAGAAGAGGATCCAGGAAAAGGTGGCGCTTCTTCCTGGTCTGTGGAAGGGGAGAGTAGTTATGATAGCAGCCTTCCCAACAAAGCATCTGTGGCAATGTGCTAACCAGGGAGGAGTGTCTGGATCATGGTGAGTAAGAGCAGTTGAGTGATATTAAAGAGCTAGAACTTTACCTACATAAGATCAGGAGACTGGAGGCAGTTGGGCAGTAAGGGCACAGCTCTTTCTTTCTTTCCTGGACCAGGAGCAAATATTACTTTGGAGTTGCTGGACCCCACACCTGAGAATATACATGTTGGCAATATGGCACACCAAGCTCAGTATTTAAGGTCAACCATGTACTCAAAATTGATGGTTTTTTATGCTCCCCATAGGTCTTAGCTGTCTTTGTTTCCCTATTTGTAGAAATTGGGTGTTTTCTTGTTGATGATGAATAATCAATCACATTAAATGCAAAATAATGTAGATGAGGAAAATATGATGCTATGACAGAAATCTTTCACTATCTGAAATAACACCTCTTAAAATATGCTAAATGTATTCTTTATTTTGACCATCAGATACCTATTTTTCCATACATTGCTAAGTAGTCTATGCAATGCCTAGGCCAGGTAAGAGCACCCTCTGGGGCTACATTACCCCCAACCTATTATGGGCTACACCATATTGTTGCTTCTACTACCACACCTACCCACCAGTTGTTTAGAGTGCAATGCTATTCTGAGCATGCAAAGGAACACATTTATGGGGTGGGGGGAGGCAAGAGAAGGAAGGAGGAAGAGTGCATTCATTTGTGGCCCAGTCCTAGTCATAGCTAGGAATTTAATGCTGCATTAGATCATATGACAACTTTGTGAATACATTTTAAAAACCTTAGGATTCACATGCTGGTAGAACTGTTTTGCACACATTACCTGTCTGGGTGAGGAAAGGTGTTTGGTGCGGTTTATCTTTTATGATAGAACTAGGTTCCTTTAAAAGTTCATGAAACCTTGCTATGTTTTTTGGCTGTAAGAGAAAACAGAGATTAATTATGATATTATCAAACTTTTCCCTCTCAGGTCTGACATTCATTCATTACAAGAAAGCACTAAAACATGTACCCCCATGTGGGCTTTTAGAATATTTGCAGTATCAATGTTGCTTTTCTGGTTTAAGTCTTGTATTTTTCTATTTAGATTTTTTTAAATATGCACTCTGACTTTCTTCTTAAAACACCTTCAAAACAGCTTTTCAGGTCCTTTACAGTCACTCTAGGAAAAAAACTTGATTCCAAACAATTTTGAATGGCTAGCTGTGTTATTTAGGCTGTAAAAGAAAAATGTTGAAACATAATGCAAAATGTTCCAAAAGGTGCATTGGGCAAGAGAACCTTTGAAGCATTTAATGTAATTAACACAAATGTTGCCTTTTTGAACATTTAATAAAGCAGATATGGGAAAGTAGTATTCTAGCACATTCCTGTTCAGGGGCTCTGGTGTGGGCAATCAGGAAGGCAGGCCTGAGTCTGTGTCCAGACCTGGTCTATGTACTTTCCAGATATGTCACAACCCGTTGCTACCTATCCTGTTTGTCACATGTTGACTAACCATGTGATACTATCACTGTGATGCCATAAAGAAGGGCAGTGTACTTTCAGAACCAGAAGAGGGGGTTTGGGGTAGAAAAGTACAAATTTTCATATGCCCTTTAAAAGGTCCATAACTATGCATTGTGCAGCTACCCATGAAGAGTCAACGTTTCCAAGGAATCACCACACAGAAATTGTGGCTGTGATAGCCCTGTGGCATTTGTTTGTTTTCAGTGACTTTTTAGGATCACAACTCCCAGAATCAGTCCCATGCTGCCTGTGGGATACTGGGAGTTATAGTCCTCAAAAGCAGCTTCCCCAGTCTTTGAATAAGTAAACAACCTGTGTGCTGTAGTCGGCAATGGCAAAAGCAGTGTTTGTACTGGGCCACCACACACAACAATAGTTCTGCTTACCTCATAACTCCTCCTGCTTCCTTTCAGAGTAGAGTGGAAGAAGGAGTTAACACACACATAGCCTCTATCTGGCATCTTCCTAAGGTTTTGGCTTTCTTCTTTTACACACTCCCAGAAATGTGAAGGGCATCCCTAGAAAAGGCAAAAACCTTTTATCTGGGAATACTGCAAGAATGCTATTAGTGCAGACAATACTGCCTGTATATCTTACAAGTTATCCTATCACCAGCCATCTGGATGGGGACAGATCATGTGCAAGAAATGCAGCAACCATGTGTTCTGCAGAAGCCCTTCCTGCTGCTGAAATATGTGCCATGGGAAATGATCCTCAGAGTCTCCCAACAATAAATGAGCAGCATTACAGCACTCTTCAGCAAGTGCTTGTTATGGATGTTCCAGTCCTGCAGTGGTGTTCATGGCAGACTGAACTATCATAGGAAATATTTGTATGAAAGAGAAGGATCCAGACGGTATGCTTTGGTAATGTCTAATAGGAGAACTGAGGCTCAAACAGATAATAAAATTAGTACATTATGAGAAGCAGAACTCCCATAAATGATAAAAAGGCATCTGATTGTTTTAGCAGGAGCTTGCCTTGCTCCATGCTTTGCAAATTTAGCTTGTTTTACTTTGCTTGAACTGGCCAGTTTTATTCCAAAGAAAAAACAGCTCCAGAGCTCCAGCCTGTGCTCCCACATCCAAATTGGGAGCCTATATGCTGTTTTCCTGCCAAAAATGTCTCCTCTGGCTGCTGTTTATAGCACACTACTGTACATATCCGAAGGTAAACAGCAGCTGGCGGGGGAACTGTCCTGCAGGAAATGGGTGCATACCCCAACTAGATCAGGCATATATTCCGGAAGAACATAAAAGCTCTGCTGAATCAAACTTACCAAGTCCAGTATTCTGTTCCTACACTGTGCAATGAACTATGGAAAATTCGAAAATGTATCAAGCAGATTCTCCCCACCACATTCTTTCAAAGAAAAAAAAAACAACAGCAGCTATTTATCTCTGCTTTTCTTGAAGTGGGTTCCTAATTTGGCTTAAGTAAATTAGCACTATGGGAGAAGGATCTTTTCTCTGTCCAGCTCAGGTTCTTAACTGTCCTTTGACAGTTAAAATTCAAGGCCAAAGTAATAATCACACAACACATTTCAGCACTGTTAAATGATCACAGTGAATGAATCCGTCCACACTATTTGTAGGGATTCTTCTATCACATTTACTGAAAGTCAGGGAGTGAAAGCAAATAACAAAAGAAGTTAACCTCCAAACACAAGATACCAGGCCACTCCAAAAGGTGTTCAGAAAACATTATAAAGGAAAATTAAGTGGCTTTAAAGACTGCGGTTCAGGCACTATAGCAAAGGGAGCTAGTAAAGGAAATTAACAAAAATGAGTTCCAGCATGTTTTTCTAGTTCAGCATTTTTTAAAAGCTCAGCTGTCCTTTTGAGCAATGTGTCTCATCATCACATATTCCTTCAACAACCATGCCCTATACCCATTTAGTTTTTTTCCAAATGTTAAAGTCAAGTTTCTTGTATGGTTACCATTTACAATGGTAAGTGAAAAAATAAGTCAACACTGACAGAATTCATCTTGCAGAATTTATTCTATTAATAAGATATCCAAACCTTTTGAGTATTAGGGGTTCTGGAGAAAGACTCTAGATTCTGTTTGGAAATCTCACACTTTTTTCTCTGCATGTTTTGCAGCTCCATCAGTTTTAATTTCTGAAAAATCTGGGTCTGCAGAGAAAGAGAAATTTGTAACACCTGTTGCTTACATGGGCAAAACTAAAACTTCTATGGTAACAGGATGAAGCCTGAAGTAAAAATAAATACTTCAAATATAACATCAGAAGACTGATTCTTTCTGAATGTAGACAGCAACAATCCTTTTTCAGCTCAAGTTCTGAACCACACCTGGAGGTCCCATATATATAGGTTTCGCAGAGCACTATTCTGGGTGGTTTACAACAATAGATAAAACATAGAGTAATAAACAATAAGTACAGAAGAATTAAAACATTAGTAGAATAGGAAGAAGAGGCACCAAAGACAATTCTTACCAGCTATTGATCGGTGGTACAAGACACTGAGATGGTGGTACAAGGCATGCGCCAGGATGATGAAGCATGACAATGGTTGGAATTGCAGTACTTGTCAGAGTGTCTCTCCCCAATGTCATCTGCCTGACTCTCCAGATCCTCCTAGGCTATGCTCCTCTGGATACCTCCCCCACCCCAGGGAGGCCTGAAAGTCACCCAAAAGTGGTAGGGCCTTCTTCACGGTGGTTCTGACTTTGTGGAATCAGCTCCAGATGGAGCTATGCCTGGTCCCCTCCCTGTTAACTTTTAGAAGGCAACTCAAAATGCTGCTTTTCAGGGAGGCCTTCCATACTGACCCTATCTGATTTGATTTTAAACCTCTCAACCTGCTGTCTATATGGAGAATTGCTCATAGCACCATCTGTATTATTTGGTTACATGTTTTAATTTTATTGTTTTCTTGTGGTTCAATCGTATATGTTGTATATATTTTATTTATTGTAAACCGCCCAGAACAGCGCACTGCACTAATTGGGTGGTAAGTAAGTAAGTAAATAAGTAAATAAATAAATAAATAATTGTATAGCAGCTCTATTGAATAAAAAAAATAAATCAAGCCAGTTTAGGGGGTCCCAGAAGAGAAGTGAGATGCAGATGCAGATCCTGGAAAAGTTACATTTGGGATTATGACTCCCAAAATTACCTCATCAGCAGTGGGCATGCAGGCTGAGGAATTCTGAAACTCTAATTCAAAAAACTAACTATTCTACATTTTGTGCTAATGTGTTCTTGTTATTTGCTATCAAGTTGATTCCAACTTATGGCAACCCTTGTAGGGTTTCTTGGAAAAGTGAGATATTTAAGGAATTGTTTTACCATTGGGACCTCTAGCAAGTTTCCACAGTTGAGCAGGGATTTGGTCCTAGGTCTCTAGACTTCTAATCCAACATTACATTGGTAAATGTATGGTCAGATGCATATTGGCAGTACCAATGGCACACACCTGCTAGATTAGAGTGACTGACTTGGGCTGCAATCAGATGGGCATTTAGCCTGGTGTTTGGTCCACTCCAGGGATTGGTTGGTTCACTTCTTTTTCTGGCAATCACACAGCATAATCACTGGAGTGAACTAAATCGTCCCCAGAACGTTCCTACCCACACCTTTCTGAGCCCCTATCAGGGGCTTCTACTTTTTGGTACAGGTAGGATCATTTTGATTTGGTCTGTTTCCAGTTTGTGTGATTGCCAGGAATGGACCCAAAGTGAACCTCTGGCTGTCAAAGCTCCTTCTGGTTTGAATTTCTGATATTCTGAAGTGGCTTAATAAGTGAGCCACTTCAAGATATTGGCAAATGGAATATCTCCTCTGCTCCTAGGTGAAGGGACAGGGGAAGTGAAAAAAAAATGCAGAATATAGTAGACCATTGCTGATGTGCTGCATCACATATGAAAAAGTTTAAAAACATTTTTTCTTTGCCTTGTCTGAAGGGCCAGTCGAAAAATTGCCCACAGCCAAATCCATGTTCAATTTGCCAATATTCTGAAGCGGCTCACTTATTAAGCCACTTTACATTATCAAAAATTTAAACCAGATGGAGCTGAACCAAATAGGATTGATTGAGCTCTCATATGCCATTTGGATGTAAGGATCGCACCAAAAAGCATACTGGCACATCCTACCAACCCCAGAAGATCCAGTTTAGCCTGCACCATTCCACTCCAAATGGACTTATGTAGACAAGCCCTTGAGTAGTTACAAGCAGTAATTTGTAGCACTGTTGCAGATTGTATTTTCTCCAAAGCTAATTAATTAAAGTATAATTAAAATTCTCACACTGGCCTGAGTATTGGATATAAAATGAGAAACAAGTAATGATATCTAAAGAAAATCATACATTTAGAGTTATTTATATGGGTATACAAGGGAAAAGACAGTGAATTTGTATATATATAGAGAGAGTCATTTCTTGTAAGTGAGCAATTTGGCTATTTTCCATGAAATCCAAATTTTGAATGTGACAGAGATGAGAAATCTTTACAAACAAGAATATGTAAAAAATCCTTACATTTTTAATTATCTGTTCTTGACTCTTGGAAATTCTGGGAGAAGTATCTACTGATTTTTTGTCTTCACTCTGAATAAGAAGTAAATACTACATTTATAAGAGGAAAATTAATGCAGACTTCTCAAAAATTTCACCATAGTGCAGGACTGTTACAGACTCTTCAATATTCTGTATATTCCCTCTTATCTGCACAGAAGAAAGATGCTTCCAAGGTATAACTCTGCTCATGGATTGATTCCCATAAGATCAGGGAGATAGCCTATTTGAATAAAAACAGGATTTCTCTGGTTCCGCGTGTAATCATATTTATGATGAGCAGAACAGAAAAGTGTGTACACAGCAGTGGCTAAGGCCTGGTTCAGGCCTGTATTTATGGTAAACGGAACCCAGGAAGCTGTAAAATGGATAAACAGAACCAAAAGTGACTGAATACTGTTTTGTAGTGACAATACATTTCCCGTGCCAACAAAGTATCCTGAAACAATGTTATAAACCTTCCTGAAGTAAGGTTTATACATATTATCATTGTGATGTGATGTCAATCAGCATAATGACTATTTAATGCTGAAAAATCATAACCTACCACTGGTTCTTGAGAATGTTTAGAAATCCTTCTTCCTGGTGATTCAAGAGAGAAGCCCCTTTCTCTCTTTGTTTTCAGACATTTCTTTTTTGGCTTTGCCTAGTAAAAATAAAACAACCAAGCAGCCACCCAACAGTTTAAAAAGAAACAGAAACCCTGCAGTTCACATTAATATGACGAAAGATATTTACATAAACATTTTACTTAAAACTTGTTTTAATAATCTATCCTAGATCTTAGTAGTTCAAAAAGATCTAAGGGCAGAACTACGTGGTGGAAGAAATATAGGGCAGCTGTCCAAAAGAGCAGCCCTTCCCCCTTCCATGCCAAGCTCCCTCCCTCAGTAGCATCCCCTGCAATTTAAACTGCATGCCTGACAGCATTATTCTGTGCAATAACTCCATTGTCCTCCACATCATTGTCTGCTATTTGCTGGGAACAGATGTCCCAACGGATGTCCTGATAGTGGGCAATTTGTACTAGATATTAAAAAAGGGGAGGGACATCTTAGAATATTTCCCCTTTGAAAAGTCTGCTTCTGATTTATGATTAGGCACTGATTGTGGATAAGCCCAGTACCACCTGACTAATTTTGCACCATTGATCGGCCAACAGGCAACAAGAAGTGGATGCTAGCAACCCTTGGAGAGGCAGGCAAGTCTTGTGCCCAGTCGGAGTCATTTTGTGCCTTGCCCCACCGGTGGTGGTGACAGCTGGGCCTCTCGGAAAACAGAACTGTTGTTGCTGCGGCGGGGGGGCGGAGGGGGGGGGAAGCAGCGCTACCAGCTGCTGTTCAGCATATGCTGCCCTAATGTGCCATGCTGACGGAGGCTGCCTGAAGCCATCTTTTCTCTGTGACATGACACCCAAGGGACTACACTGAAGGCAGCCTTTCACCAATCACCCTCCCCATGCCTCACTACCCTCTTAGAGTTTTCCAGGTCTGGATCTTGAAGATGTCTCCCTTTCTTTAAAGAATCTTACAAAAGAGAGAATTTAGTCAGATGTAGCTATTGTCATAGAAGAATGGGAATTTTCTGTTGTACGCAGTCTTGAGAATACAGGATATTCCTCATGGTCTGTACTTGCCAACCTTGTGTCTCTTTGGCTCACTGAACCACTGAATTTGTGCCACCAGAGCAAAAAAAAATCTATGTGTCGAATTATTTAATTTACAAAAAACAATTGGCTTAAAATAATTAAACTGTTCTTTGAGACAAAATAATGTTCTGAGACAAAATAACATTAACATAGTACTTTCCAGTTGGATCTTAACTAGTATCTTGTAGGTAAACTATGAGCCTCCAATTGTTGTCCTAAGTAATGCAAAAGGTGAATAAGCAGTATGTGGCATTCTGCACTGCCTCAGGTCTGTATATGCCTCAACTCCATAACAATGTACCACAGAGTAAAAGCACCTAGCATTTGTCTCTAAAGAGACAGACTGTAGTAGAAACCATCCGGCTTCGTCACAATGCAGCAATTACTGTCTATCGATATGCATCCTTATATGACATGCTAAGGAAATGAATTTCAAGTAAAAAATCAATAAACACTAAGAATGTGAATGCTTAATGGAAATGTGTAACATACCTGCATGTCTTGTTTAACTGCAAGTTCATTGGAATCTGAGCTATCAGAACTGCAAAGGAAAATATGTTGTTTTCATGTACAAGTTTGCGGGTTCAAAGTGTAAACTACGATTCACCTGCATAATAAGTCAATTACCAGTCAAGCCATCTGGGAAACATGGCACTGCTACTTACATCCTAATCTAATGATGGGTCAGAAAATAAAAGCATATCAGAACAGCTTTATTTACCTGGAATCTCTGTCTGCTGTTTCAGTGACAGAGATAACTGCATCATCTTGTTTTGCCATTTCCTCCAGTTCCTTCAGGTATTCGTTATACTAGAGGAGATTATTCATAGACATTAATGTCAATTTTCCACTACTGCCTAGTGATAATAGATTCTTTGGCACTCATACCAGAGAATTCTGTATAAAAGCAATATTTATTTGTATTACCTTGCCTTTCTTTTCATTACAGAAATCCAACAATGAATCACAGAAATGATATCCAATGGACTCCAGATCCTTAGTACTGAAGTGAGTACCATGTCTACTGCCTGGAATGGGAATGGGAATCTTCATTGGAGAAGAAATAACTGTTCTACTCAATAGCAATGTTTTAATTTACTGTAACATAGGAAAACCAAATTCTGGCTGCTGTTCTACGAGACTATAATATAAAACTTTTCTGCTAGAAAATATTCTAGACTTCTATATTCCTGTGTAAGACTGCATCTTTTCTCAAGCCTGTATGTTGTTAGGAGCCAAACTCCTTATGAGGTAATACTTTCTCATTATTTTAACAAGCTCTTCCTTCATTCCAGATTTTGGAAATTAGCTTTCTTTCATTTAGCAATTGGTCATCAGGCGTTTCATTTGCATGTCTGATTTCTCATGCCCCATTGCTTTGAAAGACTGGTGTATCTCGAGGGAAAAAACTGGAGTAGGAAATATGCATGAGATTTGACCTCAGACATATTGAACCTTCCTTCACAAAGGATATTGGCAAATACATAAATATTAACAATGGACTTCAAAATGGGAAACTGCACCTCTTTCAGATATACTAAAAATAATTGTTTTTTGAGCGCCTCAAAGAATTTGGGAAGATCCTGGGAATTCTCTGATAGAAACTGTTAACCTCTGTTCTTGCCTCACAGAAGTACAATTCCAAAGAATGAGGGAATGAGTGTTAAACTAGTTTGCAGCGTAGATAAGCCTGATGTAACCCCACTAGCTGGAATCCTACTGGAATCTGCATAATATTTGTATAATTTGATGGAATCAGTGGCAGCTAATTGACAAGGTGGGCTGCATGTTAGCGGAGCAATAGATCACATGCACATGACTGAGATATATCTCAACATTTCATCAGTTACTGTCAACTGTGGCAAGTTGTGCAAACCTTATGCAAACCTTAGTTGGATTCTGGCCATTATGAATGTAAAGACATTAATCAACATTCCTTCCCTCTGTACCCTGTTTCCCCGAAAATAAGACAGGGTCTTATATTAATTTTTGCTCCAAAAAAACGCATTAGGGCTTATTTTCAGGGTTTTTTTTTTTTTTCATGTACAACAATCTACGTTTATTCAAATACAGGCATGTCATCTTCTTCTGGTTGCTGCACAATGGTGGAAGGCAGGGTTTCACGTAACTGGGGCTTATTTTTGGGGTAGGGCTTATATTACGAGCATCCTGAAAATCGTACTAGGGCTTATTTTCAGGTTCGGTCTTATTTTAGGGGAAACAGGGTAATTATACACTCACTTTAACTGTTACATCTGGTACTCCAAAAGTTCTCTCTCTCTCTGGCTAAACTACATTACAATATGAATCTTTCACATCCCTGCCTATTTATCTTTGTCAAACAAAATGTGTCTCTATCAATGTGTCCTACTGAATCTGCTAAACAAGACTGCTGGATCCCATAATATCAAGTCTGGAATAAAATTGTATTTGCCTTACCTAGCTTAGACCCACAGAAAGTAACTTCCAAAGTATAGCTATTGCTGATGCCCATTTTCCACATCACTACACGACCTGTCCCTTCTTTGCCTTTCTGTATCTTGAAATTGCAGTCTGAGAATGAGAACTTAAGAAAAAAAGAAATGGAGTCTATCCTTTTGCAATAAGTAGCACTTATGGTCTAAACCAAACATTACAAGATATATATCACTACTGCTGAAAAGCACCCCTCATATCACATTCTCTCTTCAGCATGTAGTTTCATCTATTTATCATGTGATGTCATGACACTCATTTTCTTTTGCTCAGTCCACACTGTAGTACTCACGGATGAGTCAGAGGAAGGAATTGCATGACATGACAATTCAGTATAATGGTAGTGGTTGGCTGGATAAACCAGAGAGATGGGTACCTGCTATGGAGCCAGAGGTCCAGAGGTCCCACTATGCCTCCCAGGAAAAGAGCCAGCCTGTTCAGCCTTGGGCAATCTGTGCAGTCCTAGAGCACTCACAGAAGACGGGAATGGTAAAAAAAACTTCCGAGTACTCTTATTACTTAGAAAACCCTGAAAAGGGTCACCGTAAGTCAGAACAGCATTTATGTTGTAATTTAGTATAACAGTAGAAGAGACAAAGAGGCTTGTTAAAGGCAGGGAAGAAAACTGAAGTGTTTTTTAAATTAAGCCTTTAAAGTGGTGAAAGCTAAAATCACATAATTATACCCAGATAAACTGTAATTCAATAAAAATTAAGGCATAAATAGTTCCCATTAGAAGAAAAACATGGCTTCCATTTGTATCTCTGCTCCTTATAAAAGAGACCATCTGTATTCCTATGCCTGGTATGAGATGACTGCATTGTATAAAGCACAAGGCTGTTAATCACCATCCAATCTGTTCTATTCAAGTGAAGGTTATCTAACTTAAGTTTTGCTCAAATAATGGAAACCACCATGTCTTGTATTATTCCCTTGTTACTCTGCCTCTCCCCTTCCTTCCTTCCTTCTTTCCCTATTGTACTTTCTTTTTTCCAAATCTGGATTGTGGGCTCTTTGGAAAGGAAACTGTGTTTTTATTTCTCTCTATAAACAGCTATAAATAATTAATAGTGCTAAGTAAAATAAATAATGTATGTGTTATCATCAGATTGACAATATCTTTAATAGCTCCTGTTAGTTACATGAGCCATGTAAACTGCAAGGTAGAAACACAAGTATTACTGTGGTAGTGACCTCTGTGATGAACAATTTCAAGCTCAGGAAACTGTTGCTGCAAGGTCACATGGGTTCTCTAACCGTGGGAAACAGTAGACAACTCAAGTACATAAACAATAATGTGAACAAAGCAATTGTGTAACGAGGGCCTGGCATGATTAGTAGGTCACTGCATCACATGAGGCACAAATGTTTTTTGGAAAAAGATGTTGTGATTGATGTATTTAAAAGAAGACCCCAAGCACACATTTTTAAAATGGCTACTACGATACCTGGAACACTGTAGCTCATAAATTCTAAAAGCCAAACAATTTGCCTGTAGCCCTGAAGAAATATATTTTACTTGTAATCCAGAGGACAGCTAATTCAGTTTACGCAATGGGAACAAATACTACTCTGCCATGACAAAACGCCACTAAAACATGAGAGAAAGAGAGCTGTTGTTTCATTTCATATAGGCTAAAAACTGCGTAACACATGCAAATGCCTGTGTGTGCTCCTAAAGGGATATATAAAGTGGTTCCTAGTATGTTTAACATTTATCACAGTACAACTAGCCTTGTTTTTAGATATTTACTAACACCAAGGACTGACGTTTCAGGATGTTTAGATCATTAAAACAACTGAGAAAACTGGCAAACAATTTAGCAATTGCTGAGGTACTGACAGAGGTTTCTAACAACATTTAAGAGTTGGCTTACTTTATCTGGACAGTTTTTGCTCATAATGAGAGGAAAAATGCGCTGGTGTAAGCTTGCCCCTTCTTCTTGCTGCTCCCTTTTTTCACAGCCATACATGAAGACATTCTCTTTCCTGCTATGACCATGAAGATCACAATACAGGAGAACACTGCGCTCTTCCATTATTCTGCAAGATGGGAGAATATTTATATCTAGTTATTTTAATTCAAATTTGGGAAGAAGACATTTTTTCAAGGTTGCCTATTGATAGAGGTAGCCTAGATTTCAGAGTCCCTAGGGCTGAAGGCATGTTTACTAGGAACAATCTTCAGCAGATTCCTTTGTTGGTAGGAATAAGAACTTTTCCAGTGAGTGCAACAAGAGCTGAGTTGCACCTACTGACTGCATCTCCAGATACCAAGACAAGAAGTAACAAGTTAAAGTAATGGAGTTGTGTATAATGAGTTATGTGGGGAGGGCTATAGGGGGGACACTCTAATTGTGACAAGGGGGATGTTGTACAGTTGGCAGGAAAAATACTCAAAACATAAGTGCAGAATTTAGGTACCTTAGACTTAGAGAGAATAAATGTTTATTTTTTAAAATATTCACTATTAATACTTCCAGTAAAGCTGTTGATATTAGTATTGTGTGGGGTTTAATTTGGACTTGGAGCTGAGAGGGTGTCCCAGGTTATCTCCCCTGGGTCTGCAATCCAAACTCCATTATTCTATGATACCCAGCGAACAAGTGGACTGCAGGATTTGAACACATCTGGAGACTGTCAGATAGGGAAGGTAACTTTGGCATTTCACAGAGGTTTTAAATAATAAGTATAAGGGAACTGAACCTTCACATGAAAAACACCATTGACAGGAAGGAACTGAACTTTGTGGAGGAGGAGGAGGAGGAAAGCCCTCTTCGTAGCTAAAAGTGAAGGCATTTACTTTGCTTTCTCTGCCAGAAGTTATTTTCCCACATATCACAAAGGATCATAGCAGTAAAACAAAATCTACATTAATCAAACATTCAAGCATCTTTGAACTAAAAATATATCCAATGGAACAGGCTGAAGACAGGTCATGTGTTAATTAACCACGGGCCAATACGATTGTCGTAATAGACAAAGAGTTGCAATACTAAACAGAGAGGAAAATTGGTGTTACCTTTTTACCTTTTGATCATGGTGCGCGTGTACCAGATTGAAGGGAAGGAATCCTTGAGTTCTGATTTATAATTACGATTCAAGTCCCTGCCTGCTAAAGAACACCGGTAATTGCCCACAATCACACCATCTGGATTCAACATTGGTACCACCTTAAAAACATAAGTGTCTCGGAGCAACTGGGCACTCCTTGAATCCCCCAGAATGTAATCCAGAAAGCCCTTCATCATCCAGGAACTATTAGTTTCACCTGGGTGCACCCTGGCAGTCAAAATCACTGCTGCTTTCCGTTTCTCTTCTTTTAAGTCTTGCAAGGGGTTGGTGATGGTTAAAACATAGACTATGTTTCTCGCCAGAGTATGGCATAAGATGCGGATCTTGCAGAACTTGGACCGCTTTGGATCCGTAGCAATGGCAGACAGGTAGTCTTGTAAGTTACTGTAGGTGTAAGGATAGCAGTGTGCAAAATAGCAGGTATCTCTGTTATGTGGGAACTGGAATGTCCATGTCAAGGAAAAATACTGACGTCCATCTTGGCTAAGGTTATTTTTATAATACTTGATTTCATCTCCTGTCCTTTGCCATCCCACTTTGTGGATCTTTGCTTCTGCTTCCGAATACAATAATGGACGCATACCACGATTGTACAAACTTGTTGGCTTGGTGAAGTTGACAATGGTAAAACGGTAAGGTATTCCTGCTTGAGTGTTGGTGACCTGGAAGTAGTACCACTGTGTGTGCTTCTTTGTGTACAAATCAGTGCGTAGAGTCAGTTGGTACTCAAAATCACTACTGGCACACGGGGGGAAAAGAACATAATTGTTAATATAATTTATATTGTCAGACATTCAGGTACAGTGATACATGCCTGACTTTACACATTTTCCCTTGATAGATCGGAATTCTCCTATCTGTTAATCAGTCTGTGTGGCCCTGGACAAGCTGCAGAATCCCAGGGTGTCCCCAGAGGAAGGGAATGGTAAACCGCTTCTGAGTATCTGTGAAGATTCTCAGTCATCCAGGTGCGGCTATCTGGAAGCTGAGACATGGCAACTGAACTTCTTTCTTGTTAGGTTGAAATGTTTCACTACTCATCCAAGTAGCTTCTTCTTGGATGAGTAGTGAGTATATATAAGGGATCTCCTACCAACTCTCCTCAGACTGAAGAAGCTACTTGGATGAGTAGCGAAACATTTCAACCTAACAAGAAAGAAGTCCAGTTGCCATGACTCAACTTCCAGATACACTTCTGAGTAGTTTCTACCTAGAAAACCCTGGAAAGTGTTGCCATAAGGCAGAATTGACTTGACAACACATAATTATTATTCAATTGTTATTCAGGGTCTACCAAGACAGATACTAATATTTAGAAAACAAAAAAGAAAATTATGAGCAACTTACATTTTGACTACCTTTTGCAGATTCCCACTTTCAAATCGTCCTTCGAAGATTAAGGTGTTGTCCCAGTCATCCCAGGACTGAGGAAGCACCTGCTTGGATGGGCAGCTGCCTCCTATACGAGAACACATAAAGCTGGAATCCTTATCAGCTACTGGGAGGAACAAAATGTGTCATTACTATTATTCAATTGTGAATTACTTTTTTGTTTAATTCCCTCCCCCCAAAAGACTGTGTGTAGTACATACATTTCTTATGAAGCAACCAGATATATTTTGAAATGACTTGTTCAAAATTACATATTTTCTCCATTCCCAGTCTTTATGTACATGGGTAAAATCTCAGTAGAAACAGTAAAAACAAACAATCATGTCATGTTTTTATGTTCAACATAACTGTAGAATCCTACTGACTTCAGTGACATAAATATAATTCTTAGGAGCAAGGTATGAAAAGTATCTGTTATTATAATCATTGATTAAATGAGCAAGAAACTGACAATGCTTTAACAGTCTTTTGAATAGTGGGTCTCATCCTTTTGTATCCTGTGTCCCATCCATCACTCTATCAAGAAACCTAAGTACCACCATAATGGAAACGAAGTGTCCACTTTCCCAAAGGAGAAAATTTATTTGTTTATAGGAAATCTGTCGCTGCATTTGTCACTGATAGTAAATTGATGGACACGGAGGAAATGGGATTAAGGAGAAATAATGGAGTGACCAAATTTACCAGTAACATGCTGAAGGATGACAGGCAGATAGATAATCTACGGCTGGGAAAAAGGGACTTATATGCATGTGTGATGGACATGTGAAATAAGAAAGAAAGAATGGGAACTGGTTTTAAAGGAAATTAGAGAAATTACTGGATATGATATTCAGATATCACCAATCATTGCTCTCGTAAATACAATTAAAAACGATCATCTAAAAACAAAACAAGAGTTAATTGTTATAATGGTTACAGTTGCAAGATTAATATTTGCAAAGAATTGGAAAAGCAACAAACGAATTAATCTTGAAGATTTGTATAAAGAAATGTGGAGCTTAGCAACTAATGATAAATTAACATGTGAAATGAAAATAAGAAGAGGAATGATAAAGTCTAATGATTTCAAAGATGTATGGAATTCATATTTGGAGCATGTTTTTTTGAGGGGGAAAGGCTACATGCCAGCAAAAGAATTAATGTAGTTTTGGAGAGGTACGGGGAAAAGGGATATAAATTGATACTTCTGGTCACCTAGTCCCAAGGGTGAATGTATTGTATGTAGTTATTATTGAATTTGTATTTTAGTTTTAATATTTTTTTTAAAAGATAATCTACGGCTGGTAGCATTTGTAGGAAAAATATTGTCACATTTGCAAGAGGACACGGAGATTGACAAAGACCGAATTCTTACTAGTTATTATGAAAACCCTGCATCACTTAGACAGCTTCTGTGCTCCAGCATTAGTATGTGCACTGTTGTTTTGCAGAAAACACATTTGGTGGCCCATGATAGCTCCAACGTTCTTCTTTTAATATGTGTGTATCATGATATATGAAATCACACTACACGGTAGGATTTGATATTATTATTTTACGATTAAAAAGGTCTGCTGTATCTTTAGTGTCCCTCTTCTAGGAAGTGCTCAAGGTAAAGTATGCATTAAATTCCAGAATGGGACTCACAATGGTAAACAGCCAGATTCAAAACAGAAATAAAAGTACTGATGTTAAACAGTAAAACCAGTGGACAAGTAGCAGGAATACATTTTTTTTTCATTTTTGAAAAAATAAAAAACAATGGAAACTCTGTTCAATACAAGAAATGGAGAGAGAGAGAGAGAGAGAGAGAGAGAGAGAGAGAGAGAGAGAGAGAGAGAGAGAGAGAGAGAGAGAGAGAGAAGTAATGGATCCCGTCTCCATTTTCATACTGGTTTGGATTGTCTTTTTCCCCTTCCTCCTGTAAGGTAGAATTGTATGTATGGTGGAATGTTGAAATAATGTTGAACACTAAAACTACAAATAACTACGTTAGAGATACTTTCTAATAAAATGCAGTCAAACCTTCATCAGCTAGATATACCACAGCACCCTCACTAGGCTCTGGACAGAGTGGCTCATCTTCCAGACCTGTTGGGGTATACAATGGCTCTGGGAGAGGTGGAACCCACTCTGGAGGAAAAGAGAGAAGAAATTAATCTTTAACTGGAATTCCTAAGTTTATATGTTCAGATATGTCAGACCACCAAGGACAGCTTTAAACTTTAAAAGAACAATAAATAAATGAGACCTTCAGAACAATTTATTGCACAATCATACATATTTTTAATACTACTCTTTCCTACATACAATAAACTTCTCTTCAGATTCCTTGGGGCTTTGTGCAATGCTTCAAAGGTTAATTAATTATGTGCCATCATGTTGTTTCTATCCTAGTGGTGTTCTTGGACCATGCAGCTTGTTCAAGGCAGGACCTATAACTCTACCAACACAGAAGCTTTGGGTGATCTTAGCCAGCCTGTCTCCTGGTGGCACAGCAAGGACTCAATGGGAATAGTGGTGTGTGCTATGTCTGTAAATTATGATAACATATCACAATGAAGTTTTGCCCTTTGCCAGAAAAAATTCCTGAAGACACAAGACATCAGATAAAACATGATTAAAAGACAATACATGCATGGGCAAGGTTTGATGCTGCTACTTAAAGAGTTGCCCCGCCAAAGAAACTTCACACTCTTTAATGTAGCATGTCTTACCAGCTAAGAGGCCGGGACATGCGCAGATCGCCCCCAGCTGGCTGATGGGCCAGCTAACTAAATAATAATAATAAATATATATATATTTTAAGTTAGCCAGCCTGTTAGCTTACCCGGGGCCATCTGCCCATGTCCCCACTTATCAGCTGAGAGGTGGGGACATGGCAGATGGCCCCCAGTGTGTAGTGGGGCTCTTAAGATGGTGGCAGCAGCTGAGGAAGAGGAGGCAGTGGCAAGAAAAGGTAGGGGGGCAGTGGGAAGGGGGGCAGTAGGATGGGGGCGATGACTGTGGGGGGGCGATGAACCAGGGGGGTTGTAAATCACCTCAAAATTAGTTAGTTCAGGAAAGTTCAGGTTCTCCAGTTTGGATGAACCTGAACTGATCTGAACCAACAAATTAGCGATTTTTTATTTATTTATTTATTTTATTTATTAAATTTGTATCCTGCCCATCTAGACAGCGTCTACTCTGGGCGGCTCACAACAAAATAGAATAAAAACAAAGGCGGGGGGCTCTCCTCGTTCATTTTTAGCTTCGTGTCCATCTCTAATTGTAATCTTTCTGTTACATTTAGCTCCTTCAGTCACCTTGGGTAGAAATGTAATACAAAAATGAATGATTTAGGAATAATTTTTGTCGCTGTTGTTATTACCACACTACTATGAGACCATCCATGTTCATGGTGATTTGTAAAGAATGACAAAACAATGCCTTTACTGTTTTGTGTATGATCCAACTGGAAAACCAGAAACTTCTTTAAAGTCCCAGCCTACGTTGCTAAGCATGTAACTTTAGTCTCACTGACAGATTACACTGATAAGAGTTTGCCTATATTAAGGAAAGAAGTTTATATTAAAGGAGAAACTATTGAAGTTAAAAATAATGCATTCTAGTTGTCAAACCCATAATTTCTGTAATTTCTTCCAGATTATTGAAGGATCTATCCTAGAAATTATTTTCTGGTAACAGAAGTAGGCTTTGCCAGAAGGTGTCAGCATGGGACCAGAGATTTGGGAATGAGAAAAGCTCTATAATAATTTTTGCTAAATTATAGGATTCGGCATGAAATCTCCACTGAAATGAATTGAACTTTGCCACAACAGGTAGGCTTCTGATCATGTAACCTTTTCACATGAAAGATTTGTAAGAAATTGGGTTTCTGTTTTCTTCACCTTGTTGCTAACACTCCACTACCATTTGGTAGCAGTCATCTGTAATTGTCTTGTTAGGACCAAAACATTTTACTGCCTGAGGGGGAAAAATGTCATGCCCTGTCCCACCCCCAACTATTTTTGAAGCTTCAACACCAGTGACAGGACAGAGGCCTCAAATGCACCTGAAAGAAGCAGACCAGCTTAGAAGGTGCAGGGCAGACTATGTGCACTGCACTGTTCACTAGCAACTCTCCCTGATCCCCCACAGCATCTGCTGCCTGGTGATCAGGACACCCTTATGTCTTCCTATGGATATGCTTAGTCTTAAGAGATCTCACACATCAAATATAAATGAACAGCTACTTTTGTTTTGTTTTCTTTCTTATGGGAGGAGGGACAAATAGGGTTGCTTGAGGTACATTTGCCATGTAGATGTAAGGATTTCACCAAATGGCATACCAGACCTCTACACAACTCTTAGGTGATCCTATTTAGCCGGTTACAGCCTGCTCCAATTCAGCTGTCTAGCCAAGCACTAAGTTTTAATTCATAATACAAAATGAATTAATCCAACAATACAGAACAAAAAAAATAATCACTGGTGCCCAACTCAAGTAGAACTGAAATCACATCAGATTTGGCTCTTGAAATTACTATTTTCTATCCCAGCTTCTGAATCTTACCTATAAAGTGATAAATAAAGATTGTAAGCTTATATGGGGCAGTATTCAGTACCTGAATACAAGGTGCACAATTTTGCTGGCAATCCAGCACTTTACTTCTTTAGTACACCTTTAGTAGCTCTTAGGTAGATACTTGCTTCTTTATTATTATTATTTAATTGTCAGTTAGTCTCCAAGGAACACCATTTCTTGACACTCATCCTCAGTTCTTTAGATCTCTACCCTGAGAAAGTCATCACAGGCACAAGAACCTGTCCAAAATTTTCTCTAATGATGATAGGTACAAACAATTCCTTCATCTTATTGGCAATGTGTTTTTCTTCCTTTAACACAACTTTAGTCAACGTTCCAAATTGCACAGACAGAGGAGACTGCCCACTACAAACAGCCACCCTTGCATGTAGAGGACAAAAACAATGGAAATGAGGGAAGGAGCTTCCATACTAATTTCCATTCCCAGTAAAAGGAACACTTTAAGATGACGGAAGGTGTAGAAGGAGGAGGAGACACTCCTTGTCCAGGGCCAGCCCTGGGCAAATAATTTCATTTTCCAGGACATTTAGGTTCTAGTCCATTGCTGTAAAATTAGAAACAGCTCTCCCTTTTTGACAGTGAAAGTAACATTGCACACTTCCTTCATATTACCAAAGAACCTATACAGATGTTTTGCAGATTTGTTTACTTTTCATCAATGAATCAACTGATTCAAAGCTAGGTAATCAATCAGCTAAACATTCTTTGGACAAAATCCTGTAGCATAAATTAAGGCCATGTAAGGCCAATCACATCACTGGCAATGGAAGACTGCAAATAATTAAAGAGCTGCTCCTTCCATTTCAGGTCTTGCACGTCTCATCTCCAACTTGTCCATAATCAGTCTCAGTGCAGGCAAGCCGGGCAAACCCTGAGAGTGACGTAGGAACTCTTTAATTACCAGCAACTTGCTGCCGCCGTTCATGTCATCTAGCAGGGAGAGACTGCTGACCTTGAGGCTTACTTGAACCCATGCAATGTGATTGACTGCAGGCGAGTTATGCAAACCCCAAAAATCAAAGAACTTTTTCATTACCAGTGATCTCCCCCTACTGGTGATGCTATCATCTTTACACAAGCATAATTTATGCTATAGGATTTGGGCCTTGAATTGGTTGCAGCAAAGATGGTGAACAGTCTATTATGACAAAAAACAAAACAAAACAAAAAACAAAACAGTAAAGTGTTAATCAAAAATTACTACCACTATAAATGTCACAATGGCATAAACATTTTATTATTTACCAATATGCTCGATTCTGTCTCTGATCACTTCATACTGATGGGGCCAGCGTACTAAGTGTACGTGTCCTGCAGGAGACAGGCCATATAAATCTCGTGGTTCACGAAGTCGTGGCACCCATTTCCCTGAGTTATATTCCAATAAAATCTGTGTGGTTCGTGGCAACAATTGGTCACAAAAAGAATCTGTAAGATTACAGAGGGAAAGACACAAATCATTTTTGTCCTGGGGTTATCTAACTCAAATTAGACAGTACATTTGTCCAATACAATTGAAAAAAAATCCATGGCACTATTCTATCTGGCATAGTTCACGTATAAGGATGTTATCAGTATGGCATACAATTCAACCTTGCAGCAGCAGCAGCAATACTGCTATGGTAAATTATAACTTGGCCCAGAGTAACATGAACAAAATTGGATATCAAAGCAAATACATAACTTGCTTTCAGAAACCATGATCTTTGGTCAGCATTATTATTTCTTCATTTCTAGGAACACCTACAGTTTTGTAAATGTGAATTTAGACATGCCCTCATGGCTACCTCCGTTCCCCCCCCCCCCCCAAGTAATTCTCCTCATATCGCCATCATCATACAAGTATAGGAGAACAGAATCATGAGATCATGGGATTCTAGAACTGGGAGGGACCCTAAAGACCATCAAGAACTGCTCTCTGCAGAAGCACGAAATCCACCATGAAAGCAACCCTGGCTCATTACCATTCAACCTCCTCTTAAAAGCCTCCAATGAAGGAGAATCCACCATCTATCAAGGCAGTTTATAATCATAATAATCATTTTATAAAAGGTAGAACTGGAAGGGACCCTATGGATCGAGTCCAGCCCCTGTAAAGAAGGCACAGTGCAATGTTATGCCTAGTATGTATGCAATCCATGTATATTCCAGTTCCCTACTAACAAGTAAAAAAAAATTCAGACCTGTGAAAAATGTACACTGTTCAAGATCTTCTGTTAAAAACTGGCTGAAAGGATCCTCATCCTAAAATACATAAAAATACAACAGAGGAAAAAGTCACTCTTTTTCTTGTAAAATCCAGATTAGATAATCATACCTTACATATGTCACATGGAGCATTATGAATTGTGTAAACATAATTGTTGTTGTTGTTACATGCCATCAAGTTACTTCTGACTTGTGGTGACCCCACGAATGAGTGATCTCCAAAAAATCCTATCAACAGCCCTGCTCAGCTCTTGTAAACTCAAGGATGTGGCTTTCTTGAGGGAATCAATCCATCTCATATTTGTTCTTCCTCTTCTGCCTTCAGCTTTTCCCAGCATTGTCTTTTCCAGAGAATCTTTCCTTTTCATGATGTGTCCAAAGTATCACAGCCTACATTTTGTCATTTTTACCTCAAGAGAAAGGAGTATAAGGAATAATCATAACAATGATTATTATAATTTACTAATAAAAAGTATGTGTGTCTGACTGTCAGAGTAGTAGCTTCAAACCATGCGGACACCTGCAACTTGGCCTGTGTACTAAAATGATCTGGAAGGGAGGGTATATATCTGCGGTTATTTGTTTTTTAAAACACATAGATGGAACAGCCAGTCCCCTTCCTTAGGTGCTGTAGGGGTGCACCATGGTTTCAGTAATCATGATTTAACTCAGAGCAGGCACGAAGTGTCCAATACGTAACTGCTGTGTTTTGTTTGAAGACTTGAGTGCATCTAAAATCTGCAGATTGGATATATTTTAGCCTTTTTTAAAAAGAGACAATTGCATTTTTAGATAACCACACACTAAATAAGAATGAAACAAAAAAGAATGAGGTGTTATCACAAAAGGAAGTATGCAAAATACAAAACCAGATACATTGTTAAAGACAATGTACAAGCATTTCTCAGATTAAATCCTGGTGTAATTTGAACAAAGAGCATAGTAGTGTGGGATTCCTGGGCTGTGATCAAAGTAGAAAATAATGCCTAATCTATATACCAGGTAAATGTCCTACAGTGTAACTAATTTCCAATACTACCTCCTTGCCTGAATTGTCCATACATTTAAAATATTTGATGGAATTAATTGATCACTAGGAGAAATGTTAACTCCTAAAGCAGAATAATCCCTGTTGTAAGACTGGGAGATTTCAACGGAAGAGGATATCTCAGACTAAAGTGGCTAGAAATGTTCTTTAATAGTCAGTAGCAATGTTTAGCCCATCCCCCTTTTTAAAAGAGACAAGTAAATTCTTACACAGCCATGCACTAAAAGTGAAACATAAAAAGAATAGGGCGTATCACAGCAGTGTTAAATTCAGTGGCACGTAGCTTACTTCACTGTAGTTTCCTTATCAGAGCTGAGTACAATGTATTTAAACAATACATTGTACTCAGGGACAAAGAAAATAAAATGTGACAGCAGTAACACACTGCAATAAAGCAGATAAAGTACATATTACTTGACACAAATAATTACTGTTATGGTATGCACTGCTATACAAGTGCAATGTAAACCTATAAGGACTATATTCAGGTATCTAAACTCTGATAAGTAGTCATAGGTAATACATGTTTGAAGAAGGCATAAAACTGAGGAAAAAACATACCGAATTGTAATAATCATCTGTTAATACTTCCACTTGCTGCTTTTCTTTATTTGAATCTTCGGACATAATCTCCTAAAACAAAGCCTTTTATTTCTTCTCCACAGACTGTGAAATATATAAAAATTAATCCTTTGAGGTGTACACCCATCCTTTTCAGCCTACAATTATTTCTATTAACACCTAATTCAAATGTGCATTAGCTCTGTTATTATCATTTGCCAACATATAATTAAACAAAGCTTAAATTTCTCTCCAATCTCCATTTATTTTGTGATTACCATTTTATTATAAATACTTTAATTATAATTTCTCTTCCACTTCATCATGACACATGGAATGCCTATAAAAAAAGGCCTCAGAAGTGCAGGAGAGAACAAAAGACACAGACAGGAGATAGGACTGACTGCCCTCCTCAGCCTTAAAACAAGATTGTGTACAATATAATTTTCTTGCAAATATGATATTGACAGAATAGTCGTGACAAGCTCTTGATCAATACATATAGAGAGCCAGTTATTTCCATTGTCAGTTATTCTGACATAAAGTACTGTATTGTGTTCTATACCACTGGTTCTTGACCTTGGGTAACCCAAATGTTCTTGGACTGCAATTCCCAGAAACCCCAGCCAGAACAGCTAGTGGTGAAGGCTTCTGGGAGTTGCAGTCCAATAATACCTGGTTACCCAAGACTGGAAACCATTGTTCTTTACAATCAAGGAGGATCAGAATAAAGAATAATGAACCACACAAAAGATGCTGCTCCCACTAATGGTTGCTTCAGAATTATGAGCAGAACTATTGATTCTGTGCTATGGCCATCCCTCCATTTCATTTCCTCCTAAATATTCCCACTGAATAACTGTGGGCAAGTCTGATGCTGATTCACATAGTTGTTTATTTCAGAGGGGCAGAAATTTTTACATCTGCTGCAGCAAAATCAACAAAGAACTTTGGACATCTTAAAAAGTAACCAATTGATTATGGCATAAACTTTCATGAACTAGAATTCAACTTCATTTCCATGAAACATGATGAGAAAAAGATGGAGGCACAAAAGTTGACTTTACATCATTATTTCCCTTAAAATAATGGCAAATAATTTTATTTGATACTACCTCATTATTTCCCATAAAAGGGAAGGAATCACATCAAAGGGCACAGGACCATTTCCCCCAAATGCCACAGATACACTCAAATCATTTTCATTGCTGAAGGCAGCAACTGTAAGTGGTACTTAAGCAATACCAACAATATACTGTAGTGACAAATGACGGTAAATATGCTTCAATGAATAAGGAGAGCAAAAATGCCATAGATCAGGTGCATTCCATCCACAGAAGGTGCCTTTTTACAGCATATCATCCCTAACCTACGTTAAGCATATACAGGGACAATAATTGGAAAACAAACAGATTCTTTGGTCTCTTGTCAGCATTAAGTTACAGTCAGAGGCTGGGATCTAAGGGGGTTGTTCCATTGATGAAACTGCTTGTGTCAGTAAGACTGGAAGGACAGTTATTTTTCCCCCCTCAGCAGCTCCTCATATTCCTGAGAAGTCTGCTGGAGGGGATGGGGCACTGCAAAGACCTTAAGGTTTTTTTGATGGCCCAGACAGCTGCAAAGAGCAGGAGGGTAAGAAAGATCTATGGTAGTAGTGATCAGCCCTTAACCTAGTGCTGGAGTAAGGGGTCACAGTAACATGGAAATGAATGGGTTTACTTTGCTAGAAGTTTGATCATTCTAGGCATGACCCGAGACTCTAAAGATAGAAACATATTGTCTGAAAAAATGTTCCTTCATATGCCTATGTTTACATTCATGTCAATACTGCCGATGAAATTACAGCATGAAAGAAGTCCTGATCTATATCTTACTACAGCAATTAGAGCATCTAAATCAGAATTCCTCATTGTATTTTTCACTGTTACAACAAATCATTCAAAATTGCTGCCACTGCCAAGAGAGGTAAAATTTCAAGACCCACTTATAGCTTGGAGTTGAGGAGCATCATGGAAAAGCATACATTTGAACCAAATGCCATACTTTTAATACAACATGCACAATCTGTGTCCAGTAAGATTCTTCCCCACAATATGATCTACTTCTGACTGGCAAAGTAGCAGCTACACCAGAGGCACTGTGTTTATCTGCAGCAGGACAACACAGCTAAAGATCTATTTTCCTCAGCAAGACAAACAAATTCAATAAATGCAACATTTTGAAAACCCAATATTTTGTGAATTTATCTTCCCAACTACCACCATCATGGTAGGAAAGAGCAGAGACGCCAACAGGCCTGGGGATCCCCCCCAAATATGGGCAACAAGATATGTGATCTATACAAAGCACATTTAAGAAAACCACAGTGACTGCAAAAACAACAGAAGGAGATGTGGAGCAGCTGTGGTTTACTGATTTACTGAAATATAACTAAGGGTGGTGTAATGGATAGGGTGAGTGGCTACAATTCAGGAGACCCTGGGTGTCAATCCCAGTTTGGCCATGGAAACTTTGGGGGAAATGGCACTCATAAAACCACTCTTTAAATACCTCACTTACCTTGAATGCCCTATTGTCAGTACAAGTCAGTTCTGACTTGACCACATGTAGAGTGAACATTTTAAAGCAAGAGATAGATTTATTTAAATTATTTATATGCCGCCGTTATACCCATACGGGACCCGAGGTGGTTTACAACAGATAAAACAACAGATTTAAAAAACATTTATAAATATATTAAAAAATAATAAATGTATTAAGTTTTAAAAC
The DNA here is from genome assembly GCA_037013535.1 of Intellagama lesueurii. Taxonomy (NCBI): domain Eukaryota; kingdom Metazoa; phylum Chordata; class Lepidosauria; order Squamata; family Agamidae; genus Intellagama; species Intellagama lesueurii. The sequence continues at coordinate 37,612,115 of JBAJHW010000005.1, read as the reverse complement.
CACATTTAAAAACAATTCAAAAACACTTAAAAACCTGTAAAAACCAGCATTTCTGAGATAGAGAGATAGATTATTTATTTTAATTTTTATCCCACTTAACTAGTGGCAGAGCCACTACTCTGGATGGCAAACAAACTGAATAACACAAAGTACACAACAGACAGAATGAGAAATTCACATGAACAACAAACAGAAAACATAACTAAAAATAAAACTTACTGCCCTAGAGCAGTGGTTCTCAAACTGGAGTCCCCAGATGTTCTTGGACTGCAATTCCCAGAAGCCTTCACCACTTGCTGTGCTGGCCAGGATTTCTGGGAGTTGTAGTCCAAGAACATATAGGAACCCAAGTTTGAGAACCACTGCCCTTAAAGAGTGGTTCTCAAGCTTTGATGTTTCGGATACCTTTGGGTTCCAACTCCCAGAATCAGATCACTGGTCTTACTAGCTAGGTCTTCTGGCACTTGAAGTCCAAAACATCTTGTAAAGTAGTGGGTTCAGATGTGGAGATGACTTCAGCATAGCTCTTTATTTGCAGGAGACACTACAAACACTCACAGCAAGCTGTCCTATATACTCAAACCTTCCCCAAAGCACACACCCAACATTCAATCAGTCAGTAACCACATTTAACAGCTAAAAACTCCCTTGGCCCATTGCTAGTCTGCAGGAGTAACCTAATTGACCGGCTCAGCAAGCATAGTTAATCTCAGTACAGCTGCAAGCAGCCTATCCAACAAAGGATCTTCACCTGAAGCTCCCAATACATTACACATTTTGTAGCTGGAAGGTTGAGAACCACTACTGTAGAGTCTGGAGTTGGGGAACATGTGGCATTGGGACTGGAACCACTGTCTCTCACCATCAGCAAGGCTGGCGGGAGCTGTTGTTGAAAAACATCTGGAGCACTATTTTCTTGATTGTTTGAATCATAGGATCATGGAAACAGAGGGGCGCTATGAGGCCATTGAGTCCAACCCCCCTGTTCAATGCAGGAATCCAAATCAAGGCAGATCTGACAGGAGGTTGTCTGATTTTCTCTTGAATGCCTCCAGTGTTGGAGCACTCACCACCTCCTGAGGAAAAGAGTTAATTGGCTCCATTGTGGTACTGCTCTAAAATTTAGGAAGGTTTTCCTGATATTCAGGTGGAGAAACCTTCCCCCACTGAGTTTCTATGGTCTATTCAAACTCACTCTGGGCTGTGGATGTACTTTAAAATGTTCCCTCTGGCCATGTTATGCGCAGTCAAATGTCTGCTGCCTTTTGCCACATCCAACGAAAGGCAGACACCCCCCCCCCCCCACGCCTTGCAACATCCTCCCCTTCCTCTTTATTTAATATTTTGTTCGACAAAGATTTTTGCAGAACTAGAAAGCCTGGACATTTTTTTCATGCCTCTCCAGTTAGCACAATAGAGGGATCTCCCAAAGGGGACGTAGGAACTTTTTTGCGACGAGCCCCTCTTCCGTTGCCTCCGTGGGTGCACCGTTCACCTGTTGTCGCTCCCGCTCCCTCCGACACACTCGCGCCTCCCTCACCTTTGTGATCGCGTGTGAACGCTGCTTCCCGGCTGCGGGGCGGGGGAGACAGGTCCCTACCTCCGCATGGCTAACCCTCACCCCCGTCCTTGGCTTAAAGCCCAGCAGCGAAGCCAAACCGACGCCTCGCCAGGGCGTGGCCTCGGCAGCCTCTCCTCCACGGCGATGGCGGCGCCGGCGGATTCTAGAAGCGGAGGCTTAGAAAGGACGTTGCCCTGGCAACCGCCCGGCGGCCCGTTCGTCGGTGGAACTGTGGCATCTAGCTTCCCCTCCCATCCTCCCGACAGTTCCAGATTGAGCCTCTCTTTTTTTGGGGGGGGGGGCAGCTGGGTAATTGCCCCGTAGGGTTTATCCTTTATTGTACCTCTCCTGTTGTCCTCTCCCTTCCAAATCTGTTGCATTTTCTGCACATCTTTAGAACTCCTGCGGGACGATTTGGTACAGTGCTCCTACCTCCCCACTTTGGTATAAACTATTTGGAAGGCTTCCTCCTTCTACAATGGCTGTATGAGCCAAAGAAATTCAACCATGGCCTAGTGGTACATTTGGAAGGGCGAATCTCATCATGGCAGTCCCCAGAGCCCATTCCTCAAGGAGTGTCCAAAAATGCTAAATTGGGCCATATAAACAAACGAAGTGCAGGTCTTTTGTAAAGCTAACGACTATTCATTGCTCAAGACCAAAGTATACTCAGGTACTTCGTTACAATAGAGATGGTTTGCAACAATCCTGGAAAAAAAAAAAATCAGTTTCTTCCTCCATCTAAGTAAGTGATGGTGAACCTATGGCATGTGTGGCACAGCTGGCATGCAGAGCCCTCTCTGTGAGCATGCGAGCCATAAGTCGCCATTGAGAAATACTTATCCATCCTCCGATCCCGGATTTTGGCACTCCCCTCTGCTGGTGCAGTGGTCCAGCGTAGGGGTGCAATGGCGGCCATTACCAGTCTAACCATATGGGGGATTGGAGGACTGGTAAGTATTTAACTGTTAATACCACCCCTAGGAAAAAAAAACCCAAGCATTTAAATGTTGCAGTGTAGGGGCAGTTGTTTTTTCTAAACTAAAAACTCAGTATTCAGGTTTAATTGCAGTGTTGGCACTTTGAAATAAATAAGTTGGTTTTGTGTTGCAGTTTGGGCACTCGGGCTCAAAAAGGTTCACCATCACTGATCTAAGTTCAGAGAGAAGGGGTGGGGTTGTGGCAGATGATGTCACAATTCTTGCTGCTTGGAAACTCCTGGGGCTTCAACCCTGTGCAATCTGCCTCCATTACACTTCTGAATTCAACATGAGGTATTGTTGCCACTCCATTGCCAAGCTATGGAAAATAAGTTTTTGTTGCTTGGCTCAAGGCACAGGAACCAAAGTGAGGGGGAAACAGAATGCCCTTGTGTAGAACTGTTTGTACTCCCTCCTCAGTACCACCTCCTTGCTCTTGTTACTGCTGGAATGTTCAACAGCATCATGAAGCTGCCAAAAGTGAAGAAGATGACTGGGAAGTGTAGTAGCTGTGCTGCTTGGTAGCAGTTCTACATTCATTTGGTTTGCACACAAATACATGCCACTACTATGCTTTAATGACCAAGTACAGAATGTTGTTCCATGGAAGTAACCATGTTAGTCTGTTGCAGCAAAAAAGAGAGGGTCTTGTGGGACTTGTTAAGACTGACAAATTTGGTTTGTTACGAGCTTTCATAAATGTAGCTTGTGATTAGAGCACAATAGTCAAGTCACAGGCCTTTTTGTATGCTGCTTCTAGTAATGGGGGAAGAACAGAATGAAATATACATAAAATGATAATTGTTAACACAGCTCCATACACTTTTGGAGGGTTGCTTAACATAAACGTGGCAATGGTAAGGTCAGTTACACCAGTCAATTACTCTTTGAGATATTAAACAGTGCTTTCTACTTACCCAAAGAGCCTCTTGTTTTAACATACTTCTAAAAACAGAAGTAGCCTGCTTTATCTCAGAGTCCTTTTGGAAAAACTGTTGTGCTGTACACAGTTGGGTAGTAATACAAACTTGTATGGATGAGCCGATTAATATATACGATGAGATACAATCTCTTAGCTTTGTTTAAGCTGAGAGAAAGAAGAGTGAGAGCCACAAGAACCTCCCTTCCCCCAAAGGAGAAAATCTGTTGAGTTACTTTTAAGTCCCCAAAGCATGCCAGATGAACTCCTCCTATGACAGTACAACTCTTGGCATGATTGCCTTTTTCACAAAAGACATGTAGATTTCTGTTGGCATTCAGTGTTTTCTTTGAAAACTGGCAATTGAGTTTAAGGGTTTCATCTCCCAGTACCAGTCTTGTTTTGTAGTCCATACTGACTGTCTATCAGCCCATCATTTCTAGTTAAGAAGAAATCATCTGTGTAGTTTTATACAGACCAAGTGTAATAACAGGTCTTTCTTTCTTTCTTTCTTCATGTCAGAAGCACCGCAGTACAATTAAGAAAAATACCAGATAATTTTCACCCAATAATGGGCAACATTAATAGCATTGGGGGCATCTAACATGAAGTCTACTTAAACTGCCAACAATAACAAAACAAATAAATTATATTTCACAGTTCTAACAAATGTTAAGAATGAAGAAAGGGAATAAGAGAGACATAATGGCTGGCATCCTGTTGGCGTAGCTCTGCTCACACCAGACTGATGATGTCATCAGTCACAGCCTTTTATCACTAATTAAATGTTTCAAATCCCACCCACCCCCAGTTCTGAGGCTGCTTTAATCTTGGGGAAGCCGAGGGGGGATACAGGATGGGGAGGAGTATTTAATTTCTGAAAGTCATCACTGGTCACAGTTCCCATCACCTTTCCCAGGATGAAAGGGATCCCTCCTCCTAGGTGAGGAGGAGAATCAGGAACTTTTAATTAGCAATAAAATGTTGTGTGCAGAGCTGTGCCAACAGGATTTCAGCCAATGTTTTGTTATGCTTGTTTTGTAACTTGGTAAAAGTCAGTTTTTTGGACTACCAGAATTCCCTAACAAGCACTGATTTGGATTCTAGATGCTGGAGTCCCAAAACTGATGTTTCAGAACCCTGGCTTATTCTCAAACTTGTAATTCCCACCATCACACTCTAGGCACCTTTTTTAAAGGCAGGAAGGGGAATGGGCATAACAGGTACATTTTTGGCACAGAAAGAGAGAGGATATAATAACTGCACAATTGTTTGCAAGGATAGGATACAAAAGCTAAGAGACATTTTAACTCCTCACAGGGAAATATCACTGAATGTAGAGCTGTTTCTGAAGTTTGTTTTGCTTTTGTCTTTTTATATCAGTCACTTTCACAAGTCCAGCATTTTTCACATATGTGATGCCAAGTTTATTTCAATTTGTTGTCTCATTTTATACTAATCTTGATTATGTTATTTGCTGTTTTTTTGTATGCACACCCCTGTGCACTAATGGGGCTGTATGTAAATACCACAAGCAAACAAACAAACATATGAAGAGTAGGAATAAAAATAGGAAAGATACAGAAGCAGTCCTTTTTACTATTTCCCGAAATATCATGTCTTGCCTCTGAATGAAAATTGAATGTTATTGTCAAGTTGTCTTGATTTTCTTGCACTTAAATTCAATTATTTTATCTCAACATGGTGCTAGGTTAGCAAAAGTGTGTTAAATAAACAAAACAACAGCAAAGTGCTAAGAGATTTTAAAAGGGTATAAATCTCTATTTCTCTCTCTCTCTCTCTCTCTCTCTCTCTCTCTCTCTCTGTGTGTGTGTGTGTGAGAGAGAGAGAGAGAGAGAGAGAGAATAATAGATGAGAAAAATGTTTTTTAAATGTGTGACTTACCATTGTGGTCTGCTGTACAAATGTATGAATGAAATAGAGGAATAGGAATAATCTTACATGAATATCTCTTGGATATTGTTGTTTTCAAAGGCTTTGGCTCAGGGAATGACTTCTCCTCTGCTTTTGTGGATAGCCAGCAACAAATACAGAATGCTTCAGGTGAGAAAAGTTGGAAGGACACAGGCCTGGCTTTCCTCCCATGGGTATGGCATTGAAACACATGGGAAACATGACAGCAGTAATTTTTAATGATAAGGAGAGGCCTTGAAACAATCATTGACATTTTTGTGAACCTGGGAAGGTTGCTTAGCTGCTAAAATGCATTCATTCACCATGAAGCATTTAAGTCAACAGTGATCATACACATCATACAAATAGTAAAATACTAAGCTCCAGTTTGGTTTGTCGTACAAACGTGACAATTTGTCCTGTGATTGCCCACATTCTGAGTTATAATTTCTCTTGGGACCCTATGTGTATTTGAGATGTATTTAGACACATAGGGTCACATATTGCTCTTTGACCCAGATGCTTCAGAGAAGGTATAGTTACTTTTAATTGTTTAGAAATGCATAATGTCAACATATTTTCACCTGTGCATCCATCGGTGAATAGTGTTGTACAGAGAACAACTGAAGTGTAGTCTCATAAAGTATTTATGTTAACCCTTGTGGCATTCATAGTGATATGGTTATGGCAATGCCCTAATACACTCCAGGGACGCTTATATGGCAACTTTATATCTTCCCTGCGTGGAACACTTGTCCAATATATACTAGGTTTACAATGTGCCAACTGCTAATAAAAGAGAACAGTCATATTGGTTAATGGATAAGCAGCATGTTTGGTTATTACTGGAGAGTCGAAACCTGCAAAAATATGATGCATATTTGGCATTATTCCTCACTAAACTCAAATTTAATTATTTAGTAAACATTAGTGTGGAGCTGTTGGTGTAGAATCTGGCAATAAATCATCTTTAGCATCTACCTGTTATAATAGTTTAGTATTTATTTCCTGCTTTTGTGGGGATTGAGTACATATGTTAAAATTGAGTACACTGAGTACATTGAGTACACTGTTAAAATTGCAGTGTTCAACCAGTTAGTCTGAATATGTGTTGACATAAGATCTATTCTGAAAACATTAATTATGTTAAGCTTCTAACCCAAATTATACCTGTTTTTGTCTTACTGCTTTCAAAATTTTGCTGAAAATTACTAGGGAAGAATTCTTGTACGTTTTAAGTTCTGTTTCCACTTCTGAATGTTGGACCCAAAGATAACATAAAAACTATTTGCTTATTTTTAAATGGTACTATCTGAAGCATGCGTATTAATCAATGAAGACAATTTGGTTGTTGTTGTTTAGTCGTTAAGTCGTGTCCGACTCTTCGTGACCCCATGGACCAGAACATGCCAGGCCCTCCTGTCTTCCACTGCCTCCCGGAGTTGGGTCAAATTCATGTTGGTAGCTTCAATGACACTGTCCAACCATCTCGTCCTCTGTTGTCCCCTTCTCCTCTTGCCTTCACACTTTCCCAACATCAGGGTCTTTTCCAGGGAGTCTTCTCTTCTCATGAGATGGCCAAAGTATTGGAGCCTCAGCTTCAGGATCTGTCCTTCCAGTAAGCACTCAGGGTTGATTTCCTTCAGAATGGATAGGTTTGTTCTCCTTGCAGTCCAGGGGACTCTCAAGAGTCTCCTCCAGCACCACAATTCAGAAGCATCAATTCTTCGGCGGTCAGCCTTCTTTATGGTCCAGCTCTCACTTCCATACATCGTTACTGGAAAAACCATAGCTTTGACTATGTGGACCTTTGTTGGCAAGGTGATGTCTCTGCTTTTTAAGATGCTGTCTAGGTTTGTCATCGCTTTCCTCCCAAGAAGCAGGCGTCTTTTAATTTTGTGGCTGCTGTCCCCATCTGCAGTGATCATGGAGCCCAAGAAGGTAAAATCTGTCACTGCCTCCATATCTTCCCCTTCGATTTGCCAGGAGGTGATGGGACCAGTGGCCATGATCTTAGTTTTTTTGATGTTGAGCTTCAGACCATTTTTTGCGCTCTCCTCTTTCACCCTCATTAAGAGGTTCTTTAATTCCTCCTCACTTTCTGCCATCAGAGTGGTATCATCTGCATATCTGAGGTTGTTGATATTTCTTCTGGCAATCTTAATTCCGGCTTGGGATTCATCCAGTCCAGCCTTTCACATGATGTATTCTGCATATAAGTTAAATAAGCAGGGAGACAATATACAGCCTTGTCGTACTTGAAGACAATTGCACTATCTTAAAAGTTATAATGAATAACATACACTACTGTGCACCAGTATGAATGTAATGAAGCAAATTGGCCACATGATGGCAACAGGTGAAGAGGAAATTAGTCTGTGATGAGTGAAGCAATGTGTAAATCAAGGCACAGAGCCTGGCGGTAATGACATGGTGTTGTTTCTAATATGTAATATTGTATAAATCACTTAGGCACCCAAGATGGCTGCTGTCAGTTTGGGCAGAATAATGAGCACTTCTCTTAATTTATGCTTTATCTTACAAACATTCCCCCAAAAGCTGTCCTCTTCAACTCCATTGAAAACATGGCTTGGTAATGCAAAATTGGCCATTCTGAAGCCAGTCAGGAAAGTTTCTATTGACAATCCAAGCTACTGAAGCTTTTTGTGACCCCAGCCCTATGTTTCCCTTTATTTTCTTTATTTTGACCTTATGAGCCCACACCTTTCTACATAAGCACAGGACCTGGTGTCTTTATACCCTTTATTGCTGCGATCCCCAATGTGATGTGCCCACAGATGCACCACTTGATGCCTGCCCAACTAACTACCCCTCCTGATCTTCAAACTGTGTAATAGTTAAAAATAATTTTTATTAATTAGTGGAGGCTAATGTAAGCCTTCAGTACCATTTATTATCAACAAGGTTATGTAAACCTAACTGGATCTCAGAGTCATTTTTAGGAAATAAATCTACTACTTTGCAGACAGCACATCTTTCTGAAGTTTACTCAGCTGCTCTGAAGAAATAAAAAGGTAAGGTTGTGTTACTGTTGTTCATTTTGATATGATGTGTGCATGAACTGCTAGGTTTTCCTTGTTTTGATGTATTGGTTTTGCCAGACTTACGAGCACGTGTGTGCTTGTGTGTTTTACCTGTTTCTGTTTGTTTTGCTGTGGATATGTAGGAGATAAAATTTTCACCTGGATGCATTTCCCAGAGTGTTGCCATTTGCCTTCTTCAGTGAAATTAATATTTTGTTGTACCTTCTGAAGGGTAAATATGTGATTTGGCATTTGAGACCATGGCCTATATTCCATCTTTTCTTAGCCAAGTTTGGGTGTGGTCAGCTGGACATTTTTCCTGCAGTTTGGTCCACTTTGGGAACAGGGTGGTTTGTGCTTTTTCCCAGCAACCACATGAGGTACAAGCAATTGAGAACCAGCCTGTCCCTTATCTTTGCCTACGTACATCTTTTTGAGTCCTTGTCAGGGGCTACTGTGTGTGTGTGTGTAATTTAGAGCTAAACCAATTGATTTTTTTTCTAATTGAAAGCTTCCTCCTCCTGCCCCATAGAGGGAGGAGTACAGGAGGGGACAAGGAGGGAGTTCTCTCTTTTCGTATTTATATTTTACTACTTCTTTTTTTACATTTCCCTTTAAAGGGAGAAACAGACTAAAAAGGGTTGCTTGAGGTGCAGCGAGCTTCCTGCCCGGAAACCTCTAGTCCTTGCTGTGGATGCAAGGATTGCCCCAGATGGCATACTGCACCTCTGAGCGACCTTAAGTGACCCAATCCATTTAGTCTAATCCAATTTAGCTCAATCCAATTTGGCATTCTAGTCACATTAGTTGCTTCTGAGACCCATCCCTTTAGACATCAGGCATTTGTCTAAAGACATTGGGGGCTGAATGATGGGGACTTGGACATGGGTGTGCACCTAAGCCATGCTCCTGAACATTCTCATGCATCTAGGAGAAGTATACTAGATCTTCATATGTTGAGCACAAAGTTCTGTAGAGAACTCTCTAATTGTGTCGTACAGACCTTCTGTCTCAGTGACTGAAGTTCTGGGAAGTTGGCAGTGGGCATTTCTGGGAGCAGTTTACATTACTGTCTATGTCCCTAGCACTCAATTAGTCCTCCACATGTGCAGGCAAACATCTGCATAAGGCTGTCGTCTTCTTTAAATGCAGAAAATTCTGCATTCAAAAGAAGGCAAGCTTTCCCTGAGTGACTGGCTGCCTGAGTGGGATTTTTAAATGGATTGTTGTACCTTACTGCTGCTTTGAATGTGGTTTAGTGTTGCTTATATTTTTTCATATGGTGTTTGTTTGATCCTTTTTACTATCTGTATACTTCATGTTGTTAGCTTTAATATTGTCTTTTAATGATGTAAACCTCCTTGGGTACTTTTAAGGAGAAAGGTGGGGTATAAACAAACAAACAAGGATTTTATGTTTTGGAGCTAAGGCATCATTTATGCTTTATATGTTGCTGGGCAAGTTAGATTTTGGTTTTATTCCCCCCTTTGCCCTCCAGGAAATTGGCATTTTGTGACTGGCCATACTCATGGTGGCAGCCATTTTGTAGGCGTACCTACAACACTTTCAAAATTCCAAATGTAGCTACTAGACCCAAAAGCTTGGAATTCCATGTGTTTGTCCTACATTCTGCTAGCACTCTACCTGTTTCTTTTGATCCATGCCAGGCATTATCCCATGTTATGAGACCAAATTCACATTTCATTTGAGGCTTTAGCCCAAGAATGGGAAAGGTCAACCTCCAAATGCTGTTGAAGCCCACCGTCCACCATTCGCCTAATCCTGTAAGGACAATAGTTAGGGATGAAAGAAATGACTGTCCACCAATATCTGGAAAGACAGCTCCCACCCCTGCTTTAGACTCTTTGAAACATTCCTCTCGGTTTAAATATGATCATAGAATCATAGAATAGTGAAGTTGGAAGGGGCCTATAAGGCATCAAGTCCAGCCCCCTGCTCGATGCAGGAATACAAATCAAAGGATATCTACCCAGTGGTTGTCCAAGTTTCTCTTGAATGCCTCCAGTGTTGTCTGAGGTACAGCCTCTAAGGTTTTTGCAAGCTGTTTCATTAAAATACTAAGAGAAACAAAATTTTGAAAGAGCCTGAATGGATTAAAATGTCCAGCACATATCAGAAAAGCATACATCTTTTTTAGGGGCACACTGTAAATAAAGATAAAACACATTTGAAATACAAAACTTTGGGGAAATTGCTAGCAGTTTTAAAAAATACATGTTGTAAATTGAACTGACACTTTGTATCTTCAATGCATTGAGAGTTTTAATAAATATGGGCACCAAAAATTTTGTTTATTTCATTGTATTGTTTTAACTCCCTCTCATCATATCACAGTACTTCATCCTCTCACTTCTCTCCTGCTGGAGATTGGACATTATCATGGCTGTTCTGACTCGTATGTAGCAGTTGTAAACAATGATGCATTGCATCCCAACCAGTCTCCAAGATTTTCAGCCAAGACATTTTTCTTATTTCTGCACTCCTTTTCCAGTAATTTTAATTTTTGCCCCCACGACCCTAGCTTTATGTATTGTGTATGTTCTATGATTTCTTGGTCTTTATTAATTCATGCTAAAAAAAAACATCCTGAAGAGGAAATACTTAGCATTCTTGTAGTAGATTCACATTTCAAATGCTTCTATTTTTTTCTATAACTGCTTTTTTTTTAAAGTCCATGATTCCGTGCCACAAAGTAGAATTGACAGTACATAGCACTATGAAATTAGAAACTGCTCTTTTATTGTTGAATCCGTTGCTAAATTGGAAGATGAAGCCACCAGTTTTTCTCTGCAGTTTTCATCATTAATTTCCATATATGGTATCTCTCTAGAAAAAGTGGGAGGGGATAGGGACCCAGACCGCTTTCCACTCTCAATATACTTCCTCCCACTTCAGAAGCCCGAGTGAAGAGATCAGTACGCATTAAGTATTGTTCATACATTTTGTGAAATAACATCAGGTTTATGAGCAGACATCATATTCAAGCATATTCAGGTTTTTAAAAACAAAATTTTATTTTCTTTTTGTATTTTTTTAGTAAAAGAATAAACACACAGGTATGCTGGGGGGATATATACCCTGACATTTTGACAAGTTTTTAAAATATAGTTTTTATTTGCAAAATATCACATTTCCCTTCTGATGGTTAACATTGAACTGGGTTTTAAGGGGAAAAAATAAAGGAATTTTTAAAATGTAAATATACAATGTCCCTTCCTTGTCAAATATAATAAACCACAAGCCAGCAATCTTTAAAAATGAGATGTTTTTCTTTAACTGTTTAAACAAACAATTAAAGATCCAATGCTCTCCACTAATGATTGAAGAAATGTTTAAATGAGGAATCATCTGGTGAAGCATTCCCATTTATGGGAGAATGCGTACTATGTAAGTCAATGCACTTACGTATCTGGGATTTTAAAAAAATATTTTTTAACTTGTGTTTTCTTATGGTGGCCACATGTCTAGTTTTACAATGAACAACCATCAGTCTGGAGAATTGTTCAGGCCAAGTCCTCTTTAAAAATAGAGGCAGAAGAAAGGAGAACAGGGGGCTTGATGGTGCTTGTCAGTAATAGCAGCTGGATGGTAGATTCAGCAGGGATGTAGCTGGTAACAGGCATCCTCCCTGTGGTGAGATGGTCTATAATTCCCTTTAAATTATGACAATTACTTTAAAATTATCAAGTTTTAGATAAATCAGTGTCCTTTCTTGTCTTTTTTGGCAATGTGTAAGTATCTCTCTTATATTTTATTGATATTTATTAGTCACATTTATTAACTATGCCTGGTGGTTCTTACCTAGCAAAACTGCATCATCCATATGGAAGGGATAAGATACCAACAAGCTTATGAAGATCCAAGCGATCAATCTGTGGAGGTAACTACCATGCAAGGAATAAAACTGGAATTTTATCATATGGAAAGGTTATAAAAAGTTAATTACTATCTTAATGTTCATTGTCTTGCTGTTATAAAGTATTCTGTACAGAAAAGGGGAAGCTATGTTTGAGGCAAAAAAATCTGATCCAAACATTAATAAATTAGTTTGCAGAGAAATGCTACTCTGGCTGTGATCCTCCATCCTAAACATATTTATTTGGAAGGAAGTGCCATTCTATAAATGTGACTTAATTTCATGTAATTTGCTTCAGATTGGTGTATACAAAAGTAGTATGAGAGATGTATTCGAAAAAATAGAGAAAGGTGGCATATAAAATAGAATTTCAGAGAAAGCAGAATGAAAAAACAGCATGAAGCAAGAAAAAATGTGATTAAAGACAATGGTCAGAATCCTGTTGGGATTCTATTCTAGGGTAAGTGAAATTATAAACATTGTAGTAGCAAATTTCGGCTGACTAATAAGGTGCCAGTCACATGCCTGGTGGTCATCAGCCAGTCATTTGACTGGGTGCATGACCAGACATGTGACTATTACCTTATTAATTAGCTGACATTCACTGTCACAGTTTAATGTAATATCACTTAATCTTAGGGTAAAATCTCCAATGGATTTGGGCAGTAGAAACAGAAGTTGTATTTAGAAACTAAACAATATTCCACTCAGTATCTTATGAAGATGCAGAATCAGGAATTGTTATTGCATAAAAAGCTGAAATAAATGAAAAACACCACCACTTGAAAAATGTTATTGAATACTATATTAGGCTTAGTAGTTAGAACAATTCCTATTCCTTCATGATAATAAGGTGCTATGCAGTAGATTTACTTCTTTTTTTTGCGCACTTATTATCAAGCTTATCATATTTAAAAGCAGGGCTGTTGCTTACCATAGATTTTCCCTTTAAACATGAAGCATATATTTTCACTTCAATGATATCCCAGCCTCTTATTGTTTTCTGATTTGGATATACACAGGCATAACAGGAGAGAAATGCAGAGCTAAATCCAGTTGTTAGTCCCAAATAGAATAAATCCATTGAATCAATGGGATTTACATAAGTATTGATTTAGCAAATCCCCTTCATTCAGTGGGTCTACTCCAGATAACTATAAATTGGATTTAATCCTGTATGTCTGTGTATAAAATGGCAACCATATGTTTCTAATTTCTGCCATATGTGAATATAGATTTACAGGTGATCTTCACATTTGATAGTGTTTTCTTTTAAAATCAAATATGCACATACGGAATATTCCATCTATGCAATAGCTTTCAGAGTTTAGTTACAGGATTTATTGTAAAATTAGCACACACAACTTGATAAAAAGCTTCAAAATAAAATCCATTCTATCCAACAATAAAAGAAATTAGGAAGCAATTCTACTTGATATTTAAAGTAGGCTGACTAATGGGATTCCTATGCATATATACTCAGAAGTAAGTCCTTCTCAGTTCAAGGTAGCTTATTCCCTGGTAAGTGGATGTATGATTGCAATCTGGATAATTTCATGTCTTTTGTATTTTCTTAACAAAAATAAACCAGCTAAATCCATCAGTGAGGTAAACAATAAAGTGCAAATATGATACTTAGAACCGGATAGAACACTAAGTGGGACCTTCACATGGGAGACTTTGTGATGCCAGATTCATCTGAAGCAAGAGTGTCTGTATAAGAGTTTTCACAAAAGAAGCTACTTTTGAGTAATTGATTTCTTTAAAATTTGACCTAAAAGGGCTGGAATATTATGATACAAGAAATGTAGTGCTTTCAGCTATCTCTTCAGAGCAACAGGAGTCAAAATGAAAAGATGTAAGATGTTAGAGGAATCCTGGATCACAGAAGGAGACTTTGCATGCATGGAGAATTTTCAGGAGGAAAACAGCACAATGAAAATGTGCAGATGCTTTTCAAGGTCTTAGCTGAGAAGCCAGTTGGATATTTTAGCAGCATTTTCTGATTTCAGACAAAGTTACCCTGAGAAGACAGCTGCTCAGAAAATGACCCATACCTACAAAACCACCTGATGTAATATTTCTGAATAAAGAGTGGAAATAAGTATTATGGGTGACATAAGCAAGGGTGCTGGAAAATTAGATGATTCCAAATTGTGCCAACTCATGAAGTTCCAGATGGCTGAAAGCTTCCCAGGGGCAGATCACTGTAATATCTGAAAAAGAGGGAGAGACAGAGAAATGGTTACACGTGTATATGTCAAGCTGGACAAACCCATTTCAGAAGGAATTTTACTTCCTTGTAGAAGGACGGAGTTGGATTGAAGAAACAGCTTTTGTCTGTCCAGTTTTCTTGGAATTTAAAATATACACTCTCATGGTATTCTCCCATGTATAGAAGATTTGAAGAGTACCTTTCCCCCTTACATTTAATAAGAGCTTGGTAAAGTTCTGCACATTCATTCATAAGTTCTATCTTGTCTCCATTTCAGTGTGAGGGGTTTATTTATTTTACCCTGAAAGATTTTCATTTAAATATGTGTTGAAATGTAAATAAATATAAAGAAATATATATATTTGTATGAAATAAATATATTTATTTAAAATATTTAAATAGTCTTTCTAAGTGATTTTTCCACACATTTCTCTTAAAGTACACATTTCTAGACCTATCTTAAGAATGCACAGTTTCATGTGCATGTTGATACCTTTTTCTTTCACTCAAGTATTGGATTGCAAAATTCAAAGAATTGCAAAAGGAATATGTTCCTGGGGGCACAACCATCCAGAAGGCCTGATCATCCTGTATGCATAGTCCCCTAGGAGTTATGGATCAGGTCAATTTGCTTCAAATTGTTGACTGATTGAAATCCCCATGCATCCCTACTTTAAATTATATATTTCCTTAAGGTCGTCTATTGCTGATGAGCTGGCTCTCTTGGGCAAACCCAAGGGAATCACATAACAAGGAATTAATTACTATGGAAAGCTGTAACAGCAAATAGCAGCCAACAGCTTTAAGAATGTTTCTTAGTGGATGATAGATTCATTATCTGTGTCAAAGAATTTAGAACAACTTGTCCTTGACTACCAGAAACTGACAGAGAGAAGGGGAGGGGGTGTCAGCAGAAATGGCTCTACCATTAGTAAAGCAGTCCCCTCAAGTGGCAGATTTCAAAGAGTTAGGAAAGGATAGCAAATTGTTAATCTAGTTGCTGCAATTATATTGCTAAGGCTTGGGAGAGGTGTTGTGGGATTATCTGCTCCAAGGATCAAAACAAACAAAAAAAAGCTGTCTGGTTTTGGATATTGTGCAGCTTGGTGAAGGGCAAGACAAGATTTGCTCCTATGCTTCAAGTGGCAACATGTCTAGTACCAGCCCTGGAAAACTGTCCATCATACCAAACTCATAAATCTTTCAGAAGCATGTGACTGAATATCTTTAGATGCAGCAAGCTGGGCTAGATAATCTGATTTGGGATGGATTTGTTTGATCTCACAAGGTCCTTCTTTCGTTTGTAAAGGAGATATGTTTTACATTATTTATGTTTACCTGTTCCAAGTCCCTCCATTCCTGGGATATCATCTCCAAAACTATGAAAAACAACAACAAAGGAGAGGTGAGGTACAAGCAAGAAAAAGAGCGAAAAGGCCTACACATGCATCAATGTTTTTTTAAAAATAAACCAAGAGAAGAATGTGGGTCAAAAAACAAATACCTATTTACCCCTCTTACAGAGTCATCCTTCCAGGCATGCAGAACTTTCAGTGCCAAGTGCCTAAGATGTCGAACATGCAAACAAATAGCCAAGCTATTTCCTATTTAACCAATTAATTAATAAAGTTAATTTGCCAAATGCAGATTGAGACAACATTGTGTTAGAAAAAACAATCTTTCCTCTTAAGGATGTACTGTTTCTAGATATGGAATTAACTTCTCATGAAAACTTGAAAGGAAACAGCAGAGCAAGGGGTCTTTTTAATTGCAAGATCAGGCATTAATGCTTATATGGTTTGCAAATTCTTGCATGTGGCATGTCCCTGTTGTGCCTATAAGTGTCAGGATTATAAACAGGTAGGATTTTGCAAATCCTAAATCAAGTGGAAGGGCAGCTTTAAATACAATGTAATCCGTTCTCTGTCTAGATCAGACCTAAGGAGCCTTCTGATGATTAGTAAACTTGTGTTCTCTGTGCAACAAATTCTTGTCATGCAATCTGCCATGACTGCTTAGCAAAATTTTATCACGAATGATAAGTTCCAGACAGTAGGTAGGCCATGGTCCTACTATGGGAATAACCATATTAGCACCAGATTTTGGGTGAGACCTCAAACTGTGCGCCACACTTTATCCAGGGATCATCATTGTTCATTTGTAGCTTTCCTTCCTGGGTTTTCTAACTGCTGCTTCCATTTGTTGATTTTTTCTCTTCTTTTCACAAGGAAACAGTAAAGGAGGAGAAGAGAGAATAGCTTCACAAATGTCACTTGATTGGTAGTGCATATCTTAGGAGATATGATTATATGTATCCACCATTGGTTCCTACACATACAATCAAAAGAATGTTTTGTCATTGACTAGTTAAATTTGAGGGGACATGGTGGCGCAGTGGGTTAAACCGCAGAAGCCTCTGTGCTGCAAGGTTGAAAGACCAGCAGTCGTAAGATCAAATCCACGCGACGGAGTGAGCTACCGTCGCTTGTCCCAGCTCCTGCCAACCTAGCAGTTCGAAAGCATGCAAATGCGAGTAGATAAATAAGTACCACCATGGTGGGAAGGTAACGGCGTTCCGTGTCTAGTCGCGTTGGCCACGTGACCACGGAAACTGTCTTCGGACAAACGCTGGCTCTACGGCTTGGAAACGGGGATGAGCACCACCCCCTAGAGTCGGACATGACTGGACTAAATGTCAAGGGGAACCTTTACCTTTACCTTAGTTAAATTTGATCATTTACATACTCTTATCATACCATCTCATGAAAACTCTTAAGAACAGGAAATTATTTTTACATAATGTGAGCCCTATCAGCCCTAGCTGGATCTGCAGACAGTCCTTCCTCCATTCCTTGATCCATGAATGACAACATTCGTGCTTGAACCAAAACAGGGTTTATTACAACCTGGTTGGGGTTAACAACACAACTGTCTTTGACCTGTCCCAGGTTTGTTTCCTGCACTGCCTGGGAACCAGTTTTTAAGTCAAATGAGTCCAAGCCCTCCATCTCCCTGGTTACTTTCACCAGAAAGGGTTTCTGTCTCAATGGAGTTGTTCCCACTGATCTGAAACACAGGACCTGCAGCAGGGAGGATCAATATGCCTGCTCCAAGGGCAACAATGCCAGTCTCTCACCCAAGTGTCCTCATGGCTCACGGTCTGCTGGTTCTGGTGTGCCTGCTGATGCTGTCTCTGCCAGCATAGCAGCTGAGTGGGAATAGTTTCTCCAGGGAAAGGCTGGCTGGATATCTTTTTCCCCTCCATCGTTGTTCGCCCCAATATGAGGGACAGGACAGTGGCCACAGATTGAGATGTCTTTTCACCTTGTCCTTGGACAGCCTGAGCTACACCAGCACCCCTATCCAGGTGTCCTCTTTGTATATATACTCCCAGTTCCCAGGTGGCTCTGGTTCTTTGGGGAGCTTTTCCTCAGCCTGCAAACGCTGTATTAGGTTTTCTAAGTCATCTCCCCAGAAACCATCCTCTACCTCCTCCTCTTCCTCAACTAGCATGTTGGGGAGCAGGTCCCTCATGTGCCCACCCTGTTTCACTGTCTCCTTCTCTTGAGTCTGGGTCTGTCTCTCTGCCTTTATATCTCCCAGATACCAAGGCCCTCTTTTCCCCTCTAGTGGCTGTTCTGCTAGGCTTTGGTCAGGGTTTCCCCCTCTTGTTGTCTGGGTTTCTCCCCATCGGGGTTCCTCTAGAGTGTCATCAGCTAAATTTACCTCCTCCAGGCACTCACAATCCAGATGTGAGACAGCTCACCTAAAGGGGCACCCATCCCATTGTCGTCATTCTCACAGAATAGTTACAAAATGGGTATAGATTCTTAAAGTTAATTGGAGGTAATGAATTCCAGATCTCCTCTGATGGCCACAGCAAGATAAAGGTATACATGAGAGCCATGTAAGTTTGTGTCATAATGGACTTGACTAGATTGTTCTTCCTTATTCCTTCAAAATGTGGTGGTATTTAAGTCATGTCATTTCACTTCACTAATTCATTATTTTCAGTTACAAAATATCACTTGAGTGTCCCTCAGTAAAGCTCCTATAAACGATAGAGATGCATTTCCAACAAAGTTGTAACTCTGCTTGTGTTCTCCAATGCAATGAATTTCTACAAAAAAACTAGAGGCATCAGTTCTGTTTATGATGCAGTCTTATGTACTGTTACACATGTGTACCCCCCTTTTTGAGCAGTGAGATGTTAGAGGCACCATGGTTACAAAGGATTCAATTTTCTTGGAAACAGATCACTGAAGACTTATGGTATTTCTGCAAGGTAAGACCATTTATACATAGACAAGCTTATCTGCACCATGAACACTGCAATAAATTTCTGCTTCTCATCAGATATTTAGGGGAATCTATAGCCTGCACTTAAGACTGCAGAGAGTTTCACATTCTGTTGCAAGCAGGATATATGTCTTTGAATTATAGATTTTTTTCTTGTTTCCGTGTTTCTCTCTAAGACCTCTGAATGGATACATTCTTTAGGGAGGAGAGACAAGTATGCCGTCTCTAGCCAAGACTTATGCCATCTTAGGCCATCAGGTTTCATACCTCTACATAGTAATGCGGAATAACCATGGTACTCCAGATTACTATGTATGGATGTGAAAGCTGGGCTTTTTAATAATAATAATCATGTGCCGTCAAGTCAATTCTGACTTATGGCGACCCTTTTCAGGGTTTTCGAGCTAGAGAGTACTCAGAAGTGGTTTACCATTTCCTTCTTCCGGGGGAACCGTCTAGCTGTGCAGCTTGCCCAAAGCTACACAGGCTGGCTCTTCTCTTAGGAGGCATAGTGGGGAATCGAACTCCCAACCTCTGACTCTGCAGCCGGAGACCTAAACCACTGAACTCATTCAGCTAGTTCTCATTAAAATATTACAGCCATCAGCTGTCTCTTGGCAGGTCTTTGAAAACTGTTGCTTCAAGGCAACTACATAAAGAGAATTAACAAATCAATACTTTGTTTCCAATTAATCTTAGAATTAGAAGTTGCATGGTTGGGATGGTTCTGGACTTTCTTTGTAGAGACACGGAAGTGTAAAGTCCAAACCCATAACCCTATGAAGTGACTCCTAGGAATCCTACAAGATTCCTTTTTAAGTATGGTTTGGAATGGACCAGTAGGGATGTAAAGAATACTCAGTAAATTCTTGACTCTTATCTAAATGGGGACTGTCTCAATTTGCTGAGACACCTCAATTAGTAATTGACAGTTCCCAAGACATTTCTCATTTCCTTCTCACTCGTAGATGAAAGAGCACACTTTTTTCTTACAACTTCCTGGTTTGCAAATGTACTCTACTTTCCCTTTGAGAAACATAGCATACACAAATAAAAATCAAAGAGTAACTGACTGGTTGTTAAGAGAAGAGTCAACCCCCACCCTTTAAAGCTTTTAATCATAAACAGTCCATGCAACAAAGCAGCAGTCATCAACATTATGTGGAA